>CM062812.1:773839865-779752864 GCA_031772625.1 Pinus tabuliformis | reverse complement strand
AAAATTTCAAATCAGATAAAGAACCTCATAGAAGGAACCCTAATCTGAGAGAGATTGTTGAGGAATTACAAAAGTTACTTAATGTGAATTTCATCTATCCAATATCAGATAGTCAATGGGTGTCACCTTTGGTCATTGTTCCAAAGAAAAATGGGAAATGGAGAGTGTGTATTGACTACATGGAATTAAACAAAGCTACTTTGAAAGATCATTTTCCACTACCTTTTATAGATCAAGTATTAAATACTTTGGCAGGGAAGAAATATTTTTCATTTCTTGGTGGTTTTAGTGGATATATCCAAATCCAACTAGCACCAAAAGATCAAGATAAAACTACTTTCACATGTCTTTGGGGAATATATGCCTATAGGGTATTTCCCTTTGGATTATGTAATGCACCTACCACATTTCAGAGAGAAGTTTTAGGTATCTTTTCTGATCTAATTCATGATTGTGTGGAATTTTACATGGATGACTTTACTGTATATGGAGATACTTTTCAAGAAGCTCTTGAAAATTTGGAAAATTTCTTATTAGATGTAAAGAAGCAAACATTTCATTAATCCATGAGAAATGTTTTATGATGTTCAATGAAGGGATTGTTTTAGGCACCATATTTCAAGTGATTGAATTAAAGTGGATACATTTAAAGTAGAAGTAATTTTTAAAATTTCAATTCTTGTTTGTCAAAGAGATGTTAGAATTTTTCTCGAGTTTACTGGTTATTATAGAAGATTCATAGAAAATTTCACAAAAATATCCTCTCCAATTTTCAAACTTCTTACAAAAGATTGTGAATTTATTTGGAATTCTGACTAGCAAAAAACATTTGAGACATTGAAACAGAAGATTATTGAAGCACCAATTTGAAGATAACCTAATTGGTCTCTCCCTTTCCACATATCTAATGATGCTTCAGATACAACTTTAGGAGTTGTGTTGGGACAAAAAGAGATTTAACTCCTTATGCCATTCAGTATACAAGCAAAAATTTGACTCTAGCAAAGTTAAATTACACTGTAACGCAAAAGGAGTTTTTAGTTGTTGTTCATATCATTAATAAGTTTTGTCATTATATCACTAGTTATGAAACTTTCATTCATACAAATAATTCTACTATTAGATATTTAATGAACAAACCAATTACTAAGAATTACGAGATGGTTTTTATTATTAAAAAAATTCAACATTATTATTCTTGATAGACCAGGAAAAGAAAATACAGATGTTGATTTCCTTTCTAGAATGCAGAATAATAATGATGATGTTCTTGTAAAAGATAATTTTCCTGATGAATATATTTTTGCAGTATCTACTAAAACACCTTGGTTTGCAGATATTGCCAATTATTTAGCTACAGGAAAATTACCTCCACAACTATCAGCCAGGGAAAAGCAAAAAGTTATCAAAACTAGTGCACCTTATTCTTGGATAGATGGAGAGTTGTACAAAATTGGACTTGATTTGATCATCTGAAGGTGTGTTCGAGAAGATGAGGTACCATAAATCTTGAAATCTTGTCATGATGAGCCATGTGGAGGACACTTTGCTGACAAAAGAACTGCCTACAAGATCCTTCTTTTGGGATATTATTGGCCATCTATTTTTAAAGATGCCAAAGAATATGTCAAAATATGTGATAGTTGTCAAAGAATGGGGAAGCCTATTCCATCATATGAAATGTCTATACAACCACAGGTACTCGTAAAGCCTTCTGAAAAATGGGCTCTAGATTTTGTTGGGCCAATAAATCCTCCATCTAAATAGAAAAGGTATATACTTGTTTGTACAAATTATGTTACAAAATGGATAGAAGCTAAACCTATTTTATTTGCAACTAGAAATGTTGTAGTTACATTTTTTTTAGAATATCTTTACTCATTTTGGTGTTCCAAGAGAAATTGTAACAGATCAAGGTACCCAATTCACATCCAAGTTGGTGTGTAAGATCATGGAGCAATATAAAATCAAGTATCAAAAGTCTACTCCATGTGATCGACAAGCCAATGGACAAGTGGAATCCACCAAGGTACTTGAAGCAATTCTAGACAAGACTATGCATTTGCACAAGAAAGATTGGGCATCTCGAACCACATGGAGGAATACAACTGGACATACTCTTTATGATCTTGTCTGTGGGAAGAAATTTTTGCTTCCAATTGAGTTCTAAGTGGAGACCTTTAGAATAGCTGCTAAATTGGGCCTTGATCTATCAGAAGCTCAGAAACAGAGACTAGCACAATTGAATGAGCTAGATGAGATCCGACAAGATATTATTCAAAGAACCAACATAGTTTAGCAGCAAAGATCAAGATGCCATGATAGATTTATCAAAACTAAAAAATTCAAGCCAGATAACTGAGCTCTTCTTTTTATTCTAAATTCAAAGATTTTCAAGGAAAGTTTCAAACTCATTGGCTTGGTCCTTATGAGATAGATATTGTTTATGAAAATGGAGCAATCAAGATCAAAACTATTGATGATGAACAAGTTACCTTCCTTGTTAATGGTCATAGATTAATATTTTATCATAAACCACTAACAAAGGAAGAGTTTGTCAAATATTTGCAAGAAAATTTTGAATTCAAGTTGGTTAAGAAAGGAGATCATTCTCCTCATTCTCCAACTCAATTGTAATTCTTTTTCTCATACAAAAAAAATAGGAAAATTATATATATATATAATATATATATTATATATATATATATATATATATTATATATATATATATATATATATAATATATAATATATATATATAAGCACGAAAACCATCAAAGAAGCAATAGCAATAAAGAATCTTCCTTTGATCGAACAACAAATCTCAAGCAATAAACAGCAACAAAATTAATTTCATTCTACAGCTAACCTTAAATTCCACAGTCGAGTTTAATTTCTACAGTCATAATAACCTCAACACTTCACATTAAGAGAATCCACAACAAAGGAATATCATAATGAGGTATGTAGGATGTTAAATTATTTTCATATAAGAGCATTAGATTTTAATTCATTGGATGATTTCATTAAAAAGCTTGGGTTATTAAGACCTTATGAAATGCCTAAAAATTATGTCTCATTGTCATAACCATTACAACCTCGTTCCATCATCATCATTACTTAACCTATCACATCAAATCTATTTGAAATCACATACATCTTATCAATCATATGAAAGTGGATCTAAAAATCGTGGGAAATCATGTGAAAAGATTTAGTCCTATCATAAATCAAATACCCCGTGAGCACCCCACTCCATTATCATTCTACTCCCATTTCACTTCATTCCATAACCCTCGCCATTCAGTTTTCTCACCTCCTTCTTGTCAATCCTCCATCGCCTCTATCAAAAAGAAACAGTTCAGGACCAAGACTTCTCTCCACCATGGGTATCATCATCTGATCAAAACCTAATGGAGTCAAGTTCCTTCAAGCATACCTGTGAGTCAGAGAACAGTTACAGCAAGTAAGGTGGCTCAGGTTCTTTGAAAATTTGATGGGCATGAGACAAAGGTGACTAAAGCTTTTTCTCGACCTTTTAATGGGGTCGAGGTAGAAATTGGTGACATTAAGCTTATATTGACAAAGTCCATCATGGCAGAAGCTACGAAATTTCCCAAAAATGGAGAGATTTAGTTTAAGAATAGAAAAATCAAAGAGAAAGATTGGATAAACTTCCTTAGAGATCCAAGTATGGACATTTCTATCTTTAAAAATGGAATTCTGGTCACAACACTAAAAGGAAAATGGAGGAATTTATTATTGGTTATTCAAAAAAATTTAACTTGTGAAGGAAGGTTCGGAACCATGTTCTTCTATCATGCTCGACTTCTAATGCATTTTATTGATGGAAATGAAATCAATTTTCCCTATTTCTTTCTCTGTAGTCTTAGAAATATGGCCTCTAGTGTGCAAAGATAATTGAAATCCCTTGATAACACCCTTTATCATCATGAATTATTAAAATCCTCATAGAAGCACACTTAGAAGCTAAGGGAGATAATTGGCAATATTTTATAGTCTGCAACCACTTTGTAGAAGCTCAGGAGGAAGAAACAAGTAAAAGGATTAAAATAAGTCGACACGGGTCATTTCCAAACCCTAACCCTGAAGAAGAAAATGAAAAGGAGAATTCGAGGCAGAATGAAACAGAGGCACTAGAAGACCCACTTGAAGATGACACTTATCTCTCTCACTATTTGGAAAAATATAAAGAGAAAAATGAAAAACAAAATGTTAGAAGAAAGAAAACATGCCCAAATACTAAACTACTTGAAGAAAGTAAAGTACCAAAGTTAAAGAAACAGGAAGAAAATCCAGAACATTGAAGAATCATGAATGAAACTGAGAAAAGTAAAAGAATAATTTCCAAATTCTCAAATGTACAATTGCCAAAACTAGTCGATCTCAAAGAATAAGGATACAGGAAATCACCTCAAACATTGATCCTAACAAGGAAAACACCTGACATTGATCCAGCACAACAAGAAATCTATGACTGTGGAGTCTTTGGAACAAAATGCACAACAAAAGGTAAAATTATCCTCTCATAATCAAGAGAATTCATTTACTGAGACTCCTTTGTCAGATCATACTCTTGAAAAAAAACATAGAATTGAGGACGATATGAAGAAACGTATATGAGTTAAAAGTCCTTAATAAACATCTTATACATGAATGAGAAGCAACAAAGATACAAAATGAAATATTAAGGACTCAAAATAATAATATAATTTTACATCTATGCCACTGGTACAAGAAAAACAAGAATCTCAAAGCAAACAGTAGATTCCTCAAAAATAGAATCAAGGGATTGCAGAGTAAAATCTTGATGAAGAAACCAAGGGAAATATTCAACATCAAAAAGAGAAAGGAAAGCACTAGTCTGGACAAGTTTATACAAGCTTTGAGATTATACACTGAAGAAGAAGAAGGAACCAATTTTGAATTTTTAATGCATGAGGACATGCAAAACCTTTGGTGTGGGGGAATGTTGAAGTCCAAAATTGTTCTCTTTTTTGCTACCATTTTTCCCTCTCCTTTACCTTTTGTGACCATCTTGTTGCAATTTCAGCCTAATCAAGGTCATCACAGACTTATTCAAGCATATAAAAGGTTTAATCATCCATGCTTTAGAATCTATTGTTTCTTTGCGAAAAATAATTAAAACATCTCTACAACTGCAAAGGATTGTTCATTCTGTCACTAATATCAAATTATGCAACCATCTCCATTGTTAGATAGGTTTCAATGCACCAACGAAGGAATGAAATGTGCCTGTAGATGACAATTGTTCTGCACATGGATGTCCACCTACCATCGTGATCTGTAGAAAATCTTGTAGATTCGTAAGCTCATGCAATGTACTAAAGCACAGGACAAGAATCTACTTCTACTTTCAACCAATGAAAGCCAATAGATCAATGAAAAGAATTTGAACAAGAAGAAGATAAATTAATGGCACATAACAGAAGATGTATATGGGGAAGCCACTGTTCAAAACCCTACTATTTGTATTGCATATATCAAAATATGAGTGAAGATACAAAGCTTGTTCTCACTAGATCAATTCCGCACAAGTATGCTCAACTCTCTCAACTCACAAGCTAGCTCAAGCCAAATCCTTAGCCTATTCAAAAACTCTCCAAGCCCCTAATCTCTTTCGTAATTCCTAGGATTAATAGCCTGTATTTAAAGGGAATTCATGCTTCCAAAACTGTTCAATCCAAACATAGGATCAATCTATGATGCATGCATTATATTTACACTCCAGTAAATAATACAATTGATAGTACATTGTCCCTGCACTCTAGTCTCAACTGGGTCTTTCTCATAATCGACATGCATGAGTTTCTGATGAAGGAATCTTCAGATAATTAGTGTGACACTTGTGGATGCACTAGTGGACCAACTGAGTTTTAGCTCTCTATTAGTTCCTCAAATAGTTTGGAACTAATTTAATTGAACTTAACTCAGTAAACTAAGTGATCTAATTTCCAACTCAATTTAAACTCTTACTCAACCCCTAAAACTTAGGGAGAACATATACATAACTACAGAAAGACTTCCAACTCGAAATTCCTAATCTCATTAAGTTGATTAAACTTAATTGACTATTTACAAGTTGCTATGAGAATAAATTCAATTTTAATTCTCAGATTAATTCAAGGAAAAATTAAACTAGAATTTATTGTTGCCATTTCTCAACACTCCCTCTCAACAAGAAAGAGATTATCAGCTACCCCGATCCTGTCTCTGTGAAACTCGAATTTACATCTTGACAATGCCTTTGTCAAAATGTCAGTATCTTGCTCCTTTGTGGGAATGTACTCTAACAACATAATCCCCCTCAATACATAATCTCTGAGATGATGATATCGAATATCAATATTCTTGGACCAATCATGAAAAACTGGATTTTCAGAGAGTTTGATACAACTCTGATTATAGCAGTAAATCACAGTTGGATCCATCTGCTAACCAAACAAACCAACCAGGATCTTTGCCTGAATTGCAACCATGTACTCTGCCTCTGCTGAATTGAGTGCAACCGATCTGTGTTTCCTGTTGTACCAAGAAATTGTCGCTAACCAAATACTGAAGATCCCTCCTGATGTGCTCTTCCTATCAGATGGACTCCCTGCTTAGTCTGCATTGGTGAAGCCTTGAAGCTTCTGTTAGGTCCTTATAATACTAGTGATTCCCCCATTACTATTGTCATTGTATCCCTTATTGTTATTGTTGGTGCTCCTATTGTCTCCATATTGTTATTATTGTGCCCCATAGAATCCCATTATTGTTATTTTTGTGCCTTTATATTATTATTGTTAGGTCAGCTTGGTTATATTGTGACCCCTTAGACTCCTATATATAGAAAGGGAGTTTTGTCATTTGTATCATCCAAGAATTTTTCATTTGTGTAATTTAAAGGAGGCTTCCCCCTCGAAGAGGCTGAATTCTAAGGTGTTGATCTATCTTTTTATCTTTTTGTGAGCTGGTTTCCTAACATTTGGTATCAAAGCTTTGGATTCTAGGGTTTCGCTGCTCCAAATAGGCCGTGGAATTTTTGCTATAAATTTTTTCTGCAATGTTTCAGAAGCGGAAAAAAACCAATTTGAGCCGAAATTATGTTGAACCTCGGGTCTGAATTTCAAAGCTTGTCTCGCTATATTTTCAGAGATATGATCTGAGGAAGTTAGGGTTTTTGCAAGCTCCATAATTTAAGCTAAAACAGGTCATCATGGGATTTTTGCTATAACTCTTTCGCTACGAAGTTTCAGAAGCTAAAATAAAAACCCATTTGAGAAGAAATTGGTCTAAACCTCGGCTCCAAATTTCAGATCCTGTCTCGCTATATTTTCGAAGATATAGTTTGAGGAAGTTAGGGTTTTTGCAAACCCCCGAATTACATTCCAAATAGGTCACCGTGGGAAAATCGTCATAATTGTCTCTCTGAGCATTAGATTGAAATTTCGTAAGAAGTTACAGAAAGAGGACGGACTGTAGTTTCTTGTATATAGTTTTCAGATCCAAAGGTCGAAACGGTGCCACATGGCACGTCATACAAGTTCGCTCTACTGAACTAGTTATAATCAGGTCATCGTGGGAGATTTGGCATAACTCTTCCTTGGAGAATCCAATTTGGATCAGACTGGTGGAATTGGAAAGATGACATAGAGGGCTACTGCAGGGCACGATTTCAGGACTAGGAGATCCAAAATTACAGAGGTACATCAGATTCAATATCGAGCTCCTACAAGTGAAAAAAAGGTGTGTATTTTTTAAATTTTTGCAAAATCTTGGTTTGAAAAAATAGTTTGAAGGAATTCAAAGGGCATAGTGAAGCATTATTATCGGTAATTGATGCCCTGAAGAAAGAAAATGGAAACACCTAGTAAGCAACCTGAAATCTCTAGCATGACTCATGAAGAAGAGGAAGAAATGCAACATGATATATCAATATTACGAAACCAAGTGCAACAAATTTCACTCACACAAAAGGTAATAGAAAATAAGATGGATGGTTTAAAGAAAGACATAGAAGCTAAGATGAATGGCGTGGAAGCTAAGATGAATGGCATAGAAGCTAAGATGGATGGCATGGAAGCTAAGATGGATGGCATGGAAACTAAGATGGATGATTTGAAGACAGATTTGAAGACATGCATGGAATATTTGAAGACAGATTTGACAAAGTTTCTAGAAGAAATGCTTACTAATGGCGAAAGGGTAGTAAAGGAAACTCATGATGAGAAAAAAATAAATGTTAATCATGATTTCATAGACTCTAACGTTGGATTGAAGAACCACCATGTTCCAAAGATCGATATGAGGAAGTTTGATGGTAAGGATCCCGGAACATGGATACTACAGATGGAGCAATTTTTCGATCTCCATAATGTGCAAAACACACAAATGGTACGCATTGCAACTTTATATTTGGAACCAAATCAATTTGTATGGTATCGATGGTTTTGCTCTCGTAAACAAATTGTCACTTGGGCTATTTTTACAGATGAAATGATAGCACATTATGAGGATACAAAAAACAACACCTTTTTTAGCCAATTGATGAATCTCAAACAAAAGGGTTCAATGATGGAGCATATTGAGGACTTCCAAAAATTGAATATAAGGGTAAAAGATATTCCAGAGGAGCATAGGATTGATATGTTCATAGGGACTTTAAAAGATAACATCCAACATGAGGTTCTTATTTGGGAACCAGATTCATTGGAGAAGGCATTCAGGTTGGCAAGAAAAATGGAAAACAAAATTATGGCAACAAGGAAGCCTACCACTCACAATCATAAAGATGGAAGTGTTTCTGCCCCTAGCCGTCCACAACCTACAAGGTTGACACCACAATAATTGGAAGAAAAAAGAGAAAAATGGCTTTTTTACAGTTCTGATAGCAAATACACGAAATGTCATGTGTGCCGAGAAGAAATTATTTTACATAGATTGTGAAGAGGAGGAAGAAAAGGAACAAGAAACGTCAAAAGAAGAGAATATACACCAGGAAAAAACCCTAGAAAAAGAAGAAATGAATCCGACCATATCTTGTAATGCATTGGCTGGAATTATCACTCCTCAAACTATCAAGATAGAAGGGCATATCAAGAAGAAAAAGGTAATAGTGTTGATTGATTCGAGAAGTACCCATAATTTTATTCATTATAAGATAGCCAAAGAATTGAATTATTTCTTATATCCAACACCAGAGTGTCAAGTGATGGTTGCAAGTGGAGGAACCATAAATTTCTCAAGAAAGTGCCATAATATCAAGTTATCCATGGGAGAATATGTATTGAATAGTCCAATGCTTTCCATTCCAATGGGTGGTGCTTGATGTTGTACTAGGAGCCAAATGGCTACAATCCTTGGGTACAATAGCTTTTAATTTTCAAGAACTTTTCATGAAATTCTCTTCAGAAGGAAAGGAAATTGAATTAAGGGGTATCGCAGGGAAACCAAGAAAGATAATCAGCTCTAATGGAATGACAAAGCTTCTAAAGAAAGAACAACGAGGCATAATTACACAATTATGTTCACTATAGGTTCCCACATCGAAATCATCCATTTCTCCAGATCTCCAAAAAGTCTTGGACAATCATTCCAAGGTATTTGAGACTCCCAAAGGCCTCCCA
Organism: Pinus tabuliformis; assembly: GCA_031772625.1. Taxonomy (NCBI): domain Eukaryota; kingdom Viridiplantae; phylum Streptophyta; class Pinopsida; order Pinales; family Pinaceae; genus Pinus; species Pinus tabuliformis. Next base: position 779,743,215 of record CM062812.1, on the reverse strand, counting down.
CCTATTCGTGATCATGATCATGCTATCAATTTGATTCCAGGAAGTGTTCCTCCAAACATCAGGCCTTACAGATATCCCTATGTCCAAAAGAGTGAAATTGAACGTATGGTTGTAGAAATGCTAGAGGCTGGTATAATTCAACCTAGTCAAAGTTCTTTCTCTGCTCCAGTAGTATTGGTTCACAAGAAGGATGGATCATGGCGCATGTGTCCAGATTATAGGGAGCTCAACAAGCTCACTATTAAAGATAAATTTCCCATTCCTATCATTGATGAATTATTGGATGAATTGCATGGATCAATTTACTTCACCAAGTTGGATCTTCGTTCAGGATATCATCAAATCATAATGAAGACTCAAGACATTCCAAAAACGGCATTTAGAGCTCATGAGGGTCATTATGAATTTTTGGTCATGCCTTTTGGCCTTACTAATGCACCTTCTACATTTCAAGGTTTGATGAATTCCATTTTCAAACCCTTCCTTCGAAAATTTGTGTTAGTATTTTTTGATGATATACTAATATACAGTAAGTCTTGGAAGGATCATGTCCAACATGTTGACATGGCTCAAACTATTGGAGGAGAAACAATTATATGCAAAAATGTCCAAATGTTTCTTTGGAGTACAAGAGGTGGAATATCTCGGTCATATTGTATCTCATGAAGGTGTTAAGGCAGACCCTAACAAAGTTAAAACCATTAAGGAATGGAAAATCCCCACATCCATAAAGCATCTACAAGGATTTCTCAAGCTGACAAGGTAGTATCGCAAGTTTTTAAGAATTATGGGAGAATAGCAGCACCTCTAACAACATTATTGAATAAAGATGCATTCTCATGGACTCCAAAAGCAACGAAGGCCTTTGAACATCTTAAAGAGGCAATGTGCCAAGCACCAATCTTAGCTACACCGGACTTCACAAAAGCCTTTATTGTGGAATGTGATGCCTCAAGAAAAGGAATTGGTGTTGTTTTAATGCAAGAACAAAGACCCATTGCTTTCGAAAGTCATCCAATCAAAGGAAAGTATTTACACAGCTATTTATGAGAAGGAAATGCTGGCAATAATACATGCACTTAAGAAATGGCGACCCTACCTAATGGGAAGACACTTCAAGGTAAAAACAGATCATGATAGTCTTAAATTCTTTTTGGAACAAAGATTATCTTTAGAAGAGCAGCGAAAATGGGTCACAAAGATGTCAGGCTATGACTTTGAAATCATCTACAAAAAAGGGAAGCAAAATGTTGTGGCAGATGCACTCTCAAGAAAGATGAGGATGTGGAAGCATTTCTTTGCACCATTTCTATTATCCAACCAGATTGGATAAACGTAGCAAGGGATGAATGGAAGAATGACGAGGAAGTGTGAGCACTCATTCAAAAGATACAACAACATCCCAGTACATCTAATACTTTAGCTGAAAAATGATTCGTTATGGTACAAGGATCGATTATAACTATCTAAGAATTCCCAACTCAAACAAAATATTCTTAGGGAATTGCAAACCTCTCCCTTAGGAGGGCACTCGGGATTTCTAAAAACCTACCACAGGGTTAAGAAGGATTTATTTTGGGATGGCCTTAAATCGATATTCAAAAGTTTGTGGCAAAATGTTTGGTTTGCCAACAAAATAGAGTTGAAACAATTAAGACCCCAGGACTATGACAACCCTTATCCATTCCAAGCCAACGTTGAGAGGAGGTTTCAATGGTTTTATCACAGGTTTACCCAAGTCTGCAGGAAAAAGTGTTATCATGGTGGTAGTTGACAGACTTACCAAGTATCAACACTTTTGTGCATTATCTCATCCATTTAAAGTGAGTACATTTTCTACTGCATTTATGGAAACAATTCAAAAGCTACATGGAAACCCAAATATTATTGTAAGCGACAGAAATCCCATTTTCACTGGAAATTTTTGGACATAATTATTTTCTTGTCTTGGGACTCAGTTAGCTCATAGCTCATCTTATCATCCTCAATTTGATGGGCAAACTGATATAGTAAACAAATGTTTGGAAGGATATATTTGTTGCTTTGTATTTGATAAACAGACACAATGGGTCAAATGGTTGCCTCTGGCTGAATGGTGGTATAACACTTCCTTCCATACTGCAACAAAAATGACCCCATTTATGGCACTTTATGGATATCATCCACCATCCATCACATCATATTTAAGAGAAAAATCTAAGGTTCAAGCAGTGGAAGGTCACATTGAGCATCAGCAACAAGTTCTCCAACTCTTAAAGGATAACCTTACCTTGGTGTAGAATAGAATGAAACAACAGGCAGATCAACATCGCAATGAAAGAAGTTTTGATGTAGGTGATTGGGTATTCCTACGACTACAACCATATAAACAAATGTCCCTCAAGCAAGCTAATAAGGATACTAAATTATCATCAAAGTATTATGCTCCATACAAGGTGTTGCAAAAGATAGGTACTATGGCATACAAATTGGAACTTCCTGCAGCTTCTCGAGTGCACCCAGTTTTCCATGTTTCATGCTTAAAGAAGGATATAGGTGACAAGTTTCCAGTTCAAACAATATTGCCAGAACTTGATGAGGAAGTAAAAATAATATTGGAACTTGAAGTAGTCAAAGAAACAAGAACTTGACAACTACGAAATCGATCAATTTCAGAGTATCTCATCAAGTGGAAGAACTTACCCGTTGAAGATTCCACATGGAAGGATGAGAATTTTATACAGAAGCACCCCAAACTACTCAAGCGTTGAGGACAACACTTTTTTGAAGGAGAGGGGCATGTTAGGTCCCTATAATACTAGTGATTCCCCCATTACTATTGTCATTGTATCTCTTATTGTTATTGTTGTGCCCCTATTGTCTCCATATTGTTATTATTGTGCCCCATAGAATCCCACTATTGTTATTTTTGTGCCTTTACATTATTATTGTTAGGTCGGCTTGGTTATATTGTGAACCCTTAGACTCCTATATATAGAAAGGAGGTTTTGTCATTTGTATCATCCAAGAATTGTTCATTTGTGTAATGTAAAGGAGGTTGCCCCCTCGAAGACGCTGAATTCTAAGGCATTGATCTATCTTTTTATCTTTTTGTGAACTAGTTTCCTAACAGCTTCACTCCCTCTATCCATTTGTACCATAATCCATACTGATATGTGCCCCTGAGGTATCTCAACACATGCTTTGTCGCCTTCCAATATAGCTTGGTAGGCCTAACCATTGCTTGACTAAGCTGGTTAACTGCATAGCTCATATACGTTCATGTGTTCACCAAGTACATGAGTGAACCCACAAGCTACCTATAAATAGTAGCTTTCACTACTTCCCCTAAAGTAGCATCCTCCTTCCTCCAGTTACCTGCTAGAGGAGTCTCCATGGGTTTGTTGTTCTCCATGCGAAATCTCCTTAGTATCTCGTTGGCATACTTGCCCTGAAACACAAACAACTCCGCATCTCCCTGTCATACCTCCATGCCAAGAAAGTAATGTATGAGCCCCATGTCCTTCATCTCAAACTCTCTTGCAAGATCCTCCTTGACAGATTTGATCAGTTGATCATCACCTGTTAGTATGAGATCATCAACATAAAGTACAATGATCAACAATTTACCTTCCACCACTATGTGGTACAAGTTCGCATCTCCTTCACTCTTCGTGAAAACCAACCCAGTGAAGTAGCTATTTATCCTCATGTACCAAGCACGGGGTGCTTGCTTCAGCCCATACAACACTCTCTTGAGCTGGCACACATGCAACTCACGGTCAAAGGTCTCAAAATAATCAAGTTGCTCTATGTACACCTCTTCCTCAATCATGCCATTAAGGAAGGAAGTCTTCACATCCATCTAATGTATCTTCCAACCCATATGTGTTGATAGTGCCAATATATATCTGATCGACGAGTACCTTGCAACAAGAGCAAAGGTCTCATCATAGTCAATCCCCTCTACATGTGAAAAGCCACAAGCCAAAAATCTAGCCTTATGCTTCTCCACACTACCATCTGCAGCTTTCTTTACCTTGTAAATCCAATGGGAGATCACCACTGACTTGTCCTCTGGTCTCAGAACCACATCCCAAACATTGTTATGAACTATGGAGTCATACTCCTCCACCATGGCGTCAACCTAAACTGGTTGTTGCACTGGTTCCTTAAAGGAAGATGGCTCTGTCACAACACATTCACCCATAAGAGAAATGTATCCAGTGTACCTCTCAGGTGACCTCCTCTACCTGCGCTGAGAAGTGGGTGCTCCCACATTCTCTTGTGCATCATCCAACAATCTGTCAGCCTCTCTGGTGCGCTTTCTTCCCTCTTTGGAAGACTTTGGCTGAGTGGATGTCTCCACTCCCAAATCCCCTGCATGTGGCTGCTCCACATCAATCTGAGGCTCCTCAGTCTTAGTAGCTAAAATCTCCTCATCTGCCTGTAGCTCAAGCTCCCTCTCAAGGGAAACTTGCATGGCCTTCTCCTCATCAAATCTAACATCCCTACAAACTATTGTCATCTTGTTAGTTGGCAAGTACACCCGATAGTTGTGAGGTGTATCTGTGTACCCCACAAATATCCCCAACTCTATTGTAGGCTCAATCTTCTTCCATGCATCCTTGGTCACATGGAAATATATAGATGACCCAAAAATCCTTAAGTGATCAACATTTGGCCTCTTACCAAAATAAGCCTCCTATGGTGTCTTCATCTCAAGTATCTGATGTGGGCTACAGTTCTAAACATAAACCGTTGTGTTGCATGCCTCAGCCCACAACTATATTGGTAGGTCCTGATCATGCAACATCGTCCTTGTTGCCCCTACTATGCTTCTTTTCTTCCTCTCGGCCACCCCATTTTGTTGAGGGTTATGGGGTTTCGTCAACTCTTGTTTAATCCCTTCCATTGCACAGAAGTTCTTAAACTCGTTAAGGACATACTCACGACCATTATCACTCCGTAGAGCTTTAGCATTCTTACCTTACTCTTTCTCCACCAATGCTTTAAACTCACAAAACTCTGTGAAAGGTTGATCCTTTTTCTGCATGAAAAATATCCAACATTTACGAGAATAGTCATCAACAAATATAACATAATACCTATGTTTGGACGTGGATGATGTCGAGAATGGTCCACACAGATCTAAATGGATTCTCTCTAGAATAGCCTCTGCTTGACTGTCTCTGTTGTCAAAGGAATACTTGGTGTATTTTCCCAAAGTACACCCCTTGCATGTATCAACTTGCTCAAGCATACCTTTGGGAATACCGATAGAGATCTGTTGCAATATATTCAAAGCCCCATGATGCAAGTGACCCAATCGCCTATGCCACAACTCGCCAATGTCTCAGCTCTGCACCCTTTCTACTTTTGTGCTCAAAGCAACACACTCCTCTACCTCCAACTTATAGAGATTCTTCACCCGAATCCCTATCTTCTTTACTTGACCTGTGGCTATGTGTCAAAGGAACGCCTTTCCTTTCGAGAATATCACATCATAGCCTCTATCCTCAAGCATGGAAATGGATACCAAGTTCTTCTTCAGCCCAGGCACATACATAACATTCTTTAAGGTGAGTGGAGTCCCATGCTCCCTCTGAAAATTAATCGTTCCCAATCTAGTAACAATATACTTCCTGTCGTCACCCATCTCAATATGCATCTAGAAATCTTTCTCCTCCAGGTCACTGAATAACTCTTTGTCGCCAGTCATGTGGAATGGAGCTCCACTGTCTAAGTACCATACACTTCCCATCATTGATGACACCATGCATGCCATGAGGGAAAAGTCCAATTCGAATTGAGAGGCCAAAGCCTCACTCGTCGCTCCTCCTAAGGAATTCTTCTTAGACTTCTTGAGTGGAAAATTTGTAGCAAAATGGCCCAGCTCATGACAATGAAAGCACTTAAATTTTGTCATGTCTTTCTTCTTACCTCCATGATAAGAATCCGATTTGGAATAGGAAGCTTTCCCTTTCCCCTTCTTCACTTTAATTGCTAAGGCACAGTTCTCTTCATCATTAGTCTTTGATGAAGATCCATCCCTGGTGTTCCTCTCGATCTCCTCCTGCATCAAATCCGACCACAGTCGTTCCCAATCTGAAAGCTTCTCCCGACCATTGACAAAGTCCTGATAACTATGCCAACTCTTTGGGAATCCTAGAAGAGCAAGACTCACCACATCATCCTCGGCAACCGTGATTCCAACACTTCCAAGTTCATCACAACACTGAGTGAACTCGGTCAATTATTTTGGAATCGTCTTGCCTTTCTCCATTTTGATTTTTCGAAGTTTGTCCTTCAGTGCCAATTTCCTTTAGTCACTTTTGTTCTGATAGAAGTCCGTCAATGTTTTCCACATAGCATATGGAGTTTCCTTGCCATGGAGACTTGAGACAATGTGATCTCGAACTCCCTCAAGTATTATCGGCCTCGCATTCACCACACACTTCTTCCATTCGGCCAAATTTTGTGCATCCAAAGCTATTGGCTTAGGAATTTCTTAATCAATGAATTCCTTCAAGCCATTATCCTCTATCACAACCTCCATTATGTCCCTCCAGGCTATAAAATTTGAGCTACCTTCCAAGGCATACTTGATCCGCAAACCGTAGAACACCATCTGCCGATCCTAAAGTATGTATTGCAAATTCGAATTTCACATGTAACCCAAAACTCAAAAATTCAAAATCTCCTCTAGTATATTTTTCTTGGCTCCGATACCATGTAGAAAATCTTGTAGATTCACAAATTCATGCAATTTAATAAAGCACAGGACAAGAATCTACTTCTACTTTTAACCAGCGGAAGCCAATAGATTTATGAAAACAATATGAACAAGAAGAAGATAAATCAATGGCACATAACACAAGATGTACCTGGGGAAATCCACTGCTCAAAACCCTGCTATCTGTATTGCATATATCGGAAATATGATTAAAAATACAAAGCTTGTTCTCACTAGAACAATTCCGCAGAAGTATGCTCAACTCTCCCAGCTCACAAGTTATCTCAAGCCAAATCCTTAGCTTATTCTGCAGCTCTCCAAGCCCCTAATCTCTTTCGTAATTCCTAGGATGAATAGCCTGTATTTAAAGAGAATTCATGCTTTCGAAACTGCACAATCCAAACATATGATCCATCTCTGATGCATGAATGATATTTACACTCCAGTAAATAATACAACTGATAGTACATTGTCCTTGCACTCTAGTCTCAGCTGGGTCTTTCTCAAAATCGACATGCATCGGTTTCTGATGAGGGAATCTTCAGTTAACTATAGTGACACTTGTGGATGCACTAGTGCACCAACTGACTATTAACTCTCTGTTAGTTCCTCAAACATTTTGGAACTAATTTAACTTAACTTAACTCAGTAAACTGAGTGATATGATTTCCAACTCAATTTAAACTCATACTGGACCCCTAAAACTTAGGGAGAACATATACATGACTACAGAAAGACTTCCAACTCAAAATTCCTAAGCTAATTAAGTTAATTAAACTTAATTAACTATTTACAAGTTGTTATGAGAATAGAATTCGATTTTAATTCTCAGTTTAATTCAAGGAGAAATTAAACTAGAATTTCATGTTGCCATTTCTCAACATGATTTGGCAAGATATAGAGATTGAAAGATCTGAAAGTCAAACTCTGGCTATGACATTTTAGCAGTAAGCGAAGTTCGATAGGAGATCATGGTGAGATCAAGCGAGCATGGAGATGATTTGTTCGATTGAGAAGACATGTTCAAGAAGAATCCCTCATGGTTTTCTCTTCCAATTGCAAATCATGAGGAGATAGACTTTTAATTTAAGTTTACTTCTTATATGGTAGACTAGTTTATTTTCCTATCGGCACAAGATTCTTAGATCAGTTTGATAAATAATTGTATAAAAGTCCTGAGGCAATACCAAGAACACAGTTAGTCGTTGTTTATTTCAACATTTGCAAGCTTTGTTTAAGAAACTTGTGCGGATTAATATAATACTTTGTTCCTCCTTTACGATGCGCGGTTGAGCAATCATTTGATCAGTGACGAAATTACACTCACAGGAGAGCCCCCTAGAGAGTTGTAAGGTTAGTTATTTTCTATTTACATTGCAATTTCTTGTAGATAGTTTGCATCTAATTAGCAATTTCATATAGTTTTTTCTTCTCTATATCAATACAAATAGTTACATTTCTATTATTTTCTAATCACCTATTGTTTTATTTCGAGCGCGCTCATAAAAATAAAATACAAAAAGATTTATTTCCAGAATGTATTTTATTCAAGCAATTTAGTTTTATGACTCAATTAAATTATGTGGATGATGAGTAGATGATCTTTGTAACACCCTCCTCCCACATCTACCCAAGTAGTTGGCCAACTAGTGTTACTGTGCCATAACACTAGTCCCACTGTGGTAACGAGAGGATTATTCCTCTGTTTTGAATTATAAAGAAGACTCTATTTTTATATGACGGCGTGAGCACAATTTTGGACTGATAGCCTGTTGACCAAGGCCGTGCAGAGGGCCCCTGCACACTGAGGTTTTGTTTCCTTATTGATGTACAGTTTTTATGTATTGTTTCCTTATTTCCATTGCACATGTTTCATAAGTTATCCACCTATGTATATATTTCATATGTTATTGTATTAACATTTCATTCTTGTTTATGATTTTACAAGCCTTGTATATTGTTGTTAACGCTGATCAGTGCGTATATGTTTCAGGATAGAGTAGGCCCGGGCATTTTCATATGATTTTCGCAATAACTAGTGGCATGGGATTAGCCTCTCTGCTGACTTTGCTTTTCTTAGTTTTTTTAATTCTAGTTCTGTTTTTTTGATTTCAGTCTTATTCACTTGCTTTGTTATTTAGTTTAGATATCAACTTGCTCATATCATTGACGATTATCTCCGAAAGCCATAGCTTAGACTACCTGGCGAGGTATCGGATTACGAATGATGTGATTTGATTTCAGTTTTACTTTTCTGCAATTAGACATCAACTTGCTCAAATCATTGACGTTATCTCTGAAAGCCATAGCTTAGACTACATGGTGAGGTATCAAACTATGAATAATGTGATTTGATTTTAGTTTTACTTTTCTGCAATTAGACATCAACTTGCTCATATCATTGACGTTATCTCCGAAAGCCATAGCTTAGACTACATGGCGAGGTATTGGACTATGAATGATGTGATTTGATTTTAGTTTTACTTTTCTGTAATTAGACATCAACTTGCTCATATCATTGACGTTATCTCCAAAAGCCATAGCTTAGACTACCTAGCGAGGTATTGGACTATGAATGATGTGAATTGATTTTACTTTTACTAGATTGCAAATTTATTTATTTTTATTTGAGTGCAGTAGCTTAATTCATTTTTTCTGTATTTAGAAGGCAACAAAGATAATGGTTTCATGATCAGTAGTTCATTATTTGCTTGATTTGAATAGCAGCACATTTTTATTCTTGTTCAAGTATTAATTTCATCACTAGTATGTTCTAAGACCCTCTGAAGTGTTAAGTTCTGGAAATCATTATAGAGGACATAATTGCCTTAAAATCTATATCCATACTTGCCTTCTAGAGTATTCTTAAAACTCAGGAATAGGATTTCCATTCATATTAGGAGATAAACGAAGATAAAAACCCCCAAAACAAAATAAAAATTGAAAACGACAAAAGGTAAGAAAAAGTTGTCTTGCACATATAGTGCGCCACACTTCATCAGTCTACGACTCCCGGATTGATAATTAATGTAGCAATTTAGGACACACTAAATTGACTAAACATTTTGGTGTCATTGTCGGGGAAGTGTAACTAGGTAGCCAATCTCTTAAAAAAAAAAAAAAGAAGGGAAAAATTGATAACTTCTTGAAGTATGCTCTCCTCTTGCACCTAGTGTGATCTGGAGGATCAAAAAAGAGAGTTGTTAGTTCAATAATTTCTTGATTATGCTCTCTTCTTGCACCTAGTGTGACCTAGAAGATCAGAAAGAGAATTATTAGCCCGACTTGAAAAAATAAAAAATAAAAAATGGCATGCATAGAGCAAGAGATTCTAGGGGAAGGTTTATAGCTAGGGCCAAAAGTTCGATTTTCACAACTCCAGCTACTTCAAGGCATAGACAAGATACACCTTCATCATCTCCGACTCACACTCCCAGCCTTAGGATTCCTGGAATTCAAGGGGCAGCAGCCGAATTAGGAGACTCTCCCACACTATCCATTAAATTTGACCTAGGAGAAGAACCTTTCTTCACTTCTACAGGGGAACATATTGTAATCAAAGAAGTAGAATCACCTGAAGAAGAGGAGGGAGAAATTCTTCCTCATTCGCCATTAATAGAAGAACCAGAGGACTCTGAAAACTGTGAGGAAACTATCATGACAGAGGAATTAGTGAATGGATTTGGAGGAGGGGGTAGAGATAGAGGTAGAGGAGGAGGAAACAATGGAGGAGGTAGAGGTAACAATGGGGGAAATAGGGATGGAGATAACTCATTCGGATTCCCTATAGCTGATGAGGAAACCCATACAACAATGAAAAACATTTCACCATCTGTCCTCCCAAACTTTTATGGATTACCAAGTGAGGATCCTGAAACATTTCTATTTGAGTTTGAAGTCTTGTGCCGAACCTATGATTATATGGAAGACTCTCAAAAACTCAAATTGTTTCCTTCAACATTGAAAGGAGCTGCTTTGAAATGGTTCATGGGATTAGTCACCAAGGAAAATTTTAAGGATGGAAAATTTTCTTGAAGTTTAAAACATTGGCGAATCTCACTAATCCCTAATATGCAAATTATAAATGTTTATTGATATATTTGTAAAATTAATCAAATTTATAATTATTTTATATATAGTCTCTCTATAATGTTGGCGATTTTTAAGGTAAAATAATTTTATATTCTAAAATTTGGGCGAATCGTCTTTTATAAAATTGGAAATTGGCGAATCTTTTTTGTGGAAAAATCATGGAAAATTAGCCCACTGGGCGAACATTAGCCCCTAAAATTTTCCATGTTAGTCACTCAATCTATTAGGACTTGGAATGATATGAAACAAAAAAAATTGGATAGATACCTAGATTATTGCATGCCCACCAATCATAAGGATGAGGTATTCAAGATGATGCAAAAAGAAGATGAAAACTTGGAGGATTTACTTGAAAGATTTCAATACAACTTAAAGAGAGCAAAAATGAGTAATTTAGATGAGGAAACCTTGAAAGCCCTTCTATTGAAAGCCATTAGAGATGAATGGATAGATATTTTAAACATGATGGGGAAGGGAGATATTTCTCAACTTCCACTCCATGACATATCAGAACTATGTGTCCATCTCTCAAGGGGAAAATCTAAAACTAGAAAAGGGCCTAGAGATCCTTCTCTTATTAGAGAAAACAAATCTGCAACTGGATCAGTAAGTAGGGCAGAGATTGGAAATATGCTTGATGAGTTCAAAATTGATATTCTAGGGAGCCTTAGTGAACAACTAGACACCCTTAAAATACAAAAAAACAGAAAGCAGAAGCTGAAGCCTTAGCCATTTTTTGTCCAAAATGTAGAAAGAAACATGCTTTAAGGGAATGTCCCTTGGATGCAAAAGTTGTAAAAACATGTGTGATTTTCTCGAAAGCCATGAGACCAAGGATTTTCCTTCAATTCCTGGGCTCAAGGTTGTCTTTTAGGAAGATCCAAATTCAGTAGAGTCCCATGGCAGGGGCCACAAAATCAAGGATTTAACAATCCTATGAACTTTCAGCTCCGACCAAATTGGAATTCTTGGCAACAACCTTGGCCCCAATCTCAAAATCCATACCAATCATGGGCACAAGGGATGCAAAATCCTTATGGGAGATTTGCTCAATTTTATCAATATCCTCCATCTTTTCAAAATCAACAAAATCCACAAATTCCAAATCAAAACCCACAACTTTCATTACCATTTCCGCAACAACAACCTTCTCAACAAAATCCAAATTCTCAACTCTTGCTTCAAAAGACAAATCAACTACTAGCCCAGCCATTGCCAAATCCCAATAACAAAAATCCTCAGAATGCTTACATGGTAGAAGGACAACAATTTCCTACCTGTATGATTGTTCCTCTTAATGATGTACAACTCGGGTCTGGTAGAATTTTAGAAAAACCTTCTATAGATGTTCAAGAGCAAGATACCTCTGAGGAGGATTCTCTTAAAACCAATAAAGGTTCTGAGGAAGCATCTCTTCAGAACCCAAACATTCAAAAAGAAAAAGAAAAAGAGTCAACCCCCACAACTCCTATAGCTGAGCAACCTACATCTTCATCCACACCTTCTTTCCCTGAAAGATTACAAATTGATAAAGGGGTGGAAAAACAAATCTTGTTGCCTAACTATGATTTTCTAGATGAATTAAAGAATGTCTGTATCAAGATTCCCTTGCTACAAGCCATTAGAGAGATTCCTATTCTAGCAAAAACAATAAAGGAGTTGACTCTCAAAAGACCAGGAAGGAAACCAAGAGATACAAGAAGAATCCACTTGGTAAGAAAAATTGCAGATATCATGATGGGAAAAATTACCATGCAGAAATATGTAGATCCAGGTAGTCCAATTGTCAAGACACATATAAATGGGATAGAAATTCCAAATACTTTGATTGACTTAGGGGCTGCTATCAACATTATGAGTAGATAGACTATGGAACAACTTAAACTTCCTAATCTTCTTTTTACACCCACCTTACTGCAACTTGCAGATAGATCAATAATCAAACCAAATGGTGTATTATAAGATATTTCAGTCTCCTTAGGTTCTTGGGAATATCCAGTAGATTTCATGATTTTGACTCCCAAGAGTAATTTAGGAGGGCACCCACTTATCTTAGGAATACCTTAGCTAGCCACAGCTGATGCTTTCATTAGTTGTAGATATGGAGATATGTACATTTCTGATGGTAGTTCGACAAAGAAATTCAATCTGTATCCTCCAGCAAAAGCAATTACAGAAGTAGGAGACAATGAATGGGTCGATGATGAGGACAGTATACAACCTGTCTTTACCATTTCTAAAATCAATGAAGATAGTCAAATTCTGAACACATTAAAAAATTTTGAAACATCTTTAGAATATGAACACACACAATTTCAGTTAGATTCTAATATTGAGTACTTATCATCAAGACAAATGTCTCTTTACTCTATGGAAGAGTTTGGTAGTTCTACCATTGATATTTTTCCAGGTACGACATTGAATATCAACAAAAATTTGGAAAAGTCACAACAGGAAGAGCTAACCAAAATCTTGCAAAAACGTTCTACTACATTTGCATGGGAGTATACTGATATGAAAGGTATTGACCCTAAGACTTGCATCCATCATATCTATATCGAGGAAAACAGTAGACCAATTAGACAACCTCAGAGAAGGATGAATCCAAATCTTAGGGAGATAGTGAAAGAAGAGCTCCAAAAACTACTTAATGTAAACTTCATTTATCCAATTTCAGATAGTCGACGGGTTTCTCCTTTGGTTATAGTACCCAAAAAGAATGGTAAATGGAGGGTATGCATTGCTTACAGGGAATTAAACAAAGCAACTTTGAAGGATCACTTTCCTTTGCCCTTTATCGATCAAGTATTAGATACATTAGCAGGAAAAAAGTACTTTTCATTTCTGGATGGTTTTAGTGGTTATAATCAAATTCAGGTAGCCCCTGAGGATCAGGATAAGACCACATTTACCTGTCCATCCGGAACTTTTGATTATCGAGTGCTTCCTTTTGGATTACGTAATGCACCCACAACATTCCAAAGAGCAGTACTAGGAATTTTTTCTGATCTAATCCATGATTGCGTAGAGGTTTATATGGATGATTTTACAGTTTATGGTGATTCGTTTGAAGAGGCATTAGAAAATTTGGAAAAAGTCCTTATAAGATGTAAAGAGACAAACCTTTCATTAAGCCATGAAAAATGCTTGATGATGTTTACTAAAGGTATTGTTTTAGGACATCATATTTCAGGGGATGGGATTAAAGTTGATAGATCAAAAGTTGAAGTCATCTCCAAATTGCCTATTCCAAATTGTCAAAAATATGTTAGAAGTTTTCTAGGATTTACTGGATATTATAGAAGATTTATAGAAAACTTCACTAAAATAGCATCTCCACTCTTCAAACTGCTTACAAAAGACTGTGAATTCAAATGGGATCCTGATTGTCAATCAATGTTTGAAACTTTGAAAACAAGAATATATGAAGCGCCTATCTTAAGAGGACCAAATTGGAAACTTCCTTTCCATATTTCTATAGATGCTTCAGATACAGCTTTAGGAGCTGTGTTGGGTCAAAAAGATTTAGTTCCTTATGCCATTTACTATACCAGTAAAAATTTAACTCCCACTGAGTTGAAGTATACTGTGACTGAAAAAATTTCTTAGCTGTTGTTCATGCAATCAATAAGTTCAGACATTATATAACAGGCTATGAAACTTTTATTCATACTGATCATTCTGCAATTATATATCTAATGAACAAACCTATTACTAATGGCAGAGTTACAAGGTGGCTCCTACTTTTACAGGAATTCAATATTACTGTGTTGGATAGACCAGGGAAACAAAATACAGTAGCTGATTTCTTGTCTAGGATTCAGAATACTAAAGAAGATTCTCCTGTAGAGGATAAGTTTCCTAATGAATATTTATTTGCAGTAACTACTAAGACCCCTTGGTATGCAGATATAGCTAACTATTTGGTTACAGGGAAACTACCTCCACATTTATTTCCTGGTGAAAGAAGAAAGATTATTCAGGAGAGTTCAAAATATTCATGGATTTCTAACAAATTGTTTAAAACAGGTCTAAATCTTGTGATCAGAAGATGTGTTAGGGAAGATGAAATGCCTGATATCCTCAAAGCATGCCATGATGAACCATGAAGTGGACACTTTGCTGACAAAAGGACAGCCTATAAAATCCTCCCTTTAGGATATTATTAGCCATCCCTCTTCAAAGATGCAAAACAATATGTCAAAAGGTGTGACAACTGCCAAAGAGTAGGGAAACCTACCCTTTCAAATGAAATGCCATTGCAGCCATAGGTACTCATCGAACCCTTTGAAAAATGGGCTTTAGATTTCATTGGACCTATTAACCCACCATCTAAACAAAGTATATATTGGTATGTACTGATTATGTCACTAAATGGGTAGAAGCCAAAGCATTATTTTCTGCTACTCAGCATTCAGTTGTTAGTTTCCTTTATGAGGATATTTTTACTCACTTTGGTGTTCCAAGAAAAATTGTGACAGATCAGGGAAGTCAATTCACATCCAACCTAGTGGAGAAGCTGATGGAAGAATACAAAGTCAAGCACAGAAAATCTACTCCTTACCATCCGCAAGCAAATGGTCAAGTGGAGTCTACAAACAAAGTTATTGAAGGCATCATCACCAAGACTATTCATCTACACAGAAGAGATTGGGCAGAAAGGCTTCCTGAAGCCTTGTGGACCTACAGAACTACATGGAGAAATACAATAGGACATTCTCCCTATGAACTTGTTTATGGGAAAGAAGTCATGCTCCCCATTGAGTTCCAAGTCAAAACTTTCAAGATGGCAGTTTAGTTGGGAATGGATCTATCAGAAGCCCAAAAGCATAGAATGGAGTAGTTGAATGAGCTAGATGAGATCAGACAAGAGGAAATCCTAAGAACTGATCCAGTTCAATATCAAAGAGCTAAGTGGCACGACAAATACATCAAGGAGAAAAAGTTTCAAGAAGGAGATTGGGCATTGCTATTTGATTCCAAGTTTAAAGATTTTAAAGGAAAATTTCAGACTCATTGGCTTGGGCCATATGAGATTGACAAAATCTTTAGCAATGGAGCAGTAAGAATCAAAACCATTGATGAATATCAAACTCCTCTTATTGTGAATGGCCACAGATTAAAGATCTATCATAAGCCACTCTCAAAAGAGGAATTTGTCAAAATCTTTCAAGATAGTTCTGCAATAAGGCTAGTGAAGAAGAATCCTTCTTCTCCACCAGCCTAGCCTTTGTTATTTTTTGTTAAAAAAAAAATTGTGTATAAGCCTAAAAACCAATCACTGATTGGCAGTCTTATACAGAAAATACAGGGCGAAAATCAGGAACTCCTAACGCCCTATATTTTCCAAAAAAAAAAAACTTCTCTCATTGTATTCATAGTTTCATGACATCTCACTTCACTTCATTTCACCTCATTTCACTTCACTTCATTTCATCATCTCATTCCGCCAATAAAATTCCTTTTATGACCATTTTCATTCACTCAGTCATCATTTATCCATCTCCATTCAGTCATATGATCACTGTGTCAGTTTCCGCAGCTGAACCCAGTTTCCGCAGCTAGAAGCTGATTCTGCAGCCACCACTCTGTTTTTCAAACACTGACAGTCAGATGTTAGTTAAATGATCATGAAAATCAAATGCAGGTATGGCAAAAGGAAGATATTCTGAAGATATAAAGCACCTAGAAGCATCATCAGGAAGCAGCCAATCAAAGGTCAGTGGACGGAAGTGGTAAGTTCCAAGGTACGAGCAAAGTTCATTTCAAATAGCGTTTTAAAACACATTTTACATAGTTATGAAACCACCAGCTCCATTATATGTAATGATTCGCCTTGATAGCTTCCATAACCACTCCATAGCCTTTACATAATTCCACCACGAACCTTGCATTAATTTCTAACGGCTTTATGATCCATCTCCGAACTTAACTCGTGTTCAATCGTACTTTGACACTCCATCTATTAAACCGGGTAATTATGAGGACGTGATCGATTTGGTCACGGCTCTTTCCTACCACACAAATTCCGTAGCCATTTTGTGAGCATGCTAACGTCTATTCCGCAGCCATCTAGTTCAAAACTTTGCCGGGTTCACTCTATTTCCATACTGCCCCATCGAAGTTGCATTTATATTTCTAGTCTGCTCACATAAGCCTTCATTCTGTGAACTCATTCTAGCCTTCGTTCTGTGAACTCATTCTCGCTACCTATTCTCTGTCCCTCCATTTACGACTACTGGTTTTTCTCCACAGTCCTTCTACATCCCCCGCAAGCACAACCGTCTCACCTCCATCAGTCTATCATTCACGCAGACGTATTTTAAAGCAGGGGAAGGAATGGGTCCTCTGTTGAGAGCAGAACCGGAAGGGCCCAAATTTATGGAAGGGTATCCGCAATTGAAAAGCATGCTAAGGAAGGCACGGTGGCTACAATTTATTCAGAAATTCAGAGGCTACAACAAGGAAGTTACGAAGACTTTTGCGAGGTCTTTTGATGGCGTGGAAGCTGAGGTTGGAGACCTTAAATTCTCAGTCACAGAGGCATCCATAGTAGCCGCAATGGAACTCCCACAGGAGGGAGAACGGTGGTTCAAAAATAAAAGCTTTGACGAGAGAGCATGGAGGGTTATCCTATGAAATCCAGGTATGGATATAACCATTTTCAAACGTGGAATCCCTGTCTCTGCTTTAGAAGAAAAGTGGGCTAGTCTATTATTGATAATCCAGAAATTCATTACCTGTGAGGGACGATTCGGGTCAATGTATATGTACCACACCCGGTTGCTGATGAATTTTCTAGAAAACCAAACTATTAATTTGCCCTACTTCTTGTTAAATAGCCTGAAGAAAATTTCCATCACCGTCCAAAAGAATTTGGGGGACGTAGAACCCCACTTGTATCATCACGACCTTGTGAAAATTTTGATTGAAAGACAATTAAAGGAAAAGAAGGACACCTGGGAGCAGTTTTTGGTTAGAAATTTCTTTCAAGATCCACATGAAACCCCTGAAAGCAGCTCATCAAGGAAAAGCAGAAGAAAGAAAACAAGTGTTAGAATTCAGGACACTCCTACTAACATAGTTAAAGAAACTAGTAGGGAAGAAAAACTGTCTGAAAGCAGGAAGGAAAGAACTAAGGGTAAGAAGCCAAGAAAATCAAAAGGGAAAAGAAATATTGAGGCTATCTATTAAACCCCAGAACCTTCCTCAGAAGAGGACCACCAAATATTGTCTGAAAGACTAGTTTACCTTCAGGAAAAGTCAGCTGCAGCAAAGAGAAAAGGGAAAGAAAAACAGAGTGTGGAGAAAGAAGACACTAGTTCACAAAATTTAAGGAGGAGCTCCAGACATAAAGGAAAATTGAAGAAAGTACAAACGAAAGGGCCCCACTTTATTGATTTAGGAGGGGAAACACCGGAACGACCTTCAGCAATCCCTCTTGGTCGTGGCCCACACCATACTCCTTTTCCTCAACCAGATTTTGAAAATAGTCCTTCTCAGCGAGAGTTTGAGATCAGTCCTTCTCAACCAGATTCTGGGGACAGCCCAAGGAAGACTACACCTGAGATAGATCCAATCCAGCAAGAAATGTATGATTATATTGAGACGTTGGAGAAAACGGCCACAAACCAAGGCACTTTATCTGCCCAACCTAATACAACTCAAGAAGCTCAAATCCAATCACTAAAACAGGAAGTTTTTGAGCTGGAGGTCTTAAATAGACACATCAAAAGAGAAAATGAAACATTGAAAGAACAAGGCAGGTTAGATAAGATTGTTCACGACAACACCATGTTGCATCTTGGGCTATGGCAGAAGAAAAATAGAAAATTAAAGAAAAAGAATAGGAGGTTGAGCAAGGCTCTCATCAACCTCAAATTCAAGTGCCTAATGAGGAAGCGAAGGATGACAGTGGTCCCAAGAAAGAAGAAAAAAAGGCTGGATGTATTGGCAGAGGTCTCAGAACACATGAACTGAAAGGAGGATGATCAAAGTTTTGGTTGCATGGGGACATGCAACACCTTCATAGTGGGGGTATGTTGAGCTTTGAAATTACACCTCTCCTACACATTTTCCCAGACTTTTTCCCCTCACCAGTACTCCATAAGCTATCAGAGATCATTGCATATTGATTCTAAAAGAGCATTTAAGTGGTTTTATAACTATGTTTTTGTGTTTGCTGTTTGACTTAGATTTTTCTCATTAGCTGTGGAATGCAGCCACTTTCCGCAACTAATTCAACTTTCCGCAGTTGTTTTTGTTAAACTCCAGGTTGCAGGTGACATCAGGCAAAACGGGACATGTGGGCAGATCAGGAATGACCTGGACATGGATCAGGTCCTATTGGTTCAGCCGAATTCATTAAGGAAAGCCATGGTCAACGATGGTCAAGCGGTGGTCAAACAGAGGAGTCCTACAGCAACAGGACTCCGTTTTCAAGCACGTGAAGGATTCGTGGTCGTTCCTAGATCCCTGGGGTCATGTTGACAGTTGTAGACTGCCCCACGATGCGAATCCAATAGCCACTTTTGATAGATTGAATAATCTCGGCAACCATTATGCTAAATTCATGGACGTTGTCTTTTACATGTCCTCTGTTGACGTAGTTTCACAGGAAAACAGTTATAAAGCTTTTGTTATAAATAACGCATTTCCAAACACATAGAGTTAGTCTTTGTTGATGTAATTTCACTGTTAAAGTTTACTGTGCCATGACACTAGTCCCACTGTGGTAACGAGAGGATTATTCCTCTGTTTTGAATTATAAAGAAGACTCTGTTTTTATATGACTGCGTGAGCACAATTTTGGACTGATAGCCTGTTGACCAAGGCTGTGCAGAGGGCCCCTGCATGCTGAGGTTTTGTTTCCTTATTGTTGTACAGTTTTTATGTATTGTTTCCTTATTTCCATTGCACATGTTTCATAAGTTATCCACCTGTGTATATATTTCATCTGTTATGGTATTAACATTTCATTCCTATTTATGATTTTACAAGCTTTGTATATTGTTGTTAACACTGATCAGTGTGTGTATGTTTCAGGATAGAGTAGGCCTGGGCATTTTCATATAATTTTCGCAATAACTAGTGACATGGGATTAGCCTCTCTGTTGACTTTGCTTTTCTTAGTTTTTTAATTTCAGTTATGTTTTGTTGATTTCAGTCTTATTCACTTGCTTTGTTAGTTAGTTTAGATATCAACTTGCTCATATCATTGACGATTATCTCCGAAAGCCATAGCTTAGACTACCTGGCGAGGTATCTGATTATGAATGATGTGATTTGATTTTAGTTTTACTTTTCTACAATTAAACATCAACTTGCTCATATCATTGACGTTATCTCCGAAAGCCATAGCTTAGACTACATGGCGAGGTATCAGACTATGAATAATGTGATTTGGTTTTAGTTTTACTTTTCTGCAATTAGACATCAACTTGCTCATATCATTAACGTTATCTCCGAAAGCCATAGCTTAGACTACATGGCGAGGTATCGGACTATCAATGATGTGATTTTATTTTATTTTTACTTTTCTGCAATTAGACATCAACTTGCTCATATCATTGACGTTATCTCCGAAATCCATAGCTTAGACTACCTGGCGAGGTATAGGACTATGAATGATGCGAATTGATTTTACTTTTACTGGATTGCAATTTTTTTTTATTTATTTGAGTGCAGTAGCTTAATTCATTTTTCTGTATTTAGAAGGCAGCAGAGATAATGGTTTCATGATCAGTAGTTCATTATTTTCTTGATTTGAATAGCAGCACATTTTTAGTCTTGTTCAAGTATTAATTCCATAACTAGTATGTTCTAAGACCCTCTGAAGTGTTAAGTTCTGGAAATCATTATAGAGGACATAATTGCCTTAAAATCTATATCCATACTTACCTTCTAGAGTATTCTTAAAACTCAGGAATAGGATTTCCATTCATATTAGGAGATAAACAAAGATAAAAACCTCGAAAACAAAATAAAAATTGAAAACGACAAAAAGGTAAGAAAGAGGTTGTCTTGCACATATAGTGTGCCACACTTCATCAGTCTACGACTCCCGGATTGATAATTAATGTAGCAATTTAGGACACACTAAATTGACTAAACACCAGCTTGGCACACGATCCAATCCGTAAGGAGATCTTCTTCGGTTTAATGCGCCAGTGCACTTGTTCCCCAACATGGAACTCCTTGAACGACCTGTTCTAATATGCATAGATCTTCTACCTATCATGTGCTGCCTTTAGATTCTTCTTGATCACCTGCATTTCCTGTTCCATGTCTACCAACATGTCTGGTCCAATCGGCACCCTGTTAACCGGGTCACTCCAACTGATAGGAGTATTATAACTCTACCCATACAATTCCTCAAAAGGACTCATCCTCAATGACTCCTAATAACCATTTTTGTATGCGAACTCAACCAAGGGAAGATACTCCTCCCACATCTGTTGTTGATGCATCACGTATACCCTCAACATGTCTTCCAATATCCTATTGACCCTCTCTATTTGTCCATCTGTCTAAGAATGATAAGTTGTACTAAAGGCCAACTCTATGCCTAAACTTGCAAATAACTCCTTCCAAAACTTGGAAGTGAAATTTGCATCCCTGTCTAACACAATCTTCTTTGGAACACCATGCAACCTGACCACATCTTTGATGAATACTTGTGCCACATTGCTAGCTGAGAATGTAGACTTCACTGGAATGAAGTGTGCAACCTTTTTCAACCTATCCACAACAACCATGATGGAATCATGTTGTCTCACTGTCTTCAGCAACCCTGTGATGAAGTACATGGAAATGACCTCCCATTTCCACTCTAGAATCGTGATCGGTTGTATCAGTCTGCCTAGATGTTTACACTCTTCCTTTGCATGCTAACAATCAAAACACATAGCCACAAACTCTACTACATCCCTCTTCAAATTCGGCCAATAATAAAATTTCTTCATTGTAGTCAATGTCTTCTGATAACCTGGGTGACCTGAATAAGGTTTCACATGAAACTCTCTCAAGATCACCTTCTTGAACTCACTGTTATCTTACACATATATCATGTCTCTGAATCTAACCAATCTGTCTGTTGTAAGACAATGGTCCACATCATGTGCACCTGCACCTGTACTTGTACATGTACTACCACTTGTACTTGTACCAGTATTTTGTTGCAATCTGTGCACAATATCCATATACCTGACATCCTGCTAACCTGCCTGCAAGATCCTATCATGTAAGTTTGTCCCATAGGAGCTCATAGCTGCCAAGTGATTTACATGTATCCGCCTACTGAGAGCATCTACCACCTTTTTCTCTTTACCTTTCATGTACTTGACCTCGAAGTCAAACTCACTGATCGTTTCCAACCATCTAGCCTGTTGGACATTCAGATTCAAATATTCAAACAAATACCTCAACCCAATATGATCACTCATCAATACAAACCTTCTGCCAAGAAGATAGTGTATCCACATCTTCAATGCATGTATGATCGCTGCTAATTCAAGACCATGTGTTGGGTAGTTATGCTCGTTCTCATTTAGTTTCCATAACTCATAGAATACCACATGTCCATCCTACATAAGGACTCCACCAAGTCCTCTCTTGCAAGCATTTATGCATACCATAGACTCTTTGTCCAGATCTACAATTTGTAGCATTGGTGCATGTGTCAACAATTACTTAATCTGCGCAAAACTAGCCTCACACTCCTTTGTCCATTCGAACTTCTTACCTTTCCTTTGTAATGATGTGATAGGATAAGAAATCTGCGAGAAGTTCTTGATGAACCTCCTATAATAGCATGCCAACCCCATGAAATATCTCACCTCATCCACACTCTTAGGAGATATCCACTCCATGATGGCCCTTATCTTCTCTGGATCTACTGCAATGCCCTCCTTGGAGAAAACGTGTCCCAAGTAGTGTACCTCAGTCTAAAGAAACTACACTTGTTGAGCTTAGCATACAACTGATGCATTCTCAACCACTTCAACATTGTTGCTAAATGCTCAACATGTTCTCCCTCATTTTTAGAATATACCAATATGTCATCAATGAACACAATAACAAATTTATCAAAGTACAGATGCAACACACTATTCATCAAGCACATAAATGTAGCTAGAGCATTAGTTAAACCAAATGGAACTAAAACAAACTCATAATGCTCATACCTGGTCCGGAAAGTTGTCTTGTAAATGTCTTCCTCTTTGATGTGTACCTGATGATATCTGGATCTCAGATCAATCTTCGAGAACACTGCGACTCCCTTCAACTAATCGAACAAGTCATCAATCCTTGGTAATGGGTACCTGTTCTTGATAGTCACTTTGTTCAAATGCTTGTAGTCAATGCATAATCTAAGAGTTCCATCTTTCTTCTTCACAAACAATATTGGTGCGCCCTATGGTGATACACTTGGCCTAATGTATCCCTTGTCCAACATTTCCTTCAGCTGTAGCTTTAACTCTACCAACTCAGGTGTGCTCGTCCTGTAAGGTGCCTTTGATGATGGAGCTACCCCTAGCACCAACTCAATAGAAAATTCTACCTCCCTATGAGGTGGAAACTTTGTAATGTCTTCAGGAAATACATCCTTGAACTGCTGTAAAATAGGGTACCTACTCAACATATCTGCATCCTCGACTTCCTTACCTTTATCACTAGAAATGTGCACTACAAATAACTCACACCCTTTCCTATAACTATGCTTTTCCTACATAGTTGTCGCCATCCTAACTGATGTGGCTTTCTTCTTACCCTGCAAGACTCTTGGTTCCCCATTTTCATCAACACACTCAATGGCTTCGTCATAACAATCTACCTTGGTTCTATGAATATACAACCAATCCATGCCCCACAACATACTATATGATCCCAACGGTAATACATTCAATGTGTTGTCGTAGGCATACCATTCAAAACAAATGCACAAGCTCTTACCCAATGATGAACTCACTTTTTTGTACCTGTAGCCAACTGCACTAACCAAGATTTCGCATGCAGTTCCTTACTCAAACCACACTTATCCACCAAGTCATGACTAACATAGCTATAATTATATCCAGGGTCAATCAAAATATAAATAACTTGATCACAAAGCTTATCGTCCATCTCAATGACAGATGCCTGGTGCTCTGCCTATCTATTGTCCACAGCTGCATAAATACGGGAATACTCTACCCCACATCCCCAACAGTTTGCACCTCCTGTGCATTGTATATCTTAGGCCTACCACCCTGATTTTGCGGAAAATATCTCCTAAGGTGTTCCTCACCACATTTCCAACACTCCAATCAACCAATGCCCTCACCTTTATGTTGTTGTTGTGACCCATGTCCCTATATAGCTACATTAAACTTATTTTGTGGTCCCATATTTTCTTTCTCATCTGCATTCTAAGGCCTTGCTCTCTTAGGCTATCATTTACATTTAAGTTTGTCTTTCCCTTTCAATCCTTACTAAGATTCATTCTTACACTTTGATTGTTCATAGCAATGCTTCAATTTCCCAATGACTTCCTCAAGTGACTGAGGCTCATCATACTCAGTCTGATCTCTAAATTCTAATGGCAAACCATGACAAATTGTTGAACTTTAGCCTTCTCATCTGTAGGATACGGTACATACCTCAATAGCTCCAGAAAATTGGTTGTGTACTCTTCATTTATCATTGACCCCATCTTTAGCTCATAGAATTATTTAGCCTTGCTGTCATAGTACCTTTCTAACAAGTACTTCTTCCTGAAAATCCTCTTGAACTCCCTCCAACTCAAATCATCCATCCTGATGTCTCTAAACAGCTTCACATATTCCCACCAAATATCTGCTTTACCTTTCAAGTTGAAGATAGTTATGTTTTCCTTCATGTTATTTGTGTTTTCATGCAACTCAAAGAATTTGTTCATCCCAAGTATCCAAGCCTTTGCATATTATGGCTTCTTCACATCTCCATCAAAAGTAGGTGGTTTTGCTTTCTTAAATTCATCTGGCAAGTATCCCCTATCACTCCTCCTATAAGGATGATAACGATGATGATCATGATGTCTATCAAAACTAGAACTAGAATAGTACCTGTACACATCACTTCTCTTATTTGGAGTGTCCAACAACCTGCCATCTCTCACCATGTCAGCTCTATCTGACCTATGTCTACCATGATACCTACTTCCATATGCTCCATTAAATTTGTCCTCCTGTCCATGGTTGATCCGAAGTGCCCCTTGTCGCTGTAATTCTGACAAACTCTGAAGAAGTATCGCGTTAACATCTTCTTGTTTTTCTTATGGATGTAAGATCCTGTCATTATTTGCCTTCAAACTCCTTATTTCTTCCTTCAAGTTTCTCAACGTATCTGCCAAATCAGAAGAGTGCCCATGACGTTGCTCATCTTATTCATAGGGAGAGTCCTTATAGTCTACCATCTTGTTATTCATTTTGACTTTCTTTCCTGCAAGGCATAATATGTCAGATAAACCAAATCATAACAAACCAACGTACCTTAGTATAATTTGTGGAGGTTACCTCGTCTGCAAAATCATTCAAATCAACGTGATACATGTATAACATAATCATAACACCATATAGACACACAAATAAGTGCATCAACACATAAACATCATTATAGTTAGAGTCCAGTCATCAATGCAAGACCATATCAATAGTGCATGTTATGACTTCATGCATGACAACAACCATTATCCATTGTACACATTACCACATGCAACCATCAACATGCATAATCAACCACACATACACATGAATGCATGTAATCGAGCATAAGCGAATAATACTTGTAACCAAACCTACAAGACTAATACATGTAACCAAACATACAAGAATGCAACCTAACATACAAGGATGTAACCAAGCGACATATAACAACATGTAACTAGTCATACACTTGTGACGATACACTCCACAATAACAACATCAAGTTCCTCATGACAACATTACTACAACCATGATCAACATTATGCAATGCAACAAGCACATGGAATGCAAGTGTAAGAGACACACATGCAACTAACATGCATGCATGACCAACACATAGCCCATCCAATCCAAGGGGTGAACCATGATCTGATACCACTCTGTAACACCCTCCTCCCACATCTACCCAAGTAACTGGCCAACCGGGGTAAACATGTGATGAGAGGCTACTATGTTTGGATTCAACCTCCTATGTGACCTTAAGGGAATGGAATCAATGGAAACACAATAAACAAACCTTCCACATCAACTACAAGACCCCTGAGAACCATGGCAACACTTAAGGTAGCTTGCCCCTGGGTCCCACTGAAACTTCTTGTTAAACACACATGGACAGCAAAGACAATATGAAAGATAAAACATGCAATACATTTTTTTATTAACATGAGATATACATTTATAGTACAATACGTGACTCTTGGGTTTCAGATCCCAAGGTCTCTTGGACTGCTTTGGTCTATTCGGCTTCCACACTAACCCATTTAGGATTAGGTGTCCAACATTCCCCCCTTTAATCCGAAGGGTTATGTATGAGTCCAAGAAGAAAGTTGTAATACAAAATGTGCAAAAAATGCATGGCAGTACTAGGCTGAATGTGCTCTATGAAATGTTGGTATAAAGGGCAGTGGTTTAAGGATGACCACCAACACTGGAACGCTTAGTGCAGTTCCCGGAACTCTTCCAAAACTGGCAAGAAGCTGAAGTCTTCTGCTAGAGGAAGTGATCCTATTGTTTTAAAGAGGGAAACCTTCAACCATGAAAGGGAGGTCTCACCTCGCATAAAAGGTAAAACTTCAACCTGAAAAAGGGAAGTCTCAACCTGTGATGGTTTAAGGATGACCAACAACTCTGGAATGCTTAATGCAATTCCTGGAACTCTTCCAAAACTGGCAAGAAGCTGGAGTCTTCTGCTAGAGGAAGTGTTCTCAATTGTATTCCTGGAATTCTTCCAAAACTGGCAAGAAGTTGAAGTCTTCTGCTAGAGGAAGTGTCCCAGATTGCCAACTGAAGGCATGTTCACGGGCATCTTTGTCTCTGGCTACAACTCTGAAACTGGTGTGGCAGGTTGTGGCTCAGGCTCGATTGATGTGGCTTTGAATCTTGTAGATGACCATCATTTCCCCCCCTGTCAGATACAAGGTGAGATGATGGAGAAAACTCAACTGCAAGACTGTTCAATACTCGAGAACAAGTTCTGACATGTGTTTGGAATATCTTCTTGGCTGTTGATGCCCATTGCTAAGAAGCGATCCATCCAAGATGAATCTTTGTTCTTGCAGGACGTTTATTTCTGAAGCATCTGTGTGAAGAATGATTGGTTTTATGACAGTGCTTACATGGATGAAGATCAAAACAGTGATCTTTCAGATGGCCAACTCGGTCACAGTGTTGGCATTTCTCAATCTGTTGTTGTTGTTGTTGCTGCTGCTGTTGTGGAAGAGGGGCAGAGTCTGGAACAGCTGAAGCTGAACTGTCATGAGGAGTAGGTGAACTGTCATGAATAAATCCAGCACTCTGAAACTGAATGGGCTTGGCGTAGTCTGGAATATGAAAGGACAAGTCCTTATCATATCCAAGACCAGTTCTGTGCTTGTTGTGGACA
This sequence comes from Pinus tabuliformis, assembly GCA_031772625.1. Classification (NCBI taxonomy): domain Eukaryota; kingdom Viridiplantae; phylum Streptophyta; class Pinopsida; order Pinales; family Pinaceae; genus Pinus; species Pinus tabuliformis. The sequence goes on along the minus strand of CM062812.1, from coordinate 779,715,803 downwards.
AGCTGTTCCCAAGGTCTGATGATGGGCTTGGGAAGTGCAGACTGAGTTTCTGCATCTGCATGTACAACTGCTGCTTTATTGGATTCTGGATCTGATTCAACCTCAATCTTACTAATTTCACCACTTGCTGGTTTAACCTTGAACAACATATTGTTTTGAGCAGAAAACAATTTGGAATGACAAATCTGTTGAAGCTCATCTTGCTGGAACTGAGATTCTAGTTGCAAAAAATCAATCTTTTCTTGTGCATCATGCAGGCAGGCCTGAATGTCACAAAGAGTGTCTTTGCTAACATTTACCTTCCCACCAATAGTGGAGTGTATTAGTGTATTCAGTAACTCTAATACATCATCAAATCTAGCCATTGTCTCAACAAAGAAATGAACACTCAACAATCCTAGTGGAGACTATAGCAAGTCTAGACAAACCCCAGCTATTGAAGATTTCAAAAATTAAGAATATCAGTTTGAAAAATACATTGTCCAATACCAGACTTTCAGAGATTCTGTTCTTTAAATTCTGTAGAAATTTCACATCTGACTAGACTTTTTAAATTAAGTTACGTAGCTGATTCCTTCAAACTTTATAGAACTTGCCTCTATATCCCTTCTGGAAGCTCAGGAATGCAAAAAGAATAAAAAATTTGTGAATACCAGCAATGGAGACACGGCTCAAACTCCACGAATATACACAAGGGTAGCTCGACCTCTTCCTTCAATAATAAACCCAAGAATCTCAACCCCTTTTTTTATTGGAAATGACCCCAATGATGTAAAAAACTTCACCGAAGGTATTCAAAAGGCACTCAACTAATTCCAGCTAAGAATTTAGCCAATCACTAACAGATTTGTGTCCAGCAAGAATGAGAGGCTCAAAGTCCTTCCAACACAGATACAATAGATATGTTTCACCCTTAAAATGCTCAGGTATACCAAGATACGCTTTGTATGGATGCACAACTAAATGACTTCTTCCTTCTTTGAAATTCGAACTTCAACTACAGGAATGGATTACATATACCTCTGATATATCAACTCTAATAATAACAGAGATCTGAAGTAGAATATACCAGCAAATGTTAGGAAGAACAGTGGCTGTAGATAAGTGTTATAACATCAAAGAAGCTCCATCATTACAGAGAAAACACCACAGTGATAATATATGCAACGTATTCAGCTCCAAGACAGAGAAATAAATATGGAGTGCCTTCAATATATTCACAGCCACACATCCAATGAGATGAGGAAGTTTGAGACCCTCTATAGCAGAGGTACATCACCTGCAACACAGTTTTGAACTTCCTGTCTATTGTTTAGAAGCTAAAGAAGTGAGAATTAGATATAGACATGTGTACTCTAGGAAGGTTAAATTCGTTCCAAGAGATACATCAAAATGAGACAATTTACAATTTCTCTCTTGGGATTATGAATCAGTAGTCACACACGGCCATGTGAAATGATCCTTTTCAAAAAATTAACGTATATTGACAAAACTGAAAGGTGTTATGAATTAGTCAATTATGGACATCAGCTCATCATTTTCATTTGTCTTGTTCTCTTTCTCCTACTGGGAGTCACCGTCATCTGTAATTTGTCCCCTACCAACCTTGATTTTCTGGAAATTTGTCACCAGCCGCCGATATTGATCTCGTTCTTCTGGATAATGGACCATAGACTGCACCCGTGCAAGAGCCTTTTCTACACCAGCCACTGTCTGCTTTCTACCTGCTCGCAGAAAATCATACTCATCACTTTTCCCTTGTGACTCTGAATCTGCTATTGTTGCCTCTGCCTGGAAACCACGTAATCCAACTCGCTTACGCCTCCAACGCAAGATTGCTTTTTCAACAATTCCAACTGACCAAACAACCTTTTTGTACTGTTTCCTCACCTGGTGCCCCTTTATATGAGCCTGGATTTTGACAATGCGTTTACGAATTATCAGAAACTCTTTGCGACCCTTCCAACCACGGAACTTCCGTTGGATTCGTAAAGATGTTGTATGTGATGCTTCATCATAGTGACCCAACTTATTAGTCTTCTGAACTGATACAAATGTAAGTGCCTCTTCATCTGACATTCCACATTCTGGTGTCTGGAACAAAATCCCACTTCTGACACCAAAAATAAGACGCAAAGCACTCCACAGTCGCACGCAGATGAGAGTAAGTGGGGATGCCTTGTCTGATCAGCTAAGGAGCCGCCTCAAGATCCTCTAGCAGGCTCCCGAAGAATTCCACCTCCAATTCTCGTTCCCTGCAATTAAACCATCTTTAACGATTACAGCCCCACACGCTCTCAGCCCTCAACCGTGTCAGAATCTCGCAGTCAAATCTCCAAAGCAGAAAACCGATAGAATTGTTTCCTATCCCTTTCGTCGCCGACGGAAACCTCGACCCTCAGCTCGCTTTAGATGTGGTCGTGTACCACTGCTCGTCTACCAACACCGGAATGAAAAAATGGTTAGATACAAGCGAAATCTTGTAGACAGCCTTCTTGGAGAGGTTTCGAGTTCGCAATCGCGGGCTCCTGGACTATAAGTTGCCTGCACTTTCCATTCGGAGAGAGGAAAAAGTCCATATACTTTCAGTAATCGATCACGAGTTCGAAACCCCGAAAGTATGCCGCTGGCAAAACTTGGAATAGAACAGCTGAAAACTTTCGTGGACAATCCTCTGGTTCTCCACGATGCTTTCGAGCAAGACCCCTCCGCCTACCAAGCGAGAAAAAGAATGAGATGATGAAGGATGTTCCCCTTGTGCGAGATATGAGACCTTCAAACGCACGACCTTCAAACAGAGTGATGAATCAAATAGTGTTATGGAGTGATGAATCAAATGGTTCACCGCAAGAGTGCACAGATACAGTGCGAGAGGCCAAAGGCTGAGAATGAAATCCCGGTGACAACTCAAGGGTATGCCTCGAGTCTCTTGCAGGACAAGGCAAGCGTTTCAACAAGATTTGCAGAGTTTCGATAGAGATAGAAGCGCAGAGAGCGAAATGAGCTCGGACAGGCCATCATCAGGACAGAGGGGAAGCAGCGCTCAGTGGACAGAACGATAGAGGCGTTTGAGGACAGATGCATTAAATATGGACAGAGCCCAGTTTGCAGAGAATATGAAACGGTTTTGGAGTCTGAGTGCATTCAAATGAATATGTCAGGGCAGCGCTCAGGTTATGACAGCGCTCAGGTGAACGTTTAGGAATAGGACAACGCTCAAGCGTTTCAATGTCAGGATGACAGCACAACAGAAGCGCAGGTACAAGGACAGTGCAAACGTTTCAAATCAGGTCAGAATGACAGCACAGAAGAGCAGGGTGCAGGTTTTACAAATGGTATATGGAAAACAGACAAACATTCATGGATAGATGTGTTATATGGCAGAGGGTCAGGACTGCTCACAACAGAGGAATGGCAGCGCTGATAGAGGTAACATCCTCTATTCTAAGAAATGCTCAGAAAAGTATAATCAATAGGAGAGCATTGGTTTACAATGGCCACAAAAACAGGTGGCTCACACTAATTATGCAGGGCAGGAATACGCCTGCTCTGATACCATGTTAAACACACATGGACAGCAAAGACAATTTGAAAGATAAAACATGCAATACATTTTTTTATTAACATGAGATATACATTTATAGTACAATACATGACTCTTGGGTTTCAGATCCCAAGGTCTCTTGGACTGCTTTGGTCTATTCGGTTTCCACACTAACCCATTTAGGATTAGGTGTCCAACACTTCTGATCACTTACCCTCTGGAAGCTCTCATGCTATGGGCATGCTAGCACCCAGGGACCTCTGGACGCTCTCATAGGCCAGCATGCCAGTGTCTAGGGACCAATTTGTCCAGTTTTGTGCCAGCGTCCCCGGGATTTGAGCCACTTTTTCCGAACCAGAGCCCAAGTCACTACCCAAAATGAAATGATATCTTAAGATCAGTGAAATAACTGGGAAACAAAGAAGTAGAAGGAACTAGTTAAACAAGCCCTTAACCATACCCCTATTAGCCATGACATGCATTTCGTCAAACATACCGCAAACATGTAATCTACAAGTGTAAACAACAGAATTAAGCATAGGGATATCATACTTATCTGGGAATCGCTAAGAACCATTGTTCCCTCATGAATTTTGTTGCATTATCATCTATTAGGTCATAGATACATTTTTCGTTCATTTACATGTAAAAACATATTGAGAGCCATACATAGTTGTTGTCATAAAACATACATATAACCAGCATAGTAACAACAGAAGTGCCATAAATATATCAGCCATAAAATCCACATATAAACCAGTACATTTACACATGAAAACCAAGGGAATGAATTTCTCATTAATGAATGCAAAAACCAACTGGAGATGGGACTACCACGTTCCACCCGACCATAGATTGGTTGAGTGTTAAAATTGGAAACTAGGGCAAAATTCCACTTTGGACAACTTATTTGATAAAGATAATCCTTGCATTAAATTCCTCTTCTCGAGAGGATCAAAATCGACCTAAGGATCACCAAATTTGGATAAGAAAAAGTACTTATTCACTCAAAAGAAATTCTATAAGGCATAATCTTATCAAGGCAGGAAAAAATTGAAAAATTGAAATTTGAATTTGCCTCCAAAGTGTCAAGGTCGGCTAACCTCCATAAGGGAAAATCATCATATCTATTTGTATATATATAGTCACCCTCCATCCTCATTTGAGAACATAAGAGTGAATCATATCTACCTCTGGAATGTCACTGGACTGAGGCAGAAAGAAGAGTTTGGGGAAGGATTGTCTTGATGTTTTGGTGCGGATCTCTTGAAGGAACAGGGTTGAGACATCTGAGGTAAGTGTGGGCCATTCGGTGTTAGTTTCTACTATTATTTACCTTTTGTTCTAGGCCATAGAGCTTGTTGTAGCTACAACAAGGTTGGAGTATCTTGTTGAAGGAACAAGAGGCCTGGTGTTGGGTCTCCTCTCTAAACCGCAAGCACAAGGAGTACACCGCTACCTAGACTGAGACTGTAACCTTTGAATCAGTGATTAGAATTCTTTGTGGAGCATCTCAATGAATTGTTGTATGGCCCAGGAAGGTATTCAAGATATCTTGATCTAGTATTTTGTTGTCTGTTGATTCAAAGAAAGGCCACAACCTTTTCAAAGTTTGATGCTACAAGATAAGCCACATATCTGACCCTAAGGACTAGCAAAGGGTAGCATCCTTCTTTTAAAGCAAATCCGCAATTAAGAAGAGGTGTTATGATTCAGTTGGAAGGGTCATCAGTTATTCGCCAGCAGCCCTAACCCTCTTCAGTGTATCAGGATTGCAATCTTGTGTACACCATCGATTTGTTTAAAGGTTGTGTTTTTAGATAAATTGGCTAGTCTTCCTTGACTTTAGATTATTGTTCTCATATCTCGATATGTTGGACATTTTATATATTTAATAAGAAGATTGATCAAGGGCTTCCCCTTCTTGGGGTTTTTCCTGGCTTGAGCCAATCCTGTGTTCTCTTGTCTTTTGCATTTATTATCTATGTTCTTTATTTAGTTACTACCAATGTGATAATGGATTATGTGATTGCTAATGGAACTAATTTGGAATTATAAATGAGCTAACATGAACATTAAAGTGATTGTCCTAAGCAAAGAACACAATTTAACATTGAGCCAAGTCTCTCTTCAGCCAATTACGCTCGTGCGATATTCCAAGCATGAATGTGGGACTCATAACAACCGAAAAAAACCAAACAAGCATGGATGCTACCAGAGTTCTCCACCTACACCGTGAGGAATTTGAGTGCCTCCTAGTCTCTTAGGCTTCACCCTAATCCACAGTTTGATACAAGGATCACTAGGCCACTGAGACCCATTCTTCCGGCTTTACTGTACATCCCATATCGGAACTAATAGGCCCAATGAAGAGCAATCCACCTCTTGACTTTACCATATATCTTGCCATTCACCAGCAAGGATTCCTAGACCCACCGAGGCACACAATCTTGACTTTACCGCAACCCACAATCTGGCTCAAGGGTTACTACGTCATTGGATTTACCATGATCCATAGTCCAGTTCAAGGACCACTAGGCCATGTGTTTGGTCATTTCGGAGATCCACCCCACTCAACTTCGAATCCATTCGGCAATCCAATTCAACTGAAGTATGAGAACTCATCACATCAAGGCTATCAGGAAATGGGAAGGCTAGGCTAAAAACAATGTCACACCTAGAAAAACCCATGCCATGACAAAAAACAAGCACATGCAACACCATGCATGCAAAATCCAGCAAGGAAAATACACATGCAAATCAATACCTCCAATGAATCCCATTGTAGCTACTTGATTCTGCCTTTCCTTGCTTGATCTTTGCTTCCTCTTGCCTTCTTTGCCTTTCTTGCTCCAATGCCAAAGTGCTCCAAGAAAAATCTTAAGTGTCCAAGAGTGAGAGAGAGAGAGAGAACAATGAGAGATCTCCAAACTAAACTGACAAGAGGTTCTTAACTTATCCTCAGAAGCCTTTTTATTAATGACGCCTCTATTTTCTTCATTTTCTGTTATTTTCCTTCAATTTCTTCCTCAGATCCAAATTGTGACCTTTCACCTTCATTTTCTCCTAATTTCCATTATTTTCATAAATAAATGTGCCAAAAATACCATTTTTCCTTTCCAAAGCCTTAGCCATTTCCTTTGCCAATTTCCTTTAGTCATACTATACCGATGAACACCCACATTAGGATGTTTTGCCCAACATTTAGCTTGGAATAAGTGTCCCATCAACCGTGGTTATTATTTTTTTTAAATTTTATTCCATGGAATTTTCACCAGGGTTGTTACAATCTTTCAGAGTTATTAGAGCACATTAGTAATCACTTGAAGCTACATTTCATTTGAATTACTTTCCTTCTGCAAGCAATTAGCATTAGTGTTTTTTTTTGTAATTTAGAGTTAGAATTTCCTTTTCTGAGTTAAGTTTCCTTTTCCACAAATAGTGTTAAGATTTTCTTTTGCAAAGTAGTATTAAACTTTCAATTCTGCAAATTAGTATTAGGATCTCTTTTCTGCAATTAGCATTAATATTTTCTTTATGCAATTAGAAATAGACTTTCAATTCTGCAATTAGAATAAATTGAGATTTCAAGTTATAGATTAATTTTCAATACAATTTGGCATTTGGTTTTGATGTAGCTTTAATGGAAATAACATGTGTGTGAAAACTCTTTAATCTCGTCTAACATTTATCCCTACTTAGATCAATTTCATCCAAAGATAGAATTCCTAGCATATATGTTGCACATACACTTCATAAGTACACGAACCTTGGTTGACAATTAATGAAGTAATTTAAGGTCAATTAAATTATCCAACACCTTGCTTGGATCTTTCTTCTTCCCACTCTTGGAAGAGGACCCCTTTATTGGCCCTTTTTTGGCCTTTTGCTTACCCTTGCTTGCTAGATCAAGGTTTTCCTCTTCTTTGAACCTCTTCTTTTGATCTCCTTGTTGACCACTTTCCCGGGTCTCCTCTTGGAAAAAATCATCCCAAAGCCTCATCAAGTCAAGTAGGTGATCCCAATCCATAATACTCTTGACAAATACCTCCCAATGCTTTGAAAAGCCATTCAAGGCTATATGCACAAACTCCTCCTCAACAATCATCTCCCCAATAATAGCCAATTTGTCCCTAATGTGTGTTAGCCTAGACAAGTAAGATGTCACGCTTTCGCCCTTGAACATTCTTATGCCATGCAACTTGTCCTTGAGCATCATATTTCAACTTTGATAGTTTCTCTGATATAGTTGTGAGTGCTTCCCACATTTTCTTCTCGGTATCCTTCTCTAATAGATGGAGTATGAGATGATCGTTAACCCCATCAAGAATAATCGTTTATGCCTTGGCCTCTTTGGCCTTGTGCAAATCTAGGGCAATGGGATCATTTTCTGGTGGAACCATTTATGTACTTGCATAGGCCCACAAATTATTCTCCTTGAGAACATAGGTGATTCAAACCTTCCATCGCAAGTAGTTTTAAGAACGATTAAGCTTGTCCTCATATTGAACATCAGTTTCTATTATAGAATAAAATCCTCAAAGAGATTAAAAAGACTGAAATCTTATTTTTTTTTGTTGCCCTGAAACCCGTGTCAAATATCCTTGACTTCATATTTAGAGTTTAGAGCTCTGGTACCATGTTAATTTCTTTAAACCTAGTTACAAATTTACTGTCTCAACAAATATTCATATATCTGAAATAAACAATGCTTTCTAATATGATTTGTAACAATAAATATTTTGAGATTTTAACCAAATAAATAGTAGAAGAAAAAACACTTGAAACCAAACACATGCAATCACATGCAACAAAGGATAACATATATATACCTTAGAAACCCAAGTGTGGGGAAAGCCAACAAATATTGGGCTTCTTATTCAGCTTCAAGAGAAATATTTTTTACAACAGTATTACAAGAATTTGCTCCGAAAAACACACAACAAACAACCTTCTCTCTCACTCGGCCCTTGTTCGACCCACACAAGAAGAACTTTTTCTCACAAGTAAATTTCATCTTGACAATCCAAGAGAAAACTGGGCCTACTCAATCTAAGATAACTTGGCCTCTTTGTTGATCTCACTTGAGCTGGCTCGATTAAGCCTTTTTCTCGCTCTCGCTGCCAAATATTGTGCACCACTGAATCCCAACTCATGCCAATCAATTGTGTCTCTCCTATGGCTCAACCCTCCTATTACAAATATCAAACCCTAATCTCAACAGTTAAGATTAAATCTCAATTCACTAAGATCACTGGTTATGACTTAATTTGTCGTTGACATTTTCCTTTTAAGTAAAAAGGTAACCAACAAATAAATTAAATTGTTGTCTAAAGTATTGACTTAGGAAATTCATTAATTAACTATCATAGGAGATAAGGTGACTCATTGCATGTCATGACAACTAATCCATGCAAAATCACCTTCCAAGCTACAATCTCAACGTTAATCATATTGAAATGGAAAAGGCAGGATGTCCATTTAATATGTTTATACCTAGATATACATATGGATGATCATTCAATGGACTGGTTGTGCCTCCTAACCCAAAAAAAAATAATATGGCACTTTTTGTCCCTACTTATGAATAAGGAATTGAACTGGTACTAGAATTTTAATATTTTCTAGGTTATGTTCCAAGTTGAAAGTGGAATTGTTCATGGGCAAGGAGTTGGGTTAATTTGGAACAACCACATGTTGATGGATATTTTGAGGCACATCTTTTTGTTCTTGATGATTGTTTAGTATGTTATTCATTTGAGCATATGTCATTATAATTTCATCCACACTAAAGCATCCCCTAATGTCTTTTTGGTTTATCAAGAATGGGATCTTTGGGGCTGCCATTTGAGTTCCTAGGATAACCATATCGTAACAATCATATTATGTTGACATGCATTAAATTAACTGGAATTCAAAGGAAACCCTTGGGCCAATTGCTCTTGTTCTAGTTAATGTAGAGCTTTTGATCTCTTAACTTTTAATGGAAAACAAAAATTTCATCTCTTTGACTTTTTTTCCTTTAAGACTATATCAATTTTAATGATGCTTTTTTGCAAAATGAAACAAAGTTATTAGAGGTATATTTCCCTCTATTATTTGACCTTAGTACCTTAATATTCCTACCTATTTAGTTCTCAACAAGAGCTTTAAACTCTTGGAACTTACTAGAGACCTCATCCTTGACCTTCCTAAAATATGTCCGTGTCTTTTTGGAAGAAGAATCAATGAAAGCAACATAACAAAGGTTACTCATCAACAAATTTGATGACATGGGTCCACATACATTTGAATAAATCAAATCAAGAATCCATCTTGATTGGGAAAGCATTTATGGCATGCTTGACGAGTGAAAATCCCTTGCACACTCCTCTCTTGTCCACCTTGAAGTTATGGAATCTAATCACCATGTCCATCAAAAGAGGTAAGAAACCATAGTTCAATGATGCCAAAGCTTGCATAGATTGTCACTATTGGTCAGCAAATCTCTTTGCATCATTGGATTTGCTATCAAACTATGAAGGCCACCCTCTTAGAATCCTTTAGGCAACATTGGACTTAATATTAGGGTTTAGAGTTTTAATGATTACTTCATGATCATCAAATTTAGCCATACACTTCAAATCTGTTAGAAAAGAAACTAAAAGGAGATTTGTACTCATATTAGTAATTTGCAGTACCTCGTGTGGATCCCAAACTTCTAAACTATCATGTCAAATGATATAGACCCCAATCAAACCAATGGGTACTTACCATCATTAGGAAGTTATGCTTGCATGTTAATATCTTGTTCCTTGAACTTAGAAGAAAATTTATATGCTAAAAATCATGTTTATCAAGGCTCCACTATTAACATACCACCTAACTCTAGAAATTGTGTTGTTGGAAAGGGATAACACCATATCAAAGGTCATATCAGGGAGTAGTTAACTCATAGTTAAGGAGATTTTTACCCATACTAGTAACATACAATACCTCATGTAGATCCAAACTTTTCCAATTTGCATACAAAATGAGATAAACCCCAACCAAGCCATTGGGTACTTACCATCACGACCAAGATTCACCTGCATGTTGGTATCTTTCTCCTTGAACTTGAAGAAGGTTGATCTATTCGAAGTCATGTGTCTCAAGGCTCCATTGTTGACATACCATTCGACACTTGAAATTTTTCTAGTGGAAAGGCATGGAAAAATGGAAAAGTTCATATCAATCCTAGTAGTTTACTTGCCCATTGTTGAAGCTTGAGCGCTTCTTACAAATGTGTCTTAGCCTTCCCCTTTTCTTCTTAGGGCATTTAGAAGCATAACAACTATGCTTGCTACAATTGAAGTATTTTGATATGGCTCAAATCCTTATTTTTATGGTTCTATCACCCTAAGTATAATTTCTTTCTTTTAACCCTTACTAGATCCTTTCTTTATTCCCTTCCTCACCTTTTCAATGAGGGATAGGCTTGGAACATCCTCATAACTAGTTGATACAAGCTAAATTTGAAGGTTCTTATGCAACCACAACAATTGATAAGGCAGTCAAAGTTCGGCTTTTGCTCAAAGAAAAAGGAAAGAATTCAGTTGTTGGAACAAAAACTTGACTTGGAGAGACAGGGCACTAACAGACAAGCAGAGACATAGATGGCACAGCTACAGAAATATTTTGAACAAATGAGATTACATCATCAAGCAGACATCGCAAAAAAGGATTCACAGATTAATCAAATGTAGACTATAATAGATAAACTCTCAGACAACCCTGAAATAGAGCTGTGCATGGCGGCTAGGGTTTCGATGGAAGACCTGGTTCTGTACACCCGAGACTGGTTTCATGGCGGTTCTGGGGGATAATCCCTGCGGTTCTGACCGCGTTTACTCCTGGTTTTAACCGTTTGACCTTTAAGACCCTCACTCTACTGGTTTACTGTGGTTTGGTTTTTTGACCAGGCTTGGTGAGAACCTCATTTACATCCTTTGTCTTACCTTCCCCTGGTTTTACGGACGTCTGTTACTGTCGGTTCTCGATGGTTGAGGAGGACCTCGTGGACTACGAGGAGGACCCATCACCCGACCAAGAGATATGGGCATATCAAGTTGGCCCCGACACTGGTCCCAGGCCTGCAAAAGCTCATCTGGTGACAGATGCACAACTGACGCCTCTCCACCTACTTTCCACTGGCAAATCGCCCCCAACTGATGTCCACATTGAAGACCTCCTAGGTTTGGATTGCCCACCGCTCTCTCTGGCTACCCTTAACCTGCTCGGCACCAGCCTTCAAGCCTCCCCCACTTTTGACTCACCCCTGGTTTCGTCTCTGCCTCCTTCCATGCCATTGAATGCACCCTCATACTCTTTCACACCGGCTGGTCCATCAAACCCTACTCACCCTGCACAGTCCTTTGCTCATCCTAGGTCCAGCAGCATTAACCCTATTTCTCTGATTCGCTCTGGATGCTTTAGCTCTCCCATCCCAAACCCTAGATCCATTCAGTCAACCCCTTGCAATTCCACTAAGGCATGCAGAAGATTACTAAGAGAGTTCCCCACAGGTCGGTGCACGGACAAGCCAAAAAAGGGAAGGTGCCTCAAGGCAGTGGGCACAGACATAAATCTGACTTTCGACGAGGACGTCCCGATGGGAGATGTGGTCAATATGGCACGGAAGGTTCTTGTTGGGCATGTTCATGGAAGAAACTAGACGCCTTCGACAATGGACTATGGAAATATGGGGTTCATTGTTAAAAGAACTTCCAGTCATCAGGGTTTTGGCTCGTGGTTGGTTTGCCCTTTGTTTTCACAGAGAAGAGTATACGGACTGGATTCTTTCCCATTATTGGCATATTGAGACGACACCTGTGCTACTAAAGCGATGGGATCGTATGTTCGATCTAGAACGAGAGCAGTTGGGAGTGGGACCAATCTGGGTCCGACTACCAGGGTTACCCATGCAATTTTGGACCCCTCAGGTTTTCAAGTGCATTGGTGATGCATTGGGGACTTACCTTGAGCACGACCAGTCCTACGAAAAAACTGGAATCATGACCATGGCTAGGATCCTAGTTCATCTTGATACTAGGGAGGGACTCGAGGAGAAAATTACACTCCACAGGCGGCACTTCTCTCGCAGACAGCTCCTCAACTATGAAGGAGTTCCCTTCCACTGCAGAAGATGCCACAAAGTGGGGCATCTGTACAAGGATTGCTCGCTACTCTCATCGTCGGCTTCGGAGAATACTCGAGGGGTCAAACATCACCTCTCAGAAGAGCGGAACATGAGCGACTAGCCACAAGGACAAGTCCCTCTTGAGGCTACTGAAGGGGTGACGACACAGAAGACTAAAAATCCGCGGAAGGCCCTCCATCACCACCTCACATGCGCTCCAAATCGACTGTGGGATCGGCTCCTCCTCTAGGTAATGACTCTGCTCCCATTACCTCTGTTTTTCTTTCAAATGCATTGCCTACTACTCTACATATTCCGTCCCCCTCCCTTGCCACTTCCCTGTGCCCTCTCCCCACCATTTCTTGCACCATCATAACCCCCCCCCAACATTCTCCACCACATCTCCATCATTCTGGGGAAACTCTCCCCCTCCCTCCCCCCCCCCCCCACATTCTTCACTACACCTCCATCGTTCCGGGGAAACTCTCCCCCTCCCCCCCCACCTCCTCCCCCTCCACTTTGGGAACCCAGCCCTATAACCTCCGATCCATATCTCTACATAATACTCCCCTCCTTGGATTGGGTTCAACTCCCATCTCAAATGACTCAAAACCCACCAGAGGGCGACCCTCCAAGATTGCGAAAGCCATCAGATCGGCAGTGGCTAATGTAGCACAGGGTCGTCAATCCACTATAGAAAGGGCACTTAGAGCATCTGATCCCTCTGCACCTGTTCTCCCATGATCTGGCTATCCTTCAACTGTAAGGGACAAGCCAACCCCAAAAAGAGATTGGCTCTCAAGCATATTTTGATAAACTCCAACTGCGACTTCCTCGTCCTCCAAGAAACTCTTGGATCATCTGAATACATATCCAAAACCCTTCACTCCCTCCTCCCAGGCTAGTATTTTCAAGGTTTGGATGCAGTAGGTAGATCGGGGGGTCTTGCCATGGGTATCAACCCCAAATCAGTCAAACCTATTTCATCCTGGGGTGGGAAAGGTTTCTTAGGCATGGATGTATTTGCATGTGACGTGGGGATTCAACTTCGAGTTATAAACATATATGCTCCAAACCAGAACAGGCTTGAATTTTGGCACTCCTTTCTGGACTACCCTCTTGTTATGGGATCCACCATCATCAGAGGGGATTTAAATTTTTCAATAGGGAATGAGGAATCCTGGGGCCATCACTCTCAGATTGACCTTATTACGAACCAGATGGGCTTACTGCTGGAGAACCACAGACTCATTGATATGCCCATGAACAAGAAAATGCCTACTTGGCATAATAGAAGAACCGGTGAGGCTGCCCTGGGTAGGAGGCTGGACCATTTTCTAATTCATGAAGATATCCTTCGATCCCTCACTCTTTACATGCAATGGGTTGGCATTAGAGGTCTATCTGACCATTCACCCATTTTTCTACAAGTCTCTGGCCCATTTATAAAGCCTCGAGCCCTTTTCAAATTCAATTCTGGATACTTAAAAGACCCGGAATATATCAATCTAGTCTCAGACTTTTGGAATGCTCAACCCCCTCTCAAGGAGCAAAGAATGGCTACAGATTTCTGTGGTCGCCTTAACAAACTCAGAACTCTTACTATGAACTGGGCAAAAAGGAAAAAAGGGCGAGATGAACAGACCCTAAAGGATATAGAAGAATAGATTTCTTATCTTACGGGTGAAAAGGGGCTTGGGTTCCTCTCCAATGATACAAAGCTTCAACTAGTAAATCTGGAAACTCAAAAAGCTAAGATCTTATTAAAAAAAGAAGAACTTTGGAGGCTTCGAAGCAGAGCTATTTGGCTTCAAGCTGGCGATGGCAGCGCAATTTTTTTTCATAATTTCGCCAATGGTAGAAAAGCTACAAACACCATCTGGCAACTGCCAAGGGAACAGGATGGTTGGGCCTCCACTCACCCCCAATTAGCAAGGCTGGGTATATCACACTTCAAAAATCAGTTTACAGCTCCCGCTGCCACCACCCTCCCTGATATCATTAACCTGGCTGAACATTTCCCGAATGGATGGCCTGTCGAAATCTACACTGCATTTCTTGATATTCTGGGGTAGGACCTACTGGCAGTCATTGAAGAAAGTAGGAATATCTGGCCATATCTATGCCCCTTTAAATTTCACCTACTTGGCTCTGATCCCAAAAATTGACTTCCCTGCCTCTTTCAATGACTTCAGGCCTATCTCTCTTTGCAATTGTCTATATAAGATTATATCCAAAATCATCGCCAATCGTTTTAAACCCATCTTGTCTAATCACATCATCAGGAACAATTTGCCTTTATTCACCACAAACATATACAGGATGCTATTGGCTCAGCCCAGGAAGCCCTTCACTCCATAAAACTCAAGAAGCTAAAACGACTAACTCTTAAAATAGATCTATCAAAAGCTTTCGACAAAGTCAGTTGGTTATACATAAGAACGATCCTTACTCATCTAGGCTTTCCCTTGGCTTTCACAAAATGGATCATGGGATGCATCTCCTCAGTATCATTTGCTATCCTCGTCAACGGGTCAGCCACTCCCTCCTTTCATGTTAATAGGGGTATAAGACAAGGTTTCCCTTTATCCCCTCTCCTCTTTCTCCTAGTTATGTAAGGCCTAAGCAGGTTGATTGATACTGAAAAAAGAAGGCGGAGACTCAGGGGATAAAAGATCACTGAGCATTTCAATCTGACTCATCTCCTCTTTGTGGATGATATTCTTATTCTCCTAAGTGGAAGTGTTCAGGACACCACAACCATGAACGAGGTGCTAAAACTCTTCAGCAGAGCCACAGGGATGGAAATAAACAGGGGAAAGTCTACCATCTCATTCTTGGAATGTTCACAGCAGGAAATACAACTTTCACTTCTTAATTTTCCATTTCAAGTCATTGAATTAAAGGATGGACTAAAGTATCTAGGCTTTAGACTCTAGCCTGATGGATACAAAATTACTGACTGGACCTGGCTCATCACCAAAGGGGAGAAAAGAATAAATTGTTGGTGTCACAGATTCCTATCTAGGGCTGGAAGATTAATACTTATCAAATCAGTATTGGATGCCACTCCAGTCTTTTGGATGTCTTTGGCATGGATCCCAAAGGGGATTCTTCACAGAATACAACAAGCTTGCTGTCAATTTCTTTGGAAAGGAAGAAAGGAAGGGAAACCATTTTCATGGGTTAAATGGATCAGAATAGCCACTCCCAAAAAATGGGGAGGCTAGGGACTTAAGAAACTTCCTGCCTTTGCACAAGCATTAGCTGCCAAACAGGGTTGGCTTTTATTAAAGAAAAAAAGCCTTTGGTCGGAGGTAATCACCCATAAATACATTTGGCCTTTATCTATCATTGACTGGATAAGAAGACCCTCCTGGAATAGAATGGGCATCTCGGTTATTTGGAGGGCCATCCTTAATATGATTCCCATTATAAAGGATGGACTCTTATGGAAAATTGGACATGAAGCTTCTGTTCGTATTGGGATAAATCCCTGGATCGGAAGTGGGAACTCTTATCAACTCCCACGTGAGATAATAAATTACTTAAACAGCAGAGACATAAGATATATAGATCAGCTCAGTTATCATCAAAACATCACCTTTCTTTCTCAAGCTTGGCTCACCGGACAAAACTGGAACATCCCCATTGAATGGGATAGGACATGGCAAAATTTTCTCCAAGCCCTCACAGAATCACATGTCAGATTAAATAATGAAGATGATGAACTTACTTGGGGCCACTCAAAAAAGGGCTAATATTCTTCTAAACAGGGATACGACATCATTATTGCTGAGTTTAAACCGGAAAGCATAAGAAGCTGGTGGAAGTCTCTGTGGAAACTAAAATCCCCTATGCGCACAAGACTTCTGATGTGGAGCATACTTGGAAACAAAATTCCCACTGGAACTTATCTTAAAAAGAGGGCTTTCACTGGTCCTAGCTGGTGTGTACTCTGCCATCAGGAGGAGGAATTGACACAACATCTTTTCCTTGCCTGTCCTATTACAATTTCAATATGGACACAAGTTCTTACAACTCTCAACTTGAACATGAGATGGCATGGAGCTGATATACTTTCCGCATGGAACACTTGGTGGGGAGTAGCAGCGGAAAAAACTAGAAATTTTCCCCTTCTGGTTTCATGGCATATTTGCCTCAAGCGTAATCTTATAATATTTTAAGACAAGCCAGTAAACTGGAATCTGATCCCTCCGACGATCTGCTCGGCATTTGAGGAGCTACTAGCAAAGGAAAATTACAACAGACACAGGGTTATTAGAGAGGAGCAGATTGACAAGTCTACTCCTTGGGCCTATTTTGATGGAGCTTCCCAACCACATGGTTGTGGGGGTGGCATCATCTTCCATCTAACCGAATCACACTCCTTCCAAATTAGTATGGAATTAGGCCATGGTACAAATAATCATGCAGAACTGATATCTCTCCGACACCTGATTTACTTTGCCATCCTTCTACACTGCAGAAAATTACAAATATTTGGGGACTCAAAGAATGCGATTGACTGGTTTAACAACACTACTTCTTGCAATGCATACACTCTGAGATCTATAATAGACGAGATTGTTTTTTTTTAAACATATTTTGATCAGATTTCTTGCTCTCACATCTACAGGGAGCAAAATGAAAAGGCGAACAAGCTTTCGAAAGAAGCAACGAATCGTCCTCTGGGAGAATGGATGATCATAGAACACACACCAGCAAGAACATATCAGTTTTACCACAGGCCATACATTGACAGTGAACTACAGAGGGGGAACAACCCCTAATCAGCAGAAGTTTTACTTATAAATTTTGTTTCATTTTGCAGTTTTTGAAAAATCGATGTAAATAATATATATGCAAACAATCATCACCACCTGTGTGACATTTTTTATTTATATTTTGGTCTTGGACCAGCACAGCACACCCCTCGGGGTCTTATTGTAATTATTTATGATCTTAGATAGTGGACTATCAGCGAAAGTATAGCATATGCCCATGGGGCATCTATAGCATGTAATTTCATCTATAATGAAATTATGAATTTTCTTTCAAGGAAAAAAAAAACTAGTTGATACAAGCTATAATTTCATCTCCTTTCCATTGAAAGCATCCCATAGTGGCTAGAAGTTAAGGAAATTCTTCAGACCACAAATTATTTCGAAAAAGTTGTGTGCCAATGGACTAAACCCATTAAAAATAAATCCAAACTAACTCATTATACCTATTTGTTCCTAAATGTTGCAATGTCCTATCTCCTCTATATTCATGAGTAGCTTATAATTGTATTTATCTTTCTTACGTAGGTAGTTTGAGCTTGTTATTTAAGAGCATCTTTTTGGATATTTTCATACTTTGGTACAAGGTTCCCAAGGAATTATACATATCTTTGACATCCTCTTTCTTGGGGATACGAGGAATTAGGTGATCCTTCACTGAATCTAACAAGATTCGCTTCATTCTCAAATAAGGTGTCAAATTCAATGAGGAAGGGTTTGTGAGAAGAAGGACAATGATGCAATCCCTTCAACTAGCATGAAGTAAAACAATAAAGTGTAACAAGATGATATCATGTCCCTATAGTTAGATGAGGTTGTAGATGACAAAGTGTAACTCGAGCACAACTCAAAAGAAGAGGCAAGACCATGACATATTTTAAGAAGTCTCCTGTTGTCACTTCAACAACAAATCCCATTCCTAGTTGATCAATACTTGATGAGGGTAATGTGCTAAATAGAAATTTGACCTCAAATATTCTTGACTTAGACAAAAACTCAAAAATTGATTGGATGCATAACTATATCAGAATTGGGAATTCAATAATAAAACAAAACAATTGCAAGAAAAGAAAGAAAACAAGAATAATATAATCCCATAGATTGCTCATGTAAGTGCAGAACAAATTATTATGCAAAAGAAAAAAGAAGGAGATTGATATAAGACCAACTTAAAGTGTAAATAAAGAATAATAAATGAGAAAATAGATAATCAAATGTAAAAACAAGAACGAAAATTTGATGTGAGTGAAGGGAAATACAGCAAAAAATGACCAAGACCACCCAATTGAAAAGAAACACATTTTTTTTTGCATGACCATAAAGACCCTTATTTATTTTGGAAATAGATCACATATACCATGATTGATCATCATGATAATCCCACCAATGAAGCCAATCATGTAGTCTATTTAGATGACAAGATGTACTCATAGGCTTGATTATCAAACAAAAATGTCGGTGAGGAAGGGTTTGTGAGAAGAAGGACAATGATGCAATCCCTTCAACTAGAATGAAGTGGAACAATAAAGTGTAGCAAGATGATGTCATGTCCCTATAGTTAGATGAGGTTCTAGATGACAAAGTGTAACTCGAGCACAACTCAAAAGAAGTGAAGAGACCATGACCTATCTAAAGAAGTCTCTTATTGTATCTTCAACAATAAATCTCATTCCTAGTTGACTCAATACTTGATTAGGGTAATGTGCTAAATATAAGTTTGACCTCAAATAGTCTTGACCTAGACCAAAATTCAAAAATTGATTGGATCCATAACTATATCAGAATTGGGAATTCAATTAATAGAAGAAAATAAATTGCAAGAAAAGAAAGAAAACAAGAACAATATAATCCCATAGACTACTCATGCAAGTGCAGAACAACTTATTATGCTAAAGAAAAAAGAAGGAGATTGACCTAAGATCAACTTAAAGTGGAAATAAATGATAATAAATGAAAAATTAGCTAATCAATTGAGAAAACAAGAGCTAAAATGTGATGGGAGTGAAGGGAAATAGGGCAAAAAAAAATGACCACGACCACCCAATTGAAGAGAAAAACAATTTTGTTTTTGTATGAGCCTAAATACCCTTATTTATTTTGGAAATAGAGCACATATACCACGATTGATGATCATGATAATCCCTACAATGAAGCCAATCTTCTAGTCTATCGAGACGACAAGATGTACTCATAGGCATGATTATCAAACAACAAAGTAAGTCTAAAGGTGATAATTAAAACATGGATTTTGAGTGAATAAGAAGAATGGGGAAATAACCAAACTTATTTGAACCACTTTGTAAGACACCTCCACCATACTTGATTCAGTTAGATCATCGTGGAAAGGAAATGCGAATTGAAGATGATACTCACACTTAACCAAATCAAAATGCAAGGTCAACAACAAACCATGAGGAAGTTGGTGTTCAAAATGAACTAAAATATGTTCCCCTTGTTGCAATAATACCTGACCCATCTATAAATATTTTTTAATCAAAAGTAGGATATGAAAAGACAAACTTTGTCATTGGTTCAAGTACGCATAGCAGTGCTCTTCTTCTTTTAGTTTGAAATGTTGGCTAGTAAAAAACTTCAAAAATCAATTGACAAGTTGGTTCCTCTTCCTCATGAATAGTGCAATCGAAGGAAAAATACCAACTCATTGATTCTTGGATAAATATAGGACTCTACACACTGTTGAAGTGATGCAATTGGTGATTGAGGCTTCTCCATTACTAGACATGCATCCAAATCCAACTCCCAGGGTAGTTTGTAGAAAGCCCCATTCTTCATCTTCACTAGATCGTTAACATTTTATAGCATTCTCTTGTCTTTGCGCAACCATACTTTATAGCCCTTCATTCCTAGGATTTATGTTTAGGATCAATCCATTTGTATGGGGTTCTACTTGTATTTGTTGCCCATATACTAGAGAAAACCATGCCCCACTTGGGTGGGAAATCAACCATGATCACATCCATGTTCAATACCCTCTATGGATGCTCTTTCAAACACACTTTGGGGACTTTGATGCTCCATATACTTGGACTTCTTGAGAATCTATTTCATTTACATTTTTGCAAGATTTAGCAATTTGTAACCCTAATTCTTTCCTCACTTCCAAAGTCATAGCATTAGTAGAAGATTCAGAGTCAAACATACAATTATGAAGCAATAAACCATTAATCAATAATGGAATGTAAAAAGGAGGATGTTTGTTGGATTTGTTCATACTTAGTTATACTTGTGGATGATCATGCAATGGATAGGTTGATTACCCTAACCTAAAGTGTTTGTCGATGACATTTCTTTTCCCTGGTATATGAGTAAGGTCTTGTAGTGGTATCAAAATTTTAATCTTTGCCAAGTCATATTTGTGTCAAAAGTGAAACTGTGCATGGGCAAGGGATCAAATTGATTCAGGGTGTAGAATTTCCTTGAAATTCTGCAACTGCTCTAATTATCAATCTGAAAACTAGTTTGTTTCATTAAGATACAAAATTTCTTATTTGCAACGAAATAGGAACAAAAATAAACACGGTAACACAATAAACAAAACACAATATTTTTCTAGGGAACCTGTTTAGGAAAACCCTCTGTCTGTTTGAGAATTTTATTGATAGAAATTTGAGCAATAGATCTCTTACAATACAATCATGTTTCAGTAGAAAACAACCTTGTTCTCCTCACTTGTCCTAAGCTTGAAACACTTTGCAAGAACCCTTATCCTACTTCCCTATTTCCTCGCGCACTTATGGAGCCCTTATTTCCTAGCACAATCCTCTTAAATCCTTAAGCATATGGAGATCCTATTATTTAGGAATTCATCCTAAATCCTAGCACAAATCCCAAGGAAATTTCCTTCTACCAATATGCACACAAGCTTCTCCTTAGAACACTCTTCCTCTCACAAGATCCTTCACACAAACTTGTGTTCAATAATAATGTTATTGTGATGTGCCTTTGTACTCCTTATAAAAAAATTGCATTAGCTAAATCTGGAAGGTTTATTTTTGGAAGTTGAACTTGTGATTGATGAATTAACTAATTCTAACTAACTCATGTAACTCATCTAGTCTGAATTTAGAACTTAAGACTCTTCACTTGTCTTTTTCCCAATTCTAATTCGCATTAGGGGATAACAAACTAAGCCTCCCACTCCTAAGCATAAGTCAAACTACTTCATGAACTCGTCCTAATTTATAGGGACTCGTGCATGCTAAATAAGAACCACTTGTGGTCTTTCTTGACTAAGGCACAAGTCAAGAAGAACTTCACTCACTACTTTTCAACACTCCTTCTTAGCAAGGAAGGGATTTTGTACAACTCCCAACTTATCTTTGAAATGAATAAGATTGCTTCTTGCTAATTCCTTAGTAAAGATATTTGATGTTTTCTCCTCTGTCAGAATATACGGTAGCTTCACTATCCCTTTCTGCACACAATCTATGAGATGATGATACCTAATCTCGGTATGATTTAAGCGATAATGAAACATTGGGTTCTCAGAGAGCTTGATGCAACTCTGATTATCAAAGTGTATCATAATAGGCTCCATCCTCCGTCTAAAAAGTCCCATAAGTAACTTCCTCATCCAGATAACCTCGTATGTTGCTAAAGTGGCAGCCATGTACTCGACCTCGGTTGAACTGAGTGTAACTAATTTCTATTTCCTATTGTACCAGGAAACAATTGTTGACCCAATGTTGAAGATGCCACCTAAAGTATTCTTCCGATCTATGGAGCTCCCTTCCCAATTTGTGTCTATGAAGCCCTCGGGCCTCACATCATAAACCTGCCTGTTCCATAATCCATAATCCACAGTGCCTCTAAGATACCTCAACACATGCTTTGCAGCAACCCAGTAAACTATAGTCGGTTCCATCATGAACTGACACAGTTGGTTGACTGCAAAACAAATATCAGGTCATGTGTTGACCAAGTACATCAATAACCCAATGAGTTGCATGTATACTATAGCATGCACTTGCTCTGCTCTACTAGCATCCACCTTCCTCTAGTTTGTGACTAGAGGTGTGGCCATGGGCCTAAAATCCTACACATGAAATCTCTGGAGAATATTTATAGTGTACTTCCCTTGTCCCACGAAGATCTCACCATCACCCTACCAAACCTCCAAGCCAAGGAAATAGTGCATAAGCGCCATATCCTTCATCTCAAACTCCCTTTCAAGGTCCTCCTTGCAATCTTGGATCAAGTTGTATGCTCCAATCAATATAAGGTCATCAACATAGAGAACTAGAATGAGTGGAAGCCCTCCAACCATGATATAGTACATGTTGGCATCCTCCTCACTCTTAGTGAATCTTAATCCTCGAAGTTAGTTGTCAATACAAGTGTACCATTCTTTGGGAGCCTACTTGAGTCCATAAAGAGCTCTCTTCAACCTGCACACATGTGTGTCTCTGCTGAATTGCTCAAACCCCTCTGGTTACTCCATGTAAATCTCCTCCTCAACCACTTTGTTGAGGAATGTTGTCTTCATGTCCATATGGTAGATCTTCCATCCCATTTTTTCTGCAAGTGCTAGAATAGTCTTGATGGATTAATATTTTGCTACTGGAAGAAAGGTATCATCATAGTCTATGCCCTCAATCTATAAGAAGCCCTTGGAAACAAACCTGGCTTTATACTTCTCCACACTCCCATCTGATCCATGCTTCACCTTGTACACCCCTGTTGATCCTACTATTGATTTTCCCTCGGGTCATGGCATAATCTCCCAAACATCGTTCTTCATGATGGAGGAATATTCCTCTGCCATGACTTCCTTCAAAACCTGTTGAGAAGTTTCCTCCTTATAACTAGAAGGTTCAGTGTCCACCAACTCTGTCATTAGTGCCATGTAACTTGTGTACCTTTGTGGCTGCTTCCTCTACCTGAACATGGTGTTAGGAGCTTCAACATGATCCTGGACCTCTTGAATCGACATGCCAGCACACTTGGCTCTCTTCCTCCTTGTACCAGGAGTCTCCATTTGAGTAGTTTTTTATTCTCATCCTGGTCTATTATCCTCATCATCCTCTTCAACATCCTGCTGTGTGGCCCTCTTGCCACATGTCTGAGACTTTGTCTATGATCCCACCCGAGGATCCTCCTTAGGAGCGAGTAACTCCTCCATCTAAGGTATTATTATATGCTCTTGCTCCAGGGACTCCCTAATAGCTCTTTCCTCCTTGAACCTCACATCTCACCTAAGAAATATATTCTTGAGTCCTAGTAGATACACCCTGTATGCTTGAGCTATCTCATTGTATCCCACAAAAATACCCTTTTCTGTTATGGGCTCCAACTTCTTCCTTCTATATTTGAACACATGGATATAAAATTTTGTGCCAAATATATGGAAGTGTGAAACATCAGGATTCTTGCATGTAAAGCCTCCTCTTGTGTAACTCGTCTGAGAACCCTGTGTGGACTCCTATTCTGCAGAAATAATGCAATATTGCATGCCTCTACCCACAAGAACATAAGCAACCCCTAATCATGCAAAATAGCCTTGGCTACTCCAACAATATTGTAGTTCTTCAGCCACCCCATTATACTGAGGGTTATGGGGTGCAATCAACTCCCTCCTATTGCCCTCTTTTGCACATAACTCCTTGAAGGCATTAGAGACATATTCTCCCCCATTGTCACTTCTCACTGACTTGATCTTCTTCCATGTATGGTTTTCTACCAAGGCCTTAAACTCCAAGAAATTGGTTAAAACCTCATTTTTCTTCTTCATAAAGAATATCCAAGTTTTACGAGAATAATCATCAATGAAAGTAACATAATACCTGTGTCTCATAAGAGAAGGAGAAGAGAAGATTCCACATACGTTAGAATGCACCAGCTTCGAAATAAATTTGGCCCTACTATCTCGTCCCTAAAAATAAGTCTTGACATACTTTCCAAGCATGCATCCCTTACACACTCCGTTCTTGTCAAAGTTTCATGCTAGTAATCCTGCAAATATTTGGTGAAGAATCTTTATCACCCCATGATGTAAGTGTCCCATGCACCCGTGACAAAATTATCCAATATCTCTACTTTGATCACCACTTGCCTTGTTGCTCAAGGCTACGCTAGTCTCAACTTGCAACTTGTACAGGTTCCTCATCCTCACACCTATCTACTTCACTGATCCAGAAGCTAAGTGCTTGAGGTATGCCTTACCTCTCTTGAAGATGACATCATATCCATTGTCCTCAAGGGTTGCTACTGAAACCAGGTTCTTCTTCATCCCTAGAGCATAGAGAACATCTTTGAGATGGAGAGAGCTCTCTAACTCCCTCTCAATGTTGATAGTACCAACTCCCTTAGTTGCATACTTTCCATTATCTCCTAGCTCAATATGAACCTGCATGTCCTTTTCCTCCAACTAGATGAAATACTCCATGTTCCTAGTCATGTGGAAAGAGACTCCTGAATCAATATACCATGTGTTATTGCCTACTGATCTTGCCATGAAATCTATCAATGATAAATCCTTCTCGAATTGAGAAGCAAACCCATCTTCCAAAGTTGATGCAGCCACATGCTCCTTATTCGACCCCTTATTCTTCTAATTAAGACACTTAATAACATAATGTTTGAACTCATGGAAATGGAAGCACTTGATCTTACTTAGATCCTTCTTCCTCTTGTTGCCCTTCTGACGGGACTTGCCCTTCCCTTTTCCTTTATTTCCCTAGCTTTGCCTGCAAGAGAAAATTCTCCTCATCATATTCTTTATTGATCTCCCTTCTTTGGCCCCTCTCCAGATCTCTTCCTGTATGAAGTTAGTCCATAAATTTTCCCAACTGGGAAAGTTCTCTCTCCCACTGAAAACATCCTGGAAGCCATATCGAGACTTGTGAAGTCCAAGTAAGGCAAAACTCACAAGGTCATGATTAGATACAATGACACCCACACCACCTAGCTCATCTCGAACTTGAGTGAACCTCGTAAGATATGTGGTGATAAGCTCTCCTTGTTTCGTCGGGATACTCCTTAGCTTCTCCTTAAGAGCAAGCTTCCTAGTATCACTGGTACTCTCATATAATTGTAATAAGGCTTGATACATCTCATATGTTGTCTTCTTCTCATGATGATAGAAAATACATGATCTTTGACCCCTTCTAGAATAGTCCTCCTTTCCTTGATATCATTCTTATTGATCCAAAATGGATCTAACATAGACTTCTAAGTCTATTAATTTTCCTCACAAACGAAAAATGAAAGTCATTGGATGATTTTGAAAATAGTCTCATTGCAAAGATCTCTTCATTCTGAATCTAACGCAATTTGAATGGGCTAAAATGGGCTTCGGATGAAGGAGATATTGTAAAAAGAAAATTGTCCATTGTCCTTTGAAAAGGAGGCATTTTCTTATTAAATGGGACTTAAGAGAAATAAAGGCTTTCTATGGAAAAATCGCATCGGAAGGTTCAAAGGGAGGACTTAGACCAAAGGCCTTAAGGACCCCCAATTGCGATCTCTGACATATCGCATCAGAAAGGTTTAAAGGGTGGAGCAGCAGGCCTTAAGGGCTCCCTGATAGAGATCTTCGATATATCACATCGGAGGAAGGCCTTCGCGCGATATTGGAACCCCGGGCTGTTTACATGTGCGATTAGCGATTGCAATATCGGCAATTGGCGATTCGGTCACGCAGATACCAAGGGGGCCATTACATGCGACATACGCTGATGCGATACGCCAATAGAGCGATTGATGATCAGCGATTGGCGAATCCCTGATACAAGGGTCGTTGCGACTTGTGACATGCAATAAAGGCCAGACCCGATAAGGTTATGGACGCGATTTCATAATATTTGAAATCCAAAATTGTGGATTTTCTTTGTATTTTCCATGTATTTGGGTTTTTGGCCTACGCAAAGCGATTGCGATATGCGATGAAAGGACGGACCTGAAAGGCTTATAGGGGCAATTCTATATTATTTGAATTCCAGTTAAACGGCTCATGATGCATTTTTCCTATGTATTCCTTTATGTGGCTATTTTCAGGATTTCTGCACAGGAAGGCCAAACGACTGGGTTTCCTGTGCCCATCGGTTCATTTCCATTTGGAAACATCCATCACACCCATGCCACACTATCAGCAGGTGTTTCTATAACAATGATACGTTATGCAATATGTAGAGCCAACGAGTCAGATTTCCAGTCGCAGACCTACAGAGCCAGAGAGCCAGAGGGCTAGTCGAAGAAATGTAGAGGCAGAGGAATGATTACACACAGAGAAACGGACAAGAAGTCACATAGCCGGAAGGATGCCTCACAAAAGCCAGAGAGCACAATTGAAAGAGGAAGTTTGGAGTCGCTTGGAGGTCGAGTGAAACCAGAAGCTCCAAGAGCCAAAGCCAGAGCGAGAGCCAGAGACGAGAGCCAAAGCCAAGAGCCAGAGCCAAGAGCCATAGCCGAGAGCCAGATCCAAGAGCCAGTGCCGAGAGCCAGAGCTAAAAGCCAAAGCCGAGAGCCAGAGCCAAGAGCTAGAGCCAAAGCTAGAGCCAAGAGCCAGAGCTAAGAGCCGGAGCCCAGAGCCAAGAGCTAGAGCCAAGAGCCAGAGCCGAGAGCTAAGAGCCAGAGCCGAGAGCCAAGAGCCGAGAGCTGAGAGCCAGAGAGCCAAACAACCAGGATAAAGATGGCATTCTAAGCCCATTGGTTCAGTTGTAAATCATTGGAGTTAAGTGTGGAACTTGTAAAAGAATTTAAGCCATAATCCCAAAGATCCTAGTCGAGTTGACTAGAGCTCACAGAGACGTAGCCCAAGAGGTTTGGATGAACTCCTAATTATATTGTTGTTATGTGTGTTGGTTATTAGTTGCATTATTTGTTGTTATATATTTTTATATGAGTTTAAGCAAATCAACTTAAAGCACTTAACAGTTAAAGGCAAACACAAACATACACCTATTTCAAGTTATTTATTCCGAAAATTGTCAATATAAGCCTAGATCTTGGGAATATATAAGCTTTGGAGTGGAAGAGGTTCTTGTAAGCTTGATAAGAAGCCTTTAGTGCCCCATTTTCAGATTAGGTGGTATCAGAGCCTCAGGTTAATTAACCCCACCTTCAAAGAAGGTGGTATCTGAGCTGGTTATATCAGAGTTAAGTTATACCAAAGCAGGTTATATCATGATGCAGATGATATCAGATCAGGATTCTTGATTGACAGAGCAATCGATATGCTTGTTTGACTTGAAAGGTGTTCAAACAGTAGAAAGAATTTAGTTGTTTGATTGTTTGTAAACTGGCTGTTGTTTGAGTTTGCAAAGGTTTAGGTAAAGCTATTAATAGCTAAGTCCGGGAGAGGACAAGAAGGAAGAAGGGTTGAAGGCATTCTTCTTATCCCAAACGACCTCAAAGAAATCCTTGAAGCACAAGAGGTTTGTTGCAAAATGTTGCTTGAATAAGCTCTTTGTTAATCTTGTTTGAAGTTCTTTTGTTCATTTTGATAATGACAACTTCTACAAGTGAGTCCTCAAATTCTCGTTTCTTCACAAGATTCTTTGATGAAAACATGAAGCAAGACTTATTCACCATGATGGATATGGTGAGAGAAATGTATGAGGATGGAAGGAAGAGCATCATACTTCGAGAGCAGTTGAATTCCATGAAGGAAGAGAAGCAGTTGCTTTCTGACAAATTGTAGGAAATGGAGAGGCAATTTCATATTGAAAATATGAACCTGAAAAGGATGCATGAGTTGGAGGCACAACTCCTTGTTGCCAAAGAAGCCTTGGTCAAGTATCAGCTTGAAGAAGAGATAAACAATTCCTGTTTTTCTTCAAATTATTCTAAGAATGTTATTGTTGGTTCTTTTGAAAAAACATACCAGATGCATAGGGTCCAAGTTAATGTCCAAGATGGGCTATGAAGGAAAATGCTTGGGAAAACATGCACAAGGTATTGTTGAGCCAATAATGGTTGAGGAAAGGCCTAAGTATTTGGATCTTGGCTATGAAGAGTCTTATGGAGACAGTTCCAAAGCTGCCATGAAGGCCATTGAAACAGTTCCAAGAAGGAGTTTCATTGTTGTCTTCTACCTCAACAGTGTGAAGATTATATTCTTGGGGAATGCAATAGTGTGAAGCATACTTTTCAGAAAGAAGGTGTATATCAGAATACACTTGAACCAGAGAGTTGTGGAAACTTTGACATCCTAGAAGAGATTGATGGTGTTCCAAAGAGAGCTACTTCTTCATTCAATTCACCTCCTCATGAAGGCAATAAAGGTGAAAAACAAAGGTATAAATCTGGTTCTAATCATATTCCCTTTGATTATGTAAAGCATGATAAATTTCCTCATAGGCATTGGAAAAGAATTGCATGTTCCTTTTGTGGTTTGAATAACCATAGTGTTTCTAGATGTTGGAAGAGAATGGCCGCATACAGGAAACTTTTGAAGGAAATAAAGCAAGAAGCCAAAGGTCCACTGGACAAGGAAAATCATGCTGTCAAGAGGATGCACATGTGTTGCACTTACTGCCATAAGCAAGGACATATTATTGCAAAATGTTGGACTTTGAATCCAACAATGCTTCCACAAAACTTGAAGAAGGTGGAAAGAGAAAATGGCAAGAATGGAAAGGAAGTTTCCATAAATGATGTGTTTCAAGATGATTCACATGTTGCTGTTGATGTGCAGACAAAGGAAGGACCTTTGAAATGGATTGGTAAGAAATGGTTAGAGTTCTTATCCAATTAAAGTTGCATATCTTTTGATGTGAACAGAAATGTATCACATCTATTTGCATTTCTTTGTTAATGGAATGCAAGTTGCAGGGTTTTTACCAAAAAGGTGAATGCAAAAAAGTTAAGTAGGAGACTCACTTTATTGCTGCAACATTATATTTCATTTCAGCTTCAAAAGTACAATGTACTTAAGCAAAATTTGAAAGATGAAATGCATGCATAAGCATGATATGCATGACCACAGGGATGTTGATGATTTCCATGTATTTGAACATGTATGTGTAATTAACTTCAAGGGTTGATTGCTTTGTTTTTAAACATGCATGTAATGAAATATTGACTTGGAAAAAGTTGATTTGGTCTCCAAGATGGAGATAATGGTGAAGTGTTTCATCTTTGAAAAAGAATTCTAAGATTCCTTTTCAACATGCTTGACTTGAAGGTTCAATTGTTTTGAAGGCATGTTTTGTTGGCTTGTTATCTAGTCAATCATTTGTATGCAGATGTAAAGACATGGAGGTGTTCATAAGATGTGAAATCTGTTTCTTTTGTTGAAGTAGGAGTTTAGGCCATCCAGTTGTTGTCTGTAATCCTGTTGTTGTTAACAGTTGTTGTTGACAGTATGTCAAACAAGTACAAATGAAAATTTTGTGAAGCAGATGTAACTTCACATCAGTTTGAACCACCTTGGATCAATGATCAAGGTAGAGAAGTTCAAACTACCTTCTGTGACCTTCTCATCAGGAGTTTTGTAGGAAGTCAAGGAGGAAGACAGTTCTTCCCAAGAGGACAAGCACATCCAGGAAGGGAGTGTTCAAAGGCTTTGGTTCATAGGCACTATGCAAGGCAAGTGTATGGAGGCTGAAAGAAGAGGGTGAGGTACTCTCATTTACTGTTCAGATTAGTATATCAGTCTTTTGGAGTCCAAAATATTTTTAGTGGGAAGGCGTGATCCAAAATGGATCTAACATAGACTTCTAAGTCTATGAATTTTCCTCACAGAGGAAAAATTAAAGTCATTGGATGATTTTGAAAATAGTCTCATTGCAGAGATCTCTTCATTCTAAATCTAACGCAATTTGAATGGGCTAAAACAGACTTCGGATGAAGGAGATATTGTAAAAAGAAAATTTCCCATTGTCCTTTGAAAAGGAGGCATTTTCTTATTAAATGGGACTTAAGAGAAATAAAGGCTTTCTATGGAAAAATCGCATCGGAAG
Organism: Pinus tabuliformis; assembly: GCA_031772625.1. Classification (NCBI taxonomy): domain Eukaryota; kingdom Viridiplantae; phylum Streptophyta; class Pinopsida; order Pinales; family Pinaceae; genus Pinus; species Pinus tabuliformis. Next base: position 779,685,395 of record CM062812.1, on the reverse strand, counting down.
GTTCAAAGGGAGGACTTGGACCAAAGTCCTTAAGGACCCCTGATTGCGATCTCCGACATATCGCATTGGAAAGGTTTAAAGGACGAAGCAGCATGCCTTGAGGGCTCCCAAATAGCGATCTCTGATATGTCGCATTGGAGGAAGGCCTTCGCGTGGTATTGGAACCCCGGGCCGTTTACATGTGTGATTTGTGATTGCAATATCGGCGATCGATGATCGAGTCAAGCAAATACCAAGGGGGCCGTTGCATACAACATATGCCGATGCGATGGGCCGATAGCGATAGCACCGATAGAGCGATCGGCAATCGGCGAATCCCCGATACAAGGGTCGTTGCGACTTGTGACATGCGATTGCGACATGCGATAAAGGTCAAACCTGATAAGGTTATGGACGCTATTTCATAATATTTGAAATTCGGAATTGTGGATTTTCTTTGTATTTTCCATGTATTTGGGTTTTTGGCCTACGTAAAGCGATTTCCATATGTGATGAAAGGACGAACCCGAAAGGCTTATAAGGGAGAATCTATATTATTTGAAGTCCGTTTAAACGGATCGTGATGCATTTTGCTTGTGTATTCCATTATGTGGCTATTTTCGGGATTTCTTCGCAAGAAGGCCAAACGACCAGGTTCCTGTGCCCGCCAGTTCATTTCCATTTGGAAACAACCATCACACTTGTGCCACACTATCAGCGAGCGTTTTTGTAGCAATGATGCATTATGTAATACACAGAGCCACAAAGCCAGCAAGCTAGATGGCCAATCGTAGAGCCACAGAGCCATAGGGCCAGTCGAAGAAACACAGAGGCAAAGGAATGATTACACACAGTGAAATGGACAGGAAGTCACAGAGCCGAAAGGATGCCTCATAACAGCCAGAGAGCACAATTGAAAGAGGAAGTTTGGAGTCGCTTGGAGGTCAAGCGAAACTTGAAGCTCAAAGAGCCAAAGCCAGAGCCAAAGCCAAAGCCAAGAGCCAGAGCCAAGAGCCAGAGCCAAGAGCGGAGCCGAGAGCCAGAGCCAAGAGTCAGAGCTGAGAGCCAGAGCCAAAATCCAGAGCCAAGAGCTAGAGCCAAGAGTGAGAGCCGAGAGCGAGAGCCGAGAGCCAAGAGTCGAGAGCCAGAGCCGAGAGCTAGAGAGCCAAACAGCGAGGGATAAAGATGGCATTCTAAGCCCATTGGTTCAGTTGTAAACCATTGGAGCTAAGTGTGGAACTTGTAAAAGAATTTAAGCCATAATCCCAAAGAGCTTAGTCGAGTTGACTAGAGCTCACAGAGATGTAGCCCAAGAGGTTTGGGTGAACTCCTAATTATATTGTTGTTATGTGTGTTGGTTATTAGTTGCATTAATTGTTGTTATATATTTTTATATCAGTTTAAGAAAATCAACTTAAAGCACTTAACAGTTAAAGGCAAACATAAGCATACACCTATTTCAAGTTATTTATTCCGCAAATTGTCAATATAAGCCTAGATCTTGGGAATATATAAGCTTTGGAGTGGGAGAGGTTCTTGTAAGCTTGACAAGAAGCCTTTAGTGCCCCATTTTCAGATCACTTATTATGCTAGGCCATCTGTTGGGGATCTTGAGGTGGTGTTATCGCCTGCTTGATAAACTATACCACCCCATTATCTTCCAACACTATCGTGATCCTCCCTTTTCAAGAGATGAAGTTCAATGCTCCCTATAAATAGTGATCAACTCTCAGTTCGTGATATTCCATTCTCCCTGTAGAAGGAACTGCTCTTCACAATTTGAATCTTTGTTCTCCAAAAAAAAAATTATCTCCTTAGTACTAGTATTTATTATGTTCCTTGCTCTAATACCATGTAGAATTTCCTTGAAATTATGCAACTTCTTTAATGAACAATATGAAAACTATTTTCTTTTCATTAATACACAAAATTTCCCTACTTATTTGTAGTGGAATAGGAACATAAATAAACACAGTCACACGATAAAAAAGCACAATATTTTTCTAGGGAATCTAAATGGGAAAACCCTCTCCTTGTTTGAGAATTTTATTGATATAAATTTAAGCAATATCTCTCTTGTAGGAAAATGTAACTATGTTCATTCTTCAACAATGTACTTGAGTCATCATGTAATGTACTTGTCAAAAGAATAAAGAAAATAATTATTATTATTATTATTGTGACTTATTAAAGCATGGGTTTCATGCTTGGGTCACCATGTTTTAGGTCAAAGTCCCCATTGAGGACTTCTAGGATTTATTATGAGTTTATAGAATTATTGTACATTTAAAGAGACCCTTCTTGGGCTTTTGAATCATGTAAAAAGGTTAAGTATTGAGTTAAATATGAATTATGGAACCTCCACACCATGTTGTCCTAAGGGAAGATCAAGTTGGCCTAAGACCCTATTCGACCCCACAAGAAGCCTATAAAAGGAAGGACATCGAATTCATTTTGAGGATCACTTCTCATCAAGTTTAAATTCTCTTTACTGGTCATAAGTGTGAAAATATCTTGTTGTTGGGCATAAGTGCGAAGTTTTCTTATTGTTGTGAAAGTCTATTGCCGGGAAGCCGAAGTAAATGCGAGTTTGGATGAGTCTAAGGAGACAAAAAAAATCAAAAATTTAGCGGTGGTCTCTCTCTATTTCGTGCTCTGGATTGGGAGATCGAAGTGTTCCAAGCTAGACTGTTGCCGAAAGTTGTTAGTTGTTGCAAGTTGCTGCATAGTCGAAGTTGTTGGGAAAAGGTCAAACTTCTGGAGGCTGACTTGGTGTGGAGGGAAGGTCTGGTCTTGTTCTAGGGTGAAGAGTCTCAAAGAATACTATTGAAATGAAGAATTACTTTGATTGGGTTTTCCCCTCGAGGGGGGTTTTTCCCTGGCATGTGCCTACATCTTGTGTCCATTGTTTTATGTGTTGCTGCTTTTGGTAATTGCTTGATGAACTAAAGAAATAAGATATAAATAATCATAATAATAAGAAACATCACAATTAATTATCAGTATCAAGAAAATATTTACTGCCTTTCTGATTTTCCAACATGGTATCAGAGCTTTGGGGAAGAAAGAAGAAAAACACAGATCCATTTATAGGCACTATCTTAGCAAAAGGGTATGTTATATTCAAGGAATATGCCTAACTCAATCAAGGGTGAGAACAAAATTGAAGGAGCATCCAACTTCAGATCCTCGAAGAAGAGGATTGACCTAATCCTCGAGAAGAACAAGGTACTGGATTTAGTAAGAGGAAATGTAAAGAAACCCACATAAGATGCTAGTGATGCCGACAAAGTGAAATTCAAGGATTTATAATTGGTGGCTATGACTCTATGTCAGAAGGGATAGAAGACAATGTTGTCCCATTCATAGCTAACATCGATCATGCTCAGGATATGTATGAAGCCTTGTAGAAGATGTTCACTATTAAGAACATTGGTCAAGTAACAAGTTTGAAGAATGAGCTGAGGAATATGAAAATGACTAAAGAAGATACTGTGGCAACCTTCTTTGTGAAGATAACTAGACTCAGGGATGATCTTTTGACCATCAATGAGATTGTTCCAGACAAAGAATTGGTGATCACTGCTCTATTAGGATTGCCACCCTCGTGGGGTGCATTTGCAGCAGGTCTCAACAGTTGGAGGTAACCCCCAACAACTCCCAAAGATAAGTATCTCATTTCGTTTCAAGTTTTTGGTTCATGTGCACATTTAGTTTTGATTATATTAAATACTAATCACTTTTCTCCCTTTGTTGTCTTGACTAGGGAAAAGATCTGAAAGAAGGAGGATCTCTCAAGACAAGGTTAGTCAAGAAACAAAGATATGCTTTGAATACATTGATTGAAAGGATTATTCATTTGATGATATATTACTAACTCTGTTATGAGTAGTTATATTGAATCTTAGTGATTCTTGTTTGGGTGATTCATCTCTTGATAAATCTACCCGCCCCTCTCATATGCTTGATTGACTATGTAGAACCTTAGACAGGTTTTCGAAAACCCTAACCAAAGGGTATGCTAATGTGAATGTCTGAAATCATAAGCTACTTAGGGTGATTGTGAAATGCTATTTGATGTTTTATTGATGATGTATTGTTTGTGATTTTGGTGTGATCTGGAAATCCTAACTTGTTAGGGTTGAATGATGAGGTCTAAAAATCTCGAACTTTTGAAGTTTTGGTAATGTTGGGTTCGTTATGTTTCTACATTGGAACCCTAGCTCATTAGGGTTTGGTGGAAGTGTGATTCTACATTGGAACCCTAGCTCATTAGGGTTTGGTGGAAGTGTGATTCTACATTGGAACCCTAGCTCATTAGGGTTTGGTGGAAGTGTGATTCTACATTGGAAGCCTAGCTCATTGGGGTTTGGTGGTGTTGTAGTGCCTACAACCACCCTCCAAAATTTTTCCTTAGCTTTGTTTTGGAACCTCCCTACCAACCATCTTCGCAGCATATCTTGCACTGTCAAGTACATAGGCTTCATTCATTTTTCAGCAGCTTGCCAGCATGTGCATGTTAGTTTGCTTCATTCCCTTCATAGGCCGCCACTTCGGAATTGGGTAGTTGTTGGCTGAGCATCTCCCTCAAAAAATTGCGCAATTATAGAGGGGAACCAACCTTCCCTCCAGAAATTGCACAAATCTGTTGGCCAACCTGCTAGGCTCAGAAATTGCGCAATACAGTCAGAGAGTCTTCCTTGGGGAAATTGCGTAATCTCGCCCAACACTATAGCTCATCCCATAAATTATGAAAATCAGTTGGGCAGACTACTAAGCTCCAAAATTGCGCAGAGCAGCAAGACAAGCTTCCTTGGAAAAACTGTACAATCTGGCTAGCACTGCAGCTCAGCCCAAAAATTGCGCAATTCTGGGCAGTAGTGACCTGCTCCTCCAAGAAATTGCGCAATTATGGGCAACAGTCACCTACTCCTCCCAGAAATTGCGCAATTATGGGCAGCAGTCACCTACTCCTCCCAGAAATTGTGCAATCCCTATGGGACAACCAGCCAAGCCCCTCCTAGAAATTGCGCAAATCCCTCCCTCAGTCAAGCAGGTTGTTGCATGTGCCTTCAGGTTTACCAGTCCCCTCCAGGACCGAGCAAAATTGATTTACATGCATGGGTTGTTCTTCCCGAAATACCAAAAGGAATCCCTAGGTCTAGGGATCTATTCTTAGCAGCTGGAGGTTACATGCAAAGCTCATTTTAGAAACCTCTTGCCAAGTGTCGTTTTTTCCTAGATTTGCGACATGCGCGTCATAACCTCGATATTTTCAAAACTCATCAACTGGACACTACAAAACTCATTCCTCGCATCGACCTTGCAGCTCTGACATCCCACATTGCATCTAGGAGCCTTTGGCACTTTCAACTTAGCTGTTTCAGGGTAAGTCTGTTTTTCATGTCTTGTGCTACGTTTCTGTCACTTTTTGTGTTTTGCTTTGTGTGAGTGTTGTCTGCTTGATTTCAATGAGCTTGCTATCGTTTTGATGTATGTTAGCTTGTGGAAGCAACATTTCAATTTTCGTTCGCATCTCACTGTTGTCACATGCATGACACTATTTTTTCACTGATGGTCGCCTTTGTGGCGACTCGCTTCAGGCACATGCTTGCTTTCCCATTTATGAATCATGCACTCACCGTTTGCATGTATGATCATTCACTCTTGTTTACACTCAATTTCACCATGCATTCAGACTTCTCATGTTTTCAGTCGCCCATCGGTGAGTCTGGCTACCTTAGCCCGGACCTTGCCTTACCCGGCTAACATTGCGATTTTCTGGAAGTGAAGGCTCTACCTTCCCTCCAGAAATTGTGCAAGTTTAGCCCAACACTGACCTCCAGGCTTACATTGCGCAATTTTGTGAGGCAGTGCCTTGCTGGCCCCAGAAACTGCGAAATGCAGTGTGCTGGTTTGCACATCAATACTAACCGAAAGTACACATTGTGTAGTTTTAGTCCTCAGCAGGCCAGGCTAGACTATGCATTGCCTAGTTCCATCAGTCAGTCAGCCTCCTGACAACCTGGACTATGCCTTGCATAGTTTTCGCAGTCAGTCTCCCAACCTCCTAGAGAAAATTTCACAATCTTCACAAATAGTCACACAGGTATGTTGCATGTCAGTCCTCTAGTTTGTCTTGGTTTTCGACTGACATATTGCTTGTCATGAGTGTTTCTATGTCTCAAGGTATCACGAGTTTTCATCTGCCTATCAGCAGCATAGGTATAATGGCTTCCAAGAGACGAAGACACCATTCAGAGCACAATTGGGGATGCAGTCAATCAAGTGTCTATGAACTTGCCTATCTATGAAGACATCAAGTTGTTCATGGACAAGGATATTAAGATGAAATGGCAGTGGCATCACAACAAGCAGAAACAAAAGGTAGCAAACTTGCAAAATGAAAGAGGAAGGTTGTTGATAGTGCAAAGGCGGAACAAAGTTGCAAGCTCAAGCAAATCCACTTGTGATGAAAGCAGCTTTGGAGATTAAGGCTATGAGGCGATGACGCGACAAGAGGATCGCGTGAAGGCAGAGAGAGAAATAGAGGAGGAGTTGTAGGTGCTGAAGCGGTAACTCAAAGAATAACATGAGCTACATGGATGAGAGGAGTTGCAGTAGGAACAGGTACAGCAGGAAGCGCAACATGCACGTACTGATAAAACTACGCCCATACAGGTTATGGAACCATCCAGAAGTTGGCATGGAGCAGATAGGGTGAGCAGTGTTGTCGACCGCATGCAAAGGTATCCAAGAGCATGGATGTCATTGTGTGCACGCGTGCGATCCCACCCATTTGGCACACTCACCAAAGCGAAGACAAGAAGCAAGTTTGACTGAAGTTGAACATGTATTTCGACAAATTGATGCGCATGGTCATCAACACACACTTGGAGATCAGCACAGACACTATGCATCAGTATGTTGGAGGTCCAGGTGCACTTAAGATGTTGATGCGCATATTATCAGACGAGTTGGACAGAGGAACCATATCAGTGTACCCGGATGCAACAGAGGCAAGAGTTCGATTTCAGCAAGATGTCACCATTGAGCGCACTGACACCATCACAAACGACCAATCTTGGCATCAATTCGCCACTGTCGATCATCGCAAGGATGTCAAAGAGTTTGTCTCACCACAACTGTCTGAGTGTTAGCAATAGATTGCATGGCTTGTTCAAGCCTCTTTTGTCTCACATTGGTACATGTGCAGATTGGATGTAACATCTTGTAAAGTGGAAGTCCAAGTGTCGATAGTTTAATGTAACAGTCATAGAGTAGTTGAAGAGTCATGAGGGTAGGTGAATGTTCACAAAGGGGAATGTCAAAGGTCACCCCACCCTTTGCTATTTATATTACCTCATAACTCATTGGAGAGGCTTTTGGTAAGCCAAGATTTCGATAGGAGTATCTTAGAGAAAGCTTGAAGAGTATTGTAACGAGCCTTGGCTTTTGCACAGTGCAGAGCTAGTACATCTCTTTGGAGGAGCAGGTGGCAGTGATTGTAACATTCCACTGTCGGGACTAGTGGTTGGTCATGGTTGTACTATATGATTGGAACTTTCAAGTCTTCTTAATATAACAAAGCTAGCATGTTTCATGCATATGTTGTATTGTATTTCAACTATCTTGTTTACTCTAAACGATATATGTATCTATTTTCTTACACATGTATGTATGGACTCTTTCTGTATATGTATGTATGAATCTTACTAAAATGTGTTTTTGGTTTAACCATCACTTTGGATTGTTGGTTCACCTTCCTTCCCGCTTGTGATGCATCTTTGCTTGTGTGTTCCCTTTCAAGCTGCATGTTTACACAGGTTTCCAAGGGGCACACTCATCCCTCCCTCAGTGTGATAGAATTGTTCATACACCTTCCTTGTCTTGCTACGCATGGCACACCCTTGCTACCAACATGGACATCTTACTTGCCTCTACGTGCAACCGCGGTCAACGCAATATAGTACAACCCACTGCTGGGACTCCTACACCAAATGGTCTGAGGTCTAGTTGGGACTTCTTACCAGGGATATCCCCTGCCATGTTGGTGGGTCCAACACTGTCAACAATTTCGCGCTAGAAGGAGGGCCAGATGACAAGCTGAGTCCTCACAATCTATTTTGAATCTCTGCATATCTATCATGACTAACTACAAAGTTTCTCTTCCGGAGTGTATGTCTTATGGAAACAACTTCGAAATCTCAGAAGAGCTCTGGGATAACTTGTCACATAAAACATATGATGGTGGAGGCTATGTAGCCTTGGTTAGGCATGCGGTCAACGTTGTAGGCTCATGCGAAAGACATGAAATCTTTGAAGAATACATGACTTGCGCGTTGTTCGTCTACACGCTTTGAGGGCACCCGATGCACTGGTGTGCCACGCTGCCTGAAAAAACTATTCATTCTTTTTCTCATTTGGTCGCATAGATAGACCGTGCTTTCAATCACTTTAAGCGTAAAGTACTCGACAAAGAAATTATGGAATTACAAAAAGCACCCGATGAATCTGTTGAACAGTTTCACACATGCTTTTGTAATCTTGCATAACGATTTCCCGAAGATGAAATTGATTGGGAATTTCTCGATGGAAGAAATGAGTATCTTCCTCATATATACGTAAACCCGCAATTTTTGAAATCATCCGAACCCCACTCAACACACTTCAGTGATGGAGCTGCGCAATCACAGGCAGGTACAATTGTTGTCACAAGTGATTGTCCGCCTTCACCTCATCAAATAGAGCCACCACCACAGAGTGATGTGGGAGATCATGCACACATATATATTGAACTGCCACATCCTCCCACCCTACCTTCTCTTAATATCTGCACAGATTTGGCTTGCAATCCTATTGGTTGTCACATGGATTCATTCCCTAAACCTGCATCCCCACATTCTGTTGATCCCTCGGATTGTACTGTCTCATGTTCTTCCATTCCAAACTCCTCACCTACTATGAACGAGGATCAAGTTGTCGACGAAGTTGGTGTTATGCAGCCAACTTGCGCCATCATTCATGATGAGTGTGTGTGGGAATCTAAAGAAGAACCCGCGGTGAAGGATGACTCCCTTCCATCCACGCCTCACCCACTCTATCCTGACATCCCTTGTGATTCTACCACTGTTGATTTCCCCTGTGAAAACTCATTTCCGGATGTTTCTACTTCTGATCGTTCATAGGACATGTCGGATGTCAGTCTGTCATTACATTATGGAGAGGACACATATTCCTCTGAAAATCCATCCAGTCTGTCATCTGTCATTTCTGAAAATAAAGAGGGTGAACATCCTTTCTTCTCATCTACCCCTCGGCATGATTAATCAAATCATGAGGATGTCAACAAACATCTTGAATTTTCTGATCTTGGTTGTTATGATCTCTCTACTTCTTCATCTGATCACGATGTTGATTCAATCGTTGTTAATCTGTCTAAGACACTGGTCTACGATGATCTATTTATCGACGAAGTCAACACCCCGCAGACTATCAAGGCACTTCAACCCGAGTTGATGGTTATGTCAGGTCCTTGTATTCCTGAGGTTGGTTTCACTTCCGATCGGGAAATTGTTGAAACACGCAAAGCTCCTCATCACTCTCTGCTTTGCATTAAAGATCAACCAAACACCCAGATTTCACTTCCTCCACTCGAACTACACGACCCCATTACTCTTGCATTGGAGGAATCTTACACAACAAGCACACTTGCACGATGTAAGTGGTCTACATTTCTCACGTCTGCTTGCATGTCACAGTCAAGAGAATGCATACACTTAATGATCGAATTGGATCCTAGAACACTCTCTAAGTTTTCATGATTGTTTCAAATTATGCTAAAAGATTCAAGTCTTAGAAAAATCAAAGCTATCAGAAGGAATCCTCATAACAGTTGTAGTTGTGGCCAGAGTGGAGCAACGAGGACCCTCGGTCGAGTGCGCAAAACGTTGGCCCATGGTAACGCGCACTGGCGCAAAATGGCAAATTCAGAGGCCGAATCGAGAAACGGGGGTGGTTTCTGATACGCGATTAGCGCTAATCGCGTATTGCAAGGTGTCCCCCTCAATGAAGGAATGCCCCGAAGCTCCCGAACCCGAAATCGCTATAAAATTTGGAAAAGTAACGCATTCGTTTCCATAGCGCGGGATTCCACAAACCGGCAAGATATCGGAAGGCCTCGAGGCAGTAAGCAGTTTTGATTGAGTCCCACCCGATGCCACACATCAAGTGACACACGTCTGGCGGATGAGAGAGAAAACCGCCCGCATTGGACGGGTAAACATTGTGCAACTTGTCTGCCCGATATGAAGGACGACCATAGGATCTGGGGGGCCCAGATCAATGGTGGAGATGCGTCCCAATGACTGACCGGATTTGACAAGTCAAAAAGCAAGATGATAGGGGATTTGAAGTCCGACATGGATGATGAGTTGGCAAACGATTCATGATTCGTGGGTGATCTTGAAGCAAATGGAATTAACGGCCCTTCAAAAATGATTCAAGGAATCTGACACCCAGTTCGTTGGGAAACAGGTGGCCACCTCCCTACGAGGTGTTACCTAGTGATGATGACGCAGAGCGGAGGAATTTGAACGAACATAGGTAAGGAAACCAGAAGGTCGGGAAGCGGAGACGAACAGTCAAAAGAACAGACTAGCTTTAATGCTGTGACCTGGCAGAAGCAAAGGAGGACAACACACAGAGAGGTAGACAAGAGTTAGCTAGACGAAGGAAGCTAATAGCAGAGAACAAAGAGTAGAAGGCGAGCTGACCTGAAGGCATCATCGAACAAGACAGAGCCAGAGAGAGTTAGAGAGTCTGTATACACCATTGAAGGCTTGAAAGGTTCAAGCAAACTCCTCGGCATAGGCCTGTCATACTACTATGACCCTCAGAGGTCGAGTTTCAGTAAGGAGAGTCTGTGCACTCCATTCCTACTAACTTCATTCTATTTAGTGAGTCTCGAATCGAGCTCACTGTTGTAAAAACTCTACTTGAAAACATAATAGAGAGGCCACCACTGAAAGGCTAGACCAGGAGACGTAGCCCAGGAGCATTGGGTGAACTCCTTATTAAACTTGTTTTGTTTACATGTTTGACTGTTATGTTTTCTCTAACTGCCTCAGTGTCTATGTATTTCGCAATCTTATCGATCCATTGCATAAAGTAACATAGGCACATCCATGCACATGAGTCTGTAATACCTTTAATTCTTTGTCCTGGATAAATTCCAGATCAAGTGGTATCAGAGCTCTAGGTTACTAAGGTTAGACAAGCTTGTGCTGGATCTTGTTGTTGAATGCTAACTAGATCAAAGCTTAAATTAGGAGAAGGAGAGTTGGCTGAAACTAACCCGGAAATTGGAAGAGTCTATTCTAAGAGGAAAATGTCAGAAGAAAATCCCTTGGAATCAGACCCCCAGTTCATGGATAGTTTTATGACCATGAGATCCATGGTGGAGGAAATGTATAGGGAATTTAAGAAAAATAGAGATGAAGATTCATCAAACTCCAAACAAGACAAAGGAGTAGAAGAATCTCTCCTCCATGACCACTCTAAAGGCAAAGGGAAAGAAGAAAAATTTCTCACGCCTCCTAATAGCCCTGAAAATAAAAAGAAGACATCTTTGATTAAATTAGATGTTAAATTTGATTTACCAATATATGATGGAGAGTTGAATGCAGAGAAGTTGGATAATTGGATAAGACAGATTGATGTTTATTGCAGAGTGCAGAGCATTGACTCAGACAAGAGTAAGATTCAGCTGGCCAACCTACGCCTTGGAGGCACTGCCTTGGTATGGTGGGAAGGCAGGACACAAGCTGACATGAAGAAACATGGTAATATTCTTTTTGTCTAGAGTGAGTTTGTTTCTGCAATTAAAAAGCAATTCTATCCACTAGCCTACATGCAACAAGCCATGATGAGCTGGCAAACTCTTCGACAACTGAAAGGGAAAAGTGTACAAGGTTACACCCAAGAATTTAGGAAAAGAGCTTTGATTCTAGGAATTTCCTTAGACTCACCTGAGACTCTGTTGAAGTATATAGGTGGTCTACACAGCTACATGAGGCACACTATCCTCATGTTTAATCCCACCAGCATAGATGAGGTATCCGTTCAGGTTACGCATCTAGAAGCTAGAGGTAAGAATGGGAACCCAAAAGTTGGGGGATCATCCAAACCCACTGCAAGCAAAAATAAGGAGAAAAGAAAACAGAAATGGAAAGAGAGGAAGACAAACACTGTACCAAAAAGCAAGTCTTCGTGCACTCACTGTAAGAAGGATGGGCATGATGATGAACACTACTGGATTCTGCATTTTGGAGCTGAAACCTAAGAAGTTCGAGGGCAAGAAGAAGAAGACCGTTGCAGCTATTCAAAAGGATTTGGGGTCAGACTCAGGAGATGAAGCAACAATCGCAGCCACAGTTATAAAAGGTTAAAATTCTGAAGCATCTACTAGTAATTCTGCATAATCTACTGATAATGAAGAAAATGAGAGAAAAATACATGAGCTTTTTCATATTCGAGTTATTTCCAATCATCAAAAGATTGATACTTTGTTTGATAGTGGTTCACAAGTAAATTTCATTTCTGAAGCAATTGTAAAGAAGTTGGGATTACTAACCACACCTCACAAGAAACCATATCCATTAGGTTGGTTATGTGATAAAGCAAAGCTACAAGTGACTGGACAATGTAAACTTAAGTTTCCTTTTGGGTCAGCATTTGTAGATGAGGTTGAGTTAGATATAGTTCATTTGGATATATGTGGAATTGTTTTAGGAAGTCCTTACTTGTATGATAGAAAAGTTATCTTCTATAGAGCTGAGAACAACTATCTACTCGTTAAAGATGGAATCAAATATATTGGAAGAGCTCATAAGCTCAAGAATAATTATACTCTCATAAACTTAGGGCAAATGAAACGAATTGTAAATTCATGCAAACAATTTTTACTGATGGTTGTAAAGGAAAAGAAACTTGATAAAACCAATGTATTTGAGGGTTGTGATGCTAAACAGCAAGCTGATTTAGAAAAAGTTGTTTCAGAATATGATATATTGTTTCAAGAACCTAAAGGTTTGTCGCCCAAAAAGGGAATAGTGCATGATATTAATTTGCAGCAAGATGCTCCATTGCCTAACATTGGAATGTACAGGTTGTCTGCTTTAGAGAATGCAGAAATCAAGAAGCAGGTACAAGAGCTGCTCGAGAAGGGGTTCATCAGACCTAACACATCACCATGTGGGTCTCCAATTGTTTTTTTGAGAAAGAAAGATGGCTCGTGGAGAATGTGCATTGATTACTGAGCACAGAATAAGATAACGATCAAAAATTGTTATCCCCTTCCTCGCATAGATGATCTATTAGATCAGTTGAAAGAAGCTGTTTATTTTTCCAAGTTAGACTTGCATAGTGGCTATCATCAGGTCAGAGTTGCAGAGCAAGATGCATGGAAGACTGCTTTCAAAACAAAGCAGGGACTGTATGAGTGGCTGGTTATGCCTTTTGGCTTAACTAATGCTCTTGCTACTTTCATGAGAATAATGAATGATGTACTCAGACCTTTTCTTGATGATTTTGTTATTGTATATCTGGATGACATTCTTATATTTAGCAAAACGTGGGAAGAACATTTAAAGCATGTTAAGCAGACTCTAGATGTTTTGAAAAGAGAAAATATTTATGTTAAACTCTCAAAATGTGAATTTGGCAAAACATCTTTGAATTATTTGGGACATATAGTAGGGGGTGGTGAATTGAAGATAGATCCCTCTAAGGTTGTAGTCATTGTAAACTAGCCTAAACCCAAATCTGCTACAGAAGTTAGAAGCTTCTTAGGAGCAACACAATATTGGAGAAAGTTTATTTCTAACTTTTCCTTAATTGCAGCTCCCTTACATGCTTTAACAGGATTGAACAAGGTGTTTCAGTGGCCAGGCAAACAACAAAAAACCTTTGACACCTTGAAAGAAAAGATTAATACAACACTAGTACTAGCATTGACCGATCTTCAAAGACCATTTGAGATTGAAACAGATGCCAGTGACAATGCCATGGGAGCAGTGTTGATGCAGCACGGTAAACCCATATGTTATCATTCTAAGACATTTAATTCTACAATAGTTAACTATCCCACATATGATAAAGAATTGTATGCATTAGTACAGAGTGTGAAAAAGTGGAAACATTACTTAATGGGCAAAGAGACAGTTATACATACTGATCATCAACCAATTCAATATCTACACTCCCAAACTAAGTTGCAGCAATCAAGACATTATAGATGGATGGGTTTTCTACAACAGTTTCATTTAATCAGCAAATATAAAAAGGGCATACACAATAAAGTTGCAGATATGTTGTCCAGACCAATTATAAATGCATCTACTATACTTAAGCATAATTCAGTATTGCATGAGAGCTACATTGAACAATATGCTCAAGATATAGATTTTAAAGACATATATGCAACTTTATGTCAAGGCAAATGGGTAGAAGAATTGAATTATCATGTTAAGGACCAACTCTTGTATCATTTTGGGAAGCTATATATTCCACAAACTGAAAGAGTAAAGATAATTCGAGAAGCACACACTTCTCTAATATCAGGTCACTTTGGTGTAAGTAAAATAGTTGCATAGCTGCAAAGATTTTGTTATTGGCCAAAAATGAATGAGACGGTTTCTAGATATGTAAGAGGGTGTACCATCTGTGCTAAAAGCAAGCCCAACAATAGAAAACTAGGTTTGTACACTCCACTACCAGTTCCTTCTCATCCTTGGGAAAGTGTTTCCATGGACTTTATTGGAGGACTGCCTAAATCTAGGAAAGGTCATGACTATTTATATGTTGTTGTGGGTAGGTTCAACAAAATGTGTATTTTAATACCTTGTAACAAACAGATTACAGCTAAACAAACTGCAAAGTTGTTCTTCTAGCATTTATGGGTCTATTTTGGATTACCCACTTCCATAATATCATATCGAGATACCCGATTTGTTGGGAAATTTTGGTCAAGTTTGTGGGAATTGATGGACACCAGGCTAAAGAAGAGCACAACTTTTCATCTGCAAACAGATGGGCATACTGAAGTGGTCAATAGGATGGTGATCCAGTTACTCAGAGGCTATTGCAGCAAGCATCCCAAACTTTGGGATGAACATTTATGTTATGTGCAGCATGCTTACAACCGAGCTAAACATTCTTCTACACAGAGATCTCCTTTCGAGCCCTGTTTTGGTTTCACACCAAGGTCTCCCTTGGATTTTGTCTTTGGTAAAGACATAGCAGTTGATGGACACAGTGACGTGGAAAAGGCAACCAAGTTCATTGAACAAATCCAAGAGAATCACCAAGCAGTACAGGAACAACTGGCATTTTCGTTGCTCCAAATAGGTCATCGTGGCATTTTCGCTATAAATTTCTCGCTACGAAGTTTCAAAAGCTTAAAAAAAAAAACCCATTTCAGAAGAAATCGGTCTAAACCTCAGCTTCGAATTTTAGATCTTGTCTTGCTATATGTTTGGAGATATGATCTGAGGAAGTTAAGGTTTTTTGCAAGCTTCGGAATTTCATCTCAAACAGGTCATCGTGGAATGTTCACCATAATATTTTTTTCTACAAAGGTTCAGTCTTTGAAATTAAAACCCATTTGAGCCGAAATTTGGTGAAGCTCGGGTCCGAATCTCAAATCTTGTCTTGCCACATGTTCGGAGATATAATCTGAGGAAGTTAGGGTTTTTGTAGACTCTCAAATTACATTCTAAACAAGTGACCATGGGAAAATTGTCATAACTTTCTCTCTGAGCAACAAATTGAAATTTTGTAAGAAGATACAAAAAGAGGACGGACTATAGTTTTTTGTGTATATTTTTCAGATCCGAAGGTTGAAACAGTGACACATGGCACGTCGTACAAGTTCGCTCTACTGAAACATTATATAATCAAGTCATCTTAGGAGATTGGGCATAACTCTTTCTTGGAGAATCAAATTCTAATCAGACTTGCAGGGTTAGAAAGACGACTCAGAGGGATATTGCAGGACACAATTTCAGAACTTGGAGATCTAAAAGTATAGAGTTACAGGTGTTTCAAGATAAAGCTCCTAAAATCAAGAAAAGGCGATATGAGGAAGCTTGATGGCAAAGGATCCGGTAAATTGGATACTACAGATGGAGCAATATTTTGATCTACATGAGGTTCAACTGTTGCAAAAGGTACATATTGCATCTTTATATTTAGAACCGAATCAATGTTTATGGTATAAAGGGCTTTGTTCTCATAAAGCACTTGTCACTTGGTCAATTTTCACGGAGGAAATGATAGCACATTATGAGGATACAAAGAGAAACACCTTCTTTAGCCAATTGATAAATCTCAAACAAAAGGGTTCAATGACAGAGCACATTAAGGACTTTCAAAAATTGAATATAAGGGTAAATGATATTCCAGAGAAGCACAGGATTGATGTTTTCATAGAGACTTTAAAGGATAACATTCAACATGAGGTTCGTCTTTGGGAACCTGATTCATTTGGGAAGGCATTCAGGTTGGCAAGAAAAATTGAAAGCGAAATTATGGAAACAGGAATTCTCACCACTCACGATTATAATTATGGAAGTGTTTTTTCTCCTAGCCTTCCACAACCTACAAGGTTTACACCACAACAATTGGAAGAAAAAAAGAGAAAAAGAGCTTTGTTACAATTGTGATAGCAAATACACTAAAGGTCATAAGTGTGTTGAGAAGTTATTTTACATAGATTATGAAGAGGAGGAAGAAAAGGATCAAGAAACATCAAAAGAAGAGAATATACCCCAGAAACCAACCCCAGAGAAAGAAGAAATGAATCCGACCATATCTTGTAAAGCATTGGCAAGAATTACCACTCCTCAAAATCTCAAGATAGAAGGACATATCAAGAAGAAAAAGGTTCAAGAAGTGAAAGATCACATAGAAAAAGAAGAAATGAATCCGACCATATCTTGTAATGCATTGGCCGGAATTACCACTCCTCAAACTATCAATATAGAAGGACATATCAAGAAGAAAAATGTTCAAGATGTGAAAGATCACATCGAGCACCAAGAAATGAATCAGACTATATCTTGTAATACATTGGAAGAAATTACCATTCCTCAAACTCTCAAGATAGAAGGACATATCAAGAAAAAAAAGATTCAAGAAGTGAATATCACATCAAGCATCAACAACAAGTTCTCCAACTTTTAAAGGATAACGCCACTTTGGTGCATAATCAAATGAAACAACAGGTAGATCAACATCGCAGTGAAAGAAGTTTTGATGTAGGCGATTGGGTAATTTTACGGATACATCTCAAGCAAGCTATTTATGTGAAGGAAATGTTGGCAATACTACATGCACTTAAGAAATGGCGACCTTACCTAATGGGAAGACACTTCAAGGTAAAAATGGATCATGATAGTCTTAAATACTTTTTAGAACAAAGATTGTCTTTAGAAGAACAGAAAAAATGGGTCACAAATATGTTGGGTTATGACTTTGAAATCATCTACAAAAAAGGGAAGCAAAATGTTGTTGCAGACGCACTCTCAAGAAAGGATGAGGATGTGGAAGCATTGTTTTTTGTTATTTCTATTATCCAACCAAATTGGGTAAACGAAGCAAGGGGTGAATGGAAGAAGGACGAAGAAGTGTGGCCACTCATTCAAAAGTTGCAGAAGATCCCAGTTCAAACAATATTGCCAGAACAGGACGAGGAAGGAAAAATCACATTGGAACTTGGAGCAGTCACAGAAACAAGAACCTGACAACTACAAAATCGATCAATTTCAGAGTATCTCATCAAGTGGAAGAACTTGCCCGCTAAAGATTCCACTTGCAAGGACAAGAATTTTATACAAAAGCGTTAAGAACTACTCAAGCGTTGAGGACAACACTTTTTGAAGGAGAGGGGCATGTTAGGTCCCTATACTACTAGTGTTACCCCTTATTGTTATTAGTACAACCCCCTTATTATATTGTTGTGCCCATGTAGTCCCCATATTGTTATTATTGTGCCCCATAGAAGCCCACTATTGTTATTATTGTGCCCATACATTATTATTGTTATGTCGGCTCTGATTATATTATGACCCCTTAGACTCCTATATATAGAAAGGAGGTCTTGTCATTTGTATCATCCAAGAATTGTTCATTTGTGTAATGTAAAGGAGGTTGCCCTATCGAAGAAGCTGAATTCTAAGGAGTTTATATTTCTTTTTTATCTTTTTGTGCGCTGGTTTCATAACATATTCCTCCACCCATCATTAGCATTAGAGCTAGGTTCTATGTCCATGATTCTTGCTCATAACTGCCTCTTTACCATTCTGAGTAGTCTTGACCACTTATTCTCCTATCATTTCTTTGCTTGGTGGTAGTACCTGTTTTAGGTTTCCTTGTATGCTTTCTTTCACACCCATTTCCTTTGTGGGCTCTCAGTCTAATCCAAAATCCCCCACTAGCTCTCTCTTGTTTTAGGCTCTCTTCCGCATGCCTTTTTATTTTCCTGTCCTTGCACCACTCTAATTTTTTGTTGCATCTTACCAACTTTGAGGCTCTAACACACCTGTTTCCTTTGTGGGCTCTCAGTCCAATCCAAAATCCCCCACTAGCTCTCTCTTGTTTTAGGCTCTCTTCCGCATGCCTTTTTATTCTCCTATCATTTCACCACTCTAATTTTGTGTTGCATCTTACCAAATTTGAGGCTCTAACACACCTATTTCCTTTGTGGGCTCTCAGTCCAATCCAAAATCCCCCACTAGCTCTCTCTTGTTTTAGGCTCTCTTCTGCATGCCTTTTTATTCTCCCGTCATTGCACCAATCTAATTTTGTGTTGCATCTTACCAACTTTGAGGCTATAACACACCCATTTCCTTTATGGGCTCTCAGTCCAATCCAAAATCCCCCACTAGCTCTCTCTTGTTTTAGGCTCTCTTCCGCATGCCTTTTTATTCTCTTGTTATTGCACCACTCTGATTTTGTGTTTGCATCTTACCAACTTTTAGGCTTTAGCTTAGTTTTTTTTTTCTTCACTTGCACATGGAAATGACTTTGGCGTCCTAATGCTTACACTCGACTCTTCTACATTGTCGGGTGGATTGAATGTAGTGTTGGCACTCAACTCTTCTAGATTGTTGCGTTAATTAAATGCAATTTTGGATCGTCTCTAGTGGAGGCATTGAAAATTCATTTTCAGATCTATTGAATGTTGAGAATGAGTTTTGTTCTTGTTTTAATGTTTGATATTTGAACAAAAAATCTCACAGGTCTTCGTCCAAATTGGTTTAGTGGGTCTTCCCTCAAGGTAGTATGATTATACCTTCCCTGCAAAAAATGTAAGTCCCCATCACTCCAACAATTACAAATTTTCATTTATATTGGTGTGATTACCTTTCCATTTACGGATGTGAGCCTTCATGGAAAGATATGTGAGTGAACATGAAAAAAGGATTTGATTTTTTATGAGTGCAACCAACCAACCTTTTGTTTTTATGAGTGTGATTTTTGTAAATTGTCTTTATCATCGTTACCTTGTCCCAATTTAGTTCGATTATATGGACTTGAAAGAGTAATTAACTTTTATAGAATCAAAGTTTTGGATCTAATTCATCCCTCTTCCATGAATCATACAATACAAGCTCCAAGTCTTCCAATGGAACCCTTGATTCTTGTAGATCAACTCATATCTCTTAAGTGCAAGTTTGGTGGCATTTTGAACATCTCAAGACCCTTCTTTTCGACTCAAAGTTCTATTAGAGGATGCATTTTGTCATCTCCATTGTTGGTATAGTGTTGACTAACAATGAAAACTACCCAGAATGGTCCATAAGGGTTAAACACACTAGAATATTTAATGATTTGTGGAATTACATTTATGAAGGAGAGGTTGACATTAGTAAAGGAGAGGAGGACAATGACATAACAAGCCTACATCAAACAAAGAGTTTTCCATATGGAAGAACAAAGATAAGAAATCATATGCCTTGATTGCTACAACAATAAGTGAAGAGGTGAGTCGCCATATTGTTTCCATTAAAGATTCTTATGTTAATTGAAATAAATTAAAGGATTTGTATGATTCACACTCAAAATCAGAACTCGTGCAACTATTGGTGAATCTCTTCAACATGGAGTTGAAGGATGATGGTCCCATGGTTTTAGCTTTTGAGATCAAATCCATCATGCATTACATAGATGCCATCAAAGTGAATTTAGGTATTTTTCCCACAACCTTCATCAAGGCTCTTTATTCTACTTATTTCCACTATCTTAAATGCTTGCAAGTTAGTGACCAAATTAAATTCATTTCATTTCACCTAAGACATCTCATCCCACTGGAGAGATTGTGTTCCTTACTTATAAAGGAAATAATCAATCATATGATTCTTCAAGAGGAGATGGGGGTAAAAGAGGACATAGAAGAAAGAATTTTAGAGGCAAGGGGGTTAGACATAATCAAAAGGCGAGAGATTCGATCTTCATTATGTCTATTGCGACCAAAATGGACATAAGGCAAAGACATGTAGAATCCCTTGGGACAAGATCAAAGACAAGCAAGCCGAACAAGGGTACCACTTCCAGACTGAATGATAGCCATACGTATAGTTGAGAGGGAGACCGGTTGGAAGCGATATTGGAGCAACTAAATATTTTTCCACACTTCATTTGCTTCTTGGAGAGATGCATGGCTACTTGACATAGGTGCAACATGCTGCATGCTATTTAGGAGATTCTTTGACGATTTTAGCGACAATGCAAATGGTATAATTTATTTTGCAAATAAATAAAGTTTAAAACTTATAGGAATTGACACCATCATGCTTAGATTGCTTGGATTCTCGGATTTTCTTTTGCATGATGTGCTCTATCTTTCGGACATGTGAAGGGACTTGTTGTCTTTTTTTCACATTCAACAAGGCCACTCAATTTGTATCTTTGATGGGAAAGTTGAAATAAGGAAGGATTTCGACAACGTGGTTGTTAAGGCTGGAGTGGAGGACAAAAGATTGATGAAGTTGAAAGGGACATTTGCTCATGCATAGAATTTTTCATACCTCATTCACCATTATGAATGTACACTTCCATCTAGTCTTCTATGACATGCTAGATTTGGACACATCAGTTACGACAACCTTTGTTGAAAAAGAATGGACAACCTTTGCTTGTTGAAAAATAACGGTGTTTGTAATTTTTCTACTATTCCTACAAAATTGAAACAATGTGATGTTTGTGTCCTTGGAAAACAGACAAAAAAAGCTTTCCATGATTCCACTTCCTGAGCATGTAGAAAAATTGAATTTATACATTCTAATTTGTGTGGCCCCATGCTTGTTTGATTTTCTAATGGAAATAAATATATCATGTATTTTATTGATGGTTACACCAAGATGTGTTGTGTGTACTTATTGAAATATAAATCTCAGGATTTTGAATCTTTAAAATTTTTCGTGTATGGATTCAAAACGAAGCACAATCACGTATTGGCACTCTTCATATTGATAATGGAGATGAATATACATTTGATGAACTTGAAAACTATTTTTTCCAACATGGGATTCAAAATCAAACTATATTTTCCATACAATTCTTAATAGAATGTAGCTGTAAGAATGAACATGACTCTAAAATATGGTTCATACCATGATGCTTTTCAAAAATGTGAAGTTGGTGTTTGGGCTGATGTGGTTCTTTGTGCAATATATGTTAAAAATAGGCGTGCATCTCATGCTCTTAGAAATAAGACTCCATATGAAATGTGGCATGGACCCATTCCTTTGATGATGCATCTTAGGGTCATTGGTTCTTGTTGCTACAAAATCTAGCACCTTAGTGCAAGGCCTCACTAAAAACTCTAGATCAAGGGCAACAATGGGATCAACCACCATTGACACTCTAGATCAAAGGCAACAATGGGACCAACCACCACTGTGACCTTACTAGTTTCTCTCCTACTATTCTGTGGATGGATGTCATCCCTAAAAGGGAGGCTTCCCTAGTAGATCTCAAAGATTAGGTAACCTAAGAATTCCCAGGCTAATACCCTCCAAGGATTTTGCTAAATATATACCTAAGAAATAATATTCAATAAGGTAGGACTCCGAGTGAGATGAAGTAACAAGTTCAAATGACATAGGCTGAGTCTAGAGGGCTAGAATAGTCTTGGAGATGCTCAAATAGTGCCCAAACGTATGCTACCTTTAAATTAATGATTGTTGCTATAAATTAGGGTTTTTAGTAAGAACAATTTATAACATGCAAAAATTATGGCAACAATAACAAAATAACCTTCAATTAATGATAAACAATAAATAAGCAAGGCTATCGCATAAGTAAACACAAGAACAAGTTGTGACAATTTTTCAATGGCTGAAAATGCATAAAACAACTACTAAATTCTAGACGTTAACCCTAAAAAGGTGGCTGAAAATTGCATGCAAAAAGATATTTTTCTTTTCCCATTTAATAGTAGATGCAAAGCCTAAAACTGGGAAAATGATATCTAAGATATTTTATTCTATTTAATGCATATTTTTTCGTAACATAGCCCTGATTTACTCTTAAAAAAGTAAAATAAAAAAATAAAATTTAGGGTTTTATTTTTATTTTTAAAAGATTGATATACAAAGTAGATTAGTGCCTTTATCAATCCCAGGTATATGGAGTCAAAGGGAAAGGTCAATGACAAAAGACTTGGTTGGAGTGAGCTAAGAGAGAGAAAACCTCTTACTCTAAACCCTAGTGGGTTCCAATCAATTGAAGATTTAAGTTTGAGGAATGCTATACTAAGTTTCTTGATGGATGCTTGGTGATAGTTTTGCAAAGGAGATGTTATTAAAGCCATAAAAGCTTCAATACATTGAGATGAAAATTTCATTGAAATCCTAATTCTACAACATTTTCAAAATGGAAGAATATACAATAAAATAACATAATTCACCATATAATCATTTCATCGGTTCAAGAGAAAATCCCTCCAAGTAATAATATCCTCCCCTAAACAATGTTGAACCTTGTGGTAGCTTTGGAAGGTCTTTTCCACAAGTTGTGTCTTAGCATGTGGAAGATGATTTATTGCTTCTTTAGATGCTTGCTTGGTGGGGTAAGTGTTTTATGTCTTCTTTCCTAACTCTAACTTAGGAAAAGTACAATAATTAAAGCCAATTAATTATTGTGGATTATTAAGTCATTTTTTAAGGATAAATAATTTAATTATTTGAGTGACTCATAAATAATCTCAACCATTGATCTCTAGTATCTTCTAGAAGAGAGATTAGGGTTAGGGATTTGGGCTTAATGAAGATTATTAAAGAAGCCTAGTGAAGAGGTGAAGTCACAAGTGTGCAAACACAAGAAGGGAAAACAATTTTCTCTAGTGCGAGTGGCTAAACAGAGAGGAATGCAGAGGAAGAGAAGTATAGGAGAATTCGAGGGTGAATCCAGGAGCCCAAGTTGTGGAGATTGTTGGGTCGAGTTGCTGGAGTGAAGCACAGTTGCTAGGGAGGACGAATTGCCAGGGTTGAGTTGGTGGGTGTAAAGGTTAGTTTCCTTCGGGCCAAAAAATTCAAAAGTCGATTTCCAAGAGGTTGAAATCCTTGGACCAAATTCATCTGGCGGGGACTGAAGTGAACAAAGTTCCTTCTACAAGTTAATTACTCCAAAAGACTTGGAATATAAAGATATCCATGAGGATACAAATATTACATAAAAATGTGTGAATAATAATGATTGATACAATGAGAATGAGATGCTTGTTTATATACCAAGCATGTGCCTCTTCATGGAGAGTCATGTCTCATTTAGACATGCCTCTTCAACCTAATTACTAGTTTAACTAGTCATTATTTATGATTATTAGCAATTACATTATTTTACATTATTTCCTATATATACATTCATAGCATTGCATTCATCCTCAAAAAGCTTTGTTCTCAAAGCTTATTAATGAAAAAGGCTTGATCTCTTTTTCAGCTTCGAATGTCTTTCTGTCTCAGAATAATCATCTTCATCAATACAAGATGACATGATCTTCTAAGTGACAAACAAAACTATCGCACTGAGAAGGGATCAGAGCATCCTAGATTAATCTTATGTGGAATATTTTGATCACCGAAATTTTGTAACAACTTGTCATCATAGGACTAGATTGAGGTTACATCACTATTCTCTGGAACATCAGTTTGTTGTTTCTATTCTGAATGGTCCCGATACGTAGCTTTGTTGATTTGTCTACTCTCGTGATTCAGATGTCGATAGGGAACCCTTTTTTGTTTGACTTTTGGCTTATTAGGTGTGTGGAAATTTTTTAATTTCCTTCTGGTACTACGGTTTTTGAGTTAGGTACATAATCTTTGTTTAGAATTTTCATCGTCTAGATTGTAACATGTGAATGTGTTTTTCCTTCCACTTATTGATCCTCTTCTTGAGTTTTGCTATTGACTGGTTTGGCATTAATTCCCTTATCTTCAACCTGGATTGTTATGTCTAGAGACTTCGATAGTTCTTGATTAAGTTGCTCTAACTTGTCGGTTAATGATTTTTTGTCCTTTTTAAGCTTCTTAATTTGTGTTAGTAATTTTTCACTATGATCCCTAAGTCGCAAGACTTCTTCATTTCTATCAACAGTAATTTTGTCAATTTCATTTTGCATATTTTGTAATACTTTTTTTTTACCTTCTTGAGAAATTAATTTTGAAATATATGATATATCTTCTAGCGTTACTAAATTTGGTTTTAGTGTAACATCTTGGAATGTTATTTCCTTCTTCTTGTAAGAAAACGTTAGAAACTTTTTCTTCGTATTTAAGATGACATATCCTACTGTTTCCATCCAAGATAATCCCAAAATAATGTCACCTTGATTGTTCCATAGGGTGTGAATTGAGAATTGCGATACAAATGTATAATGTTCAATGTTTAACTGTAAATTGGCTATGTCATATTTTTTATTGTAAAAAAATTCTAATTTTTCAGTTATATTTGACTCCAGGATCACTAATTGGTTTGCGATTTTAGGTGTTATATAATTTGTATCTTCTGCCAGAGAAATAGAAATAATAACATCTTTTCTTGCAAGGGTTCCTTTAATGTTAAATAACGCTTTACTATCTCTAGGTAAGGTTTCTAGGAATCTTTTGGCCTTCATTTCTATATTAGGTTCCATTTTGCTTCTTGAATATTAAATACTTTTTAATCCACTTTTATTTATTTATTTTTTTATAATTACAGTAAACAAAACCTTATTATTTCTAATTACCTCAAATGGAACCTTAGGGTGTATTATCTTTATTAAAATTCACTTAATATTTTTTTTTTTAATTCTTAACTCATATTTTCCTAAATGTCAAGGTTTGTTGAGAGATGTCGTTTGAATTGTGTGGCATGGGTCGTTTGACTCATGTACGGATAAGGATATTATTGGTACCAGACCTATACGGGAAAGACAGGAATGAGATGGGGAGGAGCTTGTGTGGAGGGTAGCAAGTTGGTGGAAGGGACGTCAACGGGGAGCACAGAGAATATAGGTGCGTGAGACGAAGCGCTGGGGACACGGGTAGCAGTGGGTTTCCAACGGACGGGAAAAGTTGCGGCGATGCGATGGTGTAGGGTGCTGTGACAACGAGCCAAACAGTGTGCCTGAGCCGTAAGCGACAACCCGGTGTTGAGTGGAGCGGTTTTGGTGGCAACGCAGGTCAGTTTGGCAACGACATGTAACAATGTATTGAATGTTAATAGGCGAGCAAAGGCAAATGTCGGTTGTCTATGTTGCTACAATGACAACAGTTAGTTGAGCTATGCCATGTCCGCCCTAGCTAGCGGTTGTGTTGGACGAATAAACCCTGTGGCGGTAGAGCAAATTTTTATGCGGCGCTTTCTTGGTTTTTGTTTTGTAATTTTTTTTTTTTTTTAACAAGATCGAGTACTTATGTATTATAAAAAACTGCTAGGAGCAGAGGAAGATACATATATGCTGGAAGAAGAGTGAAAGAGAGGAAACTAAACTGGGACGCAGCCCTGGAAGCCTTATAGATTAGCTTGAAGAAGAAAAACTGAAAAAGATGCCTGCTATACTGTCTTACAAAAATGCCATCTAATAGGCAGACTTTACAGGTCATGAGATTAACACCAAAATTGATTGACGGTTTCCTCCATGTGGTCCTCTTGTTGCTGTTCCTTTTGACTTTCCTTAGTGGAGGCTTCTGCCTGCTTACTCGCTGTGATGGACTGAATGTGCTTGAGTGCCTCCTCTAGGTGCTCACATCTGTCCTGGAGGTTCTCTATTTCCTTCTTGCGCTTCTCTAATTTCTTACGTTTGGACCGGCTATCCGCGATGAAGTCTTCACGCAGGTCATTGTGGTGCTTCATGAAACGGGAGATCAGATAACAATGGTCTTTGCACAGTGCGCATGCTTCATTACCCAAGACTCTTTCGAGGGGGTTCTCGCGGGGGCCGGCCCTTCCTTGAGCTTCCGGTTGCCGTCCCTCTGCCATGTCTGCAAAACAGATTAATAGCGAGTGACCTTGCAAATAACTTTTGATATACCTGATATCTTCGTGGAGAGTCGGGTTGCTTGTAATGTCTTGCTGGTTTTCTTGATGACTGCTTCCTGAGTGAGCTGGGGCGGGGATCCACTTCTTGCTCCCTCGGAGTCTATTGGCCTCAGAGAGAACTTCACACCCAAAGTGCTTCTCGGAATGCTGGTGGAAGGGAGGATTAGGAGGTGGGATATAAGGACGAGGGAGAGGGTTAACATAATGATGATGCTCAGGATATTTCCGAAGTTTTGCAGAGGGGAAATCGGGTAGCAGATTTAGGGATCTCATATCACTGAGATCGAAATGATGTATGCCCAGAAGAAGCGTGAGATTGTCACGATGAGGGGAGGTTTTGAGGTTGAGAGGGGATGGGAACGCCGGCATAATGGTATGGATTTGATGATCGCGGGTGTGTGGATCATGTTTCTGACTTTTCCTGGTGAACTCTGCCCTGTGGTCAGACTGGCAGCTGCCGTCCTTATGGGATGGGTCTTTCATATGTTCTGGTGTTGTCTCTGACCTGTCCCTGCTTGCGATTGACCGCATTGTTTGCGAGTTTATCCGCCTCTGCGTTATGTTCCCTCAGCACGTGCTTTAAAGTAGTTTTTCCCAAGTGGCTGAGGGTGTCGTTTATCCTTGCCTTGATGCGGTTGAGAGAGGCTTTGCAAAAATCCTTGCCTGTGTTCATAGCTGCTATTATTATGGCTGAATCCCCGAGGATTAAGGCATTCTGTAGACCGAGCCTGTGTAGGATTGATGTGCCTAAAAGTAAGCTGTAGGCTTCTGCTTCATTGTTGGTTGCTTGCCCGAGACCCCATTCGTAGCAGCTTACTGTGATCCCCTTCTGATCTTTTATTATTCCTCCAGCGCCTGCTTTCCCGGGATTGCTCTTTGATGCTCCATCAAAGAGGAGGATGGGGCGATTCTGGGCTGTGATCCATTTATTTACTTCTTCTTTGTCCCCCCTAAGTTTCCAGTTTTGCCCCTTCTGCCTGATTTTGATCTGAGGAGGAAGATTTTGGGAGTGGCTAAGATTGAATCTTTTGTACCAATCCGTCTCCTCTTTTGTCCATCCCTGCTGATCAGGGAGAGTTATGTGATTCGCACTGATTGCCTCAGAGATCCCAGCGATAGTCCTTGCAATTATCTTGTCAATTTTGATCTGCTCGTTGTTAAAAATATAGTGATTTCTTGCCAGCCAGATATTCCAGCAGAGAGTTGCTGGGATACAATTCCAGATTCGGAGAAGATTTCTTTTCCCTTTCCTGCTCAGAGGGTAGTCTTTTTTCCAGTTTCTCTGTAAGTTGTTTACCTGGTCATTCCTGCTTCTGGTTTCTAAAGGGCTAAGGAGCTGGTTCCAGCAGTTTTGAGCGAAAGTGCATTGGAGGAAAGTGTGAAGAATGGATTCTTCCTCAGCTTGACAAAAGCAGCAAATTGAGGGACCTTGTATTCCTCTTTTTCTCAGGTTTTCTGCAGTAAGAATTTTCCCTTTTAGAAGGGCCCAATTAAAATGCTTTACCTTGGGTATGCACTCATTGTTCCAGGCTGCCTTGTGAAGGTTCCAGCTTGCACTGTGAGTCTTATCTTGCAATGATTTGTAGCCCTCACGCACTGAGAAACTGCCCCCACAGGTGTCCCATATGTAACTGTCCTCCGTCTCCTTATTCATTGGCGCAGCTCCGGCTAGTGAGATTTTTAGTTTATGCCATTGATCTCTGAGATCCAGGGGCAGGTTTAAGACCTTCCAATCTGACCATGTATTTTGGGACCATGTGGAAATGTCGGATAAGGAGGATATGTTGTGGGTCTGCATCCAAATTTGAAGGGGTCTTAATTCTTGAAGAGATTCTCTGGGACTTGATCCCATGATTCTGTCCAGCCATATTTGGACATTCTTTCCGCTGCCAGGTTTCTTAGAGACATGCTCTTTAAAGTGAGGGAGAACTTTTTTAACCAATCTCCACATTGGAGTGCACGGCCTATCCACGATTGGGTCTTGGAGGATGTTCGAGTTCGGACCATTAAGGTATTTCCTTTTGATTATTTCGACCCACCATGATCCTTGTCCTGAGATGATCTTCCAAAGTAACTTGAGCCCCATAGCCTGATTGGATAGACTCGGGATTTTTACTGACAAACCTCCTTTGTCATACGGGAGGGTGACTTGATCCCAATTGACAAGACTGAACTTCTTTGAGTCCTGCTTTCCTCCTTGCCAGAGGAAGCTTCTCATGATGATTTCCATATGCTTGTGAATACTTGCAGGGGCCATTATTATTGCGTACTGATAGATAGGAAGGCCGGATAGGACCGCTTTGATAAGAATAGTTCTACCTGCCAGATTTAACCAGGAAACACCCCAGCTCTGCAATAAGCCTCTCATCTTCTCAATATGTTTAGACCAGACCTCTGCTTTAATGTGCTCCTTGGCCAGAGGGAGGCCCAGATAAGAGAAGGAGCTCCAGCTTCTTTGGAGAGGAATATCTAAGATTTGAGAAATCCTTTGTTGAATCTGAAGAGGGACATTCCATGTATAAATTTTGCATTTTCTGTTGTTTAGCTTTCCTCCCGAGGCTAGAAGGAAGGCATCCAGAACTCCTTTAAATCTTCTGGCCATCAGGCTGGATGCTCCTCCAATCAAGAGAGTGTCGTCCGCGAAGAGGGAGTGATTGAGCTCCTTTGTTCCCCTTTCAATGCGGAGACCCGTGATTTCTTTTTTGCTTCGGAGATTTTCTAGATGAGCACTCAGTGTCTCAGCCATTAGGATGTAAAGAAAGGGGGAGAGGGGGCAGCCTTGCCTTAGCCCCCTTGAACTTCTAAAGTAATTACTTGGCCGTCCATTGATCAAAGGTGCGGTCCATGGATTGGTGATGCATCCTTTAATGATGTTTACAAAAAGGGAGGAGAAGCCAAATTTAAGAAGGACTGCTGTGAGGAAGGAGTGGTCCACTCGATCAAAAGCGTTAGCCATGTCTAATTTAATGATCATTCCCCTTTCTCCTCTATTGAGGCTGCTATGAATGGCTTCCTGGACTAGGATGACGTTGTCAATGATCTGTCTGTTTGGGACAAACCCACCCTGGTTCTCAGACACTAATAAAGGAAGGAATTTCTTTATTCTGTTGGCAAGGATTTTGGTGATGAGCTTGTAAGAGACATTGCAAAGCGAAATGGGACGAAATCTATCGAAGGTTTTGGGGTTTGCCTCCTTAGGGATTAAAGCTATATGGGTGGACTTTGTGTTTTCCCCTACTTTTTGATTTCTGAAGGCGTTCTTTACCATTCTTACCAGATCCTTTTTTATAGTTTCCCAGTGCCGCCTGTAGAATGCAACTGTAAAGCCGTCCGGCCCCGGGGCTTTGTCTTGTTGCATGCTGAAGATGACTTCTCTGATTTCCTCTTCTGAGGGTTCTTGTTCCAGCTCCTTATTGTTCTCCTCTGTGATTTTGCCTTTGAGAATGTTGAGGAAGGTCTCGCTGTCATGATGATGATTGTCTGATGTTAGAAGGTCCTTGAAATGATTGTATGCTGCCCCTTTTATTTCATCTTGACCTTTCAGCTCAACCCCCGCTACTTCGATTTTATCTATTTGGTTGCATGCTCTTCTGAGCTTGATATTATTATGAAAGAAGGAGGTATTTTTATCTCCTGCCCTTAGCCAGAGACAGCGAGATTTTATTCTGAGTTCCTCTTCCTCTGCGCGGTTTTGCCGGTAGAACTCTTTGTAGAGAGTCTTTTCTTTTTCAATATCCTCTGCCTTGTATTGAATTTGTTCCATTTGAATGTGCCAACGCTCCATTTCGTTTAGCAGAACTGTTTTTTTCCTCTTATTTATTATTGCTTGGTCCCTTGCCCATTGTTTTATCGTTGTCCTAAGCTGCTTCAGCTTTGTTTCCCAAACATAATATGGCGACCCAATCACTTCTCTTGCCCATTGAGTTTGAATAAGTTGACTGAAATCTTTATTGAGATCCCAATTTTTATTGTACTTAAAGGGAAGAGGGCCGAGGTTTGGGCTTTTGTCCATAGAGAGAACCACCGGTTTATGATCCGATGCTGATCCATGGATTAGTTTACTTCTAATTGAGTAGCTTTCGGTTACCCTTTCTTGAATTAGAAACCTGTCAAGCCGTTCCTTAATGTTGTGAGCACTTGTCCTTTTGTTAGACCAGGTATATTTCCCATTTGACAGAGGGGTGTCAATTAGGTTGAAGAGCTGTATTATATTTTCTAGTTTGTCTCTTGAGGGGTCTGAGTGATACTTCCCTCCGTATTTTTCTTGCACATTCCTTATTAGGTTCAGATCTCCTCCAAGAATCAATCTGCTGTCTTGTATAGAGGAGATGTCTTCTTCTAAGGTGTTCCAGCAACATGCTTTATCCCTGTAGTGGTTGGGGGCGTAGATGTTGTAGATATGATAGACTTCCTGTGAGCTTTTGTTCTTTAGATCCGATCTAATCCACCATGTGCCTTGATGAGAGTTGTAGATTTCCCACTTTGTTTTATTCCATAGTGTTCCAATCCCTCCTGATGCTCCATCTGAATCATTGGATAGTCCTGAGAAGTTTTTGAATCGCTGTGTTTGTTGAAGAAAGTCCTGATTAGTGAGCTTGGTCTCCTGAATAAGAAGGATATCTGGCTGCTCCTGATTAAGAAGGTCCTTGATGGCTTTTAGTTTTGGAGGGGTGCCCATCCCCCTGCAGTTCCAGGAGACCAAATTCATTATTTACCCGCTGAAGGGTGGGATCCTGCTTTCTCCTTTGTTTTCTCGCCGCTGCCTTTTGGCCGTCCCAAATACGAATCCAGAGGTTGCTGTGTCCCTGTGGCCATTTCTTTTGCTGCCGTCTCATCCCTGAGCTCCTTGTTCGATTTCCTACCCACTTTCCTTGGTGGATCTGATTGCTGGTTGGTTTCTTTTGCTTTGTTTCTGGTAAGAATTCTTTCAACTGTGTGAGGAGGGGAGGGGGGGGGGTTTGTGCAAGGAGAGGCAGGGCGAGGGGATTGAGGAGGCGAAGAGGGGGTTTCAGCAGTTAGAGATTCGAAGGGGTTTGAGGTCGAAGGGAAGGTTGAGATGGGAGGGGGAGGAGGCGGGGGGGGAATGCCTGAAGCTGGGGGGATTGAGGTACTGAGGCCCTGGTTTTGGGAGGGTTTCTTTCTTTTGACTTGTTCCCATGGTCCCTTTGTGTGTTCCTCATTAATATCTATTTCTTTTACTTTTAACTTACTGCACCTATTTGCAAAATGGCCATACTCATGACATACCTTGCACTTGAAGGGGAGTTGTTCGTAGTCCAGCTGCTGAATGTGCATCCACTTGTCCACCTTGATTTTGATGGCTTCTGGTAGTCCTTTCCCGAGATCAACTTCAACACAGATTCTTGCGCATGCGTGCATGTTTTCTCTTGGTTCCGATCTATCAATGTATTTTCCGAGTGCATTGCCTATAGCTCTTACCGATTCATCCCCCCAGCAGTGAAGTGGGAGATGGGGGAGGCGAACCCAGACAGGAACAGCGTTTGGGATATCCATTTCCGGATCAAATTCCGGGGTCCATTTGTTCAGGTATAAGCCTCTTGTGTCCATGAAATAGGGCCCATTACGGAAGATGAGGTTCTTATCCTCCTTTGATTCGAACAAGAAAGTGAAGAAACCACGTCCGCAAAATCTTATGGCGATCTTGCCCTGTATCATTGGGCTCCAGTTGCGTTCCACCCATTTCTGAACCGTTCTTGGTGATGGCCAAAGCCCAGTAAACTGGCCAACCAGTCCTCTTTCCGCGAGAGCTATTGCTGATTTCCTTGGCAGAGCAGGGGGCAAATCCACCTCAGGAATCTCATCCAGCTTTTTGATAAACTTAGTTTGAGAAGGCCTTGGTCTTGGATCTGAAGATTCAGATAGCAGAGAGTCAAAAATTTCTTCGTGGGTCTCAGGGCCAAGAGAAGGAGAGGCGGATCCTGCCATGGCAGGCCCGCTGGGAGAGCGGAGGTTCAGGGCAACGGCGACGGAGGGACCCGAGGGGGTCCAAGCAGGACTCTGCTAGGGCGAGGGCGAGGGAGCCCGGCCAGGCTAGGCCTGGGGGCAGGGCGGAGACGCGCAGCGTAAGCAGGCAAGGGTTCTCGGCAGCGGCTCGCGGCAGCACCTTCTTTTGTAATTATTATTATTATTATTTTTCTTCTATTTTCATCTTTTATCTCTATACAAATATTATATAAAAATGTGTGAATAATAATGATTGATACAATGAGAATGAGAGGCTTGTTTATATACCAAGCAGGTGCCTCTTCTTGGAGAGTCATGTCTCATTTAGACATGCCTCTTCAACCTAATTACTAGTTTAACTAATCATTATTTATGATTATTATCATTTACAATATTTTACATTATTTCCTATATATTTATTCATAACAGGGACCGAGTTACACGTTTCAATTAATGTATTTTTCTTGTAATACTCCGTGGGTCGAAAAACCTAATTTTCCAAATGAATAAATGACAGAGAATTGTTGTGGGTGAATTATTTTATCTGTTGTAATGTGTGAATGATCTCTTTGAATTTTTATTTCCACTGCATATATTTCTAGATGTTTTTTTCCCCTTGGAAAAATCGTAATTTTATTCATAAGACAAAATTACATGTTGTAGATCCTAAAAAGCATATGCATATGGCCTATTTCTGTTTTCACAAAAAAAAAAACAACAACAACAACAAAATAAAAATAAAAATACTATTCTTTTCTCCCTTTCTTTTTCTTCACCTTTCGCCAACCTCCAGTGTTGGGGGTGGTTGTTATAATGGATAGCTGATGTTCATTTGTATTTATGGGAGAGTCCTTGTCAGAATCAGATCCTTCTGATCCGTGTGTTCGCTTGTTGCCAGCTATTTCCATTCCTGTTGGCTGGGGTTCTTGTCGCTGCAAAGGGTTACTGGGGTCTTTCTCTTCCTTTAGTGTGTTGTTCTGGACTTTTTGAACATCCAGTTCTGCTTTGTATTTTGCTATCTGTTGTGTCTGCTTCTTCATCCAAGGGGGTTGTATATTGCCATCCTTTTGGCTTTCTCTATTGCTTCTTGTTCCATTTGGGGATTTATTTTGCTTGTGGACAAGCACTATGGAGGTGGCCTGTTTGTAGACATCCACGCCATCAGAATGTTGTATTTTCGTAATCTAAAGGTTGAATCCACTATGTATTATTAAAATTCAATGTTATATTGTCTTGTAGTCCCTAGCTAAGATCTACTTCAACGCATATTCTGGAAAAAGTAAATATTCCCCTTGTAAGTCTGTCCCCGTCAATCTTTAGGAACTTTCCCTGGGTATTCCCTACGACTATTAAAACATTATGATGCCAGAAGTGTAATGGAAGGTTGTGCAGCCTAACCCAAAATGGAATCTTTGATACCATCATTGTGTTGGCATCAAATTCTGGAAACCAAGGGGTCATGAAGAGCCCTGCATTGCCCCAGAACCATGGTCCCTTATTGAGGATGTGTTCCCTTTCCTGTTCTGTTCTAAATCTGACTATAAAAAAACCTTTGGGGCATAAGTATATTTCATAATTTGGTGACCATGCAAAATATATCCATTGGTGCAAAACATCATATTTAGGCCAAAATCCATTAAATCTACACATAATTGATTTGGAATAGAGATCTGAGTACAGATCATTTACCTCAAGCATTGCGATGGTGAGAGCAGGATTCTTAGGTTTTTGTTCTACAATGTAGGGCCCTGGTAGCTTAGGCAGTGTTGCTGGTTTGGTTTGTGCTTTTTCCTTACCTTTGATTTCATCTTTAAAAGAGCCTGTGCTCTTTGAGCTGGTTCCAGAGCATCCACCCCGCAAACGCAGATTGATTATGATGGTTGAGTCTGTGGTAATGCCATAATCCTGAAGTGTGTAGTTATCCCGTAAATTGAGACCTGAGCAGATCAAATCTTGCCTGCATGCTAGTATACCGAGGTGGTTCTAAATTTTATACCTTAGATCCTGGATCCTCCTCCCCTTCTAGATCCTGGATCCTCCTCCCCTTCTAGATCCTCCAACAAATATGCCTGCCTTCCAGCATTTT
Source organism: Pinus tabuliformis (assembly GCA_031772625.1). Classification (NCBI taxonomy): domain Eukaryota; kingdom Viridiplantae; phylum Streptophyta; class Pinopsida; order Pinales; family Pinaceae; genus Pinus; species Pinus tabuliformis. The sequence continues at coordinate 779,650,783 of CM062812.1, read as the reverse complement.
GATGAAAATTTGTATCAAATTCGCCTTGGTAGAGTGTGGATTTGTCTGAGAAAGGGCTCGATCTGTTGCCCAAGTGTCCAGATCTGACGGATCTAGGCATATCAAATCTCTATCTGGTTCTTGCTTCGCCAGATATGGGCTATCCGATGGATCTTCTAGCCTTGCGGCGTTCAATATTGTGTCGTTCTGCAAAGGAGGGCTGATGTCTATCAAATTTGCCTCCACTCTTGCTTTGCCACGAACCTCTGCCGGTTCCTTCCTGTCATCGAGTTGTGGGAACACTCGGATCTGAAAAGATTGATTTAGATCTGACCATTTCAAGGGGCAATCTGCTACATAGATTTCTGGTTGAGGGGGGTTTGACCATATCGGAGCCCAAACTGTTGCAATGTGCACCAGATTTGGGGTGCGATTTCGAATCCCCAAGAAAACAACCAGGTCCATCCACACATGGTCCAACATCCCCAGGAAATTTGCCTGTTCCGTATTTTCATGATCCATATGTCAGAGCAACTTGATTTCCTGAAGAGTTCGTTTTGCATCTATGCGATTGTCAAAGGCATTAGCTATCTTCTTGATGACAACTTGCTCTTTTGTCTCAGAGTTCATTGTAGAGCAGACGACCCCGTAAGCTCCTTTCCCGATAGGCAGTAGAGGTGGTTTGTACTTCATTCTTCTATATTTCTAGATGTTAAAATACCAACGATTTTATTTTTCAGTAATTCAAATTTTATTTGGCTAAATAAATAAATTGCTAGGAATAATTTGAGTCGGTATTAGGAAATTTAACAAACAATTCGCTACGTCAATGCTCCATTGATTCCAAGAGAAAAGAAGGCTAGTGCACACTCTCTCTTAATGAGTAATGAGTGTGTGTGGCAATGATCTCTCCTTAAATCCACTTCCTTCTATTTATAGGAGGGAACCAAGTCGATTTAGGAGTAAAATTGACTAAAAACCCTAAAAATAATAATTTACGTGATTACAAGTTAAGTAGGTCACAAGCTGAACTAATAGATAGCTATCTCAATGATAAAACATAACAAAAAGCCTTATTTTAGCCGACATGTGTGAGCATAAGGGCCTCCAAGAGTGACGTTGTTCTCTAAAGTTGAAGGTCTCCATCAAAATATGCCATGGATGTGTCAAAAGAGTGCTCCTCACTCAAAATTTGTCTCCTTGTCCACAAGGTGTCCATTAATGAAACAAAACCCTCCTTATCACATGTCATCATCAACTAATCCCGCACCATCACTCCTAGCCTTATGAGGGAAATTTCATAATGCTAGGGCATAATGTCATCATCCAAAAAGGTGTACCATCCCTTGTCGAGGGATCTCAAGTCATCATCATCATCAAACTAGTCCATAAACAAGGAAACATCCATTAAGAATGTATAATGCTAGTTTGGGGGTGTCTTGTGGCCTATGGGGTACATCTTCCTTCTAGGCAATGTCTTGGCTTCAATGTGCACCATTCCATGGTCTAGAGAGAGGAGAAAGGGCATCATCAATGTTGGTTACATCCTAAGTCAATGCTCCTCATAAAGTGTCTAATGCAGCTATGGTGCCTTGAAAGGTCCTCAAGTGGGGTTGAATGTACTCTCTGAAGTGTTGGAGAAGTCTCAAACAATCCCTTAAGGGATGGTGTTTGTACTTGGGAGAAAGCATCTGAAACATACACTCAAAATCAAGTGAGATCATCATCACACGTAAAATAACCTTAAAAGTATTATAGTAGGCCATATCCAATGCAAAAGGCACTAAAGTACTTCACACAAATATCATCTTTAAACGTTTTCCTAGCTTAGGGTTTGTAAACAAGTTACCATGCTTAAATATGGGAGTGTTATCAAAAGGCCCTATTAGGTGCCTCCAACCCTAAGGGGAGTAGCATTTCCTAGGTTGACCCATCAATCAATAGGTGCAATTGATTAATGGTATGGTATGGGTTTACTTCATGGAGGATGCCACAATATTTGTGTAATGGCTATGAACTTCCATCATTCTTAAGAGTTATAATGTGAAGAGGGGGTAATCGTGGGACCTAAGTTACCCCTTTCCTCGACCTATTTTAACATCCCTCATGCTTACTTTTCTTTTAATTGCATAAATTGGGTTATAAGCTTTATTTATGCATCAATGATGTCTTAAAGATGACATGAATTATTGTTCATCAGGGTTTGGATATTCAAAGTTCCTTCCATTTTGATAGCTCATGCATTAGCAAGGAACTGAGTGAGGGCTAATGAGAGGGGTAGAGCTCAGAGTAAGATTTTCTCCCCACACTTTATTATATCAGAACCATTTTTTTGCATTTTATCATTATGGCTCACACACTTTCTTTTCTTTCTACTGCATCAACCTCTTAGGGCAAAATTTCTAGGCCCCTACTCAAGATTGAGGAAAACAAGGATCTGATATTGGTCACAAATAGCGATCAACCTGAAGATGGGACATGGATACAAGGGAAGAGATGAAAAGGGTTAGGTATGGGTTACCATGGACACGTAACAACAATCAATGCTTGATGTTTGTGCCCCTCCTAGACAATGGAAAAGAAATCCTTAGGGAAGGTAACGCAAGAGTAGGGGCAAAGGATAACCACCAAGGTGAAAAATGGGAATAAGAGTACAACCAAAAGTGATCTATCATCTAATTCAACTTGTGATCCATATTAGAATGCCCTTAAACATTAATGAAAACACTTGATTACAAAAATGGTTATGTACCTTATAATAGATGACCCACCTTCATCTGGTGAGTAAGCTAGATGTCATGAAGCATTGGTAAGAGCATGGATGGAGGGCCTTTGAGGCTAGTGATTTGTAAATCATTGTAGGACTGTTGGCTAGTTAGAACAAATTTTCTCTTAGGGGCTACCCATTTGGGTGTGTAACATCTGACTCCAGCTTAGGGACATGTGCTCATCATAGAGCGAATAATCCATGTGACGAAGAGTGCATGAGAATCCTAACAATCCCTGTTGTTTGCAAACTTGTTACCTATATCACTCTAAAGAAACTACTAGTAACAAAAGGGGCAGTGTGCTAATTGTCACCTTGTGAAATGGAAAAATCAAAATTATAACTAAACTACAAAAAGAGAAGAAAATTATCCAATTATGCAAGAAAATAACATGAATAAAGCAAGGAAGGATGCAAAATCAAGTATGCAAGACACAGAATCCTACCTATTCTAAGCTAACATGTTACAAATAAGGGTTAAGTCTAGCCATATAACCAACAAAGCAACACAGTATCATATCAAAATAAAACATCTTACCCTTATGCTTAATCACGAGATAAAACAGGGAAATGTCTAACATAAAGTGATCACAATATGAAGTCATCATCTCAAAATGCTTAGGGATATGATCAAAGCCATAAGGGTGGGTTGTAGAAGGTTTAAAATATAATAAAAATGGCATATCCTTGCCATAAACAAGGTTCTCATCATGCGACCATAGCATCTGTGTTGAATTTCCATGACACTGGAGAATCTAGGTTAGGGTCTGTTGTGTTGTACAACAACCCCCCATTTCATAAAAATTTTCTTGAAAAATCATAATATGAAATGGGTCCCTTTTAAAAAACTTAGATGTGTGAATAAATTGATATTAACCTATCTTTTGGAAAATCCTCATCAAAAGGTCCAATGGAAATGATATATTATAAACCTTTTGAAGAATAATACAATAGGTCTTTTAAATAATTGCAAAGCTCTTTATTATTACGATAAAGCGATCGCAAGATCGCATATCGTAATAATAAGAAAACATATATAAAAGACCCATTAACTACTCCGATCCGAAAAAGGAAATCGCTATCGGATATCGGGGAAAGGCAAAACACATCGTATATAGAAAACACCTCTCCCATTCCTCCGATGCGATAAAAGGCATCGCCATCAGCAATCGGCCTTAACAACCCTGCATATGAATTGTCACACCTTCAAATCTTCCGATGCGATAAGGCGTATCGCCATCGGCGATCGGCGATTTCGCAATGGCATAAGTAATATGACCCGAGCCCATTCCCGATTGCGATACATTAAATCAAGGCGCGTGTTTCGAAACATATTTGAAAGGCTTGCATGCATTGTATCACCTTTTGGTGATCAAGGGATATTTTGGACTATTATTAAAACCTTCTCGTTCACGTCACCAATCATCAATTGCGATTATCTGCCAAAAATCTAAGCCACGCTTGAATCGATCATTCACCATATAAACGTTATGATGGGTATTTAAAAGCTCCCTTACCATGATTGACAGGTGAAATGGCCAATTAATGAAGCAGTTATGCCGAGATTTTCCACTTAGATTCTATCTGCGACAGTTTCACTATAATCTTTGATTATTCGCTAATTGATATAACTCTTTCATATTGGCTCATACTACCTATTTCCTTGTATCACGCTGGTTTCATTCCTTGTGTAGAATTCCACCGAAATAACAAATTTTAAGCAAATGGGAAAGAAATCCAAGAGATCCGCGGCAACAGCGGCCCCTACAGTAACAGTGCAGCCAACCAGTGATCCAGGACCAAGTAAAAAAGGCCTAATCTCAGACACTACATGTCTCGGTCTTGGAAATACAAGTTGGCAAAGTATCTATAATTTAATTGAAGCAGAGGATCCTGAGGAAGTGTCGGAAGAAGCTACTGCAGACTCAACTAATAAATCAGAAGCTTCCCTGAAAGACTTAGCCGACTCATATTTGCACAGGATAGCAGCGCGGGAGAAAATTCTTCCATACACTGATGTAGTCAGATGGGTGGTTGAAGAAATTCCAGTTTCAAATAGAACGTTTTGCACGGTTGACGGAAGAATTTTTGGTTCATTTCAGCCTGATGACTTAAGGAAGATGTACCATTTACCCCAACCCGAGAAGAAATACAACAAAGCCTTTCTGGAGAAATTCGCAGCAGAGAACGAGACTGAATCGACCCTAATTAAGCAATGGAGATAGAATCCCGCAAAGCACAAACATGAATCATCGGGTAAGTACTCTGTCGATTCGCTATCATCTCCTTACTGTTATGTTGGGGCGATGATGTGTAGGATGTGGGGAATGCATGATTCAGCAAAGTTTACTATTGAAATGGTTCCTTTAATGGAAGCGGCTGTTAACAGTTATGTGATGGATTGGGCAAACATATTGTCCGATAAATTAGCCTCTGCAATTCTTGATTTTAGATCAAATTCACGTAAAACCACCAGGACCATTCCCCCTTTCTATTACAGTGCTTATGTTATGGATATGCTTTGCTTTAATTCCGAATACCTGGTACTTGGGTGGAGATGGACGCCACAAGACCCTAAGCCAATCCACATTTATCATCAAATGTTATGGAAGGCGCACTATAAAGACCACTTGTACCAAATCTGTAATGGTTTCATGTTGCCTATCTATTATGCCATTTTTGATAAGCCTGCCCCAAGGATTTCCGAGGAGGCAGAGATTGACTTGACTGCTGTAGGGAATTGGTTCGGGGAGGACAAGTTCACATATATAAGGGTTTTTGGTAGCCTTGCAAGACCCCATGTCCTTCCTTTGTATATACCTGATAAGCTGTTAGCCCGAGAGTTGGCCTACCAAATAACAACAGCGGGAACATCCAAAACTCTTAGGACTTCTAAAAAGCAGTCATGGCCTATATTTCCTTTGAGATGCGGTGTTTATACTCTACATGATTACAAACATGCGGAAAAGGAGGCAGGAAAAATAAATATGCTCAATCTTCCAACCATTCCTAACAGGCAATTCGATCCAAGGAAAGTTGCCTATAATGTGCTTGAACAAGCCAAACTTACAAAGTTTGACCATGAAAAAGATGAATTTGACGACCTGTTTTCTTCAGCAGAATCATTATTTCAGGTGAAAACATTGGCCAAAATGAAATATAAAGATGAAGGACTGGTAGAATTCAATAGGCTCAGAGAATAGAGGTTGCAAACTTTGCCTCTGGACTTATTAGCTACTACACCAACAACTAAGTCAAGTGAGCCTGAACAGAAAATTATTGACAAATCTCCTGCTACAGAGAAAATTCCCGAAAAGGGAAAAGAGCCAGAACAAGAAACAGAGCAGGAGAAAGAGAAGAAGCAGGACAGTGAATATATTGATCTAGAGACTCAAATTGATCCCAAACTCCTCAAAGAGTGGCAACAATTTGACTCTATTATAAGCAATCTTGAGACTTCACAAGGGTTCGGCACACCTCAAGTAACAGTTGGTCAAGAAACAACAACAACTACGGTTCCAATTGAAGGAATTAGCGGCCTATCCATCAACAAAGATGCAGAAATAATTCCTAAAGATCCATCCGATCAGATTATTTTGCAAATAGAAGACATACCACCATTAGATGTCTTTTACAATCCCAAACACAGGGCTGTGGTGAAAAGACAGAGAAAAATGAGGAGACTTGATCAATCTTCCCTTTTACCAGAACAAACAAAGATGGCAATGTGGTGTGGAAGGAGGAATTTAACCCTTCCGATGACCTTACAAAACTTTCTCAGTATGCTGGAGCTTATTCGGCAACCACCATGGATAAAGCCTCGGAAGTAAGCAATCTACTTAAGGAAAGAGATCAAACAATTGTTTCATTGTAGTCACAGGTGTCCGAAGCACAGCGAAAAATAGAACAGTTAGAACAACAACTATCAACACAGCAGCAGGTAAACAATCAATTAAAGGAGCAATTGCTTAAGGAGAAGCAAAGGATAGACTTAAGCGCAGTACAGAAACAAAAGGAATTATCCGAGGCATTGGCCAGATTGAAGACAATGAATGAACAAATGAGTAAGACTAAAGATGAGCAAATCGCTCAACTGTCACAAGAAGTAGAAAAGTTCAAGAGTCTTCCTCAACCAGCAGAGTTCAGAACCGAAGCTCTCCAAATAAACAAAGCATTGATTACACAGCTAAAACTGCTATGTCACAATATTTCTCTGGTTGAGCCTCTTTGTGAAATTACTGCGTCAATAGTTGACAAATCAGTCGATGCCAGGCAGGATTTGGAACAGGCCGATGAAACTTTGACCAATTTTTTGGCTTGGCAAGACACCAGTGAAGGGCAAGCCGCGAATCTGCCTAAAATTCTAGAGTCACACAAAGAAATCCTTTTTCTAGAATGGCAGTCACAACTGATGAAAGCAGAGAGAGAAACATCAAGATGCAGATTATCAACCAGTAATTTAATTGAGTTAATCAATGACACTCTTTATTTGTCTAACATGATTTCATAGTGCTCTCTAGGTAAATTGACGTCAGCCAAAGCCTTGGAACAAACATGCAATCAAAAATTGGAAAATAATGGAAGATTAATTACCGGCATCCAAAGTTTAACTTGGGATACATTTTGGTTTTTCTTAATTAAACCATACAGTCAGAGGGCCACACTCAAATGTTTAACCGATGCCATCAGTTGCATGATTCCCAAAATCCATGATGCCACATACTCTGCCCAACTGCATTCTCGTCTAAGTCGCCCTCCAGAATTGCAATCGATGCTTGCTATCTGCTAGCTCAAGCCCAAGGGAGATCATCTGAAATAATGAATCATGTTGCCGACTGCAAACAAGCCGATTTTGAGGAGATACTCATAATGTAATTGTACCAATTAATAGCATTTTTTTTTTTAGACAAACTTCGGTTGCTATATTATAATCTGAAAAAAGAAGAGGCTGTTCGCCATACATACAGTATTTCCTGAACTTCATGGATCCAAGGAATTACAAAAAGGGTCCATTCCTTGCTCCTTGTTCTGATTTTCCTGCCTCTAAGGCTTCTTATACTACTGTAAATCCTTACATATTGCAAGCACCAAAATTTACAACTACAAAACATAACTAGTCTATTTCTATATGGCTGATCTTCCTTGCTGTGGACTCTTCTGGGTATGGGTCCGGCTCATTCTGTTTTGCACTGGAGGAAGAAGGGGTTTCCTTGAACTTTTTGTCCATCATGAACTTGAGAACTACTATCGATTCTTCTGCATGGTTGCACCGGTTGGACAAGTTGCTGAATTGTTCATGTAGAGAATTGACTCTGTGTAGGAACAAATTGATCTCTGCCCGATACTTCTCATTGAGTACTCTGAACTGGTCTTCCATTCGCGTTTCCAGGCTTCGGACTTGATCCTCCAGTGCACGCTGTTGCGCTCTCAGCTCCTCGAACTCTGCCTGAAGGTCTCTGCAGTGGAAGCAATCTTCTGAACGGGCCATTGTCTCTGAAAATTCCCTGTCTGCGTTGTTGGCTTCTTTAGCGCGGGTCCTCTGAGTTCTTAGCTTACTGCAGACTGCGGTCACGACTCTCACAGGGTTGTTATGCTTCTGCTGGTCGCAATAACAACTCCCTCGGGCTGAATGGAACTGAACGGGAACAATAATGCTCTGATGCCTGGAGAAACTGATTTTCTTACTGTATTGGGTATTTCTGCCATCTGAGGTATAAATAGAAACGATTTGCATGCTGTGTGGGCGGGAAAATGCCCGGCTATGGCTCGAAGTAGTCCACAGGTTGGTCAAATGCGTATCATGAACCGCAAATGAGATCCTACTGCAAGGACGATTCTCTGCTGGATTTCTCTTGGTTTCCATGTAATGAATCGATGTTCTGATTTCAATGCTGATCCAAATCCTGCCTACCTTACCTGCTCCGTCATCGGCTCTGACTTCTTGTCTGATGTCATTACTGCTATCAGTTATGGTACACCTGCTGTTGACTAACCGTTGTAGATTCATGGTAATGGCTGCAAAGAGACAATGTTATTACAACTCAGGCTGCCCTTGGAGCGCGTGCATGCCCTGTTGGCATACTTATCAGCCTCCTTGTTCAAGCCCCGTAATATGTGGTAGTATTCGATCTCTTCCATTGAAGCATGGAGAATCTGATTCCGGTGGTTTATCTGCTGGAGGAAGATATTCGACGTGCTCTGTCTCTGCGCCATAAGCCTGATAATTATAGCTGAGTCCCCAAAAACCACTGCTTTTCGTATCCCTAGCTTTAGCAGCTGCGTGAGGCCCTGGTATAATGCTAATCCCTCTGCCCTGTTGTTGGAAATTTCTCCTAGCCCCCATTCGAAATGAAGCATGCTCTCTCCATTTGCATTGCAAATTAGACCCCCTGCGCCAGCTTGGCCCGGGTTCGATTTAGAAGCTCCATCGAAAAATAAATAGAACCTGTTACAATTTCTCAGCCAATTCGAAAATTCCTCGTCCTTTAGCCTCAGTTTCCATGGGCTACTTGTTTCTTTCAGTTGTGTTCTTGCTTGATTTGTTTCCTGAGCGCTTGCAGTATTCTCTAAAACATAGCTGATCAGGTTTCTCTCTTCTATGCTATATTTAGTTGCCTCTATCTTGCCTTTGGTGTGATTTGTGATTGTCTCCTCCGCTAGCATTTTTGCCTTATGACAAATTATCCTGGTACAGCAACCTTTCTCCTGGAAAACCTTTCCATTTCTTGCCAACCAAATGCGCCATAAAAGTGTTAGGGGAATGGTGTTCCATACCCTTTGCACCAATTTACTCCTTTTCTCTTTCCATGGACAGTTCTTTCTCCACTTGTGTATCGTTTCTGCTATAGTTGCCTGAGGCTCCCAGGAAGCTCCCCCTATTGAGGCCATCTTTCTCCAACATTCATCAGCCACCGGACATTCTACAAACAGGTGCTGGATTGTTTCCTCTGATCTACAGCAGTTTGGGCATCTGGATGGCCCCATTATGCCTCTTTTCTTTAAGTTTTCCGCTGTTAATATTTTTCCTTTCAAGAGCAACCAAATGAAAAATTTGATTTTGGGGGGGGCTTCTGCTCTCCAAACAAGTTTCCATTGGTTCCATACTTCCTGATGGAAGTTGCTCTCACATAGAAATTGGTGTCCAGCTTTAACCGTGTATTGAGTTCCAGTTGGGTCCCAACGATATCCATCATGCTTGCCTTTTTGGATCGGAGCTTTGCTGTGTAGAAGGTTCTTTAGGATAGTGAGGCTAGTGTCTAGCTCCCTGGGATGATCCGGGAAGTTCCAACCTGTCCATGCTTGAGAGTGGTTGTCCCAATGTGATATTTGGGCCAAGTGCATTATTCCTTTGCCATTGAGCCAGTTTATGGCAGGGATTGCCTCCAAGTTTGTTCCAATGGGATGCTGCCCTAAAATTCTGTCTGTGGAGAAGTTGATGCTACTCCCCCCTCCTGGGACCTTTGATATATTCTGAGACATAAAGGTAGTGGCCTTCTTGCAGAGTTGCCAAATTTTTGTACTATCCTTGCCGAGTATGTTAGTCTCCAAGAGTTGGTGCCTTGTGCAGGTCAGGTATTTTGCTTCTAAAACCTTCTTCCACCATGCTGCAGGCCCAGTGATCAACCTCCATACTATTTTTGCTCCAAGTGCTAAATTTAGCAATTTTGGTGAACGGATGCCTAATCCTCCTTTTTCCTGAGATTGAATGATGTTCTTCCAGCTTACAAGATTGAATTTCTTTTTTTCCGTTTTCCCTCCTTGCCAAAGGAAATGCCTGAGAGCTCTTTCCATTTTCTGATGGAAAACAACAGGAGCTTGATATAAGGAGAACCGATATATGGGAAGAGAAGCTATACCTGATTTTAGAAGAACTAGACGCCCTGCTGGATTCAGCCACATGGTGCCCCATTGCTGGATTTTTCTCTTTATTTTGTCAAGAATTTCGTTCCAGGTATCAGCTTTCAGCGGTCCCATACTTACAGGCATCCCTAGATAGGAGAAATGATTCCAGACTAGTTTGCAGGAGACTCCAAATATACTTGCAATGTTATGGATGATGTGATTTGGTGTGTTCCAACCATATATACAACTTTTTATCTGATTGAACTTCCCACCTGAGTAATCCATGAATTGGTCTAGAATCTTCTTAAAACGCCTTGCAACAGTGGTGGAAGCTCCTCCTATTAAGAGAGTATCATCTGCAAATTGAGAGTGATTGATGTTCTTTGTTCCATATTCGATCTTGATGCCAGTGATTAGACCTATTCTCCGGTTGTAATCCAAGGTTTGACTGAGTGATTCAGCCATAAGGATAAACAAGTAAGGAGATAGGGGGCAGCCTTGTCTAAGGCCACGAGAAGATTGGAATGCAGCACACAGCCTCTCATTAATTAAGGGGGAGATCCAGGGATCCGTTATACAAGCTTTGATCATTGTGATAAAGGAGGGGTCGAATCCCATTTTATGAAGTACAGCATACAGGAAGGAATGCCTTACCCTATCAAAAGCATTGGCGAGATCCAGCTTAAGAACAAACCCTTTCTCTTTTCTACTTAAACTTGAGTGGATGGCCTCTTGCACAAGAAGGATAGAATCAGTGATGTGCCTATTAGGGAGAAAGCCCCCTTGGTTTTCTGAGATCAGGGATGGGAGATATGGCTTGAGCCTGGATGCTAGAATTTTTGAAACTATTTTATATGCTGAGTTGCATAGAGATATTGGTCGAAATCTTGAAAAGGTGGAAGGTCTGTTCTCTTTGGGGATTAAGGCTAGATAGGTGGAGTTTGTAAATCCCCCCATTTTGCCTTTTTTAAGAACCCAACGAATCATCTTTGAGAGATCTTTTTTGATCATCTGCCAATATTCTCTATAAAAGCTGATTGGAAACCCATCAGGTCCTGGAGCTTTATCTGGGTGTAAGCTCCAAATTGCTGCTTGGATTTCTTCTTCTTCTACTTCTTTTCTGAGACTGTTGTTCATTTCTTGAGTGACTCCTTTGGACAGATGTTGCAGCATGCTTGAATAATCCTCCTCACCTTTGTCCTCAGTTAGAAGGCTATTAAAATGTTTGGTGGCTGCTTCCTTTATAGATTCCTGAGTGTTGTAACTGTTCCCCTCATTGTCCTTTATTGTGCTGACTGTATTTTTGGCCTTTCGAACCGTGGTCTGCTTGTGGAAATACGTTGTGTTTTTATCCCCCTCTTGCAACCAGAGTTGCCTGGACTTCAGTCTCCATTTTGTTTCTTCGTCCCTTATAGTTTGACTCAGCTGAGAATATAATCTAGTTTCTTGCTCTTTAGTTTGCTGGGATAGCCCAAGAGCTTCAATTCTTTGTTGCACTTCCTCTGGCTCTTGCTTAATTTTCTTTTTGTTCACCTCAGGCTCTTGATAATTGTTCTTTGCCCAATTTTTTAGAGCCTGTCTTACTCTCTTCAGTTTTGTCTCCCAAATATATGTTGGCGATCCTTCCACATGTTGAATCCAAGCCTGCCGCACCACATCTTTTGCTGTTGGGGAGCGATTCCAAATGGAGCAGTATTTGAAGGGTATGGGTCCTAACTGACATTGGTTATGAAGAGTGAGCGTGATTGGGTAATGATCAGAGGCTGAAACATTGAGAATATTTGAATGGCTTGTAGTGAAGGTGGACAAGAATGCTATACTTATAAGGAACCTATCAAGACGTTCCATGATATTGCCGGCGCCAATTCTTCTGTTACTCCAGGTGTACCTACGGTTTTTGGGTCTGATATCAACAAGTTCTTGCTCCTGCATGATAGTCTCAAGTTGTCTTCTGAAAGGATCAGGGGTGAAATTCCCTCCTCTTTTTTCGTTGGCGTGCATCACCAGATTTAAGTCTCCAGCTATAATGAGATTATTGTTCTGCTCCTCTTCTATACTTTCTTCGAATGTGTTCCAACACACTTCTTTCTCTCTGTACTGATTCGGCGCATATATGTTGTAAACTGTTACCTTTGGGCCGCCAGTTTTGTTTTCCAGTGTGACTCGAATCCAGTTCTGATGGACCCTGGTGGAATCACAGATCCATTTATTGCTATCCCACATAGTTAGTATGCCGCCTGAGGCTCCTCTTGCTTCGCTTGCACATCCATTGAAATGCTTTTGCTGGCTTATTACTCTGCTAATTTCAGACTGGTCTTGCTTTGTTTCTTGGATAAGAACGATTTCAGGACTTTCACTGTGTATTAGATCCTTGAGGGCAGCTATCTTGGAGGGGTGCCCTAATCCCCTACTATTCCAAGATAGTATTTTCATCATGATTTACTGGTTACATGGAGAGGTGCTCGCCTCTCATTGCCTTTGTTACTATTTTCTTTTTCCAAGTGTCCAAGAATGAATGACTCTATTGGAGTCTGGGAACCCATGGCTATGTCTTTCTGTGCATTTTCTTCCCTCTACTGCTTAGCCGATTTCCTGCCAGGTCCATGCTTTTTAGGAACATCACTAGTCGCTCCATGTTCCTTTGAGGAGCTCCTGGTAATCCTAAAAGAAGGAGGATCAAGAGAGGGCTGAGAGGTGTGAGGAGAGGAAGGATGGAGAGGAGGATTAGTGGAAGGGAAATTAGGCCCAGAATCAGCCTCGGAGAGGATCACGAAGGGATTAGAGGATGGAGGGATAGGAGGGTCGGACAGCCGAGGAGATGAGGGAGGATTCTGAAGGGGAGGTTGCTGGGAGGAGGAGGGTTGCTGACGGGAAGGATGCTGATGGGAAGGACCAGGGGCCTCAGGTTCCGAAGATTTGAGGGGTGGAGAATTTTTTTTCCTTTTTACAGTTTCCCATTGCCCATCCTGCTCATCAGATTCTACATTAACTATTTTAGTGCATCTATTTGCAAAGTGTCCATATTCGTGGCATACCTTGCATTTGAAGGGGATCTGCGCGTAGTCCAACTGCTAAATATGGCACCAGTCATCAACTTTCAGTTTGATCGCTTCCGACAGTCCTCGTCCCAGATCAACTTCTACACAAATCCGTGCACACGCCTGCATGTTGTCTTTGGGTTCACTGCGATCTATATATTTCCTGACCGCATTTCCTATTGCTTTAACCGAGTCGTCCCCCCAGCAGTGAAGGGGAAGATGAGGCAATCTAACCCAAACTGGGACCGCATTTGGTATATCAAGTTCTGGATCAAAATCCGGAGTCCATTTATTGAGATAGAGGCCTCTGGAGTCCATAAAGTAAGGCCCATTTCTGAATATTAGATCTTTATCCTATTTGGTTTCAAAATGAAAAGTATAAAATCCTCTGCCACAGAATTTGATGGATATTTTACCCTGGATCTTGTCCGACCAGTTTCTCTCGACCCATCTTTGCACTGTTCTGGGTGATGGCCACAGTCCTGTAAATTGCCCGATTAACCCTTTCTCTGCTAAGGAAATGGCTGCCATGCGCGGAATGGTAGGAGGCAGCTGAACTTCTTGTAATACATCAAGCTTCTTCACAAACTTTGTTGCTGTTGGTCTAGGTCTTTGCGGAGGTAGAGACTTTACCAGATTGGAGAAGGCTCTTTGCAGCTCCGGATCCCCACCGGGCGGATCCGGAGGGTCCATGCTGAAGTTCGATCAAGCGATCCCAGGCCGAGGTCGATCTCAGGTTCGCGCGCGCGCAATTATAAGCATTTACTTACTAATTAATAGCATTTTTATTTTGTAATTAGTTAGCCTAATTAGTATTTATAGGCCCTTTCATGTATTTAGAAAGGGTCCTCAGTTTTTGTATAAACTCAAATCAGTAAGTCACACTATTGTGCTTCTGATATATTTTTTATGAAGACTGGGCCAGTATTATGAATTTTAACGAAGAAAGCTTTGATGACATGTGCACTATTGCCTTATTGTGGAAGCGTTTCTAAGTTAGAAGAAGGAATTTGAATGCGATTGATATCGAGAGTGATTCAAATAACATATGATACTATTATCTATGCTCTTGTCTCATTCTTGCTTGTGAATCAACATTTATTTAATCTTGCTATCATTGGATATATGTATGTGTTTTAACATCAATCTTTATACTTTTCACTATTGAATGTCTAAGGAGTGATATTCTTTCAATCATATTTATGTCTATGATAAATATGAAGAATAATGTAATAATGTTTTCTTGATTACTTTGTTCAACTATTTGAACAAAGTAATTATCATATGAATAAATGTCTTTGTTACCAATAGAGTCATTTATATGCCTGTTTGTGTATAAAGATCATCAAAAGTTACACTAAAGCAGAAATTTCCCGGGATAGGATAGTTGTTCATAATTTTACTTTTAGATTAAATCATTCATTCGTTATCATTAGATATTTAAGAATCAACCACTTATCCATCATATTTACCAATCATTGGGAAACTGGTCCCATTATTTCCAATCGGAGCCACCACACCAAACGGAAAAGGAGTTGCCTTTAAGGTCCAGACCGGGTGGTTTTCCCCGATATTTTTGCAGTGATTTTCAAGGCATCGATAGGGTCTTAGAATGTAATGACCCCATTCATTCTGCAAATGTGTTAATTATCTCAATCATCGTGCACTCATGTAGATATGACAAATATTGCCTTGGTTACCTTACATGACTATTGTAAATACCTTCTTGATCAATTTTGTAAATAGTGAAAATAATGAATATACATATAATAAATACCCTGTACATTTTGAAAATGAGATATATATATCTATATTCTTGGTCATTTTACAATAGGGTGAATGCTAGTTAAACATTTCCAAATTTCATAACCTTTGTAAAGTGTATGTATATATTATATGAATGTAAACCTTAGATAATGAGGAAAATCATCATCTTAAAGATAGCACATGGATACATCAACCCATGGTAAACTTCATGAAAAACATTGCAAAAATGAAATATATGATAAATGGCAGGCCAAATGGCACAAAATGGATCGGTCGAGAGGAGCTGGGCCAGGCTGGACGCTAACTAACCAGAGAGAGAGAGCGAACCATAGAAAAGAAGGGGAAAAAGGTACCACAAAAAATATCAACGAGAGAACCACGAGAAAGGGGAAAGACGGAAAGGGTAGAGAAGGCAGAGCCAAAAAAAACGGAACAGGGGGGGGCATTCGAAAGGGAAAAAACCAGAGAGCGTGCTGCTGCCGGAAGAGGGAGGCCCGAGGTATGTGGCGTATTATTCCGGCGGATCGCTGCATAGAAGACTGAGGACAGCCAAGTAACGAGCTCGTGGCCCGTGGTGAAGGTCCAACTGATTGAGGTTTGTCAAGTTTTTTTTTTTCCTTGCTGAACTGTGCTAAAACATCTAGACCTACGTAGATACCAATTAATAGTTTTGTTAAGGTCATCGTGTAAATATATTGGGTGGATGATGCTTCTTATACCACTCTTTCTCATTCCTGCACATGCCTGTAACTTTTGTATAACCATATGACCTTGCTGGAAGGGCCAATTAGTGCCGGTAATCTTGGATAACGATGCCTAGTTACAAACCTCTCGTTAGGTAGTCACATACAAAACTGGTGTGAAGTTGGATAGTTTTCAAGTAAATGCTAGGAGATGGCTGCAATAATTTGTGAAAGCCTGCACAGAATTGCTATATGTTACATATCTCTTTCCAATATATTACCAGCACCTTGTCCCAATCAGTCCTGCACATCATGGCCCTCTTAAATTTGATGTTGCAACTCCCGAAGAGCTGATTTGAAAATACTTGGGACAAGTATACAAGGTTAATTGCTGTCTGGGGATAATTTTATGTTCCTTCTTATGCATACCTTGGAAATTAGGTCTCAGAAATCCTGAATTAACTGAGGATGGAGGTTCTCACCTTTGGAGTCCATCATTGGCTAGTGGGTGGAGGTAGCAGATCGCTCGCTGCTCTGGACTAGCCTTCCTGAATTGAATTAACTGAGGGTGGAGGCTCTCAACTCTGGAGTCCCTCATTGGCGAGTGGGTGGAGGTAACAGACCGCTGCCTACCCTGGACTAGCCGCTGCCTACCCTGGACTAGCCTTTGCCGAAGTACTCAAATTGTAGAGGACTCTAGAGTCCCTGCACTGGGTGGAGTTACTGTAGCAGTGAAGTCAGGGTGGAGGAAAACCTCTGGAGCCCCTCATTGGCTGCTGGGTAGAGGTGGCTTACCTCTGGGGTCCCTGGACTGGCCTGGATTTGAATACTTTAATGCCAGAACTTAGAAGGGTGGTGGTGGGTTAGACCTCTGGAATCCCGGGTACATCTGGCAGTGTGGTCAGTGGACAGTCTTCAAAAGCTGGGGGTGGTGGCTGCATGAGAACCCTGATTGCAGTTTGTCAATGGCTGGGTGGCAAATTCCTGTCCCTGTTCCAATGCCCACTTTCTGGAAAATTGTGATTTCCTTAGATCAATCTCCCAATAAGTTTTATTGTTGTCAAAATGTTGAAGGTATAGTGTTGTGGCTTACTGTTATTATTGAGATCCTGCATCCATGATCTAAGTTTCTCTCTAAGGTTTATGCCCCTTCACATTGATTGTACTGCAATAATTACTGCTACTGTTCATGAGATAGGTATGTGGTTTGAATATGCTGAACGTATGGTCATTGTTTGAAATTATGAAGAGTTAATAATAAAATGTGCAAGGCTGGGACTGTGTATGATGTGTTACACAAGATAGCCGACAAAAGAATTTCTCATACTCAAACAATACTACATCAACAATGGCTTCCTACCTCTCACACACCTTTATCTATGGCATGTAAATCTCTAGCATAGTTCTATACTCCTTCTCTGGACGGGGTGATAGGGGTGAGCCCTTACAATTGCATTTATATCGCAATGCCAGTGCCACTATCTGTTATACCTTCAATGAGATAAGTGGCTCTATGCATACTTCCATGACCTTGCAATGAAGTCTGGAAACAATCTTGAAAGGTCAGACATCCATTGTGGTGCAATGAAAATGAATATGACTCGTACATATATAGTTCATGGATTGAAGGACGATTTGTTAAATTTTTGGTTAACATGCTCTTTGCTTAGGGCAGTTACTCCTGAGATCCATATCAGCCCAATATTAATTCATTTCATTTCCATATAACATTATCATATTAAGAGTAACTGGTGAAATAACATAGACAATAAAAGAAGAGGACAAGCCAAGACCAGAGGACACAAGGATATGGCTCAGGCCAGGGGAAAAACCCCAAGACGGGGAAAACCCTTGATCAATTCATCTTATAATCAAATATCAAATGTTCAGCAGAGAGAGAGAGTGTACAATCAAAGTCAAACATGACTTGCAAACATGATGAACAATAACATAGTCCAAATGACCAAGAAACAGTCCAGACAAGTCTTTCATTCAGCCTTCAGATAAGAGTAGACATACTCTGCCCTAGACAGAGGTCAATGATAGACAAAGCAACTACAAATCAGTCTCCTAAAGGAGCTGAATCCTGGATCAGATAATGTGGCTTTCCTTGTTGATGATAGTGGACCCAAGACAGTTCAATTCTGAGAAGATTGCAGGTCTGGTTAGGGCATACATCAGTCCTAACATAATGCAGCAAAAACATGTGAATAACCCCAAAAGAGCTTGCACTTCCTTGCTGAGATTGCAGCTTAGGGTAGACTGATATTTAGACTTTACAATCGCCCCCAGGCATTGATCCAAACCCTGTAATCTCCATTGAAGGTCTGTGGACTGCAAGTGAAGACAAACATTGCTCAGGACTGCCCTCAAGTGCCTATCAAATATACCCAGCTTTGTTCCAAAAGTCTCAGCCACCAGTCTATGGAACTTGGCTAATCAAACAAGAGAAGAAAGGCCTGCGGCCTAGCTGAAGTAGCCTTCCAAGTGCAGCGGCTCATCTGAGGTAAAGAGGTCCCACACAAACCAGTCCCAATACACACTCTAAACTGTCCAGAATTTCCTCAAGGCCTGTGGCTGTCCATCTGAAACATCTCGGCCCTTATGCAGAAGAAAACCCAAAGACAAACAACCCTTCGTCCTCCTTCTCCAAGTACTCGTGTTAATTTTGGCAACTAGGGCCAAACTTCATCTTGGACAGCTCATATGAGGCAGCTGATATTTTTAATAGATTCCTCTCTCTGAGAGGTGTAGGATTGATCTAAATATCATCCCATTCTAACATGTACAAATGGAATTATGAATTTATTTTGATTATGGACAAATTGTCAAGGTCGGCCAGCGAACTCATGTAGGTTCAGAAGCCCAACAGTTACGTCTATTCATCCTCAATGTTTGCATATAAATACAAGGTGCCTCCTCCTCATTTGGACACTTCACTCACTCACACATCTCTCTCTTCTTGATTGGGTACGGATTTCTGAGGCTTCTCTCTCTCCACACGTGCGAAGAAGGGACTGTTCTTTTGCTGTCCCTGCGTTGACCAGTGTTGACCGAAAATTGCAGAAGGTTGTTTTGACTAGTGTTGACCATCTTTACCTGCGGTTTTGTGTGGGGTATTTCTGTTTGGGCAGGCCGCAGTTCTAGGCACGAAATCCAAGGCTGTTTGACCAGCATTGACAGTGCTAGGGTTTGCTGCAGTGTAGACTTTTGTTGACCGAATTTGACTGGACTTTTTTGGACTGTTTTTGGGCTGATTTGACTTGCTATTGGAGGCCGAGTTGACCGAGTTTGACCAAGCTGTTTTGGAGGTCAAAATCTGGCCTGTTGACCGGTGTTGACTTTCTGGTTAGGGCAATCTGTTTCTGCTGTTTGACTGATTAGATTTCATTGTGATTGGGCAAGTGAATATTGTATATTGCTCTCTCTCTCTGATGAACTTTTAAAGACTTATAAGAAGAATTGATCAAGGGTTCCCCACATTGGTGTTTGTTCTTGGCTGGTGCCATATCTTTTGTCCTCTTGTCTTGGATTGTCTTCTATTGTTATTGTTTATGTTCTATCTGCGTTTTATTATCATGGATGTGATTGCTAAACTAGATATTGATATTGGGCTAATAAAGAAATTGAAGTAAAATTGCTCTAAGCATAGAACATACCATTGTTATCCAAAAATTAACAACTCGGCTGCCTCAGACATATCTTTAAGTATTGGATGATCTAAATGAGGTAGGAGAACTTCTCTTTTTATATAAGATGGAGAGGTTTTCACATGTCTAAATAACCCAAAGCTGACCTTGATAATTTGAACATATGGGGGCATAAATTCAAAAACACATTTTTTCTTAACCATATTTGATGATCTTTAGGTCGATTTTGGTCCTCTCGAAAAGAGGAATCTAATGCAACAATTATTTCCATCAAATGAGATATTCAAAGTAGAATTTGGACCTAGTTGCCTAATTTAACACTCCCTCTCAATTATGGAGAATTCCACCTGCCAATCCATCATGCCATCCTGTCATCATGAACCATCTCTGCATCTCGTCTCAACCCTGTTGAACACCACTATAGATAATTAAGAAGGATCGATCGAGTGAGTCACAAGACCTTGCCACTCTCCACTGACTAAAGTCAGTCCACATAACTAGGGGATGAACACCAATCGGATTTTATCCTAAGAGATGAGTTTGTTAAACATCATGCATCCTAGACATAGGGAGTACGACAGTACACGATGCGTCCATCGGTAGTGCTATGGTTGTTAAAATTGGTAACTAGGGCCAAACTCCATGTGGGTCATCTTATTTATGGCAACTGATATTTTTCTTGGATCCCTTTCATCGAGAGGTGTAGGATTGATCTAAAGATCATCCGATTCCGATAAGTATTCATGGAGTTATGAATTTATTTGCATTATAAGACAATTCTTCAAGGTTGGCCAGCAACCAAATAAACCCCACATGTGCTTAACGTTTTAGTATAAATAGAGGTGGCCTTCAAGTCATTTCAACACACTTGGGATCTCTTCCTCTCTCTACTTGTCTTTGGGTTTTAGTAGGAGGAGAGATCCTAAGGAATAACGTTGCCCTGATCCAAATTGCCAGAAAAGCTGGAAAAGCCAGAATTGCCGGTAAAGGCCAGAAATGTCGGAAAAGTCGGAAAAGGCCGGAAATGCCGGAACTGCCAGAAAAGCTGGAACTGCCGGAAAAGTCGGAGCCACCGGAAAAGCCGGAAAAGCTGGAAAAGCCGGAATTGTCGGAATGGGCGGAAAAGCCGGAAAAGCTGGAAAAGCCGGAATTGTCGGAATGGGCGGAAAAGCCGGAACTGCCAGCAAAGTCAGAAAAGCCGGAAAAGCCGGAACTGCCGGAAAAGCTCGAACTACCGAAAAAGCCGGGACTGTCGGAACTGCCGGGAACAATCGGAACTGCTGGGAACAATCGGAACTGCTGGAACTGCCGGGAACAGCCGGAACTGCCAGAACTGTTGGGAACTGCCGAAACAGCAGGAGCATTTGTCTTCGAAGGAGAGCAGCATGCAAGAGACAACTAACTAACATTGGGACAATTGTATGGTATTTAGCAGCAAATAAACCAAGCATGCAATGTTACAGCTAGCATGCAAGGGACAACTAGCATGCAACAACAAGCATGCTAAGGACAACAAGCATGCTAGGGACAACAAGCAAGCAAGGGACAACAAGCATGCAAGGTGCAACCAACACATAGGTCAGGATGGCAACATGGTGCAGCAATGGCACATAATGCAGTACAGTGATGGTTACAGTTATGATTAATGAAGTGTGATGAAATGCAACATAGTGATGATGGGTGCAGCATGGTGCAACATGATGACGAAATGCAGCACAACGATAGGTGAAGGAGTCACCTTGGAGAATTAATTGAAGCAACATGTCTTCAACTGATCTCATGTATCATCTTCTTAGAGATGATCTATGCTCTTATCTAGATAAGTCAAAGTGTTGACTTCTGTTGTAAACGTGCTATCTCTCTCTCTCTCTCCGTTGAACTATTGAAGAACATATAAGAAGAATTGATCAAGGGTTTCCCCACATTGGAGTTTGTCCTAGGCTAGCGCCACATCTTATGTCCTCTTGTCTTGGCTTGTCTTCTGCGATTTATGTTTATGTTCTATCTACAGTTTACTTTAATGCTGATGTGATTGCTAATTTGGAAAAGATATGGAGCTAACTGTGAAAATTGAAATAAATTGCTCTAAGCATAGAACATACCAAAAATTAACATGGTATCAGAGGTGAGGTGAAGACAATGCCCAAGCAAGAGTGAAAGAGCAATCATCGAAGGCAGTTGGGAAAGGACAAAAGGATCAGTGGATTCGTCATCTCTCTTCAAATTCACCAAGGGTGAAGTCAAAGCAGAGAATATTATCAGAATGGTGCAGCGGAATATGGCCTACCTAAAGATCAATTCATTGGAAGACTGCATCTCAGGGTGGAAGGAAAGGTAGATAACTAGCCCATTATGCGAAGGAGTGTCCGAATGGCAAGGACACATCACTGGATGATGATAACAATCATTCTAGGGACATTTTCAATGATCAAAGGAATGACAGGTAATGCAGGTCATCAAGGAAATGGCCAACTCTTCATAAAAAGCAAGGAACCCCAGGTATGAAGAATCAAATGTTGTTTTTGATAAGATAAAGAAGCGTTATCTTGTATTGGCCCTCTCCTTCAGATTCTTTGGGAATTTGGCTTATAGATTGTAGTGCTTCAAGGCACTTCATCAGATAGATGGGTGCACTCTCTAATTTGGTAGAGATGGAAACAATCGTGGGATTATAGTTGGAGCCGATGCCACCTATTTGGGAAAGGGTGTAGGGAATGTTAACTCTTAATTGAATAAGGGTAACTCGATTCATTTATAGAATCTCTTTTATGTACCTGATCGCAAGAAGAACCTGGTGTCCATCTCGGAAATGGAAGTCAAAGGTTTCAGGGTGGCATTCAATGATGGAAAGGTACGTGTTAAAAAATATAATTTTCAAAGATGCTTTTTCTCATGGGTTCAGGGTTGGCAATTTGTATCAAGTTGCAGGATGGTCCATTGGGGATCATGTCAATTGACATATCGC
Organism: Pinus tabuliformis; assembly: GCA_031772625.1. Taxonomy (NCBI): domain Eukaryota; kingdom Viridiplantae; phylum Streptophyta; class Pinopsida; order Pinales; family Pinaceae; genus Pinus; species Pinus tabuliformis. Next base: position 779,628,092 of record CM062812.1, on the reverse strand, counting down.
ATCTATAACACCGGAGGTCTACCTATGGGGCCCTACCTGATGTGAGTCAAATGGTGATAGGGATGTTTGAATTCAAGTAGAGCATGAAGGTTCATGTCTGAGATGTACCGAAGGAAAATATTATAAGGGGACCATTCCCCTCATGCAGTAGGTCCACATGTTTGGAACAACCCGAGGAGTTTGAGATTCATGATCGGGAATCTCATGTATACAGGTGGAAGAAAGCCCTCTATGGCTTGAATCAAAACACCTCGGGCGTAGTATGAGAAGATTGATAACTGTCTGATGAAGCTGAGATTCACTAGGAGTGAAACTGATCCAAAACATTACCAGAAGGTTGTGGATGATAGACCTCTCATACCGACACCTTATGAGGACGACCTATTTCTGACAGGTGCAGACCCTTTCATTTGCAAAAGTAAGAGGGAGTTGGATTCCGGATGTGGAATGATAAAGTGCAAGCCTGTGACTGCCTCGAGGATCTTAACTTTTAGAAGTTATATGGTAGTGATGTCGGACCAGATTTGGGAAACGCCTCTGAGTTTCATAAACTCATTCGCATTGATGTTCTTGGTGAACTTCCGTCCAGACATATGTTTTGCAATTAGCATGGTGAGCTCATATTTGGTTGAGCCTCACTGGATTGGTGCCAAGAATCTTCTGAGATATCTTCGGGGCACAATCTCTCATGGATTGAGATACGCTGCCGGAAATATGAAACTGCATGATTATTCGAACGCTGACTGGGCAGTCAGTGTGGAGGATCACTAGAGCACTTCTTAGTGTTGGTTCTCTTTGGATTCTGCTTCGATATCATGGATGAGCAGGAAGCAGAAGTCGGTTGCTATAAGCACCGCCGAGACCAAATGGCAAATACATAGCTACGAGTATGATCTCGTGTGAAGCTGCATGGTTGCAGAAGCTCTTAAGTGAGCTGTTTATACACATGATTACCACTGTGATTCTCTGTGACAACCAGAGGGGGGATTTGATTATTGAGGAATCTCATATTCGATGATTGCTCCAGCAGATAGACATCAGATACTGCCTTATTTGCGATATGGTAAGTTGATGAGCGAGGAGGCTCCATCACATTGAGACTGATGTACAGGTCGCAGACATTTTGTCAAAGCCCCGGGGAAGGGTCAAATTTGTGACTTTCCCGAACGACTTGGAGTCGTTGAGAGACCTTCTTATAAGGGTCCTGCATGTTGCATGCATTGAGCTCTGGGAGCTCTGGGGGGCTTGGGGTACTTACTGGAGCAACATACGACCACAGGACGACTCACCCTTCCTTGCTGGTGCGTTATGAACAGGATGATTAGTTCTTCTGTGGGCCGGGATGATTAGCTCTCCTGTGGCAACTGTGGAACAGGATGATTAGTTCTTCTGTGGGCCAGGATGATTTGTTCTCCATGGCGACTATGGAACATGATGATTAGTTCTCCTGTGGGCCAGGGTGATTTGTTCTCCGTGGCGACTATGGAACAGGATGATTAGTTTTCCTGTGGGCTAGGATGATTAGTTCTCCGTGGCATCCACTGACAGGATGATTCTTTCTCCTGTGGACAAGATGATTAGTTCTCTTGTCGAGGTATCCTACCCATGCAATCTGGGACTCATGGGAAGTACCTCTCATCTGATCAATGAATAGGGAAATGAGGATAGGGATCATAGTAGTACTATCGATGGACGCATCGTTGTATCTACCGTACTCCCTATGCTAGGATGACCTACATGGATCTGGGATCAATGAAACTGATCTGGGATTAGTATGAGTGGTTTGAGACACTCTCTTGTGACATTGATATGGGATTAATGAAACTGATCTGGGATCAGTATGAGTGGTTTGAGACACTCTCTTGTGACATTGATCTGGGATCAATGAAACTGATTTGGGATCAGTATGAGTGGTTTGAGACACTCTCTTGTGATATTGATCTGGGATCAATAAAATTGACTTCGGGTCAGTAAAAGTGATGTGACACACTCTCTTCAAATGAAACTGACTTTGGGTCAGTAGAGAATGGTATGAGACATTCTCGATTAATTCTCTTCTTCATGGTTCAGCAGAGCAGAGCTCAGCAGATCAGAGTAGAGCAGAGCTATGTAGAGCACTGATGGCATAGATAGTACAGTCGGACATATGGATCAACGGATGGAGTTCTCCCTAGTTGAGAGGGAGTGTTAAAATTGGCAACTAGGGCCAAACTCCATGTGGGTCATCTTATTTATGGCAACTGATATTTTTCTTGGATCCCTCTCATCGAGAGGTGTAGGATCTAAAGATCATCCGATTCTGATAAGTATTCATGGAGTTATGAATTTATTTGCGTTATAAGACAATTTGTCAAGGTCGGCCAACAACCAAATAAACCCCACATGTGCTCAACATTTTAGTATAAATAGAGGTGGCCTTCAAGTCATTTCAACACACTTGGGATCTCTTCCTCTCTCTACTTGTCTGTGGGTTTTAGTAGGAGGAGAGATCCTAAGGAATAGCGTTGCCTTAATCCAAACTGTCGGAAAATCCGGAACTGCCGGAAAAGTCGGAAATACGGAAAAGCCGGAATTGCCAGAAAAGCCGAAAAAGCCGGAACTGCCGGAAAAGCAGGAACTGCCGGAAAAGCCGAAACTGCCAGAAGAGACGGAACTGTCGGAAAAGCCGAAACTGCCAGAAAAGCTGCAACTGCCGGAACTGTTGGGACAACGGGAATTGCCGGGAATAGCGGGAACTGTCGGGAACAGCGGGAACAACGGGAATTGCCGAAACAGCAGGAGCATCTGTCTCCGAAGGAGAGCAACATGCAAGGGATAACTAACTAACATTGGGACATTTGTATGGTACTTAGCAGCAAATACACCAAGCATGCAATGTTACAACTAGCATGCAAGGGACAACTAGCATGCAACAACATGCATGCTAGGGACAACAAGCAAGCAAGGGACAACCAACACATAGGTCAGGATGGCAACATGGTGCAGCAATGGCACATAATGCAGTACAGTGATGGGTACAGTCATGATTAATGAAGCGTGATGAGATGTAGCATAGTGATGATGGGTGCAACATGGTGCAGCATGGTGAGGTGCAACATGATGACGAAATGCAGCACAATGATAGGTGAAGGAGTCACCTTGGAGAATTAGTTGAAGCAGCATGTCTTCAACTAATCTCATGTATCATCTTCTTAGAGATGATCTATCCTCTTATCTAGATAAGTCAAAGTGTTGACTTCTGTTGTAAACGTACTATCTCTCTCTCTCTCTGCTGAACTGTTGAAGAACATATAAGAATTGATCAAGGGTTTCCCCACATTGGGGTTTGTCCTCGGCTAGCGCCACATCTTGTGTTCTCTTGTCTTGGCTTGTCTTCTGCGATTTATGTTTATGTTTTATCTGCAATTTACTTTAATGCTGATGTGATTGCTAATCTGGAAAAGATATGAAGCTAACTGTGAAAATTGAAATAAATTGCTCTAAGCATAGAACATCCCTAAAATTAACAATGGTCCCTATCCCCTTTCCTAATTCATTGGCCAGATGAGAGGTACTTCCCATGTGTTCCGGACAACATGGATAGGATGATGCTGGGGCAACAACAGGGAAAGAATGAATCACATCTTGCTCACAACCACACATAGGGAAAGGATGAACCACATCCTACAGTCATATGTCACAACCATCGTAGGTAAAGGATAAACCACATTCTACATGCATGCAAACCACCGAGAGTAGGGAAAGGATGAACCACGTCCTATATGCATGCCAACCATAAATCGTAGGAAGGATCCTACACGTGGGGAAAGGATGAACCTTGCCCCACCGACATTTCAACCATCGATCGTAGGGAATGAGCATCCTACATGTGGGGAAAGGATGAACCACATCCCACCTACATGTCCACATGTGACAACAAGCAGATGCCTGTATGCATCTCCCATTGGGGTATCCGCAAGGGAAGGTGAACCACTCATCCTGCTCATATGCCATAGGAGAAAGTGGACCACTCATCCTATGCATATGTCATTAATAGTAGGGGAAGGTGAACCACTCACCCTACACACATGTCAATCGTCACAGGGGAAGGTGAACCACTCACCCTGTACACAACGCACCTATAGGGGAAGGTGAACCACTTACCCTATGGTCACTCATAGCTCAAGTACCCCAAGCCTCCCTAGGAACTCCCAGGGCTCAGTGTTCAACCGGGGCCTTCCTAGTAGGGTCTATCCATAACTCCCAGCCTCTCTTTGAAGGAAGATAATCTTGACCTTACCAAGAGGTTATGCAGTAATCTTCATATAGAACCAGAAACGATAGAGCTTGATTTGATTCCTACATGTGCTTCAAATGGCTCACAGAAGAGCTTCTTTAACCAATTGGCTTATAATAAATCGTACTTGCTGTTATAGACATTGTAACGACCAAAAGTCGTATATGCAGTGGAAATATTTAAAATACTTCGTAAACAAAGGCATCCATCGTAGGATAGTAATTGTAAATTATATATTGTATAAAAGAATTGATATAGGATGAGTATAAATGAGAATGAGGTCATGTATATATAACCAAGTAAGTACGCTTTCACTAATGGTTATGCCCTTAGGGACATACCTTTTCATTAATTTCTAACTAATTAATCATTAATCTTATTTGTTGTCTTTTACATTATTTGTGTTTATTTTTATATAAATTTAGTTTGTTACATTGCCTTCCACTTCAAAAAGCTTTGTCCTCAAAGCTTACTAATGAAGGATCAGTTCTCTTCCGTTGATCGAAATATCTTCTTATTTCTGAGATTTCATCTTTGTTGATACAAGACGATATGATGTTCTGAGCGACAGACAAAATTGTCGTACTGAAAACGGATCAGACCATCCTAGGTTAATCTTCTGACCCTTGGAGATGTGTGGTGAATAGTTATCGAATGACTAGATTGAGCTCACTTCAGTGTTCTTCAGAACATGAGTTTGTTGTTTATGTTTTGCGTGATATAGATCTGTAAATTTATTAAGGCGTCTACTCTTGTGATTCGGATGTAGATAAGGAATTTTTCTTGTTTGAACTTCCTTAAACGTTTTTATGGCAATTTCTTGATTTCCATCAGGCATTGTTGTTGTTGACTTAAACTACCAAACCCTTATTTGGGGTGTCCTCTGTTTGACCGACAACCTCTGAGTACGTTTTTACTTCAATAGGGTTTGGAATCTGGATTTGCCTGAACTGCGAGATTAGTGGTATTGATGTTTGTTTCTTCAGTTTGGACTGCTACATCTAGAGATTTTGATGCTTCCTTTGCGATAAGTTCTTTGAACCTATTCGTCAATGATTTCTTTTCGTCCTTAAGTTTTTTACTCTATTTGAGCAGATTTTGATCATAGTTTTAAAAAACGGCCGTTTCGAAACGGAAACAGCCGAATTGGTCTGTTCCATTGCCCTTCGAAGTGACTCGGTACAAAAAACGGCTCGGTTGGCCGAGTCATGGCTGACTTGGCCAACTCGGCCGTTTCCCGTACTGGCTCGGCCAAGTCACAAACAGTGGCCCGTAACCCACTAAAACAACGATTTAACATTATTATAATGAAATTTTAAGGGGTTTGCTGATTGGTTTGGACTTCAAGGTGTTTTATGAATTAGCTAAATGTTATTTGGGGTCCATTTTCCCCTCCCAAACGCTATTTAACACACTCAAATGCTCTCTACTATTGATATGCTATTCAAATTTCATGGTAATGTTAAATTCTTAAAGTAAAAGTGACATTCTCCTTAATCTTCATTTTCATCCTTTTACTTAAATTTTTAACATTACCATGAAATGACTCAGGATGTTTGAGAGTGGTTTCGGCCTCATTGGATTTCATATGGAAAAAGTAGAATTTTAGATTTCATTCAAAATGCAGTAGACTTATCAGTTTTTCAGGATTTCAGGATTGGAGGATTGCAATGTTTCCATTGAATTTTGTCATGTATTAGGGTATGGAACTCGTATTTAATCAAGAGCACCAATCCCTCTATGTACCTTGATGTTAGTGACATTGGTTGTCGAACTCCTCTAGGATTCGCTCCCAAACCAGGAGCTTCTAAAAATGTCGCTCCCGCTCCTGTTTTCGCTCCTACTCCCAAGTAACACAAAGAAGAGAAACTGTTTGGATCAAAAACGGTTAAATGATCTAGTTTATGTCCAATACAACCTCCGGCTCAGACGAAACCATTTGCTGAACAAAAGACTTGGTTCAGATCCCATTGTGTTGGAAGACATTGATCCAACATCAGATTGGGTAGTGGAGAGTCGTCCAACAGAGTTTGATCCTAATGAGGATCTTGATTTAGATTTAGATATCGAGACATCAGTTGAACTTGAACATGCTGTTCAGTTGAATGCAGATCCCAATCCACCAGCCTCAGTCTCACAGCCAACAAGGACTCCAGTTGTAGGTGCTTCCTCTGCTCAGCCACGACAGAAGCGCAGCCGCATATCTACTCTATCTCAGCTTGCATCTGCTGCAGTTGCACAACCTGCTAGTGGTATCACTTCTACAGCTGCAGTTGGAGATGATGATGATGATGAGGAGCCATGGGGCCCCTTGTCTGACTCTGATGATGATCCAGAGATTGATTGACATGATCTTGGCTCCTCTGGCAGTAGCTACTAGCCAGTAGCTGTAGTACTAGTACTGGAGTCTGGCCACAGTTTACTTTTGTTGTAGAGGCCATTTCTAGCCTCCTTGGTTATGTGTTTTTTGTTTTGAGTCTTTGATCATGTATGACAGTTGACTATGTATTGCCATTGGGTACCATTTTGATATAATGGATTGGTTCATGAGCCTACTTTGATCATATGTTGTCTTCCATCTATATTATAATGCTGTGTGTTTGGAAACATGAATGAAAATCTTTAAAATTATGTTTAAAATCTTCAAAATTATGTTTTTTTATAAAAAAAATAAATATTTAATGTATTTTTTACAACGACCGAGTCATTGAAATCGAGATGGCCGAGTCATTACCGTTTCGGAGTCGGAGTCGGAGTCGATCCTCGGCCAAGTCGGAGTCGGAGTCGGAGTTTTAAAACTATGATTTTGATAATGATTTTTGAGACGTAAGCATTCCTCATTCTTTGAGTCAACTTTATTTTGGCCTTCATGCATCTCGTCTTTTAAACACTTGATTTGTTCTACTAATGTTTGGTTAAGGTTCTTTAAACATAATTTTTCTTCTTCTTATTCTAATAAACGCTCCTTGAATTCCTTCTTTGATGCTTTGGCTTTCTTGACTTGTTCGAGTAGTTTTTCTTGCTGATCTTTGAGGCACAAAATTTCTTTGTCTTTGTTGCAGCTGACTTCTTCAGGCTCTTTTTGCTTATTTGATATAGTTTTTTCATTATCTTGAAACATCAAGTCTGAGATATCCTTAAGGTCTTCTAATGAAGATTTTATTGATTTTGATTTACTTGTTATGTCTCAAAACGTGACCATATTCCCTTTATAAGGAAACATCAAAACTTGTTTTTCTATGTTTAACACGAATGTATCCAGATCCGTAAATCAGGGTTGACCGAGTATGATGTCAGTGTTTTTATTCGTCCTTACAACATGAAATTGAGATATGTACTCATAATGACCTATTGGCACTTGTAGATCACTAATTTTATACTCTTTTTGGTCAAAAATATTTTTCTTTACACCAATGCTTAGCTCTGGAATTAATAGCTGATTTGCCAAGTTGATGTTGATATAATTCTTATTGTTGCTTGGGCTGATGGTGACATTAACTTCTTTTCCTTGGATACTTCCTTTTAGTGTAATTACTCCGTGATCTATAACTGAAAGACCATTATAGAAAAACCTTTATTCTTTCGTCCTTTTTGAATTGAGCTCCATCATTTTTTTTCAATGATTGATCCCATTTGTTTTGTCAAGATGACTTAAGGTATTATATTTAAAATTCCTTTGGACTTTGTACTTCAAGCCTCCTTTAAAATTGTCTTTTTAATATATATATTTTTTATAATTCTTGAAAACTCTTGCAATCCAATTTCCTATTATCCTTAATATTTCAAAACTCCTTCGTATTCTTTTTATATAATTCCACTTAAACTTTTTTTCCTTTTGTACTTTAAAAATAATATTTAAATATTGTTTCAATTGGCTTCTTTTAAATATCTTATTGTCCTTTGTATTTATTTTTTAAATTTCATATAACTCTTTAAACTTTAATTCAACTTCACTTTAACGTAAACTCTTAATTGATATTTTCTCCTTATGTAACCTTTTATAATAATACCTGCTTTGTACTTATATATATTTTCAATAATTTTATGACTTGAACTTTTCTTTAAATACCCCTTTATAATATAATACTTCTCTTTATATATCTTTTATTTATAATAATTTTTTTTCCTTCTTTTTGAAAAGTTACAACCCTAGTGAAACGTGGCTATTCACCTCTTTGGGGTATAATATAAAATATATGTTCACATATGTACTTTTGACTCGGTTAATGTTCTCCACGTAAAAAGTAAAGCTTACCATTTACATAAAGAGATTTTGTATTCCTTTTGTTTTTCCTTTATTTTTAAAATACCATGGACAATTACCATGGGTTTCTAAAACCACGGGCTTGTAAACCACTTAATGGAGAATCAAGATAATATTATCTACTCTTCCTTCTCTTACGTATAGTTTTAAATATATTTGGAAAGATTCCCTCTTAACTTTATCATGCACTTTTTATCAATAATGTAGAACCTTTTTATATATATGAATGTTCTCCTTCAAAATTTACATCGGACTATATTTTTTTTAAAATCTTTATATGTACTTTTTTTTTTGAATTTGATATTTTTTTCTTTATCTTTTTAATCTTTGTTTTTTGACTTTTTATTTTCTCTCCATATATATATATATATATTAATTTTTTTTTTATTATTATTATTGAATGGCCAAATGCTTGATAGTGAAATGGAGAAACTCCAAATTCTTGTAGCGAAATGCTTCAACGACAACAATGTTGATAAATTTGATGTCAAAGACTTGGATCGGAGAACACGGCTCTGTGTAGCGGTTGAGCAACTAGAGGATCGAACACCTCTGATACCAATGTAACGACCAAAAGTTGTATACGCAACGGAAATATTTAAAATACTTTGTGAACAAAGAGATCCATCATAGGATAGTAATTGTAAATTATATATTGTATAAAAGAATTGATGTAGGATGAGTACAAATGAGAATGAGGGTCTTGTATATCTAGCCAGGTAAGTACCCTTTCACTAACAGTTATGTCTTTAGGGACATACCTTTTCATTAATTTTTAACTAATTAATCATTAATCTTATTTGTGTTTATTTTTATATAAATTTAGTTTGTTACATACATTCAGCCTCAATAGTACTTCCAGAGCAACCATATAAAAAAATATAGCCCTGGATGTGCTTTTTCTATTTATTGTACTGTCAATTGAATCAGCATCAGAATATCCATAGAATCTTAGATTCTGATACTGTATCTCAGATTATAGAATTACAGAGATATCTCAATTAGCAGTTATCCATGGATCGACTCATAGTCTTCATCGCGAGGCATATGACTGATAGGGTGATTATCAAGAATACTAGGAATCCCAGGAATATGCAGACCAACAGCTTCACATCTCATCAGACCTTTGAGCTAGGTCATTCATCTTGATTTAAAAAGTCAACTTCCTCTTACGAGAGGATCATCAGTTAGACCACATCAATAGCTTCTTCTTTATAGTTCAACACCATCCCTCTGAATGTAGGGAAAGTGACCTTGCTAGAACATTATTGTCAAGTTACCTGTAGCCTGACCCTTTTCCTGCTATAAACCCTGAGATTCATGTGCCAAAGTCAATCATCATAATGATAAAGCTTCCATGCAGCCTCTGAGGTATCTGGGCATCGTCAGGGTCGTCATACTCATAAACAGTTGCCATGTAAACATTGGGCAAGAAGAGTCAAGGTATCCCTCTGAAGTCTTACTCCAATTGAGCTTCATCAATCTGCTTATCATCTTTAAGATTTATTATCCAGCAACCTTCTAATCACCAAATCCCAGCAGAACGCATGCACTGACAATCCCTCTTACGTGCTCTGCCTGTTCAACTGGCAGACCATATGATGTTGATGCTACACGGTTTGTTATCATGATAGGGATAATTGATTGAAGATCACTGCAATCTATATCAAGACATACAAGATTTCTCCGTACCAATGAAGCTATTGTGACAATATTCCGGGAGGTCAGAGTCATCAAATCCTATCACGGTTACTGTTAATACGACTCTGTTCATGACGAAAGTCGTCATTATGTAAAAGTCACTACCAGGTTACTGCATTTTCAAAGTCAAGATACAGTCATTATCACAGCTAGGTTACACATCAGAATATCATTGTCATGCTGAGGTCATTTCTGATATGGTGAAGGAATATCTCAGTCATCCTAAGCTCCGTGAATTATGTTAGATTTGTTCTATTGTGTCCAAGAATCAAATTCTGTCAAGATCACAGGGAACATAAGTTCTTACAATAGTGACAATCATCATTCTCAACTCCTCTGCTAAACCGCTACTCTAATTTCTGAATTACTAACGGAGAAACAAATATTGTTTCAGATCATAAGGTTTCTCTGCCTCACATTTAAGGATCAGGAATGCTTGTTTCATAGACAATCTTGAATAAGGGTGCTTTTGTTACGCAACGGTTTTCTTATTGTAACAGTGTCCGTGATGCCTGAAGGTGCTGCATGCTTTTGCCCGTTTCAGAACCAAATGAGCTGCTTCAGAAACCTTACAAATTCTGAAGGAGAGATCCTTGACTTGTAGCGTACAAGTTGGGTTTTGAACGCTATTCAACATCTTAGATTTTTTGCCTTTTATAAGATGAATGTCCTGAAATGTGAAGAAGTGTAATACTTCTATTCTTGAAAAGGATCTGTGATTTGGATGCCACTAATCTGTTCTGTACTGTCTCAACTGTTGCAATAAAGTCATTCTCTGATATGCTTTCTGCCTTGTCACTATGAAGATCAAAATTCTGGAGATGACTCAACAAGTTGCTGCTCAGAATTCATGTCCTTGGAGAGCTAAAATTTGAGATGGTCCTACTGGGAACTGAATCTTGATCAAGACTTCTGTTGTAAACCCTTGGACCAGAGAAGTCTTCTTGCAAGTCTGAACTCATTCTACATCAGATGTATACTTAACAACTAGCCTTTCAGACAGTGAAATCTTCATGCATGAAACTTAAGTGAGTTATGCCAATGACACTTCTGTTCTTTCGGTCCTTGTTCTGATAACAAATATTTCTCATACTTCTGTCCAATAGTCTGCCGAGGAATGCCCTACCGTAGGGTCAAAATGGCTATAGACACAAGGCCTCAAACCAGATTTGTAATAAGCATTAAAACTTGAGTTACACCCAAAACAAGTTACATCAATATCTGAATTGTGTTAGCTTTTGGATCTCTGGTTAGGGCACAGAACAAGGTGATAAAATAACCAAGTTAGGGTCTGTCAAATAATTAGGTTGAAACCCTATACATACCTTGTTCAGAGAGTAAAGGAAGGCCACAGATTTCCAACAACTGCTCATGAGAACTTTTAACAATGAACTGTAATCTGGTTTTGAACTTCAATTCAAATTCAAGAGAATTCAGGCCTAAAAAAATCCTTGATAAATCTCGGTCTGTATTGAGGTTGTTTCAAGTGAACAATCCGCAGGACAGGTCGTTCTGTTCTAGGGCAGAGGTATGTGATCGAATGAGTCCTCAAACTTGGACAGAAGAACCTCTGTACCTAGATCTGAAATCTTCCATTAAAACTCAGATAAGAATGGCTTGCAATCTTTGAAACTCAGATCAACTTGAGCTGAAGTCACTCTTGAAACTTGGGCAGGCATGAAGTCTCCTCAACGTATAGCTGTGACTCATGTAACCAGATGTCAAATGGGCGCCAAAAAAAATGTCTGTAGACTGAGCCCTAAGAAAGCCGATAACGCAGAGATAATAGATGAACCAAATAAAATACCATAGATGTAATATTAGCCAAAAACTACAGAAGATAAGGCTCCTTCGCTGGCCTTAGTGTCTGCATGAATCCAACGAATCCCATGGCACAGTAGGACTATTACTTCTCCACAGAGCATACCCACTTGAAATGATAGGCATTCAAAATAAAGAATCCAAGATCAGACAAAACTTTTGCCCATAAACTATAAGCCAGTAAATAATGCATGCCTTTAATGGAGACTAACAAGCTTCTCTGTTGTGTTGCATTCCCTCTTGCTTGGGCTTGTCCTAGCCTAGCTCATGTTAAATTTTTGGTTAACATGCTCTTTGCTGCTGAGATCCATATCAGCCCAATTTAATTCATTTCATTTCCATAGAACATTATCATATTAATAGTAACCGGTGAAAGAACATAGACAATAAAAGAAGAGGACAAGCCAAGACCAGAGGACACGAGGATATGGCTCAAGCCAGGGAAAACAACTCAAGATTGGGAAAACCCTTGATTAATTCATCTTATTATCAAATATCAAATGTTCAGCATAGAGAAAGAGTACAATCAAAGTCAAACAGACTTTCCAACATGATGTACAATACCATAGTCCAAATGACCAAGAAGCAACCCAGACAAGTCTTTCATTCAGCCTTCAGATAACAGTAGACATACTCTGCCCTAGCCAGAGGTCAATGATAGACAAAGCAGCTACAAATCAGTCTCCTAAAGGAGCTCAATGCTGGATCAGCTAATGCGGCTTTCCTTGTTGATGATAGTGAACACAAGACAGTTCAATTCTGAGAAGATTGCAGGTCTGGTTAGGGCATACATCAGTCCTAACATAATGCAGCAAAAACATGTGACTAACCCCAAAAGAGCTTGCACTTCCTTGCTGAGATTGCAGCTTAGGGTAGACTGATATTTAGACTTTACAATCTCCCCCAGACATTGATCCACACCCTGTAATCTCCATTGAAGGTCTGTGGACTGCAAGTGAAGACAAACATTACTCAGGACTGCCCTCAAGTGCCTATCAAATATACCCAGATTTGCTCCAACAACCTCGACCACCAGTCTATGGAACTTGGCTCATCAAACAAGAGAATAAAGGCCTGCGGCCTAGCTGAAGTAACCTTTCAAGTGCAGTGGCTCATCTGAGGTAAAGAGGTCCCACACAAACCCATCCCAATACACACTCTAAACTGTCCAGAATTTCCTCAAGGCCTGCGGCTGTCCATCTGAAACATCTTGGCCCTCATGCAAAAGAAAACCCAAAGACAAACAACTCTTCGTCCTCCTTCTCCAAGTACTCGGCTGCCTTAGACATATCTTCAAGTATTGGATGATCTAAATGAGGTAGGGGGACTCCTCTATTTATATAAGATGGAGAGGTTTTCACATGTCTAAATAACCCCAAGCCGACCTTGATAATTTGAACATGTGGGGGCATAAATTCAAAAACACATTTCTGCTTAACCAAATTTGATGATCTTTAGGTCGATTTTGGTCCTTTTGAAAAGAGGAATCTATTGCAACAATTATTTCCATCAAATGAGATACTCAAAGTGGAATTTGGCCCTACTTGCCAAATTTAACATGATTTAATGGGAAATGATTTCAGGATTGGTCTTATCTTATAACAATCAATTAATCTGGGCTGAACACATTTTAGAATTTATGGCGCACTTAGTGGCCAAGCCATTGGAAGACAAAAGGCTGGAGGAGGAAGCGATGCCAAAGTAGTAAGGAATAGCTCCATTGAAGAGGATACCATCCCCCCTACTTGATATGATCAGGTTTATTGATTTTTTTTGGCTCTTTTTTTGAGTAGTTGCTTTACTGGTAATATTGCTTTATATTCTATGTAAAATTTAAATCACAGGAAAGAAGTTCACGACATTCTGTCAACAGTCGCAGAAATTTATGGTTAATTGATTTGTTTCCATCCTAGAACAGATTTTGAAGGTTTCCCTTATTTGTATCTACTCACAGAGTTTTCCCATGAAATATCATTAAACTCATGAAAGACAGGTCTCTGTAAGTGGTATTTGACTATGTATCTTGATTATTTATACTTGTCTTCCAATTTAATATTGTTGTGTTGAATAGTATGGTGCATCTATATGTAATTATGCAATTCATTTTTGGATGTGGTTTTGCCACTGGTTGAACCGTTGAATTCACCCTTATTGGGAAATGTAAAAATTTCTCATTTCCCACCCCGGTTTTCAGTTTCACCTTATTTCTCCCATATAGTTAAATGCCCTTTCCCATATCCATACATTCAACCACTGAAAAATAAATTTTGCTGAAAACACAAATTCTGGAAATTTTACAAAATGTTGGAAAATGCAGAAATAAAAAAAATCAGCAGGTACAAATAACACATTTAAACACAATAATTTTTGGTCAAGGTGACCCTGGAAAAACCCCTTACAACTCTTGGGGAAAACCAGTTCGAGAGCTCTTTCTTATTTCTGGAAAATGCTTTTTACAGTGAGAAATATTCAGCAAAAAATCAGCAAGCAAATTTTACAACTTATCTCGTTTTCCGTGTCTCACAGCCAAATGGAAAAACTAGCAACAACAAAACAGAATAGCAATAAATGCTGTACGACCTCCTCGATTTTCGTGCCAAATTTGCTGTACGACCTCCTCGATTTTTGTGCCCAACTGCTGTATGGTTTTCCTAGAAAATCGTGCCCAACTTGCTGTACGGTTTTCCTAGAAAATCGTGCCCAACTGCTGTATGGCCTCCACAAATAAACTGCTATACGGATTTCTAGAAAATCGTGCCAAATATCTGCCTTTCACTGTGTGCTCACTCAGTTGTACGGATTTGCTAAACTGCTGCCTTGGAATGTGTGCCAAGCTGCTGCCTCCTTCTCTTCCCTGTCCAGAAATCTCCCTTGCTCTCTTGCTCTCTCTCTCTCAATCTGCTCATGAAAGAATGAATGACCTTTTTCTCCTTTTCCTCCTTTAATCTAACTCCAATGGCTGAAATAGATTGAGATCTAGGGCTGAGATTAAATGCTCATTTAAATCTCACTTTCTATTTTTTAATTCACCCCACCTTAATAAAGACCCACTTAGTCATTTATTTCCAAAGTCACTTTTCCTTTCTAATTTTATATTGACTTTAATAAAGTCACTTTAAAATTAGACTTTAGTAACTATATCACTTAAAGTCACTTTTAAATTAGATTTGACTTTATAAAAATTATAAAGTCACTTTAGGAGAAAAATTAAATTCTTTTGGACACTTTTCCCTAGGCCAAAGATCAAAGCCTGAGGGAACCACCTGTCCTCCAGTACCAAATTTCAACACTCCCTCTTACCGAGGAAGGTGTTCCTCACCACACCCATCTTGTCTCTGAAGTAGTCATGCTTGCCCCGTGGTAAGGCTTTGGTAAGAATATCTGCAACCTGCTCATCAGTGGGAATATACTCAAGCTTCACAGCGCCCTTCTGAACACAGTCTCTGATGAAATGATATTTGATCCCGATATGCTTTGACCTGTCATGAAATACTGGATTCTCCGTGAGTTTAATGCAACTCTGATTATCACAATAAATCACTGAAGGTCTCAACGGCTGACCAAATAAGCCAAACAACATCTTGCGAAGCCAGATGGCCTCACAACTAGCTAGACTGGCTGCCATATACTCTGCTTCCGCTGAACTCAATGCTACTGACTGCTGCTTCCGGCTGAACCATGACACTACTGCTGAACCCAACCCAAAACAACACCCTGAAGTGCTCTTCCTATCAGAAGCACAACCTGCCCAATCAGAATCAGTATAACCTGCCAATCTCACTCCATCCCCCTGCCTGTAGTCCATACCATAATCCACTATCCCCTGCAAGTACCGCAAAATGTGTTTTGCAGCCACCCAGTGAACCTTCCTAGGCTCACACATAAACTGACTCATTGTGTTGACTGCAAAACAAATATCTGGTCTAGTGTTGACCAAATACATCAAGGAACCAATCAGCTGCCTGTACAATGTAGGATCCACCAACTTGGAATCTGAAGCATGAAGTTTCTTCCAGTTGGTGATCATCGGTGTCGACATGGGTCTACAATCCTCCATGTGGAATCTGCTAAGGTTGTCCACAATATACTTCCCCTGCCCCAGGAAGAAATGCCCTTCCTCCTGCCACACCTCCAAACCCAAAAAGTAATGCATCAAGCCGATGTCCTTCATCTCAAACTCCGCCACAAGATCTCTCTTGCAGTGCTCTATGAGTCTCTCTGCACCTGTAATGACCAAGTCATCCACATACAGCACCAGAATGAGAGGCTCCTCACCTATCACAATAAAGTAAAGGTTCGGATCTGCCTCACTCTTTGTGAAACCCATCCCCTGCAAGTATGTATCTATCCTGGAGTACCAAGCTCTGGGAGCTTGCTTCAGGCCATAAAGGGCCTTCTTCAGTTTGCACACATGGGACTCCTTCCCATGCACCTCAAAGCCCTGTGGCTGCTCAATGTACACCTCCTCCTGTATGAAGCCATTGAGAAATGCAGTCTTCACATCCATCTGGTGGATTTTCCAACCCATCTCTGCTGCTATCGATATAATGGAGCGGATCGAAGTATATCGAGCCACGGGAGCGAATGTCTCCTCATAATCAACTCCCTCTACCTGGGAGAACCCTCTAGCCACAAACCTCGCTTTGAATTTCTCAATGCTGCCATCTGCAGCATGCTTTACCTTGTAAAGCCATTTGGAAGTAACCATGGATTTGCCCTCAGGCCTCGGCACTACCTCCCAAACATCATTCTTCATGATAGAAGAATACTCCTCCTGCATGGCCTCTCTCTAGACCTGCTGGCTAGCTGCCTCCTCATAGCTAGAATGCTCAGAGTCAAGGATGCTGGTAACCATTGCCACATAGCTACAAAACCTCTCAGGTGGTCTACTCTCTCTGACCGGCCTCTTAGGCTCAGCAACAGTTGTTGCATCTCTCAAGGTGTCCTGAAGCCACTTGGGCTTCTTCTTCCCTGAGCGCACTTCTCCCATAGGAGAATGAAACTCCTCCTCCTCATCATCATGAGCCTGAACTCTTGACTGTCTATCTGCTGTCCTCCTGCCTGCACCTGAACTTGTAGAAGCTGAGGTACCGTGTGAACTGTCCATCAGTGGACTCCCCAGTGAATTGCTCTGTGAACTGCCTGGAGCACCACACCTCTGGCTCGGTGAGCCACTGCTCACTGACGGACCTGACATCCTCATAGATGTACCTCCTGATCCTCCTGATCCCTGCCCACTGGATCCCTGCGACTGACTCAACTGCTGCTGAGGGTCTCGCTGATCCAGATACTCTAACTCCCGTGATCTCCTAAAGGCCCCGTCCTCCTCGAACTTCACATCCCGCCTAACAACAACTTTCCTCTGTGCAGGAATGTAAATCCGAAAGGCCTTTGAGGTCCCACTGTAGCCCACAAAGATACCCTTCTTTGCGGTGGGCTCTAGTTTGGTCCTCTTATCCTTGGGTATGTAGGAGTATGTAATGCATCCAAAGATAGGAAGATGACCAATATCAGGCTTCTTCCTAGAAAAAGCCTCCTCCGGAGTCATGTTCCCTAAGGCACGATGCAGACTCCTGTTCTGCAAATAAACAACTGTGTTGCAGGCCTCTGCCCACAAGAACAATGGCAACCCCTGATCATGTAACATGGCTTTGGCAGCCCCTACGATGGATCTGTTCTTCCTCTCCGCAACCCCATTCTGCTGGGGGTTGTAAGGAACAGTGAACTCCCTCCCAATTCCTGCCTCCGCACAATAGTCAACAAACTCTCCAAGGGTGTACTCTCTTCCATTGTCCGACCTCAGGGACTTGATCTTCCGACCTGTCTGTGTCTCCACAAGAGCTCTGAACTCCTGAAACCGCTTGAAGACCTCACTCTTGGTCTTCAAGAAATAAATCCAGGTCCTCCTGGAGTGATCATCAATGAATAAAACATAGTACTCATATCCACTCAAGGAAACATGAGACATCCGACCGCTCACATCAGAATGAATCAAATCAAGAATCCCAGTCGCTCTGCGGTCACTGCTGGGAAAAGGGGATTTGGCAAACTTGCCCATCGCACATCCTCTGCAAGTATCAAAGTGATCAGTACTGAAATCTGGCACACCTGTAGTGATCTCCCGCAAGGTCCTCAAGGCTCCATGATACATATGCCCCATCCTGCGGTGCCAAATCTCACACAGCTCAGAACTGCGAGCTCTGCTGTCGGTACTACTGCTCAATGCCAAAAGGGATTGGAATGCAAACTTGTACACCTTTGCATGGCGTACACCTATCACTCTCGCTGAATCAGCTGGAGTGCCCCCGGGATACATCAACACCTGTCCTCCCCTGAACAATACTTCATATCATCTGTCCTCCAAAGATGAGACGGATATGAGGTTCTTCCTCATCCCTGGCACATAAAGAACATCTGACATCTTCAAGGGAGGTTTGGACTCCCTCTGAAATGTCAGTGTCCCCACATCGACTGCTCTAACAACTCTTTCATCACCGAGTACTACCTCTATATTAGTGCCACTCTCTGAAAGCTCTGAGAAGTACTCACGGACTCCTGTCATGTGACGTGAAGCCCCACTGTCCACATACCAGATACCCGAAGATGCTCTGCTAATCGAGGGAAAAGCATGCTCCCTCTGAACCTGTGTGGCAGGTGATCCTACACTAGAGGACTCATACGCAGTGAACCCAAACTCTCGATCAAAACGAACTGCAAAGTCCTCAACCTCTGCTGAAGTTGCCACGCTCTGGTTCTTCCCCTTCTTCTTCTTCTTCTCCGGACACACAACTGCATAGTGTCCCATCTTTTGACAATTCCGACACTTCACCTTGGAATAGTCCTTCTGTGTGTTACCTTGTTTACCTTTACCTTTGCCTTTGCCCCCACCATTGCTTGTGGAAGCCAGCTTCTTCCCTTTGCCTTTCTTGCCTCCTGCCGACATTGCTACATCCTCATCTTGCTCAACTGGCTTGGCTGCCCCAAGCTGACCTTTCCTGATCTCTGTCTGAATGCAATCATCCCAAAACCTCTCCCATGTGGGAAGGGTCTCACGTGCACAAACCCCATCAGCAAAGTTCATCCATGAACGGGGGAGGCCATTCACTGCAATCTGCACCAACTCAGTGGGTGGAATGTCCTCTCCAACTGCTGCCAACTCATCTCTCACATTAGTAATCTTTGTGAGATATCCAGCTGCACTATCATTACCCATCTTAATAGTCTTCAGCTTCTCCTTAAAGACCATTTTCCGGTTCTCATTGGTACTCTGGTAGAGATTGGACAATGTTGTCCACATTTCATGGGCATTTCTCTTTCCTCTCACATGACGAATGCAATGGTCTTTGACTCTGTCTAGAATCAGTCTCTTGCCCTTGTTGTTCCTTTTATTATACTCAGCCAACTGAGTAGCATCAATAGGCACAACAACAGGGTTCTGTGTGGTATGCACCATGATGTTCCAGACTTCTGCCTCCTCAAAGATATTCTGCATTCTCTCATTCCAAACGCTGTAATTTGTATGCCCATCCAGCCTATCCTCCACCCTCAATCCCAATGACATCCTGCTGTTCTAAAACTGAAAAATAGCATTGCTGTAGTAAAGATAAAACTGCTGTTTGTGAAAAATCAGCTTGCTGGAATTTTCTGAGAAAAATCAGCAGGCTGTAATTTTCCTCCTTGCTGTCCCAAACTGCACTTCAGCACTCAAACTCTGATACCATGTAAAAATTTCTCATTTCCCACCCCGGTTTTAAGTTTCACCTTATTTCTCCCATACAGTTAAATGCCCTTTCCCATATCCATACATTCAACAACTGAAAAATAAATTTTGTTGAAAACACAAATTTTGGAAATTTTACAGAATGCTGAAAAATGCAGAAATAAAAAAATCAGCAGGTACAAACAACCATTTAACACATTTAAACACAATGATTTTTGGTCAAGGTGACCCTGGAAAAACCCCCTACAACTCTTGGGGAAAACCAGTTCGAGAGCTATTTCTTATTTCTGGAAAATGCTTTTTACAGTGAGAAATATTCAGCAAAAAAATCAGCAAGCAAATTTTACAACTTATCTCGTTTTCCGTGTTTCACAGCCAATTAGAAAAACTAGCAACAGCAAAACAGAACAACAATAAATGCTGTACAGCCTCCTCGATTTTGG
Source organism: Pinus tabuliformis (assembly GCA_031772625.1). Classification (NCBI taxonomy): domain Eukaryota; kingdom Viridiplantae; phylum Streptophyta; class Pinopsida; order Pinales; family Pinaceae; genus Pinus; species Pinus tabuliformis. The sequence continues at coordinate 779,607,867 of CM062812.1, read as the reverse complement.
TGCCAAATTTGCTGTACGGCCTCCTCGATTTTTGTGCCCAACTGTTGTACGGTTTTCCTAGAAAATTGTGCCCAACTTGTTGTACGGTTTTCCTAGAAAATCGTGCCCAACTGCTGTACGGCCTCCACAAATAAACTGCTGTACGGATTTCTAGAAAATCGTGCCAAATATCTGCTTTTTACTGTGTGCTCACTCAGTTGTACGGATTTGCTAAACTGCTGCCTTGGAATGTGTGCCAAGCTGCTGCCTCATTCTCCTCCCTGTCCAGAAATCTCCCTTGCTCTCTTGCTCTCTCTCTCTTAATCTGCTCATGAAAGAATGAATGACCTTTTCCTCTTTTAATCTAACCCTAAGCGATTTTTGAGTGATCCCTAAATCTAATCGCTAAAATAGATTGAGATCTAGGGCTGAGATTAAATGCTCATTTAAATCTCACTTTCTATTTTTTAATTCACCCCACTTTAATAAAGACCCACTTAGTCATTTATTTCCAAAGTCACTTTTCCTTTCTAATTTTATATTGACTTTAATAAAGTCACTTTAAAATTAGACTTTAGTAACTTTATCACTTAAAGTCACTTTTAAATTAGATTTTTATAAAGTCACTTTAGGAGAAAAATTAAATTCTTTTGGACACTTTTCCCTAGGCCAAAGATCAAAGCCTGAGGGAACCACCTGTCCTCCGGTACCAAATTTCAACAGGAAAATGCTCCAAATATACATTATTGAAGGGAAATAAACTTTGCCAGGTCATTATTCAGATTTTCAGTAGGAACATGCATATTTAATTAGATATGCATAGTTTGGAACCCATAGGTTTTCTTTTTGAGTAAAGCAATATCCCAATATTTTTATAGCGAACTAGTAGAGGTCAGTCAGTTTGATCAGGATATACCAACTTTCCACCTTCCATTTGGGATATTTTAAAATAGGACTTGGGTCTTAAATCCATTAGTTGTGTGCATGAGTGGTTGTGCCCATGTGTTCCTGTATCTAGACGCTTTATCTACCCTTAGCACCTCAAAATCAAGAGACTATGTAACTGAGATATGCAAGAGGCACAAATTATATTTCCAATCTACACTGGACTGGGGTCAGAATTGTGAAGTGTGTGCACACATGTGATACAACTCACTGTATGCATGTTGGAGAAGACATCATACATTAATAATTTTATGACCCTAATAAGTAGGTCGATGGGACTGGCACAATGTTGTGAACATCGACATCGGGATAAAATTAGCAAGGGTCCGGAAAACCAAAAAATGTAAAAATCGGGAAAATATCGGTAAAAAATCGGCAAGCATCGGCAAACTTAAGATACCATAAAAATATTTTAAGAAATCAGCAAACATCGGCTAGGCCAAAAAATCGTGATTTTGAGATAAAATCGGGATGTTATCGAGATGTTCGCAACACTGGGCTGGCACCCAAAAGCATGTTTATTGTAAATACATAATGGGAGTGTAAAAGCAGCTCCTATTGCTTCTCGATTAATAGCAGAAAGACAGTATTAAATACAAGCTCAAGGGCACATTCTCAAGTTCACTCAAATTCCAATGTGTCAACTATTGCAACTCAAAGTATGCAACCTCAAACTCCACAACCTTGATGTGCATATCAATCCAGATATAGATGGGTTTTTGTTAGTAATATCTCATAAATAGGGACCTTTCAAATCTGCAGCAAGAAGAAGATGCTTCCAGTAGAATGATTGTAGATCTTACAATGTACTCCTTGTGGGAATTGAAAAGATTGAAATGATCTGTATGCTTCTACTATATGTAAACAAAGTATACGTGCTTTATGAGAACATAAATGACAAACAGATTAGATATGGTGGTGCTTGATGCATTTGAAGTAGAAATAGAGCAATTCAGAGCAGCCTAATGAACTAACAAGAATTGTACACTAGATTTGGAGCATGACTTTGTCCGAATTAATTAACAAACTAGTGGCCTATGTGTCAGGCTTCACCAATGAAGATATTACCAAGACATAGCAGATCTTAAAATCCATTATTTAGTATTTGGATAGTGGGTTTGGGCTACAATTTTGCTGATCATATGTCAACAATCTAGTTTAAGAATTGAAGGTTGGTTTGTGGATGGAAGCAATAGATTTCTTTGTATTTGAGAAAACATATCAAAATGATCATCCAAAAAAAATAAAAATTATTGGTAACGATCTCTAGTTCATGGTTGTGTTACAGAGCGGTATCAGAGCTCCTAGGTTCAACACTTGGACCTAATGGGCTCTATCACCTGAAGAATAAGGGTCTAATCCTTGGTGTGTCTTCAACTTATAAAGTATTGTTGACATACTAGATAAGGAACAGCTGGCATTTGGTACTCTTAAAGAGGCTAACTAATCAATAGAGGACCATAACTGTACAGGGCCTTGAAAGCTGTCATACCAATGGACATGTGGTATGCTGTGTTCGACCAATATTCTACTAGGTGCAACCATGTTATTCTTGAGGATCGATGGTCAGCAGCATAGTTTCAGAGGTATCCTTCCAAACATTTGTTAAAAGTTTCAGCCTGCCCATTGGTTAAGGGTGAAACTAGTGTTTGGAGTTTAGGTGATGCCTACAAGTGTCCACCCACCTTAGGCAGTCCCATCACAATGTCCATGCTTAGCTGGACTCCATGTGTTTTCAATTTTATTCCTTTGACTGGTTTCATGTGACTCGTGAGGCCACAAAATAAAAATATTCTACATCTGTTTTTAAACCTTTCCAAAAGAATCTATTCCTGATGCATAAATGAGTTTTGAAAACCAAACATGGCCAGCATAAGGAGAAGAATGGCTTTATTCAAGGATCTGTACCCTGAAGTTGGAGTGAGTAATAAGGTAGATTTGATTTTCAGATAAAATGATATCACCTGAAATTGAATAATTGTTGTCTGCCTTTTTGTCATTCTGGGTTTGTGCATTATGGAATCATCTCAACCAATGTTGCGAACATCAGCTTCGGGATAAAATCGGCAAGGGTCCGGAAAATAAAAAAATTGTAAAAATCGGGAAAATATCAGTAAAAATCGGCAAACATTGGCTTGGCTGAAAATCGTGATTTCGAGATAAAATCAGGATGTTATTGAGATGTTCACAACACTTAGATTCTCAACCTTGGCATATTTAGCAAGAATCTCTTCTTTCCATCCTGGTCTGTTATGGATAAGGTGGGAATATCATGTATTGAGGATAATGAGTTTGCCACCATGTTGTTGATGCCTTTCTTACATTGAATCTCAAAGTTATACACTTGCAACTTGCTAACCGCTTGAATGTGCTGCCACTTAAAATCGGCAAACATTGGCTAGGCCGAAAAATCATGATTTCGAGATAAAATCGGGATGTTATCGAGATGTTTACAACACTTAGATTCTCAACCTTGGCATATTTAGCAAGAATCTCTTCTTTCCATCCTGGTCTGTTATGGATAAGGTGGGAATATCATGTATGAGTTTGCCACCATGTTGTTGATGCCTTTCTTACATTGAATCTCAAAGTTATACACTTGCAACTTGCTAACCGCTTGAATGTGCTGCCACTTAAGTTCTGTTGAGCTAAGGGGTACTCTAAACTTTGATGATCTGTTGCCCCAACAGACACTGCTTAAATTTTCCTATGGCATGCATTTTCCTGAATAAATGCCTGGTGTCTTTTCTTTATCAGTGAACTTCCTACCTTCAGAAGCAATAGGCTGTTGATTTTTTTCTTATAATCACAGCTCTAATGCTAATGCAAGAAGCATCATATTTGATAATGAGGTGACTAGATGTCACTATCTTCTTCCTATAGATTGTGGCTTCTTCTGCGCCGGACCAGCTAAACTGTGGCCTCTTGGTTAGATCTGTAAAGGGTGCCATGAGACCCCATAAGCCTTTGATGAACTTCATATTGAAGTTGCAGAGCTCATTGGATCCTCTTAATTGCTTCACGTTCTTTGGAGTAGGCCAATTCAGAATTGCTTGAATTTTAGTGTGGTCCATTTTCACAACCTACTTACTAATAATGTGACCCAAATAGATTGACTCTATTGGATTTATTCACAAACAAAGAATTTACCCATAGGATTTCAACAACAATTGCCAAACAGTGAAGGTGGTACTCCATGTTCACACTGTAAATTGGGTTTTCATCAAAGGAAAACAAAAAAAGGGGTAGGGTTTGAAAGTTTTGACTTTTATTCATGGTACCTTGAATAGTAGTTGGTGCACTGGTTAGTCTGAATGGCATCACTTGAGACTCAAAGTGGCCATGGCATGTTCTAAACTGATCTGCCACTCTCACTCCTATCTGGAATACCCAGGTCTTAAGTGTATCTTGGTGAATATTGTGGCACCATGCAAGTTTGCCATCAACTCATTGATCCTTGAAATAGGATACCTGTTCTTGATAGACCCCTGGTTAATCTCGTATAATTCTGATTATACCATCCTTTTTTCTGATTAGCTCCATAATAGGACTGTTTTTAAGGACATTATGGCCCATGTCTAGTAGTCTGAGGGGGCATTCCATGTGGTATATTTCGAAATACATCTAAAAGAGAATCAATTATTTTTTGCACCTCCTTTTGTCTCTGTGCCCAGCCTACTGTCTCCCAAAGAGCAGTTTCCTTCATGACTTATTCCTGTTGTGTATGTCAATGGCAGGCTGCCTTCTGTGAATGGAACCTTAGATGCTGCCACATAAGCAAGCAGTGTGCAAGCACAGGAGTACTACAAATGTTAGGCCTACCAAATATCCTTGTACCTTTGAAGGGAAGCTGGCTGCCTTCTGTGAATGGATCCTTAGATGCTGCCACATAAGCAAGCAGTGTGCAAGCACAGGAGTACCACAAATGTTAGGCCTACCAAATATCCATGTACATTTGAAGGGAAGCTGGCTGCAGCAGCATGTGCTTAAAAAAAAATTTGTTGGAGAATGATAGAAGTTGCAATTCGATAATTTTCAATAGGTGTAAAACCATAATAGTTGCTATTCCAGAATCAGCCACCAGAAACCCCTGTCCAATATGCCAATATGCCTCTTCAGCAAATGATGGCACAATACCAAGAACAGTCAATGCCATTGCAAAGCCCAGAAAAGGCCACTGAATCAACAATTACATGCAAACATCATTTTCCAGACCCAAACGCCCCAATATAACCAAGGGTCAGTGGTGATACATTAAATGTCCATGGAGACATACTTGTCACCAAGCCTGCACCAAAAATAATACCGCACTGGGCCATATGTGTACAAAATATTGCCTAGCAAATCTCCAATAGAAACCAAATCAGAAAAAGCTGATTGGAGTGGCTTCCATCTTCTCACTCGCCACCGAGTTTGTTGGTGCAATCATGCCTCTAAGCAATCGAACAGAAGAGTGCCCTTGTAACAAGGTTCTAAGGGCTTCCACGGTGCCTAGAATATGGACTTAAAATTTGGCCTTATTATTCATCCCTTCCCAAGAAATTGATAATAGACTTTCATTGGTGGCTATGGTGGTTTTCTAGGCCAAGGTTTCTTTAGAGGTGTCATCAAAATTTTGCTTTACTACTTGTTTATAAATTTTTGAAGTTTTTAAACATAATTGTTAGTTTATTAATTGTACTCTTATTGTAACAAAAGCTTGGAACTGTGTTTTCTTACATTTTTTTGGTCCCACACCCAAAGTTTCAGTTAAGTGAGATGTTAGACACACATGGACAGCACAAAAGATATGAAAGATAAATCATGCAATACATTTTTTATTAACAATAGATATACATTTATAGTACAAATATGTGACTCTTGGGTTTCAGATCCCAAGGTCTCTTGGACTGCTTTTGTCCATTCGGCTTCCACACTAACCCATTAGGATTAGGTGTCCAACATTCCCCCCCTTAATCCGAAGGGTTATGTATGAGTCCAAGAAGAGAGCTGTAATACAAAATGTGCAAAAAATGCATGGCAGCACTAGGCTGAATGTGCTCTATGAAATGTTGGTATAAAGGGCGGTGGTTTAAGGATGACCACCAACACTGGAACGCTTAGTGCAGTTCCCGGAACTCTTCCAAAACTGGCAAGAAACTGAAGTTTTCTGCTAGAGGAAGTGATCCTATTGTTTCAAAGAGGGAAACCTTCAACCATAAAAGGGAGGTCTCACCCCGCATAAAAGGTAAAACTTCAACCTGAAAAGGGAAGTCTCAACCTGTGATGGTTTAAGGATAACCAACAACTCTGGAATGCTTAATGCAATTCCTGGAACTCTTCCAAAACTGGCAAGAAGCTGGAGTCTTCTGCTAGAGGAAGTGTTCTCAATCTGTTCACGGGCATCTTTGTCTCTGGCTACAACTCTGAAACTGGTGTGGCAGGTTGTGGCTCAGGCTCGCTTGATGTGACTTTGAAGCTTGTAGATGACCATCATTTTCCCCCCTGTCAGGTACAAGGTGAGAAGATGGAGAAAACTCAACTGCAAGACTGCTCAATACTCTAGAACAAGTTCTGACATGCGTTTGGAATATCTTCTTGGCTGTTGATGCCCATTGCCAAGAAGCGATCCATCCAAGATGAATCTTTGTTCTTGCAGGACGTTTGTTTCTGAAGCATCTGTGTGAAGAATGGCTGGTTTTATGACAGTGCTCACATGGATGAAGATCAAAACAATGATCTTTCAAATGGCCAACTCGGTCACAGTGTTGGCATTTCACGATCTGTTGTTGTTGTTGTTGTTGCTGTGGAAGAGGGGCAAAATCTGGAACAGCTGGAGCTGAACTGTCATAAGGAGCAGGTGAACTGTCATGAATGAATCCAGCACTCTGAAACTGAATGGGCTTGGCATAGTCTGGAATATGAAAGGACAAGTCCTTGTCATATCCAAGACCAGTTCTGTGCTTGTTATGGACAAGCTGTTCTCAAGGTCTGATGATGGGCTTGGGAAGTGCAGACTGAGTTTCTGCATCTGCATGTACAACTGCTGCTTTATTGGGCACTGAATGAACTTGAACAATATTAACTTGCTGTTTATGGGAGTCTGTTTTATTGTTCTGAACAGAAACAGGTTCAGAATGATGACTCCACTGTTGTAATTCTTCCTGCTGCAGTTGTGATTCAAGCTGCAAAAACTCTATCTTTTCTTGTGCATATTGCAGACATGTTTGAATGTCTGAAAGAGAGGCTTTGTTAATTTTGACTGTGCTGTTAGCAGTGGACATGATTAGAGTTCTCAATAACTCTAATATTCTTTCAAGCTTAGCCATTTTTCTACCCCTTAAAAAACCTCCAAATCCCACAGAAAAATGTAAGCTGCTAAATATCTTCAAGTTGCACAAGAAAGCCCTATAGCTTAAAGGGAAAAATCAACCAGAGATATCTTGAAACTGTCAAAATTATACAAATATCACCGAGTACTTCTATATTTAGCCAACAGTTACCCAAATCCTCTAATATTTTGAAGAAATCCTTCGACTGCTGCAAAAGAAAACTATCAGCTGCTAAATACCTTCAATCCACGATCAATGTGCATCATCACTGCTAAATACCTTCTAGATGCAAGCGGCAGGCATAAAAAAATTTGTTATGGCCAACCAGATTCAACTAAGTGGCATAGAAAAAATCATTAGTGATTTTGCACTCTGCACGACTCCATGGTTGCATACAGAAGCAATGCCTTTCACCAACTCGTACAAAATTATCAATAAAATATCACACTGTTAACCCTCATAACCACAGTTCAGTTAAAGTTCTAAATCTCCATGCAGAAATCAACAAAATCGCCTCAGCGCACCTTGATAACCAAAATATCTGTTGGAAATTCAACTAGAAGAACAAAAAGTACAAATAGAGAAACAAATCCAGGTCACTTCTTGTGGGTGGATTGATTCGATCTACACTTGATAGAAAAGCTATATATGGGCAGTCTCTCGAGCTCACACCCTGTGTAGGTCTGCGCTTCAAATTTGTTTTAGATAACACATTTATCTGCGAACAGGAATTTGGTATGGAGATAGTTGTACGATCTGGTACACTACCTTTGCATAATGTATTTCCACATGAATAGGACAATTCAGTAAATGCACGTCGGAGAGGAAAAAAACAAAAAACTTTGAAGGGCAGCGGTCGGCCGGATATTCTCAAGACTTATTAATTCGCAGAGTTTTCAAACTTATTAATTCTGAATTCTATTATGCACTAGGCCCAAACTTCTCCTCAACAAAAAAATTACACCGTCTTACCTCGTAAAAATCTGTTTATATCCATGCGACTGATCTTAACAATACTCAAAAACACTGTTTTCAAATAAAATACCAGAGTCTTCAACGCACAAAGGGAACCGCACAGTCTTCAACAAGGAGCGCACAAGTTGTTTTTATTTTTATTTTTTATCAAAGCTATTTTTCTCGAAAGAATATCCTGGTCCGGCTGTCTGTCTTTAAAACTCAGTATCACTTCGTTGGCAACCTCCTCACTAATGATTCCTCGTGCTCGGCGAAACTTTAGTATGTCCAACAAGACATCCTCTGAAAATTCTGGATGGAACTGAATACCAAGTACAGTGTTTCCAACAGCAAATATTTCAATATCTGTCTTCGCAGAATAACCCAAAACAATGCCGCACTGCTCCAAGTCTCGTTCGTTGTTCTGCAAATCTCATACACGATGTTTACATCCCGCTGCTTTACCACAAGTCCATTGTACATAGCAGATTCATGTTTACAGCCTTCAACTCAAAACAGGAGTAACGCAATCGATGCACATATGTAATACAAATGCCTCAAATAACGCACCGAATAGCATAACGAACATCACATGCATACCACGTGTTTTTCAGAAGGGAGTTATAGCATACAACCTTCAAAGGCCGGTGTTTAAAAACATTCAATGCACAGAATTGATGCCATACATATGGCAATCAATGTATTAACGCATTAATGTAGAACGCAACACCATACGTGTCAACATAAAGCATATGCACCACTCTTCAAGCACACAACCTTCATGGTCTTTAATTCAACGTATTACCAAGAATTCAACGAACAAACCTTCAACGCATACAATTTGTAGGAGCAACCAATTCAACGCAGCTATGATTTCAAGGACTCCTATGAAGAGATGAAAGCAAGCATTATATCTTCGAATGAAACTATCTCCAGAAAGGTTATATGGCTACAGTTGTTCCCAGCTTCGGCTCAATGTATCTATCCACGGAGCACCAATACGTTCACTAAAAAAACTGAGAGGACAACATCTAGCAGAATATGAGTATTATTTGCATGGGAGAATGCACAAAGTGCAGGTCTGGCAAAGGTAACAGAAATGTCAGCGTTGGCGTTTCTGAAGGGCGAAGAGATGATTTATGACATAAAAATCGATTCAAATACCTAATTTCTCTCACGGATTAGAATTGCTCCAACATCAATAATGCGCACAATATTTATAAACAACCCATGCATTTCATACTAGAGAAATTATGCGTGCTGGAATGCAGTGCGAATTTACTAATTTTGATGCACTGGCTAGTGCTAGAATGCAGAACGACAAGGAACAAAGTCTCTGAGAGTAACTGCAACAAATTTACCGAAGTTATTATTGAAGAAACGTAGCAGAGGCGTAATACCATGTCAGGGAATAAAGGTACATCGCAGGTGGTGCAACGCTTTTAAATGGAGCGTATATGGACAGAGAACGCAGGTCTCATAAATAGAATATGGAAGACAAACATCTCAGAACGGCTTGGACAGATGCGTTATATGGCAGAGGCAGCGTGTCAGGAGCTCTGGAAAAGAATATGGCAAAGGGCCAGGACTGACATGCACATAACAGGCCACAGAAAAACAAGCGGCTCTGATACCATGTTAGACACACATGGACAGCACAAAAGATATGAAAGATAAATCATGCAATACATTTTTTTATTAACAATAGATATACATTTATAGTACAAATATGTGACTCTTGGGTTTCAGATCCCAAGGTCTCTTGGACTGCTTTTGTCCATTCGGCTTCCACACTAACCCATTAGGATTAGGTGTCCAACATGAGAAAACCCTGAAACATGAGTTCAACTTGAAGGGAACTTAGGAAGGCTGCTCACTGTCACCACAACAATTCTTCTTCTCACTTAGGCTAGTTCTCCTTCAATACAAGATGGATACGATAAACCTTAGAAATAGATGGATGGGTGGACAAAGACCAATTCCAATCTCAATTCTTCATCTGCTATGTGTTTCCTCATCTGTCCGCTGTCTTCTCGCGACACGTCTCATCCCTCCGCCAATTTCCCTGCTTGTCCGCACACACACAGTCGCTGCTTATTCTCGTTTCGTGTCAACCGTCTGCTGTTCCGACTGTCCCTGCATCCACGACCGCCTGTATACCCCACGCACTTCACCTCTCCTTCCGCATATGATTGTCGGCCTTGTTCAGTTTCCGCCATCCGTCTCAATTAAGACCATATATTAAACATTAGACATTAGATAATATATAATCTGTTTAAATTTCCGTCGGCTCCAATTACATTTATATATATTGAGACCAATTTTCAAACATTAGATTATATAGTCAACCATATAGTAAGGATTAATTAATTATATAATTTCTTATTGTATAATTAATTAATATTTAGATTATTGTTTTAAAAAAAATTCAATTTAAAAAAGAAAAAAAAGAAAATTAGGATTAAGTTAAGAAAAAGAGTTACGCTGGATAGATATACTCCACCTCAGACCCGCTCAATGGTTTCATCAATGTTGATGGCCGATTTCAATAAGAGACTAGTAGACCTTGAGACTAAGGTGACCGGACAAGGCGATAAAATCGAGGAGCTCCAGAACACAACAAAGGGAATAAAGAGTCAGCTCGAGGAGAGCAAGAATGAGTTTAAAAAGGATCAGGCAAACCTTCAGTTAAGGTGGATCAAGCTATGGTGATGTTGGGTTGTATTTGTATGAGCTTGAAGATTACACCCGATCAAATACTCCAGAATAATGAGGCTACTTAACATCTCAATTCTCCAAATTCGTGAAAATCATCAGACACAAATGAGAAACCCGAGTCTCCAAAGACATCTTCCACACCTAATCAAGGAAATAGTAACACGAATTTTGAAAATAGGCAGCGCTAGAATCCATACACCAATCTGTTTTTTTCAAATCAATACCCCTTTTTCGCTCCGTTGATAGCGACATATCAACAAAGAGCAAAAATCGAGCTATCCAAATTTGACGGTAACGAAAAATGTAGCGTTGCTTGGCTCAATAAAGCAGAAGAATATTTCGAGATTTACGATATTGACAATGATGACGAAAAGATTAGGCATGCTTCCATGAAAATGGAAGGCGAAGCATATAATTGGTATATGTGGTGGAAGAAGATGACACTTGCTATTAGTTGGAGGAAATTTAAGGATGCGTTCTTTAAAAGGTTCCAAGGTGTCAAGGAAGAAGAGTTCTTCTCAACACTCACCAGATTGCAACAAAAAGGAGATGTGGATGAATACACTCGAGAATGGGAGACTTTAGCAACACGAGTACCTGGATTATCAGAAACTTGTCTCATTCAATCGTACACCTCGGGACTTAAACCCCATCTACAAGCAGAACTTGAGCTTCATGACATTATGTCGATAGAAGTAGCAAGACAAAAAGCAAAAGCTGTTGAAAAGAAATTTGAAAAGATGTTGTGGTCAAAGGCTGAAAGAGTATATTCGAGACGAAGATTTCCCCAGTTTGCGAACACGAATAACACAAAATATGTTCCACCACATCTTTGTGAAGGAGAAAAAACTAACGTGGAAATGCAAAGGATGAAAGAGGGAAAATGCAAACGCTGTGGCGAAAAATGGGACCCTAAACATAGGTGTGCTAAAGGAAAAGAGACCAAAAACCTGTATAAATGCGAAGCAACTAATGATTCAGATAGTGATGAATCAGATGTAGAAGAAATCGAAGATTCCCCAGAATTCTCTCCAGAACTAGATGATGAGAGCATTTTGCAAGTATCATTATCGGCCATGATAGGTATATCACAACCCCAGACATTAAAATTAAAAGGACATATCAAGAAGAACAATGTAATGGTTCTCATTGATACCGGTAGCACCCACAATTTTTTGGACTCAACCATGGCGAAGAGACTCAACATTTTCACATTTCCCATGCCCAACATGAAGTTTATGGTAGCCGACATTAAGAAAATTGAAAATGTAGGGAAATCCCATAAAGTCAAATTACAGATTCAAGACTTTAATTTAGAATCTCCGTTCTACACTGTACCATTATTAGGAGTGGATGTGGTCTTAGGTATCCAATGGCTACAAACCCTCAGTACTTACTCTGCCAACCATCAAAAGCAATTTATAAAATTTAAATGGGAAGGGAAGAAATACAAATTATATGGGTTCCAGCCACCTGAGAACCAAATTGTATCATCATCTCAGATGATGAAAATGATTCTGAACGGAGCGCCAGCCTATGTAGTACAGTGTCATCAATTAGAAATGTTAACTTCAAATCTAGTCAACAAAGAAGCACCAGAAGTCCAAGAGCTAATTCAAAAACATGAAAAAGTATTCCAAGACCTTCCGATGAAGATGCCGCCTAAAAGAGATATCGAGCATACAATAGAAGTCAAAGCAGGATCAAATCCCATCAACATCAAACCATATCGATATCCACATCATCAAAAAACTGAAATTGAGAGATTAGTCCAAGATCTTTTAAAGTGTGGTGTGGTATCATCTCAAAAAGTAGAAGTCCGTATGCTACTCCAGTTGTATTAGTTCGAAAGAAAGATGGATCGTTCAAATTATGCGTCGATTATTGAGGACTAAACAAAATAACAATTAAAAACAAGTTTCCAATTCCTTTTATCGATGAAATGTTGGATGAACTACATGGCGCTAAATACTTCTCAAAAGTGGACCTAAGGTCAACATATTACCAAATCAGAATAAGATTGGAAGATGTAGCAAAAACTGCGTTCCGAACACATGAAGGTCATTATGAGTTTAAAGTAATGCCTTTTGATTTAACCAATGCATTGACAACATTCCAAGCTACTATGAACGAGCTATTCCGTCCACATATAAGGAAGTTTGTGTTAGTGTTCTTTGATGACATTTTAATCTACAGTAAAACTTGGAAGGAGCACCTACAACTTTTGGAGAAAGTTCTTAATGTGTTGGAAGAGCATCAGTTCTATGCCAAAAAGTCAAAATGCACTTTTGGGAAGGAAGAAGTAGAATATCTTGGACATATAATTATTAATATCCAAAGAAGGAGTAAAAGTAGATCCTAATAAGGTCAAGGCTATAAGGGAATGGCCCAAACCAGTTAATATCTCCAAGTTAAGAGGTTTCTTAGGATTGACAGGGTATTATCGAAGATTTATCAAAAACTATGCCCATAAAACCACACCCCTATCGAACTTTCTAAAGAAGAACTCATTTCAATGGAATGATGAAGTAGAGAAGTGTTTTGAAGACTTGAAGGAAGTTATGTCTAATGCCCCTATATTGGCAACTCCAGACTTCTCAAAACCATTTGTAATTGAATGTGATGCTTCGGGTTTTGGCATAGGAGCAATACTAATGCAGGATGGTCATCCAATCGCATTTGAAAGCAGAAAGCTCAATAAGCACGAACGTCTCAAGTCTACATACAACAAGGAAATGCTTGCTATTATGCACGCATTAGCCAAATGGAGACAATATCTCTTGGGAAGTAAGTTCTTAATACGAACAGATCATAATAGTCTTTAACATCTCCTCTAGCAGAAAACGCTATCTACAGAACAACAAAAATGGATAGAAAAAATTGCTACCTTTGACATGGATATATTACATAAGAAAGGGAAAGATAACGTAGTAGTTGATGCGTTGTCAAGGAAAGGCAAAGAACCATCATTACTCGCAGGTTCAATGGTTGTGCTCGAATGACTTAATGAGATTCGAAGTGAATATGCAAAAAACCTAGAAACAAGTGCTATAATCAATAATCTTCCCCAGAATTCAAAATTAGAATGGAAGAACGATATTCTATGGTACAAGGGAAGAATTTATCTGAATGCAGATTCCAAATTTAAAGCCAAGGTTCTCAAAGAGTCACATGATTCATTGTCAGTCGGACATGTGGGATACTTTAAAACCTACTATAACGCATGTCAGTCGTTCTTTTGGAAGGGAATGAGCAGTGATATTCAAAAATATGTAGCCGAATGCGATAAGTGCCAGAGGAATAAAATTGAAAATATAATGACACCCGGACTACTTCATCCCTTAAACATCCTGAATCAGAAATGGGTGGAAATATCAATGGACTTTATTGAAGGTTTACCTATGTCTGATGGTAAGGATAAAATTCTCGTAGTAGTCGACAGACTCACCAAGTACGCTCACTTTATTGCAATGAGGAAATCAGACTCAACAAAACAAATCGCTGAGATATTTTGCAAAAATGTTTACAAATTACATGGATTTCCCAAGGTCATTGTGAGCGATAGAGATGTCAAATTTAAGAGTAACTTTTGGAAGGAATTCTTCAAACATATAGGAACCTACCTCAACATGAGTTCAGCTTACCATCCTCAAATGGACAGCCAAACAGAGGTTGTCAATAAATGTTTAGAAGCCTGTTTGTGTTGTTATGCCACCGACAAACAAAATAAGTGGGTTCAGTGGTTACATCTCGCTGAATGGTGGTACAATTCCACTTAACGCACGTCGGTGAAAATGACTCCTTTTCAAGCTTTGTACGGTTACGAACCTCCGAAATGGAAGGACTTTGCTATCATCGAGACGAAGCTGCCAGCTATTAAAATCCAGTTAGAAGAAACCCAAAAAGTAGTCCAAACTCTAAAAGAAAATATAAATAATGCAAGGAATCATATGAAGCAGCAAGCTGACTGAAACAAAACCGAGAGAGAATTTGAAGTTGTAGAATGGGTATTTGTCAATAAATTGGCACCAAAATTCTATGGACCATACCAGATCAACAAAAAGATCAACCAAGTTGCATATAGTTTAAGCCTTCTGGATAAAAGTTGCGTCCACAACGTCTTCCATGTATCTTGCCTTAAAAGGGCACTTGGTGACCATCAATTAACACAAACAACACTTCTGTCCTTAGATGATGAAGGAAGTGTCATTTTAGAGTCAGAAGGTATCATATCCACCAGGGAAAAGAAGCTCCGATCTCGTGTAATCAAAGAATACCTGATCAAGTGGAAGGACTTACTAGAAGAAGAAGCTTCTTGGGAGACTGAAGCATTTCGTCAACAACATCCGTCGTTACGTATGCTTTGAGGACAAAGCATTTTTTTGGGAGGAAGGCAATGTTATATAAAAATTAGTTAGTTGTAATTATTAGTTTAATAGGCAAAGGGCATGATCAAAGATCATGCCCATTCACCAAGAGGCACCCAAGGCTGTATTTAAGCCAGGGCCTCTCACTCTGTAATTCATCATTCAATTATTAATAAGATATATATATCATTGCTGTTAATTGCTGAGTTTCTGTGCTTCAGCCAGTAAATAATATGCAACCTTAAACGATGGACAACCATAACATGAGATTACCAGAGATAAGGACAATGCAGGACAACCTTCTAAAGAATAAACAGCCCAACCAAATACATCACACCTTTATTCATAATCTCACAAGATTAAATGGGCCATTAGCAAATGCAAACAACCGATCTGAAATTACAGCAGAAATGCTCTTCAAAAATTCAAAATTACATCAAAGACTTAGGGAGGGTCAAGATAATCAACCCTAATTTCTGTCTTTGTGCAAAACTGCCCTCTAGAGGTTATTTTCAGCACAAAGTTATAGTGGTTACTCTAGCATAAAACTCTGGTCATCCAATACAAAATATAAAAGAAATGGAAACCTCACACGTGCTTGCCACTTGACTTATTCCTTCTACAAGATCTTCAACTAGGCTTGGAGGGGATCTCCTCACAAATCTAGCATTCCTTGACAAGTGAGAGGGCTTGTCTTTATGTATATATGATCTCAACCTCTCTTACAATAATATAATCATTTAGTGGTTTCAGATTCATTAATTTCTTCAAGGAAAAGTAATTAAAATGTTAAATCCTCAACCTTCTTAAATAAAATAATGATAAGTGGATTCTAGATCTACTTTTACCCTACAAGAAATAATAGCAAAGATGCATGAACAAATCAAATAATTCTCTCAAGAAGGGCTTTCCTCATCTTTTGGAGCTTCAATGGCTTCTTAGAGTGTGCTTAATGCCTCCTTGAACAAGGGCATCCTCTATCTAAGATTCTCTCAAAGCATGACTTTTAAAATAGTTATGGAGCTCAAAATAAGGGAAGCATTCCTCAAATAATCCCAACAAATTCTTGAAGCGTGGATCTCAAGGTGGAAGCATGCCAAGACAATGTTATGAAACTTTCCCTTAATGTAGGGTGCTCCAACAATCAAGCTAGCAAAACTCCTTAAAAAGTGGATCAGAATGTCAAATCAAGGGAGTGCTCAACAAGGTTTAATTGAACGAGGAGAAATCTGAGAGCAGTATTCCAAAATCAATGGGGAACACACTTGGAAAGACTGACAAATTTTGAATTAGTTTCATGTACCAAATTGCATATATATATATATATATAATATATATATATATATAAAGATATACCACTGCTTGAAATTTTTCTGAGCTGGCCGTTAAGTGGCAGGCCTAATAGGGGTTTTGGCCTTGAAACATGATCAGGTCGTTCTCATCTCCTGGTGCTATAAATTGGCTCCTACCTCATATGCCTCTGTGGCTACCTTAAGTCCCAAGAAAAGCCCACGAGAATGGGATAATGGTCAATGGTGTGGAACTCTTCAGTCCCCAAGTCCTAAGAAAATTGACAATAAAATGTTTCTACCTCAGGGGAAACCAATTCTGCCAAGGATTATTCTCTACCCTCAGCTTCAGTTTAGATAACGTTCGTCACATACTAGTTTGAGATCACATTTATAGTGTTCTTAACAATGTAGGTCTATAATCTATAATCTAAGATATATTGTATCAGACCTTCTAAAGCACTAGCATTCTCTGTTTCAACTAATTATTGCAGTTGTATGGTTGCCTGAATTCTCTGTAAATAGTTGCAGTCAGTCAATATACCTGAAACATGTTAACAGACACAACCTGACATAATTGCACTAAATTTAGGCATAGACTTCTTCAAGTGCTATGTAAGATCACGGGCCAATGTATTTAAAACGTCCCCTCCCTCAGCTATTAGCTCTTTACAAAAATCACACTGAGACTTACCCTCATCAGGGTCTTTGCAAAAGGGCCAGCAACATTTTACTCTTGGCGCGGACAGTTTCGAAAGGGTCAATATCAGTGAAAAATTCACTACAGTAAACCCTCCAAACTCTGTCAGCTGTAAACTCTCTTACAATTCAAATAGTGTTGACTCAAAATGTCACTTGTTTGACTTTATATGTATCGTGTTTATGGTTACAGTCTTAGTAAGTTTGTAACAAAACTTGTTTATGTTTGGCTTCCACCGATGAGTTGTGTTACAGGATTGTTTTAGTGCATATGGTCATAGAACACTGAGGACGGTGTTCCCCTCAAAGGGGAAGGGTTGTAATGACCCCAATTATTCTGCAAATCTGTTAATTATGCCAATCATCGTGCACTCATGTAGATATGGTAAATGTTGCCTTGGTTACCTTACATGGCCATTGTAAATACCTTCTTGGTCAGTTTTGTAAATAGTGAAAATGGTGAATATGCATATAGTAAATATTGTCTACACTTTGAAATTGACAAATATATAAATGCCTCCTTGGTCACTTTTACAATAGTGTGAACACTGGTTAAAAATGTTCAAATTTCATAAACCTTTTAAAGTGTATGTATATATTATATGTGTAAACCTTAAGTAGGATTTCTGATTGGGTACGGATTTCTGAGGCTTCTCTCTCTCCACACGTGCAAAGAAGGGAGTGTTCTTTTGCTGCCCTTGCGTTGACCAGCGTTGACCGAAAATTGCAGAAGGCTGTTTTGACCAGCGTTGACCATCTTTGACTCTGGTTTTGTGTGGGATATTTCTGTTTGGGCAGGCCGCAGTTCTGGGCACAAAATCCGAGGCTGTTTGACCAGTGTTGACTGTGCTAGGGTTTGCTGCAGCGTTGACTTTTGTTGACCAGATTTGACTGGAAATTTTCAGACTGTTTTTGGGCTGATTTGACTTGTTGTTGGAGGTCGAGTTGACCGAGTTTGACTGAGCTGTTTTGGAGGTCAAAATCTGCCCTGTTGACCAGCGTTGACTTTCTGGTTAGGGCTTTCTGTTTCTGCTGTTTGACTGATCAGATTTCACTGTGATTGGGCAAGTGAATATTGTATATTGTTCTCTCTGTCTCTGCTGAACTTTTGAAGAATTATAAGAAGAATTGATCAAGGGTTCCCCACATTGGGGTTTGTCCCTGGTTGGTGCCATATCTTGTGTCCTCTTGTCTAAGGTTGAGGGTTTCTAAGGTAAAATCTTTGTGTGCTGTGTAATTCTTTATGGCGTGCCGTTATATTTTTGTTTTGATGTTTAAATTCTCTCATAATCTTTAAAGGTTTATGTTAATTGACCTTCTAGTCTGGTTTAAAATGCAGTTTAAAATGTTGTCTCTGCATTTGCGCTATTTGTATATGAGGTGCAAATCAGGTGCGTTAAGCCCAACAATGGGAAGTATTTGAGTTCCTACTTTCCTTTCCTGCTGAAAAGGCCTTCTCTTTGTGGGAAAGTATTCTGATTTACATGGACATCCTGCTGATTTTGCAGATTTTTCTTAATCTAGATCATCTTGTCACATAGATCCTCCAATAAGTCCATGAATTTTGCAAGAGCTTCACTTGTCTCAATGTTCTCTTCAGTAGGGTCAGATATGGATTTTCAGTGTGAATCAAAGAGGCAGGAGGAGTTTAATTATTAATTTGAATATATATTTTATTGAAAGTATTGATTAATATGTTTAATTATTAATTTGAATACTTTCAATAAAATATATATTCAAATTAATATTTAAGCATATTAATCAATACTTTCATTAATTAATTTACCTAAAGCAAATAATTTGTTAATCAATAATTAAATATATTAATACATTTAATTTATTTAAATATATTAATATATTTAATTAAACTATAGATTTAATTGATATTTATATTAAGGTATTTAAAATTATAAACATTTTATAAATTATGCAAATAATCAAAATTTTAATTTAATCAATTTAAAATAAATCAATAATACAGTTCTTCACCATTGAAAAATTAATATAATTTAGTTAAAATATCAAATAATTAGCTTTCACCTTCATTAATATTTGATCCTCTCACTGTCGGCACATTCTATTGATCGCTCTCTCTATTTATTATTCCATTTATCTTCTGCTTCTCCTCGACCTTTTTGTCCCGACGATGGGTCTTGGTGTAGACTCGAAACGTCGATACTCAAAAATGACTACTGGGGAGCAATTTCCGGCATCACAGATTCAAGATCATCCCCACAGAAATCTGCAAACCCTAATTCTCAATCTGCTGAAGTTAACTTGCCCTACCTTGAAGGATAGGCCTGTTTACTTGCTAAAACATGAAGTATTCCAAAGATATCACTATTTTCTAATTCATGAAACCTTCATAACAGCTGGAAATAGAAACTGGGAGCACAGCCTTGAAGATTTACTGCTGTTATCTGATGGTTGTATCTCTCGGCCAGTGAACAAACTGCTACAGCACTCGTCCTCGTAATATCTCTGTTGTTTCCCTTAGAAATATATGCATGCTGAAAACACTGAATTAGGAGGCTCTCTTGCTGTTTCTGAACGTTTGCTAATAATAAATGCACAAATAGGATGGCCCAGGCTCCTTTAGGCACACTGCACTAATGGTGTCTGCTGTCTTTGACTGCTGAAAACACCATGAAAACACTGTTTTCTGTAGTAAACTGCTATTTCTTCCCTTTTCTCCTCAAACACCCACCATGCACACACTACAAAGTTACAAACCAAATACAGCTCAAGAGAAGCGTTCCTCTACTGTTGTACTTGCTGTTATGTCCACAATCTGCTAGTAGAAGACTACTGTAGGGCTACTCCTGCTATGTTGGGTGATTTGCCAAACATATATGCAATAACAGCTGTAACAGCCCATTAGGGCACACTATCCCCCAGCATTTCACTGCTTTTCCTGCTTTTTCTCCACCAGCTGAGCATACAAAGAAAACTTGCTGCTTTAAGACCCAAACCTGCTGGGAAATACTAATTAGAGTCATGGTATTTGAGGAGCTGCTGCGTCCTCCTTGTAGTTAGCTTGTGGTGCCTATTGACAATACTAAATCAATGCATGCATGGATCCACGATAAACCAAGTGAAGGCCCTCCACAAAATGCTTGTAACAATAGTGTGCTGATAAGAGGAATTAATAGCCCACCATGCGTTGACCATAGCCCATTGATTTTTTTTAAATGGAGGACTGCATACATTCTAAACTCAACAGAGAAGTAGGGCAAAAAGAAGCCCAGCTCTTGGTAGTGAGATCTATGTGGAGTTCTTGTATGGGGGCAGGAAATAATTCATACCAGACCAGCAGGCAGCCCCTTTCTACCAGCTCCCTGCTGCTGGCCACCTCTTCCAGACAAAGAGACATTCCCTGGACCAGATTCGTCTCCCCTGGCTGGTTTTCTATACACAATTTGTTTCCTTCAGCCTCAGATGGTAGGGGAGCTTCCCTTTCTGAGTAGGACCCCCTTTCTTCTTCATCTGTTAGTGGGCCGTTGGAGCATTAAAGCTCTTTCCCTTCTACTTGGCTCCAAAGCATTGTATTTTTTCATTTTGACATTGGGACAGATCTTTTAGGGCAGTACTGATTCTTTCTTTTATAGGAGTTGCCTTTGCACTACCACTTTGTATCACAACTTATGTACTAAGCAATCCCATTGACATACCTTTGGTGATTTGTTGGACATTGATTAATGTATCTTCTCAGGAGAACTCTCTCTGAAGTAGATCACATGGAAGGCACGCGATTGAGAATACTCTCTGAAATGAATCACATGGAAGGCGCAGGACTGAGAATCTTAGCATATCCTTTGCCTGAACTAGTAATGAAAATGAAGGATAAAAATATAAAACTTTGCATGTGTAACAACAAGAAGGAACTTTCTTAGATGGAGCACTTTCTTCTAGACGATGCATAGTATAATTGTTATGATCCAAAGACACAAAAATCAGAAGTACACACCGTGTACAACAATTAGAGCTCCGATATAGATAATACATAATGTCCCTTTCCGAGTGATCCCCATAGGAGTCACTTATAAAAATAAAAAGAAGAAGAAAGAAAAGAGAGGGAAAGTAATTTGAATTTTGGAAAAGAGGGGGAAAAGAAAGAAAGAGAGTTTTAAAAATGGCCAATTGATTGCACTCTAGGATATGCATATTATTCTCTAGCAAAATTGTTTGGAGAGCTCTTAAGATTTTTGGCATCAGAGACGGAAATTCTTGGGTGTAACTCGGTTTTGGTGGTGAAAGATTCCACCCTAACTAATCTGAGGGGAAATCATACAGATTTCTCATTGGGATCTATTGTGGAAGCAAGAAATTCTGTTGATAGGGAATGATGTGAAGTTGAATTCCATTTCAGAGATTCGAGTTGGATTGAGGTAGTGTTTCTCTAATCTGTGGTGCAAATTCTTCATCAGTTGAGTACACAAGTGGGTGTTTCAATTTGCTGTTCGTTGTCATCAGTGAGAGCAGGGGGAGATCGACTTGTTGATCAACTGCTTGTATCTGCGTGAGTGCATAGGCAAAGATTGTGTTGACAAGGTGCCCGTGGAATGGATTGATCTGCTCTTTGAGAGGGTTGCTCTTGTAGAGGGCATCCAGAACCCTTGCGAGTTGACCACACACATGGGTGAATTCGAGTTGCTGTCGAGTTGCCTGAATGCACTAGAGGAGAGTCAATTTGTTGTGTGTGACTGTACGCATGCATGGATTGACCACGTTGAGGAAAAATGGGGTTGGATTACAATGATTTTGTTGTGGATTTTAGTGTGTGCAAGGAGGCTGTTCTGAGGGATCAAGCAACAATGGTGACTGCCAGCATGTACAGGTGGACCACATTGCGGAGTCACACAGTTGTTTGTGGCTGCAATGGTGTGCAGGGGGGCGTGTACATTGTTACATAGCTGTTCACGACAGTAGTGGTGTGCATGAAGCCGCATTTAATGAGGAAGAATGAACCTGGGCTCTACAGGAGCAGATCACAACCCAAACCAATCAACAACACACCTAACTCGTGACCGGAGCGTGTTCCTTGTGGATGGGGAGGTTAACAATTGTAATCGTAGCCTAGACTGAATGAACAATACTCTAACATGTGGCGGAGGGAGTTCACATAGAGTTCAAGGAGATCGGAAGGCAAATTGTACTCCCTAATTACTAAATAGGAGACGTAGCGCAGGTCAAGTCGAGGCTTGTTCAAGATCGTGAAAGGGTCGTGGCCAACGTAAACGAAGAAACTTCTTTCACTGTTTGTGCTACCTCAAGTTTGGGTGGTTTGTGCTTGTGCTTGTGGCTGAGCATGGGCTGATCAATGTGTGTGGGAGCGGTTGTGTGAACCGACAGAGCCCTTTCCACCTACTCGTGTTGACTGTGGGCACGAGACAAGACTGATACACAGTTACAAAGGTGCTTTGGTGAGTAGGGGGATGTTTGGATACAAAGGAAGTGGTTGTAGGATTATCTAGCTAGATCGCAACTCAGGGGGACAGACAAAGTATCTGCGTGGAGCATCAAGGAATTCCTCAGACAATTTGTGGTTGGTTGGTGGATCAAAGGTGTTGTGGCAACCAATAAAGAAGCTACAAGCTGCTGTGGATCCTCTTCTATAGGCTGGAACAGTGATTTTGGTGAGTTGAGTGTGTTAACAAGGACTTGAAAAACAAATGTCAATTCATTGTGGTCAGTTGATGATCCAGTAGTCTAAGGAGGAAGGAATGCTGTCTGAGAAATAATGTTGAGCCCAAACCTTCTGGCAGCCTCAAGTTACAACCAACCCTCATGTAATTGACTTTACTGGGCATGTGTATTCAATTTGCTACTCTGAAATAATAATAATAATAATATAAACTAGTCTCGCTTCCGTCTCTTTTTTTGGTGCTGTTGTGTTATGATGATATAAGTCACATGCACATAAACTTCAAGAAAAAATTAAAACAATACACACTCCAAATCCCAAATAAAAGTAGATAGCCAGGGAAACTCTATTTATTCCGATCAACAGTGGCCGAGTTATTACATAAAAATAGGAGAAACTCTTCCAAATATCCAAATACATTCATACACCCCAAGCATATCCATGTCATCCATAATGAATACATGATCTCTATATATACCTATCCACACATTACACATGCGGTCCCTTCATTGTTAGGATGATCTTATTACATATACATTTACATATTACATGTACATTTAACCCCATATACCCCCTTCTCGGGTCATATCATATACATTTAACCCAACATACGCCCCCTTTGGGGTCATACATAATATCCTCTTTCGAAAAGCTTTGTCCTCAAAGCTTTGATGTTAAGGGAGTTACATGTGATGGAACCAAATAACAAGATTTCCTTAGATTGCTACATTTTTCTTGCCACTAATGAAGACCCATCCATTCAAAGTCAATTCTTTCTTGTCCAAATCCTTCATGGCTGGTTTTTGCATTGCTTTCTTTCCTTTGATTCCATGTCTTCTTGTTGTGACTTCACCAATTTGTAAATGCAACGAGAGGTGCTCTTTAGCCCAGTATGGAAGAAATGTCGTAATGGCCTAGCTTGTCCCGTTATGTAAACATTTTGACTTGGTTAAATTACATAAAAATAAAATTAAAAAAATAATTAAAATAAAATTGAGGTAAAATAGTCAATTTACTGTTGGCAGTTTTTGGGCTCCAAGTTTTGACAACCTATGGTTTTGCCAATGATATACCAAGCACCAAGAGGGATCAAATCTCTTGAGGTGTAAACCTCTCTTAGAGTGAAAGGAGATTTGATCTCTCTCGATGCTTGGTAGGTCTGGAGTTAAGATGGATCTAGTCTGGTAGTTATTGGTCTTTAGTAACATCCTGTTTAATAATTATTTGGTGATGCCTTGTTCCATGAATATTGATGACTGCTCCATCTCCTAGACAATGTTGATATGGATCTTCTTGTCTTCCTTGATAATGTTGATATTGATCTTCTTGTCTTCATTGAAATCTTTCTTGGTAGTGAGGATGTTGATATGGTTTTACATTTGATGGCTTTCCTTCACTCTGCATAACAAGTTTTTCGTCTTTCTTCTTTTCAAACATAATGGTATCCTTTATCCTCTTTGCGTGGTCATTGACTTCTCTAGCCTTGGAGATAATACCATTGTATATGGCATGGACATCCTCTATATGGAGTTCAACTTCAAGTATCTTTTGGAGACCTTCTTGAATCTTGTCTTCTTTCTTTTTTCGAAGTTGCAATGTGATCCCATCTATCAAATTATGTTGCCCTTCAATTCTAGACTGCATTCATGCGTTTACCTCAATTGTGTCTAGCGATTTTTCAATCTTATAGCAAATTTTCTTTTTAAGTCTTTTGGTTCTCTTCATCAAGGATCCTTGTTTCTTCTTGATTTTGATAATGGTTATTTTCTTCATTCAATATGTAGTAGTTTTCTATTACATGTACATTTACACCTTGGGTCATACAATATTCATTTAACTCAATATAGCTCCCCATGGGGTCATAACAATAATTAGGATCCCATGTGTCACGATGAGATGCATCCATTCTCTCCTCATTTCAAAACTCAAACCACATATCCTTTATCCCACATGGAACTTGGAAACCAATCCATAACTACACAACAAAGTCTTGCATTGCCAATTGCACTTGCAAAACATCTACCTACTAAAATAAGTTAATGATTCCTAAAAAATTAGGAAACTCAGAAGATAAATAGAACTTCTACAAAACCCATGGGGTCACCTTGAGGTAGTGGTCGAACATGTGGTTGCACCTTGAGAGACTATATTAAAATGATCTTGTGAACTATGCACACATAAGCTTAGTCACCTGGTTCGGGTTCGTGTTCGAGTTCGACAATCTTGAAATTCGAAAAGAAGATCATCAACAAAAAATAGTGGATAAAATTCGCCATTAAATTCGACAAGTGTAAATGTGTATATTATTTAGTCTAATACACTTGGTTTGTTTTCCATGAAAAATTGTCTAGCCAAAATTCTTGGATAAATTGTGATTAAATTATATATATATATATATATATATATATATATATATATATATATATATATATATATATATATATATATGACATCAAATTTTAATAGTCTCTATTATAATAAATATAAAATTTTAATTATATTATATAAACTTTAAAACTGTGTTAAATTTTTATTATATATAAAATTATAAATAATTAAAATCTTCACAATATTATGTTAATTTATAAATTGAATCATTATTATAGACAATTTAATTGAAATTTACCATCAATATCATATATCATCATTTATATATGTTACATGGAAAAAAAATTAACACTTATTACAATATATGCTATGTTACGGCCGTGGCCATGGCCATGGTCATGTTGAAATTAAAAAATATAACAATATATTATATGGACATAACCATAGGTCCATGACCATATCGAAATCAAGATTTAGTGGTGTGAGTTTGAGGGCCAGAGTCTGAGATCCACGAGTGAGTTACAAGGCCATAATTAAGAAAATCGAGGTGCGCGCCTGTGATTCCTCCATTGATCATGGCACCCTCGACAACTTATACGAAGGGATTCTATCAATTGTTTGATTCCACTGTGCAGCCACATTACCATTGTGCTTTCGACAATTCGTATGTGGTGTACTCTATGTTGTGACAAATTTTGAAACCCTTCAAACGATGCATTTTAAGTTTTAACAATTCGCGGGATGTAATCGTGGGAGTGGACTTTAAAGATGAAAAGAATTTCCAAGAAGTAAACCATGTCCAATAAACGATTTTCAACAAATCCCCTTTAAAAATAATGAATTTACAAGTAAATTAACTGCGATATTATTTGTTTTTCTGCAAAAAGAAAACCATACTAACATTTATATTTGAAAGAAAATACATTTCATTAGGATCTACCCAGATTCATGAGTGGTGATCATAGAACAAACAAAATTACATTTACATATGCTTATAAGCATTTAGAAAGAGCGGCCAAATTGGCCTTGAAGAGGAGCTAAAACAAAAAAAAGAAAAATAGAAATACAAGACAAAGGAGAAGATCAACTGATGTAGAAGTCGCTTATCTTCCCTTTATTTCCTTTCTTTTTCTGGACCTGTTGCCACTCCCTAGCTTTTGGATCCATTGGAACTGGAGCCATATTTCTCACGGATGTCTTTGGAGGATGCTCTTTGTCTGAATTAGAGCTTTCCAATACATGGACATGCTTTGTGCCATCCTCTGTGTACCAATTTTTTTTGTTCATCTAATTCCTAGATTGCTGCTGAATTTGTCCCACTCTGATAGTGAGTAGCATTCTAATTCTTTTCCTAGGTGCCCCCATCTTTTGTGGTATTCTTCGTTGTGTTTCTTCTTCTTCTTTAGGGAGATGTGGGTTTGTAAACTGCCGTCCTTTTGACTTATGTGCTTTTTTTTCTTTCTTTTTTGTGTTATATTTAACCTGTGGGCATGCATTCTGCAGATGTCTTGAATGAAAGCAGGATCGACATCGAAATGCCGTATTCTCATAGTCTAGAACTTGAGTCCATTGAAAATTTTTATGTTTCAATATGATGTGATTCGGTAAACCTTTGTTGAGGTCTATCTCCACACAAATTCTTGCAAAAGTAAAAGTGCCTTTCTCTATTCTTTCCATGTCCCTCTTTTTGAATTTGCCCAATGTATTTCCAATACCTTCTAAGACCTGATGGTGCCAAAAAGGAAGAGGTAGATTTGGGAGTCACACCGAAACCGGTAGTGTTGTGACTACCATATTTGTTGCATTGAAATCTGGAAACCATGGAGTGATGAAGAGCCTCGCTCTACCCCAAAACCACGACCCTTAATTTAGTGCAATATCTAAATCCTTACGTGCATCAAATTGTACAATAAAAAAACTTTTGGAATATAAATAGATATCACAGTTGGGTGTCCAAGAGGAAAAAATCCATTGGTGTAAGGCTTCTGATTTGGGCCAGAAGCCATTAAATCTACAGATAACCACCTTGGATTGAAGAGTTGTGAAAAAAGTATTTACCTCTGGAAGGTTAACTTCCATGGCTGGAGATTGTTCCATTTGATCAACAATGTAGGGACCTGGAATGCTTTGTATCTGTTCTGCTGGGGAAGGAGACGTTCCTTTCACAACATCTTTGAAAGAGGTAGATTTTCCATTTGGATACCTGGGTCTTGAAGCTCCAACTCTTGAAGCACATCCTCTCCTCTTAGCCTTGTGTTCAGGATTAGAGTTCCTTTTGATATTATAGTCTTGGAGCTGGGAAGAATCATTGAGCACCTTCCCTTCAAATCGTAGACTATGACAAAATGCAGGAAACCCCAAATTTTTCTCAATGGTTTGCTTTAAATAAGAGACAATAGTAGAGTTGTTGGTCCATATAGAGCAGGACTTCCCTCTCATGTTCTTTATAAAGATTTGAAATTTATTCTGCTCCATTGCATCCATAGACACAAGCTGAGCAAACCCCAAAGGATGGAACAAAGCTCTCTGTGGGTCAAACATCCATTTGGGCACAATGTATGGACTTGCTGCTGATTCCATCGCCCATGGGACAAAGCTTATTTGGCATACTGCCTTTATACTCTCGGTAAGCTTAACCACCGCGAGCTACCAAGAATGCCCAACAGAGTATTCAACAAACAATAAAAAAGCAAGTAATGAGAACGCAGACCATTGAATTGTTGGCCCCTTCTGCCATAGGCGCATCAAATCTGGAAAGTGGGCTTCGAAAACCCAATAGGGACACGTATTTGCACTGTACTAGGTCGTAGACGAACACAGGGTCCAGAAAGAGACGAAACCCGTTGAGTCCATGTCACGACTCGCAACCGTCTTCTATGGCCTTTGACACAGCAAAGTAGAACCAGGCGATAATCCACTGAAAAGACAATAAAAAGTCATGTCAGGGGCCATACGTGTGAAGGAGCACGAGCTCCCCTCACCATGAAGCATCACGTGCATCAGAGGCTGTTCTAAGCCAGGACGCATCACAATTTTCCTCACAGCTGATTGCCGGAACCCTAACACTCTCCATCATTTTCTCAACTGTGATATTATTTGGAAATGACATGTTCGAAATATAGCTTGGATGAATTTGAACGAATTTGTTCACCTCTAAATTAAATTGGTCGAAATTCGAACATCATCATGCAAAATAGCCAAACCCGGTGACAACACATAAGTGGATCGAAGCCCAGCTCCATGCCCTTCAAATTTTTTACCCTGTTAGGGGCAACCCGAGTGGTTGTGACTAATGGTGTTAATGCCACTCACCTTAGTTTGAATCTTGGTTAGACTTGCTTGATATATTTTGCAGGCTATCATATTAGGTCAGGGGCCATATGTGCAAAGGAGCACGAGCTCCCCTCACCATGAAGCATCATGTGCATTAGAGGCCGTTCGAAGCCAGGGTGCATTGCAATTTTCCTCACAGCTGATTGCCGGAACCCTAGCACTCTCCATCTTTTTCTCAACTGTGATATTATTTGGAAATGACATGTTCGAAATACAACTGAATTTACTGGATGAATTTGAACGAATTTGTTTACCTCTAAATTTAATTGGTCGAAATTCGAACATCATCATGCAAAATAGCCAAACCCGGTGACATAGCACATAAGTGGATCGAAGCCCAGCTCCACGCCCTTCAAAATTTTTAGCCTGTCAGGGGCAAACCGAGTGCTTGGGACTAATGGTGTTAATGCCACTCACCTTAGTTTGAATCTTGGTTAGACTTGCTCGATATAGTTTGCAGGTTATCATATTAGGCCAAGGGGTTATAATGGCAGCAGTGGTGTGATCCCTGGTAACATGGATGATTGTGTTTTCTAGTTATTGATTCCCCCTTGGTTAAAAGAAAAAAGTAACTGCAAAAAATGAAACTTTGTGAAACAGTGCGCATGTTTCCAGAACGAAACTCATTGGAATCATGAGCTCTGAAGGACCAATGATATGTAGCTAACTCTGACATGTGTGGGCAGTGGAATTCTGGAGAACCACCAAAAATATAAAGTTCTTGGAATTTGACGAAACTGAATATGTAGCAAGTTTTGATCAGTGTGATACCCTGGATGTACCTGTATGGAATCAACATGATGAAATCATGCTGTATCTTAATCCTCCAGTTGCAGATGCAATTTGATTGTTCACACTTCCAGATCGGCTATACTTTCAACAACCTTCCCAGAAAACCTGGGAATGAAATTGACCATGCAGCTGGCAGAATTTTCCTTTCTCTTGCTAGAAGTGGGAGGCATGACAAATTTACTTTCTCCGCTCCAGATCTTCTCTTGCTTTCCTTGCTGTGCATGGTCAAGGAGGGGTACCTGTGTATTTATGAGGGTGACCACAAGCTCTTCTGAGACTATGTTTGGTAAAGTGATCATCTCCAAGTAGGGTTTCTGCTCCCCGGTAAAGTGATCATCTCCAAGTAGGGTTTCTGCTCCCCATCATCCTCCTTCCCATCTACTTTAGGATGACTCCAATATGGAAAGGCCATCATCTTGATGAGGCCCAACCACCTCCTATCTGCAAAGAAGTGACCAGGAAACAGAGTCATCGCACAGGGTCTTTGCCCAACCCACTTACAACAGAGGTTTAAGCTCACAATAAGCCAACAAATTGTTAAGAGTATGTGACCCAGAAATTCAAAATCCAGTGATATTCAGAATTGAAACTCAGATACCTAATCATGAGGTATGCTACGAGACTAAAATCCTTTACAACCAATTGCAATGCACTCACTGCCTCTTTTACCTCTAATTATGCACTGAGTAGCTATTATATTTGTACATTTAACATACACATAAGTTACCCTTACAACCCCTACAAAAATCCCTTGTACTCCTAACACGAGTGTTGCTTTTCTCTGTGTTGTTTGTGTTCCGCCAACTGTTTGCCTGCAACCAAAATTTCCGGCAATTCTTGAGAAGATTCAATCTGTTTGTGCAATATAGTTTGGGGAGTCATAGTACATGGCACATTTCCTGGGTAACTTTGCCACGTTTCGCATTTCTGGTAAGCCACATTTCAATCTTGCGGTGCACATTCCTCTCATAATATGTGTACTTGTGTCAGATAAAATATTTCTCAAATAGATCTATGGAAAAGGTTGAAGTTCTTGGTGGGAAAAAATGCATTTTTGAATTTAGAAATTCAGAACAGATGTGCAATACAAAGGCGATATGATCTCATTATGTCTTTCTAGTATTTGATAATCCCAACTTCTCATGCTCAAACACATGATAGCAAATTATTGTTTTCATTTAGAACATGCATTTTTACTTGTAAAGAAATGTGACAACAAAATTTGAGTTTGGAGTTTGGGGCTTATTGTAGAGAGTTCGAGGAAGTAGGTTATTGGGAGGGGAAGAGCCTTAGATAAGTGACAATCCAAATTTGGGCAGGATAGTGTACACCGCAATTAAGTTCTTGATCACAATTTGTATATGTAAATTACACATGAAAAGGAAAATAATCCCTTAATGTTTGTTATAAGATTCTTAGTATTGTCCATCGTGATATGAAACCAAAAGGGTGATACATTGGGTGTTCCTCAATCATTTAAATTTCTTACAAAATTGAATTGAAATCAAGAAGAGGGGAGGAAGATTTAGCTTGGCCTTGGGCCGCCTTCTCCTCCATATCAGTTCATGTTAGTGATGATATTAAGAAAAGCCTGTGTTTCTGGTAATTCATGTTTGATGGGTTCATCTCTGGTCCATGTATTGTACACCAAGTATCATCCCGTTGAAGCTTGAAAGTGCATTGGAATATACTTCTTGAGTCAATGATGGTGCACCTTTTGTTGGTTTTGTTAGCATGCATTGATCATAGGTTTGAATGGTCTTCCTCTTCGATTTGTTTTAATATCTGATTAATGTATGTTGAGATCAGTTACCGTGGGTTAACAATTCACCATGTTTTTCGTACCTTCTTGGTTTTGTTGGTGGCGTTGATTATAGCCTTGAACGATACAAGCTTGTTCTTATCTATGAACACATTCATCGTGCATATATTGGATTGGAGGGTCTAAATGGTTTGAATCATGATTTTTGGTTCCCCCCCTTCAGTTTTTGTTAATCCTCCACAGACTTGATTTCTTGGTGGATTCGTGAAGGATGCTTTCAAGATGAAGTACAAGATTCAGATCAATCTTTTATTTACTCATGTTACACCTTTTCAGCATAAACAGAAAAAATGTTGGGTATTGAATTATCTCATCATTTTGACGTTCAACTTTAAACAGTGACTCCTCACTAGATATTAATTCATCACCTGCAATTGAATTTATGTTGTTCGAGTTTAGCAATGTGAAGTTTTAGGTTCAAGATTTTTCTATTGTTCCATAATGTTTCACATTGTCAATGCGCATGCATATATAGTTGCATTATTTGTAGGTTGCAGGGGCGTATGATTACCACACACACTTAAAATACTATAGCACTTTTAAAATATCACAACTTAGTTACTCTCTCTTGAGGCTTCGTCATATGTCCAATAAAGTGAAAGCTTACTTAACGTGGCCATATACATCAGAGGGTAATGTAGCTCTTTCAGTCTCGATGTTGGCATTTTCATCAATCTTATTATTTTAAGTTGCATAAACGATGATGAAAGCAACCTCTTGCAATTCAGTATCTCTCTTAAATGCAGTGAAACAATCAAAGTTCAATATTTTGGGATCGCAAAGCTGCCTTGATGCAAGATAACAAGTAGATGCTTTTACATAAACATGGACAACTGTCACACCCAAGAGTGAAGGGATGACAATTGAGTTCTATTCCATATGGAAATTATGTGTTGCCATGATATGACTACACATGACTTGCTTTTCTGTGCTGTGTATTTTCTATTCATGTACTGGTAATTTCATAGAAAATTTCAAAGTTAGAAAATTAAATATGTTTTTCCTCCCTTGTTAATTTGTATTTTATTTTGTTTTCTTACAAAATGTTCATTTTCCTCTTTTGAGAGGATTTCTTCTGAAAGCTGATGATGTTTATGCTTACATACTTTTATGGTTTTATGTAGGTCTGTTATAATTGACAATTATAGATGAGGAACCTTGTTCAGCCAACCAGGAGAATCTTAGCATATCATTATGGCAGGAAATGGGATTCAGTGCTTAGGAGTCTCAGCACCCAGGCTGCAAGTACTTCCACTACCCCACAGCCACCTCCACCCCCTCCACCTCCAGAGAAAACCCACTTTGGAGGACTCAAAGATGAGGATCGCATTTTCACAAATTTATATGGATTGCATGATCCATTTCTGAAAGGAGCCATGAAACGTGGGGATTGGTACAGAACAAAGGATTTGGTACTAAAAGGTTCTGATTGGATTGTGAATGAAATGAAGAAATCAGGTCTACGTGGCCGGGGAGGTGCAGGATTTCCATCCGGTTTAAAATGGTCATTTATGCCAAAAGTATCGGATGGACGACCATCATATCTTGTTGTGAATGCCGATGAGAGTGAACCAGGGACCTGCAAAGATAGAGAGATTATGAGACATGATCCCCACAAGCTTATTGAGGGATGCTTGATTGCAGGTGTCGGTATGCGTGCTAGTGCTGCATACATTTACATTAGAGGGGAATATGTAAATGAGAGGAAAGCCTTACAGAATGCTCTCAATGAAGCATATGCAGCAGGATTCTTAGGGAAAAATGCCTGTGGTTCAGGTTATGATTTTGATGTTCATATTCACTTTGGAGCTGGTGCTTACATATGTGGGGAAGAGACTGCTTTACTTGAGAGCTTGGAGGGAAAACAAGGCAAGCCTCGATTGAAACCTCCTTTTCCTGCCAATGCAGGTCTTTATGGCTGTCCAACAACAGTTACAAATGTGGAGACAGTGGCTGTTTCGCCAACTATACTCCGCAGGGGCCCTGAGTGGTTTGCCAGCTTTGGCCGCAAGAACAATTCGGGGACAAAGCTTTTTTGCATTTCAGGACATGTGAACAAGCCGTGCACTGTGGAAGAGGAGATGAGTATCTCTCTCAAGGAACTAATTGAGAGACATGCAGGAGGTGTACGAGGTGGGTGGGACAATTTGTTAGCAGTCATCCCTGGAGGTTCTTCTGTTCCTCTCCTTCCCAAAAACATTTGTGATGATGTATTGATGGATTATGATGCGTTGAAAGCTGTGATATCAGGTCTTGGAACAGCTGCTGTTATTGTCATGGATAAGTCAACTGATGTAGTAGATGCAATATCTCGTCTTTCCTATTTCTATAAGCATGAAAGCTGTGGTCAGTGTACCCCATGCAGAGAAGGGACGGGATGGCTTTGGATGATCATGGAAAGACTGAAGGTTGGGAATGCTAAACTTGAAGAGATAGACATGCTCCAAGAATTGACAAAGCAGATTGAAGGTCATACAATTTGTGCATTGGGTGATGCTGCAGCATGGCCCGTCCAAGGTCTTATTCGTCATTTCAGGCCTGAGCTGGAAAAAAGAATTCGTGAACGAGCTAGGATGGAAGTCATGGAAGCTGTGGGTTAAATAGGTTTAATACGTCTGAGCTTCTGAATGGGAATATGGTTTATTGAGACTTTATGTTTAAACACTAATAGCTTCTGCTTTTTTATTTTTTTATTCTAATTTTGTTCTTTCATTGCCTGGGGAAACACAATCATCAAAGTTTTTAATAAACTGGAAGAACATAGGGATTAATTTTTTCAAGTGGAGGTCACTACAGAGATCTTAGCTGCTGTAAACACCAAGGATCTTGCCATTAAGAATTGTGACTGCAGAAATATGAATGCTATACAGGATAATGTTTCATAAATTTGCACCACTTTCCAGTGCTTGATATTGCTTCGTTCAGTAGTTCAATTTTTGTAAAATGAACCGTAGATACTTCAATAAGTGCTTTTGTTTACATGGATTGGTTGTTTGCCTGGCAAGGAAAGGTGATCTGTAGCTATATTTACGTCCAGGTAGTATGAATACTTTGTTCTCTCTGTTTTTTTGATGCCTGATACTTTTGGTTAAGTGGATGTCATCCCTTTAATTAGTGTTTTTAAGAGATATTTTCCTTGATTTTCTATCATTAAAATATGTTTTTGATTTAGTGCTCTTACAGTGTGGGGTGGAGATATCTCCATGTGCGTATGGGGGTAGCAAAAACTGACATCCGACTTCCAATTTAAAAATAGAAAAGAGAGAAAGAGCCAAAGTAGAAAAATAATCTACAATAGATCCATTTTGATGAATCTGTACAAGTAAATAACCGTGTTTGGTAAAGGAAATATACAATGAAAGAGCGTTCAAGAGAGGCTATGTCATATGAAAGAAGAGAGTAATAGCTTTTCTGAAGGAGATGCTTTAAGTTTTGGTTAGACTTGGAATTAATAAATTAAGGGTGTAAGATAAAAGGTTTTTTTCCTACTTGTTTCGGTATTTTAGAAGAAATTTACCAAATTTCCCTGGTCTTATTCTCTATATTACAGCTTATTTGCATCGTTGAAGTTTTAAATTATGGGTCGTGGTTCTATAATGAACATGTATGAGATGTTTTTTTGAGGTTATTATGTATACTTTCGGTACAGTAGATCTTTCTACTATGCAAAATTTTCTATTGAAAGTTATCTTTAATTTCTTTTCGAAAAGAATATATTTAATAATTGCACAGCCAGTTTCAGGCCAACATACTTATGTTTTTAACCGGAGGTGATTAATTTGCCTATATTCATCTACAAAGTTCAATGGCCGAGTGGATTACTTAATGGGTTTGACAATCAATAATGAGTGAGACATGATTGGGAAATGATCATATTTGTGCCTGATAAGAAAAATTGGTTTTTAGAAGTTATGTCCTTTGTATTAGAAAATTGATGCAATTGCTAAATCTGTAGAAATATTGGACAAGGAGTGGAATTGAGATTTCTTTGATATCCATGTTGGTTATCCACAATGGCATTTGTGTTGTTGTTTGCCATTGTCTTTGGGTTTGAAGAGTTTGTGTCTAAAAAGAGAGAGACTTGATAAACGATAAGCACAGTTATGTTTTGGGATCGTAAAATCCCACGCGGGGATTTCTTTTTCTCAATATAGCTGTGTCGTCCATATGCAAAATACATATAAAATAATACTGCCATAATGTTTGTTGCTAGATTATTATTGTTATTCTTTGTATTTAGAAATCCAAAGGGTGATAGATTGGTTGGTCCCTTAACTCTTTCAATGTTGTATAAAAATGAGTTAAAATCAAGAGGGTAGGAAGATTTGACATGGACTTTGTCCACGTCTTTGATATTAGTTTATAATACACTAAAAAAGTTTGTAATATAGTCTGTTCTGCTATTGGTTTATCTCCTGGTTTCATCTATATACACCATAGATTATCATTGGCTGGAATGTGCATCATGTTGTCTCGTCTAATGCAATGACCATTGTACATTGGTTTGTTTGTGCACAGTGATCTGGATTGATCGGTATTTGTGTTTAGATTCGATATGTCATGAATGTATATGTCATCAATTAAAATATGTTTATGTTAGATTTTATGAATCAATGGAATGAATGGTCTTTGTATTTAGTTAGTTTTGATTTCTCATTGAGTACATGCCATCAATTTCTGTAAGTTTATGATTCATCATGTTAAATATATCCTCTTGGTTTTGATTGTGACATTGATTAGAGCTTCTGAATAACACAAACTTGGTATCATTCATGAATACAGTTGTCTTCCATACACATAATTAGAGTGTTTAGATGTTTTGAACTATGATTTCTTGTTCTCCACCCTTTGAATTTGTTAATCCCAAAGACACTTCACTGTTTGGTTGGTTGGTGACAACCACAATGTTCAAATCATTCTTTTATTCACATGGTACACTTTCATAGCATTAGAAGGAAATATTGGGCATCAGATTACCTTTCAACACTTAACATGTCCTCAACTCTTTATCTTCCCTCTTATACCATTCTGTTTCTCTCGATGTTGTTTCACTTTCCAGCTACTATCTGTAGCCAAATTTAATGGCATATATTGAGTTGCAATCCATCCCTGTGATATAGTTTTGAGAACCATAATATAATTTTGCAATGCATGTTTATTTTGCAACATGGCATGGCTACTTGCATAAGACATTTTTTCAAATAGATGGATGGAAAAAGTCTTTGGGAATTGGAATGTTAATGCAAATACACAGAACAAGGGGATATATTTATTATTTTCTCTTTTGTGATTTTATTACTGCCAAATTCTTATGTTAAAGGTACAAATGGCAACGCATTATTGTGTTTATTTGGGGATTGCAGTATTTTTTGGTAAGGAAATGTGACAATAAAATGCTGGCCAGGAGTTTTGAGATCCTTGTTGTAAGGTTCAGTATGTTACTAGGAGGAGGAGAAATCCTTGTGAGTGGGCCCAAATTCGAGTAGGATATGCTAAGGCACGTTTAAGCTTTTGGCTACAATTTTTTAATGCAATGTGGATGTTTGACTTTTTTTTATTGTAATAGTTGCAATTTCTTAGGATTATGACACTTCGTCAAAAATCATTTTACCCTAGAACTATTGTACATTTTAATTATTTATAATCTTATTTGGGCCATGGCTGTGCTCACTTTTGGGATTGAGATGATGGATATACATGACCTTGCGAAGTAGAGCCCACTACAAAGTTGTCGTGCGTTTAGTGGATCACTAGGAACTCATATAGATAAAGTTTGGTGGGATAGTTCTTTGAACATAGATTTTAATAGTCCCTTGATTCTAGTATTCAACACAGGTCCAAAAGCTTGAACATTTGTTAAGTACAAAGGTTTAAAAAATGGATTGCAAACCTATTCACCAACAATTAATATCATAGGTTGGTGTTGGCTTATTGGGCCCTGACCCAGGTTCGGAAGAGTTTTTAGCCAAACAAATCCCGCACTACCGGCCCTTTCGGCAACAATTCGCTGAGCGCGGGTTGAAGTCTCACTCGAGGTAGTATGGGAGGGTGCTGGAACCAGGCTTCCGCACCCTAGGGATGTCTTGATGAGGTTTGGAGGGGTCGCAACCCGATCTACGTACTCGTGCTATTTTGTGCAGCTGTCTGGCCTTTGCGAAGATCCGCGATGGGGTGTTTCTTAGATTCTTAGAATTATTGCAGTTATTATGGATATGATCTATTCCTTACTGTCTTTAATCGAGCATTTAACAATTAAACCCAGTGCGCGCAAGCATAAATTTAAAATATAATCATAAAAACCATAACATAAGCATAAACATATAGATTTGCGATCAGATACACAATAATTCAGAACACTTATCTTGATTAATCTGTTGTTCAGTACAATCCAATTCTACCCTGTGCACACAGCTGCAGGGGTCTGCGCACATAGCTGCGGACTCTACCAGGCCTCTACGCACACAGTGGCAGAGCCTACTCTAACTACTACCACCCACGACTCCAACTTACAGACTCAGAGCACTCTTGCTTTCACAAACTCATACCTTTAGATCTCTAACCAAGCTATCCCCCAAAAACTTTAGATCTCTAACCAAGCTATCCCCCAAAAACTATCTTCTAAACCTAGATCCTTGCTTTATTTATACATTTCCATGGTCCGCAGACCATGGGCAATCTGACACATTCTAGTTTAACCTATAATATTTTATGGCAGGCTACCCTTGGACTTTACCCATTACAATTCGCGCTCCGCGCATTTCGCAGAACCTTTATCATACTTTTGCCCAAAATGCAGGGTTTGAGCTCCAAAACCATTACTCGGGGGATCCGCTGCCCAACAGGCCCCCAAAACAATCATCGTGATTCGTCCTGAGTCACTCGTCAGTGCGGCGAGATGCGCTGCCCAAGCTTCGTGGTTCACCATCCTTGTGAGTGACATACTGCGCCTCGTTGTTCCATCTTTGCTTCTTGCAACACTTCTTCAAGCTTCTACTCCATTGCCCCTACTAGTTCGCCTTACCGATGATGCTCATTCTGCTCTGCTCGGTTAACACAAAGCAGCTCCTCATAGGATTTTAGCTCTAGCTGAGATGCCAGAGCCATGATCTCTTTGTGTACGTACAACAAATTTGCAATTTCTGGTCCCATATACTCAATATCTGCTGCAGCTTGTGTTGCATTTTTGTGAGAGAGGTGTTGCTGTCCGCGAGATCCCAATCTTCAAGGCTCATCAGAGATGAACTTTTAAGCAGAATTCCTTCGTTTGTTTCAAAATTCACCGTCTTTCCCGTAGCTTGCATAGATCACTTGCCAGACCGTGGTTTATAGAGCAGCATCCGGATTGGTCTTGCTACTTGTCTGAGAATTTTTGGTACATTTCCCGCCTTCTGCGTTGAGGTCCTCATGGCGCCCCCGACTTTTGACATTTCAAGGCCCTGCATCTCTTTTGAAAACACCCGACTTACTTGCCCACTGTCGCGGTTCAATGGTTCCATATCTACTAGCTTCATTTTCTAGATAATACAGTTTGTTCAGTGGATGCCCCACTGTGATTTATAGGATTTTGGAAATTCAAATTCAACCGTTACCCCCCTTTCTGACCCATTAATGCTAGATTGACCGTACATCGTTTCAAATCGGGCTCGTACTTCATATCTTAATTGCCCACCGCCCGCTCCTTTTCTCCATAACTCAGACATCTTGTCATGAACAATGACGGCAACGGTCACTTCCGTACTTGTCCATGCAGCAGCGCAACCCCTTCTGTGCAACTGGGACCCTTGTGACATACCGATTCTATGCTCACCCTTGTGGTCGCGCAACTCCCTCACAGACTGCGTTATCGTCCCACACTATCTTTCAACTGTTTGAAGCGGTGAGACTGTACTCAGGTCGGTTAGTCAGGTAGCCGGCCCACCCATGTAGAGCTTCAGGCCACTGCCATTGACTCTTCCTAGGAAGGGCTCTCCATTGAGTTTGCTGAGTTGGACCGCGCCTCCATATGTGACTTCTTTGACGACATATGGCTATAACCAATGCATTCTGAGTTTTCCAGGGAATTTCTCGAACTTGCTGTCATACAACAATACTAAATCGTTTTCTTTGAACGTGCGCAACTTGATATGGCGATCATGCCAAGATTTTTCACACTGCTTCTGTACTTGCTGATAAAATCCCACCAGAAACCGTTCCTCCTCTAGTTCTTCCAATTGTGCGAGCCTTTCTTCCAACGCTCCACGCTCTGCCATGCCTGTCATTGCTGCTATTCGCACACTGGGTACAATGTATTCCATTGGCATGACGGTTTCTGTGTCGTAGACTAACCAGAAAGGTGTTTGACCCGTCAATTTCTTGCAAGTGGTTCGGTATGCCCATAACACAACAGGTATGCGCAAATCCCAATCATTGCGGTGCGCGTTACAGATCTTGGTCAACGCAGTCTCTAAAATCTTGTTGAAAGCTTCGATTGTCCCATTCGCTTGTGGATGATACGTCGTACTTTGTTGATGATATACTTGGAATTCCTCAGTGAGTGCGGTGATAGTTTCATTTATGAAATGCGTTCCGCGATCGCTCATTAGAACTTTCGAGCATCCAATCTGTGTCAACACATTATCGAACATAAATTTTGCAGCTGTAGCAGCCGTGTAGTCCTTAACTGGTTGTGCTTCTGCCCATCGAGTCAAGTATTCTGTCGCAGTGATGATATAGCGCGCACCCGTCTTTCCTTGAGGCGTGATGGGCCCCACAAAGTCGATTGCCCATTTTTCGAACGGTTGCAACGTCACCTGTGGATTGAGCGGCATTTTGTCCCTTCGCGATGGTTTCCCAGTCCGTTGACATATGTCACAGGCTTGACAGTACGCTTTTGAATCTTGATGTAGAGTTGGCCACCATAGTTCGGCGCGAAGAATCTTCTGTGCTGTCGCCCGTCCCGCATAATGTCCTGCAACCCCTCCGTGTGCTTCTGCGAGAATCTGTCCTCGTTCAAATTTAGGTACATATCGTCATAATATTTCGTCATTTCCCATTTTGTAGAGGTGCCCCGCGATAACAGTGAAATCCGCCGCGCGTACCACCAATTCTTTCTTCTGCTAAACTGAATACCCCTGTGGCGTGGTCCTTGTGGTTAAGAAGTGGATTTTATCTTCAAAGTGGCCATCCACGACGTGCACTACATAGAGTTGTGCATCAGGTAGTCCTTCCTCCAAATTTGGCTCCACACCGTTCTCAATTCGGAACAGGTGATCTGGGTCTGCATTTAGGCGTCCTGGCTTTATGACGACCTCGAAATCATATTCTTGGAACAATAACAACCATCTACAAATGCACCCCCCCAACACAGGCTTGTTCACCAGGTATTTTAACGTGGAGTGATCGGTATACATTTTAAAGTGCCCATCAAGTAGATAGTGGCGGTATTTTTGGAGCGCATATGCCATCGCCAATCCCTCGCGCTCAGTAGTGGAGTAGTTCTTTTTTGCTTTAGACAGTTTCCAACTCGCGAACGCGATCGGGTGATCAATGCCTTCTTCTCCTTCCTGCGTGAGTACGATGCCCAACGCGATACACGACGCATCCACGTGTACATGAAATTCAATGTCCCATTTTGGGAAAACCGAAATGGGGGTGGATGCCATTTTTTCCTTTAGAATCTCCAAACTCTTCTTACAGTCATCATTCCAACAATATGTAGCGTCCTTTTTTAACAACTGTTCCATTGGTGCTGTGATTTGCGCGTAGCCCTTAATAAACTTTCGGTAGTACCCTGTGTCCCAACGTGGTACGGAGTTGTTTGACATTGCGCGGTGCTTGCAGATTGAGGATGACAGCAATTTTCGTAGGGTCCACCATCAGGCCCTGTCTGCAGACCACATGGCCAAGCAAATTTCCAAAGGGAACGAGGAAGGTACACTTCTTAAGATTTAGCGCAATCTGGTGTCGTCAACACATATCCAACATCAACCGTAAGCTTGCCACATGTTTCTTGACTAGCCCAAATACAGTCCAATAATCAAAATAAACCTCCAAAAACTTATGAATGAATTCTTTGAACGCAGCCACTACTATGCGCGAAAATATCGCTGGCGCGTTCTTCAACTCGAAGGGCATCACAGTGTACTGAAAACATCCCCATTCAGTTGCGAAGGTGGTCTTGCTCCTATCTTCCGGCGCAATATTGATCTGGTGATATCCTGAGAACCCATCTGTGAACGAGTACACTTCTTGTCCACCAACATTCCCCATGACTTCATCTGTAAATGGGGTTGGGAACGGGTCATGAACGCATGCATCATTAAGTTTTCGGAGATCCACGCAGATTCAAATTTCGTCCTTTTTTTTTTTCTCTTGTACTATCATAAGACTCACCCAGTCAGATTCTTCGACAGGTTCAATAATTCTTGCTGCAAGCATCTTGTCCAATTCTTCGCGGACTTTTTCCTTATACTTCGGATTCAAACGGTAGGGACGCTGCTTAATTGGCTTCACGTTCGGCTTCACAGTTATCTTCATCACCCCCAGGTCGCCGAGAATCCCCTTCCAACTGTCAGTTTGGTCGGGAATAAGTCTTGATATTTGCGCAGTAATTCGACAACTTTATCCATCGTGGCATCATCCCAACAGTCCCCCAGAGTCGCGTACTTCGGCTCCTCATCTGTACCAATGTTCACCTGTTTCGTTTTTAGTGGCGCTGTGATGTCGGGATTCTCGATCGACGGTCCTCGAACTTCACGACTCCCTTCTGTTTCCGAGATGTTAATGTTTCGGGGATCATCATCATTATCCTCCGTTTGCAGGTTGTAACATTCTAGGGCATGGCTTCACTGATGTGACCATTCTGGTTGAACGATATCTTCTGGTTCCTGTGGTAATTTGAAGATAGCGACATTCACAATTTGTAGTGCATCGTCAACGGTGTCCATCCATTGGTCTTCAAATAAGAATGTTAATAAAAACCCTTCGCGCAAGATATCCTATTCGCCCGTACCATGTTGGAGCTCTGTCTCAATATACCAGTTTCTGGGGATGACATCCAGGGTATGATAAAATAAATGTACCCATTCTAGCTGGGGCTCCTCTCCATAGGCTTTTGTCCATTTTGCGAGGTGCTTGCACGGGTCATCGCGTCCATCGTATTTCTCGGTTATTCGTAGTTCTGGCTTCCCAAATCTTAGCTGCATCATCCTTCTGCAGTCATACCAGCTTTCAAAATTCCCTTCATGTGTCCCCCACCAACGCGCAGGAGTCGCGTGCAACACCCATTTTAATGCATCGAACCTCTGGTTTTTTGGTACTGCACTCTCATACTGGTGCAAGAATTCGTCCACCGCTGTTAGTCCATCATAGGTTGGTAAATCCCGCGCCTGGGCGGTTACAAAACGCAGGGATTTGGTCATCATATTACAATTCAACGGCATTTCCCGTCCGGTGCGCAGGGCATGCTTCCCCATTTTTTGGACTACGCACCTAGAGATCAATTCTTGTAGTCCCTTAACTGCCTTATTATCATGCAGCAGTTTCATACATGTCTCTAAAAAGGTAGTTAGCAGCGAGGGGTCCAGGTCCATCTCTGGTTGATCCCTACTACTTGAAGTAGAGACCTCCGCGAAGCTCTTCTTAGCTTCCATAAACGTTTCTTTTGCGCGGTTCAAGTCAAATTCAGGTTCCTTTGTAGGAGCCTTACGTACCCAGGTGTCTTCTTCAGGATTCTTCCCCTTATCTTCCCCCGTGGTCATGCCACTTCTGAGCATCATGTTCACGTTGGGGTCCTCTTCGCGCGGTTCGGACCTCATCATCTAGATGTTTTGCATCGGAGTGGGCTGCAACACCCCTTTTTCGCGCATTTGTGCGATCAGCGTCGGACAATTTATCATTTCATGATCAAACTCTTCACAGTACGGGCAAGATAATCTTGTCGGGTTGGTACAATCACGAGTGTAGTGCCTAGGGCCCCCACAAGTGTAACAAATTAGCAGTCCGCGGCCCCTCCCAGGCCCCATCCCGCTGCGACCTTAGCCTCGCCCTTGGAAGCCACCCCGCGCTATTGCTATAGCTGGATCGGGCCCTCGTGTTTCCGTCTGCACTCGATAGGCTGAAGTTCTATCCATCATTAGTTCATAGCTTCGACATGTTCGCTCATCATGACCCACCGATCTACAGAAATTACAGTACAACGGTTGTGGAGTTTGGGTATCTTTCTGCAATAGGTGACCGCTGTCCGTCGCGTGCTTTCCTCCTACCTGAAAAATCGCGCACCAGAGAACGGTGGATGCACTCAGACCAACCTGCGCCTCTAGTCTCAACGGCATCGGTGCCCCTCCTGCCAAATAGTTCACGAACATAGGACAATGATCCTTATCGTGGCTCTGGCCCTTACATTTTATACACCACTTCTTCACGCAGTTCTAGCTGGGGCGGCCTATCCTTCTTCAAACTCTGCATCTATAAACATAGGTTTTGTAGTTGCGCGTAGATTTGTTGGACTCCCAACCCTGGATCCTGTATCAGTGTTTCGTGCAACCTCATTTCCATTTCCAATGCCTCTGCCTGGGTTGAGAGCTTCTGTTGCGACAATGCTGTCCTTAGGTGTGGCGTCGTGCGTTGTGCTGTGTGTCCGTCAGTGTCATATTAGCCTCGGGGATCGTACTTTTCAATCTTTGATCTAGATCCTAGGGGGTTTCACCTGGAAGCA
The DNA here is from genome assembly GCA_031772625.1 of Pinus tabuliformis. Taxonomy (NCBI): domain Eukaryota; kingdom Viridiplantae; phylum Streptophyta; class Pinopsida; order Pinales; family Pinaceae; genus Pinus; species Pinus tabuliformis. The sequence goes on along the minus strand of CM062812.1, from coordinate 779,563,992 downwards.
TTGCGATCTCCTTGAATCCTATAATTGACTGTGTCTCTGATTTCGGTCAACTAAATTCTCTGTTCAATGCACTTTGGACTTCTGCTATTCCGGCATTCGGGTGATCATTTGAGTGTTTGATATACCAAGTTAGCGCGCTATCCTGTAGTGCACTTACCAATGTGGCCTTTTTAATGTTATCATCCGTAACCCCATGTGCTTCCCATACTGCTCTTACTATGAACCAAAACTGATCGGGATCTTCGTTTCCTACTCCTTTGAATACAGGCAACTTGATCTCGTTTGCCATGCTAAACCACACTCCTGCGTGCTCTTCCTCACTTGCTCGTGGTGGTGAAATTAACCCTTCGATCCCTTTGAAGCTCCTTCTGCTCGCGGTCCTTTGAGAAAACATCTTTCGGCTTCACTGTAGCTGACAATTGTGTCTATCACGAATTCAGTGATAAACCCTCTGATCCCACCAATCTTCAATCTCTTTCCTCGTAGGGTTCCAGCGTTCCGACATCAGACATCCCTTAGGCAGATCCTGGTCTTGGCAATGGAACCATTCGTTGGCTTATTGAGCCCTGACCTAGGTTCGGAAGAGTTTTTAGCCAAACAAATCCCGCACTACCGGCCCTTTCGGCAACAATCTACGGAGTGTGGACTGAAGTCTCACCCGAAGTAGTATGGGAGGGTGCTGGAACCAGGCTTTCGCACCCTAGGGATGTCTTGATGAGGTCTGGAGGGGTCGCAACCCGATCTATGCACTCGCGCTATTCTGCGCAGCTGTCTGGCCTTCACGAAAATCCGTGATGGGGTGTTTATTAGATTCTTAGAATTATTACAGTTATTATGGATTTGATCTATTCCTTACTGTCTTTAATCGAGCATTTAATAATTAAACCCAGTGCACGCAAGCATAAATCTTAAATATACTCATAAAAACCATAACATAAGCATAAACATATAGATTTGCGATCAGATACACAATAATTCAGAAACACTTATCTTTATTAATCTTTCGTTCAGTACAATCCAATTCTACCCTGCGCACACAGCTGCAGGGGTCCGCACACACAGCTGCGGACTCTACCAGGCCTCTGCACACACAGTTGCAGAGCCTACTCTAACTACTACCACCCACGACTTAGACTTACAGACTCAGAGCACTCTTGCTTTCACAAACCCATACACTTTAGATCTCTAACCAAGCTGTCCCCCAAACATTGTCTTCTAAACCTAGACCCTTGCTTTATTTATACATTTCCATGGTCCGCGGACCATGGGTGTTAGGATATTCCGACACATAGGAAATAGTTAAGTTCAACTTGGTCTAGTATAGAGTTAGGTATAGAGTTAGGTAAAGTGTGTTTCTTTACCGTTGTACATTTTGTAACTTACAATCCGACGGTCACGATATGTAGTGATCCGATGGTTCACTTTCTCCTCGGTATTACCGACACTTGGTCCGTGGCTTGACACCCGATTGGTCCATGAGTTCTATTTAAAGCACATGGAGGGTCATTGTTCGGGTAATCCGTGCATGAGAGAAGCTTATGTAAATTTTCATTCTTTGATTAATAAATTTCCTGTAGTAGCCACGTTGGCGCAGGCCGTGGACTGTTTCCCTCTTTGAGGGTTTTAACCACGTCAAAAATACTGGTGTATAGATTTGAGATCTGGTTGTGAGCGGTGTCCTTTTGGTGTTCTTTCTGCGGAACTTACCCTGTAAATTCCTACATGGTATCAGAGCTATTTGAGGGCCGCGTCCGTTGGTGATCCAAATCTGAAGCCGGTAGAACTGCATCCGACTGCCGTTTCCTAGATCTGCTGTTTCTGACTGCTTTCAGGCCGAGAGGACTGCTCTGTTGTGTTCGGAGCATCTGTTGCAGTGAGGAACCCCTTTCGTTTCACGCGAAAAGGTTTCCGGTAGCCCTAGCTGCGTCATTTTTAAGATCTGGAGGTATAAAGTCTTTATTTGCAGTTTACTGTTATTTTCTCTCTGCTTATTTCGGTTTCGGTTTATTTAGCTTTTTTTTAACCGGATCTATACCTTTCATTTCTGCGTATGCTCTTTGCCCTGCGACTCTGTGCGATCTGGGCAAATCAGAAACAGAAATGAAGGATTTTTCTCATGCGTATGCTCTTTTTCCTGCACCTTAGTGTGATCTCGGAAAATCAGAAACATTGAGAAAAATATTTAGTTTTTCGGCTAAAGCTAACTTTGAGCCGCAAGGTTCATTTTTGAAAATATCTAGTTTTTTGGCTAAAGCTAACTTCGAGCCATAAGGTTCGTTTTCTTTGCATGTCCGTGTTGGGTTTTGTGTTTTGTGTTTTGTAGGGAAAAAGAGCTTTCTCAAGGCAAGCACGCAAACCAAGGCCCCCCCCCTCTCTCTCTCTCTCTCTCAAATTTTTTGTATAGATCAATTGGTTCAAAGCTATTTTAAGAGAGTAGAGGTCTTGAGTTCAAGTCTCCATTTTGTGGGGGCGGATTTTTTCATTTCCACACATTCGCGCACTTTGCTGGCAACTTCAACAATTTTTTTTTAAAAAGCCATAACTTCTTCATCCGGAAGCCTTTTTCAGAGCCGTTTTTTTAAAACAGCCTAATTTTTCGAGATCTATCCATTGGAACACTTACTTTCAGCATCTTCAGCTTCAGTTTTTAAAAAAATGGAAAGTCCATGCCAAGTCATTCTTGACAGCACTAACTACTTCCAATGGATATCCTACATGGAATATTTACTTAGAAGTAAAGGTCTCTACAGAATAGCCACAGGCCAAGAGAAGAAACCAAAAGATGAAGACAAGGCTGCAAAATGGGAAAATAGACAAGATCAAGCACGTGGTTTGATAGGGATGTCTATTTCTCCTGATCTTAGATTCCATATTGCAGAACTTGAAACTCCTCATGAAGCATTGGAACAAATCACTAAAGTTTTTGGGATTAAAAATGAAATTAGAGCCCATCAACTTGAAAATGAGTTGCTTACATTGGATCCTAATAATTTTTCTTGCATTGAAGATTTCTTGTCCAAATTCAAGACCCTTAGATATCTCTTGGAAGGTGTTAAGGTTAAGAAAGAAGATAGTAACCTTATTTATTCCATCCTTACTAGGTTGGGACCAGCCTACTCTGTATTTGTTTCCACCTTCCATTCTACAAGGGAAGCTTTCATTTGTCAAGGAAAAGACTACAAGGCCCCTTCCTTTGACTCTTTTTGTGATTCTTTAATAAGAGAACAAGAAAAACTCTTACACCTTGGTCTTCTTAATCTTGGAAACTCTTCCAAGAAAGCGTTAGACGCCCAGCAGCAACCAAATTCAAAGAATCCTAAGACGTCATATCCTAAAAAGAATGGTCCTAAACCAAACAAGGGTCCTAAGCAAACTCAGCCTCAAAATGAAAGATCATTTCAGCAAAATGATAAGACCAATAAAAACAAATGGAAGAAGACTGATAGACATTGTAACTTTTGTAATCGAGATGGCCACTTAGAATCTAAATGCTTTAAGAAGATGGAAGCCTTGGAAGCCGCAATGAAGAAACATAACATCCATGTGGAGCATTCTTCAACTTCAACTTCAACTTCATCTTCAGGAATGACACTTTCTGCATGTCGCTGTCAATCATCTCAGTCTGGTTATGCATTAAATGTATCTTCTTCTTCTCATTCTCATGAGTGGCTCATTGATTCTGGAGCCTCTTATCACATGGCCAAAAACCAAGCCATGTTTTCTTCTTTAAATGATTGTAACACCAAAAATATATATGTTGGTGATGATAGATCTCTTAATGTTGTAGGGACTAGAACTGTTCATCTAGACAATGGTCAGTTTAATGATGTATTATGTGTTCCAACCTTATCCTGCAACCTTCTATCTGTATATCAGATAACTCATTCAGGTGAAGGTAAAATTGTTGAATTTTCACCTCATGATGTTGTAATCAAGGATCTGAGAGATCCTAAACAGATTCTAGCTACTGGTATTGCTGATGATTCCACAAGGTTGTATAAGTTTCACAACTTTGGGTCATCAAATCTTCCCTCAGTATTTGTTGCTCATAATGATGAAGTGAGCAAACTTTGGCATGAGCGATTTGGTCACTTAAACTATCGCTCCCTTTAGCATCTATGTAAAGAAAATATGGTGACAGGTCTTCCTATGGTATCTTGCAGAGATGGTGTTTGTTCCGGATGTGTACTCGGAAAACATCATCGGGACAGTTTTGAAAAACGTGCCTCTTGGCACGCCTCAGCCCCTTTACAGCTTGTGCATAGTGATTTATGTGGTCCACTTCCTGTTGCTTCATTCTCTGGCTGCAAGTATTTCTTAACTTTCATTGATGATTTCTCCAGACGCACTTGGCTATACTTCTTAAAACTCAAGAGCGAAGTATTTAACACATTTTTGGCCTTCAAAGCCTTTGTTGAAAAACAATCTGGACATCAAATTCTTAAGCTAAGAACTGATAATGGTGGAGAATATGTTAAAAACACATTCATCACCTTTTGCACCGAAAATGGAATTCAAATGCACCATACTGTTCCATACACTCCACAACAAAATGGTGTAGCTGAAAGGAAAAATCGCACCTTAAAGGAAATGGCTAATTGTATGCTGCAATCTAAAGGACTCAGTCTTAGTTTTTGGGCCGAAGCAATTAATTGTGCAAATTATATAATCAATCGCACTCCTACTAAGGTTCTAAAGAATATCACTCCAGAAGAAGCTTGGAGTTCCATTAAACCAGATGTAAGTCACTTTCGTGTTTTTGGAAGTGAAGCATGGGCCCATATTCCAGATGAAAAGCATAAAGCTTTAGAACCTAAGAGTGAGAAATGTACTTTTGTTGGATATTCTGAAGATGTAAAAGGTTATAGACTTATTCCATTTAAGTCCAAAAATGTTATCATTAGAAGAGATGTAAAATTTGATGAAAATAAATCGGCCTGCGAGCCTAGTCCGGCGGATGTGCCACCTCTTCCTATCTCTTCTACTTTTGAAAACATTTCTTCTTCAGATGATGAAAGTGAGGATGACAATCCTCCCCCACCTTCTCAGGATCCTCAACTTCCAAGATGGGTCCGTGCTACTCGGGATGTAGCAGGTGATCTTGCCGGTGATCCTACAGATCAGCGACGTACACGTTCTCAGTTTGAAAGAGGCTCTTCTTTACTGGCTCAAGCTCCAGTAAATCATGATCCTGACACTTTTGCAGAAGCTTCAGGCCATCCACATTGGGAAGCAGCTATGAATGAAGAATATCATTCATTGTTGGCAAATGATACATGGGATCTTGTTCCTCTACCAAAGGGACGCAAACTTGTTAGATGTAAATGGGTTTACAGAACCAAGTATGGACCAGATGGGAAAGTTGATAAACATAAAGCTCGTCTTGTTGCTAAGGGCTTTTCACAGGTTGAAGGCATTGACTACACTGAAACCTTCTCCCCTGTTGCCAAAATGAACTCTATCCGCCTTGTTCTTTCCCTTGCTGCCTCTTTAAAATGGGAAGTACATCAGATGGATGTTAAATCTGCCTTCTTGCATGGGGACTTGCATGAAGAAATCTATATGGAACAACCCATTGGCTTCATCCAAACAGACTCCAGCCTTGTATGTCGACTTAAGAAATCTCTTTATGGTCTCAAGCAAGCTCCTCGGGCTTGGTATGCCAAAATGGATAGCTTTATTTTAGAATCTGGCTTTTTTAGGTGTTATTCTGACAATACTGTCTACACCAAGAAAGTGGGCAACTCTCTTATCATCCTTGTTCTTTATGTTGATGATCTTATTCTTACTGGTAGTGATCCCAACCTTATAAACCATGTGAAGTCCAGCATCAGCGCAGCAAACACATTGAACTACACATGCACTTCATCAGAAAGCTCATTCATGACCATGTTCTTGAAGTGCAATATTGTTCAACAGATGATCAGGTTGCAGACATCTTCACAAAGGCTCTCACAGAGGCAAAGTTCACTAAACTTCGATATATGCTTGGAGTTCAGGAAGTTGTCACTAAGGGGGGATAGGCTCTAGTGCCTCCTTCCTTCTCCTATTGTGTCATATTTGTAAATCCTTCAATCCTATCCCAAGTTGTTTTTAAGGGGGGATGTTAGGATATTCCGACACATAGGAAATAGTTAAGTTCAACTTGGTCTAGTATAGAGTTAGGTATAGAGTTAGGTAAAGTGTGTTTCTTTACCGTTGTACATTTTGTAACTTACAATCCGACGGTCACGATATGTAGTGATCCGACGGTTCACTCTCTCCTCGGTATTACCGACACTTGGTCCGTGGCTTGACACCCGATTGGTCCATGAGTTCTATTTAAAGCGCATGGAGGGTCATTGTTCAGGTAATCCGTGCATGAGAGAAGCTTATGTAAATTTTCATTCTTTGATTAATAAATTGCCTGTAGTAGCCACGTTGGCGCAGGCCGTGGACTGTTTCCCTCTTTGAGGGTTTTAACCACGTCAAAAATACTGGTGTATAGATTTGAGATCTGGTTGTTAGCGGTGTCCTTTTGGTGTTCTTTCTGAGGAACTTACCCTGTAAATTCCTACAATGGGCAAGCCGACACATTCTAGATTAACCTATAATATTTTAGGGCGGAATAACCTTGGACTTGACCCATTACAATTCGCGCTCCGCGCACTTCGCGGAACCTTTACCATACTTTTGCCTTAAATGCGAGCTTTGAGCCCCAAAACCGTTACGTGGGGGATCCGCTGCTCAACAGGGCCCCAACACAATCATCGTGACTCATCCCGAGTCACTCGTCGGTGCGGCGAGATGCGCTGCCCAAGCTTCGCGGTTCACCATCCCTGTGAGTGACATACTGCGCCTTGTTGTTCCATCCTTGCTTCTTGCAACACTTCTTCAAGCTCCTACTCTATTGCCCCTACTAGTTCGCCTTACCGATGATGCTCATTCTGCACTACTCGGTTAACACAAAGCAGCTCCTCATAGGATTTTAGCTCTAGATGAGATGCAAGAGCCATGATCTCTTTGTGTACGTACATCAAATTTGCAATTTCTGGTCCCGTATACTCAATATATGTTGCAACTTGTGTTGCATTTTTGCGAGAGAGGCGTTACTGTCTGCGAGATCCCAATATTCAAGGCTTGTCAGAGATGAACTTTTAAGCAAAATTTTTCCTTTGTTTCAAAATTCACCATCTTTCCCGTAGATTTTATGGATCGCTTACTAGACGTGGTTTATAGAGCGGCATCCGGACTGGCCCTGCTACTTGTCTGAGAATTTCCAGTACATTTCCCGCCTTCGGCGTTGAGGTCCTCATGGCGCCCCCATCTTTTGACATTTCAAGGTCCTGCATCTCCTTTGAAAACACTCGGCTTACTTCCCCACCGTCGCGGTTCAATGGTTCCATATCTACTAGCTTCATTTTCCAAATACTACAGTTTGTTCGGTGGATGCCCCACTGTGATTTATAGGCCCGTGGAAATTCAAATTCAACCATTCCCTCCCTTTCTGGCCCATTAATGCTAGACTGACTGTAGATCGTTTCAAATCGGGCTCGTACTTTGTATCTTAATTGCCTGCCGCCCGCTCCTTTTCTCCGTAACTCGGACATCTTGTCATGAACAGTGATGACAACGGTCACTTCCGTACTTGTCCACGCAGCAGCGCAGCCCCTTCTGCGCAACTGCGACCCTTGTGACATACCAATTCTATGTGCACCCCTGTGGTCGCGCAGCTCCCTCACAAACTGCTTTATCGTCCCGTGCTCTCTTTCAACTGTTCGGAGCGGTGACATTGTACTTCGGTCGGTTAGTCAGGTAGTCGGCCCCCTCGTGTAGAGCTTCAGGGGACTGCCATTGACTCTTCCTGGGAAGGGCTCTCCATTGAGTTTGCTGAGCTGGACCGCGCCTCCATCTGTGACTTCTTTGACGACATATGGTCCTAACCAATGCATCCAAAGTTTTCCAGGGAATTTCTCAAACTTGCTGTCATACAACAATACTAAATCGTTTTCTTTGAATGTGCGCAACTTGATATGGCGATCATGCCAAGCTTTTTCGTGCTGCTTCTGTACCTACTGATGGAATCCCGCCAGAAACCATTCCTCCTCTAGTTCTTCCAGTTGCGTGAGCCTTTCTTCCAACGCTCCACAATTTGCCATGCCTGTCATTGCTGCTATTCGCAAACTGGGTACAATGTATTCCATTGGCATGACGGCTTTCGTGCCGTAGACTAACTGGAAAGGTGTCTGACCCGTCAATTTCTTGCAAGTGGTTCGGTATGCCCATAGCACAGCAGGTATGCGCAAATCCCAATTGTTGCGTTGCGCGTTATAGATCTTGGTCAACGCAGTCTCTAAAATCTTGTTGAAAGCTTCGACTGTCCCATTTTCTTGTGGATGATACGACATACTTTGTTGATGATATACTTGGAATTCCTCAGTGAGTGCGCTGATAGTTTCATTTAGGAAGTGTGTTCCACGGTCGCTCATTAGAATTTTCGGGCATCCAAACCGTGTCAACACATTCTTGAACAAAAATTTCGTAGTTGTAGCGGCCGTGCAGTCCTTAACTGGTTGTGCTTCCGCCCATCGAGTCAAGTATTCTGTTGCGGTGATGATATAGCGCGCACCCGTCTTTCCTTGAGGCGTGATGGGCCCCACAAAGTTGATCGCCCATTTTTCGAACGATTGTAGCGTCACCTGTGGATTGAGCAACATTTTGTCCCTTCGCGATGGTTTCCCAGTGCGTTGACATACGTCACAGGCCCGACAGTACGCTTTTGAATCTTGATGTAGAGTTGGCCACCATAGTCCGGCGCGAAGAATATTTTGTGCTGTCGCCTGTCCCGCATAATGTCCTCCTGCAACCCCTCCATGTGCTTCTACGAGAATCTGTCCTCGTTCAAATTTAGGTACATATCGTTTTCTAATATTTCGTCATTTTCCATTTTATAGAGGTGCCCCGCGATAACAGCGAAATCCGCCGCGCGTACCATCAATTATTTCTTCTGCGGAACTGAATAGCCCTGTGGCGTGGTCCCTGTGGTTAAGAAGTGGATTATATCTTCGAAGTGGCCATCCGCGACGCTCACTGCATAGAGTTGTGCATCAGGTAGTCCTTCCTCCAAATTCGTTGGCTCCTCACCGTTCTCAATTCGGGACAGGTGATCTGGGCTTGCATTTAGGCGTCCTGGCTTTACGACGACCTCGAAATCATATTCTTGGAACAGTAACAGCCATCTACAAATGCGCCCCCCCAACATAGGCTTGTTCACCAGGTATTTTAACGCGGAGTGATCGGTATACATTTTAAAGTGCCCACCAAGTAGATAGTGGCGGTATTTCTGGAGCGCATATACCATCGCCAATCCCTCGCGCTCAGTAGTGGAGTAGTTCTTTTCTGCTTTAGACAGTTGTCGACTCGCGAATGTGATCGGGTGATCAATGCCTTCCGCTCCTTCCTGCGTGAGTACGACGCCCAGTGTGATACATGACGCATCCACGTGTACATGAAATTCAATGTCCCATTTTGGGAAAACCAAAATGGGGGCGAATGCCATTTTTTCCTTTAGAATCCATAAACTCTTCTTACAATCATCATTCCAACAATATGTAGTGTCCTTTTTTAACAATTGTTCCATTAGTGCCGTGATTTGCACGTAGCCCTTAATAAACTTTTGGTAGTACCCTGTGTGTCTCAACATGGTATGAAGTTGTTTGACACTGCGCGGTGCTTGCAGATTGAGGACGACATCAATTTTCACAGGGTCCACCATCAGGCCTTGTCTGTAGACCACATGGCTGAGAAAATTTCCGAAGGGAATGAGGAAGGTACACTTCTTAAGATTTAGCGCAATTTGGTGTCGTCGACACGTATCCAACATCAACCGTAAGCTTGCCACATGTTTCTTGACTAGCCCAAATATAGTCCAATCATCAAAATAAACCTCCAAAAACTTATGAATGAATTCTTTGAACGCAACCACTACTACGCGCGAAAATATCGCTGGCGTGTTCTTCAACCCGAAGGGCATCACAGTGTACTGAAAACATCCCCATTCGGTCGCGAAGGTGGTCTTGCTCCTATCTTCCGATGCGATCTTGATCTGGTGATATCCTGAGAACCCATCCGTGAATGAGTATGCTTCCTGTCCACCAACATTCTCCAGGACTTCATCTGTAAACGGGGTTGGGAATGGGTCATGAATGCAGGCATCATTCAGTTTTTGGAGATCCACACAGATTCAAATTTCGCCCTTCTGTTTTTTCTCTTGTACTATCATAGGACTCACCTAGTCAGATTCTTCGATAGGTTCAATAATTCCTGCTGCAAGCATCTTGTCCAATTCTTCGCGGACTTTTTCCTTATACTTCGGATTCAAACGGTAGGGATGCTGCTTAATTGGCTTCGCGTCCGGCTTCAGAGTTATCTTCATCACCCCCAGGTCGCTGAGAATCCCCTTCAACTCTGTCAGTTTGGTCGGGAATAAGTCTTGATATTCGTGCAGTAACTCGACAACTTTATCCACCATGGCATCATCCCAATAGTCCCCCAGAGTCGCGTACTTCGGCTCCTCATCTGTACCAATGTTCACCTGTTTTGTTTTTAGTGGCACTGTGATGTCGGGGTTCTACAGTCCTCGAACTTCATGGCTCCCTTCTATTTCCGGGATGTTAATGTTTCGGGGATCATCATCATCATCCTCGCTTGCAGGTTGTAACATTCTAGGGCATGGCTTAACTGATGTGACCATTCTGGTTGAACGATTTCTTCTGGTTCTTGTGGTAATTTGAAGATAGCGGCTTTCACAATTTGCAGTGCATCGTCAACGATGTCCATCCATTGGTCTTCAAATAAGAATGTTAGTAAAAACCCTTTGCACAAGATATCCCATTCGCCCATACCATGTCGGAGCTCTGTCTCAGTATACCAGTTTCTGGGGATGACATCCAGGGTATGATAAAATAAATGTACCCATTCCGGCTGGGGCTCCTCTCCATAGGCTTTTGTCCATTTTGCGAGGTGCTTGTGCGGGTCATCGTGTCCATTGTATTTCTCGGTTATTTGTAGTTCTGGCTTCCCAAATCTTAGTTGCATCATCCTTCTGCAGTCATACCAGCTTTCAAAATTCCCTTCATGTGTCCCCCACCAACGCGCAGGAGTCGCGCGCAACACCCATTTTAATGCATCGAACCTTTGGTTTTCTGGTATTGCACTCTCATACTAGTGCAAGAATTCGTCCACCGCTGTTAGTCCATCATAGGTTGGTAGATCCCACGCCTGGGTGGTTACGCAACGCAGGGATTTGGTCATCATATTACAATTTAGTGTCGTCACTTCCCTCAACCGATTGTGCCATCGCTCATCATCTTCGTCGGACTCCGACAGGCAGGATTCTACGTGCCTCCACAGGGTCCTTTCATCTACAATAGGGTGTAGCCGATCCTGGTTCCACGCAGTTATTTTGTAGATACAATCTAGCTCTTCGTCACTCCATTGTTGCACACAGGCTCTGTGTAACGTTGTCCTTCGGCGGGGTCCAATGGAACGATCACACATAGGGACTTTGTCTCAAAAATCATTTTCCGCTTCTTTAGATTAATAACTCCATTCATATCCGTTGCCCAGTCTATTCCGAGTAATGCAGGGTAAGGGTTACTGTCATCCACAATTTCTATTACCTCGAAATATGTCTGCATGCTCGCGCCATCAATATCCACTATTACTCCTGTTAATCTTCCCATGGGCAAGATCTTTTGTTGGTTCGCCATTCGTAATTGAATGGGAGACCACTGTAGTGCAGGCTTGCCCATGCGCTCCCAAGTTTGCTTCGGTAATATGTTCGCGTCCGACCCCAGATCTAAGATTACTTGATCCATCTCATATTCACCAATTTGCACTGTCAATCACATTTCCCGTCCGGTGCGCAGGGCATGCTTCCCCATTTTTCGTACTACGCGCAGCTCCTCGGACCCTGCGCACCTAGTGATCAATTCTTGTAGTCCCTTAACCGCCTTATTATCACGCAACAGTTTCATACATGTCTCTAAAGAGTTAGTTAGCAGCGAGAGGTCCAGGTCCATCTCTGGTTGATCCCTACTACTTAAAGTAGAGACCTCCACGAAGCTCTTCTTAGCTTCCATAAACGTTTCTTTTGCGCAGTTCAAGTCAAATTCAGGTTCCTTTGTAGGAGCCTTACGTACCCAGGTGTCTCCTTCAGGATTCTTCCCCTTATCTTCCCCTGTGGTCGCGCCACTTCTGAGCATCATGTTCATGTTGGTGTCCTCCTTGTGGTTCGAACCTCATCATCTGGATGTTTTGCATCAGAGTGCGCTGCAACACCCCTTTTTCGCACATTTGTGTGATCAGCTTTAGACAATTTATCATTTCATGATCAAAATCTTCACAGTACGGGCAAGATAATCTTGTCGGGTTGGTACAATCACGAGCGTAGTGCCTAGGGCCCCCGCAATTGTAACAAATTAGTAGTCTGCGGCCCCTCCTGGGCCCATCCCCCCGCGACCTCGGCCTCACCCTTGGAAGCCACCCCGCACTATTGCTGTAGCTGGATCGGGCCCTCGCATTTCCGTCTGCACTCGATAGGCCGGAGTTCTATCCATCATTAGTTCATAGCTTTGACATGTTCTCTCATCAAGACCCACCAATCTACAGAAATTATAGTATAGCTGTTGCGGAGTCTGGGTATATTTCTGCAATAGGTGACAGTTGTCCATCGCGTGCTTTCCTCCTACCTGAAAAATCGCGCACCAGAGAGCGGCGGACGCATTCAGACCAGCCCACGCCTCTAGTCTCAATGACATCGGTGCCCCACTTGCTAAATAGTTTGCAAACACAGGATAGTGATCCTTATGGTGACCCTGGCCCTTACATTTTATACACAACACTTCTTCGCGCAGTTCTGGCCGGGGCACCCTATCCTTCTTCAAACTCTGCATCTCTAAACATAGGTTTTGTAGTTGCGCATGGATTTGTTGGACTCCCAACCTTGGTTCCTGTATTGGTGTTTCGTGCAACCTCATTGCCATTTCCAATGCCTCTACCTGGGTTGAGAGCTTCTGTTGTGACAGTGCTGTTCTCAGGTGTGGTGTCAACGACGCCACAAACCACGCACGGTGCTGTGTGTCCATCAACGTCATATTAGCCTCGCGGATTGTACTTTTCAACCTTTGATCTAGATCCCAGGGGGTTTCACCTGGAAGCATCGCGATCTCCTTGAATCCTATAATTGACTGCATCTTTGATTTTGGTCGACTAAATTCTCTGTTCAATGCACTTTGGACTTCTGCTATTCCGGCATTCGGGTGATCATTTGAGTGTTTGATATACCAAGTCAGTGCGCGATCTTGTAGTGCAATTACTAATGTGGCCTTTTTAATGTTATCATCCGTAACCCCATGTGCTTCCCATACTGCTCTTACTCCGAACCAAAACTGATCGGGATCTTCGTTTCCTACTCCTTTGAATACAGGAACTTGATCTCGTTTGCCATGCTAAACTTCACTCCTGTGCACTCTTCCCCACTTGCTCGCGGTGGCGAAATTAACCCTTCGATCCCTTTGAAGCTCCTTCTACTTGCGGTCCTTTGAGAAAACGTCTTTCGGCTTCACCGTAGCTGACAGTTGTTTCTATCACGAATTCAGTGATAAACCCTCCAATCCCACCAATCTTAAATCTCTTTCCTCCTAGGGTTCCAACGTTCCGACATCATACATCCCTTAGTGAGATCCCAGTCCTAACAACGGAACCATTTGTTGGATTATTGGGCCCTAACCCAGGTTCGGAAGATTTTTTAGCCAAATAAATCTCGCACTACCGGCCCTTTCGGCAACAATCAGTGCAGCACGGACTGAAGTCTCACCCGAGGTAGCATGGGAGGGTGCTGGAACCAGGCTTCCACACCCTAGGGATGTCTTGATGAGGTCTAGAGGGGTCGTAACCCGATCTACGCACTCGCGCTATTTTGTGCAGCGGTCTGGCCTTCACGAAGATCCGCGATGGGGTGTTTCTTAGATTCTTAAAATTATTGCAGTTATTATGGATCTAATTTATTCCTTACTGTCTTTAATCGAGAATTTAACAATTAAACCCAGTGCGCGCAAGCATAAATCTTGAATATACTCATAAAAACCATAACATAAGCATAAACATATGGATTTGTGATCAGATACACAATAATTCAGAACACTTATCTTTATTAATCTTCTGTTCAGTACAATCCAATCCGCGCACATCGCTGCAGACACTACCAGGCCTCTATGCACACAACTGCAGAGCCTACTCTAACTACTACCACCCACGACTCCGACTTACAGACTCAGAGCACTCTTGCTTTCACAAACCCATACCTTTAGATCTCTAACTAAGCTATCCCCCAAAAACTGCCTTCTAAACCTAGATCCTTGCTTTATTTATACATTTCCATGGTCCGCGGACCATGGGCAAGCCGACACATTCTAGATTAACCTATAATATTTTAGGGCTGACTACCCTTGGACTTGACCCATTACAATTCACGCTCTGCGCACTTCGCGGAACCTTTACCATACTTTTTCCCAAAATGCGGGCTTTGAGCCCCAAAACCGTTACGCGGGGGATCCGCTGCCCAACAGTTGGTGCTTAGTTGGAGCTGAGTTTATACAACCATCTTGTGGCTTGGAAAGGAAGTGTGACCCAATAAAGTGGGATGTTTTTAGTGGGTTCTTTTGGAGTCATGTGGAGCGAGGAACCCTTTAACAACTCTTTCTTTATACAATTGTTTCATCTTTTAATATAATTTGGGATTTCAGCAATTGGCCCCGAAGGTATGGGGTTATGTCCCTTATGGTTGATTGTTGGCTTTTTAATGAGATTTTTTTTGGGGGGTAGTGTTTGTGTAGCAGTGTCATAGTTTGGGTTCTACTAACCTTGAATCATTTCATAGGGATGTGCTTTGTAATAGAGGGTTGATTCATTGTACCACATCTTAAATATTTAATCTTGGTTCAAGAAATGCTATGGGGCAAGCCAATTTAAGCCAGTTCAAGATGGATTCGTGATGAACCAACGAGGACTTTGAAGATGATGATGCACAAGTGATACTTCTAGGTTGGCAATGTGGTAGTAGGGTCGCATTTGGATGGTTGATTCTTCAGAAGGTAGGGGGGTTGTACACTTTGGGGGTGTAGTGAACCTCTTAATTGGGACATTTATTATCTTTAGGTCAATAAAGCTTCAAAGGTGGCTAGATGGAGTGCCTTTTCCCAAGTGGACTTAGGTCATTATGTGATCCTAACGACTATTGAGCCAATCTCTATGGTTAGGGTCCACCTTCTATGCAAGTCATAAAAAACAAATGAATGCACTTTTTTTCATCGGTAATCCTTTAAAGGTGATTTAGAGAGTGCCAACAAGATAGGTATGAAAAAAACAATAAGAGGATGAACCATGATGTTTTAAAATTTGTATTCAAGTGGTTTATATCTGTCAAGCAATGGTGGGTGGGCTAAGAGTGTTGTTAGGCTAGGTGTTGTTGACCTTGAAATATTTTGTAGATGTCCACTATATGACAAAGATAGGGTTGATTCATCATAACATCTCAATTTTTTAATCCCGATTTAAGCAAGGGGGCAAGCTGATTTAAAGGGATTTGGTGATGGAGTTCTGATGAGCATATGAGCTTTGAAGATGTTGGTAAAATCACAATACTCATAGGTGGAAAGTGCAACAATAGTTCCTACCTCACTAGTTGTGTGATCTTCCACAACAAAGGAGAATTGCACTCTTTGGGTGTGTAGTGAACCTCCTAGTTGAGACACTTAATCTCTTTAGTTAAACTACCTAGGTGGTCCAATGGGTGCCTTAAAAGCCTAAATCAACATGGGTCTCTATGAGGCCCTATCCACTAGTGAACCAATGCCTAGATGGATAGGGGTTGCCTCATTATTTGGACATTTATATGAAAATGAATGTGTGTTTTCCATTCAAAGGTTGTGTTCCATTAAACATTTGAAGGTGATTTAGAGTGCCATGAGTCATTGGGCTCACTATGTTTGAACATGTAAATGAATGAACTATGATGATTGGAAGTTCACGATGGCTTGGCACATAATTTCCAAGTGGCAAGGAGAATGTAGGTATCCAATAAACACTAAGTTACGCTTAAACCTTAAAGAAAGCTATTGCAAAATCATAATCAAATTCATATTCAATTTTGTAGTATTCAAATTTGAAGCATTTAAAAGCATGGTGTTAGTTTAGAAGTCATTTTTTGGGATGAGTGGGGCAACATTTTGATTAAAGGTTATTAGGGATGTGCAAATATTCATTACTAAAGATCATCCTTCATGTGCATATACAAATTGCTTACTTATGTTTGATGGCTTGACTATTGGAAGGAATGGAACCAATTTGTATATGCACATGAAGCATGATCTTTTGCAATGAATATTTGCATATCCCTAATAATCTTTAATCAAAATGTTGCCCCACTCATCCCAAAAAAGGACTTTTAAAATAACACCATTCTTTTAATTGCTTAAAATTTTAGTATTACCACATTAATGCTTCAAATGGAACCACATTAAATTTTCTTGTTTATTTTTTGAGAGGCACGATTTTCCTTAAATTTGTAAATTATTGTGTGCAAGTTAAGAGTACCTCCTTGTTGTGTACTTGAGGGTGGGTGAGAAGAATGTTGTTTAGATTATCATAAATTATGGTGCTAACTATGTGGTAGCAACCACTTTTATCTATGGACAAATTCCACATCATTTCTTTGACCTCTAGGGCAGTCCATTATTTTAAACTTATGTTCGAAGGCACTGGCAAACAAGATTTGATTAAATTTGTTAATGGTCAAGTTAAACTTAATATAAAATTTCGTATGTAATGAATCATACATGGGTCCTCAATTTGATGAGGAAACCCATTGAAAATGATGGACTTGTTCACCCCACCATAATTGGTGTTGCCACATATTCCTTATCTCTATAGTTAATTTATGCCTAAAAACTGCACCTTAGGATAATTTTTGGGAATTATGAGTGGACAATAGTAAAAAAATTGTTAATTTTAGGTATGTTCTATGCTTAGATCAATTTATTTCAATTTTCACAGTTAGCTCCATATCTTTTCCAGATTAGAAATCACATCAGCATTAACGTAAACTACAAATAGAACATAAACATAAATCGCAGAAGACAAGCCAAGACAAGAGGACACAAGATGTGGCACTAGCCAGGGACAAACCCCAATGTGGGGAAACCCTTGATCAATTCTTCTTATATGTTCTTCAATAGTTCAGCACAGAGAGAGAGAGAGATAGTACGTTTACAACAGAAGTCAACACTTTGACTTATCTAGATAAGAGCATGGATCATCTCTATGAAGATGATACATGAGATCAGTTGAAGGCATGTTGATTCAACTAATTCTCCAAGGTGACTCCTTCACCTATCATTGTGCTGCATTTCGTCATCATGCTGCACCTCACCGCGCTGCACCATGTTGCACCCATCATCACTATGCTGCATCTCATCATGCTTCATTAATCATGACTATACCCATCATTGTACTACATTATGTGCCATTGCTACACCATGTTGCCATCCTGACCTATGTGTTGGCTGCACCTGCTTGCTTGTTGTCCCTTGCTTGCTTGTTGTCCCTAGCATGCTTGCTGTCCTTAGCATTCTTGTTGTTGCATGCTAGTTATCCCTTGCATGCTAACTATAACATTGCATGCTTGGTGTATTTGCTACTAAGTACCATACAATTGTCCCAATGTTAGTGTAGAAATTTTGAATAATATAGCACTTATTCATAGAGATTATCCTGATTATACACTATTTGTGGAATGCATGCATAATACATAACCTCCTCTATGTTGATCATCAATTTGCGGAATTAAAGAACAATCACATGCGCACATTGAAACATCAATCACACATATCAACACAGTATGTAAACGGGGAAAGCATACCACTGAAAAACCCCAACTATCTGTATATTATATTGATAGAGAACATGTAACAATACATAGTACAATACTCCTCACAAGTACTTAGTACTATCTCCACCTGCTACACACAAACTAGCTCAGATCTGAATCAAGTCACAGGTTCAAATCTCCTCCGCTGTTTGCATGCCTCTACTGCGCAATCCAATGTGAGAATAGGAATGATCCAAGCTCGTTTTCCCTTGGCTTGTACTGCGCAATCCTCATTGGCAATCTCAATCATTGATTGTGCAAATCTCATGCACAACTATAGTCACAACTGATAGTAGTCTCACTCTTTCATCCACCTCTAACACTTGTCTCCACTGAACTGTCCATGCACTGAGTTAACTGATGTATTATTTAGTTGATTTATGAGTTAATAATTAGTGAATTAATTAATAATTAATTCACATCACTCATCACTAGTGTATTTGGCAGTTAGACTAAATACAACTAGTTCAACTAAGTCAAACTGAACACAACTCCATCAACTCCTCAATCAACTCCACCAAACTCAATCACTTGAGTTCTAACTGAAGTCCATCATGCAATAGCTCAACTGACCCATAAGAAAAACATATTTCCTTCTTGAAGTTGCATGTGCCACATCCATAGCTCGAACTGAAGTGCTCCAAGAGGATAAGATAATGTTTATAGTCCAAATATTATTAAGAGCTAATAATATTCGACTGTTCTATTTTTAGACTAGCAGTCTAAAAATAGACTCCACCCATATGTCTAAAAATACAAGTCCATCTATTTTTACCAACATGACCAATCATCCACAAATAGCATCCTGCAACTCATAGACCATGATCCATATGTCTAAAAATAGACTTTGCGCCAAAAATAGCCTGCGGGCCCACTTAGTGAAGGTGACTTCTTTTCACTAAGCTCCATCATCTTGTTTCATTTTCAACACTCATATGGATTATCTGCAACCCCTATCTTGCAACTCTGGAATGTTCTGCATGCAACACATCTGCCCGGTCCACTTGCTCCAACAACACTTGGAACAAAAAACACTCCCAACTGACCACTCTGTTGGGCTAGGAACATACTCTGATGCTGAAGCTCTACCTGCTGCTGACAAGTGCTCCCTCTCTGACATCTGCGCTACTGCAACATCTCCATGCATCTCGCACCATTGCACACTTCTCTGTGCCACCTAGCACTGTGCAAAACACTTGTGCCTCTCGCATTGCTGCAGCCTGCTAGCTATGTGCTGTCCTGGGATTCCCTACATTGTCGCTCTCTCTGCCGCTCCATCCGCATTTGTCTCTACCCAATCATTCAGTTCCTGCTACTCCACATCGGGGCTCCTGTAGCAAGGTCTCATCCAAGAGGTTGGGTACCTCAAGGATCCTGCCCCTCCTCCTTGGGACAATCACTCTATATCGCCCCACCTCCTTCATGGAGGTATGGCTGCATGTGATCCCTTAGCCCACCAAGCTTGAAGTTTCCCCCTACTGGAGGTCTCTGCATGAGTAGATGTCTCTACTCGATCTCCTCTCAGCTTCCCTTGTTGTGGCTGCTCCACAACCTCCTGAAGCTGCTGCACCAATCGTGGCTCCTCCACAGTCGTCTGAGACTTCTTCTGGCTCTGCATGTTGAGAGGTAATATACGCTCCCTCTCAACCACCAAGTCTCCATCAATTTCCTCACTGCTCAAGGCTTTGCATGCATCTTGAACCTCAAGAGCATACAGGTTCTTGACCCATGAACCAATCTGCTTCACCTGTCTAGTGATGATGTGTCTAAGGAAAACCTTTCCCTTACTGAAGACTACATCATAGCCTCCGTCTTCCAGCATCGCGATCGACACCAAGTTTCTCTTCAGTCCTGGTACATACTTGACATCGGTCAAGGTAAGGCGAGCTCCATGCTCCCTCTAAAAAATAACCGTGCCTACACCTGAGACACTATACTTCTCATCATTACCCATCGCTATGAGTATTTGGAGATCTTTCTCCTCCAAAGTACTGAACAAACTCTTGTCACCGGTCATGTGGAAAAAAGCTCCACTGATAAGAAACCAACCACTTCCCACCATGGATGAAACCATGCATGCAAAGAGTGTGAAATCCAACTCAAACTGTGAAGCAAGTGCCTCACCTTCAGATCCTTCCCCGGATCCCTTCTTGGATTTCCTCCGTGGACAATTTGCAGCATAATGGCCCACCTCATGACAACGAAAGCATCACACTTTCGATTTGTCAACCTTCTTCCCATCATTGGAAGAACTGGATTTGGAAAGAGAACCCTTCTCCTTCCCCTTCTTTGCTTTGGCAGCCAAAGCACAATTTTCTTCATCAGATGCCTTTGATGAAGATCCATCCCTAGTATTCCGCCTGATCTCCTCTTGCACAAGATCCGACCAAAGTCTCTCCCATCCTAGAAATTTCTCCCGACCATTGACAGAGTCCTGATAGGAATGCCAACTCTTCGGAAGACTAAGGAGAGCCAAGCTCACCAAGTCCTCATCATCGACAGTCACCCCCACACTTCCGAGCTCATCCTGGCATTGGGTGAACTTCGTGAGATACTTGGGCATACTGTCTCCTTTCTCACACTTAATGTTTCTGAGTTTATCCTTGAGCGCCAACTTCCTCTGGTCACTCTTGCTTTGGAATAAATCTGTCAACGCTTTCCACATCAAGTATGGAGAAGCCTTTCCATGTAGGCTGGATACAATGTGATCCTTCATGCCCTCCAACAGAATCCTTTGACACTTTGCTGTCTTCTTTTGCCAAGCCTCAACGTGAGCAGCATCAGTAGGCTTTGGGCCCTCAGCCTCTATGAACTCCTTCAACCCATTGTCATCTAACACCGCCTCCATCCTGCCTTTCCATGCAATATAATTCGAGCTGCCTTCAAGGGAATACTCCAATCGCAATCCGTTGAAATACATTTCAACTTCGACACCAAGAAAACACTGCTGTAAATTCGAATTCCACCAGCTCAAAACTCAACCGCTTCTGATCTAAAATGAGTGAGAACAAAGTATTTCTCATACAGAGATTGACTGTATGGGATTTTACCGGATATCTCACCTTCCAAAAGAAGGATGAATCCAGAGGCTACCTGGCCCGATTACAGACTCTGCCTAAAGAAATAAAATGTAATCACTTTCTGAATAATAGATCTGATGATCAACTTCGCTCTAATACCATGTAGAAATTTTGAATAATATAACACTTATTCATAGAGATTATCCTAATTATACACTATTTGCGGAATGCATGCATAATACATAACCTCCTCTATGTTGATTATCAATTTGCGGAATTAAAGAACAGTCGCATGCGCACATTGAAACATCAATCACACATATCAACACAGTATGTAAACGGGGAAAGCATACAGCTGAAAGCCCCCAACTATCTGTATATTATATTGATAGAGAACATGTAACAATACATAGTACAATACTCCTCACAAGTACTCAGTATTATCTCCACCTGCTACACACAAACTAGCTCAGATCTGAATCAAGTCACAGGTTCAAATCTCCTCCGCTGTTTGCCTGCCTCTATTGCATAATCCAATGTGAGAATAGGAATGATCCAAGCTCGTTTTCCCTTGGCTTGTACTGTGCAATACTCATTGGCAATCTCAATCATTGATTGTGCAAATCTCATGCACAGCGATAGTCACAATTGATAGTAGTCTCACTCTTTCATCCACCTCTAACACTTGTCTCCACTGAACTGTCCATGCACTGAGTTAACTGATGAATTCTTTAGTTGATTTATGAGTTAATAATTAGTGAATTAATTAATAATTAATTCGCATCACTCATCACTAGTGTATTTGGCAGTTAGACTAAATACAACTAGTTCAACTAAGTCAAACTGAACACAACTCCATCAACTCCTCAATCAACTCCACCAAACTCAATCACTTGAGTTCTAACTGAAGCCATCATGCAATAGCTCAACTGACCCATAAGAAAAGCATATTTCCTTCTGGAAGTTGCATGTGCCACATTCGTAGCTCGAACTGAAGTGCTCCAAGAGGATAAGATAATGTTTAGTCCAAATATGATTAAAAGCTAATAATATTCGACTGTTCTATTTTTAGACTAGCAGTCTAAAAATAGACTCTGCCCATATGTCTAAAAATACAAGTCCATATATTTTTACCAACATGACCAATCATCCACAAATAGCATCTTGCAACTCATAGACCATGATCCATATGTCTAAAAATAGACATAGTCTAAAAATAGACTTTGCGCCAAAAATAGCCTGCGGGCCCACTTAGTGAAGGCGACTTCTTTTCACTAAGCTCCATCATCTTGTTGCATTTTCAATAGTTAGTTAGATGTACCTTGCATGCTTCTCTCCTTCAGAGACAGATGCTCCGGCTGTTTCGGCAGTTCCTGATAGTTCTGGCAGTTCCGGTTGTTCCCAGCAGTTCCAACAGTTCTGGTTGTTCCCGGCAGTTCCAACAGTTCTGGTTGTTCCCGGCAGTTCTTGCAGTCCCAACAGTTCCGGAAGTCCCGGCAGTTCCAGCTTTCTGGCAGTTCTGACTTTTCTGGCAGTTCCGATAGTTCCTGCTTTTCTAGCTTTTCCAGCTTTTTCGGCAGTTCCGGTTTTTCCGGCTTTTCTGGATTTTCTGGCACTTCCGTCTTTTCCGGCGGTTTCGGCTTTTCCAACTTTTCTAGCAGTTCCGAATTTTCCGGCATTTTTGGCTTTTTTGGAAGTTCCGACTTTTCTAGCTTTTCCGATAGTTTCGGCTTTTCTGACTTTTCTGGCTTTTCCGGAAGTTCTGGCTTTTCCGGCAGTTTCTGCTTTTCTGCCCTCTGGATCAGAGCAACGTTATTCCTTAGGATCTCTCCTCCTACTAAAACCCAAAGACAAGTAGAGAGAGGAAGAGATCCCAAGTGTGTTGTAATGACTTGAAGGCACCTATATTTATACTAAAACGTTGAGCACATGTGGGGTTTATTTGGCTGCTGGCTGACCTTGACGAATTGTCTTATAATGCATATAGATTCATAACTCCATGAATACTTATCAGAATCGGATGATCTTTAGATCAATCCTACACCTCTCAATGAGAGGGATGCAAGAAAAATATCAACTGCCATAAATAAGATGACCCACATGGAGTTTGGCCCTAGTTTCCAATTTTAACACTCCCTCTCAACTAGGGAGAACTCCATCCGTTGATCCATTTGTTTGACTGTACTATCTCTGCCATCATTACCCTGCACTGCTCTACTCTGCTTTGATCTACTGAGCTCTGCTCTCCTTTACTCTACTCTACTCTGCTGAACCATGATGAAGAAGAATTGATGGAGAATGTCTCATACCATTCTCTACTGACCCGAAGTTAGTTTCATCTGAAGAGAGTGTGTCACATAACTCTTACTGACCCGAAGTCAGTTTTATTGGTCCCAGATCAATATCACAAGAGAGTGTCTCAAACCACTCATACTGATCCCATATCAGTGTCATTGATCCCAGATCAATGTCACAAGAGAGTGTCTCAAACCACTCATACTGATCCCAGATCAGTTTCATTGATCTCAGATCAATGTCACAAGAGAGTCTCTCAAACCACTCATACTAATCCCAGATCAGTTTCATTTATCCGAGATCAATGGAGGTCATCCTAGCATAGGGAGTACGGTAGATATAACGATGCATCCATTGATAGTACTACTATGGTCCCTATCCTCATTTCCCTACTCACTGATCAGATGAGAGGTACTTCCCATGAGTCCCAGACTGCATGGGTAGGATGCTTCGACAAGAGAACTAATCATCCTGTCCACAGGAGAACGAATCATCCTGTCAGTGGATGCCACAGAGAACTAATCATCCTGGCCCATAGGAGAACTAATCATCCTATTCCACAGTCGCCACAGAGAATAAATCATCCTGGCCCACAGGATAACTAATCATCCTGTTCCACAGTTGCCACGGGAGAACTAATCATCCTGGCCCACAGAAGAACTAATCATCCTATTCACAGCGCACTACCAGGGGAAGGTGAGTCGTCCTGTGGTCGTATGTTGCTCTAGTAAGTACCCCAAGCCCCCTAGAGCTCCCAGAGCTCAATGAATGCAACATGCAAGACCCTTATAAGAAGGTCTCTCAACGACTCCAAGTCGTTCGGGAAAATCATAGATTTGACCTTTCCCCGGGGCTTTGACAAAATGTCTGCGACCTGTACATCAGTCTCAATGCGATGGAGCCTCCTCGCTCATCAACTTACCATATCATAGATAAGGCAGTATCTGATGTCTATCTGCTGGAGCAATCATCGAATATGGGATTCCTCAATAATCGAATCCCCCCTCTGGTTGTCACAGAGAATCACAGTGGTATTCATCATGTGTACAAACAACTCACTTAAGAGCTTCTGCAACCATGCAGCTTCACACGAGATCATACTCGTCGCTATGTATTCGGTCTCGGCAGTGCTTATAGCAACCGAATTCTGCTTCTTTCACATCCATGATATCGAAGCAGAATCTAAAGAGAACCAACACTGAGAAGTGCTCTAGTGATCCTCCACACTGCTTGCCTAGTTAGCGTTCGAATAATCATGTAGTTTCATATTTCCGACAGTGTATCTCAATCCATGAGAGATTGTGCCCTGAAGATATCTCAAAAGATTCTTGGCACCAATCCAGTGAGGCTCAACCAAATATGAGCTCACCATGCTAACTGCAAAACATATGTTCGGATGGAAGTTCACCAAGAACATCAACGTGAATGAGTTTATGAAACTTAGAGGCATTTCCCAAATCTGGTCCGACATCACTACCATATAACTTCTGAAATTTAATATCCTCGAGGTATTCACAGGCTTGCAGTTTATCATTCCACATTCGGAATCGAACTCCCTCTTACTTATGCAAATGAGAGGGTCTGCACCTGTCAGAAATAGGTCGTCCTCATAAGGTGCCGGTATGAGAGGTCTATCATCCACAACCTTTAGGTAATGGTTTGGATTGGTTTCACTCCTAGTGAATCTCAGCTTCATGAGACAACTATCAATCCTCTCATACTACGCCCATGGTGTTTTGCTTCAAGCCATAGAGGGCTTTCTTCCACCTATATACATGAGATTCCCGATCATGAATCTCAAACTCCTCGGGTTGTTCCAAACCTGTGGACCTGCTGCATGAGGGGAATGGTCCCCTTATAAGATTTTCCTTCAGTACATCTCATGTTAGAAAATTATATATTATAGAGCAATGGAACACATAAAATATTGCAGAAATATAAACATAGAAAACGCATAAAACAAGAGAGACACAGATATACATGGTTCACCCGGTTTGGGCTACGTCCACGGAGAAACAGCCAGTCCTTCTTTTATTATATTATCCAGCAAACTGAAGAGATACAACCTACAACAGATTCGCTGTAACTCCCTCTTTGCTCTCAATATCCTCTCTCTTCCTTACTCAGAATACCGATCTACATAGACGCAATACAATTCCCTCATATATAGCGAGGGGTTGCCTTCTAGGGAAAAAACCGTAAATTAAACATAACTTCTACCACCAGATCTCCGCCTAATGAACAACCCAAATCGACTACGAAATTACAACATTTTACAAGGCAATTTTACATCTATTCTTAGCTTCGAGGGCGCTGCCCCCGAAACCCCTCGCAAGGGGGGGGCTCCCAAAAGGTCGCAGTCGCCCCCCCCTGGACCCCCCTTGGACCCCCCCTGCAGTGAATATTTTACGGGCGGCGTTGTTGCCCCATTTCGAACTGGGGTCCAATGCGACGATACCTTTGAATACAAAAGATAATCAGTCTCCACACCCAACATCTCAGACATGTACCTTCATGCTCTGCTTGAATTCAAACATCCCTATCACCATTTGACTCACATCAGGTAGGGCCCCATAGGTAGACCTCCGGTTTTATAGATGTGATATATTAATTGACATTATCCCCAATGGACCATCCTGCAACTTGATACAAATTGGCAACCCTGAACCCATGAGAAAAAGCATCTTTGAAAATTATATTTTTTAACACATACCTTTCCATCGATGAATGCCACCCTGAAACCTTTGACTTCCATTTCCGAGATGGACACCAGGTTCTTCTTGCAATCAGGTACATAAAAGAGATTTTGTAAATGAATCGTGCTACCCTTATTCAATTTGAGAGTTAACATTCCCTACACCCTTTCCATGACAGGTGGCATCGGCTCCAAGTATAATCCCACGATTGTTTCCATCTCCACCAAATTAGAGAGTGCACCCATCTATCTGATGAAGTGCCTTGAAGCACTACAATCTATAAGCCAGATTCCCAAATAATTTGAAGGAGAGGGCCAATACAAGATAATGCTTCTTTATCTTATCAAAAATAACATTTGATTCTTCATACCTGGGGTTCCTTGCTTTCAATGAATAGTCCCTAGCATGCTTGTTGTCCTTAGCATGCTAGTTGTCCCTTGCATGCTAGCTGTAACATTGCATGCTTGGTGTATTTGTTGCTAAGTACCATACAACTGTCCCAATGTTAGTTAGTTATCCCTTGCATGTTGCTCTCCTTCGGAGACAGATGCTCCGGCTGTTTTGGCAGTTCTCGGTAGTTCTAGAAGTTTAGGCTGTTGTCGACAGTTTTTGCAGTTTCGGTTGTTCCAAGGAATTCCGACAGTCCCATTAGTTCCGGCTTTTCCGGCAGTTCTGGCATTTCCGACATTTCTAGATTTTTTGGCTTTTCCAGCTTTTCTGGCAGTTCCGGCTTTTTCGGCATTTCCAGCTTTTCCGGCAGTTCCGTCTTTTCTGGCAGTTCCGGATTTTTTGCCTTTTCCAGCAGTTCCATCTTTTTTGGAAGTTCCGGCTTTTCCAGATTTTCTGGCAGTTTCGGCTTTTCCAGCATTTCTGACTTTTCTGGCAGTTCCAACAGTTCCAGCTTTTCCGGCGGTTCCAGCTTTTCTAGCTTTTCTACCCTCTGGATCAGGGCAACGTTATTCCTTAGGATCTCTCCTCCCACTAAAACCCAAAGACAAGTAGAGAGAGGAGGAGATCCCAAGTGTGTTGAAATGACTTGAAGGCCACCTCTATTTATACTAAAATGTTGAGCACATGTGGGGTTTATTTGGTTGCTGACCGACCTTGACGAATTGTCTTATATTGCAAATAAATTCATATCTCCATGAATACTTATCGGAATCGGATGATCTTTAGATCAATCCTACACCTCTCGATGAGAGGGATGCAAGAAAAATATCAGCTGCCATAAATAAGATGACCCACATGGAGTTTGGCCCTAGTTGCCAATTTTAACAAAAATATAATACAAATGCTATGGCATAGAGGATACATTACTTGTATTTATTAAGGTTTTAAGAATGAGCCCATGGTAAACAAGTAATTTTTCATATTTTATGAGGTTAGAACCTCACTATAAGACCCCAAAGGGCAAGACTTCAATAACCACTAAAGTGATTGACTATAAATGAAGTGGTCCCAAAGGTCCAACAATCCCCTTAAATTGTGTTTATATTAAATATATTTAGATCCTCCCTTAAACACATCTTCGAGGATATATGAAGGTGTTCTCTCAATGCCATTGGTTAATGCCAACTTCCTGTGAGGTACCTCATTACTATAATATATGCTTTAAAAATATAGAGATATCACATCTACCATCATTTTTCTTTGAACACAATTGGGTTAAGAACATTCAGACAACAACATATTTGACCATGGCAAGATTTAATAGAACAATTATCCCCATAACACTTCCACATAATCCCCTTAAAATTGAAGTGAAGCAAAATCATGCAAGAAGGTTTACACTAGAGTGTTCATTGGAACTTCCAAACATATTCACACATGAGAGTGGAGCAACTAGAGCCTATGCTTAAATGGTTAGAACAACATTTGCAAAATTAGTGTCAAGAATAGTACAAAAACCTAAAACAAAATAAACTTAGCTTTATTTACTGAAAATCCCTTTTGATTTCTTTGTGTGTACTGAAAAATAGTTCCTTGGTCCATTACTACTCTAAGCAACCCTTACTTTGTCGAATCCCCCTCATTGTGTCATCGTTAAATACCTATGTCAATTTCTGTTGACCAGTGAAAACCATCATTGGTTCTCAATAACATCAAGTTGGGTTTATATAACCTTAAAAGCTTAACTACATTAGCCCTTAAACACAAATTGAGGGATCACTATAATAAGGATCATATGAATACCAATTATGGGGTCTATCAATTTCATCCCTAGATGGCTTCAATTCTGGAAGCTTTGGGTTATGGGCCTAAGATTTCTTCCCTCTGACATGCAACAATGAACTCGTCTCCTTCAAACCCCAACTTCAACCTTTCGTCTTTGACCAATGTCGCGTTCAGGGCCATCTCCTAGCCATATTCCCTCACACAAAATTTTCCTAGACAAATTTGTTTGTTGAAAAAACTCATGGCCCCACCTGAGGTCGGTGTCAGATGAATTTGAGGGCCGAGGGTTGAACCTTTCATGTTCTTCATGGTGGACCTCAAACTAGCGCATGGCCCGACCAACTGACTAGGCCTCGCTCGAGTTAGAGGTCGGGATGGTCAACTCCTCTCCATGCATGTTCGCTAAAATTGAAGCTCGAAGCCCAACCAATGGGTCCACTTCATTTCAACAACTCTACCCTTCTTTACTTTGATTCTGCAGAGCTCTCCTTTCATCACCTCTACTCGTTCTTATGCAAATGGATGTTTTCTTCATGCCATGATCTCTGGCTCTTCTCGGTGACACGATTCAATTGTGCCTTGTCCGACCTTTGTCCCTTCTTTGACTGTGCATACCGATGTCCTTTCCTTCTTGATGATGGTTCCTAGCAGCTCTTGGCTACACCTTGGCTCGAACCTGGCCTATTTGGACCACCATTCTCTGCAATTATGATATCTGCAACCATAAAACTCTCATGGCCCTCAATCAAATAAAATACAACGACTATGATATTAGAAATGGTTTGGAACTTAAACTAAGCACATACATTTTAACCAACACAGGGGATACTCAATTTAAAAAGTAACAAGATACGGTTGCTCTGGGCCTAACGCCATTCGACCTAATATCCCATTACATTGGCCACCTCCTTTAACAACTTGTAGGCTGCATATATAGAAGAAAAAACCCTTAACAGAAACAAAGAATCTGTAATATCCCCAATTTTCTGAGCACGAGAGTCATTAACAAATTTTACCCAATTTTAGTAATATTAATTAAAAAGGGGCAAATATTATTGGAGAAAGGTGGCTAGTATTATTTTATCAGAGAATAGCAGCAAATTATTATTTTATTAAATGGTGGCAAAAGTGACTTAGTAGAAAATGGCCCCCACTAATAAAATAATATTTAAAAAAAAGAAGTCCAGAGGCATGAGGAGAAATTATAAAAGGAGGATGGACTCATTTTGTGGATTATCTTTGGTCATTTTACAATTTCGACATTAGTTCGCTTGAGTTTCTTAGCCAAGGCAACCGTGCTGTTTAGCACAAGGAATTTCCGAGCGGGAATTCCACCTCTACCTTTGGTGAACTTCGAGTGTCACCCTAGGGGAGTGAAGGAGTCCATCTCAGGGCTTCTCTAGGAGCTACATTGCAGACCATTTCCAGCTAGAGCGGGCTTCCCTTATGTTACACCGGACAATCCCTCTTGCAGACAAGAGCGATCTCCCTAGATCCTATATGGAAACTAGAAAAAATCATGACAAATGAACTGACTCTTTCCCTAAGTTGAACTTGTTCGAATTATAAGCAGTATAGCTAATGGATAGACCTTTTACTGGTTTCACGAAATACTTGATGAAGATCCCTTATTACGACTTGATGTAGCTCTTCAATTCTTGATAGGACTTGCAAACAGAAACCATAAAAGGATAAAAAGCACATGTGATATAATAATTCAAACAAATTAGCCTAATGATCAAGGAAATTAGGGATTGAATTTTCCTTAATAAATATAATAAACAATTGTAAATTATTCATCATTCACAAAAGACAAAATCAATGGGAGAAAGTGCTCATTTGTATTAATTAGAAGATAAGAGGAGCCTTACAAATTTCTCCTTGATGCCGTGAGGTCCCTCCCAATTCCTTCAATCTCCTCCTCAGATGACAAGCTCTCCAATCTCAAACCAACAAAATAAGTTTGTATTCTTTGAGTTCTGACCTCCTTCATCCCTCAACTCTCTACTCCTTTTATAAATCAAAGAGGGGGAAGTTTCAAATCCCTAAGAAGAGGATGAACCTCCTTTAATGAAGGATTAGGTTACAATGAGAAAAGGGATGAAGATGCATATTATGAGGGTTATAGTTCGAATAGTCATCACCTGGAAGCATTCAGTTGGGAAATATTCGACCAACTATATTTCTAGAATGTACTTTTTTATTTTTACTTTCTAGAATTCACCTGCGCGGGTTTATAGTTGCAGACAAAGCACAACTCTGCACTATTCTTAGAGTCAATTTTAGTGCATGCGCTAGAAACTCTAGAGAAATTGGCACAGGTGGAACTTAACAAGGTGTAAGGTCTATTTGACCAAAATTTCTCATGTACGTTAACATATTTTGAATTGCTTGACTTATAAGGGAGCTGGTTTCAACATGTTCATGAATGGTAAAAATATCCATAAACTGAGAAAGTGTCACGGCGACAAACTTACGTGTAATACATTGCCCCCTAAAGTGCAAAGTCTGAAAAATAAGTTTAAAGATTGAAGCGCTTTATCATTCCAAGGATCAGATTAGAGGCAATGGTTGGAAACCTGCAAGGAACATTCAAAGGGAACATAATGCAAAATATATATCAAAAATCATCTTTGAGGTAGGCATTCCCATACTCAGAGTAAAGCGAACTTAATGAACAAATATGGAAAAACTAAGATCATATAGATGGTAGACACAACATGGACATAGCCATCTGTCTACATAATCATGAATATAAAATCTTCTTGCAACTTGGATTGATGAAACTAGATCCAAGGTCTTGATCTCCATCTCTCGATCCACAGTACGATTCTAACCATGCGAGTGAATGTCTCGAAGTCAAACATGGAAGAAACCACTTGATTACCGGTCAATGATGTGAACCGTTAACAAGTGCGAGAGAAACCACCAATAATGACAATGGTTCTCAAGGTACTCCCAGTACAATCTATGAAGTGCGAATATGTGATCTGAAGTCGAACACTCATAGAATCATTCAATCGAAGGCCAATGATGAGAACTTGTTGTCGAAAGTGAAAAACCTGCCATTAAGGCATGCAGGCTTCAAGGTACTGAAGGTTTCTAAATCAACTTCCTAGATAATGAGTTGAAGTCGATAGGAAGCGATCTGTCATAGGAAATCCTACGACACAAAACATGATATCAAGTTTTGAAAATAGTTTGCAAGGACTGACTCAAGGATGGACGACGCGAATGAAGGCAAAGATTTTGCAAATGGATTTGAACCAAGGTTGAACTTCTCTTGAACACATAATAAAACTATAATGATTTGGCAGCATTTGACTCAATGATAATACCTAAAACCATGAAGATTTTCAATGAGGTTTGATTAAATGTAAGGCAAATGGATTTCCCAACCCAGACATGAATGTGACAGAGTGCCGTGTTCAAGAGTGACATGCTACCTTTTAACTGATGATGTAAAATGGACACCTTCCCCAATTCCCCCCCACCATTACTGGCAAGTACCTCTTTATTTTTTACAAGCTTGAGGAGGATAACATATGCTTGGACTGTAAGCTCATCCTTTGGATGAGTCCATCGAAGTATTTTTAACAAACCCTAAGAAGGAATGGTTCGGTCTCGTTATGCTTAACGAGTCCTATATTGTTTAATTTTTTACGAGTCCAGTAAAGGGGTAACTTGATGTTGTTTTCTTTTAAGAGTTTGAAAAAGACACAAAAATAAAACTCATTCAACTCTTTAACCATAAAATTTTAATGAGCCCGGAGAAAGTAAAGCTCGACGTTTTTCATTTTTAGAGAGTCAGAAGAAAAACATAAGTAGACTCCATCAGGTTCTTTTTCGTCAATTTAGTCTCTCAGGTCTGAAAAAGGATAAAATAATATAGGAGAGAACTCTATTGACCATGTTTGATCAACATATACCTTTTTCGTAAATGGTCTTGGCTCAGTCCGTAAAAGGGGTAAACTTATACTGAGGGGATGGTTGTTCATTTACTTTTACGAGTTCGAACAAGCAAGTACTCGACAATCTTTTTGTTTTTGAAAGAGTATGAAAAGAGCCTAAAAGAAGACTCCATGATTTTCGATTTTTGTAATTTTTTTAAGGCATAAAAAGCGATAAGAGTTTGCTAAAATGTCGAAAATGATTTATCTTTACTCTGTAAATGATCTTGCACATTTAAACTCAATAACCCGTCATAACTGCTCAAAAGGGTGTTTTCCCTCTCAAAAAGATTCAAAACATAAAAAAATAATATTTTTTAAGCTAAAAAAACTTATAAAAGTGGGAAAAAGTAATTTTATTTTTACCATTTTCATTTTCACCAATTCAGAGCAGAGAGAGGAGTTTTTACCGCCGAACTTCCAGGACTGATTCTGAGCTAACCGGTTGACGAAATCACACACTGTTTCCTCCAGGTGGAAGATCTCTCCATAAATTAGCTTTCTATCCATTTAATTTTTCATTTTAAGCTTTCATTTGGCTTTTGGGGACAAATATTTGTTCAAAAATGTGCCCTTGGCCTTGCGTGTGTTTCGTTCAATCGGGCCCGCATAGGTCAATAAAATTTTCCATACCGAAAATCTCTACCTGCGTGGAATTTTGTTGGAAAATTCCGCACAGCTGTGCCCTGTCCATAAAAGGGCGACCACACAGGCGCCATGGGCTATTTTTTAAAATATTTTTAAACCCCAAAAAACATGAAATAAGTTTCAAAAATGCTTCTAACTGCTTTTAAATCGTCATTTGATTGCTCGAAAATGGAGTGGAGGGAAAGAGAGCATGAAGTCAATGATTTGGCTGCTTTGGCAGATTTGGCCACTTTGTAGGCTCTCAGGACTTGTGGCTTCCTGAAATACTAGCTTATCCCTGGGATGAAAGCCCAAGTAGATCTGATGACAGGGTTGTTGAGGACCTGGAATGTCCAGGAACAATGCTTTGTGATTCCTGATCATCACCTTACCATTGATGTTTATGACATCTAATTTTTGACTGGGTTATCTCATCGGGGAGCTGATCTTTCACTATTTGGTTCGAGAGCAAGGGGAGATACTACTTATGGATATGTATGGTGCTTTTGCAGGGGTGCTCCGCCCAAAGATGGTTGGTTTGAAATTTAGTCCATCAAACTTTTACCCTTGAGGACCATTGCTTTCACTGTTTGCAAGCTGTGTGGAAGTGCTGCCCTTCATCTAGCCCACGGGCTCAGGTGCAGACGATCGTGGAATGCTGGGAATCCACGGTATACAAATAGTATGAGGCAGTAGTGGTAAACATGAAGGGCCAATTGATTAGGTGCAAGAATGGTAAACTAAAACTTGTCAGGTCATATCCATCCATCATATTAAAAGAAGAAAAAGGGGAAAGGGAAAGGTCAAACTTGAATCTCGTTAGAATTTAGGTTCTGGTGCCATTCTCCTTGCTTTTTATCTAGAGAGGGTTCCTATTCTTTGGCCACAACAGATTCTAGTAGACGAGGGAGGTTCGGGGGATCCACGCTTGATGAGGTGGGTTGCATTGATGGCATGTCATGTAGGTGATGGTCTTGTAGTGAGGTATACGAAAAAGTTTTTTGACTGGATGGGCTAGTAGATTGTTCTGATCGAGGACTTTCTATATGATGGGATGGATTACCAAGGTGATCTTGATATCCCACTTCCAGCCGGAGCTCAGTAGGGTGATTTAGGTAAGAATTTCTCATTTTAACATATTTTCAAAATTTTCAATTTTTAAGTGTTTTTTGTCTTCAAAGGCTAATTATCCGAAATGCATGTGCAGATGTGGGTCCGACCCATCCAGCCGGGATGAGACGGTACGATAGATGAGGTGAGCAACCTATAGTAGCTGCGACAACAAACCTAGAGGTTGATGACATTCTGACAGAGTTGGAGCACAACCTTGAGAGGTTGACTGCCAACATCCTAGAGACTGGGACTGATGACATTCCACGCGACTATCATAGATGTGTAGTTGGAGTTCTAGGGCCTCTCAGACGTTTGCTGTGTCGAGTTTCCCGTGCTATCATCTGTTATCATGAGCATCATAATGCCTAGTTTTTCTATTTTCTAGGACCATTTTTGACTTTTTGGTGTCAGCATATTCAAAAAATAAAAGGCCATGGGGCCTTATGTCCTTGGATGACATATTTTGTAGACACACCCAAACTCTATTTTAAAGAAAAATATACTACTTTTTACCTATGTTTATCTTGATCAATGTATGAATGAATATTGTTTTTAATTAAAAATGTTGCAAATGTCTATTTAACACATGATTCGCCAATGCATCTGTCATTGTGTTTAAATATATCGGAATGTGTTGATATTTGATATAATCAAATTGTCTTTCCAAGAGACAGACTTGTAAAAAGACCCTTAACATGGTTGGAATCCTTACTGAATAGACACCATTTAAATGTAATACTACGAGCTACGAATCTAACTTAATGATCGAATGCTGGATACCAAATGTAATAGCATAATCTAATAGCTCAATGATTGCGCTATATTCCACTATATTGTTTGTTGTTTGACCGAGACATATTCTGTGAATAGAGACTAGCTCGTCACTGGGTGAATAGATAACCCAGGTTGCGGAAGATAAATTTTGAGTACTACGACTAGCGCCATCAACAAAGCCAAAGTAAGTCAGAGAAAACGTCGACATGTACAAATCAAGTGTAAAAACGAGATAAGCAGGAGAAGTAGTAAAAAATGTAAAAAACACTAACCATCACACATACCTAAAAAACAGTAAATAATGTACAAATCTTCACCAAAATTTTATGCAAAATATTTCTTTAGGTAAATACCATTTTTGGGCTTTCCCAAAGGAACACCATCATAATCAACCAGCTCATAGGAACCTTTAGCTAATACACATTTTATGATGTAAGGGCCATGCCACATGGGCTCAAATTTCCCTGCACCTAGCTTGTCATGAGCTTGATCATAGACCAAGACTAGGTCACCTTCTAAATATGTACGAGGATTAACGTTTTGATCATATTGGGCTTTGACACGTTTCTGGTGAGCTTTGCTAGCTAGTACGACATTACAATGATTTTCATCTAGATGAGCTAAATGTACAAAGCGTTCTTCGTCTGCAGAGGTAGAAGGTAATAATTTGATAGCTAATTTAAGAGATGGAATTTCACATTCAATAGGTAATACGACTTCCAAACCATAAACGAGTTGAAAAGGGGTAAAACCGGTCGATGTTTTTATAGTAGTGCGGTAAGCCCACAGTGCTAAAAAGAGCATAGAGTGCCAGTTTCCTTTATGCATACCAACTATCCGTTTAATCATATTGGTTAAAACTTTATTGACAACTTCGACTTGACCATTAGCTTGTGGATAATACGGAGTAGATCTATCATGGCACAGGCCGAGTTGTGCGGATAGTTCGACCATCATAAAGTTACGAAAATGACTACCGTGGTCTGTAACAATAGTTTGTGGGACACCGAATCGAGCAATCACACGATTGAAAATGAAAATAGCTACAGTTTCGCCGTCGTCTCTATATGTAGGCATCACCCTCGATACATTTGTAAAGTAATCGACTGCAAGGATGATATATCCATGCCCCCCACCAAGGGAGGGTTATAAGTGACAAAGTCGATGCCCCATTTGGAAAAAGGACCGACAACTACGATTGGGTGAAGAGGAGTGGGAGGTGCTCGCATTTTGCGATCATAAATTTGGCAATTATGGCATTTGCAAACTGTAGTGATACAATTTTTAAAGTTGGACAGCCAAAAATAGCCAGCACGTAATATCTTTTGGGCAGTAGCATACCCAGACATGTGACCGCCACATGCTCTAGAGTGGCAGTCATTTAAAGTTTTTTTGGCTTCTTGAAAAGTTAAACAATGTCGGAATACAAAATCGGCACCATGACGATAAAGGGTGTCGCCAATAATATTGTATTGTTGGGATTGGTATCGAATTCGCCAACGACCAGTTTTGGATAACTCGGGCCTAAAATTTTGTGTTTGGAGATATACAATGATGTCTCCATACCATGGATCTAACGTACTAATAAGAAAGAGATATTCATCAGCAAAAGAATCTTCTGCTACAGTTTCTATATCAGTATGGGGAAATTCACACAATAGTTCAACGAAAATCAAGGATTTATTTGATTTGGATTTTTCAAATTCCAAATCAAACTCTTGTAGAAGGACTATCGACTTCGAGTTTCGTGAGAATGTACACCATAGGGTTGCAATCTGAAATGACAGTCATTTTCCAGAGAAGTATATAGTGGCGGAATCGTTGAACATCTTGCACAACTGTCAAGGCTAGCTTCTTCACTTATGTGTATTTAATCTCAGTTTTAGTGAGACTCCTACTCAAATAGTAAACGACATGTTCGCTGCCAAAATCATCCTCTTGGAATAACACCATGCCAATGGTAGCATCGGATGCAGAGAGATACATAAAGTAGTTTCGATGATAATCAGGTGGATACAGTAAGGGTGCATTAGTCAGTGCATGATTTAATGCATCAAAAGTTTTATCAACAATCTCATTCCAGAAAAATGGAATACCATTTTTCATCAGTCGAGTAAAACCCTGTGTTAGTTCAGCTTAATTGTGGATAAATCTACGCAAAATGTTTGCCTTCCCTTGCAAACTTTGGAGTTGATTAAGGCTAGAAGGAGCTGGAAAATTCATAATTACCTCTACCTCGAGGGGATCGACACGAATGCCCACCTTGAAATGATGAAACCTAGAAGCCAATCGGATTGCACACAAAATACACATTTGTGCGGATTCAAGTGAATATTGTAATGCCTACACCTAATGAAAATTGCTTTTAAGTGCAATGGGTGATCCTTCCGTTTCATGGAATGAGCCGATAGGTAATCTAAATAGGCTGAACAATATGCTTGATATCGTGGAATGCATAATACATTGCTTGTTGAAGAGTCTCGCCATCATTTTTTAGGCCAAATGGGAGTTTGCGATAAGCAAAATTTCCCCATGGGAATATAAATGCAGTTTTACACTGATCGTCAGGCAATATGTTTATATTATTGTAGCCAGAAAATCCATCCATGAAGGAAAACATTTCATTCCTGGCACAATCATCGACAATTTGGTTGATATATGAAGTTGGATAATTATCCTTGGGACAAGCTTGATTGATATTTCAGTAATCGATAGACACTCGAATAGTTCCTTGCCTTTTATTAATGGGCACAACATTGGATACCCAATCAGTTAAAGGAACAAGGTAAATGAATCCTACTTTCAACAGTTTCTCAACCTCAGTTTTGATAGCATCAGATTTTCATGGATGTATTAGATGTAATCATTGTCTAACTGGCTTAGCATCCGCATTAGTTTTTATTTCATGTACAACAATGCTAGGGTCGATTCCTGACATCTCTTGATAGGACCAGGCAAAAATGTCATGGAATTCCTGAAATAGGGCTTTGTACATTGAAATCTCTTCTAACGAACAAGAGGCTCGTATATGAATATTTTCAATTATTCAGGGTTTCACTAAGATATCAGTAGGTATCATTGTTGATATGTTCCCTAAATTCTATTCAGAACTGGAAGAAATGGTAGATATTGGGTTTTCAGGATCGCTAAGGGTCTCAGATGAAAATAGTGACGAGAGATTATTCTCGATTTTGTCAAAGGATGGTAAGAAAGTTGAACGATGATGAGTATCATTCCATGGAATTTCATCCAATGTCATAACTTCCATAATCCCTTCATTAGTTAAAAAATATGTGTTAAAAGGATTAGGTGTATAGAATGGTTCTAAGCGTGAAAAATGAGAATATTCATCAATGATCGTATTCATTCGATCATCATAAGATGTTCATGGGTTGGAAAAAGACCGAATGGCCTCATAGGCTAACTCAAAAGGAGTACAAGGCATTTCAACGCCATATAAGATCGTACTTTCCGTGGATCTCCCATTTCGAAAGTACTTGATGTAATCAAGTTAATTTGTGCTTCATTATGAAGAAGAATGGGTGGACGGAACATGAAATTTCCCATCAAATATGAGTCTTTGATCATGCTAACACCAACTTTTTCATATGGAGTGGTGGATTTTCCAACAAATGGGATGCTGCCGGTGGAACTAGGGTTAGAGGTATAGTAGGACTATTGATCCACTTTCACAATTCTTCCTTTGTGAAGAAACATAATCTTCCTAAAATACGACGAGACCACTACCACCATGGCATAAGTCCAGCTGAGTCCGACCAAGCAAAAGGTTATAGTTAAGTTGAGCATCAACAACCTCAACATCTATTGCAACTGTTTTGCCCTCTAACTCTATTGGAAAATCATTTAAAAGTCCATACGGATGAAAAACTCTTCCATCGAAGGCTTTCAAAGTTTTGGGCCGAAGGATTTCCAACAGGCAATGGACATAATACATGTCGACGCTCCTTCATCAATCACTACTCGAAAAAATCATCGAGTTTTGACATGAGATAGTATTTAAAAAGCCAGTTGATGTGGGAGACACGAGACATGATTCTTGAGATCGAAAACAATCAAATGGGAGTCATGAGGATCTACAACTTCTATGGCTGATAATAATAATTTCCTTTGCGCTGGACAAGTTTGCAGCACTTCAAGGGAAGACATGGCCAAAGGTGACATAGCTAGATCTTCGACAATGTTATAATTTTGGGCAACCCTCGCATGAGGATTAAAGGATGAACTATGAAGCATACCTTAGGAGGCAGACGAATTATCATATCGGGATTTGGTTTTTCAATATGTAATGGTTCATAAGAAGGAGGAGTAGATGCAGAAGTTTGACCAGGTGAACTGGAGTCATATCCATTTTCAATAGGACTCTTTGATGCGTAATATTTGGGTCTCGTTGCTACCATAACTCTGGAAGATATCATCATGATATCTTCCGATGGGGATGAGGAGGATTGGTCGTGAGAGATCATTTTATTGTCTTGAGGAGGAAAAGGATCCTTCAAAATAACGGGTGTGGGTAAACTTTTGACGAATTTGGAAACTTCGACCCGATGAGGGCATTCCTTAGTGTAATGATCTTCTTCACAAATTAAGCAAGGATAGCGAGGTTTCCTCTTTTTGTCAGATGGTTCATTCTTTTTTCGTTTCTCCTTAGAGAAGTTGTCTTATTTAGTTTTTCTTTTACCATTTTTCTTATTTCCAGATGACTTACCCTTGCCAGTAGATGAATCTACGACATTAATTTCAGAAGTAGTTCTGGGAGAAGGATCTTTGTCAGGTGAATCAGATAAAACTGAAACCTGGAAATTCTTAGAATTTTCTTTTTGTTCTTAGATTTCTGACTCACAGAACCAATCATGCCATCTGCGGCATGTGATCCTAGAAGAGGTGGATTATTTGGAGTAGATCGGGGTAAATATGGGATCTTTTCATACAAAGTACCAGATTGAGTATAAACAAGATTGATATATTGAGCGCGTGAAATTACCCGCTCTTTAGTTACAACACCCCCTTTGGCCAAATCTTCAGTTATTACTGGTAAAAGTGACTTTATGAACCATTTGGCCAAAATCTAGTATGGAACGTAAACTTTAACTAGGAAACATCTTCGTCTCCATTCTTGAATGTGATATGAGATATGGGTTAACGTTGAAGCTTCAAAGAAGTCAAAAGTCTAGTTCCATTGTCATACCGAAAGGGTAACTGAAAATGGGTCAAAAAGGCTGTAGCAAGGGCATTAAATGTGTTGAAGGAAGCACGCAACAATTCTACATACCATTTCACTATCGTTTCGGTTAAGGTTCGTTGAAAAATTCGTAATCTAATAGAATTGTCATTTAATGAGTTGGATGCGCACCAAAGATGGTAGGTCATGACATGGTTGGACGGATCTTCACCCGACTTACCTTCGAACTTAGGAACATCACTGGGAAACTTAGTAGGAATAGCCGACCAATAGAGTAAATAGAGAAGTGGATCATTAGTTAACTGAGAGAGGTTAGGTGAATCCAAAGTTGCAATGAAGGGAAACTGGTCATTAGGGTCTTGCGATGGATATTGATAACCCCGAGGGGAAAGTCTTGTACTAGGAGGAGGATATCCAGGATATCCTAAGCAGTTGGAATCTGCATACCTCCTGGGCATCTAAGATGAGCCATAGCATATTGCAGTTGAATAGGTTTTTCAAAGATATGACCTAGGTACGTTTGATTCTGGAAGGGGAGGTTCTGACCCATTTGACCTTGAAAAAACTATCCTTGAAAGGGTTGACCTTGGAGAAATTGAGTTTGAAAAGGTGTACCTCAAACAAACTGACTCTGGGGTAAACCTTGGAAAGGTAGCCCTTGAAAAGGTACTTGCATATATGGGATGTTAGGCTTAACAACAGGTATTTGAGGTGCTGATGGAATCATAGGAATGGATTGAACACCAGATGCCTGAGGTAAAGACTGAACAAGTGGTTGCATAGTAACCTGTGATATAAGCGGGACAATTATTTGTGATACTCCTAGAATGGGAGTTTGAGGTGAACTTGAACCTGGGTTCTGAACAATCGTTGGCATAACAAACTGCCCCACAGTTTGATGAGTACTCAGGGCAAGCTGTCGAAGTGATTGCTGGGCAAGTGTCAATGGGTTAGCTTGGACGGTTGGTTGGACTTGAAAAGGTAGTTGCTGCATAGGTTTGTTAGGTTGATACAAATACACTTGAGAAGAAACATGAATTGACTGTTGAGAAGGGTTCCAGATTGTATTCAATCCAGGGTAAGGCATTCCAACGACGGGTTGAGGCATAACAGGCTAACCAAAACCGGTTTGAGGCATTTGAACATAATTAAAGTAGTTTCCGGTGGGGGGTTTCCCCCCAGCTACAGGGTAAGGTCCACCAAAAGGTTGTCCTCTAGGCAGAGGATATGACGGTTGCCCC
The DNA here is from genome assembly GCA_031772625.1 of Pinus tabuliformis. Lineage (NCBI taxonomy): Eukaryota > Viridiplantae > Streptophyta > Pinopsida > Pinales > Pinaceae > Pinus > Pinus tabuliformis. Next base: position 779,522,933 of record CM062812.1, on the reverse strand, counting down.
CCAGGCGGATAATAACCACCTGTTGGGTTAGCTTGTGGATTACCAACATTACCAGAAATCATATTAATGACTTGTTCAGATGCTAAACCTTCATTGGTAGGGTTAATTACACCAGTTGACATGTTTGAAGATGGGTTCAAGGAAGAAGCTCCTGCAAGAGAGTGATATCCAGGTGGTAAAAAACCACCATACAATGTGGATACCGGAGAAGTGGAAAACATGGATGTATCTGACACGACACTTCTAGGAATCATTGTGGACCAGTCAAAACCTGGTATGGTAGAATAAGGAGTCGTGTAACGCAGAATACCTTGTCCTAAAAAGTTCAAGGGTGTAAAATACCAAGGGTTAGGGTGAAGAGATCAAAACAAAAGTTATGAGATATCTACAGGCTCACTGGTAGAAACTATAGGTTCTTCCTCTTCGTCTCAAAAAAGTTCTTCAATGGCAATAAGATCAGGAGGAATACTATCAGTAATGATAAGTTTCACATGCGGTGAAAGTGGAGGATCCAAAATATGTGCTATAGTAGACGTATGAATTTCAGGCTCAGAAATATCAAACTCAGGTTTGTCAATATCTGGTTCGGAAATGAGGTTTCTATCGGAAGATTCTCTAGTATCTGATTCAGTTTGAACGAGTTCAGTAATTTGTAAATCAGTTGCTGCTGAGTGTGATGTTAAATTCTGAGTTTGATCAAATTCAATTTCTGTCACTTCAAGGTCTAAAATAGTAGATGTTATAGGTTGATTAACTTCGGTTCCTCTTACATCAGAATCTAAAATAGTAGAAGTTTCAATTTCTGCTACAGTTCTAGTTTCAGATGATTTAGAATTTTCTAATTTAACCTTTTCTAATTGACTAGGTGTATAGTCAGGGGGATCCCTGAGTATGCTATGTGATTGTCTTGGTAGTTTCGCCACAATGAAAAAATTTCAATTTATTAATCACACAATATCTAAATTACACCTAAAGTCTCTAAAAAGTAAAAAACAACACAAAAAGTAACACACGCTAAAAATATAGGAGTTCAAACCATACAAACTTACTCTTCACATAGATCAATATTTACTAGTTGGTGATAAAATCCAACATTGAAGAGATCAAGGTGAAAAGTTTTATAGAAAATGAGAATTTGGAATCAGTTATCCTAACAACCTGCTTAATGAAATGGTTTGGTGCAAGTAAATTTGTTATAAACCATCTCAAGCAAAAATTACCCTCCAGAGAGTCCAAGCGAGTCTAGTCAACGTCTGTTCCAAGTACAGCAAGACCTTCTCTCTGCCGTCACCTTAGGTAGAGCCCTAGGATTATAGTCACTAAGTTCACCAAATAGAACAATTTTACTTGGGGGGGTAGTCGTAGATCAGACGTACACACAAGGGAAGAATAACAAGCTCAATCGCCTTGAAGGCTCCTCCACATGATTAGTTGGAGGTTTACTTTCAAGTGACCCCAAGTACCTTTCGGTACCATTGTAATACATGCAAATCACTGTATCTAGGCCAATTAAGTGGGTCAGATCACTTCACTAGAGTTGACACGGCCTTGTGCTTAACTCATGTATAAGAAGAGCTTCCCAGAGAAAAACGAAAATAATTGGATTTTCTCTCCCTATCTCAAGATTCTATTGCTAGTTTGTAGCTTTGGAAAGTTTACTTCCTTCCCTATTCCAAATCCGTACACTTAATCTACTGTAGGTGAAAAGAGCCCTAAAAAAATATAAAATTCTAGGTGAATTTTAATTAACACTATATTATTAAGTTGTTCTTTTACTTAATGGGTGATGAAGGTGAAACTTATGATGTTGTGACACGACTCGAAATCTTAATGCACTCTAAAATGCAAAAGCAACTTTCAATTTCGATGAAATTCTATTTAGAGAAAAGAAAGAGTTTCTTTGATTTTTTGAGAAATTAAATAGAAAAACTCACAACTTTTCCAATTTCCTAAAGCAACCAATTTCACTATTTTGTAATGAAAACGCAGTCAACAAACTAATTTCCAGATTTCCCTAATCATCAAAATAAACTTAAACACTCTTTTCTTCTAATCACTCAAAACTTCCAAGTACACAAAAATCAATCAAGAAGGTTGGAGAAAAGACATATTCTCTTATGAATGCTTTTATTTAAAGACAATAACAGTGCAATTGCGAAAATTTTCCTAAGATGAAAGAAACAACTTCTTTTATCAAGAAAAAATAACTAGAATTCTTTCACAAAAGCACAAGGTCTTCAGAAACCCTAATTTTCAATTCAAAGCATTTTTGACCACAAATAAGCAATATTTAAGGTTTAACCAGTGTATTTGACAGAACAAAATAAGAATATCACTTACAAAAAGACATTCAAACTTGTTTTGATCAATCAACAAATCAACCAAGCAAAACCCTAAGGTATTCTTTCAAAAATACCTAATCTTCAAAAATCATCAACAAAGCAATCAACTGAGTTCAGAAGAGATAACACACAATCTAAAAAAATAGAATGACACTTTCAAAGAGACAAATTCAGGTCTGGGTTGAAGCTAGTATGAAAATTTCAAAAATTTTCAAGGCATGCGCGGGTTTTCAGTAGGAAACAGAGTGCATGCACTCAGTTGCTACGGAAAAAAGGCGCAGAGATGCACTCTGTTTAGAAACAGACACATCGCAGGGAGGAAAACTTAAAGGAAAAATAAAAAATTCAAGAATCAACCACTCAGATCTAAAATGCCATTAATTTATGAAGCCTCAAGTCTAAATAAATCAGAAAAATCAGAAAGCAAGGATAAGGAAAAAGACGAGAACAGAGACGTTCCCTAGTATGGTCGCCAGTTTGTTACACCGGAAAATCCCTCTTGCGAACAAAAGCAATCTCCCTAGATCTAAATGGAAACTAGAAACAATCATGACAAATGAACTGACTCTTTCCCTAAGCTGAACTTGTTCGAATTATAAGCAGTATAGCTAATGGATAGACCTCTTATTGGTTTCACGAAATTCCTGATGAAGATCCCTTATTGTGACTTGATGCATCTCTTCAATGCTTGATAGGACCTGCAAACATAAACCATAAAAGAATCAAAAGCACATGTGATATAATAATTCAAACAACTTAGCCTAATGATCAAGGAAATTAGGGATTGAATTTGCCTTAATAAATATAATAAACAATTGTAAACTATTCATCATTCACAAAAGACAAAATAAATCGGAGAAAGTGCTCATTTTTATTAATTAGAAGATAAGAGGATCCTTACAACCTTTGCCTTGACACCGTGAGGTCCCTCCCAAATGCCTTCAATCTCCTTCTCAGATGACAAGATCTTCAATCTCAAACCAACAACATAAGTTTGTATTCTCTGAATTTTGACCTCCTTCATCCCTCAACCCTCTAGTCCTTTTATAGATCAAAGAGGCGGAAGTTTCAGATCCCTAAGAAGAGGATGGACCTCCTTTAATGAAGGATTAGGTTACCATGATAAAATGGACGGTGATGCATCTTATGAGGGTTATAGTTCGAATAGTCATCACCTGGAAGCATTTAGTTGGGAAATATTTGACCATCTATGTTTCTAGAATACACTTTTTATTTTTACTTTCTAGAATTCATCTGTGTAGGTTTATAGTTGCAGACAAAGCACAACTCTGCGATGTTCTTAGAGTCAATTTCATGCATGCATGGGAAACTCTAGAGAAATCAGCGTAGGTGGATGATCCAGGTGGATGTTGGTGGCCACCCACCTATCCCATTTGGACCCCCACAACTGTCTCTTTCAGTGTTTTCAGTTTCCTCAATTGTAGCACAGTTTACTATTTTTAGCAGTTTTTCGTAGTCCTCGGAGAGATCTTTCCAACGGGCTATCATGCGCGTCAAACGGAGATAATATGACCAATTCGCGACCTCGACAAGTTGATGTACCAACTTACCCAGAAACGGGGCCCACAATTTGGCGTTTCATCTTCTAGGGTTAGGTTTTGGAATGTGAAGGGTTTTCCATTGTTTCTCAACAATAAATAGGCCTTCGAGCCTCATTGTAACACAGTTCAGAGGCATGTAGCCGCCACATCTCTTCTCTGAGATAAGCTACCATCGCCCTAGCTGGTTTATTTCCATTTCTATTTGTAAGCATATTTCAGTGTTTTACAGTAATGAAATGAAGTATTCTTTCCGCTACATATCTATCTTTATGATTATCTCTGTATTTTATTGCGTTCCTGTTTAAATCCGGATCAGTGGAACTTAACAAGGTGTAAGGGCTATTTGAATTTAACCCAAATTTGTACTTTAACATATTTTGAGTTGCTTGACTTTTAAGGGATCTGGTTTCAACATGTTCACGGATGGGAAAAATATCCATAAACTAATCTAGTGTCATGGCGACAAATTGACATGTAACACCTCAAGGCGCAAAAGGAAATTTGAAGGGGATGAGAGAAGATATCAAACAATGGAGTTTTAGCTGGAGAGTTTACAAATATTTATCCATAAGGAGGGCTAGTTTTTCCTTAGTGATTTGCAGGGCTGAGAGTGTTGCATTTTGGAGGGTCGAATTTATCTATTTCAGGGGTTTCAAGACAGCTACTTGCGCAAACATTTTGATAGGGAGATTTGGGAAGTTCAGGCTTAGGAAAAATAAAGAGGCTTGGAGGAGTGATTTGCAGGGGTTGGAGGAGATTTTTCTAGTAATTGATTGGCATTCTACAACAAAATTCTTTCTACAGGGTGTTTTTCCAGCTAGTTAGAATCATACACATTTCTTGGGTTCACCAGGGCACTCTGGATTCAACACAAACCCTTTCTGAGTTTTTGTGGGTTTATTGAGAGGACTCTCTAGCTAATTTTATAGATTTTTTCAGGAAATATTCAGGCCTGAAATCCTTATTCTTATAGCAGGGTGAATTGCTAGTTAGCTGGGGAATTTGCATCACTTGGTGGGCTTAGTTTTGGCTTGGAGTTGGGCCAAACCATTTCTAGGTATTTCTTGGGTTTTTAAGGGGAGTCCGTGGCTACGATTTGAGGATGATTCGAGCATTCTTCAGGGCATAATCTTTAGTCCCATTCCAATAGTAGTAGCTATAATTTTCTGGGTAGTGCATGTACTAGCTTGGGCCAATATTTCCTCTAGATAAAAGTTGTACTACATGGGGTTTGCATAGCTTGCATATAAAACCTAGGTTTCAAAACTTTAGCTCATTTTATGTAATCTTTTATCATAAAATTAATTATTGTGTATGAGTTCCAATTTATTTATTGTTCCTAGTCCATTTCTTGGTATTAGTTGTTAAATTCGAATCTGGAATATTATAGTGGTATCAGAGCATGATCTTGGCCAGCTATGGGGGAGCTAACAAGATCATGGAGATTTTGGCCATGCATGCGTAGTGACTAGTGAATTTATGGGCACTCCAATGACACACAAAGAGAAGAGTAAACAAGGGATCATGGAGGAGTTGATTAGGCAGAACCAATAGTTGAGGAGACAAAACCAACAAGTCCTAGAGAGGATGCAAAAAATTGCGGGGACGTTGAGTCATACCCAGCAGAGAAGCCATGTGCATGCACACACAACCCAGCAGTACAACACCCATACGTATGGCCAATTTGGTTGTCCTACCATGCCTCATTTTTTGGATGAGCCAAAGGAGAAGCATGGGTTAAGGACGAGATCATCCTGCAGAGGAGGGCAGTTAGAGGGTGAGAATAGGGGGGTTTCTGCCGGTGGAGGCCGGGCTTTAGATGTTAGGAGCCTGAGGAGAAGGTTGAGTATGAGGACACGCAAGATGGTGAGAGGCACATTGATATACCTAGTGTGGCACAGGAGTCATCATTATTGGAGACCTCTTTGATAGCACCGGTTGACACCTTGGTGGAGAGAGTAGAGCCTACACCCCTAGAGCCATATGTTGATGAGGTGTTATCCCTAGGTGAGGTGCTAGGAGACACAGAGGTACCCAGAGCCATGACTGAGTTCCTTGACGACAACCACCTACAACAGCATGGAGAACACATAAAGGGACGTGAGATAGTCATGGAGGGGCAGGTTGTGACCCATGTAGAGCCCATGGTGGAGGAGGACGAGCAATCATATTTTGGGCTTGCCACTGATTTAGAGCATACAGATGCACAAACCATCACTAAAGCCACAATACTTCCAAACAGTAGCTCTCTTCAGGCTTATATAGATGGGACTTGCAACATTGCTAGGATACCTTTGCACAATGGAGAGGGAGATGCAGAATTATCCCAAAATTTTTTATGTACCGACAAAGTCAATGTGACGAGGTGACATGAGCCACACAGGGAGAAACATTCATAGGATGGGTGATTGGTTTTGTTCATGGTTGTTCGTGCATTTGATCCCTCTCTCAGGGTTGGATGGCAAGAGATATTGAGTTGGTTTTCGGTGGAGTTGGCTAGGAGGTTAGATGCATCCATAGCCATAGTTCAATAGAGGCTATGGATTACCAGAGGGGTTAGAGAACCAAACTGTTGTTGGGATCTAGGTGGGATTCTCTTTCACATCATGGAGTTGGTAGGTGATGGTAGTAGTTGCATGATGGACTCGGTGGTTGGGCACACACATCATTTCATATCCCCTGTATAGTTCCTAACAAAACTAGTGACAGGATGGATTGACAGGGGAGTAGGCATATTTCATGAGTTATCATGGCATGTTGGGCATACATGGGATTATAGGATGATTAACCTACTTTGGCAGGAGTTGGTAGGAGGAGGTGGCATTGGCAGACCACCAGATAGGGTATTGTATGGAGATGGTGCTCTCTCACTAGTATATTGGACACCAGAGCTACTAAGGACAGACTCAGTAGTGTTATTCACATTAGCATGTGAAGAGTTAGGATTCTTAGGTCTATCTAGGAATATGAGGAGATATAGCTCACATCGTGGAGGGCTTACCAGCATAGTGGTAGTAGAGATGGTGACCCTGAGTGAAAGACACATCGATATAGGAGGGATACCACTTGATCCGAGATGATGTAGTAGGGTCCAGTGGTGCATAGAGATGTGTGATTGGGTGCATTTATATGCCAGGAGACACAGGGATACATGGATATATGCAATAGTGTGTGGGGTCACATTGCAGACAGAGGGAGTGCTACTAGTAGGGAGATTCCTTGACGAGGATGTTAGGTATGTCATTGGGGTGGACATACCGAGGTTGGGAGACCGAATCAGTCACAGGATGGGTCAGGAGTGTCCACATGGGTTCTTGATCATACTCACCAGAACCCACACATATTCCACTCATTAGCACCACGTGCAAATGAGGGGAGCCTTGTTGTGTTTGATCCATGACCATAATGTGGATAGTAGGACATGGAGGATTTTCTTGAGATGACACTATGAGATTCAGTGCCTCAGGGGCACAATAAATATTCTACAGTGGAGGAGTAGGGTTAGTGTGTGAGTTGACAACCACAGGTTGGGAGATGAGGTGATCTTCTGCAGGGGTGGCATATCGTTCATCACTGAGCTTACACCTGGGGAGCTGGTCATGGAGGAGATATGTGCCACTCTTTCCACATGGCATGTCAGGATCCTGCATGAGTAGAGGATACCATGTATGATTGAGGCAATTTTCCAGTGGGTGTCCAGGCTCCAGACATTGTATTAGCACATTATTGAGAGGGTGGGTGGCAGACTTAGTGGTGATGGTTGGAAAGAGCAGGATGGATCCACATATATTGAGTTGATTGTGAGTATCAGAAACCCATCTATTGGCTACATTTAGGGGGTAGCTATTTGGCACATGCATTTTTCAGTGATCATCAATAATATGCAGTGGTAGGAACATGACAGTTTAGCATGCATCAGATTAGTTCATGATATATGGAACATATATATTGATTACATGCAGGGACTAGAGACGAGGCACTGATGGATTCTAAAAGCTGTCAGAGCTATGTTGCAGTAGGTCTGTCTATGGGATCCGAGGATTTAGTTGGTTGATATATCACTCTGTCTCGTGATGAGAAAAGTCATGGCAAAGAGTGATCTAGTTTACTCTTCGGTTGACACATGGGGGTTCGCGGTGGCCTTCATCATATGGCGAGGTAGGCTTTCCCTATTTATGCACAAGTTTGGGGATGGGTAGGCTTTGAAATTATGGAGATGCTTGGGCATGATGTATTTGACATTTATCAGTATTTCACTATTGGGTTCCAGGAGAGGAGGATACAATATGCGCCTGAAGGGAAATCAATTGTAATTAGAGTGGCACAACGTCGACATGGTGGCATCTTTTTGAGATTATCATGGGACCCTGGTATCGAGGGATTCATTTACGATAGGATGGTGCAGGGATTCAGGGCGAATCAGTGGCACATTTGGGACCTCGATATTGTTTGTAATGATAGTTTGGTCAGCAGAGAGAGAGCACTTGTTCGAGCATTACTTGAGGACAAACAATTTTTGGCGGGGAGGACTGTAATATCCCCAATTTTGTGAGCATGGGAGTCACTAAGGAATTTTACCCAATTTTAGTAATATTAATTAAAAAGGGGAAAATATTATTGGAGAAAGGTGGCTAGTATTATTTTATTGGAGAATAGCGGCAAATTATTATTTTATTAAATGGTGGCAAAAGTGACTTAGTGGAAAATGGCCCCCACCAATAAAATAATATTAAAAAAAGAGATGTCTATAGGCATGAGGAGAAATTATAAAAGGAGGATGGACTCATTTTGTGGATTATCTTTGGTCATTTTACGATTTCAACATTAGTTCTCTTGAGCTGCTTAACTGATACAATTGTGCTGTTTAGCACAAGGAATTTCCGAGCATGAATTCCACCTCTACCTTCAGTGAACTTCAAGTGTCACCCTAGGGGAGTAAGAAGGAGTCCATCTCAGGGATTCTCTAGGAGCTACATTACAGACCATTTCCAGCTGGAGTGTGCTTACCTTAAGGCGCAAAAGTAAATTTGAAGGGGCTGAGAGAAGCTATCAAACAATGGAGTTTCGGATGGAGAATTTATAGAGGTTTATCCATAGGGAGGGCTAGTTTTTCCTTGGCGATTTGCAGGGCTAAGAGTGTTGCATTTTGGAGGGTCAAATTTATCTATTTCAGGGGTTTCAAGACAACTACTTGCACAAACATTTTGATAGGGAGATTTGGGGAGTTCAGGCTAAGGAGAAATAAAGAGGCTTGGGTGAGTGATTTGCAGGGGTTGGAAGAGATTTTTTCTAGTAATTGATTGGCGTTCAACAACAAAATTCTTTCTACAGGGCATTTTTCCATCTAGTTAGAACCATACATATTTCTTGGGGTCATTGGGGAACTTTGGATTCAATGCAAACCCTTTCTGGGTTATTGTGGGTTTATTGAGAGGAGTCTCCAGCTAATTTTATAGATTTTTTCGGACAATATTCAGGATTGAAATCCTCATTCTTATAGCAAGTCGAATTGCTAGTTAGTTGGGGATTTTGCATCACTTGGTGGGCTCAGTTTTGGCTTGGAGTTGGGCCAAACCCTTTCTAGGTATTTCTAGGGTTTTGGAGGGGAGTTTGTGGCTGTGATTTTAGGATGATCCGAGCATTCTTCAGGGCGGAATCTTCAGTCCCATTCCAACAGTAGTAGCTGTAATTTTCTGGGTAGTGCATGTACCAGCTTGGGCCAACATTTGCTCCAGAACAAAGTTGTACTACATGGGGTTTGCATAGATTGCATAGCAAGCTCGGGTTTCAAAACTTTAGCTCATTTTATGTACTCTTTTATCATAAAATTAATAAAATGGCACAAATTGTGTTGTTGGACATTTTGGTGTTTTAATTATTGTGTATGAGTTCCAATTTATTTATTGTTCCTAGTCCATTGCTTGGTATTAGTTGTTAAATTCCAATTATGAATATTACATAATCTTGCCACATTGGGCCTTTCTAGAGGCTTACAAATAATTGAAAATTACAATAAAATTGAGGAGATCGTTGTCCTCTATCTTTGGCTACCACAATGCCCTTCTGGAAGTGTCCAGAATCAAATTCAGTTGGGGTTGGTGGGTTGATGCTCCTGCATCAGATCACATATAATATCTCTAATCAAAGTTGTCCCAAATGAAAAACATGCCAACAAGAATGTTCCACGAAACATTACAACAACCACTGTAACAATTGTCAATCAAAATGAATAAAGAGGAGCACTATATGTGTGTATAGTGGATAATATACATCTATATGAATCCCTCAAGCATCTATTCAAATATTTCCACAACTAATAATTAGTCCAACATCTTACTTCCTACACCTTTTTTTCTACCATCATATTGAGATTTTAGAATCTTGGATGAATTCTTCTTGTCTCTATAAGGATGTCAATATAGAAAGGAACCATGTTCTTGTTGAATAGAGAGTGTATGATGTGATCCATGCTCGACTAAAGGTGTGAGCTATTTGTATAGATCAATAGCACTATTATTTGTCTCCAAATTAATGATACTATTATCAACCAAATTAATAATCAATGTGTGTTGTGCTCTCTACAATTCTGTAGAGTATCCACTAGTAGCGATCACAAAAATGGGTATGGAATAGGTCCTTACTACAAATCAACTATAGAATTCCCTCCATTTGGAAATGGAGTCTCACCATATTCAGGTCCTACTTTCATGGATCTTATCTTAGGCTTAGTTGAAATTATGATACCTTGTCCACTCTTCCTAAGTCAACCTATATTCCCATCTATGATAATAATTGAGATCCAATATCTCTAGCATATTTCTCAAATGTAGGAGAAACTAGTTCATTAGTAGCCAACAAAGCATGAGAATAAGTGATATCGACAATATCATATTTACTTATAAGCATCATCACTACTAGCAATATCATCAAAACTATGATTAGAAACATCTTGAAAAATATAATCATAATTAATGCATTGTCGAGAAAGACATTCAAATTCATTTTCCAAAGCATCAAACAATTCTTTCTTATTATCATAGTCATCCATGAGCTCTTAAGAAGAATCTTCATTGCCTTTAGCTTATTTATATGAATTGTTGACCTCTCAACAAGGCCATGACACCTTCTCAGACATTTTTTATGAATATACAACATGTACCATTCAATACGGAAACCATTAAATATATTTTATACATAAATAGAATAATTTTAAGCCAAAAATAGCTCTAGTAACCGGTGTGTTTATTTGAATAAACATACCAGTGCGTTTAAGCCAATAAACACTAAATGCACCAGACGTTTGATTGTTCAACACCATTAGCGAAAATATTTTTTTTAAAAATAATTTTAAATTATGATGGTGCGATTTGTAACGATAAATGCACCATGACAAATTATCAATGTTATTTGGTAAAGGCACATCGATGCGTTATATTACACCGAGAGCACTGATGAATAAGTTGGACAAAGTTGACAGGGTTATAATACGTCGGTGTGTTGTATTACACAAAGCACACTGGTGTGTTATATTACATTAGCGCACAACGAAACATACATAATTTAAAAAAAAACGGAGAGGGCTGATAGGGTTTGAATGTAATTTAATAAGTGATCCCCTACTTTACATGTCAAACACCCTATATATAGTAAGTACACAAACCCATTAAATCTAAAATGCTTAAAATGAAAAACCCTAATTGTGAAGTGGTAGAGGGAGTTGAACCCTAAAGTGAAATTTTGCAGTCACATAAGCAAGAAGAAGTAATGGTTTAAGGTAAGTATTGATTTTTTTTTGTTTTTTCTTTAATCTAAATTTTAATTAAATTTAAATAGGAATAAAGATCATAAATATTTTTACTAGTAAAATCAATGGTAATTTTTTTATTATACAAGGTTATTTATTATTATTATTATTTTTTTTCACGTGTGGTTCACAGATACCCATGGTCACTGGGTAGCTGCTACATCCACGGGACAACACTAGGGTGGATCCCACCCGAAAGGGATCACACCCCTCAGCCTATTTACTGACTTGACCCCAAGAGCTTTCGGGAATTGACCCTGTGACCTCCCAAATGGCGAGGCACTAATTTGAATGATTGAGCTAACTCTTGGGGCTTAAGGTTATTTATTATTATTGATTATTATTATTTTTTAATTTTTTTTTTGAACTGTGAATAAATCTAACATAAAAATAAGTTTTTAACAATAAAATTTAAAATTTTTGCTATGCAGGGTTTTGAGTGAATCACCATACTTTTCAAATTATGATCTTTCTGCGGTTCCAAAATATTTTGTTGCTCCATAGTGCTCCCAGTATGTCTCTTTTCAAATGATCTCTCTTTTAATTAAACCCTAACAAAAATTATAAAAACAATTATTAGTAAAATCAACAATAAAATTTAACATTTTACTATGTAGGGTTTTGAGTGAATCACCATACCTTTAAGCTTTTGGGCTTTCGAATAGTTCTGCTACACCAAAGTATTCTGCGACTGCATAATGCTCCTGGTATGTCTCTCTTGCAAATCACTCCCTTGAAATTTGGGAAAAATAATGAAATAGTGAATAAATTTTTACTATTTGAAAGACTTTATGAAATTAGATTTCGAAAAAACAATTTCCTCTCATTTTTTAATAAAAAAATAAAAAATAACTCTTTTTTATTTTTATTTTTTTTGAAATCCTCAAACAATGCAATTAATATTTTAACGCAACAGTGTGGTTTTTATTTAAATGCTCCAGTGCTGTAATTGTTATAAGAGCACCAACATGGTAGAGTTCAATTTTATTTTCAAAATCCCGGAAATAGGTGTGTACCAGTGTTATTTTTATTTAAATGCACCAGCAAAGCTTTGTGCAAGAGCACCGACATGATAACATATTTATATTTTTCAGAATTCTGGAAATCGATGCGGGTATTATTTGAATGCCCCAGTGCTGTTATGATTTAAACACATCTGTGCGATTTGTTCTGATAAGTGCGCTAGTAAGGTTTAAAAGCTATCTAAAATTTTATTTTCACATAAAATGGCATATTAATCTGAAATTATCCTTTAGGACTAATGCGCATGAATTACAATAGTTCATAGTATACATATTCCGCTTAAAGTCACATTTTCTTGAAAAATGGTTTGAAAACTATATTGAAATTCAGATTGTGGTTATTTGGTTCTCGAAATTAATTTTAGATATGCACACAATTTTATTAATGATTTTTCTCAAATGTAGAGACAAAATCTCAATAATATCAAATTGCCAATTCTTCAAATTCTAGCTCGTTCCTCATTGCTAATCAATTTTCTTCACGGAGTTGTCCTTTTCCATTTCTACTAACTTCAGATTTTATTTATATTTCAATTATCTAATTGATTTTTTTTAATATTAAATTCATGTCAATTTGAATAAAAATGTATCAAAATTTGCTGGATCCTAATTTAGAATTGACTTCAAATGCAAAAAATATCTCTCCATTTCAAAATCATCGGAAGCTCTTATTAGGAGCGACATATCGCAAACAATTGGTAGATGAAAATGGACAACCTCTTCACCCTGCCAATTGGAACATGACAATTTCCAGCCATAATCTTGGATCAATGATGGTAATAATTGTTTGCTATAACGTAATTTTAACAAACCAATTGCATTGACATGCTTACTAATATTATTGATATTGTACTAATGACATTCAATATTTTTTGAAATTAAGATTCTAGTGATGATGAGTGATCCACCTAACATCTTCTGGTGCACCCCACTACAATGTCAAATGGAGAGAAGGAAACATTAAGAGTAATAGTTAGAGAGAAAGCATACAAAGAATGGTTGAATCAACCACCTATTCAGTTCCCACTACGTCCAGATTCACCAATTAGGAATGACTACAACAATAGTATTTCTTCATCACAAGTTGGCAATGGAGGCAATCAAATAGAGGACGGTATGGATGATTACTTATGGGATATGACTACCACAGATGCAATGTTGTTAGATGCATTCTAGAAAGATGATTTAAGAGATGATGTTGATATCACTAATACCTTATTCGAAAGCTCGATATCTGCTTCCACCACCCCTCTCTTTAGACCTAGCGGTAAGTCAAAGTCTACTCAGCTGGGGACAATGATGTTGTTGTACAACTTGAAAGAAAATTTTGGCATGTTGAATGCATGTTTCTCATAAATATTGAGGTAATTCAACTGCATGATTTATCAAGTCCCTCATATTTTGAGAAATCTTGTCACACAATCAACATTAAAAATGGTCATCTTTACTTACGTCAAATAGTGACATTGTATAATTAAATTCCCCACCAACTGCAGGTTATTCAAAGATAAGGTTCTTCCGAGTGATAATGTCTTATCAAGTAGTTGCGAAGAGGTAAAGAAGTTGTTGAAAATCTTGGGTGTTGAGTACATATCATATTATGCATGTTCGTGTTGAAGAAAAGTGTAACTAGGTTTGGTATTTGTCAAAGTAATTTTGATCTTTGTACTTGTCAAGAAAAAGGAATATTTTTTTTTGTAAATTATAAGAATGAGTTTCTTGCTCATTCCATAAGTCTAGGAAAGTCAAAGAGTCAAAGATCTCTTCTTGAGCATTTATGTAATATATATGGGTCAACAAAATGTCTAAGAACAACCCTCCAAGATCAACACAATCATCTTGAAGACAAGCAAGTAAAATAATGAAAATCACAGTCACATCGGCCAACAAACAAACTAAAGGGGAGTCACGTTGGTTCACAAAATAAGACAAATCGGTTCACTAGGAAATTTCGGCTTGATATGGAGACACAACACATATAGATAGGTAGCTAAAGTCTACACAAAATGACAGAGAAGCATCTCACATTTTCTCTCTGAAGAGGCTCAAATGGGTACAAGTCTGTAACTTATCATACTTTGAAGGAAAAATCTCTCGAGTGAGTACAATATAGATACCATCTAGGACTCACCTGAAATATTGCAAATATGTCTTAGTATCCTCCTCATTACAAGACTTGGTGCATTGATGATGCAGTCCACTCCTCAATGGAAAGAGATGATAAGAATTTTCGGTGAAATGATAAGTGAAGTCACAAGTATACATCCTCGACAAGAAGGATCTATGTCTCAGCTTACATACATCATAGACACATTCACTATCTTGATGATCAAAGTCACATGGTATTGATGTATTTGTAAGGAAGAAGATTAATGTGATCTCTGTTGTAATGCAACAGCCATGAAGCTCATAGCTATGATGAGTCTCTCAATGAAAGTACAATATTCTCAGTGATATTGCAGCAGTAATGTATGTCTCCATGGTGCAATAAAGATGATGATTTCAGCAGTATGAAGAAGAGGATTGGTGGCTTGGTCTTGGAGTGTCTCAACTAGTCAAGGGTCATGATCTTGTTTTTCATCAATTGGAATCTATATAAGAATAAATTTATGCAGTTTTTCCTCTCCAAGAGGGAGAGGTTTTGGCCTTGGAAGAATTCCAACTTATTGTGTTCTTGTCTCTTTGTTATGGCAGCTATTTAATGATTAAAATAAGACACACTAATGCTAACAAGCTAAGCATTAATAATTATCATGTAAAGAAGAATCTCATTAACCCCGTGCCCTAGATTCTTCAACATGGTATCAAAGCTATGGTTGCAGTCTAAGGAAGGGCATAAAAGAGACACTTAAAACATTAGTCTTCAACCAACAACAATAATACAAGTCAATATCAATCTCAGTTAAGGTGAAGGAGGACTTCTCTACAACTTCGTATGAGGAACATAATTCACATAGCATACCTCTATGTGGTAATCACAGTGACACCCTCATATATATCTCAGAAATCTTGGACAAGGAACAATGGTACAATCTCTTCGCATAAAGGTTTAGGCTTTCGATGGTCATCATCACTGTAGTTTCAAATGGATGTCATTGAGCTGGCTACAGTATTGGCATAAGCATCATGATAAGGGTCTCGACACAAGAAGGAAACACTCTGTATTATGGAAGTCTCAGTATAGAAAGGAAAACACAATCTCTGCATAACAACGATGACAAGGATCTAAGGGATCCCACATTGGCATATTCAGTCTTGGTATAATTCTGATAGAGAAAGTCTCACAGTAACACACTATGCAGTCCTGATCTTAAGCATGAATATGGTATGATGAAACAATCATGATTTCAGAGGATCTAGGTACAAACATCATGAAGACCTCAGTAGTATAATGAAGACCTCGGTGAAAGTGAAATGATGTTGCAACAATAATGAAGCTCGGGTGGGGATAAAGTATATAGTCTTGCATAGTTTAAGAGGATCACTAAAACACTCATGGCCTTGACATAAATTATAATATCAGTTTTGATGCTAAATTACAAGAGTAAGTCTTGGGTTCCTTACTACCACGATCTTAGTCAAAAAAAATATTGTTAAAAAAATAGTCTCGGTAATAAGACAATCTCTCTATACACAATCCAATTACTACCTCTGTTTATGTTATTCGGTGGAAAGTTCGGGCTCACATCACAATGCCTCTCTACATACTTTGTATGTACAGTGCTCATAAGTACAATGTCACAACGATATACTTTTCACAATTTCGGATCTTGTCTATGAACATGATCTCAATGGCATGGCGCTCGGATCAAAATATGAGTCTATCTATATCATAGTTTGGATGATGCTCGATATAGAAGTTTGTTGATACACTCCTGGGAATACTAAGCATGATAAAGTTCACTTGTGGAATAGCAATATCTCTAGCATGACAACAATGTGTTCAAATGTAGGAGTCGAAAGTACCTTGAAGATGAATTAGGAGTCAAGATGATCTCAAGATCATAAAGTAGTTTCAGTGATGTCAAGATCACAAATGTCATAATGCTAGAAGGTCTCTAAAGAAGTTTTTGGTAAAAGGATATGGTTCATGATGGGCAGCTCAAGCAAAGGAAGCATCAAGGTGAAGATCTCCTCTTCACATGCCAAGTAAGTATCTCTCATGTTTAATCAATTTTTGGTTTAATGACTTCGGTTTGCAAGGTAATGGAAATGCTAGAGGATAATCATAATCCTCATAAAAAGGTCCTTGCATGAAATAAGGACGATAGTTATGGTCCTCATAGATGAATGAAGTCATTGAATAAGGTCTCCTTTGAGTTCATGAAGGTAGGCATTAGGGAAGCTAGTAGAGGAATCATGAACATTATTCATGTCACTAGATAGGATGGAAGGAGTTGAATAAGAGGGAGTAGAAATATTTAAGTTAGTCTCTCTCTATAAGTATCTTTTTTGGCTCCTAGATCCTACATAGAATGTGACTACAATATAGGATGTGGTGTAACATCATGAAAGAAACTAGATCTTGTGACATCATCACGAGGGTGACTAAATGTTCAAGGATAAGTAAGATACCTCAATCAACATCTTAGGGTTTCTATGAAAGAAGGCAAGTTGTAGGAAACAACTTTGCAGAAGTCAAACATTTAAATAAGGCTCATCATGCAACAAAAGGGAAACATCTGCTGGATAGGGATCTTTAAGATCCTCAAGATTCTCTGATGGAATCTTCACTAGAAGATTCACTGATCCAGGGATGAAGCAAGTGTTTCAATAGAAACTCCAACTTGTGGAATTCATGAATAATGATATGATGACGTAAGAGCAGTTCAAGGGGTTGAAGATATTTCAATCAAGGAAGCTACTAAAAGAAGCCTGGACAACCTAAAGGTAAAATGAGGTATGTATACTTGTATTTAAGTTTTATAATGTCATGTTGTATGGTTGCAGATCAATACTTCTATCTTGAGAAGCATGATCAAAGGAAAAGGATCTCCTCCTCTGAAAGGATGTAGAAAGACATAAGTCACACTAGATGAAACCAACATAATATGTCCTCATACAAAATATGAGGTGGTTGAGTACAATTACATAAATATGATTAGAAAACCACTAGGAATGGAATGTGTAAGGAAGGAAAAGGTAGTAAGATATGCAACCATGGTAAATACAATCAACATCCCAGGACCAAGAAGAGTTGACTAGGAAATCTCTCAGAATATACAAAGACTCTGATGGAAGTATAGAAAAGATAGAGACCCTTGAAAATATATGTATATTTGGGAAATGAGTCAACTTGTATGCAGGACGCTGATACCTATAGAAATGAATTCATGATAGAAAGCCATCTCAGAAGGTATGATTTGATTTATTTTTATGCCTTGATTTCTTGAATAATGTCTAGATGAGTTCATGTGGGGCTGCTGGAACAAGAGTTGTAAGCGCAAGGACAACTAGCATTCATGTGTGGATGGAAATTCTTGAAAGAAGCATGAAGAGAAAGAAGTAGCCAGACGGAGAAGGTTCCAGATATGTACCAAGAAGGCCACTTTCCATGAAGAAAGGAATGACATGACAAACTAAGGAGAAAGTGATCAATGACTGTTTCCCTACAAGAAAGAAGCTCAACTAACTTTCATGACATGAAGAAGAGAAGTCGATCAAGTAGTTGAAGGACCCACGAAGAAGAAAGTTTCTGATGTATTGAAAAATACCTAGCTAAGAGGAAGCTCTGACATGTCCCTGATTAAGAGGGAGATTTAATTAGATCACCCCTGCTTACAAAGGAGTGACAATTGTATTTTTCTATTTCTTGTGTCATGCACTAGACCAGGACTAACAACCATAAGTCTAGGTGAAGTCCATGGATGGAAATGGAGACACATGATAGACACAACATTCTTGTCTTCACCTGGGAAGGAAGAATGGAGGGTTGGGTAATCATATGGAATCTAATACTTTTTGAGGATGTGTAGGGAATCCAAGAGAAGAGTGGGTAAGAGGACCAATATTCTTTGAGGGTTGGTGTTATCGGGAAATCTAGTGTCTATGCAGAACTGCTAGTCCCACTAAGGCTGGTAGCTACCTTAGAAACAAACAAACTAAAACCACTTTCGTTTTCCTTTATGAGAAATAGATAAGAGGTGAATAAAGGAGACCAACCTCTGTCTTGCGCTTGGTTCCTTGTTTGATTCCTCTCCCTTCTGATAGATCTCTGCCACTTGCTTCCTCGTCTACCCAGCTTCAAAGAGCACCTGTAGAATCAAAGCAGCATAACACCATCCAAGAACATAGATCTATTATCATAAACAATATAGGACTAGATATATATTGACCACACAAATGCATATATCATCAATCATACAAGAATGTGGAGGAAAACTTGAATTGCTTTATTAATAATCAAGAATAGCAAAGAGGATTACAACCAATTGTTCTGACCCAGCATCATCCTCTCAGCAAGAAAGCCCTTCTTCACCTCATGAAAAGCTTAGATCACCCAACACTATGATGTTGCACCAAGAAACTAGCAGCACTTCCTTACAAGATACATAATTCCAGCCTCCGGATCTCTGGGATGAGGGATCCATATATAGATGTTTGCAGGGGGGTGAGTCAGCTTTTGAGATTTGATTAGTGTCCTCTCTCTGATAGTTCTTGATTCCACTTGGAGATTGATGATCTCTTACTCATCCCTGGGCGAATGCAGAGAGGCAAGTGTCACAGGAGAAGTTTCTGGAAGATTCCATGATCCTCCACCTTGCAGATTGAACCTGCCATTTGTCCACTCTCGCCCATCGCACCCCATAGAAGGGATTTTCAAGATGCATCGCAACTCCTGTGTGTATTTAGGTGGGATGCAATGCACTTTGACCATGGAGCAGGTGAGACGGTCCAGTTTTGACCAGTTCTGAGCAGTTTTTCATGGAGAACTTATGGGACAAGATGTAATCAGTTGACCTTGTTCTTTTAGAGGTTGGAACAACACTTTTAGGGACTTAAGAGCCCTTGGTTTATGGACATTTATGATCGGGGTTGCAGTGCCCAAAAATGTCTATAACAGTTTCCCCCTAAAGCGTGAGGTCGTTAATCTGTTGATGTCGGGTGAAATGCTTTATCATGAGGATTTGAAGTTTTTTCAAGCTGGAAGGCGACCTGTAATAAGATACAATACAATACATTATCTTCATAATATTTTCATGATCTAGCTGAGGCGGGCATTCCCATGCTCAACTTTATAAATTCATTTTCATGTACATAAGACAGACAATCGTTTGAGTGTAGACTGATGATTATGGGAGAGCCATCATCCCTTAGGTTGGATGATTATCTGTGCAGCAATGATGTACATTTGATGTCTTTATTTTCTTGAATATATATTGTAGCCCGGATGGATGAAACTAGATCCGGGGTCTTCAGTCTCGTTCGATCTTCACTCAAAGTACAAGTCGATCCATGTGAGAGATGTTCTGGAGTCGAACATGGAAAGACATCGCCTGATTACCAGCCAATGATGTAAGCTGTTAACAGGTGCAAGAGGAATCACCGATAATGATGATGACCCTCAAGGTACTGCAGTACAATTCACGTGGTGTGAATAAGGGACTTGGCGTCGAACACCACGCAAAATCTTTCGGTCGAAGGCCATTGATGTAAACCTGTCGTCGGAAGTGAGAAACTTGCCATTGAGGCGTGCAAGTTTCAAAGTACTGAAAGGGTTGTTCCTCGATCGACTTCTTGGATAATGAGTTGATGTCGACAAGAAGCGATCCGTCATAGGAGGGCCTTAGTGAATCCCACATCAATGACACGGAACAGAGCAAATGATTTTAATGGAGGTGAAAACGATCTGGTGATATAAGGTTCAGGGTGGCGGTCATGAAAGAATGGATCGTAAATGTATTGCAGTGGGTGAGACACAGGTGAATTCTTTGAGCGGCTTCTCTTGAACATATCGGTGACACTGACATGATGGATTGGTAGCGTTAACCCCAAATATGGATGGTGTGATGGACCCATGGTGATATGACCAGTGAACGGAACAACCCAACCCGACTCGAATGCGGAGTGAAAGTGTCATGTTCAAGAGCGACTTGCTACCAATAAAGTTTCTTCAAGTTTTCTTCCCAATTTTTCCCCAGTCATTGCTGACCAGTACCTCTTTATTTTTGTCAAGATTGAGGAGGATAACATATGCTCGTTCTATAATTTTCCCTTCGGGCAAACCCATCGCTATGTTTTAACGAGCCTAGCGATAGTGAAACTCGTTCTTGTCTGTATGGACAAGTTTGTCGCTATTCGGTTTTAACGAGTTTAACGACAAGGATAACTCGATCCTTTTCAATTTTATAGAGTCTGAAAAAGGGACGTAAAGAAAACTCCAATAATCCTTTTTTGTCATATAATCCCTTGAGTCCGAAAAAGTATAAAACAATACAAAAGGGATGAATTTTCGGTACTTTTAACGAGCCAAACAAAACAAGCGCTCGATCTTTTTGTGTAATAATCCCTCAAGTCCAAAAAGATTAAAATCTAAAGGAGGGATAACACTTTCGGTCCCTTTAACGAGCTGGAGAGGCCAATTGCTTGGAAATATTTTCATATTTTACGAGTCAGTTGAAAAGAGCTTAAAGGAGACTCGTTTTTTGAGGAACGAGTGATAAATTCGGGTAGCAGCTGATTCCAGGTAAGGTTTGGAATTTTCCAATCACGACAGTGTCACAAGGATGGCTAACAGGATCACTCTTCGCAGCTGTTCCTCAAAAGGGTAAACAATCAAATGGAGGTGAATGATCAGCCAAAACAAAGTGGAGGTGATGATGAGAACACGACCAAGGCTTCAAAGGCTGATGATAATACATTCACGATGGTTATTTACCGGAAATTGGTTCATTTTTTAATGAGCTTAAACTTTGGGGGAACATTTGCTCATTGCTTATGTTTATTTTTTAACGAGCTTGAATTCCGCGTTAAAACTGCTCGAATAATCCAATCGTACAATAAGGATGTCTCATTAAAAATGGCATTTTTTCAAAGCTTTGCCTGCCATCCTTTCTTTATGCAAGTTAAACGACCAATCCTACGAGTTTAGAGGGTTAGAGGACCTACAAATTAAAAAAAAAAAAATGGTCGTTCTTTGCTTGCATGCCAAAAGGTTTGCATGCCCCCAGGTATAGCAAAGAAGAGTTTCCAGGTTACCCCTCAATTTGCAGACAAAACATTTGTTTTATCGGGAAAGGCCTACCTTTTCTAGGTTACCCTTCAATTTGCAGACAAAACATTTGTTCTATCGGGAAAGGCCTACCTTCTAATGGAGGTATCTTATTCCGGTTTAACCCCATTTTCCTAAACGGACGGGTATGTCAACCAGTCATATATCCTTCGCGAAAACCTACCCTATACCCAAGGTTTTCCTGTCGAAACAGGCTAGGGTGCATGCCCCCTGGGTTTCAATCATATCCTTCGAATCACTCGCGCTCATCAGGAGGATGGACTGGGGATTGATGAGACATTCCTTGCGTGAAAAGACCATTCAGGGATGGTATATGACTATTTGCTATGTGTGAACCAGGGAATGAAAGCTGGTCTATGAGCTTGACCACTCTTCCTTCATGCAGAAAACACATTACTCTAAAGAGTGAGGAGACAATGGCTCCCATGCAATAAATATAGTCACTTCCAAGGAGTAGATTATAATCCAGGGGTCCTTGGACTACCATTACGTTCATGTGAACGGTTTCCTTCTCAATGTTATCGACACATTGGGAAGGATCCCTAACGGTCGACTGGTTCCTTTGTCAAAGCTTGTTAGATTTCTCATTTCAGGCAAAAGCGGTGGCGAACCAAGCGCTTTCCAAGTAGTTTAGGAAAGGATACTCACAGAAGCCCCTTCATCTATGATGGTACCGGCCATGACCATTCTGTATATTTGAGCAATGATTCAGAACGGTACACTAGCCGATAAGCGGGGTCTGCCTAGTAGATTCCAATCGAAGGAAACAACCAGGTTGCTTGGAGGTGGGACCGAATAGACGGCCGGATATGACTCTGACGAACTTCCTTCCTGCGGTAAAGGAACGGGTAGACTGCCCCCATGTTCATCGAAGTCTGTGCTTACGAAGAGAATTTGAACGGTGTCGTTCTTGTTCTCTTCGGTGACTATATCATCTGAAGATGGATCCTCTTAAGGCAAGACCGGGTCAACTTCCGCCTCGACCTTTTGACTTTCGTCTGGTGTGGATTCAGATGGTTTATCTTCAATGATAGACACTTCGGTCGACCACAAGGGCGTGTCAGCCGGATTTTCAACTAGTGATGGACTCGGCAAGAGCTTCTTATATCCAGGAGGAAGCCGTAACGGTGAAACCGGACGGTCGTCCAAAACTCTTTTAGCCTCGTCTAAGAAGGGACAACGGTGGACGGCGTGATCGCCTTCACACAGTTTACAAGGAAATTTACATTTTCCTTTTTGTCCAGGGGCTTCACTTTCACTAGTTGACGGTGTACTTTCAACATGATCATCAGAGGTTGATGACACTGGATTGTGCAAACGAGGAGACCAGTCCCTTAAGATCCGAGGGATGCAAGGACAATCTCGATGATAGTGGTATCCTTTGCAAATGACACATGGCGATTTAGGCCTGGATGGTGCAGTGTGTGGATTTTCGCTAAACGATGCCTGGTCGCCCCTTTTCGCCTTTGGCTCCTTCTTCTTCTTCTTCTTCTTCTTCTCAGTTACTTGATTTCTGGCTTTACCAGCGTCATCAAGCGAAGAGGAAGGAGGAGAGGAAGAATTGGACGAAGTAGAGGGTTGTGGGGTAACTCTAGTATCGTTTAGTTGCTGACTTGATTGTTCAGGGATCACGGTGTTCTGAACGACAGAAGTTGAGAAGAGCCATACGGGCAAGCCGATTGTCAATCCTGGAAGCGACAATGTGGCCATATGGGGTGCGCCAACATCTCCCCAAGAGGAGAAAGGACTAGGATTTCCCCCAAAGGGAACTCCTTGGTTGGTGGACTCCATTTTTCTCAAACTAAGACCAACGTAGGAAAGGTGATATTTATTCTGATTAAAATAAATTTTAGACGCTTTGACACAACTTGTTTTTTCAATTTTTAGGAGTCGAGAAAAAACAAAAGATGACTCTAGTCGCCTTCGATTTTTAATGAGCCTGAAGTGACAAGTGCTCAGATGGACCTTTTCCTTTAAGGAGTTTGAAAAGGAACGAAAGAGACTACCCTGGAAATCTAGACAGAGGGATTACCAAACCAATCGCAAAATTGCAGAATACTTTTTACGGTACGGCAGTCAATCTTCTCGAATGCTGTGTTCAGTGCATTGCGATCGATAGGGCGACAGACACGGATTCCTATGGATAAAGGATAAAGCCTATTGTGGTCTCCCAATATATACTTGATGGTACGTGGGAGCACAAGTCTGTACTGGCACTTATTGTCTCAAAGTGGGGGAATCACCCAACCATCAATGAAAACAACAGTTACCAGGCTTTATGACGCCGGAATACGTCTCTAGCCTAGACTTCTAAATGTTGTGCTTTAGGTTCCAAAGCGTTTTTAGATTCATTAAATTTATTTTACAGTTGATCTTGCTTAAGAAATTTTCCTTTCAAGTTCACCGCGTGATGTAGATGTACAATTCCTAAAATGCAATCTAAGATGATAAACAATCGTTTAATCTTCTTTTTGCAATGAAAATCCTAGCTACTAAGGAAAGAGAGATGACATTCTTTCAACATAGAGCAGAGAACACACACTATATGCACTGTCCTAAATCAAACCAACAAACAGTCTAAATGCAAATGCACATGCATGTATTTGTTTTCAGCCTTCTTAATGTGTGAATGATAAAAAGAAAGCTAAGCTCAAATCTGAATTATTTTTCAAAGCGACATTACTAACAAGTTTCTTTTCAAGACAAAATGAAGACAATGACGACACTTTGCGATTTGGAATTGAAACTTGCTTTCGACACTTGAAAAACTACTAATTCAAATCAAATACAAGAGTAATAGTGTAATCGACTATCAAGAACAATCGGATTCTCTTCTATGACTGAAAATGACACTTGCGACACTTTAAAATCAAGAAACGACAGTTCAATTACGCTACTTTTTTGTAAAAGAGAACTGAAAATGGCTCAAAGTACATAAAAACATTTACAGTTCTTTGCACAATGGAGGTGGAATAATGGCAAGGAAGGGGGTTTCAACAGAGGTATACTGACTACAGGCAGCAAAACTCCTGAATAGAGCTGAAAAGAGTGAACACAGAAACCAAAATCTATGAGCAGAAGAGGCCTTGTCTGATCAGCGCACCTGTAACACAGGGAAAAAGAGATGCAGCGCACCTACTACACTCGGGAAGTGTGATGCATCTAGAATCCAAACAAGAGACAGTGCGATGGTCCAGGGACGAGACTTCAACTGGGTTCTGGGTCACAGTTTGCAGCTCAGTTCAAGGATTTAGGCCGAGCAAGTGGTAATCAGTAAATCAATCACAGGGGTAGATCTAAGGAGGTTACCAGAGCCACCACAAGGGCAATTAGAGAGCTTGTAAATCGATTTTTTAGTTCATAAACAAAACCCGGAGATAGACTGAAGAAACATTGATCTACTTTGCACTTGCATAGCAAATGCAGTTTGAAGGCTAGCTGGCTTGACTTCAGGCTCCGTCTGTAAGTTTATAAAGCAAACAAATGTAGACAAACAAACAATCTATTCGCTCCCCAGCGGAGTCGCCATTTTGTTATCGGGAAATCTAGTGTTTATGCAGAACTGCTAGTCCCACTAAGGCTGGTAGCTACCTTAGAAACAAACAAACTAAAACCACTTTCGTTTTCCTTTATGAGAAATAGATAAGAGGGGAATAAAGGAGACCAACCTCTGTCTTGCGCTTGGTTCCTTGTTTGATTCCTCTCCCTTCTGATAGATCTCTGCCACTCGCTTCCTCGTCTACCCAGCTTCAAAGAGCACCTGTAGAATAAAAGCAGTATAACACTATCCAAGAACATAGATCTATTATCATAAACAATATAGGACCAGATATATATTGACCACACAAATGCATATATCATCAATCATAGAAGAATGTGGAGGAAAACTTGAATAGCTTTATTAATAATCAAGAATAGCAAAGAGGATTACAACCAATTATTCTGACCCAGCATCATCCTCTCAGTAAGAAAGCCCTTCTTCACCTCATGAAAAACTTAGATCACCCAACACTATGATGTTGCACCAAGAAACCAGCAACACTTCCTTACAAGATACACAATTCCAGCCTCTGGATCTCTGGGATGAGGGATCCATATATAGATGTTTGCAAGGGGGGTGAGTCAGCTTTTGAGATTTGATTAGTGTCCTCTCTCTAATAGTTCTTGATTCCACTTGGAGATTGATGATCTCTTACTCATCCCTGGGCGAATGCAGAGAGGCAAGTGTCACATGAGAAGTTTCTGGAAGATTCCATGATCCTCCACCTTGCAGATTGAACCTGCCATTTGTCCACTCTCGCCCATAGCACCCCATAGAAGGTCTTTTCAAGATGCATCACACCTCCTATGTGTATTTAGGTGGGATGCAGCGCACTTTGACCATGGAGCAGGTGAGATGGTCCAGTTTTGACCAGTTCTGAGCAGTTTTCATGGAGAACTTCTGGGAGAAGATGTAATTAGTTGACCTTGTTCTTTTAGAGGTTGGAACAACACTTTTAGGGACTTAAGAGCCCTTGGTTTATGGACATTATGATCAGGGTTGCAGTGCCCAAAAATGTCTATAACGGTTGGGAACCCAAGATAAGAATAGTCCTAAAAGGACATATGCAGTGAACACCCGGGTGGGTATGTACCTTGAGATACAATGATGAAGGTGTATATAAATCATTGGTCTCAGCATCATTGTAGCTCATGATCTCGTAGAGAGATCGAGCTAATAGTCAAGGTCTTGCATTGTGACAATGATGGTTGATATGATGCTATACAGATGGGATTACCAACCTGATTCTTCTTATGAGAAATTCTTCAGGTTGAGAATAACCAAGTACCATTGTAAATGCCTCCCTAGTTAAGAGAGAGCATTAAATAAAAGTGTAACTAGGTTCAATATTTGTCAAAGTAATTTTTATCTTTGTACTTATCAAGAAAAAAAAATATTATTTTTGTAAATTATAAGAATGCGTTTCTTTCTCATTCCATAGGTCTAGGAAAGTCAAAGAGTCAAAGAGATCTTATTGAGAATTTATGTAATATATATGGGTCAACCGAATTTCTAAGAACAACCCTCCAAGACTAGCACAATCATCTTGAAGACATGCAAGCAAAACAATGAAAATCACAGTCACGTTAGCCAACAAACGAACTAAAGGGGAGTCATGTTGGTTCACAAAATAAGACACATCAATTCACTGGGAAATGTCAGTTTGATATGGAGATATGACACTTATAAATATGCAGCTACAATATCTGCAAAAGGAAAGAGAAGCATCTCACATTTTCTCTCTGTAGAAGCTCGATGGGTATAGGTATGTAACTTCGCATACTTTGAAGGAACACTCTCTCGAATGAGTACAATATAGATACCATCTCAGACTCACCTAAAATATCACAAATAAGTCTCACTCTCCTCCTCATTACAAGCCTCGGTTCACTGCTGATGCAGTCCACTCCTCAGTGGAAAGAGATGATAAGAATTTTCGGTGAAATGATAAGTGAAGTCACAAGTATACACCCTCGACAAGAAGGATCTATGTCTTGGCTTACATACATCATAGACATAGTCACTATCTCGATGATCACAGTCACACAATATTGATATATTTGTAAGGAAGAATATCAGTGTGATATTTGTTGTAATGCAACAACCAAGAAGCTCATAGCCATGATGAGTCTGTCAGTGATATTGCAACAACAATGTATGTGTCCATGGTGCAGTAAAGATGATGATTTCAGTAGTATGAAGAAGAGGATTGGTGGCTTGGCCTTGAAGTGGCTCAGATAGTTAAGGGTCATGGTCTTGGTGTTCATCAATTGGAATATCTATAAGAAGAATTTTATGCGTGTTTTCCTCTCCAAGAGGGAGAGGTTTTGGCCTTGGCAGAATGCCAACTTATTGTGTTCTTGTCTCTTTGTTATGGTAGCTATTTAATGATTAAAATAATACACACTAATGTTAACAAGATAAGAATTAATAGTTATCATGTAAAGAAGAATATCATTAACCCCGTGCCCTAGATTATTCAATAGTTCAAATGTCATTGTATTCTATATAGAGAAGAATATGCAAGCAAAGAGATATTTTCGAAATGTGGGCATGACAAGTACCATAATTAAAACAAAAAAAAGGTAAATCACAAGGTCCTACTCATAAGATATTGAGGCACATGCCTATAATCCCAAGGATTGAAAGGCTCTTTCGTTGAATAGAATTAGCTATGTTTCAGGGATGGCATGTGATGAGCCATAGTATTGCAACAAGAATGCTGCAACTCCCAAGGCTACCAACTTAAATTATCAACTTGGAGTTCATACAAACTTAAGAGGCGTCGACACTATATGTGCAACATAAATGTGTCTTTATTTCATTGATATGATGTAATGGAGTGAATGTCATGAAATCAAAGCCTAAACTAATTTTAGAAATGAAAATTTTACTTTGAAAAGAAATTAATCCTAGGCAAGAACAACAATTTGTAATTAAAATCTTAAGAGCATGAATTCAAATAAATAAGCCTAATCTACTTTGTAAAAAGGCATGTACTAAGTAGTTTTTATTCTTCTTCAATCATGGATTTAGATCCTAGGGGTCGTGATTGAAGCATAAGAGACAAAAACCAAGCTTTTGGAGCAAATATGGTCAAGTTTACACGTGCTACAGGAGGTTGCTACAAGCGAAACAAAATTGCTACAAGAGGAGATAATTCATTGAATGGCCAAGTAAATCAAATGAAAATGGGATGGGAATTTTTTATTATTAAGTAGGATGTCTTAGGACTCCATTTCAAGTGGAATCACTCCAAAATACCCTTGTTAACATGCTAAAAAATAGCAGAAAATTACTACTCTAAAAACTAGAAATTCAAGAACTAGTGAGCTAGTTAACCTATCAAATTCCTAACCTAATCAAGTGAAAATGAATTGGGGTGAATTTTTTTATTAAATTGAATGTTTTTATGACCTAATACAAGTTTAATCAACTCAATTTACGCTTATTAACATGTTCTAAAAAATAGCATAAAATTACTACTTTTTGCTACAAGGGACTTCCAGAAATTCTAGATTTGTGAACCAGTAAACCAATCCAAGTAGCTCAATGATGAATATGAATTTTGAAATATATTATAAGGATGCATAGTTCTTTTGAATCTATAAATAAACTGAAAAATAATTCAGTTCAATCATTGAACCCAATCCTACAACAAAAGAAGCATCAATACTAAATGCAGAAATAGGAAAAACAAGAATAAAAGATGCATGTGAATAAGAAGTGAAAAGAAGAAAAATAAATTGTACTAGAGGCTCTGAGGGTCTTGGGATGGCCAAGCCCAAGATAATCAAAGTCTTATGGAGGATAACAAGCTTTAGAAGCTAAAAATGACACCAAACTTCATTATTTGAATCAATCCAAGTACATCCCTATTGGAAATGAAAGTGGAGCAGTGAAAATACAAGTTTTCTCCACAAGAAGACTAAGAAATACATGCCTCTAGAGGAAAATTCGAATTGGTACTTATAAAAAATGATTAGGAAGCATTCTCCTTGAAAGGAGGAAACTTTTCCCTCCAAAATCCTCAAATAGTGGATATGGTTCCCAACACTAGGAATCTACATTAAATGATAGAGAATACATTCCTAGATTTTCTCAATCAGTGGAGCTAAAAAAATTTGTTAATGATTTCATGATATTTTGTTAATTTATCATTCAATATTTATCCTCCTGTAGTAGGGAGCAAGTCCCTAAATTATTTCATCCTTTAAATCTTCATAATTTTCCCAATATTCTAACAATATTCTACAAAAATAAATAATATTAGACACAAATATGCAATTATCTCTGAACTTCCTAATGAACATATTAAAGTTAAAAATATGTAATCTAATGCAAAAAGAGAGGTTTAATGTGCTGAAAGATGGTTAGATGCACCTTGGTTTATGTCTAATTTAGAGGCCCATCTTAACCCCCTACAAAAAGTGTTTCTCATCCTCTTAGCAACTTAGTGACCTAATTGTGCCTCATTCATGGCCCTGGTGGCCTTCTTAACATCTCAAGATACCTCATAAATTTTTTTGGCACATCTTCTCTTGCTCCATCCTCTTCCTCTTCTTCCCCAACTTCTTCTTCTTGGATGTGGGCAAGGTAATTCTCTATTTCTAGAAATAGTTGCAATTCCTTTTCTTATGAGGCTCAATTCAATGAAAACATCTACATTTCATCTTTTATAGAAAGTTTCCCTTAGGTTGTATTACTAAAAAAAAATGAAAATTTTGTACGCTTCTTGTTCACATATGGCAAGGAGAAATATATTTTTAACCTTCCTTTGGATGTTGTCCTTAGAATCCTAGGCTTTGGGAGAGAAATTGCAAAAATCAGGGTCTTTTACAACTCTGGACTTTCCTATAGCACTCTGTCTTCTCTGTAGAAAATCTGTCCCTTCTTGTAGCAACTCTGTTTCTCCTGTAGCAACTTTGTTTTCTCATGTAGCAAGGCAAAATCCTCTTGCAATTGGTTAGTCTTGTCGTTGTATGTGTCTGTATTTCTCTATGAGGCTTGGGGCTACTTCCCCTTAGCTTGGAGGGAGTTTACTCCTTCAATCTGCTCCTTATTTCCCTCTAATTATCTCTTTTGTTGTTTGGTTGATTACTCAATTGTGATTGGGGTTCCTGAGGGAGGTTGAGGCTTCCCTTGCTTGAGTCTAGTGCTTCTCCTTCTTTTGAAATACAAAGGACATTGCTTTGGATTCCTTTCCTTAGGCTTGGTTAGTGTGCCCAAGGCTGCTAGAGTGGTAGCCACTTCTTTCTCAATGTTTTCCTCTGAAACATTGGCTTGCTTCTCTTGCCTCCTTTTTTTTAAGGCCTAGAGGTTTCTTCAATGATCATGGAGGCTCCTTGTTCCCCTTTTTCTCCTCCTTTTATCTCCAATTTTGATTTCTCCTTTGGATTTATTTATGTTTTAACCTACTTTTTCTCTCTCTGCCACCCTCTTCTTCCTCTTCTTCTTCGGCAGAACCATCCCTAGTTGTCTCTTCAAGTTCCAATAGGATTTTACCTTGTGATTCTAGAAAATCTTCTCTATCAATGTCAACAAATTTTTTTCATGCCATAACGTGTTGAATGTATTCTCAAGGCTTGTGCAAGTGAACCTGTTAGGTCCCTATAATACTAGTGATTACCCCATTACTATTGTAGTTGTATCCCTTATTAATATTTTTGTGCCCCTATTGTCCCCATATTGTTATTACTGTGCCCCATAGAATCCCTCTATTTTTATTTTTGTGCCTTTATATTATTATTGTTAGGTCGGCTGGGTTATATTGTGACTCCTTAGACTCCTATATATAGAAAGGAGGTTTTGTCATTTGAATCATCCAAGAATTGTTCATTTATGTAATGTAAAGGAGGTTTCCCCCTCGAAGAGGCTGAATTCTAAGGCGTTGATCTATCTTTTCTATCTTTTTGTGACCTGGTTTCATAACATTTGGTATCAGAGCTTTGGATTCTAGGGTTTCGCTGCTCCAAATAGGTCATCGTGGAATTTTCGCTGTAACTTTTTTTTTCTGCGACGTTTCAGAAGCAAAAAAAAACCCATTTGAGAAGAAATTGCACTGAACCTCGGGTCCAAATTTCAGAACTTTTCGCACTATATTTGCGGAGATATGATCTGAGGAAGTTGGTCTTTTTGCATACTCTTGAATGACATTCCAAACAAGTGACCTGAGGAAAATCGTCATAACTTTCTCTCTGAGCATCAGATTGAAATTTTGTAAGAAGGTACAGAAAGAGGACGGACTGTAGTTTCTTGTATATATTTTTTAGATCCAAAGGTAGAAACAGGGACACGTGGCACGTCGTACAAGTTCGCTCTACTGAACTAGTCTATAATCAGGTCATTGTGGGAGATTTGTAATAACTATTCCTTGGAGAATCCAATTGGGATCAGACTGGTGGCATTGGAAAGAGGACATAGAGGGATACTTCAGGTCGAAATTTTAGAACTGGATGATCCGAAATTACAGAAATACATCAGAGGCAATATCGAGCTCCTACAAAGTGAAAAAATGTGTGTAGATTTTTTAAATTTTTTTCTTAAGCTTGGTTTGAAAAATTATTTTGAAGGAATTCAAAGGGCATAGTAGAGCATTATTATCGGTAACTGATGCCCCAAGGAAAGAAAATGCAAACACCTAGTAAGCAACCTGAAAGCTCTAGCATGCCTCATGAAGAAGAGGAAGAAATGCTACATGATATATCAAAATTACAAGACCAAGTGCAACAAATTTCACTCTCACAAAAGCTAACAAAAGCTAAGATAAATGGCGTGGAATCTAAGATAAAGGGCATGGAAGCTAAGATTGAAGATTTGAAGATAGATTTGAAGACAGATTTGAAGACATATTTGACAAATTTTCTACAAGAAATACTTACTAATGGTGAAAGGGTAGTAAAGGAAACTCATGATGCGAACAAAAGAAATGTTAATTATGATTTCATAAACTATAATGTTGGATCGAAGACCCACCATATTCCAAAAATCGATATGAGGAAATTTGATTTCAAGGATCCCGCAACATGGATATTATAGATGGAGCAATTTTTCGATCTCAATAATGTGCAAAACACACAAAAGGTACGTATTGCAACTTTATATTTAGAACCAAATCAGTTTGTATGGTATCAATGGCTTTGCTCTAGTAAACAAATTATCACTTGGACAATTTTTACGGAAGAATTGACAACACATTATGAGGATACAAAAAGAAACACTTTTTTTTAGTCAATTGATAAGTCTCAAACAAAAGGGTTCAATAATGGAGCACATTGAGGAGTTCCAAAAATTGAACATAAGGGTAAAAAATATTCCAAAGGAGCATAGGATTGATGTGTTCATAGGGACTTTAAAGGATAATATCCAACATGATGTTCGCCTTGGGAACCTGATTCATTAGAGAAGGCATTCAGGTTAGCAAGAAAAATGGAAAGCAAAATTATGGCAACCAGGAAGCATACCACTCACAACTATGAAGATGGAAGTGTTGTTGCCCCTAGTCTTCCACAACCTATAAGGTTGACACCACAACAATTGGAAGAAAAAAGAGCAAAAGGGCTTTGTTACGTTGTGATAGCAAATACACTAAAGGTCATAAGTGTGCTGAAAAGAAATTATTCTACATAGATTGTGAAGAGGAAGAAGAAAAGGAGCAAGAAAGGTCAAAAGAAGAGAATATACTCTAGGAACAAAGCCTAGATAAAGAAGAAATGAATCCGACCATATCTTGTAATGCATTGGCTGGAATTACCACTCCTTAAACCATCAAGATAGAAGGACAAATCAAGAAGACAAAGGTAATAGTGTTGATTGATTCAGGAAGTACCCAATTTTTTTTTCATTGTAAGGTAGCAAAAGAATTGAATTGCTTCCTATATCCAGCACCAGAGTGTCAAGTGATGGTTGCAAATGGAGAAACAATAAATTGCTCTGGAAAGTGCCATAATATCAAGCTATCCATGGGGGAATATGTATTGACTAGCCCAATGCTTTCCATTCCAATGGGAGGTGCTGATGTTATACTAGGAGTCCAATGGCTACAATCCTTGGGTACAATAGCTTTTAATTTTCAAGAAATTTTCATTAAATTTTTTGCGGAAGGAAAGGAAGTTGAATTAAGGGGTATTGCAGGGAAACCGGGAAAGATAATCAACTCTAATGGTATGAAAAAGCTTCTAAAAAAGGAACAAAGAGGTGTAATTGCACAATTATGTTCGCTAGATGTTTCCATATCGAAATCATCTATTTCTCCAGATCTCCAAAAAGTCTTGTACAATCATTCCAAGGTATTTGAGACTCCCAAAGGTCTCCCACCTATTCGTGATCATGATCATGCTATTCATCTGATTCCAGGAAGTGTTCCTCCAAACATCAGGCCGTACAGATATCCCTATGCCCAAAAGAGTGAAATTGAACGTATGGTTGCAGAAATGCTAGAGGCCGGTATAATTCAACCTAGTCAAAGTTCTTTCTCTGCTCCAGTAGTATTACTGCACAAGAAGGATGGATCATGGCGCATGTGTCCGGATTATAGGGAGCTCAACAAGCTCACTATTAAAGATAAGTTTCCCATTCCTGTCATTGATGAATTACTGGATGAATTGCATGGATCAATTTACTTCACCAAGTTGGATCTTCATTTAGGATATCATCAAATAAGAATGAAGACTGAAGACATTCCGAAAACAACATTTAGAACTCATGAGGGTCATTATGAATTTTTGGTCATGCCTTTTGGCCTTACCAATGCACCTTCTACATTTCAAGGTTTGATGAATTCCATTTTCAAACCCTTCCTTAGAAAATTTGTGTTAATATTCTTTGATGATATACTAATCTACAACAAGTCTTGGAAGGATCATGTTGAACATGTTGACAGGGTGCTACAACTATTGGAGGAGAAGCAATTATATGCAAAAGGATCCAAATGTTTCTTTGGAGTAGAAGAGGTGGAATATCTGGGCCATATTGTATCTTATGAAGGAGTTAAGGTAGACCCTAGCAAATTAAAGCCATTAAGGAATGGGAAATCCCCACATCCATAAAGCATTTGCGAGGATTTCTCGGGTTGACAGGGTATTATCGCAAGTTTGTTAAGAATTATGGGAGAATAGCAGCATCTCTAACAACATTATTGAAGAAAGATGCATTTTCATGGACTCCAAAAGCAACAAAGGCCTTCGAACATCTTAAAGAGGCAATGTGCCAAGCACCAGTCTTAGCTACACCGAACTTCACAAAAACCTTTATTGTGGAATGTGATGCTTCAGGAAATGGAATTGGTGCTGTTTTAATGCAAGATGAAAGACCCATTGATTTTGAAAGTCGTCCAATCAAGGGAAAGTTTTTACACAAAGCTATTTATGAGAAGGAAATGTTGGAAATACTACATGCACTTAAGAAATGGCGACCCTACCTAATGGGAAGACACTTCAAGGTAAAAACGGATCATGATAGCCTTAAATACTTTTTAGAACAAAGATTATCCTTTGAAGAGCAAAAAAAGTGGGTCACAAAGATGTTGGGTTATGACTTTGAAATAATCTACAAAAAAGGGAAGCAAAATGTGGTGGCAGATGCACTCTCAAGAAAGGATGAGGATGTGGAAGCATTGTTGTGCGCCATTTCTATTATCCAACCAGATTGGATAAACGAAGCAAGGGAGGAATGGAAGAATGATGAAGAAGTGTGGGCACTTATTCGAAAGTTACAACAAGATTCCAGTACATCTGATACATTTAGCTGCCAAAATGATTCATTATGGTATAAAGATCGCTTATACCTCTGTAAGAATTCCCAACTCAAGCAAAAGATTCTTATGGAATTGCACACTTCTCCCTTAGGAGGGCACTTAGGATTTTTAAAAACTTACCACAGGGTTAAGAAGGAATTTTTTTGGGATGGCCTTAAATCAGATATTCAAAAGTTTGTGGCGGAATGTTTGGTTTGCCAACAAAATAAAGTTGAAACCCTGGGTCTATTACAACATTTATCCATTCCAAGCCAACGTTGGGAGGAGGTTTCAATGGATTTTATCACAGGTTTGCCCAAGTCTGAGGGAAAGAGTGTCATCATGGTGGTAGTTGACAGACTTACCAAGTATGCACACTTTTGTGCATTATCACATCCATTTAAAGCCAGTACAGTTTCTACCGCATTTATGGAAACAATTAAAAAGCTACATGGAAACCCAAAGATTATTGTAAGTGACAGAGATCCCATTTTCACTGGAAATTTTTGGACAGAATTATTTTCTTGTCTCGGTACTCAGTTAGCTCATAGCTCATCTTATCATCCTCAATTTGATGGGCGAACTGAGATAGTAAACAAATGTTTGGAAGGATATCTTCGTTGATTTGTATCTGATAAATAGACACAATGGGTCAAATGGTTGCCTCTCGCTGAATGGTGGTATAACACTTCCTTCCATACAGCTACAAAAATGACCCCATTTATGGCACTTTATGGATATCAGCCACCATCCATCACATCATATTTAAGAGAAAATTCTAATGTTCAAGCAGTGGAACATCATATCGAGCATCAACAACAAGTCCTCCAACTCTTAAAGGATAACCTCGTGTTGGTGCAAAATACAATGAAACAACAGGCAGATCAACATCGCAGTGAAAGAAGTTTTGATGTAGGTGATTGGGTATTCCTACAGATACAACCATATAAACAAATGTCCCTCAAGCAAGCTAAGAAGGATAATAAATTATCACCAAAGTATTATGGTCCGTACAAGGTGTTCCAAAATATTGGTACTATGGCATACAAATTGGAGCTTCCTGCAGCTTCTCGAGTGCACCCAGTTTTCCACGTTTCATGTTTAAAGAAGGTTATAGGCGACAAGCTCCTAGTTCAAACAATATTGCCAGAACTTGACGAGGAAGGAAAAATTATATTGGAACTGGAAGCAGTCAAAGAAACAAGAACTCGACAGCTACGAAATCGATCAATTTCGAAGTATCTCATCAAGTAGAAGAACTTATCCACTGAAGATTCCACATGGGAGGATGAGAATTTTATACAGAAGCATCCAGAACTACTCAAGTGTTGAGGAAAACACTTTTTTGAAGGAGAGGGGCATGTTAGGTCCCTATAATACTAGTGATTACCCCATTACTATTGTAGTTGTATCCCTTATTAATATTATTGTGCCCCTATTGTCACCATATTGTTATTACTGTGCCCCATAGAATCCCTCTATTGTTATTTTTGTGCCTTTATATTATTATTGTTAGGTCGGCTGGGTTATATTGTGACTCCTTAGACTCCTATATATAGAAAGGAAGTTTTGTCATTTGAATCATCCAAGATTTGTTCATTTATGTAATGTAAAGGAGGTTGCCCCCTCGAAGAGGCTGAATTCTAAGGCGTTGATCTATCTTTTCTATCTTTTTGTGAGCTGGTTTCATAACAGAACCCCCTTCTTTATAGACTCCTTCAAAATTCTAGGGTTTTGTCGCTAATAATGCTCAAGACGGGCCCCTTTTTCTTCTTGGGACAATCCTATAGCAGATAGATTGTCTCCCATAGCACCTATTCTGTCTCCTATAACACACAATCTATCTCTCCTATAGCGGCCTTGTTTCTCCTGTAACAGCCATGCCAAATCCTGTAGCACCTGAAAATAAATTATGTATCCCTTCTTTAGCATCCTAGGTAGCCCCTGGTAGCATCTAGCTCAACCTTGATTTCATTAATGAGCCTCTCTGACTGTTTTTAAAATCAACATTGATACAACTGAAGTTGAGCCTTGTTCTTTTACTTTTTCTATGATAATGGGCTCGGTGCGCTTAGTGATCTGGTCCTCATTCCTCGTAATTATCATCCTTATTAATTTTTCTTTTCCACATTGCATGAGTGAGGGAGTTAGCTACACTTAACTTGTTGAGGATGGTTGGGACTACTGACCCGTCCTTAGCTTATAAAACCTCATCTCTTATGCATTTACAATAAATTTCTAACCATAACACGCTCAAGAGAAGAGGTGAAGAATATCACATACCTGTACCTACCTGATTTTTGCTGGAGAGGCTTGCATGCTAGAGATGGACTTCATAATATGATGACCTTGAAGGTGTTGGTTTCCTTTGTTTTCTTCTATACAAGTCTTCTTAGCTTGATGATCCTTTGACTAATAAAATTATTGTGTGTGCAAGTTTCTTCCCAGTGTCCAATTTGCTATTGGTGGAGTGGATGAACTGATTCCTAAGGATGGCGTTCCCCTTCTCAACTTCAGAAATGGCTTCATGATTCTCAAGGTGGCTGGATCTTTTGTTCTGTGGGTGAAAAAAAAAATTGATGTTTTGTTTTGTTATAACTGTATAGGCCGCTACACGAGGAATCCTCTTCATGTAGCAGTGATTTAATTCCTCTTAGATACCTCATTACTACATGTGGGATTGATGCAAAGTCATAGGAGGTATAAGGACAGGGTTAAAATCATCAAGAGGTGGTGTAGGTGGTGGAAAAGTTTATGACAAAGTTTATTTTTATTTTTTTCATGTAAGGTTGAGTTGATTTTGAAGATGACTCTTGGCTAGATGGAGTGGATGACTGACGAAAGTGGTGTTGTAGGACCTCTCTCAACTTTCCCTAAAGAATACATGACCTTCTGACCCTTTACTCCGATTGGATTTGCCTCCTGTAGCAATTCTAGTCCCTCCTATAGCATTTTAGGACAACCTCCTGTAGCATAATTGTTTTTATCCATATATCTTAAAAATTAGATTGGATTGACCTGATTTTTTTTTAGCATGTTTCCGCCACCCTTAGCACCTCCCCATAACAATTCTTTGCCAATGGATACATAAATCTTGAGAAAAAAAAAAAAAAGGGTTGTAAATGATGGAGGCCGATTTCTCGAAAAGTGTGCACTATAATTTGTTGAAATTACTTGAGCATGTTACCATCATCTATATGCATCTCTCTGTGAAACAACTCGGCCAATGGGTGCACGTTTTTCAAGATAATTTAAAAATGATTTTCTGCTTTGTGTATTTTGGCATCCTGTAGCAAAACAGAGCCCTCGTGTAGCATTTTAGGACAATGAGGAAAATGCATGAGAAACGCTTGGGAATAATGGATGGATGTTGGAAATGGATGAGGGCGATGGATTGACATGGATTTGGTCCTGTTGGAGCATCTGAGCAAAGGAGGAGAAAGCCCAAGTTTTACTTTCTTTGACTAGGATTTTGATCAACTTTTCTTTTGGTAGCTAACTTGTTTTTGTTGCTTGCAGAGGTTGGATAACACCTGCATTCATTAGAGAGAGATATATAGAGCAAATATCTTTTTTTTCATTTTTTCGTTTTTAGACCTACTAGCTACCTCAATGAGGTTTTCAACTAGTAGGTCTGCCTAGGCACCACAAAGGAGGTTTTCACCTAGGATATTTTCTTTTTCTCTCTCTTTTTTTTTTTTCCAACCCATTGACTACCTCATGGAGGTTTTCAATCAATGAGCCAATCTCAGGCGCCTCAAAGGAGGTTGTCACCTGAGATTTGATTCATTTCCTTTTTTCTCCTTTTTCATTTTTTAATTTCTTTTTTCTATCCTACTCTACTTGAAAATAAATAAATCTCTTTAAAGTATAGAAATACTTACAAAGGAGCCAAGTGTACATCAATATGATATATAAAATCTGTAGGTTTTAACCCCATACAGAAATTACCTGCATACGAATTCTAAAACACAGAAAATAAACAATGCGAGAGCATAACACATAAACCACATATACACAGATATTTTCCCCTGGATCCCAAAACCGGAACTACCAGCTTGATTTTTCATTATGTTCCTTTCAATTTTATAATACATATTTATACATGCCGAAGCATCCAATACCATGGACCGAAAACCATCGCGTCCAATACCATGGATCAAAAACCATCGTGTCCAAAAACATGTGCGAAAATCATGCACAAAACCACAGGTGGGTCCGCCCATCCTAACATAGGGTCCAAAACCAAAATTTTCTGGGGCACTGCCCCGGACCCCATAAAGTGGGGTTATGGGTATGCCTCAAACCCCTTGTGACCCCCCTCGCTGCACAATCGACACAACGAAGGGGGGGCTCCACCCCCCCTCTAACCCCCTGGTTAATTACGTGGGCTAGTCGTGGAAAGAATATAACACAACCCAACATTCTCCCACTTGTTGTTTTCTTTCCACAGGGGGCCACAAGAGAGCTTAGTCATTTATCCAGCCCTGCAATGCCCATTGTTTTTCTACACCAAGAGAACTTCTCAGAGCTCAGAGATTTTGTCAATGCATCTGTAGTATTCTTCAAAGTGTCCACCTTTACCATAAACACCTTTTTGTCTTCTATCATATCCCTCACAAAGTGATACTGAACATCAATGTGCTTTGTCTTTGAATGATATGCGGGATTATTTGCCAAGAAAATTGCGCTTTGGCTGTCATAGTCTATCCTTATAGCTTCCTGTACTAACCCCATACTTGAACACAATCTCTGCAACCAAACTGCTTCCTTGCTTGCATGAGTGGTTGCCATGTATTTTGCCTCTGTAGTTGATAGTGCCACTATAGATTATTTCTTACTCATCCAACTGACTGCACCTTAAAATAGGTTAAACACATACCCACTTGTAGATATTCTCTGATCCAGATCTCCAACCCAGTCTGCATCAACAAAGCCACAAATATCCAACACTCTGTCCAATCTTGGTCTTCCTCGGTAGCACAAACCATAATCACTAGTGCCATGCAAATACCTGAAAACCCGCTTCACTGATGTCCAATGCTCCTTTCCTGGGTTTGACATAAACCTGCTCAGTACTCCCACTGCATGTGCAATGTCTGGTCTAGTACAGACCATTACATATATCAGGCTACCGACTGCACTTGCATATGAGACATGGGACATGTCCTCTTCCTCTTCTTGTGTCTTGGGACACTGTTCAGCAGATAACCTCACACCTACAGGAATAGGAACCTTCACCAGTTTACTATCCTACATATTAAACCTCTGTAGTATTGTCTTGAAATACTTCCTCTAGTTTAACCAGAGCTTCCTCTTTGCCAAATCTCTTTTAATTTCCATGCCCAAAATATAGTTTGCAGCACCAAGATCTTTCATGTCGAATTTGGAGGACAATTGGGTCTTCAAATCCTGGATAATTTCTTTGTCATTTCCAACCAGCAACATATCATCCACATACAAGACTAGATAAATAACACGGTCACCAATTAATTTAAAATACACATAGTGATCTGCTTTGCTTCTGGTGAAGCCAAGTCCCCGTATAAATGTATCAAATTTCTGATACAACATCCTTGGTGACTGTTTTAACCCATACAGAGACTTCTTTAACTTGCATACCAGTTCTTTCTTACCCTTCACCGCAAAGCCTTCAGGTTGCTTCATGTAGATCTCCTCTTCCAGATCCCTGTGAAGAAACATTGTCTTCACATCCATCTGTTCTACTTCAAAATCAAAAGCAACAACAACAGATAAAAGTAATCTAATAGAAGTTACCTTGGCATCAGGAGAAAAAATATCACCAAAATCAATTCCCAGCACCTGGGAATAACCTTTTTCTACCAACCGAGCTTTGTATTTCTCCACTTTTCCTTCTGCATTTGTCTTCTTTATGAATACCCATTTGCTGCCAATGGGTTTCCTTCCAGCTAGCAACTCCACCAGATCCCAAGCCTCCTTTTTGTGCAAAGTTGCCATTTCATCAACCATGGCCTCTTTCCAAAGTTTTCCATCCTCTGAATCCATTGCTTCCTTCATAGTTCTGGGATCATCATCTGAAACAGACAAAGCAAAATTTGAATAGAAAGCAGATGGACTATACCTTTCTGGCTACCTTCTTTCTCGAACTGATCTTCTCACAGTCGGAGTTTGTGGCTCTTCTTCTTCTGATTCTTCCTCTACTGTAGAGTATGATTCTTCCTCCTTTAGCTCAAACTCTATCTTCTCAGGTTCCTTTGGTTGGACTTCATGTTTAATAACATCTTTCACTTCTCTGAACACCACATCTCCACTGTACACAACCTTCCTTGTTATTGAGTTCCAAAACTTATAACCCTTTAAACCATCCTTATACCCAATAAAGATGCACTTTTCAGATTTACTATCCAACTTGGTTCGCTTCTCCTTTGGAACATGTACATATGCATCACATCCAAATACCATTAGATGTGAAAGAGAGGGTTTCTTAATAGTCCATACCTCTTATGGAATCTTATCCTCCAACGCTGATGAAGGTGACCTATTGACCAGGTAACATGCAGTATCCACCGCCTCTGCCCAGAATTCCTATCCTAACCCAGCACCACTGAGCATGCTTCTTGCCCTTTCCATCAACGTCTTGTTCATTCTTTCTGCAACTCCATTTTGCTGAGGTGTATATGGAGTAGTCTTCTGCCGTGATATACCACACTTCTTACAGAATTTTTCAAATTCCTTGCTGCAAAACTCTCCACCATTATCTGTCCTCAGCACCTTTATCTTCTTCTCTGTCTGATTTTCCACGAGAGCCTTAAATTCTTTAAACTTTTCAAAGACTTCAAATTTCTTCTTAAGGAAATATATCCATGTATTCCTTGAGAAGTCATCTATAAATGATACATAGTACACAGACTTACCCAATGATGGAACCTTCACAGGTCCAAACACATCACTGTGCACAAGCTCTAATATCTGTTTCGCCCTCTTACTAGGAGAGGGGAAACTCACCTGATTCCGCTTCCCATATACACAATTTTCACAGAAATCAAAATCCAAAGAGCTATTACTCATACCTTCTACCATACCTTTACCATGAAGTATTCGAAGGCCTTTCTCTCCAATATGTCCAAGCCTTTGATGCCACAACATGGTCTTCTCTCCAGAGACGACTAGATTTTCTGCTCCACTTTCAGGAACCACAGAACTGTTGCACCCGTCAACAACAGTGCTACCTTGCAGCTTGTATAGAGTTCCAATATGAACTCCCTACATCAATACCAGTGCTCCCCTAACCATTTTGCAGGTATCCTTCTCGAACACTGTTTTTACACCTGCATCATCCAACTTGCTTACAGAAATCAGATTTGTGGCCAATGCAAGAATATGTAGAACACCCGTAAGTGTTCTAACCCTTCCATCTTGCAACTTCAATTTTACTTTTTTGCGACCAACGATTCTAGCCTTTCTGTCATCCGCCAAGAAGAAATCACCACCATCGTATTTCTCATACTCGCAAAACCACTCTCTATGGGGAGTGAAGTGAAAGGATGCACTTGAGTCAATCAACCATGCCTCATGATCTACATGTGTACTTGAAGAAGCCAAGTACACATCCCCACCTTCATCTGGGGTGGTTTTTACCTCTGCAGAAGGAGCATCATCAGATCCCTTTCCTTTGTCAAGTGCTTTAGATTTATAGTCCCTTTTATAGTGCCCCTCCTTTCCGCATTTCTAGCACACCACCTTTATAGGTTTTCCTAGAGATTTAGATCTCCCTCTAGATTTAGATCTCCCACTCGATGACTTATTTTTGTTTCTGTTCTGGGACCATCCTCGTATAGACAAGGCAGCACCATTCTGGCTCTCCATATTTTTCTGTCTCATCTCCTCCATCAGCAAAGATGAGACTATTTCATCAAACTGCAAGGCAGTTGCATTACTACCTATTGCAATAACCAGACCATCCCACGAATCTGGTAGAGAACACAACAAACTGATGCACTTATCTTCATCTGAAATTTTAATATCAACATATGCTAACTGACTTACCACAGTATTAAATGCATTCAAATGCTCTGTCACCGAGTCTCCATCTTTCATCCCAGGTTATACAACTTTTTCCGCAGGAACACTTTATTCACCAGAGACTTAGATTGGTACAAAGTCCCTAACTTGTCCCACAAAGCCTTCGCCGTAGCTTCCCCTGATACATTCAGCAATACTGAATCTGAGACACACAATCGTATTGTGCTCTTTGACTTCTGATCCAACTTCTTCCATTCTTCATCGGACACTCCCATTGGTTTAGTACCCGGATCTACCGTGATCCACTGATCTTTATCCACCAATAGATCCTCCATCTTGAGTTTCCACAACTCAAAACTATGACCATTAAATTTATCGATCTCTATCTTTCCACTGCTCGCCATCTTCTTTCACCAACAGAATTGATCTCGCATATCTCCCACTGAACAGGGTCTACCACAGGCCCGAGCGAAACCCCTCAGCAACAAAGGCGTCCCCTTGAAGCCAAAACTGCTTTGATACCAAATGTAGGTTTTAACCCCGTACAGAAATTACCTACATACGAATTCTAAAACACAGAAAATAAACAATGCGAGAGCATAATACATAAAAAACATATACATAGAGATTTTCCCTGGATCCCAAAACCAGGACTACCAGCTTGATTTTTCATTATGTTCCTTTCAATGTTATAATACATATTTATACATGCCGAAGCATCCAATACCATGGACCGAAAACCATCGCGTTCAAAAACATGTGCGAAAATCATGCGCAAAACCATAGGTGGGTCCGCCCATCCTGACATAGGGTCCAAAACCAAAATTTTCCGGGGTGCTGCCCCGGACCCCATAAAGTGGGGTTACAGGTATGCCTCAAACCCCCTGTGACCCCCCTCCTCCCCCCCTGCTACACAATTGGCGCAACAAAAGGGGGGCTCTGCCCCCCCTCTAACCTCTCGGTTAACTACGTGGGCTAGTCGTGGAAAGAATATAACACAACCCAACAAAATCATGTGTAGGCTTGAAAGATATTCTTTGACATGTACTTGAATATGAGAGACCAACTGCTTTGATTGAGATGAGATCATGAATTTTTGAAGAAGAGTGCGTTTATGCAACTTAACGATTGTCTGAACCATATTTCAATATAGTTGTGATGCCCCTGGTCCACTTACACATTTGGAT
Organism: Pinus tabuliformis; assembly: GCA_031772625.1. Classification (NCBI taxonomy): domain Eukaryota; kingdom Viridiplantae; phylum Streptophyta; class Pinopsida; order Pinales; family Pinaceae; genus Pinus; species Pinus tabuliformis. The sequence continues at coordinate 779,478,506 of CM062812.1, read as the reverse complement.
CTATTTTTGTGTCCTCTTCTACCATGACATTAAAATCTTCCTCTTTTTTCTAATTTTTGCCTTGAACACATAGAGGATATGATGGTAAACATGAGGGGAATTTCTCAATATCTAATTCTGATATATGCACTTCATCAGGTGCATCCCATGATTCTTTGGTCTTCTAATTTGAATCTTCTTTTTCTGAATGTTGTCCTTCAATGACATCAATAAAATCTCTTTTTTGCAATACTCTTCCTGATCTAAGATGAATACCATTTAGATCAAGAGGAGATGTTAGAATGTTTTGTACCTCAACATTGTAAGTGGGTTGAGCTACTTCCCTGTGTGGGTTTGGAAATGGTGGTACAGGTAGTTGAGTGGGAATGGATCTTTGAGATGTATGTGGTTGGGGTTGTGGTTGAGGTGGAGGTGGATGGCGGGGATAACATGGAGTTGGGTATGGAGGATATTGAGGAAAATATTGAGGATATTGTGGATTTCTCCCATAAGGTCCTTGCCAACCTTTTTGCCAATATTGGTTTTGGGGTTGAGATGACCAAGGTTGCCAAGGAAAGGGTGTGTTCCAATTACTTTGAGATGGTGCTTAACCTTGAAATTATGAATTAGGTTCTTGCATCATACTAGGTTGACTAGGCTACCATGGTCTTCTTAGATATACATAACATAGCTGCTTTGGTGATTGACTTGCTCCATTTTCCTCTTGGTAAACTTCCTTCAACCTTGGTAATGATGGGAAATATTTAATAGCATGTGATTCTGCATGTATAACACAAATATCAACATCTTCTTTTCCCTCATCTTGCATTCTTAACATTTCTACTTGTTCACTTAGATTACTAATAATTTCTATTTTAAATTCATCAAATAAGTTTCCAAGTTTAGCTTGACTTACCGATCTTGATGCTGATTTAATTACTCTTGCCCTTCCTCTTGATATGTGTTTGCATGTTTCACAAATTTCTTCCAATGATAATTGGTATACATCACCTCTACTCATGAGATCAAGAAGACCAATCCACTCATCCCTAATTGTTATAAGTAAGAGGGTTTTTAGTGTGTTGGATCCTAAATGATGTAATTTTTCCCTCTTAACATTATACATGAACCTCTCTATTAGATATTTAAGGCTCTCATCTTATTTTTGATTCATTCTAAAGATTTCTTCTTTAAGAGCATGATCTTTATATTTTTCTAGAAATATCTTTTCAATATCATTCCATGATCTTATTGAATTAGTCCCTAAACTCATGAACCATTTAAGAGCTCTATCCTTCAATGTTTCCGAAAAAAACTCAATTTTTGAGTGTTTAATAACTAACCATAAGATCTACAAATGATTTCAAATTCAAATAAAAATGTTTCCGGATCCTCTGACCTCATACCATGGATGTTGGGAAGGAAATATGGAGGAATGTTCTTCATATGAACACTGATATCCGTATCTTGAATGGGAAATCAAAGAGGATATTCTTCATTGCTATCATCTCCATCCATTTCTTCTATATTCTCTGCCATCTCTTCTTATTCTACTTTCAAAATTGGATGGTGATGTGGTTCTTACTGCAGCACGTGATCAAATGGGGAAGGGGGGGTTGGTGTTGGAGAAGTATTTGTTTTTAAATAAAAATGCTAATGAAATGAAAATTTTGTTTTTGAAATGAAATATGCCTAATGTAAATCTTTTTTGTTTTTGCAGAAAATAAAAGAAATGTATCAACTAGGGAAGAAAACAATACATTATTTGACACCTTCTCGGAAACAACGCTAAAAAGTGATGAGCCCTAGTATTGCAACAAGAACACTACAACTCCCAAGGCTACCAACTTAAATTATCAACCCGGGGTTCGCACAAACTTAAGAGGTGTCGACACTATATGTGCAACATACAATGTGTCATTATTTTTTTATATGATGTAATGGAGTGAATGTCATGAAATCAAAGCCTAAACTAATGCATAAATGAAAATGTTACTTTGAAAAGAAATTAATCCTAGACAACAACAACAATTTGTAATTGAAATCCTAAGAGCATGAATACAAATAAATAAGCCTAATACACTTTGTAAAAAATAATGTCCTAAGTGGTGTTTATTATTCCTCAATCATGTATTTATAGCCTAGGGGTCATGATTCAATCCTAAGAGACAAAAACCAAGCTTTTGGAGCAAATATGGTCAAGTTTACATGTGCTACAAGAGTGCTATAGGATGTTGCTACATGTGAAACGTAATTGCTACAAGAGGAGATAATTCACCAAATGACCAAGTAAATCAAATGAAAATGGGATGGGAATTTTTTATTTATTAAGTAGGATGTATTATTACTCCATTACAAGTGGAATCACTCCAAAATATCCCTGTTAACACGTGCTAAAAAATAACAGAAAATTACTACTCTAAAAACTAGAAATTCAAGAACTAGTGAGCTAGTTAACCTATCAAATTCTTAACCTAATAAAGTGGAAATACATTGTGGTAATTTTTTTTATTAACTTGAATGTTTTTATAACCTAATACAAATGGAATCAACTCAATTGGATCTCATTAAAATGTTCTAAAAAATAGCAGGAAATTATTACTTTTCGCTACAAGGGACTTCCAGAAATTCTAGATTTGTGAACTAGTAAACCAATCTAAGTAGCTCAATGATGAATATAATTTTTAAAAGATATTATAAGGATACATAATTATTTTGAATTTGTAAATAATGTTCAAAACAACTCACTTCAATCATTTAACCCAATCCTACAACAAAAGAAGCATCAATACTAAATGCAGAAACAGGAAAAACAATAATAAGAGATGCATGTGAATAAGAAGTGAAAAGAAGAAAAACAAATTGTACAAGAGGCTCTGAGGCTCCTGTGATGGCCAAGACCGAGGATACTCAAAGTCCTATGGAGGAGAAAAAGCTTTAGAAGCTAAAAATGGAACCAAACTTCATTATTTGAATAAATCTAAGTACATCCATGCTAGAAATGAAAGTGGAGCAGCGACAATACAAGTTTTCTCCACAAGAAGACTAAGAAATACATGCCTCTAGAGGAAAATTCGAATTCGTACTTATAAAAAATGATGATGAATCATTCTCCTTGAAAGGAGGAATCTTTTCCCTCCAAAATCCCTCAAATAGTGGATATGGTTCCCAACGCTAGGAATCTATATTAAATGATAGGGAACACATTCCTAGATTTTCTCAATCATTGGAGCTCCAAAATTTTTCAATGATTTCATGATATTTTGTTCATTTATTATCCAATATTTATCCTCCTGTAGTAGGGATCAATTCCCTAAATTATCTCATTCTCCAAATCTTCATAATCTGCCTAATATTCTCACAATATTCTACAAAAATAAATAATATTAGGCACAAATATGCCATTTATCTCTAAACCTTCCTAATGAACATATTAAAGTTATAAATATGTCATCTAATGCAAAAATAGAGCTTTAATGTGCCGAAGGATGGTCAAATGGGCCTCAATTTATGTCTAATTTAGAGGCCCATCAACACGCTTCACACAAAAGTGAGTTAGGAGTTATGTGAATCCCAACAGATTCAATAGCCATGAAGCATATAGAGGATACATGGCCTGGAAAATTCAAGGATGAAATACGAAGTCTATGACTCAGCATAGCCATGGATGGTGTCAGCCCATATTCCCTCCAAAACACCAACCATTATGTTTGGACTATAGTAGTGATCAATAATGATATCCCCCATGGTTATATGTGAAGAATGAATATCTTATGTTGGCTCTCATAGTCCCTGGTAGAAGATAAGTGAAGAATATGGATGTCTACTTACATGCATTGGTAGATGAATTGAAGGAATTATGGGAAGGGATACATGTGTATGATGTATCAAGACCCATCGCAAAAGAAAGGAGTTTTACGCTATATGGCATACATGCTTACACCATACATGATTATCTAGGCTTAGGAGTTTGCTGATCTCAATGTTTGCTAACGTGTGTTAGGTCCCTATAATACTAGTGATTCCCCCATTGCTATTGTCATTGTAGCCCTTATTGTTATTATTGTGCCCCTATTGTCCACATATTGTTATTATTGTGCCCCATAAAAGCCCACTATTGTTATTGTTGTGCCCTTATATTATTATTGTTATGTCGACTTTGATTATATTATGACCCCTTAGACTCCTATATATAGAAATGAGGTTTTGTCATTTGTATCATCCAATAATTGTTCATTTGTGTAATTTAAATGAGGTTTCCCCCTTGAAGAGGTTGATTTTGAAGTCATTGATCTATCTTTTCTATCTTTTTGTGAGTTGGTTTCATAACATTTGATATGAGAGCTTTGGATTCTAGGGTTTCGCTGCTCCAAAACAGGTCATCATGGCATTTTTTCCATAGCTTTGTTTTTGCGACATTTAGAATCTAAAAAAAAACCCATTTGAGCCAAAATCTTGATGATCCTCTGGTCCAAATTTCAGACCTTGTCTCGCTATATTTTCGGAGATATGATCCAAGGACGTTAGGGTGTTTGCAATCTCCCACATTACATCCCAAATAGGTGACCTTGGGAAAATTTTCATAACTTTCTCTCTGAGTATTAGATTCAAATTTCATAGGAAGTTGCAGGAAAAGGATTAACTTTGGTTTTCTGTGCATCATTTTCAGTTCTGAAGGTTGAAACAGTGACACGTGGCACTTTGTACAATTTTGCTCTACTGAAAAAGTGTATAATAAGGTCATCTTGGGAGATTGGGCATAATGCTTTCTTGGAGAATCCAATTTTGATTAGACTAGTGGAGTTGGAAAGAGGACTCAGAGGGCTACAACACTTCTCAATTTCAGACCTTGGAGATCCTAAATTTAAGAGATACATCAGATTCAATATCGAGCTCCTACAAAGTGAAAAAATGTGTGTAGTTTCTTTTAAAATTTTGCATAAGTTTGGTTTAAAAAGTTAGCTTGAAGGAATTCAAAGGGCATAATGAAGAATAATTATCATTAATTGATTCTCCGAAGAAAGAAAATGGAAACACTTAGTAAGCAACCCAAAATCTCTAGCATGACTCATGAATAAGAGGAAGAAATGCAACATGTTGTATCAAAATTACGAGACCAAGTGCAACAAATTTCACTGTCACAAAAAGTAACAGAAGCTAAGATGGATGGTTTAAATAAAGGTGTGGAAGATAAGATGGATGGTTTAAATAAAGGCGTGGAAGATAAGATGGATGGTTTAAATAAAGGCGTGGAAGCTAAGATGGATGGTATGAAAGACAACATTGCATATTGGAAGAAGGACATGGAAGGTTGGAAGGAAGGTTTGACAAAGTTGCTACAAGAAAGGCTTCCTAATGGATAAAAGGTAGGAGCGCAAACTCAAAATGAGAAAAATATAATTGTTAATCATGATTCAAAGAATGACAACATTGAATATTTGAAGAAATACGTGGAAGGTTTGAAGGAAGGTTTGACAAAGTTGCTACAAGAAAAGCTTCCTAATGGCGAAAAGGTAGTAGAGAAAACTCATGACGAGAACAAAATAAATGTTAATCATGATTTCATAGTATCTAATGGTGGATTGAAGACCCACCATGTTCCAAAGATCGATATGAGGAAGTTTGATAACGAGGATCCCGTAACATGGATACTACAAATGGAGCAATATTTCGATCTCCATAATGTGCAAAACACACAAAAGGTACGCATTACAACTTTTTATTTGGAACCAAATCAATTTGTATGGTATCGATGGATTTTCTCTTGTAAACAAATTATCACTTGGGTAATTTTTATGGAAGAAATGATAGCACATTATGAGGATACAAAAAGAAACATTTTTTTTGTCCAATTGATAAATCTCAAACAAAAGGGTTCAATGATGGAGCACATTGAGGACTTCCAAAAATTAAATATAAGGGTAAAAGATATTCCAGAGGAACATAGGATTGATGCGTTCATAGGGACTTTAAAGGATAACATCCAACATGAGGTTCACCTTTGGGAACCTAATTCATTGGAGAAGGCATTTAGGTTGGAAAGAAAAATGGAAAGAAAAATTATGGCAACAAGGAAGCCTACCACTCACAACTATAAATATGGAAGTGTTGTTGCCCCTAGCCTTCCACAACCTACAAGGTTGACACCACAACAATTGGAAGAAAAAAGAGCAAAAGGGCTTTGTTACAGTTGTGATAGAAAATACACTAAAGGCCATAAGTGGGATGAGAAGAAATTATTTTACATAGATTGTGAAGAGGAGGAAGAAAAGGAACAAGAAAAGTCAAAAGAAGAGGATATACACCAAGAAAAAACCCTAGAGAAAGAAGAAATGAATTCGACCATATCTTGTAATGCATTGGCTGAAATTACCTCTCTTCAAACTATCAAGATAGAATGACATATCAAGAATAAAAAGGTAATAGTGTTGATTGACTCGGGAAGTACCCATAATTTTATTCATTGTAAAATAGCTAAGGAATTGAATTGCTTCCTATTTCCAGCACCAGAGTGTTAAGTGATGGTTGCAAGCAGAGGAACCATAAATTTCTCTGGAAAGTGCCATAATATCAAGCTGTCCATGTGAGAATATGTATTGAATAGCCCAATGCTTTCCATTGCAATGGGTGGTGCTGATGCTGTACTAGGAGTCCAATGGCTACAATCCTTGGGTACAATAGCTTTTAAGTTTCAATAACTTTTCATGAATTTTTCTTCGGAATGAAAGGAAGTTGAATTAAGGGGATCACAAGGAAACCAGGAAAGATAATCAACTCTAACAGAATGACAAAGCTTCTAAAGAAAGAACAACAAGGCGTAATTTCACAATTATGTTCGCTAGAGGTTCCCACATCAAAATCATCTATTTCTCCATATCTCCAAAAAGTCTTGGACAATCATTCCAAGGTATTTGAGACTCCCAAAGGCCTCCCATCTATTCATGATCGTGATCATGCTATTCATTTGATTCTAGGAAGTGTTCCTCTAAACATCAGGCCTTACAAATATCCCTATTCCCAAAAGAGTGAAATTTAATATATGGTTGCAGAAATGCTAGAGGCTGGTATAATTCAACTTAGTTGAAGTTCTTTCTTTGCTCCAGTAGTATTGGTGCACAAGAAGGATGGGTCATGGTGCATGTGTCCGGATTATAGGGAGCTCAACAAGCTCACTATTAAAGATAAATTTCCCATTCCTGTCATTGATGAATTATTGGATGAATTGCATGGGTCAATTTACTTCACCAAGTTGGATCTTCATTCAAGATATCATCAAATCAAAATGAAGACTAAAGGTATTCCGAAAATAGCATTTAGAACTCATGAAGTCATTATGAATTTTTGGTCATGCCTTTTGGCCTTACCAATGCACCTTCTAAATTTCAAGGTTTGATGAATTCCATTTTTAAACCCTTAGAAAATTTTTGTTAGTATTTTTTTGATCATATACTAATCTAGAGCAAGTCTTGGAAGGATTATGTTCAACATGTTGACAGGGTGCTCAAACTATTGGAGGAGAAACAATTATATGAAAAAATCTCCAAATGTTTCTTTGGAGTACAAGAGGTGGAATATCTGGGTCATATTGTGTCTCATGAAGGTGTTAAGGTAGACCATAGCAAAATTAAAGCCATTAAGGAGTGGAAAATCCCCACATCCATAAAGCATTTGTGAGGATTTCTCGGGTTGACATGGTATTATCGCAAGTTTGTTAAGAATTATGGGAGAATAGCAGCACCTCTAACAACATTATTGAAGAAAGATGCATTTTCATGGACTCCAGAAGCAAGGAAGGCCTTTGAACATCTTAAAGAGGAAATGTGCCAAGCATTGGTTTTAGCTATGCCGGACTTCACAAAAACCTCTATTTCGAAATGTGATGACTTAAGAAATGGAATTGGTGATGTTTTAATGCAAGAAGAAAGACCCATTGCTTTCAAAAGTTGTCCAACCAAAGGAAAGTATTTACACAAATATATTTATGAGAAGAAAATGTTGGCAATACTACATGCACTTAAGAAATGGAGATTCTACCTAATGGGAAGACAATTCAAGGTAAAAATGGATCATGATAGTCTTAAATACTTTTTAGAGCAAAGATTATCTTTAGAAGAGAAGCAAAAATGGGTCACAAAGATGTTGGGTTATGACTTTGAAATTATCTACAAAAAAGGGAAGCAAAATGTTGTGGCAAATGAACTCTCAAGAAAGGATGAGGATGTGGAAGCATTGCTTTGTGCCATTTCTGTTATCCAACCAGATTGGATAAACGAAGTAAGGGATAAATGGAAGAATGATGAAGAAGATTGGGCACTAATTTAAAAGTTACAACAATATCCCAATACATATGATACATTTAGCTGGAAAAATGTTTCGTTATGGTACAAAGATCGCTTATACCTAGGTAAGAATTCCCAACTCAAACAAAAGATTCTTATGGAATTGCACACTTCTCCCTTAGGAGGGCACTCAATATTTTAAAAAACTTACCACAGGGTTAAGAAGGAATTTTATTGGGATGGCCTTAAATTGGATATTCAAAAGTTTTTTGCGGAATTTTTGGTTTGCCAACAAAATAAAGGTGAAACAATTAAGACCCCAAGTCTATTACAACCTTTATCCATTCCAAGCCAATGTTGGGAGGAGATTTCAATGAATTTTATCACTAGTTTACCCAAGTATAAAGGAAAGAGTGTCATCATTGTGGTAGTTGACAGACTTATTAAATATGCACACTTTTTTGCATTATCTCATCCATTTAAATCGAGTACAGTTTCTATTGAATTTATGGAAACAATTCAAAAGCTACATGGAAACCCAAACATTATTGTAAGCGATAGAGATCCCATTTTCATTGGAAATTTTTAGACATAATTATTTTCTTGTCTTGGTACTAAGTTAGCTCATAGCTCATTTTATCATCCTCAATCTGATGGGAAAACTAAGATAGTAAAAAAATGTTTGGAAGGATATCTTCGTTGCTTTGTCTTTGATAAACAGACATAATGGGTGAAATGGTTGCCTCTGGCTGAATGGTGGTATAACACTTCCTTCCATACTACAACAAAAATGACCCCATTTATGGAACTTTATGGATATCATCCACCATCCATCACATCATATTTAAGAGAAAATTCTAAGTTTCAAGCAATGGAAGATCACATCGAGCATCAACAACAAGTTATCCAACTCTTAAAGGATAACCTCACTTTGGCGCAGAATAGAATGAAACAACATGCAGATCAACATCACAACGAAAGAAGTTTTGATGTAGGTGACTGGGTATTCCTACGGCTACAACCATATAAACAAACGTCCCTCAAGCAAGCTAACAAGGATAATAAATTATCACCCAAGTATTATGTTCCATATAAGGTGTTGCAAAATATTGGTATTATGGCATACAAATTGGAGCTTCTTGCAACTTCTCGAGTGCACCCAGTTTTCCATATTTCATGCTTAAAGAAGGTTATAGGTGACAAGCTACTAGTTCAAACAATATTGCTAGAACTTGACAAGGAAAGAAAAATCATATTGGAACCTGAAGTAGTCACAGAAATAAGAACTTGACAACTACGAAATCGATCAATTTCAAAGTATCTCATCAAGTGGAAGAACTTACACACTGAAGATTCCACATGGGAGGATGATAATTTTATATAGAAGCATCTAGAACTTAAGCATTGAGGATAACATTGTTTTGAAGGAGAGGGGCATGTTAGGTCCCTATAATACTAGTGATTCCCCAATACTATTGTCATTGTAGCCCTTATTGTTATTATTTTCCCCTTATATTATTATTGTTATGTCGGTTTTGATTATATTGTGACCCCTTAGAATCTCATATATAGAAAGGAGGTTTTTTCATTTGTATCATCCAAGAATTCTTCATTTGTGTAATGTAAAGGAGATTTCCCCCTCGAAGAGGCTGATTTTGAAGTTGTTGATCTATCTTTTCTATCTTTTTGTGAGCTGGTTTCATAACAACGTGTCAGCCTATATACAATAATTTCGTAGGTATTGTAACAAAAGGGTATCATGAATGTAAATGTTGTGGAGCTTCTTTGAAGGCTAGGTGGTCCGACCACCTACAAAATACAGAGTATGACTGCCCCAGTGTATTCCTCCTAGAAGAACACCCTTAGAGAAGCCAAAGGCCTGCAATAATGACCCCAGCTAAATAGGTTAGATCATATGAGAGAGAAGGAGAAGGATTTTGCAGAAATGTTCGATTCAAATGGGAGCCTATGTTTGACGATCCATAATTATTTGACATATATGTTTAGAAATTTCCAATTGGGATGAAAATGAAATTTGTCTTTTATGAGCTCCCATATTGGGAGCATCTTAAGATATAACCACTTATTAGATCCCATGCATATATTTAAAAATGTTTCATCTTCTTTATGGAGGAAAATATCATCGAAAGAAAATGACACATTATCTATTAGGAGATATAATATTTCTTCAAAAACTAAAAGAAACATGGGCCAAGACAAGAAAATAGAGGAAAGGTTGGTCCCTCTTGGTCTTTCATAGAAGGTGATGTCCCATGGATTTTAAAGAAAGATGATATTTGTTTGGGAAAGGAAGTTATAATAAGTGTGAGGGTGCCTTCTTTATATGGGTCTTCACTACGACACTACTTGATTGTTGAAGACCATTTGTCAGGATTGAAATTGCATGACCATTTGAACCTTCTAAGAGTACGTATGTCAAAAACATGATTTTATTATTTTATTTTTTATTTTTATGCAATGAGATATTTTATAATTAATTTTTGTATAATTTACTATTTACTGTGAAATGTTATTATCCTATGCTTGTGCATGGGTGTGTGAACCATGAATTCCCCCAAGACCTACGATGCACCATATCTAAATTATTTGCGTTTGTACCTTGGATCACATCAAAAAAGATTCATATGACTAGAATTCCACGACAACATTAAGAGATAGTTGAAATTGTTTGTATGTTTAAGAAGGAATTGCGATGAGTTTCATGGACTTGCAGGTTCATATTCTAATTTACCTAGTAGATGAGGTTGAATTAGTTGGGGTGGTTTCTTGTTGTTGGATGTTCTTCTTAAAGAGGTACATCAAGCAATTGAAAGGTTTTTTTTTGACAAAGGGAAAAACTCAAGGTGTCTATGGAAGAGGGGTATATATCGTATGAGTCTTTCTGTTATTCCAGTGAGTACATTAAGCATATCGAGAACACACTAGGTGCAACAATTTGGGATGACGAAAGGGATGAATACAAAAGAGAAGGGGAGCTTCTCAAAACGAATGGAAAGAGGTGCATGATAAAGAGTAATTCGCTTATCATTTATCAAATTTCCACAGAGTAACTATTCAAATTGTACTTCATATTAATGGATATTTTGATCTCATACGTACTATATATGTTGGCTTGATTTCATTAGTGCATTAAAAAATTTGCCATCAACTAATCCATTCTTTACAATATGGAAGCGACAAAAGCGCAGGTCGCATTGTACGAGTAGAAGAGGGGGAAATGGGACAGTTATAGGAAATAATTCAAACAGTTCAATGGTAGAATCGTACTTTATCATGAGCATTTAAAAGAAAATATTCCAATAAAATGCCCTAAAAATTGGGTTGTTGATCTAGTTAGAGAGAAATACGATGCAAATAGTCGTTACCTTCATGTTGAAACGGATGCACTAAACATAGGGATTGGGTGCAACAACTTGGTAATTATGATAAATTTATGTACACTTTTAACTTCATACTGCACCTTTGAATTGTAAAATCTATATATATTTTATATTTCTAATTATGTTTGGGTTATTAGACACATGACACTGTGAGTTTTCACTTTTTTATATGTGAATTTGTTCCCATCTATGTGGGCACATGGACATAATTTTTGCACGGAGGATGCTAATGATGGATGAATGACATAATACGGTGGAGTGGAAGTCGAGTTCGACCAATCTATTCGTGCTAGCCACCACGATCAAAACCTAATGCAGGGGACATTAAGTTACATTGGAAAGATACAAGAGATCATTCAAGTGGATTTTTCTTCATTCCAATGTGTTATTTTTAGGTCCAAGTGGTGGGACACCTTTTGATCTGAATTGGATCCATGAAGAATAATCAAAAGAACCATGGTTGTACCAGGTCAGGATGGACTTCCAAGAATTGAGAGAAGCGATCAAAAACACCTCTAAAACAGTGGCAGTTAGCAGCCAACGTGGAACGACGAGGACCTCGGTCAAAGCGCGCTGACCGAGGCCCATGGAGATTGCATGGGAGGCGAAACTAACTCCTGGGGAGCCCGGATGGAGAAACGGAGGGAGTTTTTGATGCGCGATTAGCGCTAATTGCGCATCGCTGAGAAAAAACCCTCAAGAAGGAGAGGCCCCGAGCGCTCGGTCGCGTGGGAGCCAGGAAAACCGTGGGACAAAAGGCTAAAAGCTAAAAGGCGGGACCCGCTCCGAAACCGGCGGTATTTATTGGGGGCATCCTTGGGCGGTAAGCAGTTTTGGTGAAAGCGGAGCGATTCCACTTAACTCCAACGCGTGGCAAGTGGAGGAGAGAGAAAACCGCCACTCATCACGTGCTAACAGTCGAGCAAGTCAACCACGCGAAATGAGCGGATGGCGTTGGATCTGGGGGATCCAGATCTGACGGTTGACATCGTGCCTGACGGCAAGACTGGATTTAACGAGGGAATAAGCTGTGATTTAGAAGAATTTGAGGTCCGCTTTGACCGCCAAGGTGGCAGAAGACTCATTCCACGACGTAATGGAAAAATCGAACTAACGAAGCCAGTTGGCGCAGCTGCAGGAGGACATCTGGCCACTCCTTGTGAGCCTGATGATGACGCCGAACAGGGAACTCCAAGCGAAGCTCTAGCAGGCGATCCGACGGGAAGTGGAAGAGGAATCGAACAGCCATGAGAATGAATGGCCTTAAAGCCATGCACAGGTAAAGCAGAAAGACACTAGAACCCCGAGAGGAGGACAAAACACAGAAAGGAAGAATAGAGAAAAGAAATACAATGAAGCAAAAGCAGAACGGAAGACAGAGGGCCGAGCTGACCAAAGGCAGCATCGAGCACCAGAGAGCTTGAGAGATTCAAGCCATCCCTAAGAGGATCTGTCCGAACTGAGCATCACATCGGGCTCTCTCCATTGAAGACCAGAAAGGTCACTAAGGTGGTAAAGAAAAGAGTTTGTGTACTCTAGTGGCTTGGGGCATCCAAGAAATACCTGTCAAGCAAATTTTGTTTCTGGAGACTCATATTGAGCTCCTTCATTGTAATTCTCTTCTTTAAGACACAATAAAAGAAGGCCACCACTGAAAGCTGGGCCGGAGATGTAGCCCTGGGGGATAGGGTGAACTCCTTATTAATTTCTTGTGTTCTTGTAATTGCTTATTGTATTTCTCAGTTGTTTCCCATTTGAAGTGTCTATGTATTTGCAATCCGATTGATCCGTTGCCTAAATAACATGGACACTCACCAACACATGAGTCTATAATACCTTCATATAATAAATCTTAACTGAGATCATTCATAGGGTGATTATCAGATCAAGTGGTATCAGAGCTCTAGGCTGTAAAGGTTAGACAAGCTTGTGTTGGTTTAGCTGTTGAATGCTCACTAGATCAAAGCTCAAATTAGGAGAAGGAGAGTTGGTGGAAACTAATCCTGAAATTGGGAGAGTCTATCCTCGGAAGACAATGTCAGAAGAAGGTTCTGTAGGGCCAGACCCTCAATTCATAGAAAGCTTCCTAGCTATAAAGTCCATGGTAGAAGAAATGTATAGGGACTTTAGAAAACATAAGGCTGAAGATTCATCAGGTTCTAAACAAGACAAAGAAGAAGATGAGTCTCACTTCCATGACCACTCCAAGGGAAAAGGGAAGGAGGAAAGCTTTCTCACACCTCCTAATAGCCCTGTGAACAACAAGAAGGCATATTTGATCAAGCTAGATGTTAAATTTGATTTACTTATATATGATGGAGAGTTAAATGTTGAAAAGTTGGACAATTGGATTAGACAAATTGATGTTTATTGCAGGGTACAGAACATAGACTCAGACAAGAGAAAGATTCAGCTGGCAAGCCTATGCCTAGGAGGCACTGCCTTGGTTTGGTGGGAAGGCAGAGCTCAAGCTGATATGAAAAGACATGGTAAGACCATCTCTGTCTGGAGTGAATTCGTTTCTACAATCAAGAAGAAATTCTATCCATTGACCTACATGCAACAAGCCATGATGAGTTGGCAAACTCTTCGGCAGTTGAAAGGGCAAAGTGTGCAAGGGTACACTCAAGAATTTAGAAAGAGAGAATTGATTCTAGGAATCTCACTAGACTCACCAGAAACTCTTTTGAAGTACATTGGTGGTCTACACAGCTACATGAGGCATACCATTCTCATGTTCAATCCCACTAGTATAGATGAGGTATCTGTACAAGCTACTCATCTAAAAGCTAGAGGAAAGAATGGAAATCCAAAAGTTGGGGGACCATCCCAAACCACTGCAAGCAAGAGCAAGGAGAAAAGAAAGCAGAAGTGGAAAGCAAGGAAGGCTAACACTGCACAAAAAACCAAAGCTTCATGCACTCACTGTAAAAAGGATGGGCATGATGATGAGCATTGTTGGATTCTGCATCCAGAGTTGAGACCTAAGAAGTTCGAGGGAAAGAAAAAGAAGACTGCTACAGCTATTCAAAAAGATTTTGGGTCAGACTTGGGAGATGAAACTACTATTGCAGCCACAGGTATAAAAGGTAAGAATTCTGAAGCATCTACTAGTAATTTTGCTCAATCTGTTATTGATGAAGAAAATGAGAGGATAAGACATGAGTTTTTCCATATTCAAGTTATTTCCAAACATCAAAAGATTGATACTTTGTTTGATAGTGGCTCACAAGTAAATTTAATTTCTGAAGCAATTGTAAATAAATTGGGATTAGCAACCACACCTCACAAGAAACCATACCCATTAGGATGGTTGAATGATAAAGCACAACTACAAGTGACTAGACAGTGCAAACTCAAGTTTTCTTTTGGGTCAGCATTTGTAGATGAGGTTGAGTTAGACATAATTCCTTTGGATATATGTGGAATTATTTTAGGAAGTCCTTACTTGTATGATAGAAAGGCTATTTTATATAGAGCTGAGAACAAGTATCTGCTTGTTAAAGATGGAATCGAATACTTTGTAAGAGCTCATAAGATAAAGAATAATTATACTCTCATAAACTCAGGGCAGATGAAAAGAATGATAAATTCATGCAAACAATTCTTACTGATGGTTGTAAAGGAAAGGAAACCTGATAAAACCAATGTATTTGAGGGCTATAATGCTAAACAACAAGCTGATATAGAAAAGGCTGTTTCAGAATATGATATCTTGTTTCAGGAACCTAAAGGTCTGCCACCCAAAAAGGAAATAGTACATGATATTATTTTGCAGCAAGATGTTCCATTGCCTAACATTGGGATGTATAGGTTGTCAGCTTTAGAGAATGCTAAAATCAAGAAGCAGGTGCAGGAGTTGCTCGAGAAGGGGTTCATCAGGCCTAGCACATCACCATGTGGGTCACCAATCGTTTTGGTGAGAAAGAAAGATGGCTTGTGGAGAATGTGCATTGATTACCGAGCACTGAATAAGATAACAATAAAAAATCGTTATCCCCTTCCTCGCATAGATGATTTAGATCAATTGAAGGACGCTGTTTATTTCACCAAGCTAGACTTACACAGTGGATACCATCACGTCAAGGTTGCAGAACAAGATGCATGGAAGACTGCTTTCAAAACAAAACAAGTTGTATGAGTGGCTGGTTATGCCTTTTGGCTTAACTAATGCTCCTGCTACTTTCATGAGATTAATGAATGATGTACTTAGACCCTTTCTTGATGATTTTATTATTGTGTATCTGGATGACATTTTGATTTTTAGTAAAACATGGGAAGAACACTTAAAGCATGTTAAGAAGACATTAGATGTTTTGAAAAGAGAAAAACTTCATGTTAAACTCTTAAAATGTGAATTTGGCAAAACATCTCTAAATTATTTGGGTCATATAGTAGGGGGTGGTGAATTGAAAATAGATCCCTCTAAAGTGGCAATCATTGTAAACTGGCCTAAACCCAAGTCTCTTATAGAAGTGAGAAGCTTCTTAGGAGCAACACAATATTGGAGGAAGTTCATTTCTAACTTTTCCTCAATTGCAGCTCCCTTAAATGCTTTAACATGATTGAACAAGGTGTTTCAGTGGGGAGGCAAACATCAGAAAGCCTTCGACACCTTAAAAGAAAAGATTAGTACAACGCCTGTACTAGCACTGCCTGATCTACAAAGACCTTTTGAGATCCAAATAGATGCCAGTGACTATGCCATGGGAGCAGTGTTGACACAGCACGGTAAACCCATATGCTATCATTCTGAGACTTTTAATCCTGCAGTAGTTAACTATCCTACATATGATATAGAATTGTATGCATTAGTTTGGAGTGTGAAAAAGTGGAAACATTACTTAATGGGCAAAGAGACAGTAATACATACTGATCATCAACCACTTTAATATCTGCACTCCCAAAGTAAGTTGCAACAATCAAGACATTACAAATGGATGGGTTTTCTACAATAGTTTCATTTAGTCATCAAATATAAAAAGGGCATACATAACAAAGTTGCAGACATGTTATCTAGACCCATTATAAATGCATCTACTATACTTAAGCATAATTCTGTACTACATGAAAGCTACATTGAACAATATGCTTAAGATATGGACTTTAAAGATGTATATGCAACTTTGAGTCAAGGCAAAAGAGTAGAAGAATTGGATTATCATGTAAAAGACCGACTCTTATACCATTGTGGGAAACTCTGCATTCCACAAACTGAGAGAGTAAAGATAATTAGGGAAGCACACACTTCTCTGATATCAAGTCACTTTGGGGTAAGTAAAACAGTTGCACAGCTGCAAAGGTTTTGTTATTGGCCGAAAATGAATGAGACAGTTTCTAGATATGTAAGAGGATGTACTATGTGTGCTAAAAGCAAGCCCAACAACAAAAAACTAGGCTTGTACACTCCTTTACCAGTACCTTCTCACCCTTGGGAAAGTGTTTCCATGGATTTTGTTGGAGGACTGCCTAAATCTAGGAAAGGTCATGATTATCTATATGTTGTTGTGGATAGGTTCAGCAAAATGTGTATTTTGATACCTTGTAATAAACAGATTACAGCTGAATAGACTGTAAAATTGTTTTTTGAACATGTATGGGTTCATTTTGGATTACCCACTTCTATTGTATCTGATCGAGACACCTGATTTGTGGGGAAGTTTTGGTCAAGTCTATGGGAACTGATGGACACCAGACTGAAGAAAAGCACAGCTTTTCATCCACAAACTGATGGCCAGATAGAAGTAGTTAATAGGAAAATGATCCAGTTACTGAGAGGATATTGTAGCAAACATCCTAAGCTTTGGGATGAACATTTGTGTTATGTGCAGCATGCTTACAACAGAGCAAAACATTCTTCTACACAGAGATCTCCTTTTGAGACCTGTTTTGGTTTCACACCAAGGTCTCCTTTGGATTTTGTCTTTGGTAAAGATACCATGGTTGATGGACACAGTGATGTGGACAGGGCAACTAGGTTCATTGAACAGATCCAGGAGATCCACTAGGCAGTACAAGAACAACTGGAAAAGAGCCAAGCCAAATACAAGGCTAGGCATGACAAGCATCGGATGGAGCATAGTTTTCAAGTTGGTGACCAGGTCTGGCTGTATATTAGCAAGGACAGGATGCAAGGTGAAGGTAAAAAGCTAAAGCCTATCAGGTATGGACCCTTTAGGATACTTGAGAAGATTGGTGAAAATGCTTTTCGCCTTGATCTACTAGCTTACATGCACATCTACTCAGTCGTAAATGCAGATTGCTTGAGATTGTTTGAACCTTCAATGATTGAGGATCCTGAAGAGCAAAGTCAATTTCCTTCTATAGATGACCTACTACCTGAATATCTTAAAGAATTGCAGGAAGACACAGTACTGCACAGGAAGGTGAGGACGACGCGCAGGGGAGATGTGGAGTACCTCAGGATTGGGCTCAAAGGTTCAAAGCCAAGCAGTGCAAAGTGGATTGAGATTGGGCAAGTGAGAAAACAATACCCTCACTTAGTCGATGCTTAAAAACCAACTTTTGGTGGTCCAAAAGCTTTTCCAGTGGAAGGCCGTGATCCGAATTGGATCCATGAAGAATAATCAAAAGAACCATGGCTATACCAGGTCGGGACAGACTTCCAAGAATTGAGAACAACGATCAAAAACACCTCTAAAACAGTGGCAGTTAGCAGCCAGCGTGGAACGACGAGGACCTCAGTCAAAGCACGTTGACTGAGGCCCATGGAGACTGCGCGAGAGGCAAAACTAGCCCTTGGCAAGCCTAGATCGGGAAACAGAGAGAGTTTTTGATGTGCGATTAGTTTTTTATTGCGCATCGCTGGAAAAAACCCTCAAGAAGGAGAGGCCTCGAGCGCTCGGTCGCGTGGGAGCCGAGAAAACTGTGGGACAAAAGGCTAAAAGCTAAAAGGCGGGACCCGCTCCAAAACTGACGGTATTGATCGGGGGCATCCTTGGGCGATAAGCGGTTTTGGTTAAAGCGGAGCGATTCCACTCAGTGCCCGACACGTGGCAAGTGGATGAGAGAGAAAACCACCGCTCATCATCTGCTAACGGTCGAGCAAGTAAACCGCGCGAAATGAGCGGATGGCGTTGGATCTGGGGGATCCAGATCTGACGGTTGACATCGTGCCCAACGACAAGACCGGGCTTAACGAGGGAATAAGCCGCGATTTAGAAGAATTTGAGGTCTGCTTTGACCGCCAAGGTGGTGGAAGACTCATTCCACGACGTAACGAAAAAACCGAACTGACGAAGCGAGTTGGCGCAGCTGCAGGAGGACATGTGGCCACTCCCTATGAGCCTGATGATGACGCCGAACAGGGAACTCCAAGCAAAGCTGTAGCAGGCGATCCGACGAGAAGTGGAAGAGGAATCGAACAGCCATGAGAACGAATGGCCTTAAAGCCATGCACAGGTAAAGCAGAAAGACACCAGAACCCCGAGAGGAGGACGAAACACAGAAAGGAAGAACAGAGAAAAGAAAGACAGTGAAGCAAAAGCAGAACGGAAGACAGAGGGCCGAGCTGACCAAAGGCAACATCGAGCACCAGAGAGCTTGAGAGATTCAAGCCATCCCTAAGAGGATCTGTCCGGACTGAGCACCACATCGGGCTCTCTCCAATGAAGACCAGAAAGGCCACTAAGGTGGTAAAGAAAAGAGTCTGTGTACTCTAGTGGCTTGGGGCATCCAAGAACCACCTGCCAAGCAAATTCTGTTTTTGGAGACTCATATTGAGCTCCTTCATTGTAATTCTCTGCTTTAAGACACAATAAAAGAAGGCCACCACTGAAAGCTGGGCTGGAGGCGTAGCCCTGGGGGATAAGGTGAACTCCTTATTAATTTCTTGTGTTCTTGTAATTGCTTACTGTATTTCTCTGTTGTTTTCTATTTCAAGTGTCTGTGTATTTGCAATCTGATCGATCCATTGCCTAAATAACATGGAAACACACCAACACATGAGTCTGTAATACTTCATATAATAAATCGCAACTGAGATCATTCATAGGGTGATTATCAGATCACCTTTGATTGGAATAATGTAAAGGAAGACCACAATAGTGAGCTGATATCTATCAACTCTAGAAAGATGTGGCATGAAGGTAGGGAGCCTTATCTAAACACTGCAACTAGGGGTTTTTTTACCCAAATGTGCTGGATAGGGATTGGTGGTTCACATTAAGACATGACCCTATATCAAAAGATATTTTTGAGAAAAACAATGTTATCATGCCAAGCGAGGAAGATAATAAGGATGATGAGAACGAAGAGTGATATGTACTTGCGTTATTTCATCATTTATACTATTGTTGTTTGTTGTTTATTTTCTTTACTTCACTATTTATATTATTTTTTTATTTGTCTTTTCGAGATTTTATACAATTGGTAAGATTCACAAACGTTTTTACATGTTTCTTTGCAATGGAAACATTTCTATACTGAAAACTAAGTATTTCTAATTGTATACAATATATATGATAATAAGGATTCAAGGTCACAATCCTTCTCAAATAGGAAAATGAGAAGAATATAACCAAAATGAGAAAATAGTGAATTTAGAAACAACATTGAAGATTTATTCTCGATTTAGATATTTTGTTTATTAATCAGTTCACGTGTTTTTTTCTTCTTGTTTAGTTCAAAATCAATATAAATAATGTAGTGATAACTCTATGAGGACTTTAACAATGAAAAAATTGTGTAGTACTAGCACAACCACATTTAATTAATTAAATGTGGTTGATATACATCGATGGATTCATTTGTATCTACCATACAAACCATTGATACATATATAATAATAAAAATAATATTACAAAAAAACTATTGCAATAAAAATATTATGGCTATAACTAATAAAAATAATTAATAATAAATAATAATAATAATAATAATAATAATAATAATAATAATAATATTTTAATAAATAAATAATAATAAATAATAAATAAATAATTATTATTATATGATGGTAGAATTTCACATCATTTTTATGTTTTATTGTTATTATTAATTATTTATAATATTTATAATAATTATTAGTAATAAATAATAATAATTATTTATTTTTTAAATAATATTGTTTTATTAAATAATATTTACTTAATAATAATTATAACAATAACAAATATTTATCTATTAATAAAAAAATTATAATAACTATAATAGTTAATTAATAAATAATAAATAATCATAAAAAAATTAATTAAAAAAAATTAATTAATCAATAATTAGTAAATAATAATTATTAGATGATGGTTGTTTTATCGTTATTATTAATTATTTATAATAACTATTAATAATAAATAATAATAATAATTTATTTTTTAAATAATATTTTTCTATTAAACAATATTTACTTAATAATAATTATAACAATAACAAATATTTATCTATTAATAAAAAAATTATAATAGTTAATTAATAAATAAGAAATAATAATAATAATAAAAAAAAATTAATTAATCAATAATGAGTAAATAATAATTATTAAATGATGGTAATATTTCACAACATTTATACATGTTTTTATACTTTATTATTATTATTATTATTATTTATTATTATTATTATTATTATTATTATTTGTTGTTTATAATATATATATATATATATATATATATATATATATATATATATATATATATATAATAATTATTTATTAATAATAAATATTTATGTTTTAAATAATATTTATTTAATAGTAATAATAAATATTTATTTAATAATAATAATAATTAATTACAAAATAATAATTAAATAAATAATAAATATTTAATAATTATAATACTATTTAATACTAATAATAAATATTTATTTAATAATAATAATAATTAAATAAATAATAAATATTTAATAATAATAATAAATATTAAATAATAATAATAATAATAAATAATAATAATAATAATAATAATTAAGTCTTACTAGCACAACTGATTGAGGATGAGCTTCGTCAGCAAGGCAACCTAAGATCAAATCTCGCGAGGGGTTTTGGTGCCCTGTGCTAGGGGGAGGAGACATCCTAAAAAATCTAGTCAGCAAAGGGTTGGTGTGGCCTAGGCAAGGTGTGATCCTTGGGTGACTTTAACAGCTTAGATGTCCTTGGGTCACAACTCCTCAAGCCACAAGTCAAGCCTCAAAGATCACAAACAACTTGACAAAAATAATAATAATAATAAATAATAATTAATAGGTAATAATAAATAATGATAATTAATTAATAATAATAATTAAATAATTAAATAATTTAAATAATAATAGTACTAATTTAAATAATAATATTAAAAATTAAATAATTTAAAAATATTAAATAATTAAATAATATTGAATAATTAAATAATATTTAATAATTTAAATAAATAATATTGTTGTTACTAATAATGAATATTATAAAGCTTATAATAAACACTGTTGAGCATGGTTGATTTTCATATTGAGACAATTTTTCTCACTATGCGACATTGGACCATGGTTGACTATGGATGACCAAGGTTGTCACGATGTGACGTTAGACCAAGCTATTGATAAACCCAAGCGATATAAACGCTACGATTGATAAACCCAAGGGATTGATAGTATACAACCAAGGGATTAATTCTAAAACCCCAAGGTATTGTAAACCCAAGGGTATAATATTAAACCCAACGAATTAATATTATAAAACCAAGGTATATAAACCCTAAGATAAATATTATAAACCCAAGGGATTAATATTAAAAATCCAAGGGCTTATAAACCCAAGGGAATAATATTCAACCCAAGGGGTAAATATTATAAGCCCAAGGTATATAAACTCGAAGATAAATATTATAAGCCTAAGGTATATAAACCCTAAGATAAATATTATAAACCCTCAAATAAACATGGTTGACCATGGTTGGGAACGAATGATTTTCATATTGACACAATCTTTGTCACAATGCGACATTGGACAATGGTTGGCCATGCTTGACCATCATTGATTTTCATATTGAGACAATCTTTGTCACAATGTGACATTGCACCATGGTTGACCATGGATGACCATGGTTGTCAGAATGTGACATTGGACCAAGAGATAACCTTTGTCACAATTCTAAAACCCCAAGGTATTATAAACCCAAGGTAATAATATTAAACCCAATGGTTTAATATTATAAACCCAAGGTAATAATATTAAACCCAATGGTTTAATATTATAAACCCAAGGTAATAATATTAAACCGAAGGAAATAATATTAAACCCAAGGGATAAATATTATAAATCCAAGGTATATAAACTCTAAGATATATTTTATAAACCCTAAAATAAACATGGTTGACCACAAATGATTTTCATATTGACACAATCTTTATCACAATGCGACATTGGACTGTGGTTGACCATGATTGATTTTCATATTTAGACAACATTTGGCACAATGTGACATTGGATAATGTTTGGCCATGGTTGATTTTCATATTGAGACAATCTTTGTCACAATGCAACATTGGACCATGGTTGACCATGGTTGTCACAATGTGACATTGAACCAAGAGAATAAACCCAAGGGAATAATAAATCCAAGGGATAAATATTAAAAACCAAAGGGATTATAAACCCAAGGGAATAATATTAAACCCAAGGGAATATTATAAACATGGTTGACCATGGTTGACCATGATTAATTTTTATATTGAGACAATCTTTCTCACAATGCAACGTTGGACCATGGTTTTCACAATGTGATGTTGGACCAAGGGATAGATAAACCCAAGGGATTAATAGTATAAACCCAAGGGATTAATTCTAAAACCCTAAGGTATTGAAGAGAATAATATTAAACCCAAGGGATTAATATTATAAACCCAAGGTATATAAACCCTGAGATAAATATTATGAACCCAAGGTATATAAACCCTAAGATAAATATTATGAACCAATTAATATTAAAACGCAAAGTAATAGTATTAAACCCAAGGAATAAATATTATAAACCCAAGGTATATAAACCCTAAGATAAATATTAGAAACCCTAAAATAAACATGGTTGACTGGGAATGATTTTTATATTGACACAATCTTTATCACAATGTGTCATTGGACTGTGGTTGACCATGATCGATATTCATATTGAGACAACCTTGGAATAATGCAGCGTTTGACAATGGTTAGCCATGGTTGACCATGGTTGATTTTCATATTGAGACAATCTTTGTTACAATGCGACGTTGCACCATGGTTGACCATGGATGACCATGGTTGTCACAATGCGATGTTGGACCAAGAGACAATCTTTGTCACAATGTGAACATAAACCCTATAATAAACATGGTTGATCATGGTTGATTTTAATATTGAGACAATCTTTCTCATAATGTGATGTTGGACCATGGTTGACCATGGATGAGCATGGTTGTCATAATATGACATTGGACCAAGGGATTGATAAACCCAAGGGATATGAACACTTTGATTGTTAAATCCAAAGGATTGATAATATAAACCCAAGGGATTAATTCTGAAACCCCAAGGTATTATAAATCCAAGAGAATAATATTAAACCCAAAAGATAAATATTATAAACCCTAAGATAAATATTATAAACCCTAAAAATATTATAAACTCTAAAATAAACATGGTTGACCATGATTGGTTCACCATGGTTTATTTTGATATTGAGATAATCCTTGTCAAAATGTGATGTTCGACCATGGCTAACCATGGTTGACTTTCATATTGAAATAATATTTGTCACAATGAGATGTTAGACCCATGCTTGACCATGGCTAATTTTCATATTGATACAATATTTGTCATAACGTGTCTTTGGTCCATGGTTGACCATGGTTGACAATAGTTGAGCATGGTTGATTTTCACATTGAGACAATCTTTTTCACAATAAGATCTCAGAATATGGTTTACCATGATTATAAACCCAAGGGAATTATTTTAAACAGTGGGATTAATATTATAAATCTTATGAATAATATTATATCCTAAGAATATAAACCCTTAGATTATTAAACCCAAGGTATTGATATTATGAACCTAAGGGAAAAATAAACCCAAGGAATTAATACTAAAACCCCAAGGGATTATAAACCAAAGGGAATAAAAATAAACTCAAGGCATTAATATTATAAACCCAAGGTATATAAACCCTAAGATAAATATTATAAACCCTAAAATAAACATGGTTGACCACGAATGATTTTTATATAGACATAATCTTTGTCACAATGCATCGTTGGACTGTGTTTGACCATGATTGATTTTCATATTGAGACAACCTTTGGCATAATGGTTAGCCAATGGTTGACCATGGTTTATTTTTATATTGAGACAATCTTTGTTACAATGCGACGTTGGACCATGGTTGACCATGGATGACCATGGTTGTCACAATGCGACGTTGGACCATGGCTGACCATCGATGACCATGGTTGTCATAATGTGACGTTGGACCATGGTTGACCATGGTTGTCACAATGTGACGTTGGACCATGGCTGACCATGGATGACCATGGTTGTCACAATGCGATGTTGGACCATGGTTGACCATGGATGACCATGGTTTTCACAATGCCATGTTGGACCTAGAGACAATATTTGTTACAATGTGCCCATAAACCCTATAATATACATGGTTGACCATGGTTTATTTTCATATTGAGACAATCTTTCTCACAATGCGACATTGGACCATGGTTGACCATGGATGAGAATGGTTGTCACAATGTGTAATTGGAACAAGGGATTGATAAACCTAAGGGATATGACCACTTTGATTGTTAAAGCCAAGGGATTGATAGTATAAACCCAAGGGATTAATTCTGAAACCCCAAGGTATTATAAACCCAAGGGAATAATATTGAACCCAAGGGATTAATATTATAAACCCAAGGGAATAATATTAAACCCAAGAGATAAATATTATAAACCCAAGGTATATAAACCCTAAAAATATTATAAACTATAAAATAATCATGGTTGGCCATGATTGGTTCACCATGGTTTATTTTGATATTGAGACAATCTTTGTCAAAATGCGATGTTCGACCATGGTTGACCATGGCTAACCATGATTGAATTTCATATTGAGATAATATTTTTTTACAATGCGATGTTATACCCATGCTTGACCATGATTGATTTTCATATTGAGACAATCTTTGTCATAACGTGACTTTGGTCCATGGTTGAGCATGATTGATTTTCATATTGAGAAAATATTTGTCACAATGAGATTTCAGAAGATGGTTGACCATGATTATAAACCAAAGGGAATTATTTTAAACCGTGGGATTAATATTATAAATCTTATGAATATTATTATATCTTAGGAATATGAATCCTTAGATTAATACACCCAAAATATTGATATTATAAACATAAGTGAAAAATGAACCCAAGGAATTAATACTAAAACCCCAAGGGAATAAAAATAAACCCAAGGGATTAATATTATAAACCCAAGGTATATAAACCCTAAGATAAATATTATAAACTCAAAAATAAACATGGTTTACATTGATTGGTCAAAATGTGACATAGGACCATGGTTGATTTTATTGAGACAATCTTTGTCAGAATGTGACGTCGGACCATGGTTGACCATGATTGTTTTTCATATTGAGACAATCTTTGTCAGAATGCAATATTGGACCATAATTGACCATGATTGATATTATAAACCCAAAGAAATAATAAAACCAAAAAATTAATTAACATAAAAAGACAAATATTAATTTTATTATTAACATTACTATTGATATTATTTACTAATACTACTACTACTATTATTATTATTATTATAACTTATTAAAATTAATATTATTAATATTAATATCCATTAATAATACTATATTAATTTAAATATTTTTGAACTAATGTTTATTGTTATTAAACATTTTAAATAAATGTTTAAATTAATATATCATTGTATTAATTAATATTTCAATAAATTAAAATATTTTGATTAAAATAATAAATTAAAATATATTGATTTAAATATTATAGATAATATTTAGTTGATAATTTTTATAGTTTAATTATGATACTTATACAATAATTTAATTAACTAATATAGTTAACAAAAATTAATATTTTATAAATATACAAATAAAACAAATGTATAAAAAAATAAATCAAATTAATTAACCAAATAAATATGTAAAATTAAATAAATTAATCAAATCATAAACTATGGAAATTATAAATAACTTTTTAAAATAAAAACTTAATAATTAAATCATTTCATTATAATTTAAATAATGCTCTAAAAGTTGCAATGTAATTCTCTAATTGTAACAACAACTTGAGTTGGAGTTGCAATAACATTATGAAATGGAGTTCCAACAACAAGAGTTAGAAACATAATTATGAGTTATAGCAATAAGAATTGTAGAAATAGAGTTCAAAATTGTAGCGAGTGTAACCAAAACATGTCTTATACAAACATCACAACTTTCACAATAACTTATATGTCACATCCTCTTTTCAAATTAACTCAAAAATAAATACAAATATCATCTTCTTCAATGTATAATTACAAATTCATATAAAATATTAAAGAAATGCAATGAAAAACACTTTATGTCTAAGTACCTTATATAAGTAATAGAATGGACTAATAAAAAACTATACGACAATGAAGATAAATTAATAAAAAAGAATGTAAAATTATATTAATCCTAAACCCAATAATAATAATAAATGTTTCATACTTCCCATTAAGTTTTAAACTTTGCAGAGAAATGATTTTCTATTTTGCATTAAAATTTTTCAATTAATTGAGACACCTTTATAAAATAAAAAGGAACTATTTGTAGCATAATTGCAAATTGGTGATTTTTCCGTGAGTGTCATAAGTTTGCATACATTAATTAAAACCTTACCACACAAACACTATTAGAAAATCATTTAAAAAGTAAAATAAAAACTTCTGTTATTTTTCTTTGTCAACTAATATGTTTTTCATTTTGTTAAGTCCAATTTGTATTTTCTTGTAATAATATTATTCATAAAAAAATGCGTGGAAAGTTATTCACCTAAATATTTTACAGAAGGTAATTGTAGTTTGAACCACTAAATTGCTGCTTTATTGAATATATTTAGCTAACTCATTTTTTCCTCTTTTGAAAATGGGTGAAGTCAATTTCTTTCTCTTTTGAAAATTGGTAGAGTTAATTTCTTCCAAAAGGTTATATATTTAAGTTACAACCTTTAAATAACTCAAACATGTCTATCCAAACCAGCAAGACCATTGCAACACTATTCACAACATTAAGAAAGCGCCCAAACATTGTAGAGGAGCTTTTCTTGTGTGCCTCAATGGTTTAACATGTTGGGTGAAAACGACATAACATGAGGTGATTCCATCGTTACCTATTTCATTTGTTCAGAGTCATTTGCTGCATCTTTTTCCCACTAGTATTTTTTCCTTCTGTTTTTGCTGGAATTTGAAGACTTAATTTTTTGATAAATTGGCATATGTGATTGATATTTTTAGTATGAGGATTACTTTTAAAATGTGATTAAATCTTTGGAAAAAGGTTTGTCATCATTTACACTCGGATCATATAACATTCAAATCCAGTCAAATTTCACTGTGCAAATTACATAGTAAATTGCATTCTTATTAAAGTTTAAAAAATATCACTCTAGAAGAAGTATGGAGTTCAATTAAACTAGATGTAAGTCACTTTTATGTTTTTGGAAGTGAAACTTGGGCCCATATTCCATATGAGAAACATAAAGCCTTAGAATCTAAGAGTGAAAAATGTATTTTTGTTGGATATTCCGAAGATGTTAAAGGATATAGACTTCTTCCACCTAAATCCAAAAAAGTTATCATTAGAAGAGATGCAAAGTTTGCTGAAAATATATTGGCCTGCGAGCCTAGTTTGGTGGATGTGCCACCTCTCTCTATCCCTTCTACTTCTGAAAATATTTCTTCTTCAGATGATGACAGTGAGGATGACAATCCTCCCCCACCTTCTCGAGATCCTCCTTCAGCGTTTCAATGTCCAAAATGGGTCCGTGCTACTCGGATGCAGCAGGTGCTCTTGCAGGTGATGCTATAGATCATCAACGAACATGTTCTCAGTTCGATAGAGCTTCTTCTTTACTGACTCAAGCTTCAACGAATTATGATCCTGACGCCTTTACAGAAGCTTCATGCCATCCAGATTGGGACACAGCTATGAATGAGTAATATCGTTCATTATTGGAAAATGATACATGGGATCTTGTTCCTCTTCCAAAGGGATGAAAACTTGTTAGATGAAAATGGGTTTACAAAACCAAGTTTGGACCAGATGGAAAAGTTGATAAACATAAAGCTCGTCATGTTGTTAAGGGTTTTTCAAAAGTTGAAGGCATTGACTATACTGAAACCTTCTCCCCTGTTGCCAAAATGAACTCTATCCGCCTTGTTCTTTCCCTTGCTGCCTCTTTCAAATGGGAAGTCCATTAGATGGATGTTAAATCTGTCTTCTTGCATGGGGACTTGCATGAAGAAATCTATATGGAACAACCTCCTCGCTCTATACAAACAGACTCTAACCTTGTATGTCGGCTTAAGAAATCCCTTTATCCTCTCAAGCAAGCCCCTTGGTCTTGGTATGCCAAAATGGATAGATTTTTTTTAGGCACTAGCTTTTCTAGGTGTCATTCTGATAACACTGTCTACACCAAGAAAGTGGGTAAGTGTCTTATCATTCTTGTTCTTTATGTTGATGATCTTATCCTTACTGGTAGTGATCCCAACCTTATAAACCATGTGAAGTCCAACCTTAAAAAGTAGCTTGAAATGACAGACTTAGGACACTTGCATTATTTTCTTGGTCTTCAAGTCTTGCAATCCAAGGAAGGTATTTTCCTTTCCTAGTCCAAGTATGCCTGTGATTTTCTAAGCCACTTTCACATGGAAGAATATAAGCCAACTCCTTCTCCCTTTCAATTTGAAGCCAAACTTTCAGTCACTTGTACTTCCCCTGAAGTTGATGCTACCTTATACCGTCAGCTTGTAGGAAAACTTTTGTATCTGATCCATACCCGTCCTGACCTTTCCTTTGCTGTTGGCCTTATTGCTCGATTTATGCAAAACCCACATGAAAGTCATTGGAAAGTAGCGAAAAGAATACTTCGTTATGTTTGAAGTAAAGTTCAGTTTGGGATTCATTACAGTGCATAAGCATCTCCTCTATTGGTTGGTTTCACTGATTCTGATTGCGCTGATGACCCTGATGATCGGAAGTCTACTGCAAGTTATGTCTTCGCTCTTGGTTTTGGACCTATTACATGGGCTTGCAAGAAACAAAGTTCCATTTCTCTTTCTTTAGCAGAAGTAGAGTATCATGGCGCCATAGAAGCTAGTAAGGAAGCATTATGGCTTCGTCAGATCCTGTTAGAGTTTAGCTTTCAACAACGACATCCGACTACACTTTGGCGTGATAATCAAAGTGCCATTCAACTATGCAAAGATCAAGTCCAACATCAGTGCAACAAACACGTTGAATTACACATGCACTTCATCAAAGAGCTCATTCATTACCATGCTCTTGAAGTGAAATATTGTTTAACCAATGATCAAGTTGAAAACATCTTTACAAAGGGTCTCATAGAGGTGAAGTTTACAAAACTTCAATTTTGGTTGGAGTTCAGGAAGTTGTCACTAAGCAGGGATAGGCTCTAATGCCCTCTTCCTTTTCCTATTATGTCATATTTGTACATCCTTCAATTCTATCCCAAGTTTTTCTTAAGGGGGGATGTTAGGATATTCTGACACATAGGAAATAGTTAAGTACAACTTGGTCTAGTGTATAGTTAGGTAAAGTGTGTTTCTTTAGTATATGCTTTTTGTAACTTGCAATCTGATGATCATGATATGTTTTAGACATGAAATGATCTGACTGTTCATTATCTTCTCGGTATTACCGACACTTGATCCATGGCTTAATACCCAATTGATGCATGATCTCTATTTAAAGAGCATGGAGGGTCATTTGTAGAGAAAATTTTATGTAAATTTTTTTTCTTTTACATTAATAAATTTTCTGAAGTGGCCGTGTTAGCTCAGGGCTCAGACTGTTTCCTTTAGTATTTTATCTAAGGAACTTACCTTGTAAATTCCTACAAATTCCAAATCAATTCCTTTCTTGCAAAATTAGCTTCATGTATGACCAATATCACTTAAGTCCTTTATCTCTTTTTTCATTAAGGAATAAATGGAACTCAGGGATAAGAATCCTTCATTCGACAAACCAACCGTTATAATTTGACAAAACAAAACATCACAATCAAAACACTTTCAATGTACCATTAAGAATGAAAACTATGTTGGGCCATTACAGAATAATTTTCTCGTACTCGTTTACTCATTGTGTTCTCTGGCACAGACCTAAAGTGAAATTTAAAAGGCGGATCACCGGTCATTTCTTTAGTAATTTTTAGCTTCTTATAAAATTTATTTTCAACGATAATGATGGTCCAACAAAATGGTTGTGATACAAGAGCGGAACATGAGTTGCAGAATGGTATATAAAAATTAATGGGTAAAATAATTCAAGTCGTGCGTGCAATTTCAACATTTTTTTTTACGTTTGTCCAATGCAATCTCTATATTCCGTGATGCAAATAATAATAATTCCATAACTTTTTCTTTAATTCATCCTTATTTTACCAATCAAATTATTCAAAACACTTCGGAGTAAAGCTCTCATTTTAGTCGTTGCTCATAATTCTGGAGAATTTGACAAAGTGAGGTTTTTTTCAGAGAAAAAAAAGCAAGATTGTTGTTGGACAAGCAATTGCACAGCTAAATTAAATAAACACACAGCAGATCAAATATGCACAGAAGACACAGCTCTTAACGTGGTTCACCCAACCAATCTGGGCTACGTCCACCAAACATAGGCATCAGGAATTTATTAATCAAATTGGAGATTACATAATGAAAACCTCATAAAACTCTCACCCTCTTAGCAAACCATCCGAATGGTTGCCTGTTATATAGCATAGAGAATCTAACAGCCTCATTAACTCCCTCACATCAAATATAGGAGGCATTAACTCCCTCCCAACAACCTGGAGTTAATCTAGGACCTGAATTCTATTGTTGTCATCAGCTGAGATTTTTCCTATTTTGCTACAAACAGAAAATCTCAACAATCTCCACCTTGACAACAATTCGCCTGATGCCCTGTTATTATTATTTTATCTTTTCTGCAAGCCAAGAGAAGCCAAACACCAGCGTAGCTTCTCCAACAAAACTGGTTTCGTGAACATGTCTGCACAGTTCTCCTTTGTATGCACCTTTTCAAGAGAGATTCCCCTTTCAGTGATAACCTGTCTTACAAAATGGTACTTAATTGGAATATGATTTGATTTTCTATGATAGGCCGGATTCTTAGCCAAATGTATTGCACTTTGACTATCACAAAGTAACCTGATGTTGTCTTGTAACCTACCAAACTCACCAAGCAAACCTTTCAACCAAACCGCCTCTTTGCAAGCATGAGAAACAGCAATGTATTCTGCTTCAGTAGTGGATAAAGCAACAATATTCTGTAGCTTTGACATCCAGCTTATAGCTCCACCTGCAAGAGTAAAGACGTACCCTGAAGTTGATCTTCTCTTATCCAAATCACCTGCAAAATCGGAATCAACATATCCGTAAACAAATTCACTACTCTTATTGTAAGAAATACAATAACTACTTGTGCCTCTCAAATACCGAAGCACCCATTTCACTGCTGACCAGTGTTCTTTACCCGGATTTGCCATGTACCTACTGACAACCCCAACTGCATGTGAAATATCTGGTCGAGTACAAACCATCGCATACATTAAACACCCTACTACATTGGCATATGGAATTCGAGACATATAATCCTTTTCTTCATCTGTATTAGGACATAAACTCGAAGAAAGCTTAAAATGGGAAGCTAAAGGGACTGACACAGGCTTCACATTATTCATACCAAACCTCAAAAGTATTTTCTCAACATACTTCTGTTGTGATAGCCACAACTTACCATTGCTCCTGTCTCTGAAAATCTCCATGCCCAAAATCTGTCTTGCCGCTCCTAGATCTTTCATATCAAACGTCCTTGCCATCTGAGTCTTCAACCTGTTGATTTCTTCAATGCTTTTGCTTGCTAAAAGCATATCATCAACATACAACACTAAGATAATGAACATGCCATTATTTAACTGCTTAAAGTAAACACAATGATCATATTCACTTCTTACATATTTCTGACTCAACATGAAAGAATCAAACTTCTTATACCACTGCCGAGGCGACTGCTTCAGGCCATATAATGACTTCTTGAGCCTGCAGACAAATTTCTCATTGCGATGCTGAACAAACCCTTCCGGTTGTTCCATATATATTTCCTCATCTAAGTCTCCATGTAGAAATGCAGTCTTAACATCTAATTGCTGCAACTCTAAATCAAACAAAGCCACTAATGCTAACACAATTCTAATTGAAACAATTTTAACCACTGGTGAAAATATCTCATGAAAGTCTATGCCAGCTTTCTGAGAAAACCCCTTTGCAACTAGTCTCGCTTTGTACCTGTCTTCCGTATCATTCACACCCCGTTTCACCTTGAACACCCACTTGCATCCCACAGTTTTCCTGCCTTTAGGAAGTTCAACCAGATCCCACGTGCCATTCTTACCTAAGGCCATCATTTCTTCCTTCATGGCTGCTTTCCATTTGTCACTATTTGAACCTTCTACAGCTTCCTGATAACACAAAGGTTCATCATCATTAGCGATCAAAGCAACTGAAGTAACATGATCATCATAACTTCTTGGAGGACGTTTGATCCTTGTAGACCTCCTTAAGAATGTTTTTGGTGCTTCCACAATTGGCTGTCTATCATCTGTAGGAACTTCTTCATGATCGCCATCTGAGACCTGTTCATGACCTCCATCTGAACCCTGTTCATAATCTGATTCTGAAACCTGTTCATGACTAGAATCTGAACTATGGTCGTTATGACTATCATTAGAAATGCTGTCAAACTTAATATGCTGGAAATCAGATACATCATCCTGTTTCAATCTACTATATACATCTAACTGTACAAGAGAGGATTCATCAAACTTTACATCTCTGTTGATGATGATTTTGCGGGTAGTAGGATCCCACAATCTAAATCCCTTTGTTCCATCACCATACCCAACAAAGACATACATTTTCGATTTCGGATCTAATTTAGTTCGCTGATGTTTAGGCACTAGAGCATATGCATCACAACCAAAAACTCTGAGTTTAGAATAGTCACAAGGGTGTCCTTTCCATACCTCTTGCGGAATCTTGCAGCCTATTGCCGTTGATGGAGATCGGTTTATCACATAACAAGCTATTGCCACTGCTTCTGTCCACAACTCCTTTTGCAACCCGGCGTTACTCAGCATACACCTTGCTCTTTCTAGAAGAGTCCTGTTCATGCGTTCAGCAACTCCATTTTGCTGAGGAGTATAAACCGTGGTCTTATGCCTCTCAATCCCTGCATCCTTGCAATAGCTGTCAAACTCCTTGGAAGTAAACTCACCACCATTGTCAGTTCTTAAACATTTTATAGTTCTACCAGTGCTGTTTTCTACCAATGCTCTAAACTGCTTGAAAACTGTAAAAACATCAGACTTCTTTTTCAACATGTAGACCCATACTTTTCGAGAAAAGTCATCAATGAATGATACAAAATATGACGAGCCACCATATGACGCTGTAGGGGCTGGACCCCAAACATCTGAATGGATATAATCAAGTATGCCTTTACTAGTATGTTTGCTTGTTTTAAACTTTTGTTTACTTTGTTTACCAAACAGACAATGTTTACAAAAATCCAATTTTCCAGATCTTAGATTAGGAAGTAACTTTCGGTCAGCCAAAATTTTCAATCCTCTTTCACTCATATGCCCCAATCTTTGATGCCATAAGTGAATGGAACTATTGTCATGTTTAGACACAGACACATGATCTGACCCAGTTCTACCTTCTAACTGAAATAGATTTCCTACTTTCTTAGCTTTCATAACTAGTAAGATGCCTTTGTAAATTTTCATTACTCCACCTTGAATTACAGTTTTATATCCATTTGAATCAAGTGTTCCTAATGAAATCAAATTTTTCCTTAAATCTGGTAAATGCCTCACATCAGTTAACATTTTGGTTGTGCCATCAAACATTTGTAGTTGTACACTTCCTATTCCAACAATACTGCAAGTGACATCATTACCCATGTACACGACTCCATCATCAACTGATCTATATGTTTTAAACCAATCTTTATGAATACACATGTGGTTAGATGCGCTGGAATCTAACAACCAATGTTGATCATGTTTTGAAACATTAACAAACAATACCTCATCACTCATACCTGAACCTGATACTGAACCTGTATCTGTGGTGTTGGCTTCCTTCTTTTCCGTCGAAGAGCCTTCTTTAGCAGCCTGCTTTCGCTTCCAGCAATCCTTTTTCAGATGTCCAGCCTTGCCACAATGCCAGCACTTCACCTTTGGCTTCTTTCCTTTGGACTTTGAGCGAGAGTCGCTATGCTTTCCTCCGGAGTGTCTCTCTCGTGAGCGACCTCTGGCCATCATTACCTCTGATGTAGAGGTGTCTGCATTCGACCTCTTCCTCGTCTCCTCAGCTAACAAGGCTCCAACAACATCGTCAAACTCAAGGATGTCTGATGTACTAAAGCTTATGGAAGTAACAAAGTGATCCCAGGATTCAAGCAATGAACATAATAGAGTTATTGCCTTATCCTCTGAATCAAATTTCACATCTAGACTGTCTAATTGCACCAATAAGGTATTAAAAACATTCAGGTGATCAGCAATTGAGGTACCTTCTTTCATCCGCAAACCGTAAAGCTGTCGTTTCAGGAGAATCCGATTTGTCAAAGATTTTGTCATATAGAGCTTCTCAAGCTTTGACCACAAGCCTGCGGTGGTTTTCTCTGACACAATGTTGAACAGAACATCGTCCACCAGACATAACCGAATTGCGCTCAGAGCTCTATCGTCCATCTCATCCCATTCATCCTCCGTCATGGAAGGAGGCCTTTTGTTTTTCCCCAACAGTGCTTTCGCCACACCTTGTTGAACCAGCAGATCGTGCATCTTTACCTTCCAGATCTCGAAATTATTTTTCCCATTAAATTTCTCAATTTCAAAACGGGCACTCTGAGTTTTGGCCATCTCGTCTAAAAAACCAAAGAATCTCCAATTTCAATTTAATAACAACACAAAATTGAATCTGAATCAATGCCTATGCCTCAGATTATTTTCGCCTTTTAAAAAAAATAAAATAAACCTCTGTGCTTTGCTGTATGAAACTCAGATTAGCATGTAAAATACAAATAAACCTCTGTGCTTTGTGCCAATCCCAGCACACCATATATACAGCGCATATATTAAAAAAAAACAACACAGCGCATGTATTCAATTTATCCATGCAGTTTGAAATACATATCAACGCTGTTTCTTAAAAAATATATCCATGCCGTTTTCAAAAAAAATATATCCACGCTGATATAATACGCAGATTTCAATGTAATGCCATCTCTACGCAATTTTCAAAACATATATATATGTCCACGCAGTTTTAATAAATCCACGCAGTTTGACAACACATCCACGCTGTTTATAAAATATGTCCACGCTGTTTTAATAAATCCACGCAGTTTGACAACACATCCACACTGTTTATCTATCCACGCAGTTTCAATACACATACCCACGCAGGTTATAATTTAAATTCACACCGTTTTTCTTATTTACGGGAGCTGTAATAAAAAAAACTGAACAGTTGTATCAATCCAACGCAGACCTGTAGCAATACGTTGTTCTCCGCATTGGGAATGGTTTGAAGAGCGCCCACCAGGCACACGAATCCAACGTTGATGGGTTGTTATGAAACTGCAGGCGAAAAACTAATGTTTTGTGCCACGCTTCTGCTGTGCAGCTCAGCAAACTGAGATTAAAGACTTCACACTTTGGCTCTCACCACGCAGCGCCTCGAGGCAGCAAAGAAATGACCTCTACGCACAGAACCTTCTCAGCACCAGCGCCTCCACGCCTTAGCGCTCCACCTCCAGCAGTGCCGCTCCTCCAACGCGCTCTGATACCAATTGTTGGACAAGCAATTGCACAGCTAAATTAAATAAACACACAACAGATCAAATATGCACAGAAGACACAACTCTTAACGTGGTTCACCCAACCAATCTGGGCTACGTCCACCAAACATAGGCATCAGGAATTTATTAATCAAATTGGAGATTACATAATGAAAACCTCATAAAACTCTCACCCTCTTAGCAAACCATCCGAATGGTTGCCTGTTATATAGCATAGAGAATCTAACAGCCTCATTAACTCCCTCACATCAAATATAGGAGGCATTAACTCCCTCCCAACAACCTGGAGTTAATCTAGGACCTGAATTCTATTGTTGTCATCAGCTGAGATTTTTCCTATTTTGCTACAAACAGAAAATCTCAATAATTGTATTATAGTAAGATAATATAACAGTCTTTATGTGAATACTTAAGGGTGGCTTGTGTAGCCACGGGCTATGATGTAGAGCATAAACAGGAACAGATAGTCCAAAAATACTTCGAAAGGCAGATTGACATGAATTTTTGACAAAAGCTAAGGGGCATATATGCAGTCACATTTTGATTCAGAAACACCAAGATACAAAAAACAGAAAACTGTTTAGATGGGAACAGAAATTTAGCTATGTTGAGATTGAGTCATATAAAGCAACGATGCGGTGGAGAATATTAGAATAGGGAGCTTTTGAATCCCGGAAAATATTGTGGTTCCTCCAGATCCAGGCGCACCATGTCATGATGATAAAAAGAAAACTCATTGGCTTTTGTTGGGAGCTCCACCAGGCGAAAGCTGCATGTATAGAGTCAAAAACAATATGTGGAAAACCAAAAAAAATTGGTAAGTGAGGTTACTACATCCATACATGAATTGATTGCATTCTAATATTATATCACAAAAGGGCTCCCCTGTATTACTTAAATAATATAATTTTCGTACCCCTAATGATGTTTGGTTTTGGTATTTTCTGTAATTGCAGGAAACATTATCTATTGAATCTTTATTTAGGTTTTAGAAATAAGAATTGTCACAGTTACTTAAAGCTTCAGCTTATGTTATTATATCAAAAACATTTATTTCATAAACAAATAAATATTTAAATTTCATTATTCCTTATCTCTAATTTTTCCTTCAACCCAATGATTCCACCAATATATATACCAATGAATTTTATAAACCAACATATATCCATTTTAACAACCGATCTACTAAGAGTTGAGAAAGATCAAATCTCATTATATGAAAATCTCTTTTAAAATGTAAAACTAGAAAAAAGATGTATGTATCAAAATATTTAATTTGTTTTAGTATTTGATAAATCTGTGATTAAAATGGATCTATAGTATTGGTTTTCTATCTCTATGTATAGATAGACCATAGTGTAATTTTTCATTGGTTATATTGTATTTTTGAATAATTTATTATTATTAATGTTTATATTAAAAATTGAATGAGTTACACATTTTCTTCTTATTAAGAACTAACTAAATTATTTTACCTTTAATTATTTTTTCCTTGTGAGTATTGAAATATTTTACTCATTAAGTTAAAATGAATATGAATGAACTATATAAGCAATAGAAAAATATTTATCATAATTTTACAATCATAGTTTCAGCCATACTAAACTTTAGAATTTATAAAAATATCTTTGCATTTTTTTTTAAAGTAAGTCGTTTTGCATCAATTCAATATATAAAATTTTGATAAAAGTTCACCTATACATAGTCTATAATAAATATTATTTCCTAAAGATAAATATCATGATGATAACCATCTAACAAACATGAACATCATCCAAGATTCACATTCAAATTCACTACGATCATCTAATTATATACGGAGTCATCTAACGAGGCGGAGGAATTGCTAGGACGGCCAAAAGTGGCCGGAATCCGGGAAAAAAACTTTCAAAAAATCTTGTAGAGGCAGTGTTTGGATCGTGTTTTTGATGGTGGAAATGGATTCAAAACTATCAAAAACGTCTAGGACACCTAAAATTTTGAAGTTTAACAACTATAACTTGGATTTACAAAAATCCTTGTCAGATTTTCTCTAAATATGACCAGAATTTCCATAATTTTCCGGGCAACTCCCCCGCCTCGTTAGACTACGCAATTATATACACCTCTAGCATGTATAAATGTCATTAGCTAGCACACAAATCTAGAAATCTAATAAGACATCATCATCGTGATCACATATAACAAAATACAAACATTGTAATCTAATATCATCACCACACACATCCCCAAATTAATATACATCTCATGTCAAATAACTACTATGGCATACACATCTTTCTGCAAGAACATTAAATGAGCATATCTAACATGACCTAAGAATATACACATAAACCCCAACATATAAATTAAGTACATAAACACGAACAAAAAAAATGCACCATATATATATACAAACAAGTCAAATAACTACATCAAGTTAAATAACTGCTACCAAATATATGATAAAACAAATGTAGTAGTGGTAGCCTGGTCTGCAGCAAATGACGAGGAGGTGTACTACTAGAAGGATAATCGACACCCTGACCAGAAACATGATCAACACCTTCATCATCATTATTTAACAGGGTAGCACAACGTGAAGGCTCATTTGATGTATCTGGCGGTGCATTCGCTACATCCTTCATCGCTACTAGTAGCCTACTAGCTATAATGATATGATGCATAAGAGTCATCATCTTATATGGATAGTCCCTCAAGAGATCCACGAACCTAGGATCTGCTCTAATGTCTCAAGCCCTTGCAGGGCAGACTCCCTCCTCAACCAAAACTCTAAACAGTTTGTCTTAGTAGTCCATCCTAAATATCATACCATATCTATGGGCCTGGATGCCCACACCCCCCTAAGAATGTGCCTCACCTTCTTAGGCCTTGCCCATATCCTCATCTGCTCCCTTCGGTGGGGGAGGAGGCATGTCCCCAAGGAATGTGCCTATGTCTACAAAATATATAATACACAACAATAATTCGACGAATTCATTAAATAATTTAATAAAATAAGTTAAATAATGTGCTAGAATAAATTTTATTCTAATTAATTAAGAAAATAAAAATAAAACTAGATTAATTTAAAGAAAACACTAATATTATCTCTATCATTTGCAGGCTCATTCGATGTGAAGATGATGTTCAAACACTCTCCAATCAATACCCGCATATGGAAACAACAACAAGATAAACACGCGGTCATCCTCACTGGCCAACGATGCCAGTGCTTGCGCTGAAATCCTGGTCAGATACTTGGCAGGCCCCTCTTGGGCAACATATAGCCCTACATGCGCATTCACACTTCAATCATCAAACTAGGAGGATGACGGTCAAATGTAGGCCTCATCCCTCTAAAATAATAAACAAAAAAGCTATGCAGTGAAAGGAAAGCTTGTCCTCCCATGTATCATCGCACGGCATCTATCTAAAGCCATACAAAACCACCTAATAAAAAAGGCAGATCATTTGATACATCATGGTGCCTGAATCAAATAATCAACATTATAAAAAAGAGGGAAACTAATGTGCCGTCCATAACTAGTAAAGTTTGAAATGATGGTCACTAATAATGAGAGGCACCTAACCTCCTGTGAAACACAAGAAGAAACCAATAGATCTCCACCACACATCTGAAAATATGCTGGACGAACTACACGAGGCCCAAAATATATCTTAGAGTAGGCAAGCTGACTCCGATGCAACCCCATGGGGGACATTAGGGAATTGGGGAATTCCTCCTCTCCCTTGGATAGGTCAGTGATAAAATATACTTCGTAGAGGGCCTGTACCATGCCTCATGACCAAAATGGAAACCTTGCTCCTGGACACTCCACCAACGGATTAGATGTTCCAACAAGATAGAGTTCACCTTCATGGATGTATCCTTCTCATAGTACTTGAGGAGGCCTACATTCATCAAGAGCACTCAGGTCGCTGTGCTAATAGGGAAAGGGTATAAATCCCTCTCCCTCTCTTGGGCCTCCCATGATCGAACCACATTGTATTCGTCTGCCATTTTCTCCTACTCCTATTGTTTCTCCCTCTATTGATGTCTATGCTACATGATTGACATAAAAAATACATTAGCTTCATACATAAAACACAATTTTTTTTATTAAATGAAAAATGTGTTTATGAATATGGAAACATAACTTTCAATTAAAAAAAAAATCCCTAGTGTGCCCAAAAAATAATAACGCATCGGCTCTGATGTGCTATCAAGCATAACTGCACCGAATATAGTGCGTACATACTTATGATGCACCACTTTTGGTTCACATGTTTAAATTTTCATCTTAGTGCATCTCAAACTTAAGCACCGGTGCGCATGTATAACCTTTTTGCAGCGGTACAGAACGTCCAAGTTATTGAATGCACCGGGCTATATTTTTTAATATTATTTTTGTTGTGTGTTTGGTAAATATAAACACACCGAGAACAACCTAAAAATGTACATAATGTGGACATTTTATAGCCTTTCCCGGTGCATTTCAATTTATGAAACACACTGCAAAAATAACGACGCATTAGGTTCATGCCCCAAATAGAAGCGCATCCTGTAATTTTATAGGGTGTATTGCTATTAGTGTGAGCCAAAGTTGTCAAACACATCACACATTTTTTTTCAAAAAAATTGGATTTTTTTAGCTATATTGCAATTCTGTTATGCTAAAAAATTTAAATTAGAGAAAAACATATACATTACCTAGACATTTGCTTGTCGAAGAGGTATTGTTGATAGGTAATTGAGAAAAACAAATTTCACCACCATTTGAGAAAATTGGAAAGCCATGCACTGAGCACGGTACAAAAGGATGGTGAGTAAGAGAAGCATCGATGTCAGGGCACTTGCATGAGATGAGTGGCACCAGTGCTTCAAAGCTCTACAACACTGTAGATGGAAAAAATTGAAATTTACGGTCGAGAGGTTTTTTATTTTATTTAACTCTCTTTCGATGCATTATTATAACCGTACTTGTGCGTAAGATATCCAAGATCATTGTTTTTATTTATTTTTTTTTAAATTAAAAAAACCTATAGCGGTGCTTTTGCTAAGACCCCCTAGGGCATTCGAATACATGTATCGCACTAGTGCTTTGTTGGACTATAGCACCACCATTTTAAAAAATTTAAAACCGC
Source organism: Pinus tabuliformis (assembly GCA_031772625.1). Lineage (NCBI taxonomy): Eukaryota > Viridiplantae > Streptophyta > Pinopsida > Pinales > Pinaceae > Pinus > Pinus tabuliformis. Next base: position 779,436,576 of record CM062812.1, on the reverse strand, counting down.
CTAGTAGTGCTCTTTAGAAGACGTACCGAAGGATTTTAATACATGAACAGCACTAGTGCTTCATTAGAATATAGCACCACATTTTTTGAAAATTAAAAGCTATAATAGTGCTCCTTCTAAGTATGAACTGAGGTGTTTTTCTACAATAAGGGCATCGGTGCTACGGGTGTACATAACATCGACAAATTTTAAAATTTAACCATTTTTCGGTGTTATTGATTATTGAAGCACTAGTGCATGGTATACTATGCACACACCGATTCGCCATCATTGTATAGCATGGGACTGGGAAAAATTAACTTTACTACCATTTTTTTTTGTAAATTTAATCCTTTTATGGTGCTATCGAGTAATATACGCACCGATGCTCTTTGTTATTTATCACACCTTTAAAAAAAAAAAAACCCTTTGCCACGATGCACCATGTTTTATTTGGCACTGGTGCTTATATGGATAGTAAAGCACTGATGCGTTTGTATATTGTATATGCACCGTAAAAAAAAAACATCCACCCGCCCACCTCTTTTAGTGACCTCCGCTAAAAACATATTTTTGGGCTATTTTTATAGGGGCTTCCACAAAAGCCTCCAATAAAAGGTCTTTTTTTGTAGTGGTCAAAGATTTGGAGGTTGCTGCCCAAGGAGCTATGGAAGTCTCTACCAAAGAAGGTACAAAATGTGTTAAGACTTTTTTTACACTCCACAAATAAAGCATAAGTTATTAAGTGTTGATAATTGATTAAAAATGATTATAAAGTGGTGTTTGTAATTAGACAATGCATAATTTATGATAAGAAACAAGGTTATAAGATGGTTAGTGTTGTGCCTATGACCAAGAATAGGATGTTCCTATTGAAATTTGGAGAACATGATAGCCATTTTTCCAATTTTGCATATGAGGACAAAAGTTGGTTGTGGCATATGAGGTATGGCCATTTGAATTTTCATAGCTTGAATCTTTTAGCATCAAAAGGTTTAGTTTATGGTATGCATATGGTTCAAAAACACAAGGAGGTTTGTGATGGTTGTGCTAAAGGAAAGCATGCACGTGATAAATTTCCAAAAGGAAAAGCATGAAGGGCTCATTATCCTCTTCAAATAGTACATTTAGACATTTGTGGACCTATGCAAACAAAAAGTTTGGGTAAATCCTCATATTTTATTACTATTATTGATGATTATTCATGCAAATGTTGGATTTATTTTTTGAAGACTAAGGATGAAGCTTTTGTAGAAAATGAAAGTGGTCATAAAATCAAATGTTTATGCAATGATCATGGAGGAGATTTTTGTTCGAAATATTTTCTGCATTATTGTGAAATGAATGGCATCAAACAACAACTCACCACTACTTACACGCCTCAACACAATGGGGTAGCTGAAAGAAAAAATTGTACAGTACTGGAAATGGAAAGAGGTATGCTACGAACAAAAGAATTAAGTAATTATTTTTGGGGTGGTACAATTGCTACAATAGTATACATTCTCAACTGAAGTCCCACTAGAGAACTTCACATGATGACTCCTTATGAAGCCTGTTATGGAAAGAAGCCAATTATTTCTCATTTTTGAGTTGTTGGTTGTTTAATCTATGTTCATGTCGCTGATTAAAAAAGAAAAAAGTTAGATCCTAGAAGTACATTATACATTTTTGTTGGATATTGTGAACAAAGTAAGGCTTATATATTGTATAATCCCCTGACTAATAGCATTGTTGTATCAAGAGATATGAATTTTTATGAAGGGGATTTTATGGTCATAAAAAAGCCCATGTTGAAAAATCAATTTTGGAGGGTGGTATTATCAATGGTATTGATGATCAACCCACTAATATTTCAATGCAAAGTACTACAATTCACCTAGTAATTTATCATCTCTAAGCACAAGTCCAACTTCTTCAGTTCCAAGTGTAAGTTCATCTCCCAATCCAAGGTTATAGAAGGAAGGTAAGAAGTTTAAATGATATTTATCGAAGGAGTACAAGCCAAGCACATGAAGAAAATCCAAGTGGTGAAACAATAATTTTTTCTTTATTTTCTCACTCTAATTTTGATTCCTCATCTTTTGAAGCTGCATGTACTAATGAAGTTTGGGTGCAGGTAATGCAAGAAGAGATGGATTCTATTCACACGAATGATATTTGGGAACTTACAGAGCTTCCACAAGACAAGAAAAAAATTGGTACTAAATGTAGAAATTTTGAATAATATGACACATATTCACAGAGATTATCCTGATTATACACTTATAAGCGGAACATGCATAATACATAACCTCCTCTACGTTGATCATCAATTTACAGAAGTAGAAACATTCACAGGCGTACATAGAAGCATCAATCACACATATCAACATAGTATTTTCCTGGGGAAAGCATCTCGCTAAAAACCCCAACTATCTATATATTATCGTGATTGAATCATGTAACAATACATAGTACAATACTCCTCACAAGTACTCAGTACTATCTCCACATGCTACACACAATACAGCTCAGATCTGATCTCCAAATCTCCCCCGCTGCTTGCCTGCCTCCACAGCTCAATACCTGCTCAAGAATGAATGAGAATGGTTTACCAAACTCGTATTTAACCTCCAAAGAATCACTCACACTGGGAAAGACGTGAGCAGAGGCTATAATACTTGGTATTGGCTAATTCATTGGCATACTCAATCCCTTTGATTGTGAAAATCATCATGCACAACTATAGTCACAATTGATAGCAATCTGATCCTCTAACACCTGTCCATGCTGAACTGAACATGCACTGACATGAAACTGAGTTAACTGATGTATTCTATAGTTTCATTATGAGTTAATAATTAGTTTAACAACTCATCATTAGTCTATTTGCAATTATACTAATTACAACTAGTTTAACCAAGTCAAACTGAACACAACTTCATTAACTCTACAATCAACTCCACCAAACTCAACTGGTTGAGTTCTAACTGAAGTCATGCATGCAACAACTCAACTGACCCACAAAGAAAGTGTACTTCCTTCTGACAGCTGCATGTGCCACATCTGTAGCTCAAACTGAAGTGCTCCAAGAGAATAAGATCAAGTTTATAGTCCAAATATTATTATGAGACAATAATATTTGACTTTTCTATTTTTGACAGCCAGTCTAAAAATAGACTTTGATCACTCCTGCTGTGATCACTCCTGCTGTGGTCACTCCTACTGTGATCATCCCTGTTGTGGTCACTCCTGCTGTGATCATCCCTGCTGGGATCCAAAAATAGAACTTGCGCCATAATTTGCCTGCGGGCCCACTTAGTGAAGGCGACTCTTTTCACTAAGCTCCATCATCTTGTTGCATTCTCAACAAGCATTTCTTGTTTCACACTTTTCAACACTCCCTCTCAACAAGAAAGGCTTCCTCTCAAACCCGATCCTGTAACTCTGGAATTTTCTCCATGCAACACATCTGGGCGGTCCACTTGCTCTGTCATCAAAGTCTCTGACTGCTATTGCCTCTGTCAACTGAAGACTCTGCATCTCTATGCTCTTCAATGTCTGACTGCTCTAGCCTCTGTCACTTTGATCTCTGACTGCATCCGTGCTGCTGCTGGTTCTATCTCCCAGCATTGCATCGGCACTGCACCTCCCAACTGACCTCCCTGTTGGGCTAGAAACACCCTCTGATGCTGAAGCTCTACCTGCTGCTGACAAGTGCTCCCTCTCTGACATCTGCGCTACTGCAACATATCCATGCATCTCGCACCATTGCACACCTCTCTGTGCCACCTAGCACTATGCAAAACACTTGTGCCGCTCACATTGCTGCAGCCTGCTAGCTATGCGCTGTCCTGGGATTCCCTGTACTGTCGCTCTCTCTGCCGCTCCATTCATATCTGTCTCTACCCAATCAGTGAGTTCCTGCTACTCCACATTGGGGCTCCCGTAGCAAGGTCTCATCCAAGAGGTTGGGTACCTCAAGGATCCTTCCCCTCCTCCTTGGGACGTTCAATCCACATCACCCCACCTCCTACCTGGAGGTATGGCTGCATGCGATCCCTCAGCCCACCTGGCTCGAAGTTTCCTCCTACTGGAGGTCTCTGGATGAGTAGATGTCTCTACTTGATCTCCTCTCAGCTTCCCCTGTTGTGGCTCCTCCACAACCTCCTGAGGCTGCTGCACCAATCGTGGCTCCTCCACAATCGTCTGAGACTTCTTCTGGCTCTGCATGTTGAGAGGTAATATACGCTCCCTCTCAACCACCAAGTCTCCATCAGTTGCCTCGCTGCTCAAGGCTTTGCATGCATCTTGAACCTCAAGAGCATATAGGTTCCTCACCTGTGAACCAATCTCATGACAACGAAAGCATCTCACCTTCAACTTGTCAACCTTCTTCCCATCATTGGAAGAACTGGATTCAGAAAGAGAAACCTTCCCCTTCCCCTTCCCCTTCTTCGCCTTACTCGCTAAGGCACAATTCTCCTCATCATGCATAGATGAAGAACTGTCTCTGGTGTTCCGTCTAATCTCCTCCTGCATCAAATCTGACCATAGTCGTTCCCAATTTGGCAGTTTCTCCCTGCCATTCACCGAGTCCTGGTAGCTATGCCAACTCTTAGGAAGGTCAAGGAGTGCTAGACTCACCATCCTCATCCGACAGTCACCCCCACACTTTCCAGTTCATCCCGCCATTGGGTGAACTTCGTGAGATACTGGGGCATACTGTCTTCATTCTCACACTTAATGTTTCTGAGTTTTATCTCTTGCTTTGGAATTAAATTCGAATTCCACCAGCTCAAAAACTCAACCACTTCCGATCTAGAATTCGTGAGAACAAAGTATTTCTTATACAGAGATTGACTGTCTAGGCATTCACTGGATATCTCACCTTCCAAAAGAAGGATGAATCCAGAGGCTACCTGGCCCGATTACAGACTCTGCCTGAAGAAATAAAATGTAAACACTTTCTGAATAATAGATCCGATGATCAATCCTCGCTTGATATCCTGTAAAAATCTCTTCTACAAATCAAGCAGCTCTGATACCATGTAGAAATTTTGAATAATATGACACATATTCACAGAGATTATCCTGATTATACACTTATAAGCGGAATATGCATAATACATAACCTCCTCTATGTTGATCATCAATTTACAGAAGCAGAAACATTCACAGGCGTAAATAGAAGCATCAATCACACATATCAACACAATATTTTCTCGGGGAAAGCATATCGCTAAAAACCCCAACTATCTGTATATTATAGTGATTGAATCATGTAACAATACATAGTACAATACTCCTCACAAGTACTCAGTACTATCTCCACATGCTACACACAATACAGCTCAGATCTGATCTCCAAATCTCCCCCGCTGCTTGCCTGCCTCCACAGCTCAATACCTGCTCAAGAATGAATGAGAATGGTTTACCAAACTCGTATTTAACCTCCAAAGAATCACTCACACTGGGAAAGACGTGAACAGAGGCTATAATACTTGGTATTGGCCAATTCATTGGCATACTCAATCCCTTTGATTGTGCAAATCATCATGCACAACTATAGTCACAACTGATAGCAATCTGATCCTCTAACACCTGTCCATGCTGAATTGAACATGCACTGACATGCAACTGAGTTAACTGATGTATTCTATAGTTGCATTATGAGTTAATAATTAGTTTAACAACTCATCATTAGTCTATTTGCAATTAGACTAATTACAACTAGTTTAACCAAGTCAAACTGAACACAACTTCATTAACTCTACAATCAACTCCACCAAACTCAACTGATTGAGTTCTAACTGAAGTCATGCATGCAACAACTCAACTGACTCACAAAGAAAGCATACTTCCTTCTGACCGCTGCATGTGCCACATCTGTAGCTCAAACTGAAGTGCTCCAAGAGAATAAGATCAAGTTTATAGTCCAAATATTATTATGAGACAATAATATTTGACTTTTCTATTTTTAACAGCGAGTCTAAAAATAGACTTTGATCACTCCTGCTGTGATCACTCCTGCTGTGGTCACTCCTGCTGGGATCCAAAAATAGAACTTGCGACATAATTTTCCTGCGGGCCCACTTAGTGAAGGTGACTCTTTTCACTAAGCTTCATCATCTTGTTGCATTCTCAACAAGCATTTCTTGTTGCACACTTTTCAACACTAAATGGGTCTACAAGACTAAGTATAAGAGTGATGGGAGTATTGAAAGATAGAAGAAGAGGTTAGTTGCAAAATGTTTCACACAAAGGGATGGGATTGATTATGAGGAGACATTTTCACTATTAGCAAGACATAAGGCTATTAGAACGATGATTTTGAAGGTGAAGGGTGAATTCTTAAATGGGTACTTAAAAGAAAAAGTGTATGTGGAACAACCAAAATGTTTTGAAGTGCAAGGTAAAGAACACAAGGTATACAAGTTAAATAAGGCTATTTATGGCCTCAAACAAGCACCAAGAGAGTGGAATGCAAGAATTGATGGGTATTTTTTTGTAGAATAGCTTCAAGAGAAGCGATAATGAACCTACACTTTACTACAAACATGAAGGTAATGATATTATTATTGTCAGTTTGTATGATGATGATTTATTGTATATGGGTAATAGTTCTAATATGGAGAATGAATTTTAAATTTCTATGATGAATGAATTTGATGTGAAAGATTTAGGTCTCATTTGCAATACTTTTTAGGAATGATATTTTATCGAGCTAAGGATGAAATTTTGATTTCTCAACAAAAGTATGCAAAAGATATGTTGAAGAAATTTGATATGGTTAAATGTAAACTAACCTCTACTCCAATTGCTCATGGAGTTGTGTTGTGTAGAGATGATGGTGCTAAAACCATTGACGAGACAACTTATAGAAACATTGTTGGGATTTTGATGTTTCTAATACATACAAAGTCTGATATTGCTTATTAAATTTATCTTGTTTCAAGGTATATGACCAAGCCATTTGAAATTCATATGAAGGAAACCAAAAGAATATTGAGGTATGTGAAAGGCACTATTAATTTTGGTATTCATTAATACACTTCTAAAAGATTTGAACTTGTTGGTTTTAGTGATTTTGATTGGGGAAGTAGTTTGGATGCTCGAGGGTCTACATATGAGAATTATTTTTTCTCTTGGTTCGGGTTTGATGACATGGAATTCAAAGAAGCAAATTACAATTTCTATTTTATCCACAAAAGAAAAATATATTACATTCACTCTTATCTACATAAGCTGGTTGCTCAGAAAAGTTTTAGAAGAAATTGGAGAAAAACAAATTCAACCAACAATCATTTTTTGTGATAACATGAGCACAATCAAATTGGCCAAGAATCCAGTCCATCATAATAGAATAAAGCATTTTGATTTGAAATATCATTTTATTAAAGATCCAGTTTGGAACAAAGATGTTGACTTGAAATAAGTAATATAGTATTATTCCTTTGGAGAATTTATAGGGGATATTATGTTGGGCTATTTGTGATATACTTAAAGGGTTGCAAGTACTTTTATTTTTTCTGTACTCATATTTTCCCTCATATTTTAAAATCTTCATCAATAGAGACATTCCACGCCATTTGATAATTGAATTATCCTTTTTAATTTTATTTTTAATAAACCAATGTCAATGTCAATGTCTCCAACTCCAAACCAATGTCAATTGAGGCAAAATACATCTCGACGAAATTTCGTTGCTCAAACAATTGGTTTCTTCCCTTTTCGTTGTCCTTGTATTTAGCATTCGTCTGTGGTTTGACACTACCTTCACACGTATTTTAATAAATCGATCGGTCAAGAGAACCTATATTACTGATTTGATGACGAGCTCTTACTTTTGGCAAGACTTCATCGATGGAGAACACAAAGCTCTCAGACGTGGCCAAGATTGTAATATACAGAGCTGTGCTTATGTTCCAGTGTCTTTGCTGGAGTAAATCACAAACACCACCAAATAAATGAGGCTTTTTTCATGTGCTTCAAACGGGTATGAACATATGCTTCTGATCATTGGAAATAACCTTAAATAGACACTATTTACCAACCTACGAAAACAAATGCGTTTTCATCGTTCAAATGGTTGTTGTTTTTTTTTTTAAGATAAGATAAAATAAAATAAAATATATTAATTTTCAATAAAATATTTGTAGTCAACGTGTATATTTTATTGTCAAGTTTTATTAACACAACTGATTGAGGATGAGCCTCGTCAGCAAGGTGACCCAAGGTCAAACCTCACAAGGGGTAGTTGTGCCTTGTGCTAGGGGGATGAGACATGCTAAAAAATCCAATTAGCTAAGGGATGTGTGGCCTAGGATGGATGCAATCCTCGAGTGACTTAGACGGATTAGATTCCCACCCTGCTTCACCATTCTTCCATTCATCCCTTGCTTTGTTTATCAAATTTGGTTGGATAATAGAAATGGCACAAAACAATGCTTCTACATCCTCATCCTTTCTTGAGAGTGCATCTGCAACAACATTTTTCTTCCCTTTTTTGTAGATGATTTCAAAGTAATAACCCAACATATTTGTGACCCATTTTTTCTGTTCTTCTAAAGATAATATTTGTTCTAAAAAGTATTTAAGACTACCATGATCCATTTTTACCTTGAAGTGTCTTCCCATTAGGTAAGGTCGCCATTTCTTAAGTTCTATTGCCAATGTTTCCTTCTCATAAATAGCTTGTTTGAGATGTAGCCATAAAAATACCCAATCGGCAGGATGATCTCCCCATAGAAGCCCACTCTTTTGAATCATCTCAATCTTTCTCCACGACTCTCTGGATATACTGCAACCCCAAACTTCACATCCGTATAAGACAACAGGGGTGACGAGAGTCTCAAAGAGGAACCTTTTTTTACTCCAAATGCAAATATCGACCGACTTACAATTGTTTTCAAGCTCATAATAATCTTTCCAACCTCCAATAATCCTTTTCTCAATGTTATAATTTTAGTTGAAATAATGAGGAAAGTCAATACCCAAATATTTGTAAGAAGAAACTTGCTCTAAACAATGGTTATCATAGACGAAACTACCATGGGTGGTCTTTTTTGATTTAATGATCATGACTTTAGTCTTGTTGGTATTAACTATCATACCCATCTTGGAGCAGTAGACATGAAGAGTCTTAAGCTGCTTGTCTAGGTCATCATGGATTTTTGCAAGAAGAACGATATCATCAACATAAAGGAGAAGAGTAATGATTATATCACCAGGCTCGGTGCCCTTGCAACTTGTAGTTTCCAGAAGCTCCTCAAGCTTATCTATGTAAATGCCAAAAATGGTAGGGGATAGGGGACACCCTTGCTTAACCCCGATATTGTATTTAATATCTTTATACCACCCTTCATTGGTATTAAGCTTGGAAATAACCGTCTCATAGAGGTAGATCACAACAATCCTCAGTTCAGGAGGAACCATGATCTTTTCAAGTCTCTCCCAGAGCTTATCTTGATGAACTATGTCCAAAACTTTTCTAAAGTCCACAAAACAATATAAGAGATCAACTTTACTATTGTGACATTCCTCTGCAATGATCCTGTGAGTGACAAGATGGTCGATAGTCGAATGATGCCTCCTAAAACCAACTTTCCCTTCAGCTCTTTTACCATGGTTTTCAAGCCAAAGGCCAAGCTTCTTTTCCAAAATGAGTCCATATAGCTTGGCTAGGATATGGCTAATCATAATGGTCATGTAGTTAGAGGGAACACTTTTGTCCCCATTTTAAAATATATGCACAATAAGGCTTTGAGTCCAAAGCTTAGGGAAGCCATGTTGTGAAGCCAAACTGAGAATCTTATGGAGATGAGGAATGATGATAGATCTTCCCAATTTAAAGCTCTCAACTTGGTATCCTTCAATATCTTTAGCTTTCCCATTAGCAAGCTTATTAATTGTAGACTCAACATCTTCCAGGGAAAATATATCATCCATAATAGGAGTGTTTAAGATGGTGCCTATGGTGTCTCGAGAGTCATACAACTTCTTAAGATAGTTGTCCCAATTTTCTAGGGGCATAGAATGATTAAGTCTTTAGTTTTATGGACAAGCAGATTCAGCCAAAACTTTATGGGCACAACTTTAGAAAGGTCTAGAAGATGCTCTTGTCTCTTATTAATATATGAACTCTTCTTCTTCTTGATGAGAGCTTTGTATATACTTATATTCCGAAGCTTAATTATTTCATTAGGAGCGTCTTTGATTGCTTTCTTGGCAATTTTACAATCTTTGTCATACCAAGGGTTGGAAGTTCTATTTTTCTGCTTATACGAAGTCTCATTAGAGAAATTGCTAATGGTAGTAGTAGAATGGTAATAAATTTGATCAATGTTGTTATTATAAGTAAGGGAGCCTAAATACCTTTCTAAATCCCTTAAGAAAAGGTCGACATTACTTCTATTGAAGCGAATGTGTCTTTTGCTTTCACTGGTCTCCTGCATGTGGGTGGTGTGCATAACAAGATTGAGGGATAAAGACAAAGGTCTGTGGTCAGAGTCAGGCTTATACCCATTAAGTAGCTCAAAGTTTGTAATACGGTTGAGGACATGGGTGTCAAAAATCACATAATCCACGACACTGTTACCCAACCCATGGAAACAAGTCATATGATCGGAGAGAGGCCACTTGTTAATACCATTACAAATGATTAGGTCCCAGGAACTACAAATTTTGAGGAGCTCGGTGCCGAATAAGTTCTCGATTATGTCTTTAGAGTTTCTCTTGAATATATTAGCTAAGTTACTATCTTCATCGAGCCACAAGGGGTCGGGGTTAGAGTTGTTACTTAACATAATAACTTGGTTAGTAGCAGTTCTAACATTAATGTCCCCAAGCAGAAGGATATTACCTTCATTCCTTAGGTTGTAGATGTCTTTTTCTAGGGTATTGAAAGGTCAATTGTTATCCAAGTTGTTTTTCTTATAGGATGTAGAGTTGATAGGAGCGAAATTGCAGATTGCAAGAAAAATCCTATTGGTGGTAGAATCAAAGATCTCGATCCAAATGTACTGATTGAAGGGGTTGATTTTATGAAGTCAGATGTGAGAGGAAACAATATTCCTTATATAACATGCTATACCACCCAAACCCCTCTGGGAGGATTTCTTATCCAACCTGACCAAAGAGTGAATTCGTTAAGGTGAGGGACCCTAGATTTGTCATGTTCCAAGTTTCAACTAAAATAATAAGATCAATATTCGAGTTCCAACTTAACATAGGACCTTTACACCATAGAAAACCATGAGAATTCCAGAATAGGATCCAGAGTGATGCAAGTCCCATTTTAATCAATAATTAATAAATAATTATTATTAAATCATGGTAGACTTTCACAACATTTTTACACATTTTTACGTCTTATTATTATTATTATTAATTAATTATTGTTATTAATAATAATTAATTATTTATAATAATTATCAATAATTATTTATTAATAATATTTTTTTTTGTCGGTAAAAAGATAGTCATTATATTATCAGAAAATCAATAGATACAAAATACATCTACACAATCTTAGAATTTGGTTTAAGCCTAGCTTTAAGGAATAAGTTGCCTAGAGGAAGACCACGAAAACCAATGTCACTGGTTATTGCTAGTTGGAAAAAATAAGAAAAAATACATATCATAGGAATCCACATTATGGAGGTGGATTTGGAGGAAAGGTTGGAGGAGCAGCAAAGAGAGCAACACATTCATGCATGTGGAAGTCTATGTGCACCACCCTCGCTTCTAGGGAGTAGAGGTGGTCATTTTTTTGCCTATGGTGACAACATAGACTTTCCACTGAGTCTAGGATCTCATTCTACATGTGTTGAAGATCATTGATATAAGCTACTAATTCATTTCTATCTTCATACCTCTACTCCCTTAGAGTATTGATATTGAGCTGAATGTTGGTCAATTGAGAAACAATAGAAGCCAAGGAGATGGGGGCATCTACCTGACCCAGGGAGTGGGTTGGTGATAGAGACACACCCTCTCCTGAATGATGGATGCCAGTAGTTTCAGTAGCAGAGCTTGGCTCCTCTTCCTACTGTCGCCCTGCCATGCGCAGAGCCACCCCTCCCTGATGCGCACGTCCCCTCTGACGGGGCATTAGAACACCATTGTAACTACTAGCCACCCCTGAGAGGATGGCATTCCACCTAACTAGAGAAAAGAACCAAAACAAACTATATTGAACTTGCAGAAGGAGTAAACAAAAGACATTACCGAGACCTTTACCAACCCTGCACTTTCGAGACTGAGGCACTGTTCTAAATGCTATCCACCCTCCCGTGAAGGAAACACCAATGGTAGAAGAACATGAAGCTGCAGAGAGAGGTCGGGAGTCTGTTGGAGCCAATCTTGCACAAAGCTCACCGGTCGACAAGACACCACCGACGAGATGGCTAGCAGAGTCCCCCCCACCGAGATTTCCCCATGACCAAACTGAGAGAAAGCATAAGTGCCATGAGCTATCCCAATTCACCCAGAGAAAGGGCTGACACCTTGGAGTTTCATGCTGCTGCGGGGCCGAGAGAGCCCCCAGATCCCATGGCCATTTCGACTGCTGGTGGTCTCCCTCCTCTAGGATGTAAGAAATGTAAAGGCCATGCCTGTATGCCCCTATACGGAACTGCAACAAGGCAACATTAAGGCCGGACAAAATATGCACTAAACACTCCCTCCTCATCGCCCAAAGCCGTGGAATAGCTTTCCTCGGTCTCCCTACCTTCATGTAAACTATATCACCAAGATTTGATTTGCAGGTGGGTACGATGTACCGTGGAGCTTCATTAATTCTCGCGTGGGGCATGTGGAGGCCCATCGGGCTCCTTGTGCCACCACGCCACCATCTAGAGCCAATGTTCATCACCCACATCATGAATAATAAATAATTAATAATTAATTAAATAATAATAAACAATTTAAATAATTAAATAATAATAAATAATTTAAATAATAATACTAATACTAATTTAAATAATAATATTAAAAATTTAATAATTTAAAATATTAAATAATCAAATAATTATTAAATAATATTGAAAAATTAAGTAATATTTAATCATTTAAATAAATAATATTATTGTTACTAAAAATATTAATAATAAATAACAAATAATAAATATTATAAACCATATAATAAACATGGTTGACCATGGTTGATTTTCATATTGAGAAAATATTTTTCACTATGCGACGTTGGACCATGGTTGTCACAATGTGACGTTGGACCAAGGGATTGATAAACCCAAGGGATTAATATTATAAACCCAAGGTATATAAACCCTAAGATAAATATTATAAACCCAAGGTATATAAACCCTAAGATAAATATTATTAACCCAAGGGATTAATATTAAAAACCTAAGGGATTATAAGCCCAAGGAATAATATTCAACCCAAGGTATATAAACCCTAAGATAAATATTGTAAACCCTAAAATAAACATGGTTGACCATGGTTGAGAATGAATGATTTTCATATTAACACAATAATTGTCACAATGCGACGTTGGACAATGGTTGGCCATGCTTGACCATCATTGATTTCATATTAGGACAATATTTATCACAATGTGATGTCACACCATGGTTGACTATGGATGACCATGGTTGTCAGAATGTGACGTTAGACCAAGAGACAACCTTTGTCACAATGTGAGCATGGTTATTGATCATGGTCACATTGTGACTGACCATGGTTGACCATGATTGATTGTAATGTCAAGACAATCTTTGTCACAATGATACATTGGAACATGGTTGATTTTCATATTGAGACAATATTTGTCACAATCAACATTGAACCATGGTTGATAATGGTTAACCAAGATTGAAAATCATATTGAGAAAAGCCTATTATAAACCCAAGGTATATAAACCCTAAGATAAATATTATAAACCCTAAAATAAACAAGGTTGACCATGAATGATTTTCATGTTGACACAATCTTTGTCACATTGAGACATTTGAATATGGTTGACCATGATTGATTTTCATATTGAGACAAACTTTGGCACAATGTGACATTGGAAAATGGCTGGCTATGGTTGAGCATGTTTGGTTTTCATATTGAGACAATTTTTGTCACAATGCGATGTTGGACCATGCTTGACCATGATTGTCAAAATGCGGACCAAGAGACAATCTTTGTCACAATGTGAACATAAACCCTATAGTAAACATAGTTGACCATGGTTTACCATGGTTGAGTTTCATATTGAGACAATCTTTCACACAATGCGACATTGGACCATGGTTAACCATGGATAACCATGGTTGTCACAATGTGACGATGGACGAAGGGATTGATAAACCCAAGGGATATAAACACTTCAATTGATAAACCCAATGGATTTATAGCATAAACACAAGGGATTAATTCTAAAATATAAAGGTATTATAAACCCAAGGGAATAATATTAAACCCAAGGGATTAGTATTATAAACCCAAGGTATATAAACCTTAAGATAAATAGTATGACCCTAAGGGATTCTAAAACCAAGGGAATAATATTAAACCCAAAGGATAAATATTATAAAATCAAGGTACATAAACCCTAAGATAAATATTATAAACCCTAAAATAAACATGGTTTACCACATATGATTTTGATATTGATACAATCTTTGTCACAATGTGACGTTGGACTATGGTTGACCATGATTGATTTTCATATTGAGACAACCTTTGGCACAATGTGACGTTGGATAATGGTTGGCCATGGTTGATTTTCATAATGAGATAATCTTTCTCACAATGCAACGTTGGACCATGGTTAACCATGGATGACCATGGTTGTCACAATGTGACATTGGACCAAGAGAATAAAAAACCCAAGGGATTAATATTAAAAACCTAAGGGATTATAAACCCAAGGGAATAATATTAAACCCAATTGAATATTATAAACCCTATTATAAACATGGTTGACCATCGTTGACCATGGTTGATTTTCATATTAAGACAATCCGTATCAAAATGCAACGTTGGACCATGGATGACCATGGCTGTCACAATGTGATGTTGGACCAAGGGATTAATAAACCCAAGGGATATGAATACTTCGATTGATAAACCCAAGGGATTGATATTATAAACCTAAGGGAATAATATTAAACCCAAGGTATATAAACCCTAAGATAAATACTATAAACCCAAGGGATAAATATTATAAACCCAAGGTATATAAACCCCTAAGATAAATATTATAAACCCTACAATAAACATGGTTGACCACAAATGATTTTCATATTGACACAATCTTTGTCACAATGCGGTGTTGGAATGTGGTTGACCATGATTGATTTTCATATTGATTTTTCACAATGCGACATTGGACAATGGTTGGCCATGGTTGATTTTCATATTGAGACAATATTTTTTATAATGCGATATTGGACCATGGTTGACCATGGTTTTCACAATGTGGCACTGGACCAAGAGACAATCTTTGTGACAATGTTACCATAAACCCTATAATAAACATGGTTGATCATGGTTGACCATTGTTACTTTTTATATTGAGACAATATTTCTCACAATACGATGTTGGACCATTGTTGAACATGGATGAGGATGGTTGTCACAATGTGATGTTGGACCAAGGGATTGGTAAACCTAAGGGATATGAACACTTCGATTGATAAATCCAAAGGATTAATAATATAAACCAAAGGGATTGATTCTAAGACACCAAGGTATTATAAACCCAAGGGAATAATATTAAACCCGAGGGATTAATATTATAAACCCAAGGTATATAAACCCCAAGATAAATATCATAAACCCAAGGGATAAATATTATAAACTCTAAAATAAACATGGTTGACCATGATTGATTCACCATGGTTGATTTTTATAGAGACAATATTTGTCAAAATGTGATGTTTGACCATGGCTAACCATGGTTGATTTTCATATTGAGATAATCTTTGTCACAATGCGATGTAAGACCCATGCTTGACCATGGCTTATTTTCATATTGAGACAACCTTTGTCATAATGTGACATTGGTCCATGGTTGAGCATGGTTGATTTTCATATTGAGACAATATTTGTCATAATTCGAAGTCAGCAGATGGTTGACCATGATTATAAACCTGAGGGAATTTTTTTAAACCCTAGATTAATATTATAAACCTTATGAAAATATTATATCCTAGGAATATGAACCCTTAGATTAAACTGCACAATTTTCATTGATAGTCCACCTACTACCTGACACTCCACTGAGCCCGGAAACTACGAAGTCATGTATTTCTTGACTTCCTCCCAGAACTGCATAGTCATGACTAGCAATCTCTCATAGCCTAATCCTGGCATTCTCTAGAAAACTGTGTAATTTTCACTGCCAGTGCTCCCTACTTCCCGCACTTCCTTCTCTAAAAAGCTACGCAATTCTACCCCCCAGCTGAGCCATCTCCCTTAAATGTCACTGTTGTCCCGAACCGCTCAACCCAACATCCTAGTGACCTCTGCGGAATGTTTCTCGACAGTGTGCTAAAGCCTCGCATCCTGGCCTGACATGTGCTCTGCGCTATTTCAGAGGCTTGTCCTCTCACCCAGTCACCTGCCCTTGGAAACAAAAGACAATACATAATGATAGACTAGGGTATTTCTGGATTTGATGTCGTATTGTTGTGAGTGATTGCAGAAATAGGTACATGGATGAGACATGGCATAATGACGAATGTGATTAACAAGGAGCGCATGTTAGAAGACTTTCTCATGATTGTACGAACGCACGAAGCATACCAAGTAGCAAGCAAAGGAGACACATGCACATGCATGAACCATCAAGAGAAAACCAAGGCCATCAAATACCTCACACGCTTCGTCATGCAGAGGTGAAGATATGATACACTGAGAGCACAATCATCACTCAACAACAAAACAACTCAATACAAACAACACAACCAACATGTGCATACCAACAACATCATGTCGAGTTGTCATGAGTCGTCTCGACCACATCACTACTATGGGCCATACTTGTTGTAATCAATGTAATGTAACATGGAAGTCCAAGAGACCCATTGATGAAGTCAAAGAGTCATGTAAGTCAAACAGTCATGAGGGAAGTCGAACAGTCACAAGGGTTAGTTTCACCCTTGGCTATATATACCCCCTCATTTTTACAACAAGGGACTTTTCTCCTTGGCTCTTCCTACATAGCGTTGAGAGTCTGTAGTCCTTTCTTTGAGGAGTGAGCAGTCCCTCCAACAATCCACTACTGGGGTTAGTGATGTATGGTGTATGAATGTGTCTTGGAACTTTCGCTTAATTCAGAAGCTTGTCACATGCCATCACATTTTCACACATGTATTGTATTCATTTGTAAGACTATTCTTTGGACGCTTGTAATGCATGTTTCTTTAACTTGTACTAAGATAGTTGAACTATTTCGGTTGTTTTACTACATATGATGTTTGAAATGTGTTGTATCAGTTGTTATCACTGTCTCTCCCATGTGGACTACTCCGCTGGATACTAGACAGACTTATTCTTGTAAACTTATTATAACGACCATCACACTCGTGTGGACTACTCTGTTGGGTGTTGTACGTGCTATTTGTTCACCTTTTTGTGTGTGACTGCTACATCCATGTGGACTACTTCGCCAGAAGCTACGCAAATCCTGTTGTGTTGTGTGTCTCTACCTGAGTTGGGACTACTACCTTTCGACTTGAGACTCACTCTCACCCTCCCCCCCTCTGTAGTGAAGGAACTTAGACACAAGTTACACTAAGCACTCACTAGGCACACGAACCTCATTGTTTGAAGACTAAGTATACCACTCTCATTTGGTGACAAGAAAGAGCTAAGGCATATCTTTAAGATAATGGCAACTGGGCCATCATACCAGATGAGACTCCTACACCAAATAGTGTGAGGTTTAGTTGGGACTTCATACCCAGGAGATCCCCTAAATGTTGTGTTGGGTTGTGTTATATTCTTTCCACGACTAGCCCACATAGTAAACCGGGGGGTGGAGCCCCCCCTTCATTGCACCGATTGCGTAGCGGGCAGGGGGGGGGGTTCATAGGGGGTTTGAGGGGTGCAGGTAACCCACTCTATGGGGTCCAGGGCAACGCCCCAGAAAACTTTGTTTTTGGACCCTATATTAGGTTGCGTGGACCTACCTATGGTTTTGTGCATGATTTCGCACATGGTTTTGGACGCGATGGTTTTCGGTCCATGGTTTTGGACGCGATGGTTTTTGGTCCATGGTATTGGATGCTTCATCATGTATAAATATGTATTGTAACATTGAAACGAAAATAATGAAGAATCAAATTGGTAGTCTCGGTTTTGGGATCCAAGGGAAAATCTTTGTGTATATGTGTTTTATGTGTTATGCTCTCGCATTGTTTATTTTCTAGTTTTTAGAATTCATATGCAGGTAATTTTTGTATGGGGTTAAAACCTACATTTGGTATCAGAGCTGTTTTGGCTTCAAGGGGACGCATTTGTTGCTGAGGGGTTTCGCTCGGGCCTGTGGTAGACCCTGTTTAGTGGGAGATCTACGGGATCGATTCTGGTGGTGAAAGAGGATAGCGAGCAGTGGAAAGATAGAGATCGAGAAATTTAATGGTCAAAATTTTGAGATATGGAAACTCAAGATGGAGGATTTGTTGGTGGATAAAGATTAGTGGGTTGCGGTAGATCCAGGTACTAAACCAATGGGAGTGTCCGATGAAGAATGGAAGAAGTTGGATCGGAAGACAAAGAGAACAATACGATTGTGTGTCTCAGATTTAGTATTTTTGAATGTATCAGGGGAAGCTACGACGAAGGCTTTGTGGGACAAGTTAGGGACTTTGTACCAATCTAAGTCTCTGGTGAATAAATTGTTCCTACGGAAAAAATGTATAACCTGAGGATGAAAGATGGAGACTTGGTGACAGAGCATTTGAACACATTTAATACTGTGGTAAGTCAGTTATTATCTGTTGATATTAAAATTTCAGATGAAGATAAGTGCATCAATTTGTTGTGTTCTCTACCAGATTCGTGGGATAGTCTGGTTATTGCAATAGATGCAACTGCCTTGCAGTTTGATGAAATAGTCTCATCCTTGTTGACGGAGGAGATGAGATGAAAAAATATGGAGAGCCAGAATGGTGATGCCTTGTATGTACAAGGAAGGTCCCAGAATAGAAACAAAAATAAGTCATCAAGTGGGAGATCTAAATCTAGAGGGAGATCTAAATCTCCAGGAAAACCTATAGAGGTGGTATGCTGGAAATATGGAAAGGAAGGGCACTGCAAAAGGGAATGTAAATATAAAGCTCCTGATAAAGGAAAGGGATCTGATGATTCTCCTTATGCAGAGGTGACAACCACCTTAGATGAAGGTGGGGATGTGTACTTGGCTTCTTCAAGTACACATGTAGATCATGAGGGATGATTGATTGACTCAGGTGCATCCTTTCACTTCACTCCCCATAGAGAGTGGTTCTGTGAGTATGAGAAATATGATGGTGGTGATGTCTTCTTGGGGGATGACAGGAAGGCTAGAATCAATGGTCGCAGAAAAGTAAAGTTGAAGTTGCAAGGTGGAAGGGTTAGAACACTTCCAGGTGTTTTGTATATTCCTGCATTAGCCAGAAATCTGATTTATGTAAGCAAGCTGGATGATGCAGGTGTAAAAACAATGTCCGAGAATGATACTTGCAAGATGGTTCGGGGGTACTGGTATTGATGCAGGGAGTTCGAATTGGAACTCTGTACAAGCTGCAAGGTAGCACTGTTGTTGATGGGTGCAATAGTTCTCTGGTTCCTGAAAGTGGAGCAGAAAATCTAGTGGTCTCTGCAGAGAAGACCATGCTGTGGCATCAAAGGCTTGGACATATTAGAGAGAAGGGCCTTCTAATACTTCATGGTAAAGGTATGGTAGAAGGTATGAGTAATAGCTCTCTGGATTTTGATTTTTGTGAAAATTGTGTATATGGGAAGCAAAATCAAGTGAGTTTCCCCTTTGGTGATAAGAAGGTGAAATAGATATTAGAACTTCTGCATAGTGATGTGTTTGGAATTGTGAAGGTTCCATCACTAGGTAAGTCTATGTACTATGTATCATTTATAGATGACTTCTAAAGGAATACATGGATATATTTCCTTAAGAAGAAATATGAAGTCTTTGACAGGTTTAAAGAATTTAAGGTTTTGGTGGAAAACTAGACAGAGGAAGATCAAGGTGTTGAGGACAGATAATGGTGGAGAGTTTTGCAGTAAGGAATTTGAAGAATTCTGTAAGAAGTGTGGTATAGCACGCCAAAAGACTGCTCCATACACACCTGAGAAAAATGGAGTTGCAGAAAGAATGAACAAGACGTTGATGGAGAGGGTAAGAAGCATGCTCAGTGGTGCTGGTTTAGGACAGGAATTCTGAGCAGAGGTGGTGGAGACAGCATGTTACCTGGTCAACAGATCACCTTTATCAGTGTTGGAGGATAAGACTCCACAAGAGGTATGGACTCGTAAGAAACCCTCTCTTTCACATCTGAGGGTATTTGGATGTGATTCATATGTACATGTTCCAAAGGAGAAAAGAACCTTGAGTTGGATAGTAAATCTAAAAAGTGCATATTTATTGGGTATAAGGATGGTTTAAAGGGTTATAAGCTTTGTAACCCAGTAACAAGGAAGGTTATGTATAGCCGAGATGTGGTGTTCAGAGAGGTGAAAGGTGTTATTAAACATAAAGTCAAACCAAAGGAACCTGAGAAGATAAAGTTTGAGCTTAAGGAGGAAGAATCAGACTCTACAGCAGAGGAGGAATCAGAATATGAAGAGACACAAACTCTGGGTGTGAGAAGATCAGTTCGAGAAAGAAGGTAGCTAGAAAGGTATAGTCCATCTGTTTTCTATTCAAATTTTACTTTATCTATTACTAATGATGATCCCAGAATTGTGAAGGAAGCAGTAGATTTAGAGGATGGAAAAATCTGGAAAGAGGCCATGGTTGATGAAATGGCATCTTTTCACAAAAATGAGGCTTGGGATCTAGTGGAGTTGCCGGCCGGAAGGAAACCCATTGGCAACAAATGGGTGTTCAAGAAGAAGACAAATGCAGAAGGAAAGGTGGAGAAATACAAA
This sequence comes from Pinus tabuliformis, assembly GCA_031772625.1. Lineage (NCBI taxonomy): Eukaryota > Viridiplantae > Streptophyta > Pinopsida > Pinales > Pinaceae > Pinus > Pinus tabuliformis. The sequence continues at coordinate 779,415,503 of CM062812.1, read as the reverse complement.
GCTCGGTTGGTAGAAAAAAGTTATTCCCAGGTGTCGGGAATTGATTTTGGTGATATTTTTCTCCTGTTGCCAAGGTAACTTCTATTAGATTACTTTTATCTGTTGTTGCTACTTTTGATTTTGAGGTAGAACAGATGGATGTGAAGACAACATTTCTTCACGGGGATCTGCGTTGAGTCTTGAACATGTCATTCATTTCCATTACACTTTCACTATTATGTCCATTATATCACTTCCATTTCACCTCCAATTCACTACTATGTCACCACATTCATCCCACTTTCATTATCATTGGGTCACCTTTATGTTTTTCCAATCTTTATTATTTCTAAGCCTTTTAAGTGAATTTGTGGTTAAAAATTAGAAAATAATGTGCATATGCTTATACCTAACAAATGGGTTGAGGTTGTTGACATGTGTAGGTTGAAAGGAGACTTCTAGAAGACCCTTATGTGGCACTCTAAGGCCAAATTCGAATTTGGTTGGAAAGAATCATGGGATCATGAGGATATGTGTCACATCTCCTAATTGTATTGTAACTCTAAGAAGACATGTGTCTTATCAGTTCCTATTTTGATTAGGACTCTAGAGGTAGAGGGAGAGATTCATGGACTATTATTAATGAGATGGCTCTCATCTTTTTGTATAAATAGGAGATCTCTCTCCTTCATTTGTTAGTCCTTAGTCCCTAGTTCTTAAGTTTGTAGTTCTTCCTTGATGGCTTTTGAAAGCTTTGGAGAACTTTGTTGTACTTTGTACTTTTGAAGAAATTGAATAAAGCTTTGATGTTCTCAACATGGAAGGAGATGTGAAGTAGATGTCATGGAGCATATTAGAATGTAAGGTAGAGTAGATTTCATTTTGTAAATATTGCTTTGTAGAATGTAAGGTAGAGTAGATTTCATTTTGTAAATATTGCTTTGATTTCATTATGTTATTTAATTGCTTTCAAGTTTGATAGATTAGATTTTTCATTCATGCAATTTTAATTCATGCAAGTGGCAGAGGGCCCCTGCACACTAAAGCCTTGTATAGTTGTCATTTAATTCTGCATTTAATTTTGTTATGCTTCTGTACATTAGCTGTACATAACAAGCTGTTTTGATTACTGTTGTTTTACATTAATTTTGTTATGCTTCTGTATATTAGCTGTACATAAATTGCTTTCAAGTTTGATAGATTAGATTTTTCATTCATGCAATTTTAATTCATGCAAGTGTGTTCAACCGGTTGATTGTAGATTAGTGATGCACATAGCCTTTTAATGACTAATGACATGATAGAATCATCTTGTCCTTCTGCTGAAGCAGCAAGGATACTGGGTCTCATAGTCACTAGCTCATTGTTTGGTTATTGCATTTTATTTTGATTGAATTAGCTGTATATTTACACTTTTGTTTAAATACTAATTCCATCAATAACATGTTTTAAGTTCTTTTGAAGTGCTAAGTTTTGGAAGTTACCATTAGGGACATAGGCCTTGTCTTGAAATCTTTATCCATACTTGTCCTTTAAAAGTATTCTTAAGACCTTAGAATAGGATTTCCATTTGCATTAAACACTTTAGAAAACCAACAAGAACAAAACCCCAAAAACAACATAAACTATAAAACAACGAAGTAAGAGAAAGGTTAACTAAGCACATATGGTGCACCACACTTTATCAGTTTACGATACCCAGATTGATAATTTATGTAGAGCAATTTAAGACGTTAAATTGACTAGACATTTTGGTGCCGTTGCCGGGGAAGTGTAATTAGGAGACCTTATTTCTTACATCTGAAAAAAAATTAACAATTCTTGAGTATGCTCTCCTCCTGCACTTTGTGTGATCTGGAGGATCAGAAAAATTATTTTTATGTAAAAAAAAAGTTAATAATTCTTGAGTATGCTCTCCTCTTGCACTTTGTGTGATCTGGAGGATCAGAAAAAGAATTATTATGTAAAAAAAGAAAAGAAAGGAGACAAAATAAACTTCAACATTTCAATTGATTCAATAAAAAAAAAAAATGATGAAAAAATTAAACTCAACTGCTTTGATAGGTTCAAATTGTCCAAAATTGTTTGGTTATGCTTTGTAGTGGTCTTCAAAACACTGTATCCTATTTTAATAAGGTTTTGCAACTTAGCTGCGGAAACTGCCATGATTCCGTAGCTAGCTGAGAATTCCGCAGTGGTTTCATGGTTTAGTAGGTTACAAGCATTCAATGAAAAAAACCGACCACATGGGCATCTTCAGAATTGTCCCGACATGGATCCTATCCTAGTCACCCAGCTCAGATCGATGAAAAACCAGCCTAAGACCTCAATCAAAGTCCTATTTTTAACATGTTTTTCTTAAAGTATTTGCTGCCTGAAATTGAAAATCATGAATCCTTTTTATAAAATTTTACAATTTCAGAGAAAAAAGAGAAGAAAAACAAGCTATGGTTATCCTGAATCCTAGGTTTCACTGTGGCCTCAGTATGCATCCATGTTCAAATTTTTGCCTTAAAATGAACCTGCAAAAACCAAATAAATCAAAACTCTGTTGTGTTAAAATAAAAACTCTGCATTTTTGGAATCTGGTTGGAATTTTGCTGATCTGGTTTTCAAAGAAAAGGTATGAAGGATTAGTTGGATATCTTGTAGAAAAGGCATTGACAACACATTGTGTTAAAATATCTATAGAACTACCGATTCATTTGCATTAATATCAAGGTATCCAAATTCCTCCCTATCTTGCAATCTGAGAAATGGTGGAGTGATCTATCAATTGGCAAGTCCGAGAGAACCAAATATTTTTTGTTCTTAATTTATGTTCTCAGGACTTTGGATCTTCACAAAATGATAAAGAAACTTTTTGTTTTCTTCAATCCAATACACCACTCTGCAGTCATTTTATGAATTTGCACCCCGCAACCTTTTATTTTAAAATTCTGCTAGAGTTTACGATTGCTAGTTGAGGATCTGTTTATACAAGTCTCTGTTTTGTAAACACATTTTCATTGTATGCTCTGTATTCTTTTTGCAACCACTGGTTTTTTTCTTCAATCTTCTTCCATCTTCCGCTCATACAACCGTTCCGCCTCTGTGAAACCATCGCTTACATTCCATCAAATACCTGATCATAAAAAATGAAACAATGCTAATGTATTTGAAAATTTCTATACGGATTCATTTGTTAATCAAACAAGAAAAACGAATGCAGCAATAAAAACATCAACTCAGAAAAAATACAGAACAGAAAAAAAAAAACGTCAAACTTTGAGAGCTCGATTTGCCCAAACGAAGGCGAATTTCAAGAAAATAAAACATGGGTTTTTTTTCCAGGTGGGTCAATTAGATAACCCAGAAACCGTTTGAAGCAATTTGTGGCGGTCTGGGAGAAATCTTTGGTTCTTTGGAGCCTCTTTTTTGCCGCCGCGTGAAGAAAAACGGAATTTGAGTTAATTAACTAATAGTTTGAATGTGTGATTCAATTCCGCGTGCCTGAGGAAGAGAAATCCGCTCAGGTCCTATCTCCTTGGCGGCCAGATCATCCATCGTGTCACTGAATATGAGGAAAAAAATATTTTTATTAAATGCACAGAGAACAATTCAAACACGGCACGCTGTAGTTGAAATACGACTCTTTGTCATTAAAAAACCATTTGTTGATTTTGCCACCCGTCTAAGCACTTGCTCCACCACCTCTCGATTAATAACAATTCTAAATTAAACAAAACAGTGGTTAACAATAATCCAATTGAACACGGCTCTCCATCACGTGAACCAGTCCAAACTGATATGGCAATTTCTATCTAACTTCACTACTCCGCTCCGTTCCTGCCACTTGTTCTCTGTTTCTCCATTTACCATCACTGTATTTTTCTCCATAAAACCATGTCAATTCCCCGCTAACACATTATGAATCTTCTTCATCCATCATTCACGCAGATGAATTGTTAGAACAAGAAGGAAAGAATGGGTCTGTTATTGAGGGCAGAACTGGAAGGGGTTAAGTCTATGAAAGGGCCAAATAGTTATGATCATGGTTATAGGCTGTTTATCAAACTATAAGTCCATTAATAATATTGTTTTGCTCCATTCACAGAGTTCCTACATGCAGACAACAAATTTTTTTTTTCAAAATTGATGATCGACTGTTTTAGCTTAACTTTCCGCAGCTGGCTTAACTTTCCGCAACTGTTTTGTTAAACTCTAGGTTGCAGGTGTCATCAAGCAAAACAAGTCACATGGGTAGCTGGGAGAATGTTGGTACATAGATGGTGTCCTATTCATTCGATCAAATTTTATGAAAAAGACCTCGGTCAAAAGGAAGTCAAATTGTGTGTTATCACTAAGTCGCCACACTGAGTCGCTGCATGTCAAGAAAAAATAATAATTTTGAATCAATGAAATGAATAAATTATTTGCTCACTTTTCTGAAGGTATTGATTAATTTTGGATTGATGATGAAAAATGAATGGCTAACTTTGTATCCAAGATTTTTAACTACAGAACTGTGCACATTCCACAGCTAAAGTCCAATTCCGCAGCCAGAAAAACCTCATTGTTCAAATCAGCCTATCTTTCTCATACAAAATCAGATTTTAATTATTTAAGTATCATTGGAAAGATCTCAACAAGATCTACACAATGAGAAAACCATCATTAGAGTTTGAAATGACAAATAATGAAATAAATTGTTGAAAGGAAGCAACATTCAACTTGGGGCACCAATTCCAAAGCAGGTATAAATTCTTTTGATTTTTCCTTTGAGAACTTATTTCATTAATACAAATTCTTTTTTTTGTGTGTAAATATCATAACTAGAGAGATTGATCACCTCTCTCCTTTGATAATCTTACATTCCATTGCAGACGAAGTATTAGTTTTTTTGTAGGTTCCAGGAGAAAGGACAAATGACTACAAGAGAATGGTGTCTCTCTAAGAGACCAATTTGTTTCATAAGAGGATGATCAGCAACAAAGAGGAAATATGCTGATGCAAAATCAGATCCAAACACTTGAAAAACTTTCAGATACTATTGTCTCCATCACATCCATCCATCACATCCATACTTCATAATAAACCATTCATCTCATTTTCCTCCATATTTTCCATTTACATTTACATACACTTTCCATCTCTTTTTGTCCATCCATAACCCACAAATAAAAGCAATATGCTCATTCATATGCTTATTGCCCATTACCATTTCTACTCTCTATTGCCATCTTCCATTTTCATCTTCCATTCCTTGTCATTTTCATTCCGCAAATAAGCCCTGCTTCAATGCAAATTATTGAGTCCATAGTCCTTTGAGTATAAGTTCTTTGTAAAAACACCTTGAGGCTTGCATGCCTTAATGGCAAGTCCTCATGCTGACAAACAATGGGAATACATTAATGTCCCTTGTTTGTTAGATCTTCTAGGTGACTCGACTTCAACAAATTCATTCGTACTTAGCAATATGTGTTTGGGCATCTTGACTCTCATTGTCATCAATGGTGAGAGTTCTCGTGTTGACTAGTGGCATCCATTAATGGCCACTAAGCCAACAATTTCCTACTATGTTCGACATCAGAACATCTTTTCACATAGTAGGAATTGTGCCAATGAGTTTTGAAGACGTGAAGACTATTATTTTCAGCATTTTGAAGTAGATTCAACAAGTTTTAGTAGAAGCAATAAAAAGTCATCTTATCTCTCTATCCATGACTCCTCTTGTTCAGCCACTTGAAGAAGAATATGATCAGAAATTTTCAGCCACTACACATACAACTCATCCATTCCAAAGGGTAAGTGAAGGTACGACATTTTCTAACTTTTGACCATAGAATTCCATAAAAAGCTAGAATGATAATTGTTGGAAAAACATTTCTCTTCCTCATTTCATAAAATTGCCAATAACATCAGTTGGGGGGGGGAATACATTCATATTCATATCTTGCCATGTCCATATCATATTCAGGAGCTCACATACTTCCAACATATATTAATTATTACATTGCTATTATGAGCATACAATGGCTTTTGAAAAGTGCTTAAAGGATAAATTGGATACGAACAAAATCATGGTTGTCACACAAGAAGCAACCATCATGCAATCCAATAAAGATATACTTTGCAACAATAATCAAAATATCATTATGCAAAGTTTAAAGATCAAAATAGAAGGCAAAAAAAAAATGGTTGTAACACAGGAACCAACCATGTTGCAATTCAAGTAAAACACTTTGCAGAAATATAAAGTCATCAAATGATATCATGCAAAGTTAAGCCAAAGCTCAAGGATCAAAAGAGTTAATGTAATATATATTGCATGAGGACATGCAATAGCTTCAGTTGCGGGGTATGTTGAGTCTTGAAAATGTCATTCATTTCCATTACACTTTCACTATTATGTCCATTATATCACCTCCATTTCACCTCCATTTCACTACTATGTCACCACATTCATCCCACTTTCATTATCATTGGGTCACCTTTATGTTTTTCCAATCTTTATTATTTCTAAGCCTTTTAAGTGAATTTGTGGTTAAAAATTAGAAAATAATGTGCATATGTTTATACCTAACAAATGGGTTGAGGTTGTTGACATGTGTAGGTTGAAAGGAGACTTCTAGAAGACCCTTATGTGGCACTCTAAGGCCAAATTCGTATTTGGTTGGAAAGAATCATGGGATCATGAGGATATGTGTCACATCTCCTAATTGTATTGTAACTCTAAGAAGACATGTGTCTTATCAGTTCCTATTTTGATTAGGACTCTAGAGGTAGAGGGAGAGATTCATGGACTATCATTAATGAGATGGCTCTCATATTTTTGTATAAATAGGAGATCTCTCTCCTTCATTTGTTAGTGCTTAGTCCCTAGTTCTTAAGTTTGTAGTTCTTCCTTGATGGCTTTTGAAAGCTTTGGAGAACTTTGTTGTACTTTGTACTTTTGAAGAAATTGAATAAAGCTTTGATGTTCTCAACATGGAAGGAGATGTGAAGTAGATGTCATGGAGCATATTAGAATGTAAGGTAGAGTAGATTTCATTTTGTAAATATTGCTTTGTAGAATGTAAGGTAGAGTAGATTTCATTTTGTAAATATTGCTTTGATTTCATTATATTATTTAATTGCTTTCAAGTTTGATAGATTAGATTTTTCATTCATGCAATTTTAATTCATGCAAGTGGCAGAGGGCCCTTGCACACTAAAGCCTTGTATAGTTGTCATTTAATTCTGCATTTAATTTTTTTATGCTTCTGTACATTAGCTGTACATAACAAGCTGTTTTGATTACTGTTGTTTTACATTAATTTTGTTATGCTTCTGTATATTAGCTATACATAAATTGATTTCAAGTTTGATAGATTAGATTTTTCATTCATGCAATTTTAATTCATGCAAGTGTGTTCAACCGGTTGATTGTAGATTAGTGATGCACATAGCCTTTTAATGACTAATGACATGATAGAATCATCTTGTCCTTCTGCTGAAGCAGCAAGGATACTGGGTCTCATAGTCACTAGCTCATTGTTTGGTTATTGCATTTTATTTTGATTGAACTAGCTATATATTTACACTTTTGTTTAAATACTAATTCCATCAATAACATGTTTTAAGTTATTTTGAAGTGCTAAGTTTTGGAAGTTACCATTAGGGACATAGGCATTGTCTTGAAATCTTTATCCATACTTGTCATTTAAAAGTATTCTTAAGACCTTAGAATAGGATTTCCATTTGCATTAAACACTTTAGAAAACCAACAAGAACAAAACCCCAAAAACAACATAAACTATAAAACAACGAAGTAAGAGAAATGTTAACTAAGCACATATGGTGCACCACACTTTATCAGTTTACGATACCCGGATTGATAATTTATGTAGAGCAATTTAAGACGTTAAATTGACTAGACAATCTAGAAGAGGAGATCTACATGAAGAAACCTGAAGGCTTTGTGGTGAAGGGTAAGAAAGAATTGGTATGCAAGTTAAAGAAGTATTTGTATGGATTAAAACAGTCACCAAGGATGTGGTATCAGAAATTTGATACATTTATATGGGGACTTGACTTCACCAAAAGCAAAGCAGATCACAGTGTGTATTTTAAATTAATTGGTGACCATGTTATTTATTTGGTCTTATATGTGGATGATATGTTGCTGGTTGGAAATGACAAAGAAATTATCCAGGATTTGAAGACCCAATTGTCCTCCAAATTCGACATGAAAGATCTTGGTGCTGCAAACTATATTTTGGGCATGGAAATTAAAAGAGATCGGGCAAAGAGGAAGCTCTGGATAAACTAAAGGAAGTATGTCGAGACAATATTGCAGAGGTTTAATATGGAGGATAGTAAACGGTGAAGGTTCCTATTCCTGTAGGTGTAAAGTTATCCACTGAACAGTGCCCCAAGACACAAGAAGAGGAAGAGGACATGTCCCGTGTTCCATATGCAAGTGCAGTCGATAGCCTGATGTATGCGATGGTCTGTACTAGACCAAACATTGCACATGCAGTGGGAGTATTGAGTAGGTTTATGTCAAAACCAGGGAAGGAGCACTGGACAACAATGAAGTAGGTTTTTAGGTATTTGTGTGGCAATAGTGATTATGGTTTGTGCTACCAAGGAAGACCAGGATTGGACATAGTGTTGGATATTCGCAGCTTTGTTGATGTAGACTGGGCTGGAGATCTGGATCAAAGAAGATCTACAAGTGGGTATGTGTTTAACCTATTTGGAGGTGCAGTCAGTTGGATGAGTAAGAAACAATCTATAGTGGCACTATCAACTACAGAGGCAGAATACATGGCAGCCACTCATGCAAGCAAGGAACTAGTTTGGTTGCAGAGATTGTGTTCAAGTATGGGGTTAGTACATGGAGCTATAAGGATAGACTGTGATAACCAAAGTGCAATTTTCTTGGCAAAAAACCCTGCATATCATTCAAAGACAAAGCACATTGATGTTCAATATCACTTTGTGAGGGAAATGGTAGAAGACAAAAAGGTGTTGCTGGTAAAGGTGGACACTTCTAAGAATACTGTAGATGCATTAACAAAATCTGTGAGTTTTGAGAAGTTCTCTTGGTGTAGAGAAACAATGGGCATTGCAAGGCTGGATAAATGACTAAGCTCTCTTGTGCCCCCCTATGGAAAGAAAACAACAAGTGGGAGAATGTTGGGTTGTGTTATATTCTTTCCACGACTAGCCCACGTAGTAAACCGAGGGGTTAGAAGGGGGTGGAGCCCCCCCTTCATTGCGCTAATTGCGTAGCGGGGGGGTGGGGGGGTCATAGGAGGTTTGAGGGGTGCAGGTAACCCCAATCTATGGGGTCTGGGGCAGCACCCCAGAAAATTTTGTTTTTGGACCCTATATTAGGTTGGGCGGACCTGCCTATGGTTTTCTGCATGATTTTGCACATGGTTTTGGACGCGATGGTTTTCAGTCCATGGTTTTAGACGTGATGGTTTTTGGTCCATGGTATTGGATGCTTCGGCATGTATAAATATGTATTGTAACATTGAAAGGAAAATAATGAAAATCAAGCTGGTAGTCTCGGTTTTGGGATCTAGGGGAAACTCTCTGTGTATATGTGTTTTATGTGTTATGCTCTCGCAATGTTTATTTTCTGTGTTTTAGAATTCGTATGCAGGTAATTTCTATACGCGGTTAAAACCTACATGTTGACGGATCCAACACCGTCAACACATACATATTCGGCCTTGCAAATGGAAAATTGATAAAACAAGTTCAATTCATTATTGGATTTTAGAAAATTGAAAGGAATGATGAAATGCACAAATGAATACATAAATCGTTTTAAAAACATCTTTACTTCAGAATATTAAATCAATTTATTTAATTAAATAAATAAATAGTTTGATAAATTGTATTATTAAAGTTTGTGAAAAACCCAAAACATCTAAATGATATGTAAGGCACTTCGCGGTCCACAAATTTCAATGTGTCGCATAACCATTTTATTATTAAAATAATGCAACATGTCCCGTGTTCCATATGCAAGTGCAGTCGATAGCCTGATGTATGCGATGGTCTGTACTAGACCAAACATTGCACATGCAGTGGGAGTATTGAGTAGGTTTATGTCAAAACCAGGGAAGGAGCACTGGACAACAATGAAGTAGGTTTTTAGGTATTTGTGTGGCAATAGTGATTATGGTTTGTGCTACCAAGGAAGACCAGGATTGGACATAGTGTTGGATATTCGCAGCTTTGTTGATGTAGACTGGGCTGGAGATCTGGATCAAAGAAGATCTACAAGTGGGTATATGTTTAACCTATTTGGAGGTGCAGTCAGTTGGATGAGTAAGAAACAATCTACAGTGGCACTATCAACTACAGAGGCAGAATACATGGCAGCCACTCATGCAAGCAAGGAACTAGTTTGGTTGCAGAGATTGTGTTCAAGTACGGGGTTAGTACATGGAGCTATAAGGATAGACTGTGATAACCAAAGTGCAATTTTCTTGGCAAAAAACCCTGCATATCATTCAAAGACAAAGCACATTGATGTTCAGTATCACTTTGTGAGGGAAATGGTAGAAGACAAAAAGGTGTTGCTGGTAAAGGTGGACACTTCTAAGAATACTGTAGATGCATTAACAAAATCTGTGAGTTTTGAGAAGTTCTCTTGGTGTAGAGAAACAATGGGCATTGCAAGGCTGGATAAATGACTAAGCTCTCTTGTGCCCCCCTATGGAAAGAAAACAACAAGTGGGAGAATGTTGGGTTGTGTTATATTCTTTCCACGACTAGCCCACGTAGTAAACCGAGGGGTTAGAAGGGGGTGGAGCCCCCCCTTCATTGCGCTAATTGCGTAGCGGGGGGGTGGGGGGGTCATAGGAGGTTTGAGGGGTGCAGGTAACCCCAATCTATGGGGTCTGGGGCAGCACCCCAGAAAATTTTGTTTTTGGACCCTATATTAGGTTGGGCGGACCTGCCTATGGTTTTCTGCATGATTTTGCACATGGTTTTGGACGCGATGGTTTTCAGTCCATGGTTTTAGACGTGATGGTTTTTGGTCCATGGTATTGGATGCTTCGGCATGTATAAATATGTATTGTAACATTGAAAGGAAAATAATGAAAATCAAGCTGGTAGTCTCGGTTTTGGGATCTAGGGGAAACTCTCTGTGTATATGTGTTTTATGTGTTATGCTCTCGCAATGTTTATTTTCTGTGTTTTAGAATTCGTATGCAGGTAATTTCTATACGCGGTTAAAACCTACATGTTGACGGATCCAACACCGTCAACACATACATATTCGGCCTTGCAAATGGAAAATTGATAAAACAAGTTCAATTCATTATTGGATTTTAGAAAATTGAAAGGAATGATGAAATGCACAAATGAATACATAAATCGTTTTAAAAACATCTTTACTTCAGAATATTAAATCAATTTATTTAATTAAATAAATAAATAGTTTGATAAATTGTATTATTAAAGTTTGTGAAAAACCCAAAACATCTAAATGATATGTAAGGCACTTCGCGGTCCACAAATTTCAATGTGTCGCATAACCATTTTATTATTAAAATAATGCAACATGTCCCGTGTTCCATATGCAAGTGCAGTCGATAGCCTGATGTATGCGATGGTCTGTACTAGACCAAACATTGCACATGCAGTGGGAGTATTGAGTAGGTTTATGTCAAAACCAGGGAAGGAGCACTGGACAACAATGAAGTAGGTTTTTAGGTATTTGTGTGGCAATAGTGATTATGGTTTGTGCTACCAAGGAAGACCAGGATTGGACATAGTGTTGGATATTCGCAGCTTTGTTGATGTAGACTGGGCTGGAGATCTGGATCAAAGAAGATCTACAAGTGGGTATATGTTTAACCTATTTGGAGGTGCAGTCAGTTGGATGAGTAAGAAACAATCTACAGTGGCACTATCAACTACAGAGGCAGAATACATGGCAGCCACTCATGCAAGCAAGGAACTAGTTTGGTTGCAGAGATTGTGTTCAAGTACGGGGTTAGTACATGGAGCTATAAGGATAGACTGTGATAACCAAAGTGCAATTTTCTTGGCAAAAAACCCTGCATATCATTCAAAGACAAAGCACATTGATGTTCAGTATCACTTTGTGAGGGAAATGGTAGAAGACAAAAAGGTGTTGCTGGTAAAGGTGGACACTTCTAAGAATACTGTAGATGCATTAACAAAATCTGTGAGTTTTGAGAAGTTCTCTTGGTGTAGAGAAACAATGGGCATTGCAAGGCTGGATAAATGACTAAGCTCTCTTGTGCCCCCCTATGGAAAGAAAACAACAAGTGGGAGAATGTTGGGTTGTGTTATATTCTTTCCACGACTAGCCCACGTAGTAAACCGAGGGGTTAGAAGGGGGTGGAGCCCCCCCTTCATTGCGCTAATTGCGTAGCGGGGGGTGGGGGGGTCATAGGAGGTTTGAGGGGTGCAGGTAACCCCAATCTATGGGGTCTGGGGCAGCACCCCAGAAAATTTTGTTTTTGGACCCTATATTAGGTTGGGCGGACCTGCCTATGGTTTTCTGCATGATTTTGCACATGGTTTTGGACGCGATGGTTTTCAGTCCATGGTTTTAGACGTGATGGTTTTTGGTCCATGGTATTGGATGCTTCGGCATGTATAAATATGTATTGTAACATTGAAAGGAAAATAATGAAAATCAAGCTGGTAGTCTCGGTTTTGGGATCTAGGGGAAACTCTCTGTGTATATGTGTTTTATGTGTTATGCTCTCGCAATGTTTATTTTCTGTGTTTTAGAATTCGTATGCAGGTAATTTCTATACGCGGTTAAAACCTACATGTTGACGGATCCAACACCGTCAACACATACATATTCGGCCTTGCAAATGGAAAATTGATAAAACAAGTTCAATTCATTATTGGATTTTAGAAAATTGAAAGGAATGCTGAAATGCACAAATGAATACATAAATAGTTTTAAAAACATCTTTACTTCAGCATCTTAAATCAATTTATTTAATTAAATAAATAAATAGTTTGATAAATTGTATTATTAAAGTTTGTGAAAAACCCAAAACATCTAAATGATATGTAAGGCACTTCGCGGTCCACAAATTTCAATGTGTCGCATAACCATTTTATTATTAAAATAATGCAACCATAATCACAAAAGCAAATATTACAGGAGACATAGAGAAAGGAGAAAAAAGCAGGCAAGTAATAGAGAAATATGCAAAAGCTTTCATTGAGTAGAGTGCGCATATGCGAAAGAAGCTTTGATTTTGCGGAGGAAGATTTCATTGTGGGCATGAAGTTTTCATTATGCAAAGGGTAGACATGCATGAGTGTGGAGGAGTGAAATAAATTGATATATAATATTTCTCAATATTTGCTCAATATTTATTTCTGGGTTCCACACAATGTATGAATCCAGACCTCTGCTCTTCGCACAATGTATCAATGGTAGAAATGGTGAGATAAAATATGCAAATTTTGATATTCCATTATAATTCTAAGCTCGGATTTTTGGGTGACAACATGTGTAGAGTGTGGAGGTGTGGAAATGATAATAACAACAAATTGTAGAAACGATTGCCGAAACGAAACATTCTTGAATAATGAAAAAATGTGAACCCCACATTGATTTAATCAATTAATCCTGTGTCTCCACACTCCATGAATTGCAATGTGAGGCATAACCATTTCATTATTAGCCATTAAGATATGAAAATATATTTGTTAATCATAAGATTGAGCATTAACTAAAATTTTAATATCCACTAATCGGTGCTACGAAAAGTTAATATGTATAGAGGAGTACCATATAAATAGGTGTAAAAAAGAGGAAACAAAGGTTCTACCGCACATATCATTCTTTTGCACATCCTTCTAGACTGCTAGAACGGATACTAGTTGTGAAGCCATGTTTATGCATGTATTCACTGAATAAATGCCGAAAATGCTATTTTATAATATTGATGGATTTGTTAAAAAGTAGCAATCATTACACAATGTGTTAGAGTAAATGCTATTAATCATTGAAACGATATCCTAATTACTCATTGACTCACCAGATAAATGCTTACATTAATTGGAAAGATAAATAGAGAAATACACAAATTAAATTAGGAAAATATTTTAAAATTGGGGAAATATTTTTTGTTTACAAAAATATGGGGAAAAAACTGTTTTGCACCTAGAGTAGGGAAATGGCTAAATCGGTGGCAATCTACATTGACATAGGGTATAGCCAATTAATTAGAGGTATATAGATACATTCTACCCATGGGAATTAAATGTTATTTATTCAGAAAGTCGGATAACATGCTATTCTTTTATTTCCCAACTCGATAACGAGGTGGGGTGGAACAATTTTATGCTCTAGTTTCATTTGATTAATGTTGTTATATTTCACTTCTTGGGGGTTATGTAACTTTTCTTTTACATACCGTAACTATTAATTTAGATAGTTTCTTTTGGGACTACATTATTGTTCATTGCAATGCAAGTTTAGGTGAGTTGTTGTTGTTCTTTGCTGAGTTATTGTTTTATTTAACATAAAAGGTTTTGTTAGTTTAGCTAATCTATAACATTATTGTATTTGTGTCTTTTTTATTTTCTAGCAAAATACAAGATGCAATGTGAATGAGGAAGAGTAAGGCATAAAGTTGGTGAACAAGGAGAGTGAAGCCAATGTCACATGGAAATCATTGACCTTGCATATCTCAATATGCTTCTGGAACAATTCCTAAGAGGCATAAATGATGACCAGAATATGATCATATCATTCATGAATTATCTCCAACACAACCGGTGGTAGATGCATGACATATTAGAAAATCTGCAAAAGGGCAGGGGCGTATATAGGAAAAACTTGATCGCTTTGAAGGTAGATTATATCACATGGAGAAACATGTACATTGTGATTTCAAGCTTCTTCTGTCACCAGGTTTAGGACCAAAGAATCTTGTTCAATAACTACCCCTCATAGATAATAACATTTGGTTGTGTATTGATCCTGATTTTTTTTTGGGTCTATGTTTATTTTCCTTTTTTGATAGTGAAGCAATTTTTCGTAATTTGTATTTTTTTATTTTTATAATTAACTATTGGCCAATACATCTTGTAAGAGTGAGGCCCATAAGATTTTATTAAGATGTTATTGATATTGTAATATTTTGTTTTTTCATAAACTAATAGTTGGTTTCATTTAAAAATGCTTCTAACATTGTCAATTGTTCGATGTTTCCCCTTTCCTACTATGTCATCTCCATATTCATTTTTCTTTAGTTGCATTTCTTTTTTAAGAAAAATTGATGGGATTGTTTTTTTTCTTTAGAATGAGGTATCCAATCCCCATGTGTTAGAAATAATTTTTATTCTTTGGTATCTTATGCCTTATGCTTTATTGATTGTAAGTGATTGCTTGGATGCATTAAAAATATTTTTATTTATCAAATCACACAACACCATGATCAAATGTAGAGTGTTGTATTAAGGTTCAATGAGAAATCCCTGCCTTTTGGCAAATTGAAAGGACTACAAAAATGCATGAACGAATGGATAAATAGTTTTAAAAACATGTTTATTTTGATATCTTAAATCAATTTATTTAATTAAACAAATAAATAGTTTGATAAATTGTATTGTTAAATTTTAGGAAAAACCCAAAACACCTAAACGATATATGTAAAGTGCGGAGGAAGCCTTTATTATTCTTCCTCCACACTTCCACAAGCATGCATTCAACAAATTTCAATGTGAAACATTACCATTTCACTATTAAAATAATGTGAGCACAATTACAAAAGAAATCTGCTTAGATAAAGTAATTGCTAGATTTGTTTTACAAATAAAAACTTTGTTGCAGAACTACTAAATATGTGTATCAAATAATGAAAAAATTGATGATTTACAGTGTGTAGAAATAATTGTATGGAGGGGGAATATGTACAGATCATAGGAAGTTGAATGTGCTTATGTGAAATTTCGTAGAAACGTTAATCTGGAACGAGAAAATATGTGTGTCAAATACCATGAAAGTTGACATTTTACAATGCCCAAAAAAAGTGTGTGGAGGGTGAACTTGTGTGAAGCTATAGATTTGGGCGATAAAGGTTATCCCTCACAAGTCTCTCTTGTGCATATCATTTGAATCTGTTAGAATGGATACTATCTACAGAACCCGATGAATCAATGAACATTGCACAATGTTTCAGAGTAAATGATATTAAGAATTCATATGATGCCCTGCTTATGCCAAAAATTGCTAATTAATTCATTAATATGCAGCTTGTGGGAATGTATGTAGAGACACACAAAATTTCCAAAGAAACTTTCCTTTCCTTGCTTCAATTTTCCACTTTCCCTCACACAACTCTTTTTCTTCATATGCATTAAAAATACTTTATTTAATATAACTACTTAATAGACAAATGTGAGATCACAAATGCATTTAGTATTTATGTAACCAAATTTTTTTATGTTCCAAACTTTAATAGGCCCACGATGAAAACAAAAGTAAAAACAAAACGTTGTTCCATTTTACCATTGGTAAACTAAAACATTTGGTATGTCTTTTATGCAAGAATTTGAACCTAGGTATATAACAATAACAAAAATAAGTGGTAAAATTTCCATGTGTAATTGTTGAATTAGACATCAATGTTTACTGTAAATAAGGTCATTAAAATGGGAATCTCCAACGTTGTGTCCATCAAATTTCAGAATGGAATATGTATAGCCCACCACATTTGAAAGTAGAACAAATGTTTAGAAATGATTTGTAATTTACGAGCAATTTCTTTGTAAACAAAATTGTGAGCAGTTACCATCCTAGAACGGAATAAATCCATTTTGATCGTTGAATATATCCCATCACTTCTGTAAATTACCTCATGACCGTTGTATATTAGACAACAATAAAACTCCTATTGTAAAGATAATATTTTTAAAATTCTATTTTTTAGCTTAATGTGAACCTATATAAACCATATCGAGTCAAGATATGAAATTGGCTCGCATATACAGTTAAATGTATGCACTTATTCTGCATCTGATATACATGTAAACCAAACTTTCCATGCCCCAAACTTTAATAAGACAAAACTGCTAACTAATTTATTTATGTGTAGTATTGTCCACAACAAAAGTGTGCAAAATAATTGTGTGGAAGGAGAATGTATGTGGAAATGTGGAACACTGTGAAAACAAGTTTATGTTGCTTACTATACATATCTATTCTCCCACATAACACTTCTTCCTTAGATGGACTAAAAACATACTTCATTTAATATTGGATAATAGGTGTTCAATCCATAAATGTGAAATCACTAATGCACTAAGTATTGAAGAAACGTCAATACCGGGGTTCACTCACTCTATTTTGATAATATAACATTGGATGGTAGAAAAACAAGCTAATAAAGTAAATGCCATTAACACATTGATTCACTGAATAAATGCCAAAAAGACTTATATTTATTGGCAGGGGAGTTTTAGTTAATCGTAGGGTTAAGCTAGATTGAACATTGGGTTCGAACTAATAAGGAGAATAACACTACCATAAAGAAGCAGTAACCCACTGTAATAAAATCAATGTTTAAGTGCCATTTTATCATTACAAAAATAAAAATAGAATGAGAAATAGGATATTAATAAAATAGTATGTTGATATAGATTTCTAAAACATTCCAAATGCCACAATCATGAAACAAAATCTTATGAATTGGACTATCTCGAGTGGGAATTTAAGAAAAATGGATATGGTTTAGAGTAACCGATATCATAATAGTCTTTTTATATTGCAGATCAGGAAAATCGGTACTAGCGAGATTGATGATGAGCAATGGTTAATGAATACCATTGAAATCGATAACAATTATATGTCCTTTTAGAACTTTGATGTCTTTTCATGATTTAGATGACTTATGGCCTCTTACGCATTGTATGTAGGCTTGTTGGCTATGAACTGGTTTCTAAAATCTCTAAGAAAGAGATTTTTTTTTGTTCATCTTGTTCTAGGCCTGTTAGGACTAAACTCATTTATAAAAGCTCTAGGAAAGTGACTTGCTTCATTTCTTCTGAAACTAATAAGTGTTATCAGGATTTTCTTTATCATTTGTCTATTATTTCTTGAATTTTCTAAGTCTTGTTGGTATCATCATTGTCGATAATATTTTTCCAGTGAAGTGCCTTTTGAAATTGCTTTTTTTAAAGCCATAATTACTTTAAATGGAAACTATACAACAAATTTAAAAGTCAATTTTGATATTCTTGACATTATTAATTTGGCGTTGCACTAAACTCTATTGTAAAAATTCCAGAGAACTGGTAAGGCGAATGGAGGAGGAGGAAATGGGAACAAGGGAGGAATACTGTTGTAAGCCAAATAGAGGAGGAGGAAATGTGAGTGGGGGAGCAGGGGGTGGGGGGGGGATGCTTTGTCACTCTAAGTGTTATTATTACAATACCAACCATGAGACAAATGGCAGAGGCATACAAGAAGAGTTATATGTAGTCAACCAAAATATATTAATGCTCAACAAAGATATCTTAATGCTTAGCCAAGATATCTTAACAGTAACAATAACATATTGAAACTTTAGAAAATGTTTGGGCAGTTGGAAGATGAAATGGATGCCTTAAGAACGTTATTGGAAGATTTCTTGCAAAACATGAATGGAGCAATCAGACTTCCATTCTCATAACACAATTAGTAGAAGAGTCAACCTCCAAGAATAATTTTTTACCAAATTTGAAATCACTACTTTAGAAATCATTACCAAATTGTGCTACTTTCTCAAACACTTTTGTAATTTAGTATTTGCTAAATGCTATATATTGTAATTTTCTCAGCATAGTAAAACAAATGTTTTTTTTCGAAACGTATAGTAGAGTAGTCTAATAAAATTGCATCACCTATACTTTAATGTAAATTTTGTATGCGATCTAATCAAAATGTACAATCGCAAGGAGACATATATTGTTCTCTCGTTTAGAAAAGTATGAAAGGTTTAGGTTTCATTTTTCTAATATAATCAAATTATACAATTACAAATAGATGGATTGTGTTCTCTCCTTTATAGAAAGCTATATGCTAACAGTTACAAACAAACAGATATCATTCCTTCCTTTAGGAAAAGTTACATGCTAGCATTAACTTGTCATATTGCTTTGTTTAAAGAGTCACGTGCGATGGAAAAGTCTATGCAAACATAAAATATGTGTGAAGGAAATATGTTTTCTAATATTGTTTGACTAATTATAGGATTTGCAAATTTAATAAATCATTAAAAAAATGTAAGAAATCACATTGGAAAAAAACAGACATGACATAGCACAATGAACTAGATACACATTACAAACAAAACATAGTGAATAATGTTAGTAAATAAAATAGTACAAAACCTGAAACTTAAACAAATGAATTCATTAAAATACATTTTTGTATAATGTTAATAGCTATAGATGATGTAACCACAAGAAGACATTAGATCCCAACCATCCAACAAACTGAAAAAACTCTCTGGAAGTGCTTAAATTCTTGAAGTAGAAAGTAGAAGGTGGTGTTAAGATTGGAACTGCAGATATGCAAAGGTGCAAAAATGCGGATGCCCCCCCACCTATCGCCAATAGTCAATGGGAATCCAGTCTTACTAGTTATTGGTAATAAGGATAACCTCACTTTCCATAGAACACTTCTTGATTTTGACAAATAAACAATAATACCATCTCCATAATACCATTAGCATATTTCTTAACAATGTAAGAAAAGAGAACCATGCCATAATTAGATTCATGGAAAATTCAAACAAAGACAACTATCATTGTGTATTCTTAATCATGTTTTGATGGTTTATTATAAATGTGCCATGGATCTCCAAACTAGACAACAAATCAATAACAACTGATTTGTCCCCACAATATTGATGATAGGAAACTTTTCATAGATAAGGTATAATAATTTCTCCAATTCCTTGCCTCTTAGAACACAATACATTGTAGTCATATTGTTTGCATGTATGATACAGTTTAATTGATGGAAATAAACAAAGTGACAATTTCCTTGCAAATGGTACAATAAACCATAGTTTCATCCATAGTTCTAGCAAATTGTAATTGGGGTACTACATTTCATACATACAGTCTCAAAGGGATATGCACTAGTAGTCGTCAATATTCCTTGCACATGTCGCACAAAATTAATTTTTAAAACCGAGACTTAGCAATTTGAGATTAAATGACTTTCTCTTTCTCTCTCTCTCAAAGTTTTCATATACTTTCCACTTTCTTTTCTGTTTTCAATAAACATAT
Source organism: Pinus tabuliformis (assembly GCA_031772625.1). NCBI lineage: Eukaryota > Viridiplantae > Streptophyta > Pinopsida > Pinales > Pinaceae > Pinus > Pinus tabuliformis. Next base: position 779,395,244 of record CM062812.1, on the reverse strand, counting down.
GAACGTGGATTGTGAAGTTCAATTTTTTCTTCTTCTTGTTTTTACTATATTTTTTAGCAAGATGAGTAGACAATTGTTTTCTTTCAATTTTCTTTGGATTGAAAGATATGTTCAAAGAATTTTTTCGTGTACTTGAATCTTCCACATATACAATATTTGTAAATAAATACATGTAAACCATATAAGAGATGTACAATAACTTGCTATCATTGAAACATTAAAAAAAAGTAAGCTTACTATTTCCCTTTCCTTATCTGCATTCTCATATTTGATTTATAGTACACAATGAATCCTTGTTTGTGTTGCTAAAATGGTAATGGAACCTAATGTGCCAACTGGAAATGGATCTTGACTACAAGAAAAATTCACAAGCGTGATATTTGGAAAAAAATCAGTACTGTCCTGAAATAGGACAAATGTTTTCTACAATGCTAAAGCTATTTACTACAATTGTTATCTCACAATCACCACTATCATATTTGTGTTTTGGAATTATTTCAAAATTTGTAATAGAAACACTAGCGTTTGCAATAAAGTCTTGCCTGATGTTATTTGATAAACTATGTTGGCACAAGTAATGTTATTGTCATTTCAACCTTCTTATCTTCCAAATCTGCATGAAGTATTATTTTTGTATTATTTTATTTGTCCAAAAAAGTTAGATATGTAACTAACACAATGCCATGGAAAATGCTTCCTACTATGTTTTTATTGATATCTTTGATCAATAATGGCATAGACTTTATCAATTCAATGCTTATTCATGAGCACTAAATTGAAATTAATTCAAGAAAATGAAAAAGAAATATGTTTTACAGTTAGCTAAACTTGGACAAGACTACCTTTCTAAAATTGTTTCTTGTGCGTTTTCTACACTTTCCACTATGTCTCTCAAGATATATTTTGCAATTGTGCTCATTTCCATCTCTACTTTTTTGTCCATGTCTATCATCACATCATTGACAATATCTTTATTTGAGACTGGTTCATAATCTGAGATTTTTTTCATGTTCACAAATACGCACTCAAATCACTACTCAAAGGGTTATTATAATGAATATTAAGTAACAATTTGGTCATGGAGACATAACTAGATATCACAAAGTCATTGCTAATGAATATTCTAATATCAGACTCATAATCTCCAGATATAATTTGATTTCTATACATATAGGTAAGATACTAAATAGATTTTAGTTTCGAAGTTCCTTTTTATATATATAAAATTGAAAAATTAACAAATGTACAAATGCACAAATGCACAAATGTTTTATAGAAATATTAAAAGTACCTTTTTTCTTGTAGTTTTTCTCCTGGATCTGAATCTCTAAGTGTTACATGTTTCCTAAAGATTGAAAGAGTGTTGTTTTTAGATACTAAACATAAAAAAATATAGCAAAAAAATAGGGAGCTATATAATGTAATAATCAAATTACAATAAATAGAATAGAAACACACCTCTTATCAAAGTTATCACTATCTTTAACTGTATCTATTCTACTTGTGTTCATCTTCCTTGCTCCAAAGATATGAATTAGATCAAATTTATAGACAAAAAATAGGTTCTAATTTCATATCATGTGAACAATTATCCTAATAGCTACATGATGCTAACGTATATTGTGTAAACATTTCAAGTACTCTCATGTTATCCACTTTTTGAGCTGCGCACCTCATTGCTACAAGGCTATAATGTATATTGCATAAAGGCTCTAAATACTTGCATATAGAAGGAATGAAACACAACTTACTTGACAAAAATGCTACACATTTTTCACTTGCATTCGAAATGAGCTTGTAGAGAAAATCCCTAACATCATACATCTACTACAACGACCAATGTACAACTCGGAGAATAAATCCTTTTCTAACCATCTCTCCTGAAAAGTAATCAAACATGTGTTGGAAACATGTATGCTAAAAACTGCATGATAAACACTTGGCTAATGCTTCTATGGACAACATAACTAGAACTAGTTGTTACAATGCCAGATTAATTTTTAAATTTTCAAAGTACATATTATATACTAACTATAGATGATATGTTACTCATGATATCTTATTTTGAACATCTTACCAATGCACCCATAGAGAGAACATGGTAGGGACCAATAAATAGAATTAGTAGTTAGATTCATCACATTACCTTTCAAAATTTCATGATATGTTTTAGATACTAACTAGTAATAAAAACTCAACAAAATAATAAAAATTCAATGCACTTTGACTATAGAGCAACTGCTATAGTCCCTAGAGAGGTAGGGACTAATAATAAGTTTAATTTTTTTTAGAGCCGTACCTTCAAAATGAGGGTGGGCAATCAATTAGGCACACTACTATGTCAACGTGGGCGCATTTAATTTGATATTAGGAAGCACAACGAAAGCTTCTTCCACACCTCTGCACTTCGCATAACTCTAAATGATTAAAACATATAACATATTTCAAACTTTATAGTAAAAAGAAATACAAAAGTTTGAGGCATGGAAAGTTTGTATAGGCAATTAACTTCCCCCACTATTGTCTCTACGTGGGTTCTTCTAATTTGAGCTTCCTGAATAACTAAATGCATTTGTGATTTGAAAATTTCCAATTAAATTGATATAATCAATATTAAACAAAATGTATTTCTAATGCATATGAGGAAGGAGTGTTGTGTAAGAGAACGAGTGTGTAGAGCAAGTAACAAAAACTTTCTCCCGTCCGCATACTTCTAGAAATGACTCCTCACACTTAGTATAACTTGGAAACTACAAATTTTTGAAAATATACTTTCAATTAATGTTTTTGCACAACTCTCAGAATTCTTTTTAGAATTGGTAAATAGACTCATAATTCAAATGAGTATTGAATACAAAGTCATGGTCTAAAAAATAATATTTGCTACATAAATCATTTATCAAAATCCTGATACTTAAATCGTAAAATTAAATGCATTTTTCCCAAAGGGGATTGGATTTGGGCTCTCATAAACCATAATGTTAAAAAGGTGCATGCAATAAAAAGAAAAAAATCACATCCATGAATTAGATTAGTTCACGATAACATATCCAACATTCTAGTCTTCAAAATAAGGGTGGGTGATCAAATGTGTGTATTACTATGTTGACATGCGTGCATTTTATTTAATATTCAGATGCAAATGAGCTCTCAAAAAATTTCTTTGTAGGTGGTTCGATGTCCAGTTCTCAAAACTATGTTTGATGGATCTAAGTGCGGAGGTGCGGTTATCAGGTAGAAAAGGAGAAAAATTGAAGCATTAATTATTTGAAAGATAATGTTGTTAAGCTAAATTTGATAGTGATTTATTAGAATTTTAAAATATACATTGTTTTAAGTGTAGAAGAAAAAGATTTACTTGATATAGTCCCTTCTCTTTAACAAACACCCCCACACACAATTTCTCTACAAAAACTTTCTCTTGCACTTCCCGCACACTTGATCACGTCCTATGGTCAGAATTAGGTCCTCCATCTCGATGAGATAAAATATTCCCAAGAAGTTCACTTCATTAGTATCCAGAGAAAACACCGGTTCAAATAATTTCATTTGTGCTTTCCCCTATCAAATGAACTCACTTTAATATGCTAGAGTGTAATTTATCACTTGTTTTGGTACCTCCATTATAGATCAAAATTGTAGAAGTTTCATATAAGTTGATATATAATAAATTCATATGAATATTTCTTTGGACCCACACACAATTTCTCCACACACTTTCTCCTTCCTCCACGTAAGAGCTTTGGTAAAATTGCTTTGCAAGGTTCTTAAAACTATATTTGGTGGCTCTGGGTGCATTGGTGTGGTTCTGTGTAGCTACATAAAGAGCACAATGAAAACTACTTCCATTGAATTTGATAGTTAGTTTAACCTATATTGCCTTATATTTCTATCACATTCAGCACAGTCAAAGATTTAGCTGTATGATAAAACTATGAGGGACAGGAAAAGTTCATGTTCCTTGTTTAGGAAAAGGAAAACCTCAAACACTTGACAATGTTGGAAGCATTTGTAAATTAAACTAACTATCATTTGTTATGAACAAGCTTATTAAGCACTGAGATATATTGGTTTCCATCTAATGCGCAAAGTAATTTTAAAATTTTTTAAATATACATCGCGTCGAGTGTAGAGAAAAATAGCGTGACTCGATATAGTCCCTCCTCTTTAACAGACTCCCATTCAAAAAATTTCTCTACACACCCTTTGTCCCACACTTCCAACACACCCTTTCTCTGCACAACAAAATAGTAATAGTTTCATACTAAATTAATATATATTTTTCAGCCTACCACCCCATGCCCTGCTTTGTCCCACACTTCCCACACACCCTTTCTCTGCACAACAAAATAGTAATAGCTTCATATTAAATTAATATATTTGTTCAGCCCACCACCCCATGCCCTTCTTATGTAAGGGACCTGCAACCTCGTTAGAGAATTTACCAACAAAATTAGTTTTTTTTTTTTTTTTTTTCCATGCCTCGACTTCGCATATTAAATTAGCCTCATGTGGAGGAAGAAAGCTTGACTCGATATAATCCCTGTTTTTTAACAAACTCCCTTGCACATAATTTCTCCACACACACTTTCTCTCGCACACCATTTCTCCTTCTTCTGCATATCTGTTTAGCCACCCTCCTGCCACCCCCTTGCTTACGTAAGTGACCTGGAAGCCCATAAATTCTTACATCATTGAGTAGAGCAATAACAATGTTAGGGCACTCAACGATGGAATGACCACTCATAAAATTAACATTTTTATTATTATTTTAAAATGATTTTTCAAGCACTCATAAATATCGAAAATAAATCGTCATCCACTAGAGGAATTATGTCCCATCAAGGCTTTCTTAGCCAATCGAAAATTAGAAATAAGATTTCTAGAAATTAGATAATTGTTTTTTAAATTATGGGAAAATAGAAATATTCAACATTTTCGTGAAACTTTGGTTGAAATTGCAAAAACTCAGCAAAATAATAAAGTCAACCCACTTTGACCACGAAACAAGTGCTATAGTCCCTAGCAAAGTAGAGATTAACAAACTTATACTCTACATTATATTGATCCTCGATTATAAAAATTAAAAAAATAAATTCGTATAATAATTTTAGAACGTTCAATTTAAAATATAAGTGAGGAATCACTTTCCCCTCAAAATTATGATTTTTATTATAGTTATTTTTATTATTAAAATCATTAAAGAGAATAGTTCTCTTATAACCTTTATTTATTAAAATAGTTTAAATTTTTTTTTGATAAAAGTAAAAAACTGAAACTAACTATCACATATATTATTATGATAAATAAGCAAGTGCTACATGGTAGCTACTCCATGCTGCTTAGTTTAAACATAGCTGAATAAAGTAAAGAAACAAGATTCAATTTTAGTATGTGATACATTGATAAATTTATAATATGTATATCCTTTATAATGGTTTTGAGAAGTTGTCTAAAATTATTTTAACTACTTATAAAAATAAGATGTAAATTAATCATTTATTATTTAAAGTCTCTCAGTGATCCATGATTGTCAATATTTAACTATATATGAATATGGTTGTCCATGATAACCGTGGAGGAACATTATGTCCATGGTTAACCATTGTTCAGGTGGTTTAATGGTGGATGAATATGGTTGTGTTGTTGCCCATGATTGACCATGGTTGAGTTTATTTGACCATGGTTAATTATGGTCAACCATGGTTGATTATGGACGAACATGGTTGGCCATAGGTGACTATGGGATAATGTGGTTGAGTATAGTTGTTAATGTTTAACTATAGATGAATATGGTTGACACTATTGACTATAGTTGATAATAGTTTAACATTGTTGAGTTTGATTGACCATTTTTGAGGTGGATTGACCATTATTGGGCTTGTTCGACCATCGTTGCCAACATGTAACTATAGATGTATATGGTTGACCATGTTGACTAAAGTTGATTGTGTTTCCCATGTGAACCATGAATAACTATGGTTGAATATGATTGAACTTGTTAACCATGTTATACAATAGTTATGACCCCATTGATATATGCTACATAAATCTCATCAATAGTAGAATTGATTATGTTGGAATTTTGAAAAAATCATCATTTTTGTGCAAAATAAAACCTAATAAAACTTTAAATTTAATTATATTAAATTTAAAATTTAATAATATCAAAGTTTATATTAATATAACTTTAACACAATAAAATAAATAATATTATATTATATTAAAAATATATTAGTAAAATAAGTTATTAAAGTTATATAAAAGTTAAATAATTACATTAATTATTATTATTAAGTTTTTTCTTCATGAAAAGATCATTATTAAATTATTATAGCATTATGATTATTAAAAATATATTTTATAATAATAAAAAAATATATAATATTAGAATTATATTAAAAATTATTTTGCAAAAGTTAAATTATTTAATTGTTGAAACTATACTATCAAACATATTTATGATATTTGTATATGATTTATCAAAACTAAATGTGACACATTAAAATATGCACACAATGATTTGCAAGGCTTTATACTTTCCTAGGCTGAGCGTGGGCAAGTCAAACAATAAATGGAGCCATGCTTGCTTAGGAAGCTAGCTTGAATGAAATACAACATACATTTATTGATGTTATGGTTCAACACTCCTCGTCCACTCATCTTGCTCCGCTCTTACAGGTTTTCCAAGGCATTTGGAAATAACATGTTAAAATGAACCACCAATCCGATGATAGATAAATGAGAATAAAATAATTCACAAAAATTAGAAAATACTTTTTTTAAGTTGCACTTTGCCAAATTACAAAAAAAAAATTGGCACGGTTGACTGAATTAATAGGTAATCAACTTGATACCCTATGCGTAATACTTGCCTAGGCGGTAGAGATAATACTTTTTTTTTCTTTTAATCAATATATCATGTTTTTAAGGTTAGACATTAATATATACGTCATCCAAATCTAATGCATGCCTAACTAGTAGAGACTATATTCTTTCATGCAAATTAATTATTAATATTATATAAAAGGAGTGAAGTATTATATTATATTGGATGTCCAAATCCAATACATACCTAATTATTGAAGACCTTATTATTTCTTATACATTAATTATTGAGCTTATATTGACTATCACAAAAAAAAATTATATTAGTTTAATTAAATATATGTGATTATCTTAATCTAATGTATGTCTAACTTTTGGATACCTTGCTTATTAGTATTAATACTATATATGGAAAAAATATTTGAACTTTGAAATTAGTATAATGTAGTTATTGAAGGTTTTTTATTTATTGGTATATTTTTTTTTATTAAATTTGTTCAAATTTGATAAATAATTGTTGGAATTGTAAGTTTGAATTGCATCATCTGCATTAGTAGAGTGCTTCAAAAGTGTCTTAGGATATTGAGTATATTTATGTATTTATAAATGTATTTTAAACAATAAAAAATCATAATCTCTACCAAAATTGTATCACCAATTTTGACTTAAAAAAATCAAAACTTAAATTAATTAAATGAATTATTAAACAATATAATAATTAATTATACTAAATTTTTATATATTATATTTATTTTATAGTGTCGCAGTCTTATTTTTTACATTTTGATTTTTTTCCTCAAAATTAGATGATATATTTTTCGTGAAATCATGGTTTTTTATTATTTAAAATGTATTTTTAACTACTTCAATAAATTCAATTGTCATTTAAATAAATTCAGCTGTAAGAAAAAAAAAAAAAAAAACAACAACAACAACAACAAACAAACAAACAAACAACTAAACTTACACTTTTAAAATTCTTAAAATATGTAAATTTTATAATTTAAATTTATGATACCAACAAATCTCTCCCAAATTTCAAACATAAATAACTAAAAAATATAAAATAAATTACAACTGTTATAAATAACCAGCATTACCAATGCACGTTTGCCCTTTTTTTTTTTTTTTTTTTTTGGGTGTAGTGACACCCTATTCAAAATAAAAAAGAGAAATGTTACCTATGACGCATGTTCTCGAGTCGTTCTCGAGCAATATTCACTGAATATATTTACTTCGCTTGATTTAATTTTATTCAGCTCGACTTGAAATACGAACTTACTTCGCTTGATTTAATTTTATTCAGCTCGACTTGAAATACGAACGCCACATTTATAGAAGGATCAATGCCCGATGGTGTGATACATGAGAATGGAATGTTTATTTACGCATTATTCAAGTAAAACTAGTGGAGTTGACCCTTAGTTGTAAAATAGTAGTTTGATGATTTGCAAATCAATATATGTACTTCCCTTGATTTAATTTTATTCAACTTGATTTGAAACTAATACCTTGAATAAGGTACAAAGACATTAAATACTGCAAGTTGTGAGGCTCGTGGTCAACCACTAAATTTTTAATAGAGGAAAAATATTATTTATTATTATTATTATAAATTACTAATAAATAAAAATAAAAATAAAAATTTATTATTATTATTATTCTTTATTAATAATAATTATTTATCATTGATTTATAAGGACTTAGATAGATGGTGATTAGGTGCTCTGTTAAGATACTCCTTGATGTGAATTCACTGGTTCAATTCCCCTTCTTCGCATGAACGAGATGATATATTTGACATGATGAAGATGTAGTCTTACTCAACTTATACATTTTTATGTATTTATTATTAATTATTAATAAATTATTATTATTATTATTATTATTATTATTTAATTTTAATTAATGATTAAAAATAACAATTATTAATAATTGATAATAATAATTATTAATTAACCATGGGTAATTTATAAACTATGGTTGACCATACTTAACCATGGTTGATTTTCATATCAACAAAATCATTGTTACAATGCGACGTTCAACCACGGTTGACCATGGATGACCATGATTGACCATGTTTAAGCATAGTTGACGATTATTATCATATTGAGACAATCTTTGTCATATTGCGACGTTGGACCATGGTTGAGACAATGATTGATTTTCATAATGAGACAATCTTTGTCATAATGCGATGTTGGACCATGGTTGACCACGATTGATTTTATAAATCATGGTTGACCATGGTTGATCATTTTTTATTAAAATTAAACCCAAGGGACTAATATTATAAACCATAAGATAAATATTAAAAACACTAAAATAAACATGGTTAACCATGATTGATTTTCATATTGAGACAATCCTTGTCACAATGTGACATTGGATCATCATTAACCATGCTTGACCATGATTTATTTTCAAATTGACTAATTATTTGTCACAATGCAACATTGGACCATGGTTGACCATGGTTGATTCTCACATTGAGACAATAGTTGTCATAATGTGACGTTGGACCATGGTTGACCATGATCAATATCATAAACCAAGGGAATTATAAACCATAGGGATTAATATTAAAAAACCATGGGATTATAAACGTAAGGGAATAATATTAAACGCTAGGAATATGAACCCTTATATTAATAAACCCAAGGGATTGATATTATAAATGCAAGGGAATAATAAACCCAAGGGATACGCATTATAAACCCAAGGTATATAAACCCTAAGATAAATATTATAAACCCTAAAATAAACATGGTTGACTTCCATATTGAGACAATACTTTTCACAATTCAACGTTGGACCATGGTTGACTATGATTGATTTTCATATTGAGGAAATCATTGTCACAATGCGACATTCAACCATGATTGAACATGGTTGACCAATATTGATATTATAAACCCAAGGGAATAATAAACCCGATCTATTGATATTATAAACCCAAAGTAATATGAAACCAAAGGGATTAATACTAAAACCCCAAGGGATTATGAACCCAAAGGAATAATATTAAGTCCAAGGGACTAATATTATAAACCCAAGGTATATAAACCCTAAGAAAAATATTATAAACACTAAGATAAACATGGTTGACCATAATTGATTTTCCTATTGAGACAACACTTGTCACAATACAACGCTGGACCATGGTTGACCATGCTTAACCATGGTTGATTTTCATATCAAGACAATCTTTCACAATGCGACGTTTGACCATGGTTGATCATGATTAACCATGGATGCCAATGTTTGATTTTATAAAACATGGTTGAACATGGTTTATCAAGGTTGACCATGATTGACCATGGTTGATCATGGTTTACCATGACTGCCATATTTAAATAGTATTTGTCATAATGTGACATTGGACCATGGTTGAAACAATGATTGATTTTCATATTGAGACAATCTTTGCCAGAATGCAACGTAGGAGCATGACTGACCATAATTAATCCTAAAATAAACATGTTTGACCATGGTTTATTTCCATATTGAGGCAATCCTTGTCACAATGCAACGTTGGACCATGGTTGACCATGCTAGACCATGATTGATTTTGATATCAAGACAATCTTTGTCACAATGCACCGTTGGACCATGGTTGATTTTCATATAGAGACAATCATTTTCATAATGTGACATTCGACCATGGTTGACGATGGTTGATATTATAAAACCAAGGGAATAATAAACCCAATGGATTGATATTATAAACCCAAGGAAACAATAAACGCAAGGGATTAATACTAAAACCACAAGGGATTATGAATCCAAGGTAATAATATTAAACCCAAGAGACTAATATTATAAACCCAAGGTATATAAACCCTAAGATAAATATAAAATAAACATGGTTGACCATGTTTTATTTTCATATTGAAACAATCCTTGTCACAATGTGACATTGGACCATGATTGACCATGCTTAACCGTGGTTGATTTTCATATCAAGGCAATCTTTTTCACAATGCAACGTTTGACATGGTTGACCATGACTGATCATGGATGACAATGTTTTATTTTATAAAACATGGTTGAACATGGTTTACCATGGTTGATCATGGTTGACCATGATTATCATATTGAAACAATATTTGTCATAATGTGACGTTAGACCATGGTTGAAGCAATGATTGATTTTCATATTGAGATAATCTTTGTTACAATCCGACGTAGGAGCATGGATGACCATGATTAAACATTGTTGACCACGATTGATTTTATAAAATATGGTTGACAATGGTTCATCGTAATTGAATTTGTAAAACATGGTATGGTTGAACATGATCAATATTATAAACCCAAGGGAATAATAAACCCTAGGAATTAATACTAAAAACCTAAGGGATTTTAAAACTAAGGGAATAATATTAAACGCTAGGAATATGAACCATTAGATTAATAATCCCAAGGGATTTATATTATAAACCCAAGAGAATAATAAACCTAAGGGATAAAAATTATCAACCCAAGGTATATATACACTAAGATAAATATTATAAACCTTAAAATAAGCATGGTTGACCATGATGAATTTCCATATTGAGATAATCCTTGTCACAATGCAACATTAGAACATGTTTGGCCATTATTATTTTTCATATCGAGACAATATTTGTCACCATGTGCCATTGGACCATGGTTGACCGAGACAATCTTTGTCACCACACATTATTGGACCATGGCTGATTTTCATATTAAGACAATCATTGTCACAATGCGAAATTCGACCATGGTTACCATGGTTGACCATGGTTGGATATGGTTGACCATGGTTGGCCATGATTAATATTATAAACCCAAGTGATTAATTCTAAAACCCTAAGGGATTATGAACCCAAGGAAATAATTTTAAACCCAAGGGATTAATATTATAAACCCAAGGTATATAAACCCTAATATAAATATTATAAACAATAAAATAAACATGGTTGACCATTGTTGATTCTCATATTGAGGCAATCCTTGTCACAATGCTACGTTAGACCATGGTTGACCATGCTTAACCATGGTTGATTTTAATATACTAAAAATCCAAGGGATTATGAACCTAAGTGAATAATATTAATCCCTATGAACATGAACCCTTAGATTAAAAAACCCAAGGGATTGATATTATAAACCCAAGGAATAAAAATTATAAACCCAAGGTATATAAACGTTAAGATAAATAATTTAAACCCTAAAGTAAACATGGTTGACCATGGTGGAATTCCATATTGAGACAATCCTTTTCATAATGCAACATTGGACCATGGTTGGCCATGATTTACCATGATTGATTTTCATATCGAGACAATCTTTGTCACCATGTGATGTTGGAGCATGGTTGATTTTCATATTGAGACAATCATTGTCACAATGCGACATTTGACCATGGTTGACCATAGTTGGCTATGATTGACAATGGTTTACCATGATTGATATTATAAACCTAAGGGTTATAAACCTAAGGGATTAATACTAAAACCTTAAGGGATTATGAACCCAAGGGAATAATATTAAAAGGGACTAATATTATAAACCCAAGGTATATAAACCCTAAGATAAATATTATAAACACTAAAATAAACATGGTTGACCATGGTTGATTTTCATATTGAGACAATCTTTGTCACAAAGCGACGTTAGGCCATGGTTTATTTTCCTATACTAAAAAGCCAAGGGACTATAAACTTAAGGGAATAATATTAAACCCTAGGAATATGAACTCTTAGATTAACAAACCCAAGGGACTACAAACCTAAGGGAATAATATTAAACCCTAGGAATATGAACCCTTAGATTAATAAACCCAAGGGATTGATATTATAAACCCAAGGGATAAAAATTATAAACCCAAGGTATATAAACGCTAAGATAAATATTATAAACCCTAAAATAAACATGGTTGACCATGGTGTATTTTCATATTGAGATAATCCTTGTCATAATGCAACATTGGACCATGGTTGACCATGCTTTACCATGATTGATTTTCATATTGAGACAATCTTTGTCACCATGCGACGTTGGACCATGTTTGATTTTCATATTGAGACAATCATTGTCACAATGATACATTTAGCCATGGTTGACCATGGTTGGCTATGATTGACAATGGTTGACCATGATTGATATTATAAACCCAAGGAAATAATAAACTCAATGGGATTAATACTAAAACCCCAAGAGATTATGAACCCAAGGGAATAATATTAAGCCCATGGGACTAATATTATAAACCAAAGGAATATCAACCATAAGATAAATAATATAAACACTAAAATAAACATCGATGACCATGGTTGATTTTCATATTGAGACAATCCTTGTCACAATGCCTGCTTAAACATGGTCGATTTTCATATGAAGACAATATTTGTCACAATGTCATGTTCAACCATGGTTGATCATGATTGACCATGGATGGCCATGTTTGATTTTATAAAACATGGTTGAAGATGGTTGACCAAGGTTGACCATGACTGACTATGGTTGGACCATGGTTGACCATGATTATCATATTATGACAATATTTGCCATAATGTGACATTGGACCATGGTTGAGACAATGATTGATCTTGATATTGAGACAATATTTGTCACAATGTGAGGTTAGACATTGGTTGACCATGATTGAGCATGATTAACCATGGTTGACCATGGTTGATTTTCACATCTAGACAATCTTTTTTACGATGCGATAATCGAACATGGTTGACAATGATTGACCATGGTTGACCATGTTTGACTAAAGATGACTATGAGTGAACAATGTTGACTACCATTGAGTATGATTGACCATGGTTGACCATGGGTGACCAAGTTTGACTAAGGATGACTACGAGTGAACAATGTTGACTACCATTGAGTATGGTAAACATATTGTTGATTAATGTTAACCATAATTGACTATTTATACATCGAATACAAAGTTTGACTACAACAATTAAATATCTTTGTCTATGCCATCATCGTGACTCTAGATATGTGTCTATGCTTAATTGTAAGCATGTTAAACATAATGCCTATCAATTATCATGGTTCAACCTGATCTTCATGTTCACTATCTTTGACCAAATTAATCATGATTGTGATGTGTTAGTGTTTAAATTAATATATTATTAATGTGTAAATTTATAGATCAATGTAATAATCTATAGTTATTATTATATTATTATAAATTTATTAAAGTTTAAATAATATTATTAAGTTTAAAATGATATTAATAAAATAAAATAATAATAACGTACTATTGATATTAGTAATTATAGTAATGTATTAATAGCTTATTATTATTATTATTAAATCTTATATTCTAAACATAATATTAAAAACTCTAATAAGTAAAACCCTAATATTAAACACACACACACATATATTGTGAAATATCCCATATATATATATATGTTATGAAATATTTATTTGCATTTATTTTTAATTTTTAAATTATTAAACATTTTTATTATTTTAGATGGTTATTTTTATTTTTATTAATTTGTAATTAATTTAAGTAGTTATAATTTAGGTGGTTATTTTAATATTTTTTATTAATTTATATAATTATTTTAATTATGAAGTTATTATAGATACATGTCTTATTTAAATTTTTATTTTTTAATTATGCTTAATTTTTAAAGTTCTATCAAATTTGGTAATTATTTTATTAATGTGGTTGTGCTAGTTTATATTCACATCAAAGAGAATGAACAAATTTCAATCTCATTTTAGTTGATGCTCATTGTACATTGATTTTTTTTCCCCTTTATCTTTGTGTTTAAATAATTGAATTCTAAAATTTTCTATGGTATAGTTAAATTTCATAGATATATATGATATGATTAATTTTCTATATAAATTGTAATTTATAATTTTTTTAAAATGATTATAAAAAATTGTAATTAGATAAAATTTATATTGAATTTTTCTTTTCCCCTTTATTTTTGTGTTTAAATAATTGAATTCTGAAATTTACTATGGTATACTTAAATTTCATGGTATACTTAAATTTCATAAGTATATATATGATATTATTAATTTTCTATATAAATTGTAATTTATAATTTTTTAAAAATAATTATAAAAAATTGTAATTAGACAAGGTTTCTATTTCAGTGAAACTGGACTTATGTTGATTATTATTATTATTAATCTTCTTATAAAAATACATTTTCCCTCACTCATGAATTTATGATATAAATTTTGAAATTTAAATTTCAAATACATATTTTACACTAGATTTAATAACATTGCTTAAAAAAAAAAAAAAAACAAACTGGCCTCGAAATGAAGTGTAATTTATAATTATATAAAATTATTTCAGTGAAACTGGATTGATGTTGATTATTATTCATCATCTTTTTATAAAAAACACATTTTCCCTCACTCATGAACTCATGAATTTCTGATATAAATTTGGAAATTTAAATTTCAAATACATATTTTACATTATATTTAATAACATTGCTTTTTAAAAAAAATAAAAAACAAACCGGACTTTATAATTATTTGAAATCTTATTGGAAATTTCAATTAAATTTTTAATTAATTTAAAAAAATATGGCAAAAATAAGAAAATTAAGTAAAAAATACATCAGAAACAACAAGATACTTTGAATATTGTTTATCCAACGCTTCCCAATACGAGTAGCATTATTATTTGAACTTTCAAATGTGAGTTTAGTAATTTTCAAATGTGAGTTTATTAATTTATCGAAGCACACACATTTTTCTATTTGTTATTTGTGTGGTAATTTATTTGTAATTTTAGTGGTTGGGTGAGCTTCGTAATTAAAAATCGTAACTGAATTTTCAGTTACACACATTTGTATTTTTATTTTTATTAATTTGGTGATTGTTTGGATTAATCGAACTGAGATCTAAGATTAATTTTAGTTGTTGCTATTATAACACCAAGAGTATATGTAACAATATGTAAACCAGATATACCAAATTCTTATAATGTTGTTGTCGTTATAACACCAAGAGTATATCCAACAACATGTAAGCCAGATATACCAAATTCTTATGATTTAGCAAGAGCCCAGACTCACTAATAAAAGGAGTCTATCCTTAAGTCAAGATCATAACAAGACACAAGGGAGTCTACTCCTTAAACCAAGATCATAACAAGACACTATACTCAATAAAATTTGAACCACAACCTGGTAAGCTTCACCCAGCAAAACTTACCTTGAAGCACACATCACTGTATCGAATTTGTAGAAACTGTTATACATCTCTACGACAATATAATTAAAGGAGATGGCATTCCTAGCCCACCCGAGGTCGTCAGTATCCAAACTGCAGAAAAGCACCTTGGCGTGGCAGAATACTCCCTTACGACCCATCCGAGATTCAAGTGTCGCCTTTCAAATCACACAAACCCGATACATGCAGGACAACTTTGTGATTTCCTTTTGGTTACAGCTGAGATGAAAATGAAGTACGAATTAGGGTGCCTGCAAGCAACTCTTCCACTTTAATTTCCGACGGATCGTAACACACAAAAGGAGATGATGGAGAAAGCGCAATCGTCGATTGCTATCAGACGAAGCATATTTGGAAGAATATCAAATCCTGGCCATTGATTAAAAAGTCAACATAAGTTCATCCACCACCTGAATTTGAAATAAAATAAAAAACCTTCGGCTAAAAATACGCTAATAAGAAGTCACAAGTCTTAAAACAAGACAGGTCATTAATGGCATACCATAACGAAACGGGGCTGACAAATTATTTCAAAGTATCCACTCATGTTATTCCAACTCACATCGATCGAAATTCATAACTTCAAAACATGTTAATGCTTCTCCCATAGACGAAGAGACAGGAACATGGCATGACACAGGAATATGATGACGATATAATGAACTCAACTTCAGTGGTCAATTTTTTCCCCGCGAACTGAATTCTTTTATATATATTTAACATTTTCTGAATAATAATTGAGAATTAACAAAATTTTAAAATTTCTAATTAAAAAGTTGTATGAATTGATACAAACTTTATTTTACGTTTTTTCAGAGAGAAAAATCAGGATAGTTATATTAAGAAAATATAGAGGTCAAAATACATATCATATCTGAGTGAAAACAGCAGGAAGAAAGCTGTTGTTTCATTAGAGCGTACTGATGAGGCAGCATATATACATTATCACTGATTTTATAGAGAAAAACCAGTGTGAAACATTGAGTCCCGCCTAGAGCAAAAAAGCGCAGCACATAGGCATGATAAAAAACCATGAACCAAAAAACACATTGTCGCTTCAAGACAGAAACAGACCATCCAAAAAAGATTGAGAGAGTCAGTCCAGTAAGAAAATACATCAGCATTGAAAAAAAAATGCCGAAATATGCTGTATATGAAAAACCAGAGCTGGATTGGAGATTAATCTGCAGGAGGCAGATTGCCCGTGATTTGGATCAGGATAGAATCAAGGGCCCGTCTGGAGTTCTGAAAAATGCATTCATTCCTCCATTTCCAAAGATACCAGCAAGTGAGGATAAACAATGTGCGCCAGGAGGGGATCTGAGCGCGCCACCAGTTGAAACCTTCCTGTACAGATGAAAAAACTTGATGAGGAAAACCATATATCAAAGATAATTCATACCAGATTGTTGAAGATGAGGCGCAGCTGAAGAACATGTGTGCATTGGATTCAACATCTGAAAGGCACATTGGACATCTGCCAGGACCCTGCCATCCCTTTCTTTGGAGAACCTGCCAGGTGAGATTCCTGTCCGAGAAGAGGAGCCATGAGAAAAGAATCATCTTGAGAGGACAGGAGGCTTTCCACAATTTGAGGGGAAAGATGGGAGAGGGAGGTGACTGTTGTGGAAGAAAAGCAGCATAAAGATCTCTGACAGTGATAGGTTGTGTTGAATTCTTGAGCGACCAGATGAGTTCATCCTTGGACCCCGATCGAGAGAAGCCCCTACTGGAGAAACCATTGATAGTAGATGACCAAGAGGGACGAAGAGGGAGAGGAAGAGATAAATCAGCCGCATCCTTCCACACAGGGGACTGAGATGACCAAGATTTTATTAATTTGTCCCATGTGAACAAGCCCCTTTGGAAGAAGAAAGAAAGCAAATCCGGGGAATCTTTGATTCCAGATCAAAAACAGTAGAATCCATGCCAATAAAAATGCTGGAGCCCGAGAACAGTTTCCATCTTAGATTCATCAGGAAGAGTGACTGGATCTTTCTGAAACCCCGCCAGATGGGGGAGCCTCGACTGATGCCAAGAGAGCGCCTTCTGTACCAAAAAACCATAGATTTTCGTTTGAGGTATTTCTGATTTATGATAGTGCTCCACTGGCATTTCCCGAAAATACCTCTGATGAGGGATTTGCATAGCAAGGCTTTCCCAAAAGTCGGCATGTGCAGAAGGCCCCAACCGCCCAGCACCTTTGGCCTTGTGATGGAGTCCAGCTTAACAAGATGGATCTTTGACTGATAAGTTCTGCCGCCCCATAAAAAAGAAGCCGCCAGAGAAGCCATTTTTCTTGTAATAGAAGCAGGAAGTAGGAAGAGGTGGCCCCAATATACCGCCAGTTGGGAGAGAACAGAGCGAACCAATATGTATCTGCCTGCCAAGGATAAGAAGCGCATCTGCCAGCATGAGATTTTCTTGTAAAAACGTTCGACCAGCCATTGCCAATCCTTTGCATGATAAGCTTTTGCTTTTAAGTGGAAGCCGAGGTATTTAAACCCGTCCTTTATCAATGCCAATTTTATGCCAAAACGAGCAGCGATCCATTGTGCTATGTCCGGATTTGTTCCATTGTGATACAAAGTGGATTTATCTTTATTGATAGAGAGGCCCGATGCCGAGTGAAATTTCTGGAAAATCACATGTAAGCAAACCCATGAAGATTTACAAAGCATCGCGAGAAGGAGAATGTCATCTACAAAGAGGTTATGTGAGAGGGAAATGTCCTTGCAGATTTTGATCGGCCTGCATCTCCCATCTGCAACTGCCCGATTGATCTGTGTGCTAAGGGAGTTCATTACAAGAATAAAAAGAAGCGGGGATAGAGGGCAGCCTTGGCGAAGGCCCCTCTCCGCAGGAAAGAAAGAAGATGGAATGCCATTGATGAGAACTGAGTAATTGACGTTTTCGACACACGCCATGATCCATCGAATACCTTGAGCATTTAATCCAATTTTTGCAAGAAGGATTCGAAGGAAGCCCCAGTCTACGCAATCGTAGGCTTTTTTGAGATCAATCTTCAGGACTGCGGCATCTATATTTCTTGTTGTAATTGAGAAAAGGCACTCCTGCGTCATAGCAACAGCGTCCAGAATAAGCCTATCTTTTAAAAAGGCATGCTGCTCCTTTGTAATGAAGGAATTAAGAACCGCCTTCAGCCTTTCGGCGATGATCTTAGATATGATTTTAAATAGAGTGTTGCAAAGGGCTATCGGCCTGAAGTCAGAGAACGATTCCGATTTGTCCTTCTTGGGAATAAGTGCTATAAAGGTGGCAGATAGCGCACTGTGAATGTTCCCAGACATGCGAGAGGCATCCACCATTCCCAGCAAATCCTTTTTGAACAGATCATAAAAATGACTAAAGAACTCTATCGGCCAGCCATCGGGCCCAGGGCTTTTGTCCCTTTTGAACTTTTTGATGGTGTCCAGAAGTTCCTCCTCCATGATAGGCTTAAAAAACTGTTCATTTGCGTTCTCGTCAAACATTACAGGCATCTGATCCACGGCCCATAAAGAGTCATATGCGTTGCTGTCCTGCCTTTTATAAAGGTTTTGAAAAAATCTGGAGGCTTCCTCCGAGATATCCTGTTGAGAATGGAAGAAACCTCCGTTGCCATCCTCAATCTTCCAGATGGAGTTTTTGGCCCGGCGAGCATTTGCGAAGTTGTGAAAAAATTTAGTATTTCGATCACCCTCCCTGAGCCATGTCGCTCTACTTTTAAGCCTCCATAATGCTTCCTCCTTTTGCAGCAGCTCGATCTTCTTTTTTTCCAGGGACCTAATGAGGACTTTTTGATCAAAAGTTAGACCATCCTGAGCCGAATTAGAGAGATAACTTATTTGTTCTTTGATGACAGATAGCTCCTGTTTGTCGAAACGCCTCTTCTTGATCTGCCAATCCTTTGCTGCTTTTCTGAGCATTTGAATTTTTTCCCGGAAGGTAAGAAGGAAAGCATCTTGAGAAAGATGGATATCCCTCCAAGAATTAGCTATGAGAGCATTGAAAGATTCATCCTCAAGATGGGAGCTGTTAAATTTGAAAGGGTACCCCAACTTGCAATTCATGTGCTCCCATGCGAGGAAGATGGGTCTATGATCCGAGGAAGGCTCCAAACCCGTTCTGGCAACAGGCATCCCCCATCTTTCGATTATGCTAACATTAATAATAAAGCGGTCTATGCGTTTTGCAATGTATGCTGTGCCCGTCCTGCCATTTTCCCAAGTTGGGACCATAGGGTCAGGGATAACATCTACTAAATTCCTATTTAGCAGTTCCCGACGCATTTTATCGGCCAAGCGATCCTGTTTTCTACCACTGCCCCAGCACTCCGCAGCATGGAGGGTCAAATTAAGATCACCCGCTATTAATAGGGATTTTATGTCTAGAATTTCAGATTCAAAGAGCTTGTCCCAGAAAAAAGATCTGTCCCTGTAGGGCGCGTAGATGTTCAAGATGTTGATAGACAGTGACCTTCCTCTGATAGAAGCTGAAATGAGAATCCCAGCACAACATTTGTATGCCTTTGCTCTGACAAAGGCTGGGTTCCACAAAACTGGTTTTAGTTGACTTCTCGTTTTTTCTCATAGAAGCTTATGCTTTTTTCTGCTTATGTTTCTAGGAGATATGTCTGGGTAGCATAGGCTCCTCTGTTTAGGTAGTCGGAGGTCTTGTTCTGTTTTTATCTGATAACCATGTTTAAATCCCTCCTGAATAGAATTAAAGCTTCTTTCTACATCTACAGTCCCTGTTCAGACCTTCGTTTTCGTATTGGGAGATGGTGGTGCATTATTCACGTATACTGTTGTTGTTTTGACTGCAACAGTCAGCCAGTAGCATAGGTATCCCTGTCTGTGGCTTCAGGTCTGTAACCAGGGGGCATCACAGCATCGAATCCATCCTCAGAGGCCATTCTCTTTCCGGTGAGATGCTATCGCCGGTGTCAAGAATTCAAATCTTTTTCCGGCGGGTCATGAAGGCTTCTTAATTAATGTCTCTGATCCATCTCTGATGGTATCAATTTTCTTGACGTCTTCGTCATCTTTTTTCCTACATTTTGACATATTGACGGCTGGGTTGGGTCTCTCTGGAGTCTTCGCTTTAAGTTCTCTGCCGTCCTTCACCTTCCTCTTCCAGAACCTGATATCATCCTGCTCTCATTCTTAATTTCTATATCTTGGTATCTGTCCTTAGATCCTGACAAAATCTTCCGAGAGAACTATTCCTCTGTACGTCTCCAGGTAATTCTTTCTGCCGGATCTATTTAGAGATTTATCAAGTACTGTTTGAGGTACTCGGGCTTCCTCTTTCTCGAACTATCTCCTCTGATCAGAATGTCAGAAGACAGTGACTCTCCTGCCACGCGGGCTCTTTTTAGGGCTGCCATTGAAGCAGAGGAGGCACGTGATGATGCCACACAAGACCCCAGCTGGCATGCCACGGTGAATGAAATGCTGGCTCCCAATTGGATTCATGACTCTAAGTCGGGTCCCACCTCTTCTAAAAATAGAGGTCATGTTCGCGGTCGGCACCCACACAAACCTAGAGAGCCGGTTAAAACCGTTCCCCCTCCTAAAGCTGTTTCTGTGACCTGTTCTTCTTTGTCTCAAAGGATTGACAGTCTCCAAAAGCACGCTCTGGTTGGAAAATGGTATTTTCCATAAATGAATGAGGAAAGCATGAGGAAATGGATTTCAGCTTCTTGGTCCCCTCTTATTGGCTACACTCCAATAATCTCCCGCCTCATGAAAGATTGGCTCTCCTTCCATTTTCAGAAGGCTTCGGATTTAGAGCTGATTTTGAACAGACCTTGGAGAATTAATGTCTATTCAGATCTGCTAGTCCCACTAAGACGGGTAGCTATCTTAGAAACAAACAATTCAAAGTAACTTGTGTTTTCCTTTATGTATGATAGATAAGAGAGAAGCAGAGAATACCAACCTTAATCTTTCGCTTGGCTCCTTGCTTGTTTCCTCTCTCCTTTGATAGAGTCTGCCACTCCTTTCTCACTTGTCCCGCTTCAAAGAACACCTGTGGAGGTAAAGCAACAAAACACCATCAAAGCATAGAGATCTATAATATCATAAACAATGTAGAATCAGAAGTACATTAACCATACAATTGCATACACAAATACAAGATTCACAAGTACACAAGCATATGGAGGAAAACTCAAATAGCTTTATTGATAGTAGAAGTAGAAGAGAGGATTACAACCCAGCTGTCTGATCTAGCATCATCCTCCCAGCATGAAAGCCCTCTTCACCTCATGAAAAGAAAGATCACTCAACAATGCAATATCTTCAAAGAGAAACCAACAACACTTCTTTACAAATTACAAAATTCCAGCCTCTGGATCTCTAGGATGAGGGATCCATATATAGATATTTGCAGGGGGGTGAGTCAGCTTCTGGGTTTTTGATTAATGTCATTTCACCGATAGTTCTTAGTTCCACTTGGAGATTTCATGATCTCTTACTCATCCCTGCGCGAATTTAGAGAGGCAAGTGTCATATGAGCAGTTTCTATCTAAGATTCTCTGAGTTTCCACCTAGCAAACTGCCTCTGGCATTTGTCTACTCTTGCTCATCGCACCCTACAGAAGGGATTTTCAGTATGCATTGCACCCCCCGTGTGTAATAGGTGAGATGCATCACACCCTCAGCATGGGGCAGCCTGTATGGTCCAGTTTTGACCAGTTCTGAGTAGTTTTTCAGGGAGAACTTCTGGGAAATGATGTAATTAGTTGACCATGATCCTTTAGGGTATGAAACAACACTTTTAGGGGTTTAAGATCCCTTGGTTTATCGACATATGTTATTGGGGTTGTAGTGCCCAAATATGTCTGTAATAGTTGCCCCCTAAAGCATGAGGTCATAAATCTTCTGATGTCAGGTGAAATAATTTATCATGAGGATCCGAGGTTTTTCGAACTAGAAGGTGACTTGTAATAAGATACAATACAATACATTATCTTCATATTATTTTCATGATCTAGCTGAGGCAGGCATTCCCATGCTTAGCTTTATAAATTCATTTTCATGTACATAGGACAGACAATTGTCTGCTGTTGCAGATTGGTGATTCTATTAGAGTCATCATCCTTAGCTTGGATGATCATCTGTGCAGCTATGGAGTACATTTGACGTCTTTATTTTCTTGAATATATCGCAGCCCAGATGGATGAAACTAGATCTGGGGGCTTCAAACTCGTTCAATCTTCGCTCGATGTACAAGTCGATCCATGTGAAAAGATGTTCTGAAGTCGAACATGGAAAGACGTCGCCTAATTACCAGCCAATGATGTGAGTTGTTAACAGGCATGAGAGGAATAATCGATAAAGATAATGACCCTCAAGGTATTGCAGTACAATTCACGTGGTATGAATATATGAGTTGATGTCGAACACTACATAAAATCTTTCGGTCGAAGGCCATTGATGTAAACCTGTCACCGGAAGTGAGAAACTTGCCATTGGGGCATGCAAGATTCAAAGTACTGAAAGGGTTGTTCCTAAGTCAACTTCTTGGATAATGTGCTGATGTCGACAAGAAGTGACCCCTCGTAGGAGGGCCTTAATGAATCCCACATCTATGACACGAAATGAAGCAAATGATTTTCTGGAGGTGAAAACGATCTAATGATACAAGGTTCAAGAATGGAGGTCATGAAAAATGGAGAGTGAAGGCATTCCAGTGGATGAGGCGTTCGCTGGGTTAGTGAATTCTCTGAGCAACTTCTCTTGAAAATATCAATGACACTGAGATGGATCGATAGCGTTAACCCCTTGGATGGTATGGAGAACCAATGGTGATGGTGAACGGAATAACCCAACCCGACTCAATCATGGTGACAGAGTGAAAGTGACATGTTCAAGAGCGACCTGCTACCAATGAAGTTCTTCAAGTTTTCTTCCCTTTTTCCCCAGTCATTGCTGACCAGTACCTCTTTATTTTTGTCAAGCTTGAGGAGGATAACATATGCTTGTTCTATAATTTTCCCTTCGAGAAAACCTGTCGCTATGTTTTAGCGAGCCTAGCGACACTGAAACTCACTCTTGTCTAGATGGATAAGTTTGTCGCTATTGTTTTAACTAGTTTAATGACAAAGATAACTCGGTCCTATTCATATTTAGAAAGTCTGAAAAGAGACGAAAAGGAAACTCCAGTAGTCCTTTTTCATGGTATAATCCCTTAAGTCTGAAAAAGTATAAAATAATATGAAAGGGATGACTTTTCGATAGTTTTAGCGCGCCGAAAAATACAAGCGCTTGATCTTTTTGTGGAATGATCCCTCAGGTCCAAAAAGATTAAAATGTAGAGGAGGGATGGCACTTCCCCTTACTTTAATGCGCTGGAAAGGCCAGTGGCTTGGCAATCTTTTCATATTTTACGAGTCTAAAAAGAGCCTAAAAGAGACTCGTTTTTTAGGAACGAGTGATGTATCTGGGTAGCAACTGGTTCCAGGTAAGTTTGGAACTTCTCAAACACGGCAATGTAATAAGGGTGGCTAACAGAATCACTCATTGTAGCTGTTCCTCAAAAGGGTAAACAACCAAGTGGAAGTGTATGATTGGACAAAAGAGTGGAGGTGACGATGAGAACACATCCAAGGCTCAAAAGGCTGATAGTAATGCAAACGCAAAGGTCTTTTACTGAAGGTGGGTTTATTTTTTAATGAGCTTGAACCTTGTGCCAACATTTCTCATTGGTGGGTTTATTTTTTAACGAGATTGAACCCTGCAGTAACACTGCTCGATATAATAGTCAAAGATGTTCAATTTGCCATTAACACTGTATTCTTTTGACGGCCATACTACTTGTTCAAATATTCCATCAAATTGATTAGAAATGTAAATACATGCTTGAAAAATGAGTTAAAAACTAACATCTTACTTGAATTACATGAATAATAACTTGAATTATAGCATTATGATTATTAAAAATATAATTTATAATAATAAAAAAATATAATATTATAATTATATTAAAAATTATTTTGCAAAAGTTAAATTATTTGATTGTTGAAACTATACTATCAAACATATTTATGATATTTGTATATGATTTATCAAAAGTTTAAAAAATGTGACACATTAAAATTTGCAGACAACGATTTGCAAGGCTTTATACTTTCTTAGGCTGAGTGTGGTAAAGTCAAACAATAAATGGAGACATGCTTGCTTAGGAATCTAGCTTGAATGAAATACAACATACATTTATTGATGTTATGGTTCAACATTGCTCGTCCACTCATCTTGCTCCGCTCTTACAGGTTTGCCAAGGCGTTTGGAAATAACATGTTAAAATGAACCACCAACCGATGACAGATAAATGAGAATAAAATAATTCACAAAAATTAGAAAATATTTTTTTTAAAGTTTCACTTTGCCAAATTAAAATAATAAATTGGCACGTTTGACTGAATTAATAGGTAATTATCTTGATACCCTATGCGTAATACTTGCCTAGGCGGTAGAGATAATAATTTTTTCTTTTAATCAATATATTACGTTTTTAAGGTTAGACATTAATATATGCGTCATCCAAATCTAATGCATGCCTAACTAGTAGAGACTATATTCTTTCATGCAAATTAATTATTAATATTATATAAAAGGAGTGAAGTATTATATTATATTGGATGTCCAAATCCAATACGTACCTAATTATTGAAGACCTTATTATTTCTTATACATTAATTATTGAGCTTATATTGACTATAACAAAAAGAATTATATTAGATTAATTAAATATATGTGATTATCTTAATCTAATGTATGTCTAACTTTTGGATACCTCGCTTATTAGTATTAATACTATATATTGGAAAAAAATATTTGAACTTTGAAATTAGTATAATGTAGTTATTGAAGGTTTTTTTATTTTTTGGTATATTTTTTTTATTAAATTTGTTAAAATTTGATAAATAATTGTTGGAATTGTAAGTTTGAATTGCATCTTCTGCACTAGTAGAGTGCTTCAAATGGTTCTTAGGATATTGAGTATATTTATGTATTTATAAATGTATTTTAAATAATAAAAAATCAGAATCTCTACCAAAATTGTATCATCAATTTTGACTTAAAAAAATCAAAACTTAAACTAATTAAATGAATTATTGAACAATATAATAATTTAGTATACTAAATTTTTATATATTCTATTTATTTTATAGTGTCAGAGTCTTTTTTTTACATTTTGGTTTGTTTCCTCAAAATTAGCTGATATATTTTTTCGTAAAATCGTGGTTTTTTATTATTTAAAATGTATTTTTGACTACTTAAATAAATTCAGTTGTCATTTAAATAAATACAGCTGTAATTAAAAAATTAATTTTAAAATATGTAAATTTTATAATTTAAATTTATGATACCAACAAATCTCTCCCAAATTTCAAATATAAATGACTAAAAATATAAAATAAATTACAACTGTTATTGAAAAGTTACCTGTGACACATGTTCTCGAGTCGTTCTCGAGCCATTGATTCACTGAATATATGTACTTCGCTTGATTTAATTTTATTCAACTCGACTTGAAATATGAACGCCACATTTATAGAAGGATCAATTCTCGATGGTGTGATCCATGAGAATGGAATGTTTATTTACGCATTATTCAAGTAAAACTAGTGGAGTTGACCCCTTAGTTGTAAAATTGCAGTTTGATGATTTGCAAATCAATATATGTACTTCCCTTGATTTAATTTTATTCAGCTTGATTTGAAACTAGTACCTTGAACCCTTAAATTTTTATTTAAAGACCAATAGTTATTAAAAAAATGTAATAGAATAAAATTTTATGAATTGATTTTGTTTTAGGATTAATAATTATTAAAAAACGGAATAGAATAAGATTTTATGAACTGAATACAAGTATTTTATCATTATTGCAAAAGTTCATTAAATGAGGCAATCAATAATAACATGTTCAATTTAACAACCAATTAAATTAAAGAAAAATAAATTAAATTATTTTTTAAAAATAATAAATTCCAATTTGTAATGTTCAACTATAGAAATTTTGCATTTTTTTTTGTCAAACCCAAACTAATATGACTTTGACCAAAAATTCAATACAATATCCTTAACCTACAATAAAATAATAAATAGAAAAATAAATAACAACTAAAAACACTTTATTTTGTTTCATTAATTTTATTAATGAAATATGTGTTAAAATGTGTTACTCCTTTAATATTTATTAAGAGGTTTACTCTTTTCACTACAAAGTTTACTCAATTTTGAAAGAAATGTTTAAATACTACTTATTTTAGAAAATGGTTTTAGCTTAAAAATACATGCTAGACTTAAATTTAACTACAATCCAGATTTAGTATTATTATTCTAAACTTTGTCTTATTATTGTATTATTCGAGCAAATAAAAAAACACATAAACCATATTAACTTTGAAAGAAAAAACATCCTCAATTTTATTGTCGTTTATAAGTAAAAGTATAAACTGTAATTTAAAACTCATTAAAAGGTATTATTTACTTTTTATTAACTTTTTATGTTAAGACATACCATTCATTAAAATGTATTATTACTGGGTGGGCATTTCTAAAACCCTCTTAATATGTATAGCTTCTTTTTTTGTTGAAGCAAGAGTAGGACCTTTTTTACCATTAATAATATACAGAATTTACAAAAATCCACTTAGAAAAGTGGCGAAGTAGAACTGTCCCTCAAAGGAACCGAGAACGGGCCAAGGCAAAGGACTCGGCAAAAAAAAACCTTAACTTTCCTTACAACAAAGCTGAATAGGGAAAATCCAAAATGAACCTAAGAAGTGGACAGACCTAAGCCAAAGATACAAAGGCCCCACTAGCCTTCCAAGACCTGAAGAGAACCGTGCCCCAAAGAAACCATACAACAAGGAGGGGCCCGCACAAAACTCGCCAAAAAACGAATCTCTCATCAGAATCTACAGTGAAGAACCATCGGGCCCAATCCAATGGCTCTGAACTAAATCGCAAAGGAAAGAAGCACGCCCCTTAACTGGCAACGCCTCCAAACTGCTCGACCCATCGTCGTCGTTGCTTAACAAAAGTGGATCCAACAGTCAAGGGACAAAACACACCCACCAAGAAAACCGGAAAATAGCGTGCGCTGAGGGCCCCACCAATCTACACGTTCGATCCCGAGTGTTGATTTTCCTCGCTTCATCGGACGACTGAGCCTAATATCGCGCGTCCAAAGTAATCGGCCTTTAGGGAGCGGGGAGAGTGGTATTTGTAACGGGCCCATCTCCACGTGTCACGCTCTCAGTGGCATCGCTGCCAAAAATAAAATACCACTTTTGACTTAAAAGCGGTGCGATACTAAGAACCCGCTCCAGAGGCGGTATTAACTTCAGCCAATGGAAAAAGTGGGTGTTGCGTAAGATTTCAATGGTCAGGAAACTCTGTCGCTGGTCGCGGAGATTAATCCTGATCGTGGTCGACTTTGCCGCAAACCTTGGCATACCTCTCATCATGAACCTTTCTGTCCAACCTTGTGAAGCCCTCTGACCACTGTCCATTACTAGTTGGATTCTATTCCTTTGCTTCTATACTCTTCTTTGTCCTCCTCCGCCTGGTTATGACAGAGTTTTTGCAGATTGCTCTGCTCCATTGTGCTCCACTTCCTTAAAATTGCGCTGTCCTTGCAGCTGACACCTTGATTGGCTAGAATGTCTGCCAATTTGTTGGCCTTTCTCCTCACATGAATAAATCTGAGAGTACGAAGTTCCTGTAGATGTACTTGGATCCTGTGTAGAACCTGAGTTAACCTCCAGTGTTTTGTGACCTTTTCCGGCCCTGTACCATTACAGATTCTCTTGGTTGCGTTTATGACCAACTCTGAATCCACTTCTATTATGACATTTTGACAATTGTTATGGATCAAAAATTCTAAGCATTGTTCCAAGGCCATTAGTTCTGCCATATTGTTAGTGGCTTTTCCTAAGTGTCCATGGAAGAGGGAGATTATGTTGCCTGTATCATCCCTTAGAACTCCCCCAAAGCTAGCCACCCCCGAGTTGCCTTTGGAAGCTCCATCAATGTTATACTTTAAAAAACATTCAGGGGGAGAATGCCAGTATTCTTCCACCTTATCTCTCATGCTTGCTTCCCTGTTTAGACCTTGAGGAATAAGCCCCTGCATGTCTAACAGTTGGAGGATTCTTAACTCTTCTAATGAGGGAGGATTTTTGGGGAGATTCCTAACCGTGGTGCCAACTGTCTCTTTAAGTTGTTTTACTATCAACTTCACCAGGCTAAGAGAGGCGGCCTTTACCTCTTTGAATATTATTTTGTTCCTTTCTTTCCACACATTCCATATAATGAAACTTGGCAAGAGATCCCAGGCTGAATAGAGAATTTCATTATTAGAAAAATTATTCCTCCAATTGTTGAGAGTGTTAGCAACACTTTCTTTGTCTCTATCAAACTGTTTGAAAATGTCGGTAAAAAAATCCCATATCCTGTCGGTGTAGATACAGTTGTTGAGAAGATGCTCAATAGTCTCCTCATGGCTCTCACAGAGATGACATCTGGAGGGTCCCAGCATGCCCCTCTTTTTAAGGTTGTCCCAGGTTAAAATTTTCCTGTGGTGAACTAACCACATGAAGAGTTTGATTGTCATCCAACATTTGTGTCTCCAAAGCTTCTGCCAAGTTTTATTTGGAGCTTGGGGTTCCTGATCAAGGAGAAAATATTTAGCTTCCTTAATATTAAAGTTTCCCTCTTTGTTGTTACCCCATTTCAGTTGATCCCGCCCTTCCGTTACTAAAATTATTCTCTGATCCAACATTCTTTTAAGGGACTCTACTTGATTGTTGAGGCTCCTATCCTCTCTGCCCTCAATTTTTTTCCAAATTCTCCATTTACCAACATTATGTGGATTGTCCCAAAAGTCTTTAACCTTTACTAAACCTTGATTGTCAGTATCACGCTTGAGGCTTAGAATTTCTTCCTTCAGTAGATTAGGTTCTTGTTGCCATTTGTCCTCCCAGAAAAGTGCCAGATCTCCCTCTCTGATTTCCCAGAAACTATTTTTTTGAACCACTTCTCTATTCTCCCAGGCCTTGTTCCATATGGGGGAGCCTTTCATTGTTCCTGTCATACGTATGATTTCAGAAGCTGGCCAGTCATTGGCATATTTTTCCTTCCAGATGCTTGCCCATTGAGCTTTAGGATCCTTAACCCACCTCCACTAGAGTTTGGCTCCAAGAGCCTTGTTGAGAATCTCAGGATTGTCCAAACCCAGTCCTCCTTGGTTCTTGGGTTTGTAGATCTTTTCCCACGAGACTAAGGCCCATTTTTTCCTTGTTTCCTCTTTTCCCCAAAGAAAATCTCGTTGAATGTTCGGAAATTGTTGTAAGACTCCTATTGGAGCTAGAAGGACTAATAGCATAAATATTGGGATCGCCTGGAGAACTGCTTTAGTAAGAATCAGTCTATCAGCTAAATTTAAAGATCTGTTTGTCCATTTCCTGACCTTGTCTTGCATTTTAGTTACTAGAGGATCCCATATACTCTTGTGACGGGGTTTAGCTGTAAGAGGAACTCCCAAATACTTAGAGGGAAGGGATTCTCTTTGAAAGCCTAAAATTCTGGAGACATTCCTCTGTATGGCAATATGAGTGTTAAAGAAAAAGACTTTTGATTTGGAAAGGTTCACTTCCATACCTGTGGCCTTCATAAAGTCATTCAAAATTTGTTTGTAAGCAAGTGCTTCTTTAACTGTGGGAATTCCTTGTAACATGGTATCATCTACAAACTGTTGATGAGTCAGAACTTGCCCATTCTCCGAAAGTTGGAGTCCTTGAATTTTTCCCATTACTCTTGCATGCTTGATGGACCGCCCCAGCCCTTCCATCATGAGGATGAAGAGAAAAGGAGAAAGTGGATCTCCCTGTCTAAGACCCCTAGAAGGGAGAAAAAGTTCAGAAGGAGAGCCATTCACTAAAATTGAAAAGCTGGAAGAAGTCACAAGGGCCATGACCCATCTGACCCAATTATGATCAAAACCAAACGCTGTGAGCACCTTTTTGATGTAAATCCAGTTGACTTTGTTGTATGCTTTTGCTATGTCCAGTTGCATGATCATGCCCGCTCTCTTGTTGCAACTTAATGAGTGAACCACCTCATGTGCTTGAATTATGTTGTCCAGAATTTGTCTTCCTTCTACGTACCCTGTTTGTTCCTCGGAGATGAGAGTATGCAGCAGGGGTTTAAGTCTGTTAGCCACAACCTTGGAAATTATCTTATAGACCACATTGCATAAGGCAATGGGCCTGTATTTCTCAGGCGTTTGAGCATTATCCTGTTTTGGAATAAGGGCAATGAAGGAGGTATTGAGAGCTTTCAAGATGGTCTTGTTCAGCCTAGAGTCTTCGACAATCTCAACAATATCCATTTTAACAATATTCCAGCAGGCTTTGAAGAAATCCACATTAAATCCGTCCGAACCTGGTGCCTTGCCATTTTTCATTTCCTTGAGGACCTCACTGATCTCCTTTTCAGTTACAGGTCTGTTGAGATTACAATTATCCTCTCTGGATACCAGTTTAGGTATATGTTCAATTAAGTTCTTAATGGAAGGTTCTCTTCTTGAAAAATTTTCCTTGGAAATGTCTCGAAAATGCTTTACTAATACTACATCTATCTCCTCATGGGATTGAAGAATTTGGCCATTCTTGTCCTTGATCAAAGAGATTCTGTTGTGAGTTCTATTCGCAATGGTAGATCTGTGGAAAAATTTAGTATTTTGTTCTCCTTCTTTGAACCATAGAACCCTAGATTTTTTTTTTTCCAAAAAATTTCTTCTTGATTACACAGCATTTCCCATTCTTGGTGATATTTCTCTACCTGTTCATTTTTGTCTTTATCAAAGCCATTCTTGATCAGAGCTTGGTTGGGCTCTAGGATTTTGTTTTCTATAATTTTTTTACTTGTGAAAATATTGCCAAATTCCTTTTGGTTCCATTCCTTTAGCTTTTGCTTGATGTGTTTTAATCTCTTGTGTAGTAGGAACATGGATGATCCCTGAATCTGTAGGTATTCAGCCCACCATTTTTCAATGTTGCTGATGAAATCTGGGTGTGAAAGCCAAATATTTTCAAGCCTGAATGGTTTGTTTCTTGGGGTACCAATGCCCTTGATCTCCATTTGAATTAGCCAGTGATCTGGGCCTCCAAAAGGAAGGATATCTGCTGTTATTTCCTTGTCTAGAAGCATAAGCTCTTCAGAGATCATGAATCTGTCTAGCTTGGAAGCTACCTAGGAATCCCATCCTCTTTTATTGTTCCAAGTGCAAAGACCATTATTTGTCTCAATGTCCACCAGCTTCATGTTTTCAGAAAAACATTGGAAAGCTGAGGAATCTTTGTTTAGTGCTCTTGTGCCCCTTTTTTTCTCCGAGAGAGATCTAATCATGTTGAAATCTCCTTCTATAATCCACGGTAGCCCTGCAAATCTGTTTCGAAGGTCCACTAAGGACTCAATAAACTTAGTTTTTCATCTAACCTTTGTGGGCCGTAAACATTCGCTACAAGATAAGTATCCCTGTCTCCTACAGGCTGTATGACAACTGATAAATAATTCCTTGATGCTTCCGCATCAATAATACCTATATTTTGGGGATTCCATAGGATGAGGATACCCCCTACTGTATTTTTGGCTTTGAATTCTATAAACTCATATTTGCTGAGCCACTTATTATGGATTTGTCTTATCTATTGGACAGAGCTTTGCGTTTCTTGGACAAAAATTATATCCGGAGCTACCTGTTTCATTCTATTGTTCAGCATTCTCTGTTTTCTTTTACTTCCTAGACCTCTGATGTTCCAAGTTGTAAACTTCATAATTACAGATTGGTAAAGGAGTAACTGGTTAGGTCTTTCATCTTACCTGAGTCTATCATGAGCTTTCCACATTCCATTAATAGCTCATTCTGCTTTTTTCTGCCCCTTTTTTTCCCCAGGTTTCTTGGAGCTAATCCTGGAGTTGATTTTACCGCTTTCACTCCCTGCTTACCCTGTCTTTCACTGTTGTGATCTTCTCCCAAGCCCTTTGTCTGAGTTTTCCATAAGAATAGCTGCTTTATTCGATTACATTCTTCTTGTGGTAGAGATTCTACTCCACTTGTTGTTCCCTTACTCAAGAACCCTTCTAGATCTAGGTTTTCTCTGTCGAGAATCTCTTGTAACTCATTGTCTTCCATTTCCATCTCGCTCTGGGTCATTTCCTGATCCATATCCATCTCTAGTTCACTCATCATGATCTCTTTCTGTTTTTCCTTTACCTGTTCTTGAACTTGTTCTTCTTCCTTTTCCTGTTTATCATCTTCATCCTTCATAACTTGATTTTCAATTGTTGCGTCTTCCTCCTCTTCAAGGACCTGGAACTGATTTGGCCTCACTTTTTGGTCTCCACTTTGGTGCTGTTTTGGCCCTTTTTTGCCGTTTTTACCTTTGTGAGCTACTTTGTGAAAGCCATATGTTTCTTTCATTATGTTAGGTTTGCTTTTGTTCTCTGCCTTACTGAGAGGACAGTCTCTCAGAAGGTGTCCGTGTTCATGACATTTTCGACATCTAAATGGAATATGCTCGTAGTCAACCGTCTGCACCCATTCCTCATCATAAACCTCCAGTATGACCTCGTTCGGAAGTGCTTCAGATAGGTTCATTTATACACAAATCGTAGCAAAGGAGGTATATTTTCCCCTTCTTGTGGCTTCAGAAGTTTTAACATACCTCCCTAATTTATTTCCTATGGCTATTAGTGATTTTATTTGCCAATAATCCAGAGGTAGTGAATAGAGTCTTACCCAAACCGGGACTGAGGTAAAGGTTTCCCGCTCCAACACAAAGTTCATCATCCACGGCCACATGTAGAGCCCTTCTGCTACGTAGAAGTAGGTCCCACCTTCAAACACTCTGTCTTTGTCCTCAATGTTTGCAAACACCACAGTGAAAAAACCCTTGGATCCTAGATGAAGATCAATGCTTCCTTTAGGCTTCTAGTGGTATCTGATCCATGTTTGTAAAGCTTTTTCGGTGGGCCATAGTCCCATGAATTTGCATATGATTGCATAAGTTTGCATGTGCTCCCTGTGGGCCTGCAGCTCAGGGTTATTTAAGATTACTCTGGGAGTGACTTTAGCTTTGGGCTTGCATGGTCCCTTTTGTTTCCTGTCTTTTGTTCCCTGTTTTTTGTCATTTTCCTCTTTGTCTTTTGTGCCAACATTTTCCTTCTCCTTGTTACTTTTTGTTTCCTCTTCCCTATTTTTTCCTCCTTCCATCGTTTTACCTCTGCCTGATTCTGGAGGGGCCTTACTCTTGTTAACCACTACCTCACTGTAGGAGGGAGTGGAGCTCCCTCCTTTGCCCCCGTCCATGGCGAAAATCCCACACAGAAACCCTCAGTCTTGGTTCTCCGCTCTTCTGCTCTTCCACCTCCCCGACCAACTATCTCTCTTAATATGTATAGCTTCATAATACGTAAGAATACAACATTTATTTAATGGAATTAAGATTATCTCATTGTTCGAAATGGAAAGGAAATTGTTTTAAATAATATTAAATAAAATAACACATTATAATCTCCTGATTGATTGGGGTGTCTCAAGACCCAAGTGCTTGAATGCGGTTGAGGGATAGGATCTTACTTGTGAAACCTTCTAGATGAGAGGGAAAGCGGAATCTTGGAATTGCAATTGAGGCATCTATCTCTATCTCTATTTCTATCTTTGGTTAGTAGTTGTTGTTCATTATTTATTTATTTTTATTATTTTGTTGCTTTTAGTTGGAAGCATGATAATTATATGATGATAGTATTTTGGTGTAGGCCTTCATTATTTTCTTTGCAATGATGTTTAGTTTTAGTCATCATGTTTATAGTTGGCTAAATAATGATAGCGACATTTTAATACTTTATTACTATGTTTTTGGGACTAAAAAACACCCCAGTTATTATGTTTATAGTTGGCTCAATCATGATACTTACATTTTAAAACTTTATTATTATGTTTTTGGGATTAAAAAACTTTCTTTTGCAAGTGATCCAGTGCCTAAATAGTAAACAATGAGAGAATAATTATATATGCAACATATTTTTTATTAATATAAGATTTTATAATTTACCAAAAAAAATATATTATAATGAATTAAGTAAAGTTTTTTGGCAGAAATCACATAAGAGAAATTTTTGACCGACACATTTCGAACAAACAAGTGTGGTTCATCATTACGACCAAAAGCAAACCATGTCAAAGACTTAAAATGAGTTTTATATATATGAAAAATTAAAAATTTGAAAACAAAATTCCATAAATTATATTTATATGTATAAACAAAGTTTATATATATATATATATATATAATTTAAATGTTTATGGTGTAAACTAGAACAACCACATTAAAAATATTAATGTGATCGATATAAACCTAAAGCTTAATTTGTATGTACCATTGATAAATATATAAACATTACCAAAAAAATCTATTACATTAAAAGTATTATTAATATAATTATAATTAATAATAATTAATAATATATATTAAATAATTTTATTATAATAATTATTAATTTATATTAATTATTTTATACTATTAAATGTCATTTATTATAATTTAATTTTAAATGATGTAATATAAATTAATTATTTAATCATAATATTTATTGGATAATAGTAGTAATATCAATAAATAATAATAATCTTAATGACAATAACTATTTAGTAATAGAAATGATAGTTTTAAAATATTATAATAATTATTAATTCATATTATTATTAATTATTAATTATTTAATCATATTATTTTAATTATTGAATTATTGATTATTAATTTATTATTATTAATTAATTATAAATAATAATAATTATTACTATTATTATTAAAAATTAGTAATAAATAAAAATAAAAATAAAAATTTATTATTATTATTCTTTATTAATAATAATTATTTATTATTCGTTTACAAGGACTTGGATAGACGGTGATTGTGTGCCCTGTTAAGACATTACTTGATGTGAAGTCACTGGTTCATTTCCCCTTCCCCGCATCAACAAGATGATATATTGGACATCATGAAGATGTAGTCCTACTCGGGTTACACATTTTTATGTATTTATTATTATTATTATTATTATTTAATTGTAATTAATGATTAAAAAATAACAATTATTAATAATTAATAATAATAATAATAAATTAATTAATAATAATAATTCATAATTAATTAATAATTAATTAATTAACCATGGGTAATTTATAAACTATGGTTGACCATACTTAACCATAGTTGATTTTCATATCAACACAATCATTGTGACAATGCGACATTCAACCACGGTTGACCATGGATGACCATGTTTGATTTTATAAAATATGGTTGACCATGATTGACCATGTTTAAGCATAGTTGACGATGATTATCATATTGAGACAATGTTTGTCATATTGTGACATTGGACCATGGTTGAGACAATGATTGATTTTCATCATGAGACAATCTTTGTCATAATGCAATGTTGGACCATGGTTGACCACGTTTGATTTTATAAAACATGGTTGACCATGGTTGATAATTTTTTATTAAAATTAAACTCAAGGGACTAATATTATAAACCCAAGGTATATAAACCATAAGATAAATATTATAAACATTAAAATAAACATGGTTAACCATGATTGATTTTCATACTGAGACAATCCTTGTCACAATGTGACATTGGACCATCGTTGACCATGCTTGACCATGATTTATTTTCAAATTGACAAATTCTTTATCACAATGTGACATTGGACCATGGTTGACCATGGTTGATTCTCATATTGAGACAATATTTGTCATAATGCGACATTGGACCATGGTTGACCATGATTGAAGTTATAAAACATGGTTGACCATGATCGATATCATAAACACAAGGGAATTATAAACCTTAGGAATTAATACTAAAAAGCCATGGGATTATAAACCTAAGGGAATAATATTAAACGTTAGGAATATAAACCCTTAGATTATTAAACGCAAGGGATTGATATTATAAATGCAAGGGAATAATAAACCCAAGGGATAAGCATTATAAACCCAAGTTATATAAACCTTAAGATAAATATTATAAACCCTGAATAAACATGGTTGACTTCCATATTGAGACAATCCTTTTCACAATTCAACGTTGGACCATGGTTGACTATGATTGATTTTCACATCGAGACAATCTTTGTTAGAATGGGACGTTGGACCATGGTTGATTTTCATGTTGAGGCAATCATTGTCACAATGTGACATTCAACCATGATTGAACATGGTTGACCATGATTGATATTATAAACCAAAGGGAATAATAAACCTGATCTATTGATATTATAAACGCAAAGTAATATTAAACCAAAGGGATTAATACTAAAACCCCAAGGGATTATGAACCCAATGGAATAATATTAAGTACAAGGGACTAATATTATAAACCCAAGGTATATGAACCCTAAGAAAAATATTATAAACACTAAGATAAACATGGTTGACCATGATTGATTTTCCTATTGAGAAAATCCTTGTCACAATACGACGTTGGACCATGGTTGATTTTCATATGAAGACAATCTTTGTCACAATGCGACATTTGACCATGGTTGATCATGATTAACTATGGATGCCAATGTTTGATTTTATAAAACATGGTTGAACATGGTTTATCAAGGTTGACCATGATTGACCATGGTTGATCATGGTTTACCATGACTATCATATTTAAATAATATTTGTCATAATGTGACGTTGGACCATGGTTGAAACAATGATTGATTTTCATATTGAGACAATCTTTGTCAGAATGCGGCATAGGATCATGACTGACCATAATTAACCATAGTTGACCATGATTGATTTTATAAAATATGGTTTACAATGGTTAACCATGATTGAATTTATAAAACATGGTTGACCATGATTGATATTATAAACCCAAGCGATTAATAAACCTTAGGGATCGATATTATAAACCCAAGGGTTAATAAAACCTAGGGATTAATAAACCCTAGGGATTAATACTAAAAACCCAAGGGATTATAAACCTAAGGGAATAATATTAAACCCTAGGAATATGAAGCCTTAGATTAATAAACCCAAGGGATTGATATTATAACCAAGGGAATAATAAATCTAAGGGATAAAAATTAGAAACCCAAAGTATATAAACCCTAAGATAAATATTATAAAACTTAAAATAAAAATGGTTGACCATGGTTTATTTCCATATTGGGGCAATCCTTATCACAATGCAATGTTGAACTATGGTTGACCATGCTTGACCATGATTGATTTTCATATCAAGACAATCATTGTCACAATGCGATGTTGGACCATGGTTAATTTTCATATTGAGACAATCATTGTTACAATGTGACATTCGACCATGATTTTTCATGGTTGACCATGCTTAGTATGATTGACCATGGTTGACCATGATTGATATTAGAAACCCAAGGGAATAATAAACCCAAGGGATTTATAATATAAACCTAACGAAATAATAAACCCAAGGGATTAATACTAAGACCCTAAGGGATTATGCAACCAAGAGAATAATATTAAACCCAAAGGACTAATATTATAATCCCAAGGTATATAAACCCTAAGATAAATATTATAAATCCTAAAATAAACATGTTTGACCATGGTTTATTTCCATATTGAGACAATCCTTGTCACAATGCAACGTTGGACCATGGTTGACCATGCCAGACCATGATTAATTTTGATATTGAGACAATCTTTGTCACAATGCAACGTTGGACCATGGTTGATTTTCATATAGAGACAATCATTGTCATAATGTGACATTCGACCATGGTTGATGATGGTTGATATTATAAAACCAAGGGAATAATAAACCCAATGGATTGATATTATAAACCCAAGGAAACAATAAACGCAAGGGATTAATACTAAAACCACATGGGATTATGAATCCAAGGTAATAATATTAAACCCAAGAGACTAATATTATAAACCCAAGGTATATAAACCCTAAGATAAATATTATTAACACTAAAATAAACATGGTTGACCACGTTGTATTTTCATATTGAGACAATCCTTGTCATAATGCAACATTGGACCATGGTTGACCATGCTTAACCGTGGTTGATTTTCATATCAAGGCAATCTTTGTCACAGTGCAACATTCGACCGTGGTTGACCATGATTGATCATGGATGACCATGTTTTATTTTATAAAACATGGTTGAACATGTTGACCATGATTATCATATTGAAACAATCTTTGTCATAATGTGACGTTAGACCATGGTTGAAGCAATGATTGATTTTCATATTGGGATAAGCTTTGTTACAATTCGACGTAGGAGCATGGCTAACCATGATTAGACATTGTTGACCATGATTGATTTTATAAAATATGGTTGACGATGGTTGACCATAATTGAATTTGTAAAACATGGTTGACCATGGTTGAACATGATCGATATTATAAACCCAAGGGAATAATAAACCCTAGGAATTAATACTAAAAACCTAAGGGATTTTAAAGCTAAAGGAATAATATTAAACCCTAGGAATATGAACCATTAGATTAATATTCCCAAGGGATTTAGATTATAAACCCAAGGCTATAATAAACCTAAGGGATAAAAATTATAAACCCAATGTATATAAACACTAAGATAAATATTATAAACCCTAAAATAAACATGGTTGACCATGATGAATTTCCATATTGATATAATCCTTGTCACAATGCAACATTCGGCCATGTTTGACCATTATTATTTTTCATATCGAGATAATATTTGTCACCATGCGCCGTTGGACCATGGTTGACCATGTTTTACCATTATTGATTTTCATATCGAGACAATCTTTGTCACCATGCGTCATTGGACCATGGTTGATTTTCATATTGAGACAATCATTGTTACAATGAAAAATTCAACCATGGTTGTCCATGGTTGACCATGATTAATATTATAAACCCAATGGATTGATTTTATAAACCCAAGTGATTAGTTCTAAAACCCTAAGGGATTATGAACCCAAAGAAATAATATTAAACCCAAGGGATTAATATTATAAACCCAAGGTATATAAACCCTAATATAAATATTATAAACAATAAAATAAACATGGTTGACCATTGTTGATTCTCATATTGAGACAATCCTTGTCAAAATGCGACATTAGACCATGGTTGACCATGCTTAACCATGGTTTATTTTAATATACTAAAAATACAAGGGATTATAAACCTAAGTGAATAATATTAATCCCTATGAACATGAACCCTTAGATTAAAAAACCCAAGGGATTAATATTATAAACCCAAGGAATAAAAATTATAAACCCAAGGTATATAAACGTTAAGATAAATAATTTAAACCCTAAAATAAACATGGTTGACCATGGTGGAATTCCATATTGAGACAATCCTTTTCACAATGCAACATTGGACTATGGTTGACCATGCTTTACCATGATCGATTTTCATATCGAGAATATCTTTGTCACCATGTGACGTTGGACCATGGTTGATTTTCATATTGAGACAATCATTGTCAAAATGAGACATTTGACCATGGTTGACCATGGTGGCTATGATTGACAATGGTTTACCATGATTGATATTATAAAACCAAGGGATTGATACTATAAACCTAAGGGATTGATACTATAAACCCAAGGGATTAATACTAAAACCTTAAGGGATTATGAACCCAAGGGAATAATATTAAAAGGGACTAATATTATAAACCCAAGGTACATGAACCCTAAGATAAATATTATAAACACAAATAAACATGGTTGACCATGGTTGATTTTCATATTGAGACAATCTTTGTCACAAAGTGACATTAGAACATGGTTTATTTTCCTATACTAAAAACCCAAGGGACTATAAACCTAAGGGAATAATATTAAACCCTAGGAATATGACACCTTAGATTAACAAACCCAAGGGATTGATATTATAAACCCAAGGGATAAAAATTATAAACCCAAGGTATATAAACAATAAGATAAATATTATAAGCCCTAAAATAAACATGGTTGACCATGGTGTATTTTCATATTGAGATAATCCTTGTCATAATGCAACGTTGGACCATGGTTGACCATGCTTTACCATGATTGATTTTCATATTGAGACAATCTTTGTCACCATGCGACGTTGGACCATGGTTGATTTTCGTATTGAGACAATCCTTGTCACAATGATACATTTAGCCATGGTTGACCATGGTTAGCTATGATTGACAATGGTTGACCATGATTGATATTATAAACCCAAGGGAATAATAAACTCAAGGGATTAATACTAAAACCCCAAGGGATTATGAACCCAAGGGAATAATATTAAGCCCATGGGACTAATATTATAAACCAAAGGTATATCAACCATAATATAAGTAATATAAATACTAAAATAAACATGGTTGACCATGGTTGATTTTCATATTGAGACAATCCTTGTTACAATGTGACGTTGGGCCATAGTTGGCCATGCTTAAACATGGTTGATTTTCATATGAGGACAATCTTTGTCACAATGTTATGTTCGACCATGGTTGATCATGATTGGCCATGGATGGCCATGTTTGATTTTATAAAACATGATTGAAGATGGTTGAACAAGGTTGACCATGACTGACTATGGTTGGACCATGGTTGACCATGATTATAATATTATGACAATCTTTGCCATAATGCGACATTGGACCATGGTTGAGACAATGATTGATCTTGATATTGGGACAATATTTATCACAATGTGACATTGGACATTGGTTGACCATGATTGAGCGTGATTAACCATGGTTGACCATGGTTGATTTT
The DNA here is from genome assembly GCA_031772625.1 of Pinus tabuliformis. NCBI lineage: Eukaryota > Viridiplantae > Streptophyta > Pinopsida > Pinales > Pinaceae > Pinus > Pinus tabuliformis. Next base: position 779,353,347 of record CM062812.1, on the reverse strand, counting down.
CATATCTAGACAATCTTTTTGTCAATGCGACGATCGAACATGGCTGACCATGATTGACCATGGTTGACCATGTTTGACTAAAGATAACTATGAGTGAACAATGTTGACTATCATTGAGTATGATTAACCATGGTTAACCATGGGTGACCAAGTTTGACTAAGGATGACTACGAGTGAACAATGTTGACTACCATTGAGTATGGTAAACATATTGTTGATTAACGTTAACCATAATTTACTATATATACATCGAATGCAAAGTTTGACTACAACAATTAAATATCTTTGTCTATGCCATCATCATGACTCTAGATATGTGTCTATGCTTAATTGTAAGCATGTTAAACATAATGCCTATCAATTATCATGGTTCAACATGATCTTCATGTGTCTATACCAAATTGATCATGATTGTGATGTGGTAGTGTTTAAATCAATAAATTATTAATGTGTAAATTTATAGATCAATGTAATAATCTATAGTTATTATTATATTATTATAAATTTATTAAAGTTTAAATAATATTATTAAGTTTAAAATGATATTAATAAAATGATAATAATAATAACGTACTATTAATATTAGTAATTATATTAGTGTATTAATAACTTATTATTATTATTATTAAATCTTATATTCTAAATATAGTATTAAAAACTCTAATAAGTAAAACCCTAAAAACTCTTTTATATATATATATATATATATATATATATATATATATATATATATATATATATATATATATATATATATATATATATATATATATATATATATATAAGTTATGAAAAATATGATAGATATGATACAATAGAAAAACTTTGACTCGAAGTTGGATGCTAGGAGGAAGAGTAAGGAGGATGGGAAACTGGGCGTTTTACCCTAGCGAGGGTTTTAGTTAATCGTTGATTACTGCAGACAACTGTAACACTGCTGACTCTTCATTGGCTCCCTTCGATGCCTCCGCTCCCCTGCAGGTGCCCACTATCTCTGGCGGCTACGGTTCCGTTATAGCTGCAACATGGAGGATATGGATTTTGATGCCATTGATTATTCTCTAGACCCATTTTCCGACCAACCTATCTTTAGTCGCCCTAACCCTAAACCGGCTCATTCCACTCATCACTCACCTATCAACCCATCTCCATCTCGCTCTTCTCCGGTGGTAACCCTCCCTGGACAATCAAGTTCCTCTCTGCACTTCGGGACTCTCTCCATTGATTCCCCAGCTCTTGATTGTCCCCCGCTCTCGCCTGGGACCCTGCATCTACTTGTTGTTGTTTCACCCCCATCTCCTTCCTTTGAGTCGGCGCCTCCGGGGATCTTTTTCAATAGGACATTCCATCCCCTCACTCGAATCCGGACCACACTGAAGCGACTGAGCATCCGGTAGTGGGTTCAAACATTCCTCTCGGCGCTGGATCGGCGGTACCATCGTCTATTCCCCCATCTGGTTGCTTCGAAACCCCTGTCATCAGGGTGAAATCTGTGGCACAACAGTTGCAACAGGACAATCAAAGTCCTACCGATCTGCTACAGGACCATCCCACTGCCCCCCGGACTGGGAAAAGAAAGATTAAGTGTGTCAAGGCATCGGCCAAGGATTTCACCATAAAGTTCGGCGAGGGTTTGTCCATGGGGGAAGTTGCAAACTCGACAAGCAAAGTTCTGGTTGGTAGGGTTCGTGGTCGGGCATACTCCGTGGAACGTCTTGGCCTCTGGGTAAAAGAAATCTAGGGGAACATTTTCAAGGAGCTGCCGACTGTGCAGATTTTACTCCAGGGCTGGTTCGCCCTCCACTTCGCTCAGGAAGAATATACGAATATGGCTCTAGCCAGGTATTATCACATTGAAATGGCCTCGGTTTTTTTGGAATGATGGAGTCCATTATTCAATCTGGAAAGGGAGCAGATTGGGGCCAGACCACTCTAGGTTCGCTTGCTAGGGCTCCCTCTACAATACTGGTCGGAGGATGTTTTCGTTCGTATTGGGAATACCCTTGACACTTATTTAGACTATGATAAATCATACATAAAGTTGAAGAACAGAACAATGGCCCGCATATTGGTCCATTTGGATACCTGTGAAGGTCTGGAGGAGAAAATCACCCTGCAGTGGCAGAATTTCAGGAGGATACAAATACTGGACTACGAAGGAGTTCCATTCAGGTGTCTTCGGTGTCATAAAGTGGGTCACCTGTATAAGTAATGCCCATTGATTCGAAAGAGTCCTGAACCTTTGGGGGCTTCTGAAGGTGTAAAGGGTCAGCCGTGCTCATCTTCGGTACAGATTTCAATGATGGTCCCGCACAAAGTCGACATGGATTACACTCCTCAGACATCTGGCTATGTTCACAGACCTCCCTCTCTGTCGATGACTCGATCTCGGGCTGCTGCAGATGCTGCACGCACCTCGGTATTTATCTTTCCTCCCATCCTATTAATTCTCTTATGAATTGTATGCTCTGCACAACATCCATCTACATTTCCTTCGGATAGGTCTTTTCCACATCCTGCCATTCCTTGCTCCATTTCCTCCCACCAGCCTATTTTCTCCACCACTGCTCCATCTTTTCACCTTGCATCCTCTGCCCCTCCATCGCCTCCTTTGGATTGGATGAATATGCCTCATCCTTACAACCTTCGCTCTTGCACCCACTCTACTGATTCATCATCCTCTTACACAAGTTTGGGTCTCACACACCCTGGACCCCCCATCAAACCCCGCCGTGGGCATAAATCCTTCCTCTCCAAAGCTATTCTATGTGCTGGGGCTGAAGTTTTAACTGGTAGAAAATCCTCCTTCGATTGGGTTCTTAGAGCTATGAACACCCTACCCCAGGTTCCCCCATGAAGTGGCTATCTTACAACTGTAGGGGTATGGCTAACTCCCCCAAAAAGTTAGCCCTTTGTAGACTATTTGATACTGAACATGAAGACATTATCATGCTCCAAGAAACCCTAGGAGAAGCAGAGCATATCACTCGCATTCTGGGATCTCTGAAGCCAGGATGGCAATTCCTCTCCCTCGATGCCTTTGGTCGATCTGGAGGCCTTGCTATAGGATACAATCCACGCACTATCAAGCTTAGGGCTTCTTGGGGAGGAACAGGCTTCATCGGCATGTTTATTTTTTTGGCAGAACTTGGAATGGACCTTAGGGTCATCAATGTGTATGGACCCTGTCAAAGGCGAGAGGCTTTCTAGAATCGGTTTATGAGTTTATCCATTACCTCGTCGGACAATCTCATCATTGGTGGAGATCTCAATTTCTCCCTTGGGTATGGGGAGTCCCGGGGATCCCAGGCTCAGGTGGATCCATTAATAGAAGCTATGGAGGCATTACTTGATCAACATTATTTGGAAAATGTTCCCATGATTAAACCTCTTCCTGCTTGGAGAAATAGAAGGGTTGGGGAGGCTGCCCTTGCAAGAAGACTGGATAGATTTCTGATCTAAGTCCCTTTGCCCCAGAAGCTATATAGATATAGACAATGGGTGGGCGTAGGCAACATATCTGATCACTCTCCTATTTTATTGGAGATATTGGGTTCTCATAACAAACCCAAGCTACCCTTCAAATTCAATCATGTCTGGTTACAAGATCCGGGATACATCAAGTTAATCACTGATTACTGGAAAGCAAATCCTCCTTCTAGATATCGAACTTTGGGTGAGGGTTTATGTCATAACCTCTCCCATCTCAAATAACTTTCTATAAAATGGGCAAAGGACAAAGCACTAAGGGACGATCTTACCCTTGCTTAGATTGAATCATCTCTAGTTGATCTCTTGGATGAGCAGAAAAAGGGTTTCACATCGGTGGATGCAAAAGCTCAACTTATTGAGCTGGAAAATTAGTGCTCCAAAATTTTGAAGGAGAGGGAGGAAACCTAGCGACTTAAGAGTCGGGAAATCTGGCTACAAGCAAGGGATGACAAAGCAAAGTTTTTTCAAAACTATGCCAAGGGGAGGAAGGCATCCAACACAATCTGGAATCTTCCTATGCCTGATGGAGGCATGGCTGACACTTTCAGTAAGCTCTCTCAATTGGGGTATTCTCACTTTCAGAATCTCTACAAGGCTCCTCCAGGGGTTAATCTTGTGGAAATTATCCGCATTGCTGGTCACTTCCCTAGATTTGTGGATGAAGACTCGATGGATGATCTTACCTCTCCTGTCTCACTTGCTGAACTGGAAGGGACTCTGAAATGGTTCAAAAAAGATAAAAGCCTGGGTCCGAATGGTTGGTCAATTGGATTCTACCTAGCCCTCTATGAGCTCTTAGGATAGGATCTTCTCAATGTAGTGGAAGAATGTAGGATCTCTAGGCAAATGTACAAGGCCATAAATTCCACCTTTATCGCCCTGATTCCAAAGTCAGACTCCCCCTCATCTTTCCATGATTTTCGGCCTATTTCACTATGTAATTGTCTTTATAAAATCATAGCAAAGATCATTGCCAACAGAATCCACCCCATCCTCTCCCACCATATCTCTCTTGAGCAATTTGCTTTCCTCCAAAACCGTCAAATTCATGAGGCTATTGGTACGACTCAGGAAGCTTTGCATTCTATCAAAATCAAAAAATTGAAGGGCATCATTCTTAAGATAGATTTGGCAAAGGCTTTTGATAGAGTCAGTTGGCTATATATCAAAATGATTCTTATTCATATGGGATTCCCTCTTTCCTTCACGACCTGGATCATGTGCTGTATCTCCTCTGCAACTTTCAGCGTCCTCATAAATGGATCAGCCACACATTTTTTCCATGCAGAACGTGGCCTTAGACAAGGATGCCCTCTTTCCCCTCTTCTCTTCCTTATTGTCATGGAAGGTCTCAGCAGGCTTATAGCTTCAACCAAAAGGGATGGAAGGCTTCATGGACTGAAAATGAGTGACCTCTGCTTCCTCACTCACCTCCTGTTTGTAGATGATGTTCTTATATTCCTTGATGGCAGCATCTAAGATTCAGCCACTTTTGCTGACATTCTATTCTTGTTCTCTCGGGCCACGGGTATGGAGGCCAATCATGGGAAGTCTACTATCTCTCCCTCCCACACATCCCCTCATGAACTCAGATTTTCCCATCAACATTTCCCCTATAACTTGCTTCCCCTGGAGCAGGGTCTTAAATATCTGGGTTTTTGGATTAAACCCCACTGTCACAAGATTGCTGATTAGATCTGGATGGTGATCAAGATAGATAAGATATTAACTAACTGGAATCATTGATTCCTTTCCAGAGCTAGGCGACATGTTCTAATAAAATCAGTGCTGGAATCTACCTCTATATACTGGATGGAATTGGCATGGATCCCCCGTGGAATACTTTCCCACATACAGAAAATCGGCTGCAAATACCTATGGAATGGACAACAAGATAAGAACATCTTTTCCTGGGTGAGTTGGAAGCAAATTACACTGCTGAAAAAATGGGGTGGTTGGGGTCTCAAAGATTAGGATGTATTTTCTCGAGCTTTAGCTACAAAAATGGGATGGACTCTTCTAACATCCCATAACCTCTGGACCACGGTCACATACCATAAGTATGTCTGGCCCCTTCAGCTTATGGATTGGGTCCGTCTGCCTAGCTGGTTGAGAACTAGTATATCTACTATCTGGAAGGCGATCCTTCAAACCCTACCTATCATCTGAGAAAACCTGGCATGGAGGATTAATGATGGTCAACAGGTGCGCATTGGTTTGGACCCATGGACGGGGGGAGGAAACATACATTAGCTTCCAAGAGAGCTCATTTAGTACTTGAACCAGAAGGATATAAGAGTGATTGCATAGATAGTAGATGAAGATCATAGCACTATCTTTGAGCAAGGATGGAGATCTGCCCAATCCCTCAACATCCCTCTACAATGGCAGCATGTTTGGTATAATTATATAATTTCTCTGTCAGAATCACATGTGTGCATAAAAGATGGACCAGACGAGCTCATATGGACCTTGGCTGAGCATGGTTCCTACACCCCCAAACTCAGCTACCTTGGTTTGATTAAGAATAGACAGCCGGAGATTATCCAGGACTGGTGGAGCATTATTTGGAAGCTAAAAGCACCTCCTCGGACCCAATTGTTCATATGGTGTGCACTCAGCAACAAAGTGCCCACGGGAGACCACCTTACTCACCGTTCCTTCCACGGACTGCACTGGTGTGTTATGTGTAAACAAGACTCTGAAACAATTGACCATCTATTTCTAAAATGCCCGATCTCGGCTCAACTATGGCAGACGAGCACATCCTCATCATCCATTCCTAGGAGACGGGAAGGGAACAATATTAATCAAGCTTGGAATAACTGGGTTGAATCACACCACGGGACCAAAAGTCTCTGTCTCCCGCTCCTACTGTGCTAGACTGTTTGTCTCACCCGTAATAGCATCATCTTCAAGGACGACACTGTTCGTTGGCCTGTCATCTCTTAAAAACTTGTGTCTGCATTCAATGAAATCTCGGAGACTTCACATGCTCCTCCCCATCGCATTCACAATCCAGGGCCTATCAATAAATCTAGAACCATTCATACAAAGTCTAGCTTGGACTTGGGGAAGGAACTAACATTTTTTTCTGAGCTTATTACTCTTCAGCACCTTCTACATTTCTCATTAGCTCATGATTGCATTAATCTGTAGATTTTCAAGGATTCCAAAATCACTATCAATTGGTTCAACAACACTAATCTCTGCCATGCACACTCACTTAGGGACATATTGGATGAGGTGGTCTCTTTCAAAGCTCATTTTACCTCCATTTCGTGTCAACATATTTTCAGGGAATATAACGAAAGCGCTGACAGGCTTTCCAAGGCGGCCATGATATTACCCCGAGGTCAGTGGATGATCCTGGAGCAAGACGGTGCAGAACAGTTTCAATACTACCACAGGCCATATATTGATCGAGAATATCATAGGGCAGTCAGGCCCTAAATTTTTTGTGATATGATCAGATACAGTTATTGTATATTTTGTATTTAATTTTCCTATGTTTTAATCAGACTGTCTATATTATCTACTAGTTGGACACCCTGCATGGTGGAGTTTTTTTTGCTTAAGTATTTTGAATGGCTGCTGCCATAACTTATAACTTGCTATGATATCTTGTACTGGCCTGAGGCCAACAGTTATGCATATGCCTTGGGCATCTACTATATGTAATTTTTCAAAATTAATGAAAGATTACGATTTTTCCTATGGAAAAAAAATAAGCTATGAAATATTTTTTTTGGGCAGTGCAATTATTTTTTATTTTTAAATTAGTAAACATTTTTATTATTTCAGATGGTTATTTTTATTTTTTAATTAATTTAAATAGTTATAATTTAGGTGTTTATTTCAATATTTTTTATTAATTTATATAATTATTTTAATTGTGAAGTTATTATACAAATATGTTTTATTTAAAATTTTTATTTTTTAATTATGCTTAATTTTTAAAGTTCTATTAAATTTGGCAATTATTTATTACAGTGGTTATGTTAGTTTATATTCATGCAAGGAAGAGAACTATTTACATTAAAGAAATTAAACAAATTTCAATCTCATTTTATTTGATGCTCATACTATACTGATTTTTTTTTCCTATCTTTGTGTTTAAATAATTGAATTTTAAAATTTGCTATGATATATTTAAATTTTAAATATAGATATGATATGATTAATTTTCTATATAAATTATAATTTATAATTTTTTAAAAATAATTATAAAAAATTGTAATTAGATAAAATTTATATTTCAGTGAAACTGGACTGATGTTGATTATTATTAATAATCTTCTTATAAAAATACATTTTTCGTCACTCATGAATTTCTGATATAAATTTGGAAATTTAAATTTCAAATACATATTTTACACTATATTTAATAATATTGCTTACAAAAAATAAAAAACAAACTGGCCTCGAAATGAGGTGTAATTTATAATTATTTAATTGAAATTTTATAGAAAATTTCAATTAAATTTTTAATTAATTTAAAAAAAATATGGCAAAAATAAGATATCAGAAACAACAAGATACTTTGAATATTGTTTATCCAACGCTTCCCAATACGAGTAGCATTATTATTTGAACTTTCAGATGTGAGTTTAGTAATTTTCAAATGTGAGTTTATTGGTTTATCGAAGCACAATAATATGACACATTTTTCTATTTGTTATTTGTGTGGTAATTTATTTGTAATTTTAGTTGTTGGGTGAGTTTCATAATTAAAAATCGTAATCGAACTTATGTGGTGATTGTTTGGATTAATTTATTGGAGATTCAACATCAATTTTAGTTGTTGTTATTATAACACCAAAAGTATAACTTTTAGTTATGTGGTGATGGTTTGGATTAATCTATGGAGATTCAAGAAAAATTTTAGTTGTTGTTATGATAACACCAAGAGTATATTTAACAATAGGCAAACCAGATATATCAAATTCTTATAATGTTGTTGTCATTATAATACCAAGAGTATATCCAACAACATGCAAGCCAAATATACCAAATTTTTATGATTTAACAAGAACCCAGACTCAAGGATATACAAAATCATAAGCCAAAAAAAACACTATACTCAATAAAATTTAAACCACAATCTGATAAGCTTCGCCCAACCAAACTTACCATTAAAACATACATCACTATATCAAATTTGTAGAAACGGTTATACATCTCTACGACAATATAATTAAAAGAAATGGCATTCGTCAGTATCCGAACTTCAGAAGAGCACCCTGGTGTGGCAGAACACACCCTTACGACCCATCCGAGATTCAAGTGTCGCCTTTCAAACCACACAAACCCGATACATACAGGACAACTTTGTGATTTCTTTTTGGTTACAGCTGAGATGAAAATGAAGTGCGAATTAGGGTGCCTGCAAGCAACTCTTCCACTTTAATTTCCGACGGATCGTAACACACAAAAGGAGATGATGGAGAAAGCGCAGTCGTCGATTGCTTTCAGACGAATATCAAATCTTGGCCATTGGTTAAAAAGTCAACATAAGTTCATCCGCCACCTTAAGTTGAAATAAAATAAAAAAACCTTCGGCTATGGTAATAAGAAGTCACAAGTCTTAAAAGAAAACCAACCAACAAAACAAACCGGTCATTAATGGCATATCATAATGCAATGGGGCGGCACAAATTATTTCACAGTACCCACTCATGTTATTCCAACTCACATCGATCGAAATTCATAACTTCAAAACATGTTAATGCTGCTCCCATAGACGAAGAGACAGGAACATGGCATGACACGTGAATACGATGGCGATATAATGAACTCAACTTCAGTGGTCAAATTTTTTCATGCCAACTGAATTCTTCTATATATATTTAACATTTTTGAGAATAATAATTGAGAATTAGCAAAATTTTAAAATTTCTAATTAAAAAGTTATATGAATTAATACAAACTTTATTTTACGATATATATATTATTTAAATATATTTTGTTAATAATAATAATAATATATTATAAATTTACTAATAAATTATATTAATACGTTATACGTATTATTCATAAATATAGCAAGAAATTTATTTTAAACTACTAGTGATAAAAGCTATAATACTAATTATTATATCTTCTTGTATAGCGCAACACAATTTTATTTTAATTTATTTTAATTGGTTGTGTAAAAAAATAATTATTTTCAATTAAATTTAGATATCTATCTATTGGTGCTAAAATCAAATATACTGAAGAAAATATTAATAAAATACCTGATTAGTTTAAATGTCATTCTTAACTATCCCTAAATGCAACTACAGAAAGCTCAACTATAATAAAGTTTAATGTACTAAAAATACACTATAAAACATGCTGCCTAAAATTGTCAAGTAAATTAGTTTAAAATGTATCTAATTATATCGATTTGTCTCGAAATTGTTAGCTCTTTCATATTTTTGAAAGGAAAAACTGTGGAAGGTAAAGAATACTTCAATAATTGAGAAAATTGTTGACATAGGGAGAAGTTCTGAAGTTTGACCCTGAGTTTGTTTGGTTGATTGAAGTTCTGAAGTTTGACTTGTTTGGTTGATTTTTTTTCTTCAAAATTTAATTCATATAAATTCATACAGAAAATGAATTAAATATGTTTGTGATCGCTTGGTTCAGGCTAATAATTAAGTAATATCATTTTGCAAAGCTGTGAGGCTAGGACTGGGTTGCCATGCATCCTTTGTTTATACTATAGAGTATTTTTGAAAAATTAGCCAAATGAATAGAATGCAGACTCAATTTGAATGCAGATTAGGGGATAGTTTAAATTTAGTTAGGTTTTGTAAGGAAGTCGTGAAAAATTGAATAGGTGGTGAGAATACAAATTTATTTTAACTAAAATTTTCAAATGGATTTTTCAATAAGCTTATAAATAACTCTAAAATCAATTTGAACCCCTTCTTTCTTAATACTATTATGCATATTCCTTAGATATTTTGTAGAGGTTAAGTATTCATTTTTCACCTAATGTTTTCAGATAAATAAATTTAAATTCTAGAAACCTAATTCTAAAATAGACACACTTTCCATTGAGATTAAATCCATATCATCTACCTAATTATATCGATATACATGTATACATGTGTATTTTGGAATTGGACTTCCAAAATTTTAATTTATTTATCAATAATTATAATTATTAAGTGGATGATTAAGAATATTCTAAAATATTCTTAGTAGTATATAAAATTCAAAGGCTAAGATTTATTTCCAAAGTAGTTATATATGTTTTCTCTTTTATTTAACTTCATTAATTTAAAAAGATGTTATATGAACAAGTGTCATATGAAATGATTTTTTGTTTTTTGGCATGTAGTGTTGATAAGCCATAATATTGACCTATGGTATTGTAACAAAAACTATTTACAGATTAGAAATTTCCACGATAAAATAAATTAAATCTTCATGGTTAAAAATAGTGTTAGATGTTTTTAAATATATATATGTTTAACTTATATATTAATTTATTTTTATGATTGATGGAAATAATTATTTTAAATAAAGTCTTAATTTAGATAATTTTTATGATTTTTTTTTATTTTTTATTTTTTAAATTTGAGATGTACGGATGAAATCTCTTAACAATTACAAGTCCCTACCAACCCAGGATTAAATCTCTCAACAATTACAAGTCCCTACCAACCGAGGACTCTAGCAAGTCCCTACCAACCCAGGACTAAATCTCTCAACAATTACAAGTCCCTACCAACCCAGGACTCTAGCAACAGTTTGAATGCTATGAGTTTCACCTTCATTTATTCAAAACCTAATGTTAAATTATAAAAATAAATAAAATATTTTTTATATAATTTAAAATTTTAATTTGCAGACATTTGACTGGACAAAAGATTTGATATATTATTTGCACAGTAGGTAGATAACTGCCTCAATTTTTTTTTACCATACGAATCTCATGAGTTCTTCTATTCATTCGTAACGATCTGAGATCCAACTTAATGATATGATGGACTTTTTATTCGCCCATCCTTCCTGGTTTGCATTGCAGGTAAACATTTCTATCTTTTCGTTTCTTCTTGCTTTTTCAAAGAAGTTGTTAGTTATCTGAAAAGCTTTTTCTTTGCTCAATTTCTGGTTATCATGATGATTCTTAAAAGCACTTTTTCTTTGAACTGATTTTGTGCTTCGAACTAATTCTTTTGTCTGTGCTCTGTACTGATTCTGTTGTTTGTGCTCTATTTGTCATCCCAATTCAGATAATGGTAAAGTGGTCAAAATGCTGGGCGAGATTAGAATGGGGAACATAAAGTGGGAAAAGTTGAGAGGCGAAAGTCGGTTATCTGTTCTAGCATTCGTATTCACCTATACATTTTATCCTGGTTGGACTATTGGGTATGTAAAATGTTTCAAACTATTTTCCTTTTTTCACTATAATTTGGTGAGACTTATTTTTGAAATTTAATTTTAATAATTTAAAATAAAATTTTTAATATATAAATAATTTTTTTTATAAAACATTTGAATTTTACAAATTATACAATAAAAATATTTTAAGTTTCAAGAAATCCCTACCAAATTCTCTATAAAATTCTCTGGATAAGATGATCATAATGCACTTTTGCAATGAAATAATCCCAAATGATTCACCTTGAGGGTTTACCTGTCTCTTGGCTCATTTCTAATTTGTATATGGGCGTTTCCGCAGTTAAAATCAGGTTGAAATTGTTTTTGGAGTGTGCTATGATTAATTCTAATTAATCTCATCTCTTCTGAAATTTTTGCGACTAATTGAGATTTTTTTATATAACGTTATGTACCCTACATGCATGCAAATGGGGGAGCAGTGGCAGACAAGAAATATGTTTCGAGCACCTCTTAGTCCCAACGAGATAGCGAAGGCTACAATCCGACAGAGAATAATGAAAGCAAAGAAAATCTTCAAGCCAGGAAATTTGCGTCGTTCAGGCTCATGATTGTTCAGGGGGGCTGTACATGGTTATCCTCTAACAATTCGTGGTTTTCAATATAATTATATCTCTAAATTTCTACATTATATAATTTTTTTTTGCAAGTTTGGAAATAATGAAGTTATAATATGGTTATGTTTAAGAATAACATTTAATAAAATAGAGAATTAAATCACTGGCTTAACATCTAAAAATATCTAACAATACACCTTATAATTATTTATCTAAAATTCTATAAACACCTTATATATTATATTATATATAATTTTCAAATAAACATTTCTCTTTCTTCAAAATAAACACAAAATTACCATTATATAATTGAAAAAACACAAAAATACCATTATATATACATTATAGATTAAATAACTATCCTTCAACTGAATAAAATCTAGGGACCTAAAACAATGCTCAACATCATAGCCTTTTCACCAACTTTCTTAGTTTCCTGCCTAATAAATTAATATGAATCAGAATCTATTTTTGTTCACAACCAAATATTAATTTATTTTAATTAATTTTATATAGTACAGTGGAGAGCACTTTGCTTTTTCAGTTAGTTTATTGATTTATTTTCAGAATTTATTTTAATTTATAATTGATTTTAAAAATCCTCTCAGGTTCATAAGTTAATCAATGTACCTTAATAGATATTAAAGAGGAAATATGTTATCTTTTTATAAAATAAATTTTTGATTTTAAAAATATTGTGATGTTTATAAGTTAACCAATCAAATATATTAGTACAATGTAGCTTAATAGATATTAAAGAGGAAATATGTTACCTTTTTATAAAATAAATTTTTGATTTTAAAAATATTGTGATGTTTATAAGTTAACCAATCAAATATATTATTACTTTTCATAAAGATTTTAGGAACAAATACCTCCACAACCTACCTTATTTTTGAGAATAAAAACATAGATATTTTTAATATAATAAAAAATAATTTTAACAATTACATTTTACAATAAAATTATTTGAAAATATTAGCACAAATTATATTGGATATGACACTATTGATTTCTATTGATACTTACTAGCTATTTAATTTATATGGTTACGATAGTAATTATTGATAATGAAATTAAAGGTCTTGAATTGAAATTCTTGAAGTCCTATTCCAAAATAAACACTCCTATCATCATAATTATAGGAGTTTAATAGAAGTAGAAATAAAATTATAGATATATATATATGTGTGTGTGTGTGTGTGTGTGTATATGTATATGGAGTTATGAAATATGTATAAACTAGTGCATTTGTATAAATTAAATGGCTAATAAATGGCAATAGGAATCAAACACTTATCTCATGATACATATCACATTTCCAAGATTAAAAAACAATATCATAAAAAGTAATTAAATTATAATTTTATATCTACATTTAAAAAAACATGTAACAAGATTCTTGACCATGGAGATTTTAGGTGTCTTTATTATGGAGATTTTTAATTTCTAAATAAGCTTTGTTACAATAGTGTGGGCCAATACCATGACTTACTAATACCATAGGCCAAAAAACCATAACTCATGTTCATATGACTCCTTTTTAACTTTTCTCAACCTTCAATTTATGACTACTACTAAAAATATTCTAGAATATTTCGTGGAGACTACTACTAAGAATATTCTAGAATATTTCGTGGAGGTTAAGTGCGTGTCATCCACCTAATAATTATTGGTAATTAATTTAAAATTTTGGAAGCCCTCTTCTAAAATATAATTATTTTAAAATTATAGAAACCCTCTTCTAAAATATACAAGCCTATTAATGTAAATATAAATATAACTATATTACCATATAAATTAAAATAATAATGATTCATATTCGTAACTATGATATTCTAAAGCTTTATGTTTAAGTTTAGTTAACAAATATATACAAAATTAATAATTTCAATAACATTTCTATATATATATATATATATATTTTTTTTTTCAGAGGAAAAAAAACCGCCATATTTTTATATATAGATATAAAAAGACATATAACAGAAACATAAGGATAACTCCCTACAGATTTGCAGAGGATGGCCGAATGCCAAAGCCACAAAATCCAAAAATTGAACCTGAAAGCCTCTAACAGGTCCAGCTAAAAGAAACATATGACCCAAGATAACTAAGGATGCAGCAGATTACAGAACATAGCCTCCTTAAAGGAGAAGGAAAACAGAGGGATCATTACACCAACAGCCAAATGGATAAAACACATAGCCTGATGCCATCATAGCAGAAAAACCCAACAAGGAGACATGGAGCTGAAAGATAGTCTACCGAGCATAGGAATCATGGAAGGCCAGAATCTTCTGAATAATAACCTGAATGGGTTCTTTGGAATGTTGAAAGATAAGGGCATTTCGCCATAACCACAAGAACCAGCAGGAAATAATGAACAACGATCTCGCCGAAGAGGACTGACCACTCCACCAAATAAAAGCTTCCTGAACAGAAGAGAAAGACATGTGAGGGAAACCAAACTGTAAAGACAATTCATACCAGATTTGGAGAGACGAGGAGCATTGAAAGAACAGGTGCAAATTGGATTCCGCATCGTTGAAGCACATGGAACATCTGCTCGGACCCTGCCAATTTTTCCTCTGAAGAACTTCCCACGTGAGGTTCTTATTCCAATATAGCAGCCAGGAGAAAACGATCATTTTAAGGGGGCAAGAGGCCTTCCAGAAACAGGAGGGAAAGATCTGAGAAGAGCTTCTTGCTGATGATGAGATAAGATCTGCATAAATGAGCTTCACATTTGCAGATTGAAAGGATCCTTTTAAGCTCCAGACCAAGTGATCATGAGTGCCCGAACGCTGTACTCCTAAACTGCCTAAAGAAGCTTTTATTGAATCCCATAGCGGCCGCAATAGAGGAGGCAAGCACAGGTCCTCCGCTTCTTTCCAGACCGGGACAGAACCCCTCCATTGCTTAATTAATTTGTCCCAAGTGAACAAACCCTGCCTGTGGAAGGAAAGAACCAACTGATGAGGAAAAGATAAACCCCGCGCGCACGAGATGGAGTCGAATCCAATGAGAATACTGGTGCCTGAGGATAGGTTCCAGCTTAAAAACTGCAGGAAGAAAGGCTGAGTTTTTCTTAAACTCTGCCAGATCGCCGAACCATGCCTAATGCCGACCGTTCCCCTCCTGTACCAAAAATCAATGCACCTGCCTCTCATGTATTTTCCTTTAATGATCATGCTCCACAGTCCGGTTCCGAAAATACCACGGTGGAGGGACTTACAAAGCAGAGCGTTTCCAAATGTGCGAAGGTCAAGGAGACCCCAGCCGCCATCGATCTTAGGCTTAGATAAGGCTGATAGTTTAACAAGGTGCATTTTGCTATGAACAGAGCGGCCACCCCAAAGGAAATTAGCGATCAATCTGTTCATGTGATTGATGGTACTAGAAGGAAGATAAAAAAGATGAGCCCAGAAAACTGATAGCTGAGAGAGGACCGCCTGCACGAGAACGAGTCTACCAGCCAGGGAAAGGAGTTTGAACTCCCAGATGGATATCCTTTTATAAAATCGTTCCAGAAGCCATAACCAATCCGAATTTGAATTACCTTTTGCTTTTAACGGAAAGCCTAAATATTTAAGCCCCTGCGATATAGAAATTGGAGCGATGCTCATCAGGTCCGCAATCCAGCGAATAATTTCGAGGTTCAAATCATTATGGTATAGAGAGGATTTTCCCCTGTTAACAATAAGGCCTGTAGCACGCTGGAACTTCAGAAGAATATCATAAATACACTGCCAGGAGTTTTTGCAAAGCATAGCAAAAATTAGAATATCATCTACAAAGAGATTATGAGAGAGGGATACGTTTTTGCATAACTTAACCGGCCTACAACGCTTCTCTGCTACTGCTCTATTCAGGTGCAAACTAAGAGAATTCATGACCAGAATAAAGAGCAAAGGAGATAAGGGACACCCCTGTCGGAGTCCTCTCTCCGCCTGGAAAGAAGGGGAGGGAGATCCATTTATAATGACAGAGTATTTAACATTTTCTACACAGCTCATGACCCAATTGACACTTTGAGGCTTGAGGCCAATTTTTGCCAGAAGAATTCTTAAAAAACCCCAATCCACGCAGTCGTAGGCTCTTTGCAGATCGATCTTGAGGATGGCCGCGTCCTTGTTTTTGGATAGCATAGAGAACAGAGTTTCCTGCGTCAAGGCGACCGCATCCAAGATAGACCTGCCTTTTAAGAAAGCATGTTGGTCCCCCGTAATGCAGCGATTAAGAGAAGGCTTCAATCTTTCTGCAATGATTTTAGAAGATAATTTGAACAAAATATTACAGAGTGAGATGGGCCTGAAGTCATGGAAGGTCTCCGCTCTGTTTTTTTTGGAATCAGGGCTATAAAAGTAGAAGAGATCTCAGGATGAATGCTGCCAGACATCCTTGAAGCGTCGAGCATCCGCAGCAAGTCTAATTTAATAAGATCGAAGAAATGGGAGAAAAATTCTATTGGCCACCCATCAGGACCCGGACTTTTGTGCTTTTTGATAGACTTGATAGCACTCAGGAGTTCCTCTTCTGATATAGGCTTGATAAATTCTTCATTAGCAGAATCATCCAACATTTCCGGAACCATCTCTATGCACCACATGACATCTTCAGTAAGCACCTCCCTTCTTTTAAAATGGCTATGAAAAAAACTCACTGCCTCCCTAGTGATCTCTTCCTGAGAACAGAAGATATTTCCCCGGTCGTCTTTTATGCTCCAAATGGTATTTCTTTCCCTCCTAGCATTTGCAAACCTATGAAAAAAACTTGTATTTCTATCTCCCTCTTTGAGCCAGATGGCTCGACTCTTGAGACGCCATGTAGCCTCCTCCCTTAGCAGTATCTGTTGTTTCTTTTTCTCCAGATTCCTAATCAAAATTTTCTGGTCAAAGGATAACCTGTTTGGGTCAGCTGAAAGACATAGGGAATCCAAATCCCTTCTCACATTATCCAGATCCTGTTTATCCGTCCTCCTTTTGTGTCTTTGCCATTCCATCGTCGCTGACCGCAGCCTGTCCATTTTGATGCGGAAAGGCATAAACGGCGCCATCTCGTCTTCTTGCAGATTTTTCCAAATGCTTGCAATCTTGTCATTAAAAGAAGGGTCTGTTAGATGAACCCGATTGAATTTGAAGGGGTAGCCACGCCTAAAGACTTTTTCTCTCCAACTCAGGAAGATGGGTCTGTGGTCTGAAATGTGGTCTCTTCCTATAGATAAAACAGGCGTTCCCATCTTGGCGAAAATACTTGCATGCATAATTACTCTGTCGATCCGTTTAGCTATATATGCTTGCCCGGTCCTGCTGTTGTCCCATGTTGGACGCATATTTTCCGGCACGATGTCGACCATATCCCTGTTAAGAAGTTCTCTCTTGAATCTGCCTGCCATATTGCCGGAACTCCTGCAATTCCCCCAACATTCGGCTGAGCCCAGAACTAAATTAAAGTCACCCGCCATCATTAGGGATTTAATTTCAAGGATTCTGGATTGAAAGATCCTTTCCGAGTACGCAAGTCTATTTTTATAAGGCGCGTAAATATTTATTAGGTTGAGAATGAAGTCTTGACCCCTGATAGAAGCTGTTAGGAGGATTCCTGCACAGCATTTGTAAATTTATATTAAAAATTAAAATAAAAAAATTAAGAAAAAAATGTTGTGTGAGTATGTATGTAGTTATATATATATTGTGATAGTAATATTTTTATATATGAAGATGTTAAATTTATATGTAATATAAATAATATTATAAAGAAATATATCCATATTAATTTTGAATCTACAAATGTGAAGATGATTAAATTTCTTAAGGTTCAAATATTTTTCTCAAACTTTTTATTCAAAAAAAATTACATCTTAAAAAATTTAATCACTCTAGGTTACTCTCAAATTAAGATATATCTATATTAATATAAATAGTAATAAATAAATTTATAAAATTAAGATATATCTATATTAATATAAATAGTAATAAATAGATTTATATTATTTAAGTCATGATAGTAAGAAAATAAAATAATGGTTACAAAAGACCCCTTATTATGAGTTTTTTGAATTCTACATTATTATATTAGTAGATTATTTAGTTATAAATAACAATCCCTTTTCCACATTTATATTAAATATATATATTTTTATATAGAATAAATAATATTTAAATTGTCATTTTCTTGGGCAATATTGAATTAAATTTAGTTGAAAATATTTTAGAGTTTTTTTAAGTATCTATATTATTAAATTTTTTTATCAAGAAATGTTTTAAGTTTAGTATAAAGAAAATGTTGTTGTGACACTTAAAAATATTAAATAATAAAATAATAAGTAAAGTAAAATAAAAATAATAACTAAAAATAAAATAAAATAAAATCAATAAATAGATTTAATTCAATTATTATATTATAATTTTAGTTTTATTAATAAAATTACAAACTATAAATGAAAAGGATCTGTTATTTTTGTGAGAATATGAACATCGAGGATGAAAATCACTTCTTCACAACTACATTAGATTGGAGTTTCATAATCTTTGTTACAATACTGACCTCCAAGCTTTTTGAGCATAGAAATAAAATCTTAAATCAAACTAAATAATTCGTTTCTTTAAGTCTAATAGACCAAAGTTTGATCTTAGTGGATGTAACCACCACCACCATCATCATCAATAACATATATAATTAATAAATATATACAAATTTAATAAATTTAATAATAAATATATAATAATAAATATGAATATCTCTATATAAAAATGTGATGTGCGGGGTAAAATTTGTTTTACCATATAAATTAAAATAGTAATTTATATTTATTATTTGAGAATAACTCACATATTTTATTGGAAATATATAATAATATATATCACAGAGGTTTAAAAAAAAGAAAATTTCTATATATAGATGTAAAAATTATATAATATAAATAATATTATTAAAAATCAACATAAATTCATGTTAACTGCAAATTTATCAAAAATTAAAATAAATCAATAATTTAATCATTTTCAATGTTTGATAATCTAAAATTATGTTAATTTAAATAAAATATTAAAATAACAAAATTTTTACCTATTTAAAAAAAAAAAAAAAAACGACAATAATGATATTTTTAATATATTTTCATTCTTTTAATTACAATTTTTTTTTAAATATAAATAAAATTAATTAGAATTTAATAATTTTAACGATATCAAACTACTTTTCCCTCTAAATAAATATAAATGAGGTTAGATACAAATTTTAGATGATTTTAAATCTTTGCATAATTGTTTAACTAAAAAATAAAGTATATCATTTAAAAAACATATATATAAAATACAATCTATGTCTTGACGATGAATCATACTTGTTAATTCATATCTAAATAAATTTTATTTAAAAAAAATGATAGTGCATATCTCGAGAATATCTGTTGCCCATATTAAACTGCACATGAACCTCTATGCCATACTTTTTGTTAATATCCAATTGATTAAACACGGCAATATCGTTCAGAATATCCTGTCAAAACTCTATATTAGATTTTTGTTAGGAAAAATTAGTAAAAGTGCAAACTTATTTCTATTTCCTTACTTATAAATTGTAGTGGAATTAACATATCATAAAGCTTGTACAAGTGAATAACAGGGGGAATATAAGAATTAAAAATATCATTTGGTTTGTTTCCAAGAATTTTCTTCTACTCTAATCACCGTTGAATTATATCATTATGTTAAGATGAAGATTCTCCATGGAGTGCATGGATACCCCATTACGAATATATGATCATTTACTACATACTACTTTTTTGAAGCGCAATTGGTCATAAAGATGCCCTAAACCTAAAAACGCAAGACAATACTTTTGATTTTTAATAAACATGTTCCCATTATGTGGAAAAGTATAGTTGTTGGGAATAAGAAGGTGGATTCAAAGGATACTTAAGGTGCAAAATTTGTCTTTATATGGAACTCTATCCTCCTTCATAGGGATGAAGGATAAAATTACCTCAAATAGGGTTATATATATATATATATAAAATAAAAGTGACATATATATCAGCAAAATTTAAATAATTTAAATAATTTCATATAAAATTTAATATCTAAACAATATATTCTTACTTTGCAAAGAATCCTCTGAGGGAATGAGGTCTTAGTTTTTTATTTATATTGGGTCACTATAATATATGATTTAGTGATTAGGTATGTGTTGGTATCCAGAGTACTTGTGACAAAAGCAATTTTTAGAAGACTCAATCTATTTATTGCTTGTACTCACATTCTCATGCAAGTCAAAAAGTTGTAGATTAATGAGCTTATTCTCAGTTATCATTTTAAAGTTTGAATGAGGATATTATCGATGTTTACATCTGTAGATTAATGAGCTTTATTCTTAGTTATCATTTTGAAAGTTTGCATGAGGATATTATCGATGTTTATATGGTTATGTAAGGAATTATTTTATAAATATGTTTATATTGTTATGTAAGGAATTATTTTATAAATATATATAATTTGGTGCACTTATTATTATTAATTTACATTAATATAATTTATATTAATAAATATAATTTATATTAATAAATATAATTTATATTAATAAATATAATTTATTAAATAAAATTTATTAATAAGTTTTTATAATATTATTAAATTATTTATTTTTGTTTATTAAGTTGAGCGAGTTCTGAGATAATTTTATATTTAATTTTTGGTTTGAGAAATTGTGATTATGGGTATATAAATTATTAAAATCACTCGAGAACTGTATTTTGTCTCGACCACACCAATCTTTAATATGACTAAATTTTAGCCCACGAAATTTCAAACTAAAAACCTTTACATCACGTAGTACCTTAACAGTACACCCCATCACCATTTATATACACCTAGTAAATAGTATTATTAAATTATATATATATATATATAATGGTTTATGAATTAATATTGAAATTTGGATGGTATTGTTTTTAGCCCGATACTCGATTCATTTGTGTATGTGTGTGGTTGTTTATGAAATTTTGAATCGCACTTTTAATTAGACATAGTTATCATTCATTTCATTATTAAAGGAAAATATTTAAACAAGGTAAGCTGCGAGGCAGTAAGTCCCTGCATTGAGTGGGGTAGTTGCTCAAGCAAATGTTCTACTGGGGTAAGGTTTCTCTGCTTTTCATGAAAAAAATATTTGAAACCGAACCACCAGTTGTTTACCCATCAGCTAAAGCAAAGGCATTAAAGGTAGGGGCACAACCACTAGAGGCGAAGGCATCTGAGAAATCACCATAGACATGGGTTACTCCTTCGCTCACGAAAGAGTGAAAGCATTCCGACGAGTGAGAGCTATAACAAGAAACAACATAATCCACCTGTCTTCTTTTCAAACTACATTTCCATCTGACTGTGAAACATTTACTCCAACAGATTCTGCAACCTTGAAGATGAATTGGAGCTATAAGGCAACGGTAATGCACAACCACTAGAGGGTTGAATATACGAAGTAATAGAACTTAACATTCTCATCAGTATTAGTTATGCATGTTGATTTATTAATTCAAGGACTTGGCAGGAAATTCATGACTAAGGAGGCAGAGCATGTGTTTTGGGAACTACTGGACAGAGGAGGGTGATATGCAATGAAGCTTGTAGTTGCAGGATGATTGCAACAGAAAGGTGACTGTGCACATTGTGCTCATGGATAGGCTTAGATGGAGAAGGATAGAGCTAACGATTTCTTCACATTGATGGTTGACAAAGGTATCAAATCACAGCTCAAAATTGAGAAAACTAATTCAACAACACGACATTGTGTTTTCAAAGAGAAAGATGTAACTTATGAAGCCAAAAATTTGAGCTAATACGATAATCACTAGGAGATATCAGGCCACAATCAACAAGGAAGTCATGAAAATGAAAAAGCCAATGCACAATTTTGATACCAAACTTCAAAATTCCACTGCCAAGATAAAAAAGAACCTACTGTAGGTTAGGATTGGTCATTGTAAATGTATATCAATCCACTGATTAATCACAGACAACTTAAAATTAATCACTGAAATCAAGAGATTAGATACTTGTATGAGTTTTCTCGTTTTTATGTGTGACAAGTTTAGTGCACTTAGGCTTGTTATTATGATTTTAAGTGTGGCTAGGTTCTGCAATAATGATAAAGGCTTTACAAAACAGATAGCCGCCTCAAGAAAAGCAGAAATCTATTTATGATGACTTCAATAATCCTCTTGGTCTGGGAGATTATAGGCCACTGATCAGTGAATCGATGAGGGTTAAAATTTACAGCTCCTTCAATCGGTGACTGGACCAACACCTCAATGAATGTATATGCAAATATCACTGTGTTCAAAGGCTGCAAACTAGTAATATTGAGACTCAACTCTCCAAAAAGGAAGTGGATACACAGTATAAAGTATGCAAATAATTTCTGAGTGAAGATCTGACTCTTATTCTTTTCCAGTGATATGTTTAACCTGCAAAACCAAGGAGTAGTGAGCAAAAATAAACTTTTACTCAGGGTTCAAATCTCCAATAGCTGTGGTAATGCCAGTGATAGGCCCTATAGGGTTGAAACCTTCACAATTTAGTAGTCAAATAATAGATTGTTGATTAATGGCAATGATGGAGCTTAAATCGCTTGGTAAATTAATGTGACAAGCCTTCAACGAAATGTGTTATGGAGGCAGGAACAAGAGAAATGGTTAGCTGAATCTGAGATGGTGTTCTTCGTCAGCTAACTACAACATGTCACTAACAAAGACAACCATTCCACTAGCGGGATCTGAAGATTGGCAATCAACAACATTGATGGCATGTTTCACTTCTAGAAGGGAAATCCTGTGAGGTTCGACACAATTCTCACCAACCCCTAGTGCTTCTAACCCTCAAAAGTCATCATGGAGGTTTCCTAATAGCATAAAAAGGATTGGTTTAAAAAACATAGCGAACTCTCAATACAAGTAACAGATGCAAAATTTATATCTAAAGTTTGGTTAGGTCAAGCTTATGTGTTCCTTATAATGTGAATTTGACATCTGATGAGAGAATATTATTTATAAGTATTATTGTGTGAGCTAATGGAGAATTACCTTACCATCCATGACTAAGGAGGTCATTCAACAACACGACATTGTGCTTTCAAAGAGAAAGATGTAACTTATGAAGCCAAAAATTTGAAATTTCAATGAATGATATGTCTGGAAAAAAAGTCATCAAAAGGCAAAAAGCCAATGTACATTTTTGATACCAGACTTCAAAATACCACTACCAAGATAAAAAAGAACCTGTTGTAGGTTAGGATCAGTCATTGTAAATGTATATCAATCCACTCATCAGTCACAAAAAACGTAAGATTAATCACTGAAATCAAGAGATTAGATACTTGTATGAGTTTTCTAGTTATTATGTCTAACAAATTTAGTGCACTCAGGCTTGTTATTATGATTTTAAGTGTGGCTAGGTTCTGCAATAATGATAAATACTTTACAAAACAAATAGGCGCATCAAGAAAAGCATAAATCTACTTATGATGACTTCAATAATTTCTCCAAGGAAAGACTTCAAACGGTTCAAAAAATTCTTGATTTGTGTCCCGACCTACTACCAATGAGATCAGATTTGAAGATTGCTTTCACTAGACCTTAGACAATTGATCCAGATTCTAATTTTTTTTACTGCAAGATAGAGGTTAGAAAAAAAATATTTCAAATAGAAACCACCCTATCCCAAAATCAATGATAAAATTCTCCAATGAATGGAGCAATACCTGTGTAGTCACCAACCGTTAGTTCTAAGCAAAGGGCAGTCCCTTAAAATGCTGTGGTTAGGCCTAGAGAAGTTATAACAAGAAACAAAAGAAAAATGAAGCAAAAGAAGGGACAAGCTATAACAAGAAACAACATAATCCACATGTCTTCTTTTCAAACTACATTTCCATCTGACTATGAAACACTTACTCCAACAGATTCTGCAACCTTGAAGATGAATTGGAGCTATAAGGCAACAGTAATGCACAACCACTAGAGGGGTGAATATAAGCAGTAATAGAACTTAACATTCTCATCAATATTATTTATGCATGTTGATTTATTAATTCAGGGACTCAACATGAAATCCATGACTAAGGAGGCAGAGCATGTGTTTTGGGAACTACTGGAAAGAGGAGGGTGATATGCAACGAAACTTGTAGTTGCGGGATGAGTGCAACAGAAGGTGACTGTGCACATTATGATCATGGATAGGCTTAGATGGAGAAGGACAGAGCTAATGGTTTCTTCACATTGATGGTTGACAAAGGTATCGAATCACAAATCAAAAATTGAGAAAACTAATTCAACAACACGACATTGTGCTTTCAAGGAGAAAGATGTAACTTATGAAGCCAAAAATTTGAGCTAATACGATAATCACCAAGAGATATCGGGCCACAATCAACAAGAAAGACATCAAAAGGCAAAAGCCAATGCACAGTCTTGATACCAGACTTCAAAATACCACTGCCAAGATAAAAAAGAACCTACTGTAGGTTAGGATAAGTCATTGTAAATATATATCAATCCACTGATCAGTCACAGACAACTTAAAATTAATCATTGAAATCAAGAGATTAGATACTTGTATGGTTTTTCTCGTTATTATGTGTGACAAATTTAGTGCACTCAGGCTTGTTATTATGATTTTAAGTGTGGCTAGGTTCTGCAATAATAATAAACACTAAATATACGCCTCAAGAAAAGCAAACATATACTTATGATTGATGGCATGTTTCACTTCTGGAAGGGAAATCCTTTGAGGTTCGACACAATTCTCACCAACCCCTGGTGCTTCTAACCCTTAAATGTCATCATGGAGGTTTCCTAATAGCATAAAGAGGATTGGTTTAAAAAACATGGCTAACTCTCAATACAAGTAACAGATGCAAAATTTATATCTAAAGTTTGGTTAGGTCAAGCTTATGTGCTCCTTATAATGTGAATTAGCCATCTGATGAAAGATTGTTATTTATAAGTATTGTGGTGTGAGCTAATGGAGAAACACCTTGCCATCCATGACTAAGGAGGCAGAGCATGTGTTTTGGGAACTACTGGACAAAGTTTTATTGCTAATTTACAAAATTGTAACACTTTGATTGTTGAACATTCTAAGGAGGGTGATATGCAACGAACCTTGTAGTTGCGGGATGAGTGCAACAGAAAGGTGACTATGCACATTGTGCTCATGGATAGGCTTAGATGGAGAAGGACAGAGCTAACAATTTCTTCACATAGATGATTGACAAAGGTATCGAATCACAACTCAAAATTGAGAAAACTAATTCAACAACACGACATTGTGCTTTCAAAGAGAAAGATGTAACTTATGAAGCCAAAAATTTGAAATTTCAATGAATGATATCTCTAGAAAACAGATGTTATACCTAGAAAATTCCTTTCTTCCAAACCTCCAAAAAAGAAGAACCTGCTGTAGGTTAGGATCAATCATTGTAAAGGTATATCAATCCATTGATTAGTCACAGACAGCTTAAAATTAATTACTGAAATCAAGAGATTAGATACTTGTATGAGTAAATTTCAATGAATGATACCTTTGGAAAATAGATGCTAGACCTGGAAAATGCCTTTCTTCCAAACCTAAAAAAAAAAACCACTTCCAGGAGATATCAACCACAATCAATAAGAAATTCATCAAAAGGAAAAAGCCAATGCACAATTTTGATATCGGACTTCAAAATACCACTGCCAAGATAAAAAAGAACCTGCTATAGGTTAGGATCAGTCATTGTAAATGTATATCAATCCACTGATCAGTCACAGGAAACTTAAAATTAATCACTAAAATCAAGAGATTAGATACTTGTATGAGTTTTCTCATTATTATGTGTAACAAATTTAGTGCACTCAGGCTTGTTATTATGATTTTAAGTGTGGCTAGGTTCTGCAATAACGATAAAGACTTTACAAAACAAATAGGCGCCTCAAGAAAAGCATAAATCTACTTATGATGAATTCAATAATTTCTCCAAGGATAGACTTCAAATGGTTTAAATTTTTTTTGATTTGTGCCCAGACCCGCTACCAATGAAATCAGATTTGAAGATTGCTTTCACCAGACCATAGACAATTGTATAGGCCCTAGAGGGCTGAAACCTTCACAATTTACCAGTCAAATAGTATATCGTTTATTAATGGCAATGATGGAGCATAAATATCTTGGTAAATTAATGTGACAAGCCTTCAACGAAATGTGTTATGGAGTTGACAACAAGTGAAATAGTTAGCTGAATTTGAGATGGTTTTCTTCATCGACTAACTACAATATGTCACTAACAAAGACAACCATTCCACTAGTGGGATCTGAAGACTGGCAATCGACAACATTGGTGGCATGTTTCACTTCTGGAAGGGAAATCCTATGAGGTTCGGCACAATTCTCACCAACCCCTGGTGCTTCTAGCCCTCAAATGTCATCATGGAAGTTTCCTAATAGAATAAAGAGGATTGGTTTAAAAAACATAGCTAACTCTCAATACAAGTGACAGATGCAAATTTTATATCTAAAGTTTGGTTAGGTCAAGCTTATGTGTTCCTTATAATGTGAATTGGCCATCTGATGAGAGATTGTTATTTATAAGTATTGCTGTGTGAGTTAATGGAGAATCACCTTGCCATCCATGACTAAGGAGGTAGAGCATGTGTTTTGGGAACTACTGGACAAATTTTTATTACTAATTTACAAAATTCTAACACTTTGATCGTTGAACATTCTAAGGAGGGTGATGTGCAATGAACCTTGTAATTGCAGGATGGGTGCAACAGAAAGGTGATTGTGCACATTGTGCTCATGGATAGGCTTAGATGGAGAAGGATAGAGTTAACGATTTCTTCACATAGCTGGTAAAGGTATCGAATCACAGCGCAAAATTGAGAAAACTAATTCAACAACACGACATTGTGTTCTCAAAGAGAAAGATGTAACTTATGAAGCAAAAAATTTGAGCTAATATGATAATTATAAGGAGTCAACATGTGTAACATGGGACTTTGACTTATGACTAAGATAGAATCATATTCCATACGTCGTTTGCCTATTCTTTACCATTAATTACTGTGATAGATAATACTATGTGATGAAAGGTGAATATAAGCTTAGGTTATGTTATGGATATACAATTCAATAAGCTTAACTTATACAAATTAGTAAGCAGTAATAGAACTTAACATTCTCATCAGTATTAGTTATGCATGTTGATTTATTAATTCAGGGATTGCGGCACCTGCTGT
This sequence comes from Pinus tabuliformis, assembly GCA_031772625.1. Classification (NCBI taxonomy): domain Eukaryota; kingdom Viridiplantae; phylum Streptophyta; class Pinopsida; order Pinales; family Pinaceae; genus Pinus; species Pinus tabuliformis. Next base: position 779,325,627 of record CM062812.1, on the reverse strand, counting down.
GGGCTCTAGTTACTACTGATTGCTAACCAAATGGAAAGAAGGAATACTTTTGGCAATCCCAAGCGAGTAGAACGAACTTCTTACCGCAACAGAAAGGTGATTGTGCACATTGTGCTCATGGATAGGCTTAGATGGAGAAAGACTCTATGGATATTGCAAGATTTGATCGTTGAACATTCTAAGGAGGGTGATATGCAACGAACTTGTTCCAGATTCTTAGGCTTTCAGTGGGATCATCTATAGACTTTTCTAGATGGGACAATGCAGAAACTTGCTAATTATCTTCCAAAGAAACACCACTTGAGCTATCTTGTTTCCCATTTAAAAAATTCAAGAGAATCCAATTCATTAAAAAGCAAAATGATGGATTCTATTGTCTAAGGGATGCAATGGAATATGGTGCACATGAGCACATTATTGAAAAACATAAATAAATATATTAAGAATATAGGAGTGATGCCAGGAGAAACCGTTATCCATGCTAGTAGTATAGAATGGGACAATCATTCTATGCTAGACAACTCAATTGCAAACTTTACATCCTCTATGACAGGAAAAACCTTTTAAATACAGAAAAAAACATAAATTTTGACACTATTCATCAGAAAATAGAAGAACTGGATGGATGGATGTATTTTTGATGTTTTTTCATGCTAATTAATTATTTTATCAAGCTTAGAGCGTTCAAGCATTCATTGAAAAAAACAGGGGAGAGATATGGCTTCAACTTGGCTGGGTTTTTTTTGGTGAATGCATACTTAAAAGCACATATTATTTCTTTAGTTGTAACCCTTAAATGTGCATCTGAAAGCCACTCTATACATCGACTGGGTTTAAGGATCCATCTAGGAGATGAGCCACTCCTTTATGTACTTCAGATTAGAGAGGAATTACACCATGAAAACGGGCTTATCCTTCACACTGCCATATTTAGGACAGCCCACACTACCCAGTCATCATAATAGAGGCGACTACTCAATTCTCGTAGCTCAAAACTGAAATCGTACACAGCGTAAAATATAAAAACCACCCAATATAAACAATTTGATAAAAACACAAGTTTCAACCATAACCGTAACAGCCTAGCTCAAAAACTCAAACCCTACAAAGGGTAAAATATGTCAATACAATGTAATAACATAAACAGTACCTGATATAAACCAATGTAGTGGAGCGGAAGCAAAAATAAAATTCGAAGCGAGGTCACCACTAAATGATTTCTAACTTTATTATATAACAACAAAAGTAACTTACATGTAGCCGATGCTGCATGGATAATGCTGAATAGAATGAAATGTGTTCACAATGAATAATTAGCAACTAACACGTACAAATGCCCTGATTTACGTTAACCTCCATCAAATCAGCCTCGCAGGTTAACCAGCACAGATGTCATAGCTTACTAACATGTACAAATGACTTGATTTACGTTAACCTCGATCAAATCAGCCTTGCAGGTTAACCAACACAGATGTCATAGCTTCCCAAACAGATGTCATATTCCCTGTTCAACACCATTGCTCTTCTTGCTACCTTAGCTGTTGGCTCAGATGTTTACGTTGTTGGTTGTTTAACCGTCTAAGCTCCATGCCTGTTCAGCACTGCCTGTTCAGATGATGAATGAGCAACCATTAACGCAAGCACCAAAACAATACCAAGTACTGTTGGTTGTTTGAATGTCTAACCTCCCTGACTGTTAGCCCTTCCCTGTGTTGTTAAGGAGCTCGGTTCTTCCAACTCAAGATACCGGCAGAGACATGGGACGAAGCTCTTCTCCAGAAGAGAAGCAGAAGATGATATTCTGTGAAAAAGACTAGTTTTCCAGAGGGAATCAGGAAGAAAAATGGTATCTCTGTTTCCGTCTCGGTAAGCTTTCCATCACATAGGTTTCATGTTTTCTGCCCTTGCCAACGCTATGGCTTCCAGTCCCCACCACCTTCACACTACTTCACAATCATTTAGATCTCAGCATAGAGTGGCTTCTTCCAGGCAACATGACATATCCAGATCTTAGAGTACTTCTAGCGCCGGTTCATTTCTTCTTCCAGCCCACCTCTTCAAGCAGCCCATGGTGGCAAGGATGCCCCACTTTTTGTTGGGTTCTTTCATCAAGCCCTGTAGTAAAAACTAGTAGTTGCTCAGGTATTACCGTATGGACAAGCACTATGGACTTCCTTCCAGTTGTGTCCTTACAGTATAGACACTTGTTACTGTTAGCTCCGCTACATAACTATGGTTTTGAAGGTCGGAGATAAGCTTGGTTGGATTGGTTATTCTCAAGAAAAAGCCCACGATGGTCATTTTTCCCCTTTTCCTTTGCTCCGCTCCCTCTCATTCACCTCCGTTTCCTCTGTTTTTCCTCTAAACCCGACATAAAACCCCTTTTAGCTTTAGCCCCAAGTGCAAAGGCCTAAACCCTCATAAAACCAACCCATACGCCCTCGTGCGCTCGCTAAAGGCCTTTCACCCTTTCCCTGCCGTCGATTTCCTACTGCCGATCCAACGGTTCCCGTTGAGCCCGATAAAGAGATCTGTGTGATTAAGTCCCCACTGTCTGATCATCTCCGCCAAGATCGGATGACCTTCGCACTTTTCGCGCCCACAAAGTGATGGAACATTAGCGCGTGATGGAAAGCGATTTTTCTCTCTCCTCCGCTGCTATGTGTCATGCGCTGAATGGGATCACACACCCTCTTCCTTTTACCGCCCAACGCCCAAAGGTAGTGCGATCGATACCGCTTACCGCTTAACCTTCCATTCCCGCCTGATAACGGCCGTGCACCTTCACCGCCCGATCATCGTTGGATTTGTTCGCCTAAGATCTAACGTCCCACATTCATCCCGCTTCCCATCACTTCCGATATCCTCCACCAAGCCATCTCCGCCATCTCTCGATCCGATGGCCAATCTTTCTCCCTCATCCAACCCGTCCATTCGCCATGCCATCCAAGTCCCTTGACCACTCCATGTGCCCGAAGGACGAAGGTGACCGGCTCACCAGTATCAGTTGCAGTTTCTCCTCAACAACCATATTTAACAAACAATATGGCCAAGGGGAAAAAAGGACAGAGCAGGATCATTTCACTGCATATTAGCAGTTATGGAACTTCATTGATACGAAAACTCCAGCTGCTTGAGAGGATAGCAGAGCACCTGAAAAAATCAGATTCATCCACTGAAGTAAGCAAACACACTTAGAGACTCCATCAGGCAGTTAACTGAAGTTGGTGGTCAATTATGACCCCTTCATACATAAACGACCAAGTGCCTTTGTAATGAAACTCCATATATACCCAAAACAAGATGTAATCGGGGTTGATGGTTGATGTTTTGATGTAAGGTTCAAATTCTGGAGACTGTAACTATTTTGACACTTGCAGCATCTCGTCTTCATTTTTAGCTAATACAAGCTTCTTTTGTTGTTAATTACTCACTTTCCATTTCTTTTCTATTCCAAGTTGTGCCTGATATGTTGTATTCTTGAGCTCTTGATGTTTAGCACTGGAGTAGTTGTCATCCTATCTCTATGTTAAAGTCTTGTATGTGTCATTGAATCAGTTGTTCAGGTTTCTCTTCATCTAGTGCCAGAGAGCTGTCATCCTGTCTATGCATTAGAAGATTAGATTTGCAGGCTTCTTTACTGGTTGCAGTCGACCATCACATGGTCTTGTGTATCTGCTGGTGTGGTCAGTATTCTCCATATTCACCCAATCTTTAAACTGTGAGTAGTTGGTGGTCTAAAGCCTTGTAGTCTGGGGGTGTTCACGCATTTCTGGAGTGAAATAAAGCAGAAGTGGTTATCTGGCTTGGACAAGCATCATTCCTTCCATTCATCCATTGCAACAATAAGTTGAATTTATATGTTACCAGGCATCTCCAAGCTACAACCTAGGAGATTTTCTTGGAATCCTAACATAATTGGTGTCATTTCCGGGGAGAGGAGATTGAAGCTCAGCTTCCCTAGGAAAACGACACAGATCCAGCTTTGATGATAGATAAAGCTCGGATGCATTTTTGGTTGTAATCATCTATCTGGCGACTCTACTGGAGGACCAGCCTTTTGGTGACTCCACATTACAGTTCTGGCTCAGTTTGTGAGGCATACCCGGAGAAATCCTAAAAAATCACTAGCTGACCCAGTGCCTGACCCTGAGAAGATTGTCAAGCAAAGAAAAGCAGCACAGAAAGGAGAATCAAGATCAGGTAAGCCTACACAATCTTATGTATCTCTGCAAGAGAGGCTTGTAACTGAACATGTACAGCTTGAAGATATACAGCCTAACATTGTTAGTGAATAAATACCCTCTGAGATTCATAAAGCTCCCTGTTCATTAAGTTCCCCTTTGGATCTCAGTCCAAAGAGAATCTCCCACACAGTCCATCATATTCCTTTGTCCCTGTCATTTATTCCACAGCTCCCTACCTTTCAAACTGCCAGTATCCTTCCACCTACCCCAGTCATGGCAGGCCCACAAGCTCCCACTAAGATGGAAAGAATCATAGCTGCTAGGTATGGACCCCTGGTCCTACCTGTTCCTTTGAATGCCATGCCTGCAGGAGAATACCAGAAATACATGCCTAAATTCACTGGTACAGAGGGAGTAATAGCTGAAGAACACCTTGAATCTTTTTATAGTTATGCTGATAACCTTGACATCAGTGAAGATGATGTGTGGATGAGAGTGTTTGTCCAGAGCCTTGATGGAGAGGCTAGAAAATGGTTCAGAGAGCTGACCCCTAGGTCCATAGTAGACATTGAAGCATTAGATGATGTGTTTTTAAAGCATTGGGGAGATAAGAAAGACCTGCTATACTACCATACTGAGTTTGGAAACCTTAAGAGAGAAAATGGGGAATCATTGTCTGATTTTAATAAAAGGTTTAATCGTATGTATAGTAAGATACCAGCTGAAGTAAATCCTACCCCCACCTCTGCAAAACTCACTTATGCTAATGCTTTTGACTCTGACTTTTGCTTGCTGTTGAGAGAAAGAAGATGTGCCACATTGGCCGAAATGCAGGATGCAACCCTAGAGGTAGAATCTAATATCATGGCTGCAGAAAAACTCAAGGGTCATGCTGACAGAAGAAAGCAGAGAGGTGAAGTTTCCACCTCTTCTTCATCTTCAGAGCCCAAATTAGATAAAATGACTAAGATGATAGAGTCATTAGCTGCTGAGATATCTAAGCTGAAGGTTGAGCAGAATTTTGGGAAGGCAAGGCTGCCTAATTCATTTGCTCCTAGAAATCCAAGTTCCTTCAGAAGAGTAAATGATCAATCGCAAATCATTCGGAGAGGAAAGGAGACCAATGAAGAACAAAGAGTTAAGACTCCTTTTTAGAACGTAGTCATGGAGGAGGAACAGTTCGATGAAGAGGATGAGATTCACTGCATGGAAGACAAGGGCAATGCTGCCTTTTTGACATTAGCTGCCTACGAAGAATCATTACTCCAGGACCAGACCAGTCAAGAGTGGGACAAAGAAGCTGTTCTGCAGACTGATGAACAACAAAGGTATAATTTGAGGTCAAGAACGAGTAATGTCAAGGAGAATCTTGCCCAAAGAGCTGTTGTCCCCACAGAGCAGCAGACCAGCAAACAGAAAAAGCCAGCAGCTGATCCAGTCATCCCCAAAGCTCCAGCTCAAGAGGTAAGAGGCCTTGACAAGTTCCCTTCCCCTTTCAGTTTTGAATCAGAAGTCCAGAAGTTAAAAATATCTGTGCCTCTGATAGAACTTGCAAAGAGTGAGGTATTTAGAAAGCCTATCCTTGATGCCCTTGAGCTAAAAGCCTCACAAGCCTCCAATGACTATGTAAATTTGCAAGATGATAAACCTGCAGTTGTGCTTAGCCCAATGACTGAACCCTCTGATAATAGCTCCCCATCATTCTATGTCTCCTTGACCATTCATGACAAAACCCTCCATAACTGCTTGTTGGACACCGGTGCCAGCCATAATCTGATGCCCAAAGATGTCATGGAAGAGTTAGGCCTTGACATTACCAGACCTTATCATGATCTATTCTCCTTTGATTCAAGAAAGGTAAAATGTATTGGATTAATCAAAGACTTGGCTATTACCCTAACTCAGCTACCCATGAAGAGCATGATGATGGATATTGTGGTGGCAGATGTTCAACCTAAGTTTGGTATGCTACTTTCTAGACAGTGGATCAAGAGGCTGGGTGAAACGTTACAAAATGATTTATCTTATGTTACTGTCCCAGTTTTTGGAGGGGAGAGCAGGAGATTGTACAGAGAAGCACAACTGGCCTACATCATCAGTGATGAGAAGAATCCTACTAATCATCCCATCTATGCTGTGGACACTGATTTTGGAGCATGTATTCTTCAAATTGAAGAATCCCAGAGGGCCTCGGTACAACTTAAGAAACCAATAATCTAGGCCATGGAAGAGCAAGGAAATCAGGTTTGGGAAATTTTCTTTGATGGAGCATGTTCAAGGGAAACTGTGGGAGTAGGGGTGGTGCTGATATCTCCAAAATAAGAAAGCACACATTTGTCTTTCAAGATGAATTTTCAGGTCACCAATAATATAGTAGAGTATGAGGCTCTGATATTGGGCCTTAACACAGCTAAAGACAGAGGGATTAGAAACATAAAGGTGTTTGGAGATGTTGATCTGATCATTCAGCAAGTGAACAAAACGTTTCAAGCAAAGCACCCAAGGCTGAACGCATATAGAGATGAGGTATTGAGACTCAAAGGTTCTTTTGAAAGTTTTTGTATCTCATATATCCCAAGAGTAAAAAATCAGCTTGCTGACTCCCTCACTGTGTTTGCTAGCATGTTTATCCCTCCCATGCCCTTGAGACTGGTTTATGAAGTCCAAATAAAATATAGACCATCCTTGCCTGATAATGTCCAACACTGGAAAGTCTTTAAGGATGATGATGAAGTAAATAGGTTTCTGCAAGTCATTGATGAATTCTCTGAAATGAAAATTGACCAAGAGAATGAAGCCTTGGAGGAATGCCCCTAGCCCCAACTAAAGAATAGAATTGGTAGAGACAACATTGTTCAGTTGCCCAGCAATCATATACCTAAAGGTCTAGTTCCCTTAGAAAATTTGTTTGACCATAATGATGTGCCTTATAAAGCTGCCGAAAAAGAGGATCACTCCGTAGTCCACCAGCATAACATAGGGAGTCTAGATCATCTAAAGTATATAAATCTATCCACCCATTTGTCTGTTGCCCAAAGTTCTGAATACTGCACCTTGATGAAACAATTTGCTGATGTCTTTGCTTGGGAGTATAGTGACCTCAAAACGTATGATAAAAAGATCATCCAGCATAAGATCCCTTTGGAGAAAGACACCATTCCTTTCACGCAGAAGTTGAGACCCATAAATCCTTTGCTTCTTCCTCTAATTGAAAAGGAGATCAAGAAGTTGTTGGCTGCCAAAATCATAGTCCTTCTCAGATATTCAAAATGGGTAGCCAATTTGGTAGTTGTGAGGAAGAAAAGTGGAGAAATCAGGCTCTGCATTGATTTCAGAAATTTAAACAAATGCTCTAAGAAAGACAATTATCCTCTGCCCAAAATGGAGCATTTGCTGCAGAAAGTCTCAGGAGCCAAAGTGATGTCTTTCCTAGATGGATTTCCAGGGTATAATCAAGTGGTTGTGCATCCAGATGATCAAGAGAAGACTGCGTTCACCACTCCTTGGGGTACTTTTATGTATTCCAAGATGCCTTTTGGGTTGATGAATGCTGGAGCAACCTTTCAGAGAGCTATGGATATAGCATTCGTGGGAGAGAAGGATAAGTTTGTCCTTATCTACCTTGATGATATAACAGTATACTCCAGCAACCATCAAGATCATTTGTAGCACTTGAAGAAATTATTTCTGAAATGCAGAAGGTTTGGGATATCAGTCAATCCTAGAAAGTCACAATTTGCTTTAGAAGAGGGCAAGCTGTTAGGACACATTGTCTTTGCTGCAGGTGTCAAAATTGACCCAGAAAGAGTGAGTGCAATACAGACCTTGTCTGTCCCAAGATCAAAGAAGGATATCTAGTCTTTTCTGGGCAAAATAAATTTTGTAAGGAGGTTTATTCCAAATTTTGCAGAACTTGCGAAACACATCACCTCCATGTTGAAAAAGGGGTCAGAAATCAAATGGACTGAGGAAGCAAGGAGATATTTTGAATCCACCAAGAGAGCCATTATGGAAGCTCCTACTTTGATTAGCCCAAACTATAGCAAGGAGTTATATATATTTTCGCTTGCCTCAGAGGACACACTTGCAGCAGTTCTATTATAGAAAGATGATGAAAGTTTAGAGCATCCAGTGGCTTTCTTTAGCAAAACCTTAAGGGATGCTGAACTGAGGTATGACATTATAGAAAAACAGGCCTATGCTCTTATGAAATCCTTGAAATCTTTCATAATATACATTCTGCACTCCAAGGTAATTGCATATGTGCCCTCTGCTCCAGTAAAGGATGTCCTAACACAACCTGATGTTGATGGAAGAAGGGCTAAATGGATTGCAAAACTGATTGAATTCAACATCGAGCTAAAGCCCACCAAGCTGGTCAGAGGTCAAGGCCTTGCCAAACTGATGGCTGAAGAAAATTGCAGGATGCTGGACATAAATCTCATAAGAACAATTTTAGATGATGGACAGATAGAAAAAACAGCAGAACCAGGGCAGAGCCAATCAATGGCGGAAAATCTAGCTTCTTGTGAATGGTACTCTACCATAGTTCAATTTTTGCTGAAGCTAGAAGTCCATTCAGGCTTAAGTTCAAGCCAATTCAAAACCTTTAAGCTTAGAGCAGCCAAGTATTGCATTCATGAAAACTTGATGTACTGGAGGGACCCCTCTGGAATTCCTTTAAGATGTCTGGACAAAGAACAATCCATGGAGTTCATGCATCAGTTTCATTCCAGCGTTTGTGGAGGACATCACTACTGGAAAACCACATCCCACAAGATCCTCAAAGCTGGGTATTATTGGCCCACCTTGTTTTCTGATGTCTTTTCATATGTTAAATCTTGTGACAGGTGCCAGAGGTTTGAAGGAAAATAGTAGTTGAAATCCCTGCCCTTAAAGTCGATTCATGCTAGTGGCCCTTTTCAACAGTGGGGTTTGGATTTCATTGGAGAAATCAATCCACATTCCAGTGGCCAGCACAAACGGATCTTAGTAGCCACTGATTACTTCACTAAACGGATTGAGGCCATCCCTACTAGGAAAGTTGATCACCATGTGGTCATGAAGTTTTTGACAGAGAATATCTTCACCAGGTTTGGTTGTCCACATAAATTAGTTACAGACAATGCAGCAGCCTTCAGGGTAAAAGAGTTTGTGGACATGTGTGACTCAATGGGCATTAAGCTAGTTCATTCCACCTCATATTACCCTCAAGAAAACGGCTTAGCAGAGTCTTCCAACAAAAGCCTGATAAGGATAATTAAAAATTTGTTGGAAGACAACAAAAGGAATTGGGATTCCAAGCTCAAGTATGCATTGTGGGCTGACAGGGTCACCAACAAGAAATCCACAGGGAATTCCCCATTCAACCTGGTATATGGCACTGAGGTTGTATTCCCAATTCAGTTAACCCTCCTTGTGGCAAATTTCTTGCAAGAAGAGCAAAATGAGGAAGAGGATATGGCAAAAGGGATCGTTGATTTAGCAGAAGTACATCAGATCCGGGATCAGCTGGTTGAGAAGTTTGTAGCACATCAAAAGAGAATCAAGGAAGCCTTTGACAGGAAGGCAAAGACAAACAGTTTTCAGGTTGGAGACTTGGTTCTTAAGTGGGATTCACTGAAAGAGAAGAAAGGCAACAATGGGAAGTTTGATGCTCTATGGACTGGGCCTTTTGTCACCACTCATATCCAAGGGAACAATACTTTCATGCTGCAAAGTGTGGAAGGAGAGACAATTTTTGATGGCCCAGTGAATGGGTGATTTTTGAAAATTTATGTTGTTTAAGGTTTTCAGGCCTTAATGTTGTAAATATGTTGTTTTATCAAGTTTTAGTGTAGACTTAATTAGACTCCATGCCCAATGGAATACTAGGAGATTTTGCTGATTTGGTTTTTGTAGGAAAGGCAATGGTCTGTAGTTCCTGAGACCTCACAGGGAGGATCTCATCGCCAGAAGGAGCCAGTGTTAGCTCCGCTACATAACTATGGTTTTGAAGGTTAGAGATAAGCTTGGTTGGATTGGTTATGCTCAAGAAAAAGTCCATGATGGTCATTTTCCCCCTTTTTCTTTGCTCCGCTCCCTCTCATTCACCTCCGTTTCCTCTGTTTTTCCTATAAACCCGACATAAAACCCCTTTTAGCTTTAGTCCCAAGCGCAAAGGCCTAAACCCTCATAAAACTAGCCCATACATGCTTGTGCGCTCGCTAAAGGCCTTTCACCCTTTCCCCACTGTCGATTTCCTCCTGCCGATCCAACAGTTCCCGTCGAGCCCGATAAAGAGACTTGTGCGATTAAGTCCCCACCTTCCGATCATCTCCGCCAAGATCGAACGACTTTCGTACTTTTTCACGTCCACAAAGTGATGGAACGTTAGCGCGCGATGGAGAGCAGTTTTTCTCTCTCCTCCACCACTACATGTCATGCGCTAAATGGGATCATGTGCCCTCATCCTTTTACCACCCAACGCCCAAAGGCGGTGCAATCGATACTGCTTACCGCTTAACCTTCAGTTCCTGCCCGATAACGACCGCGCACCTTCACCGCCTGATAACCGTTGGATCTGTTCGCCTAAGATCTAACGTCCCACATCATCCTGCTCCCACCTCTTCTGATATCCTCCGCCAAGCCATCTCCGCCGTCTATTCTCCCGATCCGATGGCCGATCTTTCTCCCTCATCCAACCCGTCCATTCGCCATGTCGTCCACGTCCCTTGACCGCTCCATGTGCCCGAAGGATGAAGGTGACCGGCTCACCAGTACTAGTTATAGTTGCTCCTCAGCAACCATATTTAACAAACAGTATGGCTAAGGGGAAAAAAGGACATAGCAGGATCATTTAATTGCATATTAGCAGTTATGGAACTTCATTGATACGAACACTCCAGCTGCCTGAGAGGATAGCAGAGCACCTGAAAAGATCATATTCATCCACTGAAGCAAGAAAATGCTCTTAGAGACTCCATCAGGCAGTTAAATGTAGTTGGTGGTCAATTATGACCCCTCCATACCTAAACGGCCAAGTGCCTTTGTAATGAAACTCCATATATACCCAAAAACAAGATGTAATCGGGGTTGATGGTTGATATTTTGATGTAAGGTTCAACTTCTGGAGACTGTAACTATTTTGACACTTGCAGCGTCTCGTCTTCATTTTCAGCTAATACAAGCTTATTTTGTTGTTAATTACTCACTTTCCATTTCTTTTCTATTCCAAGTTGTGCCTGATATGTTGTATTCTTGAGCTCTTGATGTTTAGCATTGGAGTAGTTGTCATCCTATCTCTGTGTTAAAGTCTTATATGTGTCATTGAATAAGTTGTTTAGGTTTCTCTTCATCTAGTGCCAGAGAGCTATCATCCTATCTAAGCATTAGAATATTAGATTTGCAGGCTTCTTTACTGGTTGCATCTGGCCATCACATGATCTTGTGTATCTGCTGGTGTGGTCGGTATTCTCCATATTCACCCAATCTTTAAACTGTGAGTAGTTGGTGGTCTAAAGCCTTGTAGTCTGGGGGTGTTCACGCATGTCTGGAGTGAAACAAAGCAGAAGTGGTTATCTGGCTTGGACAAGCATCATTCCTTCCATTCATCCATTGCAACAATAAGTTGAATTTATATGTTACCAGGCATCTTCGAGCTACAACCTAGGAGAGTTTCTTGGAATCCTAACAGTTACTTGCCATAAGCTCTTCTCGGACCTGCAAAATGTCCTAGTAACACTAACCAGCTTCGTTGGGTTTCTTTCGTCAAGCCTTGCAATAAAAACTACTAGCCGCCCAGGTCTTACTGTATGGATGAGCACTATGGACTTCCTTCCAGTTGTTTCCTTACAGTATAGACACTTGTTACCTACCGTAAGCTCTTCCCGGACCTGCCTCAAGTCGTAAGTGCCCACAATCTACTGCAGAGGAAGTTTCAAAAGTCTTAATAACGGAGCCAGTTCCTTCCTTTCCTTATATCGTCTGCCACTGCCGTCCCTGTTTCTTCTGTGTCGAAAGCATCCAGCCATCCCATAACCTATCTTTCTCTTCACGTATAGCACTGGGAACCTGCTAACGGCTTGGGAACTTGCTTGCTGATAGCCACTAGTAGCCTAGAACTGACCATAGTTGCAGTGATTTGTAAGGTGTTGTTGAATTGAATCGGAACTATGGAATTGAATCAGAACTGAGCCCTTGGAATCCAGGTTGGGCAGCAGAAAGAGGAAGGGAGGACAACAGAAACACGAAAGAGGAAGGGCAGCAGAAACACGAAAGAGGAAGGGCAGCAAAAACACGAGACACAAAATTCCATCCACATCCACTTGCATCTGCATGCACACCTACACCTGCATCTGCATGCACACATTGAATAATCGAACCTAGAAACAAACCAATATTCTCAAACTAATGCTAGAAAAACTAATGTTAGCATTAGTTCGGTACTCGAAACATCAACTACAAACATTAACTAATAATGAACAGGCTAAAAGGAGAACAACCTATGGTCCAGCCTCTTCCACCTTAGGAAGAGGCCAAATAAGACCATCAATTGAATGAGATGGCTAAAAAAATAAATAACCTCAAATAAAATTAAAAACATTCCAAAACGCACGACCAACTAATGTCAAGCGACAAAAAACTGATTACTATAGTCCCATGCCATTGCGAGATGGCAGGGACTAATAATGTTATGTTATTATTTATAATTTTGTATTATATGGTGTTATCTTAGTTGTGAAATGTTAGGTTTATGGGTAAATAACTAATATAATACTTAAGGTCACCTTTTATATAGGTTGTTTTTTGGTGATAGAGTGTATTAAAAAGGTAGCGTGGGTTTTAAGTTTTTAAAGACGATTTTCATTTTATAATTTAATTTTATATATTTTTGAATACAATATTTATTTAAATGTTATATTAATAATGTTTGATATTATAATTTTATAGAGATAATATTATATATATATATATATATAATATAATATTTAATATAATATTTATTTAAATAATATATTAATAATGTTTGATATCATAATTTTATAGAGATAATATTTTTTTAGCACTTAGTTATAGTCTTAGTAAATAAAGACATTTTTCATATTCCAAGACCTTAATCTTTCATGCATCTTGCTAACTACTATTATAGGGAGGTTATGACTTTTCTACACCTTTTATCTAAGGACATTAATAATATCTCATCATCTAGTATCTTAATCTTTGATATTAAGACATCTAAAATGTATATCTAGATTTCATAGAGCAATTAAGGAGGTTTACTATATGGAATACTTAATTTCATTAGGATAGTCACTTTATTATAGAATTTATCATTGTTACTATATATATCTTGTTAATGGTGACTCTCTACTCACTAGACTTCAAATTTTACCAAGTGACATGCTAGTTCTTTTACTCATATTCATAAATGTATGCCCACACTTGTGGATGTGTGCTAGTGCACATAACAATAGTTGGGGCCAAGTGCATGTCATGGTGACATTGATGGCATAGAAAATCCCTACTCAAAATTATTTAGCTAAAGGAAATTGATTTAAATATTGCTAATAACTACTAGATAATTATAAATCTAGGTGCATGAGACTTATTGTGATAAGGGGAAGATAATTAAAAAAAGAGAGAGACACACTTATCTCTAAACTGAGAAATTTATCATTATTTTGGAACTATATTAGGGCCAACTGTTATATACCTAGGGGGGATAACATGGGGTACAAAGGGAGGTACCCAAGGTAATAATGTAATAATGGGATGGGCCATAGTAATAAATAAGGTGGTTAACCCATATCATGTAAGGGACCACAAGTAGTTAATAATAATGTAATGGGCCCATGGTATTAGTTTGATGGTAGGAGGGAACCATGGTAATGACTCATGATATTGTATGTATGAGGCCTATAAAGAGGCTAGAGACTCCACATTGAGGGGTGTGAAGGATTATTGTATGAACAGGCATATGGCTTGTGGAGTGCTCTCCTTCCTTAACCCTAGGTATATAACACCAACTCTCTGATAGATGTTATGATATGATATGACCCCAAAGGGGACATATATTTGGTTAAATGTATATGGTATGACCTTAGGGGGTGGGGTGGGGGAAGGCGGAATATATGAGGTTAAATGTGCATGTAATGTATAAATGCATATGTAATAGGGTTAGCCTAATAATGAAAGAGCCACATGCGTAATGCGAAATGCGTAAATTGGTATATATAGAGATAATGTTGTCATTATTGAGGACATGTTGTTTGGATGTAAGAATATATTTGGGTATTTGGAGGAGGTTCTCCTATTCTTTAAGGAGTTATTATGTAACTTACCTCTCTTACATATCTTATAGTTGTGCTCTATGCTTTCATTTGTGTATAAGGTGTGTAATTTCGTTTTTTTATATGTATTTAATGCATAGAACAAGTATTTAAAGCAATATTAAAAATAAAATCATGGACAACCTAACTTCTCAAAATATTTAAATCACTAGATTTTGATCAAACAATGACATGTAAGACAAAACTATATTACAATCTCCAAGTAATTCAAGGATAGCCTATAGGAATGCAAACCTTCGAGACAACCCAATATTTAAGAAAAATAAGCATTGAAACTCCTTTTAATTCTACAATAGCAAAAATTTATGCAAACCATTTATTGAATAATAATATGATCATTTGAATAACATGCAAGAGTGTTTTCATTAGCATAGCATGTTACTAGACACAACAATCCATTAAATATGTGTATACATAATTGGAACATAATAGCAATGAAAGTGAGTAACTAATATAACCCCCATTAGAGTTCAAGCTTACGAAGTCACATGCTACTTCTTCTACTCATGGACACATGCCCACACTTGTAGATGCTTGCTAGTGCACATAACAATAGTTGGGGCTAAGTTCATGTCATGGTGACTTTGATGACACATGTACTCGCTATTCACAACTGCTTAGCTAAAGGAAATTGAATTAAATATTGCTAGTGGCTCCCACATAATACTAAATTTAGGTGCATTAGAGTCATTGTGATGGTTTTCAAGATATGATATGACCTTGGGGTGAGGCTGTACAAGGTTAAATGTATAAGATATGACCACAAGGAGGGGAATATATGGAGTTTAATGGCATGAAACATGTAACTATATATGTAATAGGGTTATCTTAATACTAAAGGGGCCACATGTGCAATGTGTGAATAGGTATATGTAAAGATCATGTAGCCATTAATGAGGACATGCAATTTGGATGTATGTATGTACTGGGTATTTGGAGGAGTTTCTCACATTCTTTTAAGGATTTATTGTGTGATTTATCTCTCTTATCTATCTTAGAGTTGCTCTCCATGCTCAAATTTGTGTAAATAGTGTGTACTTCTATTTTTTTTTTATGTATTCAATGCATAGAACAAGTTTTTAAAGAAATATTAGAAAGAAAATCATGGAAAACCTAACTTTGCAAAGTATTTAAATCAATACCTTGTGGTCAACCAAAGAAATGTAATACAAAACCATATCACAATGGTGGCTATATAGTTATGTCATTTGCATAGCTAGTAAATGGTGGCACTCTATATTAATGAAAGTGGGTAACTAATATAGCCCCCATTAGAGTTGAAGTCGTACCAAGTGACAATATGCTTGTTCTTCTACTCATACTCATGGATGTATTCCCACAATTATGGATGTGTGCTAGTGCACACAACAATAGGTGGGTCAAAGTGCATGTCATGGTGGCTTTGATGGCTTAATTACTCACTCACACTACTTAGAAAAGGAAACTAAATTAAATATTTCTAATTTCTCCCATGTAATGCCAAATATAGGTGCATTAGACTCATTGTGATAAGTGGAATCTAGTTCAAAAAACAAAACTATACTTATCTATAAATTGTGAATTATGTCATCATTTTTTAACTATCTTAGGGCCAACCCTCTCATAGTTGTCATGATATGATATGAGCGGAAGGGGGAAATTATGGGGTTAAATTCCTATGGTATGACCCAAAGGGGTTGTGGGGGGGCGGGGATATATTGGATTAAATGTGTACATAATGTGGAAATGTATATGTATGAGGGTTGACCTAATAATGAAGGGGCCAAATGTCCAATGCGTGAATAGGTGTATAAAGATATCATGCATTCATTATTAAGGAAATATGATGTGGATGTATGAATGCATTTGGGTATTTAGATGAGGTTCTCCTCTTCTTTAATGAGTTATTGTGTAACTTATCTCTCTTAACTATATTGGAGTTGTGATCCACACTCACATTTGTGTACATGGTGTGTTCTTTTAGTTTTTTTGTGTTCAATGCATAGAACAAGTATTTAAAGTGAGATTACAAATCAAATGACCAGAAACCTAACTTATCAAGGGATTTAAATCATTAGCTTGTGATCAATCTATGGCATGTAAGACACAACTACATTTATAATCTCCAATTAATTCAAGAATAATCTATAGGAATGCAAACCTTCCACACAACCCAATTTTTAAGCAAAATAACCATTCACACTCTTTCTCGAGATTGTGAAATAACATAAAATTATGCAAACCATTTATTAAACATTAAGATGATCGTTTGAATATCATGTAGGAGAGTTTTCATTATCATAGCATGTACTAAAGGCAACAATCAACTAAGCATATGTGTATACATAGACGGAACATTATAACAACTAAAGTGTGTTGCTATGTTAAAATATAAATAAATAATTAGTTTCATATATAAAATGGGTGACCTAAGAAACCTAGTCAACCAATAATTTAGATCAGGAGAAAATCAATTCCCATTTCCTTGAATTGTGGATGGTAAAGTTTTAATTGATACTTAATCTTTAAGAAAGAATACATTGACATCCTTAACAAAGTTCTCATCATTGATTGCAAACCATACAATTAAAAATTTAGCAATATAATATTAAACCAATGCATACAAAAAGTATTTAAATTGAGATTATAGAGCTAATAAAAAAGAAGATAAATTCTCAAAAGATTAAAATAAATGGCGTTGTCTACCAAGGCGATAATTTTGCCTGGAATATTTATTTTTGCACAAAATATGACAATTTTTGGATTGCAAAATCTGAAAATTTTAATGTTTCAATCATAGTTTTAACACTAGAAATGGATTCAACATCATCAAAAACCCATTGGGAACCCAAAATTCCACAAGTTGACAATTGTAACCTGGTTTTTTTTTACTAGATTTAACTAAAAATTTGTCAAGAATGGCAATATTTTCTCGGTGAAAATGTCACATGTTTAAACCAAATGAAAATCAATAGCTTAAAATCAAGTAAGTGGGGGTGTAAGACAAATTGAGCTCCTTGAAGGGACATAACTAGATTATAATGCCCAAGTAGTTCAAGAATAGAGTATAAAAATGCAAACATTCTACTCAACCCAATGTTTAGGAAAAATAAACATTCAAACTATTTGTTGGGTTGCAAAATAAGAAAAAATTGTCCATACAATCAATATAGGTATACCTCCAACCATTTTTCAAAACTAAGTGTAAGAAATAAAAAATATATATATTTGTAGACTAAATTCCAATTTTAGACAAAATGAGGTTGTTGGGTTGGTCCACTTTACAAAGAAGAGGCATTTTCAAATTACTAATATTAATAACCTTATTGTACCAATCATCTAGTTTGTTGACCCCAAAATCAGATATGGAAAAAATGATATAAGGACCTTATTTTAGTAGGAAAAAAACAAAATTGTTTTCTTTTAATTTCTCAAATGGGATAAAGTTTGTCTTCCTAAAAAAGATGAGGGAGTAGGAAGAAATATTGTCATATGCTCATCTTTTGCCCATTTTTTTACTATGGTCCAATTCATTATTCTTACTATTCATAATTAATGTTAGATACATTCTCATTTATCTATTTTTATTCATTTTTGGCAATTTAGAACACCCCTTGCTCCAAATACTCATGAAAGGAAATATATTTTAAAAGAAGTACGAGGAATTCTTCTAAGGATCAAATGGTTGAGATTTTTACTTAGTAAAACATGTTTTTTCCCAAAATTGATCAAAATGCCAACATGTGAAGCAAAAAAAGGTAAATCTTTGGTCATTATGGTCATCAAAATTACACTTCCTTTACTAAAACTGTGTTGATTTGATGAGAATGTGGTCCTCGGAGCATTGAAGCAAATCCAATACTAATACTATTTTAACCTCTAAAATTCCTCCCATGGAAATTCTCTAATAATAACCTATGATGGTGCTATTACAAGCAATCCTAAAAGCATTGGGATATGGTGTTATGATTTGTTATTTTAAGATTGAATAGGAATGTAAACTTTCAAATGATTTTAGTTGTTAATTTGTGCTACAAAGTGTGTGAAACAATCAATTTGACTCATGCAAGAATATTTTTCAATCTATACTTTTTTTTTGTTAAGCTTGGCGGGACCTTTTCATTTTCTATTCAATCATATGCAAATATACACCACAAAGATTGGCTAGTTGGCATCAACTTGACCAAGTGGGAAACCGAGTCTGTTGGCCACCTATCCGCATTGTAAGCCATCCAAAAACAATATATTTTAATCTCTCTAACCAAGCTATATATGTCTCTGTTTCAAGTCCATATTCTATATTTCTATATATACATATACTTGAATAACAAGAATTAAAATCTAACCGCATATAAAAAAAAAGTAAACATAGGAAAATGACGAGCCCTTCTCCTCCTCCGAGGCCGATTCCACAAGTGTCAGGTCCTTGACTGTTGATCTGGGCATCTTAGATGGTTCTAGGATGCATGGAATGTGTATTTCAATTCTATCCAGCCTAATGTCTTGCTTGTGGAGCTAAAATTGTATTTTCTACAGGTCTTGTTTGTAGCTCGACATACCTTGGAGTGAAACTGCCATGCCTATAGAGATCTGTTTCATAGCTTTGCCCAACATGCTTTTCATTAACCAATAAAGGTATAAGGTTTGTTTGAACTGCGTAATTCTTCCTCTGGTGTTGCCAGGATCCGGGACTAGGGTCCTCCAGTTTTCCATATCCTCCTCAGTCTCACTTCCCTACTTAATTTCCTCTTCCCATTCTTCTAACAACTTATGAATTCCTTCATCAGTACCCTCACAGTAAGCCTCAGCAACTTCGCTGATAAGGTTTTCTACTGATTTTCTCCCCTGCGGGGCTCTGACGTGCTCAACTCCTTATCCTTCCTAGGGACCTGGCCCCACCTTCCTCGTCCGCGACCTCTCGTAGGCCGAGCCATATCAGAAATTCCTGAGACCTGTTCACAACAACAATTTGTTAATCAAAAACAGTTTAATATAATATGGCTTTGGTTCCTTCCCTGAATTGCATTGACGGTGAGGTCAGCCTCACCATGCTCCTCTCCTATCCTTTTACTATTGGAGCCAGAGCCAAAATGGGCAGAGAACCAGTCCCCAGAGGGGGTCAACCTTCTGCAACCCTCTGTCACGCCACACCTCCATACCTAGTACCTCACAGTCACAGTTGGGTAGGCGTCCCCTTGCCAAGGCCAAGTAAGTAAGCCCAACCTCAGGCTAGTGCATTGCCAAGCAGTAATTGTAAACTCTTTCTCCTCAGCCAAGGAGATTTTAGCAAATCCATTGTCTTTTTCATACCCATCTTTTCGCTCTAAGTCCCTAACATTTACATATCCACATTAGAGTTTCACAGTAGCCCAACAAGTGCATTGGCTACGATAGTGTGGCCTTACTCCTATACGACATCTTGACTACTCACTGCTTTCCCCAACATCTGTCTCATTGCCACAACCCACATGCCTCCTGTGACCAACCCCGCACCAATCGCAGGTTGCCGTACCCAAGTTCTCCATGCCAAACAGCACATGGTCAACACAATAGAGGCCAGAGGCGATACCCGACAAGTGTAAGACATAGACGCAGAACTAAGGAATTGTAACCAGTTGTCTACCCCATTGCCACCAGCAATTCTCAACCCCCCAATTGACATTCCTACTTTTCCCCCTCTCCCACCAGTAGAAACCCAAATAGGCCATCAGTACAATGGAGGATAAAAGAAGAAAAACATACTCGTATACAATTGCAAGCTGTCTCTAAGCTTGATGCCAAGGATGCCATTGCCCTCCCTTTCCCGTGCACCAACTCCTTCGTCCACGAGTTAACACTCCAACTTCACCCACTTGGCTACCATGCTCTCTTATACATCCTACCTCACCATCTTCTCTGCCACCATTCCCACCACCCTTGCATGCACTCATGCCAAGGGTCACAACACCCATTGCCTTGAGCATGTGGGGGGCGATGGTACATATATCATAGGTACTTGTCATTACTTTCCGCAGGTTGTCCCAACCACCGGCTCACACCTCGATCAGGGTTTTTTCAATCTATACTTTAAACCTGAAGCCTAAACAAAATAAACAAGTTTGAACAAATATACATTGAAAGAAAATCAACAAGTTCAAACAAACATACATTGAATTTTCATCATTTTCCTCACCTAGCAATTTTGTGTTGACAACGCCTGCAAAGGTTCATCACCAAGAAATATGTGCCACCATAGCATTAGAATTCATTTCAACATATACAAAGCACCACACCCACACTAAAACTAGAACAACTTGTAGAGAACCAATGACCAAACTAGGAAGACCATTCAATTTAAGTATAAATGGGTAAATGCCAACTAGACCCCATGAACAAAAACGACATTGGAATAACATAACCAAGTTTAATTAGATATGTACTGAGTCTTCATTGTTTTGCATACCTAATAGCTTTTAACTTGCAACCCTCACCAACCACCGCCAACATCTAAGTGCCACCACAAGATCACAACTCTTCTCAATGTCTATAAAGCACCACATCAACACAAGGACTGAATTGACTTATAGAAAACTAACGACCAGCTAGAAGAACCATTGAAAATGTCAAGACTAAATGTCAAGAGAGCTAGATGACCAAAATACCAGTCTTAAACGGGCTCACAAATGCATGAATGCAGAGGTAAATATGGGTGTTAATGATCATATTTAATAACAAGTAGAATATATGACCAACAACCACATCATAAACACCAATAACCCCTTTGAATACTAAATAATACATATGACCAAAAACTAGAGCTCACAAATGAAAGAATGTTAATGTGAACAAGGGTATGAGGAATGCCATAACTCTTTGATTAAACACACTACAAATTCAAAATCTCCTTTATTGGATGCATCAAAATTCTTGGAGTAATGACAATGAGAGTGAATGTAGTGCAAATACAAGCCCACCACCATGTCCAAGGCTTGACGAAACTAGGCAAGACATCACCAACATATTTTACCAAAAACTGAAAGTCCACTTTGCAAAACCCACCCATTAGCACCTATATAGTTTCTCTTATACAATAACACTAAAACAATATGTCCACCATTAACATTTACATAGTACCTTTGAACTTCCAACTGCTACAAACCACCACCTTAACATATCGCTATAACAATAGCACCATGACATGGTGCAATGCCTATAGAGCACCACAATGACACTAGAACAAGACTAACTCATAAATAATCAATAACTAGACTAGAAGGGCACTCGAAACTCCAAGTAGAGTAAATACCATGCAAGCCTAATGGCCAAAAACTAGCATGGAACAAATGCACAAATCCATTAATATGGGTTTGAATGTTAGTAAGAAATAAGACAAGCACATTTAAACATATATGCATTGAACCCTCATCATTTTGCTTATCTAACAACATTGAACGCAGAACCATCACAAACCACCACCAATATATCACTTCCACCACATCACCCACACTTAACTATACATCTACAAAGTGCTACAATCCCACTAGAACCAAATTGACTTGTAAACAACCAACAAGAATACTAGAAGGACCAAGTAGTGTAAAAAGCCAACAACTAGATGTTAATAATGGAAGAATGCATATGCGACTACAGTATAACAATGGCACCAAATCTTTGTTGCTTTGTGTACCTCATAGCTTTCAATTCCAACCCCCACAAACCACCACCACCAACATATGAGTGCCCCTGTAAGACCAATACTCAGTGCAATGTTTACAAAGTGCCAAAAAAACACTAGAACTAGACTAGCTTGTAGAGGACCAACAACCAGATTAAAATAATCACTAAAAAGTCTAAGCAAACTAAATGTCAAGTAGGCTAGATAACCAAAAAACCAATGTCAATGAGCTCAAAAATACACAAACATAGAGGTAAATATGGGTGCCCATGGTTATAAGAATAACAAGGAGGACAAATAATAAACAACCACATCATAGACGCTAATACACCAATCGAATACCAATCAGTGTAGATAACTGACTAGTAGAGCTCACAAATGGAAGAATGTTGGTGTGAAAGAGGATATTGGAATTCCATGACTCCCTGTTTGAATGCACCACAACTCCCACTAAGCCTTTCCCGAATGCACCACATCTTTTGGAGTAATGACAATGAAAGCAACTATAGTGAAAATGCAATCCCCCCACCACGTCCAAGGCTTGAAGAAACTAGATAAAGCGTCACCAAAATATTTTGCCAAAAACCCAAAACCCACTTATAACAGAATTGCAGTGATATGTCTCCCATTTCCATTTACCCAACAACTTTGAACTCGCAACTAACACAAAACACTACCAACATATCACTAAAAACTATAACAACTAAACTTAATGCAAGAGCACCATAATAACCCAATTAAATCATCTTGCATAAAATCAAACTAGACTTAAAGGACCACTCAAACTCCAAGTAAGAAAAATACCTTAATTGGCACCATCTCACAAATGCGTGAATATAGGTGTGAATGTTGGTGTAGAACAAAACAAGCAAAGTTTAAACATTTATGCACTAAACCATCATCATTTTGCTTATCAAAACTCATAACTCCCACAAACCACCACCATGATATCACTACTAACACTTAACCCGGCATCTACAAAGTGCCACAATTACGCAGAACCCAACCCATTAACTAAACATTTGAGCAATAACCCAATCTCCACTTTGCTAGACCTGCCTTGTAAGCTGTCCTGCGCAAGGACATGATAATAATGGAAGAGTGTACACATGTATATTCATGATGATCCAAAACAATTGTCTCGTGTTTTGTGCAAACCACCAGAAAAGAGAAGTTACCTTACTTCCATGCCGAGAAAAATAATAGAATGTTCGGGATGTGGCCAAAATGCATAGAAGTTGGCGCATTCAACTTGGCAAAGAATGTTTCGAAGGTGGCCTCATCTAACTTGGTTATGGGTAAAAGGTACAAACCTAAATATAATGTCAGGATCCTTAGTACAGATTTAATGTCCCCAGCATGATTGATGGTGATATTCCATTGATTAAATACAGGAACATCTATACCATGCAAGTTCTTAATATCCCGTGATCATCAACACAACACTATACAGCAGATAATCCAGAATATAATATACAGCGCTGTCGTCTTTCGAGGAACCAGTTGGTAGATATCCAAAATTCAATCCATTGACCCACGTATAAATTGTGAGTGTATCCAACGGCTCAGACTTTAATAAAGTTTCCACTATTGGATCACTGAGACTATTATAGGTAATTCAAAAAGATAATCGGATTTGTTCCGGGGACAGAACCAGATTTTTCAAAAAATAATGAAAGCGTGCATTGAATGATGCAAAGTATAGAACATCTACCGAGGCCCAGATAGTTGAGATTCCAACTTCAAATGAAAACAAACTCAAAACAATAATCGTAGGATTCGCCCTGACAAAACGATAATAAGATTTGAATTATATGTTACGGTGTAATGAACCAAATCCTCGGGCCAGATTTGGGGCCTTGTTCGCCCCCGCTTTGCCAGTAATGGAAGCGATTGGGTTAGGTTTCTCAGCTTGTTCACCCCGACTTAGTTTCAGAATCAGAATATGCTTTTTGGCTCTGGTCTCTAATGTCAAATCAATTGTCCTTTCAAATACCACTACGGCTATATTGCATGAGTCGTCACATCTCTTGAGCACGGCATCGTAACGACAAGCCTTTATCTGTGTGTCTCTAGTCTGCTTTCGCTCAATTGTAATTAATTTATAGGAATGCTGTACTCTGCTGTTCAAGCAAAGACCCTCTCTATTTAAACCTCTTGAGCTTCTTGATTTTCAGTCATCGAATGAAGCTTTTGTCATGAGAGACTTGTCTGGCCGCTTTGGTGATGTTGGGGACCATGAACGAGCAAGGTTCTCAACGAGATGCATGTTTTGCCGATGGTTGGCAAGACAAAAATGTCAAACTGAATGTTTTGTCTAGGTTTTTTTTGCCTCTTTGCAGTTCTTGACCTCTAGATTTTGTTCGAAGTATTGTATTTTTTCAAGTTTGTTATTGCTACTGGGATCGCTATCTGTTTTTCTGCTACGAGCTATCATGTACCTTTTATGCAGTTGGCGTAGGTGTTTGTATACTGTATGAAGACTTTACTTGTTACATTTTGTTTTTGATAGAAATTAGGAGGAGAGATGACGGGGCGCTCCCTTCAGTCCAACCAAAAGCTGTGTGGGGATGATTCAACTGCTGGTTCATGGATTCTATTGTCTTGTCATGTTGGTGGAGCTGGCTAGATAATGGTGTGCATGACACAGGAGTTGTATTGCCACCATGCGACTTCTACTTGGATTGAAGGGAGCTCCTCGAATGCCTCCCACTTTCAATAGAATTACATTTCATTATACTACTATATCTAAGTAGATGATATGTTCATTGCTAGCTTTGGTGGGGAATTGTAATTACTCCACCATGCATAGTAGTTTATATTTAAGAGTGTGAGTTAACTAGTTTAAGTAGTCTATATTTAGTGTATGAGTTAACAGGTTTAAGTGGGAGTTAGGTTAAGTTCAGTGGTTTAAGTGGGAATTAGGTCAAGTTATTTGGTAAACTTAAATATAGTATGTATTTGCATGTTGAAATTATTTTAGGTAATTGGTTAATAGAAAAAGGTTAAATAACCCAGGATGTTTATTGTAGTCCAGTGCAATCAAATCAAATAAAGTACATATAAAAACCAAGAGCCTCAACTCTATGTATAGTTGTATGATCCATAGAAAGAGAAGAAGCAACCAGTCATATTATTATGTTGTTTGTGTGTTTATTGTGTTTCCTCCGGTCTGCCATTAGACCTTTCCAACAGCTTTTATATAAATATATAAAACTGTTAGTTTTTCTTATTGAAAAAAATGCTCACAGCCAGCTTGTACCTTGTTTAAGCTGAATGATGTTATTTTTTACTTTCGTTTGTTTACTCGCTAAAGCTATCCTGACTGATTAGGGCTATTGAGAACATGTGACGTTACAGGAGGAGGTCACGAGTGCGAGGCTGGAGTTACTTCATATAGTGCAATGGTGTTCGCTTTTTGGCAAGCGCAGAAGTCACATTGTATCTTTATTATTGTGCATCTGATGTTTTAACACCTCCATGGGAGACAGTTATTAAAATGTCTCTGCAAAATTCTGTAGTTTGATTTTATGATTAAAATATGAAGGTGGTCCATTTTTCAGTCTCTATATTACGAAGGTGGTTGCTTATTTGGTCCCTATATATTGAATATATTCAAGCGAGTGATTTTCTGTTCAATCAAATCCCACGGACGAGTATAAGAAGCATGTATAATCACGCAGGGCTGTAAATGGTTTCTTCATGCTTGACTTGCAATAGTAGGAACAAAATGGTAAATAGTGAAACCGAAATGATAAAATCGAAGCACAATACTACCATTATAGTGGAACAATGTTTTTAAAAAATGGGAGTGAAAACGCCAGGTTGAAATTTCATCTAATCTAGTCTGTAGTATTGTTGCAAATGAAATATGCGATTCAAAGTTCAACCATAGCATCAGATCATAGGTATAAATATCATAGATCGATATTGAGCAAAATATTTACAATAAACTATGCACGTTCTTACATCAGACTGTCAGTCAATCTCAGCCCTCGATCGATGTAAACCTGCAAGATAGTTTAAAATGAGCCATATATATCAGAATGCTAATGCATGTTTTCAGTTTTTTTCTTTAATATAAAATTTTTATTTACATGGCTCTCTCACATAGATACACAATCTATTTTTTATATCAGAATGCTAATGCATGTTTTCAGTTTTTTGTTTTAATATAAATTTTTTATTTACATGGCACTCTGACATAGATACACAATCTTTTTTTTAATTTATATGGCTGACATATACATGCAGTCTTTTTATTTTAATGTTTAAATGCTTGTTTTATAACACATTTTTGATAATATTTAAATTGGACATAAAACAAAACCATATAACTAGTGTTCCCTGTAGCTTAGTTTAATAAAATATTTTAATTTTGTGATGTGTTGTATGTGTACTCCAAACAATAATAAAATTGTAAAATAAGTTATATGAATATTTATTTAACACTTTTTAATATAACTAAACATTTTTTTGGTGTATATATATATATATATATATATAGTTGAAATTGAAGAGAATGATAACACATTAATAATTATTTATTTAATATTGAATGATGACAATTTTTTATATAATGTTCATATTATAGTACATGTGTCATGACATAAAAATATAGATTGATATAATAAGAGTTGTACAAATTGTAAACATGTTATTTTTATATTTTTCAATTTATTTTTTTTAATTAAAAAATAAAACCCATAAAAATTCTCTATTCAATATTTTACACAAATGAGAAAATTGAATTTTTGAATTTAATTACAAACTCATTTATGTTTATGGTACATCGTAATTAATATATAATGTTATTTTTCAAATTATTTATATGTATTATATATAATAATTAGTAATATAGTACATAGTAATTAATAATAAAATACACATAAGTCAATTTTTGTCATCATTACACAATAAAAAGGGAAACGCTTTAACCAATCATATTTAAGATAAACAAATTTCATAATACTAAATTTTTAATTTTTAATAAAAAAAACTAATAACAAATCAATTAAAAACTAAATAAGTTATATTTTACTAGAACAGGTATAATAATAACTTTTGTAATATCGACTTTGCTTTTGTTTTGTTTGAAATTGTTGGCTACAGCATACTAAAGTACATTTATGATTCACAATGATTTATGCACATGCTAGCGTCATATTGCAAGCCAATCTTAACACCGTAATCTATCTAAACCTGCAAAATAGTTTAAAACCTTAAACAAATGCCCCATATATGTGAGATTTTGATATATTTTTAATGTACAAGACAGTGTCAAATCTTAAACAAATACCCCATGCACATCTCAACCTGAATTTTAGTATTTTTTTAATATGAGTTTTTAATTTATATGTCAGATCTCAATCTTTTACTTTTTTGAAAAGCGTTCCACAGAGATACACATCAATCCACCTTTCCACGAGGTAATGAATGCGCCCTAAATGCACTTTTTAGAGCGCAACGCTTCATGTGGTCGCCGCGCTTGTTTTGCATAAAATAAGAGCTTTCTCGAACAATAATCTTTGCTTTTGTTTTCATAGCATTGTTCTTACCAACTGTGGGAGGCCGCTAACATTTAATATAATTATTAACGAAAGACACGGAAATATGTTTGAAGAGCTATCTTTATAAGATGTAATATACATATTCTCATTTAATATAATTATAACACCATGAAACATGGTTTACATTTTTTATTATTCTAACAGTTAATATAAGTATAACGCAATGAAACATGGTTTAATAACATTTATATCAGTTATTTTAACATTGAATAGCACTGCAAACCTGAAAAATAAAAATGAAAATATGTTTAAGAAATGTACTACGTGGATTTAATTTTAGAGATGTGTGATGTTAGCGGATTTCGAAACCATCTTCCATGAAAACAAAGCCCTAAAAAGTGTACTTCATGGATTTCGTTTCAGACATTGTGATGTTAATTTATGGATGATGTTAATTGAAATACATCATCCATAAAGACAAAGCCGAAAACAACAGTATAAACGTGTAATAAATGGATTTTGAAAGTGTAATAAATAGTTTTTATTGCAGTAGACTTAAAAGTTGTTTTTTTTTTGGAAAGTTATGGAAATTTCAGTTATATTAAAAAGAACAGACAGGGATTTTTGTAAATCTAAGTAAAAGTTAAAATTCATAATTTTAGGTGCGCAAGATGTTTTAGGACTACTTTTGGCTATCTAGGCAATTCTTCCGTTTTTATTTTATCTTATTTTTGGAAAATCATCATCCATAAGTTTTTGTTTTTATCCCATTTTTTGGAAAAACATCATACATATGTTTTTGTTTTGAATGAGTAACCAACATGGTGTTATAATTATTTGATAACAAGATCATTTTCGAAAGACAAAATTTGTATTTATTTTTATGGTAAATTTTGTACATTGCTTAGTAAGAGAAATATTGGAATAAAATAGGTGACATAGCTGGCTTAGTTTAATTTAGCTATTAATTTACTTTGTTTTGCTATGATGTAATTAGTTTTTGATGCAGGAGCTGACAGGGATCATTGTGGTTGGAGGTCATTTGGTCTCAGTGAGGATAGAGGAGAAAATTCAAGAAACACATTTTAGTTTATTTTTAGTTTTAATTTCTTAGTAAAGCAACATTTAGGGAAGTGAAAGGTTAATTTAAAATTGTCTTAATTAACTATTCTGTCAATTTGTTTCCATATGTTAATTTTACATTTTACAGCAGAGTCAAGATAACAGTTACAGAAACTATGTAACTAACAAATGTAACTGATAGCAGTTAAGTTGAACTGTTTCTAAACCATACAAAAGACAAAATGTAATGTAACAAGTTCGATTGGAGAGGAAAAAAAAACATAATAGAAATTTCTGCAAGCACATGCACTTAAATCTACGTTGCAGTCATTTAAATAGTCCTTCTATATCATTGAAATTTATTACCGTATGCAAGCAAACCATTTCTTTTTTACAGAACATGAGTATTTTCCAATTTGTATGAGATTAACAGGCCCGTAGGCAACAAATCTTATAGGCATATTAACAGGAGAAATAACGGGAATACGAGAGGCGTGAAACCCCTTAACCATCAAAGTAAACGACATAGAGGAGCATCATAATAGCGAGCAGGCACAGGCGACATAACAGCGCATGCAAATAGGTACTTATCAAATAAATGAGTTGAACATTTGATACCAAAATGAAATAGTCTATCTCTATTAATCAGTACACAGTGATATAAATTAAAAACACAGTCCAGGACAAGTCTATACTAGCAACTGGGTTGAGAAACCCTGACTACAAACTACAGCGAACATAATGGAGGAATCACTGTGCTAAGACTGAGAACATAGTTTAGAAACAGGGGAAAAGTAAGTTGACCACCCGCAGAGCCTAACCCTAAGCAGACTACCATCAAACCGACAACTAAAAGCTCAAAACGGAACAAACAGAATTGTAAACGAGCAACCCTATCGGGTTTCCAAACGTGCCCAGCAGTGGAGAGCAGGTTCCTGGAGATGACTCCACTTTCAATCACCCAACAAAGACATAGGTTAAACATTATAGTGAAACAAACGGGAAAACAAATTGACAAGGGTTTCAGGTTAGGAAGCAAACTTACCCACAGTGAAGATGGTGTGCCGAGACCGTGTTCCGAGCCAAGTTACAGCGATCGAGGGTTCCCTACTCACAAGGAGCGACAACCTTAGTAACAGAGGGAGAAGCAGAAATTGAAAATAGCTCAGAGTGAGAGCTTACCTTGCTCATTGGAGACTAGAGCCGAAGCCACGAACCCCCGAGACCGCAACCTACACACCAGGGCTGAGCAACAAACACATTTTGACCGCAAGAACACACAGTGAACCAGCACAGAGAACTGGCAGAGGAGACCCTCAGTCACCACAATGAACAACAGTGCAAATGAGCCAAAAGACTAGGGTTTGCTGAGTTTACCCAAAGGCGGGATCGTGCCTACCGAGGCGGGGACACTTGTCCACCCAAGACTAATGCGGGTATAATACATTTAAATCACCACAAAATATCCATAGCATCATTTAAGTCATCAACATATTTTCCATAAACCGAATCATCGCAATCACCAACGCAATCAACTTTTAATCATACATTGAACCATTATCACATCAATCATAACACATATATTGTGAATTAATATAAGAATAAGGTTAACGAGGGGTTGGACCCATCAAGTGGTATCAAAGTCGGAAATTGAATTTGACAAAAATGGAGGTTGGAAGGCGAGGTCGTGGAAGAGGTATACACAGAGTAGCAGAGGAAACACTAAGGGAAGAAATCTGGATCCTAAACTCCCAATTGGCGGCCATAGACGCAGGGAGGAGGGATCCTGATGGAGGAGATGAGAGTGATGAAGAAGCCGTAACGACAACAGATGGATCGGATGAAGACGGACCTGAGAGCAGGTTATTGAAGTCAGTTTTGTTGACTAATAGTTAGCCAAAAACAAAGATTTCAAACTATGATGGAAGTTTATCAGCAGAGGTACTGCTGGATTGGCTCAACGAGCTAAATAAGTATTTCGAGTATGAGGAAATCAGCGAAGATAGGAGGGTAAAATTCGCTGCCACCAGATTAAAAGGGCATGCAACCTTATGGTGGGATAGTGTACAGGCAGAAAGAAGGAGGTTGAACAAACAACCTATCAAGAAATGGAGCAGAATGGAGGCTAAGTTGCAGGGCAAATTTTTTCCCAAGGATTATCAGATTGCTATGTACAGGCAGGTACAGAATCTGAAACAGAAAGGCATGACTGTGAAAGAGTACACAAAAGAATTCTATCGGGTGAACCTAAGGGCAAGTTACATGGACGACACTCTGGAGAAAACAACGAGATTCATGAATGGCTTGAGAAGGCAAAAGAGAACATAAATAGGAAACATAATGCCAGGAGAGGAGGAGGATCTGGCAGAGGAAGAGGACGAGTTTTTGGTAGAGGTAAAGCTATCAACCCCAATGATGAAGGCAATAGCTCGAAAACTTCAGGGACAATGGAGAAGGACAGTAACACGAGAGGGGGACGTCCATACCAGCGTGGAAGAGGTAGTGGCTGAGGCAGAGGAGCTGCCGTACAATGTTATAGATGCCATAAGTGGGGGCACAAGTCCTATGAATGTCCTGAAGAAGAGCAGGCCGGGACAAGGGGGACATACATTGCACAGACGGATGAAGCAGAGGCACCACCCCAGGAGGTAGAAAACGTGCCAGAGACAAGTGAGGCCTTAATTTTGAATAAGGTACTACTGAAACCAGCGAAGGAGACAGCTGACCCAACTCAGAGGAAGGCATTATTACGGACAGTTTGCAAGTCACACGGAAAATGCTGCAAGCTGATTATCGACAGTGGGAGCATGGATAATCTAGTCGCCATAGAGATGGTGGAAAAGTTGGGCTTGAAGAGGATGAACCACCCCACACCTTACAAGGTGTCATGGTTATAGAAAGGGCATCAATTGTTGGTTGATGAACAATGTGAGGTTGAGTTCCACATTGGCAAGTACAAGGATAAAGTTATTTGCGATGTGATGCTAATAGACGTGTGTCACATACTGCTAGGGAGACCATGGCAGTACGATAGGAAAGTAGTGCATGATGGAAAGACAAACTGTTACAAGTTTGTCAAAGATGGGATTAAACACACGCTTGTACCCATCAAGGAGGAAGAGACAACAAAAACAAGCGGGGTTAAAGCATTACTAGTGGGAGGAAAGGAATTTCTGAAACATATCGAAGACAGCGAGATACATTATGCTGTGGTAAGGAGGTCGAAAACTGTGTTGTTGCACACAGAAATTTCAGATTTGCCTGAGGAAATTTAGGAGATGTTGTAGGAGTTTAGTGATATCGTAGTGGATGATCTACCAGATAAATTTCCTCCTAAGAGGAGTATTAGTCATCACATTGACTTTATACCTGGAGCAAGTCTACTGAACAAGGAAACATACCAGATGAGCCCCAAAGATAATGAGGAGATCAGAAAACAGGTACATGAATTGCTGGATAAGGGGTTGATAAAGGAGAGTTTAAGCCCCTGTGCAATTCCAACAGTTCTCGCTCCCAAGAAAGGAGGATAATGGCGAATGTGCACATATTCGAGAGCAATCAACAAAATTACCATCCAGTACAGGTTTCCACTGCCATGGATGGATGATATGATGGATTGCCTAAGTGGGGCAGCATATTTCTCGAAAATTGATCTGAAGAGTGGTTACCACCAGATTCAGATCAGGGAAGGGGATGAATGGAAAATAGCATTCAAGACTAATGAAGGGCTGTATGAGTGGCTGGTAATGCCATTTGGTTTGAGTAATGCCCCTAGTACCTTTATGCGATTGATGAACGAAATGCTGAAAGAGTTCATTGGAAAGTTTGTGATAGTGTATCTTGATGATATATTAATTTTCAGCAAGACTAAGGAGGAACACTTTTGACATGTTCGAAGTGTGTTGGAGAAATTGCAGCAGAATAAGTTGTTGATAAATCTAAAAAATGTACTTTTTTCAAAGAGAACTGGTTTATCTGGGTTTTGTGATTGCAGAGAACGAGTTGAAGATGGACCCAGAAAAAGTTGCAGCTATTATTAGCTGGCCATCCCCAAAGAGCCTATTTGAGGTTCGTAGTTTTCATGGGTTGGCAAGTTTTTATCGTAAATTTATCAGAGATTTTAGTGGAATCTATGTGCATATGTTGGATATTATTAAGAAGGCGAGTCAGCATTTCCGTTGGATTGAAGGAGCAAAGAGGAGCTTCTAGTTATTGAAGAAAAAAATCACTGAGAGGCCAATCTTAAGATTGCCTGATTTTAATAAGCTCTTCCAAGTCCATTGTGATGCAAGTGGTACGACCACTGGAGTTGTACTTAGCCAGGAAGACAAATCTGTTGCGTTTTTCAGCGAGAAGTTGAATGAGAGCAGGCATAAGTACTCATCTTATGACAAAGAATTATATGTTGTCGTCCAAGCACTGAAGCATTGGAGACACTATCTGCTGGGAAGTGAGTTTGTTTTATTTTCTGATAACTCTGCACTGCAATATGTGATGCAACAGCATAAGCTGGATCACAAGCATGCTAAGTGGGTCGAATATTTACAGAGTTTCACTTTTGTGTTGAAACACATTAGCAGGTAGCCCAACAAGGTGGTAGATGCGTTGAGAAGAAGAGCTTTGCTCTTGCAGGAGAGTACGATACAAGTGCTGGGCTTTGAGCATTTGAAAGACTTGTATCAGACTGACGCAGATTTCAAAGAGGCTTATGAAGCTTGTCATAATCCTTTGCTGAGAAACAATAGTCCATGGTTGGACTATAATTTACAGGAGAAGCTATTGTTTAAAGGGGGGCTATTATGCATTCTCGATTGTTCGATGAGAGAGAATATCATTCGGGAGAAGCACAGTGGAGGTCTAGCCGGGCATTTTGGCATAGACAAAACATTAGAACAACTAGGACACTTTTATCACTGGCCAAAGATGCGACGGGACGTGCAGCGATATGTGACTAGGTGTAAAGTGTACCAATTGGCGAAAGGACATAGCCAAAATACAAGACTCTACATGCCACTGCCTATTCCAAGTAGAGCGTGGGACTCAATCAGCGTGGATTTTGTCTTGGGTCTACCAAGGACGCAACGAGGTTTCGACTCGGTGATGGTGGTAGTAGACCGATTTTCGAAAATGGCGCATTTCATTCCTTGTCGAAAAACCAGTGATGCCACTCACGTAGCACACTTGTTTTTCTCGGAGATCATCAGGTTGCACGGCTTACTGAGGTCCATTATCTCAGACAGGGATGTGAACTTTACAGGGCACTTTTGGCCCACCCTGTGGAAGAAATTGGACACGCAATCAAATTTCAGCTTCGCATACCACCCACAAACTGATGGGCAAACGGAAGTGGTAAATAGGAGTTTGGGAAACTTGCTATGGAGCTTGATTGGAGAAAACTCACGGATGTGGGATCACATACTTGCTCAGGCGGAATTTGCTTATAACAATTCACCAAACCGCAGCACACGATACAGTCCTTTCCAGATTTTATATGGCATGCATCCTCACGGAGTGCATGAACTATGGGATCTGGGAAAGTTGGAAAGGAGGAGTGCTGACGAGGAAGATTTCGCCAAGGCAATGAACGACTTACACGAGCAGGTGAAGTCGAAATTACAAGACAACAGTCAGAGATATAAACAACAAGCAGATTTGAAGCGGCGGGAAGTACAATTCAATGTAGGGGATGAAGTCCTTGCGTATTTACGCAAAGAACGGTTCCCTAAGGGCGAATATAATAAGCTGAAGTATAAGAAGATTGGCCCCTGTAAAATTTTGCCTAAATTTTCAGCCAATGCCTATGAAATACAGCTGCCACCTGGAATAGGCATATCACCCATTTTCAACGTGGCAGATCTGTTTCCATATACTGCCAGTCCTGAAGACGACAGTGCAGCAGGGCCAGAACGGGACACCCAGAGTGACAACTGTTCTTGGATGAGGCAAATGCCTACAACTCAGCCCCATGAAATCGAGAAA
This sequence comes from Pinus tabuliformis, assembly GCA_031772625.1. Classification (NCBI taxonomy): domain Eukaryota; kingdom Viridiplantae; phylum Streptophyta; class Pinopsida; order Pinales; family Pinaceae; genus Pinus; species Pinus tabuliformis. The sequence continues at coordinate 779,290,925 of CM062812.1, read as the reverse complement.
ATTCTCGACACATAGGTAGTTAAGCGAACTCGCAAAAAGGAGTAACTGCGGTACCTGGTCAAGTGGAAGAACCGTCCCATTGAGGACAGTTCGTGGCTTGACGCGGCCCAGATACAACAAGCAGGCTATTCTATGGAGGAGCTCATGGAGTGGAGCCATGACTTTTATTTACCCCGGGAGCCTGATGCAGGAGCATCTAGCTGACAGGGATCATCGTGGCTGGAGGTCATTTGGTCTCAGTGAGGATAGAGGAGAAAATTTAGGAAAAACATTTTAGTTTATTTTTAGTTTTAATTTCTTAGTGAAGCAGCATTTAGGAAAGTGAAAGGTTAATTTAAAACTGTCTTAATTAATTATTCTATCAATTTGTTTCCGTATGTTAATTTTACATTTTACAGCAAAGTCAAGATAACAGTTACAGAAGCTATGTAACTGGTTAAGTTGAATTGTTTCTAAACCATACAAAAGATAGTAAAATGTAATGTAACAGGTTCGATTGGAGAGAGAGAAAAATAAAAATAAATAAATAAATAATAAAAAAAATCTCTGCAAGCACATGCACTTAAATCTACATTGCAGTCATTTAAATAGTCCTTCTATATCATTGAAATTTATTACCGTATGCAAGCAAACCATTTCTTTTACAGAACATGAGTATTTCCAATTTGTATGAGATAAACAGGCCCGTAGGCAACAAATCTTATAGGCATATTAACAGGAGAAACAATAGGAATACGAAAGGCGTGAAACCCTTGAAGCATCAAGGCAAATGACACAGAGGAGCATCATAATAGCGAGCAGGCATAGGCGACATAACAACGCACGCAAACAGGTACTTATCAAATAACTGAGTTGAACATTTGATACCAAAATGAAATAGTTTGTCTCTATTAATCAGTACACAGTGATATAAATTAAAAACATAGTCCAAGACAAGTCTATACCAACAACCGGGTTGAGAAACCCCGACTACAACCTACAACCAACATAATGGAGGAACGACTGTGCTAAGACCGAGAACATAGTTTAGAAACAGGGGAAAAGTAAGTTGACCACCCGCAGAGCCTAACCCTAAGTAGACTACCATCAAACTGACAACTAAAAGCTCAAAACGGAACAGACAGAACTGTAAAGGAGCGACCCTACCGGGTTTCCAAATGTGCCCAACAGTGGAGAGCAGGTTCCTGGAGCCAACTCCACCTGCAATCACCCAACAAAGACAGAGGTTAAACATTATAGTGAATCAAACGGGAAAACGAATTGACAAGGGTTTCAGGTTAGGAAGCAGACTTACCCACAGTGAAGATGGTGTGCCGAGACCGTGTTCCGAGCCAAGTTGTAGCCATCGAGGGTTCCCTGCTCACGAGGAGTGGCAGTCTTAGTAACAGAGGGAGGAGCAGAAATTGAAAATAGCTTAGAGTGAGGGCTTACCTTGCTCATCAGAAACCAGAGCCGAAGCCACAAACCCCCGAGACCGCAACCTACACACCAGGGTCGAGCAACAAACGCATTTTGACCGCAAGAAGACACAGTGAACCAACATAGAGAATTAGCGGAGGAGACCTTCAGTCACCACAATGAACAACAGTGAAAATGAGCCAAAAAACTAGGATTTGCTGAGTTTACCCCAAGGTGGGATCGTGCCTACCGAGGCGGGGACACTTTTCCACCCAAGACTAACGCGGGTACAGTACATTTAAATCACCATAAAATATCCATAACATCATTTAAGTCATCAACGTATTTTCCATAACCCGAATCATCACAATCACCAACGCAATCAACTTTTAATCATACATTGAACCATTATCACATCAATCATAACACATATATTGTGAATTAGTATAAGAATAATGTTAATGAGGGGCTGGACCCATCAGTTTTGATTAAATGTAATTAGTAAAAAAAATTTTAGTCAAAAGCACTATTGTTGTCATGTTGTTTCTTTTACAAGATTCTATATAACAATTTCACTTTTCCCTTTAATGTGTCAACTACTAAACCAGTTAGTTCAAGAACTTTAGTGTTTCTCATGTGTGACATTGGCTCACATTGTATCTACAATGTGAACCTTTTTTCTTATTACAAATTTATTTGATCTTTTTCTCTTTTTACAACTTTTGTATGGTGGTGTTTATGTGTTTTTTGCCATGTCCTTTCGCGTATATAATGTTTTATTTAAAAAATATATTCATTAAATTTCTTTCATGTATCACTATTGAAAATGTCATCAAAATCATTATGGTATTATATAGATACTCTAAATAATAATTACATTAACTACTAATATATAATATATTTTTTTAATTGTGGTTTATTATAGATATTATAATATATATGACATATAATTTGTAGAAGATAGAAATATTTATATTTTTTAAATACCTTTTTAATATATTGTTAAAAGACAATAAGAAAAACGAATATGTATTTAACTTATTCATTTATTTTAACTTAACCATGTTCTAGAAAATTATTTTCAAAAAGAATAAATGTATTTGAGAATTTAAAATTATGTGCAACATTTTAATGTAAAAATAAGTTAATTGTATAGCATGTAAATTTTATTTTATTTTAAGAATGAGCTAAAATATAATATAATGTAAAATTAGTGTCCCATGCATATGCATTAGTGTTTCATGAAATTTTATAATTTTAAATGTATTTTTAAAAAATAATCAAGTTTAAATTAATAAAAAAATTAACTTTAAGTGTTGGTTATAACATGTTAATTAAAATAATAATTAATAGCACACTTATTTAGTAAAATGTTCATAGGTATAAATTATGATAAGTATCAATACACCAAAAAAAACTAATTTTTTATTTTATTTTAAATTATTATTAATTATAAAAAGAATTAATATATGCTTTAAATAATATTATTAATCATATTAAAATAATAATTAATAGCACAATCATTTAGTAAAATGTTCATAAATATAAATTGTGATAAGTATCAATACACATTTTTTTTTCACTGGAAAAATCGTAATCTTTCATTAACTTAGAAAAATTACATATTGTAGATGCATTTTGCATATGCTGTATGTTCTTCTGCCACATGTGGGTGGCTATATATCTATTCTGTCTGTTCAGTAGCAAAAATCATCACGCAGGATGTTCTTTGTTATCAGTTATATATATACAGATTGCCACACAGGGCTTCAGGTTAAAAATTTTATCATCTATGTACAAAAAAGTTCAAAAAAAGTATCATTTTCAGATCTGTATCTCATGGGCTGGCTGCCCTGTGATAGTGTGCATCTATGTATGGGCGGTGGTAGTATTGGTATGCATTTGTTCCTCGTTGCTCCTATATCATCCACTCTCCTCTGGGAAGTGCCGTGGCCTCCTTGGATAGTTGGTCGGCACTGTTGTTGTGTTCCCTGTAGATATGTTGACAAGTGATGTCAATGAATTGTGCCTTCAGTAAATTAATATCATCCAAAATGTTGCTGAGAGTGTGTGTGTGGCAAACAGTATTATTGTTGAACCAATCAATGACAATCTTCGAATCTCCATATATATGAATATGCATGCAATTGTGCCCCAATGCAAAATGCAAGAGATGACGGAGGGTAATGATCTCAGCAAAATTATTTGTGCCAGCTCCCAACCCCAGTTTTGCTTTGTAGAAATGCTGATCATTGATGAATAGTAGAAAACCTCCCCCACAGCCCTGCTGTTGGGCTGTGCCATCGAAGAATGCCCATGGGGTGCTATGATCTATATGTGGAGGGTCACGGGGTCTTCGAACCTTAGGCTGTGGCGGCTCAGGCGTCTCATAGTAGGCCGATATGATTTTGGCAGTAAGATGCGGCCAGTGCACAGGTTTATCTTCGAAGATCATTCGGTTTCGTGCAAGCCATAGGTACCAACAAATAATGATAGGCAGGCTTTGTAGCTTGGAGTTTTTGTGATGGTAAAACCAAGTTTCCCAGGTTCGATTAATATCATCGCCCTCCCATTTTCCGGTGTGTTGAATAGAGGATGATATAGATTGCCATATAGACGTTAGCGCAGAACAGTTTAAGAACAAATGAACGCTCGTTTCGGAGTTATGTTTGCACAGGGTGCACCAGGTCGGTCCATAGACTGCACGACGCATGAGGTATTCCCCAGTAGGGACAACACCCTTTAAGATACACCAGAAAAATAGCTTCTGTCTGGGGGGAGCGGTGAGTTTCCAAATAGAGTTCCACCAAAAAGAGATTGTGTCCGGAACCTTATGCGATATCAGAGTGTGATAGCCAGACTTTGGGGTGTATACTCCGTTCTCCGAATGATACCATACGAGCTCGTCCTGCCCTTGTTTGATCCTTATATGCGATTCTGATAATGCATTGATATATGCCAACCAGTCCTGATGCCAGAGTGGTGGTATATTGATCTGATTTGCATTTTTCCAACGCTGTTCAAAAATGGAAGTGTTTTGTGGATCAACAATGTCAGCCAGAACTTTAATCCCCTGTGAGTGAAGATGCCGGATGAGTGCTTCAGGAAGAATGTGCCTACCGCCGCTACCATTCCAAGGATCCAGACCAATACGGGCCTGTGTTCCATCATTGATTTTCCATACCAGATTATCCCTGATAAGAGTCATAGAGTTAAGAAGCGCTTTCCAAACGGATGATATACCAGATTTTGGCCAGGTAGGGAGGCGAATACAATCCAAGATATTGAGGGGCCAGATATATTTGTAATATGAGATATATGTCCAGAGGTTGTTTCCAGTGAGTAAGGTCCACCCCATTTTAGCCGCAAGGGCTTGAGCGAAAGTAGGGAGATCTTTAAGCCCCCATCCACCCCATTTCTTTGGAGTGGCGATCTTCTTCCATCCAACCCAAGCAAATATGCGCTTTTCCTGATTCCCATTCCACAGGTATCTATTGCAAGTTTGTTGTAGCCTGGCCAAGATGCTGCGCGGGATCCAGGCTAATGCCATCCAAAAGACCGGGGTAGCTTCCAGGACAGCCTTTACCAGAACGAGTCTGCCTGCTCTTGAGAGATATCGATGGCTCCAGATATTGAGGCGCTTCTCCAATTTTGCGACTAGCCAGACCCAGTCTGCAATCTTTGAGCTGAGAGGCTTGATCCAGAACCCCAGATATTTGAGGCCGAGGTCTAAGGGATGGATGCTATAAGGAAACAGCTGCAGGGCCAGATGGGATTCATGGATAGAAGTTCTGGAGAGAATAATGGAGTATTTTGAATGGTTGGCAAGCATCCCAGTGGCGGATGAGAAAAGAGTGATAATGTTCGAGAAAGAACGAGAGTCTCGAATGCTGCCATCAAGGAAGATCATTACGTCATCCACAAAGAGAAGGTGGGTGAAGAAGCAGTCGTCAGTTATCTTGAGTCCACTAAAATCCCCATTTCTCTTAGCAGAGTCTATAAGGCGGCTCAGGCCATCCATGACAATAAGGAAAAGAAGGGGAGACAGAGGACAACCCTGTCTGAGACCACGTTCAGAATGAAAAAACTGGGATGCAGATCCATTAATCAGAACACTGAAGGTGGGAGTGGTAATGCAAGCCATAATCCAGGTGATGAAATTATGAGGGAACCCCAGGTGGATGAGAAGCATCTTGAGATAGAGCCAACTGACCCGGTCAAATGCCTTGGCTAAATCAATCTTTAAGATAATGGCTTTGTGATGCTTGGTCCAGATAGTATGAAAGGCTTCTTGTGCAGCACCAATGGCTTCATGAATCTGACGATGTTCCAGGAAAGCAAATTGTTGAGGAGCGATATGTCGAGACAGAATAGGACGGATGCGATTTGCAATGATTTTGGAAATGATCTTATAGAGCACGTTGTAGAGGGAAATGGGGCGATAATCATCAAAGGAGGAAGGAGTATCAGATTTGGGGATCAGAGCTATGAAAGTTGAATTGATGGCATTATACAGGGACCCAGACACCCGACATTCCTCTACAACCCTAAGTAGATCATTGCTGATCAACTCATAGAAGGCAATGTAAAATTCGATGGTCCATCCATCCGCCCCGGGCTACGGTCCTTCTTGAACCACTTTATGGTGTTTTCAAGTTCCTCCGGAGTCACTGGATCAAAAAGGTTCTCCGATTCTTCTTCATTTACAAATCTGGGGAAATGTCCTGCTATGTTGATGATATCTGCAATAGTGGAGCCTGGGGGTTGCTTGTAGAGGTTCCTGAAGTGGGATGATCCCAGCTGTGAGAGCTTGGAGAAAGTGTCTGCCACTCCACCATCTGGCAGAGGGAGGTTCCATATAGTATTTTTAACCTTCCTGCCTTTAGCGTAATTGTGAAAGAAGCGAGTATTGTCATCTCCGGCCTTTAGCCATGTAGCTCTGTTGCGAAGTCGAATAGATTCTTCTCGCTCCCTCAATATCTTTTGCTTTTGGTTTTCAAGTTCCACCAAGTGGGCTTTATCTTCAGCTGTGGTAAAGCCCAGGCCTCTTTCATCTGAAAGTGTGGATAGTTCGGATTCTATGAGCATAAGAGCTGAGTTCTCCTTTTGGTGTTTCTCTCTGGCCCATTCGATAGAGTGATGTTTGAGCTGCGATAGGTTCATGCAGAAGCCTTTTGCCAGAGTGTCTGTTCTATCAATCGGATTGTGGATCCAGAAGTCTTTAACGAGCTTGATGTAGGAGGGATCCTGTAACCAGCCATGGTTGAACTTGAAGGGGGCTTTTGGTTTTTTGTATGGCCCCGAAATCTCCAGATAGATAGGATAGTGGTTAGATATTCCCCCGGTACCAACCCATTGTTTGTAGTGATGAAGCTGTTGTAACAGAGTGCCTTTCATAATGAATCTATCGAGTCTGCGCGCCAGGGCAGCTTCACCAATTCTTCTGTTCCTCCAGGTTGGGAGAGGATTATTCATGGGAACATCGATCAGGTCATGACGTTCCAGGAGGTCGGTCATAAACCCGGTGATCGAGTCAATTTGTGCCGTGGATCCCCAAGATTCGCTATACCCCAGGGAGAAATTTAGATCGCCCCCTAGGATGGTATTCTCAGCTGAGAGGATAGATAGGCTCAGAAGGTGATTCCAGAAGGATTCTCTTTGATGGCAGGGTCCATATATGTTGATAACCCTGAGATTGATACCCAGATCAGCCGAGAATAGGTCAAGTCCTAAGAATCCAGGTCCCCCCCATGTACCATGAGCCCTTATAGAAGCAGGGTTAAAACCAATCGCTAGGCCCCCGATCTACCCAAGGAGTCCATCGCCGTGAAGTTCCATCCCGGGGTGATGGAGGATAGGGAGGCAGATATGGAGTCCGCAGGGCCAAGGGTCTCCTGGAGGAGAATAATATCAACAGGAGATGATTCAATCATTCTTTTTAGGGCTAGTTTATTGGAGGTGCTAGCCAAGCCTTTGTAGTTGAAAGAGAGGCACTTCATGGAGGAAGATTTCCTGGGGTGTTCTTCGCTCTAAGTACCCCAACAATGGTGGATTATCGCCCAGAAGCAACCTCAGCTTCCGCTCTCCTGATAGCTTTTGTAAGATCAGATTTTCTCCCTCGAGCAGACAAGGGGGTCAACCCGGATGATGTGATACCCAGACCGACGATTTTCAGATGAGATCCCAGGGTGTGAGTACGAGGACGCAGATTATAGGAGTGTTTAGAGCCCCGGGATGATGAGGGAGAAGATGATGGCGACGGGAGCTTTTGAGATGATGGAGCGGAAGGAGCAATAATCGGGGAGGAGGGCATAGTGCAGAATGCAACAGACAATGAGGGAGAGAGTGTAGATGGAGCAGATGTGAAAATAGACAAAGGAGGGAAAAGTGAATTACCCGGAGTGGATGTAGATGCTGAGGCTGCCCGAGATCTGGTGACCAGAGTAGATGCATGGCATTGAGCAGCACCCTGTGTCTGTAGTGGAGTGTTGAGGGGAGCGCCCGAGACTGGAAAGCGCTGAAGGGTCGGTGATATAGTCTTCGATGGAATGGTAGAATGCACAGGTGCTTCATCTGTTCTCTTGTTGAGAGGGAAATCCTTGAATATATGATCCACCCTATGACAACGACGACATCTGAAAGGTACCCCTTTGTAGTCTAGGATTTGTACCCGTGTGAATCTGCCCCAGTGTAGTGTGATCTTTTCCTCCAAGCCTTCACGAGTGTCTAGGTGTACAAGGATGCGAGCAAGCGTTCTGTTCCTGGATTCCACGAAAGTACGATCATGGTCGAGGTATGTTCCCAGGGCGTTCCCGATGCGAATGAAGACTTCTTCGCTCCAGTATTGGAGGGGGAGCCCAGGTAGATGAACCCACAAAGGCCCAACCCCAATCTGTTCTTGTTCAGGGTCGAAGAGAGGGCTCCATCTTTTTAACAGCACCGGCGCCATCTCGATATGCCAGTATCTAGCTAATACCAGGTCCGTGTAATTTTCCTTAGCAAAGTGAAGGGTGAACCAGCCTCAGGGAAGAACTTGTACTTCAGGGAGTTCTTTCAGAACCCCTCCCCAAATCTCCTTCACCCAAAGGGTAAGCCTGGTCGCTGAATAAGCACGCCCGCGAACATGTCCAACGAGAATGGTATTTGCCATTTTGGCTGCCTCCCCAATAGCCGATGTCTCTCCAAACCGAATAGAAATGTCCCTGGATGTAGCTTTGACACACTTAGTTCGCTTCTTACCTGAGCGCGGAGCTGAAGGGTGATCCACCAAGGGATCCGGGGAGCGTTCCAGGAGAGTCGCCTTCGATGAACTGACTCTGACTGCAGGGGTCTCAAAGCAACCCGAGGGTGAGTGGAGGAGAGCAGAGGGCCCGGCCACTGACGAAAGAGGCAGTCCAGCAGATGCTGTAGCCGGGTACGAGGAAGACAGAGGGTGCGAATCAAAGGGAGGCGACGGTGGGATGACAGTCGATAGGAAACGGAGGGTCCCCGGAGATAGAGGAGGGAGGACCAAGCCAGGGGGCTCGAGTGGGGGGGTACCTTCAGGCAGGCAAGAGGGGGGGGGGGTGCCGGGATAGTAACCACCGGAGAGGGATGCGGCGCAGAATGCGGAGAATGGCTAGGGCCAGCAGACGACGAAATGAAAGAAGGGCGATCAAAAATGACCTGTGAAGAAAGCGGGTCTTCTGAGTAGTCAACCTCCTCCTCCGTTTCCATTACATCACCGACAGAATCTGGGGCCATGTTGAAAATGACAGATGGGGCCTGAAAAGTCGGGCCAGCTAACAGGCAGATCAGGTGCGCGGTTAGTCTTCAGGCGATAGAGGGAGGGTTTTCAGAAAGCCCTAACCGAAACCCTCGCGGGCAGCTACAAAGCTCGCCATCCTCCCATCTCCGATCACTATTCATCAATACACATTTAAAAAAAACTATTTTTTAATTTAATTTTAAATTATTATTAAATATAAAAAGAATTAATATATGCTTTAAATAATATTATTAATCATGGAAACTTAAGTTTAATTTATTATGAAAAATTTTGAATTGTGAATAGCTTTTGTTACTCATGGGCCAATATTAAGTAGACAATATGAAATGTGTTGATATTAAAATTTCTTTAATTAATTAATTAATTAATTTGACATAGATTAATTTGAAAAATATAATTAACTTGGAGATAAATTGTAACTTTGTAATGTCTCCATTTTTATTCTTCTTCATAAGACAACCAGGGTGGATTTCCACGACAGGGGATGGTCAGGTCAGTGGAGCAGGTTTATGTCATCAGGGGTTCCAATGGAGTTTTGCGGAGTTATCTGTTGACATTTTCTTGCTTGACAATTTCATCATTATGAGCAGTTCCACACCTTTTATATTTGGGTTTCGTGACTTTCTGATAATTCCCGTAGAACGGGTTATTATTGGCATAAATTAATTAAGTATGCTTAAGGTGGCATTCCCGGGAGATTAATTGTTGGAACACCTTAGTGTAATAGCTCTCTGGAACCGGAACGAGAAGATCTAAAGGAGAGATGCTGAGAAGTGACTTACAATAGCCGAAGAGAGTATGGTGGACGATTTACCATTTTCCTTAGTTAAAAATGGCTTTAAATAGTCATTTAATTAAGAAAAAATAATTAATTATAGGAAATGAGCTAAAAGTGACTTAAGTGAAATAAAATAAAATAAAAAGGGGTCACTTAAGATAAATTCAATGGAAGAGCTTCTAGAATAATAATAAAATAATAAAGCAAGATGCTTCTAGAGAGAGATTTATCCATCGGATCTATGAAAAGAGGAGGAGAAGATCATTTGGGACATCTTGGATTTGATATTGTTTCTTATATGAGAGGTTGAGAACCAATTTCTTTACTCCATTGGTAGCCCCAAGATGGAAACCCTTGGGTGATTAAGTGAGATTGGGCAAGTACAAATGTTCCCTTAGTGGATTGATTTAGAATCCACAAGTGTAGTGATCGTTTTCCTGTTTTAGTTTGGAGGTCGAAGGGTCATTCCCAACTATTGTATTGACGTATATCTATATATAATAAAGTTGGATTTTTGTTGTTGCATTTCTCATTGTTCCTCATGTTGTGATATTTTAGTGAGATTTTCATGCAATTTGTGGGTTTATGGTTTCCATTAAATTTATGGCATTTGGGTTTGTCATGGTAATTTTTTGTCAAGTGCTTGATAATTTGATTTGAAGGGTTTGTTCAATTTTTTTTTCATTCGGGACATTACAGCGATATCAGATCATTAATCTTCGCTCATACTGTGGGTTTTCAATGTTTTAATTACAGATTATTCGAGGGTTTATATTGGAGGTGTTGAAAGAAAATTATTTTCAGATTAAGCAAGATTAAATTCTTCTATTAGTCGGAGTCGTGATTTTTCTAGAGAAATAAGTTATTATTGTTTGTGGATTAAAATTTTTAATCTATTTACTAGAAGATAATTCTTGCAGGTGTGTAAAAAATTAAATAAAAATTTGTTGGACCAGATTTATTGAAGCGTTGAAATTATTTTTCTAGGCCGAATTCGTTTTGTTGGGCCAAATTATTTTGCTTGATCAAATTTATATTTTTGGGCCAAAATTATTTTTCTCGATTGAATTTATCTTTCTGGACAGAGATTATTTTGCTGAGCCAAATTTATCTTGCAGGGCCAAAATTATTCTACCGTGTTGAATTTCTCTTGATGGACATAAATTATTTGTTGGGCTGAGTTTATCCTTCAGAGCCCAATTTATTTTCCCAATCCTAGTTTTTTTGTGAGAGCCATATTTATCTATTGGGTCTGAGTTTATTTGTTGGGTCCAGATTATCTATCATAACCCAGTTTATTTACCCGAGCTTTTTTGTAAGAGATTTCTCTCATTTGAGATGGTGATTCTTGAGTGAATTTGCAGTATTGATGAGTTGGAGCATTGTGATATTAATTTATAACAGTGTGCAGAGCTGGGCAGACTAGGAAACTCCCACTAAATTGGGGATTTTATAGATCAACTAGAATTTGTCCAATATTTTTCTGGGTTTTGTGAGAGGAGTCCATGGTTGAAATATCTGAATCATAGCTAGAGAGAGAGATCTAGTGAGGCTTCAGATCTAAGAGCAAGAAGGCCCAGATTTGTAAGGGCAGTGAGATCCACAACTGTGAGATCTTATTGTTACGTGATCCGAAAATGGGGCACTTAGGCTTCTTGTCTAATTTTCAAGAACCTCTCCCACTTCCAAATTTTTAAATATTCCCAAGTCCTTATGATTAACCAATGCGGAATTAAATATGTGCTTGAAATAAGGTGTATGCTTATGTTTATTGTTGACTATTTATGTGTTTTTAAGTCTATTTGCTTGAATTGATATAACAACAACTAAAGCAGCAGATATAATGCAGTGATAAAACAACACACATAAGACAACAATTTAATTAGGAGTTCACCCAAAACACCTGGGCTATGTCTCCATGAGCTCTAGTCAATTCAACTATGCTCTCTGGGATTATGGCAAAGTCCTTTTACAAGATTTTGGCTCCACTCCACTGTTTTACACAGAAAAAATGGGTTTAAACACCATTTCATCCCTGGATCTTGGAGCTTTATGCTCTTCTGACTCTCGGCTCTGGCTCTGGCTCTTGGCACTGGCTCTTGCCTCAGGCTCTCTTTGCCTCTGCTTCCTGCTTTGGCTCAGCTTTCTGTGCTCCTGCCTTAGCACACCTTTCTGTCTCTGTCATTCTATGGCTTTTAATCCAATCGACGTTGTCTGTTCATTTCCTCTTCTTGGTTCTCTGGTTCCCGGCCTCTGTCCGCTCAAATCCCTCTCTGAGCATTAGCAATCATTGTTAAATGCCTTCAGGGATGGTGGCCACCTATTCTGTAATGGAAGGGACCATCGGGCCTTTGAAATCCTCAGAATAGTCATTCTCTGTTTACATAGAGAAATACTCTAAAACACTAGAAAATCCACCAATCTACCGTTTATCGGACCTGAAATATCATTAAATCTGCCCTAGACTCCTATCGGGTCCGCCTGTAATTGCTATCGCAAGTCGTAGTGCCCCTGTGCCGTGTTTTCCTTTGTATTTGTAAAAATACATTAAAAACATAGAAATACCAATGAAGGGCTTTACGATAGACTTCAAATGATACACAGCTGCATTGATAAACCCTTTCGTGTCTGGCTTCATCGCATCAAGCACATTTCCTTTGTATTTCGTTTATTTAACGAAAATGCGAAATAGATAGGAAAAACCCTTTTGCTAGAACTCAAAATATATAAAATTTCATCCATAATATTATCGGCTCCGGCTATTGCAGTGGCATTTGTATCGCCCCGCTCCTTTGTATCGCTTCGATGAAATATTGCGATGCGACATGTCGCAATTGCATATCACATAGTCCCCGGGCCGTTGGTAAGCGCTCCTTGTATTTTGTCGATGCGATATTGTGCATTAACTTGGGCCATCGATCTGTGCACTTGATTGACGATCCTCATTTACTCGCGTTGATCGCTGTCGCAAAAGTCACTTGATAGCCTCTGATAGCCTCCGCTTGTCATCCTCAATTGTGATATGCCGATCAGATCTGGACTGTTGATCACCCAGATCCGACGGCTCCTGTGCATTGCTGTCCATGCCTATGATAACTCTGTTTTTGGCTATTTCTTCATGTTTTTCAGGCCTGATAGTGTAATCTTCCTTTTGTAAGGTTTTTCCTTATGCGATAGTTTTTTTTTTTTTTTTGAAGATTTAAAGGGTTTTTAGGATCCATTTTTAGGGGATTTTGCCTCTTTTTCCAAAGGATAAAGGGTAGCTTCATTTTGTGATAACTTCTGCATCCGAAGTCCGTTTTAGCCCATTCAAGTTGCAGTAGATTCAGAATGAGACGATCTACGCAATAGGGCTATTTCCAGGAGCTTCCTTGGATTTTCATTTTCCTTTGTGAGGAACACTTAGACTTAGGAGTCTATCCAAAATCCATTTTGGATCATGCCTTCCCACTAAAAGAACTTTTGGTCTCCAAAATATTAACATATGATCTGAACAGTAAATGAGAGTAACATCACCTCTTTTTTTAGCCTCCACACACTTTCTTTGCATAGTTCCTTTGAACCAAAGTCCCTAACCACTTTCCTTTCTAGATGTGCTGGTTCTCCTGGGAAGAACTGTCTTCCTCCTTGCTTTCCTACAAAACTTCTGCTGAAATGGTCATAGAAGCTGGTTTGAACTTCTCTGCCTTGATCATTGATCCAAGGTGGCTCAAACAAATGTGAAGTACATTTGCTTCACAAAAATTTCATTTGTACCTGTTTGACAACCTGTCAACAACAACTGTTAACAACAACAAAAATACAGACAACAACTGGATGGCCTAAACTCCTGCTTCAACAAAAGAGATAGATTTCACATCTTGTGAACACCTCCATGTCTTACATCTGCATACAAATGATGGACTAGATACCAAGCCCACAAAACATGCCTTTAAACAAATGACCCTTCAAGTCAAGCATGTAGAAAAAGACCATTAGGACTCTTTTTCAAAAGATGAAACACTTCATCATTATCTCCATTTGGAGACCAAGTTAACTTCTCCCAAGTAAACATGGCATTACATGCATGTCAAAGTAATCAACCCTGCAAGTTAATTACACATACATGTTCAAATACAAGGAAATCATCAACATCCCTGTGTTCATGCATCTCATGCTCATGCATGCATTTCACCCTTCAATTTTCACTTAAGCACACTGTACTTTTGAAGCTAAAATGAAATATAATGTAGATGCATGAATAGATATCCAATCTTAATCAGATAATAACTCTAATCGTTTCTTACCAATCCAAGGTACTACCTTTGCCTTCACATCAGCATCATCATGTGAATCATCCTGAGACATATCATTCATGGAATCTTCACTTCCATTTCTGCCATCTTCTCTTTACACTTTCTTAAAATTTTGTGGAAGCATTGTTGGATTCAGAGTCCAACACTTTGCAGCAAGATGCCCTTGCTTATGGCAGTAAGTGCACTGCATGTGCATCCTCTTGACAACATGGTTTGCCTTGTCCAATGGACCTTTGGCTTCTTGCTTCCTTTCCTTTGAAAGTTTCCTGTATGTGGCCATTCTCTTCCAACATCTAGAAACATTATGGTTATCCAAACCACAAAAGGAACAAGCAATACTTTTCCCATATCTATTTGGAAATTTATCATGCTTTGCACAATCAAAAGGAAAATGATTAGAACTAGATTTATACCTGCCTCTTTCACCTTTATTGCCTTCATGAGGAGGTGAATTGAATGAAGAAGTGGCTCCTTTTGGAACACCATAAATCTATTCAAGGCTATCAGAGTCTCCCAAACTCTCTGGTTCAAGTGTGTGCCTTTGAACACCTGCATCCTGCAAATGATGTTTCAAGATATTGCATTCTTCTTAAATACAATCTTCACACTCTGTAATGCAACTCCTTCTTGGAGCTGTTTCAATGGCCTTTATGGCAGCTTTGGAACTCTTTCCATAAGACTATCCATAGCCAAGACCCAAATACTTAGGCCTTTCCTCAACCATTATTGGTTCAACAATACCTTGTGCATGCTTTCCCAAGCCCCTTCCTTCATAGCCCATCTTGGACATTAGCTTGGAACCTATGCCTTTGGTATGTTTTTCAAAAGAACCAATATAAGCATTCTTAGAAGAATTTGAAGACAAACTGGAATGGTTTACCTCTTCTTCAAGCTGATACTTGACTAAGGCTTCTTGGGCAACAAAGAGTTGTGTCTCCAACTCATGCATCCTTTTCAGGTTCATATTTGCAATATGAAGTTGCCTCTCCATTTCCTTCAATTGGTCAGAAAGCAACTACTTCTCTTCCTTCATGGAGTTTAATTGCTCTCTTAGTATGCTGCTCTTCCTTCCATCCTCATACATTTATCTCACCTTGTCCATCGTGATGATAAAGTCTTGCTTCATGTCTCCATTAAAGAGTCTTGTGATGGAGGAGGAATTTGAGGATACACTTGTAAAAGTTGTCATTATGCCAATGAACAAAAGAACTTCAAACAAGATTAATAACGAGCTTATTTAAGCAACCTTTTGCAACAAACCCCTTGTGCTTCAAGGATTGCTTTGAGGTCCTTTGGGATAGAAGAATGTCTTCATCCCTTCTTCCTTCTTGTCCTTCCTGGACTGAGCTATCAATAGCTTTCCCTTCACCTTTGCAAACTCAAACAATAATCAATTTGCAAACAAGCATACATCAATGAGACAATCAATCCTTGACTGCCCAAACACCTTTCAGACAAGTAATCTTTGCTTTGTCAACTAAGCATTCTGATATAACCTTATTTGAAGGTGCGGTTTACCAATCTAAAGCTCTGATACCACCTAATCTGAAAATGGGGCACTTAGGCTTCTTGTCTAATTTTCAAGGACCTCTCCCACTTCGAAAGCTTTAAATATTCCCAAGTCCTTATGATTAAACAATGCAGAATTAAATATGTGCTTGAAATAAGGTGTATGCTTATGTTTATTGTTGATTGTTTATGTGTTTTTAAGTCTATTTGTTTGAACTAATATAACATCAACTAAAGTAGCAGATATAATGCAACAATAAAACAACACACATAAGACAACAATTTAATTAGGAGTTAACCCAAAACTCTTGGGCTACGTCTCCATGAGCTCTAGTCAACTCAACTAGGCTCTCTAGGATTATGGCAAAGTCCTTTTACAAGCTCTTGGCTCCACTCCATTGTTTTACACAGAAACAATGGGTTTAGACACCATTTCATCCCTGGCTCTTGGAGCTCTTGGCTCTTCTGGCTCTCGGCTCTCACTCTTGGCTCGGGCTCTCTTTGCCTCTACTTCCTGCTTTGGCTCAGCTTTCTGCACTCCTGTCTCAGCATACCTTTCTGTCTTTGTCATTCTATGGCTTTTAAACCAATCGGCGCTATCCATTCGTTTCCTCTTCTGGGCTCTCTCGCTCCGGGCTCTGTCCGCTCAAATCTCCCTTTGAGCATTAGCAATCATTGCTAAACACCTTCAGGGACGGTGGCCACCTGTTCTGTAATGGAAGTGACCATCGGGCCTTTGAAATCCTTAGAATAGTCATTCTCTGTTTACATAGAGAAATACTCTAAAACACGGGAAAATCTACCTATCTGTTGTTTATCGAACTTGAAATATCATTAAATCCACCCTAGACTCCTATCGGGTCTGCATGTAATCACTATCGCAAGTCGTAGTACCCCTATGCCGTGTTTTCATTTGTATTTGTAAAAATACATTAAAAACGCCGAAATCCCGACAAAGGGCTTTATGGTTGACTTCAAATGATGCACAGATGCATTGATAAACCATTTCGGGTCCGACTTCATTGCATCGAGCACATTTCCCTTGTATTTCATTTATTTAACGAAAATGCGAAATACATAGGAAAAGCCCTTTTTCCAGAACTCAAAAAATATAAAATTTCATCCATAATATTATCAGGTCCGGCTATTGCAGTGGCATTTGTATTTCCCTGCTCCTTTGTATCACTCTGATGCGATATTGTGATGTGACATGTAGTAATCACATATCACATAGTCATTGGGCCATTGGTAGGCGCTCCTTGTATTTTGCCGATGCGATATTGCAGGTTAACCTGGGGTGTCGATCTGTGCGCTTGATCGACGGTCCTCGTTGACTTGTGCTGATCGATGTTGCAACAGTCACTTGATAGCCTCCAATAGCCTCTACTTGTCATCCCTGATTGCGATATGATGATCGGATCTAGACCGTTGATTGGCTAGATCTGACAGCTCCTATGCATCGTTGTCCACGCCTCCGATAACTCTGTTTTTGGCTATTTCTTCATGTTTTTTAGGCCCGATAGTGTAATCCGCCTTTTGTAAGGTTTTTCCTTATGCGATAGTTTTTTTATTTTTATTTTGAAGACTTAGAGGGTTTTTAGGATCCATTTTTAGGGGATTTTGCCTCTTTTTCCAAAGGATAAAGGGCAGCTTCATTTTGTCATAACTTTTGCATCTGAAGTCTGTTTTAGCCCATTCAAGTTGCAGTAGATTTAGAATGAGACAATCTACGCAATAGGGCTATTTCCAGGAGCTTCCTTTGACTTTCATTTTCCCCTGTGAGGAACACTTAGATTTAGGAGTCTATCCAAAATCCATTTTGGATCATTACATCAAAATCCATTTTGGATCATTACGTCACTGCTCTCCAATTTTATTTTTTTTCTTAGTTGGCTGAGATCGTAGACAGACCCTATAGGTGCAATCCATTGCTGTTGCAAGGGCCCTAACTGAAAAAACCATCATCACACAACATTGTGGTTCATCACTGCCAGTTATATTAAATGTCGCGGATCAGTGATTTGCAGAAATTTTACAAAATCAAGGTTGTGGTTGCATAGGTGGTTATTTGTGGAATAAAATTGTGGATATTTTGATCCATTCCCTAAACCAGGGGCGACGTGAAATTTGATGAAGGTATTTCTAAACCTCTCTCCGTGAACGTTGTAGAAGGTGTGAGCAGTGGTTTCGATATTTTATTCAGCTTGTATTCTCTCCACGATGGTGAGTGGAAGGTCCGATTTCATGTTTCCAAACCGATTTTATGTTTACAAAACCAAGCCCTTCATAAAGTGAATTTGTTTTTTTATGAAGAGTATGGTGCGATACATTAAAGGAGTTGTATGGGATTAGTTACTTTTTTAATGGTGAAAAAGAATATACTAGGTATAAAGAGTTAAGTATTTTTTTGGGTGAAAGTTAAAAATTGGGTGTATTTGATTAAAAAAGGGGAAATAAAGTTTTGGAAACAGGGTTTGGTAACAAAAGGAGAAATACAAATTAATGTTTGGCTTTGTTTTTTTATTTGAAGCAAGATAAGAGTCTTATTTTTTTAAGATCCCATGCATTTGGTTTTGGATTTGGTGAATTTGGGTGTAGATCTGGTGGATTTGGGTGCATTTTGTTGATTGGGAACACATTTTTTGTCATTATGTTAATTTTCTTGGCTGAAACTTATTTGAATGAGTCCACAAGGCTTGATGAAGGAAATTATGCAAATTGGAAACTCAAGGTATTAATAAATTTAGAGGGAAATAATTTATGGCCCATAGTGAGTGGGGCGGAGCCCAAACCCATTGTTGCTGCAACTATTCCAGATTGGGAAAAAAGGGAAACAAAAGCAAAGGTGTTGCTATGAATGTCAGTTAAGGACAACATCATTCCTCATATTAGGGATTGTAAAACATCCAAAGAAACATGGGATGTTCTCAAAATCTTGTATGAAACATCTAATACTAACTGATTTTGTTCTTGAAGACCAAGCTTTTGTCAATTAAAATGGAGGCCAATGAAAGTATAAGCAATTTCATTTCCTGTGTCAAAGAGCTAAGTGATAAGTTAGGAGACATTGGTGAAAAGGTGTCCAATACAGACTTGGTCACCATCACATTAAATGGCTTAGTGCAAGATTATCAAATTTTTGTTTCAAGTCTTTCAGCTAGAGAGAAGCCTCCTACTTTTGATGAACTGATAGGTATTATTCTACAAGAGGAAGAGAGGACGAAAAAATTCAATTTGGGCTTAAACAATTCAAATTTGGCATTGGTAGCCAAGGGTAAGCAACCATAAAAAGGCAAGCCATGGGACAAAAGCAAAGGAGGAAAGTTTCAAGCAAATAAAAAAGGTATGGCACAACCTAAATTTCCAGTTCATGATAAAAGAAATGATGATTGTTATTATTGTGGAAAACCTGGGCATCATGCTAAAGGTTGCTATAAAAGGAAATATAATGAGTCTAAAAAGAGAAACATAAGGAATAATGGGAATTTTGTGGACAAAGACACCTCAATCAATGATGGATTTAAAAATATCAAATTGTTTGTTTCTGATGATGCATTGTCTACTGAGATTGATGATATGAATGCTTGGTTCATTGATTCTAGTGCATCGTTCCATATGTCTTGTAATAAGGATTGGTTTGATGAATATCATGAGAACATTGATGGAACATGTGTTTATCTAGGAGATAATAGATCCCTTCAAGTTAAAGGATATGGAGTAATAGGTGTGATGTTACCTAATGGAAAAGAGAGACAAATCCATGATGTGATGTATGTTCCTGGTATAAAAAAGAATTTAATTTATATTTCTATTATTGTTGATAAAGATCTAAAGGTGGAATTTGTCAAATCACAGTGTGTTGTTAAATATATCCAGGATCACTACAAGGTTATTGCCACAGGTACTAGAGTTGGAGGCTTGTATAAGCTAGATGTGACCAGGACAGGGCATCAAGCATTGGCATCTACAACAATGTCAACATAAAAGTTATGGCATCAAAGGTATGGGCATTTAAATCACAATGATTTAATGTTACTTCAAAGAAAAAAAATGGTTGAAGGTCTTCTTGTTATGAAGAATAATCATGTTGAATGTGAAGCATGTGCACTTGGCAAGCAACATAGAGAGGAATTTCCTATACATGAAGAAAAAAGGCAAAGAGAAATACTTGAATTAATTCATACTGATGTATGTGGACCTATGCAAACTAGATCTCTTGGAGGAGCATTGTACTTTCTTATTTTTGTTGATGATAGATCTAGATACACTTGGGTCTATTTCATAAGAAAGAAAAGTGATGTTTTTGAGTACTTTAAGGAATTCAAAAACATGGTGGAAAAACAAACTGGGAAATACATCAAAATTCTCAGATTTTATTAGGGGGGAGAATAAAAATCAAGAGCTTTTAATCAATATTGAAAAAAGTCATGGGATTCTACAACAATTTACAGTGCCTCATACACCTCAACAAAATGGAGTTGCTGAGAGGAAAAATAGAACACTAGTGGAATGTGCACGAAGCATGCTTCAAGGTAAAAATATCTCTAATGGTTTTTGGGCTGAAGCCATTAATACTACTGTTTATTTGAAAAATAGGAGTCCAACCAAAAGTTTAAATATGAAAACACCTTTTGAAGCATTTTATGGAGACAAACCAAAATTGAATCATTTAAGAGTTTTTGGATGCAATGCATTTGCACATATTCCAAAAGATGAAAGCAGAAAACTTGATGCAAAATCAATTAAGTGCACATTCAATGGTTATTGTGATGATTAAAAGGACTACAAGTTGTTTGATCCTAATTCACATAGATTACTTGCAAGTAGGGATTGATCATGAAAATGTAGATGAAGGTAATAAAATGAATAACACGGGTGTATGGCATGATATTGATGATTATGTCAAAATAGAAGCAACTTTTGAACAGGAACAAGTACAACAACAGGTATAGGAAAATGTACAAGTTCAAGAGCAGGAAGCTTCCAACAATCATGACACTCCAAGAAATGAGCAAGAGACTCCACAAAGCATAAAGAAGGATGAAAGCAGTAAAACTATAAGGAGGTCATCATGTCAAATTCAATTACCTATAAGGTATAAAGATTATGCATTGATGTCTCATGTAATGAATGTTGTAGAACCTTCAAGTTATGAAGAAGCTAAAGAATATAAAGAATGGAGAGATGCAATGAATGAAGAATATAGCTCCATAATGAAGAATGACACATGGGAATTAACAGAATTGCCCAAAGATAAAGTTCCCATAGGATGCAAATGGTTGTTCAAACCAAAGTTTAATGCTAATGGTAGTATTGATAAGTATAAAGCTAGATTGGTTGCAAAAGGCTATTCACAAAAATAAGGCATTGATTATGAAGATACTTTTGCACCTATAGCTAAATTGAATACAATTAGAATCATGATTGCATTAGCTACAAAACAAAATTGGAAAATGCATCAGTTAGATGTCAAATCTGCTTTCTTGAATGGTGAATTAAAATAAGAAGTTTATTTGGTTAATCTTGAAGGGTTTGTAAAGCAAGGACAGGAGCATCTTCTTTGTAGGTTAAAGAAAACTTTGTATGGTTTGAAACAAACACCAAGATATTGGTATGTGAAAATTGATTCATTCTTTTATGAAAAAGGTTTTGTGAGAAGCAAAAGTGATCCTAACTTGTACATCAAGAGAGATGAAGATGGGAACATTGCCTTGATATATTTGTATGTTGATGATCTTATCATAACAGGAAGTGCACTTAGGTTGATTGAAGAAATTAAAATTCAGTTGTCACAGGTATTTGAAATGAAGGATCTTGGTGAATTGCATTATTATTTAGGTCTTGAAATTTGGAGGGAATTTGGTAAGACAATCATCACACAAAGAAAATATGCAAAGACAATCCTTGAAAGATTTCATATGTTTGAATGCAAACCAATGTCTACTCCTTTGGAACATAATGCCAAGTTGTACAATGATGATGGATCTAAAGAAGTGAATGGAACTTTGTATCGTCAATTGGTGGGAAGTTTGAACTACCTCACCACTACTAGGCCAGATATAGCATATTCTGTGAGCATCCTTAGTCAATTTATGGCTAAGCCTTGTGAAAGCCATTGGAAAGAAGCAAAGAAAGTCCTTCAATATTTGAAGGGAACACTTTATTTTGGTATTTTTTATACTGATGAATATGATGTTGAGTTGCAGGTTTTTCTGATTCAGATTGGGCTGGAAATCTTGATGATAGAAGATCAACCTCTGGATATGCATTCAATTTAGGATCGGGGGTCATATCATGGAGCAGCAAGAAACAACCAACTGTTTCTTTGTCATCCACCGAAGCTGAATACAAAGTCTTGACCAATTCAACTTGTGAAGCTATTTAGTTAAGGAGGATTCTTGAAGATGTTGGAGAAAAGAAAAGAGAACCAACACGCATCAAATGTGACAACCAAAGTTCCATGAAGCTCACAAATAATCCAATTTATCATGCAAGAACTAAACATATTGAATTCCAACATCATTTTGTAAGAGAAATGATACAATCAAATGAGATTCATTTAGTCTATTGTAATACAAGTGAGAATGTAGCTGACATATTTACCAAGCCTCTTGGAAAGATGAACTTTGAAATATGTAAACAACAACTAGGCATTGTTGAAAATCCATTTCTCCATTAAGGGGGGATGTTGGAATAATGTAGAAACGATGTCCAGATAGAGTTGAAGAGATGTGTTCTCGTAGTTAGTGTTTCAGTCTATTTGTCATGAGTTGTGTCCTTGTAGTTTGTGTTATGAGTTGGTGATCCGAATTATTTGGATATAAATTGTCCTAAACGCTGTTTATGTGTGCCTATATAATGTACTGGTTGTCCAAGTAGTTTGATTAATGAGATTTGATTTCATTCTTGTGCATGTCTCTGCTTTTCTAATATTGGAAATAAACATTCCTTCAACAATGTGTTTTATTTGTGAACTAGGTAACTCACACCACTTGGTGAGCTTGATCTTGGCTTGTATTTAAGCCAAACCATTTCTGGGTTTCTATGGGTTTGGTGTGAGGAGCCTCAAGATAATTTTTCATAATTTTTGGAGTAGTATTGAGGGAAAAAACACCAGTTCATATTGAGTAGCAACAACATAATTTCTGAGCAATGCGAATTAATTATTTAGGCTCTTTTGTTGGGCCTTTGCAACAATAAGGGGAGCTTGAAATTTTCAAATTTATTGGCTCATGGATGAGTCACTGAGGTAGCTCACAGCCCTTAGTGTTGACCCTCTTATTAAAAGAATTTGATAAGGAGATTTTTTCGAGGGTTCAGATCTAAAAAATATGACGAGCCAAAAAAAGAGGAGTCTCTAGAATCCCCAAAGAAGAGCAGAAATCAAATGAGAAGACAGTGGATCTGTTTTACATGTCAGGGAGTGTGGACATTGGATCACAAATGTAAATTTAGAAGGGACAGAGAAACAAATGAGACTGCTAAAATTAAAGTAGAGCTGACAAGGAACTCAAGTCAATTGATTATGAAGAAGACTGAAGGGCCCTTAGTTGAACAAGAGTTTACTATAAAGGATTCCATTGGTTCTCCTGAACCATCATATGGAAATGTTGAAAACAATCTTGATGTGCATACATGTTTAATGGGTGAATATGACACACAAAATATTGTCCTTTTGAGGGAAGGAGATGCCTAGAGAGATGGGTCCGAGTGAGGATTTGGCATGGAGAGCACATAGGGGAGCATGAGTTAGATTAGGAGGAGATTCCTTCCGAATCTCAGGAGGAGGATTCTTATTCTATAGTTGGGTCCTTGGACACCTCTAAGGAGCATGAATAGTTAGGGGAGGTTGTTAGGAGTGGCTCAACGATGCAGCCATTTTTGGTGGAGGAGATTGATGAACATCAACTTGTACTCATTTAACTTGTGAAACCCACAATGGAGCACAAGATGTGTGACGGGCCATTTTTGGAGGGTGAGTTAATGACTCATGTTGAGTCCATGATGGAGGGGGATGAGCAGAAATCATTGGGGATAGACATTGATGAGGAGTGGGCAGATGCACAAGCAGCCAACATGATGGTAGTATGTGCTGACACTTGTCATCAAGAGGTGTTGGAGCTTGGCATAGTAGCTTTGCAGGAGGCTAGTAGACGGGAGGAACATGGAGTTTCCGAACAGAGGGGAGAGGAGTTGTTAGAGATGGTGGTGCATTCATGTTTGGGCCAACCCATTGATGAGGTGTGGGTAGATGCCCAAACAACTGGCAAAGATACATGATTTCAGGGAGAAACCCTCTCCAGGAGTACATAGATAGGGCTTGTGATCCAGGTGGATGTTGGTGGCCACCCACCAACCCATTTGGACCCCCACAACTGTCTCTTTCAGTCTTTTCAGTTTCCTAAATTGTAGCATAGTTTACTATTTTTAGCAGTTTTTCGGGTCCTGAACTTCTGGAGCCGTTTTGAGGCCCTAAACGACGTTTTTTTGGGATTCTGGGGCAACATGGGTCGTAGACCAATGTTGCCTCCCAAAGTGGTAGTACTCGGATAGATCTTTCTAACGAGCTATCGTGCGCGTCAAACGGAGACCATATACACAAAGATGCAGCGGAAATAATACTTCATTTCATTACTGTAAAATACTGAAATATGCTTACAAACAGAAATGGAAAGAAACCAGCTAGGGCGATCGTTTAGGGCCTCAAAACGGCTCCAGAAGTTCAGGACCCGAAAAACTGCTAAAAATAGTAAACTATGCTACAATTTAGGAAACTGAAAAGACTGAAAGAGACAGTTGTGGGGGTCCAAATGGGTTGGTGGGTGGCCACCAACATCCACCTGGATCAGCTTGCAACTTAGTTTGGGCACTTGAACCCATTACAGGGAGAGACATAAGGATTTCTCGATGGATATTGTTGACTGACTAGGGGAGGTTCCATGAGTGGGGCACGATGCAACATAGGGGACTGATCACCTATAGAGATGCCTATGCATCTGATCCTTCCCACAAGTTGGATTGGTGAGAGATCATGATTTGGTATCCTATTGATGGCACAATATTCTTAGTCATGGGTATAGTGGCGCGGGGACCCTTTGACATGACATATACTTCATGTTCTAGTTGGCAGTGGGGTACAAGTCGACAAATCTTCAATATTCCGTCCTAGCATCAGAATGTTAGGTCCCTATAATACTAGTGATTCCCCCATTACTATTGTCATTGTATCCCTTATTGTTATTGTTGTGCCCCTATTGTCCGCCATATTGTTATTATTGTGCCCCATAGAATCCCACTATTATTCATTTTGTGCCTTAATATTATTATTGTCATGTCGACTTTGGTTATATTGTGACCCCTTAGACTCCTATATATAGAAAGGAGGTTTTGTCATTTGAATCATCTAAGAATTGTTCATTTGTGTAATGTAAAGGAGGTTGCCCCCTCGAAGAGGTTTATTTCTAAGGTGTTGATCTATATTTTCTATCTTTTTGTGAGTTGGTTTCATAACATTTGGTATCAGAGCTTTGGATTCTAGGGTTTCGCTGCTCCAAACAGGTCATCGTGGCATTTTCTCTATAAATTTTTTTCTGCGACGTTTTAGAAGCTAAAAAAGACCCATTTGAGATGAAATCTCGTGGAAGCTCGGACTGGAATTTCAGATTTTGCCTCGTTATATTTTCGGAGATATAATTTGAGGAAGCTAGGATTTTTGCAGACCCCCTAATTACATTCCAAACAGGTGACCTTGGGAAAATCATCATAACTTTTGCTCTCAACATCAAATTGAATTTTCGTAGAAGTTACTGGAAGAGGGCGGACTATAGTTTTTTTGAGTATCATTTTTAGAACCTAAGGTTGAAACAGTGACCCACGACACGTCGTACAAGTTTGCTCTACTGACCCAATCTATACTTAGGTCATCGTGGGAGATTTGGCATAACTCTTCATTGGAGAATCCAATCTTGATCAGACTTGCAGGGTTAGAAAGATTACTTAGAGGGTTACCCCAGCAAGAAATTTTAGACCTTGGAGATCCACAATTATAGAGATACATCAGATTCAATATTGAGCTCCTACAAAGTGAAAAAAGGTGTGTAGTTTTTTTTAATTTTTTGCATAAGCTTGGTTTGAAAAACTAGTTTGAAGGAATTCAAAGGGCATAGTGAAGCATTATTATTGGTAATTAATTCCCCCAAGAAAGAAAGTGGAAACACCTAGTAAGCAACCTGAAAGCTCTAGCATGACTCATGAAGAAGAGAAATAAATGCAACATGATATATCAAAATTACGAGACCAAGTGTAACAAATTTCACTCGCACAAAAGGTAACAGAAGCTAAGATGGACGGTTTAAAGAAAGATGTAGAAGCTATGATGTATGGCATGGAAACTAAGATGGAGGGTTTAAAGAAAGGTGTAGAAGCTAAGATGAATGACGTGGAAGCTAAGATGGATGGCGTGGAAGCTAAGATGGATAATTTAAAGAAAGGCATGGAAGATTTGACGACAAATTTGACAAAGTTTCTACAAGAAATGCTTACTAATGGCAAAAGGGTAGTAAAGGAAACTCATGCTGAGAACAAAATAAATGTTAATCATGATTTCATAGACTCTAATGTTGGATCGAAGAACCACTATGTTCTAAAGATCGATATGAGGAAGTTTGATGGCAAGGATCCCGAAACATGGATACTACAGATGGAGCAATTTTTCGATCTCCATAATGTGAAAAACACACAAAAGGTACGCATTGCAACTTTATATTTGGAACCAAATCAGTTTGTATGGTATCGATGGCTTTTCTCTCATAAACAAATTGTCACTTGGGCTATTTTTATGGATGAAATGAAAGCACATTATGAGGATACAAAATCAACACTTTTTTTAGCCAATTGACAAATCTCAAACAAAAGGGTTCAATGATGTAGCACATTAAGGACATCCAAAAATTGAATATAAGGGTAAAAGATATTCCAGAGGAGAATAGGATTGATGTGTTCATAGGGACTTTAAAAGATAAAATCCAACATGAGGTTCACCTTTGGGAACCAGATTCATTGGAGAAGGCATTCAGGTTGGCAAGCAAAATGGAAAGAAAAATTATGGCAACAAGGAAGCCTACCACTCACAATCATAAAGATGGAAGTGTTGTTGCCCCTAGCCATCCACAACCTACAAGGTTGACACCATAAAAATTGGAAGAAAAAATAGCAAAAGGGTTTTGTTACAATTCTGATAGCAAATACACTAAAGGTCATAAGTGTGCCGAGAAGAAATTATTTTACATCGATTGTGAAGAGGAGGAAGAAAAGGAATAAGAAACATTAAAAGAAGAAGATATACACCAGGAAAAAACCCTAGAAAAAGAAGAAATGAATCCAACCATATCTTGTAATGCATTGGCTGGAATTACCACTCCTCAAACTATCAAGATAGAAGGGCATATCAAGAAGAAAAAGGTAACAATGTTGATTGATTCGGGAAGTACCCATAATTTTATTCATTGTAAGATAGGCAAGGAATTGAATTGATTCCTATATCTAGCACCAGAGTGTCAAGTGATGTTTGCAAGTGGAGGAACCATAAATTGCTTAGGAAAGTGCCATAATATCAAGCTATCCATGGGAGAATATGTATTGAATAGCCCAATGCATTCCATTCCAATGGGTGGTGCTGATGTTGTATTAGGAGTCCAATGGCTACAATCCTTAGGTACAATAAATTTTAATTTTCAAGAACTTTTCGTGAAATTCCTTTCAGAAGGAAAGGAAGTTGAATTAAGGGGTATCGCAGGGAAACCGGGAAATATAATAAGCTCTAATGGAATGACAAAGCTTCTAAAGAAATAACAACGAGGCATAATTGCACAATTATGTTCACTAGAGGTTCCCACATCGAAATCATCCATTTCTCCAGATCTCCAAAAAGTCTTGGACAATCATTCCAAGGTATTTGAGACTCCCAAAGGCCTCCCACCTATTCATAATCATGATCATGCTATTAATTTGATTCTAGGAAGTGTTCCTCCAAACATCATTACAGATATCCCTATGTCCAAAAGAGTGAAATTGAACGTATGGTTGCATAAAGGTTAGAGGCTGGTATAATTCAACCTAGTCAAAGTTCTTCATCTACTCCAGTAGTATTGGTTCACAAGAAGGATGGATCATGGCACATGTGTCCAGATTATAGGGAGCTCAACAAGCTTACTATTATAGATAAATTTTCCATTCCTGTCATTGATGAATTATTGGATGAATTGCATGGATCAATTTACTTCACCAAGTTGGATCTTCATTTAGGATATCATCAAATCAGAATGAAGATTGAAGACATTCTAAAAACAACATTTGGAACTCATGAGGGTCATTATGAATTTTTGGTCATGCCTTTTGGCCTTACTAATGCACCTTCTACATTTCAAGGTTTGATGAATTCCATTTTCAAACCCTTAGAAAATTTGTGTTAGTATTTTTTGATGATATACTAATCTACAACAAGCCTTGGAAGGATCATGTCCAACACGTTGACATGGTTCTCAAACTATTGGAGGAGAAACAATTATATGCAAAAATCTCCAAATGTTTCTTTGGAGTAAAAGAGGTGGAATATCTGGTTCATATTGTATCTCATGGAGGTGTTAAGGTAGACCATAGAAAAATTAAAACCATTAAGGAATGGAAAATCCCCACATCCATAAAGCATCTACAAGGATTTCTCGGGTTGATAGGGTATTATCGCAAGTTTTTTAAGAATTATGGGAGAATAACAACACCTCTAACAACATTATTGAAGAAAGACACATTTTCATGGACTCGAGAAGCAACGAAGGCCTTTGAATATCTTAAAGAGGAAATGTGCCAAGCACCAGTCTTAGCTACACTAGACTTCACAAAAGTCTTTATTGTGGAATGTGATGCCTTAGGAAATGGAATTGTTGCTGTTTTAATGCAAGAAGAAAGACACAAAGCTATTTATGAGAAGGAAATGTTGGCAATACTACATGCACTTGAGAAATGGTGACCCTACCTAATGGGAAGACACTTCAAGGTAAAAACAGAGCATGATAGTCTTAAATACTTTTTAGAACAAAGATTATCTTTAGAAGAGTAGAAAAAATGGGTCACAAAGATGTTGGATTATGTTGCACCATTTCTATTATCTAACCAGATTAGATAAATGAAGCAAGGGATGAATGGAAGAATGACGAGGAAGTGTGGGAACTCATTCAAAATATACAACAAGATCACAGTACATATGATACATTTAGCTGGAAAATTATTCTTTATGGTACAAGGATCGGTTATACCTATGTAAGAATTCACAACTCAAACAAAAGACTCTTAGGGAATTGCACACCTCTCCCTTAGGAGGGCACTCAGGATTTCTAGAAACCTACCACAGGGTTAAGAAGAATTTTTTTGGGATGGCCTTAAATTGGACATTCAAAAGTTTGTGGCGGAATGTTTGGTTTGCCAACAAAATAAAGTTGAAACAATTAAGACCCCAGGACTATTACAACCTTTATCCATTCCAAGCCAATGTTTGTAGGAGGTTTCAATGGATTTTATCACAGGTTTACCCAATTCTGAAGGAAAGAGTGTTATCATGGTGGTAGTTGACAAACTTACCAAGTATGCAGACTTTTGTGGATTATCTCATCTATTTAAAGTGAGTACAATTTCTACTGCATTTATGGAAACAATTCAAAAGCTACGTGGAAACCCAAAGATTATTGTAAGCGACAGAGATCCCATTTTCACTGGAAATTTTTGGACAAAATTATTTTCTTGTCTTGTTACTCAGTTAGCTCATAGCTCATCTTATTTTCCTCAATCTGATGGACAAAATGAGATAGTAAACAAATGTTTGGAAGAATATCTTCGTTGCTCTGTATCTGATAAACAGACATAGTGGGTCAAATGGTTGCCTTTGGTTGAATGGTAGTATAACACTTCCTTCCATACTGCAACAAAAATGACCCCATTTATGGAACTTTATGGATATCATCCACCATCCATCACATCATATTTAAGAGAAAAATCTAAGGTTCAAGCAGTGGAAGATCACATTGAGGATCAACAACAAGTTCTCCAACTCTTAAAGGATAACCTCACCTTGGCACATAATAGAATGAAATAGCAGACATATCAACATCGCAATGAAACAAGTTTTGATGTAGGTGATATGGTATTCCTATGGTTACAACCATATAAACAAATGTCCCTCAAGCAAGCCAAGAAGGATAATAAATTATCACCAAAGTATTATGGTCCATACAAGGTGTTGCAAAAGATAGGTACTATGGCATATAAATTGGAGCTTCCTACAGCTTCCCGAGTGCACCCAGTTTTCCATGTTTCATGATTAAAGAAGGTTATAGGTGACAAGCTTCCAGTTCAAACAATATTGCCAAAACTTGATGAGGAAGGAAAAATCATATTGGAACTTGAAGCAGTCAAAGAAACAAGAACTCGACAGCTACAAAATCAATCAATTTCAGAGTATCTCATCAAGTGGAAGAACTTACCCGTTGAAGATTCCACATGGGAGGATGAGAATTTTATACAGAAGCATACAGAACTAGTTAATCGTTGAGGACAACACTTTTTTGAAGGAGAGGGGAATGGTAGGTCCCTATAATACTAGTGATTTCTCCATTACTATTGTCATTGTATCCCTTATTGTTATTATTGTACCCCTATTGTCCTCATATTGTTATTATTGTGCCCCATAGAATCCCACTATTATTATTTTTGTTCCTTTATATTATTATTGTTAGGTCGGCTTTGGTTATATTGTGACCCCTTAGACTCCTATATATAGAAAGGAGGTTTTTTCATTTGAATCATCTAAGAATTGTTCATTTGTGTAATGTAAAGGAGGTTGCCCCCTCGAAGAGGCTTATTTCTAAGGTGTTGATCTATCTTTTCTATATTTTTGTGAGCTGGTTTCATAACATAGAAGAGTAGGTTTAGCATTGGATTGAGTTAGAGGTTGGATTGGAGAGAGTCGATGAGTTGGTATTCACATCGTGGAGCATTAGATTTAGCTAGAGACAGGGCACAATCTGAGCCAAGGGGCTTGGGCGATAATTGACCATGGTGGCATTAGGATCCAGGTGGATCTACTAGTAGCAGGTTGAGTCAGAGATGGACATGGGATCCATGTATCGGGGGATCCAATCATGTTTTGATAGCTTGGAGGTGTGACATGGACCAATGGTTCGTATGGGATTCAGGCATTAGTTATCAGTTGTGTTGGGCCACTAGATTGGTCCACAGATTTGGATCGCTTGAGAGAAAGTAATCTTGGGGCGGGAGGACTGTAATGTCCCCATTTTTATTCTTCTTCATAGTATAACCAGGGTGGATTTCCAGGGCAGGTGATGGCCAGGTCAGTTCCAAATTAATTTAGGAAGGGACATGACACTTGATTTGTGTATATTATTTGAATATTTAGGCATATTCCATATAAAAATTAAAATGGAGTTGTCTATAATGCGACTTTTTGGAGATTCCGGTGACGGAATCCGGCGGAAGAAATTGAGGTTAAATCTTGATTTGTTGCAGTTAAAATGATTTTTTAACTACATATTTGGATTTAGCACCCTCGAAAACCCCTGGGACGCTTTCATTGTGCAGAAACTAGCTATCAAACTTGGGATTCCAATAAATTCCTGCCGGATTTCGACCGGAAAAACCCGTCGGAAAGGCTTTCAAAAAGTCGCGTTATAGACTATTTCAATTAAAATGGTTTAATATGTAGAATTCTAGTGCCTCAGGGTGGTTTTTAATCATTCAAAAAAGTCTTTTAAACAATAACAAATCACTTTCCCATAAAAATGTATTTAAAACAATAAAAAATCGCAAGCTTGCTTGAAATTGTATAGTTGGATTCTCTTAAAAAAATCCATTTTGTCTATAAATGGGAATATACCATATTAATTTATCATTTTATATTTAATTTAAATAATTTACTATGATTGTTTTATAAAATATGAAAATAAAATATAATTTATGAATTCAATTAGGTTAAAATGTTAATGATGAAAATCTAATCCATTAATGTATAATGAATATATATACTTTGACACTAAAATATATTAAAGTTTTTAATTTTAAACTCAAAACTCCGCATTAAAAGATGATTAATGCACCAACCCTCCAACTTCCCACAGATGCACATATGTGTTATGATAAGTAAGGTGAAGAGTCCTAGAATAAGGAAGGTCCATGGATAAAATTGAAACAATATAAATGCATTGGATGTGTGTTCCCATTTATCCATCTAATGTCAATGTACGAAATGCAACTCGCCATGTAAGTAGAGAGAAATCTACTTTCTATGCAGCAAATAGAATGGTTTATTTAAATTCGACTATTTGAATTACTGTATTATGACATGAACGGGCTCTTAACACTACAATTGGTTTAGTTGTGCAGGACATCATGATTTAAATTGGAGGCGCAGGGATTTGTTGTTTTTTTATGTTTATACAGTCTTTTCAAAATTTCCAACGTACAACGTTTGGAGGATTAATTGGGTTGTTTATAGGTTGAAGAGTACACGAGAAAGTTTAATGACACCACAAATGGTACGATCTCGCACCACAAACAAATGACTGGCATTGCAAATGGTACGATCCTGCATTGCACACGTGTGATTGGAGGTGGAAAAATGATTACCCAATAAGACTTAAGTCCAATTAATCAATAAGATGTTTTAAAAAATGAAAATAATAAAAAAAATTAAATTTTTTATAAGCGTAAAATGAAAATAATAAAAAAAATTAATTTTTTTATAATGTTATCTTTACAAATGAGCGTTCGATTTTTAGTCAAAAGATAGGTTAATTGATAGTCAACAGCCCCGGATGCGGGTGCCACGGGCGAGGAGATGGGACCGCCACCTGGTCACCATGGGCGGTACCAAGTTTAAGTTGAGCATTCACTGCAAGCAGCCGTCGGAGGTTGCAAGCGTGGGTGCTGTTGAGGGAAGGGATGGCAATTTAATGCCTGGTCCGGATTACAGCCTTGGTTGCTGTGTGCAGTTATGGCAGGTGAGGGCCGAGACGTTGCAGAGAAGCATAAATACAATGAAGGTAAGGAATATTTTGCAGAGGATCATTTACAGTGTGTGGATTTGGGATTATGGTTGTCAGTTCCCAAAGGTTTGGCTCAAGGCGCCCCCGTTGCACTTGGATTTGGGAGCAAGCCTGCTAGCGTGGGCGACGGGTGTGTTTCTGTTCACCCTGCTCTGTTTCGCTCTCTGGTATCCAACGACACCATGGTCAAGCCCCGACAATGCCTCATCAGCCGTTGAGGCTCTGGTAGAGGAGGAACTTCGCGCCCATCCGTCGATAATGCCTCTTCTCGCTGTTGCCGCTGTCTATGTCACCGAGTTGCAGAAGCTAATCCCTTGCAATCGCGCCAGTTCATGGATGCTGGCAATCCTGAAGCGGGCTCCAATCCTCTTCCTGCGTTTGGAACCACAGTTTTCTCCTTTAATAGCTCTCAGGCCAATTCGCGCATTAATGCCCATGTCTCTGTCCTTTTTCTGGAAGAACCGGTGGAGGAGGTCGGGGTGCAGCCCCGCCCACAGCTTCATCAGGCTGAGAGCTCCAGGGTTGCTGAGGAATGCCAGAGGACCGCCCGAGGCCAGACTTCGACCCTCCAGCGACTCAGCAAGTGCCTTCGTCAGAGAAAGCCAAGGCCGATTGGGGCCCCCCCCGGAAGGATTGTGTTGGATATATGAGGAGGAGCCGGATGATTAGTCATCCGCTCGCTCACTCTCTTCCTTGTCTACGATGCTCTGATTTTGTTATGGAACGTCAGGTAAGCCGCTATGGCAGCTGGTATGTTTGGAATGTCTCTGTTTTGTATGCGAATTATGCTGTTCAGTGTGTCTCCACGCCCCTGCGATGGAGTTTGATGACGATTTTCTTTTTCTCATCCACGCCCCTGAATGGAATGACTACTTCTGCCCTCACTGTTACTCTAAGGTCTAAAGCCCCTGCGTGGGCATTCCATTTCTGTGGTAGCGCCCCTGCGTGGGTGTCTGATCTCAAGGTTGCTGCCCCTGTGTGGGTAATTTGTTTTCATATCAAGGCCCCTGCGTGGGTAATCAATCTAGTGGTGTGGACCCTGTATGGGTGGTTTTTTGAGTACTGTAAGTCCAGAGTGCCATCCCCGGCCTCTGGCATATGACTTCATGGCTGTAACCGTTTTTCTCTTTTAATGTAAATAATAGCATAGCATAGTATTAACGAGAAAAAAAAAATTGATAGTCAACAATTTATCAAATACATTATACCAGCCAGTGGTACGATAATAATAAAGCATCGGATTTAATTTTAGAAATGTATAATGTTTTTCAGGCGAAAAACATTATACATTAACTACGTTAATAATGTTAATGTAGTTAATTTAGTTTAATTGAGTTTTAGAACTATTAGAAAAAATGATTGTTGATATGAGATTTCTTGCAATGAATAAAATTCTCTAAAAAATAAAATAAAAATATATATCATATAAAATATAAAAATATTTTGAAAAAAGAATATAAAATATAAAAATATTTTGAAAAAAAAACATACATCTAGGAAAACTACTTAAAAAATTAATTGAAATTATATATATAAAATCTAATAAATTATTTTTAAAATTAATTGAAATTATATATATAAAATCATATTTAACTATGTCAAATATTTGTTAAACAAAATCCTAGATTCCTAAAGATGAAAGAAGCAAATCTTTGAAATTAGATCCATCTCGTACCTTGTGTGCCTTTTCCCACTGCTTCCTTGCTATATAATTATACTGAATGTTATAAAATAATCTTTTATTTCCCTTAAAATATCTCATCCCATAATATAGGCCCTTAAAAATCAATACACCCACAGATTTCAAATCCAATGGAACATTGTATTGCTGAGAGTAATATGAGGAAATCACAATAATCAATGGTGATATACCTAATGTTCAAGGCCTATTGGAAGACTGCACCCTTTCATATTACATTAATTTATTTCCAAGTCCAATCTTTTAAAACGAACTTGTAAAACTGTGACTTTGCCTCCACGAACATGAAAAGGAAAGGTAGGGATAAAACAAGGATGGCATCGACATAGCCTTTTCAATTTATTTTTTTGCACCATAGTGAATTTGAAAGGTCATGATCATGGTCATGGTCATAGGAAATGAAAAATAAAATAACAAAATGGAAAATCAAAAAATAATATTAGGGTTGACAGAGCGCAAATCAACTTCGCTACATCTAAAGCAAGAGAAATGATGTCTGATGTAACATACATTGGTGGAAAAATAAGCTAAATCAGCTTCGCTACAACCATGATTCGATACTAGCAAAACCTGGTTTTTCCAAAAAGGGTACAATAAAGCTTGCTTTTCGTTCTCACTGCCACATACATTACTCATTTAATGACAAACAACCCAAAATCCATTGATTCATGACATGAACACATCAATTATTAAATGCGAAATTATATTAATATCATATTTGAAGCTTTAGTGACAACTAAAATGTTGAAGAATCTAATTCCAACCACTTGCTAGGTGTCACAATTTCCCATCCAAGTGTCATAATCTATTTTAGCTTAGTTCAATTATGTTGAGTTCAGTTCAATATCACCGCAATAATTTATTATTGATACCTCCAATGTAATCTTATTTAACTGATTCATAATATTGAGAAGAGAAATCTCTGCTCCATGTTTTATCTCATTCTTTGTCATGGTATCAGAGCCCCAAGTTGCATAAGACTTAGCGTCTCGTTAGAGGTCATGAACGTAGAGGACGAGTAGAGATGGAGGATTGAAAATCCAAGTTATGGAGAAAATAATAATTTAAGTGATCAACACACTTACTATTGGAGAATCTAATTCCAACCACCTGCGAGGTGTTAAAACCGTCCATCCAAGTGTCTTAGTTTAGTTTCAGTTAGTCCAGTTTAGTTGAGTTTCACTCTAGTCATTTATTACAGATGTTTTTGATGTAATCTTATTTAACTGATTCGTAATATTGAGAAGAGAAATCATTTGCTCCAATTTTTTCTCTTCAATTTTTGTCGTGGCATCAGAGAACCAGGTTGCATAAGACTCTGGAGAGAGAAGGGGTTCAATTTTTTTTGGGCTCGTAAGGAAGAAGCAAGGGTCATGAGAGGCTGAGAAGAAAAGTGCAATTGAACACCTGTAAAAAAGATCAGTGCATCACTTTCACAGCTCAGACAAAAAAAACTTTAGAAATTTCATTGACATAATCTCAATCTTATGAAAATATATGTGTTGAAGGAGTGTGCAAAATTGCCGAAAGCAAGTCATCTGAACTACGCAAAAATGACAAGATTTTTTTTTTTTTTTTAAATAAAAAATTATGACGACTCCATGAAGTTGTCTTTGCACGAAGGTCAAACGAGCATGATGTTTTTCACTAAGGTCAAACAAGTGAATTGTTGGAGGTTAATGGTATGAATTTTAAAAACATAAAGGTGGTTGTTGTATTTTTAGTCTCTGCCACAGGCAAGGAAGGGACTATAGTAATTGGAATTTTACGATTAATATTAGTTTGAGTTGCTTACCGCTGCTTACCATCCTGCTTAGCGAAATTTTTCCAGCTCACAATAAATGAAATCTTTTTCACCATCTTATTTGGCCTCTTCCCGAGGTAGGGAGGCTAGAACCATATGTTATATTAGTTTATTTCCTTCACATTTTCATTGGTTTCATTGGTTTCCTTAGCATTTTGACTAATGCTAGCATTAGTTCATGGCATTAAATATGCCATGCTAATGAGCCAGGAAAATGCTTCTCTACATATATGCCTGCCAGGGCTCCACTGCTTGTCTGCTTCTTACTGCTGGAAGAGCTCCACTGATTGTCTACTTCTCACTGTCGGTCTACTTCTCTACGTGCATGGCTAACAAGTGTCATACAAGTGGCTAATATGTGTCATTGTTTTGCCAAATCTGTCATTTCTGCACCTCCTTGTTTTTCCAAAGTTGTCATTGTATTTTTAAATGAGTACTCCTTTTTTGAAATGAGTTAAGAGGTTCATAAATGTGAAGTATTTTTTTAAAAAGATTGTTTATCTTAAAAAAATTTCTTTATACACGTTACTCAAAAAGCAAGATATTTCAAAAAAAATAGGGGCTTATGTAATTTTTGAGTGGGTTAGTGTTATTTTAAAGGGCCTTCCTTGACAATGCATTTATCAAAGTTTTTTTTTGGGTTTTTTTATTGAACAAAACAAAAGTTTTATTGAAATTTTTTATAAAGAAGAGGGTGTTGTATTTTTTTAAAGGAGATTGTTTTTGAAAAGGAGATTTAAAAAAAAGGAGCATTGTTCCAATGAGTTCTAGGCATTGTGATATTTTTAAAGTGTCGCGTTAGTAAAGAATTTTTGGAAGAAAAGTCTTTGTAGAGCATTTTTAGACTCGTTTATTTGTGGAAGCCAAGAAACAAAGGCGTTGTTTTGTTGCAGTTAGATGTGATGTATACAATTTGTTTTTCTTGTCGAGTCATAGTGAGCCAAAACTCAACAAATGGGAAAAGACAAGAGCATGAGAAGGTCAAAGCGGCAACAAGAGATGTTTTAGATCTTTTTGTATTTGGAAGTGAAGAGGCAAAAGGATTCCTTCGCATTCAAAATGCATAAAATAATATGTAGATGACAACATTCGCCCCCTGATTTTAGATGCCAAGACAACCAAGGAGGCTTGGGATACCCTTGAGAGGAGTTTTGGAGTAAGGGGGAGAATTGAAGATGAAGATGAAGGTGGATCTATAGTAGAACATCTACAACCAGAAGAAAAGTTTTTTGAACCCCACTGTGCACAACGACAAGTGGACGACAATTTGGTGATTCCAGTAATAGAGCTTGCTGATGGCAACTTGGTGAATCCAGTAACAGAGCTTGCTTGTGATAATTTGGCAATTATAGCAACAAAGCTTGCTAATGAAAACTTGGTAAATCCAATAACAAAGCTTGCTGATGACAATTTTGTGAATCCAACAACAAAGCTTGCTGATGATAATTTAGCGAATCCAACAACAGAGCTTGCTGATGACAATGAAACTGCCATTGGAGAAATCAATGCTATGATGAATCCAACAATTAATATTGTTGATGTAAAATTTGATGACGAGTTATTTAATAAACATGAATGGTTGCAGATGATGCAACAAAAACATCATATTGACATGATGCTATTTGGTGAGATAATCCCACTTGAATTTGAAAACCAAGTGGAAGACAACCTGTCTGCAACAACACAAGTTAGTATAGAAGTGGAAGAGACAAAGATAGAGATAGAGGCAGAGGCAAAGAAGGAAGCCCACAAAGAGAAAATAGAGGCACAAGTAAAAGATGCAGAGAAGGAAGGACAACAGGAGAAAGCTCTCATTGCAGAGCAGAAGGAACATAACCAATGTGGTTTTGCAAATATTTTTAATTCTAAAACTGATTTCCAGTGTGCAGGTACACTGAATGATTACAAAGAAGAGTTAAAGTTCCTTAAAGCATGGCTTGTAACACCATGTATATATGCGGTTTGCATAGAAACTACAAATATGAATGTTGAATACAACATGCATGATGAACACATCAATGAAATTTTCAGGTATTGGAGTTTTGAAGAGATACAATTTTATTCTTATCTTATGATGTAGCAGATTGATGATCAAAAGCTAACTACAAAAGATAATATGTGGCAACAACCCACATACAATCCATTTTTTGAAGAAGTCCAGGACATGCTTAGACAACCTGGAACAATGGAAGACCTACACCAACAAATGAAGAAACTAAGGTTTGAAGGATACAACAAGAAGAAAAAGTTGAAACAATTTAGAGGCTACAAGATTTGGAAGAAGAGAAGAAGAAAAGTAAATCTAGTTGAAGTCAATTTTTTAAATTGTAAGCCTAGCTGAGACATAGACCAACATGCATCTTAATTAATTTTTTATGTGGTTGTAATTAAGGGGGAGTGTTGGAGAATCTAATTCCAACCATCTAGCAGGTGTCAAAATTGTCCATCCAAGTGTCCTAGTTCAATTTTAGTTAGTCCACTTTAATCGAGTTTCACGCCAGTCATTTATCACTGATGATTTTGATGTAATCTAATGAGAAGAGCAATCCTCTGCTCCAATTTTGTTCTCTTCAATTTTTGTCACTTACTATCTCTTCTTAAGTGCGTTGATCAACATAGAAAAATTTGACAACTCAATGCACCATCACTAGAAGATAAATGTGTTGAATGTGCACAAAAACATAGACACATTTTAAAAAAGGAAGAGCCTCTCATAGAACACGATGATGAGGAGATTGAACATCACGCGTTACCTCTCAAAAGGGACACACAAATTTCTAAAAGGTTTGAAATGTGGGTCAAAGTTACCATCACGCTTGTATCACGTAAAACATTTTTTTTAGAAGGAATACCAAAACCCGCAACCCAAGTCAAAGGTGGATCACAAAGTTTGAAAGACAAACACCATGAAGGTTGAAGATTTAAAAAAAATAACAAAGGTATTTTATTTTTAAAATGCTCACGAATTGTCCGCCTGGGGTAGCTCAAGTGGCGATGGCTGTGGAATGAAGTCTCATTGAACCAGAGATCTTGGGTTCGAATCTTGTGCTACCCTCCCCCCCGTAGCGAGGTGAATAATGGACATGTAAACTTGAAAATCAGAGAGTCCTACCAAGCTTACAAAAAAAAAATGCTCATGAATTATTTAAAAAGTGTAATTCTTAAAAGGATTTGTTTTATGTGCCTCTAATAATATGGTGTTAAAGGGCTCATGTAATTCGTGAATGGGGAGTGCTTTAAAAAAATGCCAGTGTAATTTTTTTCTCAAAAAGGCACGAGGTATGAAGATTAAAAAGGGACAAAGCCTCTAAAAAGGTTATGGAAAGTTTCTATGATTTTCTTTTTAACAAAAAAACCATGGAGAATGGTTTTTAAGTTCCTTTTATAATATATATATATATATATATATATATATATATATTAAAAGGTTTATTAAAAAAAGGGAGAAGGTGATGCATTTGAGTCAATGTAAAAAATACAAATGTCTAGTGAAATTTAAAAGTTATTGCTTAAAGTAAGGAGGTTTATATTTTTAAAGAGAAGCAAAGTTTTAAAAAAAGGGTGGAAGTCAACAAAGTGTATTGGACGAATTTGTTTAACCCCTATGTGAAGCAAGGATAGAATAACAAATGGGAAAATCGAAGAGGCTGAGAAGGTTAAAGCGACAACAGGAAATGTTCAAGATCTTTTTCAAAGATTTGGAAGTGAAAAGGAAAAATAATGTCTTCGCATTGAAATGCATAAAAGAATGCATTGATGACAACTTTGTTCCCCTCATTGAAAATGCACGGATAGCCAAGGAGGACTGGGAAACCGTTGAGAGGAATTTTGGTGTAAGGGGGATTAATCAGGTTGAAAATGATGAGTGTGAAGAATTTGAAGAAGCAACAGAGAGGGAGAATGTAGATGCTTGTGAATCCCACTGTGCTCAGACACAAGTGGATGATGATTTGGTGAATCCAACAACAGAACTTGTTGATGACAATGAAGCTGCCATTAAAGCAGCCAATGTTATGGCAAATCCAATAATTCAATTTGTTGATGTAAAGTTTGATGAAGAGTTGTTGCCTAAATATGAATGGTTGTAGATGATGCAACAAAAACATGATATAGGCATGATGCTATTCGGTGAGAGAAGCCCACTTGAGTCTAAAAAGAAATTGGAAGACAACCTGTCTGCAACAACAGATGCTAGTAAATAAGTGGAAGAGACAAAGGCAGAGGTAGAGGCAGAGGCAGAAGTAGAAAATGAAGC
Organism: Pinus tabuliformis; assembly: GCA_031772625.1. Classification (NCBI taxonomy): domain Eukaryota; kingdom Viridiplantae; phylum Streptophyta; class Pinopsida; order Pinales; family Pinaceae; genus Pinus; species Pinus tabuliformis. Next base: position 779,250,311 of record CM062812.1, on the reverse strand, counting down.
CCACAATGAGAAATCTCTCATTGCAGAGCTAAAAGAATATGATCGTGCAAATGTTTTTAATCTTAGTTTTTTATTTTGAGTGTGCAGATGTAAGAAACGACCAAGAAGAAGCAAAAACATTTGAAGATGAATTAAGGTTCCTTGAAGCATGTCTTGCAACACTATGTCTTGATAAAGTCTGCATAGAAGTTACAGAAATGAATGTTGAAGACAACATGCATGATGAAAACATCAATGATATTTTCATGAAGTGGAGTCCTGAAGAGATGAAATTGTATTATGAACTCATGTTGGAGCAAAAAATTGAAGATGACAAGCACACTATAGAAAATGACGTGGCAACAATCCACATACAAGTTGATTTTTGAATAAATTGAGGACATACTTAGACAAGCTGGAATAATGGAAGAGTTGAAACAATTTAGAGGTTACGTGATCTAGAAGAAAAGAAAAAGAAAAGGAAATTGCACTTTTTTTAATTGTAAGCCTAGCTGAGACATAGCCCAACAAAAATCTTAGTTTTTTTTTTTGTTGAAATTAAGGGGGAGTGTTGGATAATCTAATTCCAGCCACCTGACAAGTGTCACAATTGTCCATCCAAGTGTCATAATCTATTTTAGTTTAGTCCAGTTATGTTGATTTCAGTTCAGTCTTACTGCAGTCATTTATTACTGATGTCTTCAATCTAATCTTATTTCACTGATTCATAATATTGAGAAGAGAAACCTTTGCTCCACATTTGATCTCATTCTTTTTCATAAAACACACATTTTTTCAAGTCTCACATAGAAACATGGAGTTATCATTGTATTGACCCTGCATTGCGCTCTCTCTCTCTCTCTCTCCCTTATTCTTCCAAATCTCAACTGACATAAGACATTTGAAGTGATTTTTATGAATAACAAACGTGAGTTGTGTTTATTGTATTGAGCCTGCAATGCAATGTCTCATACTCTTCCCATACATCCTAAAAAAGACACCATTGTCCCATTTATCGATAGAAGGAAGTAAGGGCAAAGGCTAAGATTCAGATTCCAAAAGATGCAATTATGAAATATTTTCCAGTGGAAAATTTCACGATGCAATGCAGTCCTGCCCATGCTTTGCCAAAACACATAAAAAAGATAATTCAGCCCTCCTTTAAGAATTTGTTTAATTGTATTTCTAACTAGCCCAATAAAAACCCATGGAAAGGTGGCCAATGATTGGAACTTGTGATGGCTAATGGATACTTTCCATCATGTTTGCTAGTACAAGACTTTTATTGGGAGGGAGGTTCCACTACTTATAATAGGTTTTCATCCATACCAAGTTTGAGAATCTTGATCAAAAGTCTTATGTTCCCGATTTCCACTTCATAATTGTTTAATGTTTTCTTTGACAATGGAGGTTTGTGTGGTGGAAATCCGAGTGGTTTAGTGTGAACCATAACTTTTTCCATGTTTATTCAATTTCCAAATACCAAGTAAACCCAACAACTGCGCAGACAAGTTTCACACTGATTGCAACATTATATTATTATTATACCTTTCGATGCTTTCATCCACACCAAGTTTGAGAATATTGATCAAAGGTATAACAATCCCGATTTCCATTTCATAATTGTTTAATGTTTGCTTTGGCAATGGAGGTTTGTGTGGTGGCAATCTGAGTGGTTTAGCGTGAACCATAACTTTTTATATGTTTATTCAATTTCCAAATACCCAACAGCTGCGTAGGCAAGTTTCACGTTGATTGCATTATTATATTATTATTACATATTTTGACGCTTCACATTATTATATTGTTATTATATATTTTATATATGTTGACGTTTTTAGAGTGGAAAAATCGAAGGAATTAGTTTATATCAATGGGACTAAATTTAAAGAATTGAGGGGATATTTTTTAGGTAATTTTTTTTCTCATTAAATGCAATGCCCTATGATTTTATTCTACACTAATATACCTTTTCAAATATGTAGATCTCAAATGGAGTTTGTATGAAAAATTCATCACATCTTAGTGACTGTTACTCATGGAAAAGCGGTTAGTCACTAACTATGAAGACTTGCATGCTTTCTCCTTGGCTTCCTTATGAGAGATTGGCTCTCACTTTTTGCACATTCTTTACAATAAATTCCCTACTTATCAAGTTCTGATTGATAATCATGTTTACCCTTTGCAACCTCTTAACTGTCTTCCAAAAAAACTCCACAATTAGCATCCCTTTGATAGAAATGAAGCAAAATTTCATTGTTATGGGAAAAAATTTTCCTCTCTCTCCTTTTCTCATCTTTTTCTGCTTGCAACAACATCAATTCCATTTCTTTTATTACAACTTCATATTCCTTTTCTTTGGTTCTTGCAAGCATATAATCAATTTGAAAACACAAATTCTTCTTCATTTCTTTCTTTTTCATGACAATTTTAGATGAATATTTATCACCGTCTATAGAATAACCTGCCATCATACATGAAATGTTAGGTTCAAAACGATAAGTCTTTTTAGACTCATTTAATTCCTTTATCAACATCTCCTTATGTTGACTTAAAATCTCCAAGGATTCGATAAATTTTGCAAAAATTCCCTCATCTTCCTTATGAGACAAACTTGTCTCATCCTCCTCTATTTTCTTTAACAACATATGTTGTTTTGTCCCTGCAATTGTACTCTCAACACCCTATTCTCCATACAAATTACCATGTGATTTGGATGCCTCCAAAACCTCGAATTCTTCCATTTTCATGGTTGTATTTTCCAGGGAATCTTCCCCATTCCATGGGCTATTCAACCAATCTTCTAAAAATTTTAAATCTTCTTGATATTGTGGTAGTAAAGGATTTGAATTCTGCCATTAATATTCATTGCAAGTACTTTCACAATTTTGTTGCTTGTCTTCACTTCGCCTTATAACCATATTCTTATTCTTATTCTCCCTTGAAGCAATATGATTTTGGCCTTTATGAGACAATGGTGCATTGTCTCTTTCCTTTATGACAATTTTCAAGTTCTTCTCTCTGTCCATGTTTCTTATGACAAAATCAAAGGGTTTCCCATTCTCTGCACACTGAAGGCTGACTCATATGCTCCTCCTTCAACTTACTGGTTACCACTCTTAGCAACTTCTTTGCTATTTCCCTTTAGAAATTTTTTTATAGTCCCTTCATCCTTTATGAAAACTTATGATGGCTTCCCCACTTCCTGATCTGCACATAAAAAAATTGATTAACTTTAAAGGAGTGAGGCTTGTGAGCCTTCATTGGCACTTTTAACACTAGTTGTAGATGTGAACTTATCCTAAATTCCATTAGAACTTCAACTGGTCCCATCTCCTCCCCTTCATCCTTACTAACAAAACTTGCATCCATAAATTGTTAATTTAAAAAATGCAAGGCTTTCTAGACTCCTATTTTATCAACAACTCCCTCTGTTGGTTTGGATTCTTTACATAATCCTTGAGACTTTCCACCAGTCCCCTCTCCTCCTCATCATAATTTTATTCCCCAATGATTTGTCATTGTTTTGGTCTACAGAGGCAAACATCTTCTATCATATATTTATCCCTTGGTACTTCCACAAGTCTTATCTCCTGATGTTTAAGGAGTAATCCTTCTTCTAGGCCACATAAATGAATTTCTACCTTGTTAGGCTCAACTTCTCTGAGCATTGTTTCCTCCATCCAAGCTTTTATCAAAGGCCTTACCCTTATTTTCCCCCACCCTCTTGTGTTTGGGGATTTCTTTTTAAAATCCTTATGTCTAACAAACAATTTGAATCTCCTCCTCAGGTTTCGTTTCTGACCTTCTTCCCTCTCTTGTCGTAGCTACATTAGCACATTAAGTTGTGCCTTCAACTCAATCACATCTTTTTCAAAATCATCATCACTCAACCTCCTCATGCCATTTCTCTTAGCATCCTTGTCTCCTCTATTGTGGTTTTTATTCCAACCTTTACTATGACCAGCAATGATCACCTTATTCTTTCTCTGAATAGGCTCCTCCATGCTCATCATGAGATGCAACCTAGCCTTGTAACAAGCCTCAACTAACATGTTACCCCAACACCCTACTGTTATAGACATTTTTGTGCCTGCATGAAGCATGAAATGTCCATAATCTGAGGGATCCAAAGTCCCTAAACATGTTGTTCCTACCCCTAGAGGAACAAGGTCAGCAAACCACAACACTGAATAGCAGTTCTCCACCTGAAAACACTCAAAAACAAGGCAATTCTGGATCATGTCAACTGCTCCACTGAGCATCTGCGCTGAATGTCAACTGCTCCACTATCTACCTGCGCTGAATGTCAACTGCAAAGAAGGCTACCTGCGCTGGGCGAGTTGGGACATGTGGCACAGTCATTCCTCAAGGTGTCAATGCCCAGGAAGCTTCCAAAATGACACTTGGATCAGGGAATTCGACTGGTGATGAGTAAGAGGGTCTAGATCTCCAAGTGGAAGCAAGAACCTCCAAGTGGACTCAAGAACTGAAGAATAACTGAAGTGAGAGAGGACACTAGTAAGCTCTCAAGCTGACTCATCCTTTCTCCAAAACTCCTATATATAGAGCTCTCTCATGAGGTCTAAGGGGGCTGGAATCTTGTGAATGTAAGGAAGTGATGTTGGTTTGAGTTTAGAACTATTGGGTGATTTGCTTTGAAGGAGGTGAAGAGGAGATTTCTTTCTGCTGGGAAGGTGATGCTGGATTGGGCCTCTTATGGTTGTATCACTTCCTGAACTTTACTTCTTCCATTAATAAAGCATTTGAGGTTCTTCTATATGCATGTGTCTCAATGATGTATTGTTATACTTGTGTATTTGATTTATTCTAATCCTTGAATCAATTATGAATGTATGCTTCTTGTAGTTTCCCTCTCTTGCCATTTTGCAGGATCTTGGTGTAGCTGGGCCAGTGAAAGAGCAAGGAGCTGGGAGCAAGCAGCAAGGAGAGAAGATTGGATCAACCATTAGCGAAAGACATCGGTTAGTGGATCTCTTTCTCCCCTATTTTACTTTCATAAAGAAGAAATCTTAGATAGCTTTGCTTCGGTTGTTGCTGAGGTACTATCACCCTTAGAGTGGGATAGGGTCATTCCGTATTGGATACTTTTCCCAACAACAAATTGGCGACTCCGCTGGGGATCGTATCTTGTTGGTTGTTTGTGTTTTTGCTATTCATTTCCTAAACACAGGGAGTACCGAATCGAACTGCATTTGGATCTTTCAAATGCAAAGTAGAGGGCAGCTACTCTAGCTCAGTTTCTGGGCATGTTTATGATTTGAAGAGCTGATCCACAAGGACTCTGAACAGCTCTTAGTGATAGCTTTTCATCCTCCTAATTACCCTTTAGTGTGTACTTGATTGATAGCTTTTGATTTGGCCAAAAACTGTGAATTTTTGAGCAATCTGTAACCCGGAAACCAAGAGAAACGAGAGTTTCTCTGTTCATTGCAGGCACTGTGAAGGCAGTCTGCATTTCATCGCAGGTCCCGAAGGGGCTACCTGCACTGAATGTCAAACTGACAGTGTACTACCTGCGCTGAACCAGTTTTGCCTTGTGCTACTGGGGTTCCCTGCTGTTTGTTGCCCTGTTTTCATCCCTGTTTTTGCAGCCTGTTATCAGTCAATGTACCTATCTGAAACCACCTTTCCTTGCCACTATTCCACCTCGGTTGTATAAAGAAACTGTATTTGTTCTTTGTGTATTTCTTACATCACTTGCAGTTTCCCATAACGAAAGTGAACTAGTCTTGCTGTGGCCTCTTAGATCTAGACCTGTGATAAGTGTCGTTTTGATCTTAAGAGTTAGTTTGTTTGCTGTTCATAGCTGATTGAGCTTTTGCTTTCGTCATATGGTTTGAATTTATGTATTTCTAGTGTCGAAACAAGTAAATCTTAAGGTGTCTTTTGATTTTGGACAAATCTTGTTTGCTTTCACTTGAAATTGAATTCAAAGTTATACAACAACTTTCTTTTTGTAGTACATCAACATTAAGAAAGAGAAAAGAAATACTTGCATTGTGCATGTGCATTTTGACAGCTTGTATGTTGATTTAGGAAAAAGTGCATTAGTGTGTGCTCTATGATCTGTGTGAAAAGATGATGTCTTTCTTTTCCCTCAGTAGTTAAGATTTTCAAAGTTGAAAGATTGAAAAGCTTGCTTATCATCTTAGACTGCATTTAGGAGTTGTATCATACATCACGTGGTGATCCATAAAGGCAAACTGCTAAACAAGATCAACCTTAAAATAAATTGAATTTACATAACAACGCTTTGAAACATAACGCAAACACATAGAGGTCTAAGCTAGAGACATGTTCCGGCGTCGTTAAACGTGATATCTTAGCGTTGAGTGGTTGGGTGATTCCTCCACGGTGAAGCGATAAGTATCAATACGGACATGTGCTCCCACGTACCGTCACGTATATATTGGGAGACCCCTATAGGAACAAAGCCTTTATCCATAGGAAGCCGTGTCAGCCGCCCTACTGATCGCAATGCAGTGAACACAGCATTCACGAAGATCGACCACCCGTACCGTAAAACGTATTCTGTGGTTTTGCGAAAGGTTTGGCACACCCTCTGCCTAGATCTCTAGAGCAGTTTCTTTTGGCCTTTTTCAAACTCTATAACTGAAAAAGTCCATCCGAGCATTTGTCACTTCGGGCTCGTTAAAACATCGAAGGAGACTAGAGTCATCTTTAGCTTTTTCTCGACTCTTAAAAAGTGAAAAAGCAAGTTGTGTCTAAAGCGTCGTTATAAAATTTATTTTAAACGGAACATAATCACCTCCTATTCCTGCGTTGATCTGTAGGTTGAGAATATGGAACGCCCCAACCAAGGAATTCCCCATGATGGAAATCCTAGTCCTTTCTCCTCTTGGGGAGAAGTTGGTGCGCCCCACATGGCCACATTGTCGCTTCCAGGACTGACAATTGGCCTGCCAATTTGGCTATTCTCAACCAATGTAGTTCAGAACACCATGGTTCCTGAACAGTCGAGTCAACAGTTAGATCAGTCTAGAGCTGCCCACCAGCCTTCTACTTCCTATAACTCTTCATCCAATTCTTCATCTTCGCAAGGTAGAGCCGGCAAAAGCCAAGCTCCCATGGAGAAGAAGGAGAAGGAGAAGAGAGAGAAGAAGAAGAAGGAGCCTAAGGCGACTGGGGGCAAGCAAAAGACATCTGACAAAAATCCACACACAGCACAGACCGGGCCTAAATCGCCATGTGTCATATGTAGAGGAGACCACTTCCATAGAGATTGTCCCTGTATTCCCCGGATACTAAGGGACTGGTCCCCTCGTTTGCACAATTCGGGAGCATCAACCTCTGATAGCCATGTTGAATGCTTACCGTCAACCAGCGAAAGTGAAGGTTCAAGACAAAGAGGGGGAGCAAGATTCCCCTGCAGACTGTGTGAAGGCGATCACGCCATCCACCGTTGTCCCTTCTTAGACGAAGCGAAGAGAGTTTTGGAAGATCGTCCGGTTTCACCGTTGAGACTTCCTCCTGGATACAAAAAACTCGTGCCAAGTCCTTCGTTGGTTGAGAATACAGCTGGCCCGCTCAAGTGGTCAGCTGAAGCGTGAGTCATTGAAAATGAACCTACTGAATCCAGACCGGACGAAAGTCCAAAGGTCGAAACGGCAGTTGACCCGGTTCTCCCTTCAGAAGTTTCATCTTCAAATGACACCGTCACTGAAGATTCATCTTCAAATGACACCCTCACTGAAGAGAATAAGGATGAAACCATCCAGATTCTTTTCATCAACACAGACTCTGATGAGCATCAGGGCAATGCGCCCATTCCTTTATCGCAGGAAGGAACATCGTCAGGGTCATATCCGGCCGTGTATTCGGTCCCACCACCAAGCAACCTGGTTGTATCCTTTGATTGGAACCAACTAGGCAGACCCCGGTTGCCAGCCAGTATACCATTCAGAATCATAGTCCAAATTTACAGAATGGTAATGGCTGGCACTATCATTGATGAGGGGGCATCTGTGAGTATCCTTTCCTCTATTGCTTGGAAAGCTCTGGGTTCCCCGGCGCTTTTGCCTGAGATAAGAAATCTCTCGGGTTTCGATAAAGGAACCAGTCGACCATTAGGGATCCTCCCCAATGTGCCTGTTACATTGAAAGGGAAGACCGTTCAAATGAACGTGATGGTCGTTCAAGGACCCTTGGATTATAACCTACTCCTTGGACAAGACTATATATATTGCATGGGAGCAATAGTCTCCTCACTCTTTAGAGTAATGTGTTTTCCACACGAAAGAAGAATGGTCAAGCTCGTAGATCAACTTTCATTTCCGGGATCACGCATCGCAAATAGTCATATACCAACCCTGAATGGTCTATTCAATCAAGAAATGTCTCCACCCCCAGTCCTTCTTCCCGATGAGTGCGAGTGATTCAGAAAGATGGGACTGGAACCCAGGGGGCATGCATCCTGGTCTGCTTCGGGCAGAGAAAACCTTGGGTATAAAGTAGAATTTCCGCGAGAGAGTATGACTAGTCCGTACCCCGTCCGTGGATGGAAGAGGGGTTGTTCTGGAATAAGATTCTTTTGTCAAGGTTACGTGTTTGACAACAATCATTCACCCTTGTCTATTTCGGTAGACAGTGCCGAGGAAATGTTTTGTTTGAAAGATTAACGAAACAATCTTTGGGTAACCAGAAAGAGGTAAGCCTCACCCTTTAAAACAAATGTTTTGATGGATAAGTAGGGGCAGCCTTGAAATTGTACTTTATACCTGGGGGCATGCAAACCTTTTGGAGTGCAAGCTAAGAGCGGTTATTTATCTGTTTTTGGGATTAGCCGTTTCCGAACTTGCATAAAGAAAGGATATGGAGTAAAGCTTAGTGAAGATGAAACTCCTTAAAAAATAGAGATCTCACAGGAGACATTTCTTATCTTATGACTGGTATATCGAGCAGTTTTAGCATAAAGTTCATGCTCGTTAAAAAATAAACGCAAGATCCGAGCAGTTTTAACGCGGTCTTCATGCTCGTTAAAAAATAAATAAAAGCAGTGAGCAATGTTTCCCCGAGAGTTTAAGCTCATTTTTAAATAAAAAATGAACCTATTCCGGTAAATAACCTCTGTGATCGTAAATTTATCAACCATAAAAAGCCTTGGTCGTGTTTGCACCTGCCACCTCCACCGTCATTTGGCCGATCGTTCACCTCCATATGATTGTTTACCCATTTTGAGGAACAGCTGCGAAGAGTGATTTCACCTAGCCATCCTTGTGACACTGCCGTGATTGGAAAATTCCAACCTGTATCTGGAATCTGCTGATATCCCTGTTTATCACTCGTTCCTCAAAAGACGAGTCTTCTTTGAGCTCTTTTCAACTGACTCGTAAAATATGAAAAGATTGCCGAGTTTTGGCCTTCCAGCTCGTTAAAGTGACTGGAAGAGCTATCCCTCCTCTAGATTTTAATCTTTTTGGACCTGAGGGATTATTGCACAAAAAGGTCGAGCGCTTGTTTTATTCGGCTTTCTTTAAAGTTATCGAAAACTCATCCCTTCTGTATTGTTTTATACTTTTTCGGACTTAAGGGATTAGATGACGAAAAAGGAATTTTGGAGTTAACTTTCTGTACCTTTTCAGACTCTCTAAAAATGAAAAGGACTGAGTTTTCCTTGTCGTTAGACTCGTTAAAATGATTAAATAGCGACAAACTTGTCTTTAGACGAGAACGAGTTTCCCTATCGCTAGGCTCGTTAAAACATAGCGATAGGCTTGCCCGAAGGGCAGGTTATAGAACAAGCATATGTTATCCTCCTCAAGCTTGACAAAAATAAAGAGGTACTGGTCAGAAATGACTGGGGAAAAATTGGGAGAACCTCAAGGCTTTAATGGTAGCAAGTCGCTCTTGAACATGACACTTTTCCTCCGTACCACATCGGGTTGGGTTGTTTTCATTCACCGGTCTCATCACAATGGTATCACCAAACCATCCACATTTGGGGTAATGCTACCGATCCATCGCATCAGTGTCGTTACGTGTTCAAGAGATGTTGTTCAGAAAGAGTCAACCGTGTCCCATCCACTGCCATACATTATCCTTCATCCACCCATGATCGCCACCCTGAATCATATGTCACAGATTGTTTTCACCTCCATTAAAATCATTAGCTCCGTTCCGTGTCACTGATGTGGGATTCATTAAGGCCCTCCTTTGACGGATCGCTTCTTGTCGACTTCAGCTCATTATCCAAGAAGTTGATCTAGGAACAACCCCCTCAGTACTTTGAAGCTTGCATGCCTCAATGGCAAGTTTCTCACTTCCGGCGACAGGTATACATCAATGACCTTCGACCGAAAGATTTTGCGTGGTGTTCGACGCCAAGTCCTTTATTCACACCACGTGAATTGTACTGTAGTACCTTGAGGGTCATTATCATTATCGGTGATTCCTCTCGCGCTTGTTAACGGTTTACATTATTGACTAGTAATCAAGCGATGTCTTTCCATGTTCGACTTCAGCGCAATTCTCACATGGATCGACTTGTACTTAGAGTGAAGATCGAACGAGTTTGAAGACCCCGGATCTAGTTTCATCCATCCGGGCTGCGATATATATTCAGGAAATATAAAGACATTTGACATGTACATCATTGCAGCAGATGATCATCCTACTCAAAGGATGATAATTTCAGCAGAGAATTATCAGTCTACCATCAGACGATCGTCTGTCCTATGTACCAAAATGAATTTATAAAGCTGAGCATGGGAATGCCCGCCTCAGCTAGATCATGAAAGAAGAATGAAAAATAATGTATTGTATTGTATTTTATTACAGGTCACCTCTCAACGATTGAATGAACTTCGGATCCTCCTGATAAAGCATTTCACCCGATAAACGACCTCATACTTTAGGGGGCAACTGTTATAGACATTTTTGTGCCTGCATGAAGCATGAAATGTCCATAATCTGAGGGATCCAAAGTCCCTAAACATGTTGTTCCTACCCCTAGAGGAACAAGGTCAGCAAACCACAGCACTGAATAGCAGTTCTCCACCTGAAAACACTCAAAAACAAGGCAATTCTGGATCATGTCAACTGCTCCACTGAGCATCTGCGCTGAATGTCAACTGCTCCACTGTCTACCTGCGCTGAATGTCAACTGCAAAGAAGGCTACCTGCGCTGGGCGAGTTGGGACATGTGGCACAGTCATTCCTCAAGGTGTCAATGCCCAGGAAGCTTCCAAAATGACACTTGGATCAGGGAATTCGACTGGTGATGAGTAAGAGGGTCTAGATCTCCAAGTGGAAGCAAGAACCTCCAAGTGGACTCAAGAACTAAAGAATAACTGAAGTGAGAGAGGACACTAGTCAGCTCTCAAGCTGACTCATCCTTTCTCCAAAACTCCTATATATAGAGCTCTCTCATGAGGTCTAAGGGGGCTGGAATCTTGTGAATGTAAGGAAGTGCTGTTGGTTTGAGTTTAGAACTATTGGGTGATTTGCTTTGAAGGAGGTGAAGAGGAGATTTCTTTCTGCTGGGAAGGTGATGCTGGATTGGGCCTCTTATGGTTGTATCACTTCCTGAACTTTACTTCTTCCATTAATAAAGCATTTGAGGTTCTTCTATATGCATGTGTCTCAATGATGTATTGTTATACTTGTGTATTTGATTTATTCTAATCCTTGAATCAATTATGAATGTATGCTTCTTGTAGTTTCCCTCTCTTGCCATTTTGCAGGATCTTGGTGTAGCTGGGCCAGTGAAAGAGCAAGGAGCTGGGAGCAAGCAACAAGGAGAGAAGATTGGATCAACCATTAGCGAAAGACATCGGTTAGTGGATCTCTTTCTCCCCTATTTTACTTTCATAAAGAAGAAATCTTAGATAGCTTTGCTTCGGTTGTTGCTGAGGTACTATCACCCTTAGAGTGGGATAGGGTCATTCCGTATTGGATACTTTTCCCAACAACACCTACCTCCACTTGGATTGGTGTTCTGTGGTTCCCTCGTATGGAACCTCTTGAGCAGTCCTTGCTCCTCTCTGGTTGTTGCACCTACTTCTCACCTCTTGAGAACTTCACCAGGTCTTTCCTCTTGAGGACTTCCTATCCTCTTCTCTTTTTTCCAACCTCAACTAGAATCCTCCTTTCCTTATGTAACCTCTCTGCTACAAGTTTCTCTTCCACAATTCTCTTCCCCTATCCAAGCAATTTTCTTATTCATGGCAACTTTAGCGGTATAGGCCACTCCCTGACTTCATGAGTAGTATCCTTCACTATATCTCTGTCTCCTCCCTAGGTTCTAGTTCCTCTATTTTTCTACTCACATTCTCCGCTGAGCTTCTCCTTATCCTATCTTCTATGGTGCTCGCTAGAGTCTCTTCATATTTTCAAAGAGTACTATGCTCTGATACCACATCATAGAAGGCCGCTTCGGTGGCCTGCGCATTTCCCAAGATCCTTCCTTTTTCTTTGCTTTCTTGTGGTGGCCATTTGTTTTTTTTTTTTCTGACTCTCTCTATATATTGTTTGCTCCAGGTTCTCAGCCTGACATTTAACTCAAAATTTTTTTTGACTCAATTTTACCCCCCAAAAAAAAAAAAAAAACTCACACACAAAAAAATCATGACATAATACATAGGTCTTGTGGCCTTTTACCTCCATAGTTCAACGCCCATATAAATACAAGCCTTATATAAAAGCACGACCACTAATTTCGAACAAGTGTATCATGGCCCCCGTGAGAACATGTCAGAGGTTGCCCTGTTATTCACTCGGGATTCTATTTTTTAATTTTTAATTTTTAGCGTTATTGTAAAGTTGCTATTTTGTGTGAGTGATGTGTGGAATGATTTATTCAGATAATTGTGGAGTGATTTGTAGAATTATTGATTGAAAAATTTGTGGATATGAAAAATACGGAGACCTTTCTTAATGTATTAATATATGCCTCTACTAATGAAATTTGATTTGAGTTAGTGTGTGCCATCCATGTGTATTATTTTCAAATAATTCTTGCTCTGGTGTGTATTACAAATTATTCTTGCTCTATTATTATTATTTTATTTATTTATTTATTTTTTTCTATTTTATTTTTTTTTTGCTAAATTTACTTCATTTGGTATCAGAGCTGGAGTGGCTACTGTAACAAGGTGAATTGAGAGTGTGTGAATGTTGTAATTTGTGTGAGCAGTCGGAGCAGAATGCGTGTTGATGGCTATGCGTTGAAGACCTGTGTGTGGACATCTAAGCACGTTGTGCTGTGTTGGAGAAAATATTTCCTGAATTTTGCATGGTGCAAGCTTACGTTGAATACTCTATCCTTATGCTAAATTTTGCGTGGAGCAAAGCTGCATTGAATGAATTCTTAACGGAGCAAACGAGCAAACCTGCATTGATGAAAGCAACCATGGAGTCACCAACGTGGAGTAGAAGTCCAGCGTGTGAATGAATCTTTATGCAGTGTTGGACACTGAGAAAGATCTATGCGTGGAGTGCTCTTTCAACATGGAGAAATTGTTGTCTGCTCCATATTTATAAATGCAAGAAGCATTGAAGGTTGGACATATGGTAACTGGTTCCTTTTATTAATTAAGGTCAAACCACATCGTTCTCGCATTTCTTCATGCTTTGAACCTATGTTAAAGCTTTTATCATATAATTCCATCTTATTTTTTGGTATTCCCAAGGTTATGTTTTTTTTAATATTCCTTAAATGGTGTGAAATTCACCTCTAGTGGAAGTTAACGTATTTAAAAACTATTACTATCATACTTTGCATTATTGGTTAATATAAAGAGTAAGAGAGAGGATTATTAGAGAGCATGAGAGAGATTAATTGTTTTTTAATAAAGTTGGTAGTTTGGGTTTAAAAAAAACTGAGGGTATAGTTTTCAAGTCCTTACAAAGGGATATTATCTATATATATATTAAAAGGATTGGTAATAAAGCTGAAAATGGAGGATGAGAATTTAAGTATGGGGGTTTTACGCAGTGCATTATATTAGATATCATTTTGGGATTCAACTGCGTTAAGTAAGTCATTCACGTATGACCATTTCCATGAGAGGTAGTCGTAACTGACTAATTTCTCATGATTTTTGAATAGTTCATTTAGCACTCATTGCATCAGGTGATGCTCACAGGGGTGAAGAAATGGGATTGAAACTAGTGAAATGAATCACATAGCGTCAATCATCACTTCCGGGGCTTGCACCCGGTAACCAGGACTTCCCGGGAGGTCACCCATCCCAGATCGCCTCTGGCTCAAGCGCGCTTAATCTTTATTGATGATTAATTCATTTTTAAGGAAAATTTGTTTGTAATTGCGCCATCTTGTACTCTCTTTTAATAAAAAGAATATATATATATATATATATATATATATATATATTTGGTGGTGGTTGAGTCCCAATTTTTGGACATTTGGTTCTTGTCCTGGGTTGAAGTGGGACACATTGTGTTATTTTGTGTATTTTCTCTTTATCACTCTCTCTTACTCTCCTCATGGCGACAAGCAATACTATATTGCCTAAACTTGTTGGCACAAACTATTTTTATTGGAGCAAACACATGCAACCTATATTCATCACCAAATGTTTATGGGAACTTGTATTTGATGGATATAGTATGCCTTATCCTTATGAATTGAAAACATTAAGTGACAATGAAAAGAAATCTCTTAAGGAACTTATTAAGAAAGATAATGAAGCACTTTCACTTATAGGAAGCACTCTTGAATAATTTATATTTCCAAGAATCAATGGTGAAATATCATCTAAGGAAGCACGGGATATCTTTAAAAACACATATGAAGGTGTTGTTGTAGCTAAAATTCAAACACTAAGGAGGAATTTTGAAAATACCCATATGTAAGGTAATGAATGCATTCATGATTACATCACAAAAATGAAAGATATTGTTAATCAGATGAGGTCATTAGGTGAAGATGTTCTAGAAAGAAGGCTAATTGAGAAGATTTTAAGAAGTGTTTTGCCTAAGTTTCAGATGGTCACTACCAATATTATGGTCTCCACATATTTAAATACCATTCAAATTGATGAATTAAGTGGATTCTTGTTAAATGTTGAAGATAATCAACCATATGAACAAGTAGAACATGCCTTTTCTGTAAATCATAGAGGAAGAGGAAGGAGTAGAGGCCAATATCATAATCAAAATCAAAACATAAATCAACAAAATTCACAAGGAAATGCATCACCTTCAAGAGGTAGAGGAAGGAATCCTAGTCAGTTTAAAGGAAGAGGACACGTAAGAGATGGAGGCAGAAATGGAGGATGAGGTGGAGGACTACAATGTTATTATTTCCAAAAATTTGGCCATCTTGAAAGAGATTGTTATGCAAAAATATTAGATATGGAGCGAAAGGGTGCTAATACATTTGTTGAAGAAACTAGGAATGAGAAGTTATTCATCTCAATTTTGATGGCACATAATGAAGAAATTGAAGTATGGTTTATTGATTCATGATGTTCAACTCATATGACATCTCAAGAACAATTGTTTACCAAAATTAATAACAACTATTCTGATAAAGTCATATTTGGTGATGATTGTGTTTTTGAAGTGAAAGGGAAAGGCACTTTTGCAATACCAAAATTGTATGGAAAGAAGAATTTAATTGAGGACACTTTGTTGACATCAACATTCAAGAAGAACATACTTTTTGTAGGACATATGACAGAGAAAAACTACAAGTTAGTGTTTAATAATAAAGAATTCTTGATCATGGATAAGTTGGATCAAAATGTAGTTTTAGAAAGAGGTGAAATGACTGAAGATAGGATTTTTAAGCTCTCTTTTGACTTAAGTAATTCACTGAGTTTGAAAGCAAAAAAAGAAGCAAATAGTAAGCTTTGGCATTATAGGATGGGACATCTGAAATTTCAGAGTTTGGCGCTCTTGAGAAAGAAAAACATGGTGAATGTTCTTCCTTATATTAAGTTGAATGATGATGTATGTAAAGGGTGTATTTTTTGCAAACAACACAGGGAAAGTTTCTTAGATATAACATGGAAGGATAGAGAACGTCTAGCATTGGTGCATTCATATTTGTGTGGTCCAATGGAGGCTGTGACTTTTGGAAAGACACGCTACTTTCTCACTTTCATTAATGATTATTCTAGGAAGATATGGGTGTATTTCCTGCAAGAGAAGTTTGAAGTGTTTTCTCATTTTCTTGAGTTTAAGGCTTTATTTGAAAACCAAAGTGGTCTAAAAACTCTCACCCTAAGAACAAATAATCGGGGAGAATACAAGTGAAATGAGTTTTTGAATTATTTCAGGAAGAACATAATAAAGTGAGAGTTTACTAATTCATACTCTCCTCAACAAAATTGTGTTGCAGAGTGGAAGAATATGACCATAGTTTAATTGGCTAGGAGCATGTTAAAAACTAAGTCACTTGGAAATGCGTTTTAGGCTAAAGTAGTAAACACAACAGTATACCCTCTTAACCAATGTCCTACAAAATCAGTGTTGAATTTGACTCCAGAAGAAGCATGGTGAGTATACAAACAAATTTTTGCACATATGAAAGTTTTTGGTTGTACTGCATATGAACATGTTCCTAAGGAAAAGAGGATGAAATTGGATGATAAGAGTGTGAAGTGTATCTTTATTGGATACAACACTGAAACAAGAAGTTAGAGGTTGTTTTATCTTGAAGCAAAGAAGGTGATAATAAGTAGAGATGTTGTGTTTGATGAGAAGGGAATCTATCATCGAGAAAAGGTACACTTTGAATTGAAGAAATATGTAGTGAATATTGGCGATGAATCAAATTCTAAGTTTGTCTTTAAAGATAGATGAAGTTAAGAATAAGCCTAAGTGGCTTGAAAAATGTCATTCAGAAATAAATATGTTGGATAGAAATTTTGAAAGAAGGGTTACTAGATCTCAAAGTTGTTTAGTAAATTATGCACTTATGGAACAAGTAATGAAAATGTATGAACCAAAAGATTATGCAGAATGATTAAGAATGAAGAAATGGAATGAAGCTACGGAAGCATAATTGAATTCCTTGGTAAAAAATGATACATTGGACTTGGTCAAATTACCAAATGGAAAATATGTAATTGGCACTAAGTTGGTTTATAAAACCAAGTATAAATCAGATGGCACAATTGATAAGTATAAGGTTCATTTAGTTGAAAAGGTCTATGCATAGAAAGAAGGAATTGATTATACTGAGACATTAGCCCTACTGGAAAATTTGGATACAATCAAGATGATTATTGCATTTGCTGCAAAGTACAAGTGGCCAATTTTTTAGATGGATGTTAAATCAACCTTTCTAAATGGTTACGTGGATGAAGAAACTTATGTGGAGTAGATTGAAGGTTTTGAAGTGCCAAGAAAATAATATTATGTTTATAAGTTGAATAAGGCCTTGTATGGTCTAAAGCAAGCGCCAAGGGCATGGTATTCAATAATTGATACGTATTTTCAGGATCATGGCCTCGTTAAAAGTCTATCTGAGTCCAATCCCTAATATTTCAGTGAGGACAGGCCATTCTGATAGTTTCCTTATATGTTGATGATTTGATCTACATAGGGAGTGGTACAAAACTATTTCAATGGTTTGTCACATATGATTGCTAAGATTGAGATGACAGATCTTGGTGATTTGCACTATTTCTTGGGTATTGAAGTTTGGAAAAATGAAGATGGTATTTTCATGTCAAAAGCCAAGTATACTTGGGACAATATGAAGAAGTTCATAATGTTTAGTTGTAAGCCAACAACAACTCCTTTGGAAGTTGGGTTAAAGTTATACAAACATGATGACTCCAACTCAGTTGATGTTACTTTGTATCATCAATTGGTTGGAAGTTTGATCTACTTAACTACAGCTCGACCATATATTTATTTTGCAGTCAATATGGTATCAATATATATTACATAGCCCAAGGAATTACATTGGAAAGATTCTTAGAGGATTTTATTATATTTGTGTGGAAAAATTGGTTATGGTTTGGTATACACGTCTATAGAAGATTTCAGGTTGTTTGGTTATACAAATTCATATTGGGTTGGATGTATGGATGACAAGAAATCAACTTCATGGTAATCATTTAGTATGGGTTTAGTAGCAATTGCTTGGAGTACTAACAAGAAAACTAAATTTTCTCCCTCCACAACAGAAGCAAAGTAGAAAGTGACAGTGACAACAACATGTGAAGTAGTTTGGTTAAGAAGAATCCTAAAGGATCTACATGAACATAAGAGAAACCCACTAAATTGATGTGTGATAATAAAAGTGTTATTCAGAAGACCAAGAATCCAATTTTCATAAGAATAACAAGTATATTGATATTCAGTATCATTTTGAGCAGGGTTTGGTTCAACAAGGAGTGATTGAGATCAAGTACTGCAGAACAGATGAATAGGTAGCTGATATATTCACCAAAGCTCTATCTAAGGAAAAGTTCTGCAAATTCAAAGATCATATTGGAATATTTCCAAATGATTATTATGGGGGAGACATGGTGGAATAATGATTCATTTGTTATTTGTTAGAGTTATTGTAAAGTTGTTATTTTGTGTGATATATTTGTGGATTTATTGATTGAGATAATTATGGATATTAAAAATCCTGAGACCTCTCCTCATGTACAAATATATGCCTCTATTAATGAAATTTGGTTTGAGTTGGTGTGTGTGAGGCGTGTGTATAGTTGTCAAATTATTCTTACTCTGTTAGTTTTTTTGTTGGTGTATTTCATTCATTCCCACAAGCCTTACCTCACCAGAGGTCGACTATATTAACTTGGGGTTGGAAACTCACCCCCTTAATTTTTTTCCTATGGACACTGACTCATTCAAAAACCCACTACATTAATTGAGCTTTAGTCCTAACTACTTGACGGGGTTGGAGTTGGTTGAAGGTTGGCATAATTGTTTCCTTTCATGCTTATTCCACTTAAAGCTAGAGGTCAACCATTTTTTCTTCCAACTTGGCCCACTAACTGCTCGTATTGGCCATCCATGAATCTTTATTCTTTGCTTGGGATTGCCGACTTTGTGCTGATTGTCTCTTTGTGCAAACAATTATAAGTTATAACTGATACCTGAACAAATCTTGACAACAACCAACCATAGGCCATGTATTAAATAAACACGCTTCATCGTTAATGAAATTTAATGCAAAATCACTCACCCATCACTCTGCCCACTGTAGACTTCTCGACTCATCCACAAGGATCACACACTTACTCTATGGGATTTAACTTCTCGAGCTTCTTTTTCCTTACAATTCCCATTCTTGAATTAATTTAACAAGTGGTTCTCTAGATATTCGCACTGTATCCTTCTATTTTTACTCAACAAAGGAGTTTACACATTTAATTCCAAGTCTTCTACTCAAGCACCACTAACTGAGACCTTCCACTCAAAACTTCTATATTCCAAATGAAAAATTAATGTTAAAGAAAGGTTACGTGTCTCTTTTGAGTGGGATCTATCTTGTATTTGGGAAAATTTTGAACACAAGAAATACGCAAACTACATAGGCCCTGAAAAAGTGCATTCACTAAAACACTATCTCTACTTCATTAAGATTGGATGAACACATTTACCATAATAATGATATGGCTCCTGCAACTGGGCTTATGTTATGAAAATAGCTCACAAAAAGATAGAAAAGATAGATCAACGCCTTAGAATTCAGCCTGTTCGAGGGGGAAACCTCTTTTACATTACACAAATGAACAATTCTTGGATGATACAAATGACAAAAACTCCTTTGTATATATAGGAGTCTAAGGGGTCATAATATAATAAGATCCGACATAACAATAATAATATAAGGGGACAATAATAACAATAGTGGGATTCTATGGCGCACAATAAAAATAATATGGGGATTACATGGGTACAAAAATATAATAAGGGGGTTGTCCTAATAACAATAAGGGGTTACACTAGTAGTATAGAGGCATAACATGCCCCTCTCCTTCAAAAAGTGTTGTCCTCAACGCTTGAGTAGTTCTTGATGCTCCTCTATAAAATTCTTGTCCTCCCATGTAGAATCTTCAGCAGGTAAGTTCTTCCACTTTATGAGATACTCTGAAATTGATCGATTTCGTAGTTGTTACGTTCTTGTTTCTATGACTGCTCCAGGCTCTATTATGATTTTTCCTTCCTCGTCAAGTTCTGGCAATATTGTTTGAACTGGGATCTTCTGCGACTTTTGAATGAGTGGCTACAGTTCTTCGTCCTTCTTCCATTCATATCTTGTTTCATTTATCCAATCTAGTTGGATAATAGAAATGGAGCACAACAATGCTTCCATATCCTCATCCTTTCTTGAGTGTGCATCTGCCACAACATTTTGCTTCCCTTTTTTGTAGCTGATTTCAAAGTCATAACCCAACATCTTTGTGACCCATTTTTGTTTCACTTTAGAGGATAATCTTTGTTCTAAAAAGTATTTAATACTATCATGATCTGTTTTTACCTTGAAGTGTCTTCCCATTAGGTAAGGTCGCCATTTCTCAAGTGCGTGTAGTATTGCCAACATTTCCTTCTCATAAATAGCTTTCTTGGGGAACATTTGTTTGTATGTATGTAACCATAAAAATACCCAATCACCTACATCAAAAATTCTTTCATTGCGATGTTGATCTGCCTGTTGTTTCATTCGATTCTGCACCAAAGTAGTTTTATCCTTTAAAAGTTGCAGAACTTGTTTTTGATGCTCGATGTGATCTTTCACTGCTTGAATCTTTTTCTTCTTGATATGTCCTTCTATATTGAGAGTTTTAGGAGTGGTAATTTCTTCCAGTGCATTACAAGATATGGTCGGATTCATTTCTTGATGCTCTATGTGATCTTTCACTTCTTGAACATTTATCTTCTTGATATGTCCTTCTATCTTGATAGTTTGAGGAGTGGTAATTCCAGCCATTGCATTACAAGATATGGTCGGATTCATTTCTTCTTTCTTAATGTGGTCTTTCACTTCTTGAACCTTTTTCTTCTTGACATGTCCTTTTATCTTAAGAGTTTGAGGAGTAGTAATTCTTTCTAATGCTTTAGAAGATATGGTCAGATTCATTTCTTCTTTTTATAGGGTTTGTTCTGGTGTATATCCTCTTCATTTGACGTTTCTTGTTCCTTTTCTTCATCCTCTTCACAATCTATGTAAAATAATTTCTTCTCAGAACACTTATGACCTTTAGTGTATTTTCTATCACAACTGCAACAAAGCCCTTTTGCTCTTTTTTATTCCAATTGTTGTGGTGTCAACCTTGCAGGTTGTGGATGGCTAGGGGTAGCAGCACTTCCATCTTTATGATTGTGAGTGGTAGGCTTCCTTGTTGCCATAATTTTGTTTTCCATTTTTCTTGCCAACCTGAATGCATTCCCATCAAATCATCCAATCAAAGGAAAGTATTCCAACACAACAATTGAGGGGTTGTTGAACAACACAATTTTTCTTTTCATTTTTCTTTCCAACCTGAATGCCTTCCCAGTTATCTCTAAAAAATGGAAAGGAAAATGGAAAGCATTCTTGGCATTCAGGTTGGCAAGAAAAATGGAAAACAAAATTAATGGAAGAACTAGTTATCTCTGATAAATGATAATGAAATTTCAAAAATTCAGTAAAAATAATTTAGGAAGGGGAAACTACTTATTGAAATATTTAGATAAATAAAATTACTCTGATCATAAAAAACTCATTTAAATTGCAATCTCTTAAAAACCTTTCATAGATGAAAATACCTATTTATCCATATCAGTCATTAATTGGTTATAAAGATAAAGTAAGGGGCCTTTTACAACTTAGCCTTTTGATGTACTCATTTGTCACAGGTAGAGCCACTGCTGCCAGCAAGCGTTCATAGCTTCAACAAGGTTACCTTTTAACCAACAATAATTTAGTATCCCATCCATTTAATAGTGATAGTAGTTAGATATAAATTCATTTTTTTCTTTTTTCTTTTTAAACTAGTATCTAAAAGCCATTGTCCTGGTTTGGTGGCCAGATAGTGACAATTCCATTCACTGGTAGTAATTAAATTGAACAAGCTGGCTCGTGATGAGACCCCTTGTCTTATAATTGAAACAATCATAAACCATTACCATGATTTGGTGTTCAGTATTGTTAATGTCAATTTTATTATTTCCCTATGATCATGGTAAGTAGACTCTTGATGAGAGCTCTTATCATTTAGATTTATTATATTTTTGAATTACACGCTAAAAATTATGTTTTAATGGATGGGGAGAATCATTGACTCCTTAAGAGTTTTGGATGACAATT
This sequence comes from Pinus tabuliformis, assembly GCA_031772625.1. NCBI lineage: Eukaryota > Viridiplantae > Streptophyta > Pinopsida > Pinales > Pinaceae > Pinus > Pinus tabuliformis. Next base: position 779,228,059 of record CM062812.1, on the reverse strand, counting down.
AGAGTTGAAGATGCTTAGTCATAAGACAGTCTTTACTTTTTAAAGATAACCTTTCTTAACTGATAATAGAGTAAAAAAGACTTCATAATTTTTTGAGGTTTAAAAGATTTCACAACTTAATGGAAAAATTACAGAGTTATATAATTTTTATCTAATATTTCAAATTTCGTAACCAGTTTCTTAAAAATTCCTTCTTTTAAATGGTTTCAAGAGATGTTTGCGAAAAGATAAAGGTATGCTATTAACATTATTATCTAAAAGAAAAATGTAAATGTGATATGATAACAAAATTTTCTCAAGATACGACCATTCACAAGTATGTTGGTAAAATCACCAAAACCAAATCTAAAAGGAAAACTCCACAAGATTGTTTATATAAATTTCTTAACAAAAGAAAAAGAAGATAATCAAGTAAACATTCTTTCTTATGTTGAAATTTAGATAAATTTTAACTTGTAAAGTTATAAGCATTTAGTAATAATAAAATTTAGTTCAAATGAGGAAGCATCTTAACCATTTTCTAATCAAAGTAATGCTTTTAAAGAAAAATATTAAAGGTTTAGAGATCCCCCATTTTGGCTGATTCGATGAGAATCATTATTGCTTCCTTTAAAAACTTAAAGCAAATTAGGAAAATGAGCTCAAAGTTTGATCTGGTGGAGGTGTGAAAATGCTTGTGAAGAGCTACAAAAGAGAGTTATATATCAACAAAAACTAAAAACAAAACTAAATCTAAAAAGTAAATAAATGAATGAAAGTGAGTATATGAGACTTACCATTGAAGAATTTCATTTAATATTACTTGAGAGATATGACTTTGTCCAATGCAAGGCAACTAACTCAAAATCATTATTTATTTAATCTAATCTAAATTAATCTACTCCTAATTACTAACTGAATGGAGGGAAAATGACTAGGTATAGTCATACTTCCAATGTAACCATTCTCTCGTTTTATTACCTACATGTATGTACAAGTTAAACATTAGTAAAAATATGATACGAATAATCAAAATAAAACAAAATTTATTATTTATATCTAATTTGAAATTATGTACAAAAAAGGTTTTTTTAAAAATCAATCTGTTAGTAAACCATCTCTTTTGGAAAGCATTCTCTAAGCAAATATCAATGGGATCATCAAAGAATGGATGAATATTTGTTAAAGAGTGAAAACTTACCAAATGAGATGATGACAAGGCATGTTGTGAAAGAACATTCTCAAGATTTAGATTTGACTGATGATGAAATGATTGGAATGAATTTCTGAATATCGAATTAAATTTAAATGAAATGATTGTTGATATTCAAGGTTATGAAAAACCAATTCATCATATTTACTTAATAGATCTCGAAGATGTTCAATATTACAAGATTGAACATGCTTGCAAAAGGAAAAGAAAACAAAAGGAAAGAATGTAAAAACAAACAAATCATTATGAAAACTAAAATTACAAAATAATTTTACAAGGAAATTCTAGAACTCATCATGGATCTTAGTCGATGAATTGCCACTAGAAGGAAATTCCCTGGAAAACTTATAAATGCAAGTTTCTAAAAGAGAATCAGAATGAAATACGTCAGAAACTCGCAAAATTAACTCATCAAAATTCTCAAAATTAAGTTTGTGTTTAGAAAAAGGGAACAAAATTAAAGCATGTGAATCTTCACAAGATAGATTAGTTTTCAAAATTGGCACACTTTGTACAAGATGTGATTTTTTATCCTCATTTTCATGATAATTGTCATAAATTACCTTCTTCTTATGAAAATTAAATGGTTGATCTGAACTAACAGAATCAGAAAATACAAAAGAAGAGGGTTTTGCAATTAAAGAATTATCATCCAAATGAGTAATAGATGCAGAATTTTCAGAACAAGGATTAGGAAAATTATCACTTGAAAGATTAAGATGATCATCATTGACTATATTCTGATTTGAAAACACATCAGGATAAAGAAAATAATGCATGCCAGAATATAATGATGGCTGAAATGATTCATTTATACAATTTGCCGTATTATAATCCTGGTTTAAAGAAGTTCTTTCAAATGTAATTACATGTTCTAAATTTTCTGAATTTTCCTTTAAAGAAGATAAACCAATATGTTCATTATCCAAGTCTTGTTGTAAATTAGATTTTATTGGAACTATTGATCGATCACATGTATCGTTAAAAATTGTTGCAATAACATTTTCAGATTTTGTATTTATAATGGAAACATTTGTTTCAGAACTAAGAAAATGAAAATTACAATTTTCTAAGAATAAAGGTTGTGATTCAATTACAGGTTCGGGTTCCATAAAATCATTTAATGATTCAAGACTAGTTAATGAGTTAGATGTGTCTTGTTCTTCATTAATTGATTTATTATTTTCAAGATTAGAAGAAACAAGAGCAGTAAAATATTCAATTAAATCTTCAGTTAAAGGAAAATCATCTAAGTGAAATCTATAACAAAGTGACCAAAATCTATTATAAAAATCATCTAAAGATTCATTATCATACATGTAAAGATTGTCTAACTCTAAACACAAACTATCGTAACTATAATTATGATGTGCTTTTAGAAATACCAGGCAGAAATGCTTCCATGAATGAATTGACTTTGGAGGAAGCACCAGGAACCATTTGCGGATTCGTCCTCTAAACGTAAGAGTGAAAATCCTGCAAATCTCATTATCAATGATTATATTAAAAGACTTACATCTATTAACAAAATCAGAAATATGATTTAACGCAGAAATATTACTCTCACCATCATACTTTAACTTTGATAAGGGCTCAATCTGCTTCTTGGGCATGCCTCATGCAAGCTTGGGCGAATTGAACGCATGATCAAGTGTAGGAATTCATGTGGGAGCCATGATTAGTTAAAAAATGATATAACAAAATTTAAACAAATAACTAATTCAAGGCCCTCCTTCTAGCACCAAAATGTTGATGCCTTGAAAATTGCTACAACAACATTGGGAGAAAACCACCCAGTCCAAATCTTAAAGCACTACAACAAAACAGGCAATTTACGCCATATTTAGCACCAGATTTTAGTGTATTTTTCACTCCATTGGGATGAGCAGTCTGGCGCTAAATCTGGCTCTATTGTACAATTTTTAAAGCGTCTTTTTTTTCGCCAAATATTGCATCTTTCTTTATGCCAAATTTTGCATCATTTTTTGCATCATATTTTGCACCAAGATTTTCATTTGGTTTTACAACAGGTTTTGCTTCTAGTTTTGTGCCATTTTTTGCATCATTTTTTGCTTCATGTTTTGTGCCATTCTTTGCTTCTATTTTTGTGTCGTAATTTGCATCGATTTTTACACCATCTTTTGCATCTGATTTAGTGCTTTTTTTTGCATCCAGTTTGTGCCAATTTTTGCATCTAGTCTTATGCCATTTTTTGCTTCTAATTTTGTACTTATTTTTACATATATTTTTGCGCCAATTTTCTACATTTTTTTACACCATTTTTCGCATTTAACTTTGCACCATATGTTGAATCTGATTTAGTGCCAATTTTTTCATCCATTTTTGCACCATTTTTTTCATCCACTTTTTTGTTTCATTTGTCTCCTTTTTTGCATCCTATTTTGCACCTAATTTTGCATCATTTGTTGCATCCAATTTAGCATCATTTTTAACATCATTTCTTGCATCCAATTTTGCATCCTTTTGAGCATCTAAATTTTCACCCTATGTTGAACCATGTCTTGCGTCCACCTTTGAATCTCATTTTGTGTCTAATGTTACGTTCAATTTTGAGCCATTTTTTTCGTCTACTTTTGCATTTTTTTTTGCACCAAGTTTTGAATCATTTGTTGCACCTCATTTTGCATCCAATGTTGCATCTAAATTTGAGCCATTTTTATTTTTCATGCCATTTTTCTACTCTTGTGTCCAAATTTTCACCATTTTTTATGTCCAATTTTGCATCCTTTTTGGTGTCTAATTTTGCATCCTTTTTGGCATCCAAATTTGCATCATTTTTTCTGCCACATTTTGTGTCCACACTTGCATCTCATTTTGCACCTAGATTTTAGTTTGAATTTTCATCTAGTTATGCATCATTTTTGGCATCCTTAGTTTCACCCTTTTTTTGTCCCATTTTTCATCTTGTTTTGTGTCTTTTCTTACATCCTTTTTGCACCCAATTTTGCATCCTAATTTTACACCATTCTTTGCATCCTCATTTTGGTGTCCATTTTTGCATCCTTGTTTGCGCCAAATTTGGTATCTTTTTGTATGCCATATTTTGTTCCCTTCTTTGTGTCTAGTTTTGCACCATTTTTTAATTCTACTTTAAAACCCTTTTGTGTCATTATTTGCATCTTGTTTTGATGGCTAGTTTAACATCCAATTCTACTCCCAATTTTGCATCAATGGTTACATCCACTTTTGGCTTCTTGTTTAGAGTTTTACTTTTATTTCCATTTTACTAATTTTATTACATAGTGAAATATATTACAGTTTCTAAATATCATTTTGTTGTAGGATTTAATGCACAGTTAGATGAATATAAACCCTCTCAGTTTATCCCAGAAACCTAGGATAGAATTATTAAGAGAAAGGTTGTTCTAAGGCTCAAGATTCTTAGTAGATCAAGATGTAGAGTATAGATTAAGAAAAGGAGAATGAATTTATGTGAGTCCTCGCATGCAAGTCTTGTTGGAGTTTTTAGTGTAGCTGGGAAGTCCTCCTAGCTAGCTCCAAATCTTGGTCCTACACACAAGAGAGAGAACAAAGAAAACTTCAGAACATAATATCTTGATAATTGAAACTATCATAAACATATAAATATTACTGAATAAATAAATATAAACCAAAATCCCATACATTCATTAGTTAAATAGGATAAGTAAATAATGAATAGTAGCATATGGAAGGAAGAACCACTCATCTATATTAATAAAGGAGTTGGAGGAAAGTTACAACCATCAGATGCAGTTGCAACAACACCTCCCTCAACTCCTAGCTCCAAAACACTCCCTCTCAAGGTAGATCTCAGCAGCGTGACAATACATGAATTCCCATCCTTTCCCCAAGCCTCCAATATATAGGAAAGTGAAGGCTATGAAGATTTCTCAAATTCCTCATTAGTTCAATTTTGGCAAAATCTTTTGGGTGAATAATGTTTCCTCATATAAAAATGGCATTTTCCACTTTTTAGATGCTTTTGTGCTTAGGAAAAAGCTTCCCCATGCTTTATGGCTCTTTCCCACTATTGTATGCTTTTACTTTTTAGGAAAAATCTAAAGATGAGGATAAAGAGATCACATTCTGCCATATGATTTTCCGAAAGTGAACAAGAGTGTCAAATTCTGGTTAACTCGAGATTTTTTCCTTGTGACTTAGCATTAGCAGAATTTTCATTTTAAAATGTTAACATTGAATTTCCATGTCATAATGTGTAAGCCAGTCAAAATTCTTTAAAATTTAAAAGACATACAGGTGACTAGGCACTGGATTTTTTTTAGTAATATAACTTACCTAATTTAACTGTGAATGGTGCCCAAGTGACCCAAAACTATATTAAATATTAAAAATAAAATTAATATCTTAATCTATAAAAGTTAGAATATAGAGAATATTTTCAATGAAGGGTAAATCATGGTGTGCTAAGTAAATAAATTTAAATATAAAATCCTAAATCCTAAATTTAATTTAAATTTTAAATTTACTTTCTTAATTTAAATTATATTAAATCTTGTATTGATAAATTAATTTAAATATAAAATATAAATATATGGTTATTTTGATAAAAGTGCATTTATTTGAGTAACTTAAATTTAAATTTAACTTTAATTTATATTTTAAATTTTCCTTTTAAATTTAAATTTTCTTAAATCTTGTGTTAATAAATTAATTTCAATATAAAATACATGTAGACGGTTATTTTTTATAAAAGTGAGGTTTATTTGGGTAATTTAAATTTAAATTTAAATTTCCTTTAAATTTTGAATTTGCTTTTTTAATTTAAATTTACTTTTTTAATTTAAATTTTATTAAATCTTGTGCTAATATATTAATTTAAATATAAAATACATATACAATTATTTTGATAAATGTGACATTTATTTGGGTAATTTTGGTAAAAGAATAATAAAAATGATATATTAAAAAATTGTCTACATGGCATTATTTTATTAGTTTCTTAATTTTTTCTTAGGTGGTTATTTTTGAGTTGAAAATTCCTCTAATGTGATAATTTTGGTAAGAAAAGTTAAATGAAGGGGACAACTTGTTATAGACTAGGATAATGTGGTCCTCATGGTACATAACTTGTATTATAGTCTTATATAGTTTAGGAGAAAAGGGTATTTCAACCAACAACATAATATTCTCCTCCAAGATGATGAGGAGGTATTTTCATGTATAACACATTTAAGAAGATATCACAATTCAAATTGATAACTTAGTATTTGTAAAGAAATTTGAGGGTAATTGACAACATTCATAAAAAATATAGCAATATCATCATATATAACAATTCTCCATCAAAAAATCATTGACAATTTTCAATATACATATATCACTACTAAATCAACACTTATCGTAGAGATCATTATTCCAAGGTAAATTCACAACATTACATCCAAAAATAGTAATATCATCATCATAATCATTCCCCATCAAAAAGCAGTGACATGTTTCAACACATATATAAAGTAACAAGATAATAATAATAATATCCTCATCATCTTTAATCAAATCAAATAAGATTCAAATGTGTGATTATCATATCAAAATATTTCATGAACACCATTATTCTAAGGTAAATTCACAACATCCATCAAACGATAGTAATATCATCATACATAATAATTCTCCATCAAAATAATGTTGATAATTTTCAATATACACATAAAATAACAAGATAAAAATGATAATATCATCATCATATTTAATCAAATCAGCTAAAAGTTAATGTATGATTACCAAATAAAAATGTTTCATAGATATCATTATGCTAAGGTAAATTGACAACATCCATAAAAAAATAGGAATCTCATCATACACGATAATTCTTCATAAAAAAACTGTAAACATTTTTCAGCATATTCATAAGGTAACAAGATAGTACCGATAGTATCATCATCATTATTCAAATCAACTAAAATTGAAATGTATGATTACCATATTAAGCCATCCAACTAAATATAAAAAATAACGCATGGCTAGCTAGCACCACGAAAATCATAGTCAACATCCTCATGATCATTTCCATGATCATCATCCAGACCATTCTGATAATATCATCCACATAATCATCACCAACGCCATCACCATCCTCATCATCATCATCTCAGATATATGATGTAATCTAAACATAGTCTATATCATCATCTTCGTGGTCATTACCTGTAGCGTTCTGGAAAAAAAATCAATATTACATGTTAGTACTAATTCTATAGAAAAATGCATATTTTTATTACAATGCTAACAATAAAATGAGGTAGGAGATAATAACATTTAATAGTACTAAAAATAAAATGAAAATATGGCTTAAGATATATTGGAGATCCAACTAATATTACACTTGTAATTCACATTAAGTAGTAGAAGCATTTTTTAATTCATATGAAGTAGGTACCCATTTGTTCTTCATATTATATTGTGAATGTTTCTTATGATTTCCATGCACAATTGGTAAATTAATATTTACTGGAAGCTTTATTTCAAATTACAATTGTAATCTAGATTAGAAATAGAAGAAATTTTAACAAAAAAAGAATGTCACATGAAAAAGTAATTTGTTTTTAATGAAAAATAAGTCGCATATAATATGAATGTCACATGAAATATTGAGTTGTTTTTAATGCATGTACTTTTATCTGTAATAAAATGGATCAAAATGTTTGTTCAAGAACAAATTCTCACAAATAATTACTTCATTTTATCCATTATCACACTTAATCCATTATACCTAATGACAACAATGATTCCATTCAAATTGCTTTGAACTCCCTAAATATAATGTAAAAGAGAAAACTCCATGACCACGACCATGACCGCAACCCCCTCCCTTGCCTCGTCCACCATCAGATACAGTGAACTTGGAGTTATGACCATGACAGAAACCCCTCCCTTGCCTCGTGTCCACCATTAGAAGCATTGAACTTGGAATTAAGAGTACCCATGTTTTCTTTGCTCTAATTAATCTCCAAGGAATCAAAACTTGATCAATATATCAAGGACTCCATCAAGGAATAGATATATCATAAGAGAAGCTCAATAGGCTTTGCCAAAAGAGTGTGAAATAACACTTATCTCTGTTTTATGAAATAACTCGAGTGAGTGGAATGAATGGTGGGAAACACTTACCAAGGAAATGAATATTTTTGGTCCGTCCTTATTTCTATTATTATTTTTGCTTCTTAGAATGGAGGGGAGTGTTTAAAAAAATTCTAAAAAAGATTTAAAATTAATAAAAAAAAATAAAAAAAATAAATAAATTATTTTCTTAAGTTTAGTTTTCTTTTTTAATATATATTCAATTTATTATTTTTTTATTTTCTAAAAATATATATTTAGTTTTTGGTTTTTTTTATAACGAAAATTATATTTTCTTTTTATAAAAATGGATTTTAAACATCCATTCATGCTAAATTTGTGATTTTATGATATAAGTTTAAATTATATATAAAAAAGTAACTTAATGCCATGTGTTATGTCGCTGAGATGGGTATTATACATCTCTTCCTTGCTAAGTTATAGAATGTGCTTGGGTTTTCTTAATGCAATACAATTAATTCTTCTCTTCATTATATCTTGAGATGTTCAACTTGCACCTAATAAAAAAATAAAGTTAAAATAGGTTTTCCTTTGCCCTTTGTACATTTTTTCCCCATTAATCCTTGTCTTAATAGATTAATTGTCTTATGGTGGCCTTGAGTGGTCATTCCCATTAGTTGCGTGCTTTTTAGTTTTATCTTAGTGACATTTCTTAGGATTGGTAACATGTTATTTAATTTATGAAAATGTGTTAATGTCCATATTATTGTTAAATATTAATATTAAATATGTTGGTTTTGAACATGGTTTAGCAAAAATTTCCCAAAAAGTTTATAGATTGTAATTTAGAATGTAATGATTCATTGCTTGATGAAATTGTTTTGGATATTTTTTTTAAAGATTCATTGATTGATGATTTTTTTATGGATATTTTTTTTTAGTATATTAACTTGTATGTGATAAAGTCAAAAGTCACCTCTTTTTGAGATTTTCATTGGTTAATTTCCCTTAAGGCTATCAAGTTCACCATTCAGTCCCAGGTTAAGGAAATATAGGAGTCATGAAGTGGCGTTGTCCAAGAACTTAAATCTTGGAACATGTTTTTTTTAATCACATTATACTTCCTTTCTGTGTAAATTCTCCATGAAAATAGTCTCATAGAACATGAGGGGCCTCAATAGTAAAGGAAAACAAATACTCCTAAAAGAAAAAAGGTACACAAAGCACCCATCAATAATGTTGATATAAGAAATAAAAATATTAAGTGAGGTTCTACCTCATATAATTAGCAAATGGGGGAGGAATTTCCATGTAGTAGTGATTAATGACTAGATATACTCGGGTGGAATGACTATTATTTGGAATGATCAGGACATCAAGGTTACCAATATGTTTACCTCTTTTCACATTATGACAGTATAATTTTAGTTAATTGACATCGAGGACTACTACCATGTATCCAATGTCTATGACTCCAATATCGCAAATGGAAAACCTCTATTTCTCAATTCCATTTCCATCACAAGTAATTTATACTCCCCATCTCCATGGATTATTGGGAGTGACTTCAATATTATCAAGTGTCTCGAGGAAAAGAAATGATGAATCACAATGTTTACCAAGAGATTTTGTAAGATATACCATCAAAGCACTAAAGTATTATCCATTAAAGTTCTCAATCAATGAGTCTCCAACCCACACATGTGGATCAATGAGATGTAATACATGTGTGTGTGGTGACTAACTTAATACATTGTTCTAATAACTCCACAAACTTAAGTATTTCACTCCGTCACATAATTGACTGTAGTGTGACATAAGTAAACCAAGAGCACATATGAAACCCTTAGGCAAGAAAAAATCCCTAGATCCTCAATTAGGTGCTTAAATGATGAAGTGAAAATGAAATGGGAAAAGAGGACTTGATGATTTAACCATCACAAACATGTGATCAAGTGTGACTAGGAGTGTATTATTCATATCTTTTCCAAAGAGGATGTGATTACATGAGTTACCATTCATTAGGCCTTATTATTCTTTCTATTGATTTTTCTTATATATAGGACTTAGGGAATAAGGTTTTCATAAGTTTTGAACAACTCATAGATATAATATTTACATAAATTTTCACTTCAACCATAGAGTTTAGACTTTGATAAATCATTATAGTGTATCTTTAATGATTTTGGCTTTCACTTTTTTATTTTATTTCATCACAAATGACAAAAGGGGGAATATTTTGTCACAAATCTATGAATGCTTAATCATAAAGGCATCATGCGATGAAAACGAATTAATGATGTTATTATCTGTGAAAATGATGGGTATTCTTGAGAAATGCTTATGCTTGTGGATGTCTCCTACCTAGTTGAGAGGGAGTGAGCGTTGACACCATATTATCCATTTGACATGTACGATGGCCGAGACTAACATTCATAAGCCCTCTAAAGGCACTAGTAGGGAGAATGGTGGATTAGATAAACATCTGGGACCAATATTCTTTGAGAAGTTTTGCTTTGACTAGGACTAACCGCCATAAGTCAAGTACATTAATCCAAGATAAGAATAGTCATGAGGATCGACATTTCCTGGTGTCAAATATTATGACAGTGGATTAGGAAATGATCATGTGAGGAAATGCCTGATGAAAATCCTAGTGGGGTAAGTGCCTAAAGAGGTAGTGGTGTCCAAATTTATGCCTCCCAACATTGTGCTATGATCTAATGGAGAGATAGAACTTGTTAGTCAAGGCCTTTCTATTTTGACAATGTTGGCTATGATGATGTAAATCATCATTGATGCTTATCAATCTAGATCCCTTCTTATATGAATATTTCAACTTGAGAGTACTTTTTTGTCTCATTATGAGTACCTCCCTAGTTTAGAGGGAGTGTCATCATCTTCATTGTCATCATCATCACCACCATCAATCTCATCATTGCATTATCGTCATAATCACCATTCATGTCATCATCATCATCATTATGGACATTGTCGTCAATTGTTCATAATTATAGGTGTTGTAAGAAATATCATCAACCCAAAAAATATTACGAGTGCTCAAAAAGGGTTGTTAGGACACATGATATATGCAAGAGAAATGACAACTTTATTTTTTAGAGATGATCGATGATCATCATCATCACTACCATTATCATCGTCATTATAATTTTCATCATCCCCATCATCATAATTAATGTAATTTCTATCATCATTGTTGTCAACTTCGTCATGAACATCATAATCATCATTCATGCCATTATTTTTGTTGATGATTACCAATATGAAAATAATTATAATGATGATCAAATGATGATGACTTGGAAGATGACTCCAAAGATAATGATTATGATTATGACCATGACAACATTTAAAAATTGGGAAGATTGTCCAAGGTCATTAGCATCTCCATCATCATTGTCATTGTAACCCCCATCGTCTTTATCATCATTTGATTATCATAATAATCACAATTCATGTCATCGTCATCATCTTCATTATCATCATGGTCATAATTGTTGACATTGTCATCAATGGTTTACAATTGTTAGTGTCATAAGAGATATCATTAATGCAAAAAATATATGAGTGTTGGAAAATGGATGAAAAAGTAAAAAAAATTGGGGGCAACAATAGACGTAAAATTGGATGAAGAGTGGACACAACATAAGTAGATGAAAAACAAGATAGAAAAATTGACACAAAATTTGATGAAAAAGTAGATGCAATAGTTGATGCAAACTTCGACACAAAATAGGATGCAAACATGGATGAAAAAGTGGAAGAAAACATGGGTGTAATAGTAGGCATAAAACTTAGCATGAATTGTTGTGAAATAAATGTGGATACACCAATGAACATAAAAAATACACAAACTTGGATGCAAAAAGGAGGCAAACTTGGATTCAAAAATGGATGTAAACATGGACCAAACATGGGTGAAATAGTGGACACAAAATTACATGAAAAATTGGACGCATTAGAAGTGGATGTAAATGTAGATGCAAATGGGATGCAAAATATATATATATATATATATATATATATATATATATATATATATATATATATATATATATATATATATATATATATATATATATATATATTTGATGCAAACTTGGACACAAAAGAGGATGAAAATGTGGATGCAAAATTGGAAGAAAATGTGGGTTTCAACAATAGGCACAAGATATGGTACAAATTGTGGCACCAAAAAAGTGGATGAGAAAGTGGATGTAATAAAAAACACAAAAAAAGATGCAAACTTGGGTGTAGGACAAGATGCAATAAGAGATGCAAATGTGAATGCAAACATGGGTGCAATAACAGAAACAAAATTGGATAAAAAAATATGGATGCAATAAAATTAGATGCAAAAGAAGATACAAAATGAGATGAAAAATCCAACACAAAAGTGGATGCAAAAATAGATGCAATATTTTGATGCAAAAGTGGATGCGAAGATGGATGAAAAATTGGAAGCAAACATGGGTACAACAGTAAGTACAAAACATGGCACAAATACTGTCACAACAAAAGTGGATGTAATGATAGATGCAGAAAAAGAAGCAAATGAAGATGAAAAATAAGATGCAAAAAGGGATGCAAAAGTGAACGTAAACATGGGTGCAACAATGGATGAAAAATAGGATGCAAAAGTTGATGCAACAAAATTCGATGCAAAAGTAGATGGAATATGAGACACAAAACCTGATGCAAATCTTGACGCAAAGGGGATCCTGTAAATGATGTAAAAATGGATACAAAAAATGATTTATAAAATGATGCAAAAGAGGATGCAAGAGATGATGGAAAAGTTGATGCAAGTGTAGGCGCAAAAAGTGGATGCAATAAAGGATACAAAAGTTGGTGAAACAAAATTAGGTGCCAAACTTGATGCAAAACATGGTGCAAAGGATAGCACAAAACTTGGCATAAAAGCTAACGTAAAACCTGGTGCAAAACCTATTACAATACCTGGTGCTAAACTTGGTGTAAGACTTGGTGAAAAAATCGGTGCAAACATTGCATCAAGTTTTGCACCATATTTGATAAATGGACACAAATAGCACCAAAAATGGGCTCTAGACGCAAAAAAGGAAGAAAAAATAGATGCTAATCATAGGGTTTTGTTGTAGTGAAGCAACTCCTTTTCCATTTGGAGTAGTGGCTCTGACTGGTTAAATTAGGTTCAGCTACCTTTTCCCAATCACTATCGCCTTTAAATGTGTCTTTAATTGCTAATATCTAGGGACATCAGATAAGTTCTTCTAGTTGATCAGGCAAGAAGAATGACCCTTAAGTTGTTTATGTGGAACAACCAAACCAATCTAAAGCTTTGCCTTGAAAAGATGAATTCTAGGAAAATGCATGCATGATTTAACTAGTATGCAATTAATCTATCCTATCTTGATTGAAGGAAAGAAAAATCCTTCTCCCAATCAAGAGCTGATTTACTAAAAGAAAACATGAAGGAATCAAAATAAAATGAAGGAATTAGATCAAGGAGATAGCTCTCGAGATCTGATTCCTTATTAATCTAAATACTAACAATCAAGCACTTAGTAAGTAGTTACATAAGTGTTTGATTGAAGTATATTCAATTCCTAAATTATATGCATATAAAAACTTATTTATTTCCTGGGTTTACTTGTTATTTGAATGCGATCTAAAATGGTTGTCTTTAGTACATGGTAATAAAGATTAATCATATACTAAAAGAAATGAAAACTTTTAAGTTAATTCTTTTAATTAAATAGTTAATTAAAAGAATTGTTAAAGCATATATCACCATCCAAATAAAATAACAATTTGCTGATAGATGTATTAAAAATTACAGCACTGGCATATTCAGAAATGAGATGATGCTGAACTGTGTTAATAATATACATATAACAAACAAATTGGAAGAAACAATGGCTGTGAATTATACTAAAAAGAACATGAAAAACATTGATAAAAGTACCCGATGTATCATGCTTCTTTTGTAAAATACACAGTCCCGGTCCTTTTCCTTTATTCCAAAGCCTCCCAAAAGTACAGAAATGCGACTCTTTGAAGCCTCTTTAAAAAAAATAAGAACCTCGATCCAATCATTCTATTAAGATGAGCTTCTGAAAATACAAAAGTGTAATCTCCACTCAACTTTCTTCATAAAATTCAGGACCCGACCCAGTCTATTAAGACAGACTTGGAGATACAAAAGTGCAAGCCCCCAAGGCCTTCTTTCTCAGATTTTGGACCCTTATTCATTATAATGAACAGGTTTAAATAGCACATGGAGGATGAAAAAAATAAAATCATTGCGCACAATGCTAGGGAATTAAATAAATCCCTTATTATTTGTGAAGATAACGTAGAAAATAGAAATGGTTGTGATAATGATCTCTGGGTAATCCCACTCTTGTCTCATCTATGCAGCTCCGTGATCCGAAATATAATAATGATGGGTGATTTTGTGGAACTACGTAGCCGCCCCTTTCCTTATGCACTTGAAAATGATAACCAATGACTAAATAGGCGATGATTAAAAAAATTCATTAAAGCCGTGTTTTAGATAAACAATACGATCAAAGAAAGATATCTGGGATTTTTATTCATAATCGCATTCGGGACAAGGTTATTTAATTAAAATGAATCGCAATCGCATAAAATCGAGGAGTGGAATAATCATAATTACCATTAATCGGGATCATATCACAATCACTTATAATGCGAGAGCTTATTGAAACACAGTGATCTAATGAATCACAATCAAATTCAATCAAGGCAGAACTGAGCTTTATCGCAATCACATTCAATTAGGGCGGAGGAATGGCTTAAGTCCCGTGGCTTTTGCGATTGCGATATCGCAATCACAGAGGAGAAGGGATGGGATGATCACATCGGGATTATGGAGCAGTGGACTATGGACAATGTCGTAAAGGATTTTCGATTGCGATGTTCCGGGTTGACGTGGAGTATGAGTGACGTGGTAATAACATCATTCTGTGACATGGAGCATAACATGGAAGTTGACGGGGCATATAACAGATGACGTGATAGATAACATGGCATATGACTTGGAGAATGATGTGGCAGATGATGTGGAGGATGACATCATGGGTGATGTGGTAGAGGAATGGGTACCACAGGTCATCTATCACAAATCATGTTTGACAAAGGCCTAGTCGTGGACACGAGTTTTATGAGTTATAGTTGAGCATCCCATCGGGTCCGGGCCATATCACAAATTGCAATAGCAGAGGGAGAGGGGTAGATGATCAATTTTGCAGATATCGCGATGCGATGGACGCAACAAATTTTAAAATAGAATTTATTATCCCATGAGTTCGGCTTATCGCAATCACAATGGAGTTATGCCTTCAGGACTTACACCACAGATATTGCGATCCCTCGGATGCGATAAAGTATTAAATTGCATTAACACCTCTGTCGGGTTCAGGTTTTAAATCGCAATCGCAATGGGCCAGCGGAGGGGTCTGGACTCAAGCTTGTAGATGATGGATGCAATATTTTATGAAATGTAGTTAATAGTTTTGTCGGGTCCAACCCATATATCAAGAATCTTGAGGGGCATGGAATTAACCCTGTGAATCTCACGATCCTTCAGACGCGCCAAATTTATGTATTATCATTGATATTCCTGTTGGGTCCAGGTCGTATATCGCAATCACAATTGGCAAGGTCATTGGAGTTTTGCCTATAGTGTTGGCTTTTAAAGCTTAATTATAATCTTGGTCTCAGGGGCTATTAAAATTTGGTTTTTTTGTTTTTTTATGAAATAAATTAAAATTGTTTTATTCAAAACAAAAAAAAAGGTTTTTTTATTTTTTTGTGTTATAAAAATTTAAAAAAGGATCCTCTATTTTTTATATAATAATTTCATAGGAAATATATATATGAAAAATGGGGGGTTGTTGAACAGTACAACAAGACCCCACTACATGAAAAATGTGGAATACATGAAAAAATGTGATTAATGTGAAATACATGAAATAACGCGATTAATGTGAAATACATGAAAAACGAGATTGCAATCATGTTTTACATGTATTTCAAAATTTTCATGTAGTAGGGTCCATCGAAAGTATGTAACATGGATAATCCTTGGATGTAAAATTATTTTTGGTATCCAATGAGTGTTCTCGCTCAAAATTTGAGTAAAATCGTAGGGAGATACGTAAAAAATACGAGTTGAAAATATAGCTTTTTCTTTTTTCCTCCAAAATGTGATGAGGTAATCTAATATTATTTGATTATTTCCACTATTATTTTCTAATATTCCTTAGGATGACCATTTTATACCTCAAAATATTTCTAATGGATTTTTCAAAAATAAAAATTTGTTTGGAAGGTTTTCATTTGATAAACTAGGAATATTCTTTTTCTAAGTCACAATCTAACGAATTAGATTAAGGGTTTGAGAAATGAAAGGTCACAGTTTTTGGTTTCAAAAGAAAAAATACAAAATTAAATTAAATTATTATTTATTTTTCCACTTGTAGTTGTTGCTTCCATTCTCATTGGCAGGCATTTTGATTTGACTCCTCATCACACCTTGATCCAATCAATCTACCTCTTCTTTAACAATTACATATTTGTGGTTGGGATGATTCCACTTAGGGTTTTCACACATGTGCCTCTGTGGACTACCTGATTGATTCCACTGGCATTAGTTCATTTAGTGAGTATTATTTCTCTGCTACATGATTTCCATTATCATTAGAATAGAAACTGATGGCACAAAGATTGGAGTAATAGTTCATTCGTTCATGGGTGTCGACTCTACGCCACCACTCAGAGCTCATCAATAGGAGATGCGTCAAAATAATATCTGACTCGTGGGATACGGTGTCGTCCATGCCAAAAAGTTTGAAGGTGTTTAAGGTTTGTGGTGCTTTCTTAGTATAATGGACAAATGAACAAATGAATGATAGCTAGCTCTATAAAGTTTAGGTAAAGACTAATATTAACAATTGGTCCTCAATGAAAAATCACATTTATTTTTCACTTTGGCACTATTAGTAGAACAATACTAAAATTTATAAAGACCATTCGTTCATCCATCTCCATCACATTTTTACTGGGTTATTTATTTTCACTGTTTATTTATAATTTCATATATATTTATTTCATTTTTTTAAGATTTTGTAATGTACGTTAGATTTAAAATTGTTAATCCATTTCATAGTTTGCAATGGAAAATATATCAGTAATGAAATAGATAATAGATTTTGTAATGAAATAAATTTAATGAAATGGATTTTATAATATACACTACATTTAAAAGTTTTAATTCCTTTCACAAATTGTAATGAAAAATATATTAGTAATGAAATATATTAGTATTATTAATAATATTAATGAAATTTTTTTTTTTACTATAAATAATATTAATATTAATGAATAATATTAAATTATGTTGATTGGCCTCATTTACAAAAGTTGATTGACATATAAATGATGGAAAATGATGCCTTGAGCATATATCAACCACATTTACTAATGTAGTTCTGCAATTATTTTTAAAGTTGAGTTTTCCTTTGAAAATTCATGAATGATACAAACTCTCTTAAGGCATAAGGTTATAATTCATTTTAGTGATTATTAAGATGTATTAATTTTTTTCTTCTATTTCATTTTTGAAGTTGAGTTTTGAATTAAAATTTTTTGAATTTCCAATGGTTAGCAGTTATTGATTCTTTTTGGCTTGCCCCTTGAAAAACCAAATCAGAGATAAAAAGAGTTAACTAAGAGAACACTTAGGCTACAGAGAGAATTTATACTCAAGAAAGGGGAGAACCAGCTGATCAAAAAACAAAATTATAGACCATCCTATGTGTCTACATGCCCAACTCTATTATCTCTCTAAAACAAAAAAATTCTTATCCCATAATTAAGAAAATAAGTACCAAGCATAGAAACAAAAAAAATAAATAGAAAAATAAAGAAAAAGCAGGAAGACAAAGAGGTGTCAGATCCATGGAACTAGCCTTCAAAACCAGACAACTTTATACATCAATCTAAAATATAAATGTTATTATTCCAGTAAATATAACTTTATAAGTTTGTATCATAATTCCATTAAATATGACTTTAGAAATTTGTATCATATCAATCTATTTATGGGTGACTTTACATTATTTAAATTTAATTATAAATATTAATATTCCATTAAATTTAATATTATAATTTTTATAATATCAATCTAATTAGTGTTGACTTTACATTATTGTGTTGAGAGGCACTCTATAGCCCCTTATTGGGGTAGATCTCATGTAAAAATGTAAACATGTAAATGTAAACGTAAACGTAATGTTTAACACTTAACATTTAACATTTAACATTTTTAGTCAAATGTGAGGCCTATTTAAAAATAAATCTAGTAATTATTATGTATAAACACAATATAAATTTAAAATATAAAGAGGTTTATGAATGCTAAAAAAAGAGGTATGGTAAATAAATAAAAATATAAATAAACTAGAGGTATGGTAAATAAATAAAGATATATATAAAATAGAGGTATGGTAAATAAATAAAACCTCTTTTTATATTTACTCCATAGACCTCTTTATACTTTTTTTTTTTGATCAAGTAAGAGTAGAACCTTCCATTAATCTAGAAAAAATTACATAATGTACACTTCTTTAACGGAGTCAAGAAAGGTAGCACCAGTTCTGTGAGAATTCAACAGACAGCTGGGTTGGCTAGACCCCAAACCTAACTTCAACAAGACTACAAAAGAACGTATGACAAAAAATTCCGCCCAACATAGAGCGTAGAGAAACTTCAAGGCGTCGCTCGGGATAGCTGGAAGCCTGCTTTCCAAACCTGAAGGAGAGGTTAACAGATGCTAAATTACTTAACCCTCGTGCATCAAAAAACCCGAAAGCCTTGAATGACGAGGGCCCACATAACCAAAGGCCCACAATACTGTATCATGTGACCCAACCTTAACAATCGATTATCTCTCTAACCCGAAGACCATGCGATCCAACCCCCGTAGATCCGACGATCAAGATCTGATTTTGGGTTGACTCCTGGCCCTCACTTTAACATTTCTTATGGACCGAAGAGAAATTTAGCCACCGCTCTAAACTTTTTTGGGTCCATTTGAAAACTTAACAGTCGAGCAGTTTATCCGCCCGAAATCCTTAGGATGGAGGCTTTCCAATGGGATCTCGATAACATGCCCACTCATTAACTTTACTTAAGGACCCGAAGAGTTAATAAGCCACTTACTATAATTTTTCCAATTCGATTTCCAAATTAAGTTCCGTGCAGTTTTCCTCCCGAAATCCCTAGGATGAAGGAGTTTCAAGGATATCTCGCCTACTTGCCCACTCGTTATCATTTCTTACGGACCTGAAGAACAGATAGGCCACAACTCTATATTTTTTCAGGTCCGTTTGAAAAGTTAATCTACGAGTATTATTCCGCTCGAAGTCCATAGGATAATGGAGTTCAGGGAAATCTTTGGTTAGATGCCTGCCAACTTACCTGCTATTTATCTCTTGCTTCTTCCCTGTGATTGGTCCACCTTCGACTGTTTCCATTAGTCTTCTCTCTGCTTATTTCTCATGCTTTGAAAGTTCTCCCTATATTTGGTAGCCTATCTGTGACAGTCCTCGCGCAGTTTCCCTGAGGGTGTCGCCATCCAGGCATATCTTCTATTGCTTTTTGAACAAAGTACTCCTTCATTCGCCAAACGATCCGCTAACCTGTTAGCTGTTCTACTCACATGAACAAAGTTGAGTGTTCTCAGGGCTCTCAGGTGGGATTGTATGTGTTGATAGACCTGCAATAACCACCAGTGTTTCAACACTCTTTCTGGAGCTGTGCCATTGCATATCTTCTTGCCCGAATTAATAATCAATTCAGAGTCAGCTTCAATGATGGCATTATGTAAATTTAATTCAATCAAGATTTCTAGGCATTGCTATAGGGCCATGAGTTCTACCATATTATTAGTGGCATTCCCTAAATGACTAGGAAGATGGCTTTTATGTATCCTTGCTCATCTCTTATGACTCCACCATAACCAGCCATCCCAGGGTTTCCTTTAGAGGCTCAGTCTATATTAAATTTCAAAAAACCATGAGGAGGAGGTTGCCAAAAGTCCTTATCCGTTGTTGTATGACATAAAATATTACTTATGCCCTAGTGGAAAGGCCATTGGAGACCCAAATGCAATAGTATTTGTGCATCCTGGTCTTGAGGTGGGTTCATGGGGGGTTTCTTTAAAAGGGTTCCTACAGTCTCTTTGAGATGTCTAATGATCTAAGCTATGATGCTCTGGGATGAGCCAATTCTGTTCTTGAAGATCCTATTGTTGCATTCTTTCCAGACATCCTAAATTAGAAAGCCTGGAACCAGAGTCCAAGCTTTGTTAATTATTTCATTTTCTAAGAAGTTTGTTCTCCAATTCTTCAGAGTGCCTGTTCTGCTGAAATTGTCCCTATCCGTTTGTTTGAAAATTGAAGCCACCCAATTCCACAAGGTAGAGGTGAATGGGCAGAGATTGGGTAGGTGTTCCATTTTTTCTTCTTGTAATTCACATAACTGGCATCTAGATGGATCGACTACACCTCTTCTCCGAAGGTTTTCCCAAGTCAGATTTTTTTATGTTGCACCAACCATATGAACAGTTTGATTTTCATCCAGTGCAGGTTCTGCCATAGTTCCTTCCATACCTTATCAGGGTTTGGAGAATCAAGCCCTAGGGCCATTCTCTTGGCTTCTTTGAGGTTGAAGTTTCCTTCGTTGTTTCTTCCCCATCTCGGTTGGTTAGACGATGTTGATATCAAAATCTTTCTCTGGTCCAAGATCACCGCAAGAGCTTCTGCCTGGGCCTTCAAAGGGGTCTCTTCACTGTATACCAGGTCCTTCCATATTCTTCATTTTCCCTCGTTGCTCGCCTGATCCCAGAAGTCACTTACCCTGAGTATACCTTTACTATCAGTGTCATTCTTAAGATTGGCTAGTTCTTCTCTTAATAGGTTAGGTTCCTGCTACCAGTTGTCCTCCCAAAACCAAGCTAGGTTTCCATCTCTGATCTCCGAGAAACTATGCTTATGAACAATGGCTCTATTCTCCCATGCATTGTTCCAAATGTGGGAGCCCTTGATGAGCCTAGACATTCAAATGTGATCCCTTTCTTGCAAATTAGTTGCATACTTCTGTTTCCAGAACTTGGCCCAAGTGGTTATCGATTCCTTTAGCCATCTCCACCATAGTTTTTCTCCCAAAACTTTGCTTAGGGTTGCAGGGTCATGAAGACCCAAACCTCCATGGGTCTTAGGTTTACAAAACTTATCCCATGCTACCAAAGCCCACTTATTTTTCTCTTCCCCTTTGCCCCAAAGAAAGTCTCTTTGGATATTCCTGATGTGTTGCAAAACTCCTTTAGGAGCAAGAAGAGCTAAAAACATGAAGATGGGAATAGTTTGTAGGACAACTTTTGTTAGCACTAGCCTGCCTGCTAAATTCAAAGACCTGCTTGTCCATTTTCTGACTTCGCCCCGGAGTTTATTAGTTACTGACTCCTAAACTTCTTTTCTCAAAGGTTTGTCCATTAGGGGTATTATATTTGGAGCGTAGCTGTTCTCTTTGAAAGCTAAGAATTATGGTGAGGTTTCTCTGAATGGAAATGTCAATATTAAAAAAGAAAATTTTTGATTTGGTAAGGCTTACCTCTATACCAGCATCCATAGCAAAGCCATTCAGGATTTGTTTGAAATCTCTAGCTTCCTTGACCATGGGTGTACCTTGCAGCATAGTGTCATCCACAAATTGTTGATGAGTCAAAGCATCCCCATTCAGGGTGAGTTTGAGACCCTGGATCTTTCCTTCTACATTGGCTGATTTGGTCACCTTGCCTAAACCTTCCATCATGAGAATAAAGAGGAAGGGGGAGAGAGGATCTCCTTGTCTGAGGCCTCTTGAAGGCCTAAATGTTCTGGATGGTGAGCCATTAAGTAGGATTGAAAACTAGTTGTGGTTACAAGGGCCATTACCCATCTTATCCAGTTGTGGTCAAAGCCATATGCTTTTAGTACTTCCCTGATATATGACCAGCTTAGCTTATCATAAGCTTTCGCTAGGTCAAGTTGTATGATCATACCCGCTTGCTTATTGCTCTTGAGAGAACGTAGCACTTCATGAGCTTGAATGATGTTATTTAGAATTTGCCTTCCTTCCACATATCCAGCTTGCTCCTCAGACACAAGAGTTGGAAGAAGGAGCTTGAGTCTGTTTGCAATTACTTTGGAAATAATTTTATATACCACATTGCATAAAGCTTTGGGTCTGAATCTATCTGGTGTCATAGCTTTTTCCTGCTTTGCTATCAAAGTTATGAAAGTGGCATTAAGTGCCCACAAAACAGTTTTGGATTTCCTCGAGTCCTCCACCACATCAAGGTTATCTTGTTTGACTATTTCCCAGCATGCTTTGAAGAAGTCTACATTGAACCCATCCGGGCCTGGAGCTTTCCCATTTTGCATCTCTTTTATGACTTCGTTGACCCCCTCTTCTGTCACTGCCCTGTTAAGATTATGATTGTTGTCTCTAGTTACAAGCTTTGGAATATACTTTGTGAATTTGTTGATAAATTGTGATCTATTTATGAGAGGCTCCTCTGCTATGCTTTGGAAATGCTGTACTAGAGAAGATTCCATTTATTTGTGGGTGCTGAGCTGTTTCCCTTGAGTATCTCTGAGTTTTGAAATCCTGTTATGAGACCTATGATCCACAGTTGACTTGTGAAAAAACTTTGTGTTTCTTTCCCCTTCTTTAATCCATTGCACTCTTGATTTCTGTCTCCAGAAGATCTCCTCTTGTTGGCATCTGTCTTCCCATTCCTATTGAAGAGAGTCAACTTGTATTTTCCTTTCCTCAGTAAAGCCATCTGTGATGAGGATTTGATTGATTCCCTATAGTTTTTGTTCAACTTCTTTTTTGGCTTTGAAAATATTGCCAAACTCATTTTTGTTCCAATCCTTAAGCCTAAGTTTGATGTGTTTCAATCTTTGTTGCAGTAGGAACATATTAGTTCCATGAATGTGCATATCTTCCGCCCACCATTTTCCAATATTTCTTATGAAGTCAGGGTGGGTAAGCCAAACATTTTCAAACCTAAAAGGTTTGTTCCTCAACGTGCCTATAAAAGAATCTTCAAGTTGGATAGGCCAGTGATCCGAGCCTCCAAAAGGGAGGATTAAAGCAGACAGGTCAAGGCCAGTGAGAATGAGGTCCTCAGAGATTATGAATCTATCCAGTTTAGAGGCAACTTGAGAGGCCCCTCCCCGCTTATTATTCAAGGTGAAGGTGCCATTTTTTGTCTCCATGTCCACTAGCTTCATGTCATTTAGGATGTTTTGGAAGGCAATGGAGTCTTTGCCTAGAGTTCTGGTCCCACCTTTTTTTCTGTAAGAGATCTAATCATATTAAAGTCCCCTCCTAGAATCCATGGCATATCAGGATGTCTTTCTCTTAGCTCCTCTAGTGAGATAAGAAGCCTGAGTTTGTCTTCAAGTTTTTGAGGACCATAGACATTTGTGATCAAATAGACTTCCTTATCACCCAAAGGTTGGATCACCATCGAAAGGTAGTTCCTGGATGCTTCAGCATCTAGGATTCCAAATTTCTGGGGGTTCCAAAGTGTAAGAATCCCTCCTGCTGTGTTGTCTGCTTTAACTTCTAGATATTCATACTTGATGAACCATTTGCTATGTATCTCTCTTATTTTATCTATTTAACATTTTGTTTCCTAGATAAACATCATATCTGGTTTTTCTTCTTTTATTCTATTGCTAAGGTTTCTTTGTTTCCTCTTACTTCCTAGACCCCTGATATTCCAGGTCGTGAGCTTCATTAAGAAAGGTTTGTAAATGAGTAACTTGTAAGGTATTTCATCTTACTTGAGTTGATCATAATTTTCTCACACTCTGTCAACAGCTCACTCTATATTTTCTTTCCTCTTTTTCTGCCTGGGTTTTTAGGAGAGTGTCCTGATGTTACCTCCATCGTTTTTACCCCTCTGTTTTCTTGGCTATCATGGTTTATTTTGACTCCAGAACCCTTTTCTTGAGATCTCCAGAGGAAGAGTTGTTGCACTCTGTCAAACTCCTCTTGTGGTAGAGAGTCAACCCCTTTGGTTGTTCCCTACTCCAGGAAATTTTCTAGATCGAGATTCTCCCTTTCAAGAATTTCTTGCAAATCATGGTCCTCTGTTCCCACCTCGCTTGGTGTCATCTCATGGTCCCTGTCAAGTTCCATAGTGCTTGGCAGATCCTCATTTAGTTTGCTATTTTCAGGTATATCCTCCATGCTATCATCTTTTTCCTTCTTTGCAGGTTTATCCTCCAGTACCTAGTTCGTCCCATTGTTCCCACCTTCTTCTTCTAAAATCTGGATGCTGTTATGACTTGGTTGTTTATCCTCATTGGTTTTCTTCTGTTTCTTTTTACCTCCTTTCCCTTTTCCTCCCACCTTGGTAAAGCCTTCGTGATATTTGCCTATGTAGGTTTTAATATTGTTCTCCAGTTTGTTTAATGGACAGTTTCTAAAGAGGTGCCTGTGTTCATGGCATTTACGACATCTAAATGGGACATGTTCATATTCCACCTCCTGCATCCATTCTTCATCATATCCTTCTAGAATGATTTTTTTCGGAAGTGCTCCAGATAGGTCCATTTCTACACATATTCTTACAAAGGAGGTGTATTTTCCTCGCAGAGTCACTTCTGATATCTTTAAAAATTGACCTAATTTATTGCCTATTGCTTTTAAGGATTCTAGCAGCCAATAATCTAAAGGTAGGGAATAGAGTCTTATCCATACCAGTACTGATGTGAACGTGTCTCGTTCCGGGACAAAACTCATCACCCATGGTTGCATGTAGAGGCCTGTAGCAGCATAAAAATATGGTCCTCCTTCGAACACTCTGTCTTTGTCCTCTAAGTTTGTGAACACCACTGTGAAGAAGCCCTTGGACCTAAGGTGAAGGTTTATTTCCCCCTTTGGTTTCCAGTGGTTTTTTATCCAAGCATGCAAATCCTTCTCCGTTGGCCATATCCCCATAAATTTTCATATTACCGCATATGTCGCCATGTGATCCCTGTGCACCTATAACGCTGGATCACTTAATACAACCCAGGGTGTAACTGTTGACCTAGGTTTGTAGAGTCCTGTCATATTCTTGTGCTCAGCTCTCTGACTGCCTCCTCCTATTCTCTTCTCTCTCCTGACCTTCTCTTGATTCTCTTCCTGTTCATGTGATCTGATGTTTTTCTGTTTTTCTATGTTGATGCTCTCAGTTTCTGCCTCCATTGGTTTCTTGAAGTGGTTCGAACCAACTTCCTTGCTGCTGTTTGCAACTGCAAGACTGTAGGAGGGACTGGAACTCCCCCCTCCTCGCCCCTCCTCGCCCCTCCATGGTTACCAAAATTATTGCCCTGTTGCAAACCCTCGTTCAGCTCTCTTCCCACCAATTGCCTTCCATGAAGAAACACCGAGAGACCATAAACCTCTTTATACTTACTAACACTCAAAAAAGAGGTTTTATTTAGGTGAAGCATATGGTCCAAATACCATGGTCCAAATTATTATTAATACCATGAAAAAACATTATTAACCCTAATATTAATATTAAAATATTAATATTAAATATAATATTCATCTTAATATTATTAAATTTAATAACTTTAGATTAATACAATATTAAATTTTTATATTATAATATATATTAATATATCATGATATATATTAACTCTAGATATATATGGAAGGGAAGAACAAAGGCATAGAGTGATAGAGGTGGAGAGATAGGGGTAGTGACAAGGAAGAGATGGAGATAAACTGAAGGAGAGGGAATAGGAGGAATGAAGAGAGAGAGAGGGAGAGGAGTGAGAGAGATAGAAAAGGGTAAGAGAGGGAGAGGAGACACAAAGATTGAGGGGGAAGAGAGAGAATGAGAGAGGGAGGGAGATAGTGAGAGGATTAGAGGGAAAATAGAGAGAGAGATAGAGAGAGAGAGAGAGAGAGAGAGAGAGAGAGAGAGAGATGGGGAAGGGAGAGGAATGTAGGAGAGAAAGGGAGAGAGATGAAGGATGAGAGAGAGGAGGAGAGAGGGAGAGATATAGAGATGGAATTGAGGGGGAGAGAGGGAGGGAAGAATAAATACATAAAGAGTGAGAAGTGGAGAGAGAGGGAGTGAAAAGGGAGAGATGGAGAGAGAGAGAATATGTTTAGGGGTGAGATAAAGAGACAAAGAAAGAGAGATAGAGAGAAGTGGGGAGAGAAGGAGAGAGAAGGATAAAGGGAGGGATATAGTAACATAGTTCGTGTGTGTGTGTGTGTGAGAGAGAGAGAGAGAGAGAGAGAGAGAGAGAGAGATGGGGGAAGAGAGAGGATGGGGGAGGAGAGAGTAAGGTAGGAGAGAAAGGGAGAGAAGAAAAATGAGAGACATGACTTGAGAGAGAGGAGGAGAATGATGGGGGAAGAGAGGGTATTGGAGGGCAAAGAGAGAGAGAGAGAGAGAGAGAGAGAGAGAGATGGGGGAAGAGATAAGTATGTAGGAGAGAAAGGGAGAGAGAGGAAGTACGAGAGATGACTTGAGATAGAGGAGGAGAGAGGGAGGGATAGGGAGATGGAGTTGGAGGGGGAGAGATGGAGAGAAGAAGAAATAAATAGAGAGTGAGAAGTGGAGATAGAGAGAGGGGGTGACAAGGGAGAGATTAAGAGAGAGTGTGTATCTTTGGGAGTGAGATAAAGAGGGAAAAAAATAGAGATGGAGAGAATGGGGGAGTGAAGGATAGAGGAGAGAGGGAGGGATATAGTAAAAAAGTTGGAGGGTGAAGAGAGAGAGAGAGAGAGAGAGAGAGAGAGAGAGGGAGGGAGGGAAACATAGATGGAGTTGGAGGGGGAGAGAGAGGGAGAGAGGACAACAAGAGGGAAGAGAGATAGAAGTGGGGGAGAGGGAGAGAAGGGGAAGAGAGAGAGAGAGATGGAGAGGAGGAGGGAGGGATAGATAGATAGATTGGAGAAAGAGAGTGTATGTTTTGGGGGTGATATAGAGAGAGAAAGGGAGATAGAGATATAGATGGAAAGTGAAGAGAGGGAAGAAGATAGATATGGAGAGAGGGAGGGAGGGACAAAGAGATTGATAGATATGGAGAGAGGGAGGGAGGGACAAAGAGATTGATAGATATGGAGAGAGAGAGTGTGTGTGTTTAGGGGGTTGAGATAGAGAGACAAATACGGAGAAATGGAGGGAGATACAGATATAGATGGAGGGGGGAGAGAGGGAATAATATTTCTGACACTAGATGCATTGATTTCAGTGTAGATGGTGATTTATAATCCTATTTGATTGCTTGCACTAGATACATTGATTTTAGTCTATATGTTGATTTATATTGATATTTGATTGCTTGCACTATATGCATTGATTTCAATGTAGATGATTTCTAATACTATTTGATTGCTTGCACCAAATGCATTGATTCCAGTGTAGATGGTGATTTCTAATCCTATTTGGTTGCTTGAACTAGATGCATTGATTTTAATGTAGATGTTTATTTCTAATAATATTTGATTGCTTGCACTAGATGCATTGATTTAAATGTAAATGATTTCTAATCCTATTTGATTGCTTTCACTAAATTAATTGATTTTAGTGTAGATGGTGATTTCTAATCCTATTTGATTGCTTGCACTAGATGCATTGATTTCAGTGTAGATGTTGGTTTATAATCCTATTTGCTTACTTGCACTAGATGCATTGATTTGAGTGTAAATGCTGATTTCTAATCCTATGTTATTGCTTGCATTATATGCATTGATTCAAATGTAAATGTTGTTTTCTAATATTATTTGATTGCTTACATTAGATGCATTTATTTTAGTGTAGATGTTGATTTTTGATTGGGTGTAATTGGATGTATGATGGTACATTAATTTTAAAGTGATTGGATTAATATTGTGCATAGATTTTAGTGTAAGCACAACAAATTATTGACAATGTACATTGATTTTTGTGTTATAGTAATTCAACCTATTAATATTGGAGAGAAAGAGAGGCAAGGTATGATGTTTACTAAAATAGCTTGAGCTAAAAATTTAAATGGTTTATGATTTAACCTGTCCTTTTCATATAATCTATATGTAAAGATGACAACCGATATGAAAATATGACAAAAGTAACAAGGTTTAGAATAAGAATAGTAGAAGAAAATTGTTTGAGAATAATCAAAATGAAGACTATTTGTAATTGACTATCTTATTATTATTATTCACATTTTCTATCATTTAACACTATTACATTGTAAGTTTACATTCAAAATTTTTACTTCACCATTTTTCATCATTAAAGTTATTAACAATACTTATCATCTCAACAAAGTAAGGTAACTAAGAAAAATTAAAATTAAATGACCAGATTAATCTTAGATATATTGATCCGCAAACTTCCATGGATATTCTACTAGACATTTCGTCACAACATATTTGATAATATTATATTAAAAATATGAGATTCTACACTATTACAGTTTTATTTAATTTCTAGATCTATAGAATTAATTGTAATTAGTGCATGCATGTAAAATAAAATCAATCAAAAATGTAGAGAATGAAAAAATAAGATCACACACATAATACACAAGATATTCTCTCTGGGAAACCCTTTTGGAAGAAAACCCAACTGGAAGGTGAGGTCCCTTTGCTCTCTTTCTCTGTCTCGAAATATGGCTGCAAATACAAAGAAGTAATGTCTGTGGCTCATGGGCTTCTACAATGCACAGATCCTCTCTATGTTCCATACCTCCTATCTCTCCTAGCTATGTTTTCTCAACTATGGAACATAATTCTCTCGAAATAATGGAATTCCTCTTCCTCCTAGCGGCCCGGTTATAACACAACCCGATAGCCTACTAGTGGTTAAGTTTGACTACATCAAATCTTAACTAGAGTTACAAAATAGACTCTTCCAGAGTATTTTATATCACAAACACGTGGCCAGACCCTTTTCCATAAATAATGGGGGTTGACATGACATCCTCTCAAACTATAGGTGTGAAAACAAGAAGGTCAACTTTTGAATGGCATAACATTTTTATACAAACTCTGATTGACATGATTCTTATGCCATTGGAAATTTATCTATGTGTATAATATCATAGATATGTGCCATGTTTAAGAAACAAAGTTTTACCCCCAAAAAAAATTGTTTAATGCCTCAAAATTCTTCCAGAAGGTTTCAGAGCCCATTTCATCAAACTGAGTCCCACTAGTAAAAACAGTCCCGTGAGTTGATTCCTTAACTTTTTCTACTCCAAATGCATTGAGATGGATGAAAAACAATATAATGATCCAATTCAGATCACACCTCCCTATTTTGGGAAGCCTATTTGGTCCCCAAAATATTTTACTGAATGAGGTGAGGAAATTTCCTCCACCTTCTCTCTGGTGTACCATTTAGCTTTGCCTGGAAGTTGTCCCTTCAACCCAATCTACCAAAGGTTTTGTTGCCCTTGTCTTGTAGTTTTGGACCTCTTATAGAAAAATATATCTTCTGTCAACTCTTCCTGAGCGTCTGGTGCCAAATCCTCCACAAAAGGCAGGATACGTTCCTCTTCCTGATATAGCATGGAAGGCTTATAGAGTTTCAAATTCTCTACATTTAAAATTGAGTAAATTCACATATATGGTGGTAAACTGAGTCAAAGGGACCATACCTTAGAGCCTTGATTTTCTTACCAGGCCCCTACAACCTCTCCTTGTTCAACTGTAGCCATACTCTGTCTCCCACCTTGAATGATTTCTCTGTTTTGTGTTGATCATGCCTAGCCTTATACTTCACCTGCGACTTCTGCAGTGTTTCCTGTACCTGTAGATGGATCTTCCTGATCTTCTCTATAAATTTTTCATCCCTCGAAGCATCTCTTGTAATGTCTTCCTTCACTACTCCTTTCTGCTCAAATGAAATATCCAAAGGTGAAGGTGGAAAATATCCAAAACAAGTTTCAAATGGGGACTTTCCTGTAGAAGTGTGGACCACTTTGTTATAAGAATGTTGTATATATACCATATTTTCATCCTAGGTCTTCGGATGCTTCTGGTTGTAACCCCTCAGAAGCTGCACCAAATTCCTGTTGACTACTTGTGTTTGCCCATTTATCTGTGGATGGAATGTTGTAGATCTCTTCAACTTCGTGTCCATCTTCTCCCGCAATGTAGTCCAGAATGCACTGAGAAATGTTGTATCCCTGTATGAAATGATGCTCCTTGGTATCCCAAAGTGTACCCAAACTTGTCCAAAGAACAAGTTTGCTGCAACTTGTCCACTAATGGCATTTTTACATGGCATTTGAACACACATCTTGCTAAAACTATCAACTACCACGAATAGGTAGTCATGTCCCTTCCTGGTTGTCGGTAAACCTCCAACAAAGTCCACGAAAATGATTTCCCAAGGATGAGTAGGTACATATAAGGGATGATACAGACCTTGTTTCCTATTTCTAGGCTTGCTAGTACAACAAAGCATGCATCCTCTTATGAACCTAGCTACTTGTTCTTGCATCTTGGGCCAATACACATACCTCTGCAAGTTAGCCATAGTCCTCCCTACACCAAAGTGGCATGCAACCTTAGAGATGTGAGCCTCTCTAATCAGTTGCAAATGATCACCTTTAGGAACACATAACTTATCCAGCCTGTAGAGTAACCAATCCTAGAGATGGTAGTCAATAGTACTATCACCATCGTGCACATGACTGTAACTTTGCAACTATTGATACACCTCCTTGAAGTCCTCATCTTTTGAATATGCCTCTCTGTATGCATCATGGGTGAATGGCTCCATGTGCACAAGAGTCCCCAAATATGTAATCTTTGATGTGGGTGGCCTTGAAAGAAGATTGACCAAATTGTTTATGCCTCCTTTCTTATACTTGATCACCAAATGAAACTGCTGTAAAAATCCCATCCACTTGTAATGCCTGGTCTGTTGTAGGTATTATAACGACTGATGATCCATGTGGATTAATATCTCCTTTCCCATTAGATAGTTCTTCCACTTCTTCACAACTTGCACCATGGAATATAACTCCTTATCCTAGGTAGGGTAGTTAAGAACTTCCCCATGAAATACTTTAGAATGTTAGAAAATGAGTCTTCCTCCTTGCATCAAGACAACTCCAATAGCATACCCACTTGCATTTGTCTCCACTTTAAAGGAACTTTACAAAGTTTGGTCATGCTAGAACTAGTGCTTCACTAATCTTCTTCTTTAACTCATCGAAAACATTCTATTTCCGTTTTCCCCATTGGAAAATCTTGCCACTTTCTATTATGGCGTGGAGTGGTGCTGCTACTGTTGAAAATGAGGCTATAAATTTCCTTAGATATTGTGCTGCTCCAATGGAACTCCTAACCTCAGTAACATTAGTATACCCCAACCATTTCATGGTGGCCTCCATATTGGAAGGATCTATCTTCAATTCTCCTCCACAAATCACGTATCGCAAATACACCAAGAATTGTTGCGCAAATTCACACTTCTTGAGATTTGCTGGAAACTAGTGCTTCTTCAATGTTTCTAGCACTTGTGTAAAATGTGAAATATGCTCCTCCCAGGTAGCAATATATACCCTTATATCATCCAAATAGACAATAACAAATGAATCTATAAAAGGGAGCAATACATCATTAATTAATATCATAAATGTAGCCAGTGTATTAAATAGGCCAAATGGCATAACTAACCACTCATACAAACCTTGTCTGGTTTTGAAGGCGGCCTTCCATGTATCTTCTTCTTTGACTTGAACTTGGTGATATCCAGAATCAAGTTGAGCTTGGTGAAATACTTTTCTTGCTGCAACTAATCTAGTAGATCGTCTATCCCGGGCAGGGGGTATCTGTTCTTGAGTGTGATTTTATTCAACAACTTGTAATCTATACACATCCACCAAGTCCCATCCTTCTTTGGCACAGTACTGATGGGTGACCCACATGGTGATGTACTTGGTTGAATGAAACCATGTTATAGTAGTTGCTGTATTTTTTTCTTCACATCACTTGCTTCTATAATAGACTGTCTGTGCAACCCAATATTTGGCAATGGGGAGTTTGGAAATAGCTGGATCTCATGCTCCACTTCTCTCTTAGGCAGTAGCTCTTTAGGCTCGTAGAACACATCCTTGTATACATGTAACAAATCATCCAATTGTTGTTTTTGTTTCTTAATACACCCCTCTAGGAATGCCTTGCATCTTATTGACTCCTCTATAGACTGATTTTGTCTTAAAAACAATAAAACATACTTCTTGCTGAATTGATCAATTTCTTGGCTTGGTTGGCACTTAACAGTGAAATTTTCGACTTGTCTTTGTGCGCATTGATGATGAATGATTTTCCATCCTTGATGAGCCCATATTAGTTAGATATACTCATGAATATTGCATTATGCATATACATGTATGGACTCCCAAACATGATTCCACATACATCAGAGGGAACCACATCCAGATCTACTTCATCAATAAAATCAACACTTATAGAAATCTAATTTTATACTATTTTGTTACCTTAAGCTTTACATCCTTATGTACACATCCTAGTGGATATGGGTTTGGATGATCACAAAATTCCATCCCCAAATTCTTTAACAGATCTTCTACAATGAGAGTTTCCTGCGATCCTGAGTCAAACAGAGCATGAATCTTCATCTTCTTGACCTGTATCTTTACATGGAAGAGTTTGGTCATTTATTTCTCTTCCTGGTGTTGAAGGCTACTGAGATTGACCTCCTTCTGCACTTATTTATAGGTGATCTTCTCATCCATGTCTGAGCTGCTTTCAACCTGGTTTCTCAAATTAGTGGCCATGAGATTCTTCTTCTTATTATCTTTCTTCTTGTTCTTTGGGTTTAGCTCTGGATGCAACTTCCAACCATTCTCCTCTGTATGGCCATCAATGTTGCAGTGGTTATAGTGGTTTTAGGATCTTTGCACTAGTGTGCTGTGGCTGCCGTCTTTTTATCTTTTCCCCCTTTTTACTTCTTCCCATCCATAGAAGCGTCTTGTTTCTCCTTTTTCTTCGATCCACTTGATTGTGCTCTTTTCAGGCCTATGTTTTCTAGGTACTATGCTTGTACACAAACCTCATCCACCATTTTGGGTTTGAACAACATCACTTGCTCACGTAAATGGCGATGCAGACCCCTCAAATACTTGAGGAATACATTTGGGTTCTTTGGAGAGATACCCAACATTACAGCCTTCTTTCTGAATTTTGTGGTGTACTCCTGCACACTTTGGCTCAACTTTTGCCTAAAGTAATGCCACCGGATCCACTGGTCTTCCATATACCCAATGGGATAAAAATATGACTTAATGAGGGTTTTGAAATACTCCCACTTAGCCACTCAAGGTTCTCCCTCCAACCTCAGGGTTTTTGTGTGGCTCTCCCATCAAGTCAGTGCATGGCCCTCCAATTTTAACTGTGCGAATGAGATCTTCTTCCCTTCCTCGATCTGATGGACATTGAAATAAACTTTAGTTGCTGCAACCAGTGGTTCAACTTTAGAGTGTCGATATCACTATGGTATGGCTTGATATTGACTTTTTGTTCCACTTTAAACAAGGATTGGTTCATGACACTCAAATTGGGTTGATCTTTGCTGGGCTCTTTCTTCGGCTAGTTATCTACGTCTTCCCGATCTCCCAATCCCCCTTCTAATTTTTCCTCTACATTCGAACCACCTTATTCTCCAAATATCCCCAACTTATTTCTTAGGGCCACCATGAGGAGGTTTAAAATGCAGTTTATATCTGTGACTTGTTCATCGAGCTGCGAAAACCTCACCTTTGTAGGATCATGAGGTTTGTTTACAGATTCATCGCCCATGATTAGGGTTTTACGATTTTTGGTCTCGATGATCTAGACCCCTGCAATATCCACAAGATACCTAAAGAAACTGGCTCTGATACCAATTAATCCTTAAATTTCCATGGATATTCCACTTGACAGCTCGTCACAATAGATCTGATAATATTATATAAAAAATCTGAGATTCTACACTATTATAGTTTTATCTAATTTCTAGATTTGTAAAATTAACTATAATTAGTGAATGTATGTAAAATAAAATCAAGAAGAAAAGTAGAGAAAGGAAAAATAAGATCACACACACATAATACAGAAGATATGCTCTATGGGAAACCCTTTCAAAAGAAAACCCAGCTGGAAGGTGAGGCCGTTTGTCTCTCTTTCTCTTTTTGGAAATATGGGTGCATATACAAAGAAGTAATGTCTATGGCCCATGGGCTGCTATAGTGCACAAATACTCTTTGTGTTCTCTACCTCCTATCTCTCTTGGCTGTCTTTGCTCAACTATGGAAAAAATGCTCTCGAAAGAATGGAATGCCTCTTCCTCCTAGTGGCCCGATTATAACAAAGCCTGATAGCCTACTAGTGGTTAAGTTTGACTACATCAACTCTTAACTAGAGTTACAAAATAGAATCTTCTAGAGTCTTTTACATCAAAATCATGTGGCTAGTCCCTTTTCCATGAATAATTGGTGTTGATGTGGCATCCTTTCAAACTATAGGTGTGAAAACATGAAGGTCAACTTCTAAGTGGCATAACTTTTGCATACAGTCTTCGATTGACGCAATTCTTGCACTATTGGAAAGCTATTTGTGTGTAGAATAACATGAGCAGGTGTTGTGCTTAAGCAACATTTTTTACCCCCAAAAAACTTCATTTTTTGCCTCAAAACACTCCCGGAAGGTTTCAGACCCTCTTTTGCCAGACTAGGTCCTGCTGGTAAAGACGATCCCGTGAGCTGATTCCTACAATTTTCTACTCCAAATGCATCGAGATGGATGGAAAACAATATAATCATCCAATTTGGATCACATATTTAGCATATTTAAAATTATTGTATTCATATTAGACGAAGTTACATATTATTGATAAAATTAATTATATGTTCATTAGGGTTTCTTTGGCTGCATGTGAATGAATTCAATGTAGATCCATCTTAACTCAAGGTCTATCAAGCACCAAGAGGGATCAAATATCTCGAGGTGCAAACCTTTCCTCAAATTTTTCAATGAAAAAAGTTTTGCACCTCAAGAGATTTGATCCCTCTCGACGCTTGATAGATCCGGAGCTAAGATGGTGTTGACAATGTTGGACCCACCAACATTTAGGGGATCTCCTCGATATGAAGTCCCAAATAGACCTCACACCATTTGGTGTAGGAGTCCCATCCAGTACGATGGTCTGATTTCCATTATCTTAAATAAAAACCTTAGCTCTTGCTTGTCAGCATGTGAGAGTGGTCTGCTTTGTATTCAAACATCAAGGTTCACGTTCCTGGTGAATGCTAGTGCTACTTGTGTCAAGGTTATTTCACCACAAAGGGAGAGGGTGGAGTTGAGTCTCCAATTGAAAGGGAAAAGTCCCAAATCTGTCAGAGACACACAACACAACAGGAAATGCGCAACTTCTAGCGGAGCAGTTAACACGGATGTGGCAATCACACACACAAGAATAAATAGCATGCACAACACTCAACGAAGTAGTCTGCGAGAGTGAGATGATTGTTATAACAAGTTTATGGGAAATGTAGAAATTTTGAATAATCAATCACTTATTCACAGAGATTATCCCGATTATACACTATTGCAGAATACATGCATAATACATAACCTCCTCTACGTTGATCATCAATTTAGCAGCATTAAAACAGTGAAACATCAATCACATGCACACATTAACACAGTATGTAACCTGGGGAAAGCATACAGCTAAAAACCCCACACTATCTGTATATTATATTAATTGAGAACATGTAACAATACATAGTAAAATACTCCTCACAAGTACTCGGTACTATCTCCACCTGTTACACACAAACTAGCTCAGATCTGATGCCTCAAATCTCCTCCATTGTTTGCCTGCCTCCACTGCACAATCCTGCAAGAGAATGATGATGAATGGCTGAAGCAAACTCGTATTCCTTGGCTGAACCACGCAATCCTCATTGGCATTACTCAATCCCACTGACTGTGTAAGATCTCATGCACAACTATAGTCACAAATGATAGAAATCTCAACCTCTAACACCTGTCTCCACTGAACTGTCCATGCACTAAGTTAACTGATGTATTCTTTAGTTGCTTTATGAGTTAATAATTAGTGAATTAATTTAACAATTAATTCACATCACTCATCACTAGTGTATTTGCAGTTAGACTAAATACAACTAGTTTAACCAAGTCAAACTGAACACAACTCCATCAACTCCACAATCAACTCCACCAAACTCAACCACATGAGTTCTAACTGAAGTCCTGCATGCAATAGCTCAACTGACCCACAAGAAAAGCGTATTTCCTTTTGACAGCTGCATGTGCCACATCTGTAGCTCAAACTGAAGTGCTCCAAGAGGATAAGATAATTTTTATAGTCCAAATATTATTATGAGACAATAATATTCGACTGTTCTATTTTTAGCCCGGCAGTCTAAAAATAGAAACCACCCATATGTCTAAAAATAGAAGTCCATCTATTTTTACCAACATGACCAATCATCCACAAATAGCATCCTACAACTCATAGACCATGATCCATATGTCTAAAAATAGACATAGTCTAAAAATAGACTTTGCGCCAAAAATAGCCTGCGGGCCCACTTAGTGAAGGCGACTTCTTTCCACTAAGCTCCATCATCTTGTTGCATTCTCAACACTCCCTCTCAACATGATATGGATTATCAGCAACCCTTATCCTGCCTCGGTGGTATTCGAACTTGCTCCTAGTGAGTGCCTTCGTCAAGATATCAGCATCCTAATCCTCCGTTGCAACGAATGAAAGTAACATGATTCTCCGCTGCACACAATCTCTGATATGATGGTACTTGATGTTAATGTGCTTAGATCTATCATAAAATACTGGATTAGCCGAGAGTTTAATGCAACTCTGGTTATCACAGTAAATCACTGTAGGCTCCAAGCATGAACTGAACAACCCGACCAGGATCTTCCTCATCCATATAGCCTCACATGCAACCAAATTTGCTGCCATATACTTGGCCTCTGCTAAACTGAGTGCCACGGATCTTTGCTTCCTGCTGTACCAAGAAACTGCTGTCGACCTGATACTAAAGACCCCTCCAGATGTGCTCTTTCTGTCCATTGGGTTCCTTGCCCAATTTGCATCCGTGAAGCCACATAGCTTCACCTCATCCTCCTGTCTGTACCACAATCCATATCCGGATGTGCCTCTAAGATAACGCAATACATGCTTGCCTGCCTTCCAGAAAAGCTTGGTTGGCTTAACCATAGCTTGTGAAAGCTGGTTAATAACATAGCATATATCGGGTCGTGTATTGACCAGATACATAAGAAACCCCACCAACTGTCGATAAACAGTGGCATCCACCACTTCTGCTGAAGTAGCATCCTCCTTCCTCTAACCTCCAGGAAGAGGAGTATCAACAGGCTTGCAGCCATGCATGTTGAACTTCTCCAGTATCTCCCGAGCATACTTACCCTAAGAAACAAATAGTCCATCACTGCGCTGCCAAATTTCCAATCCCAGGAAATAATGAAGGAGGCGCAAGTCCTTCATCTCAAACTCCTTAGCAAGATCATCCTTGCATGAAAGTATCAACAACTCATCACTTGTTAGAATCAAATCATCTACATAAAGTACAATGATAAGAAACTTACCCTCCACCACAATCTGGTATAGGTTAGGATCCGCCTCACTCTTGGAGAATCCAAGTCCGGTGAAATAACTATCTATCCATGTGTACCAAGCATGTGGTGCTTGTTTCAATCCATACAACGCTCTTTTGAGCCTGCACACATGTGAATCACTGCTGAAGATCTCAAAACCTTCAGGCTACTCTATGTACACCTCCTCCTCAATGACTCCATTGAGGAACGCAGTCTT
Organism: Pinus tabuliformis; assembly: GCA_031772625.1. Lineage (NCBI taxonomy): Eukaryota > Viridiplantae > Streptophyta > Pinopsida > Pinales > Pinaceae > Pinus > Pinus tabuliformis. The sequence continues at coordinate 779,189,837 of CM062812.1, read as the reverse complement.
CACATCCATATGATGAATGTGCCATCCCATCTGCACTGAGAGAGCAAGAATCGTCCATATGGAAGAATACCTTGCGACAGGTGCAAAGGTCTCCTCATAATCGATCCCCTCTATCTGTGAAAAGCCTCGGGAAACAAATCTTGCCTTGTACTTCTCCACACTCCCGTCAGCTGCATGCTTAACTTTGTAGATCCATCTTGAACCCACCACTAATTTCCCTTCCAATCTTTGGAAAATCTCCCATGCACTGTTTCTGACAATCGAATCATACTCTTCCACCATGGCATCTACCCATGCGGGATCCTCCACAGCTTCCTTGAAAGAGGATGGCTCAGTCACAACACATTTTCTCATAAGAGCCATGTATCCAGTGTACCGATCAGGTGACTGTCTCTGTTTGCGTTGAGCTGTAGGTGGTCCTACAACCTTCTCTGCATCTTGAGCCAGTCGCTCAGCTTCTGTCAAGTGCTTTCGCCCTCTGATGGTTGGCGCTACATGAGTGGTCTCTTCCACTCCATGAACTTCATCCTGTGGCTAATCCAAGTCCTGAAGCTTATCCTTAGGAACTAATAGCTCCTCATCTACATGAAAGTGTGGCTCCCTCTCAAGTGAACACTTCATGGCTTTCTCCTCCTGAAATTTTATATCCCGTTGCACAACAGTCTTGCCACTGTCTGGAAAATACACACGATAGTTGTGGGGTGTATCAGTGTACCCCACAAATATCCCAACCTCTGTGGTTGGCTCCAGCTTCTTCCTGGCATCCTTCGTCACATGCATGTAAATGTTAGCACCAAAAATCCTCAAATGAGAAAGATCAGGCTTCTTACCAGAATAAGCCTCCTTGGGTGTACTCATGCCAAGTATCCTGTGAGGACAACGGTTCTGCACATATACTACAGTATTGCATGCTTCCGCCCACAAGTGAAGGGGTAGGCCCTAATCATGTAACATCACCCATGCAGCACCCATGATCGTTCTGTTCTTCCGCTCAACAACCCCGTTCTGCTGTGGGTTATGGGGAGCTATGAGCTCTCTTCAAATCCCTTCTGCGCTGCAGAAGTCCTTGAACTCGCCAGAGATGTATTCACCACCATTGTCGCTCCTAAGAGCCTTCACCTTCTTCCTCGACTCCTTCTCGACCAGTTCTTTCAACTCACAGAACTTTGCGTATGTCTCGCTCTTCTTCTGCATGAAGAAGATCTAGCGCTTTCGAGAGAAATCATCAACAAAGATCACATAATACCTGTGCTTTGCTGTCGAAGCTACTAAGAAAGGTCCACACATGTCTGTGTGAATTCTCTCAAGGATTTTCGTGGCGCGACTATCCTTCTCGTGAAAGGTGGCTTTCACGAACTTTCCCAAAGTACACCCCTTGCACTGATCTGACTACGCAAGAGTGCCTTTAGGAAGCCATGTAGTAATCTGTTGCAGTATCTTCAAGGCTCCATGGTGAAGGTGACCCAATCTCCTGTGCCACAGCTCGCCATCATCCCGGCTCACCAATCCTTATGCCTTGCATGCCATTATTGCACAGCCATCTACATGCAACTGATAAAGGTTCCTTACTCGAACCCCTATCTTCCGGGTTTCTCCAATTGTCTTGCTGCGCAGGAAGGCCTTTCCCTCGCTGAAAACAACATCATATCCCTTGTCTTCTAACATCGCCATAGAGATAAGATTCTTCTTCAATCCTGGAACATGCATCACTTCCTTCAATATGAAGGGTTTACCAGACTCCCTCTCAAAGGAAATGGTACCGATACCAGTCGCACTATATCTACCATCATCGCCCATCTCGATGTGCACTCCAAGATCTTTCTCCTCCAGATCAGAAAACAAATCTCGATCTCCTGTCATGTGAAAAGATGCACCACTCTCCAAGAACCATATCAATCCCATCACACTTGATACCAAGCATGCGATCAATGAAAAATCAAGCTCAAACTACGAGGCTAAGGCCTCTCCCGCTGCAGATCCAGCAGCTTGCTTGTTTTTCTTCTTCTGCGGACAATTAGTGGCATAGTGTCCGTGCTGGTGACAGTGAAAGCACTTCACCTTGGACATATCCTGCTTCTTGCCTTTTGCACTGGAATGAGAAGCTTTCTTGTTCTTCCCTTTCTTTGCTTTGGCAGCCAAAGCGCAATTTTCTTCATTAGGTGCCTTTGATGAAGATCCGTCCCTGGTATTCCGCCTAATCTCCTCCTGCACAAGATTTGACCAAAGTCTCTCCCATCCTGGCAATTTCTCTCGACCATTGACAGAGTCCTGATAGGAATTCCAACTCTTCAGAAGAATAAGGAGAGCCAAGTTCACCAAGTCCTCATCATCGACAGTGACCCCCACACTTCCCAGCTCATCCCTGCACTGAGTGAACTTCGTGAGATACTTGGGCAGGCTGTATCCCTTCTCGCACTTAATGTTTCTAAGTTTATCCTTGAGCGCCAACTTCCTCTGATTGCTCTTGCTTTGGAATAGATCTGTCAACGCTTTCCACATCAAGTATGGAGAAGCCTTTCCATGCAGGCTGGACACAATGTGATCCTTCATGCCCTCCAACAGAATCCTTCAACACTTTGTTGTCTTCTTTTGCCAAGCATCAACTTGCGCAGTATCAGTAGGCTTTGGGACCTTAGCCTCTATGAAATCCTTCAGCCCATTATCATCTAACATCGCCTCCATCCTATCCTTCCATGCAATATAGTTCGAGCTTCCATTAAGAGCATACTCCAATCGCAATCCGTTGAAAGGCATTGCAATGTTGACACCAAGAAAACACTGCTGCAAATTCGAATTCCACTAGCTCAAAACTCAACCGCCTCTGATCTAAAATTCATGAGAACAAAGTATTTCTCGTACAGAGATTGATTGTATGGGATTTTACCAGATATCTCACCTTCCAAAGGAAGGATGAATCCAGAGGCTACCTGGCCCGATTACAGACTCTGCCTGAAGAAATAAAATGTAAACACTTTCTGAATAATAGATCTGATGATCAACAACTCTGATACCATGCAGAAATTTTGAATAATTAATCACTTATTTACAAATATTATCCCGATTATACACTATTGCGGAATACATGCATAATACATAACCTCCTCTACGTTGATCATCAATTTAGCAGCATTAAAAACAATGAAACATCAATCACATGCACACATTAACTAGTATGTAACCCGGGGAAAGCATACAGCTGAAAACCCCACACTATCTGTATATTATATTGATTGAGAACATGTAACAATGCATAGTACAATACTCCACACAAGTACTCAGTACTATCTCCACCTGTTACACACAAACTAGCTCAGATCTGATGCCTCAAATCTCCTCCATTGTTTTTTTGCCTCCACTGCGCAATCTTGCAAGAGAATGATGATGAATGGCTGAAGCAAACTCGTGTTCCTTGGCTGAACCACGCAATCCTCATTGGCATTACTCAATCCCACTGATTGTGCAAGATCTCATGCACAACTATAGTCACAACTGATAGCAATCTCAACCTCTAACACCTGTCTCCACTGAACTGTCCATGCACTGAGTTAAATGATGTATTCTTTAGTTGCTTTATGAGTTAATAATTAGTGAATTAATTTAACAATTAATTCACATCACTCATCACTAGTGTATTTGTAGTTAGACTAAATACAACTAGTTTAACCAAGTCAAACTGAACACAACTCCATCAACTCCACAATCAACTCCACCAAACACAACCACATGAGTTCTAATTGAAGTCCTGCATGCAATAGCTCAACTGACCCACAAGAAAAGCATATTTCCTTCTGACAGCTGCATGTGCCACATCTGTAGCTCAAACTGAAGTGATCCAAGAGGATAAGATAATGTTTATAGTCCAAATATTATTATGAGACAATAATATTCGACTGTTCTATTTTTAGCCTGACAGTCTAAAAATAGAAACCGCCCATATGTCTAAAAATAGAAGTCCATCTATTTTACCAACATGACCAATCATCCAAAAATAGCATCCTGCAACTCATAGACCATGATCCATATGTCTAAAAATAGACTTTGCACCAAAAATAGCCTGCGGGCCCACTTAGTGAAGGCGACTTCTTTCCACTAAGCTCCATCATCTTGTTGCATTCTCAATAGGAAAGGTTCTGTTTGATGTCCGTTGAGGTAGACCACATGGACATGACAATGTTAACAAATTATACAACACATTTTCGTAAACATATGTATTAGAATAATAGAACGAGTTCAATTATTTAACATAAGTGAAAGCAACATGCATTACAAGTGTTCAAGATTAGTCTTACAAACAGTTACAGTACACGTGTGAAAACGTGCTAGCTTGTTATTAGGCTTCTAAATTAGGTGAAATTTCCAGGACACATTGGTACACCATACATCACTAATGTCATGAAAGGGGTGTTCGAGCCACTGCTCGCCCCTCAAAGAAAATATTATAGACTCTTAAGGCTATGTGGGAGGAGCCAAGGTGAAAAAGTTTTTTGCATGTACAAATGAGGGGTATTTATAGTCAAGGGTAAAACTATCCCTTGTGACTGTTCGACTTCCCTCGTGACTATTTGACTTTAATGAATTTTCAGATTACATGACTCTTCATATTACATGTGGGACTCTTGGACTTCCACGTTACATTACATTTATTTATAACAGTATGGTCCATAGTAGTGATGTGGCCTACATGAATCATGACATGACTCGACATGAAAATGCTGGTATGTTCATGTTGGTGGTGATGTCCATGTCGAGCTACAATGCTGTTGCGTGATGGATGTCCTCTTGGTGTATCATAGCTTCACCTCTGCATGGAAAGGTGTGCGTAGTCTTCAATGGTCTTGGTGTTCGCTTGCTATTGCATGTGCACATCGCTCCTTTGCTTGTGCTTTAACATGCTCCACATGTTCATCTATTCACGAAAAAATATTCTCGCATGCATTATCCATTCACGAAAAAATCTCCTCGCATGCATCATATGTTCGCAAGAAAATTTCCTCACATGCATCATCTGTTTGTGATAAAATCTCCTCGCATGCATCGTTCGTTCTTCCGTTTGTGAACAAATCTCCTTTCATGTGCTCTCCTTGTTCATCCCGTTTGTCGTCACATCATGTCTTATCCATGTACCTGTATCTTTAATCACTCATGATGAGACGACATCAATTCCATAAACCTCCTAGTCTACCATGATGCATTTTCATTCGCTTTAGGGTGTAGGTGATTGCAAGAGAGGACAAGGCTACGAAACTACACAAGGAAGATTTGAAGCTAGGATGTGGGTTCTGGGCCCTGCCGGTGAAATTTGCGCAGAGGTCACTCAGAGATTGAGATGGAAAATCCATATCAGCAATGACTGTTTGTGGGATCTAGCTCAGTTGGTGGGAAGAATTGTTCAATTTTTTGGAGGAAGCATTGTAGGAAGCAGAGGGGCTTGGTAGAAAAAACTGTGCAATTACTCCGGGGAGCTAGCAGTAGGTTGTAGGAGGCTTTCCAGGAAAAAATGCATATTTTTTCAAGGGGATGGTAGTAGGCTGTAGGAGTACTACTGGTGAAAACTGCGCAAATGCTGGGAGGCTGGCCTGCTGGACATCCCATCGCAATTTTTGAGCTGAGCGAGATGCTAGGATGTTGGACATCCCATCATAGTTTTTGAGTTGAGCGGGATGCCGGGAAGTTGGGTGACTGCTCGTGAAAACTGTGCTATTTTATGGGTGAGCAGGAGGTCGACTGGAAAATTTGCGCAATTTTTTGAGGGAGATAGGAATAGACATAAGGTGTTAGTCCAGCATGTCAGTGCAATTTATTTAGTCAGCAAAGTGGGAAAGCTCTATAGATTTTGCACAAATTTTTGGGGGAGTGAGTCCTGAGGTCACTTCCTAATCAATCTCTCTGGTTAAACAGCTGGAGGGTTGGTTGATTTGCTTGCAGGCAATGCAAATTGAGATGGGTCGCTGAAAAAATTCTACACTGTTTTGGGTGATAGTCTGTTCGGTAGATTCTAGGATTACGCAGTGCAGGCTTCCTGGAGGACAACCTCAAGCTCTACGCAATTATGAACAATAGTACATGTTCACTGAGTGCTGAAACTGCATGATGCAGCTCAGCGAGGGTTAGATTGCTTGAGGATGATTCGATCATCAGAACTTTAGCAAAAATGGCTAAGTGTCTGAGTGAACGGACTTGTGCATACATGACCTTGCAAACACACACTCAACATGAATCGACAACAAGATGCCTCAAACCATCAAGACAACACATACTTAGTGTGGCTGATCGACAGTGTGAGCGACAAGCGTGACACTTGTGATTGATCATTGAATGAACACGATGACACTTGTGCGAAAATGCATACAACTTTGTGTGTGAGTGCGACAGATGTTTACATAGCAAATACAACATGTACACATGAAGCAAGGACATTGTGCATGACCAGAACATGGTTGCAAGCATGACATGGTGACCAACATGCAAAATATTTCTGTTGAATAGTCAAGAAATGAGGGTGCAAAGACTCAACATGAGCCCATGGGGTGAGATCGAGTGGTTGCAAAAATCAAGTAAAAATTTAAGTGAGGCTATGAAATTGGATGCAGGCCAAAATTTTAGAGGGTGTTCCAGCTGATACAACACTTGGGGACACATTGGTTGAATTCTAGCTTCTCTGTGTTGGTTCATTGACAACACAGGGCCCTAGTCTTTCAGGGAGTATTAAATCCTTGTGTAGGTTACTTCGGCTTCTTAACTTACCCTGTGGACAGACATGGTTCACTTTTTTCCAACTCAGTCAAACACAACAAAAAGCTTCAGCTTGATCACAATGTTTCAAAATTGAGAAGGGTAGTTTGTCTCACGAGTTAAAAATTTTCAAAGTAGAAGTTTTCATCTCTGTTGTTTCTCCACTGCGAGCAGGCCTAGACAGTACCCTAGCAGAGTCAGGTAGGAACACACGCATTGCTCCACTGCTAGCAAGCCTAGTTAGTACGTCGGTGGAGTTGCATGCTTCACCTCTATGTGGAGGAAGCCTTTCTCTTCTTTTGCCTTTGTATTTTTTTTAAAGAGGACTATGCATAGGCACTTATTTATTTTTTCGGTGGAAGAGGGATCTCGACTTATTGAGAGCAGAAGAGGTTGTTCCTTCAGAGACACATGTAAGACCTCTGACATAGGTTTCTCATTTAGATTTTCCCCTTCTTCGTTTCTACTAGTTGGATGAGCTTGAACACACAGAGTAGAAGGTTGAGTACAAGAATGGGATTTCCCAGTGTGGAAAAAGGTTCATGGTTGGAACTAAGATTCACTTGCATACAAATCATATTTGTCGTCAGGACTTCATCGGCCAAAGGTTATAAACAAGCACAGATAAGATAGACACAAGATTGGCCAAGTGTTGCAGTGTCACAAGATTCTTTGGATGTTAGCCAAAACTCAGTAGAGGGAAGAACTTATTTACAAAACTAAAAATAGCATGATGCTAAGAAAACAAATCAAAACAAAACAAAAATAGTAAGAACAGAAAAAAAAGCAAGAAAAGCAAGAAAAGCAAGCAAGCGAACAAACCAAACCAAGTCAGCAAGCAAACCAACCAAACCAAGTCAGCGAGGAAACAAACATGCAAACTAGAAAACAAGGACAAGTAGGAAAACAAACACTACTCCTACTCCTACACTAATAGTGCATGGGCCTACTTACGTGAAGTGATATTTCCAATGCAACCACCAACGCATTGGCTGGTCCATGTTGGTGAAGGCATGGTTTGCGAGAAACACATTCAAGCGAGCCAGCAAACATAAAAGATTTAACAATGAATACCAACACATTACGTCTTTAAATGCGTCCATAGCAAAGAAAAGAGTGAAAGTGCAAGACAAACCCTCTATGGACTTGCCATTGTGATGTGACACACTTTGTATAGATGATATACATATGCACTCTCTTGATTGTGGCAGACAAGAAAACATGAGAAAAAGAGACAACTTACACCTTGCAAGTGTGCTTGTTGTGAATGATTCCTCCAGTGCACAGGCGATGGGATCATGTGATTCTAGTGGAGGAAGAGAAATCTGTGTGTTGGATTGATCTTCAGTGCATAAAGATGAGTGATGTGGAGCCTCGGCTGTTTCATAAATTTTCTAATCAGAAGTGGAACTAACCTTAGGACAGCGAGGGCCTGACATAACCATCAGCTCAAGCTGAGGTGCCTTGATAGCCTGCGGGGTTTCAACTTCATCAATAGATAAATCATCAGAGACCAGTGGCTTAGACAGATTAATAACGAGTGAATCAACATCGTGATCCGATGAAGAAGTACAAAGATCACGACAAACATGATTAGAAAATTCAGGATGTTTTTTGACATCCTCATGATTTGATGAATCATACAGAGGTGTAGATGAGAAGCAAGAATGTTCACCCTCTGTGTTTCTGGAAAAAGCATATGAAATATAAAGTGGATTTTTAATGATCGATTTGTCCTCTCCGCTATCAAATGATGGACTGGCATCATGTCTATTCTGCGAATGATTGGAATTAGATGCATCCATGGATGGATTAACACAAATACAATCAAGGATAATAGAATCACCAACGATGTTAGGAAAAAGTGGTGGAGGCACAGAAAGAAGGAGGTCATCCTTCACTTTAGGTTCACACTCAGATGCTTGGTCATAATCTCCGTGAATGAAAATGGAGGTTGGTTGTGCAACATCAATCTTGTCAATGGCTTGATCCTTGTTCACAACAGGTGTAGAGTCTGAAACAGAAGAACATAAGACAATGAAATTGGAGGATCAATTGAATGCACAGATGAAGGATGAGATAACAAGTGTGTATGACAACCCATGGGCTTCCCAACCAAATCTACACAGATATTGAGAGTAGTGAGGGTGGGAGGATGTGATAGTTGAGCAGACGTGTGTGCATGTTCTCCCACATCACTCTGCGGTGGTGGAGTTGTTTGATGATGGCAAGGCAAACAATAACTTGTGACAACAACTATTTCCACTTGTGATTACGCAGCTCCACCACTGAAGTATGCCGAGTGGGGTTTGAACTTCAATTTCATCTTGGGACATAGTGATTTGGTAAGGCAATATTCAAATATGTCCATGAGGTATTGGAATTTCATTTACTTTTCAGAGCTTTAAACATGAACAGATGAAAGTGCCGTGAAAAATCCATAGGCAATTCATGCGGGGCCTTCCATTGTTTTAACAATTTTGTATAAAGTGTTTTAGGATCAAAACGGTGAATTTTTTTTTTTAATTAGATCATGAAACTGCTTGAATCAGTGCACAGAGTTATGAGGCAATATGCTACACCATCGCAACGGGTCGTCACGAAGTGTGTGAGCGAGTAGTGAATAGACCTCTATTTCATTAAAACCTTCCACATTCTCCATCATATGTGATTTGTGACAAGTCTTCCCAAAATTCCCTCTCGAAGTGAAATATATGTCCATTGGATAGAAATTTCAGAGGGTGAACCATAACAAACTCCACGATAGATATGTGAAAATTCAACACAGATTGTGAGGTCTCAGCTTGTCATTTGACCCTCCTTCTAGCGCAAAAATGTTGACGATGCTGGACCCGCCAACATTCAGGGGATCTCCTTGGTATGAAGTCCCAACTAGACCTCACACCGTTTGGTGTAGAAGTCCCATTTGGTACGATGGCCCGATTGCCATTATCTTAAGGATATACCTTAGCTCTTTTTTTTTTCAGCACGTGAGAGTGGTCTGCTTTGTCTTCGAGCAATGAGGTTCATGTTCTTGGTGAGTGCTAAAGTTACTTGTGTCAAGGTTATTTCAACGTAGAGGGAGAGGATGGAGGTGAGTCTTCAGTCGAAAGGGAAAAGTACCAACTCTTTCAGAGACACACAACACAACAAGACATGTGCGGCTTGTTATACAACAAATTTACCTCCTCATCAACTCAGATGGGAAAGACATGATAGCTAAAGCAAAGACCAAGATCACATGCCTTGTTTCCACACTAACGCTGGCTATGCATTAACAACCTTCTTTATAAAGCTTCTCTGGCTATAACATACTTGATTTTTGAGCATTGTCTCAAATCATAAGAAGTTGGCAAGAAGGGAGAGAGAGAGAGAGAGAAGCTGGAGGGGTACGGGAAGGTTGATATAACAGATGGTTGTAATCACTCTTCCAACATTAATATAGAACTGCAGTTGTACTGTCTACTCGTGGTGTTGGTACTATCATTCTTTTAGTTGTTTGTCCAATACCTTTTAGTATGATTAGCTTAGTTATGTGTAACTAGATGTTCTTTTATGTATTCATGTATTAGTTATCAGAGTTGTATGCTATGATTATGCTTGTCTCTTCTATGTGTGGGACTTGATCTGGAGCCGGCTCGGGGGATTTCCACCTAGCTACATTGCGCTCTCCAGCAAATCTACACGGAGGCTTGAGGTAATCAACTTCTCCTACTTTGATAGTTAGTTAATGTTTATGAACATGCATGTAACTTTGTGACGGTTGCAGATAATCTTACAGTCAACCAAAGGTCCTGGGAAGACCTTTGATGGTATCTTCATTCTCCATACACCGTACATTTTATCCTATAGCAGAATTGGCGACTCCGCTGAGGACTATACATCTAATTCCCAGTTTACCCACAATTCTCAGTTTTATTCTCCTTCTAATACCTCCCTATAATTCTACATTCCCTTTCTGACCCACCAAGAACCTTGCTACATCTTGCCTACATATATTCATCACTGAATCTGATTTGAGAAGCCCTATTTTTGACTGTTTTCCCACGCTAACGCTGGTTGCAGACTACACAGAGCTTTATAAAGCACTGTGTCTGCTTACAGGGAGTGTTAGTGGACCTATTAACTCTCTTGGCCACTGTCACAGAGCATTTGTCTCCCAATAACTTGATTTCCAACTGTGTCTGCAAACCAAAAGGGGTAGGAAACCTGCTCATGGACTGAAAGAGTGTCTGTTAGTGCATTTTGTCAGCAAAATAGGTGTCCTAAAAGTATTTTTAGGAAAAAGGTTTTTTTTTTCTTTCTTAAAAGCATTTTTTCTGAAAGAAAGATCCACATTTTTTTTATTCATTATTTTGTTTAGCTGGTTTAAAGCTGCTCTATTTTTGGTTTCAAGTAGTTTTTAAGAAAACACTGGAAATATTTCCGTTGGTTATACATGTGTTATAGTGACTAAGATGCATGGAAAGGATATGAATATGTGAAAAACTCTCACCTATAGAATACAACTTGTTTTCATTGAATTGAATTTTTTTTTAAGCATTGTCTTGTGCATGATTTTTGAGTTAGAGTCTCATCACATTTCATATGTCAACTCCCCTACCGAAGACAATAAAAGAGTACACATAAAATTTACCTAAAATCAATCAGTAACTCTTTATTGAGCAAATGAACATTAGTTTAGACTAGGATCGTGGGATAGGTAGTGTGAGTAAACTGCCCAAGATCGAAAACCAAACTAGTGTCATTAAAAGAGAGAAAATTCCTTCTGCACTCATACTACCGGGACCACTCCAGTAAAAGTGGAGCTAAATACGAGACAACATCGGACTGTAAGTGAAGGTAGCCTTCCTTCTCTTACAAATCCTTTGGGTATTGTATGTATTGAGGATCCCTTCGGGGATTTTGGAGCTGAGTCGAGGACTCAGGTATCTTGCCCACAGAATGTGCTGTCTGTGACTATGTCCCCTCCGGTGGTGTCTGTGATCTGAGGTATCCTTAGTGGCCAAGTTTTTAGGGACTGACACAAGGTGACCGAGGCAGGCTACCCTGGTACCTAACACAGACGGACCTACTCTGTCTTCAGTTTTTGGGAGGGTTCTCGTCTTCATGAGAGTACTTGACCCCTCAATTTGAGGTTCGGGCGAAGCTCTAGAGTGACAGTAACTGTACATTTGACCAACCATCTCTGTTATTCATTGTGATACTAGGTTTCATCTCCAGTGATCGGTGCTTATCAGATAGGGTCATTTCCCTCTGTTTGCTAATTGATCAACTTAGTGTATTTTTTACGTTTTCTAGGCACCCGCGTGTTATCATTTGAGACTTTAACGAATATCATGATAAAATTTATTGATAAAAATTAACCGTCACCGTGGCTACATCTGGCCCTCGTCGTCAATCTAGATGATTACTAGGACTTCCTCCACTCATTGTGGAAGATCCACCGAGCTTCAGTGAACCGGATTCCCCATCTTCGGGGGGTCAGTCTCCCAGCTCCCACATGGGATCTGTTTGGACAATCGATGATTCAAGTTTTCTGGAGGATTTCTTTACCGAAGGATTCCTTCCTCCCTTTAACCCTCAGCTCACAAATCCGTTAGAACCAGTCTTGGCTCCCGTGGTACCAGTACATCCTACTTCGTTAGTTGGAGCATTTCCACCTATCCCATCGACGACTAACGGGTCATGGGACTTTAGGGACACTTTTGGTCCTCCACCACTTCCCTAGTCGACAATCACCACAACATCGTTGATGGCAAACCCTGCTAACCCATTTGTCCCAGGTACAACCACTCACATGACACCCTCTATGAGCGGAACCCAGCATTAGTGTTAAATTGAATACCTTTGACAAGTGCCACATACAACGCTCCCTATAACGCTCAATATGGCACTAGGGGTGCGGTTCCCATCCACCAACAATATGGTCGGCCACCATTGTATAGTACAATCCCCCAGATTCAAATATCTTGGGGCATTCCCAATATGCACATGCCGGTAGGGAACGTAACAGTTCCCCCTCCATTCTTAGGCATGCATGGTCAGTCACTAATTGACATAAGCATTCCTGAATCCTTATGTCAATCCAAGACAAATGGTTAGTTTTGTGATGGGTGGGAATCCTCAAGGAGGTCCCAACCAATCCATGGGGGCACCCTACTCACAAATTTAAATGAGTCAAGGGGGCACCGCTTATCTTAGGGGCAATTCTATACCCCATAATCAAAATCCCCATGGAAATCCACACTACAACGCCATACCTCAAGGAAACTACTATACCATGCATCCCATGTATAATATTGGGACTCAAATGATGGGAGGAATGTAAGGCTTCTCAAGTCATATGTCATTGCCTTGGTCCGAGTCAAAGGCACCAAACTCTTTACCTTTTTTGGCAACATTGGATATACCCGACTTGTACAAACTCACAAACAACCCCATCTATCATAACTTACAATGGCCGCCGATCCCATATAAGATACCAAAGGACATCCCCAAGTTCGAAGGAAAGCAAGGGGAGGATCCTAACATCCATATCACCACCTGCCATCTTTGGTGTGTTTCAAACTCCATGGTGGATGATAGTGTTCGGTTACATATTTTTCCCCGCACCCTCAATGGCAACGTAGCTAAATGGTACATTGAGTTACCTCGCATGTCAGTAAACACCTTAGACACTTTAGCGATGGAATTCCTAAAGCACTTCCAACTACCCATCCGTTATGAGACTGGGATAGAGCTCCTCACTTCATTACGCCAAGATATCGCCACCCACATCTTTGATCATATACATGAATGGAGATGTAGGCGGAGGTTAGTCAAAGCTCCCCTCCCAGACTATGTCTTAGCAGATTGGTTCTGCAAGTACTTTCTCCTACAAATTGCTAAAGATGTCGCTTTAGGTTGTGCGGTCATAGAAGACCAATCCATACATCGTGCCCAACACTTAGATATGATATATCCACAGTCTGGCACTCTTTACGACATAATCCCCAATGCCCCTCATAACTCCAATGTTTCCGCTACTCGGCACCTCGGAGTGTACGCCGACGGATTGTTGGTGCAAATTTTGGGGCTGGTGTAAAACAACTCAACAGTCACATTGCCCAGATGACAGTGGACCCCTCTACCAAATCTACTACTATTCCTACCACCGCGATAAACTCTGTGCAGTCTATGCAAAAATCCGGTGGTAAGAACAAGAAGAATAAGAAAAAGACCACTCCTTCTGAGGAACAGTCAACAAAGCAACCAAACCCAAAACAGAAGGCCGCTGCGCCTCCTGACGAAGAAAAGGATAAACTCACTAGATTTCCTTGCAAAATCTGTGTCGAAGACCACATGACCTATCGTTGTCTGTGTCTTCAAAAATGCACAGAATACATTGCCAAAAAGGATAATGGTATGACCCCCGCTATCCTTAAAAATCCTTTTCCTTCTCAGCAGTAGCAAAATCTTATTGCAAACCAACACAACTCCTGCAAGGGGGAAACGATGGTTCGCAACATCCTTCAGCTGGTGAAGGATATTCTACTGTTTACACCTTTGAAACAGTAGATCTAAAAATAAGAGCCAAATCCTATGGAGCTCCTGTCGCTCATGCAGAGGAACCTTCCTCAAGTCAAAACCCACTGCCGCCCAACGATTTGCATATTGAAAGGCCGGGTGCTGACCTTGTAATTCGCCCCCTAAAGGGGAACTTCAACGCACAACACACAATACATCTGCACGTGCTGCCCAAAACTATAGCATTGTAGAAGACTTGGCGCAAGCACCGTCAACTATGTCGGTGCTCGAAGTATTACAAACATGCTCAGCACAAAATAAAGCATTGCTTTCAGCTATTGGTGGTGTCGACCCACAGGATTCCATGGTTGCTATTTTCAACATGGAAAAGTGTAAACCTCCCCTTTCTCACCAGCTTGCATTTCAAGTGCAAATCTTCTCGAAAGGTAAAAGTATACACTGAACTGTCATTGACGAAGGTGCTTCTACCTGCGTCATGTCGGCTTCATGTTGGCTCGCCCTGGGTTCTCCAACCCTATCTTCACCGTCGAATTCCCTTAAAGTGTTCGATGGCCACAATTTCATCCCAAAAGGTTACCTAGCTAGCTACCCCATCACTTTGTATGGGAAAACGGTAATGGTGGACATAGAAGTCATAGTGTTAGGCCCCTATACTGCTAGTGTAACCCCTTATTGTTATTAGTACAACCCACTTATTATATTGATGTACCCATGTAGTGCCCATATTGTTACTATTGTGCCACATAGAAGCCCACTATTGTTATTATTGTGCCCTTACATTATTATTGTTATGTTGGCTCTGATTATGTTATGACCCCTTAGACTCCTATATATAGAAAGGAGGTCTTTTCATTTGTATCATCCAAGAATTGTTCATTTATGCAATGTAAAGGAGGTTGCCCCTTGAAGAGGCTGAAGTCTAAGGCGTTGATCTATCTTTTCTATCTTTTCTTGAGCTAGTTTCATAACATTTGGTATCAGAGCTTTGGATTCTAGGGTTTCGCTGCTCCAAATAGGTCATCATGGAATTTTCGCTATAACTTTTTTCTGTGATGTTTCAGAAGCAAAAAAAAAAAGCCCCATTTGAGACAAAATCGCACTAAACCTTGGGTCCAAATTTCAGAGCTTTTCGAGCTATATTTGCGGAGATATGATCTGAGGAAGTTGGTGTTTTTGCAGACTCCTAAATTACATTCCAAACAGGTGACCTGGGGAAAATCGTCATAACTTTTTCTCTATGTATCGGATTGAAGTTTCGTAAGAAGGTACAAAAATAGGACGGACTATAGTTTCTTTTGTATATTTTTCAGAGCCAAAGGTCAAAACAGGGACACATGGCATGTCGTACAAGTTTGCTCTACTGAACTAGTCTATAATCAGGTCACTGTGGGAGATTTTGCATAACTCTTCCTTGGAGAATCCAATTTGGATCAGACTGGAGGCATTGGAAAGAGAACACAGAGGGATACTACAGGTCGCAATTTCAAAACTGGATGATCCCAAATTACAGAGTTATAGTCATTTCAAGATTGAGCTCCTGAAATCAAGAAAACGTGATATGAGGAAGTTTGATGGCAATGATCCAGTAAATTGGATACTATAAATGGAGAAATATTTTGATCTACATGGTGTACCACTGTTACAAAAGGTATGTATTGCATCTTCATATTTAGAACCAGATCAATTTTTATGGTATAAAGGGCTTTGTTCTCGTAAACAACTTGTTACGTGGTCAATTTTCATGGAGGAAATGATAGCACATTATGAGGATACAAATAGCAACACCTTCTTTAGAGCAACACCACAACAATTGGAAAGAATAAAAGGGCTTTGTTACAAAATGGAAAGTATAATTACGGCAACAAGGAAGCATACCCCTCACAACTGTAAAGATGGAAGTGTTGTTTCTCCCAGCCTTCCACAACCTACAAGGGTTACACCACAACAATTGGAAGAAAAAAGAGAAAAAGTGCTTTGTTACAATTGTGATAGCAAATGCACTAAAGGTCATAAGTGTGCTGAGAAGAAATTATTTTACATAGAATATGAAGAGGAGGAAGAAAAGGATCAAGAAACATCAAAAGAAGAGGATATACGCTAGGACCCCACCCCAGAGAAAGAAAAAATGAATCAGACCATATCTTGTAAAGCATTGGCAAGAATTACCACTCCTCAAACTCTCAAGATAGAAGGACATATCAAGAAGACAAAGGTGCAAGAAGTGAAAGATCACATTGAGAAAGAAGAAATGAATCCAACCATATCTTGTAATTCATTGGTCGAAATTACCACTCCTCAAACTATCAAGATAGAAGGACATATCAAGAAGAAAAATGTTCAAGAAGTGAAAAATCACATCGAGCATCAAGAAATGAATCCGACCATATCTTGTAAAGGATTGGAAGAAATTACCACTCCTCAAACTCTAGAGATAGAAGGACATATCAAGAAGAAAAAGGTTCAAGCAGAGAAAGATCACATCAAGCATCAACAACAAGTTCTCCAACTTTTAAAGGATAACGCCACTTCGCGCAAAATCAAATGAAACAACAGGTAGATCAACATCATAGTGAAAAATGTTTTGATGTAGGTGATTGGGTATTTTTACTGCTACATATCAAGCAAGCTATTTATGAGAAGGAAATGTTGGCAATACTACATGCACTTAAAAAATGGCGACCTTACCGAATGGGAAGACTCTTCAAGGATGAGGATGTGGAAGCATTGTTTTGTGCTATTTCTATTATCCAACCAGATTGGATAAATGAAGCAAGGGATGAATGGAAGAAGGACGAAGAAGTATGGCCTATTATTCAAAAGTTGCAAAATATCCCAATTCAAACAATATTGCCAAAAATTGAAGAGGAAGGAAAAATCATATTGGAACCTGGAGCAGTCATAGAAACAAGAACCCGACAGCTACGAAATCGATCAATTTCAGAGTATCTCATCAAGTGGAAGAACTTACCCGCTGAAGATTCCACATGGGAGGACAATAATTTTATACAGAAGCATCAAGAACTACTCAAGCATTGAGGACAACGCTTTTTGAAGGAGAGGGGCATGTTAAGCCCTATACTACTAGTGTAACCCCTTATTGTTATTAGTACAACCCACTTATTATATTGATGTACCCATGTAGTTCTCATATTGTTACTATTGTGCCACATAGAAGCCCACTATTGTTATTATTGTGCCCTTACATTATTATTGTTATGCCGGCTCTGATTATGTTATGAACCCTTAGACTCTTATATATAGAAAGGAGGTCTTTTCATTTGTATCATCCAAGAATTGTTCATTTATGTAATGTAAAGGAGGTTTCCCCCTCAAAGAGGCTGAAGTCTAAGGCGTTGATCTATCTTTTCTATCTTTTCTTGAGCTGGTTTCATAACACGTAGACAAAAAACTCGACTATAATCTCTTGTTGGGTCGCAGTTGGACATATGCCATGACGGCCATCATATCTACTGTCTTTTGCATCATCCTATTTCCATTGGATGGAAAGGTAGTTACAGTAGACCAGTTGTCTTTCTGCACCCCTGATTATTCCCCGTTACCAAGCAGCTCCGTACCACTAGTAGGTCATGTACCTGACTCTTACGTTAGTTTTTGTACCGGTCTAATGAAGTCTTCTTCCTTCATGGGTTGTTTTCCTCTTCAGCTGCCCAAGGTTTCACAGACGGTCAACATGCTTTCATCTATTCCTCATGAACAGACCGATCCATGGATCCTATTGGCTCCTTCAGACCTTGACACATACGGAGAACAAATGCTGTTGTCACCAGCTGAATTGGCCTACCAAGCCATTAAATCTGCATACAAATCTCTAGTCATGCTGGTTCTGGCCAACGTACCACTGCCCCTCCCATAAACGCTCCTTCTTTCGATCTACTCAATCAAGTCCTATCTACAAACGAAGCTATTTGAGAAATCATGAGTTTAGAAGAGCGACCTTAGGAGGATTGGCATCATCGTGTTTCGATATCTGATTTGGACACAATGCCTCTTCAAATCCTATCCCCTAACATACCAGAAATCGTTTCCTCACCCTATACGACCATCCAAACTTTGGAGGTGGAAGGAAACATGGGCAATATTTCAAAGACATTGTTCATTGATAATTCTGTTAGGACAGGCATCGTGGAAAACATCCAGATTAGAGCCGATTGCAATCCTGAGGAAATTGTAAGCTTCACCTGCCAATTTAAGGTATTCCACGATGTATTTGCCTGGTCTTATGAGGAAATTCCTGGCATAGATCCATCTATCATCAAGCATGAGATCAAGCCTTGCAACAATGAAAAACCCATTGAGTGTCAGATCCCTTCCCTGAAACTAGCCATCGAACTCTTGCTCGACACTACTTCTGAAGAAGAACGCTTACTATACCTTAATCAGCTAGACAAAACTCGTCAATATGCTGAATTGGCACTCGAGGCTGACAAGCGTCGGGTAAAATCCCAATACGACAAAAAGGTTAAGCTTCGTTCTTACCAATAGGGCGACCTTGTGTTTCTGTATGATAAAAAACATGACCTCTTAGGGGCAGGCACACTTCAACCCTTATGGCTAGGTCCCTATGTCGTCAAGAAATTCCTCTCCAAAGGGGCATATGAACTGCAGGACAAGGAAGGAATCCTGCTCAAGGAGCCCAGAAATGGGCTCTATCTGAAAAAGTATTATGCCTAGTATTGCACTAGGCATGTGCATTACAATTTTATGTATTCATAAGTTTTGCTTCCCTTTTTTGGTGTGATTGGATTGTTTTGATATTTATTGGAGTACTTGTCTCATACATTCTTCTCGCAATTCAGATGTCTTCGTCACCTTTAGCATATGTAGGATATGCAGATGGTGCCAGTCATCACACACAGCACATTGCATCAGCTACTTGGGTCATCTACACACCTGAGTCAGAACTATTTTGTTCCGGAGGAGTCTTTATTGGTACTGCCACCAACAATATTGTCGAGTACATGTCCGTAATTTCACTTCTCACAAAAGCGTCATCAAGGGACATCTCCAATATGGTGGTCAGGTTAGACTCCCAGCTAGTCGTTATGCAATTGACAAATCGTTATCACATTCGTAATCCAACCTTGTTATGTCATTATCTAAGAGTACGACTCTTGGAACATTAATTTGAAATAATCACATATGAACACATTCCTCGAGAATTTAATGTGGTTGCTGATTCATTAGCTAACTATGTATTAGATTGGCATCTGTCTCATTCTTTATAGAAGCATGCATGAAAAGTAAAAATTTACTGAGTTAAAAATTTTACAAAAACATTTAAAAAACATTTACGCCATCAAAATACCAATATATATATATATATATATTTATATATATATATATATATATATATATATATATATATATATATATATATATATATATATATATATAGATCGAAATCTAGTCTTTTACATCGAAATATTCCAAAACTTGGATGTTTTAATTATAAAATGGCTCAAATGCCTAGCTCCAAACACTAATTGGCTATGCCACAACACCTGCTAAAAAGATCCTATTGCTCTTGAAATGATAAAATTTCTCTATCTATCCTCCAAAAAGGAACCAGAAACCAATTAGGTACACCAACTATGTACTGCTGTATATGAGCGGGAATCTCCCTCGTAGGAAGGGGGGGTACACCCATGGTCAAGCCCTCAAGGTTTCTCAAAACCTTGCGAAGACTATCGGCATCGCCCCCTCCAGCAGGTAGTTGGCCGCCTCATTGCATATGGTGAGGTTCGCCTGCAGGTCGTAATGGTGCCACATCTGTGTTAAGCATAAAACTTCATGTCAGTACTTATTTCGCCTATAAAAACATTACATAAACATTCAAAAGCCAAACAATACTTAAAGTACTATAAAAAATCATTCTCACCTTGAGGACCCCAGTTGGTCCCAGGCAATAGCATCAAGTTCAGGTTGCCAGTAAAGTCCATGCCCTCATAAGCATAGTCATCTATCATCTCAATTTGGCAACGAAGCCAATGGAAGAAATCTTCCTCCAAGAAATGTTAGATCGGTCCTCCTCCTGTGCGAGGATCGAGTGATGAGCAGCGACCTTGCCTCAGCTCCCTTAGATCAAGGGGACCTAAGCTCATCCTTGGGCACATAACAAGCACCCTCTCAAGAAAGAATGAAACTATGATAGTACCATACCCAAAACTGTGTTGGGTACGAGTCTTGCATGCCGTTAACTTTGCCTTCAACTAGCGAAGCACTACTTCACAACAATTGAACATCTGTGGCTGGATATAGTCAACTGCAAGCAATATTTGGGCCTTTGTCACAACGTGGGGACTCTTTGACCCCACCAACCGCACAATCAACCATAAAATTTCCCTCATAGACCTGGACCTTATCCTCTCTATGTGGACTTTGTTGCTAACTAGTCCGCTCTTAAGGATGCAGTAGGATTGCACTAGCTCTAGGGTAGATCGTGGATCTGACCTACCACCAGTGAGGTTTGCTTGTGCCCCATGGCACGACAAACCAATTAAAAAGTATATGTCATCATAGTCAATAACCAACTCCTGATCTCGAATCCTTTACACTTTCTCGTGTTCATCCCAGCGCTGGATAATCCATCTCAATAAATCCTCCTGCCCTTTCATCAGCTCCAACTTTGCATACTTCAGTAAACCGTAGCAATGCAATGCAAGTATGCATGCTGGATCATTTCGCATTAGCAATTCTTGGCTATCATGGGCCCGTTCTCTCCATAGGCTAGTCATTATGGCCTGAAACCTACACAAAATAACCCTAAAAATAGTCAAAATGGGGCAAAATAGCTTCAGGAATCCTTGCATGAGGTTTTTAACTGCGCCCTTCAGCTCTAACGCCACCCCCAGTGATACACAGGGAGGATTAATGCCCTCCAGTAGCTCATACAAAGTGTTTAACGCTTCATACATGCCATCTGGAGGGCGTTAGTGCACAAACAGGGCTTTAGGGCACCTCCGATCTGCAAAATTCCATCCCTGAAATTGTCAAGAAAGGTTAAGAAATGCATAAAGAAAGGTTTTAGTCTCTACCTAGGACTGACAGCACGTTGAATGGTCGCCCGGATCTCCTGCAATGGTCCATGGAAAATCTGCTCCTCTTTAGCTCCAAAATACCTTCACAAAGCTCAAATAGTAAAAATGGTGAATGTGAAAGCTCAAAACATTTCCTTATATTTATTTTTGGAGACATGATTTTTTTAAATCATTAAAGAGGAATTAGTCCATTCTCCATGATTTTTTATCATGCATGAAACCATATGATAGGAATTGCTACCTTTTATACTTTTTCTGCCTTTTTGATGAAGGTACCTTCAGGAATGAAAAGCAGTGAAAACTGCATGCAATTCTCAAAAGAGTGATGTTCTTTTATGGGATATTTTATTGCTCTAAAAAATCGAAAAATCCTCGAGTTTGTCATCGTTGGGCTCATTAAACATATACGACGATGGTCTGAGCAATTCTTTTTCACTCTTTCTCTAGCTCATTAAACTGAAAAAGACCTTTAGAGCATTCTTTTTAGGCACTTTTTTCTCGCTCATTAAACTGAAGAAATCCCCGAGTTTTGTCTTTAGGCTTGTTAAATATTTATAACGATGACTCGAGCTTTCTTTTAGGTACTTTTCTTGCTTATTAAATTGAAAAATCCCAAGTTTTTGTCACTGGGCTCGTTAAAAATCCACGACAGCAACAAGAGAAGTTTCTTTTTTGGGATCATTTCTCGCTCTTAAATTGAAAAATGCTTGAGTTTTTCCCCTCCTTTGGGCTCGTTAAATCTACGAAGGAGGAATTAGTAGTTCTTTTACCTCTTTTTCCTTGCTCACTAAACTGAAAAAGATACCTTGAGTTTTCTTCATTTGACTCGTTAAAATTTCATGAAGGTATTGAGTTTGTCGTTGCATGACCCATTAAAAATTCACGATGAAAAATGAGTTTAGTCCATATCCTTGTACTCGTAACAAAATGAGGTCGACGTCCATTAAACATAGGTTTCTTTTTATCTAGATTCAATGGATTAACTCACGGAAAAGTAACTGATCCGGGTATACTATTAACCTTTTGTCGCACCCGGTTAACAACTATGACAATGAGACCACCATGGAGTCGTTCTTTATGATCTTTTCAGACTCTCTAAATATTAAAACACCATCAATTTGTCTAGTCTAGACTCATTAAATTACACAGACAAGATATAGAGTCGTTCTTTTTGCGGTCCTTTTCAGACTCTTAAAACATGAAAAGATCGATGAGTTTACCCGTCTGGACTCAATAAACTAATCAGACAGGGAAAGTGGACAATACAACTGCATTCAGTATTAGAAAGCATGGTTTGGTAGCTATCGTTCCCTTGAACATGGAACTCCCTTAGATAAACCTTCCTTGTGACGGCCTCTCAATATGAATCCTACCATCCTATGAGTTTTAGCCTATATACCCTGATGTTCTTGCATCTCTATATCCTAACACTCTTTGGTGTTCATGAGTCTACTGTTGCATGGTTAAAACCGTTGTCATGCCTTCTATTGTTCGAGGGTTAACCTTTTGTTTCCTCCATCAACTCATCAAGCACATCCTTTCATCATGCCCTCTTTTGTTTAGACCCAATTCTCAAAAGATTCCTCAAAAAAATAAATCATTTTTGTCCTGTTTCGTGTCAATTGATGTAGGACACATTATTGCCTACCTTTCGACAGGTATCTTCCTATCGACTTCAACACTCTATCTAGGAAGACAACCCAGAAACACATTCAGTGCCTTGGTACTTGCAGACATTAGTGGCAGGTTTCCTTGTGTTTGATGAAGGGTTCTCATTATTGGCTTCTAGTTAAGCGATTCTATGGGTGTTCGATGACAAAAACATCTTTCACACTCGTTAGATTGTACTGTGCATATTGGGGACCATCACCATTATTGGTGGCCCTCCTCGTGTCTGTTAATAGTCTCCATTATTGACTGGTAATTAGATGATTTCGTGCATGTTCGACATCAACGCATATATTCACATGTATTGATATATGCTGTTTGGTGAAGCGGAAATCAAGACCTTGGGAAGAGGCTTGCATCACTCAGCCTTGTTTCCTCTCCCAAGTTGCGTATATTTTTTTTTGGAGACAGCTTATCAGGATGATTCTATTATGACACTGGATCCACATTGTGCTTATCGGCAGCCAGCATTGTCATATCTCTTTGGAGAAAATCACTCTGACATAGCTACTGAGCATGGGAATGCCCGACTCAGGACATGATTTTAGTAGTTATATATATATGTGTTGTATCAGGTTTCCCGTACCACCTGAAGCTCCAATCCTCTCTCTCTTTTTGAAGGAAAATTACAGTTAAGTAAAGTATTTCGGCCATCGTCGCAGCCTCTGATCTCATACTTTAGGGGGCATCTGTTATACAACAAATTGACCTCCTCATCAACTCAGAGGGGAAAGACATGATAGCTGAAGCAAAGACCAAGATCACATGCCTTGTTTCCACACTAACACTGGCTATGCACTAACAACCTGCTTTATAAAGCTTCTCGACAAGCCTAAGGGTGCGTTAGTGACCCAACTAACTCAAGTTACTAGTTCGGGAACATCGTTAGTGGATCTTAGTGAAGTTATAAGGATCAAAGGAATGAATTGACTCATAAATATCTAGATATTTGTTCCTAAAATCACTCAAGAAAAGCAAGGAAACATCCAGATTCGACCTCTTTGGAGGATTTCTAATCCTAATGAAGGAGGAAAATGGGAAAGAGCTGAAAATCATGGCAAGTTCATTGCTTTTTCCCTAGGGAACTCAAGGAGGAACTTGACAACTCTAACTCAATTGCTACATAAGAAAAGCTAGGGATATGGTGATAAAGGTCAGAGCATTTGAAAGGATAGCATACTTGACTATTGAGCATTATCTCAAATCATAAGAAGTTGGAAAGAAGGGAGAGAGAGAGAGAAGCTAGAGGGGTAAGGGAAGGCTAATACAACAAATGGTTGTAATCACTCTTCCAATATTAATATAGAACTGCAGTTGTGCTGTCTACTCCATGGTGTTGGTACTATCATTCATTCAATTGTTTGTCCAATACCTTTTAGCATGAGTAGCTTAGTTATGTGTAACTAGATGTTCTTTTATGTATTCATGTATTAGTTATCAGAGTTGTATGACGTGATTATACTTGTCTCTTCTATGTACAGGACTTGATCTGGAGCCAGCGCCGGAGATTTCCACCTAGCTGCATTGCGCTCTCCAGCAAATCTACATGGAGGCTTGAGGTAATCTACTTCTCCTACTTTGATAGTTAGTTAATGTTTATGAACATGCATGTAACTTTGTGACGGTTGTTGATAATCTTACATGACGGTTGTAGATAATCTTACAGTCTATCGAAGGTCCCGGGAAGACCTTCATTATCCACACACCATTCATTTTATCCTATAGCACAGCTTCCAGTGGAGCAATCCACAAGGATGCGAAAGTCACACACACAAGAAGGAATAACACGTACAACACTCAACAGAGGAGTCTGTGCAAGTGCGATGGTTCTTATAACAAGTTTATGGGAAAGGTTCTGTCTGATGTCCGACGAGGCTGCCCACATGGGCAAGACAATGTTAACAAATTATACAACACATTTTCATAAACACATGTATTAGAAGAACCAAAAGAGTTCAATTGTTTAACACAGGTTAAAGAAACATGCATTACAAGTTTTCAAGATTAGTCTTACAAATAGTTACAATACATGTGTTAAAACATATTGGCCTATTATCAAGATTTTGAATTAGGTGAATGTTCCAAGACACATTGGTACACTATACATCACTAACCCCGTGAAAGGGGTGTTCAAGCCACTGCTCGCTCTGCAAAGAAAATATTACAAACTCTCAAGGCTATGTGGGAGCCAAAGTCAAAAAGTCTTTTGCATGTACAAATGAGGGGTATTTATAGCCAAGGGTAAAAATGGCCCTTGTGACTGTTCGATTTCCCTCATTTCTATTTGACTTTCATTGCCTTTCATATTATATGACTCTTCATATTACATGTGGGTCTCCTGGACTTCCAAGTTTCATTACATTGATTTACAATAGTATTTCTCAAAGTAGTGATGTGACCGACATGACTCATGGCACAATTCGACATGACAATGCTAGTATATTGATGTTGCTGGAAATGTCCATGTCGAGCTGCAGTGCCGCTGAGTAATGGATTTCCTCTTGGTGTATCATAGCTTCACCTCTGCATGGAAAGGTGTGTGGATTCTTCGATGGTCTTGGTGTTCACTTGATGTTGCATGTGCACATCGCTCCTTTACTTGTGCTTTGGCATGCTTCACATGTTCATCCGTTCGCGAAAAAATATCCTCGCATGCATCATCCATTCATGAGAAAATCTCCTCACATGCATCATTCAATCGCAAGAAAATATCCTCACATTCATCATTTGTTCATCCATTCGTGAAAAAATCTCCTTGCATGTGCTCTCCTTGTTCGTCCCATCCATTTTCGTGTCATGTCTTATCCATGTACCTGTATATGCAATCACTCGTGATGAGATGACATCAAATCCATAAACCTCCTAGTCGACCATGATGCATTGATGTTCACTTTTGGATGCAGGTGAGCGAGAGAGAGGACAAGGTGATGAAAGTGAGGAAAGCAGATTTCAAGCTAGAATGCAGGCTCCGGGCACTGCTGGTGAAAATTGCGCAAAAGTCACTGGGGGATTGATATGGACAATCCAGATCAGTAAAGAATATCCGCGAGATCTGGCTCGGCTGGTGGGTAGATCTACATAATCTTTTAGGGGAAGAAGTGCTTGCAATAGAGGGGCTTGGTAGCAAAAACCGCAAAATTCCTACGGGTAGCTGGAAGTGGGCTGAAGGAGGCTTGAAGGGAAAAATGTGAATTTTTTTCAGGGGGCTGGCGGTGGGCTGCAGGAGTGATGTTGGTGAAAAATGCACAAATGATAGGAGGCTAGTCTACTGGACATTCCATTACAGTTTTTGAGATGAGAGGGATGCTGAGCTGCTAGACATCCCATCGCAGTTTTTAAGCAGAGCAGGATGTCGGGCAGTTGGGCAACTGCTCATGAAAACTGCGCAGCTTTCTAGGTGAATAGTAGGTTGAATGTCTCGATGACTGGATGGAATAACTACACAATTTTTTGAGGGAGATAGGGACGGACACAAGGTGTCTGTCCAACATGTCAACGTAATTTCTTTAGTCAACGAATTGGGCAAGGTCTGCAACTTTTGCGCAATTTTTTGGGGGAGTGAGTCTTGGGATCATTGCTTGGTCAAACTCTCTGGCTGACTAGTTTGAGGGTTGGTTGATTTGCCTGCAGGTAGTGCAGATTGAGATGGCTTGTTGAGAAAAATTTGCACTGTTCTGAGTGTCAGTCGGTTCGGTTGGTTCCAAGATTGTGTAATGCAGGATTCCTGGAGGATAGACTCAATCTCTGTGCAATTCTAGGCAACATTACATGTTCACTAAGTGCTAAAACTATGCAATACAACTTAGCTAGGGTCCAACTGCTTGAGGATTATTAGATAGTTAGAACTTCAAAAAAAATGGTTAAGTGTGTGAGTGAGTGGACTTGTGCATACGTGACCTTTCAAACACACACCCAATATGATTAAATGACAAGATGCCTCAAACCATCAAGACAACACATACTTAGTGTGTCTAATTGATGGTGTGAGCAACAAGCGTGACGCTTGTGATTGTCATTGAATGACTGCATTGATGCTTGTGTGACAACACATACAACTTTGTGTGTGAGTGCGACGAAGTTTTACATAAAGAATGCAACATGCACACATGAAGAGAGGACCTTGTGCATGACCAGAACATGGCTGCAAGCGTGACATTGTGACCAACATGAAAAAGTTGTCTGCTGAACAGTCAAGAAAGGGGGGTACAAAGGCTCAACACGAGCCCACGGGGTGAGCCTGAGTTCTTGCAAACATCAAGTAAAAACCCAAGGGAGGATACGAAATTGGATGTAAGACAAATTTTTGGAGGGTGTTGCAACCACTACAACAAATGGAACTAGGCTGGTTTAAATTCAATTATAAATTTATGATTTTATTACAATGCTTTATTGATAAGTGCCAGTATTGCAGCAAGGATGTTGCAACTCCTGGGCTACCAGCTTTACTTATCAACCCAGGGTTCGTACAAACTTGGAGATGACAATGCTATATGCACAAGTAAAAGTGAAGGTCTGGCCTATTGTCACTTTTCATTCGGTGAGAGGCCCCAGGGGTTCCAAGCCAGACGTCTATGGAGAGTGAAGAAGCTTGATTCTTTGATGGAAGAAGAGCAAATCTATTCTAAGAGAGCTACTCTACTGCAGTAATGAAGAAACCAACATGTAATGCTAAATCACACCATATCCTAATTAACCATTTAAACAACTATGCTAAGCAGAATTTCTAAATCAACACTAACCTAATGCTTCTATTTAAGCTACAAAAGTAAATAGCATCAAACCATACTAATGTGTAAGCAAGAAAACTAAGCTAAATCTGTTTTCACCTTTTTTGGTTTTTTTGGCAAAATCAAGTATGCAAACTAATTGTTCTTGTGGATGTGACAGGTGGATGGAAGGTGATTGAGGATGGATAAAAGGATTATGGAGTGGTTGGATGGTGTGGAAGGGTCCTAGGAGGATTTTTGTGACTTCCTAGAGGTTCCCCATAAATTCGGCCTCAAAACAGGTTGTTTCAGGAAAACCTACAGGATGTACTAGAAACCTACAAGATGATCATGTAGGAATTACAGAAAACCTACAAGATATGGACAAGATCTAATTGTGAGGTATTGGGAAGCTTGGAAAAGGTTTGTGATGAGTGAGATGGGGTGTTAGAAGGGCTAGGAGCACTCAGGAGTCGATATCCAAGATCAGAGATGGCTAGATTCACTCAAGGTATCTAGGGGAATTTCAATAAGAAAATGACAAACACTAGTGAGGGTGATGGTGGAACAAGAGAAGGTTAGGGTGGATGAAGTGGAAGGTGGCTACTGGTGATGAAGTCTGGGTCTCCTCTTGAAGTACCTATTGTGCTTAAACATAGGTGTTTCCCAAGAACTATGAAACAAAATACATTTTCATAAACTAGAAAAGCATGAATCAATTTCCTAGATTATGCATGAAGAGAGTGCTAAACGGAATGAAATCATGAGTGAGATATTATTGCAGAAATGGAGTAATGGAAAGGGATGACAATGAAATGAACCAAATTCTGAATCAAAACAAGAAACTCCAAAATTCATGCAAGAATTAGAAATCTGTGTTTTTAGGGTTGCTGAAGGGTCTCCTCCTCAATTCATGGTCCTAGAGGGAGGAAGTGAGGCCGAGATACCTACTCAACCTTATGGTGATCCTTTTTTTCCTTACTAACCTGCTAATTGAAAGAAGGCACAAATGGAAGCAAACTAAAATACAACCAATCTAATCTACACTATTGTTATGGAAATGCAACTACTTAATCAAATGAACAATTAAACCATGAATCTATGCTAAAATACATGTGCAATAAAGAGGAGCCTTGGCTGCTAGGGTTCGACCCTAACCCAAGAGATTCATCCCTATGAGTTAACTCAATGCTGGCTCAAAAAAAAACTCATTCTTATTATCAAAACAATGGATTACATCCAAAAACTGTCACAAGTCTTGCAACTCGCAAATAGAGTAGAGTTTTACAATAAAAAATCTAAATCCTACTGAGGTCCTAGGCCTCTCTACTTATACATCTGAAGTATCCAACTACTTCCTTAAATTTAGGGAGGCTCAGCTCCCAAACTTCAAGATAAACTGGTGCTTTGTATTTCACTTGTGCGGCTGCCTTCTAGTCCTCATGATTTCGCTATTTGCACTCCGAGCCGATGGAGGAATATTTGAATGGAGGGGTAGTAATTGAGGAGGATTTACCTCCGATAATTCCTCTCGCTTGTCCCATTCGATTTTTGACCAAGGTCTTTGACAAAATTCCTTGCTTCTATCCTTTAATCCTACATTAAACGCACATTAGACCACAAAGCAAAATATCCAACTCTAACTCATCTCATAAACAAAATATAATCAAAAGTATGCAATAAGTTGTGAGAATAGTTGGTTTGACTAGGCTAGGAGTTGAATTAAGGCCCATAGAATTAGCAAATGATGAGGCTCATCATCACCCCTACTGAAAGTGTTGCTCATCCTCTGAGCAACTTAGTCAATTTCCATGTCCTTCATGGCTCTGGTAGCCTCTCTGACATCCCATGCCTCCGCTACTGTTATAGACATTTTTGGGCACTGCAACCCCAAGCATAAATGTCCATAAACCAAGGGCTCCTAAGTCCCTAAAGGTGTTGTTCCAACCCCTAAAAGAATAAGGTCAACTGATTACAGCATCTCCCAGAATTTCTCCATGAAAAACTACTCATAACTGGTCAAAACTGGACCATTTCACCTGCTCCATAGGCAAAGTGCGTTGCATCCCACCTAAATACACACAGTAGGTGCGTTAAATTTCAAAAAGCCCTTATATGGGGTGCGATGGGTGAGAAGGGACAAATGGCAGGGTCAATCTGCAAGGTGGAGAAGATGGAATCTTCCAGAAACTTCTCCTGTGACACTTGCCTCTCTGAATTCAACCAGGGATGAGTAAGAGATCATCAATCTCCAAGTGGAATCAAGAACTATCAGAGGGGAGACACTAATCAAATCTCAAAAGCTGACTCACCTCCCTTGCAGACATCTATATATGGATCCCTCATCCCAGAGATCTGGGGGCTGGAATTTTGTATCTTGTAAGGAAGTGCTGCTGGTTTATTGGTGCAATATCATAGTGTTGGGTGATCTAAGCTTTTCATGAGGTGAAGAAGGGCTTCTTGCTGAGAGGATGATGTTGGGTTAGAACGATTGGTTGTAATTCTCTTGGCTCTTTCTTGATTATCAATAAAGCTATTCAAGTTTTCCTCCATACTCTTGCATGATTTATGTTTTGTGCATTTGTATGGTCAATTTACATCTGATCCTATATTGTTTATGATAATATATCTATGTTCTCGTATAGTGTTATGCTACTTTGATTCTACAGGTACTCTGGGTACACAAGAAAGCAAGTAGCAAAGGACTATCAGAAGAGAGAGGAATCGAGCAAGGAACCTAGCGCAAGATAGAGGTTGGTCTCCTTTATTCTTCTCTCATCTATCTCTCATAAAGGAAAACGAAAGTAGTTTTAGTTTTGTTTGTTTCTAAGGTAGCTACCAGCCTTAGTGGGATTAGCAGCTCTGCATAGACACTATTCCCGGTAACAAAATGGCGACTCCGCTAGGGAGCGAGTAGATTGTTTGTTCATCTACATTTGTTTACTTTATAAACTTACAGATAGAGCCTGAAGTCAAGCCAGCTAGCCTTCGAACTGCATTTGCTATGCAAGTGCAAAGTAGATCAACGCTGCTTCAGTCAATCTCCGAGTTTTGTTTATGAATTAAACAATTGATTTACAAGCTCTCTAATTGCCCTTGTGGTGGCTCTAGTAACCTCCTTAGATCTACCCCTGTGATTGATTTACTGATTACCACTTGCTCGGCAAAAATCCCTGAACTGAACTGCAAACTGTGACCCGGAACCCAATCAAAGTCTCGTCCCTGGTCCAGCGCACTTTCTGTTCTGTGAACTCCAAATGCAGCGCACTTCCTGAGTGTAGTAGGTGCGTTGCATTTCAGTTTCACTGTGTTACAGGTGCACTGATCAGACAAGGCCTTGTTCCTAAATTTTGGTTTCTGTGTTCATTCTTTTTAGCTCTATTCAGGAGTTTTGCTGCCTGTAGTCAGTACAAATCTGTTTGAAACCCCTTTCCTTGCCGTTATTCCGCCTCCATTGTGCAAAGAACTGTAAATGTTTTTATGTATTTTTTGAGTCATTTTCAGTTCTCCTTTACAAAGAAGTAGCGTAATTGTACTGTTGTTTCTTGATTTGAAAGTGTCGTAAGTGTCTTTTTCAGTCATAGAAGAGAATCTGATTGTTCTTGATAGTCGATTACCTTGTTACTCTTGTATTTGATCTGAAATAGTAGTTTTTCTAGCGTCGAAAGCAAGTTTTCAATTCCAAATCGCAAAGTGTTGTCATTGTCCTCATTTTGTCTTGAAAAGAAACTTGTTAGTAATTGTCGCTTTGAAAAATAATTCAGATTTGCGCTTAGCTTTCTTTTTACCATTTACACATTAAGAAGGCTGAAAACAAATACATGCATGTGCATTTGCATTTAGACTATTTGTTGGTTTGATTTAGGACAGTGCATATAGTGTGTGCTCTTTGCTCTTTGTTGAAAGAACGCCATCTCTCTTTCCTTAGTAGCTAGGATTTTCATTTGCAAAAAAAAGACTAAACGACTGTTTATCATATTTGAAGGCATTTTAGGAATTGTACATTTAGATCACGCGGTGAACCTGAAAGGCAAATTTCTTAAGCAAGATCAACTATAAAATAAATTTAATGAATCTAAAAATGCTTTGGAACCTAACGCACAACATCTAGAAGTCTAGGCTAGAGACGTATTCCGGCGTCGTAAAGCCTGGTAACTATTGCTTTCACTGTTGGTTGGGTGATTCCTCCACTTTGAGACGATAAGTGCCAGTATTGACTTGTGCTCCCACGTACCGTCGAGTATATTTTGGGAGACCACAATAGGCTTAATCCTTTATCCATAGGAAGCCGTGTCTGCCGCCCTATCGATCTCAATGCATTGAACACAGCATTCGGGAAGATTGACTGCCGTACCGTAAAAAGTATTCTGCAGTTTTGCGATTGGTTTGGTAATCCCTCTGTCTAGATTTCCAGAGCAGTCCATTTAGTTCCTTTTTAGACTCCTTAACAGAAAAGGTCCATCTGAGCACTTGTCACTTCAGGCTCATTAAAAATCGAAGGCGACTAGGGTCATCTTTTGTTTTGTATCGACTCTTAAAAATTGAAAAAACAAGTTGTTTCAAAGCGTCTAAAATTCATCTAATTCAGAAACATACTTCCCCTTGATTTTTAGTTGATCGAGTACTCCGCAATCGTGGAAGAAAGTTAATTGAAACCCTGTCGTTCGCGGAGGCTTACGAGTCAACCGTCTTTGTCTCCAGAATCAAAACTATTACGGACAAAGCGAACTCGTTTAACCGGTTCCAAATCTCCTGGTAAAGTTAGAACAAGTGTTCCAACACCATTAGAGACTCCGGTTACTCCAAACATTTCTGGTATCCCTGCCTTTACAGAAGAAGTTTCGCAGCCACCAAAGGAAAGTTGCACTGATCCTAGTGTGAAGGTAAACACTTGTGTTATTGAACCAGTTCCATCTACAACTGATTCGGAGCGGTGTTATTCCCCAAGCACCTGTTGCTGCAGATTCCATACCTTCTTCGGCACCAGAAATATTTTACGGACCAAACGGTCTACCTCTTCCACCTGGTCTGATTGCTATAGAAGAGATTGTGGAGGATCCTCCATCTAGTGCTCCATCGCAATTTGGAGTCGGGATCACTCTGTATCCTTCTTCATTAGAAATTAGTCTACCGCCATCAGAAGCTCCTGTAGAATCGCTAGGCAATCTTTTGGATAGACTAGAAATGTCTGAACAACCGTTGACATCAAGGACTGTGTCGTCCGACACAGCGACGACAGAACTTCCTGCTGTCACTCCAACAATGTTCGCTGGTATACCATCTGTCCCAACTAGCTCTCAATCGCTAGAAGGGGCCCACTCAGGTTCTATTACGACAGTATGGTCAGTTCCTGTTTGTTCATCCGGAATAGTATCCGGAAACTGTTATGTTGAGTCTCAACAAATTGATCCTTCAAGGTGTCGATTTGGGCAGTCCGGTCCTCAAGGGCAAACAATTCCTTTAAGTACTGGATTACCGCCGTATGGGGGGCAATATGCCATTTCATTGTCTCCTCCGGGACGAAAACCATGCGAGAGTTCAAAACAAAATTCAGGTTATGCTAGAATTACATCTAGTGGTTGGGTACCGATACTACCTCAACAACCAAGAGTTGTGTATTCGATGCAACAATGTTTACCTATGTCAAACATACCAACTACGCTGGCTATTGTGACAGTGTCGAAAGTACAAGCGTTTCCTGTTGTATGCCAACCTCAGGTTTCTCAGGTTGTAATGCAACAGCCTCTTGACCCTGCGACTCAACCACAATCACCAACTAGTGGAATGACACAGGCCCAAACGGGTACAATTACCCCTCATCTTGGTCAAACAGTTAGTATTGGACAACAGCACATGGCTTCGCAACCATGGCTGGTGCAATACCAACAATCGCAATTCCAACAGGTATACTAAGGATCTGAGCAACAAATCTTTGCAAATAGTGGGCAACCGTACATTCAAAACGGTCAAAATCAACCATTCTACAATGGTTATGCCCATCAACCTTACCAAAGTTACCAGCATCAAATGCATTATGCTGGTATGCAGAGACCAACTGCTCAGGTGATTCCATCTTATCCTGGGTATGCTTCGCCTAACCTGAATCAACAATTACCCTTCGTGGCGACTTTAGAGTTACCGGATCTAAATCGGTTAGCAAACGATCCAATCGCCTACGCCCCTTGGTGGCCAACGATTCCACATAAACTTTCGTCAGATATTCCTAAATTTAATGGAAATCTGGGTGAAGATCCGTCGAATCATGTGATGACCTTTCATCTGTGGTGTACATCAAACACCCTAAACGATGATTCGATTAGGCTTTGCCTTTTTCAAAGGACACTGCTCCGGCAGCAAAATGGTATATCGAATTACCTAGAGCTTTGTTTGACAACTTCAGTACCCTAGCCACAACCTTTTTAACCCATTTTCAGTTACCGATAAGGTACGAAATGGGAACGGAAATTCTTACCAATTTCAAGAAAACAACGGCCACTCACATATCTGATCATATTCATGAGTTGCGACGTCATCGTAGAATGGTAAAAACGTATGTTCCTGATCAGCTTTTAGCTGAATGGTTTAATAAGTCATTATTGCCTTCCATCACAGAAGATGTGGTAAAAGGAGGAGTCATCACTGAAGAGCAATTTATCGCTCATGCGTAATATTTAGACTTGATTTACACTCAGTCTGGCACACTCTTTGATAAAATACCTGACGCTCCCAGACCGGAATTTTCGTTCCCCCCTCCTCCTAAATCGAACAATGACTCTCATGCTGGCGATGGCGTGATTGGCACGAAAGACACGAAATCGACAAAGGCTACATCTAAAAAGGCCCGTAAGATTTTCAGTCAAAATGCAAAATAAGAACTTCTCGCCTCAGAAGTAAATGGCATCTCGACTGATAAAGGCAAAGAAACCAAGCGACCAGGAGGCAAGAAGAAAAAAAAAAGGAAGAAGAAGAAACAGGAGGAATCATCACCTGAAAAATCTTCTGCAAACCCTACTGGAAATAGGAAACCAAAAAATCCATGCATAATATGTGATGAGGATCATTGGACAAAAGACTGTCCATTTAAAGCTGAGCTTAAAAAATTCTGCAAGAATTCAAAAACCTCGGCAGTATTAACTGATCCGTTTCCGAATCCAGGAACAAATCTGGTTGACAGTGGAAATGCTTCCCCGTCCCAAGTGCTGATGTTTTCGGTTTCCAAACAGCAAAATGATGCTTTGATATCGACAAGGAACAAAGATTACGGGAATCCACAGTTGTCGAACAACAAGGATAAAGATCAACCTAGTAGTTCGACAACAACTTCGACAGAAGCTGCGCCACCCATCATTCCAGAACTGACAATAAAATTGCCAAAGGGAGTAGTGCACAAGTCGACATTTAATCCTTGTGCTAGAGCAGCACAACATTATAATATAGTGGAAGATTTGGCCCAATCGCCATCCGCTATGTCAACACTTGAGGTACTGCAAAATTGCCCATCCCAAAAGCAGGATTTATTATCAGCTATCGATGGGATAGACCCAAAGGATTCTAATCTTGTGTCCTTTAATCATAAAGGATACGATCCTCAGTTACTAGCTCAACTAGCTTTCCTCATTCAAGTGAAAGCCCTCAACAAAACTGTTCATCGAACAATTATTGGTGAGGGGGCATCTACATGTATTATGTCGATGAGTTGCTGGAAAACTTTAGGATCTCCAACCTTGTCGCGATCTTCAACAACATTAAAAGCATTCGACGGACGAACATATGCCCCGTATGGTATTCTAAGTAACTTGCAAGTTGAACTAGGGGGGAAACAGTAGAAATAGATTTTGAAGTAATCGAAGGAAACCTCGATTACAACATCCTATTGGGAAGACCACGGATATATGCTATGGCTGCTGTTGTATCGACCTATTTTAGGAAGATTGCATTTCCCTTCCAAGGAGGGATTACAATCGTCGATCAACAAACTTTCCTCCCCAATGGTTCCCAAGTTATGGGAAGCATTCCGATGATCCATGGAAGCCCCCATTCGCTTCAAAATATCAGAGTAGGCCTACTAAAAGACCCTATATTAATGGGTACTTTTGCCCTCCCACCTCCACTCAACCTGGCGGAAGTGGCAGCGATAGGAACCTGCAATATGATATCTTCTATTAACAAGATCTCAGAAAACGATATTAACATGGATCATCGATTGGTGTTGCCTCCAAGCCAAATGGAAATATTGTAGCAATCAATGTTTCTAGCATGGGAGGCAAACCCAAATCAACGCTCATCAAGCGTTTGGATAGATAGGTCTAAGGAATATGGCACCCCTTCAGATCCTTGGTCGCAAGTGCATTACACTGACGAAGGAATTGTTCAATCAATGGTAATTGAAGGGGCACCATGGGAAGATTACCACCATCGTTCCCATCTTCCGACTTGTAAAGAAGATACTCCTGATGACCTTCATCATCCGTCAGTTTTTGATTTCCTATCAAATACTGTAAACATGGTGGATTCCGAGCGAAACTTGTCCAATATTGAAG
This sequence comes from Pinus tabuliformis, assembly GCA_031772625.1. NCBI lineage: Eukaryota > Viridiplantae > Streptophyta > Pinopsida > Pinales > Pinaceae > Pinus > Pinus tabuliformis. The sequence continues at coordinate 779,153,603 of CM062812.1, read as the reverse complement.
AGACTATCGCCATAAATATCTCGACCAAAACAGATGTTGTAGAGAATATTTATGTTGGCAAAAGTTGTTCTCCTTCATAACTGGAAATATATACCGCTCTTTTTCGCGAATTCAGAGATGTTTTTGCTTGGTCATATGATGAAATACCGGGCATTTACTCTAGTATAGTTGAACATGAAATTAATATGTATCTAGATGTCAAACTAGTACGACAACGGCTACGACAGGTGCACCCCAAGAAAGCCGTTGCCATCAAGGCAGAAGTTGAAAAGCTTCTCCATGCTGGTTTCATTTACCCGGTTCCTCTAACTGATTGGGTATCGAACATTGTTCCTGTTATGAAAAAACAAGGAGCAATTAGAGTGTGTGTCGATTATAGGGATGTAAATCAATCTTGTCCAAAAGACAACTACCCTACACCCTTTATTGACCAGATAACTGATGAATGCGCTGGATGCGAAATATTTTCATTCATGGATGGATTCTCCGGGTATAATCAAATAAATATCCGCCCACAGGACTAGTCAAAGACTCCATTTATTTGTCCGTGGGGCACATTCGCATATCGCAAATTACCCTTTGGTTTAAAGAATGCAGGGGAAACATTTCAGAGGGCAATGAATTATGCCTTCCATGACATCAAAAACATCATTCAACCATATCTCGATGACCTTCCGGCTCATTCGCGAAAGCGAACCGATCATACGCAGCATTTGAGAGCGATATTTTTACGTTGACGACACTACAAGATACGACTCAATCCACACAAATGTGTGTTCTGTGTCAGTTCTAGTTGTTTACTTGGCTTTGTAGTCTCAAAAGATGGGATTCGTCTCGACCCATGTAAGATTGAGGCAATCATAAATTTGCCTCCACCTTCAAATTTGCTTCAGATTCAGAAACTCCAAGGGAAAGCAAACTTTCTGAGGAGGTTCATTGCAAATTACACCGAACTTGCTAAAGGTTATACACGTCTATTGAAAAGGAAGTTCCCTTTGTCTGGGATCAGGTTGCGTAAGCTTCCTTTGATGCTTTAAAGGAATCCCTAATGAAAGCATCATTAATGTACGCTCCTGATTATCAAAAAGACTTTAACCTGTATCTGGCTGCAACAGATACAACCATCACAATGGTTTTAGTTCAAGAAGACAACGGAATTGAAAATCCTATATATTATTTAAGTAAGAACTTAAATGATACAGAAAGCAAATATTATTATGTTGAAAAGCTAGCGGTTGTAGCTGTTCAAGCGATACAGAGATTTCAACACTATGTCCTCTTTCGAAAAACTACCATTCTGCAGATTGCAACCCCATGACTTATATATTGTAGCGACAGTTGCTGGGGGGCAAATATTCAAAATTGATAGCAATTCTACAAGAGTTTGATCTGGAATTTGTAAAATCCAAGTCAAAGAAAGCCCTGGTTTTCGCAGAATTATTATGCGATCTCCCATCTTCGTCCAACGATGAAACATACGAAGAAACAATCGTGGATGAATCTTTGTTTTTGATATCTTCAAGCAATCCATGGTATGGAGATATAATCATCTATCTCCAAACCCAAAAATATAGGCCTAACACCTCCCGCTCAGAACAAAAACGTATTCGATACCAATCAAAAGACTACATGATCGTTGGTGACACGCTTTGCCGTCGTGGTGTCGATACAATTCCGAGGAGGTACCTCACCCATGAGGAAGCCGAAAAAGTCCTGAATGATTGCCATTCAGGCGCATGTGGTGGGCATCAATCCAATTAAGCTACAGTGCAAATTTTTTTACGAGCAGGATACTTCTAGCCAACAATGTTCAAAGATTGCATAACTGCAGTCAGAAGTTGCCATGCCTATCAAATTTTCGATAGCAAAACCAGAAGACCACCTGCACCTCTGTAGCCAATAGTTGCTGTTGGGCCTTTCGCCAAATGGGGCATTGATTTCAAGACATGTAACCCCACCTCGACCGGGGGGCATGGGTACATCATAGTCGCAGTGGACTATTTTACCAAATGGGTCGAGGCGATGCCTACATTAGATAACACTGGTGAAACAACTGCCCTTTTCTTTTTCAATCATGTAGTCGCCAGATTCGGCGTTCCACAGGTTATAGTCACAGATCATGGATCGCATTTTCACAATCACATGATGGCCGAATTAGCTGCCAAATTAGGGTTGTCTCACGACAGCTCTACTCCATATTACTCGCAGGCCAACGGACAAGTTGAAGCAATCAACAAGGTCCTGAAGCACATGCTGCAAAGGATGATTGGAGTCCACAAAAGGAGTTGGCACCTGATCCTATACTCGGACTTGTGGCATACCGAACATCGGTAAGGAATGCAACCGGGTTTACACCTTTCCAACTGGTGTATGGCCTAGAAGCAATCTTACCAGTTCAATGTGAAATCTCATCCCTCAAACTCGCGATCAACCTTCTCCCCCGAACTTCAGAAGAGGAGGCTCATTTCTTGGAACTAATCCAATTGGATGAAACCTAGCGTGATGCCGCTTTGGCTAATGAATCCCATAAGAAACGAGTCAAGGCGCAGTTCGACAAGAATGTCAAACCCCGTGTCTTCTTAGAACGTGACTTGGTCTTACTTCATGACCAGGAATCCGATAAATTGGGAGCAGGTAAATTCAAGTCTTTATGGATGGGCCCCTATATTGTTAAGCGAGTGTTAGCAAAAGGAGCCTACGAGTTAATGGATCATGACGGGATTCCACTGGCGCAACCCCGTAACGGGTTGTACCTTAAGCGTTACTATGCATGATTCAGTGTGGTAACCTATATGCTTTTGTTACATTTTTGTTTTCGCTAAGAGTAATCGTTTTGGTCAAGTAAATCCACTTTTTACATTTGTTGCAGATGTCGAACCTATTGGAATCTTTTGTTGGATATGCCGACGGAGCAAGTCGTAGTTCGCGGAACCTATCTTCTGTGGCCTGGGCCATTTTTAATCCAAGCGGCGAGTTAGTAAGTTTTAGAGGGGTATGTATTGGTCGATCAACGAATAACATCGCTGAATATAGCGCGTTGATAGAACTTCTCTTTGATGCCATCACACATGGCATACGCCGACTGGTCGTCAGGCTAGACTCACAGCTCATCATACTACAGCTCATTGGTATCTACTCTGTCCGAAATCCAGCTATCTATCGCATGTTCCTAAGGGTCAAGATTTTGGAAAGGCAATTTGATTTTATTCAATATCAGCATATTTCCAGAAACTTAAACACATTAACTAACTCATTGGCAAATTGTGTGTTATATAGACATTTGCAACATTTATAAAAAGAAGCATCTCATCAATATTTGCATTCGGATCATGTAACTTAACCAAAATAAAACTCCGAAAATCAAAAATATATATATAACTGTTTATGGTTTACATATAATTTTATGTAACCAAGACAAAATTGGTCAAATGACCCAAAACTCAAAACGCTAGGGGGCACCCTAGTCTAATGATGCTGGTGATAACAAGTCACCGCTTGTGCAATCATGCGTAAAAGCCTAGTCCATCGACTTGGCACGCCAGTAGTATGTTGCTGCAACCTCAAAGGCAGCTCGTCAATCCTCACATCTGGGATACCGAGAGTGAGGCCCTCAACCTAATCATGTAATGCTGAAAGAGTCTCGGCCACATCAAGGTCGCAAAGGATAACCCTTCCCACAGCCTCTCCTGCTGGAGCGGTAGCTGGCACTCTCAGGCGTACTACTGGCCGAACGGGACCAACATCTGCATGAGCACATGAGTTTTGATTAGTCTTGACAGAATAAAGCACAAGGACATTATAAAAGAGAAATGATAAACAAAAATATGGTCAAGAATTTACCAATGGCACCCGACTGCTCGCCAGCTGGCAGTACCAAATCCGGATCACGCCGAAAGTCCATACCAGCATATGGATACTTGGAAAAAACCATCTCTTGACGATCGAACCACCTGAAGAAGGTATCAGAAAAAGAAATCTGAGATTGACCAGCATGCCTGGACATATGGTTGACCCATCTCTGCATCCGTGGTTCAGTCGGTGGAGGTAAACCAAGTGAAATATACTGCGGCTGCATCAGTGGTATCTTTTCCAAGGCGAAGGCGGTCAAATAGAACCATATCCAAAGTTCTTCAATCTTCCTTTTTTCACCTTGGTCAACTGTTCTTTCATCAAAAGGAGTACTGCATCACACCAGTTGAACACCTTCGGTTCGAGATGTTCTAAGGCATATTGCATATAAGACCGGTTGGCCACATGAAGAGCCGCACCACTAGCCATCCTACCAAAGGTGAACAGAATGGTCCTCAAAGACCTGTCAATGACATCTCGGATGATGATCTTGCCGTCTTTACTCGGCTGAGATCCCTCTCTGCAATACATGTGAACGTAATCTCTCACAGATTCGCCTCCACGGGCCGAACCTGATAAATAGATAGGGGCACATCGCCTCAATAAGCCGGTCAAAAAATAGATGTCCACGACAGTCAAGGGGATGGATTTGCCCCTAATCTGGAACACCTGGCTGGTAGGGTCCCAAGCATCGAGGAAATACTACAGCAAGTTGATTTGTTGCCTCATGCTAGAGATGCGGAAAAACTTCAGCAAGCCACAGTTCCGCAGTGCATTTACTGTAGCCGGATCATGTAAAGCAAGCATGTCTTCTTCTTGATGCTCACGTTCTCGCCATGTAATGGTCATTTTTCTCCAATAAATCTTTGAAAACAAACAAGAGAAGAGTTAGATCCTGATTTGGTGAGAAACAGGCAAAAATTTCCATTGAAAACTGTGCACAAATTTCCCTCCTTGCGCCCATCGCACCTCCAGCTTTGTCCTGGGTGCGTTGCATGCCAACTGTCTAGTGAGTAGGCCAACATGCAACGCACCTTTCAATGTAGAAAGGGTGCGATGGAGCCAGAGCGAGTTTTTCAAACCCTAGAGGCTCAGAAAAACCAGAAATCAGGCTCAAAATGCAAAATGGAAAAGATGAAATGAAAGAGCTCAAGTTTAGCTCCAACCTGGTCCAGACGGCGCCAAAAATCGTCCACAAAATCTCCCGGAATCAGCAGGTGAAAATCAAGGGGGGAAAGCACCTCCAAAGCTCCAACAAGCCAAAGTTCAAATGAAATGGTAAAATGAGGGGTAAAAGCACTTTTAAATTACTTTTTACATAATTCAAGTAAAATATTAGTGTCTTAACTCATTTTTCAAACATATATTGTTCATTTCTAACTAGTTTGATGAAGCAATTGAGTATGCAGTGCAATCTTTGAAGGAAAAAAGCTATTAATGGTAAAGTCAAGAAATTACCATTATATCGAGCAGTTTTAACGCAGACTTCATGCTCGTTAAAAAATAAACATAAGCAATGAGCAAGTGTTTCCCCCAGCATTTAAGCTCATTCCAAAATAAAAAATGAACCAATTTCCGGTAAATAACCATCGTGAATGTAGTACTTCAGCCTTTGAAGCCTTGGTCATGTTCTCATCATCACCTCCACTCTGTATTGGCCGATCATTCACCTCCACTTGATTGTTTACCCCTTTTAGGAACAGCTGCGAAGAGTGATCCTGTTAGCCATCCTTGTGACACTGCTGTGATTGGAAAATTCCAAACCTTACCTGGAATCAGCTGCTACCCGAATTTATCACTCGTTCCTCAAAAGACGAGTCTCCTTTAAGCTCTTTTCAACTGACTCATAAAATATGAAAAGATTGCCGAGCCATTGGCCTCTCTAGCTCGTTAAAGTGACCAGAAGTGCTATCCCTCCTTTAGATTTTAATCTTTTTGGACTTGAGGGATTATTACAAAAAAATATCAAGGGCTTTTTTTGTTCGGCATGTTAAAAATACCAAAAATTCATCCCTTCTGTATTATTTTATACTTTTTCGGACTTAAGGGATTAGATGACGAAAAAGGATTTTTTGGAGTTTCCTTTAAGTCCCTTTTCAGACTCTCTAAAATTGAAAAGGACCGAGTTATCTTTGTTGTTAAACTCGTTAAAACCTAATAGCGACAACTTGTCCATAACAGACAAGAACGAGTTTCACTATCGCTAGGATCGTTAAAACATAGCGATGGGTTTGCCTGAAGGGAAAATTATAGAACAAGCATATGTTATCCTCCTCAAGCTTGAAAAAAATAAAGAGGTACTGGTTAGCAATGACTGGGGAAAAATTGGGAAGAAAAATTGAAGAAACTTTGTTGGTAGCAAGTCGCTCTTGAACATGACACTTTCACTTCGCATCCAAGTCGGGTTGGGTTGTTCCATTCAATGGTCACATCACCATGGTTCCATCACACCATCCACATTTGGGGTTAATGATACCAATCCATCATGTCAGTGTCGCCGATATGTTCAAGACAAGTCACTCAGAGAATTCACCTGTGTCTCACCCACTATAATACATTTTCGCTCCATTCTTTCATGACCGCCACCCTGAACCGTATATCACCAGATTGTTTTCACCTCCATTAAAATCATTTGCTCCGTTTCATGTCATTGATGTGGGATTCACTAAGGCCCTCCTACGACAGATCACTTCTTGTCGACATCAGCTCATTATCCAAGAAGTCGATCTAGGAACAACCCTTTCAGTACTTTGAAGCTTGCATGCCTCAATGGCAAGTTTCTCACTTCCGGTGACAGGTTTACATCAATGGCCTTCGAACGAAAGATTTTGCGTGGTGTTCTACGCCAAGTCCCTTATTCACATCACGTGAATTGTACTGTAGTACCTTGAGGATCATTATCATTATCGATGATTCCTCTCGTGCCTGTTAACAACTTACATCATTGGCTGGTAATCAGGCGATGTCTTTCCATGTTCGACTCCAGAACATCTCTCACATGGATCGACTTGTACTTTGAGTGAAGATCGAACGAGATTGAAGACCCCGGATCTAGTTTCATCCATCCTGGCTGCGATATATATTCAGGAAAATAAAGACATCAAATGTACATCATTGCTGCACAGATAATCATCCAATCTAAGGGATGATGGCTCTACCAGAATCATCAGTCTACACTCAGACAATTGTCTGTCTCATGTACATGAAAAATGAATTTATAAAGCTGAGCATGGGGATGCCCGCCTTAGCTAGATCATGAAAATATTATGAAGATAATGTATTGTATTTTATTTTATTACAGGTCTCCTTCCAGCTTGAAAGAACTTTGGATCTTCATGATAAAGCATTTCACCTGACATCAAAAAGATTAACGACCTCATGCTTTAGGGGGCAACTGTTATAGACATTTTTGGGCACTGCAACCCCAAGCATAAATGTCCATAAACCAAGGGCTCCTAAGTCCCTAAAGGTGTTGTTCCAACCCCTAAAAGAACAAGGTCAACTGATTACAACATCTCCCAGAAGTTCTCCATGAAAAACTACTCAGAACTGGTCAAAACTGGACCATTTCACCTGCTCCATAGGCAAAGTGCGTTGCATCCCACCTAAATACACACAGTAGGTGCGTTGAATTTCAAAAAGCCCTTCTATGGGGTGCGATGGGCGAGAAGGGACAAATGGCAGGGTCAATCCACAAGGTGGAGAAGCATGGAATCTTCCAGAAACTTCTCCTGTGACACTTGCCTCTCTGAATTCAACTAGGGATGAGTAAGAGATCATCAATCTCCAAGTGGAATCAAGAACTATCAGAGGGGAGACACTAATCAAATCTCAAAAGCTGACTCACCTCCCTTGCAGACATCTATATATGGATCCCTCATCCCAGAGATCCGGGGGCTGGAATTTTGTATCTTGTAAGGAAGTGCTAATGGTTTATTGGTGCAATATCATAGTGTGGGTGATCTAAGCTTTTCATGAGGTGAAGAAGGGCTTCTTGCTGAGAGGATGATGCTGGGTCAGAACAATTGGTTGTAATTATCTTGGCTCTTTCTTGATTATCAATAAATCTATTCAAGTTTTCCTCCATACTCTTGTATGATTTATGTTTTGTGAATTTGTATGGTCAATTTACATCTGATCCTATTTTTGTTTATGATAATAGATCTATGTTCTCGTATAGTGTTATGATGCTTTGATTCTATTGGTACTCTGTGAAGCTGGGTACACAAGAAAGCAAGTAGCAAAGGACTATCATAAGAGAGAGGAATCGAGCAAGGAACCCAGCGCAAGACAGAGGTTGGTCTCCCTTATTATTCTCTCATCTATCTCTCATAAAGGAAAACGAAAGTAGTTTTAGTTTTGTTTGTTTCTAAGGTAGCTACCAGCCTTAGTGGGATTAGTAGCTCTGCATAGACACTATTCCCGGTAACAGCTGTGGTATCTTCTTCTTGTTCATAGAAGCCTTCTTTCTTTTCTCTTTTTTCTTGACTCAGGTGCTGAGAGTAGTGAGGGCAGCTGCTGCCTCCCTCTCAGTAGCCTCTAGAGACACCCTAAGCGACTACTCTTTGTGTTCTTCCCTTTCAGTTTCAATGCCTTCTTCCTATCTCTTTTTCTTATCTTCTTCCTCTTGCTGTTCTTCCTCATCTCCATTAGTTTCTTCCTTAGTTTCCCCCTCTGTTGCATCATCATCCTCCTTCTCCTCTCCATCTTCTTCTTTTGCTTCATCATGTTCCTATGTATCAATTTCTTCTTCATCCATCTCATCCTTATTTAGCTCTGTATCTTCTTCTTCCTGTTTTTCCTCCTCCTCACTGACAGAGGGACTAACAACATAAGTGAGGGTTTTGATGTCATCCTATGCTAGATAAGGGATTTTGAGGTTTTGGAGGGAATTCTTAATGAGGATCTTGATCAACCCATGGTGAGCCAATTTTTGGGAATTCCCTTCCTTTACTTTGTTGCTGGAGTCTATGAGTGATTGAATCAAGAAATAGGGTATGCTGAGTCTTTGGTGAACTGGTGTTTCTACCCTAAATCTTAATTCTTAAAGGATCCTAAAATGGTAGCCATAAACAACACTATATCTACCCTCACATGGGATATATTTGATAAGTTGGTAGCCTACCTCACTCCATGGGTATGGTAGACTATCCCTCCTTACTCCATTTTTGTCCTCTGTGGGTTCTTCACCTTCTAAAAAGAATTTCCTTTTTGCCACCTGACTGTCTCCTTTGTCTTCTTTTCTCCATGGATTTCCTAGGGGAACTGTGGTGACCCTATTGATGAGATTTGGGGTGAGATCTATAATGAGGCCTCTAACTAAAACGGTGGCATGGATTCTGTTGTGTGGAGGGAGGGAATGAGCAAATTCTTGAGCCACCTCATCATCATACCGTGTGCATTTTTCGAAAAACCCCATCCAATTGTGTCTTGTAAAGATTTCAAGCACTTGGGTGTGTTGTTGTATCCTCACAGTGTTTGTGGGTTCTCTCCTATTAAACCCTCCTGATGTCTTGGTCGTGAGGCTTGAGGAGAAAATGAGAGGGTTGACACAAAATTTTTAAATTCAGGAGGAAAACAAAGTTTACTGTGTATGTAATTCACCTCCCACAGTTGCTAAATTCAGTGGATTTTAGAAAATTTCTAGTTCATTTGCTTGTAAATGTGGATGCATTTTTATAGCCTACCTCTTTAGAATGGTGCCAGTGGACAATTCCCGCGATATTTCCTATTGAAATCTTCTTTGCCTATCCTGTAGACTACCTCTGTGTATCCTGTAGACTGATCCTATAGACTGTATCATGTAGACTCTTCCTATAGGAATTCTTGTGCATGCTTCTGTAGAAATTCTCTTGTAGAATGATGGATCCTTGTTTCCGGTGGGTGGCCAGAGTTATGAGAGCGACTTGAGTGAGGGATTTTCGGGGAGGTGAAATACATTAATGCATGCAAACGATGTTTTATTTCCATTTATGGTGTTTCGTGGTGAGGTGGTGTGCTGGCAGCAGAGGTACGTTGCCATTTTTGGACCATTGGTCCCCACTACCACCTCATTATTTCCACTCCTCGTAATCATCTCCCACCTCGTAGATCCATAGTTAACCACTTCTTGTCCTACTCCTCCTTTGTCTTTGAGTTGACTGCAGCCACATGTGAGAGGACACTCGGTTTTGCATGTGACGACTGAACAAAGGTGGCCAAATTAACTAGCCATTTTTTCACTTATAAACCAACTATCTCGTAACCCTTAAAACTTTTGATTGAATGATGCATATGAGTGAGTGAGTGAGATACTTACCTGTGGTTTAGATGCCATGCTGCAGTTGTTGAAGATCAGAGGTGATGCATTGTTCATTTGCTGCATGGTCATCTTCTTCCTCCTCTTGCTGTCTGCTGATGGTTTCTTGGCTTTTGTAGGTATTTGTGACTGAAGATCTGATGCTGCTGCTGCTATGGAGCTCCTAGATCATCCTAGTGAAGACCTGTAGCTGATGATTGATATTCTGTGGGATAGGCTGCTATAGGATTTCCTACAAGATGTCTTGTAGATGCTTCTCCCTCAGAATTCCTTAATTATGTCACTGGCTGTGGCTATGAGGATGGTGAAATGAATGGACAGAAGGAGTAGGAGTGTGTGTGGAGCAAGGGACATTCAGGTAACTCTCTTACTCTCCTCTGTTTTTCCTTTTTTTCTTTTTGCATAATTGGCAGAGACTGATCTATTTTTTTTTAGAATGGTGAGTGCAGGGATGATGATAATGGACGAGGTGAGGTGTTAGATCATGTATAGGATGAATTTTAGGGACCTGGAAAACCTACCATGTTCCCTCGGATTGCTTCCTGTAGGTTTTCCAGACAACTGTAATTCCTACAGGATCATCCTGAAGGTTTTCAGGGGATCCTGTAGAAAACACACTCTTCGCATAAATTGAAGAAATGGAGTGGAAAAACAATAGAAATTATGGAGGGATGCATGGTAAGGAGTGGAGGAGATGGATATGTGTGAGGCAAGGTTCTCTTTGGATCCTCTTTTTGCTCCTTGACTGTCTTTCTCGCCCACCTGCAAATAACAATTATATCTTTATCTCTTTTTTTTTTTGAAAAACACTGAGGCTGCCCCAGAGAGGTTTTCACCCTAGATGTTTGCCCTGGCCGCTTCAAGGAAGGTTTTCACCCAGAGATCTTCTTATTCTTTTTTCTTTTTTCATCATTGAGCCTCCTCAAGAGGTTTTCAACCCAAAGATGGGACTCAGGCGCCTCATGGAGGTTTTCACTTGAGTCCTTATTCTTTTTTCTTTTTCAGTGACCCATTGAGGGAGGAGCTAGAACTTACTCTACCATCATCACTATTTTATTGATATTGTAAATGAACTCTTGCTTTGATAAAGGCCTCTTGTACATTTTTAATCGGTGTCCATTGACAAGCAATGGAATGGCTTCTTCATCTATAGTTCTGATTTGCACTGAACCATTATCCTGGCATCTCTCCACCACATAAGGTTCGAGCCATCTTGTCCTTAGCTTTCCCTTGAAGTATTTATACCTAGAATCATATAAAAATGCCCAATCACCCTCTTGAAATTTCCTTAATATTTTTTTCATGCTAGATCTTCCTTTGAAGTTGAACTATCTCTATATGTAGGAGAGCCTGCATTCTAAATTCATCCAAGCCATTCAACTGGAACAATCTTTCTTTCTGTGCATGACTGAGATCCAAATCTAGTTGGGCTGCCATCCTCAATGTGTTATATTCAAACTCAATGGACAACAAAGAATTTTTCCCATAAATCAACTCATAGGGTGTAAATCCAGTGGTGGTCTTCCATGTGGTATTATAGCCCTAGGTGGGCTCAACTAGTCTCTCTGCCTAATCCTTCATGCTACTGCTCACTACCTTGGTTAAGATGCTCTCCAGTGCCCTGTTGGTCACCTCCAATTGCCCATTAGCTTATGGATTATAGGGAGTGGAGGTCCTATGCTTGATTTTGTGATGGTTGAGCAGTTCTTCAATCATGTTGGAGGTAAACTGGCTGCCTTGGTCTGTGACTAACTCTCTAGGGTACCTAAATTTGTAGAATACATTTTCCCTTAGGAACTCAACCACCTTATTTTTTGTTGCTACCTTAATTGCCTTGGTTTCAGCCCACTTAGTCAAATAATCAGTGCACACAATAATGTACTGTTTTTGCTTTGAAGGAGGGTTGATAGGCCCAATGAAGTCCATGCCCCACTTGTCAAATGGCTTGAAAGTTACTTGAGGCTGTAAGGGAATTTCATCTCTTGGAGTAGGCTTTCCCATCCTATGGTATCAATCACACTGACTAGTGTACTTTTTCACATCTTGATGAAGAGTGGGCCAATAATAGCCTGCTTGTAACACTTTGAATGATGTCTTCTTTGCTGCAAAGTGACCTCCACAAGGCCCATCATGATAGGTTAGAAGGATGTCAAAAACTTCCTCTTCCCTTACACACCTTCTCAAGATTTTATCTAGGCCAAGTTTGAAAAGATTGCACCCAATCCAGGTGAAGGGGGTGATTTTCCTGACTATATTTCTCTTTTCTTTGGAGGGAAAGTTTGGTGGGAACTTGTTGCACAAAATATTGTCACCATGACATTCTGCAATCAGTGTGAGTCTATCACCACTCATACTTTCCTCCTTTGCAAGTCTTAAACCTTAGTTCTTCATGTCAAGCCTTGAAAAATAAGAGAAAGCCCTTAAAAGTCTCTAAAACTCTGGTTCTGCACTTTCTCTTAACATTACCTGTGGTCCTGCACCTACTGGTCATGTCCCCTACGTACCTGACTGCTCTGTCTCTGTCTAATGGGTGCGGACCCCTGTAAAAGTCAAAAAGGCGCAAGTATTCTTAAAAACTCACTTTGAGTCATTTCTGGAAGCTTGTAGAAGGAATCTTGAGGTGGCAAGTTCGCTCCTTTAAGGTTCATGCATCCCATACCTTAAGGAGCTAACCCCTTGATGTGAGGAGCTTATCCCTTTGAAGGAGGACTCTATCCCTTCATAGGTGTACCTGTAACCTCCTTCCTTTGCACTATAAAATGAAGCATTGGGCCGGTTACTGAGGGGGTTGAAAGCTGAATATTTTTGAGGTGAAATGCCGTTGGAATTTATTCTTCCTAATTGAGCTTGAGAGGAGAGATTACATACCTTTTTTGATCTCATTGGGAAGAGTGTGAGGCTTGTCAAAGTAGAGGAGATTCCTGTTTGGACCCTAGGAGGAGCTTGTACAACATCAAGGCACCAAAGGCTATTTTCAAAGTTAATACAATCAAGTTTATTTTCCTCAATAAGCTGTGTTTTATGGTTTATTTCATGGATTCCTTGATCACCATGATGAACATGATTTATTATATTAGCTATGCAGGGGTTATTTGATGTGTGCTTGTTTGTGATTGCAGGTTCTCAAAAGGAAACTCTTTCGGATGGTCGAAGCATGGCTGCCACAAACTAGCGTTGGACTTAAGGTAGGGTCTAAAACACCTCTTAGTTTTTATTAATGAATTGCAATATATTTATAGAAAGGTAGATTTGCTTGTCCTACTTGTTGCTAGATATCTATTGATACTAGGGAGATCGGTCTTGTCTGCAAGAACAATTTATTTGGCCAAAAAATTGGCGACTCCACTGGGGATATGAATTTGGTTTTTGGTTGTCCTTTTCTTTGACTTGAGAAACATTTTCTTGTTTCTGCTTTTTGCTTGATGTGTGTGGGATTGGGTAGTTTTAGGATCTGGGGTATTTTTTGTTTTTTCTGAAATTTTGAAGAGGACCGCACTTTCTTTTTACAAGACAGTGCAGACATCCCCGCACTGTTCCTTTAGTGCACAGAGCGGTACCACATCTGGTTCTACTGGAAGCCTGTGGACCCTGTCAAAATTTTTGAGAAACCTAAAATGTTTTCGTCCAGTTAGGTTTAGGTTTTATTTACGGCTTTTAGTCTACCCAGATCTGTATTTTTCTGTCAAAAAGCCTTTTTTATGAGTTTCTTTCAACAAATTCTTCATATCATCAATATCCATTAAGTAAATTGGGTGTTTTGAGTCTCTTTTTTGAGAAATTCTTAATTTGATTTCCTTTGGTCAGTACTTGGAGGTTTGTCTCAGTGTTTTCACAATTTTGCATCTTTTTGCTTCTTTTTTTGCAAAAAAATTTCCCCCTCATTCGCCGAGGGGGGGGGGCTAAATTGTGTATGAGTGGTAATCGCCTTTGAGTGCTTTTATTTTTTGATCTTTGGAACTCTCACCCAATTTTCTTGACTTGCACTTGATTGGTTCTTAGATTGCATTAGAATCATCTTGTGTTTGAGAATTCTCTTGCATAGATCACATTTGCATAATTAGAATTCTCATTTTCAGAATATGAATGAAAAATGTGCATAGATTACATTTGCATACTTTTCAAGTGAATTGTGCATAGATTACAATTGCATAGTTTACATTCTGAAAAATCAATCGTAGATTTAGATTAGTTTTCTTTGATTTGAATTTTCATATTTTTATGTTTGTTTGTAACACACAAAAATAAAAATAAAAAAACTGTTTTGGAATTGATTTGCATTAATTTTTCTTGATGAAATTAGTGCATTAGAGAATTTGTTATATTTTCTCTTAGTGATCAATTTTTTGCATAGTTGGAAGTGAATGGAAACTCTCTCCTTACTTTAGTTAGGATTCATCGAATTGAAAAGATTACATTATCATATTCGATTGCATTCAATTTTGGGTCAGGTCATACACCATTGGTTTCATATCCATTTACCATTTTGAGTAATAACAACCTAAATAACGCAGAGCTTAATTAAAATTCATCTAGTAATTTTTACATTTTTAGGGCTCTTTCCACCAATCTAGCTTAGGCTAGTGTCTTGGAATAGGTTTTAGTTAACTCTACAAGATAGTAAAACAAACAAGTAGTCGATCTTACGGTAGGAAAAATTCCAATTGTTGCATGTATGCTCTGGGAAGCTCCTCCTAAAGGAGTCAAGCATGAGATCATATCTGAACCAGTGAGGTAATCAATCCTTCCTCATTGGGAACGATAGCAGATATACACGTCTTAAAAACAGTAAACCTTAGATTGACCATGGTCGAGGAGCCTGGGGTCACTTGTTGGTAAACCTTGGATTATGTCAAGGAGCCTTCAAGGGAATTGAGCTTTGTTACTCTACCTTTGCGTGTGTATCGGATTGTAGACTGTTTCCCCATGTATATTTATTTTTGTTGGTAACCTTAGTGGCCATAATCTATAGGATTCTTTCCTAAGGTGACAGTGGAGGGAAGATCCCACTGTACCTGGAGCAAACGTTGACTAGACTCACTTGGACTCTCTGGGGGGTTCTCTTCACTCGAGATGGTTTTGTGAAGAAACTTGTGCCAGTCTGTTTCATTAAGCAGGTTGTCGAGGTAACTATTCCAACCACTCTTTCTGTATTAAATTTGTGCTAAGTTTGATTTCATCACCAACTAGTGTTTTTAGTACGGGAAGTTACTATTTGTGTGTGGTTTGACTCCTAGATTTGATAGTGCGTGTTAATTTGTTTGTTTTTACTTTTAGAGACCATAGGTGTGAATTGTGAATTTTAATTGTTAGGTGTGAATTGTTAATTTTAGTTTTAAATTGTTAATAAAATTCACTGAAGTTGAATATAATGGCAACTGTTCCGTAATTTACCAACCAAGGAACCCCTCTTAACGAGAATCCTAGTACTTTTCCTTGCTTTGGAAATGTTGACCCTCCTTATATGGCTACTTTGTCATTACTTGGATTTACAATAGGTTTACCAATATGGTTATTTTCAACTTCGTTGGCCCCAAATACTCCAATTGTTCCACCTCAACCAAATGCTTCACCTCAACAGAGTTCACCATCTCAACATCACCAACCTTCTGTTGACCCTTTACCTTCTTCGCCTAATATTTCTTCCTCCACTTCTTCCTCTTCGCTTGGTAAAAGCCTTGACACAAGTAACCAGGTGGCTAAGAAGAAGAAGGGAGGGAAGAAGAAGAAGAAGAAGAAGAAGAAGCAAGATAAGAAAGAAGTCAACCAACCAACCATGGCCGTAAGTGTTAGTTGTGTTGAGGAAACCTCCAACATTCATCGTAAACCCAAATACCCTTGCAGGATTTGTAAGGGTGACCAATTCCTTATCAATTGTCTTGGTATTCCAAAGGTCTTGGAAGTATGGTAAGAAAAATCTCATCAGATTCTTCTACACTGGGGGGAATTTCACCTGTTTCTACAGAACCCCCTCCAAGTACTGAGGTCTTTTCCTTTGATTGGAATAGACTGACAGAACCTAGTCTTCCTTCTTCCATCCCTTTCCAAATCATTGTCAAGTCTAGTGGTAGGGACATACACCGCACACAGGTAGATGAAGGTGCTTCTATTAGTATTTTATCCTCAACTTCTTGGAAAGCTTTGGGTTCCCCTCAGCTTGTGCCTATTACGCAGAATCTGAAAGATTTTAACATAACCATTAGTGAACCTTCCTAAGTTTTCTATTATCTTGGAAGGTAAAACTGTCTGTATTGATCTTATGGTAGTTCGAGGTCCCTTGGATTTCAATTTACTCCTTGGGCGAGACTATGTTTATGCAATGAAAGCTGTCGTATCGACACTCTTTCGCGTGATGTCTTTCCCTCACAATGGAAATATTTTGACTGTAGACCAGCTTTCGTTCCCTAGTCTTGTTTCAACTACCAATAATATGACACCCCTAAATGTTCCTTATTCTAAAGTGGTATCTACCCCACCACGGGTTAATTATGTGGCAACTGGTCCCATGTTTTTAGTTACCAATGTACGTGAGCTTCTCACTGTTTTCTCATCTTCCTTTGATTTAGATCCGGTAATTGACATGGAAAAATCTATGGGATTACTTGAACGTGATGTTCTTATCCCTTTTGAGTCCCTTGACATGTGTTCCTTCCATAGAAATATTCTTCCTTCTGATGAAGACCTCTTGGAAGCCATGATCAAGGTGTGTCCATTGACATGTCTTTCTTCCAGTTGGAAGCCATAATCGGTTGGCAAGGATAGTTTTTTCCTGTCTCAACCTCGTTAAAGAATGAATCAGTGAGTTCGAGGAAATTTCCTTTTATTGTGTCGACCTCGTTAAAAAATGAATCAGTGAGTATGAGGACAGTTCTTTCCTGTGTCAACCTCATTAAAAAATGAATCAGTTGGTCAGAGAATAGTTCCTGTTACTGAGTCAACCTCGTTAAAAAATGAATCAGGTATGAGGACAGTTCTTTCCCTGTGTCAACCTCGTTAAAAAATGAATCATTTGGTTAGAGGATAGTTCCTATTACTAAGTCAACCTCATTAAAAAATGAATCAGGTATGAGGACAGTTCTTTTCCTGTGTCAACCTCATTAAAAAAAAAATGCATCAGTAGGTTATATAGGTAGATTGTAGAGAGTAGACATGAGCATAGTTCTTTTTCTTGTGTCAAGCTCGTTCAAAAATGAAACAGGGTGTCTTGAGCATAGTTCCTTGTCTTGTGTCAAGCTTGTTCAAAAAAAAAAAAATGAATCAAGGATTTTCGAGCATAGTTCCTTGTCTTGTGTCAAGCTCGTTTAAAAACAAGGGTTTTGAGGATAGTTATTTTCCTGTGTCAACCTCATGAAAAAATGAAACAACTCCCTTTTCGGGTCGAGTCTTTCCAAGATCTCGAAAGTGAACCTTCATTCCATCCACCTCGTTGAATGCAATGAAGCTTGGGGGGCATGTACCTCATTTTGTGTCATTATGTTGGGGGCATGTGAACTTATAACAAGCATAGTTTTTCGTTTCAAGATTGCGTAAACATGAAACCGAATTCAAGCAGAGTTCTCTATGGTTCAAGCTGGTGTAAAAATGAACCCATACCCGATTTACATCTCGTGATTGTCGTTTTTATCTGCTAAATTATGTTAGATGAGCCTTGGTTGTTTTCATTCCATCGCCCCCATCTCTTTGGCTGATCATATGCTTTCACTTGGTTGTTTACCCTTCCTGAGGGACCGCAGCTATGAGTGGTTTTATTAGCCAGCCTCTTAACCATTACATGTTTTGAGTAGTTCTTCCATTGCCGGAACCAATTGCTACCCTTTATACCACTCGTTCCTCTAGGAAGAGTCCTCTTTAAGCTCTTTTCTGACTCATAAAATATGAAAAGATTGTCGAGTTTTTCCTTTTTAAACTCGTTAAAACGGAATTAAAAGGACGGTCCACTTACAACTCTTTTCTGACCGTATAAACATGAAAAGATCGCCGGACTTTTGTCGTTTCAAGTTCGATATTGGTTATAAAACGACGTGTTTTCGATCGCTTTTTTACTTTTTCAGATCAGAGACACTAATTATGAAAAGTACTCCTTGATCGTAATGGTCAAGCGGTTCTCTCAAGTATTATTTTATACCTTTTCGGGCTTGGGAGACACAAATTTACGAAAAAGGACATCCATGGATTTTTCTTAAGTTTTTCTTCTGACTCCCTAAAATTGAAAAACACTGAGTTTCTCCTATACTGGACTCGTTAAAATTTAACAGTAAAGGACCTGTTCAATTTTAAACAGGAACGAACCACTCCTTCTTAGGGTTCGAATTTTAAATTAAGTTGGACTCATCCAAAGGATGGGCTTATAACCAAGCAAATGTTATCCTTCTCAAGCTTGTCAAAAATAAAGAGGTACTTGCTAGAAATGGTGGGGAAAAAGAGAGAAAAATGAACCTGTTTGTTATACTTTGTGTTTTAGAAAAGCATTTAACCACTCTTGAACACGACAATTTTTGTTCACCTGGGTTGGGAAATCCTTTGCCTAATAGTTAATCAAACCATATTGAAAGTCTTCAGTCGGTTTCTGAGTATTAGCTTTGGGTCAATTGTCACCAAACCATCTGCAGCGTCGTTATGTGTTCAAGAGGTCAGTCCAAATGAACCGTTCATCTGCAAAATATCTGTCATCCATCTTGACCATCCTTCGTGGGCTTGCCTACGAAGGATCGCTTTCTATCGACTTCAGCCATTATCTAGAAATATGACCTAGAAATCGTCAGTACCTTGGAATCTGCATGCCTCAATGGCAGGTTTCTCGCCTTCGACGATAGGTTGCATCATTGACCTTCGATCAAAGGATTCTATGACATGTTCGACATCATCTCATCTATTCAAATTTCATGGATTGTATTGAGTACTTTGAGAGCCATTGAAATTATTGGTGGTTTCTCTCACACTTGTTAACAGTTCACATCATTGGCTGGTAATCAAGTGGTTTCTACCATGTTCGACTTCGACACATTCATTCACATGGATAGAATCGTACTAGTTCGGGAAGCAGAAATCAAGACCCTGGATCTAGTTTCCAGCATCCAGGCTGCGAGGAATTTTGTTATTCATTATACAGTGGACTATTCATAAACATATGGTTGCGCCCATACTGTGTCTGCATATGTCTATACTTGTGATGTATTACAAAATCATTCCTGTATCAGAGCAGTTTAGTTACTTTTCTAGTCAATTTTGATCTGAGTATGGGAATGCCTACCTCAGCGATGATATGTTCACATATATATATATATATTTTGTATTGTATGTTTTTACAGGTTCCAACCAAGGTGTCCACAGGATGATCCTTGAAATGATAAAGTACTTCACTCTTCTTAGATGATAAATGCTATCCTCATCTATTACAGACTTCGCACTTTAGGGGGCAATCTGTTGCAGAAAATATTGTCACCATGACATTCTGCAATCAGTGTGAGTTTATCACCACTCATACTTTCCTCCTTTGCAAGTCTATAACCTCAGTTCTTCATGTCAAGCCTTGAAAAATACGAAAAAGCGCTTAAAAGTCTCTAAAACTCTAGTTTGCACTTTCTCTTAACATTACCTGCGGTCCCGCACCTACTGGTCATGTCCCTTGCGTACTTGACCACTCTGTCTCTATGTAATGGGTACGGACCCCTGTAAAAGTCAAAAAGACGCAAGCACATTCTTAAAAAATCACTTTGAGTCATTTCTGGAAGCTTCTAGAAGGAATCTTGAGGTGGCAAGTTCACTCCTTTAAGGTTCATGAATCCCATACCTTAAGGAGCTAACCCCTTGATGTGAGGAGCTTATCCCTTTGAAGGAGGACTCTATCCCTTCATAGGTGGACCTGTAACCTCCTTCCTTTGCACTATAAAATGAAGCATTGGGCTGGTTACTGAGGAGGTTGAAAGCTGAATATTTTTGAGGTGAAATGCTGTTGGAATTTAGTCTTCCTAATTGAGCTTGAGAGGAGAGATTACATACCTATTTTTGATCTCATTGGGAAGAGTGTGAGGCTTGTCAAAGTAGAGGAGATTCCTGTTTGGACCTTAGGAGGAGCTTGTACAACATCAAGGCACCAAAGGTTGTAAAGTTCTTTTATTTTCAAAGTTAATACAATCAAGTTTATTTTTCTCAATAAGTTGTGTTTTATGGTTTATTTCATGGATTCCTTGATCACCATGATGAATATGATTTATTATATTAGCTATGCAGGTGTTATTTGATGTGTGCTTGTTTGTGATTGCAGGTTCTCAAAAGGAAACTCTTTCAGATGATCGAAGCGTGGCTGCCACAAACTAGCGTTGGACTTAAGGTAGGGTCTAAAACACCTCTTCGTTTTTATTAATGAATAACAATATATTTAGAGAAAGGTAGGTTTGCTTTTCCTACTTGTTTCTAGATATCTGTTGATACTAGGGAGATCAGTCTTGTCCGACTGACAGAACTGTATTGATACCAAATAGTTTTCTATATCATCAAACCATGGAGAGAGAACTGAAATAGGAAACAAGTGCTCGTCTGGTAACTAGTCATCCACCATTCCTTCTTCACCTACAGGCAGATTCACCCTAGATAAAAAGTCTGCAACAAAATTTTATTTACTAGCATTATCAACTATGGTTAGAACAAACTACTGTAATAAAATAAACCACCTTATTATTCGAGCATTCACATCTGGTTTGTTCATTAAATATTTGATTGCAGCATGGTTAGTATGCACAAATGTTTGATAGCCTGTAATGTAATGCCTAAATTTGTTTAGTGAATGCACAATAGCCAGGAGTTCCTCTTCGGTCACTGTATAATTTAGCTCAGCCTTTGAAAAGTTCTTACTGATAAAATAAATGGCATAGGGAAGTTTCTCCTCTACCTGACCTAAGGTTGCTCCTATGGCTTTGTGTGAGGCATCAACATGAATATGAAAAGGGAGGGCCTAGTTTGGGCCTCAAAGAATTGGTGCAATGGTTAACTTACCCTTTAGAATTTATAAGGACTCTTCATAACTTTTTGACCATATAAACTCAGAATCTTTGGCCAACAACCCAAATAAAGGAGAGGCCAAATTTCTACAGTCCTTTATGAACCTTTGGTAGCGTCCATCTAACCCTAAGAAACCTTTGATATCTCTTTTCTTTTGCGGAGGTGGGACCCTTTGGATGATTGCTATTTTGTTTGGGTCCACCTGTAGTCCTTGCTGACATATTGAATGACCTAGCGCGGTCCCTTTAGTCATTAAGAATTCACAATTTTCCAGACTAAGAGACAGGTTCATTTCAATGCATTTATGCAATACTTTTCCTAGGTTAGTTAGGGCTTCTTGAAAATCACAACCATAAGGTGTAAAATCATCCATATAAATTACCACCGCATCATGTACTAATTCAGAGAAAATACTCAAGACTGCTCTTTGGACAGTGGCAAGAGCATTACATAGGCCAAAATGAAGGAACCTATAGGGAAAAGTACACCAAGGACAGGTGAATGTGGTCTTATCCTGGTCTTTTGGGCAGATTTGGATTTGGTTGTACCCATTGAATCCATCTAGGAAAGAAAAAAACATTTTCCCTACCAAGCCATCTAGCACTTGGTCGATGAAGGGTAGGGGAAAATGATCCTTCTTTGTGGCTTTGTTCAACTCCTTGTAATTGAAAATCCTCCACTTACCATTTTTCTTGGGAACTAACACTAAAGGAGAGACCCACTCATTGTTGGAGATAGGGTAAATGAATCCTGAATCTAGCAATTTTTGCAGTTCTTCTTTGACTATATCTTTAAGAGTTGGATTCATCCTCCTTTGTGGTTGCCAGACCGGCTTGCGACCTTCTTTGATGTATATGTGGTGAGTACACATTTAGGGGTGTACTCCCTTCATCTCCTTGTAACTTCGAGCGAATGCTTCTAGGTTTTCTCTGAGCATGTTGCATAGCTTTTCCTCTTCGAGAGCAGAAAGAGATGGATTAATTTTCAAGGTTTTCTTTGGGCCGAATTCTATGGTTTTGACATGGAGTGGGTTGGAATCGGCCAAGCATAAGTCAATTGGATGATTGTTTTGGGTTTCCCTTACTTCTTCTTCTAATGGTAATGAACCGCGAGTTGGAATTTGGAGCAGGTTTTCGATTAAGTCATCCTCATCTTGCTATCCTCCTCCTATGGTTGCTTCCAAAGCATAAAGTTGGGTAGAATAAACCTCATCTTCTTCCTCCTCCTCCAACCATAAAGGTAAATCATGCCGTAGAGAAGGTTGATCAGGAGGGTATAGGACTAGCTGTTTGGACATATGCCCATTCTTGATGGTAATATTGCCAGCTCTGCAGCTAATGTAAGCATCGGCTGTGGCGAACCATGGATTCCCAATGATGAGAGGATAAACAGTAAGTTTAGCCTTAGGATGGAGAACTAGAAAATCTACAGGGTACTCCCAGGAGTTAATGGAGACCATCACATCTCCACACTTCCCTCAGAGGTGACTATGGAATAGTATGCAGGTTGCAGAACTGTTGCGGTCTTCTTCAATGACCCTTGGAGGTTGAGCTTGAGCATGGTGCCCTTGGTCATCACATTAATGGCAGCCCCAAGATCGATCAGTGTATGTGGGACAGTGGTGCCATTGATGTGCACATCTACTACAGGGCTTCCGGGGTCAAAATATTTTAGATGGATTATCTACCCTAGCATTAAGTCAGATAGCTACCCAATAACATTAATGGCAGGGGCATCCCTTTTTCTTCTTCTTGGATGCTTGAAGCATTTCTCCTTAATCAACTTATTTTAAATGGGAACATATTTTATTGCTTGGAGAAGGGGGATATTTACACATAGATTTTTCAATTCTCCCAGACGTTTAGTTTCTTCTGGGATAGGCTAGAGTGGTTGGGCTAATCTCTCAGGAATGGGTGGATTTACTTTAAGGTTGCTTTCATCTCTTTCTTCCTCAACCTCCCTATGTGGAGGGGGAGGTTGGTTATATGGGAGAATTCTCCTAGATCTTAGGTTGATCTCGTGGATTTCTACAACATAAGCTGGATATGATGTGTCTCCACTATATACTTGTTGAGCCTGGATATTGTTTGGGTTCGGATTCTCTGGGTAGGAATCTGGGGTTGCTTAAATGGAGTAGAGTGTAGGGGTTGTGGTTGGGTAGGTGGTAGAGGCAATAGATCTGGAGCATTGTTGTATTGGGGCTTCCACCCTTGGAGTGGTGTATTCCAGTGAGGTTGTGGTGGAGCGTAAGATTGAAATGACTGGCTCGCTGGCTGGGAATGATACTGAAATGCATAGGACTAAGGAGGTGGTGTAGACCAGGAAGGATGAGCAAGGGGTCCCCATGAAGCTACAGCTGTGGTTTCGTTGGGGTTGTAATATGCATGGGATGACCCTTGCATGCTCTGCTGGTATGGTCTAGGCCTAGGAGGTCTCCTTCGGTTGATGTAGCAAAGCTACTTAGTGACCCCTTCAACTCCTTGATATACTGCTTTGACTCTGGGTAAAGAAGGGAACTTATTTGTGGAGTGGTTTTCTTCACAGATTGAGCAAATTTCAATACATTTTAATGGAAATTCGTTCCTAGGTTTCCTCCCGGTGCATCTAGGACAAAAGATGGCCAAAGCTCTTTCTGCTTCCTCTTGCTTCCTTTTGATGTTCATGGTGTCTAATTACAAGGCAATGGTTTGCAGCATCTCACTTTTGAAATCTTCCAACATATTTCCAATTTCACCCTTGATGGATGAGTTGGAAGATGATATACTGGCCATAGGTTGACTTCCCCTACCCTTTTTCCTGGCTACCTAAAATGGTTTCTAAAGACAGTCTTGATATCCTCATAGGGAAATTGGTAGATATCTCCTCTTGCTAACAAATGTAAGGTATCTAGAAGATCTTCCCTTACTCCTCTAAGTAGGACTAGCTTTAGTGACTCGGGGTCAAGTGTGCACCTGGCCCTTTTATAATTGAGCTGGAATCTTTCTTTGTAGTCTTCTAAGGATTCATCCTGGCCCATGGTCATCCTAAAAATTTCTTCTTTAGTATCCTTTGACCTACAGTAGTCCTGATATTTGTTGTTAAAATCCTGCTGCATCTGAGCCTAAGTCGTGATGCTATCTCTAGGTAAACCCATGAACCAGCACAATGCTACATCCTTGAGGGTAGATGGAAACAATTTTAATTTTTTCTCATCATCTGTATATTCATAGGTTAGGTATATAACAAAAAAATCAAATTGGAAAGTGTCGGGGTCCTCTGTGGTCAGGCCATGGAAATGAGGTAAGGCAGAGGGGCTTATATTCTTCATCTTAGTGTCCCCGTTGGTTTCCCTGATGGGGAAGGCACCCTCAAATATCTCTCTATTCCCTCTGTCATTTGGGTTTTCATCCATTGGTTCAGTAGAAATGGGTTGTTGTTGTTCTTCTTCCCCTGTAGGTTCTTCAAATATGTCAGGTTGCTCACCTAAAGATTCCTCCAGTTAACAGCCACTGCAAAAGAGAGAAGGTTGGTTGTTGGATGCAGTGGCGGTATTTGGCAAGAATTTCCCTAAATTGTCCCTACTCCTATGAGGCATGAAAGGAAATGTTTTTGGGTTGGTTTTTATAAGATTTTTTTAAAGCTGGAAACTACTTTGCAGAAATGAAATTGATGATTGAATGAAAAATCACTGACAAAATGAAGAAGCTACTTGCTGAATTGAAATTATACTTGCAGAATGGAAAGGAAAGTAGATAATGAAAGATGAAAAAAAGGAGCTACTAGATTACTTTTGCAGAAATAAACTAATGGCAGAAAATTGAAGGCAAGAAGTAGAAGAAAAGAAAGAAGTAATCAAATTCTACTCAGACACCTCCCCGTCAACGACACCAAAAAGTGATGAGCGCCAGTATTGCAGTAAGGATGCTGCAACTCCTGGTCTACCAGATTTACTTATCAACCTGGGGTTCATACAAACTTGGAGGTGACAGTGCTATATGCACAAGTAAAAGTGAATGTGCTGCCTATTGTCACTGTTCATTCGGCGAGAGACCCAAGGGGTTCCAAGCCAGACTTCTATAGAGTTATAAGAAGATTGATTCTTTGATGGAAGAAGAGAAAATCTATTCTAAGAGAGCTACTATACTGTAGTAATGAAGAAACCAACATGTAATGCTAAATCACTCCATATTCTAATTAACCATTTAAATAGCTATGCTAAGAAGAATTGTTAAATCAACAGTAACCTAATGCTGCTATTTAAGCTACAGAAGTAAATAGCATCAAACCATACTAATGTGTAAGCAAGAAAACTAAGCTAAATCTATTTTCACGTTTTGTGGTTTTTTTGGCAAAATCAAGTATGCAAACTAATCGTTCTTGTGGATGTGACAGGTGGATGGAAGGTGATTGAAGATGGCTAAAAGGATTATGGAGTGGTTGGATGGTGTGGAAGGGTCCTAGGAGGCTTTTTGTGACTTCCTAGAGTTTCCCCATCAATTCGGCCTCAAAAAGCGTTGTTTCAGGAAAACCTACAGGATGTACTAGAAACCTAAAGGATGATCCTATAGGAATTACATAAAACCTACAGGATACGACCGAGCGCTAATTGTGAGGTGTTGGGAAGCTTGGAAAAGGTGTGTTATGAGTGAGATGGGGTGTTAGAAGGTCTAGGAGCACTCAGGAGTTGATATCCAAGATCAGATATGTCTAGATTCACTCATGGTATCTAGGGGAATTTCAACAAAAAAATGACAGAATCTAGTGAGGGTGATGGTGGAGCAAAAGATGGTTAGGGTGGATGAAGTGGAAGGTCGCTGTTGGTGATGAATTCTGGGTCTTCTCCTGAAGTACTTGCTGTGCTTAAACATAGGTGTTTCCCAAGAACTATGAAACAAAATACATTTTCATAAACTAGGAAAGCATGAATCAATTTCCTATATTATGCATTAAGGGAATGCTGAAGGGAATGAAAGCATGAGTGAGATCTTATTGCAGAAATGGAGTAAGGGAAAAATATGACAATGAAATGAACCAAATGATGAATCAAGACAAGAAAATCCAAATCTCATGCAAGAACTATAAATCCATGTGTTTAGGGTTGCTGAAGGCTCTCTTCCTCAAGTCATGGTCCCAAAGGGAGGAAGTGAGGTCGAGACACCTGCTGACAACCTTATGGTGATCCTTTTTCTCCTTGCTAACCTGCCAATTGAAAAAAGGCACAAATGGAAGCAAACTAACAGACAACCAATCTAATCTACACTGCTGTAATGGAAATGCAGCTACTTAAGCGAATGAACAATTAAACCATGAATCTATGCTAACATACATTTAAAATAAAGAGGAGCCTTGGTTTCTAGGGTTTGGCCCTAACCCAAGAGCTTCAGCCCTATGAGTTAACTCAGTGATGGCTCAAAACAAAACTCATTTTTATTATCAAAACAATGGATTACATCCAAAAACTGTCACAAGTCTTGCAACTCGAAAATAGAGTGGAGTTTTACAATAAAAAATCCAAATCCTAATGAGGTCCTAGGCCTATATACTTATACATTAGAAGTCTCCAACTATTTCCTTAAATTTAGTGAGGCTCAACTCCCAAAATTCTAGATAAACTGGAGCTTTGTCTTTCACTTGCTCGGGTGACTTCTAGTCCTCATGATTTGGCTGTTTCCACTCCAAGTTGATGGAGGAATATTTGAATGGAGGGGTAGTAAATGAGGAGGATCCACCTCCTATAATTCCTCTCCCTTGTCCCATTCGAGTTTTTACCAAGGTCTTTGCCAAAATTCCTTGCTTCTATCCTTTAATCTTGCATTAAATTCACATTAGACCACAAAGCAAAATATCCAACTCTAACTCATCTCATAAATAAAATATAATCAAAAGTATGCAATAAGTTGTGAGAATAGTTGGTTTGACTAGGCTAGGAGTTGAATTAAGGTCCATATAATTATCCAATGATGAGGCTCATCATCACCCCCCTACTGAAAGTGTTTCTCATCCTCTGAACAATTTAGTCAATGTCCATGTCCTTCATTTCTCTAGTAACCTCTCTGACATCCCATGACTCCAATGTGGTCTCTTCTTCTTGTTCATAGAAGCCTTCTTTCTTTTCTATTTTTGCTTGACTAGGGTGCTAAGAGCAATGAGGGTAGTTGGTGCCTCCCTCTTAGTAGCCTCTGGAGACACCCTAGGCAACTCCTTTTTGTGTTCTTCCCTTTCTGTTTTAATGCCTTCTTCCTCTATGTTTTTCTTATCTTCTTCCTCTTGATGTTCTTCCTCATCTCCATCAGTTTCTTTCTTAGTTTCCTCCTCTGTTCCATCATCACCCTCCTTCTCTTCTCCCTCTTCTTCTTCTGTTTCATCATGTTCCTCTGTATCAGTTTCTTCTTCATCCATCTCATCCTTGTCTAGCTTTGTATCTTCTTCTCCCTGTTTTTCCTCCTCCTCACTGACAGAGGGACTTACATCATAAGTGAGGGTTTTGATGTCATCCTATGCTAGATAGGGATTCTAAGGTTTTGGAGGGCATTCTCAATGAGGATCCTGATCAACCCATGGTTAGCCAATTGTTGGGAATTCCCTTCCTTTACTTTGTTGCTTGAGCCTATGAGTGATTGGATCAAGAAATAGGGTATGTTGAGTCTTTGGTGAACTGGTGTTTCTACCCCAAATCTTAATTCTTCAAGGATCATAAAATGGTAGCCATAAACAACACTATATCTACCCTCACATGAGATATATTTGATAAGTTGGTAGCCTACCTCACTCCATGGGTATGGCAGACTATCCCTCCTCACTTCATTTTTGTCCTCTGTGGATTCTTCACCTTCTAAAAAGAATTTCCTTTTTTCCACCTATTTGTCTCCTTTGTCTTCTTTTCTCCATGGAATTCCTAGGGAAAGTGTGGTGACCCTACTGATGAGATCTAGGGTGAGATCTATAGTGAGGCTATAACTCAAATAGTGGCATGGATTCTCCTATGTGGAGGGAGGGAATGAGAAAATTCTTGAGCCACCTCATCATCATACACTGTGAATTTTTTGAAAAACCCCATCTAGTTGTGTCTCGTAAAGATTTTAAGTACTTGGGGGTGTTTTTGTATCCTCACAGTGTTTGTGGGTTCTCTCCTATTAAATCCTCGTGTCATCTTGCTTGTGAGGCTTGAGGATAAAATGAGAGGGTTGACAATTTTTTTTTAAATTCAGTAGGAAAATAGAGTTTTCTATGTATGCAATTCACCTCCCACAATTGCTAAATTCACTAGATTTTAGATCATTTCTAGTTCATTTGATTGTAAATGGGGATATATTTTTATAGACTACCTCTTTAGAATGGTGGTAGTGGACAATTCCCGTGATATCCCCTCTTGAACTCTTCTCTACCTATCCTGTAGACTGCCTCTGTGTATCTTGTAGACTAATCCTGTAGACTGTATCCTATAGACTCTTCCTATAGGAATTCATGTGCAAGCTCTTGTAGAAATTCTCTTGCAAAATGACGAATCCTCGTTTTCGGTGGGTGGCTAGAGTTATGAGATCGACTTGAGTGAGGGATTGCGAGGAGGTGAAATGCATGAATGCATGCAAATGATGTTTTATTTCCCTTTATGGTGTTTTGGGGTGAGGTGGTGTGCTAGCAGTAGAGGTACGTTGCCATTTTTGGACCGTTGGTCCCCACTACCACCTCATCATTTCCCACTCCTCATAATCAGATCCCACCTTGTAGATCCATAGTTAACTACTTCTTGTCCTACTCCTCCTTTGCCTTTGAGTTGACTACAACCACATGTGAGAGGACACCTGGTTTTGCATGTGATGATTGAATGAAGGTGGCCAAGTTAACTGGCCACCTTTTCACTTATAAACCAACTATCTCATAACCCTTACAACTTTTTATTAAATGATGCATATGAGTGAGTGAGTGGGATACTTACCTGTGGTTTGATGCCATGCTACAGTTGTTGAAAATCAGAGGTGTTGTGTTGTTTATTTGCTGCATGTTCATTCTTCTTCCTCCTCTTGCTGTCTGCTGATGGTTTATTGGCTTTTACAGGTATTTGTGATTGAAGATATGCTGCTGCTGCTGCTGTGGAGCTCCTGGATCATCCTAGTGAAGACCTGTAGTTGATGATTTACATTCTACAGGATAGGCTGCTACAAGATTTCCTATAGGATGTCCTATAGCTGCTTCTCCATCAAAATTCCTTAATCATGTCGCTAGTTGTGGATGTGAGGATGGTGAAATGAATGGATAGAAGGAGAAGGAGTGTGTGTGGAGCAAGGGACATTCAGGTAATGCTCTTACTCTCCTCTGTTTTTCCTTTTTCCTTTTTTTTCTTCTTTTTTCATAGCTCGTAGAAACTGATCTCTTTTTGTTTTGAATGGTGAGTGCAGGGATGATGATAATGGACCCAGTGAGGTGTTAGATCATGTCTAGGATGAATTTTAGGGACCTGGAAAACCTACCATGTGCCCTCAGTTTGCTTCTTGTAGGTTTTCCGGGCCACTGTAATTGCTATAGGATCATCCTGTAGGTTTTCAGGGGATCCTGTTGAAAACACAGTCTTCGCATAAATTGAAGTGGAGTGGAAAAATGATAGAAATGATGGAGGGATGCATGATAAGGAGTGGAGGAGATGGATATGTGTGAGGCAAGGTTCCGTTTGGATCCTCTTTTTTCTCCTTGACTGTATTTCTCGCCCACATGGAAATAACAATTATATCTTTTTCTCTCTCTTTTTTTTTGGAAAAACACCTAGGCTGCCTCAGAGAGGTTTTCACCCTAGATGTTTTCCCTGGCCACCTCAAGGAAGGTTTTCACCCAAGGATCTTCTTATTTTTTATTTTTTATTTTCTCATCATTGGGCCACCTCACAAGGTTTTCAACCCAAAGATGGGACTCAGGCGCCTCATGGAGGTTTTCACCTGAATCCTTATTCTTTTTTCTTTTTCAGTGACCAGATGAGGGAGGAACTGGAACTTTCTCTACCATCATCATTGTTTTATTGATATTGTCAATGAACTCTTGCTTTGATAAAGGGCTCTTGTACATTTTTTGGTGTCCATTGACAAGCAATGGAATGGCTTCTTCATCTATAGTTCTAATTTTCACTGAACCATTATCCTGGCATCTCTCCACCACATAAGGTCTAAGCCATCTTGTCCTTAGCTTTCCCTTGAAGTCTTTATACCTAGAATCATATAACAATGTCCAATCGCCCTCTTGAAATTGATTCTCCTTAATATGTTTATCATCCCAGATCTTGCTCTAAAGCTAAACTATCTCTGTGTGTAGGAGGGCCTGCATTCTGAATTCATCCAAGACATTCAATTGGAACAATCTTTCTTTCTGTGCATGACTAAGTTCCAAACCTAGTCGGGTTTCCATCCTCAATGTGTTATATTTAAACTCAATGGACAACAAAGCCTTTTTCCCATAGACCAGCTCATAGGGTGCAAATCCATTAGTGGTCTTCCATGTGGTATTATAGGCCTAGTTGGCCTCAACTAGTCTCTCTGCCCAATCCTTCCTACTGCTGCTCACTACCTTGGTTAAGATGCCCTCTAGTGCCCTGTTGGTCACCTCCACTTGCCCATTAGCTTGTGGATGATAGGAAGTGGAGGTCTTATGCTTGATTTTGTGATGGCTGAGCAGTTCTTCAATCGTGTTGGACGTAAACTAGCTGCCTTGGTCTAATTAGCTCTCTAGGGTACTCAAATTTGTAGAATACATGCTCCCTTAGGAACTCAACCACCTGCTTTTCTGTTGCTTCCTTAATTGCCTTGGTTTCAACCGACTTATTCAAATAATCAGTGCACACAATAATGTATTGTTTTTGCTTTGAAGGAGGGTTGATAGGCCCAATGAAGTCCATTCCCCACTCGTCAAATGGCTCGAAAGTTACTTGAGGCTGTAGGGGAATTTCATCTCTTGGAGTAGGCTTTCTCATCCTCTGGCATCGATCGCATTGACTAGTGTACTTTTTGACATCCTGATGAAGAGTGGGCCAATAATAGCCTGCTTGTAACACTTTGAATGTTGTCCTCTTTGCTGAGAAGTGACGTCCACAAGGCCCATCATGACAGGTCAGAAGGATTTCAGAAACTTCCTCTTCCCTTACACACCTTCTCAAGATTTGATCTCGATCAAGTTTGAAAAGATTTCCCCCAATCCAGGTGAAGGGGGCACTTTTCCTGACTATATTGCTCTTTTCTTTGGAGGGAAAGTTTGGTGGGAACTGTAGTGATACCAAATAATTTGCTATATCAGAAAACCATGGACAGAGAACTGAAATAGCAAACAAGTGCTTGTCTAGTAACTGGTCATCCACCATTCCTTCTTCACATGCAGGTAGATTCAGCCTAGATAAAAATTCTGCAACAACATTTTCTTTTCCAGGCTTATCAACAATGGTTAGATCAAATGGCTGTAATAAAAGCAACCACCTTATGATTCGAGCATTCACATTTGGTTTGTTCATTAAATATTTGATTGTAGCATGGTTAGTATGCACAAATGTTTGATAGCCTATAATGTAATGCCTAAATTTGTTTAGTGAATGCACAATAGCTAGGAGTTCCTTTTCGGTCACTGTATAATTTAGCTTAGCCTTTGACAAGTTCTTATTGATAAAATAGATGGCATAGGGAACTTTCTCCTCTACCTGACCTAAGGGTTCTCCTTTGGCTTTGTGTGAGGCATCAACATGAATATGAAAAGGGAGGGCCCAATTTGCCTCAGAGAATTGGTGCAGTGGTTAACTTACCCTTTAGAATGTCTAAGGCCTCTTGATATCTTTTTGACCATATAAACTTAGAATCTTTGGCCAACAACCAAAATAAAGGAGAGGCCAAATTTCTGAAGTCCTTTATGAACCTTCATTAGTATCCAGCTAACCCCAAGAAACTCCTGACATCTCTGTGCGTTTGTGGAGGTGGGACCCTTTGGATGATTGCTATTTTGTTTGGGTCCACCTGCAATCCTTGTTGAGATATTGAATTACCTAGCACGGTCCCATCAATCATTAAGAATTCACATTTTTCCGGACTGAGAGACAGGTTCATTTCAATGCATTTGTGCAATAATTTTCCTAGGTTGGTGAGGGCTTGTTGAAAATTACATCCATAAGGTGTAAAATCATCCATATAAATTTCCACCGCGTCATGTACTAATTTGGCGAAAATACTCAAGACTGCTCTCTGGAAAGTGGAAGGAGCATTGCATGGGCCAAAAGGAAGGACCCTATAGGAAAAATTACCCGAAGGACAAGTGAATGTGGTCTTATCATAGTCTTCTGGGCAGATTTGGATTTGGTTGTACCCACTGAATCCATCTCGGAAAGAAGAAAACTTTTTCCCTACCAGGCTGTCTAGCACTTGGTCGATGAAGGGTAGGGGAAAATGATCCTTCTTTGTGGCTTTGTTCAACTCCCTGTGATTGACACAAATCCTCCACTTACCATTTTTGTTGGGAACTAACACTAAAGGAGAGACCTACTCATTGTCAGAAATAGGGTACATGAATCCTGCATCTAGCAATTTTTGCATTTCTTCTTTGACTATATCTTTAAGAGCTGGATTCATCCTCCTTTGTGGTTGCCAGACCAGCTTGCAACCTTCTTTGATGTATATGTGTTGAGTACACACTGAAGGGTGTACTCCCTTCATCTCCTTGTAACTCTGAGCGAAGGCTTCTAGGTTTTCTCTGAGCATGTTGCATAGCTTTTCCTCTTTGAGAGCAAAAAGAGATGGATTAATTTTCAAGGTTTTCTTTGGGCCGAATTCTATGGTTTTGACATGGAGTGGGTTGGAATCGTCCAAGCATAAGTCAATTGGATGATTCTTCTGGGTTTCCCTTACTTCTTCTAATGGTAATGAACCGAGAGTTGGACTTTGGAGCAGGTGTTCGATTAAGTCATCCTCATCTTGCTATCCTCCTCTTATGGTTGCTTCCAAAGCATAAAGTTGGGTAGAATAAACCTCATCTTCTTCCTCCTCCTCCAACCATAAAGGTAAATCATGCTCTAGAGAAGGTTGAGCATGAGGGTAGAGGAATAACTATTCAGACATATGCCCGTTCTTGGTTGTCATATTCCCAGCTCTGCAGCTAATGTAAGCATCGATTGTGGCCAACCATGGCCTCCCAAGGATGAGAGGATAACCAGTAAGTTTATCCTTAGGCTGGAGAACTAGAAAATCTGTAGGGTACTCCCAGGAGTCAATGGAGACCATCACATCCTCCAAATTTCCTCAGGGGTGACTATGGAATGGTTTGCAAGTTGTAGAACTATTGTGGTCTTCCTCAATGACCCTTGGAGGTTGAGCTTGAGCGTGGTGTCCTTGGTCATCACATTAATGGTGCCATTGATGTGCACATCTACTATAGGGCTTCCAAGGTCCAAATATTTCGGACATATTATCTGCCCTAGCATTAAGTCGGACAACTTCCCAATGTCATTAATGGTAGGGGCATCCCTTTTTCTTCTTCCTGGATGCTTGAAGAATTTCTCCTTAATCAACTTATTGTAAATGGGAACATCCTTTATTGCCTGGAGAAGGGGGACCTTTACACATAGATTTTTCAATTCTCCCAGAAGTTCAGTTTCTTTTGGGGTAGGCTGGAGTGGTTGAGCTAATCTCTCAGGAAAGGGTGGATTTACTTTAAGGTTTCATTCCTTTCTTTCTTACTCAATCTCCCTATGTGGAGGGGGAGGTTGGTTATCAGGAGAATTCTCCCAGATCTTAGGTTGATCTCCTGGATTTCTATATCATAAGCTAGATATGATATGTCTCCATTGTATACTTGTTGAGCATGCCTATTGTTCGGGTTCAGATTTGGTTGGGCAGGCATCTGGGGTTGCTTGGGTGGAGCAGAGTGTAGGAGTTGTGGTTGGATAGGTGGTGGAGGAAATAGGGCTGGAGCATTGCTGTATTGGGGCCGCCACCCTTGGAGTGGTGTATTCCATTGAGGTTATGGTGGAGAGTAAGGTTGAAATGACTAGCTAGCTGGCTGGGAATGATACTGAGATGCATAGGACCAAGGAGGGGGTGTAGACCAGGAAGGATGAGTAGGGGGTCCCCATGAAGGTATAGTTGTAGTTTGGTTGGGGTTGTAATATGCATGGGATGACCCTTGCATGCCCTGCTGGTATGGTCTTGGCCTAGGATGTCTCCTCTGGTTGACGTAGCAACGTTGCTCAGTGACCCCTTCAGATCCTTGATATATTGCTTTGAGTCCGGGTAAAGAAGGGAATTTGTCTATGGATTGGATTTCTTAACATACCGAGCAAATTTCAATACAATTCAATGGACATTTGTTCCTAGGATGCCTCCTGGTGCATCTAGGACAAAAGATGGCCAAAGCTCTCTCTGCTTCCTCTTGCTTCCTTTTGATATTCATGGTGTCTAATTGCAAGGCAAGGGTTTGTAACATCTCATTTTTGAAATCTTCCAGCATATTTCCAATTTCACCCTTGATGGGTGAGTTGGAAGATGATGTACTGGCCATAGGTTGAATACCCCTACCCTTTTTCCTGGTTGCCCTAGAATGGTTTCTAAAGATAGTCTTGATATCCTCATAGGGTAATTGGTAGATATTTCCTCTTGCTAATAAATGTAAGGTATCCAAAAGATATTCCCTTACTCTGAGTAGGACCAGCTTTAGTGACTCTGGGTCAAGTGTGCACCTGTCCCTTTTATAACTGAGCTGGAATCTTTCTTCGTAGTCTTATAAGGATTCATCTTGGCCCATGGTCATCTTGAAAATTTCTTCTTTAGTATCCTTTTACCTACAGTAGTCCCGATATTTGTTGTTAAAAGATAGTTGCATCTGATCCCAAGTCGTGATGCTATCGCCAGGTAAACCCATGAACCAGCGCAATGCTACATCTTTGAGGGTAGATGGAAACAATTTTATTTTTTTCTCATCATCTATATAATCATAGGTTTGGCATATAACAACAAACTCAAATAGGAAAGTGTCAGGGTCCTCTATGATCAGGCCATGGAAATGAGATAGGGTAGAGGGGCTTATATTTTTCATTTTAGTGTCCCCGTTGGTTTTCCTAATGGGGAAGGCACCCTCAGCTCTCGCTCTACTCCCTCTGTCATTTCGGTTTTGAACCATTGGTTCAATAGGAATGGGTTCTTCTTGTTCTTCTTCCCCTATAGGTTTTTCAAATATGTCAGGTTGCTCACCTAAAGGTTCCTCTAGTTCACAGCCACCGAAGAAGAGAGAAATTTGGTTGTTGGATCCAGTGGCAGTATTTGGCAAGAATTTCTCTAAATTGTCCCTATTCCTACAAGGCACGAAAGGAAATGTTTTTGGGTTGGTTTTTGTAATATGTTTTTAAGGTGTAAGGTACTTTGCATAAATGAAATTGCCGATTGAATGAAAAATCACTGAGAGAATGAAGAAGCTACTTGATAAATTGAAATTCTACTTGCAGAATGGAAAGGAAAGCAGATAAGGAAAAGTGAAAGAAAGGAAGCTACTAGATTTCTTTTGCAGAAATAAACTAATGGCAGAAAATTTGAAGACAAGAAGTAGAAGAAAAGAAAGCAGTAATCACATTCTACTCAGACACCTCCCTGGCAATGGCACCAAAAAGTGATGAGCGCTAGTGTTGCAGCAAGGATGTTGCAACACTTAGGCTACCAGCTTTACTTATCAACCCGTGGTTTGTACAAACTTGGAGGTGACAGTGCTATATGCACAAGTAAAAGTGAAGGTGCTACCTGTTATCACTGTTCATTCGGTGAGAGACCCCAGGGGTTCCAAGCCAGACTTCTATAGAGTCAGAATAAGCTTGATTCTTTGATGGAAGAAGAACAAATTTATTCTAAGAGAGATACTCTACTGCAGTAATGAAGAAACCAATATGTAATGCTAAATCACTCCATATCCTAATTAACCATTTAAACAACTATGCTAAGAAGAATTTCTAAATCAACACTAACTTAATGCTGTTATTTAAGCTACAGAAGTAAAGAGCATCAAACCATACTAATGTGTAAGGAAGAAAACTAAGCTAAATCTGTTTTCACCTTTTTTGACTTTTTGGCAAGATCAAGTATGCAAACTAATTGTTCTTATGGATGTGACAGGTGGATGGAAGGTGATTGAGGATGGCTAAAATACTTATGGAGTGGTTGGATGGTGTGGAAGGGTCCTAGGAGGATTTTTGTGACTTCCTAGAGGTTCCCCATCAATTCGGCCTCAAAACGGGTTGTTTCAGGAAAACCTACAGGATGTACTAGAAACCTACAGGATGATCCTATAGGAATTATAGAAAACCTACAGGCTACGGACAAGAGCTAATTATGAGGTGTTGGGAAGCTTGGAAAAGGTGTGTGATGAGTGAGATGGGGTGTTAGAAGGTCTAGGAGCACTCAGGAGTTGATATCCAAGATCAGAGATGGCTAGATTCACTTAAGGTATCTAGGGGAATTTCAACAAAAAAATGACAAAAACTAGTGAGGGTGATGGTGGAGCAAGAGATGGTTAGGGTGGATGAAGTGGAAGGTGGTTGCTGGTGATGAAGTCTGGGTCTCCTCCTGAAGTACCTGTTGTGCTTAAACATAGGTGTTTCCCAAGAACTATGCAACAAAATACATTTTCATAAACTAGAAAAGCATGAATCAATTTCCTATATTATGCATGAAGAGAGTGCTAAAGGGAATGAAAGCATGAGTGAGATCTTATTGCAGAAATGGAGTAATGGAAAAAGATGACAATGAAATGAACCAAATGATAAATCAAGACAACAAACTCCAAATCTCATGCAAGAACTATAAATCTATGTTTTTGGGGTTTCTGAAGGGTCTCTTCCTCAAGTCATGGTCCCAGAGGGAGGAAGTGAGGCTGAGACACCTGCTGACAACCTTATGGTGATCCGTTTTCTCCTTGCTAACCTACTAATTGAAAGAAGGCACAAATGGAAGCAAACTAACATACAACCAATCTAATCTACACTGCTGTAATGGAAATGCAGCTACTTAAGCAAATGAACAATTAAACCATGAATCTATGCTAACATACATGTATAATAAAGAGGAGCCTTGGTTGTTAGGGTTCGACCCTAACCCAAGAGCTTCAGCCCTCTGAGTTAACTCAATGCTGGATCAAACAAAACTCATTCTTATTATCAAAACAATGGATTACATCCAAAAACTATCGCAAGTCTTGCAGCTTGAAAATAGAGTAGAGTTTTACAATAAAAAATATGAATCTTACTGAGCTCCTAGGCCTCTCTACTTATACATCTGAAGTCTCCAACGAATTTCTTAAAATTAGGGAGGCTCGGCTCCCAAACTTCGAGATAAATTGGTGCTTTTGCTTTCGCTTGCTCGATTGCCTTTTAGTCCTCATGATTTGGCTATTTGCACTCTGATATGATGGAGGAATATTTGAATGGAGGGGTAGTAAATGAGGAGGATTTACCTCCTATAATTCCTCTCTCCCATTCGAGTTTTGACCAAGGTCTTTGCCCAAATTCCTTGCTTCTATCCTTTAATCCTACATTAAATGTACATTAGACAACAAAGCAAAATATCCAAGTCTAACTCATCTCATAAACAAAATATAATAAAAAATATGCAATAAGTTGTGAGAATAGTTGGTTTGACTAGGCTAGGAGGTGAATTAAGGCCCATATAATTACCCAATGATGAGGCTCATCATTTATATTAGTAATTTCTATTTTATCAGTAAATGACGAAGAGATTATTGATAGATTAACATGGACACTTTTATTATATTTATGGGGACGATGGTTTTTCCTCTATTTCATGATTTTCTCTTTTTCTGATCACTCTCTTTTTCTTTGGATGAATCTTATTGCATCACAATGTGGCAAAGAAAACCCTCTAAATGTGAATTGATTTTTGCAAATGTTCATTACATTCTCCATTTCAATGAATGGACATTTTCTTAATAATGTAGGTTCAATATGATGATGATAATAAAATTTTTTCATTAAAATTAATATGGTTTATAGGATTGAAAGGAGCATCACCATAGTTATGCTTACTTAACTGGTCACAATTTTAATTAGATAAATTCTAGAATTATTAATTAACATGGGCATGTCACAATTTTGCTTCGAGGCAGGGGTGTAATTCCCTCCAGGTTCCTCTGCTATCCCATTGGATGGATCATATTTCCGTGCTTCGTTCTTCTTTCTGTGACATTTCTTTTCTCCATATCTATCAGGAGAAAAATATGGAAGCAAATGTTCTGTCTAAAAGAGGGGTTTCCCTTTTTCTTGGCAGAATGTTTTTTGTACTTCTGATTGATGGATCCATCTCACAAGAGGGCTCTTTTGAGTTCTGATTACTGGATGTCTGTTCCTCTATTTTTTTCTCATGGTTTTGGCTTTCTGTAGGCTGAATTTTCGAATGTTGTTGGTAGTGTAGCCACTTAGTATTTTCTCTGTAACGTCTTTGTTCTTGGAGGTGTTTTTTGTATGGTCTCTTTATCCTCAAATATGGAATATGTAACTTCTCTATTTAATATGAAGAAGCTCTATTTTTTTCTGCTGAAAAAAAAAGGTCACAATTTCACTAGAAGGAAATTCTAGCGGGAATCTGGTGAGAAAATCTTCAAGAAATCCAATTCAAAAATTTCAGCCAGATTTTCTCAAAATAGTGGTTGAATTCCCAATATTTTCTGTGCCAAATTGTGACCTCTTTATACTACGACATTAACATGTCTCAATAGGGACAATGTTGGTAAATTTCAAACATGATGGGCTATTGGTCCAACTTATATCTCTTACTACCCAATACAAGAAGGCTAATCATACACCTACATATTCAAGATCACTCAAAAAAGGGATAACTTTGCTTTGGGACACTCATATCACATGTCAATGAGCGTGATTCCATGGGAGAATTCACTATATATCCCAAGCAAGGACTTCCATACCCCTTTCAAGGCTTGATGTTGAAATACCTATTCTACTATGTATTACCCATCCTATAATTTTGGTCTCAATAAAAAATTGAAAAAAATATGTTCCAATGTTGGAGTGTATTGAAAATATGTCCTTTACTATAGGTGAATAGTGGAATGGTTATCTAGACAAATTAACATTAGAGGATGCATATGAAACTCATCCGTTGCTGTTCGGTATGGGCATATGAGTTGGAGAATGCATACATCAAGTTCACAACCTACTGGGGACTTGTTCCCAGAGGAATCCGTAGCACATAGAAATGGTTCATATGATTTTTATGGTCCATTCAATTCAATAAATTGCATTGAGATGTTTTACCAAGATATAATTATGACGATTTTATGGAGGATTTACACTCTAATTATCTCATGTTATTTCTTCAAAGCCTTATTTTTTATAAGTCATTAAATGTTTCATAAGTGCCAAGAGGGTAGTAACAATGGATTTGTCATTTATTTGTCATTTACTTTATATCACTTAAGGATTGATTATCAATTTTTGTTTTTTAATGTAATATATTTAATAAAATATTTTTATATTTGTTAAATTATTAAAATTTAAGTGAATGGTGAATAGATTTGTAGTGTTTTACCATACAACATGATGATTTTTACTGGCTCTTTTAGGATTTTCGGTGGTATTTCCTTTCTTTATAAGTTTTTTTTTAATTCTTTTTTCTTCTTCTTCTCATCTCTCTTTTCAATATCTCTCTTTCTTGGAAATTTCTAATGTAGCATAATATGACAAAGGGAATTATCCAAATGTAATTTCGTTTTAATAATATTAATCATCAAGTTCCTCGCTGCAATGAACATTTTCTATCCTTTTAACGGCTTTCTTGGGATTTTTGGTGATGATGGGTTTTCCTTTGTTTCCTATTTTTTTATTTTTATTTTTTTTTACTTTCTGGATTTTTAGTCTCTCTGTTTCTTGGCAACTGCTACTACAACTAATGTAGCAAAAGAAATTATCAAATGTAAATTGATTCTGCATATTCATCATCAAGTTCCCTGGTGCAATGAACATTTTCTATTTCTATTTTGAAACATATTGATGTTTGTTCCCATTAACATGAACCGAATAACATTGACACATTTGTCATTATTATCATATAATTGACATTTCTGTTATCAATCGATCTTAGTATAAGAAGATATTAAGAACTCAACTTCACGAAGAATTCTTGTGGGCCTACACATGCATGCAAAGCAAATGGACCATGGGGGATCTGTTACAGTACAATGCCTCTCCTCGATCTTTTGTAGCATATACATGGGGGTTTAGAATAGATCCCCATGTATATGCTACAAAAGATCGAGAAGAGGCATTGCACTGTAACACATCACCATTTTGACAAAAATCCATAGAAAGACATGGTAAGAGACATCTATTCCTTTTTGACTTTCCATCTGTTGCATCTATTTGATGGACAACCATGGTAGATATGTATTGCTAAATTTTGAACCTGCTTTTGCAACATTTCATTGAACTACAAAATTAGATGCTTCTTAACATTGCAAAATAATTTGAAAGAAATATCCCTTGAGATTTTTACCAATTCCCAATATTGATAACAAGTGCCATGCATAATAAGTGTTATCTAGGCCATATCCATGACCTCCACATGGTTATCATTTATGAACTCCCCTTTGACAAGAACTTGTTTAGTTAAATCATACTTACGAACAATATTTGACACAAAAGAGAATACGAAGTTTTATAGTATGCAACATCAAGAGATTGAACTCAAACACAATCTTTGACATAGAAACCGATACGAAGTTGTATAGTGTGAAACATCAAGAGATTTCACTCAAACATAATATTTGACATAGAAGATGATACAAAGTTGTATAGTGCACAACATCAAGAGATTGAACTCAAACGTGCAAGGTTGGAAAATAATAATTATATGTGTATTCATCAAATACTATCGTTTTCAAATACCCATTCACATATAAAATATGGAAAATGAGTTTTATTGACATATATCAGCCAAATTTACTAATGTGGTTGCGCTAGTTGACGACAAATTTTTATTATTATTATCCAATTTTAAGGTCATGGCTAAGCCAAACACCAAACTGGTGTATGAAACCCCCTTGTTTGTGGGACAAGGGACCTACCTCTACACAACGATTTGACTGCTAAACCCACGAAGGCATACATACTCTACCCGCTCTGGTTTTGAACCTGTGACCTCTTAGGAGGAAACACATGCTCTTGACCATTATGCCCACTCAAGCCAAAATATATATGTAGACTTTCATTAATTGGCTATTAATAATAACAATAGTAACAATAACAATTATAACAATAACAATATTAATATTAAGGTTGATTTTATTATTATTATTATTATTATTATTGAAATTGTCTATTTTTACTTGGTAATCTGAGTCCTGAGATGATTGACATGTTCAACCTGTGGCTTGAGTAGCCATGAACCACAGTTATCTAAGCCATCAAAATCACTCAGGGATCACACTCAACCTAGGCCACACCAACACTTCGCGTTGCTGGAATTTTCCCCACTAGTTTTCAAACCAGTGACCCTTTCACCATGGAGGGCTTAATAGAAAACCTTTTCTACATCGCGTGGGCATGATTGAATATACTATTAATTATATTAATAATAATGATATTATTATTACTATTAGTATTAATAACATTAATATTAATAATGCTAATATTAATAAGGTTATCTATTATTTTCTTTAATAAACCATAAACCATAATTTTGTTGATGTAAGAAGTGACCAAAGGAGAGGAAGCAATGTTAAGTTTCTAGATTGGGGAGCTGAGTTTGTTGAATTAGGAGTCTAAGATTTGGATGTACTTAGATGTGAGAATTTGATCCCACTAAGAATTTGTATGAGTTTTCATATTCCAAGATAATCTTGCTCCAAAGGAATTATTCAATAGGGCAGGGTCCCTGAGGCCAAGACCCCCATGTAATTTAGGGGCTCGAACCATGGCCCATTTGACAAGGTGAAATTTATTTTTTATGGCTTTCCCTCCTTCCCAGATAAATTTTCAAATAAGGATACTT
Organism: Pinus tabuliformis; assembly: GCA_031772625.1. Taxonomy (NCBI): domain Eukaryota; kingdom Viridiplantae; phylum Streptophyta; class Pinopsida; order Pinales; family Pinaceae; genus Pinus; species Pinus tabuliformis. Next base: position 779,111,471 of record CM062812.1, on the reverse strand, counting down.
AGCCTAAGGAGAAGAGACTTAGGGGCTAAGAGAACAGAGAGCTAGAATAAAGGAATTGCTGTTAACACAACTTTTGAGAGAACCAATCTTCTTGCTCGATTGAGGCAATGAGAACCCCACACATCCATTTTGGTATTCATATTTTCCAATCTATTGCACCAATATCTTCAAGAATATTTTTTTAAGCTTATAGGAATGCCAAGATATTTAAACTTTGACCTATTCTTTGAGACTTTGAATGAAAAGATCTCCTCAATTTTCTTTTGATGAAGCATGTTGATATTCCATGCATAGATATGGGATTTAGTTTCATTGATAAGGCCTTGAGATGCTTCTAGGAAATTATACAATATGATCTGATATCTCTTGGAATTCATAGTTGAGGCTCCTCTAAAAAGGACTGTGTCATCAATGAACTGACCATGATTTATGCTCTTGATACTAGTTGTGGATCAAATTCGTAGAAGTCTGCCTGTATTTTTTTATGATTCCAATTTCCTACTATACGAATCAACCATGATAATGTACAAGAAGGGGGAAAGTGGGAAAAAATTCCTAAGTTCTTTGGATGCATTGAAGAAGGGGGTGCCCCTACCATTTATGAGTGGAGTGATCCAAGGGGAGTTGATACATAAATCGACCTAGCGAATAAAGGTGCCATGAAAGTTCATCTTTTGCATGAATTTAAAAGAAAACTATGTTGGACCCTGTCAAATGCATTGGCCATGTCGAGTTTGAATACAATTCCGTTATCTCCTCTGATCTCGCTATAATCAACCGCTTCTTAGATCATGATGGTGTTTTAAAAATTTTGTCTTCATGGGATGAAGCCTCCTTGTTTTTCTAATATTATATTGGGAATAAACGTTTTGAGCCTTAGAGCCAAGATTTTAGCAATAATTTTGTATGACATATTGCAAAGGGACATGGGCCTAAATCTGGCAATGGATGATGGATTATGCTCTTTCAGAATAAGAGCCAAAAATGTTGAATTGATGCTACCACCCATACACATCCTTTTGAGGGAATGACTGATCATTAAAGCCAAGTCTTTACTAATCAAAACCCAAAAGCACTAGTAGAACAAGGCTAGGAAGCCATCAAGGCCAGGGGCCTTATCTAGGTGAAAGGAGAGAATCTCTTGATGGGTTTCCTCTAGTGAGGCAGGAATTATCAATCATTTTTTCATTTATTTGGTCACCAATTCTGGGATGGATTCCAACATATATTCTTCTGTTGCTTCATTGTGGTGAATAGCAACTTGATATAATTTATTGAAGTAGTCATGAGTCGCTTCCTAAATTTCTTGGAATTCATTTATTTTTTGGTCCTGAATATTGATTTCAGTGATTTGGTTCCTGCTTTCTTTGTTCCTAGCCTAGTTTTGAAAGAATTTGGTGTTCTTGTCCCCCAAGGTTAGCCAAACACTTTTGGATTTTTTTAGCCATATTTTTCTTCCTGTGTTAGCTTATCATGGTAAGACTGGCAATTTTGTAGCTCTTGATACAAAAGATATGAAGATACATATTCTCACTGTATTTGGGATTGAATTTGTTCCACTTTCTTTTCTAAGGAAATCAGAGACTCCTAGCCTGTATCCTTCCCTTTTTTAATCCACCACTTTATGTCACGTTTTAGCCATTTAATTTTTGGCTCCCAGATCATTATAGGGCTAGCACCTACCCATTGGATCCATTATTCAGATACAACCTATGCAAAGTTCAAGGAATACAACCATAAATAAGAGAATCTGAATTGGAAAGGACCATAATTAGGGGGAGGGGAGAATTAAATATTTATGGGATGATAGTCTGATCAATTATAGGGAAGAATATAAGATTTCAAAATAAAATTTTGAGAGAGAAAGGAATATGATATGAGAAATCTATCCAATCTGACTATAATATGTCTAGGCCTAGTCCTTTTATTATTTCGGTTGAAACTTAGTCTAGAAGGCTTGATATTTAGGAGGCGTAGGGAAATAATAAAAGCTTCCATTGATTCTTGAAAGGGATCTCAGATTAGGGGATCATCCCTATTTTCTGTCTGATTAAGAATGGTATTAAAGTCTCCCCCTGATTTAAGGTAGGAACATGGAATGTAGTGGTGATCCAATGATAGGATTTCATAACATGGACTAATGAAAATTAATTGGTTCCCCAAATTTTTCCCAACCCATTAGACATGCCCCAAGAGCTTACATCAGATAACATACTTTTCTTCCAAATATTAGTATGCTAGGATGAGAGAGAAGTCTCATCAAACTTGGCCTCCTAGAGGAGGGCTATGACTAGCTTCTCTTTTAAGATCAGAGATTTTACCTCCTCTATTATTTTCTTGAAGCTGAGGCTGTTGCAATTCTAGGATATTATATTCATAATTTTTGTTTTGGATGAACACCCCTTTGAGGGGTTCGGTAGCTACTCCTTTCTTCTCTTCCCACTGATGAGGGATGGGGATTTGAAATCCCATATCTTTGTATTTCTCAGTTTTCTCCTTCCTTTGTTGATTGTTGGTTTTCCTACCTGCTTAATTGTTTTAAGATTTTTCCTTTTCACTTTTTCAACTTCTGACTTTTCATCAGAAAATCTTGTTTTTTAGACATAAGTCGCTGCTTCTTTTGAGGGGATATAAGCATGATATTCTTCCTCTGATTATTCTTCTGAGGTTTCTTGCGAGATTTCAACTGGATGGGTTGGAAGGTTCTCCATTTGTCGGGCTTCCTCTTCCTGATATTTTTTTGCGGGGGGCCTCTTCCTAATTTAGATTATTAAGGGCCTCAAAATTGTTTCTTTTCTCTTTTTCATCTCCAAATATCGATGGGTTTTCTTGACTATTCCTAGGTTTATTTTGTAGTTCGAGTCCTTTTGGCTATTGAGATGACTTTCCTTGGTTGAGTGTCTGCTACCTATTGGTGCCTATTTTATTCTTAGATTATTTCCATTCATCCCCCTGTTCACCTTGGGGTTGATAGTTTGTTAGGGCTTTAGAGAATCTCTTGGAGAAATGCCCATATTCACATCATATTATGCATTTGAAGGGAAATTTGTCATATTCGACTTCTTGAATGTGTGTCAAGTCATCCATACATAAGTTGATTGCTGTTGGGAGCCATTTTTCGAGATCAACTTCTACACAGATCCTAGCACCAGAAAACAAAACCTCCTTAGGTTTTTCATAATCTATGTACTTTCCTAGGGAATTAATGATCTATCAAAATGTAGCGTTATTCTAGCAGTGTAAAGGAAGATATGGAAGTTTAGCGCATACTGGGACTGCAGTAGGGATATTAAAATTCATATTAAAGTTAAGATTCCATTGATCCAAGTACAAACCTTCTAGACCCATGAAATAAGGTCTGCTTATGGAAATTAGATCCTTGTCTTCTTTTAATTCAAAATAGAAAGTAACAAAACCTTTCCAAATAAAGGAGAAGTCAATTTCTCCTTTCATCATAGGATTCCAATTTTCTTCTATCCATGATTTCATAGATTTAGGAGAAGTCCATAGGACTTTAAATTGTCCGATCAAACCCCTGGACACTAACTGGAGTGCTTGAGACTTGGATTGAGGCACAACAATTTTGATCTAGGGGATTTCATCAAATTTTTTGACAAATTTTGAGGATTGGGGTTTTTGGAATTTGGGTCCGTTTGCTACCAAATTGTTAAAGGTAATGATCTCATTCGATAAGGGGATCGAGGAGGCCGATTCATCCATGGCAGCTGCCCAACCTATCAGAAACATAGGCATGAACCCTCACCCTTATAAACAAATATGATATGTCTATTATGTGACCCAAAATGTGAAAAGAAAACCATTATTGGCAATCCAGAGCAGATGAAGATTGCCTGATAGCACCGAGACTCCCCTCGAGAGAGTTGCAGACCTAGGTCGAGACTCCTAAGGTTTCCGCAAAACAAGGAAACAAAAAGTAAATACTAAACCTTATTCACAAACCCTAAACCCTGATATTATTATTAAATTTTAAATCTTAATCACATACCTTATTATTATTATTATTATTATTAGAGTTTTTGAATAAGGTTGGTTAACCCTATAATATTATTATGATAGGCTTTAATGTGTTTGATCATGTCAACTATTTAAAAATTGACTATAAATGGTGACATTTTTTTGACTAATGTGGTTGACTATGTGCAATTATTATTATTAATCAATAATATTAATAGGAAATTATATTTAACTAAGGTTGAAAACCTTTTTTCTCAAACACAGTAAAACATAGTTGGACATATTCAACCACATTAGTAAATTTGGTTGACTAATTTTGTAATGTCACGAGTGACATTGGATAATTTACAACGCAATGTAACATTGTAACAATGATTGTCACTTTGCAACAATATTTGTCACAATGTGATGTTGGATGAATTTCTATACCATTCTGACACCACAACATGTTTGGTTATCGATACTAATCAATGATATTAATAGGCGATAATGTTTTACCAAAGTTGAAGAGTGTTGATTGTCAAACATGGTCAACCAGATAAGTAATAGTGGTTGACTAATTTTGTAATGTTGTATTGGGAAGTTGGATAAATTGCAAGGTAATGTAAAATTAGTACAATGTTTTCCACACTAATATGTTGGATATATATTTGTACGATTTCGATGTCAGAATATTATTATTATTAGTCAAACTTATTAACATTAATATTGTTATTATTAAATATTTTAAAATCTTGATTGTGACTGACCAAGGATGACATTAGTTGACTAAGGTGGAAAATGTTTGAGTTTAGTTGACCATGGTTGAATATAATTGAATATGGTTGAGTTATGTTGGTTGAGGATTACTATGAGTGAACAAGATTGAGTATTGTTAAATATGGTAAACATATGGTTGACCAAGTTTGATCATGGTAAACTATTTGAATAATGAATATAAAGGTTGACTTTGTTAGATTATGTTGACTAATATGGTCTAATATGTTTGACTATTGACATTAATCAGTGATTCTAATAGGTGATTATGTTTGATTGAAGTTGAAGAGTGTTGACTGTTAAACATAATCAAACATAGTCAACCACATTAGTAAATGTGGTTGACTAATTTTGTAATGTCACAATGCGACATTGGATAAATTGCAATGTAATGTAATATTACAACAATGTTTGTCATGATTCTATGTTGGATATATTTTTGTACCATTCCATTGTCACAATAGGTTTGACTAGTAATATTAATCAATAATATTAATAGACAATTATGTTTTATCGAAGTTGAAGAGTGTTGAAAGTTAAACATAATCAAATGTATTCGAACATAGTTAACCACATTTGTAAATGCGGTTGAGTAATTTTGTAATGGAACATTTTGATGTTGGATAAATTGGAATTTAACGTAACATTGTGATGCTGGATAGACTGTTGCACCATTCCAATGTTATATTATTATTATTAGTCAACTTAATTAATATTGATATTTGTTATCATTAAACATTTTGAAATCTTCATCGTGATAGACCAAGCATGACCTTACTTGAATAAGGTTGACAAAATTTGACTTTCGTCTTCCATGGTTGACTATAATTGAATATGGTTGAGCTATGTTGACTAAGGATAACTATGAGTGAATAATGTTTACAATTAGTAAATACAATAAACATAGGGTTGAGTATGTTTGATCATGGTCAACTATTAAAACAATGACTATAAAGGTTGACTTTCTTTGTCACTATTAATATTAATCAATAATAATAATAGGAAATTATGTTTGATTGAAGTTGAAGAGTGTTGACTACCAAACATAGTCGAACATAGTCATTCATGTTGACTCTAAGTATGTTAACCAAGATTTCTATGGTTTGTATGGTTAACTATATGGATTTTGAACATAATTCCTATTATTAATCATGGTTAAACATGATGTTAATATTTATTTTAATATATAAAACATTTTTAATAAAACCTTGTAAATAAAAACTTATTGAACTTTATTAATATTAGTAAATGTGTTCTAAACCATATTAATATTATTAAACATTTTTAATCCTTAACTATGGTTGAGTTTAAGGTTTTCCATGGTTGACCACAAATGACTATTATTTCCCATAGTTGAATGTGGTTGACCAAGGTTGACTAAGGATGACTATGAGTGAACAATATTGACTCTCATTAGCTATGGTCAACATATGGTTAATTAAGGTTGACCATGGTTGGCTATTTAAACATCCATTGTAAAGGTTGACAACAAAGGTTAACTATATTTGACTATGTCATCATGTTTGACTACTAATATGAGTCAATGGTTAATTATAGGCATGCTAAACATAATTCCTAACATTAATCATGGTTGAACATTATGTTAATGTTGACTATTTTTAACCAAATCAATCATGATTATGAATTGCTAATGTTTAGATTAGTATATTATTAGTGTATTAATGTATAGTTATTATTATATTATCTTAAATTTATTAAGATTTAAATAATATAGTAATAAAATTATTGAACTTTAATATTAATATTAATCTTGTTATTAGTAATATCAATATTATTAAACTTTAATATTAATAATTAAACTTTCATATTCTTATTAATTTATTAACCTTCATATTAATATTAGTATTAATATTAAAAAACTTATTAAATTAACATTAAACTTATTAATATCAAAATTGAACTTATTAATATTAAATTTACTAAAATTATTAATACTAACATTAATATTAAAATTGAAAATAATAAACTTATTATTCTTAAGCTTAATATTAGCCCACGAGGCATAGAATAGATGGTGACAGGGTGATGTAAGAGCATCAACTCCTAGGAATTCGTTTTCCTTAGACTCAAGAAATGACAATTTAAATTCTCAAGGCATAACATATTTCCCTCAAATTTTTAAAATCTTAATGTTGGTACAAGTGTCCTCATTCTAGGTTTATGGGTTGTTGGTTTGGTTGATGAGTTAGGCCAATCAGGCCTTTCCAATTGTAATCAGTCATATTCGAGCTATTAGGGAGCTAGAGTAAGGACAAGCATATGTAGTTTAGTCTAGCTTATGTGTCATTATGGGGCAACTGCAATTTTGTTGTTACGATGGATTCTAGAATAGGTAAGGTATGCCCATTCGAGAGGCTTGATGACATGAAACATCTCTCAAGTTGTTAGGAATTGTCTCATGCAAATGTATATGTATATATATGTATTCTATAGACAGTAGTAATGAGGTTGTTGATCGAGAGGAGAAAGGAGAGGAAAAAATAAAATAAAATCTTGAAGGAGCTTGAGATTTCTATAGTTGAGGTGTTAAGGACTGTATCATTCCCCTGTAGATATGATTCCTTTCATTCCGTTCTAATTAAATGAAGGGATTGAAATTTATATTTTAAGTGCATAGAATGTGTGAAGTCTTATTTTCTATGGAGTTTGTATACAATCATGTAGATTCACAACCTAATGCGGTTTTCCAAAGAAAGAGACAAGAATCTACTTCTACTCTTTACAACAGAAGACCATAAACATCAAGCAAACAATAATCAATAGAGGAAGAGAATCAAAGGCACATAACACAATAAATATAAAAGGAAAGCCACAACTAAAAACCCCACTATCTATTTTGTATTAATCTAGAAAATCAAGATGAAATTACAATGCTTGTTCTCTCTAGAACAATCCCAACACTCAACAAATTCAATCTCCAACTCATAAGAAAGCTCAAGGCCAAAGCTTAGCCTCTTCACAAGCTCTCCAAGTCTCTATTCCAATGTGTAATTCCTATGAAGGATAGCTTTTATTTAAAAGGAAATAAAGCCTATAAAAATAGCGCAATCCCTCAAGGATCAATTCTTGATTGCATGCATTATCAGTGGAACTTAGAAAAATCTAAAACAAATAGTACATTGTCCCTTCACTCTAGTCTCAACTAGGTTTATCTCAGAATCGACATGCATGAGTTTCTGATGAGTAAATATTTAGTTAAGAGTAGCACTGGTGGAGTTCATTAGTGTCACCATTGAATGTTAACTCAATATTAGTTCTCTCAATCGGTTTGAGAACCAATTTAACTGAACTGACTCATGAAATCAAGTCTTCTATTTTACAATTCACAATTAACTCACACTGGACTCCTACAAAGTAGGGAGAACATATACATGACTTCCAAAAGACTCCCAACTTGAATTTCCTAAGTAAGTTTAATAAAATTAATTTAACTATTTTAAGTTTCTATGAGAATAGAATTCGAATTTAATTCACCGTTTAATTGAAGGAAAAATTAAACTGGAATTTCTTGTTTCCATTTCTCAACAGTCTAAATAATCCAAGTTTTCCATTTAGCTAGAGGCTATAACATGTAACCTCGTTTAATTTCATATGAAAATGTCTTGGGTATTTTTGTATCTATGTGTTTTGATGAATACGAGACCAAGGTGTGTGTGCAAACCCTATTACATTGATTGTTTGTATTGTATTGAATAAGAGGCTAAAGGTAATGTTGAGTACTATCAAGATGAACCCGCGAATAAATTAGCTCCTCCAAATATGGATGAATATATGTGTTGTACCTCTAACTTTGAAGGGGGAGACCCAACAATGGAATTCAAGAGAGATTGAACGATAAGTGGGAAGTTCCATGCTCTATCAAGAAGAGTTGGTGAGACAATTGGAAGGCACAAATGGCGTTCTGATGAGAGGCTCGAGAGATTCAAGGATTCCACATGTATTTGGGAATTTGACTTCAATCCAAGAATGCATGAGAAAAGGAGCTTGAAAATCCCAACATGGTCGAGACTAAAAATCATTCGTCATAGTTGGGAACAAGAACAACTCCGACCCACAATTCAGGGTGGGATTCGTTTAATATTGGTCAGGCCTTGAGGTTTCTCGGTGTATAACATTTAGTGAAGATACCTGACCCAACTAGAGTTGAATTATTGAGCAAGTTATAGCCCAATGGAATTGGGTGAACACCCATCATGACCTAGGAAATATATGTAAATTAAATTTCTTCAAGATTGGATGATTGGTGTGAGGGCCATCTTGACAACAGTAACAAACATCATGATATGAGGGAGGAAATGTGGAAATAAATCCACATTAATATGTAATACCTTAGGTGAAAATACTTGAAAATGTTACAAAATAAGTTGAACTTATTAGATAAGTTAAGTATAACACTTATGCATTTTTGGTTAGTTAGTTAAATGTAAAAATTTTATGCTTATATTAATTTTGCATGTATTATGTATATATACATATTTATTATAAATGATGAATGAATAGAAAAGGAAGGAAAAAGATAAAATAATGAGGAATGGGCCAAGGCCACTCGGGGGAGTTAAAGACCCTTTTCTAGTTAGGGAAGAGTTAAAAAGAATTAGTTACTTTGCAAGAAGGAAAATTCAAAAAAAAATAAACGGTTCGAAGTACAGGGGGGTCTTCTTCCTAAAAAAAAGAGAGAGAAGAGGGTGGAACGAAGAAAGGGAGGGATGAAGAAAAATGACATGAAACCAAAAAGGAATTGGGAGAGAGTTTTTGGAAAGTTAATGGCTAGAGATAAATACCATTGAAATGACACGAGCCTCATCCTTACATCACTGTGGGAGAGAAAAACAATGATAGTATACCACCAGTGGGAGGTAAATAATAGTGTAGTTCCACATTGAATATATTGATGCTTGGGGTGATATTATCTTACCGGAAAAGTATAGACTAGCTCGATGGAATTGAAGGAATTATCCAATTAATGGTTGCGAGACCTGAGGAAAATTGAGGTGTGATTTTGTGCAAAGTAAGGTAAGTCAGATTCCTTAGCATAAAATAAGGATAAAAATGTAGCTATGTGTTTCTTGATGCACTTTGGAATGCAAAGAACACCGAAAATAACTAAGGTTTTTTACATGTTATGGTTTGCAAAGTAATTGGTTTTTGATGAAGGTTTTTGATTAAGGGAGGAAAAGTACAATAGTGAAGGGTTAGTGCTTCATATCAGCTTGAAGCTAATGGGATAACACAATCGCTAGACATAAAAGAAAGAAACTATATAATAAGAATTAAATTGGTTACAAAAGTGAGGTGGTGTTTCTTTTTTGTTTAACCATAAAATAGTGATGTCTAATTCTTCTTTTGGTATTATAATAGAAAAAAATAAAAATATATTTCTTTTAGATTTTGGCATGAAATGATTTCTAAAATCCAATAAAGGTATTGTTACCATAGAAGAAAAATACCATGTGTAAAAGAAAAACAAAGACAGTAAAACCCTCCATATCCAATCCAAAGCACTAAGAAATAAAATCAAGATTATCGGTATCATAAAATCAGATCTTTACTTTCTTGAAAACTAAATTTATGTTTAAAAAAAAAATTCCTTGAAATGTAATCCAAGGAGTGATAAGTCAATAGCTAGCACATTTGAAAAAATAAACTAAACTTTTATAGCTCGATAATCTTGGCTAATTAATTATACATTCAGGGAAAATTTATGTTAAAACTTTTTTGTCAAACCCCCAGATGGAAACGAAGAAGGAAAAGAAACAGTAAATATTTATTTATAGTTTCATGTGCAAAAATATATAAACAAAAATGTTCTGTAGAGAAAATGGATCACATAAAAATGGTCGTGGCCATACCGACTTAGGTTTTGTCTAAAAAAGGCCAAGAAACTAGAAAAAAAATAGTATATAAAGTCCAGTCCCTATATAGAAAGCCTTACTATAGTTTGTTGAAGTGGGGCTTAACCCTTTCTCAAAAAATTTATATATATCTCTCTTCCAAAACTGGGATATCTTTTCCCCCGTGAGATGGAGCCAAACAAAAAGGAAAAATGTAAATAAAAACATGTGTAGAACCATAAGCTTAGTGAATTCATGGAAAAGAACCTAATAACAAATGTAGTTTGACTAACAGAGTCGAAGAGTAGTGTCTTCATAAGGGACGTCTTTGTTGAAATATGGCAACAAGAATATTCCAATTTAATTTGTCCTTGAATTAAATTGTGAATTAAAATCGAATTTAGTCTTAACAACTACTTGGAAATAATTAATTAATTTATTTTAAATTAATTAGTTGGAGAAATTCAAGTTAGAAGTCTTTCTGAAGTCATGCAAGAGTTATCCCTTAAATTAAGGAGATAAGATTGAGTTATATTTGAGTTGTAATTAGTTAACTCAATTTACTAAGTTAAGTCCAGTTAAATTGGTTCCAAACTGTTTGAGGAACTAATAGTGAGTTAACAGTGAGTTGATGCATTAATGCACTCAACTAGTGCTACTCGAGTTAACTGAAGTTTCCCTCATCAGAAACTCATGCATGTCTATTTTGAGAAAGACCCAGTTGAGATTAAAGTCAAGGACAGTGTACTATCAGTTGCATGTGTTTTCTCATGGAGAAAACTCATGCATGTAGTCAAGGATTTATCCTTGAGGATTGTGTAGTTTTTAAGGAGGTTTTCCACTTAGTTGAAGGCAAATCATCCACAAGGAACAACGCAAGGAAATAGGAGCTTGGAGGGTAGAGAGGAAGGCTAGAGAGAAGCCAAGATTGCCTATGAGCATCTGTGAGGATTGTACTGAGAGTTGGCTAGCAATGAGAGCGAAGGCTTTTTATATTTCCTATGTATTTCCACCATGTATGATAATACAATAATGTGGGGTTTTTAGCTGAGGCTTTCCCCAAAGTATTTTCATGTGTATTGTGCCATTGATTCTTCTTCTTCTGGTTATATTGTGTAGCTCGATCTTTAAGCTTCCGCAAAATTGATAGTAGAAGTAGGTTATAGTATTCTGCTTTGATTTATATTGCATTATCGGGTTAACCTACACAGATTTTCTACATGGTATCAGAGTTGGATTTGTAGAAATTATCTACATGGAATAGGAGTTGTGAAAAGTATACTGAGAAGAGAATTCGAAGTTTGAAGTTCAGGGTTGCAGGTGCAAATCGAATTCATATCATACTTCAAGGTTGGCCAATGGTGTTCTATGGCTTGAGACTCGAGTATATCTTGGAAGGTAGCTCGAATTACATAGCATGGAGGTTGTATTAGAAGACAATGGCTTGAAGGAATTCACTAATCAAGAAATCCCAAAGCCAGCTTCAACTAATGCACAAGAGTTGGCTGAGTGGAAGAAGTGTGTGGCGAAGGCGAGACAAATCATCCTTGAGGGAATTTGAGACCATATTGTCTCGAGTCTCCATGGGAAGGATACTCCATTTTCAATGTGGAAGACATTGAAGGACCTCTACCAGAACAGTAGCAACCAAAGGAAATTGGTGCTCAAGGATAAGCTTCAAAGAATCAAGATGGAGAAGGGAGATACTATTTCCACATATCTGAACAAGCTCATCACCTGCAGAGATGAGCTTGGCAGTGTGGGAATGACTACTGCGGATGATGATATGGTGGGCCTCGCTCTCCTTGGCCTTCCAAAGAGTTGGAATAGCTACCAAGACTCTGTGAATGGAAGGGAGAAACTATCGGATTGGGAACGACTATGGTCAGATATTATGCAGGAGGAGATCAGGAGGAGCACACGAGATGGTTCTTCATCCAAGAATGATGAATAAGAAAATCTGGCCTTAGCAAGTAATGCAAGGAAAGGGAAGGGGAAGGCTTCCCATTTAAGATCGATTTCTTCTCATGGAGGGAAGAAGGGTGACATGTCTAAAGTAAATTGTCACAAGATGGGATATTATGCGACTAATTGCCTATCGAAGAAGTCCAAGAAGGGATCCTCGGAAGGATCGGAAGGTGAGGCATTAGCCTCTCAGTTTGAAATACCCTCATCACATGCATGGTGTCATTGATGATGGGTTGTGTCTGGTATCTTGAGAGTGGAGCCTCATTCCACATGACCGGTGATAAAAATTTATTCAGTGCCTTGGAGGAGAAAGACCTCAAGATCCGCATGGAGATATGTGACGATGGAAGGTATAGTGTTTCAGGAGTGGGCACGGTTTCTTTTGAGAGGGAGAATGGAGCTCCTCTCACCTTGATAGCTGTGATGTATGTGCTTGGACTAAAGAAGAAGTTGGTATCGGTCGCAATGTTGGAGGACAAAGGCTATGATGTTGTTTTCAGAAAAGGAAAGGTATTCCTAAGACACATAGACATGGGTCAGACCAAGAGGATAGGGATTCGGGTGAAGAATCTCTATAAAATAGAGGTAGATGATTGTGTAGCATTGAGTACGAAAGCAGAATTGGTGCAAAGCCAAGACATTGATGAGTTGTGGCATAGGCAGTTGGGCCATTTGCATCATGGGTCTTTGAAGATAATGCAATAGATATCTACAGGACTTCCCAAAGGTAAACTTGAGCAAGTTGAAACATGCAAAGGTTGTACCATAGGAAAGTACGCCAAGTCTTCCTTTCATGATCGAGACAATCGAGCGGAGGCTATCTTAGAGTGAGTTCATACTGATTTGTGTGGACCATTCTCGATAAAATCCACAGCGAAGTAAAGGTATTATGGGATTTTCATTTATGACTATTCTCGTAAATGCTGGATTTATTTCATGCAGAAGAAGGACCAAACTTTCACAAAGTTTTGTGAGTTCAAAGCTTTGGTCGGAAAAGAGTCAGGGAAGAAGATCAAGGCCTTGAGAAGCGACAACAATGGAGAATATGTCTCTCAAGAGTTTAAGGACTTCTGTGTAGCGGAAGGCATTAAACAATAGTTGACGGCACCTCATAACCCACAACAGAATGGGGTGGTCGAGAGGAAGAACAAAACTATTGTAGGGGCAGCACGGGCAATGTTGCATGACCAAGGTCTACCACTTCACTTGTGGGCTGTGGCATGCAACAAAGCAGTCTATTTGCATAATAGAAGCCTGCATCACATACTTGGGATGAAGACACCAGAGGAAGATTTCTCCGATAAGAGGCCAGATGTGGGTCACTTCAGGATCCTTGGCTCATCGGTATATTGCCATGTGACAAAGGATGCACGAAAGAAGCTTGAGCCGACAACAGAGTTGGGGATATTTGTGGGGTACACTAATACACCTCACAATTATCGGGTGTACTTGCCTACCAGTCAAAGGACAGTGTTTCACAAAGATCTCAAGTTTGATGAGTAGAAGGCCATGCGAGTTTCCCTTAAGAGGGAGCTCCAAATACAGGCTATGAAGGAACTCTTGGTTCCTAAGGAGGAGGAGCCTCAGACTGATGCGGAGTAGCCACATGCAGAGGTTCGAGGAGTGGAGACATTCACTCAAGCAGAGTCTTCGAGAGATGGACAAAAGCAAATAAGAGAAGCTGACAGATTGTTGGAGGATGTGAGAGAGAATGTGGGAGCACCATCCTCTCAGTGCAAACAGAGGAGGTCACTTGAGAGGTACACTGGATACATGGCCCTTGCTGGGGAATGTGTTGAGACCGAGCCATCTTCCTTTGAGGAAGTAGTGCAATAGCCGATTTGGGTTGATGCTATGGTGGAGGAGTATGACTCCATAGCTCATAACAGTGTTTGAGACGTGGTTCCAAGACCGGAGAACAAGTTAGTTGTGAGTTCTTGTTGGCTTTACAAGGTAAAACAAGTTGTTGATGGTAGTTTGGAGAAGCATAAGGCAAGATTTGTTGCCCGTGGCTTTTCACAGGTTGAGGGGATTGACTATGATGAGACTTTTTCTCCTGTCGCAAGGTACTCATTTATCAGATCTATGTTGGCACTATTAGCACAGATGGGTTGGAAGATCCATCAGATGGATGTGGAGACTGCATTCCTCAATGGCCAGATTGAGGAAGAAGTGTACATAGAGCAACCGAAAGGTTTTGAGACCTTCGATCGTGAGTTGCATGTGTTCCGACTCAAGAGAGCGTTGTACGGGCTAAAGCAAGCACCTCGTGCTTGGTACAGTAGGATAGACAACAACTTCACCGGGTTTGGCTTCACAAAGAGTGAAACAGATGAAAACCTGTACCACATTGTGGTGAAAGGTAAGCTGTTGATCATCGCATTTTTTGTTGATGATCTCATATTGACTGGTATCATGCATTACTTCCTTGGCATGGAAGTGTGGCAGAAGAATGGGGAGTTGTTTGTGTCTTAGGGCAAGTATGGCAACGAGATACTCAGGATATTCCACATGGAGAAGTGTAAGCCCATGCAGACTCCTTTAGCAGGTAACTAGAGGTGGGAGATTTCTACTTCAAGAGAAGTGGTAGAGGCTATTGTGTACAGGCAGCTTGTGGGTTCACTGATGTATGTAGTGAACACATGACCAGATTTGTGCTATGCGGTGAACCAACTGAGTCAAGCGATGGTTTAACCTACCAAGATGTTTTGTAAGGTGAAAAAGCATGTATTGAGATATCTCAGAGGCAAATCTTAGTATGGATTATGGTACAAAAGGATAGAGGGAGTGAAGCTATAGGGCTTCACTGATGTAGATTGGGTAGGGAGTCCATCAAATTAGAAGAGCACATCAGGAGGGATTTTGAACCTTGGGCTAGCTACAGTTTCTTGGTACAAAAGGAAATAGAGGTCAGTTGCACTCAGCTCGACAGAGGCAGAATACATGGCTGCAATTCAGGTAGCACGTGAGGCCATCTGGATGCGAAAAATCCTAGTTGGTTTGTTTGATAATAGGATGGATCCAACTGTGATCTATTGTGATAATCAGAGTTGTATCAAACTCTATGAGAATCTAGTATTTCATGATAGGTCCAAGCACATCAACATCCAGTATCATCATCTCAGAGACTGTGTAGCGAGGAGGATCATGTTGTTGTAGTATATTTCGACAGAGGAGCAAGATGCTGACATTTTGACAAAGGCATTGTCAAAGTGTAAATTCGAGTTCCATAGAGACAGGATCGGGGTGGCAGATAATCCCTTTCTTGTTGAGAGGGAGTGTTGAAATATGGAAACAAGAATATTCCAATTTAATTTGTCCTTGAATTAAATTGTGAATTAAAATCAAATTTAGTCTTAACAACTACTTGGAAATAAATAAATAATTAATTTTAAATCCATTAGTTGGACAAATTCAAGTTAGAAGTCTTTCTGAAGTCATGCAAGAGTTATCCCGTAAATTAAGGAGATAAGATTGAGTTATATTTGAGTTGTAGTTAGTTAACTCAGTTTACTGAGTTAAGTCTAGTTAACTTAGTTCCAAATTTTTTGAGGAACTAATAGTGAGTTAACAGTTAGTTGATGCATTAATGCACTCAGCTAGTTCTACTCCAGTTAACTGAATATTCCATCATCAAAAACTCGTGCATGTCTATTTTGAGAAAGACCCAGTTGAGATTAAAGTCAAGGACAATGTACTATCAGTTGCATGTGTTTTCTCATGGAGAAAACTCATGCATGCAGTCAAGGATTTATCCTTGAGGATTGTGCAGTTTTGAAGGAGGTTTTCCACTTGGCTAAAGGAAAATCATCCACATAGAATAGCGCAAGGAAATAGGATCTTGGAGGGCAAAGAGGAAGGCTAGAGAGAAGCCAAGATTTCCTGTGAGCATCTGTGAGGATTGTATTGAGAGCTGGCTAGCTGTGAGAGATAAGGCTTTGTATAATTCCTATGTATTTCCACCATGTGTGATAATACAATAGTGTGGGGCTTTTAGCTAAGGCTTTCCCCAAGGTATTTTCATGTGTATTATGCCATTGATTCTTCTTCTTCTGGTTATATTGTTCAACTCGATCTTTAAGTTTCCACAAAATTGATAGTAGAAGTAGGTTATAGTATTCTTCTTTGATTTATATTGCATTATCAGGTTAACCTACACAGATTTTCTACAGACTCAAGGGAAATCAGGAATCTTCATGGGAGAAGAACCAAGAGAAAATATTTACATATTAGCATTCTGCAAAGGAAAAATGAATTGTAGTAATTATCTAACTCAAGAAAAAACCCTCATTAACGAATCAAGGTTTTACCTATAGGCGGTCGAGACAGGAAAACAATGCTAAGCTGGGCTGACTCAGGTTCTTAGACCTGTGTTGTGGTCAACAACAACCCCCCTCTTTGTTTAGTATTAGCAATAATATCAACCAAAGGGGGACCCTTAACAAAAATCCCAAAAATATTTTTATCCAAATTTTTGCATTTTAACTCCCTAAAAGCCATATTGCATCGCAGAGAGAGAGTGAAAGAGTTTTCCTATGCACATAAATAAGCTGCAAAGAAGCGATGTGAAATTCATCGCATCGCATATATTGAAAGCGCCCTAAAAAGAAAATGAGAAGGAATAGCCGACGGCCGATGTGCGACGTCGCATATCGCAAACGTCGCAAAAGCAGCACACAACGAGCAAATGAAAATTTCGATATTGCGATTTGCGATCTGCGATCCTACAAACTGCAATTTTGCGATTTGCGATCTGCGACGAATGAAAATATTAATGGCTGCAATACAAATCGCAGAAATCACTCATCGCAAAGTTTCTTCGGCATGATCTGTAAACCCAAAATCGAGCGCTCACCTTAAGCGAAATTAATGATGGCACGCCTGAGTATCCAAAGATGATCATGTTGCGTTTTTCGAAGAGTCAAGTCCTTATGAGTGTCATGATTATGCATTCATTAGAGTTTAAAGCTTTCATGTCAATCTTTTCATATCTCTTTTCCTTTGCGTAAACTGTAAGGCAGCAACTAATATAAATCTATATGCAGGAAACATCCAAAGAAAAGGGGAAAGCGCCAATACTTGAAGAACAGAGAGGAGATGCCTCCGCAAGTGAATGCCGCATACAGCAGAGCCGCGGAGTCTAGAGTATCACTCCACAGACACTGATGAAAATAGACTATCCAAGACTCAGAGTCAAAGGCGCACAAAAACAACATGTTTGCAAAAGATCCTGAAGCTCAGATTGGGTAAAGCAAAAAGAAAAACGCTGAAAAGGGATGATGCTTCAGAAAAGCCTGGAACAAAGAATGGAAGCAATTTTCAATACGTAAGATTGTTCAGGCAATGAAATCCCTAACTCATTGAGTCATTCACATGGCCGGAAACCGAAATAGCAACAGCACAATCAGTTTGAAAGAAATCTGGGTTATACTAAGTATACACACAGCAAAAAACACCCAATCAGAGGGAGATTTTCAAAAATATCTTCTGAGTTGTCAGAAAGAGGTGCCAGCTTTTGTTATTTCTACTTTCATCGCCCGAGCAAAAGGAAAAGACAACCAACCGACTCTTTCCAGGCGAACCTCACATTGCTTACAGCACTAAGGAGCAGATACAGAAACGGTTAGAAATTAGATTCAATTTTTAGAAATAAATTTGCTTTAGTAAAAGGGCGGTCATTTGAAGCCGTTCCCTAAATTTGTGTAATTAAGATTAGTTAGTTAGTAGTATTTAACCCTTCTCATGGCATTTGGAGAGGGGTCCGGAAATTTGTCAAGAAACTTGTCCTCAGAACATGCACTTTTGCACCCTCGGAGGGGGTTTTTGATGAATGGATGGATCGAGATTTATTTATGTTTGCATTTTAATGTCTGCTACTGATGTTGCACTTCTGTACTCTTAGTAGATGTTAGAAGTAAGTAGAGATAAATCGTTATTGCTTGAAGTTTGTGAGTGAAATCAGTCATAAATGGTACTTTTATCTCTTGATTAATTTCTGCTCATATTCTTAGAGTGATATACAGCTGATTTGTTTATATGTTAATGTATGAATGTCTGGATTACCATTTGGCACTTTTGTATGATGGAATCATTTGTTTGTGCTTAACATATGAATAACTGATTATGCGATATGCTGTTCACAACTGTTTTGCCTAACTTCTTATGCAGAACGGTTCATCTTAAATTGACTTATATTCTTATGATAGCTGAATGATCTTTATTACCAGTTGTTGTATGAAATCTTTTTAGATCGCATAATGAAAGAATTATTACCTCGGGTTAGTATAGATTAGATGTGCTGTTTTTGTTAGATTACAGTAGCATAGAGTCAGTTTAGAGTCTAGAATTAAATTAGTTTAAAATTACCTTTAGATTAGTGTCTTCAAAATCTACACACACACACACATCTTTTAGATTGGGAAGCTGGTCCCATCATCCCCAGTCGGACCCGCCACACCAAACGGGCAAGGAGCCGCCAACCAGGTTCCCGACCGGGTGGGTATCCCCCTTGTTGTTGACCCGATTTCGGGGCCCTCAACATATTTGGCGCTAGAAGGAGGGCACGAACTATGAATGGCAACTAAGTCAAAATCTAAATGCCATTCTGAGAGTAAATCACCCTCACCAACTCCCCCGACTTCTCCACTACGGTTAAACCCAGAGTTACAAGTCGCTCGAGTATCCACCGCTGCTACCTACTCCAATATATCAGACCAACTCATTATTGAACCCCCTGAAATTCAAACTTTGATTCGTAAACTCCAGGGATTCTCTATTTTTTCTCATAGGTCTGATAAATCTAACAGCAACGTGACTTCGCAGTACAATCCTGCTCACCCTCTGACCAGATTGAAGAGTGAAAAATTTGGTATTCAACCAAGTGAACTCCCTCTCCCTACTAGGAAAAGAGCAAGGAAAGCACCACCAGAGTCTGACCGTGAGACTCTTTCATCCACTTCGTCCATTTCAACACCCTCACCGCAAAGTAAACCACCCACATCCTCATCCCAAATCACTCATCCATCTTCCACACTTCCTCTTCAATCATCAACTATCATAATACCTTCATCTTCTCAGCATCAGGGACCGTCTTCTGCACTCTCATTAACTAGCGGCTCAACGATGGCCGAGGCTCCATGGAACAATCCTGGGGCAGTCTTAATGCCTCCACCCCTGAGCCCAATACCGGCCCATCCTGAGAAGTGGCTACCTAAATTCAATCCAGAAACAGGCATGCTAGCTGAAGAGCATATCAATAATTTCATGCTTTCTGTTAATCTCAACGGAGTTACCAACGAAGATGCTGTCATCCGACTTTTTCCTTACACAATGCAAGGAACAGCCGGGTCATGGTACTTTTCGTTACCGTCCGGGTCCATCACAAGTTGGGACATTTTTCAAAGTCAATTCCTCACCAAGTTCGGCGATGACAGATCAACAGCGACATTGATCAATGACCTATCTAATCTTAAAGCTGAGGCTAGAGAACCCATTAAAGATTTCAACTTACGGTTCAATAAGATCCTCAACAAGATTCCCGCTACTTCTCAACCCAGCGAGGAAGTAAGATGTGAATGGTACATCACGGCCTTACCATCTAACTTGGCTATCTTCGTAGATAGGGCAAGCAAGACGACCTTAGTTGAAAACTTAACTGAGGCGCTAGCAGTAGAAAAATGCGTAGTTGCCCTAGAAAAGAGATCTGCAATAGAAGAACGCAAATCTAAGAAGATCTCTTTCAAAGAAGACACCAAGAAGAAGCAAACGAAAGATCCTTTCGATATGGAAGGATTACAAAAGGTGTGAAAGGCCATGTCCAACGAGATGATTGACATAAGAAAGCAAGTAGCAGAAACTTCTTCAAAGAAGCCCTACAGATCTTTTAAAAGAAACCTTCCCATGGAGGCGAAACCACCCAATGCTGTCTCAAACGTCGAATCTGAAGAAGAAGAAGAAGAAGAGAATACCACTGAAGGGCAGACCGATGATGAAGAAGTTGTGGAACTACAAGGAATGTGGGATTTCATCCTCCCACAAGAAGAAGATCAAGAAGCATTTCCGGTTAGCACACGAAGCAAAAATCAACTTGATCCTCCCCAAACTACCCCTAAACAGAAGGGCGCAAGCCCTGCAAAGGTCGCAACAAAGAAAAAAATCGCTAGAGCGACCCAACTTAGCCCAGTCCAATCAGATCAAGCACCTCCATCAAGAACACTGATAGTGTCAGATGAAATGGAGTATAACATTATCGACGACATGAAAAAGACTAGGGCTAATATCACTCTTTACGAATTGAGCAAACTGAAACATCAACAGAAAATAATGATGAAAGAACTACATGCCGTGCCTACTACATCTTTACCTACAGCTGTAGCTTCCCACAACATGGGAAGACCTCCAACCAACATGATCAATAAGATTGATCCGAATGACATTGCCTTGATTGGAGGAAGGTCAAGATCCCATACTCCTCCTTTTCTCCTCACTTATGAAATCTTCAATAAAAACGTGCACGATTGCCTGATTGATTCTGGTGCTTCAACGAATATTCTACCTAGATCAATATGTGCCAAATTGAATGTTCAACCTCAGAAATCTGCAGTGCGCATAGTTCAACTTGATCGATCCCAAGTCGAAGTGATTTGTGAACTTAACCAGGTGACCATAAGATTGTCGTCTAACCCGAAAGTCTGTCAGGTTATCGACATTCTAGTAGCTGATATCCCTGAATTCTATGGTTTAATTCTTAGCAGGGATTGGTCCGAGAAACTCCACGGATATTTCTCAACCGACTGGTCGCACATGTGGTTACCCTACAATGGCAAACCCAATCAAATAAATGTTGAATGAGAATTGCACCAAAAGTACATAGTGACAGAATTGGAAGGAGAGAACGAAGCGATAGCATACAACAGAAGTATCATAGGCAATTACTCGGTAGATTCTTTCCTCGGCAATTTCAATGCTCACACTTCACCTTACTTAGAGAATTCAGTTGTGTCCCAAATTGAAAATTTTTCCCAAACTGATGATTCAAAGTGTTTTAATTTTTTAGATAGTTCTGTAAATACATCTTTATTTTGGAAATTATATTTTGATGGCTCTAAATCTAACGAGGGAGCAGGAGCAGGATGCGTTCTGGTTAACCCAGATGGGAACAAGACCATGCTTACATGCAGACTTGAGTTCGATTGCACAAACAATACAGCGGAATACGAAGCCTTGGTGCAAGGCCTATACAAAGCAATCGGCTTGAATGTTAAGTATCTTCAAGTCTTTGGAGATTCCGAAATTGTCGTCAAACAGGTACGTAACACCATACATTGCTTGTCAAGTCATTTAAAGCACTATCAATCTTTAGTACAAGATCTGACTTCACATTTCATAGCATTCAATATTTCGTCAATCCCAAGACTCCAAAATGCGAGCGCAGACCTGTTAGCTAACGTAGCCTCTAGATTGATTCCCTCCGAAGATTTTAGTCCCGATAGGTTTTCAATAGAATTAATCTTTAAACCATCCATCCCTGACAACATCACCAACTGGAGGGTATTCAATGACGATCCAGACATCGTAAATTTCCTCACTTCTGAAGGATCCTACTCAAATCAAATAATTGACGAAGACCATCATGATCACCAAATTCAGCAAAATAGCACTGATAACGCTATACCTAAATCGGTGGTTAAGTTAGAAGATTTATATGATTTGAAAAGTCGGTTTAAAAGGTCTGCCAATTCTAAACTCTACAGTTCAACTCTGAACTATGAATTAGTGAACCTAGGAACCGATCAGAAGCCGCAAAACGTTAATCTGGGCCACGACCTAGCTCCTGAAGAAAAATCAGCATATATCCGTCTTCTAAGACAATTCAAAAACGTTTTCACGTGGAATTACGATGAGCTGAAAACATACAACACTTCTATCATTCAACACACTATCCCTATGATTGACAATGAAAAACCTGTCCAGCAGAAGCTCAGAAAAATCCACCCCAACTTAGAAAATCAGATAAAGACTGAGCTAAATAAATTGTTGAGAGCCAGAATAATTTTCCCCGTCAGACACTCCAAATGGGTATCCAATATGGTGCCTGTTAGGAAGAAAAACGGAGATATTAGAATCTGTATTGATTTCCGGAATCTCAACAAAGCCTGTCAGAAAGACAATTTTCCCCTCCCACCTATGGAGCAAATACTACAGGCAGTAGCGGGCTCAGAATTAATGTCTTTCCTGGATGGATTTTTAGGATACAATCAAGTGTTGGTGCATCCCGATGATCAGTTGAAAACCACATTCCGAACCAAGTGGGGCACATACGCATATCGGAAGATGCCATTTGGTCTGATCAATGCTGGCGCTACCTTTCAGAGAGCCATGGACATCGCATTTAAAGGTTTGGTCAATAAATCGGTAGTGATTTACCTGGATGATATAACAGTGTACTCCAAGAAGCAAAGCGACCATCTCAAAGATTTGAAACAGTTCTTTCAAAGGTGCTTAAGGTATGGGATTTCACTTAACCCAAAGAAATCTTTTTTCGCATTAAGTGAAGGGAAATTGCTCGGATTCATAGTGTCGAAATCTGGTATTCACATTGAGCCTGACAGAATCAAAGAAATTTCCGAAATATCCATACCCCATAACAAAAAGGCCATGCAATCTTTCCTCGGACAAATTAATTTTGTAAAAAGATTTGTCCCCGATTTTTCACGTATTATTTCTCCTTTACAAAATATGATAAAAAAGAATTCAAATTTTAAATGGGGCATAGATGAGCACGAAGCATTCAACTTGATCAAACAAGCTATCATCAACGCTCCATCTTTAGCTACCCCAAATTTTTCAAAATCCTTCATCTTATACACTTTTGCCTCAGAGAAATCTTATGCCGCGATTTTGACTCAAGTAAATCAAGAAAAGGTGGAAGCTCTAATCACATTCTTTAGCTCGAACTTACAAGGTGTTGAACTCAATTACTCAGACGTGGAGAAACAGGCTTATGCTGTTTTCAAAGCGATCAAATATTTCAGACCTTTCTTACTTAAAGCCCATACCAAAGTCGTAGTACCGTTTCCAGCGGTAAGAAACCTTTTGGTACAAAAGGATGTGGGCGAAAAGAGAGCAAATTGGATTACCGCGCTACAAGAATATGATCTTGAGATCAAACCATCAAGCATCGTAAGAGGTCAAGGCTTCTGCAAGATGTTAGCTGGAGCATCGAAAATTCCGGAGAACTCATCTCAAGAGGTACACACGTATGAGGTAAGCCTAAACGACGCAGAATCATTATATGCGGACACCATTTATTATCTTAAGAACGGGTATGCTCCATCACACCTGGATCACACCAAGAAAAGAGCTCTGAGGTTGAAAGCTAAACAATACCAGCTCGTAAATGATGTTCTGTTTAAAAGGAATTATGATTCTGTACTTCTTAGGAGTCTTGAGAAAACTGAAGCCGAAAAGGTTTTGCAGGAACTCCACGATGTACCAGCAGGTGGACACTATGCTGGAGAGACTACTGCGCATAAGATCTTACGTGCAGGATATTATTGGCCCACGCGGTTCAAAGACTCATACAATTACGTAAGGAAATGCCAAATCTGCCAGACTGCTGCGGGGAAACAAAGGAAATCGTCCATGCCACTACAACCGGTCAACATCGAGCAACCATTCAACCAATGGGGCTTGGACATAATAGGTGAGATCGTTCCTCACTCTTCTAAGAAGCATAGGTATATCCTCACGGCAACAGTTTATTTTACTAAATGGGTAGAAGCAGTTCCTCTCAAGACAGTTAATTCTGAAAACATTATTGAATTCATAGAGCAATTTATCATCACTAGGTTTGGATTGCCGACGGCCTTAATGTTTGATAATGCATCATACTTTTCTGGAAATGCAATGACTGAGTTTGCATTAAAACGAGGGTTCAAATTGAAATATTCTGCTAATTACTATCCGCAAGGTAATGGGTTGGCTGAATCAACAAACAAAAACCTAATCAGGATTATCAAAAGAACAGTCGACCAAAACCAAAAGAATTGGCACAAAGCGCTGGTAAATGCTTTATGGGAAGATAGAATCACGAAGAAAGCTTCAATCGACACTTCTCCCTTTAATTTAGTTTATGGGAAAGAAGTGGTTCTTCCAACTCACTTAGTCATTCCCTCCTTGTCTCTAGTACAACACATCGATGAAGTATCTACTTCCTCTTTGCAATTAAGACAAATGGAAATAATCAAACTAGAAGAACGCCGAGAACAAGCTAAGAAAACCCATGCTCACCACCAAGCGCTAATAAAATCCTCTTTTGACTCAGCCATCATAACCAGAAAGAACTTTCAGATGGGAGATTTAGTTTTGAAATGGGATAAGGCTTATGAAGAAAAGGGCAAACATACGAAATTTCAGAAGCTGTGGCTTGGTCCTTTTCAGATTGTAGAAGTCATAGGCCCATCGACGTTTGTGTTGCAGGATTTGGCAGGTAGAAGAGATTCTTTGCCTGTGAATGGACAGATTCTTAAAATGTATTTTCCATAGAAGATCACTCTTCTATTTTTTGTAGGATAGTTTTAGTTTCTTTTATTTTTGTTTTCTCTTTCTTATAAATAAAACCAGTTGTAAATGATCATTGAATAAGATTCATGAAAGAGCACACTAACTCTCTATCAGATTTTGATTTCACTTGTACAAATAGCAAAACTTTTCGAAAAGTCTGATTTTTATTATTGACAAATAGAGTTAACTTTAGCCTGAATAATGATATTAGTTTCAACCTTTCGAAAGACTTTGATGAAATCAACCTTTGGTTAAAAATTGTTTTATCCCAGCACAATGAAAGGTATCATCAATAATAAAATAAATATTCTCTGCAAAGCTGTGATTTTCAAAGCTCTATTATTGTCGTCCAGAGCTTTCTTAAGGAAAAACAATGACTTCCTCCCTGCCAAAAGAAACCACACCATTAAGAGAAACAATCCGAGAAAGCACTATATCTCAAAGAATAAGAGGTCTCATCATGAGCCGGCTTATCATGATCACAGATATTATAGCTTGCTGACTTTGCCAACTGTCTATCAAAATAGGGCAACGACTCAAGATTGTTGCAATCAAAAGACAAGGGGTCTCATCACGAGCCAACTTGTTCAGCAAAAGTGTAAATCAAGTGAATGACTGTGTCATAATTTGGCCACCAAACCAAGACATTGTTCTTTAGAGAGTAAAAAAGGAAAAAGTGCCAAAAAAGGATTTTTCTCTGAAATGTTGTAAATAACCTCAAGTAGGGAAAAGGATCATTGCTGGATAACATGGTAACCCTGTCGAGGCTATGGACGCTTGCGGGCAGCAGAGGCTCTACCTACGACAAATGAGCATATTTTAAAGCCAGCACGCAGAGAAGACCTTATTTTATCTTTTAAAAAGAACCGAGTAATGTCTGGTATGAATGCAAGAACTAAGCCAAGGGAAGCAGACAATTGGAATAAAAGAAGGGTTGAAACAAAGTATCATTGACAGGATGAGGGGTAATCTACTCTATCTGTCCATAACAAAATTTAGACATATGAAAACTTTTCTGTTTCGGAAGTGAAAATGTCAATAGAAAAACAGAGATAACTGGTTCTTCACAGTGAATCGCCATTGTTGTGGTCAACAACAACCCCCCTCTTTGTTTAGTATTAGCAATAATATCAAGCAAAGGGGGACCCTTAACAAAAATCCCAAAAATATTTTTATCCAAATTTTTGTATTTTAACTCCCTAAAAGCTATATCGCATCGCAGAGAGAGAGTGAAAGAGTTTTCCTATGCGCATAAATAAGCTGCAAAGAAGCGATGCGAAATTCATCGCATCGCATATATTGAAAGCACCCTTAAAAGAAAATGAGAAGGAATCGCCGACGGCCGATGTGCGACGTCGCATATCGCAAACGTCGCAAAAGCAACACGCAACGAGAAAATGAAAATTGCGATATTGCGATTTGCGATCTGTGATCCTACAAACTGCAATTTTGCGATTTGCGATCTGCGACGAATGAAACCATTAATGGCTGCAATACAAATCGCAGAAATCACTCATCGCAAAGTTTCTTCGGCATGATCTGTAAACCCAAAATCGAGCGCTCACCTTAAGCGAAATTAATGATGGCACGCCTGAGTATCCAAAGATGATCATGTTGCGTTTTTCGAAGAGTCAAGTCCTTATGAGTGTCATGATTATGCATTCATTAGAGTTTAAAGCTTTCATGTCAATCTTTTCATATCTCTTTTCCTTTGCGTAAACTGTAAGGCAGCAACTAATATAAATCTATATGCAGGAAACATCCAAGGAAAAGGGGAAAGCGCCAATACTTGAAGAACAGAGAGGAGATGCCTCCGCAAGTGAATGCCGCATACAGCAGAGCCGTGGAGTCTAGAGTATCACTCCACAGACACTGATGAAAATAGACTATCCAAGACTCAGAGTCAAAGGCGCACAAAAGCAGCATGTTTGCAAAAGATCCTGAAGCTCAGATTGGGTAAAGCAAAAAGAAAAAACTCTTAAAAGGGATGATGCTTCAGAAAAGCCTGGAACAAAGAATGGAAGCAATTTTCAATACATAAGATTGTTCAGGCAATGAAATCCCTAACTCATTGAGTCATTCACACGGCTGGAAACCGAAATAGCAACAACATAATCAGTTTGAAAGACATCTGGGTTATACTAAGTATACACACAACAAAAAACACCCAGTCAGAGGGAGATTTTCAAAAATATCTTCTGAGTTGTCAGAAAGAGGTGCCAACTTTTGTTATTTCTACTTTCATCGCCCGAGCAAAAGGAAAAGACAACCAGTCGACTCTTTCCAGGCGAACCTCACATTGCTTACAACACTAAGGAGTAGATACAGAAACGGTTAGAAATTAGATTCAATTTTTAGAAATAAATTTGCTTTAGTAAAAGGGCGGTCATTTGAAGCCGTTCCCTAAATTTGTGTAATTAAGATTAGTTAGTTAGTAGTATTTAACCCTTCTCATGGCATTTGGAGAGGGGTTCGGAAATTTGTCAAGAAACTTGTCCTCAGAACATGCACTTTTGCACCCTCGGAGGGGGTTTTTGATGAATGGATGGATCGAGATTTATTTATGTTTGCATTTTAATGTCTGCTACTGATGTTGCACTTCTGTACTCTTAGTAGATGTTAGAAGTAAGTAGAGATAAATCGTTATTGCTTGAAGTTTGTGAGTGAAATCAGTCATAAATGGTACTTTTATCTCTTGATTAATTTCTGCTCATATTCTTAGAGTGATATACAGCTGATTTGTTTATATGTTAATGTATGAATGTCTGGATTACCATTTGGCACTTTTGTACGATGGAATCATTTGTTTGTGCTTAACATATGAATAACTGATTATGCGATATGCTGTTCACAACTGTTTTGCCTAACTTCTTATGCAGAACGATTCATCTTAAATTGATTTATATTCTTATGATAGCTGAATGATCTTTATTACCAGTTGTTGTATGAAATCTTTTTAGATCGCATAATGAAAGAATTATTACCCCGGGTTAGTATAGATTAGATGTGCTGTTTTTGTTAGATTACAGTAGCATAGAGTCAGTTTAGAGTCTAGAATTAAATTAGTTTAAAATTACCTTTAGATTAGTGTCTTCAAAATCTACACACACACACACATCTTTTAGATTGGGAAGCTGGTCCCATCATCCCCAGTCGGACCCGCCACACCAAATGGGCAAGGAGCCGCCAACCAGGTTCCCTACCGGGTGGGTATCCCCCTTGTTGTTGACCCGATTTCGGGGCCCTCAACAACCTGAAAAAACCCTAGAAAGATAAAGTATAATTTAGTGGGGGGTGATACCTCTAGGGTATTTCAACCCACTATGCTAAAAAGATTTAAAGAAAAATAAATTTAAAAGTTGACCATAAGAGACAACTCAACCTTCATGTTTTCCAATTGGCATCACCTAGTATTAGACAAAGCTAGGTGTTGGAACCTGCAAAGGTAGCCACTCCCTAAAATTTATGATTTTATCTCTAGGAAAAAGAATAATTAAATACGTTAGACTCATAGAGGCTGATAATAGCACAGACCTCACCCATAAATCACTTGCTCATAGCTGTATCTTCTGAATAAACAAGAAATGTGCCAAACCCTAAACTGACAGAGAAAGAGTGTTGAAATGGGAAAGATAAAATGGAAAATTGTCTCGATGACCCATAGGGAGGTTATTCTAATGGGAGGTTGGAAGATTGTGACCGTTGTTCATCTGTTTGGATAGTAGGGTCGATCGCCAACAATGTACACAAGTGTAAGTAATGTCTTAGAAATTATGCAGTAGAATTTCGCATGGCCAGATTTACAGAGATTTTGAATATATTTAATGCAAAACATAGGTATATTTAAAACCCATAAACCTTATGAAATATCGCATATGCCTTGTTGCGGGTCCGAATATTTATTGGCTTACTGAAATTGAATTGTAAAAAGGAGACCCGAATTAAATACCTTGGATAAAGGTCATCCTTACCACTAACTAAATTACTAAGGTAAAGACCTATCGATGCTCCTACAAAGGAGTTTAACTAGTAGGAGAAAATTATGTTGGTATGTATCACCATGATTTTCCTTTATGACCTAGGAGGGGTTGAAATATTAGGGAACAAAGGGATAAAAATAAGCACATTAAAAATGTATCACATTCATATTATCAATATTAAACAAAAAATATACATAACCTTCGAATAAAATTTATGAGAAGAGTGGTTAGTTGTAGGAAATTTTGATTGTGTTAAAAAGTATAGAAAATACCCCAAATGGAGAATAAATCATATGTTTAAGGAATAACTATATAATTATGGTATGTGAATTTTAGTGTTTGGTAGCCTAATGAGTGTTCATACTATATTAAGAGGAAAATAATACAAGTTAACTTTTTTTTTTTTTCATGATGGAGATGTGACAAGTGGTACCATAGTCAAGTTCTTCAATTGGAGACCTTGGCACTATGATTTCCATTGTATCTAATAGTTGTTTTCCATGTTACATAGATAATTTATAGATTTCCAATACTGTTGAAGGTGATCAAATGGAGAGATCATGGTAGGAAAACCAAAAGGTAGCCCTATTGGGGAGGTTGAAATATATGTGCTCTTAGGACACCAGGCCTAGACTCCCATTAGGGAGTTGATGAACCTGATGATATAATTTCATAATGAAATAGATAACCTTTAGACAAATCAAGAAATATTGCAAAAAGAGAATTCTAAATAGGAGCAGGTGATAAAGAACTTTTCAAATCGGCTTAGCTCCAATATAGTGGAAGGAACATGAGAAGGAGGGAACAGAGAAGGAAATGTTGGAAGAAGAAATTTAGAAGAAGTGGGAAGTAGGAAAAGACAAGCTGAAGGGGAAGAACATAGTTCTTTTAGAGCTATGATAAAGGCATAAAAAAAGCCAAAAGTGGAATTACATGGTGAATTTAGAAAAATTCGGCCCCAACTTACGATGGAGAAACAAAAGAAGCGGTGGAGGTATGGATGTTAAATATTAATTGATACTTCCAAGTTTTTGGCTATACACTTGAACTTAAGGCTAAACTAGCCACATATCAGTTACAAGGGAAGGCACCATTATGGTGGGAAGAAGTCCACATAGTGCACAACTTGGAGGGAAAGGAGGTCTGTTGGGATGAGTTCCAACGATTATTTAAAGAAAAGTACCTGAATGAATGTTATTTTGATGATCGAGCCAAAGAATTTCATGACTTAAAGCTATGACAAAAGACCATGGATGAGTTGATATCAAAATTTACCCGCTTATTGCGGTAAAATTTCTATGCAACCAGCTCACAAAATAGAATAAAAGATAGATCAATGACTTCAAAATAAGACTCTTCAAGGGGGAAACCTCCTTTACATTACACAAATGAAAAATTCTTGGATGATTCACATGACAAAACATAATTTCTATATATAGGAGTCTAAGGGGTCACAATATAATCATAACCGACATAAAAATAATAATATAAGGGCGCAACAATAACAATAATGGGATTCTATGGGGCACAATAATAACAATATGGGGAAAACAGGGGCACAACAATAACAATAAGGGGATACAATGACAATAGTAACAGGGGAATCACTAGTATTATAGGGACCTAACATTCCCCTCTCCTAAAAAAATGTTGTCCTCAACACTTGAGTAGTTCTGGATGCTTCTGCATAAAATTCTCATCCTCCCATGTGGAATATTCAGTGGGTAAGTTCTTCCACTTGATGAGATACTCTGAAATTGATTGATTTTGTAGCTACTGAGTTCTTATTTCTGTGACTACTTCAGGTTCCAATATGATTTTTCCTTCATCATGAAGTTATGTTAATATTGTTTGAACTGGGAGCTTGTCACCTATAACTTTCTTTAAGCATGAAACATGGAAAACTGGGTGCACTCAGGAAGATGCATGAAGCGCCAATTTGTATGCCATAGTACCAATATTTTGCAACACCTTGTACAGACCATAATACTTTTGCAACACTGGTCTTAGTTATGCTAGACTTCACAAAAACATTTATTGTGGAATGTGATGCCTCAGGAAATGGAATTGGTGCTTTTTTAATACAAGAAGGAAGACCCATTGCTTTTTAAAGTCGTTCAATCATAGGAGAGTATTTACACAAAGCTGTTTATGAGAAGAAAATGTTGGCAATACTGCACGCACTTAAGAAATGACGATCTTACCTAATGGGAAGACACTTCAAGGTAAAAAAAGATCATGATAGTCTTAAATACTTTTTAGAAAAAATATTATATTTAGAAGAGCAGCAAAAATGGGTCACAAAGATGTTGGATTAAGACTTTGAAATCATGTAAAAAAAGGAAAGAAAAATGTTGTTGGAGATGCACTCTCAAGAAAGGATGAGGACATGAAAGCGTTGCTTTGGGCCATCTCTATCATCGAACCAGATTAGATAAACAACACAAGGGATGAATGGAAGAATGATGAAGAAGTGTGGGCACTCATTCAAATGTTGCAACAAGATCGCAGTACCTATGGTACCAAATTTTATGCAACCAAATCACAAAATAGAAGAAAATATAGATCAACGACTTCAAAATGAACCTCTTTGAGGGGGAAACCTCCTTTACATTACACAAATGAAAAGTTCCTAGATGACTCAAGTGAAAAAACATCCTTTATATATATAGGAGTCTAAGGGGTCACAATATAATCAGAGTCGTCATAACAATAATAATATAAGGGCACAACAATAACAAAAGTGGGCTTCTACGGGGCACAATAATAACAATATGGGGACAACAGGGACACAACAATAACAATATGGGGAAAAAATGGGCACAACAATAACAATAAGGGGCTCCAATGACAATAGTAATGGGGAATAACTAGCATTATAGGGACCTAACAGGAGCAAGTGATAAGGAATATTTCAAATCGACTTAGCTCCAACATAGTGGAAGGGACATGAGAAGAAGGGAATAGAGAAGGAAACGTTGGAAGAAGAAATTTAGAAGAAGAATAAGGAAGTAGGAAAGGACAAGTTGAAGAGGAAGAAAATAGTTCTTCTAGAGCTATGATAAAGGCATAAAAGAAGCCAAAAGTGGAATTACATGGCAAATTTAGAAAAATTCTGCCCCAACTTATGATGGAGAAACAAAATAAGCGGTGGAGGTGTGGATTTTAAATATTAATCGATACTTCCAAGTTTTTGGTTATACACTTGAACTTAAGGCTAAACTAGGCACATACCAGTTACATGGAAAGGATTCAATATAGTGGGAATAAGTCCACACAATGCACAACTTGGAAGAAAAGGAGCTCTATTGGGACGAGTTCCAATGATTATTTAAAGAAAAGTACATGAATGAACGCTAGTTTGAAGGCCATGCAAAAGCATTTCATGACTTAAAGCTGTGACAAAAGACCATGGATGAGTTGATACCAAGATTTACCCACTTATTGCAGTATGTGCCATATATTAAGGAAGAAAAGGTAAAATTTAGTGGTTTATAAGCTGAGGTATGTTTAATATATTAAGGAAGAAAAGGAATAATTTCAGCAGTTTATAAGCTGTCTTCGATCCTCTTTCAAGAAGTGCATAGACTATGACAATCTAAAAACAATGGATGAGGCAATTCAAAGAGAAACTTTTTGTTACCAGCAAGCAAAACAAAGGAATGATAACTCCAAATATTGGAATGGAAAAAAAAAGGACCAAGCACAAATGAATAATAAAGGAGTAAATAATGATCCATTGAAATAGAACAACAATGGGGGATCAAGTTAGAATTCCCACAAAAGTAATGGTCAAGCTCATTATAGGAAATTTCAGTGTAAAAGTGCCCATGAAATTTTCACATACATAATATGTAAACTAATCAAAATCATTTAAATTTAAAAAGAGGTACATGTAAATATTTTGGAGCGAAAATAAAAAGAACTACTTTTTAAGTTGTACTTTTGGTTGATCTCTTTATAGGTTTATGCAGAATTTTTTACAGAACAACTAGCTCTGATACCATGTAGAATTTTTCTACAAATCAGCTAGCTCTGATACCATGTAGAAATTCCCACCTGTAGGTCACCTGATAATGCAATATACTAAAGCAAAATATTTGATCTACTTCTACAATCAATTCAGCAGAAGCTTAATCAATTTGAGCAACATCAATAAGAACACATATAACTGATAAGAAGGAATCAATCACACATAACACATAAGATATAACCAGGGGAAGGCACCAGCCTAAAACCCCATCTCTGTATTATCATACAAGTGGAAAATAACCAGTATTCACAAAAAGAATCAGCTCAAAAGCTATCCTGATCTCTCTACAATACCTTTGTTGTTCCTAGATAGTCAAAGGCCTTTATCTAACCTCTGGTCTGCCCTCCAAGCCTCCTATTTCTTTGTGCAGTTCTAATTGGGGTCCAGTGCAACCACTTGTGTGAATTGGCCTCTTCACACACTCACTAACCTCTGATCCAACTACGTAGTCCTGGAGGAGATAAATCCTCATCATGGATGAGCTTCTTTTATAGGAAAAATATTCATCTAACTTATAGTACATTTTCCCTTCTTTGACCTCAATTGGATCTCTGTCTGAACTAACATGCATGAGTTATTCATGAGAGAATCTTTAGTTATCTGAAGTGCAATAGTATATGCAAGCATGCATTAACTAACTGAACTTACTTAATTTAAACAAACTGTTTATATCAATTATAACTGGACTTGACTCAGTTACCTGAGCCAACTAATTACATCTAAAATTAGAACTCATCCTTATCTCTTTAACTGATGGATAAATTCCTCAATTAATAGAGAAATTGTTGCATGTCCTCACATAAACTTCATGTTTGATTTTTCACAATCAATTAACTCATGGTGAATTAATTAATTTATTCAAACAGCTGTTAAGTTAAAATTCGAATTTTACTTCCTATTTTAGTCCAGGGGCTGACTAAAAATAGGAATCCATCCTGAACTGCTAAAAATAGAATGTTATTTTTAGCACTTCCATTTTTCATTCCCTATTGCTCAATCCAGCACTGGTACCCAAACTGCTATTTTTAGCAGTGCTATTTTTAGCACTTCTATTTTTAGCATTTCTTGTTGCCATTTTCAACAGTTTACTCAAATTTTAAGTGTAGACACTCATTGGATGTAGAATAAAATTTCACATCCAATGAGTACCCATTATGCATACTTTTTAGAAGACCCACATTGATGAAACATGAAGATACACTAAAAAATGTGTTCAACACGTTTTTTCAATGTATCTTCAAATTTTATCAATGTTGATCTTCTCAAAAGTATGCATAATGGGTACACATTGGATGTGGAATTTAATTCCATTGGAATTCCGCATCCAACGAGTGTATACACTTGAAATTTGAGTAAATGTATAAGGAGATAAGCATAAAATAGAATGAAAAAAGTAGTTTTCTCATAACTCTTATTTTATTGTTTTCCTATTATTTTATTATTTTTCTTTGGAGGCAACTTTTAGGGAGAAATTTCCTCTAATCCAAAGATCTCAGGTACAAAATCAAATGGGGTCAAAGGAAACAGAACTTGACAAGGGAACTAATAGGAAAGATAAAGAGCCCTTGAAATGTTGGGGTTGCGGGGAAACACACCTGCTGCAAAATTGTCCTTACAACCCAATATGTATACAAAAAGTTTAGAACTTACAGGAAACCTCCATTGAGAATGATGTAGCCCAGAAAATCCCACTATGCAGCATTGGAAGAACATCAAGTGAAACACCAGTCTAAATGGTGGAAGTTGAAGGCAAAATATGTAACTAGTCCGTTTCAATATTAATTGACCCATGAGCTAGATTGAGCTATGTTAGTCCTAAACTTGTAGAAAATTGTATATTGGTAACTAAAAAATATAAGCATCCTTTGTTAGTACAACTAGCCACAAGAGAAAAAAGGAGGGTTTCCAATAGGATTAAGTACTACTCAATTGAAATAGATGGAAAACCAAATTCTATTAGTATGAATATATAACCATTGGGTTCCTATGACGTGCTGATAGGCATGGAATGACTGGAAGGGCATAGAGCTCTTGGAAATTTACTGGAAAAAATTGTCACTTATGTGGTAGATCATGGAAAAATGAAAATTATTAAAGGAATTTATAGGCCTGTGTCATTATGACGAATATCAACTCTAAAACTAAAGAAATTAGGAAGGAGGGGTTTTTAGTTGTTCGCCATCAAGTTGGAAGACCATACAAAAAATAAAACTACAAAGTTAGAGGAATTGGAAATGATTAAACATTTTTCTGATGTGTTCCCAAAATAAATTTCAGGTATGTCACCCAAAAGAGATTTAGATTTTCCTATAGAACTTGTACCTGGAGCTGCACCAATATCCAAAGCTCCTTATCGAATGATAGTACCAGAATTGATGGAATGGAAAATCTAATTACATGAGCTATTAACAAAATGATATTAAGACCTAGTGTATCCCCTTGAGAGGCACTAGTTCTTTTCGTTAAAAATAAAGATGGAACTTTTAGGCTATGTGTAGACTATAAAAAGTTAAATAAATTAACAGTTACGAAAAAATATCCCCTGCTGAGGATTGATGATATTTTTGATTAAATTAAGGGAGAAACTATGTTTGCAAGATAGATCTCATATAGGATACCACCAATGAAGAATTTATGAGGACATACCAAAAACAACATTCAGAAATTGATACGGGAATTACGAGTTCACAATGTTTCCATTTGGGCTCATGTACGCACCATCCACGTCCATGTACCTGATGAATGACATATTTAGAAAATTACTCAATAAATTTTTATCAGTCTTTATTGAAAACATACTGATATATTCCAAAACTGTTGAGGAGCATAAACAATACTTGCAGGCAGTAATCAACTTTATGCAAAAATTTCCAAGTGTGAATTCTACCATAGAAAAATACTATAATTGGGCCATGTAGTTTCGCAGTAGATCCAGAAAAAGTGAAGGCTATATTGCAGTGGATGGTCCCAAAAGATGTTGTTGACGTTAGATAATTTATGGGGATAACTTGTTACTAACACCAGTCTATAGAGGGATTCCCAAAACTGACCCATCTCATAACCTCCCTACGAAAAAAGGGAGTGAAGTTTGAATGGACCCCATAATGATAAGAGAGCTTTGAGAAACTGAAAAATTTTCTTATAGTGACATCGATATTAAAGATAGTAGATTTAAAAAATGACTTTGTGGTTTGCATAGGCGCATGTTTGGAATGATTAGGGGGAGTCTTAATGCACTAAGGCCATGTAGTAGCATACGAGTCACAAAAAATAAAGGATAATGAGAAGAATTATTCAATTTATGATTTAGAATTGGTAGTGGTAATCCATGCCCTCAAAATGTGGAGGCACTACTTGATTGGAAGGAAGTTTACTCTGGTCACAGACCATATAAGTCTCAAGTTCTTCTTCAACGAAACTGACTAAATCTTAGGCAAGCCAGGTGGATGACTTTCCTAAGTGAGTATGAGTTTGAAATTAATCATAATAGAGGTAAGTAAAATAAGCTTGCATATTCCTTGAGGCAAAGACTAAAGCAAATTATTGAAATTTCTGTCAGCAAAAGTGAGACAGATCTACCGAAAATAATAATATTGGCAACAAATGCAGATCTGAGGTATGAAATGATATGCCAAAATTTGAAAAACAAAACAGACCTGAGTAAATGGGTAGACTACAGCATTAATGATGAGGGGCTATTATACTACCAAATGAAAATGTATGTACTTGATTAGGGAGAGTTTAAGAAAATTATTATGAATGAATACCACCAAAAACCCTATGCAGGACACACTAGGTACTAAAAACTGATCACCTCCTTAAGGAAGGAATTCTTTTGGCCGGGAATGGAAAGGGAGGTGGAAGAATATTTAGCAAAATTATATGAGTGTCAATTAGTAAAAATAGAACATCAACACCCTACTCGATTGTTAAGTCCCTACTTATACCTAAGTGGAAATGGGAAGATATTTCCCTAGATTTTATCATTGGTTTTCCTCAAACTTGGAAACAACATGGTGCTATAATGGTGGTGGTTTACAGATTTACAAAGGCTACATATTTCATCCCAGTTCAATATACTTTTAAAACTACTCAAGTGGTAGAAGTGTTCATGAGAGAAATCTTTAAATTGCACGGGACACCTCGGGTGGTTGTCTCGGATAGGGACCCAAAATTCACCTCTAATTTCTGGAGAACATTATTCACAAGTTTGGGCACTCAATTAAATTTCATCACAAACCATCATCTTCAATCAAATGAACAAACTTAAAGAGTGAACCAGTTCTTAGAAGATATGTTATGTATGTATTGTATGCATCAACCTACTAGATGGGAAGATTTCATTCATTAAGTAGAATTTGCCTAATTCCCCTCATTAGTCAGGTGGCAACAATGGTGGAGAGAATATCTGTGGTTGAGCTTGCGGTTAGACAGAGGTTATGGGACTGACCAGCCTGTGGCTTCAATAAGAGTGTAAAATCATTAACTTTGTGGCTGAAGCTTTTTTGGGTTTTTGGTGGTTAACACCATAGTCAATGCCATACATTAGAAGGAGCCTATGATCCAAAATGTGTAAAAAAGGAAAGCGATGGGTATTTGTTAGTGAAATTGACCAATAAATTTGACATTGTACCCATCTCAGTCCCAAAATTATAAATTTTTATATTATATGTATTTATCTGTTGATGTTAGTGTCTGTTCTTCACTTTGATGACAGGGAATTTTGGATCACTTTTTCTGTGGGTGAGAATGTGAGGGGACATTTTGTTGTGGAGAAATTATTGAATAAGAAAAAGGTAAAATATGTTATTTTTAGTGGCTAATACATTCATCACAACTAGAAATAGTAGAACCAATAATGCTCTCTGTCTTGAGCATGAACACCACTGATAGAGACTGCACAACAGTGACAAGTCTGTGCTATGGAGGAAAGTTTGTGTAGTGAAAAAGAGTGCATGAAACCAATACATTATTGTGTAGGCATATGAACAATTTCTCCACTATAATGCAGAGTGGAACAACCATACTCTTAAAAAATACAATTTTCCTTCTAGTGGTAGGGAAAGAGGATGATATGTAGGAAGTTATGTTGGTGGTATTTCTAGGCAATCCAACTATGTTATCGTTGATGGTGAGCAAGCAATGAGAAACATCATTAATGCAGTGGATGAAAATATGCTATTCAGATTGATTTCTTTTGGTCTATTTCAGCTATGGGAAATGATGTAACTGGTGTTTTTGTGGTTCTTTGAAGCTTTGTTTTGTCTTCTGAATGGAATCAAGCACAACCCTTGAATTTTCTACATAATAATCATGTTTTCAACTAGGTTTTTGAAGCTTTTTCTATGGTGATGATGGGTTTGAGACTCATTGTGGGGCTTATACCCAACAAATTTATCGTTTCCATTGGACTTTATGTTTTCTTCTAAATCTTAGATGCAAAAGGCAGCTGATGCTTTGCTGGTATCTATTATTTTCTTAAAGAAGATAAATGTCCATGGAGATAAGGTTCTTGAGAAATTTAACTCGGAAATGAAGGTTGGTTTTAGTTATTATATTATTGGCACACATGCAACTTAGTTGATTGGAACCAATACTAGGTCGGAAGAATAGGTTGAAATATCCCCTACAGTAGAGGCTTCTTCTAAATAAATAAGTAAGCATGTTATAGATGCTCACTTCATTGATGGGCCTGACATGTATCTTAAGGTTACTAACACCATCAAAATATTGGTAGCAGTGAAGAGTAAAGATGTAGATGAATGTGATAAGGAAAATGATGTTGAGGATGATAACAATAAGGAAAAATTGGGGGAAGAAGGTGATGAAGATGATTTTTTTCTGAAGATGGTGGAGAAGAACACAATGAAGGAAATGGTACATGAGATGCTTGATGGGAGGTGCATCACAGTTTACCCAACATGTTCTAGAGGAAATGGCAATGGCAGTGGTAGTTACGGTGAAATTTGTGATGATGGAAACTGTGGGTATGGTGGCAGGGCTAAATCTCACTATGGTGGTGGTTCAGAGAGTACATAGTTAGTAGGCCGTGCACATGGAGAAGAGGGTGTTAGCGACCAGTGTGCAGTGGAAAAATGAATAACACTGTTAGAGCATTGAGCTTAATTTCATGTTTAGGGATTTGGAAACGAATTGTGTTGGGGGACTCATAGCCCAGGAAGAACCCAACAATTTTAAAGTTTGTTACAAATACCTATTTTTGCAACCCTTTAAAAAAAATGTAGTAGCCTATGTTTTTTTTAATTATTCTTTTATGATTTTCAGTATATAAAGAAACCATGCAACACATATTTAAAATTTTGGATAGAGTATATGGGTAGTCTTTATTAAGACCACCACCAGTGTCACTAGCTAGTCCTATGAAAATCAACTAGCACATTGCTTTTCCAACTGTCCCACTTTTCCAACTGTCCCAAAATAGCAAGAGATGCAGAGAAATAGTTTTATAACAAAGACCCTAAATGAGCAGAGGCATATATGCAACAACACAGACAAGTGATAGAGGACAAAGTATTTGAGCAGATATAATGAACATGGAAAGTGGAATAAGGGAGAGCAATAGAGAAATGGATGCAAACTACAATACAATAGAGTATAGAAGAAGAGAGCAGGGTCTTATGAGAAGAGGTTGGGACACCTAGAAGAGTAGAGAAGATATGGGGTCTTACCAGCAGGAGATAGGGATGCCCATAGAAAAAGGAAGAAGCATGCCAAGAGGGAGAGTAGAGTAGAGGAGATATTAGGGAGAAGCCTGCAATTCAACATTTAGAAGTGACTTGGGATTGTGTAGTGACAACAAAAGTAAGCATGGATGTCTACCTGCAACTATCTTGGGATGAGTTAGGATTTGTGTTAGGGGCCTATTCGAGTTGAAGTAATAATTGAATGTTGAAATGTAATATGTACATGTGAATTTAAACTTCCATATGATTGAATCTAATGGAAGGACAAGATATTACTAGATATTTTTATTAAAATATTAAAATATTCCCTCCATGCATTAGAAAAAAATTAGGGTTATTAGGGGGTTTATGGTGATTCAAGTCTATATTTTGGTTCGAGAGTGCTGCATAGGTTTTTTATGTTGTGTAGGGAGATCTTGGAGGTTGTGTAGACTCCCTGCCATGGCCTATATAATGTGTAAATTTTGTCCATGTTAGTAAAGAATCAAGATTTTAGTGTTATATTTTTGCAACATGTGTGGCATGTTGTGTTAGAAGTAGTTTGTGGTTTCATTTGTTGTTTGTTTTTTGTCAACAAATTGGTTTATTTCCAATTGTGTGCTTTATTTAGGTTATTTTTCGTAGATGGTTTTTATGGGTTTATTTATGCATTTTTTAGTATGTTTTCTCTTGTTGACCCTCCTAGCCATAGGGAAAAATATTTGTCCAATACCTAGAGGTAAAGATGTTTCAATAACTATTTTACAGATGGTAATTGGGAAGGTGATGTAGATGACCAAACAAGTACTAATGGTGGTGCTTTATTTCTTGGTGAATGTCTTTTTTCATGGTTGAGTAAGAAGCAAGCTTCAATTTATCTCTCTACTATTGGGGTAGGATATATACCATCATCTTCTTGTTGCACTAAACTATCATGGATAAAGTAGACTTTATAAGATGTGCAAGTGAAATATGAACAGCCTATACCAATCATTTGTGATAATACAAGTGCAATAAGAATTTTCAAGAACCTTGTTTTCCATTCAAGGACAAAGAATATTCCAACTAACTACCATTTCCTCAAAGAGAAATTTGCAAATCAGATTTTCTAGTTAGAGTATGTACCTCCAAAATAACAAGTAATTGAATATTTCCCCAAATGTCTCCAAATATTGGGAGTAGTTCCTCTTACCTCCCTCCACAAGATCTTACTCAAGAGGAAGAAAGACAACTGGCAAGAACTCAACATATCTAAAGGAAGTTGCGAGGTTGACAAGATCAACAAGATAGGGGGAGATTGTTTGCAAGGGGAGCACATTATTTCATTTTCCATTAAATGTCAAAGGGGGAGAAGTCAAGCAAAGGGGGAGGAGTAGAAAACATAGAAGAATTATATAAAGTACACTTTTATTTTATGATTGTGTTTTTAGTGTTGCCATCAATACGAAAGGGGGAGAATGTTAGAATTAAGTTTTCATTGTTGGCCAAGGAAAAGATGGGTGTAAGATGATTGATCAAAGAGTAGAGCCTTTGGAGCCATTTTTAGTTTAGAAGATCATCTGAATAGCTCTTTCAAATTGCTTAGATTGATAGAGCTCGAAAAGAGCTTTCCAATAGTATATGGAAGTCTGCAAATGACCCTTTGTATCCAAAGTTGTGGCCAGTAAAATTTAGTTGACAAAAATCCCAAGTTGCAGAGGTAAATTGGCACTAAGGATTTAGTTGGCGCTAAGTATGGAAAAATTTTGGTGGGGGAGTTACTAGAACGACAATTAAATTGTGGGAAATTTTGTCAGTAGATTGCGTGCCACATGTCACCTACAACTCTTTGGAGAAAATTAAGGGGCCCATTCCCACCCAAGGGTTAAACAAAAGGGGATTTCGTGATAAGATGGATTACCCAATTCACCGATTGTGTGATCGATGGTCCTTGATAAAGGTCGACGCCCTGCCCCCTTTAAAACGAAACCACAATAGGGGGGTCCTCAATGAGTTGGATTTCCCAAACTGTTGATCATATGATCAATGGTCCTTGTTAAAAGAGCAACCACTCCCCCCTTTACCATGAAGCCACATAAGTGGGGTATGCGAAAACAGTTGACCATGAATAAGTGAGTTGGCACAAGCATAGAGTAATAGCCTAGCACACAAGTGGAAAGTGTTGGGGCCTCAATGGATGGACATGTTGCTTGATAAAAATTGAGAAGAGGGTCCATGAGACATCTCACCTTGGATGTTCTTCCTTGGAATTTTCTAAGGGATCCCCATGAGAAATATCTGGGAAGATCACTGCAGGAAAACGGGAAATATTTCCAACGATTATAACAATAATTCCTATCCCATTCCTTTTAACTTAACAAAAAAATTGTTAAAATTCTCACAATATTGATTCACCATCCCTTGTTAGTATTGTCTTGGTATCTAATAACATTGTCACTATAGGATCCCTTATCTAACTCAATATACCATTTTGGCGATATCTTCAGTTAGGGTTTTTTGGAAGGGAAATAACCTCATATAATATACCACAAAGGAATTAGAAGAGCACCATAAATGATAGGTGATAATATGTGTGGTTGGGTTCCATCTTGAATTTACTTCAAACTTGGAAGTTTTAGGCGATAATTTGGCAGGCAATGGAGGCCACCGAGGATTAAGGCAAGTGGGATTATTTGTTAAATTTTCCAAGTTTGGAAAAATAAGAGATGTTAGAAATGGAAGCCAATGTTGATTGAATGGATTCAAACGTAGATAAGGACCACCGAATGGACCTTGTAGCTCCCCCATCCCAAAGTTTTAAGAAGATGAGGTTTGACCAAAAGATTGACTAGAACCAACATTCTTAGGTCCTTGACTATCCATTTTAGTGATAGGATGAATTTCCCCAAGGGGATTTCCCAAAGAGAAAAAGGAACTCCCTAAAGAGTGACTACTAGAAGGAAGTCCTCTTGATGAAAAACGCCATTATAAGTTTGAAAAGTCATGGACATAGTGGTACTAATGGGGATATTATCCCTAGGTAAAATTGCCCCTATAAAATATTAAAAACCTCTAGATATTGGTGTTCCTCCAAACAAAGAAGTATCCTAAGGATTAAAGGTTCCCTTGAAAGTAAGATTTACCCTGGACAGACTAACGACAAATGTATATCCCCCAACTTGTTTGTCAAATATGAGTAGCCTATATAGAGATAGTGACCTTAGCGATAAATGAACTAGGTATAAGACACCAAACATTTGTGGGTTGAATGAAGTTTTCTCCCATTCCAAACAAAAATCTAAGTAGAGGGAGGGACACAAAAAAAACTTAGAATACTTGTTAGGGTTGCAGAAGCAACCAATGGGATGCCCCATTTTGAGGACAGAAGTGTTGTCAAAATTGATGTAGTGCGTCCTATCACAATAATCATTGGTACAGATGAAATAATAAAAGACACTCTCAATGTGGATGGTGTTTATGGACCCATTTCCCCCTTTGTATACGCTCTACTCTTACTATACGTGGGATGATAAAACAAGGAAAAAGGTTTAAAAAAAGAGGCACTCAAGTGTACAAGTACAAGGTCAAGAGGGTTAGTTAAAGGTGGGTTGACATGTGGTGGAAGAATTTCTTCTATAACTTCAATAGTGACCAATTCTTCCCCCCATAACTAAGGTTAGTCCCCCAACTCGGGTTTGATCTACTTCCTTCGATACTAGAGCTATATTATGTCTTCTAGATGGTGGACCCTCCTCCTCAGGAGAAAGGTTTAAATGTATTCGATAATGATGGATAGTTTAGTCATTCACATTGAATATATTCTTATTATTTATTAAATTAAATGCTAAATAACCATATTGCCAACTGAATTAGACCAAACAACATGCACCATAAATTCCCTAAGAGATTCAACATGCAAACTAATTAGAAAGGTACCTCCTAGAAGCCAAGACTCTTGAGGAAATAAAACCACCAATTACCTTGGAGTAATGAAGGAAAAAAGAAGAAGTTACCACAACCTCCCTATATCATCCTTAATCTGTGCAAGTGACCTCGATGGGGTTGAGAATCACCCTCAGAGAGCATTGATATGGTGATTGACATCTACCTCGGGTATCATGGGGATGTCCCACCCATGGTCATATAGGTAAGAGCCCTACAATATATGCCACTAAGGATATCACTTCACAATAAAATAACCAAGGTAACACATGTGATCGGTACCATACATGTAGGTAGGGTAACTAATTATAAAATTTCCTTAGATATTTCTCAAAGAAAGTCATATGCCTCTCAAAGAAATTCCCTTATAATGAATATAATTCATGAAAACTAGTAGTCTGAAAGTGGGGATGTCACTCCAAAGATTCATGATGCAATCATGTGCTTAACTACTATGTGAGAGGATCTTTCCAATAAGGATCTGATGTGAAAATGGATTTACACTCTCTAGTAGATCTAGTTTCATTTTGATAGCCTTGAAGAGTTTTCTCTCCAAATCCTACTCCAAGGATATACAACCATATGATACTCTTGGTTTTCTATAACCAAAAAATGTTTAATAAATTTTATTATGCTTTATTTTATAATTGTTAATCACTGAAGGGTATGGAGTGCATTAACTGAGATGGTGTGAAAAAGACTCAATATTAATCTTAACCCAAGCTAAATGAAGTGAATTTTTTTATTTCCAATTTGATTAACTATTTAAGGAAGGGAAGAGGAGATATTTTACTTTCTACAAGAGAAAAATAAAACCTTACATTTACTCTTAGTGATCACTATAAAATTCACCAAATTCATAAAACAATGGATCCATAAAATAACTTGTAATATAAAAGTAAAAAATATTAAACAATTGCAAAACAAGAGCACCAACAAACACTCGAAAGCTCAAAACTAAGGATTTGCAAAGAAAAATCATGAACTATGACTAATCACACTTAGACAAATAGCAAGCTCAAAGTCAAAGAAACTTTCAATTCACAGTTTAATGCAGGTAGACAATGAAC
Source organism: Pinus tabuliformis (assembly GCA_031772625.1). Taxonomy (NCBI): domain Eukaryota; kingdom Viridiplantae; phylum Streptophyta; class Pinopsida; order Pinales; family Pinaceae; genus Pinus; species Pinus tabuliformis. Next base: position 779,066,669 of record CM062812.1, on the reverse strand, counting down.
ACAAATCTAGAATGACCTATGTGAGAAAATAATCCAAACACTAGACAAAGGAAAAGAATACCTAAGAAGCCATACCAATTTTATTTATTCACAACTCAAGCAATCATGAAAGTCACAAATACTCACTAAACAACTTATATCTTGTTCTGATTGTCATATAAATAATAGAAGGATAAATTGCTGCTAGAAGTGATCAATCCAAAAACACAACCTTCAACTCATAAAGAAATGTTGTAATCAAGACAAATTTCTTAATATAAGAGATCTTTGGATTATATATAAAGTATAAATAACCATTCCATAGTCATACAACATATATATAATTTGTATACAAAAAGATGCAGATCTAATCACCGTTAAAAGTATCTGCAATAGGAACCTTTGCGAAAAGCAATTTTCCTTTTTCCTCTTTATGGTATGAAAATATTCTTGAAAAATTCCATCAAAACATAGTCTCCCAATGGTATATCTGAAAATAATATACTTCCAAAGGTTCACAAGAAAAACCTAGAAAAATATCATGAAAAATGAGTGTTTTTTGCACTTAGCAACCCTTTTTTATGCACCCTACAGGCTCCATATCCCCCACAAAGAGGGAAACCTATATACTAGTTGCCCTGTGCACTACTAACTGGGAGTGACTAAGTGCTGTAAAATTTGAAAGATGGAAACTTATCTTAAAGTTTAGAAAACTTGGGAATGTTACTAGTCCCTACTATGCAAACTATAAAATGTTTGGAAATATTTTTGTAAAAATATTAAAATTTATGATGATTTTATATACTCTATAAAAATGTTTGTGATTTTTCAGGTAAGATATTTTTATATTGTAAAATTTGGGTGAATCATTTTTAGAAAAAATCGAAATTGGTGTTTATTTGTTTTGAAAAAGCAAGGAAAATTAACCCATCTATGAATATTAGACCCTAAATCTTCCTTGCATAAAACAAGATTTCAAAAAAGAAAAGCTCATATCTAGGAGATAAGGTATGGATATGGCTTGAAAAAAAACTAGAAAAGGTCATAATGAACAGATAAAATCTATGCAATAGAAAGAAATTATTTTTTTATAATAATGGGAAATAATTTTTATAAAATATGTGCCCGAAACGAAACAAAAACTAGGAGAGTTTGTTAAGTTATGGTATGTTCTATGTTAGAGCAATTTATTTAAATTTTCATAGTTAGCAATCACATCAACATTACAATAAACTGCAGATAGAACATAAATATAAAATCGCAGAAGACAAGCCAAGACAAGAGGACACAAGATATGGCGCGAGCCAGGGACAAACCCCACAATGTGTGGGGAAACCCTTTGATCAAATCTTCTTTTATCTTCAAAGTTCAGCAGAGAAAGAGAGAGAGAGTACATTTACAACAGAAGTCAACACTTTGACTTGTCTAGATCTGAGCATAGATCATCTCCTATAACGATGAGATCAGTTGAAGACATTCTGCTTCAACTGATCCTCCAAGGTGACTCCTTCACCTATCATCATCCTACATCAGGTTCTCAAGCTGCACCACTGCATATGCATCATGCTGCATCATGCATCATCATGCTGCTCTTGATCTCATGCATCACTGTGCAGCCCATACATCATGCTGCCCATGATCTACATTATGTTGCCCATACATCATGATCTCATTCATCATCATGTTGTCCTTGCCACTTCTTCGAAACATGTTGAGCTAGATCTGATTGCAGTGATGATACGTATGCCAAGGATCTTCTCATTGAATTCTTATAGCAAGACTATAACAAGTCTGCTATACGACTGCCACCAAAATCAGAACTGCTCCTTCTCATATCAAGATTGCCATGCCGAGAATGGATAGGCTTTAGTTCCTTAATCCATCCGAGGAGACTGAACTCACTATGGCTCCATGACCTTGATTGTAACTCCATTTGACTATGACTTTGCCTGACTGCGGCTCTCTGCGGCTTCATGCCTTTACAGTGATTCCTCTTCATCACTGCGGCTGTGTATAAAGAGTTTCCATTGCTGCGTGTAATGACAACGTATAGACTGTCCACGCTGTGTGTATAGATTCTTTATTACAGCGTATGATTGACTCCCATTACAGCGTATGTAGATCATCTTCCTGCTGCTTACTGCGGCTAGGTTATCATGACTGTGGCTTTGTTACCTTGGCCCAATTCGTAGATGACTGCACCTCATACATCTCCATTTGTCTGCGTATATGGTGTCTTCATTTACGGTGGATAAGGTGTCTCCACTTACAGCGGATAGGGACCTTCATGACCTGCGTATAAACTGCTTCCTGGACAGCGTAATATCCTCATTGTTTGCTACTGTATATGTGTCTCTATTAACAGCGTATAGGGTTGCATGAACAACGTATTGAACAACGTATCATGCTTCTTGAACTGCGTGTATGAACAACATATCATGCTTCCTGAACTATGTGTATGAGCTGCGTATAGTTACTAGATATAACTGCGGGTTGCATATGAGACAACGTTCCAAAAAGATTACTGTTTGCATCCCCATAAGCCTGTGGCTTACTGCGGCTAGGGCTCCATGAACAACGTTACCATCAATAGCATATAAGAGAGTTTCTGTGTGCAGCGTAATAGTCCTCTTCTTAGCAATGAGTTAGAGCATCATTTGACTGTGTATATGTGTCTTCATGACTACGTTGAAGGAGTCTCCTTGTCCCTGTGTTGGATCAGCATACGTTGGCTAGGGCATCATCAAACAAGGACAACGTATTCTTTTTGTGACTCTCCTTCTCCAAAAACCCAACACGTGGAGAGGAGATCACATCAAGAATAAGTGTGTGAATGATATCAAATCCTCATCTATTTATACCACAATGAGGATGATGAATAGACACGTCGGTTGGGCTTCTAGAGCCTACATAAGAGCTGGTCGGCTTGATGATAATTACATAATCAAAATAAATTCATATCTCCATAAATACTTATCATAATCGGATGATCTAATCCTACACCTCTCGACGAGAGGGATCCAATAAAAATATCAGCTACCATAAATAAGCCAACCCACATGGATTTTGGCCCTAGTTGCCAATTTAACACTCCCTCTCAACTAGGGAGAACTCCATCTGCTGATCCATATGTACGACTGTACTATCTCTGCCATCAGTGCCCTGCACTGCTCTGCCCATCTTTGCTCAGCTCTGTTGGCTCTGCTCTACTCTGCTCAGCTCTGCTGGCTTTGCTTTGCTCTACTCAACTCTGCTGGCTCTGCTAGCTCTGCTCTGCTCAGCTCTGTTGGCTCTGCTAGCTCTTCTTTGCTTTGCTCAGCTCTGTTGGCTCAGCTCTGCTTTGCTCAGCTCTGCTGGCTCTGCTCTGCTCAGCTCTGTTGGCTCTGCTAGCTCTGCTCTGCTCAGCTCTGTTGGCTCTGCTAGCTCTGCTCAGCTCAGCTCTGCTCAGCGCTGCTGGTTCTGCTAGCTCTACTCTGCTCAGCTCTGCTGAACTATGAAGAAGAAGAATTGATCGAGAATGTCTCATACCATTCTCCACTGACCCAAAGTCAGACTCAGAGTGCGTAACACTGGTCCCAGACCAGTCTCAACCGACCCAAAGTCAGCATCATAGTATGTACGACTCTCACTGGTCCCAGACCAATCCTGCACTGACACGAAGTCAGTCTCGGAGTATATACCACGGGTCCCAGACCAGTCTCAGCCGACCCAAAGTCAACGTCATACAACTCCTACCACTGGTCCCAGACCAGTATCATTAATCCCAGATCAATGGAGTACATACTAGCGTAGGGAGTACGGTAGATACAACGATGCGTCCATCGGTACTACTATGGTCCCTAACTTCATTTCCCTGCTCATTGATAAGATGCGAGGTACTTCCCATGAGTCCCAGACTGCATGGGTAGGATGCCTCGACAGGAGAACTTAATCAATCCTGTCCTCACAGGAGAACACATCAATCCTGCTACAATCGCCATGGAGAACACATCAATCCAGGCCGCCATGGAGAACACATCAATCCAGGCCTCACAGGAGAACACATCAATCCTGCTACACAGGAGAGCAAATCATCCTGTTCCACAAGAGAGTGAATCATCTTGTCCCACAAGAGAGCGAATCATCTTGTTCCAGTGCGCACCACCAGGGGAGGGTGAGTCACCTTGTGGTCGTATGTTGCTCCAGTAGAACTGCAAGCCCCCCAGAGCTCCCAGAGCTCAATGTATGCAACATGCAGAACCCTTTTACAAAGGTCTCTTGATGACTCCAAGTCATTCGGGAAAGTCACAAATTTGATCTTTCCCCCGGGGCTTTAGCGACCTGTATATCATCTCAGTGTGATGGAGCCTCCTTGCTCATCGACTTTCCATATCCCAGATAAGGAAGTATTTGATGTCTGTTTGCTGGAGCAATTGTCGAATACCGGATTCCTTAATAATCGAACCACACCTCTGGTTGTCACAGAGAAAAACAACTAACATAAGAAATTCCACAACCATGCAGCTTCATACGAGATCATACTCATAGCCATGTATTCGGTCTTGGCAGTACTTATAGTGACCGACTTCTGCTTCCTACATTGAAGTAGAATCCAAAGAGAACCAACACTGAAAAGTGCTCTAGTGATCCTCCACACTGCCTGCCCACTCATCATTCGAATAATCATGTGGTTTCATATTTTCGGCAGTGTATCTCAATTCAGAAGATTCTTGGCACCAATCCAATGAGGCTCAACCAAATATGAGCTCACCATGCTAACTGCAACACATGTCTGAACGGAGGTACTCCAAGAACATCAATGCGAATGAGTTTATGAATTTCAAAGGCATTCCCAAATCAGGTCTGACATCACTACCATATAACTTCTTGAAAGTTAAGATCCTCGAGGTAGTCACAGGCTTGCAACTTATCTTCCCACATTCAGAATCCAACTCCCTCTGTCTCCTATAAATGAGAGGGTCTGCACCTGTCAGACATAGGTGCCAGTACGAGAGGTTTAGCATCCACAACCTTCGAGTAATGGTTTTGGATCGGTTTCACTCCTAGTGAATCTCAACTGCATTAGACAGATATCAATCCTCTCATACTACGCCTGAGGTGATTTGCTTCAAGCCATAAAGGGCTTTCTTCCACCTGTATACATGAGATTCCTGATCATGAGTCTCAAACTCCTTGGGTTGTTCCAAGCCTATGGACCTGCTGTAAGAGGGGAATGGTCCCCTTATAATATTTTCCTTCGGTACATTTCAAACATGTACCTTCATGCTTCTTTTTGAATTCAGGCATCCTAGTGACCATCTGAATCACAGACCTCCGGAGTTGAGTCAAAGGACATGGTCCCCAATGGACTTCCTGTAACTTGATACAACCCTGAACTCAAAAACATCTTTAAAAGATCTATTTTCAAACATGTACCTTTCCATCGATAAGTGCCACCCTGTAACCAGGTTCGATCAGGTATATAAAAGAGATTTTGGTGTTCCTTGATTTCGTGGAAGAGTCAACCATTTCCTTGATGACCTGCATTACCAGTCATTCTTTTGATCATTGAGGATGTCCCAGGTATGATTGTTATCTTCATCAAGAGATGTGTCTCTGCCACTCCTTCGCATAACGGCCGAACTTATTTCAACAAGGCATCCGCCTTTCCTTCCACCCTTAGATCTAAACTTTCCAATGAAGTGATCTTAAGATGGACCATCAGAATCTTCCACTGCGCCATTTTGATAACATTCTCTGCTTTGACTTCACCCTAGGTGAATTATGAGGAACCCATTGATCCTTTTGTCTTGTCCCAACTGTCTTCAGTGATTGCTCTTTCACTCTTGCTTGGGCATTGTCTTCACCTCAGCTCTGATACCATGTTAAGTTATGGTATGTTCTATGCTAGAGAAATTTATTTAAATTTTCATAGTTAGCAATCACATCAACATTACAATAAACTGCAGATAGAACATAAATATAAAATCGCAGAAGACAAGCCAAGACAAGAGGACACAAGATATGGCGCAAGCATCATTTGACTGTGTATTAGAGCATCATTTGACTTTGTAATAGTCCTCTTCTTAGCAATGAGTTAGAGCATAATTTGAGTGTGTATAAGTGTCTTCATGACTACGTTGAAGGAGTCTCCTTATCCCTGTGTTGGATCAGCATACGTTGGCTAGGGCATCATCAAACAAGGACAGCGTATTCTTTTTGTGACTCTCCTTCTCCAAAAACCCAACACGTGGAGAGGAGATCACATCAAGAATAAGTGTGTGAATGATATCAAATCCTCATCTATTTATACCACAATGAGGATGATGAATAGACACGTCGGTTGGGCTTCTAGAGCCTACATAAGAGCTGGTCGGCTTGATGATAATTACATAATCAAAATAAATTCATATCTCCATAAATACTTATCGGAATCGGATGATCTTAGGATCAATCCTACACCTCTCGACGAGAGGGATCCAATAAAAATATCACTGCCATAAATAAGCCAACCCACATGGAGTTTGGCCCTAGTTGCCAATTTAACAGAGTTACATCATTTAAAAGACCAGATTCTATGACAATAGAAAATTTGCTAGGATGTTCTGCGTCCTATTCACAAAAGCATGTTAGTACAAACTTCCTATTATCATGTTTATAGCTATATAATTGGCCAGAGAGGAACATTGTTTTACAATACTCGTTCATTCATTATGAGGGGAATCCACTAGCATTGTATCTACTAATTCAACGTTTACATTTCCTTCTACAAGCTATCATCACGCTTCTTGGATTTTCATTGGTATATTCTCCACTTGACAGTGGAGAGCCTCAATTTCATTGTTTTTACGATCCATCTGGAAGAAATCAAAATTCAATGCCAAGGAAAGAGAAATAAAAAACTATGTATTTGACTCCTTAGCAAAGTCGCTAGTTCTATTACCTAAAGAAATGCTCAGAAGGCAAGGAGCTATTGTTCCCCTAAGATTTCCCTTAGATTTGATAAGACAGAGTGCGGTATATTATATATGAAATATCAAGATTCAAAGAAAGTATATACTAAACATATTATTTAATTAGATTAGTGATGCATACTTGATCCCTCACAGGTTAGTGAATATTGTGGATACTAAAGATAACCTTGGAGATCATGCTTCCATTTGAAGCTATTGCTCCTAGGTCTTTGAAGCAAGCACCTACACACAAGAACCAAGAAATAAACAATGTTTTTTCCTCTACAAAGGGTAGGTCATCATGTAGAAGCAATAATCAAATCCATATATATATGAAAATACATAAACATATGGGGGAGAACTCATGAAGTATTTTATTGATTAATGTAAGATTCACATTATACCTTGTTGTATAGATTCTCTCCTCCTCAATCCTTGGCATGAATCTTCCATTGAATCAAAGCAAGGTTGGTCTCACCTCATATGCAAAGGAAGTTTTGTTAGAAATCCACTAGCATAACTAAGCAATAATCTCTATATCCTTCCCCTCTCCCATCGAGAGGGTCTCATTATATAGGATTTTCTAAGACGTAGGAGTATGCATCTAGACACTTAGGGCCATGATAAGTTATGAAAATTACACATAATTTACACTCAACCAAGTCATGCACAAGTGGGTCGGATGGATCTCCTTGGGATTGACATATTCTAGAAAATTCACTTACATCGCTACCATGGAAAAGTAAAGTACAGTACCCAGGTGTTAGGTTTTTCCACTACAAGGGAGTGATTGACGTCAAGTTAAAAATCCTATGGGAGTGATGGCCTCACAAACATGAAAAACCAAGATGGGAAAGGATGCACTCATCCCAATAAGTCAGATTAAAGGATTAGGGTTTCTCTCCATGACATAGAGTGTGAAAAATAGGATGTAACAAGCAATATTTCCAACTCTTGTTAATACATTTATTTATCCTTTACCATAAATAGAAGTAACCCTAGAATAGATTTGGAATAGATTAATGATGACATCATAGGGTTGTTGAGAGACATATCCTCCTCTCATCAAGTTGAAGAGTTCAATGCATTCATATTGAATTCCTCTTAATAAAAGGACATGTAGTGTCTTAGGAGCCAAAGTTTATTTATAAAATCATTTCTCTATGGAAATTGTAGTTAAACCTTTTTACATAATATTGAAGACTTTTGTCATCATTCTGTGTTATCTTGAAGACTTCTTTCCTTCTTTCTTGATCCTTGTAGTAATTTTATTTTATTTTATTTTATTTATTTATTTATTTATTTTATTTTTTATTTTTTTTATGGGTGGTTCATGGGGTGCCTGCTACATCCACAAAAAATCTAGGCAGATCAACCCCGAAGGGAATATTTTAAAGCCTGTCAGTTAGACTAGCAAGGTCTAACCCCAAGGGCGTCGAGGAGAATTGACCTTGTGACCTCCCGATCAGTGAGGTACTTAACAATGGGGATTCAACCAATTCAGCTAATATTATTACTTCTCTAGGGATTGTCACTTCATCTAACTCCAAGTGTGAATGCCACCCTTTTTAAGACTCATGAACTAGTGTAAGACAAAATCATTGAGTGTGGTAGGAAATAATTCCAATTTTTTTAGTATCTATAACATAATCATAACTCCTTCAGAGTACTTCAAAATCAAAGAGGAAGGTGTCAAGGTCTTCCTTGTATAAAACATGAAAGTTTGGAAGAGATGAGTGAGGAATGTTATTCATTTTAGTTTTCTCATATGACTCTATGATAGGGAATATGAAGGTAGTTTCCTCTTCCTTCGCCTCATGGGCCACCTCTTGCTGGGGCATGTTCTCTTCTTCTAAAGGTACTTTAGGGGAGTTAGGAAAAATTAACTCTTCATAGTGGAACCGTGCACTAATTAGGTCTTCAGGAAATGAAGTTTCTATTGGTGTAGAGCATGAAGCTTGTGAAAATTTAAACTCCTTACTAGATATTTCAGGTTTCTTCTTAGTAAGAGAACTTACTGTTGGAGTGAAGTAGTTTAGTTGACTATGTCCTTTTTCCTATTGAAATTGACCTACACTATTATTTTTCTTGGGGTTTTGATAAATCTACCCTATTGATCTCTAAATTTGGGCATGAAAAATTAGAGATACATTCTAGGGTGAGTGCATGGAGTTGGGTTACATATTTTGGCAAAGGTAGGGCACATTTAGGTGGTTAAAGAGAGCTTGATCAAGCCATTTTAAGCACTCAATTGAACCACTTTTAAGAACTTGATAAAGCTACTTGAGGGCTAAGAGATAGATCCATGAAGGGTTAAAACAAATCTTAGATCGAGCTATGGGAAAACCCTTGATCGATTTTTAGGGATCGATCAACCTTCAGGGATCGATAAAGCCATTAAGTCTTATTAAAAACCCTATTATGGTATGTGCAATGCATTATGTGCAGACCTTGAGGGAGAAGGAGCTCGACCAAGGGTTTCCGAGCTTGACCAAAGGTTTTAGTATCGAACAAGGGTTTTTCAATGATGGAGGAGCTCAACCCAACTTCCCAACAACCCTACCAATGTTTAAAGGCTCAAGCTAAGGTAAGTTTCCTATCATTTTTTATCTCTTTTATTTATTTTCCTAAAAAATAAAACAAATTAATTTGAAATAAAAAATCGTCATACAAAAACCACAAAAACAACAAAATACAACCATGAAAGTTACAAAAAGCTACGAAGAAACCCTTGAAAACAACAAAAAAGAACTGTAATTTAGGTTTTATTTTTTTTTCATTTCATTGTATAACTTTTCAATAACTACAACAGTAGCCTATTTATTATGATTTTTTCTTGATTTTGAGTGGTAAACTATACTTTATATTTATTTTAGGTTATATTATGATTTTTTCTTGATTTTGAGTGGTAAACTATACTTTCTATTTATTTTAGGTTATAAATCTTTTTCTTAGGAATTTAGTAAAATGAATTTTCAAAAAAGGTTGATTTTTTTATTATTTAAAATGCATTTTAAATTTTGAAGAAATTTGACCAAAAATATGCCCAAAGTACCTCCAAAAGAGAAAGAAGCCAAACTATAAAAAATAAATAAATAAATTAGAAGCTTGAGATTAATATGATGAATATGGTTTCTCATGGTAAATCTTTGTTTATTAAATTATATATATATATATATATATATATATATATATATATATATATATATATATATATATATATATATATATATCATTTAACATGTTTAACTATATAGAAACATATATATTTAACATAACTCGATAAATATGATATAACATAACTATATATACATTTAAAATAACTCTAAATAACTACGACATGAGACACACACACACACAACATAACTCGATAGCTATGACATAACATAACTATCTCTCTCTCTCTCTCTCTCTCTCTATATATATATATATATATCATGTAACAGAACTATATACAACATAACTACATATATTTAAGTATAACTATAATATTTCATATATATATATATATATATATATATATATATATATATATATATATATATATATATATGATTTAACATAGTTCAATAACTATTTAACATAACATGCTCTTCATAGTAGCATATGATGGGTCATGCTCAACAAAATTTTAAGACTCGAGTCTAGATCTATAAACAATATTTTTTCTTAAAATTTCCATTACTTATATTTCCAGAATTATTTTAATTTAATGATATGATGACTATATATCTTAATTCCCATCCTTATTAAATTTATTAAGTGAGTAATTATTTTGTAACATACACTTCCTATATTAACAATAAATTTTATTTAATTAGACACTACATCAAAATAATTTGATGTGACTAAGGTATGGTAGAATAACTAATCATGAACTATAACATGTAACAGAACTATATACAACATAACTACATATATTTAAGTATAACTATAATATTTCATATATATATATATATATATATATATATGATTTAACATAGTTCAATAACTATTTAACATAACATGCTCTTCATAGTAGCATATGATGGGTCATGCTCAACAAAATTTTAAGACTCGAGTCTAGATCTATAAACAATATTTTTTCTTAAAATTTCCATTACTTATATTTCCAGAATTATTTTAATTTAATGATATGATGACTATATATCTTAATTCCCATCCTTATTAAATTTATTAATTGAGTAATTATTTTGTAACTTACACTTCCTATATTAACAATAAATTTTATTTAATTAGACCCTACATCAAAATAATCTGATGTGACTGAGGTATGGTAGAATAACTAATCATGAACTATAAGTAATTATAGTGGACACTAATAAGACACTTGGAGTAACAATTCCAAAGAAAAAATTGTAATCTAAAACTATATCTAGTTATATGTTAACCAGAGTTAATATAATTAATATATATATATATATATATATCTATATATATATATATATATCTATATATATATATATATATATATATATATATATATATATATATATATATAATTGTGTTGTTGTTATAAAACAGTTTAAGATAATTATACATATGTTAAATTATACTATATATATATATATATATATATATATATATATATATATATATATATATATATATATATATACTAGTTACATCGTAAGGCATTCCCCTATTAAAATAACTCCCTGTCATCACTGTGCTCCGTTAGATTATGTGTTAGAAGATTAGAGGATTGTCAATCATTCGATCAAGGGAAGGTAGTTGGGTGATTGATATGGTTTAGGATATTTGAAACAGTTGCGATTGACCCCAGTTCCTACTCTAGGGTTTCCAACACCATCTGAACACGAAAGGTTCTTTGTAGCAAGAATTGGCATGCCAGGACAAGAGTGATTAATCCCCCATAATTTGTACTCTTGGCCTATGAGAAATGAGATTTTACTATAAAATTCTAAGCCCTATTTGGAGGCAATGTATATGGGGTAGTTGTTGCAAATATCTGTGGAGGATACACAGTAGAAGGGGAAAACGAAACCATTGAAGTTTCCCAATAAGTTTTGGGACATGGCGGATGGTACAAAATTCTTTTTTTATGATGACCAAAGGCGAGATTATTACACGTTTTTCCAAGCAAGTATTATGACCAATTAGATCTTATATTCTGTGGATTGCATAACATCATATCTTCGAGAAATTATATTTTTTTTGAAGTATCTGATGAGCATTCCATCAATGGGTTCATACATGAATTTGTTCAGGGTAAAACATTGGCATTTGTGTTTCCTATTGTGGAGTCGTTAACAAATGGTCCAAATGCCAAAGGTAGGAATGCAGACTATGGAAGGGCCTCGAGTGTGATTGTGTTAGTTCAAAAAAGTTCATATGTAATTTCTTTATGCTTGTGAATTCAGGAATTCCATGTAAGAAATGTTTTGTAATGCAGGTCCATGCTGACTTTGAGGTTTAAGTTGGAGAAGTTGGCCTTCATTGATCCTTTGTATATGAAGGTGCTCCCTATGGTCCACAAGAATTTGTAGGTTTATGTGAGGTGGTTAAGTTAGGGTCTATTTTAGTTTTTGATGATGATGCAGTAAATTTCCATCTTACACAAGCTATGGAGATATCTAGCTAAGTGCCCCAAATGAAACCTTCATTCCTGATGAATTGAAGTTGAAAGAGTTTTTCATGGGATCTTCCGCGAGCCAAAAATTTGCATGATATCCTAACCCTTCTAATCCCAACATACCATTGGACTCATTGTTCTCAATTTATATCCATCTTGGAGCTTTAAACATATCCCAAGCAACACAAAAGGTTCAAATATTTGTTTCAAATGACATCTCTTTGCAAAATATTCCTACAAGAAAGGGGATGGTTGGAGTAGGACTATACAAATTTATTTTACCATATCTTGAACACCCTTTCACCAAATTTCCACCTGATATAAGGCATCAAAGTGTGAGTACTCTTGTTGAGTCTACTATCTATGAATCTACTAAACCATTTACAGTTGAGTACTCACTTTCAGTACCAACAAAAAATGGTGTGGAAGATAAGTTTAAAGGAAGAAGAACTAGTCTGGTGAGATGGGAAAAGTGTAAGAAGCGAATTTTGATCAAAAAGTCTGATCCACACAATCAAAAGGAAACTATGTCCTTAGCAACTGATTTTGTAGAGGCGATTTCATCTGGCTTGTTTCCCGAGCATCCTGATCTTGTTGCAGGTTTATGTGAGGTGGTTAAGTTAGGGTGTATTTTAGGTTTTGATGATGATGCAGTAAATTACATGCTCCAGTCCAAAAACTTGCAACTGTTAGTAGAGGATGAACATTTCCTCTCATCTATTTTTCCTAAAATGAATGAAAGCTTGTTTCCATAAGAACCAGTGAGAGGATTCTATGGATGTAGCTCTAGGGACACGAAAAGCATCTTGAGACCAGCTAAGCCAATGAAATCAACTGGATTGTTTTCACTAGATTGTCTACAAGGATGGGAAACGAGCTTGTTTTTGTTTAAACAAGCAATAACCAATATGGAAGAATCTGCATCCGAGAGTATGAAAAATAATCTGGTGAGGTTGTCATTTCCATTGGAAACAATAGATATAGATACAGAGTATCGTCTGAAGATGATAGGTGATGCCCACTTCAAAATGTTGATTACTTCAGAATTTCTCAGTGGAAATGAAAATAGTGGGATGGTGCCACTGAAGCTGGATGATTTACTTGGTAGTCCTGAACTCATGGAACATTTTGTAGTAAGTGGAAAATCAGAGGAAACAACTTCATCACTTCCTTCTAGTGGCAATGGCAATGGTGATTTGGATGTAGAGACGTTGAAGTCAATTGTAGGAGCTATTGTTTTGTAGCCATTATGGGTAGCATTTATCATACGGTAATCCACCTGACAGACCTAACCATGATATTTCTGACATTGGTGTCAACATAAGGCCTTAGAGGTGTGTCACTTCAGATGGAATCTCTTAGAGGAGCTCATCCCTTCCAATAAAGTCCTAAGGATTTACAGAATTGATACTTCTGGTCTTACAGAATAACATGCGTGTTGGCTCATAATAATACTATAGAAAATATGGATATAAGTGGAAATCATATCAATTCCAAATGTGGTCAAGAGTTTAGGAGGGTCCTTCAGGAAAACAGGACTCTGAAACATCTGAATATGTCAAACACTGGCATGAGTGATAAGGGTGTTTCCTACATTGCAGCTGCTCTGTTTTCGAACCATACCTTGCAATCCTTGCAACTTGAAATAAATCCAATGGGAGGAGAAGGAATTGATCATTTTATCTATCCTCTTAGTAGGTTCAAACCAAGCCAGCCTCAAGCAAATACTTCTCTGAAATTTTTGTCCATTGGGGGACCTCAGACTAAGATGGGTAGTTCTGGTGTAAGTGCATTGGTGCAGATGATCTTCACAAACCATAGTTTGCTAAAATTTGCTATAAATGATGAATGTAGCATGGGCACAACTGATTTCATCAAAATTATTGTAGCTCTTCAAAGAAATGCAGATTTGAAGTCCCTGTCTTTGAAGGGATGTAAAGGAGTTGCAGGAGATGATGTACTTGAAGCAATTATGGATACACTTTTGGTGAATCCCTGGCTTGAAGAGATTAACCTGAATGGAACTTTGCTTGAAGCCTCTTGTAACATTGGTCATGTTCACCAACGACTTGGAAAAAATGCCAATGTTGAGCCACAAACTGATTTTTTGGAAGACATACCCATGACAGTGCCCAAACTGCTAGAGTTTTCCTCTGTGGACAAGAATTTGTAGGCAAGATTTATGACTTTCATGATTCACCCTTAATTTGTTTCTTATTATACAAAAAGGTAAAGGAAACGATCCAATCTACTTCTATATATTGTTGAAATATTCAGTGAGGAGAATGATAATATATTATATATAATACTTAAAAAAAATTATAGATAGATAGATCAATCATGCAATGACAACGAGGAAGATTATTCATTATTTGGAATCAAATAAAATATGACCTAAAAAGACATTTAAGCTTTTCAAAATTCATAAGAGTAAGACAATTTTACAGTTTTTGAAATTAGATGACTTATTCTTTTTATGAATGTTATTAGGTATTCCATGATAAATTGGACAACCAATATTTATTTTTCGAATTCAAATGATGAATATCCGCAATTTTGGCTACAGGTAAAACAACTCTATGTAATTCCATATTGCAGAGTTTTGCTCGAGCCAAGATTCCATCACTAAACCAAATAGAAACTCTTGTGAAACCAGTTGAACCTATCACAAGAACTCAAGGTATCAAAATCAAGGTCTTGGAAGGTGATGATACTAGAATCTCAATTTGGGACGTTGCAGGTCAGCGTGAGTTCCATGCTTTTCATGATATCATGTTCCCTGGTCCCGGGAGCCCATATTTCTTTCTCATAATTTGCAGTCCGTTCAGAAAACCAGACAACATACGACCCAAAAAGCTTCAAGAACTTGAAGAAGATATAGTATATTGGCTAATATTAATTTTTTTGAATTCCAGAAGAGCAGAGTCCTTTCTCACTCATATTGTTACAACTTCTGAAAGTTCATAATTGTTATTATCAGTGGTCTAATGCGTTTATAGGCTTAGGGATCATTTCACTAACTTTTTTAAATTATCTCCAACCGTATATACAGTGGATGCAAGGTCATCTCGTTCAATGAATAAATTTTCTCATCATGTGCAATAAACAACCAAAATTTTTTAGAAAGGCTTCCCAAAATTTACCAAGTATGCAATGACGTAAGAGTGCTGTTGTTCAATTGGAAATCTGGGCATTCCAACAAGCCAGTTATGAGATGGGAAGAGTTTGCTCAACTGTTTGAAATGAAAATTCCAGCACTGAGAATACAATCTCGCTATGATGACCCCACAAAGGTTGAAGACAGGTGAAGAGCCATAGCATTCTCTTTGCATAAAGCTGGAGAAATCATCTTTTTTCAAGAGCTTCATTTCATCATAGTGAATCGTGAGTGGTTTTGTGAGGAAGTCCTTGGACATCTAACAAGACTGAAAAACAAAATATAATCTAATTTGGATCGACAACAAAGTGGATTTAAAACTACAAAAGATTTGGAGATGATTTTAAGAGAATTTTTACAGGGTTCAGTACTCAGATTTGGTCCTAGAAGTTTTGAGAATGTGCATCAAAGTGACCTTGTGGGCATGATGTTGAAACTAGAACCCTGTTATGAACAAGATCCTAGAAATCACAATTTTAAGTTTTTCATACCTGCAATAGTAGAGGAAGGTCATTACAAGCCACAAACATGGAAGCTAGGTGGATCAGAGAAGAATAGGAGACACAGTTGATTTATTCTAGATATCGGAGATCTCATGTCCTGTTTACTACTCAACCACTGATAGAGTTGAAGTTGGATACCATATTCCCTGGGGTGCAAGGCATAATATGTTAGATTCACCCACTTATCCATTTAAGGAAATTTGATTCATGATTGTAAGAAATAGCTTCTACTTGAAGATTGTGAGCGATTATGTAATCACTCCCCCATGTCTGTCTATCTATCTATCTCCCCAAGGAACTTCGTGACTATTACGTGAAAATGGGGATACAGTGCTTATGTCACCAATGCATCCCTTTATTTATGGAAGGCAGGGAACACATGGAATGCATCAAGGAACAAAATTAATGCTTCCATATGGTTCGCTCTAATTATCAAACAATGCTTCAATGATTAGTTTGGAATCTCTCAAGATAATTAGCTCTTAGATCTCTCTTTGTAAAGCAATATTTAAGCCTCTTAGAATTGTCCTAAATTATCCTTCATCATCGGGACTACATTCCAAGCCTTCCATATTTGAAATAGAAAAAATATTGGAGAAATTTCATAGATGGCTACTTGTGCCAATAACTAGGGATTTTCCTTTATTTTCCTGTGAAAATGGAATCTCTAGAAATCCAACGTGATATCATCTGGATCAGATTATATCAATGAAAACTTGGAATGAAACATAAAATCCTTCTATGGAATGAAGAAAAGAAAACCAAACACGTGTAGCTTCCTCAAGTTGTGATATGTATCTGCTTCATTGAAATTTCAAGTGTTGAAAAGTGTTTCTTGCATGCATTGACTGGAGGTGATAACATGATATGAAATATGTCAAATATGGTCATGATGTGCATTGGATTTTGTGTGAGGAGTCAGGACTAGCTATATTTTATAGATGCTAAATAATTTCTCACTTTTGGCATGGATTATACATAAGGACAAAATAGGGAATGATAATTTTTTATTGGGAGAAACATATAAAGAACCCTTGTTTTTTGTGGTTCTTGATTTGTTATTAATTATTTCATAGTCTAGAGTTGTTGTTCAAACTAAAATATCAAGTTCAGTGTGTGCTCATCTAGTTTGAGCATCCATCAATTAATTTAAGACAATATTTGATTTATTTTTTGTTTAAGTTTTTCAGTGAGGGATAATCATTTAAACTCTTAAATGATAAATCTTTTCTCTAAACTAGAAGTCTAGATTTTATAATTTAAATCAATATCATATTTACTGATATGTATACATGAATTTGTTCAGGGTAAAACATTGGATTTTTTTTTTCCTATTGTGGAGTCACTAACAAATGGTCCAAATGACAAAGTTAGGAATACAGCCTATGGAAGGTCCCCCAGTGTGATTGTGTTAGTTCCAACAAGGGAGCTTGGAAAACAGGTAGCCTTTTAAAAATTTTGGAGCTTTGTTTATCATATGCCATTTGACTTGATATTGAAATTGTTCAAAAAGTTCATTTGTAATTTATTTATGCTTGTGACTTCAGGAATTCCATGTAAGAAATGTTTTCTAATGCAGGTCCATGGTAACTTTGAGGTTTATGGTGGAGCAGTTGGCCTTCATTCATCCTATGTATATGGAGAAGCTCCCTATGGTCCATAGGAATATGCATTGTGTAGAGGTTTGACTTTGAGATTTATGGTGGAGAAGTTGGCCTTCATTCATCCTCTGTATATGGATGTGAGCCCTATGCTCCACATGAATATGCATTGCGTAGAGGTGTGGATATCATTGTTGGTACACCTGGGTGCACTAAGGTGACAATTAAATATATTTTGTATACTATTTGAGCACAAATGTCATGGGCAGACACTTCATAGTCGCTTTTCTCTTCCAAAGGATAAGATGTAAAATGGGTGAGATGATTTTCACTAAGTATTAACTATGTCCTCGAATGGCAATTAAATATGCATTTTAAAGAACAAATTGACAGCTCCTCCTTTGGTAACATATAAAATTATCAAAATAGTTAACTAAAGAGTATGCTAATAAAATGAAAACATCCCCACCTATCTACCATTAAAACATAAACCAAAATCTACAATTTGGTTGCTTGGTTGGTTTGTAAAGTGGGGGCATTGTTATGCCCCCCACCAAGGTGAATGTCTTGTGGGTGAAATTTGGGTTAGTAGGATACTTGCCCAATTACAACATCTTAGCAAAAGGGTAGCTTCCTCGTTGTGAGATGTATCTGCTTCATTTTAAAGTCAAGCGTTGAAAAGTGCTACTTACATGCATTGAATGGAAGTGATAAAATGAGATGAAATATGTCAAATATAGTCATGACATGCATTAGATTTTGTGTGAGGAGTCATGACTAGCTAGATTTTATAGATGCTCAACAATTTCTCACTTTTTGCATGGATTATACATAGGGAAAGAACATGGAATGATAATTTTGTATTGAGAGAAACATATAAAGCGCCATGGATTTCTGTGGTTCTTGATTTGTTACTAATTATTTCATAGTCTAGAGTTGTTGTTCAAACTAAAATATCAAGTTTAGCATGTGCTCATCTGGTTTGAGAATCCATTAATTAATTTAAGACAATATTTTATTTATTTCTTCTTCAATTTTTTCAGTGAGGGATAATCAATTAAACTCTTAAATGATAAATCTTTTATCTGAACTAGAAGTCTAGATTTTATAATTTAAATCAATATCATATTTACTGACATGCATACATGAATATGTTTAGGGTAAAACATTGGCATTTGTGTTTCCTATTGTGGAGTCGTTAACAAATGCCAAAGGTAGAAATGCAACCTATGGAAGGCCCCCCAGTATGATTGTGTTAGTTCCAATAAGGGAGCTTGCAAAATAGGTAACCTTTTAAAAATTCCAGAGCTTTTTCTATCATCTACAGTCTTAATTGATATTGAAATTGTTCAAATAGTTCATTTGTAATTTCTTTATGCTTGTGGCTTTAGGAATTCCATGCAAGAAATGCTTTGTAATGTAGGTCCATGTTGACTTTGAGGTTTATGTTGGAGCAGTTGGCATTCATTCATCCTTTGTATATGGAGGTGCTCCCTATGGTCCATAGGAATATGCATTGCGTAGAGGTGTGGATATCATTGTTGGTACAACTAGACGCATTAAGGTGACAAAACATGTTTTGTGTTAATTTATCCCTTTTATGTGTTATGTTCATAGTAAATTCAAGCTTGACATTATGGTTGATCTATGAAGAACTTCAGACGGCTTTTAAAGAAAGGCTTCAAGTAGTGTATTTCCTACATCCAGGGATTCAGTCAAGACTGTTTTTTTGGAACCATTGGCTGGTTCTCCTTGAGTGCAGGGTGAGTATTAAGATGAGTTTGAATTAGGTGAGTATTAAGCTAAGTTTTCATTTTGATTTAGATAATTTATTAGGACTAGTTGCATATAAATTATTCTCAAGGAAGGTTCTTTATCTGTTCTCCTAACCCCTTATTCTTTTGCAGTATCATCTAATATTTAACAATGGACACAATACAACACAAGCTCTCCATATTCAAAAATTTGTAGCCAAATGAACAACCTAAATTCCAAAACATTTATCCTCTATGTTTCTATTTTAGGGGAAAAATGGATCCATATCTGGAACATATGATTTCATCTCCAACGTATTGTTATCCTCATTCTTACCATCTGTATCTTCACATTGACACTCCGTTCTACTTACTATAGCTAGCATTGAGTCACGAAGGCCTTCCATATACTAAGGTACCTCTGATGAGAGTATAAGAATATCCTTTGGTTGACCATTAAGATTTGTTTCCCTTCCACTCTCCTATATCATATTCTCTATCAAATCAACATTTTGTATATCAACACTACAACTTTTGATGGTTGTATCTTCTTTTTATTTAATTTTTTCCAGAAAGTTTACAGCTGCGTATGGAGCTTAGAGATGGGTTTAAGAGTATTATGGAGTTCAACCCTTGTTTATTCTACAGGAGATGTAATAAAAAGGTAAAGGTATTATTCTATGGACTCACTGGGTTTCCTTCGGGAAGTTCTTTGTAGACACTACAAGTCTATTGCATGATTCAGTTTCTATGAGAAACAAGTATGACTAATGCATTATTTGTAGTGGTATTTCCCAAGTGCACATACAACACTTCCATCAACTTAAGGTTCATCACAACCCATCAACTTCATTACAATAAATTCAACATCCATTTACTTATCAAAGCCTAAAAGTCAAGGCAAGGTCTATTAGCAATTTCTGGATTTAGTAGTAAAAAGAATAAACTTGGTTTATAAGATTTGCGTGAAGGTTAGAAATGGAAGAAAGGATGAACACAACCCCTTGTGAAGAGATTCCTATGCTACCTATGCCCAATTTTTACTACACTCTCAAGGATATTGTATTTGAGGCTACAAAGAATAAAGAGGGATTAATAAAGAAGGATTAACAATATTTCATGGGAATAATTTATGGATGAATATGATGCAGAATTGATAGCAGAACAAGAAATTTGGGTTTCCATATATCCTTATCAAAATAACTAGGCCTTTGGCTATGCTAATGGAGATGTGTATAAATGGAAATTCCGCTGGAGAATACTTGCACAAAAAATTGATCTAGAACCATTACCATATGAGGGTTAAGGGTTCAGTTTGGATGAGGCAATGAAAGACAAAGGTCCAGTCTGGGATGCAATTTTTAATGAAAGTAAGCTCTTTGATTGAGCACTTGGGAAGGAAGTTATGTATGCCTCTGTTTTGAGTATATTTTTTCATTGTACTACATTTAACATTAATATTTCTTTTTTCATTCAAATTTGACTATAGTTAGATCACCTAACATATCACATTCTTTTTCTTTTATGCTCTTCTTCCATATGCCCTACTGACTTACGATGTTTCCTTTGCAACATATAGTGAAAATGCTAGTTATGTTATGATAACTATAATTATATATACTTAAATGTTATAGTTATAACTAACTAATTGTAATCATAAAATTGTAATCTAATGGTATATCTAGTTATGTTAACTAGCTATAACTATAATAACACACACACACACACACACACACATATAATATTGTGTGTGTGTGTGTGTGTTCAAGTTTCAACAATACATCAATTATACATACATTAAATCCATGATGGAAAGTGCATTTAAAGTGAATAAAAGCATTTTTTACTCTTTTCTAATTCATACCATATTTTTTTCTTTATGTAGTGAGTTCTAAGTGAAACATTACCTTCATGTGCTTGCACCTAGTACATCTCATGTATCAAAGTCAAACATTATAAGAACTTGTCTTATGGATTATTTGGCTGGCATGAAATTTTATTAGTTTTAAAAATAGGTTATTTTATTTTTTTACATATATTTAAATATTTATGCTCCATAAATAAAATGCATTATTAAGAAATGGGAAAAAGTGTGAAGTTAGCTTTGATCACCTCTTTTATTTGTGTTTACATTGAACTCAATACTTTGGTCGATAAATTATCAAAAAAGGGACTCTAAAGTTTAGGACTTCGGGCTAGATTATTCTACTTGAGTTTAGAAATAGTTTTCTCATCAACATTTTTTCTAAGTCAACAATTTTTTCTTGGATTAGTTTATATGTATTATATGTAATAGTTTAGTCAACATTTTTTTCTTTTATTAGTTAATATGTATTACGTGTATTATATGTAATATGTAGAGACATTTCCTATATGCCCCCAACCACAGGTCATCAGAGTGTGTGGGGGGTCTACTATACATGGTTGGGCTCGTGATAGATCACATAGCCCATCTAGAGTGTGTGTTCTACTCATAGATCCTACCTCGAACACTAGTCGGAGTGTCAAAGACATTGTTTCTATCTCTATTGATGGTCATACCATTGATAGTGGACCTTCTTCACATGTTGAAGCTATCTCTCCTACATTTTTAAATCCTCTTTAAACTTTATGTGTTTATGTATTGAGATTGTCTTTAATTTTTAAATTGTCTTCAATTGATGTATTTGAATTTAATTTTTATGTTATGATACTTAGTTTGTTATATATGATATTAAATTATGTTTATAATTTATATACCCTTAGTAGGGAAAAGATAAGGATTGTCCTGTAGTGTCAATCCCTCTGTGGAACAATCCTACAGCCACTATTACACTCTATGATGTTAGGACCCATCACGCATGGATCAAACGAGAGCTAGGTAAAATAACCTGCTAGGTCACCTACTAGGTGTAGTTTGACTTTGATGTCAGAGAGCATTGAGAGGTTGATCGATGCATACCAGAGGGTGGGCCCACAGAGCCACCTGCGACATTCCATACAGAGGATAAGAAGGTTATAAGTTAGAGGGACACATACTTGGGAGGCAATGGAAACCACCACCAAGGGCATTGATGTTCATGGGGCATCGTTTGACGCCCTTCCAGACTGCCATGTTAGACATGGTCATCCAATTCCAATCAAATTATTTAGCAATATTTATGTGACCCCCTGTGTTTATGATTGATTCATTGGATCTTGGGGCTAGTTCCCCCACCATGACTAGGTCCCCATTTACTTCACAAACCATACATATGTGGAGTTTGTGCTCTATATGAGGTAAAATTACTCTGATACCATATCTGAGTTTTATGGATCTACCTTGGGACGTAGCTATGATCGTTCCAGGGATCATAGGGACCCTGCGCATGTACCGTCACCATTGATATTGTTGCCACTACTGTCTTAGAGCGTGGTATTGCCGACATAGCTAGAGCTAATATCGCATATTAGCATTGAGACTAGACATACTATTGTAGATAACAAGTAGATGACATTGGCGAGTGTGTACGTTGCATTGCATGGAGAGATGAGAAAACCACGATCGTTGTCTCCTAACTAGAAAATTTCATTGTATGATGATGAATATCTTAAGAGTTTATCTACCAAGAATTTTTTTCCATATGCACGTATGTGTCGTAATGCCTCTGTGACACTTGGAGGATGCATGAACCACATGGCCGAGACCATGTACATATATACAAAACTTTTGACTCATATTTTCAATTATAAATTATTTATATCAATTAATATATTAGATTGCATTTATATTAATAATTTCATGCTAACATATAGACACAACCTGGCTACATGATGAGGTTCCATGATCATCTGAGGGGGAAGTTGTTCAGCCAGAGTAACCTCCACCAATGTATGTTTCCATTGATTCTCCTCCACCTCCAGTTCCTTAACACACTCATGTGGAGGTAAATTTTTTAATTCCAAATATTTCAATATTTTATTTTTTTATGTTACATGTATGTTAATTAGTTAATAGATGAACTATAATTTATCTTTTCCATTGTGTATAGAGGCCCATATGCAAAGTGGTGTCGATGTTGTAGTTATGTGGATGCATGAGTTGGATGTTGGGTGTCTTCACATTGATGATATAGGTCCATAAATGCAAGTCCCAATTGTTGAGCCACAAACATGGGAGCACCAAACCCAAATTGATTAGACCCCCATCCTACCCGAATTACATTTGGACTCGAATGAGGTTAGTAGATTTATATGTAATTAAATGTGTTTCAAAACCATTTATTTACAAATTTTTTATTTCATACAAATAATGTTGTAACAAATGTGTTATGTTGTGGTATCGAATTGTGGACACTTACTTTGGATAGTGAAACTCACATAAGGGTTCTAGTGAAAGTTTCTAGAGTGGATAGTTTGATATTTTCAGGCCCATTTCATATGGCACATTCACATGTGATATGTAAAAACTTTGTATATTTTTGTAGGAATTTACAGGGTAAGTTACTCAGACAGAACACCAAAGGACACCACTCACAAACATATCACAGATCAATACACCAGTATTTTGACGTGGTTAAAACCCTCAAAGAGGGAAACAGTCCACGGCCTGAGCCAACGTGGCCGCTTTAGGCAATTTATTAATAAAAGAATGAAAATTTACATATGCTTCTCTCATAGACGGATTACCCTACAAATGACCCTCCATGCTCTTTAAATAGAGATCATGGACCAATCGGGTGTTAAGCCACGGATCAAGTGTCGGTAATACCGAGGAGAGAATGAACCGTCGGATCACTACATATCGTGACCGTCGGATTGTAAGTTACAAAATGTACATAGTAAAGAAACACACTTTACCTAACTCTATACTAGACCAAGTTGTACTTAACTATTTCCTATGTGTCGGAATATCCTAACATCCCCCCTTAAGAGCAACTTGGGATAGGATTGAAGGATTTACAAATATGACACAATAGGAGAAGGAAGGAGGCACTAGAGCCTATCCCCCCATAGTGACAACTTCCTGAACTCCAACCATAAATCGAAGTTTAGTGAACTTCGCCTCAGTGAGAGCCTTTGTAAAGATGTTTGCAACTTGATCATCTGTTGAACAATATTGCACTTCAAGAACATGGTCGTGAATGAGCTTTCTGATGAAGTGCATGTGGAGTTCAATGTGTTTGCTGCGCTGATGTTCGACTGGATCTTTGCATAGCTGAATGGCACTTTGATTATCACACCAAAGTGTAGTCGGATGTTGCTGCTGAAAGCCAAACTCTGACAGGATCTGACGAAGCCACAAGGCTTCCTTACTAGCTTCTACGGCACCACAATACTCTGCTTCTGCTGAAGAAAGAGAAATGGCACCTTGTTTCTTGCAAGCCCATGTAATAGGTCTTGAACCAAGAGTGAACACATAACCTGCAGTAGACTTTCGATCATCAGGGTCACCAGCCCAATCGGAATCAGTGAAACCAACCAATAGAGGAGATGCTTCAGAACTATAATGAATCCCAAACTGAACTGTACCTCGAACATAACGAAGTATTCTTTTAGCTGCTTTCCAATGACTTTCACGTGGGTTTTGCATAAACCGAGCAACAAGGCCAACGACAAAGGAAAGGTCAGGACGAGTATGGGTTAGATACAAAAGTTTTCCTACAAGTTGACGGTATAAGGTAGCATCAACTTCAGGAGAAGTACAAGTGACTGAAAGTTTGACTCCAGACTGAAAGGGAGAAGGGGCTGGCTTACAGTCTTCCATGTGAAAATGGCGTAGAATATCACAGGCATACTTGGACTAAGAAAGGGAAATACCTTCCTTGGATTGCAAGACTTGAAGACTGAGAAAATAATGTAAGTGTCCTAAGTCTGTCATTTCAAACTTCCTTTTAAGGCTAGACTTCACATGGTTTATAAGGTTGGGATCACTACCAGTCAGGATAAGATCATCAACATAAAGAACAAGAATGATAAGAGACTTGCCCACTTTCTTGGTGTAGACAGTATTGTCAGAATGACACCTAGAGAAGCCAGATTCTAAAAGAAAGTTATCCATTTTGGCATACCAAGCTCGAGGAGCTTGCTTGAGACCATAAAGGGATTTCTTAAGCCAACATACAAGGCTGGAGTCTGTTTGTATAAAGCCAGTAGGTTGTTCCATATAGATTTCTTCATGCAAGTCCCCATGCAAGAAGGCAGATTTAACATCCATCTGATGGACTTCCCATTTGAAAGAGGCAGCAAGGGAAAGAACAAGGTGGATAGAGTTCATTTTGGCAACAGAGGAGAAGGTTTCAGTGTAGTCAATGCCTTCAACTTGTGAAAAACCCTTAGCAACAAGACGAGCTTTATGTTTATCAACTTTCCCATCTGGTCCATACTTGGTTCTGTAAACCCATTTGCATCTAACAAGTTTTCGTCCCTTTGGTAGAGGAACAAGATCCCATGTATCATTTTCCAATAAAGAATGATATTCTTCATTCATAGATGCTTCCCAATCTGGATGGCCTGAAGCTTCTGCAAAGGTGTCAGGATCATAATTAACTGAAGCTTGAGCCAGTAAATAAGAGGCTCTCTCGAACTGAGAACGTGTACGTCACTGATCTGTAGGATCACCGGCAAGATCACCTGCTGCATCCCGAGTAGTACGGACCCATTTTGGAAGCTGAGGAGCTGAAGGAGGATCCTGAGAAGGTGGGGGAGGATTTTCATCCTCGCTTTCATCATCCGAAGAAGAAATATTTTCAAAAGTAGAAGAGATAGGGAGAGGTGGCACATCCGCCGAACTAGGCTCGCAGGCCGATATATTTTTAGCAAACTTTACTTCTCTTCTAATGATAACATTTTTGGACTTAAGTGGAATAAGTCTATATCCTTTGACATCTTCAGAATATCCAACAAAAATACATTTTTCACTCTTAGTTTCTAAAGCTTTATGTTTCTCATCTGGAATATGGGCCCATGCTTCACTTCCAAAAACACGAAAGTGACTTACATCTAGTTTAATTGAGCTCCATGCTTCTTCTGGAGTGATATTCTTTAAAACCTTAGTAGGAGTGCAATTTATTATGTAATTTGCACAGTTAATTGCTTCTGCCCAATAATTAAGACTAAGTCCTTTAGATTGAAGCATACAATTAGCCATTTCCTTTAAGGTGCGATTCTTCCTTTCAGCTACACCATTTTGTTGTGGAGTATATGGAACAGTATGTTGCATTTGAATTCCATTCTCAGTGCAAAAGTTGATGACTATGTTTTTAACATATTCTCCACCATTATCAGATCTTAGCTTAAGAATTTGATGTCCAGATTGTTTTTCAACAAAGGCTTTAAAGGCCAGGAACATGTTAAATACTTCACTCTTGAGTTTTAAGAAGTATACCCAAGTGCGTCTGGAGAAATCATCAATGAAAGTTAAGAAATACTTGTAGCCAGAGAATGAAGCAACTGGAAGTGGACCACATAAATCACTATGCACGAGCTATAAAGGGGCTGAGGCGTGCCAAGAGGCACGTTTTTCAAAACTGTCCCGATGATGTTTTCCAAGTACACATCTGGAACAAACACCATCTCTGCAAGATACCATTGGAAGACCTGTCACCATATTTTCTTTACATAGATTCTGAAGAGTGCGATAGTTTAAGTGACCAATTCGCTCATGCCAAAGTTTGCTCACTTCATCATAATGAGCAACAAATACTGAGGGAAGATTTGATGACCCAAAGTTGTGAAACTTATACAACGTTGTAGAATCATCAGCAATGCCAGTAGCTAAAATCTGTCTAGGATCTCTTAGGTCCTTAATTACAACATCATGAGGTGAAAATTCAATGATTTTACCTTCACCTGAATGGGTTATTTGATATACAGATAGAAGGTTGCAGGATAAGGTTGGAACACATAATACATCATTAAACTGACCATTGTCTAGATGAACAGTTCCAGTCCCTACAACACTAAGAGATCTATCATCACCAACATATATATTTTTGGTGTTACAATCATTTAAAGAAGAAAACATGGCTTTGTTTTTGGCCATGTGATAAGAAGCTCCAGAATCAATGAGCCACTCATGAGAATGAGAAGAAGAAGATACATTTAGTGCATAGCCATACCGAGATGCATGACAACCACATGCAGAAAGTTCTATTCCTGAAGATGAAGTTGAAGTTGAAGAGTGCTCCAAATGGATGCTATGCTTCTTCATTGTTGCTTCCAAGGCTTCCATCTTCTTAAAGCATTTGGATTCTCAGTGGCCATTTCGATTACAAAAGTTGCAATGTCTATCAGTCTTCTTCCCTTTGTTTTTATTTGTCTTATCATTTTGTTGAAATGATTTTTCATTTTGAGGCTGAAATTGCTTAGGACCCTTGTTTGGTTTAGGACCATTCTTTTTAGGGTACAACTTCTTAGGATTCTTTGGATTTGGTTGCTGCTGGGCGGCTAACGCTTTCTTAGAAGAGTTTCCAGGATGAAGAAGACCAAGGTGTAAGAGTTTTTCTTGTTCTCTTATTAAAGAATCACAAAAGGAATCAAAGGAAGGGAACTTGTAGGTTTGTCCTTGAGAAATGAAGGCTTCTCTTGTAGAATGGAAGGTGGAAACAAACACAAAATAGGCTGGTCCCAACTTAGTAAGAATGGAGTAGATAAGGCTACTAGCTTTTTTCTTAACCTTAACACCTTCCAAGAGAAGTCTAAGGGTCTTGAATTTGGACAAAAAATCTTCAATGCAAGAAAAATTATTGGGGTCCAATGTAAGCAATTCATTTTCAAGTTGATGGGCTTTAAGTTCATTTTTAATTCCAAAGACTTTAGTAATCTGTTTCATTGCTTCATCAGGAGTATCAAGTTATGCAATATGGAATCTAAGATCTGGAGAAATAGACATCCCTATCAACCCATGTGCTTGGTCTTGTCTATTTTCCCATTTAGCTGCCTTGTCTTCATCTTTCGGTTTGGTCTCTTGGCCTGTGGCTATTCTGTAAAGACCTTTACTTCTAAGTAAATCCACAATGTAGGACCACCATTGGAAGTAGTTGGTGCTATCAAGAATAACTTGGCATGAAATTTCCATTTTGAAAACCTGAAGCTATAAATGCTGAAACTAAGTGTTTCAATGGAAAGATCTCGAAAAATTAGGCTATTTAAAAAAAAACGGTTCTGAAAACGGCTTCCGGATGAAGAAGTTATGGCTTTTTGAAGAAAATTTGATGAAGTCGCCAACGAAGTGCGGGAATGTGCGGAAATGAAAAATTCGCCCCCACAAAATGGAGATTTGAACCCAAGACCTCTACTCTCATAAATTAGCTTTACACCAAGTGAGCTATACAAAAAGTTTAAGAGAGAGAGAGAGAAAGAGAGGGAGAGAGAGAGGGGGGGGGGGGGTTGATGCTTTGGGTTGCGTGCTTACTTTGAGAAAGCTCTTTTTCCCTACAAAACAAAAAACACAAAACCCAACACGGACATACAAAAAAAACGAACCTTGCGGCTCGAAGTTAGCTTTAGCCGGAAACTAAATATTTTCAAAAACGAACCTTGCAGCTCGAAGTTAGCTTTAGCCAGAAACTAAATATTTTCCTCAATGTTTCTGATTTTCCGAGATCACACTAAGGCGCAGCGGAAAAGAGCATACGCATGAGAAAAATCCTTCCTTTATGTTTCTGATTTGCCCAGATCGCACAGAGTCGTAGGGCAAAGAGCATACGCAGAAATGAAAGGTATAGATCCGGTAATAAAAAAAAGCTAAATAAACCGAAAACCGAAATAAACAGAGAGAAAATAACTGTAAACTGCAAATAAACACTGTATACCTCCAGATCTTAAAAATGACGCAGCTAGGGCTACCGGAAACCTTTTCGCGTGAAACGAAAGGAGTTCCTCACTGGAACAGATGCTCCCAACACAACAGAGTAGTCCTCTTGGCCCGAAAGCAGGCAGAAACAGTAGATCTAGGAAACGGTTGTCGGATGCAGTTCTACCGGCTTCAGATTTGGATAACCAACAGACATAGCCCTCAAATAGCTCTGATACCATGTAGGAATTTACAGGGTAAGTTCCTCAGATAGAACACCAAAGGACACCGCTCACAAACAGATCACAGATCAATACACCAGTATTTTGACGTGGTTAAAACCCTCAAAGAGGGAAACAGTCCACGGCCTGAGCCAACGCGGCCACTTCAGGCAATTTATTAATAAAAGAA
Organism: Pinus tabuliformis; assembly: GCA_031772625.1. Classification (NCBI taxonomy): domain Eukaryota; kingdom Viridiplantae; phylum Streptophyta; class Pinopsida; order Pinales; family Pinaceae; genus Pinus; species Pinus tabuliformis. The sequence goes on along the minus strand of CM062812.1, from coordinate 779,036,982 downwards.
TGAAAATTTACATATGCTTCTCTCATAGATGGATTACCCTACAAATGACCCTCCATGTTCTTTAAATAGAGATCATGGACCAATTGGGTGTTAAGCCACGGATCAAGTGTCGGTAATACCGAGGAGAGAATGAACCGTCGGATCACTACATATCGTGACCTTCGGATTGTAAGTTACAAAATGCACATAGTAAAGAAACACACTTTACCTAACTCTATACTAGACCAAGTTGTACTTAACTATTTCCTATGTGTCGGAATATCCTAACAATTTTCATACATGGAAAAGTTATGGATATAATTGTATATATTTTCATATGGACATTTTATTCATACATTCATTAAATTTTAGTTTGTAGATCTATTTTATTATTTCACTAGTTAAAAAAAAATAGAAACGAATAGAGTTCATATACTTAGAAGTTAAATACTCCAGAAGACTTGGAATATGAAGATTTCCATTAAGATACAATGATATATATTAAAATGAATGAATGAGAACGATTTTACAAACGAGAGTGAGGGATTTCTTATATACCCTAGGCATTTGTCCCTTTATGAATGGTCATGTACTTTAGGGGCATACCTCCATTAACTAATTACTAATTAATCATTGTTTATTATTTCTATTTACATTTTTTATATCTATATCTTATTCATAACATTGTCTTCCTCCTCAAAAATTTTTGTCCTAAAAGCTTGTTGATGTAAAGGCGTGATCTCTTTTTTCTCTTTGAATGTCTTCTTGTCTCAAAATTGTCATGTTTTTTGATACAAGTTGATATGATACTTGAAGTGTTGAATTGTTATAACTGAATTGAGTTGTGCGCACTTTAGTAACCTTCACAGCATAAGTTTGTTATTTATTTTCTGAGCGATATAAATTCATAGATTTATTGAGATGTCTATTCTTGTGATTCATATGTAGGTAAGGAGTTATTTTGGTTTGTCCTTTCCTTATCATTTGTGTGGAAATATTCTAATGTCGTTGAGTTGGTTACAAAATCTTCACTTGGGTTTTTCATCATTTAAACTAAAAGTTTTGAATATGATTTCCTTTCAACGAGGTCTTCATATTCTTGAGTTCTCATATTGACTAGGTCGGTATTCATTTATTTTCTTCAACTTGGATAGTTATGTCTGAAGAATTCGATATGTCTTTCATGTTGAGTTCTTCTAGTTTATTTTTCAAGGATTTCTTGTCATTTTTAAGTTTCTTAATTTTCATCAATAATTTCTCTTTGCGGTCATTGAGGTAAGTAACTTCTTCATTTTTGTCAGTAGTGATTTTTTCAATTCCCCTTTGAATATTTTTTATCGCTTTTTTACTTTCTTGATAAATTACTTTTGAGATATCTAGTGTGTCTTCTGGTGTTACTGAATTCATCTTCACTGTAACATCTTGTAGCATTATTTTTTTCTTTTTTTAAGAAAATGTTAAAAATGTCTTTGTATTTAGGATGAAGGACCCTAGTGATTCCATACAACGCGAACCTAGAATCATATCACTATTATTACAAAATAAGGTTTTAACGGTGAATTGCGAGATAAAAGTATAGTTTCCCATGCTTAGTTTTATATTGCTTATGGTATATTGTATATTACTCATTGAATTCATTATTTAAATTATGTTTTATTCAAGAATCACTAGCTGGTTAGTGCATACAATACTAACAGAATTATTAATTTCAATAGGACTGATAGAGATGATAAAATCCTTTCCTACAAGTGATCCTTTGATTTTAAATAGTGCACCAACACATATACTACAAGGTTTAGGAAATCTTCCTTCTATCATTTCTCACTTAGACTCAATTTATTTCTCGTTAGTGATTGATTCCATTTTTTTGGTTGAAATGAGCTTAGGTTTTTAAAGATAATCCCTTTAACTTTTTATTAATGCTTCAAACCATTTTAAATATAACTCTTATTTTTTAATTTTTTTTAATAAAAACTCAAAATTTTTGCGTGAATATATATGGACTTCTCTAATATATATGTATCATTTTTTCCATTAAAATATGGACTTTATTTTGTATTTTTCAATGAGCTTAAGATTTAATGATAACCCCCTCTTTCTTTCTTTTTAAATAAATCTTCAAAACTTTTAATTTATTTTTGTCTTTTTCTTTTTTCAATAATATCCTTTCCTTTTAGTGATATATATATATATATATATATATATATATATAATTTTAATCTTATATTGTCCTTATAGTAACTATGATGGTGACTATTCGTACGATGGTTATTATCCTTTGTAACATATAATATTTCTTGATTCCTTAATAAAACTTCAATATAACCTTAAATTAGTGGTTATGTATGGAATCATACAGTCGTGTCTATCACAATGTCTCTATTTACTCTTCCAAAAAACAATTACGATACGTTCCTTTCTTAAGCACTCGAAGAAGGAACAAGTTTTGGTTTAATAAAACTAGGAAACAACTATATAACCTAATTTAAAAAATGATTAACAATACAAGCCCTATGAGGTTTTGAGATGGAATATAGACTGTACAGACTGCTACATAATGATAGGTCAATGGTGGTTGATGTGTGAAGAACAATTTTGACAATTGTAAGTAATTGATGCATGATCTATGATGGTTTTTGGAACAAAGGAGGTGGTAGGTCGAAGTGGAAGAGGCTAGTGTGAAGTGGTGGTCGGAATTCAAATGGAGCAGCGTTCTCGGAAAGTGTTGTGTTCTTGACAGTGGCTGCTTCTAGGTGTTTGTTTGTCAACAAAGCGAGTAACAACAGTGGAAGAGAAGGCCGCTACAGGTGGGGACGCTGATGGAAGACAACGTGGCTACGGACGGGGCTGATTGGTCGACATTTGCTCTATTTTTTCTCTTGTTTGGTTTTTCTTCTTTCTTAATATAACTTCATTTGTATATATATGTTTTTATATAATTTCATTTATTTATTTATTTTGTCTTTTTTTTTTATATAAATTTTTTGTCTGTTTATATATATATATATGATTATTTATTATTATTATTATTATTATTGTGGCGAAGGTCCAATTTATTAAAATGGAGAAACTCCAACTTGTGTAGGGAAATGCTTCCAACAAAAATGAGGTCGACGCATTTCAATGGACAAAGGCCTAGATCAGATTGGCTCTATGCAACGGTTGAGTGACAAGATGATTGAACAACTTTGATACCAATGTACCAAACAAAGTCCGTATACTCAGAAGTTAAATACTATAGAAAACTTGGAATATGAAGATTCTCATTGAGAAACAAGAATATATATTAAAATGTATGAATGAGAATGATGTTACAAATGCGAGTGAGGGCCTACTTATTTACCCTAGGGATGCGTCCCTTTATCAATGGTCATGTACTTTAGGGACATACTTCTTCATCAACTAAATACTAATTAATCAGTTTCTTTTTATATTTACATTATTTATATCTATATTTTATTCATAACAAATAGTTTATTGACACGTTCATTATGTTTCAGTTTATAGATGCTCGTTAATCATGTTAATGGATGTTCATTAAATTTCAATTTATAGATTGTTTTATTATTTCACTAGTTAAAAAAAATTCTATATAGTATAACTTTTCTCAAGAAAATAACAATTTTGAATTCAAGTTTCGTAGACTAATAAAATAAGTAGAATATTACTATGATGCAAGTCATTTTGATACTTAAAATGAACAAAAATATATCATGGTTCAATTAAAAAACACAAATTATACAATTGAAAGATGTCTCATAAACTGTTCAAATCTGTTTTATTCAATTTTATTTCTTTTGAGGTTATCTACAAGAAAAAGTAGTCATAACATGATATAATTCTTATGTAAATTGAATTTAATATACCAAAAAAGAAATTAATGATATGTTTCTATAATTTTATATAATTTTATGAACTGCGCTAAATTTACTTGTCTAACCAAATATCTGAATCAATTCCTTATCTTAAGACCTTCAATTAAGAACATTCAAGAAGTAAAATATTACATAATAAGAATTTTGATTTATAGTTTCATAGACTAAGAAAATATATACAATCTTAATACTATGATGCAAGTCACGTAATACTTAAAATGAACTAAAATATATCATGTCCATTAACTTGATATTGAATATGGAAAGAATTACAAATATGCTTCATATTGGCTTGTAGAAAGTGTCTTTTAGTGGAGTCAATGTATGCTATTTTAGACAATTAATTATATGTTTCTATAATTTTATATAATTTTATGAAATTTCCTAAATTTACTTGGATATCCAAGTATTTCAATCAATTCCTTATCTCAAGGTTCAATTAAAAAACACAAATATGATTGAAATTTATGTTTTTATCCAATTTTAAAAGATGTATTGTAAGCTATCAAAATAATTACGATCTTACTACATGATGCAAGTCACTTTGATACTTAAAATAAACTAAAATATATACCATTTATCAATTTAATATTGAGCATGGAAAGAATTACAAATATGATTCATATTGGCTTGTAGAAAATGCATTTTAGTTCAATCAATGTATGTTATTACAATGATTTTAATAATAAATTACTTTAATTCTAAAGTCATCCATATTATAATAAAAATCTATATATGGAAATTTTTGTGACCCACCCATATACCATTACATGGTCAACTCTTGCAAGTATTTTAATCAATTCCTTATCTCAAGGTTCATTTAACAAACACAAATAGGATTGAAATAAGTTGTATCCAATTTTAAATGATGTCTTGTAAACAATAAATAAGTTTGATTCGATTCTATTTCTTTTGAGATTATCTTGAAGATCTTAGTTATAACATGATATTCATATGTATTGGAATTTAATATACCAAAAAACAATATATGATAACATTTCTATAATCTTATATAATGTTTTGAACTTTCGTAAATTTTCTTGGATATCCAAGTATTTCAATCAATTCCTTATATATTAAGGTTCAATTGAAAAACTCAAATAGGATTGAAGTAAGTTTTATTCAATTTTAAAAGATGTCAAGATGTAAATTTCCACGAATAAGTTATATTATATTTCATTTCTTTTCTGGTTATCTATGATAGTTTAGACATAACATGATATGTGTGTGTGTGTGTGTGTGTCCATGTGTTCTATTTGTTGCACTTTTACAACCCAATATGAAGCATGTGTGTAACTTTTTTCATGGTTTATATCAAATTTACACATGGTATTTATTAATAGCATACAAATATTCCAATGTTGTTCATAACTTAGATCTAGTTGAATTTCCATTTTAAGTACACTAATATTATATCAATTTGGTTGTTAGATACTGAATGGATTTTTGAGGACCCATTATGATGTACATATCTATAAAATTTCTTTCATGTTGAACATGAATACTATAAATGACATTTAATAAAAAATAATATATATATATATATATATATATATATATATATATATATATATATATATATATATATCGAGAGAGATCGAGAGAGAGAGAGAGAGATTAATTAAGTCTAAATCTAAATCAATATAGTTGGTGGTCGGTAGGTTGGGAGTTATGTTTACAGGGGCTCGATCAAGCCATTGATTAACAATGTAAATTTCTCGATCGGGGATGTCTTAAACCCTCGATTAAGCTATTTGAGCTATATATTTCTAGTGCTCGAGTGCTCGATCGAGCTTTGAAGGTTCTCAAAAACAGATTTAGCACATTTTCTGCAGATTTCTCTGCAACACCATTTTATACTCTGGCGAACTTAAGGTAGAATTTGTCCTTAAGTGGTGAAGTTGATCATGTTGGATATTTGAAGGAATCCTCTATCCAATGGCATGAGTTTGACATTTTCGAATTCATATGATATATTTCATCTATTTTCTTTTAAACACAATGCCTGAATTTTTTTGGACAATTTCAATAACCTAAAATATACAAAACCAAAAATTTTCAAAAACATACCAGCCTCTTCATTTACGAGTCCTCCTCAAAAGGGTAATTTTAGTTTTTGAATTTGTTTAAATAGTAGAAAAAATCCTATGTGAATACATGTGGCTGAAAAATGCAATTGAAATATTATTTTTTCAACCTTGAAAAAGAATTAAAAAATATAATTTTGCATATAAATGTAAACTTTTAATACGCATACCCTAGTTATCTCCACGTAGAAAATGCTCACACACACACACACACACACACATATATATATATATATATTAAAAATTACATATTTTAGACTAAGTTGCAAGGACAAGCATTTCCTTTAATGGAAAATTGTTAGATTATACAACACTAATTTTTTTTTCAAAAAATATCATTAGGAGAAAAGCATAATTCTTTAGAAATTGCTTTTTTACCCCGAATCAAATTTCCCAACACTTATATGAATTTTGAGGGCTTCAATTCGATAAAAGAGTAACATTTTGAAATTTTATCACCACATTTGTTGCAAAATTGTATCCCATATTCACACATTCACCCTCTATATAAAGTAAGTTTCTATAAAATGAAACTGGTTGCATCAATTGTCAAAAAATAAATTCTCTCAACTAAAGCAAGCAACACTTAAAATCAAACAAAAATCAAGCAACAAGACAATGATGACACTATTGAAAATTGACTATACTATTGACGATCCCTTGGTAATCATGCCAAAAATGACATATCTTTTAATAGGATTTTTAATTGCACAGGAAGACAACCAAAAGTATGTGCATGTAATTATCAGCCAAAGTTTGTATGGAACTTGTGAATTTTCATGCATGGTAGATGCCAGTGCAATTTGTAGTTATATTAGTCTAAATGAATGTTATAAGGAAATATGTTAAGATGATTTCACAAGTCACCAAAATAGAAACGTAAAACACTTTCAATCAAAACCACTCTTATAGAAAAATAAATAAAACACTATGGGAAACTAAACACACTTATGGAAAACTAACTGAACTTGCATAAAATTAAACTCGTTGGCAGTAGAAGTACTTGTTAAAATGTATAGATGTTATTGATTTCTATAATAGTAATACACATGCAATGAAATAGCTAACAAATGTATAGGAAATCACAAGTTATAAGAGATTCAAACCAAGTCATGCTATAAATAATCACAACACAAGGACAATTGTAATTTATAGAAAATAAGGTAAAGTGAAAAGAAAATATGAACACCTTGCAAAACAGAGCACTGTAATATTAATTATAGAGTCACAATAACGTGGATTGTAGAATTAACCTAAATTGTAAGCTACAACTATATTTCCACATGAATTGAAATGATAATCAAATCATGTATTAGAACTATAAGAGTTGTAGTTTTGTATACGTTCAAGAGTTGCATCACTATGTAATTAAAAAAATTGAATGTTAGAGTTGCAACACTATTTTAATAAAAAAGTAGATATTATAATTGTAGCAATATGATAAATAGAGGAATTAATGGAAATAAAAGAATGAAAATAAAACTACAACTAAACTACGATGTTACATACAATACTTGGATAAGGACAACATTGTACCTACTTAGATAAGGAACTAGTTAAAAGAACAAAAACCCAATAGATAACCAACCTACCATCAATTCAAATCGTAAATGAATAAGGACTTATATTATAGAAAGTAAATTAGAGTTATATACATGCTAGGTATCTCCAAATTCTAGATTTTAGATTTATTGATTGATTATTCCATTCATCTCTTGTTGTTCTTAATATACAAATGTTTCAACTAAATTAAGATTTGAACGGATAATCATCAAAATATGACCATTCCATCCAATTACAATGATTTCTTTAGAAGATAGACAATTAGGAAAATACTAACTTGATCAACTGTCTGACGAGTGGCAACTAGGTCACACTGTCCTTATTGATTGATTATTACTCTTGTCACCTTCCTACATTAGGAAAGTGGTTGCTTGAATGCTCCATGAAATTTGTTGATGAAAATTATGTTATTAAGATGACATTTTGTACATGTTATCTAGTCTTGTAGCAACTTTCCCAAATGGTCAACTAACTAAGAGTTGCAGTAGCAACTTTTAAAGTGAATTGCAATAATGAATCTTAGGATATTTGTATCAATAAGGAATCACAACACGAGTGTTAGCACCTTGGAGTTGCAGCAACAGTGTTAACACCTTAGAGTTGCAGCATGAGTGTTAGCACATTAGGGAAAAACACTTTAAAAACCTTGGAGTCACAACATGAGTATTAACACCTTAGAGTTTCAACATGAGTGGTAGCATGCCAGGAAAACAACACTTCGAAATTTCAACACTATGTTGGAAAAATGAAACACACCATTGTGCTGGAACAATGAGTCACAACAACCAACAATATGGAGTTGCAACACCTAGTAATATGGATTTGCAACAACTAGTAATTGATAGTTGCAACACTTAGGAATTAGGAGTTGCAATAGTTGATAATAGGGATTTTGTTATGAAACCAGCTCACAAAAGGATAGAAAAGAGAGATCCACGCCTTAGAATTCAGCCTCTTTGAGGGGAAACCTCCTTTACATTACATAAATGAGCAATTCTTGGATGATTCAAATGACAAAACCTCCTTTCTATATATAGGAGTCTAAGGAGTCACAATATAACCCAGCTGACCTAACAATAATAATATAAAGCCACAAAAATAACAATAGAGGGATTCTATGGGGCACAGTAATAACAATATGGGGGCAATAGGGGCACAACAATATTAATAAGGGATACAACTACAATAGTAATGGGGTAATCACTAGTATTATAGGGACCCAACATGCCCCTCTCCTTCAAAAAAGTGTTGTCCTCAATGCTTCAGTAGTTTTGGATGCTTCTGTATAAAATTCTCATCCTCCCATGTGGAATCTTCAGTGGATAAGTTCTTCCACTTGATAAGATACTCCGAAATTGATCGATTTCGTAACTGTCGAGTTCTTGTTTCTGTGACTGCTTCTGGTTCCAATATAATTTTTCCTTCCTCGTCAAGTTCTGGAAATATTGTTTGAACTGGGAGCTTGTCACCTATAACCTTCTTTAAACATGAAACATGGAAAACTGGGTGCAATCGAGAAGCTGCAGGAAGCTCCAATTTGTATGCCATAGTACCAATCTTTTGCAACACCTTGTACGGACCATAATACTTTGGTGATAATTTATTATCCTTCTTAGCTTGCTTGAGGGACATTTGCTTATATGGTTGTAGCCGTAGGAATACCCAGTCACCTACATCAAAACTTCTTTCGCTACGATGTTGATCTGCCTATTGTTTCATTCTATTATGTGCCAACACGAGGTTATCCTTTAAGAGTTGGAGGACATGTTGTTGATGTTCGATGTGATGTTCCACTGCTTGAACCTTAGAATTTTCTCTTAAATATGATGTGATGGATGGTGGCTGATATCCATAAAGTGCCATAAATGGGGTCATTTGCTGTATGGAAGGAAGTGTTATACCACCATTCATCCAGGGGAAACCATTTGACCCATTGTGTCTGTTTATCGGATACAAAGCAACGAAGATATCCTTCCAAACATTTGTTTACTATCTCAGTTTGCCCATTAGATTGAGGATGATAAGATGAGCTATGAGCTAACTGAGTACCAAGACAAGAAAATAATTCTGTCCAAAAATTTCCAATGAAAATGGGATCTCTATCACTTACAATAATATTTGGGTTTCCATGTAGCTTTTGAATTGTTTCCATAAATGCAGTAGAAACTGTACTGGCTCTAAATGGATGTGATAATGAAAAAAAAGTGCATGCATACTTGGTAAGTTTGTCAACTACCCCCATGATGACACTCTTTTCCTCAGACTTGGGTAAACCTGTGATAAAATCCATTGAAACCTCCTCCCAACTTTGGCTTGGAATGGATAAAGGTTGTAATAGACTCGGTGTCTTAATTGTTTCAACTTTATTTTGTTGGCAAACCAAACATTCCACCACAAAATTTTGAATATCTGATTTAAGGCCCTACCAAAAAAATTCCTTCTTAACCCTGTGGTAAGTTTTTAAAAATCCTAAGTGCCCTCCTAAGGGAGAAGTGTGCAATTTCATAAGAATCTTTTGTTTTAGCTCAGAATTCTTACAGAGGTATAAGCGATCTTTGTACCATAACAAATCATTTTGCCAGATAAATGTATCAGACGTACTAGAGTCTTGTTGTAACTTTTGAATAAGTGCCCACACTTCTTTTTCATTCTTCCATTCCTCCCTTGCTTTATTTATCCAATCTGGTTGGATAATAGAAATGGCACACAACAATGCTTCCACATCCTCATCCTTTCTTGAGAGTGCATCTGCCACCACATTTTGGTTCCCTTTTTTGTAGATGATTTCAAAGTCATACCCCAACATCTTTGTGACCCAATTTTGTTGCTCTTCAGAGAATAATCTTTGTTCTAAAAATTATTTAAGGCTATCACGATCCATTTTTACCTTGAAGTGTCTTCCCATTAGGTAGGGTCGCCATTTCTTAAGTGCATGGAGTATTGCCAACGTTTCCTTCTCATAAATAGCTTTGTGTAAAAACTTTCCCTTGATTGGACGACTTTCAAAAGCAATGGGTCTTTCATCTTGCATTAAAACAACACCAATTCCATTTCCTGAAGCATCACATTCCACAATAAAGGTTTTTGTGAAGTCTGGTGTAGCTAAGACCGGTGCTTGGCACATTTCCTCTTTAAGATGCTCGAAGGCCTTTGTTGCTTCTGGAGTCCATGAAAATGAATCTTTCTTCAATAATGTTGTTAAAGGTGCTGCTATTCTCCCATAATTCTTAACAAACTTGCAATAATACCATGTCAACTCAAGAAATCCTCACAGATGCTTTATGGATGTGGGGATTTTCCATTCCTTAATGGCTTTAATTTTGCTAGGGTCTACCTTAACTCCTTCATGAGATACAATATGACCCAGATATTCCACCTCTTGTACTCCAAAGAAACATTTGGATCTTTTTGCATATAATTGTTTCTCCTCCAGTAATTGTAGCACCCTGTCAACATGTTCAACATGATCCTTCCAAGACTTGCTATAGATTAGTATATCATTAAAAAATACTAACACAAATTTTTTAAGGAATGGTTTGAAAATGGAATTCATCAAACCTTGAAATGTTGAAGGTGCATTGGTAAGGCCAAAAGGCATGACCAAAAATTCATAATGACCCTCATGAGTTCTAAATGCTGTTTTAGGAATGCCTTCAGTCTTCATTCTGATTTGATGATATCCTGAACGAAGTTCCAACTTGGTGAAGTAAATTGATCCATGCAATTCATCCAGTAATTCATCAATGACTGGAATGGGAAACTTATCTTTAATAGTGAGCTTGTTGAGTTCCTTATAATCTGGACACATGTGCCATGATCCATCCTTCTTGTGTACCAATACTACTGGAGCAGAGAAAGAACTTTGACTCGGTTGAATTATACCAACCTCTAGCATTTCTGCAACCATACGTTCAATTTCACTCTTTTGGGCATAGGGATATTTGTACAACCTGATGATTGGAGGAACACTTCCTAGAATCAGATGAATAACATGATCATGATCACGAATAGGTGGGAGACCTTTGGGAGTCTCAAATACCTTGGAATGATTGTCCAAGAATTTTTGGAGATCTGGAGAAATAGATGATTCCAATGTGGAAACATCTAGCGAACATAATTGTGCAATTACACCTCTTTGTTCCTTTTTTAGAAGCTTTGTCATACCGTTAGAGCTGATTATCTTTCTCAGTTTCCCTACAATACCCCTTAATTCAACTTACTTTCCTTCCACAAAAAATTTCATGAAAATTAAAAGTTATTGTACCCAAGGATTGTAGCCATTGGACCCCTAGTACAACATTAGCACCTCCCATTGGAATGGAAAGCATTGGGCTAGTCAATACATATTCTCCCATGGATAGCTTGATATTATGGCTCTTTCCAGAGAAATTTATTGTTCCTCCATTTGCAACCATCACTTGACACTCTGGTGCTAGATATAAGAAGCAATTCAATTCTTTTGCTACCTTACAATGAATAAAATTGTGGGTACTTCTTGAATCAATCAACACTATTACCTTTTTCTTCTTGATTTGTCCTTCTATCTTCATGGTTTGAGGAGTGGTAATTCCTACCAATGCATTACAAGATATGGTCGGATTCATTTCTTCTTTATCTAGGCTTTGTTCCTGGAGTATATCCTCTTCCTTTGACCTTTCTTGCTCCTTTTCTTCTTCATCTTCACAATCTATGTAGAATAATTTCTTCTCAGCACACTTATGACCTTTAGTGTATTTGATATCACAATTGTAACAAAGACCTTTTACTCTTTTTCTTCTAATTTTTGTGGTGTCAACCTTATAGGTTGTGGAAGACTAGGGGCAACAACACTTCCATCTTTATAGTTGTGAGTGGTATGCTTCCTGGTTGCCATAATTTTGCTTTCCATTTTTCTTGCTAACTTGAATGCCTTCTCTAATGAATCAGGTTCCCAAAGGCGAACATCATGTTGGATATTATCCTTTAAAGTCCCTATGAACACATCAATCCTATGCTCCTCTAGAATATTTTTTACCCTTATGTTCAATTTTTGGAACTCCTCAATGTGCTCCATTATTGAACCCTTTTGTTTGAGACTTATCAATTGGCTAAAAAAAGTGTTGCTTTTTGTATCCTCATAATGTGCTGTCAATTCTTCCGTAAAAATTGCCCAAGTGATAATTTATTTACCAGAGCAAAGCCATTGATACCATACAAACTGATTTGGTTCCAAATATAAAGTTGCAATACGTACCTTTCGTGTGTTTTTCACATTATTGTGATTGAAAAATTGCTCCATCTGTAATATCCATGTTGCGAGATTCTTGCCATCAAACTTCTTCATATCGACTTTTGGAATATGATGGGTCTCCAATCCAACATTAGAGTCTATGGAATCATGATTAACATTTCTTTTGTTCTCATCATGAGTTTCCTTTACTACCCTTTCACCATTAGTGACCATTTCTTGTAGCAACTTATTCATATTTATCTTCAATTCTTCCATCTTATTATCCATGCCATCAATTTTAGCATCCATGCCATTCAACCTAGCTTCCATGCCATCCATCTTAGCTTCTACACCTTTCTTTAAATAATCCATCTTAGCTTCTACACCTTTCTTTAAACCATCCATCTTAGCTTCTACATCTTTCCTTAAACCATCGATCTTAGATTCTATTTCTTTTTGTGCAAGTGACACTTGTTGCACTTGGTCTTGTAATTTTGATATATCATGTTGCATTTCTTCCTTTTCTTCATAAGTCATGCTAGAGCTTTCAGGTTGCTTACTAGGTGTTTTCATTTTCTTTCCTCAGGGCATCAATTACCGATTCAAACTAATTTTTCAAACCAAGCTTATGCAAAAATTAAAAAAAAAAAACTACACACCTTTTTTCACTTTGTAGAAGCTTAATATTGAATCTGATGTATCTCTGCAATTTTGGATCATCTAGTTCTAAAATTTCGACCTGTAGTAGCCCTCTATGTCCTCTTTCCAATGCCACCAGTATGATCCAAGTTGGATTCTCCAAGGAAGAGTTATGCACAATCTCCCAAGATGACCTGATTATAGACTAGTTCAGTAGAGTGAACTTGTATGATGTGCCATGAGTCACTGTTTCAACCTTTGGATCTAACAAAGATATCCAAGAAGCTACAGTCCATCCTCTTTCTTTACCTTCTTATGAAATTTCAATCCGATGTTGAGAGAGAAAGTTATGATGATTTTCCCCAGGTCACTTGTTTGGAATGTAATTCAGGAGTCTGCAAAAAGACCAACTTCCTCAGATCATATCTCCACAAATATAGTGCTAAAAGCTCTAAAATTCGGATCCGAGATTCAGCACGATTTCTTCTCAAATGGGTTTTTCTTTTAGCTTCTGAAACGTCGCAGAAAAAAATTTATAGTGAAAATTCCACAATGACCTGTTTGGAGCAGCGAAACCCTAGAATCCAAAGCTTTGATACCAAATGTTATGAAACCAGCTCACAAAAAGATAGAAAAGAGAGATCCACGCCTTAGAATTCAGCTTCTTCAAGGGGGAAACCTCCTTTACATTACATAAATGAGCAATTCTTGGATGATTCAAATGACAAAACCTCCTTTCTATATATAGGAGTCTAAGGAGTCACAATATAACCCAGCCGACCTAACAATAATAATATAAAGCCACAAAAATAACAATAGAGGGATTCTATGGGGCACAATAATAATAATATGGGGGAAAAAGGGGCACAACAATATTAATAAGGGATACAACTACAATAGTAATGGGGTAATCACTAGTATTATAGGGACCCAACAGATTTGTAGTAAGTATTCATGGTGAGTTGCAACTCATGTGTCCTGCTCCATTCTTTAGCTACCTGTCCAACTCTACCTCTTAAATATGACTAGTTAGCATATATAGGTAATTATCTCAAACAAATAAGATAAATCATAAAAATTGAATATTACGAGAATAAATATGCCTTTATCAAAATGCATTTATATGGGGAAAATGGTTGTTGGAATGAGGTGTAAATTGGAAAACAATGTGCAAAACGGTCTTATAAAAGTGTTAGAAAGATGCCAAATTGGGCACCCATCGTTTACCTTGATAACTAGTTGAGCAACCCAAGTCCTGCCATGCTTGATATTTTTCAAACTAAAACAAGCTTGATGTAAATATGGATATTGCTAGCTCCAAAATCAATTAAAATTTCTATGGGTTGGTTATTAATATTACATCCAAAATCTATCATCTATTTTTGATGATCAAATTTCCCAATGTACAAGGATGATACATTTTTGGTGTGCTCCTACCCATGACTTCCATTGTTGTAATACCCGAAACATTGTGCACAATTATGATTTGGGGATCCTTGTCAAGGTATCCCTTAAGCATGTGGTTTCCCTCACAACCCCAACCTTTAATGGGTGAATATATTAGATTCTTTCCCAATGAGCCTAATTTCTTTGGCTCAGTAAGCATGGGTTCTCCTTGTTGATTTTCTTGAGAGGTATTCTTGAAAAATAGGAGTTGCACCCTTTCCTCCTTTGCTCCATCCTGGCCTCCTTATCGTCATCCTAAACCTTTTAGAATGTTGGCTTACATTTGCTCTATTCATAGAGATATTTGTTTCTTTATTTTTTCTTCTTATAGAGCCTTTGGCTTATCCAGCTTGATCTGATCACTATAGTTTGTAGGAACATCACTCGAGAACTTACGGGTCTTTACATTCACATCTTTAATAAAATTTACATACTTTAGAAACTCAAGGAATTTCCTCTTGTACTCTTCTATTGTCATGTTTCCAAGCTTGAGTTCAAATAACCCTTGCATATTTTTATCGTAATAGTGCTATGATAGATACTTCTCCTTGAAGCACTTCTTGAATTGTAACCAAGATATATTATTATCATCATAGTTCTTGACCTTCTTGATATGATTCTACCACATGGCTACTTTTCCTTGCTAGTGATAAATGCAATTATAGCCTTCAAATTAGAAGAGTAATTATGTAACTTAAAACATTTTCTCATTCCCTATAGGTAGGATTATGTATCTACATTCTTATTATGGTATCCATTGAAGGTAAGGTGATTTATATTTTTAAAATTCCTCTTTTAGTATCTTGTTGGTGACAAGCTTTGGCTACTATTTGACCTAGAAAATGTGCATGCTTTCCTAACTATCTATTTTGGGGAGTGACATTGATTCCTATTCACAATACTATATTTCCTTGAGTCATTGGTATCCCCCCTTCTACTAGATACTTGGTGTTTTGGGATTTAATGAACTTTTCATTATTAGTTTTGTAATCGAGTACCTCAACCTTTAAAATTTTCATTTTCTCAACTAATATTTGGTTCTATATTCTATCCTATCCATGACCATTTAAGTCTATCTCATAATTTCCATGACTCATTCCACTGATTTATCCCTCTTAATGGTCGTAGGACCCTTGAGCATCCAACATATCTCTAGTCCTCCTTTGGATTCTTATTTGCTGTTATGATCTACTTAATATACCTAAACTTTGTAATGTGCATAAAAAAATTCTATTAGACAACAAAAAAATGCAAATTCAAATAGAAATTTGTATATACTTCTAAACACAAGAAACATTATGTACCCCTATAGTCTGACATAATCTTTTCTTTGTTTTTCAAGAAATTATACTATTTAATTTGAAATCCTTGATGGAAAATCAATTTCCATTGAGTATTCATTTTCTCAAAACAAGTTCTTAGTAGAAAGTTATGATTATTTAAAGTTTTGTTAGTGTAACCCATTTTCCCTAATTTGACCAGGCATTTTTTGGCCAATTCATTGAGAATTAGGATGCCCATATTTCAAATATGTTTCAATAGATGGATTCTACCATTAAAGTGTTATTTACAATCCACTTCAGTGTCCCAATTTGAACTCAGAGTAGGGAATTGTTACTTCTAGAATTACATGTTGGGTATGCATTATATTCTTTGCATGGTTATCCCCATTCATTATACAATGTGTGATTTCCAATAGGGGTTCACAAGGAAGGTAGAAGTGTCCTCAATTTTTTTTGGGTAGTCTTTTATGTTTGTTTTTGGTAGTTCAGCACACAATTTTTCTAAATTTGGTTATGTGGCACACAATGGTTTTTCCCATGGCTTCGTAGTTTTAGTTAACTAAAATTGTATTCCCATCTAGGGTAAAGGGATTGGTGGTTCATGTATGTTGTATTGTAACCTATATAGAAGAATATATATTGAAAAAAATTGTTGGTTTTGTTGGTTTTGGGTTTTGAGGATAAAATATTAATCTTTATGCATATGTTTTCCATTAGAACTTTTTTGTTTAATTAAGAATATTGTTTCTTGCAATTAATTATACAAGGTTAAAGCCTACAGTTAGTATCAGAGCCAGGTTTTGGCATCAAGGGGACATGTTTGTGGCTATGGAGTTTGACTCAGGCATGCAGTAGACCTTGTTATAATGGGAGCTCTCCAGAAGTGATTCTTGTGGTGAAAAGGAATGACAAGAAATTAAAAGATAGAAATTGAGAAATTAAATGAGCAAAGCCTTGAGATATAGAATATCAAAATGAAGGATTTTTTTATGGATAGAGGTTAGTAGATCATTATGGATCTAGTACTACACCAACAAGGATGCCAACAAAAAACTAGATCAAGTTGGATTGAAAGGAAGATAACACAATATGATTATGTTTCTTAGATTTATAATTACTATATTTTTTGTAGGAAGCTACAAAATATCATTTGTGGGGTGTATCAGTTAAAGCCCACGGTGAACAATTTTTTCTTGCAGAAGAAGCTATATAACTTGACGATGAAGGATGGAGACTGAATGACAAAAAAGTTGATGCCTTTAATAATTTGGTAAAGAATCTATTATATGTTGATATTAATACTCAATATGAAGGCAAGTGCATTAGATTATTATGTTCTCTACCAGACTCGTGGGATAATCTAGTTTTTTTATAAGTAGTGATGAAACTACTTTAGGATTTGATGAAATAGTCTCATACTTGTTATCAAAGGAGATGGGACTGAAAAAAGTGGAAAGACATAATAGAGATGTCTTTTTTATAAGATGGCACTACAAGAAAAGAAATAAAAATATGTCCTCGAGTGGGAGACCTAAATATAAAGGAATAGCTAAGTCTCCAAGAAATTCCACAAAGGTATGTTGGAGATGTGGGAAATAAGGGAATTATAAGAAATATTGTAGATCCAAAATTTGTGAGAAAGAGAAGGGATATGAAGATGCAACTTTTGCAAAAGAAAAACCTCCTGGTATGGGGAGGTAAGTGTACTTTTATTCTTCAAGTGCATATGTAGATCATGAGGCATAGCTAGTTGACTCATTTGCATCATTTCACATGACTCCTCACATGGAGGGATTTTTCAAGTATGAAATATTCGATGATGGTGATGTTTTCTTACGAGATGACTTGACATACATAATCATATGATGAGGAAAATTAAAGTTAAATATCATGGGTGGAAGGATTAGAACACTCCTAAGTGTGTTACACATCCTAGGATTGGACAAAATTTTTATCTCAGTGAGAAATATTAGCAATGTAGGTGTAAAACCAATGTTTGAAACTGATACTTATAGGATGGTTTGAGGAGAAATGATATTAGTGACAATAGTTTATATTGGGACTCTGTATAAGCTTCTAGGAAGCATTTTTGGTGATGGGTGCAATAGTTCCACTTTTCCTGAGACTCGAGCCTGGATCAAAAGAAGGAGAGAGTCCTATAGTCTTTGAAGGAAAGACTATACTCTGGCATAAAAGACTAGGATATGTTGGAGTGAGGGCAGTTGAAGTACAACACGGTAATGGTATGGTAGAGTTTTTGTCTAATTTCTCTTTGGATTTTGATTTTTGCCAACATTATTT
The DNA here is from genome assembly GCA_031772625.1 of Pinus tabuliformis. Lineage (NCBI taxonomy): Eukaryota > Viridiplantae > Streptophyta > Pinopsida > Pinales > Pinaceae > Pinus > Pinus tabuliformis. The sequence continues at coordinate 779,018,600 of CM062812.1, read as the reverse complement.
AAATGATAAGAAGAATTGAGTAATATTCTCCTACAATTCTCTAAATTCAGAGGGGATATTATAGCTTGTGCACAATGATATGTTTGGACCTATATTAGTTACATCACTAGGTAATTCTGTGTATTATGTTTCATTTATATATGAATTCTCAATTAATTAATGGATTTATCTCATTAGGAAGAAAATTGACGTCTTTGAACAATTCAAAAAGTTTAAGGCTCTTGTGGGAAATCAAACAAAGAAGAAAATTAAGGTACTAAGGATACATAATAGTGGATATCCTTGCAGGAAGGAATTCAAAGAATTCGGTAAGAAGTACAATATAACAAAGAAGAATAATACTAGATACACACCTCATGAAAATGAAGTTGCAGAAATGATGATTAGAATGTTGATGGTGAAAGAAAGGAGCATGCTAAGTGTTGGTAGGTTAGGATAAAAATTATGGCCAAAGGTAGTGGAGAATATATGTTATGTAGTAAATAGATCACCCTCATAAACATTGCATGACAAGAATCCACATGAGGTATGGATTGGTAAGGAACCTTATCTTAAATGTGTCAAGGTATTTGGTTGTGATGCTTATGTACCTATTCCAAATGATAATAGGAGTAAGTTTGATAAGAAAGCTAAAAAGTGTATATGTATTATATATAAAGATGGTCTAAAAGATTATATGATTTAGAACCAAAAAACTAAGAAGGCTATGTATAATAGAGATTTGGTATTTATAAAAATAAAAGATGATGTGAAACAAGAAGTCCTACAAAGGGAGATAGAAATAGAGAAGGTAGAGTTTGAATTGAAGGACGTTGAATCATAATTTATAGAAGAACATGAATAATAAGACGAAGAACATTAAGGAGACCAATTCAAGAAAGAAGGAAATTGGAATGGTATGCTCCACCTAATTTCCATTCAAATTTTTATTTTTTTATTACTCATGATGATCATAGAAATATAAAGGTGGAAATGGATTAAAATAATGGAAAACATTGGAAAATGATCACGGTTGAAGAAATGGAAACCTTGGATAAGAGTGAGGCTTGGTATCTAGTGAAGTTTTTAACTAGGAGAAATACCATTGGAAACAAACATGTATTTAAGAATAAGCTGAATCCAATAGGAAGAGTGAAGAAATACAAAGCTCAATTAGTAGCAAAGGGTTATTCCCAGGTAGAGGGAATTTAATTTGTTGATATTGTTTCTCTGATTACCAAGTTAACTTCTATTAGATTTCTTTTATCTATTATTGTTGCTTTCTGTTTTCAAGTATAAAATATGGACATGAAGACAACATTCATATATTAGGATATGGAAGAAGAAATATACATGAAAAAATAAGAAGGCTTTACTATCAAAGGAAAGAAAGAGCTCCTTGGCAGGTTGAAAAATTCCCTATATGGGTTAAACCAATCACCATGGACATGGTAACAAAAAATTGATACTTGTATATTAGGAATTGGCTTCACAAGGGGGATAGTGTGTTAATATGTGTATTTCAAATTAGTTGGTTATCACATTATTTATTTGGTATTGTATGTGGATGATATGTTGCTTATTGGAAATTGTAGGGAAATCATTGCAGAAGTGAAAAATTACTTTTCATCTAAATTTGACATAAAGGATATTTATTGTGAAAAATTTATCTTGGGCATGGAAATTAAAAGAGATCGGGAAAAAATAAAATTTGGTTAAGTTAGAGGAAATATGTAAATAAAATACTACATAGGTTTAATATGCAAGAATGTAAATTGGTAAAGATACCTATTCTTGTAGGTGTAACATTATGTACATATTAATGTCCCAAGACACATGAATAGGAATAAGACATTCAAGTGTTCTGCATGCTAGTGCAATAGGAAGCTTGATGTACACAATGTTATATAATAGACACAGGGCCTTGTCTAGGGGAGAAATACCATACCACATGCATTCATGTTGGGGGATATATATTGAGGAAAAAATGACATAATATATTAAGCATATAATACCGGGTAAACGATTTTTATATGTTATGTATAAAAAATGGAGCTCAAAGTTAATAAAAAAATATAAAGGGGCATAAATTTTTTTAATGAAAAATGGATACCTACAATATATAGAGAAAGTAGTGGGTTTTTATATTAGGAAGGTGTATTGGGTTCGTATTGGTAGGGGGTTAAATAAAGTGATTTTTAGAGGTATTTTCCAATATATATTCAAATTAAAGGTATTGTTTAGTATGCCATGAATGCACATGCTATGTCAGAGGTTCATTAAGTGAAGCCCCCATGATACTAGACTCGACATTGCACATCTAATGGAAGTGTATGTATATGTCAAAACTAGGGAAGGAGCATTGGAAAATAGTAAAGAGGGGTTTTAGGTATTTTCATGGAACTACTAGCTATGGATGGTGCTACTAATGAAGACGAGGATTGGACAGAGTGTTCAACATACATGGATTTGTTCATATAGACTCGAATGAAACTGTGGATCACAAAATACCTACAAGTGGGTGTGTGTTTAACCTATTTGTGGGAGAAATCAACTAGAGGATAAAAATACAATATATAGTGGAAATATCAACTACAAAAGTTGAATACATGGAAATCAGTCATGAAAGAGAGGAAGTAATATGGTTAAAGAGATTATTTTAGGTATCAAATTGGAACAACAAGTTGTAAGGATAGATTGTGATAGTTAGAGTGCAATCTTCTTGGTGAGGAGACTAGCTTATCATTCAAAGTGAAATCATATTGATATTCGGTATCACCTCTTGAGAGATATGATTGAAGGTTCAAATGTTATATTGGTAAAAGTGGACACTTTGAAGAATGTTGTATTATTCATTTAAAAAATTATATGAGCACTAATTGGTGTAGAGAAACAATGGGAATTATTTCACTAGATTGTTGATGATGTACTCTTGCAACCCCATTGTATGCGAATAAAACAACAAGTGGTATAATTTTTGGTATGTGTTATATTATTTTAATGACTATGAGCATGCTCTATACAATGCACGATGTGTAGCGTGGGGGTTTATATGAAGCACCTTTGAAACCTTTTTTGGACAATTTTTTGTGTTAGTTTTTTTTGTGTTTTTTGGCACATTGTTTTGCTAAAAATTGTTTGTTAATTTACTTTAGGTTGTATTGTTATTTATTAAGATAATTTCATTACATAATTTACAAATTAAATTCACCCCATAAGATTATAACATCATTACATCTCTTATGAAATTATGTAGAAATAACAATGTTATCATCGATGCAACAAAACAATAGAAGAAAATCATGCACAAAAAGGGACACAAGTATTCGTCAGAGACCAGGGAAAAACCCCAAAAGGGGGAAAAACCCCAAATTATTCTTCTTATTCGATTATTTTTTCTCAATTGTTCAACTATGATACAAAGTTATGAAATCATGAGACATAATCTAACACATCATGATACCTAGGGCCTATACATGTCTTGTTCACGACTTCGCTTGTGAACAAGAAAAGTCAATGTTATCAACAAGGCCTTTGAATCAAGAACTAATGTTTCTCTTTAGGATTATTGGATATTTTGACTTAGTTACTGGAGAATCCACAGTATGAACCATTTTTATGTCAACGTTTCAAATCCCAACTGGGATCCATCATTCATAAGTCCTGATGATGGATCCTAGTTGGGATTTGAAACGTTGACATAAAAATGGTTCATACTGTGGATTCTCCGGTAACTAAGTCAAAAGATACAAACCACAGATCTCTTAAATCCAGATTATTGGATATATCTCTGAGATACATAAGATACCCAACACACACACACATATATACATAGTGTCAAAATATTGATGCCATACCAGAATCAATATTGCTCTTCCATACTAATGTGACACCATATTAATGTCAATTTTGTCATGCCATATCAATACAAAGCCATGCTAATGTAAATATTGATTGACCATACCAATTCTGCTTCTACAAGCACATACGATTCCAAAACATGATGCCATACATATAATACATATAGCAAATGGATTATGAGCCATACACATGTCTTATCACATAAGAATTGTGAATCATACATAGTGTCATATTGCAAAGCAATGATGAGATATAGGTTGTGCAGAGAATCCATACAAATAGCATCAAGGAGCCAAGTGAAGAGATGTCAACCATATTGTAGAGGTGTCATATATGTGATGTTAGACTTACATCAAAGGTGAACAACACATCAGACATCAAACCACATGATTTATTGTTCCACAGAAATATGTGAGATCATTATCATACTAGGGATGTGAGATTGTTCTATTATACCAAGATTATGATGCCAATACATTGAGTGTGGAGCTAGTTATAATGAGTGAGATGTCAATTATACAGATAATGTAAAGAAAGTTACAGTGAGTGCGGTGCTAATTATACATAGAGTGCAAAGCCAATTACAGTGAGTGAGATGTCAACAAAGAGTGTGGTTCCAATAGAACTTAAGTAATGTTGTTTATATACCAATGACATTAACACACATAAGAGATGCTATTGTGAACCATTGAAACTATGCCACCTATAAATTGCAACTCCCTATTACTGTGATTTGAACAAGCCAAAATCATTGTGTGAGACAACAATCCTTCTACAATACAAAATCATGCATACTAAAGAGTAAAATAGAGTCTACGATGCAATAAAAATTATTATAATGATACAAAGGCCTTGAGATCCATTGTGAAGAACTAAGGTCAAAGCAAAGTTTTGAACCAATAATATTATATGATCCAAAGAGAAATATTGAACCTCATCATTGAGTCTTGATTTGATCCATGTGACCTAATGAGACAAGGGGTACCCATTTATATAATTTGATGAGGATAGCTAACCTTTAAATTGAATTTCAAATAGAATGATTTTTCCTTCTATAACTCAAATCATGATTAAATTGAGTGTAAGTATGTATAAGGGAAAGGATCATAACATTACTTCTTTATCAGTACATTATACAGACACATTTCATCATAGTAATAAATACACCAAATCAGGGATCCATTTTTTAAATTGTTAAATTCTCTATGTTTTTAAAAATTACTTTTCGTCTAAATTTGACATGAAGGATGTTGATTATGCAAAATTTATCTTGGCATGGAAATTAAAAGAGATTAGGAAAACATAAACTTTGGTTAAGTTAGAGGAAATATGTAAAGAAAATACTACAAAGATTTAATATGGAAGAATGTAACTTGGTAAAGATGCCTATTCTTGTAGGTGTAACATTATGTACATATTAATGTCCCAAGACACATGAAGAGGAATAATACATGTAAGTGTTCCACATGCTAGTGCAGTAGGAAGCTTGAAGTATGCAATGTTATATAATAGTCATGGGGCCTTGTCTAGGGGATAAATACCATACCACATGCATTTGTATTGGGGGATATATATTGAGGAAAAAATGACATAATATATTAAGTATATAATAGCGGGTAAACGGTTTATATGTTGTTTATAAAAAGTGGAGCTCAAAGTTAATGAAAAAATATAAAGGGGTATAAAAAAATTTAATGAAAAAATGGATACCTACAATATGTAGTGAAAGTAGTTGTTTTTTATATTGGGAAGGTGTATTGGGTTCGTATTGGTAGGGGGTTAAATAAAGTGATTTTTAGATGTGTTTTCCAATATATAGTCAAATTAAGGGTATTGTTTAGTATGCCATGAATGCACGTGTTGTGTCATATGTTCTTTAAGTGAAGCCACCGTGATACTAGACTCGACATTTCACATCTAGTGGAAGTGTATGTATATGTCAAAACTAGGGAAGGAGCATTGGAAAATTGTAAAGAGGGTTTCTAGGTATTTTCATGCCACTACTAGCTATGGATGGTGCTACTAATGAAGACTAGGATTGGATAGAGTGTTGGACATACATGGATTTGTTCATGTAGACTAGGATGAAACTATGGATCACAAAATACCTACAAGTGGGTGTGTGTTTAACCTATTTGTGGGAGCGATCAACTAGAGGAGAAACATATAATATATAGTGGGAATATCAACTAAAAATGCTAAATACATGGAAATCAGTCATGCAAGAGAGGAAGTAATATGGTTAAAGAGATTATTTTTAGGTATCAAATTGAACAACAAGTTGTAAGGATAGATTGTGATAGTTAGAGTGCAATCTTCTTCATGAGGAGACTAGCTTATCATTCAAAGTGAAATCATATTGATATTTGGTATCACCTCTTCAGAGATATGATTGAAGGTTCTAAGGTTATATTGGAAAAAGTGGACACTTTGAAGAATGTCGCAATATTCATTTAAAAAATTCTATGAGCACTAATTGGTGTAGAGAAAGAATGGGCATTATTTCACTAAATTGTTGATCATGTACTCTTGCAACCCCTTTGTATGTGAATAAAATAACAAGTGGGATAATGTTGGGTATGTGTTATATTATTTTAATGACTATCAACATGAATTATACAATGCATGATGAGTAGCATGGGGTTTTAGATGAAGCACCTTTGAAACCTTTTTTCGACAATTTTTTGCGTTAGTTTTTCGGTACACTAATTTGCTAAAAATAGTTTTTTAATTTACTTTGGGTTGTATTGTTATTTTCTTGAGATAATTGCATCACATAATTTACAAATTGAATTCACCGCACAACATTATAACATCAATACATCATTTTCAATTATGTAGAAATAACAACGTTATCATTAATGCACCAAAAAAATAGAAGAAAATCATGCACAAAAAGGGACACATGTATTCGTCATAGACCAGGGAAAAACCCCACAAGGGGGAAAACCTAACATTCTTCTTCTTATTCTATCAGTTTTTCTCAATATTTCAACTATGATACAAGGTTATGAGATCATGAGACATAATCTAACACATCAGGCTACCTAGGGCCTATACATGACTTGTTCACAACTTCGCTTGTGAATAAGTCACTGTTATCAACAAGGCCTTTGAATCAAGAATAAATGTTTCTCTTTAGGGTTATTGGATATATCTCATAGATACATAAGAGACCCAACACACAAACACACACACTCATATATATACATAGTGTCAAAATACTAATGCCGTACCAAAATAAGTATTTCTCTACCATACTAATGTGATGCCATACTCAAATCAATTTTGTTATGCCATATCAATACAAAACCATGCTAATGTAAATATTGATCGACCATACCAATTATACTTTTACAAGCACATACGATTCCAAAACATGATGTCATACATATAATACATATAACAAATTGATTATGAGCCATACACATGTCTTATCACATAGGAATTATGAATCATACATAGTGTGATATTGCAAAGCAACGATGACATATAGGTTGTGTAGAGAATCCATACAAATAGTATCAAGGAGCCAATTGAAAAGATGCCAAACATATAGTAGAGGTGTCATATATGTGATGTTAGACTTATAATGAAGGTGAACAACACATCAGACATCAAACCACATGATTTATTGTTCCACATAAACATCTGAGATCATTATCATACTAGGGATGTGAGATCATTCTATTATACCAAGATTATGATGCCAATACATTGAGTGCGGAGCTAGTTATAATGAGTGAGATGTCAATTATACATGTATTGCACAGAAAGTTACAGTGAGTGCGATGTAAATTATACATAGAGTGCAGAACCAATTATAGTGAGTGAGATGTCAGCAAAGAATGTGGTGCCAATAGAACTTAAGTGATGTTGTTTATATATCAATGCCATTAACACACACAAGAGATTCTATTTTGAACCATTGAAACTATGCCACCTAGAAATTGCAAGACCCTATTACTGAAATTTGAACAAGCCAAAATCATTGTGTGAGACAACAATCCTTCTGCAATACAAAATCATGCATACTAAAGAGTAAAATAGAGTCTACAATGCCATTGAAATTATTATAATGATGCAAAGGCCTTGAGAGCCATTATGAAGAACTAAGGTCAAAGCAAAGTTTTGAACCAATAAACTTGTATGATCCAAAGAGACATATTGAACCTCATCATCGAGTCTTGATTTGATCCATGTGATCCAATGAGACAAGGGGTGCCCATTTATATAATTCAATGAGGATAGCTAACCTTTAATTTGAATTTCAAATAGAATTAATTTTCCCTCTATAATTCAAATCATGATTAAATTGAGGGTAAGTATGTATTAAGGAAAGGATCATAACATTTCCCTTTTCCCTGTTATGATCCTTGAAGTACTCATAACATTACTTCTTTATCAATACATTACACATACACTTTTCATCATAGTAGTAAATACACCAAATCAGGGATCCATTTTTTAATTGTTAAATTCTCTATGTTTCTAAGTCATCATAGAAGATACAATAATAAAAAACTTATCAATATCAACAAGAAGATAGTTAAAATATCCTGGGTATCAATCTTACAATCATATATTACCATTAGGGTTACCATATTGTCATCTATATTAAGTTATCATATATCAAAACATAAACGTTTCTATCCTTGTTTTATCTTAGACAAAATCATGATATACAACAAGGTCACATGATAGGTCAGATGCTTGTCAAATATTAGAGAGATCATATTAACTATTACTAGTATATCACATGTACCAGAAATCAATCTCACTTACATATGTATGCAACAAGTATATTTGAATCAAGTTATTATTGACAATGATAATCTTGACATACCTCAAGGTTTATCTTTCCATTGAACATTGTAGGTAAATCATAAAAATGAAAAAAAATATTACACATACCTTGTAGTATTCAAATATCTCTAGCAATTTGTAGCACTTGTTTGTCATTGGCAGCTGTAGCATTGTAACAACTTTGCCATCTTTCATATCTTCTCTAGCTTCCTTTTCTTTTCTTGCACTAGCTTTTCAAATGATCCTCTATAAGGATCTCCTAATCACATATTTAGCAAGAAGTTATAAATATTCAAATACTAAAATAATCATGCAGGAATGATAAACACCTATCAAAATAATAAATCTAAAAAAGAATAGTTCATAAATAAGCAACATAAGTCTAGAACATACTTATATTTAGTGAAAGGTGATCAAATCCTTCTTGAACCATCCTTCAAGGGTCACTACTATCCATCATCCATATGTTAATGTTTCCCTCAATATTTCAATATTTTTCATCAGCAGATAGGCCCAACCTAGACTAGCCCATTTAAAAGGGTTACACTAAATCTTCAAAATAATATCTAGAAAAATCAACCAAACAAATGAGAGATGATCCCAATAGGTAGATCAAATCTAGATTAGATTTTTCAATCCTAAGGTCTTGGTCAAAAACACCTTAAACCCTAGTCGCACAAAGCTAGTGACCATGCATGCAACTGTATCTCTCTAGCCATATGAAGCACCCTATCAAGTGTGCCGCTATAGATGAGAATTTTGTGTTTCAACCCTGCGACCATAGACCATATTATTTTCTTCATAGGCTTGGACCCTGCAATTTTAGACTTCCATGAACTAATTTGTGAACCAACTTCATATCTATGTGATTCAATCATCTTCAAGCCCTTCTTCCAACCATATTTCAGGGGATTCTCTCAAACACTAACATCTTGTTATCTACCAAACCCTAACTCCTCTTATCAAGGGTGCCTTGAGTTTCCTTCAAAACCTAGAAGTTTTATAGGTCTTCAATATCTTCACCTCTTTCATCATGGTGTCTTCAAGGGGTGATCTTAGTGACTTTTCTTCTAGCCCAACTCTAATACCATGTTAATTTTACTTAGGGATGTATTATTATTTCCTATTATAATTTCATTACATCATTTACACATTGACTTCACCCACAACATTATAACATATTTACATCCTATGCAATTATGTAGAAAGAAAAACATTATCATCAATGCAATGGAATAATAAAAGGAAAAATAAAAGAAAAGCATGCACACAATGAGACACTAGTATTGGTTAGAAAGCAGGGAAGAACCCCACAAATGGTAAAACCCAAAATTCTTCTTCTTCTTCTTCTATTAGATTTCATCAATCATTCAGTTGTGATACAAAGTTCTAATATCATGAGACATAACCCAAAGTCAGTTTGTGTACAAGAAAAGTCGGTGTTTCAAAAATACCTTTGAATCAAGAATCAACATTTCTCTTTAGGGTTACTAGATATATCTCAGAGATACATAGGAGACCAATACACACACACACACAAACAAACACACACACACACACACACACACACACACAAACACACACACACACACACACACACACACACACACACACACACACACACACACACACACACACACACACACACACACACACACACACACACACACACACATCTATACACACACACACACACACACACACACACACACATAGTGTCAAACTATTGATGCCATACCAAAATCAATATTTATCCACCATACTAACGTGATGCCATAAGAATGTCAATAATGTTCTACCATATAAATAAGAAGCCATGCTAATTTAAATACTAATCAATCATACAAATTCCTCTTATGTAAACACATATAATGCAATAACATGACACCATACACACATTTCATACTACAAGGGATTGTGAGCTTGTTGATAGTGTTGGAACCACCAATATTGAAGGGCTCTCCCAAATACGTGATCCAAATTAGACCCCACATTGTTTGGGTTAGGAACCCCACATAGAATATGGCCTGATTATAGGTTTTCTTAAAGATATACATTGGCTCTGACTGTCAGCAAGAGAGAGGATTGAAAATGTGCCATCAAAAATAAAGGGGGTGCACAAGGTGAGTGTTCAATCGTATATGTGTCCAAGTTATTTCACTGCGAAGTTAGGATAAGTGAGCCTCTAAGAGAGAGGTATTAGTAGAGACACACATAAACAAGAAGAATATGTACAACATCAAGTAGAGTAGTCCACATATATGTGACGACCATTGCAACCAATGTAACAAGGAAGAATTGTCTAATATCTAGTGAAATAGTCCACAAGGATGTGACAATGATAATAACAATTACATCACGTTCTCAATATTATAAGTACCCAAAATAACTGAAATAGTTCAAGTACTTTAGCACAGATGAAAGAAAACATGAATTATAAACATTCACATAATTGTCTTACAAATATTCATAATCCATGCATGAAGAACATGCTAGCCATAAGGATTCTTATATTAAGTAAAAGTTCCATGATAAATGTATACAATGAATACCACTAGCTCCAATAGTGGAGCATTGGAGCCACTCCTTTCTCCTAAAAGAACTAGTTTATCTCTCTAATGCCTTGTGGGAGGAGCTAGGGTAAAAAGTCCCTTGCTCTTACAATGAGGGTGTATATATAACAATGAGGAGGTGATGCTTCACCTTCCTTGTGACCCTTCATCTACCCCCATGAATGTTTGACTTATTATGAATTTTTAGCTTCACATGACCCTTGATATTCCATACATGTCCTTTATAATTTCACTTTACAATACATTTCAAAATATGAATTACATAATCCACCATAATAGTGTGGAATGTGACAACGCATGACATGACATGAAACTGCTGACATAGACTACTTGATGATGTGGTAATATCAAGCCACTACTGCTGCTGTGTGTTGAGTGTCTGCTTGAAAATTCTTTTCTTTCCACCTCCGCATGGCTTGGTGATAAGGAATCTCCAATGATCTCAAGTCTTTAGTTATGATCATAAACTCGTGTCCCTTTGATTTCTTTCAGTTGATCATCTTACATAATCGAGTAGAAATATGTCTTCCAACATATTTCCATTCTTCATATCCTTCTTCATCATCTTGCCATGGTATGATAAGGTACCTAGATCTGCAATTCACTCATGACGAGATGACATCAAGATGAAAAAACCCCCTAGTCTAGGATAGTTCATATTAATCCATTAGCTGAGCTAGAACTGGGTGACAATTTGGGAGAGGGGCTCAGTGACTGCGTAGTTGTGCATTTCAAGCAGTCAGGGGTGAATCTTGAGCCTTAATATTGCACAATGTGTAGTCTAGGATGGATCGAGGTAGAAAACTACACAATTTTGGAGGTTAGTGTGATAGACTCAGCGGATGGGCACTGGATCATAACATTGCATAGTTTTGGGAGATAGAGGAGGTTGGGACATTGTGCAATTGTGTAGCTCAGGGGCTCAAGGGATGAGATTGAGGCTATATATTGTGCAATGTGTAGTTGAGACCAGGCTGGGAAGATGGATTTCCCAATTCTAGGAGCCAAGGTTGAGGCTTGAGAACTTGAACTGTGTAGTGCAACAAACCTGATAGGAACTACACATTACATAGTGTCAAGGGGCAAGGTAAAAGCTAGAAGACTGAGACTACAAAATTTGCAGTCCAGGGAGGCCAGGAGAGGCTAGGTTGCTTGGTTAGGAAGATTTTGAGAAAATGGCTAAGTGTGAGCTCAGTGAGGTTGATGTGAATAGTGATAAGACTTCCATTGTGATCACGCACCTAGAATACTTGATGACGCAACAACATAGATCATCCAGGAAAAATGAACAATGCATTTCCCTTAGTGTGACAACTTTACAACAACTTACAACAAGTGTGACACTAAAGGTACACTTTGTGACGACCATGATGACACTTGTGCGACAATGCTTAAAACTTTGGAAATGAGTGCGACAAATTTTTACATGGTTAGATTAACTCATTTACACAAAGGTAGCCCCTTGAAACCACTAGAATAGGCTTATACACATTGTGTGACAACTAACATGTGAAAAGATGACATTTTTCCTATCTTGCAAAAGGGACCAAAACACCTCAAGAAAACACATGGAATGAGTTTCAATGTTTACGATGACAATGTACAATACCAAGGAAGGCTTTGAAATTGAGTGTAGGCCAAAATTTTGGAGGGTGTTGTATCAACTACAACACTTGGCAACAAATGGGTAGAATTATAGTGTCTCTGCCTTGGTTAACTCTTCTGTGTAGGGTCTTGGTTCTTCGGAGAGTATTTATTAATAATTTATATTACTTTGGTCTCCCCACTTACCCCATGAGTAAAAATGCTCCCCTTTAGAGAAGCATATAGATACCTCTGATTTAGGTTTGCTCATTTAGATTTTTACCCTTCTCCTCTTCTAATAATTGGATAAGCATGAAGACACCAAACATATGAACTGAGTGTGGGCATAAGGTTTCTTGAATAGACACAGGTTCATGGTTTAATCAAAACTCTCCTCATGGAAAGATCGTATTATTCATTGGAACTTCATCGACCAAAAGATATAAACAACATAAGGAAGGTGGACTGAAGATTAGCCAAATGTTGAAGTGTCACAAGACTCACTTTTAATTTAGCCACACACAAAGAATCTAGAAATCACATTAACACACAAAATTTATTCACATGATGAAAACATGAAACAAAATAAAGAAATCAAGAAAAGACTATATACATAGTGTAGGGACAACCCCAGATAATCATTGAAAATAGTGTTTTAAGACTTGGTCATTAATTGGAAGAGATCAATCTTCTCATCTAGTGATTCTAGGTGATATGTGTGTTGGCCAAGATTTTCATGAATAGTGAATAGTCCAATCCACATGGATTGAAACGTGGTTTGTTTGCCTTTGTCCTCGCGGAATTTGTCCCACTTCAAGACTAAGTCACCCACACTAAATTTATTCTTTAGTGAAGACTTCTTGTCGAACCACATCTTGATACGATTTTGATGAAGGGAAAATTTTTATTTTTATTTCATCCTTTCTTCCTGTACCTTGTGAAGAGTGTTCATTCAACACTGAACTATAAAACATGGCTTCCCCTGAGATTCTTACGAAAGTTGAAGAGAAGGTAAGTAGATGTTAGGAGGAAGGATGGTTTATTTTTCATCTACTAGGATGTAAGGAGAGGTGTTCAGAGAGGGATTTGTCATGACTTGGTCAACCCATAAGGAATTTAACAAAGTGGAGTGTTTGTTCCTTTGTTCAGAGAAGATGGTCTTCTTCATGATGCAGATAAGGTTATTATTTTTGGACTCATCAAGACCATATCCCTGCGAATAGGAATTAAATGAATGTTTCAATCCAATTCCATTTTCTAATGCCAATCATGTAATTTTAATGATGAAAAATATGTTTCATTATTGACAACAAGTGAAGACATAATGTCGAACTTGGAAATGGTATTCTGCTTAAGGAAGTTGATGAATTCTGAATCATTCACTTGTTTGAGCAGAACTGCTTTGGTCCACCATGTGAAGTAGTCTATAAGAGTGAGCATGTAGTAGTGCCACTTTGGTGAATGCAGGAATATTTCCCCAATGACATCTAAGCCCCACTGTTAAAAAGGTTCTTCCACTGTGATGGGCTACAACGGGGTGGCTGACTACTTGTTTCGGTCAACGCATCTTTGAAAAGCCAGACACTTGTGGGCATAAGTTTGAGCATCTTTGAATAATGTAGGCCAATAAAAGCCAACCTACGTAGCTTTATGTGAAATTGTGTTACTGACAAAATTTCACTTTGCTGGTCCATCGTGGAGATCACATAATACACTTTACGAACCGTGCTCTTCTAAGCACCTGAGAAATAATCCATTATGATGCTTTCTGAAAAGAACCCCATGCACCAACTAATAAGATAACACTTTATGTCTGAGTGGCATCTTCTACTGTGCAGATAAATGTGTTATCACCAAAAAATTGACCATCTAGCAATTATTTACTAGATGGATTGAAATACACCATGTAAGGAAAATTTTACCATAGTAAAATTGTTTTCGCTATAAGAAATTACTTAATAAACCACATTTGTTAAGTCATTTCTGATTAAACCCATCAAGAATAATTAAATAAATCACTATTTATTTAATTATCTTCTAGGAATAATTAATTAAACCATTGTTTAACTAATATTCCTTGTCATTTTTGACCCAGTTATGAAAAATAAATAGATAAATCATTAATTATCTTATTTTTCTCTAGGAATAATTAATTAATCACTAATTAGTTATTATTCCTTGTCAAGTTTGACTAAATCCCATGGGAATACTTAAATAAATCATTATTTGTTTATTATTCCTTAACCATATTTCATGAGATGATAAATAAATCATTTATTTATTTATTATTTCTAAATAAAAGTATTTAACCAATTTAAATACTTTTTCCCTTCAGCCAAATATAATAAAATATTCCAAATGGTTAATTCTAGAATTTGGTTAATAATATTTTATTATTTCCCATTATTCAAGAATAACCTAATATTTTGTTATAAATTGGAGGGTTTTACATCCATTCTTCACTTTTGATCATTTTCATTCTTTCACTCATTATTGTAGCTCTAACTATTATCATTGTCACACACCATCTTCTTTTTCATTTGAGTTCTCATTGAGCTCAAATATTTCATTTGTTGGCTTTTACACATTATAGAGGAGAGAGACTCTACAAAAGTTGAAGACATTGAGGATAGCCAAGAACCCATCCCATAGAGGGGGAATGGTAACATTATTTATTCCCTTAACAAGTGTCATTTAATAAAATGTATTCTTTATATATCTAGTTTCCATCGGATTATTGGAGTTACTTATGCTTATTTTCTGATTTAATGTTGTTGTTTAACTATTTATGTTGCATAGATCAGGGCTTTGGCAGGTTTTGTTTCTATCATTTACTGCAGATCTACACTGTTTAACAACCATTTTTACTCAAGTTTGTTTTTCATCCACAATCTAAAGTATTTTTTTCGTACACTCTCGATAAGAAAAAACCCCAATAGATTGACGATTCCACTATGTTTTTTATTCTAATTCAAAAACCTGGGCGACTTTCAGTTTTGAACTTAGGGTTTTTCTTTTTTCAATCTCTTAATGTTTTTTACTAGAATTCTAACCCTAGATCAATCAAATTTCTATTTTTTGCTAGTTTTCTAGTTATTTACGTGGGTCACAGGAACTAGCTGCAACAGAGACGACAAATTTTTCAGAGACTTGCCGCTTGAGAAATGAGGAGTGGAAATCATACTTTTATACCCAACACCTATGATTTGGAGGTGTAGAATGCACTTTCTGGCCAAAAAAGTGCGATATCCCAGGAAACAGGTCAATACCTGCGATTTTAGGGTTTCTGGGAATTTTTCTAATCTTTTTCTGGGTTTTTCTAAGAGCTGTCTGCTAGGTTGGTTGACCACTATCTTAGCATTCTTAGGCATTTATCTACTCTGTTTTGCTCATCGAAGTGGAATTTAGCCCCTTAGGGCTTCTAGTATGCTTCCACATTTATAGGAGTTTAATTGAGTAAGAAGTCTGCTTTTTTGCAGAGCTTTCAACCATACATTCCATATATGTAACTTTCTTCTTGATATCTTCAAATATAGGTTGTTTCCATCCAAATTTCCCTCTTCAAACTTGTTTGGTAATTTGTGTTAGGGTGCCACTTTTTTCCCTAGGTTTCACACCCATCTCCCTATCTTTTGCACTGATTTTCCTCACTGGTTTTTTGTTATGGTTGCACCACTTTCCAACAACATAATGTCATTTGATCCCAGTCACACCGATGCTTAGATCCATTGGAATTTTTTGTGTGTTTTCAGTTTATTTCGCAACCAACCAGCAGAGTGTTTGCAAACCTAGTTTGGGTGGGGTTTTAGAGAGTTGATTTGCTGTTCATTTTCTATTTTTAGTTTTAGTTTATTTCAACAATTTTTTTCTTTTTTCCAAACATGATCTGGGATTAATTAATATACACACTTGCACACACAAGAACACCTTAAGCGAAGGGTGCTTGGTTTACACTCCCAAGCGAAGACTTAGCCTAATTAATTTATCTCCCCAACGAGAGACTGAGACATTCTGTTTATCTCCCTTCATGATTTTTGTGTCCCTTCTGTCTTGTAACCATCATGCCACCTAGGTGTTTGTCACGGAGAATCTTAGGCCTTCATCCCCAGTTTCTGCTTCGGCGTATTACTCCTCCCCGCAGGGTTCAGGTTATTCATCCTCCGAGTCCCCATACCCATTTTTCTCCTAGTTCATCTTATTCCTCATTCAATTCTGAGCCTCCTATACTGCATACCATCATCATGTCAGGACCAACTGTAGGTATAGGAAACCAACCTAGTGTTGGCTCTGGTTCTACCCTAGTAGTCACATCTAACGGAACCATTCTGACAACTTTGTCGCTACCTTTCATGGTTGGGTTAACTCTCCTGGATTTTAGCTAGCTAATTAACAACCCTATAAACCACAATGTTGGTTGGCTAGCTATGCTGACTAAGTTTCCCTCCAATATTCCCAAGTTTGAGGGTAAGTCTGGAGAGTACCCCACTAATCATATTCACTCCTTCCATATGCAGTGTTCATCTAATTCCATCACCGATGACTCCATTCGTCTTCGTTTGTTCTAATGCATGCTCACTAGAGATGCTATGAAGTGCTAAATTTACGAAACCTCTACTTCTCATTCCACTTTTGCGACGCTTGCTATAGAGTTCCTTTCATATTTTTAGTTACCTCTCCAATACGACATCGGTACCGAGCTCTTGACCACATTTCTTCAGTCCTCTGCCACACGTATTTCCAATCATGTCCAAGAATGGCATAGAAGGAGGATCATGTGTCGTGCTACTTCCTTCAAAGACACTGTATACCTCAATTGGTTTCTTAGGACTCTTTTAGCACCCATTGGAAAATATGTCGCATCTCACTTTCCTCAGACAAAGGAAGAAGCTCTCAAGATCGCTCTGAGATATGACTTGATTTATGCTCAATCTGGTTATGTCTATATTGTTATATTAGACCTCCCTCGTCCTGGTTGTGCTAATGCACTGGGGGCATATCACGCCACTGATGGTATCATTGGAGCTATTTCACAGACTTCACCATATACCCAGCAAAGATATGGCTATCTGCAGGGGGCACCAGTTCCTCCAACACTTATGCCCCTCCTACCAACAACATGTATTTAGGACAAAGCACTTATTATGCATTCACCCAACCTCATCAGCAAATGTTAGGGCTATAGAATGCTCAACCTATCTACCTGACTATTTCCTCTTCACCATCTTAGACCTATGCATCATCGAGTGATCCATCCCCTCATGCATTAGCACCGCAACCTCCCATGCATTTGTAGCCCAAACAACCACTGCTCCCCAGGGCCAAGTGTATGAAAAATAGACTACGAACAATCCCCAAAATTAGAATAAAAAGAATAATGGGAAGGGTAACAGGTGTTACCAGGGTAACCAAGGTAATCAACCTAATGAACCCCAGGGGAACCAACCTAACACCAACAACCAACAAGAGGGAAACCAGCCAAAGTAGAACAAGGCTATTCATACGAGCAAGCCTTGTGCATGTTTTCATGTACATGGCCATTATACTCATGAGTGTCCCCTCTTACCCTAGATGCACTAAATGTGGGAAGCCCAAGAAGCTTTTAGAGGTCAACCACCGATGCAGCAATTGCCTTGGAATCCTGAGCCATCTCAACTGACTGTGCTTACAAATCCTTTCCCTTAGCAAGGATTTGTTGTTTCTCAACCTTAGTAAGGTCAAGCAGCCCATCCTCCCCAACCTTCTAGTCCTAGTGACTACTAGATCCTCATGATGAATTCTGATGAGGTCAATACCTTCGATGTCAAGTTGTAAACTCGATCACGTCAATACGACAAGCCATCATCTTCATCCAAAACTTAGACCAAAACCAAAGCATCTACTGAGCCTCTTATGACACCAAATGGTCCATTATAGATCCCTCAACCTAAAGTTTATTCAATTCCCAAGATCCCCAAAGGAGCATTATGCCGTAACATAGCTTCTAATCGAGTTTCCCTTACATACAGTATAGAAGATGACTTGGCACAATCACTTGCTTCCATGTCGATGCTGGAGGTCCTCCAGTCATGCCCATCTAAAAAGAAAGCTCTACTAACTACTTTTGGTGTTGTAGATCCTTCAGACGATCATTTTATTGTCTTTCCTGTTGATGCGTCAAAACATCCTCCATTAACTCCATCTATTTCTTTCCAGATACCAGTCTAAGTCCATAATGCTATCATCTCCCGATGCATCATCAATGAAGGCACAACCAACTGTGTGATTTCTGCTATTGTTTAGAAGAAACGCAAGTCACGTGAATTTTCCCCATCCACCATCACTTTGTGTGCTTGGGACGGTCACCCCTCCTAGCGTCTTGGCATGTATCGCAATGGTCCAGTGACTCCCACAGGCAAGACTGTCCATGTAGACATTGAGGTTATTAATGCCCCTCTAGATTACAACATTCTCTTGGGTCGTAGTTATAAAATAGTCCATGTCAGTCATTGCATCTGTGGTTTTCCGCAATATGTCTTTTCCCCATGAAGGGTATCATCACTATCAATCAATTGACCTATTACGAGTTGTCATCCTTAACCTCCCTTGAACCCATTATCTCATCGATGTCTGACAATTAGTATTCCACTCTTCTCACCAGTGTTTCACTCAGTGTCTATAAAGATTCCACCTTGTTGGGTTCTTTCCTCAATCCTCCCCCTCCCATCTCTGAGGCTTTCCCTTTGAGTGTTTGCATGTTACAAGTGTCACGGGCTGCTCAAAAGAAATCTGGTACCCCTGGCCAATAGCCAGTTCCTCATCAACCTACTATTACCATCTCATCAAATCCATCCAGATCCACCCCGCCAGGACCTCCTCCTTTTGTGGGTGCCTCCCCTTTGTTCCTGCTAGGAACTATTCCTCTAGGTCTCAACCATCCAGGTGATGTTTAGCCGAGACATTACCATGTAGGACAAATACCTTTCTTGTTTCCTCCTCCTAGAATATTTTTTGTCCCTGTCATGACTTCGTTGACTCTCCCTAATATGACTTTGGGGATCTTATTATGGTACATTCATCTCCCAACTATCACTCCTACTTGTCAACTCAGACCATATCATGCTTTGACCCCAATTCAACCAGTCCCTATGACCCCTGTCACTACTCCAGTTCCACCGCAACCTCAACAGGAACCCACTCCTATTGTGAAACCATCTAGACAGGGGGGAAAAACCAAGAAGAAGGAAACTAAGGACAAGGCTCACCAAGCACCTACAACTCCAAAAGCTCCAAAGCCAACACCTCCATGCGCTTTGTGTAAAGTTTTTGGGCATGCCACCAATAATTGTCCTGAGCTTCCTCATCTCAAACCTTTAGTTCATGGAACGTTTCTTGAGTCTAATATCCCTGAGATCCAAGTTACCTTACCGGATTCAGCCAAAAGATTTAAAACGTTGTGTACAAATCACCCTTGTGCCTTGTGCAATAATTATGGTCATTATTCCCATTATTTCCCTCATCTCGATGAATTTCATGATTTCCTCCAAGTGCTTCGCGACATCAAGGCCACTCGTAATGGATCATCTACTCCTCTACCTGTGGATTCTATTACCACTAGTACACTAGAACAAAGGGACTCTAGCCCCATCATCATGATCCCTCCCTCCGATGTCAAGATGATGGAGTCCACGGTCCATATGCTTTAGTTGTCGTCACCCTTGATTTCCTCACACGAAAACCTTTCTGAGGTTTCTATGGATGCTTCTACCGAACCTCCTTTGTCAAAAACCCAGGTCTCAACATCGGTAGATTTGCCATCTACTAGATCGTCGTCTAACAGTTCAGATGATGTGTATGAGAACCTTCTTTCTCAGGATGATGCACCAGGTACCGTCACCACATCATGTAGTCAATATTCCTCCCATCCACCCATCTTCTATTCTGATGAGAACATCATGGAAGGCATGGATACCCCCGATTATCCTTGAGGGACAATATGCACCATTGTGCATACTTCCTGCCATATTTGTGAACCTAGAAGTTTCCCCCCATCTTACTGGTGATGATCAAAGATGAATTCGATACTAGGCCCTTCGCTATCTTCTCATCGACAATGACCTTTATCGTCGCGGTGTTGATTTTATCCTTCGTTGTTGTCTCACTCATCATTACAGCGAGGACCTTACATCATTCGTAAGGACTTGGGTAAGGGGCCATATCTCTTAGAGGATTTTGAAGGCTAACTTCTTCCTAATCCTTGCAATCCACTCTACCTCAAGAAATTTTAGCCATAACATATCCCATTGATTTGCGTGTATTTATTTATGTCATGCATTTAAGAGGTTGCATCATCTCATTTGTTGTCTTTTGTACTTTTTAGATGGATCCATCATCCACATAGTATATTGGTTATGCCGAAGGTGTGAGTCGCTTCTCCAAGAATCTATCCTTGGAAGCATGTGACATTTTCACCCCCTTGCATATGTTAGTCCATTCTAACAGCATGTGCATTGGATCTTCCAGCAATAACAAGGTTGAATATGATGCAGTGATAGGTTCATTAGTGATGAGCCTCATCATTGGATAATTATATGGACCTTAATACACCTCCAAGCTTGTTAAAATCAACTCTTCTCATAATTCCTTACATGTTTTAATTATATTTTTCTTAATGAGATGAGTAAAAGCAAGATGTATGTCTAGTGGCCTAATGTGCATTAATTACAGGTTTTTGAGACAAAATCATGGAGATTTTGGCTAATTAAGGGTAGAAACTCGAATGAGACAAGGAGGAGAGATTATAGGAGATAGATCCTCCTCATTAAATCCTCACTCATTCTAATATTCCTCTATCAAATCACACTAGCTCAGAGTTGGAAGCAGCTAAGTCATGGAGATCATGGGCAGTTGAGCCAGTGACAGTTAAGAGCCAGTTCATTTTAAGTTTAGGAGCCAAGCTTCCCTAGATGTAAGGAAGTTTTTGGAGAATTCAATAGTATAAATAAGGAGGCCTAAAGCCTCATTAGGATTCTGATTTTTTATATAAGAGAACTAAGCATTTTCGAGTTCAAGCTTGGTGGCAAAACCTTGTTATGTAATTTTTCTGATATGATAATGAGAATGAGCATTTCCTTGATCCAACACTGAGTTGATTGATAGGGCTAAAGCTCTTGGGTTAGGGCCCAAATCTAGCAGCAAAGAATCCTTTTCTTGTTCTTGTATGTTTAGGTTATTTCATGGATTAAGTGTTGAATTGATTTTAGCATTGTTTCATTGCAAGTAGTGGTAAATTTGATTATTTTTCTTCCATTTGTGCATAGCTTCAGCAATAGTTTAGAGAGGTAATGGAATATCAAAAATCCTGATAGTAGGTGTATTTGGACTCATTCCTCCCTTCAAGGACCATGGGTTGAGGAAAAAATTCTATTCAGCCCCAAAAAGACAAAATTTTGATTTCTTATGGAATTTAGGGTTTTCTGCTACTTAGGCCAACATATTTTCAGTTTTCAAGGATAGGTTTCAATTGCCATTTCTGATATATTTAGCGTTGTATTATATCTCATGGTGTTTCACTATATTCTACAAGTATTTCCATGCATGAATTAGGCAACTAAATAAGGATCTTTTTTTCTTAAGTTGATTAGAAATCTTCCTTGTTTGATATGAATCATGGATAAATGCAAGTAATGTATGTATTGCAGGAGCTTCAATAGTACAAGAATATATCATGCCAACAACCCCAGCCTAACCTCATCCATCCATGATCACTAAAAGCTACCAAGTGCCTCAACCAATTCATCATTCCATAATGATAACTTTCCAGGTTTGTTGAGCAATCCAGCCATCTTACAAACTTTGGTTTGAGCTCTGAAGAAGTCCTAGCCACTCCCTTGCCTTATTTCTTCCATGATTCACCTTCCCTAAGCCCTATACCACCTTCCAAATCACTTCTATTTCTCTCGGCCGGATCTTGTAGGAATACAGGGGATCCTGTAGGCGCATTAGGACATCTTGTAGGAAGCATTAGGACATCCTGTAGGACGACTTGTAATAGCCTGTTTTGAGGCCGATCTATGAAAAATGCATCTACGAAGATAGGAGAAGACCCCTACTTTCCTCCCAAGCCATCTAACCTTCCATCACCATCTCTAACCCATCTTCCACATCACCAATAAGATTTAGCATTCACATTTTCACAAAAAGAACAAAAAGGAAAAAAAAGTTATTGTGTTCATTCATACGAACAGTAGTAGAATGTTTGGTTATTTCAGATTGCATGCCTAGGTCAGTTAAGATCACACACATGTTAGCTTAGAATTCTTCTGAAGCAAGATCTCTTAGCAATTAGTTAGATGAGTGGTGTGTTTAAAGCATTGGTTTCGATATTTCCTTACTGCAGTAGACAATATTTTAATTCTCCCAATTAGTGAAAAATTCCCTTTTCTTCGTTGGTAATCAAACTCCTTCTGAATCAATCAAAGTCTGGTTTGAGAAACCATAGTGGTCTATCTCTAGCTCAGTAGTGACAAAGAGTGGACCCATCACATCTACTTGTGTATACAACACTATCACCTCCAAGTTTGTACGAACCCCGTGTTGATAAAGTAAAGTTGGTAGCCCCAGGAGTTGCACCATTATTGCTGCAATACTGGTGCTCATTAATTAGTTGATGCCCTTGCCCATCAGATACTTCATATTCATGTTCATTTAGATTTCTTTCTTCTTTTCATGAAATTAAATGGTGTTTATCATGTGCATAACCAAGTCCTATTTATAAAATATCTACGAGTTAAAATGTTGGTACGTGAATTTGAAACCATTACTTTAAATCAAGTTCCTAGAGCCCAAAATAACTATGTAGATACCATTGTAAACAACATTCTAGATTGGAATTTATCACATGTATATGATAGAAGACAACCATAACAAAAAAAATGGCGAAACACAATCGTCATATAAAAGATGCATAACCACATTATGTATCAACATATAAAAATAAATGTGTTTCGAGTCTACCACTCTAAATACATCTAGTACACCCATAGCATACTGGGCAGCACATATCCCTTTTTCGAGCTCTAAGAACACAATGGCACTCCACAAACTCTCCTGCTAGGGGGAATCATTCCCACCTTTGCATACCAGATTAGGCCCCTCCATCACATATGCTTGTGGGCAGTATCCCATGCTCGGTGGCATGATGGTTTTTCCCTGGCCATATCCTCAATATATTAACATAAGTCTTAGCCTAGATCCCACTTGATCTAGGTATGGTCAATTATCCTCCCATTCCTTGGAAAGTTTGTCCTACTGGCCTCTCCATCGAGCCATATTTACCTTGCATATCATAGATGTTTGTTACCATATCTTTAAATATTCTGTTATATGCATAACACCTTTACTACATAGTCCCCATGTTTGAATTAGTTGGTGAGGATTATTCTAAACCTCATCTAGTAGATCATTCTTGTTTCCTCTTCCCTTAATTCTTCACCAGGAACCATCATTCCAAGAAGCATTAAGGCAATCTTTAGACAAGTAAGGCCACTTGCATGAAAGTTGCATATCTAGATTCTGATGGTTAGTTTTTTCGCTATGATCTCCACAATATTTAGGGTCTTTTCCTCCTCTCCATATTCACCAAAGCTCAATGTGAAAATGAATTAAATTGGAGGGAAAACACCCTTTTATAAGAAAACCCCCAGTTTTTCAGTTGCCCATTGTGATCAAATAGTATCTCGGTTTGAAAAACCATGAGCACTATAATGGGTTTCTCTTCGTTTTTGGTGATTTGACACTTCACCTAGAAGCCATTTTTCCAAGAAGGGTCACTTCGTCGCCTCTCAATATCGAATTTATTCAGATGCAACGTTTGTACCTTGGGGACCTCATTCCCTTGGTGCTTTTCATTTCACGTGTCGATTTTCTTCATGGGAAACCATCATTTTCTCATGTTTTCATGGTCCCCACTGGACCTATTCTGTGTGGCAACATCATAGAGTCACCCTTGTTCAGAGCATCTGCGATGAGTCACCTTTGCATTCATGGAGTCTGTTTCGTGTCCCATTATATCATGTCACAGTATTCCATCCATATTTGCATACCATTCATCCCGTGTTGCCCATTTTTCCTTCAGTCATATTGTCCACCATCCCCTCTGGAGTCAAGTCATTCATTATTGGGTCAACCATGGGCTTTATTCTCTGACAAGGGAAGTCATTTGTTTGTCCCTCAGTCCCATTTTCCCCATGTTCCCTGGTGTTATTCCATCAGTCACATTACTATTTTCCCTCATTTCTTAGTTGATGATCCTCATTTCCTCACATATGGTGGGCCCTACTCTGTCGACATTAGCACATCTATTCCAGAAGAACGACCTAGAGGATGGTGTATCTTGGTTCCAACTTCCACTTTTGTTTGGTGCCTCAAACCAAGTAGAGGGAATTATCATTTCCCTTTGACTTGGTTGTTTCATGTTCGTGATTCATACACTTGATGGTCCAGTGATGCAGTAGATTGTACTAGTGATTCTCGGGTGTGTGTGAGATGTTTCAGACCTCATGAACGGGTGGTCGTTCAGATAGCCCCACACATTCTCGAATGAATTCATATTATTCTATAGCCTCATATGGATTTCCACATATTTGATAGGTTCAGTACCTACCACTTGCAGTGCTCATATAATGCATGTCTCCTTTAGATGATCCAATCTATTTGGTAGAGCCCTTTTCCTATTCAGCGGGGCTTCTTTGGTTGTTATACCCTCCCTCCCACCCATTTTTTTAGGGAAGTGCGATCATATCTCATGTACCTAGATGTTATTGTATTCAGTCCTGAATCATGTTTTTCCAGGTTCATTATGTATATGGGACACATTGTATTATTTTCAGGCTGATTTATGCCAACATGTCATGTACCATTCAACATGTAGTTTATTGTTCAGTTTCATCTTTCTAGGTGCATTATTATTTTCTACTAAGTTATCTCGATGGGTATAGGTATGCTTCCCTCACCTCACTGAGATCAAGTACCACAACATAAAGGGAGACTTACATCAGTTAGTCGGTCTCGCCCCCTCTGTCACTATCCTCTTTCGATTCAACTCCATTGGTCTCTCTCTCTCTCTAACTCCCCTTCGGTGTCTAATGATTAAGTCCTTAAAACATAATTTGGTCATATATTTTTCTCCTAACACTTGTACATTGGGGGGAATCTGTTATCACCAAAAATTTGACAATCTAGCCATGATTTACTAGATGGATCAAAATACACCATGTAAGGGAAATTTTACCATAGTAAAATTGTTTTTACTATAAGGAATTTCTTAATAAACCACATTTGCTAAGTCATTTCTCATTAAACCCATGAAGAATAATTAAATAAATCACTATTTATTCAATTATCTTCTACAAATAACTAATTAAACCATTGTTTAACTAATATTCCTCGTCATATTTGACCCAGTTATGAAAAATAAATAGATAAATCATTAATTTTCTTACTTTTCTCTAGAAATAATTAATTAATCACTAATTAGTTATTATTCCCTGTCAATTCTGAATAAATCCCCTAGGAATGCTTAAATAAACCATTATTTGTGTATTATTCCTTAACCATATTTCTTGAGATGATAAATAAGTCAATTATTTATCTATTATTTCTAAATAAAAGTATTTAACCAATTTAAATACTTTTTCCCTTCAACCAAATATAATAAAATATTCCAAATGCCTAATTCTAGAATTTGGTTAATAATATTTTATTATTTCCCATTATTCGAGAATAACCTAATATTTTGTTATAAATTGGATGGTTTTACATCCATTCTTCACTTTTGATCATTTTTATTGTTGCACTTACTGTTGTAGCTCTGATTATTATCATTGTCGCACACCATCTTCTTTTTCATTTGAGTTCTCATTGAGCTCAGATATTTCGTTTGCTAGGTTTTATACATTGTAGAGGAGGGAGACTCTACAAAATATTAATACTTTGAGGATAGCCAAGAACACATCCCATAGAGGGGGGTTGGTAACATTATTTTTTCCCTTCACAGGTGTCGTTTAATAAAATATATTCTTTATATATTTGGTTTCCATTTGATTACTGGAGTTACTTGTGTTTATTTTCTTATTCCATGATGCTATTTAACTATTTTTGTTGCATAGATCAAGGATTTGGCAGGTTTTGTTTCTATCATTTACAACAGACCTACACTATTTAACAACCATTTTTTACTTTTGAGGCTATTTGTCATCCACAGTCTAGAGTGATTTCTTTTTGTACAATCTCGATAAGAAGAAACCCCAACAAAATGGTAGGGCATGGTGTTGTGCTCAAGGTATTGGTGCACATTTGTGTACCAAGAGTTCACAATGGTAGTTGGGGAAACTCGCTTGACATTGTGCATTTTAATCTCGTGCTCCCATCTCAAAGGATCTTCTTCTTTTGGATCAATTTCTTTTGCTTCTAGTTGACATAGACCATGGACCTTGATTGTATGAACTCACTTGGACTCGAGATTGTATTCCTATAAACTAGTCATCCAATTTTCTCTTCTCTCACTAAACTCTTGTTGAATGAACAATGATCTAACTGTTGTGTGTGGAACAAAGATAACACAATGATTTTTTAGGAGATAGGGTCGGAATTGCTTCACTGCCTTGTATATTTCATATGATTATTTGTCAATGGTGGGGTAGTTAAGTTTAGGTCCCTGGAGACTAGCACTAATGAAAGATATTGGCCGCTCATTTTTATGATCATCCTTTTGCGTAAGCACAACAATGACAGAAATATTAGAAGTGAAGACGTAGAGCAGAAAAACTTTTTTGAAATCTAGGCTATACAAAGCAGGTGCTTCTACAATGGCTTTCTTAGTACTGGAGAAACATCCTTTTCCCTTTTATCCCATTGGTATATCGCGTCCTTCTTAACCATATCCTATATTGGCTTCACGATCCAATATTAATTGGAGATGAAGTTGTGGAGGAAGTTTATTTTTCCCAGGAAGGAATGCATAAATTTCTTGTTCACAAGGAAGGGAATCTGTATACATTATCCCACTTTTGGAAATGATATGGCCCAAGAGGTTAACCTCAGACACTACAAAAACACTCTTTTTGGGATTAAGGGATATCTCGTACTTGCGAAATCACTCGAAATTTTTTCTTCAAGTGGTGTATGTGGTTAGATCTCTTGTTGGAAAATATGATGACATCATTAAGATAGACCACTATGTTCTGTATAATCAGTCTATGAAATGAAATTTCCATGGCATGTTGAAATTTTACACCCACATTGATTAACCCAAATGACATTACTTTGAATGCGAACATACCCCACTTCATGCAGAATGTTGTTTTTAGTCTATTAGGCGATAAGACTAGAACCTGGTTGTAGCCAGAATATCCATCTAAAAAAGAAAACATCTTTGACTAAGATATTGTCTGCAGTATCCATAGACAACACAGGGTAATTATCTTTGTCTAAGGCACTGTTCAAGTTGCAGAAATCAACACATAAGTGGATTTCCCCAGACTTCTTTCTAACTAGGAGCAAGTCCAATACCCAGGTAGAATGTCTCAATTTGTATATGATCTGAGAATCCAACAACTTCCTCAAATCCTTTTGAATCCTAGGCTCAAGCATCAGATATACCTTCCGCAACTTTTGTTAAAAAGGCTTGGCCCGTTCTTTGATTGGAATCACATGCTTGATTATTCATGTGTCATAAGTTTTGAACTCATCATATGTCCATGTGAATACATATCAATATTGCTTGAATACGCAAATGAAATCCTGTCACTCCTATGTTGTGCAACAAGTATTAAGATTGAAAAAAATTCCTTCCTTTCCTTTTCTTAGATTTGTCTGCTTGTGTTATAGCTTTGAGCTATGGGTTTTTTCATTGCCTGGCCCTCGTAAGTGATTCTGCAAGTTGTACAACTTTTCCAATGATACCACACATTTCAAAATTAGGTTCTCTTTGCTAGCACAAGCTGCATCCTGCAACACTTTCTTGTTCTCGTATTCATTGGTAGCTACATATTTTAATACATCAACATTCACCATAAAGTGCAGTATCTGTTGGTGATCATTGAAAACTTGTAAATTATTAATATTGTTAGGACAAATGGTTTATAAATAATTTCTATAGAAAAACCATCCCTAAGCAGTAATAACCTAGAAGCAACATTCTCTACTGCATTCGTAACTACGTTGCGTATTCTAGGAATAAAAATGATGTTAGAAGCTTGGAAATAAAAAATCAAATACAATCCCTCTTATTGATAACTTTTCAGGTGAGGTGACACATAGTGTATAGTATCACGTAACTACGGTATGGCAATTTTTGAGTCACCTACTTCTTTGAGAACTACAACATTGAGGTCGATGGCTCTTTGCAAACCCAAGATGAGTGCTTCATATTATACAAATAGAGATTAGATGTTTCCTCTATCATGGGTTTACTAAAACACAACCAGCTCCAGAGCCCTCATGTGTTTTGGAACCATCAAAATACAATGTCCAAACATCATATGTACAAGCACTATGTACTACACTAGTACTACTATTACTACTACTACTAACTGTACATATGTAATTTTCACCAATTGGACTAGGAACAGGATCCAACTATGTGTTTGGTGGAATTGGGGATGGCTGAGTGAGATAGAAACCCAAATCTGTTTCAAGAAAGAAATTTTCGAAGATGAGATTTGTGAAAGCCATTGGCTTATTTTCGCCTTCTAAGGGGGTTATCATGTGTTTCATGTACCACTCTAAGTTCACCTGGATCTGATTATTTTTTCCCTTATATGGAAGCGACAAATGTGAACATGCCGTCGCAAAATACCCTTGTGGCTTGATAGACCAGTATTTGATAAAAAATACACCATATGCTTCCAGAATGTTCATAATTACTATGTTTACACAATGGTGAACTCAATGATTGGATGATAAACGAATAAGCACAATTCTGAGTTCACCAATCACATGGACAAGATTCTATCAAGTTGAATTATCTATACATTTGTTTTATCCCACTTTACATTTATTTTATTTGCTACAGATAAAGGAATCATGCTTACCGATGCACCTGAATCAACTAAGAAAATGTGTACATTATAATTGAAAATTTCAAATGTTAACAAAAATGGAGGGCATAGTGTATTTACATCTAATGTTAAAGCATTAAGCACTGACTCCAAGGAACCAGAGGAATTATCGGATTTAGAGCCCTTTGTGAAGAGAAATCATTACCTAAGGTGGATTGTTTGAGTGTGTGTAGGAGCATGTGCCACTGGATCATGACATTCGTCGATTCAAAAAGTGAAATATTCACAAGATGTTTCTTCATATCTTCAACTATGTTGTAATTCAATGCAGGAAATATGTCACGAAGTGTCTGGGGGAGTTGGCTTATCTGCTACTTCCAGAGTGACGGAATTACTCTTACTTCTTGCAAAAGTACTTTTCTCAGTAACTACATTTCTAGACTTGATCTGAGTGTTCTGTGATGAGTTGATGGGTGGATTGATATTCCTTAAAAATTTCTCTTTCAATTTCTACTTCGTCAACTCTTGTTCAGTGGTCAGTGCTTGGCTTTTCAAATTATACCAAGTCTTCTGCTTCTGGGTCAAGACATAACTCAGTGGCTTACTTTTGGCAATGCTCTTTCCAGTTGTGAGTATGCAATTGAATGTGTTCACTGCAAGGCCCATTCTTGGAGTATCTTCGATCACAACAATTTCTTCCTTTTCTTTCATAGGTTCAGTCTACTCATTAGTAAGAACTGTATCAATAAAATGCGTAGAAAGAGAATTCATTCTATGGTTCCATTGTGGGATGTCTTTTCTGAATGATATTCTTGATGAAATGAATAGTATTGGTCCATGCCCATACTCTCAAAATTCAACACAACATTTGATATTTGCGTAGACTTGGCTGGCTAGTTACTGTTGGTGCCCGAGTTACTAGTCCTCCTTAGAAAGTTGAACATGAGAAGCTTGCTTCTCACAATGGCCTCGCTTGAACTTTGTTTCAATTATTCCAACTCATTGGATAGAGACTTGAATGTGCGGGTCAAGCTCTCAATATCAATTGCTTCTTTCTCATTAGCCTTGCTTACGTAGGCCTGCTACCTTTTCCTTGTGCCTTTATAGTCATCAACTATGACGACTCCAATCACACTCAAGTCCTTTTCAACTGTGGTTTCCTCCTCAAAATTCTCAACTAAATTTGGCTTCACAATTATTTTCATGAACTGCATAATGCTTCTTGGTAAGGCAAATGTGAAATAATCGATAGTGATGGAGTCATGAGGTTTCGTGTTTACTAGAAATAGATTCAAGATATGGTTAAACATCTGATTGAATTTCTCAAGAAACAATTTCTTAAGACCCGTACAATTCTGGATCAAGTTTGAAGGAAGGTTATGATGCCATACATCTATTCTACCATCTAAGTTACATGGAAAAAGTATACATGCAACATCATCATAACATACCTTAGGTGTTTACGGATGTATGTAGCAGTTGTCTAGATGGTCCTCCACTTTTATTTCTTTTTCAAAGTCATTCTTTATTGAAAACTTCTTTGGGTGCTTTGACATTTTACGTAACACACCCGATAGTGCAAGTGGGCCCTTATTCATCCAGTCCAAATCTTGGCCCACCATCTCTTTGCCACTATCTTCCCTTTTCTCATCAAAATCTGATTGGTTTCTTCTTCTTCTTCTTCTTCTTCACCACCTATCCCACAAAACGTATTGTTTGAGAGTACCAAGTTATCACCATCACCATCGTTGAAGTTTGGAGGATGTTCTGGTTTTGCTACATTCTCTTTAGAATCTACTAACAATTCAAGGGTGGCGAGGACCAAATATTCAACTATTGATACCACTATCCTAATGGGGTTCGTTTGGTTCTTCATTGGAAAATATGGAAGATCATGTACTCCGGGTATAATAGTTGTTGTAAACTTACATGTGATAGGGTGGATGGACCAAACCTGGTCATAAGAGATTTCACAAGTTTGTAGATTCTCGAGATGAGAAGGATTTGCAGCTTCAGGAATATGCAAGGGGAGGAGAAAGGGATATTACTGCCTTGACTAGAGGAAGTAATATTTGGGTGGCTGAGGTTATCAGTGATAAAAATTTGGCCGCCCTCCTTCTAGCACCAGAAATGTTGATGATGCTAGACTCACCAATATTCAAGGTGTCTCCCCGATATGTGGTCCCAATTACACCTCACATTGTTTGGTATAGGAGCCTGATCTAGAATGTGGCCCAGTTGATGTTTTTCTTAAAGATATGCCTTGGATCTAACTGTCAGTAAGAGAGGGGTGAAAGTATGCCTTTGAAAAGCAAGGGGTTGTGCTTGGTGAGTGTTTGGTCATATGTGTGTCCAAGTCCTTTCACTGCAGAGGGGAGGAGAAGTGAGCCTCTAAGAGAGAGGTAATAGTACCACCCTAGTAGAGACACACATAAACGAGAAGAATCCATACAACATATAGCGAAGTAGCCCATAGAAATGTGATTGTCATTACAACCAATGTAACAAGGAAGATATGTCTAATA
The DNA here is from genome assembly GCA_031772625.1 of Pinus tabuliformis. Lineage (NCBI taxonomy): Eukaryota > Viridiplantae > Streptophyta > Pinopsida > Pinales > Pinaceae > Pinus > Pinus tabuliformis. The sequence goes on along the minus strand of CM062812.1, from coordinate 778,986,236 downwards.
TCCAGCAGAATAGTCCATGAGGATGTGACAATGATAATAACAATTACAACACATTCTCAATATGATAAGTACCAAAATAGTTGAAATAGTTCAACTACTTTAGCACAAATGAAATCAAACATGAATTATAAACATTCACAGAATAGTCTTACAAATATCATTAATCCATGCATGGAGAACTTATTTTCTATAAGGCTTCTTATATTAAGTAAAAGTTCCAAGTCTTGTGTATACAATGAACACCACTAGCTCCAATGGTGGAGCGTTGGATCCACTCCTTGCTCCTCAATGAACTAGCTTATCTCTCTAATGCCTTGTGGAAGGAGCCAAGGTGAAAATTCCTTTTCTCTTATAATGAGGGAGTATATATAACAATGAGGAGGTGATGCTTTACCTTCCTTGTAACTCTTCATCTACCCTAATGACTATTTTACTTCCTATGAATTTTGAACTTTACATGACTCTTGATATTCCATACATGTCCTTTGGACTTTCGCTTTACAATAAATTTTGTAACATGAATTACATAATCCACCATAAAAGTGTGGCATGGGACAACTCATGATATGACATGACATTGTTGACATGGACTACTTGATGATGTGTAAATTTCAAGGCATTACTATTGTTGTGTGTTGATTTTCTTCTTGAGAATTATTTTCTTTCCACCTCTGCATTGCTTGGTGATATGGAATATTTAATGATTTCAAGTATTGAGTTGTGATTGCAAACTAGTGTCCCTTTGCTTTCTCTCAGTTGAATGACTTGCATACTCAGCTACAAAAATGTCTTCCAACAGGTTTCCCTTATTCATCTTCTTCTTCATCATCTTGCCATGGTAAAATAAGATACCTGCATCTGCAATTAACTCATGATGAGACAACATCAGTCCAAAAAAATCCCTAGTCTAAGATAGTGGATATTGATCCACTGGTTGAGCCAGAATTGGGTGAGAAGCTAGGAGAGGGGCTGAGTGACTATGCAATTGCGCAGTTCAAGCAATCAGGGGTGAACCTTGAGCCTTTAGACTATGCAATGCGTTGTCCAATCTAGACTGAGGGAGAAAACTGCACAATTCTGTAGGTCAATGTGACAGGCTGAGGGGATGGGAATTATATCAGCACATTGCGTAGTTCTAGGAGATTGAGGAGGTTGGGCCATATTAAAATTTCACAGCTCATGGGCTCATGGGATGAGCTTGAGGCTAGAGATTGTCCAATTTGCAATTGAGGCCAGGTTGGGAAGATAAATTGCGCAAACTTTGGGAGCCAAGGTTGGGGCTTAAACATTGGAACTATGCAGTACAACAGTCTTGGAAGGCAGGAACTATGCATTGCACAATTTCAAGAGGAAATTTCACAACTAGAGGATTGATATTGTGCAATGTGCAGTTCAGAAAATGGTTGTGTGGGATCAATGAGGATGATGTCAACAGTGATAAGACTTTAACTGTGGTAACACACTTAGAATACTTGACGACACAACAACATATATCATCCAAGACATATTAAAAATGCATTCCCCTTATTGTGACAACTTTATAACAACTTACGACAAGTGCAACACTAAATATACACTTTGTAACGATCATGATGACACTTCTGCGATAATGCTTAAAACTTTCGAAATTAATGAAACAGATGTTTACATGGTTATATTAACTCATTTACATAAAGGTATCCCCTTAAAACCACTAGAACATTCTTGTACACATTGTGCGGTCACAACTAACGTGTGAAAGGATGACATTTTCCTATCTTGCAAAAGGGACCAAAACACATGGAATGAGTTTCAATGTTTGCGGTGACAATGTAGAATACCAAGGAAGGCTCTAAAATTGATCATAGGCCAAATTTTGGATGGTTTTGTAGCAGTGACAACAAAGCCATACACCTGTACTGTCACAGAGGAATTTTGAACCATATAAACAATCATATTGGAGAGAAACAATGAGATATAGATTGTGCAGAGAATCCATACAAATAACATCAAGGAGCCAAGTGAACAGATGCCAACCATATTTTAGAGGTGTCATATATGTGATGTCATACTTATCACAGAGGTGAATAACACATCACACATCGAACCACATGATTTATTGAGCCAAACTAATATCCGAGATTATTATCATACCAGGGATGTGAGATTATTCCATTATATCGAGAGTGTGATGCCAATATAGTGAGTGTAGAGCTAGTTATAGTGAGTGTGATGTCAATTATACAGAGTGGGGAGCGAGTTACACTAAGTGTGATGTTAATTCTATAGAGATTCAATGGAGCCAGTTGATGTGAGTGTGGATCTAGTTACGATGGTGCGGTGTCAATGGATATTTCAGTGCCAATAGAATTTAAGTGATGTTTTTTATATAATAGTTCCATTAACAAATGCAAGAGATGTTATTTTGAACCATTGAAACTCTGCCACTAAGAAATCGGGGGATCCTATTGATGGGCCTCTAAATTAGACATAAATTAAGGCCCATGCCTCTGAATTAAACATAAATTAAGGCCCATCTGACTATCCTTCAATACATTAAACCTATATTTTTTCATTAGGTAATGTATTTTTAACTTTAATATACTCATTAGGAAGGTTTATGAATAATTGCATATTTGTGCCTAATATTATTTACTTTGTGGAATATTATGAGAATATTAGGCAGTTATGAAGATTTGGAGGAGTAGATAATTTAGTGACTTTCTCCCTACTATAGGAAGATCAATATTAAATAATAAATCAACAAAATATTATGGAATTATGGCACAAATTGTTGAACTCCAATGATTGAGAAAATCTAGGAATGTGTTCCTTGCCATTTAATGCAGATTCCTAGTATTTGGGAACCAGATCCACTAATCAATGGATTTTGGCGGGGAAATATTCCTCCTTTCATGGGGAATGATTCCTAATCATTTTGTATAAGTAACAAGTCGATTTTTCCTCTAGGAGGAGATTTTTATTAGTCTTCTTGTGGAGAGAACTCATATTTTTGCAGCTCCATTGTATTTTCTTGCAGGGATGTAATTGTATTGATGAGAATAATGAAGATTCGTGTCTTATTAAACTCCTAAATCTTGTTCTCCTCCATAGGTCACTGATTTTCCTTGAGCTTGGCCATCACAGGAGCCTCAAATCCATTTTGTATCATTTTCTTTTCTTCTTATTGCTTCTTATTCACATGCATATCTTCTTCTTGTTTCTTTCTATTTCTGCATTTCGTATTAATGATTTCTTGTTGTAGTATTGGGTTAAATGGTTGATGTAAATTATTTTTCAGGATCACAAGCATCATTTGATCCTTTGAAAATATTTGGAAGGTCATAGTAAACATTTATCTACTTGGATTAGTTTTCTTATTCCCATATCTAGATTTTTGGAACTCTTTTGTAGCAAAGAACAGTAAATTTATGCTATTTTTTAGAGCATTCTAACGAGCTTCAATCAAGTTGATTCCACTTGCATTATATCACAAAAAAAATCTATTTAAATTTTTTTTTTACCCCATTTCATTTTCACTTTATTAGGTCAAGCATTTAATAGATTTACTAGCTCACTAGTTCTCGAATTTCTGGATCTTAGACTAGTAATTTTTCATTATTTAATAAATCTTCCCAATGTATAGATGAATTTGTGGATAGATAAAGACAATAATTCTTGTTGTTGTATGAGCTTATACATTGGAGGGAAACCTCATTTCGTTCACCTCATCCAAGACTCATCCACCCATGTCGCTAAAATCCACTAAAATCTCAATCCAAATTCTTGTTTTATAAGAAAAAATTGCCATTTCCATTGAGAAAATCTACCCATCTTGAAGCCCTTGCTTGAGTTCTGGGTAGTGTCCACCACCTCCATGCCTTATTCTTCCATTATCCACCTTTCCCAAGCTCCATTCCACCTTCTAGACCACTTCCTAAGATTTTGACTTGTTCTTGTAATAAAACAAGAAATCCTGTAGGAACTAGTACACCCTATAGACATTCTGTACGAAATCATGTAGAGGCCTGTTTTGAGCCCGAATTGAGAAAAATCACCATTGAATCTGAGATTATGCCTCTACCTAACCTCTAAGCCATAAAGACCATTTTACCCCTCTTCCTGCACACCTATCTCCCCTGCCAAAGAATAAGGAAATATTAGCATTTGCATTTATAAAATGAAAAGACAAAGAAAAATAGCTCTTTTTATTTCTTAATTAACACATGCATGTAGCAGTTAATACTCCCTAGATCAGATTCCATGCTCAGTTAGTTTAAATCATCACATGTGATAAATAGGGTTAAGTTAGGTTTCTTTTACATTTAGTTCATGATCTTTATGAAATTAGAATATGTTTCTTTCTTTGTACTTTATTTCTAGCAATATGTTAGGGTTTCCATTTCGAGCAATTCATTTTCTGCAATTAGTTTAGGATTTGATTTCAGTACATGCACTCCATTACATCATGACAACAAAGGAAGGACACATTGTATGTTGCACATATAGTGTCGATACCTCTTAAGTTTGTACGAACCCCAGGTTGATAATTAAGGTCGGTAGCCTTGGGAGTTGCAACATTCTTGTTGCAATACTGAGGCTCATCACCTATTACTAGATTTGAACAAGCCAAAATCATCCTATGAGACAATGATGCTTCTGCAATACAAAAGCATGCTTACTAAAGAGTGAAACCGAGCTTGTGATGCCATAACAATTATTATAATGATGTGAGAACCCTGAGATCCATTGCAAAGACTTGAGGTCAAAGCGAAGTTCTGAACCAATAAAACTATATGAGCCAAATAGAAAGATTGAACCTCATAATTGGGTCTTGATCTGATACATGTGATCCAATGAGAGAAGGGGTGCCCATTTATATATTTCGATGAGGATAACTGACCTTTAATTTGAATTTCAAATAGAATGATTTTACTTCCATAATTAAAAGCATGATTAAATTGAGCCCTAAATGAATTCCTTTTAATAATATTTTCTTTTAATCCTTGAAGTATTTCTTTGGGGCACAATGGACTTTTATTGGAGTAGAAGTGTTTCTCTTTTGAAATTCTTCTTGAGGCTGCACTAATCTCAACATGGTTTTGTGGTACATGGTGCTTTGTCCCATGGTTTTGTAGTTTCAATTTCGGAATTATGGTTGTATTCCAATATAGGGTAAATGGATTGGTCGTTCATAGAAGTTGTAGGATATATATGTTGTGTTGTAACACTATACAAAGAATATGTATTTGAAAAATCTTGTTGGTTTTCCCAATTTAAGGTTTCTAGAATAAAATATGTGTTTAAGTGTGTGTTTTCCATTACATATTTTCTATTTTATTAAGAATATGTTTGCATGAACTAATTGTATAGGATTAACCTATATCCTATTAGTGACTAAATTATCCCCATCACTATTTCAAATGTAACCTTCTCATATTGACTTCATTTTGGATTTGTAGTATTTCATTGGAAAGTTATATTCGTTCTCTTTCATTTGAGATAGATATGAATTTGTGTTCTAGAAGCACATATAGTACTTGAAATTTTTAACATCAAAAATGTTGTTTAGGGCATAAAAAATTCCACTAATTTTGTATATTGCGGTGACACTTGAGGTATAATTCAAATTATAAACCTTTAAACATACATTCTGTTGAACTAATTCACTTAAATATGTTCCTATAGGTGGGTCTTAGTTGACTAGTCATATAGATCAAATTATTGACTAAACTAGCCAATCGACTAATGTAATTTGTAGGTTAACTACAAAGACCCATCAACTCAATAGGTGATTTGGTCAACATTTGAGTTGGGTTGAACAAGGTGTAAACTAGGAGACCATTAGTATGAGTCAACCAAGGTGTAAACTAGGAGACTGTTAGTATGAGTCAACCAAGGTGTAAACTAGTTGACCACCAATATGAATCGACCAAGGTGTAAACTAGTCAACCGCCAATATGAGTTTGACAAAATGGTCAATTAAATTGACCATTGGGTTAACTTGAACAATGTAATATTATAGTTGATAATTAATTAGGTTGATGGACTAGCTAATCATAAATTGAGTCTAGTAACCAATGGACCATTAGTTGGGTTGAGTAACTAATCAATTATTTATTAAACCAACTAACACGTGAATTATTAGTTGAGATGAATATTTAATTGAATATTGATAAATCAAACTAGCTAGTCAATCCTAAATTAGTTTAACTAACCAAATTATCTTTGATAAGGTTGATTAATTGGTTGACCCTCGATGAAGTTTACTAACTAGTTAAAGAAGAAATTCAATAAATTGCAAAGGAAAATCAACTAAACAATCGACTTGGTAAACCAATGGGCTGGTTCAACCAATTAACTAAACTAGCCAAAGATATTTGAATTAGTTAACCACAAAATACATCAGCTAAACAATTGAATTAATTAGCCATCTGGTTGAATGAAATAGTAACATATGCTAATCAACTATAAAGATAATTCGACTGGCAAGTAAAATTTGTTGACCACAGTAATATGTAAATAAAATAATTGGTAAATCCATTCAACTAGGTAATCAATTCAATCAACCATATTTTTTATAGTTATTCAAGGTTAACTTTGCAATTTCTAGTCTAACCCAATGTGAGTCTAGCGTTTGAGCCATTGGGCTCTGGTACCTTTTATACCATACTTGGGACCCTCTATACACTATTGAAAATATTTGGTACTTCAGAAAAATAAATTTCCACTTCTTTGTATTTAACCATTAATTTTTTCTTATGTAATTTATCCCCAGAGGTCGACTTTGCCCTTGGGTCAATGATCATCGCTAGGCCTCAATTTTATACATGGGTTAACTATCTATTACCCAAATACCAAATCAATTCCCGTTGAATACCCATCAACCAACTACTCAAAATTGATATCTATTGACTATTCATCAACCACAATAATCAAACTTTATTTTCCATCAATTACATAGTTCGGTCAATTGGTTATCAACCATGTAGACATATTTACTATATTTTTAGCTATATTTACAAAACTAACATGTGTTGATTGTATAATAATGATGCCCAGTTGGATTTAATCGACAATGGAGAACTTACTTCTATTGATTCTAATTATATTCAACATTTTATTCATGTGAAAAAAGATAATTCAACCACCTATATACTTCTAGTACATTCATAACACTATTCATCCATGTCTAGGGCATAATTTATAATATGCAACAATAATTATGCCCATAAACATCAATATAACCATACATAAAAACATGAATAAATGAACTATATTTACACATTTACAAATTACAACATTCAATACATATAAATTATAAATTTCTCATTTATTTGATGTAATTGATTGAATGGCTATAAAGAACATAATTTACACTAATCCATACACCACATTGCTCCAAATTCTTTAGCAGTGGGTCACCCGTCAGCTAGGGCTATATATAGAGAAGGTAAAAGGCTCACTAAGAGCCAAGTTACATCATACAAATAGCAATAAAAAATCATGATGTTCGGTACCAACTCTAGTAACCTCTATAACTACACTCTTGCATCCCCCACCTTTCACAACCTAATATAATGCACCTCCTTTATGCCTTTGTAGTTCATTAGGATACGTCATTATGCTCCTTTGCCTTCCATAATAGTATAGGTAGAAATTCTCAAAGTACTATAGCTTTGAGTAATCCAGGTGGATATTGGTGACCACCCACCTATTCCACATGGCTCACAACACAATTTCCTATCAGTTTCCTTTTTTTTAGCATAATTTCCTAACTTGGTAGTTTTCTGTTTTTGGTAATTTTAAGGTCTTGAACTTCTAGATCCATTTTTAGTTCCTAAATATAGATTTTTGGGGAAATGAGAAAATTTAGGTCAAAGAATATATTTGTAGTCAAATGTTGTTCTCCTCAGACAACCATTTCTAATGTGTTATCATGCACACCAAACTAATATTGTACGCCAAAGTTACTGCCATGGGATGTTGACATTCACACTAACCTCATCAAGCCCATAAACCCTTGGCACCATAGAAAATTTTGGGGGTGAATTTTCGCCCTTGGGAAAAATTAAGGGGTTTTAATTTTTATTGGGCAAATTTTTTGTATCATAGTACATTATTAGAAATTGCCCCAAATTTATTTCATAAAAAAATTGGGTATGGAGGTTAGCCCACCTTATTTTAAGGGAGAGGAGAAAAAATAAATTTATCCTTTGAAATTAGGAGTTACAACCTTCCCCCATTTTTGAAAAATACATATTTATGATACCTATTTTTCCCTCCCTATTTGGTGTAAAATAAGTTCCTTGCTTTCATTCGCCCCTATATCATGGTATTGAGATTAATTTGGAGAAAATGGCCCCCATTTTTTGGAACAAATGGTCACAAAAGAATAATTTATCTCTATTTAAAAATTCAAGAGTATTATTTCCATGTATATTTAAAATTAAATAGTGTTTATGCCATCTTTGAATCTTGCATCTATTTTATCACAATCATATCTAATGCACGAGGGTTGTTGGCAGAGTTATGGAATTTAAATTAAGAAGTCAAGAATCAAACACAATGATACATGTTTAGTTCACAAAGTAATGGAATTTTAATTAAAATGTCAAGGCTCATCATACAGTGGTACAGGTAACTTTGTGTATTTTTTCTACATTCCAATTCCTCTTGTGTGCTCTCCTTTTTACCCTTAATTTTGTTTTTTTTTTTTTGGGAACCATAACATTTTTTTATTGGAAAAGTAGTAGGTTTTGGTTATAAAATAAGTATGGTTGATTATATCTACCCATAATATATTAAAAGCCATGATGTCCATAAAAAAATGTTTTTTATCATCACTGTCTAATTAGAATTCATTCTCTAGTCCAGTGGCTTCAATCTCTTTTTATGTTCACCAAAACTCAACAAAAAGGGTAGATAAGAATAGATTGAAGGGATGTCCTACTTAGTTGTATTGTTTAGGAGATCCAAAAAATTCAAAGTCATTGAATATTCAACTAAAGAAACAACAAGAAAGGAGAAAAATCTAGATCAAAAAGCAACAAAGAGGAAGAAAACCCAGATAAAAAAATATAGATGGAGAAGAACTTCTATTTATAAATAAAAAAGAAAAAATATGTACCTTACTATGTGATGTACACACAAATCTAAGTTTATTGGAAAATTTTACATGATAACCAAGCCAAAATAAAACTAATTATAATATCATGCTCTAATACTAACAATTCAGGTGAATAACTTACTGAAAGGAGTGAAGTCCATTTGTGTAGTAGAAACATTCGTAGGAACTAAAACAATTGCTACTATTGCCTAATTTTACCATATTGTAGTTTATATGATTACCGTGGAATTCTTAATGAACATGAAAAGAATTTTCCCATACCCTTAGGGTTTTTCTTACTGCATATGTGTATGCTCAGATTCAGATTTGGAAACATTCATTTGCTTTATATATATACATAAGTCCAACTCTTAACTAATAAACACAATTTTATATCATGAAAGCTTGGCGATGATAATAATTATGCTTATTGATTAGTAAATATATTTGGCTAGTAATAAATGGTTAATTGGTTAGTAATAATTTTTTTACTAAATATATTTGGATTTAGGTTTGTATCTTCTCATAATTAATTTTTTTCTTACTACATACACTCATATTCAAATCTTGAAACATTCATTTGCTTTATATATATACATAAGTCAAACTCTTGACTAATAGATAGAGCTTTATATCATGAAATTTATATCATGAAAATTAGACGATGCTAATAGTTATGTTAATTTCTTAGTAAATATATTTAGACTAGTAAATATATTTGGTTAATAATAAATGGTTATTTGGTTAGTAATAATTTTTTACTAAATATATTTAGATTTAGATTTGTATCTTTTCATAATTTTATTTTTTTCACTACATACTCTCAAATTCAAATCTTAAAACTTTCATTTGCTTTATATATATACATAAGTCCAACTCTTTACTAAAAAACACATTTTTATATTATGAAAAATTATCAATGCTAATAGTTATTTTAATTGGTTAATAAATATATTTAGTTAGTAATAAATATTTTACTAAATATATTTAGATTTAGATTTGTATCTTCTCATAGTAATTTTTTTTCTTATTACATACACTCATATTCAAATATTGAAACATTCATTTGCTTTATATATATATATATATATATATATATATATATATATATATATATATATATATATATATATGTCCAACCCTTGACTAATAAACACATTTTCATATTATGAAAACTTATTGATGTTAATAGTTATTAAATATATTTAGATTAAAAAATATATTTGGTTAGTAAATATATTTGGTTAACAATATTTTTTTTTACTAAATATATTAAGATTTACATTTGTAGCTTCTCATGCCTAATTTATTTTTCTTATTGCATATGCTCAGATAAATCTTGAATTATTCATTTGTTTTATAATATACATCAGTCCAACTCTCCACTAATAAACACAGTTTTATAGTATGAAAACTTGCCAATGTTAATAGGTATGCTAATTGGTTAGTAAATATATTTTATTAGTAATAAATAGATAACTGGTTAGTAAATATATTTAGTTAGCAATACATCTTTTACGAAGTATATTTAGATTTAGATTTGTATCTTCTCATTGTTACTTTAGGCTAAATATATTTAGACTAGTAAATATATTTTCCATTTGGTTAGTAATAAATGGTTAATTGGCAAGTAAATATATTTGATTAGTAATATTTTTTTTACTAAATATATTTAGATTTAGATTTGTATCTTCTCATACTTAATTTATTTTTCTTACCGCATAAGATTAAATTCAAATCTTGAAACATAGATTATATATATATATATATATAAAACAAAGTTGGGTATTTTGATTTTTATTCCAAAATAAGGAGGGAAGTCGTGCTTCCAATTACAAATTTTTTGAAGAGATAAAGGATATGAGAATAAAATCCTTACATTTTTTTTCCAGTTGCTAAGTTTACTTCATAAATTCCTAATTTGCCTACAGTGCCAAGCTTGAAGATCTTGACATATTGCTGGAGTAGTATTTTACATTTACATTTCATAGAAAAAGATATATATCAGAAGATAAATAGATCTGAGATTTCATGTGACTGAATACAAAAATGATGTTGATGCACTAGATTCATGAATCCTTTTAATATTTATTGACTGTTTTTTCCTCTTTTTGTTGGTTCCTGGTGCTTCTATGTAGGGTATTATAACTTTCCCTTCGCTTCTTTGCCATGAATTCTCTCAAGAAATTGACAGCATCCTTTAAGTTTGCACATTTTTTGTTGATTTTTTCAAACTCCTCCATGTTCCGATTTTGTTTGGCTACGCAACTGCTCCATCATTGATTTAATATGCTCCAACACTACCTTGTGTGCTTTTCAATGGGAGTAGGGGTGACTCTTAGAAGGATTGTCCTTTAGATCCATTTGGAGGAATGAAGGATGTCTGCTAGAGGAGAAGGGCTTTGCACCAAAAGATGGAGAAATTGTCAGCCTTGAAGGCAGATGTTGAGAAGGGGAAGGTACTGCACTGAGGGAATGAGAGGAGGAGTTGGATGTTTGACCAGCAAAGGAGAAGGGGACACGATACAGGGGAGAAGAGAAGGGGCAGGGAGATAAATGGGGAGGAGTCTAATGTATGATCAGATATTTAAAGTAGGGAAGAACACGAGGAGGAAAAGAGTCAGAAGAGGAGTAGCTCGAGAAGGATATTAGAACAAAGGAAGATTTATTTGGAATAATATAGCTGACCGGGGTAGGATAGAGCAAGATTTTGAGGATGATTGTCCGAAGCATGAGGTGGAAGGTTAGAAAAGGACAACGATGAAGGGAATTAGGGGAAAAAATGATTTGAGACTTCATTTTAGATTTTTAAAACTACCTAGGGAAGTGAAACCACATTGTTGGCATGTATATCAACATCCTTATTATTTTATCTAAAAATATGGTAGAAAATTACATTTCCCAAATTTTCTAGAAGATGTTGAATTGTAGTTGTTATTTTCCGGAGTCCATCATTTTCTCTCCTTTCTTTCTTAACCATTAGTTGCATTAGAATTGAAGAGTCTCCAAAAATGACAAGATTCAAATAATTTTTTCTTTTAAGGATTTGAGATCCCAAAAGAAATGCATATGCTTCAGCTTTATTGTTGGAATCTGATCCAAGACCCCATTCAAAAATAGTCACATTTTTCTTTTCTTGATCCATTACATAGCCACCAACACCTGCTTTCCCTGGATTTGATTTTGAGGCCCCATTGAAGAATAAACATGGCCTCTTTAGTGTACTTAGCCACATCATAAATTCTTTTTCTTTAAGGAAAATTTTCCATTTTTTGTGTTTACTTGGTGCTATTCTTTGAAGCCTTCTGATGTTATGAGCCCTATCTGGAACTAAACTCATCCATATTTTTTCTTTGTGTTGGAGGAGATTGAAATCTATATTTTTCACTCTTTTTGAAAAAAGGAATTTTGATGCTAGTCCCCAAGTTTTAGCAAGAATCTTCCTTACTTCTGGCTTGATATTTTGAAAATTTTGGTTGTTCCTTGCAAGGCAAATTTGCCAACATAAAAAAGAGGGAAGACTGTTCTAGAATATTTTAATCATGTTTTTGTTTTTAAGGAGTATGGGTACTTGTCATTCCAATTTAAGTAGAATTCAACGATGGTGAAACTGGTGTTGATAGATGCTTCAATCAATCCAATAAATAATGTACAACAATATTTATCAAAACTGCAACCAAAAAATATGTGTTGGATTGTTTCTTCTTCTTCTTTGCATAGAAGATGGTGAGAGGGGCCAAGAATGCCTTTTTTCTTTAGATCTTCTGTTGTAATAATTTTCCCTTTTAACATAGTCCAAATGAATATTTTTATATTTGGATGACTTTCAATCTTCCAAACTTCTTTCCAAAGGGACCAATCATGATTATCTTAACTCTCTTAAAGCTATGAATACCCTGATTTGAATGTGAACTCCCCTCTTGTTGGGTTCCATTTGAAGGAGTCTTGCTGGCCATAACTAATTAGAGGTACCCCTTTGAGATGAGATGGGAGGGTGTCCCATTGAGGTTTGAGGTATGGAGAGAAATTGATGCAGGAGCATCAACATTAGCCAGCAATGTGGAGGATTGTCCACATGTTGTGGCTAATCACAGTTAAATTCATTTACTGTTACCGAGAAGGATGACTTCTCAAATTGTTAGTTATTGTAATAAATAAGGCATTGTTTTATTTAGATTGGGGATAAGATTTGTTAGCTTAGGTGTGCATGAAAGCTAAGAGATAGAAGATTGATGTTAGATCTCTTAGAAATAGAATATTATTGTTAGATTTTGTTAGAGAAATTATGGAGTTAAAAAGGGGAAAATATAATCGTGTAGGGGGGAGGAGTGAGGCTTGGAGTGGAGCGAGAGCTCAAAGTGTGGTGGACTGTATTTGGTAACAGAGGTCATTTTATGGTGTAATTTGGCCAAGGCCGAGACCCTATATTTTATGAATAAATCCAATATTATGTGCAGTGCTTTGTTTATTCGGCCCGTGGAGACCTTGTGTGATTGGTTGCCTTTTTAACTTTATGCAGTTTCGATCTGTCTGGGTTTTATTCATAAACATAAGAATGCTTGTGCTTAAGGCAAGTCTGGCATAGCTAAAGTCCGTAAACGGAAAAGTCCATTTACATAGAGAACCGGTGCCAAAACCCCTTAGCGGAGCACTGAACGGACTTGAAATAATATTAAGGTTTCCTTCGAAACTCATCGAGTCCGTGTAGTTCTATCGCATCGGAACTTCGGCGAAATCCCATCGCATCGGAGCATCGGTGGAACGATATCGCGTCAGAAACCTTAGTAATGAAAGCGAACGCGATATTTTATATATCGGGTTGAATTCCCAAGCCGGGTCCGGTTCTATATCGGCGGATGCCATCGCATCGGAGCATCGGCGGAATGATATCGCATCGGAAACCTTAGTAATGAAAGCGGACGCGATATTTTATATATCGGGTTGAATTCCCAAGTCGGGTCCGGTTCTATATCGGCGGATGCATATATGTGTATAGCGCATCGAGCGATCACCGATCGTCGATGAAATACTATTGGCTGGAGGTGGATGCGACAGAAACATTAAACTGTAGTGAATTATAGATCGGGTCCGCAACCTCATCGGGGTCATCAGGTCTGCGATGTAAAGTTTATGGTTACGACGGCCGATATCGGACCTGCCGATAGATTATAAAGGCGCATATATATATTTATAAGTCCGGCATTTTGGAAAAGGCGGGGTTTGGTATTGTTCCATATAATTATATATATGTGGGCACGATTATAAAATGGGGGTTTTTATATATATATGGTTTCCACGTATTTATGGTGGGTCGCTCCCGATACATGTATTTATGATGGGTCGCTCCCGATAGATGGATGATGGGCGTGCAGGCTTTAAAGCTCGGGTGGTGGCTTCCGATGGGTGATTAAGAACGCCGATAAAAAGGTGGCTTTGATTCCTCATATGTCCATGGTCATAAAAGGCTTAAAGCCTTAAGCGCTTCCGATAAAGCATGTAGGTTGTTACCACAGACCAAGGGCCGATTTTTTATTAAGAAAAGGGGATTTTGGGTAATATCCAAGACTACCTTTTCATCATTTTTGGTATCAAAGCAGGTTAGATAGTGTTTACAGTAAAGATTCTGCCAAGGAGAGGAATTGGTCGAGGGAGACCAGAACCAAATGTAGTTTTGATAGAAGAAGTGCGGAGTTTGCGTGCACGAATGGAGGCAATGGAGACAGCCCAAAGAAGAGCGCCTGACGAGGGAGCTGAGAGTCCTGCAGAAGAATCTGATACAGATGTGGAAGCATAAGAAGAGAATGAAAATATCAAAATCTTGAAGATGCTGGCAAAGGTTGGAGGCAAACCTAAAATGGAGATTCCTATGTATGAAGGGAGTCTGAATACCGAGGAGCTCATGGATTGGATCAGATCCATAGATCAGTACTTCGATTATGAAGAGGTTGAAGAGAACAAGAAGGTAAAATTTGCAGTAACTAGATTGAAAGGTCATGCAGCCATCTGGTGGGACGAGGTACAGACATCAAGAACGAGAAAAGGGAAATCTAAGATCAAGCAGTGGGATAAAATGGTAAGTAAACTGAAAGCCAAGTTTTTGCCGAAAGATTATCATTTGAATCTTTTTAAGCAGATGAAAAATCTGAAGCAAAAAGGAATGTCTGTTAAAGAATATACTGAAGAATTTTACAGATTAAGTATCAGAACAGGGCATGTAGAGGATGATTTGGAAAAAGTAGCTAGATATGTTAATGGGCTAAGGTATGAGATCCAAGATGAGATTGGTTTGTTAAGTCTGAAAACTGTTGAGGATGCCTATCAAGCAGGATTGAAGGCAGAAGAGAAGATATTAAGAAAACAAAGTCAAATGAACAGAGGAAAGAGCTCAGCAAGAGGTAGAGGAGCTGGCCGATCTAGAGGAACACAGTATCAAATTGACATAGGGAGTTCAAGCAGCAGATCACCACAGATGGGTGAATCTAGTAGAGGGAGATTCGCGCCCAGAGGAAGAGGGCGAGGAAGAGATGTTAGGTGTTATACCTGTGGAGAATGGGGACATATGTCACGAGACTGTCCTCGTAACAAGTCAGCAAGCCAGAGGGGTGCAAATGTGGCTGAGGCAGAGCCGGAACCACCTCGACTTGTAGAAGAACCACCGGAAGAAGGTGAAGCATTGCTGCTTAGAAGAACTTTGTTAAGATCAGAAAAGGAGATTGGAGAACCTGCGCAAAGGAAGAACTTGTTCAGGACTACGTGCAAGTCAAAGGGTAAGTGTTGTAAGGTTATAATTGATAGCGGGAGTACTGACAATCTTGTGTCTACAGAGATGGTGGAAAAGCTCGGATTAACAAGGAAAGCGCATCCTGCACCTTACAAAGTATCTTGGCTACAGAAGGGTCATCAAGTCATTGTGACAGAGCAGTGTAATGTGGAAATGCAGATCGGCACATACAAAGACGTAATCTTATGTGACATAATGCCCATGGATGTATGTCATGTGTTATTGGGAAGACCGTGGCAATTTGATAGGAAGGCGATTCATGATGGGAGAAGGAATACATATACCATAGAGAAGGACGGAGTTAAACATACGTTGCTGCCAGTAAAGAATGATGTTGACAAAGAGCTGCCTGAAAATAGTATTATGTTGATGAGTGGCAAGGAACTGCTACAAAAGGTTGATAAAAGCAAAGAGGTGCATTTCGCTATCGTAGGAAGGCCAAAGGTAATTTTAACCTCCACCAATTTAAATGATTTGCTTGAAGAAATTCAATCTGTGTTAAATAGTTACATGGATATCATTGTGGATGAATTGCCGAATGAATTACCACCGATTAGGAGTATAAGTCACCATATCGACTTAATACCAGGAGCAAGTCTACCTAATAAAGCTGCATATAGATTAACTCCTCAGGAAAATGCAGAGGTTGCAAGACAGGTTCAAGAGTTAATGGACAAGGGACTGATCCGAGAAAGTCTGAGTCCGTGTGCTGTGCCAACGGTGCTTAGTCCGAAAAAGGGAGGAGAATGGCGCATGTGCACCGATTCCAGAGCTATCAATAAGATAACAGTCAGGTATAGATTTCCTTTGCCCAGAATGGATGATTTAATGGACTGTTTAAGTGGATCCAGGTATTTTACAAAGATAGATTTAAAAAGTGGGTATCATCAGATTAGAATTCGGGAAGGCGATGAATGGAAGACAGCGTTCAAAACAAATAGTGGACTGTATGAGTGGTTAGTGATGCCTTTTGGGCTCACGAATGCGCCCAACACATTCATGAGACTAATGAACGAGGTCCTGAAAGATTATACAGGTAAATTTGTTGTTGTTTACCTTGATGATATTCTGGTTTTCAGCAAAAGTAAAGAGGAACATTTGGAACATTTGAAGTTAGTCTTGAAAACACTGCAGAAGGAAAAACTACTAATTAATTTGAAGAAATGTAGTTTCATGAAAGAGGAGCTAGTATATTTGGGGTTTGTGATTTCCAGAGAAGGTTTAAAAATGGATCCGGAAAAGGTACAAGCAATCAGAAACTGGACTACTCCCAGGAGTGTATTCGAGGTAAGAAGTTTCCATGGACTTGCTAGTTTTTACAGAAAGTTTATTAAAGGGTTCAGTCAAGTTTGTGCACCAATCCTTGAGACAATCAGGGAGGTCAATCAGCCATTTCAATGGACAGAAGCAGCCGACAGGAATTTTAATTTGTTGAAAAGAAAGATAACAGAAAAGCCTATTCTAGCATTGCCAAATTTCGAGAAAGTCTTTCAAGTGGAAACTGATGCAAGTGGAGAAGTAATTGGGGCGGTGTTGAGTGAAGAGCAAATACCGATAGCGTATTTCAGCGAGAAATTAAATGATGCGAAAAGGAGATATTCTTCATATGACAAAGAATTCTATGCTATTGTGCAGGCGTTGAAAAAGTGGAGGCATTACTTACTGCCAAAGGAATTCATTTTATATTCAGATAATCATGCTTTGCAGTTCATTAATAATCAGCCAAAGTTAAATCAGAAGCATGCCAAGTGGGTGGAATTTCTACAAAGTTTCACTTTTGTAATAAAGCACAAAAGCGGTAAGTCTAATAAAGTGGCAGATGCGTTGAGCAGGGTAAGTTTTCTTTTGCAAGAATTCAAAGTGGGTGTTGTAGGTTTTGATGAGATGATAGAAATGTATCATGATGATGAGGATTTTAGGGATATCTACACGACAGTGCAGAATCCAATGAGCCATAACAGAAGTCAATGGATGGACTACCTTATTCAAGGAGGCTTGTTATTTAAGAGCAACAAATTATGCATTCCTAAATGTTCAATGAGAGAAAACATCATTAAAGAAAAGCACAGTGGAGGATTGTCTGGTCATTTTGGACAAGACAAAACTTTCACTCAGGTGAATGCTTTTTATTATTGGGCTAAAATGCAAACTGATGTTAAGAAGTTTGTTGAGAAATGCAGGGTATGTCAGTATGCCAAAGGAAGGAGTCAAAATACAGGTCTATATCATCCATTTCCCATACCAGATCGACCATGGGATGCAGTGAGTATGGACTTTGTTCCGGGTTTACCAAAAACTTAGAGAGGAAATGATTCTATATATGTTGTTGTAGACAGATTTTCAAAAATGGCCCATTTTATTGCTTGTAAGAAGACTAGCGATGCCACACACATAGCCAATTTGTTCTTTTCTGAGATTGTAATATTGCATGGTTTACCTGTGAGCATTGTATCAGATCGGGATACAAAATTTGTAGGGCATTTCTGGAGAACACTTTGGAAGAAGTTGGGAACTAAACTTAGTTTTAGTTCAGCCTACCATCCTCAGACCGGTGGACAAACTGAAGTTGTGAACAGAAGCTTGGGAAATATATTAAGAACTCTGGTTCATCAGAATCCCAAATAGTGGGATTTGGCATTAGCTCAAGCTGAATTTGCTTACAATGATACACCAAACCGAAGCACAGGAATGAGTCCATTCCAGATTGTCTTTGGAATGCATCCGAGAGGAGTATATGAGCTCAGAGATTTGGGAAAACAGGAAGCCAGAAGTGCAAGTGCTGAAGATTTTGCTGAACAAATGCAAAAGCTACAAGAAGAAGTCAAAGATAAATTACAGGAAAGCAACATAAGATATAAATAGAGAGCAGATCTGAAAAGGAGAGAAAAAGAATTTCAAGTAGAAGATTTAGTCATGGCATATTTGAGGAAGGAGAGATTTCCTACAAGGACTTATAATAAACTGAAACTGAAGAAAATAGGACCCTGTAAAATCAAAAGGAAATTTTCAGCTAATGCATATGAGATTGAGCTACCAGAAGGGATTGGAATATCCCCCATTTTTAATATTGCAGACTTGTATCCATTCAGAGAGGCAGAAAGAGAGTTGCAGAAAGAAGTCACAGGTGATGAAATTCAAACTGTGGATTGGGAGGAACAAGTACCAATAGCATCTCAAAAAGAAGTTGAAGTTATTTTAGACCGAAGAGTATCTAAGAAAACCAGAGGGCAGACATATTTCCAATATCTAGTCAAGTGGAAGGAGCAGCTAGTGGAAGATTCCAGTTGGTTGACAACAGCTGAACTACAGAAATATGGAGTGAGTTCTGAAGGTTTGAAGGACAAATCTTTTCTTCCCCGGCAGTCTGATGCAGGAGCATCGACATTAGCCAGCAATGTGGAGGATTGTCCACATGTTGTGGCTAATCACAGTTAAATTCATTTACTGTTACCGAGAAGGATGACTTCTCAAATTGTTAGTTATTGTAATAAATAAGGCATTGTTTTATTTAGATTGGGGATAAGATTTGTTAGCTTAGGTGTGCATGAAATCTAAGAGATAGAAGATTGCTGTTAGATCTCTTAGAAATAGAATATTATTGTTAGATTTTGTTAGAGAAATTATGGAGTTAAAAAGGGGAAAATATAATCGTGTAGGGGGGAGGAGTGAGGCTTGGAGTGGAGCGAGAGCTCAAATTGTGGTGGACTGTATTTGGTAACAGAGATCATTTTATGGTGTAATCTGGCCAAGGCCGAGACCCTGTATTTTATGAATAAATCCAATATTCTGTGCAGTGCTTTGTTTATTCGGCCCGTGGAGGCCTTGTGTGTTTGGTTGCCTTTTTAACTTTATGCAGTTTCAATCTGTCTGGGTTTTATTCATAAACATAAGAATGCTTGTGCTTAAGGCAAGTCTGGCATAGCTAAAGTCCGTAAACGGAAAAGTCCATTTACATAGAGAATCGGCGCCAAAACCCCTTAGCGGAGCACTGAACGGACTTGAAATAATATTAAGGTTTCCTTCGGAACTCATCGGGTCCGTGTAGTTCTATCGCATCGGAACTTCGGCGAAATCCCATCGCATCGGAGCATCGGCGGAACGATATCGCGTCGGAAACCTTAGTAATGAAAGCGAACACGATATTTTATATATCGGGTTGAATTCCCAATTCGGGTCCGGTTCTATATCGGCGGATGCCATCGCATGGAGCATCAGCGGAACGATATCGCATCGGAAACCTTAGTAATGAAAGCGGACGCGATATTTTATATATCCGGCTGAATTCCCAAGTCGGGTCCGGTTCTATATCGGCGAATGCATATATGTGTATAGCGCATCGAGCGATCGCCGATCGCCGACGAAATACTATTGGGTGGAGGTGGATGCGACAGAAACATTAAACTGTAGTGAATTATAGATCGGGTCCGCAACCTCATCGGGGTCATCAGGTCCGCGATATAAAGTTTATGGTTGCGACGGCCGATATCGGACCTGCCGATAGATTATAAAGGCACATATATATATTTATAAGTCCGGCATTTTGGAAAAGCGGGGTTTGGTATTGTTCCATATAATTATATATATGTGGGCACGGTTATAAAACGGGGGTTTTATATATATATGGTTTCCACGTATTTATGGTGGGTCGCTCCCGATACATGTATTTATGATGGGTCGCTCCCGATAGATGGATGATGGGCGTGCGGGCTTTAAAGCTTGGGTGGTGGCTTCCGATGGGTGATTAAGAGCGCCGATAAAAAGGTGGCTTTGATTCCTCATATGTCCATGGTCATAAAAGGCTTAAAGCCTTAAGCGCTTCCGATAAAGCCTGTAGGTTGTTACCACAGACCAAGGGCCAATTTTTTATTAAGAAAAGGGGATTTTGGGTAATATCCAAGACTACCTTTTCATCAGAAATCTGGAAGAAGCCAATTATACCAAGAATTATTTTTCTATTTCCAATTTGATATTTGTTCTAGATAACATATGCCTTTGCTCACAATCCAATTTTTCAATTCCTAAATACCAGGTAGGTTTGAAAGAGGAGGATTGCCCATTATACTATCGCTCCAAATATTTATGTTTTGACCACCCCCATGAATTCTTGATGTGTTTTCTTTGACAAGAGGGAGGGATTTTTTGATTAATTTCCAAATTTGAGAGCATGGCCTGATAGGAATTTTCCCAGTGAGAAATGACTAGCGAGAGTAGTTAAGATATTTTGCCTCTAAAACTTTCTTCCACCAAGTGCAATCTCCATTGATAAATCTCCAAATGATCTTAGCTCCTAGGGAAATATTCATTAAACCAGGAAGACGGATGGAGATACCTCCTTTTTCAAAAGGTGCAGTTACTTGGCTCCATTTAACTAAGTTGAATTTTTTTGTATCATTCTTACCCCTATACCATAAAAAGTTGTTGACTATTAGTTCAATTTTCTTGTGTACTCTAGGTGGTGCATGAACAACAAAAAATTGATGGAGAGGAAGAGCAACTAAAACTGGTTTAATCACCATTATCCTCCCTACAAGGTTAAGCCAAAGGATTCCCCATTGTTGAATATTCTTCTTTATATTTTCTAAATTATTATTCCATATTTCTGACTTCATGATTTATTTTGTTATGGAAGTCCCAAGTACATAAAATCGTCCCAATTTTCTTGGAAGGTAACTCCTAATATCTGGTATATGCACTGAAGTGTTATTGTTGGGACATTCCAACCATATATATTGCTTTTCAAGTTATTTAGGAGGCAACTAGATACCTCCAAAAATTTATCCAGGATGTTTTTAAACCTTCTTACAACAATTCACATAACACCACCTATGAATAAGGTGTCATCAGCGAATAAAGAGTGGTTGATACTCTTGATACCTTTGCTAAGAACAGTCATGCAATAGAGCCATTCCTCCTGCTTTGTTCTAGGTTCCTGCTAAGAGATTAAGCCATTGTTATGTATAGGAAAGGAGAGAGAGGGAAGCCTCGTCTCAAACCTCTTGATCTTTGGAAAAAACAACCAGGCCTTCCATTTATAAGGGGGCCTATCGAAGGGCCTATTATGTGGGATTTTATGAGATCTATGAATTCGAGAGAAAAGCCAAATTTATGAAGGACACCTGAGAGAAAGGAGAGATTGAATCTATCAAAGGCATTGGCCATGTCAAGTTTCATTATAAATCCTTTTTATTTTCTTTCCATTCTTGAGTGAATAGCTTCTTGCACAACCATTATATTGTTGATAATTTTCCTGTTGGGAACACAACCTCCTTGATTATCAGAGATCAAGATAGATAGAAGGGGTTTTATTTGATTGGCCAATATCTTAGATAATATTTTGTATGAGGAGTTATAAAGAGATATGAGTCGAAATCAATGAAAGGAAGAGGGCTTCAATGCTTTGGGAATAAGCACTAGGGAGGTGGAGTTAGTGAATCCACCTATTTTATTTTTTCTAAAAACCCACCTGATCATCTTAAGGAGGTCCTTTTTTATAATCATCCAAAAGGAGCGATAAAAGTCAATGGAAAATCCTTTAGGTCCTAACGCTTTTTATGGATGGAGATTCCATATTGCTAGCTATATTTCTTCTTCATCCACTTATTTTAAAAATTTTGAATTTGCCACTTTAGAATTCTTTTGAGGGATATTACATGTAAATTAATCACAATTTGGATTGACTAGATCAACTATTAGAAAAATTTTATAATGTTGATGAGCTTTGTTTTTAAATTCCTCTTGTCCTTTGATTTCTAACTCTCCTTCTCCTTTTATTTTATCTATATGCTTTTTTATTTTCCTCATTTTTGTGGTATTGTGAAAAAAATGGTGTTTTGATAACCGACTTGAATCCAAAAATTTCTTGATTTTAGCCTACATGACTCTTCTTCTTTCCAACTATTTTTATATCTTTCCTAGTGAAGTTCTTTCTCTTTGAGCTACTTTTCTTTTGTTTCCTCTCCTTCTAATTTTTTTTGCACTTGTTCCAGCTCTCTCTGCAACTCAATTTTATTTTGTTGGGGTTCTTTGTTTCTTGTTCTTGCCTAGATATTTAAGCTCTTTTTGACATTTCTTAGCTTTGTTTCCCAAACAAATCTTGGAGAACCATTTATTCTTTGTGTTCTTGTTGTTTTGATCACCGACCTAGCTTCTTCATGGGTGGTCCATAGAGGATTATATCAAATTTTCACTATCCACTAATTTGATAGCAATAGGCTTATGGTTTGAAGCAGTTGTAGGGATAATCTTTGAAGTTTCTATACTGCATTTGTCTAGTCGCTCTTTTATGTTTCCCAGTCCTAACATTTTGTTACTCCATGTGAATTTCCCATTTTTTGGCACTATATCCATTAGATTTTTCTTATCTATTATTTGTTCAAGGAATAAGAAATTTGTCTAATCACTCTTTTATGTTTCCCAGTCCTAACCTTTTGTTACTCCATGTGAATTTCCCATTTTTTGGCACTATATCCATTAGATTGTGCTTATCTATTATTTGTTCGAGGATATCCTTGAAGGGATAAGCCTGGAAGCTTCCACCTTGCTTTTCATCTGCATTTAGTGTTGGCATTATGATGTATGTGTTGTACTTGATGGAAACCCACTTGTAGCAAAACAACTCTCTTGTATATGGTAACTAGATGAATCTACAGAAGAGATATCAGATGTGACAGAATGCATGACATGAGAGTTTTACAAGTATGATGAAATGCAAGGCAGCTTCAAGGAATCAGTTCAGAAAGAAACTCACTCAGATGAAAAATATCAGTACTACAGGTTAACAACATAGAGTTACAGATCATACTACACAGAATGAAGAAAGGGAGGTATATGCAGGTTCACCATTGACAAAGCCATGTATACCTGCGGGTTCACTGTATACAAGTCGCGTATACGTACACATGCACTTTCACAAAAGGAAAAGTGCGTATACCTTGGAAAACTAAATGTTTGGTCCGAAGTATTTGGTCCATGGTATTTTGTTCCATGGTATTGGTCCAAGGTATCAGGTCCGAGGTATTGACCCCAGGTATTTGGTCCAAGGTATTGGTCGTAATTCGTTCTGGTCCATGGCATTGAGAAGGCCTAAAACTATAAAAGGAGGAGAAGATGATTAGGCTAATGGTACAAGTATCAAATATCTGATATAGTGTGAGATCTAATATGCATGTTATTGGCTTATGATGTCATGCTAGAGTTGAACCGAGGAAGAAATTTAGCACTTGATGAAGGATAAGATCTAATGGTGTATCAAGATCTTAAGGCTTGAAGTGAATTATCTTTATGTGGTTTGATCATATATCTGAATAACTGGTGCATGTTGTAGTTTGTAAAAATGATGATCTGGGTATGATTGAAGTCTTGAATAGTAGTTATGTTTAAATCATCTTTTACAGATCTCTACGTAGGTTCACTTCAGAAAAGAAGCGTATACTAACTAGTTCTACATATCAAAACAACGAATACATCATAAATTTGATTTACAGATCTGTACGCTAGTTCACCTTGAGGAAAGCGTGTATGCACGTAGGTTCGACAGATGGAAGTAGCGTATACCTTGTAAAATATATTTTAGTTGCTTCTATTTTTTGTTGCAGTGTTCTAGGTTATTGCTTGGGTTTTGGTTACTATATTCTGGTGACAGCATTCTGAATGATCAGATTAATGGAATGATTGATTCAGTTGTGGTTAGTTCAAAAGGAGATTGGTTGATGCAGATATATTTGATGATTGAATGATGTTGTTGATGGATCCAGTCTAAAAATTTATGAAATGTGGTCCCTAGAAGAAAAGAGAAGGTTGTAGCCTTCTATAGACCGGCACCTACGTACTAGTAAACATATCAGCTAGTACAAGAGATAAGGGGTTGTAGCTCCCTTCCAGTAGAAGCTAGAGAACAAGAGAAGGTTGTAGCCTTCTGCAGGTAGAAGCCTACATATTGGTATAAGATTGCACCAGTACAAAATTGTAAACAAAATTCTCTTATTATTAAAAGAAGACAGAGACGATTGCAGCAAGTGGTTTTCACCCACATTGGGTTTCCACCTTATATCTTGGTGTTCATGTGTGTTTCTTATGTGTGATGATCTGTTCTATTTTTACTGCACCTGGTTACTGTTTATATGGTTATGATGCATTCATTAAATATCGATATATGAGGAATTAACTGAATTATAAGTTTGTTGGATATACACTAGTTGCACTAAACATAGTTGCGTGTACGTGCGAGTTCCCTTAACTGAAGTAGCGCATATGAATTTGATTATGGAAATGAAAAATTATTAAGTTGATAATACTAATTCACACCCCATCTCAGTATTATTTCCAACAATTGATATCAGAGCAGGTCCTTCAGAAGAAGCTTGATCGCTTGAAGGAAGATCCATCATCATGAGTAATCAAGAAAGTGGGGGATCCATCAAACTGCCAATCTTTGATGGGAGAAACTTTCTTTATTTGAAGGTAAGAACCACAACCTATCTTCAATCTCTTGGAACAGATGTCTGGGAAATCGTGGAAGGAGGATATACATTTCCATTAGCAATTCCTATAGATGCAGCAGGTAAAATGCAATATGAAACCAATGCCAAGGCTGTCAATACATTATTGGGAAGTCTATCACAATCAGAGTTTTTCAAAGTTATGCAACTTAAATCAGCCAAAGAAATATGGGACAAAATCATTCTAAGTTACGAAGAGGACTCTCAGGTAAACTGTACTAAACTGCAAACTCTCAGAATTCAATATGAAACTCTCAAGATGCACAATGATGAAAGTGTAGCTAGTTACTTCTTACGTTTAGATGAGATCGTTAATTGCATGAAGAATCTGGGTGAAGAGACAAAGGAAGTTACCTTAGTTGAAAAATTTTTAAGATCCTTATCTGCTAAATTTGAATCAAAAGTATCTGCCATAGAAGAAAAGCAGGATCTACAGACTATTAATATGACGCAGCTTCATCGAATCTTAACTACCTTTGAGATGAGGAAAAGAGGTCCATCAAATATGAGAGAAGCAGCATTTAAAGCTTCAGCAAAAGGAAAAGAAGAACTCAATGAATCAGGACATATTTTAGAAGAAGAAGAGGAAGCAAACTTTGTCAAGAATCTTCAACGGGGTTTCCGTAGATTCAGAGGTAAACTAGCTTTCAAATGCTTTGCCTGTGGTAGATTCGGTCATTGTGCTACCAAATGTCCTCATAAAGATAAATATGATAAAGTGAAGGAAACTACAAAATGGAATAGAAAACAAAGTGTAAGTAAAAAGAGCTACTATACTCATGAAGATAGCGATGGTTTATCAAATAGTGGTGAAGATGAAAATAGTAATGACTATAGACTTTTGATGGCTTATGAAGATGATGATTTTTTGGATGTTTTAGATGAATATGACCTTTATGAAGAAATCTCTAAACTCAAAATCTGTTTAGAAGAAAAGAATATGATTATTGATACTTTGATAGACCAACTTACTGAAAGAGAAAAACACAATGAAAAGCTAGAATGTGAAATTGTGGGTCTAAGAAAGGATCTTGAGAAAACAAAAGCTCTCAATCTTAGATTTGCTAAAGGATTAGAAACCTTAAATTAAATTATCAAAGTACCGCACTCTCCTCTGATAAATATAGGTCTTGGATATACTGAAGAAACATCTCAATCACAGAAATCGTCAATCTCCACTAAAAGCAATCTTGATGCAGCAAAGAGCAATGAACAGTTCGACAATCGTCAGCAAAGGCATAAAGCAGATCACCAGGTGAATCAGGGTCAATTTACTTCAAGGATGAACAAAAGCCACAATCAACCTTAGGCAAATCATACTCAATCTACTTCAAAGAATATCAAGAGAAACTACAATCAATAGGTCATTAGGAGGAACTTCAACTTCAATCAACAGGTCAGTAGATTCGATAATCGTAGGAACTTCTTTAATGGTCAATGTTTCTCATGTCATAATTTTGGACATAAAGTTGCTCAATGTGTTGTTTACAAAACTATCATGACTAGAGAAGCACGAAATCAAAGGAATGTGATAGGGATCAAGAAAAATTCCTATAATAACTTTTCTCTTCTTGAAAATGAAATAGAATGCTCAATCTGTAACAACTTTGGCCATGAAGAATCTGAATGCAGGAGTAAATTTTGGCAAATAGCTCAAAAGGAGAAAACTCCATTAAATCCCAAAATATGGAGAAAGAAAGAACCACAAATAGAAAGATGTGGAATAGCCTTGTATGCATAAGGACAAGAAAACCAGTGGTACATCGACAGTGGATGCGCAAAACACATGACAGGTGACAGAGAAAAACTACACTCATATAATGCCTTAGAAAAGGAAAAGATTATCTCATTTGGAAATGACACTCCTACTATCATAAAAGGCAAAGTCTCCTTTTTCTTGAAAGAAAAAGTTAAATCTAGCAATGTTAAGTATGTTGATGGCTTAAAGCATAATCTGTTGAGTGTTAGTCAAATGTGTGATCAAGGAAATGAAGTAGTGTTTTGATTAAATGGATGTGTTGTTTCTGATATTGATCAGGAGAAACTGTGATCAAAGGGACAAGAACTCCAAACATCGTATACATACTCAAGGGAGGATAGCAACAGTGCTATCTAAGCAAAAAAGATGAAAACTATCTATGGCATAGAAGATTGGGACATCTAAGCTTTTCTCAAATAAGAAAAGCAAGCAGATTCTGGGTTGTTCGTGATCTTCCAAATATCAACATTCCTGAAAATACTATATGAAAATCATGTCAATTCAGTAAGAAAACCAAATCTCAATTCATCAAAAAGGAAGGGTCAGCTGGTAAGCCTCTTGAAATTGTTCATACTGATTTATGTGGTCCATCAAGGAAAAAGTCACCTCATGGAGAAGAATACTTTATATTATTCATTGATGATTTTTCCAGAATGTGTTGGATAGGTCTTCTAAAGCATAAATATGAAGCATTTGAAAAGTTCAAAGCCTTCAAATCTTTGGTTGAAAATGAATCAGATCGCAAAATCAAATGCCTCAGATCTGATTGAGGAGGGGAATTTACCTCAGACAAATTATTTGACATTTGTGAACAACATGGGATAAAAAGGCAGCTCTCCACTGCAAGGACTCCTCAACAAAATGGAGTGGTAGAAAGGATGAACAGAATTGTTCAACAAATGGCTCATGCTATGCTAGATGAATCTGGAACTCCTGCAACCTTCTGGGGTGAAGATGCATTCACCGCCGTCACTATTCTCAACCAAGCAAATGTTCAAGAAAACACCACTTAAAATCCACATGAACTTTGGTATGGTAAAACTCCTACTGTAAAATACTTCAATTTTTTTGGAAGCAAATGTTACATCAAAAGGACTCATGAAAAACCTGGTAAGTTTGAACTTAGAGCAGATGAAGGTATTATACTTGGCTACTCTTCCCGAGGTAAAGGATACAAATGTTACAATAAAAGACTTGGGAAGATTATTGAAAGTATTGATGTTGTGGTTGATGAAGCATGTAAAAATAAAAAACAGATAAAAACCGAAGATTATGACAATGAAGACGATGAGGATCATTTTCCCACATCAAATCACACTGATTATAAAGAAGAAACCAATGAAGCACCAGAAGAAGAGATAACGATAGAAGAAAAGACTATGTCCAGGTATGTTCAAAAAAATCATCCAGAAGCTCAAATTTTAGGAGAAAAAGGAGTAGGTGTGCAGACTAGAAGAACCATTGCCAAAGCTTCAAGCTATCTAGCATTACTATCTTCCACTGAACCTCATAATGTAAATGAAGCATGCAGAGATGAATGTTGGGTCAAGGCCATGAATGAAGAACTTGAGAAAATTGAAAAAAACAATACTTGGGAATTAGTTCCTAGACCTCATGATAAGAATATCATAGGAGCTAAATGGATATTCAAAAACAAGCTGAACAAAAATGGAGAAGCTATTAGAAACAAGGCTAGACTTGTTTGTAAAGGATATGCTCAACAAGAAGGTATAGATTTTGAAGAAACTTTTGCACCTGTTGCTAGACTTGAAGCCATTAGAATGTTTCTTGCTCTCTCTAGTTTCTAGAAATTCAAAGTATACCAAATGGATGTAAAATCTTCCTTTCTTAATGGAGACTTAGAAGAAGAAGTCTATATTGAACAACCAGAAGAATTCATTCTTGGAAACGATGCCAAACTTGTACGAAAACTCAGAAAATATCTCTATGGTCTAAAACAGGCTCCAAGGGCATGGTATTACCATCTTGACAAATATCTCCACCAAAAAGGTTTTCCAAAGGGGTCAGCAGATAGAAATCTATATACAAAGATGGACACTGATAAATTGCTAATAATTGTTGTGTATGTTGATGATATCATTTTTGGTAGTAATGAAGAATCCTTGAGTCATAATTTTTCTTTAGTAATGCAGCAAGAATATGAAATTTCCTTGCTTGGTGAGCTTACCTAAATTCTTGGTATAAAAGTGTAGCAACATAAAGATGGTATTTTTCTCTCACAAACCAAATATCTCAAATAGATCCTGAAAAAGTATGGCATGGAAGATTCTAAACCCGTATGTACTCCAATGGTAATAGGGTGTAGTCTCATCTCAAATGATGAATCAGCAGCAATACATCAACCAACTTACAGATCCATGATTGGCAGTTTGTTTTATCTAACAGGTACCCGAACGGACATCGTGCATGTAGTGGGAATAGTTGGAAGATTCCAAGCAAAATCCAAAGGAATCACATCTTCAGGCAGTCAAAAGAATTTTCAAATATCTTCAAGGAACATAAAACTTTGGCTTATGGTATCCTAGAGATACAAATCTTACACTTCATGCATATATAGCTGCAGATTGGGCAGGAATTGTTGATGACAAAAAAAGTACTAGTGGTGGTGCATTCTATATGGGTTCCAGGTTAGTGTCTTGGTTTAGCAAGAAACAAAGCTCGATTGCATTATCTACATCTGAAGTAGAATATGTGGCTGTTGCATCTTGTTACACACAATTACTTTGGATGATGTAAAGCTTTCAAGATATTCAGATCACATGTACTCCACCCATCTCCATTCTATGTGATAATACAAGTGTTGGAAATAATACTGAGAGGGGGGGGTGAATCAGTATTATTAAGTCAAATATTCCTTTTTCAAAATCAACTGCTATACGCTACTTCAGTTAATTAAACCCGCATATATACGCAATAATGCAGAAGAAAACCCGCGTATACAATGCAAACTTTTAATTTACTTTATCTTTCTGATGTTGATTGTTAATCTGTGATTCAGAAGCAAATAACCAGTAACCAGAAACAGTAAAGCAGAGCAGAAAGACAAACGCACACAAGAACACAAGATATAAGGTGGAAACCCAATGTGGGTGAAAACCACCCGCTGCAATTCGTCTCTATCTTTTCTTTAATTAGAAACTTCTTTTTACAAATGTACTGGTGCAGTCCTTTTACCAGTACGCAGGCTGCAACCTGCAGAGAGCTACAACTCTCTCTCGTTTTCCAGCTTCTCCTGGAAGGGAGCTACAACCCCCTTAGCTCTTGCACTAGCCAAGATACTAGTATGTAGGTGCTGGCCTACAGAAGGCTACAACATTCTCTTTCTTTCAAGGACCACGTTTCATAAATTTTCAGACTGGATCCACAAATAACATCAATCAACCATCAAGAATTTCTGCATCAACCAATCACCTTTTCACCAAAAACTAAATCAACATAAACACCTCTCTGACGACTGTACCCAGATCACAGTAACAGTACCACACACCAAAACTGAACCCAGAACACTGCAGCAATAAAGAGAAGCAGCAAAAACACAACTCAAAATGTATACGCTACTTTAATGGCCTGAAACCTGCGTGCATACGCTTCGGCGTATGGAACAACCTGCGTATATGTTGTTTTCCTTCACTGAACCTGCGTATATACGCACCTTAGCTGAACTGAACCTGCGTACAGATCTACAAACATAATTCACTCTTTCAAGTATTCAGGCACTGATTAACCCAGATTATCAGATTTATAGATCACACATGTGCCAGATATAACAGATCAAAATCATGCAAAGATATTAACATTCAAGCCAAGAGATTATGACCCATCAATAGAACTTATCCTTCTTTTCGCTAAGGTTCCTCCTTCATTCAGATCCAGATCTGCTCCACAATGCTAATCACCAATATTTCAGATCTCGTACATTATCAGATATTCAATAATTCATATGATACCTTGTCACATGATCTCCTTCCTCTTTTATAGTTTTAGGCCTTCTACAAAACCACGGTCCAAAACCATAATAAACCAATACCAAGGGCCCAAAACTTGGGGTCAACACTTCTGACGAGATACCTTGGTCCAAAACCATAGGTTCAAATTCCAAGGACTAACAACCATGGACCAAAAATAAGTTTCCCACCATGTACATGCTTTTTTGTGCATAAAAGTGCGTGTATACGCATACACGACTTCTGAACGTATAACCCGCGTGTATACGCGTCTTCGGCAAGGTGAACCTGCGTATACAAGATTTCCTTCATTCTGAGCTCCTGAACTAAGGTCTGACACCAAAGTGAGTTGCCATCAAGGACAACACCTGTACCATAGGGCCACACCTGTGCCAAAATGCCAACAATCTCCCCCTTTGGACTTGATGGTAACCCCAAGATCCAAGTCATTCTCCCCCTTTGTCATCAAGGGCAAAGGGTTGTGCTCCCCCTGAGTACATGCTGATATCTCTGCTCTACTGAACATACTCCCCCTAACTATAGGCAAGATCTGCAAAAAGGTTTTTTTCAAGAGGAACCATGACTTATCATAAAAGACCTTTCTATCACCACAAGACTCGATACGTACAACCATCACCCAACCAAGTGGGGATACATCAGAAATTTACATATGACAACCAATCACATTGCATCAATCATCCCAGGCATAGTGGGGAAACCAAAATAGGCCGTTACATGACCTTGATAAAAAAAAAGATATACATGACATAGAGACGAAATATCAAGACTATGAAAATCACCAATAACTACTATCAGCAACATCTGATAATCACTGTATATATCAGCAACCATGTTCTCCTTCTATTCTCCTTTCTGCAGCTGATCCACCTGAACCAAAAACAGCTTGAGTACTAGAACCAAGAGCTTCTAAGGTAATCCCAACAATGCATTATTAGAAGATTATCTGCTCCCCCTGAACCTGTGCCCGATGGTCTCTGACAGACCCATATCAGACTCTCTCCAACCAGAGTCTATCCTTGCTGATTTTCTTCAGAACTCCATATACACGACTGCACCTGCATAAATCGGCGTCTGTACATGGATGCCCCTCATCCAACTCGTGTACACCATATTTCTCTGAAACAGACAAGCTTCAACAGTAGGATGAAGCATCAACTACTCCTAGCCTCTGTCTGAGATATTCAAAAGTTTCCCTGGGCAGTGGTTTGGTGAGTATATCAGCAACTTGTTCCTTAGAAGGAACATACTCCAACTTGACTTTTTGCTCAAGCACTTGTTCCCGAAGAAAGTGATATTTGATAGGTATGTGCTTGGTCTTTGAATGCATGACAGGATTCTTTGAAATGCTTATTGCACTCGTATTATCACATAAGATAGAGACAGGTGGAGTACAAGTGATTTGAAAATCCTGCAAGGTTTGCATCATCCAAAGAAGTTGAGTGCAACAAGATGCAGCAACCACATATTCCGCTTCGGCTGTAGATAAAGCAATCGAGCTCTGTTTCTTGCTGAACCAAGATACTAATCTGGAACCCATAAAGAATGCACCACCACTTGTGCTCTTCCTGTCATCCACGCTTCCGGCCCAATCTGCATCTATGTATGCATGAAGTGTGATATCTGTATCTCTAGGATACCATAAGCCATAGTTTTGAGTTCCTTGAAGGTACTTGAAGATTCTCTTGACTGCCTGAAGATGAGTTTCCTTTGGATTTGCCTGAAATCTTCCAACTATTCCCACTGCATGCATGATGTCTGGTCGTGTGCCTGTCAAATAAAGTAGACTTCCAATCATTGATCTATAGGTTGGTTGATGTACTGCTGCTGATTCATCATTTGCACTGAGACTGCATCCTGTAACCATAGGGGTACATACTGGTTTCGAATCTTCCATGCCATATTTCTTCAGAATCTGCTTGAGGTACTTGGTTTGAGACAAGAAGATACCGCCCTCATTTTGTTGGATTTGCAATCCAAGAAAGTATGTCAGTTCTCCAATCAAAGACATTTCGAATTCTTTCTGCATCACCAAGGCAAAGCTTTGACTCATAGCTTCTTCGTTGCTACCAAAGATAATATCATCTACATACACAACAAGTATTAGCAATTTGTCATTTTCAATTTTTATATAAAGATTGCTATCTGCTGATCCTTTTGAAAAACCTTGTTGATGAAGGTATTTGTCCAAGCGGTAGTACCAAGCCCTTGGAGCTTGTTTAAGCCCATAGAGAGCCTTTTTAAGTCTGCATACAAGATTTGGATCATTCCCAAGGATAAAGCCATCTGGTTGCTCTATGTACACTTCTTCTTCTAAGTCTCCATTCAGAAAGGCTGATTTTACGTCCATTTGAAATACTTTGAACTTCTGGAAGCTAGAGAGAGCAAGGAACATTCTGATGGCCTCAAGTCTAGCAACGGGAGCAAAAGTTTCTTCAAAGTCTATTCCTTCCTGTTGAGCATACCCTTTACAAACAAGTCTGGCCTTGTTTCTAATCACTTCCCCATTTTCATTCAACTTATTTTTGAAGATCCATTTTGTTCCTATGACATTTTTGTCTTTTGGTCTAGGAACCAACTACCAAGTGTTATTCTTTTCGATCTGCTCAAGCTCTTCATCCATTGCCTTAACCCAACACTCATCTTTGCATGCTTCTTTTACACTTTGCGGTTCAGTGGAAGAGAGCAATGCCAAATAGCTTGAAGCTTCTGCTATTGTTCTTCTTGTTTGTATATCTGCTTCTTTCTGCCCCAAAATTTGAGATTATGGATGATTCTTCTGAACGTACCTAGATGGAGTCTTTTCTTCTATCCTTATCTATTCCTCTAGTGCCTCTTGGGGTTCTTCTTCATCATCTGTCTGATTTGGAGAGTAGTCTTCATCCTCATCGATATTTTCATGATTCACTTTCCTAGGGATGTATCCTTTTTCATCAACCACTACACCAATGCTGTCAACAATTCTTCCAAGTCTTTTATTGTAACACTTATATGCTTTGTTGTAGGGAGAATAACCAAGGAGAATGCCTTCATCTGCTCTAGGTTCAAGTTTGCCAAGCTGCTCATCATTATTCTTAATATAGCATTTGCTCCCAAAAATTTTGAAATGCTTTACCGAAGGAGTCTCACCATACCAGAGCTCATGAGGAGTTTGAGTGTTGTTCGCTCGGACATTTGTTTTGTTGAGAATAACAACCACAGCATAAGCAGCTTCACGCCAGAAGGTTGCGGGAGTTCCAGACTCATCAAGCATAGCACGAGCCATTTTTTGGACTGTTCTATTCATCCTTTCCACCACTCCATTTTGCTGAGGAGTCCTAGCTATAGAGAATTCCCTTCTTATTCCATGTTCTTCACAGAAATCAAAAAATTCATTTGAGGTAAATTCCCCACCTCTATCGAACCTGAGGCACTTAATTTTGTAATCTTATTCATTTTCAGCCAAGGCTTTGAAGGATTTGAATTTTTCGAATGCTTCGTCTTTGTGCTTCATAAGTCCTAACCAAACAAACCTGGAGAAGTCGTCAATAAATAATATAAGGTATTCTTCTCCTCGAGGTGGCCTTGTCCTAAATGGACCACATACATTTGTATGGACTAGCTCAAGAGGCCTGCTAGCTGATCCTTCCTTCTCAGGAAAGTTGGTTCTGGGTTGCTTACCAAACTGACATGATTTGCATATGGTGTTGTCTGGAATTTTGATATCTGGAAGACCACGAACTGCCTGGTATTTGCATGCTTTCCTTATTTGTGAAAAGCTTAGATGCCCCAACCTCCGGTGCCATAACCAGTGTTCATCATCCTTGCTTAAATAGCATTGTTGTTGTCCTTCTTCAAATATGTATAGATTATTTGGAGTTCTTCTGCCTTTGATCACTGTTTCTCCTGTATCAAGCTCACGAACACTACATCCAGTTGATCGAAATATTACCTCGGTTCCTTGATTGCACATCTGACTAATACTCAGTAGTTTATGCTTCAAGCCATCAACATACAAAACATTTCCAGCCTTGACCCTTTCTTTCAACTGAGTAGTGCCTTTTCCTTTTATGGCTGCAGGGGTATCGTTTCCAAAAGAAACCTTCTTTCCCTTTTCTAATGCAGTATATGATTCAAATTTTTCTTTATCATCTGTCATATGCTTCAAACATCCGTTGTCGATATACCATATATTTTCTTGTCCTTCTGCATAAAAGGCTATCCCACATCTTTCTGGTTGTGGTTCCTTCATTCTCCATGTTCTGGCACTTGAGGTTTGTTCCTTCTGAGTTGTCTTCCAAAACCTACTCCTGCATTCAGAATCTTCATGACCAAAGTTATTACAAATAGAACATTCAACTTCATTTTCAAGGGCTGAAAAGTTGTTGTAAGTCCTTTTCATGATCCCAGCCATATTCCTTTGTTTTTGAGCTTCTCTAGTCATGATTGTCTTATAGGCAACACATTGGGCTGCTTTGTGACCAAAGTTATGGCAAGAGAAGCATTGGCCATTGAAGAAACTCCTGCGATTATTAAATCTATCATCCAACCGATTGTAGTTTCTACTAACATCCATTCTTGAGGCGAATTGGGAAGATTTTACCTGAGGCTGATTGTAGCTTCTATTTGTCCTTAAGGTAGCTTGCCCCTGATTTTCTTGATAGTCTTTGTTCGTTCTTGAGGTAAACTGTCCCTGATATACCTGATGATTTCTATTAGGCCTTTGCTCGCTCCTCCTTGCTGCACCAAGATAAATTTTGGAGGTGGATGCTTGAGATGTTTCTTCATTATATCCCAGACCTATCTTAATTAGTGGAGAACGCTGCACATTGATAATCTCATCCAGAGTTTTAGATCCTTTAACAAATTTAAGATTAATAGCTTTTGTTTTCTCAATCTCCTTTCTAAGACCAACAATTTCACATTCCAAATTTTCAAGATGTTTTTCCCTTTCAGCCAGTTGACATTGCAGAGAATCAATAATCACATTTTTCTCTTCTAAGAAAATTTTGAGATTAGATATCTCTTTATAAAAACCTTCTACATCTATAGCATCCATGTAGTCATCATCTTCAAAAGCCATTAAAAGTTTATACTTATTACCTCGTTCATCTTCGTCACTATTTGAAAGTTCATCACTATCTTCATGAGTGTAATAGCTTTTCTTATTTGCATTTTGTTTCTTGTTCCATCTAACAGGTTCCTTCCCTTTGTCAATCTTATCCTTGTGAGGACATTTGGCAGCATAGTGACCGACTCTTCCACAAGCAAAGAATTTGAAAGGTAACTTACCTCGGAACCGCCCAGTACCCCGTTGAAAATTTCTGACAAAATTTGATTCTTCTTCTTCTTCTGACACGTGTCCTGACTCATAGTACTCGCCTTTGCCTGAAGCCTTGAAGGCAGCTTCTCTCCTGTCTGATGGACCTCCTTTCCTCATTTCATAAGTAGTTAGAATTCTGTGTAGCTGTGACATTTTAAGGCTTTGTAGATTCTCTTTTTCTTCTATTGCA
The DNA here is from genome assembly GCA_031772625.1 of Pinus tabuliformis. NCBI lineage: Eukaryota > Viridiplantae > Streptophyta > Pinopsida > Pinales > Pinaceae > Pinus > Pinus tabuliformis. Next base: position 778,949,636 of record CM062812.1, on the reverse strand, counting down.
GAAACTTTAGATTCAAACCTGGGGGACAAAGATCTTAGAACTTTTTCAACCACAACAGCCTCTTTTATTTCTTCACCCAAATTTTTCATACAATTAACAATCTCATCTACATGAAGAAAATAGTTAGCCACACTTTCATCATTATACATCCTGAGATTTTCATACTGAATCCTGAGGGTTTGAAGTTTTGCTCGTTTTACCTGATCATCTCCTTCATAGCTCAGAACAATCTTGTCCCATATCTCTTTTGTGGATTTAAACTGCATTATCTTGACAAATTCTGATTGAGATAGGCATCCTAATAGAGTATTGACCGCCTTTGCATTTGTTTCATATTTCTTCTTTTCAGCCGGATCTGTAGGAGTTGCTGATGGAAAAGTATACCCTGTATCTATGATATCCCAGACTTTTGTACCAAGAGATTGAAGATAGGCAGTAACTCTTACCTTCCAATAAACGAAGTTTGTCCCATCAAAAATCGGTGGCCTGATTGATGCTTCCCTCTCGTAGTTGCTCATGATGAATGATCTTCCTTCAAGCGATCAAGCTTCTTCTGAAGGACCTGCTCTGATACCAATTGTTGGAAATAATACTGAGGGGGGGGGGGGTGTGAATCAGTATTATTAAGTCAAATATTCCTTTTTCAAAATCAACTGCTATACGCTACTTCAGTTAATTAAACCCGCGTATATACGCAATAATGCAGAAGAAAACCCGCGTATACAATGCAAACTTTTAATTTACTTTATCTTTCTGATGTTGATTGTTAATCTGTGATTCAGAAGCAAATAACCAGTAACCAGAAACAGTAAAGCAGAGCAGAAAGATAATCGCACACAAGAACACAAGATATAAGGTGGAAACCCAATGTGGGTGAAAACCACCTGCTGCAATTTGTCTCTATCTTTTCTTTAATTAGAAACTTCTTTTTACAAATGTACTGGTGCAGTCCTTTTACCAGTACGCAAGCTACAACCTGCAGAGAGCTACAAATCTCTCTCGTTTTCCAGCTTCTCCTGGAAGGGAGCTACAACCCCCTTAGCTCTTGCACTAGCCAAGATACTAGTATGTAGGTGCTGGCCTACAGAAGGCTACAACCTTCTCTTTCTTTCAAGGACCACGTTTCATAAATTTTCAGACTAGATCCACAAATAACATCAATCAACCATCAAGAATTTCTGCATCAACCAATCACCTTTTCACCAAAAACTAAATCAACATAAACACCTCTCTGACGACTGTACCCAGATCACAGTAACAGTACCACACACCAAAACTAAACCCAGAACACTGCAGCAATAAAGAGAAGCAGCAAAAACACAACTCAAAATGTATACGCTACTTTAATGGCCTGAAACCTGCGTGCATACGCTTCTGCGTATGGAACAACCAGCGTATATGTTGTTTTCCTTCACTGAACCTGCGTATATACGTGCCTTAGCTGAACTGAACCTACGTACAGATCTAAAAACATAATTCACTCTTTCAAGTATTCCGGCACTGATTAACCCAGATTATCAGATTTATAGATCACGCATGTGCCAGATATAACAGATCAAAATCATGCAAAGATATTAACATTCAAGCCAAGAGATTATGACCCATCAATAGAACTTATCCTTCTTTTCGCTAAGGTTCCTCCTTCATTCAGATCCAGATCTGCTCCACAATTCTAATCACCAATATTTCAAATCTCGTACATTATCAGATATTCAATAATTTAGATGATACCTTGTCACATGATCTCCTTCCTCTTTTATAGTTTTAGGCCTTCCACAAAACCACGGTCCAAAACCATAATAAACCAATACCAAGAGCCCAAAACCTGGGGTCAACACTTCTGACGAGATACCTTGGTCCAAAACCATAGGTTCAAATTCCAAGGACTAACAACCATGGACCAAAAATAAGTTTCCCACCATGTATGCGCTTTTCTGTGCATAAAAGTGCATGTATATGCATACGTGACTTCTGAACGTATAACCCGTGTGTATACGCATCTTCGGCAAGGTGAACCTGTGTATACAAGATTTCCTTCATTCTGAGCGCCTGAACTGAGGTCTGACACCAAAGTGAGTTGCCATCAAGGACAATACCTGTACCATAGGGCCACACCTGTGCCAAAATGCCAACAACAAGTGCCATCAGTATTTCAAAGAATCCATTCATGCACTCTAAGACCAAGCACATACCCATCAAATATCATTTCCTATGTGAACAAGTGCTTGAACAAAAAGTCAAATTGGAGTATGTTCCCTCCGAAGAGCACGTTGCTGATATATTCACTAAACCACTGCCTAGAGAGAGATTTGAATATCTCAGACAAAAGCTAGGAGTAGTTTCTATATCATCCTACTGTTAAATCCTATTTTTCAGAGAAAGGTGGTTATACACATGTTTCATGAAGTGTATTCGCATACATACAAAATTTTCTATGAACACGGTCACGTATATTTTGGTTTGCAGAAAAACAGTGGGCCAGACTTAGGAAAAAGGGGGTCTACTATGGTTCTGTCAATTATCTGCTTTACTTGATGATGATTTCAATCTGCTAATATATTGGTCCTCATAAGCTTGTTGATCACTTGATGTATATCTGATAGATGATGATGCTTTGATATCTCTTACTGACATATGCAATGATTAGATCTAACAGTGAACAGGTGGCACAGGTTCAGGAGGAGAACATGGCTAATGATATTTTGGGAACTAATGATGGACATATACAGGTTGTTGGTCCGGACGCTATTGACAGATGCTGCTGATGATAGTTGTTGATGACTATCATGGTCTTGTTTAAAACATTTTGTCTCTGTTATAAATGTCATGTATATCATTCAATGTAAAGGTCATATCAAGACTCATGATGTAATAATTAGTCTCTGTCTGTTGTAGTCTTTTGATGAGTCCCTTTTGGTCATATGATGTAATTTGTACCCCCACTATGCATGGGAAGGATGATGTAATATTTCAGTCATGTATAAACAATTGGTATATCCCCACTTGGTTGGGTGGATGAGTCAAATTTGGTATATCCCCACTTGGTTGGGAGATGGATGCATGTATGAGTCATCGGTGATAGGAAGGTCAATTGTGATGTATGTATAAAGTCATGTTATTCTTTTAGAACATCTTTTGGCAGACTTTGCTTATGCTCAGGGGGAGCATGGACTCGATCATGGGAGCTCAATCGACACCTCAACATATCAGAGAATTTAGCATGCACTTAAGGGGAGCATGAACCTTTGCCCTTGATGTCAAAGGGGGAGAGTGTTGTTGGAGTGGTTGTTGCCATCAAGTCCAAAGGGGGAGATTGTTGGCATTACAATGCATGTGTTGTAATAGATGGCAACCCACTTGTAGCAGAACAACTCTCTTGTATATGGTAACTAGATGAATCTACAGAAGAGATATCAGATGTGACAGAATGCATGACAGGAGTGTTTTACAAGTATGATGAAATGCGAGGAAACTTCAAGGAATCAGTTCAAAAAGCAACTCACTCAGATAATAGTTCTCAGTACTACAAGTTAATAACACAAAGTTACAGATCAGACTACATAGAATGAAGAAAGAGAGGTATATGCAGGTTCATCATTGACCAAGCCACGTATACACGTAGGTTCACTGTATACAAGTTGTGTATACATACACACACTTTCACAAAAGGAAAAGCGCGTATACCTTCGAAAACTAAATATTTGGTCGGAAGTATTTGGTCCATGGTATTTTGATCCATGGTATTGAGAAAGGCCTAAAACTATAAAAGGAGGAGAAGATCATTAGGCCAAGGGTGCAAGTTTTGAATATCTGATATAGTGTGAGATCTAATATGCAGGTTATTGGCTTATGATGTCGTGCTAGATCTGAACCAAGGAAGAACCTTAGCGCTTGATGAAGGATAATATCTAATGGTGTATCAGGATCTTAAGACTTGAAGTGAATTATCTTTATGTGGTTTGATCATATATCTGAATAACTGGCACATGTTGTAGTCTATAAAAATGATGATCTGGGTATGATTCAAGTCTTGAATAGTAGTTATGTTTAAATCATATTTTACAGATCTGTAAGTAGGTTCACCTCATAAAAGAAGTGTATACACGATGGTTCTGCATATCAAAACAGTGTATACATCATAAATTTGATTTACAGATCTGTACATTGGTTCACCTTAAGGAAAGCGCGTATGCACGTAGGTTTGAGCATGGAAGTAGTGTATACCTTGTAAAATATATTTTAGTTGCTTCTGTTGTTGCAGTGTTCTGGGTTATTGCTTGGGCTTTGGTTACTGTATTATGGTGACAACATTCTGAATGATCAGATTGATGAGTGATTGATTTGGTTGTGGTTGGTTCAAAAGGAGATTGGTTGATGTAGATATATTTGATGATTGAATGATGTTGTTGATGGATCCAATCTGAAAATTTATGAAACGTGGTCCCTGGAAGAAAAGAGAATGTTGTAGCCTTATGTAGGCTGACACCTACGTACTAGTAAACATATCAGCTAGCATAAGAGCTAGTGGGTTGTAGCTCCCTTCCAGTAGAATCTAGAGAACGAGAGAAGGTTGTAGCCTTCTACAGGTAGAAGCCTGCGTACTAGTATAAGACTGCACCAATACAAAATTGTAAGCAGAATTCTCTTATTATTAAAAGAAGACAGAGATGATTGTAGCAGGTTGTTTTCACCCACATTGGGTTTCCACCTTATATCTTGGTGTTCATGTGTGTTTCTTATGTGTGATGATCTGTTCTATTTTTACTGCACCTGGTTACTATTTATATGGTTCTTACGCACTAATTAAATATCAATATATGATGAATTAACTGAATCATAAGTTTGCTATATATATGCTAGTTGCACTAAACACAGTTGCGTGTACGTGCGAGTTCCCTTAACTAAAGTAGCATATATGAATCTGATTATGGAAATGAAAAATTATTAAGTTGATAATACTAATTCATCCCCCCCTCTCAGTATTATTTCCAACATTTAGGATTAGATTTAGATCACTTCCTATTATTATATTGTTGTTTGATTCCATATTTAGACTCTCTTTCAAGGAGTGCCAATAATGATTTCCTCTACTTTTATTTCTTAGATCAGATTTGATCCAATGAATTTCTTTGTGATCATATGATAGATCCCAAGTGGAATTGTTCCACATTATGCATATTCCACATGAAGTTACTATTGTTTTTATTGACATTCCTTCATAGTATTTTGTTTTTGTATTATTTGAGCCATTTCTTGTTCAGAGGATTTGGTCTCTTGGATTAAAAAAAGTCTTGACAATTTGATTTTAGAAGATCCTTTTTTGCATTGATTTTTGAGGAGTTTTCGAGGCCCCTAAAATTCCAAGAGGCCATATTCATTATTTACTTTGATTTTGGGTTGAGGAACCCTTCCCTCTGACTATTTGTTTTGTTTTTCCCTTGTTTCCAATATTTCTCTTGATATATGTCTCCATTGGCTGTTGGGTTCCCAATGCCATTTCATTTATTGTTTCTTCAACTCTTAATTCTTTATTGGTCTTTCCTTCAGACCTCTTGTATCTATCAGAGAGAATAATTGAGTCCTTTGATTGGTTTCCGGTAAGGATCCTTTCGAGGGGAAGAGCAAGAGGACATGCTAGGGGGATATAGCGATTAGTCTAAGGGTGAAGGGGAGAAAGAGAGGAGGGATGTAATAGATATGATCTGAAAATATATGATAAAGAAAATATACCCAGAAATAACAAGATCAACCCAACAATATAACATGAAAACATTTCTCTTTATTGATCAAACCCTTGAGGTAGGGTAACACCATACAATCACTCCTTAAAGAAGGAGAACACTCCACAAGCCATATGCTTGCCAATACAATAATCCTTGACATCTCTCAATGCGGATTCTCTAACCCCTATATAAGATTCATACATACAATACCATGGGTCATTACCATGGTTCTCTCAATATCATCCATCTAATACCATGGGCTTATCACATTATTGCTAACTACTTGTGGTCCTTTACATGATGTAGGTTAACCACTTTATTTATTAACTATGGCACATCCCATTATTACATTATTCCCTTGGGTACCTCCCTCTGTACCCCATACTATCCCCTCTAGGTATACTACATTCCACCGCCCTTAAACATGTTTCATCCCCGAAACATAAGAAGAACACAAATAATAAGATCTACTCAAAAAAGTAGTCCACTGGTACCATGCACGTGCATCTAGCCATCCAAGAGAAAGGTGAACCCTCGATCTAGTTGGTGCCTCGCTCGCTTGAGATGCAATTTGACCCTAACGGCTCTTTTGTGTTGATGTGTTGTGGGTGGATCTTCAACCCTCTCTATCTGTCATGTGGGGGTTGTTGTGCTTGTGGCTAATTTGTTGCCATCATGTTGGTTGTTTTCTTGTGGGGTGATGTGGGTGGTGAAATGCTGAAGTTTTAACCAACAGTGTATATTTCATTAATTCGCCACCTAATGGAGCCCGATTGATATCTGGTACATATTTTGGCACCTGTTGTTGTTTCTTATCTTCCAATATTACCTCAACCACAAATTCCCCATCTGATGTATCAGTACCTATAACATTTTCTGCTTCAACCCCATTGGACTCTACCTGTTTTTCTGGTACCTGGTTTGATGTTTGTGTTTGGTTGTTGACCATCAAAGGCTCATCATTTGATGTGTCATTGTCGTTAGAGCTTTGTGCTTCTACCTCCATAGTCTCTCCTTGCGTCTTAATGGAAAGATACTGCAATGTAATTTTCTTCTTTTTGTACCAGAGCTTCAGGAATTTCTTCTACACATTAATATAGGTAGTACCAATAGATTTCATCCAAGGGTATCAACATCCACATTAGCCATATCTGAAGCATAAAAATCAGAATGAAATACATACTTATCTATAGAAATATTCAAATCTTTATAAACTTACACCCACTCATTATTAACTTGTGTGTGCTCCATTTGTTTGGCTGGGACTTGTAATCTTTTAGCCAAATGAACATTAATAAAATTATACTTGAAACTAGGATTAACAACACAATTATCTTCTCTTTTTCAATACATCCATGAACCTGTAATAAGGAGATACCATTAGAAAATAACCCCTTACATGTCTCATTCTCCTGTTTTCTAGTATGAGACCATTTTTCTAAAAAGACTTTTTCAAACTATTCATCTAAAAGTTTGTATAACTTCTTGTTGTCAAGTGATCTAAACCATTTGGTAGACTCATCTTGCAAACCAAGCCATACTAAATTTTTCCACTTTTTCCCATATAATAACTTTTTCTTCAATAGTAGGGCCATCATCTTTTCCTGAAAAACATCTTGCTAGAAGCCACGAAGAGGATTTTGAAAAAAAATCACTTACTTGATGAAAATTTAAAGTGGCCATAGTTCGGTCAATATTTCTTAGAATCTTTATTATGACCTATTTTAGGACATGGAATGACCATTCTGCATCTTCCCATGTGTTATAAATCTCGATATGGGCGCTGGAATTTCCAATTTGTGTTGCAACTGTCCCACCGTCACAAAAAATTCTAAAAAAATGGCTGATTTTAAATCAACAATATCTCCCTCATCCCAACTCGGATTCAGACGTTTTTTTTTTTTAATTGGCTAATTTTTCAGGAGGATCTCAGATATGTAATTATTTTCTCAAAATTCCCCACAAAAATGACAAAAATTAACTGGAGATCTACCTTCCATGAATTTTCATCAAAACATTTCTACAACACAGCGAATTTTTAAAACAGCGATATCTGCCTCATTCGTACTCCGATTTGGCCGAATTTTTTTTAATTGGGTATCTTTTAAAGAATCCATATCCATAATTTGTTTCTTAAAATTTTCCACTAGAGGTTATAGATCTGATCTGCAAACTCGCCGCCCCAAAAAATTCCTGCAAAAATAATAAAAACAAATTCTCCGCTTTGCCCAAAAAATTACTCTGATACCACTTGTAATAGATCTGACCTGCAAATATATGATAAAGAAAATATACCCAAAAATAACAAGATCAACCAAATAATATAACATGAAAATATTTCTCTTTATTGATCAAACCTTTGATGTAGGGTAACACTATACAATCACTCCTTAAGGAAGGAGAAAACTCCACAAGCCATATGCTTGTCAATACAATAATCCTTTACATCTCTCAATGGAGAGTCTCTAGCCTCTATATAGGATTCATATATACAATACTATGGGTCATTACCATGGTTCTCTCAATACCATCCATCTAATACCATGGGCTTATCACATTATTTCTAACTACCTGTGGTCCCTTACCTGATGTGGGTTAACCACTTTATTTATTAACAATAACCCATCCCATTATTACATTATTCCCTTGGGTACCTCCCTCTATACCCCATACTATCCCCCTTAGGTATAATACATTCCACCCCCCTTAAACATGTTTCATCCCAGAAAGATAAGAAGAACACAAATAATAAGATCTACTCAAAAGAGTAGTCCACTGGTACTATGCACATGCATCTAGCCATCTAAGAGAAAGGTGAACCCTCGATCTAATTGGTGCCTCGCTTGCTTGAGATGGAAGTTGACCCTAGCGGATATTTTGTGTTGATGTGTTGTGGGTGGATCGTCGTCCCTCTCTGTCTGTCATGCGGGGGTTTTTGTCCTTGTGGCTAATTTGTTGCCATCATGTTGGTTGTTTTCTTGCAGGGTGATGTGGGCGATGATATGCTGAAGTTTTAACCAAAGGTGTATCTTTCTTTAATTCACCACCTAATGGAACCTGATTGGTATCTAGTACATGTTGTGGCACCTGTTGTTGTTTCTTATCTTCCAATATTACTTCAACCACAGATTTCCCATCTGATGTATCAGTACCTGTAACATTTTCTGCTTCAACCTCCTTGGACTTTACCTATTTTTCTAGTAACTGGTTTGATGTTTTTGTTTGGTTTTCGACCATCAAAGGTTCATCATTTGATGTGTTAGTGTCTTAGAGATTTGTGCTTCTACCTCCATAGTCTCTTCTTGGGTCTTAATGGAAAAATTCTGCAATGTAATTTTATTCTTTGTATACCAGAGCTTAAGGAATTTATTCTACACATTAATATTGATAGTACCAACAGATTCCATCCAATGGTATCCCAAAACAACATCCACATTAGCCATATCTGAAGCATAAAAATCAAAATGCAATACATACTTATCCATAGAAATCTTCAAATCTATATAAACTTGCACCTGCTCATTATTAACATGTGTGTGCTCCGTTTGTTTAGCTGGGACTTGCAATATTTTAGCCAAATGAACATTAATAAAATTATACTTGTAACTAAGATTGACAAAAATGATTATCTTCCCTTTCTAAATACATCAATGAACTTGTAATAAGGAGATACCATCAGAAAATAACCCCTTACATGTCTCATTCTCTTGTTTTATAGCATGAGACCATTTGTCTAAAAAGACTTTTTCAAACTCTTCATCTGAAAGTTTGTACCAGTTCTTCTTGTCAAGTGATCTAAACCATTTGGCAGCCTCATCCTGCAAACCAAGCCATACTAAAATTTTCCACCTTTTCCCATATAATAACTTTTCACTACTTATGAATTCTTCAATAGTAGGGCCATCATCTTTTCCTGTAAAAAATATTTTGCTAGAAGCCACAAAGAGGGTTTCAAAAAAAAATCACTTACTTGACGAAAATTTAAAGTGGCCACAGTTTGGTCAATATTTCTTTGAATCTTTATTATGACCTATTTTCAGACATGGAACGACCATTTTACATCTTCCCATGTGATAGAAATCCCGATATGGGCACTAGAATTTCTTATTTGCATTGCAACTGTCCCGCCATCACAAAAAATTCTGAAAAAAGAGCTATTTTAAATCACCAATATCTCCTTCATCCGGACTCCAATTCAACCGATTTTTTTTTTAAATTGTGTAATTTTTCAATACGATTTCAGATCAGTAATTAGTTTCTAACAATTCCCCAAAAAAAATAAAAAAAAAATAACTGGAGATCCATCGTGCAAGAATTTTCGCAAAAATTTTTCTGCAACACAGTTGATTTTTAAATCAACGATATCTCCCTCATCCGTACTCTGATTCGACAGATTTTTTTTAATTGGGTATTTTTTTCGTAAAGAATCTAGGTATACAATTTGTTTCTTCAAATTTCACACCAGAGGTTATAAATCTGATCTTCAAACTGGCCACCCCAAAAAATTCCTGCAAAAATAATAACAAAAAATTCTTCGCTTTACCCAAGAAAGTGCTCAGATACCACTTGTAATAGATCTGACCTGAAAATATATGATAAAGAAAATATACCCAGAAATAACAAGATCAACCCAATAATATAACATGAAAATGTTTCTCTTTATTGATCAGACCCTTGAAGTAGGGTAACACCATACAATCACTCTTTAAGGAAGGAGAACACTCCACAAGCCATATGCTTGTCAATACAATAATCACTGACATCTCTCAATGGGCAGTCTCTAGCCTCTATATAGGATTCATATATACAATACCATGGGTCATTACCATGGTTCTCTTAATACCATCCATCTAAGACCATGGGCTTATCACATTATTGCTAACTACTTGTGGTCTCTTACATAATGCAGGTTAACCATTTTATTTATTAACTATGGCCCATCCCATTATTACATTATTCCCTTGGGTACCTCCCCTATACCCCATACTATCCCCCATAGGTATACTATCCCCAATGCCATTTCTTTTATTGTTGCTTCAACTCTTAATTATTTATTGGTCTTTCTTCCATACCTCTTGTGTCTATCAGAGGGAATAAGAGAGTCCTTTGATTGGTTTCTGGTAAGGATCCTTTTGAGGGGAGGATCGAGAGGACATGCTAAAGGGATAGAGGGATCAAGGGGGGAATGGGGAGGAGAAGTTAGGAGAAGAGGAATATCCAAATTGAAAAGGGAAGGATTAGGGAGGGAAGATAGAGATGCAAAAGGGTTAGAATCAAAGATGGGAGGGGAAGAGGAAGGAGGGGCATCTATAGGAGTAGACGAGGAGGGCACATAATATTTAAAGATCTTGGACCCATATTTATTCTTTTTAACTGGAACCCATTGAGGGTCTTGCGATTATACTGATTCTTCTACTTCTTTGAACATCTACTTGTGAAATGACTGTCTTCATGGCATACCTTGCATTTGAACGAAATATATTCGTAGTCAAGTTATTGTATATGGGTCCATTGATCAACCTTTATTTCGCTGCTTCTGGAAGCCCTTTCCCCAAATCAAGTTCCACACAGATTCATATTTCTTATGGTTCACTTCAGTCAATATATTTTCCAACATCATTTCGTATTTATTTAACTGATTGATCTCCCCAACAGTGAAGAGGAAGGTGGGGAAGATTAACCCAAACTGGAACTACATTTGGCACATCAAGCTCTGGATCAAAATCTAGGGTCCATCTATTTAAATAAACACCTTTTGTATCCATGAAATAGGGACCATTTCTGAATATTAAATCTCTCTCTTCTTTAGATTCAAATTAGAATGTGAATAAGCCTCTTCCACAAAATGTAATGGATATTTTCCCTTGAGTTGAGTGAGATCTACTTTTGCACTATTTTTGGAGAGAGTCAGAGGCAAGTAAATTTCCCAACCAGACTCCTTTTAGAAAGAGAGAGAGCAACTCTACAGGGCAGAGAGGGGGGAAGATTAATCTCAAGGATATCAACAAGTTGTTTTACAAACTTGGACACAACAGGATGGTCACAAGGGGGACCGAGGGAGTATACAAGGCTAGAAAATGCAAAAGCAACCTCATCTCACAGGCGCGGGGGTGCAGCAGAAGAGAAAACTCCCTCTAGAACAAACTCTAGAGGGGCCATAGAAGGAACCAGCAAGGGAGAGAGGGTACTTCGCACTAGGGAAGCACGTGAAGTTGAAGGAGCACAACTCAAAAATTTCCACCACATAAACATAGTTTTATATTACGATGCAAATAATTATGTTAATTGCCTAGTAATAATTTTTTAACTAAATATATTTGATTTAAATTTATATCTTCTCATACTCAATTTATTTTTCTTACTACATATGCTCAAGTTCAATTATTGAAACATTCATTTGCTATATATATATATATATATATATATATATATATATATAAGTCCAACTCTTGAATAATGAACACAATTTTATATTATGAAACCTCACCAATGATAATATTTATGTTAATTGGTTAGTACATATATTTAGATTAGTAAATATATTTGGTTAGTAATAATTTTTTTACTAAAATATATATTTTGATTTAGATTTGTATCTTCTCATAGTTGATTTATTTTTCTTATTTTATACACTCTGATTCAAATCTTAGAAATAATCATTTGCTTTATATATATGCATAAGTCCAACACTTTACTAATAAACACAGATTTATATTATGAAAACTTACTAATGCTAATAGTTATGTTAATTAGTTAGTAATATTTTTTTGCTAAATATATTTAGATTGAGATTTCTATCTTCTCATAATTTTTTTTTATTACTACATATGCTAAGATTCAAATCTTAAAACATTCATTTTCTTTGTATATATACATAAGTCCAACTGTCAACTAATAAACACAGTTTTATGTTATGGAAACTTTTCGATGCTATTAGTTATGTGAATTGATTAGTAAATATATTTAGTTAGTAATAAAAAATTTACTAAGCATATTTAGATTTATATTTGTATCTTCTCATACTTAATTTAGATTTTAGATATCTTTAGTTCAACATCACACACGTTTGGGGGTGCCTCTCCAACTAGTTTCTCCTTGGGATGTAATGAGACCTTTGTGGTAGGGTGACTCTCCAACTAGTTTCCCCTTGGGATGTAATAAGGCCTATGTCATAAAACATGCAAAAATATTTGCAATAGTGTATAATAAGAACCTAGAGCAAGATTATCCATGATTTTTCTTTTCCCAAACATGGAAAATTAGTATATTATAGTTTAACTAAATATTTTTCTTATTATTATATATGTTTCTATACATTATCAAGGAATCACCAATATTTTACATTTTTTTCTAATTATTTAGAAGATTAGTGAAGAATTTGCAATACCATATAACCTAGTGAAAAAATCGCCAAAAGTTAACACATTTTTTTAATTTAGTGAAAGATTCGCTAATTTTTTTAATATGTAAATTATATTATTAAAAAAATAGGCTGTAAATATTTCTATATGACATGGAGATTCACTCATTTATTATACATAATTTTATTTTTATTTTTATTTTTTTGGGGGGAGGGGGTTTCTTAAAATTTTCTCTATTTGGCGCTTCATCTCTAAGGGTTAGTGTTTTGGATGTTGAGGATTTATCATTGTTTCTTCACGATAAAAAGGTCTCAAATCCTCATTGTAACACACTTTAGGAGGCACATAGCTATCACATCTCTTCTAAGAGATAAGCTACCACCGTTCAAGCTAGTTTGCTTTACTTTCTACATGTAAATAGTTTTTATGTTTCTATTTATTAATTGAAATTCAATTTCATTGTATCTATATGTTTCTATTTTAAATATATATTTCATTTATTTCCTTCATAAATATAAATCATTGTGAGTTCGATCCACCCTCAAGAATCTTCTAGGCACCCTTCGAGCCTCGCATTAGGGAATTCTACTCAACTATTTACCTCTCCAAGCTCTAGCCTTATCCAAGATGAGAAAGGAGATATGGACATAGAATCGCACTAAGGAATTAAAAATAAAATACTAGGTCATAGGGCTTAATATCTATTTGATCTCACATACCCTCAAGTAAATGGCATGTACCAAATATAGACTAGCAATGGGCTAGTAATACACCAACAACCAACAGTAATGTACTAGGGAGAAATAGTTGTTGAATGGTCATGTAATAAAATGAAATAGTGATGGGAACATGCCCCTTTTATGTATATGATATTTTTTCCTCACCCACATCACTTGGGAACTCACATAGAGCACTTATCCCTCAATTTATGAACTAGGCTTATGTCATGTCCTGACGATTTTTGGAAATGTTCGTAAATTTGACTTTGGAATATAATATTGATTTAATGGCTTAGGGACTATTTCATGGTTCCATTTCCTCACCTTTCCCTCTTGTAGAGTCCTATCCCCCCATCTCTAGTGTTTGACTCAGTTTTCAACAATGGTGTATTTTATTAACATGGGTGTGATTTACATATTGCATTGTTAAATTCATTGGCTTTAATCACATAGGAAATCTAGCACCAAATCATATAAACATAGTTACAAAGGTCCCAAAACAATTATATAGACATGTAACACAAATCTAACTCATTTTGGCTAACTAATATAATAGAAGCATGTATAAATACAACTTAAGGGTGATTCTAGGGTTGTTAGAATGCTTTAGAGGCACAATATATATCCATGAATTGACTTCAAATTATTTTATGGTTTTAGTGGACGAGGTATATAAAGTGTGGGGCATTAGTTTTCTATTCCCAAGCATCAGTGAGGAAGGGATTTTTACACCTTTCACAATAATCCTTGCCATACGTTTTTTCACTCCTTAGATTACATGAGTGTTTGGATTGATCATTTTCCTATTTAAATGTATTTTCTCATACTCATCCCCTAATATGAAGGTGTTTAATGACATGGTGGACAAGGTTTCATAACCATTTCATGGACCATAGAAGATTTGAAGATGAAAATAACTTAGGAAACCCATCAAGGGTTGAGAGCTTATGGTTGGAACATTTATGAATTTAAATATTTAAATCCTCTTACCTTGGAGATGAACTTGAGAACAAAACTTAGGAAAATTTTATAAATACAAACTAGTTTTTGACACAGCCTTCCCAACTTCTCTCGATAACTCATCTTTGTGTCAAGCTGGTCTCATTGTTAAACCCCACATAAACTGCTACCCAAAGGATGTGGATGATGTGTCGTAGAATCATGTGAGGTTGAACTCTGTATGGTATTCACATTCACACTCTCACCCAAATCATTAGCCAAGGGATTAACATGACATCTTATGAATCGCGATCATTGTAAGAGGAAATTTTTATTTTAGAGACCAAGGGTTTTACCACAAGCTTCCAACAAAAAGGTTCTTGTAGTCTAGCATAATGTTGACATATTTGATCTTCCGTAAGGGACGAAAGTATCACTCAAGGTGTGTTACGACTATGTATAATGATAAGGTTTTTATATGGGACTAGAATATATTACATCAATAAAAATATATATCATAATCATTAACAATTTCTAATAAACTAGATAACCCTTGTGAAAAGATAAATGAAAAATTATGCAAAATCCTCAAACAATATCTCAAAAATCTTAAAATAGTAACATGAGCACAAGATAATCCATACATAAAACATAGCAGAGTTCCCTACAATAATTTCCTTTGCTCGTCAGCAATCTTGATCAATATTGCATTTACAAATCATCATTAGCTTAGCTAGACCCATCAAGAATAATTCCTAGGATTTTCACTACAAACTTGGAATTAAAATAGGGTTAAAACAAAATTATATTAAAAGAGTGAAAGTCCTAATTTTATTAGCATGTCGACCTAACACTATTATTCCTCATGCTAACGTAGCTTGCCTTGCATGTATATATATATATAGCTTTTGTCCCATTGATCTTGTCAAATTTAACCCAATCTCACTTGATGGAGTCAATTCTAACCATATTGACAATATGCATGCTCACTTGGTCCACATCCACTTGATTCTTTCAATTGTAACAACTCGATACTTATTTTGTGGACTTGACCTATTACAACATAATTGATTGGTCCTCTACTTGTTTCTTCCTTATTTTCCATTGCTACCTTTAGGTTATATTAGCCATACCCTTTTCTAGCTTGCGCTAACTATTCTCTACAACTATATTCTATTTGAAGTTTTCCAAGAGAATGAATAACCCAACTCGTCCAAACCACCACCTATTGGCTCACCCTTGAGTGAGTATTTTACTTGTGCACTTGGTCCTTCCTTTAGTTTCTCAATTAGTGTTGATCCTTGCTTCACCTTTTCAAATGTTTCTCCTTCAAATGAATGACCTAACTTTGGAATAACATCCAAAACTTTACAACGAAAGCAAGTATACATGTACAAGTGGTGTTACCATGTCCTATTGTAGTGGCTGCAACACCCTCCAAAATTTTAGCTTGCATCCAAATTTCAGAGCCTTCATTGGTTTTTCCCCTTATGGTTGCAAACACTCGGGCACATTCCATGAGGTCTTGTCGAGTCTTTACGCCATTTTTGCTTGATCGACCACTAGTCATCTTTTGGCATGTTAATTGTTATGTCATGCTTGTGATCTTGTTCTAGAAATTTTGAAGGTTTGTCTTTGTGTGCATCAGTTATGTTTCTCTGTGAACATTGATCATACTCACACAAAAAGTTTCAAGCACTATCGTGCAAGTGTCGACACGGTCATTCGAGGATCTATCTCAATTTTCACACTTGTCACTCTTAACCTTTAAGATAGCTTCACTAATCAAATGTTTGTCTTAACCTTTATGACAATGTGTGATCACAATGTCATGTATGCACAAGTTCACTTTCTCTCACACTTAGCCATTTTTCCTGAAAATATTTTGACCGGACAACCCTCCTTCAACTGGACCCCGACTGAGCTGCACTACATAATCTCAATGCTCAGTGACCCTTATCTGCTTCCTAGAACCACATAAAGCTTGAGGTTCTCCCTTTGGGCTAGCTTTCACTGTGAAATACTAGAAGTGGGCAAGCCAACTCTCACTCAGAACTGCACAAAAATTTGTACCCAAGTCTGATCCAATATGTGTTTCTCGCAAGATCACTCATAAAGCTCCCTTTGGTATACGAGAAACCTGAATTGCATTGTGACCTTGGGCTACACTACTCTTCGAAACTACATAGACATGCCTAGCTTCATTCTCTACACTGCCTGCAGAAACTGCACAGTCATGTGAATCTAGCCTCTGTTGTCGACACTGCACTATTTCAAGAAATTGCGTAGATCTTACTGGAAAGCCCCCCTACTGCCTTTATCTACTTTATCCCTAAAAATTGCATAGTTTTGATTGGACTATCCTTTCTACCCTGCTCTGTACTCATCCCAGAACTTGTGATGTTTTGTCGGGAAGGCCCCTATTTCCTGTCCCACACTGCCCCTCAAAACTATGCAGTTGTGACCAACAACTCCTTGAAGCCCAATCTAGCCCTCCTTTGGAAAACTGCACAGAAATGTCTACTAGTGCCTCTCACTGCCCACTCTGTCTTCCTCGAAGAAACTGTGCAGATTCCAGGCTGGACCCATGGATGACCTGCCCAGTCCTCATCCTGAAAATTATGTAGAATTGTCCAGCAGTTCCTCCCAACACCATGCCTTATCTTCCTCCCATGAATTGCATATTTATGCCCAACGAGGTTCTACCTTGCAGCTGTAACTGTTATCCCAGACTACACAAATCTATCTCCCAATGACATCTGCGTTGTTTTTCTGGATAGTGCTCCAGAGCCTCGCATCTCGACTTGAGTTGTGCTCTTGAGTTGTGCTCTGCATATTTTCAATGTCTTGTCCTCCCTCCTAGTCACTTGCAACCAAAATGAAAAACAATGCATCATGATAGACTAGGATATTCTGGATTTGATGTCATCTTATCATGAGTGATTGTAGGAATAGGTACATTAATGAAACATGGCATGATGTTGAACGAGATGAAGAATGAGTACATGCTAGAAGACTTTCTCATAGTTGAATGAACATATGAAGCACATCGAGGAGGAAGTGAAAGGGACACATACATGTGCACCATCAAGAAAAGACCGAGACAATCGAAGACCCTGCACACGTTTCCATGTAGAGGTGAAGATATGATACACAAAGAGCACACCCATCACCCAGTAGCATAGCAAATCGACATAGACACTATAGTCAGCCAATAAATGTCAACAGTGTCATGTCGAGTTGTGTCATGAGTTGTATCGGCTGCATCACTACTATGGGCCATACTTGTTGTAATCAAATGTAATATAATGTGAAAGTCCAAGAGACACACAAATGAAGTTGAAGAGTCATGCAATTCAAAAATTCATAGGAAGTCAAATAGTTATGAGGGACGTCAAAGAGTCACAAGGGTCAAGTATTCTGCTTGGCTATATATACCAACCTCATTGTATGAGAAAAGGACTTTTCACCTTGGCTCCTCCCACACAGCCTTGAGAGTGTGTAGTTTATTCTTTGAGGAATGAGGAGTGGCTCCAATGTCCAACAACTGGGGCTAGTGATTTATGGTCTAGAGATGTGTCTTGGAATTTTTTCTTAATTCAGAAGCCTGTCTTAGGTTAGCACATTTTCACACATGTTTTGTATCTATTTGTAAGACTATTCTTTAATTGTTTGTAATGCATGTTTGTTTAACTTCTCCTAAGATAGTTGAACTATTTCAGTTCTTCTATTACTTACATTGTTGAATATGTGTTGTATTGTTTATCATTGTTTTCTCGTCCATGTGGACTACTCTACCAGACATTAGACATACCATTCTTGTGTTTTCTTGGTTATAATGATTGTCACCCCTGTGTGGACTACTCCGTTGGAAGGTGTACATGTTTTCCCTTGTACTTTGGTTTTAATGACTACTGCATCTTCTGTGGACTATTCTGCTACATGCTTCATAAAACCTTATTGTTTTCGCGCGTGTCTCTCCCTAGGTGGTATTACTACCTCTCATATAGAGGCTCACTTTTACCCTCTCCCTTACATTAAGAGAACCTCGACAAAAAGTTACATGACACACTCACCAGGCATACTCACCATAATTTATTGAAATTAAAAGCGTAACACTCTCATGTGTTGAACAATAAGAGCTAAGGTAAATCTCTATGATAATGGAATCCAGGGCATCGTACTGGATGGGACTCCTACACAAAAAAATGTGAGGTCTAGTTGGGACTTCATACTGAGGAGATCCCCTGAATGTTGGAGGATCCAACACCATCAACTATTTTGGTGCTAGAAAGAGGGCCACCAGTAGTTTATGGCTGAATGTCCTCTCAACCCCACTTATCTATCATCTAGTCAAGGTAGTAACACGAACTCCCTCTTTCCCACATGCAAATCTAAAGTTGGCTACTCCTTACTTCCTAGATACAAATAGGAAATTCCATATCATCACATACTTGTTATCCATCCCATCACCCATTATTTTTCTAAGGTTGCTGGACTGATTTCGAGAGTACACACTTTATCCTCTTCGCAGAGGAAGCAAAAGACTACACCCACCAGAGTGGTAGTCTCATCTGTTGAAGAAGAAATCCTCACCACTCTTGAAGAGTTGGCAAAAGTTGTTGAGAATGAAGAGTAGCCTCCTATTTTCCTAGAAGGAAAAGAAGTTAACAACTTACTCTTGGGCTTAGGTTCTAGCAAAGGTAGCGGAGGGGAAGGTAGTAGAGGAGGCAGAGGTGAAGATGAACCAATAGATTGAGAGGTTGAACCATCAGATTCAAAAGAAGAAGAAGAGGACAAATAAGAGAAAATATGGTTCATAAAAATCTAGAATGGATGACAAAGGGCCCATTGGCACTCCAGGGTGTCTTGCACAAGATTCCAAGACACACAATGAAGTTGGTAATGAAGTATGGCCCTGATAGAACAATGAAGGGAGAGGACCATTTAGACATGTTCTACCTACATTTGTAGAAACTAGAGGTATGTTATGATGATGTTGCATGTAGAATATTTCCATGTATCTTGGATGGAAAAGTAGTTGTATGGTACCATACCCTTCCTATCAACTCCATTCAAAACTGGGGGATGTTCAAGATAATTTTCCTAGAGAAGTTTGATGAGGACAAAAACCTCGCCATGTTGTTAAAAGAGTTGGCTAGTCTCAAGATGGGGAAGAAAGAGAAAGTGAAAGATTTTAACCAGAGGTTTAACCTTATATTGAACAAGCTCACTACAAACAATAAACCTCATGACTCCATCAAATTTCACTACTACACATCTGCACTACCGACCAGTATTGTGCAGTTCATTAAGCGAGCTATGAAACCAACACTTTTAGAAAATTTCCAAGAATTAATTGATGTGGAGAAAGACCTGCGCATGGTTGGAGTCATTGTAAATGACAAACGAGAAAATGACGCTCAGAATGTTGTGAGTAAGGTAAAGGAAAAGGAAGCAAGTGAAATTGATACCCTTACTCATCTCCTCAATTCGTTGGAAACCAATTTAGCTGAACTTAAGTAATACATGACCAAGATAGTTATGAGCCACAGACATCCTAGATTTTCACAGAGGAAGAATATGACATCAGGTAGTGGAAATAGCCACCCATTAAATTTGCGCAGAGCTCCAATGTTGTGTTCCAAGAGGACCAAATTGTGAAGGATCACTACTATGTGATCCATGAAGAACAACATTCAGAGAAGTCTTGTCTAGAATGGGACAGAGTTATGAGCACCATGGATTCAAGGTTGGTTGATCATCTTAAATCCAGTGAGAAGGTTCAGCTGGAGGATGAAGATGAAGAAGAGGATGTTGCATCTAATGAAGCTCCAAGTGCTGGGAATGTAATCAACATGTATCAATGTCTTAATGATGCCCAGAAGAAAACAACCATCGAGAAGGAGCCCCCAAAGTAGAACAGTCAATACAAATTGAGAAGTCAAGGGGCTCCCACTGTGTTTGAGATACCGAAAGAAAAAATTAGACAACTTATCAGAACAGTTGATCCACTCGCATCCTCAACACAAAAAAATAAAAATAAAAAAAAATTAAAAAATTAAAAAAAAAAATAAAAAATTATGGGAAGACAGCTACAATGAAAGATACATCCATGAGAAGAAAACTCCAAAACACTCCACCAGATAGTAAAAACACAAGTCTTCCCCAGACAACTCAGTGAGTCTTCCCACTTTGGATTACAATATTGTTGAAGATACGAAAAAGACCCATGTGAACATCTCTCTTTATGAGTTAACCAATCTCACAGGTCAGCGGGATATTATTTTGCGCACACTGGGGAAAACCTCCACAAACAATGTTGCCTCTTCTAGCAAGGGACCAAGCAAGTCTCCTGAATCACTCGCAACTGTGCTCAACCCACTTTGCATGGAAGAAGTGAACTCGTTCTACCCACCATTTCTGTTATCATTTGAAATATTCAACTTCAAGGTCCACAACTGTTCGTTTGATTCTAGTGCATCATTCAATATCATGCCACTCTCCATTGCTAAACATATCAATGCGCAATGGAGCAACACAACTGCGCAGATTATCCAACTTGACTGAACATGTGTAATAGCCATTGGTGAACTCTCGGATGTGATCATCTGGTTATTGTTTGATGGATGAGTTCATGAGTGCATCAACATTGTGATCGTGGACATCCCAGAAGCATATGGCCTATTGCTAAGCAGATACTGGTCCAACAAGTTGCAAGGATATTTTTCTACACACTGGTCACACTTATGGCTTTTGTAAAAAGGCAGAAACAACCACATCTAAGCGTTGTCAGTGTTATCACCCCAAAATTTCTCTAGAGTTGTTATGAAAGAAATGACAGAGGTAACCAAAAACCTACTTTGGAGATTAGGATCTATGCTTCCTAATGCTCCAAGAGGCCTCTCTCTTTATGATTTAACTTTGTTTTAGTTATTTTATTTTAGGCTAGTTATGATTATACTTGGGCTTTGATTTGGATTTGGTGGTGGGATCACTAACTTAGATGGATAGAGGGATGTATTTCACCATTGGGCTATGGGATCAAATGTCAAGCAAACATGATTGGATCAAGTTCTAAAAATAGTGTCTACAGGGCAAGGTAGCTGAGTAATTTCAGATCTTAAGGTTGGATGGTGAAGTGGTTTTCAATCGGACCCAAGGAGCAATTAAGGGTTCCTTAGACTGGATTATGAAGGAAGTGAAAGAGGTCAACCGGGATGGGAGAGGAATTAAGGATTCTTAGATCCGGATATCAGAAGAAAATAGTAAAATGATTAACTATTCAAGACAAAGTGTATTTAAACAAATTATGAAATAAATTTCCAGTTAATTCATTCAATTTAGATAACATTTAAGTTTGTGAAATACATAAGAGAATAACAATTTGACAAAAGAAAATACTTCACTGACGTAGCTCAACACATGAATCATGTAATTGAATCTCTTTATTACTCAGTCCAATCAGTTGACTTGAAAAATTGGTACAATGAATCCTCAGGTTACATATCAATACAACTCTATAAATGTCTAGCAATCCACCCTCAATACTTCGAATTATGAACTATTTATACAAAAATAGTTTACAAAATATCCCAAACTGTGGGAATTAATCTAGGAAAAAGAAATATCTTCATGCAAGAAGATAAAGACAGATGTTTAACTGATGTATGATGTCCCTATTTATTTGGATGTGTTGTCTTTATGCTTTGATATTTTGTTGTTTATTCTCTGCCTTCCTATTGGTCTTCTACGCTGGCTATTCTTTTTACTTTTCCCTTTCAACTGATACTCTTTACCCTGATACTCTTTCATCTGGCTGGCCTGTTACTTTTCTTTTACTGTGCTTTTTCACTTTTACTGTGCATTTTTACAGTAAATAATTTAACTTCTCCCAAATATCTGTATCTGGTAATTTTATATTTACCATTTTCCTATAAATTTCATCTGCTTCTGTGTACTTAGCAAAGGTGGGCCTATTCAAAAAACGGTTTTTCACCTCATGCTATAGGTAAAATAGGTTCTCAAATGTCTGATATATAACCTTTCCAGTAGGCATCCCCTTCATAGAAGAATTATTTGCCTGATCCCTTGCCACCTCTCTGATTCTCATGTTGTAGTCTTCATGTGGCATCAATTTTTCATTTATCACCAAAGGATTTGACAGACCTTTCTGCCTCAAAACATCAAAATTTACCATGAACCTGTCTATAGCCAGCTACATGGTTTGGCATTTGTCCTCAAGGTTCATCATTAGATTCCTCTTGGTGAGCACCTTTTTCAACTCTAGTATGGTGCCAGTCCTGTCAGCTATGTCCAGCTCCTACAATTCATATTTTTCTTTAGAGTTAAGGAAATGGATTAATCTGGTGGCTTCTTCTGGCATGTCTCCAATTTTAGCCTTAACTCTCTGAATTGCTTCTGTAACCTCTTTGACTAAATCATTTTGTTCAAATATGACTTGAATGGATGTCCAAATACCATTGGTAGAGTCAATGATATTGGCCCATAACTGTTCTTTAGCTTGGCCAAGTGACCCCTCTAATGTCAATTCTTTTTCCAAGCTCTTCATTCTTTCAGTCAACCTGGTTGACTTCTAAACTTCATCCTTGTGCATAATTTGGGCAATTTTCTTCTCATCCTCTAGACTCCTTAACTGTTCTTTGAGTCTATTTATCTCAGAGTTCTGAATGGACATGTCCTCCATTGCTTTGACCAATTTTCTTGCCTCATCACTTGGCTGAGTTTCTGTTGTTGTTGAGGTTGTTGCTGATGTAGATGTTGTTGCAATTGGAAGTGTTGTAGCCAATGGATTTGTGGGGCCAATGAAGCTACCAAGGTTGATGGAATTGTTGTAGTCACTATAGGAATGGCAGTGGCAGTGGCTATCTCAAGGCTGGCCTATTTTAGCTATATTAAGTTGTCCAACTCTTTCTCCATTTCCTTCAATTGATCATTTAGTTGGAGAATGAGGTCCATCATCTCCTCCTGCTGAGTTTGGCTCTCAAGGACCTCCTTTGTGTGTGGATGCTCTGAATGAGGGAGCTTCAGTTGCTTCTTCAAAGTAGTAATATCCTCATTCTTCTTCTTTATTAGTTTCTCAGCAGCATTGACATCACTGGAATTATACCCAAGTTCAATCACCAACTTTTCCGGTGACTTGATTCTATTGTCCTTGGCATGTGATGAGGCCTCTTCCAGCTTGTACTCTGTTTTAATATTATCTAGTGAGCCTTGGAGTTTATGCACAGTCATAGATTTTTTTGTCATGGTGGAATAAATAATCTCACCTGCCTATTTTTGAAACTCAATTTGGCCAATGGGGTGAACATCCCTAGCCAAAACTTCAAAGCTTATAGTCTACTGATGATCTTGGCTACTGGACTGTAGGTTGCATGAATGTCATTTGCATCTTCCCGATCTTAATGTCAAAGGCTAACATTAACCTATTTTGATTTTCAGGTGTTTGTTTAAAACACTGGACCTATGGTTTCCATGGCCGAACTAGAACCTTATTCCCTGGTTCTCTTTGCATTTCTGTCTTAATTGGCTCGAGTCTGTAAAATAGGAGGAACATTCATTTATTCTCCTAGAGCTGGTACCTGCAGAGAGGAACTAGTATCAATCTTCTTTTCCACATATATTAATGTATTATCCACATATACTACAGTACTACCCATATCTCTCAAAGTGTTTTCCAACCATTCTGACTGGTTGGAAAATCTCTTAATGTCTGGCTTGGGATAATGTATGAAAGGAACCAATTTGACTTTGAGCCTTAGTTTATTTATGACTCCATGAGGGTCATATTGCCACATAAAACTATTCTTGAAATTCATCTACTATAGAATCTTATTGGCCTCTAGTCAAGCTCCCTATTATTTAAAATAAAGGGGCCCAATTGGTTTTTCATTTTAAACTAGGTCTTCTTCCTAGCTAATAGGAAATTGACTTCATTAGAGTTTATAATCTTCCTAAAGTATTCTAATGCAAATATCCTCATGGGGAGGTATTTGGGTAGTTTGTAGGGAGCTAGTTGGCATCCATATATCCTGATCTCTACGTGGTCCTGGTATAGATACTAGTCTCCCACTTTACTATTCTTTGCCAACTGTAAAACTATTTTAATCTCCTGACTGATCCTAGGCTGATAGCTACTGGTTAGCATGTTTATAACAGGATGAAAAAATGAATCAATGAAGTGTTTGTAAGTAAATACAGTGGAATACATTTGGATCAATGGTGTCCAATAGATGACTGATCTTGGATTTCCTTTGGTGTCTAACTTCTGAATGTTGATTGGAAACTTGTCTGACTGATAATATAAGAACATGTGAAACAATACATATGAGTATTTGAATACTCTCTCATTTGGTAGTCTGATGAATTGTTCATGAATTCTGTCTGCTATGAACTGAGCATAGTTATAAATTGTAGTAGGAGGCTTGCCTGGGAAAAAGATGGAAAGGAAAGCAAGAACAACCTCATCCACATGTTCATCAGAGGTGTACCCTAAAATGCAAGAGAGCATGGTTATGATTTGTCTGCCTCTCTCAGAAAAAATGGTGGCAGCATAAGGAGGACTATTAGTAGGAGTATGAGACTCCTCTATGATGAAATTTTGAAAAATCTGGGCCATCAGGGGTAGGTCTGGCTTGGTATAGAGGTCAAGCAAGCCTGCAATTGAAAGTGGGGTCTCATTTTTGCTTCACTCGATTTGCAGCATTTGATTAATAGATTTTGCTGTAATGGTGAAAAAAACCTGCTGATCAGAGGTGACTATGGCTCTCTGACTTGGAAAATTGTAGGCTTGGCAGAACTGGATGATTTTTAGGAATTGGTGCACCTGTGGGAAATAGTACTTGGGAAAATTTGACTCCCAAAATTGAATGTCATCATTCTGGTTTAAAAACTTATCTTTACTCCAGCAATTGAGTTTCAGTAGGTAGGTAGGGGAAGCAGTATATTTAATTTGAAATTCTGTATCTACTAATGCAAGGTGGCCAATATCCTGGTGAGGGGTTTGTAGAGGTCTAACATTCATATAGGTTTGGGAAGCCATACTTGGGTTTACTGAATTGAATTATGCTTTCAGTGGTTTCAGGAGTGAGGTTTTAGAAGCTTTGGAATAGTGGGAGGGTAATTATAGTCTGTAAAAAATGGTTTGGGATGTATGTTGAGAATGCAACAAGATGATGGAGCTTAGTGGAAAGGAGTCGCCTTCACTAAGTGGGCCCGCAGGCAAATTATGGCGCAAATTCTATTTTTAGACTATGTCTATTTTTAGACATATGGATCATGGTCTATGAGCTGCAGAATGTTGTTTATGGATGATTGGTCATGTTGGGAAAAATATATGGACTTCTATTTTCTTATCATAGCAGGAGTGATCAGAGTCTATTTTTAGACTCTAGTCAAAAATAGAAAAGTCTAATATTATTGTCTCATAATACTATTTGGACTATAAACTTTATCTTATCCTCTTGGAGCACTACAGTTTGAGCTACAGATGTGGCACATGCAACTGTCAGAAGGAAATACGCTTTCTTTGTGGGTCAGTTGAGTTGTTGCATGCAGGACTTCAGTTAGAACTCAAGCAGTTGAGTTTGGTGGAGTTGATTGTGGAGTTGATGGAGTTGTGTTCACTTTTACTTGGTTAAACTAGTTGTAATTAGTCTAAATGTAAATAGACTAATGATGAGTTGTTAAGCTAATTATTAACTCATAAAGCAACTAAAGAATACATCAGTTAACTCAGTTGCATGTCAGTGCATGTACAGTTCAACAGGGACAGGCGTTAGAGGTTGAGATTGCTATCAGTTGTGACTACAGTTGTGCATGAGGATTTGCACAAGCAATGTATTGAGTATGCCAATGAGTATTGCGTTGAGTTGCCCAGTAGAATAGCCTGTGCTCACGTGATTTCCAGTGTGAGTGATTCTCAGCAGGTTTATGCAATAGAGGCAGGCAAAGCAGTGGAGCAGATTTGAACTTGTGACTTGTTTTGGTCTGAGCTGGTTTGTGTGTAATAGGTGGAGATAGTGTTGGATACTTGTGAGGAGTATTGCCTATGTAATGTTACATGTTCTCAATCATTAATATACAAATAGTGTGGGGTTTTCAGTTGTAATATTTCCCCAGGATACATACTGTGTTAATGTGTGCATGCTATTGATGTTTCATTGTTGTTTATGCTGCTAAATTGTTTATCAACATAGAGGAGCTTATGTATTGTGCATGTATTCCGCAATAGTGCATGAGCAGGATAATCTCTGTTGAATATGTGTTTATTATTCAAAATTTCTACATGGTATCAGAGCTGTTGATCATCAGATCTACTATTCAAGAAGTGTTTACATTCTATTTCTTCAGGCAGAGTCTGTAATCGGGCCAGGTAGCCTCTAGATTCATCATTCCTTTGGAAGGTGAGATATCTGGTAAAAGCCAATACAGTCAATCTCTGTACGAGAAATATTTTTTTCTCACGAATCTTAGATCTGAGGCGGTTGAGTTTGGAGCTGGTGGAATTCGAATTTGCAATAGTGTTTTCTTGGTGTCAAAGAAGCAATGTATTTCAACGGATTGCGATTGGAGTATGTTCTTGAGGGCAGCTCAAACTATATTGCATGGAAGGACAGGATGAACGCAGTATTGGATGATAACGAGCTGAAGGAGTTCATAGAGGGTGATGTCCCAAAGCCTACTGATGCTACTCAAGCTGATGCTTGGGAGAAGAAGACAGCAAAGTGTCGAAGGATTCTGTTGGAGGGCATGAAGGATCACATTGTGTCCAGCTTGCATGGAAATTATTTTCCATACTTGATGTGTAAGGCTTTAAAATATCTATTCCAAAGCAAGAGCGATTAGAGGAAGCCGGCGCTCAAAGATAAACTCAGAAACATCAAATGCAAGAAGGGTGACAGTATGCCCAAGTATCTCACGAAGTTCACTCAGTGTCGAGATGAGTTGGGAAGTGTGGGGGTTACTGTCGATGATGAGGACTTGGTGAGCTTGGCTCTCCTTGGTCTTCTGAAGAGTTGGCATTCCTATTAGGACTCTGTCAATGGTCAGGAGAAATTGCCAGGATGGGAAAGACTGTGGTCAGATCTTGTGCAGGAGGAGATCAGGCGGAGTACCAGGGATGGATCTTCATCAAAGGGAGCTGATGAAGAAAATTGCGCTTTGGCTGCCAAAGCAAAGAAGGGGAAGAGCAACAAAGCTTCTCAGTCTGGTGCGAAAGGCAAGAAGTAGGACATGCCCAAGGTGAAGTGTTTTCACTGTCACTAGCACGGACACTATGCCACTAATTGTCCGCAGAAGAAGAAGAACAAGCAAGCTGCTGGATCTGCAGTAGGAGAGGCTCTAGGCTCGCAGTTTGAGCTTGATTTTTCATTGATCGCATGCTTGGTTTCAAGTGTGATGGGATCGGTGTGGTTCTTGGATAGTGGTGCGTCTATTCACATGACGGGAGATCGAGATTTGTTTTCTGATCTGGAGGACAAAGATCTTGGAGTGCACATTGAGATGGGCGATGATGGTAGATACAGTGCGACCGGTATCGGCACCATTTCCTTTGAGAGGGAATCTAGTAAACCCTTTGTATTGAAGGAAGTGATGCATGTTCCAGGATTGAAGAAGAATCTTATCTCTGTGGCAATGTTAGAAGACAAGGGGTATGATGTTGTTTTCAACGCGGGAAAGGCTTTCCTGTGCAGCAAGACAACTGGAGAAACCCGGAAGATAGGGGTTCGAGTGAGGAACCTTTATCAATTACATGTAGATGGATGCGCAACAATGGAATGCAAGGCAGAAGGATTGGTGAGACGGGATGATGGCGAGTTGTGTCATAGGAGATTGGGTCACCTTCACCATGGAGCCTTGAAGATACTGCAGCAGATCACTACAGGGCTTCCTAAAGGTACTCTTGCGCAGTCAAATCAGTGCAAGGGGTGTACTTTAGGGAAGTTTGTGAAAGCCACCTTTCACAAGAAGGATAGTCGCGCCACGACGATCCTTGAGAGAATTCAAACAGACGTGTGTGGACCTTTCTCAATTGCTTCGACAGCAAAACACAGGTATTATGTGACTTTTGTTGATGATTTCTCTCGTAAGTGCTGGATCTTCTTTATGCAGAAGAAGAGTGAGACATATTCAAAGTTTTGTGAATTCAAAGCACTGGTCGAGAAGGAGTCGGGGAAGAAGGTGAAGGTTCTTAGGAGCGATAATGGTGGTGAATACATCTCTGACGAGTTCAAGGATTTCTGTAAAGCAGAAGGGATTCGAAGAGAGCTCATAGCTCCCCATAACCCACAGCAGAACGGGGTTGCTGAGCGGAAGAACAGAATGATCGTGGGTGCTGCACGGGTGATGTTGCATGATCAGGGCCTACCCCTTCACTTGTGGGCAGAAGCATGCAATACAGCAGTTTATGTGCAGAACCGTTGTCCTCACAGGATACTTGGCATGAGTACACTCGAGGAGGCTTATTCTGGTAAGAAGCTTGATCTTTCTCATTTGAGGATTTTTGGTGCTAATGTTTACATGCATGTGACGAAGGATGCCAGGAAGAAGTTGGAGTTGACCGCAGAGGTTGGGATATTTGTGGGGTACACTGATACGCCCCACAAGTGTCGTGTGTATTTTCCAGACAGTGGTAAAACTGTTGTGTGACGGGATATACAATTTCAGGAGGAGAAAGCCATGAAGTGTTCACTTGAGAGGGAGCTACACTTGCATGCAGATGAGGAGCTATTAGTTCGTAAGGATGAGCTTCAGGATGTGGATCAGCCACAGGACGAGGTTCATGGAGTGGAAGTGACCACTCATGCAGCGCCAACCATCAGAGGGCGAAAGCGCTTGACAGAAGCTGAGCGACTGGCTCAAGATGCAGAGAAAGTTGTAGGACCACCTACAGCCCAACGCAGGCAGAGACAGTCACCTAATAGGTACACTAGATACATGGCTCTTATGAGCAAGTGTGTTGTGACTGAGCCATCCTCTTCCGAGGAAGCTGTGGAGGATCCCGCATGGGTAGACGCCATGGTGGAAGAGTATGATTCTATTGTCAGAAACAGTGCATGGGAGATTGTTCCTAGACCGGAAGGGAAATCAGTGGTGGGTTCTGTTATCACTCAGGTTGTTCCCCAGGAAAGCTCTAACGGGGGAATACGGCCGAGGTAACCACTAACCAGTCTTTTAGCTGCAAATTCTAGCCAACCTGCAACCAGAGAGGGCTCTCTCTTTGTAATTTAGCTTTGTTTTGAAGTATTTTTAGGCTAGTTATGATGCACAGAGTTTGGTTTTAAATCTTTTGGATGGTGATCTTAAACAGAGCTGGGATGCAAGTCTAAAAAAAGTTTATACCATTGGGAAAATGGGGTCAATGATGATGTACTTCTGAAAGTGTTTTCTTTGGTAAAGGGTAATGCTACAGAGCAAGATAATCAGTCTTGGAACAATTTTGAGATCTGGAAGTTAATGTAATGTAAGCCAGTGGATGAAGTAGTGAAGAATCCTTCATCATGCTGGCAGAGGGAAGGTGCATGAATATTATCAAGGAGCAGTGAAGAATTCCTAGGCAATATTCAAAGTGAAAGAATGAGTGGAATCAGGAGCAGCTAAGAATTCCTGTTTATGACTAACTCTGAAGAAAACATAATTGATACCATAGATTGAACACAGAGTGTATTTAAACAAATTCTGGGCTATTCTTTTTCTCTATTACTAAGACTATGAAACATATATGAAATTTGCAAATGCAGAAAACATAAACGCAGTTTAGAGCAACTTATTGATCCATAGAAAGACACAGGAATTCTGTAGCAGTTCCCAGAACATCAAATCCACATTCAGACGATGCAGCGACAATGAGCTTCAAACAGCCTTTGTATTAGAGAGTCTCAGAATTACAGCGCAATCCAAAGAGAAAATCACCAACCCCAAATACATATTATGGGGAGGTATTTATACAAAAAGGGAGATACAAAATATCATGTAGATAAGTTCTCAAGAAATAAATTTCTTCACCAACCCTTCAGAAGAAGTAAATGAGAGAAATAAATGCCGCAGTAAATGTTGGTGTGCTGGCTGTTTAATTTGTCAGAGATTTTTGGCTTTTGGACTGAGTGAGTCGGCTGGTAGCTGCGTCTTTACTCTGCGTTTCTTGTGCTCACTGTCTCACTATTTTGCTATGTTGCTGTCTCGGCCTTGTCATCAGTGCTTGGTCTTGCATTAATGAGCTACAGTCATAGTCTAACTTTCTCCTTCTGCTGTCTTCATTCTTTGACAGGTGGCTTGTGTATTTTGAATATGCTGACCTGTAGCTGATAAAAAAAGGAAACAGAAACAAAATTACCTCGGTAAAATCTCTAGCATTCCTTGCCACCAGTCTTCTGTAGGCAACTGATGTCTTTGTATTTTTATCAGTGTTTCATCAGCTTCAGTATATCTATAAAAGTTGGGTTGGACTTCAAAAAGATGATTTATCTCATGTTCAATGTAGAACAGATTTTCTAGTTTGTCATAAAGACTCTGTCCTGAGGGAGGCCCTGTTTCTTCTGAGGTGCTTGAGGATGCTGTAATTTGATTGGAAACATAATTATTTACCCTGTTGCCATACTATTCATGTGTTAGCAGTCTTCCACTACTGGTTAACAAGTTGGGTAATCCTTTGCTCTGCAATGTTGCAAACTTTAGTTTGAAGGCATTTATTTCTGCCTACATTTCTTGGCACTTTCTTTCTAAAGTCTGTACAAAATTCCTTAAGGTCAGCACCTTTTTCACTATCAAAATGGTATCTGTCCTATTCCTGATATCTAGAGCTATCAGCTGCTCTTTGGTGTGAGTGTTCAAAAATTGAATCATTCTATTAGCTTGCTCAGGCATATTTCCCAATGATGCTCTATCCTTTTGAGTCTCAAATTGAGCTAGGCCTATCAATTCTATTTGCTCATGTATAGTATGAATTGATTGCCATTGGTCAGTAATAGATTGGCCAATTTTGGCCCACAAAATATTCTTGATTTCAGC
The DNA here is from genome assembly GCA_031772625.1 of Pinus tabuliformis. Lineage (NCBI taxonomy): Eukaryota > Viridiplantae > Streptophyta > Pinopsida > Pinales > Pinaceae > Pinus > Pinus tabuliformis. The sequence continues at coordinate 778,917,866 of CM062812.1, read as the reverse complement.
TAGATTTTTATCTAGAGTAAGCTCTTTTTCTAAGGACTTTATTTTATTGTCCAAGGCTTTTATTTCCCTTGTTTTTTCAGCCACTTTTATCTTGGACTTGTCATAGCTTACTTCTAGCTTGGCCAACTTTTCTTTGGCCTCTTTCAGCTCTGTCATTTGAAATTCTAGCTCTTTGACTACTTTCATCATTTCTTCCATACTCATGCTAGATTCTGGTGTTGTTGTTGTTGCTGCTGTTGAAGCATCTGTAGTTGATGTACCTGTTGTTAATGCTGGGATGATAGGAGGGATTGATGCTGCTACTGTGGGAAGGGTAGTGGGGATTGTTGGAGCTGTTACAAGTGGCTGGGAGGTCGACTCTCCCTACTTTCCTTGCAATGATTTCTCTAGTTCTTGCTCCATTTGAATTATCCTTTGATTCATCCTCATTAGCAGATCCATCATATCTTCACCTTCTTTTTCTTGTACAAGTTCCGTAGTTTGAGGGTGCATGGTTGCAGGTAGCCTCAATTGCTTTCTAAGTGCAGCAATATCTTCTTACTTTTTCCTTATGAGGTTCTTGATGCCCTTAGCATCCTTAGGATCATGCCCTAGTTCCATAATAATTTCCTTCAATGTCTTTATTCTATTGTCCTTGGCCAAGGAAGACATTTTCTCCAAATCCAATTGATTAGATGTATTTCTCAATGATTCCTTCAATTGGCGGGCCAACATTGCCTTGTCTGCTAGAGTAGCATAGACCATTTCACCTGTCTGCTTGTGTAGCTCAATTTGGTCCATCGGGTGTATGTCCTTGGCGAGGACCTCTAAGTTTGTCTTTATGTAGTCTGCAGCTGTCTGTGGCTGTGGTACCTTAGGCTTGAAATGACTTAAGATCATTTTCTCCTCCTTAATGTCATAAGATGCCATTAATCTCTGCTGTTTGGAGGGTGTTGTCTTGAGAAATTGATCATACAGCTGTATTCTCAATAACTCATTTTGGGCCTTGATTTCCATGAAAGTTCCTTTAATACCAGATGGTTGTGCACCTTGCTGCCTCGAGGAGGACACCTCCATACCATGTTGCCTCTCTGTTTCTTGTCTGTGAGAGCTGGTGGATGTTTGCTGGCTGGTTTCCCTCTCCCTCCTTGGGCTCTCTATGATTCCTTCACTAATCTCCTCTTCAATTTGAGGATCTATTCTCTGCCTTTTGGCCTCTGGCTGCTGTGTTGACCCACTTGCAGGTGTGGTCTCTTCCCTGTCCCGTTTCTTTTTTCTCTCCTTTTTGAGAGGAGTCTATAATGCTGGGATCTGTGGTGCCTCTGTCTGTAGTGGAGGGGCCTACCCTTGACTCTGCTCCTTTGAGGTAGTTGGTTGTTCTGTCATTGTTTCTTGCTCTGTATCAACTACCTCCTTGCCCTTTGTTGTCCCTGTTGCTGGTGTAGACCTTTCTTGGGCAGCTTGTGGAGTTGCAGCAGTTGATGTGCCTTCTCTGACTTGCTTTGGTAGTTTGAATGTCACCTACTCAAAAGAATCCAAGTCAAGAGTCTTTTCCAAATCTTTCACATTTTGCTCCATTATTTCTTCTTGGGTGAATTCTTCAACTAGTGTCCCTTCCACCCACTTATCTTGGTTAACAAATTGTTCTATCTGTGGGATTTTGCAATGTTCATAGGCTGACAACCTATATTTTATTTTTCTGGCATTGATAAAGCCATTTGGGTCATAAGGTACCCACCAAAAACTTCTTTTTAACCTGAGTTTCTCCCCCAATATTTGATCAGCATCTTTCCATCCTTCTTTTTTGTTCATGACAAAGGAGCCTAGCTGGTTTTTGAATTTCAACTGAGCCTTTTTCTTGGTGGTATGAAAATAAGTTAAATCTGAGTTGATAAATTGCCTGTAATATTCCAAGGCAAATAGTCTCATTGGCACATATCTTGGCAGCCTGTAGGGACAGAGCTCACAGCCATATATCCTAATGACAGTGTGATTCTGGTAAAAGTACCAGTCACCTATTTTGTAGTTTTTTGAGAGCTGCAATATTTTCTGCATGTCATAGGATAGCCTAGCAGGAGGAGTTCTCATTAGGAGAGAAGAGACTGGATAGACAAATAGGTCAATGAACTCATAGTAAGAGTAGGGAGAGTTGCAAACTTCATGAAAGACTGAGGTCCAAAAAATCATTGACCTCTTTTCTCCTCTAGAGTCCAGTCTTTTGATGGGGCATTGGAAACAGTCTGGCTGATAGTACAGGAATAGATGATAGATGTAAGATGAATACTTTGAGACTCCCTCCCTATCCAGTTTCAATAGTTGGTCATGTATCTTATTGGCAATAAATTTTGCATAATTGTATTTGACAGCAAGGGGTCATCGTGGGCTAAATGCAGACAGCAAGACCAGTACAGTTTCATCAATATGTTCACTTGTCTTGAAACCCACAACATAAGATATCATATCAATTAGAAATTTACCCACTTCATTGAAATGCACATAGAGGAAAGGAGGTGGCTCTGTAGGCTAGCAGTCTACTCTCATGAATACTTGGGAAATTCGAGCTATCTCTGAGCTGGAGAGTTTGGGACCTTCATCAAGTAGGAATTTCATAAAAAGAGGGACCAGAAGCTGAGTTTTCTTGAAGTTTAGCATTTGATTGATGGATTCAGGAGTTATATGAAAGAGGATTCTCCCAGATGGAGACTTGACTGCCCTTTGAGTTGGCCCATAGTTTTCACAACAGAGGCGAATTATCTCAGAGAAGATATTGATAGAGGGGAGGAAGTATATGGGCAAATTTGATTCCCATATGCCAGAAATGTCATTGTTGTTCACATAATTGTTCCTCAGCTCACAGAATTTTTGCAGGTGGTTTTTGTCACCAACCAAGTCTTGGATTAAGTAGTCCCTATCAGCCAAAGGTAATGCTTCCAGTTCCTTGTGGGGTGCATTGAGAGGAGTGATATTCAAGGTTGTTGTAGTGGCCATCTTTAAATTCTCTGTGTTTGTAATTTGAAACTCGGGTTTGTGCAACAATAGACAATCGAACACTGGCTCTGAAGCCTTTCCTAGGGAATTTTTAGATCGAGCTTTGATATAGAAATGGCCTCACTAGGCAAAATTTAGAGGAGGAAGACAAAGTCTGCAGGGTTAAATTGGGCAGCTGGATAAACAGAGGAAATGGTGCTCTTTTGCAAGGGATTTTGACAAATTAACTCACTGTTTGGGTAGTTTTGGAGACTCTGCCGACGGAAATGGGCCCGAAGTGTGGTTTAATGGCCAATTTGCAAAGGAGGGAAAAGTTTGCAGGTTTTCTTTTGAACAATGGCTCACATAGTGAATTAAAAGGTGGTGATTCATAGGCAGGAGCGCATTCTACCTTGAATTCTAGTTCCTCAGTCGATTTCAAATGAAGAAATTTTGAAAAACAGGTTTTACGGGCGAACAATGGGTAAATACCTATTTTGGAGGCGACTGGTACAAATTGCAGTTACAACACTGAGCTGAGGGGGCCGAGTTTGCAGGGTGAACTCGTCTGGGTGGCGAATTGGAGTTCTGGAGGCGAATTGGTCGTAAGTTGCATGCACGGTCTCCGCATGCGAACAAATAGAGATAAGCAAAAACCGTCATTTTCACGACTTTTAACAAAATTTGGGTCTTTTTGGGCTTTTTGGTGCTTTTTTATGATGACATCATCATGACGTACTTTTTTCGTGTAGTGGGTACAGAGGATGAAATGGCAGCTGACGTGTCGGATGACGTGGCGAACGACACAGTGGCGGGGTAGTGATGTCAGCAGATGATATGGCACTGGTGCGGAGCATTGACGGGCGACGTGGATGCAACGTCACGAGGTGACATGGGTATGACGTCAGGGGGGAGGCGGCGGGGCGGTAAGCGGTATTCCCCGCACCGCCTTTGGCCCGTGGTGGTTTTGCAAGAGGGGGCTCCGATCACGCCGGGAAGCCAACGCATGGCAGGGGTACGGCAACAATACCACCCATCCCGCAGACGCTAACTCTAGGAATATGAGGGGCTCTGATATTGCCGCCAGCCGTTGGATCTACGACGCGGGATCGGACGGTGGACGGGAAATGCAGATGGCGGGTGGTTATGATACGGGACCCGCTGTAATTTTTTAATGTTTTTAATATTTGCGGGGGTATAAACTTTGGGTTATGGTAATTTATATGGTTCATACAGGCGGATATGGTTATTAGTTTAACCGAATGTCAAACTAATCCCTTTTTTATGTGCGCCAGGTTAATGTATGGTTCATGTGGAGGTTTTAAGTGCGGCTATTTATTTAACCTGGTGTTAAATAAGCCCTGATGATTTATGAACGGGGAAGGGTTATTATTAAAGCCCCAAATGGACCAATAATTCCTGAACTTGTGTTATATGGCTATAGTTGCCAAGGGTAGGGATATTTTAAGTATTTTTTGGGTTTTTTGATATAGTTTTTATAAAATAGGGATGGGGAATGATAAAGGAGCTAAATAATAGAGTTAATGTCAATATGATTTTATGGATAGGTAACGCTAAGTTCATGAGGTAATAACTTAGGTTTTAAGGGAGATGAAAAAATGGTAAGATCTTTTACACAAGAAATGTGGCTTCTTTTCACTAAGTAAACTCAGAGTTCAACTTAGCATTTCTCATAGAATGAAGTGAAATAGGACTGTTGGGCAGATCCCAATTTCCTTGAGGGGATGTTAGCAAATGATTTCCAGGGGAATGATAGGGGAAATTAGTCATGCTTCCACTGTCCTGCAGTCATTTTGCCATGGTATTTATGACATACATGAGATAAGTCTTTCTTGACAAGACAAAAATGATCACAAACTTTCTTCTACAACCTCAAACTGCCTACCCAGCCTAATACACCTAGCATTTTTTATTCCTTTTGATCGGGTGCATTTGGACTAGAAAACCCTGATTTTCCTCTTTTTCTTTTGAATGTCTTCCTATCTAAGTCTACCCTTATCTCTTCCAAGGGCCCAGATTAATCAGTTGGGCTCCTTTGTTTCTCTATCTATTTACTCATCTGCCAAGCTCTAACTATTTGGACAGACCTTTATTCTCTATTCTAAAGACAAGTAAATTCAAACATGATCTAGCCAAGATTAGATTGTCTGGTTATTCATCAACTGTATGGAGAATCAAACACCTCAACACAATGAAGTTCTCCAACAATAAACAATAGTGGCATTTTAACTAGCACACTTTCTTGGTCTTTTGGTTTGGGGTTCATTTTCATCATTTTTTCTTACCAATTTACTCTTTTTTCCCTTTGATTTTTCTTTTAGGGCATACCCTCTTTTCATTTTTTTACAAAATATGGAACCTTTGCAGCATGCAAGGATGAACATATTTGGCTCTTCTACAGTCAATCATGAAAAATGAAATCTCTTGGTATAGGAACCTAACAGTGGCTCCACTTGGGGATGGCTTTTCCTGGTGAAAGGCCAAGAAAAACAGGTCAGATGGCCTTATTTTCACCTCTTGATGTAATCTGAAATTCTTCGTTTGTTATACACTAAATGGTGCTTCTGCAAAATTTGAGTGTTTCTCATGAATTCGTTCACTTAGTTGCAGCTCTGTTTGGCTTACTCTATCTGAACATTTGCCATCATTATTACAGTTCCCAAGTCTCCTTCTAAATTCTTGTGATATACTCAAAGTGCCATACCATTAGGTGTCACAATTCCTCACCTTTCCTCAAAATTTCCTGCATGTTATTCCCTATCATATTGCTGTAATAAATTTGTAGAAATAAAACACTATTATGTACAAACTACAGTGTTGATTTTTTCAACAAACAGGGTGAAAATAATGTTTCAGCATTCGACCATTTACTGGTCCATCATCTGCCTCTGTACCATCCAAGTTTTTCAGAAAATAGGTGTCGTTTCCTTGTATAGTCTGAATAATAAATGGTCCTTTCCAAAGAAAATCAAATTTTCCATGTTTCCCTTGATCCGCTCTTCTAGAATCCCACTTTAAAACTTTATCCCCAATGAAGAAATCCTCTTCTTTGGTTCTTTTATCAAACATCTTTTTCAGTTTTTCTTGTAAAACCTGAGATCTTTGATATACTTCCTCTCTTTTCTGCTGCAAGTGAATAGTTTGATTGATCCTTCTTTGAATATCATTAGGTTCTGCTTGTATTTCTTGCAGCAACTTTATCACTGGGATTCCCAAAGAAGAAGGGAATCTTGCCTCCATGCCATAAACCAATTCATATGGGCTTGTTCCAATAGATCTTTTGGTGGTAAATCTTTTTGCCCATAGTGCATTTACCACTTTTTTATGCCAATTTTTCTTGTTTTCCTCCAAGACTTTATTAATAATGTTGATGAAGCTTTTGTTGGATGACTCAGCTAAACCATTACCTTGGGGGTAATAGGTTGTGGAGTGGCCCAAGGTAATGTGGTACTTATGACAGAAATTGATCATTCTTTTGGATTTAAAGGCAGCAACATTGTCAGTAATAATCTTCTCTAGACAGCCAAATCTAGACAAGATGTTGGTTTCTAAGAATTGCATGATGATTGAGTCATTGGCTTGCCTGCAAGGGGCAGCTTCTATCCACTTGGTAAAATAGTCTGTGGCAGTCAAAATCCACTTGTGTTGGCCAGAGGAGGAAGGGTGGATTTCTCCAATGAAGTCTAAACCCCATTGTTGAAATGGCCTTTCAGTTGAAATGGGTTTGAGGGGCAAAGGCAGCAGCTTTTTCTTGCCTTCAAAAATTTGGCATTTGTGACAAGAAACTACAAATTTTTTCACATCAGCAAACAGGGAGGGCCAATAGAAACTAGCTCTTAGAATTTTATGAGCTGTTGACTTCCAATACAAGTGTCCACCACAATCCTCTGCATGAAATTCTTTAAGTACTTTGTCAGATTCATCCAGTGTTAGGCAATTAAGAAAAATACCTTCATGGTTTTTCCAAAATAAAACATTGTCTATTATACAAAACTTTGATGCTTTCATTTTTAGGAATCTCTTTTTAGTCCTGGATAACCCTGGAGGAGCTTGCAGGTTCAGTAATATATAGCATATGTCAGCATACCAAGGTGATTGTAAAAATGCTTTATTGATCTGTGGAGTCGCCATCTCTTGTTCGTTATCCAGTTCATTGATATCAAGGGCTCGAAAATTGGTTTCAGTCATCAGCTTGGCTAATCCCTGTCCTTTTATCAGTTTTGTTGGCTTAATTTCAATGTCATATTCTAAAATTTTAGCTATCCACTTGCCTCTTTTACCTTCAAATCCTTCTTGAGTTAGAATGTCTTTGACCATGGCATTAGGGACATAAGCTATCACATGTGAATACAAGATGTAAACTCTGAAATCCTTGATGGATTTTACAAGGGCATAAGCTTGTTTTTCCTGATCTGATATTTTAAAGGTGTATCTCTAAGAGCTTTGCTGAAAAAAGCAATGGGCTTCTTAGACCCTTGGTCATCTTTGCAATAGGATAGCAGCAATAGTATGCTCAGATGCAAAGGAGAAAATCATGAAGTCTCTATCAAACTTGGGGCTTGTTAGAACAAGTGTTTTAGTCAAAGCCATTTTGATTTCCTCAAAGGCTTGTTTAGCTTCTGTTGTCTATTTGACTTTAGAATCTTTCTTCAGCATATTATTCAATAATCTTATCAGTTCGGCGATATTGGGAATAAACCTCCTTAGGAAATTGATATTTCCTAAAAAAACTTATAGTTCTTTGATGTTTCTTGGGTGAGGCACTTGGAGGATAACTTCTATTCTGTCTGGGTAAATTCTAATGCCATCTTTTGAAATTATGTGACCTAGGAGTTTGCCTTCTTCTAGGCCAAACAGTGATTTCTTTGGGTTCAATGATATGCCATATTTTCTACAAATTAGGAACACTTGCCTTAGATGCTATAAATGTTCTTTGTCTGATTTTGAAAAAGCAGTGAGGTCATCAAGGTATATGACAAAGAAATCATGAATCTCTTTGGCAAAGGCTATGTCCATTGCTCTTTGAAATGTGGCCCCTGCATTCTTGAGTCCAAAAGGCATTTTCACATATTTGAAGGTTCCCCAAGGTGTTGTAAACGCAGTTTTGTCTTGATCATCCGGGTGGACTAAGATCTGATTGAATTCTGAGAATCCATCTAGCAATGAGATCCTAGAAGCCCCCACTACCCTTTGTAGGATATGATCCATTTTTGGTAAGGGGTAGTGGTCTTTGAGAGAAACTTTGTTCAAATTTCTTAAGTCAACACACAGTATTATCTCTCCCGTTTTCTTCCTAGTAGGCACTAGATTTGAAATCGACTCTGAGAACCCGATAGGTGCAATGATTCCAGCTTCATACATCCGTTTAACTTCCTTTTCAATCAGCGGAAGAAGGACAGGATTCACCCTTCTAAGCTTTTGTTTAAAAGGTTTTTGATTCTCTTTCAAAGGTATAGTATGTTGGATGACAGAACTATCATAGGACTTGAGGTCCTCATAACTCTAGGCAAAGACATCTTGGAACCCCTTGAACAACTCAATGTATTTCAGATTTTGATCAGGAGGCAATGTTTTGGACAGTTTTACCCTTTTGGGATTTTCTGTGGTTCCAATGTTGCAGTCCTCAATTTCTGCGTTCAGTGGTTGCATTTTTGGATTTCCTGGAATATCATTTGAATCAAATATATCCTCTAAAGGAGTTAATCCCGTGGGCAAAAAATTATCCTTTAGTTCAATTACTTCAGATTCTCCCTCAGCCATTTCATCAAGGTCTAATTGCTTTAGCTCTTGTAAATTTTTACAGTCAAAGGTTGTTGGATGCAAAATCAGATTTGTTGTTTCAGCGGATATGCTTTTCTCACTTTTGTCTATTTGTTGTTGATTATCAATGGTGCTTGTGTCAATGTTTATATTTGAGAATTCCTCTTTCAAAGTTAGGAAATTATTTATTTGTGTATCATTTTCAAAGACCTGCTAATTTTTGACATTATCTAGGACATCAGGTTTGTGTTTGATTTCAGCAGTGAAGTGGTGGTTGGGCTCAAATGGTAGCTTGCAAGTGCTGGCAAAGGTTGCCAAGCTATGTCCATGTAAATTGTGCTTTCTTGGAATTTTTGTGAGCTGAGATTCTGAGAAGGTGTTAAGTATTTCAATGGTTGCCCCTCTGTAAGCTCTCAACCTAAGATCATTGGTAACAAAGTTTCCCTTCATCTGCTGTATGATCAAATCTGAGTCCCCTAGAATTGAAATCCTAGCTGCCCCAAGACTTTTAATTAGTTTGAGACCCAGCAGAAGGGCCTCATACTTGGCCATATTGTTCGTACATATGAAACTTAGCCTATATGCATGACCTTGAGCATGGTCATTTTGCATGTTGTGTATCCAAACCCCTGCCCCTGCTCCTAATTTGTTCACTGACCCATCAAACTCTAAGTACCATAAGGTTTCTTGATTGTGACTAGTCTTAGGAGTTTTGGAGACTTGCTTAGTGGGCAGATTTGGATTTTGTAGCTCATATGCTATGTCTGGTTCATTTTTTGCATCAATCACATTAAGATTTTTTTGATCTTGGGCACTAGATTGTTCATTTATGCTTTGTGTTTGTGCTGTTACTAGGAGTTTGGCATCAGTTTTGGGACACATCTGAGCATTATATAAAATGAATAAATCCAGATCGGAGTCATAGAATAGATGGGGAAGTTTTGGGGTTTCTCTTGACTGCTAACCACATATTTCATCAATGTTTCCTGGTACAATCTCTTTGGCTGGCCAAAGACTGAAATAGTGGCATAGGACATGTCTAGTTGCAAAGACCCTTGGAGTTTTGCACCCCAAGATCTTGACAAAAGCATACCATACTTAGGTGGAATATCAGCTACCACCACATCCATCAAGATTGTTTTGGCTGGATATTGGACTAAAGATACACAAAGGTCTTTAATTAGGCCTAGACACCTGACCTGGCTGGAATCAAATGAGAACAAGTCTTTGTATGGCCTTGTGATATCTAGGTCTAGTATTTCCATCACAGACTTAGGCATTAGGTTATGGGAAGCTCCTGAATCAAACATTGCATTATGCAACACCTTGTCATGAATGTTTAAGCTCACATAGAATGGAGGAACCCCTCCATCTACTATTTTACCATTGACTTCAGGACCAAAAATCAGTTCTGGTTGGTCATCTAAAACATTGACTGCATCCCTATTCTCTGATATTTGGAGTGACCTATTGATTTGCTCTCTGTAAACTTCATGTTTAGCCAATTCAGACAGAGGAATAGCTATTTTCAGCTTGCCTATTTCTGTTTCTGAGTTAAAATGTTTTTCCACTTGTATTCTTGGGTTGTAAGCAGCAAGTTTTTCCTTTTTTGTTGTATTTTCAGTGACCTTCTCTTCATTGTAAATGTTGTTTTGAGGTAAATCCGTTTTGAAACTTTTTTCAGGAGGGTAGTTCAAATTTTCTTTTGAGGGAAGGGATGTGGATGGCTGATTCTTTGAGGGCTGTACATCTGTTATGTCTTCCACAGTGACTTCTTTTGGGTCTGGGTCTGTTTTAGTAGAGGGTTCTATCAGGACAGCTTTATCCTTTGTTTTCTTTGGTTGCTTGGTATCCTTCAGCTTGGTAGGTTCAGGCACATCTATGGTTCTGCTTCTTAATTTGTATTGTTTATGAACCTCATAGATCGCTGCATCATACCCTTCTCTGAAATCAAATGACTCTCTGGATTTGGTTTGAAATTGGTTGAAATTATGAGCTTCTTGGTCTTCTTGGGTTATAAAGATTTTTTGTTCACTGTTCAAACCCATTAGGTTGATTTGAGTATCCTCTATTGGCTCACTAGAGGTTGAGGCTTCGACATAGTTCTCTTGAAATGGAGTTCTGATGTTCTGGTTAGGGCCAGCCCTTCCAACATTTGGATTTTGATTCTTTCTAAAGTTTGGGTTTCTTGCAGTGTTACTTGGTTGACCTTCCCAAGATGATTTCCTTTCAATAGTTTCCACTCTATCTCCAATTCTATCCATACCTTTGATGATTGCATCCATTTTTTGTTCAAATGCTGATGGCTCTTCTTTGAAGGTTGTTCTTCTTTCAGCTCTTTCCCGATTTCGTTTAGCAATCAGGTTTGCCTCTACACTAACAACTATATTTTGCATTTCTGCTAAGCTTGGGGGGGCTCTTTCCCTCAGTTGATATGCCATGTCAGAATCAAATCCATTAGGGAATTTGATCAAAGCCAAATCAGGTGGAGGTCTAAGGTTCTGAGGAATAGCATTATAGACATTGTTGAACCTAGCACAATAGCCTTGGACGGTTTCTTGTGTGCCTCTTTTCAAATTGTCATATTCTGTTAAAATGTGTAAAGGGTCTTTCTTCTTTTCCCATATGTTTAAAAAATATTGATAAAGAGCTTATGAATTGGCTATAGAATTTACAGCAAGTTCTCTAAACCAAACCCTTACATCACCAGTTAGACTTTGGACAAAGATCTTCATTCTCACACCATCATCATCAATTTCATAATACTCAAAATAATCTTGCATTTTCTTAGTGTGTTGCTGGGCTGTATAGGATCGAGTACCATAAAAATATATAATTTTGCTCTGATAATCCTGAGGCATAGCCCCTGGATTTCCAGGTAACTGCAGAGGAGCATAACGGTTTGCCATATTTATAGGGATAAATGGGACAACAAGAAGAAATAAGACAGCTGAAACAACAGGGATAGGAGTGGAAATATGTGCAATGGTTGGGGGAGTGGAGAGGATACTTTGAGGTGTGGATGAGGAACTAGGAGAGGCTATAGAAAGGACTGCTACTCTTCCAGGGGTGAGTTCAGATTTAGTAGGGTTTTGCTGAAGTATATCAAGGTCTAAATCAACAGATTTTTCTAGTTTTTCTTGTTTTCTAAGGGTCTTAGAGATCAAGTTAGGATTTTCAAAAATAGCTGGAGGATCTGGATCAGGATTTGACCTGGTGTAATGAGTTTTCTTCTTTGGCGCCAGCTTCTAAATTTGTTTTTTTGGTATTTTCTAGAAATATTTAAAGATCACAGTCTTTTACAATATTCTACAAGAAGTTCTTTGAAATATAGGAGGCCTTGGGCTTTCCTTTGAATATGTTGAAAATAGGGAAACTGATCAAATCTTTGGTACAACTGTTTAAGGCCTAAAACTAGACTGGAGATTGACTGAAGCATCTTTTATTTACTCCTTGTTACACTAAAAAATGTCACCATGACTATTTACAGTTAGTATGGCTCTATCAACAGTCATGCTATCCTCTTAGGCAAGTCTTATGCCTCTGCTCTCCATGTCAAACTCCAAAAAGAGAGAAAGTCTTTATAAATGTATTTATCTCTGGGTACGCAGGTTCTCTCAACCTTACCTGCGGGTACGCACCCAATGTTCACAAAAGCTGCGTCCTTGTACGCTCTGTATGTAAAGGGGCAGGTGCGTCCCCCTGTAAAGGTCAAAATGCGCAAGTTTCATCTTTAAAAAGTTACTTGTGGTCATTTCTAGAGCATTCTAGAAGGTTGTTCGACGTGTATTGAGCGCCTCCAGATGGTTCATGTACCCCTACCAAAGAGGAACTTATCCCATCAATAAGGGAGCTATCCCATCCAAAGAGGGGATTATCCCATTGATGGTGGACCTGATTAACTTCCTCTTGAGCACTATAAATACAGGCATTGGGCCAGAAGGAGGAGAGGTTGGAAGCTAAACATTTCTAAGGGTAGATGCTGCTAGAATTAGGACTCCCATTTAGAAACTTGTGAGGAGAGATTGCCATCTTTGCTTGTTCTATTTGGAAGTGGGTGAGCTTTGTCAAAGTAAAAGAGAACTCTTGATGGACCCTGGGAGGGCCTTGCACAACACCAAGGCTCAGGTTGTAATTGTTCCTTTTGTTTCCTATTAATGCAAATGAGTCCATTCTTCTCAATAACTTGTTATTTATGAGTTGTTTCATGTACTCCTTGGTCTATATGTTAAATATGTTTTATTCTATGAGATTATCAAGTGCTATTTAATCATTTGATTGTTAGTGGATGCAGGTTTCAAAGTGAAGGAGGAGCTCATCCGGATCAGTGGAGCTGGACTGCTACAACAGCGTTGGATTACAGGTAGGATCTAAACACTTGATTTCTTATATAGTGAATGCATATTTAGAGAAGGATTGCTCTCATTTGTCTTGTTTGTCACTAGAGAGTCTTAGGCTCCTAGGGAGGTTGGTTGTGTCCACACTATCGACTCTTTCCGCCTGACACTCCTGTAAGCAAGAACAGTTTCAAAGGCTACCTGGCTCACTTCAGGCTCCATCTGTAGCTTTAGAAAATAGACAGCAGTAACAAACAGTCATTCAGCTCCCCAGTTGAGTCGCCAATGATGTTATCACTCAAGTTGTTCCCCAGGAAAGCTCTAAAAGGGGAATACGGCCGAGGTAACCACTAACTAGTCTTTTAGCTACATATTCTAGCCAAACTACAACCAGAGAGGGCTCTCTCTTTGTAATTTAGCTTTGTTTTGAAGTATTTTTAGGCTAGTTATGATGCACAGAGTTTGGTTTTAAATTTGTTGGATGTGATCTTAAACAAAGCTGGGATGCAAGTCTAAAAACAGTTTATACCATTGGGAAAATGGGGTCAATGATGATGTACTGCTGAAAGTGTTTTCTTTGGTAAAGGGTAATGCTACAGAGCAAGATAATCAGTCTTGGAACAATTTTGAGATCTGGAAGTTAATGGAATGTAAGCCAGTGGATGAAGGGCAGTGAAGAATCCTTCATCATGATAGCAGAAGGAAGGTGCATGAATATTATCAAGGAGCAGTGAAGAATTCCTAGGCAATATTCAAAGTGAAAGAATCAGTGGAAACAGGGGCAACTAAGAATTCCTTTTTATGACTAACTCTGAAGAAAACTTAATTGATACCAGAGATTGAACACAGAGTGTATTTAAACAAATTCTGGGCTATTCTTTTTCTCTATTACTAAGACTATGAAACATATATGAAATTTGCAAACGCAGAAAACATAAACGTAGGTCAGAGCACCTTATTGATCCATAGAAAGACACAGGAATTATGTAGCAGTTCCCAGAACATCAAATCCACATTCAGACGGTGCAGCAACAGTGAGCTTCAAATAGCCTTTGTATTAGAGAGTCTCAGAATTACAGCGCATTCCAGAGAGAAAATCACCAACCCCAAATACATATTATGGGGAGGTATTTATACAAAAAGGGAGATACAAAATGTCGTGTAGATAAGTTCTCAAGCAATAACTTTGATCCGGATTTAAACAGGAACGCAATAGATTACAGAGAGAACCATAAATACAGAGATGCGATAACCATATACACAAAGATGCAGCGGAAATAATACTTCATTTCATTACTGTAAAATACTGAAATATGCTTACAAACAGAAATGGAAAGAAACCAGCTAGGGCGATGGTAGCTTATCTCTGAGAAGAGATGTGGCGGCTACATGCCTCTGAACTGTTCCGAACTGAGTTACAATGGGGCTCGAAGGCCTATTTATTGTTGAGAAACAATGGAAAACCCTTCACATCCCGAAACCTAACCCTAGAAGATGAAACGCCAAATTGTGGGCCCCGTTTGGGTAAATTGGTACATCAATTTCCTGGGGTCGTAACTTTGGCATACAATCTCCGTTTGACGCGTACGATAGCTCGTTAGAAAGATCTATCCGAGTACTACCACTTTGGGAGGCAACATGGGTCCATGGACCCATGTTGCCCCAGAATCCCAAAAAAACGTCGTTTAGGGCCTCAAAACGGCTCCGGAAGTTCAGGACCCAAAAAACTGCTAAAAATAGTAAACTGTGCTGCAATTTAGGAAACTGAAAAGACTGAAAGAGACAGTTGTGGGGGTCAAAATGGGTTGGTGGGTGGCCACCAACATCCACCTGGATCATTCCTCCCCCCTTAGGAAGCAATGGTCCCCATTGCGTTGAGTTCCTCCATCTGTTGAACTTGTCCTGCAATCTTTGATGTGTCCAGTGATGGTGGGAAGCATGGTCGCCGATGGTCCACATTGAACATTTGGTGTAGGCGAAGGAATGGAGGAACGATGTGCTCCAAAGCATTGTTCCCCATAGCCTTGGTACTGCTGTAAGGACCATGTCGGAGTGGTCTGAGCTTCTGATGGGTTCTGGTAAGGCGTTCTTTCTGTCGATGCAACCAGACTTTGTTGCCCACCTGAAACTTATGTGGTACCACTGTGGGTGAGGAGAAGTTGTTCCTGTGTTTTGTCATGACCGTATCCCTTTGTTGCTGCTGCTGCGTGGAGGAACCCTTTGCAGGGGTCATGGATGTAGCAACGATCTTCCCCTTACTTTGGAAGTGAGCCAGACATATGAATTTCCTGGTCTGTGAGATGAGCTTGCTGCCTTTCTTAGCGGTGATCAAAGATGTGGCAGTAGGTGGGGCTGCCTCCGGTATCCTGTATAATGAATTATTCAAAGAAATAATGACAGCACGAGGCCTGGACTCATACACAGCATGTCGCCTCCACAAGTATGGTTGGCCTAATAATACATCACAAACATCCAGAGGTGTAACATCACATAATACCTCGTCTGTGAAGGGTTTGATGCTGTAGGGAAGGCGGCACTGCTGGCGAACTTTGAGATCTCGTCCTTCATGAAGCCACCCGATACTGTACGGCTGCGGGTGCGGTGCAGTCGGTAGGCCCAACCGCTTCACGACCTCTGCTGAAACGAGGTTCTTTTGGCTGCCACTGTCGACAATGAATTGTAGCGGCGAACCCTTCACCCACATCTGTGAGTGGAAAAGACGCTCCCCTTCCTCTGGATTTTCGGGCTCATCTTTCTGGATCTTGGCGGTGGCAACAGTGGCGCTGGGATCCGCATCAATGATTTGCTTCCCTTTGCCATTCCCCTTGTCGGGTTCTGGCTCAGGATCGGAACATGCATCTGATTCGGAAGCCTTCAACTCAGCCACCAGCGACTGCTTGGTCCGACGCTCACTTGTGTTATGAGTGGGACTTTTGTGGAACTCACACCACTTTCCTGTGTCCTTCTTCGGCTTCGTGGTGTTGTTCTTTTCTTGTGGCTTCGACGGGTTGTCTTGGGTCACCCCGCCTTGGCTTTGTCCTTTGGGCTTCGGATTTGCAAATCCAAAGTCTCGCTTCTTCTGTTTGAACTTTTGCTCGATTTTGACAGCGTATCGGTATGCTGTGCCGAGTGAGGAAATGTTCAAGAACACCATCTCTTCCTGGATGTATCTGTGCAGGCAGCCACGGTATTTGAGTACCAGATGCAACTCAGAATCTTTGATACCCAACTGTGTGCGAAGGGTATGAAAAATGTTTGTGAACTCTGGCACATCTTGGTCTCGTCCTTGCCGCAGTGTGGTCCATTTGATGTATTTGTCCTCATAGCTTCCGACAGGGTAGTACTGCTCCTTGATGGCATCCCGGAAGTCATTCCAAGTGGGTGCGGCTGAAAATAGTGAGCCTGTACTTTCATCCTTCTGCTCGCAGTAGGTTTCCCACCAGTCCTTGACGTGGGGGGCTGCTTTGAGAAGAGCGAAAACAATCTTTTCCCGACTTGAAAATTCGTGAACAGAAAAATACCCATCTAGCAGATTTAACCATTTATCTACAGCATCTGCGTCTATCTGACCCTCGAAGATGGGGATTTCAAAATTAACTTGTACCTTAAATGGTGTGGCGTTTCCAGAGTCACTGTTGGAAGCTGATGCGTCGCCTCTGGGTAGCCGCTGAAGGATCTGCGCAAAGCTATCCATCATCGCGTTCCTTTGCCGCTCGAGCGCTTCTTCGAGCAAGATTTTGATAGGATCTCCTACCCCCTCGTCTTTCTTCTCATCCGCCATGGGAGGCCCTCGGGATTTGCGAGGCTGGTCTTGCAAAGGTTCGACCAGTTCAAGCCCTAACTCCTTATATCCCGACCTCGTTGGGGACATGCAAAGAAAAACAGAGAAAAAGCAGACCGCTCTGATACCACTGATCCGGATTTAAACAGGAACGCAATAGATTACAGAGAGAACCATAAATACAGAGATGCGATAACCATATACACAAAGATGTAGCGGAAATAATACTTCATTTCATTACTGTAAAATACTGAAATATGCTTACAAACAGAAATGGAAAGAAACCAGCTAGGGCGATGGTAGCTTATCTCTGAGAAGAGATGTGGCGGCTACATGCCTCTGAACTGTTCCGAACTGAGTTACAATGGGGCTCGAAGGCCTATTTATTGTTGAGAAACAATGGAAAACCCTTCACATCCCGAAACCTAACCCTAGAAGATGAAACGCCAAATTGTGGGCCCCGTTTGGGTAAATTGGTACATCAATTTCCCGGGGTCGTAACTTTGGCATACAATCTCCGTTTGACGCGTACGATAGCTCGTTAGAAAGATCTATCCGAGTACTACCACTTTGGGAGGCAACATGGGTCCATGGACCCATGTTGCCCCAGAATCCCAAAAAACGTCGTTTAGGGCCTCAAAATGGCTCCGGAAGTTCAGGACCCAAAAAACTGCTAAAAATAGTAAACTGTGCTGCAATTTAGGAAACTGAAAAGACTGAAAGAGACAGTTGTGGGGGTCCAAATGGGTTGGTGGGTGGCCACCAACATCCACCTGGATCAAACTTTCTTCACCAACCATTCAGAAGAAGTAAATGAGAGAAATAAATGCCGCAGTAAATGTTGGTGTGCTGGCTGTTTAATTTGTCAGAGATTTTTGACTTTTGGACTGAGTGAGTCAGCTGGTAGCTGCGTCTTTACTCCAGGTTTCCTGCGTTCACTTTCTCACTGTTTTGCTATGTTACTGTCCCGGCCTTGTCATCAGTGCTTGGTCTTGCATTAATGAGTTGCAGTCATAGTCTAACTTTCTCCTTCTGTTGTCTTCATTCTTTGACAGGTGGCTTGTGTATTTTGAATTTGTTGACCTGTAGCTGATCAAAAAAGGAAACATAAACAAAATTACCTCAGTAAAATCTACAGCATTCCTTGCCACCAGTCTTTTGTAGGCAACTGATGTCTTTGTATTTTTATCAGTGTTTAATCAGCTTCAGTATATCTATAAAAGTTGGGCTGGACTTCAAAAATATGATTTATCTCATGTTCAATGTAGAACAGATTTTCTAATTTTTCATAAAGACTCTGTCTTGAGGGAGGCCCTATTTCTTCTGAGGTGCTTGAGGATGCTGTAATTTGATTGGAAACATAATTATTTACCCTGTTGGCATATTGTTCATGTGTTAGTAGCCTTCCACTGCTGGTTAACAAGCTGGGTAATCCTTTGCTCTGCAATGTTGCAAACTTTAGTTTGAAGGCATTTATTTCTGCCTGCATTTCTTGGTACTTTCTTTCTAAAGTCTATACAAAATTCCTCAGGGTCAGCACCTTTTTCACTATCAAAATGGTATCTGTCCTATTCCTAATATCTAGAGTTGCCAGCTGCTCTTTGGTGTGAGTTTTCAAAAATTGAATCATTCTATTGGCTTGCTCAGGCATATTTCCCAATGATGCTCTAGCCTTTTGAGTCTCAAGTTGAGCTAGGTCTATCAATTCTATTTGCTCATGTATAGTCTAAATTGATTGCCATTGGTTAGTAATAGATTGGCCAATTTTGGCCCACAAAATTTTCTTGATTTCAGCTAGAGTGTTATCTAGAGTAAGCTCTTTTTCTAAGGACTTTATTTTATTGTCCAAGACTTTTATTTCCCTTGTTTTCTCAACCACTGTTATCTTAGACTTGTCATAGCTTACTTCTAGCTTGGCCAACTTTTCTTTGGCCTCTTTCATCTCTGTCATTTGAACTTCTAGCTCTTTGACTGCTTTCATCATTTCTTCCATACTCATGCTAGATTCTGGTGCTGTTGCTACTGCTGCTGCTGAAGCATCTGTAGTTGATGTACCTATCGTTGATGCTAGGATGATAGGAGGGATTGTTGCTGCTACTGTGGGAAGGGCAGTGGGGACTGCTGGAGCTGTTACAGGTGGCTGGGAGGTCGAATCTCCCTGCTTGCCTTGCAATGCTTTCTCCAGTTCTTGCTCCATTTGAATTATCCTTTGATTCATCCTCATTAGCAGATTCATCATATCTTCACCTTCTTTTTCTTGTACAAGTTCTGTAGTTTGAGGGTGCATGGTTGCAGGTAGCCTTAATTGCTTTCTAAGTGCAACAATATCTTCTTCCTTTTTCCTTGTGAGGGCCTTGATGCCCTTGGCATCCATAAGATCATGCCCTAGTTCCATAATAATTTCCTCCAATGTCTCTATTCTATTGTCCTTGGCCAAGGAAGACACTTTGTCCAAATCCAATTGATTAGATTTATTTCTCAATGATTCCTTCAATTGGTGGGCCATCATTGCCTTGTCTGCTAGAGTATCATAGACCATTTCACCTGTCTGCTTGTGTAGCTCAATTTGGTCCATCGGGTGTATGTCCTTGGCGAGGACCTCTAAGTTTGTCTTTATGTAGTCTGCAGATGTCTGTGGCTGTGGTACCTTAGGCTTGAAATGACTTAAGATCATTTTCTCCTCCTTAATGTCATAAGTTGCCATTAATCTCTTCTGTTTGGAGGGTGTTGTCTTGAGAAATTGATCATATAGTTGTATTCTCAATAACTCATTTTGGGCCTTGATTTCCATGAAATTTCCTTTAATACCAGATGGTTGCGCACCTTGCTGCCTCGAGGAGGACACCTCCATACCATGTTGCCTCTTTGTTTCTTGTCTGTGAGAGCTGGTGGATGTTTGCTGGCTGGTTTCCCTCTCCCTCCTTGGGCTCTATATGATTCCTTCACTAATCTCCTCTTCAATTTGAGGATTTATTCTTTGCCTCTTGGCCTCTGGCTGCCGTGATGACCCACTTACAGGTGTGGTCTCTTCCCTGTCCCGTTTCTTGCCTCTCTCCTCACTGAGAGGAGTCTGTAATGCTGGGATCTATGGTGCCTCTGTCTGCAGTGGAGGGGCTTGCCCTTGACTCTGCTCCTTTGAGGTAGTTGGTTGTTTTGTCATTGTTTCTTGATCTGTATCAACTACCTCCTTGCCCTTTGCTGTCCTTGTTGCTGGTGTAGACCTTTCTTGGGTAGCTTGTGGAGTTGTAGCAGTTGATGTGCCTTCTCTAACTTACTGTGGCAGTTTGAATGTCACCTACTCAAAACAATCCAAGTCAAGAGTCTTTTCCAAATCTTTCACATTTTGCTCCATCATTTCTTCTTGGGTGAATTCTTCAACTAGTGTCCCTTCCACCCACTTATCTTGGTTGCAAATTGTTCTATCTGTGGGATTTTGCAATGTTCATAGGCTTACAACCTATATTTTATTTTTCTGGCATTGATAAAGCCATTTGGGTCATAAGGTACCCACCAAAAACTTCTTTTTAACCTGAGTTTCTCCCCAATACTTGATTAGCATCTTGCCATCCTTCTTTTTTGTTCATGACAAAGGCGCCTAGCTGGTCTTTGAATTTCAACTGAGCCTTTTTCTTTGTGCTATGAAAATGATTTAAATATGAGTTGATAAATTGCCTGTAATATTCCAAGGCAATTAGTCTCATTGGCACATATCTTGGCAGCCTGTAGGGACAGAGCTCAGCCATATATCCTAATGAAAGTGTGATTCTGGTAAAAGTACCAGTCTCCTATTTTGTAGTTTTTTGAGAGCTGCAATATTTTCTGCATGTCATAGGATATCCTAGCAGGAGGAGTTATCATTAGGAGAGAAGAGACTGGATAGACAAACAAGTCAATGAACTGACAGTAAGAGTAGGGAGAGTTGCAGACTTCATGAAAGACTCATTGACCTCTTTTCTCCTCTAGAGTCCAGTCTTTTGATGGGGCATTGGACACAGTCTGGCTGATAGTACATGAATAGATGGTAGATGTAAGATGAATACTTTAAGACTCCCTCCCTATCCAGTTTCAGTAGTTGGTCATGTATCTTATTGACAATAAATTTGGCATAATTGTATTTGACAGTAGGGGGCCGTCCTGGGCTAAATGCAAACAGCAATACCAGTACAGTTTCATCAATATGTTCACTTGTCTTGAAACCCAGAACATAAAATATCATATCAACTAGTAATTTACCCACTTCATTGAAATGCACATAGAGGAAAGGAGGTTGTTCTGTAGGCTGGCGGTCTGCCCTCATGAATACTTGGGAAATTCGGGCTATCTCTGAGCTGGAGAGTTTGGGACCTTCATCAAGCAAGAATTTCATAGAAAGAGGGACCAGAAGCTGAGTTTCCTTGAAGTTTAGCATTTGATTGATGGAGTCAAGATTTATATGAAAGAGGATGCTCCCAAATGGAGACTTGACTGCCCTTTGAGTTGGCTCATAGTTTTCACACCAGAGGCGAATTATCTCAGGGAAGATATTGACAGAGGGGAGGAAGTATATGGGCAAATTTGATTCCCATATGCCATAAATGTCACTGTTGTTCAAATAACTGTTCCTCAGCTCGCAGAATGTCTGCAGGTGGTTTCTGTCACCAACCAAGTCTTGGATTAAGTAGTCCCTATCAGCCAAAGATAATGCTTCCAGTTCCTTGTGGGGTGCATTGAGAGGAGTGATATTCAAGGCTGTTGTAGTGGCCATCTTTAAATTCTCTGTGTTTGTAATTTGAAACTCGGGTTTGTGCAACAACAGACAATCGAACACTGGCTCTGAAGCCTTTCCCAGGGAATTTTCAGACTGAGCTTTGATATAGAAATGGCCTCACTAGGCAGAATTCAGAGGAGAAAGACAAAGTTTGCAGGGTTAAATTGGGCAGCTGGATAAACAAAGGAAATGGTGCTCTTTTGCAGGGGATTTTGACAAATTAACTCACTGTTTGGGCAGTTTTGGAGACTCTGCCGGCGGAAATGGGCTCGAAGTGTGGTTTAATGGCCAATTTGCAGAGGAGGGAAAAGTTTGCAGGTTTTCTTTTGAACAATGGCTCACATAGTGAATTAAAAGGTGGTGATTCATAGGCAGGAGCGCATTCTACTTTGAATTCTAGTTCCTCAGTTGATTTCAAATGGAGAAATTTCGAAAAACAGGGTTTACGGGTGAACAATGGGTAAATACCTGTTTCGAAGGCGACTGACACAAATTGCAGGTACAACACTGAGCTGAGGGGGCCGAGTTTGCAAGGTGAACTCGTCTGGGTGGCGAATTGGAGTTCTGGAGGCGAATTGGTTGTAAGTTGCATGCACGGTCTCCGCAAGCGAACAAATAGAAATAAACAAAAACCGTCGTTTTCACGACTTTTAACAAAATTTGGGGCTTTTTGGGCTTTTTGGTGCCTTTTTATGATGACGTCATCATGACATACTTTTGTCGTGTAGCAGGTACGGAGTATGACGTGGCAGCTGACGTGTCGGATGACGTGGCAGACGACATGGTGGTGAGGTGGTGATGTCAGCAGATGATATGGCACTGGCACGAAGCATTGACGGGCGACGTGGATGCAACGTCACGAGGTGACGTGGGTATGACGTCAGGGGGGAGGCGGCGGGGCGGTAAGCGGTATTCCCCGCACTGCCTTTGGCCCGTGGTGGTTTTGTAGGAGGGGGCTCCGATCACACCGGGAAGCCGACGCGTGGCAGGGGTACGGCAGCAATACCGCCCATCCCACGGACGCTAACTCTCGGAAGATGAGGGGCTCTGATATTGCTGCCAGCCGTTGGATCTACAGCGCGAGATCAGATGGTGGACGGGAAATGCAGATGGCAGGTGGTTATGATACGGGACCCACTGAAATTTTTTAATGTTTTTAATATTCGCGGGGGTATAAACTTTGGGTTATGGTAATTTATATGGTTCATACAGGCGAATATGGTTATTAGTTTAACCGAATGTCAAACTAATCCCTTTTTTATGTGCGCCAGGTTAATGTATGGTTCATGTGGAGGTTTTAAGTGCGGTTATTTATTTAACCTGGTGTTAAATAAGCCCTGATGATTTATGAACAGGGAAGGGTTATTATTAAAGCCCCAAATGGACCAATAATTCCCAAACTTGTGTTATATGGCTATAGTTGCCAAGAGTAGGGATATTTTAAGTATTTTTTGGGTTTTCTGATATAGTTTTTTATAAAATAGGGATGGGGAATGATAAAGGAGCTAAATAATAGAGTTAATGTCAATATGATTTTATGGATAGGTAACGCTTAGTTCATGAGGTAATAACTTAGGTATTAAGGGAGATGAAAAAATGGTAAGATCTTTTACACAAGAAATGTGGCTTCTTTTCACTAAGTAAACTCAGAGTTCAACTTAGCATTTCTCATAGAATGAAGTGAAATAGGACTGTTGGGAAGATCCCAATGTCCTTGAGGGGATGTTAGCAAATGATTTTCGAGGGAATGATAGGGGAAATTAGTCATGCTTCCACTGTCATGCAGTCACTTTGCCATGGTATTTATGACATACATGAGATAAGTCTTTCTTGACAAGATAAAAATGATCACAAACTTGCTTCTACAACCTCAAACTGCCTACCCAGCCTAATACACCTAGCATTTTTTCTTCCTTTTGATTGGGTGCATTTGGACTAGAAAACCCTGATTTTCCTCTTTTCCTTTTGAATGTCTTCCTATCTAAGTCTACCCTTATCTCTTCTAAGGGCCTAGATTAAGCAGTTGGGCTCCTTTGTTTCTCTATCTATTTACTCATCTGCCAAGCTTGAACTGTTTGGACAGATCTTTATTCTCTATTCTAAAGACAAGTAAATTCAAACATGATCTAGCCAGGATTGGATTGTCTGGCTATTCATCAACTGTATGCAGAATCAAACACCTCAACACAATGAAGTTCTCCAACAATAAACAGTAGTGGCATTTAAACTAGCATACTTTCTTGGTCTTTTGGTTTGGGGTTCATTTTCATCATTTTTCTAACCAATTTACTCTTTTTTCCCTTTGATTTTTCTTTTAGGGCATACTCTCTTTTCATTTTTTATTTTCTTCATTTTTTTACAAAATATGGAACCTTTGCAGCATGCAAGGATGAACATATTTGGCTCTTCTACAGTCAATCATGAAAAATGAAACCTATTGGTATATGAACCTAACAGGTTCGAGATGGATCTACAAAGTTAAGCAGGCAACGGACGGGAGTGTGGAGAAGTACAAGGTAATATTTGTTTCCCGAGGCTTTTCATAGACAGAGGGGATCGATTGTGAGGAGACCTTTGCACCTGTCACAAGGTATTCTTCCATATGGACGATTCTTGCTCTCTCAGCGCAGATGGTGTGGCACATTCATCAGATGGATGTCAAGAATGCGTTCCTCAATGGAGTCATTGAGGAGGAGGTGTACATTGAGCAGCCCAAAGGTTTTGAGATCTTCAGCAGCGAGTCGCATTTGTGCAGGCTCAAGAGAGCGTTGTATGGGTTGAAACAAGCACCACGTGCTTGGTACACACGGATAGACAGCTATTTCACCGGACTTGGATTCTCCAAGAGTGAGGCGGATCCTAACCTATACTAGATTGTGGTGGAGGTTAAGTTTCTTATCATTGTACTATATGTAGATGATTTGATTCTAACGGGTGATGAGCTATTGATACTTTCATGCAAGGATGATCTTGCTAAGGAGTTTGAGATGAAGGACTTGGACCTCCTTCATTATTTCCTGGGATTGGAAATTTGGCAGCGCAGTGGTGGACTGTTTGTTTCTCAGGGTAAGTATGCTCAGGAGATACTGGAGAAGTTCAACATGCATGGCTGCAAACCTGTTCATACTCCTCTTCCTGGAGGTTGGAGGAAGGAGGATGCCACTTCGGTAAAAGAAGTGGATGCCACTGTTTATCGACAGTTGGTGGGGTCACTTATGTATCTGGTCAATACATGACCCGATATATGCTATGCAATTAACCAACATTCACAAGCTATGGTTAAGCCTACCAAGCTCTTCTGGAAGGTGGGCAAGCATGTATTGTGTTATTTGAGAGGCACATTGGGATATGGATTTTGGTATAGACAGGAGGATGAGGTGAAGCTATGTGGCTTCACAGATGCAGATTGGGCAGGGAGCCCAACGAA
The DNA here is from genome assembly GCA_031772625.1 of Pinus tabuliformis. Lineage (NCBI taxonomy): Eukaryota > Viridiplantae > Streptophyta > Pinopsida > Pinales > Pinaceae > Pinus > Pinus tabuliformis. The sequence goes on along the minus strand of CM062812.1, from coordinate 778,892,847 downwards.
CAGAAAGAGCACATCAAGAGGGGTCTTCAGTATTGGGTCGACAATAGTTTCTTGGTACAGCAGGAAGAAGAGATCCGTGGCACTCAGTTCAACAGAGGCCGAGTATATGGTAGCAAGTTTGGCTGCATGCGAGGCTATATGGATGAGGAAGATCCTGGTCGGTTTGTTCGGTTCTCATTTGGATCCTACTGTTATTTACTGTGATAACCAGAGTTGCATTAAACTCTCGGCTAATCCTGTATTTCATGATAGATCTAAGCATATTGACATCAGGTACCATCATATCAGATATTGTGTGCAACGGAGAATCATGTTACTTTCATACATTCCAACGGAGGATCAGGATGCTGATATTCTGACGAAGGCGCTCACCAAGAGCAAATTCGAATACCACCGAGGCAGGATAGGGGTTGCTGATAATCCATATATTTTTGAGAGGGAGTGTTGAGAATGCAACAAGATGATGGAGCTTAGTTGAAAGGAGTCGCCTTCACTAAGTGGGCCCGCAAGCAAATTATGGCGCAAAGTTTATTTTTAGACTATATCTATTTTTAGACATATGGATCATGGTCTATGAGTACCAAAATATTGTTTATGGATGATTGGTCATGTTGGGAAAAACAGATGGACTTCTATTTTTTTATCACAGCAGGAGTGATCAGAGTCTATTTTTACACTACTAGTCAAAAATAGAAAAGTCTAATATTATTGTCTCATAATAATATTTGGACTATAAACTTTATCTTATCCTCTTGGAGCACTTCAGTTTGAGCTACAGATGTGGCACATGCAACTGTCAAAAGGAAATACACTTTCTGTGTGGGTCAGTTGAGTTGTTGCATGCAGGACTTCAGTTAGAACTCAAGCAGTTGAGTTTGGTGGAGTTGATTGTGGAGTTGATGGGGTTGTGTTCAATTTGACTTGGTTAAACTAGTTGTAATTAGTCTAACTGTAAATATACTAATGATGAGTTGTTAAACTAATTATTAACTCATAAAGAAACTAAAGAATACATCAGTTAACTCAGTTGCATGTCAGTGCATGTACAGTTCAACAGGGACCTGTGTTAGAGGTTGAGATTGCTATCAGTTGTGACTATAGTTGTGCATGAGGATTTGCACAAGTAATGTATTGAGTATGCCAATGAGTATTATATTGATTTGCCTAGTAGAATAGCCTGTGCTCACGTGATTTCCAGTGTGAGTGATTCTCAGTAGGTTTATGCAATAGAGGCAGGCAAAGCAGTGGAGCAGATTTGAACTTGTGACTTGTTTGGGTCTGAGCTGGTTTGTGTGTAACAAGTGGAGATAGTGCTGGATACTTGTGAGGAGTATTGACTATATAATGTTACATGTTCTCAATCATTAATATACAGATAGTGTGGGGTTTTCAGCTATAATCTTTCCCCGGGATACATACTATGTTAATGTGTGCATGCTATTGATGTTTCATTGTTTTTGATGCTGCTAAATTGTTGATCAACGTAGAGGAGCTCATGTATTGTGCATGTATTCCACAATAGTGCATGATCGGGATAATCTCTATTTAATATGCGTTTATTATTCAAAATTTCTACATTGTATAGTAGGTTTCTATTCAATTTAGGGGGTTACTTAATTAATTTAATTAATTAAGCATTCAATTATAATTGTGTGTTTTTCAACTTCAAGGACCGTTTTGGTTTTTCCAAGAATACCTAGAAATTGGCGATTTGGCATGCAGATGAGGTTCTGTAGTAGTTGCAGAGGGTACTTGGGCTTGAACTAGCTATATGCTACTTCAATTTTGGTGTCCACAACGTCTTTGGGTGGTAGAAGTGGCTGAATTGGTCGCTCATAGGTTCAGGGTGTCACAAATGGCATAGCAAAGGTTTACAGTGAGAATGAACGAAAAGAGCGATTTGGAGATTTTTCGGCCTTTTAACCGATAACGGTTACATTTTGGCGTGGAATTTATTGAACGAATAGTGGGAAGTTTTTGGTTTAGGTGGGGAGGTGGTTTTGTGTGACATCGCACCGCTTTTGGATGGCAGGCAATATTTTTCACGAGCATGCGATATAACCTAGTGCTGCCACGTAGCAGAATAGTGCCCCAGCCAAAATCGCGAATCTTGCATGCTCTCAGGTTGTTAACAGTCAGACGATGAATCTGCATGATATGGATGTGCACCGTTGGATTTGGGGGTAGGAGATCAAAGGGATATCGCGCAATTGAGTTGCACGGATGGACTAGAGAAAATGGTTGGTGGGCCCGAGGTTTAATTACAAAGAATTGTAATTAATTAGTAAATAATGTCGGGATTTAATATAAGCAACGAGCTAATAAAGGTGGGACCTTGGGTTATGTGGCAGGGGTTTTTTAACTGCACCAAGCGTCGGTGGCTTAAAAAAGGGTATCGAGGAAATATAAAGTGGGGACGTTAATTACATAATGTGGGACTTTAGGAAAAACTTAGGATAAAGGGTTTTTGTGGGTTTTTAAGGGGAAAAGGGAAATTAATAAGGGGGGAAGGTGATATTTGTAATGGGGAATGGGTTTCACACTAGGGAAAAGGGATTTTGGGAAGGGGGGATGATTTTTTGAAGGGTAATATCTAGGGGAATGTGTGAAACCAAGGGGTAAAGGTCAAAATGAGGGGGAAGGGTATTTATAAGTAATGAAGGGATAATGGGGGAAATTAGCAAATAAGTATGTGGGGGTGTAGTGAAATGAGGGGAAATTTAGTAAACAAGCTTTGGTGAATATCCTTTCTTTTTCACCATTCCTCCTGCACATGAAACATAGGATTAAGCATGATGAATGTGCTTTTGACTTAGCAACCTTGTGCATTTGCAACATTTCTTCTACCTACCCTTAATTTACCCTAGCATTTTTTCTTCATTTCAATGGGTGCATTCGAGCTTTCTGACCCTTTATTTCCTTTTCTTTTGATAAGAAAATATCTAATTCTAACCTTATAACTTCCAATGGATCAAATTAAATTGATTATCTCATTATTATTCTCTACCTAACTATGGATCTGCCAAGATTAAACAATTTCGCTAGATCTTTATTCTGTATATATCAACATGAAATTTAAAGCATGAATGAGTCAAAATTAAACTATTTGACCACCATGGATTGTGGCATTTTGGACAAGCTACACATAATATTATTTTGCAAAGTAAAGTAAAAAGGTAGTGGCATTTGAATTTGCACACTTTCATGATCTATTTTTATTTCTTTTTGGGGTTCATATTTTTCACTTTTTTAATATTTTTTCTTTCTTTTTGTCCTTTGATTATTCTTTTAGGACATACCCTCTTTACATTTTTTTAATTTTTAAGATAAAAAACATTTTGCAGAAAGAAAAAGTATGTACAATATTACAAGATTAACCATAGCCAACTCAAAATTATGAATCCTATTATTATAGGATCCTAACAATCAGCAAGATATATGAAACATAACGTACTCCCTTGAATGGTCAAAATGAATTGTAGGCTTTCGCAAAACTTACGTTCGGAAATTGCTTTCTGGATATGTAGCTGGGGCGTTATCTTGCACAGTCGAGCCCTACCCCACTAGATACACAGTTGTGTCTCCTTCCTTGCTGAAATGACGGAAATGAAACCTGTATAGTACATTGTAGCAATAGTAGCGTTAGTGTTAGCAGTACTAGTGCGACAAGCGGTCGTTGTATAGATGACTTATGGACCTTGTATTTCAAAGGATCCAAAATAAAGGATGGATCTAGAGCTAGGTGTATTTTGATAGACCCAAGGCAAACAAACCACTTAGTCTCAAGCCGCTTAGAGTTATAGTGCACAAAAAATACTACTGAATATGAAACACTCATTTTTGGTTTATAGAAAGCCCTCAGCCTCAACATTGCTATGCTAAAAGTGGTTGGTGATTCAGAGATTGTGGTACGTCAGGTACATAACACCATACATTGTGTTTCACCATGTCTTAAGAGTTACCAAAAAGAGGTATGACGACTTATCTATAACCTCCAAGATTTAAATATCATCTCTATACCAAGAATGCTTAATGCATCTGCAGATGCTCTAGGAAATGCAACTCCTAGGATGACACCGCTTAGGGATAGATTTTCTGTTGAAATTTTGTATAAGTCATCTATCCCTGACAACTTAACTAATATGTGTGTTTTCGATGATGATGAATACTTATTGCATTTCATTTCCAACGCTGACATCTTCAGGGACACAACAATAGACAAAGACGTGCATGAGCAGTCTATGCAAGACACATCTAATGACAGTAAAGACTACCTCAACCCTAAGGGTTTGGCTTCACTCAAGAAGATATATGACTTGCAGCACCACTTCAAGGGACCCAATAACACTAAAACCCACAATTCCACACTGATGCACAAATAGATTAATTTGGGAATAGATAAAGATCTGAAGTTCATGAATGTTGGTATGTGTTGCACACCGGAAGGGCAAAAAGCCTTTGTTCGCTTGTTTAGAAAGTACCGTGATGTATTTTCATGGAAATATGATGACTTGAAAACATATTACATGCAAATAATACAACACATAATTCTGATCAAGGAAGGGAACAAGCCATTTCAACAGAGGCTCAGAAAAGTCCATCCATCACTTGAACCCCTCATACAAAAAGAATTGATTAAGTTGTTGGATGCTCAGATCATTTACAAGTTTCATCATTCTACTTGGGTTTCAATATTAGTTCCTATGAGGAAGAAGTCCGAGGAGATCTTCCTATGTGTAGATTTCTAAAATCTTAATTGTGCCTCAAACAAAGAAAATTACCCTCTGTCATCTATGGAGCACATCTTGCAAACAATATTTGGAGTAGAAATTTTTTCTCTACTTAAAGGTTTTTCCAAATATAATGAGGTTTTGGTGGCAGAACCTAACAGGCTTAAAATTACATTCTGTACCATGTGGGGTACATTTCGTTATTGAATAATACCATTTGGGCTGGTAAACATAGCTGCAAATTTTCAGTGTGCTATGGACATTTCCTTTTATGGGCTCATTGGATAGAGAGTGTTGGTCTACCTTGATGATGTAACATATTTTTCCAAGAAATAGTTAGACCACCTGCACCATCTCAAGAGTATCTCTGAGTGATGTCGCAAGTACAAGATATCCTTGAATCCCAAGAAGAGAATCTTTGCAGTTTCTGAGGGGAACCTCCTTGGGCATATCATCACCAGGAGTGGGATCAAGGTTGATCTAAACCAATTTCAGGCTATCACGTAGGTTTCTCACCCAGTGAACAAGAAAGCTATGGAGTCCTTCTTGGGGAGGATCAACTTCCTCTGGAAGTTCATCTCATATTATGTGCAGATTGTTAAACCTATCCAAGATATGATCAAGAAGCATGCAATCTACAGCTGGGGAAAGAAGGAAAAGGACATGTTCACCCATATCAACTAGGCGATAGCAGAATCACCTATGATATATAGCCTAGATTTCAACAAGGATTTCTTGCTTTATAGTTTCGCTTCCAACACTTCACTCATTGCAATGCTTACTCAGAAGGATGAGCTAAACAACAAACGTACCATCTCCTTCATGAGCGCAAGCATGCAATGACCCGAGCTCAAATATCCCACCATGGATAAGCAAGCATATGTAGTATACAAGGCGGTGAAACACTTCAGACCCTATTTGCTGAAAAACCATTGCATAGCCTTTGTGCCACACTAAGTAGTCAGATCATTGCTTGTTTAGGAAGAGCTGAGTGAAATACATGCGAACCAGATGATAGGACTACAAGAGTATGATCTTGATACCAATCCAGTTCACACTATCAATGGTCACAGTCTTTGTAGACTTGCAGAGGAAGAAGTACACGCATAATAGGAAGACGAAGAGCTCATTGGATGGGAGTAAGAAATCAATATGGATAATGTAGAGCGAGCACCACCCACATCGTACGTCAGCTCTTGGTACAAATAGTTGTGCTAGTATGTTGAGAATAACACCATGCCCTCTCACTTTTACATGCGACAGAAGAGGGTACTCCGACTCAAAGCCTTATCTTACCAGTTGGTGTACGAAGTGCTTTACGAAAAGCACAACAATGGAATTTTTCATAGGTTCCTGGAGGCACAAGACTCAGAGAGAGTGTTATGTGATTTGCATGATGGAATAGGCGGAGGTCACTTTGCGTGTAACAAAACAACAAATAAAGTCATGTGATCCAGTTTCTACTTGCCCACGTTGTTCAAGGATGCACACTCTTATGCCCGCAAGTTCTCAGTCTATCAATGATGTGCCGACAGAACTCGAAGGTCAGCAACCCCACTGCAGCCTATTGTAGTGAACGAACCATTCCAACAATGGGGCTTAGAAATCATTGGGGATGTTTTCCCACATTCATAAAACGAACACAGCTACATTCTAACTGATACATATTACTTCACGTGGTGGATAAAAGCAGTTCCGCTCAAACAAGTGAATGACTAGGAAATCATCCACTTCCTTCAGCAGAGCATCATTTCAAGGTTTGGAGTTCCTATATCACTTGTTTTTGACAATGAAACTTACTTCGCTTCATTGAAAATTTATGATTTTTCATTGCAATATGGTATCATTCCTAAGAATTTAGCTAACTACTACCCACAGGGAAATGGTCCCGAAAAATCTACAAACAAAAATCTCATTCGCATCATAAAAAATACCATTTACTCTAAATAGTGAAATTGTAATTTCGCTCTGGTGAATTCACTTTGGGCTGACCGAGTTACACCTAAACCCTCTTTGAACACATATACATACTTCCTTGTATACGGAAAAGAATCCATCCTCCCACCAAATATCTACTTGCCTGCTTTCTAGTTATCCCAATAATCCCAAGGAAAGTCATTCCTATTGGTTTAGCATAGCATGGACACACTAAACAAGTTATAGGAAGAAAAGATGAAAGAAAAAAGAAAATTTTCACTCCACCAGAACCGTATCAAGAGATGGTTCTATCAAAATTTTGCAGGGAACACCAACTTCACTGTAGGTGACATAGTCTTGAAGTCAGATAAACCCCATGAAGACAAAGGAAAACACACAAAGTTCCAATCCCTGTGGATTGGCCCTTTCACAGTTCATGAAAAACTTGGTCAACACACATACCATCTACAATCACTTGACAGGAGGATTGACAACCTTCCTGTCAATGGCCAAGATTTAAAATGGTATTTTCAATGATCTAGGGTTGTGCCTTGCGCTATGTACATAGCATGCTTATTGTTGTTTTGTTGTTTTACTTTGTTATTTTTTATTCATTTCACTTTGCTTTGTTTTGATGTCATGTCATTTTATTTTTTAAATAATTGTTTTTGTATAATGCATTTTGGCTTTCAAATAAGTATATGGCTGAAGCATAGGTGTCATGTGACACAACAGTGCTTAGCCAATCCTGTGTCCATCTTCTCTGTGCTTCATTGGAACTTTTGGTCGATGAAGTCTTGATGGAAAGTATGATCTGTCTATAAGGGAAGCTCTAGCAAAACCATGAACCTGTGTCCAAACTGGGAAACCCCATGCCTGTCTTCAGTCTTCTGCTCTGTGTGTTCAAGCGTATCCAACCAGTAGAAATAAAGAAGGGGAAAATCTAAACAAGCAAACCTAAATCAGAGGTCTTACATGCTTCTCTGAAGGAAAAACCTCTTCTTCTCTCAATAATTTGGGATCCCTCTTCTGCCCAAAATTTAATAAGTGCATATGCATAGTCCTCTTTCAAAAAATTACAAAGGCAAAAGAAGAGATAGGCTTCCTGCGTAGAGAGGTGAAGCAAGTAACTCCACCGAGGTACTAACCAGGCTCACTGGCAGTGGAGAAATTCTTGTATTCCTACGTGACTACGTCGAGGTACTTTCTAGGCCTGCTGGTAGTGGAGCAACACTAGAGATTAAAACTTATACCCTAAAAATCTTAAGCTCATGAACCAAACTACCCTTCCTAATTTTGAAACACTGTGATCTGTTGAAACTTTTTCTGTGTTTGACTAAGTTGGTACAAGGTGAACCATGTTTGTACATGGGATAAGTGGGGAAGCCAAAGTAAGTTGCACAATGAATCAATATTCCCTAAAAGGCTAAGGTCCTGTGATGAAAATGAACTGAAATAGAGAAGATGGTATTCAACGAGTGAGTCACCAAGTGTTGTAGCGACTACAAAACCCTCTAAAATTTTGGCTTGCATCCAAATTTCGGACCCTTCCTTGGTTTTTTTCCCCTGATGGTCGAAAATAATCGAGCCCATTCCATGAGCTCTTGTCGAGTATTTACACCCTTTTCTCTTGATTGACCATTGCTCATCTTTTGGCGTGTTGATTGCTATGTCACGCTTGTGATCTTGTTCTGGAAATTTTGAAGGTTTGTCTTTGTGTTCATGAGTTGTTTCACTCTATGAATATTGATCATACTCACACACAAAGTTGCAAGCACTTTCTCGCAAGTGTCATCATGGTCATTCAAAGATTTATCTCAAGTGTCACACTTGTCGCTCTTACGCCTTAAGATAGTCTCACTGAGCACATGTTTGTCGTGTTGGTTTGAGGTGTCTTGTCGTCGAGTCATGCTAAGTGTGTGATCACAATGTCATGTATGCACAAGTTCACTTTCTCTCACACTTATTTATTTTTACCAAAAATATTTTGACCAGACAACCCTCCTTCAACCAAACCCTAAATGAGCTGCACTGTGCAGTCTTACCTCTAAGTGACCCTGCTCTGCTTCCCAAAACTACGCAGAGCTTGAGGTTCTCCTCTGGGGCAGCCTGCACTCTGCAATCCTAGAAGTGAGCAAGATGTCCGTATCATAGAACTGCGGAGAATTTGTCCTCAATTCTAATCCAATCTACGCTTCTTACATGATCACTCATCATGCCTCCATCTGGTCTACCAGAAACATGAACTGCATTGTGACCCCGAGCTGCACGACTCTCCAAAAATGCACAGACATGCCCAATTGACTGCCCTTTACTGCCTATAGAAATTTCACAGTCGTGTGAGTCAGTCCTTTGATGCCTGGCACTACACTGTTCCAAGAAATTGTGTAGATCTAACTGGAAGGCCCCCTACTGGCTTGCTCTACTTTGTCCCTAAAGATGGCATAATTTTGACTGGCACTCTCCTTGCTACCTTCTCTACACTCATCCCAAAAATTGTGTAGTTGTGTTGAGAAGGCTCCTCCTACCTATCTGACACTACCCCTCGAAACTGCACAACTGTGACCAACAGCTCCTTGTAACCTGATCTAACCTTTCTATGGAAAATTTCACAGAAATGTTTGTCGATGCCTCTCACTACATGCTCTGTCTTCCTTGGAGAAACTGTGCATATTCCTAGCTGGACCCCCAGATGACCTGCCCAGTCCTCATCCTGAAAATTGTACAGAATTGTCCAGCATTTCCTCCCGACACCCTGCCTTGTCTTCCTCCCAAGAACTGTGCAGTTCTGCCCAGCTGGGTTCCACCTTATAGCTATCACTGCTATCTAGATTGTGCAAATCTTCCTCCCAGTGACATCTGCACAATTTTTCCTGATAGTGCTTTGGAGCCTCTCATCTCGGCCTGAGTTGCGCTCTGCGTAGTTTCAGTTCATTTTCCTCCCTCTGCTTCACCTACACCTGAAATGGAAAATAATGCATCATGCTAGACTAGGAGATTTTGGATTTGATGTCATCTCTTCATGAGTGATTTTGGGAACATGTACATTGATGAAACATGGTGTGGCGATGAACATGATGAAGAAGGAGCGCATGCTAGAAGATTTTCTCGTAGTTGAGCACACGTACGAAGCACATCAAACAACAAGTGAAAGGGACACATACATGTGCACCATCAAGAAAAGACCAAGACCATCGAAGACCCTGCACACATTTCCATGTGGAGGTGAAGACATGATACACTGAGATCACACCCATCAATCAACAACATAGCAGCTTGACACAAACACTACAGTCAACCGATACATTTCAGCAAATTCATGTCAATTTGTGTCATGAGTTATCTTGGCCACATCACTACTATGGGCCAAAATTATTGTAATCAAATGTAATGTAATGTGAAATTTCAAGAGACACACATAAGAAGTTGAAGAGTCATGTAAGTCAAAAAGTCATAGGAAGTCAAATAGTAATGAGGGAAGTCGAAGAGTCACAAGGGTCAAGTATCCCCCTTGGCTATATATACCCCCCTCATTGTATGAGTAAAGGAATTTTCACCTTGGCTCCTCCCACATTGCCTTGAGATTCTGTAGTCTATACTTTGAGGAGTGAGGAGTGGCTCCAATGTCCCATTACTGGGGCTAGTGATGTATGGTGTACAAATGTGTCTTGGAACTTTTGCTTAATTCAGAAGCCTACCTCTAGCGAGCATGTTTTCACACATGTTTGTATTCGTTTGTAATACTATTCTTTAAACATTTGTAATGCATGTTTTCTTAACCTGTACTAAGATAGTTGAACTACTTCGGTTGTTTTAGTACTTACATTGTGAAATATGTGTTGTATTGTTTATCATTGTTGTCTCATCCATGTGGACTACTCCGTTGGACATTAGACAACCCATTCTTGTGTTTTCTTGGTTATAACGACCATCACCACCATGTGGACTTCTCCATCAGACATTAGACAAACCATTCTTTTGTTTGCTTGGTTAGAATGGCCATCACCCCTGTGTGAACTACTCTAGTGGACAATGTATGTGTTTTCCCTTGTACTTTGGTTGTATCGACTACTGCATCCGTTGTGGACTATTTTTTTGGATGTTGGAAAGACCCTTGTTATTTTTACGTGTCTCTCTCCCTGGGTGGTACTACTACCTCTCATCTAGAGGCTCACTTTTACCCTGTCCCTTACAGTAAGAGAACCCAGACACAAAGTTGCGTGACACACTTACAAGGCATACTCACCTTGATTTCTTGAAGTTACAAGCATAACACTCTTATGTGATGAATAACAAGAGCTAAGGAAAATATATAAGATAATGGAAACTAGGCCATCATATCGGATGGGACTCCTACACCAAATAGTGTGAGATCTAGTTGGGACTTCATACGGGGAGATCCCATGAATGTTGGTAGCTCCAGTACCATCAACATGTTGTCATCAGCGTAGAAGTCTTATTGACAAAGTTTTGGTTTGTCTCAACATTTGGATTCTCATGCCAAGTAGTGATAAATGCATTCCATTGACTATGTACATCATGATTGAGCTTGAAAAACTACAAGTATTTTTCCTGGAAAATAGGCTTGGGGTCAAAAATCACCTATTTTGATTTGTGGCATTCATATTCTAGGGAAGTAATTTGGGAATCCTTGTAGACTATATACTAAAAAATCTAGTTCTTCGCAGCTATATAAAAAATGCATCAACCCTCATCCATCAACTTCTTTACTTCTTCTCACAGGTTGCAAACTGGATGATTATTCTTGGAAAGAAGACCTAGGCAGTCCTATACTTGTCTAAACATATTTTGATAATATTTTGTGTATTGCTAAAGCTTAGTTTGAAAAGAATCACCTTTCTCTACAATGTAGCCAATTATCTAAATATACTTTGTAGTAGGATTTGGAAGTTTCTCCCACAACTCGATAATAACACTTTGAAAAGATTTGTTCTCAACTACGAGAATGGTTTAGTCATTTAACCATAAACATTGAATGGACTCATTATTGAAAATATATTTCATCAACATAGTGCTAACATCTGAAAATGTTAGCCATGTATGGATGAGCTTGGACTGAAAGTAAAAAAATTCTTGCTCAACTTTGTCCTTTTGTTGTTAAAGTCGCTATCTTTCCTCCCTAACTTACGCAATTTGTTGTTATAGTGTGCCCCGATCCTTTAGGAGTTGAGAGATCATCTACAAGTGTTTATTGTGTACCAGAGTGAGCTCATACCATTTCAAGTATGTTGAAATCATTCGTTCTTCCAACTGTAGGAAGAAGCTTTAATAAATTGGAAAAGTAGGATGGAAGACCAGTGTTAAAGGCGTCTTGTAGATATAGAGTCAGTCGAGGAAATATTGATCTGCAAAAGAAAAACACTTGTATTCAACCTATCTAAATGGCCTTGATCAAAATTTTACATAGTCTCCTTATTCCCTTACTAGATGGATGGTTGGAAAATTTCTGGTTCCTTAGTAGAGGGTGACATTGGTTTTCAAAGTGGAATATTGGAATGTGGTAAAAAACTAATGGTGTTCATTGGTGTACCAAATATACAATCATCAACAAATTTAGTGGAAGGTGCGTCTAAATCAATGTAGGGGTGGTCATCATTTGGTGGTGAATAAACTATTTTAGGATGGGTTGTGGAGGGAATATTGGAGGAATATACTTCCTCCATAATCAATGTAGGAATAATAGTTAGAGGTGTCTCATCATCATCCGCCCATATAATATTTAAGAGGTCAATACTTGACATATTTGCAAATGACAAATAGAAGGAATATTAGATATAGGGGGTGTTGTAAAGGGGTTGTTATATATGCTTGAAGAAAGAACTAGAGGGTAAAACAAATTTTTGTTCAAAGGAACTGCATCAAGGACTGGGTTACTTATGGAACGTATAATGGTGGTAGGAGTGGAAGTGGATCTAGGAGGAAAAAATATATGGGAACAAAGTTTATTGATGAGGGGTTGATGGTATTCAAGGTAAAAAGTGGAAGATGGGGGGTAATTATGATGCTTGTGAGATGAAGACAATACAACTGTTGGTTGGTTTTGCCACATAAGGCCACTAAAGGCATAATAAATCCTGCGAGGTTGTTGGAGTTGCTAGACACCAGGCCAACTCATGACTTCCCTATGTAGAGCCTCCTTTCTTAAATAATAGTGTAACAAGTGAGTATAAAAATTATCTTTATTAGCATTTGTAGGGCGCACATAACAATGGTTATGGTCGATGCTAAGCCAAATGTGATATGCATGCATATCCAATAAAGAATATGGAATTTAAATGATCTGAGTAGCCTAAATAATTTTCTTTTACCATGCACAAGATGTCGACTTGTTGAAAGAGACATTGTTGGAATCTAAATGAGTTTTCCACGGTTCATAGGTTAGATTCAAGGCTTTAAAGTTTGGAGGAGCACGATGAACATGACTAACAAGGGGTTGGCACTTGAACATTGCAATAGAAATAACAAGGTATCCATAAATAAAATAACCTCCTCTTATATAGGATTATTCACAAACATGGAAGAATTCATCTAGAAAATATTTAAAATAGTTTAATTGAGCCCCTAGGATGCAAAACGTGACTACAAAAGTTGTATCAAGTGTGCGCTCGCTCTTCATGTAGTGCCAAGTGACCTTTTCAACAATCAAATGGCATGAAAATTTGACTTGTGCATGGTTTATTGGATCGATTTCAGGCCCTCATCATTTATCGTTAGTGTCGTATTTCTGATAGAGATTAGATATGTGTGTCGTTCTACTATTCTTGGATCCCGCTTGAAATGCTATGGAGATGTCCTAACCATCCATTGACAATCCCATTAACTTATGGATTTCATGCACATGAATTGGGTACTCCTTGTTAAGTCATAAGGACCCATTGTGAATTATGCTAATAAGGAATTTCATACGTCTAGGAATCTCACCAGTGGTTCCAAATACAAAAAAGTTGCATAACACAGGAAGAGTGGACTCATATGATTTCTTAAATGTGGGTTTTAATTTAGGGACAATAGTACCAAACATGGTGGGTTTGATATCCAAATAGACATCAAGATTTAGATCATGAAACATGTCTCCATTGGATAAACTGTTATCCACAAGGATAACCTATTTATATTTTCCATATAGACTATCAAGGGTGTGCACACGCGATCCAAACAATTCTAATTGACCCAAATATTTAAGGGAGTGAACCATGGATAATTACCTATGGGAGTTCTCTTTATGGACAGGGGGTCAGTAGCAAAATTGAGGAACAAGAAGCACAAAATTAGACGCCAAGGTTAAAACCCAAGATAGGCGCAAAGGAAGATGGCTACAAATGGACAAATGTTCGATACATATAGACTTTTAGAGGAATTATCAATATTAAAGTTTCCAATTTGGCTACGAATTAAGGTAGGTGAAGATAAAAGAAAAAAATACTATTGGATCTAGGGAGTTAATTTGTTAGACACACATATCCTAAGACAAGTCATCGTTGGCAAAGAAAAGTGACATGACAAGCTTAGTGGAAAACAAATATGGTCAAGAAATCCAAAAGCATTAACTAATTCAAGGAATTTGATCATTAAAGAAAGGATGACACACCATAAATCCAAACAACAGAAAAGAAACTACTAACAAGTGATGAAAAATGGAACTTACCTCCCCAACCACAATCACTTGTGGTATAATGCAACAAAGAAACAGGACATAGCTAACATAATGACAATAAATAGCAAGAACTGAAAATACTAACAAACTATAATCTAAGACCTAACCTATGCTCCCAAATAGAGAGCAATGAAAAATAAAGGAGTTAAATACCATAATAGGGCTTCGGGTGAGCACCATTCACCCAACTAGATCGAAGAGTACAATTGAGTTGCACAAGCTTAATAGCTCATGATACCTTGATCTCTGAAACTATAAAAGGTCCCAATCAAGGTATTTGTAGCTTCCTAAGGTGTTTCAAATACTTGTTGTTGCATAGCAGAACTTGATCTCCAATTGAAAAGGACTTTTTCTTAATATGACAGTCGTGCCAAGACTTTTTCCTTTATTTCTCCATGCTCTGATTGAAATATGATAGAAGCACGACTCATTAAGTTCCCATAACTCTTCAAGGTGCTCCACAACTGATTCATCATTTGAAATCTTAGTATCTTGTGCAATATATACATTGGGAACAATGAATTCTACAGGAACCACAACTTATTTAACATACACTTAGCTGAAAAGGGGTTTATTTATGCAACCTCCTTGTGGTAGTATGATAAACCCATATTGTACTAGGAACCATTTCGTCACAATCATCTCTATTAGCTTAACAAACCTTGGTAAGTCCCTTCTCCAAAATTTTGTTGAATGGATCCACTATTCCATTAACCTCTAGATGATAAGGACTACTCGTATGATGTTGGATCAAGAATTCTTACATTAGAATTACAATTGTGTCGTTGATGAAATGGCTACCCTAATCGCTTGTCAACCTTCATGGACAACCAAATATAGTGATAATATTCTCATAAATAAATTTGGTTGTAGTACTAGTAGTGTAATTGTTTACATGGGTTTCTTCTACCCACATGGTAATTTAATCTGTTGTGGTAATGATATACCTAGAATGTGAATGTTGTGTAGGAGGACTTATGGGACTATAAAATCAACAACCCATTTTTCAAAATCTTACAATTCTCTAACTAGATGAAGTGGAAGCTCATCTTGATGAGAAGGCCTCATAACCCTGTAGAAAATGTCATAACTCTTAGCAAAGTCTTTTGCATCCTTAAAGAAGGTTCTCCAACACAATATTTCTTGCAGTACGTTGTATAAAGTTTTTTTCCCTCTAACATGACCTTGCTCAACACCTTTATGACATTCCCATAAAATGTCATCTCTATCATGACTTAAAGTACTATGCAAAATATTATCAAGTCCCAACTTATCTAACTGACATGAAATCAACTGATAATCGACTGCTCACAACCAGATGTCTTTTCTAAGTTGCACAATAATCATTTGGAAACTTACTAGTAGCCAAGGACAGTATGATAATATCAAGGTATTTTGGAGTAGCCTCACTTCGAGCAAGTCTGCATCAGGAAGCCAACCATAAATGGACACTCTATATTCCCTTGAATCTAAGAAAGAAAGTTGATATGTTCTTACATTGGTTCATCCAGGCTTGACAATAACCTCAACAACAAATTCTTGAAATAGTTTCCAGCATCGACAGATCCTCCCTTCTACTAAAGACTTGTTGACTAGATATTTTAATGTAGAATGGTTGGTGAAGAATTTAAAATGACCTCCCAACAAATAATGGAAAAACTTCTAAAGTGAATAGGCCATAGCTAAAGCCTTGTGCTCAGTTGTAGTGTAATCATGTTCTACAACAGAGATTTTCTCACTAGAAAATAGATAGGATGGTCTAGGTTTCCCTCGTTAGGTTGTGCAAGGATGGTACAAAGTGCAATACTAGATGCATCAACATGCACATGAACTTATTTGTTCCAATAAGGATAAACCAAAATTGGAGAACTTTCTAATTTGTCCTTCATGTTTTCAAAGGCAGCATCACATTCAACAATCCATACAAAGGGATCAATATTCTTTGGCAGCTTCTCCAATGGTGTAGTGATTAGAGTATAATTGCAATGACTCGACAATAATACCCTATTTGTCGTAAAGTAGATCTAAGTTTTTTAACACTTGTTGGAGAAGCTATGTTTAGAATATTCACAACTTTATCCAAGTCAAATGAAACACAAACCTTGCAGAAAATGTTCCCCAGCAAGGTTCCAAAAGGTACAAGAAATATACACTTCCTCAAGTTGATAGAAATTTGTAACTATCTGTAGTGGTCAAACATCACCCTTAACAAACTAGAGTGACATTTTCAAGATGTTGTAAACTATCCAATAATCCATATATACCTCAAGGAACTTATGTATATACTCTTTGAATGTTGTAATAACATTTCTAGAAAATACTGTCAATGCATTCTTAAGACCAAAATACATCACATGATAGGCATACAACCCCCATTTAGTTGTGAAAGTAGTCTTATTCTTATCTTCCTCTGCAATTCTAAATTGATGATATCCTGAGAACCCATCTGTGAAGGACTAAGCTTTCTATCCTGCAACACTATCCAACACTTCCTCACTTAATGGTGTGGGGAATAGATCATGAACATAGGTGTTATTGAGGCTGCGGTAATCCACATCAACCCTTATATCGTATGAATATTTCTTATCCTAAATAAATATTGGGCTAATCCAATCAACTGCATCAACAAGAAAAATAAGCCACACAAATAACATCATATCAATCTCCTTATTGACCTTTTCTTTCACTCTTAGGTTTAAACAATAGGGACGATGCTTTAATGGTCTGACATTAGGCTTCAAAACAATTTTCATCTCCTCTATGTATCCTTTAATTCCCTTTAGTTATAATACTGATGTAGGAAACAAATCCTCATATTCCGTAAGTAAATAAAAAATATCCTTGGTGGTATGTTCATCCCAATAGTATCCAATAGATACTAGTTTGGGCTTATCCTCAGAACCAATGTTATGCTTCTGCAGCTTAAAAGGCTTCAAATATGGGGCCTCTTTCAAAGGATCATCCTTAATGCTTCTTTCCCCTTTAGATTCTTTAAAAGATAAGTGCCTTAACTCTTCTAAATCATCATACTTAGGTTCCTCGTTTATTTTTCCACAAGAAGCTACTTCTTAGAATCCTGATTTAAATATGGTCCAATGACTTAGAGTGCTAAAAGAATCATCAAGTGACTTCCTAGTAGGAAACAAGACCTGCTTAATTTTCTTCACAAGTTCAACAATCTGTGCATCTCCGTCTAAAAAATGAAATCACTACAAAATTGAGACATTAATGCATCCCAACATGTTGTTTAACACTTCATTTCTTCCTTCAAGAACAATGTTTGAGGTAGAGTGCCCAAAGTGTGGATGAATTGATGTACCCATGGCTCAGTAGGAAATTTCTCCTTCTTCCAACTAACACTACAAGTTTGAATATGCCTCTGCAGAAAAGTATGACCTTCAAAAATAGGAATTGTATTCATTCCCTTCTCAAGTTCCATGAATTTATATAGCATATTATAATTAGTTGAATCCTAAGTTTGGAACTGGTTGTGATGACCTCCCCACCACTAGGGAGGAGTAGCTTGTAAGGAAATGTCTATCAAAGGAAGCCTTTGAATTTCTTTGATATTCACTTCAACTTCTTTGATAAAATAAACCACAAAACTGATACCATAAAAGTGGGGTAATACCTTACCTCGATACTCATCCATTGAGTACATTAGATAGTTGTGCATCGCCTAAAATATAACTCATGATCCTCATCCTATCATTCATCCAATACAACCTCTGAACCAAATTTACTGTGCTAAAAAATTCTCCAACTGAGTGATCTGTCTATAGTAGTATTAATATAATCGCCCCTCTTCCCTGCAATTAGCTAATATAACTGATAGAAGACATTAGTCTCTTTTGCATCAGTGACATGTTTTCTGTACCTAGGACCCTGATAAGGATCCAAGGGCTGAATATCCTAGAATCCATCTACCACAAAGGTCATAGTCTCCCACTTTAGATCAATGATAATGTAATTCTTGAAAGCACAATCAACTCCTAATAACGATGGATATGGGTCTTTGTCCCCAATAATGTCAATGACTTCAAAGTTGTCTTAGGTCTTTACACCAACAATATCTATTTCCACTATATCTAGATGGCCAATGGGAAGAGTGTAGTATTGATTGGCCATTCATGTTTGTATCAGAGTAAATACTAGATTAGGCTTCCCAAATTCCTCCCAAGTATTTTTTGAAAATTATTGATGTTAAAGCCTAAATTCAACATGGTATCTTTAATCTGATATCTCACAAATTTGACATCAATGTAGAACTCCCTTCTAGTCCAATGTTTGTTGTGATGAAGCCTTTTGTTGTGATTCTCTAGTGAATTTGCATAAATAGGATGCTTACCAAGATCCCCATCTTACACAACGCTTTCTAATTCCTTCTGCAATTGAATAGACAATTGTGCATCACCCAAAATTTCTAGGAACAATTTGAACCACATCATAATAGGATGTGTTATTTCTTGGAAGAATTAAGGACAATTTAGTTGTCTCTTCTCCTATTTTATGACTTTAGGGATATAAGAAGAAATTAATTGTTTACAAATTTCAGCATCATCCTAATAATACTCCTTTTATTGTTGAGGATTATACAATTTTTCGGGGGCGTGGCTTTTGTAATAGCAACTTTCTTAGGTGCATATTTATTGGCTCCAATTCACTTACCTCCTCTAGTAAGTATATTAATATTAGGCTTCAAAATTGGTTTTGGCTCTCTTTGTTCAACATTGATCAAGTTATATTGTCTTTTCCTGTTGTGCTCCTCCCATCTAGCAATCAACTCAAGGCAGTCTTCTATTGCATGGAAATTCACTCAGCAATGTGAACAGCACGTCCTTCCTGCTAATGGATAGTATTGAGCTACATGGCCTTCTTGGTCACAGTTATAATAGTGGACATGAACTCTTCCCCCAGTCCTTCCTCCTCTATACCCTCCACCTCGTCTTCCACGAAGAAACTCATTTATTGAAAAAGCAGTACAGTCTAGTCGATTAACTAGAGCATCCAAAGCTCTGCATTGTTCTGTATGATGTGTGGGAAACCCAAAAAACTCACAGAACATAGCGTTAGGTACATTTGAGAATTTCTTCAATATAGGACAATGTTGAGGAGAATGGACATAGGTATCGAAGTTTTCCCAATACTCATTAGGAGATATTCCTTTTTGATTCAGAAATGTGTGGTGGTGGGTATGTCCTTGAAAAGGAAAACTTGTTGAGACTTGTGCAACTCTTCCAGAAGGTCCTACATGAGGAGGAGGGGGTCCTAGCAGTACATTAGAATGTCCCACACTTTGTAACCTCAACCACTCTATTGCATGATTCCCCGTAGTATGAAAAAATGTAAACCAAACTTATGTTTGACTCAGTTTGGAAATATTCATATCCTTGAATCTTTCAGTTAATCTGTAATTTGATGTTGCAAACCAATTATAGTAGGATATCCAGAAGAAAAACTTGGTATAAAATCATTAAGATACCTTTCCATCACTTCAATTTCAATAACTTACTATAATGCTTCCTATATATTATCAATTTTCTATTGCATTAGAGGGATCCTGGTCAATGACAAAAATGCTTTGATAAACCATTCCATCCAATGACCTAGGTGAATTAGATAAGTCAACTTCGCAACAACATCTTTGAATTGTTGCATGCACCTGCACGCAATTTATCCTTCTCACTACTTAATATCTCACAACTCAGCCAAGCACTACTGCTATGACTGAGGTAATGTAAACTCATTAATGAATTATTGTCTAACTATATCTAAAGTCATATTTGGAGTTATCACTGAGCATTTATCAAATCACTGAAGATCTCCATGTCTCAATGTAGTATGGAATTCATTCACTTTAGATTTTTATGGATTCTTTCTAGATCTCTAGCTAGCTTCACATAGGTACCAATGCTGTTATGCATCCTTATCTCCTGAGCCTAAAAAATCAAGATATTAAGTAAATAATCTAGGTGTGTTCCTAGCCATTAGAGTATGACCAGGTAAAACTAAGATAAACCCCCTCAAACCAAGTTGCAGATAATTTGTGAAATACGATTGGCTACTACTACCGAAACTCACAGGGGCTTCAGAAATACCATACCACGTGGGTTCATACTGGGGGATATATATTGAGGAAAAAATGACATAATATATTGAGTATATATTAGGAGGTAAAGGGTTTTTATACTAGCAATTATAAAAAATAAAGCTCAAAGTTAATGAAAAAAATATAAAGGGCTATAAAAAATGTTAATGAGAAAATGGATACCCACAATATCTAGTGAAAGTAGGGGTTTTTTTAATTGGGAAGGTGTATTGGGTTTCTAATGTTAGGGGTTTAAATAATGTGATTTTTAGATGTATTTTCCAATATGTAGTCAAATTAGGGGTATTTTTTAGTATGCCATGAAAGTACATGATATGTCAGAGGTTCATTTGAGTAAAGCCCCAATGTCAAAACTAACATCAGAGTACACTTTATGGATTCTATAAAATTTATGAGTCTTAAAGTCTAGCTTCGAAATAAAACTTACAAGGTTTTAATAGGGTACAAGGGGAAATGCAGGGAGAGATGAAAGCATACTTCTACCTTATAGTCTACTACTTTTCAGGGAAGAATCATCCTCATAAGATAGTATTCTAATAACAAAGTGCATCTCCTCATCTGAAGGGGTGTTTTGGATCAAACATCATGATTATATGACCTGAAGTCTCTAACATTGGGTTTCCATCTAATTCCTGATGGGATTCACTATTCCAACTCTTATCATTAGAGGAAATTTTATCCTAAATGTTCCCATGAATTTTTCATGTACAAAATATGTAAGTCAATCAAAATACTTTAAATTTAAAAAGAGGTACATGTAAATATTTTGGAGGGAAAATATAAAAAACTACTTTTTTTAATTGTACTTTTGGCTTATCTCCTTGTAGTTTTACACAAATTTCAAGTGTAGACATATGTTGGATGTGGAATTAAATTCCACACCTAATGAGTACCCATTATGCATAATTATGAGAAGATCCAAATTGATAAAAAAAAATGAATATACATTAATAAGGCGTGTCAATGAGTTCTTACACTTGAAATTTGAGTAAACCTATAAGGAGATAAGCTAGAAATACAATAAAAAATTAGTTTTATTCTTTTCCCTCCAAAATTCATAAATATTATTTTATTATTTTAACTATTATTTTAATATTTTTCCTTAGGAGGCCACTTTTAGATTGAAATTTCCTCTAATGATCCTAACTCATCTCCTCTAGCTCCCTCTCTTGTGCTAGAACTTGATCCTTTTCCCACTACTTCATTTTACAACTGCAAGCTACTCATCTCTTTTCTTTGCAACTCTGGACTACTCAACACTTCCTCTATCTTGTGAAACTCCCTTCGAATTTTCCTAACATCACATAACTTTCGTTCCCTCCATTCATAAGATATCCATGCCCTCCTCATTTCTCTAAAGTCTCATGCTTTCCGCAACACTTCCTAATCCATTGCAAAGTTCTCTCAACATTGCAATCAGTCGACACCTCCGCAAAAGGACCCAAGTTAAGTATGAGGGTTTTATGCGACTATATTAGATTAATGAAATAACAACAATATTTATTCAACCATGATAACTTTAATCCATAGAGGGATCTCTTTCAGCAACAGTCCTTTTAAACCATATTTGAACATTGCTTCTACATTGGAAAACAATTGATGATTCTCTATAGTAAACTCAATGATATATCTTTCTAATGTAAATTTTACCCAAAATTCAATGGCCTTGGTGAGTTTATGATCTAGCCTATGTAAAGCTATTAGATCAGTTGTAGTCTGAGTTCTAAAAATATGATCAGCACTCCAAATTCCCAAGGAATGTGGAAACCTACTTAACCAATGGTACAAATTCTCAAGGAACTCACACCAAAAGATATCATATTGTTCATAGTCAGTCTCAACAAAAAATATCTCGTCACAAACCCAATCTAAGTTTTTCCATCGTAATTGTGCCTGCTAATAAATAAAAGAGTTAAGCTTCTCTTCCCACCATTCCTAGATACTGCTCTTGATGATTCTTGGCAACAACATTTAATAAAATGATTTGTTGGTAGAAACTTTTATTATAGAGACATAGGTTTCTATAGCAAGGTGCCAACAAAGAGCTCATTTTAGTATAGTATAACATTAGCATATTGGATCTTTCGCAAGCAAATAAAGTATCACTCGAGCTATGTCAGGACTTATGCATAATCATTAAGGTTTAGATGGTGATAGAATAAATTACATCAATTAAAATATAAATCACATTCATTAACAATTGCAGATAAACTAGATAGCCCATGTGAAAAAGATAAATGAACACATTATGCATAATCCTGACACATTATCCCAAAAATATTAAAGTAGGCACATGATGTTGGGTATACGACCAAAGTCCCACATTGACTAGAAGTGGGGAGGATCATGGGTATATAAGGATGGACAAATATCTCCATTGGTATGAGGCCTTTTGGGGTAAAGCCCAAAAACAAATCCATGAGGGCTTAGGCCCAAAGTGGACAATATCATACCATTGTGGAGATATGTGGTGTCCAGAGTCCTTACAAGTGGTATCAGAGCCATGCCCCGAAGTTAGCCAAGTGGATGAATCCTCAGAATACCGAACGAAGGTGGTGGGCCCCGGTAATATCACGATGGGATACGTGGATGAGCTTGATTAGACAAGCGGTGTGCTCCGGATTCTTCATGGAGTGTCCTGGTCCCAACACAGTGAAGAGGAGTTGAACTGGGATAGAGCAAGCTCTCGAGGCAGGTGGTGCTTCCATGTAAGGTGTGTGCTTCCAACGCATTGGAGCGGAGAATCCTGGTTGGTAGAGAGTGGACGGATGGATAATCGTTTGAGGGGAGGCTCGATGGTCCTTTGTTCGAGGGGAGGATTGTTGGGTATACGACCAAAGTCCCACATTGACTAGAAGTGGGGAGGATCATGGGTATATAAGGATGGACAAATATCTCCATTGGTATGAGGCCTTTTGGGGTAAAGCCCAAAAACAAATCCATGAGGGCTTAGGCCCAAAGTGGATAATATCATACCATTGTGGAGATATGTGGTGTCCAGAGTCCTAACACATGAACACAAGAAAATCCATACATAAAACACAACAAATTTCCCTACAATAATCTCTTTAATCATTAGAAAGCCTGAGCAATATTACTTCTACAGATCTGTATTAACTTAGATATATCTATTAAGAATCTCTCCTAAAATTTTCATTACAAACTCAAAATTACAGCAGTGTTACAACATAATTATATTAACAGAGTACAAATCCTAATTCCAATAGCATGTCAACCTATTACTGTTATTCCTTTTTCTATATATAACTTTTGGCTCAATGATCTTTTGTAGCTTAAACTGCACTCTCCTGATGGAGTCAATTCTAACCATATTGACAAGATGGAAGCTCACTTGGTCCACATCCACTTGATTCTTTCAATTGTAATAGATAAATCCTTCTTTTGTGGACTTGACAAATTCCAATTTAACCACTTGGTCCTCTTCTTGTTTTTCACTACCGCCTTCCGATTAGATTAGACATACTCTTTTCTAACTTGTGCTACCTATTTTCCACAACTGTATCATGAAAAAAAAGGTACAAAAAAATGAAGGACCCAAAAATCACGTGACTCCATGGTGACCAAGAACTTTCGTCACACAGGGCTTGAAAATCAATGAATGTGATCAAATAAGGGAATCAATGGTGGGTATGGATTGCGGGAGGCCTCCCCCTATGGCGCCAATTGAAGAGGAGAGCGACCCTTGATATATGCAAGGAGGGAGGTGTCTAGAATCATGATTATTCTCTCATTGGATTCTTGTGATAAAATCCATGCACTACTATCCTTGTTGTGGGGAACACAATTTCTAGAATTTGCATACAATCTAGATGTTGTTATGACCCAATCACAATTTCTTACTAGAAACATAGTTCATGCATCTTAGATTTTCTCCACTCTCTCTACCTGTGCTTTGCATATAAATGAATCTATAGAATCTCAGTCTCTCAGATGGTTTTGGTATCATCGAACTTTGCAAATTTTTAGATTTCAATAGATCCTCTCAATGTCGATGAATTACACTCCTCAATTTGTTTAACATTGTTTCAATCATCAATGTGCATAACTTAGAGAAAAGAGAGAAGAAAAAAGCCATGAGACAAGATAGAAGCACACATGTTATGATTGTATCATACATAGAAGATAATTACATATTCAAGGTGATATCACGTAGGTCACCAAGATCCTTGAGCTATGTTTTTGAAATCCCCTTATTGACTCCTTAATTAGCCTAAACCTTCTATGCATACCTTTTATGTATACACAAATTCCTACTAGACTAAAAATGATTACCAATAAAATGAAGATATTTTCTAGACATTTGTCTCTAATCCTAAAATGGCTTAACATATCATCCCTACATTCATCATTTCTTTCAAAGGCCCACATGGCCAAAACACCAACTCATATAACAACCTAGTCACACAGATTCTTCTAGAATACACTTGTATTTACATGAAATTTCCTAGGTTTATACAAATTAGATTGCATGGAAATCTCTTTCCCTTTGGAGATTACATGACCCCCTAAACCTAATCAAAATGGATTTCTTGGGGTTGATGCTCCTGAATTAGAATCCCCGGGTGGGAATTTTATGACCCATTGGTCATATATCTTCTAATTTGTTATAGTCTTCTTGGATCCCATAATTTATATTGTTTTTATTCATGGGCTTGTTCTAGTTCTTCTACTACTAAATTTAATGCTCCAAGGTCCCATATCCCACTTTGTTGTGGTCTTCTCACTTTTATATGCAACCTTTTACAACTAGCCTTATTCTTATATTTATTGCCACCTTCCATTAGTGGATGTCGTAGATTTGTAAAATTAATATGACCTTTTAATTGGTCATTAATGTTCCTATTATACCACCATTATGTAAATGTTGACTTTCAACCAAGATATAATCCACCCAATCGCCTACTGATTTCTTCTCCCCCATATGTTTTCCAAAACATAGGTCAATTGTGATTTTAATTTTGCAATTGACTGTTCTTTGGAAAAGAACCCTTTTCACATATTATTTTTTCAAAAATTTAATTGTGCTCATGCACCATTGATTGAGTACCCCTCACTTCCATTTTCATGAACTGTCCTTTCTTCTTTGAAAATCTTTACGCTTGCTTCAATATGGGGCCACACATCCTATTTTACGACCCTGTATGCTTTGTTAATTACAAAAATTTTAAGTAGATTCAAGATGCCTTCATGTTGTTGTTCCATTTATAAAGTCTTATGGCTACCCTTATCATTAATTTTCCTTCCTTGGATTGCTTCTTCCTTCAATATGCCTCTAGAAGAGTGAAGAGCACCTTAAACTTTCTAAGAAAATCATCCTAGGGTAATGGATGATATTTTTAAGCATGTGATTTAAACTACATATAAGATACAAGGAAAAGTATTCTTATACAATGTAGTAATTAAATTCTTAGTCCATGTAACATTAGCCACTCAAGCTCAAAAATTCATGAGGCTTCTCATAATATCACTATATCAAGGGAAAGTTCATCATGAACACCATCTAGCCATGGATGTGTAACACACCCTCCCACCCCCTTTAGTTATTCTTGGGCAATGGAAGATGATACATCAAACATAACCTAAAATTCAAGGTTTATTATGTATATTGGTCATAAAAATCCTCGTTTTCCAACTTTTTCAAAGTCAAAAATAAATTCCACCATCATGTTTGGCTCATCGAGATCTTTTCAATTATATAAATTTTACCTCAATCTAACTCCGGGATTGAAATTTATTGCCCTTGGAATATTGGCTCATTAATTCCTACCACATCAACATTTACCCCTTGTGGTGTTTCCAAGTGGCATACGTGGCTTTACAACATATCTCATATACCAATGTGGCTCCTGCCACATTAGTGTGCCTAGTGCCATCGCGGAAATGAGCCTAGCGCTAACATGCCAAGTGAGAGGTGAATTCCATTCTGATTTTGGCATGACTAGACAAATCTTTTACTATTAGTTGCTAGGGAATTTTCCATTTGGAACCTTCCATCTGTGCACACCCATTTCGCGATTCACTTCCAAAGAGAATAATGCCTAAAATAAGATGTAGACGAATATTTCTTCGTCCATGGCTCCCAAATTTTCATGTCACACCCTCCATCACCTCTAACATGGTATGACACATGGCACCACCTAGCAGCCACATCATCTAGTGCCACATCACTTGCCTCTTTGCGCCTTGCTGATGTCAACGTGATGTTACCCTGCCCTGTCGTATCTTTTAATGGTGCCACGTGTTACCCAAAAATGGACTTTTTGGCCATCCAACAGAGTCAATTCAATGTGACATGTGTCATTCCACCAAGAGGCCATGTTAGCAATATTTCCACGTCACCATACACATGGTATCTACATAGAATTTCCCAACCTGCATGACACCTGCTACCTCAATTCATTTTGTGTGTCCCACAAGGTCTCGTCCCCTTAAAATCAAAATTTTCAAAGCACTAAGTGGTTTATCAACCCTTTCAGTAAGCACCCTGGTGAATTGTTACCCTATCTAGTGGTTTATTAGCCATGAACAAGCACCCATCACTCAATTTCTCCTATAATTCTTCCACTAATATTTTCAATCTTGGATACACACAGTCCACAAATTCAATCCATGAACATAGGGAAATACATCCTATTAGACTCAATAGGCTCTCTCCAATGTGCAACAATATTTCTCAGGGAAATACATCCTATTAGACTCAATAGGCTCTCTCCAATGCGCAAGAATATTTCTCATGTGCTCCAAGCTTTTTTTCTCTCCAACAATTTGTCACGTTATTTTCCTCCCTCTCTACTACTCGAATGTTCTCCATTGTTTTACTTTCGTCCTTTCTTTTCCTAAGGGATCTCTTCATGTCCCCCATGAGACTATTTTATTTTGGGCCTAACTTTCATGTCATAGATGTAGGGAATGTGGGAATATCCTATGTCCATCATTGAGAGCAAATGTTTAGGTGGTTTTATCAGACACCACTCATTGTTTCCGCCCATTTAGTCAATCCATTGTCCCACTCTTTAGGCCACTTCAATACAAATTTTATTTTATAATTACATTCATTACACAACAAGGGGTGTAGACAAATGATGTTACAAACCTTTCCCCCTTAAAGAAACATTATCCTCAGTTTTTTTTGGAACTAGAAAGAAAAAATATAAAAATCGATCTTTACATAATAACTCTTACATCCACTTATCAAAAATGTGTATAACCCACTCATTTTTTCTACCATATCCTAGATGAATTCACCGTGTGCAAAGTTCTTATATTGCATCTTCACCTATTCTGTTACTTGATTTTGGAGTGTGTTCATCCTCCTATCTAAGAAAGATAGTGGTTTTGGTTGGAACTCATGCTCAAGTTCCACCTCTATCACATAAGAGTTAAAAATATGATTAGCGTCATGTACATACCTATTAAGAAAAGAAGCATGAAAAACCTTGTGCATTCATTATGGATGGCAAGACCATTCGTCCCACTCTTTTCAAGATCTGAATTGGTCCACAAAACCTAGGTGTCTACTTAGCAGAAGACGCCCCTTTCAGCAAAATCTACCTCAGTTTGACGTGGAGATACACATGATCCCCCACTTGGAATTCCTTATATATCTTTTGTAGGTTTACATAACTCTTTTTCCTATACTAGTCTACCTTTAATTTCTGCTTAATACTGACCACTTCTTGTTCCATTTCCTTTAGGACGTCAAGCCTAAGAGCTACTATTTTTACTTGGACATCCCAATTGACAAGAGTGTTGCATTTTTTGTTATACAGTTCCTCAAAAGGACTCATCCCCAGTGACTCATGATATTCATTTTTGTATGCAAACTCTAGCAATGGTAGGAAGTCTTCCCACTTCTCTGTTTGATGCATTACATACATTCTCAGCATGTCCTTTAAAAAAAAATTCTCTCTTTCCATATGGACATTTGTCTAAGGATGATAGGTGGTACTGAAAGCCAATTGGGTTCCAAAAACAATAAACAATAACTTCAAAAACTTATAAGTGAACTTAGCATATTGATTTGATATAATATTCTTAGGAAAGCCATGTATTTGTTGGAATTAATGCTTCCATGTCATGTGTTCCATGTGTATTACAAGTTGTCAATGATTATTCTGAGGTGTTATTCTAGATGGGGTTGTTTCCCATGTGTATGAGTTGTTGTTATGTCATTTCCCAGTCATAGGTCCACTTTCTTAGGATAAAGATTTGTTGAAGTTAGTAATTTGTATCCTATCTATATGTAACATTTGTGATCAATAAAAATATGAGACTGATTTGTGTTGTGCGTAATTTTTCTCTATATTTCTATTTTTCTAATCTCGTATTGAAGTTGGTAATGGCTTGAATCCCTTAAGGGAGGGCCAGGAATATGTGAGGGATCTTGTGAGAGTTTATTTTTAGCATGTGAATTTTTTTTTGTGATCCTGTGTGTATAGATCAGTTTTTTTGTTTGCAACTCCTTCAAGCATTATCAGATCCTTCCGTCATCTTGTGATTTGTAATTTTTTTGTGATAATCTGCTTGGAACCCACAAAGGAGTTAAATTCATGCTTGGATGGTTTTGTCAAAATTGTGTGCACTGTCATATTATAAATTTTCATATTTAATCACATTTTTCTCATATGTAAATCTTAGCTATATAATAGAGTATATGAAATAAGGGAACATGTTCAAGCATGTGCAATGAAAAAGTGAATAAATGGACATACTTTGAATATTCGGTACTAAAACAAATGCCTAAATACAGCTTGAGTGGGCCAAATGGTTAAGAGCATGTGTTTCCTCCTAAGAGGTCACAAGTTCAAAACCAGAGGGGGGTAGAGTATGTATGCCTTCGTAGACTTAGCAGTCAAATTGTTGCGTAGAGGTGGGTCCCTTGTCCCACAAACAAGGGGGACTCATACTCCAATTTGGTGTCTAGTTTGGCCATGACCTTAAAAATGGATATTATTATTATTATTATTATTATTATTATTATTATTATTATTATTATTATTATTATTATTATTATTATGATTATTATTATAACAATAAAGAAAAATTTAATTCTAAATGTAATGTTACCATTTTGAGTTATTTCTTCTGATAGTTGTCCCACTTTAACATCCGATTTGATACTAGTTGTCAAACACATATTCATGAGACCAATGAGGAAAACTTAGATTAAATTTAACCAAATATTAAATTTTATTGTATGAATAAATAATAATAAAAAATACTTGAGTGCATGAATACCTGAATGATCTCCTCCTAGTTTCGAGAATAAAATATTGGATTAGTTTAGTATTAGAACAAACCTCTCTCCACTTTACGAAGAAACAATGAAGTCAACGTTGAATTTATTGTTGCTTTGTTGGATTGAGGCTGTTTTTCTCCAAGATTATCCAAATCCCAATTTATTCTCTACTAAAAAAGGTCAACCACGTGAAGGTGGAAGCTCCCACAGATCCTCCCCACCCTCACATCACTCTCAATTCCCCAGTTCCCAATCTATCTGCTAGGAAATGGTTGAAAGAAAGACATTAAGATACACAAAGAAAAAATAGCAAACACTCATCCATTCATTCGTAGATCCACAAAATATTTTATCTCAATAAATATTATCACAAAAAATATGTTTACATAATATGAAACAAGGCCATTCTAATTTTATAACAAATACAATCATTTATTATTCAGTCTCTTTCTCTTTTATAGGAATTTAGTAAGGATGTCTTCTTCCCCTTCACCTGTTATAGGATTTGTATGTCTTGCTCTTGACCTAGTCATATGTCGATGTTGTTGCAACGGAGCTTGAGCATCAATTGCAATACAAAAGAAATGTGAAATACATATTTATAGTTATTATTATTACAAGTGTTTTATTAATAAAAGGGTAGTAAAGTGCTCTTTACCTACTTCGGTAGTGGGAGGAAGTAGAGTACTTTTGAACGTGGCCATATGTTCCTCCTCTTGTCTTGCCTCATCCTCTACATGCTATAGAGTAGAAACAAGAAAGGTTATATTTAATACACCATTTTGATTTAAATATTTTTAATTGTAATCCATACTACAATTTTTTTTATAGCACATGAAACACCTCTAGTACCGAGCTGAACATTAGTTTCAAGAGGCACTTCACCATCACTAGGGTCATTTGTATCTACATAGCTTGTCTTTTTTTTAAATCAAACACATTACTTTATGGCCAAAAATAATAACCAAAAGATTGTACAACTAATAATTTATAAATTCTCTTCATTGCTTTATTTACCCAAGTGTCAAGTTGGGTGCCAGAAGGCTATGTAGACCCCAAGTTTGTCCTACGTTCAACCATAGCTTGATAGTCGTGCTTGTAAGTAAGCTTGAGATATTCCTCCATGGGAGCCTCTTTTAATTGTGAACCCTACAATTTTACTATAATACATGAATTTTTCTTCTTCTATGATGTTAAATAAAAATTATTAATAATTTATAGTTTGGATGCAATTTTCTTTTATACTTATAATTTTTTAGGCCAGTTTTACGTAACCATCGAGGCCAAGATGACGGTGCCCATGCTTAGATGTTCTAGCCTTTTTGGATTTAGCTGTATCTGGGAGCCTATATTGAAAATATTAAAAAACTCAATTCGATGTCAAACTGATAATAAAACATAATAATTACTATTAAAAGTGCCTCATACATTCCTCGTTAAGGTGGCGTGTTCCCTTGTTTTCGAAGTTCCTTCTTGATTGCATCTGTGATGAGGGATTTCCACCTCTGGAACCACTAAAGAGTGATCATACTATTATTTTGCAAATGAACCCTATACTAGTCTCATAGATATTTTAAATGTAATCCTACCTACAAGGTAAGTCTAGTTTTGTTGAAGGTACCCTCACTAAATAGGCCAACCATCTTGTCCATAAGTTCATCCTTCAACTTGGAACTTTTGGATCTCTAGTTTGTGCGAATGGTGGGCCCAAAAGCTGCTAAGGTTAGGTCATACATGCGACTATAGAATACATTGTTTCCTACAAAATCATATCATTATTAGTTTAAAATAATCACACACTATACGTAATTTTAACTAGATTGTAGTTAATATTTAAAACATTTCTTAAATACCTGGAAGATTCTCTAATTTCATGGGGACATGGTCATCATCTACCAAAAATGTAATTGGTAGTGTTCCCATGCTAGTAACATGGGACAACCCAGGAAACCTTGCTTCAAAATGTGTGGTGGGATCCAGCTCTACATCCAAAATATCATGTGCAGATCATGGTGTATGTTGTTCAAGCGGTGCAGATCCTATCGGGTGTTGTTCATGGGGTGTACCAATCTCAGTGACTAGTGTGTCACTCACAGGAAAATCAACAATGTTGCTACCAATTTTAGCCCTAATAGTCGAACCATGAGGATTATACTCCCTCAAAAACTCTAGTAAAATAAAGATTTATTTATTTATAAGGATGCTATAATTAAAATCATAAATAAATAAATGGGATAATTAAATGATTTACTTACTCCATAGTGATAAATTTGGACCGTCATGATATTGATTTGGCCTCTTATCACTTTTGTCCACGACTAAATCATAATTAAATAATTGAGTTTCTTGTTTAATTTTCTTTGAAGCTTCCATATTGTTTGGATCATATCATTCAACAAAAAAAAATTCTTCTTCATTAAGCACTTCCTTAGTAGCATCGATGGACTACTCTAAGGTTTGTGCCTTCCCCTTATCACCCTGTTGATCAAATAAGTGTAATTTGTAATTTTTTTCGACCATCCTCAACTATAAAAATTCAAAGTTTTGAATTTGATGAAACATTTTAGATCAATAAAAATTTCCATTTTTTTATATAAGAGGGGAAGTTTAGCCAAATAAATACTTTCTCGTAAAAATTACGATATCTTTAAAGTTCGTTATGATACATTAAAAAAAAATTCAAGCAATTCATCCACAATTAATCATCGTTATATTAATATGAAAACCACTACTAACATATGTCTAAATTTCAATAGAAACTTCACGTTATATCATGGCTAATATAAAATATTCTAAATTTATAAAAACCTCATTTCACATCATTATAATAATACATGGACCACTCATATTATACAAATAAGTGTTGAAAGTTATTGAAACTTTATTTACTCCTACCGAGGAACATGATTTAATTAATTATATTCACAACAAAAAGTGATGGTAACAAAGTCAAATGAAGGTAATTTCCATAACTAAATACAAACTAGAATATTATTAAAGAAAGGGAATGAGAACAATGAAGTGAATCTCGTGGTTATATTATTTTATGTATAATTACATTGATGTTTACTTAATGCGAGTTCGATGCCCTTTGACCTTGATAAACCTACCACAATATCATAACCATGACATATTAAAATGTTTCATTAACTTAAAAGGTGCATGAAAATATATTGTAGTAAATGACATTCATAACATATAATAGGAATTTCTTATGATTTGGGTAAAATAGAATATAGATTGCCCCCATAATAGCAACGTTTGTATCTTTTTGATTCAAATTGTAATCAATGAGCAACTTTTCCCTTGCAGCTATTGATTTTATGAGACATATGAATACATTGTTTCCTTCACGCCCCTAGAATATTCCTTGTTTCTTTTGACCTTCCATCATTATACATAGGTCTGCCTTTATTTTGATCATTGTCTTTTAATTGTATATAATTTGCGGCCATGTCATAACTTCACATACTTTTGGTATATTGGACTAGTCATACCCAATCATTGTAGATGTAAAAATGTCTAACATACTCCATCAATTCAGTTAATCTTCCATAACATACATTTACACCATCCATGGAAAATAACCCCAAACCTTGTAATGATGATGGGGCAATGCGATATACCCTTTCATTGATAAAAAAACAATGTTTATTTCAGGAAGATCCTTAGGTACCCATTGTCTCACTAAATGTTTGTACCTCAAGGGCACCTAAATGTCATCCATTCTCTCATTATCATAAGAACATGAACCCCATTTAATGGGAAAAAAGTTTCATGCGTCTATGGAATTTTCTTCTAATATTTTCACCTCTAGTTGATTTTTTCCTGCTAGACAATGCACCAAATGTTTGGCCAATTTCTTCTATCCTACCTGAACTTTCGTCACTTGACAAAGATAGATCTGAAACATACTTGTTTGGTTGAAAATTCTATAACACTTCATCAAATGAGAGAACCTGTTAGCGAGTGTCATAAGCGATGTTGAGAAAAGTTTTGACGAAACCATAGAACATTATAATAGTACAAGTGACTTACACAAAGTTCTTTGTGTTTAAAATATTCATGTAATATTTAAAAATTGAGAACTTGAGAATCTATTCATCAAAACCAATTAACTCACTCAATAAATTGAGATAGTAGCATATTTAGAGTCTACTTGATTGAATTTCTTTGTAAGAATCATCTAGTATTTTAAGAATGAGAAGTTTTGGACCATTGTGGATAATGTTCATCCATACATTGTCTAACATTATGTTAGAGGATTTTTTTTCTAAGATGGATCCTCAAGATCATATTAGAACCATCATTTTTGAAGGTTTTTGGAAAAAACATTATGACAAGGATTAGTATATATTCCATATTGTATGGAAACAATACTCTTAAAAGGATGAAGGAATGTAGTTGGCCAAATTGCAATTTCATTGTAATACACATAACTAGATGACTGTGTGAAAGATTAAGAATGCATAAAGTAAATTTTGCATAGGATTCATATAATCCTGTAAGGAAAGGTTGGTCATAAATTATGCATAGTGAATATTAGTTATATGATGCTTAAGACAATAAATTTTACTTACTCTAGAATGAATGAAGATTTATGAATTATGTCATAGTTATTATGTGTATTAAGGAATTAACACCTATATTTTTAAACATATGAGAAAACAATATACTACATCATATAATCAAACCTTAGCTCGAAGGGTTATCTCTATTAACAAATCCTCTTGTGCTAAGTCCACAAATGTAATAAGATTAAATATCATTAATAACCTTGGGGGTTCCAGCCATCTTTGCAATTGGTTGTCAACATGCCTTCCATCTGGAAATTCTTAGAAAAGTGGGGATAACTTCATGAATGATAGAATGGTACCAATACCCTTGTTCTTTGCTTAATTCTATTAGGGTGAGGTGGGATTGTTCCCTTAATAATATAACCAAAATACTTGGTGCATCAAAATACTAAATCAATATTATAAACCACTCCTAAGAATTTATAACACAAGGTCCTTATTTTCATACTAGAATACTTTATTTAGTTAGAATACTTGTCCCTGGTATGACTAACATTAGAATGAGGGTAGTGTCACAGTAAAATCCCAAATATTATTTGTGGACCTTGTGTCATTTTCTGAGCAATAGTACATGCCCTATACAACCTAACAATATAGTTTAGGGCTAAATGCATTATTTTCTAGCCATGAGTGATTCCATGGGCCAAAATCCCACCCTTGGTGCACCAAACCTTAGAATTCATATTATGTGCCACTTGAGGTCTTGAGTTTTATCTTGATTGGTTATGCTTAGAGAAAAGAAAAAGAATTGTTATTAGAGAATCGGGGAATGAAATCTAAGTAAGATTTGTGAGTATTTATCCAAAATGATATGGATATGTTGGACTATTATGTTGACCTATGTTGGTACTGGTATATGTGTTATTCTAACTCTTAAAGGTAACAAAAAAGTTTAAAACTATGAAATAGTCTACATATTTCTTGAAGTGGATGGTAAGAGGTTAAACAAATCACCATTGAAGTTCTTTGAAGGTGGGACGGTTAGGAAGAAAAAGGAAGGTTAACTCAGGTAAAATAAATATTAAAAGGTTGAGAAGAAACAAGGGTTCTATATTCAACCCTGTTGAGGTAATTTATTTATATAACTAGAAATGAAGTAATAATAACAAATTAAAGAAACATTTAATATATTATGTGCATATTCCTAATTATAATTCTATCTAAGGATTAAATTTGAAGGAACTGAGAAAGTTGGTTCAGGTTGGTTGTTCTAGGTATTTAAATTTGGTAAAAAAAAGCCTATTTACCTACCTAGGAAGAAAAATCCTAAACCTCACGAAATTTAGGGCCTTGAACATCACTAGAAAACCTCAAGATAGGTTCTTCTAGGGTTCTAGCATATATATATAAACTAAGTGAAGATCTTTAAATATACACATTAAGAAGATGTAAATAGGAGAGATGTAAGCTAGCATATGTGCAAGAATACCATTTACAAGAAACTAGAAATAAATAAAACATTTCAACTATAGCATACATCACATTGGTCATGATAATAGTATGATCATAAATTTTAGGGCGAGGTGGCCCTATAGGAGTATATACTAGCAAACGAAACACTTCTTCTATTAAAAAGAATACAAAGTGTATGACCTCAATTATAAGTTAAAAAAAAAAAAAATTACTTAACTGTAGGGTATATGGATAACATTCATTGTTATATATATATATATATATATATATATATATATATATATATATATGTGTATATATATATATATATATATGTATATATATATGTATATACATATATATATATATATATATACATATATATATATATATATACATATATATATATATATATATATATATATATATATATATATATATATGTATATATATATATATATATGTATATATGTATATATATATATATATATATAGATATATATATATATATATATATATATATATATAGATATATATAAAGAAAAAAAATCCCAGAATATCTTGGAGGCTTTTCCAATCTCTAGCAAGTAACTCTTGTTTATAAACATATTCTAAATATTCAACGAAGAGAAAGAAACTCATTTAGCATGAAAATTAAATTTATAAAATTGCGACTAGGAAATTGAGAAAAATACAACCCCCAGATCTAGGTGAACAAAGGGTGATCTCCCTGGAAGATTAATGAAAACAGGAAGGTGGAGGGAATCCTTCATCACATGGTAGAAACCCATCCTCATTACTCCACCCATCCCCTCTCCTTGGAATGTTCAGGCCACCTTGTCAACTGCAACATTTTATTTTGCCGTTTCCTAGCCTCCAGCTTCCTAGCCTCCCGACTATTCCTTCTCTAGTCACCTACCCTCGCATTCCACACTGCTCCTCCTAACATTAATACTTTTCCTACCATCTCCTAAAACCTAATCATGACTAGTGAAATAGGGATAGGTCGTCGCCCAAGTCACGACAGAGGTCGTGGCTGACCCCCAATCACCCTGGATGACACCTCCATAACCACTCTATTCGACCACAGTATATCTGAGCACATTCACAGAAAGGCGGTGGGCATGGAAGAAGAGGATACCTACCAAGGACACTCATCCTTTTGGGTTCTCCATAACCTCTTGTCCCAACATTTGAAGTACAATGATGATGTAAAATCTAGGGCTACCGATAGGATTGCAAAGTTCTCCTCGTACTTTAGCCACTCATCCTCCTCACTGAAAATTTTGGCCAAAGACCTATGAATTGACCACCCTCCCAACATCCCTTCCCTTATGGTTTCTCCCTCATATTACCCTCCTTCTAGTTCATCCCCTCCCCCATCTCATAAAGCTCCTCCTCACTCTACACCCCCTGTTTCTTTGTCAACAAATGATTCTCCCCCTCCCTCTCCCCCTCGGCCCATCCCATATGGGTGTTTCATTATGGAGGAGCTCTCAGAAGCCACCAACATTGTTCAAGGTCATGGAAGAACCCAAGCATGTGGAGTGTCCAGATCAGTGATGATATTGGTTCATACTAGCTCGCGTTATCCGTTGATGGTTTATGCAACATAAGGTCAGTTTCTTATCCTTGTTTTTGGTTGATGACTTGAAAACTGATCTTGTTTTGGCTCAATGAGCACTAGTGTGATAACACCCTTCCTGTTAGGCCTAAGAGCGCCAAGTTTGAGACTAAGGATCTCCCAGACTTGTTGCAATTCTCCTTTTTTTCTATCCCTCAATCAATTTTCCAAGTGTGGCAAGGCTCAACCCTCCTCTGTAACTCAAATGGCTACATATTTTT
Source organism: Pinus tabuliformis (assembly GCA_031772625.1). Classification (NCBI taxonomy): domain Eukaryota; kingdom Viridiplantae; phylum Streptophyta; class Pinopsida; order Pinales; family Pinaceae; genus Pinus; species Pinus tabuliformis. Next base: position 778,855,343 of record CM062812.1, on the reverse strand, counting down.
GATATATTCTTTGGATATTGTAAACTCTAGTTTACCCTTTTAGGGGTTGAGATCTTCTGATCTTTCTCTCTGGTTTCCTCGCACTAAGGCAGAGATGGACCTCATGGTTGTATATGATTTATATTTTTTCAGTTAGTATAATTTAGAAACACTTACATCTAGGAAAAGCTAAGAAAAATACATGTTTTTTCCATAAGAGAATAAATTGTTAACATTGCCTTGAAGGGAGATAAATTTTGTCCTTGAGCACTCGTAATTAATTATAATTGGAGAAAATGTGACCCCAAGGGTCAAACCAATAGTTTGAATATTCATAAAATTCTGGAAAGGAACTCATACAAATATCAAGAAGCCAAATTGAACTAGCTGACCACTGACTCTTTTATTTGAAACCTTAACCATAAAAACCTAGAAGGGTTCTGACCATACACAAGTTGAGCAGCCTAGACATTCAAAAGAAAATTCTTGTAAGAACTTATAAGGTCATGAAGCCTCAAAGTAAAAATTGTGAATGTCCAAGATAAGGAGTAAGCATGTCAAGATATCCCCAGTTTTGGGAATACTTGTAAGGTATAAGTGGAATGTCGTTAGAAAAATTTGGAAGAGAATAAACTCTTAAAATTTGGTGATTAAGGTATGAGTGGAGACCATAGAGGAATTATCTATATTATTAGCGAAGGGACAAAGTCTTGAATACCTACTTCTAGCCACATAAAAATCTTTGTTAGATATTTTTTTCATGAGACAAAAAAAGGAATTATGGAGATAGGGTTTTGAAACCGTTAAGCCAGGGTTTCACCATTTTTTACCTTGCGTGCGAGAATTATAAAGGGATGTTGCTAAAACTCTAGAATATGGAGACACCATGGGGTTTAACTTGAAAGGAAACCAAAAAATTCATTAATTAATACAATGTTAAATTAAAGTTCTTAGAAGTGAATGAATTTGTAAATGAGCAAAGAGATTGTTGGAACAAAGCTTGCATGAAAGTCAAATGAAGGAGGTGTATATAGTTAAACAATGACCCGCTATTTTACATGCATATGTTTTCGTCGAAGACTATAGGAGAAGGACCAAGGAATGACTTGATCAATGTCACTCAGGCATTTCTTCCATTGTTATGTCTTCTCAACTGTCTGATGAGCGAGATCATGTTCGAGAGTGAGATAGAGATTCGGATCTTCGAGAGCTAGAGTTGTGCGTGGGAGGGAAAGAATGGTTTCAATAAATTTTTTTTTATTTTTTATTTTTTTAATTTGTATTTGGTTTTGATTTTAATTTTTAATTTTAATTATTAATAGTAATTAAGATTAATAATAAATTAATAATAAATATTACTTTTATTTATTTATTTTAATTAAATTTAGCTAGGACATAGTGTAATGAAGGGACAAACTTGCCCATAAAGTTTTTTTTTTGCCGACACTACGAGACTACTATAGTCATGGAATAGGTCTATTTCTCCTAATAGAAGGTTGTAATCCAAAGGGGAATCCACAACCTCTACTTCTACATTGATAGATTTGCCTCTAACTTGAAGGAAAATGATGATATGACTCCCTTTGGCCAAAATGAATGGCTATCAAATGCCTACAACATGGTGCATGAGGAAAACAAAGAGGGAGAAAACAAATATTTCCAATAAGCTGAAGACATGACACTAATAAATACTCCTTCATCATCCACACAATGATACATGTTTATTCCATGCAAATTATGTTGGGCGTGGAATCCCCCCAAGGCATGTTTTGGGACTTAAAGCCCAAGATTTGACTAAGTCCATTGTAAAGATTCCGGGATTTGTGGGCACGGAGCACGAAGTCATAATAGAGTCATAGGGTTGTCTGCCCTTGTTTTTGTAATGTAATGTGGGTTTGACAGATCTACCGATGGTCCGAGGACCATGGGATTGTATAAATAGAGCAAGGCTCTAAGGGTAGAAATAAAAATGAAGCATGATGAGTCTAAGGGATTGATGAAGCATTGAGTCGAAGTGTAAGTTGTGTCTTTGGGTCGTAAAGTAGGAGAAGGCTCTGCAGCTGAGTGCATAGAGGCCTAGTAGTCCGCAACTGAGTGCGCAGACCCCTGCAACTGAGTGCACAGGGAAGGTCGAGTCTGTAACCGTTGGAAGCATTAATAAAGAGAAGTTTTACCATATTTCTATGTATCTTTTCTTATTTTATGTATTATTGGGTATGAATTGCAAGTTTACTATTTATTTACTATGCAAACTCATATGAATGTGTTGAATAAGTAAATATAACATAAGGAATCCGTTTACGCAAAGATAACTAACTGGTATAAGAAGATAAGTAAGATCTCGGGTGTGACTTAGGGAAATAGTACAGATCACTGCTGCAGCAACGTGGAAGCCCCACAGCCCCTAGTTAAGGTTGGATGAAGGTGAATATATCAGGGCATGAATTCTAGGGAAGTGCACGAAGTAAATTGTGCGAAGGGACTCATAGTTGGACCTAATCAACCCTTCAGACATCTCAAGGGTGCGGAAACCTGGTTCCAGCACCCCCCCATACTACTTTGAGTGAGAATTCAGTCCATGCTCTATGGAATGTTGCCAAAAGGGCCAATAGTATAGGGATTTTTTTGCTAATTAACTCGAAACCTAGGTCAGGCCCCAACAAGCCAACAAATGGTTCCGTTGCCGGGATTGGGATCTATATAGAGATCTCTGATGTCGTATCATTGGAATCCAACTAAGAAATAAATTGAATATTTGTTGGATAGGAATATTCATGAGTTCGCGGCGTATAGACTGCTACCCATACATAGAGATCCACAAAATTTTATGTGCATCTTTCCCTACTGAGCTATATGAGTGGATCGCGAAGCTAGCAGATAGCCAAGGAAGGTGCAAGCTTGATAGACCTATTGTGTGGACTCTAGAATTGGTGCGCATATTGAAAGCATCAGAGGATAAGATCACGTACGTTGTTGATCACTGGCTCAATCGAATTAAAGGAGGATTCATTACTGATTTCGCCCTTGTTTTTCAATCAACTATGGTGAGGCAGAACGAGGCTTCCTCAAAGGACCACGAGGTAAGTACATTAAGTCTTTAAACACTTGGATTAAAATGCTACTGTGTGAAAAGTAGGTTAGGTGACTACATTGATGTTTGGGGCTACGCAATGTGGGAGAATTTACAGAAACGAAGGTAGTGCAGAACTAAAAACTAGCCCCTTGATTTCACCTCTGTGCGGGGATGAGGAGGAGCTCGTGAAGGTCTCACCAAGAAGTGCGATAAATTTCATAAGGCAAAGGATTCCGTGCATACCACCCCCACCCACACCACCACTAGTTTCACCCTATTCACCCCCATATTCACCCATACCACCTCCACCACCACTGTGAGTTAATATGCAAGCGTGATAAAGTTGTCAGTGTTCAAGGGAGTACGAAATGAACATTCGGACCAGTTTTGGTTCATGATAAAACTTGTATGGGAAACACAAGGAGTTACGGATGACAATATAAAGAAAGCAACATTGGTTAGCACTCTGCACGATCGTGCACTGACCTGGTATATTAAGCATTCTAATGATAATCCGAATGCGGGGATCGCAGACATCCAAACTGTGCTAAACAAAGAATTTAGCAAACCATAGTCAAAGGCACGGTCTATCATTGGGTTCAAGGAGATCATGATGCTACCTGGAGAGACTCCTTGGGAGTTGGATCAGAGACTGAAGTGTACAATTCGTGAAGCTAATATGACTCTAAGGGATGGACAACGCCGCGAATGGTTTGTAACACCACTAACACTGCCTTTAAGGAATGCACTGTCACAATAGAGGCTAACAGCTCAGGCTGAGGCCTTGGAGATCGCAATGAGGCTGCATGAAACCCTGATACAGGATCCTAACCTAGGAGTTCAACAAATCCATGCGCAGTTGAAAAATTTGTGCCTTGAGATGCAGAATCTAAAACAAGACAGGACAACTCGCCCAGAAGTGCGTGATGATGTATGGTGTGTTAAATGTATAGGTCAGGATCATGACAAGGACCACTTCCCAGTGTTCATGAATTACCTTGCAGGAGGAGGAACAATGTCATTGAGACCAGAGGAACAAGCATGACCTACCGCGACACCTACACTGTGGTGCGTGATTTGTCAAATAGGAGGAAAGCATGCTACGAACAACTGCCATTTGTTGCAGAAATACACACAGAATTCACAACAGTTGTTTTGTAATTTCTATAGATGAGTTGGACATGATGAGCGCACCTCTAGAAGTTATGAGCTAATGATGGATAGGATTCCCACCTACAGATTTCAGGCTGAAATGCGACCCCTTGACCAGAATGTAGGATGGCATGAGCTGGATTTCAGGGGAATGGATGAGGTTGAGATGGAGGAGGACCTGGAAGAGGTCAAAAAAAGTTTATATGTTATAATTGTGGAGGGCTGGGACATTATGCCTGTGATTGTACAAATCCAACATGTTTGTCATGTCTATATTGTATATTGTTTAATCATGATACAGAGGATTGTCCCACACTAATAATGAGGTTGTGCGACAAAGGAGCGCTCCAACCTCCCCTGACTCAGAGCCTACAAATGATGTCTGAGCTGCGCAAGGAAGACCCTAATGTGAACATTGTGCTCTGAAGTGGAAATACAACAGGGGATGACAAAGGAAAGCAACATGAAGATAGTACTTAGGTTCACAATGCTCCAATGAAAGAACCAGAGTTTAATTTGGAGCGTGCTCAGGAAACCTTCATGGAGCTAGGAAGAGCTTCACTAATGCCTCCACTTCAGGAAGCAAAGACAGACTAGAGCCGGAAATGGACCCATGCTATGGGGTAAAATGCATGGTGTATGGAGAATGAAGATTCCCTCAAAGGTCTTCCCGGGACCTTCGACAGACTATAAGATTATCTGCAGCCATCACAAAGTTACATGCATGTTCATAATCATTAACTAACTATCAAAGCAAAATAAGAGGATTACCTCAAGCCTCTGTGTGGATTTGTTGGAGAGCACAATGCAGCCAAGTGGAAGTCCTCCAAGCCGGCTCCAGATCAAGTCCTGCACATAGAAGAGACAATCGTAATCATAGCATACAACTCTGATAACTAATACATGAATATATAAAAGAACATCTAGATACACATAACTAAGCTACTCATGCTACAAGGTGTTGGACAAACAAATGAATGGATGATAGTACCAACACCACGGAGTAGACAGTACAACTGCAGTTCTATATTGTTGGAAGAGTGATTACAACCATCTGTTGTATCAGCCTTCCCTTACCCCTCCATCTTCTCTCTCTCTCTCTCTCTCTCTCTCTCTCTCTCTCTTCTTACCAACTTCTTAAGATTTGAAACAATGCTCAACAATCAAGTATGCTATCCTTTCAAATGTTGTGACCTCTATCATCATAGCCCTAACTTTGCATATGTAGCAATTGAGTTAGGGTTGCCAAGTTCCTCCTTGAGTTCCTTAGGGTAAAAGCAATAAAGTTTCCATGCTTTTTAGCTCTTTCCCATTTGTCTCCTTCATTAGGATTTAAAAATCCTCCAAATAGGTTGAATCTGGATGTTTCCTTACTTTTCTTGAGTGATTTTAGGAACAAATATCTAGATATTTATGAGTCAATTCGTTCCTCTAACCCTTAGAACTTCACTAGGATCCACTAATGTTGTTCCTGAACTAGCAACCTAAGTTAGTTTGGTCACCAACACACCCTTAGGCTTGTAGAGAAGCTTTATAAAGCAGGTTGTCAGTGCATAGCCAGGGTTAGTGTGGAAACAGGGCATGTGATCTTGGTCTTTGCTTCAGCTATCATGTCTTTCCGCTCTAAGTTGATGAGGAGGTCAATTTGTTGTATAACAGATGCCCCCTAAAGTATGAGATCAGAGGTTGCGACAATGGCTGAAATACTTAGCTGTAATTTTCCTTCAAAAGAGAGAGAGAGAGTATCGAAGCTTCGGGTGGTACGGGAAACCTAATACAACACATATATATATATAACAACTAAAATCATGTCCTGAGTTGGGCATTCCCATGCTCAGTAGCTATTTCAGACTGCCTTTCTCATAAAAGAGGTATGACGAAGTTGGCCGCTGATAAGCACAATGTGGATCCGGTGTCATAATAGGATAATTCTGATGAGCTGTCTCCAAAAAAAAATATATGCAACTTGGGAGAGGAAACAAGGCTGATAGCTGCAAGCCTCTACCCAAGGTCTTGATATCTGCTTCACCTAACAACATAGATCGATACATGTGAATATATGCATTGACGTCTAACATGCACAAAATCATCTGATTACCAGTCAATAATGGAGACCGTTAACAGATGCGAGGAAGGCCACCGATAATGGTGATGGTCTCCAAGATGCACAGTACAATATAATGAGTGTGAAAGATGTTTTTGTCATCGAACACTCGTAGAATCACTTAACTAGGAACCAATAACAAGAACCACTGATCAAACACAAGGCAACCTGCCACTGATGTCTGCAAGTACCAAGGCACTGAATGTGTTTCTGGGTTGTCTTCCTAGATAGAGTGTTGAAGTCGATAGGAAGATACTTGTCGAAAGGTAGGCAATAAGGTGTCCTACATCAATCGACACAAAATAGGACATGAATGATTTGTTTTTTGAGGAATCTTTGAGCATTTGGTCTAAACAACGGAGGGCATGATGAAAGGATATGCTCGATGGGTTGATGGAGGAAACAAAAGGTTAACCCTTGAGCAATATAAGGCACGACAACAGTTTTAACCATGTAGCACTAGACTCATGAACACCAAAGAGTGTTAGGATATAGAGATGCAAGAACATCGGGGTATTTAGGCTAAACTCATAGGATGGTAGGATTCACATTGAGAGGTTGTCACAAAGAAGGTTTATATAAGGGAGTGCCATGTTCAAGGGAACGACTGCTGCCAAGCCACTCTTTCTAATACTGAATGCAGTTGTATTTTCTATTTTCCCCATCTGATTAGTTTAGTGAGTCCAGACGGGTAAACTCATCGATCTTTTCATGTTTTAAGAGTCTGAAAAGGACCACAAAAAGAACGACTCTATATCTTGTTTGTGTAGTTTAATGAGTCCAAACTAGACAACTCGGTGGTCTTTTCATACTTAGAGAGTCTGAAAAGATCATAACGAGCAACTCCATGGTGGTCCCTTTGTCATAGTTGTTAATCGAGTGCGACAAAATGTTAATAGTATACCGGGATCGGTTACGTTTCTGTAAGTTAATCTATTGAATCTGGATAAAGAGAAACCTATGTTCAATTATGTTACGAGTACGAGGAGACGAACTAAACTCATTTTTCATCGTGAATTTTTAATGAGTCACATGACGACAAACTCAATACCTTCATCAAATTTTAATGAGTCAAATGAAGAAAACTCAAGGTATATTTTTTAATTTAGTGAGCGAGGAAAAAGAGGCAAAAGAACTACTCATTCCTCCTTCATAGATTTAACGAGCCCGAAGGAGGGGAAAACTCGGGGATTTTTCGATTTAAAAGCGAGAAACGGTCCCAAAAACGAAAGTGCTCTTACTGCTGTCGTAGATGTTTAACGAGACCAGTGGCAAAAACTCAAGATTTTTCAGGTTAACAAGCGAGAAAAGTACCTAAAAGAATGCTCGGATCATCTTTATAAATGTTTAACGAGCCTAAAGACAAAACTCGAGATTTTTTTCAGTTTAATGAGTGAGAAAAAAGCGCCTAAAAAGAATTGCTCAAACCATCATTGTATATGTTTAACGAGCCCAACGATGACAAACTTAGAGATTTTTCAACTTTTTAGAGCGAGAAAACATCCCATAAAAGAACATGCTCATATCTTCTTTGTAGTAGTTTAACGAGCCCAAAGAAGGAGACCCGAGGTTTTTCAGATTAACGAGCAAGAGATATACCATGAAAATAACACTTGATCTTCTTCATGGTAGTTTAACGAACCTGAAGAAGGAGACTCAAGGATTTTTCGTATTAACGAGCAAGACAAATACCAGAAAAAGAATGCTTGATCTTCCCTAATATCATGCTTGACAATAGAAGGGTCTATGCCATGCATTTCATCATAAGACCAAGGGAAAACATTGCAGGAGTCCTTGAAAGGGCAAGTGAAGCTCACAATTTCCTCAGGATTGTGATTGGCTCCAATCTGTATGTTTTCCACGATGCCTGTCATGACAGAAATATCGATGAGCAATGTTTTTGAAATATTTCCCCTGTTTCCTTCTGAGTCCAAAGTGTGGTTAGTCGTATATGGTGAGGAAACAATTTCGTGCATGTCAGGTGACAGGATTTGAAGAGGCATCATGTCCGAATCAGATATCGAAACATGTTGGTGCGAGTCCTCCCAAGGTCACTCTTCTAAACTTGTGATATCTCTAATAGCTTCATCTATAGGTAGGACTTGATTTAGTGGATCGAAAGAAGGAGTGGTTATGGGAGGGGCGGTGGGACCGTTGGCCGTAACCAAAGTGACTAGAGGTTCAGATGCAGATTGAATGTCTTGGTAGGCCAATTCAGTTGGTGACAGCGGCATTTGTTCTCCGTAATTGTCAATGTCTGAAGGAGCTAGTAGGATCCATGGATCAGTTTATTCATGAGGAATAGATGAAAGAATATTGACCGTCTATGAAACCTTCGAAGGCTAAAGAGGGAAAGAAACCCATGAGGGAAGAAGCCTTCAATAGTCCAATACTGATACTGACATAAGAGTCAGGTACACCACCCACTAAGGGTATAGAGCTGTTAGGTAACGAAGAGTAATCTAGGGTGCAAAAGGACAACTGGTCCACTATGACTATCTTTCCATCCAAGGGAAAGAGGATGATACGGAAGACCGAAGACACGACGGCCTTCATGGCATAAGTCCAAGTGCAGCCCAAAAGTAGATTTTAGTCAAGTTTATGATCCATGACTTCAATATCTACCGTTACCGTTTTCCCACTCAAGGTGATGGGATAGCTAGCTAGGTATCCTTTTGGGATGAAAGTGTGGTCGTCGAAAGCTTTAAGGGAATTTGATGGTGGGATTAGGGTTGGAGAACCCAGAGTGAGCCAACATGAAGCCGACATGACGCAAGTAGAAGCACCTTCGTCAATGACAATTCTTTATATACCTTTACCTTTCGAAAATATTTGCACCTAAAATGCAAGTTGGTGAGAAAGGGGAGGTTTACACTTTTCCATGTTGAAAACTGCAAGCATGGAATCCTGTGGGTCGATACCACCAATAGCCGAAAGCAAAGATTTCCTTTTTGCTGGACATGTTTGTAACACTTCAAGCACCGACATAGCCAATGGCGCTTGCATCAAGTCTTCTACAATGCTGTAGTTTTGGGTGGCACGTGCAGATGTATTGGCATTGTGCATCGAAGTGCCCCTTTGGGGGGTCGAATTACAAGGTCAGCAACCGGCCTTTAGATATGAAAATCGTTATGCGCGGTAGGTTTTGACTTGAGGAAGGTTCCTCTGCATGAGCAACAAGAGCTCCATAGGATTTGGCTCTTATTTGTAGATCTACTGTTTCAAATGTGTAAATGATAGAAGATCCTTCACCAATTGAAGGATGTTGTGAACCATCATTGCCCCCTTGTGGGGGTTGGGGTTGGTTTGCAATAAAGTTTTTCTACTGCTAGGTAGGGAAGGGATTTTTGAGGACAGCGAGGGTCCGGCCAATATCCTTTTGAGCAATGTATTCTGTGCATTCCTTAAGACGCAGACAACGATAGGTCATGTGGTCTTCAGCACAGATTTTGCAAGGAAATATGGCGGGTTTATCATTTCCATCGTCAGGAGGTGCAACGGCCTTCTATTTTTGGTTTTACTACTTTGTTGACTACTCTTGAGAAGGAACGGTCTTTTTATTATTCTTCTTTTTCTTACCACTGGGATTTTGTGTAAACTACATAGAGTTTATCGCAGTGGTAGGAAGAGCAATCAATTTGGTATTAGTGGACGCATTGGGGTTGCTAGGGGCATTGGGGATTACATCATAAAGAGTGCCAGACTGCAAATATATCAGATCTAAGTGCTAGGCACGATGTATGGATTGGTCTTTTGTGACCACACCACCTAAAGCGACATCTCTAGCGATTTGCGGGAGTAAGGACTTGTAGAACTAGTCTGATAAGAGATAGTCTAAGAGGGGAGCTTTGACTAACCTCCGTCTATGTCTCCATTCATGTATATGATTGGAGATGTGGGTGGCATTATCCTGACATAATGAAGTGAGGAGCTCTATCCCAGTCTCATAGTGGATGGGTAGCTGGAAGTGCTTTAGGAATTCCATCACTAAAGCGTCGAAGGTGTTTACTAACGCACGTGTTAACTCAATGTACCATTTAGCTACGTTGCCGGTGAGGGTGCAGGGAAAAATATGTAACTAGACACTATCATCCACCATGGAGTTAGAAACACTCCAAAGATGGTAGGTGGTGATATGAGTGCCTGGATCCTCCCCTTATTTCCCGTCAAACTTAGGGATGTCCGTTGGTATCTTATGCAGGATCAGTGGCCATTATAAGTTATGATAAATGGGGTCATTTGTTAGTTTGTATAAGTTAGGTATATCCAATGTTGCTAAGAAAGGAAGAGAGTTTGGTGCCCTTGACTCGGACCATGGCGATGACATATGACTTGAGGAGCCTTGTGATCCTCCCATCATTTGACTCCCAATATTATACATGGGTTGCGTGGTGTAGCAGTTGCCTTGAGGTATGGTGTTGCAGAGTGGATTTCCATGAGGATTTTGATACTGGGGTATGGAATTGCCCCCGGATAAGTGGTGCCCCCATGACTCATTTGAATTTGTGAGTATGGTGCCCCAATGGACTGGTTGGGACCTCCTTGAGGATTCCCACCCGACATAAAACTAACCATGTGTCCTCAATTGGCATAAGGAATGTTCATGTCAATAAACGACTGACCATGCATGCGTGAGAATAGAGGAGGAACTGTTACGTTCCCTCCCAGCATGTGCATATTGGGAACCCGCTAGATACATGAATCTAGGGGTTTGAACTATACAATGGCGGCCGACCATATTGTTGGTAGATGGGAACCGTGCCCATAGTGCCATATTGAGCGTTATAGGGAGCATTGTATGTGGCACTTGTCGAAGGTATGTAGTTTGACACTAAATGGGTGGAACCTGGCATCGGCTGGGTTCCACTTGTAGAGTGTGTCATGTGAGTGGTTGTACCTGGGACAATGGGTATAGCGGGGTTCGCCATCGACGATGTTGTGTTGACTATTGATTGGGGAAGTGGCGGAGGACCGAAAGCATCCACAAAGTTCCAGAACCCGTTAGTCGTCGACGGGATGGATGGAAATGTTCCACCTACATAAACAAGAAGTACAAGTGCCACTAGAATCAAGAGTGGGTCCAACAGATTCGTGAGCGGAGGGTTAAAGTTAGGAAGAAATCCTTCTGTGAAGAAATCCTTCGGAAAACTTGAATCGTCAGTTGTCCAAACAGATTCCATGTGAGATCTGGGAGACTGATTCCCCAAAGATGGGAAATCTGATTCACTGGAGCTTGACGAATCTTCCACAATGAGTGGAGGAAGTCCTAGAAATCGTCTAGATTAACGATGAGGGCCAGATGTAGCCATGGTAACCATTAATTTTTATCAATAAATTTTATCATGATATTTGTTAAAGTCTCAAAATGATAACACGCAAGGGCCTAAAAAATATAAAAAATACACTAAGTTGATCAATCAGCAAATGAAGGGAAATGACCCTATCTGATAAGCACCGATCACCAGAGATGAAACCCAGTATCACAGCGAATAACCGAAAGGGCTGGCAAAATGTACAGTTACGGTTACTCTTGAGCTTTGCCCGAACCTCAGATTGAGGGGCCAAGTACTCTCGTGAAGATGAGAACCCTCCCAAAAACTGAAGACATAGTAGGTCCGTCTATGTTAGGTACCAGGGCAGCCCGCCCCAGTCACCTTGTGTAAGTCCCTAAAAGCTTGGCCACTAAGGATACCTCAAATCACAAACACTACCGGGGGGAACATAGTCGTAGACAGTACGCTGTGTGGGCAGGATACCTGAGTCCCTGACTCAGCTCCGAAATCCCCGAAGGGACCCCCGTTACACAAAATACCCAAAGGAGTTGCAAGCGAAGGTAGTCTACCTTCACTTACAGTCTAATGTTGTCTCGTATTTAGATCTGCTTTTACTGGAGTGGTCCCAGTAGTATGAGTGTAGCAGGAATTTTCTCTCTTTTAATGACACTAGTTTGGTTTTGCGATCTTGGGTAGTTTACTCACTCTGCCTATCCCAAGATCCTAGCCTGAACTAATGTTGGTTTGCTCAATAAAGAGTTACTGATTAATTTTAGGTAAATTTTATGTGTACTTTTTTTATTGTCTTTGGTAGGGGATTTGACGTATGAAATGTGATGAGACTGACTCAACAATCATGCACAAAACAATGCTTTAAAGAAATTTTCAATTCGATGAAAACAAGTTGTATTATACAGGTAAGAGTCTTTCACATGTTCATATTCTTTCCATGCATCTTTAGTCACTATAACACGTGCATAACCAACGGAAATATTTCCAATGTTTTCCTAACAACTACTTGAAACCAAAAATAAAGCAGCTTTGAATCAGCTAAACAGAAGAATGAATAAAAAATGTGTATCTTTCTTTCAGAAAAAATGCTTTTAAGAAAGAAAAACAAAACTTTTTTCCTAAAAAAAAACTTTTAGGACACCTATTTTGCTAACAAAATGCAGTTACAAATCTTCCTTCAGTCCATAAGCAGGCTTCCTATCCCTATTGGTTTGCAGACACAGCTGAAAATCACAGTTTTGGGAGACTAATGCTCTGTATCAGTGGCCACAGAGAGTTAATAGGTCAAATAACTCTCCCTGTATGCAAACATAGTGCTTTATAAAGTACTGTGTAGTCTGATAACCTACGTTAGTGTGGGAAAACAGTCAAAAATAGGGCTTTCTAGATTAGATCCAGAGATGAATACCTATAGGCAAGATGCAGCAAGGTTCTTGGTGGGTCAGAAAGGGAATGCAAAAGTATAGGGAGCTCTTAGAAGGAGGAGAGAACTGAGAAGAGTCTGAGTAAACTGGGAACTAGATGTATAGTCCCCAACAGAGTTGCAAATTCTACTATGGGGTAAAATGCACAGTGTATGGAGAATGAAGATACCCTCAAAGGTCTTCCCGGGACCTTCGATAGATTATAACATTATCTGCAACCATCACAAAGTTACATGAATGTTCATAATCATTAACTAACTATCAAAGCAAAACAAGAGGATTACCTCAAGCCTTCGTGAAGATTTGCTAGAGAGCACAATGCAACCAAGTGGAAGTCCTCCAAGCTAGCTCCAGATCAAGTCCTGCACATAGAAGAGACAAGCGTAATCATAGCATACAACTCTGATAACTAATACCTGAATATATAAAAGAACATCTAGATACACATAAATAAGCTACTCATGCTACAATGTATTGGACAAACAAATGAATGAATGATAGTACCAACACCATGGAGTAGACAGTACAACTGCAGTTCTATATTAATGTTGGAAGAGTGATAACAACCATCTATTGTATCAACCTTCCCTTACCCCTCCAGCTTCTCTCTCTATCTCTCTTCTTACCAACTTCTTAAGATTTGAGACAATGCTCAACAATCAAGTATGTTATCCTTTCAAATCCTTTGACCTCTATCATCATAGCCCTAGCTTTGCATATGTAGAAATTAAGTTAGGGTTGCCAAGTTCCTCCTTGAGTTCCTTAGGGTAAAAGCAATGAAGTTGCCATGCTTTTCAGCTCTTTCCCATTTGTCTCCTTCATTAGGATTTATAAATCCTCCAAATAGGTCGAATATGGATGTTTCCTTGCTTTTCTTGAGTGAATTTAGGAACAAATATCTAGATATTTATGAGTCAATTCGTTCTTCTAACCCTTAGTACTTCACTAGGATCCACTAACTTTGTTCCCGAACTAGAAACTTGAGTTAGTTGGGTCACTAACGCACCCTTAGGCTTGCAAAGAAGCTTTATAAAGCAGGTTTTGAGTGCATAGCTAGCATTAGTGTGGAAACATGGCATGTGATCTTGGTCTTTGCTTTAGCAATCATGTCTTTCCCCTCTAAGTTGATGAGGAGGTTAGTTTGTTGTATAACAACCCCTCGATGAGCACAACATTCCCAAAAACATGTATGAAGCTACTACACGACAACAAGGCTGTAAAGGGACTACATAAACTCATAAATAGATGTGTTGGGACTGCACTAGGAGAATTGTGCGTAGTCAGGAAGATTGGAAAGCACGTGACAAGGACAGGAAGAGAAATGAGGTTGACTGCGCAGATTGAAGAAAATGAGATGGACCATCTGATTCTAGACCTAGGATTAGATGCGAAAATTCTGCCAAAGCAAACATGGGAGTGCATGGGAAGGCCCATGATATAATGGTTTCCTATCCAGCTGCGAATGGCGAACCAGCAAAAGATCCTACCTATGGAAAGACTGCAGGGAATTACCGTGGACATTGAAGGAGCAAGCGCACTGGAAAATTTTGAAGTGATAGAGATTTTTGATGACAACAATCCCTACCCTATGCTATTAGGAATAGATTGGGCCACTGACATGAACGGGGTGATAAATATGAAAAAGTGTAAGATGATTTTTGAGACAAAGTCTCTCTGCGTAGTTGTACCTTTGGACTCTACAGAAGGATTGCGCTACATGAAGCCAGTGCGCGACTATGAAAGTGACGATGATTTAGACTCATCTATAAGATAACTGCACGAGAGAAAGACTGGGTAAATCCCACCATGGATGGATGAATCTCATCGGAGCGCGAAAGCTCCTGTACATTGGATTCAGATGAAGAGAGAGTGATGGAAGAACCAGTTACAGGAAGTAACCACGCTAAACTACAACATGATGACAAGATCGCTACGCTGCATATCAATGGAAGTGAGGGATCTGCCTATGTATGATGGGTTAAGCAAGGTCATGCCTTCCTGAATAGATTTGAAAGAGAGGCGCTGGAGTAGCAACGTTTCGAAGCTCTGAAATGTGTGCTACACGCTATGCCTGTGAGGTGGTGGGGTGCACACCAAGGAAGCTCTGAGGACTACCACGAATGCAAGAGAATGATGCACATGCGGTTTGGGAAGCCTCAGATGTGATTAAAAGACAAGTATGATAGACGGGATGATCTGCATGCGCACCTCGCCAAGTGGATAAAGGTCTATGGGGAAGAGCTCCAACCTGAGTGGGTGCACCTGTTCTATCATACCCTAGATGTTATACCCATGAACTGGTATATAGAGATGGAGCTCTGCCATGGGATGAGTGAATGGGATATCTTATGTGAAGGGTTCCTATTAACCTTCACGTTTGAGGATCGTTGGTGGGATACTATTGATGACGTGCTACAAGAAGTAAAAGCAACTATCTTTAAAATACCCCAGGAGCCAATAGAATTGATTCAGCCTGAATGGGCGACTCAGCTGAGCTACATGCTAGAGTGTTATAACATAAAAACTGAAGAAGACAACGAGGATCCGCAAAAAGTTAACATTCCAAAAACTGAAGGCTATCGCGAGGTTCAAGGGCCACTAATTGAAGAACCTAACATAATTGCGCCAGTAAAAACAAAGCAGGTGAACATTGGTACGGAAACCGAACCCAAGTACGCGACGCTCAGCGACTACTAGGATGATATGATTATGGAAAAAGTCGGTGAGTTACTCTATGAGTACCAGGACCTATTCCTGACCAAGATCATGGACTTAAAAGGAATCATAGGAGATTTAGGAATGACGCGGATCATATTAAAACCTAACACAAAGCCAGTTAGGCAGAGGCCTTACCACTTGAATCTGAAATACAAGGAGAAGGTCTGCATAGAACTAGACAAGATGCTCGCGGCTAGAATCATTGGGCTGGTCGAAGAATCTGATTGGGTAAGCCCTATAGTATTGTAGGAAAAGAAGCAGAAGGGGGAGATAAGAATATGCGCGGACCTCAGAAAATTGAATGACGCATGTGTGCATGACACATTCCCAACTCCGTTCACAGATGAAGTACTAGAAAATGTCGGTGGGTAGGAAGCATATTCTTTTGCTGACGGATTCTCAGGGTGCCACCAGATCAAAATCGCGCTGGAATATAGGAGTAAGATAACCTTTGCGATTGAATGGAGCCGCATGGAATACACCGTTATGCCGTTTGGGTTGAAGAATGCGCCAACCATCTTTTCACGCATAGTTGTTGCCGCATTCAAGGAATATATCCACAAGTTTCTGAAGGTTTATCTGGATGATTGGACTGTATTTGGATTGGTTAAGCACCATGTAGCAAGCTTACGCTTGATGCTGGATACCTACTGATGACAACAAATCTTGTTGAACCTCAAGAAATGTACATTCCTCGTTCCCTTTGGGAACCTGTTGGGACATGTGGTTTGCAAATAGGGACTGATGGTAGACCCTATGAAGATTGAAGTGATTCTGAATTTGGAAGCATTGAAAAGTGTCAAATAGCTACGTGCTACCCTGGGACATACGGGGTATTACCGGAAGTTCACCAAAATCTACGCCCATATCAGCATGCTGATGGAGAAGCTAATGAAAAAGGATGTCAGATTCTGCTGGAATGATGACTACATGAAGAGCCTGGTTATACTAAAGTATAAATTGGCCTCTCAGCTGATCCTAGTGTTCCCGAAATGGGACAAGGAGTTTCATGTCCATGTTGATGTGTCGTGTATAGCGTTGGGAACAGTACTAACTTAAGAGGGTGGAGTGGACTTGGATCACCCTATCGCATTTGTGAGTCATGTGTTGTCTAAAGCATAAAAGAAATATTCCACAACTGAATGCGAGGGATTGGCTATGGTGTATGCACTCCAAAAACATTGGCACTATTTGCTAAGGGGACACTTCAAGATGTATACAGATCACTCCGCACTGAAATACTTAGTCAATAAACGTGTGTTGGGGGGGTGCATATGCAGGTGGCTCTTATTGTTCCAAGAATATGATTTTGAGGTCATTGTGAAGCTGTGACACCTGAACTCGGCACCGGATCACTTGTCGCGCATCGAGATGGGAGATGAACCTACTAGTTTGGATGAAGGATTACCTGATGCATAGCTCTTTGCTGTGTGCGTAGCGGATGGACATTTTGAAGACATAATCCACTTCCTCACGACTAGAACAACACCGAAAGAATACTCCATCCAACATAACAAGTAAGTAGAGGTGCACGTGACATATTTTTCTATCATCAGGGCACGTATATAAGATGGGCAATGATGAGATATTGCGAAGGTATGTAACTAAATTTGAATGTTGTCATATCCTCGTAGACGCACATGGGGGCACTGTTGGAGGACATTATGCAGGGCAAGAAACCACGCAGAAGATCCTCCGTGCAGGGTTGTGGTGGCCAACCCTTCATCAGGATTCAAAAGCACATTGCAAGGCCTGTGATGTATGTCAAAGAACAGGTAAGCCGTCACGGAGGGACAAGATTCCTTTGAATCTGCAAATGACACTGCAGCCCTTTGAAAAATGGGTGATCGACTTTGTAGGACCTATCAAACCTCAAGGAAAGACGGGCGCAAGATACATTATCACTGCAACAGAGTACCTGACTCATTGGGAAAAAGCGCAGCCGATAAAAGATTACACGACCACGATGTTTTTGTTTGAACACGTATTAATAGAATTTGGATGTCGAAGATCTTGATGAGCGATCACAATACACATTTCCTGAATGAAACAATTAGCGCGCTGATAGATGAGTTTCAGGTGTATCATCAGAAAAGCACACCATATCACCCCCAAGCCAATGGGATGTAGAAGCATTTAACAAAATATTGGAGACCGCATTGACCAAACTATGCAACACGTAGCAGACTGATTGGGACCTGCACATACCTGCAGTACTATGGACTTATAGGACAACATGCAAGGAACTAACGAGATAAACACTTTTCTGGTTGGTCTATGGTGTGGAAGCTGTCATGCCAATGGAGTATATTTTCCCGGTCTGTGCATAGCCATAATCACAGGTATGATTGACTACAAAGCCCTGGAGGAGAGGCTCGCGCAGTTGGAATAACTTGAAGAGGAATGGTTTCTGGTTGGCTTCCATTAGTAGGTACAAAAGCAACACGAAAAGGCCTGGCACGATCGCCATATTATGTTGCGCACCTTCAAGGTAAACAATTTAGTGTTACTGTATGATGGTAAGTTTGATATATTCCTGGGAAAATTTAGAATGCATTGGCTGGGACTGTATGTTGGCAAGAAGGTCACAGACAGAGGCGCATTGCAACTATTAAAGCTAAATGGAGAACCTTTCCCATGCAAAGTGAATGACAGTCGATTGAAGCCATACACAGGTGGCCAAGCTATCTAACTAGCCGACAGGAGCATAGTATTCACGCTCCAAGTAGCTGGAAGATGACACGGTACTATAAATAGATGTGGGGAAGCAGTTCCAACATTGCGGTCTCGGAACAATGTGTATAGGAGATTCAACTGGCAGTCGCTTAGTGTGATGCCGGCCTTGCAGCTATTCAAGCAGAGTTGGAGGGTCTCTACAGGAAGATCTCTGCACCAATAGAGTGACTCGAGGGCGAGTCATGATGTTTGTGTTGGGGGCCTGTTGGGCATGGAATCCCCCTAAGGCATGTTTTGGGGCTTAAAGCCCAAGTTTTGACTAAGTCCATTGTAAAGACTCCGCGATTTGTGGGTGTGGAGTACGAAGTCATAATAGAGTCATAGGGTTGTCCGTACTTGTTTTTGTAATGTAATTTCGGTTTGAGGGATCTACCCATGGTCCACGTACCATGGGATTATATAAATAGAGCAAGGCTCTAAGGGTAGAAATATCACTGAAGCATGATGATTCTAATGGATTGATGAAACAT
This sequence comes from Pinus tabuliformis, assembly GCA_031772625.1. Taxonomy (NCBI): domain Eukaryota; kingdom Viridiplantae; phylum Streptophyta; class Pinopsida; order Pinales; family Pinaceae; genus Pinus; species Pinus tabuliformis. The sequence goes on along the minus strand of CM062812.1, from coordinate 778,836,402 downwards.
TGAGTCAAAGTGTAAGTCATGTCCTTGGGTCATAGAGTAGCATAAGGCTCTGCAGTTGAGTGCGCAGAGGCCTAGTAGTCTGCAGCTGAGTGTGCGGACCCCTGCAGAAGAGTGCATAGGGCAAGTCAAGTCTATAACCATTGGAAGCATTAATAAAAAGAAGTTTTACCATATTTTTGTGTATCCTTTCTTATTTTATGTATTATTGGGTATGAGTTGCAAGTTTACTATTTATTTACTGTGCGAACTCATATGAATGTGCTGAATAAGTAAATATAACATAAGGCATCCATTTACACAAACATAACTAAATAGTATAAGAAGATAAGTAAGATCTCAGGTGTGACATAGGGAAATAGTACAGATTGCTGCTCCAGCAGCGCGAAAGCCCCACAACCCTTGGTTAGGGATGCGCGAAGGTGAATATATCAGGGCGCAAAGGCCAGGGAAGTGAGCGAAGGGACTCATAGTTGGACCTAATCAACCCTTCAGACATCTCAAGGGTGTGAAAACCTAGTCCTAGCACCCCCCACCCCATACTACTTTGGGTGAGACCTCAGTCCACGCTCCACGGACTGTTGCCGAAAGAGCTAGTAGTACAATGATTTTTTTGGCTAATGAAATTCGAACCTAGGTCAGGTCCCAACAAGCCAAAAAAATAACTTGACTTTGAAAAGACATGTGGTGAGGAATCCTAGGTCTTTCCTTGTCCAAGTCGAAGGAAAAGTGTCAGATATGTCGATGTCACTAATTACATTCAATAATGCATTTGTTTGTAAAAGGAAAATTTACAGTAATTCTTCAAAATACATGTGGGAAACATGGAATAGGGTCAACATGTGGCTTCTCTATATGGAGAGGGAACTAGTTTGTGAAGTCAATGGATTAGTGGTAATAGGAATGTTTCCTAATGCATCATAATTGCAAGCTTTGGTTTCTGAATTAATGTATTTTTCACATAACAAACAAATGCACTTGAGGTATAACCCAAATTTTGAGATATTTCCATGTTCCCCCCTTGTGGTGGTGGGGGACTAGCCACCACAAATTGCTGCTATAGTGGAGGAAACAAATTTGTTAGAATAGTAGGTTCATGTGATGTGGAACCTAGTTGAGCTAAGTACTTGTGTATGTCATCCATGAGTGGAAAATTGTGGGTGAATTGATCCCTTTCATGTATTTTACAATTAAAATGGATCATATTGTTATGACCAATATCTGTAGTAGAAATAGTCATGTTTTGAATGGTCCCTTTCTGAATAAGATTTTTCTTCTTTCAATTTTTCTTTTTTTACCCTACTAATTTTTGTTAGCAACTAGTGTGTCCTACACCATTTGAACATGGGAAGTCCTTTTGTAGGTGCATATACTTTGCTTAGTGCCTCTTAAGTTTACATCAACCTATCAATTAAAGTAGAATTCAAGGATTTAGTATTCTTGTTGATAATACTTATTTTATCATCTCTTAAATTTGGTGTGAACCTAAGAAGACAAGGGGATTCACTGCCATTAAGTGCACAATTTGGTAATCATGCAATTAAATGAACATATTTAAATCAACACATTTTCATGGTCCATCAAGTTCTCCTTTTAGAATACTGACCTTGCTTCATTTTATTTCCCTACAACATCAAGATAAAATAGACTCCCAACATAGTTATGTTCAAGTATTGTCTCTTCCCTCTTATTTTTTGAAGGAAGATATGTAGTTATTTTATAGTTGGATATGCTAATGGTATTTTCATAGTTTATAATTGTCATTTAATGTAGAATATATTTCACTAAAATGATCCAATGCAATTACAATTTTGAATATAATATCCTTGATAAGTAGCATATTATAATAAAAAAATAATTTGGTTTAAAGGGATTAAGTCACTACCATGATTCCCAAGAGGAATAGTTGTTCCATAAGTATTTTCATCTAAAAATATATTTATTAGTTCAATATAGTTTGTTAATCTCTAACCTATCTACCTATTAGCTTATATACCCTCCCACACCTATCCTTGATCATAATCCCTTAGGGATTAAGGGTTTTAAATATGGAATGGCTATGGAATTATAGCATAACATTGATCTATATGACATTGATTATTATGATGATGATGATGATGATGACGACGATGAATATGATGATTCAATTGATGATTACATTAATGACAATGATGAAGACAAATATGATAATGATGAGGGTTATGATAATGATGATGGTAAAAACTAGGAAAATAAGAATTTAAGATGAATTAAGGAGAACAAACCAACTGAAAACATATAAATACATACCTCGTATATTTCAAAATTTTGATATCATTATTATTCTTCCTCATCCAACTCATCATCTATATCATCAATTTCATAATTCATGTTTAAAGGATTCTCCATATTATCACCATCTTCATCATCCATATCATCATCTGAAACATGCTCTTCTACATTTGGTTCGACTTCTTGAAGTTCTTCTTCATCCAACACATCATCAATATAATCTAGTTCAGCTAAATTAACAATGTATTTGTTTGACACATGCAACTCCTACTCCTCTACATCATCTTCTTCTTCAATTTCATCTTCTTCCATTACATTATACTTTATCGGCCTTCCTCTTGGACCATATCTAATAACATATGACCAACCCACTTTACCTAGAACCTCTACGTAAAATACTTGTTCGCATTGGATTTGAAGAACATAAGGCTTTGATCCTAGCTAAACATTCCTTGCATTAGCCATGGTAAATATGTTGGCATGCTCAATAATAATTCTATTAGGGAAAAATTCATGGATTTGTAGCTTGAACCATTTGATATCAAAAAAAAATAATTTGAAGGATTTCAAGTCACACTCAAATATGTCATCTTGATACCCATAGTATCAATTGTTAGAGACTTATGGATGTATATAACCTCTAGAGGCAACATTTATAACTTGAAATACTGTAACTATCCCACTATTAGAAGTTTTCATCTTTTCATTTGACCTTTTGATGTGAAATTTACAACTATTGTACCATATTCTCTTATGGTGTTTCAAATGCAATATGCCAAACACATAAAAAATGCATTGTCAATTGATAAACATATCTATACTTAGAAATTTTACAAATTAAGAGAAAAAATACTTAGTATAGATGAATATGCTTTCCTAAGAACCTTTTAAACCATATCCTAAATCAATTTCCCTCTATGTAAGATTGGTATCTCGACTACGTTCAACTTCTTTGACCAATGTAGACAAACATACCATGATAACCTACCATTATTAACTTGTTTGCATTGTGCAATCCATACCTTCATCAAATCAATATTGTTTGCAATGTATAAATGTATTGCATCCCACTCTCGACTGACTCTATCAAAATAAAAAAATTCACATATAAATAATTAGCTACCATTTTATACCTAATAATAATGGATTATGCAAGAAGACTAAAAATTAAATAAGTATGATATACATGATAAAAAAGAAGTGATGTTATGAAACCAACTCACAAAAAGATCGAAAAGATAGATCAACGCCTTAGAATTCAGCCTCTTCGAGGGGGCAACCTCCTTTACATTACACAAATGAATGATTCTATGATGATACAAATGACAAAACCTCATTTCTATATATAGGAGTCTAAGGAGTCACAATATAACCCAGCCTACCTAACAATAATAATATAAAGGCACAAAAATAGCAATAGAGGGATTCTATGGGGCACAGTAATAACAATATGGGAACAATAGGGGCACAACAATATTAATAAGGGATACACTAAATAGTAATGGGGTAATCACTAGTATTATAGGGACCTAACATGCCCCTCTCCTTCAAAAAAGTGTTGTCCTCAACGCTTGAGTAGTTCTGGATGCTTCTGTATAAAATTCTCATCCTCCCATGTGGAATCTTCAGTGGATAAGTTCTTCCACTTGATGAGATACTCCAAAATCGATCGATTTTGTAGCTGTCAAGTTCTCGTTTCTGTGACTGCTTCTGGTTCCAATATAATTTTCCTTCCTCGTCAAGTTCTAGCATTATTGTTTGAACTGGGAGCTTGTCACCTATAACCTTCTTTAAACATGAAACATGGAAAATTGGGTGCACTTGAGAAGCTGCAGGAAACTCCAATTTTTATGCCATAGTACCAATATTTTGCAACACCTTGTACGGACCATAATAATTTGGTGATAATTTATTATCCTTCTTAGCTTACTTGAGGGACATTTGTTTATATGGTTGTAACCATAGGAATACCCAATCACCTACATAAAAACTCATTTCACTACGACGTTGATCTGCCTGTTGTTTCATTCTATTCTGCGCCAACACGAGGTTATCCTTTAAGAGTTGGAGGACTTGTTGTTGATGCTCTATGTGATGTTCCACTGCTTGAACCTTAGAATTATCTCTTAAATATGATGTGATGGATGGTGGCTGATATCCATAAAGTGCCATAAATGGGGTTATTTTTGTTGTTGTATGGAAGGAAGTGTTATACCACCATTCCGCCAGAGGCAACCATTTGACCCATTGTGTCTGTTTATCAGATACAAAGCAACGAAGATATCCTTCCAAACATTTGTTTACTATCTCAGTTTTCCCATCAGATTGAGGATGATAAGATGAGCTATGAGCTAACTGAGTACCAAGACAAGAAAATAATTATGTCCAAAAGTTTCCAGTGAAAATGGGATCTCTGTCACTTACAATAATCTTTGGGTTTCCATGTAGCTTTTGAATTGTTTCCATAAATGCAATAGAAATTGCACTAGCTTTAAACGGATGTGATAATGCACAAAAGTGTGCATACTTGGTAAGTCTGTAAACCATGATGACACTCTTTCCCTCAGACTTGGGTAAACCTGTGATAAAATCCATTGAAACCTCCTCCCAACGTTGGCTTGGAATGGATAAAGGTTGTAATAGACCCGAGGTCTTAATTGTTTCAACTTTATTTTGTTGGTAAACCAAACATTCCGCCACAAAATTTTGAATATCCAATTTAAGGCCATCCCAAAAAAATTCCTTCTTAACCCTGTGGTAAGTTTTTAAAAATCTTGAGTGCCCTCCTAAGGGAGAAGTGTGCAATTCCATAAGAATATTTTGTTTTAGTTGGGAATTCTTACAAAGGTATAAGCAATCTTTATACCATAATGAATCATTTTTCCAGCTAAATGTATCCAATGTATTAGAATCTTGTTGTAACTTTCGAATAAGTGCCCACACTTCTTCATCATTCTTGCATTCCTCCCTTGCTTCGTTTATCCAATCTAGTTGGATAATAAAAATGGCGCACAACAATGCTTCCACATCCTCATCCTTTCTTGAGAGTGCATCTGCCACCACATTTTGCTTCCCTTTTCTATAGATGATTTCAAAGTCATAACCCGACATCTTTGTGACCCACTTTTGTTGCTCTTCAGAGGATAATCTTTTTTCTAAAAGGTATTTAAGGCTATCATGATCCGTTTTTACCTTGAAGTGTCTTCCCATTAGGTAGGGTCACAATTTCTTAAGTGCATGTAGTATTGCCAACATTTCCTTCTCATAAATAGCTTTGTGCAAAAGCTTTCCCTTGATTGGATGACTTTCAAAAGCAATGGGTCTTTCATCTTGCATTAAAACAACACCAATTCCATTTCCTGAAGCATCACATTCCACAATAAAGGTTTTTGTGAAGTCCAGTGTAGCTAAGACCGGTGCTTGGCACATTGCCTCTTTAAGATGTTCGAAGGCCTTTGTTGCTTCTGGAGTCCATGAAAATGCATTTTTCTTCAATAATGTTGTTAGAGGTGCTGCTATTCTCCCATAATTCTTCACAAACTTGCGATAATACCCTGTCAACCCAAGAAACCCTCTCAGATGCTTTACGGATGTGGGGATTTTCCATTCCTTAATGGCTTTAATTTTGCTAGGGTCTACCTTAACTCCTTCATGAGATACAATATGACCCATATATTCCACCTCTTGTACTCCAAAGAAACATTTGGATACTTTTGCATATAATTGTTTCTCCTCCAATAGTTGTAGCATCTTGCCAACATGTTCAACATGATCCTTCCAAGACTTGCTGTAGATTAGTATATCATCAAAAAATACTAACACAAATTTTCTAAGGAAGGATTTGAAAATGGAATTCATCAAACCTTGAAATGTAGAAGGTGCATTGGTAAGGCCAAAAGGCATGACCAAAACTTCATAATGACCCTCATGAGTTCTAAATGTTGTTTTCAGAATGTCTTCAGTCTTCATTCTGATTTGATGATATCCTGAACGAAGATCCAACTTGGTGAAGTAAATTGATCCATGCAATTCATCCAGTAATTCATCAATGAAAGGAATGGGAAACTTATCTTTAATAGTGAGCTTGTTGAGCTCACTATAATCTGGACACATGCACCATGATCCATCCTTCTTGTGCACCAATACTACTGGAGCAGAGAAAGAACTTTGACTAGGTTGAATTATACCAACCTCTATCATTTCTGCAACCATACGTTCAATTTCACTCTTTCGAGCATATGGATATTTATATGGCCTGATATTTGGAGGAACACTTCCTGGAATCAGATGAATAGCATGATCATGATCACGAATAGGTGGGAGACCTTTGGGAGTCTCAAATACCTTGGAATGATTATCCAAGACTTTTTGGAGATCTGGAGAAATAGATGATTTCGATGTGGAAACATCTAGCGAACATAATTGTGCAATTACACATCCTTGTTCCTTTTTTAGAAGCTTTGTCATACCGTTAGAGCTTATTATCTTTCCCGGTTTCCCTGCAATACCCCTTAATTCAACTTCCTTTCCTTCCACAAAAAAATTAATGAAAAGTTCTTGAAAATTAAAAGCTATTGCACCCAAGGATTGTAGCCATTGGACTCCTAGTACAACATCAACACCTCCCATTGGAATGGAAAGCATTGGGCTAGTCAATACATATTCTCCCATGGATAGCTTGATATTATGGCACTTTCCAGAGCAATTTATTGTTCCTCCATTTGCAACCATCACTTGAAACTCTGGTGCTGGATATAGGAAGCAATTCAACTCTTTTGCTACCTTACAATGAATGAAATTGTGGGTACTTCCTGAATCAATCAACACTATTACCTTTTTCTTGTTGATTTGTCCTTCTATCTTGATGGTTTGAGGAGTGGTAATTCCAGCCAATGCATTACAAGATATGGTCGGATTCATTTCTTCTTTATCTAGGCTTTGTTCTTGGAGTATATCCTCTTCTTTTGACCTTTCTTGCTCTTTTTCTTCTTCCTCTTCACAATCTATGTAGAATAATTTCTTCTCATCACACTTCTGACCTTTAGTGTATTTGCTATCACAACTGTAACAAAGCCCTTTTTCTCTTTTGTCTTCCAATTTTTGTGGTGTCAACCTTATAGGTTGTGGAAGACTAGGGGCAACAACACTTCCATGTTTATAGTTGTGAGTGGTATGCTTCCTGGTTGCCATAATTTTGCTTTCCATTTTTCTTGCTAACCTAAATGCCTTCTCTAATGAATCAGGTTCCCAAAGGCGAACATCATGTTGGATATTATCCTTTAAAATCCCTACGAACACATCAATCCTATACTCCTCTAGAATATTTTTTACCCTTATGTTCAATTTTTGGAACTCCTCAATGTGCTCCATTATTGAACCCTTTTGTTTAAGACTTATCAATTGGCTAAAAAAAGTGTTGCTTTTTGTATCCTCATAATGTGTTGTCAATTCTTCCGTAAAAATTTCCCAAGTGATAATTTGTTTACGAGAGCAAAGCCATTGATACCATACAAACTGATTGCGTTCCAAATATAAAGTTGCAATACGTACCTTTTGTGTGTTTTGTACATTATTGTGATCGAAAAATTGCTCCATCTATAATATCCATGTTGCGGGATCCTTGCCATCAAACTTCCTCATATCGATTTTTGGAATATGGTGGGTCTTCGATCCAACATTAGAGTCTATGAAATCATGATTAGCATTTCTTTTGTTCGCATCATGAGTTTCCTTTACTACCCTTTCACCATTAGTAAGTATTTCTTGTAGAAAATTTGTTAAATCTGTCTTCAAATCTATCTTCAAATCGTTAATCTTAGCTTCCACACCCTTTATCTTAGATTCCACACCATTTATCATAGCTTCTGTTATCTTTTGTGAGAGTGAAATTTGTTGCACTTCGTCTTGTAATTTTGATATATCATGTAGCATTTCTTCCTCTTCTTCATGAGTCATGCTAGAGCTTTCAGGTTGCTTACTAGGTGTTTGCATTTTCTTTTCTCGAGGCATCAGTTACCGATAATAATGCTCTACTATGCCCTTTGAATTCCTTCAAAATAATTTTTCAAACCAAGCTTAAGAAAAAATTTAAAAAAAATCTACACACCTTTTTTCACTTTGTAGGAGCTCGATATTGCCTCCGATGTATCTCTGTAATTTCGGATCATCTAGTTCTGAAATTTTGATCTACAGCAGCCCTCTGTGTCCTCTTTCCAATGCCACCAGTCTGATCCGAATTGGATTCTCCAAGGAAGAGTTATGCCAAATCTACCATAGTGACCTAATTATAGACTAGTTCAGTAGAGAGAACTTGTACGACATGCCACGTGTCCCTGTTTCGACCTTTGGCTCTAAAAAATATATACAAGAAACTAAAGTCTATCCTCTTTTTTTACCTTCTTACGAAATTTCAATCCGATGCTCAGAGAGAAATTTATGACAATTTTCCTCAGGTCACCTATTTGGAATGTAATTCAAGAGTCTGCAAAAGACCAACTTCCTCGGATCATATCTCCGCAAATATAGCATGAAAAGCTCTAAAATTCAGACCCGAGGTTCAGTGCGATTTCGTCTCAAAATGGGTTTTTTTCTTAGCTTCTAGAACGTTACAGAAAAAAGTTATAGCGAAAATTCCATGATGACCTATTTGGAGCAGCGAAACCCTAGAATCCAAAGCTCTGATACCAAATGTTATGAAACCAGCTCACAAAAAGATAGAAAAGATAGATCAACGCCTTAGAATTCAGAGTCTTCGAGGGGGCAACCTCCTTTACATTACACAAATAAATGATTCTTTGATGATTCAAATGAAAAAACCTCCTTTCTATATATAGGAGTCTAAGGAGTAACAATATAACCCAACCGACCTAACAATAATAATATAAAGGCACAAAAATAACAATAGAGGGATTCTATGGGGCACACCAATAACAATATGGGGACAATAAGGGCACAACAATATTAATAAGGGATACAACTACAATAGTAATGGGGTAATCACTAGTATTATAGGGACCTAACAAGTGAAGTGTACTATAAATCTCCACTATCTACTTACATCTCATTTTCCTCATCCTACCTTTCCCTAATAGGTGTTCCCCTTCAAAAATTTTCATGGAATTGACATCCAAAATGTGATCCAATAAATTAATAATTTTTCCTAATGTGAGACTATATTGACTATTATAAACCATGGTTTGATATACCATATATCCCTCTACCATAGAAACTTATGGAAATTATCTTTGTCTAACCAAAGCATTCAGTGATTTCAAGTAACACTCAACCATCCACATTGATCTTATGTGTACAGGTCCACATGTTTCAATGTCCTCGACTTGGTGCATGAGGTAGTGTTCTTGTAGCATTGAAAAATATCAGAGATAGGTACTTTTTCATTTCACACATTAAATGAGGAATTTGTTTCCTCCAATACTTCATATCTTATTTATTGATTTCTTTAGATGACAACAATCTACAAATGAAGTAAGAAAATCACACGTTTCAACAAAAAAGTATCTAGTACATGAAAATTAAAACACATGCAGTCAAATATAAGTTGTAAAATAAATTATTGAACAAATTACACTTCGTAAATAAATCTTCCCTTACCTCATATATTTGCACAAATCATATATAACTTGTTTGACATTGTTGTCAAAATTGTGTGGGAGAGATAGAGGTAGGACATACTATAATGAAAATAATGATCAATCATTATTTATTCCCATATTAGTAAAAAAAGACAATAACAAGATGTTTCACAAACGTACAAATTTATACACCAAAATAATTACCTTAATGAACATAAGTCAATAATGAGTTCTTACCCCACCTAATTGACCTTTCTTTGTCAATATATTCTTTATGTTTTAAGAAAATCTAGTTTGAAATTTAATTTTTCAATAACCTCTTTAACATCCTTGGCCTTTTTATTAACTTTATTAAAATTTGATTGAGACCAATGGCGTGAAAAGGATTCAAAACCTCGCCACTCACCAATATCCGCAAGATAACTTTGAGTTTCAAGCTTCAATACTTCACGCAATGGGGCCAGAATTTGATGGTCTTCGGGTAAGATCCAATGATGGGAGCAAGGGAAATGAAGCAGGGAATGCAAATGACGCTTTGTTTTTAGGCCGCAGATGTTCTGGATTGACATGTCGCCCTCACTGTTTCACATGATATCTCCTACAATTACATTTATTCTCTTGTTGATGACCAACAGAACATTATTAGGTTGGAAATAGGCAATCGCCATGCCTTCGCTCTCCCCCAAGGCCTCCTTATCGGAGTCTCTATGGAAATTTATTTTTATGCCTTTTTCTGGACAAAGGTTGCTTTATTTATCTCATTTTATTATAACGGGAATGTGCCGATGGTGGATGGGCCTTACCATTCCCGCAAAAAAGGACTAGTGCTGCATGCAAGGCAATCCGCCCTTTTCACCAGGGTCAAGCACAGATTGAAAGGAAAAATAGAGGAAGAGAAGAGGTGGGATTTATGCAGAATAGGTTCAAGGCATCATCCACCAAGCGAGGAAAATAAAGAATTAACCCTAGATCCAGAGGATTTATATCAGATCTTCATCAAAACCATATCTAGGAAATCGATAATGATATGGGTTGGGGAGCAGATTTGGTGATCGATCTGGAGAAAAAAGCCCAAAAAGCTACAAGTATTCCTATTTTATCACAAAATTTGATTTTCTCTGGGAATGTATTGCAGGAAGAGATCAAACTGAAATATTATGGGATTTAACGTGACTACACCATTATCCTGAATCTAAGATTACAAGGCAGGGCCACAGGAGTAAGCACAACAACAACAAAAAATCTGACCAATAAGGGACAAGCACCATTCAAAGACGCACTAAGAATAAAACCTGCAACATGGGACAATCAACCCCCAAATCTAACAATTATAGGACCATAAATTGTAGAAAACATGGAAAAAGCACCAGAACTATCCATTGAATTACCAGAATTAAGTGATCTCTTCACTATTTTACACACAAACACCATCATTTGTCTCTTTAATGGATTCTAGCCAAAATTTAAAGAGCTTAATGAATGGATCTACCAAAACTGGACTAAAGAATGTGATATTTATGGTTCAATTTGATACCCAAAATGACTACAACTACGTCATAAATGATGGGCCTTGGTTCTGGGGAAGGATCATTCGTTACCCTATGTTTCTCTGGTTTTGATGCAAATACAATGGTGGTCACAAAAACAATGGTATGGGTGAGGCTACATAACATTCTACTCCCTTCTTGGCACCATCAGGTTCTAGAAGGCATAGGGAATTCCCTCATAAGGTACCTAAAGATAGATCAACAAGAATGGACAAAGGAATCTTCACCTTTGAATGCATCTGTGTGGAGATGGATTTGAGTAAAGGCCTCCCTAATTGCATAAATATGACACATAAAGATTTTAAGTGGATACAATGGCTTGATCTTGAAAATATAGTCTTTAGATGTAGGGTCTGCCACCAAATAGGGAATCAACAAAATACATGCAAACAAGCAAAGGAAAAAACAAAAAAGAGAATGCAAAATAAAAAAGGATGGTAATTTACAGAACCTTGTTCATCAAATGATGATGAAGAAGAACAGGATGAAACCTAGCAACAACAGGAGACATAAGAACAACAAGGCTCACATGAGATGGGAGATGAAAAGGAGGAAGATCATAAGAAACAACTAGAAAATCCAAATAACTCAGTAGTTAATCCGATACTTGAAATCCAAGTAGAGGAAAATAACAGCTACCAAAGCATTAATAAAAATAAGAAACCACATGTTTTCAAAAGCTCTAATTCAGACAAAGAAACCTCAAATCTTACAAGCAATAATCAGCTGGCAATTGTCACTACCTCTCCACCTCTGGGAGCATGGAAAAAAGTTCAAAAGAAAAAAATCACAAAAGACAAGCCCAGTTTTGCTGCAATGTGTAATTTTAATTTTTTTATCTTTTTATTTTTCTGGGTAGCTTTTCTACTATGTGTGTGTCATGTACATGAGTCCTTTAGGACAACCTCCAAAATGCGTCAATGCATCTACTAAATGTAAAATATCTGTTTTTATTAATATAAAGTTGCTGACTTTTTTTCTTTGGAAAGAAAAAACATCCTTGCTTTTTTATTGTGTTAATAACCATGGAAGCGTTCTTATATTTTGGCTGTCTAAATCGCTATTTGAATGAATTGCAATTTGCATTACATGATCGGCCTCCTTAATGTCATTACAAATATTGGCATTCTTTTCTTTATATCTCCTTCCATTTAAGATACTCCATAAGGTCTCTATTACATTCTTCCTGATGTGCATTGTATTAAACAAATAAACAATTCCTAGGTGATGATTGTAGGGGAGTCTATTGAATTTACCAAAATAACCTTTCATTCCTAATAGAAGTGTGTTGTTATTAATGCCTTAATTACCTACAAGGTGAATTATAATTAGATATATTATAACAATAATACATGTCAATTAGTGCAGTGAAGAAAATGCAATAAAAATATAAAATAATCCAAACATATCTTGTATATCGATACATAGATTATTCGATCCATACGTTGAGAGACTTTATTATGTTGCAACTTCCATGCACAAGGTGTCATTATCCATGGTCTTAATCCAGTTTATTATTTCCCATTGAAAATATGTTCTTTGGTACTTTGGTACAAATGGTTCTTAGAAAGGATATTCCTATACTCATCAAACACCTTTCCTAAGCTTTTTGAACAATGAGATTTCATCTGAGGACCACAAACTGGACAAGCAAATTTACCCTTTGTTTGAAGACCTGCAAGATATGGAATAGTTTTTGTATCAAATATTTAAGTAAGTACAATGAAGGGACTATCTAAAAAACATACATGAAATGACCTTCATAAAACTAAACACTATTAAAGTATAGGGTAATGTTATAACATACCACAAAGATGTGTTATCCCCGGGGCATCATGAATTGTCGATACAAGCATTGCATGGAATTCAAATTCCCTTTGTGCATCTACTAGTCTAGGGATATCATACATAGTGACATCGTTCCATAAGTCCATTAACTCATTGATAAGAGGCTCAATATATACATTCATATCTTTGACCTGGTACTCACTATTTGATTGAACATACAATACATAATTGCTACATATATGAGTAAATAAAGAAATATATGACATAATTGAACATTTATAAGTAAAAAAATATATAAGACATAATTATGAAACAAACAAGACAAATTAGATGTTATTGTGTTAATTTTTTTTTATAAACAAATTAATACCTAGAAAATCATTGTCAGCATTATGTGCTCCCTCTTTATTGACATTCATGGAGGAATTTTATTTTTGATAGGAAAAATGGGCCACACTGAGTAAGTTGATATCAGCTCTCAAAATGGATTGACACCACCTATTGCTAATGAAATCCTAATATTATGAGGCTCTTCTTTAAACTTTGGCCAAATTTACTCTATATTCCTAAATGCAGATCCATCTGCAAACATTCGAAGAAAACCATCTTCACTTATTTTCATTGCATGGTAATCCATGAATTTTGCTATGCTTTTTCACCTGAATAGTTTTTCATAGATGTGGAATTATGGGAATACAATGAAGAACCTTGCAAGTCACCCTTTTTGTTAGTTTATCAATTTGATATCTACTCTTATCAAATTTTGGGCATTTGTCTTTCAGCGCATTTTCTTTATAATATAGGATATCATCGTTAGGACATACATGAATAGCCTGATAATCCATTCCAATATATTTGATAATGGCATGTAAATTGTTGTACGCACGAGGTAAAACATTTGACAAAGGTAACATAAATTCACCTAACAATCTAAAAGATAAAAAACCAGTAGTACTGGTAAATATAAACAATATTAATTGTACATATTGCATCCAAATGTTACAAATTAAACGATGATCAATGTACTGATATTAAAAATAAAGCAAAAAATAATAAGTTTATCATGTTGTACTATATGTCACAAAATATATTACATAACTTAGGAGTTGTGTTGCACATGTGTTTGACAAACCATTCACCACTTTTAGGTTGACCAAGAACAATACAATAGAGATAAGAGATGTTTATGAGCCTTCATAAATAGGTTTATTTTCCCATTCAAGCACAGGCATATTATAAGCACCATCATACTGATTTCCATCATCATCCATTTCAACATTATTAAATATCTCCTAGATCGATCTATTTGTCCCATCTTCTTCAACTTTGTTATCAACATCATTATATTCTTCCATAGGATCATTAACTTCATCCTCAATATTATCTCCATGTTCTTGAGTAGGTGCATGTAATACAACCACCTCTTCTCCACTGAGAAATTCCCTAGGGGGGGCATACTATATACTTACAATAAATAAATTAATATTAGTATATATAGAAAATATTTAAATGATACAAACATTTAAAAATATGATATAGGAAATCAAAGACAATAAATAAAAATTCAAATACAACTTAGGTGAGAGCGAGAAACAAAGACAACAAATCAATGATGATTCTTGTGCAATTTATCAAAATATTTAAGAATATGTTGAAAAAATATAGGAACAATGTTTGTTTTCTGGACATGTAGCAAGAGAGACACTTTCTAAGATATATAGTCACAAACATGATAAAAAACATATTGATCTTATCTTGCATCATAATTATGATGTCATATTCTTTCTTGATTTCACTTGGAGACTAGAAGTTTTAAGAGGATTGCAACTTTTCCTAACCCAATTTTGAAACCATGATTTAATTTACAAGGGGTTGAGAATTTACGGGTTAGGGGATATCGTGTCAATGGTTCAAGTATTAGGGGTTAACATTTAATATGGGGTAGTTAGGGGTCAATAATAGGGGTACTTAATGTTTTATGGGTTTATAAGCGCTCAATGACTAAGGCCTTAGGGGTTGATAAGTTATTGGCCATCCAAGGGTCATGTGTACTTGGGAGTTGACATTCTATATCGAGCAACCATGAGCTTGGGTGGGAGAAAGAAATAAATACAACAATCGATGCAATCGTGAACCTTATCTAATTTAACAAGATGTTAAAGATTATGTTCAAAAAATTTAGGAACAATCACCTAATAATAATTAAACCCTTTTCATTTCATCACATTTACAAATCTAATCAAAGTAAATAACTTACAAAATAATACCAATGAATCTGGGCAATACTAATCAAGTTCAAGCAGGAAACCCTCAAGGTAAATACAACAATATTGTTTATAATGGCTTCCATAAGACAAGAGAGTGAGAGGGGACAAGACAAAAAATATTATTTTATCCGTAGCTCCTCTCAAATATTTGATTATTACAAGTGGAGGGTGGATCTTATATTATATTTTTTAATTAAAAAAAGTATTTCTAAAATCAATGTGGACTTTTAATATTAGATGAAAGGTATTCTAATAATGCAAGTTACTACTAAAATTATTTGGTGGCTAGATGGGTCTAGGAATGTACAAGAGGAACATAAATATTTCATATTCTTCAAGTCTTTCTTATTGTTCATTGTTTTGGTCTTGTGTTTTGCCTCTAATTATTCTTCTATACCCTTTTATGCCTAATTTTCTATTTTTTGCATCATTTCTCCTAACTAGTTAGGTCTCATATTGTCTAGGTTAGCTTATCAAAATCAAGGAAACAATGTGTTTGTTGATCTAACTTATTAGTTACATTTTATTTTTTATTTTCATCATATTTTTTCAGTAATAAAATTTGAAATCAATAACCTATGTAAGAAAATTATATAGGATCCCCCTTTTTCTTTAGGTGAGAGGTAGGGAACACACTAAAGTCATTTTTCATAGGAAACTCTATTTTACTAAGTCACATGGTAAATCTCTCCCTATTCACAAAATGGGGTATTCTTGCTTTTTGACTACTTGGTTGATTTGACCAAAATGTCAAAAACCCACTCTATTGTACTTAGTGGTAAGTGAATATTATAGAATAAAAAAAATCCTACTTCAAATGACATTGAAAATGGAATGTTCTACCTTGTATGAGTGATAATTATTAAGATAAATTTTGAAAAAATAACCACCACTGATTTATCAAACATTTCATTAATCTACTCTTTTCCTAGAACTATTATAGCTTTGATATTACCTTAATCTTTCTCACAATTTACAACAAATGGGACCCTTTACTTATCATGAAAAGAGATTTTATATAGATAATTCTTCACTCTATATCACTTGGGGTTATGATTGAGCATTTCCTATGTTGAACTAAGTGACAACTACTTATTGTTTACCCTTTTTGTTATTTTCCTCATGAATAAGCTATAGGAAATTAATATATTATAGGTTCAATTAGAACTTTTGACTCCTTTTTTTATAACATTGCCTAAAACTTTTATTTGGATAGTTAAATTCAACCCTCGTTGACTTTAGAAAAAAATTCTTAACAATATTCTAGGAGTATGAGAGTCATTACATCTTCTTGTTTTCTCTCTTTTCCATAATGGTCAAAAAATGAATGTGCTTTTAACTCTCTCTTCTTTGAAATTTTACTTAAGTCTATAATATTAGATATTAAGTAAACACCCTAGAAATTTATATCCTAAATCTCTAACTTACAATCCATAACACTTAACCAATATTAAAGATACCCATTGAATTACAAACAAACAATGCATTATAACTAAAATTAATTAAATAATTATAATAAAAACTCAAACATTATAATATTAATTATTTTCCAAATATTGAAACTATCTTATTTTAAGACAAATTAAAACAACCTCATAAAAAATGGTAAAAGAATTTTAATAATTATCTACTTTCAATATATTTGTTTTCCAAATACTTTATAGATTCTATTCACATTCTAGATATCAATGAAGCGTGGATATCAATGCGAATCTACTTGCATACTATAAATAGTTAAAATGGACAATGCTTTTAATTATCACACATCACTTTACTTTGATTTTAGAGACAAAATTATAGTTTTATATTTACTAAAATCTTTTCTAAGTTGATTTTTTAATTAAAAAATGTAATTTTGTAACAAGAAAAAAAATAGAGAAAAAATATTATTTTATATAGTAAAACGATTTATAAATTTTAACTTTTTAATAAATAAAATATTCTCCCTTTATATATATATATATATATATATATATATATATATATATATATATATATATATATATATATAGATATAGATATATATATATATTTATTTATTTATTAAAAATAGTTTTATATTAATTATCATCTTACGTAATAAAATAGACTCCTTTTATCTTCATTTGATCATAATAATTTTATTTTTAATCAAATTTTTATTTAGTTATTTTTAATGATATTTATATTTTTATATTTTGTCTTATACAAAATTATTACAATATATTATTTGATTATTTTCTTCTTTCTTATAAACTTGTATTCACTATGTCCATCTTCTAAATGTGTATAATATACTTTAAAAACTTCTTAATAAAGCTCCCCATAAACCCATTAACCTCCAAATCCTTTAGGTCCTAATTAACCCCCTAGCACCTTAACGTCATTCCCCTAAGCCCTAATCCCCTAATCTCTAACCCTTAAACCCTTAAATATTAACCCCATATCCCTAAGCCCATAAACTAATTATCCCCTAACTCAACCTTACCCCTTAATGGACCCGAACTGTAATAATCAAATAATATTTCTCCACATCAAGATGACAATATAAGTCAAATATCTCCCAAAATAATATAAATATTTTCACTACAAAGACATATAATCTAAAATACAATATACATATAAACATCTACAAAAACAATCTACAATACAAAGACATATAATGAATAACTTACTAACATATGATATTCATGTTTACCTTAAGCATGTCCATAGTCTCTACAATTATTTTTAGTTGTTTTTATTAGAAGTCTTGTTATATTCAAGACCTTACATATTTTATAAGGGAAATAACATTTTCAATCCTTCAAAGCTCCCGACGTCGATCTCACATTTCCTTAGCCTCCTTGAGGAATGTTATGTGACATTTTTCCTCACCAAACTTTCAGTGATGATTTTCTTGAAACATTAACCTCAAAATAAGACTACAACCTTTCAAAACCATTGAAAGTTTCATAAACTAAATCAAAGTTATATGATATTCAATAATTTCTTTTATTAATGGCAGAATTCAATGTTATCTAATGACCACCTAGCATTCGTCGGATATTTGATGCTATCAAACTAACGTTGCATATTTGATGATGATGGAAATTATGTCGGATATCCGATGACCATCGAGATTTTTAAAAAAATACAAAAAATGCATTTAACTTCCGACAATTTTTCTAGTTTTATCCATACTTTTGAATTTTGTCATCAGATTTTCTGCCCATTTGTATTAGTGGATCCTAGGGTTTTACTACTTCAACAATTCATCTTGACATTTTTTTATGTAATTTCTTTTGGGATGCTTTAGATGGGGAAATTTTGAGCTTATTGGGAAGAGATCTTAGGTCACATCTAATTAAAATTTCACATTTTGGTTCACTATGCTTTCGAAGATATACAATGTGGAAGGTAGAGCTTGTGGTTGGTTTTGAAATGTGTTTTAAATAAGTCATCTCATAATTTTCACTATGATTTATTTTTTTGATGTTTCATTTATGGAATTATATCAGATGGAGAATATAAATAAAGATACATCTAATAAAAAATTTAGATTCTGTTTCACTATAATTTCATAGATATACAATGGATGTTAAGGTTTGTGAATGGTCGTGAAATCAGTTTGAAATAATTGATCATAGAATTTTTACAGTAAATTTTTTTAAGATATTATAGATTGTGAAATTTTCATAGTTCATAGGAGACATAAACAAGTACCTCGAATAAAAAATTTAGAATAATATTTGAAGAATTAACCATGTGGCGTGCTATACAATTTTTCTCTTGTGAAGAGACCAAATTTCAACAAATTTTGGGAAAGTTACCATAACTTTTATCCGCCACATTAGATTATTATATGCCAAAATTTTAGATTCAAAAGGGCTCAAATATTAGAGCTATATCAAGGAAAATGTTAGCCATTCACATACCTCTAAATTAAGGTTTCACATGTCTGTAACTTACAATATATAGATTTTGATTAGAAGATCCATTTTTTGGGTGACTAGAAATTGTGATAAGGAGGAGTATTATTATATATTTATCGCATGGCTCTAATGAAAGCTCTAAAAGCTACTGAACCAATAAAAACTGCTGATGTCTCATCGAGGACTCATGAATAAATTGAAGACCTAGAATTTAGGTTCTCCCAATTAGATAAGAAATTTAATGAAATGGATAATAGTTTACTAAAAAAAATTAATTTATTAGGTTTTTAAGAAATCATTAAAATATAAATAATGGAAGAAATGGAGAAGGGTGTGGATTGAATTGAAAATAAGATGAACAAAAAAGGAAATAAATACAAAAATTCATGAATACCTTAAAAATTTTGCTGGAGAGGCTTCCTAAAAGAGATATTGAGATTAAAAACAAATCATGAAAGCAAGGAGACAAATTGTGTTGATACTCAATCATGTATGGGGATTATTTTATCACACTTGGAGAGTACAATATTGAATCATATAACCATAATCATTATTTTTCTCTCCAAGATCCACATCATGAGTGCTTCGAGTCAACACCAAGGAACTACTACATTCTGAATATCAATATGAGGATGTTTGATAGTAATGATCCTATAACATGGATGTTCTAGATGGAGCAATAATTTTATCTACACCACATGGCAGCCTTACAAAAGTAAATATGGTGGCCATGTTCTTAGAAAAAAATAAAAATATATGGTATCAATGGAATTGCAAAAGGAAAAATGATTATGTTGTATCTTAGATGATTTTTATATAGGAATTGATAACACATTATGGGGATATTAAAATTAATTCACTCTTTAGTTTTTTGGTAAATCTTATACAAAAAGGTTACAACGCATGTTTAACAATTACAAAAGTTGTGTCTTAGGGTAAAAAAGGTTTCATAGGATAATTTATTAGACCTATTCATGAGAATTTTAAGGTAAAGTATCCAAAATGAGGTGCATTTTATGAAGTTAAACCCATAGAACATGCTTTTAGTCTAGCAAGTAAAGTTGAAATAAAAATATGGCTACTAGAAAATCGGTCAATAATAAATATAGAGAAGAATATGATTCCTCTCCTAAACCAACAAGGTTGGCACCTCAAAAAGTGGATGAAATAAGAGTAAAGTGACTATATTTCAACTATGGTCACAAGTATAATAAGTAGCATATATACGGTGAAAATAAATTACTCTGCATAGATTGTGAAAATGAAAAATATCAATAAGTGGAATCGTCACATGATCTAGAGCTAGAAGAGACTAGTCCAATAATATCTTGTGATGGATTGATACTCCAAAAACCATCAATATAGAAGGATACATCAAAATGAAAAAGCTAATAATGTTGATTGATTCAGGAAGTACTCACATCTTCATGAATTATAAATTAGAAAAACATCTTAATTGGTTTGTATTCGCAACACTACAATTTTAAGTAATGATTGTAGATGGAGGTACCATAAATTGTTTAGGTGAAGTGAGAATATATGTTGTGAATTGTTTTGAATCTCTATCTTCCTCCACAAATATCTTGAAATAGTACATTCCCAAACCTCATATCCATATAAAATAACAAGGTTTACAAGAGCCTCAAAGATGAGGTTTTTTATTTAATCCCATATGAAAATATCTACTGACTTAAAACTATTTTTAATTCCATAATAAGATTTCCATCCTCCATTTATCCATTTCTTAGTGTTATAATTCCAATTTCTTTTTATTGATATAGATTACAACATATTTTTATGAAGGAACTACCTACAAATTTTTGTTGTCATATATGGATGTATCATCTATAATCTCTCTGGAATAAATTATCATGACTTTTGTTCTGTAAATATTGATAGTCAGAGCCATTTCAGAATAAATATCGTAGAGGATTTCTTAGTTTTGTAATTAGTTCACCATAAATTTCCATAAGAACGATATCACTAGGATAAAGAAGAAGAGTACTATAGCCAGGGACAAGGAATGACTTTACCTTCCTCTCATATTGCAATAAACTTCTTCTGACCAACCCTTAGTAGTTCTAAACTTGGTAATAAAAATTCCATACAAACTTGAAACAACAACAATAAACTCGAGTAGAAACTTTATAACTTCCAAACTCTTACAAAAGTGTCTTGGAAATTGTGTCAATAATCTATCTGGAATTAATTATCATGACTTTTGACCTGTTAGTATTGATAGTCATACCCATTTTGGAACAAATATACTAGAGAATTTCTTATTTTTGTAATTAGTTCACCATAAATTTCCATAAGAACAATATCACGAGGATAAAGAAGAGTACTATGGCAGGGAACAAGGAATAACTTTACCTTGCTCTCATATTGCAACAAATTTCTTGTGACCAACCCTTCGTAGTTGTAAACTTGGTAACAACAATAAACTCAAGTGGAACCTTTATCTCTTCCAACCTCTTCCAAAAGTCTGTCTTAGAAATTATGTCATTTTTTTTAATTCAACGAAACAACAAAAAAAATCATTTTTATTATTCCTCGCTCATATATAATGATCTTAAAAGTAACAAAATGATTCACAATGCAATTACACTACATTTATTTTAACAATTACAATGTAAAATATTTAATCACATTTATACTCTTTTTTATAAACATATTATATCATTATAATTTTAAATTTTATATATAACAAAAATTTTATACTCTTTTTTATAAACATATTATATCATTATAATTTTAAATTTTAAATATAGGGAAAATTTTAGCATTTTAATGTGGGCCGTATTAAATATTTTCTATATTATTAGTCCCTGCCTGGGACTATATGCGATCGATCGATCGCTGACCCTTCGTTGACCGACGTGATTTTTCATTATAATTGCATTATAACCTAAGTTGAACCAAAGTTTTGGGGTGGAAAGGTTTTGGGGTCTTATTACGGGCTTCGCATTGTTCGAGGTGAATGCGTCTGTGAGGAATTAAGTGGCTGGTACCAGATGGCATGCTGCGGCTGAGTGTTTGACGTTAGTATGGTACACCTGGGGACTAGTTTGGAGTTAACATTTATTTCAAAACATTTAATGTTGAATGAATTCCTTTCTGTTAAAACAACTTTCCTATCATATTGTGATATGGAAGGGTGTCATGTAACTTGCTGGTTGCATGGGTATTAGCATGTTAGCCCTATGGCGGTTAAAAAAAACACGAAAACACCTCCGGCTGCTGCTAAAAACACAAAACAATACAAAAATAATTCCTCGTGCTAAGATCTTAACTCTCTGCCTGGATCAACTCATTCTCCTCAGCGTAGCGCAGCGCAGCAGAATACATTCAGCTCATTTTCCTGAGCGCAGCAGAATACCTTCAGCATTCAGCTCATTCTCCGGAGCGTAGGCTTCACACACGATTATGATCATAAACGCAAACAAAGCAAGCATGTGTTTTGGAGACACGCATAAGATTGATGTCTACCATATCTATATGCCTCTTTGCAATCTGGAGATGCATGAAGTGTTCCATATCTGCATGCCTCTTCGCAATCCAGAGAAGTTTGAAGGGTGCCATATCCGTATGCCTCTTCGTAATATGGAGAATCTTGAAGTCTTCCATATCTGCATGCCTCTTGGAAATTTGGAGAAGCTTGAGGTCTGGCATATTTGTATGCCTCTTCACAATCTGGAGAAGCTTGAAGTTTGTCATATTTGTATGCCTCTTCGCAACATGGAGAAAATTGAAGTATTCCATATTTGGAAGCCCATACGAAGGTACTGCATATGAGAGCTGGAATAATATAATATAACTGAACATTTCTATGAGCAATGTTGTTAAAAATTATTTGTTTCAAATTTCAAGAATATTCTTAAATCCCTGCGTATCAAATTTTGGAAATGCTTTAAAATCTGCAATTTTTTTTTTAAATGCAATTCTGTGTTCCTTATATATTCTTTAAATTGATTTTTAGTCTTCACTAGAAAATACCCACAATTTAAAAAAAAAATGCCATTCATTGTTCCTTCTAAATTCTTCAAATTGTTTTTTTGTCTTCACTAGCGAAACCCATCTAAACTCGGAATTTGAAAATTTTGTGCACTGGTGCATATGATCTAACACAGGTTTAGATGATGGTAATTCTAACGTTTGCGTATCCTTTGCGTTGATTTTGATAACATTTTGAAATCCAAATTCGGCTGCCAAGATTTCATTAATGTTGATAACATAGTGGTTGCGCCTGCTCGGTACTCAGTACTAGTAATTAAATGTTTTGGTTTTCAATTTACTTTGTACAATCGCCACTAACATATTGATATTGTAATGTTGTGGTCTCATTGGCAGATTTAACCATAATGAAGTTAATTTTGTTTCCTGACAGTAACATTCTCAAAATTACAGACGACAGATCCATGAACCCACTAGAGGTAATTTCATTCTTTTTCTGTCACACTTGATCGATTTTATAGACGGGTTTTTGTGTTTGCAGAATGAATAAGTCATGCCCAAGATTTTAGTGTTTTATTATACTTACATGAGATAAGAAATCATTGAGATTTATCCTTCAATGCTTATTGTAGATCCATACATGGAATAAAAATCCATTGTGATTTGCGTAACTCTGATGGCTACCTGACTGGACTAAGCTTGCTAATGTTGTCTCCGTCGTGGTTGCTTTATCATTGCCCCATCATTCCCACTAGAAGAGGGAGAGCCAATTTTCCACCATAAGCAATAGAAAAGACCCCTATCGATCCAACATACACAGGAGAGGCGTGGAGGCTATCTTAATAGGCAGAGAACAATTTTAAAAAGGCACATACAATTGATATGTAAAATGGGCCTATCTTCGTCTCTTCGAGAAGAGTAGGGCTTAACGACTATTTCTTCCCCTTCTAAAGAGGGGCCCAAAGCTTTGCTCCAATCTCAAATCCTCGTCGAGAACCATTTTCACTCGCTCCATAGATGGAAGGAATCACCTGCTTTTCGCCTTTACCCAACCAGTACAACTATTGCCAAGTTCACCTAGCCTCACGGTAAGCCTTTCCACCAACTGAAGAAGCAAGTTAAAGTCTTTCATCTTTAAGCCCATTGTACCTACTGTAGAAACCTACAATGCCACTTTGCTCTTAGATACCACTTATCTTTATGTTTATCATTCTGTTTTCTATTTGAAGTTTTTGCCATTGTTCTTGGCCTATGCTTATCGCAGAAGGAAGCACTTCACCAACCAAGCACTCATTCCAAGCACTTGATTCAACCAAGCACTCATTAATTCCAAGCACTTGATTCAACCAAGCACTCATTCATTTGGGCGAGCCTCGAAATCTGTTGTAACATCGGGGTTTATAATCTTACTGCAAGGCAACAGATCAATTACAAGTATGAAAGAAAACGTGTAACAAATCAATTACAGGTGAGAAAGAAAATGTGTAACAAAGCAATTACAGGTGAGAACGAAAATGTATAATCTTGTTGACATAGATATCTTTGACATCTGTCAAAATGCATTTCTAAATATTCCCATAGATTTCCAACTTATGGTGCTTTGTTATCAGTTTGCGCCTATTTGGTTGTTTCGGAAACCTAGAACGCAGTTGTCACTTTTATGAATGGCCAGACCGTCACTTTTATGAATGACCAGACCAACAAAAGGGACAGTCTCTACACACCAGACATAAAAAGCATGAAGGTTACCTATAGCATTAGTGTTGATTATGTACAATGAATATTGTATATTATGTTAATAAAAGCTTTTAAATTTATACACATTATAGTTGTATTTTAATATAATGAGCACGCCTAGTGAATCGTGTCTCTTTTTCCACGTCAGTCTTTTGAATATAAATTTTGTAATGGTTGATTAATCCATTGCAAAAGAGTATGTTAGCATCTTTCACATACAATCAGTGTACACTTTATGTTGTAGGTATTCTTTACCTTTTATGCTGCCATTGTTTCTATGAGCCCTGGAATGCCCTGCCAGCCAGTACCGAGAATAATGCATGGAACCTGGATGGACAGGATCAACTCAACTCTATGCGGATCAGCAGATTAAAGCGGCTGGGATGAATAGTAATTGTGTTTCCGCCAGGTTTGGCTGCTCATTTTGTATGAATAATGATCCGCTAGAGGGCCTCACCTAAATTCCACACGCTAAGCAGCCTCAGAGTCCTGGCAGGACTCGATTCTCTTCAACTGGTCCTTCGCGGGCAACGTCTTGGTCTGGGCAATGGTGCTCACCTTAAGCAAAGCGTTGCCCTCTGGTTTGGTTGAGGGTTAAAGATGTGGATCGTTTTGGGTGCTGAGCGACTCAACTCTACTTTGTGCTACCATCACAAAGATGATACCAGCAAAGAAAACAACTTTACAATGATACAACAAAGATGATTTGTCAATATTTAATACAAAGTTCAACTAAAGGTAAAGTGTTAAATATAAATATAAATCAAAGAAAACAACTTAAAATTGTTTTAATACAAAGTTCAACTAAAGGTAAAGTGTTAAATATTAAATATAAATTAAAGAAAACAACTTAAAATTGTTTCAATTGATTTGGTACCATTAAGTGGTGTGTTACTTACATAAAGCACATTGAAGTTTAGATCTTATATATAAATTAAAGAAAACGATTTAAAACTGTTTTAAAAGTTGATTTATCATTTATTAATTTGTCAATTTCATGCCTACATCCAAAGCAACAAAAAAATATTTCATTTCAAGTAATTTGTTTATAAATTTCATGGATAGATCCAAACAACAAAACATTAATGTTTTGAAATTGCAATTGAAATTACATTTTTGTTTTGAAATGGCAAGTCGGCAGGGACTGCCGCTACGCCAGTAGCCCTTGTTTTTTAAATAAATTTAAATAATAATTTTCTCAATTTAATAATAACTTGAATAATGAAACAATACACATCATCATCACATTATTAATTTCAAAGTGATAAAACTAAAAACAATTTTAAAATACATATCATAATGTTTAAAAAAGGAGGTTCCATCTAATAAATAAGTTAGTTTAGTTATTTTATTTATATTAAGATTCGTAGATAAAAAAATATACGATTTTTAATGTTATTTATTAAAATGTTAATATAAATATATTAAATTATATTAGTTTTCTCAATTTAATAAAAACTAAAATAATGAAACAATACACATCGTCATCACAATATTAATTTCAATACTAATAAAACTCAAAACAAATTTAAAATACACATCATAATGTTTAAAAAAAGGGGTTTCATCTAGATAAGTTAGTTTATTTATATTAAGATTTGTAGATAAAAAATATACGATTTTTAATGTTGTTTATTAAAATGTTAATATAAATATATTAAATTAGTTTTAGTAGTGAATTTATTAATAAACTAATGTTTTATTTTAAAAATGATAAAAATATAAAATAAAGTAAATGCAAATAAATTCATAATGAATATGTACCTATAAAATATTAAAATACGAGAAAATATAGTATAAATAAAAAAGAAGTGAATACAATATTAATATTTATATATCAGTCTTTCGGATTAATCACATTGTTAAGATTGGGTCAACGTTTCAACCAACTATTGTGGTTCATCTTCAGGACAAGGTGAGAAATCAGTAGATCTAAGGGAATAAATAGAAAGGATGCATCACTACTCAGAGTTAGCTGTTGGAAATCCCCAACGGCTAACTCTGAGTAGTGATGCATCCTTGCTATTTATTCCTTCAGATCTACTGATTTCTCACCTTGTCCTGAAGATGAACCATAATCGCTGGTTTGAAACGTCGACCCAATCTCAATGATGTGATTAATCCGAAAGATTGATATATACATTATGGATCACAAAAGTTTTAGATCTAAAAATATTAATATTATTGTTATTCTTTTTATTAAAATTTGTAAATTGAATTCCCACATTAGTTGTATCAAGGCAACTATAATTTGGATGATGGTGTATTAGACGAAGAATGTAAAGGGGCTATGACACCCTCTACTTGGCATACATTTAGCCTAGATGAATATGAATGTGTATTCACCACAGCTAAAGTCACCACTTCCAGTGTTCAAAACTATTGTAGAGAGAAAATGACTAGGTTAATTCAATGGAGGAAAGGGAAAATCATAGGACCATAGGAGTAATGGTTCATTATATTTGTAGTTAGTATCACTTATGAGCATGTTGATGGCTAGAGAGGTTGGGTGATAATTCTAGATATCACAAAGGAAAGTGAGAGGAAATGACTCCTTCAACGCGTCAAGCCACTTTCAGTTTGCGAAGTTTAACACCAAGTGAACTCATTATCTTCATTGTTGTTTCCTTGTTGCATGTTATTTCATAATTCTAATAATGGATATGCTATGATCATTATCTCTCCCTCAACCCAATCCTTTATGGTCCTATCCGTTGCTTTTGGAGCATGGCTCATAGCTCATGTCTGATTCTTTGGGCTTGATTACTAGCTAGAACCTCTATGCATAAATCTACTCCCTTTGACTCTTCTTTACTTATTCCCAATCTTCCTTCTATTTTGGAGCTTCAAAACTTTGGCGCTGTTTAATTCTTAAGGATACACCTTACTCTATTTGGTCTTAATTGTTCACGAGATTTTTGGTTTCCTTTAGTCTACCCTCTACATCTTGTATAATTCACATATAGGTGGGAGAGCTATATTTTGGTCCTTGTCCTTCTTGTTTTTGTTGTCTGTGGGGGATCACAATTCTTCTTTATGTGTGTAGTATAACATGACTCTCTTGGTGGTACTTGGCAAGGTTCACAGTAGCCCCTCCAAGGAATTTTTAGGGGCAAAATATAGGACTAAAAAATATTTTTTTAGGATATTATTTTGAGGTTAGTTAATATTTTATATTGTTTACATATATCATAGTTTTCTTTATTTAAAAACACTCTTACTTTTTAAGGTATAAATATCTATACCATATATTTTATAACTAATTATATTTTTTTATTTTTAAATGGGCAAGAGAAATTCAGAATCGCATTCCCATTTTTCAAGCAAAGAGGACAATGCTTTTTTCCCTAAATAACTTTCAAGCCCATGGTATTGGGTGGCCAGAAAACCATGGTATTTGATATGATGAATTATATTTAAAGGTTAAATCATACATAGTTTTTAAGCCCATGATATTAAGTGCCCCGTGGTATTTCATGTGTTGAAGGCTATTTAAAGGTTTGCTATATTTATTGTTGGATATATAATCTAAATGGTCCAATATATCGTTGAGAAATGCATTTTAACTTTGAGTTTTGCACTTTTTTTAATTATAACATTGTAGAGCTAATTCTACTTGAACAAATAAAGTGATGCCTAACCAGGTTTATATTTGAATATATTTTTTTTATTTTTTTTAACTAGGTAATAAGGATAGATTTATATTGCTAAGATTTTAAAATGAATATTTATGGAAAAAATAAAATATATTATTATAACTTTAATGGAGGGAAATAATACGTTTTATATTAATTGTATTATTTTAGCATGGGTTTTATATTTACCCCATACAAGAAACATTGTTCATAAATATTCATCCAATGTAAATAAATTGATTATAAATTTTCATTTTTAGTGCCAAGAGGTGCTCTATAGCCAAGATGGGGAGAAGTTGTAATGGTTGTAAATGGGTGTCATTAGACACCTAATCCTCATAGATTGGGCGAATAAATTGTATATATGTAAATTAAAGAAAATGAATAGTTATAATAGGAACTCACCTTGTAAAATGAATCCCAAGGGTCACATGTACATGTTATATAATTATATTTACATTGATGCAAATCATCAATTAATGAGTTATTTTCTTTGTCCTAACATGGTATCAAAGCCAAAGGGCCCAAATTTAGGCACTTCTACTCCACTCGGTCTTGCCATATCTTATTCCTATCATCTAAGGCCTCTCAAGTCTATTAAATTTATTAAATTTATGTTACCCTGTTGTATTGTTGTTTTACCTTGCTATCTATTGGAGTTACCCTATTATATGTCTAATGTTGGTGTTACCCTTGCATTATGCACTCTATCATTATAGGAATCTCTATGCCATCCTACTAGACTTTGTTTAATCTACTTATCGGAGATCCCCATCCCTTTTCATGCATGTTTCTTTGTATCTATATTATTCTCTACATTCTACATGCCCATTTACCTTGATGAGCCACACTTTGCATCTACCACACATAGTTTGTTTTTCAACAAATGAATGGCCCATTTTAGTGTTGAGTGGTATGAGAGGAAGTTATGACAACTTCATCTATCTCTTCTAAGGATTTCTTTTTCTTCATGGTTTGTAAAAAGTCAGTGAGTCGTTGGGAATAGGAATTATAGAATGATCTTAGTTATGACATGCCGAAGTTTGGATGCACGTTCCTCATCACTTCGAGTAATCCTAGCTCAAATTATATTTATATGTGCAATGAAGGTTCTCATGCCATGTCCACATTCATCCTGTTATCACTATAAAAAGTTCTAAAATTTTGGACAACTTGTATGGTTCCAAAGTTTTATGTTAGTCTTGGTCAAGTCATTTTTGTTGTTTTTGTTTTAGAGTCTAAATCATAGAGTTGGAGTCTTGTTTCAATTATTAAATAAAGGTTAACAACCTTATTTCTCCTATCATAGATCCCACATTATTTCAAAAGTGTCATGTGTTAGGTTGTTTCAAAATTGACATGTGCTACGTAGGAGTTTTCGTAACACAAAACTCAGAAAATACACTATATGCGCTACGAAATCGGGGATTCGTAGTTAGGTGTTTTCGTAGCGCAAAACCTAGAATTTGCACTTGTTATGAAACCAGCTCACAAAAAGATAGAAAAGATACATCAACGCCTTAGAATTCAGCCTCTTCAAGGGGGAAACCTCCTTTACATTACACAAATGGATGATTCTTTGATGATTCAAATGACAAAACCTCCTTTCTATATATAGGAGTCTAAGGAGTCACAATATAACCCAGCCGACCTAACAATAATAATATAAAGGCACAAAAATAACAATAGAGGGATTCTATGGGGCACAGTAATAACAATATGGGGACAATAGGGGCACAAGGATATTAATAAGGGATACAACTACAATAGTAATGGGGTGATCACTAGTATTATAGGGACCTAACATGCCCCTCTCCTTCAAAAAAGTGTTTTCCTCAACGCTTGAGTAGTTTTGGATGCTTCTATATAAAATTCTCATCCTCCCATGTGGAATCTTCAGTGGATAAGTTCTTCCACTTGATGAGATACTCCGAAATTCATCGATTTCATAGCTGTCGAGTTCTTGTTTCTATGACTGCTTCCAGTTCCAATATAATTTTTCCTTCCTCATCAAGTTTTGGCAATATTGTTTGAACTAGGAGCTTGTCACCTATAACCTTCTTTAAACATGAAACATGGAAAACTGGGTGCACTCAAGAAGCTACAGGAAGCTCCAATTTGTATGCCATAGTACCAATCTTTTGCAACACCTTGTACGAACCATAATACTTTGGTGATAATTTATTATCCTTCTTACCTTGCTTGAGGGACATTTGTTTATATGGTTGTAGCCGTAGGAATACCCAATCACCTACATCAAAACTTCTTTCACTGCAATGTTGATCTGCCTGTTGTTTCATTCTATTCTGCGCCAACACGAGGTTATCCTTTAAGAGTTGGAGGACTTGTTGTTGATGCTCGATGTGATGTTCCACTGCTTGAACCTTAGAATTTTCTCTTAAATATGATGTGATGGATGGTGGTTGATACCCATAAAGTGCCATAAATGGGGTCATTTTTGTTGTTGTATGGAAGGAAGTGTTATACCACCATTCAGCCAGAGGCAACCATTTGACCCATTGTGTCTGTTTATCAGATACAAAGCAACGAAGATATCCTTCCAAACATTTGTTTACTATCTCAGTTTGCCCATCAGATTGAGGATGATAAGATGAGCTATGAGCTAACTGAGTACCAAGACAAGAAAATAATTATGTCCAAAAGTTTCCAGTGAAAATGGGATCTCTGTCACTTACAATAATCTTTGGGTTTCCATGTAGCTTTTGAATTGTTTCCATAAATGCAATAGAAATTGCACTAGCTTTAAACGGATGTGATAATGCACAAAGGTGTGCATACTTGGTAAGTCTGTAAACCATGATGACACTATTTCCCTCAGACTTGGGTAAACCTGTGATAAAATCCATTGAAACCTCCTCCCAATGTTGGCTTGGAATGGATAAAGGTTGTAATAGACCCGGGGTCTTAATTGTTTCAACTTTATTTTGTTTGCAAACCAAACATTCTACCACAAACTTTTGAATATCTGATTTAAGGCCATCCCAAAAAAATTCATTCTTAACCCTGTGGTAAGCTTCTAAAAATCCTGAGTGCCCTCCTAAGGGAGAAGTGTGCAATTCCATAAGAATCTTTTGTTTGAGTTGGGAATTCTTACAGAGGCATAAGCGATCTTTATACCATAATGAATCATTTTGCCAGCCAAATGTATCAGATATACTGGAATCTTGTTGTAACTTTCGAATAAGTGACCACACTTCTTCATCATTCTTCCATTCCTCCCTTGCTTCGTTTATCCAATCTGGTTGGATAATAGAAATGGCACACAACAATGCTTCCACATCCTCATCCTTTCTTGAGAGTGCATCTACCACCACATTTTGCTTCCCTTTTTTTGTAGATGATTTCAAAGTCATAACCCAACATCTTTGTGACCCAATTTTATTTCTCTTCAGAGGATAATCTTTGTTCTAAAAAGTATTTAAGGCTATCATGATCCGTTTTTACCTTGAAGTGTCTTCCCCTTAGGTAGGGTCGCCATTTCTTAAGTGCATGTAGTATTGCCAACATTTCCTTCTCATAAATAGGTTTGTGTAAAAAATTTCCCTTGATTGGACGACTTTCAAAAGTAACGGGTCTTTCATCTCACATTAAAACAACACCAATTCCATTTCCTGGAGCATCACATTCCACAATAAAGGTTTTTGTGATGTCCGGTGTAGCTAAGACCAGTGCTTAGCACATTGCCTCTTTAAGATGTTTGAAGGCCTTTGTTGCTTTTGGAGTCCATGAAAATGCATCTTTCTTCAATAATGTTGTTAGAGGTGCTGCTATTCTCCCATAATTCTTAACAAACTTGCGATAATACGTTGTCAACCCGAGAAATCCTCATAGATGCTTTATGGATGTGGGGATTTTCCATTCCTTAATGGCTTTAATTTTGCTAGGGTCTACCTTAACTCCTTCATGAGATACAATATGACCCAGATATTCCACCTCTTGTACTCCAAAGAAACATTTGGATCTTTTTGCATATAATTGTTTCTCCTCCAATAGTTGTAGCACCCTGTCAACATGTTCAACATGATCCTTCCAAGACTTGTTGTAGATTAGTATATCATCAAAAAATACTAACACAAATTTTCTAAGGAAGGGTTTGAAAATGGAATTCATCAAACCTTGAAATGTAGAAGGTGCATTGGTAAGGCCAAAAGGCATGACCAAAAATTCATAATGACCCTCATGAGTTCTAAATGTTGTTTTCGGAATGTCTTCAATCTTCATTCTGATTTGATGATATCCTGAACAAATATCCAACTTGGTGAAGTAAATTGATCCATGCAATTCATCCAGTAATTCATCAATGACAACAATGGGAAACTTATCTTTAATAGTGAGCTTGTTGAGCTCCCTATAATCCGGACACATGCACCATGATCCATCCTTCTTGTGCACCAATACTACTGGAGCAGAGAAAGAACTTTGACTAGGTTGAATTATACTAGCCTCTAGCATTTCTACAACCATACGTTCAATTTCACTCTTTTGGGCATATGGATATCTATACGGCTTGATGTTTGGAGGAACACTTCCTGGAATCAGATGAATAGCATGATCATGATCACGAATAGGTGGGAGACCTTTGGGAGTCTCAAATACCTTGGAATGATTGTCCAAGACTTTTTTGAGATCTGGAGAAATAGATGATTTCAATGTGGAAACATCTAGCGAACATAATTGTGTGATCACACCTCTTTGTTCCTTTTTTAGAAGCAATGTCATACAGTTAGAGCTAATTATCTTTCTTGGTTTCCCTGCAATACCCCTTAATTCAACTTCCTTTCCTTCCGCAAAAAATTTAATGAAAAGTTCTTGAAAATTAAAAGCTATTGTACCCAAGGATTGTAGCCATTGGACTCCTAGTACAACATCGACACCTCCCATTGGAATGGAAAGCATTGGGCAAGTTAATACATATTCTCCCATGGATAGCTTGATATTATGGCACTTTCCAGAGCAATTTATTGTTCCTCCATTTGCAACCATCACTTGACACTCTGGTGCTGGATATAGGAAGCAATTCAATTCTTTTGCTACCATACAATGAATAAAATTTTGGGTACTTCCTGAATCAATCAACACTATTACCCTTTTCTTCTTGATTTGTCCTTCTATCTTGATGGTTTGAGGAGTGGTAATTCCAGCCAATGCATTACAAGATATGGTTAGATTCATTTCTTCTTTATCTAGGCTTTCTTCCTGGAGTATATCCTCTTCTTTTGACCTTTCTTGCTTCTTTTCTTCTTCCTCTTCACAATCTATGTAGAATAATTTCTTCTCAGCACACTTATGACCTTTAGTGTATTTTCTATCACAACTGTAACAAAGCCCTTTTGCTCTTTTTTCTTCCAATTTTTGTGGTTTCAACCTTATAGGTTGTGGAAGACTAGGGGCAACAACACTTCCATCTTTATAGTTGTGAGTGGTATGCTTCCTGGTTGCCATAATTTTTCTTTCCATTTTTCTTGCTAACCTGAATGCCTTCTCTAATGAATCAGGTTCCCAAAGGCAAACATCATGTTGGATATTATCCTTTAAAGTCCCTATGAACACATCAATCCTATTCTCCTCTGGAATATTTTTTACCCTTATGTTCAATTTTTGGAACTCCTCAATGTGCTCCATTATTGAACCCTTTCGTTTGAGACTTATCAATTGGCTAAAAAAAGTGTTGCTTTTTGTATCCTCATAATGTGTTGTCAATTCTTCCGTAAAAATTGCCCAAGTGATAATTTGTTTATGAGAGTAAAGCCATTGATACCATACAAACTGATTTGATTCCAAATATAAAGTTGCAATATGTACCTTTTATGTGTTTTGCACATTATCGTGATCGAAAAATTGCTCCATCTGTAATATCCATGTTGCGGG
The DNA here is from genome assembly GCA_031772625.1 of Pinus tabuliformis. NCBI lineage: Eukaryota > Viridiplantae > Streptophyta > Pinopsida > Pinales > Pinaceae > Pinus > Pinus tabuliformis. Next base: position 778,801,832 of record CM062812.1, on the reverse strand, counting down.
ATCCTTGCCATCAAACTTCCTCATATCGATTTTTGGAATATGGTGGGTCTTTGTTCCAACATTAGAGTCTATGAAATCATGATTAACATTTCTTTTGTTTGCATCATGAGTTTCCTTTACTACCCTTTCACCATTAGTAAGTATTTCTTGTAGAAAATTTGTTAAATCTGTCTTCAAATCTATCTTCAATTCATCAATCTTAGCTTCCATGCCCTTTATCTTAGATTCATGCCATTTATCTTAGCTTCTGTTAGCTTTTGTGAGAGTGAAATTTGTTGCACTTGGTCTTGTAATTTTGATATATCATGTAGAATTTCTTCCTCTTCTTCATGAGTCATGCTAGAGCTTTCAAGTTGCTTACTAGGTGTTTGCATTTTCTTTCCTCGAGGCATCAATTACCGATAATAGTGCTCTATTATGCCTTTTGAATTCCTTCCAAATGATTTTTTAAACCAAGCTTAAGAAAAAATATAAAAAAATCTACACACCTTTTTTCACTTTGTAGGAGCTCGATATCGCCTCTGATGTATCTCTGTAATTTTGGATCATCCAGTTCTGAAATTGCAACTTGCAGTAGCCCTCTGTGTCCTCTTTCCAATGCCACTAGTCTGATCCCAATTGGATTCTCTAAGGAAGAGTTATGCCAAATCTCCCACAGTGACCTGATTATAGACTAGTTTAGTAGAGCGAACTTGTACGACATGCCACATGTCCCTGTTTTGACATTTGGCTCTAAAAGGTATATACAAGAAACTACAGGCCGTCCTCTTTCTGTACCTTCTTACGAAATTTCAATCTAATTCTCAGAGAGAAAGATATGACGATTTTCCTTAGGTCCCCTACTTGGAATGTAATTCTGGAGTCTGCAAAAAGACCAACTTCCTCAGATCATATCTCCAAAAATATAGCGCAAAAGGCTCTAAAATTCGGACCCGAGGTTCATTGCGATTTCTTCTCAAAAGGGTTTTTTTTTTTCACTTCTGAAATTTTGCAGAAAAAAGTTATAGCGAAAATTCCACGATGACTTATTTGGAGCAGAAAAACCCTAGAATCCAAAGCTCTAATACCAAATGTTATGAAACCAGCTCACAAAAAGATAGAAAAGATAGATCAATGCCTTAGAATTCAGCCTCTTCGAGGGGGAAACCTCCTTTACATTACACAAATGGATGATACTTTGATGATTCAAATGAAAAAACATCCTTTCTATATATAGGAGTCTAAGGAGTCACAGTATAACCCAGCTGACCTAACAATAATAATATAAAGGTACAAAAATAACAATAGAGGGATTCTATGGGGCACAATAATAAAAATATGGGGACAATAGGGGCACAAAAATATTAATAAGGGATACAAATAAAATAGTAATGGGGTAATCACTAGTATTATAGGGACCTAACAACACTACATGCGCTACAAAATCACTGAAGCAGCCTTTTTCAGCAGAAAAACTGTTTTAAGTAGTCAACTTCCAGGAGTTTTTTTGGGCAACTGAAAGCATATTTTGGAAGAGTTAAAGATATTTTTATTCCTAACATATTTAAATACAAAAACCTCTTTCAGTTTCTTCAAATTCATTATGAGCTGGGAGAAGTTGATGACTCAACTTGCGCTACGAAACTGCTGTAGGAGCAGTTTTTTAGAAATCACAATTTCCAGTTTACACCTAATATTCAAAGACAGTTTCTAGGCAGTAGGAAAGGTATTTCAAAAAACCAAGAGATTTTTTTGTTCAAAACAGAGTGGTCTACAAAAGCCTCCTTCAGTTTTGCAAAATACATTTTTTATGAGGAGAAAACAAGCTCTGTCCCAACACCTATTTTTCAGCCAGAACAGAGCAGGGGACAATTTCCTAGTTTTCAAGACAGATGAAGGAGAAGCTATTGAAGGCTAGCTGGGGGGTTATGGACATCACCAAGTTTGAATTTAAGAAGGAGCAACTGCCAAAAACCGAATTTATTCCACAGTCAAGGTTGTTGCCAAAACAATAAGGAGTTACACTCCTAGTTGTATTAGGATTCTAGGACTGTCAGTTAACAGCTAGTTGTAATTAATAGTTTGTTTTAGGTATGAGTAGGTGTCAGGTCAAGCAAATTCGAATTCTCTTGATGAAGGATCATGGAATCCTTATTGTAAAAGCTATATATGAAGCAAGAGATGAAATTATAAAAGGTTGGAGTTTTCATTAGTAAAGGAAAGATTGTGTTATTGTAAAAAATGTGTTTTTTCATACTTAATACAGTGATCAGTTTGACTACTCAAGATTCACAAAGAGTTTATATGTTTGATGTTCTTATGGATTTATAGAATTACTTATTTGTAGTGGTATGAGATTTTGATACTTAGAATTCATTGGAAAATTCTATAACTTCCTTCACATGCTTGTAAATTGTGTTGTTTCAGTATGTTACAGTTTTCTTCATAAACCTAAACTCTAAGTGCCTTGATTTCTATATCTTGCTAATCATGTTGTTTTGTTGAAGGCCATTTTGACTCCATAACCCAATAAATGTTTGCTAATCGTACTTTCAAACGGTCAATAAGTTATACTTCCATTCATTTTGTTCCTAGAGTTAGCCATCTAATCATTAATCAAAAACCCTAAACCTAGTGAGAGAGCCCTCTCAGGTTGAGGAGGCTAAGCCTTAGCCAAATTATTGGTTTGAAATAGCTACACTGAGATTGACTTTATGAGCAGCCTATCAGGGTCCTATTTTGGTGATAACACATCCTTTAAGAGTACTTCCTTCCTATGATTGCACAAACTCGAGCTTATGCTTATGATTGGATTTGGAGTATGAATTTATCATGTGAGAGTAAAATCAATCCATTTTTTATTGAGTGTAATGCTATAACAATGGGAATGAAAATGGAAAGATGAGGTTGAGGGTTTGGATCACAATCAAATAATCTATGACACGTCGAACTGGGTGCTCTAAATTCCTTATTATTTCTAAATTTAGTGTGCTACCTAACTCCACATATGGTTGAGGAGGAATTCTGATTGAGTTCATATAATTCCTTTGAATTAAAATAGATGAGCTATAATATGGGTTCTATTTCAAAGTTCTATTATCATAGTGAGGTTTCTTAGAAAAATTATAGGATGAACTATTGATGGACTAATGTGCCTTGCAATGTATTTTTCCTTCCTGTGGGATAATGTGAATACGATTCTCCCTTTCTCATAGTTTATTTTAAATATTTTTATCCATTTCTCTTTATAAAATGGTTCTCTCTTTCACATGAGATATTTTAGCATAAGATTTAATATTTCCTTTTTCTACTATATAGAATGAGAGAAATCTTACCTTGTAAACATCTGAAGAAAAAGGGATTATTATTGCATCATTTTTTTTAGCCTTAATTTAAAGCTTTGATAAATATTCATTCTCTCATCTCCATTGTTAAAGTTGTTCTCACTTGCACAAAGAACTAACAAGAATTGTTTTAAAGCTTTGATAAGTATTCATTCTCTCATCTCCATTGTTAATGTTGTTCTCACTTGCACAAAGAACTAATAAGAATTGTTTAAAAATTTCAAGGACGCCCTCATCTTTAATGGCTTATGGAAAAGAATCTATGAAGGAGAAGGTGACAATGTACTTGTTAAGCTCGTGCTAGACAAAGAACTAGCCATTTCGTAGAACAAGAGAAACAAGGCCTATTCGCCAATTGGTACTTATGTAAGTGAAGAGGTGAGTTATTATATTGTTCTAATTATAAATTGTTATTATGCATTGAAGAAGTTAGAAGATCTGTATGACTCACACTCAAAATTGAAAGTTGTTTAGTTGATGATTAAACTCTTCAACCTTGAGTTGAAATAAGATGACCCCTTGGCTCTAGCCTCAAAGATTAGATCCATCATGCATGATTTAATGTCACTAGATTCTAGATGGACATTCTTGTTATAACCTTTTTCAAGGATTTCTATCCCAAATACTCACATTATCTTGAATTGCTACAAGAGAGTACATAACTCAAGACCATTAATTTTGAATCTCTTGTTGAGAAGTTTATAGAATTTGAGAAATAATTTGGGAAGAGGAAGACACCATATCAATTCCCTAAAGAAGCATTGTGTATTCCATAGAAATAGAAGAATTGATCGCATGATTCTTTTAAAGGAAGAGGTGGTAAAATAGGATGTGGAAGCAAGAATCATAGAGGCAAGGGGTAATTACCATCAAGGATAAATATATGATATCCATTGCATTCATAATGATAGAGATGGACATGATGCATCCACATGTAGAATCCCCTAGGAGAGAATCAAGTAAGAATGCAAAGAAGACAAAGGTAAAACACTAGATCCATAAAATGGTAAAGCACCTAAAGTTTCTCTTTACATTATTTCCCATTGCAACATTATAGTAAATGAATATTAGTTTCATACTTCATTTTATTCTTAGAGATATGCATGGCTATTGATATAGGTGGGACATGCCATATGACATTTTCAAAATAATCCTTTCATATCTCAGTGAAAATGTAGATGGATCAATGAAATTTGCAGATAAGTCAAATATCAAGCCATCCAAACTTGGAACCATTAGGATTAAACATCCTAGACTTCTTGACATTCTTTTGCATGCTATACTCTGCTTTCCAGAACTATGGAGTAACATGTTTTCCCTTGTTCATACTTTCAAACAAGGACACTCTATTCATATGTTTTGTGGAAAAGTGCATATAATAAAAGAATCGGATAACACATTTGTCATAAATGGGATAGAGGAGGAAAGTTGCAAGGAACATCTTCTTGTGAACAAAATTCTACATATTTTTCTTACTATAATGAAGGTACATTTCCATCCAGTCTTCTATGGCATGCAAGATTTAGAAATATTAATTATGGTAGTCTTTGTTTGTTGAAAAGGAATGGCATTTTTTGTTTTCCAAATATTCCAAGGAAACTAATTCACTGTGATACTTGTAACCTAGGAAAACATAGCAAAACTCCATTTCATGATTATACTTCTAGAGCACATAGAAAGGTTATATTGATTCATTTTTATTTTTGGTGGCCTATTCTTATTCCCTCTGTAAATTGAGATAGATATATAATGACTTTTATTGATGATTACACTAGGATGTGTTGGGTATACTTGTTAAGAAGTAAATCAGAACATTTAAAATCTTTTATAAATTTTGATGCATGGATAGAACATTATGCACAATCATGTACGAGCTCCCTTCATACTAATAATGGAGAAAAATATACTTCTAATAAATTTGAATGATATCTTTATCAACATGGAATTCTACATCAAACTAATGTCCCTTATAATACTCAACAAGATGGTGTAGTTGAAAAAATAAACAAGACTATCTTAAATATGTTTTAATGAATGATTATTTCGAAAAATGTAAAGCTAATGTTTTGGGTTGATGCAATTCTATTTGCTATATATGTCAAAAATCAATGTCCATATCATGTTCTTATAAATAAGACTCCTTATGAAATGTGGTATGGCCACATTTCTTTGGTAAGGCATCATAGGATATTTGATTCAACCTACTATGCATTTATTCCTGAGGAACAAAGAAGAAATATTGATAGAAGTATTTGAACATGCATCTTCTTGGGGTATTCAAATGCCACCAAAGCATATTATATTTATTATGAGGTAAACAACAAGTTTATATTATCTAGAGATGTGATTTTTCTTGAATCTTCCAAGACTAACAACACCATTGAATGAAAAGATCATCATTTGAATATATTCAATCATATAAACAATTCTCATGAATTTGATAATGTGGTTCAACATATTGAAGGAGGGATCCTTATCTTGGATCCACCCATGGAATCTCCTTCTGAATCATTGCCTGCCCTCATGATGTTTTGACCATTCCATAAAATTAAGAAGGAACTTTGACTAATGCGATTAAGAATATTTGAAGGCTAACTCTTGATGTATCCCCATATAAATCATCAAATAAAATTGGACCATATTATAAATGTCACCCAAATTGACTTATCAAAACACTTGAAAATGTTCACCTTGATGAGGTTGGAAAGATAAGAACTAGAAGTTCCACCATACAAAATGGAAGTGATGTAGATGATTTTGATTTAGTTGATGATATGAATGTTTCATATGATTATGAGTCAATTTTTTCTACTAATTTTGAACCAAATTCTTTTAAAGAAGTTTCTTCTCCTGATGAATGAAAAGAGTCAATGGAGGAGGAGTATGATGCTCTCATAAGGAATAGAACATGGAATCGTGTGGATCCTTTATTTGGTAACAAACCAATTGGATGCAAGTGAGTCTACAAGAATAATTATAAATTAGATGTATCACTTGGAAAGCAAAAATCAAGGCTCATGGAAAAAGGAATTTCAAAAAAAGGAGGTGTCGATATGGAAAGTGATTTTCCCCCACAGCAAAATGGGCCAATATTCAAAGTCTCTTTTCATTTGAAGCTCACAATGGATGGAAATTCCACTAGTTGGATGTGAAGATCTCTTTCCTTAATGGAAAATTCAAAAAAATAAGTCTTCCTCTCCTGAATGGAAAACTTTCTTGTGAAGGGGCAATAACATAAAGTATGAAAACTCATCAAACCCTTATATGGAGTAAAACAAGCACCACAAGCTTGGTATGAAAAATTGATTGAGAATCTTCTAAAATTAAATGTCAAACACTTTAATATTGATGATGCAACCCTAATTGTCAAGTAGGTGGGAAACATTGCTTTCTACCTTGTGGTATATGTAGATGATATGTTGATAACATGAAATAATGAAAACCATATTGCATCAATAAAGAAAGAGTTGAAAAAAGGATTTGAGATGATAGATTTGTGACACCCTCAGTACTACTTGGGCATTGAAGTGACCCAAAATACAAGGTATATATTCCTCTCTCAAAAGAAGTAAATTGGATATTTGTTAAAAAAAATTGGCATGAATGAATGCAGTCCCTTTTCCACTCAAATGGAACAAAATCATAATCTCACATCTAAAGAAGGAAATCAATTTGAGGATACAACCAAGTCTAGACAACTTGTGGGAAATCTTAGCTACCTCACCACTACTAGACGAGATATTTCATTTGTTGTTGGAATCCATTCCAAGTTTATACAAAGGTATTGTGAGGGACATTGGTCTGCTACAAAAAGAGTTCTAAAGTACTTGAAAGGATCTCAAGAATATTTGGAAATGGAAAAATTCATCCTAATTGTATATTTAGATTCAAACATTGGTGTAGATAAGGAAAATGGAGTGTTTAATTTAGGTTTTCTTATGAGTCTTCGATTAAGATCTATCTCTTTGAGGTCACACCAATAGTTAGTTCCAATAGATTCCACAACATAGGCTGAATATGTGATAACTACAAAAGAAAGAAAGGAGATTGTGTGGCTCATAAGTTTTTTTTAAGACTTGTAGATGAAACAAGTGAACTCTACTACCCTTATAATTCACAATACTTTTTCAATTAAGTTTGACAAGAATTCCAACTTCCATGATCAAACCAAACATATCAATAAAAGGTACCATTTTATTCAATATCATGTAGAGGCCGAGACTATTCATCTACAACATTGTTCCACAATTGAGAAAATTACAATCATCTTCACCAAGTCACTTGGAAGATAGAAGTTTGAAAGGTTTAGAATTATGCTTAGAATAAAAAACACTACTTTAGATTAAGGGGAAAATTTTAGACACCTAATCCCTAGGATTAGTTGAACAAACTATATATTTGTAAATAAATAAAAATAGTCAGTTATAATAGGAAGCAACCTTGGAAGATGAATTCCAAAGGTCAGACCTCCATATTATATAATTCTATTTATAATAATGAAAAACATCAATTCACGAGCTATTTTCCTTGGCTTAACAAGTGTAAATATTTAAATCTCAACACTATAAAAAATAAATAAAACATAAAAAAGAAAAAGTTGGATTAATTAAAATTTAAACCATATAACATATATAAAACAATTTATTTTAGAGAAAAAAATATGAAACAATTAGAAGCTAGCAAGTAAGTGAATAACTAAGGAAACTAAGAAGAAGGAGGTCACTAAGGAAAATAACGAATATTTTGGGGAAACAAATATTTTCAAGTAAGATTTTGGCACAAATTTAATAAATAGTATTCTATGTTTATGCAATTATAGTACCATTTCTTAAGAAATATTACATCAAACAATCTGCCCATTTTGTTACAAATAGTAACGAACCAGAAATTTGTAAAGTCTTCCCGTATGGAGAAGTAGTATTCAATATATTTTCTACAATTACAATATAAATGCATTTTGATATTACAATACATTTGTTTTTTTAGTAAAGTAAAAATAATAATTCTATGACATTCACTGAAATATAAATGCATTTTGATATTACAACACATTTGCATGTTTTGTATGAAAACTCCATTCCACTTTTGTCACACCTCTCTGTATGTCATGATGAGGTTTTTGGTTTTACTCTAACCAATTTCCTCACTTGCAATTTTAATTTTCTCTCTCTGTGGAGGATCATAGCTCTTCTCTTTTTTCATACTCTAGTGTGACTTTCCTACTAGTAGCTCAAGAGTTTCCCTCTCAATAGCCTCTCTAAAGTATTTTTTGGTGGTAAGATATATGACCAAAAGACAAATTGTTAAGATAATATTTTGAGGTTGGATAATATTTTATATTATATAAATATTTCATAGTTTGTCTTTTCTCAAAATGCTATTAATTTTTAGGTATAAATAACTACACCACATATCTCATAATGAATCATATTTCGTTATTTTTAATCGGGAAAGAGAAATTCAGAATCACATTCCCCTATTTCAAGCAAACGAGACAAATTTTCACCATAAATATCTTTCAATCCCATGGTATTGGGTGGTCAATGATATTCTTCCATTGTATTTAATGTGATAAATCATATTTAGGACAAACAATACATAATTTTCAAGCCCATGGTTTTGAGTGACCCATGATATTCGATGAAATGAAGTTTATATAATTTAAATGTTCTCAGAAATGCATTTTAACATTGAGTTTTGTATTATTATTATTATGATATAACAAAGTTGGTTCTATTTGAACGAACAAAGTTATCTCAACTTAATTTTATATTTAAATAAACATTTTATTATTAATTAGAGAATAAAGATACATTTACATTTTTAAGGTTTCAAAATAAATATCTATCATATGAAATTTTATAATTTTAATGGACAAAAATAATATATCGATATTAATTATATGATTTTCGCATAGGATTTATATTTACTCCATACTTTTATTGTAAATATTCATTCAATATAAATAATTTAAATATAAAATTTCAATTATTACGTTGAGGTGTTTTATAGTTCGTTATGGAAAAAATCTTGTAATAATTATAAATTAAATTAAATATTTTAATATTAACTTTATAAATAATTGAATCATAAAAAAATTCTCTCACATAAAATTTAAGCCATATAGAACATAAATTAGTTTAAAATAAAAACATAAAATAATTAGAAGTGAGCAAATTAGTGAATAGCCGAGGAAACTAAGAAGAAAGATATCATTGATGAGCAATATTTCCTCGTGTTGAGCCAATAGAACATAAATTAGTTTAAAATAAAAACATAAAATAATTAGAAGTGAGCAAATTAGTGAATAGCCGAGGAAACTAAGAAGAAAGATATCATTGATGAGCAATATTTCCTCGTGTTGAGCCAATTTTGATACAAATAATAAGAAGCCAGAAATTTGTAAAGTCTTTTAGTATTTTTTTTTTTAAATGGAGTGGTTAGTCCTTTGTAGAAACATTTATTAGGTTCATTGTACAACATTTTTACATATATACAAGGTCGTTAACCGTCACATCAATTAACATATATCACGATAATACAAATCGCTGCCAAGCAGCAACACGATAGGGATCGAACATGGGTCGGGGGCGAAAAGCCGCAGCCCAGACCACTACACCATGCACTCACGTGCAAAGTCTTTTAGTATAGAGATATAGTATTCAATGTATTTTTTGTAATTACAATATCAATACATTTCTATATTACATTGTGTTTTCCTTTGAACTAGAATTATGTTTTCCTTTGAACTAAAATAAAAATAATAGTTTTATCACATTCTTGTAAATAATAAATGCATTTTGATATTACAATGTAGTTATTCGACTGGTCTTGGTTGTTCCTAGCTCTGGAAATTCATTTCATCACTACATTGATTTCCTAACCACCAACAAAAACACAATGTTTAATATTGTGTTCCTATCCCATAGGAAAACTCATTTATATATTATTAACAAGGTGTCAATCGATTGCATTTGTTTTTAACAACCACAAGTCTTCTTTGTATTTCCATATATGCCAACGAAATTCTTTTCATGGGCATCTCTCTTGGTTGAATTGCTCCTCTATTTAAATTATAAGTATCTTTGACCCAATTCCAAAGCTATCTTGGGATTCATTTTAGTGTTAAAAACTATGCTATAATGCTTTTATTTAGAATGGCCTTTATGCACCTATTAATTAGTTTATAGGTATTAAAGATATTGCTTAATATTTTATTTCAACGATTTTATTATATTATATAGTGTATAAATATTACACCATTTTCAACAAATTATGATTAATATCTTGGATTCATTTTAGTATTGAGGAGTGCTTTAAGACGCTATTGCTTTAAGTATTACTTAACCCTTTACTCCAACAGTTTTCTATATGGTACATCTTTTTATTCTTCTCTAACTACTAAAATAATTGAAAATTGAAAACTTAATTTGCTGGCTTAAACACTTATAGAATGTATAGATTCATTCCGGAACAAACTTTTTCGCGAACTCTAATTGATTTCATCTCAGCGCATATATCTATATCTATATATATGATTAAGATTTAGGGTGGAGATTTTTAATATAAATTAGACTTAATATATTTTAATATATATTAATAAATAAATATTTAATTATATAATATTATAATATTAAATTAAATTATATTAGACCTAATATTATAATATTTAAAAATAAAATATTATATAATATTTAATGTAATATTATATAACATGATGTTTAATATTAGATAATATTAATATAATATTATATAGTATTATATAATATTGATTTTTTAGAGGAAGAGGAAGTAAGGTTTTTCCAAGATTTAAAAAAAATGAATTTGAAAAATCATCAAAGTCTTAAAATTAAATTAAAAACTAGACAAACAAAATTATTGAAATTTCATTAAATTAAATAGGTAAATGCATATATAAGGTCCTAACTCAAATTTAGATTATTTTGATATTAGTATTTTTTTTAATTGAAAGATGTGTGTCTGTATATTTCTATTTGATTAATTGCATTTGAGGCATTGATTTTAGTGTATATGTTGGCTTCTAATATTATTTGATTGTTAACACTAGATGCATTGATTTCAATGTAGATGTTAATTTTTTTTATCTCAATTAACAAAATAGATGACGTGCATTGCTTTCAAAGTAATTACATTAAAAGCGTGCATTAATTCCAGTGTATGGACAAAATAGTTATTTGTGACATGCATTGATTTATGTGCTATAGTAATTCAAGTTACCATGTCCTCTCATAATAACGAGATGGATGATGTGCATGTTGATGACATGAGAAGAAAAACACATGAATATGTTAGACAACAACATCAACAATAAAGAGATAATTTAGAATAAGTGAATGATGATATTGTCTCTTTGATCTTCTCTTTTCTTGTTACTCATTTCTTCCAAATTCTCTCTTTGTTGTTGGTGATGTCATCTAACATATCCACTTATTTCATCTTCAATATGGACATCATCCATCTTCAACATGTAAATCGTTCGAGAATGGGAAAATAGAAGGGAAGTGCTTAGTTGTCTTGGCATTGGCTCATCCCCAATTAATGAGTATACCACTATGAGATTATTCGATATGAAATTTCCAGCAATGTTTTGAAAAGGTGAAGCAAACTGGTCGTAAGCACAAACAGAAACTTTAATCTTCATAAGTATGCAAAACATCTTCTTAGATATGTTCAATAATTTTTTTTTCCTAGACATGACTTAAACCAACCTAGATTCATCTCAACTTTGAATCTATCATGTGTTGAGAGGGATGAAATCTCTAAAAGTGCAATTTTTTCCTCAGGGTTTGCACTCATAAATAATTTTTCACTCTGTGAGATTTGATCCTTGTTGGCACTTGATAGGTCCAGTGCTATGATGGATCTAGGATGATTTTTAATTAGTTAACATAAATAAATTTACACTTTTTATGTTTCTAAATAAATATTTCTTATGAAAAATAAATTTATATGAAGTTTTATAATCTTTGTGGAGATCCAATGTCATGATGGATCTAGGATGATTTTTAATTAGTTAATATAAACAGATTTACATTTTTTATGTTTCTAAATAAATATTTATCATGAAAAATAGATTTATATGAAATTTTATAATTTTAGTGGAAATAATAGTGGATTTATATTAATCATGTGATTTTAGCCTGGGTTTTATATTTACCTAATAAAAAAAACATTAGTCATAAACAGTCATCGAATAAAATAATATTAAATTTCACCTAACAACTTTTTTCAATAAGGAATTATTCTTAGAGTTCGTATACTTTTCCATGAGAAGATTAAATGATTCACCTACCTTAAAATGATTCATCTCCAATTATTAATACTATAATAAATATCACATGCTTAATTTTTTCCTTAGGATCTTCTCCTTTGCCTTCCTGCTTGTATCCTCTTCTCATTCATGTCCAAGGGTTATCTATTCCCTCTCGTCAACATTATGTTGTTGTTATTTTTTATTTTTTTTGCAGTTCAATCTTATGACTAGAGGAAAAGGTGTCACCACCATGGAGGATGTTGTGATGTCTCAGGGCCCTCCACATCTAGAGCTTAGAGAGATGTTAAAATATTTTCTAGTATCTATCATAGCAATAACCCCTCCCCTTTCTAGAAAGAAATTGAAAAGGAAAAGGAAGAAGAGAGCACACATAAGAACTCCCTTGAGAGTGGGTATTGTGACAAGGGCCATTATGTTATGAAGAGCCATAATAGTGCATGATCACCATAAAGTGTTTGGTCCAAGTTGTAAAGCCTAGCCATAGGCATGATGTATTCCCCGAGGTTGTTTTAAGAATTGTTGTTTAGGCATACAAGTAGCTAACCTGCACATGATGTATCAAGTGGAATGAACCACTTGAATTCGGAAACCTTTTATTTGGCCTTATAATCCATTATTCTAGTGATAGGGGAAAAATGTATTTCCTTAGAACAACTGATGTCCAGAGGGTCTTTGTTGAAAGGAGCCTCCAATTGACCTTTTCCAAGAGAGATTTAGAAAAAGTACGTAAGTCCTTAAGGCCCCAACCACCCCATGCATTTTATATATTCAATTATTTATTAATAATAATAATTTGATTTTAATATTATTGTCAAATTAGATGTTACAGTGGTATATGGGATCTTTTTATTTATCTCTTTATGTGTAGGATAAAAGAGTCATTCGGTGAAACAATTGGATTTAATTATTATTTTTCGGTATTTTTCTAATCCATGCATTTTCCGAGTGTATTCTCATGTCGTGCACCCTTTTTAAAGGCATGATGAATTTATCGTGAGATGTGTTTTGGCAATTCAGAGGAGATGATAAAAAGGAGGAGGAGATTCTGAATATTTTGTTGGTGGCATAATAAAATGTTGGGTCATTTTTATGTGGATGTAGTTCATATTGGATAAACCAAGTAAATTGTTTCCTTTGGATTTTCTATGATTTATGGCTATGTGTGCCTATTTTATTTTTATTTATCTCTCATTTTTGTAAGAGTGGATGACATAGTGTTTGTGGATATGTATAAGATTCGGAATTGATTATTTCTTGAATGTTTGGATTGGAAATATGGACATTTGCTGTTGAAATATGGTTTGAAGCACATACCATGGCGCTATGGATGGAAACCTTGCTAATTTCTTTGTTTTAGTGAAAACTCCCAACAATTTATGAGATGAGATGAGTCCTATGAAGGTGCTCGTGGTAGAGAGCATAGATAAGAACTCCCTTAAGAGCGCGTATTGTGACAAGAGCCAATACGTTATGGAGAGCCATAGTAGTGCATGAACACCATAGAGTGTTTGGTCCAAGTTGTAAAGCCTAGCCATAGGCATGACGTATTCCCTGAGGTTGTTTTAAGACTTGTTGTTTAGGCATACAAGTAGCGATCCTGCACATGATGTCTCAAGGTGTGGAAAGAACCACTTGAATTGGTACAAGGGTAGCATTTGTACTTGAATGTTAGACTAAGGTTGGTTTGTTGTAACACTTATTATTCATGAACACATGTTGTATTGCAATGGCACAGAGTTATGTATGCTTATGATGGATTGATGGGGGGAATGTGAGATGGGTGATGAGCCATTTATGGGGAAAAATGTCATAGAAAATTGGTGGATACAATTAATACTCATGGATTTTGATGTATGGTAAATATTTTATATGGAAATCAACAACAATATTGAGACCTAGTTAATCTCCCCAGGTAAAATTTAAGTGGGGGATTGTTAGGCAAAACTTGTTGGCAACTTAAAGGCTCAATGTTTTGGTAACTCATGGTTTTGGCCATGGTATTCTTATGTTATGTAAAATATTTAAAGTGATGATGAATCCATTACAAGATGTCTTTTGACAATTATGAGGCCATGGTAAAAGGAGGGGTTAAAGGAGGGGAAGACTATAACAATCCCTAAGAGTTTGTTGGTAAGATTAGGAAAGGCCTCACCATTTCTCTAGAATGTAGCTTATGTTAGATGAACCACTTAAATATTGTCCTATAAATTTGTTATGATTTATAATTATGTGTTACATACTAAAATCAATTATCAACTTGTAGAATAGTAAATCAAATGAATATGGTTATAGAAAATAGTATTTCCTTATAATAAATTGATGTTAAAATTTATAAAGATGTAGTAACTATATTCCTCCCAATTTGAAATTATAACATTTAAAAAAAATAACATGTTATTAACAACCTATAATTTCTTATCAACTATGTTAATACAGATCATGGCTATTTTAAGATATTTTATAAACTAACCCGCTCTACAGCCGACTATATGTCTATCCCTGTTCATCCGTCATCAAAGTTAATTTTGCTCATGTCCGCCAAAGAGAATATTTTAAAAATAAATAAATAACTATACAAAACATTTAAGTAATGTCTACTCATAAAAAAAATTGCACCATGAATTAGATTCCTGTGAGCTCATGTTAGATCAGTGTTTAAAATAAATCTATACTGGTTTAAATTTAGAATCTATGTTACCTTTAACATTCTAATTCTTTTAAGCATTTGATTGAAATGCCTTATCCACTTACTTCTGTCCGATTCAAATTGAGGATAAACACTGTGCCACACTGTAATAAAGTGACATGGTAAGAGGATAAACAAGTCCACCACACTAATAAAGCACACTGTAATAAAGTGACATGGTAAGAGGATAAACAAGTGCACCACACTAATAAAATTCTTACTAATAAAGCACACTGTAATAAAGTGACATGGTAAGAGGATAAACAAGTGCACCACACTAATAAAGTTCTTACTAATAAAGCACACTGTAATAAAGTGACATGGTAAGAGGATAAACAAGTGCACCACACTAATAAAGTTCTTACTTTTGGAATACCGCTAAATATAATGGGGATTTGTTTGAAAGGCCCTCTTGCATCCATTGACTTCTCTATTATCGAATTGCCATGGTGAGAGGCTACCCATTGTCTGGCACTATATTAAAGTTATCTCTTTTGGAATACCGCTAAATAAAATAGGTATTCGAGCAGGACGGTAGGACAAACTAAATTTCGAAGGTATAGAGCGGTTATCGA
Source organism: Pinus tabuliformis (assembly GCA_031772625.1). NCBI lineage: Eukaryota > Viridiplantae > Streptophyta > Pinopsida > Pinales > Pinaceae > Pinus > Pinus tabuliformis. The sequence continues at coordinate 778,785,953 of CM062812.1, read as the reverse complement.
GGCTCAAACAGTAGCGATTCGAATATCAAATCACAACAAAATCAGCGTACCGAACAACACGCCTCAGGCCATCCTTAACTCGAATACAGATTCCCGAAATATGGCGCGATCCGATGGCCAGAGGCGCGGTGAAAAAAATTGAGCGTGCCAATGTCCGTCGGATCCCGGAATATTCCGAATCTGCCATTGACTTAACCGCCTCAAAGATGAGGATGGTGGGATTCGACGTCACTGACAAAAGGATGGTGGTGTTTAAATTTTATTTTACAGTTCAATGGACCAAATCTTTGCGCTGGATTTCGGGTCTTGTACTTCAATCCAGTCTTGTACTGCCGGTACCCAGAATGGAAGGGATTGGATTGTGGTTCTGGTGCATGCAAAGGTCCAGAACTATCTGTTCTTTAGCCAGGTACCTTTTTATCAGATCGCTAATTTCAAAGAAGCTATCAATCCTAGCACTACAGTTGCACCCGTGAATCGTCACATCTCCTTAGCACGGCATCGGCCACAAGCCTTCGACTGTGCTGTTACTCTTTCTTTGGTCATATGTAATTAATTATAGCACTGGTGTATTGTCATCTTCATCTCGTGGGCTGGCTCTATATAAACCCCTAGAGCCTCTCATCAAAACCCCATGGAACGAAGCAGCCTTAGCGTTGGGCACATCTGCTCACGTTGAATGTGTCCCCGTGGATCATGCCTCAGCAAGATATCAGAATCCCAAGTTGGATGCTTAGTCCATTGCAAGCAATCATGGCGTCTTTTTTTGCTTTTATTAAAACTATATAATCTTTTCAGTGTAGGAGTTTTCTAGATTACTCCCACCCTTTTTACGCACATAATACCCAAGGTTTAGGAGTTTTCAAGTGCTTTTTTTAATCTATATTTCCACAGTGGTTAGTCATGTTGTAATTTTTTTTTATTTATTTATTTTTTTTTTTTTTATAAAAATCCAAAGTGGTTAGTCAGGTTGTAAAATTTATTTGGGGCGAGGAACAGGTGAAATTTCTGACATTTTAAAGGTTCACTTTTTCAACTTATGATAGATGAAGTGTTCAGCCGAAATATTGATATTTCTGATATTTAACGTTTCACTTTTTCAACGTATGATAGATGAAGTGTTTACCAGAAATATTGATAGATGAAGTGTTCATCAGAAATAAAAATATAGAATGTTTCACCTCTTCCCACACAGTTTTCACCATAAATAACTTCATACCGTTTTCAAGGTTTCAAAAAGTCTCTGGTTTAGTTTAAAATGTTTTCGTATGGTGGTGTTATGTGGGGTTTCAAAAAGTCTCTGGTTTAGTTTAAAATGTTTTCGTATGGTGGTGTTATGTGGGTGTGTATGTAGGGTTCGAGGATTTGTGTTTCTTTCATATTTCTGTATATCTGTTACTGCAGATTCTTTATAGCGTTATGTTTTTATTTTCCTTAAAGGCCCGTCCTGTGTGTAGCTTTTTGTTTTCAGATATAAGATAATTTGAAGACATTTATTGAGATTTAATGGTCTATAAATGGAAACATGCACGAGCTGACGGGGTGCTCCCTTCAAACCAATCAATTGCTGTGTAGGGATGATTCGACTGCTGGTTCATGGATTCTATTACATTGTCACGTTGCTGGAGTTATTTTTCGTGGCAAGATAATGGTGTGCATGACACAGGAGTTGGAATGCCATTATGCGGCATTATATTGGATTGAAGGGAGCTCCTCGCAAGCCTCGTGCTGGGCCCAATAACGGGATTCTATTACATTGTCATGTTGCTGCAGTTGTTTTTTGTGGCAAAATAATGGTGTGCATGGCACAGGAAATGGAATGCCACTATGCGGCGTTATGTTGGATTGAAGCGAGCTCTTCGCAAACCTTGTGCCGGGCCCAATAACTGGATTTGCATCAATCTTTCCTCCAGTTGTTTTACTCAGGCTCTCGTTTAGGTTTTCACAAGTAGAAAACATCTTATGTCTATTTGAGCATATTCAAATTCCTTAGCATTTTGCTGTAGGTATTACAGCTAGGTTTCCAGGCTGAATGTTACAGCTAGCACCGTTAAGGGAGCTAGGCATTCTCATTTGATAGACTATTTATTTTTATTGGTTGATTCTAAGAGAAACAAGATGAGAAATTTACATGAGATATTCATACAATCGTTTTCACCGGTGTAACAGTCCGTAATGAGCAGCAACTGAAGTCCATCAGCAAGATGAATGCAACGCTGTATCAAACATGTTTTATCTGCCTGCCATTTGCATGGAAAGCAGTTCAATCTATTGATATAAATTTGTTCAATTCTCAAGAGTGCAGGTGGTGCGGTTAGTTGTTTTTATAACCACTTGGGTTGGAATCTCATACGATAATATGTCTATGATATTTCTAACTATGATGCTATGACATATTTGATTATGTAACGTGATTATCAACCTTGAATATGGACGTAGCTTGTACAAGATTGCTCAGTTGTCCACAGCCTTCATTTTCTGCTCAAACAAAATTATTGATTTGTTCATTGTGTCATTCCTGTATATTCAAGTTTTGTGATTCGAAGTTCGATTCAGTGTTCAAACAAATCCCCCGTGTGGATTCCTATACATGGCTATAATCTCAAATATTTTCCTGTTGGCAAGGGTGGCGTTTTACTGATGTCGTACGCTTAAGATAAGCCAAACGTCGGTGCAGGATCTATTTTTTTAATTCGTAAATTTATAACGTCGGTGCTGATGTCGTACACTTAAGATAAGCCAAACGTCGGTGCAGGATCTATTTTTTTAATTCGTAAAGTTATAACGTCGGTGCAGGATCTATTTTTTTAATTCGTAAATTTATAACGTCGGTGCAGGATCCATTTTTTAATTCGTAAATTTATAACGTCGGTGCAGTATCCATTTTTTAATTCGTAAATTTATAACGTCGGTGCAGGATCCATTTTTAATTCGTAAATTTAAAATGTCGGTGCAGGATCAAATTTTTTAATTCGTAAATTTATGTACGCGATTACGGTCACAATTTTAACTCTACAATTGTGAACGACTAAAGGGTTTCATGCTTGGCGGACTTGGATGCTCTTGGAAAAGTTTTATGGATTTCATTTCGATATTCCCTCGACGATTAGGGATGTTTTTTTTGGTGCAGTGGGTAAAAAGTTTTTTGGTGATTCATTTTTATTATTGCACTGTGGTGTATTTGGAGGTAGCAAAATGATTATATTTTCAACAATAAAAGATCTCCACTAATGGATATTTTCTCTAATATCTGTGCTTTTTTAAAGATATTCTTATTCTCTCCCCTTTGTCAAATATTTCTCAAGTTTCACCTCCTCAAAAGATGTGCCAAGGGCTTTTTTTGATGGGGCCGAACAGAAAGGTATGTGCAGCTGCGGTTTTCATATAGTGCCTGACAAAGGATGTTCTTTCTCCATTCATTGGAACGGAGGAAGAGGGACCAACATGATGGCAGAAGCTATGGCCCTCTCTTGTCTCTTGTGTTTTTGTCTCTTTTTAGATCTCCATGATGCCTCTATATATGGTGACTCCCAAGCACTAATTAATTTTGTTGCTGGAAAAAATTCCATCTCAAAATCTCATCTCGCTGGCTGGCTGGATTCTGTTTTTTATGGAACTCTTTAAATGGTGTTTCTATCAATCACATTCGTAGGGAGCTAAACCAAGAAGTCTAGTGTCTTTCTAAAAAAGGCCTTTTTGGAGGATCCGGAGTTGTGACACTTACAGGTTTTCTCAGATGGCATAAATATCTGCATACAAGACTTTCTCCCTCCTTTCTATTAGTCATCAATTTTCATATGCAATATTTCTGTTTTTATATAAGCTGTTCCTTCAACAGTCGAAAGGTTTTATACTCCATATGCTATGAGATTTTTGGGTATTATGTATAGGTACTTTCTTCCGGCTGATCTGCACTTACAGGTTTTCTCAGATGGCATAAATATCTGCATACAGGACTTTCTCCCTCTTTTCTATTAGTCATCAATTTTCATATGTATTATTTCTGTTTTTATATATGTTGTTCCTTCAACAGTTGAAAGGTTTTATACTCCATATGCTATGAGATTTTCGGGTATTATGTACAGGTCCTTTCTTCCCGCTCATCTTTTCCTGGGTATGGCAGTGAGTTTAAGTTTATCTCAATTACCCTAGCTAAGGATGATATGGTTCCTCTGATCTAGTTTTTTTGTTCTTGAACATATCCGATATATGCTGATCTATGATCTACTGATATATCTGAGTCTATGTCTTTCTAGTTTTTGTCGAACTATTATTTTTTCTGAAGCAACATATGTATATCGTGTCTATTTTATACTATACAGACTCTTTTATATCTCTTATATAAATAATATTACGCTTTTCCTGCCTAAAAAAAGCTTTCATTTGTACATTTTCCCGCCGTAATTTATGAACAAACTAAACATGTCAGCCCAAATCTATGGTATTTGTGCGGAATTTAATAACCATGTAAGCATATCGACGAGGGAAGGGCATCCTTCCGCAATCCTGCAACCGTAGGGTATTTGTTCGGTTTTGGTTTACTTTAAAATGAATTGATTTAAAAAAACGGATGGAAGTTGAACCACACAACAGAACCATATGAGAAAGTAAATTAAATTTCGTTAAACATAAACATGTTCAACGTGAAATAATAGGGGATTTGGGCATAAGAAGTAGTAGCCGCGGGATATTGAGTGATTTGGACTTGTTGGGAAGGTCATATGACTCAATGCGAGGCAGAACATGCTTTTAGGATATGAGTGCAGGTTGGGGAATCAGATCTAGAGGGAGGTCAATTCATAGCTCGCAAAAAGGAAAGCTTCAGGCTGGAGAGGACAATAACAATGAGAGCTAGGTGGACTAAAACAATGAAAAGGGATTATGTTATGTAATATAATGTCCCCCTGTGCTTGAAGGGGGTTGGAAAATCTTGAATTTACGAGTATGCTTAATGTTTGCTTATTTCACAAGTCCTCAACAGAGTTTTCGACTGATGCTAAGACTCATAGCATGGGCCTTCACTGTCATGAGAAAGTTGCAAAATATAAAGTTGGAAATGAAGAGAGGAAGTTGAAAAGCTAGACTACGGGGGCTTGGATCTTCACAGTGGTACCACACATCCAAATGATGGAAGGAAAAATCCCACAAGTAGTTTGGTGGTACAACGAAGGCTCTAGAAAATGGTCGAGTAAGTCCAACAATGTCTGGAAGATGCAAAGGTCGGAGAGGTTGCCATATTAATTCATTGGTTCATCATAATTTGTAACATGTGTGAATGCAAGCGGGAAGTTTTCCATGTCATCTTTCTCTTAAATGCTTATAGAGGTGGCAAGGTGGAGACACACTATCTAACACTTTATTGGAGTAATATGAAAATACGCACCATTAAATAAATAAAAAAAATATTACATAACATCATAAAATATATTATATCAAAATCATAAGATTTAATGGACGATTAATTCTTATTTTTCTACCTTTAAAGTGACCCCTCTAACTTCGAATTTCATATAGAATGGTGGATTATAATAGGAAAAATTATCATGGTCTATTTTGGGAGCAAATTGAATATCATATTCAAGAGACTTGGTTTTCTAGCTTTTCTATATATATAATAAATATAATTGCTCATTACCATCATCAAATTTATTTTAACTTAAAAATCAATAATAATCTCCATCAATTATATAATCATTTTCCAAGTATAATTGTAATATGAGAACTATATAAATAAAATATTTTTAATCACAATTAAATATTAACTCACCTTAGTTCTAGTTCTTTTGACTTTAGGGTGACCTTGTTTTACTTATAATTTTAAAAGGATGATAGATTAGTTTTGAAAAAAAAAAATCATTGATTATTTTGAGAGTGGATTGAATATCATAAGCATTGATTTTTAAAGATACATTGAAGTTTTTTTCTGAGCGAAAGTAAACAACTTTTGTATGACAGTGGGAAAAGTAATAAATTTTCATTTCATGATAAATTTGGAAAGAATGATTAATTTCAATTTCATGTTTTTGTATTACAGTGGGAAAAGTAATAAATTTTCATTTCATGATAAATTTGGAAAGAATGACTAATTTCAATTTCATGATATACATAAATAGAGGAATTTCATGTGGATCACATGTATTTTTTTACACTTTTTCCATTAGTGTTGTAAGATAGACTATAATTGTTTATGGATTTACTAATTTTTCTTAATAGATGTGGTTGATCAATCTTATTCTTTATAACTTTAGAGAGCATAAGATGTTAAAGGTTGTAGCAATAAAAACATATATATTTGGTTGGAACCCAATCAAATTATAATTATGTTAAATAAAATCCATATTTTTATCCTAAGCTAGAGGATGTGAATGATTATACATATGCAATGCATGCATTAATATTGTGTTGACTACTTGTGTTTAGGCACCCCTAGGTTGAAATCTAGTGAAAGGATTAAATTTAGTTTTTACACTCATCACAATTCAATTCAAAAACGATAGTGAATATGGTAAAAATGATAGATATTATGGAATATGGTAAAACCTCTATGGTAGCCTCACATTTTCTGTTTACTATAGATTTAGGTTTTACCTCCAATTTATCCTATAATTTTTTCCTTGTTTTTAGCATCTTATGTTTCCTACACTTTAACCTTGATATTTGATTGTATTACTCATTTTCCAAATATTTTATGCTTGGTTTTTTCTTTCACTTTAGCCTCTAGTTCTACCTCCATTTTTGTTTTGAGTGTCAACATATTATTTTTCCTCTATTTTTGCTTTAGCTATCAACATATTATTTTTCCTACATTTTATATTTTTAGCTCCACTCCCATATATAAACCAATCAAAAAGATTTCCATAGGAATTAAAATGATGTTCATATAACTATATATTTAAACATAAAAATAATATTTGCATAAATATATATCAACATATATTATTATAATAATTCAATATATTTTCCATATAATTATTTAAACTATTAATATTATAAATCAATCACATCACATAATCATCATATACATAATCATCATAGTCATGATCCTCATCTAACTAGAATCCCAAGTATCCTAATCACCATTGTCCAAATCCTCCTCTTACCCTTCCTCATCATCGTAGTAATGGAATCCCATCAACAACATCATCCATATCCTTCTGCATTAATCCTATTTTAATAAAGTCATCATCATCTTGAGGCTTGAAGCAGCCTTAAGTTGGTGGACATAGGGCCCTCCTATTTTTTAAAGTTTTGTAGTTCGAACTTCATATTCAAGCATCCATTTATCAACTAAGCTTTACTTTTTGTTGAACGCATTTTGAGTTGCATGAAAACTGAGAATCCTATTTGGTCACTTTGCCTCGTGTTTGAATGTGTCCTACAGTTTTACATCACGCCTCTTGATTTTGGTAAGTGATTTTTATCAAATCTCATTTGTGCCTTAATAATTTCACATTTCTTTTAATTACATATTGCTTACACGACTATGATTTTGGAGTAGATTGTCGTGGTTCCTATTGCATTCAATTGATCAATGCCCCATGTGAGTTTTCGTTTTAGTATTTTTATTCTTTTGCATAGGTTTTATTACCTCATTTACATAAGCAACAATTACATAAAAGTCAAAGATACAACCATCCAACAAATGACCTGAGACTATACAATATCCAGGTTGGTTGATGAATAAGTGGGAAAGAACAAAGTGTCGCACATGCCTATAAATGGAATAAGCTTAACAAAGAAGTGAATCGTATATCATTGCCTTTAATATTCATCTAATGAAGAATTATCTTAACTAAGTGGCTCACACAATTGTGTCAGATGATTCATAATACGTAGGCGGGAAATGCAAGAAAGGGCAGAAAGAATCACATGTAAAGTAGTGCAATAAAGAAAATAATTGATTCTGCACACTTCAATTTTGTTTATAGCGTTGTGTAAGGTTATTTTATGCATTTCTGAACACTTGAAGTCTCTCAAATAGTTATGTGATGGAAGTGGTGCGTTTATTTTCCTAGTCGATGCATTTGGTGCTCGAAGTCCCCCTCCATGGTTTAAAATATGTTCCATATGTAAGGATATTAGTAATTTCAAGTATTTATAATAATAGTTTGATTCAAATTTAGATACTACAAAATAATAGTCAAATTTATAGACACAACAAGGTTGATAAATTTTTTTCAAAAGCCTATAATTTTTCAGGGCAGAAAAAGCGTAATATTATTTATATAAGAGATATAAAAGAGTCTGTATGGTACAAAATAGATAGGATATACATATGTTGCTTCAGAAAAAGCAACAGTTCGACAAAAACTAGACAGACATAGACTTCGATATATCAGTAGATCATAGATCAGCATATATCGGATATGTTGAAGAACAAAAAAACTAGATCAAAGGAACCATATCATCCTTCGCTAGGATAATTGAGATAAACTTAAACTGATTGCCATACCCAGGAAAAGATCAGCGGGAAGAAAGGATCTGTACATAATACCCAAAAATCTCATAGCATATGGAGTATAAAACCTTTTGACTGTTGAAGGAACAACATATAAAGGCCTATAATTATGAAAATGTGAATTAAATGTTTTTCACAAATAGTTTAAAGTTCAATACTCTTGTTATCAAAGTTATTGATATGAAGTTAGAGTAAGAATTCAAATCAATTGTTTGGAATGCATCAATATAATCTATGTTTAGAAACAAGCGTTTTGGCAATCTAAGGTAAAAAACCAAAGGAACTTTGTTGGCACTTCATTTAGTTTAGTTTAATGGTTTGATAGGAATTCTTCAAGTTTGTTTTTTTTTAATCTTTATTTGACACATGATGCTTTCTAGAATAATATACGACATAGAAAAGCAAGTTTCAAGTCTTTCTTCAAGCTATGAAAAACCTTGAACCAAAATGTGAATGGTCCTCTATGACCACCTATGAGCCATGAACGACCATGAACTTATTAAATATCCATAGAATATAATTGTTTGCATTAGAGGAAATGAATTTAGAATTGAGGCGTGAATATGTGAATGTTTAAACGTACCATGAAATATCCCCTAATTCTTTAATGTATTTTATTATGTAGGAAACCGGGTCACTTACTTTGGGAGCATGTCAGTTTCCCATTATAGTGATTTACCCCATGAAGGTAAAATCATAGAGAATGGAGCTCCTCAAACGTCTGAAGTGATAAATTGAGCCTTGATGTTGTAGGTGGGAGAAATTTACCTTTTTTGGACAGGGATGCCAAAATTACGATGTTCATATGTTTTTTGAAGAAAAATTAAATTCCTAGTATAAGAGGGTAGTTTTCCTCCAAGTCTAATGATTAAACATTTATCACTTCAACCTAATTATAATTGGATTTTAAATTGCACATCGAATGTCGTTTCCTTTATTATTTCGATGACAAAGTCTTTGGGTTGATTAATGTTAAATGTTTCCTTCTCTGTTTTCATTTCTTATCGTCTCAATTGTACTGACCTCCCTCCTCATTGTTGGTTTCCCTCTAAATTCTTCATTTAAAATTTTGGACATGATATCATTATAGGTCATTACTAAAAGTAGGTGAGAAGCTTACTATTATAAGCCTATTTTTTTTCAATTAAGCAAATTAAGTAGCTTTTCTCTGATACATTACTATTGCAATAAAAATCTACATTACACCCTACATTCCATAAACATATGAATTTATGGTATTTAATTTAGCTAATTCATCCCATTAATTGACCATTTTATAGGGTGCACAAATTATTATATTTTCATTATGAAATATTCATAGAAAATCATTAAATTTCTACATGGTCAATCATAAATGAAAACAACTAACTAATAGATGATTAATGCCCTCATACATTTTTAGATGGCATATTTGGTATGTGTGGATGCTCTAAAAACATTGTTTCATTAATAAAATTTATACACTCTTTCATGATTTCCACTAAAATTATTATACATCAAAAGTGTTCATGTGGAGACTAGATCCAAAAAGGAATTTCATTATCTACCTATAAATAATGGTCATGGGTCACATTTTGTAAAAGAGAAAAAGAGGAGCCAGTTTACAGTACTAAAATTGCTTTTAATAAACTTGAAACCATCATTATTTTCTCCCCAACATTAATAGTGTCATGGATAATAGTTAGCTTCCATGATTCTTCACCAAAAATGGGGTTTTCCTCTTCCTACCAAGTTTTTGAGCTTTAGCACACAAGGATAAAAAGGAATTTCCCAAAGAAATTATTTACACCTCTTCTTGCTCAAACAAAGGCATATCTCCAAGTGTATTAATATGAATCTCTCCTATCATATTTGGAATTAATATAGGCTTTTTTCTTTCCCTACCATAGTCGATGCTTGGATTTTGGACTATAGAGTTGATATTACATGTTTAACCCTTGGTTTAACAAAGTTGTGCATGCCATTACATAATTAACTTATAGGTACAAGAGTAGAGCTATGATAAATCCTATGATTATAAAAAAGGTTATGGATATTCCTTGTAACACCCTCCTCTGACACTTACCCAGGCTAACGAGTCCATCGGGGTAAATATGTGACGAAGACTTACTATGATATGACTCAAACTCCTAGATCACCTTAAGGAAGTGGAATCGACACAACAAAAACTTTACTGCCTTCCCTCATGAGTTATAAGACCCAAAGGGGATAATTAAGCACTCTAGGTGCCCAAACCCTGATTTAACTTACTTTTTAACTGAACTAGAACCTTACTCGCTCCCATGACAAGCCCTCCATGTGACTGTAACCCTCTAGTCACTCCAACTATAGACTTTTTCAGTCAGTTTAGTGTGAGTGACTATGAGATTTTAGCCACCTTTCAGTGGTAGGACCCAGGCCTCTACCTAGAACTTGATGAAACACTAAGCAGTGGTAAATAACAAGAAGACAAGGTCTCTAATGCAAAACTTAAACAAGGACCTAACCTTAGTCATCCTAACCATGACAAGCATTTCATCAAACACATCATTAACATGTAATGTATAATTCATAAGAACAAATTTTAACATAGGGACCTCATACTTATTTGAGAATCATCAAGAAGGCCTGATGTCTTCTCACCATAGCTACAGTATCATCTATTATATCATTCATTCATTAACAATTCATTTACCAATCAAAACATGATAAGAGTCATAACTAAAGTCTGTCATAAAACATGTTTATAACCAACATATATCTAGAGAAATATCAATGATAGAACAACTATTGAAGACACATAATAACAAGTACATTTACACATAATACACAAATGGAAAAGAGCTCTTATTAACATATGTAAATCCAACCAAGTCAGGGACTTCCACGTACCACCCGACCATAGATTGGGTTGAACCAAATGTTTCTTTTATCCAATCACCCCCATGTCATATTCAAAGAATTTTGAATGTGGGACAATCTCTCCATGCACCTGTAACCCTCCATTCACTCCCACAAAAATTCCACCATGTGACTGCAAACCTTTTTAGGTAGTTCCGTGCCAATGATCATGGGATTTAAGCCACTTTTTGGGCCTCTACCCAAAGCATGATGAAACACTCAGAAGTGATAAATAACAAGAATACAAGGCCTCTAATGTAAAACTTGAACAAGGACCTGACCTGACTCATCCTAACCATCACATCATGAACATGTGATGTACATGTCATAAAAACACATATGAACATAGGGACATCATACTTATATGAGAATTGTCAAGAAGGTATGATTCCTTCTCACCGTAGCTGCATTATCATATATTAGGTCATTCATTCATTAAAATTTCATTTACTAATCAAATCATGATGAGAGCCATAACAAAAGCCTGCCATAAACCATGCTTATAACCAACATGTAACCATAGAAATATCAATGATAGAACAATAATTAAAGACACATAATAAAAAGTACATTTACACATAATAAAAAAGAGGAAAGGGGATCTAATTAACATATGTAAATCCAACCAAGTCAGGGACTTGAACGTACCACCCAACTATTGATTGGGCTGAACCAAATATTTCTTTCATTCAATCACCCCCGTTCCATATTCCAAGCATGAATGTGGGACTCACAACAAAAAAACCAGGGATTCCTCATGCTTTACCACAATCCCACCATATACTGGTCAAGGATTCCTAGGCCCAAACACTCATATATACAACCAAGATTTACCATATATCATGCCAAGGGATTCCTAGGCCCAAACAAGAAACATACACTACCAAGAGTTACTACAATCCCACCACATAGCATTCCAGGGATCACTAGGTCTATATAAGTATGGATGCCTCTGTATCTCCCCATCTAAACCATGAGGAATTTGTCTGTATCCACCCTTTAGGCTTTATCATATATCCCTCCATTCACTGGTTGAGGATTGCTAGGCCCAATGAGGGTATACAAAATCAGGCTTTACTGCAATCCCACCTTTACCGGTCTAGGGATTCCTAGGCCTTATGATTTTTCCTAAGGCCACCTCACTAAATTTTGAAACCACTCATAAATCCAGCTCAACCAAATGAAAGAAACCCATGACACCATGATTATCTGGAAAGGCTAATAATCACAGTCACACCTGACAAAACCCATGCTAACGATAAAAAGAGAATGAAATACACACATGAATGTACCATTCATGTCAAAACTAGTAAGGAAATCATACACGAAACTCGATACATGTAAGTAATTTCAGTATAGCCGCTTGATCCAACTCTTACTTTCTTGATCTTTACTTCTCTTTGATTTCTTATCCTTCCTTTAACTTCCTTTGTTCAATGCTAGAATTCTCCAGCTCTAAGTGGGAAAGAGCATGAGAGAATAGAGATAATAGAGACAAGTCCAAGCTAAACCTGACAAAAGGTTGTGAACTGATCCTTAGAAGCCTTTTTATTAATGAGGCCTCTATTTTCTAAAATTTTCGTTATTATTCCTTCATTTTCCTCCTCACATGCAACCTGTCACCTTTCAACTTCCTTTTCTCTTAATTTCCATTATTTTCATAAACAAAATTATAATTAATGCCTCTTGCCTTTCCAAATCCTCTACCATTTCCTTTGTTAATTTCCCCTTATCCATAATAAACCAAATGAACATGCAGTAGGATGTTTTTCCCAACATTTAGCTCGGAATACGCGTCCCATTACCTTGGTCTTATTTTTCCTTTATTAACTTTATTACATGAGCTTTTAACTTGGGGTTATTACATTACTTAAGGGAACTTATCTAGTGGTGGAGTAGATATCGTTTTGAGAAAGTAAAAGCATGATAATTAAAAGGTTGGGTACATAAAAGGGGGAGTACTAAGTTATTAGAAAGGACAATCTAGAGAATTATTTTCGAATATTTTTCTCACAAAGACTGAAATTCCATGGATGGAATGATTAAGCTTAGTTGAAAATTTGTCCCCACACTGAATAGGAAAGGCTAAAAAGAAGTAAGAAATAGTGCATGGACAAAAGGGAAGAGAATGGAAAAAACAATCATATTTTTGGGAAAGTATAAATAAGCTTAAATAAAAAGAGCTAGAGGATGGTTTTCTCATTGTAGTTGATTTAACTTATGAAGAAAGAAGGTTGACAATTCTAAGGAATCTAATGAGATTTAGTTTCTAGGCCTAAATATTTTATGCACAAAAAAATTTGGCTAGAGTATGGAAGACACCTATATGAAGATAAAGGTAACGAAACCATGACAAATGCAACTAGTTGCTCTGGGTAACCAAGTACCCATGTTTGGGACAAGAGGAATGGAGTATGTCATAAGATGATTACTCTCAAATAGTATGCATGGGATGTTAAATATAGCCAATGATCTTGAATTCAAAGGAGGTAAAAGAAGTAATGATAGTTACAAGTAGAATTTGAATAAGGAAGGAATGTGTTTCTCATGGAGAGAGGAATAATTTATATGAAAAAAAATTGAGAACTTGAACTATTTGTTAATTTGGTAGATCCATGAAAAATGTAGGTTTTAACCCCAAACATAAATTACCTGCATACGAATTCTAAAACGCAGAAAATAAACAATGTGAGAGCATAACACATAAGACACATATACACAGAGATTTTCCCCTGGATCCCAAAACCGGGACTACTAGATTGATTTTTCATTATGTTCCTTTCAATGCTATAATACATATTTATACATGTCGAAGCATCCAATACGGTGGACCAAAAACCATCGTGTCCAAAACCATAGACCAAAAACCATCACGTCCAAAACCATGTGCGAAAATCATGCACAAAACCATAGGTAGGTCCGCCCAGCCTAATATAGGGCACCCCTCAAACCCCCTATGACCCCCCTGCTACCCAATCAGTGCAACGAAATGGGGGCTTTCCCCCCCTCTAACCCCCCGGTTAACTACGTGGGCTAGTCGTGGAAAGAATATAACACAACCCAACATTCTCCCACTTGTTATTTTCTTTCCATAGGGGGCCACAAGAGAGCTTAGTCATTTATCCAACCATGCAATGCCCATTTTTTCTCTACACCAAGAGAACTTCTCCGAGCTCACAGACTTTGTCAATGCATCTGCAGTATTATTCAAAGTGTCCACCTTTACTAGCAACACCTTTTTGTCTTCTATCATATCCCTCACAAAGTGATACTGAACATCAATGTGCTTTGTCTTTGAATGACATGCAAGATTCTTTGCCAGGAAAATTGTACTTTGGCTATCATAGTCTATCCTTATAGGTCCCTGTAATAACGCCACACTTGAACACAATCTTTGCAACCAAACTACTTCCTTGCTTGCGTGAGTGGCTGCCATGTATTCTACCTTTGTAGTTGATAGTGCCACTACAGATTGTTTCTTACTCATCCAACTGACTGCACCTCCAAATAGGTTGAACACATACCCACTTGTAGATCTTTTCTGATCCAGATCTCCAGTCGAGTCTGCATCAACAAAGCCACGAATATCCAACACTCTATCCAGTCCTGGTCTTCCTTGGTAGCACAAACCATAATCACTAGTGCCACGCAAATACCTGAAAACCCACTTCACTACTGTCGAGTGCTCCTTCCCTGGTTTTGACATAAACCTGCTCAATACTCGCACTACATGTGCAATATCTGGTATAGTACAGACCATTGCATACATCAAGCTACCGACTGCACTTGCATATGGAACATGAGACATGTCCTCTTCCTTTTCTTGTGTCTTGGGACACTATTCAACATATAACCTCACACCTACAAGAATATGAACCTTCACCGGTTTACTATCCTGCATATTAAACCTTTGCAATATTGTCTCAACATACTTCCTATGGCTTAACGAGAGCTTCCTCTTTTCCCAGTCTCTTTTAATTTCCATGCCCAAAATATAGTTTGTAGCACCAAGATCTTTCATGTCGAATTTGGAGGACAATTGGGTCTTCAAATCTTGTATAATTTGTTGGTCATTTCCAACCATCAACATATAATCCACATACAAGACCAGATAAATAACATGGTCACCAATTCATTTGAAACACACACATGATCTGCTTTGCTTTTGGTGAAGCCAAGTCCCCGTATAAATGTATCAAATTTCTGATACCACATCCTTGGTGACTGTTTTAACCCATACAAAGACTTCTTTAATTTGCATACCATTTATTTCTTATCCTTCACCACAAAACCTTCAAGTTGCTTCATGTAGATCTCCTCTTCTAGATCCCCGTGAAGAAATGTTGTCTTCACATCCATCTGTTTTACCTCAAAATCAAAAGCAACAACAACATATAAAAGTAATCTAATAGAAGCTATCTTGGTGACAGGAGAAAAAATATCACCAAAATCAATTCCTAGCACCTGGGAATAACCTTTTGCTACCAACTGAGCTTTGTATTTCTCCACCTTTCCTTCTTAATTTGTCTTCTTCTTGAACACCCATTTGCTGCCAATGGGTTTCCTTCCAGCTGACAACTTCGTCAAATCCCAAGCCTCATCTTTGTGCAAAGATGCCATTTCATCAACCATGGCCTCTTTCTAGAGTTAGTCATCCTTTGAATCTACTACTTCCTTCACAGTTCTGGGATCACCATCAATAACAGATAAAGCAAAATTTGAACAAAAAGCAGATGGACTATACCTTTCTCTCTGCCTTCTTTCTTGAACTGATCTTCTCACACCGGAGTTTGTGGCTCTTCGTCTTCTGATTCCTCCTCTGTTGTAGAGTCTGATTCTTCTTCCTTAAGCTCAAACTCTATCTTCTCAAGTTCCTCTAGTTAGACTTCATGTTTAATAACATCTTTCACCTCTCTGAACACCACATCTCGGTTGTACATAACCTTCCTTGTTACTGGGTTCCAAATCTTATAACCCTTTAAACCATCTTTATACCGAATAAATATGCACTTTTAAGATTTACTATCCAACTTGGTTCTTTTATCCTTTGGATCATGTGCATATGCATCACATCCAAATACCCTTAGATGTGAAAGAAAGGGTTTCTTACTAGTCCATACCTCTTGTGGAGTCTTATCCTCCAACGCTGAAGAAGGTCGTCTGTTGGCCAAGTAACATGTTGTCTCCATAGCCTCTACCAGAATTCTTGTCCTAACTCGGCACCACTGAGCATGCTTCTTTCCCTTTCCATCAACCTCTTGTTCATTCTTTCTGCAACTCTATTTTGCTCAGGTGTGTATGGAGTAGTCTTCTACTGTGCTATACCACACTTCTTACAGAATTCTTTAAATTCCTTACTGCAAAGCTCTCCACCATTATCTATCCTCAACACCTTTATCTTCTTCTTTGTCTGGTTTTCCACCAGAGCATTAAATTATTTAAACTTGTCAAGCACTTCAGATTTCTTCTTAAGGAAATATATCCATGTATTCCTTGAGAAGTCATCTATAAATGATATATAGTACACAGACTTACCCAGTGATGGAACCTTAACAGGTCCAAACACATCATTGTGCATAAGATCTAATATATGTTTCGCCCTCTTACCATTAGAGGGGAAACTCACCCGATTCCACTTCCCATATACACAATTTTCACAGAAATCAAAATCCAAAGAGTTATTACTCATACCTTCTACCATACCTTCACCATGAGGTATTCGAAGGCCCTTCTATCCAATATGTCCAAGTCTTTGATGCCACAGCATGCTCTTCTCTCCAGAGAAGACTAGATTTTCTGCTCCTCTTTCAGGAACCACATAAATGTTGCGCCCATCAACGACAGTGCTACCTTGCAGCTTGTATAGAGTTTCAATCCGAACTCCCCGCATCAATACCAGTGCTCTCCGAACCATATTGTAGGTATCTTCTCGAACACTGTTTTTACACCTGCATCAACCAGCTTACTTACGAAAATCATATTTCTGGCCAATTCAGGAATATGCAGAAAACCCAGAAGTGTTCTAACCCTTCCACCTTGCACCTTCAACTTTACTTTTCCGCGAGCAATGATTCTAGCCTTCCTGTCATCCCCTAAAAAAACATCACCACCATCATATTTCTCATATCCACAGAGCCACTCTCTATGGGGAGTGAAGTGAAAGGATGCACCTGAGTCAATCAACCATGCCTCATGATCTACATGTGTACTTGAAGAAGCCAAATACACGTCCCCACCTTCATCTGAGGTGGTTTTCGCCTCTGCAGAAGGATCATCATCAGATCCCTTTCCTTTGTCAGGAGCTTTAGATTTACAATCCATTTGGTAGTGCCCTTCCTTTCCGCATTTCCAGCAAACCCCCTTTACAGGTTTCCCTAGAGATTTAAATCTCCCTCTAGATTTAGATATCCCACTCGATGACTTATTTTTGTCTTTGTTCTGGGACTGTCCTCGTACAGACAAGGCATCACCATTCTAACTCTCCATATTTTTCCATCTCATCTCCTCTATAAGCAAGGATGAGACTATTTCATCAAACTGCAAGGTAGTTGCATTGCTACCTATTGCAATAACCGGACTATCCCAAGAATATACTAAAGAACACAACAAACTGATGCACTTATCTTCATCTAAAATTTTAATATCAATAGATAATAGCTGATTTACAACAGTATTAAATGTGTTCAGATGCTCTGTCACCGAGTCTCCATCTTTCATCCTCAGGTTATACAACTTTTTCCGTAGGAACAATTTATTCACTAGACTTAGATTGGTACAAAGTCCCTAACTTGTCCCACAAAGCCTTCGCCATAGCTTCCCCTTATACATTCAACAATATTCAATCTAAGACACACAATTGTATTATGCTCCTTGCCTTCCGATCCAACTTCTCCCATTCTTCATCAGACACTCCTATTGGTTTAGTACGCGGATCTACCACGATCCACTAATCTTTATCCACCAATAGATCCTCCATCTTGAGTTTCTACAACTCAAAACTTTGACCATTAAATTTCTCGATCTCTATCTTTCCACTGCTTGCCATCTTCTTTCACCACCAGAATCGATGCCTTTTTCTGGAAAACCTTTCCAGATAGGAGAGATAGTTAGGGTTGCAATCACTACAACCGTTCTTTCCCAACTTCCTCTCAGAAGTTGCCAGCATTTTCCAAAAGAATTTTTTTTTTTTTTTTTTTTTTTAACTTATTAAAGAAATGATAACAATATTATTAAATTTCGAATAATTTCATATTTAGTTTCTTCTCTTTTAACCACGGTAAAATCAAATATTTATCAAATATTTAAATTTCTCTGGGGCATTACATCTTAAATTCATATATATTAAATTCACTGATTAATATAATGGAAATGGAATGCCACTAAGCGGCGTTATGTTGGATTGAAGCGAGCTCGAGCTCTTCGCAAACCTTGTGCCGGGCCCAATAACTGGATTTGCATCAATCTTTCCTCCAGTTGTTTTACTCAGGCTCTCGTTTAGGTTTTCACAGGTAGAAAACATCTTATCTGTATTTGAGTATATTCAAATTCCTCAGCATTTTGGTGTAGGTATTACAGTTAGGTTTCCAGGCTGAATGTTACAGCTAGCACCGTTAAGGCAGCTAGGTGAGAAAGGCTTTCTTATTTGATTGACTATTTATTTTTATTGGTTGATTCTAAGAGAAACAAGATGAGAAATTTACATGAGATATTCATACAATCGTTTTCACCGGTGTAACAGTCCATAATGAGCAGCAACTGAAGTCCATCAGCAAGATGAATGCAACGCTGTATCAAACATGTTTTATCTGCCTGCAATTTGCATGGAAAGCAGTTCAATCTATTGATATAAATATGTTCAATTGTATAATATGTCTATGATAATTTCTAACTATGATGCTATGACATATTTGATTATGTAACGTGATTATCAACCTTGAATATGGACGTACCTTGTACAAGATTGTTCAGTTGTCCACAGCCTTCATTTTCTGCTCAAACAAAATTATTGATTTGTTCATTGTGTCATTCCTGTATATTCAAATTTTATGATTCGAATTTCGATTCAGTGTTCAAACAAATTCCCTGTGTGGATTCCTATACATGGCTATAATCTCAAATATTTTCTGTTGGCAAGGGGTGGCGTCTTACTGATGTCGTACGCTTAAGATAAGCCAAACGTCGGTGCTGGATCTATATTTTTAACTCTTAAATTTATAACGTCGGCGCTGATGTCGTACACTTAAGATTAGCCAAACGTCGGTGCAGGATCTATTTTTTTAATTCGTAAATTTATAACGTCGGTGCAGGATCCATCTTTTTAATTCGTAAATTTATAACGTCGGTGCAGTATTTATTTTTTTAATTCGTAAATTTATAACGTCGGTGCAGGATCCATTTTTTAATTCGTAAATTTAGAATGTCGGTGCAGATCAAATTTTTTAATTCGTAAATTTATGTACGCGATTACGGTCACAACTTTACCTCTACAATTGTGAACGACTACAGGCTTTCATTTGTACATTTTTCCGCCGTAATTTATGAACAAAATAAACATTCATTTGTACATTTTTCCGCCGTAATTTATGAACAAAATAAAGATGTCAGCCCAAATCTATGGTATTTGTGCGGAATTTAATAACCATGTACGCATATCGACGTGGAAATGGCGTCCTTCCGCAATCTTGCAACCGTAGGGTATTTGTTCGGTTTTGGTTTACTTTGAAATGAATTGTTTTAAAAAAAATGGATGGAAGTTGAACCACACAACAGAACCATATGAGAAAGTAAATTAAATTTAACATGTTCAACATGAAATAATAGGGGATTTGGGCATAAGAAGTAGTAGCCGCGGGATATTGAGTGATTGGACTTGTTGGGAAGGTGATATGACTCAATGTGAGGCAGAACATGATTTTAGGATATAAGTGCAGGTTGGGGGAATCAGATCTAGAGGGAGGTCAATTCATAGCTCGCAAAAAGGAATGCTTCAGGCTGGAGAGGACAACATAAATGAGAGCTAGGTGGACTAAAACAATGAACAAGGGATTATGTTATGTAATATAATGTCCCCCTCTGCTTGAAGGGGGTTGGAAAATCTTGAATTTACGAATATGCTTAATGTTTGCTCATTTCAGAAGTCCTCAACAGAGTTTCGACTGATGCTCAGACTCATAGCATGGGCCTTCACTATCCTGGGAAAGTTGCAAAATATCAAGTTGGAAATGAAGAGAGGAAGTTGAAAAGCTAGACTAGGGGGCTTGGACCTTCCTTCACAGTGGTACCACATACCACATCCAAATGATGGAAGGAAAAATCCCACAAGTAGTTTGGTGGTACAACGAAGGCTCTAGAAAATGGTTGAGTAAGTCCAACAATGTCTGGAAGATGCAAAGGTTGGAGAGGTTGCCATATTAATTCATTGGTTCATCATAATTTGTAACATGTGTGAATGCAAGCGGGAAGTTTTCCATGTCATCTTTCTCTTAAATGCTTATAGAGGTGGCAAGATGGATGACACTATCTAACACTTTATTGGAGTAATATGAAAATACGGACCATTAAATAAATAAAAAATATTACATAACATCATAAAATATATTATATCAAAATCATAAGATTTAATAGAGGATTAATTCTTATTTTTCTACCTTTAAAATGACCCCTCTAACTTCGAATTTCATATAGAATGGTGGATTAGAATAGAAAAAATTATCCTGGTCTATTTTGGGAGCAAATTGAATATCATATTCAAGAGACTTGGTTTTCTAGCTTTTCTTTATATATATAGTAAATATAATTGCTCATTACCATCATCAAATTTATTTTAACTTAAAAATCAATAATAATCTCCATTAATTATATAATCATTTTCCAAGTATAATTGTAATATGAAAACTATATAAATAAAATATTTTTAATCATAATTAAATATTAACTCACCTTGGTTCTAGTTCGGTGACCTTGTTTTACTTGTAATTTCAAAAGGATGGTAGATTACTCTTGAAAAAAGAAATCATTGATTATTTTGAGAGTGGATTGAATATCATATTAAAGAGCATTGATTTTTAAAGATATATTGAAGTTATACTCACCTTGGTTCTAGTTCGGTGACCTTGTTTTACTTGTAATTTCAAAAGGATGGTAGATTACTCTTGAAAAAAGAAATCATTGATTATTTTGAGAGTGGATTGAATATCATATTAAAGAGCATTGATTTTTAAAGATATATTGAAGTTTTTTTGTGAGCGAAAGTAAACAATTTTTATATTACAGTGGGAAAAGTAATAAATTTTCATTTTATGATGAATTTGGAAAGAATGACTAATTTCAATTTCATTTTTTTGTATTACAGTGGGAAAAGTAATAATTTTCATTTCATGATAAATTTGGAAAGAATGACTAATTTCAATTTCATGGTTGTAAGATAGACTATAATTGTTTATGAATTTACTAATTTTTCTTAATAAATGTGGTTGATCAATCTTTATAACTTTAGAGAGCATAAGATGTTAAAGGTTGTAGCAATAAAAACATATATATTTGGTTGGAACCCAATCAAATTATAATTATGTTAAATAAAATCCATATTTTTATCCTAAGCAGGATGTGAATGATTATACATATGCAATGCATGCATTAATATTGTATTGACTACTTGTGTTTAGGCACCCCTAGGTTGAAATCTAGTGAAATGATTAAATTTGGTTTTTACACTCATCGGAATTCAATTCAAAAACGATAGAGAATATGGTAAAAATGATAGATATTATGGAATATGGTAAAACCTCTATGGTAGCCTCACATTTTCCATTTACTATAGATTTAGGTTTTACCTCCAATTTATCCTATCATTTTTTCCTTGTTTTTAGCATCTTATGTTTCCTACACTTTAACCTTGATATTTGCTACACTTTAACCTTGATATTTGATTGTATTACTCGATGCTTCCTACACTTTAACCTTGATATTTGATTGTATTACTCGATGTTTCCTACACTTTAACCTTGATATTTGACCTTGATAACCTTGATATTTGATTGTATTACTCGATGTTTCCTACCCTTTAACCTTGATATTTGATTGTATTACTCGATGTTTCCTACCCTTTAACCTTGATATTTGATTGTATTACTCGATATTTCCTACACTTTAACCTTGATATTTCCTACACTTTAACCTTGATATTTGATTGTATTACTCGATGTTTCCTACACTTTAACCTTGATATTTGATTGTATTACACTTTAACCTACACTTTAACCTTGATATTTGATTGTATTACTCGATGTTTCCTACACTTTAACCTTGATATTTGATTGTATTACTCGTTGTTTTTAGCATCTTATGTTTCCTACACTTTAACCTTGATATTTGATTGTATTACTCGATGTTTCCTACACTTTAACCTTGATATTTGATTGTATTACTCGTTGTTTTTATCATCTTATGTTTCCTACACTTTAACCTTGATATTTCCTACACTTTAACCTTGATATTTGATTGTATTACTGGATGTTTCCTACACTTTAACCTTGATATTTGATTGTATTACTGGATGTTTCCTACACTTTAACCTTGACTTTAACCTTGATATTTGATTGTATTACTCGTTTTCCAAATGTTTTATGCTGGGTTTTTTCTTTCACTTTAGCCTCTAGTTCTACCTCCATTTTTGTTTTGAGTGTCAAACATATTATTTTTCCTCTATTTTCGCTTTAGCTATCAACATATTATCTTTCCTCTATTTTTGCTTTACCTTCATTTTTGTTTTGAGTGTCAACATATTATTTTTCCTCTATTTTTGCTTTATCTTTCCTCTATTTTTGCTTTACCTTCATTTTTGTTTTGAGTGTCAACATATTATTTTTCCTCTATTTTTGCTTTTAGCTATCAACATATTATCTTTCCTCTATTTTTGCTTTAGCTATCAACATATTATTTTTCCTCTATTTTTGCTTTAGCTATCAACATATTATTTTACCTACATTTTATCTTTTTAACTCCACTCCCATATAAACCAGTCAAAAGGGTTTCCACAGGAATTAAAATGATGTTCATATAACTATATATTTAAATGTAATATTATTTTTAGTACATTTTATCTTTTTAACTCCACTCCCATATATAAACCAGTCAAAAGGGTTTCCACAGGAATTAAAATGATGTTCATATAACTATATATTTAAATGTAAAAATAATATCTGCGTAAGTATATATCAACATATATTACTATAATAATTCAATATATTTTCCATATAATTATTTAAACTATTAATATTATAAATCAATCACATCTACATAATCATCATAGTCATGATCCTCCTCATCTTAACTAGAATCCCAAGTATCCTCATCACCATCGTCCAAATCCTCCTCTTACCCTTCCTCATCATCGCAGTAATGGAATCCCATCAACAACATCATCCATATCCTTCTGCATTAATCCTATTTTAATAAAGTCATCATCATCTTGAGGCTTGAAGCAGCCTTAAGTTGGTGGACATAGGGCCCTCATCCATATCCTTCTGCATTAATCCTATTTTAATAAAGTCATCATCATCTTGAGGCTTGAAGCACCCTTAAGTTGGTGGACATAGGGCCCTCCTATTTTTTAAAGTTTTGTAGTTCGAACTTCATAGTCAAGCATCCATTTAGCAACTAAGCTTTACTTTTTGTTGAACCCATTTTGAGTTGCATGAAAACTGAGAATCCTATTTGGTCACTTTGCCTCGTGTTTGAATGTGTCCTAGAGTTTAAAAATTTACATCACGCCTCTTGATTTTGGTAAGTGATTTTTATCAAATCTCCTTTGTGCCTTAATAATTTCACATTTCTTTTAATTACATTTTTAATTACATATTGCTTACACGCCTCTTGATTTTGGTAAGTGATTTTTATCAAATCTCCTTTGTGCCTTAATAATTTCACATTTCTTTTAATTACATTTTTAATTACATATGGCTTACACGACTATGATTTTGGAGTAGATTGTCGTGGTTCTTATTAGTCCCTGCCTCCGGCATAGCAGGGACTAATATTCGAACCCATCCCAAAAGTCCATCCGGTAAAATCTGCTTGTAGCACGAACTTTAAATTGTTCCGAATGGTTTTTTTTTTTTTCGGCCATCACATACTATTGCTACTGCACGCAGATCAATCGACAAGCATGTACAGAGAAGAGATGCATTAATTCCATATTTGCAATATATCAAAGTAATGACAGGCACCCTTCAACCATGTCAGTCGTAATTTAAATGATATATAAAAATTGTTGGACCGCTGTGGGTGCAATATTAAGGAGTAGTCTAGCTAGGCGGAGGAATGACCCGGTTTCCGAATGACCCGGTTTCCGTTGCCGTTCCGAAAAACCTCCCACTCCGGCCGCCGGCAATTCCTTCGCCCAGCTCCGTCACCCTCAGCGAGCTCCGCCCAGCGCCGCCGCGAGCTCCGCCCAGCTCGATTCCGTGAACTTCCAGATACTAATAAACATGGATGCGTGGCGCAATGGTAGCGCGTCCGGTTCAGATCACAAGGTTAGGTGTTCGATTTGCATAAGTTCAATGTTGTAAGTTCGTTTATTTTTGGTCCAGATGTTCTATGGAAAATAATTACCAGGCTGTTCCAGACGGGCGGCAAGGAAACAGTGCAATGCTATCCTCTGGGCTTGCAGCTGTGGTGGTTACTATGGCCTTCTTCTTTGCAGGCCATGAACTCTGGGGGACCAGATGGTGGAATTGACAATCTCCGCATTTCCACCATACCCATCCCCAATTGATCTTGCAAATGGCTTTTTACTGCTTTTTACTGGTGTTTTCTCCATCGAATTGACCTGGCTGTCAGAGATTTTTTTTGGGTAAAATGGTTCGGCACGACCGAGAAAAATGGCATGAACAAAAAATAGATTAATCTTGTCATGGTGACGAAGGGAATGAATGTTCGATTGGCGAAGGGACATGTCAGCTTCGTTCTTACGGTTCAAAATCGAAATCAATGCCGCGCGCAGAGTTACATGTGCGCCTCAGTTATTCGATTCAGAATGTACAGTGTTTTTCGATTCAGAGATCTTTCAGTGGAAAGACATCAATGCCGCGCGCAGAGTTACAATGTGCGCCTCAGTTATTCGATTCAGTCTGCGCCTCAGTTATTCGATTCAGAATGTACAGTGTTTTTCGATTCAGAGATCTTTCAGTGGAAAGACGAAGTGCCAAAAAGGACAGGACTTCGGGACTGGGACGCAGCCGACAAAGAACATATGGGCGAAAAATAAACTAAAACACTGACGTGAATTGAACACGCAACCTTTTGATGTGGAGTGAGACGCACTACCATTGCACCATGGATCCCATCTTTGGAAGTTCATGGAATCGAGCTGGGCGGAGCTCGCGGCGGCGCTGGGCTGGCTGGGCTGGGCAGAGCTCGTAGAGGGTGGCGGAGCTGGGCGGAGGAATTTCCGGCGGCCTGAGCTGGAGGTTTATCCGAGCGGTGACGGAAACCGGGCCATTCTTTTAAGTAGACTAGGCTGACATGTTCAGTTTTACTAATGTGTCTGACACGTTCAGTTTTACTAATAAGCTAATGAAATTTTAACTAACACTGCAGCTGAGAGTAAATGAAAATGAAGAATACAATATCATACTATGGAATTAACAACGAAAATTTCAATTACATAACCATCAACATTCAAAATAATACCTGTGATATGTATAATTGTTACACAGGATTAAGAAATCTAGCTAAGACGGTTAGAATATATTGTTATTTAGAGCCATAGAATATAGTGATCTGAGGAGAAATGTGGAACCACGAAATTCTATTTCGGAGCACATAACAAACCCTAGCTTTAGGAGTGTAGCACGTCCGAGAGAAGCTTATACCGTCGACAGAATATGCCTTTGTTGGGGCTTGTCAGGTAGCTGTACGGGGCACTTTAATGTAGGGTTCAGCGATTGCCTTGCAGTGTTGTAAGAGACCGGATAGCTGTTTTTTCTTGCTTCCTCCAAATTGGCTTTTCTTGCTCCCTCCAAATTTGATGTCGAGTTTAAGACTACTAGGCTTAGCATTAGCCTTTCTGGGTTTCTTCATGGTGACTGATGCAGGCTGCTCCATGGCACTTGTGTATGCCGACCTGGGCACAAGGTCACTGTCAGGTAGCTTCTTGGCATTCTTACTACCCATTTCCTGCAATTCAACTTTCTTCTTTTGGCTCTGAATTTTCTCTTTTGCTTGGAAATGGAGACACCAGTCACATACATTTGCGCCGTCTAAATGTGATTGATCAGAATTTAACCTGCTGCAATATCTGCAAGAGTGCTCACACAGTTCACATATCAGAATTAAAATAACTATTTTACAGAATATCAGAGAAAATGACTGTATTCGATGAAATCACTAGGAGACAGAGTTTCACAGGTGTTGAAATCGGTGGTGGCATCTGTGGCATTTGAACAAGAGTTCCTGAAATCCAACGTCGCCACACATGCAGCATTCTCTTTCTTTGTCTTTCGTCGTGTTTCCGGGCGTATCTCGGATATTCTTCCCTTCTTGTTCCAGGGCCATGAATGAAGCCTCACCCATTTTACCGTATTTGATTTTCAAACCACAGGCATTTGATGGACCTTCTAGCTAAAATGGCTGGAGATTCGAACAAAGCTGGGCGTATTCCTACGGGAAGGGCATGGGGATCCATTTTCCCAAAGCATCGGTTAAATTTCAAACGCTATGTATAACTCTGCAACTTAGCGGTTCCAGATCCCAGACAACGATAGCCACCTGCTTTGTTCGGAGCAGGAAAGAATCGTGGCAGGCGTTCTTGTGATATAACGTGTCGTGAGAAACAGACACAACATTCGTTTCAGAAAAGGAAAACGCGCACACCGGCGATATCTTCCAGAGAGGAAAAAAAAGGCGCACAGCCCACACACAACATCCGTTTCAAAGCCTTCAAGGATTGTTAGATTATTCATGACCAGGTGAATGGTTAAGTCCGTGCTTGTAATTCCAGTCCGTGCTTGTAATTCCATGCTGTAGAAGTATTACTAGAACTGGTTGTTCGGCCCTGTACATTGTTTTCCATTAAATTTAAAAGGAGCGAATTTCACTACAACCTGCGCTGAGTAGATCAAAATAGAAGCAAGTTTATGCTTTGTGGTTACATTACTCATGAAAAGATTGTAATCTTCAACCAGGACAAGTGGCTACCATGCAATGAAGATTGTAATCTCCAAAGGGAACAAGCGGTGACCATGCAATGTAACAAGTGGTGATCATGCAATGTAACTTCCTTTTCTCTAGAGGGAAAGCGTCAATCAGTACGAAATTTTAAGATAATGTGTCAACTTTTATACTATTTATCACGTTTATTCTCTTGAACTTGACCCACTTAGAAACACAAGAAATATTTTATATTATTTATCACGTTTATTCTCTTGAACGTGACCCATTTAGAAACCCAAGAAAATTTCAGTAAAGCACAACGTGTTCTTAACTAGGTTACTTTCTCGGAGTTGAGCATACCCGACGGTAAGATTTGACACTGAACTATTTTTCAAACCTGCGTCCAAATGTCGAGTGAGGAACATCTTAAACTATAGCCGCATATTTAAAAAAAAAAACAATACAAATCCAAAAATAAACTTGGGCATCTTCCTAATTTGCAGACCAACTGTTTACGAGAGAGCTTATCACATATCAATAGCATAACTCAGAAGTATTCCAAAATTATTTATCCCTTTAGATATTCCAAAAATATTTTCCACTTCATCTGCAATGGCGGGCAGCATGCCAACAGTCACAGTTGGAGTTTCTCAATCCCGACGGGGACTACTACGACAGTGGCTCCTTGTTGCATTCAATTGATCAATGCCCCATGTGAGTTTTCGTTTTAGTATTTTTATTCTTTTGCATAGGTTTTATTACCTCATTTACATAAACAACAATTATATAAAAGTCAAAGATACAACCATCCAACAAATGACCTGAGACTATACAATATCCAGGTTGGTTGATGAATAAGTGGGAAAGAACAAAGTGCCGCACATGCCTATAAATCGAATAAGCTTAACAAAGAACTGAAGCGTATATCATTGCCTTTAATATTCATCTAATGAAGAATTATCTTAACTAAGTGGCTCATACAATTGTGTCAGATGATTCATAATACGTAGGCGGGAAATGCAAGAAAGGGCAGAAAGAATGACATGTAGAGTAGTGCAATAAAGAAAATAAATGATTCTGCACACTTGAATTTTGTTTATAGCGTTGTGTAAGGTTATTTTATGCATTTCTGAACACTTTGAAGTCTCTCAAATAGTTATGTGATGAAAGTGGTGCGTTTATTTTCCTAGTCGATGCATTTGGTACTCGAAGGCCTCCTCCAGTACTCGAAGGCCTCCTCCATGGTTTAAAATATGTTCCATATGTAAGGATATTAGTAATTTCAAGTATTTATAATAATAGTTCGATTCAAAGTTAGATACTACAAAATTATAGTTCGATTCAAACTCAACAAGGTTGATAAATATTTTTCAAAGGCCTATAATTATGAAAATGTGAATTAAATGTTTTCCACAAATAGGTTAATGTTCAATACTCTTGTTATCAAAGTTATTGATATGAAGTTAGAGTAAGGATTCAAATCGATTGCTTGGAATATATCAATATAATCTATGTTTAGAAATAAGCATTTTGGCAATCTAAGGTAAAAAAACCAAAGGAACTTTGTTGGCACTTCATTTAATTTAGTTTAATGGTTTGATAGGAATTCTTCAAGTTTGTTTTTTTTTTTAATCTTTATTTGACACATGATGCTTTCTAAAATAATATACGACATAGAAAAACAAGTTTCAAGTCTTTCTTCAAGCTGTGAAAAACCTTGAACCAAAATGTGAATGGTCCTCTATGACCACCTATGAGCCATGAACGACCATGAACTTATTGAATATCCATAGAATATAATTGTTTGCATTAGAGGAAATGAATTTAGAATTGAGGAGTGAATGTGTGAATGTTTAAACGTACCATGAAATATCCCTTAATTCTTTAATGCATTTTATTATGTAGGAAACCGGGTCACTTACTTTGGGAGCATGTCGGTTTCCCATTATAGTGATTTACCCCACGAAGGTGAAATCATAGAGAATGGAGCTCCTCAAACGTCTCAAGTGATAAATTGAGCCTTGATGTTGTAGGTGGGAGAAGTTTACCTTTTTTGGACAAGGATGCCAAAAATTACTATGTTCATATGTTTTTTTGAAGAAAAATTAAATTCCTAGTATAAGAGGGTAGTTTTCCTCCATGTCTAATGATTAAACATTTATCACTTCAACCTAATTATAATTGGATTTTAAATTGCACATTGAATGTAGTTTCCTTTATTATTTCAATGACAAAGTCTTTGGGTTAATTAATGTTAAATGCTTCCTTCTCTGTTTTCATTTCTTATCGTCTCAATTGTACTGACCTCCCTCCTCATTGTTGGTTTCCCTCTCAATTCTTCATTTAAAATTTTGGACATGATACCATTATAGGTCATTACTAAAAGTAGGTGAGAAGCTTACTATTATAAGCCTATTTTTTTTCAATTATGCAATTTAAGTAGCTTTTCTTTGATACATTACTATTGCAATAAAAATCTACATTACACCCTACATTCCATAAACATATGAATTTATGGTTTTTAATTTAGCTAATTCATCCCATTAATTGACCATTGTATAGGGTACACAAATTATTATATTTTCATTATGAAATATTCATAGAAAATCATTAAAGTTCTACAGGGTCAATCAAAAATGAAAACAACTAACTAATAGATGATTAATGCCCTCATACAGTTTTAGATGGCATATTTGGTATGTGTGGATGCTCTAAAAACATTGTTTCATTAATAAAATTTATACACTCTTTCATGATTTCCACTAAAATTATTATACATCAAAAGTGTTCATGTGGAGACTAGATCCAAAAAGGAATTTCATTATCTACCTATAATGGTCATGGTTCACATTTTGTAAAAGAGAAAAAGAGGAGCGAGTTTACTGTACTAAAATTGCTTTCAATAAACTTGAAACCATCATTATTTTCTCCCCAACATTAATAGTGTCATGGATAATAGTTAGCTTCCGTGATTCTTCACCAAAAATGGGGTTTTCCTCTTCCTACCAAGTTTTTGAGCTTTAGCACACAAGGATAAAAGAGAATTTCCCAAAGAAATTCTTTAGTCCTCTTCTTGTTCAAACAAAGGCATATCTCCAAGTGTATTAATATGAATCTCTTCTATCATATTTGGAATTAATATAAGCTTTTTTCTTTCCCTACCATAGTCAATGCTTGGATTCTGGACTATAGAGTTGATATTCATGTTTAACCCTTGGTTTAACAAAGTTGTGCATGCCATTACATAATTAACTTATAGGTACAAGAGTAGATCTATGATAAATCCTATGATTATAACAAAGGTTATGGATATTCCTTGTAACACCCTCCTCTTACACTTACCCAAGCTAACCAGTCCATTAGGGTAAATATGTGACGAAGAGTTACTATGATATGACTCAAACTCCTAGATCACCTTAAGGAAGTGGAATCGACACAATAAAAACTTTACTAACCTCCCTCATGAGTTATAAGACCCAAAGGGGCTAATTAAGCACTCTAGGTTCCCAAACCCTGATTTAACTTACTTTTTAACTGAACTAGAACCTTACTCGCTCCAATGACAAGCCCTCCATGTGACTATAACCCTCTAGTCACTCCAACTATAGACTTTTTCAGTCAGTTTAGTGTGAGTACTAAAATATTTTAGCCACCTTTCAGTGTTAGGACCTAGGCCTCTACCTGGAACTTGATGAAACACTAAGTAGTGGTAAATAACAAGAAGACAAGGCCTCTAATGCAAAACTTAAACAAGGACCTGACCTTAGTCATCCTAACCATGATAAGCATTTCATCAAACACATCATTAACATGTAATGTACAAGTCATAAGAACAAATTTGAACATAGAGACCTCATACTTATCTAAGAATCATCAAGGCGGCCTAATGTCTTCTCACCATAGCTACAATATCATCTATTATATCATTCATTCATTAACAATTCATTTACCAATCAAAACATGATAAGAGTCATAACTAAAGTCTATCATAAAACATGTTTATAACCAACATATATCTAGAGAAATATCAATGATATAACAACTATTGAAAACACATAATAACAAGTACATTTACACATAATACACAAATGGAAAAGAGCTCTTATTAACATATGTAAATCCAACCAAGTCATGGACTTCCACGTACCACCCGACCATAGTTTGGGTTGAACCAAATGTTTCTTTTATCCAATCACCCCCATGTCATATTCAAAGAATTTTTAATGTGGGACAATCTCTCCATGCGCCTGTAACCCTCCATTCACTCCCACAAAAATTCCACCATGTGACTGCAAACCTTTTTAGGTAGTTCCGTGCCAGTGATCGTGGGATTTAAGCCACTTTTTGGGCCTCTAACCAAAGCACGATGAAACACTCAGAAGTGATAAATAACAAGAATACAAGGCCTCTAATGTAAAACTTGAACAAGGACCTGACCTCACTCATCCTAGCCATAACATGATGAACATGTGATGTACATGTCATAAAAACACATATGAACATAGGGACATCACACTTATATGAGAATTGTCAAGAAGGTATGATTCCTTCTCACTGTAACTGCATTATCATATATTAGGTCATTCATTCATTAAATTTCATTTACTAATCAAATCATGATGAGATCCATAACAAAAGCCTACCATAAACCATGCTTATAACCAACACGTAACCATAGAAATATCAATGATAGAACAATCATTAAAGACACATAATAAAAAGTACATTTACACATAATAAAAAATAGGAAAGAGGATCTAATTAACATATGTAAATCCAACCAAGTCAGGGACTTGAACGTACCACCCAACTATTGATTGGGCTGAACCAAATATTTCTTTCAGCCAATCACCCATGTTCCATATTCCAAGCATGAATGTGGGACTCACAACAAAAAAATCAGGGATTCCTCATGCTTTACCACAATCCCACCATATACTGGTCAAGGATTCCTAGGCCCAACCACTCATATATACAACCAAGATTTTCCATATATCATGCCAAGGGATTCCTAGGCCCAAACAAGAAACATACAGTACCAAGACTTACTACAATCCCACCACATAACATTCCAGGGATCACTAGGTCTATATAAGTATGGATGCCTTTGTATCTCCCCACCTAAACCATGAGAAATTTGTTTGTATCCACCCTTTAGGCTTTATCATATATTCCTCCATTCACTGGTTGAGGATTGCTAGGCCCAATGAGGGTATAAAAAATCAGGCTTTACTGCAATCCCACCTTTACCGGTCTAGGGATTCCTAGGCCTTGTGATTTTTCCTAAGGCCACCTCACTCAATTTTGAAACCATTCATAAATCTAGCTCAACCAAGTGAAAGAAACCCATGACACCATGATTATCTGGAAAGGCTAAAAATCACAGTCACACCTGACAAAACCCATGCTAATGATAAAAAGAGAATGAAATACACACATGAATGGACCATTCATGCCAAAACTAGTAAGGAAATCATACATGAAACTTGATACATGTAAGTAATTTCAGTATAGCCGCTTGATCCAACTCTTACTTTCTTGATCTTTACTTACCTTTGATTCCTTATCCTTCCTTTAATTTCCTTTGTTCAATGCTAGAATTCTCCAGCTCTAAGTGGGAAAGAGTATGAGAGAATAGAGATAATAGAGAAAGCTCCAAGCTAAACCTGGCAAAAGGTTGTGAACTGATCCTTAGAAGCCTTTTTATTAACAAGGCCTCTATTTTCTTAAATTTTTGTTATTATTCCTTCATTTTCCTCCTCACATGAAACCTGTCACATTTCACCTTCCTTTTCTCTTAATTTCCATTATTTTCATAAATAAAATTATAATTAATGCCTCTTGCCTTTCCAAATCCTCTGCCATTTCCTTTGTCAGTTTCCCCTTATCCATAATAAACCAAATGAACATGCACTAGGATGTTTTTCCCAACATTTAGCTCACAATACACGTCCCATTACCTTGGTCTTATTTTTCCTTTATTAACTTTATTACATGAACTTTTAACTTGGGGTTATTACATTACTTAAGGGAACTTATCTAGTGGTGGAGTAGATATCATTTTGAGAAAGTAAAAGCATGATAACTAAAAGGTTGGGTGCATAAAAGGGGGAGTACTAAGTTATTAGAAAGGATAATCTAGAGAATTATTTTCGAATATTTTTCTCACAAAGATTGAAATTCCATGGATGGAATGATTAAGCTTAGTTGAAAATTTGTCCCCATACTAAATAGGAAAGGCTAAAAAGAACTAAGAAATAGTGCATGGACAAAAGGGAAGAGAATGGAAAAAACAACCATATTTTTGGGAAAGTATAAATAAGCTTAAATAAAAAGAGCTAGAGGATGGTTTTCTCATTTTAGTTGATTTAACTTACGAAGAAAGAAGGTTGACAATTCTAAGGAATCTAATGAGATTTAGTTTCTAGGTCTAAATATTTTATGCACAAAAAATATTTGGCTAGAGTATGGAAGACACCTGTATGAATATAAAGGTAATGAAACCATGAAAAATGCAACTAGTTGCTATGGGTAACCAAGTACCCATGTTAGGGACAAGAGGCATGGAGTATGTCATAAGATGATTACTCTCAAATAGTATGCATGGGATGTTAAATATAGCCAATGATCTTGAATTCAAAGGAGGTAAAAGAAGTAATGATGGTTACGAGTAGAATTTGAATAAGGAAGGAATGTATTTCTCATGGAGAGAGGAATAATTTATATGAAAAAAATTTGAGAACTTGAACTATTTGTTAATTTGGTAGATCCATGAAAAATGTAGGTTTTAACCCCGTACATAAATTACCAGCATACGAATTCTAAAACACAGAAAATAAACAATGCGAGAGAATAACACATAAGACACATATACATAGAGATTTTCCCCTAGATCCCAAAACCGGGACTACTAGCTTGATTTTTCATTATGTTCCTTTCAATGCTATAATACATATTTATACATGTCGAAGCATCCAATACCGTGGACCAAAAACCATCGCATCCAAAACCATGGACCGAAAAACATCACTTCCAAAACCATGTGCGAAAATCATGCACAAAACCATAGGTAGGTCTGCCCAACCTAATATAGGGCACCCCTCAAACACCCTGTGACCCCCCTGCTATCCGCCCCCCTCTAACCCGGCGGTTAACTACGTGGGCTAGTCGTGGAAAGAATATAACACAACCCAACATTCTCCCACTTGTTGTTTTCTTTCCACAGGTGGCCACAAGAGAGCTTAGTCATTTATCTAGCCCTGCAATGCTCATTGTTTCTCTACACCAAGAGAACTTCTCAGAGCTCACAGACTTTGTCAATGCATCTGCAGTATTATTCAAAGTGTCCACCTTTACCAGCAACACCTTTTTGTCTTCTATCATATCCTTCACAAAGTGATACTGAAAATAAATGTGCTTTGTCTTTGAATGACATGCAGGGTTCTTTGCCAAGAAAATTGTACTTTGGTTGTCATAGTCTATCCTTATAGCTCCCTGTACTAACCCCATACTTGAACACAATCTCTGCAACCAAACTACTTCCTTGCTTGCGTGAGTGGCTGCCATGTATTCTACCTTTGTAGTTGATAGTGCCACTACAGATTGTTTCTTACTCATCCAACTAACTGCACCTCTAAATAGGTTGAACACATACCCACTTGTAGATCTTTTCTGATCCATATCTCCAGTCGAGTCTGCATCAACAGAGCCACGAATATCCAACACTCTATCCAGTCCTGGTCTTCCTTGATAGCACAAACCATAATCACTAGTGCCAAGCAAATACCTGAAAACCCACTTCACTACTGTCAAGTGCTCCTTCCCTAGTTTTGACATAAACCTGCTCAATACTTACACTACATGTGCAGTATTTGGTATAGTACAGACCATTGCATACATCAGGTAACCGACTGCACTTGCATATGGAACACAAGACATGTCCTCTTCCTTTTCTTGTGTCTTGGGACACTATTCAGTAGATAACCTCACACCTACAAGAATAGGAACCTTCACCGGTTTACTATCCTGCATATTAAACCTTTGGAATATTGTCTCAACATACTTCCTCTAGCTTAACGAGAGCTTCCTCTTTTCCCGGTATCTTTTAATTTCCATGCCCAAAATATAGTTTGTAGCACCAAGATCTTTCATGTCGAATTTGGAGGACAATTGGGTCTTCAAATCTTGGATAATTTTTTGGTCATTTCTAACCAGAAACATATCATCCACATACAAGACCAGATAAATAACATGGTCACCAATTAATTTAAAACGCACACATGATTTGCTTTGCTTTTGGTGAAGCCAAGTCCCCGTATAAATGTATCAAATTTTTGATACCACATCCTTGATGACTGTTTTAACCCATACAAAGACTTCTTTAACTTGCAACCATTTCTTTCTTACCCTTCATCGCAAAACCTTCAAGTTGCTTCATGTAGATCTCCTCTTCTAGATCGCCGTGAAGAAATGTTGTCTTCACATCCATATGTTTTACCTCAAAATAAAAAGAAACAACAACATATAAAAGTAATCTAATAGAAGCTACCTTGGCGACAGGAGAAAAAATATCACCAAAATCAATTCCTGGCACTTGGGAATAACCTTTTGCTACCAAATGAGCTTTGTATTTTTCCACATTTCCTTCTTCATTTGTCTTCTTCTTGAACACCCATTTGCTGCCAATGGGTTTCCTTCCAAACGACAACTCCGTCAAATCCCAAGCGTCATCTTTGGGTAACTATGTCTTTTCATCAACCATGGCCTCTTTCCAGAGTTAGTCATCCTCTGAGTCTATTACTTCCTTCACAATTCTGGGATCACCATCAGTAACAGATAAAGCAAAATTTGAACAAAAAGCAGATGGACTATACCTTTCTCTTTGCCTTCTTTCTTGAACTGATCTTCTCACACACGAAGTTTGTGGCTCTTTGTCTTCTGGTTCCTCCTCTGTTCTAGATTCTGATTCTTCCTCCTTAAGCTCAAACTCTATCTTCTTAGGTTCCTTTGGTTGACTTCATGTTTAATAACGTCTTTCACCTCTCTGAACACCACATCTCGGTTGTACATAACCTTCCTTGTTGTTGGGTTCCAAAGCTTATAACCCTTTAAACCATCCTTATACCAAATAAATATGCACTTTTAAGATTTACTATCCAACTTTCTTCTTTTCTCCTTTGGATCATGTACATATGCATCACATCCAAATACCCTCAGATGTGAAAGGGAGGGTTTCTTACTAGTCCATACCTCTTGTGGAGTCTTATCCGCCAATGCTGATGAAGGTCGTCTATTGGCCAAGTAACATGTTGTCTCCACCGCCTCTGCCAGAATTCCTATCCTAACTCGGCACCACTGAGCATGCTTCTTTCCCTTTCCATCAACCTCTTATTCATTCTTTCTGCAACTCCATTTTGCTCAAGTGTGTATGGAGTAGTCTTCTACCGTGCTATACCACACTTCTTACAGAATTCTTCAAATTCCTTATTGCAAAGCTCTCCACCGTTAGCTATCCTCAACACCTTTATCTTCTTCTTTGTCTGGTTATCCACCAGAGCCTTAACTTATTTAAACTCGTCAAACACTTCAGATTTCTTCTTAAGGAAATATATCCATGTATTCCTTGAGAAGTCATCTATAAATGATACATAGTACACAGACTTACCCAGTGATGGAACCTTAACAAGTCCAAACACATCACTATGCACAAGCTCTAATATATGTTTCGCTCTCTTACCATTAGAGGGGAAACTAACCCGATTCTGCTTCCCATATACACAATTTTCACAGAAATGAAAATCCAGAGAGCTATTACTCATACCTTCTACCATACCTTCACCATGAGGTATTCGAAGGCCCTTCTGTCCAATATGTCCAAGCCTTTGATGCCACAGCATGGTCTTTTCTCCAGAGAACACTAGATTTTCTACTCCTCTTTCAGGAACCACAGAAATGTTGCACCCATCAACAACAGTGATACATTGCAGCTTGTACAAAGTTCCAATCCGAACTCCCTGCATCAATACCAGTGCTTCCCGAACCATCTTGCAGGTATCCTTCTCGAACACTGTTTTTACACCTGCATCATCCAGATTTCTTATGGAAATCATATTTCTGGCCAATGCATGAATATGCAGAAAACCTGGAAGTGTTCTAACCCTTCCACCTTGCACCTTCAACTTTACTTTTTTGCGAGCAATGATTCTAGCCTTCCTGTCATCCCCCAAGAAGACATCACCACCATCATATTTCTCATACCCACAAAACCACTCTTTATGGGGAGTGAAGTGAAAGGATGCACTTGAGTCAATCAACCATGCCTCATGATCTACATGTGTATTTGAAGAAGCCAAGTACACATCCCCACGTTCATCTGAGGTGGTTTTCGCATCTGCAGAAGGATCATCATCAGATCCCTTTCCTTTTTTAGGAGCTTTAGATTTACAGTCCCTTTGGTAGTGCCCTTCCTTTCCGCATTTCCAGCAAACCCCCTTTACAGGTTTCCCTGGAGATTTAGATCTTCCTCTAGATTTAGATCTCCCACTCGATGACTTGTTTTTGTTTTTGTTCTGAGACCATCCTCGTACAGACAAGGCATCACCATTCTATCTCTCCATATTTTTCCATCTCATTTCCTCTATCAGCAAGGATGAGATTATTTCATCAAATTGCAAGGAAGTTGCATTGCTACCTATTGCAATAACTATACTATCCCAAGAATCTAGTAGAGAACACGACAAACTGATGCACTTATCTTCATCTAAAATTTTAAATCAACAGATAATAACTGACTTACAACAATATTAAATGCGTTCAGATGCTCTGTCACTGAGTCTCCATCTTTCATCCTCAGGTTATACAACTTTTTTCGTAGGAACAATTTATTCACCAGACTTAGATTGGTACAAAGTCCCTAACTTGTCCCACAAAGCCTTCACCATAGCTTCCCCTTATACTTTCAACAATACTAAATCTGAGACACACAATCGTATTGTGCTCCTTGCCTTCCAATCCAACTTCAACAATGTAAACTTTGAAACGGGAACTGATACTGTTACCCGTTTTGTAGAGGTGGCAAAAAAATGACCCGATTTTCAAAAGTGGTGATGCAGAATACACATGTTTTTTTTAGAACATGGTTTTTGGAACTTTAATTTTTTCATGTGCATTAAGTTTTAGAATGGTAGTGATTTTCACCCTGATTTTAAAAAGTGAGTATTCTGCATCACACCCTTTTTTTAAAAGACCTATTTTTTGACTTTAAATTTTCTAGTGTGTGAAATGTAAAAAATTATTTTCTAAAATTGATAGTTTTTGAAGTGGTCATTTTATTCATATTTTCTTGTTCTCTATCTTAATTTTATTTTTTTTTAGTGGGGTTTTTATTGTTTTGCGTTTT
This sequence comes from Pinus tabuliformis, assembly GCA_031772625.1. Lineage (NCBI taxonomy): Eukaryota > Viridiplantae > Streptophyta > Pinopsida > Pinales > Pinaceae > Pinus > Pinus tabuliformis. The sequence goes on along the minus strand of CM062812.1, from coordinate 778,747,065 downwards.
TAAATTAGAAAGTCGATAGTTTGAATTTTAGATAATCTACATATTTATACATCCTTAATTAATTTTTCAATCCACATGAAATAATTGTTTCTAAAAAACAACATTTTTTAACAATGGACATAAAAATAACCATTTTTAACATAAATATAACAAAAAAACTAAACGTTTTGATAATTTTTTGCTAGAATTAACATGTCAAAATCACAATTTTTATACAAAAATATTAACTAAAAATGGTCAAATAATAGTTTTTTTTATGAATTTCATGTCAAAAAAATAATAATAATAACAACTTTTTTTTTTCAAAAAATAATAATTAACTAAAAAATCAATGCGAAAATCACAGTTGTGCTCTCCCCCGCCCACCCCTCCACCGCCACCGCCCCCTCCCCGCCCACCCCGCCCACCCATCCCCCGCCACCGCCACCGCCACTGCCCCCCCGCCCACCCTGCCCACACCCTCCCCGCCCCCCCTCCACCGCCACCCCGCCTACCCCTCCACCGCCACCGCCCACGCCTCCCCCGCCACCGCCCCCTCCCCGGTCCCCTCGCCCACCCCTCCACCCACACCGCCCCCTCCCCGCCCACCGCCACCGCCCCCTGCCCGCCCACCCCGCCCACCCATCCCTCGCCACCGCCCCCTCCCCGGCCCCCCGCCCACCCCGCCCACCCATCCCCCACCACTGCCCCCTCCCGGCCCCCCTGCCCACCCCTCCACCGCCACCGCCCCCTCTCCGGCCACCCCTCCCCCTCCCCCTCCCCCGCCCCCTCCACGGCAGCGGCACCCCCGGGCTGCCTCGCCCCGCCCGACCGGTGGCGGGTCGATTCCGGGAATCGACCCGCCACCGGTCGGGCGGGGCGGGGCGGCCCGGGGGTGGCGCTGCGCGGATCTAGAACACATCTACCCAAATCTTCAAGTAATTTCGAATCAAACAATGAATACTTTATTCTCCCACCTTCACATGCAATTGTTTTATTTCTAGACGCACGTTAGGAGGGACAATGTTGAAAATGGATCCACCTTTTTTAAGAGTTGATCTAGTCTATATACTCGTCGCACTTCATTTTATCCCATTCTCTTCTCTTAAACTTCTCTTTTCATTCCTTTTTTTCTAGTTTGTTTCCTCCTATTTGAATTCTCTCATGCATCCCCCTAGCAACTTCCCCTGAATCCTTCTTCTTATTCCAAGAATGGAGGTGAGACACCTCTTTAGTCTTCCTAGTCAGAATTTGCCTCCAAAATTTCTTAGGAGCTAGCTTAGAGAGGTGTAAGAGATTCCCTTGTCTTTGACGAATGTATTGCCTCTTTTTCCTTTTAGTTAGGGCTTTATATATTTTTATCTTGTCCATTTTAAGAGATTCATCAACAGCTTCCTTAATTGCTCTCCTCGCACTTTTACACTCTTTGTCATACCATGGATTGGTTTTGCTATTTCTTTTATTATTTGATATAGGAAAAATAATTTGCAAAATTTGATAACTAATTCTCTAAATCCCTTTCCAAGACTAACACTTGAAAAATCAATTAGGTAACAAACATGCTATTAGATAGAACTATTTGTTTCTTTATTTCACCAAACCAAATTGAAAAAATAATTTTATAAATTAAAAATCAATAATACAATCTTAGAAGCAGTTTAAACCTATTATTATAATCATGATGTGAAATTGAATAGCTAGATTCTTAGCACATCTAATATTCTCTTTTATTCTGCTATCAATGATATCATATTTTCCAACGTATTTCCAACGTTTGATACATTGTGCAAGGCCTATCATATTCATATTAATACTAATAAAATTATTATTCACTAATATTAATAATATAAACACTAATAATATTAATATTAAATCCTATTATTAATATTAAACCAACCTAATATTAATATTAACAAATTCAAAAAACATATGCAAGGTTTAAATTGATGCGAATGATAAAATGTTTGAATTATCCAATTAAATTCCTGATCCAATTTCCTTTGGTAAAGGTCAAATCTTCTGTCCCCATTATGGGAATGATAAAATATCTGAAGTCATATATTTCCGTAACGGTGTCTGAACTCATGCTAGAAGGACAGTCAATCGGGTAGGGGAAAGCCTGTAGCGTGATTTTAATTCAGAAGAAAATACCTATTCTCCGAGTATGTTTCTTGGCCAAGTGATTTCTGTGCGTTCGATTCATTGATTGATTCTTTGAAAGCTAAATGGATAAAAGCCGGCAAAAAATCATTGGCTAGCTCATTTATTTACTAACAGTTGACTTCGATAATGTGTTCTAAATTTCTACTAGTTGAATTCGTAAACCTTGTGATTGATTTATGCCGACGACATTTCAGAGAAGACTGTGAAAATCTTTTCGATAGATCTTCCGTTATTCATCCATTCCAGTAGAAGTGACGAATTTAGAATTCACAACAGGTTCTAAAAATTTTCTGAGGATTGACAACTTGATATCGTCAAATCTTCTCTATAGTTCTCATGTAGTAAATTGCCCATACAAACAGCCCAATCAATGTTGAAACCCTAACCAGATTCATATATCATTTCATTCCCTGCAATCAAATTCAAAAGTCGAATTAAAGAGCTAAGAAGATTTACACACCATGATCATAACCTGACCGTTAATGCGGTGGTGGCGCCTGCGAGTACTATGGCAAAGCAAACAAACACGGCCAGTGCTCACTGGGTATCCTTGGGCGTACCCTGCAATGGCCAGATATATCTTAGTTCTGCTTCATATCAAAACATAAAAATTTTATTTACTGCACTAAAATGTGGGATGAACTAGAGCTCACAAGCTCCGAACTAGAGCTCACAAGCTCCGAAGCCAGTACGGGTCGATTCCCGGAATCGACCCGCCGCCGGTCGGGCGGGGCGGAGCGGCGCCATGCGCCACCCCCGCGCCGCTCCGCCCCGCCCGACCGGCGGCGGGTCGATTCCGGGAATCGACCCGTACAGGCTTCGGAGCTTGTGAGCTCTAGTTCATCCCACATTTTATATTAATTGGTTGGTACAAGGTCACCCGCGGTTGGATTCGTAGCTTCATCACAAGAAACATTCATAAATAATACTGGGATTCGAAGTTTAGGAACAACTGCAAGTGCTTTGGAAGAAACTATAGCACCACCTGTCCAAGTAAAGTATACACACCTTATTATCGATGGAAAATTTGTTAATGCGGCTTCTTATTGATTGGATCCCAGAACAGGGGATTTGATTGTCAATGTGGATAGGACTGTAAAGGCTGCACGAAAAGCCTTTGACGAGGGCCCATGGCCGAAAATGAGAGATCGTTGACTTGCAGCCTTGGAAACACATGGTCAAGCAAGAAACCTTGGTTGAAGTGCCAATGACAGTGCAGCTATTTCGTTATTATGCAGCGTGGGCAGATAAAATACATGGTCTTACAGTTCTAGTTGATGGACCTTATGCGCCTATTCGAGTTGCAGGTCAAATCATCCCTTGGAATTTTCCACTACTTATGTTTTCCTCGAATTCTCCATTAACAACTCTTTATGCAACAAAACTTTTCCACGAGGTTTGACTGCCTCCAGGAGTTATAACTATCATTTTGGGATATGGTCCACTGTGGGAGCTATAGTTGCAAGGCACATGGATATTGATAAGGTTGCTTTTACAGGTTCAACTGCTACTGATGTCGATCAAGCCGTGGAGCTCGCTCACTTTGCATTATTTTTCAATCAGGCAAGGAGTTGAATCTCTCAAGTATTTAATTTGCATGGCACTCAATATTGTAACATGTTAATCAAGCCGTTGCTTTGTAATATTTAATCTGCATGGGTCAATGCTGTTGTGCCGGGTCACGAGCCTTCGTACATGGGAGTATCCATGATGAGTTTGTAGAAAAAGCAAAAACGCGGTGTTTAAGTCAGGTTGTTGGTGAACCATTATGTTGTTTTTTGGTAATTTCTTAACCATTGAATGCCTATATTAATGCAAAAATAGGGAAAAGTCGCTTGTCTGCATGTAACTAATAGGAAACTGAAAGCGTGATAATCAAATGCCTGATGCATAAATGGGTCCTTTTGAACAAAAATTCAGCTTCTTATTTGTGCTCTGATGGATATCATGGTTCACTGCAACGCAGGATATTCATATTCATAATTGCTGTTGTTATGAAGTTCACGACTGTTCTGCTGGCGCTGCTTGTGGATATAGTATTCTACGCAGAACAGTCGTGAACTTCATAACAACAGCAATTATGAATATGAATATCCTGCGTTGCAGTGAACCATGATATCCATCAGAGCACAAATAAGAAGCTGAATTTTTGTTCAAAAGGACCCATTTATGCATCAGGCATTTGATTATCACGCTTTCAGTTTCCTATTAGTTACATGCAGACAAGCGACTTTTCCCTATTTTTGCATTAATATAGGCATTCAATGGTTAAGAAATTACCAAAAAACAACATAATGGTTCACCAACAACCTGACTTAAACACCGCGTTTTTGCTTTTTCTACAAACTCATCATGGATACTCCCATGTACGAAGGCTCGTGACCCGGCACAACAGCATTGACCCATGCAGATTAAATATTACAAAGCAACGGCTTGATTAACATGTTACAATATTGAGTGCCATGCAAATTAAATACTTGAGAGATTCAACTCCTTGCCTGATTGAAAAATAATGCAAAGTGAGCGAGCTCCACGGCTTGATCGACATCAGTAGCAGTTGAACCTGTAAAAGCAACCTTATCAATATCCATGTGCCTTGCAACTATAGCTCCCACAGTGGACCATATCCCAAAATGATAGTTATAACTCCTGGAGGCAGTCAAACCTCGTGGAAAAGTTTTGTTGCATAAAGAGTTGTTAATGGAGAATTCGAGGAAAACATAAGTAGTGGAAAATTCCAAGGGATGATTTGACCTGCAACTCGAATAGGCGCATAAGGTCCATCAACTAGAACTGTAAGACCATGTATTTTATCTGCCCACGCTGCATAATAACGAAATAGCCGCACTGTCATTGGCACTTCAACCAAGGTTTCTTGCTTGACCATGTGTTTCCAAGGCTGCAAGTCAACGATCTCTCATTTTCGGCCATGGGCCCTCGTCAAAGGCTTTTCGTGCAGCCTTTACAGTCCTATCCACATTGACAATCAAATCCCCTGTTCTGGGATCCAATCAATAAGAAGCTGCATTAACAAATTTTCCATCGATAATAAGGTGTGTATACTTTACTTGGACAGGTGGTGCTATAGGTTCTTCCAAAGCACTTGCGGTTGTTCCTAAACTTCGAATCCCAGTATTATTTATGAATGTTTCTTGTGATGAAGCTACGAATCCAACCGCGGGTGACCTTGTACCAACCAATTAATATAAAATGTGGGATGAACTAGAGCTCACAAGCTCCGAAGCCTGTACGGGTCGATTCCCGGAATCGACCCGCCGCCGGTCGGGCGGGGCAGAGCGGCGCGGGGGTGGCGCATGGCGCCGCTCCGCCCCACCCGACCGGCGGCGGGTCGATTCCGGGAATCGACCCGTACCGGCTTCGGAGCTTGTGAGCTCTAGTTCGGAGCTTGTGAGCTCTAGTTCATCCCACATTTTAGTGCAGTAAATAAAATTTTTATGTTTTGATATGAAGCAGAACTAAGATATATCTGGCCATTGCAGGGTACGCCCAAGGATACCCAGTGAGCACTGGCCGTGTTTGTTTGCTTTGCCATAGTACTCGCAGGCGCCACCACCGCATTAACGGTCAGGTTATGATCATGGTGTGTAAATCTTCTTAGCTCTTTAATTCGACTTTTGAATTTGATTGCAGGGAACGAAATGATATATGAATCTGGTTAGGGTTTCAACATTGATTGGGCTGTTTGTATGGGCAATTTACTACATGAGAACTACAGAGAAGATTTGACGATATCAAGTTGTCAATCCTCAGAAAATTTTTAGAACCTGTTGTGAATTCTAAATTCGTCACTTCTACTGGAATGGATGAATAACGGAAGATCTATCGAAAAGATTTTCACAGTCTTCTCTGAAATGTCGTCGGCATAAATCAATCACAAGGTTTACGAATTCAACTAGTAGAAATTTAGAACACATTATCGAAGTCAACTATTAGTATATAAATGAGCTAGCCAATGATTTTTTGTCGGCTTTTATCCATTTAGCTTTCAAAGAATCAATCAATGAATCGAACGCACAGAAATCACTTGGCCAAGAAACATACTCGGAGAATAGGTATTTTCTTCTGAATTAAAATCACGCTACAGGCTTTCCCCTACCCGATTGACTGTCCTTCTAGCATGAGTTCAGACACCGTTACGGAAATATATGACTTCAGATATTTTATCATTCCCATAATGGGGACAGAAGATTTGACCTTTACCAAAGGAAATTGGATCAGGAATTTAATTGGATAATTCAAACATTTTATCATTCGCATCAATTTAAACCTTGCATATGCTTTTTGAATTTGTTAATATTAATATTAGGTTGGTTTAATATTAATAATAGGATTTAATATTAATATTATTAGTGTTTATATTATTAATATTAATATTAGTGAATAATAATTTTATTAGTATTAATATGAATATGATAGGCCTTGCACAATGTATCAAACGTTGGAAAATATGATATCATTGATAGCAGAATAAAAGAGAATATTAGATGTGCTAAGAATCTAGCTATTCAATTTCATATCATGATTATAATAATAGGTTTAAACTGCTTCTAAGATTGTATTATTGATTTTTAATTTATAAAATTATTTTTTCAATTTGGTTTGGTGAAATAAAGAAACAAATAGTTCTATCTAATAGCATGTTTGTTACCTAATTGATTTTTCAAGTGTTAGTCTTGGAAAGGGATTTAGAGAATTAGTTATCAAATTTTGCAAATTATTTTTCCTATATCAAATAATAAAAGAAATAGCAAAACCAATCCATGGTATGACAAAGAGTGTAAAAGTGCGAGGAGAGCAATTAAGGAAGCTGTTGATGAATCTCTTAAAATGGACAAGATAAAAATATATAAAGCCCTAACTAAAAGGAAAAAGAGGCAATACATTCGTCAAAGACAAGGGAATCTCTTACACCTCTCTAAGCTAGCTCCTAAGAAATTTTGGAGGCAAATTCTGACTAGGAAGACTAAAGAGGTGTCTCACCTCCATTCTTGGAATAATAAGAAGGATTCAGGGGAAGTTGCTAGGGGGATGCATGAGAGAATTCAAATAGGAGGATTCTCATAGATATGATTGCACTTAGTTAAAAAACAACCGTGCATATTCATTGAACCCTTATGCTTTGGAACAATACAAATATTAGGATTGGATAAGTTCTTTAGTGATGCATACGCCCTTTGGTTGGAAGTCCTCACATGTATAGTGTATTTCAAGACCATATTACACTTCATGGACTCTTAAAGACTATTGTAATATATTGTATTTTATTATATGATACTGTGAAGGATGCCTCTTAGGTCAGCAATGGTCCAAGTAGCATGTTTTTGAAAAATTAATTGTATATATTAAATTTGTTATTTATTATGTGAATGTTTGAGCAACGATATCTATATTTGGTCGAGCTCTAATATTTTGTCTGTACTCCAATTATATATAGTTAGCATTATAGTTTTGATGAAAATTTTAAGGTGACGTTAGGTTGCCTTCGCATCCCCGACTACAGGTTTTGAGGGTGGACGTCAGCTTGTATGTGCGATACAACGGACAGAGAGACAGTACGCGACAGAGAGACTCGGCAAAGTGAAAAGACGCAGACATTCTCCATTGACGGGCAGCTTGGGTTTTACCAATTCCACGCATCAAATGACGATCCACATTACCAATTCCACGCAGCGGCACCCCCGGGCCGCCCCGCCCCGCTGGACCAGCGGCGGGTCGATTCCAGTATCAAAACTTTCGTTCCGAAGCTATATTTTGCAGGAAAATTTCGTAGAAAATTTCGTAGTCACTGCCATTTTTAAAACAGCCGCAAAATTGACACCTAAAAAAAAAATCATTATTCCAGTATCAACACTTTCGTTCTGAAGCTATATTTTGCAGGAAAATTTCGTAGAAAATTTCGTAGTCACTGCCATTTTTAAAACAGCCGCAAAATTGACACCTAAAAAAAAAAAACATCGTTCCAGTATACACACTTTTCGTTTTGAGCACTGTTTTTGTGGTTTTTTTGGGGTTTTTGGGCCAGAGTTCCCGTTTTGAGTTTATAGTTCCCGTTTCAAAGTTTACATTGTTCTTCTCCCATTCTTCATCAAACACTCCTATTGGTTTAGTACTCGGATCTACCACGATCCATTGATCTTTATCCACCAACAGATCCTCCATATTGAGTTTCCACGACTCAAAAATTTGACCATTAAATTTCTCGATCTCTATCTTTCCACTGCTCACCATCTTCTTTCACCACCAGAATCAATCTCGCAGATCTCCCACTGAACAAGGTGTACCACAGGCCCAAGTGAAACCCCTCATCAAGAAAGGCATCCCCTTGAAGCCAAAACAACTCTGATACCAAATGTATGTTTTAACCTCGTATAGAAATTACCTGCATACGAATTATAAAATACAGAAAATAAACAATAAGAGAGCATAACACATAAAACACATATATAGAAAGATTTTTCCCTGGATCCAAAAACCAGGACTTCGAGCTTGATTTTTCATTATGTTCCTTTCAATGTTACAATACATATTTATACATGCCGAAGCATCCAATACCATGGACCGAAAACCATCGCGTCTAAAACCATGGACTGAAAACCATCGCGTCCAAAACCATGTGCGAAAATCATGCACAAAACCATAGGTAGGTCCACCCAACCTAATATAGGGTCCAAAAAACAAAATTTTCTGGGGCGTTGCCCCGGACCCCATAAAGGGGGCTTACCTGAAATCCTCAAACCCCTTGTGACCCCCCCGCTATGCAATCAATGCAATGAAGGGGATCTCCGCCCCACCTCTAACCCCCCGGTTATCTACATGGGCTAGTCGTGGAAAGAATATAACACAACCAAACAACAAATTTCAACCATTTGATTACATTCCTCTTTTTGAGATGACCAATTATGACTATTGAAGCACTCAATTTGGATAAGCAAAAGTTTATTTGTGAAGTAAAGACCAAAAGTCACATTTGATCAGGTCGTCCCTAAAGAAAATTGGACACCCTTGGAAGGCTATAAACACAACTCAAGTGACCCTCATATGGAAAATCATCATGAAACATTTTTCTATTCTCTTCTTTGGTTTTGGCTCACACTATTCTGAGGCTACATCACGAAGATTAGTTTGTACAGGTATGATATTGTAGGGTCTGAAGCTCGCACATGTGATCTAGGGTTTTAGTTCCAAGACAGAAAAATGCTACAAGGAAATTTTTGTTGTACATAGGAACACAGGCCTATACGTGTGTTTCAAGTGTTTCAATCACACACATGACACTCTCTCTGTGTGGTTGGGACCTAAGATTTGAATTTTGTAGTTGACCGAATATTTTTTCAGTTGGTCGTAGAGTTTGGTAGTTGACCACAGGCAGTGAGAGTGGATTGCATACTTATGAATCATGGTTTTTATTATTAGCATTGTTGGGTTCATCTCATGGATATTTTTTAGTTGAGTTTACAGGATAGAATTATTATTGAAGATATGGATCAATGTACTCTCTCTCTTATTGAACCATTCAATGATAATCTAATAAGAAGAAGATTTTGAAAATATTTTCCCCATAGTGCGTTTTTCCCTAGTCTCAGACCAATCCTAATGTCTCTATGTGTGAATGTTTTTGTTCTATTGTTCCTTTATGTTCTGGTACATTGATGATTATATTTTTATTTATATATAGTTGCATATGATTTTGAATAATGTTGTAAAACTAGATAATTATATGATTGTTTGGGGTGAATTTAATAGATAAGTGGAGGAATGCAATTATCTAAAGCAAAGAAAAATATAGCCCTAAGAAAAGTTCATGTGGTTTCAAAGTTGTGTTGAATAAAATTCATTGAAGATCACCCATATAAGACATTATTGATGGAAGAAAGAGAAGATTGAGGAGGCCTAACAAAATTTTAGGGTTTGATGGATATTTTGAGGTTAGGTTTTGGAAGAAACCCTAGATTATGAAAAAGATTTGAGATATGCAATTTATAAACCCTAACATGATCAAAGTGAAGGTGTACTAGCACTTGTGATAAGTTTTATGTAGCACTAGATGGGCTAGTGTCAATTAGGCTATGGTTATTGATAAAGTAGATGGATATATTGAAGGAAACATTGTTATATGGATGATGGCAAGTCGTGATGTTAGGTCCCTATACTACTAGTATAGCCCATTATTGTTATTAGTACAACCCCCTTATTATATTGTTGTGCCCATGTAGTCCCCATATTGTTATTATTGTGCCCCATAGAAGCCCACTATTGTTATTATGGTGCCCTTCAATTATTATTGTTATGTCGGCTCTGATTATATTATGACCCCTTAGACTCCTATATATGGAAAGGAGGTCTTGCAATTTGTATCATCCAAGAATTTCTCATTTGTGTAACGTAAAGGAGCTTTCCACCTCGAAGAGGCTTATTTCTAAGGTGTTCATCTATCTTTTCTATCTTTTTGCAAGCTGGTCTCATAGCATTTGGTATCAGAGTTTTGGATTTTGCGGTTTTGCTGCTCCAAACAGATCATCGTGGCATTTTTGCTATAATGTTTTCACTACGAAGTTTCAGAAGCTATAACAAAAACCCATTTGAGAAGAGATTAGTCTTCACCTTGGGTCCTAATTTTAGATCTTGTCTCGCTGTGTTTCGGAGATATGATCTGAGGAAGTTAGGGTTTTTACAAGCTCCAAAATTTCATCTGAAACAGGTCATCGTGGATTTTTCGCTATGTTATTTTTCTAATAAGGTTCAAACTCTGAAATTAAAACCCACTTGAGTCGATATCTTGGTGAAGCTCGAGTCCAAATCTTAGATCTTTTACTACTATATTTTCATAGATATAGTCTGAGGAAGTTAGGGTTTTTGCAGACTCCCGAATTACATTCTAAACAGGTGACCTTGGGAAAGTCATAATAACTTTCTCTCTAAGCAACAAAGTGAAATTCCTTAAGAAGTTATAAAAATATGACAAAACGTAGTTTTCTGTGTATATTTTTGAGATCTGAAGGTCGAAACATTGATACGTGGCACGTCGTACAAGTTCTATCTACTAAAACATTATATAATCAAGTTATCTTAGGAGATTGGGAATAACTCTTTCTTGGAGAATCAAATTCTGATAAGACTTGTGGGGTTAGAAAGAGGACCCAGAGTGCTACTGCAGGACAAAATTTTGGAACTTGGAGATTTTAAATTACCAAGTTACAGTCATTTCAATATCAAGCTCCTAAAATCAAGAAAAGGTGATATGAGGAAGTTTGATGGCAAGGATCCAGTAAATTGCATATTACAAATGGAGCAATATTTTGGTCTACATGAGATTCAACTGTTACAAAAGGTACATATTACAACTTTATATTTATAACCAAATCAATTTTTATGGTAAAAAGGGCTTTGTTCTCGTAAAGCACTTGTCACTTCGTCAATTTTCACGGAAGAAATGATAGCACATTATGAGGATACAAAGAGTAACACCTTCTTTAGCCAATTGATAAATCTCGAACAAAAGGGTTCAATGGCAAAACACATTGAGGACTTTCAAAATTTGAATATAAGGGTAAATGATATTCCAAAGAAGCAAAGGATTGATGTCTTCATAGGGAATTTAAAGGATAACATTCAACATGAGGTTCGTCTTTCGGAACTTGATTCATTGGAGAAGACATTCTTGTTGGCAAGAAAAATTGAAAGTGAAATTATGGAAACAAGGAATCCCATCATTCACGACTATAATTATGGATGTGTTTTCTCTCCTAGCCTTCCATACCCTACAAGGTTTACATGACAACAATTGGAAGAAAAAAGAGAAAAAGGGCTTTGTTACAATTGTGATAGAAAATACACTAACGGTCATAAGTGTGCTAAGAAGAAATTAGTTTACATAGATTATGAAGAGGAGGAAGAAAAGGATCAAGAAACATCAAAATAAGAGAATATACACTAGGATACAACCCCAAAGAAAGAATAAATGAATCTGACCATATTTTGTAAAGCATTGGCAAGAATTACCACTCCTGAAACTCGCAAGATAGAAGGATGTATTAAGAAGAAAAAGGTTCAAGAAGTGAAGGATCACATCGATAAAGAAGAAATGAATCCAACCATATCTTGTAATGTATTGGCTGGAATTACCACTCCTCAATTTATCAATCTAGAAGAACATATCAAGAGGAAAAATGTTCAAGAATTGAAAGATCACATCAAGCATCAAGAAATGAATCCAGCCATATATTGTAATGCATTGGAAGAAATTACGACTCCTCAAACTCTCAAGATAGAAGGACATATCAAGAAGAAAAGGATTCAAGGAGTGAAAGATCACATCGAGCATCAACAACAAGTTATCCAAGTTTTAAAGGATAACACCACTTTGGTGCAAAATTGAATGAAACAATGGGTAGATCAACATCACAGTGAAAGAAGTTTTGACGTAGGCGAGTAGGTATTTTTACGGCTACATCTCAAGCAAGCTATTTATGAGAAGGAAAAGTTGGCAATAATACATACACTTAAGAAATGGCGACCTTACCTAATGGGAAGACACTTCAAGGTAAAAATGGATCATGATAGTCTTAAATACTTTTTAGAACAAAGGTTATCTTTAGAAGAACAAAAAAAATGGGTCACAAATATGTTGGGTTATAACTTTGAAATCATCTACAAAAAAGGGAAGAAAAATGTTGTTGCAGATGCACTCTCAAGAAAGGATGAGGCTGTGGAAGCATTGTTTTGTGCTATTTCTATTATCCAACCAGATTGGATATATGAAGCAAGGGATGAATGGAAGAAGGATGAAAAAGTGTGGCCACTCATTCAAAAGTTACAGAAGATCCCAGTTCAAACAATATTTCCAAAACTTGACGAGGACGGAAAAATCATATTGGATCCTAGAGCAGTCTCAGAAATAAGAACCTAACAGCTACGAAATTGATCAATTTCAATGTATCTCATCAAGTGGAAGAACTTACCCACTAAATATTCCACATGGGAGGACAAGAATTTTATACAGAAGCATGAAGAACTACTTAAGCATTGAGGAAAACACTTTTTGTAGGAGAGGGGCATGTTAGGTCCCTATACTACTAGTATAACCCCTTATTGTTATTAGTAAAACCCCCTTATTATATTGTTGTGCCCATGTAGCCTTTGTATTGTTATTATTGTGTCCCATAGAAGCCCACTATTGTTTTTTTTTTTGATATCTAGTGGAATCGACAACGGCGGTGGTATTGTACTCACGTTACACGGGGTCGAATCCCACCGGCTGCCACTATAACCGCTAGGAGTAACCACCCAGCCCGCAAGAATGGCCCTCAAGTTAAGCCAAGACTTGAACCCGTGACTTGTACAGTGGCACGAACGACTTAGCAGACCGTCCGCTAACCATGAGACCAAACCCATGCAAGCCCCACTATTGTTATTATTATGCCCTCACATTATTATTGTTATGCCGGCTTTGATTATATTATGACCCCTTAGACTCCTATATATAGAAAGGAGGCCTTTTCATTTGTATCATCCAAGAATTTCTCATTTGTGTAATGTAAAGGAGGTTTCCCCCTCGAATAGGCTTTTTTCTAAGGCGTTCATCTATCTTTTCTATCTTTTTGTGAGCTGGTGTCATAACACATGACTCTTGAAGGTAGGTTGAAAAGGGAGGTGATCACCTCTCGTTGAAGATAAGTGCTTTTTTATTTATATTACTCCTTTGTGTGTTTACTTTTATTTATATTTATTGATCTGACTATTGATCATACTTCTTGGATGTATATTTGAGTATTTGGGTACTTATAATCTCTCGATGAGATGTGGTAAGTGGTCCCTTATTTAGGATCATCTGAGGTGTAGGAAAAAATAGCTAGAGCAGGAAGAGAAGAGTTGTAGTTTCCCATTACAAGTAAGTGATACAAAGTTCAAAGGTATCTCAATGTTACAAGGTATGTATAGTATATTGTTTCATTCGCAATAATGGATGGCGCGGTAAGATCTAAGGTATGATGGGAACATCACCTTCTTGAAAGAATCATGCATATGAAGGTAAGTTTGATCTCTGGTACATATGATATATTGGTGTACTTCATGTTTGGAACATATCTTACATTTTAGATATGATGGATTTCCTAAAGTAGGCTAGATACATTATTTGTTTGATATATGGTGACTTGATATTATTGTTAATGCTTGTGATGGGCATGATAAACTTAATTATAGAATTGTAACAATAAGATTGATATTTAGGATCTTCTTATTGACCTCGGTTAGGTTTTGATAATCTTAGTTATTATGACATATGGTAAAATTGGATGCTATGTGTTGATGGTTGAATCAATGTAAAAGAAGTAATGTAGTGATTATGATCCTTGAAGTTTGATGATAACCTGTCAGCTACCCTAATCATATGACTCTAACCCTTTATGAAAGCTTGATGTCATGTTAATATGTGGTGATGAAGTATTTGATGCTAACATGTTATGACTATGATGTATAGATGTTTAAGAATTTGAAATATCTAACAATTTTGTTGATGCATGCTAGTATTATGATAAACAGGTTGATGACTTGAATCACGATAACTAAATTGGATTCACGTTAAAAGGGAGAAACTCTCCATAAGATCCCTACACCTATTATCATTTGCATAAAATGTATAGAATAATATTTTTAGACATAAATAGAAAAATATCTGATGCTATTGGTCTGCAACAAGTTTTGGTCTGAGAAGCGAAGGTTTCTCCTAGTCTAAGCCCCAACTGCATCAAGAAGGCTTAAGATTACGGTTATAGACCTCCCAACCATAAAGAAGAATGCCTATGGGTATGGTTTTTCTTGTAAGACACAAAAACTAGATCCCTATGCATAAAAACAAGAGCACACCTGGAGCATGACAGTCCTCAAGATATGGAGTAGATAATAGAAAGTCCTATGAACAGTGAAGTTTGAATGTTTGACTTACTATAGAGAATTTGAATGTGTTAACTTATCATGTGTCTATAGGGGACCAGAATATGCATATAATTATGTCATTTTGATTTGATCATTGAAGCTATTATATGACATTAATTGATAACATTTGCGATGATTTGACAATATTTGGCTTATTGGTTTAATATATATGAGAAATATTGGAGTTTTGACATGATGCTTGATAGTTCATCATGTTTTGACTTATGGATTGATTTAATTCGGTGATAAAAAGTTAGGTTTTTATTTGATAACTAATTATTTTCCTTGATAACAATGTTGTGTGGGCACATTGACTTTCAATCAGAATAACACTGGTAGTCAATAGTGATTATGTATTGGCATCATTAGATTTGGTACATTGGTTAAAGTACAAAAAATTGTGATTCAGTATGCAATGATCTCACGATGAATGCATGAAAAGGATATGACTTATCCTTGGTGTATGCATTTAGTGATAGAACTGATTTATATTATGATCATTAGGATGGCTTGATATTACTTGGTAAATAATAGTTATTCACGTGACAATAAATAAGGTTGTAACTTGGTATTTGGATGCGAGTTGTACCTGACACATGGTATGAAGAGTTTGTTACTGTGCTATTGGTAGAAACATTTATAGCTTTGATATTAGTTTTGGTCTGGCATGTAAGGATTGATAAGATGACTTAGTTGATTTGATTGCATAGTGTTGATTTGTGTGATCAATGTAATGTTTGAAGAAAGCATTGTATGAAGAAATATCTATGAGTTGAAATTTACCTAGTGAATCCAGGAAGATGCGTCAATCCAAGCCTATAATTAAAAAATGGTCCAAGCTATGACTTTGATTTTAGTTTTACATGTTGATGTTATTTTCTTGATAGGTAATGAGCCTTTGATGATCAAAGTAAGATGAAGTTGGCATTTGAAGTTTGAAATGAATCATCATGGTATGATGAATTAGTTCCTAAAGTTTGGAAAAGAAAATATATATCATGAAGCTAATGAAGAGTTTATGGAAAGTGGAAATGAAAATCCCTAGACACACGAATTGAATTTCACGAAGTTATGAAGAGATATTGTTGAACCTAAGTTGGAAATGGTAGTTGATTGAAGAATATATATGTGTTTTTCATAGAAAAATCAGAGTGAATTCATGATTGATTCGGTTCATACACATGAAGTTACCATCAAACACCGTTCAAGATATTTCCATGGGATGATCAATTTTTTTGGTCTGAAATGTTCTTCCTATGATATGTGAGTGCATGGATGTACTGATGTTATTTGTGATTTTTATTGGTAAGATGAGCGCATTTCAGTGATACCTTATTATGAGATCTACCATGAATTTGGATGAGAAGTTTGTACCTTTAAGCATGGTAGATGTTGAGTATGATGTTGTTGGCATGGCTAGCTATGAAGCAGCTTGAAGAAGCTCTTTGGAGAGATGGTTGAGCAAGTTATAGGTATTACAAGGATACGTTGTGATAATAATGAGTGGGACTCTATCGGTATAGAATCTTGTATATTGTTAGGACTAAGATATCTTCATATATTGAGATAGTGTTGTTATACGAAATGAGATTAGGCTTGTGTTTGTCGCCTCCATGAGAGGGAGGATAAATAACATATCCTTTTTGTGATATATATTTTATTCTAATATAATATTTCATTTGATGTCCTATATGAACAAGAGAATACTTCTATTGAGACATTATTCTTCAACTCTTTAATGAGTTGTTTCAGCCGATACTAGATATGAGCACAATGATCTACATAGAGAAGGATTGATCGAGGACACTGAGGTAGCTCTTCCCCCTATCTTAGCTTCGAATGTGATGAATTGAGACAGGGGATCCTGGGGTTGAGGGGTATATGGACAATAGGGTATCACCCTTATCTATTACCGATAGGGTCAGAAATGTTGCTACCATATCTTGGTCTATGCAGAGTACACCCCAGTTGGCATCATACCCACAACTAGACTTGTTGGGATTATTTCTCCTCGTTTGTCAATTAAGCTTAATATGATGCAAGTGTTCTACCAAATCACTTTTGAGGGTCATTTTTGGGAAGATTAGTGGAAAATAAGATGGATAAGACATTGCATTGACAAAGGGCGGAAGATCATTGCTCCCATATGCAATGACTCCTACTGCTCAACAAAGGGTGGAAGATGTTTGCTCACCTATGAGATGATTTGGGGTGAGAGTGCCTAATAGGACCTTCCCTACACTCATGGAAATGAGGTGAAAGTGTCTCATAGGACCTCTCTCATTATCATTTTGGGTTGAGACTAAGCTCCCCGATGTGGTTCTAGGTTGAGTAGGGCTCCTTGATGTTAAGCTCTCTAATGTTTCCTGGGTAGTAGCATTGGGATCCCCACTGGGAGTGATTCCATGTGGTATCAGTGGGTGCCTAATGAATAGCGGGTGGTATCTTAGCTCCCCTCTGATATCAAATTCTTCTTCTTTTAGATTAAAAAATTTTCAACATATGTGTAGAGACAATCAAGAGATAAGCATATATGTGCAGTGATAAAATTTGATGATGAGATACTTGAGATTAGATATGATTTGATGACAAGATACTTGTGATGATTACATGATGTAGTTGGAATTTCTACCTAAATGAGAGGGAGTGTTAATTTTGCAGCTTAATGACAAATTCCAACCATGGGATGAGATTCCTCTTTTTGAAAGGACTAATTTTTACTATTGAAGCACCTAATTTGGACAAGGGAAAGTGTATTTTTGAATTAAATCCCACATGTGCACTTTTGATCAGGTCAACCCTAAAGAAAATTGGACACCCTTAGAAGGATATATATACAAGTCAAGTGACACATTTCGATAATCATCATGAAGTAGTCTTCTATTCTCTTATTTGGTTTTGGTTCGCACAGGTCCAAGGCTAGGTCATTGAGATCGGTTCATATAGGTACAATATTGTAGCATCTAAAGATTGCACATGTGATCTAGGGTTTTGGTTCCCAGCCATAGGCATGCTACAGGGAAATTTCGGTTGAAACTGGAGGCACAACACTCTCTCCATGGAGTTAGGAACTAAGGTTTGAATTTTACAATTGAATGAATATTTTGTTAGTTTACAACATATTTCGATAGTTGAACGCAAAGAGTGACAGTTTGTTGCAGGCTTCTGAATCAAGGTTTTGATTATTAGCATTGTTGTGTTAATCTCATTGATATTTTTTAGTTGATTTTTCTAGATAGGATTATTGTTGAAGATGTGGATCATTGTACTCTCTCTCTTGTTGAATCATTCAATTAAAATCTAATAAGTATAATAATTTGAAAGCGTTTTCCCCGTAGTGGGTTTTTTCCTGGTCTTCAACCAATCCTAGTGTCTCTCTGTGTGAATGATTTTCTTTTATTATTACTTGATGTTCTGTTGCGTTGATGATGATACTTTTCTTTCTATATAGTTACATATGCTATTGAATAATGTTGTAAAGTTATAATGATATGATGCTATGGGGTGAATTTAATCTGTAAGTAAAGGAATGTAATTATATAAAGAAAAGAACAATATAGCCCTAAGAAAAGTTAACTTAAGTTAGAGGTCGAAGAGAAACATAATGTGTTAAAGGGTTGCAGATCAATAAATGCACTTGTGGTATGTAGAGTGAGTAGTGTAAGAAATGGATATGTTGATATCCAAGGAAAACATAATATGAGGAACAAATTAAGGAGGAAATACTTGGTACCAAAACATAGAGAAGAAGAAAAAATGGTGTTTTCTTAAGTGCCCCATGAACTTCAGAGTGAATAGTCAACAAATTTGTGTCCATTATTGAGAGAATGAGGCACTTCATAAATCATCATTTCCCACTTCTTTGTTTTTTTGACACGAAAATTTTCCTCCTTAAATTGTTCCCAACGCTTTATTTTTCCTAAATATCAACTTGAACCATTTTCCAATGAATAAAACATGCCCACTAATTTCATGTATGAATTGATTTCTTGTTGACTAATCATTAGCTTCATAATTGGGTTTACCATCCATTGAGCATAAACATGATCGACTACTATCAAATATGTAAACAAAACGATGACTTCTATTGGTTGATATCATAGTTAATTCCTTTAATGGTTAAATATGATGGATCAATATAACACATCCTTTTACCCTCAAGCTTAGATTCAGTATAAACCATGCTTTTACCATTATAATTATGTATCCAATATAACTAAGTTCAACTTGCCTAATATCTTCACCATCATGAATTGTGTTGTCATGACTAGTTACATACAATATGGTTTGTAATATTTAGTTCTTTGATAACCATATTTAATACCACTAGTCATCTATTTCGGACTACTTCTATCATTTGGGAATCCATGGTACCTTAATAAAACTCTACTGATATATTTCTGATGCAACTATATGTAATGTGACATCATAAACAAATATAACAACATAATAAACATGTAGAATCACTTATAATCCATAGAAACATATATACATTAGACTATGCATAGTATTAAATACATAAAAATAGGAGTATAATGCTTAAGTAATTTCCCATTGAATTACTATAGACCTAGAATGTTCCATCTAGCCATAGACCTTGCTACTGTAAATATCTTAGGAATGGGTGATCCCTAAGTTGGGGCTATGACTCCGACAAAGTAAAGGCTCTCCTATAGCTAGATGTGGCAACACACTTAGCACAAAACAAGTACCATGCCAAGTGCCAACTCCAACAACCTCTCTAACTATAGTCTCACATCCCCTTTCATATGTAACCCAAGGTAATGCACACATTCTTGCCTATATAATTCATCGATAATTGCCAGAACCCCTCCAAGGCTTATAACATAGACCAACCAAGATGTCTTAGAGAATTATAGCTCAGAGAGTTCTAACTTCACTTATGATTCTCCTAAGCATTTCTTAGGAATCAAACTAGGAAATACCCTCCAAGATCTCATCTGACCCAATATGAAAAAATATAACCGATCACATAAATCAAATAATGAATTCATAATAATTTACTATCTTAGAGGACTCACTGCTTGACTATGCTCACTTGCCCTTAGATCTATAGCATGAACCAACAAGTAATTAGGGAGAGTGATGGTTTGATGTGTTGAATATTGTGTTGTATTTGATGTCAAAGATACGAGGGATCAAGAATGTCAAAGTTAGGGGGACACCAAGATGGATTCCCAACTAAATTTTAGGTAATATTAATATATTATTGCAGAATTGAATAAGGGTTACCATCAATGCAAAGGGGGAGAATGTTGGAAATGATGTTTTCATTTATGTCAAATACAAGGGGAGAATACATATATCCAAGATAAAGTTTGCAATAATTGGAGATTGTTTCAAAGATTGGTTTTTGGATTTTGATGCATGGTTTGGATACCCTATCTTTGAAGGCATTATTAATATAAATAACTAGTTTAAATGAGAGAATACTAGATAAGGTTTAATATAATATTTCAATAATTTCCAAGGGTATATGGAACTCCTTATAACTCCATAAGATTGAGGAGATATGAAAGATTCTATTAGATTGGCCTAGACATAAAGTACAATTCATCCTAGCCATCTTTAAAAGTTAGCCCATATGTAAATGTAGAAACACAAAAAATAAAATATACATGTGTTTATTTTAGGACTACCCAATAAAGGATAAGCTATGGAATACTCTTGGGGTCTTGAAGCTGGAGAAAAAAAATGTGATTTTTGTAGTGAAATACTCATCATGGACTTTTTTCTATAAATTTTCTTTTGTTATGTTTCAAACCATGAAACCTATAGGATTTAGAGGGAAGATATTTTCGTACTTGTGTTGTAAATTTTAGACTTTGGGTCACTATAATTTTTTGAATATTCTCCAAGGAATTTAGGGTTCCTAAATGATTTTGAAATATGCTCCAAATAGGTCAGCTCAGCATTTTCACTATAACTTTTCTTTTCGTATGTTTCAAATTGTGAAACTAGGAGAAGGCAAAGGAGAGATATTTAGCTACATTTAGTATAAATTTAAGACATTTTATATAAATGTAGTGATATGCTATTATGAAGTTATATTTTTTGAATTCTCATGAAATATGCTTCAAATAGGCCATCTTGGCATTTTCACTCTATTTTTTTTTACATATTTTAGACTACGAAATCTTGAAGAGATGAAGGATTATGATACATATCTAGGTACATGTGCTAGAAATTACAGACCTTGTTTCACTATAATTTTAGATATATGCTTTGAGGAATTTATGATTTCTAAATTCTCTTGACATATGCTTCAAATATGTCAGCATGGCATTTTTTCTTTAACTTTCTTTTTGAGATGTTTTATATTATGGAATATGAAGGAGACAAAAGAGAGACCTCATGGTACTAGTGATAGAAATTTTAGAATTTCGTTCATTATAATTTCAAATGTATGATGTGAGGAAGTTATAGTTTCTAAATAATCCCAGAATCAACTTCAAACAAGTTAGTTTGGTATAAATTATTTTTGGGAATCTTAAAACTGTGGACGTTATAGAAATATATGGAGACATACATAATTTTCTCAAGTAAAAATTTCAGAATCATATTTTCAAAATTGGATATATGACATGTTGTACAAGTTCATTCTGACAAAGAGGTCAGAAAAACAAATTTTGGGAGAAGCATATGCAGTGAAGGTAGAAGCAACAAGAAGAATTTATGAAGGAAGAAGTAGTCACAATAGATCTAGTGAAGGTAAAAGAAGCTAATAGACCAAGTGAAAATAAAATTAGTAAGTAGAATCAATGAAGTAGGTTGGTTCCTACAAATATTTTCTACAAGGGGGTTGCTATCTCCTATAGGTTAGTGCATGCAAACATTACTAATATTGTTATCCTTTTAGCATATAGGATGTTTGGCCTTAATCACATAATAACTTTGGCCTGAAAAACATATAAACATAAGTGCACTGACCCCAACATAAATATATACACATGGGATCATAGGACCAAAATAGTTTGGCTCACTAGCCTAATAGAATTTGTACAAATACATATAAGTGGTAACTTTGGGAGTGCTACATACCCCTTCCCTTTATTAACTATCCTTAGTGCACCACACACATATGTAGTAAAAGAATTTAAACCCTAAACATTTTTTCATTCTAGCTACTCACTTTATGTCTTTGATCTTTGGCTATTTCGAATCAACCATTGAGAAAAAACATATGTTATATCCTTTATTACATAAAATTTATCATATTCTAAAAATATTTCATGTCTAAAAGATAACATTATTCAAAATTAATTTTACATTCATAAATCAATGCTTATCTGCATTATTGCCCGATATTTACAAAGTTAATATGGGTAAGGTTTCATCCTTTGTAACACACTCATGTTTCCAACCATATTCCATATGCCATACTCACCCTTTAGGCTTAGTAATCCCCTTCCTATACACCATATTCCTTTATGTAATTCATCCATTTCCAATGTCTTTCTGAGTTACCTCTCCCTTTCCTTACCCTCTAAGCTTAGGCACTCCCTTATCTATAACACAATGTTTTTGGTGATCCATAATTTTCCAAGGTTTTCCTACGTTACAAGAGTGCCGGATCACCATTAAACATCTATTTGCAATCATTATGTGGCAATCCATGGAAACCATAGGTTCTTGCATCATCAATATGGACTTCTTTCTAAGCGTTCTTACTATCATCAATATGGACTTCTTTCTAAGCGTTCTTACTTTAATCCATCTCTTATTTGTAGTTCAATCCTATTGACAAAGTTTCCATGTAGCCATTTGACAGTAACTACCTTAATCTAGAACACCAATTTTCCAACCACTCCTAAAATGTACTCATACACATGAGTTAGTAAACACTTCATCATTTTAGCTGAGCATAGATTAAGATTTGGCCCAGAAATGCTCAAGGAAATGGAAGACATGGTGAAAAAGGTGC
This sequence comes from Pinus tabuliformis, assembly GCA_031772625.1. Taxonomy (NCBI): domain Eukaryota; kingdom Viridiplantae; phylum Streptophyta; class Pinopsida; order Pinales; family Pinaceae; genus Pinus; species Pinus tabuliformis. Next base: position 778,724,024 of record CM062812.1, on the reverse strand, counting down.
GTACCAATTTAAAGGCTGCCTAGGACAGACAGAAAAGTTTTGCAGACCGGAAGAGAAGATTCAAAGAATTTCAGGTCGGAGACCATGTTTTTGTAAGAATTCAAGCCAGAAGGAGTACCTTGCAGTGGAGTGGGTGTGCCAAACTTGCTCCTCGCTATTTTGGACCTTTTCAAATCTTGGCAAGAGTGGGGCCAGTAGCTTACCAACTCGCCCTGCCAAGTCATATTAAGATCCACAATGTTTTCCATGTTTCTGTACTAAAAAAATACGTCTACGATCCTAAACATGTGATCAAATGGCAGGATGTACGGGTAAGAATTAATCTGGTTGTTCTAGCTAAGCTTTGACCTCAGACAGAAAAGTAACTAAAATTGTTGTTGGTTGCAGGTCGAGCCGGAAGGCGAGGTTCTGGTCGAACCACTGAACATCCTCGACCGGAGAGAAGTGCGGCTGCGGAAGCGGGTTATTACCCAAGCTAAAGTGCAGTGGCAGCACTATGGGCCTGATGAGGCCACTTGGGAGGATGAGGAACTCCTTAAAGAAGCTTACCCGAACTTGTTTAGGGGAAACAGACATCGGGACGATGTCCAATCACAGGAGGGGGAGATGTGATGACCCCGGAAAATGTAAATGTGGAATTTTACTATGGTAAAAGATAGTGTGGCAGTTTGTTGTTTTTATTTTACAAAAAAAAAAAACAAAACTCTAATATATTACTTTATTGAAAATTTAAATATATTTCTTGGAATGCTGGCAGCCTCTTAGAGGAGGATTTTAAAGAAAGAAAGTCAGTTATGATAACTGATTGAAACCACCCTCCCAAACAGGAAAAGTCCTGGGAGTGGGGGGGGAATTCTGTGCTGTTGGGACAGACAGAAGAATTTTTCCAGGAAAAAGGAAAAGAGGAAAAAATACAAGAAACTGGTTAAGTCTGGTGAGGACCAGATAACCAGGCACAAGGTGCATATATCTTGTTGAGGGCTGTAGGCCTGCAAGATAGCTCGGGGGGAGAATCCAGTCTTATAGATGGATCTCAAGGTTGGGTGGTAAGAGAAAATTCGGAATGCAGGTGAACTTACTGAAGTGCCTATTTACAACACTGGCGAACCAGGTACGAGTTCATTTTGCAGAGAAATTAATTAAGTAGTGAATGCTGACTATACAGTGGGATTTACAGTAGTTGAGGAATAAACTCTGTGACCATATCTTTTATTGCTATCATGCTGTTTAAAATAGTTAAACCAGGTGGATAGATCTATTTAAAATGACAGAATATTTATTGATAGACATTTTAAAGAAATAACCGGAGTGACAGGGGTAGCCCCAAGGAAGAAAACACATAATGGGATAAACGGTCTAGACTACCGTAGTATGTAACTAGCTGCTAATATGCCGGAAACAAGCGACAGAGACATTTTAAGTCCCTGTGCAAGGATCTGCCGGACTGTAAATCTTCCTATTGAACTCCAACAGAAATGTGATAAGCGAATCTTAGAAACACAAGAGACTGTTGAATCTCAGAATTCAACATATTATTTAGAAAATAAAACATGAATGCAAAAGAAATGGTGAAACCATACGATATACCAAATACAAACTGCCGTCGTTAAGAGTAATGCTCAAGCTTATAACTAATGGAGGAATCAAACAAACACAGATAACCGGAAACAGCATCATATAGTAATCATGTTAGGGTTTATACAATCTCGGAGGGTATGCAACCGTGACTGTGAACACGGCTGCGTGAGAACCCACCGGAGTAACCGTATAACAACAACAAAGTAACTTTCTAAAGTGGATATAACTCAACTCTAAAACTGAAAGAAACATTGCGCTACAGCATGTTGGAAAATTAACTAAGGCATGGTTAAAACAGAGTCGAAAACACCATCTAAGCAATATCTGTTCTATATGGCACAGTTAACAGAACTGATAACATTCTAAAGTAAACTTGTTCTATGGCATCGCTAAACAGAACCGATATCATCATAAAAATTAAAACTGTTAACATAAATATTAGTGAACTCGAAAAGAACCCTGCCGTCACAGAGACGGGAAAGCCTTAACCATATTCGAAGGGCGAGTTATAACATTAACGAGCAATGATAATAGCGAACAACAACATAATGTGCAAATGCAATCGACCCAGAAGGGGCTCAGATAGAACAACAAACACAGAATGCAAAGATTTGAATGTAGTTCTGGTAGTATAAACTTTGAAAAACAAAACATTTTATATATCGAATCAAAATATGTAGATTTGCCCAGATTGGGGAAAACGTTAACCAGTAAGTTTGGCCTAACGGCCAGCCCAATTACAGTCTGCACAAATTTATATACACAGAGGCATTAAAGCCCAAAATCCCGAAAGGGCAAGATTGCCCAAACCAAATCAACAGCCGAACGAGATTTAACACAGAAAATCTGCCGTGTCTCATATCTCACCAGAGCGGGTCGAAGATATAAACCCTGAGATTAAGAAATGCATACAAGCCGTGAGGATCCCCTCAGGATATACCTCATCAGGACCGTAACGAGAGGAAAACAAATATTAGAAAATAGACTGCAATAATCACAAGTTATTGATACATTGTGGTCGGAGGAGCCTTAGAACCCACGCACCCAGCAACAAGTGTCGATCTCTTACCTGGAAGGTGCCGAGAGAGCCGAGGCGCCAGTGCTAACAATCCGCCGTCGGTAAAGGGGCTCGAAACAAGCACCATCTGCATACACATCCACAGCAAAGGAAAACCCCAATCAGTATGAGCATTCAGACCGGTGAACAACCATAACCCTGAGCGCAAACAACAGAGATAAAAAGTGGAAGAATTATACCAGCAGGCGGAAAAGCATTACCTGTGCGAGCTCTCGATGGGCAAACCCACGGCCTTGGTGCTGTCAACTGAATTCCAGGGCGACACTAGTGGAATCGAACCGGTGCCTGAGTAATCAGAGAGGAGTCGAGCGGCCTTCATAGAACAAATGAACCCCAGGCTCGTTCCCATGGGCTTAAGTATAAACCCAAAACCCTTGAACTTACCCCAGCCTTCCGATCTGAAGGATAAATCACCACCGTCGATGCAGCGCGGGAAGCCGGAGCGGGAAGGCCGAGAGGACGGAACCCGATGTGTCACATGGCCAAGCGGGTGAGCCATGCCACCCGCCGAAACGTGGACGAAAGACATAAATGCAGCTAATGACTCGACGCCGGCAGAGGCTGCGGGTCGGACCAAAATCACCGTTTGACAATTTAATGCACGTCATGTACAGACAAGTCGATGAGCCATAGGGTCGTATATCAATATCATAAGTCCAAAACCATAATCAACATATTACTGTGCAGCATATAAATTAACTTGCAGTAAGGTGTAGGGGGGGGGTCGTGGATTATTATATAGTTACCGTTCATATAAACCAATTTTTTTTTTTTTATTTACATATGTTATATATATGTTGGGTGTGACACTTGGAGTCCACACACTTTCATGTATATGTTGTGAATGATTGTAAGAATATTCTTTCATTGTTTGCAATGTATGTTTATGTTTCTACTTATAACTAATGAAGATGAACTATTTCATTGGATTTAGCATGCATATTTTAACTGTGTCTCTTTATTTCATGATTGTTATTTCTTTGTGAACTACTTCACAAGATAAATAAAAATTATTTCATATATACATGTGTAATTATTAGGATAATACTATTAATTTCTCTTAAAGGCTCACTTTCTTCCTTTTCTTGAAAGAACCATGATAAACTTTGCAATTGAATACATAACGAGGCTAGATTACTTTCCTATCTCAAAATTATATTAATTTATCTTGTGTTGTTCACTACAACCAAGGAAAATCATTAAGAATATGGTAGTAAGGCCTATTTCTTGGATGGGGCTCCTACTCTAAATGATGTGAGGTATAGTTGGGACTTCATACTAGGGAGACCCCCAAACTATTGGAGGCATCCAACATCATCAATAGTTATAGTGTTATAATATGGGCCACATTTTTATGGGTGATAATTCACTACATTCACACAAAGAACCTTCAATGCAAGGTAGTAATTATATGAATCTAAATCGAAATCATAAATCTGCGAAAAGAGACTCCCCTCACAAAATTCCAAAGTGTGCATATGAGGTTGCTTACGATTATCTCTATTAGACCTAATCTACTACTTGTTTGTTGGCTAGTGCTCTTGGATTACTTCCTGTCACATTTGTTCTTCCTCATAAGTAATGAAGCAATGATACTACCTTGAATTGTGTTTTAGTCTCTTTACTAGAGGAATTCATCACTGTTACTCTTAAAGGTTTGACTATTGCACTATAAGATTCCATTTTTCAAGTAGACCTCCTACCACCTGTTGGGGAGAATATGGAAGGAGATGGGGAGGATTTTCATCTTTTTTATGAAGAACAACTGACGGATCACTACCAACCAAATAACAATGAGAATTTGAACGGTGAAGGAGAAGAGTCTTAAGAATCAGAGACTGAGGAGGAGGAGGAGAACAAAGACATGGTCGATGACCAACTATATTGGATGGCCCAAGGGCCTCTTGCTCTTCTTGGAAACTCTTTCCAAAGAACTCGAAAAAGATTCTCACAAAGTATGATATAAATAAGAAAGCGAAGGCTGAGGATCACATTGATGACTTCTACTTGGAATTCTAGATGATAAAGGTACATTTTGTTGATGTTCCTCATATATTGGTTCCATACACTCTCAAGAGTAGAGCATTAGTTTGCTAGCATAGCCTTCCATGAAATTCAATCCAAATTTGAGGTAGTTTAAACAACTATTCGTAGAAATTTTTGTTGATGATAAAACTCCCATCATTTTACTTTAAGAACTCTAAATCATTATGATGGGGGACATGGGAAAAGTTAAATATTTTAATCAAATATTTGCATGTATTTTGAATAAGTTCCCCACTAATGTGAAACCTCATGATTCAATTACTAAGGATTATTATATTGTTGCCTTTACCACTAACATTTATATTTTTGTCAAGTGTGCTATGAAAGAAACCTTGGCTCTTGATTTTGCAGAAGCAATTTCCAGTGAAAAGGAACTAAGTTCTATTCGGGTCATTGTTGATCAGAAAGATTCGAAGGACTCCAAAGACACTACTAAAAATTCCAAAGTATATTTTTCTGAAAGTAAAGGGAAAGATCCTTTTGACATGGATAGATTGACTAAATACTTGAAGTTGTTAATAGTATTTTAACTCAAAGTAAATTCAAATGAGGATTCTTCTAATAACAAGTCTTTTAAGTCATCTTTTAAGAAGAAAATTAATCAACCAGCTAAGTTTGCACAAATATCTAATGTTGTATTTAATTTTGAGAACATGGGCATGGATAACTACTGTACTTTTAATCAAGAAGCACATTTAGAGATAACATGCCCTCATTGGAAACATAACATGAATGTTGTGGTTGCCAATTTTATGGAAAGTTTTTCATCTAAAGAAAATTCAGAGCATGCTCAAGGGACTAATGAACCAACCTTGACTAAGGAAAACATAAGTGTTGGTGATTCAATTTTATCTCTAGATATTATATTGAAAATGATTGAAAAGGTGCTAGTGAGCCCCAAATGAGTGAATCTCGTCCTTAATAATATACTATGCAATATAAATTGAGGATCAAAGGATTAGTTCCTGAGTAAGATGTTAGGAAGGAACTATTGAGAAAGGTTTTGCCTCTTAGTAATCCTGCTTAAAGCACTCAAAAAAATCTAGAAATGCACATCCTCAAAAGAATGCTTCCAGAATCAATAAAAACAAGTCTTTCACTCTCGAGGTATTGAAAAAAGTCACACCACCTACCACTTCAACACACCTTGTCCAAGATAAGGATATATATTACAATGTTTTTGAAGATATTAAGAAAGCTCGTGCTAATATTTCCATATTTGAGCTAGTAAAGTTGGTAGGGAAATGTGAGTTGATCATCCAAGCACTCATCTGATAAGTTTCCTATTATTCTCAAATCAATTTTTAATGAAACTAATGTAAATTCAAAATCTAGTTTCGCCCCTTCTCTTTTAACTTTTTATATTTTTAATTATAATGTCCATAATTGCCTCGTTGATTTTGGTGCCTTTGTGAATGTCATGCCTTTATTTGTTGCCAAGGAAATCAATGCTAAATGGGAAAATACCAACACCATAATCATACATTTAGATAGATATTTAGTGCAAACAATTGGTGAGTTTGATAATGTTATAATTTGTTTGTCATCTGATCATAGAGTTCACCAATGTATTGATATCATCATTGTGAACATTCCAAAAGCTTATGGATTTATTTTAAGCCAATATTGGTCTAGAAAGATGCAAGGATACTTTTCTACTCAGTGATTGCATTTGTGGTTGCGTTATAAGGGCAAGAATAATCAGATATGAGTTGAGCGTGAACCTTTCATGAAGTATACCACTATGACACTTGAATATCCTAATGAGCCTTTTAGTTATGTGCAATTAGTTTTCAAAAGTTATTTTTTAGAAGTTGATCATGGACATTATATTGTGTAGCCATCCCCTATACCACTAGATACACAGTTAGAAGCCCTTCCTTTCAATCCAACTGGTGCAAATGAATCTTGTAATATAGATGTAAATATTATTAATGTAGGAACTAATGTTGTTTTTGCTAACATTTGGACTTTCATTTTGATGGTTCAAAAACACAAGAGGGTTATGAAGATGGTTTTATTATGATCAAACTATGAAAGAACAAGTATTTTATCTCATGATGGTTGGAATTTGAGTGCGCAAACAACATCGTTGAATATGAGGCACTCATTTTGGGATTAAAGAAGGCCATAGAAGTCAAGATGGAAGCGTTAAAGGTTATAGGAGACTTAGATATTATTGCATGTCAAGTATGGAATAATATTCATTGTATGTTGCCTAATCTGAAAAACTACCAACAATAGGTATGGAATCTTATATCTTTCTTTCAAGCTTTTAACATCAATTTTGTTCCTAGGATTCATGATGCAACTGCATACAAATTAGTTAATGCTGCTTCTAAGTTATCATGACTTAGAGATGGTTTTTCGTTGATAGTATTTATAAGTCATCTGTGCCAAATGTTGTCACTAAATTTTGTGTTTTCAATGATGACCAACATATACTGGATTTTATGGGTAATGCTAATGTGTTTAAATATGTGGGTGATAGATGAAGATGAGCATGAAAGGACTTTGTAGGAATTATATCAAGCACATAAAGGGAACCCCATGCCTAAGGGTGTGGTATATTTAGTGTTGTGGGGAAAAGTATCCGATGCGGATGACACTAACCCTTCTAAAGGTGACAGTCTTTAGCAACAACTGAATGATAAAGTTTTCATGTTCCACTTTATGAAAGTACAGAGAGAATAGTAAGAAGGTCAACCAACCTGGTGTCTTGCGCTTAGTCGATCCTTGTCCTTCTCTCTTTGTATCCTGCTCCCAGCTCTTTGCTCTCCTAGCCGATCCAGCTACATACAGATCCTGCACAAAACAAGAGAGCGAACTACAAGATACATTTACTCATAACTGAAGCATGGATTAGGGTGCATCAAATATACATGTAAACACAAAGCATCTATGTAAAACAAGTATATAGGAGAACATGCAAACTTTATTGATAGAAAGTAACAGGGTTCCAGAGGAAGTTACAACCAATGATGTTGGATCCAATCCAGCAACACTTCCTCGGCAGCAAGAACTCTCCTCTTCACCTCTAGTAAAACAATCACCCAATAATCCTGACGGTATACCAACAGCACCTCCTTGCTTATACAAAATTCCAGCCTCCCTAGACCTCATAGAAGAGCTCTATATATAGGAGGGAAGAGGAAAGGATGAGTCAGCTGGAGGCTGGCATATAGCTGACTAGTGTCCTCTCCATCTTCAGTTAATCTTCAGTTCGTGTGTCCACTTGGAGATCCTTGCTTACACATGGTGATCAAGTACCTCTTACTCATCACAGGGCGAATCTCATGAACCAAGTGTCATTTTGGAAGCTTCCTGGGCAATTGACACCTTGCAGGATGACTGTGCCACTTGGCCAATCTCGCCCAGCGCAGGTAGCCTTCATTGTTTTTGACTTCCAGCGCAGGTACAGAGTGGGACAGTTGCAATACAGCGCAGATGCTCAGTTAAGCAGCTCACATAATCCAAAATAAGCCTGTTTTGAAGTGTTTTCAGGTGGAGAACTGGTTGGAAGTGCTGTTGTTTGATGACCTTGTTCTTTTAGGGGTAAGAACAACATATTTAGGGACTGAGGATCCCTGTAATTATTGACATTCCATGCTCCTTGTCGCGAGGCACAAAAATGTCTATAACAGCTGCCCCCTAAAGTATGAGGCCGTTTATCGGGTGAAATGCTTTAGCTAGAGGATCCGAAGTTCGTTCCAGTGCTGAGGAGAGTGCCCTGTAATACAATACAATACAATACATTATTTTTCATTCATCATTATTCTCATGATCTAGCTGAGGCGGGCATTCCCATGCTCAGCTTTCTATAAATACATTTTGGTACATATGACAGACGATCGTCTGAAGATAGACTGATAATTTTCTGCTGAAACTATCATCCTTTGAATAGGATGATCATCTGCTGCAATGATGTACATGGCAAATGTTTTTATATTTCCTGAATATATATCGCAGCCCGGATGGATGAAACTAGATCCGGGGTCTTCAAACTCGTTCGATCTTCACTCTAAGTACAAGTCGATCCATGTGAGAATTGCGCTGAAGTCGAACATGGAAAGACATCGCTTGATTACCGGTCAATAATGAAAACCGTTAACAAGCGCGAGAGGGATCACCAATAATGACGATGACCCTCAAGGTACTGCAGTACAATTCACGTGGCGTGAAAAAGGACTTGGCGTCGAACGCCACGCAAAATCTTCTGGTCGAAGGTCATTGATGTATACCTGTCGCCGGAAGTGAGAAACTTGCCATTGAGGCATGCAAGCTTCAAAGTACTGATGGGGGTGTTCCTAGATCAACTTCTTGGATAATGAGCTGAAGTCGACAAGAAGCGATCCGTCAAAGGAGGGCCTTAATGAATCCCACATCAATGACACGGAACGGAGCTAATGACTTTAGTGGAGGTGAAAACAAACTGTGAAATATGATTCAGGGTGGCGATCATGAATGGATGAAGGATAATGTATGGTAGTGGATGGGACACGGTTGACACTTCCAGAATGACCCCTCTTGAACATATAACGACACTGATGCGATGGATCGGTAGCATTACCCCAAATGTGGATGGTGTGGCGAGGACCATGGTGATGAGACCGGTGAATGAAACAACCCAACCCGATAAGGTACGGAGGAAAAGTGTCATGTCCAAGAGTGACTTGCTACCTTTAATCTTTGATGTTCTCCCAATTTTTCCCCAGTCATTTCTGACCAGTACCTCTTTATTTTTGTCAAGCTTGAGGAGGATAACATATGCTTGTTCTATAACCTGCCCTTCGGGCAAGCCCATCGCTATGATTTAACGAGCCTAGCGATAGGGAAACTCGTTCTCGTCTAAAGACAAGTTTGTCGCTATTTAATCATTTTAACGAGTCTAACGACAAAGAAAACTCGGTCCTTTTCATTTTTAGAGAGTCTAAAAAGGTACATAAAGTTAACTCCGTAATGCCTTTTTCGTCATCAAATCCCTTAAGTCCGAAAAAGTATAAAACAATACAGAAGGGATGGCTATTCGGTACTTTTACGAGCCGAACAAGACAAGCGCTCGATCTTTTTGTGCAATAATCCCTCAGGTCCAAAAAGATTAAAATCTAGAGGAGGGATAGCTTTCGGTCGTTTAACGAGCTAGAAGGCCAAAAAACTCGGCAAACTTTTCATATTTTACGAGTCAGTGAAAAGAGCTCAAAGAAGACTCGTCTTTTGAGGAACGAGTGATAAACAGGGATAGCAACTGATTCCAGGTACAAATTGGAATTTTCCAATCATGGTAGTGTCACAAGGATGGCTAGGTGAAATCACTTTTCGCAGCTGTTCCTCAAAATAGGTAAACACACATATGGGGGTGAATGATCGGCCAAATGAAATGGAGGTGATGGATGAAAACACGACCAAGGCTTTTAAGTCTTATAAATTTGCGATCGCAATGGCTATTTACCGAGATAGGTTCATTTTTTAATGAGCTTGAACTTTGGCGGAAAAACTCTGCTCGCACTTTTCTATTTTTTAACGAGCATAAATTCCGTGGTAAAACTGCTCGATTCATGGTCAAATTTAATTTTTTACTTTTACTAGCTTTTCTCTTTTCAAATGTAGTACTTCATCTTCAATTGCTGCAACAAATTTTGTTAGAAATGGACAATATTTGCATGAAAACGAGATTATAACCCTAATATTTAACTTTAAACTGTGTAAAAAGTCATAAAAAGGTGTTTTTACCTCTCATTTACCATTTCATTTGCATTTTGCTTGTTGGAGCTCTGGAGGTGCCTCTTCTTCCTTGATTTTCACCAGCTGATTCCGGGAGATTCTGTGGACGATTTTCGGCGCCGTTTGGACCAGGTAGGAGCTAAACCTTAGCCCTTTACTTTCATGGTTTCCTTTTTCAGTTTCATGCACATTTTTCAGGGTTTCTGGGCCCCAGGGGTTTCATTAGAGCGCCCTGGCATCAGCGCAAGTTTCCCTTTCGAAACTTGCGCTGTATTTCAGGTGGTCTTAAAGCAGACTGCCTCTCAGCGCAAGGGGAAGCTTCTCTGCCTGCGTTGGGCCTAGAAAGACTGATCCTGCATGTGTTTTTTGATGATTTTTTCGCCAGTTTTTCATCAAAATTAGGAACTTACTCCTTCTCTTGTTTGCTTGCAGGGAACTTTGAACAAAATGTCCCTTACATGGCGAGAACGAGAACATGAAGCAGAGGACATGGTTGCACTCCATGACCCGGTTACGGTGAGCGTGCTTCGGAACTGTGGCCTACTGAAGTTCTTCCGTATCTCTAGCATGAGAGCACAGATTTCTTTACTGCAGTATATGCTTGATGCTTGGGATCCTGTTAACCAAGTATTCCAGATTAGGGGGAAGTCCTTCCCTTTGACCATAGAGGACATGTACTTCTTGACTGGGCTGTCAAGGCGGGGTGCTCCCATTTCTTTGTCAGGTACGTCTCGAGGGACTACTTCCACCAGAGACTATATCCGTCAGTATTGCCGGGAAGGTTCACAGCCGAGCAAAGACGGCAAGATCAATATCCGTGACATTACTGATAGGTCTCTCAGGTCCATTCTGTTTACTATTGGCAGGATGGCCGGTAGCGCAGCTTTGCATGTTGCCAACAGATCTTATATGCAGCACGCCTTGGAGTGTCTCCAACCGAAAGTGTTTAACTGGTGTGATGCAGTACTTATTCAGATGAAAAGTCAATTGACCAAGGTAAAGGACGGGGGGCTGAAGAACTTTGGATTTGGTTCTATTCTCACTGCCTTTGTCTTGGAGAAAATCCCATTGATGCAACCTCAGTACATCTTGCTTGATGTGCCTTCTCCGACCGAGCCACGCATGCAGAGGTGGGTTGACCATATGTCCCGGCATGCTGGTCAACCTCATATTACATTCACTGAGTCCTTCTTTAGGTGGTTTGAGCGTCAGGAGATGGCATTTTCTGAGTATCCATATGTGGGTATGGACTACCGAGGTGATCCGGACTTGGTGCTTCCGGACGGCGAGCAATGGGGTGCTATTGGTAAAATCTCTGACCATATCACTGTTTATTGTTTTCATTCATGATGTTTACTGTTCAAAACTGATCGAACTCTTGGGTGCATGCAGATGTTGGTCCTGTTCGTCCAGTAGCTCGTCCACGATCGCCAGTTGCTGCCCCAGCAGCAGAGCCTGCTAGGAGAGTTGTTATTCGCGACCTTGGTGATACTGAGATACTTGGAGCTGTGCAGGAGCAGGCTGAGAGCCTTACTCGTGGTCTTCCGGATGTACAGATTGACGAGTTACCTTTACAGTTGCAGCGGCACACCATCGGCGTGCCTAGACGATGGACTCGTCTCTTGCGCATGATCGCACAGACCGTGACGTACTTTCATGAGCACCACTAGGCTAGGGTGCCCCCTAGCATCTTTTTGAGTTCTAGGTCAGATGACCAATTTTGTTTTGATTACAGCACATTATGTACAAACTATAAACAGCTTTATATATTTTGATTTTCGGAGTTTATTTCAGTTTATTTGTGATCCAGTTACATAGCACCGATGCATCTCTTTTTATATATGTTGTAAATGTCTATCTAATACATAGTTTGCCAATGAATCTGTTAATGTGTTCAAGTTTCTGGAAATATGCTGGTATTGAATTGAATCAAACTCTCTTTCCAAAATCTTAACTCTTAGAAACATACGATAAATAGCTGGATTACGGACTGAATATATACCAGTGAGTTGTAGTATCACAAGTTGTGAGTCTAGCCTAACAATTAGTCGGCGTATACCATGAGCGATGGTATCAGAGAGGAGTTCGATCAACGCACTATACTCAGCGATATTGTTTGTTGATCGTCCAATACACACACCTCTGAAACTTACTAACTCGCCGCTTGGATAAAAAATGGCCCAGGCAGCGGAGGACAAATTCCGCGTACTACGACTCGCTCCGTCGGCATATCCCACATATGTATTAGAATAATTTGACATCTGCAACAAACGAGAAGGGTGGATTACTACCGAAACAAACATTTTAGCGAAAACAAAATACAACAAAAGCACTCAGGTTACTATTTAGGCATAGTAACGCTTGAGGTACAACCCGTTACGGGGTTGCGCCAGTGGTATTCCGTCATAATCCATTAACTCGTAGGCTCCTTTTGCTAACACCCTTTTAACAATATAGGGACCCATCCATAAGGACTGAAATTTTCCTGCTCCTAATTTATCGGATTCTTGGTCGTAAAGCAAAACCAAGTCACCTTCAGAGAAGTTGCGCGGTTTGACATTCTTGTCAAACTGTGCTTTGACTCGTTTCTTATGAGCCTCGTTCGCCAAAGCGGCATCATGACGGTTTTCATCCAACTGGATCAATTCCAGGAAACGAGCCTCTTCTTCTGAGGTTCCGGGGAGGAGGTCAATTGCGAGTTTAAGAGACGAAATTTCGCACTGGATCGGTAAGACTGCCTCCAGGCCATACACCAATTGGAATGGTGTGAACCCAGTGGCGTTCTTTACCGAGGTTCGGTAAGCCCATAATGCTGAGTACAGGATTAGATGCCATCTTCTCTTGTGAACCCCGATCATCCTTTGCAACATACGCTTCAGGACCTTGTTGATTGCCTCAACTTGTCCGTTGGCTTGTGGATAATACGGGGTAGAGCTGTCGTGTGATAGCCCTAGTTTGGCAGCTAATTCAACCATCATGTGATTGCGAAAATGCGATCCATGATCTGTCACTATAGCTTGCGGGACGCCGAACCTGGCGACTACATGATTGAAAAAGAAAAGGGCAGCTGTTTCACCAGTGTTATCCAATGTAGGCATCGCCTCGGCCCATTTGGTAAAATAGTCAACAGCGACTATAATATACCCATGCCCCCCGGTCGAGGTGGGGTTACAATGCATGAAATCGATGCCCCACTTGGGGTTACAAAGTGGAGTCGCCAGTTTGTTGTGGGGAAAAGTATCCGATGCGGATGACACTAACCCTTCTAAAGGTGACAGTCTTTAGCAACAACTGAATGATAAAGTTTTCATGTTCCACTTTATGAAAGTACAGAGAGAATAGTAAGAAGGTCAACCAACCTGGTGTCTTGCGCTTAGTCGATCCTTGTCCTTCTCTCTTTGTATCCTGCTCCCAGCTCTTTGCTCTCCTAGCCGATCCAGCTACATACAGATCCTGCACAAAACAAGAGAGCGAACTACAAGATACATGTACTCATAACTGAAGCATGGATTAGGGTGCATCAAATATACATGTAAACACAAGGCATCTATGTAAAACAAGTATATAGGAGAACATGCAAACTTTATTGATAGAAAGTAACAGGGTTCCAGAGGAAGTTACAACCAATGATGTTGGATCCAATCCAGCAGCACTTCCTCGGCAGCAAGAACTCTCCTCTTCACCTCTAGTAAAACAATCACCCAATAATCCTGACGGTATACCAACAACACCTCCTTGCTTATACAAAATTCCAGCCTCCCTAGACCTCATAGAAGAGCTCTATATATAGGAGGGAAGAGGAAAGGATGAGTCAGCTGGAGGCTGGCATATAGCTGACTAGTGTCCTCTCCATCTTCAGTTAATCTTCAGTTCGTGTGTCCACTTGGAGATCCTTGCTTACACATGGTGATCAAGTACCTCTTACTCATCACAGGGCGAATCTCATGAACCAAGTGTCATTTTGGAAGCTTCCTGGGCAATTGACACCTTGCAGGATGACTGTGCCACTTGGCCAATCTCGCCCAGCGCAGGTAGCCTTCATTGTTTTTGACTTCCAGCGCAGGTACAGAGTGGGACAGTTGCAATACAGCGCAGATGCTCAGTTAAGCAGCTGACATGATCCAAAATAAGCCTGTTTTGAAGTGTTTTCAGGTGGAGAACTGATTGGAAGTGCTGTTGTTTGATGACCTTGTTCTTTTAGGGGTAAGAACAACATATTTAGGGACTGAGGATCCCTGTAATTATTGACATTCCATGCTCCTTGACGCGAGGCACAAAAATGTCTATAACATTTAGAGAATATTTATGACTTGTAAAACCACTTTAAGAGGCCAACCGAGGTTAAAACCCATAGTTATACAGTGTCACATGTGTTAGAGCCTAGATTTGTCTCAGGCTGAAAAGACAAGGTTCTAGGTCCACATCAAACCACGCTCAGCCTCGTAGTTAGCCCTACAAGGACAGGAGAGGGCTCTCTCCGGGTCAATCTCAGCGAAAGATACTCAATGGGGCTGGAAATGACTGATTGAGGACTGATTTTAGGCTAGGTATTAAGTGCAATGGTTTTTATTTGAGTTTTTTAGGGTTTGTTGAAAAAATGGGAAAGGAAAATTGGGCTCGGGGATGAGGCACAATTTCTGCAGAGTTCCGATTGGGGCAAGGAAGGCAATCGTTTTGATTCTTTAAAGTGAGTGAGATGGATATATCAGACTGGTGAGGAGCTAAGGAGAGCAAGAGAGTCTCAAGAATTCTCCTTAAACAGATGAAAACATGAAAATTTAAACAAATTCAAAGGCAGAGCATAACAATTATGGATTCTACCTTAATCACTCATTTGTTCAAATTAAGAAGAAGAAGCTTTGAAAATGATACACATAACACTAGATAAACTTACAATTACTCAGAGAAGAACACCATCAAAACATAAAGCCACATGGATCCCAAACAGTGCTGCAAAACCCTGGTCTTTCCTTAGCCAAAAATGCAGAGATAGAATGTACAATAGAGTGCCAAACTTTTCCCAAGAGTCCAACCCTGAAAATGACTTAGGAATTACATGATATAGAATAACCCAACCCATTCCCTTGCCTATAGGGGTCGAGCTCATTATTCTAGGAGTTGTTTCAACCAATTCTAAACAAAGCACTAAAATCTAGGCAATCAAAACAACTTGCCTCTATAAGGTAGGAAACTGATTCATTCATTAAATTTTCACTTTTTGTTGAATGAATCCTCTAGAAAAATTAAATAAGTGCGAAAATTACATCATGTTCATCCAATTACATCAATATAAGTCAAAAATAACATCACAAAGCAAAACTAGTCAAACTGGCCGAATTTCTGAGCTAGAAGGTGAAAATTTGGGCAAAAAACCTCTGTGTGCCGCGCCAATTTCTGTATGCATCGTGCCACTTTGGAGATGATTTTGGGGCACTTTCTGAAGTCCAAATTGAGCTCAAGTGTGCTTTTTGGAAAGCCCTGCCTATCTACTTTCCAACCCAAGTGGAATTTCTGAATTTGGTGCCCATTTGCCCCTCCAAAACCTCAATCTCCCAAGACTGCTTCCGGTGTGTGAAATTAGGGGCAGAGAGGTCATTTTTAGGGTGTTTTTAACTTCTTGGCCATGCACCAACAGTCATGATTTTTCATGAAAAATCCAAAAATATAAAGTTTTTTTCCATTTGGAGCTCCCTATCATAAGCGCGCGCCAGGTGGCGCGACGCACAGGGAGACAAAACCCTGTTTTTTAGTGCAAAAATTTCTCAAAATGCAAAATTTGCTCCAAATTTCTTGAAATTTGGGCTGGACCTTTTTTATCAAGAGCTATGATGAGCCAAAGAGGTTTTGGCCAATATCTGAAGTCCTTCATCCACCTTTTGCCTCTGTAATGCTCTCTTCACCTTGATTCTCGTTTTGCTCACCAAGTTCTGGGACAAGTAATGATATGTCTGCCACCTCTTTAAAGCCTGCTGGGTGCATGTCCCTCCATGAGTGATTTACTTTGGGTCTCCTCTTCATAGTCACATGAAGGATCAGATGACATAATTGCTTCTATATAAACTGCCTTGGAGAAATGAGTGCTGGTGATGAAACTGTGTATTGCTCTTTTATTTAACGTAGTTGGATTCTGCCACCAAGGGGAAAAATGCAACAAGGGACTGTTAGGAAGGGGAAAAAAGTAAGGGATTAAGGGATATTAGGATAAATTTTATCAGGGAAAGGAGGAGGGTTTGAGGGGTTTTATGTATAGGGTTAGGAGATTTTTTGTAAGGGCTAGGGTTTTGGGGTTTGGGATTTGAATGTAGGAAAGAAAATATAGAATTGATGAGCTTAGCGGGGGGTAGGAAATGATGAAACAAGGGAGAAATGGGAAGGAGGAGTGACCTTGGTAGCAAAAAAAATATTTTGGAACCCACAACAATCTTCCTTTGAGGCACTTTAGAGGTAGGGTTTCAAGTTTTTGTTTCAATCATTATCATCAATAAACCACCATCACTCAGCACAAAAATGGATGAAACATTAAGATGTCGACCCTACTTGGAAAATCCACGTAAATAAAGGGAAATTTGGAGAAATTTCAATGAATTTCAGGCCTTTTAGCCTAGTGCGCCGTGCCTCCCACTTGAAAATTTCTCCCAGTGCGCCGTGCCTTTTTGCAGGCAACTTTTGGAGGCCTTACCAGTGTCTAAATTGGGTGTATGATAGCTCTTTTGAAAGTTATTTGAGTCTACTTTCCAACCCAACTGGAATTTTTCAATTTGGAGTTGATTTTCCCTGTCAAAAATCAAATCTCCCAAGACTGGTCAAAATGTGACAAATGAGGCTGCCTCAAGGCAGAGTGCTGTTACAGTCAAATTTTGAATGCATTCCTCAACTCCAAATTGAAATCATGATATTTCACAGGAAAGAAGTTTGTGTCTAGTTATCATTTGACTCATCAAGCAAGTCATTTGGCCAACCAATCTAGGAGAAAACTTGATTTTCCCAAGGTCACTTCAGAGGTGCATCAATTCTCCCGAGGCGATTGTATTTTTCACATTTCTCTAAAACCATGACACCGGTGTAAAAAGTGAAGGGTTTTTCTTCCTTGGCCTATTTTGAACAAAAAACTCTCTAATTTTCCAAAAATGCATCTTTTATTACTCAAAAACAACATTTGAGTGAAACCTATCCCGATGTGTAGAACAGGGTATTTGTCGAAATGAAGCGAAATGAAGCGGATATGGAGCTTCTAAATTCTTGAGAAAATTTTGGGAAGTAGGGAGGGATGTTAGGAAGTATGGGAAAGTGGAATATCAGAGATTGAGTGAGGGGAAGGGGTCCAAAAGGGAAAAATACAGGCCTGGCCTCGAAAATAGGGTTTGTAGCAAGAAACTAGGGTTTGTGCAAAAATGAGGAATTTGGGGGATCTTAGTGATGGGAAGTGTTTGATAAAGTACTTTAAGGATAGGGGAAGGTGTATGAACATCAGGATACAAGTTTTGCCTATGATTTGGCCGTCCAAGAGAAATTGCCTTCAAAACCCTAGGAGAGGGAAATGACCTTACCTGAACAAGGTGTAAAATGACCTTAGCATGAACAAGGTGTAAAATGACCCATTCGACCCTGACGATACAGGATGAAAACCCTCTGAATGATGGTACACTCAGCTGAATGGTGACACAGACCGACATTTGGACAACTTTGATAGGAGTAAAATCAAACCCTAGACCTAATGCCTAGTGACCAAATTTTATTTGAAGACTCACTGAAATGACAAAATTTGACCTTGACACTCTGAGACCACTTTGTAAGAGCATGTCTGATCACTGGAGGAAGGTTGGAAAGACTGACACTAACAACATGAAAACGTTAGCTTAGCTACCAAGGAAGATTTGAAATATGTGAATCATGATACATGTTGTTCTTCCCAAGAGTCACAATATTTTGTCCATCTTTTCAAATAGTACATATCACATAGACATATGATGATTTGAATACCTATGATACATGAATTATCTAGCATGTGATACCTAACAGGGAGGGAGTAAATCGATTTAAGAAAAAGTTAATAAAAGTTCACCCTACACTTGAACCCCTTATTAAAAAAGAATTAAGGAAATTATTTGATGTTTAGATCATATTAAAAGTTTATCAGTCTACTTGAGTCTCAAATTTGCTTCATGCTAGAAATAACTTTGTAGAGATACACTTATGTGCTGATTTTTGCAACCTGGATTGGGATTCAGATAAATATAATTATGCCATGCCATCTATGGAGTAGAGACTCTAGACAGTATCTAGGTCAGAGATGTTCCTTCTATCTGATGGTTTTTATGGATACAAACAAGTTCTAGTAGTAGAACCTAACAGATTAAAAACTACTTTCAGGACTAAATGGGTTACATTCTCTTTTCAACGAATGCTTTTTAGAATAAAAAATTCTGGTGTTACCATTCAGCGGGTCATGGAAATTACATTTTTTGGTTTGATTGGGAAGTGTGTGGTTGTGTATTTGGATGATGTTATAATATTTTTAAAGAAGATATATGATCACTTATGTCAGCTAAGGAATTTCTTTAGCGATGTTGAAAATATAGTATATCTTAAAATCCTAAGAATAGAATCTTGAAGTGTCTGAGGGAAAGTTGTTGGGACACATTATTGCTAAAAGAATAATTAAAGTGGACCCGAGTCAGGTCAAGTCTATTTCTCAAAATCCCTTTCCTATGAATAAGAAAGTTATGCAAACTTTCTTGGGGAAAATTAACTTTCTTCAGAACTTCATCTCAAATTATGCATAGATTGTTAATCCATTACAAGAGATTATTAAGAAGGATGTAGTTTACAAGTGGGACCAAAGGGATAAATATTACTTCACCTAGATTAAACAAGAGATTTTCGATACCCCAAAATTATATAGTCAAGATTTTAATAAATATTTCTTGTTGTATAATGTTCCTTCTAACACATCTCTTGTAGTTGTTATTTCTTGGAAATATAATAAATGAAATGATTATCCCATATCATTTATAGTTGTTGAATGAAAGGGATAAAAACTAAATTATCCCACCATATATAACCAACCTTATGTAGTGTACAAGGTGGTGAAGCACTTTAGGCCTTATCTCTTGAAAATACACTTTGTCATCTTTGTGCCTCACCCAACAGTTGGATCACTCTTCATACAACAAGATTTGGGTGAGAGGAGGCAAAATTGGATGATGAGCCTTCAATAATATGATATAGAATTCAATCTAGTTCATACAATAAAAGGCCATGGTCATTGTTGTCTTACAACAAAAGTAGTCAATATGCCAAAAGAGGATTCTTTTGGATGGGAATAAGAAATCAAAATGTACTATATTCAGCAAGTTGTCCATACAAACACAACCGCATCCTGGTAAACTGACATATGCCAATATTTGGAGCATGATACCTTCCCTCACATTTATCAGTGAAAAATTAGAGGGACATTTGACCTAAATATTTATCATATCAACTTATAAATGTTGGACACAAATTATCATTGATGTCAACATGGAAATATTCGAGGAGCAAACAGAGCCAAGAGGGGCAGATGGAGCCAAGAGGAGCATACGAAGCCAAGAGGACCAGATAGAGCCACCAGAGGAGCTAACAGAGCATGAAGCAAACAAAGCCATCAAGAGGATTATAGTGTATAAGCATGCAGAATACACCATCGAGAGCAGAACTCATATATATATATATATATATATATATATATATATATATATATATGCATGCATTTAAATAGCGTTCAGGGGGACATATATGCCAAAATAGAGCTATTAGAGCTACAAAGGAGCCATGTATATATACCATACATATATGCCAAAGAAGAGGAGAAAATGGATGCAAATAGAGCCATCGGAGCAATAGAGGAAGCAGACAGAGTGGGAGCACATATCATATATATATATATATGCATTTAAATAGCGTTCAGGGGGACATATATGCCAAAATAGAGCTATTAGAGCTACAAAGGAGCCATGTATATATACCATACATATACGCCAAAGAAGAGGAGAAAATGGATGCAAATAGAGCCATCGGAGCAATAGAGGAAGCAGACAGAGTGGGAGCACATATCATATATATGCATTCTTTTACATTATTAGAACAGAAAAGGCATAGTTCATACAATTATGCACATAATATACTATCGGAGGTGCAAATGGAGGTTAAAACATAGTTGTATGGATTTTACAATATCGGAGAGGAAAAGGCAGAAAGACTGAGCATAGGAAAATACACTATCGGAGGCGAAAAGCATACTTGAAACTTTATACACGGGAGCGGTGAGTCATATCAGGTTCGGCAACTATTATCGCATCGCTAAAGAGGAGTGGTCTACGCTAAGGTCTTGACTTGGGCCTTTGCGATGCGTGATTGCCGATAGCGATATCGCATTGGACCTCCCCCAAGGGAAACCCTCGATTGCGATACATATACAAGCGCTAACTGCTATAAGGCTGTGGACCCGATGGGTATATTAACTATGGTTTAATACTATATCACATCTGGTCCATCAGAGCAGGGGAATTAACCATCGACCATCGGCTATGCAATAGGGCACGACTTATTAAATACCATCAAAAAGGCGCCAGTTGCGATAAAACTACGGAGGAGTAGATCTGATACAGTTTTAGTGCGACTGCAATATTTTTTTAAGTCCACCTTTTAGTCCTATTCGCCTGTTTTTATTCCTATTTCCTGTGTAATTGTACATTTGGTTTGCGTAGCGTTTGGAGGCAGAAATACACTAAGGGATGCTACGGATGGTTCAGGAATCCTGAATGATAGCTCAGAAGGCAAGAATCAAGCTGATTGTGATTGTGATAGTATGTGGCATGTCCGTTAAACGATGGATTCTTATTATCATTGAAAAAGCGAGCCTTTGTTACAGTTTTTTAACACTCGGTAACCATAAAGCCAGGAAGCGGCATGGAAATCCAACATAGAGGAAGCCATAGCGACCAAGGATGGAAGCCGAATAATCAAGTGAGTTAGAGGAAACAACAATGACTAAGGAGGAAGCCAAAAGGGCAGTGGAAAGTAGAAACGAACAGTCAGAGGTGTTTGAAACACATCAAAACAGAAAAACGAGGAGAAGTGTTGGAGATGAATGTGGAATCTGAGAGAGAGGAAGTCGAAGAATAGGCAAGAGGCAGGAGAGGCTAGAGAAGCAAGAGAATAGGAGAAAGGCAGAAGCTCTGCAGGCTTTGGAGTAGAGAACAACAACAGAACAATTTATTTCAGGTTTGGGTTGGAGCCTCAGAACTGAACATGATTGAAATTCTTGGGAGTTGGAGCTCCTAAGTATAGAACTATTGCAAGACAAAATTGGTGCTCTGGAGGTTGGAGCCTCACTGAAGTCCAAGTTGGAGCTTGGCAACTAATTGCAACCAATTATATATATATATTGTATTTATTTCATTGCACTATCCTTGTGTTAATAAAAGAATTAATTCCAGCTATCTATTCTTTTGTTTCATATATATATGTGTGCGCTTTTGGTAACAACAAGAACAACAAAAAAAGAAATATTGATTCACCCACCCCCTTAGTATTTCCAACAATTGGTATCAAAGTAGGCTTCTTCATACTAGCCTAATAGCTTGAAGAAGGATCCGCAACCATGATGAGAAATCACAAAGCATCAGGAAGACCTCCTCTGTTCGATGGCACTAACTTTGGTTTTTGGAAAAAAAGGAATGACCTACTACTTAATGTCCCTTGGACCTGAAGTCTGGAATTTTGTTAAAAATAAGTACCAAATGCCTACCACTCTTCCAACAGATCAAGATGAGAGGAAAGCCTACATTGCAAATGCAAAGGCCTTGAACTCCATCACTAATGGAATCACTGATTCCAAGTTTACAAAAGTCATGAACTACAACTCTACCAAAGAAATGTGGGAAAATCTAGTTGGCTTATATGATGGAGACTCAAAAGTCAAGAAGGCAAAGCTTCAAACTCACAGAAGATAATTTGAGAGTATGAAGATGGAAGATGAAGAAGATATTGCAGCATACCTCCTCCGAGTAGCTGAAGTGGTCAACTCCCTTAAAGGATTGGACGAAAAAATTGAAGAAAGTACCAATGTTCAAAAGGTATTAAGATCTCTTCTAGACAAATTTGACTCCAAAATAAGTGCCATAGAAGAAGCAAAAGATCTAGATACCCTCAAAATGGATGAACTCCATGGAATCCTCACCGCCTATGAGATGAGGAAAGGTGGCCCAAGCTCCAAAGATGCAGCATTCAAGGCTTCAAAGTCAAAGAAGGGGAAAGAAAGGAATGACTGCAGTGATGAGTCCGATGTGGAATCCAAATTGGCTCAATTTTTATGAAAGCTGAAGAAAGGATCTAAGCTTAAAGGCAAGTACCCTCTTATCTGTTTTAAGTGTGGAAAAATAGGTCATTATGCAGCAAAATTTCCTTATAAACAGGATAGTGATGATGAAGGAAATTCTAAAATAATGGCACACAAAAAGAAAGGGTTCAATAAGAAGAACTTCTTCTCTAAGAAAGATGAGTCTGATGAGGATAAGTTTATGGTCATCAAAAAGAAATAAAATGAGGAAAGTGACGATGATGAAAGCCAAGAAACATTATTCATGGCATTCAGAAATGATGATGACTCAGAACTGGAAGGAAATGTAGGTGAACTGTTAATAAGTGCCATTGAAGAAAATGAGAAACTACAGAGTAAAATCATTTCTCTCAAAGTGGAAAATGAGGAAACAAGAAGGAGAGAAGATCTCTCGGAAGCAAAGCTAAAAGAAAAAGAAGAGACTTGCGAAGAACATGAAGCTAAAATAGTGTCTCTGAGAAAGGAGTTGGAGCAAATTAAAAAGGGTAGTAAAAGCTCTCAAATACTTGAAACTATTCTAAAAAGTCAAAAAACCTCAACATGACAAGTCTGGAATAGGTTTCAAAGGAGAATCCTGAAGCACTAAGAATTGTGTGAAAAGCTAGGCGGATGCACTTTCCTGCAATCCAAAAGAAGAAAAAGCATGTTATCAAAAGTGCATCCCAAATCCAAAGAATGAAGAGAGAATTACTCCAAAGAAGAATGTGGATTTGAATCATGGATAATATAGCAAATACAAGCCTATACTCCACCAAGGGACCATCTCAAATCCAAATAATGAGGCAGGAGTAATTCCTAGGAAGGAAATCGACTCAAACCGTGGCTACTTCAACAGGTGCAAAACCATATTTCTTGGACACTGTTTTCACTATAAAAACTTCGGTCATCAAGCCAAAAATTGCATGGCTGTTATCGGGAAAACTAGTGTCTATGCAGAGCTGCTAGTCCCACTAAGGCTGGTAGCTACCTTATAAACAAACAAACTAAAACTACTTCCGTTTTCCTTTTATGATAAATAGATAAGAGGGGAATAAGGAGACCAACCTCTGTCTTGGGCTTGGTTCCTTGCTTGATTCCTCTCCCTTCTGATAGATCTTTGCTACTCGCTTCCTTGTCTAGCCAGCTTCACATAGCACCTGTAGAATCAAATCAGCATAACACTATCCAAGAACATAGATCTATTATCATAAACAATATAGGACCAAATATATATTGACCACACAAATGCACATAACATCAATCATACAAGAATGTGGAGGAAAACTTGAATAGCTTTATTGATAATAAAGAAAGAGAAAAGAGGATTACAACCAATTTTTCTGACCCAACATCATCCTCTCAGCAAGAAAGCCCTTCTTCACCTCATGAAAAGCTTAGATCACCCAACACTATGATATTGCACCAAGAAACCAACAACACTTCCTTACAAGATACAAAATTCCAGCCTCTGGATCTCTGGGATGAGGGATCCATATATAGATGTTTGCAGAGGGGGGTGAGTCAGCTTTTGAGAGTTGATTAGTGTCCTCTCTCTAATAGTTCTTGATTCCACTTGGAGATTTATGATCTCTTACTCCTCCCTGGGCGAATGCAGAGAGGCAAGTGTCACAGGGGAAGTTTCTAGAAGATTCCATGATCCTCCACCTTGCAGATTGACCCTGCCATTTGTCCACTCTTGCCCATCACACCCCATAGAAGGGATTTTCAAGATGCATTGCACCTACTATTTGTATTTAGGTGGGATGTAGCGCACTTTGACCATGGAGCAGGTGAGATGGTCCAGCTTTGACCAGTTCTGAGCAGTTTTTCATGGAGAACTTCTGGGAGAAGATGTAATCAGTTGATCTTGTTCTTTTAGAGGTTGGAACAACACTTTTAGGGACTTAAGAGACCTTGTTTTATGGACATTTATGATTGGGGTTGCAGTGCCCAAAAATGTCTATAACAGTTACCCCCTAAAGCATGAGGTTATTAATTTGTTAATGTCGGGTGAAATGCTTTATCATGAGGATTTGAAGTTTTTTCAAGCTAGAAGGCAACCTGTAATAAGATACAATACAATACATTATCTTCATAATATTTTCATCATCTAGCTGAGGCTGGCATTCCCATGCTCATATTTATAAATTCATTTTCATGTACATAAGATAGACAATCGTCTGAGTGTAGACTGATGATTCTGGTAGAGCCATCATCCCTTAGGTTGGATGATTATCTATGCAATAATGATGTACATTTGATGTCTTTATTTTCCTGAATATATATCACAGCCCGGATGGATGAAACTAGATCCGAGGTCTTCAATCTTGTTCGATCTTCACTCAAAGTACAAGTTGATCCATGTGAGAGATGTTCTGGAGTCGAACATGGAAATACATCGCCTGATTACCATACAATGATGTAAGTTATTAACAAGCATGAGAGGAATCACCGATAATGATGATGACCCTCAAGGTACTGCAGTACAATTCACGTGGTGTGAATAAGGGACTTGGTGTCGAACACCACGAAAAATATTTCGGTTGAAGGCCATTGATGTAAACCTATCGCCAGAAGTGAGAAACTTGCCATTGAGGAATGCAAGCTTCAAAGTATTGAAAGGGTTGTTCCTAGATCGACCTCTTGGATAATGAGCTGATGTCGACAAGAAGCGATCCGTCATAGGAGGGCCTTAATGAATCCCACATCAATGACACGGAACGGAGCAAATGATTTGAATGGAGGTGAAAACGATCTGGTGATATAAGGTTTAGGGTGGCGGTCATGAAAGAATGGAGCGTGAATGTATTGCAGTGGGTGAGACACAGGTGAATTCTCTGAGCGACTTCTCTTGAACATATCGGCGATACTGACATGATGGATTGGTAGTATTAACCCCAAATATGGATGGTGTGACGGAACCATGGTGATGTGACCAGTGAATGGAACAACCCAACCCGACTCGGATGCAGAGCAAAAGTGTCATGTTCAAGAGCGACTTGCTACCGATAAAGTTTCTTCAAGTTTTCTTCCCAATTTTTCCCCAGTCATTGCTGACCAGTACCTCTTTATTTTTGTGAAGCTTGAGGAGGATAACATATGCTTGTTATATAATTTTCCCTTCGAGCAAACCCATCACTATGTTTTAACGAGCCTAGCAATAGTGAAACTCGTTCTTGTCTATTATGGACAACTTTGTCGCTATTCAGTTTTAATAAGTTTAACGACAAGGATAACTCGATCCTTTTCAATTTTAGAGAGTTTGAAAAAGGGACGTAAAGAAAACTCCGATGATCCTTTTTCGTCATATAATCCCTTGAGTTTGAAAAAGTATAAAATAATACAAAAGGGATGAATCTTCGGTACTTTTAACGAGCCGAACAAAACAAGCGCTCGATCTTTTTATGTAATAATCCCTCAATTCCAAAAAGATTAAAATCTAAAGGAGGGATAGCACTTCCGGTCCCTTTAACGAGCTGGAGAGGTCAATCGCTCGACAATTTTTTCATATTTTACGAGTCAGTTGAAAAGAGCTTAAAGGAGACTCGTTTTTTGAGGAACGAGTGATAAATTCTAGTAGCAGCTAATTCCAGGTAAGGTTTGGAATTTTCCAATCACAACAGTGTCACAAGGAAGGCTAACAGGATCACTCTTCGCAGCTGTTCCTCAAAAAGGGTAAACAAACAAATGGAGGTGAATGATCGGCCAAAACAAAGTGGAGGTGATGATGAGAACACGACCAAGGCTTCAAAAGGCTGATGGTAATACATTCACAATGGTTATTTACCAGAGAATGGTTCATTTTTTAATGAGCTTAAACTCTGGGGGAACATTTGCTCATTGCTTATGTTTATTTTTTAATGAGCTTGAATTCCGCGTTAAAACTACTCGATATAATGGTCATTGATTGTCTTGATTTTACCATTGACAACTTTTTTCTTTCAAAGGTTGTACTGCCTGTTCAATTGCTTCATCAAACTAGTTAGAAACGAACAATATACGTTTGAAAAATGAGTTAAAACACTAATATTTTACTTGAATTACGTGAAAAGTAATTTAAAAGTGCTTTTTACCTCTCATTTTACCATTTCATTTGAACTTTGGTTTGTTGGAGCTTTGGAGGTGTTTTCCCCCTTGATTTTCACTAGCTGATTCCAGGAGATTCTGTGGACAATTCTCGGCGCTGTCTAGACCAGGTAGGAGCTAAACCTGAGCTCTTTAATTTCATCCTTTCCATTTTGCATTTTGAGTATGTTTTCTGGTTTTTCTGAGCCTCTGTGGTTTGAAAATCTCGCCCTGGCTCCATCGCACCTCTTCTACATCGAAAGGTGCAATGCATGCTGGCTTGGCCATTGGCCAGTCAGCATGCATCCCACCTAGAACACTGCTGGGGGTGCGATGGGCGCAAAGAGGGCCATTTATGCATAATTTTTCATGGAAATTTTTGCCTGTTTCTCACCAAATCAGGACCTTGACTCTTCTCTTGTTTGTTTTAGAGATTCATTGGAGAAAAATGCATGTTACATGGTGAGAACGTGAGCATGAAGAAGAAGACATGCTTGCTTTACATGATCCGGTTACGGTAAATGCACCGCGGAACTGTGGCCTGTTCAAGTTGTTCCGCATCTCTTGCATGAGGCAACAAATCAACTTGTTGTAGTATTTCCTTGATGCATGGGATCCTACCACCCAGGTGTTCTAGATTAGGGGCAAGTCCATCCCCTTGACTGTCGTGGACATCTATCTTTTGACCGGCTTATCGAGGCGGGGTGCCCCTATCTCATTATCAGGTTTGGCCCGTGGGGGCGAATCTATGAGAGATTACATTCGCAGGTATTGCAGAGAGGGATCTCAGCCGAGTAAGGACGGAAAGATCATTATCCAAGATGTCACTGACAGGTCCCTGAGGACCATTTTGTTCACTTTTTCTAGACTGGCTAGTAGTGCGACACTTCACGTGGGCAACAGGTCTTATATGCAGTACGCCTTGGAATGCCTTGAACCAAAGGTGTTCAGCTGGTGTGATGCAGTACTATCTGTGATGAAAGAACAACTGACCAAGGTGAAAGATGGAAGATTGAAGAACTTTGGATATGGTTCTATCTTGACAGCGTTTGCCTTGGAAAGGATCCCGCTGATGCAGCCGTAGTATGTTTCACTTGGTTTACCTCGACCGACTGAGCCACGGATGCAGAGATGGGTCGACCTTATGGCTAGACATGCTAGTCAGTCCTAGATTTCTTTCTTTGATACCTTTTTCGAGTGGTTCAACCGTCAGGAGATGGTTTTTTCCGAGTATCCATATGCTGGTATGGACTTCCGGGGTGATCCAGATTTGGTATTACCTGCTGGCGAGCAGTGGGGTGTCATCGGTAAATTCTCTGACCATATCTCTGTTTATCATTTCTCTTTATAATGTTCTTGTGATTTCTTCTATCAGGACTAATCAAAACTCATGTTCTCATGTAGATTTTGGACCAGTTCGACCAGTAGTACGCCTGAGAGTGCCAGCTGCCGCTCCAGCAGGAGAGGGTGCGGGAAGGGCTATCCTTCGTGACCTTGATGTGGTCGTGACTCTTTCAGCATTGCTGGATCAGGTCGAGGGCCTTACTCTTGATATTCCGGACGTGAGGTTCGACGAGCTGCCCCTGAGGTTACAGCGACATACTACTGGTGTGCTGAGTCGGTGGACTAGGCTTTTACGCATGATCGCACAAGTGGTGACTTGTTATCACCATCATCATTAGACTAGGGTGCCCCCTAGCATTTTGAGTTTTGGGTCATTTGACCAATTTTTTCTTGTTACAGAACATTATGTGTAAACCATAAACAGTTATATATATATATATATATATATATATATATTATTTTCGGAGTTTTATTTTGGTTAAGTTACATGATCCTGATGCAAATACTGATGAAATGCTTCTTTTTATAAATGTTGCAAATGTCTATCTAACACATAATTTGCCAATGAGTCTGTTAATGTGTTTAAGTTTTTGGAAATATGCTGATATTGAATGAAATCAAATTGTCTTTACAAAATCTTGACCCTTAGGAACATATGATAGATAGCTGGATTTCGGACGGAGTAGATACCAATGAGTTGTAGTATGACGAGCTGTGAGTCTAGCCTGACGACAAGTCGGCTTATGCCATGTGTGATGGCATCAGAGAGAAGTTCTATCAACACGCTATATTCAGTGATGTTATTTCGTTGACCGACCAATACATACCCCTCTGAAACTTACTAACTCGCCGCTTGGATCAAAAATGGCCCAGGCCGCAAAAGATAGGTTCCACGAACTATGACTCGCTCCGTCGGCATATCCAACGAAAGATTCCAATGGGTCTGACATCTGCGACAAACGTAAAAAGTGGATTACTTGACCAAAACAATTACTCTTAGCGAAAACAAAAATGTAACAAAAGCACATAGGTTACCACATTGAATCATGCGTAGTAATGCTTAAGGTACAACCCGTTACGGGGTTGCGCCAGTGGAATCCCGTCATAATCCATTAACTCATAGGCTCCTTTTGCTAACACTCACTTAACAATATAGGGGCCCATCCATAAAGACTTGAACTTACCTGCTCCCAATTTATCGGATTCCTGGTCATAAAGTAAGACCAAGTCACCTTCTGAGAAGACACGGGGTTTGACATTCTTGTCAAACTGCGCCTTGACTCATTTCTTATGGGCTTCGTTATCCAAGGCGGCATCACGATGGGTTTCATCCAATTGGATTAGTTCCAAGAAACAAGCCTCCTCTTCTGATGTTCCGGGGAGAAGGTCGACTGCGAGTTTGAGGGACGAGATTTCACACTGAACTGGTAAGATTGCTTCTAGGCCATACACCAGTTGAAAAGGTGTAAACCCGATTGCATTTCTTACGGATGCTTGGTATGCCCACAAGGCTGAGTACAGGATTAGGTTCCAACTCCTTTTGTGGACTCCAATCATCCTTTGCAGCATCCGCTTCAGGACTTTGTTGATTGCTTCAACTTGTCCATTGGCTTGCGGGTAATATGGAGTAGAGCTATCGTGGGACAACCCTAATTTGGCAACCAATTCAACCATCATGTGATTGCGTAAATGCGATCCATGATATGTCTCTATAGCCTGTGGAATGCCGAATCTGGCGACTACATGATTAAAAAAGAAAAGGGCAGCTGTTTCTCCAGTGTTATCTAATGTAGGCATCGCCTCGGCCCATTTGGTAAAATATTCTACGGTGACTATGATATACCCATGCCCCTCGGTCGAGTTGGGGCTACATGTCATGAAATCAATGCCCCATTTGGTGAATGGCCCAACAACAACTATCGGTTGCAGAGGAGCGGGTGGTTTTCTGGTTTTGCTATCGAAATTTGACATGCATGGCAACTTCTCACTGCGGTTATGCAATCTTTGAACATTGTTGGCCAAAAATATCCTGCTTGTAAAATTTTTTGTGCTATAGCATAACCAGATTGATGCCCCCCACACACACCTGAATGGCAATCATTCAGGACTTTTTCGGCCTCCTCATGGGTGAGGCACCTCCTGAGAACTGTATCGACACCACAACGGTAGAGTGTATCACCGACGATCATGTAGTCTTTTGATTGGTATCGAATACGTTTTTGTTCTGAGCGGGAGGTATTAGACCTATATTTTTTGGTTTGGAGATAGATGATTATATCTCCATACCACGGATTGCTTGAAGATATCAGAAATAATGATTCATCCACGATGGTTTCTTCGGATGTTTCATCGCTGGACGATGATGGGAGATCGCATAGTAATTCCGTGAAAACCAGGGATTTCTTTGATTTGGATTTTACGAATTCCAGATCAAACTCTTGGAGAATTACTATCCATTTTGAATATTTGCCCCCCAGCAACTATCGCGACAATATATAAGTCATGGGGTTGCAATCTGACACAATGGTAGTTTTTCGAAAGAGGACATAGTGTCGAAATCTCTGTATCGCTTGAACAGCTGTGAGGGATAGCTTTTCAACATAAGAGTACTTTCTTTCTGTATCATTTAAGTTTCTACTCAAATAATATATAGGATGATCAATTCTGTTGTCTTCTTGAACTAAAACCATTGCAATGGTTGTATCCGCTGCAGCGAGATACAGGTTAAAGTATTTTTGATAATCAAGAGTGTACATTAATGATGCTTTCATTAGGGATTCTTTTAAAGCATCAAAGGAAGCTTGCACGACCTAATCCCAGATGAAGGGTACTTCCTTTTTCAATAGACGTGTATAACCTTTAGCAAGTTCGGCATAATTTGGAATGAACCTCCTCAGAAAGTTTGCTTTCCCTTGGAGTTTCTGAATCTGAAGAAAATTTGAAGGTGGAGGCAAATTTATGATTTCCTCAACCTTACATGGGTCGAGGCGAATCCTGTCTTTTGAGACTACAAAGCCAAGCAAATGACCGGAACTGACACAGAACATACATTTTTGTGGATTAAGTCGTATCTTGTAGTGTCGGCAACGAAGAAATATCGCTCTCAAATGTTGCGGATGATCGGTCCGCTTTCGCGAATGAGCCGGAAGGTCGTCGAGATATGGTTGAACGATGTTTTTTATGTCATGGAAGGCATAATTCAATGCCCTCTGAAATGTTGCCCCTGCGCTCTTTAAACCAAAGGGTAATTTGCGATATGAAAATGTGCCCCACGGACAAATAAATGCAGTCTTTGACTGGTCTTGTGGGCGGATATTTATTTGATTATACCCGGAGAATCCATCCATAAATGAAAAGATTTCACATCCGGCGCATTCGTCAATTATCTGGTCAATAAAGGGTGTAGGGTAGTTGTCTTTCAGACAAGCTTGATTTACATCCCTATAATCGACGCACACTCTAATCGTTCCTTGTTTTTTCATCACAGGAACAATGTTTGATACCCAATCGGTTAGAGGAACCGGGTAAATAAAACCAACATGGAGAAGTTTCTCAACTTCTGCCTTGATGGCAACGGCTTTCTTGGGGTGCACCTGCCATAGCCATTGTTGTACCAGTTTGACATCTGGATACATCTTGATTTCGTGTTCAACTATACTCGAGTCAATGCCTGGCATTTCATCATATGACCACGCGAAGACATCTCTGAATTCGCGAAAAAAAGCGTTATATATTTCCAGTTCTAAAGGAGAACAACATTTTCCAACATAAATATTCTCTACAACATCCATTTTGGTCGAGATATTTATGGCTATAGTCTCTTCAATATTGGACAAGTTTCGCTCAGAATCCACCGTGTTTACAGTATTTGATAGGAAATAAAAACTGAAGGATGATGCAGGTCATCAGGAATATTTCTTGACGATTCGGAAGATGGGAACGATGGTGGTAATCTTCCCATGGCGCCCCTTCAATTGTCATTGACTGAACAATTCCTTCGTCGGTGTAATGCACTTGCGACCAAGGATCTGAAGGGGTGCCATATTCCTTAGACCTATCTATCCAAACGCTTGATGAGCATTGATTTGGGTTTGCCTCCCACGCCAAAAACATTGATTGCTACAATATTTATATTAGGCTTGGAGGCAATACCTGCGGATGATCCATGTTAATATCGTTTTCTGAGATCTTTTGAGTCGAAGATATCATATTGCAGGTTCCTACCGTCGCCACTTCCGCCAGATTGATTGGAGGCGGGAGGGAAAAAGTCCCCATTAATATAGGGTCTTTTAGTAGGCCTACTCCAATATTTTGAAGTGAATGGGGGCTTCCATGGATCATCAGAATGCTTCCCAAAACCTGAGAACTATTGGGGAGAAATGTTTGTTGGTCGACGATTGTAATTCCTCCTTGAAAAGGAAATGCAATCTTTCTAAAGTAGGTCGACACAACTGCAGCCATAGCATATATGCATGGTCTTCCTAGTAGGATTT
The DNA here is from genome assembly GCA_031772625.1 of Pinus tabuliformis. NCBI lineage: Eukaryota > Viridiplantae > Streptophyta > Pinopsida > Pinales > Pinaceae > Pinus > Pinus tabuliformis. The sequence continues at coordinate 778,691,341 of CM062812.1, read as the reverse complement.
TGTAATCGTGGTTTCCGTCGATTACTTCGACATCTATTTCTACTATTCCCCCCCCCCCCCCCCCCCCCACTTCAACTTGCAAGTTAATTAGAATACCATACGGGGTATATGTTCATTCGTCAAATGCTTTTAATGTCGTCGAAGATCACGACAAGGTTGGAGATCCTAAAGTTTTCCAGCAACTCATCAACATAATACATGTAGATGCCCCCTCATCAATGATTGTTCGATGAATAGTTTTGTTGAGGGCTTTCACCTGAATGAGGAAAGCTAGTTGAGCTGGTAACTGAGGATTGTATCCTTTGTGATTAAAGGACACAAGATTAGAATCCTTTGGGTCTGTCCCACCTATAGCTGATAATAAAGCCTGCTTTTGGGATGGGAAATTTTGTAGTACTTCAAGTGTCGACATGGCAGATGGCGATTGGGCCAGATCTTCCACTATGTTATAATGTTGTGCTACTCTGGAACGAGGATTAAATTTCGACTTGTGTACTACTCCCTTTGGCGGTTTTGTTGTTAGCTCCGGAATGATGGGCGGCGCAACTTCTGTTGAAGTCGTCGTCGAACTACTAGGTTGATCCTTATCCTTGTTGTTCGACAACTGTGGATTCCCATAATCTTTATTCCTTGTCGATATCAAAGCATCATATTTCTGTTTCGAAACAGACAACATCAGCACTTGGGACGGGGAAGCATTTTCACTAGCAACCAGATTTGTCCCTGGATTTGGAAATGGATCAGTTAATACCTCCGAGGTTTTTGAATTCTTGAAGAATCTTTTAAGCTCAGCTTTATGTCGAAATTCTCTTGTCCAATGATCCTCATCACATATTAAGCATGGAATTTTTGGTTTCCTATCTCTAGGAGGGTTTGCAGAAGAATTTTCAGGTGAGGATTCCTCCTGTTTCTTCTTCTTCCCTTTGTTTTTCTTCTTGCCTCCTGGTTGCTTGGTTTCTTTGCCTTTGTCAGTCGAGACGACATTTACTTCCGAGGCGAGAAGTTCTTCTTTTGCATTTTGACTGGAAATCTTATGGGCCTTTTTAGATGTAGCCTTTGTCTATTTCGTGTCTGTCGCACCAATCACGCCATCGTCAGCATGAGAGTCATTGTTCGATTTAGGAGGAGGAGGGATGGAAAATTCCAGTCTGGGAGCATCAGGGATTTTACTGTAGAGCGTGCCAAAAAGAGTATAAATCAAGTCTAAATATTGTGCACGAGCAATAACCTGCTCTTCAGTGACGACTCCTCCTTTTGCCACATCTTCTGTAATGGAAGGTAATAATGACTTAATAAACCATTCAGCTAAAAGCTGATCAGGAACATACGTTTTTACCATTCTACGACGACGTCGCCACTCATGAATATGATCGGATATGTGAGTGGCCGTTGTTTTCTTGAAATTGGTAAGAAGTTCTGTTCCCGTTTCGTACCTTATCGGTAGTTGAAAATGGGTTAAAAAGGTTGTGGCTAGGGCACTGAAGTTGTCAAACGAAGCTCTGGGTAACTTGATATACCACTTTGCTGCCGGACCAGTTAACATCCTCTGAAAAAGCTGAAGCCTAATCGAATCATCGTTTAGGGTGTTTGATGAACACCACAGATGAAATGTCATCACATGATTCGACGGGTCTTCACCCGGATTTCCATTAAACTTAGGAATATATGATGGAAGTTTATGCGGAATCGCTGGCCACCAAGGAGCGTAAGCAATTAGATCGTTTGTTAGCCAATTTAGATTTGGTAACTCTAAAGTTACCACAAAGGGTAACTGTTGATTCAGGTTTGGCAAAGCATACCCAGGATATGACAGAATTTCCTGAGTAGTTGGTCTTTGCATACTATCATAATGCATTTGATGCTGGTAACTTTGGTAAGGTTGATGGGCATAACCATTATAGAATGTTTGATTTTGACCGTTTTGAATATACGGCTGCCCACTATTTACAAAGATTTGTTGTTTAGATCCTTGGTATACTTGTTGGAATTGCGGTTGTTGGTATTGCACCAGCCATGGTTGCGAAGCCATGTGCTGTTGTCCAATACTGACCGTTTGACCAAGATGAGGGGTAATTGTACCTGTTTGGGCCTGTGTCATTCCACTAGTTAGTGATTGTGGTTGAGTCGCAGGGACAAGAGGCTGTTGCATTACAACCCGAGAAACCTGAGGTTGGCATACAACAGGCAATGCCTGTACTTGCGACACCGTCACGATAGCCGACGTAGTTGGTATATTTGACATAGGTAAACATTGTTGCATCGAATATACAACTTTTGGTTGTTGAGGCAGTATTGGCACCCAACCGCTAGATGTAATTCCAACATAACTTGAATTTTGTTGTGAACTCACGTATGGTTGTCCTCCCAGAGGTGAAAATGAAAGGGTATACTTCCCCCCATACGGCGGTAATCCGGTACTCAAAGGAATTGTTTGTCCTCGAGAATCGGACTGCCCAAATTGACACCCTAGAGGATCAATTTGCTGAGACTCAACATAAGAGTTCCCGGATACTATTTCGGATGAACAAACAGGAACGGACCATACTGTCGAAATAGCCCCTAAGTGGGCCCCTTCTAGCGATTGAGAGCTAGTTGGGACAGATGGTATGCCGACGAACATTGTTGGAGTGACAGTAGGAAGTTCTACCATCGCTGTGTCGGATGACACAGTCCTAGATGTCGACAGTTGTTCAGACATTTCTAGTCTATCCAAAAGATTGCCTAGCGATTCTACAGGAGCTTCCGATAACGGTAGACTAATTTCTGATGAAGAAGGATATAGGGTGATCCCAACTCCAAACTGCGATGGAGTACTAGATGGAGGATCCTCCATAATCTATTCTATAGCAATCAGACCAGGTGGAAGAGGTAGACAGTCAGGTCCGTAGAATATTTCTGGTGCCGAAGAAGGTATAGAATCTGTAGCGACAGATGTTTGGGGAATAATACCTTCTGAATCAGCTGTAGATGGAGCTGGTTTAGTAATACAAGTGTTTACCTTCACACTAGGATCAGTTCTACTGTCCTTTGGTGGTTGCTGAACTTCTTCTGTAAAGGCGGGGATACCAGAAATGTTTGCAGTAACCGAAGTCTCCGATGGTGTTGGAACACTTGTTCTAACTTTACCAGGGGATTTGGAACCGGTTAAATGAGTTCGCTTTGTCCATAACAGTTTCAATTCTGGGGACAAAGATGGTTGACTCGTAAGCCTCCGCGAACGACGGGGTTTCAATTGACTTTCTTCCACGATTGCAGATTACTCGATCAACTAAAAATCAAGGGGAAGTATGTTTCCAAATTAGATGAATTTTAGACGCTTTGACACAACTTGTTTTTTCAATTTTTAAGAGTCGAGAAAAAACAAAAGATGACTCTAGTCGCCTTCGATTTTTAATGAGCCTGAAGTGACAAGTGCTCAGATGGACCTTTTCCTTTAAGGAGTCTGAAAAGGAATGAAAGGGACTGCTCTGGAAATCTAGACAGAGGGATTACCAAACCAATCGCAAAACTGCAGAATACTTTTTACGGTATGGCAGTCAATCTTCCCGAATGTTGTGTTCAGTGCATTGCGATCGATAGGGCGGCAGACACGACTTCTTATGGATAAAGGATAAAGCCTATTGTGGTCTCCCAATATATACTCGACGGTACGTGGGAGCACAAGTCCGTACTGGCACTTATCGTTTCAAGGTGGAGGAATCACCCAACAAACAATGAGAACAACAGTTACCAGGTTTTACGACGTCGGAATACGTCTCTAGCCTAGACTTCTAGATGTTGTGAGTTAGGTTCTAAAGAATTTTTAGATTCATTAAATTTATTTTACAGTTGATCTTGCTTAAGAAATTTTCCTTTCAGGTTCACCGCGTGATGTAGATGTACAATTCCTAAAATGCAATCTAAGATGACAAACAGTCATTTAATCTTCTTTTTGCAATGAAAATCCTAGCTACTAAGGAAAGAGAGATGGCGTTCTTTCAACATAGAGCAGAGAGCACACACTATATGCACTGTCCTAAATCAACCCAACAAACAGTCTAAATGCAAATGCATGTGCATGTATTTTTTTCAGCCTTCTTAATGTGTGAATGATAAAAAGAAAGCTAAGCGCAAATCTGAATTATTTTTCAAAGCGATGTTACTAACAAGTTTCTTTTCAAGACAAAATGAGGACAATGACGACACTTTGTGATTTGGAAATGAAAACTTGCTTTAGACACTTGAAAAACTACTAATTCAAATCAAATACAAGAGTAACAGTGTAATCGACTATCAAGAACAATCAAATTCTCTTCTATGACTGAAAACAACACTTGTGACACTTTCGAATCAAGAGACGACAGTACGATTACGCTACTTCTTTGTAAAAGAGAACTGAAAATGGCTCAAAATACATAAAAACATTTACAGTCCTTTGCACAATAGAGGCAGAATAATGGCAAGGAAGGGGGTTTCAACAGAGGTGTACTAACTACAGGCAGCAAAACTCTTGAATAGAGCTGAAAAGAGTGAACACAGAAACCAAATCTAGGAGCAGGAAAGGCCTTGTCTGATCAGCACACCTGTAACACAGTGAACTGGAGATGCAGCGCACCTACTACACTCGGGAAGTGCGATGCATCTGGAATTCATAGAAGAGACAGTGTGCTGGACCAGGGACGAGACTTTAACTGGATTCCGGGTCATAGTTTGCAGCTCAGTTCAGGGATTTAGGCCGAGCAAGTGGTAATCAGTAAATCAATCATAGGGGTAGATGCAAAGAGGTTACTAGAGCCACCACAAGGGCAATTAGAGAGCTTGTAAATCAATTGTTCAATTCATAAACAAAACCCGGAGATAGACTTAAGCAACATTGATCTACTTTGCACTTGCATAGCAAATGCAGTTCGAAGGTTAGCTGGCTTGAATTCAGGCTCCGTCTGTAAGTTTATAAAGCAAACAAATGCAGATAAACAAACAAACTACTCGCTCCCCAGTGGAGTCGCCATTTTGTTATTGGGAAAACTAGTGTCTATGCAGAGCTGTTAGTCCCACTAAGGCTGGTAGCTACCTTAGAAACAAACAAACTAAAACTACTTTCGTTTTCCTTTTATGAGAAACAGATAAGAGGGAAATAAGGAGACCAACCACTGTCTTGCGCTTGGTTCCTTGCTAGATTCCTCTACCTTCTGATAGATCTCTGCTACTCGCTTCCTTGTCTAGCCAGCTTCACAGAGCACCTATAGAATCAAAGCAGCATAACACTATCCAAGAACATAGATCTATTATCATAAACAATATAGGACCATATATATATTGACCACACAAATGCACATAACATCAATCATAAAAGAATGTGGAGGAAAACTTGAATAGCTTTATTGATAATCAAGAAAGAGCAAAGAGGATTACAACCAATTGTTCTAACCCAGCATCATCCTCTCAGCAAGAAAGCCCTTCTTCACCTCATGAAAAGCTTAGATCACCCAACACTATGATATTGCACCAAGGAACCAACAACACTTCCTTACAAGATAGAAAATTCCAGCCTTTGGATCTTTGGGATGAGGGATCCATATATAGATGTTTGCAAAGGGGGTGAGTCAGCTTTTGAGAGTTGATTAGTGTCCTCTCTCTGATAGTTCATGATTCCACTTGGAGATTGATGATCTCTTACTCACCCCTGGGCAAATGCAGAGAGGCAAGTGTCACATGAGAAGTTTCTAGAAGATTCCATGATCCTCCACCTTGCAGATTGACCCTGCCATTTGTCCACTCTCACCCATCACACCCCATAGAAGGGCTTTTCAAGATGCATCGCACCTACTGTGTGTATTTAGGTGGGATGCATCACATTTTGACCATGGAGCAGGTGAGATGGTCCAGCTTTGACCAGTTCTGAGCAGTTTTTCATGGAGAACTTCTGGGAGAAGATGTAATCAGTTGACCTTGTTCTTTTAGAGGTTGGAACAACACTTTTAGGGACTTAAGAGCCCTTGTTTTATGGACATTTATGATTGGGGTTTCAATGCCCAAAAATGTCTATAACAATGGCTCGTAGAAGTGAAATGCCAAAGCTAAAGGACCGAATAATCAATTCATATACTCCCAAAAGATAGGGACAAATCAAAACCTTCAATTCATTTGATCCCTTGACCAAATTTGATCTGATTTGCTCATTCTTCTACAATAATGGACACTATGAACAAAACTTCCCACTCAAAGTAAGAAAGACGAGTAGTAAGAATTCCAACATGGATAAATGCGGCTTGGCTGTATATGTTGACAATAATGGAAATCATTGGTTTGTGGATAGTGGGTGCTCCAGACACATGATAGGAGACAAAAGGAAGTTTGTCTCATTGAGAAAAAAGGAAGGGAATGTGTCCTTTGGAAGTGGATCTAGCAGAATTGCATGAAAAGGAACTGTTACTCTGATCAATGGAAAAATAAAAGCTCAAGATGCTCTGCTAGTAGACAGGCTCAAACACAATCTCCTGAGTGTCAACCAAATCTGTGATCAAGGACATAAGGTTGTCTTTAGCATCAAAGACTGTGAAATAAGGAACTCTTCCTCGGGGGAACTTGTGGCAAAAGGGGTTAGAACACCAGACAACATTTACATTCTGAACAAGATTCAAGAAAATAAATGCTACCTGAGTCAGACAGATGAAAGTTGGTTGTGGCACAAGCAACTTGGACATACAAGCTTCAAAAATCTAATCAATATCAGTAAGATTAGAGTTGTACGAGACATCCCAAGGTTGTTCAAACCAAATTAAGGAGTATGTGGTCCATGTCAACATGGAAAGCAAACCAGAACTAGCCACAAGACAAAGTAGCTCTCTACATCAAAGCCCTTGGAGATCATCCATGCTGATTTGTGTGGACCAACTAGAAATTAGGCACTCCAAGGAGAAAGGTACTTTGTGTTATTTGTTGATGACTATACTAGAATGATGTGGATATATATTATAAAGTATAAATCTGAAAATTTTGAGTGTTTTAAGAATATAAATGCCCTTGTAGAAAATGAAAAAGATTAAAAAATTAAGTGCCTTAGAATAGAAAGAGAGGGAGAATTCACATCAAACGAGTTTAGTGAGTTCTGTAATATTCATGGAATTAAAATGGAATTCTCTGCTGCTAGAATGCCTCAGCAAAATGGGGTAGTTGAAAGAAGAAACCAAATAGTCCAAGAAATGGCAAGAACAATGTTATTAGTAGTAGACTTGCAACCAAAATTTTGGAGAGAAGCAGTAGGGACAACTGTCTATACATTAAATCAAACTCAATTAAGACCAAACTATGAAAAAACTCCTTATGAGTTATGGAAAGGAAGACCTGCTTCAGTGAATTACTTCAAGATCTTTGGAAGCAAGTGCTGCATAAAAATCAATGATGGCTCACCAGGAAAGTTTGATTCTCAGGTTGATGAAGAGATATTTCTTGGATACTCTACACGGAGCAATGCTTACAAGTGCTACAATTTTCGAATGAAGAAAATAGTGGAAAGCATTGATGTAAAGGTTGATGAAGACCTTCCAGAAAAAGAAATTAAAGAACATGAAGATGATCTTCTCATTGAAGAAGAAGAACCTAAAGAAGAAGAAATAGATAAGGAAGAAGAAGAAGAGGAGAAAGAACCACCTCATACCCCTTTAACGATGAAGTTTATCCAGAAATATCATCCAAAGGAACAGATTATTGGCAATAGAGATGAAGGGATGCAAACTTGAAGAAGGGTGACCATTACACCAAAGAGAAACATTATTGCTCTTCTATCTATGATAGAACCAGATACATTTGCAGAAGCAAGTAAGGATCCTCATTGGGTAAAATCCATGGAAGAAGAAATGTCCCAAATTGAGAAGAACGAGACATGGGAGCTGGTACCTCATCCAAAGGACAAAAACATAATAGGAACCAAATGGGTTTTCAAAAATAAAATGAATGAAGAAGGACATGTTATCAGAAACAAGGCAAGGTTTGTCAGCAAAGGCTATTCACAAATTGAAGCAATTAACTTTGAAGAGACATTTGCACCAGTAGCCTGTATGGAAGCTATCAGGATGTTCTTGGCATTTTCTTGCTCAAAAGGATTCAAAATCTATCAAATGGACATGAAATTAGCCTTTCTAAATGGGGAACTCAAGGAAGAAGTCTACATGGATCAGTCAGAAGGGTTTGATCTAATAGAAGGAAAGGACTTAGTATATAAGTTGAAAAAGGCTTTATATGGGTTGAAACAAGCTCCTAGAGCTTGGTATGCAAGATTAGATCACTATCTACAACAACAAGGCTTCAAAAAGGGAGTTGCTGGAAGTAATCTATACATAAAGACAGATGAAGGTAAGTTACTAGTTACTCTTGTTTATGTTGATGATATGATTTTTGCTAGCAATAATGATGAAATGAGCCATGAATTTTCTCAAAACATGTCAAAAGAGTTTGAGATGTCGATGATAGGAGAGTTGTCTCACTTCCTTGAACTTCAAGTATCTCAAACCAGAGCAGGATTGTGTATATCTCAAACCAAATATCTAAAAGACATGCTCAAAAGATATGGAATGGAGGATTGTGCACCCATGAGCACACCTATGACCACAAACTACAAATTGAGCAAAGGTGATGACTCACCCCTAGTAGATGCAACTCATTACAGGTCAATAATTGGAGTTCCTCTATACTTAACAGCTACAAGACCAAACATAATGCAGATAGTAGGAATGGTGGGAAGATTTTAATCTGATCCCAAATAATCCCATTTATTAGCTGTAAAAAGAATTCTCAGATATCTGAAAGGAACTCTTGATTTTGGTCTTTGGTACCCAAGGAGCTCAACATTGACTGTAACAACATACACCGATGTTGATTGGGCTAGAAGTATAGATGATCGAAAAAGTACTAGTGGAAATTCATTCTTCCTAGGAGATTGTTTAGTATCCTGTCTCAACAAAAAACAGTCATCCATATCATTATGCACAACCGAAGCCGAGTATATTGCTACAACAGACTATTGTACTCAAATACTATTGATGAAGGAAGCTCTAAAAGATGTCAGCATATGTACAGATCAACCGATTGCCATCTATTGTGACAACACAAGTGCTATCAGTCTTAGTAAAAATCTAGTGATGCAGTCAAGGACCAAACACATACTAATCAAGTATCATTCCCTCCATGAGAAAGTAGCTAAATGAAACATCGTCCTTGAATATATCAGTACTAAGGAGAAGATAGCTGATATTTTCACAAAACATCTTCCTCAAGAAGCATTCGAACATCTGTGTCAAAAGATGGGGGTTATCTCTTTATAATTACTGAAGTTCATTCATAAATATGTGGCAGGACAAGGGGAAGAAATTTGATAAGGGGAGTCTGTATGCATTCCTTTGCCATTGATGTCAAATGGGGAGAGTAGAAGAATATTGGCATCGATAACAAAGGGGGAGATAGTTGGACACAAATTTTCATTTATGTCAATATGGCAATATTCGAGGAGCAAACGGAGCCAAGAGGAGTAGACAGAGCCACCTAAGGAGCTAACAGAGCACAAAGCAAATAGAGCCATCAGGAGGATTATAGCATATATGCAGGCGGAATACACCATCGGGAGCAGAACTCATATATATATATATATATATATATATATATGTATATATATATATATGTATATATATATATATATATATATATATGTATATATATATATATATATATATATATATATATATGTATATATATATATATATATATATATATATATATATATGCATGCATTTAAATAGCGTTCGGGGGCCATATATGCCAAAATAGAGCTATCGGAGCTATAGAGGAGCCATATATATATACCATACATATATGCCAAAGAAGAGGAGAAAACGGATGCAAATAGAGCCGTCGGAGCAATAGAGGAAGCAGATAGAGCAGGAGTACATATCATACATATGCATGCTTTTACACTATCAGAATAGAAAAGGCATTGTTCATATAAGTATGCACATAATACACTATCGGAGGTGCAAATGGAGGCCAAAACATAGTTGTATGGCTTTTACACTATCGGAGTAGAAAAGGCAGAAAGACTAAGCATATGCAAATACACTATCGGAGGCAGAAAGCGGACTTGAAACTTTATACACGAGAGCGGTGAGTCATATCAGGTCTGGCACCTAATATCGCATCGCTACAAAGGAGTGGTCTACAACAAGGTCTAGACTTGGACCTTTGTGATGTGCGATTGCCGATAGCAATATCGCATTGGACCTCCACCAAGGGCAACCCCCGATTGCAATACATATACAAGCACTGACTGCGATAAGGCTGTGGACCTGACGAGTATATTAACTATGGTTTAATACCATATCACATCTGGTCCATCGGAGCAAGGGAATCATCCATTGGCCGTCGGCTATGCAATAGGGCATGACTTATTAAAGACCTTCAGGAAATCACCGATTGTGATAAAATTATGGAGGAGCAGATCCGATACAATTTTAAGTGCCAGTGTAATATTTTTTGAAGTCCACCTTTTAATCCTACTTGCCTGTTTTTATTCATACTTCCCATGTAATTGTATATTTGGTTTGCACGGTGTTTAGAGGCATCAATACACTAAGGGATGCTCTAGATGATCCAGGAAGCCTGAACGATAGCTCAAAAGGTAAGAATCAAGCCGATTGCAATTGTGATAGGACATGGCATGTCCATTAAAAGATGGATGCTTGTTATCATTGAAGAAGCGGGCCTGTGTTACAATTTTTTAACACATGGTAACCGTAAATCCAGGAAGCGACATGGAAAGCCAGCGCAGAGGAAGCCACAACGACCAAGGAGGGAAGCCGAATAATCAAACGAGTAAGAGGAAATGACAACGACCAAGGAGGAAGCCAAAAAGGCAGTGGAAAGTGGAAACGAGCAGTCAAAGGTGTCTGAAACACATAAAAATAGAAAAACAAGGAGAAGTGTTGGAGATGAATACATAATCTAAGAGAAAGGAAGCTAAAGAACAGGCAAGAGGCAGGAGAGGCCAAAGAAGCAAGAGAATAGGAGAAAAGCAAAAGCTCTATAGGCTTGGGAGCAGAGAATGACAACAGAACAATTTATTTCAAGTTTGGGTTGGAGTCCAAGAGGTTGGAGCCTCAGAACTGAACATGATTGAAATTCTTGGGAGTTGGAGCTCATAAGTAGAGAACTGTTGCAAGATAGAGTTGGTGCTATAGAGGTTGGAGCCTCACTGAAGTCCAAGTTGGAGCTTGGAAACTAATTGCAACCAATTATATATATATATATAGTATTTATTTCATTACATTTTCCTTGTGTTAATAAAATCATTAATTCCAGCTATCTACTTCTGTGTTTTATATATATATATATATATATATATGTATGTATATGTATATATGTGTGTGTGTGTGTGTGTGCTTTTGGTAACAACAAGAACAACAAAAAAAGAAACACTGGTTCACCCCCCCTCTTAGTATTTCAAACAATAAATAATGTTATTTTTCAAAAGCACCACAATGGTTTCCTATTGATATGCTTGGAAGAATAAGATTAAAAAGGGTATTGAAAGGCCTTCATGATGGGCCAACTAGTGGGAACTACGTAGGTGAGACTACTTCTCACAAACTCATGCAGGATCGTTGTTATTGGCCCACATTATTTAAAGATGTACATGCCTAAGCCTATAATATGCACATATGTTAAAGATGTGTTGGTCAAGATAAGAGGTTAGACATCCCATTGTAACCCATTTATATTGAAAATCATTTTCAACAATGGGGATTTCTTGTTATTGGTGCAATTTTTCCACATTCATCAAAGCATCATCGATATATCTTAATTGCTACAAATTACTTTACTTGGTGGGCTGAAGCAGTTCCATTGAAAGAATTGAATGAGCATGAATTCATCTACTTCCTTAAGAAAAATATTATTACTAGGTGTGGCATCCCTACATCAATTTTTTTTATAAGGAAACTTACTTTTCATCGTTAAAACTTTATGATTTTTCATTATAGAAGTGTATAGTTTTAAAGTAATCATATAATTACTTACTCTCAAGGAAATGATTTATCTGAGTCTACTAATATGAATCTAATTCACATAATCAAGAAAATAATTTACTTTGAGCAAAGGAACTGACATAATGCATTGGTGAATGCTTTTTGGGTTGATTGTGTCACAACAAAACCCTCTCTGAAGACTTACCCTTACTTCCTCATGTATGGAAAGGAAGTAATCCTTCCTTCGAATGTATACCTCTTGAACCTTCAACACTCTCAAGAATCCCAAGGTAAACCATGTATCATTGTTGAGAGTAGGATAAAAACCCTTCTTAAGTTAGAGTAAGAAAGGTTGAAAATGAAAGAAAAGTTTGTTATGCATTAGAACCCTATCAAGTGTTGGTTTGACAAGAAATTTTCCGAGAACAAGGAATTCAATGTGGGAGACATAATATTGAAATGTGATAAATCTCGTGAAGATAAAGGTAAACACAACAAATTTCAGTCCTTGTGGATCAAACCCTTTGTTGTCCATAACAAGCTTGGCCACCATACTTATCATCCCCAATCCTTAGATGGGAAGGTGGACTATTTTCCTCTTAATGGCCAAGATATGAAGCATTATTTTCAATAAAATCTTGGGGTTGTGTTTCTACCTATGTACATATTTCTTTCCTTGTCCATTTTTTTTGTTTCGTTTAGTTCATGTAATGTCTTTTCCTTTGTTTTTTTTCTGTCAGCCTATGTAAATAAGGCCTTGTGTGAATGTGTTTCATCTAGTTCTGACAGATGTGGTGAAAGCTTTAAAGGGATTTGTGACATCCAAAAAAACTTCTAAGGTAATTTTCAATCCTACTTCTTCGCTTTGGTCTGATATCTTTAAGGTCAATGATATATGAATGAAAAATATGATCCATTTGAATGGAAATATTTAAGAAAAACCATGATACTCATATATATTTTAGGGTCTTCAATCCTTAACAAGGAATTATATTTGAATTTTCTTTTTTCTTACTAATCTAATAAAGTAGAGAAGGGAAAGGAGAGAACTAAACATGAGCATACTGATTTCAAAGGTATATAATAGTCTCTAAAGGAATAACTTCTCATGCTTTCAATAAGTCAGTATCCCTCTTCCACCCTAACGATATAAACACCAACAAAATTCCAATGAGAGTACCGAAAATAAATAAATAAAATGGGTGAAGGAAGAGAAAGGCTTCCTACATAGAGAGGTGGAGCAAACAACTTTGTCAGGGTATTGAACATGCTCGTTGGAAATGAATTAATTCTTGTAGTTCCTATAGTGACTCTAATGGGGTACTAAACATGCCTACTAGTAGTGGGGAAACATTGAAGGTGAAACCAAAAATAATCATTTTAAACTCGCAAATATATAATATTCTTCTCCTGGATTGAAATAATTGCGATATGATTAGCTTTATAACTGTTTTTAGCCAATAAAAGAGATAGGAGGGACTATATATATCATGGGGATAAATGGGGAAGTTGAGGTAACCTAGATGATGAATCAATACTTCCAGAAAGACTAGCCCTTGTGAATAAACTTAGAATTGAATAGAGAAGATGGGATTTCTTCTAGTGAATTTCCAAGTGTTGTTGCTACAACACCCTCTAAATTTCAGCCTATATTCAAACTTTAGAGACTCCTTTTGATTATGCGAGATTTCATTTCTAGTTGTTAGAGTCATCCTACACGTGCTTTCTAAGTTTCTATGTCCCCGTTTGAAGGAATTCCAATTAAGGGAAGTGTCATTCTTTTTGAAAGGTAATCATAACAACCTTTAAGAGGAAACTCTAGTTCTTTCTTTTGAATTAATGGGTTCCAACTATCATAGAGAATCCATGGGAATCATTCTCAAGGTATTGTGCACTTTCTTGTTGTAGTCAACGCTTTTGTTGCAAAGTGTATCTTAAGTGTCGCAGTTAGAGGTAACCGCCATTTTATTTTCATTTCAATGAATGCACATTGATTTTTGGTAAAACGTGTCTCATTTTCATGTGTATGGTTGTCTATTAGTGTCTAAACATGTTCAAGTCTTTTTACATGCTCTAATCTCATATTTCTTCCTTGATGATCCCACACTTAGTCAATCATTGAGCTTTCTTGCCTTCACAACTTTATAGGCCAACCACTCATCCCTCTGCCTCCTTGAATTGCACACTGCACAATCACAAGCCATAATCAGCCAAACTTACCTCCTAGAACTACTCACTATGTAGTTACTATTTGCACCAACATCAAATTTCCCAATAACAGTGATTAGTAACTTTTCAATGCACTTTCCCACTACACAGTCCTTTCGAAGTCAATCCTGCACTAGACTACACACACTCATTTAGTAGTTAGGCCATATCTCAACCTCTGCATTCCTCAACTACATAATACATTAAATTTTCCTTCAAGAACTATGCACTCCACAATAATAGTGGGTAATATTACCTTCCCCACCTCCTTGAGTCCCTCAAATGCATAGTCATCCTTCCCTTTCCCTCAATAAATATTCATTGAAAAATCAAAGAGCCTAAACTCCACACCCCACCTCTTTCTCTTGTGTACTACACAATCCATGGGCCTCCTCCTCAACCTAATACTCCATCCCAGCTCATTGAAAATGTTGCATGAGAAGCAGGATAGGCAGGGATATTTTGGGATTGATATCATCTTGTGATGAGTGAATTCCATTTGTAGGTGTTATCATCTTAATAGGGAAGGATGATGCTGAAGGAGGATACTAAGGAGATATTACGAGGAGACACTTGTGAAGTTGAAGATGTAAATATCATTAAGCAAGGGAACAACATGACACGATATTGTGACAAAAGAATGAATATGAATATCACATTTAATATTTCATATCGTTCCATCCTTTTGGAGGAAGAATAGGAAGTACATGCAAGACCTATCATGAAGATGTGAAGATAGAAGCAATAAGAGAATCTTGGCCTTGACACATAACACTGAATTTCTATGTCACCATTGGAAAGTAATGACTTCTCAAAGTGTCACCATAAGAGTTTTACGTGTCATTATAGTTTTACACATAATTTGTGGAATGTAATTATGAATTTTCCAAAAAAAAATGAGAAAATGTAGCATGTGTGGAAGCCCAAAGGTCACACATAGAATGTGAAAAGTCATGTCAAATATCAAAGGTATCATAGGAAATCAAAAAGTCACATGGAAGCTCAAGTGTCATGAGGGAATTTAAAGAGTCATAAGGGAGGTGGAGAGTCATCTTAGTTGTTACATATGCACCCTCATAGATAAACAAAATCACTTTTCACCTTGTCTTCTCAAGTTAGGCATAGGAGAGAGGATTACTTTTTTCAGAAGAAAGTAGTTCTTACGGTTCCACTATTGGAAGCAGTGTTGTATCATTAGAATGGTGTATTTTGGAAATTTCACTCTATTATTCAAAGTTCATGGATCCGACACACTTTTATGCATATGTCATAATAATTGTAAGACTATTCTTTCATTGTTTGCAGTGTACATTTATGTTTTTACATACTAAAGAAAATGAACTATTTCATTGGATTTAGTATACATCTTTGAACTGTTTGAATCTTGTTTTCATGATTGTTATATCTTTATGAACTATTGTACAAGATAAATAGAGATTATTTCAGAGATATGCATGTGCCTTTACTAGGATAGTACTATTACATTTGATTAAAAATGCACTTTCTCTTTCTTTCCATGAAAGAACGATTGTACACTTTGCAATTGAATACATCATAAGGCTAAATGAATTGTCTATCTTGAAAGGATATGTGTTTCTCTTGTATCATTCATTTTAGCAAAGGAAAATCAATAAGAATATGGTAGTCTAGCCTATTTCTCGAATGGGGCTCCTACTCCAAATGATGTGACCTTTAGTTGGGACTTCATATCGGGGAGACATCATGACCATTGGAGGAATCCAACACCATCAACATGGGGCCAAAATAATCCAAACATTTTTTTTACATTCCTTCAAAGGTTTAAAAATTATTAGGAATGAAAACCTATTTCTAATGACATGTGCACATTACTAAAATTATGCACATGCTTCTCAGAACACATGTCCATTATTAAAATCATGTGCATGCTTCTCATAACACATGAGCATTATTAGGAGTCTAAATTCATTATTGATTGCTAAAATTGATTGGTGTTAATAGCATTGTGTGCATGCTCTTGGAACACAAGTGTGTTTTTTCATTTCAATTTGCTTAGATAGGGTTGACAACTCTAGCATATGTATCTTCTAACTTGGTTGCTTCAAATTTAGGTTTTCAATGAGAAACTTGGCAGTTTGGGTTGCAAATAGTTTAAAACCTCCTTTTTTTAATACCTTTTAATAACCAATTTTCAACAATTTTTTTTTTTAGGCTATACAAATTCATCATTTATTGAAAACCAATGGTATATAGATTTTACTAGACAGATTCCTAATATACAATTTTTTATTTTTTTTTATAAAATTTAAATTTTTTATTATATCTTCATCTTGAAATATATAAAAATCCTAAAATACATACCTATTTTATTTATACTATAATTTTTTACAATCTTAACCATTTCTTAAATAATAGATAATCTTAAGAAATAAAAATTGTTTGATAATGACACAGATAATTAAAAAATGTAAAATTAATATCATAAGTTTTGGAAAAGAAGTCTCATCCTAAAACTACGTGTTCCCTAAAATTATACAATTCATTTTAATGAAATTCCATAATGAATGTACAGAACTCCTACACTAGCTAATATTGGATATTGTAATTACTCTAGCTAGTTGTAGAAAGTTCTAGAATCATCTTAGTTAAATCTAGATCCTTCCATTGTAGAAATATCCAAAGGATCTCAGTTGTTTAGAGCCTCTAGAAATATATTCTATAGATATCTTCTGTTCTAGAAAAAATATCTAGAGAAGATATTTCTAGACTCTAAAAAACTTATCTCCTTTGGATATTTCTACAATAGAAGGATTTATATTTAAGTAAGATGATTATAGAATTTTGTATAACTAGCTAGAGAAATTACAATATTCAAATACATTAGTTAGTGTAGTAGTTGAGTACATTCATGACATAATTTCGTTAAAGGAATTATATATGTGTGTGTGTGATTTTTAAAGGAAATTCAAGTGAATCAAGTTTGGTATTGAAGTTTATGATTTGTATCTCGTTTGTGTGATTTTGTGTGTGTTTCTATTGAGGATGTACAATTGTAGGTATATTTTTTTATTTTTCCTTTTATTAAAAGTGGTATGGGAGCTAAGGTTTAGAGTGAGAGCTTAGAGAGTAAAGCTATAAATCAAAGAGGTTACAAAACCCAAGAGAGGTTGAAATTTGATTCATATAAAAAGGTACACAATCCCTCTTCTAAGTGAGTAAAGAGTTTTAATGGGTGGGTTTTATGCATTTACTTTTTTCATGAACACATTTCGTTTTCACTTCATGGCTTGGTGAAAAGTTTATTCCTCTATAATTTTTATAAAGTTTCTCATCTAGAGACATGTTATGGTACCTATAAGAAATTACAGTGATATGTGATTGAGTAAAACTATGGTTGGGGAAGACTACTTGCAAGAAATAAACATGATATCACATTATTGTAAACACATTATTTCACCTATTTGGAAATCCTTATAACCCCTATTAGTACCACTTCAAGTAGTACCATAGTAGATGTGCCTATACAGGGAATCTCACTTCCACGGACCATCAAGTATCTTGGAAGTCTTCTAGCTATCCTAAAATAAATCCTATATTAACCACTCAACCACTTGACTATCACAATGGAATTGAGAACAACATTCAAGAAGATACTCTTGCATACTAGGTTAATTGAGTAGTATACCTATGCTGGGTGTGTGATATATTCTTTCCACGACTAGCCCTAGTAGTGAATTGAGTGGGTGAGGGGGGGGGGGGGGGGGGCTTGCAGGGGGGGGGGCTCACAAGGGGGTGGCAGGCCCCCTTGTCAGGGGGTTTGAGGGGGGTGGTAGCCCCCCTATATGAGATTTGGGGCATCACCCTAGGGAAATGTTTTTTGGACCATATATTAGGTCGGTGGACCTCCCTATGGTTTTGTGTGGTTTTAGCACATGGTTTTGGGCATGATGGTTTATGACCCATGGTATTTTATATATCTTGTCAAGGGAACTGCAATTATGTTCTAATCTAGGGTTAATGGATTGGGGTTTTTGGTTACTTCAACATGTATATATATGTATTGTAACATTGAACAGAATATAATGAAAAATAAATTTGGTAGTCTTGGTTTTGGGATCTAGGGTAAAGTCTTTGTGTATATCTATTTTATGTTTTATGCTCTCGCTATTGTTTAATTTCAGTTTTTATAATTTGTATGTAGGTAATTTTTGTACGGAGTTAAAAGCTACATTTGGTATCAGAGTTGTTTTGGCTTCAAGGGGACGCCTTTACTACTGAGGGGTTTTTCTCGGGCCTGTGGTAGACCATGTGAAGTGGGATATCTACGGGATTGATCTTCTTGTGGTGAAATAAGATGGTGAGAAGTGGAAAGATAAAGATTGAGAAATTTAATGGTCAAAGTTTTGAGTTGTGGAAACTCAATATGTAGGATCTGGGGGTGGATAAAGATCAGTGGATCACGGTAGATACAGGTACTAAACCAATGACAATGTCATTTGAAGACTGGGTGAAGTTGGATCAAAAGCCAAAGAGTACAATACAGTTGTATATCTCATATTCATTATTATCAAATGTATCAGGGGAAGCTTCGATGAAGGATTTATAGGACAAGTTAGGAAATTTGTACCAATCTAACTCTCTGGTGAATAAATGTTCCTACGGTAAAAGTTGTATAACCTGAGGATGAAGGATGGAGACTTGGTGATAGAGCATCTGATCACATTTAATACTATGGTAAGCCGTTGTTATCTATTGATATAAAAATTTCAGATGAAGGTAAGTGCACTAGTCTTTTGTGTTCTCTACCATATTCGTGGGAAAGTTTGGTTGTTGCAATACGTAGAAATGTGATTGCCTTTCTGTTTGATGAAATAGTATCATCCTTTCTGTCGAAGGAGATGAGGTGGAAAATTATGTAAGGCCAAAACGGTGATGCCTTGTCTTTACGAGGACAGTCCCAAAATAGAAACAAAAATAAATCCTCGAGTGGGAGATCTAAGTCTACAAAAAAAGCTGTAAAGGTGTGATGGAAATGCAAAAAGGAAGGGAACTTCAAAAAGGACTGTAGATCTAAAGTTCTTGATAAAGGAAATGGATTTGATGATGCTCCTTCTATAGAAGAAAAAACCACCTCAGTTGAAGGTGGGGATGTGTAATTGGCTTCTTCTTCAAGTACACATGTAGATCATGAGGCATGGTTGATTGAGTCAAGTGCATCCTTTCACTTCACTATCCATAGGGAGTGGTTCTATGAGTATGATAAATATGATGATGGTGATGTCTTCTTAGGGGATGATAAGAAGGCTAGAATAGTCGGTCATAGAAAAGTCAAGTTGAAAATGTAAGGTGGAAGGATTACAAAACTTCTGGGTCTTTTGCATATTCTTGCATTGGCTAGAAATATGATTTTTGTAAGCAAACTAGATGATGAAGGTGTAAAAATAGTTTTCAAGAAAGATACCTACAAGATGGTTCAGGGAGTACTGTTACTGATACGGGGAATTCAGATTGAAACTCTGTACAAGCTTCTGGGTACCATTGTTATTGATGGGTGCAACAATTCAATGGTTCCTGAAAGTGGAGTAGAAAATCTAGTGATCTCTGGAGAAAAGACCATGCTATGGCATCAAAGGCTTGGACATATTGGAGAGAAGGGCATTCAAATAATTCATGGTAATGGTATTGTAGAAGGTATGTCTAATTCTCTCTAGATTTGGATTTATGTGAGAATTGTGTATATGGGAAGCAGAATTGAGTGACTTTCCCCTGTGGTGCTAAGAGGGCGAAACATACATTAGAGCTTGTGCACAATGATGTGTTTGGACCTATGTTAGTTCCATAATTGGGTAAGTCTATGTACTATGTATCATTTATAAATGACTTCTCATGGAATACATGGATATATTTCCTTTGGAAGAAATTTGAAGCTTTGAAAGGTTTAAAGAATTTAAGGCTCTGGTGGAAAACTAGATAGATAAGAAGATAAATGTGTTGAGGACATATAATAGTGGGGAGTTTTGAAAGAAGGAATTTGAAGAGTTTTGTAAGAAGTGTGGTATAGAACGTCATAATACTATTTGATACATGCCTTAGAAAAATGGATTTTCACAACGAATGAACAAGACATTGATCGGAAAGGAAAGAAGCATGCTTAGTGGTGTCCAGTTAGGACAATAATTATAGGTAGAGGCGATGGAGACTGCATGTTACCTGGTCAATAGAGTTCCTTCATTAGTGTTGGAGGATAACACTCCACAAGAGGTATGGACTGGTGAGAAACCCTCTCTTTCACATATGAGGGTATTTGGATGTGATGCATATGTACATGTTCCAAAGGAGAAAAGAACCAAGTTGGAAAGTAAATCTGAAAGGGCATATTTTTTGGGTATAAGGATGATTTAAAAGGTTATAAGCTTTGAAACCTAGAAACAAGGAAGGTTATGTACAACCGCGATATGGTGTTTAGAGAGGTGAAAGATTTTAATAAAACAAAGTCCTACCAAAGGAACCTAAGAAGATAGAGTTTGAGCTAAAGGAGGAGGAATCAGACTCTACAACAGAAGAGGAATCAAAAGATGAAGAGCCAAAAAATTTATCTGTGAGAAGATCAGTTCTAGAAAGAATGCAGTGAGAAAGGCATAGTACTGCTTTCTATTCAAATTTTTCTTTATCTCTTACTGATGATAATCCCATAATTGTTAGGGATGTAGTAGATTCGGAGGATAGAAAACTCTAGAAAGGGGCCATGGTTGATGAAATGGCATCTTTGCACAAAAATGAGGCTTGGGATATGGTGGAGTTGTTAGTTGGAAGGAAACCAATTGGAAGAAAATGGGTGTTTAAGAAGAAGATTAATGCAGAAGGCAAGGTGGAGGAATACAAAGATTGGTTGGTACAAAAGGTTATTCCCAGGTGTCAGGAATTGATTTTGGTGATACTTTTTCTCTTGTTTCTAACGTAGCTTCTATTAGCTTACTTTTATTTGTTGCTGCTGCTTTTTATTTTGAGGTGGAAAAAATTCATGTGAAGACATCATTTTTTCATAGGGATCTAGAAGAAGAGATCTACATGAAGCAACGTTAAGGCATTGTGGTGAATGGTAAGAAAGAACTGGTATGCAGGTAAAAAAGGTCTCTGTATGGGCTAAAAAATCACCATGGATATGGTATTAGAAATTTGATACATATATACTGTTGGAAATAATACTAAGAGGGGTGGTGAATCTGTATTATCAGATCAATAATTTAATTTCCCAAACAGATTTGTATACGCTACTTCAACTAAGTGAACTAGCATGTATACACGACTGTACTTAAAGCAACCAGTGTATATGAAAATAACTTTTCATTTACCCAATTTATCATGCATTGAAATTTTACAAGTATATCAGAGATTTATTAGACAATGCAGTAAAAGCAGAATAAAGCATCACACATGAACACCAAGATATAAGGTGGAAACCCAATGTGGGTGAAAAACAACTGTTGTTGTCGTCTCCGTCTTCTTTTAATAATAAGAAAATCTGTTTACAATTTTTTACTGGTGCAAACTTATACCAGTACGCAGAATTCTACCTACAGAAGGTTACAACCTTCTCTCATTCTCTAGCTTCTACTGAAAGGGAGCTACAACCCCCTAACACTTGTACTAGCCAACATGTTTACTAGTATGTAGGTTGTGACCTACAGAATGCTACGACATTCTTTCTTCCTCCAAGGGCCATGTTTCATAAATTTTCAGAATGGATCCATAATAACATCATAATTGTAATTCAATCAAAAAATACATATGCACCAACCAATCACTTTCTGAACCAACCACAACCGAATCAATAAATCACTTTGACAGCCTATCAATATGACCATATAGAATACTGTCACCAGAATACAGTAACCAAAACCAAAACCAGAACTCAGAACTATTCAATAGCAAATAGAAACAACTGAAACATACTTTATAAGGTATACACTACTTCCATGTGTCGAACCTACGTGTATATGCACTTTTCTCAAGGCCAACCAGCGTATATATCTGCAAATATTAATTCATAATTCTATAGCTATTCCAAACTTCAGTTATACCCAGATCATAATATTTACAGAACAACATATGTGTCAGTATGCAATCGAGAATAAACATGATTAAACCATATAAAATAATTCATTTCAAGCCTTAAGATCTTGATCCATCATTAGATCTTATCCTCCATCAACCGCTAAGGTTCATCCCAGGGGGCTTCACTCAATGAACCTATAACATTTCACGTGTGTTCGTGGCATACTAAACAATTCCCCTAATTTGACTACATATTGGAAAATACCTTTAAAATCACATTATTTAACCCCCTACCAATATGAACCCAATACACCTTCTCAATTTAAAAAACCCCTTCTTTCACTAGATATTGTATGTATCCATTTTTTCATTAACAGTTTTTACACCCCTTCATATATTTTACCTACCAATATAAAAACCCTTTACCCCCTATATATCCACCATTATATTATGTCATTTTTTCCTCAATATATATACCCCAATATGAATGCATGTGAGATGATATTGCTCCCCCAGTGAAACCACTATGGTTCATCCTAGGTTCAGATCAAGCACAACACCATAAGCCAATAATCTGCATACTAGATCTCACACTTCATCAGATATTCGATACCTACACACTGGCCTAATGATCTTCTCCTCCTTTTATAGTTTTAGGCCTTTCTCAATACCATGGTCCAAAACCACTTAGGACCAATACCTTGGACCAAATACCTAGGGTCAATACCATAGACCAGATACCTTGGACCAATACCATGGATCAAAATACCATGGACCAAATACCCTGGACCAAAAACTTAGTTTTCCAAGATATACATGCTTTTCCTTCTATGAAAGTGCGTGTGTACATATACACCACTTGTGTTTAGTGAACCTGCATGTATATGCACCTTGGTCAAGGTGAACCTGCATATACCTCTCTTTATTCATTCTTTGTAATTTGATCTATAATTCTTTGTTGTTAACCTATTGTACTGTGATCTTTCATCTGAGTGAGTTGCCATTAAGGAAAACACCTGTATCATAATGCCAACAATCTCCCCCATTGGAATTGATGGCAACAACAACACCAAGTTACTCTCCCCCTTTGACATCAAGGTCAAAGGGTCATGCTCCCCCTGAGTAAATGCTGAATTTTCTGATATGCTTAAATGTATTGATAGGGTTCCCATGATTGAGTCCATGCTCCCCCTGAGCACTAGAAAAGTCTGCAAGAAGGTTTTCTAAAATAATAGCATAACTCTATAAATCAACTATGTGAGGATGACCTTCCTATCACCATCTCCAAACCAAGTGGGGGTATACCAAATTTGACTCATCCACCCAACCAAGTGGGGATATACCAATTGTTTAGACATGACAAAAACAAGAAATATTACATCATCCATCCCATGCATAATGGGGTTACAAATTAGGTCTTTTCATGACCTTTACATTAAATGATATACATCACATTTATAATAAGGACACCTAATCTAAACAAGACCATGATAGTCATCAGCAACTATAATACACCATATATGATCTGCGCCATCAACAACATCAGGATCAACAGCCTATATATTTCCATCATCAAAAGAGTCACCTGAATCAAAACAATTATGCAGATTTGTACCAACATCTTCTAAGATAATGCCAACAATGCATTATTAGAAGCATATGCTCCCCCTGAACCTGTCCCATATGTTCACTGTCAAATCTGATTATTGCATATATCAGTAAGAAATATCAAGGCATCATCATCAATCAGATATACATCAAGCTATCAACAACTTATGAGGACCAACATATTTCCACATGTTATAAACAGATTGTAACCATCATCAAATAGAGCAGATAATTGACAGAACCATATCAGACCCCTTTCTCCTGAGTTTTTCCCACTACTTTTGCCCAAACCAACATATACGCGACTGTGCCCACAGAAACCCACGTATGTATGTGACTACGCTTCATGAAAATCGCGTATAACAACCTTTCTCTCAAAAATAGGATTTAACAGCAGGATGATGCAGCAACTACTCCCAACTTTTGTCTGAGATATTCAAATGTCTCTCTGGGCAGTGGTTTAGTGAATATATCAACAACCTATTCTTTGGAGGGAACATACTCCATTTTGACCTTTTGTTCAAGCACTTGTTCACGTAGAAAATGATATCTGATGGGTATGTGCTTGGTCTTGGAGTGCATGACTAGATTCTTTGAAATACTGATGGCACTTGTATTATCACATAGAATTGACATGGGTGGAGTACATGTGATCTGGATGTCTTACGAGGTTTGCATCATCCAAAGTAGTTGTGTGCAGCAAGATGCAACAGCCACATATTTTTCTTCAACTGTAGATAATGCAATTGAACTTTTTTCTTGCTGAACCAAGACACTAACCTGGAACCCATATAGAATGCACCACGCTAGTGCTTTTTCTATAATCAACACTTCTTGCCCAATTTGCATCTATATATGCATGAAGAGTAAGATCTGTATCTCTAGGATACCATAAACCAAAGTTCTGTGTCCCTTGAAGATATTTGAAAATCCTTTTGACTGCCTAAAGGTGTGATTCCTTTGGATTTTCTTGGAATCTTCCAGCTACTCCTACTGTGTGCACGATGTTAGGTCGGGTACCTGTTAGATAAAGTAGACTGCCAATCATGGATCTGTAAGTTGGTTGATGTACTACTGCTGATTCATCATTTGAGTTGAGACTACATCCTATTACCATTGATGTACATATTGGTTTAGAATCTTCCATGACATAATTTTTCAAGATCTGTTTAAGATATTTGGTTTGTGAAAGAAAAATACCATCTTTATTTTGTTGAACTTGTAGACCAAGAAAATAGGTAATCTCACTAAGCAAGGACATTTCAAATTCTTGCTGCATTACTGAAGCAAAATTCTGACTCATGGATTCTTCATTGCTACCAAAAATGATATCATCAACATAAACAACAATTATTAGTAATTTATGAATGGCAATCTTTTTATATAGATTTCTATCTACTGATCCCTTTGAAAAACCTTGTTAGTGGAGATATTTGTCAAGAGATAATACCAGGCCCTCAAAGCCTATTTTAGACCATAGAGAGCCTTTCTAAGTCTGCATACAAGTTTTGCATCATTTCAAAGAATGAATGCTTCTGGTTGTTCAATATAGACTTATTCTTCTAAGTCTCCATTAAGGAAGGCATATTTTACATCCATTTGTATACTTTGAATTTCTGAAAACTAGAAAGAGCAAGAAACATTCTTATGGCTTCAAGTCTAGCAACAGGTACAAAAGTTTCTTCAAAATTTATACCTTCTTGTTGAGCATATCCTTTACAAAAAAGTATGGCCTTGTTTCTAATAACTTCTCCATTTTCATTCAGCTTGTTTTTGAATATACATTTAGTTCCTATGATATTCTTATCATGAGGACTAGGAACTAATTCCCAAGTATTATTCTTTTCAATTTGCTCAAGTTCTTCAGTCACGGACTTGACCCAACATTCATCTTTGCATGCTTCATTTAAATTTTGAGGTTTGGTGGAGGATAGTAATGCTAGATAGCTTGAGGTTTCTATAATAGTTGTTCTTGTCTGTACACTTGCCTCTTTTTCCCCTAAAATTTGAGTTTCTGGATGATTTTTCTAAACATACCTAAATAGAGTATTTTCTTCTATCGTTATCTCTTCTTCTACTAGTTCATTGGTTTCTTATTTAGAATCATTGTGATGATGTGGGAAAATAATCCCCATCTTCTTCATTTTCATAATCTTCGATTTTTATCTGTTTTGGATTTTTGCATGCTTCATCCACTACAACATCAATACTTTCAACAATTTTCCAAAGTCTTTTATTATAACATTTATATCCTTTATTTCGGGAATAGTAACCAAGAAGAATACCTTCATCTGCTCTAGGCTCAAACTTACCAAGTTTTTCATCAGTCCTTTTGATATAGCATTTGATTCCAAAAACTTTAAAGTATTTTACCATAGGAGTCTTACCATACCAAATTTCATGTGGAGTTTGAGTGTTGTTTACCTGAACATTTTCTTGGTTGAGAATAGTTACAGCAGCAAATGCAGCTTCACCCTAGAAGGTTACAGGAGTTCCAGATTCAATCTAGCATAGCTCGAGCCATTTGTTGAACAATTTTGTTCATTATTTCTACCACTCCATTTTTCTGAGGAGTCCTTGCGGTGGAGAACTACCTTTTTGTTCCATGTTGTTCAAAAAAGTCAGAGAATTCATCCGAGGTAAATTCCCCTCCTCGATCAGATTTGAGGCATTTGATTTTGCAATTTGATTCATTTTCAACCAAAGGTTTGAAGGCTTTTAACTTTTCAAATGCTTAATCTTTATGCTTTAGAAGGCCTATCAAACACATTCTAGAAAAATCATCAATGAATAATATAAAGTATTCTTCTCCACGAGGTGACTTTTTCCTTGATGGTCCACATAAATCAGTATGAACAAGTTCAAGAGGCCTACTAGCTAAC
Organism: Pinus tabuliformis; assembly: GCA_031772625.1. Classification (NCBI taxonomy): domain Eukaryota; kingdom Viridiplantae; phylum Streptophyta; class Pinopsida; order Pinales; family Pinaceae; genus Pinus; species Pinus tabuliformis. The sequence continues at coordinate 778,664,619 of CM062812.1, read as the reverse complement.
CCTTCTTTTTCAGTGAAGTGAGATCTGGTTTTCTTATCAAATTGACATGGTTTGCATATTGTATTTTCAGGAATGTTGATATCTGGAAGATCACAAACAGCATGAAAACTGCATGCTTTTCTTATTTGAGAGAAGCTTAGATGTCCCAATCTTTTGTGCCATAGCTAGTTTTCATCATTTTCGCTAAGATAACACTGTTGTTGTCCTTGCTTGAGTATGTATAAGTTGTTTGGAGTTCTTGTACCTTTGATCATGGTTTCTCATGTATCAAGCTCACGAACAACACATCTGTTTGATCAAAACACCACTTCATTTCCTTGATCACACATTTGACTGAGACTCAATAGGTTATGCTTTAGACCATCTACATACATAACATTCCCAACTTTAACCTTTTCTTTCAAGAAAACATAGCCTTTACCTTTTATGATAGCAAGAGTATCGTTTCCAAATGAGACATTCTTTTCTTTTTCTAAGGGATTATATGAGTGAATTTTTTCTTTGTCCCATGTCATGTGTTTTGAGCATCCACTATCGATGTAACACTGATTTTCATGTCCTTTTGCATACAAGGCTATACCAAATATTTATGTTTGAGGTTCTTTCCTTCTCCATATTTTGGGATTTAATGGAGTTTGCTTCTTTTGAGATATTTTTTGAAATTTACTCCTGCATTTAGATTCTTCATGGCCAAAGTTGTTACAGATTGAGCATTCTATTTTACTTTCAAGAAGAGAAAAGTTATTATAGGAAATTTTATTGATCCCTGTCACATTCCTTTGATTTCATGCTTCACTAGTCATGATGGTTTTGTAAGCAACACATTGAGTAGCTTTGTCTCCAAAAGTATGACATGAGAAACATTGACCATTAAATAAGTTCCTGCAATTATCGAATCTATTCACCTGGTGATTGTAGTTTCTATTGATATTTATCTTTGAAGCAAATCGAGTATGATTTACCTAAGGTTGGTTGTGGCTTCTGCTCATCCTTGAAGTGAATTGAGCTTGATTTACCTGGTGATCTGCTTTATGCCTTTGCTAATGATTTTCATACTGTTCACTGTTTTTTGCCGCATAAAGATAGATTTTAGTGGAGGTTGACGGCTTCTGTGATTGAGATGCTTCTTTAGTATATCCAAGAGTTGTCTTTATCAAAGGAGAACGCTGCACTTTGATAATTTCATTTAAGGTTTCTGATCCTTTAGCAAATCTAAGATTGAGAGATTTTGTTTTCTCAAGATCCTTTCTTAGACCCACAATTTCACATTCTAGTTTTTCATTGTGTTTTTCTCTTTCAGCAAGATGGTATGTCAAGGTATCTATAATCATATTCTTTTCTTCTAAACGGATTTTGAGTTTAGTGATATCTTCATGAAGGTCATCTTCTTCTAAAGCATCCCAAAAATTATCATCTTCATAAGCCATTAGAAGTCTATAGTCATTACTATTTTCATCTTCATCACTATTTGATAAACCATCCTTATCTTCATGAGTATAGTAACTCTTTTTACTTACACTTTTTTTTCTATTCCATTTTGCAGATTCCTTCCCTTTATAATATTTATCTTTATGAGGACACTTGGCAACATAATCACTGACTCTACCACAGGCAAAACATTTGAAAGGTAGTTTACCTCTAAATCTTCTGGAACCCCGTTGAAACTTCTTGACAAAGTTTACTTCATCTTCTTCTTCTGAAATATGTCCCGATTCATTGAGTTCTTCCTTTCCTTTTCCTGAAGCTTTAAATGCGGCTTCTCTCATATCTGTTGGGCCTCTTTTTCTCATCTCAAAGGCATTTAAGATTCCATGAAGCTGTGTCATAGTGATAGTCTATAGATCCTATTTTTCTTCTATAGCAGATACATTTGATTCAAATTTCGCTGACAAGGATCTTAAAACTTTCTCAACTAAGGTAATTTCCTTTATCTCATCGCCCAGATTCTTCATGCAATTAGCAACCTCATCTATACGTAAGAAGTAACTAGCTATACTTTCATCATTGTGCATCTTAAGAGTTTCATATTGAATTATGAGAGTTTGGAGTTTAGCACATTTTACCTGAGAGTCTCCTTCATAGCTTAGAACAATTTTGTCCCATATTTCTTTGGCTAATTAGAGCTGTATAACTTTGACAAACTTTGATTGTGATGGAATTCCCAATAATGTATTAACAACCCTAGCATTAGTTTCATATTTCTTTTTACCTGCCATATCTGTAGGAATTGTTGATGGAAATGTATATCCTCCTTGCACGATTTCCTAGACATTTGTTGCAAGAGATTGTAGATACACTATGGTCCTTATCTTCCAATAAACAAAGTTTCTCCCATAAAAGATTGGCGGTCTAATGGTTCCCACACTTTCTTGATTACTCATGATGATGGACCTCCCTTCAAGCGATCAAGCTTCTTCTGAAGGACCTACTCTGATACCAATTGTTGGAAATAATACTGAGAGCGGGGGTGAATTAGTATTATCAAATCAATAATTTAATTTTCCAAAAAGATTTGTATACGCTACTTCAGCTAAGTGAACTAGAATATATACGCGACTCTACTTAAAGCAACCAGCGTATATGCAGAGAACTTTTGATTTACCCAATTTATCATGCATTGAACTTTAACCAGTATATCAGAGATTTATTAGACAGTGCAGTAAAAGAACAATAAAGAATCACACATAAGAAACACACATGAACACCAAGATATAAGGTGGAAACCCAATGTGGGTGAAAACCACCTACTGTTGTCGTCTTTGTCTTCTTTTAATAATAATAAAATTTGTTTACAATTTTGTATTGGTGCAAACTTATACCAGTACGCAAGCTTCTACCTGTAGAAGGTTACAACCTTCTCTCATTCTTCAGCTTCTACTGGAAGGGAGCTACAACCCCCAAACTCTTGTACTAGCCGATATGTTTACTAGTATGTAGGTTGCGACCTATAGAAGGCTACAACCTTCTTTCTTCCTCCAAGGACCGCGTTTCATAAATTGTTAGACTGGATCCATCAACAACATCATAACTATAATTCAATCATCAAATACATTTGCATCAACCAATCACTTTCTGAACCAACCACAACTGAATCAATCAATCACTTTGACAACCCATCAATTTGATCATTCAGAATATTGTCACCAAAATACAGTAACCAAAACCCAAAACAGAACTCAGAACTATGCAACAACAAATAGAAACAACAGAAACATACTTTATAAGGTATACACTACTTCCAAATGTCGAACCTGCATATATATGCGCTTTTCACAAGGCCAACCAGCGTATACATCTGCAAAGATTAATTCATAATTCTGCAGCTATTCCAAACTTTAGTTATACCCAAATCATAATATTTACAGAACAACATATGCGTCAGTATTAAGATCTAGAATAAACATGATCAAACCATATAAAGATAATTCATTTCAAGCCTTAAGATCTCGATCCATCATTAGATCTTATCCTCCATCAACCACTAAGGTTCATCCCTGGTTCAAATCAAGCACAACACCATAAGCCAATAACCTGCATAATAGTTCTCACACTTCATCAGATAGTCTATACTTGCACACTTGGCCTAATGATCTCCTCCTCCTTTTATAGTTTTAGGACTTTCTTAATACCATGGTCCAAAACCACTTAGCACCAAAACCTTGGACCAAATACCTAGGGTCAATACCTCAAACCAGATACCTTGGACCAATACCATGGATCAAAATACCATGGACCAAATACCTTGGACCAAAAGCTTAGTTTTCCAAGATATACGTGCTTTTCCTTCTATGAAAGTGCGTGTGTACGTATACGCTACTTGTGTTCAATGAACCTGCATGTATACGCACCTTGGTCAAGGTGAAGCTGTGTATACCTCTCTTTCTTCATTCTTTGTAGTCTGATCTGTAATTCTTTGTTGTTAACGTGTTGTACTGTGATCTTTCATCTGAGTGAGTTGCCATCAAGGACAACACCTGTATCATAATGCCAACATATACGGGGGCTTGGCTTCACCACAAGAAAAGTAGATCATTGTGTGTATTTAAAATTAATTGGTGACCATGTTATTTATTTTGTCTTGTATGTGGATGATATGTTGTTGATTGTAAATAACAAAGAAATTATCCAGGAATTGAAGACTCAACTATCCTCCAAATTTGACATGAAAGATCTTGGTGCTGCAAACTATATTTTGAGCATGAAAATTAAACGAGATCAGGTAAAGATGAAGTTCATGTTAAACCAGAGGAAGTATGTTGAGACAATGTTGCAGAGGTTTGATATGCAGGATAGTAAACCAGTGAAGGTTCCTGTTCCTGTAAGTGTAAATTTATCTTCTCAATGGTCTCTGAAGACACAAGAAGAGGAAGAGGAGAAGGACATGTCCAAGTGTAGTCAATAGCTTGAAGTATGCAATGGTCTGTACTAGACCAGACATTGCATATGCAATGGGAGTATTGAGCAGGTTTATGTCAAAACCAAGGAAGAAGCATTGGACAACAATGAAATAGGTTTTCAGGTATTTGCGTGGCACTAGTGATTATGATCTGTGATACCAAGGAAGACAAGGATTGGATGGAGTTTTGGACATCCATGGCTTTGTTTATGCAGACTGGGCTAGAGGTATGGATCACAGAAGATCTACAAGTGGGTATGTGTTTAAAACCTTTTTGCAGGTGTAGTCAGTTGGATGAGTAAGAGACAGTCTCTAGTGGAAATTTCAACTATAGAGGTAGAATACATGGCAACCACTCATACAAGAAAGGAAGAAGTTTGGTTGTAGAGATTGTGTTTAGTATGGGGTTAGTACAACGAGCTATAAGAATAAATTATGATAGCCAAAGTACAATCTTCTTACAAAGAACTCGGCTTATCATTCAAACACAAATAACAAGGGATATGGTTGAGGACAAAAAAGTTTTGTTGGTAAATGTGGACAGTATGAAGAATACTATAGATGCATTGACAAAGTCTCTGAGCAATGAGAAGTTATCTTGGTGTAGAGAAACAATGGGCATTGTAGGGATGGAACAATGACTAAGATCTCTTGTGGCCCCTTATGGAAAGAAAACATCAAGTGGGAGAATTTTGGGTGTATGTTATATTATTTCCATGACTAGCCCCAGTAGGTGGCAGACCTACCTATGGCTTTATGTATGGTTTTCACACATGGTTTTGGTCATGATGGTTTACCGCCCATGTTATTTTGTAGATCCAATCAAGAGAACTACAGTTATGTTCTAATCTAGAGTTAATGGATTGGGCTTTATGGATGCTTCAACATGTATATATATGTATTGTAACATTGAAATGAATATAATTAAAAATCAATCTGGTAGTCCCAGTTTTGGGATCCAGGAAAAAATCTCTGTGTATATCTTCTTTATGTTTTATGCTCTCTCCATTGTTTATTTTCTATTTATAGAATTTGTATGTAGGTAATTTCTGTACGAGGTTAAAACCTACAACCTAAGGGTATTATCGATCCTCCTTAGTTAGAGCTTGAGATATTGGGTGTAGTACAACTATTCGAATTTATTGATATATCAACTCACTATAACATAGGGAAATCCATTGTCCATAGGACCCTTCAAGCCCTACCAATAAAATTTCTTACTTATTTCATCATCAGAACTTTAAAAAATACAATTCAACAAATGGCATGTAGAAATAGAATATGGTAGACTTAGGGATCAAATTTGAAAAGTAAAAAATATGAAATACTTGGTGAATCAAGATTAAAATTTTCCTTTGTTCTTAGGATTATTGGGATGTAGTTGTAAATGTGTTCGCAAAAGTATATCAAGTAGACATACATGATATATCAAATGATCAAAATCAAAAGTTAAATTAAAATAGAAAAAGGGATTCAAAAGCACCATGATTTATTTAACAATGATTAGAAGACTCAATTTCTCCAAAAGTTTCAGTAGAAAATTATACCAAGAAAGTATGGGAAATTTTATATATTTCCTATCGAGGCATATACATAGTAAAAATAACAAAGCTATAGACTGTAAGAAGGATTTTTGAGAATATAAAAATTAGGGATTCTAATTTCGTTAACTAGTTTATGACTGATATGATGAATGCATTAAATTAGTGAAAAAAACATCATCAGGATATAATAGACCATAAGGTTGTTGAGTATCCTACCAACCACATTTGATATTGTAGTGGTTGCCATTGAAGAATTACATAACTTAGAATAACTTCGATAGATGATATGTTGGTATTTTTTCTATCCCATGAGATAAGGATGAATAAGGTTGATTATTCCTGGGAGAACAACGTCAAATCACAAGCATTTGTTGATATAAATAGAGGAAGGAATAATAAAGGTATTGGTTGATATAATAAAGTCAACCTAGAAAGAGATTGAAATTGAAGCTCAAATCAAGGATATTCTCCATAGCAAAACCCTTATAACTTAAGGAGGGGATGGAAAAGGTAATAGAAAAAGAAGACAATATGAAAAATCCAAAGCTCAATGCCATTATTATAAAAATTATGGTCATTAGGCTAATGAATGTAGAACTAGATCTAAATTAAAGAAAAGAAAATTTCACCTTTGAACATGCTTCTGAGTCTATGTTTTATTACTTTTAATGTTTCCCCAAAGAATAAAAAAGACCTTTGGTTGCTAGATAGTGGTTGCAATAACTATACGAATAGAAATTGAAATTTGTTTACAAGCCTAGATAGTTTTATTAATACTAAAGTCAAATTTGGTGACAAAAATAAAAACATTCTTGATATCTATTTGTTCCAAAGATTAGAACATAACCCTATGAGCATTGGTCAACTTATTGAAAATAGTTATAGATCTTTCCTTAATTATAATAATTGTACAATGCTAGAAAAAATCCATATTAGGAGACTAATTTCCAGACTTTTCTGATTACGCAAATACATTTTTCAATAAATTAATTAGTTTAGATGAGCCTTGGCTTCAAAAAATGATATTTGGTCACTTGTATTTTGGAGGACTATATTTTCTATAACAAAATTAGTTGTTTAAAGGACTATCAATCATACGTGAACCAACCAACACATGCTAGATCTGTGTATTAGGAAAACAACATAGGGATAATATTCCAACTAATGCATATTATAAGGAAAATTCACCATTGGAGTTGGTGCAGACTAATTTGTATGGAACTATGAAAATCCAATCTCTCGGAGGACACTTTTATTTCTTGACATCATTAATGATTTTAGTTGCAATACTTGTGTATATTTCTTGAAACCCAAATATTAAACTTTTGACAAGTTCAAAGATTCTAGGGCCCTAAGTAAAGTGGTCAATATATAAAAATATTCAGATCTACTTGAGGAGGAGAAGATGAATCAAAAGAGTTTACAAAATAGTGTAAAGACAATGGAATCAAGTTATAATTCATATCTATATACATGCTATGGTGGAACGATGTAGTAGAAAGTAAAAATAGAAGAAAATCATTTATCCAATGAGATTTTGGGTGAATTAGTTCCTTGTTTTGTATACATTTTTAATAGGAATCCCATAGACAATTTCAAAAATAGAGTGGCATAAGAGGCCTAGGGTGGTATGAAGTGTATCGCTTCACATTTTAACATGTCTCAATGTGTGGCATATGCTCACGTACCTAAACAACTATGAAGAAAACGAGATGCTAGAAGCAACAAATGTATTTTCACATGATATAGTGATCGATTCAAAGGATACATTTTGTATAATCCATTCATGAATAATTTTATAATCAACAAATATGTAGAGTTCAAGAAATTAAAGCCTGAGATGGAAGTGTAGAAAAATATGACTGTTGGAGAAACAATCCCATATGGACAAGTTGATGTAGAAGTATAGAGTGAAAGAGAAGAAGAAAAAGGTACACAATCTCAATCACTTGTTTGAGGACTTCCAATAAGGATTCTGAGAATACAAGTTCAAGGATAGTCATCGATATAGGTATTTCAATTTATTCCTAATCCTCAATCAAGTAACTATTTTTCCCCTAGAAATACTAGAATTATGCAATAAATTTTTGAATAATTAAATAACTATTTAATCTCTGCATCACATTGTTTTCCCATAGAAAAAGTCGTAATTCTATTCCTATGAAGAAAATTACATTTTGTAGATGCTTAAAGCATATGCATATGAGCTGTTCTTGAAACCAAGAAACAAAGGAATACAAAACAAGATAAAAGAAAAAGAATGATCCAGCTGGCCTATGCTTTCTTGCCCTTCTTCTTCTCCACTCTTCTCTAAACTCCAGTGTTGGGAGTGGGAGCATTAATGGCAAGCTGGTTTTCCATTGTATTCATTGTTTGTTCTTTATCAGATTCTGATCCTTCGGAATCATGTGTTCGTTTGATGCCACTTACTTCCAGTCGAGATTCTTGTTGCTATTTCATATTGTATTGCCCCAAGTTAGTCTCTTGGCTATTTTCTTCCTGTGGGTTTTCGTGTTCCATTTGTGTGCTTGTAGGTTCTACCTTCAAACCCTCTTCTTCCAGTGGTTCGGTATACTGCCAACCTTTGGGCTCCTTCCTAGCTAGTGGACAAGCGTATTGGAGGTGCCATGTTTGCAAGCATACACAACATCTGAAAGCTATGTTTTCATAGTTGAGTGGTTATGTCCACAACAAATTTTTGAAATTCAATGTGATGTGATCTGGTAGCCCCTGACTCAGGTCCACTTCTACGCATATTCTAGCAAATGTGAAAATTAATCAAATAGCTCTATCTTCATCCGATTTTAGGAACTTCCCCAGGGAGTTCCCAATGGCTATTAAAACTTTGCGATGCCAAAAATGTAGTGGAGATTATGTAGCCTAACCCACACTAGCATTATTGAAACTACCATGGTATTGGCATCGAAGTCTGGGAACTAGGGGGTGATGAAGAGGCCGCATTGCCCCAAAATCAACGCCCTTCATTGATGATGTTTTCACGTTCTTGTTCTGTGTTGAATCTAACTATGAAAAACCCCTTTGGGCATAGGTAAATTTCATAGTTAGATGACTAGTTAGAGAAGATCCATTGATGCAGTGCATCTAATTTTAGCTAGAAACCATTAAATCTACAAATGATAGAATTATGGGCTAAATCTGTGTATAGATCAGTTACCTCTGGCAGGGATACTGTAAGCATTGGAGATTCTGGCTTCTGTTCCACGATGTAAGGGCATGGAAGCTCTGATGTTGGTGCCGATTTGTTCTGCATTTGTTCCTTCCCTTTGACTGCAGCATGAAAGGAGCCTGTAGTTTTAGAGCCGGCCCCCTTATAGCCACCCTGCAGTCTCAGATTTAGTATGATAATTGAATATTTGATGATGCCATAGTCCTGAAGTGTGAGATTGTCCTGTAGACTGTATCTTGTATATATCAGATTTTGGTATTTTGTTGGGGTTCCCAGTTTTTTCTATATCTCCTCTTTTAATTCTTGAACGCTTGTCCCCTTGCTGATCCGGAGGCAGTAATGTCTTCCTTCTATCGATCTGATAAAAATTTGCCTCAGATCTTCCTCCATACTTGGGGGATCGACCTTGTCTATGTCTCGATCTGTTGGATTTGTCTTCTCTGTCTGTCCAAGAGCACCGCAAAGCTTGGGATTCTGTCCATGCCTTGTTATTCTCTGTTCAGGCTCGTCGAGGTCTTAATCTCTGCATCAATTATATGTCAACTAACATGTTTTGAAGAAGCTTCCATAGAAGAGAAGTGGGTGCAACCCATGAATGAGGAGATAGATTCCATAGAAAAAAAATGATACATGGGATCTAGTAGAATTACCAAAACAGAAGGAAAGTATTGGTGTGAAATGGGTTTACAAAAAAAAAAAAAAATTAAGAGAAAGGTTGAATTTGTAAGATACAAGGCAAGTCAAGTTGCAAAGGGATTTGGAAAAAAATATGGAATAGGTTTTGGAGAAACTTTTTAACCAATGTCTAATTTAGACACAAAAATGGTACTTAACAATACCTATTCAAAGAAAATAGAAGGTATACCAAATGGACATGAAATATACACTCTAAGATGAAATTTTAGAAGAAGAAGTTTATGTGTAGTACCCAACGTGATATGAGATAAAAGGATAGGTAAATGAGTTATATAGGTTAAAGAAATATATTTATGGGTTCACGAAAGAACTTGAAGTTTGGTAAAATAGGATATAATATTATATATTCAGCCATTGATTCACTAGAAGTAATAGAAAATACACTATATATGTATGGGGGATTTACGCAGTGCATTATATTAGATATCATTTTTGGGATTCAACTGCGTTAAGTAAGTCATTCAAACGTATGACCATTTCCATGAGAGGTAGTCGTAACTGACTAATTTCTCATGATTTTCGAATAGTTCACTTAGCACTCATTGCATCGGGTGATGCTCACAGGGGTGAAGAAGTGGGATTGAAACTAGTGAAATGTGGAGAACGAATCACATAGCATCAATCATCACTTCCGGGGCTTGCACCCGGTAACCAGGACTTCCCAGGAGGTCACCCACTATAAAGGGAAAATTATATTTCTCTGTTTATATGTTCATGAAATTATTTACATTGGAAACTTATCAATAAATCAATTTAAGGCAACAATTAAATAGGAATATAAGATGATAGATTTGGGCTTGATGAAATACTTCCTTGGAATATAATTAAATCAATCAAATTATCTAATGTTTATATGTCTAACAAATTTTTCATTGGATGTAATGAAAAAAATTAGAAGGATGGACCCAAAGGAAACACCCACACCAATAGCTAAAGGGAAAAACTCAATAAAGAAGACAAAGGTTAAAATGTAAATCAGAAATATTTTAGGAAGTTAGCTGGAAGTCTCGGGTATCTCACTATGACTAAACTAGGAATTATGTTTGTAGTTAGTTTGATTTCTAGGTTTATACACAAATAAATGTATTGGCAAGTTGGATTTTTTTTTTAATACATTATGGGAACAATAAAATACGATATTCTATACTCAAGTATTGAAGATGATTTTTTGATTAGCTATATTGATAGTGAATTTGGATGTAGCCTAGATGATAGAAGGTGCATTTTAGGGTATGGCTTTCATCTTGGTTCAAGTGTAGTTTCATGGGAAACTAGGAATTAGTCCATTGTGATTAAGCTAAGTATGTAGTGTTTGGTTATAAAGAGTATTTAGTGATCTTCAATGAGGACAAGCAGGGCCAAATCTAATTCATTGCGACAACACATAGATAAAATATTTTTGTATATAAGAGATCTTCTAAAAAATAATGATACATGTATTTATAGTTTGGTAAGTCAAAATACCAATTCATTGATATATTGACAAAGCCATTGAAAATATATGTTTTTAATTTCATAGATGAAATATATATGTTGTAAATATTGAAGCATTCAACAACCATAATTAAAGGGGATTGTTTGATTACTGTAATTACTCATGCTAGTTGTAGAAAGTTCTAGAATGTTCATTAAATATAGATTCTTCTATTGTAGAAAGCCCTAGAGTGTGTATAAAGATCTTCTCTAGATATTTCTTAGAGAAATTATCTAGAACAAGTTATGTGTATGTGTGTGTGTGTGACAGAGAGAGGGAGAGAGAGAGATTTGTAAAGTAATGGAAGTGAATAAAGATTGGTACCGAGTAGCTCATTTGAGTCACTGTGTGTGTGTTTCTCTCGAGGATATACATCTATAGTTGTATTTAATTTGTTATTACTTTCATCAATTGAAACAACTATATTATATTTTACATGAAAAATAATATATTTTTATAATGAAAACTCAAATTTCACATAATTATACACAACTATAACACGCAAAAACTATATATTGAGAAAAATAAATCAATTTATTACATTTCATGTTCTTACACCATATTCAAATTCATTATAAAGTACCTTGAATAATCCCTCCAAGTTAGCATATGAATAATTCTCATGCCCTTAAGAAAATTCCATAAGTTCCACTCAATCATCATTTCAACTAGTGCTCTACCTTTTGGCATTTAAAGTAGACCTATCTGCATAATAAATAGAGATATAGGACAAACTCATGTTGATATCTTTCTCCCTCTATGCATCAAACATCAAGTCCATGTTAAACAAATAATTACACATCTTCATTATAGTGGAATGCATACAAAAACATAGTTTTATTTACACTCTCCATTACATTATTTTTATATAAATAAATAAATATAAAAATATACATTGAACTATACATATTTTTTAATTCTTAGTACAAAATTTGTCTCATACTAAAATATAAATTTACTTATTGATGTCATGAATAAATATCACAAACATAAATACCCACAGAGGGTGCAAAGGTAAGGCATATCACTTGAGCTCGAGATGAGATCCAAGGTAAACAGAAGGGAAAGTGCGTTGCCCTTGACCTAGAAACTTGCATGCACATCAATATGCTACATTAATGGAGTGGAGAGACAATTCAAAATATTTTTTGTAGTGTTGGCCCTCATTTTTTGTCCAATTTTGCTTAAGAAAACATACTTAGTTTCTATATTTTTCATCCATTTACCATCACATCCACTTAGTTTTGATGCATTTATGCATATTCAGGTATTTAAATGTAATTTTGCAATTTTTAGAAGTTTTTATGAAAATTGAATTTCAAGTGCATTTTTTTCGACAGAAACAGAAATTCCCATAATAGCTATATGGATGTCATATTTGCAGAACACCTGGGCACGAGATGGATACATATATGGAAATCTTGGGAACTAGGACTGAACTATTGGTTTGGTCAAACCAAGCTTAATCAAGCCTAGTCAAAGCTGGTTAAAGATGACCAGTCATTTAGAAAATCCCTAGGAAATAGGGTAGTTTTATGATTTCATGAGATTTTCCATATTTTTAGTGATAGGTTGAATGAGTTCAACTTGGATAGGTGGATATGAATAGATATAGTTGTTAGAGATACTTTAGATCAATGTGTTTTATAATCTTCTATTTAAGCCAAAAATTTGAAGGCTTATGTACGTAGCCTTTGTATAATTTTATCTTGACACATCTGAATATTTCAAGTTAATTTGAGGAACCTGTTCTACCTTGTTTTTCAATAGTGTGGATGATTGACTGAAGTTGCAGTAGTTGATAAGGAGGGCCCCTACTCCAAGCTAAGTACACTTCATTGTTGAACTAGCTTGATTTTCATAAACTAGTTGCTTTAGATTTGTTTACTTGTTTTGCTTCATATTTGCTTACTTGATTTGATGTATGATGATTTATGTTTGCTGATGAATCTTGGTTTATTTATTATCTTTATATGAAGGGACAATCCAATGTTCAATTTGACCCCTCCTATTGGATTAATGGATAAAAATTGAAGTTCATCTTTCTTGCTTTCAATAATTTTATGAAATTCCAGTTTTCTAACAATAGCATAATGATGAATGAATTTGTGATGAGGAATATCAAGGATATCCTAAGTTATGAGCATCTTTCATTATTTATTTATGCATCTTAAATTTGTTCTCAATTAATGGTTTTTGATTTCTATTCATCAACGTAATATTGTAGAAGAAGGACACAAATGGTTCCCCTAAGTTGGGAGCTACTTCATCTCACATATATTTCATAAGTTAATTAGGAATTATTTGATTAGATTTATATTTATAATATGTATTTCTTTAGTTCTTCATATTTAATCTTATAAGCTTGACTACATCAAATAGGCATACATTTTGGACATGCCTCCAGGTTTTACATATCTGGATTGATAAGGAAATACTCGTGTTAATTTGTGTTAATAAATTATCCCAACATTTTTGTGCCATTGTCGGGGAGGCATTAATCAACATAGTCAATTAGAGGATAAAAAAAAGCTAAAAAACACAACAAAACAAAAACAATAAAAATTCAGTTATGTTATGTTTCTTTATGCCTAAAAATAGATATCGGAAAGGTAGATTTATTAAACTAAATGTTGACACCTAATCATAGGGATTGTGTGAACAACTGTAAATAGTGTAAATAAATAATAGAGAAAATGGAGAGTCATCAGGAGATGAAATTCAACAGTCACTCCCTCATGTATATAATAATGAACAACCTAAATGAATAATAGAATGCCATTTTGAGGAGTTACCTCCTAGCCTAACATGATATCAGATCCAACTCCATTCTTGGCTTCCCTCTTTTCCCTTGTAACTCCCTCCTGCCTATGATCTACATATTTTGTAGGACTGACACCTTTGTCATGCTCCTGAGGCCTAAGCCCACCTTACCTACACTATCATATGCGTTTTATATTCCCTACCTAAACGACTCGTCTCCCCATACCACTCCACAGTTGAGTGTTGAGACCTGTCAAGCCCCTACTAGTCGTGTGGAAACCGAGACCTCATTTTGGTGATGGTGCCGCTCGGACATGGTGTATGATGCATGGTTTGTTGGAGGCGCATTCAACATCAAAGTGGAATGGAATTAGAGTGAAGCAGCGGAATGTCATATGGATCAATGGTATTGAATTCCATTTTTTAAATGAAATATTAGTCAACTGTGTAATAACACCACTCGACTCCTGTAACGGTGCTTCCACAGAGTTGTAGAAATCTAACTTGTCCGCCTCCATATGCACAATGCTGAGCCTCCATTGACTGCATTACCACTTCCATACGTAGCCGCATCACTCAGCCTCCATACTCGTGCAGTTTTTGTCTCATTATTTATTGTTGTAGTGCATAAGTTATGGGCTCTGTAAGTTGCATTTTGTTGGCTTTGGTTTATGCCTTTTCTGTAGTTATGGGCGATGATTTTTTTATTGCAGTATTGATTTAATGCTTGGAGCGTTCCTTTGGAAGTTAGTATTTTCCAAGGATCAATTGTATGAATTTTTTTTGTCTGCACATCTTGTTGTAGATCATGGATTTTGAAGTGGGCTTAATTAGATTCTATGATAGCGGTAGAACAATACCTTCAGATCTAGTATTTTCCTGTCACGTGAGCCTTTTTTCTGCAATAATTATTTCAGACCAGTGCCTTGAATCAAATTGTAGGACATGAATTTTGTCTTGGACCTTAACCACACATTAATGGTATATAAAATTGGTATATACCCCTCCATACCGCTTCAAATACCATCAAATATACCTCTGCCATCTATATATCGGAATTAGATTTTTGTACCTTTAGGAGTAAAATTTTGCAGCAGAAGTATATTTTTTTATAGTAACAGATTTTTTAAAAATTCATTCATTGATATCTATTGTGGGAGTGGTTCTCATTGGTAAGGAGAGCTATCCAAAATGGTCACGAAAAATCAAACACACTCTCATTTTAATGAGTTGTGAAAAGGAGTGTTTGTTAGAGACAGAGACAAAAATCCAGAACAACCTACCTCATACACATAATTCGCCATTAGGGAAAATAACAACAGCAAGGCTTATGCATTGATTGTGTCATCATTAAATGAAGAGGTGAGTTTCCATATTTTTCCATTTTAAAATGCTTTCAAAGCCTTACAAAAATTGAAGGAACTCTATGACTCACACGCCGCACTTGAAGTTGTTCAACTCATGATTAAATTGTTCACCCTTGAATTACAAAATGATGATCCTCTTACTCTTGCATCAGAAGTAAAATCTATTATGCATGATATCAAAGTCACTAATGTTGAATAAGACATTCCTCTGATAGCTTTTCTCGTGGCACTTTATCCCACTTACTCAAATTGTCTTGAGTCATTGCAAGAAAATGGAAACCTCAAAGATATTACCTTTGACTCCCTTGTGAAAAAAATTGTTGAAAGAGAGAAAGATTTTGGGAAGAAGACAACTCTGTCTTCTGAAGAGGTTGTGTGTCTTGCACATAGAGAGAAGAATCTTGCTCAAGATTCTTCTAGAGGAAGAGGTGGTCGAAGAGGAAGAGGAAGAAATTTCAGAGGCAGGGGGGCAGAAACTCCCAAGGAGAAAAGTCAGTTTTTCTTTGCATATATTGCAAAAGAGATGGATCACATGATGCATCCACATGCAAGTTTCCTTGGGACAGAATTGAGAAGGAAATAAACCAACCAAAAGGTAAAACTAATGACAAAGATAAAGGTAAAGCACCTGAATCCAATCACTATGTTGTGGCACACTGTAATATTGCAATAAATGAAGACCTATTTAATGCTTCACTTGCTTCTTGGAAAAATGATTGGTCACTTGATTTAGGAGCAACTTGCCACATGACTTTTAGAAGAGATTTTTTTGAAGAATTTATTCACAAAATTGATGGAGAAGTATACTTAGCAGACAAATAAAAAATCAATCCATCAGGGCTTGGCATAATCAGGCTTAAAGTGCCCGGTCTTCCAAACATTCTTCTACATCATGTTTTATATCTCCCACGACTGAGGAGAAATTTGTTGTCCTTGGTCCACATCCACCAGAAAGAACACTCCATTCATATGTTTGATGGCAAGGTTGAGGTGAGAAAAGAATCATGCCACTCACTTGTCATGACTGGGATAGAAGAAGAACGATTTCTCAAGTTGCAAGGTACTTCTGCTCACGCACAAAATTTCTCATAAAATTCTCATTATGAAGAAGGCACATTTCCATAATGTTTATTATGGCATGCTAGATTTGGACACCTAAACTATGACAGTGTACGCTTGTTGAAGAAAAATTGTGTTACTAGTTTGCCTACAATTCTTAGGAATCTTAAGCAATGTGATGCTTGCATTCTAGGAAAGCATAACAAACAATTTTTTCATGGTTCACATTCTAGAGCACATAGAAAACTTGAACTCATTCATTCAGATTTATGTGGTCTAATGCTTTTTCCTTCTACAAATGGAAATAAATATATAATGACATTTATTGATGACTACACCAGAATGTGTTGGGTTTATTTATTGAAGAACAAATCTGATGCTTTTCAAACATTCAAGAACTTTTTCACATGGATTGAAAATGATGCGCAATATCACATTGGCTCTATTCACACTGGTAATGGAAAATAATACACTTCAAATGAATTTGAAAACTATCTTCGCCAAAATGGGATCAAACATCAAACAATTGTGCCTTATAATCCCCAACAAAACGGAGTAGCTGAAAGAATGAACAGGACAATCTTAAATATGGTGCACTCCATGATGTTTTTCAAAAATATAAAATTGATGTAGTTCTATGTGTTGTATATGTAAAGAATATATGTTCATCTAATGCTATTAGAAACAAGACTCCTTATGAAATGTGGTATGGACACATTCCTTCGGTAAAGCATCTCACGGTCTTTGGTTCCACATGTTATGCCTTGATACCAAAGGTACATAGAAACAAACTTGGTGCAAGGAGTCGTAAGTCTATCTTCCTAGGGTATTCAAACACCTACAAGGCATACCATCTCTATGATGAAGTCAATAATTTTTTTTATTTTTATTTTTAATCCAGAGATGTAATCTTTCTTGAATCATCCAAAGCTAACAATGTTTTGAGTGGCAACTTGGTCGCTTGGATAGATTCACAAATGAAAAAGCATTTCAAGAATTTTATAATTAGATTCCACATCTTGAAGGGGGAATTCCTATACTAGATCAACCCATGGAATCTTCTTCTAAAGCACTCTCTCCCCCACATGAAACTCCAACAATGGATGATACTTTGAGTGATGTGATGGACAGAATTGGGAGACTCAATCTTGATTCAGTCCCAACTCAATCAACTCAGTAGCCTGGAGCATCTCAGAAAGGTCCCCTAAAGTGGCTAACAAAGACACTTGAAAGTGTTCATCCTGATGAGGTTGGAAAGATAGGAACTAGAAATTCAACCCGACAAAATGGAGGTGATGTAGATGACTCTGATTCACCTGTTGATATGGATGTTTCTTATGATTGTGAATTTAATTTGTCTATATATTTTGAACATACTTCCTTCAAAGAAGCTGCTTCTCATGATGAATGGAAAGAAGCAATGCAAAAGGATATAATACCTTGATAAAGAATGACACTTGGAAGCTGGTTGATCCTCCATTGGGAACCAAACCAATTGGCTACAAGTAGGTCTACAAGAACAAGTATAAATTTGATGGCTCACTTGGCAAGAATGAAGTCAGGCTTGTCGAAAAAGGTTTTGCACAGAAGGAAGGGGTCAATTATGAGGATACTTTTGCCCCCACTGAAAAATGGGCTACCTTCCAGACACTCTTTTCCCTAGCAAATCAGAACGGTTGGAAAGTCCATCAAATGGATGTTAAAACTACTTTCTTGAATGGAGATCTAAAAGAGAATGTTTTTATGTCCCATCCTGAAGGATTTTCTATGAAATGATATGAACATAAAGTATGAAAACTTGTGAAATCCTTGTATGGCCTCAAACAAGCACCACGAGCCTAGTATGAAAAACTAAATGAGCATCTTCTGAAATCAATTTCGAACATTATGATCCTTATGATGCAAATTTGTTTGTCAAGAAAGTTGGAAAAACAGTTCTATATCTTGTGGTATATGTAGATGATATTTTGATGACAGGGAACAATGAGAGCTACATTTCATCCATAAAGAAGGAATTGAGGAAAGGTTTTGAAATGACTGATTTGGGCTATGTTCATTACTATATTGGTATTGAAGTAACTCAACATTCGAAGTCCATATTCCTTTCTCAAAATAAGTACATTGGAGATCTGTAAACAGGTTTGGCATGGATGAATGCAATCCTCTGGCTACACCAATGGAATAAAACTTAAAGCTCACATACATTGAAGGAAAAGAATTTGAGGATGCAACAAAATATAAACAACTTGTAGGAAGTCTCAACTACCCGACTACTACCAAACCAAACATTTCGTTTGCTATTGGAATCCTCTTGAGGTTTATGCAAAAGCCTTGTGACGGACATTTGTCTACTGTAAAAAGTGTCTAAAGTACTTGAAGGGAACTCAGGACTTTGGACTCGACTATACACGGGTGGGCAACTTCAACTTGATTGGATACTCTAATTTAGCCTTCGATGGAGACAAAGAAACTGGGGTATCTACTTCAGGTTATGATATGAGTCTTGGATCAGGAGCTGTGTCCTAGAGATCACGCAAACAATCAATTCTAGTAGATTCCACAACAGAGGTACAGAATATGTGGCAGTAGCTGAGGCAACAAAAGAAATTGTGTGGCTCAGGATAATTCTAGAATATTTGCAGGTAAAACAAGTACATTTGACTCCACTCATGATTGAAAATACCTCGGTAATAAAGTTGGCCAAGAGCCCAAAGTTCCATGATCGACTGAAGCACATCAAAACAAAATATCAGTTGATTCGACATCATGTTGACGCTAAAAAAATCCATCTTTGCCATTGTTCCACTAATGAACAGATTTCAGAAATCTTCGACAAAGTGCTCGGAAGAGAAAAGCTAGAAAGATTCAAAATGATGCTCGAACTCACCAACATCCATTCATATTAAGGGGGGCAATGTTGACACCTAATCATAGGGATTGGGTGAACAATTGTAAATAGTGTAAATAAATAATAGAGAAAATGGAGAGTCATTGGGAGATGAAACTCAACAACCACTCCCTCATGTATATAATAATGAGCAACCTAAATGAATAATAGAATCTCATTTTTAGGAGTTACCTCCTAGCTTGACACAAAACCCCCCATCCATAGAAGTATGCCCATCAAGACTAACTACACCAGTTGTTGGTAAACCAACAATAGAGCAATTAGAAGAAAAACAAAGAGCAGGACAAAGATTAACTTTAATTGAGAGACAAACCTTGTTAGCTTGGGAGGTAAAACAAAAAAAAACTCCAAAAGCAACACCCACTTTAGAAAAAGAAAAAGGAAACAAGGAAAATTGTTAAACCAATAGATCAACCCATTTTTGAACCCTTAGATCAACCTATTTTCGAAAACAAGCAACAACTTGAATCTCAATTTTCCATCGAAATAGTTGAAACTATGACAGAAGAAGGGCAAGGATCCGTTATTCTCACACCATAACATAGACTTGAATATGAAATACAAAAAATAGAATAGAGAAGACAAAGAGAGGAAGAATCAAGAAGAGATGCTAATAGAAAGAGAGAAAAAGAAAGAAAAACAGAGTATGATAACAAAAGAATAAATAATAATGAACAAGATGATAGGGAAGCTACTTTTGGCTCTCCAATATTAGATACAAGTGCAATATTAGGAGAAGAAGTGAAAATAAAAAACATTCCACCTTCTGTATTGCCTAACTTTTATGGAATGTCAACAGAAGATCCTGACTTGTTTATGTTTGAATTCAATATCTTTTGTAGAACTTGTGGATACACATATGACAGACACAAGCTTCACCTCTTTCCTGCTACTTTGAAAGCAACAACATTAAAATGTTTCATGGGTTTAGGATAACATATAATCACTTCTTGGGATGACATGAAGAAAATTTTTCTTAAAAAGTATCAAGCCTATTGCAGGCCTAGGGACTCGAAAGAGGATGTTTTTAAAATGACACAACAAGAAGATGCAAGTTTAGACGAGTATTTGGAAAGATATTCTTACAATATTCAAATATCTAAACAAGACTCTGAACTCAGATACCATCCACACAATCTTTCTAAAAGGTATAAGAGATTAATATCTTGACATTTTGAATTTAATGGGCAAGGGTGATATTTCAAACTTGCCATTTCATGAAATTGAAGATCTATGTCAGAAATATTCAAGAGGAAGATAAGAAAATAGAAGGAGAGATATTAGTTCAAAAGCCGCAAAATCAGCAACTGGAGGGGTAACAAGAGCAGAGATAGGGAGTTTGTTGGAAAACTTCAAAACTGATCTTCTAAGTACATCAGGGATAGAAGTAGATGTTCTGACTGCAAACAAGAAGAAAGATGAATAAGAACAAATCTTAGCAATCTTTTGTCCCAAATGTAGGAAGAAGCATCCATTAAGAGAATGTCCTTTATATAGTATTCAGGTATGTGGCTTGCGCACATAAAATCATTCAACAAAAAACTATGTAAAGTTGAAAGAATTTCAAATGAATCCAATGGAAGAAGTACAAAGAGCAGAAGGCTTTTACTATGTGGCACCAAGAAGGCCTTGGCAGCCCAGGATTCGTTAACAATTCCCTCAGCAATTCACTCAACAAAACTATCAGTATTCTCCTGAAAATTCTTGGAATACCCCAATGTCGTGGCAAGCTTGGCCTCCACCACAATATCAAAACCAACCTGGAAAAGGTTGGAGAGGATACAGTTATGGAAATCAGCCACCTCAATAAGTGTATTCTCAAAAATACCAACAACAATACCAACAAAAATATCAACAGTCATTTCCATACCAATAATTTCAACAATATCCGCAATCCATGCCATTTCCACAACAAATTCTGCACCATTATTAACTCAACCATAGCAGCTACAACTGCCTTTGAACCAGCCTAGACCAACTCAACTACCAGCTCAGCCAGTAGAAAATCTGAGTAACAAAATGGAGAAACCTGCATACAATGTGGAAGAAGCAACATATTTTCCAAAATACTCCATTATTTTCATAAATGATATCCATTTAAGGTCTGGGAAAGTACTACATAAGAATTCTCCTCCAATCATAGAAGAGCCAGTTGAACAAGGAGAACAACCTGAAGCATCACATTCATAATATCAAAGTCAAAAGGAAAAACTATAATAACTCAAACATCATCCTATCCAGAAAGATTAGTAGAGCAGAAAACTCAAATGTCTCTTCCTGAATTTGATATTTTGAATGAATTAAAAAATGCTTATGTCAAAATTCCTTTATTACAGGCAATAAAAGAAATTCCAATTTATGCTAAAATAGTAAAGGAGTTATGTATCAAGAAAACGAGTGAAAAGAAAAAGGATCCTACTACAATTCAAGTCATTGGAAAACTAGCTAGCCTCATGTCTACAAAGACAACAGTCGAAAAATATATTGACCCTGGTATCCCTATGGTTACTATTTCAATAAATAATTTTTCACTTCCAAACACATTAATAGATTTGGAAGAAGCTATAAATGTAATGACTAAAAAGACATTGAAACAACATTAGATCTATTGCTATGATTTTAGAGTTAGCAAACAGATCTAAGGTTATACCATAAGGAATATTATAAGATATCATAGTCTCTCTGGATTCATGAGAGTATCCAGTAGACTTCCTCATTTTGCTGTCGAAAACAAACTTAGGAGGACACCCTCTAATCTTAGGCAGATCGTGGTTAGCCATTTCTGATGCCTTTATAGGATGCAGATTAGGAAGTATGATTATTGCACATGGAGATGAAAGAAAGCACATCACATTTTATTCTCCACCACAAGCGCCTTCTTTAGTATCATGGCTTGGAGGATAAGAACAACAACAAACAAAATCAGTTCTCAGTATTAACCAAGTCTTTGACCTTAGAGAAGAAGAGGAGAATGAAGATCTATTAAAGATCTTTTCATCTCAAAACCGGATATTTAGAGTAGCTTAGAGTGACCCAGTATGAAGCTGCAAGTAATCTTTTGAACCACTATTTTTAGGGAACCTACACAATTCAATCGCTGCAAGATTCATTCACGGATATTTTTCTTGTAAATACAATTACTAATTCAAAAACTAAAAAAATATAGATTTATCATAGAAAACATTTGAATATTGGTAATAACTTACAATTGTCGCAAGAACAAGAGGTAATAACATTGTTACAGAAGTACTCAAAAGCTT
This sequence comes from Pinus tabuliformis, assembly GCA_031772625.1. Lineage (NCBI taxonomy): Eukaryota > Viridiplantae > Streptophyta > Pinopsida > Pinales > Pinaceae > Pinus > Pinus tabuliformis. The sequence continues at coordinate 778,641,965 of CM062812.1, read as the reverse complement.
TTGCCTGGGATTACATAGACATGCAGGGAATTCACGCCAACACATGTATCCACCACATCTATACTGATGACCATATTAAACCAATGAAGTAGCCTAAAAGGCAGATGAACCCCATGATGAAGGAAATAGTGAAAGAGGAACTATAGAAACTGCTACAAGTTGGATTCATCTATTCTATTTATGACAGTCAATGGGTTTCTCCCTTAGTGGCAGTACAAAAGAAAAATGGAAAGTGGAGAATATGTGTAGATTATTGGGAGTTGAAAAAAGAAACATTAAAAGATCATTTCTGGCTACCATTTATTGACCAGGCCCTAGATTCATTAGTTGAGAAGAAATACTTTTCTTTTATAGATGGATTTAGTGGGTATAATCAGATTAGAATAACAATGGAAGACTAGGAAAAAACAACATTTACCTGCCCATGGGGAACATATGCATACAATGTTTTTCCTTTTGGGCCATGTAATGCACTTGCTACTTTCCAAAGAGTAGTCCTTGCAATATTTGCCGATCTGATCCATGAATGTGTAGAAGTCTATATGGACGATTTCACTGTATATGGAAACACATATGATGATTTTTTGAAAAATCTTGAGAAAGTCTTGACATGATGCATAGAGACAAATTTGTCCCTAACTAATGAAAAATGCTACATGATGTTAACAGAGGGAATAGTGTTGGGGCACCATATTTCCTAATCACCAATTATGGTGGATCCAACAAAAATACAAGTCATTGGGAATTTAATGCCACCTACAACTCAAAAGGAGGTAAAAAGTTTCTTGGGTTATGTAGGATACTATAGGAGATTTATTAAAACTTTCAGTAAAATAGCACTGCCTCTATTCAATTTACTTGAAAAATACGTTGAATTCCAATGGACAAATCATTGTCAAAATGCATTTCAAGTATTGAAAGAAAAACTATCAGTTGCCCCCATTCTTCAAGGACTGAATTGGTATTTGTCATTTCATATCTTCACTGATGCATCTGATACAACTATAGGTGCATAACTTGGATAGAAAGAAAACATGTTTAATTATGCTATATACTTCATAATCAAAAACTTAACACCAACAAAATTGAAGTACACAGTCACATAAAAAGAGATGTTAGCTATAGTACATGCAGTAAACAAATTTAGGCATTACATAACAGGCTACCAAGTGTTCATTCACACAAACCATTCATCAATCAAATACTTAATGAAAAAATAAATCACAAATGGTAGAATAACAAGATGGCTATTGTTAATGCAGGTATTTAATATTACAATTCAAGATCGACCAGGTAAAGACAACCAAGTAGCAGATTTCCTTTCAATGCTTCATACACTTGGTGATTCAAATCACGTTTCAGATAATTTCTCAGATGAACATCTGTTTGCAATAATGGTCAAAACACCATGGTTTGCAGATGTAGAAAACTATTTGTCCTCTGGAAAATTACCATCCCATTTCACAAAGAAACAAAAACAAAAGATAATTAGAGAAAGTTCTAGGTATAGTTGGGTCAATGGTGATCTCTTTTATACTAGCTTTGACCTGATAATAAGAAAATGTGTTAGAGAAGACTAAATATTAGAAATATTTGAAATCATGTTATGACAAGCCATGTGGTAGGCATTTTGCAGACAAGCAAACAACCTACAAGGTGCTGCAACTGGGCTACTATTCGCCAACAATCTTCAAAGATTCCAAAGCTACGTAATAGGAAGGCTAATAATATCAAATGAAATTCCACTTAAGCCACAAGTGCTCATAGAACCATTTGAACAATGGGCTATAGACTTTGTTGGACTAATACATCCACCTTCAAATGGAAAGAAGTACATCTTGGTATGTACTGATTATGTTACTAAGTAAGTTGAGGCAAAGGCGGTAGCAAGAGAAATAGAAAACACAGTGGTCACATTCCTCTTTGAGGAAATATTTGTGAGATTTGGAGTACCAAGACAAATTGTAACTGACCAAGGCACACATTTCACTTCCAGGGTTTTTCGTGATCTTATAGAGAAGTACGATATCAAACATTGAAAATCAACACCGTACCATCCTCAAGCAAACGGGAAAGTGGAGTCGACCAACAAAGTCTTGGAAAATATCATGACAAAGACAGTACAAATGAATAGGAAGGATTGGTCATAAAATTTAAGAGATGCATTATGGCCATACAGAATAACATGGAAAAACACAACTCAGTTCAATCCATATTAGTTGGTGTATGGAAAAGAAGTCTTGTTACCCATATAATTTCAAATACACACATTCAAGTTAGCAACAAAGTTAGGACTAGAATTATCTGAAGCACAACAACAACGAGTAATGGAACTGAATCAACTATATGAACAAAGACAACAAGCAGTGGAGCACACAACTCTTGTGCAATAGAAAAGGATGAAATGGCATGATTGATTCACCAAGAACAAAACATTCAACAAAGGAGATAGGTCATTATTGTTTGACTCCAAATTCAAAGATTTCAAGGCAAAGTTCACAACTCATTGGCTGGGGCCATATGATATAGAAGAGATCTTTGATAATGGAGTTGTTAAGATAAAAACAATTGATCAAGAATCTACTTCATTTGTAGTTAACGAACATAGGCTTAAAGTTTACAATAAGCCTATCAATAAAGAATATTTTATGAAACAAATGACAAAAGATACTGATCTGGAAGTAATGGAACAACATAGAAATATGCCTCCCATTTTTTCAGAAGAAGGAGAAAAAACAATGAAAATCGAAAGGAGAAGATATGGTATGATTTTTGTATATATATATATATGTATATATATATATATATATATATACACACACACACACATATATATATATATATATAAAATTTCAAAATCAAAACAGAGTTTCGATTTTCAATTTCTTTTCCTATAAACAGAGAATATAATGAATGATATGCATAAGAAGAACACTTCATTTATATGGACAGAGTAGAGTTTTGGTGAAAGAAGAACAAAACTGAGAATGGCTTTTCCATCAGAGAATAAGCAGGATGCTTGTTTTTGTTTTCAATTTACAAAGGTTAACATTTTGAAAAGAATAGTGATTTATTGTTGCAGTGAGATAGAGAGTAAACAAGCTTGATTTTATTGTTTCTAAATAATATCAAGAGAAAGGTAAGCCCTACTACTACAATGTATAACTGAATAAAAAAAATCTCTATGCATGAATGATTGTTATTTTCATTTTCAAAATGAGGTTAATGACAATAGAAGGATATCTCAATTAGTTTTCAGAAAACATGACTACAAGAATTGAACCAATGTTTCAAATTGAGCAGTGGAAGAAGGAAACAGTAGAAAAATTATATCAAGGTGGGATTATAGGTTTTGTTCTGAGGTTTAATGGTCACAATGAGAGTATAACCAGGGAGTTTGTACATAACTATACCCAGGATCAAACTATGGTAGGAAACTTAATCATTCCATTGACTCCAGAATACATCTCCCAAGCATCAGATCTTCCATTGACATAAAAAAACTATCATAAAGGTATACACTTCAAAGAGAAAGCATGGAATTTCTTCTTAGAGAAGAATAGGAAGGGAGCCTTTGATAGAACTAAAGGAATACCTAGGGAGTGGTTCAACGAGCCATGGGGAGAGTTAGTTTTAATCATTCAAAAATTCTTCACATGTGATAGAGGACATAGTGTGGCACATTTGTACCATGTCAGGCTGCTCCAACACATTAAAGTAGAAGTCAAAATAAACTTGCCATATTTATTCTCTCGAAATATCATCAAGATGATAGAGTCAGTGAAAAATGAGAATAAACCAAAAGAAACTCAAGTTTATCATCAGGGACTAATAAAAATTCTTGTAAAGCATCAAGTAAGAACTCAGGGTATAGCCTAGAAAGAGTTTTTAGTTCGAAACCAGCATGAAGAACAGGTCATAGAAGAACAATACAAAATAGATCAGGAAACTAGAGGCATCATGAATTCACCACTCTATCCAATAACCAGAGCTAAGAAGCAAAACAACACTGTTATGATTGAAAATGAAACATCCTTCATATCCACTCCTAGGAGGCATGGGAGAAAAAGTCCAACATAAACAAGTATCAAGGACAAACAAGTACAAATTGTAGAAACACTTTCTACAGAGAAACAAGTAGAAGACATAATTGAAAGACTATAGAAACAAGCTTTAGAAAAAGACTCATACTTTGATAATGTAGAGGAAAAATCATTTGCAAAAGATACACAAGAATTAGAAAAAGAGTTGCACTTGAGTAATATAAAATAATTGACAGATCAGTGAAAAATAAAAAATATCTTGGAAAAGCACTTGAAGAAAGAAAATAAAGCATACAAGAAAAATAATGCAAAGTTAGTGAGGGAGAACGAAAAACTAAATGAGGTAGGCAAACTAAAGAAAAAAAGTGATCTACTTTGCAAACAGGCATTCAAGTGGCTTAAGGATAAAAACATATCGAAAAAAATATGAGAAACAGAAGGTCAAAGCTACTATTTACAAGGAAGAATACAACATGGGGATAGATTATCTGTTAGAGGCAGCACAACAGGAAGCATCAGGGTCAGGCATAGGATTCACAACAAAGGTCAAAAGATCCAAGAGGAAGAAACAAGCATGTGAACATGCTTGTGAATCAACAAGAGGGAGATGTTTGCCCTCATTTTTGGTCCAATTTTGCTTAAGAAAACATATTTAGTTTCTATATTTTCCATCCATTTACCATCACATCCACCGCATTTTGATGTATTTATGCATATTCAGGTATTTAAATTTAATTTTGCAATTTCTCCAGTGAGCCGAGATACCACTCAAGTACTTATGCATATTCAAGTATTTAAATTTAAATACGTATTTATGCATATTCACGTATTTAAATTTGATTTTGCATTTTTCTTCACCAGCTCTGATACTATGAAGCTGGTATATGTCGCATCCTCAAGTTTTTATGAAAATTGAATTCCAAGTGCATTTTTTGGACAGAATCAGAAATTATCGTAAGAGCTATATGGATGTCATATTTGTAGGACACCTAGGCATGAGCTAGATACATTTATGGAAAGCTTAGGAACTAGGATTGAACTAACTCCTATTGGTTCAGTCAAACCAAGCTTAATTAGGCCCAGTCAAAGCTAGTCAAACATGACCAGTCATTCGGAAAATGCCTAGGAAATAGGGCAGTTTTATGATTTCATGGGATTTTCCATATTTTTAGTGACAGGTTGGATGAGTTTGACTTGGATAGGTGGATATGAATAGATATAGCTGTTAGAGATACTTTTTATTAGTTTGTTTCATACTATTCTATTTAAGCCAAAGCATTGAAGGCTTATGTATGTAGACTTTGTATAATTTTATGTTGAGACATCTGAATATTTGAAGTTAATTTGAGGAAACTGTTCTACCTTCATTTTGCTATTCAATAGTGTGTATGATTGACTGAAGTTGCACTAGTTGATAATCTCTTCAAGTGTGTAAAGCAAGGGTGGAGGGCCCCCACTCCAAGCCACATACACTTCATTATTAAACTAGCTTGATTTTCATAAACAAGTTGCTTCAGATTTGTTTACTTGTTTTGCTCCAGATTTGCTTACTTGATTTGATGTATGTTGATTTATGATTGCTGATGAATCTTGGTTTATTTATTAACTTTATATGAAGGGACAATCCAGTGTTTGCGTTGAACCCTCCTTCTATTGGATTAATGAATAAAAACTAAAGTTCATCTTTCTTGCTTTCAATAATTTTATGAAATTCTAGTTTTCTAACGATAACATAATGATGAATGAATTTGTGACGAGGAATATCAAGGATATCCTAAGTTAGGATCCTCTTTCATTATATATTTATGCATCTTAAAGCTGTTGTCAATTAATGGTCTTTTATTTCTATTCATCAACGTAATATTGTAGAAGGACACAAATGGTTTTCCTAAGTTAGGAGCCACTTCATCTCACATATATTGCATAAGTGAATTAGAAATTATTTGATTAGATTTATATTTATGATACGTATTTCCTTATTTCTTCATATTTTATCTTCTAGCTTGACTACATCAGACATCCATACATTTTGGACATGCCTCCAAGTTTTACAAACCTCGATCGATAAGGAAATACCTGTGTTAATTTGTGTTAATAAACTAGCCCAACATGCAGTGCAACAAATCTGGTTCTTATAAGGTTGGGATAAGGTACATTTGACCTAGTTAATTTTTTTTAAAGGATGGTCACTAGTCATTATGGGAGGTGTTGGGAAGGTCGAGAAAATTATGCTGAAAGGTGGTAAGATAAATATCAAATGGTAAAGAATGAACACCTCCACACACATTTAAGCATCCAACAATGGAGAGTGGAAAAATAACTAGATATTTTATATTGCAAAATTTAGTTCACAGAATAATTGATCCTTAGGGGTCTCACCTTTATCCTTATAGGAATTTGCTTCAAGTAACACACTCCAACTCCGGGGCAATCTTGTAGAGGCTCTAACATTTGTATGTTTGGATTATTGGTTATATCGTTTTGGAATTTTGTTTCTATTATAGGTTCTCTTATCAATGGCTTAAGTTTTATTATAGGACTTGTATTGTTTTGATTTCTCTTTCCCTCATTGGATTTAATTGTCCTGGGGGATTGTTTTTTTCATTTGAACTAGTTCATAGCCTCTCTCTCTCTATTCTCATTTTTCCTTCCTTCTCTAGCATTTATCTCTATCTCTCTCAACGCTCCCTTAGGTTTCTCCTCCTCTCTTGGATCTCTCTTTTTGACCTCTCCCCACCTCTCAATTCCCTCTCTCTTCCGTCCCATTTTTGCCCATTTACCTTTGTCTATTTTGGAGTTATCTCCTTCCTTCACCTATTTTTAATCATTCTCCCTCTTCTCTTCCCATCATCCAGCTCCCTTTCTTCTCCATCCAATCAAAATATTATGCTTACTAGTCTTGCCCCACAATTTCTCCCCCTAGTATCATTAGACATAGACCATTTGATTTGCACCACAATGGGAAGTAGGGACAATCTAGTCACTCTCCTCCTAGTCTCAGTCCACCCTCCACTTGTGGTAATTGAGATAAAGTAGCTACTAGATAAATAATTGAATGCTAGAGTGATATAATACATGTAGTTGTTTAAAGAACCATCTCTTATGTGGAGGAACAAGTTAAGAAATATCAAAGGTTCATTCTTGATAGGCACGTGGAGTGGGAAACAAGAGATTGGAAACCAAAATTTCAGAATTCTACCCTGGAAAAAACAACCTCCTACTTTCATAATATCAACTTATACTAGAAAATACAAACTTTAATGGCAAGAGTTCTCATAAAAATAATAGACACACAACAAGATTTAATCATATGCATGGAAGATCTACTTAAGAAGGTGTACAATCTTAACAATAAAAGTGATGTTGCTAGTCAAAAACTTGAAAAAAATGGAATTTACTTCACTTGATTCTCTCATAGAGATATAGTCATCATTCCCTAAGGAAACTCATGCAAAATGAAGATCAACGAGGCACTAATGTGCAACAACATTTCAACTTAAAGTTGTTTTTTATGTTATTTAGTCCATCTCTAGTATACACTGTTCAATTTTTTGGTTAAGTATAGAATAGTATGAAAAATCATAAAGTTTTGTGGTTATGGTACTGGTGTGATTTTCCATGTGGCAGACTAGTAGCCAAAAATATCAATGCATGCTTATGCTTTTCAAAGTAATATAACTAGCACAACCACGATAGTAAATGTGATTGATAATGTTGTAGGCATATATCAACCAAATTAATAGTTGTTAGATGTATGGTAACCCTAATATTAAAACTCACTATTTTAAACCTGGTACATAATATTTTAAACCTAATATTAAAACCAAAATATTTTAAACCTAAATACGAAACCTGCATAATATATTTTAAATATTAAAACTAAATAACCTAAATATTAAATGTAATGTTAAAACCTTTAAATATTAAATATTAAATTTAATATTAAAACATAAATATTTTAAGCCTAACATTATGAAAACTACTACTAAAAACTAATTAAAAAAAATGTAAAACTATATAAAGGAATAGTAAGTATAATGCACAAATTAACTTGTTACTATTGTTAATTCTATGTTTCCACTATGAGTATATGAATCCTCCTATGTTTCCATTGTGAGTATATGAATTCTCCCATGTAACTGAATATGTCAACCATTCTAGCAAAAACAATGAAACGATTATAACCCTTGCAGTGAATTACCCGATTACACATTATTCAATAAAATGAGAAAAATCTCCTTAAACAAATAAACTAAACATTTGAAGGCAAATTTTCTCGTGGCCATTTCCTGGAATTATCCTTCTTCTAAACCAAGGAACTAACTTTATAGTACACAAGCTTTCCACTGCACAGTGTCTATTGAATGAACATTTTAGAAGGCACACATGTAATAAGCTAAGAAAGCATTATAATAATTATAGAAAAAATAAGAAAATAATTAAAAAACTTGGAATTAGAAACCAAGTAAAAGAAGCTAATCATCAAACAAGACTTATCAACATATTCATCTGGTGCTTACAAATTTCTTCCCATTGGTTCAATATTTATTTCATTCCACAATTCATGAAATAAGCCTACGTCAATGAGAGAAAAAATGATATGTTCTTCCAGATAAACAATGATCAGAGCCTGTCAAACTCACTATGGTGCATATGGATGGTATATCATGCAAATATTAGCGGGTGGGAAAAGAAACAACAACAAAGACAAAGGAAAAGTAGTAACAAGTGTCGAAGTAGTGGGCAAGATAAGAGTTTCTTCCACTGTGCCAAAAGTAAAACTTATCTCTATATGGATACGGATTGAGAATTCAAATGAACAGATTGGGGAGAGTGGAGAGGATTTTGTTAGAAAATTGGAATGGCATAAATTTTTTCTTCTTATAACAATTACTTGTGATATTATTATGTTCTTATTAACCTCTTTGTGTTCTTCCTTTTATCTTCTTATCATCAAGCAATTATCAAAGAAAAAACATGAAGATCGTGGACACCAAATGTAGGCACTCATCCAAGGCTAAAACCCTTATATAGGGGAAAACCCAATCAGGAAGTCTTCCTACATTAATTCAAATGAGATAGACCAAGACCCTAGAACAAAAGACCTTCCTCCTCCACAATGTTAAGTTTCCAATGTGATACAAAAACTTTCAATATTCTCCTTTTGTTCAACAACTATAGCCTAACAATAATCTAGAAATTTCGACCCTAGCTTCTTCAGAATTTCAGACTTTCCTGCACTTGTAAAATTTCCGTCCTACCTACACTTTTCAATTTTCCTTCATTTCTTAGCCTTCGTAAACTTCTCGGCCTACCAACACTTTTTTGTCTGCCTCCACATTTTGATTTCCCTACACTTCTCTGTGTACCTGCACTTTTCTGTCTTCCTACACTTCTGAAATTTGATTTCTTCTTTTACTTTTGAAATTTCGACCTACCTTTGTATAGGTGTTTCTACCCTTGATTTAGCCTGACTTGCACTTGTTTGAGTCTCACATGGTGGAGGAGGCCTAGCATACCTAATTTACACAAAAAATAATTTTCTTTCTTGACAAATAAATCCCATGAAGGATTCTTTACATTATGACATGGACAAGGACACTTGACATAAACCCTAAAAGCCTATAATGGAGGCTTTGACCTAAAAACAATTGACCCAAGCATGAAACCCATTCTTTTATAAGTCAATTTGTTTAATAATATTTTTTTTCATTATTTTGACAAAAAAATTACTTTATGAATCAAATATAATTATGAGGGCCAATACTAGTTACATTCTTCAACACTCCCTCCTAACTACGGAGGTATTGATAATTACCTATATCTATATAGGTACATGGAAGATCTCAAAATGAACTTTGATTTTTCAGCACACTAAGTACTACGAACTAGAAACCTAACCGGGGTATTCTATCTACGTGGGACTAAGATGGACTCAAGCTTTCAACCACTCTAGGTACCATCAAGCTTACTTACTAACAAACAACCCATGGATCTAGGTGTGTATCTAAGGTCAGAGCTTCATGACCTACACCACACTCCCTCTTCGGGATCTACACATTGACACATAGGCTGGGTAGATGTCCTCCCAAGCATCCACCATTAGATGCTTCATTTCTCCCTAATAAACTAAATCTGATATATCCATTTGTCCAAGCATGCTTCCCAAGTGTTCATTCTTCTTATGGGGAGATTTACCTGTACAAACACAACTTCAATAAAAAATAAACTTTCGAATATACATGAAAGTAAACACAAAGCTTTGAGGTCCTTAGTCATCTAGATGTTGTTTATATCATCATTAAGTAGGAATCCTTATTTCATTCCTTCAAAAACACCAAATATATCCTTAGAACTTCTCAAATCACTTGTTTGCAACTCCATGAACATTAATCTGTAGTTCTTTGATTCATTCTTTGGTTTCATTATTTCTTCAAGATATTCGTCATGAATATCATACTATGCCTTCCCTCTCAACTAGGGAGATACACCCTTAATTCTATCCAAGCTCCTTCTCAATTTAGGGAGATTAACAACTTCATAATATCATATAATCTTCATTCTTTCATGGATTCATTAAATCAAGGTCATCTTGATCATAATCATTCTTATAACTTCATCATGCCTACGATCATCCTCAACATCTTGAATATTATATACCTACAAAATATTCAATGATAAATACAATAAATATATAGAAGAATGAATTTAACTAGAAGCATCAAAACATTCAAAATTTAGACATCAGACACCTAAACCTATTTACGTTCATAATCAACATGTGTTACATACTCAAGATTTTGCTAAGGTTTTGTCACAAACCCTAGACTACATTAGCAACTCAATCAAGATAGCAGTATTATTATATCTAGGGCCTCAATATGACTTTTAGACTCTACTACCGAAAATCCTAGATTACAAAGCCTTAGATATCAACAATTTAATCAAATAATAATTATGTTATGCATCTAAGGTTTCAACATATACTTTTTAGAATTACACGTTAGACTTGTACTAGGGTTTGTTACAAACCCTATATTTCATCAAAACTAAAACATATTGAAAAATAATATCATCATATCCTAAATATCAATCTTTACTAGGGCTTTGTTACAAGCCCTATAATTCATAAACTACACATGAGTGTCAACAATTAATTTAGCATACTTGCATATACATATCTAGGATGCGCTATAATTTCACATCAATATCTACTAGGTAAACACAAAACAAAACCACAGTACATTGAAGTTAGATATATAAATATTACACACCTAGGGTTTCATTCCTAGGATCTTATTATAAATATTATAGAGGTTTTACTCATAAACTCTAATTTCACCAAACTCTAAAGACCTAGGGTAAAATATATAACTTAGATAATAATAGAAAACCCTAAGGAACTATGGTTTCTATCAAAATATAGGCATCAAAAGAATTGCAATTCCAGATTCCATCAACAACCCTAAGTAGATTAGTGTTTCAATATTAACATTAACATACCCTTAGGTTAGGGTTTTACAACAACCATTTTAGGGTTCAACAAGAATATAATGAGGGTAGATTCAATTTAATTATTAATCACCCTAACAAGAATATTTGTGATTCAAAACCCTAGACACAATGGTTTTACTAATGTAAAGCAAATTTAAAAGAAGAATGATCGTAACATTGACATGAAGATAACTTTATGAAAAAACTTATAGTTTGAGACATACATTGAATTTTTCTTTGAAAAATCTTGTAGGACTTCAATTTAGAAGGGATTAATTTGCAACAAAACTTCTACCAAGCTTTTATCCTTTGAATTCTCCTCCATAACTTTTTGTGCTTTCTATAATCTTTTCCTACCATAGAAAACATAAAATTTTATTATAATATAACACACACACATATTTTATGTGAGGAGGAAACCAAACATGAAAATATGAAAACAAAGAACAAAATACTTATCTTTTTGGTAAAATGGTGAAGACTCCTTCTTAATCCGATATTGAGGGATACCAACAAATTTATCATAACATTAAAAAATGTTCTACCAAGGCATGTTAGACCTACAATCCCTAGAAATAAAAACATAAAGGAAAACAATTCAAAACTTAAGATAGAAGACTAAGAGGGATATGAGTTAGAGGACTTAGTAGTATAAGTCCTTGAATTTCAATTCTTTTGTCTTGTTCTTCTTAGGTGGAGATTCATCAACAATATTTGCTTGACCACTATCTCTTTTTTTTTATTTCTTGGATTCTCAGGACATTGATTTTTGTAATGACCCACCTTCCGACAATTGTAACACTCAATCTTGGATAGGTCAACTTTATTCTTTATTCCCTTGAAATTATTGAAGGTTTCATTCTTCTTTCCTTCAGAAAGATAGGCATTCAAGATGTTTTATTTTTCCTCCTCCTTCTTGTTGTTTACTAAGATTAATTGAGCTTCTTCTTAACTGTATGCATTTGACATGTGTTCGAATGTTGGAGTATCCTTACAACTATTAATTCCTGATGCAAAGGAACTCCAAGAGTTTGGTAGTCCTAAAAGAGTAGTAATTACGATATCTTCTTATGAGACAATTTAATCTATTTCTTGGAGTTCATCTCAGATTCTAGATATCCTTATAAAGTAGGATGACACAACATCATCTTTTGACATCTTAATAGTTCTAAATTCATTCTTGAGGCTTGCTATTTAACCAATGTTCTTTATGGTGAATAGTTTAGAGAGAGCCTCATATATCTCTTGAGCAGAATATATGTTGGATGTATGGGATGAGATTGTTCTTTACTTCATCCACTATTATGTTCATGGACAAGATCTTAGTTTCTATGAGTTTTTCTTTCTTTGTTTCATCTATAGATTTCTTTACTTTTCTTCGAACTAGATCCAAAAATTTGTTCCTCTTGAGGATGAGATCTATCCTCTTTTTCCATGCTCTATAGTTGAAGGCTCCTTTTATTTTGATTTCTCCCTTCATTGAGTTAGAAATATTTCTTGTAGGTATTAGGAGTATCTCCTTATATGATCCCTTTTTCCTTAATTACCTTTCTTCAATATCCTTTTCTTTAATAGATCTTCAGGCCTCCTTCTTCACCTTAGCTCTAATACCATGTTAGAAAATCGAAAAGGAAGAAATTTTTTCTTCTAATGATAATTACTTCTGATATTATTATGCTCTTATTAACTTCTTTGTTTTCTTCCTTTTATATTCATATCATCAAGAAATTATGAATGAAAAAACACGAAGATCGTGGACACCAGATGTAGGCACTTAGCCAAGGCTAAAACCCCTATATAAGGGAAAACCCACTCAAGAAATCTTCCTTCAGTAATTCAAATTAGATAGATCAAGACAGTAGACCAAAATACCTTCCTCCTACACCAAGTCAAGCTTTCAATATGATACAACAAATTTCAATAATCTCCTTTTGTTCAACAGCTATTGTTGAGAAACGACACCAAGAATTCTAGTTTAATTTGTCCTTCAATTAAAATAAGAATTAAAATTGAATTATATTCTCATAGCAACTTGAAAATAGTTAATTAAGTTTAATTAACTTAATAACTTAGGAATTTCGAGTTTGAAGTCTTTCAATAGTCATGTATATCTTCTCCCTATGTTTTAGCAGTCCAATATGAGTTTAAATTGAGTTGGAAATTAGATCACTCATTTTATTGAGTTAAGTTTAGTTAAATTAGTTCCAAATTGTTTGTGGAACTAATAGAGGACTAACAATGATTTGGTGCACTAATGCATCCACTAGTGCTACTCTAGTTAACTGAAGATTCCCTCATGAGAAACTCGTGCATGTCAGTTCAGAGAAAGACCCAGCTGAGACTAAAGTGCAGGGACAATGTACTATCAATGGTATTATTTACTAGAGTGTAAATATCATGCATGCATCAGAGATTGATCATGTGTTTGGATTGCATAGTTTTGGAAGCATGAATTCCCTTTAAATACAGTTTATTCACCCTAAGAATTACGCAAGAGATTAGGGGCTTCGAGAGCTGCAGAATTGGCCAAGTGTTGGCCAAGAGCTAGCTTGTGAGCTGAGAGAGTTGACCATACTTGTGCAAAATTTTTCTAGTGAGAACAAGCTTTGTATATTCACTCATACTTCTAATATATGTAATACAGATAATGGGGTTTTGAGTAGTGGCTTTCCCCATATACATCTTGTGTTATGTGTCATTGATTTATCTTCTTCTTGTTCATATTATTTTCATTGATCTATTGGATTCCGCTGGTTGAAAGTAGAAGTAGATTCTTGTCTTGTGCTTTAGTACATTGTATGAACTTGTGAATCTATAGGATTTTCTATAGCTATAACCGAGTAACAACTCGAAAATTTTGGCCCCATCTTCTTCAGAACTTCAAACCTTCCTGCACTTCTAAATTTTTTGGCCTGCCTGCACTTTTCAATCTGCCTGTACCTCTTTTCCTTCTTGTGCCTCTCGGTCTACCTTCACTTCTTAGTCTTCCTACACTTATGAGCCTACCTACACTTTTTGGACTGCCTGCATTTCTAAAATTGAATTTTTTCTATTACTTCTGAAATTACAACCTACCTTTATATCACTGTTTCTGCCCCTCATTTAGGCCAACTTGTCCTTCTTTGAGGCCTACATGGTGGAGGAGGCCTATAAGACCTAATTTACACAAAAATAAATTTATTTCTTGACAAATAAATCCCGAGAAGGGTTCTTTACATTATGAAATGGACATCAACACTTGACATAAACCCTGGAAGCCTACAATGGGATATTTGACCTAATAACAATTGACCCAAGCATGAAACACACACTTTAATAAGTCAATTTCTTTAATAATAATTTTTTTTCTTTCTTTATTTTAACAAATATATTACATTATGACTTAAATATAATTATGAAGACTGATACTGGTTACATTCTTCAACAGGTTTTTAGTAATTTTAATAATAATTTTTAATTAATCAATGGAATTGTATGGAGATTTCAAATGGACAGATTGGGTACAATGGATGGTTTTTAATAATTTTAATAATGTTTTGGAACTAAAAAATAGAATTTGACACCCATTGGCATCCAAATGTTTTGAATATGAAAAATGGTTGAAACTCCCTTAATTTCATCCATCTAATTGTGTATTAGATGAAGAATATCTCAAACTATTAAATGTACCATCCACAATTTATTATTTTATAAAGAATAAAAATTCATACACCCCAATTCCAATATAAACCATGCCTGTAGTGTAAATATCTTGATCCTACCAAAAAGAAAAAGAAAAAACATAAAATGAAAAAATAACCTTATTTGAAAATAAAATACTTTAATTAGTTTATTATTTTTAAGTTTTCAATTTCTTCTCTCTAAAGTGAGAATAGGGCCTTGCTATAGTGAATGGAATATATTTAAATTTTGTTTTTTTTGTTTTTCTTCTAAATTAATTGAGTCTATCCTTTTTTTTTCCTAAACTAGACTGGGTTTATTCAATGAAAGAATAATCTACACCCTAATAATATGTTATCACAAATATTACGTATTGATAAGTAGAAACTCCATTCCAATTAACCACAAGTT
This sequence comes from Pinus tabuliformis, assembly GCA_031772625.1. Classification (NCBI taxonomy): domain Eukaryota; kingdom Viridiplantae; phylum Streptophyta; class Pinopsida; order Pinales; family Pinaceae; genus Pinus; species Pinus tabuliformis. The sequence goes on along the minus strand of CM062812.1, from coordinate 778,626,357 downwards.
TATCCATGAAATGGATTGATAAGCCATTTATTTGTTTCACCTTGTTAGATATGTTATTGACAAAGTTGTCTTGTTAATAAATTCATAGACCTACAAGCATCAAGAGAGTGTGGGTCGGGTGGTAAGGGACAGATCTATTATGTCCCTCCCCACTTGGGTTTGACATATTAACAAAAACAAATACCTAACCTTCAATTTAAAATTCAATTAATCGATAGCACAATGAAATAAAATTCAATTAATCTGTGGCACAACGAACTTACATAACCACATAAGTAATAAGGAAAGATAATTTTTAGGAGCTCTCTAATTGTTTTGTCTTTCAGACATTATATTTTAAAAAATAGGTCCTCCAACAATAGAATAAACTAAAGTCCATGAACCAATAGTTCAATCATGTCGATGCGGCCCTTGGTTTGACTAAAAGAAGTTCCCTATCAGCTCTTGCTTCTTTCTATAGAAGGAAACCATAAAATACTGACGAATCCTCATAAAATATATGATAACATATTCGTAACTAAAATAAAACTTGAAGTATGGATAAAACCACCACCACAACTTGAGGTAAACATAACAATGCAGATAATAGAAAATAAAACTACCAACAGAGGAAAAACCCACCACCACAACTCGAGGTAAACACAACAAGGAAGATAACAAAAAAAAAACTATCGAGAAAGTTACTCTACCTTCAGGCTAAGCCTTGAGTGATTAATCAATTCGACATAAATGTAGATATAACTTTCCAAAATGTCTTACAAGGTTCCTTTAAAGCATTTAGGGTGGATTTCCCATTTGTATGGACAGTATAATATAGAACTAAAGAAACACAATACCAACATGATAGGAGGATGATATGAAAGTGGAAGCGAAAAAACAAACATTTTGAAACCTCACAATAAAAATTTAACAAATGAGTAAGCAAAACGGAAGACGACAATATGCGATAAAAACAAATAGATGATTCTGTATTCTTGTAAAAACATATTCTGATAGAGTGGAAATTTTATAAAATATATCAATAATATACACTTCAGAGCAATGGTAATATAGACAATCATATACAACATCTTGACTTTAGTTCTTGCCAAATAGAATCTTCCCAATGCCGGAAGTTTAATTGTCATTAATTCTTTACCATATTTATGCTATAGAATTGAAATTAACTATATTGCAGATTATTGAAATATTTCATTTAAGTATGGAAGATTTGAAGGATTTGATATAGTGAATATTCCATGAACATAAATGGACCACTGGATTGCAGGTTAAGGAACATTTCATTCCCTGTTGTTTTATTGGGGTTTTAAGGAATATTATTGTTGTTTTGTCCCTGTTGAATTCCTCATTGATTTGATTTTGTTATGATATTGTTGAATTATCAGTGTGTTTTCTCTATCGTATTCTTCGCATACCACATAGCACTGTTTTTTGTTATGCTCGAGTTGAACTTTCTAGCTGCTCTGTACCCAATCTTATTCATCTGTTCCTTTTTCTAGTTTTTTTCCACTGGACATGGAGTGTAACACCTCCCACATATCTAAATTACGCAATTAAAAAAATACTACATGAACAAGGCATGCACCAAACTATTTCTTATGTCATTTTTAGCGCCTAGGAAACCATTCATTAAAAAAAATACTACATGAACAATGCATCCACCAAACTATTGCTTATCCCATTTTTTGCACCTAGGAAACCATTCATTTGTCATTACCCATAATGTCATTCGGTCTTCCATAATCATTTAAAACTTTATTCACATGCTGGTGTAAATGAACGGGTGATATTTATACATGCATGTGTAGTCCAAGCCTTAATGTTAACTTCACAAATGATATACGTTTATAGTATATGCTACATCGCCTTTGGACTATAGGCTTCTAATTATGCTTTATGCTTGCCTTTAGCTTATTTATACTTGGTATCTCATTCGTGAACGGGTGACATTTATACATGCATGTGTAGTCCAAGCCTCAATGTTAACTTCACAAATGATATATGTTTATAGTATATGTTACATCACCTTTGGACAATAGAGCTTCTAATCATGCTTTATGCTTGACTTTAGCTTATTTAAGTATCTCATTCATGAACGGGTGATATTTATACATGCATGTGTAGTCCAAGCCTCAATGTTAACTTCACAAATGATATATGTTTATAGTATATGTTACATCCCCTTTCGACTATAGAGCTCCTAATTATGCTTTATGCTTGACTTTAGCTTATTTATACTTGGTATCTCATTCATTTAAGTTATGCATTGTAGTATTGATAGGTTGTTAACTTTATCCCGAACAATACCCTCAAGGTGCTTTGAATTATTAATTAAATATAATGAATAGTATGGGACCTCTACGTAACTATCTCCAAGGTATGGCTATTAGTGCATTTGTGTTGAATCTTCCTATCTACACATGATCTCTGCAACAAACCCTATCTTGTCTGCTTCGGTTTATGTCTTTCTTCCAACGTCTGCAAACAATTATAGGTATGCCTGAGAATTTTCAGAAGTTTTTAATTATTATTCATTATTTTTCCCTATGTTGACCTCGCCAGGTTGTTTGTTTGCAACCTCCAGGTTTTTGAATGACAACAGAGACGAGATTGCCTAAGGGCCTTCCGAGTTCTAGTTTTTAAGGTTTCAAATGTTAAGGTAGTAGAGTGCAACATCTTCAATTCTCGTGCCATATCCCATTTCTAGGAGAATAGAGGTAGGGTTGCGCACAATTTTCTTCTAGTTTCAATGTGTGGATTATGTGTCTGGCGAGGGTTAATTCAGGGTATAAACCCACTGTCTTGGTATTTCTTTTTTCTCATTTCTCCTTTATTGGTATGTAATATGGGCTTGTACACTAATTTTGTTTTGTTATGTGTTACTAATGTAGGTTAGGTTGTCTTAATTTCATTGACGTGCCTATTTTCTTAGGAGTGTGGGTACTTTACTACTACACCCAACTTCTTACTCGGGATTTCCTTGGCTCCCTTTCAGGTTCTTATGTTCATGACATTGTTTCTCGACATTTAACCACAGTGATTTACAAGTTAAAATGTAGTGTCGAGCTGTGAGCTCCCTTAGGGTTTTGTTTTAATTGCTTATATCTAAGGCTGCGACTAACATGTGGTCGTATAAAGTAGTTTCAATTTTTGTTAAGAGATATTTATTTGAATCTATGGAAACTATAGTCCCTTCCTTGGAGGGTTCACTGATCTACATTCACTAACGCCAATTTAACTTGAGCTTATGAATACTTGAATATCGAGGATTTAATACCCGATGTGGAAGGTTGGAGTCAGTTTTCTACTACAACAGAATTATGTATAATTACATGACATTCTAAATACATTTCCGCTCGATAGTTCCTTCCGGCCATCTGCAATCATTTTTATAACAAATTTTATGGTTCCATAAGTCAATCAAATGGTTACCCTAGCGTTTGAATCTGGATTTTGCACAGTTTCTAGTTATTTGGATTGATAATAGTTCCCTCTTTCCGTTTTGGAAATATATTCCGCTTGGAATGTTATGGTAGACCTTATAATCTCTTTAGGGACTTAGTTGAACCTCTTGATAGTATTATTTACAAATAGATTTCTTATTCCTTCGATGAAAAAATATTTCTTTTGATGTGACTTTCTGGCATCTACTTCTTACGGCTTTCTCTGACACGTTATTACAATTTGCGTTTGTGCTCACGCTGAACTGACCCGTTATTACTATTTGTGTCTGTGCTCACGCTGAATTGAAAATTATTTTCTGTACAGAAGGATTAATTCGACGCAATTATACAACTGTATCTTTCACATATGGAATGTAGTTCTCTAATTCGCAGTTAGATTTCTGTTACAAAATTCCCAGTTTGGGTACTTTACACATTCTTATTTCATTGCTATTATTATTAGCATTGTTTCATTGGGTAGGAGGGACCAGGTTTCCTCCAAGACCTACTAATTATCCCTTTGAAATGCTCAAGTATAATTGCATAAAAGGAACAAGGAGTGTTCTCATGATGGACTTTTGTCCATTAAATTTTGGGACTAACCTGTTCCTATGCCAATTATAAAAATAATAATTATAATATAAGTGATCAAATAAACTTCCATTCCAGAATACACACCAGCATTTCCATTTCTATTATGTTAGAACTCAGATTCTTTTACAGTCGAATTATTACATCCCATTCAGCCAGTAGAGACTTTGCAGATACTTTAGACCATCCGAATTAAAAAAACCTTTCATGTTCTAAAAATAAAGTGAAGATATTTATCTATTTAGGTTAGGCTGCTAGGAATATTTACATGAAGGAAAAGACATCTCTTCCAACCCATGAGAATCACAATTACATCAAATTTTTTCCCTTTGAGCCAATTTGTCACTCCAAGAACAATTGCTTGAGAGAGACTTAACAAGGTCTACTAAAAAATATCAAAACTATATAAGTCCAGCCAAAGAACCAACCAGCTCAAGAATACCCTACTTGGCAGTATCGTGCCCTCCTTCAACAACATCCTATGGTTCTCTTTGTTCTCCTCACTTCAAAGTTGCCTCACGGTTTCTCTCCTCACACACTCTTGGCTCCCTTTTCCCAATTGAGATTATTTACTTTTACCTAGCTCAATAATTGTCTTCTAAGTGAAAATTAATTTTTTTTTTTCATTTAATATCTTTTCCTCATAAATTCCATAGCTGAAATTAACTAATTTTAAGATAAAGTTTAAAAGTTTAAATTTTTCACCAAACTTAGTACAGTAAAAATAAATTAAATATTTGCTTTGACTGAAAAATATTATAGAACTTTATAGAAATTCACATATCCAAATGTAACTCTCTTTGGTTTTGATTGATAGAAGATTATCTTTTTATCTCATGAAAAAAAATGTTAAAACACATTTAAAAAAAAGATAAATAATAACTAAGCTACAATTTACTTCATTCTTTTGGGTTAAATTTTTTAAATGTTTCACAATTTAAAATTCCATTAAATTTATAAATATTCCAAATTGTACAGTCCACATAAGATTGCCGTGCTTATTATTTACTACATTATATTGGAATACAGCAGAATCTCAATCCAATGCCCTAAGAAATCCCAAGGAATTCGTAACACATTATGTGTGAGGAACAAATCGTAAATTAATCGTCGCCAACGTGGAATTTTGTTTGTCCAGTTGCTATCGATACCGTCAACATTATCTAATTCAAGCCCCTGTTCTCCCCTTAGTTCTAGCCTTCTCTGATATTTCTTTCCTTGCATGACAACAAAATCTGCTGATCTTTTTAAAATCTCCGACCAAGAAGTGTGAGAATTTGGTATAACACATATAATTCCGTGTTTCTGGCAACTTGTTATTTGTCAACTTTAATAGAAAAAGTAGACACGCGGGATATGATTATTGGGGGCATTAATAAGTCGTCATTACATGATAATGTGTTGTCACGGGAAAAAATGAAATCCCATTAACAATGTATCTCAATTTTTTACTGACAAATAAGTAGAGTATTTTTATTAGTCGAGGTAATAGATTTATTTTTATCACTTATTTATTTTTATAAAATATATATGTAGTTTTTTTTAGTATTATTAGGAAAAAAATATTTGTAATTATCTTACTGGTTTATATTTAAAAGTATTATTATTTTCACTCTTAAGATATGTATTTTGGATCATAAATGAAATTAAAAAAAATTTAGCCAGAAAAGTGTGTGGAATTTCCATTATTATTATAATTTTTAGTAGCTATTTCTATCTACTTTTGCCTAAGCAATTGACAATTATTCTAGAGGATGAGGTATGAGATTATCAATTCCCTCTGCAACTTTCATCTCTGCAATAATAAATTTGGGTTTTTGGTTTCTTGGCATCATTGCTTTCGTTAATGTGTGGTGAACAGTTAGGCATTGTGAGAATATCGAGCCAACGACATAGCTTTCCATGTCACTGAAGGCAATAATAAAACACAAAATTTAAACAATGATATTAATCACTTCTAAAAGAGCTGCAGGAATGTTTCAAGTGGAAATTTTTGCAAGCAACATCCAAGATTCATGATGTATTTTTCATGCCACTTTCTGAAGTTTGTTGGGTATTTTTAAATGGACAAATACCAAAACCAAATAAAAATTCACCACAGAGACAATGCTCTGTTTACTCTGTCCAGGATTTTTTTGACAGGGATCCTTTTAAAACAAAATGACTCATAAGACAGCATTACACAGTCACAAAGAACATTTCCATTAAAACAAATTTTCTGTTACATATTTCTTCCTCTGTGCAAAGAGGGAATCAAGAAAAAAAAAAAACGCTGCTTCTCTCACAGATTTACCACTGCTGTGGATTTTACAAAAACAGCTCTCTGTTCTTCAATGGCAGAAATCAAAACATTACAATTCCATTTCTATAACGCACTGCTGTGCAATTACAAAATGAAAAACACACACTCTCGTGCGTAGCCACTCCACTCACAACATAAAAAAAAACTACAATCCACACTTGCACGACACACTGTTTTTATAAAACATATATCCAAAAAAAAACACTCAACTACCACATGTAGTCTCTTTACTACATCATAAAAAATATATAAAAAGCATATATTAAAATATGCCCCATAACCATATTAAACACATGGGACATATGCCCATCCCTACATTAAAACATATGCCCATGACAAAAATTTACGCCTCCACCTAATATCTACGACCAACCAATAAAACCATTAATTCTTCCTACGGCGGTCAACCTTTTACTCCACGCAGAAACTTGATTTGACGCGGGCGGAGGGCAACTTCGGAGAGTCAACGGCTGAGATCACGCGCCCAGATCACTTGGTTGATCCAACGTGGTTCGCACACCCTCCTCCGGCAAACCAAACGACTTTTACCGTCCGGGGAAAGTGGTTTTTGGGCATTCGTACTGGGGACGCGTGGCGGAGAGTGAGGGTGTTCGGAGCCTCCGCTACGGAAACCGCCTTCAGCGAATGGTGGTGCGGGGAGACCAGGTGGTTTTCCAAAAGACCACCGCGCGCTGTAAAATTACAAATTTAACACTCCCCTTTAATTTTAACAGCCGCGCGTTCAGTCATTCCCAAGCACTTTCTCAAAAATTCGAAACTTTTCTGAACCAGTGGCTTTGTCAAGATGTCTGCAACCTGTTCCTGGGTCCTGCAATGTTCGAGGACAATTTCTCCATTGTTCACTAATTCTCTGATGTAGTGAAACCTTGTATCAATGTGTTTCGTTCTCTTATGAAACACTGAATTCTTTGACAAAGCAATAGCTGAGCTATTGTCACAAAAGACCACTGTTGCTTTTGCCTGCTCTTGGCCTAAGCTTCTCAACATTCTTCTCATCCATACTGCCTGGCATGCTGCTGCTGTCGCTGCCACATATTCAGCCTCTGCTGTAGATAATGCTACAATGGATTGCTTCTTAGAAGCCCATGAAATGGCTCCTGAACCCATATTGAAAACATAACCGGAAGTGCTTTTCCGATCATCTACACTTCCAGCCCAATCGCTATCTGTGTACCCAACCAAATCTGAATGTTCTGAGGCATGATATAGAATTCCAAACATTTTGGTACCTTTGACATACCTCAAAATTCTCTTTGCTGCCTGCCAATGTGCCTCCTTTGGCCTCTCCATGAACCTGGAAATCAAACTAACAGCATACATAATATCAGGCCTAGTTGCTGTTAAATACATAAGGCTGCCCACAATGCTTTTGTACAAACTAGGATCAAAATCCTTGCTGCTGTCCTCTCTGCTGAGCTTTAATCCCATCACTGTGGGAATGATTGCTGCCTTGCATTCTTCCATCTTAAATCTGCCCAAAACTTGATTTACATATCTTGCTTGAGATATAAAAATTCCTTTTTCATTTTGATCTACTTCTATGCCTAAGAAGTATCTCAACAAACCCATGTCAGTCATTTCAAATTCATTCTTCATGACTGATTTAAAATTCTCAATAAGATACATATCATTTCCAGTGAAAATAACATCATCTACATACAAGACAACAATTAAAATTTTACCATCCTTTTCCTTGATGTAGACTGTGGGTTCTCCTTCACATTTGTCAAATTCATTCTCCAATAGATATGAATCTATCCTGCTGTACCATGCTCTTGGCGCTTGCTTCAGCCCATAAAGAGCTTTCTTTAATCTGCACACTTTGTGCTCTTCACCTTTCTTCTCATATCCGAGAGGCTGTTCCACATAGACCTCTTCCTTTAACACTCCATTTAGGAATGCTGATTTCACATCCATTTGGTAGACTTTCCATTTGTTTTGAGCTGCTATGGACAGCACTGCTCTCACGGTTTCCATTCGTGCAACCGGTGCGAAAGTCTCCTCATAATCTCTCCCATACTGCTGCTTGTAGCCTTTGACAACCAGCCTTGCTTTATGCCTTTCAATCTTGCCTTCAGCATTGCTCTTGGTCTTGTAGACCCATTTCACACCAATGACTTCTTTGCCTTTTGGTAGCTCAACCAAATCCCATGTTTTGTTCCTCTCTATGGCATTCATCTCCTCATCCATAGCTTCTATCCATTTTCTATCTTTAATAGCTTCTTCAAAATGAATAGGATCATCAACATGACAAAACAAGGCAAATAAGGAATTCATTCCTTCTTCATAAATTTCACTTAGATTTCTAAATTTCTTACCTCTTTCACTTGGTGTGCAAGTGCTTGAAGATGCACTTGAATTTCCTCCTTGTGGTGTGCTTGGAGAAGCACTCTCATTGATCCTCAATGGTGTACCTTGCTGTCCTTGTGTTGGTGCTGCTGTTTGGGGATTCATTTCAGCCACCTCCTCTTCATCCTCATCATGAGACAAACAGTTTTTAATGTTCACTGTTTTCTCTATGCTTCCATCCCAAGCTTCCTCTTCAATAAACTGAACATCTCTGCTGACAAAAAACTTCTTGGTAGATGGAATGTACAGCCTGTAGGCTTTGGATTCATCACTGTATCCAATGAAGATGCATTTCTCCCCTTTGCTGTCCAACTTCCTCCTTAGTTTATCTGGAATGTGTGCATAGGCCACACACCTAAAAACTCTCATGTGGGTGACTACTTGCTTTCTCCCACTCCATGCCTCTTCTGGCACTTTGTTCATGACTGCCTTTGTAGGACACCTGTTCAAAATATACACTGCACAATGTACAGCTTCAACCCAATACTCATTTGGCAAATGCTTTGCCTTCAACATGCTCCTTGCCATCTCCATGATGGTTCTGTTCTTCCTTTCAGCAACTCCATTTTGCTGTGGGGTGTACCGAGTTGTAAACTGTTTATGAATCCCATTTTCTCTACAAAACTTTAGGAATTCATTTGAGATATACTCACCTCCTCTATTAGTTCTCAATACTTTTATGTGCAGCCCACTTTGGTTCTCCACAAGTGCTTTGAAGTTTTGGAATTTCTCAAAGACTTCACTTTTGTTCTTGAGGAAATATATCCAAGTCTTTCTTGTAAAATCATCAATGAATGTCAAGAAATATAGGCTGCCAGCTAATGATGGAGCTTGCATTGGTCCACACAAATCTGAGTGGATAATCTCTAAGGGTGCCTTTGCCCTTATGCTTTTCCCTGATGGAAAACTCTCTCTATGTTGTTTGCCCAATATACAACCTTCACAAAGGCTGTCCGGCTTCTCTATCAATGGTAATCCCTTTACCATTCCTTTTCTGCTCAATAAGTTTAGACCTCCAAAATTTAGATGCCCGAATCTCAAGTGCCATAACCAGTTCTCATCCTTTGGCACGCTTTGGAAGGCCTCTTGGGTGACTGCTGCCATTTCCTTCTTGTTCTTCAAGTCTGCCCTGATCCGGAGAGGGAACATCCTGTTCCTTGTCATCTTCACTTCAGCAATGCATCTTTTGCTGGGTGGTATGTCCATGATGGTGCACACATCATTTACAAAATAAACATTGTAACCCTTTTGGATAAGCTGTCCAACACTCAATAGATTACATCTCATTCCGGGGACATAGTATACATCTGCTATGGTTTTCCTTTCTCCTTGCTTTGTAAATATTTTTACCTCCCCTTTTCCCATAACAGACACTTTACTATCAGTTCCTAGTGTGACCTCTGATTTCAAATTCTGATTTAAGGCTGAAAAGAGGGCTACATTCCCTGTCATATGGTTGCTGCAACCTGAGTCTAAAAACCAAATGTCTTCACTATGTGTTTCAGCCATGTTACAAGCTAACAGAACATTTTCTTGACTGCTGTTTTCTCTTGTAACATTTGCATTCTGTCTGTTGTTCATATCATGATGTTTCTTTCTATAATCACTAGCATAATGTCCATACTTTTTGCAATAATAGCATTGAACATTAGATTTATCATACCTTTGTCCTTGAGCCTGATACTGATCTCTTTGTTGGTTGCTGCCTTGACCTTGGTTCTGATTTTGATTGCTGCCTCTACCTTGTGCATTTGATGCGCTGTTCCTTCCACCTCTGTTCTGGCTTCTGCGTCTTCCTCTCTTGCTTCCTTTGCCTTGACCTCTTCCTCTTCCAAAGGACATCTGGGTCTTGAAAGCTTGCTCAAGAGATGAGTTTTCATTCCTACTCAACCTCTGCTCATGAGTTATCAGTGATGCATGTAGCTCATCAACTGAATATTTTGAGAGATCCTTTGTCTCTTCAATGGTGGTGACTATGGCATCGAACCTTGAGGGTAAGACCCTCAATATTTTCTCCACTATTCTTCTATCTTCAATTGTTTCTCCATGAGTTCTCATTTGTGTGATTACACCAATCACATGAGTGAAGAATGAGTCAATGTTATCTGACTCCTTCATGTTCAAGTTTTCAAAATCCTTTCTCAGCATTTGCAATTTTGCTGTCTTCACTCTCTCCATGCCTTGATAGGCTGTCTTGAGAGTTTGCCATGCTTCATGTGATGTTGTAGCTGCTGCTATCCTTGGGAATATACTCTGGTCCACTGCTTGATACAACAAGACAATGGCCTTTGCATCCTTCTTCCTATTGAGCTTCAGCTGATCCTTCTCTCCCTGAGTTAATGCATTGAACTCAGTTTCATCTACTGGTTCCTCAAACCCATATTCTACTAGTTCCCATATATCTTGAGCGATGAACAAAGCTCTCATGGTTATAGACCAGTAGTCATAGTTCTTCCCATTAAAGTGTGGGAGCTGGGTGTTGAACATACCCATGCTTGTGCTTGCCATTCCTTGCATCTTGAACTATGGTTTTAAATCCTTGACTGTGATTTTTTTTTTAAAAAAACTGACTGTCTTCTGCAATAACAAGAGAAATGCTTTTGGGGAATACCTGAATCCTTCGCTGTCTGAGTCTTCTAACTGCCTGAGAAGTTTTGCTGCAGCAACAACCTTCTCCCTTCAGCTTCTTTAACTTCTTTAAAGAGCCTAAGCCTTGCTCTGATACCACTGTTGGGTATTTTTAAATGGACAAATACCAAAACCAAATAAAAATTCACCACAGAGACAATGCTCTGTTTACTCTGTCCAGGATTTTTTTGACAGGGATCCTTTTAAAACAAAATGACTCATAAGACAGCATTACACAGTCACAAAGAACATTTCCATTAAAACAAATTTTCTGTTACATATTTCTTCCTCTGTGCAAAGAGGGAATCAAGAAAAAAAAAAAACTCTGCTTCTCTCACAGATTTACCACTGCTGTGGATTTTACAAAAACAGCTCTCTGTTCTTCAATGGCAGAAATCAAAACATTACAATTCCATTTCTATAACGCACTGCTGTGCAATTACAAAATGAAAAACACACACTCTCGTGCGTAGCCACTCCACTCACTACATAAAAAAAAACTACAATCCACACTTGCACGACACACTGTTTTTATAAAACATATATCCAAAAAAAAACACTCAACTACCACACGTAGTCTCTTTACTACATCATAAAAAATATATAAAAAGCATATATTAAAATATGCCCCATAACCATATTAAACACATGGGACGTATGCCCATCCCTACATTAAAACATATGCCCATGACAAAAATTTACGCCTCCACCTAATATCTACGACCAACCAATAAAACCATTAATTCTTCCTACGGCGGTCAACCTTTTACTCCACGCAGAAACTTGATTTGACGCGGGCGGAGGGCAACTTCGGAGAGTCAACGGCTGAGATCGCGCGCCCAGATCACTTGGCTGATCCAACGTGGTTCGCACACCCTCCTCCGGCAAACCAAACGACTTTTACCGTCCGGGGAAAGTGGTTTTTGGGCGTTCGTACTGGGGACGCGTGGCGGAGAGTGAGGGTGTTCGGAGCCTCCGCTACGGAAACCGCCTTCAGCGAATGGTGGTGCGGGGAGACCAGGTGGTTTTCCAAAAGACCACCGCGCGCTGTAAAATTACAAATTTAACAAAGTTTAAAATTTCTCATTTTTCCTGGTTTTTTAAAGTTTATTAATGCTATATTGATAATTTTATTTTAATTTAAAAATTACTATAGGTGCTTCTCTCACTTGGTAATCTGCTTAATAGGCTAGTCATCATGCTAAAGAAACCAAATCACCTGACTCTACTTTGGCTGAAACGACCAGCATTGATGCTCGAACGGGATATGGAAGGGAAGCCGCTGGAACGTGCTAGGATGTTGCAAAACCGGAACATTATGGCTAGGCTACGTACCAAAGGCTATTATTTGGATTAATTTGTTGTCATTACACATAAGGTTTTAAGTATATCAATTTGTAATTTTGGCAGGCACTTCTTTGCCTTGCAACACTTGTTTTGGTAAGCATCTTTCAATGGTTTAGCTAAGCACGGTTTATTTTGGAATCAATTTTTTATAATTTTAATTTAATTACTTCTAACTAAGTTTTTATAATTTTAATTTAATTACTAATTAATGTTATAAAAACGTTATAAAAACATGAAGTGAAAATTTTGAATTAAATTTTTAATATATCAATTTGTTTTGAATATATAATTTTTACTTATTAAAATTTTGCACAATTATCTGAAATTTAAATTTCCTAATGCTAATATATTGTTTTTTATATGAAATATAATATATTTGTTTAGTAAATTTTACACAATTATCTTAAATTTAAACTTTCTAATACTAATATATTGTTTTTATATGAAATATAATATATTTGTTTAGTGGATGAAAGTGAAAACAAATTAATTACAACTATAATTGTATCCTAAAATAACACACATAATCACCTAAATGAGCTATGTTTAATAAAATTTGATACCAAATTTCATTCATTTGCATTTTTTTATAAATCAATGTATCTCAGTTTTTTTGCAACTTGTCAACCTATTTCTTTAAGTGTCTCCAAACCAAAACGAATACAAATATAATGGCTGGCCTAGTAGTGGGATATGTGATACTACCAACTAACCTCTTAAAAAATGTAGGATTTACATTTAAATAGTTATTTGAGTTTTCCTTGTTGCTATTGGTATGGGTGTTTCCTTGCCGTACATCACATTTTAATAGTCATTTGAGTTTTTCCGAGTTGCTATTGGTATGGGTGTTTCCGTGCAGTACATCATTAGTTTATCTAGTACATTTATTTTTAGACATATAAATATTGTAAAATGTGATTGATTTACTTATATGAAAAACTTTATTTATTGAAGATAATTTTTTGATTCGTTATATTGACAATGATTTTGTACATGGCTTAGATGATAGAAATGGTATTTCAAGATATGATTTTCATCTTGGTTCAAGTGTCATTTCATGGGAATCTAAGAATCATTCTATTGTGATTATCTCATTAGCAGAAGTTGAACATGTAGTGATAATAATAACAATCTCTCAAACAATTTGGTTATAAGTAGTATTGGATGATCTTCAATAATGATAAGAAGGGCTAACTCCAATTCATTATGGCAACAATTCAAGCATAGATCTACCCAAGGATCATAGTTTTCACTAAATAAGCAAACACATAAATACAAGACATCATGTTATAAGAGAGGTTGTATACAATAGTGATATATATTTACACTTTTGCAAGTCAAAAGACTAATTGACAAGTATATTCACAAAATCATTGCTAAAACATTTTTGAATTCTTAGACAACATGATGTTGCAAATTTCTTTGAGAATTCCTTTAGAAAAAGTTGTATATGTTTGTTTGTATGTGGTTATGAGATAAAAAGATTTATAAAACAATGCAAATAAATGAAATTTGGTATCAAAATTTATAAGACCTATCTTATTTATGTAATTGTATATGTTTCTTTTGAACATATTTAATAATAGTTGTAATTAATTTATTACCACTTTCATCAACTAAAACATATACATTATATTTTACATAACAGACGTTATATCACTATTATAAAAATCTCAAATTTCACTTAATTATACACAACTTTTATAAATACAAACTATATATTAAGAAAGTTCATTTAATTTCTTACCTTTCATCTTTATACCATATTCAAATTAATTATTAAATACCTCTAATAATTCATTCTTCACGGTAATACCATTAAAAAATACCATATTTTCACTCCATAATCATTTTATTCTTATTGTACCTCCATGGGGTTAACGTGCACCTATGTGCATAATAAAATCATAGAAGCATGTGCGTGTGTCTCTCTTTCTCCATCGTACGCGAACTCCATGTGAAACCAAAAAAAAATTATATACCTCTATTATGGTGAAATGCATAAAAAACCTAATTTTATTTATATTTTCAATATATATAAAATTTTACAATTTTTTTAAGTCTTATATTAAGTTATAAAAATACTTACGGATTTTATTGATTAAATGAATAAAATTAATAAATATAAATTAAAATATAATTTTATTTGAAAATATAAATATTTTTAAAAATTATATTTTTCATCAAATTTGAGCTTATAGAAATATTTTTGGAAAAAATCACATCATAAAATTTTTGTCTACGCATTTCCAATCAACAAGTGTGGTTCATTCTCAGGACAAGTTTAAAAAATCAGATCATGGCTCCATATTAAATAGGGATGGAAAATCTTCCAACGGTTAAGTTTGACTGGAAAAACCACTATATAAAACTCAATTGGAACAAGGTCACAAAAGCTTAAATTCAAATATCAAAATTTGTATTAAATATAATATTTCTAAATTTTGATTTATTTTTATTTTTTTTAATTAAAATAAATTTAATCTATTTTAATTATCCAGTAATTTTCTTGGGCCATAAGATTTGTAATATTCACTTTTCTTGATATGGTCAAAGTGGACAGAATCTTCCCATGGTATTTACTGTGGTGTTTGCCCATGGTATCGGCCCATAGTATTCACTTTCATTTTTAAAAGAAAACAATAAAATAAGGCTTCTAGAGAGTCCATCCAACCTTTAAAAAAGGATAAGAGCTAAGCATTGGAGGCATCCATAGTCTATCTATCTATTTTTGTTTTATTTAAGAACATGCTAGTTCTAGTTTTGATCCAGAGATGAAAACCCACTATATGTATTTGTCATTATTGAATAGCCATGCATCGCATTTACAAGAGTTTCATTCTTATAGTTTACAAGAGTTTCATTCTTATAGTATAGAGGTGTTATTTTAACTATTAATATAAAAAAAAGAAGTGCATTTCTTTTAGATCCCTTGTGTTTTATGCTTGGCTTGTCAATGTTTTATTTAGAACACTAAAATATTCTAGATGTATTAATTATTTAGCGATTTGGGATTCTCGGAGTGAACATCAATGTAACTTGGCCCAAGGATTTGACTTTATATCTGGAACTGAGGGTGAATATATCAGCTGATTTCCTTTCTTCAGCGCAAAATGGAAGAGAATTCAACCCCGTTCTCTGAAATTTTCACCACGATTTCAATGCAAAACCGACTCCCTAAATCACTCAGGGATTGTTATCCTATTAACTAACTGTTTCAGGGCTTTTACTTAATAACTATTCGACCTGAATTGTGAAAGAGATGAGCTCGTTTTCCTTGTCAAAATATTTCATCCTCTGCTGCTACAACACGTTATACCACAGAATTGATGGCACTTATAGTCCAAGCAGACTTAATAGGACTTGAAGAAGAAATTTCGACCTCCCTTGGGATTGAACTCGGCCCTTAATAATTGATCATAAAACCTTGCTCAAAGAAAACCCACAAATGTGAAATTCATCCCTTCTTCAAACTTCAGATCTAATGCTCCTCTCGCCCTCTGTTATCCAATAAATAGATCTGTGATGATGATGTGCTCTCAGCACGATTACAGACCTTGTTGTATGGCTCCCTTGCGCTGCGAATACGTGGAGCGACCCAATGTGTTGCCGCCAACAGCCGCCCGGTATTGCAAGTTCTTGATCTGTTAAATTCACTTCATAACATGAGTTTTCAATATTGCAGTCTCCCTGATCAACGATTTCTTTCAATGAACATCTTGTAATGATGTAGCGGTCTTCTAAGGAGCGTTTCCTCTCCTGATCTATCAGCGCCTTTTGGTATTGAGATCTTCTCCCTTGAATTTCGGCTCTGCACTGTGTTGTAGTTAGGATCAACAATACCGCAGATATATCTATTGTCCTCCTTCGGCGCTAGTGGATCCCTTGACTGCGATAAACTATGACAATCGTTCTATGAGTCTAGGGGCTGCAATTCAGTAATCAAGACCTTTAGCCAATACAATCTACTCCAATCAACCTGCAGAGAAGCTCCAAAAACCAATACCCTCAAACAGAAACAATGATAGATGAGTGAAACCCTCGACATATATCGATATGAAGAGACCCACCACTGATATCAAATACCACTGAACATGGAAATGCTGGTTAGAGTGAAAATAAATCCCATCGAAGTTCCTTGCATAAAACTTTCAAGATGGCAAGATGTACTAAAATCCAAAATCGCTAAATAATCAACACGTCTAGAATATTTTATTGTTCTAAATGAAACATTGACCAACTAAGCATAGAACAAAAGGTATTCTAAATGAAACATTGACCAACTAAGCATAGAACAAAAGGGATCTAAAAGAAATGCAGCACTTTATTTATATTATTAACTAAAAATAACACATACCTATACAATCAGATTGCAACTCTTACCAATGGCATCCATGACTATTCAATAATGACAAATCTAAACACTAAAGCACAATCATCAATTGTGGAACCTGAATGGATCCACTAGACATTTACATCTACAAGGTTTTCATCCATGCGATGAAAAATAGAATTAGCCTTTGCCAAGCTTCCGAATAAAACAAAAATAGATTGATGGACTACGAGGCCCGTAATGGATAGGTCTTATCCTTTTTTTTAAAGGTTGGATGGACTCTCTACAAGTCTTATTTTATTATTTTCCTCAAAAAACAAAGGTAAATATTATTGGTTGATACTAGGAAAAACACCACAGTAAATACTATGGGAAGATTTTGTCCACTTTGACCATATCAAGAAAAGAGAATATTACAATAACCTTTTAAAAAATGTAAGATCTATATTTTAACATTTATTTAAATTTTTCTCAATTGCTATTGGTGTGGGTGTTTCCTTATAGTACATCATTAGTTCATCTAGTGGATATACTTTGAGACATATACATATGGCAGAATTTGACATGCCTAACTTCATTTACTATAGATAATTTTTTCATTGGTTATATTTACAGTGACTTTTTACATGGCCCAGGCCATAGAAAAAGTACTTCAAGCTATAATTTTCATCTCTGTTACGGGTCAATTCATCTTCATCTAAGAATCACTCTATTGTGATTATCTCTTAATATGTAGCGATAACTACAACAATGAAAATGATTCTTTCATTGATTATATTGACAGTGACTAGACGATAGAAAAAGTACTTCTAGATATAATTTTCATCTAAGTCAATTCATCTTCATCTAAGAATCATTCTATTGTAATTATCTTTTAATATGTAGCAATAACTACAACAATCAGGGCTAACTCCAATTCATTGTGGCAACAATTCAAACATAGATCTACCCAAGGATCACGCTTTTCACCAAATAAGAAAACACACACAAATACAAGACATCATTTTATAAAAGAGCTTATATACAATAGTGATATATATTTACACTTTTGCAAGTCAAAAGACCAATTAACAAGTATATTCACAAAGTCTGATATATATTTACACTTTTGCAAGTCAAAAGACCAATTAACAAGTATATTCACAAAGTCATTTGCTAAAACATATTTTTGTATTTTTTAGACAATATGATGTAAATTTATTTCTAAATTTGTATAGAAGACATTGTATATATATGTTTGTATACATGTGTTTGTAAAATAAAAGATTTATAAAACAATACGAATAAATAAGGTCTGGTATCAAAATTTATAAAACCTATTTTATTTATGTAATTATATGTGTTTTTTGGAAAATATTTAATTATAATTATGTTTAATTTGTTTTCACTTTCACATTTCACTTAACCATACACAATTTATATAAATACAAATTATATATGGGAAAGCTAGTTTAATTTCTTACATCTCATGCTTTTATAACATATCAATCATAAAGCATGATACTTTTGAGTAGCTCTCTTCCAATAAGTGAACACAGTGTAGTAGCAATACCACTTTTGTGTCACGCAGAGCATTGTCTTCCAAAAAAATAAGTCCTCGCAGATTAAAAAAAAAAAAATTCCACGAATCAACAATTGAATATGTCCACACTGAAAAGAGCAGAGGCGCACAGCTCTCTAACTCAACACACAAACACTAAACACAAGAACATATGAACACTTGCTTCATTCACAGATTCAACAGGTATATATACAAGCTGGAGAAGTTTCTGGAGATCAATTGAGTCGGTGGCTTGCTGGAGAAGCTTCCCTGTTTTCAACAGTTTCTAGAATCAGCATTAAATCGCTGTTGAACATTTGTGATAGGTAGTTGGAATTAATTAGTTTCTTCCAACACTCCCCCTTAATTCCAACTACATATAATAAACAAGACACTATACTCTTAATGGTCATGCCTGCTGGTCTAAGTCTCAGCTAGGCTTACAACAAAATTTGGATTTTCTACAATGTACAACATATTTCTACATATTTCAAATTTAGCCTTTCCAAGAGGCTTGGTGAATATGTCAGCCACATTTTCATTTGTATTACAATATGATAAGTCAATTTCTTTTGATTGCAATTTTTCTCTTACAAAATGATGTGTCTCAATGTGTTTTGTCCTTGCATGATATATAGGATTGTTTGCCAATTTGATAGTGCTTTGATTGTCACATCTGATTACTGTAGGTGCTTGTTGTGTTTCTCCAACATCTTCAAGGATCCTTCTAAGCCATATTGCTTCACAGGTTGCACTGCATAATGCTTTATATTCAGCTTCAGTGGATGAAAATGAAACAGTTGGTTGTTTCTTACTGCTCCATGATATTGGTCCTGAACCAATATTGAACACGTATCCAGTAGTGGATTTCCTATTATCTGGATTTCCAGCCCAGTCAGAATCAGAATAACCTGCCAATTCAACATCAAATTCATCAGTATACATAATACCAAAATTAAGTGTTCCTTTCAGATATCAAAGGACTTTCTTTGCTGCTTTCCAATGGCTTTCACAAGGCTTAGCCATGAACTGAGTAAGTATGCTGACAGAATATGCTATATCTGGCCTGGAATGGTGAGATAATTCAGACTTCCCACCTGTTGACGGTACATAGTTCCATTCACCTCTTTGGTTCCATCATCACTGCACAATTTGACATTTTGTTCTAAAGGAGTAGATGTTGCCTTGCATTCACTCATATTGAATCTTTTAAGGATTTCCCTTGTATATTTGCTTTGTGTGATCAGTGTCTTACCAGGCTCCCTCCAAACTTCAAGACCTAAACAATAATGAAATTCACCAAGATCCTTCATCTCAAATACATGTGACAACTAATTTTTAATTTCTTCAATCATCTTGCATGCATTTCCTATTATGATTAGATCATCAACATATACTGATATTAAAGCAACATTCTTGTCTTTATCTTCCTTGATGTATAAATTAGGATCATTCTTGCTTCTTATAAAACCTTTCTCATAAAAGAAAGAATCAATTTTCACATACCATGACTTTGGTGCTTGTTTCAAGCCATATAAAGCTTTCTCTAACCTGCAAACCAGATGCTCCTGTCCCTGTTTTACAAACCCTTCAAGTTGAACTAAATAAACTTCTTCTTTTAACTCACCATTCAAAAATGCAGATTTGACATCTAATTGGTGCATTTTCCAATTATATTTTTTAGCTAATGCAATCATGATTCTAATTGTGTTCAACTTAGCTACAGGTGCAAAAGTATCTTCATAATCAATTCCCTCCTTTTGTGAATATCCTTTGGCAACCAATCTAGCTTTATGTTTATCAATACTTCCATCAGCATTAAATTTAGATTTATAAAGCCATTTGCATCCTATGGGAACTTTGTTTTTGGGAACTTTGTTTTTAGGCAATTCTGTTAATTCCCATGTGTCATTCTTCATTATAGAGTTATATTCTTCATTCATTGCATTTCTCCATTCTTCATATTCTTTAGTTTCATCATAGCTTGAAGGTTCTACAACATTCATAACCTGAGACATTAATGCATAATCTTTATACTTTACAGGTACCTGACTTTGACGTGATGACCTTCTTGGAGTTTTACTGCTTTCATTTTTCTTTTGGCTTTGTAGAGTCTCCTCTCCTCTCTTTGAAGTGTCATGACTGCTTGATGGTACTTGTTCTTGATCTTGTACCTGTTCCTGTGCTTGTTCCTGTTCTTGTTCAACATTTGTGTCTAATTTGACATAATCATCAATATTATGCCATACACTATTATTTATTTTATTACCTTCATTTGCATTCTCATGAAACACCACATCCCTACTTGCAAGCAGTCTATGAGTACTGGGATCAAACAACTTGTATGCTTTTTGTTTATCACAATAACCAATAAATATGCACTTAATTGACTTTGCATCAAGTTTTCTTCTTTCATCTTTTGGAATGTGAGCAAATGCCTTGCAACCAAAAACTCTTAAATGACTCACTTTTGGTTTGTACCCATAAAATGCTTCAAAAGGTGTTTTAAGCTCTAAACTTTTGGTTGGACTCCTATTTTTCAAATAAACAGCAGTATTAATGGCTTCAGCCCAAAAAACATTAGAGATATTTTTACCTTGAAGCATACTACGTGCACATTCAACTAGTGTTCTGTTTCTCCTCTCAGCAACTCCATTTTGCTGAGGTGTATGTGGCACTGTAAATTGTTGCTAAATCCCATTTCTTTTACAATATTGATTAAATTCTCTTGATTTGAATTCTCCCCCTTGATCAGATCTCAAGATTTTAATTAATTACCAATTTGTTTTTCTACCATATTCTTAAATTCTTTAAAATACTCAAAAACATCACTCTTCTTTCTTATGAAATAAACCCATGTATATCTAGATCTATCATCCACAAAAATAAGAAAATATCATACTCCACCAATAGATCTAGTTTGCATAGGTCCACATACATCAGTATGAATTAATTCAAGTATTTCCCTTTGCCTTTTTTCTTTATCTATAGGAAATTCCTCCCTATGTTGCTTGCCAAGTACACATGCGTCACATTCAACATGATCATTTTTCAAGATAGGAAGACCTTCAACCATAGTGTTCTTTTGAAGTAGCATTAAATCTTTGTGATTTAGATGTCCATACCTTTGATGCCATAAATCTACTGTTGATATTGCTGTAGATGCCAATGCTTGATGACTTTTCCTGGTCACATCCAGCTTATACAAGCCTCCAACTCTGGTTCCTGTGGCAATAACCTTGTACTTATCTTGAATGTCTTTCACTACACACTGTGATTTAACAAATTCCACCTTCAAATCTTGGTCAGTAATAGTAGAAACAGAAATTAAATTCTTTTTGATATCAGGAACATACATCACATTATGGATCTGTTTCTCTTGTCCATTAGGCAAATTCACACCTATTACTCCATAACCTTGAACTTTAAGTGATCTGTTATCTCCTAGGCAAACATATGTTCCATCAATATTTTCATGATATTCATCAAACCACTCCTTATTACAAGACATATGGAGTGATGCCCCAGAATCAATGAACCAAGCATTCTTATCATCATTTTCCACAGACAATGCAGCATCAGAAACAAACAATTTAAGATTTTTAAATCCATCATTGATATCCTTGTCCACAAAATTTCCATTATGCCTTCTGTTTCTTTGCCTAGACTCATTATATTTCCCTTTATAACAATCTTTAAAATGATGCCCAGGTTTACCACAAAAATAACACTCATTATTTCTCTTTGGAAATTTAGACTGTGTCATATATTTTTGCTTTGCTTGAAACTTGCCTCCTTTGTTCTTGTCCATGGCTTGCCTCTGTATGGATATTTGCCCTTGGCCACCAATGCTAAGTCTGAACTGCTAGAGCCGAAAAAGTTCTTCATTCTCTCCTCCTCTTGTAGAAGAATTCCTGTCAATTCATCAAATGAAGGGGGTTTCTCTCTAGCTGCAAGACTTGAAACAAAAATTTGATAATCTTGCACTAAACCATTTAATATAATGGTGACTAAGTCAGTATTAGACACCTTTTCACCAATATCTCCTAACTTATCAATTAATCTTTGACACGAGATATGAAATTGCTTATACTTTCATTTGCTTCCATTTTTAGAAATAAAAGCTTAGTCTTCAAAAACAAGATTCGGTTTGTATTTGTTGTTTCATACAAACCCTTCAACGTATCCCATGTTTATTTTGATGTCTTGCAATCTCTGATATGAGGAATAATGTTGTCCTTTACGGACATACGCAACAGCACCTTTGCTTTTGTCTCCCTTCTCTCCCAATCTGGAATAGAACCTGCAATAGTGGGTTTGGGCTCATCCCCACTTACAATGGACCACAAATTATTTCCTTCTAAAATAGTCATTAACTTGAATTTCCAATTCACATAGTTTTCTCCATCAAGTTTGGTGGATTCATTCATATAATTATCAAGCAATAAATTTGCCATGATGAAAAAAAAACTTTATCCAATCACCAAAATACCACCAAATCCAAATGCACCAATTTTTCACTAAATCTCAGAAACCTTTTCACCACTCATGCACCATAAAAATCTTCTTCTTCTTTTTTTTTTTTTTTTTTTTTTGTCTTTCACAATTTCAATGTTTCCTTACTCAATAATAAAGTGTCAAGATAAACCAAATTTCCAACCAAAAATACCACTGGACTCCTATTTTGTGGTTTATCACATCTACCATACTCGTACCTCCACACTCCTCTTTAACTACTTAAAAATTTCCAAATTTTTTTAAGTTGCAAACAGAGTGGGACATAGAATTAACGAGTGGGACATAAATTGATTTCTGACATTACTGTAGTTTGCAGAAGATAAGTTTCTCCTAAATTAGATTGAACTCTTTACTAAAATTAACGAAAAGTGGGAACTTCATACATGCAGACCACAACACTGATTTTTTTTTTTTTTTTCATATCCATGCACAAGTTCAAAATTATCATACTTCATCCATGTATCAAAAGACTAAAACTACAGACTCTTAAATCTTCCAGCCCACAAATTTTAAATTAAGAGATTAAAACACAGATGACTCCGATCTTAAACATCCACAAATCTGAGACCTTGTAGCTTAATGTGTCTATAACATTCAAGCCTTTAATTTCTTCGCTGTAGTCTTTCAACAAGACGCTGGAATTTCAGATGCCCTTCGAGCCCTGGGGCGCCTCTTAGATTAAGAACGTCAAGCTGGAGAATTCAAGATTTTCACATAATAATAACATTGGAAAAACAATAATGGGATTTTAAAAATGCCAAACGGCCATCACAATTCTAGCCTGAAGAGACCTTAAGCATCAGCCGCACCAAAACTTGAAAAAAAAAACATCACTCATCAGCATAAAATAAGGCATCCAGCATTTTAACGCACAGTCACAGAACTTACTCAAATGCCGTTTTCTGCCACGGTCGCCTCACTCACAAATACAGAGTACTCACACAGAACTTCAACTGCTTCACACAACGCTCACCACTGAGCTTAACACGACGCTTACCATACTTTCGCTACGTGGCTCTGATACCATGAAAAGAGTAGAGGCGCACAGCTCTCTAACTCAACACACAAACACTAAACACAAGAACATATGAACAAGTCTTGCTTCATTCACAGATTCAACAGGTATATATACAAGCTGGAGAAGTTTCTGGAGATTAGTTGAGTCAGTGGCTTGCTGGAGAAGCTTCCCTGTTTTCAACGGTTTCTAGAATCGGCATTAAATTGCTGTTGAAAATTTGTGACAGGTAGTTGGAATTAATTAGTTTCTTCCAACACACATGACCCTTGGTTCGACTGAAGGAAAACCCCTTGTTGGAAAATTAATCCCACTGACCGCGTTAATTAGTAAAACAACAACCATACGTGTTGTACCCCTCAAGTGTAGGTTACGGATTTTTTTGCAGGTTAGTTCTGAGTAAAAATACGAGTTCTCTATTCCGCGAGACACATCAGATAATTAAAGTCAAATAGTTTTTTTTGCAGGTTAGTTCTGAGTAAAAATACGAGTTCTCTATTTCGCAAGACACATCAGATGATTAAATTCAAATATAAATTTAATGAAGGGTTAGCAAATGTATGGTTAAACATTTACTTTGCAACTTTTACTTGTAGTCTGCAACTTCTGCAAGTTCAGAAAATTGCTCATCCTGTGCGTGATGTTTTGTTCAGTGATGTATTATCGTCTCAAAAATGCATGTTTAGAAAAATATGAAGGAAAAATTCTATTGCATAGGCGAGGAGTTGAGAGGGTGTGAGTGTGAGCGGTAGAGATGAGAAAATTGTGGAGAAAATATTGGTGGGTGCATGAAAACAAGTTCTTACCGAGTTTTAAGAGAGTTACTTTGTACAGTTGCGATTTGTTTTCTGTAAGATTTGTTGAGGGAGACTGCCCTCCCTTGTCCCCCTTAGAAATTATTTCACACTCTGTCGAGTTGCAATTTTCTCTCGTAACTGATTTGTTGAGGGACGCTGCTCTCCCCTATCCCCCTGAAATTATTTCACGTGGTATCAAAGCCAGTTAAACTCTGTTAGTGTTAAAACAAGTCTTTTTACTGGAAATTTAAAGTTGTGTATTTTCCAAGACGGGGAAAGTTTTTTACATCATGAAATGGCAGCATCAAGCACAGGTTTGACTAATCCTCAGATACCTTAGTTTAATGTAAAAACTTATGATTACTGGGCTACATCCAGTACATATATTTTTAGACATATAAATATTGTAAAATGTGATTGATTTACTTATATGCAAAACTTCATTTATTGAAAATAATTTTTTGATTGGCTATATTGACATTGACTTTGTACATAGCTTAGATGATAGAAAAAGTATTTTAAGGTATGATTTTCATCTTGGTTCAAGTGTCATTTCATGGGAATCTAAGAATCATTCTATTGTGATTATCTCATTAGCAGAAGTGAGTAATCTCTCAAACAATTTGGTTATAAGTAGTATTGGATGATCTTCAATAATGATAAGAAGGGCTAACTCCAATTCATTGTGGCAACAAATCAAACATAGATCTACCCAAGGATCATGCTTTTCACTAAATAAGCAAACACATAAATACAAGACATTATCTTATAAAAATCTTGTATACAATAGTGATATATATTTACACTTTTGCTAGTCAAAAGACTAATTGACTAGTATATTCACAAAGCCATTGCTAAAACATATTTTTGAATTCTTAAACAACATGATGTTGTAATTTTTTTTGAGAATTCCTTTTAAAAGAAGTTTTATTTGTATGTTTGTATGTATGTGTTTATGAGATAAAAAGATTTGTAAAACAATGCAAGTGAATGAAATTTGGTGTCAAAATTTATAAGACCTATCTTATTTATGTAATTGTATGTATTTCTTTTAAACATATTTAATTATAATTGTAATTAATTTATTGCTACTTTCATCAACATATACATTATATTTTACATAACAAACTTTATATCACTATTAAAAAAATCTCAAATTTCACTTAATTATACACAACTTTTATAAATACAAACTATATATTCAAATTCATTATTAAATATCTCTATTAATTTATTCTCCATTGTAATACCATATATTCCATTCCATAATCATTTAAATATCTCTATTAATTTATTCTCCATTGTAATACCATATATTCCATTCCATAATCATTTAATTCTTATTGTGCCTCCATATATTCCATTCCATAATCATTTAATTCTTATTGTGCCTCCATAGAGTTAACCTACACCTATGTGCATAATAAAATCTCCATAATCATTTAATTCTTAGTGTGCCTCCATAGAGTTAGCCTGCGCCTATGTGCATAATAAAATCATAGAATCATGTGCGTGTGTCGCTCTTTCTCCATCGTACGTGAACTCCATGTTAAACAAAATAAAATAAATAACAAAATAAAATAAAATTATATACCTCTATTATAGTGAAATGCATACAAAAACATAATTTTATTTATATATATATAATTTTACAGTTTTTTTAAATCTTATATTAGGTTATAAAAACATTATTGATTTTATTGATTAAATGAATAAAAATATAAATATAAATTAAAATATAATTTTATTTGAAAATATAAATATTAAACAAAGTTTTTTTGGTAAAAATCACATAAGTGAATTTTTTTGTCCGAGGCTTTTCAAACCAACAAGTGTAGTTCGTCATCAGAACCAGATCAATATGAACCAGACTTGTTGGTTCGAAAACACCTAGGCCAAAAAATTTCTCTCATATAATTTCTACCGAAAGACTTTGATTAATTCATTATGGATCACAGAGACTTGAATGCAAAAATATAGATATTTTTAAAAATATTTTTTTACATCAAAATATTTATTAAATATAATATTTCTAAATTTTGATTTATTTTTATTTTTTATGGAGTGATTTTTTTGGGCGATAAGATTTGTAATATTCACTTTTCTTGATAGGGTCAAAGTGGATAGAATCTTCCCATGGTATTTACTGTGGTGTTTACCTATTATGGTATCGGTTCATGGTATCGGCCCATGGTATTTACCTTCTTTTTTCAAGGAAAACAATAAAATAAGGCTTCACCTTCTTTTTTCAAGGAAAACAATAAAATAAGGCTTCTAGAGAGTCCACCCAACCTTTAAAAAGGGGATAAGAGCTAAGCATTGGGGGAATCGAGACTCTATCTATCGATTTGTGTTTTATTTGAGAACAGGCTAGTTTTAGTTTTGATCCCAAGGGACGAAAACCCAATGGGTGTAATTGTCTATTAGATCCATTCATTCAGGGTCCACAATTGTGCTTCAATGTTTATATTTTTCATTATTGAACAGCCATGCATGGCATTTGCCAGAGTTGCAATCTTATAATATCGACATGTGTTATTTTCAACCATTAATATAAATACCATTAATATAAATAAAGGATTGCATTTCTTCTATATCCCTTGTGTTTTATGCTTGACTTGTCAATATTTTATTTACAACACTAAAATATTCTAGATGTATTAGTTATTCAGCGATTTGGGATTTTACAGAATTACATTCTGGGAACGGTGAACATCAATGTATCTTGGCCGAAGGATTTAACTTTATATCTGGAACTGAGGGTGAATATCTCAGCTGATTTGCTTTCTTGAGCGCAAAATGGATGAGAATTCAACACCTTTCTATGAAATTTTCACCACGATCTCAATGCAAAACCGACTCCCT
Source organism: Pinus tabuliformis (assembly GCA_031772625.1). NCBI lineage: Eukaryota > Viridiplantae > Streptophyta > Pinopsida > Pinales > Pinaceae > Pinus > Pinus tabuliformis. The sequence continues at coordinate 778,598,608 of CM062812.1, read as the reverse complement.
AAATCACGCAGGCATTGTTCTTCTATTAACTAACTGCTTCAGGGGTTTTACTTAATAACTATTCGACCTGAATTGTGAAGGAGATGAGCTCGATTTCCTCGTCAAAATAATTCATTCTCTATTTTTACAACACGTTATACCACAGAATTGATGACACTTATAGTCCAAGTAGACTTAATAGGACTTGAAGAAGAAATTTCGACCTCCCTTGCGATTGAACTCGTCCCTTAATAATTGATCATAAAACCCACAAATGTGAAATTCTTCCCTTCTTCAAACTTCAGATCTAATGCTCCTCCCGCCCTCTGTTATCCAATAAACATATCTGTGATGATGATGTGCTCTCAGCACGATTACAGACCTTGTTGTATGGCTCCCTTGCGCTGCGAATACGTGGAGTGACCCAATGTGTTGCCGCCAACAGCCACCCAGTCTTGCAAGTTTTTGATCCGTTAACTGCACTTCACAACATGAGTTTTCAATATTGCAGTCTCCCTAATCAACGATTTCTTTCAATCAACATCTTATAATGATGTAGCGGCCTTCTAAGGAGCGTTTCCTCTCCTGATCTATCAGCGCCTCTTGGTATTGCGATCTTCTCCCTCGAATTTCGGCTCTGCAATGTGTTGTACGTAGGATCAACAACACCGCAGATATATCTATTGTCCTCCTTCGGCGCCAGTGGATCCCTTGACTACGATAAACTATGACAATCATTCTATTAATCCAGGGGTTGCAATTCCGTAATCGGGACCTCTGGCCAATACAATCTACTCCAATCAACCTGCAGAGAAGCTCCAAAAACCAATACCCTCAAAACAAAAACAAATAATAGATGAGTGAAAGCCTGGACATATATCGATATGAAGAGACCAACCACAGTGATATCATATCCCACCCAAGATGGAAATATCACTATCCCACCCAAGATGGAAATATCGGTTAGAGTGAGAATAAATTCCATCGAAGTTCCTTGTATAAAACCTTCAAGATGGCAAGATGTACTACTGTAATATCCCAAATCGCTAAATAATCAACACATATAGAATATTTTATTGTTCTAAATGAAACATTGACAAACCAAGCATAGAACATAAGGGATCTAAAAGAAATGAAGCCTTTTATTTATATTATTAGTTGAAAATAACACATGCCCATACAATAAGATTGCAATTCTTACAAATGGCATTCACGACTGCTCAATAATGACAAATCTAACCACTCAAGCACAATCGTCAATTGTGGACCGTGAATGGATCCATGAGACAATTACAATTTACACCGATGGGGTTTTTGTCCCTGGGATCAAAACTAGAATTAGTCTCTGCCATGTTCTCAAATAAAACAAAAATAGATAGATAGACTGCGGACACCCCCAATGCTTAGTTCTTATCCCTTTTTTAAAGGTTTGATGGACTCTCTAGACCATGGGAAGATTTTGTCCACTTTGACCATATCAAGAAAAGAGAATATTACAATAACCTTTTAAAACATGTAAGATATATATTTTAACATTTATTTGATTTTTTCCCTGTTACTATTGGTGTGGGTGTTTCCTTGTATTAGTTCATCTAGTGCATATATTTTGAGACATATACATATTGTAGAATTTCACTGATTTACTTATATGACTAACTTCATTTACTGTAGATATTTTTTTCATTAGTTATATCCACATTTTTTTCATTGGTTATATTGACAATGGCTTTTTATATGGCCTAGATGATAGAAAAAGTACTTCAAGCTATAATTTTCATCTTGGTTAAGGGTCAATTCATCTTCATCTCTTAATATGTAGCGATAACTACAACAATGAAGATAGTTTTTTCATTGGTTATATTTACAATGACTTTTTACATGGCCGAGATGATAGAAAAAGTACTTCAAGGTATAATTTTGATTAGGTTTAAGGGTCAATTCATCTTCATCTAAGAATCATTCTATTGTGATTATCTCTTAGTATATAGCCATAACTACAACAATCTATCAGACAATTTGGTTATAAGTAGTATTGAGTGATCTTCAATAACCACAAGAAGGGCTAACTCCAATTCATTGTGGCAACAATTCAAGCATAGATCTACCTAAAGATCGTGCTATTCACTAAATAAGAAAACACACAAATACAAGACATCATTTTATAAAAGAGCTTGTATACAATAGTGATATATGTTTAAACTTTTGCAAATCAAAAGACCAATTAATTAGTATATTCACAAAGTCATTTTCTAAAACATATTTTTGAATTTTTTTTAAGACAATATAATGTAAATTTATTTGAGAATTTGTCTAGAAGACCTTGTATATATATGTTTGTATGCATGTGTTTGTGAGATAGAAAGATTTGTAAAACAATGCAAGTGAATAAGGATTGGTATCAAAATTTATGAAACCTATTTTATTTATGTAATTGTATGTGTTTTTTTTGAAAATATTTAATTATAATTATGGTTAATTTGTTGTTATTTTAAAATCTAAATTAGCTATCCACAACTTTTATAAATACAAATGATATATTGGGAAATCTAGTTTGAAATCTAGTTTAATTTCTTACATGTCATGCTTTTATAACATATCAATCATAAGGCATGATACTTTTGAGTATCTCTCTTCCCATAAGTGAACACACTGTAGCAGAAATACCATTGTTGTGTCACGCAAAGCATTATCTTCCAAAAAAATAAGTCCTCGAAGATTAAAAAATTCCACGAATCAGCGGTTGAATATGTCCACACAACCCCTGGTTCGATTAAAGGAAACCCCCCTGTTGGGAAAATTAATCCCACCGACCACGTTAATTAGTAAAACAACAACCATACATGTGGTACACCTCAACTGTAGGTTACGGATTTGTTTGCAGGCTGAAGGATAAGTTCTAAGTAAGAATACGAGTTCTCCATTCCCCAAGACACATCAGATACTTAAAGTCAAATAGAAATTTAATGAAGGGTTGGTAAATATATAGTCAAACATTTACTCGACAACTTTTACTTGCAGTCTGCAACCTCTACAAGTTTAGAAAATCAATTACCTTGTATAATTGCTCATCCTGTATCTTGATGTTTTGATCAGTCATGTATTAATGTCTCAAAAATGCATGTTTAGAAAAATATGAAGGAAAAATTCTATTGCATAGTCGAGGAGTTGAGAGGGTGTAAGTCTGAGAGGTAGAGAGGAGAAAATTGGTGGGTGGATGAAAGCAAGTTCTTACGAGTTTTAAGAGAGTTACTCTGTCCAGTTGCGATTTGTTCTTCATAATTGATTTGTTGAGAGAGACTGCTCTCCCTTGTCCCCCTTAGAAATTATTTCACGTGGTATCAGAGCCAGTTAAACTCTATTCGTGTATAAACAAGTGTTTTTACTGGAAATTTAAAGTTTTAGAGTGTATTTGCGAGCAGGGGGGAAGTTTTTTTTACATTATGAAATGGAAGCATCAAGGAAAAGCTTGAATAATCCTCGGATACTTTAGTTTAATGTAAAAAATTATGATTACTAGGCTATAACAATGAAGCCTATGTTTTCTTCTCAAGACATTTGGGATCTGGTGTAGAATAGGTTCCAAGAACGAGTAGATGCAACAATATACATTGCCTTGTCTCAAGAAAAAAATGATTTGTTGAGGGATAACAGGAAGAAGGATGAAAAATCCCTCTTCTACCTCTTTCAAGCAGTTCATGGAAGTATTTTCCCAAGGATTGCAACATCAACAAAGTCCAAGCAAGCATGGGACACCCTCCAGACAACCTACAAAGGCATGGAAAAAAGTAAAGATATCAAAGCTACATATGCTAAGGAGAGACTTTGAAACAATTTGTATGAAAGAGTTTGAGAATGTATACTCATTCTTTACACATGTAATTGGATTGGTTACTCAAATTAGGTCTCATGGTGAAACACTTGAGGAAAGGAGAATAAATGAGAAAGTTTTGAGAAGTCTGCCAGCAACATTTGATGCCATTATTGTGGCAATAGAAGAGACAAAGGATTTCTCATAGATTTTAGTGGGTGAACTTCATGCATCATTGATTTCTCATGAAGATAGACTGAATAGAGAAACAAGATCCTCATTGGAGCATGCCTTCAAGACACAAGTTTCATTTGGTCATGCTAGAGGTGGAGGAAGGTCAAATGATGGAGGAAGAGGAATATGCCCATATCGAGGTGGAAGAGGTAGCCCGTCAGGCTCAATTGGAAGGGGCAGCAATCAAAATCCAAGTCAAGACCCAAGTGAGAATCAAGCACAAGGTCAGAGGTATGATAAATCTCAAGTTCAATGTCATTACTGTAAGAAGTATGGTCATTATTGTTGGACCAATCAGTGGGCAGCTAAACAAAATACAAGCAACAACAGATCAAACACATCACAAAAGAGACACAGGAGTTTTACGTGGTTCACCCAACCATTCTGGGCTACGTCCACCAAACATAGGCATCAACAATCTTATTATCAAAATAGAAGATTACAAGAGAATCAATTTCCTCTCAAACGCTCACACTCCCCACCCAATCCGTCTGGACACATGTTTTATAGCTAAGAGGATCTAACTGACTCATAAATCCTCCTAGAGCAAATATAGGATGCATTAACTCACTCCCAACAAAATAGAGCTAATATAGCAACCAAATCAGATTGTTGTCACCTACTGAGATTTTTGCCTATTTTATTAAAACAGAAAATCTCAACAATCTCCACCTTAACAACAATTAGCTTGATGCCCTGTTTCTTTATTATTTATTTTTTCTGCAAGCCAAGAGAAGCCAAACACCAACGCAGCTTCTCCAACAAAACTGTTTTCGTGAACATGTCTGCACAGTTTTCCTTTGTATGCACCTTTTCAAGAGAGACTCCCCTTTCAGTGATAACCTATCTTACAAAATGGTACTTAATTGGAATATGATTTGATTTACTATGATAGGCCGGATTCCTAGCCAAATGTATTGCACTTTGACTATCACAAAGTAACCTGATGTTGTCCTGTAACCTACCAAACTCACCAAGCAAACCTTTCAACCAAACCACCTCTTTGCAAGCATGAACTAACCCTGCTCTTCCTTCTAACTAAAACAGATTTCCTACTTTCTTAGCTTTCATTACTAGTAAAATACCTTTGTAAATTTTCATTACTCCACCTTGAATGAAAGTTTTATATCCATTTGTATCAAGTGCCCCCAGTGAAATTATATTTTCTCTTAAATCTGGTACATGTCTTACATCAGTTAACATTTTGGTTGTCCCATCAAACATTTGCAGCTGTATACTCCCTATTCCCACAATATTAGATGTGACATCATTACCCATGTACACGACTCCATCATTCACTGATCTATATGTCTTAAACCAGTCTCTATGAATACACATGTGGTTTGATGCACCGGAATCTAACAACCAATGTTGATCATGATTTGACAAATTAACTGATAAGACTTCGTCGCTCATACCTGAACCAGATGCTGAACCTGTATCAGTCGTGTTCGCTTCCTTCTTTTCTGTCGATGAAGCTTCTTTAGAAGTTTGTTGTCGCTTCCAGCAATCCTTCTTCAAATGCCCTGATTTGCCGCAGAACCAACACTTTACTTTACTCTTCTTCCCCTTGGACTTTGAACGCGAATCGCTGCACTTACCAGAGCGTCTTTCTCTAGAATGACCTCTAGCCATCATTGCCTCTGATGTAGAGGTGTCAGCGTTCGACCGCTTCCTGGTCTCCTCGGACAACAAAGCTACGACGACATCATCAAATTCAATGGTTTCGGATGAACTAAGACTTATAGACGTAACAAAATGATCCCACAACTCAGGAAATGAGCACAATAAAGTTATGGCTTTATCCTCGGCTTCAAATTTTACTTCTATGCTTTCTAATTGCACCATTAAAGTATTAAAAACATTCAAATGATCAGTAATGGAAGTACCTTCCTTCATTCGCAAACTGTATAGCTGCTGCTTCAGGAGAATCTGGTTTGTCAAGGATTTTGTCATATACAGCTTTTCCAACTTCATCCACAAACCAGTCGCAGTCTTCTCTGACACGATGTTAAATAAAACATCATCAGCCAAACACAATCGGATTCTGCTCAAGGCTCTTCCATCCAATTCATTCCACTCATCATCTGTCACGGGGTAAGGCAGTTTGGATCTGCCCAACAACGCCTTCGCCACGCCTTGTTGTACCAGCAGATCATGCATCTTTACCTTCCAGATCTCGAAATTATTTTTGCCATTAAATTTCTCGATTTCAAATCGGGCACTCTGAGTTTTCGCCATCTCGTTTAAAAAATCAAAGAATCTCCAATTCCAACTTTTAAAAAAAAGTTAATCTATAACAAATGCCAATGCTTTATTGTATAATGCTTTTATTCTATAATAAAAACAAACAAACCCCTTTGCTGTCTTTTAACCAAAAAACCCGCGCCGGAAGCAAATACACACGCACCAGAAAGGGACTTGGCGCTTGCTAAAGAACAGAAGATCCGCGCCAATGAAAAATCGGTGTAAGGCAAAAAACTTGGCGCGATTTTACCTTTAAATTCCGCGCCGATCTGAAACTTGGCGCACAGGCGCACTTAATTAAATCGGGTCCGCGCCATTTCAGTATTTTGGCGCTACTGTGTTAATGTAAAACGCGCCAACTGCAAAAAAACCTTTTTTTTGGGTTTTACGCACCAATGTTTACCACGCATATTCCTTGGATTTCTTTTACTTTCATCTGTCTGTATTTTGGAAAGCTTTTATGGTTTTACGGTTATCCACCGATTTTGAAATATCTTTCTCATTTTACTCTTCGCCATCACAAGTTCTAGCAATCTGTACAATCTCATGATGAAAAGTATGCGTACTGGTGAAGGATTACCTGTTTGATATAGGTTAGAATCACTACATTGAAATCCACTGCGAAATTCGAACGGTGCTGACTGTGAAGAGATGTAAAGTGGGAACAGAGATCAATATTTGATACTTCACGTGATGAAAATTGAATTCATCAATGGGCATTGCCTTTTCTTATATTCTATCTACAATACAAGCAGCCCAACAATTGTAGATGGTACACCCCATAGCCACGCATACGCAACCACAAGCATACTATTTAAGAACCACGCAGTGCAATCTTATACATGCGGCCTTCACAATTCTCATTTGGTTTCAAACGAGCTGCGGCAACATTCTCTGGTCAGCGTGCTGGTATACACAGGGTTCATATTCAAAACAACTTGCTATTCAACATCGGTCCACCCTTTAACCTCTGCAGATGTCCATTGCCACCATGTCTTTCACCTTCAGTCTGTTCAATAGTTTCAACGCCTCCAACTCGCTCTGATACCAATTGTTGGAGCAGTCAGTGGGCAGCTAAACAAAATACAAGCAACAACAGATCAAACACATCACAAAAGAGACACAGGAGTTTTACGTGGTTCACCCAACCATTCTGGGCTACGTCCACCAAACATAGGCATCGGCAATCTTATTATCAAAATAGAAGATTACAAGAGAATCAATTTCCTCTCAAATGCTCACACTCCCCACCCAATCCGTCTGGACACCTGTTTTATAGCTAAGAGGATCTAACTGCCTCATAAATCCTCCTACAGCAAATATAGGATGCATTAACTCACTCCCAACAAAATAGAGCTAATATAGCAACCAAATCAGATTGTTGTCACCTACTGAGATTTTTACCTATTTTATTAAAACAGAAAATCTCAACAATTATACAAATGAATGTAGAAAGAAGCAATATGACATAAGTAACAAACTAAGTGTAAATTTCACAAAGGAAAATCAGAACCATGATAACATGTTTTTAGCTTGTAATGTAGCACATGAAAAATAAAGTGATGTATGGTTTCTAGATTCAGGGTGTAGTAATGACATGTCAGGGAACATAGAAATGCTTTCCAATTTAGATGAAAGTGTGTAATCTGAAGTGACATTAGGGACTGATAGCAAAGTATCTGTCATCGGAAAATGAAGAGTCAATATTCTAAAAAAGAAGGGGGAGAAGAAATACATTTCTGATGTTTATTTTTTCTCTAGTTTGAAGCATAACCTCATAAGAATTGGACAACTCGTGCAAAAGGGATACAATGTCTTTTTCAAAAATGATGAGTGCACAATTCTGGATAAGCCTCCAAGTAGACAAATGATTGAAAAAGTTCAGATGACAAGCAATAGAATGTTTCTCCTAAAGATAAAATCATATTTGAAGGAAGAATGTGCATAAGCACAATTGTTAATGAATTCACAAGAGGATGAAAGAAAAGTTGCAGTTGTCACACAAGTAAACTTTCAAGGAGAGTTCAAAGATGAAACTTGGTTATGGCATTTGATATTTGGTCATCTCAAGTTTGGAGGTTTGAATTTGTTGCATAGGAAGGAAATAGAAGCAATAATAAAAAAATGACACATGGGAGTTAGCGGACCTTCCACAAGGAAAATAAGTCATTGGAGTGAAGTGGGTCTATAATACCAAGAGAAACTTTGAGGGAAATATTGAAAGGCATAAAGCATGGCTAGTTGCCAAAGGATACAAGCAACAACATGGAAGAGATTACGCAGAGACATTTGCACCAGTCATGAGGATGGAGATAGTACGTATAGTGGTGTCGACTGCTACGCAACATAAATGGAAAGTGTATCAAATGGACGTAAAATCAACGTTCTTAAATGGAGTGTTGAAATAGGAAGTATATGTTGCGTAACTACCTAATTATGAGGTAGAAGACCAAGAAGACAACGCGTATAGGTTGAGGAAAGCTCTTTATGGTCTAAAACGAGCAACGCATGCCTGGAACAATAGAATAGACACTTACTTGATGGACAATGGCTTCGACAAATGTGACAATGGGCCTACTCTGTACATCAAAGAGAGGGTTGGTAAACTTATTATTGTTGTCTTGTATGTAGATGATTTGATTTTTATAGGCAGTGATGATTTCCTCATCGTTGATTTCAAAAAGTCATGAAATTGAGTTTTAAATGACTAACTTGGGGTTGTTAAGGTATTTTTTGGCCATAGAAGTGAAGCAAACAAAAAATTGTATTTTTATTTCCCGAGAAAAGTATGTAGCAACCATTTTGGAGAGTTTTAATATGCATAACAACAAGTCTGCACCAACTCCAACTGTCATGGGGTTGAAGTTCAGCAGGGAAAATTGCAGCAACAATGTCAATCCAACATTATACAAAAGCATGGTGGGCAGCTTGTTGTATTTCATGACAACTAGCTTGGATATAATGTATGCAATCAGCCTAGTGTCGAGGTTTATGGGACACATTGACAATCCGCCAAAAGGATTCTAAGGTATATCAATGGGACAAAGGAGCACTGTATTTTGTACACTGCAACAGATGATTTTAGGCTAGTTGGTTTAGTGACAGTGACAGGGCAGGAAGTGTCGATGACAAAAAGAGCACATCAGGGCATGTTTTTCATTTGGGTTTTGGAGCAATTTCACGGACTTCCAAGAATTAGTCGATAGTGTCATTGTCAACAACATAAGCTGAATATGTCACTGCAACAGCAACAACGTGCCAAGCAGTTTGGATGAGAAGGATGTTGAGGGATTTATGTCACGACCAAGAGGGAACAACAACTATTTTCTGTGACAACAATTCCCCAATTGTATTATCAAAGAATTATGTTTTTCACAAGAAGACCAAGAACATTGACTTTAAATATCATTTTATTAGAGAGTTAATTAACAATGGTGAAATTGTGTTATAACACTTCAAGTCACAAGAACTTCAATTCACAAGAACAGTTTACTGACATTTTCACAAAGCCATTGGTACTTGAAAATTGTGTTTATCTGAAAGACTATTTGGGAATTGACAATGATGACAATTGCAATTAAGAAAGTGTTGGAAAATTAATCCCAACAACTGCGTTAATTAGAGAGACAACAACATATGTGTGGTGTGGTACACCTGAACTGCAGATTTGTTTGCGGGCTAAAGTACTCTGAGAAAGAGTAAGAGTTCTCCATTATGCCAGACACACACATCAAATAATTAAGTCAAATGGAAATTTAATGAAGGGTTGGTAAATATATGGTCAAACATTTACTCACATCAGATAATTAAAGTCAAATGGAAATTTAATGAAGGGTGGGTGAATGTATGGTTAAACATTTACTCCTCAACTTTTACTTGCAGTCGGCAACCTATGCAAGTTCAGAAAACCACTTAACTTGTACAATGGCCTATCTAGTGTTTTGACGTTTTGATCAGTCATATATTAATGTCTCGAAAATGCATGTTTAGAAAAATAGGAATGAAAAAGTATTTTGCATAGCAAATATTGATGGGCATGTGAAAACAAGTGCTTATGAAATTTTACAGTTACTCCGCAACCACCCCTAGTGAAGCGTAAGCAGTAAGAATTAGACGCCAAAGTTTTTATGTGTTGTTCCATTTTACTTTGTTTTACTCTATTTTGCTGTGCTTCAAATTTCTGTGTTTTTAAAAGTTTTTGTCCGGTGGCGATTTGTGTTCTCCGCGACCGAAGATTTGAACTCCCGAGCTGATTCGTTGAGGGAGACTCCTCTCCTCTGCTCCCTTTAGAAATTTTTTCACCCCACCTCTCGCTTCTTTCTACGGATAGAAACAAAAAATACTAATGAATCCTCACAAACTAACTATATTATAACATACTCGTAACTAAGCATAAAGCTCGAAGTGGGAAAAAACTACAAAACTCGAGGTAAATACAGCAGGTTAGATAACAGTAAACAAAACTACCAACAGTGTTAGACTGTTAGTCTACCTTCAAGCTAAGATTGGAGCGCTTGATAAATTCGGCATAAATGCAGATAGAACTTTCCAAAATGTTTTACAAGGTTCCGTCTAACGCATTTAGGGCAGATTTCACATTTGTCTGCACAGTATACAAAAATTAGAACCAAAACAGTACAATAGTATCAACACGATGGGACGATGCTATGACAGTGGAAGCCAATGAAAAGGCATTTTGAAACCTGAAAATAAAAATTTAACAAACGAATATGCAGAAACATAGGACGACGATATATGATAAACAACAAATATACGTGATTACATATTCTCGTAAAAACATATTCTGAGAGAGTGAAACTTTTAGAAAATGGATAAACGATATACAGTTCGGAGTCATGATAATATAGACAATCATATACACCATCTTGACATTGCAGAAGTTTACTTAAATTAACCATTGTTATGGTATCTAAAATTACCAAAAAATTTATGGACTTGAATGGAATGCAGATTACAGAATATTTCAAGAATAGAAGCAAAGTCACAGTTCACTTTACTCACTTTACTCCTTTCCATCTAGAATCGATAAATATTTTAAAATATACAAGAATCGCCAGCGACTTATTATTTACCACATTATATTGGGATGCAGCATAATCTCATTCCAATCCCCTAAGCAATCCCTAAAAATTCATCCCTAGACACACCATATCATCAATTTCATAATACTATTTCTGTGAGGAACAATTCCTACCATAATCGTCCTTAGCCTGGAATTTTGTTTGTCGAATTGATATTGGAATACCCGAAACATTATATTCAACCTCTTTTCTCACATTAGTTCCACTCTCTTCTGATGTTTCTTTCTTCGCATGACAATCTGGTGATCTTTTTCAAATTCCCGACAAAGAAGTGTGAGAATTCGGAATAACACAAAGAATACAATTCTGTGTTCCTGGCAACTTAAATAAAAAAAAGCCGACACGCGGGATATGACTATTGGGGCATTAATAATACGTATTATCGTGGGACAAAACGGAATCCCATTAACCATGTATCTCACTTTTCAGTTACCAACAAATAAACGGGGCAGTTTTATTTTAATTAGCAAATCATGGGAAGAACAATTAAGCCGGCGTTGTTTACATACGCTACAAATTCACGCAGATTGTGGTAAAAGAAAATTAAAAATTTAGAATATTTGAGTGTCTGAAACATTGTTTTGATAATGAAAATAGATTCAGCCTCATTTTTTGGGCACCTGGAATTTTGAAATTTAGGTTAAATTTAGGTTAACAAAACATGAGTGTTTATTTTGGAAAGAAAGCTACATGATTTAAATTTAATTATTAGATTTAATTAAACATGTGTATTAGCAAGTTTATATCATTTTAATGAAGTTTACACAAGTTATTAGTACTTGAAATTTTGGAACCGAAAGCTACATAATTTAGATTTAATTATTAGGTTCAATTAAACATCTCTGTTAGCAAGTTTATATCATTTTAATGAAGTTTACATAATTTTAATTTAGTTATTAGTAATTAAAAAAATGATGACATTTATTTTAATGGTAATTATGTTTTTTTTGTTTTTCAATGTTATAAAAATAAATTAAATTAAATTAAAATATATTTTGAGTGTAAAATAAGTTAGGGTGTTTTGGATATGTAGTATTGATAAGTTATGGTGGTGGCTCATTGTACCTTACCAAAATATATTTACAAATTGTAATCTTGTTACTAATTAATTGAAAGCATCAAAGGAAAAAAAATAGTTTTAATATGAGGAAGATATGTAATTCATTCACTGCTTAATATAGAGTTCACAACTGTCATATAAAAATAATGTGATTAATATTACATGATCTGTAATTCATTTTGTTAAAAGATGTTTGACTTGATACCTCTTGGCCTTATATTTTGAGTTAAGATAGATTTAGGCTGGTTCTAATTTAATTATTAGATTGAATCAAATATGTGTATGACAATATCTATATAATTTTATTCATGTACATTTTTTAATTTAATTATTAATAATTAATAAAGAGTTGAGATTTATCTTAATGACAAGTATCTTTTTTTTACTTTTCAATTAAAAATGTTATTAAATTAAATTAAATTAAAATATATATATATATATAATATTTTGAGTATAAAATGACTTACATTGTTTTGTACATGTGGTATTGATAAGTTATAATATTGGCTCTATAACAAATTATATTTACAATTTTTTTTCTTTTGATAAAATAAAAATCTAGTTACATATTTTTTCAAATATATATATGTTAAACTCATATAATAATTATTTTCAAGAACTAATCATAATAATAATAATTTCATATACATGTAAAATTTATATGAAATATGTGTTTTGATATTTATCAATTTATCAATATTGGTTAGTCATTTAATTTATATAACTAATATTTTAAAAATATTTAACTATTAAAAAATAAAATTTAACTTTTAATTTTTTATTTATAAACCATATTTAACTCTTCTTTTTTCTTTTTTTCATTTTTTAATTCTAGACAGTTTTTACCATGATAATGATAATATGCGGTGTTCAATATGATATCAGATAAGTGGAAACCATTTTGGCATGCACATCCATCGACTTTGAAGTGTACAAACGATTTTATTCTCTATATTATGATGTTCTCACCTTTTAGAAAAGATTGATTCGGACTTTAGAGAGTATTTACCATGATAATGATAATGATAATCTGCGGTGTTCAATATTATATCAGGTAAATGGAAACCATTTTGGCATGCACATCCATCGATTTTGAAGTGCACAAACCATTTTATTCTCTATATTATGATATTCTCACCTTTTAGAAAAGATTGATTCGGATTTTAGTTGAATGTTGATCCGAAACCTATCTCAACAAAAAGTAACTAACAAATATATAGGTTTATGATTATTCAAAATTTTAAAGTTACAGATAATAAAGGAGATCAATTTGTTGGTAGGGGAATTTTCTTTCTATATCTTGTTCTTGTTATTAGTCTATGCTATTTGGGCTGCCTGGACTATAATAATCGATTTTTGATTGTATTAGTTGCACACGTAGAATAAAACCTATTTCAAACTGATTTCAATGATTTAAAACAAAAGTTTTATGAAATCATATAATTTATTTCAATATTTTTCTAATTTTTTCTAGTTTTAATGAAAGTTTATAGTTTGATGTCTTATTTAGCCTTTCCCAAGGCACTGACCCGATTAAAGTTTGAAACCGACAAGATTAAAGCTGGGATATATAAAGATATACAATGACTTTTATAAACGATTCTTTTTTTCTGGAAAAATAATGCTACCATTACTCAGCGTTATTTCATCAACAATGAATGTTAAATTTAATTAAGTTTCAATCTTTCTGATATCCAAGTATTTGTATTTCTCACGGCAATGGAACATTTGGACTTTGCATGGCGAGCACATAGGGCCTCTGGCGAAGACTAGGGTCTTCCAAACTTTATGTTTGGATGTGACCGATCAAAGCAATTGAATATGAAACCAATATGCAACGGGATAGGTTGATGATGGGTTGTTGGTGACGGAAGAGATGGAAGAGACGCTTTCGGCTTCACCACCTCACGTGCGGTTTGAATGACCTGAATTGCCTTCCTTTCCTTGCACCGAGGGTTTTAAGCTTGTGTGGTTAATTTGTTGTTTTACCTCAAAAACTGCTTTGTGCATGGTTCTTCTGGACTAACTGCAGCTTGAAATAATAGATTAATTGTAGACTAGCTACAACCTGCAATAGTGAACTAACTGCCAGAAGATGTTGTTTGCAGCTGGTAAACAAAGACAATTGAAGTTGGTGGAGTATTTATGATCGAATTCTCTTGAACTCTAGAAGGGCATATGAATTGAAATCCCCTTGATAGGAAGCGATTACAATTTAGTGTTAGAAGCATAGTTACCAAATTGGAATTTGGATTCGAATATGATAGGATACGAAAAAAATTATGAGAAATTTTCAATTAGGAAAAAATTCGAAAGTATATATCTTAAACATTTGAAATTTAAATAATTTTTAATAATTTTAATCAATATAAACAATTTTAAAATTATTGTTTACTTAACAAAATGACAACCGCAAACCGCACTTGTCTTATTTCCAAAATCTCTCTTTTCAAAATTCAAAATTCCCTCTTACTTTCAAATCTGATTTAAAATCTTTTTATAATCTTTCAAATGTTTTCTCATGTGATTTTCGCCGAAAAATCTATCGTAAACTTGTTATGGATCACAGAAGCCTCAACTCTACAATTAATATTTATTTAAAAATTAAATATTCAAAACTCAAAACTATCTCTTTAATTTCAAATTTCAACTAAAATCTTTTATAATTAATACATATTTATAAATTAAATATTCAAAACTTATTTTTATAATATTTAAAAAATCAATTAATTATTATAAAATTACTCTTTAATTAATTATTTCTTTCCTCTCCTTTTTCTGTTTTCTATTATTTCTTTACTTGTTATCTCAGCTTTTTAAACTCTATCAGACAACACTGAAACTTAAAACTAAGAAATTTTGTTACTCTGACGACCTTTCCATTTCTTACATGTGACCCCGCCATTATATTTTGAAAATTTTATTCAAATTATATATTTCTTTGTTTTCTCAGCTTTTTAATCTCTTTGAAACTACACTAAATTTTAAAACTCAGCGTTTTAATCTCTTTCAAACCACACTAAATTTTAAAACTGAGAATTTTTTTCAATCCGGCAACCTTTCCATTTTTTTACCTACGATTAAGCAACTATCTCTTTTATACAGGGATCATTGCACTTACTATTCCCTGAACCAAATATAAGCGAAGCTAATGAACCGATTCGAATTTTGACCGAATTATTCGATGTACGAATCGAATTCCCGAATTTCGGTATTTTTTTGGTGATACGGACGAATTTGGTAGGTATGGTTAGCAGTCTTGCGCAGGGTAGAATCGAAAATAGGGAAAAAGATTACGATTTATTTTTAGTATTTACTATGTTTTTATATGCAGTTAATAAATTCTATATAGCTTTCTAAATGAAAAGAAATAACATTACTTACTTTGACCTAGTTTCCTCAACTCTGTACAGAGGAACATAGGGGAACTGTTCAATTGCTCAACCTCCTTTGCCTCCAAATGGTGAACATTTACCACATTTCCCATGGAAGAATAAGTCCAGAATCTCTACTATTTCAATATTCGACATCATAACCACGGATAACCGTATAGAGGAACTCTATATATAAATTCCTTGGGAGGCCATTTCATTGTTCAATCGGAAAGTAAACGTTGTCATTTCAATCTTCATCGCTACACTTCCTGGGTCATTCGTCTTTAAGCCTTAACCATGATCATTTGGCCTCGGTCATGAGTATCCGAACCTCTTGACATGCATCTATATTATATTGGCCCGGGCTATAATTTTGTGTTTTCTTTCACCCGATAAGAAAGAATCTGACACAAGTCGCAAAATGAGAGATAAAAGGGGTGAGGAGAAATGGATCGACTTAACTAGAACCCCTGCCGGAGCAACCACGCATAAAAAGCACGTTTACCCTATTATTATGATTGGGGGCAAGCATCTATACGTGAAGCATTCATTGATACGATTGGAGAACCATCTCTTTAAATCCCAACCATTCAAATGCCATGCCCATGCTACCAATAGCCAAACATTAAAGCCCTTTTACCTCGCAGTGTGATTTGCCCAAAATTACAGCATTGCATCGATGCGCAACCATTTTCCCCTGAAATCCCTCACGTATTGCTTAGGTCCACAGTCGAATATGGGAGGTGTAATCCCCCTCTACGTCCCCTCACACTACTGTAGGAGTGAAAAATGGCGCAACTCTACCTATTAATAGAGGTAGACTTAATAGTGTTGCGCTATTTAGCACAGATTTTCGGCTACATGCTCCTATTTAAGCCAAAGCAGAAGGCTTTGGCGAAGTGTGGCCGAGACGCTATATCTCGTCCTCTATTCTTCAGGAGTCGCTCTTGTACAGGGATGTAAATGGTCTTTTCAGTTAGCTCTTGTACAGGGAAAAAAATAGGTATCCACACTTAGAACAAGCTCTTTAAGGGAAAAAGTAGTGATAAGTGCAGTTTCAGCGCACACAGTCCCTGGTCCAAATGTGATATGATGTCCAAGATGCGCATGATCAAGTTGGGTTAGATTTTTGGTGATGCTTGGTTAAGTGGGGCGAGGGAACATGGGTTACATGTAAGCCTCGCGTGTCTAGCTTGCAAGTTTTATGTTATTTTTTCTATGTTTATTCTTTATTTTGTTATTTTGAATTAAATTTTTAATTTACAATTTCAATAATTACTTATATTTTTAATGCCCAAAATCTTATCCTGCGTTGCCATTCTCTTTATTAGAGCTGCTCCAAGAATTAAGTAACTCAACAAAGATTGTTTCAGCTCTGATATACAAATGAAAGGCTCCTTTGGATTTGATATCGTGAGATAAGTTTGAAGAATTTGATAAAGTTTCAAATTCCAGCTTAAGTGGTAATATGGTTATCTCAAAGGAATTGTTTTAACTTGTACTCAACATGCACTAATTTAGCTAGGAAAAAGAAAGAATTACGTGAAAAATCTTAGGAGGTACGTAGTTTGATATCACGGTTTCCCATAGCTTAAAATCAAATAGAACTTACAGGGCCGGGGAGGCAAGAAAGGGAGGAAAAGTAGATAAGATGAAGAGGTCAAAGGGTATAGGATGGGGAGAGGGAAATGTTGTGATAGGCATGATCGTTGACAGTGAGGATGGTGGCAATGAGCATTTGCAATCAACCAATGAGTATCCGAGAGTAGTTGTTTTAGAGTGCTCCAACTCTTCAAATTAGTGCTTTCCTACAACTCTATACCAACCACATGGACATTTGTGACATTAAAGTGAGATAGTGCTTCTTTTCTATCCTTCATTTCTTTAGGGATTCTATCATGCACTATATCTAACAATATCCTTTGTATTACGAGACGTGGAGACCGTACGATTTTTTTTTTTTTTTTTTTCTTGTGCTAAAGCCATTATAGCCATTATAGGAGCTACCACTTCATAGTTCTGAAGTAGATAATATAACTAAACTATCAAAATCATTGTCAAAGCATTTCCCATGAAATCTTGTTTCTCAATGCCAATATCAACCTTATCATCTTTGGTCTGCCTTCTAATGATTAATTTTGAATGAACATCAATGTGAGTGGCAAGGATTATAGAAATCCTCTTCTTTGTTCCCACGATCTCCACTCGTGAATTTAGTTGGACCCACTCTTCTAAGGTAATGGCCATTTACAGGAAGCCATCAACATTATTCTTTCCATCCTTTGCATCTAAAGATTGTAAACCTATTGTTGATAAGGTTAGTCTTGAATATATGTGTTTTCCTACAAGTAGAATTTTAACATTGTATGTTGGACTTATGGATTTATCATGGTGCATGGGATTAATAGACCTTGGCCCATGAAATAGGCAAGCACGGGGAATATCAATGTTTTTTTCCCTAAAACATTGAGATTTATAGAGGCTAATAACGAGTTAAGAATTATGAAAGGAAAAGAAGGAAGAAATGGTTGTAGATAGGCCAGAGGAGCCGAGGGAGGCGAGGTCACTGACATTGACACCAACATGGTCAGTAGCCACTGTTTTGATAGTGTTTGTTGTCGTTTCACTTATAGTGGAACGCTCTATACACCATTTGAGTCGGGTAAGCTCATTCCCAATTTAAATCATTCTTATGGCAAGTTGCATTCCCACAAATTGGTTATCTCAACAACAAAAAACTTATGAATGCCCAAAACCTTAATTTATAGATATTCACGTCAATTGCAAAGGACTAAATTTCAGTGACACTACTAAAAGTTAGTTCAGGATATTGTAGGAAAATACCCTTGTGGAGATCTGATCTTTGTTGATGGCCTTACGTGTTTCACAGTGTGAATATTAGTATTATTTCAGTTATTTCTAGGGCATTTCCATTAACATGTTACATGACACTTCCACTATTATTTTGTGTTAACCTACATTTTTATTTACTACATTGTAACCTTTCAATACGAAATCCTCTATCTAGCTAAATCCTCTGTGAACCTCACCATTCAACCGAGACTCCTTAACATAGTACCAATTGTTTAGACTCAAGTGCCAGGTCCAAGGGTCAACTATTCCTTGAATATCTATTGGATGTTTTCCTAGTCTTGTCTTCTTTTGAGATGTACCATTTGGGTAGGGCAGAAAACAACCAAACCATCTAAATCCTCTTTTGATCTTACCAGTGAACCAAGGCTCCTTTAGCACAATACCAATCATTTTGATAGGAAGGGCTTCCCAATATGCACTTTTCCATTGGACAAAACAAGGCCACATTTCCTTTTTGGACCAAAATAGTATGAACCAAACTAACAAACTTAATGATATTCCATTTTATCACTAAATGTGAAAAAAACAGTTTGCTTGTTTTTCATTTGAAAAAAACTATGCCTGAATGCTTCTAGTTTCTTCCAGGATTTCCTCATGCCCAAGGATGCCACAAAAATTGCAAGTTGCACTTGAATTCTTCTTTATTTTGGAAGAAGACACCCCAAACATGGAAGATGGAGGAACATATAATTTTAATTCTATTGAATCTTAGAGGTAGAGTTACTAGCATGAGTTGTATAAATCTCTTGTTTGTGCTGAGTTCTCTTTTCTCCTTGACCTAGTTCTCTTAATGTAGTTATCAATTATAACAACTCTAAATTATAAGTAATAGGGTCTTATAGTAATAGGTTATAGTTTATCTTGGATATTTTCCTTGTTGAGTAAGTATGAGGAATGAGTATGAGGTCCTATGTGTTATACCTACACTTAATACTGAATATAAACTTCGAATTCATAGCTAAGAACTCTGTAGGAGGATCACTTGATGAATGTTTACTAATCCTAAACCTCTTGTAGAGAATATATATTCCATTGGGATTGGACTACTTGAATTCCTGTGTAGAAGCTCATGGTTTCCCTACAACGGGGTGTGGGGGAGATTAATATTTATAGTTTCTTTCTTGTTCCTCAAGTAACTTTTAAGGCATTATGCCATCAAGCTTTCAAAGTTCACAAAGACATGTCCCAAAATCCAACTATAATGGATGTTGTGAAGAGTTTTGGCAGATTTGGAATGTGAAAAGTATTGATACTTTCTGAAAAATAAATCTTAGAATATGATGCCAAAGAAATTCTTCAATTATTGGAAATGGTTTTTCGAACATCTTTCATTGTCAATACCATTTTAAACTTTGTTTTATTTTATGTGAGACCTAATGAGTATGTGACCAATGAGTAATGTCCTGATAGGGGTGCACTCTATATGCAATGTTAAAAACTTGATGCACATCATTCTATATTTTTCTTTAAGCTTTGATAGCGGGTAGGTGCCTGGAAAAGAAAATAGTGTTTGGTATATATGGTGGTTAACACTATCAATGTTAGTCTTGTCAGATATCATTCACTTGATATCACTAGATAGAAGTTTGATTTGAGAATTTTCTTTTCTTGGAGTTATTTTTATAACAATGTTCTAGGTATGTTGAGAGATTACAACCTATTTGACATCATTATATAAATTAGGTTGTATATTTTCCACTTCTCCTAAAGTTTTAATCAAAATCACAAGACACAAACCTACTCTATAGCTCTCTGGACATTAATTCATAATTTGGAACAAAAATCTCAGACATGCAAGAAGAAATAACACACATGAAACAAATATTTTTATTTGAGGAAAGCAATCTGCTACAAATCCCAATGCTTGTTTACATTAATCAAGTGACTACAGATGTATTGCAATTTATTTTCTCAACTAAGCACACCATGCAAGTGCATAACCTATCTCTTTGCTTACTAAAGGCCTCTGACCAAGACTTAGTCAAATTTTGCCTCTGCTTGAGCTCTTATTTGGTTGCACTATTCCTTGAGGAATTAGCCCCTATTATTTAGGATATTACTCAAATTGAATTGCACAATTCCTTAGTCTAATCATCTGACTACATGAAACACTTGTACACTCAAGACTAGTCTACAATTGATGTGACACTGCCTTGGAATCTCCACCTCAACTTGGTAACTCAAATTCTATGCATGCACTAGCTATTTTGGGCTAATTGATTAGTTAACTGGATGATCATTGAGTTTGATTCAAATCCCACTGCTTAACTGACCTTCCAGTAGCTCCTTCAAAAGTCGAAACTAGTTTAACTAAAAACAACTTGAGATAATTGACCTTGAATGCTACAAATTAGCAATCACACATTTTGAACAAAACTCAAACTCCAAATCAAATTTGCTGAGTAAACTGGGTGACACAAGCCACGTCATACAAATTAACATCATTCAAGTTATCTGTTGATGTTAAAATTGATATTTTCTCAATTTAATCAATGCAAAATCAAATTGATAATTTTTTACAACATTTTTCAACACCCCCTCTCAGTGAGAAAGGGATTACCAACCACCCCTATCCTACATCTATGGAACTTGAACTTCCCTCTTTACAAGGCCTTTGTCAAAAAGTCAACATCTTATTCATGTGTTGGAATGTACTGCAACAACATTATCTACCTCTACACAAAATCCCGTAAATGGTGATATTAGATATCTATATGCTCGGATAGATCGTGAAAAACATGACTTTCAAAGAGCTTGATGCAACAATAATTATCACAGTAGATCACAGTTGTATCCATCATTTGAACCAACAATCCAACAAGTATATTTCTCATCCATATCGCCTCACATGTTGCTTGATTAGTAACCATGTATTCTCCTTCTGCCAAGTTGAGTGCCATAGATCTTTGCTTCCTAATGTACCAAGAAACTACTGCAGACCCAACACTGAAAATTCCACCTGATTTAGTATTTCATTCTAATGGACTCCCTACCCAATCTTCACCTATGAAGCCACATATCTTAACTCCCTCTTTCCATTTGTACCATAGTCCAAATTGGGTAGTGCCTCTAAGGTACCGTAGAAAATGCTTAGATTCCTTCCAAAATAGTTTGGTTGACTAACCATATCTTGGCTCAATTGATTGACTGCATAACACATATATGGTCATGTGTTCACAAGATACATTAGCAAACCCACTAACTACCAGTAAACAATAACATCCACTTCCTCACTTGAAGTGGCATCCTCTTTCCTCCAATTGGTTAGTAGAGGTGTTTCCATTGGTTTTCAACTGTCCATGCAAAACCTTTGAAGTATCTCATTGGCATACTTTACCTGAGAGAGAAATAATTCCCCATCACCTTGCCATATTTCCCATCCGAGAAAGTATTCCATGATACCCAAGTCCTTCATTTCAAACTGTCTTGCAAGGTCCTCCTTGCAAAATCTGATCAACTGTTCATCACTAGTTAAAATAAAATCATCAACAATTTACCTTCTACCAAGATATGATAGAAGTTTTCATATGTTTCACTTGTGGTGAAGCCTAAATCGGTGAGATAGCTATGGGTCCTAGTGTACCAAGCACGAGGTTCTTTCTTTACATTGTACAACTCTAACTTGAGTTTGCACACATCACACTCCAGACCAAAATTCTCGGAGCCTTCTAGTTGCTCGATATACACCTCCTCCTCAATAACTTAATTGACAAATGTTGTTTTCAATTCCATCTGGTGGATCTCCCACCCCATATTCATAGCCAGAGAAAGAATTTATCCAATGGATGAGTACCTTGCTACAGGAGCAAAGGTATCATCATAATCAATCCCCTCAACTTGAGATTACCCCTTGGACACAAATATGGCCTTATAGTTTTCTATGATTTTGTTGGTTGCATGATTTACCTTAAGATTCATCTTGAACCCACAACTAATTTGTCTACTAGGATTGGGACCACTTCCCAAAAACAACTCTTTACAATGGATTCATATTCCTCCACCGTTGCATCAACCTATATATGTTTCTCTATTGGTTCCAGGAAAGAGGATGGCTCAATCTCTACAAGCTCAATCATTAGAGCCATGTAGCTAACTATCGATATGGTGACCTTCTTTGCCTACGTTGATTTCAAGGAGCACCTATATTCTCCCTCACATCCTGCACAAGTCTCTTAGCTTCCTTGGTCCTTTTCTTTCCTTCTCTAGATGGTTTTGCTTGAGTGGTTATCTCCACTCTCTTCTCCTCAACTTGTGGCTACTACACAACTTCTTGAGTCTCCTCCTTTGGAGCTAAAAGCTTCTGGTGGTATGTGAAGCTCCCTCTCAAGTGAGCACCTCATCACTTTATCGTCATCAAATTTTACATCCCTTAACACAACTATCATTTTGATGGATGGCAAGTACACATAGTAGTTATGGGGAGTTTCTCTATAACCCGCAAATACCCCCAATTATGCTATCAGCTATAACTTCTTCCTTGATGATGTGGCAGTAAACAAAGGCTCCAAAAATCATGAAGTGCAACACATCTGAATTTCTCCTTGAGAAAGCCTCCTCTAGTGTAATTATGCCCAAAATCCGATGAGGACTCTAGTTCTACAAATAGACAGTTGTGTTGCATGTCTCAACCCACAAATGTAGAGGTAGGCCTAGACCATGCAACATCGCCCTCACTTCTCCCACAATATTACGATGCTTTCTCTCAGCCACCCCATTCTGCTATGGGTTGTGGGGTGTTGTCAACTCTTGCTAAATGGATTCTATTGCATATAAAATTTTAAACTCATTCGACACATACTCATATCCATTATCGCTCCTGAGAACCTTCACCCTCTTGCCCATTTCTTTCTCAACCAAAGCCTTGAATTCTACGGACTTGGAGAATATCTCATCCTTGTTCCACATGAAGAATATCTAACACTTCCGTGAGAAGTCAATAATAGAAATGGGAAAATTTTGTGCCTGGTAGTGGAGGTTGTCGAGAAACATCCACACACATCAATGTGGATCCTTCCCAAGATGACATGTGCTTTGTTGTACCAATCATGGAATGTGGATTTTGTGTACTTCCCCAAAGTACATCCTTTGCATACATCCTGCTACTCAAGTGCTCCTTTGGGGATGCTTATGGTTATCTACTGCATGATCTTCAAAGTGCCATGATGAAAATATGCAAGCCTTCTATGCCAAAGTTCACTGGCAATGTGGTTTTACACCTATTCGCCTTTGTCCTCAATGCAACACAGTCCTCTACATCTAGCTTGTATAGGTTCTTGACATGAACCCCGATCCGCTTCACCTGTCCTGTGGTTGTGTGTCCCAGGAATTCCTTTCCTTTGCTGAAGATCACATCATAACCATGATCTTCCAAAAATACAACATACACGATTTTTTTTTTAGGCCGAGAATGAACATGACATCCTTGAGCCTCAAGGGGGAGCTCGAATCCCTTTGAAAGGTGACTATAGCAATCTCAGTCACACTATACCTTTCTTCATTCCCCGTCTCAATATGCATCTCCAAATATTTCTCCTCCAGGTCATTGAAAAAGTCTCTACACCCTGTCATGTGTAATGATGCAGCTGAATCCAAGTACCACACACTCCCCATCAATGTGCTAGCCATGCATGAATTGAGGGTAAAGTCAAGCTCGAACTATGGAGACAAAGCTTCACCCTCCACTCCTCCTGAGGTCTTCTTCCTTGTCTTATTGTGTGGACACTTTGTGGCATAGTGCCCAAATTCATGATAATGGAAGAATTTAATTTTGGACAAATATTTCTTCTTTCCCCCTTGACTGGATTTTGGTTTGGATTGGGATTTATTCCATTTTCCCTTCTTTGCCTTTCCAACCAATGAAAATTTTTCTTCATCCTTGCCCTTCAATGAAGTCCCATCTCTGGTGTTTTGCCTTATTTCCTCCTGTACCAAAACGAACCATAAGCACTCCCAATTTAGTAGTTTCTCCCTCCCACTCACCGAATCTTGATATCTATGCCAGCTCTTTGGAAGGCCGAAAATGGATAGGCTTACCAATTCATCATTAGGGATAGTAACACTGACTTCGCTTAGTTCATCACGACATTGTGTGAACCCACTTAGATACTACATTACAATTTTATTCTTCTACATATTAATACTTTGAAGTTTATCCTTAAGCATCAACTTCCTGTGGTCACTACTATTCTAAAAAAATTATGTCAGTTCTTTCCACACCATGAATGAAGTTTCTTTTCCATGGAGATTCAAGACAATATGATCCCATACTCCCTCCAAGGTTATTCTCCTCACCTTGGCTACATATTTCTTCCATTGTGCAAGGTCCTAGACATCAACTGCTAATGTCTTGGAATATTTGTCTTGACATATTCAAGCAATCCATTGTCATCCAACAATTCCTCCATGTGGTCCTTCCATGCAACAAAAATTGAGGTACCTTCCATGACATAATTTAGCCTTATTCCATTGAAGGCAATCTTGTCAACTATAAAGAAATCCTGCTACACTGATCTTCAAATTAGAAATTCTAAGAAACAACTTCGAATTTCCTACTCTAATGTGAATCCAACTCTAATTCCATGTAGAAGACTTTAGGATGTATATTTTCAACTTCTCATGAAGTTTTAATCAAAATCACAAGATAC
This sequence comes from Pinus tabuliformis, assembly GCA_031772625.1. NCBI lineage: Eukaryota > Viridiplantae > Streptophyta > Pinopsida > Pinales > Pinaceae > Pinus > Pinus tabuliformis. Next base: position 778,573,286 of record CM062812.1, on the reverse strand, counting down.
AAACCTACTCAACTACTCTGTGAACATTAATTCACAATTAGAACAAAAAATATTAGACATGCAAGAAGAAATAAAACACATGCAACAAGTATTTTTTTCTAGGGAAAGAAATCTGCTAAAAACCCCAATGCCTGCTTGCATTAATAAAATGAATAGATATGTATTACAATTTATTTACTCAACATAGCACACCCTGTAAGTACATAACCTATCTATTTACTCACTAAAGGGATCTAACTTAGACTTACCCAAATTTTGCCTCTGCTTGAGCTCTTATTTGATTGTGCCCATTGTGTTTTGATGTTCTCAAAAAACCAAAGTAATGACTCATCTACTGATTCTTTGTGGATGCATGAGGTAGGTGTGAGTGGTATACAATGAAAAAACTAAGACCCTGTGACTTAATTATGGCAATAAAAAATTATTTTGGATTTTGCTAATTGTGAGGAAAGGGGATAAATCGTTATTTTAGATTGAAATAAGTGGACATGTAAATTTTTGCAATCCAAATTTCATTAAATGTTGAGTTTATTTGGCCAAGGATATGGACAAGTTCCATTGATGCAAGCACATGACATGTGGAATTAGTTTTTTTATTCGACTTTATTTGGCCAAAGATACAACCAGAAGGTTGTTGTTCCATTAGTGCAATCATATGAGATGTATGAGTTAGTTCTTTTTCTTTCATATTATTTTTAAGGCATAAATTCAATTAAAGTCTATTAATCTATAGAAATTCCCCCTGTAGATAAACAAATTATGCAATAGAATAAAGCAAAATACAAGATCTACTTCTACAACAAACTTTATGGAAGCTTAATCGAATTGAGCAAGATCAATGAGAACACATATAACTGAGATTGAGAAATCAATCACACATAACACAGAAGAAATAACCCAGGGAAAGCCTCAACCAAAAACCCCAATCTCTATATTATCATACAAGTGGAAATCTTGTTCAAGTTACAAAAAGTATCAGCTCTCAAGCTATCCTGCTCTCTCTGCAATCAAACAATACAACTCACAGACTGAATAGACAAAGTATATGTCCTCCTCAAGCCCTCCAAGCCTCCTATTTCCTTGCGCAGTTTTTCTTGGGGTCTGGTGATGCCACATGTGTGAATTGGCCTCATCACACTCACAAAACCTAAAGAAGTAACTGCACAATTTTCAAGGAAAAAATTACTTCTGCATGCAAGGGATATTCATAATGGAATATTCTAGCAACTGATAGTACACTTTCCCTCCATCTAATCTCAACTAGGTCTCTGTCTGAACTGACATGCATGAGTTATTTATGAGAGAATATTCAGTTATCTGAAGTGTAACAGTTACATGCATGCATGCATTAACTAACTGAACTCACAATTAATTAAACAAACTATTTGAATTAATCTAACTGGACTTGACCCAGTTAACTGAGCCAACTAATTACAACTCATCCTTATCTCTTAAACTGATGGATAAATTCCTCAATTAATGGAGAAACTATTGCGTGTCCCCACATAGACTTCATGTTTGATTTTCTACAACTAATTAACTCATGGTGAATTAATTAATTATTTTACAAATAACTGCTAAGATCAAATTCGAATTTTACTTCTCTATTTTAGTTCAGGGACTAACTAAAATAGGAAGGTATCCCAAAATGCTATTTATAGCATTACAAAATTTATCACTTCTATATTTAGCATTTCTTGTTGTTATTTTCAACATTCCCTCTCAACAAGAAAGGGATTATCAGTAACCCCAATCCTGTCTTTGTGGAACTCGAACTTGCATTTTGACAATGCCTTTGTCAAAATATCTGCATCCTGTTCCTCGATCGAAACATACAACAAAAACATGATCCTATTGACCACATAGTCTCGAAGATGGTGATACTGGATATCAATGTGCTTGGACCTGTCATGAAAAACTAGATTCTCAGAGAGTTTGACACAACTCTGGATATCGCAGTAGATCGTTGTAGGATCCATCCTCTAACAAAACAATCCCACTAGAATCTTCTACATCCAAATGGCCTCACATGCAGCCTGACTAGCAACCATGTATTCAGCCTCTGTTGAGCTAAGTGCAACTGATATTTGTTTCCTGCTGTGCCAGGAAACTGCAGCTAAACCAAGGTTGAATATTCCTCTAGAAGTGCTCTTCTAGTCTGATGGACACCCTACCCAATCCACATCTGTGAAGCCCTGAAGCTTCACTCCCTTTGTTCGTCTGTACCACAATCTAACTGAGATGTGCCTATGAGGTATCTTAGCACATGCTTCACTACCTTCCAAAACAGCTTGGTAGGCTGAACCATAGCTTGACTCAGTTGGTTCACCACAAAGCATAAGTGAGGTTGTGTGTTCAGCAGATACATAAGAGAACCCACCAGCTGCTGATAAATAGTAGCAGCTACTACCTCACCTAAAGTACCACCCTCCTTCCTCCAGTTCCCAGCCAGAGGAGTCTGCATGGGCTTGCACTTCTCCAAGTGAAAGCGCCTGAGTATCTCATTAGCATACTTTCCTTGAGACACAAATACTTCACCATCTTTCTACAACACCTCCATGCCTAGAAGGTAGTGCATAAGACCCACATCTTTCATTTCAAACTCTCTTGCAAGGTCCTCCTTGCAAGACTGTATCAACTGATCATCACCTGTCAAAATCAGATCATCGACATAAAGAACAATGATCAATGGTTTACCTTCTACCATGATGTGGTAAAGGTTTACATCTGCTTCACTCTTGGTGAAGCCCAACTCAGTGAAATAGCTGGTGATCCTGGTGTACCAATCTCGAGGTGCATGCTTCAGCCCATACAGATCCCTCTTGATTTGGCACACATGTGACTCATGATCGAAGGTCTCGAAACCCTCTGGCTGCTCAATGTACACCTCCTCCTCAATATGCCCATTGAGGAATGCTGTCTTCACATCCATCTGGTGGATGTTCCACCTCATCTGAGCTGATAGTGCCAACATCGATCTAATCGATGAGTACCTTGCTATGAGAGAAAATGTCTCATCGTAGTCAATCCCCTCGACCTGTGAGAAACCCTGGGCAACAAACCTTGCCTTATGTTTCTCAAAATTGACATCAGCTGTCTACTTTACCTTGTAAAGCCATCGGGAACTCACCACTGACTTACCTTAAGGTCTTGGGACAACATCCCACACATTGTTTTGAATGATAGAGTCATACTCCTCTACCATTGCATCAACCCAGACTAGTTGCTGCACTGCCTCCTCGAATGAAGAAGGTTCGGTATCTACAAACTCCTCAACTAGGGCCATGTACCCAGTGTACCGCTCGGGCGACCTCCTCTGTCTGCGCTAAGAAGATGGATGTCCCACATTCTTCTGCGCATCGAGCATCAACCTATCAGCTTCCCTTGAGCATTTCCACCCATCTCTGGAAGTCTCAACATGAGTGGATGTCTGCACTCCCGAATCCTCTTCATGCGACTGCTCTACATCAATATGAGTCTCCTCCTCCTTAGGAACTGAAAATTCCTCCTCTGAATGCAACTTGAGCTCCCTCTGATGTGATAAGTGCATGACTTTCTACTCATTGAACTTTAGATCCCTACATAACAATGTCCTCTGAGTGGTAGATAGGTACACCCGATAGTTGTGGCATGTATTCGTGTACCCCATAGGTATTCCCAACTCAGTTATTGGGTTTGGCTTCTTCCTGGCATCTTTGGTCACATGACAGTAAACTAATGATCCAAAGATTCAGAAGTGACTTACATTAGGTCGCTTCCCAGAAAAGGCTTCTATAGGTGTCTTCATTCCCAGTATATGGTGCGGGCTTCTGTTCTGCAAGTATATTGCTGTATTCAATGCCTCAACCCACAAATGCAGTGGTAGGATTTGGTCATGCAACATCGCTCGAGTTGCTCCCACAATCGATCTGTTCTTCTTTTCGGCCACCCCATTCTGTTGTGGGTTGTGGGGAGCTGTCAATTGCTATTTAATTCCTTCTGTAGCGCAGAAGTATTTAAACTATTGGGAAACATACTCTCCACCATTATCGCTACGCAAGGATTTTATTTTCTTTCTAGATTCTTTCTTTGCCAAGGCTTTAAACTCACAAAACCTCAAGAAGGTCTGATCCTTCTTTTTCATAAAGTAGATCTAGCATATACGAGAAAAATCATCAACAAAAATAACATAGTACCTTTGTTTAGTGGTGGAGGCTATAGAGGAAGGTCCACAAACATCTGAGTGAACTCACTCCAGGATTTCTCCAGCTCTACTGTCTCGATTCGGAAAGGAAGATTTCGCATACTTACCCAAGGTAAAACCTTTGCATGTATTCGTCTGCTCAACTTTTCCCTTGGGTAATCTAGTAGAAATCTGCTGCATGATCTTTAGGGCTCCATGGTGCAAGTGGCCCAGTCTTCTATGCCATAGCTCGCCAACATCTTGGCTCTGCACCATCTCAGCTTTGGAACTCAATGCAGCATAATCGTCTACCTCCAACTTGTAGAGATTCTTTACTCGAATCCCAATTCACTTTTTCTATCCTGTACCGATATGCCTCAGGAATACCTTTCCTTTACTAAAGAATACATCATAGCATTTATCTTCTAGCATAGCAACAGACACAAGATTCTTCTTTAGACCTGGTACATACTTTACATCAGTCAGGGTGAGGGGAGCTCCATGCTCCCTCTGAAATACAACTATACCTTCAGCTGAAACACGGTACTTTCCATCATCACCCATCTCCATCCGCATCTGGAGATCCTTCTCCTCCAAGGTACTGAAAATATTCTTGTCGCCTGACATGTAGAATGAAGCTCCATTATCCAGGTACCACACACATCCCACCATGGATGAAACCATGCATGTGATAAGCGAGAAATCCAACTCAAACTGTGAGGCCAGTGCCTCACCATCAGATCCCTTCGAGAAACCCTTCTTGGATTTCTTCTATGGACAATTCGTAGCATAATGGACCACTTCATGACAATGAAAGCATCACACCTTCAATTTGTCAATATTCTTCCCACCATGGGAAGAACCGGATTTAGGCTAGGACGCCTTCCCTTTCCCTTTCCTTGCCTTACTCGCTAAGGCTAGATTTTCCTCATCATCTTGCTTCGATGAGGATCCATCTCTTGTGCTTCTTCTTATTTCCTCCTACATCAGACCTGACCAAATTCATTCCCAATCTAGCAATTTTTCTCTTCCATTAACCAAGCCTTGGTAGCTCTGCCAACTCTTAGGAAGACCAAGGAGTGCAACACTCACCATGTCATCATCAGTAGTCGTGATCCGTACACTTCCAAGCTCATCCCTGCAGGTGGTGAGCTTGTTCAGATATGTAGAGATCTTGTCACCCTTTTCACACTTGATCTTACAAATATTGTCTTTCATCACCAACTTCCTCTGATCACTGCTATTCTGATATAGATCTTTCAATGTTTCCCACATCGAAAATGGTGTCTCCTTCCCATGGAGACTCGAGACTATGTGGTCTCGAGCTACCTCCAGAAGGATTCTCCTTGCTTTAGCCACACATTTCTTCAATTTCACCAATTGAGTAGCATCAGTCGGCTTTGGGACTTCTTGATCAATGAATTCCTTTAGACCATTATCCTTTAATAATGTTTCCATGCGATCCTTCTAGGCTATATAATTTGAGCTGCCATCAAGGGCATACTCGAGTCTTAAACCACTGAACGCCATTAGTGAAATTGAGATGTGATAAGAACTCGATTTCTATATTCAAGAACCTCAAACTTTGAACTTATCCCTTCTTGTATACTGTTCTTCACCTTGATCATATTTACTCCAATACCATGTAGAAATTCCCACTGTAGATCAACAGTATGCAATAGACTAAAGAAAAATACAAGATCTACTTCTACAACAAACTTTGCGGAAGCTTAATTGAATTGAGCAAGTTCAATGAGAACACATATAACTAAGAATGAGAAATCAATCACACATAACATAGAAGAAATAATCCGAGGAAAGCCTTAGTCTAAAACCCCAATCTCTGTATTATCATACAAGTGGAAGTCTTGTTCAAGTTACAAAAAGAATCAGCTGTATTATCATACAAGTGGAAGTCTTGTTCAAGTTACAAAAAGAATCAGCTCTCAAGCTATCCTGCTCTCTCTGCAATCAAACAATACAACTCACAGACTGAATAGACAGAGTATATGTCCTCCTCAAGCCCTCCAAGCCTCCTATTTCCTTGTGCAGTTTTTCTTGGCGTCCAATGATGCCACATGTGTGAATTGCCCTCATCACACTCACAAAACCTGAAGAAGTAACTGCACAATAATCAATGAAAGAATTCCTTCTGCATTCAAGGGATATTCAAAATGGAATATCCTAGCAATTGGTTATACACTATCCCTCCATCTGATCTCAACTGGGTCTCTGTCGGAACTGACATGCTTGAGTTATTTATGAGAGAATATTTAGTTATCTGAAGTGCAGCAGTTACATGCATGTATGCAAAAACTAACTGAACTCACAATTAATTCAACAAACTGTTTGAATTAATCTAACTGAACTTGAATCAGTTAACTGAGCCAACTAATTACAACTCAATATTACAACTCATCCTTATCTCATTAACTGATGGATAAATTCCTCAATTAATGGAGAAACTGTTGCATGTCCCCACATAGACTTCATGTTTGATTTTCTACAACTAATTAACTCATGGTGAATTAATTAATTATTTTACAAACAGGTGCTAAGATCAAATTCGATTTTTACTTCTCTATTTTAGTTGAGGGACTAAGTAAAATAGGAAGGTATCCCGAAATGCTATTTATAGTAGTACTAAATTTATCACTTCTATATTTACCATTTCTTGTTGCTATTTTCAACATAATCCCACTATAATGATGTTTATAACCCTTAGTTGATCAATCCACAATTGCAGTAACTACTAACCTAATGAAGCCTTATGAGGAGGAGGCTCAATATAAGATTATTTTAAGAGAGATTCTATTCCTTTCACTTAGAAGTGAACCGTTCAACTTAGTTGATAGTTACATTACTATCCAAGGAGGGGGATGGTGTTGGTGGTCCTAATGCGTGTGTAGTATCCCAACCTTCTATACCTAATAATGTTGAACACACTCTGCATGGACCCATCTTAGATGAGGACCTTCATACTAATTTATTGTTTCATCCTTCTACTCTCGTTTGCTGCCCTTCGGGGGTGGTAAGGGGAACTAGCCCATGGTTGAGTTGTTAGGAAAGAAAGCAAGATTTTTTTATCAATCATCTATAGTTGATGAGAAAATAACAAGCTAGAGTAGTAGTTCCATCTAGAGTTGTTCCTATAGTTGTAGTCCATCGGCTTCTGTGGTTTTATCTATAATGTACTCCCCACTCCATATAATTTGTTAGTGTTATCTTTTACTTGTTCAAGAAAAATTATTTATTGTCCTTATGGTAAATCTTGTTTTCTTCTTAAGATTCAATTTTAGTTACTTCATTCATAAAATCTTAATCCCTAAGATGCAAATCTAATTTAACTTTCTCATATTTTCTGGAATAACTATTGGCCTGAGATTTAAATTGCATTGGTTCTTGATTCAACAATTTATTTTTTGAAGCCAAAGCATCTTTTTTTACAATCTCAACTTCAAACTTGGGGGCTCTGCAGTGCTCTGCATAAGATTGACATCTTTAACTACCAACTTGACCTGTAATCCCTTGATCTTATTATCTTTAGCTTAGAATAGTGCAACAATCATTTGGCCTTTTAGACGCATGTTGCCACATGTATAATATCATTCTCCAGCTCATGTATTCTATTTAGCTTAGCTTTATTGATGACCTTTTCAAGTCGCAATTTTTTAATCAACTTGTTGACTCTCTCTCTGAATATTTCAAACCTCCACAGTTGCATTGTTGTAATCACTATATATTAAATTTCCACGCATGAACTTTCTTTAAGTCAACTTTAATTATAGTAGTATCATAATCATGTGGTTCCATATCCTTCACATCTTTGTTTACATAGGTTGTATGATATCCACCCTAAATTTGACCGTCATAGTCTATCATTGCTAAAGTCTGGGAGTAGCTACTGCATCTAGAAAATAAAGTGGATCATTCTCTTTCTTGAATTTCTCATACCTCCATTTAGTGGAAAACCTATTGGAGAATACATTAAAGGGCTATGCAGGCTAACGAATACTAGACTTGGGAGAAACAACTTACATATGAAACTGAAGAAAATTCTAAATGGGAACCTCAGTAGGAATTGAATCCATGGTGTGTTAAAGTAAGAAGACATAATTACTATTATAGGACCATCAAGTAACAATTGATGAATGTTGAAGGACTACTGGCCTTTGCAATTACATGGCCATCAAGTATGAAATGCTGAATGTTGGAGGACTACCATCCTTCCCCTAATTCTTCACAGCTCTCCTTATTCATTCAGGAGTTGATATTGAGAAATAGTCGTATGGATAAATTAATAATGTGTATGTGCAATTTTTTTCATGTGGCCAATTTCCTTGCATGGATTTGTATTCAAGTTTATGTTTTTAATTTTTCAGTTGATAAGTCGCTTTCTTATTCATTTAGGAGTTGATATTGGGAAGCAGTTGTATGTATAAATTAATAATGTGCATGTGCACTTTTTTTCATATGATCATTTTCTGTGCATAGATTTGTATTCAAGATTGGGTTTTTAATGCTTCACTTGATGAAATTAATTTATTTATGCATAGAAATTATACAAGTTAAACAAGGGAGCTTACGAAGAAGCAAGTCCCTGCTACTTAGTGAAGAGAAAACAAGGTATGGGAGCCAGAGTCTATGAAGCCAACCAATTTTGATAGAAGAATGAACATCTTTGCAAGAGAATTGAACTTGTGCCAATTTTCACTGTTGCTATTGTCCCCCACAAGCATGCATATCATTTGAGTGAACATGAAACACAAACAACAATAAATTGTGGACTTCAAGTGGAGAAAAAATATTATTCTATTTGGCATACAATGTAATGCAATAGGAAAGAACGAGTAGCTCATATATTCTTATAGTCAATAAGTAGTTTATTTGCACAACCACAAATGAACAATGAACCAATAAAATAGATAAACTAATAATTTATTAATTATAGTTACCAAAAAAAACATGATTGAAACATAAAAGCTGCCCAGATATGCTTTGAGAATACAATCCACAGATAATAGTAGAGCCAAGATTGGCCTACACGGAATTATGATTGCAGTCTTGAGAGTATAGATCTGAAGTTCAAAGGAAAAGCAGCGAAAAAATTAATGACACAACTAACACATAGAATCTTCAACACGGTTAATAGCAGTGAACCTTATATCAATTTAACTCTATCATATAAATTCATATATCCACATATTAATTTAGGTAGTAATATGGATTATTTGTCTTCGATAAGCCTAGCGGAAGCGAGTTCATTGATTATACTTGATTACCCATTTTTCTTCTTCAAGAAAACCAAAGGTTGGTTGCATTAAAGTCTATACATATTCTAAATTCTTGTGAGCAGCAATTTCATTAATTTTCATGCATAAAGATGATGCTCAACAATAATGGCGACCCACCCCTTTGTATTAATAGTTAGAACATACTTTTCCTTCTGGATGAATGAGGACTTTGTGCTTGAATGATAAAGAACTATTTGACCAAGCATCCCTTTCTCCTTCTATACTCACGCTTTTCGAGCTACAAGATCATTGATCTCCATGAAGGCACAATTAAAGATTGATTGAAAATGGTTTTAATTCAATGCACATGTTGAACAGTCTTAAAAGACTCTGAGAGGTTACCTCTTTCAAATCTTGAACTTCAAATATACCTCGCTTTTTCCTAAACCATTGTTCAATACAAGTCTTTATTATGGAATATATATATATATATATATATATATATATATATATATATATATATATATATCTCGAATATGAAATGTTGGAGTTGCATGGGACACAACACTAGGCATACTACCAAAATTGTTTAAAACAATAAATTAATGGTGATAACGCAGTTCTTAGAAATTAATGGAAATAACACAGTTTTTGGAAACATATAATAAATTAAATTAAGATGCAATGAATTATTAATTAAATTAAAATGTAATAACTTATTAATTAAATTAAGATATAATAATATATTAAATACTTTGTAATCATGTGAAATGTATGAGATCCATCCTAACCAGTATGAGACATCTTGGCATCTCAGGATGTATGCATTACACATGAAATCATATCACCAAATTGTTGAGACATCTTGGCATGTGTCCATTACAGGTGCAAGCTTATCAGCCTGGCTACCAAGCAGCTCAATATTGCTTGGAAAGATTCTCAATATTGTTTGGTAGCCCATGACTTACCGAGATGGAACCATCATTCCTACAACACCTGGATAGACAAACTAGAGACAAATGAATAAGAAATACTTACTATGACACACATAGCTCTAAAAGTATGGGCTAACTAGGTTATCAAGTTAATCAACTCGATCAACAAAATGTCAATCCCACAATGGTTCCAGATCTCACGTTAGAGATACACACTGAGAAAACCTCATACCTCACCAATTAATTGTGTCGGAGCGTAATACTCACTTTGCATTAGGGAAGTAAAGTCACATGGTAGCTAACGCTCGGGAAAACCTCCTTCGGATGAACTAGATGAGGTTAGGTTGACGTCTTCTCATCCCACGACCTTGAGCTATCGATGGTTCAGGTTCACTGATTATGGCGTTGATGCAAAGGAGAATGGTTACCTTAAAGGCTACCCCACTCCGCTCATGAACCAACAACTTAAAGAAGGAAAGGCCCCATTGAATATTGTTTCCCTTAAGGAGAAGGAATGCTCACAACCTTGGTTAATACCTGGAGTTAAGTGAGAAGCTCCAAGTTGTTGGGCGAAACCCTGAAGACTATTGTCCATTTTGGGGGAGGCTTAGATGTCGTATCACCTATCAACTTCTTTCTGGCCAGCGGCAAGAGGTCATAACTAGATGCTTTATCTTATATATATATATATATATATATATATAGATGAGTGATCTTTATTTCATTGATCGTCTCTATAACTACTCTCTTTGCATATTCTTCTAAAATTGAATCAGATTCCAACCCACAACTATTCAACAGGTCATTAGGGGGAAGGATGTAAGTACCCAGACCGAACACATTAGCATCGTTGGAGACACATCTATAGTCTCTATCAGATCTATTGCTGGGGTTAATTGAGAGATTTTCATGGGGGCTTGACTAGTACATAAGAGATATTGCCTTTATTGTTGAGGGTTAATTTGACCAGCAACAAGACCTGAGGAGAGCTTGCCAGGGGGGCTTGACCAGAGCTTGCCAGGGGGCTTGACCAATAAAGAAGAGCTTGCAAGGGGGTTTGGAATATCTCCAAGATCTTATGCACATAGGTATACAGGTCTAATAAATTATTATTGTTATGCATATTTAAAGTATGATGCAAAGGCAGTGTTGAGTAGGCATAATGATGCACAAGCAGTGACGAGTGGAGAGTACATGGCTGTAGTACTAACATGGTGGCATGCAAGTTGTGTTAAAATAACGTTGCCAGATATAATATATAGTCCTCAGCTAAAAGAATAACACATAACATTTAATTCCTTCAAATAATGCTCACATTAGTTCTTCACTTTCAAAATGCGAAGAAAAGGGTGAATATAACATATGGTTATATCCTCCCCGCCTCAGGGAGAGGCAAATTAAGACGAGGACAAAAATTGCACTATGGAAAATACACTGCGAGCCTAAACACTTTGGTTTTGTGAGAGTACGTAGGTGAAACTAGTGTTAACCCACACCACTTCAATTACTATAGTCCCAGTGGTGCCTTTGGCAAGGAAAAATAATAAGAATCCCTTGCAAGTTCCCTTATCATAAATTTCAGTTTGGTTCAAAATAAAGCCAAGAAGTAAAATCTCCAAAACCAATCATCAATCCAATCGCAACCTGCAAACAACCCTCCAGGTCTTATTCCAGCGCGCTCAAGGCAGGGACTTGTTTCCATGTAACTTATATTGTTTGACAGGGAAGAGGGGTGGGGGTCTTTAAAAGAGGATGAAGTCTTATATTCCTTAAATTTTCCGAAGAGATGTAAATATAAATAAAAAAATTATAACTTTTCATGAATGTGTAATAAATAATTATTTATTGATTAAATCTTAATAAGTAATGTTACAAAAATAATTGAAAAGTTAATTGAATGTTAATTGTATCAAATATAAATGAAAATCTAATTGAATATTAATTCTCTCACATAAATTTTTAAGATCAATCTTGTCGATTAAATTTCATATATATGGTTGAATATTTGTTGTAATGATGCAAGAAAATTTGATTTTTTCTATAACTTAGCTTTGATCTAAACAAATTAACACTTCATTATTTCTCTTACAATCATTAACATAGGTTTATCAGGACTCTTGTATAGTAATAAGTAATCATTAACATTATGTAAACATCCACTAGACATCCATGTATTCATGTATAAACACACAAAATGAAAGCACGCCAATTAATGAACTCCTTTTCTCATTAATAAATGCCTAAAGTGTACATACATAATAAAAATCTTGATCTATTCTCCTCTGGACTAATTATACATTCATTTGGTCATTTGTTTTTGCTTTAGGCTTACAATATTTATAATAACATATACAAGCAAAATAAATTTTCCTAGATCCATAAATGAATCCACAAATCACTCATGTTGTAGGCTTGCTTTTGTCTTATTGACAAAATCTAACCTATTCATAGCTTTTCTAAATCCTAAAATATTTTCTTTTCAAGGTAGGCTTGCTTTTACCTTATTGACAAAATCTTACCTATTCATAGCTTTTCTAAATCCTAAAATCACCACCAGTAATTTCTAAGATTTCTAAACTTTTTCTTATCATAAGAAATTGTTAACTGCTACCAAGAATTTTTCTCCTACAAGCGATCATGATCTATTTCCTAAATTTTTCATGCTTTAAAAGATAGATTTTCTTCTTAGAAATATTATCTGTATCTATAGTTCTCTAACAAATAAATAAATTAAAATTATTTATAATAAAGAAATAAAATTTATAATAAGATTTGTAGCTTTGTCTCCAAAAATTCTTATGAGTTGGAAGCTCTAATACTCATGTAATAACTAATTTAGTGGTATATTAAACTACTATAAATGTTCTAATGTTTGTTTTCTAGATTGTAACTCGTTGTCGAGTTGTTAATGAACTGAATGCTTAATAATTTTGTTGTGTGGGATGTTTTTCTATAAAGTACAATGGCTTAATCATGGATCCCTATATCAACAACTCTCTCTTCTCCATAATTGAGTAATTCCAGGGATCTGAAATCGGTGGTTCTCATTCTGGAGCTGTTGTAAAATTGTAGATAGTTAGGAATTATCTCCCTTCTAACACTATTTGATTCGAATTGGCAGTTCTAGCTAATTTTTCCTCTTCCCTCGATCACCATCAGCGATCAAATTTGAAGGTCTCCTCTTAATTTCATTTGGAATGACATATATTCATCTAACCCTTCATAGATGAAAGGTTACAAAAAAAATTGCACTTCTACTAAAAAGTATATATTAAATCAACCCCGCATAAAAAAAGTTCCATAATGAAATAGTGTCCTTCTAAATCTTTAAAATCTTAAAAATTTAAAGAGTACCTACATTAAAACACTACAAAATCTCAATACAACTAGTAAATAAGCAAAAAAAATTCTCAAATTCCATTTTAAAAATGTAAACATATGTTTCTTATATTCATTTGATGGTCTTCAAAAGTATTTGGACTTACATAATTGAAAATATAAATCTATTTTCCCAATGGAAATGTCTTTCTATTTTTCATTTATTTCCATACATCATAAGTAGCATTCCAATCTACCTCATTTAGAGCATGAGGTGCAATTAGAGATAGAAACATTAAGATATCTAGTGTCTCCATTGAAAGTCTTTATCTATCAAAATTTTTTATCCTGTTTAATTTTCAGAAACCTCTTTCACACACTAATGTGGTTGTTGGAAAAAAGAGAATGGCTTGTTAGAATTGCATCAAATATGGAAAGCCTTCAAACCATTCATGTTCATCTCAACATGGTTCTCATGCCATACATATGTTTTTTAGGGTATGATTTAAATAGTACAAATAAATTCATCCATTTTACCCAAACATCTGGTAGCATCCACAATAGATGATTGCCCAACGGTAAATTTTTCACATAAACATTTCAACTATATTTTTGTTGGACAATCTATATCATTCACTTCTTCATAATAATGTTGAGAAGTGAAAAACTTGGCCACATTAAATACAAGTAAATCTATGAATCCTTTACAACAAAAACATTTCCCAAAATAATACAATCATCTAGTAGCCCCGATATTTTCATCTTTGGAAAAATTTCGAACCTCAATGGTTGTAAATGTACCATACCTCTACTATCTGCAAATTCAAGGGTTCCTCTTTATGCTTTAACTAAAAATGAAGACATGTGCATTGTATCTACACCAAAAACACTTCCAATAAATGTTTACGAAACATGTTAATAGAAACATCTAAAGTAGCGCCAATAGATGTAATATTAGCATGATCCTCTTCAAAATTTTGGTTCAACTTATTTGATTTAATGAGCATGTTTGCAAGTAGACAGATGTAAAATTTCACTTGAAATATTGTTGCCAACTCATACATTTTTTTCTCCCCTAAATCTCGTTCCTTTAATAAAGAATGCATGTGTTTAACAAGTCTTTCCAAGACCTTTCCTCTAAACGACCACCTAATTTGATGAATTTGAAAGACTGCTAACTTAGTGATTTGAAATTTATACATTAGCTCTCTTAATTTTCCATGTCTTTTAGTTGATCTCCCAAGCCATGAATAAACTTTGTTTCCAAATTTGTTAATATATTGCAACTCTGGAAAATGAGATGAAGTCTCATTGGTTGCTAATGTTTCCTATGAGATATGCAATGGATAACTAATAAATGAGGAGCATATGAAGTGTAGAAGATAAACCTTCACGAATACCCCTCATGGAAGATGCACCATCTAAACCAAAACCAACAAACTTCCTCAAATATAAATCCATTTACGCTAAAAGAGTTCTCACTAGATCATATATACATTGAGTTATTCCATTCTTTATTTGAAGCAAACATATAAAATTTCTTAAACATTGACCTCTTCATCCATTCGTCAAATATGTATTAATATAAACAATCAATTGGTGTTCCATAATTTGATTGGTGCTTTCATCAACTAAAATTGAGTAAAATGGGCTATGTAAAATATACTCTTTTAGTTTTTTCCAATACACCTCTTTATAAAATTGAAGAAATTCTTTTCACGGTGTGGTATTTGTGTATGCAGGATATTCATTTGTTAGAAGGATGTATGGGGTGCATTTATACCTATTCAAGTCACATATTGACTCATACATTTCTAAAGATAAATAATGTATATCAACAAAATACATGTTTTCAATCATTGATATAATTCTCTCCTTCTCAGCATCTACCATTAGTTCTACATGTTTAGTGATTGGAATATTGCTTCATTTTCTTTTTCCCTCCAAAAGTTGTAAAAAACAATTATGAGCTTCTGATTTTGAATGGTCACTTGGACAACTAAATTGAAGAGTGGTAGTTCCCTCTTTTGCAAATGGAGTCTCACTTTTAAATTTAACACATCAAGAACATTTTATGCTTTCATTACCATTACAATATTTTACAATGTAAGCCCATGGAAATCTTGTATTTCATTTAAATTTAAATATTATTTTTTGTTTCTTTGATGGTTTTCTCTTTCAACAAGCTCTACACTATTTGATTCATCATATTCATGTAGATGAGAATCAACTTCATTTTGAATATTAAATGGTTGATTAGAATGTTGTGCAAGGTCAAATGATTCAACAATTGATAATTTCCTTTTATACTTCGTAGGAAAACCAATAAGAGACATTTTTGAAGATTTACACCTATTAAATAAACAAAAATAGTAGAACAAGTAAATACATAAATTAAAAATCCCTTAGCAAGATTGAGATAGAAAAATTCAACCTTAGCAAGATGCCATATGACTTGACTATAGATTTCTTGATAGGTTATTCATTTCTTTGTTGAATTATGTTTTGTAACATTTAAGGAAACCTATAGCTTTATGAGAGAGAACAAACACTTCATGAAAAATGGTACTTGGACAAAAAATCTGTATGGATTTAAGCAACGAAGAAAAACAAGCAAGAGTTTGAATTAGAGCGATGTAGTTGGGGAGTCCAATACCTTCAATATAAGATAGATATTATTTTCATAGTTGGTAGATTCATATAATTATGACAATAAAAATTTCCACCATTAACAATGTAGAAAACAACTCCAACACCCATGTCTGGGTTGGAAGGATGAGAAGTAGTTGCATTCAGGGTATCTAGCCACAGTGTTGATTTCGTGGGTTGTGGATTTTATGGTGCCCATGATACATTGTGTGACCACGAAGGCTGTCATTACTTTAAGGAGTGTTTCATTAAAGAATCCATAGAATGAAAACCAAATGTTAATGAAGATATGAGGAGGGTAATGAAGAATACCTTATATTCTAACATCGAACAATAAATTTCCTTCTATGGATGATGGGTTGCAATTCAAATGAAAATGGAAAAAATGGATGTAGGGAAAGAGCACTCAAGGATAATCGGGGAGGAGCGAGAGCACACACAGAGGTGTTGAATGGGAATTCAATGTGCTTCATCGGCATGTTTTAGGTGTAATAGTACCATGACTGTTGCATGTCTTATTGCTGTAGTTTGCATCATGTTGGCATAAGTTGGGGGCCTCATGAAAATTTCCCCAAATCATGACATAACTATTAAATCGTATGAGGTCATCTATACTTTGACTAGTCTCTTCTACAAAATTGTCACTAGTCATAGTGATTTATGCGTTGCTCAAGACTCGAAATTCTCATAAACTTAAAAGAAATTGAAAGGTTATTAAAAATATTTCCCTTCTTTTGAAATATAGAAATTTAATCTAGCCTTCGTAATTGATGAGTGATTTTGATATTTTAATTTTTTTTCAAAGTGTATTTTTTTTTAACCCTTCTAGGAAGGGCCAAGAGCTGCAAGAAGGGCTAGGAAAGGTTCAATTTTGAACATTGATCGCAATCTCTTTGCTGATTGCTGTTCTCCCCGTTTCACGGGTCATATCTCCTTGGGACCATGTTTTTGTTTGTCTGGATTGTGTTGTCAGTTTGCAATGTGCAAATGTCATACGGTCGCTTTTGGCCTCCAATTCTTCATTGACTGGTGTAATAACGCTTCCTGCACTTTCTTTCCTTACTTAGCGTTTGCTATATCTTGTTGGACCATTTAGTGTTTTGTTCAAATATAATCTTTGGTATTAGCTAGTGTATTAGGAAGTTAGTTATTGATACTAGATATTTTTCGATATTGTTAATTTGTATATTTTTAGAAATTCTTGTTAATTTTATATATTTATAAAAGAATTAATATTATTAATCTCTTTCATGGTGAGAAGGACATGCACTATAACATATTTTTTTAACATGATTCATTATTGTTTTAACATAGTATCAGAAAAAGCATAAAAATATAAGAACAGGGATATTTGAGTGCAGATAGCCAAAGGTATGAAGCTCAGAGTTGTTGGGTATTTTTAAATGGAGAAAATACCAAAAACCAAGATTCAAACACACAGAGGCAATGCTCTGTTTTACCTCCACAGGATCCTTTTGTGCACAGAGAAGCTTAAAAAAAATTTCACTGAGGAACAGAGTATTTCATCACCATAAAAGATTTCTATTCATTAAAACAAAAAAAACATTTACTCTGTCTCCATATGAAAATTTACACTGCTGGAAAAATTCCCATTAACATTTACTGTTGTAAAACCTCCATTCACATTTACTGGTGTAAAACTATTTTTACATACTGCTGTAAAAAACAAAATTTACACAGACTTACAAAAACTCGCTCCACCATTTTCTTTATGCACTGCTGTGCAAAACCACACATGGTTTTTTCTACTCCTCTGTTTTACGATGCCTCACAAGACATTACAACCTTGTTCTCAAATTCCTTTCGCACTGCTGTGCGTTCAACATTTACCACAAAAAATTACATACTCCACTGCTGTGAAAATTACATAATCTTCTGTTTTACAATGGGGGCCAAAAACAATTACATCACCTGTTTCATATCTCGCACTGCTGTGCGTTTACAAAAATTTTGCTCCACCGAGCGCAGCCACCACTCTCGCTACCTTTTTTTCGTGCACAGGCACAAATACACCCATACATAAAAAAAAAACTACACCCCTCACTTACATAACAATATATAAAAACATATATATATATATATATATATATATATATAAATTAAAACGTGCACATGCCCATATTAAAAGGGCCTTCACCAAACACTAAATATATATAAAAAATATATGATAATGTGCCCATAACCATTTAAAGGGCGTTCACCAAAAAACTACGTCAAGCATTAAAATCATTAACTCTTCCATTCTCGGCGGTCAACCAATAGTCTTTTACTCCACGCAAAATTAATTCGCTGCAGGCCCGTATGCACCTTCAGAGATCGACGGTGGAGATCGATGGAACTGATCGAACGACTGACAAGAATATCGGGTGGCCTTACCTGACTGAACGATAGCACCCGAGAAATGACGTTTGCTTATGTCATGCGGGTGACACGCGTCGCCTCCATATTATATCGGAGCTCCTTGCCGGAATATTCCGCCGTCGGCAAATCGCTCCGAGAAAATTCCGGTGCCGAATTCCAGTCAATCCACCGCGCTGCTGAGTAGGTATCCGACACTGCTCTGGTTTTGGGTGCGTAGTTGAAATTAGATTTCAACACTCCCCTTTAATTTCAACTGCTGGGCATTCAAACATACCCAAGCACTTCCTCACATGGAGGGATTCCCCAACACTACTATTACAAAAATATCTTCCTCACATAGAGGGATTCACCAACTGCTTCTAATGCAGTTCCACAAACAATCAAAGTTGTCTTCCTCTTAATAGAGGGATTAACCTGAAACTGTGCTTAAGAGCACCTTCCTCATGACAGAGGGATTCACCATTACAATGTGATGAAGAGCACCTTCCTCTTTAACAGAGGGTTTCACCATGTGACTGTGCTTAAGAGCACCTTCCTCATGACAGAGGGATTCACTAATGACAATGTGCTGAAAAGAACCTTCCTCTTTAACAGAGGGTTTCACCAACTGACTGCTTCAAATGCAGTTCCAAAACAAACAATCATTGCACTGCTGTGTGTGCAAACTCATTACATTGTTCTTTTATGCTGCTGCATATTCTCTGCTGCACTGTTGTGCCATCTTCTTTACTGTGTCTATCCCACACTGCTGTGTCTACACTTGCACTGCTTCTGTACTTTTCAAAGACAAAATACTCTGTCTTTTCTGGAACAATTACACTGTCCCAATTTACAAATTTATACTGTTGTGTGTAAACATTTCTTACACTCACTACTGTTGCATATATTGCATTTCAATTCAATGAACAACAAATTCATTACATTTACCTTTACTGCTGTAAGGAAAATTTCTTTTGCATGTGCTGCTGTTCAAAACTTCTTGCTGCTGCATTTTTCACATTTGCATTTCTGTGTGCTTCTCCTTCTTGCCATCATGCTGCTGTCCATAACTTCTTGCTGCTGCATTTTTCATATTCACTGCTGTCCATACCCATAACCATAGACTGTCATCCCTGGGTTTTTATTTGCTGCTGCGTTGCCTCTGCAATTTGCACTGTCGCTGCCTTTTGTTTCATCATACTGCTGTGCCCATACTCTTGGCACTTCATTCTCCACACAAAAAAAATAACACAGAATGTTACTTTTTACACCCTTGCTTCACACAATCTTCAGTTTCATTTTTTTTAATTACACAATGCACTGCTGTGCAATTTCTTTCATTTTTCTGCTGCCACACATTATCATTCACCCATGTGCATTAAAAATCTGCTGTCCCTGTTTTTCTTTATGCGTTTCTTTGCATGCTGCATTGCATATGAAGAAAAAACATTACATTTTTTTTACTGCTGTGTAACAAAAATTTCATTGCATTCTCAGCCACTGGGCATTTACGCTCTGCTGCGTTTTGCCTTCTTCTCATTTTCTTCTCACTGCTTTGCATTTTCATTCCCAATACAAAACATTTCATCTGCTGTGCATTACACTCATTCTGCTGTGAGTATATTCTCTCACATTACATAGAAGGAAACTACCTTCCATTGCCATGCAAAAATTCAAAACTGCTGTTCATTCTAATCCATGTGCTCCCAAAAAAATTTCCAAACTGCTGTTTTATGTTCTGTCTTCCCACTGCTGTGAGGGTTTCCATTCTTTGCATTTTTCTCTTATCCCGCTGCTGCTCTTTACATTTCAGCGCTGCCATCTTTTCTTCTTTATGCATTTCTGTGCATATTGCATAAACACAAAGCAAAAACATTGCTGATTTCATCACTGCTGCATATTACCTTTTAGAGGGATTAACAAAGATTTCATTTGCAACTGCTGCGTTGCAATACATCCTCCATCAACAAATGACTGTTAATACATTTCAACAAACAACAAAAAAAATTCAAGCTCCCCTTTAGTGTATGCTTGTCTTCTTTTGGCAGACTCTTCTCAAAACAAATTTAGATCCACTGGGGAGTTCAAGGGGTTTTCAGATTGCCTTTCCTTCCTTCTCCATACTTGTGTAACTTTCTTCTTTTGCATGGGTCTAGCTTGTGTAAGAGCCCATGTCAAGTTACAATCTCGTGCCATATGCCCAATGTTATGACACTTGAAACATTCTACATTTTTCATGAATGACATTTCATGATTTCTTCTAAAATTGTCTCTTGGAGGTTTTCGGAGACCACAACATTTATCTTTATGAAATGCTCTACAGTCTTTTGCCATGTGACCAAAGTTTGAGCAAGCATAACAATAACCATAAAATGAACTTTGGTACCTGGGAGATGGAGGTTTTCTTGATGTACTTCTGAAGCCTTGCTGCCTTGAGATCCTTTGATGATCACCATTGCCTCTTGCCTTCTTGACATCAGCTACATTTCTTCTTGGAGCTGGTTTTCTGCTTGGAGCAGGATTTCTTCTATTGCAGCCTTCATTTTTCTCCTTGCCTTTGCTGGAACTATGAGCATCACCATCTCTTTCTAGCTTCTTCACATCTCCTTTGCTTAAAGCATCCTCATCCTTGTTTGAGGGTTCAGCTACATACCCAAGTCCTGATTTATCAGATGGAGATCTGTGATAGCTGAGCATGTCATCTAGAGCTTGAGAGCTCTTCATGATCTTGTTCATCCCTTCAACCTTCTTCCTGAGGAGGACAATCTCTTCTTCTAACTTTTCACATTCATTATTTTTCTTTGCTAGTTGTCCCTCAGTTTCTTCCTTGCTACGAGTAGCTTCAGCTGCTACTATTTTGAAGGAGATAATATCTGTCTTCATTTTGGAGATTTCTTCATCTTTTGCTTGACTGCTCTTCATTTTCTTTTCAGCTCCTTGTGCCTGCTTCCTGGCTTCTTGTAGTTCGGACTTAAGGGAGGAGACCTCTACCTTGTACTGTCCAATCTCTTCCACAAGCTTATTCACTCTCTTGTGTCTTTGTTCAAGTTGACTTAACAAGTCATCTTCCTGCTTCTTTGCTTTATTTAGCTGATTTGTCATTGATATGACTTCTTCATGATGCTTCCTCTTGCATTGGTCAAGCTCCTTCTTCAGCTTGGTAAGCTCTTCATCCCTTTCTTTTACCTGAAGCTTGATGAGGTCAAGCTTTTCATTCTCAGCTTCTATGATGGGTTCTTCTTGACTCATTGTCATGGTCAGTACTCCCTTTGCATGAAGGTCATGCAGTCTATCCCATATATCCTTTGCTGATGAGTATTTTCCTAGATTCTTCTTCACAGAATCAGGCAGTCCATCCAAGATAGTCTTTGCTGCTTGTGCATCATACTCCATGGATTCTTTATCCATCTTGCTGTCATCAATCACTGACTCCCAGACTTCAATCCCCTCAGACATTAGGAAAGCCCTCATCATTATTTCCCATACATCAAAGTTTCCATCAAACTTTGGGGTTTCAAATAGAATGTATTCAAATGGATTGTCTTCTATTTTAATAGAGGAGGGAGACACATTTTTAACAGGCTCGGAGGCTTTCTTCTTTGACCTCGCCATTCTTATCTAGGCTTCAAATACTTGACTGTATTTTTTTTAAAACAACTGACTGTCTTTAATAATAACTCAAAAACTTGAGAAATACCTGAATCCCTTTGTTGTCTGAGTCTTCTGTCTGCCTGAGAAGTTTTGCTGCAGCAACAACCTTCTCCCTTCAGCTTCTTTGTCACCTTCAAAGAGCCTAAGCCTGCTCTGATACCACTATTGGGTATTTTTAAATGGAGAAAATACCAAAAACCAAGATTCAAACACACAGAGGTAATGCTCTGTTTTACCTCCACAGGATCCTTTTGTGCACAGAGAAGCTTAAAAAAAATTTCACTGAGGAACAGAGTATTTCATCACCATAAAAGATTTCTATTCATTAAAACAAAAAAAACATTTACTCTATCTCCATATGAGAATTTACACTGCTGGAAAAATTCCCATTAACATTTACTGCTGTAAAACCTCCATTCACATTTACTGGTGTAAAACTATTTTTACATACTGCTGTAAAAAACAAAATTTACACAGACTTACAAAAACTCGCTCCACCATTTTCTTTATGCACTGCTGTGCAAAACCACACATGGTTTTTGCTACTCCTCTGTTTTACGATGCCTCACAAGACATTACAACCCTGTTCTCAAATTCCTTTCGCACTGCTGTGCGTTCAACATTTACCACAAAAAATTACATACTCCATTGCTGTGAAAATTACATAATCTTCTGTTTTACAATGGGGGCCAAAAACAATTACATCACCTGTTTCATATCTCGCACTGCTGTGCGTTTACAAAAATTTTGCTCCACCGAGCGCAGCCACCACTCTCGCTACCTTTTTTTCGTGCACAGGCACAAATACACCCATACATAAAAAAAAACTACACCCCTCACTTACATAACAATATATAAAAACATATATATATATATATATATATATATCTATATATATATATATATATATATATATATATATATAAATTAAAACGTGCACATGCCCATATTAAAAGGGCCTTCACCAAACACTACGTATATATAAAAAATATATGATAATGTGCCCATAACCATTTAAAGGGCGTTCACCAAAAAACTACGTCAAGCATTAAAATCATTAACTCTTCCATTCTCGGCGGTCAACCAATAGTCTTTTACTCCACGCAAAATTAATTCGCTGCAGGCCCGTATGCACCTTCAAAGATCGACGGTGGAGATCGATGGAACTGATCAAACGGCTGACAAGAATATCGGGTGGCCTTACCTGACTGAACGATAGCACCTGAGAAATGACGTTTGCTTATGTCATGCGGGTTACACGCGTCGCCTCCATATTATATCGGAGCTCCTTTTCGGAATATTCCGCCGTCGGCAAATCGCTCCGAGAAAATTCCGGTGCCGAATTCCGATCAATCCACCGCGTTGCTGAGTAGGCATCCGGCGCTGCTCTGGTTTTGGGTGCGTAGTTGAAATTAGATTTCAACAAGAGTTGAGGCTGGGATGGTTTTGTGAGCATAATTGATGCCCATTCCGGAAAGAAACTCCAACATTAGTCTTCGTGAGCTACAACCGCGATCTACTCTACCATCCGAGCATTCATTGCGAAGCTTGTTTGAACCTGGAATATATAGGAGCAAACACAAAATGCTAGACATATTAGTAGAGGATTAGTTTGAAAGCCAGAACCTGTCTCTCTAGGCCATAAGCCATCATCGTTGTACACTGCAAGCCACCATAGTTGTCACCAACGTGGGAGAACTGGTATCGGGTGTATCGGTTGTAATAGACACCATTGTGTACCAACAAAAAGAAAAGAAAGTGTTCATGAGCTTGGAGTGACATTGCACAATGGGCATGGCATAACCTAATTATTAGAGTAGCGAGTTTATAGCTACAAAGGAGCAGCATGATTGAACAAGAATTTGACTTAAAAAACCATGCCATATTGATTCATTTCTTTGCTTTGCATGTTACTATCCAATTTTTTTAATTTTTAATTTTAATTTTATTTATTTATAATTTTTTAAATATTTTTGAGTAATTTTTAACTATATTCTTTAAATATGTTACATTTTAAAGTTTATGGTAGTAATTTCATGATTTTTTTGCCAAATTTTAATTTTTTTTATTTATAATGGGTTTTTGACAACATATATGGATTCAACACCTTGAAAAACCTTGGTAAAGTTAGATTCTGTAGAGTTTACATCTCAAACTTGTGATTCCAAGAAATCCATGTGAGATTTTGGATTGGATAAATTAGAACAGAGAAAACCCTTCAAAAGGTAGAATAGATACACTCTCTTTTTAAACTATTAGATGAAAAGAATAAAAAGATGATTGAAGACTAAGGAAAATGTTGGTAAAGAACTTAAAAAAAATTGGTTATTTTTGTAGTTATGATGATGTTCGACTGAATTATTTAAGTGTATTAAGAGTTATTGAATTATTTAAGTGTATTAAGAGTTCTTAAATTAGGTAAGAGTATTAGAGTTATTAAAAATGCGTGTGATTACAAAGATATTAAATAAAAAAGGAAAATTTTATCTTTTCATTATGATATTTTCTTAATGGCTTCTATAAGTATTTTGGAGTAAATAAAGAGATTGTTTCTTGTTTTCCAGAATTATCAGTTTTGATCCTAGGGAAGGAAGGCCCTTTTGCGATACAAAAATTTTGGAATGCAGGTGAGAATGGCTATGCATATTTAAATCAAACAACTCTGTGGGGCATGTCCAACACCCAGGAAAATCATGTTGCAAAATAGGGAAAAAGGAGAATAAGACCAAGTTTTGGATGCATAGTTTAGTGGATGACATAATTTTGCCCAAAATAATAGGAGCATTCAACGTAATGAAAGTCTAGGGGAAACAGTCAAAATCTAAATTGACGGAAGAAAATTTTCCGAAGTACTTGGTTCCTTAAATCTTGCATTTTGTTAAGTAGATTAGGTTGAATTATTTTTAAAATATCCATGTAATTCCAAATTTTAGTATTTTGTTGGATTTAGTCTAATAAGTATTTAATTAATGGAAAGACCTGTGAGCAATTTTGAAACCGACGTTTTGGACTAGCTAGGTGAGTCCATCATCAGGGTAATGAGATCTGCATTTTGAGAAGAGAGAGTCAAGAGAATGAGAACCTATTAATAGAAGGATGGATAGATAACCTAGGTTTGGAGAGGTCGGCTTGATTTTCATCAATTTATTAATAAATGGATTAAATAAATTTTAATTTTGTTTTAAATTTTAATTTAATTAATAAATTTAAAACTATATTAAAAGTAAAAAAAAATTAACTAGATTAATTTGACCTAAATTAAAAATAAAATTAATTTAAGGCCCAAAATCTAGTCATAAGCCAAAAATGGCTCATTTGATCCTATTTCAGTGGATCTGAATGAATCCCAAATATGTATTTAGTTCAACATTTGAGTTAATAAATGATTGGATTTTACCTGTGTGCTATTGAGCTGAAAATTTGTTTAACTCCTTTGTTTAGATTTTATAAAATCCTTGTTTTGGAATTATGTTGTAAATTTGTTTAAATCCTTTGTTTAGATATTATGAAATCTTTGTTTTGGAATCATTCTATTTTCTCTATTAGTAATGAAAGGAATTTCCTTTGTGTAGATTAGCCATAATGTTTTTTTTGTTTATCCTTGGCATAGTAGTTCAACACATCTAATGTGTGAATGTGACCCTGTGAAATACTAACTAGACATTAGGGGAAACCTTGCTCCAGCTTCTTAATTCATATATCGTCCTTTTGGATTTTAACTGTCCAAGTGTTAAGCATGAGTCACCCTTAGACCGAGCCAAGAAGAAATAGAGTGATACATCAATTAATAGAGTCGAAAATATTTTTTTTCTATTTCGATATATGTCTCGGGTCTTTTGTAGGACATGATCCCAAGATTTTCAACTAAGGACCGAGGCTTTCACTCGAGGAGAGAGGTACACGATCGTTTTTTGATGGAGGGAAATTACTATAAGTTTCCATCTTGATTTTAGGGTATAAAACATTTGCAAGTGTTAAAGAAGTGTTCTTGGTTAGAAAAGGTTGTGATGAGATACAAGGACATAAACATATTTTTGGTCACATGTATTCCTGCTAGAGCTAGTGTTAAGCATTAAATCAAGGAAAAGCCACCAATTTTAGGTTAGGAAAAGGGTGAATCCCACATTTGTACATTGGATTTGGTGCGAAGTCATACAAATTGTGGGTTCTAGAACTACGATGTATGAAGAATTAAAGGGAAGTTTGGCTTGTTGCAGTAGGAATTCAATTTTCACCATTTTTGGTATCAGAGAAGATCCCACATCAACGTCTAGGAACAAGAATCCATGTCTCATAAAGTTGGTTCGGGGAGGTCCAAGAGGAAGAAGACACATAGCCAAATTTGATATAATTATAATGATGCAATGAGTGGAGGCAAGAATAGATTCCATGGAAGCTAAGAGGAAAAGGGATCCTGAAGCTGGAGATGTCAGTGAGCCAGAGGAGGAGTCTCCAAAAGAAGGAGACAACATCTAAGGAGACAAATGAACTGAAAATGTTGAGATAAATCCTTGGGTCGACCTCAAGGAATAATCTTGAAGTATCTACTTACAGTGGAAATTTAATTCCTGAAGGGTTGTGGACTAGATCAATGATATAAATAATTTTTTGAATATGAAGAAATGGGAGATGAAAATTAGTTAAAGTTTTTTTTCACCAAGTTAAAGGGACATGTAGCATGATGGTGGGATGGTCTGTAGGATGAGAGGAAGATGAAGAACAATCCAAAGATCAATGGTTGGGATAGAATGATTGCAAAGCTTAGAGGTAAGTTTTTACCCAAAGACTATTTTCTTTCTTTGTTTAGACAAATGAAAAATCTTAAGAAAAGATTAATTTATATAAGGGAATCAACATAGGAGTTTTATAAGGTGAATATAAGTTTATTGAGAAGACACTGTATAGAATACAAATAGGTATATAAATGGGCTTTGGTTATAAATTCAAGATGAAATAAATGTGTTATTTAAAAAACTGTAGAAGAAGCATATCAACTTGCTTTGAAAGCTAAGGAAAATATCACAAGGAAGCAATCTAGAAAAGGGAAGAGTTCTATCAGAGGAAGAGAACAACAACCTAATAGAGGAATATACACAACACAAAGAGATGGAGCTAGTAGCTCAAGTCAACAAGAACAATCAGGAGGTGACTCCAGAGGTAGAAGAGGTTCTTATAGAGGAAGAAATAGAGGTAAAGGAAGATATTTAGATGCTATTGATGTGGAAATATGGGACACAAACCATTTGAGTTCCCAGGGAATAAAGGTACAATGCGGAGAAATATTATTATTTCTCAAATAGAATAAGGAGAGGTGAAGGAAAAAGAAGAATAAAATGCACCTAAGATAAGGGAGTCCCTATTATTGAAGAAAGTGTTATTGGAGCAAGAGAAGGAAGCCATTGAGGTAGCTCAACAAAAGGATTTATTTATTATAGTTTTCAAAGTAAAAGGAAAATGTTGAAAGGTTGCTATTTATAGTGGAAACACAAATAGCCTAGTGTCCATAGAAGTGGTGGAGGAACTAAATTTGAAGAAAATAAAATCACCGCCATTCGAAAAGGTGTCTTGGATTCAAAAAGGTTATCAATTAATAGTAAATGAGAAATGTGAAGTAGATTTTCCGATGGGCCACTATAAAGAATTTTTTTATGTGATGTCATGCCAATGGATGTGTGTCACATTATATTGAGAAGGCCATGGAAGTTTGACAATAATTTCATGCGTTGGGTAATTTTGTTCTTGGTTAAATTAATTACCATTAAATTATCAATCTAGGTTCATATACTTGTGAAGTACTCTTGCACAATATATGTTAGGAATTAACTCTCAATCAAAATACAAATTAACCTATGGAAATGATTGAAATATTGGAATGAAATCTCATAATGAAACAATCTAAATGAACACACAAACATGTTGTTTATAAAACACTATACCTATTAAAGCATTAAATTCAAAACTTGAAAAGTAATATGTTGAATTGAATCAAGATATTCTAATTGTATACTATGACAACTTTTGAAATTCTATTCTATTAAACATAAATCCTATTATATTATTCTTGAAAATGAATCTACTCTATCAAATTTTGAAAACAAAATTGATATATTGAACTTGAAAACAAATCTAATCTATTGGACATGGAAGTAAATTTAATTTGTTGAACTCAAAGGAAAATCTAGTCTATAGAAATCAACAAGACTCTATTCTAGGAAAGCAATAAAACTCTATTCTAAATCGAGAAGCAAATGAATTGGAATTAAATTCTATTGAGATTAGTGACATGTTCATATGAAATTAGAGCCAACCATAACTATTAATTATCTTGGAATTTGAGACTAAGCAACTGAAAGAGCAATAATATTAAGGTTTTTAGTTATTTTCCATTTTTCTCAAGTATTTGATTTGTAATAGAAGATAAATGAAATCAACATAAAATATCATGAAGGCATTGAATAGAAAATAAAGCATCTAATTAAAAGACTTGAAATAAAAATGCAGAAAATGAGCATAAAGAAAATTAGTCTATCTTGTGAAAATGAAACATTAAAATACACTCATAGTCATCAAGTGGTCTTCTTGAAGTGCATACGAGTTGGAAAGTAAAGGAAACTATTGATGAAACACCGTTTCTGATTGTGAAGATACAACCTCTTGATGGTGCTAGACCTGCCAACATGTCAGGGGATCTCCCCGATAAGAAGTTCTAACTAGACCTCAGACCATTTGGTGTAGGAGTACCAATAGTGGGTCGTACGATATCTTCTTAACCGTGGTTGCACATAGAGGCAAGCAAGATGTCCCTATTGGTAGCAAGGGTGTGACATATGTAGCAAGTCAAGGAAGGTGCATGAGTGGTTCTAACACATGGAGGGTTAGGTGAGTGCACCCTTGGAAACCTGTGAAATCATGAAGTTAATAAGGGAACACATGAGAAAAGATGCATCACAGACTGGAAAGAAAGTAAGATAGAAATCGAAAGTGATGGTTAAACCAACAAAAAATTTCCATAAGATTCACACATACTTATACAGGAAATCCATACATGCATGTGTAAGAAAATGGATACATATATCATTAGAGTAAACAAGCTAGTCGAAATACAATAACAACATATGCATGAAACATGTCGGCTCTGTTATATTAAGAAGTGAAAGTTCCAATCATACAATACAAACATGACCAACCACAAGTTCTGACAGGGGAACATTACAGTCGAATGCCGCCTATTCCTCCAAAGAGATATACTAGTTCTGCACATTGGAGAAGAAAAGGCTCATTAAAATACTCTCCAAGCTTTCTCTAAGATACTCCTATCAGAAGCTTGAATGACCAAAATACTCTACAATGAGTTATGAGGTACTATGTATAGTAAAGGGTGGGGTGACTCTTCACATTCCCCTTTAAGATTGTTCATGTACCTTCATGACTCTTCAACTACTCTATGATTGTTCCATTCAGCTATCGACACTTTAACTTCCACTGGACAAGACATTACATACAATCTACACATGAACCCATGTGAGACAAAATAGGCTTGAGCAATTCATGCAAGACATCACTAACACTTGGACCATTGTGGTAAGACCAACTCTTCGACACCCTTGTGATGATTGATGGTGGCGAACATGATGCCAAGCTTTCATCATCCGTGATGGTGTCCATGCGCTCAATGGTGACACCTTGTTGAAATAGAACTCTTACTTATTTTTAATCCGGCTACACTGATATGGCTCCTCTGTCCAACTCGTCTGATAACATGCACATCATTTTCTTGGGTGTAGATGGACTAGCAACATATTGATGCATAGTGTCTGTGCTAATCACCAAGTGTGTGATGGTGACCATGCACATCAACTTGTCAAAATACATGTTCAGCTCCAGTCGAATGTACTTCTTGTCTTTGCCTCGGTGAGTGTGCCAAATTGGTGGGATCGCATGCGTGTGCAAAATGACATCCATGCTCCTGAATACCCTTACATTTGATCAACAACACCACTCACCTTGTCCGCCCCATGTCAGCTGCTGAATATATCTATAGCCTGTATGGTCGCAATTTCATCAGTATGTGAATGTTGCACCTCCTGTTGTACATGTTCCTGCTGCAACACCTTCTCTCTTCTATGAAACTCCTATTCTTCCTTGAGTTCCTACTTCAACACCTTCAACTCCTTCTCGGTTTCTCTCTCTGCCTTCACGTGATCGTCGTTTTGTGCCTTTGCCTCATAGCCTCAATATCTAAAGTTTCTTTCATCACAGGTGGATCTTCTTGAGCTTGCAAATTTGTTCTGCCTCTGTGCTATCAACAACCCTCCTCTTGCATTTGTCGCATGTAGGTGTGCTACCTTCTGCTGCTGCTGCTCGCTATGACACCAATGCCATTTCATCTTGATATCCTTGTCCATGAACAACTTGATGTCTTCATAGATAGGCAAGTTCATAGACACTTGATCGACTATATCGCTAGTTCTTCTCTAAATGGTGTCTTCGACTCTGCTCTCCTGGAAACCATTATACCTATGTTGTTGAGAGGCAAACGAACACCTGTGATACCTAGAGACATAGAAACAATCATGACAAGTAATATTTTAGTTGAAAACCAAAACAAATTGGAGGACTGACATGCAACATATCTGTGTGATTGTTTGTGAAGATTGCGAAATTTTCACCAGGAGGCTAGCAAACTGACTACCAAAAACTGCGCAAGGCACAGTTTAGGCTATCAAGAGGCTAAATGACTATTGGAGCTGCGTAATGCACAATCCAACCTAGCTAGCTAAGGACTGAGATTGTGAAATGCACAATTTCAATCAACAGTGACATGCAAACCAACAAACACCATTGCACAATTTTTGGGGCGAGCAAGGCACTGCCTCCTAGATTTACACAATGCAAGACTGAAGGTCAGTGCTTGGGTAGACTTGCACAATTTTTGGAAGGAAGGCAGAGCCTTCACTCCTAGAAATGCATAATGTTAGCCGGGCAAGGCAAGGTCCGGGCCAAGGGAACCCAGACCCATTGACAGGCGACTAAAAACATGAGAAGTCTGCATACATAGTGAAACTGAGTGTAAACAAGAGTGAATGATCATACATGCAAAAAACAAGTGCAGGATTCAGAAAATGTGAAATCATGCATGTGTGTGAAGCTAGTCGCCGCAACGACGACCGTTAGTGCAAAAATGGTGTCATGCATGCGACAACAGTGAGATGCGAATGAAAACTCAAACGATGCTTCTACAAACTAACATACATTGAAATGACAGTAAGCACTCATTGTAATCAAGAAGACAACACTCACACAGAGTGAAAAATAAAAAGCAACAGAAATGCAACGTAAGACATGAAAAGCAGGCTTACCCTGAAAAAACTGAGCTGAATGTGACAACGACTCCTAGATGCGAAGTGGGATGTGAGAGCTAGAAGATCAATGTGAGGAATGAGCTCTATAGTG
The DNA here is from genome assembly GCA_031772625.1 of Pinus tabuliformis. Lineage (NCBI taxonomy): Eukaryota > Viridiplantae > Streptophyta > Pinopsida > Pinales > Pinaceae > Pinus > Pinus tabuliformis. The sequence goes on along the minus strand of CM062812.1, from coordinate 778,541,523 downwards.
TCTTGTTCATAAGTGTTGATAGAATCGAGGTTATGATGAACATGCCACAAATTTAGGAAAAACAACACTTAGCGGTAGGTTTCTAAAATGAGCCTTGCATGTAACCTCCAGTTGCTAAAAATAGATCCCTAAATATACAGATGCCTTTTCATGCTACGTTGGGAAAAGAAGTCCATGCATGCAAATCAGTTTTTCTCGGTCCCAGAGGGAATTGATCAACCTAAAGGCACATGCATCAGTCTGCAAGCCTAGGATGAAAATTTGTGTAGTTCCTGGGCTACATTGGGCTCAATGTCCCGAAGGGATTATGAAAGTTCTGGGTCAACAAGTGACTGCCTCCCAGAATTGTGCAATTTCTGGGCTGAGTAGCAGTGCTGGGTCAAATTGCACAGTTTTCTGGAGGGAGATTGCTTGACTGCTCTACACAATTTTGGAGCCCAATAGGTTGCCAGGTTGATTTGCGCAATTTTTGGAGGGAAGGCTGCTTCCCCTCCAAAATTTTGCAATTTTCTGAGTGAATCCTGACAAACTGATTTGCGCAATCTTTGATCTCAGCAGGCTGGCCAATTGATTTGCGCAATTTTTGGAGGGAAGGCTGGTTCCCCTCCAAAATTACGCAATTTTCTGGGGGAGATGCCTAACCACCACATGGTCTAATTCTGGAAAGGCATCCTTCGAGGGGAGTGAAGCAAACTTACATGCATAGGCTGATAAGAGACTGAGAAACAACTGAAGCCTATATGTTTGACGGTGCAAGACATGCTACTGAGCATGGTTGGTAGGGAGAGTCCAAAATTGAGCTAAGGAAAAATTTTGGAGGGTGTTTGTAGCCACTACAACACTTGGCGACACACTGGTAGAAATCCAGCTCTCTGAATGGACCTTGTTCATGAAAAGCAAGTCTAACACCTCCAGAAGTATTGTTCAGTTCTTTGTTCGTCTTGGTTTCCACACTTGCTTCATTGTAAGATGTAGCATCTGCCAAGCCCTTGGTGGGTCGACTCACATTCAAAGCCAAATCAACACATTTGTTTCGATTTGGGTTGAGGGGTATATTGTTGCACAAGTTATATGATCATCAAAGTTTTAGTTTCATCTCTAGTGTTTCTCCACTCCCAGCAGGCCTGGACAATAACCCCATGGAGTCACACAGGAACAAAAGCATCGCTCTTCTACCTGCGAGCTTCATCAGTACCTCAATGAAGTTGCTTGCATCACCTCTTTGCACAGGAAGCCTTTCTCTTCTTTCACCTTATTCATTTTTCATTTTTTTTGAAATTTTTTCACATTTTCATTTTTCATTTTCATAACTATTTATAACACTTATTCATTTCAGAGGAAGAAGAAGGATCCCGACTTATTGAGAGAAGAAGAGGTTGTTCCTTTAGGGAAGTGGTTTATGTATACCTCTGACATGCTTATTAAGGTTTTTCCCCTCACCTTAGTCTACTTGACTGAGCTGACAAGGGTTAACCCGAAAACAACTGACTAGAGTAGGTGACACTATTTAGTGCACGAGAATTGTGTTTTCACCAAGGTTCACTTCGAACAACACATATTTTCCATCGAAATATCATGGAGTGAAGATAACAAGTTCTTCATACAAAGGCAGGATGACAGATAACCAAGTGTTGATAACTACACAAGGCCTCTTGTACTTTACTCAGCTTGTTTCATGAGTCTTGCACAGTTTCATGCGAAACTAACCTACGAACGTAAACAAGAAAACAAACACAAAACAAAGTGAAAACAGAACTAAATGTAGAAGAAAAAAGTAAGAAAACAAACATGCAAGGTAAGAAGCAAACGTACATGCAAGCAAACAAACCAAAGAAAACACTACTCCTACTCTTAAGCTAACGGTGCATGGGCCTGATCACGTGAAGTGATACTTCCAATGCAGCCACCGACGCATTGGTCGACCCATGTTGGTGAAGGCATGGTTCTTGAACAACACATCTAAGTGAAACAACAAACAATAAATATACAACAATGAAGATAAACACACTCCAAGTTTAAATGTGTCCACAACACATAATTAAGTGCAAGTACATGACATGCAGTCCGTTGACTCATCACGACATTGTGAAACATTGCATGTAGCTGTTAAGAATACGCATACTCTTGACTATGAAATGCAAGAAACAAAAGAAACAAAGGCAACTTTCATCGCGCACATGTGCTTTCTATGTAAGATTCCTCCAATGCATGAGCGATGGGATTGTGTAGTTTGAGTGGAGGAAGCATGGTTTGTGTGTGAGATTGATCTTCAATGCATACATATGAGTGATGAGGAGCCTTAGGTGTTTCAACAATTTCCTGATCGGAAGTGAAACCAACCTTAGGACAGTGAGGACCTGACATAACCATTAGCTTGGGCTGAAGTGCCTCGATAGTATGCAAGGTTTCGAATTCGTCGATAGATAGATCATCATAGACTAGTGCCTTAGATGAATTAACAACAATTGAATCAATATCATGATATAATGAAGAAGTAGGGAGATCACAAAAACCAAGATCATAAAATTCAGGATGTTTGTTGCCATCCTCATGATTTGATGAATCACATAGAGGGGTAGATGAGAAGTAAGTATGTTCAACCTCTGCATTTCTAGAAAAATCAGATGATAAATCAATTGGATTTTCAATGAATGATTGGTCCTCTCTATTTTCGGATGATGGGCTAGCATACGGTGTGTCCTGCAAATGATCAACAATGGGTGCATTCGTGGATGGAGATACACATGAAAAATCATAGATGGTAGGGTCATCAAGGATGCTAGGAAAAAATGGAGGAGGTATGGATAGACAGGGATGGTACTCTACTGTCGGTGGATGTTCAAGCTCCCAGTGATACTCTTCATGAATGACAACACATGTTGGTTGTGCAACACTAACTCCATCGATGGCTTGATCCTCGTTCACAACGAGTGTAGAGTTCAGAATGGAAGAGCACAAGACAATGTCATTTGCAGGATCATTCGAGTAAAAAAATGGAGGTTGAGGTACAAAATGTATGTGATAACCCAATGGATTCACAACCAAGCTTGCGCGAAAATCGGAAGGAGCAATGTCAAGAGGATGTGACGGTTGAACAAATGGATGTGCATGCTCTCCCGCATCACTCTGTGATGGTTGAGTTGTTTGATGAGGGGACGACAGACAATCACTTGTGACAACAACCGTGTCCATCCATGATTGTGTAGCTGAATCATCGAAGTACGCTGAGCAGGGCTTGATCTCGAACTTATTCTTGGGATTGAATGATTTGTTAAGACAGTATTTGAATCTATCCCAAAAATATGGAAATTTCATCTAGCTTTTCTTAGCTTGAAACTATAACACATGAAAGCGTTCCCAAAATTCCATAGGTGATTCATGTAGTACCTTCTATTGTTGTAACAACTTTTGATCAAGAGGTTCCGGATCAAAATGATGGAAAGTAGATTCAATGTGATCATTGAACTGCTCAAGTGAGTGCACGCTGGCGAGTGTCAGACTACATCACCACTGTTGTGGGGCTTTACAAAGTGTGTATGATAGCAGCAGACTGACCTCTTCTACATAGAACTCGACTGCATTATCAAGCAATGCATACAAGTCTTATAACTACTCACACCAGGCTTGCCTTCACCATCATATGTGAATTCAGACAAGAGATCAGAAAAATCCCTCGTGATGTTGAGAGGTTCAACATGCAAAAGACATCGTGGAGGGATGAGTCTAATAGAATCTATGATAGACATGCAAATGTTCAAAACAGGATTAGAGGACACAACTTGTCATCTCACCCACCTTCTAGAGCCAGAAATGTTGACGGTGATGGACCCACCAACATTTCAAGCGATATCCCCGGTAAGAAGTCCCAACTAGGCCTCCGACCGTTTGGTGTAGGAGTCCCAGCAGTGGGTCGTACAGTATCGCCTTGACCACGGTTGCGCACATAGGCAAGTAATATTTCCTTGTTGGTAGAAATGGTGTGACATATGCAACAAGTCAAGGAAGGTGCATGAGTGGTTCTAACACACGGAGGCTGAGGTGAGTGTGCCCCTTGGAAACCTGTGAAAGCACAGAGTTAAGAAGGGAACACATGAGAAAAGATGCATCACAGATTGGAAAGCAAGTAAGCTAGAAATCCAAAATGATGGTTAAACCAACAACACATTTCAATAAGATTCATACATACTTATACAAGAAAGCCATACATGCATGCATAAGCAAACAGATACATATATCATTAGATTAAACAAGTTAGCCGAAATACAATAATAGCATATGCATGAAACATGCTGGCTCTGTTATATTAAGAAGTGAAATTTCCAATCATAGAATACAACCTTGACCAACCACTAGTTCTGACAAAGGAACGTTATAATCACTGTTTCCTGCTCCTCTAAAGAGATATACTGGCTCTGCACAGTGGAGAAGCCAAGGCTCATTACAATACTCTCCAAGCTTTCTCTAAGACACTCCTATCAGAATCTTGGCTTACCAAAATCCTCTACAATGAGTTATGAGGTACTATATATAGCAAAGAGTGGGGTGACCCTTGACATTCCACTTTGTGACTGTTCATCTACCCTCATGAATCTTTAACTACTCTATGACTGTTGCATTCAACTATCGACACTTTAACTTCCACTTCACAAGACGTTACATACAATATACACATGTACCCATGTGAGACAAAATAAGCTTCATAAAGCCATGCAAGACATCACTAAGACTCGGACCGTTGTGGTAATACCAAATCTTCAAAATCCTTGAGATGATCCATGGTGGTGAACTTGATGCCAATCTTTCATCATCCATGATGGTGTTCATGTTCTCATTGGTCACATATTGCTGAAAGAAAACTCTTACCTCCGTTGCATGTGGGTACACTAATATGGCTCCTCTATCCAACTCATCTGATAACATGTGCATCATTGCCTTAAGTGCAGCTAGACTAACAACATACAGATGCATAGTGTCTGTGCTGATCTCCAAGTTTGTGCTGGTGACCAATCACATCAACTTGTCAAAATACATGTTCAGCTCTAGTCGGACTTGCTTCTTATCTTCGCCTCAGTGAGTGTGCCAAATGGGTGGGATCACATGCATGTGCACAATGAAATCCATGCTCCTGAATACCCTTGCATGCGATCAACAACACCTCTCACCTTGTTTGCTCCATGCCAGCTGCTGAATGGATCTTTAGCCTATTTGGACACAATTTCATTAGTCTGTGGATGTTGCATCCTCTGCTGTACCTTTTCCTGTTGCAACTCTTTCTCTCGTCTATGCAACTCTTCTTCTTCCTTGAATTGTTGCTTCAGCACCTGCAGCTCCTTCTCTATTTCTCTCTCTACCTTCACATGATCATCTTGTCACGTCGTTGCCTCATAGCCTCCATCTCCAAAGCTACTTTCATCACAGGTGGATCTTCTTGAGCTTGCAAATTTGTTTCGCCCCTACACTATCAACAACCCTCCTCTTACATTTTTTGCATGCAAGTGTGCTACCTTATGCTACTGCTGATGGTTCTGCTCACTATGACGTTGCTATCATTTCATCTTGATATCTTTTTCCATGAACAACTTGATGTCTTCATAGATAGGTAATTTCATAGACACTTGATCGACTACATCCCCAGTTGTGCTCTGAACGGTGTCTGTGACTCTGCTCTCCTGGAAGCCATTGTACCTATGCTGCTAAGAGGAAAACACACACCTGTGATACCTGGAGACATAGAAACAATCATGACAAGAAATTTGTTAGTCGAAAACCAAAACGAACTACAGGACTGACATGCAACATAACTGTGTGACTTTTTGTGAAGATTGCGCAATTTTCACTAGGAGGCTGGGAGACTGATTGCCAAATTTTTGCAAGGCGCAGTCTGGGCTATCAGGAGGCTAACTGACTGCTAGAACTGCATAATGCAGAGTCCAACATGGCCTACTGAGGACTGAAATTGCACAATGCACAATTTTAGTTAGTAGTGACAGGCAAACCAACAAACTGCATCACGCAATTTGTGGGGCCATCAAGGCACTAACTCCCAGAATTGTGAAATGCAAGCCTGGAGGTTAGTGCTAGGCTAGACTTGCACAATTTCTAGAGGGAAGGCAGAGCCTTCACTCCCAAAAATGTGCAATGCTAGCCGGGCAAGGCAAGGTCCCAGGTAAGGCAGTCTGAACTCGCCGACGGATGACTTAAAACATGAGAAGTTTGGATGCATGGTGAAACTGAGTGTAAACAAGAGTGAATGATCATACATGCAAACAAAAATTGCAGGATTTAGAAAATGGGAAAGCATGCATGTGTGTGAAGCGAGTCGCCGCAACGACGACCGTCACTACAAAAACAGTGTGATGCATTCAACAATAGTGAGATGTGAATGAAAATGGAAATAATGCTTCTTCAAGCTAACATACATTGAAACAACAACAAGCGCTCACTAAAATCAAGCAGAAATCACTCACATAAAGCGAAACAAAAAAGGCAACAGAAACGCAGTGCAAGACATGAAAAGAGGGCTTACCCCAAAACAATTGAGTTTAATGTGCCGAGGACTCCTAGATGTGAAGTGCAATGTTGGGGATGCAAGATCAATGTGAGCAATGAGCTCTATAGCATCTGGTTCATAAGTTTTGATAGAATCGAGGTTATGACACGCATGCCACAAATCTAGGAAAAGTGACACTTGGCATGAGGTTTCTAAAATGAGCCTTGCATGTAACCTCCAACTATTAGGAATAGATCCCTAAATCTACAAATGCCTTTGCATGTTTCCTTGGGAAAAGTAGTCCATACACGTAAATCAGTTTTTCCCGGTCCCGAAGGGTACCAATCAACCTGAAGGCACATGCATCGATCTGCGAGCCTGGGATGAAAATTTACGCAGTTCCTGGGCTGAGCTGGGTTAGCTGTCCTAGAGGGATTACACAATTTTCAGGGTCAGTAGGTGAATACCTCCTAGAATTGCATAATTTCTGGGCTGAGAAGCAGTGCTGGGTCAGATTGCGCAATTTTCTAGAGGAAGACTTCCTAACTTCTCTCCGCAATTATGGAGCCCAGTAGGCTACCAGGCTTATTTGCAAAATTTTTGGAGGGAAGGAAGACTGACAGACTGATTTGTGCAATCTTTGAGCTTAGCAGGTTGGCCAGCTGATTTGCGCAATTTCTGGAGGGAAGGCTGGTTCCCCTCCAAAATTGCATAATTTTCTGGGGGAGCTGCCTGGCCAGCACATGGTATAAGTCCGGAAAGACAGCCTGTGAGGGTAGTGAAGCAAACTGACATGCATAGGCTGACAAAACACTACAAAAGAGTTGAATTCTTGACGGTGCAAGATATGCTGCTGAGGATGTTTGGTAGGGAGTCTTCAAAATGAAGCTAAGGAAAAATTTTGGAGGGTGTTTGTAGTCAATACAACAAAACCATATAAAAAGATTTTATTAATTGAACTGAACTTCAATAGTATTCATAACATCACGTATAAGCATAGTCAATCCTTAGCATTCCAAAACTTAACACACCTTTAAATGGAGAAGTCACTGCTATTTATAAAAAAACTAACATAAATAATTAATAAATGTAGATCTACAAATCTCTCATGGATCCACATATCTCTCCTAGATCAATAAATATATCATGTGGTTACAACCATGTGCTAACATCTAGCATGTAACATCTCTTCATATCCTCTCACAAATCTCTAAAATATTTGATAGGAGATACTTACTAAAACTTCTATGATTCTTCTCCATGAATTGTTCTTCATTAATGATCTCAAATCTTCAAGAGATTTAAGATAAAATTTGAATTTGAGACTTAGATGCCAAATATGACTTTGTTGGAATCTTCAAATATGCCTGCAAGCATCACAAAACACATCCAAATTTTATATATACGTGAACGCTTGTTATTTTTCTAATATTTAGCCATATATTCACTCAATATACTAAAATAATTGTTTTGGAAATAGGAATTATAAATCCGTCTATGATCATGAAAATGGTATTCGTGTAAGGTGATGGAGCTACAAAATATGGTAAATATTTAAGGTAAGATAAAGAAAAGAGATTGAAAAAAAATTACATTTTGGAGACCCAGCATTTCCCTCCAACTGAACATGTTGCATGTCCTCCAACAACTTTGCATGATTGTCATGGATTGTATCGTTTTATTTTATTTTATATAGCATTTTTTGGAGTGGCATATTAATTCATTTTGTGACTTTGAGATATTGTTCAACACTCGCAAAGTTTCCTTCAATTATATTTTTTTCTCAAGAACATGCTATCATTGAGAGTCTTCTTTCTTTGAAAGGTATCTAAGTGACAACTCTTCTATTTATTTCTTGTGTGGAAACCAAAAGTATTATAAGTGTTGTTACTTGTGTGGAAACACTTTTCTTTTACTCTTTTTCTTGCTACAACAAATAATACTTTAAAATTCTTATAAAATGAGGAGATATTGACATGAATACCAGACAATGTTTGTTTATAATCTAGATCTTTTTAAAGCATATAAACCTTTCAATCTCCCCCGGCCCCTCCCCCATTGAAGGTGTTTTTTTCCTTGTGAAAATGGGGAAAACAATGTCACATGTGAAATTGTCCAAAAACATGTATTTTAGCATTCAAAGAAATAATTTTTAAAGATTAGAAAACGACATACCTTTACCTACCTGAAAAGTCAATAAGTTATGCATCTGTGAGATCTTAGTTGTTACTATTGGATCATGGAATGTGAAGTGAAAAGAATTTGCTCTACTTCTTCATCTCTTGGCCCAAGGAATAGTGGATGAAATCTGAAATTAGAATCTTTGTGCCTTCTTATTGTTAGAACTAAGTTACTGTTGTTGAATTCAAAAATTGAATCTTGATTTCTTAAAACATTGCTGCAAGCTACTAAAATCATATAATTTCCATTCATATCCACATTGTGGCATAGTTCTTTCTTATTTGAATAAATTTTGTTGATGTTGAACATAGAAATAAATGGTTAGATTATCGACCATTAATGAATTTTGTTAACCAACACGAGACTACTCACTGCTAATGCCAATGAGAGTCAATATGCCCAAGTAAATCTTACTAGGAACAAATAAATGAGTTGCAATCAAGTCACCTAAAGGAATCGACAAACAAGGGACATCGATGTATTCCAAGTGTTTATTGGTGAGAGAACTTGTCATTAAGGCATGCAAGCCTTAATCTACTAAAAATATCTGTAGTCTTGAACCTAGATGATGTGATGAAGTTGATGGGTTAAGACTTGTTAGAAGGGAGGCCTTAATGAATCCCCCATCATCTAACGTGAGCATAAAGTAATGATGTAGAGGACCATAGATGAAATATTTACACTATTAAGAAATATTATAAAACTTAGCATTATAAGTGATTTGAATGAATTTTTTCATCGGTTAGGGGTGAATGTAAGTGAGGAAGGAAAGCATGGAACTTTCAAAGAGAAAATAGTTTTGAATTCATGACCTTCTAGTAGTAGGATGATAAAATTTAGACTTCAACATGGATGGACTATAAGTTTAGAGAGAAAATGAATGAATAGAAATGGAAATATGGATGTGATCTCACATGGACTTGAATTCTTCATGTTATTCTTGAAAAGAAATTGGTCTTTGAAAATCAATTGTGCATGGATTGATATTCTTTGATCGTCCTACAACTTGCAAAAACTTAGCACTAATATAAAATAAAATGTAAGAGTATTGAGGGAGAGAGGTGATAAATCTCTCTTCTTCTGATATATAGAAAGAAAATCATAAATTGTGTTAATAAAGAAAATCTAAAGAAGATAAATAAAAATGAGATGCACTTTTTACCTATTGGGAAGTGATGCATCTTGGACTACCCGTCAGTGTTTTATTGATAGTCTTTGTTTGATATTTGAGTTGAGCGATTAAAAAACCAAGTTAAATAAAATTCATATTAGAAAAATGTTTTTAATGATTTGATGACTTTTCAAAGTCAAATTACTGTAAAATTTTAAAAAATGGCCAATGTTTTATTTTGTCAAATGCTAATGAAAATAACTCCAAGATGTAGAGTTTATCAAGATATTTCCAAAGATGCTTGAATCACTTAAACCAAATGTCATAGGAGAAAGTTATGCCCATCTAAAGTTTTTGAAAAATATGGAAAATCATTATGCAAGGGTGTCACATGTCAATAACAGACAGTGCCATGTAAAAACACCAAGGAGAGCCACATGGAAGCATCAGGGAGTTCCACATGAACTACAAATGTACACCTGGCCGATGACTTGTTGATGTAGTAGTTGATGTTGCTCGCTGATGTGGCACACTACTGACGTGGTTAGTTGAGTTGGTGTGTTGATGTGGTAGAATACTTATGTGGCGATGACCTGACAATCACTGGGTGGTTGGCGAAGCAAGATGCGAAGTGAACGAATGACGGGCTGCCACATGGACCAATCTATTGATGCCACGTGACAACCTCATTTTCTCATAAATTTATTTAATAATCCAACAAACAACCTATGAGATTTGAAGTCATGACCTTATTTAATAATCCAACAAACAACCTATGAGATTTGAAGTCATGACCTATTGATGACAAATACAAAGTCTTTTAGTTAAACTATTTATTAAACATGTGACATGAAATGAAACATATCATAATTAAACTATATTTGTTTCAGGTTTTAAAATAAGACGATAGTCAAAATTGAGCTCGAGATCTCAGATTTTTCTACACTTCGCATCCCACACATATCAATGTGTTAACGTTCCACCAATTTTTTTTATTTCTATTGAAACTTGTCCATGCAATCGTTTAAAAAAAATCGACTATCGACTAACAATATACAAACCAATCATTTAATAAGCAATAGAATCCTTAGCACAATTTGCAGAATTTAAGTTTTTTAGCGCAGGTTTATTTTATTCCAGGCTGAAGCCTCAGCAATGGAGAAAATCCAAATCTAGGAATCTCCGCATTCTGTATTTACATCAATGACATTTACAAAAAAACCTTCGGCCCTTGTTCGTTTATTAATGCAATGATTTATTTAAACCTATTTTCAACCTTTATTTAATTTCATATGTTTGTTGGTTCGTTTTTATCCGTGGTTTTTTTTCTTTTCTTTTTTTTTTTATAAGTTTTTGTATTTTTTATTTTGTTTTAGTGTTTTATTTTTAATTCTTCTCGTGGTTTTGTTATTTTATGTGTGGTGTTTTATTGTGTTCTTTTTAAATAATTTATTTTAGTTTTTTTTGAAAACTTAATTAGGCCTTTTTTAAAATAAAGATATTAAATTATTTTAGTAAATTTTGAGACATATTTAATTTAACTTGAACATCAAAATTTAAATAATTTATTTAAAATGAATAGTAAATTTATATCTTAATCATTGTTTTTTAGGTCTATGAATTTTATTGTGAAATTTCAAAGCTAGGTTATCTAGATTTTGCTTTCTAATATCACAAGTCACAACAATATACAAAAAAAGAGAGTTCTTTGGAATTTTGTGAATTCTTTGTTCATTTGAAATCTAAAATTTGAAGGAAAAAGTAAGAAGAATTAATCTTAAACCTCAAATTTTTAGCTCCCAAAACTCTACTTATTCTCCTTCTTCACAATTGTTCTTTCTCTTGTAGATCTTCTTGCCAATGGTTAGTGAACGAGGTGGCTCTTACTACACCACTATATGATTTTTTCTAAGAAATAAATGAAAAAAAAAAAAAAAACTGAAAACATAAAAAACATCACCAAGCTTGGTTTTATTTATTTATTCTATCCTACTCTACTTTGAAAAAGAAAACATTTTTCCAATTGTAGGAGAATTTTCAATGGAGCCATGTGTGTAACAAAATGACAAGTAAACTCATATACAGATTTGAAATATATGCTTTGATATATACTAGTGAATGAGAGACCCATTACTTTGATTGAGATGATGTCAAGAATGGTTGAAGAAGAGAGTGATGCTCCAACTTAAATATTGTATTGAACCAAAGTTCAATATAGCTATGATTCCCTTGGTTCCCTTGCTCATCTAGATCATTTTAATTATCTTCTTCTTCCATTCTAGCCAAATCTTCTACTATGGGATGGTTGATCTATTGGATGTATAAAGGATCTAATGATAGGCATAGTATAAATTCCTCAATCTCAGGTTCTAATGGCTACTCTCCATCAAATATGGTCCATGGTTCTTTAGTATCATTTGGGTCCCCTTCTTCTGGATGATATCCTTCTATAGCACATAGATTAATATATGTAGCTCTTGTAGTACCTAAAATTAGTTGAAATTTAGGCATCCTAAATAATTTTTACTATGCATCTAAAACTTAATGCAACTAAAATGAGATGCAATTGCAACAACTCTATTTATGAAGAACCTCATAATCGTAATGCACAATTTCTTACCTCTCGTCTTACCACTCCTCTTAAACATAGTTGTGTAAAATAAAAGATATTATAGATTTAAAGATAATTCCTATATATACTTCCCCGACAATGATGCCAAGAAAGTTGGGTAATTTAATTATTGGTTAAATTACTTAGCATTAAATTACCAATTTAGGTTTGTATACTTGTGAAGTACACTTGCACAATATATGCTAGGAATTAACTCTCAATCAAAACATAAATTAACCTATGGAAATGATTGAAAGAATGAAATGAAACCTATTAATGAAAAGATCTAAATGAGCACACACACATATTATTTTTCAAAGACTATACCTATTAAAGCATTAAATTCAAAACTTGAAAAGTAATGTGTTGAATTGAAACCGGTTATTCTAATTGTATACTATGAAATATTTTGAAACTCTATTCTATTAAACATCAAGGAAAATCCTATTCTACTGGATTTGGAAATGAACCTAGTTTATCAAACTTTGAAAATAAATTTGATCTGTTGAACTCAAAAACAAATCTAATGTATTGGACTTGAAAGAAGATTTAATCTACTGAACCTAAAAGAAAATATATTCTATAGAAATCAACAAGACTCTATTCTATGAAAACAATAAGACTATATTCTAAAGCGAGAAGAAAATGACCTAGAATTAAAGCCTATTGAGATTATTGATGCATGCAAACCAAATTAGAGCCAATCACAAGTATCAATTATCTATGAATATGAGACTAAGTAACTTAAAGAGAAGTAGAATTAAGGATTTTGGTTATTTTCAATTCTTTTCAAGCGCTTGATCTACAAATGAACATAAATGAAATGAGGATAACGATAGTGAGTAGAAAATAGAACATCTAATTAAAAGACTTGTAATAAAACTTGCAGAAAATGAGCATAAATGAAACTAGTATATCAAAAATGGAACATTAAAATGGACACATACTCATCAGGGGGCCTTCTTGAAGTGCACAAGAGGTGGAAAGTTCAGGAAACTATTGATCAAACACCGGATCTCATCATGAACGAACAACCATATCAAAGAATTGTATTAACTAAAGTGGGCTTCAATAGTATTCATCACATCAAGTATACACATAGAAAATCATTCGCATTCCAAAAATTAACACACCATTTAGTGGTGAAGGAACTCTGATTTATATGAAAAATAAGATAACTAATTATTAAATGTAGATCAACGAATATCCCCTCGATACACATATCTCTCCTAGATCCAAAAATATCTTGGTTAGAATAACGTGTTAACATCTCTTCATATCCTTTCACAAATCTCTAAAATATTTGATAGGAGATACTTATGAAAACTTCCACGATTCTTCTCCATGAAATTCACTTGATCAATGATCTCAAATCTTCAATTGTTTGAAGAAGAAATTAGAATTTGAGACTTAGAGGCCAAATATGACTTTGTTGGAATATTCAAATATGCTTGCAAGCATCACAAAATTCATTGAACTTTTATATATAAGTGAACACATGTTATTTTTCTAATATTTAACAATAAATTCACTCAAAATACTAAAATAAATGTTTTGGAAATAATAATTATAAGCTCATATATGATCATGAAAATGGTCTTAATGTAAGGTTATGGAGCTACAAAATATGGTATATATTGAAGGAAAGTTAAAGAGAAGACAGTGAAAAGGATGACATTTTGGAGACTCAACATCATACATGATGGAGAGAGGAATACTTATAAGTTCCTAAAGGATGGGATAAAACATGGACTACTACCAATGCATGAAGAAGGTACAATGTAGTATAATGACCCAAAGGAATTGTTGTTTAATGGAAAGGATTTCTTGCAACAAATTAAAGAGAATTAAGTAGGTTTTGGTTTAGTCTGCAAACATAGAGTAATACTTAAAACAACTACAATTGCATATTTTCCTATTAAAATTCAAGAAATGTTGAACAAGTATAATGATATCATTGTGGACGACTTTTGTAATGATTTCCCACCTATGAGAAGTATATGTAATCACATTGATTTAATACCTAGAGAAAGTCTACCAAATAAGGTTGCAAACCGAGTGACCCCTAAGGAGAATGAAGAAATCAAAAGGAAAGTTTAGGAGTTACTAGATAAGGAACTGATTAGAGAGAGTCTGAGTCCTTATGCTGTGCCAATAGTTCCGAGCCCCAAAAACGATGGTGGTTGGATAATGTGCATAGACTTAAGAGACATCAATAAGATCATAATTAGGTATATTTTTCCTTTACCTCACGTAGATGATTTAATAGATTGTTTAAGTGGTACTAATTGTTTCTCTAAGATAGATATGTAAAGTGGGTACCATTCGATCAAGATTAGAGAAGAATATGAGTAAAAGGAAAAGTTTAAAACTAATGATGGCTTGTACAAATGACTAGTAATTCTACTTGGACTATCTAATGTACCTAACACCTTTATGATGTTAATGAATGAGGTATTAAGGGATTTCATAGGAAATTTTGTGATTTTGTATTTAGATGAAATTCCAGTGTATAGTCAGTATAATGAAGAGGATTTAAGGAACTTAAGGTATGTTTTGAAAAAGTTGGCGTAGACTAAGTTATTGATTAAATTGAAGAAATGTTCATTTAAAAAATAAGAACTTGTCTATTTGGGTTCTTTTATATCTGCAGATGTGTTAAAAATGGATCCCGGGAAGGTAAGGGAAATCATACAATGTCCCTCTCACAGGAATATATGTGAAGTTAGAAGTTTCCAAGGATTGGCTAGTTTTTATAGGAAGTTCACTAGAAACTTTAGTATATTAAGTGTTCCAATTATAGAAACTATAAAGAAGGATAAATATCCATTCCAATGGGCTGTAAAAGTAGAGAAATGATTTCAATTGTTGAAGAAAAATATTACAGAGCAACCTATCTTATTATTACCAGATTTTAATATTTTATTTCAAGTGGAATGCGATGCCAGTGATGAAGAAATCGGAGTTGTGCTAAGTCAAGAGGAGAAACCCATATCATATTTTAGTGAAAAACTAAATGAGGCAAGAAAAAAATACTCATCCTATGACAAGGAATTTTGTGATGGTTTCCAAGCATTAAGGAAATGGAGGTATTACTTAATGGAAAGGGATTTTTTTTTTTTTGTATTTAGACAATTATTTCTTACAATACATAATGCAACAACCAAAGTTGAGCAAAAGACATGTTAAATGGATGGAGTTCTTGCAAAGATTTACTTTTGTATTAAAGCACATCAATGGCCAAGTTAATAAAATTGTAGATGCCTTGAGTATGAGGAGCTTGATAATTTAGGAGAGTCAAATACATGTAATAGGTTTATATTCTATGAAGGAATTATCTGAGGAAGACACAACCTTCAAAGAGTCTTATGATGCATTTAAAAATTCAACAACCAAGGACACAAATAAGTGGATTGAATATATGTTGTTGGACATACTACTATTAAAAAACAATAATATTTGCATTCCAAAGTGTTCAATGAGGGAAAATTTAATCAAAGAGAAACATAGTGGAGGAATAGGTGGACATTTTGGGCATGATAAGACTTAAGAGTAGTTGAGACATTTCTATTTTTGACCAAAGATGTGATTGGTGTTCTAACGTTTGTAAACAATTGTTGAATCTATCAGCATACAAAAGTAAAGAGTCAAAACATATGGTTGTATACCCTACTACCAATCCCAACTGAACCCTGCGATTTGGTAGGTATGGACTTTGTGTTGGGTTTTCTAAGGACACAAAAGGTAATGATTCAATATTTGTAGTTATTGATAGAGTCTCAAAAAAGATCATTTTTTTCCCTATTTTAATATCAGTGATGCTACACATGTTGCTAAATTATTTTTTAAAGAAGTGGTAAGACTACATGTGATACCTAAGAGTATTGTATCAAAGAGACATACTAGATTCTTGGGGAAGTTTTGGACATGAATTTGTTCAAAAAGCATGGAACAAAGTTGAATTCTAGCTCATCTTATCACCCATAGAGATATGGATAGAATGAGGTGGTTAATAAGAGTATGGAGAATATCTCAAGGAGCTTAGTTGGAGAGCATCCTAATCGGTGGGATCAAGTGCTTGCTTAAGAAGAGTTTTGATATAATGGCTCTCCAAAAAACATTTGTTCTATAATTAAGAGTTGTGGGATGTATGTAGTAAAAGTTAAAATAAAATCCATATCATGCGAGCATGGTCTAATTAATAATCCTTTTATATACACAAATACAATGTAAAATTAGATTATTACTTTTAGTACTTTTGGTTTCTATTAGAATTTGTGAAACATATATTCCACAAAAAGATATAACAAAAGCATCATTATATAAAAATCACGTTATCAACGTAGTGAGCATCTCATTGTTCCATAACAATAATGTTATATGTGTAGTGAACATCATCACATTGGCCAATGCAATGAAGATCACATGATTGTTATAAACCAATGCATTTTCCTTCTGTTATTTCAAAATAGATACTTAACCCATTTTAATTGAAATTGAAAATACTAAATATATCAACCAAATATTGTATATATATATATATATATATATATATATATATATATATATATATATATATATATATATATATATATATATATATATATATATATATATATATATATATAATTCATTTATTTAATACAAAATATAAGTTAAATAAGAATTATATAATTATGTTGATAGAAATATTGTTTGTTTGTTTGTTTTTTTTTAATGTGTGGTTCACGGACACTAAAGATTGATGGTCACTATATCCACAAAAAATATCTAGAGATATTCCACTTGAAGGTATCGCTTCCCATTGGATCATTAGGAAATCCTAACCTCAAGAGCGTCAAGGAGAATTGACCCTATGAGCTCCCATTAGAAAGGGGGGATTTAATGACAAGAACACGACCAATCGTTATGTCTTCTTTCCTTTTTAATTAAATTTATTAATTAAAAGAATTGTTGTATGAAGTGAGTTATGTAGTTATGGTTTTTTCGACATGTTGTATTGAAAAGCCATGGTATTGGGTCATGGATCTATGAAAAAATGTATTTATAGATTAATAATCTCCATCGTAATGAGAGTAAACCTCCATGATTGAGAATCTTGTTCGATGTTTTTCAAAATCTATATATGTTTAATTGATATATCAATTATTTTTATTGGGCTAAAAAATGCTCTTTGCACCTAGAGGAGCTATACAATCCAGTATGACAATGTTGTTGTAAAACATTATATAGTATTATATTTACATGGTGGAATTATGTAAAATAAAATTAAAATAAATTTCGTTACTTCCATTTTCAATGCGAAAACGATCTCTCTACAAATCTTATGAAAATAAACCAGACATCATAATTTCATGCTCTTTGATTATGCCTATTAATTCAAACGCATATTATGATAATTTCTTGATAATTTAAAACATCAAAATTGCAAAGTAAAACATATTATGGGCCTCTCACTATTGTTATAGGCCATCATGACACATCTGATCAATAGACATGCAAACTAGATCAATAAATATCCGTGAACATTTTTTCATCATCCCTTCAAAAATACCTAAGCATGACTCTTCCTAAAAGTTTGAATTTCTGAAAGAAATTGCTCACAATAGGTGTTTTTATCCCCAACACTCCCCTCTCTCTTAGTCACCTATGTTCAACGCATGTTTATCCTTTAGGATCTAGTGTTGGACAACACTAGTTGCTCCCTTTTTTAGGTGAGTTCATTCTAAAAATTTGGGAAAAATAAAAAATATTATGAAGCTTCCTCTTCCAGAAGCTTCTAAAGGTTTTTTTAACTATTTACCATGGACAAGAGATTGAATCCTATATGATCCTACTTTGGAGAAGTCACCTCTTATCCATTGAGCTCAACCTCCCGACATATGTGGATATTAAACCTATAATGGTAAATCATAAAGTAGCATAGCATCACAATTGGCTTTTGGAGTCTGAAATTACCCTCGCGTTGCTACTTTGAACATAGAGGAGTCATCATATTCATGCATTAAGGTTGATCTTAAGGGGTGATTCGCGACAAGGAAGGACAAGTCAACTTAAGGAGTCATCTATAAAATCAATTTTTATTTATGGTTGTAAACTCTCTCCCATTTCTATTAATACAAAAAGTATCTTGTTTTCCTATATGTGTTGTGTTATGTTTACACTCATGTATCTCAATGGCATGTTTATTCATTGAATAAAGATGTTATATTATACTACATAGATGTTATGGATCCTTTGCTTGTTTTAGTCGTGTGTGAAAGTTCTAATTATAGCACTTGGAGCTATAATTAGAGCTTACAAGTGAGGAGGAAAGGGAATTTTTCTACATGTTCGAGGTAAGCTTCATTCCCATACTCTGATCTCTCTAACAAAAAAATTATGTTCTTTGCCTTCTGTTGTTCTAGACTAGGCCACTAAGTCTAAGGAATTCACAATTTTCCACAATCATAAATTCCATATAACAAATTGGTTACCATTCTATGGACCATTTCTTCCCTTAGTGGTTTCCATGACCTTAGCACCCTTTACACTTCTTAAAGAAGCCTTGGCTAACTCATTCAAGTGTCCATTGGCCTTAGTCAAACCCTTATTTGAGCTTAGCTTGATTTTTTGTGTCATATATTGGCCGAATTTTCCTCAACGTAGCCCCTAGTTTGGAGAAAGAGTGATTTAGTGCACCCTCTCCTTCTATGTACCTACACTACAAAGTAGTGGTGCCTATTTTGCACCCACACTAATTCCTGTAAGATGAAAAACAAATTATTTCCTTTGTCTCTTATTTTCTTTGGTACAAGTTGTTTTCCTTTTGTCTCTGAGTGTGTCCTTGTCTCTAAAAAGCCTTCATTTTGTTTTCATTAGTTTTTATTAGGCTTTGATTAGAATTTTTTTGGTTTTTTCTTTGTTCTTGTCAAATAGGTTTTGCAAACTTGTTGCTTGATCATTGCTTACTTGAAGAAATTTATATTATAGTCATCATTCTATGTGACTTTGCTCAAAAGTGATTTATTATCATCTTAGTATTCATGTCATTTGAATATTAAGAGGATCGAAAAGAAAAATCTCATCATTTTTTCATTTTTCATTTGATTTAAGGTTCTATGTGAAATTTGAAATTGGAACAATTGCATTAGGGAATATCACTTAACAAATTTTGTTTGCTTCATTACTCTTTTTTTCCCCTCCCATACACATATTTCAATAAAAAGGTAATATTTCACTTTTAGATTGCACTTTAGGATATTCAGGTGAAATTTGTGGTGAGCCTTGAAAACTAAATCTTAATTCAAATCAGACTTTAAAATTTATTGAATAAATCTTAAGGAGAACTTGAAACATTAATGCAAACATATGGAGGTCTAGGCTAGAGACATGTTTCGACGTCTATAAACATAGGAGCTGTCATTTTTTTCCAATGTTGCATTTCGGGGGTGATATCCCATTCCACATAGATAAGTGTATAAGATTGTTCTCCACATACCTTTGGGTATATTGGATTTCACTCCACGCATGAAAAGTATATGGGAACACTCTCATCGTATAGTTACGCATTATATAACACTAACATGGATTGTTCTTCCATGTACCTTCACGTATATTTTTTAATTCCACACTATGTTGCTATCCCCAACTTAGGTAACGGACTCAACCATCTTGTATACTATGATACTCTGAACACAAAATTCAGGGAGATTGTCTACCCATAAGTAAATCCTTGGTTATCGAAGGTGGCATATTAAGTTTCACAGTTTCTTGGTAAACCCTTTTTCCTGGTTATACCCCATTTTTATTTATTTTTGTGTTAATTTCTAAAATTTATTAAACTGACATGCAATAACAACCACCTCAACCCCGTCGTTCACATAAGATGAAAATGTTTCCTCCTCTTCCACCCGAGGAATCTCTTATATGTCGAAAGAATAAAAAGACACAAAATACCAAATTTGGTTCTTCCAGAGCTACTCCTTTTGGTCCTCCATTTGAAATTGATCCACTAGAAACATCTCTTCTTGTGAGTACTAAACCCTAGATCACTTCTTTATTAGCTAGTAAGTTCAACACAATCGAAATATAAGCACATGATACTTTATTACCTGAGGTCATTGAACTTGAGTTTCTTGACATATATATATTACAGCATGAGATTATATAATCGGGGACCCTCAGTTAACTACAATTGTTATTGTTGTCTCTTTGTCTTCTCTTCCTTTATCTTTAGCTCAACCACAATCCACATATCTTGGACCCGACGGTGACGAAATTCCACATGGTGTTTTGAGTGTCAAGGAGATCCCTCAAGAAGAGTTTCGACCTTCTTCTCCTATTTTTTTGAGAGGGATTCATATCTATTAGGTCCCTCCTCCTCATACTCCAGCACAAGCTCCTTTATCTCATTCACCTCTTTTTAACTCACCCTTGAGTTTCCCTTGGCAATCATCTTTGGGAAATTTAACCATGACTACGTTTGCTATGGTTTCTTAGCCCACATCTCTTATTATGACTAAGACAACCAATGTTGGAGCTTCTTGTATGTTTACAACATCACTAGAAGCACATTTGTATGGTGACCCATCCATCCTTCCTCGTTATTAATCATTGTTCCGTACCTTTTCTGGTGAAACATCTAGTCCATGGACTTCTCCGATGTCATCCTCGTATGGAATCCCATCTGACACTTCTTTGATGAGTGCTACACATTCTTCTCTTCCTCCTCCATCCCAACCTTGTTAGGTCCCTATAATACTAATGTATTCCCCTTATTTTTATTAGTGTAGCCCCTTATTGTTATTGTTGTGCCCATGTATCCCCTGTGTTTTTATTGTTGTGTCCTTACATTATCATTGTTATGTAGGCTCTGATTATATTGTGATCCCTTATACTCCTATATATACCAAGGAGGTATTATCATTTGAATCATCCAATAATTATTCA
This sequence comes from Pinus tabuliformis, assembly GCA_031772625.1. Lineage (NCBI taxonomy): Eukaryota > Viridiplantae > Streptophyta > Pinopsida > Pinales > Pinaceae > Pinus > Pinus tabuliformis. The sequence continues at coordinate 778,520,199 of CM062812.1, read as the reverse complement.
TTTATGTAATCTAAAGGAGGTTTTCCCTTGAAGAGGATGTTTTTTATTTCATTGATCTATCTTTTCTATGAGCTGGTTTCATAACATTTGGTATTAGAGATTTTGATTCTACGGTTTCACTTCTTCAAATAGGTCACCTTGGAATTTTCATAATAACGTTTTTTTTATGAGGTTTCAAAAGCTTAAATTTTTAACATGTGAAGTCGAAATAGTGGTGAACTTCATGTAAAAATTTCATAGCTTGGTTCACTATATCCTTGGAGATATGATCTGAGGGCATTAGGATTTTTGCAGGATCCATAATTCCATCTCAAACAGGTGACCTAGGGAAAATCATCATAACTTTCTCTCTGAGCATCATATTTGAATTTCGTACAAAGTGACTAAAATTACACAGAATCGAGTTTTTGGTGCATCGTTTTTAGAGATAAAGGTTGAAATAGTGACATGTGGCACTCTGTACAAGCTCGCTCTACTCAATTAGTCCATAATCAGTTCATCCTGGGATATATAGGATAACTCTATGTTGAAGAATCCAATATTGGTCTAACCCGTGACATTGGAAATAATATTAATAAGGCTACCACAAGAACGAATTAGAGACCTTGAATATCTAAAATCATAGAGTTACAACCATTTCAAATCGATCTCCTAAAAGCAAGAAAAAGGTGCGTATTTTTATTTTAAATTGCATAACTTTTGTTTGAAAAATCAATTTGAAGTGAGTCCAAGGGAATATTGAAGCATAGATATCAGTATCAGGTTCTAAAATGCCTCCCCCCAAAAAAAATCTACACTAATTAATCCCTCAGAATGCTATATTTGACGCATGAAGAGGAAGAATTGCAACATGATATATCAAAATTACGGGACCAAGTGAAACAAATTTTTCTCTCACAAAGAGCAACCAAAGATGACATGGATGGTTTAAAATTTGACATGGATGGTTTAAAATGTGGCATGAATGGTTTGAAAGTATACATGGAAGGTTTGAAGAAAGGTTTGACAAAGTTGTTGCAAGAAAGGCTTCCCGATGGTGACAAGGTAATCCATGAAAATCATGATGAGGAAAAAAGGAATATAAATTATGATTTTAGAGACTCCAATGTGAGTTTTAAGAACCACCAAATTCCAAATATAGATGTGAGGAAGTTTGATGGAAAGGGTTCAGTAACATGGATACTACAGATGAATCAATATTTTGATCTAAATGGTGTTCAACACACACAAAAGATATGCATTGCATCTTTATATTTAGAACCAAATCAATTTGTATGGTATCGATGACTTTGTTCTCGTAAACTACTTGTCACTTGGTAAATTTTTACAAAGGAAATGATAGCACATTATGAGGATACAAAGAGTAACACATTCCCTAGCTAATTGATAAATCTCAAACAAAAGGGTTCAATGGCGGAGCACATTGAGGACTTCCAAAAATTTAATATTAGGGTAACTAATATCCGAGAGGAGAATAGGATTGATGTATTCATAGGGAATTTCAAGATTAACATCCATCATGATGTTCACCTTTGGGAACCCAATTCATTGGATAAGGCATTCATGATGGCAAGAAAAGTTGAAAGAAAAATTATGGCAACAAGGAAGTCTACTACTCACAACTATAAAGATGGAAATGTTATTAGTACTAACCTTCCACAACCTACAATGTTGAAACCACAACAATTGGAGAAAAAAATGGAAAAACAGCTTTGTTACATTTGTGATAACAAACACTAAGAGTCATAAGTGTGTTATGAAGAAATTATTCTACATATATTGTGAAGAGTAGAAAGAAAAGAAACAATAAACATCACAAGGGGAGGATATACACTAGGAACCAACCCTAGAGAAATAAGAAATGAATCTGACCATATCTTCTAATGCATTCGAAGGAATTACCAATCCTCAAACTCTCAATATAGAATGATATATCAAGAATAAAAAGGTAATAGTGATGATTGATTCAGGTAACACTCATACCTTTATTCATTGTAAGATAGCCAAAAAATTGAATTGGTTCCTATATCCAACACCTGAGTCTCAAGTGATTTCAAATGGGGGAACTATAAATTTCTCTGTAAAATGCCATAATATCAAGCTAACCATTGGGGAACATGTATTAAATAGTCCAATGCTTTCCATTCCAATGGGTGTTGATGTTGTACTAGGATTCCAATGGTTACAATATTTGGGGACAAAATAGCTTTTAATTTTTAAGAAAAATTCTTGATTTTTTTTTGGGAAGGAAACAAAGTTGAATTAAGGGGCATCACAGGGAAACTAGGAAAGATAATCATCTCTAATGGCATGACAAATCTTCTGAAGAAATGACGATGAGGAATAATTGCACAATTATGCTCAACAGATGCTCAAACACCGAAATCATCTATTTCTCCAAATCTCCAAAAAGTCTTGGAAAATCATTCCAAGGTATTTGAGACTCCTAAAGGCCTCCCACCTATACATGATCATGATCATGCTATTCATTTGATTCCAAGAAGTGTTCCTTCAAACATTAGGCCTTACAGATATCCCTATGCCCAAAAGGGTGAAATTGAACATATGGTTGCAAAAATGTTAGAGACTAGTATAATTCAACCAAGTTAATGTTTTTTCTTTGCTCCAACAATATGTTGGAATTATGATACAGGTGTTGTCCTTGATGGAAAATCACTCATATGACAGTTCTCAGTGCAATAGCAAAGAATTACAGATCAGACTATAGAGAATGAAGAAAGAGAGGTATACACAAGTTCAGCTTGATAGAGAAGCGTATACATGCGGGTTAACAGACCAAAAGGAGTGTATAACATACACACGCACTTTCACAGAATTAAAAGTGCATATATCTTGGAAAACTAAGTTTTGTTCCAAGGTATTTGGTCCATGGTATTTTGATCCATGGTATTGGTCCATGGTATTTGGTCTGAGGTATTGACCCTACGTATTTGGTCCAAGGTATTGGTCCTAAGTGGTTTTGGTACATGGTATTGAGAAATGCCTAAAACTATAAAAGGAGGGGAAGATCATTAGGCCAATGTGTGCAAGTATTGAATATCTGATGAAGTGTGAGATCCATTATGCAGGTTATGGGTTTGTGATGCTTTGCTTGACTTGAACTAAGGATGCACCTATGTGGATGATGATGGATGATGGATTAGGATCTTAAGGCTTGGAATGTATAATCATTAAGTGGTTTGTTCATGGATTGACTAGATGTGAATACTGATGCATGTTTTATTCTGCAAATGTTATGATATGGGTATGACTGAATTTTGAGATAGCTATGAAGTTTTTAGGTTAGTATTTGAAGATCTGTATGGGGGTTTTCTTTGGTAAAAGTGTGTATACATGCTGGTATGACTCATTAGAGTAGTGTATACATTATGAAATATGATATCTAAATTTGTAGATGGTTCTAGTGGTTGTTGTAGAGTTCTGGGTTCTGCTGTGTTTTCTGGTGACAGGTCTTTAGTGAGTCAGTAGTGGGTGATTCATTATTTAAAGATTGGTTAATGCAATAGTTGTATTGCAGTGGTGATTGGTTTTGAGATTCAATGTTGTTGATGGGTCCAGTATGAAAATTGGATGAAACGCGACCTTCAGATTATGGTGTTGTGATCCAGGAGTATCCAGTCTGAAAATTTATGAAACATGGTCTCTGGAGGAAGAGAGAAGGTTGTAGCCTTCTGTAGGCTGGTGCCGACATACTGGTAAAAATATTGGCCAGTACAAGAGCCAGGGGATTGGAGCTCCCTTCTAGTAGCAGCTAGAAAATGAGTGAAGGTTGGAGCCTTCAGTAGGTCGGCGCCTACGTACTAGTAAACATATCGGCCAACACAAGAGCTAGGGGGTTGTAGCTCCCTTCCAGTAGTAACTGGAGAACAAGAGAAGGTTGTAGCCTTCTGTAGGTGGGTGCCTGCATACTGGTATGAGTCTGTGCCAGTACAAGATTGTAAATAGTTTTTTTTGATATTAAAAGGAAGACAACAGCAAGTGGTTTTGGTCCCGCATTGGGTTTCCACCTTATATCTTGGTGTTCATGTGTGTTTCTTATGTGTGATGGTCTGTTCTATTTTTACTGCAATTGGTTACTGTTTATATGGTTAATGAAGTAATCATGCACTGATTAAAGTTCAACATATGATGAATTAATTGAATCATAAGTTTGTTGGATATACGCTAGTTTACTTAAACACAGTAGCGTGTACATGTGGGTTACCTTCATTGAAGTAGCATATATGAATTTGAGTATGGAAATGAAAAAGTTATTGATTTGCTAATACTGATTCAAACCCCCCCCCTCTTAGTATTATTTCCAGCAATTGGTATCGGAGCAGGTCCTTTGGTAGAAGCTTGATTGCTTGAAGGAGATCCGTAGAAACAATGGGAAAGAAGCTAAAGAAGAAAGCACCTCAGAAGAAGAACACAACTCAAAGGAATAGTGATAGCAGGAGAAGAAAAGGTTTAGATTCTGAATCACCTCAAGTTGAAGAAGAATTAGATAAAATAAGAGATCAACAAGATCTATTTAACAAAAGGGTGTGTGCCCTCAAAGAAGAAGTTACCAGATTAAAATCTCAGATGGAATGTGCCTTCAAAGTACATCAAATGCCACAGGATGAAGTGATATCATTAAAAAATAAGCAGAATAAAGTACTACCTCAAGCTGATAAAGAACAAGAAAATGAGATTCTCAAATTAAGGCAATAAGTGGAAGAAGGAAGAAAGGCTAAAGAAATCCTGAAGAAGCAATATCTGGAAAAGGAAGAACAACATAAGGTTGAGGTAAATATCTTAAAAGGTAAATTATAAGAAAAGGATAAATTGTTACATTTTCAAGACAGTACTAAGATTCTGGATAATATTCTTAGTAGTCAAAGGTCTCCTAACATCAAAACTGGTCTTAGTTTTCATGAATCTGTAGAAGGTGAATCTATCTCACAAGGTGAGGCAAGCAACTCTAATGCAAAATTTGAAATGCTCAACAAGGAGATGAAAGGTCAACCCCATCAACAACCAAGGAAAGAAATTATTCAAAGAAAATCTCCTCAAATGAATAATTTTGAATGTTTTATATGTCATAACTTTGGACATGTTGCAGCGAGATGTAGAAGTAGAATGGTTCAAGGCAGTCATAGAGAAAGATCATCAACGTCCAGGTACTTTAAGGGATATTGTTTTTCTTTCAATATGTTTGGTCACAAAGCCATTGACTGTTATAGAAGGAATATGAAACATTTAAGATTTTATGCATGTAACAAGCTTGGACATATAGCAAAGGAATGCAGAAGAAGATTTTGGGCACCATACCAAAGGGAGAAAACATCATCACATGCAAAGATATGGAAGAAAAAGGAAGTACAGTCAGAAAGATGTGCCATAGCAAAGTATACAAACATGTCAGACTCAGAGGGAGCTGAAAGTGTGAAACTTCAATGTTCTAAATCTCATATGCAAGTTTCATGAAGACAAGTTGTGTATATACGCGAGTTCGAAGCTACACAGTCGCGTATATGTTGGTTTGAGGAAAAGAAGTGGGACAGACTCATGAAAGAGGGTCTGATATGGTTCAGTCAATTATTTGCTCCATTTGATGATTGTTACAATCTGCTGATGATGTGTGTAAATGTGTTGGTACTCATAAGATGTTATTTAGAACTGCTTGATGTATATATGATTGATGATGATGCCTTGATACTTCTTACTGATATATGCATGATCAGATCTGACAGTGAACAGATGAAACAGGTTTAGGGGGAGCATATGCTTCGAATAATGCATTGTTGGAATTATGGTTAAAAGTCTTTGGTGATGATGCTTATGTGGCTAAATGATACATCTTTCTATGATACTTGGGGTCACATTGTTGGTATTCAGATTAGATTCATGGATGATCACTTAAGTGGCATATTATTGTTCGTTGGCTAAGAGAATGGCATTGCAGGTTACAGGTATGGACGTTGTTGATAGATTCTTATGGTGCAGATCATATATGGTGTATGATAGTTGCTGATGACTATCATGATCTTGTTTAGATTGGTTGTCCTTGTTATAAATGTCATGTATATCATTTGATGTAAAGGTCATGAAAATACCTAATGTGTAACCCCACTATGCATGGGAAGGATGATGTAATAATCTCTATTTTCAGTCATGTATAAACATTTGGTATATCCCCACTTGGTTGGGTGGATAAGTCAAAATTGGTGTATCCCCACTTGGTTGGGAGATTGATGTATGTATGAGTCATTGGTGATAGGAAGGTAATACTCAATTAATTGAGTTGTAGAGTCATGTTATTCTTTTGAAAAATATTTTTGCAGACTCTGCATGTGCTCAGGGGGAGCACGGACGGTTTGGTGCATCTAAGCATGTACAAAGGGGGAGCCCAATCAGAGATTTCAGCATGTACTCAGGGGGAGCATGGACAACATAATTTTTATCAAAGGGAGAGAATATCCTGATCTGCCCTTTGCCCTTGATGTCAAAGGCGGAGAGTGACTTGGTGTTGTTGTTGCCATCAAGTCCAAAGGGGGAGATTGTTGACATTATGATACAAGTGTTGTCCTTGATGGCAACTCACTCAGGTGACAGTTCTCAGTGCAATAGCAAAGAATTATAGATCAGACTATAGAGAATGAAGAAAGAGAGGTATACACAGGTTCACCTTGACAGAGAAGCGTATACATGCAGGTTAACAGACCAAAAGGAGCGTATAACATACACCACACTTTCACAGAATGAGAAGCGCGTATATCTTGGAAAACTAAGTTTTGGTCCAAGGTATTTGGTTCATGGTATATTGATCCATGGTATTTGGTCTGGGGTATTGAACCTAGGTATTTGGTCCAAGGTATTGGTCCTAAGTGGTTTTGGTCCATGGTATTGAGAAAGGCCTAAAACTATAAAAGGAGGAGAAAATCATTAGGCCAATGTGTGCAAGTATTGAATATCTGATGAAGTGTGAGATCCAGTATGCAGGTTATGGGTTTGTGATGCTTTGCTTGATCTAAACTAAGGATGCACCTATGTGGATGATGATGGATGATGGATCGGGATCTTAAGGCTTGGAATGTATAATCATTATGTGGTTTGTTCATGGATTGACTAGATGTGAATATTGACACATGTTTTATCCTGCAAACGTTATGATCTAGGCATGACTGAATTTTGAGATAGTTGTGAAGTTTTTAGGTTAGTATTTGCATATCTGTATGCGGGTTCACTTTGGTAAAAGTGTGTATACATGCTGGTTCGGCTCATCAGAGTAGTGTATACATTATGAAATATGATATCTGAATTTGCAAATGGTTCTAGTGGTTGTTGCAGAGTTCTGGGTTCTGCTCTGTGTTCTGGTGACAGGTCTTTAGTGATTCAGTAGTGGGTGATTCAGAGTTTAATGATTGGTTAATGCAATAGTTGTATTGCAGTGGTGATTGGTTTTGAGCTTCAATGTTGTTGATGGGTTCAATATGAAAATTGGATGAAACGTGGCCTTCGGATTATGGTGTTGTGATCCAAGAGTATCCAGTATGAAAATTTATGAAACGTGGTCCCTGGAGGAAGAGAGAAGGTTGTAGCCTTCTATAGGTCGGCACCTACGTACTGATAAACATATCGGCCAGTACAAGAGCCAGGGGGTTGGAGCTCCCTTCCAGTAGCAATTGGAAAACGATTGAAGGTTGGAGCCTTTAGTAGGCCGACGCCTACGTACTGGTAAACATATCGGCTAGTACAAGAGCTAGGGGGTTGTAGCTCCCTTCCAATAGTAGCTGGAGAATGAGAGAAGGTTGTAGCCTGCTGTCGGTGGGTGCCTACGTACTGGTACGAGTCAACGCCAGTACAAGATTGTAAACAAGTTTTTCTGATATTAAAAGGAAGACAGCAGTAGGTGGTTTTTGTCCCGCATTGGGTTTCCACCTTATATCTTGGTGTTCATGTGTGTTTCTTATGTGTGATGGCATGTTCTGTTTTTACTTCAATTGGTTACTATTTATATGGTTAATGAAGTAATCATGCATTGATTAAAGATCAACATATGATGAATTAACTCAATCATAAGTTTGTTGGATATACGCTAGTTACCTTAAACACAGTTGCGTGTACACGCGATTTATCTTCATTGAAGTAGCGTATATGAATTTCAGTATGGAAATGAAAAGGTTATCGATTTTCTAATACTGATTCACCCCCCCCTTTCAGTATTATTTCCAACACAGTATTGGTGCATAAGAAGGATGGATCATGGCGCATGTGTTTGTATTATAGGGAGATTATGAAGCTCACTATTAAAGGTAAATTTCCCATTCCTGTCATTGATGGATTGTTGGATGAATTACATGGAGAAATTTATTTCACCAAGCTAGATCTTCATTCAGGATATCGTCAAATTAGAGTGAAGACTGAAGACATTTTGAAAACAACACTCAGAACTCATGAGGGTCATTATGAATTTTTGGTCATGCCTTTGTCCCTTACTCATGCACCTTCGACATTTCAAGGTTTGATGAATTCCATTTCCTAACCCTTCCTTAGAAAATTTGTGTTAGTATTTTTTCATGATATACTAATATATAACAAGTCTTGGAAGGATCATGTTCAACATGGGTACAGGGTGCTCAAATTATTGGAGGAGAAACAATTATATGGGAAATCCTCCAAATGTTTCTTTGGAGTACAATAGGTGGAATATTTGGGTCATATTATATCTCATGAGAGTGTTAAGGTAGACCCTAACAAAATTAAATCCATTAAGGAATTGAAAATCCCCACAAACATAAAGCATATTCGAGCATTTCTTGGGCTACCAGGGTATTATCGCAAGTTTGTTAAGAATCATGGGAGAATAACAACATCTCTAACAACAATACTTAAGAAAGATACATTTTCTTGGACTCCAAAAGCGACTAAGGCTTTTGAAGATCTTAAAGAGGTAATGTGCCAAGCACTGGTTTTAGTTACACCTGACTTCAAAAAAACATTTATTGTGGAATGTTATGCCTCGGGAAATGGAATTGGTGTTGTTTTAATGCAAGAAGGAAGACCCATTTCTTTTGAAAGTCATCCAATCAAAGGAAAGTATTTACACAAACCTATTTATGAGAAGGAAATGTTGGCAATACTACATGGACTAAAGCAATGAAAACCTTACCTATTGGGAAGACTCTTCAAGGTAAAAACAAATCATGATAATCTTAAATTCTTTTTGGAACAAATATTATCTTTAGAAGAGAAGTAAATATGGGTCACAAAGATGTTGGGTTATGAGTTTTAAATCATATACAAAAAAGGGAAGCAAAACATTGTTGTAGATGCACTCTCACGAAAGAATGAGGATGTGGAAGAATTTCTTTGTGTCTTTTGTATTATATAACTTGATTATATAACCGAATCAAGGGTTGAATGGAATAATGATGAAGAGGTGTGGAACCTCATTAAAATGTTGTAGCAAGATCCTAGTACATCTAATACATTTAGCTAGAAAAACTATTCATTATGGTGCAAAGATCACTTGTATCTTTGTAAGAATTCACAACTCAAGAAAAATATTCTTTCGAAATTGCATACCTCCCCCTTCGGAGGTCACTTAGGATTTTTGAAAAATTACCACAAGGTCAGGAAGGAATTTTTTTGGGTGGCCTTAAATCTGATATTTAGAAGTTTGTGGCAGAATGTTTGGTTTTCCATCAAAATAAAGTTGAGACAATTAAGACCCCAGGTTTGTTACAACCTTTAACCATTCCAGTGTTGGGGGGAGGTCTCAATCGATTTTATCATAGGTTTAACCATGTCTGAAGGAGAGAGTGTCTTCATGGTGGTAGTTGATAGAATTACCAAGTATGCACACTTTTGTGCATTATCTTATCCTTTTAAACCAATTATAGATTCTACTGCATATATGGAAAAAATTCAAAATCTACATGGAAACCAAAAGATTATTGAAAGTGGCAGAGATCCCATTTTAACTAGAAATGTTTGGATGAAATTATTTACTTATCTTGGTACTCAACTAGCTCATAGCTCATCTTATGATCATCAATATGATGGGAAAACTGAGATAGTGAAAAAATGTTTGGAATGATATCTTTGTTGTTTTGTATCGGATAAACAAACATAATGGGTCAAGTGGTTACCTCTAGCTAAATGGTGGGATAACAATTCCTTCCATACTATGGTAAAATGACCCCATTTATGGAACTTTATGGATTTCATCCACCATCCATCACATCATCTTTAAGAGAAAATTCTAAGGTTCAAGCAGTGCAAGATCACATTGAGCACCAACAAAAAGTTCTCCAACTCTTAAAGGATAACCTCACTTTGGCAGATAATCAAATGAAACAATAGGAATATCAACATCGCAGTCAAAGAAGTTTTAATGTATGTGATTGGATATTTTTATGGCTACAACCATAAAAAAAATTGTCCCTCAAGCAAGCTAAGAAGGATAATAAATTATCACCCAAGTACTATGGTCCTTACAAGGTATTGCCAAATATTGCTACTATGGCATACAAATTGGAGTTGCTTGCATCTTTCCAAGTACACCCAGTTTTCCATGCTTCATGCTTAAAGAAGATTATCAGTGACAAGATCCCAGTTCAAATAGTGTTTCCAGAACTCGAGAAGAAGGAAAGATCATATTTGAGCCTAAAGTAGTCACAAAAATAAGGACTCAAAAACTACGGAATTGATTAATTTCAAAGTATCGCATTAAGTGAAAGAACTTACCTGCTCAAGATTCCACATGGAAGGATGAGAATTTTATATAGAAGAATCCAAAACTACTCAAGCGTTGAGGACAACACTTTTTTGAAGGAGAGGGGCATGTTAAGTCCCTATAATACTAGTGTATTCCCCTTATTGTTATTAGTGTAGACCCTATTGTTATTGTTGTGCCCCATAGAAGCCTAGTAATGTTATTGCTGTGCCCTTACATTATTATTGTTATGTAGGATCTATTTATATTGTGACCCATTAGACTCCTATATATACCAAGGAGGTCTTATCATTTCAATCATCCAAGAATTGTTCGTTTATGTAATGTAAATGAGGTTTCCCCCTCGAATAGGATATTTTTTAAGTCGTTGGTCGATCTTTTCTATGATCTGGTTGCATAAAATACCTTCAATAGAGAAGAAATTTGTTCCATATGTTAGTGGGTATAGACACATACAATAGAAAAATTCACCCTACACTGGGTACCCTCCTCCTGGGGGAAATTACCTCCGTACTCCCCTCCTCTCTCAGCATGGGGGAAACCTGTTGTCAGAATGATCTCATCCCCTAATCCAGTATTGCAAGCTAGTGCGCAACCTCATTCAAGTCCTGCATATTCAGGATTGGATACCAACCCTTGGTAATGTAATTTTCCTGTCCAACCTAGCTCAGTTGTGAATCAGGTTCAAACCTCTCAACCTGTCCCACCTACATCTTAGATTCCTACTTGTCAACTTATTTCTTACCTTCTTCAAGCTCAAGTTCCTGCAAGTCAACCTTTGTAAGCTAAAACTTTAACTCAACCTATTCCACCAGTATCTCGGACCTCCCAAGTCCCACTTACCTACCCTCTTCAAGGTACCTTATAGACCCCACCGTTTAGTTAGGTTACTCCTTCAATCAAATTAGGTCAACCTCTATATGGTATGGCACATGCATAAACATGCCAACCTTATGTTGGGATGATGAAAAATCCCACAGGTCAACCATACCAAGGTATTCCTCAAATTCCTTACCAAGGTCAACAAATACAAACTTAGCCATTTCACCCATTTCAAGGTTATCCTGGAATTGGGCAAGAAGATTATACTAGAATTGGGTAGCAGGGTTATGTTTATATAGGTTATCAAAATCCTCCCTATCTAGGAGCGCAAATCCCTATTGCTCAGGCCATCCCATCTTATTGAGGATATCATCCACTGAACTTTAATCGACAATTGCCATTTTTGGCGACCATTAAAGTTCCAAATATGACCCGACTTACAAATGATCCCATTTGTCACTCTCCATGTTGGTTGGTTATTCCTATGAAATTTCCTAATGATATCCCTAAGTTAAATGGAAATCTTGGAGAAGACCCATTTATGCATGTCATGACGTATCATTTATGGTGTTCTTCGAACAATTTAAATGATTATTCAATCCATTTACATCTTTTATCCATTTATCAACATACCATTGGATTATAACCTTTTATTGGGACATACATGGGTTTATGCCATGGTCGTTGCCATTTCCAATTATTTAGGATGATTTCTTTCCCTCGCCAAGGGGGAATTGTGGCTATTGACCAACTTTCTCTCTTAGCTAATAATTCTCCAACCCCCAAAATCATTCCTCTTGTAGGAAAACCCCACATCCCTATCAACATGTCCGAGTGGTATTGCTTAAGGATTCTTCCCTTATGGGAACCTTTTCCTTTCCTCCTGCTCTTCCTTTGGCACTTCCACCTCCCAACAACCTGAATCTAGTTGGCTTTATCAACATGATATCTTCTTTTACTATTACATATGATCCTTGGATAATACCAAATGCATCTAATATTGACACCTCTGGTGACTTCATGTCGCTCATTCCGGTTGAGATTTCAAATGAAGCCATCTATTTGGCTTGCTCGACACACTCTAATTTTTCCTCTTTGATTAATTGGGTTGCTTATTCCTTAGATTATGGCTCATCTTTTGATCCTTTCTTTAGTGCATTTTCGACTGATGAGAGCATCATGGAGATCACTATGCCACATGGTGTGCCACAAGACAATAATCATCATCGTTCCTCCTTACCTCATACCTCCGAGGATAATATTAGTAATATTTGTTCACCCAATATCTTTGAGATATCTACGAATTTCATATATATCCACAATATCCATTCTAAGAAGATCTTTTGGAATATTGAATAGACTATCCCTCTTGATATTTTGATCAAACCCGAAATTATCGAGAATATTCATATTGGTGCATCTTGTTCTCTCTATGAGATTAAGATCTATAAAGCCCTTTTCCAAGAATTTTGAGATGTTTTTGCTTGGCCTTATGAAGAGATGCTAGGTATAGATCCAAATATTATTGTACATGAAATCAAAACATATCGATATGCTAAACCATTATGGTATCACTTACGGCCTGTCCATCCTAAGAAGGTTGTTGTTATTAAGGAAAAACTTGAAAAGCTCCTCCATGTTGGTTTCATTGACCCTGTACCATTGACTGATTAGGTTTTGAACATTGTTCCTGTCATGATGAAATACGGAACAATTTATGTGTGTGTCGATTATCGGGACATTAACCATGCTTGTTCTAAGGACAATTATCCTACCACGTTTATCGACTAGATTATTAACGATTATGCTAGAAGTGAAGTATTTTCGTTTATGATTGGATTTTCTGGCTACAACCATATCAACATTCTCCCATTGAACCAACACAAAAACACATTTATCTGTCCATGAGGCACATTTGCATACTGAAAACTCCCGTTTGGTTTGAAAAATGTTTGGAAACCTTTTGAGGGTGATGAATTATGCTTTCCATGACATCAAACACATTGTAAAACCATATTTGGATGACTTACCTTCCTACTTGAAACATGATGCAAATAATCCCATGCATCTTGGGGCTATATTTTTACATTTTCGACATTATAATATCATTTTCAATCTGCACAAGTGCGTGTTTTGTGTTCACTCTAGTTGGCTTCTCAACTCCTTAGTGTCGAAGCAAGAAATTTGTATTTATCCATTTAAAGTCCAAGTGATCCTCAATCTTCCTACTCTTTCCTCTTTTGTTTAGCTATAATGACTCCAAGGGAAGGTTAACTTTGTACAAAGATTTGTTCCCAATTGTGTTGAATTTACCAAAGGATTTACTCAATTGTTGAAGAAAGAAGTTCCCTTCCATTGGGACGACACTGCACAAAAGGTGTTTGATGCTTTGAAATATGTTCTAGTTTGAGCATCATTATTGTATCCCCTAGATTATCAATGTGATTACTTCTTATACCTCTCTACAACAGTTACTACCATCACCATGGTATTGGTCCAAGAGTACGATATAGGGGAAAAAAATGCCATTTATTATTTGAGTCGAAACTTAAATCACACAAAATTCAAATATACTCATTTTGAAAAGTTAGCTTTGGGAGCTATCGAGGCTATCCTAAGGTTTCGCCACTACATTCTTCTTCACAAAACTATGTTTATTTCTGATTACAACCCCATGATGTAAATATTTTCATGACAATTTTTGGGGGGAAATTACTCCAAATAGATTTTCATTCTCTACGAGTTCCATTTGGAGTTCATCAAGTCCAAAATCGAAGAAATACTTAGTCTTTCCTGAACTATTCTACAGTCTTCCCACTTCTAAAATTGAAATGATGCTTGACTAGTCTATTCCATAGGAGTCATCATTTCTAATAGATTCATATGACCCGTGGTATAGAGACCTCATCATATATCTCTAGAAAAATACTTCATGGCCTGATACCTCTCGCTCAGACCAACGACGTATTCGACACTAGGCTAAAAATTATATTATAATTAGTGACACCCTTTATGGTCATGGTATTGATACAATTTTTAGATGATTCCTCGCTCATGAGGAGGCCGAGAAATATCTAAATAAGTTCCATGTTGGGGCATGTGGTGGACATATGTCTAGTTATGCCACCGCATAAAATATTTTGTGTTGACTACTGTTGGCCTGCTATGTTTCATGATTGCATTCTTGCAGTCCAAAAGTGTCATGGCTGCTAGATCTGTGATCATAAAACCCATGCTACACCCACTCCTTTCCATCACGTTATCATTGTTAGACCTTTCACTAAATGGGGCATTGAATTTATGACATGTAACCCTCACTCGATTGGGGGGGGCATGGCTACATTATTGTGGTGGTTGATTATTTTACCAAGTAGGCCGAGGTGATGCCTACATATAATAACATCGATGAAACAAATACACTCTTCCTATTCAATCATATCATTACAAGGTTTGGTGTACCAAAGGCTATAGTTACAGACCATGGAAACAATTTTCACAATCATATGATGTTTGAGTGTACCTGCTAAGTTGGGCCTTCACCATGAAAGCTCAACTCCCTATTACCCACAAGAAAATTGGAAATTTATGGCGATCAACAAAGTTTTTAAAACAATGATTCAACGCATGATAGGGATACACAAATAGGATTGACATATTATCCTTTATGCAGCCTTGTGGGCATATCGAACCCCTATCTGGACCGCTACTTGATTCACACCATTTCAATTAGTGTATGGTTTGGGAGTAATCCTTATTATCAAGTGTGAAATTACATCTCTTAAATCTGTTGTCGAACACTTCCTTGCCACTTTCACATAAGAAGAGAATATAATGAATATGACACACTTAAATGAAACCAGACGTGATGCCATGATGACCAATGAGGCCCAAAAGAAACACATTAGGGCACAATACAATGAGAATTCTAAGCCTCATTCCTTTTCGGAATGTGACCTTGTCCTCTTGTGTGATCAAGAGTTTGATAAGTTAGGGTTTGGGAAGTTCAAGCCAATGTGGCTAGGCCCATACATAATAAAATGTGTCCTTGCAAAAGGGGCTTACGAGCTTATTTATTTTGATGGAGTTCCATTAACACAACCCAAAAATGGGTTGGGCCTAAAAAAATACTATGTTTGAATCATTTTTTGCATAGTCACTTTGTACATATTGTCTATAAGTGTGTTGACTGTGTTTGTAGTATGTTCCCTTCATAGTTTCCTACCATCTCTATTAATCTTTCTTTACATTTGGTTTGTATATGCCAGCTTCGCTTCAACCATATGCTGGTTATGCTGATGGTTCTAGTCATAGTACTGAGAACATCTCCTATACAACATGAGATATCTACGCTATGAGTGGTGAGTTAGTGATTTACAAGGGATTTGTATCAATATATCTACCCATAACATCGCTAAACATAGTGCATTGATCGAATTGTTTTCTGATGTTATTTTTAATGGTATTCATCATATAGTGGTTGTACTTGACTCATAACTTGTAGGACTACACTTGACTAATTCCTATTTAGTATGAAGTCCAGCTATGTTTTGTATATTTTTAATGGTTCGCCTTCCAAAAATACATTTTGACTATATCCAATATCAACACATTCTTAGAAGTCTGAAATCATTCAGAGATTCATTGGTAAATCATGTTTTAGATAGACATTTGGGACACATGTAAAGTAAAATTCAACACACATAACATATATTGAACAAGGTAATAGAGCACATAAGAAACGTCGATAGGTAGATAGATATTATATAAAAGTTTTGTTTTACAAAAAGATGTGTCTAAGACACATATGGCCACACAGGCTATCATATCAAAAATACTTGTAGTCAAAATATGTCTCTGAAACCTCCTAGTAGACTAGTCTTCAAGGTGCTCATAGTAACAGACAACGACATGACCTACTTTGCACAGTAGAAGACTAATGTGTTCAAGCACCTCGATGGTGTAGTGTTGTAGTCTCATAGGGATTTAATTAACCTGAATCTATGGTATTCTCTGGGTCAATCCCTTGACATGATGCTCAAACTCTGCAAGAGTCTCAACTGTGTTGAGAACTTGTGACTCCTCACATGCTCCTGCAATAACTTGTGCTCGAACCTATGCATGTAGTGGTTCTCTTAGACACTAAATATAGGATGAAACCATTGCTTGAATGAGTCCAATATTTGCATGTAAAATCAATTTTTAGTCTTGGATACATGAGAAAATAACAAAAACAAATTGTAAAACTAAAAAATAAAAAACATTCAAAATGATTTTATTTTATCTATGGCACCCCATTTCCCCCCCTTCAGGAAGCATGAGTTCTGGGTCTCCACGAAATTCCATCCTGGGATATGGGTAGTCTTGATTCATAATGAGATGCATATGCAGCCATCAGAAGATGACAGGTGTAAAAATCATTGAGGAATAACCTTTATGTATAGACATAATATCAACCCTTGCCTCATTCGATGAACTCTGGGATGTAGAAGGTCGAGTGAAATACATTGACGATGAAGCAATCGAATCATGTTTAAGGTGAATGAATCAAGATGGAACCATATCCAAAAAAATTTATCCTTCCATCCTTTTCTTTAGTAATTTGTTCCTTCATGTTTCCTAACACCTCCTCACTCCAATTAAGCACTATCGATTCTATGCACTCTAATGCATATTGCATTTGGGACTTGTTAGCCAAATGCAAGGTAACAATGCTAACCAATCTATTAATAATAAATAGGATTTCCTTGAGAGACAAATGGAACACATCCTTGATCTCAATTTTCCCATTTTTTTTTGCTTGGAACGAGGTATATAGTGTGTATCAATATAGTCTTTCACAGTCTCTCTACCCTTTCTCTAACTAGATAACGTGATAGGAGATCATGTCCTTGATAAAACTATCAATAAATAAATATATTCCATTTGTATGTTGAGCATATGTGCTCCAAACTTGAAGCATTGTGCCTAAACATCCCATTATGTGCATATATACTCTAACAATTCCATCTGGGCTCTCATCCCTGGAAGCCAAAATAACTTGAGAAGCCCATAGTTTCTCAATGCCCGAATAGCTTCTAGATCATTAGAAGCATCCATTTATTGACTGTCATGTTCTCTTCGCCAAATCAAAGCCATTTATGTTCTGATGGAAACTTTAAATGCAACAAGAAAAATCATTAGGAGGATTCCCATACAAAAATATGAGAGAAATTTGGGCAAAAATCATTAAACTTTTTGTTGAATCACACCCAACACACGCTACTAAAGGAAGAAAAAGCACTTAAACACACCCTCCCTTCTCTGGGAGATGCGCTGAAGCACTCTTCTCAGTGAAAATGTGCTTGGCCTAGTGCACTTTTCAACATAGCTCAAGTGCACTTGATCTAGGGGGGAAAATTAAATCCCAAAGAACTTAAACCTTGAAAAAATTGCATGAAATAAAAAAATAGAATTGTGAAAAGAAAGAGAAAGGTAATATCTCCTAACTCGAAGTGACGACACCAAAAATGATCCAGCGGATTGACCACAATCAACTGCAGAAGCTTGAGGGGGGGGGGGGAATTCACTCAGAGCTCACTCACCAAGAGGTAAAAGGAAAATGGTAAAAAATAATTTGTGTTTTCCTATTTATGGTCATTTTATTATTTTAACCTAAATTTTACCTAATTTTACCATGTATCAGATATTTTTATTCTTTTGGTGGTGTTCTGAGTAGGTTAACAACTGTTTGAAGGATTTAATGATATTTGAAAGTTGAAACAAGTCATTTTTATGATGGAGGACACTTTTATCACTTTTTCGGGCTTTGTAAACTCACGATATAGGGACCCCCAAGAGTTCTCTTTCAGCTTTTTTCAAACTTCCTAAAGATGAAAATATTATCGGGCACTTGTCTTTTCGAACTCATTAAAGTAAGTGAAAATACGTCTACTCAATATAAGTTTAACCCGTTTTTGTACTAAGATAGACTACTTATGAAAAATGACTACCTTAGTCGAACATGGCTAAGAGGTTATCATGAGTATTGTTTTCTGCCTTTTCGGACTCAAGATATTATTTACGAAAAGGAACGTTTCGAGTTTTCCTTTTCACCTCTTTTTCAAGCTCTCTAAACATGAAAAATAAGTCGAGTTATACCTTCGATGGGCTTGTAAAAGCATCAAACAACGATGGACTCGTCGAACATGAAGAGACAAAACCACTCCTTCTTAAGCTTTGTTAAAAGTACTTAAGATGAATTCATCCGAAGGATGAACTTACAGATTAAGCATATGTTATCCTCCTCAAGCTTGTCAAAAATAAAGAGGTACTGACTAGAAACGGTTGGGGAAACTGGGAAAACATGGTACTTGACCTATTAATGGTAGTGAGTCACTCTTTAACATGACACTCTTTCACTTCATCTTCATGATTGTTGGATTGGGAAATCTACTTGTCCCTTGGGTTCATCATACTATATTTAAAAGCCTTCATCATCGTTTTGGGTCAATGTTGCCAACTCCATAAAGTGTCGCCAATATGTTCTAGAGAAGTTCCTTAGTTGATATTTCGTAGGATACTCCTAAGCCTTCATTCATGTCTGTCATTCCTGAACCAGTTCAACATAAACATCATTTATCTTAAATCTTGATATCCATTTCATGATGTTGATTAGGGATACATCAGGGTCCTCCTGCGACAGGTCGCTTCCTGTTGACATCAACTCATTAATGTTGGCTTCCATGTTGGCTTCCATGTTGGGGCATGTGGTAGACATATGTCTAGCTATGCCACCGCATAGAATATTTTGTGTTGACTACTTTTGGCCTGCTATGTTTCATGATTGCATTCTTGCAGTCCAAAAGTGTCATGGCTTCTAGATCTATGATCATAAAACCCATGCTACACCCACTCCTTTACATCACGTTATCATTGCTAGACCTTTCACTAAATGGGGCATTGAATTTATGATATGTAACCCTCACTCGATTGGGGGGGGCATGGCTACATTATTTTGGTGGTTGATTATTTTACCAAATAGGCTGAGGTGATGCCTACACATAATAACATCGATGAAACAAATACACTCTTCCTATTAAATTATATCATTACAAGGTTTGGTGTACCAAAGGCTATAGTTACAGACCATGAAAACAATTTTCACAATCATATGATGTTTGAGTGTACTGCTAAGTTGGGCCTTCACCATGAAAGCTCAACTCCCTATTACCCACAAGAAAATGGGAAATTCATGGCGATCAACAAAGTTTTGAAAACAATGATTCAACGCATGATAGGGATCCACAAATAGGATTGACATATTATCCTTTATGCAGCCATGTGGGCATATCGAACCCCTATCTGGACTGCTACTTGATTCACACCATTTCAATTAGTGTATGGTTTGGGAGTAATCCTTATTATCAAGTGTGAAATTACATCTCTTAAATTTGTTGTCGAACACTTCCTTGCCGCTTTGACATAAGAAGAAAATATAATGAATATGACACACTTAAATGAAACCAAACGTGATGCCATGATGACCAATGAGGCCCAAAAGAAACACATTAAGGCACAATACAATGAGAATTCTAAGCCTCATTCCTTTTCGGAATGTGACCTTGTCCTCTTGTGTGATCAAGAGTTTGATAAGTTAGGGTTTGGGAAGTTCAAGCCAATGTGGCTAGGCCCATACATAATAAAATGTGTCCTTGCAAAAGGGGCTTATGAGCTTATTTATTTTGATGGAGTTCCATTAACACAACCCAAAAATGGGTTGGGCCTAAAAAAATACTATGTTTGAATCATTTTTTGCATAGTCACTTTGTACATATTGTCTATAGGTGTGTTGACTATGTTTGTAGTATGTTCCCTTCATAGTTTCCTACCATCTCTATTAATCTTGCTTTACATTTGGTTTGTAGATGCCAGCTTCGCTTCAACCATATGTTGGTTATGCTGATGGTTCTAGTCATAGTACTGAGAACATCTCCTCTACAGCATGAGATATCTACATTATGAGTGGTGAGTTAGTGATTTACAAGGGATCTGTATCAATATATCTACCCATAACATTGCTAAACATAGCGCATTGATTGAATTGTTTTCTGATTTTATTTTTAATGGTATTCATCATATAGTGGTCGTACTTGACTCATAACTTGTAGGACTACACTTGACTAATTCCTATTCAGTATGAATTCCAACTATGTTTTGTATATTTTTAATGGTTCGCCTTCCAAAAGTACATTTTGACTATATCCAATATCAACACATTCTTAGAAGTCTGAAATCATTCAGAGATTCATTGGTAAATCATGTTTTAGATAGACATTTGTGACACATGTAAAGTAAAATTCAACACACATAACATATATTGAACAAGGTAATAGAGCACATAAGAAACGTCGATAGGTAGATAAATATTACATAAAAGTTTTGTTTTACAAAAAGATGTGTCTAAGACACATATGGCCACACAGGGTATCATATCAAAAATACTTGTAGTCAAAATATGTCTCTGAAACCTCCTAGTAGACTAGTCTTCAAGGTGCTCATATTAACAGACAACTACATGAACTACTTTGCACAGTAGAAGACTAATGTGTTCAAGCACCCCGATGGTGTAGTGTTGTAGTCTCATAGGGATTTAATTAACCTGAACCTATGGTATTCTCTAGGTTAATCCCTTGACATGATGCTCAAACTCTGCAAGAGTCTCAACTGTGTTGAGAACTTGTGACTCCTCACATGCTCCTGCAATAACTTGTGCTCGAACCTATGCATGTAGTGGTTCTCTTGGACACAAAATATAGGCTGAAACCATTGCTTGAATGAGTCCAATATTTGCATGTAAAATCAATTTTTAGTCTTGGATACATGAGAAAATAACAAAAACAAATTGTAAAACTAAAAAATAAAAAACATTCAAAATGATTTTATTTTATCTATGGCACCCCATTTCCCCCCTTTCAGGAAGCACGAGTTCTGGGTCTCCATGAAATTCCATCCTGGGATATGGGTAGTCTTGATTCCTAATGAGATGCATATGCAGCCATCAGAAGATGACAGGTGTAAAAATCATGGAGGAATAACCTTTATGTATAGACATAATATCAACCCTTGCCTCATTCGATGAACTCTGGGATGTAGAAGGTCGAGTGAAATACATTGACGATGAAGCAATCGAATCCTGTTTAAGGTGAATGAAATCAAGATGGAACCATATCCAAAAAAAAATTATCCTTCCATCCTTTTCTTTAGTAATTTGTTCCTTCATGTTTCCTAACACCTCCTCACTCCAATTGAACACTATCGATTCTATGCACTCTAATGCATATTGCATTTGGGACTTGTTAGCCAAATGCAAGGTAACACTGCTAACCAATCTATTAATAATAAATAGGATTTCCTTGAGATACAAATGAAACACATCCTTGATCTCAATTTTCCCATTTTTTTTTGCTTGGTACGAGGTATATAGTGTGTATCAATATAGTCTTTGACAGTCTCTCTACCCTTTCTCTAACTAGATAACATGATATGAGATCATGTCCTTGATAAAACTGTCAATAAATAAATATATTCCACTTGTATGTTGAGCATATGTGCTCCAAACTTGAAGCATTGTGCCTAAACATCCCAGTATGTGCATATATACTCCAACAATTCCATCTGGGCTCTCATCCCTGGAAGCCAAAATAACTTGAGAAGCCCACAGTTTCTCAATGCCCGAATAGCTTCTAGATCATTAGAAGCATCCATTTATTGACTGTCATGTTCTCCTCACCAAATCAAAGCCATTTATGTTCTGATGGAAACTTTAAATGCAACAAGAAAAATCATTAGGAGGATTCCCATACAAAAATATGAGAGAAATTTGGGTAAAAATCATTAAACTTTTTGTTGAATCACACCTAACGCATGCTACTAAAGGAAGACAAAGTGCTTCAACACACCCTCCCTTCTCTGGGAGATGCGCTGAAGCACTCTTCTCAGTGAAAATGTGCTTGGCCTAGTGCACTTTTCAACATAGCTCAGGTGCACTTGATCTAGGGGGGAAATTAAATCCCCAAAGCGCTTAAACCTTGAAAAATTTGCATGAAATAAAAAAATATTATTGTGAAAAGAAAGAGAAAGGTAATATCTCCTAACTCGAAGTGACGACACCAAAAATGATCCAGCGGATTGACCACAATCAACTGCAAAAGCTCGAGGGAGGGGGGGGGGGGGGGATTCACTCAGAGCTCACTCACCAAGAGGTAAAAGGAAAATGGTAAAAAATAATTTGTGTTTTCCTATTTATGGTCATTTTATTATTTTAACCTAAATTTTACCTAATTTTACCATGTATCAGATATTTTTATTCTTTTGGTGGTGTTCTGAGTAGGTTAACAACTGTTTGAAGGATTTAATGATATTTGAAAGTTGAAACAAGTCATTTTTTATGATGGAGGACACTTTTATCACTTTTTCAGGCTTTGTAAACTCACGATATAGGGACCCCCAAGAGTTCTCTTTAAGCTCTTTTCAGACTCCCTAAAGATGAAAATATTATCGGGCACTTGTCTTTTCGATCTCATTAAAGTAAATGAAAATACGTCTACTCAATATAAGTTTAACCCGTTTTTGTACTGAGATAGACTACTTATGAAAAATGACTACCTTAGTCGAACATGGCTAAGAGGTTATCATGAGTATTTTTTTCTGCCTTTTCAGACTCATATTATTTACGAAAAGGAACGTTTCAAGTTTTCATTTTCACCTCTTTTTCAAGCTCTCTAAACATGAAAAAGAAGTCGAGTTATACCTTCGATGGACTTGTAAAAGCATCAAACAAGGATGGAATCGTCGAACATGAAGAGACAAAACCACTCCTTCTTAAGTTTCATTAAAAATACTTAAGAGGAATTCATCTAAAGGATGAAATTACAGATTAAGCATATGTTATCCTCCTCAAGCTTGTCAAAAATAAAGAGGTACTCACTAGAAATGGTTGGGGAAACTGGGAAAACATGGTACTTGACCTATTAATGGTAGTGAGTCACTCTTTAACATGACACTCTTTCACTTCATCTTCATGATTGTTGGATTAGGAAATCTACTTGTCCCTTGGGTTCATCATACTATATTTAAAAACCTTCATCATCGTTTTGGGTCAATGTTGCCAACTCCATAAAGTGTCGCCAATATGTTCTAGAGAAGTTCCTTAGTTGATATTTCGTAGGATACTCCTAAGCCTTCATTCATGTCTGTCATTCATGAACCAGTTCAACATAAACATCATTTTATCTTAAATCTTGATATCCATTTCATGATGTTGATTAGGGATACATGAGGGTCCTCCTGTGACAGGTCGCTTCATGTTGACATCAACTCATTATCCAGGAAGTTGACCTAGAAAATCCATTTTGTAGCTTGGACCTTGCATACATCAATGGTAAGTTTCCTCGCTCTGGGTGATAGGTATTCATCATTGGCCTTCGACCGGAATATTTTGTATGGTGTCCGACTTCATCTCATCTATTCACTCCATACAAATTGTACTATGGTAACTTGGGAGCCACTAACATAATCAATGATTTCTCTTGTGTCTATTAATGACTTACATCATTGTTCAGTAATCAAATGGTGTCTACCATGTTCGAATCCATCTCATTTGTTCGCATGGTTAGGCTCGTACAATGGAGGATCAAGTGAATGAGATAGAAGACGATGGATCTAGTTCCATCCATCTAGGCTATGATTTTAGGATTAATACAAGATTACAATTTATGATACCCATTATCATCCAGACAGTCATCCAAAAATGGATTCACTCTCTGTTATCGGTGGAAATAATTTTAGATAATTGTACATGTAATGTTATCTTATATGTCGAGCATGGGTATGCCTCCATCAACAAAGATATCATGATGAAATTGTGTTGTAATAGATGATGATCTCAACCTATTTTTCTTGATCCAGACTTGTAACAAAGTAAAGAAATTCAGTCATCAACTGCCACTTCTGACTTTTTACTTTAAGGGGAAATCTTTTATAGGCCATTTCATCAAATCTAGTTAATAGGCCTACAAATCAGATCAATCAATATCTGATGACTCTTCCAAAAAGTTTGAGTTTCTAAGAAATTGCTTAAAATCAGTGTTTTTAGCCCCAACATTCCTTACCCTCTTGGTCACCCGTGTTTAGCTCATGTTTCTCCTTTAGGAACTAGCATTGGCTAACACTAGTTTCTCCCTTTCGTAGGTGCGTTAATTCTAGAAATTTTGGAAAATTAAAAAATATTACAAAGCTTCATCTTCCAGAAACTTCTAAAGTTTGTTTTAACTATTTACCATGGATAAGTGATCAAATCCTATATGATCCCACCATGGATACTTCACATCTTATCCCTTGAACTCATCCTACCATCATATTTAGATCTCAAGCCCATAATGGTAAAATCCTAAACTACCATCCTTCTCCTATAAATTTTGTAACAAGTACAATTTAAAATATATAAATAATTACATAAATTTATATGATTAATAATAAACACCCAATTATTCAATTATTTAACCAGGGAAAATTTTAGGGGCTAATATTTGCACGTGGGCTAATTTTACATGCTTTTTCCAAAAAAAAAAGATTTGCCAATTTCCATTGTTTTCTAAAATTACTTGCCAAAATTTTATATAACACCATTATTTTACCTTAAAAATCACCAAAATATTATATCTATTAATATAAAATCATTGGAAATCTAGATATTTCTCCAAAAATATCACCAAAATTTTTACAATTTGTATATAAGGGACTAGTAAGATTCACCAAGGTTTATAAACATTAAGATAAACTCTCATCCTTAAAATTTTCACTATATTTAACATAGAATTTAAAAAAATAAAATAAAAAAAATTGAGTAGAGATGACTTACGTGTATTGACGATATTCCTTGTTTTTTTGGAGTTGAAAGCTCTTTGAATTCTGCTGACTGCAACAAATATTTTGGAGATGACTCTCCACCTAACCGTATGCTCATCTACACATAATCTTTCTACTACTAGCCACCCCCGAGGCCTTAATCAGTACACTAATTCCATGGAATCTTTTGTCTCCCAACACTTTTCTCCCAATATAATCAATGAAGGAATGGATAAATCTCATCCTCCTCATTGTCCTTTAAATCGACCAAAAAATGGAAAGGGATATGCATGCACATATTCCATGTGTCAACATGCCAACTTTTTATATCTTTTTTATATCAAGATGCACATGCTAGCTTGCCCAATTTAGCCTATTATTAGACTCAGAGTTACTTCATATTGGATGGCCTCTTCCTAATGGTCATAGGTGTTTATCATCAGGTCCTCAAAAAATCTTGAGATACATCATGATTCCTCCCACACAGTCATATATGTGTGTCCTTAACATAACTTCCTTATCTTTATACTTGATTTATTAGCACCATCATGTTGTAATGAATATATCAAAGGCAGACATCTAATTATAAGTTGTTTTTTCTTCTTTTCTATCAGTGTCTTCCATTGTTATTTGCAAATATGAATTCATATGCCTCTCTTCTATGGCATAACTTGCTTCCTTCCTACACTTATCACATACTTCAAAGTCATTATTTCTAATTTTATGAGTATTGGAATTACCTATTGATCATTGAAACCATCCCTTCAACCACAAAGCTAGTAATATTTTCCACAATCACCATGAATCCATCTAGATACTATCAAAATATAAGATTCCCATAACATCATTGTCATTAGATTGATAGTTTCCAATAAAGAATAAAATATCATGTTTTATATCCAATGTGCCACCTTGACTAAGCCATGATACTACTACAGAACATTGAAATATGTAGCATAAGTCCTTATTCCAATATGTGTTTTCTTGGTTATTCCCAATTTTATGACCAACACGAAGCTACTCCATCCTCATAAGGGGATCCCTCATCTATTGTCTTTCTTTCTAGCATATGAAACACAAATTAAGATCAACAAACATGCTAACATATAAATTTTCCATCCTAAGAGCTCATCTTGAATGGACTAATAAAGACTTATTCAATCCACCTTAGCTTCCAAAATCATGAAAAGTTACTAATATTTATGAATTAACACATCAGCATAACCATAACTAGATTCACAATAGTATTATTAGATTTTTATTTCATTAACTATCTCTTCCAATAATTATGGTCTCAATCCTTGCATCAAGTTTTCAATTAAAATTATCGCCATGTAAAATCAAATTTCATATTACAAAATATTTTTCAAGCCATTTTATTAATCAATAAATATATATAATATTTATTAATACCATAAATCAACAACTTTTTATGTTCTATTTTTAATAAAAATAATCAACACTTCTCATATTAAAATATAAAAAATCAAAACATTAAAATGAATCTACTACATTAAAAGAAAACAAATATTTAAAAAAAAATTATGTTTCACTTACTTTTTATCATAACTATTATGTATCTCCCGACCTAAGGTATACATTACTGATTTTACTTAACGGCATGTGCTTTATATGATATGATTCATGATCTTCATGTTTAAACTTGTTCCTAATCTCAACAACCTCCCTTATCATACGTTATTATTAAAAACACACATGTAAATTAAAATAGTGTCAATTGATAATCAATGTGAAGATCCATTCAATAATTTAATGATCATTTAACAATTATTCTTTTAATTTCACTAAATACAATTCAATATTCTATAAATCATAATACAAAATTTACATAAAGAAACATCATTCATTATTCTTTTAATTTCACTAAATATATTTCAATATTCTATAAATCATAATACAAAATTTACCTAAAGATAAAAAAACATCATTCTTTCATTTTCACTAGATTCAAATAAATTCTTTATTAATGATTAATTTATACTCCAATTTTTTATTAACTCAAAATCATCATTATAATATTAATATGGATCTTCATACCGTCGAGTGTCAAAAATAGCTTACCCATTTTAAAATTCAATCTACTGCACTTTATTTAATTAATAAATTATCCGATTATTACAGTATATAAATAATTAAGATAATTTTCCAAAATTATAAAATTAATATATTATCTTACTATTACCATATTAAACAATTAAAATAATCTATCACAATTAGTTCAATTAATATATTATCTGATCATTACAATAAAAAATAATTTAAATAATGCGCACACTATATTCACTTAATATATTATCTGTTTATTACATTATTAAAAACAATTAATATAACCTACCCACTTTATATAATATATTATCTATTTATAACCCCACAAAATCAATTAACCTTGAGGATTTTTTTTGTTTGAAGTTTCCAATTTCATTAATAAGCACTTTTCTTTTCTATCGCTGGTCTTGAGGATATTATAATGACATACCTTCTCGAGTATAATGTAGAATTTGAATTTGAATTCCAATTCCATTTGGTTTTGAATTCAACTTTCACAACCATTATTATTACTTTTGGTTTGGGGATGTTATTATTATCGACCAGTGACTCATAAGTTGGCCACACCTAAAATTGCATGGAAAGGTCCACTCGACAAAGAGATTGTGGTCGATGTCCCTTATTTTGGATCCTACGTCCAGTATGTCTCTATAATGCATTATTGTGCATGGTAAGCCCGGAAAAGATAATTTAGATCTAGAGTAAATATCTTTGCTGCTGGTTCCGCTTCTTCAACCGTTGCTAATGCTAACCTATTGTACTGAAAAAAAAGAAAAGAAAAAAGTTTTCACCACACCTATCACAAGAGTAAAATATGCATAAAAGCACTAGTGTTGCTGACCGGAGATAGGACCATTAAATTTACCTCCATTTCACTCACATGGGGTACTCCTCTGCGCAATGAATTTATGTCAAATCATTGTCCTCGTCAGCTGAATGACAGGGTTTTGTGTATTGATATGTAATCATGTGTTACCCTGTTTTTACCTTGGACTACGAAAAGGCTTTAAGGCGATTAAGGCATGTTTACAAATGCTTTCAGTCTCGAGATTTTTTCTCTTATGATATTGCTTACCACTACACAGAGAGTGATGCCCGTTCAGGTTATCAACTAATATAATCAAAAAATTATCATAAAAGAGCAATTGCCAAAACTCTTAAATGGGTTGATTTTAATTTCATCATAAACAAAATTATTGATAAAATTGATTAAGTATTTTGCTCAAATTTTTACTTAAAAGTCACATAGAGTAGAAAAAAACTCTCGTACCATATGTAACAACCACGATTTAAAATATAAAAATAATTACATCAATTTATATGATTAATAATTAACACTTAATTATTCAATTATTTAAAGTAGAGTTTTTACACAACAGGAGTAGAGACAACTTATTTGTATTGATGATATTTCTTACTTGTGCTTTTGGAGTTGAATGCTCTTTGAATTCTGCTAATTGTAATAAAGATTTTTGGGCGACTCTCCACCCAACCGTAGGTTCAGCTGCAGATAATATTTGTACATTTGGCCACTCCCGACCCCTCAATTGACTTACTATTGTCAAAGAATCTTTTGTCTCACAACATTTTTCTCCCAAGAAAATTGGTGAAACTTATCATCCTCATCACCCATTAAATAGACCAAAAAATATAAAGGGATCCCCATGCACACATTCCATGTGTCAACATGACAACTTTTTATTTCTTTATTTTAAGTTTCTCTTATTTTAATATTTCTCTTAGTTTCACTCTTTCTTATTTTATTCTTTTTAATTTTTATTAATTTTACTTATTCTTACTATTTTCATAATTTACTTTTATATATATTTATTTAGAACTCCAATTTATTATTTTCTTTTATTTATTATTATTATATTCTCTTCATTATTTATTATTTACTCATTACTATTATTTTTTCCTTTATTATTTACTATTTATTATTATTTTCTCTTTATTGTTTACTATTTTATGTAATATTATTATCTCTTCTTTATTGTTTATTATTTATTTACTATTATTATATTTTCTGTATTGTTTACTATTTATTTACTTATATTTTAACATTATATTATATTATATTATATTATTTATTAATATTATTTTTACAAATTTACTGATATCCATAGCATAAGGGTTAGCTTTTGGAGATTGAAATTACCCTCATGTTGCTGCTTTGAACATAGAGGAGTCATCGTATTCATGCATTATAATTGATCTTGAGGTGTGCTTTATGACAATGAAGGACAAGTCAAGTTGGGGAGTCATCTATAAAATTAGTGGTTATTTATGGTTGTAAACTCTCTCCTATTTATATTATTACAAAGAGTATGTTGTTTTCCATATGTGTTGTGTTATGTTTAAATTTATGTATTTCAATGTCATATTGATTCATTGAATAAATATGTTAGAATATGCTACATAGATGTTGTGGATCTTTTGCTTGTTTCAGTGATGTGTGTGGGTTCTAATTATAGCACTTAGAGCTACAATTGGAGCTTACAAGCGAGGAAGAAAGGGAAGCTCGCTACAAATTCGAGGTAGGATTCATTCACATACTCTAATCTCTCTAAGGAAAAATTTATGTTCTTTTCCTTCTATTGTTCTAGACTAAGCCACTAAGTCTAGGGATTTCATCTTTGTCCGCAATCATAAATTTTTCATAACACTATGTTCATTTCTTATATATCTCTTCTACCTATAATAAAAGAATTTACAAAACATGTAACTTACCGGGAGAGAAAGTTGCCTAAAATTTATAATGAGCACAACCACATTAATAAATGTGGTTGATATACACCAATAGCATAAGTAACCACGTGCACAAACAAATTAATAAATATAAATGATAACCACATTCAAATCATTAAGTTTATGTTAGGCATTTAATATTAATATCAATAAATAATAATTATAATAATTGGTTTTTAGTACCATTATATTATATTATATTATAATTATAATTATTAATATTATCATATTATAATTTTAATATATTAAGATTATAATATTAATATATAATTATAATATTAGTATTATGTTTTAGTATTGTGTATTAGTTTTTGGTTTTAATATTAGGGTTTTAGTATTAGAGTTTTAATACAGATTTTAATATTGGGTTTTAGTATTTGTAAAGATAAGTTAAGTATTTAACTAAGTGAGTAAGTTTCAATTAACATTAAATCTCAAATATTAGAAATTTTAATGTAAAAGTGTAATATTATAAACAAAAATGTTAAATCAAATATTATAAATCTGAATATTAAACCTTATATTATAAATCCAATATTTAGATTTATAATATTATAAACTCTTATATTAAACCCTAATATTATAAATCCTAATAATATAAACCCAATACTTTAAACCAAAATATTAAATCATAATATTATAAATCTTAATATTATAAACTGAAATGTTAAATATATTGAATGATGTTGGCTATTGTTAAATATTGTAAACTTAGTGTTGGCCAAGTATCATTGTGGCCAACTATTTAAACATTGACTATAGAGGTTCGATGAGCCCCATAAATGGGTAATTATATGGGCTCATTTTGCCTCCTAACATAGTTAAATCAACTATTCTCTTAGCTTATTGCATGTTTTTTTATTATATTTATGAAAATGGAGTGAGTTGAGTTATTTATGATGCCATGAAGTCTAATATGTGTTTAATGCATATTTTTGTTGAATTTTGAAGACAAAGTCAAAGATTCAATGGAAAATTGGTAGCAATAATTCAAAGTGGACAAAGGAGAGAATTTATAGGAGGGAATCCCACTCATTTATTACTCTCCACTTTGAATTCCCCTTCATGCACCTCGGAGTACAAACAGCCAAATCAATGCACTAGGAGGCAACCAAGCAAGTGGAGGATAACTTATGAGGCAACCGAGCAAGTGGAGGATAACTTATGTTTATCTCGAGTTTTGGGAGCCAAGCCTCCTTGATTTTAAGAAAGTTGTTGGGAGCTTCAATTATATAAGTATTGAGGCCTAGGGCCTCACTAGGGTTGAATTTTTGTTAGATTTTTGTTATACTTTTTCTATTGTAAAACTATGTTCAACTTCGAGCTTACTTTTGGTGACAGTTCCATGTAATCCTATTGCTATTTTGATAATAAAGATGATATCCTTTTTGAGCTAGCACTGAGTTACCTCAGAGGGCTGAAGCTCTTGGGTTAGGGCCCAATCCAAGTAGCCAATCTCCTCTTGTTTGTATTTATATGCTTTGTTTCAGTTTATGGATTAGTTGTTGTTAGATGAATTTCTTTCTTGGTTAATAATAGATTGCTTTTGGTGATTTAGAAGGTTGTTTCCATTTGTAATTTCTATAGCATGTTAAGCAGTGATAGAAAGAAGATTCAAAAGGCTAGCAAGAGTGCTTTGGCCTCTTTTCCTCCCTTTGGGACCATGAACTGAGGCAAAGACCCTATTGCTTCCCCAAAAACACAGATTTTCCTTCTCCGTAGGATTTCTAGTGTTTGCAGTTTGTTAGAAGGTTAATATTTTGATTTAGATCGCTTCCACCATGCTCATGGGAGCTTCAATTATATAAGTAGAGAGATCTAGGGCCTCACTAGGGTTGAATTTTTGTCATATTTTTGTTATACTTTTTCTATTGTAAAACTATGTTCAACTTCGAGCTTACTTTTGGTGACAATTCCATGTAATCCTATTACTATTTTGATAATAAAGATGATATCCTTTTTGAGCTAGCACTAAGTTACCTCAGAGGGCTGAAGGTCTTGGGTTAGGGCCCAATCCAAGCAGTCAAGCTCCTCTTGTTTGTATTTATATGCTTTGTTTCAGTTTATGGATTAGTTGTTGTTAGATGAATTTCTTTCTTGGTTAATAATAGGTTTCTTTTGGTGATTTAGAAGGTTGTTTCCATTTGTATTTTCTATAGCATGTTAAGCAGTGATAGAAAGAAGATTCAAAAGGCTAGAAATAGTGCTTTGGCTTATTTTCCTCCCTTTGGGACCATGAACTGAGGCAAAGACCCTCTTACTGCCCCAAAAACACAGATTTTCCTTCTCCGTAGGATTTCTAGTGTTTGTAGTTTGTTAGAAGGTTAATGTTTTGCTTTAGATCTCTTCCACCATGCTCATTTCTGTCTTTGCAATAAGTCTTCTTCCATGCTCTCTCTCCCTGTAGCATTTTTCAACATTTACTTCCATAGCTCATAATTTAGACTAGCTTGATGCAAAATTCTGTTTTTCTGATGTACTCATTTCCTTGCTTACTTAATCTCATTGGTTGACTATCAGTTCTTTTGCAGCAGATCTCTTCTCATAGCAGGTCAACCTATCAGCCATCACATTCTCTCCCTGATCCATGCCCTACAGGTTGCCCAAAGTTCACCTCAAATCTGCCTTAGTTTTTTGCATTTTTCCATAGGATTTCTTCCTCTCTCCCAATCATCTTTCCCTCTCTTAGTGATCCTTGGTGGACCCTAGGCACCTTAACACATCATGCCAACCTTCATCTACCTTTTCCACCCACTCTCACACCTTCAAAACCTTCAAAATGGCTCTCGGCATCCTCCCGTAGACCTCCTATAGATCCCCTATGTCCTCCTATAGATTTTCCTGTGGGCTTTCTTTTGAAGGCCGAGTGTGGGAAAATCCTGCAGAAGGTCACCCAAGACCTCCTAGGACCCATATAGACCATCCTACATCTCCTCAAACCCCAAAGTCGCCCTTCAACACTACCTATTCACTTCCACCTTCACACACAATAAAATACATGCATGTCAATTTCACATAAAAATCCAAAAAGATGTTTTTTTGCTCATTTACTTCTAGAAACTTGAGTAAATGTTGTTTACTTCCTTGAGCAGGTAATGGCATTCATTTCATGGTTTTCATAGTGCCTTCTGCAAAAGTAGGATTAGTTGGTTAAGTGGGTTTGCTAGGTTTACTTTACATTTTAGTCTTTTTCCTTTCTGCAATTAGAGTAGCCTCTATAGAGTAGCCTCTATAGAGTAAGCTTTCCTTTCTTTCATCACATATAAAGCTTCTTCTGGAATCCATAGAAGTTTGCTTGAGCTCCTAGTGATCTTGCGTCAGTTGACCAACTAACAACCTACAATAAGAACTAATACTTGTGCATACAATACCGTCGCTTCCAAGTTTGTTACGAACTACTTGGTTGATAAGAGTAAAGTAGGCAACCCAGGAGTTGTAGCATTATTTTTGCAATACTGGTGCTCACCACTTTTTGGCGCCGTTGTCGGGGAAGTGTCAGAGTATTTTGTGATTACTTCTTTCTTCTATTTTCTATCGCAACATTCTACTAAGTAGTTTATTTCAACAAAAGTAGAATAATTGTTTCTTTCAGTTTCTGCATTTCCTTGCTTTCCTTTTCAATTCTGCAAATTTCACTTTAGCAAGAGTAGACTAGTCATTTCTTTCTGTCTCTGCATTTCATTGCTTTCTTTTTCAGTTCTGCAAGTTTCATTTCAGCAAGTTCATTTCAATTAGTTGCAATTTGTGTTGTTCAATCCATTTCAGTTTTGCAGGTATAATCAGTGAAAAAAACAAAAACCAACTGAAAAGATTTCCTTTCATGTCTCGTAGGAATAGAGATAATTCAGGAAAATTCTTGCCCAACACCCCCACTACATCACACAGCCAACCTTCTCTCTTCTTCGATGGCAGTGATCAAGAAGAACCTTTAAGTGAACAACTAGAGATATTTGGAGAACCTATAGGGGAAGAAGAATAAGAAAACATCCCTCCTAAGGCAATGGCTGAAAACAGAAATGCTAGAGGAAATGGAGAGAAAATAGAGGGTACCTTTCGCATTCAGGATACCAATGGGGACACCAAAATGAAGAATAAGTCCTTCAGCCCTACCTCACTTCCATGGTTTGACTACAGACGATCCTGACACCTTCTTGTTTGAGTTTGTTGTCATCTGTCGAACCTATGGCTATGCAGAAGATGAGCAAAAGTTGAAACTATTCCCTTCTACTCTCAAGGATGCAACATTGTGCTGCTTCATGGGGTTACCTGACAATAGCATCACAACCTGGGCTCAGATGCATCAGGACTTTAATGAAAAATATCAAGACTACTGTAGGTCAAAAAATACCAAAGAAGAAATCTTCCGAATGACCATGGGAAGTGATGAATCCTTGGAAGATTATGAAGATAGGTTCTAGCTCAGTTACAAAAGGGCCAGGTGCACACTTGGCCCTGAATCTCTAAAGTTGGTCCTGCTTAGAGGAATTCCGAAAGACCTGCTAGACACCCTCCATCTACTGGCTGGGGGAGATATCTACCAACTATCGTATGAGGACATAAAGACTATTTTTAAAAACCATTCTAGAGAAGAAAAAAAAAAGCTAGGGGGAGTCAACCCATAGCCAGTACCTCCTCTTCAAATTCATCCATCAAAGGTGAACTCATAAACATGTTGGAAGACTTCAAGAGTGAGATGTTGCAGACTCTTGCCATGCAAATGGATACCTTGCATATAAAAAGAAAATGAGAGGAAGTAGAGAGGGCTTTGGCCATCTTTTGTTCTAGATGCACCAGGAGGCATCCTAGGAATGAATGTCCATTGAACTCTATAGAGGTTTGTTTAGTCTGTCAAGGGGCCGAAGGAGCCACTGAACCACTCTATTTCATGAACCAAAGGAGACCGCATGGATCTAGACCATACCAACAAGGGATGCAAGGGACATCTTAGGCATACTACAACCCCAACCAAGTCACTTCCATACCTTCTTGGGGCCCTTTGCTCATCCTTCCTGGTCCACACCTCCTCCTTGGTCCTTTCCATTTCAACATCATGCCCAACCAGCTGCTCATTCATTTCAATCCTATGCTTAGCCACAACCTCAGTGGACTGCATCTCATCAGAGGTGGAGACCCCAGTACAACTCTCCTCCAGCTCTTTCGCCTCCACCACCTGCTCAACCACAACCATTGCCTCCTGCTCCACCAAGGCAACCCCAAATGCCTACCCAGCTGAACCCAAACCCGAACAACAGATAGGCTCAGCAAGTATATAGTGGGGAACCATCATGCCCAACTTATGCTGTGGAGATTCAGGAGATTAACTTGTGATCTGGGAAGGTTCTCCTAGACAGACAACCTCCACCTAGGGAGGTTGAAGAAGATAAAGAGGAAAGTGAACTTAAAGCAATTCCACCCTTTCCTGAGAGACTATCCGGGACAACACAGCCTACCCCAGAAGAAACTGAACTTCTGGGAGAATTGAAACAGTTATGTTTGAAGATACCACTTCTCGAAGCAATAAAAGATGTGCCTATCTACAATAGGTTGATCAAAGAGAAGTGCTTTAGGCATCCAAGAAGGCGCAAGAGAGATGCCCTGACCATCAATGTCATAGGACAACTGTCCGACCTGATGTTGGGGTAGGTAATCTGTCTGAAATATCTGGACCCTGGAAGCCCAGCAGTTGATGTCCACATCAATGGCATCTTGATTCCACATACCTTGACTGATTTGGGAGTCACCATTAATGTGATTACAAAGGACACAATGCTCAAACTTAACCTCCAGGGCTCCTTGAGGAAGACCATGACAATACTGCAGTTAGAAGACCACCCCACTGTGACCCCTGAAGGGATTGTGGAAGATGTGATGGCCTCCATTGATTCTTGGGAGTACCCTGCTAATTTCTTAGTTCTCCAGCCAAAGGTAAAGCTCACTCGATATCCTCTCATCCTGGGAAGACCCTGGTTGGCTACTATCGATGCCTACATCTGCTGTCAAGCTGGGAACATGACCATCAAGAACAGGCATATGTCCAAGCAGTTACCTGACGATGAACCACACTAGTTGGTTCGAAACGCGTCGACAAATGTTTGTCTACATGTGATTTATGCCGAAGTTATTCTTTTAATCCTATACCCTCCTGCCCAACCCTTGCTAGAACATGATTTACCTCTCTAGTTGGAGGAGGAGGATGAGGATGAAATCTATTCCGCACCACTTTGTGCATTAGAAATCGCCATGGGGGAAACCGCAAGATGAGGATGATATGATTGAAAATTTGATCCAGAATCCAGCCCCCAGTATCTTACCATTAGAGGACATAGTGAGATAAACCCAAAACAACCCCTTAACTGATCTCTGTGTGGCCGACCCGACCTCTATCCATGTTAAGAATATAGAGTTCGACCTAGAAAGAACCTTGAAAATCAATCCATCCCTATCCACTTCCTAGGAGAAGGAGTTGTGCAGCTTATTGAGAAAACATTTAGATGCCTTCACCTGGAGTTATATGGAGATAGAGGGAATGCACCCTTTAGTATGTATCAGACAGCCTCAAAGGAGGATGAATCTAGCACTTAAATACATTGTTAAGGAAGAATTGCAAGAATTACTTGATGCAGGATTCATCTACCCCATCTCTGACAGTGAATGGGTCTCTCCTTTGGTGCTAGTGCCAAAGAAAAATGGCAAGTGGAGAATCTATATCGACTATCGGGATTTGAACAAAGCCACTAAAAAGGACCATTTTCCTTTTCCTTTCATAGATCAAGTGTTAGATGGTCTGGCGGGGTAAAAGCTTTTCTCCTTACTAGATGGGTTTAGCAGGTACAATCAGATTCAAATCAGCCCGGAAGACCAAGATAAGACCACTTTCACTTGTCCTTGGGGTACCTTTGCATACCGGGTCCTTCCTTTTGGTTTGTGCAATGCTTCAGCCACTTTCCAGAGAGCGATATTGAGTATATTTTCTGAACTGGTTCATGATGTAGTGGAAATATATATGGATGATTTTACCCCTTATGGTTTTGACATTCAGGAAGCTTTATCTAGCCTAGGAAATGTTCTAGACAAGTGTATTGAGATGAACCTATCCCTCAGTCCGAAAAAATGCAAATTTTTTATGACCGAAGGGACCGTGTTAGGTCATGCAATATCCCAACAAGGACTGCAGCTGGACCCCAACAAGATTTCCATCATCGAAAGGGTCCCACCTCCTCCAAAGGTGAGAGATGTCAGAAGTTTCCTAGGCTTAGCTGGATATTATAGAAGATTCATTAAATATTTCAGTAAGCTAGCCTCTCCTTTGTTTAGCCTCTTAGGAAAAGTTTTTGATTTCATATGGTCTGAAAATTGTCAAGAAGCCCTAGATACCCTAAAGAGCAAGTTAGTAACTGCCCCAATTCTCAGAGGCCCAAATTGGGCGCTACCCTTTAACATTCACACAGCTGCCTCGAACAAAGCAATAGGAGCAGCCTTAGGAAAAATTGATGAAAAGTTACCTTATTCCATATACTTTATAAGCAAAAATTTGTCAAAGGAAATGTTAAATTACACAGTGACCGAGAAGGAACTCCTAGCTGTTGTGAATTCTTTAAACAAATTCAGACATTATATCACATGCTATCAAACCTTCGTGCACATTGATCATGCTGCAATTAGATATTTAATGAACAAGCCAAATGTAAATGCTCACATTATTAGATGGTTGCTTCTATTACAGCAGTTTGATCTGACCATTATTGATAAGCCTAGTAAAGAAAATGTTGTCGCTGACTTTTTGTCTAGAGTAAATTTGCCTGCAAGTGAAGAAGGAGTGGTGGATGACCAAATGTTAGATGAACATCTGTTTCTATTTTAGTACTCTCTCCATTGTTTGCTGATATAGAAAACTGCTTGGTTTCAGCACAGTTTCCACCACACCTGTTCTCAAAGGCGAAGAGCAAGATAGTAAGGAAAAGCACCCCTTTCACCTGGATTGGGGGTAATCTCTTCAAACTTGGCCCAGATTAGATCTTAAGAAGACGTGTCAGGGAGGAGGAAGTCTTTGACATTCTCCTGACCTGTCATGACGTGCCTTGTGGAGGTCTTTTTGCAGTAAAGAGAACTGCCTTCAAAATATTGCAAGCAGACTACTATTGGCCCACTCTTCATCAATATGTGAGGAGATACACCAGCTAATGTGATCGGTGTCAAAGGATGGGGAGACCTACTCCAAAGGATGAGATGCCCATGCAACCTCAAGTGACCTTTGAGCCATTTGAGAAGTGGAACATGGAATTTGTGGGTCCTATCAACCCTCCTTCAAAATAGAAGTAATACATCATTGTGTGCATCGATTACCTGACAAAGTGGGTAGAAACAAAAGCAATCAAAGCAGCAACAAAGGAAAAAGTAGCTGAGTTTTTGAGAGAAAACATATTCTACAAATTCGGGTATCCAAGAGAATTGGTCACAGATCAAGGCAGTCAATTCACTTCCAGTTTCATTGAAGACCTGCTCACACATCATAAAATCAAGCACATGACTTCCACCCCTTACCATCAACAAGCCAATGGGCAGGTGGAAGTCACTAACAGAGCTTTGGAAGGAATTCTGATCAAGGTAGCGAGCAGCAGTAGAAAAGATTGGGCAGACGGATTAGTTGAGGCCACCTGGGCCTACAACACAACATGGAAGACCAGCACAGGGTTCACACCCTATGAACTAGTCTATGGGAAGAAGGATTTGCTATCAATAGAATTTGAATTCAATACACTAAGGATGGCAGCTCAGTTGGACCTAGACCTCAGCCAGGCATAGAAGGAAAGTTTACTCCAGCTCAATGGATTGGATGAACAAAGCTTGCAGGCCCTTCTCCACACAGAGGTAGTTCAGCTTCAAAGGAAGATATGGCATGACAAAAATATCAAGGAGGAGCAATTCCAAGAAGGAGATTGGGCACTACTCTATGATTCAAGGTATAAAGACTTCAAAGGCAAGCTGAGGACAATATGGCTGGGACCTTACACTATGGAAAAATGTAATGACAATGGTTCAGTCCTGATCAGAACCATTAATGATGAAGCCATCCCTATGCTTGTCAATGGACATCAGTTGAAAATTTACAAGAAGCCCCTCTCCAAGTGAGAGTTCATTGAAGATTTGAATAAAACAGTGATGGTAGTGGAGCATGTCCTAGCTAGCACTCCACCCACTCACTGAAGGAAAAGAAAAAATAAAAAATAATGACTCAAGAGAAAACCTCCATGAGGCACTTGAAGTCTCATCATTGGGTTGGAAACCTCTCCTGAGGCGACCCAGTGATGTCAAAAAAGAAAAGAAAAAAGAGAATAAGATCCCTGGGTGAAAACCTCCCTTGGAGGCACCCAAAGCAGACCATTAGGGTGAAAACCTCCTTGAGGCACCCTAGTTGTTTTCAAAAAAAAAATAGAGAAAAAAGAAAAAGAACACTGAATTTTAATGTGCATTGCAGGTTTACAGAAGGACCACAGAGAGAAAGAGGAGATGCCACAGAGCCCTCACATTCACATAAGCACCTATTTCATCTCCTCCATACTCTACTTCATAATTTCTAACCTTTCTTCCACCCCACTGTGTTTTTTTCTAGAAATTGTGTGTTCTACAGGAGGCTCTGTGTTTTCTACAGGAGGCTCCTGTAGGAATTACAGAGAGTCAGAAATGGTTCCAAAAAGCAGTTTGAGGGGCTGAGAAGCTTCATGAAGAACATATAAACCCTCCTACAGCTTTCAACCCACCTTGTCATCCATTCCACACTTTCATGACATCATCATCATCATTTTTTCTTCCTATCCCAGAAAAACACAAAAAGCAGTTTTTAGTAAAAAGAGAAAAAAAAACAAAAATAAGAAAGGAAGTAGCGCCTCAAATCTCACATGCAGCTTACCTATTACCTCTCCATCTCCATCAGCATCTCTGTCATCATCCTCATAGCCCCAGCACAGAAATAAACTGAAATTTCAAGGGGAAAAGCAGGTACAGGAGCTCCTATAGGAATTCATGTTGCAGCTAATCCCATTAAAATCAAGATACAACAGTAAAAGAAGTGCAGCCATGAGGATTGACGGAGACATCTAAGGCTTAGATCCAGCCAAAGGAAACCTGCACAAGGCAAATAGCCACACATCAAAAAGCAGATAGCATGCAACAAAGGAAATACAAGCATGCAGCAGTAAAAGGAGCCAAAATACCTCATAGCACATACATTCGACTCACAGGTAAGTGACTAACCCGATCCTCTGTTTGCATTTGTGTAATTTAAAGATATGCATGAGAAAATGAGATGGTTGATGTTGAATGAGGAAAAAGTGGCTAGCTAACTTGGCCACCTTCATCTAGTTGACTACAGTCATCCGAAGATGTCACCCACATGTGTACATAATCAACTCAAAGAAGGATACCAAGGACAGGTAGTGGAGGGTATGCAAACTCCAATGCAATAATGAGAGGTTATTATGGGAGGAAACCATGATGATATGGCAGGTGGGGACCGAAGGTCAAAATATGGCCAACGTACATTTTTTCCAGCTCACCCCCATCACCGGAAATATCTAAAAGGAGTAATAAGCACTCCTCCTCGAGCACTCTCACCACCTTTTCTTTCATTCTATCCTCATCAACTTAGCTGTAGCAAGCTCCTTGTCACCCCACAGCCTCGAAACCATCATTCTCCATCACTCTCACCCATCCTCCTGCTCTCGGCATTGTCTACAGGAGCACTTACAGGTTCTACAGGAGCACCTACATGCAGTTCTACAGGAGGGGCAATGAGCTGTTTTTAAGAAGAAAACACAGGTTTTTTGCTCAATTTCTAGCTTGAGGAGGTAGGTTCCATGCATACCCACCTTGATTATCAATATGTGTAAGGAATGATATCATTTTAAGGAGGAATTGAGTCCATAGAAGAAGAGGAATTACATAAAAAAAATCTGCCTATTTTTTTATTTTGTTTAAAACACAATTTTCCTCAGTTTTCCTGTTTTCTTCAAAATTCTTGTCTCCATATCTACATTTGGTGTTCAAAAGGGGTATAAGCACAATGCCAGTAGGATTCATGAGGAAGGAGCCCGCTAATTCAACCAATCTCCATGAAAATCCCCAAGTAGTAGCCATATTCACAAGGGAAAAGTGGATGACCTTTTTTGAGAAATTCCGAGGGTTTAATGAGGAAATTGCTCAAGAATTTGCCCTTTCTTTAGTCCCTCACTCAAGAACCCATGCCACTGTCACTTTTAGAGGTCTTTCCATGGAGATAACCCCAGAATTTATCAGTAGGGTTACTACCCTTCCTCTTGGATTACCTTGGAGAAAATATGAAAAACCAATTGGACAGGCTGCCAAGAAAAAATTCTTCCAAAACAATGCACATCCTGTAGAAGATAAAAATGGCATTAGAAGGACAAGCATACCCTACCCTTTGGATGAGGTTAGTTACCAAATCATAAAATATATTTCCCGTGAGGGGAGTATAGCATATTTTGTGGCTACCATTTTAGAATCCTTCATGAGCTGAGATATGGCATGGACACTCCAACACCCCAGAAACTCAGCATCCCCTATTTCCTCCTGCAGTCCCGCATAGACTCCAACATTAAGTTTAAGGTAGGGAGTCCAGATTAGCTAGCT
Organism: Pinus tabuliformis; assembly: GCA_031772625.1. Taxonomy (NCBI): domain Eukaryota; kingdom Viridiplantae; phylum Streptophyta; class Pinopsida; order Pinales; family Pinaceae; genus Pinus; species Pinus tabuliformis. The sequence goes on along the minus strand of CM062812.1, from coordinate 778,478,306 downwards.
CACCATGGGTTAATCAAAATTTTAGTGGAAGAAGCCCTGCATACATTCGCACTCCCTATAGCATGGTAAGTCTTCAGAAACATGACAGTAGAAGATGACATAAAGGCCCTTGCCTATGATATCAGTCCTTCTAACAGTGAGGAAGAAGAGCATAAAGGGGGAGAAGTTGAAGTAACTAATGACTCAGTAGGACAAGAAAAGGAGGTGGAAGAAACTAAGATAGAAGAGGAAAATGATGAAGAGACAGAAAGGAAGAAACAGAGCAAACAAAGATAAAAAAAGAGACAGAAGGAGGAGAAAAAGAGGCAGCAGAGGCAAAACAAAGAGAAGGGTCCCCTAAGACTCTGGAAAGAGAGGCAGCAGCTGCCCTCACTACCCTGAGCACACCAATTAAACCAAAAGAAAAGAGAAAAAGGTGGGCCTCCATGTATTTCAAGGCCAAGAAAAGCTCAAGGATAAAAACAGGAAAACCCCAGCCATCTTTAGCAGTGCCCATTACAATTAAAGATTCACCCACTGTCAAAGGGGAAGAATCTCCCTTTAAAACCCCTATCACATATGAAAGAGGGACTCCTAGATCTTCCACCTGGAAGGAAAAAGTGTAACTACAGGACCCAAAAACAGTCCTACAGGAGGCACAGACAGTTCTATAGGAGACACTGCCAAGGCTATAGGAGACCCAACAGTGTGAGAAAATAATCGAAGAGCAGCCAAAGAGGAAGGAGGAAGCTACAGAGCCACAAGAACCTAATCCCCAGACCATACTTGCCTCCTATTACCATCTCCTTGAAGGAGGAAGGATAATTCCACAAACATTTGCAATCCCACTATTCTTTGAATTAGAAAAGGAAAGAATAAGAACACATAGGTGGATGCAAATAGCCAAATCCAAGGAGTTGAAGGTGTTGGCCACATGGAGAACAAGCTTAGAGAAATGGGTAGGGAGTTAAGTGCTGTCAGACATAGGGAGGCAATTGCAAGAAGCCAAATCCAAACTGAAAATGAATTGCTAAGAAGGCAGCTAAAGGAGAAAGAAACCTAGTTGGCATGTATGGTTGGCTTATCCATGGAGGCACTGCAATGTAGAACACCAACAAAATCCTATGGATTATACCTCAAGGACCAATGGCTACAGTTTCAGATAAAGACTTTGGCACAAAGAGGCACAATGCCTTTTCAAGATTACAGACAATTTATGGACCTGTGTGACCAAAGCATAGCAGAAGATAAGGCAAAAATGGTAGAATTTTACCTGCATAATATGGCCCTCACAGACATGAATGTGTGGGACCCCAATGCTAGGCTAGGGGACCTACAACTAATGGCCATGGCTTCATGGATGAACCATGAGGAGTTAAGGGCAACTGAAGTAAAAAGGTTGATGATCAGAGAGCAGAATGAGCCACTAATGATCAGAGCTGAGCCATCAGATCCCATGGCTCTCATCAGCACACACCAGCTGCTTGCAAATAATCCTCAAATTTCCCCTAGATATATAAGTGATCAAGCACAGGCCATTGCACATTTTGAGGACATGGAAAGGTTACTTGGGGATGACTGTGTGTGTGCATGTATGAGTAGATGGAACACCTTACCACACAGTCTGAAGATCAGGGAATGTCATTCCCCAATGAGGATGAAGGAGGCACTAAGGAGAGTGCCAATGTACAAGCACTCAATGCAGAGGTTGCAAGTCAATTGGATTGGCCTCAAGCTGAGTCCACCACTACTATTAGGCATGCTAGAAGGGAGAACCGAAGAAGAAGAGCAGAGGCAATGGGAAGAGATAGACAGAAAAGCAGGCTTCTATGACAAGGAAGAGGAAAAAACATCAGAAACTTGGGATGCCAGAGAGGCCACCAGGGCCATCAAAGTGTACACTAAATGCAAAGGTTGCAGGTCAATTCGATTGGCCTCAAGCTGAGTCCACCACTGCTGTTAGGCATGCTAGAAGGGAGAACCGAAGAATAAGAGCAGAGGAAATGGGAAGAGATAGACAGAAAAGCAGGCTTCTATGAAAAGGAAGAGGAAACAACATCAGAATCTTGGGATGCCAGAGAGGCCACCAGGGCCATCAAAGATGAGGAGATGGACTAAGTTACTCAGAAGATGAGCAACACCTTCAGTAGGGGTGATGATGAGCCCCATAAATGGGTAACTATATGGGCCCATTTTGCCTCCTAACATAGTTAAATCAACCATTCTCTTAGCTTATTGCAAGTTTTCTTATTATATTTATGATTATGGAGTGATTTGAGTTAGTTATGATGCCATGAGGTCTAATATGTGTTTAATGCATATTTTTGTTCAATTTTGAAGACAAAGTCAAAGATTCAATGGACAGTTGGCAGCAATAATTCGAAGTGGACAAAGGAGAGGATTTATAGGAGGGAATCCCCCTCATTTATTACTCCCCACTTCGAATTCCCCTTCATGTAGCTCGGAGTACAAACAGCCAAATCAATGCACTAGGAGGCAACCGAGCAAGTGGAGGATAACTTATGTTTATCTCGAGTTTTGGGAGCCAAACCTCCCTGATTTTAAGGAAGCTGTTGGGAGCTTCAGTTGTATAAGTAGAGAGGCCTAGGGCCTCACTAGGGTCGAATTTTTGTAGGATTTTTGTTGTAATTTTGCTATTATAAAAATCTGCTCAACTTTGAGCTTACTTTTGGTGATAGTTTCATGTAATCATATTACTATTTTGATAATAAAGATGAGATCCTTCTTGAGCTAGCGATGAGTTACCTCAGAGGGCTGAAGCTCTTGGGTTAAGGCCCAGTCCAAGCAATCAAGTTCCTCTTGTTTGTATTTATATGCTTTGTTTCAGTTTATGGATTAGTTGTTGTTAGATGAATTTCTTTCTTGGTTAAGAATAGGTTGCTTTTGGTGATTTATAAGGTTGTTTCCATTTTCCTTCTCCATAGTATTTCTAGTGTTTTCATTTTGTTAGAAGGTTAATGCTTTGCTTTAGATCTCTTCCACCATGCTCATTTCTGTCTTTGCAATAAGTCTTCTTCCATGCTCTCTCTCCCTGTAGCATTTTTCAGAATTTACTTCCATAACTCATAATTTAAACTAGCTTGATGAAAAATTTTGTTTTTTTGATGTACTCATTTCCTTGGCTACTTGATCTCATTGGTTGGCTGTCAGTTCTTTTGTAGCGGATCTCTTCTCACAGTAGGTCAGCCTATCAACCATCACAGTCTCTCCCTGATCCACGCCCTACAGGTCGCCCAAAGTTCACCTCAAATCTGCCTTAGTTTTCTACATTTTTCCATAGGATTTCTTCCTCTCTCCCAATCATCCTTCCCTCTCCTAGTGATCCTTGGTGGACCTTAGGCACCCTAACACATCATCCCAACCTTAATCTACCTTTTCCACCAACTCTCACACCTTCAAAACCTTCAAAACTGCTCTCGGCATCCTCCTGTAGACCTCTTGTAGACCTCCTGTAGACCTCCTATAGATCCCCTGTGTCCTCCTGTAGATTTTCCTATAGGCTTTCTTTTGAAGGCCGAGTGTGGGAAAAGCCTCCAGAAGGCCACCCGAGACCTTCTAGGACCCATATACACCATCCTACATATCCTCAAACCCCAAATTCACCCTTCAACACCACTTGTTCGCTTCCACCTTCACACACAATAAAATACATGCATGTCAATTTCACATAAAAATACATAAAAAACCAAAAAGATGTTTTTTTCTCATTTACTTCTAGAAGTAGCTTGAGTAAATGTTGTCTACTTCCTTGAGTAGGTAATGGCATTCATTTCATGGTTTTCATAGTGCTTTCTGCAAAAATAGGATTAGTTGGTTAAGTAGAGTTTGCTAGGTTTACTTTACATTTCAGTCTTTTCCTTTCTGCAATTATAGTAGCCTCTGTAGAGTAAGCTTTCCTTTCTTTCATCACATATAAAGCTTCTTCTGGAATCCATAGAAGTTGGCTTGAACTCCTAGTAATCTTGCGCCAGCTAACCAAGTGACAGCCGCCGTAAGAACTAGTACTTGTGCATACAACACCGTCGCTTCCAAGTTTGTTATGAACTACCAGGTTGATAAGAGTAAAGTAGGCAACCAAGGAGTTGTAGAATTATTGCTACAATACTGGTGCTCACCAAGGTTAACAATGTTTAAATAATGTTATTGAATATATTTGATTAATAATATTAATTATGATTGACCAAAGTTAAAAAGTGTTGACTATCAAACATAATCAAACATAGTCAATCAAATTAGTAAATGTGGTTGACTATTTTTTTAATGTCACAATGCGATGCTGGATAAATTGAAATGTGTTTGTGCATGTGGTTGATATTATAAATTGTAATATTATAAGCCCTAATATTAAATCCCCAGTGATGGTGATAAACATAGTGCATGGGGCACCTTGTGGCCCATGATGACCAATAGATGGCACCCAAGTCGAGGGTTGTCTGCCTTGCCCTCTCACTTCACCTGGTGTATGAGGAGAGTAATGGTATGTGTGTGAAATTTAGTAGCACCTCGACCAGCGCGGGAGACGTTATTCTAATATTAAATCCCCGATGATGGTGATAGACATAGTGCACGGGGCACCTTGTGGCCCATGATGACCAACAACTAGCACCTGGGTCGAGGGTCGTCCGCCTTGCCATCTCACTTCACTTGGCGTATGAGGAGGAGTAATGGTAAGTGTGTTAAATTTAGTAGCATCTCGACCAACACCAAAGACGCCGTTCTAAGATCGAGGGTGGTCAATTGAGACTTCATTCATGTTTCGTTTTGGCTTAATGCTCTTGCCAGGTTCTTTGCTCGTCGAAGAGGGAAGCGACGCCGCTTTCGTTGGGAAAGGTGGCGCCCCCAGAAACATAGTTCCTCCCCAGATTGTTGGCTATGTAAATTAGTAAATTTCCCACTGCAAGGGTGTTTTTTGAGTGGTTATCGATTGTGGTTCCCAGTGGAATTGGCCTTCGGGAGCTTCTAGATAATTTGTGTATTGGTGTTCTATGGTTATGGCTCTTTCAATGGTTGGAGTGGACCACATATGTGACATTTCTCTTGGGAGGGGTGGCAGTTCTGTAGATGGCTTTCATCTTTTGGCTTTAGGGCCTGTAATTGGGCTTCTTTGGATTCTTTGCATGAGGTTTAATGTGTCTTTCAAGGGGAAGGGAGCAAGGATATTTGAGGTAGAAGTGATATTTTGTTGCTAGTGTGGTTAGGGGGTAAGTCCTTATAGTTTGACAGGAAATTTTGTCCTTATTTCAGACCTCCTTCATTTGAATTCTAGTACCTCTCTATGTTTGAGTGTGGGGTGGTGTGACTGGTGAGGTGGCAGATCTCCTAAGCCTGTGCGGTGTTGTGTGGTTTTGGTTGGTACAATTTTAGCCCTATCTAGGAGGTTGTTGGCTTCTACATTGGGTGCGACGGCCCTGGTGGGTGTGGGTCGGGCATGCCTGGAGGGTCTTCTACATTACCGGTGAAGCTGCTAGTCCAATGTCGATGCGTCCAACCTCAAGAAGAGGGTGGTACTCCCTCCCTCCAAATCCTTACATTGCGAGACACGAGGAACAAGTTTCTCAATTGTAGGACACAAAGAAGGGGGTGGAGGTTTTTGTGGCTTGTTGGGGTGGCAAGTTGATGGGAAGCTCCTGGAGGATGGTCGTTAGTGTGTGGGGTAGTCAAGGGTGTGGTGACTTGGTGAAGGTCCGTGGGGGTTGATTGTCGCAAACACGGTGAGGGGTGTGGCTCAGTGGTATAGCAGCTTGGGACAACGAGAGAGTGTAGAGTCTTTGGTTCTTGGTTCGAGGGTCTTTCAATATTGTTCCCTGGAAAATTGTAGATACTTGATTCAATCCCTGTTGCAACGATTGGAAACTCCTAAAAGGATCCGATGGGAGGAACATGTGGAACTTAGAGCTACATTGGATAAATTGCACTAATTTAAGTGCGACGTTCGGGAGCGTATTATGGTGGTCTGGCGATGACAAAAATTTCTATCGAAGAAGGTGGAGAAGGTGGATTCCTAGATGGCTCATTTCGAGGAGCATGTCCGATGCTCTTTTCAACCTCTGCCTTCTCCTGGGATAGCCTCGAACAACCAAGCCTCCATCATGCTGGATGAATAGCATGACTACAAGTGTTTTCTATGTTTTACTTGTCTTCTGGTGCCTTTCGCCTTCTTGGTTTAAGACAATGTCCTTAGTTTCCTTTTTTTACTTTTGTTATACATTGTATGTGGTGATCAACAAACCTAGTCTCGATGAGACCACTTGTTTTTTGTTGCTACTCTCGATGTACATCTTTTTGAAGAATGAATATAATTCTAATTTACAAAATAAATAAATATTAAAACGCTATATTTTAATCCTAATATTATAAGACTAAATATTTTAAACCCATTATTACAAAACCTAATATTTCAAACCTATTGTTAAACCCTAATATTAAACCCAATAATATAAACCCTATATTATAAACCTAATATTAAACTCTAATATCACAAACTCTAATGCTTTAAGCCTATTTTTAAGCAATAATATTAAAACATAATATCATAAACCCTAATATAAAACTCTAAATTGAGATGTAATGTAACATGACGACAATAATTATCACATTGGGGCAAAGTTTGATGATGGTCAACAATATAAATTGTTACATAAACGTTTACTTTATTATAATGTGTTGATTAATGTGGTTGACTATGCTTCACTATTAATAAAAATCAATAATAATAATAGGAAATTATGTTTGATTGAAATTGAAGAGTGTTGATTGTCAAATGTAGTTAACAAACATAGTTGAACATAGTCAACAACATTATTAAATGTGGTTGACTAATTTAGTAGTGTCGCTATGCAACGTTGGATAAATTGCAATGTAATGTAAGATTGCGACAATGTTTGTCACATTGTGACAATGTTTGTCACAATGTGACGTTGGATAAATTGCAATACAATGTAACATTGTGACAAAGATTGATCATGCTCAACAATTTAAACAATGACTATAAAGGTTGACATGATTTGACTTTGTTAACTAATGTGGTTGACTATGTTTCATTATTAATACTAACCAATAATAATAATAATAATTTATTATTATTATTATTGTCATTTTTGTTGTTATTATTTTATTACTACTACTCAACTTTATTAATATTAATATTGATATTATTAAACATTTTAAAATATTGATAGTGAGTGACCATAGTTGACTATGGCTTTTCATGTTCACACTTTTTAAACATCACTCATTAGGTTTTGACTATGGATAACTATGTTTTTAGCAATTGTTTGACTACGGTTGACCATAGTTGACTATAGTTGGCCATGTTCACCATGTTTATGCATCACTAACTATGTTTTAACTATGGTTAACAATTTTATGTCTATGGTTGACCATGGTTTGACTATGGTTGATCATGATTGACTATGGTTGACCTACATTGCCATTGTTGAACATGACTACCCATCATTTCACATAATCAACCATGGTTGACCATACTTTTCTATAATAGATTATGGTCCCCCATTTCGGCAATATTGACGACACTCAATCATAAGACATTGGCTGACCATGTTCGACCATTCTAAATTTGGTTGACCCTAGTTGGCCATTAGGAATGGGTAGAGCAAAGGGTTTTCTAGGTTGATAGGGAATGCTTAATCAACATTGATTATGGTTGACCAATGTTGACCATGGTTGACTATGGCTAGATAAGGATAGTATATTATAAACATTATATATTAAACCCTAATATTATAAGCCCTATATATTTAACACTATATTAATCTCGAAGATTAATATTATAAACTGTACAATTAATATTAAATCTAAGATTATAAACCCTAATATTAATATTCTAAACCCTATAATTATAAAACCTAAGCTTAATAATATTATTATAGCATGTCTTATTTATAGAATTTGAAAACATTTGTTGTGATTTATAACCTTAATATTATAAACAAAAAATATTAACTGTAATATTATAAACCCTAAGGTTAATATTATAAAGCACAAGATTAATATAATAATTCCTTAAATTAAGATATTAAACCTCTAGATTAATATTATAAGCCTTAATATTTTACAACCGAAGATTGATGTTATAAACCATAAATTAATATAATAAATTCTTAGATTAATATTATAAATCATAAGATTTTAAATCCTAAGATTAATATAAAAAACCCTAGAATTCTTATTAAACTCTTAAATTATCATTAAACCGTAAGATTATAAACCTTAATATTAATATATTAAAAACTAAAACTAATATTAAAAACCCTAATATTAAAATCAAAATGAATCTATCTAAATGTATCAAATATTTACTTAATTTCTTGATGATGAATCACAGTGGATGGTTCAAAAAGAGTCGACTAAAAACTCTTATGTGATTAATTCTAAAAGATGTTGTTACATTTATATTCATAAATCACAGAAGCCTAAATTCATAAAATTAAAAAAAAATGTTCAATCTTTTTTTATTTCTTTCATTAAATTATGTATAAAATGAAAAATGTTCTCACACTTTTAAATTGAAGTCATCCATAATTTTTTATTTTTTTCAATTCCAATATAAACCATGCACAATTAATACAAATATTATATCTCCCTTAAAATAACTTCGAATTTATGTATGAATGTTACTCGTTCTCATATAAAAAAAAATCCAATATAAACCAGTCATCATTTTTATTTCATCATTTTTATTTTATAAAAAATCAAAATTCATACCCACCCATACCCATCAATTCCAATATAGACCATTCACAATTAATACAAATCTTATATCTCCACTTATGCAAATCTTATATATCCCTTAAAATAAAATAAAATAAAATAATATATATATATATATATATATATAACCCCCTTTCTCGTACAGGAAATTCTGTGCTCAAGTTGATGTTGCTCACACGTTAATTCTTCTAGCTTCCCTTTAATAGGGATTCTTCTTCATTCTTCATTAGTTTATGAGGAAGAAACTGATTAATTGTTCAAAATATTGTTACGAATTTTAGCCACGTAGGACCAAAAGAATTGTAAATTCGTTGATTCGATACGTTCAACGTAATAATTTGATTATTCCAGTTCAGTAGGTTAACTAAAAGTTTTATATTAAAAAAAATGGAAAATGGTAATTATTATTTTAAAAGAAGTTATAAAAAATAGAAATAACAAACAATTTGCTTTATGTTAAAAAATTGTAAAAACGATGAATTCCCTATTAAAATAGGGTAGAGAATGGTAAATTTGTAATTGATATAAAACTATGACCGAAAATAATAAATTCTGTTTAAAAATTTATAAGATATGTATTCTTGAACTTTTTCTATATTAAATTTTATATCACTTTTTTCATAATTTGGTAACTATATAATTAAAACCACATAAACGTGTCGACTGCATTGCCCTGGTTTTGAGGTATAAACGCAGCATTTCGATGGCAGCAAACTAGGGAAAAAAATCATAATACCTGAGGAGTCCTCTAGACTCCAATGCTTTGAGTGACGAAATGCATTTAATTTCTAAAAGTGGAACCATCGTGGAGGCACCTCTCATATAAGTGAATTTATAAATAATTCATTTGAAAATAATATTTATCAAATAATATATAAAAATTTATACCTATTCTAATCATATTGGTATCTAAAGATTATAAGTTATTGAAAATTTTAAAGATTTTTTTCCTAGTTATTTTGGGCCGACACACCAAAGGTGTCACACTCTTACACTTGCGGTAGTCTTTCAACTACTTATAGCGAGGTGCGGCACCACCGAACACTTTCTTTTCACCAAAACTTATGTTTATGGACTATGCTTTAACATTTGATACTTAGTTTATTTTTCTTCACCAAGTATTATTATTAGCCTTTATACTAATGAACACCCATACACATTCATTATTCACAGCGATTACACATAAATAATACAATTGCAACAGTATAAAGGGAGGGGCAACTCCCTGAATAAGAGTCTACCCGATTTCAATATATTTTCAATCTTTCATAAAAATACAAGTATAACTTGGCAACCCCAAGTTTTATAGTTAGGCAAATTTCAGACTTCATGTCTTCCCCACGAGCTTCCCACCTCGTGCACACCTTGCATGGTGGTCACTCTTACGATCCACACTTAGCCAAATTTTCACTTTTCCAACCGTTGGGCAACACCCCGTGCAACCTCACACGATTCTTCAACCGCGGGCAAGCACCTTCGTTTCACCCTCCACCCGAATTCGTTTCACCACCGGCGGGCGCCTTCGTGTAGCCCTCCACCCGAGTTCACCGTCGTGCAGGCGCCTTCGTGCACCCTCCACCCGAGCTCACCAACCAACGGGTGGGCACCTTCATGCAGCCCTTCACCCAAGTCACTGATCAGCAGGCGGGCGCGCCTTCGTGCAGCGCTCCACCCACACGTTTAACCGACCGGCGGGCGCCTCATGCAACCCTCCACCCATGCCTTCGACTGACGGGTGGGCATGCCTTCGTGGGACCCTTCACCCGTATCACCTCCGTGTTCACCCAGCGTGCGCGACTTCATGCGGCCTGCCTACCCGAACCCATGTACACCGTCTCGTGCGAGTCTGCCCGGTGGGCGGGTGCATCAACCTGCGGTTCAACCTACACCTTATGCCTGCTCCTCCACGCTGGCCTGCACCTCGCACCTTCCAAAGATGCTTGAGCTTGTCCACCAAATGACTTGTTCGATCGTTTGATGATGCCTCCAACTCGTCCATCCATCCGCCTATGTATATGGACGGTGGCAAGGCCAACTCATACAGCCAGCCTTCGTTCAGCTTGCTCAGCCAACTCGCCTCTAACTCGCATAACTCGTCCAAGGTTGGGTCGGCCCATCACATGGGACCGCCCACCTAAACTCGTCCACATCGCAAGTTCGTCGTGTTGGTTCGTGGGTGACTCACCCAGCTCATCCCCACAATATAAACTTGCACAGCCAACCTTCTCCACACGCATTTTCACCTTGCACGCTCGCTTGTTTGGCCGCAGCTCGCTCGCACTTCGCACGGTGGTAGGAACCTGGACCGCGGATCCTTACATCCTCCTCCACTTGAAATCATTGTCGTCCTCGACAATATACCATCCCGGTAACCATCCGCCACCAAGATCATCATCTCACCAAAATAATTGTCTCATCCTCGGTCCATGATATCAACTAGTCCATACACTACAAACATCCCTGCAACATATGTAAAACAACTGTCTCCACCATGTGTCATCCTACCCTGTGAACTATCATCAGATACTCCAACATAATGCCAACATCTCTCTGCACACTTCCGGACCTCATGATTCGAACTAGTCGGGTGATCAGTCCAACTGTTACACTCAAACCATAAGAATGCATATCCTTATGCCTACACCAGTCTTTCTCAGACCTTGTTCCAAGTATTGCTCCATATCCCAAAAAAAGTTACCAAGAGTCTTCGCACTTCTTGTACCATCATAAGATTCCAGTTCCTTGATCTTCACATGAGACACTCCTCCAACCTGAGTTATGTCTCACAGCGTTCTTCAACACCGTGATCTCATCATTCGCATTGTCAAGATATTTCTGCAAGTTCAAGATTTCTGCCAAACCTCGATCCCTCGCTTATCCAATCTCCTTGACTTCATCTTCAAGTTGTGTACACTTAAGATTAGTGTACTCATGTCGAGTCCGGAGTTCATCGAATTCTTCCCTCATCTTCGCATTAGCCTTTAGATCTTTCATGACCATAGCCATCTTCGCAGTCTAGTAATATTCCAATTCCTCCATTCTCTCCAATATCCTTTCTATGAAAGCCTCGGTCGCATTATGACTAGGTTCACCCGTTACAACATGAGTTTCACCTACCATCTCTACCAACAGATTCTTTCTTTGTGATCTAGTATAGACCATCCACCAGCTTCACCAAGTTCCCTGCAAAACCGAACCAGTCCTCATCTCACTTGTATGTGAAACCAACTTCCTTCACCTGCAAGTATCTGTTTCCACTGTCACTTCGTCACCAGCTCCAACCGTGAGCTCTGATACCAACTGTCATGCCCCTACACCTGCGATAGTCTTTCAACCGCTTATAGCGAGGTGGGGCACCACCGAACACTTTCTTTCTCAGACCTTGTCACATCCTGGATTCACCAAGAATCTCTCCCATGCTTAGGTCCATGGAAAATCCATCCCATCTGCAACATGTCATGATGCTAATGCTAAACCATTCCTGCATCATCTGTCATACCTGCTCAATCTATTTCAAGGACTCACTACCATGAGCAGCTAACAACGAGCCCCATCTTCTATGTCATCTACGAAGATGTAGAGGGAGTAGAGCCTGAAGGCTCACCCTCACTAATAAGCTCAATCCATCTGTCAAGATCCTCTATCTCCATCCTCTACAGATATGCAACCCGATCCTCCTCATGGACATTCGGTCTCACATAAACATCCTCGTCATCATCATCCTCAACCTCTTCTAGCCTTCTTGACAAATCCAAGATACTATCAGATAGTGTCCTGATAACCAATGAATGCTCGGTAAGCTTTCCCTCAACAGTAGAAAATCGCTTACACACATCATCCAAGCGCTTCTCGTCCTCCATCTGCATCACTGTTAGTTTACAATCAGGTCTTGTCAAACTAATGGTTGGAACACAAATGGGTACATCTTCCCTTCCATCGTAAATGTACAGCTTCTTCAAATGTGGAACAATCATAGCATCATATTATTTCAAGAATTCCATCCCCAGCACAACTTCATAGTCATCAATCCGCACTATAGTGAAATCAACTTTCCCGGTCCACTCACCTAGTGTTGTGTCCACCCTTTCAGCTACACCAAGTACAAAATCAGGACGAGAATTCACCGCCTTCATTTGTGCCTTCATCGGTACAAATTTCAGCGCAATCCTTCTCACAACATCCTCACTCATGAAGTTATGAGTAGCTCCACTATCTACCATAGTGAGTACCTCCATAACTCCAATCTTCATCTGAAAATACTCCAAGCTGTTCCTTTCAGGATCTCTTCAAGAGACCACTTTCGTAGTAGCAACAACTCCAAGAATCTGCAACATCCCCACAGAAGGTTCTTCTTTCTTCGTATTAGATTGTGCAATAGAGGCCACTTTCAGTCTTGAAGGACAATTCTTCACTGTATGTGGTTCAACACATATCCAACACTTCAATGGCTTCTTCATCTTCATCTTCTCATTCGATTTCAAAGCATCATCTTTCTTCTTCTCTTTCGGCTTATCGAACTTCTTCTTTTTCTCATCAAAAGTCTCGTCATAATACTCCACCAATCGATCCACAGAAGCAAAAGCTTCTTCAAATGTTTTTATCTTCTGCCTCTTCACTTCATTGCGTGCCCAAGGCTTCAATCCAATAATGAAGTTGAACACCTTGTCCCTCTCCGCCATGTCAGGAAGTTCCAGAACCACACTTGCAAACTCCCGCTGATATGTCTGTAAGTTCCCTGTCTGCTTAATAAATTTAATCTTCGTCCTTGCTTCCCAAGTTTCATCCTAAGGACTGAAATGGGTCTGCAAAGCTTTCTTCATGTCATCCCACGAAGTAATGTCACCAGCACTGCCATTAGCAATCTGATCCATTATCCTTCACCACCACATCTTAGCATCTTTCGTGAAGAATTGAGCAGCCACTTTCACCTTTGTCTCATCATCAGATAGACCCAAGCGTTTCAAGTATTGCTCCATATCCCAAAGAAAGTTACCAAGAGTCTTCGCACTTCTTGTACCATCATAAGATTCTGGTTCCTTGATCTTCACATGAGACACACCTCCACCTGAGTTATGTCTCACAGCCTTCTTCAACAACGTGATCTCATCATTCACATCGTCAAGAGATTTCTGCAAGTTCAATATTTTTGCCAAACCTCGATCCCTCGCTTCTCCAATCTCCTTGACTTCATCTTCAAGTTGTGTACACTTAAGATCAGTGTACTCATGTCGAGTCCGAAGTTCATCGAATTCTTCCCTCATCTTTGCATTAGCCTTTAGATCTTTCATGACCACAGCCATCTTCGCAGTCTAGTAATACTCCAATTCCTCCATTCTCTTCAATATCCTTTCTATGAAATCCTTGGTCACATTGTGACTAGATTCACCCGATACAACATGAGTTTCACCTGCCATCTCTACCAACAGCTTCTTTCTTTGTGATCTAGTATAGACCATCCACCAGCTTCACCAAGTTCCCTGCAGAACCGAACCAGTCCTCATGTCACTTGTATGTAAAACCAACTTCCTTCACCTGCAAGTATCTGTTTCCACTGTCAGTTCGTCACCAGCTCCAACCGTGAGCTCTGATACCAACTATCATGCCCCTACACCTGCGATAGTCTTTCAACCGCTTATAGCGAGGTGTGGCACCACCAAACACTTTCTTTTCACCAATACTTATGTTCATGGACTACGCTTTAACATTCGATACTTAGTTTATTTTTCTTCACCAACTATTATTATTAGCCTTTATACTAATGAACACCCATACACATTCATTTTCCATAGCAATTACACATAACTAACACAATTGCAACAGTATAAAGGGAGGGGCAACTCCCTGAATAAGAGTCTTCCTGATTTCAATATATTTTCAATCTTTCATAAAAATACAAGTATACCTTGGCAACCTCAAGTTTTATCCTTAGGCAAATTTCAGACTTCGTGTCTTGCCCATGAATTGCCCACCTCGTGCACACCTTGCACGGTGGTCACTCTTACAATCCACACTTAGCCAAATTTTCACTTTTCCAACCGTCGGGCAACACCCTATGTAGCCTCACACGATTCTCCAACCGCGGGCAAGTGCTTTCGTTTCACCGTCCACCCGAGTTCGTTTCACCATGGGCGAGCGCCTTCGTGCAGCGCTCCACCCGAGTTCACCATCGGGCAGGCGCCTTCGTGCACCCTCCACCCGAGTTCACCAACCGATGGGCAGGTGCCTTCATTCAGCCCTTCACCCAAGTCACTGACCGGTGGGTGGGCATACCTTTGTGTAGCCCTCCACCCGCACATTTAACCTATGGGCGGGCACCTCGTGCAACCCTCCACACATGCCTTCGACCGATGGGTGGGCGTGCCTTCGTGTGGCCCTTCACCCCTATCACCTCCGCGTTCACTCGGTGGGCGCGCCTTCGTGCGGCCTGCTTACCCGAACCCATATACACCATCTCGTGCAACTCGTGCGATTTTGCCAGGCGGGTGGGCGCATCAACCTACGGTCCGACCTACGCCTTATTCCTACTCCTCCACGCCGACCTGCACCTCGCACCTTCCAAAGATGCTCGAGCTCGTCCACCAAATGACTTGTTCGATCGTTTGATGATGCCTCCAACTCGTCCATCCATCTGCCTATGTATATGGGCGGTGGCAAGGCCAACTCGTCCAGCCAACTTTCGTTTAGATTACCTAGCCGACTCGCCTCTAACTCGCATAACTCGTCCAAGGTTGGGTCGGCCCGCCCATCACACGGGACTGCCCACCTAAACTCACCCACATCACAAGTTCGTCGTGTCAGCTTGTGGGTGACTCGCCCAGCTCGTCCCCACGGTATAAACTCGCCTAGCCAACCTTCTCCACACACATTTTCACCTTGCACGCTCGCTTGTTTGGCCGTAGCTCGCTCACACTTCGCACGGTGGTAGGAACCCGGACCGCGGGTCCTTACAAAAGGGGTCAAGCTAGCGGGTTGGACTATCAGAACCTAATTCTAATGGACCTAAGAATGGAATTGTTCAATTATTTATTCATGTAGAGAATACAAAAAAATTCATATACATTTAGTTGATTCAGTGACTTTTATATTTTAATTATTAATGCCTATTCTGCATTATTAGTTCGTGCCTTTCCTAAAGGCAACCATGACTCCTGTTAGTCTGGCTCATAAACGTAAGGATTTAAGAAAATTTTCCGGGCTACAATTTATCACACTTTTATTAAGCCTATAATACATTTAAAATATTCCACTTTCACCTATCAATGATTTTGAGATCTTATTTGGCTTTATATCAAGTTCAAGAAAATTAAAACTCAAATAAGAGAGGTATCTATATGAATTTCCTCATATGGATTAAAGTACCAATCCATGATTTTGAGATTTTATTTGGCTTCCTATCAAGTTCAAAAAAATTCAAACTTAGGAAAATAAGAGATGTATTTATATGAATTTCTTCATATGGATTAATGCTACTTTAATGTTAAAGGTATTAATATGAATCTTGTCTTAGTTTGCATTAATTTTTACATGTCCAGAGATTATATGTGAACAAGTTGTAGTTTGCATCAGATTTTTTTTATTCAATTTGTGTGGAATGGATTCTTGCAAAATAGAAGCTTGCAAAGTGCTATGTAGTTCAAATATTTCATGTTATTTTTGTGGAATTAAAGCTTACAAAATGCTTTATAGTTTGAATGTTTCATGTTAATTCTGCAGAATGGAATCTTTAATGTTGTTTTTGTGGAATGGAAGCTTGCAAAGTGCTCTACAGCAATAATCTTTACTTTTTCCCATAGAAATTTATAACATTTCTATTGATGGAATTAACACTTCTTTATTTGTCTTTGGGAGTATCTCTACTTCTGCCCAAAGAGATTTTGTTTTTCTACATAGAGTGTTTTTTTTGCGTGCGAGATAACATCTTTATTGATGACAATATTTATGTTCATAGCATTATTTCTATTGATGGCAGTGTCCATAACTTTCTAGAAATATTTTTGGTGTTTGTAGCTATCCAATTTGCCTGAGTAATCATTCTTTCACATGTTTAGGAACATCTTGAATCCTACATTTTGAGTACATTTTATCACAAAATTTGTCATGAAATTTTCAATCCTTATCATAAAATTTAGTCTAGTTTGAGAAATTTGTCACCTTGTGCCTTATGAATACAAATTCATTCTCTATATAATGCAGAATTTTTTTTAGGCAAAATTCACATCACAACCATACTCCTCTGCAATAAAGACACCTTCACGTGAGAGTACCTTAGGTATTTCTCTATCAAATTCATATAAGAATTGTAAAAACCTAGGAATAAAATAAAGAAATCGAAGAGAAAGACTTTCCCCTACCCTGCTTACTTGGATGCTTTAAGTGTATATAAAGCCTATGTGTAGCCCAATTTTCTTTGAATTTCTTATAAAATTGAGAAATTTTGTCGTAAGACACCTTCAGGTGAGAGGACCTTAGATATTTCTCTGTCAAATTCATATAACAATTGTAAAAAGCTAAGCATAAAATAAAGAAATTGAAGAGAATGACTTTCCCCTACCCTGCCTACTTGGATGCTCTAAATGTCTATCAAGCCTATGTGTAGCCTTATTTTCTTTGAATTTCTTATTAAATTGAGAAAGTTTGTCGTCTTTCAATAGTGTATAGTGTGTGACACCGAATTAACTCTATTAATAATTCCCACTTCTAATTCCATCAAAACATATTTGAGAGATACCCAAAAAATAAACTAAGGAAGGAATATATATATAAGGCTATAGAGAGTTGATTTGTGAGTGAGTTGGCTTTTTCCATCTAGAGATGGAACTCTCAAGAATGTCATCATAAGAGCAAAGAGGCCAGCATAAGAAGCAAAGGATGTAAAGAAACAAAAGTTGTATGTGTTTCATTTTGGGTAGAGTTGAGGGGTATAGTAAGCTTGTAACGATATCTCATATTTGAAATAGTTGTCAAACAATAAAAATAAAAATAGAAATAAAGCCCGATATTACTCGTTGAATACTTGGAGCATTGTTGTCTTCCTTCCCAAACCCAGCACATGTCCACTTGTAGTAAAGAGCATTTCTGATCATGTGGCTTTCTCAACCTTCCTATAATTACATCGCCTATAGACAAAAGGGTTATCAAACAACTGGTCAAGGGGAAACCCCAATCTCCTTAGAAGATAAAACAACAAATGAGAATATGGTAAAAAGGGTTATCAAACAACTAGTTGAGGGAAAACCCTAAGCTCCTTCGGTGATAAAAAAAAATGAGGATCTAGCGAAAAGGTTTATCAAATGGCTAGGTGAAAGAAAATATTGAGCTCTACAGGGAATAAAACAACTAATGAGAACGTGGTCAGTTGAGACCCATTTTTTAGAATTAGAAAAAAAATTGCAAGCGAGCTTGGGGGCATTTATAAGAAATGCAGCTTCCAAGTCTGGGGTTATTTCTAATAACTATATTCATGGTCATTTTCCAACCAAAGACCATGGTTGTTTTCCAACCAAACATAAAGGCGAAGGGTACAAAAATTTCCCATCTACACACACAAGTGAAGGGCATGACGATTTTCTAGTTACACACAGAGGAAAAGGTCAAGCAATGATAATAGATTGTCAATAATGGCCGCTGGTATTTTCATTCTACTATTTCATGGAATTGGCATCAGAGAAAAATTGTCCGAGGTGCAAATGAAAGAAATTTTATTTTATGTTATCACTTGGTCATCTTTGACAAAGCCATGAAAATGAAGACAAGTTTCATCTTCTCTCACCATGTGTTGTTTTTTCTTAATTTTATGGTTGCATCTTCACAACTGTCATTAATGAAAATTTTGAATTTCTAATGGTTCCTCGAGACACTAGGTCATTTTTTTTGAAACTTTTTCTAGCCCCTAGGGCGGTGTAGTTTGTTCCCTTATAGGTCACATTGGTTCATATTACCTTGTATCATTTCATGTCAATCCTTAAGTACTTGATTTGATCAAATTTCTCAGAAATACTTATGAATTGATGAGTGATATTCCAGGTTGCAAAGATAGTTATAAAATTGGAACTACTTGCTACACATAATAAATTTGTATCCTAAAATTTTATATCTGATTAAAGTTAAAAATCCCTCCCTATTAAAATTTTATAAATATGTATTTTTTTTACTTTAAAAATACTTTATTTAAAATTATCCAATTCCATAAATATATCTTTAGTGTTGGGAATTTCTAATAATTCCAAACAAAACTGAACAAAACAGAACAATACTCCGTTTTAACACAACGGAAATAAAAATGGTTTGCAGAATACGGTGTTTCAACAACGCAGTTTCGTCAATTGCTGAATGAAGTGTTTCAGCAACAGTGTTTCAACAATGCTGAAACCGGTGTTTCAGCAACACTCTGTTTTGACGTCTCATGACAAAAAAAATATTTTCTGATAATAAAGTTTCAACAACGCACAACAAAAGGGACTTTGTATTCATTAACAATACTTCCTCTAACAGAGGGATTACTACAAGGCTGCTTTAAAGACAGTTCAAAAACTTCAAAAAACTTCACGCTGTAAAGAAAAATTACATTACTGTGTCTGCACTGTTGTACATTACAGAAAGCAAAATACTCTGTCTCCTCTGAAAATCAACACACTGTTTTTGCACTGTTGTGTCTGCACTTTGCACTGGTGTGTCTGCACTCCTGTGCATCTACAAAACACTCTATTTCTGCTCAAAATTAACGCTGCTGTAACACTCTATTTCTTTCTTGAAAAATTTTACACTGTTGTGTGTAAATTTTTCATTCTTTCATACGTGCTGCTGCGTATTACAAAAACTTCTGCACTGCTGTGCATTACAAAGAAAACTCTCTATATTTTCTACACTGTTGTGTCTGCGTTTTATAGCGCATTACATTTTCTGCCTTTTACAGTCCGGGAAGCGGTCATAACTTATCCATCAACCGCTTTAACTCGCTGATGAAGTCTCTACTACAATCTGCTGCTCATGATGAACAAATATGATCTTTTGCTGTATTTCTTGAGTCGGTGGTGTTGAAACCCATGGTTGATAAATGCTGCGACGGCTCGAGGCTGGTTCTTTTCACTTTCAGCCATTCTGCTCTTTAATGCGGTTGTTTAGAAGTAATGGCATAGCGGTGGATCTGATCTTCCTCCTTCGGGAACACAAAAACAATTAAAGGGTGAAAAGACAGTAATGGCGGTGGCTTTTTTTTAAGTAAAGTAGTTGCTGCTATTTAACTGTTCACTGCAGTTGAAATTATAATTTCAACATTCCCCTTTAATTTCAACTGTTGGGTTATCAGTCATACCCAGACGTTTCCTTAAAAACTCAAAACTTTTCTGGTCCAATGGCTTGGTCAGAATATCCGCAACCTGTTCCTGAGTCCTGCAATGTTGTAAAACGATTTCTCCATTGTTCACCAATTCTCTGATGTAGTGAAACTTTGTGTCTATGTGTTTCGTTCTTTTGTGGAACACAGAATTCTTTGACAACGCAATAGCTGAACTATTGTCACAAAAAATAACCGTTGTTGTTTCCTGCTCTTGGCATAAGCTTCTTAACATTCTCCTCATCCAAACCGCTTGACACGTTGCTGCTGTAGCTGCCATGTACTCTGCTTCTGCTGTAGACAACGCCACAATTGGCTGTTTCTTGGAAGCCCATGAAATGGCTCCTGAACCTATGTGAAAAACGTAACCAGATGTGCTTTTCCGGTCATCTACACTTCCAGCCCAATTACTATCTGTGTATCCAACTAAATCTGAACATTCTGAAATAGTATAAAAAATGCCATACCTTTTTGTACCTTTAACATACCTCAGAATTCTCTTTGCTGCCTGCCAATGTGTTTCTTTTGGCCTCTCCATGAATCTGGAAATTAAACTAACAACATGCATTATGTTCGGCGTAGTTGCAGTGAAATACATAACGCTGCCAACTATGCCCTTGTACACGCTAGGTTCAAAATCCTTGCGGGTGTCCTCTTTGCTGAGTTTTAATCCCATCACTGTGGGAGTGATTGCTGCCTTGCTGTCCTGCATGTTAAATCTGCCCAACACTTCATTTACATATTTTGCCTGCGAAATAAAAATTCCATTTTTATTTTGATCTACTTCTATTCCTAAGAAGTATCTCAGCAAACCCATGTCAGTCATCTCAAATTCTTCTTTCATGACTGGTTTGAAATTTTCAATGAGGTAGTCATCATTACCTGTGAAAATAACATCATCAACATATAACACAACAATTAAAATTTTACCGTCCTTTTCTTTGATGTAAACAGTGGGTTCTCCCTCACACTTCTCAAATCCGTTCTCCAGTAGATAGGAATCTATCCTACTGTACCACGCTCTTGGCGCTTGCTTCAGCCCATAAAGAGCTTTTTTCAATCTGCAAACTTTGTGCTCTTGGCCTTTCTTCTCATAGCCTAGAGGTTGCTCAACATAAACCTCTCATTCAAGAATGTTGACTTCACGTCCATTTGGTAAACTTTCCATTTGTTTTGTGCTGCCATGGACAGCACTGTTCTCACGGTTTCCATTCTTGCAACCGGTGCGAAAGTCTCCTCATAATCTCTCCCATATTGCTGCTTGTATCCTTTGACAACAAGTCTTGCTTTATGTCTTTCTATCTTGCCTTCAGCATTACTCTTGGTCTTGTAGACCCATTTAACTCCAATGACTTCTTTACCTTTTGGTAGCTCAACTAAATCCCATGTCTTGTTTCTTTCTATGGCATTCATCTCCTCATCCATAGCTTCTATCCATTTCTCATCTTTAATTGCATCTTCGAAATGAACAGGGTAATCAACATGACAATACAAAGCAAACAAAGAATTCATTCTCTCATCATAAATGTCACTTAAATTTCTGAATTTCTTACCTCTTTCATTTGGTGTGCAAGTGCTTGAGGACGCACTTGAATTTCCTCATTGTGGTGTGCTTAGAGAAGCACTTTCATTTCTCCTCAAGGGTGTCTCTTGCTGTCCTTGTGTTGGCGCTGCTGTTTGGGGTGTTTCAGCCATCTCCTCATCATCTTCATCATGAGACAAATAGTTTTTAACATTCACTGTTTTCTCTATGCTTCAATCCCAAGCTTCCTCCTCAATGAACTTAACATCTCTGCTCACAAAAAAATTCTTGGTAGATGGGATATACAACCTGTAAACTTTGGATTCCTCACTGTATCCAATTAAAATACATTTCTCCCCTTTGTTGTCCAATTTCTTCCTTAGCTGATCTGGAATGTGTGCATAAGCCACACAACCAAAAACTTTCATGTGAGTGACTCCTTGCTTTCTTCCACTCTATGCTTCTTCCGTCACTTTGTTCATCACTGCTTTTGTAGGATACCTATTCAAAATATATACTGCACAGTGTACAGCTTCAGCCCAATAATCATTTGGCAAATGCTTTGCCTTCAACATGCTCCTCGCCATATCCATGATGGTCCTATTCTTCCTTTCAGCAACTCCATTTTGCTGCGGGGTGTACCTTGCTGTAAATTGCTTATGAATTCCATTTTCTCTGCAAAAACGTAAAAATTCTTTGGAGATATACTCACCTCCTCTGTTAGTTCTCAAAACCTTGATACGCAGCCCACTTTGATTTCTACAAGTGCTTTGAAATTTTGAAAATTTTCAAACACTTTACTCTTATTCT
Organism: Pinus tabuliformis; assembly: GCA_031772625.1. Classification (NCBI taxonomy): domain Eukaryota; kingdom Viridiplantae; phylum Streptophyta; class Pinopsida; order Pinales; family Pinaceae; genus Pinus; species Pinus tabuliformis. Next base: position 778,455,912 of record CM062812.1, on the reverse strand, counting down.
TCAGGAAATAAACCTAAGTCTTTCTGGTAGAGTCATCAATAAATGTTAGAAAATATTGGCTGCCTGCTAATGATGGGGTTTGCATGGGTCCACATAAATCTGAGTGGACAATCTCTAAGGGTGCTTTTGCCCTTATGCTTTTCCTTGATGGAAAACTTTCTCTGTGTTGTTTCCCCAAGATACAACCTTCACAAAGGCTATCCGGTTTCTCTATTAATGGTAATCCTCTTACCATTCCTTTTCTACTCAACAAATTAATACCTCCAAAGTTGAGATGTCAAAATCTCAAAATCCACAACCAATTTTCATCCTTTGGTACGCTTTGGAGAGCCTCTTGTGTCACTACTACAATTATTTCTTTATTTTTCAAATCTGCCCTTATTCTGAGAGGGAACATCCTGTTCCTTGTCATCTTCACTTCAGCAATACATCTTTTGCTGGGTTTTCTATCCATGATGGTGCATATATCATTCTCAAAGAAAACATTGTAACCCTTTTGAACAAGCTGTCCAATACTCAAGAGGTTACACTTCATTCCGGGAACATAATAGACATCTGCTATGGTTTTCTTTTCACCTTTCTTTGTAAATATTTTAACTTCTCCTTTTCCCATAACAGAAATTTTACTATCAGTCCCAAGTGTGACTTGTGACTGCACACTTTGATCTAAAGCAGAAAACAGGGCTATGTTTCCTGTCATATGTTTGCTGCAACCAGAATCTAGAAACCATATATCTTCACTATTTGTTTCAGCCATATTACAAACTAACAACACATTATCTTGGCTGATATTTTCTCTAGTGATATTTGCACTAGATCTATTACTCATATCATGCTGCTTCTTCCTACATTCATTTGCATAGTGCCCATATTTTTTACAGTAATAACATTGGACATTGGATTTTTCATACCTTTGTCCTTGAGCATGATGTTGTCCACTTTGTTGGCTGCTGCCATGGCCTTGGTTCTGATTTGGATTGTTGCCTCTTCCTTGGACGTTTGCTGAACTGTTTCTTCCACCTCTGTATTGGTTTCTGCCTCTTCCCCTCTTGTTTCCTCTGCCTTGACCTCTTCCTCTTCCAAATGACATCTGGGTCTTGAAAGCTTGCTTTAGAGATGAGTTTTCATTTCTACTTAACCTCTGCTCATGTGTTATCAGTGATGCATGAAGTTCATCAACTAAAAATTTGAGAGGTCCTTTGTCTCTTCTATGGTGGTGACAATCACATCAAACTTTGAGGGTAGGCACCTCAATAGTTTCTCCACAATCCTCCTTTCTTCAAGAGTTTCTCCATGAGACGTTATCTGTGTGACCAAACCAATTGCTTGTGTGAAGAATGAGTCAATATTGTCTGACTCCTTCATGCGCAGGTTCTCAAAGTCTTTCCTCAGCAACTGTAGTTTCGCTGTCTTCACACCTTGATAGGTTGTCTTGAGAGTTTGCCATGCTTCTCTGGATGTCTTGGCTGCTGCTATTCTTGGAAACACACTCTCATGCACTGCTTGATATAAAAATACAAGGGCTTTTGAATCCTTCTTCTTATTGCTCTTCAACAGCTCTTTCTCTGCCTGAGTTAATCCATTAAACTCATCTTCATTTGTTGGCTCTTCAAATCCATATTCAACAAGTTCCCATAAGTTTTGTGAGGCAAACAAGACTCTCATGGTTATTGCCCAGTGGTCATAGTTTTTCCCATTAAACTGTGGGAGCTAGGTATTAAACATACCCACGTTGGTGCTGGTGCTGGCCATTCTTGCAATACTTGACTGTGTATTACAAATAACTTAATTGTCTTCAAAAGCTACACAAAAAACTAATCTGAAAAATACCTTGACAGCATTTTCACTCTGCTGGATAATTTGTTGCAGCAAGAAACCTTCCTTCAACTTCTTTGATGTCTTCAAAGAGCCTGGACAAGCTCTGATACCATGTTGGGAATTTCTGATAAAACTGAATAAAACAGAACAATACTCTGTTTTAACACAGCGGAAATAAAAATCGTTTGCGGAATACGGTGTTTCAGCAACGCAGTTTCGTCAATTGCTGAATGCAGTGTTTCAGCAACGGTGTTTCAGCAACACTCTGTTTTGACGTCTCGTAACAAAAAAAATATTTTCTGATAATAAAGTTTCAACAACGCACAACAAAAGGGACTTTGTATTCATTAACAATACTTCCTCTAATAGAGGGATTACTACAAGGCTGCTTTAAAGACAATTCAAAAACTTCAAAAAACTTCACGTTGTAAAGAAAAATTACATTACTGTGTCTGCACTATTGTACATTACAGAAAGCAAAATACTCTGTCTCCTCTGAAAATCAACACACTATTTTTGCACTGTTGTGTCTGCACTTTACACTGGTGTGTCTGCACTCCTGTGCATCTACAAAACACTCTGTTTCTGCTCAAAATTAATGCTGTTGTAACACTCTGTTTCTTTCTTGAAAATTTTTACACTGTTGTGTGTAAATTTTTCATTCTTTTATACGTGCTGCTGCGTATTACAAAAACTTCTGCACTGTTGTGCATTACAAAGAAAACTCTCTATATTTTCTACACTGTTGTGTCTGCATTTTATAGTGCATTACATTTTCTGCCTTTTACAGTGCGGGAAGCGGTCATAACTGCTTTAACTCGCTGATGAAGTCTCTACTACAATCTGCTGCTCATGATGAACAAATCTGATCTTTTGTTGTATTTCTTGAGTCGGTGGTGTTGAAATCCATGGCTGATAAATGCTGCGACGGCTCGAGGCTGGTTCTTTTCACTTTCGGCCATTCTGCTCTTTAATGCTGTTGTTTAGAAGTAATGGCATAGCGGTGGATCTGATCTTCCTCCTTCGGGAACACAAAAACAATTAAAGGGTGAAAAAACAGTAATGGCGGTGGCTTTTTTTAAAGTAAAGTAGTGCAGTGGAAATTATAATTTCAACATTTAAATATACATTACTATATTTATTTTGACTTGACACTTATATCACAACAAAATATTGAAAAACTACCGTATATCTTAATAAATTTTGTTTCTCATTTTCCCCAAAACTATTTTAAATAGTTTTAGTGATCGTAGCTCTTTATAATCATATTAGCCTGAACGATGAAATACAAAATAGTATTCCATGCCTTGCCCTCATACGATGTCCTATTACCGAACTGTAGGTCTCGCCACTTCAAAGAGAAGCACAAGTCATCCCTTTTGAGTACCGAAAGTCTTCTTCTACGCGCTGAATAACATGGATGGATCAGACTCTGTGTGATTAAACTATACAAGTTAAACCCAACAAAAGCCTAGTTTTATGGAGATATAAATATGGGTGTATTTTTCCCACCTCCCTCAAACAATCGGTGCTTCAATGAAGTAAATTAGGCCGGTTTTATGATGGAATTTCGAAAGCTAGTTATCATAGGCCAAGGTGGAAGCAAATTTTTGAAATATTTAATTGTATGTGAAACATGAATATGATGTTATTTGATTTACGAAATTTGAAATATTTTTACATTATTTAAGTTATGTTAATTCTTACTTTAATTTTTCCAGACATTTCAAAATTACGCTTCGTTTCCAACACACTTATACTAATAACTGAAAACACTGTAAACTGGATATAATTCTTTGTTAATAATTTTTGTATTGCTATGATTTTTTTTAATGTAACTACAAGCTCCACTAATGTCACTGGTAATATGTCTACTGGTTTCGATTTTGACAATTACTTATTAAATGTATCAACTGAATCTCGAACTTAACAATAATTTACAGTCATAATACTCGAGCATGAAATGACAACTTTTATAACCCAATGCTATATAATTTGAATGTGGACATATGAAACAAAAGTAACTCAACCATAACATTTGAAAATGAAAATTTTGAAATGACCATGGTAATTATTTGAAACTAAAACTTTTAAAATGATCATGGTACCCATTTGCAAATAAAACCTTTTTAAATTGGCTATAATACTTTCCCCTTATTCACTTTATGTGAATAATGGCACGGAATGGCTAAAGAAAAACCCCTTGTTAAAATGTTTATAGAGGGTATTCTTTTATATTTTAATATTTTATGATGGAAGCACTAAACATTAAACACAGATATTAGACTGCCGAGGGAATATTTTCATTTCCTTTTTTTCCCTTCTTCATTAATTTGTATCGCCAATGATTGACATTTGTATCACCCATGATTGAGATTACTATATATTAAACTTACTTCATTTTACTTCATATAAAGAAATACACGAAAATGGGAGGAGGTTGGAGGAGCTCCGGAGTGCGTCGGGACAGGGGATGCCATGAACACAGTGCCATAGCCTTCCAGCAGCTGTCTTCCACAACACTCATCCAATAAGCTCTTACTGCTCCAGTCATCACCCAACCAGCGAAGGCCATCAGCTCGGGTGCATGGCTACCTTTTTTTCGTGCCGGACACGCTTCATGGGATCAGCATACAGGTGCCAGGCCATGCAGGGAAACACCTGGTCTCTTCAACGTCACTAGTCTTCTCTACAACAACTATATATCTCATTCCCCTTCGATTTCCTTCCTTTTCTCCTCTCTGGCCGGCCCGGCCAGAGGCACGGTATCAGAATTTCACTCCCTATCCTTCTTCTTTATTCTCAGTTGTTCTATTACGTTTTGGCTCCTTGACATGGCTCCTCAGTTCCTGGTTGCGCTATGGACTCCTCTAACAGGTCTGTTTCCTGCTCTCCCTGCTGTTTTTTTCTTTTATTAGGCTCCTTACGATAATATTAGAACTTCGATAGAATTGTTACTGGACAATGTTTTATTTTTCGGGTTTAGCCACTGTTTAGTTTTTTGTCTTCACTGCTCTCTAGTATTTCACTATATTTCCTGTTATATCATGTTGAAAGCGATTTTAAATAAGATTAAGGCATCAATATTTATATACAGTCCATGCTCTGATATAAGGTGCCGCATAGGAAGATGGTGGTGTGTCTTTCACATATAATGTTGTTGCTTAGATTGCCATAACGAACCAGTAGCATAGACAGATGAAATTTCCTTGGTCTGTTGCTCAGTTTCGACTCCCCTGGGCTCTCAAGCCATTCAACGGATGAGGATTTCCGTTTTTTCTCATCGGTTATAGGTCGGCTTTCACAATTCAAATATTTTTCCGGCGTCTGTGCAGCTTCATTGATATGATGGCTGTCTAAAGCTCCTTTTTTATTTCAAATTGTCATTTGGCGGTGGAGTTCTGGTCAATCTCTGCCTAGAAAATTAAATTCTACATGACACTAGATCGTAATCATCAGTCCTACCAGCTTCCTTTCTGATGGTTACAGTACCATTCCTCTGCTGGCACCATTAAGTTCCATATCTAGCCCTTCTGACAAAATCCAAGGATCCCCTCATATCTGTACTTTTCCTAGTCTTTTCTCTCTAGGGATCTCATCATCCAGGCTCCATTTGCGTACTAATCACTTTATGACTATCTTCTCACTCATTCCCGTGCAGTCCTTCATCCTCAGATCCTCCTGAACATTCTATCTGCACAGAATGTCGGCTGACAGTGACTCACTGTCCACTCAGGCGCTCTTTGGAGCTGCCATAGAGGCGGAAAGGGCACATGAAGCTGCCATCCAAGACACCACCTGGCATGCCACGGTGGAAGAGATGCTTCCGTCTCCCTCACAGGCTTTCTCCTTCCCTGATTTGAACAAAAAAGATATGGACCCCCCCAGATTTAGTTGTGATCGGGATAAGGATGAGCGACCTAAAAGAACCTGGCACCCGGTTAAAATTGTCCCTCCTCCAAAGGCGGTCTCTGTCTCCAGTGCTATTTTGGTGGACCGCATTGACAATCTACAAAAGCTCGCTCTTGTCGGTAAATGGCATTTTCCACAAATGTCAGAGGATGAAATGAGATCCTGGCTGTCATCGAAGTGGACTTCTTTGATTGGATACTCTCCAGTCATTTCTCGGCTTATGAAAGACTGGTTTTCATTCCACTTTCTAAACCCTGAGGATCTTGAAATGATTCTAAACAAGCCTTGGGTGTTTGGCAGGAGTTTTTTGTCATTGTCCCGATGGTATGTGGGTTTCGACCCTCTTAAAAACATGCCATCGATCTGTTGAGACCCTCATGGAGATTGGCAATGTTGTTGGTAAATTCATTTACGTTGATCCTTGGGTCAGGGGGGAAAAAGACAAGAGGATTGCCTGGATATTGATTGAGAAGCCTTTCAAAGGTGGCTATCCGGATCATATAGTGATAACATGGGAAGGGACTTCAATTTGTCAAAGACTCGACTTCTGGGGCATACCCTTTCGCTGTTCTCAATGCCACCGCACTGGTCACCTTATCAAAAACTGCAGCCTCAGGTTTAATCGTAAGTCTAAACGGCGTCCACTTCATAGAGGCAGATTAATGGGTGCGGACTCTATGTCTGAAGATACAGGTATCCATGACCATGCTCCGCCAAAAGAAAAAGTCTCTTCATCTCCTCAGCTTTATTCGCAGGAGCGGCCCGAGGCCTCGCCCTCGCCGGACCTTCGCTGCCCCTATATTCCCGAGCCCCCAGTGGATAACCCGGTGCCCTCTCCTTCTCCCATGAATAAGGGTGAATTCGTGGTGGGTTCTCATCCCATCATTCTTAGCTCGTCGTCGCTCTCTCCGGTGTCACCCTCTGCAGTCATATCTAAAGGTAAGCAGCCATTACCATGCCCGTCGACTATCTTATCCCAGTGGGAATCACCGGCCAATAATTTTGACAGTGATATCGATATCCTTCTACAGAAGAACCCTCCAGTTCTGGAACCTTTAACCATCCACAAGCCTTCTTTTCCATCCATCAGTCCCAATTCCGCAAAAAACATTACCGTCCGGAAAAAGCACAAAGGTGGTAGCCATCACTTCAGAGGTCGAACCATTGCTTCTGACTACGGCATTACAAATCTTTCCCTTGTCGAGGTTCCAGTCACAGTTTCCCCTGATCCCCAGCCGCCTAGAGCTTGTATGGCTGGTCAATCTTCTAAATGACGTTCCTGACCTCTTTAAACATAAGGGGATTGGGCGCCCTCCCCAAATTTTTGGCGCTTAAGGAGATTTTTGCAGCAGCCCATTCTCATATCATTTTCATTCAGGAAACAATGCACTCTAGCAATGTATCCCTCGCCTTTTTTCGCAGGATGTTTCCGTCCTGGCATATGGTGGCGTCCGATGCTGAAGGTTTGTCGGGTGGTCTGGTTGTGATGTGGGATCCGACTTGGGTCAAAGCTAAAGCTTTCAAGTGTTGTGCAGGAATATTAATCACAGCTCATATCAGAGGTCAGTCAAAGCTCCTAAACATCTTGAACATATATGCGCCATACAGAAACCGATCCTCCTTCTGGGATGTGTTGTTTGCCTCCGAAATTCTAGATATCCAATCGTTGCTGATCGCGGGGGACCTCAATGCCACTCTCAATTCAAATGAATGCTGGGGCAACTGCAGGAAGAATGATCCCATTGCTGACAGGCTTCGCTCGGAATTCTTGCACAGGGACCTGGTTGATGTTGTCCCTCGTAAATTATCCCCAACCTGGGACAACAACAGATCTGGTTCGGCTTTTATTGCTAAGCGACTTGACCGCTTTATTTTAAATGCCAGAGTTATAGCGGATTGGGGTATGCCAGTGGCCAGAACTGGTATGGATCACACATCGGATCACCGTCCCATATTTCTTGATTGGCAGGAATCTCAATATACGCTGGGCTACCCGTTTAAGTTCAACAGGACCTATCTGACTGAAAAATCTTTCAATGAAGCCATTTCAAATAAATGGCAGGAATTAAAGCAGTCCCAGACGATTTTTCTTTCCTCTTTTCGTGAAAAGATTCAATCATTGAGGGAGGTGGCCAAGGACTGGTCTATCAGACAAAAAAAGAAGGATAAACAGGAACTGGAGGATATTAAAAAGGAACTTAGTATCTTCTCCGATACTATTAGTTTCGACAGCCTGTCTTTTGAACAAAAAATCCATTTCAGATCTTTGGAAAAGAGGAAACAGGAGATACTGCAAAAGGAGGAGTCAACCTGGCGACTCAAAAGTAGAGCACTCTGGCTCAAAGAAGGCGACCGAAATACAAAATTTTTCCACCATTTCGCAAATTCAAGGAGAAGTAAAAATGCCATTTGGAGGATCGAAGATGGAAAAGGGGGCTATTTCTTTTCTCAGCAGGACATATCGATGGAATCTTCAAGGTTTTTTCATAAGCAATATCAGCGGCGGATGAATGACATATGTGATGTCTTTTGGGTGGTTGAACAAGTGCCAGTCATGTTTGATGATGATGCGAACTCAGAGTTTTTCAAGCCCATTTCGGAAGAGGAACTACAGAAAGCTATCAAGAAGTTCAAAAAGGACAAATGTCCTGGACCAGATGGCTGGCCGATCGAGTTCTTCTTGCACTTTTATGATATGTTTAAAGAAGATTTGCTAGGGATGGTGGATGCCACTCGGCTGTCTGGCAACATAAACAGTGCTCTCACTGCCACCTTCATTGCATTAATTCCCAAAAAGGAGCAATCGGAATCATTGGAAGACTTCAGGCCCATTGCATTATGTAACATCCTTTTCAAAGTCATATCAAAAATTATAGCTGAGAGATTGAAACCTGTTCTCAGTGCCTACATCTCCAGGGACCAACATGCCTTTTTATCAGGCAGGAATATTCTTGATGCAGTCGCCACGACACAGGAGTGTTTATTTTCAGTCCTAACCAAAAACACTGATGCTGCTATCCTAAAGATAGATCTGGAAAAGGCTTACGACTGTGTTGATTGGGGATTTCTCAGAATTCTCCTTGCAAAAATTGGTCTGAGGGCACAGGGAATCAATTGGGTGATGGCATGTGTCGAAAACGTCTCATACTCTGTTATCATCAACGGCATCCCATCATCCTTCTTTCAGGCTGAAAGAGGGCTGCGGCAGGGCTGTCCCCTCTCTCCCCTGCTCTTTATCCTTGTCATGAACTCTCTCAGCACTCGGATTAATAAAGCGGTTGCTGACCGGCGTTTTCTTCCGATCAAGATCTGTAAGAAGACATTTCTTTCCCTCTTTGTGGACGACATTCTTGTCTGCGCCATGCTTCATAAATCTTCTTGGCTCTGTCTTAATGAGATCTTTCTCAAGTTTCAATCTGCTACGGGACTGGTCATAAATAAAATCAAATCCATGCTCTATCACAATTGCACTAACCAGGCGCTAGTTCAATGGATTGCTGAGGTTTTTGGTATTAATATGGCACCTATAATCGAAGGATTTAAATATTTGGGCTTTCCCCTCAAACCAAAAGGGAATCGCAAATCCGACTGGCTCTGGTTAATTGACCGGTTCTATAGCAAAATCTCAAAGTGGGAGATGCGCTTTCTTTCCCTGGGAGGCAGACTAATACTGGTCCAATCGGTCCTTTCCCACCTTGCCGTTTACTGGGCTCATCTTTATTTTCTTCCGGCATCCATCATTAAAAAGATAGTTTCTTTGACTGCTAATTTTCTATGGGGCGGAAGAACGCATCAAGCTAAGATTCACCTGGTCAAAATGGACGCCATCTCTCGTCCGAAGAGGGAAGGCGGTTGGGGCCTTCTTCACATGCGGTCTTTCGGCTTGGCCCTCCTCTGCAAGTCTCTGCACAGAGGCATCTACGGAGATGGCATTTGGAGCTCTATTATTAAACACAAATATCTGAAGGGAAAACCGATGGTTCACTGGTATAGGAGGAATTCCCTGGGGTCGGAGAGGGGTTCTGCCATCTGGCTCAGCCTCAAAAAGGTACAGGCGCTCTTTCTTGGCTTCTTAAAATGGCGCTTCTCCTCTGGTTCCAACGTTCTTCTCGGTATTGACTCTACCATTTATGGGCTGGAATCCTCGCTGTCTCCTGACCTCATAGCTTATTTTCACACCAAAGGGATCTTCACTTGGAATAAGCTGATCAGTACATGGTCGTCTTCTGCGCCAATTTGGAAGGATAGCGATGAACTTGGTTTGCCCCCTCATCTGCGGCAGACATGGGATTTGGCTGTAAATTGTTTTGATGGGAAAGGCATCACTCAAACAGGCTCGATTGATGAGTTAGTATGGTCGATGGGGCTCTTCAAACAGACTGCAAGGGTCAAGGACTTATACACGGCTGCCTCATCCCTTCTTCCGCCGCTTCCCGGCCCATCCTTCCCCTCCATTTTCTGGAAATCTTCCTGTCAGCTAAAGGCGATTTTATTTTCATGGTTGGTTTTCTCTAACAGGAACCTGTCTTGGGAAGTTCTTCAGAGAAAGGGATGGATGGGGCCCGGTAGATGCACCATGTGCTGCCAGGCATCTGAAACAAATCTCCATATGTTCTTCCAATGTTCGGCATCATCCCAAGTCTGGTATGATCTTTCCCTTTCTTTTGGTTTTCCTTACCAGGTGTTCGCTTCTGTCCAGGATGGTTTCAGATGGTGGTCCGTTCAACGATCAGAATGGAGATCGCTTTTCATCTACACGTGCTGGCTCTTGTGGAAATGGCGGAACGCGCGCATGTTTCAGGATTCAAAGACTCCCATTTCCTCCATTCCGATCCTTATTTCTGCTTTGTCTGAACAGTTTTGATTCTGATGGTTATATGCTGCCGTCCTTCAAGGATCTCTTTTTGATTTGGCTGTTATGGGTCTTCTGTATATACGATCTGCTCGTTTTGATTCTGATGCTCTTCCATGGACCTCTTATGAGGGACTGTTATGATGGACTGTTATGTCTCTTCGGTGTATTTATCTGCTCATCTGGCATGTATTTTCCCATATCTGCTCAGCATCCCGTCTATTTCTGGCCTATGCTTTTTGGTTAGATCATATGGTCTGATATTGTATTATGCCTATTATATCTCCTTAATATAATATCATGTTGATTTTCTCTCTGAAAAAAAGAAATACACGAAAATGTTCTTTCCAGCTAGCTACATGATTTATTTTGAACTAACTCTATTCACCTATCCAAAATGTGAAAAGATTAGTTTCTTCGTTAACTTGTGTAAGGTGATTTACTTTGAACTAACTCCATTCATCTATGAAAAATATGAAGATATTCTTTTCTGGCTTAAGTTCTGTAGTCATTAGTTATTTGGAATAACTCCATTAATCCATGTTTTTAAGTGCAATTATAACCCAACTAAATAACTTCATTAACCGATGTTTTAAGTGAAATAACTCTATTATCCCATGTTTTATGTGAGACAATAAATTAGAAGATATCATTAAATGATAAATTTACCATATAGCAAGCTTAACGGTATCACTCGTAAACTTGGACCATCCTTCCCATTGCTTTACTTCATAGGAAGCAATACATGGAAATAATATTTGCGGTTAAGTTCGGTGGTCATAATCTATTTTATACATGATTCAGTTTGAATAGCCCCATTAACCAATGTTTAAGTGAAACGGGAAAGAAAATTCAAAATGCCATTGAATGATAAGTTTAGCACAACCATATTTATATAGCCAAACTTAGATACCCTTCCAATTGCTTTACAGTGGAGTACATCATACGTCTAAAAAGTAATGATCCCAATTCATCATAGAGCCATGCATATAAGTTAGATTGAAACTTACTGAAAAAATGAGACTTACTGAAAAAATGAGACTGTGAGGGGCTTGAATCTTTTAAGGAGAAAGTAGCATATCACCAGGTGGCCTATGATAAAATACCCTTCCAATGTTCCACCGCATCTTTACGTTCTTTTCTACTTTTTGTCTTTCATCCCATCTCCTGTTTTACATAATTTATTGTCACACTCTGCAACCGGGGCTGCCTGCATGTGGGACACAAAACCCTAATACTGCAATACAAATCCAATTAAATCCTCGCTAAATATGTTTCAATATTTAACATTTGTGACCCTAAAATACTACTACACAGACTAGACACTCCGCAGACACAGAAACTAGAGAGCAAGAGGACAGGACAGGACAGATGAATCGCATGTGTGTTTTCCTCCAAAGCGCAAGGTCGCATCGACTTAGAATAATCAACTCTTACCTATTAGTTTAATGTGAATTCCATTGTTTAATGGAAGCATGGGGCTATGAGCATCAACCATCCGAAGCAAATATTATACAAAAATTAATTAACTATGAAAGTCACAATAATGCTTCCACTAATACACTGTCTAGTTCAGACAGACATTATCTTTAAACGTATCGTGCTTTGTTCCATAGTTCACATTAACCAGCACAGAAACAACACGGCCACGCCCGCATTCACTACAGTCATGCCTGCATCGGGGCCTATTGTTGAAATTAATGTTATCAAATCAATCACTTCAATCCTCCGCAATCTGTAAAAAAAATCAGCATTGCAGCGGTGTTGCCACTCTGTCGTATTGGACTACGTGTCGGTTGCTCCTATGGAAATTAAAATAACATCACTTTAATGTATAAAATCTTAAACCCTTATGCTATCAATTTCAAACCTACAAACCTGCCTAATGTCATATATCATTATTTTTTGTATCTGTCAACTACATTTGGTAATGGATTTGTAATAATTTATTGAGGCGCACCAAAAAGTCAATCCAATCCAACAGATTTCTGCATATGCCCTAGCATATTGAATACCCAGAATCAATTTTAAAACACGATTTTTGTAGAGTGCAAATCCTACGATAATGCTCCTTCATGTGATTCTGTTTTTTCATTTGATAACAGAATCCCCTTTCACGTTATTCAATATTTTACTTTCTTCTCATATTTTATTGCATGACAACCGAATCCGATCATCTTTTTTAAATTCCGCACATTACTCTCCCGTACCGAAGAGCTACAAACTTTATGGAAGTGTAATAATTTTGGGGTGACACATAAGAGACAATTTTGTAGGCATTATCAAGTTGTTAATTAATTAATATTAATTGCTAGGATGTGTGAATAAGCTTTTCATTGTCGACTTCATCATCGAATCCCCTCCAGACTATTGAATTAAAACTTTTTTCTCGTCTTTCTTTTCTGTTTCTTCTAATACTTCTGAAAGATTTAGGGCAGAGGAGCCTCCCTCAGTCCTTTAGTTGTGGAGATCAAATTTAACTCACATTAGAACAAGGTAAAACAGAGTGATTGGGCTGTAAATTGAAACGTGAAATTTCCAGAGACATATAGCAACAAATTATATTTTAGATTTTAATTTACAAACACATGAAAATAAGTTCACATGATAACTCCTTCCCCAAGTAAAAAAAAATTTCTTAAACATTTGCGGAATAACTCACTGTAAAACTTAATAACAAATTGGCTTTCCTCTTCACCTTTCAGACTTACACCTTTTAACTAAGCTAAGTATTTAAGGGATTGATATTATAAACCCAAGGGACAAAAATTGTAAACCCAAGGTAAATAAACCCTAAGATAAATATTATAAACCCTAAAATAAACATGGTTAACCATAGTTGACCATGGTTTATTTCCATATTGAGACAATCCTTGTCACAATGCAACATTATACCATGGTTGACCATGCTTGACTATGATTGATTTTCATATCAAGACAATATTCGTCACAATGTGACATTGGACAATCATTGACCATGGTTGATTTCCATATTGAGACAATCATTGTCATAATGCAACATTTGACCATGGTTGACCATCATTGGCTATGATTAACCATGGTTGACCATTGTTGGCTATGATTGACCATTGTTAACCATGATTTATATTGTAAACCGAATGGATTGATACTATAAACCTAAAAGAATAATAAACCCAAGGGATTAATAATAAACCCCAAGGGATTATGAACCTAAGGGAATAATATTAAACCCAAGGGACTAATATTATAAACCCAAGGTATATAAACCCTAAGATAAATATTTATCCTAGGGTTTATATACCTTTTTGTAATATTAATTCCTTGGGTTTAATATTATTCCTTTGGGTTTATAATCCCTTAGGTTTAAACTAAAAACCCAAGGAATTATAAACCATAGGGAATAATATTAAACCTTCAGGATTAATATTAATTACAAACCCTATGAATAAGATTATACCCTAGGAATATGAAAACTTAGATTAATAAACCCAAGGAACTGATATTATAAACACAAGGGAATAATATTAATCCAAGGGATTAATACTAAAAATGGTAGAATTTATATTCCCTTTGGTTTATAATATGAATCCCTTTGATAAACCCTGCAGACCTTAAGGAGAAATCAGGGATTGAAGGAATCGCATTGAAATTTTGGGAACCCCAGCTCATGGCAGGAGGTTATGACAACATCAACTGTAGTCATTGCAGAAGCACCTCACTTCTAGCTAAGTCCTCAACACCCATCTCCTCCCTTGAAGCCCGTCTCGCCATCAGATCTGGTGCAATTCATGCCGATCCACACTATTGGCTCCTGTGCAACAAGCCCTCGCTGATGGTCAAGCCCGGATCTGAATTGGGAACCGCATATAACCTGTCCGATTCTGAGGAAGATCTCCATTTTTCAATCGCAGTGCAGACCGTTGACATCCATAAGAGCAACAATTGTCTGGGGAGAAACCCCGGGATGTGGGATCTAGTTGTTTCTAGGGGGATCCAACATAGCAACCCAGATCTGATATACCACGTAATTGTATGGGTTTCGACAAGGATAAACTACCCTCATTCAGGTAGCTTTGCAGCAGTAGGATCCCTGATAAGGTTAGAGCTCAAGCAAATTCCTCAGATCTGAGGATCCCTGATAAGATTAGAGCTCAAGAAAATTCCTCAGATCTGAGGATCCCTATAGCTCGTTGATAGGGAGATCTTGATGGGTGGGCGTCGCCCTTGGGGGACTTGGAAGGTCTACCCCTCTCCAAAATACGACATTTCTTACAAATCTGGAAGGGGCCCCTCAAAAAGGGGCAGCCCAATAGTATATCGAGCCAAGCGCTAGCCAAATCTGGACAATTGCCAATGTATCCCTGTAGGCAATCAGCTTGAAGGACCTACAAAAAACACCCTCTTTATGGTGGACTAGGCACAATAGAAGAAGGTTGGGAATTTTCGCCTGGAAGCTCTGTCTACAGAACCAACTACAATGGGCCCTGTGGCTCCCCTTCTAAGCCAAAGAGAGCTAGTCATCGAGCCTGAATAGGAGATAATAAGGCACAGACAGATTCCCATTTTCCGGGTTTCCTTTGGGTAGATAGAAAAGGCAGATCCAGCAAATCCAGGCCTGGACAAGGTCGATCCACCATGTATGAATGCAGATCTGACGCAAATCTTTATCAGATCGATAGAAGGCAGACATTGCTATGTACAGATCATAAAAGGGATGAGCATTCAAGAGTTAAAAAAGGAGATCCAGATCAAACTGGGAACCCCAACAACATACCAAAATCTGATATATACAAGATTCAACTTGCAGGACAATCACTCACTTCAGGACTATGGAGTCATTAAAGATTCAACTATCATTCTCAACCTGAGACTGCGAGGCGGATGCAAGGGAGCCAGTTCAAAAACTTCAGGCTCCTTTCGCGATGCAGTCAAAGGAAAGGAACCATTGCAAAACAAACCAGCACCCACATCAGAGCTACCAGGCCCCTACATCATGGAACAGAAGTCGGAATCACCAATGCTTATAGTATCTCTGCCGGAGGTAACTGATCTATACACAAATTTAGCCCATAATGCTGTTATATGTAGATTTAATGGTTTTTGGCCAAAATCGGATGCACTGCATCAATGGATCTTCTCATCATGGTCATCTAACTGTGAAATATATCTATGCCCTAAGGGGTTTTTCATAGTTAGATTTAGCACAGAACAGGAATGAGACAACATCATCAATCAGGGGCCTTGGTTTTGGGGCAATGCTGGCCTCTTCATCACCCCCTGGTTCCCGGACTTCGATGCCAATACCATGATAGTTTCAACAATGCCAGTTTGGGTAAGGCTGCATAACCTCCCACTACATTTTTGGCATCAAAAAGTTTTAATAGCCATTGGGAACTCCTTGGGAAAGTTCCTTAAAACAGATGAAGACAGAGCTATTCGGGGAATTTTCACATATGCCAGAATATGTGTAGAAGTGGACCTGAGTCAAGGACTACCAGATCACATCACATTGAATTTTAATAATTCACTATGGACACAACCGCTTGACTATGAGAACACAACATTCAGATGTTGCGGATGCTTGCAAACAGGGCACCTACAATACGCCTGTCCACTGGCCAGAAAGGAGCCTAAAGGGAATAAGAAACAATAGAAAAAACCCAAAGGTTGGCAGCATACCAAACCGCTGGAAGAGGAGGAATTGAAGACAGAACCTACAGGCATGCAAATGAGACAGGAAAACATACAGGAAGAGAATACCTGATGGCCTAACTTGGGGCAAAATATTTTGAAATAACAACAAGAATTACAATTGGAAATAAGTGGCACCAAATGAACACATGGTTCCGAAGGATCAGAATCTAATAAAGAACAACCAATGAATACAATGGAAAACCAGCTTGCCATTATTGATCCCACTCCTAACACTGGAGGTTGGCGAAGAGTGGAGAAGAAGAAGGGCAAGAAAGTATAGGCCCGCTGGATCAATTCTTCTTTTCTTATTTTTTCTATTCTTATGTTTCCTGATTTTCAGGAACATCTCATATGCATATGCTTTAAGCATCTACAAAATGTAATTTTCTTCATATGAATAAAATTACGACTTTTTTCCATGGGAAAAAAAATGAATCCCTTGGATCTATAATATTAGTCCCTTAAGTTCATAAGCCCTATGAATAACATTATACCCAAGGAATACTAAAAACCCAAGGGAATATAAACTCTAATGATTTTAGTGTTAATCCCTTGAGTTAATACTATTCCCTTGGGGTTTTAGTATTAACCCCTTGGGTATATTAAATTCCCTTGGGTTTATAATGTCAATCTCTTGGGTTTATTAATGTAAGGTTTCATATTCAGAGGATATGGTATTATTGATAGGGTTTGTAATTAATATTAATTCCTAGGTTTTAATATTATTCCCTAGGGTTTATAATTCCTCGGGTTTTCAGTATTAAACCCAAGTGATTATAAACCCAAACGAATAAAAGTAAACCCAAGGAATTAATATTATAGACCTAAGGTATATAAACCCTAAGATAAATATGAAATACGTTCGAGTAAATATGGTTGACCATGGTCAACCATGGTTGAACATTGCATTGTGACAACGACTATCTCAAAATGAAAATCAACCATTATCGACCATGGTCAATCATGTTTATTTTAGGGTTTATAATATTTATTTTAGGGTTTATATACCTTGGGTTTATAATATTTATTTTGGGGTTTATATACCTTTAGCTTATAATATTAATCGCTAGGGTTTAATATTATTCCCTTGTGTTTATAACTCTTTGGGTCTTTAGTATTAATCCCTTGGGGTTGTAGTATTATACCCTAGGAATATAAACTCTTAGATTAATAGGCCTAATGGACTGATTTATAAACCCAAGAGAATAATAAACCCAACGAGTTAATACTAAAACCTCAAGATATTATAAACTGAAGGGACTAATATTATTAAACCCAAGGGCTAATATTATAAATCCGAAGTAGATAAACCATTGGTTAACGATGATTTATATTGAAACTAAGTTATTAATATTATAAACCTATGAATAATATTGTACCCTAGGAATATGAACCCTTATATCAATACATTGAATGGATTGATATTATAAACCCAAGGGATTAATACTAAAGACCCAAGGGAATATAAACTCTTCGATTACTAAACTCAAGTCATTAAACCCTAAGAATATTAACCCTAAAATTAATATTAATAATCTTTGTCACACTGCAACATTGGACCATGATTGATTTTCGTATTGAGACAATCTTTGTCACAATACAAAGTTGGACCACGGTTGATTTTCATGTTGAGATAATCTTTGTCATAGTGCAAACCCAAGGGATTAATATGAAAAGCCCAAGGGAATAAACTTAAGATATTAAAAACCTAAGGGATTATTTCCTAAGAATATTAAGTTTAACCCTGAAATTAATAAACCCAATGGATTAATATTCTAAACCCTAAGCTTAATATTAAACCCTAGGAATATAAACCCTATGAGCAATTTTAAAAACCCAAGGAATTTATATTATAAAACTAATGGATTATAAACTCAAAATATTTATATTAAACTGTAGGATTAATTATAAACCTTATAAATAATATTATACATTAGGAATATGAACCCTTAGATTAATAAACCGAAAGGATTGATATTATAAACCCAAGGAACTAATAAATGCAAGGGATTAATACTAAAATCCCCAAACCCAAAGGATTAATATTGTAAATCCAAGGCACATAAGCCCCTAGATAGATATTATAGATCGTAAAACAAACATGGTTGATTTTCATATTGAGACAATCTTTGTCACAATTCGATGGTTGACCATGATTGATTTTCATATTGAGAGAATCTTTTTCACAATGCGATGTTGAACCATGGTTGAGTATTAAACCCTAGGAATATAAACCCTAGAATTAATGAACATAAGGGATTAATATTGTAAACCCTACGATGAATAATAAACCTAGGACTATAAACCAAATGATTAATATTATAAAGTCAAGGAATCTATGTTATAAACCCAATTGATTATAAACCTGAGGGATTTATATTAAACCCAAGGATTAATAATATAAACCTATCAATAATATATTTATACCCTAGGGATATGAACCATTAGATTAATAAACCCAAGGGATTTGTATTATAAACCCTAGGAATTGATATTATTGAAATTATGGTTGACCATGGTTGACCATGATTGACCAAGGTTGAGCATGGTTGATTTTCATAGAGAGACAATCTTTGTTAGAATGCGACGTTGGACCATGGTTGACTATGATAGATTTTCATATGGAGAGAATATTTTCATAATGCGATGTAGGACCATGGTTGACCATGGTTGATTTTCATATCGAGAATCTTTATCACAATGTAGTGGTTGACCATGATTGATTTTCATATTGAAAGAATTTTTGTAACAATACGACGTTGGACCATGGTTTACCACTCTTGAAAATTAAACCCTAAAATTAATAAACACAAGGGATTAATATTGTAAATCCTACGTTGAATAATAAGCCTAGGAACATAAACCCAAGGAATTTATATTATGAACCCAATGGATTATAAACCGAAGGTGTTTATATTAAACCCAAGGATTATTAATATAAACCTATCAATAATATTATACCCTAGGGATATGAACCCTTAGATTAATAAACCCAAGGGATTTATATTATAAACCATAGGGATTGATATTATGGTTGACCATGGTTAACCGTGGTTGATTTTCATATTGAGACAATCACTGTCTCAATGTCATGTTAGACGATGGTTGACAATGGTTGACCATGATTTACCATGGTTGAGCATGGTTGATTTTCATAGGGAGACAACCTTTGCCACAATGTAATGTTCAGCCATGGTTGACAATGATATATTTTCATATTGAGAGAATCTTTGTCATAATGCGATGTTGGACCATGGTTATTTTTCATATTCAGAACCTTTATCACAATGCAACGTTGGACCATGGTTGACCATGGTTTGACACAATGTGACGTTGGACAACGAGACAATCTTTGTCATAAGGTGACTATGGTTATTAATGATCATTGACCATGATAGGCAAAGGTTGACTTTCAAATTGAGACAATATTTGTCACAATGAGACGTTGGACTATAGTTAACCATGGTTGACAATGATTAACTACGCTTGGCCATGGTTGATGATGGTTGACCATGGTTGATATTTATATTGAGAAAATATTTGTCAGAATGTGATGTTGGACCATGGTTGACCATGATTGATTTTCATATTGATCATGATTGACCATGGTTGACAATGGTTGAACATTTTTTATTTTCATCTTGGGACAATCTTTCTCATAATATGACGTTGAACCATGGTTAACCATGGTTATAAACCCAAAGAAATTATATTAAACCCTTGGAATACAAACTCTTAGATTAATAAACCAAAAAAAATTATATTATAAACTCAATGGATTATATTATAAACCAAATGAATGGTAATTGACAATCAAACGAAGTGGTTATTCATGTTATATTTGATAAGATATTATATATTTATCTACCGACTATTCATTCCTCCCATGTCAAAATTATTTCCAAAATTATATATGTATGATAGAGCTCTCATAAATTAACATGGTGTTTGACTTGTCTATAACATTAACAATTATATTATTATTATTATAGTATTAAATTAAAAGTTCTTTAATGAAACATAATCTTAAACTATTTCAAAAAGTCAAAACTTATAAGAATTTATCTATCTTTATGACACTAACATATTTGTATCCCAATTTATATATATATGATATTAAAAAAAAAATACATTTTAATAAAACTTATTCTATCATTTTAATAAAATGTAATCATTTGAAATCATTTTTAATTAAAAATAGATATGAAACCTTCTATTCATTAACTCACTCCAATTTATGAATTTAATAAATAAACAAAATTTACACCAACTTGCAACTTTTCTATAATAAATCGTTCGACCTTATTACTTTATGTGCGCACTCAAAGGGGTCAAGTGCACATCAGCCTCATAATCCATTGTAATACGTAAATATAAACCTATTGAAGTTTCACTCATATTCGACACTTCTGAATTTAGAAACTAAGTGGATTTATCTGCCTCACATGAACGTGTCATTAATAAATATAACATATATAAATATGTTATAAAAATATATAAAACATGATGTATAATTAGATGGCTCCTCCAATCGCGACGACGTCCTCGTCTAACCTGAGAGATTATTCAAAATTTGACGCTGACAAAACTTTAAAATATGACCTATCTAACCTTTATTCAAAGTGCGTGATAAAACTTCTTTGAAGAATGGATCTGACATTGAATTGGGTATTCCAATCCTCTAGGTTTGCCTCGAGTTTTCTGTCATGCATAGGTTGAAAATGAATTAACTCATAATGTTAATAATGTTAATAGATTTAACAACTGTATGCTGACAAAATGGGCCAACGATAAGGAAACTCCTATTTCTACTTTTATTGCAATATTAATGAGCCCTGACATGTGGGGGTGATAACCAGATATAATGGGGGTGCCGAAATGATTAGAGAACAAAAACAGCACGCGTTATATCTGGTAATGATTAGAGAACAAAAACAGCACGCGTTATATCTGGTTATCGCCCCGCATGTCAGAGCGCATTAATATTACAGTGGAAATAGGAGTATCCAACGATCAACGCCTCTCCATAGCCGAGGCAGGCACAGTGGCATATCTTCTGGACCATCTCTACTCCCCGGACACCAAACTGCAAGAAAACGGGATCACGACCCTTCTGAATCTATCAATCTACGCCCCTAATCGCGAGGTGATAGTGTTAATATTGACATTCATATTCATATCTGCATTCGATTTCAGTCTTCGAAATCATAACCCCCGGATCGGATCCAACTCCTGCATGGATTATAAAAACAAAACGTAAATATTAATACCAGCTGTGAATAAAGTATTACAACAGTCCGAAATAGCAGTCCACACCAACACGACTCGCAAACAAATTGAGCTACTGAATTTAGGCATTCCACGTCCCTAATCTCTGCACCACTGTAAATAAAATAATCTAAAATTTCTGAAGCTATGAAAGGAGTTGATTCATTAACAGGAAATTTGAAATATTCTGAGAGAGATTGTATAAAACTTCATATGATATGATTCATGATCTTCATGTTTAAACAGGTTCTTAATCTCAACAACCTCTATTATCATATTTTATTATAAAAAACAAACTTGTAAATTAAATAATATCAATTAATAATCAATATGAACTATAAAGATCCATTTAATAATTTAATGATCATTTAAAAATTATTTTTTTAATTTCACTAAATATAATCCAGTTATTTATAATTTATAATACAAAATTTACTTTGAAAAAAAAAAAACATCATTCTTTAATTTTCACCACATTCAAATAAATTCTTTATTAATAATTAATTTATAATTAATTTTTTTTATTAATTCAAAATAATCATTATAATATTAATATGGAGATTCATACGCTTAAATGTCATAAATAACTTTCCCATCTTAAAATTCAATCAACTACACTTTATTTAATTAATAAATTATCTAACTATTACAATATTAAAATAATTAAAACAATCTTCCAAACTTATACGATTAATATATTATCTAACTATTACAATTAAAATAATCTACCACACTTAATTCAATTAATATATTATCTAATAAAAAAACATATTAATTACAATTGTTGGTTTTTCGACATATCTCTAGAAATGGAGCAAAGGAAAATGGCGGACGAGGGTTTCTGACAAACCCTTCCACGGCACAAAGACAAAGGCAGCAGACCTTCAAAAACAAGTTGTAACACTTTGAGTGCGGGTTTAGCTGATCTGACAGATGCAAACAATGAAAATTTAGATGGGGGAGGCCACAGGGCCTCCCAACACAGGCAACAACATTGGAAGCAGGCCAAATGGGAATGAAAATGAACAACCCTTATCTGGGAGCATGTAACAGCCGCCGCTCCAACCTGCACAACAGTCGGAAGAGGAAGATTTGAACAAAGGAAAGGAGTACATCTCCACAGGACCTGAAGAACCAAAGAAGGCAACGTCTTCAACATGCAATCCTATTGCAGTGGAATGCCCCAAGATAGATCTACGAAGCCATAGAATCAATGCCCAAATACAATATATGAAAGATCATGCACTCATAGGTAAATTCATAGGCTACCAGTGAACTGAGAAAGCCCTGCGAGGATGGATAACCTCAAAATGGAAGCCAAAAGGGCATGTTACCCTTCAGCTGGGCCCAAAAGGATTTTTCACGGCCTTCTACATCGCCGGAACAATCAGGCTATGTAGAAGGCCATCAAATCCTGGATGGCATAATACTGACTTATGAGATCATACATTCCTTAAAGAGCAACAAACAAGTATGTATGCTTCTCAAAATTGATTTATCTAAAGCTTTTGACAAATTAAGCTGGACTTACATAAAACAAATGCTTACTGCCTTTGGTTTTAGCTCGACCTGGGTCAGATGGGTTATGAATCTAATATCATCTGCCTTCTTCTCTATCTTAGTTAATGGTGTCCCCTCAAGTCCCTTCTCCCCCTCTAGAGGAATTCGTCAAGGAGATCCATTATCTCCCTTCCTTTTTGTCCTCATGGCAGAAGGTTTGGGTCGCCTTATAAAGCATGCTGTTCACTCCCAAGACCTCAGAGGCATCTCTGCCCATGGAACCTCTGCCATCACTCATCAACAATTTGTGGATGATAATATGCTGTTTGGACACCCCTCAGTCCATGAAGCTCACTCTTTAAAAGCCCTGCTAGACACATTCTCTATGGCTTCAGGAACCACAATAAACACTGCAAAATCTAAAATTTTCTTCTTTCATACTGCCCCTGCAACCCAAAGAGTCATTTCCCGAATCATAGGCTTCTCACCAACCAAACTTCCATCCAAATATTTGGGTGCTCCGCTGATAGACTCAACCTTAAAGCATGCATCCTGGAAGCACCTCCTTGAGAAAATTGAAGGTTGACTATCATCATGGACTTACAGAGCTCTCAACATGGCAAGCAGGCTTATTTTGATAAAGGCGGTATTATAATCTATGCCTCTTTATCTTTTCTCAGTACTCGCAACACCGAAATGGTGCTTAAAAAGATCAAAGACATGCAACGCAACTTTCTCTGGGGTTCGTCAAGGCAAAATCGCAAATGGGCACTAGTAAAATGGGTGACAGTCTGCACACTAAAAAAGTAGGGAGGTTTGGGACTGCGAGATCGTCAACACAACAATACATTGATGGGAGAAAGATTATGGTGGCGTTGGGTGTCAAACCCACACACACCATGGGCCAAACTATGGACTGCAAAATATGCGAATAATTGATCGCCGAAAGAGCTAATCATACAGATACAAGCTCTCTAATTTTGAATGCAGCAAAACATCATAAAGCGTTAATACAACAGCATAGCTTCTGGGAGATACACGATGGTAGAACTGCAAGATTTTGGACTGACTCATGGCAACAACGCCCCAAAATTTTAGAAGTCCTCTCACCTCCAAATCTTGAAGGCAATGACATCAACCAAAATGACCATGTCTATCAGCACTAGACTCAAGACATCAATCAAGGATTCAGGCAATGGAAACAAGCTGAATAGATAATACATCAAGAAATGGAAGACTACTACAAATATTTGCACAAGGAGCTCGCCAGTAGGAAAATCAGATACACAAGTGCAAAAGACGTATTGAGATGGGGATACACTCCGAGGGGGATATACACAACAAAAGAAGCATATAAGTTGATGCTTCAAACACAGGAAACAATAGACCCCATCTGGACATGCTTATGGACTACTAGAATATGGCCCAAAGTCTTTACCTTCACCTTGCTGCTTTATCACCAAAGAATTCTCACTTGGGAAAATCTAATAAATAGAGGATTTCAAGGACCCTCATACTGTCCTAATTGCAAAAAACAAGGTGAAACTATTCAGCATTTCATGGATTCTTGCTACATGGCCAACCAATTATGGGAAAATCTCACCTTCAGGTGTCAACGACCTTGCAGAATATCGGGGGATATCACAAGCACCATTCGCAGCTGGGCCCCTTCTCCCTACAACAACAAGCTTCTAAACTCTCTCTGGACAATCCTCCTGGGCTTACTTCTATGGACAATTTGGAAGAAAAGAATCAAAAGAATTTTCAAAAACCAAAGTACTCCACTGGAAATCATCTAGAACAATCTATGCCAAAACATTCAAGAAACCCTGGCACTCCAAAAATGGAAAGCAGAGGACCTCCCCACTCAGGCACAGGAATAGAATATTTGGGACAACTGGAAAATACGGATCTCGTAGGCTCAGCATGATCACAACAAATCCACCATCATCACTAAGCCGCCCACACAATGGAATCCCCCTCCCACAAATGTGATCAAACTTAACTTTCGTGGGGCCTCAAAAGGAAACCCAGGCAAAGCAGGACACGGAGGAATATTCAGAAATCATGAAGGCAAACCTCTACTACTATACTTTGGTTCAATTGGATGGGACACAAATAATTCAGTAGAACTCGAAGGATTATGGCAAGGTATGAATCTAGCTCATCAACATAACTTTCATCATATTATAATAAAAAGGGATTCTCAAATCCTCATCAACATGGCTACCCAAATACAAATGGGAACCACGGCTTCGAAAGTAGCCACCAGCTGGAGACTAGCAGCTCATCTAGAACTAATAGAGCAATGGATTAAAAACAAAAGAGCCACCACTTTCATTCATGTCAAGAGAGAGAGAAACGAGGTTGCCGATCTTCTGGAAAACACAGGAGTCGAACATGATCAGGTTCTACAATCAGGAACCATCAACATTCTAAATGATCAAACTCAATTATAAGAATGCACTGACCTGGTGCACAAGGAAGCACAACTCTTGGATGCGGGTGTATGTCAAGATTAATATGCTAGCGGTAGAATGGGACGGCAAGTGGCCTGGCCACATGGCCCTCCGTAATCCCGCACACCAAACCATAAAATGACTTAATAGCGACCATAAATGGCAATTAAACTAGCATTGTAATCAATCCGACTGTGTCTACCCCCCTCGGCTTGGTTTAAATAGAAATAAACCTGTAAAAATTACAGAACCCGAAGCCCTAATCTGTATTATGCATGCACCCCTTTTATAGAACGAACCCGCAAGTTTCCCCCTCTGGTTACAAATTCTCAGGTTCAACCTTATGCTTATCTGCAGCCCATTATAATCAGATTACATGCTAGTAATGAGCTGTAGACAAAACGAAAAATGAACTGGGTATTCACAAGCGCTCATATCATTTCATGGAGAATACCAGAAAACCCGTATATTTGTAAATAAACTTCAATCAAAGTACATGTCCATTTATCAGGTTCTCGAACTTGTGTTAGTTAGGATCGGGTAGTTGAAAATTCGAATTCGAACATTGAATATTGCATAGACCTATAAAAAACAATGAAGAGTAATAAAGGGACTCGAGGAGCAATGCATTTACAATGGTTTATGTAAAGGCCCAATGTGTAAAGTCCCAACAAAGCCAATCCCACCGAAATCTGGAAAAGGCTTTGGAAATCTTGTAGTCTTGAAGAAGAAAACACCACCCACCTGCAGAGCAATTGGGAATTCATGCAGTCTCTAAGAAGAAAACAACCTCCACCTATTGATTTAGTGTAATTGCAAAATAGTGTGGATATCAGTGCATTTTGGCGGGGAGAACATGCAAAGCAGAGAAAAACAAAATATATTAGAAATTATTTTTACATAAATGCCAAGTTCCAAATGCCTAACTCGGAGAAACAGAGCTACGTCGAACTGAAGGAGATCAAACAGATCATTGGTGAGAGTGCTTGGGAGTACGATCAGTGGTTCCGCGCCATCAAAATAGCAGTAATTAGAGTATGAAATCCTTCTTGTTATTAATCCGCCTAAACATGAATTACAAGCCGAATCTCAAAACATAGTAAAGTATTATATAAAAATAAAAATAAAAAAATTTGTTATTAATAAATATAAATCAAAGTGCCACATTTAACATAATGATATTAGATGTTTTCGATACATGGTAACCATCCCTGCATACTTTCACAAGTACACCACATGGGTTTATGCTCGGACCAGTTGTCCACAACGATGATCTAGATGTATGTCTTTTGTTACTTTTCCTGTTAAAGCTGGTAGACGATAGCTTGCCATTTTTCCTACTCCTGGAGGCATGCGTTGAGGAAACAAAGCACCAAGTCAAAGAAAGGGCAGGGAACAGGGGATTATGCCTTCACACCACCACTTGCAAGCAAGGGATGTAGGAACATCCACCGATTTCATAACTAACATGAAATATTAGACGTATTGGTTCCTAAAACATTGAATAATTTTAATTTTTTCAGAAGTCCTAGTGAATTTGGCAAAGAGACCAATCTATTTTGTTTAGAGGATGACCTCTACTTAAAACCTTGTTGAAATCAGTTGTTGAAACCTGTAGAAGAACAAATCAATTACCAATAATTTAAAACATGTTTCATCTCCTTAAAGGAAACATACAACCTCTCATTCAAAACAAAAATGCCAAGTTCAAAATGCCTAACTCAAAGAAACAGAGCTACGCCGAAATAAAGGAGATCACGTAGATCATTGGTGAGAGTGCTTGGGAGTATGATTAGTGGTTTTGTGCCATCAAAATAGCAGTAATTAGAGTCTGAAATCCTTTAGAAGTGCTAGTGAATCTGGCAAAGAGACCAAAATATTTTGTTTAGAGGACGACCTCTGCTTAAAACCTTGTTGAAAGCAGTTGTTGAAACCTGTAGTTATAGCAAAGAAAAGTACAAGTGAAGGACACCGAAAGGACGAATCAATTACCAATAATTTAAAAATCCTCTTCTTAGCCTAGTTTTTCACTTCTTCAGAACTCGTTTCCAATTACAATCTCTGCAATCTCAACTGTATACAAAAATGGGTAATCCAAGTATTCAAATAGAAATAAACCTGTAAAAATTGCAGAACCTGAAGCCCTAATCTGTATTATGCATGCACCCCTTTTATAGAACGAACCCGCAAGTTTCCCCCTCTGGTTACAAATTCTCAGGTTCAACCTTATGCTTATCTACAACCCATTATAATCAGATTACATGCTTGTAATGAGCTGTAGACAAAAGGAAAAATGAACTGGGTATTCACAAGCGCTCATATCATTTCATGGAGAATACCAGAAAACCCGTATATTTGTTAATAAACTTCGATCAAAGTATATGTCCATTTATTAGGTTCTCGAACTTGTGTTAGTTAGGATCGGGTAGTTGAAAATTTGAATTCGAAAATTGAATATTGCATAGACCTATAAAAAACAATGAAGAGTAATAAAGGGACTCGAGGAGCAATGCATTTACAATGGTTTATGTAAAGGCCCAATGGTTGTGTAAAGTCCCAACAAAGCCAATCCCACCGAAATCTGGAAAAGGCTTTGGAAATCTTGTAGTCTTGAAGAAGAAAAAACCACCCACCTGCAGAGCAATTGGGAATTCATGCAGTCTCTAAGAAGAAAACAACCTCCACCTATTGATTTAGTGTAATTGAAAAATAGTGTGGATATTAATGCATTTGGGCAGGGAGAACATGCAAAGCAGAGAAAAACAAAATATATTAGAAATTATTTTTACATAAATGCCAAGTTCCAAATGCCTAACTCGGAGAAACAGAGCTACATTTTACTGAAGGAGATCAAGCAGATCATTGGTGAGAGTGCTCGGGAGTACGATCAGTGGTTCTGCGCCATCAAAATAGCAGTAATTAGAGTATGAAATCCTTCTTTTTATTAATCCGCCTAAACATGAATTACAAGCCGAATCTCAAAACTTAGTAAAGTACTTATATAAAAATAAAAATTATAAAATTTGTTATTAATAATATAAATCAAAGTGCCACATTTAACATAATGATATTAGATGTTTTCGATACATGGTAACCATGCTTGCATACTTTTACAAGTACACCACACGGGTTTATGCTCGGACCAGTTGTCCACAACGATGATCTAGATGTATGTCTTTTGTTACTTTTCCTGTTAAAGCTGGTAGACGATAGCCTGCCATTTTTCCTGCTCCTGGAGGCATGCGTTGAGGAAACAAAGCACCAAGTCAAAGAAAGGGCAGGGCACAACTTAGCACCACAGGAAAGGGCATGGAGAGCCTGCGTTGTTCTAGATAGAGATAAAGAGCGGGCAACCAATGGCTTGGTATATGGTATGCTAAATGACGAAGTTTGTTTATTACCAATTTGATTTGGGAATGCGACCGAACTCATCTGAAGGAAATTGATCCCTACTGGCATTCTTCCTTTCATTCAGTTGGTTGCTAGCTGTGTGAGTGTGTCTCTGCAAATTTTCTTGGTGGGGGTTTTAATTTCCAAACCATAATCTTTGTCCCCTATATTGAATTTTTCAATCACTAGAAAGAGCGTTTTCCATGAAAATGAATTTTGGTTTTAATGTGAAGTTGAATATCTGATGATTCCTCTGCTTAGTATATCTTTGGAAGAATTTCAAAGTTTATTTATTAGGAAAAACTATTATCTACAGTGTGTGCTATCCAAATCCACTCATAAAAACTCATTTCAAGTCATTATAAAAACCATAAAAAATTCTATAAGTTTTTGGCATCTTTCTTGAAGGATAAGCCAATTACTGCAATCATTTAATATTCCTGGTTTAAAGGTGGAAAGATTCCAAAACTACAATCATTTAGTTTGCCTGTTTTAAATGTGGAATTGAAAATATTTCAAAATCAGTAGGAGAAGGTGAACAAAATAGTTGAGCATATTTTAAAAGGGGTTGCATTTGATAGTGGTTTCCTAATCAAGTGGGGATGTATTCGCTTGCTGGAATTGGTCAACATTCCTAAAATGGTCGCACCCTCTTTGGTCGTGCATTGGAGCTTATATATCTTCCTTTCTACATTTAATGTGTTGTGAGGACATATAAGCACTTGAGGGCGAGTTGGGGTAATAACAGATTTGAGGATAAATGAGTTTCCTTGTAATTATTTCTTGTGCATAAAGATGAATAGAAGGGGTAACCTGTACCATTGTTCATATAAAGGACGTGTGGCTTTGGCTTATTACTTGGAACAATCTTCTATACATTTCTGGGCATATATTTATATATCAAACTTGAATGTTTTTCAATTTATTGGAGGAAGCTTGATGGAGCTGATTGGAATTCTCAAACAAATTTATATGGCTACTGATTTCATGAGGTTCTCTTAATTTCTTGTTCACTCACTGTGTATTAATTGACAATTTATGATATAGATGTTTATGTCCAAAGTCTATTGTTAAGTACATTTGTATCAGTGTTGCCTACACTTTTGTATCAGTGTTGCCTATTTCTCTTAGTTTACAAATCAACCCAAATTATTGATTGTTAAGTGCATTTGTATCAATGTTGCCTATTTCTTCGAGTTTACAAATCAACCCAAATTATCAATATATATTTCCAGTGTTTCCTATTTCTCTGAGTTTACAAATCAGCGCAAATTATCAATATATATTTCCAGTGTTGTCTATTTCTTTGAGTTTACAAACCAGCCCAAATTATTGATATATAATTGTAGCATTGCCTATTTCTCTGAGTTTACAAATCAACCCAAATTATTGATATATAAATGAAGTGATTATTTCTGCACTCTTTATATATATTTATATATATGCAATCCTGTGAGCACTGAGTAATCTTTCTAGTTCTTATTCATACATAGGTTTTCATTGATAAATACCTGCTAATACGAACTGACTTGTTTACTTTCATCATTCGTTCAATTCACACGGACCTGCTTACTCTTTGTGTGATGAAGAATCTACACGTAAAAAGAGACCAGGGAAGTAGAAAGAAACCAAACCAGGGAAGTAGAAAGAAACTAGGGAAGTCGGCTTAAGGACTAAGAACAATTGAAGTATGAGTAAGAACATATGTGCAGAAAGAAGCATAGTACCAAGTTGTCCACTAGCACTAGCATCAGTAGACACCCATGAATGCATCCATACGTAACAGGGTTGCCCCATAGCATATATAGGAAGGTGATAGTGCACTCGACATGCGGGCGGGATTCCTCTTTCCCCCGATATTCAGTCTTTCCCTGTGTCTGTTTGTGCGGGAACTCTTCTCTACAGATGGAACATACACCCCATGGAAAGGTCTTTCCTGACCCCGTATACCATAGGAACGTATGCCATATTCCAAGATACGATACCACCCGATCAGACAAAGCCAACCATCTTACTTCTCTTCGACCCGATAAGAGTGCGCAGGTAAACCAAACACCGTAGCAAGGAACTTCAACCATTAAAGAGGCATAGCAACAACATGCATTTGCCACTGGGCAACTTCAACAGTTCACCACTTGACAGCTTCAACCGACCTGGCAACTTCAACCCGCAAATGACTTTAACTTATAATACCATAGTATAACATTTCATAACATTTAATAACGGTAAAACTAATGCTAGCATTAGTCTCCACTTCCCAAATAATAAAAACAACAAAAGTCAAAAATAACATATGCTTTTGGCCTCTCCTCCTCGGGAAGAGGCCAAATAAGATGATGAAATAAATTGCCATATAGTTAATAGATGGAATTGGTTGTATACGCTGCAAACTTAGTGTATAAATTGCATACTCGTTAAATGAATTAATGCTAAAAATCGTGATTCTGATTACTATAGTCCCATGCCATTACCAAATGGCAGGGATTAATAAGCATAAAATCACTTGTGCTGCTAACCGAAGATGGGAGCATTAAATTGTGATGGTTCCATATCATGGATATTTGTCTCCTCGTATGTAACACTTACCTCCATTTCTTAAATATACTCACAGGTGTCCTATATACGACCCCTTTGCGCAAGGAATTTATGTCAAATTGTTGTCCCCACTGGATGAATGGTTGGGTTTTGTGTATTGATAGGTAAGCCTGTGTTAGCTTGTTTCTACCTTGGACTCTAATAAAAATGTGTTAAGGCCATTAAGGCATGTTTATAAATGCCTTCAGTCTCAAGTTTTTGTTTCTTCTTATGATATTGCTTACCACTACACAAATAGTGATGTTGATTCTCAAAACGGATTGGAGCCACACTGAAAACTATTTTTTTCTTTCTTTAATAAAAAATATAATATATTTATAGTATTTATGAGAAACCTAGGATGTCTTGAGCCCAAAACTAGAATTTTCTCCTTTCTCTCTTTTTTCTTTTTTCTTTTAATTAATTTATTAATTTTTTTTAAATTTATTCTTTAAATACAAGATAATATATAATATATTTAGAGTATTCATGAGAACCCTAATTAATTATTTTCTCAATATTTTTTTATTTTTTTGGGTTTATGAAAATAAGGTTAACAAATAATCGCAACCAAAAATTGATAATAGAAGGGAAATTTCCAAAACTCCAAATTGGATTGATTTTAATTTCACCACAAACAAAATTATCAATAAAACTAATTAAGTATACGTATTTTTATCGAATTTTTACGTTGATGTTACAAGAGTGGAAACCAACTCTGATACCATATGTAAGAACCCCGATTTAAAATATAAAAATAATTACATCAATTTATATGATTAATAATCAACACCCAATTATTCAACTATTTAACATAAAATTTTCAAAAAATACGAGTAGAGAAAAATTACCTGTATTGACGATATTCTTTATTTGTGCTTTCGGAGTTGACTAGCTGTAACAAATATTTTGGGGGTGAGTCTCCACCAAACTATAGGTTCAGCTGCACATAATATTTCTAAAGTTGGCCACTCCCAAACGCTCAATCAACGTACAACTACCAGAGAACCTTTTGTCTTACAACACTTTTCTCCCAAGAGAATGGATGAATCTCATACTCCCTAACGTCCATTACATAAACAAGAAAATCGAAAGGGATCCGCATGGACACATTCCATGTGTCAACATGCCAACTTTTATTTCTTTAATTTAAGTTTAGGTTAATTACGCCGTAAGGCGTTTCCCTTTGAAAGGAATAGCCCCAGCTGACTCCGTGTCTTATTGTTGACCGTCGATTTATGGTGTTAGACGATTAAACAAAATTTGATCGTTGATCGTAGGAAGCCGGAGATTAAAAGCAGTTTAGTTGATCATTGGAAGCCGAACGATTAAAATCAGTTCTCCTGTCATTCCTAAGGAACTGTCCCATCAATCTAGTCACAGGTTGTTTGGCTATGAAGATTGGTATCTTATGTTTGCCCATGTTTACTTGTTCGAAGCTCTACCCTCCCAAATTTGCTTTCCACTGCATAGTTTCTGCCAGGCCTGTTGCTATATTTGTTTTTCACACCGTCAAAGTTTGTTGTGCACAGCATAATTTCTGCCTGCATTGTCGCTGCTTCAGAAGCAATATGTGCAAAATCGCTGATCCAACTGAGAAGGGTGTTTGGTGGAAAGATGAGACCAAGTGGGTTCTATATTCTCCAGAGGATGCAAGGAAAATTCTGAGAGCAAAGTAGAATGGGGACTGAAATATTACGTTGGGTTCTGTTAAATCTGTCAAGTACCCTTCAGGAAAGCTTTATGCCATAGACCTGGTGGCCATGAAGCAAACCAATGTAAACACTGGCTTCTCCAGAGATATCAAAATCATCAATTCTTGCCCTACTGATGATCAGGTGAGTATATATACCCTTCAGCTCTTTTGGGTAATGGTTTCTGTGGGATTTTTAAGAGTGTGTTCTTAGAACAATATCTTTGTTTCTTGAAACAGGAAGATGTAGAGTCTGATGAAGAAGATGAATTAGTCACATTCTCTCGTCCTGTTAAAGTTGAAGTGATTAACCAGAGAAGGGAGTCTGATAAGATTGTCAAGATGGTTCCTTCTGTCACTGTAGACCTTGAGAAATTGACTTCTCACTGCCTCCTGGAGGATGAGTGCAATTTGGTTCTAAAGCTTCCCAGGGCTGCAGCTGCCCAATCGGATCGCATCAATTCCCTCAGCAAAAAGGTGTGCATTCATAGATTATGAAACTTTATGATTCAGAAAGCTTGAATTCATTTTTTGTTTTAATTATTTGGGCTAAGTAACATAAAAAACTTTGGAGTTACAGACTCTGGAGTTGCTGCTAGAGAAACTTACTAGCAAGGACTTTATAAAGAATGTGGTAAGGCATAAGATGCAGAGCAGAGGCTCTGAGTTGGTGTGGAAGGTCTGTCCCTGTCAATCATATGTCATAGGCCGGGTGGACAACCCCTCCATATATGGTCCTTTTCTTACCCAACTTTGCAAGATGGCAGAGGATGATCCCCTCTTTGTAGGTAAGGAGGATTGAATACTATCCATGATTCCTGCAATATGTTGGCATATGACCAGATATCCAATTGTTACTGAATTTCGCTGGTGTTAATTGCAGATCATCCTTACAGCATAGCAGAGAAAGGTTTTAGTACAGAAGGTGATTCTGTTGAGTACTTGTTTAACAACGGAAGGCGACTTACTAGAGTCTTGCCATTGCCAAGTGAAGGAGGTAGGGTATCTGTATATCTAGCCATATCAAAATCTGTACAGGAGAGAAGGGATATCCCACTGTCCAAAGGCGGTGCATTGCATCTGGCCGAACTAGTGTCAGTGGGTCATTCTGGCTATTCCTACTGAGCAATTCCTTTACGAGTATATGGCTAAGGTACTAATTATTTTGCTTTTGGAACATATTAGACACTCTATGTAAATTTCAAGTGAACGTAAACGCTTTTTATAAGACTTCTGGAAAGCATGGAAACCAAAGAGAAAGTAGTAAAGGTTAAGTTGTGATATGGTTTTGAGTGGATAACTTCCATTAAATAATACAGATGACTAGTGATTTTCTCTCGACGAGTTATGTCCTGTCCATACAAAGTATGTGGGATTAGATTAGTATAGATTCAGATTACTGGTTTTCTCCTGTTCCCTGTTTGAATGGTTTGCTCCGAATCAGACAGAAAGATTGAGACAGATTCTGGATCATCTGCTGCCAAGAGATGAGATTCAGATTCTGGAGATTGCAACAGCTCTTGGCCCAGGCGATTATAACTCTAGAGTCCCCATCTATGTTAGTCAAACCACATCCTGCCTGGAGTTTGATTATGAGGTTCGCCCTTGTTCCAAGAGAATGGCACTTAACAGGTTGATTTAGACAATCGGGCAGGTAGAAACGAATAGTGCCAGAACCACTACCAGCACCAGCACCACCTCCATCATTGCTCATTCCCCAACATGGAGGCAAGTGATAGCGATCAGCGCTCTCAAATATATGGCAAGCGATAGCGATAAGGGGGCTATTCTTCTATAACCAGGGCTCTTTCAACCAGGGTGAGGGTGAGCCAGCTGAACTCTCGACCACTATTTACCCACCCACCCCAGGGATGGGCTTAGTACCCGGATGATCCAATCAATCTGCTTGGCGAATCCACAGGGAGAGGGGACGACTCAATGGGGCTTCAATGGGGCCTAATTAGGGGCTACTCAATGAGGCTACTTTAAGCTGTCAATAATCCCAAAGGCTGGATGAAGGGTAACGAATTAATAGGGTGAATGCTGTACCAACTAAGCATGATTGAAGCAAGTGTGAAATCATATCCATCCTAGGTCTGCAGCCCTGCCATGATCTCCCCAGTGGTTCATATAGGAGCTATTGCCGTTTCATCCTTACCCGTGGTTATGATGTTGAATATGAAAATAGCAGAGATTCATGAAAAAGTATTTGAGAAATTGACTTCTCAATGCCTCCTGGAGGATGAGTGCAATTTGGTTCTAAAGCTTCCCAGGGCTGCAGCTGCCCAATCGGATCGCATCAATTCCCTCAGCAAAAAGGTGTGCATTCATAGATTATGAAACTTTATGATTCAGAAAGCTTGAATTCATTTTTTGTTTTAATTATTTGGGCTAAGTAACATTAAAAACTTTGTAGTTACAGACTCTGGAGTTGCTGTTAGAGAAACTTACTAGCAAGGACTTTATAAAGAATGTGGTAAGGCATAAGATGTAGAGCAGAGGCTCTAAGTTGGTGTGGAAGGTCTGTCCCTCTCAATCATATGTCATAGGCCGAGTGGACAACCCCTCCATATATGGTCCTTTTCTTACCCAACTTTGCAAGATGGCAGAGGATGATCCCCTCTTTGTAGGTAAGGAGGATTGAATACTATCCATGATTCCTGCAATATGTTGGCATATGACCAGATATCCAACTGTTACTGAATTTCGCTGGTGTTAATTGCAGATCATCTTTACAGCATAGCAGAGAAAGGTTTTAGTACAGAAGGTGATTCTGTTGAGTACTTGTTTAACAACGGAAGGCGACTTACTAGAGTCTTGCCATTGCCAAGTGAAGGAGGTAGGGTATCTGTATATCTAGCCATATCAAAATCTGTACAGGAGAGAAGGGATATCCCACTGTCCAAAGGCGGTGCATTGCATCTGGCCGAACTAGTGTCAGTGGGTCATTCTGGCTATTCCTACTGAGCAATTCCTTTACGAGTATATGGCTAAGGTACTAATTATTTTGCTTTTGGAACATATTAGACACTCTGTGTAAATTTCAAGTGAACGTAAACGCTTTTTATAAGACTTCTGGAAAGCATGGAAACCAAAGAGAAAGTAGTAAAGGTTAAGTTATGATATGGTTTTGAGTGGATAACTTCCATTAAATAATACAGATGACTAGTGATTTTCTCTCGACGAGTTATGTCCTGTCCATACAAAGTATGTGGGATTAGATTAGTATAGATTCAGATTACTGGTTTTCTCCTGTTCCCTGTTTGAATGGTTTGCTCCGAATCAGACGGAAAGATTGAGACAGATTCTGGATCATCTGCTGCCAAGAGATGAGATTCAGAGTCTGGAGATTGCAACAGCTCTTGGCCCAGGCGATTATAACTCTAGAGTCCCCATCTATGTTAGTCAAACCAATCCAGGGTCCTTAAAAAAGGACTGAGGACATGAGAGTGGGGATGGATTGAGCTCGACTACCTCTAAACTCTAATTTAATGGAAGCTTATTGATCTCTCAAGCGTATATTGTTTTGTCATGGTGAAATTTGTGGAAACCAAACTTCCCACTTATCTCTTAAACCTCACAATCATTAAACTACACATACTTATTAAACTACCCAAAAAAAAAAAAAAAAAACCTTTAAACCTAAAAAACAAAAACCTCAAGCTTACGGGTCCTTAGGAAGCTAATGTGATGAGCCTGGTTTACCTCAAGCTTACGGGTCCTAAGGAAGCTGTTGCAACGAGCCTGGTTTAATTACCCGCCATTCTTTTCTTATCGAGATTGCAGATTCAGATTATTTTGGAAATATGAAATACCATCCCTTATTGTCAAAATTTCAGAATATTTCTGAATCTGCAATTCCATTACACTCAAATTTAAGTCCTAGATAATTGAAATTTGTTGGAACTAGTCATACTCGAAGAAGACCTTACGCATGACAGGTTGAAACCCACGACCACACTGGCAGGACCGTCTAGAACTGCAACGAGTATAATACAACATTGAAGACTTCAGATCCAATTATATGGATTTCGAATTCATTTGGGTCAACAGAAAAATTAAAACAAATATTAAATTTATTTTTAAAATAACTACGGGGATTACTTCTGGGTTTATCGTTATTTTGTTTTAAATGTTAGTCCCTGTTATCTGGGTAAAAATACTGTATCGTTTAATTGCAATTTATGGATGGATTTGAATCATTGGCCCTTATTTCCTTTCTTTGGGTTCAGATCATTCAAGCCTTTAGTTCGCTTGACCAGGATGCCTCAAATTCAGTACTCAGATAAATACACTGATGATACTTATGAATACAGGGTTGTAACTCAGAGCTTGCGCTATTTTTTTTTGTTAAATAAAATATTTGTTTTGCTTTTTGGCTGGATGGTGGACTTTCAGATCCACTCAACGAACCGCATACTACATCTATCATTGACAACCTCCTATTGATTTAACCCTATACATACATACAATTGCAGTTGCCCTTCATTGCCACTGTAATTTGGAGCCTGGTTCTTTATTATTCAAAGAAAACGCTCTACCTGTAAACTCCTTCAATGCACTGTCATTCACATGGCAGAACATATTCTCCCATTCATGGGGTTTGATGGCCTTGTTGCCAAGGCCTGGAGCTCGATCTTGGGACACAACATTCCTAGACTCTTTCCAATCCACGACATACGCAGACACCCTCCTCCGAAACTTAGCCTTGAATTCACTCCAAGCCTGGTACTTGTAGTGATTGATCACTGTCCTCTGGGCCTTCACATACACTGTTCTGTATGCCTTCTTCAACTGAAAGCGGTGTATTACATTGAGCAACTTAGGAGAGGCAGCTTCCAAAAGAAGTATGGATTTGTAGCACTTCAGCTTCCTTTCCCTGCAAGTGTACCCTTGAGTAACCCCTCTCTGCGGGTGCTCCCGGAGGCCCGAGGGTCCAAAATTTCTGCATCTCAAAGAAATTTGCCTTGTCAATGCAGCCCCCGGTTTACTAAGATTTATTACTAATCTACTAAGATTTATTACTAATCGCCTCAGAGGTGCTTTTGATGCAGTATTCTTTAATGGGTACCCAATATTGGCATTGGCCTTGAGTTGCTTTAGCCATGAAGGAGAAAATACAAACTCGTCAACGTCAGTGTACATCATCCATTGACACTTCTGTTTGGCCATGAGAGCACAGTGTGAGAATCCAGATTCCTGTGTCTTGGCCCATGGCCATGGATGCCTGCTTACCTTGTAATTTTCTGACAGTAACCCTTCAACAGTTTCTGCCAGATCGTCTTCACTGTTGTTATCGTACAGAAAGAAGTGTTCCACACCCAGATGAGAATGGTAGATAACCGATTCTCTTATGTATTTTGCAACGTTGAACACCATGGTGCAGGCACAGAGTAGTCTCATTTTCTGTGCATTATCTTGAGTACTACTTTTGCTTGAATGATGAGATGGCGGGATTTCATAATAAGCGACAGAAGGAATTGATTTCCCATGGATTCGGAGAATGATTTCGGAGGCAATGAGCTGATAACGAACTGATTCATTGGGATGCTCGCATCTAAAGACTTCTTGTCCAGAGTGTGACCATAGTTTCAATGGTATTGTTGAATATGCAGCGTAGATATTTGGTTTCAATGTTCAGTCCTTGTCTATTGTTAATCCCTTTGGCAAATACAACAATATCCCTCTCTGTGGCCAAGCTCTCATATACCATATAATCTCATTTGATGGGTCTGGAATGATCAAAGTAACCCAATTTTGCTGTGATGATCTCTGGTAAATCTGAGCTATAATTAGCTGTGTCCACTAGGGCAACTGATGTTGCAGACCAGTGGGTTGGAGGGGGAGGAGCCTGGCATCTGACTGCAGCTCGTGGTTGGGTAGAATATCCAAATTGTAAATACTCGATGGCATTCACTGGTGTATGGATTTGTTGCGAGAATGAACAGCTGGGGGATGATTTGTGGGATATCAGATTGGAGTTTGCAGAAGACAGGC
Organism: Pinus tabuliformis; assembly: GCA_031772625.1. NCBI lineage: Eukaryota > Viridiplantae > Streptophyta > Pinopsida > Pinales > Pinaceae > Pinus > Pinus tabuliformis. Next base: position 778,416,773 of record CM062812.1, on the reverse strand, counting down.
GTACTAAGAAGAGGACTTCCTCAGGAAGAAATACAATGTCTTGGATGAAGGAACTCCTGTTGGTTTGATTGGTTAGCAACAGGGGAAAGCTCTTTGTGAATTTTGCAGCCTGTGGTTTATACAGATTGGGTTCTTTCTCCATTAAGCTTTCTTGCAGGCTTCCATATTGAAAAAAAAACATTTCTTGACCATGTCTTGGTATTAACCCAGTATGATTTAACTGTAGAGCCAAGAACAAAGTATCTATTAGCTACAAAAACCATTCTGCTATTCAACATTTTACAGACATTTATGCATCAAGAATTAATGCCTAGAAAAATGGGGCTCTGCAACAACCTTGTAAAAATAAGGGTAATAAGTTGTTTCTGGCTGTCTACATCAACATATGCAGCTAAACAAAGCCACCGAAATTCATATTTTACTTGTTTAGGATTGTAATGTATAGATCAACATTCAAGAAGATAGTAATTATATATACCTTGGAAGATGAGATCTGAGACGGTTGTGCCTGCAATGACGAAAACCAGAAAAACTAGGAGAAGAAGAAGGAACCCAGAATTTCTATTGCCCATTCTCGAGAAAACAGATCCATTTGATGCCCATAATAGTTTGTAGTCTGTAAAATCATTGTTTATTAATGATTCCTTACTAGTACTTCTACGGTTTCTGGACATTATTGATGTATCTTTAACAGCAGCAACTTGCAAGGTGTCAGAGAGATACAACAACAACTTGCAAGGTGTCAGAGTTGTTCCGCTGCTGCACTGTACCAGAGCTTTTCTTTCAGAATGAAGTGCTACAAGAAATAACGCAACTATAAATAATACAGAGCACAGACACAGAGGGGGCATGGAAGAAGTTGCCATTGAAAATCGATAAATTGTGCATCGACGGTGAGTAACCTGAGAAATCTCAGTGGAGCTGTGCCTGAAGTATCCAGAGACTAAAGTTAATCGGAAATCTTTTCTGTTGTCTGAAGTAGAATTTTCCTTTTCCTATTTTTAACGAAAATTCAATGGTAAAATTTTGGATTTAAATTTATTTCAAATTTGATTGATAAACTGTTCTAAATATTTTATTGAAAAAATATATTAAATTTTATAATATTAAGAAATATTTCAATATATAGTTTTTAGGTGTAACATTAAAATTTGGAAAGATTGAAATTAAAAGAAAAATAAATCAATATATTATCTACCTAAAATGAAGATTAAATGTCACCTCATCAACTTTATAAGCTGAGATTTTTGTTCTAGTGTCATTTTCTAAGCCAAAACCCAAAAAAGTCAATGAATTTTAAAAGGTTCTAGAATTCATCTCAATAAATTGGAAACTAATTTTAAATTAATATGTAGCTCAAGTGGCAATGGTCGTGGAAATGAAGTCTCACCAAACCGGAGATCTTGGGTTCGATTCTTGTGCTACCCTCCCTGGAAATGGGGTGAATAACGGACATGTAAAAACTCGAAAATGAGAAGGTCCCACCTAAGCTTACAAAAAAAAATATTTATTTATTTATTTATTTATTTTTATTAAAAAAACAAAATAAATAATAAATTATTCAGTAATATATATTCAAAATTTATCAAAATAAATAATAAATAATGCTTAATTAAAATTGAATATAAATATAAATAAATAATTTTTTTTTTTTTTTTCAATGTTAATATAAAAAATTAAATAAAAAAAAGTCAATGAATTTTAAAGGTTCTATAATTCATCTTAATAAATTGGAAATTAATTTTAAAACAAGTTTTTAATATCTATTTTTTCATTTTTTTTATTAAAAAAACAAAATAAATAATAAATTATTCACTAATATATATTTAAAATTTATCAAAATAAATAATAAATAATGCTGAATTAAAATTGAATATAAATATAAATAAATTAATTTTTTATTTTTTTTCAATATTAATATAAAAAATTAAATAAAAAAATTATATTAAAAAATAGCGTTTTCTTTTGAAATGAATTGCCCCAGTGGACGCCGTGTCCTATTGTTGACCATGGATTTGTGGTGTTAGACGATTGAACATTTTTTTCAAGAAGACGATTGAACATATAAATATAAATAAATTAAAAATATTTTTTTTCAATATTAATATAAAAAATTAAATAAAAAAATTATATTAAAAAATAGCGTTTCCCTTTGAAATGAATTGCCCCAGTGGACGCCATGTCCTATTGTTGACCGTGGATTTGTGGTGTTAAACGATTGAACGAAGTTTGATCATTGATTGTTGGGCAAAATGATAGTTTCATCTCTCAGATACCTAGTTTATATGGGGTTAGGTGCATTCTTCAAATATTGTAATACTTTTCATGTGTGGATTTATATGATGGGGTTAGGTTATGTTGCGCACATACAGAGGCTTGGTCATGTACTCACTTTCTGTCTTTTTCTATGGAATAGATGTATGCTTAATAATCAACACCATCAAACCGTCTTAGTGATGTCTGTCATGAATTTACATGTATTCTTAGTCGTAGAATAGGCCTTAAGCCAAGGGCAGACCCCGCGTCCAATTTTGTGCTTTTCATTCTTTGTTGGACAAGCCTTTGTTTTTAGACCTGCTTGATTTCTATCAAGTGAAAATAAGAACCTCACAGTCAGTATATAAAAGGATGTAATGTCAAATATCTTAATAAAATTGAAGGAATCATTGCCCATGATATCTGGAATTTATTAAGAAATTTGCTTTTGCTGAGCTAAAGGATCGATGACTGTTCCAGTCCTGCAATCATATCTGTTAACCTCAAAATCTCCTTATAAGATGTATTCGAAATTCTCTGTCATCATGGCCCTCCACCCAAGACAACCTATTGATGTCTAGATTGAAGGTTTTCCATGAATTTATGTAGGTCCCTTTAAAGTTAGAATGCCAGGTAATTAAATAAATGTAGAGAAGGAGACGATGTGTCCACGTTGTTCTTACATTGCAAATAATTTCTTGGAAGTTTGGACATATATTAAATAAATGCCCGATAACTGCGTTTGGTCAGTTACAATCAGATGCATATCAAAGTTTCTTTGAGATAATGCATATTAAAGTTTCTTTGAGATATTTATAGTTTTATCTTAGAGTGTGGGTATGCTTGATTGCTGGCTATCTAGGTGGTGAGTTGAATATCTGTAATTAGAGTTTTATTTAACCCAAATGGATTATTTTGATGATTGGGCATTATGTGTCATCTCCAGACATGTGGTTCTCCTTTCGAAAACTGCCAGATTGCTTCCCAAGAACCGACTTCTCAATGAAGTAAGCACCGCATTTTTGTTCTCAAATGCTATTTTCAATGCAAATGCATATGTTCTCCCAACTTCCCTATGTGGTAATGAGCACCTAGTTTGTTTTCAAATGCCATTTTTAATGCAAATGCATCTGTTTTGCCAACTTCTCAATGTGTCATCAACACCTAATTTCTTTTCAAATGCCATTTTTAATGCGACAGAGAACAAACTTACTCCAAACACTTAAGTGATAAAAGAAACACAAGATTTCAAGTATTCAAACCGTGTTAATGATGCCTATCATGAATTAACATGTATTCTTAGTCGTGGAATAGGCCTTAAGCCAGGGGCAGACCCTGCATCCAATTTTGAGCTTTTCATTCTTTGTTGGACAAGCCTTTGGTTTTAGACCTGCTTGATTTTTGTCAAGTGAAAATAAGAACCTCACAGTCAGTATATAAAAGGATGTAATGTCAAATATCTTAATAAAATTGAAGGAATCATTGCCCATGATATCTGGAATTTATTAAGAAATTTGCTTTTGTCGAGCTGAAGGATCGACGACCGTTCCAATCCCACAATCATATTTTTTAACTTCAAAATCTCCTTATAAGATGTATTTGAAATTCTTTGTCATGATGGCCCTCCACCCAAGACAACCTATTGATGTCTAGATTGAAGGTTTTCCATGAATTTATGTAGGTCCCTTTAAAGTTAGAATGCTAGGTAATTAAATAAATGCAGAGAAGGAGACGATGTGTCCACGTTGTTCTTACATTGCAAATCATTTCCTGGAAGTTTGGACATATATTAAATAAATGCCTGATCACTGCTTTTGGTCAGTTACAATCAGATGCATATTAAATTTTCTTTGAGATATTTATAGTTTTATCTTTGAGTGTGGGTATGCTTGATTGCTGGTTGTCTAGATGGTGAGTTGAATATCTGTAATTAGGGTTTTATTTCACCCAAATGGATTATTTTGATGATTGGGCGTTATGTGTCATCTCCTGACATGTGGTTCTCCCTCCGGACACTGCCAAATTGCTTCCCAAGAACTGACTTCTCAATGAGGTAAGCACCGCATTTTTTTTCTCAAATGCTATTTTTAATGCAAATGCATCTGTTTTGCCAACTTCCCAATGTGGTAATCAACACCTAATTTGTTTTCAAATGCCATTTTTAATGCGCTAATCTGTTTGTTTGTTTTATTTTTTATTTTTATTATTATAAACATATTAATAATTTTAACCAAATTGATATTCTTTTTGGTCCATAACAAATGGCGAGCCATTGGAGTTCAACAGTCTCATGGATGGGTGCACTATGCCATTCATCGTCCTGAGCCACACATCATGTTATTCAAAAGACCTTTGAATTACCAGCAAAACCAGCAGCAACAGGCTGGGGCTCAATCTCAACCTATGGGTCTGAAAGCCCATTGAGTTCTATTGTGGGCAAAGCGGGGGCTCACTCTCAACCTATGGATCTGAAATCCCAATGAGTTTTATTGTGGGCAAAGCGGAATGGCCTGCCTGATGTGCTCAATTTTGAATGATTGATTGGATTTTATTATATAAATAATTGAGAGAAACGAAGAATAATAATTTGTATAATTTTGATTAAGGATTTATTTTATTTTAGGCAATTTATTGACTAGGTTTAGTTTGAATGATTGAATTATTATAATATTTATTATTTTGAATCAAAATACAATTCTTTCAATTTAACATTTCTATCGGCCTCTCTTTGCACCTTTTGGGGCAATTGCTAGTTATATTAAGTTACTTGAAAAATCATTCTCCTACAATGTATTTTAGGTATCACAGGAGGGAAACAGTTATTTCCATTGATTGAGGAATCATTTAGGCAATTTCAGTCTTGTAGAAAAGATTCGTGTTGGTTCAGCGTGGGCTCGAAACTTTTTCGTTGTCATCTAATTAATGGATGCATTAGATTGACCATAACAAAATATCCATTTTCAAAGTACACATAACTAACTATTGCAATTGTAACTCATTATCATCCACCCTTGCTTTCAACAATGTCCATTCACATGTCGCTATTATTCTCCACTCTATGCCTTACGACGTTTCCTTTGCAACATAAGGTGCAAATGCTAGTTTAATATTTCTCTTAATTTAACTCTTTCGTATTTTATTCCTTCTTATTTTTTGTTAACTTTAATTATTCTTACCATTTTTATAGTTTAGTCCATTTCATATATGAGAAAATCGAAAGGGATCTGCATGGACACATTCAATGTGTCAAGATGCCAACTTTTATTTCTTTATTTTAAGTTTCGATTGATTTAATATTTCTCTTAATTTAACTCTTTCTTATTTTATTTCTTTTTAGTTTTTGTTAACTTGACTTATTCTTACCATTTTTATAGTTTACTTCGATATATATTTATTTCGAACTTGATTTTATTATTTTATTTTCTTTCTTTCTTTATTATTATTATTATATTATAATCCCTATGTTGTTGCTGCCATGTGTGTGTTTGACAATATACCAAGCTTAACGGTATCACTCGTAAACTTGGACCCATCCTTCCCATTGCTTTACTTCATAGGAAGCAATACATGGAAATAATATTTGCGATCAAGTTCAGTGGTCATGATCTATTTTATACATGATTCACTTTGAATTAACCAATGTTTAAGTGAAACGGGAGAGAAAATTCAAAATACCATTGAATGATAAGTTTAGCACAACCATATTTATATAGCCAAACTTAGATACCCTTCCAATTTCTTTACAGTGCAGTACATCATACGTCTAAACAGTAATGATCCCAATTCATCATAGAGCCATGCATATAAGTTAGATTGAAACTTACTGAAAAAATGAGACTGTGAGGGGCTTGAATATTTTAAGGGGAAAGTAGCATATCACCAGGTGGCCTATGATAGAATACCCTTCCGATGTTCCACAGCATCTTTACGTTTTTTTCTACTTTTTGTCTTTCATCCCATCTCCTGTTTTACATAATTTATTGTCACACTCTGCAACCGGGGCTGCCTGCATGTGGGACACACAACCCTAATGCTGAAATACAAATCCAATTAAATCCTCGCTAAATATGTTTCCATGTTTAACATTCGTGACCCTAAAATACTACTACACAGACTGGACACTCCGCAGACACAGAAACTATAGAGCAACCGGACAGGACAGGACAGGACAGATGAATCGCATGTGTGTTTTCCAGCAAAGCGCAAAGTCGCATCGACTTAGAATAATCAACTCTTACCTATTAGTTTAATGTGAGTTCCATTGTTTAATGGAAGCATGGGGCTATGAGCATCAACCATCCGAAGCAAATATTATACAAAAATTAATTAACTATGAAAGTCACAATAATGCTTCCACTAATACACTGTCTAGTTCAGACAGACATTATCTTTAAACGTATCGTGCTTTGTTCCATAGTTCACATTAACCCAGCACAGAAACACCACGGCCACGCACGCATTCACTACAGCCATGCCTGCACTGGGGCCTATTGTTGAAATCAATGTTATCAAATCAATCACTTCAATCCTCCGCAATCTGTCAAAAAAATCAGCATTGCAGCGGTGTTGCCATAGCCCATTCTGTCGTATTGGACTACGTGTCGGTTGCTCCTATGGAAATTAAAATACATCAGTTTAATGTATAAAAACTTAAACCCTAATGCTATCAATTTCAAACCTACAAACCTGCCTAATGTCATAATGGCATATATCATTACTTTTTGTATCTGTCAACTACATTTGGTAATGGATTTGTAATAATTTATTGAGGCGCACCAAAAAGTCAATCCAATCCAACAGATTTCTGCATATGCCCTAGCCTATTGAATACCCAGAATCAATTTTAAAACACGCTTTTTGTAGAGTGCAAATCCTACGATAATGCTCCTTCATTTTGATAACAGAATCCCCTTTCACGTTATTCAATACAAGCCCTTTTCGTCGTTTTTATTTTACTTTCTTCTCATATTTTATTGCATGACAACCGAATCCGATCATCTTTTTTAAATTCCGCACATTACTCTCCCGTACCGAAGAGCTACAAACTTTATGAAAGTGTAATAATTTTGGAGTGACACATAAGAGACAATTTTGTAGGCATTATCAAGTTGTTAATTAATTAATATTGATTGCTAGGATGTGTGAATAAGCTTTTCATTGTCGGCTTGATCATCGAATCCCCTCCAGACTATTGAATTAAAACTTTTTTCTCGTCTTTCTTTTCTGTTTCTTCTAATACTTCTCTGAAAGATTTAGGGCAGAGGAGCCTCGCTCAGTCCTTTAGTTGTGGAGATCAAATTTAACTCATATTAGAACTAGGTAAAACAGAGTGATTGGGCTGTAAATTGAGACGTGAAATTTCCAGAGACATATAGCAACAAATTATATTTTAGATTTTAATTTGCAAACACATGAAAATAAGTTCGCATGATAACTCCTTCACCAAGTAAAAAAAAATTCTTAAAATTTGCGGCATAACTCACTGTAAAACTTAATAACAAATTGGCTTTCCTCTTCACCTTTCAGACTTACGACTTCTAACTAAGCTAAATATTTAAAACATACATTTCAATACATTAATTCATGACAATGTCAAAGTACTAAGACATAGTATGGGCCCTTGTACAAAATATATGATTTTTCTGAAGTTGCAGATGTTGAGGAGTAGTTGCAGAATAAATGTTTGACCATAAGTTTTAACCAACTCTTCATTAAGTGCACATTCTTTCTTAATTACCTGATGTGTGTTGTGGAGTGAAGAATTTGTACTTCTTCATTTAACCCTTCATTAAGTGCAAATTCCTGCTTAATTACTTGATGTGTTCTGCTTTAATGTGTCCTTCACCCTGCAAACAAAATCCACAACCTGCCAAGAAAGTCTATTTGCTTGACTTATTTGTATATTGCTGTCAGTTTATTTAAAGCTGTTGTTGAGATTATTTTTCCCACAACTTCCTTGCCTGAGATGACCAAATCCAATAAGCTTTCACACATATCCATCGTATTGGGTTGGGCTGTACTCAGGAGCTAGAAACTTTATTAAGGTGTGATCATTTGGAACGAGACATAAGAGACAATACTGTATGTATAGCAACTTCTTATTTCTGTGAATACCAGTGTGTAACCTGTTTGAATAAGCTTTCTATTGTCGACTGAATATCGGAATGCCCTCCCGTTATTTAATTTGGAATGGGACGTAAGACACAATTTTGTATATCTAGCAACTTATTATTTCTATGTATATTAGTCTAAGATGCCTGAATAACTTTTGAATGCACCCTGAAATCTTCAATATTATTTATCCTGGCTTTGAGTAAAACTTCAATATTTTGTAGCCGTGTTTATAATATGACTCAACTGTATGATACAGTAAAGCTAATATCCATAAAAATTTAAATGTTAACCACGTCTGATTCAAATGAAAGTTGTTGACTATGTATAAATTTCAATCCTCTTATATTTTAAAGAGTTAGAACAGTTGTACTGTGTATTGTTACTAGTGCGTTGCTAATGGAGAATTATGGAATACTGTATTAAATGGACTTAGTCAGTAGTGAGTTGTGTGCTGAAAAACCCTAAAGCAGATTCTCCAGTAAATGGATTTAATAGAAAAAATATTGCCACGGGAACGTTAGTGGAATTAAAAGGTCCTTAACGGGCAAAATGATGGATAATACCTAATATTACAAAATAAAAAGTTTGAGTGGGAGTGAAGTTACCGTCTAAGCTTTTCTAAACCTATTAAAAGTTAAAATATATTTATACATCGAATCAAATTCCACTCATGATGGTGAGATGTCAATTTCTTTCGTCATATGAAGACCAGCTCAACCACATTAATATTATATACTTTATTTATAATTACCATTGAAAAAGTTATAATAATAGAAATGATATTATAAAAAGTTATTACTATTATTATAATTAATAATTTATATTAATTATTAATATGAAATATAATCTATTATAATTTAATTTTAAACTACTTAATACAATTTAAATATTTAACAATAATATTTATTCGATGATTATAGTAATATTAATAAATAATAATAATCTCAATAACATAAAAATTCAGTAATAACAATAACATTTTTAAATAATTATCAATTTTTTAAATTATTAATTAGTAATTCATAATATTATTATTAATAATAAATTATTAATTTTTAAATATTTATTTATTAATTAAATAATTAAATATTTAATCATTAATCAATTCATTATTAATGGTTTAGTCAGAATAATTTTTATTTTTTTTATATGGTTGTTTTTCTTCTTTTTCTTGTCTTTATTTCATTTATAAATAAATAAATTATTATATTTTAACATATATATATGAAATAAAAAAATAATAGCTTAGTATTATAAATAAATAATTTTAAAAACAAATAATGGGTAATTTATAACATCTAGTCTATAACTAATAATTAAGAAATATTATTTTTATTAATTCAATAACTAATTCCTAACGGTTAATTTCTAACAGCTAACTCGGGAGCATGATGCATCCTTGCTATTTATTCTTTAGGATCAATAGATTTTTTCACCTTTGTCTTGAGGATGAGCCACATTAGTTGGACCATGGTTGACTATCATTGTCACAATGTGACGTTGGACGAAGGGACAATTTTTGGCACAATGTGACCATGATTTCCATGGTTGATTTACATATTGAGACATTCTTTGACACAATGTGACATTGGAACATGGTTGATCATTGTTGATTTTCATTTTGAGATAATCCTTGTCACAATCCGACATTATTTGGTTTTCATATTATGAGAATGTTTGTCACAATGTGACACTAGGGCACAGTTCTTTTTCATATGCAATATTGGACCATGTTTGATTCTCATATTGAGAGAATATTTGTCATAATGCGACGTTGGACCATGGTTGACCATGATTGAAGTTATAAAACATGATCGACCATAATTGATATTATAAAGCCAAAGGATTAATACTAAAAACCCAAGGGATTATAAACCTAAGCGAATGATATTAAACCCTAGGAATATGAACCCTTAGATTAATAAACCTAAGGGATTGATATTATAAACCCAAGGGATAAAAATTGTAAACCCAAGGTAAATAAACCCTAAGATAAATATTATAAACCCTAAAATAAACATGATTAACCATAGTTGACCATGGTTTATTTCCATATTGAGACAATCCTTGTCACAATGCAACATTATACCATGGTTGACCATGCTTGACTATGATTGATTTTCATATCAAGACAATATTCACCACAATGTGACATTAGACAATCATTGACCATGGTTGATTTCCATATTGAGACAATCAATGTCATAATGCAACATTTTACCATGGTTGACCATCATTGGCTATGATTAACCATGGTTGACCATTGTTGGCTATGATTGACCATTGTTAACCATGATTGATATTGTAAACCGAATGGATTGATACTATAAACCTAAAAGAATAATAAACCCAAGGGATTAATAATAAACCCCAAGGGATTATGAACCTAAGGGAATAATATTAAACCCAAGGGACTAATATTATAAACCCAAGGTATATAAACCCTAAGATAAATATTTATCTTAGGGTTTATATACCTTTTTGTAATATTAATTCCTTGGGTTTAATATTATTCCTTTGGGTTTATAATCCCTTAGGTTTAAAACTAAAAACCCAAGGAATTATAAACCATAGGGAATAATATTAAACCTTCAGGATTAATATTAATTACAAACCCTGTGAATAAGATTATACCCTAGGAATATGAAAACTTAGATTAATAAATCCAAGGAACTGATATTATAAACACAAGGGAATAATATTAATCCAAGGGATTAATACTAAAAATGGTAGAATTTATATTCCCTTTGGTTTATAATATGAATCCCTTTAATAAACCCTACAGACCTTAAGGAGAAATCAGGGATTGAAGGAATCGCTCTAAAATTTTGGGAACCCTAGCTCACGACAGGAGGCAATGACAACATCAACCGCAGTCATTGCAGAAGCACCTCACTTCTAGCTAAGTCCTCAACACCCATCTCCTCCCTTGAAGCTCGTCTCGCCATCAGATCTGGTACAATTCATGCCGATCCACACTACTGGCTCATGTGCAACAAGCCCTCACTGATGGTCAAGCCCGGATCTGAATTGGGAACCGCATATAACCTATCTGATTCTAAGGAAGATCTCTATTTTTCCATCGTAGTGCAGACAGTTGACATCCCTAAGAGCAGCAATTGTCTGGGGAGAAACCCCAGGACGTGGGATCTAGTTGTTTCTAGGGGGATCCAACAGAGCAACCCAGATCTGATATACGACGTAATTGTATGTGTTCCGATAAGGATAAACTACCCTCATTCAGGTAGCTTTGCAACAGTAGGATCCCTGATAAGGTTAGAACTCAAGCAAATTCCTCAGATCCGAGGATCCCTGATAAGATTAGAGCTCAAGAAAATTCCTCAGATCAGAGGATCCCTACAGCTCATTGATAGGGAGATCTTGATGGGTGGGTGTGGCCCTCGGGGGACTTGGAAGGCCTACCCATCTCCGAAATACGACATTTCTTACAAATATGGAAGGGGGCCCTCAGAAAGGGGCAGCCCAATAGTATATCAAGCCAAGCGCTGGCCAGATCTAGACAATCGCCAATGTATCCATGTAGGCAATCAGCTTGACGGACCTACAAAAAACACCCTCTTTATGGTGGACTAGGCACAATAGAAGAAGGTTGGGGATTTTTGCCTAGAAGCTCTGTCTACAGAACCAACTATAATGGGCCCTATGGCTCCCCTTCTAAGCCAAAGAGAGCCAGTCAGCGAGCCTGAATAGGAGATAATAAGGCACAGACAGATTCCCATTTTCTGGGTTTCCTTTGGGCAGACAGAAAAGGCAGATCCAGCAAATCCAGGCATGGACAAGGTCAATCCACCATGTATGAATGCAGATCTGGCGCAAATATTTATTAGATCGATAGAAGGCAGACATTGCTGTGTACAGATCAGAAGAGGGACGAGCATTCAAGAGTTAAGAAAGGAGATCCAGATCAAACTGGGAACCCCAACAACATACCAAAATCTGATATACACAGGATTCAGCTTGCAGGACCATCACTCACTTCAGGACTATGGAGTCATTAAAGATTCAACTATCATTCTCAACCTGAGACTGCGAGGCGGATGCAAGGGAGCCAGTTCAAAAACTTCAGGCTCCTTTCGTGATGCAATGAAAGGAAAGGAACCATTGCAAAACAAACCAGCACCCACATCAGAGCTACCAGGCCCCTACATCATGGAACAGAAGCCGGAATCACCAATGCTTACAGTATCTCTGCTGGAGGTAACTGATCTATACACAGATTTAGCCCATAATGGTGTTATATGTAGATTTAATGGTTTTTTGCCAAAATCAGACACACTGCATCAATGGATCTTCTCATCATGGTCATCTAACTGTGAAATATATCTATGCCCTAAGGGGTTTTTCATAGTTAGATTTAGCATAGAACAAGAACGAGACAACATCATCAATCAGGGGCCTTGGTTTTGGGGCAATGCTGGCCTCTTCATCACTCCCTGGTTCCGGAACTTCAATGCCCATACCATGATAGTTTCAACAATGCCAATTTGGGTAAGGTTGCATAACCTCCCACTACATTTTTGGCATCAAAAATTTTTAATAGCCATTGGGAACTCCTTGGGAAAGTTCCTTAAAACAATGAAGACAAAGCTATTCGGGCAATTTTCACATATGCCAGAATATATGTAGAATTGGACCTGAGTCAAGGACTACTAGATCACATCACGTTGAATTTTAATAATTCACTATGGACACAACCGCTTGACTATGAGAACTCAACATTCAGATGTCACGGATGCTTGCAAACAGGGCACCTACAATACGCCTATCCACTGGCCAACAAGGAGCCTAAAGGGAATAAGAAACAATAGAAAAAACCCAAAGGTTGGCAGCATACCAAACCGCTGGTAGAGGAGGAATTGAAGACAAAACCTACAGGCATGCAAATGAGACAGGAAAACATACAGGAAGAGAATACCCGATGACCTAACTTGGGGTAAAATATTTGGAAACAACAGCAAGAATTACAACTGGAAATAAGTGGCACCAAATGAACACATGGTTCCGAAGGATCAGAATCTAATAAAGAACAACCAGTGAATACAATGGAAAACTAGCTTGCCATTATTTCTCCCACTCCTAACACTGGAGGTTGGCAAAGAGTGGAGAAGAAGAAGGGCAGGAAAGTATAGGCCCACTGGATCAATTCTTCTTTTCTTATTTTTTGTATTCTTATGTTTCCTGATTTTCAGGAATAGCTCATATGCATATGCTTTATGCATCTACAAAATGTAATTTTCTTCATATGAATAAAATTACGACTTTTTTCTACGGGAAAAAAAATGAATCCCTTAGATTTATAATATTAGTCCCTTAAGTTCATAAGCCCTATGAATAAAATTATACCCAAGGAATACTAAAAACCCAAGGGAATATAAACTCTAATGATTTTAGTGTTAATCCCTTGAGTTAATACTATTCCCTTGGGGTTTTAGTATTAACCCCTTGGGTATATTAAATTCCCTTGGGTTTATAATGTCAATCTCTTGGGTTTATTAATGTAAGGTTTCATATTTAGAGGGTATGGTATTATTGATAGGGTTTGTAATTAATATTAATTCCTAGGTTTTATTATTATTCCATAGGGTTTATAATTCCTTGGGTTTTCAGTATTAAACCAAGTGATTATAAACCCAAACAAATAAAAATAAACCCAAGGAATGAATATTATAGACCTAAGGTATATAAACCCTAAGATAAATATGAAATACATTTGAGTAAATATGGTTGACCATGGTCAACCATGGTCGAGCATCGCATTGTGACAATGACTATCTCAAAATGAAAATCAACCATTATCAACCATGGTCAATAATGTTTATTTTAGGGTTTATAATATTTATTTTAGGGTTTATATACCTTGGATTTATAATATTTATTTTGGGGTTTATATACCTTTAGTTTATAATATTAATCGCTAGGGTTTAATATTATTCCCTTGTGTTTATAACTCTTTGGGTCGTTAATATTAATTCCTTGGTGTTTTAGTATTATACCCTAGGAATATGAACTCTTAGATTAATAGGCCTAATGGACTGTTTTATAAACCCAACGAGTTAATACTAAAACCTCAAGATATTATAAACTGAAGGGACTAATATTATTAAACCCAAGGGCTAATATTATAAATCCGAAGTAGATAAACCATTGGTTAACCATGATTTATATTGAAACTAAGTTATTAATACTATAAACCTATGAATAATATTGTACCCTAGGAATATGAACCCTTATATCAATACATTGAAGGGATTGATATTATAAACCCAAGGGATTAATATGAAAAGCCCAAGGGAATAAACTTAGGATATTAAAAACCTAAGGGATTATTTCCTAAGAATATTAAGTTTAGGGTTAATGGGGGGTTATTCCCTAAGAATATAAACCCTGAACTTAATAAACTCAATGGATTAATATTCTAAACCCTAAGCTTAATATTAAACCCTAGGAATATAAACCCTATGATCAATTTTAAAAACCCAAGGAATTTATATTATAAAACTAATGGATTATAAACTCAAAATATTTATATTAAACCATAGGATTAATTATAAACCTTATAAATAATATTATACATTAGGAATATGAACCCTTAGATTAATAAACCAAAAGGATTGATATTATAAACCCAAGGAACTAATAAATGCAAGGGATTAATACTAAAATCCCCAAACCCAAAGGATTAATATTGTAAATCCAAGGCATATAAACCCCTAGATAAATATTATAAATTGTAAAACAAACATGGTTGATTTTCATATTGAGACAATCTTTGTCACAATTCGATGGTTAACCATGATTGATTTTCATATTGAGAGAATATTTTTCACAATGTGATGTTGAACCATGGATGAGTACTAAACCCTAGGAATATAAACCCTAGAATTAATGAACATAAGGGATTAATATTGTAAACCCTACGCTGAATAATAAACCTAGGACTATAAACCAAATGACTAATATTATAAAGCCAAGGAATCTATGTTATAAACCCAATTGATTATAAACTCGAGGGATTTATATTAAACCCAAGGATAACCTATCAATAATATATTTATACCCTAGGGATATGAACTGTTAGATTAATAAACCTAAGGGATTGGTATTATAAACCCTAGGAATTGATATTATTGAGATTATGGTTGACCATGGTTGACCATGGTTGAGTATGGTTGATTTTCATAGAGAGACAATCTTTGTCAGAATGTGACGTTGGACCATGGTTGACTATGATAGATTTTCATATGGAGAGAATCTTTTTCATAATGCGATGTAGGACCATGGTTGATTTTCATATTGAGAATCCTTATCATAATGCAGTGGTTGACCATGATTGATTTTCATATTGAAAGAATTTTTGTAACAATACGACGTTGGACCATGGTTTACCATTGTTGAAAATTAAACCCTAAAATTAATAAACGCAAGGGATTAATATTGTAAATCCTACATTGAATAATAAGCCTAGGAACATAAACCCAAGGAATTTATATTATAAACCCAATGGATTATAAACCGAAGGTGTTTATATTAAACCCAAGGAATATTAATATAAACCTATCAATAATATTATACCCTAGGGATATGAACCCTTAGATTAATAAACCCAAGGGATTTATATTATAAACCATAGGGATTGATATTATGGTTGAACATGGTTAACCATGGTTGATTTTCATATTGAGACAATCACTGTCTCAATGTCATGTTAGATGATGGTTGACAATGGTTGACCATGATTTACCATGGTTGAGCATGGTTGATTTTCATAGGGAGACAATCTTTGCCACAATGCAACGTTCGACCATGGTTGACAATGATATATTTTCATATTGAGAGAATCTTTGTCATAATGCGATGTTGGACCATGGTTATTTTTCATATTCAGAACCTTTATCACAATGCATCGTTGGACCATGGTTGACCATGGTTTGACACAATGTGACGTTGGACAATGAGACAATCTTTGTCATAAGGTGACTATGGTTATTAATGATCATTGACCATGATAGGTAAAGGTTGACTTTCAAATTGAGACAATATTTGTCACAATGAGACGTTGGACTATAGTTAACCATGGTTGACAATCAATAACTATGCTTGGCCATGGTTGATGATGGTTGACCATGCTTGATATTTACATTGAGAAAATATTTGTCAGAATGTGATGTTGGACCATGGTTGGCCATGATTGATTTCCATATTGATCATGATTGACCATGGTTGACAATGGTTGAAATTTTTTTATTTTCATCTTGGGACAATATTTCTCATAATGTGATGTTGGTTAACCATGGTTATAAACCCAAAGAAATTATATTAAACCCTTGGAATACAAACTCTTAGATTAATAAACCAAAAAAAATTATATTATAAACTCAATGGATTCTATTATAAACCAAATGAATGGTAATTGACAATCAAAAGAAGTGATTATTCATTTTATATTTTATAAGAAATTATATATTTATCTACCGACTATTCATTCCTCCCACGTCGAAATTATTTCCAAGATTATGTATGTATGATAGGGCTCTCATAAATTAACATGGTGTTTGATTTGTCTATAACATTAACAATTATATTATTATTATAGTATTAAATTAAGAGTTCTTTAATGAACCATAATCTTAAACTATTTCAAAAAGTCAAAAGTTATAAAAATTTATCATCTTTATGACACTAAGATATTTGTATCCCAATTTATATATATATATATGATATTAAAAAAATAAATACATTTTAATAAAACTTATTATATCATTTTGATAAAGTGTAATAATTTGAAATCACTTTTTAATTAAAAATAGATATGAAACCTTCTATTCATTAACTCACTCCAATTTATGAATTTAATAAATAAACAAAATTTACACCAACTTGCAACTTTTCTATAATAAATCGTTCGACCTTATTACTTTATGTGCGCACTCAAAGGGGTCAAGTGCACATAAGCCTCATAATCCATTGTAATACGTAAATATAAACCTATGGAAGTTTCACTCATATTCGACACTTTTGAATTTAGACAACTAAGTGGATTTATTTGCCTCACATGAACGTGTCATCAATAAATATAACATATATAAATATGTTATAAAAATATATAAAACATGATGTATAATTAGATGGCTCCTCCAATCGCCGACGACCTCCTCGTCTAACCTGAGAGATTATTCAAAATTTGACGCTGACAAAACTTTAAAATATGATCTATCTAACCTTTATTCAAAGTGCGTGATAAAACTTGATTGAAAAATGCATCTGACATTGAATTGGGTATTCCAATCCTCTAGGTTTGCCTCGAGTTTTCTGGCATGCATAGGTTAAAAATGAATTAAGTCATAATGTTAATACATTTAACAACTGTATGCTGACCAAATGGGCCAACGATCAACGCCTCTCCATAGCCGAGGCAGGCACAGTGGCATATCTTCTGGACCATCTCTACTCCCCGGACACCAAACTGCAAGAAAACGTGATCACGACCCTTCTGAATCTATCAATCTACGCCCCTAATCGCGAGGTGATAGTGTTAATATTGACATTCATATTCATATCTGTATTCGATTTCCGTCTACGAAATCATAACCTCCGGATCTGATCCAACTCCTGCATGGATTATAAAAACAAAACGTAAATATTAATACCAGCTGTGAATAAAGTATTACAACAGTCCGAAATCGCAGTCCACACCAACACGACTTGCAAACAAATTGAGCTACTGAATTTGGGCATTCTACGCCCCTAATATCTGCACCACTGTAAATAAAATAATCTAAAATTTCTGAAGCTATGAAAGGAGTTGATTCATTAACAGGAAATTTGAAATATTCTGAGAGAGATTGTATAAAACTTCATATGATATGATTCATGATCTTCATGTTTAAACAGGTTCTTAATCTCAACAACCTATTATCGTAGTTTATTATAAAAAACAAACTTGTAAATTAAATAATATCAATTAATAATCAATGTGAACTATAAAGATCCATTTAATAATTTAATGATCATTTAAAAATTATTCACTAAATATAATTCAGTTATTTATAATTTATAATACAAAATTTACTTGAAAAAGAAAACATCATTCTTTAATTTTCACCAGATTCAAATAAATTCTTTATTAATAATTAATTTATAATTAAATTTTTTTATTAATTCAAAATAATCATTATAATATTAATATGGATATTCATACGCTTAAATGTCATAAATAACTTTCCCATCTTAAAATTCAATCAACTACACTTTATTTAATTAATAAATTATCTAATTATTACGATATAAAAATAACTAAAACAATCTTCCAAACTTATACGATTAATATATTATCTAACTATTACAATTAAAATAATCTACCATACTTAATTCAATTAATATATTTTCTAATCAAAAAACATATTAATTACAATCGTTGGTTTTTCGACACATCTCTAGAAATGGAGCAGAGGAAAATGGCGGACGAGGGTTTCTGACAAACCCTTCCACGGCACAAAGACAAAGGCAACAGACCTTCAAAAACAAGTTGTAACACTTCGAGTGCGGGTTTAGCTGATCTGACAGACGCAAACAATGAACATTCAGATGGGGGAGGCCACAGGGCCTCCCAACACAAGTAGCAACAATGGAAGCAGGCCAAATGGGAATGAAAATGAACAGCCCTTATCTGGGAGCATGTAACAGCCGCCGCTCCAACTTGCACAGTAGTCGGAAGAGGAAGATTTGAACAAAGGAAAGGAGTACACCTCCACAGGACCTGAAGAACCAAAGAAGGCAACGTCTTCAACATGCAATCCTATTGCAGTGGAATGCCCCAAGATAGATCTACCAAGCCATAGAATCAATGCCCAAATATAATATATGAAGGATCATGCACTCATAGGTAAATTCATAGGGTACCAGTGAACTGAGAAAGCTCTGCGAGGATGGATAGCCTCAAAATGGAAGCCAAAAGGGCATGTTACCCTTCAGCTGTGCCCAAAAGGATTTTTCATGGCCTTCTACATAGCCGGAACAATCAGGCTATGTAGAAGGCCGTCAAATCCTGGATGGCATAATACTGACTTATGAGATCATACATTCCTTAAAGAGCAACAAAAAAGTATGTATGCTTCTCAAAATTGATTTAACTAAAGCTTTTGACAAATTAAGCTGGAATTACATAAAACAAATGCTTACTACCTTTGGTTTTAGCTCGACCTGGGTCAGATGGGTTACGAATCTAATATCATCCGCCTTCTTCTCTATCTTAGTTAATGGTGTCCCCTTAAGTCCCTTCTCACCCTCTAGAGGAATTCGTCAAGCATATCCATTATCTCCCTTCCTTTTTGTCCTCATGGTAGGAGGTTTGGGTCGCCTTATAAAACATGCTATTTACTCCCAAGACCTCAGAGGCATCTCTGCCCATGGAACCTCTGCCATCACTCATCAACAATTTGTGGATGATAATATGCTGTTTGGACACCCCTCAGTCCACGAAGCTCACTCTTTTAAAGCCCTGCTAGACACGTTCTCTATGGCTTCAGGAACCACAATAAACACTGCAAAATCTAAAATTTTCTTCTTTCATACTGCCCCTGCAACCCAAAGAGTCATTGCCCGAATCATAGGCTTCTCACCAACCAAACTTCCATCCAAATATTTGGGTGCTCCACTGATAGACTCAGCCTTAAAGCATGCATCCTGGAAGCACCTCCTTGAGAAAATTGAAGGTCGACTATCATCATGGACTTACAGAGCTCTCAACAAGGCAAGCAGGCTTATTTTGATAAAGGCAATATTACAATCTATGCCTCTTTATCTTTTCTCAGTACTTGCAACACCGAAATGGTGCTTAAAAAGATCAAAGACATGCAACGCAACTTTCTCTGGGGTTCCTCAAGGCAAAATCACAAATGGGCACTAGTAAAATGGGTGACAGTCTGCACACTAAAAAAGTAAGGAGGTCTAGGACTGCGAGATCCTCAACACAACAATACATTGATGGGAGAAAGATTATGGTGGCGTTGGGTGTCAAACCCACACACACCATGGGCCAAACTATGGACTACAAAATATGCAAATAATTGACCGCCGAAAGAGATAATCAGAATCACCAATACAGATACAAACTCTCTAATTTTGAATGCAGCAAAACAGCATAAAGCGCTAATACAACAACATAGCTTCTGGGATATACGCGATGGTATAACTGCAAGATTTTGGACTGACTCATGGCAAAAACGCCCCAAAATTTTAGAAGTCCTCACACCTCCAAATCTTGAAGGCAATGACATCAACCAAAATGACCATGTCTATCAGCACTAGACTCAAGACATCAATCAACAATTTAGGCAATGGAAACAAGCTGAATAAGTAATACATCAAGAAATGGAAGATTACTACAAAGATTTGTACAAGGAGCTCACCAGTAGGAAAATCAGATACACAAGTGCAGAAGACGTATTGAGATGGGGATACACTCCGAGGGGGATATACACAACAAAAGAAGCATATAAGCTGATGCTTCAAACACAGGAAACAACAGACCCTGTCTAGACATGCTTATGGACTACTAGAATATGGCCCAAAGTCTCTACCTTCACCTGGCTGCTTTATCACCAAAGAATTCTCACTTGGGACAATCTAATAAATAGAGGATTCCAGGGACCCTCATACTGTCCTAATTGCAAAAAACAAGGTGAAACTATTCAAAATCTCATGGATTCTTGCCACATGGCAAACCAATTATAGGAAAAACTCACCTTCAGGTGTCAACGACCTTGCAGAATATCGGGGGATATCACAAGCACCATTCGCAGCTGGGCCCCTTCTCCCTACAACAACAAGCTTCTAAACTCTCTCTGGACAATCCTCCTGGGCTTACTTCTATGGACAATTTGGAAGGAAAGGATCAAAAGAATTTTCAAAAACCAAAGTACTCCACTGGAAATCATCTAGAACAATCTATGCCAAAACATTCAAGAAACCCTGGCACTTCAAAAATGGAAAGCAGAGGATCTCCCCACTCAGGCACAAGAACAAAATATTTGGGAAAACTGGAAAATACGGATCTCGTAGGCTCAGCATGATCACAACGAATCCACCATCATCACTAAGCCGCCCACACAATGGAATCCCCCTCCCACAAATGTGATCAAACTTAACTTTCATGGGGCCTCAAAAGGAAACCCAGTCAAAGGAGGACATGGAGGAATATTCAGAAATCATGAAGGCAAACCTCTACTACTATACTTTGGTTCAATTGGATGGGACACAAATAATTCAGTAGAACTGGAAGGATTATGGCAAGGTATGAATCTAGCTCATCAACATAACTTTCATCCTATTATAATAGAAAGGGATTCTCAAATGCTCATCAACATGGCTACCCAAATACAAATGGGAACCCTGGCTTCGAAAGTAGCCACCATCAGGAGACTACCAACTCATCTAGAACTAATAGAGCAATGGATGAAAAACAGAAGAGCCACCACTTTCATTCATGTCAAGAGAGAGAGAAACGAGGTTGCCGATCTTCTGGAAAACACAGGAGTCGAACACGATCAGGTTCTACAATCAGGAACCATCAACATTCTAAATGATCAAACTCAATTACAAGAATGCATTGACCCGGTGCACAAGGAAGCACAACTCTTGGATGCGGGTGTATTTCAAGATTAATATGCTAGCGGCAAAATGGGACGGAAAGTGGCGTGGCCACATGGCCCTCCGTAATCCCGCACACCAAACCATAAAATGACTTAATAGCGACCATAAATGGCAATTAAACTGGCACTGTAATCAATCCGACTGTGTCGACTCGCCTTGGCTCGGCTTAATGGCGACCTTTGGTAATTTTAATTCCACCGCCATTGTCTTTAATCCCTCGCCTCTACAATGTCGTTGCCCACTGGCCATAGTAGAACCAAGCTTACGCACTACTACAGGCAGGCATTGCAGCATTCTATGCTACATTGAAATTGGTCCGGGCAATCATTTTACACAGAGCTTGATCTACACTTTTATTCTCCACCCTGCGTCTGCTGCTATTCCTTCCTCTGAGCCAACCTCTGAACTTGCTGCGCCCTCTCATCACTCTGAGTCGTCTCCGAGCAGACATTCTCCTCCCCCCAGCGTCAAAATGCCTAGGATTCACCACAAAATGCGAATCAGAAGAGGGAGCAGCAGAGGTAGATTACCTCGCTCTCCACCGTCTCCTGCCTCAGACGCCTCCTCCCCCGCGACTCAATTGACGACAAGCCGATATCCAAATACTCACACCATCAGAGGCTGCTTACAAGCTCTCGGCCTCCAACCGATGCATTCTGGCTCTCTGCCCACTGAAATCCCCTCCAGTCCACAGCAGCCCCTCTACTCAACCCAATTCACCTACCACTACTCCCTGAACCAACCCATCATAACCGCCACCATCTCCATTACCTTCCACGAGGAGCTAGCTACCGGAGGTGGATGCCCTACCAGCGAGGAGCCAGCCAAGGTCGAGGGAAGATCACACTGCGCAAGGGCGAAGCAGGACACTCCTCAGGACAAGAAAACTGTGGAGGAGAA
Organism: Pinus tabuliformis; assembly: GCA_031772625.1. NCBI lineage: Eukaryota > Viridiplantae > Streptophyta > Pinopsida > Pinales > Pinaceae > Pinus > Pinus tabuliformis. Next base: position 778,393,832 of record CM062812.1, on the reverse strand, counting down.
GGACCAAGACCATTAGGCAGAAGATGACACATGAGCAACGCAACAGGAATAAGACGACATGGATGCACACATGTGTTTCATCATTGAGGAACACCCGTCGTCGCAACATGACACTTGACTTGCCAGCATGACACTTGACCAGCCACACAACATGCCACGTGTCTTTGAGTCTCAGGTTCCGGGAATTATGTTATCTGGTTTTTTCAGGGCTTTTTTGGAAAACTTGTTGTCATTTGGTTTCTTTGATGATTTTTTGAAAACCTGGTTAGATACTATGCTTAATTGTTGATTTCCCTTGCATGGGTAGCAAGATAATATTTGCAATTTCATTTTTTAACTGGACTGGTTTCTCGTTATGGGCAGTCACAATTTTGTTTTGTTGTTATATGCCTTAAACTATGGCACAGACATGCAAAGGCCAAAGCCTCAATGTACCATTATGTTACAATAATAGAATTTAGCATAATTTAGAAAAGAAAAAATATATTATCTAATCATTACAATACAAAAATAATTAAAATAATCTACCACTATATTCACTTAATATATTATCTATTTATTACAATTTAAAAAAACAATTAAAATAACCTACCACACTTTACTTAATATATTATCTATTTATTACCCTACGAAAACAATTAACGTAAAGGAATTTTTTTTGTTTTAAGTTTCCAATTTCATTAAGAAGCATTTTTCTTTCCTCTCTATGGTCTCTAGACCATGAATTATGAGGTATAAACCCACAACTGTAGATGCATATCAGACTATGAAATGTTTATATTTCCTTGGAACATTACCTTCTCCACTTATCCCACAGGAGATTATAATGACATAGCTTCTCCACTAACATGTATAATTCGAATTTGAGTTTGAATTTAATTTTCACAACCATTATATATTCAGATTTGGGGTTGTTACTATTATCGACCAATGACCCATAAATAAAATTGGATAGAACGGTCCACTTGACAAAGAGAGTGTGGTCTGCGTCCCTTATTTGAATTGTATGTCGGGTATGGCTCTATAATGCATTATTGTGCACGGTAAACCTGGAAAAGATAATTTACATCTAGAGTAAATACCTTTGTTGTTGGTTCCCCTACTTCAAGCACGGCTCATTCTAACCTATCGGAATGAAAAAAAAAGTTTTCTCCACACCAATCGCAAGAGTAAAACAAGGAGGGCTGCGTCGCAGCAAGTCCCTGCGTTGAAAGGGCATTGAATTTGGGGGAGCTATTTTGTTTAGTGCACAAACTTTGCTTAAAATTTTATTCAAATTTGTAGTTACTAAAACTACAAAAGTTGGTTGGCAAATTGGCAAATAGATCAACTGGTTGTAGCTAGCATCCTCAGGAGACTAGAGTAGGTGCAGTAGAAACAGCAGCAAGGGCTATGGTAGCAGAGACAACATATCCAAAAGTCGATGTTGTTGATTCAGCAACAGCTTATCCACCAGTACTACTAATAGTTTAATCCCATGTATGCATAGCATCATAAATAAATGTGCAGTCTGACCGTAAAGAGAAAACGCTACATCCCGGAGATCAATTGCATGCCTTCATTAGTGGGAACAGGGAATTATGCCTTCACATCACCACTTGCAAGCAAGGGATGTAGGAACATCCACTGATTTCATAACTAACATGAAATATTAGACGTATTGGTTCCTAAAACATTGAATAATTTTAATTTTTTCAGAAGTCCTAGTGAATTTGGCAAAGAGACCAATCTATTTTGTTTAGAGGATGACCTCTGCTTAAAACCTTGTTGAAAGCAGTTGTTGAAACCTGTAGAAGAACAAATCAATTACCAATAATTTAAAACATGTTTCATCTCCTTAAAGGAAACATACAACCTCTCATTCAAAACAAAAATGCCAAGTTCAAAATGCCTAACTCGAAGAAACTGAGCTACGCCGAACTAAAGGAGATCAAGTAGATCATTGGTGAGAGTGCTTGGGAGTACGATCAATGGTTTTGTGCCATCAAAATAGCAGTGATTAGAGTCTGAAATCCTTTAGAAGTCCTAGTGAATCTGGCAAAGAGACCAAGATATTTTGTTTAGAGGACGACCTCTGCTTAAAACCTTGTTGAAAGAAGTTGTTGAAACCTGTAGTTATAGCAAAGAAAAGTACAAGTGAAGCACACCGAAAGGACGAATCAATTACCAATAATTTAAAAATCCTCTTCTTAGCCTAGTTTTTCACTTCTTCAGAACTCGTTTCCAATTACAATCTTTGCAATCTCAACTGTATACAAAAATGGGTAATCCAAGTATTCAAATAGAAATAAACCTGTAAAAATTGCAGAACCCGAAGCCCTAATATGTATTATGCATGCACCCCTTTTATAGAACGAACCTGCAAGTTTCCCCCTCTGGTTACAAATTCTCGGGTTCAACCTTATGCTTATCTGCAGCCCATTATAATCAGATTACATACTTGTAATGAGCTGTAGACAAAAGGAAAAATGAACTGGGTATTCACAAGCACTCATATCATTTCATGGAGAATACCAGAAAACCCGTATATTTGTAAATAAACTTCGATCAAAGTAGATGTCCATTTTTTAGGTTCTCGAACTTGTGTTAGTTAGGATCGGGTAGTTGAAAATTCGAATTCGAACATTGAATATTGCATAGACCTATAAAAAACAATGAAGAGTAATAAAGGGACTCGAGGAGCAATGCATTTACAATGGTTTATGTAAAGGCCCAATGGTTTTGTGTAAAGTCCCAACAAAGCCAATCCCACCGAAATCTAGAAAAGGCTTTAGAAATCTTGTAGTCTTGAAGAAGAAAACACCACCCACCTGCAGAGCAATTCGGAATTCATGCAGTCTCTAAGAAGAAAAAAACCTCCACCTATTGATTTAGTGTAATTGCAAAATACTGTGGATATCAATTCATTTGGGCGGGGAGAACATGCAAAGCAGAGAAAAACAAAATATATTAGAAATTATTTTTACATAAATGCCAAGTTCCAAATGCCTAACTCGGAGAAACAGAGCTACGTCGAACTGAAGGAGATCAAGCAAATCATTGGTGAGAGTGCTTGGGAGTACGATCAATGGTTCTACGCCGTCAAAATAGCAGTGATTAGAGTATGAAATCCTTCTTGTTATTAATCCGCCTAAACATGAATTACAAGCCAAATCTCAAAACTTAGTAAAGTATTTTTTTTTATTTTGAGGAAAGTATTTAGTAAAGTATTTATATAAAAAAATAAAATAAAAAAATTGTTATTAATAAATATAAATCAAAGTGCCACATTTAACATAATGATATTAGATGTTTTCAATACATGGTAACCATGCCTGCATACTTTCACAAGTACACCACACGGGTTTATGCTCGGACCAGTTGTCCACAACGATGATCTAGATGTATGTCTTTTGTTACTTTTCCTGTTAACGCTGGTAGACGATAGCCTGCCATTTTTCCGGCTCCTGGAGGCATGCATTGAGGAAACAAAGCACCAAGTCAAAGAAAGGGCAAGGCATGACTTAGCACCACAGGAAAGGGCATGGAGAGCCTGCGTTGTTCCAGATAGAGATAAAGAGCGGGCAACCAATGGCTTGGTATATGGTATGCTAAATGACGAAGTTTGTTTATTACCAATTTGATTTGGGAATGCGAACGACCTAATCTGAAGGAAATTGATCCCTACCGGCGTTCTTCCTTTCATTTAGTTGATTGCTAGCTGTGTGAGTGTTTCTCTGCAAATTTTCTCAGTGGGGGTTTTAATTTCCCAACCATAATCTTTGTCCCCTATATTGAATTTTTCAATGACTAGAAAGAGCGTTTTCCATGAAAATGAATTTTGGTTTTAATGTGAAGTTTAATATCTGATGATTCCTCTGCTTAGTATATCTTTGGAAGAGTTTCAAAGTTTATTTATCAGGAAAAACTATTATCTACAGTGTGTGCTATCCAAATCCAGTCATAAAAACTCATTTCAAGTCATTATAAAAAGCATAAAAAATTCTATAAGTTTTTGGCATCTTTCTTGAAGGATAAGCCAATTACTGCAATCATTTAATATTCCTGGTTTAAAGGTGGAAAGATTCCAAAACTACAATCATTTAGTTTGCCTGTTTTAAATGTGGAATTGAAAATATTTCAAAATCAGTAGGAGAAGGTGAACAAAATAGTTGAGCATATTTTAAAAGGGGTTGCATTTGATAGTGTTTTCCTAATCAAGTGGGGATGTATTCGCTTGCTGGAATTGGTCAACATTCCTAAAATGGTCGCACCCTCTTTGGATGTGCATTGGAGCTGATATATCTTCCTTTATACATTTAATGTGTTGTGAGGACATATCAGCACTTGAGGGCGAGTTGGGGTGATAACAGATTTGAGGATAAATGAGTTTCCTTGTAATTATTTCTTGTGCATAAAGATGAACAGAAGGGGTAACCTGTACCATTGTTCATGAAGTTATAAAAGATGTGTGGCTTTGGCTTATTACTTGGAACAATCTTCTATACATTTCTGGGCGTATATTTATATATCAAACTTGAATGTTTTTCAATTTGTTGGAGGAAGCTTGATGGAGCTGATTGGAATTCTCAAACAGATTTATATGGCTACTGATTTCATGAAGTTCTCTTAATTTCTTGTTCACTCACTGTGTATTAATTGATAATTTATGATATAGATGTTTATGTCCAAAGTCTATTGTTAAGTACATGTGTATCAGTGTTGCTTACACTTTTGTATCAGTGTTGCCTCTTTCTCTTAGTTTACAAATCAACCCAAATTATTGATTGTTAAGTGCATTTGTATCAATGTTGCCTATTTCTTCGAGTTTACAAATCAACCCAAATTATCGATATATATTTATAGTGTTGCCTATTTCTCTGAGTTTACAAATCAGCGCAAATTATAAATATATATTTCCAGTGTTGTCTATTTCTTTGAGTTTACAAACCAGCCCAAATTATTGATATATAATTGTAGCATTGCCTATTTCTCTGAGTTTACAAATCAACCCAAATTATTGATATATAAATGAAGTGATTATTTCTGCACTCTTTATATATATTTATATATATGCAATCCTATGAGCACTGAGTAATCTTTCCAGTTCATATTCATACATAGGTTTTCATTAATAAATACCTGCTAATACACACTGACTTGTTTACTTTCATCATTCATTCAATGCACACTGACCTGCTTACTCTCTGTGTGATTAAGAATCTACATGCAAAAAGAAACCAAGGAAGTAGAAAGAAACCAAACCAAGGAAGTAGAAAGAAACTAGGGAAGTCGGCTTAAGGACTAAGAACAATTGAAGTATGAGTAAGAACATATGTGCAGAAAGAAGCATAGTACCAAGTTGTCCACTAGCACTAGCATTAGTAGACACCCATGAATGCATCCATACGTAACAGGGTTGCCCCATAGCATATATAGGAAGGTGATAGTGCACTCGACATGCGGGCGGGATTCCTCTTTCCCCCGATATTCAGTCTTTCCCTGTGTCTGTTTGTACGGGACCTCTTCTCTACAGATGGGACATACACCCCATGGAAAGGTCTTTCCTGACCCCATATACCACAGGAACGTATGCCATATTCCAAGATACGATACCACCCCATCAGACAAAGCCAACCATCTTACTTCTCTTCGACCCGATAAGAGTGTGCAGGTAAACCAAACACCGTAGCAAGGAACTTCAACCATTAACGAGACATAGCAACAACATGCATTTGCCACTGGGCAACTTCAACAGTTCACCACCTGACAACTTCAACTAACCTGGAAACTTCAACCCGCAAATGACTTTAACTTATAATACCATAGTATAGAATTTCATAACAATTAATAACGGTAAAACTAATGTTAGCATTAGTCTCCACTTCCCAAATAATAAAAACAATAGAAGTCAAAAATAGCATATGCGTTTGGTCTCTCCTCCTCGAGAAGAGGTCAAATAAGATGATGAAATAAATTGCCATATATGTAATAGATGGAATTGGTTGTATATGCTGCAAACTTAGTGTATAAATCGCATACTCGTTAAATAAATTAATGCTAAAAATCTTAATTCTGATTACTATAGTCCCATGCCATTACTAGATGGCAGGGATTAATAAGCATAAAATCACTTGTGCTGCTAACCGAAGATGGGAGCATTAAATTGCAATGGCTCCATATCATGGATATTTGTCTCCTCGTATGTAACACTTACCTCCATTTCTTAAATATATCCATTTCTTAAATATACTCACAGGTGTCCTATATACGACTCCTTTGCACAAGGAATTTATGTCAAATTGTTGTCCCCATTGGATGAATGGTTGGGTTTTGTGTATTGATAGGTAAGCCTGTGTTAGCTTGTTTCTACCTTGGACTCTTATAAAAATGCGTTAAGGCCATTAAGGCATGTTTATAAATGCCTTCAGTCTCAAGTTTTTGTTTCTTCTTATGATATTGCTTACCACTACACAAATAGTGATGTCGATTCTCAAAACGGATTGGAGCCACACTGAAAGCTATTTTTTTCTTTCTTTAATAAAAAATATAATATATTTATAGTATTTATGAGAAACCTAGGGATGTCTTGAGCCCAAAACTAGAATTTTCTCTTCTTTTTTTTTTCTAATTTATTTATTTATTTATTTTTAATTTATTCTTTAAATACAAAATAATATATAATATATTTAGAGTATTCATGAGAACCCTAATTAAGTATTTTCTCAGTTTTTTTTTTTTTTTTTTTGGGTTTATGAAAATAAGGTTAACAAATAATCGTAACCAAAAATTGATAATAGAAAGGAAATTTCCAAAACTCCAAATTGGATTGATTTTAATTTAACCACAAACAAAATTATCAATAAAACTAATTAAGTATACGTATTCTTCTCGAACTTTTACGTTGATGTTACAAGAGTGGAAGAACCCCGATTTAAAATATAAAAATAATTACATCAATTTATATGATTAATAATCAACATCCAATTATTCAACTATTTAACATAAAATTTTCAAAAAATACGAGTAAAGAAAAATTACCTGTATTGACGATATATTCTTTACTTGTGCTTTCGGAGTTGACTAGCTGTAACAAATATTTTGGGGGTGAGTATCCACCAAACTATAGGCTCAGCTGAACATAATATTTCTACAGTTGGCCACTCCCAAACCCTCAATCAACGTACAACTACCAGAGAACCTTTTGTCTCACAACACTTTTCTCCCAAGAGAATGGATGAATCTCATGCTCCCTAACATCCATTACATAAACAAGAAAATCGAAACGGATCCGCATGGACACATTCCATATGTCAACATGCCAACTTTTACTTCTTTAATTTAAGTTTAGGTTAATTTAATATTTCTCTTAATTTAACTCTTTCTTATTTTATTCCTTCTTATTTTTTGTTAACTTTAATTATTCTTACCATTTTTATAGTTTAGTCCATTACATATATGAGAAAACCGAAAGGGATCTGCATGGACACATTCCATGTGTCAACATGCCATATTTTATTTATTTATTTTAAGTTTCCGTTAATTGAATACTTCTCTTAATTTAACTCTTTCTTATTTTATTCCTTTTTAGTTTTTGTTAACTTGACTTATTCTTACCATTTTTATAGTTTACTTAGATATATATTTATTTCGAACTTGATTTTATTATTTTATTTTCTTTATTTCTTTATTATTATTATTATATTATCTTCATTACTTATTATTTATTTACTATTATTATCTTCCTTTTATTGTTTATTATTATTATCTCTTCTTTATTGTTTATTATTTATTTACTTATATTTTAATATTACATTATTTTATTTATTTATGATTATTATTTTTACAAATTTACTCATAGCATTAATGTTAGCTTTTGGAGACTGAAATTACCTTCATGTTGTTTTGAACATAGATGAGTCATCACATTCATGCATCACAGCTGATCCTTCATGTTGTTTTGAACATAGATGAGTCATCACATTCATGCATCATGGTTGATCTTGAAGTGTGATTTGTGACAAGGAAGGACAAGTCAATTTTGTTCATGTTGTTTTGAACATAGATGAGTCATCACATTCATGCATCATGGTTGATCTTGAAGTGTGATTTGTGACAAGGAAGGACAAGTCAATTTTGGGAGTCATCTACAAAATCAATTGTTATTTATAGTTGTAAACTCTCTCTTGTTTCTATTAATAAAAAGAGTATCTTATTTTCCTTTATGTATTGTGGCATGTTTACACTCATGTATTTAAACTCCATGTTGATTCATTGAATAAAGATGTTAGATTATGCTGCCATGTGTGTGTTTGACAATATAGCAAGCTTAACGGTATCACTAGTAAACTTGGATCCATCCTTCCCATTGCTTTACTTCATAGGAAGCAATACATGGAAATAATATTTGCGATTAAGTTCAGTGATCATGATCTATTTTATACATGATTCACTTTGAATTAACCAATGTTTAAGTGAATCGGGAGAGAAAATTCAAAATACCATTGAATGATAAGTTTAGCACAACCATATTTATATAGCCAAACTTAGATACCCTTCCAATTGCTTTACAGTGCAGTACATCATACGTCTAAATAGTAATGATCCCAATTCATCATAGACCCATGCATATAAGTTAGATTGAAACTTACTGAAAAAATGAGACTGTGAGGGGCTGGAATCTTTCAAGGGGAAAGTAGCATATCACCAGGTGGCCTATGATAGAATGCCCTTCCAATGTTCCACCTCATCTTTACGTTTTTTTTTCTACATTTTGTCTTTCATCCCATCTCCTGTTTTACATAATTTAATGTCACACTCTGCAACCGGGGCTGCCTGCATGTGGGACACAAAACCCTAATACTGCAATACAAATCCAATTAAATCGTCGCTAAATATGTTTCAATATTTAACATTTGTGACCCTAAAATACTACTACACAGACTAGACACTCCGCAGACACAGAAACTAGAGAGCAAGAGGACAGGACAGGACAGATGAATCGCATGTGTGTTTTCCACCAAAGCGCGAGGTCGCATCGACTTAGAATAATCAACTCTTACCTATTAGTTTAATGTGAATTCCATTGTTTAATGGAAGCATGGGGCTATGAGCATCAACCATCCGAAGCAAATATTATACAAAGATTAATTAACTATGAAAGTCACAATAGTGCTTCCACTAATACACTGGCTAGTTCAGACAGACATTATCTTTAAACGTATCGTGCTTTGTTCCATAGTTCACATTAACCCAGCACAGAAACACCACGGCCACACCCGCATTCACTACAGTGATGCCTGCATCGGGGCCTATTGTTGAAATCAATGTTATCAAATCAATCACTTCAATCCTCCGCAATCTGTGAAAAATAATCAGCGTTGCAGCGGTGTTGCCACTCTGTCGTATTGGACTACGTGTCGGTTGCTCCTATGGAAATTAAGATACATCACTTTAATGTATAAAAACTTAAACCCTAATGCTATCAATTTCAAACCTACAAACCTGCCTAATGTCATATATCATTATTTTTTGTATCTGTCAAGTTTCAACTACATTTGATAATGGATTTGTAATAATTTATTGAGGCGCACCAAAAAGTCAATGCAATCCAACAGATTTCTGCATATGCCCTAGCCTATTGAATACCCAGAATCAATTTTAAAACCCGATTTTTGCAGAGTGCAAATCCTACGATAATGCTCCTTCATGTGATTCTGTTTTTTTCATTTGATAACAGAATCCCCTTTCACGTTATTCAATACAAGCCCTTTTCGTCGTCTTTCTTTTACTTTCTTCTCATATTTTATTGCATGACAACCGAATCCGATCATCTTTTTTAAATTCCGCACATTACTCTCCCGTACCGAAGAGCTACAAACTTTATGAAAGTGTAATAATTTTGGGGTGACACATAGGAGACAATTTTGTAGGCATTATCAAGTTGTTAATTAATTAATATTAATTGCTAGGATGTGTGAATAAGCTTTTCATTGTCGACTTGATCATCGAATCCCCTCCAGACTATTGAATTAAAACTTTTTTCTCCTCTTCTTTTTCTGTTTCTTCTAATACTTCTGAAAGATTTAGGGCAGAGGAGCCTCCCTCAGTCCTTTAGTTGTGGAGATCAAATTTAACTCACATCACAACAAGGTAAAACAGAGTGATTGGGCTGTAAATTGAGACGTGAAATTTCCAGAGACATATAGCAACAAATTATATTTTAGATTTTAATTTGCAAACGCATGAAATTAAGTTCGCATGATAACTCCTACACCAAGTAAAAAAAATTCTTAACATTTGCGGCATAACTCACTGTAAAACTTAATAACAAATTGGCTTTCCTCTTCACCTTTCAGACTTACGCCTTTTAACTAAGCTAAATATTTAAAACATACATTTCAATACATTAATTCATGACAATGTCAAAGTACTAAGACATAGTATGGGGGCTTGTACAAAATATATGATTTTTCTGAAGTTGCAGATGTTGAGGAGTAGTGGCAGAATAAATGTTTGACCATAAGTTTTAACCAACTCTTCATTAAGTGCACATTCTTTCTTAATTACTTGATGTGTGTTGTGGAGTGAAGAATTTGTACTTCTTCATTTAACCCTTCATTAAGTGCAAATTCCTGCTTAATTACTTGATGTGTGCTGCTGAATGGAGAATTTGTACTCCTCCTTGGAACTTCATTTAATGTGTCCTTCAGCCTGCAAACAAAATCCACAACCTGCCAAGAAAGTCTATTTGCTTGACTTATTTGTATACTGCTGTCAGTTTATTTAAAGCTGTTGTTGAGATTATTTTTCCCACAACTTCCTTGCCTGAGATGACCAAATCCAATAAGCTTTCACACATATCCATCGTATTGAGCTAGAAACTTTATTAAGGTGTGATCATTTGGAACGAGACATAAGAGACAATTATGTATGTATAGAAACTTCTTATTTCTGTGAATACCAGTGTGTAACCTGTTTGAATAAGCTTTCTATTGTTGACTGAATATCGGAATGCCCTCCCGTTATTTAATTTGGAATGGGACGTAAGACACAAATTTGTATATCTAGCAACTTATTATTTCTATGTATATTAGTCTAAGATGCCTGAATAACTTTTGAATGCACCCTGAAATCTTCAATATTATTTATCCTGGCTTTGAGTAAAACTTCAATATTTTCTAGCCGTGTTTTTAATATGGCTCAACTGTATGATACAGTAAAAGCTAATATCCATAAAAATTTAAATGTTAACCACGTCTGATTCAAATGAAAGTTGTTGACTATGTATAAATTGCAATCTCTTATAATTTAAAGAGTTAGAACAGTTGTACTGTGTATTGTTACTAGTGCGTTGCTAATGGAGAATTATGGAATACTGTATTAAATGGACTTAGTCAGTAGTGAGTTGTGTGCTGAAAAACTCTAAAGCAGATTCTCCGGTAAATGGATTTAATAGTGAAAAATATCGCCACGGGAACGTTAGTGGAATTAAAAGGTCCTTAACGGGCAAAATGATGGATACATGCCTGGGTGAAAAATGACGGATCCTAGTGAATAAAAAATACCTAATATTACAAAATAAAAAGTTTGAGTGGGAGTGAAGTTACCGTCTAAGCTTTTCTAAACCTATTAAAAGTTAAAATATATTTATACATCGAATCAAATTCCACTCATGATGGTGAGATGTCAATTTCTTTCGTCATATGAAGACCAGCTCAACCACATTAATATTATATACTTGATTTATAATTACCCTTGAAAAAGTTATAATAATAGAAATGATCGGCAAAATTACATAACCAATCTTTTGTCGACGCGTTTCTATTATATCCTTAGAATCGAGTTGCCCTTTAACTTATGTCTAATAAGTATTTTTATTTTATCTAAATAATTATGGATTATTAATGATTGTTTATGGGTATATTATGATATATTTAAACTTGAAATATTGATTTAATATTGAGTAGTTGACCATTAGGTTTAATAGATATTTACGATATACCAATTTGGATTTTAACAACCCTAAAATCTGTTTTTTCCTTAAGGAGCTAAATTCTAGGAATAATTATGATTTAACAATTTGTTGGAATTATAAATTATTAAGTGGTTTATTTAATAAACATATATAACTTACTAAATTTAATTTTGAATAGACCCTTATATTTAAATAATAAATAAAAATAATATATTCTATAATTCTAACTTACCATTATTACCATTTACCTAATAATGTGTAGAAAATATATTGGAATTATATTAAATATGGATAAACGCGAAATAACCATGATAACTAGATTATTAAGATATGAATTCTCTTAATAATTAATATTAGATTTAATTATTTTTAATTAACTCCTTTATTATATAATTTTAAATATTGATTAACTAACTTGACTAGGGTCATTGGTCAAAATTAGCCGTTGGAGTCTCTGCACCTCTATTTAATCAAGCTAGGCCAGATTGGTTCTTCAACTTGTCCTGACGATGAACCACACTGGTTGGTTCGAAACGCGTCGACAAAAGATTGGTTATGTGATTTTGCCGAAGATTTTCTAAACAATGTTATGGATCACAGAAGTCTAAATTCCTTAATAGAAATGATATTATAAAAAGTTATTACTATTATTATAATTAATAATTTATATTAATTATTAATATGAAACATAATCTATTATAATTTAATTTTAAACTACTTAATACAAGTTAAATATTTAATAATAATATTTATTCGATGATTATAGTAATAATAATCTCAATAACATAAAAATTCAGTAATAACAATAATATTTTTGAAATGATTATCAATTTTTTTAATTATTAATTATTAATTCATAATATTATTATTAATAATAAATTATTAATTTTTAAATATTCATTTATTAATTAAATAATTAAATATTTAATCATTAATCAATTCATTATTAATGGTTTAGTGAGAGTTTTTTTTAATGGTTTTTTTTCTTGTCTTTATTTCATTTATAAATAAATAAATTATTATATTTTCATATATATATATGAAAATAAAAAATAATAGCTTAATATTATAAATAAATAATTTTAAAAACAAATAATGGGTAATTTATAACATCTAGTCTATAACTAATAATTAAGAAATATTATTTTTATTAATTCAATAACTAATTCCTAACGGTTAATTTCTAACAGCTAATTCGGGAGCATGATGCATCCTTGCTATTTATTCTTTAGGATCAATAGATTTTTTCACCTTTGTCTTGAGGATGAGTCACATTAGTTGGACCATGGTTGACTATCATTGTCACAATGTGACGTTGGACCAAGGGACAATTTTTGGCACAATGTGACCATGATTTCCATGGTTGATTTACATATTGAGACATTCTTTGACACAATGTGACATTGGAACATGGCTGATCATCGTTGATTTTCATTTTGAGATAATCCTTGTTACAATGCGACATTATTTGGTTTTCATATTATGAAAATGTTTGTCACAATGTGACGCTAGGGCACAGTTCTTTTTCATATGCAATATTGGACCATGTTTGATTCTCATATTGAGAGGATATTTGCATAATGCGATGTTGGACCATGGTTGACCATGATTGAAGTTATAAAGCATGATCGACCATAATTGATATTATAAATCCAAATGATTAATACTAAAAACCTAAGGGATTATAAACCTAAGCGAATAATATTAAACCCTAGGAATATGAACCCTTAGATTAATAAACCTAAGGGATTGATATTATAAACCCAAGGGATAAAAATTGTAAACCCAAGGTAAATAAACCCTAAGATAAATATTATAAACCCTAAAATAAACATGGTTAACCATGGTTGACCATGGTTTATTTCCATATTGAGACCGTTCTTGTCACAATGCAACATTATACCATGGTTGACCATGCTTGACTATGATTGATTTTCATATCAAGACAATATTCGTCACAATGTGACATTGGACAATCATTGACCATGGTTGATTTCCATATTGAGACAATCATTGTCATAATGCAACATTTGACCATGGTTGACCATCATTGGCTATGATTAACCATGGTTGACCATTGTTGGCTATGATTGACCATTGTTAACCATGATTAATATTGTAAACCGAATGGATTGATACTATAAACCTAAAAGAATAATAAACCCAAGGGATTAATAATAAACCCCAAGGGATTATGAACCTAAGGGAATAATATTAAACCCGAGGGACTAATATTATAAACCCAAGGTATATAAACCCTAAGATAAATATTTATCTTAGGGTTTATATACCTTTTTGTAATATTAATTCCTTGGGTTTAATATTATTCCTTTGGGTTTATAATCCCTTAGGTTTAAAACTAAAAACCCAAGGAATTATAAACCATAGGGAATAATATTAAACCTTCAGGATTAATATTAATGACAAACCCTATGAATAAGATTATACTCTAGGAATATGAAAACTTAGATTAATAAATCCAAGGAACTGATATTATAAACACAAGGGAATAATATTAATCCAAGGGATTAATACAAAAAATGGTAGAATTTATATTCCCTTTGGTTTATAATATGAATCCCTTTAATAAACCCTGCACACCTTAAGTATGAATCAGGGATTGAAGGAATCACTCTGAAATTTTGGGAACCCTAGCTCATGGCAGGAGGCAATGACAACATCAACTGCAGTCATTGGAGAAGCACCTCACTTCTAGCTAAGTCCTCAACACCCATCTCCTCCCTTGAAGCCCGTCTTGCCATCAGATCTGGTGCAATTCATGCCAATCCACACTACTGGTTCATGTGCAACAAGCCCTTGCTGATGGTCAAGCCCGGATTTGAATTGGGAACCGCATATAACCTGTCTGATTCTGAGGAAGATCTCTATTTTTCCATCGCAGTGCAGACTGTTGACATGCCTAAGAGCAACAATTGTCTGGGGAGAAACCCCAGGACATGGGATCTAGTTTTTTCTAGGGGGATCCAACAGAGCAACCCAGATTTGATATACCACGTAATTGTATGGGTTCCGATAAGGATAAACTACCCTCATTCAAGTAGCTTTGCAGCAGTATGATCCCTGATAAGATTAGAGCTCAAGAAAATTCCTCAGATCCGAGGATCCCTGATAAGATTAGAGCTCAAGAAAATTCCTCAGATCTGAGGATCCCTACAGCTCATTGATAGAGAGATCTTGACAGGTGGGTGTGGCCCTCGGGGGACTTGGAAGGCCTACCCCTCTCCGAAATACAACATTTCTTACAAATCTAGAAGGGGACCCTCAAAAAGGGGCAGCCCAATAGTATATCGAGCCAAGTGCTGGCCAGATCTAGACAATCGCCAATGTATCCATGTAGGCAATCAGCTTGACGGACCTACAAAAAACACCCTCTTTATGGTCGACTAGGCACAATAGAAGAAGGTTGGGGATTTTCGCTTAGAAGCTCTGTTTACAGAACCAACTATAACTGGCCCTATGGCTCCCCTTCTAAGCCAAAGAGAGCCAGTCAGCGAGCCTGAATAGGAGATAATAAGGCACAGATAGATTCCCATTTTCCGGGTTTCCTTTGGGTAGACAGAAAAGGCAGATCTAGCAAATCTAGGCGTGGACAAGGTCAATCCACCATGTATGAATGCAGATCTAACGCAAATCTTTATTAGATCGATAGAAGGTAGACATTGCTGTGTACAGATCAGAAGAGGGACGAGCATTCAAGAGTTAACAAAGGAGATCCAGATCAAACTGGGAACCCCAACAACATACCAAAATCTGATATACACAGGATTCAGCTTGCAGGACCATCACTCACTTCAGGACTATGGAGTCATTAAAGATTCAACTATCATTCTCAACCTGAGACTGCGAGGCGGATGCAAGGGAGCCAGTTCAAAAACTTCAGGCTCCTTTCGCGATGCAGTCAAAGGAAAGGAACCATTGCAAAACAAACCAGCACCCACATTAGAGCTACCAGGCCCCTACATCATGTAACAGAAGTCAGAATCACCAATGCTTACAGTATCGCTGCCGGAGGTAACTGATATATACAAATATTTAGCCCATAATGGTGTTATATGTAGATTTAATGGTTTTTGGCCAAAATCGGACGCATTGCATCAATGGATCTTCTCATCATGGTCATCTAACTGTGAAATATATCTATGCCCTAAGGGGTTTTTCATAGTTATATTTACCACAGAACAGGAATGAGACAACATCATCAATCAGAGGCCTTGGTTTTGGGGCAATGCTGGCCTCTTCATCACCCCTTGGTTCCGGAACTTCAATGCCAATACCATGATAGTTCCAACAATGCCAATTTGGGTAAGGCTGCATAACCTCCCACTACATTTTTGGCATCAAAATTTTTTAATAGCCATTGGGAACTCCTTCAGAAAGTTCCTTAAAACAGATGAAGACAGAGTTATTCGGGGAATTTTCACATACGCCAGAATATGTGTAGAAGTGGACCTGAGTCAAGGACTACCAGATCACATCACTGCTGAATTTTAATAATTCACTGTGGACACAACCGCTTGACTATGAGAACACAACATTCAGATGTCGCGGATGATTGCAAACAGGGCACCTACAATACGCATGTCCACTGGCCAGCAAGGAGCCTAAAGGGAATAAGAAACAATAGAAAAACCCAAAGGTTGGCAGCATACCAAACCGCTGGAAGAGGAGGAATTGAAGACAGAACCTACAGGCATGTAAATGAGACAGGAAAACATACAGGAAGAGAATACCCGAGGACCTAACTTGGGGCAAAATATTTTGAAACAACAACAAGAATTACAACTGGAAATAAGTGGCACCAAATGAACACATGGTTCCGAAGGATCGGAATCTAACAAAGAACAACCAATGAATACAATGGAAAACCAGCTTGCCATTATTTCTCCCACTCCCAACACTGGAGGTTGGCGAAGAGTGGAGAAGAAGAAGGGCAGGAAAGTATAGGCCAGCTGGATCAATTCTTCTTTTCTTGTTTTTTGTATTCTTATGTTTCCTGATTTTCAGGAACAGCTCATATGCATATGCTTTAAGCATCTACAAAATGTAATTTTCTTCATATGAATAAAATTACGACTTTTTTCTACGGGAAAAAAAATGAATCGCTTGGATTTATAATATTAGTCCCTTAAGTTCATAAGCCCTATGAATAACATTATACCCAAGGAATACTAAAAACCCAAGGGAGTATAAACTCTAATGATTTTAGTGTTAATCCCTTGAGTTAATACTATTCCCTTGGGGTTTTAGTATTAACCCCTTGGGTATATTAAATCCCTTGGGTTTATAATGTCAATCTCTTGGGTTTATTAATGTAAGGTTTCATATTTAGAGGGTATGGTATTATTGATAGGGTTTGTAATTAATATTAATTCCTAGGTTTTATTATTATTCCCTAGGGTTTATAATTCCTTGGGTTTTCAGTATTAAACCCAAGTGATTATAAACCCAAACGAATAAAAGTAAACCCAAGGAATTAATATTATAGACCTAAGGTATATAAACCCTAAGATAAATATGAAATACATTTGAGTAAATATGGTTGACCATGGTCAACCATGGTCGAACATCGCATTGTGACAACGACTATCTCAAAATGAAAATCAACCATTATCAACCATGGTCAATCATGTTTATTTTAGGGTTTATAATATTTATTTTACGGTTTATATACCTTGGGTTTATAATATTTATTTTGGGGTTTATATACCTTTAGTTTATAATATTAATCGCTAGGGTTTAATATTATTCCCTCGTGTTTATAACTCTTTGGGTCGTTAGTATTAATCCCTTGGGGTTTTAGTATTATACCCTAGTAATATGAACTCTTAGATTAATAGGCCTAATGGACTGATTTATAAACCCAAGAGAATAATAAACCCAACGAGTTAATACTAAAACCTCAAGATATTATAAACTTAAGGGACTAATATTATTAAACCCAAGGGTTAATATTATAAATTCGAAGTAGATAAACCATTGGTTAACCATGATTTATATTGGAACTAAGTTATTTATATTGAAACTAAGTTATTGATATTATAAACCTATGAATAATATTGTACCCTAGGAATATGAACCCTTATATCAATACATTGAAGGGATTGATATTATAAACCCAAGGGATTAATACTAAAGACCCAAGGGAATATAAACTCTTTGATTACTAAACTCAAGTCATTAAAGCCTAAGAATATTAACCCTAAAATTAATATTAATAATCTTTGTCACAATGTAACATTGGACCATGATTGATTTTCGTATTGAAACAATATTTTTCACAATACAAAGTTGGACCACGGTTGATTTTCATGTTGAGATAATCTTTCTCATAGTGTGAACCCAAGGGATTAATATGAAAAGCCCAAGGGAATAAAATTAGGATATTAAAAACCTAAGGGATTATTTCCTAAGAATATTAAGTTTAGGGTTAATGGGGGGTTATTCCCTGAGAATATAAACCCTTAAATTAATAAACTCAATGGATTAATATTCTAAACCCTAAGCTTAATATTAAACCCTAGGAATATAAACCCTATGAGCAATTTTAAAAACCCAAGGAATTTATATTATAAAACTAATGGATTATAAACTCAAAATATTTATATTAAACCATAGGATTAATTATAAACCTTATAAATAATATTATACATTAGGAATATGAACCCTTAGATTAATAAACCGAAAGGATTGATATTATAAACCCAAGGAACTAATAAATGCAAGGGATTAATACTAAAATCCCCAAACCCAAACGATAATATTGTAAGTCCAAGGCATATAAACCCCTAGATAAATATTATAAATCATAAAAAAAACATGGTTGATTTTCATATTGAGACAATCTTTGTCACAATTCGATGGTTAAACATGATTGATTTTCATATTGAGAGAATATTTTTCACAATGTGATGTTGGACCATGGTTGAGTATTAAACCCTAGAATTAATGAACATAAGGGATTAATATTGTAAACCCTACACTGAATAATAAACCTAGGACTATAAACCAAATGATTAATATTATAAAGCCAAGGAATCTATGTTATAAACCCAATTGATTATAAACACGAGGCATTTATATTAAACCCAAGGATTAATAACATAAACCTATCAATAATATATTTATACCCTAGGGACATGAACCGTTATATTAATAAACCCAAGGGATTGGTATTGTAAATCCTAGGAATTGATATTAGTGAGATTATGGTTAACCATGGTTGACCATGATTGACCAAGGTTGAGCATGGTTTATTTTCATAGAGAGACAATCTTTGTCAGAATGCGACGTTGGACCATGGTTGACTATGATAGATTTTCATATGGAGGGAATGTTTTTCATAATGCGATGTAGGACCATGGTTGATTTTCATATTGAGAATCTTTATCATAATGCACTGGTTGACCATGATTGATTTTCATATTGAAAGAATTTTTGTAACAATACGACGTTGGACCACGGTTTACCATTGTTGAAAATTAAACCCTAAAATTAATAAACGCAATGGATTAATATTGTAAATCCTATGTTGAATAATAAGCCTAGGAACATAAACCCAAGGAATTTATATTATGAACCCAATGGATTATAAACTGAAGGTGTTTATATTAAACCCAAGGATTATTAATATAAACCTATCAATAATATTATACCCTAGGGATATGAACCCTTAGATTAATAAACCCAAGGGATTTATATTATAAACCATAGGGATTGATATTATGGTTGACCATGGTTAACCATGGTTGATTTTCATATTGAGACAATCACTGTCTCAATTTCATGTTAGACGATGGTTGACAATGGTTGACCATGATTTACCATGGTTGAGCATGGTTGATTTTCATAGGGAGACAACCTTTGCGACAATGCAACGTTCGGCCATGGTTGACAATGATATATTTTCATATTGAGAGAATCTTTGTCATAATGCGATGTTGGACCATGGTTATTTTTCATATTCAGAACCTTTATCACAATGCAACATTGGACCATGGTTGACCATGGTTTGACACAATGTGACGTTGGACAATGAGACAATCTTTGTCATAAGGTGACTATGGTTATTGATGATCATTGACCATGATAGGCAAAGGTTGACTTTCAAATTGAGACAATATTTGTCACAATGAGACGTTGGACTATAGTTAACCATGGTTGACAATGATTAACTATGCTTGTCCATGGTTCATGATGGTTGACCATGGTTGATATTTACATTGAGAAAATATTTGTCAGAATGTGATGTTGGACCATGGTTGACCATGATTGATTTTCATATTGATCATGATTGACCATGGTTGACAATGGTTGTATGTATGTATGATAGGGCTCTCATAAATCAACATAGTGTTTGACTTATCTGTAACATTAACAATTATATTATTATTATAGTATTAAATTAAGAGTTCCTTAATGAAACATAATATTAAACTATTTCAAAAAGTCAAAAATTATAAGAATTTATCATCTTTATGACACTAATATATTTGTATCCCTATATATATATATGTGTGATATTAAAAACATAAATGCAATTTAAAAAACTTATTATATCATTTTATTAATTTTTAATAATTTTAAATCACATTTTATTTAAAAATAAACATGAAACCTTCTATTCATTAACTCACTCCAATTTATGAATTTAATAAATAAACAAAATTTACACCACCTTGCAACTTTTCTATAATAAATCGTTCGACCTTATTACTTTATGTGCGCACTCAAGGGGGTCAAGTGCACATAAGCCTCATAATCCATTGTAATACGTAAATATAAACCTATGGAAGTTTCACTCATATTCGACACTTCTGAATTTAGACAACTAAGTGGATTTATCTGCCTCACATGAACGTGTCATTAATAAATATAACATATATAAATATGTTATAAAAATATATAAAACATGATGTATAATTAGATGGCTCCTCCAATCGCGACGACGTCCTCGTCTAACCTGAGAGATTATTCAAAATTTGACGCTGACAAAACTTTAAAATATGGCCTATCTAACTTTTATTCAAAGTGCGCGATAAAACTTCATTGGAAAATGGATCTGACATTGAATTGGGTATTCCAATCCTCTATGTTTGCCTCGAGTTTTCTGACATACATAGGTTAAAAATGAATTAAGTCATAATATTAATACATTTAACAACTGTATGCTGACCAAATGGGGCAACGATCAACGCCTCTCCATAGCCGAAGCAGGCACAGTGGCATATCTTCTGGACCATCGCTACTCCCCGGACACCAAACTGCAAGAAAACGCGATCACGACCCTTCTGAATCTATCAATCTACGCCCCTAATCGCGAGGTGATAGTGTTAATATTATTGTTAATATTGACATTCATATTCATATCTGCATTCGATTTCAGTCTTCGAAATCATAACCTCCGGATCTGATCCAACTCCTGCATGGATTATAAAAACAAAACGTAAATATTAATACCAGCTGTGAATAAAGTATTACAACAGTCCGAAATCGCAGTCCACACCAACACGACTTGCAAACAAATTGAGCTACTGAATTTGGGCATTCTACGCCCCTAATCTCTGCACCACTGTAAATAAAATAATCTAAAATTTCCGAAGCTATGAAAGGAGTTGATTCATTAACAGGAAATTTGAAATATTCTGAGAGAGATTGTATAAAACTTCATATGATATGATTCATGATCTTCATGTTTAAACAGGTTCTTAATCTCAACAACCTCTATTATCATATTCTATTATCAAAACAAACTTGTAAATTAAATAATATCAATTAATAATCAATGTGAACTATAAAGATCCATTTAATAATTTAATGATCATTTAAAAATTATTTTTTTAATTTCACTAAATATAATTCAGATTTATAATTTATAATACAAAATTCACTTGAAAAAAAACATCATTCTTTAATTTTCATGAGATTCAACTAAATTCTTTAATAATAATTAATTTATAATTAAAATTTTTTATTAATTCAAAATAATCATTATAATATTAATATGGATATTCATACGCTTAAATGTCATAAAAAACTTTCCCATCTTAAAATTCAATCAACTACACTTTATTTAATTAATAAATTATCTAATTATTACAATATAAAAATAATTAAAACAATCTTCCAAACTTATACGATTAATATATTATCTAATTATTACAATTAAAATAATCTACCACACTTAATTCAATTAATATATTATCTAATCAAAAAACATATTAATTACAATTGTTGGTTTATCGACACATCTCTAGAAATGGAGCAGAGGAAAATGGCGGACGAGGGTTTCTGACAAACCCTTGCACTGCACAAAGACAAACGCAGCAGACCTTCAAAAACAAGTTGTAACACTTCGAGTGAGGGTTTAGCTGATTTGACAGACGCAAACAATGAACATTCAGATGGGGGAGGCCACAGGGCCTCCCAACACAGGCAACAACAATGGAAGCAGGAAAAATGGGAATGAAAATGAACAACCCTTATCTGGGAGCATGTAACAGCCGCCGCTCCAACCTGCACAACAGTCGGAAGAGGAAGATTTGAACAAAGGAAAGGAGTACACCTCCACAGGACCTGAAGAACCAAAGAAGGCAACGTCTTCAATATGCAATCCTATTGCAGCGGAATGCCCCAAGATAGATCTACCAAGCCATAGAATCAATGCCCAAATACAATATATGAAGGATCATGCACTCATAGGTAAACTCATAGGGTACCAGTGAACTGAGAAAGCCCTGCGAGGATGGATAGCCTCAAAATGGAAGCCAAAAGGGCATGTTACCCTTCAGCTGGGCCCAAAATGATTTTTCACGGCCTTCTACATAGCCGGAACAATCAGGCTATGTAGAAGGCCGTCAAATCCTGGATGGCATAATACTGACTTATGAGATCATACATTCCTTAAAGAGCAACAAACAAGTATGTATGCTTCTCAAAATTGATTTAACTAAAGCTTTTGACAAATTAAGCTGGAGTTACATAAAACAAATGCTTACTGCCTTTGGTTTTAGCTCGACCTGGGTCAGATGGGTTACGAATCTAATATCATCCGCCTTCTTCTCTATCTTAGTTAATGGTGTCCCCTCAAGTCCCTTCTCACCCTCTAGAGGAATTCATCAAGGATATCCATTATCTCCCTTCCTTTTTGTCCTCATGGCAGAAGGTTTGGGTCGCCTTATAAAACATGCTATTCACTCCCAAGACCTCAGAGGCATCTCTACCCATGGAACCTCTACCATCACTCATCAACAATTTTTGGATGATAATATGCTGTTTGGACAGCCCTCAGTCCACGAAGCTCACTCTTTAAAAGCCCTGCTAGACACGTTCTCTATGGCTTCAGGAACCACAATAAACACTGCAAAATCTAAAATTTTCTTCTTTCATACTGCCCCTGCAACCCAAAGAGTCATTACCTGAATCATAGGCTTCTCACCAACCAAACTTCCATCCAAATATTTGGGTGCTCCGCTGATAGACTCAACCTTAAAGCATGCATCCTGGAAGCACCTCCTTGAGAAAATTGAAGCTCAACTATCATCATGGACTTACAGAGCTCTCAACACGGCAAGCAGGCTTATTTTGATAAAGGAAGTATTACAGTCTATGCCTCTTTATCTTTTCTCAGTACTCGCAACACCGAAATGGTGCTTAAAAAGATCAAAGACATGCAACGCAACTTTCTCTGGGGTTCCTCAAGGCAAAATCGCAAATGGGCACTAGTAAAATGGGTGACAATCTGCACACTAAAAAAGTAGGGAGGTCTGGGACTGCGAGATCCTCAACACAACAATACATTGATGGGAGCAAGATTATGGTGGCGTTGGGTGTCAAACCCACACACACCATGGGCCAAACTATGGACTGTAAAATATGCGAATAATTGATCGCCGAAAGAGCTAATCATACAGATACAAGCTCTCTAATTTTGAATGCAGCAAAACATCATAAAGCGCTAATACAACAGCATAGCTTCTGGGAGATACACGATGGTAGAACTGCAAGATTTTGGACTGACTCATGGCAACAACGCCCCAAAATTTTAGAAGTCCTCCCACCTCCAAATCTTGAAGGCAATGACATCAACCAAAATGACCATGTCTATCAGCGCTAGACTCAAGACATCAATCAACAATTTAGGCAATGGAAACAAGCTGAATAGATAATACATCAAGAAATGGAAGACTACTACAAAGATTTGTCGCCAGTAGGAAAATCAAATACACAAGTACAAAAGACGTATTGAGATGGGGATACACTCCGAGGGGGATATACACAACAAAAGAGGCATATAAGTTGATGCTTCAAACACAGGAAACAACAGACCCCATCTGGACATGCTTATGGACTACTAGAATATGGCCCAAAGTCTCTACCTTCACTTGGCTGCTTTATCACCAAAGAATTCTCGCTTGGGACAATCTAATAAATAGAGGATTCCAAGGACCCTCATACTGTCCTAATTGGAAAAAACAAGGTGAAACTATTCAGCATCTCATGGATTCTTGCCGCATGGCCAACCAATTATGGGAAAATCTCACCTTCAGGTGTCAACGACGTTGCAAAATATCGGGGGATATCACAAGCACCATTCGCAGTTGGGCCCCTTCTCCCTACAACAACAAGCTTCTAAACTCTCTCTGGACAATCCTCCTGGGCTTACTTCTATGGACAATTTGGAAAGAAAGAATCAAAATAATTTTCAAAAACCAAAGTACTCGACTGGAAATCATCTAGAACAATCTATGCCAAAACATTCAAGAAACCCTGGCACTCCAAAAATGGAAAGCAGAGGACCTCCCCACTCAGGCACAGGAATAGAATATTTGGGACAACTGGAAAATACAGATCTCGTAGGCTCAACATGATCACAACGAATCCACCATCATCACTAAGCCGCCCACACAATGGAATCGCCCTCCCACAAATGTGATCAAACTTAACTTTCATGGGGCCTCAAAAGGAAACCCAGGCAAAGCAGGACACGGAGGAATATTCAGAAATCATGAAGGCAAACCTCTACTACTATACTTTGGTTCAATTGGATGGGACACAAATAATTCAGCAGAACTGGAAGGATTATGGCAATGTATGAATCTAGCTCATCAACATAACTTTCATCCTATTATAATAGAAAGGGATTCTCAAATCCTCATCAACATTGCTACCCAAATACAAATGGGAACCCCAGCTTCGAAAGTAGCCACCAGCAGGAGACTAGCAACTCATCTAGAACTAATAGAGCAATGGATGAAAAACAAAAGAGCCACCACTTTCATTCATGTCAGGAGAGAGAGAAACGAGGTTGTCGATCTTTTGGAAAACACAGGAGTCGAACATGATGAGGTTCTACAATCAGGAACCATCAACATTCCAAATGATCAAACTCAATTACAAGAATGCACTGACCTGGTGCACAAGGAAGCACAACTCGTGGATGCGGGTGTATGTCAAGATTAATATGCTAGCGGTAGAATGGGACGGCAAGTGGCGTGGCCACATGGCCCTTCGTAATCCTGCACACCAAACCATAAAATGACTTAATAGCGACCATAAATGGCAATTAAACTGGCACTGTAATCAATCCGACTGTGTCTACCTGCCTCGGCTCGGCTTAAATAGAAATAAACTTGTAAAAATTGCAGAACCCGAAGCCCTAATCTGTATTATGCATGCACCCCTTTTATAGAACGAACCCGCAAGTTTCCCCCTCTAGTTACAAATTCTCGGGTTCAACCTTATGCTTATCTGCAGCCCATTATAATCAGATTACATGCTTGTAATGAGCTATAGACAAAAGGAAAAATGAACTGGGTATTCACAAGCACTCATATCATTTCATGGAGAATACCAGAAAACCCGTATATTTGTAAATAAACATCGATCAAAGTAGATGTCCATTTATTAGGTTCTCGAACTTGTGTTAGTTAGGATCGGGTAGTTGAAAATTCGTATTCAAACATTGAATATTGCATAGACCTATAAAAAATAATGAAGAGCAATAAAGGGACTCGAGGAGCAATGCATTTACAATGGTTTATGTAAAGGCCCAATGTGTAAAGTCCCAACAAAGCCAATCCCACCGAAATCTGGAAAAGGCTTTGGAAATCTTGTAGTCTTGAAGAAGAAAACACCACCCACCCGCAGAGCAATTGGGAATTCATGCAGTCTCTAAGAAGAAAACAACCTCCACCTATTGATTTAGTGTAATTGCAAAATAGTGTGGATATCAATGCATTTGGGTGGGGAGAACATGCAAAGCAGAGAAAAACAAAATATATTAGAAATTATTTTTACATAAATGCCAAGTTCCAAATGCCTAACTCGGAGAAACAGCGCTACGTCGAACTGAAGGAGATCAAAGAGATCATTGGTGAGAGTGCTTGGGAGTACGATCAGTGGTTCTGCGCCATCAAAATAGCAGTAATTAGAGTATGAAATCCTTCTTGTTATTAATCCGCCTAAACATGAACTAGAAGCCGAATCTCAAAATAAAAAAATTTGTTATTAATAAATATAAATCGAAGTGCTACATTTAACATAATGATATTAGATGTTTTCGATACATGGTAACCATTCCTGCATACTTTCACAAGTACACCACATGGGTTTATGCTCAGACCAGTTGTCCACAACGATGATCTAGATGTATGTCTTTTGTTACTTTTCCTATTAAAGCTGGTAGACGATAACTTGCCATTTTTCCTGCTCCTGGAGGCATGCGTTGAGGAAACAAAGCACCAAGTCAAAGAAAGGGCAGGGTACGACTTAGCACCACAGGAAAGGGCATGGAGAGCCTGCATTGTTCCAGATAGAGATAAAGAGCGGGCAACCAATGGCTTGGTATATGGTATGCTAAATGACGAAGTTTGTTCATTACCAATTTGATTTGGGAATGTGACCAACCTCATCTGAAGGAAATTGATCCCTACTGGTGTTCTTCCTTTCATTCAGTTGATTGCTAGCTGTGTGAGTGTTTCTCTGCAGATTTTCTTGGTGGGGGTTTTAATTTCCCAACCATAATCTTTGTCCCCTATATTGAATTTTTCAATGACTAGAAAGAGCGTTTTCCATGAAAATGAATTTTGGTTTTAATGTGAAGTTGAATATCTGATGATTCCTCTGCTTAGTATATCTTTGGATGAGTTTCAAAGTTTATTTATTAGGAAAAACTATTATCTACAGTGTGTGCTATCCAAATCCACTCATAAAAACTCATTTCAAGTCATTATAAAAAGCAGAAAAAATTCTATAAGTTTTTGGCATCTTTCTTGAAGGATAAGCCAATTACTGCAATCATTTAATATTCCTGGTTTAAAGGTGGAAATATTACAAAACTACAGTCATTTAGTTTGCCTGTTTTAAATGTGGAATTGAAAATATTTCAAAATCAGTAGGAGAAGTTGAACAAAATAGTTGAGCATATTTTAAAAGGGGTTGCATTTGATAGTGTTTTCCTAATCAAGTGGGGATGTATTCGCTTGTTGGAATTGGTCAACATTCCTAAAATGGTCGCACCCTCTTTGGCTGTGCATTGGAGCTGATATATCTTCCTTTCTACATTTAATGTGTTGTGAGGACATATCAGCACTTGAGGGCGAGTTGGGGTGATAACAAATTTGAGGATAAATGAGTTTCCTTGTAATTATTTCTTGTGCATAAAGATGAATAGAAGGGGTAACTTGTACGATTGTTCATGAAGTTATAAAGGACGGGTGGCTTTGGCTTATTACTTGGAACAATCTTCTATACATTTCTGGGCGTATATTTATATATCAAACTTGAATGTTTTTCAATTTGTTGGAGGAAGCTTGATGGAGCTTATTGGAATTCTCAAATAGATTTATATGGCTACTAATTTCATGAGGTTCTCTTAATTTCTTGTTCACTCACTGTGTATTAATTGACAATTTATGATATAGATGTTTATGTCCAAAGTCTATTGTTAAGTACATTTGTATCAGTGTTGCCTATTTCTCTCAGTTTACAAATCAACCCAAATTATTTATTGTTAAGTGCATTTGTATCAATGTTGCCTATCTCTTCGAGTTTACAAATCAACCCAAATTATCGATATATATTGCCAGTGTTGCCTATTTCTCTGAGTTTACAAACCAGTGCAAATTATCAATATATATTTCCAGTGTTGTCTATTTCTTTGAGTTTACAAACCAGCCCAAATTATTGATATATAATTGTAGCATTGCCTATTTCTCTGAGTTTACAAATCAACCCAAATTATTGATATATAAATGAAGTGATTATTTATGCACTCTTTATATATATGCAATCCTGTGAGCACTGAGTAATCTTTCCAGTTCATATTAATACATAGGTTTTCATTGATAAATACCTGCTAATACAAACTGACTTGTTTACTTTCATCATTCATTCAATGCACACGGACCTGCTTACTCTCTATGTGATTAAGAATCTACATGCAAAAGGAAACTAGGGAAGTACAAAGAAACCAAACCAGGGAAGTAGAAAGAAACTAGGGAAGTCGGCTTAAGGACTAAGAACAACTGAAGTATGAGTAAGAACATATGTGTAGAAAGAAGCATAGTACCAAGTTGTCCACTAGCACTAGCATCAGTAGACAGCCATGAATGCATCCATACGTAACAGGGTTGCCCCATAGCATATATAGGAAGGTGATAGTGCACTCGACATGCGGGCGTGATTCATTTTTCCCCCGATATTCATTCTTTCCCTGTGTTTATTTGTACAGGGCCTCTTCTCTACATATGGGACATACACCCCATGGAAAGGTCTTTCCTGACCCCGTATACCACAGGAACGTATGCCATATTCCAAGATACGATACCACCCAATCAAACAAAGCCAACCATCTTACTTATCTTCAACCCGATAAGAGTGCACAGGTAAAGTAGACACTGTAGCAAGGAACTTCAACAATTAACGAGACAGAGCAACAACATGCATTTGTCACTGGGCAACTTCAACAGGTCACCACCTAACAACTTCAACCGACCTGGCAACTTCAACCCGCAAATGAATTTAACTTATAATACCATAGTATAGCATTTCATAACAATTAATAACGGTAAAAGTAATGCTAGCATTAGTCTCCACTTCCCAAATAATAAAAGCAACAGAAGTCAAAAATAGCATATGCGTTTGGCCTCTCCTCCTCGAGAAGAGGCCAAATAAGATGATGAAATAAATTGCTGTATATGTAATAGATGGAATTGGTTGTATACGCTGCAAACTTAGTGTATAAATTGCATACTCGTTAAATGAATTAATGCTAAAAATCTTAATTCTGATTACTATAGTCCCATGCCATTACCAGATGGCAGGGATTAATAAGCATAAAATCACTTGTGCTGCTAACCGAAGATGGGAGCATTAAATTGTGATGGCTCCATATCATGGATATTTGTCTCCTTGTATGTAACACTTACCTCCATTTCTTAAATATACTCACAGGTGTCCTATATACGACTCCTTTGCACAAGGAATTTATGTCAAATTGTTGTCCCCACTGGATAAATGGTTGGATTTTGTTTATTGATAGGTAAGCCTGCGTTAGCTTGTTTCTACCTTGGACTCTTATAAAAATGCATTAAGGCCATTAAGGCATGTTTAC
Source organism: Pinus tabuliformis (assembly GCA_031772625.1). Classification (NCBI taxonomy): domain Eukaryota; kingdom Viridiplantae; phylum Streptophyta; class Pinopsida; order Pinales; family Pinaceae; genus Pinus; species Pinus tabuliformis. The sequence goes on along the minus strand of CM062812.1, from coordinate 778,364,244 downwards.
AAATGCCTTCAGTCTCAAGTTTTTGTTTCTTCTTATGATATTGCTTACCACTACACAAATAGTGATGTCGATTCTCAAAACGGATTGGAGCCACACTGAAAGCTATTTTTTTCTTTCTTTATAAAAAATATAAAATATTTATAGTATTTATGAGAAACCTAGGATGTCTTGAGCCCAGAACTAGAATTTTCTCCTTTCTCTCTCTTTTTTTTTAAATTTATTTTTTTAAATTTATTTTAATTTATTCTATAAATACAAGATAATATATAATATATTTAGAGTATTCATGAGAACCCTAATTAAGTATTTTCTCAGTTTTTTTTTTTTTTTTTTGGGGGGGGGGGTTTATGAAAATAAGGTTAACAAATAATCGTAACCAAAAATTGATAATAGAAGGGAAATTTCCAAAACTCCAAATTGGATTGATTTTAATTTCACCACAAACAAAATTATCAATAAAACTAATTAAGTATACGTATTTTTCTCGAACTTTTACGTTGATTTTACAAGAGTGGAAACCGACTCTGATACCATATGTAAGAACCCCGATTTAAAAAATAAAAATAATTACATCAATTTATATGATTAATAATCAACACCCAATTATTCAACTATTTAACATAAAATTTTCAAAAAATACGAGTAGAGAAAAATTACTTGTATTGACGATATTCTTTACTTGTGCTTTCAGAGTTGACTAACTGTAAGAAATATTTCGGGGGTGAGTCTCCACCAAACTATAGGCTCAACTGCACATAATATTTCTACAGTTGGCCACTCCCAAACCCTCAATCAACGTACAACTACCAGAGAACCTTTTGTCTCACAACACTTTTCTCCCAAGAGAATGGATGAATCTCGTGCTCCCTAACATCCATTACATAAACGAGAAGATCGAAACGGATCCGCATGGACACATTCCATGTGTCAACATGCCAACTTTTATTTCTTTAATTTAAGTTTAGGTTAATTTAATATTTCTCTTAATTTAACTCTTTCTTATTTTATTCCTTCTTACTTTTTGTTAACTTTAATTATTCTTACCATTTTTATAGTTTAGTCCATTACATATATGAGAAAATCAAAAGGGATCTGCATGGACACATTCCATGTGTCAACATGCCAACTTTTATTTCTTTATTTTAAGTTTCGGTTAATTTAATATTTCTCTTAATTTAACTCTTTCTTATTTTATTCCTTTTTAGTTTTTTTTAACTTGACTTATTCTTACCATTTTTATAGTTTACTTAGATATATATTTATTTCGAACTTGATTTTATTATTTTATTTTCTTTCTTTCTTTATTATTATTATTATATTATCTTCATTACTTATTATTTATTTACTATTATTATCTCTTCTTTATTGTTTATTATTTATTTACTTATATTTTAATATTACATTATTTTATTTATTTATGATTATTATTTTTACAAATTTACTGCTATCGATAGCATTAATGTTAGCTTTTGGAGACTGAAATTACCTTCATGTTGTTTTGAACATAAATGAGTCATCACATTCATGCATCACAGTTGATCCTTCATGTTGCTTTGAACATAGATGAGTCATCACATTCATGCATCACGGTTGATCTTGAAGTGTGATTTGTGACAAGGAAGGACAAGTCAATTTTGGGAGTCATCTATAAAATCAATTGTTATTTATGGTTGTAAAATCTCTCTTGTTTCTATTAATAAAAATAGTATCTTATTTTCCTTTATGTGTTGTGGCATGTTTACACTCATGTATTTAAACTCCATGTTGATTCATTGAATAAAGATGTTAGATTATGTTGCATATATATTATGGATCATTTGCTTGTCCTAGTACTATGTGCGGGTTCAAATTATAGCACTTGGAGCTACAATTGGAGCTTACAAGTGAGGAGGAAAGGGAAACTTGCTACAAATTCAAGGTAGGATTCATTCCCATACTCTAATCTCTATAAGGAAAATTTTATGTTCGTTACCTTATATTGTTCTAGAATATGGCACTAAATCTAGGAAATCTGCCTTTGTCTGCAATCGTAAATTCCAAATAATAAATTTGCGACCATACTGGGGACTGTTTCTTTCCTTAGTTGTTTCCTTGAACTTAGTACCTTTCTAACTTCTTAAAGAGGCCTTGATTGACTGATTCGAGTGTTAATTAACCTTAGGAAAACCCTTATTAGAGCTTGGATTTTTATTTTTTACCATATCTTGGATGAATCTACATCAGTGCACCCCTTGGTATGGAAACAGAGCGCTTCAGCACACCCTCTCCTTCTATGTGCCTGTGGTGCAAACAAAATACATTTTACTGCCTCTCTCTTATATCCTTTGGTCTAGCTTATTTTCCTTCTCTCTCTAATTGTGTCCTTGTCTCTGAAAAGCCTTCACTTTGTTTGCTTTAGGTTTTATTAGCCTTTGATAAGAATTTGTTTGGATTTTTATTTTTTCTTGTTAACTAGGTCATTTGCAAACTTGTTGCTTGATCATTTATTGCTCGAACAAATTGATATTACGGTCATCATTCAATGTGAATTCTCTTAGTAGCGATTTATTAGCATCTTAGTTTTCATGTCATTTGAATATTAAGAGGATCGAAAAGAAAAATATCATCATTTTTTCATTTTTTATTTTAGTTAGGGTTTTTTGTGAAATTTGAAATTGGAAAAGTTGTATTTTTTTTTCTCGGTAAATCTATTCTATTCTATTAGATTATATACAGGAAAACATTACATTCAAAGAGACAGGTTGCCCAAGGCCGACTGTGGCGCTTTGGGTTGGCATTTCGCATTCAGTATTCGCCCTCGCAGGGGCAGCATTTCCATCGTGACACAACACAGCATTGTTTTCAGACCATACCAAAACATCCCGCGCAGGGGCTTCAGAGCAAAATTCATCCCTCGCAGGGGCATCAGAAGACCTATAACAGCTCCCTTGTGAGTCCTACTGACCAAACCATAGCAAACATGGACATAAACATGAACTAGAGGGACACAGACAGAGATATATAACCTATACCATACACAGACAGAGACGAAAGACCTATACCAGACCTGAACAAGAGAAATGGATGACAAAGTGTGCCATTGGAAGCTATTCCTCAGGCTTTTCCTCAATAATTCTACACCACCCGTGGCCTTCAGGAATGCCTTCCCACATTTCCATGGGGTTCTACTTGGAGGTTGACGCCTCCTGCTCCTGAGGTCGAATGGGAGTCTGCTCAGGTTCCTTCGCTGGTGCTTCCTCGACAATTTCCAGTTGCTCACCTGGGTGTTCCTCCCTGCTGCCCGAACCGTCTTCATCTTCCAGAGGATCCTCAGTAAAAAGAACCGATATGTGTGCATTAATGCGTGAATTGTCCCTCAAGCTGCCAAGAGTGAAGATGGCAGAGCCAAACGCTGGAAGAGGGTGCTGTCCAGCATTGGGATTGCCTGCATCCATGAATTGACTTGCCTGTATAGGAGTGGCCCCTGCCCTTCTATGGCAGTAACAGCAGCAGCAGTGGTGGTGGGATTCCGTAGCAGGGCGGCGCGAGGAACCTCCACGAACAGATCCCCTTCTGCTGAGCATCCTTTCCCTGGGTCGAGCCATGATTGCAGAAATGTCGGCGGCTTGTGGCAGAGCAGCGAATGAGGGCTTTTCCGTCTTGAGTCGCCCCCCAACAGAATTACGTCCTCTCCCAACTGTTCCAGTACCGATCTCAGCAGAACATGAACAGCAGCCCACTGAAAATACAAGCTTGAAATTTCCTTTGGTGTCTTGAATGCCGGCAAGACCAGCAAGATCCGAAGCCTTAAAGAGACAATTACCCACAGAGACCTGAACTGCGAGCTTTTTGCTCTGATCATGGAACCGCAATATTCCTTCATCGTCCTTAAATCTCCTGACATTCTCTCGAAGCTTGTTCTCCTTAATTTCTCTCTGCAGACTCTCCATTTCACCTTACGCCGCATTGAGTGCCCTGCAGAGCGTCTCATCTTATTAACTCTCGGCGGCGAGAGGCATTAAATTCCCGGAGTGATCACGAGGCGGCACATGTCTGGCATGTGGCTCCTCACTGCCATTCATGCTAACACCCGCATCCGGGGAAGCAGCATCTCCTTGGATCAAGCTTTCACATTCCTGGATCTGGTGATTGTTTGGAATGATGTTCGTGTTGCTGAAAAGGAGGGTTTGTTCATTCTCTACCCCAATGTTGGCCAAAAGGTCAGCTATCTTGTTCCCTCTCTTTTTGTGTGGTTGAAGGAGATTGCTCTATTATTGCGCAAATCTTGTTTAATGGCATTCAGCCTCGCTTCTAGCCTCCAACTAGATGCTACTTTCCTAGCTTGAGAGCCGTTCTGTATGCGAGTGGCCATGTTTATAAGGATCTGGGAGTCGCCTTCTACAATCAAGGGTTGAAGATTGAGGTTCCTGGCTTGCAGGAGACCTTGCCAAAGTCCCTCTCGCTCTACTGAGTTGTTGGTATCCCACCCCATATTTCCAAAGTATATCTGCAGAGGAGTTCCTTCATGGTTCCTCAATTTTCCACCAAATCCAGCTGCTCCAGGATTGCCTTTGGAAGCCCCATCAAAGTTAAGTTTGTATGAGTTTTTAGGAGGGGCGTTCCAGCGGCTGTTGTCCTTGAAGTTGCTATTCGAAGGGCCAATCTTGGAAACTTCTTGAGGTAGATGCAGATGCCAGTTGTCAAGAATGCTTTTTTCATTGAAATTGGAAAAGTTGCATTAGGGAACACTACTTAACAAATTATGTTTGCTACATTACTCTTTGTTTCTCCCCCCCCTGTACATAGATTTTCATTAAAAAGGAAATATTTCATTTTATCATGCTAGACTGCACTTCAGGATAATCAGGTGAAATTCATGGCGAGCCTTTAAAACTGAAACTTAATTCAAGATAAAATTTAAAATTTATTGAATTAATATTAAGGAGCATTTGAAACATTAATGAAAAAATCTATAGGATTAGGCTAGAGATGTGTTTCAGTTTTTATAAACATAAGAGCTGTCATTTTTTTCCAGCATTGCATTCTGGGGGAGATATCCTGTTCCATGTACATAAGTGTATAGGACCATTTCCACATACCTTTGGTTATATTGTATGGCACTCCACACATGAAAATTATATGGGAACATTCTCATCATATGGTTACGCATTAACTAGCACTAACACAGATTATGCTTCCACATGCCTTCAGGTATATTTCGGAAGTCCACACTATGTTGATATCCTCACCTTAGGTAACTTAGTTGATTGCCTTGTATACTATGATATATCGAACAGAACATTCGGGAAAATTTCCTTCCCGTACATAAATGTTTGGTTCTCCAAGGTGGTATATTACATTTCACAGTTGCTTGGTAAACCCTTTTCCCTAGCTACCCCTTTTTGATTTATTTTTGTTGTAATTTCTAAAATTTATTAAACCGACATGGAAGAAAAACCCTCTCAACCCCATCATTCACAAAGGATGCAAATATTTCCTCCTCTTCCACCTAAGGAAACTCCTTGCAATCAAAAGAAAAAAAAGACACAAACTACAGAATTTGGTACTTCATGAGCTACTCCTTTTGGTCTCCATTTGAAATTGATCCACCAGAAACATCTCTTCCTATGAGTACTAAACTTGAGATCACTTCTTTATTAGCTAGTGATTTTTTAACACAATCGAAACTGAAGCACCTGATAATTTATTAAATGAGGTCATTGAACCTAAGTTTCTTGACTCAGATATATTATAGCATGTGATTATACAATCTGAGGAACCTCATTTAACTACACTTGTTACTACAATCCCTTCCTCTTTTCTTCCTATGTCTTTAACTCAACTGCAATCCATATATCTTGGACCCAACGGTGAAGAAATTCCACCTAGTCTTTTGAGTATCGATGAGATCCTTAAAGAAGAGTTTTGACCTTATTCTTATGTTCATTTGAGAGAGATTCATGTATATTAAGTCCCTCCTCCTCATACTCTAGCATAAGCTCCTTTGTCTCATTCACCTCTTTTCAACTCAACCTTGAGTTTCCCTTAACAATCCTCTTTGATAAATTTAACCATGACTGATTTTGTTATGGTTTCTTAGCTCGCATATGCAACTATGACTAAGACAACCATTGTTCCAACTTCTTCTATTTTTGCAACATCACTAGAAACACATTTTTATGGTGGACCATCCAACCCTCGTGATTATTAACCATTATTTGGTACCTTTTCTGGTGCAACTTACAATCCATGGACTTCTCCCATGTCATCCTCTTCTAAAATCCCTCCCATATGACACTTCTTGGATGAGTTCTACATAGTCTTCTCTATCTCCTCCATCCCAACCTTCAATAGAGAAACAATATAGTCCATATGTTAGTGGGTATGGTCACCTACAATAGCAAAATCCATCTTACACTTAGTACACTCCTCCTGGGGACAGTTACCTACATATTGCCCTACTCTTTCAGTACGGAGGAAACCTATTATCGAAATGATCCCATCCCCTAATCAAGTACTCCAAGCTAGTGCTTAACCTCATTCAAGTCCTCCATATCAAGCAATGTATACTAACCCTTCAAAGCCTACGTTGCTCATCCAACCTAGCTTGGTTGTGAATCAGGTTAAAACCTCTCAACTTGTCCCACCTACATCTCAGATTCCTACTTGTAAACCTATTTCGTAACCCATTCAAAAGGAAGTTATTGTAATTTAACCTTTGTAGACTGCAACTTTAACTCAACCTATTCCACCGGTATATTGGTACTCCCATGTCCCACTTACCCAACCTCTTCAAGGTGCCTTATAGACCCCACCACATGGTTAGGGTATTCCCTAAATCCAAACAGGTCAACCTCTATATGGCATGGCACAGGCATAAACAAGCCAACCCTATATTGGGATGATGCAAAATACCATGGGCAAACCATATCCAGGTATTCCTAAAATTCCTTACCAAGGTCAGCAAATACAAACCTAACCATTTCAAACTTTTCAAGGTTGTCCTAGAACTAGGCAACAAGGTTATTCTAGAATTGGGTAGCAAGGTTATGTTTATCCAAGTTATTAGAATCCTCCCTATGTAAGAGCATAGATCCCTGTTGCTCAGGCCATCCCATCTTACCCAGGATACCCTCCATTAGAATTTGATCGTCATTTACCATTTGTGGAAACCCTTAAATTTCCAAATATGACCTGACTTACAAATGATCCCATTTGTCACTCTCCATAGCTCTCGGTTATTCCTGCAAAATTTCCCAATGATATACCTAAGTTCAATGGAAATCTTAGAGAAGGCCCATTTACACTTGTCACGACGTATCATTTATGGTGTTCTGCGAACTCTTTAAATGATGACTCAATCCATTTACATATTTTCCCATGGACACTTACTTGTATAACGGAAAATTGGTAGATTGAATTACCACGAGCTTCGTTCAACAATTTTAGTACCTTATGAATCACATTATTGACTCATTTTTAGTTTCCATTCACTATGAAACCATAACTAAACTCTTGAATTCCTTCAAACAATATGATTCCTCTCATATTTCTGATCATATTCATGAGTGGCAATGCTACCATTGCTTAGTAAAAACCTTCTTTCCTAAGAAATTATTAATTGATTTGTTTATTATGTCTTTGTTACCATCCATAACAGAAGACATTTCTAAAGGAAAAGTTGTGACTGAAGAGCAAGTAATTGCTCATGCCCAATATATTGATCTCATTTATACACAATCTGATATGCTCTATGTTAAATTACCAAATGTTATGAGACCTCAAAATATTGTTCCACAACCTCCCAGTAAATAATCATATGTCATTGATGGCATGATTAGTTCTTCTTGCCACACATATGTGAGTAAAGTATCTCATTCAACTCCTGTTGTGGCTGCCCAAAACCCCTCCTCCATTACTCGTGTGAATTCTACTTTTGAGAGAAATGTCGTCCAATCCACATAAGGAAAATCTCAACAACTAGGAAGTAAGAAGAAAGGTAAAGTTAAAAAGATGAAATATAATCCTCTGTAAGACAAACAAATTAACCAGTCTTCTAAAGAAAAGTTGAAACCTCGTTATCCTTGCTTAATCTATGACAAGGAGCATTTCACTCAGGATTGTCCACATTGGGCAAAAGTCAATCTGTTCCTAATGTCACCTGTTTCTCCCTTTGTGTTAGTGGATTTGTTTCCCAATCTAGAGACAAATATTGTTGCACGGGTTCCTGCATTCTCTTCCTCAATTATGATGCTTTCCTCCACCAAATAGAAAAATGATGTTATGATGGCCATGAGAAATAAGGACTACGGTAATTCAGATGCCTCAACTTGAAAGGATATTGATCAGCATTCCATTTCCACCTCATTTATTTTAGATCCTCCTCTAAATGCGGTTCCAACTGAGTTTACAATTAAACCTTCGAAGGGCGTTATTCACAAATCTATATTCAACCCTTGTGTGAGAGCCACATAGAATTACAAAATAGTTAAGGATCTGGCTCAAGCTCCTTCATCTATGTCAACTCATGAGGTGTTTCAAAATCGTCCCACCTATAAAAGGGCTTTACTTGTCACAATTAGAGCCATTGATCCTTCACATGCTAGCCTTGTAGCCTTTAACCATGATAATTATACACCCAAGCTTCCATCACAATTAACTTTTATGATTTAGGTTGTTGTTTGGAGTAAGACAATCCATCAAACCATTGTGGAAGAAGGATCTTCAACCTGCATCAGGTCACTTTCTTGCTGGAAGGTCATTGGTTCCCCCCAAATCAACCAGTCACCAACTACTCTCAAAGCCTTTGATGGAAGAGGCTTTAAGCCTTATGGAATTTTGAGTTCATTACAGGTTGAATTATCTCACAAGATGATTTTAGTAGAAGTCAAATTTATCAACAAAACATTAGATTATAACATTTACTGGGGTGTACACGGGTTTATGCCATGTTTGCTGTCATTTACACTTATTTTAGGACGGTTTTTTCCCTCACCAAGGGGGAATTATGTCCATTGAACAACTTTCTTTTGTTGCCAATGATTCTAAAACCACCAAAAGAATTCCTCTTATAGGAGAAGCCCCACATACCTATCAACATGTATGGGTGGGATTTCTTAAGGATTCTACCCTTATGGGAACTTTTTCATTTCCTCCTCCTCTTCCTTTAGCATTTTCACCTCTCGACAACCCAAATATGGTTTCCTTTATCAACATGATATCGTGTTGTACTATTCCATCAGATCCTTGGATAGTACCATATGCATCTAATATTGATACCTTTAGTGACTGCATGTCACTTAGTCCGGTTGAACTCGCATATGAAGCTATTTATTTGGCTTGTTCGACACACTCTGAATTTTCCTCTTCGATTAATTGGATAGATCATTCCTTAGATTATGGCTCATATTCTGATCCTTTCTCTAGTATATTTTATACTGATGAGAGAATCATGGAGATCGTGATGTTAGATGATGCATCATGGGATGATAATCATCATCATTAGTCCTTTCCTAATACCTCTGAGGATAATATTAATCATATTTATTCACCCAATATCATTGAGATATCTACGAATTTCGTATCTATCCACGATATAGATTCTGAGAAGAATTTGTCAAATATTGAACAGACTGTCGCTCTTGATATTTTGATCAAACCCAAAATTGTTGAGAATGTGCATTTTGGTGCGTATTTCTCTCTCGATAAGATCAATAACTATAAAGCCCTTTTCAAGGAATTTTAAGATGTTTTTGCCTGGTCTTATGAATATGCTAAACCTATCTGGAAGCTCTTATGGCCAATCCATCCTAAGAAGGTTGTTTCTATTAAGGCAGAAGTTCAAAAGCTCCTCCACGCTAGTTTCATTTACCTTGTACCCCTGACTGTTTGGGTTTCGAACATTATTCCTGTCATGAAGAAACAAGGAACAATTTATGTGTCTATCGATTATCGGGATATTAACCATGTTTGTCTTAAGGAAACTTATCCTACCCTGTTTATCGACCATATTGTTGATGATTGTGTTGGAAATGAAGTATTTTTCATTTATGGATGGATTTTCTGGTTAAAACCAGATCAACATTCTCCCATAAGACCAACATAAAACCACATTTATATGTCCAAGGGGCACATTTAGATACTAAAAACTCCCTTTTGTTTTGAAAAATGTCGGGACAACCTTTCAGAGGCCTATGAATTATGCCTTCCATGACATCATACACATTGTACAACTATATTTGGATGACCTACTTGCCCACATGAAGCATCGTGCAAATCATCCCATGCATCTCAAGGATATATTTTTATGTTGTCGACATTATAATATCATGCTCAATCTGCACAAGTGCGTTTTTTGTGTTCGCTCTAGTCAACTTATCAAATTCTTAGTGTTGAAGAAAGAAATTCATATTGATCCATTTAAAGTCTAGGCGATCCTCGATCTTCCTGATCCTTCCTCTCTTTTTCAGCTAAAACAACTCCAAGGGAAGACTAACTTTCTACGGATATTTATTCCCAATTATGTTGAATTGACCAAAGGATCTACTCAATTTTTAAAGAAGGGGGTTCCCTTCCATTGGGATAACACTGCCCAAAAGGAATTTGATGATTTGAAAGATGTTTTCATTTTAGCATAATTGTTGTATCTCCTAAATTATCAATGTGATTACTTCCTACCTTGTTGTTTCAATTACTATTGTTGGGTTGTTAGCGGGGGTTTGACGGGGGTGATAGCCCCCCTGTATGGGATCCGGGGCAGTGGCCTGGGGAAGTTTTTTTTGGACCCTATATTAGGTGGGCGGACCTACCTATGGTTTTGTGCATGGATTCTTGCACATGGTTTTGGGCGTGATGGTTTTCGGTCCATGGTATTTTGTAGATTCGGTCAAGGGAACTATGGTTATGTTCTAATCTAGGGTTAATGGATTGGGGTTTATGGATGCTTCAACATGTATATATATGTATGTAACATTGAAAGGAACCTAACGAAAAATCAATCTAGTATTCCCAGTTTTCGATCCATAGAAAATCTCTGTGTATATTTGTTTTATGTTTTATGCTCGTGCTATTATTTATTTTCTGTTTTTAGAATTCGTATGCAGGTAATTTCTTTATGGGGTGAAAACCTACAACTACCATGCCCATGGTATTGGTCCTAGAGTACAATGTAGGGGATGAAATCCCATTTATTATTTGAGTCGAAACTTAAATGACACAGAAGTCAAATATATGTTGCTAAAAAGTTAGATTTCAAAGCTATCTAGGTTGTCCAAAGGTTTCACCACTACATTATTCTTCACAAAACTATGGTTGTCTGTGATTGTAACTGCATGACATAAATTTTGTTATGAAAAATGTTGGGGGTAAAGTAATCCAAATGAATTGTCATTCTCTAGGAGTTCAATTTGGAGTTCATCAAGTCAAAATCCAAGAAAGACTTAGTCTTTTCCGAACTGATTTGTGACCGTCCCACTTTGAAAATGGAAATGATGTGTGATGATTCTTTACCACACAAGTCATTATTCCTAATAGATTCATCTGACTCGTGGTATGGAGACATCATCATATATCTCCAAAACCAGACTTCTTGGCCTGATACTTCTCGCTCTAACCAATGATGTATCCCACACCAGGATAGAATTTATATTATAATTGTTAACACCCTATATCGTCATGGTATCGATATGATTTTTACATGATTCCTCACTCATGAGGAGGCCGAGAAATATCTAAACAAATGCCATGTTGGGGCATAAGGTGTAAATATGTCTAGTTATGACATCGCACAAAATATTTTGTGTGCTGGCTCGTTTGGCCTACTATGTTTCATGATTGCATCCTTTAACTCCAAAATTTTCATGCCTTCCAGATCTATGATCATGAAACCCATGCTCCACCTACTCCTTTACATCATCTTATCGTTCTCATACCTTTCGCTAAATTGGGCATTGAATTTATAACATGTAACCCTCACTCGGCTGGGGGGCATGAATACATTATTGTGGAATTTGGTTATTTTACCAAATAAGCTGAGGCAATGCCTACATATAATAACACCGGTGAAACAACTGCTCTCTTTCTATTCAGTCATGTCATTACATGTAATCGTGTACCACAAGCTATAGTTACAGACCATGGAAAGCATTTTCATAATCACATGATGTCTCAACTTACTACTAAGGTGGGCCTTCACCATGAAAGATCAACTCTCTATTACCCAAAAAAAATGGGGAAGTTAAGGTAATTGTTAAGTCCCTATACTACTAGTGTAACCCCTTATTGTTATTATTACAACCACCTTATTATATTTTTGTGCCCATGTAGTCCCCATATTGTTATTATTGTGCCCCATAGAAGCCCACTATTGTGATTATTGTGCCCTGACATTATTATTGTTATGTTGGCTCTGACTATATTTTGACCCCTTGAACTCTTATATATAGAGAGGAGGTTTCGTCATTTTCATCATCCAAGAATTGTTCATTTGTGTAATGTAAAGGAGGTTTCCCCCTTGAAGAGGCTTATTTCTAAGGCATTCATCTATCTTTTCTATCCTTTTTTGAGTTGGTTTCATAACATTTGGTATCAAAGCTTTGGACTCTAAGGTTTCGCTGCTCCAAACAGGTCATTGTGGCATTTTCGCTATAACTTTCTTTCTGCAACGTTTCAGAAGCTAAAAAAAAACCCATTTGAGCTGAAATCGCACTGAAGCTCGTGTCCGAATTTCAGATCTTGTCTTGCTATATTTTTGGTGATACAATCTGAGGAAGTTAGGGTTTTTCCAAACTCGAGAATTTCATCTAAAACAGGTCATCATGGAATTTTCACTATAACTTTTTTCTGCTACGTTTCAGAAGCGAAAAGAAAACCCATTTGAGAAGAAATCGTTATGAACCTTGGGTCCGAATTTCGGATCTTGTATCACTATATTTTCGTAGATATGATCTGAGGAAGTTAGAGATTTTACAGATTCCCGAATTACATTCCAAACAGGTGACTGGGGGAAAATCGTCATAACGTTTGTTATGAGCATCAGATTGAAATTTCATAAGAATTTTCAGATTGAGAACTTCTTGTAGTTTTATGTATATTAGTTTCATGTACTAAGGTCGAAACAATGAGACGTGGCACATCGTACAAGTTCACTCTACTGAACTATTCTATAAACAGGTCACTGTGGGAGATTTGGCATAAATCTTTCTTGGATAATCAAGTTTTGATCAGACTTCTGGGTTAGAAAGATTACTTAGAGGGCTATTACAGGCCAAAATTTCAGGACTTAAAGATCCAAAATTACAGAGTTACAGTCATTTAAATATCGAGCTCCTAAAATCAAGAAAAAGCGAGATGAGGAAGCTTGATGGCAACGATCCGGTAAATTGGATACTACAAATGGAGAAATATTTTGATCTACATGGTGTACCACTATTATAAAAGGTATGTATTGCATCTAATTATTTAGAATCAAATCAAATTTTATGGTATAAAGGGCTTTGTTCTCGTAAACCACTTGTCACGTGCATAGAAGAATATGAACATAATGGAATTAATAGAAGGAAAAACATACTGTAATGATAAGAAGGATGAGTAATTGCCATTTCTGTGATAGTCTGAAGACCTGCCTATGTAAAGTAATAAAATCTAAGATAAGAGTCATTCACTTATAGAGTTATGAGCCAAAATATGTTATCACAAAGTTCAACCCACATGGATTAAAAATTCCCAAACCTCTATATAATATTGGTTCCCCCTATTTATAAGAGGAGGGGGAGCCATAATTACAAATATATCTAAGAGCAAGGGCTCCTGTTGCCATACTGGACTAGATGTCTGCCTTGTAAGAATCTGCTACCCACAAATTACAACAGGGATCGAATCCCTTTCTTGGAAATAGAAAATACAGGAACTCAAGGAGGAATAGGAGGAAGAATGGATGAGAAGTCCTTTTCTGTCTCTATGAGAGCTCTAGAACAAGCCCTGTCTCTATGGTAGTGTGCTTCCCATGCTTCTTAGCCTACTTCTGTCTCTTCTGCCTTAACTGCATGAGTGACCTGTTTAGTGGAGTATGGAGCAGAGTGGGAAAGGCATGTGCACAAGTGGTCCTTCTCTTTGTAGAGGGATGGGGCACCATGTCATTCCACTAAGTCTTCCTATTTTCCACCCATATTTCATTGCAGTTGCGCCATGCTCCATTAACTATCGCAGTTGTTGGCCCATCTTTCCATTTAAAATATCTGTAATTGCGCTCTCGGCACACCACGGTCGCGAGCCTTTTAATCATTTAATGTTGTGTGTGGAGCATGATTGTTCAGAGGTCTTTGTTTCAGCTGGATGTATACCCTAGGAAGTTTGTACACCCCTCCCCGCGAGGGTTCGAAGGGGCAATCCCCCCCGGCTGGGGGGTTTGGGGGCCAGTCGTCCCCCAGCGGGGGTTCGGGGGCAGCGCCCCCGAAGCCAACAATAGATGTAAAATTGCCTTGTAAAAGTATAGTAATTTCTATTCAATCTGGACTATTCATTAGGCAGATGATCTGACGGTAGAACTTATGTTTAGTTTAGGGTTTTTTCCCTAGAAGGCAACCCCTCTCTTTGTATGAGGGCATTGTATTTGAGGCTATGAAATAGATGTGTATTCTTTGAGAGAGAAATAGAGAGGTGAGACTGTGAGAGAAAACAGAGGATATTACAGTGGATCTGTTGTAGGTTGTGTCTCTTCATTTTGCTAGATAATATAAAGGAAGGACTGGATGTTCGAGGTGGACGTAGCCCAAACTGGGTGAACCACATATATCTGTGTCTCTCTTGTTTTATGCATTTTGTGTGTTTATATTTCTGCAATATTTTATGTGTTCCATTGCTTCGTAATATATAATTTTCTAACAACTGGTATCAGAGCCAGGTTTATTTGGCTGATAAACTCGCAGGAAAGAAGGGTTCCTTGTTCGAGTGGGAACAATGGTGGAAGATGGTAAGTTTAGGGTCAAGAAATTTAACGGCCAAAACTTCTCGCTGTGGAAGATGCAGATGGAAGATTATCTGTATTAGAAAGATCTGTACCTACCATTGGGCCAAAAAACAAAGATGCCGACGGGTATGACAGATGAAGAATGGAACCTTCTCGATAGAAAGGCACTCAGAACAATACGGTTGTGCCTCGCGGCATCGGTCGCCTTCAACATTTCGAAGGAAAAAACAACAAAGGGTTTGATTAAGGCGTTGGAGAAACTATATGAAAAACCCTCAGCCTCAAACAAGGTATTTCTCATGAAACAATTATTTAATATGAAGATGTCGGAAGGTGGATCTGTTGCAGACCATTTAAATGATTTTAATACTATTACAAGTCAGTTATGTTATGTAGGGGTAAACTTTGATGATGAAGTTAGAGCTCTGTTATTCTTGTGCTCGTTACCAGAAAGTTGGAATGGTTTAGTAATGGCCATTAGTAACTTTGTGTCTGGATCTAGTACTTTAAAGTTTGATGATGTTGTTGGTGCTATCCTTAGTGAGGAAATGCGATGGAAAAGCTTCAGTGAGACATTGGGTAATGCTTTGAGTGCAGAGTCTAGGGGAAGAAAAATGGAAAGAGGAAAGAGCTCAAGATATCACAGTAAATCAAGGATAGGCAGATCCAGGTCCATATCGGGGATAGTACGCTGGAAATGCGGAAAGAAAGGAGACCTAAAGAAAGATTGTATATCTCGGAAGGGAAAAGAAGGAGATGCACAACAAGAAAACAATCATGAAGAAAATGTGACAGGTGAGGTGTTACAAGATGCTTTGATTCTTTCTTTCGAAAATATTATTGATTCTTGGGTGGTAGATTCAGGGGCCTCATTCTATGCCACACCTGATAAGAAATACTTTCATGACTATGTTCAAGGAGATTTTGGACAAGTTCATTTGGGTGATGATAAACCCTGTAAAATTGTTGGAATGGGTAAGGTTCTTGTAAAACAACAGAATGGAAACCAATGGCTACTAAAGGAGGTAAGGCATGTTCCATATCTAAAGAAAAATCTGATTTCAACAGGGCAGTTAGGCGGTGAAGCTTATGTGACAACTTTCACAGATAAATCTTGGAAGGTCACCAAAGGAGCCCTCGTAATAGCAAAAGGTGAAAAGGTTGGTACATTGTATTTATGCAATGGTATTTCTAACTTTGTTAATGATTTAACTTCCAAAGGAGCAGATGTAGCATTATGGCATCATAGGCTCGGACACATGAGTGAAAAAGGGATGAAGATTCTTCACTCAAGGAAATTGTTGCTGGGCTTGAAGAATGTTGATTTGGACTTCTGTGAGAATTGCATTTATGGAAAACAGAAGAGAGTCAGATTCCTCAGAGTTGGGAAAGAAAAGAAGAGCGAAAAATTAGAGCTTGTGCATACAGATGTATGGGGACCTGCTCAGGTATCATCTCTCGATGGCTCTCATTATTATGTTACTTTTATTGATGATGCAACTAGAAAAACCTGGATTTATTGTATTAAGAATAAATTTGATGTATTTGATACTTTCAAGAAATGGAAAGCTTTGGTTGAGATTGAGACAGGAAAGAAATTGAAGTGTCTTAGATCAAACAATGGAGGTGAATATTGCGGCAAATATTTTGATAGGTACTGTTTAGAGCATGGATTCGCAGAGAGAAGACAGTTCCAAGAACACCACAAAAAAATGGCGTGTTAGAAAGGATGAACAGAACAATCATGGAGCGTGCAAGATGCATGAGATTGCTTGTAGGATTGCCTTTATAGTTTTGGGTAGATGCTATAGATACTGTTGTTTATCTAATAAACAGAGGGCCTTCAAGTTCCTTGGATGGTGGTGTTCTAGAGGAAGCATGGACAGGTAAAAAGGTAAACTACTCCTTTCTAAAGCCTTTTGGTTGTGAGGCCTTTGTCCATATAGATAAAGAAAATAAAACAAAACTTGAGGCAAAGTCAAAGAAATGTACCTTTATTGGATATGGTGTTAATGATTTTGGTTATCGCTTATATGATTATGAAAATCACAAAATCATTAGGAGCAGAGATGTAATATTCAATGAGAAGGTCTTGTATAAGAATCAGTTGCAGGAAAAGAAGCAAGAAAAAGAAAACAAGGAATATGCAGTTCTTGACGAAATGACTGAAAAAGTAAAGGTGCCTGAAAATAATAATAATCAACAACCACAACAACAATAACAACCACAACAGTAGGTGGCACCCCAAACACCTGAAGGTGGTGTTAGAAGATCTACCAGGATAAGTAGACCCCCTGAACGATACTCTCCTTCATTATATTATATATTGCTGACTGATTATGGTGAACCCGAATGTTATGAAGAAGCAATACAAGTTGAAAGCAGGAAGAAGTGGGAGGTAGCCATGGAAGAAGAGATGGACTCCTTAATGCATAACCAGACTTGGGACTTAGTCAGGTTGCCTACAGGAAAACTACATTGAAGAATAAATAGGTTTACAGGCTTAAGGAATAAGATGGAGGAAAACAGAGGTACAAAGCTAGACTTGTGGTGAAGGGGTTTGCACAGAAGAATGGTATTGATTTTGATGAAATATTTTCTCATGTTGTTAAAATGACTTCAATCATAACTATTTTAAGTCTAGTAGCAGCTAAAGATTTGCATCTTGAGCAGTTAGATGTAAAGACAACCTTTCTCCATGGGGATTTGGAGGAAGAGATATATATGCAGCAGCCACAAGGATATGAGGTGGAAGGGAAGGAGAAACTAGTGTGTAGGTTGAAGAAGAGCTTGTATGGCTTAAAACAGACTCCAAGGCAGTGGTATCTAAAATTTGACAAGTTTATCTCTGAACAAGGTTATACTAGATGTCACTCTAATCATTGTGTTTATCTGAAAAAGCAAAATGATGGCAACTATATTATATCTTTATTGTATGTAGATGACATGCTTGTTGCAGGGTCTAACATGCAGGAAATAAATGTCCTTAAAAGAAAATTGGCAAATTCATTTGCAATGAAGGATTTGGGAGCTGCAAAACAAATCGTTGGTATGAGAATCACTAGAGACAGGAAAAATCGCAAATTAACATTGTCTCAGAATGAGTACATACAAAAGGTGTTGAAAAGATTTAATATGCACAATGCAAAACCAGTTAGTACACCTTTTGCTAGCCATTTCAAACTTAGTAAGGAAATGTGCCCAAAGAACCAAAAAGACATGGATTATATGTCTAAAGTTCCATATGCATCAGCAGTTGGAAGCTTAATGTATGCAATGGTTTGCACAAGGCCTGATATTGCACATGCAGTGGGAGTTGTAAGCAGGTACATGAACAATCTAGGAAAGGAACATTGGATGGCAGTGAAATGGATTCTCAGATATTTGAAAGGTACCACAAATCAAGCATTACGCTTTGGTGGTTCAAACATTTCTCTACAGGGATATGTTGATGCAGATATGGAAGGTGACAAAGATAACAGGAGGAGCACTACAGGATATGTATTTACTGTTGGTGGAACAACTGTTAGTTGGGTTTCAAAAATCTAAAGTGTTGTTGCACTTTCAACAACAGAAGCAGAGTATGTCGCTATTACAGAGGCTAGTAAAGAAATGATTTGGTTACAAAGGTTTATGGGTGAATTGGGTAAGGAGCATGATATGGGAACGTTATATAGTGATAGCCAAAGTGCCATTCATCTTGCAAAGAACTCAACATTTCATTCCAGGACTAAACACATACATCTCAAGTACCATTTCATACGATCAGTGTTGGAAGATGGAGAGTTGAAGCTGGAAAAGATACACACTAGCCAGAATCCTGCAGACATGCTAACAAAAGTTGTAACCAGGGAGAAACTGAGAACATGCTCAGTTTCAATTGGTCTTCAAGGATGACGATGAAGATGAGAAACAACCAAGTCCAAAGAGGAGTCATTGTCCAACAAATGAAGCAGCGGTGGAGTTGCTACAATCATTCTCCAAGTGGGAGATTGTTGTGTGTGGAGCATGATTGTTGAGAGGTCTTTGTTTTAGCCGGATGTATACCCTAGGAATTTTTTACACCCCTCCCCAGCTGGGGGGTCTGGGGGCCAGTGTCCCCCGGCAGGGGTTCGGGGGCAACGCCCCCAAAGCCAAAAATAGATGTAAAATTGCCTTGTAAAAGTATAGTAATTTCTAGTCAATCTGGGCCGTTCATTAGGTGGATGATCTGACGGTAGAACTTATGTTTAGTTGAGGGTTTTTTGCACTAGAAGGCAACCCCTCTCTTTGTATGAGGGCATTGTATTTGAGGCTGTGACATAGATGTGTATTCTCTGAGCGAGAAATAGAGAGGTGAGACTATGAGAGAGGACAGAGGATATTACAGCGGATATGGTGTAGGTTGTGTCTCTTCATTTTGCTGGATAATATAAAGGAAGGATTGGTTGTTCAGGGTGGATGTAGCCCAAACTGGGTGAACCACGTATATTTGTGTCTTTCTTGTTTTATGCATTTTCTGTGTTTATATTTCTGCAATATTTTATGTGTTCCATTGCTCCATAATATATAATTTTCTAACATTTAAAATAAACGAAACATGAGACACGTTTGATTTCCCCCCTTAGCCCCCTTATTACAACCCTTGTGTGACGTTATTCAATATCACTGGGGCTGGGATCAGGGGTTTAGTCTTTGAGGACCAAGGCTTCAAACAACCATGTGGGGGGACTTTTCCCTTTATAACTTGAATTGCCTCTGATTTCCTCTTATATTGCATCGTCTGGTCTCCTGGATGCAAAAGCTTTATGAAATGTGGCTTATGAAATATCGCATCTGCAACCTTTTACTTTGTTATCAAAAATATCGCATATCGGTGCTTCAACGTTGTTTTACTCTGGTCTATGCTTTTTCCTTGGTGTAGGCCAACAGTCGAGATGTAAGGTCCTTATAGACCCTGCCCTAGTCATTTATCACATTCGGGGGAGGAGTCCTGCATATTGCAATCGCAGCCGGGGAGGAGAAGGCCCCTTACCCATTTCCTTGGAGTGGGTCGCTAGTCTAGACATGAGGTCCTTATAACCCTGCCATAATACTTTATCACATTCAGAATGAAAGTCCTGCATCTCGCAATCACACTACACCATTGCTTAAGCCTTAACCCCATAACCACTGCGATCACTGATCGTCAATAAACTTGTTGACGCCATCACTGCCACGTCACCTGTGGACGTCATCACTGACACATGTCACCCTATGAGTGGTGACGTGTGGCACCTAGAAATAGCCTTACAAGACCCCTGAAAATGTCAAAAATGAGTGACATGTGTCCTCTGCCACATCATCGTCCTTACTTGCCACGTTATTGTTGACGTCAGCTTCCATGTCAGCTTGGTTAACCAATCAACGGCCACCATGTGGCCCCCTTAAGGATAGAGAAAGAGGCCCGCTGAGCCCTATTTTTCCATGCTTTCCTTTATATTTAAAAATTATCCCTCCCCGATGATTTTGGTCCATATCGTGATATCAGACTCCCTTTTTTGTTTCAGGACTCAAACCTTGCCGATATGAGATAATGCAAGATTGCACCACATGGAGAAGGAGCGGCCCAGCCCTTGGTTTCGCGACCTTTTCCTTTGTAAATCAGAATCAACCCCTCCCTAGTGATATAACCTTATATCATAGATTGGCCCCCACGATAGTTTTGGAGTTTACTATAACTACGAGACTACAGGGGTGCCGATATGCAGGATGTGATATCGGCGTTCAACACTTTGAACTGCTGATAATCCTTAAGCATGTGCTCCAAGACCTCGCTGATAGGTGGGATGCGTGACTGCAGCTGGTGTGACACATGGCCCCAATAGAGGAGAGAGAAAGGGAGTGCGGCTGCCCTGTTTTTCACGCCTTTTTCTTTGTTAACTTTTTTAGTTCTTCCCCGGTGATGTTACATTATACCACGAGATTGACCCCCCATGAGGTCTATTAAGTATGGATCCCAACGGTCTGTCGATATGCAATGTGCTCTGTGCCTGAGTCCTGATTGCAATTGTCTCCTCAGACTTAGCCATTTTTTTGGGTTTTCTGAGTTTTTCCAGGGGATTCTTTAACATGCTTTAATTTCTGCCCCAGGAGTCCATTTCTGGACTTCCATATACCAACTGAAATACTTTTCCAAGCAATATGCAATGGAGTGGGTCCCCTTAAGCTTAGTGTTAACAGTGCTGGACCCACCAACATGTCAAGGGATCTCCTTGGTAGGAAGTCCCAATTAGACCTCACACCGTTTGGTGTAGGAGTCCTAGCAGTGGGTCATATAGTAATGCCTTGACCGTGATTTTGTACAGAGGCAAGTAAGACAACTTTGTCAGTAGCAAGGGTGTGACATATGTAGTGAGCCAAGGAAGGTGAATGAGAGGTTCTAACACACAAGGGTTGAGATGAGTGCGCTCCTTAGAAACCTGTGATAGCACAGAGTTAAGAAGGGAGCACATGAGCAAAGATGCATCACAACATGTAAGGCAAGTTAGCTAGAGACCCAAAGTGATGGTTAAACCAACAACACATTTTAGAAAGATTCATACATACATACACAAATAGTTATACATGCATGCGTAAGCAAACAAATACATTTATCATTTAGAGTAAACAGATAGCTGAAATACAATACAACATATGCATGAAATGTGCTACCTCTTGTTATATTAAGAAGTGTAAGTTCCATTCATACAATACATCCATTTCCAACCACTAGTTCCGACAACGAGATGTTATAGCCACAACCGCCTGCTCCTCCAAAGAGATGTACTAGCTCTACGTAGTGGAGAAGCCAAGGCTCATTAGAATACTGTCCAAGCTCTCTCTAAGATAGTCCTATCGGAAGCTTGGCTGACCAAAATCCTTTACAATGAGTTATGAGGGGCTATTTATAGCAAAGGGTGGGGTGACCCTTTCCATTCCCCTTTGTGACAGTTCATCTACCCTCATTATTCTTCATCTACTCTATGACTATTATGTCCAACTATCGACACTTGAACTTACACTTGACAAGATGTTACATTATAATGCAAATGTACCCATGTGAGACAAAGCAGATTGAGAAAGCCTTGCAAGACATCACTATGACTCAGACAACTGTTGGAAGACCAACTCATTGACATCTTCATTATGATTGAAAGTAGTGAACTGATGCCAAGATCGGTAGTCCATGATGGTGTCCTTGTGGTCTAAGGTGGCATCTTTCTCGAACCTGGCTCTTGCCTCCATAGCATCTGGGTACACTGCTCGGGCTCCTCTGTCCAAATCATCTGAAAGCATGTGCATCATTGTCTTCAATGCAGTCAAACAAGCGACATACTTATGCATGATGTCTGCACTGATGAGCAAGTCTGGGTTGGTGGCAATGTGCGTCAACTCCTCAAAGTACAAGTCAAGCTCTAGTCGGACCTGTGACTTTATCCTCACCTGGGTGAGAGTCCCAATAGATGGGATCGCATGTGCATGCACCACAACATCCATACTCTTGAATACACGTGCATGGGAAGCCTGTAGACTAGTGATGAGATGCAGGAGCTCTTCATAGTTCCGGATCTGACTCCGAATGCATGCCTTTAGCTCGACCATTATGGGCTTCATCATCTTAGGCAAGTGAACTGGGGCTCCCTTGTATATCATCATCCATGTTTGCATGTAATCAACAGCAGCATGCACATTCGACAAGATACATGCTCTTCTAGCACATTGATCCTGCCATCCTTTGAGATGGATGATTTCCTTCTGCACGCTACCAACCTTGGAATACAATGTCCACATAACTGTGCCAAGGGACAATACTTCATCTAGTATTACCTTCTTCAGGTCTGATCGGGTGGATGCTGTCACCAACTCTCCTCCTTGCTTGGCCGTCTATAGGTCCTTAGCCATTCACTCATTCTCAACTATTAGAAAGCCAACACTTGAGCTAGTGGCTTTGGCATATGCTCTACAGGCATTGGTCAAGGTTGTTGGATGTCTGCACACGTTAGACACGATGACTCGTTCCTCATACTACGTAGGAGATGTATGCTCTTCCGGAGTTCACACTCCGCGAGTTCGCACAACTCTATGTTGAGATTCATTGAATGAGATGTTATGCATCTCTCCTTCCACCTGATCTCTAAGGATCTCAGTGTCTTCTTGGTCACTTGGGACTTGCTCATCTTCTGGATGTGGTGATGCTGGTGGGTCTACCTCTTGGTGGTGAGGCATGATCTTGATGTCCTTCTCTAGCTCTTGTTGCTCCATGTCTATATCCATCTGTTCAAGTGCTCAATCTATCTCCTGAGTGAAGTCCTGCTCCTGCGATGGTTCACCCTACTCATTTCATGCGAGCTATTATGATAAGTCCTCTACCTGTACGAGCGTTGTATCATCCATGTGCACATGATGCACTCCCTACTACACCTTTTGTTGCTACGCTTCCCTCTCCTATTTGCGCAGCTCTTGTTCCTTTTGGAGCTTCTCTTTCAACATGCAACTCCTTCTCTATTTCTCTGTCTGCCTTTGCGTGATTCGCTTATCACACTATTGCCTCTTCGCCGCTATAGCCATAGCTGATTTCTCTACAAGTGGATATGCTCGAAACTTGTAGCTTTACTCTTCCTCCATGTGATCGAAAATATTACTCTTGCACTTGTTGCACAATGGTATATTCACCTCTACTGCTCTGCTACTTGTGGTGCTCTTCGAGATACTACTTCACGTTGCTTCGCTAACCACTATACAACGAAGCTGACTTGTTCATTGGGTTTGGAGAAACTGTAGAAATATCTCCATGGGTCCTCCTCTGCCTAATGAAATGCCCCGTGGATCTAGTTGAATTGTTCTCTCGAGCAGTGACCTTTCACAAGATAGTGTGAGTGATACGGATTGTAACTTTGATGGTCGAATGGATACTTCTTCAGCTGCTCTACTTCAACCTCCGCGTGCTTGAAAATTCGGATCTCATATAACCCAATGAACAGATGAAGAGCGAGAAAGGTTCCTTCTTCTTGCGATGCAGCCAAGTTGTCAATCTTGCCGAGATGTGATATGCTACTTCGTGCATGATGAGCACGCCTAAGAAAAACTTTGGTAAAACATGCGAAGGCTTCTCTGCACTATACATTCGTATCAAGGTGTTGGACAGTGAGGCATACCAATCAACTATGTCTATCAATGCCTCCATTGCTGCCATCGAAATGTAGGGTGGATCCTATTCGAATACAATCTTGTAGACCAGGGTGAAAAAATTATCAGACAACCGTGTGATAAATCCTCTGAAACTACATTCGGAAAACATCTTACAATAAGCATTCAAAGCAGTCTCTGCTAGTGACCATGTGCATTTCAAACCCGGGAACTCCTGTCGGGCATAGATTTTATCCAAGATGTAGGTGGACATGTAGATTTCTTCTTACATAGCTTTGGGTGGTTGGCGAGCCCTCGTTATCTGTTCCTTCAACTGATGAGCAGACATGCCGGACCAGTTGCATGGTTTTCCCTCTCTGGCCATTTGGTCTTGCACAGTCACCCAACTCTATGGGAAGGTTTCCATTCTTTCTTGGCCATGCAGTCGACATGCAAAGATGACCAAGTATTGGTACGCCTTCCGCAGTATCTTTGTCTTGTAGATTTGGCTGGGTGTCATCCTGAATCAAGCTGACTCCTTTACCCAGTTCTTCAGAATGTCTCCGGGGTTGGCATTGTTGTTGGGTAAGCCGAAGGGAGTCTCCATGATAGTTATTGGCTTTGACATATGATACAACGCATCATAATCCTCTGCCTTGAAGGTTTCAATCTTCATCCTGCTAACACTACTCAAGGTCATCGTCTTGGGATCAGTGTGCAAGATGATCCAATGTATCATGTCCATGCATGGGAACACGGGGTATCTACATTAAATTTGGTACAAGTCAGACTGGTGGCTGTTCACGTATACCTAGAAGTCTTTGAGGTCTTCCCTAAATGTGCTTGTAAATGAATCATTGACCTCTTGTCATTTCAGCTTGATATCCTTGTCTAGAATCAGCTTGGTATTTTCATAGATCGGTAGACTTGCTAACACTCACTCAACCGCTACTCTAGTTGTGCTTCCATTAGTGTCCCTTGATCCTACTCTCTTGGAGGCCATTGATCCTGAACTATCAAGAGGCAGACAAACACCTGTTAGATCTGGACACAAAGCGACATGCATGGTAAGAAATATGTCAGCGAAAAATAAAGCAAATTCGGGAAGGACATAACACATACCTGGGGATTAATAGGCAAAGATTGTGAAATTTCTTCTAGGAGGGTAGGTGATTTGGCTACCAGAACTATGCAAAAGGTAGTATGGACTCTCTAGGAGGCATGACTGGCTACTGGAATTGTGCAATGTGCAATCCAGGCTGACTGGATTTTCACATTACGACAAATCTTAATCATGGTCAACAATATAAACTATGACCATAAATGTTGACTTTATTAGAATGTGTTTGAATATGCTTTACTATTAGTATTAATCAATAATAATAATAATAAGAAACTATGTTTGATTGAAGTTGAAGAGTGTTGATTATCAAACTGTTGGAAAATTATATATTACAGAGCAATGGAACACATAAAAAATTGCAGAAATATAAACACAGAAAATGCATAAAACAAGAGAGACACAGATATATGTGGCTCACCCAGTTTGGGCTATGTCCACAGAGAAACAACCAGTCCTTCCTTTATTATATTATCCAGCAAACTGAAGAGATACAACCTACAGCAAATCCACTATAACACCCTCTTCGCTCTCAATCTCCTCTCTCTTCCTCACTCAGAATACAGATATGCATAGACACAATACAATTCCCTCATATATAGTGAAGGGTTGCCTTCTAGGGCAAAAAACCCTAAATTAAACATAACTTCTACTGTCAGATCATCCGCCTAATGAACGGCCCAGATTGACTAGAAATTACTAGACTTTTACAAGGCAATTTTACATCTATTTTTAGCTTCAAGGGCGTTGCCCCCGAACACCCGTCGGGGGACCGTTGGCCCCCAAACCCCCCAGTCGGGGGGGATTAGCCCCCTCGGGGAGGGACAAGTCCCCCCCGCACCCCCCTGCGTGGAGAGGTGTACAGTCTTCCTGGGGTATACATCTAGATGAAACCTTTGAATACAGAAGATAATCAGGCTCCACACCCAACAATCTCCCACTTGGAGACTGATTATAGCAACTCCACCGCTGCTTCATTTGTTAGATAATGACTCCACTTTGGACTTGGCTGTTTCTCATCTTCTTCATCATACTTGAAGACCAATTGAAACTGAGCAGATTCTTAGTTTTGCCCTGGTTACAACTTTTGGTAGCATATCTACGAGATTCTGGCCAGTGTGTATCTTTTCCAGCTTCAATTGTCCATCTTCCAATGTTGACCATATGAAATGGTACTTGAGCTGTATATGTTTAGTCTTGGAATGAAATGCAGAGTTCTTTGCAAGATGTATGGCACTCTGGTTGTCACTGTATAACCTGCCCAACTCTTGCTTATTACCCAATTCATCCATAAACCTTTGTAACCAAATCATTTCTTTACTAGCCTATGTAGCAGCAACATACTCTGCTTCTCTTGTTGAAAGTGCAACAACACTTTGGATTTTTGAAACCCAACTGACAGTTGTTCCACCTATAGTAAATACATACCTTGTTGTTCTCCTTCTGTTATCTCTATCACCTACCATATCTGCATCAACATATCCCTGTAGAGAAATGTTTGAAACACAAAAGCATAATGCTTGATTTATGGTACCTCTTAAATATCTGAGAATCTGCTTCACTGCTATCCAATGTTCTTTTCCTGGATTGTTCATGTACCTGCTTACAACTCCCACTGCATGTGCAATATCAAGCCTTGTGTTGACCATTGCATACATTAAGATTCCAACTGCTGATGCATATGGAACGTTAGACATATGAGCCATTTCTTCCTGAGGCTTGGGACACCCCTCGTTACTTAATTTGAAATTGCTAGCCAAAGGTATACTAACTAGTTTTGCATTCTGCATATTAAGCCTTTTCAACACCTTTTCTATGTACTCACTTTGAGACAATGTTAATTTTCGATTCTTCTTGTCTCTAGTTATTCTCATACCAAGGATTTGTTTTGCAGCACCCAAATCCTTCATTGCAAATGAGTTTTCCAATTTCCTTTTGAGCACATTTATTTCCTACATGTTAGAACTTGCAACAAGCATGCCATCTACATACAATAACAATATAATATAGCTGCCATCATTTTTCCTTTTGAGATAAACACAATGATCAGAGTGACATCTAGTATAACCTTGTTCAGACATAAACCTGTCAAATTTTAGATACCACTGCCTTGGAGCCTGTTTTAAGCCATACAAGATCTTCTTCAACCTGCACACTAGTTTCTCCTTCCCTTTTACCTCATATCCTTGTGGCTACTACATATATATCTCTTCCTCCAAATCCCCATGGAGAAAGGTTGTCTTTACATCTAACTGCTCAAGATGCAAATCTTCAGCTGCTACTAGACTTAAAATAGTTCTGATTGAAGTCATTTTAACAACAGGAGAAAATATTTCATCAAAATCAATACCTTTCTTCTGTGCAAACCCCTTCACCACAAGTCTAGCTTTGTACCTCTGTTTTCCTCCATCTTCTTCCTTCAGCCTGTAAACCCATTTATTCTTCAATGTTGTTTTACCTGCAGGAAACCTGACTAAGTCCCAAGTCTAGTTATGTGCTAAGGAGTCCATCTCTTCTTTCATGGCTTGCTCCCACTTCTTCCTGGTTTCTACCTGCACTGTTTCTTCATAACATTCTGGTTCACTAGAATCAGTCAACAATACATAATATAATGAAGGAGAGTATCGTTCAGGGGGTCTACTTATCCTGGTAGATCTTCTAACACCACTTTCAGGTGTTTGAAGTGCTTGTTGTTGTTGTGGTTGTTGTTCTAGCTGTTGATCAATATGATTTTTAGGCACCATCACTTTTCCTGTGATATCGTCAAACACTGTGTATTCCTATTTTCTTTTTCTTGTTTCTTTTCCTGCAACTGATTCTTATACAAGACCTTTTCATTGAATATTGCATCTCTGCTCCCAATGATTTTCTGATTTTCATAATCATATAAGCAATAACCAAAATCATTAACACCATATCCAATAAAGGTACATTTCTTTGATTTTGCCTCAAGATTTGTTCTATTTTATTTTTAATGTGGACAAAGGCTTCACAACCAAAAGTATTTAAAAATGAGTAGTTTACCTTTCTACCTGTCCATTCCTCCTCTGGAATACCACCATCCAAGGAACTTGAAGGCCCTCTATTTATTAGATAAACAACAGTATCTACAACATCTGCCCAAAATTGTAAAGGCAATCCTGCATGCAATCTCACGCACCTTGCACGCTCCATGATTGTCTTGTTCATCTTTTCTGACACACCATTTTCTTGTGGTGTTCCTGGAGCTGTCTTCTCTCTGCGAATTCCATTCTTTGAATAGTACCTATCAAACTCTTTGTTGCAATATTCACCTCCATTATCTGATCTCAGACACTTCAACCTTTTCCCTGTCTCATTTTCAACCAAAGCTTTCCATTTCTTGAAAGTATCAAATACATTAGATTTATTTCGAATACAATAAATCTAGGTTTTTCTAGTTGCATCATCAATTAAAGTAACATAATAACGAGAGCCACCAAGAGATGATACCTAAGCAGGTCCCCATACATCTGTATGCACAAGCTCTAATTTTTCGCTCTTCTTTTCTTTCCCAACTCTAAGGAATCTGACTCTCTTCTGTTTTCCATAAACACAATTCTCACAGAATTTTAAATCAACATGCTTCAAACCTAGCAACAAACTACTTGAGTGAAGAATTTGCATCCCCTTCTCACTCATGTGCCTGAGCCTATGATGCCATAATGCCATATCTTCTCCTGTAGAGGTTAAAGCATTAACAGAATTAGAAATACCATTGCATAAATACAATGTACCAACCTTTTCTCCTTTCGCTATTACCAGGGATCCTTTAGTGACCTTCCAGGTTTTATTTGTGAAAGTAGTTATGCAACCTTCACCTACCAACTACCCTGTTGAAATTAGATTTTTCTTCAGATCTGGAACATGCCTTACCTTCCTCAACAGCCACTGATTTCCATTTTGTTGTTTTATGAAAATTGTACCCATTCCAACGATTTTATAGGGTTTATCATCACCCAATCGAACTTGTCCAAAAATCTCCTTGAACATAATCATGAAAATGTTTCTTATCAGGTGTGGCATGGAATGAGGCCCCTAAATCTACCACCCAGACATCAATAATATTTTCTAATGAAAGAATCAAAGCATCTTGCAACACATCACCTGTTACATTTGCTTCATGATTAGTTTCTTGTTGCGCATCTCCTTCTTTTCCCTTCCGAGACTTGCAGTCTTTCATCAGGTGTCCTTTCTTCCCGCATTTCCAACACACTATCCCCGATCTGGACTTGGGTCTACCTTTTCTTGACTTACTGCAATATCCTGGGCTCTTTCCTCTTTCCATTTTTCTTCCCCTAGTCTCTGCAGTCAAGGCATTACTTGATGTCTCACGGGAGCTTTTCCATTGCATTTCCTCACTAAGGATTGCATCAAAAACATCATCAAACTTTAAAGTACTAGATCCAAAGACAGAGTTACTAACGGCCATAACTAAACCATTCCAACTTTCTGGCAATGAGCACAGAAATAACAGAGCCCTAACTTCATCATCAAAATTTACCCCTAGAGAACTTAACAGACTTGTAACTATATTAAAATCATTTAAATGATCAGCAACAGATCCACCTTCTAGCATCTTCATATTAAATAAACGCTTCATAAGAAATACCTTATTTGAGGCTGAGGGTTTTTCATACAGTTTGGCCAATGCCGACATTAAACCCTGTGTTGTCATTTCCTTTGAAATATTAAACGCTATCGACGCCGCTAGGCATAGCCGTATTGTTCCAAGTGCCTTTCTGTCCAGAATATCACATTCTGTGTCTATCATACTTGTTGGCGTCGCTGTTTTTCTACTCAGTGGTATGTACAGATCTCTCTGATAAAGATAACCTTCCATCTGTATCTTCCATAGCTGGTAGTTTTGGCCGTTGAATTTTTCAACCCTAAACCTACCATCTTTTGCCATTGCTCCCACTCAAACCAGGAACCCTTCTCTCTTGCGAGTTTATCAGCCAAATAAACCTTCGGCTCTGATACCAGTTGTTAGAAAATTATATATTACAGAGCAATGGAACACATAAAATATTGCAGAAATATAAACACATAAAACACATAAAACAAGAGAGACACAGATATACATGGTTCACCCAGTTTGGGCTACATCCACGGAGAAACAACTAGTCCTTCCTTTTGTATATTATCCAGCAAACTAAAGAGATACAACTTACAGCAAATCCACTGTAACACCCTCTTCGCTCTCAATCTCCTCTCTCTTCCTCACTCAGAATACAGATATGCATAGATGCAATACAATTCCCTCATATATAGTGAGGGATTGCCTTCTAGGGCAAAAAACACTAAATTAAACATAACTTCTACCGTCAGATCATTCGCCTAATGAATGGCCTAGATTGACTAGAAATTACTAGACTTTTACAAGGTAATTTTACATCTATTTTTAGCTTCGGGGGTGCTGCCCTTGAATGCCCGCTGGGGGACTGCTGGCCCCTGGACCCCCCAGCCAAGGGGGATTAGCTCCCTAGACCCTCGCGGGGGGAATAGTCCCCCCCGCACACCCCCACATGGAGGGGTGTACAGTCTTCCTGGGGTATACATCCAGCTGAAACCTTTGAATAGAGAAGATAATCAGGCTCCACACCCAACACAAACATAGTTGAGCATAGTCGACAACATTATTAAATGCTGTTGACTAATTTTGTAATGTCGCTACACAACGTTGGATAAATTGCAATGTAATGTAAGATTGCGACAATGATTTTCACATTGTGACAATGTTCTACGTTGCATAAATTACAATATAATGTAAATTGTAACAAAGTTTGATCATGCTCAACAATTTAAACAATGACTATAAAGGTTGACATTCTTTGACTTTGTTAACTAATGTGGTTGACTGTGTTCCATTATTAATATTAATCATAATAATAATAATAATAGGAAACTATGTTTGACTAAAGTTGAAGAGATTTGGCTATCAAACACAATAAACAAACATAGTTGAACATAGTCAACCACATTAGTAAATGTGGTTCACTAATTATGTAATGTCACAATGCGATGTTAAATAAATTGCAATGTAATGTAAGATTGCAACAATGATTGTCACATTGTTACAATGTTGTCACAATGTAATATTGGATAAATTTATGTACCATTCCAACATCACAACCTATTTGATTATGAATATTAATCAACAATATTAATAGGAGATTATGTTTAACTGAAGTTGAATATTTTCATGGACTATTTAAACATTAACTATGAATGTTGACTTTCTTTGACCATTTTTTACTAATATGGTTGACTATGTTTGACTTAATATTCATCAATAATAATAATAGGTGATCATGTTTGACCAAAATTGAAGAGTTTCAATTGTAAAACATAATCAAATGTACTACAACATTAGTAAATGTGCTTGACTGCTTTTTTAGTGTAACATGGCAATGTTGAATGAATTGCAAAGTAATGTGATATTCCAACAATGTTCGTCACATTGCAACGTTGGATGAATTTCAATACCATTACAACATTAGATAATAATAATAGTAATAATAGTAATAATAATACTTATTATTATTATTATTATTATTAAACATTTTAAAGTATTGATAGTCAGTGACCATAGTTGACTATTGCTTTTCATTTTCACCCTTTTTAAACATCACTGGTTAGGTTTTGACTATAGATGATTATGTTTTTAACAATTGTTTGATTATGATTGACCACAATTGACTATAATTATCCATATTCACTATATTTATGTATTGTTCAAACATTGTTACCCATTTTTACCACATAAGCCCAAAAAACTTGTAGATTCATTAATTTGAGACCTTCAATATAATAATTTGGTTATTCAAATTCAGTATATTAACCAAAAGTTTTATATTAAAAAAAATATAATAATAATTTTATATTAAAAAAACCTATAAAAATAGAAATAACAACAATTTACTTCGTATTAAA
The DNA here is from genome assembly GCA_031772625.1 of Pinus tabuliformis. NCBI lineage: Eukaryota > Viridiplantae > Streptophyta > Pinopsida > Pinales > Pinaceae > Pinus > Pinus tabuliformis. The sequence continues at coordinate 778,332,100 of CM062812.1, read as the reverse complement.
TTTTTTTATAAAAACAATGAATTACATATTAAAATATAGTAGAGAATGTTAAATTTGTAATGGATATGGAACTATAACCGAGAATAATTAATTCTCTTTCTAAGAAGTGGTAAGATATGTATTCTTGAATTTTTTTATACAGTCGAATTTTTTCATATCGAAGCAAATTATAATTTGGCACTGTAATTAAAGGCACACAATTGTAGAGACTACATTGACTTCATTTTGAGGTATCAAAAGTATCATTTCTTCTGTATATTTCGATGGCATCAAACTAGGGAAAGCAATTCATAATACTTGAGGAGTCCTCTAGACTCCATTGCTTTGAGTGGCGAAAATCATTTAATTTCTTAAATTGGAACCATCATGGAGGCACCTCTCATATAAGCGAATTTATAAATAATTCATCTGAAAACAATATTTATCAAATAATATATAAACATTTATACCTATTCTAACTATACTGGTATCTAAAGATTATAAGTTATTGGTATGTAAAGAATATTGGTATCTAAAGATTATAAGTTATTGGTATGTAAAGATTGTAAGTTATTGAAATTTCTAAGATTTTTTTCGAAGCAGTTACTTTTCGGCCGACGCACTAATGGGGTCAAGCTAGCGGATTGGACCGACCTAAGAAGAGAATTGTTCAATTATTTATTCAAGTATAGTATACAAAAATATTAATATATATATATTAAGTTGCTTCGATGACTTTTATATTTTAATTATTAATGCCTATTCTCCATTATTAGTTCGTGCCTTGCCTAAAGGCAACCGGGACTGTTGTAATTGCTTTTCGTGTTTGCTATTAGTCTTGCTCATAAACTAAAGCATTTAACCAAAGTTTCGAGACCATAATCTCTCAAACTCTTTTATTAAGCCTTAAGACACTTACAACATTCAACTTTCACCAATCAATGATTTCGAAATGTTATTTGGCTTCATATCAAGGCCAAGAAAATTAAAACTTAGGCTAATAAGAGAGGTATCCATATGAATGTCCTCATATAGATTAATGCTACTTTAATGTTAGCATTAATTTATAAACATTAAATGTTTATAAGGTGCATGTATTTATCTTAAGTTGCAATAATTTCGACCTGTTTAGACACCATATCTGACCAAATTGTGGTTTGTATGAAATATTTTACTTTATATTTTTGTGAAATGGATGCTCACAAAATGAAAGCTTACAAAGTGCTATGGAGTTCAAATCTTTGATGTTATTTCTGTGGAATTGAATCTTGTAAAATACTTTGCAGTTTGAGTCTTTCATGTTATTTCTATGGAATGGAATCTTTCATGTTATTTTTGTGTAATGGAAGATTGCAAAGTGCTCTGCAATTACAATCTCTACTTCATCTTATAGAAATCTATAACATTTTTATTGATGGCATCAATAGTTATTCATTTGTCTTTGGGACTGTATCTCTACTTCTACCCAAAGAGCTTTTTTTTAATGCATAGAGTACTTTTTGTTTTTGTTCATGGCATCATTTCTCTTGATGGAAGTGTCCATAAATTTCTAGAAATATTTTTAATGTTTGCAGCTATCTAATTCACCTAGGTAATCATTCTTTCACCTTTGTAGGAATATCTTGAATCCTACATTTTGAGAACATTTTATCACAAAATTTGTAACAAAATTTGCAATTCTTATCATAAAATTTAGTCTAGTTTGAAAATTTTATCACCTTGAGTCTTATAAATACAAATTCATTCTCTAGATAATGCAAGACAAATTTGAGGCATAATTCACATCACAACCCTCCTCCTCTGCAATAAAGACACCTTTAAGTGATAGGACCTTAGGTATTTCTCCATCAAATTCATCTAAGAATTATAAAAACCTAAGCATACAATAAAGAAATTGAAAAGAAATACTTTCCCCTTCGCTACCTAGTCGGATGCTCTAAGTGTCTATCAAGCCTATGTGTAACCGTGTTTGCTCTGAATTGCTTCTGCACTTGAGAAAGTTTGTCATCTTTCACTAGTGGATTGTGAATGACACCCAATTAACTCTATCCATAATAACCACTTCTAATTTCATAAAAAAAGATTCGAGAGATGCACAAAAAATAAACTAAGAAGGAAGGAATATATATAAGGCTATAGAGAGTTTGGTTATGAGTGAGTTGGGATTTTCCATCCAAAGATGGAACTATCGAGAAGGTCATCATAAGAAGAAAAGATGCAAAGGAACAAAATTTGCACGTGTTTCATTTTAGGTAGAGTTGAAGGTTATAGTAAGCTTGTAACAATATCTGTTATCTCAAATATTTATCAAACAATAAAGATATAGATAAAAATAGGCATTGCTTGTTTAATACCTGGAGCATTGTTGTCTTCCTTCCCCAACCCCGCCGCATGTCCACCTATAAGCATAAAACATTTCTCATCCCATGGCTTCCTCAACTTGCCTCTAGTTACATTGCTTATAGAGAAAAGGGTTATCGAACAACTGGTCAAGGAAACACCCCAAGCTCCTCAGAGGATTAAACAACAAATGAGAATCTGGTGAAAAGGGCTATCAAATAGTTAAGGGCTATTAAATAGTTAATCGAGGGCAAACCCTAAGCTCCTTAGGTGATAAAACAACAAAAAAGAATATAGTGAAAAGGTTTGTCAAATGAGAGGGTGAAGGAAAATCTTGAGTTCCACAAAGAATGAAACAACACATAAGAATCGGGTCGGAGCAAAACCATTTTCAGAATTAGAAAAAGGAAGTTGTGAGCTACCGAGCTTGGGGGCATTTATAAAAACTACATCCATGGAGTCTCTCGAGCTTGGGGGTATTTCTAAGATCTGTATTCATGGTCGTTGTCCAACTACACACCACCATGGTTGTTTTCCAACCACACACAAAGGCGAAGGGTGCATCATTTTTCCAGTTACACACACAAGTGAACCGTGTGACAGTTTTCCAGTTACACACAAAGGAAAAGGTGAAGAAACTATAAATGATTGTCAATAATGACCACTTGTATTTTCATTCTAATATTTCATGGAATTGACATCAAACAAAATTGTTCAGGCATGCAAATGAAGACAATTTTATTTTATGTTACCACATGGTCTTCTTTGACAAAGCCATGCAAATGAAGACAAGTTTCATCTTCTCTCACCACGTGTTATTTTCTTAATTTTGTGGATGCATCTTCATAACTGGAATTAATGAAAAATTTGAATTTCTAGTGGTTCCTAGAGAGAGTGGGTGGTTTTTTTGAAACGTTTTCTAGCCCCTAGGGCGGTCTAGTTTGTTCCCTTGCAGATCATAGTCGTTCATATTACTTTGTATCATTTCATCTCAATCCTTAAGTACTTGATTTGATCTCTCCATGAAAATGAAGACAGGTTTCATCTTCTCTCACCATGTGTTGTTTTTCTTAATTTTGTGGACACATCTTCATAACTCGCATTAATGAAAAATTTGAATTTCTAGTGGTTCCTGGAGAGATTGGGTGGTTTTTTTGAAATGTTTTCTAGCTCCTAGGGCAATGTAGCTTGTTCCCTTGTAGGCCATAGCGGTTCATATTACTTTGTATCATTTCATCTCAATGCTTAAGTACTTGATTTGATCAAATTTCTCACAAACATGAATTGATGTGTGATTTGATGAGATGTTAAAAAAAATTGTTTAGATTAGGTTGCTCAAAATATCACTTAATATTCTGGGTTGCAAAAATAATTATAAAATTTAAACTCTTTGTTACACTCAATAAATAAAGTTGAAAATCCCTCCATATTAAAATATTATAATTATATATAATTTTTATTTTATTTAAAATCCTTAAATATATCTTTAGATATACATTACTACATTTATTTTCACTTAAAACTTATATAACGTAAATACCACACAACAAAATATTGAAAAACTAATGTCATCTTAAAAATTCTACATCAAATTTTGTTTCTCATTTTCCCCAAACTATTTTAAACAGTTTTAGCGATCGTAGCTCTTTATACTCATATTGATTTGAACAATGAAATAAAAAATAGTATTCCACTTGCCTTCCCCATTCGATATCCTGTTACCGAGAGTAGGTCTTGTCACTTTAAAGATAAACACATTTCCTAGCCATTAATTCAGCGATTTTGACTACCAAAATTCTTCTTCTACCCGGTCAATAGCATGGATGGATCACACTCCATGTGATCAAACTATACAAGCTAAACCCAACAAAAGCCTAGTTTCATGGAGAGATAAACATGGGTTTTTTCCATTATTGCCTTCTCCCTCTCTCGGTCGAGTGCCTCAATGAAGTAAATTAGGTCGGTTCTGTGGTGGGATTTGGCCAGCTAGTTATCATAGGCTAAGGTGGAAGCAAAATTTTGGAATATTTAATTTAATGTGAAACGTGAATATTATTCTATTTGACTTAAGAAAGCTGAGATATTTTTACATTATTTAAGTTACTTTAATTCTTCCGGACATTTTAAACTTACACTTAATTTTTAACACACATATATGTCAATAATTGCAAACACTGTAAACTCGATCTAGTTATTGGTTAATAATTTATTATTGTTACGATTTTTTTTAATGTAACTACAAACTCCACTAAAGTCACTGGTAATATGTCTACTCTGTTAATTTAGTTTCAATTTTCTCAATTACTGGAGTGACAACTAATACACAGTCTAGTTCAGACCGACATTATCTTTAAACGTATTGTGCATTGCTCCATAGTTCACATTAACCCAGTGCAGAAACACCACGGCCATGCCCACATTCACTAAAATCATGCTGCACTGGGGGCTATCGTTGAAATCAATGTTATCAAATCAATCACTTGAATCCTCCGCAATCTGTAAAACAAATCAGCATTGCAGCGGTGTTGCCGTAGCGCATTCTGTTCTATTGGACTACGTGCCGGTTGCTCCTATGGAAATTAAAATACATCAGTTTAATGTATAAAAACTTAAACCCTAATGCTATCAATTTCAAACCTACAAACGTGCCTAATATCATAATGCCATATATCATTATTTCTTTTATCTGTCACCTACATTGGGTAATGGATTTGTAATAATTTATGACAGATTATATTGAGGCACACCAAAAAGTCAATCCAATCCAATAGATTTGCTGTAGTCTAACGAGACTGCATTTTTCCCTTTGAAATTTCTCTCAGGTTTTGAAAAAAATTAGTAAAGATTTTTGAAAATCTAAATTATATCAGTGAAATTTAAAGATTTGCTGTAGTCTAACGAGGCTGCATTTTTGCAGTCAGATTTTAAAAAAAATTAGTAATGATTTTTGAAAATCTAAATTATATCAGTGAAATTTTAAAATTTTAGTTGTCTTAATAAATATTTTAATAGTACTGAATCTATTTCTACCATCAAAAACATAATTCAAACATTATCTTTAACAAAAATTAAATTATTTTTTACTCAAATTCTAACCTCTTTGAACAGTTCAGTGGAAAAAGACTTCCATACATTTCTGCATATGCCCTAGCCTATTGAATACCCAGAATGAATTTTAAAACACGATTTTTGTAGAGTGCAAATCCTACGATAATGCTCCTTTATTTTGATAACAGAATCCCCTTTCACGTTATTCAATACAAGCCCTTTTCGTCGTCTTTCTTTTACTTTCTTCTCATATTTTATCGCATGACAACCGAATCCGATCATCTTTTTTAAATTCCGCACATTATTCTCCAGTACCGAAGAGCTAGAAACTTTATGAAAGTGTAATATTTTTGGAGTGACACATAAGAGACAATTTTGTAGGTATTATCAACTTGTTAATTAATTAATGTTAATTGCTAGGATGTCTGAATAAGCTTTTCATTATCGACTTCATCTTCGAATCCCCTCCATGTTCTTTAATTAAAACCTTTTTCTCGTCTTTCTTTTCTGTTTCTTCTAATATTTCCGAAAGATTTAGGGCAGAGGAGTGATGTCTTTCTTTTCTGTTTCTTCTAATATTTCTGACAGATTTAGGGCAGAGGAGTCTTCCTCAGTACTTCAGTTGTGGAGATCAAATTTAACTCACGCTGGAACAAGGTAAAACAGAGTGGTTGCGCTGTAAAATGAGACTTCGAAATTTTGGAGAGATATATAGTAATAAACTATATTTTAGATTTTAATTTGTAAACACATGAAAATACATTTGTATAATAATTACTTCTCTGAATAAAAAAAATAATAATTACTTCTCTGAATAAAAAAAAGTTGTTATTGACATTTACATTCACTAGGAATTGCGGAGTAACTCATGTAAAACTTCGTAATAAATTGGTTTTGGGCGTCCACCACAAATTCTCTTCTTGACCTCTCAGAGTTACACAATCAACGTAAATATTCAGAACATGCATTTCAACACATTAATTCATGACAAAGTCAAAGTTTTAATACATAGAATAGGCCTTTGTACAAAATATATGATTTTGTGAACTTGCAGATGTTGCAACAGTTGCAGAATAAATACTTGACCATATTGTTTTCACCCATTCTTCATTTTTTTTTTTTTATATAATACTACCTAAGTACCCACGGGGATTTGAACTAATGACCTATCACAAGGAGTGCCTTAACAATGCACCCATTTACCGCCAATCCAAAGTCTAGTGGGCTTCACCCACCTTTCATTAAGTAAACATTCTTTCTTAATTACTTGATGTGTGTTTGGGAATAATTTGGAATAAAAGATAAAAGACAATTTTGTATATCCGGCAACTTCTTATTTGTATGTATGTTAGTCTAAGATGCCTAATCAACTTTTGAATGCACCCTGAAATCTTCAATATTGCTCTGAAATCTTCAATATTATTTATCCTGGCTTTGAGTAAAAATTCAATATTTTCTATCCGCGTTTTTAGTATGGCTCAACTGTATGATACGGTAAAGCTAATATCCATAAAAATTTCAATGTTAACCACGTCTGATTCAAATGAAAGTTTTTGACTCTGTATAATTTACAATCCTCTTATAATTTAAAGAGTTAGAACAGTCGTAGTGTATATTATTACTAGTGCGTTGTTAATGGAGAATTCTGGAATACTGTATTAAATGGACTTATGGAGTAGCTCAGTACTGAGTTGTGTGCTGAAAAACTCTCAAGCAGATTCTCCAGTAATTGGATTTAATAGTGAAAAATATTGCCACGGGAAAGTTAGTGGGGTTAAGAGGTCCTTAATTGGCAAAATGATGGATCCATGCCTGGGTGAAAATTGACTGGTCATAGTGAATAAAAAAATACCTAATATTACAAAGTAAGAAGTTTGAGTGCGAGTGAAGTTAACGTCTAAGCTTTTCTAAACTTGTTAGATAATCTTCGGCATAATCACATAAGCAATCTTGTGTCGACGCGTTTCGAACCAACCAGTGTGGTTCATCATCAGGACAAGTTGAGGAACCAATCTGGCTTAGCCTGATTAAATAGCGTGTGCAGAGACTCCAACAGTTATAATGCTAACGGCTATTTTTTGACCGAATGATCTTGGTCAAACCCCTAACTTCATTAAATAATATTTCTCGGAATGGTAATCTAAAATAAATAGGTATAATATTAATATTATCCAATTATCAAATTTAGATGGTCAATTAATCTATATTTAATTCTATAAAATACAAGTATAAATCTATATTTCATTAAGATGGTCATTATATTTCATACCATATATTAATTAATCTCTATTTAATCATTATAAAATACAAGTAAAGGTAATAATTATTATTTATAGAATATAGTTATGTTAGGTAACTGTGTAATAATTAATCCATATTATAAAATACAAGTATTAATCCCTATTTTATTTTGATGGTCCTTAATCCCATACTATATATTAATTAATCTATAATTAATTATTAAAAAATACAAGTAGAGGTAATCAATCATTTTTACTTTTAGAATCTAGTTATACTAGGTAATAGTGTAATAACTATTTAATGGTCTTACGTAATATATCATATATAATATTTAAATATATTGGTCCAATAAAATAATAGGTTATATATATTTATCACATAATCAAATTTTTTAATAATTAATAAATCAAATTAGAATGTAAAACCATTAATCTTCCTAGAATTTAGTTATAATAGGTAAAACCAAAATAACCAAGTCTTGTTAATAATAGTATAACTAATAATATTGTTATATCATCAATTAGGTCTTTATTTATTATAAATTAACCCAGACCTTAGGTCAATATATTATAACCTATAAGAGCTTACCCTAATTTATGGTTGATAGTTTACTACTATACTAATAATATGGTATATCATAATATATCTTAAGGTCAAATATCTAATACCTAATTATTCATTACAAATTTTTAATAATGTTATTAATATTTATAAGGTTGACAAAGGGTTTTTTAGATAATAGTTTAAAGGGAAAAAACCAAATCTAGGGTTAATGAAGCCAAAATCTATGCCCAATAGTATCATACATAAGTAGGTTAATACAGTAATGGCCCGAAACTAATAATAAAGACTCAAACCACCAAATAATGGGAAAAAAACTGCCAAAGGAAAAAATATTTTTTGGAGGGGGAAGATAGAAACCCTCAGACCTAACAAAAAATGGGTGAGGGGGCTAGGAAGACAAGGCTGGGACCCAACAACTGCTAATCTTCCAGCCATCATCCCTATTAAGGTTGTTCGGCCTTTTCTCAATCTCCAGGGCCTCTCTAAATTTACGATGGTGAAACTGCGCAATTTTGGAGGAGGCTCATGTATGTATAGAGGAGGCTCATGTCATTGCCAAAATTGCGCAGTTTCACCATCGTAAATTTAGAGAGGCCCTGGAGATTGAGAAAAGGCCGAACAACCTTAATAGGGATGATGGCTGGAAGATTAGCAGTTGCTGGGTCCTAGCCTTGTCTTCCTAGCCCCTTCACCCGTTTTTTGTTAGGTCTGAGGGTTTCTATCTTCCCCCTCCAAAAAATATTTTTTCCTTTGGCAGTTTTTTTCCCATTATTTGGTGGTTTGAGTCTTTATTATTAGTTTCGGGCCATTACTGTATTAACCTACTTATGTATGATACTATTGGGCATAGATTTTGGCTCCATTAACCCTAGATTTGGTTTTTTCCCTTTAAACTATTATCTAAAAAACCCTTTGTCAACCTTATAAATATTAATAACATTATTAAAAATTTGTAATGAATAATTAGGTATTAGATATTTGACCTTAAGATATATTATGATATACCATATTATTAGTATAGTAGTAAACTATCAACCATAAATTAGGGTAAGCTCTTATAGGTTATAATATATTGACCTAAGGTCTGGGTTAATTTATAATAAATAAAGACCTAATTGATGATATAACAATATTATCAGTTATACTATTATTAACAAGACTTGGTTATTTTGGTTTTACCTATTATAACTAAATTCTAGGAAGATTAATGGTTTTACATTCTAATTTGATTTATTAATTATTAAAAAATTTGATTATGTGATAAATATATATAACCTATTATTTTATTGGACCAATATATTTAAATATTATATATGATATATTACCTAAGACCATTAAATAGTTATTACACTATTACCTAGTATAACTAGATTCTAAAAGTAAAAATGATTGATTACCTCTACTTGTATTTTTTTTAATAATTAATTATAGATTAATTAATATATAGTATGGGATTAAGGACCATCAAAATAAAATAGGGATTAATACTTGTATTTTATAATATGGATTAATTATTACACAGTTACCTAACATAACTATATTCTATAAATAATAATTATTACCTTTACTTGTATTTTATAATGATTAAATAGAGATTAATTAATATATGGTATGAAATATAATGACCATCTTAATGAAATATAGATTTATACTTGTATTTTATAGAATTAAATATAGATTAATTGACCATCTAAATTTGATAATTGGATAATATTAATATTATACCTATTTATTTTAGATTACCATTCCGAGAAATATTATTTAATGAAGTTAGGGGTTTGACCAAGATCATTCGGTCAAAAAATAGCCGTTAGCATTATAACTGTTGGAGTCTCTGCACACGCTATTTAATCACGCTAAGCCAGATTGGTTCCTCAACTTGTCCTGATGATGAACCACACTGGTTGGTTCGAAACGCGTCGACACAAGATTGCTTATGTGATTATGCCGAAGATTATCTAACAATATTATGGATCACATAAGTCTAAATACCTTAATAATTTTCTAAACTTATTAAAACTTAAAATAAATTTATACATAGAATCAAATTCCACTCATGAGTTGTCAATTTTTTTTGTAATAAGAAGACTAGCTCAATCACATTAATAGGTTATTTATAATAATAATAATAGTAATATCTATTTTTAAGGTCATAGTCAAGTTAGATACCAAATTGGTGTATGAGACCCCCTTGTTTGTGGGACAAGTTACAAAATAAAAAGTTTGAGTGAGAATGAAGTTAACGTCTAAGCTTTTCTAAACTTACTAAAAGAAAAGTTAAAGTAAATTTATACGTCGAATCAAATTCCACTCATGAATTGTCAATTTCTTTTGTACCCCCTTGTTTGTGGGACAAGGGACCCACCACCTCCGCGCAACCCACTTATTTGTGGGACAAGGGACCCACCACCCCCCTTGTTTGTGGGACAAGGGACCCACCACCTCCGCGCAACCCCCTTGTTTGTGGGACAAGGGACCCACCACCTCCGCGCAACGATTTGACTGTAAGTCTACTAAGACATACATACTCTACCCCCTCTGGTTTTGAACCTGTGACCTCTTAGGAGGAAACACATGCTCTTAACCATTAGCCCACTCAAGGCATATAATTACTATTAACAAATATATAATAATAAAAATGATATTATAAAAAATTATTATAATTAATAATTTATATTAATTATTTATATCGCATATAATTTATTATAATTTAATTTTAAATTATGTAATATAAATTAAATATTTAATAATAATATTTATTTGATAATAATAGTAATATTCATAAATAATAATAATCTTAATAACATAAAAAAAAAAATTAGTAATAACAATATTGATTATCAATTTTTTTCCTTATTAATTATTAATTCATATTATTATTAATAATAATAAATTATTAATTCTTAAATATTTAGTTATTAATTAAATATGTAATAATTAATCAATTAATTATCAATTTATTATTATTTATTTAATTAGAATATGTTTTGATTTTTTATGGCTTTTTTTCTTTTTCTTGTTCTGGTCTCTACTTCTTTTATAAATAAATAAATTATTATAGTTTCATATTATATATATATATATAACAAAATAATTTGATAAACAAATAACGACTAATTTATAACGTCTAGTCTATAACTAATAATTAAGAAATATTATTTTTATTAATTCAATAACTAATTTCTAATGGCTAATTTTTAACAGCTAACTCGGCACTGAACCACATTAGTTGGACCATGGTTGACAGTCATTGTCACAATGTGACGTTGAACCAAAAGACAATTTTTGGCACAATGTGACCATGGTTTCCATGGTTGATTTACATATTGAGACATTCTTTGACACAATGTGACATTGGAACATGGTTGATCATCGTTGATTTTCATTTTGAGACAGTCCTTGTCATAATGCAACATTAGTTGGTTTTCATATTAAGAGAATCTTTGTCACAATGTGATGTTGGGCCATAGTTGTTTTTCATATGCAGCACTAGACCATGTCTGGTTCTCATATTGAGAGAATATTTGTCACAATGCGACATTGGACCATGGTTGACCATGATTGAAATTATAAAACATGATCAACCATAATTGATATTATAAACCCAAAGGATTAATACTAAAAACCGAAGGGATTATAAATCTAAGGGAATGATATTAAACCCTAGGAATATGGACCCTTAGATTAATAAACTCAAGGGATTGATATTATAAACCCAAGGTATATAAACCCCAAGATAGATATTATAAACCCTAAAATAAACATAGTTAATCATGGTTGACCATGGTTTATTTCCATATTGAGACAATCCTTGTTACAATGCAACGTTTGACCATGCTTGACTATGATTGATTTTCATATCGAGACAATATCCATACCAATGTGACATTGGACAATTATTGACCATGGTTGATTCCATATTGAGACAATCATTGTCATAATGAAACATTAGACCATGGTTGACCATGGTTGGCTATGATTAACCATGGTTGACCATTGTTGCTATGATTGATCATGGTTAACCATGATTGATATTATAAACCAAATGAATTGACATTATAAACCTAAAGGAATAATATTAAACCCAATGAACTAGTATTACAAAAAGGTATATAAACCCTAAGATAAATATTTATCTTAGGGTTTATATACCTTTTTGTAATACTAGTTCATTGGGTTTAATATTATTCCTTTAGGTTTATAATATCTTAGGTTTAAAACTAAAAACCCAAGGAATTGATATTATAAACCTAATGTAATAATAAACCTAAGGGGTTAATACTAAAATCTGAAAGGATTATAAACCCAAGGGAATAATATTAATCCAAGGGATAATAAACCCAAGGGATTAATATTAAAAATCCTAGGGTTTATATTCCCTTGGGTTTATAATATGAATCCCTTGGATTTATAATATTAGTCCCTTAGGTTTATAAACCCTATGAATAATATTATACCTAAGGGATTAATACTAAAAACCCAAGAGAACATAAACTTTAGGGTCTTTAGTGTTAATCCCTTGAGTTAATATTATTCCCTTCGGGTGTTATTATTAACGCCTCAAGTATATTAAATTCCCTTGGGTTTATTAATCTAAGGGTTCATATTCCTAGGGTTTAATATTATTCCCTAATGTTTTAATTCTTTGGATTTTCAGATTAAACCCAAGTGGTTATAAACCCAAATGAATAAAAGTAAATCCAAAGAATTAATATTATAAACCTAAGGAATATAAACCCTAAGATAATGTGAAATGCCTTGGAGTAAAGATGGTTTACCATGGTGAACCATGGTCTGAAATCACATTGTGACAACAACAGTCTCAAAATGAAAATCAACCATTCTAAACCATGTTTATTTTGGGTTTTATATACCTTGGGTTTATAATTTTAATCACTAGGGTTTAATATTATTCCCTTGGGTGTATAATTCCTTGGGTTTTAGTATTAATCCCTTGGGTTTATTATCCCTTAGGTTAATATTATTCCCTTGGGGTTTTAGTATTATACCCTAGGAATATGAACCCTTAGATTAATAGACATAATCGACTGATATTATAAACCCAAGAGAATAATAAATTCAATGAGTTATTACTAAAACCCCAAGATATTATAAACTGAAGGGACTAATATTATTAAACACAAGTGCTAATATTATAAATCCAAAGTATATAAACCCTTGGTTGACCATGATTTATATTTAAACTAAGGGATTTATATTACAAACCTATGAATAATATTGTACCCTAGGAATATGGACCCTTATATCAATATACCGAATGGATTGATATTATAAACCCAAGGGATTAATACTAAAAACCCAAGGGAATATAAATTCTTAGATTAATAAACAAGGGATTAGACGTGAAGAATATTAACCCTAAAATTAATATTAATAATATTTGTCACAATGTGAACCCAAGGGATTAATATGAAAAGCCTAAGGGAATAAACTTAGAATATTAAAAATCCAAAGGATTATTCCCTAATAATATTAATTTTAGGGTTGATGGGGGGTTATTCCCTAGGAATATGAACCCCAAAATTAATAAACCCAACATATTAACATTATAAATCCTAAACTTAATATTAAACCCTAGGAATATAAACCCTACGATTTTTTTTTTTTTTCTAGTTAAGACTTACCTAAGTACTCACGGGGGATTTGAACCGGTGACCTATCGAAAGGAGTGCCTTAACAACGCACCCATTCACCATCAATCCAAAGCCCCGTGGGCAACCCTACGATTAATTTTATAAACCCGAGAAATTTATATTATAAAACTAATTGATTATAAACTCAAAATATTTTTATTAAACCCTAGGATTAATTATAAATCCTATAAATAATATTATACCCTAGGAATATGAATCCTCAGATTAATAAACCCAAAGGATTGATATTATAGACCTGAGGAACTAATAAATTCAACGGATTAATATTAAAATCCCCAAAACCCAAAGGATTAATATGTAAACCCAAAGCATATAAACCCTTTGATAAATAGTATAAACCTTCAAACAAACATGGTTGATTTTCATATTGAGACAATCTTTATCACAATTCGATGGTTGATCATGATTGATTTTCATATTGAGAGAATCTTTTTCACAATGCGACGATGGTCCATGGCTCAGTATTAAACCCTAGGAATATAAACCATAGAATTAATGAATGAAAGGGATTAATATTGTAAACACTAGGTTGAGTAATAAACCTAGGAATATAAAACAATTAATTAATGTTATAAACCCAAGGAATTTATATTATAAACCCGAGGGATTTATATTAAACCCAAGGCTTAATAATATAAACCTATCAATAATATTATACCCTAGGGATATGAACCTTTAGATTAATAAACCCAAGCAATTGATATTATAAACCTTATGGATTGATATTATTGATATTATGGTTGACCATGGTTGATTTTCGTATTGAGACAATCATTGTCGCAATGTGATGTTGGACGATGGTTGACAATGGTTGACCATGATTGACCATGGTTGAGCATGGTTGATTTTTCATAGTGGGACAATCTTTATCACCATGTGACGTTGGACTATGGTTAACCATGATAGTTTTTCAAATTGAGAGAATCTTTGTCGTAATGTGACGTAGCACCATGGTGAACCATGGTTTATTTTCATATTGAGAATCTTTATCAAAATGCAGTGGTTGACCATGATTTATTTTCATAGTGAAAGAATTTTTGTCACAATCCAACGTTGGACCATGGTTTACCATTGTTGAATATTAAACCCTAGGAACATAAACCCTAAAATTAATAAATGCAAGGGATTAATATTGTAATCCATATGATGAGTAATAAACCTCAGAACATAAACCCAAGAAATTTATATTATAAACCCAATGGATTATAAATCGAAGGAGTTTATATTAAACCCAAGGAATATTAATATAAACATATCAATAATATTATACCCTAGGGATATGAAACCTTAGATTAATAAACCCAATGGATTGATATTATAAACCCTAGGGATTGATATTATTGATATTATGGTTGACCATAGTTGATTTTCATATTGAGACAATCGTTGTCACAATGTGATGTTGAACGATGTTTCACAATGGTTGACCATGATTTACCATGGTTGAGCATAGTTGATTTTCATACTGAGATAACCTTTGTCACAATGCGACATTCGACCATGGTTGAGCATGATACATTTTCATATTGAGAGAATCTTTGTTATAATGCAATGTTGGACGATGGTTAATTTTCATATTCAGAATCTTTGTCATAATGCAACGTTGGACCATGGTTGATCATGGTTGACAGAATGTGACATTGGGCAATTAGACAATCTTTGTCACAATGTGACTATGTAATGATTATTGACCATGATAGACAAAGATTGACCATGGTTGATTTTCAAATTGAGATAATATTTGTCAGTTGACCATGGTTGACAAGGATTAACCATGATTGACCATGTTTGATGATGGTTGACCATGGTTGATATTTGCATTGTGAAAATATTTGTTAGGATGTGACGTTGGACCATGATTGACCATGATTGATTTTCATATTGATCACGATTGACCATGGTTAACAATGGTTGCACATATTTTATTTTCATATTGGGACAATCATTCTCACAATGTGACATTGGACCATGGTTATAAACCAAAAGAAATTATATTAAACCCTTGGAATATAAACCCTTAGATTAATAAATCCAAGAAAATTATATTATAAATTCATTGCATTATATTATAAACCAAATAAATAGTAATAGTTATTCATTTTATATTTTATAATAAATTATAGATTTATCTAGTGACTATTCATTTCTCCCACTTCAAAATTATTTCTAAAATTATGTATTTATGATAATGTTGTCATATGTCAACATGGTGTTGGACTTGTGTATAACATTAACAATTATAACATTATTATTATTATTAAATTAAGAATTCCTTAATGAAATATAATGTTAAAATTATTTCAAAAAAATCATATATTCTAAAAATTGGTTATCTTTATAACACTAACATCTTTATATCCCAATTTATATATATACGATATTCAAAAATATAAAATAAAACTTATTATATCATTTTATTACTTTTTAATAATATTAAAACAATTCTTTATTTAAAAGTAAATATGAAACCTTCTATTCATTAACTCACTCCAATTTATGAATTTAATAAATAAACAAAATTTACACCACGTCGCAACTAAGTGCACAAGTAAGTGGATTTATTTGCCTCAAATAAACGTGTCATTAATAAATATAACATATAAAAATATATAGGTTATAATGTTAATACATGATATATTTTACAACTTGATGCTGACCAAATGGGGCAACGATCAACGCCTCTCCATAGCCGAAGCAGGCACAGTGGCATATCTCCTGGACCATCTCTACTTCCCGGACACCAAACTACAAGAAAACGCGATCACGACCCTTCTGAATCTATCAATCTACGCCCTTAATCGCGAGGTGATAGTGTTAATATTATTGTTAATAATGACATTCATATTCATATCTGCATTCGTTTTCCCTTCGATTTCATAACCTCCGGATCTGATCCAACTCCTGCATGGATTATAAAAACAAAACGTAAATATTAATACCAGCTGTGGATAAAGTATTACAACAGTCCTAAGTAGCAGTCCACACCAACACGACTTGCAAACAAAACTACAATTTCAAAATTGAGCTACTGAATTTAGGCATTCTACGCCCCTAATCTCTGCACCACTGTAAATAAAATAATCTAAAATTTCTGAAGCTATGAAAAGAGTTGATTCATTAACAGGAAATTTGACATATTCTGAAGTGATTGTATAAAACTTCATATACAGAATGGAAGTCCTGCAGGCAATATTGTTGCCAAGATTTGATGAGAACTAACAAAATTTTTAGCCTAATCGAACTTTTAAGATAAGAATGTCCATTATATTCCTGTGGGAAGTTGGAGGATATGGCTTTCGTTCGCAGCTATGCAAGTTCTATCATTTTGATTAAACTAATACTACTATATGATTCTCTAATCCCTGTAATGGTAGGTAGGGGCGACGATCACCGCAGGTAGATAAGCGGCCGAAGAACACCGCTTCCACTTCAAAGGGTTGTAACGTAGACGATCACCGCAACGCTTCACATGGATGCAAACGTTATTGAAACGGTTTAGGGACATGGAGGATAAAGAATGAGCCCGAACCTTTCAAATCAATCCAATAGGGATGAAGACAAGGGAATAACATATTTTCCGGTCATTATAAATTCTAGGAACGTTACCTGAATGTTGTAGATGGCCGAAAACGTCTTGGTAGGGTATTTTTTTCTGTTGTAGAGCGTGCCACATCGCCTAGCTATGCCCCCTACTGCACCACCAGTGATGAGATCACTTCAAATACATATGGCCCTCCCCCGATCCAATTTTACTCTAACATAATTAATCCAACCACATAGGAATTCCTTTTTGGGGTGTTTGGTTCAACCCATTTTTTTTTGCCTTGCGGTGAATAGAATAGAATGCCTCGCTTCGTGAATTGATTGGGAATAGCTCCTATAGGAGGGGAAATATTGGATCTTATTGTTATGCTTCGAGAGTAGATTCAAATCCATGGAGATTCGGGCCCCATCCCTTTTTATTAATGATGCTTCTTCCAGAATACCCAATTGCTGCTACGTACTTGTGTGGGGATGTTTTCCTTATTAAGAAAACATTGAATTTGATCATTTAAGAGAGAAAAACCAACATATCTACGGTTTGAGTCAAAATTCCTTTTCACATTTAGGAATTGTTCCATGAGGAGGTATTCAAGGGTATTGAGAATAGATTGGGGAGCTTCAATAAATAACATTAAAATGGAATGTGCTTCAAAGGTATATATATATCTATATATCTATATATATATAAAATTGGATTTAAGAAATTGATGACTATATGGGATAATCAATGAAGCAAGGTGTATGGAGTTTAAAGAGAATTTATATTAATTCTTTTTCATGTAGTTTGTTGAAGATAAACAAACACTTAAAACATGCATGCTGATGTATCAAGAGGAAAAAGGAAACATCTTAGATGATATGCATAGCCCTTCTACCTAAGGAGAACACTCTTTAATAACATTTTGTGAAGATCTAGTTAATCACAAATATAGATTATGTACAATTAAAAATAAAAGTGTAGATATTTTTTTTGTAGTCACGATAGGTATGGACAATGATACATAGCCAAGGAAAGTCTTTAATGACATGTACAATGTCAAGAAAGGAATATTCTCCTAGCCATATAAGGATATTAGTTTGCTTCTCTCTACAACAAAAATAATAACAATTATTATCTGGTTGTATATATACTTGATCCTAATTATTACCACAGTGATTAACTCATGGTCTTAGCCATGGGAATTTCCCTTTGACTATATCAACAATCATGATTGTTTGACTCAAAGACTCTGAATAGGCTCACTCATTCAATAGAACCAACTCCATTTTATCCATCAATAAATTGATCAAGAATGGGAATCAACTTCTTGACCACATCAATCAAGCCGATATAAACACCCTCTTTCACATTACACCTTACAAAATAAATATTGTGTACTGAGAGATCATTTTTATTTTGAAGTCCTCCTTTTGTAGTTTACAATTCTTCATAGGGTTGTGCTACCATCCAATTATGGAAATTTTACCACCATGGCCTTTGCTTCCCTATGAAGTTTCATTAATTATTCTTAAAAAATAGTCGAGGCCATGGTGTTGCAATTATAGTTAATTACCGAGAGATAATCCTACCAACTATTGAGAAGGTTTCCCATCATGTCCTCATTTCTCTAGTGAACTCATTTAGCTAGCATTTACAAATAGTTGTGAGTCGCATCCTAGGGATTAAGACCAATCCCAAACCAATTGAGCCTAAACTCATTTAACACTAAAATCCCTTGGAAATTAACCCCTTGGCACAAAATATAAGGTTTTGTCACTTCACCTACTATGTCAGCTACCTTCCGTGTGTCGTGATATGGTTTTGTCACATGTCACTCGAAAAAGTGCCACTTGCCCATCGAATAGTGCAAAAACCTCCTACCACATATCACGCTAATGGAGTTCCATATCACCAATTCTACTACATCATTGCAACATATCATTCCAACCCACATTGTCATGTCCTTATGTTCCTTGGTTCCTTGTGTCAATCTATTTTCCCACCGTTGCAGTCTAGTTAGGGCCTATTGTAGTTGCTGTAACAAACCCTTCAAAATTGCAAGCTCTTCAAAAATTTAGGAGCCCCTTTTACCGTGCAAGAGTTTTCCACATCCTAAGAATCTGTTCAAGAGCTCACGAGACCCCAAAGGACTTGTAAGAACCCAAGGTTTTCTTCCAAGTCAATCTAAGTCGCAATATGGTCCAAGTAATGGAGTCACAGGTGCATAATGCGACCTTTCCCTTTGCATGCGAATAGTGTGGCCCATGCGACCCGAGCAACCTGAGTCACATAGGTTAGATCTCTAAAAATTGTGACCCTTACGACCCCTGCGACCACTCAACCAACAAGTCGACCCAAACCACTCAACCAACAAGTCGCTGGGTCACAAGGTTGAATATGTCGCAATTTGCATCCATTGCAACCACACGACCCTTGTGACCTAGCGACCTTCATAGGTCACAAGGTCGCATAGTGCGACCAAAAACTATATATAGCAGGTCGCCCCAGCTCATTTGTAATGGTTATTTTGGTCGCACGAAAGACGAGGGAGTTTTTCAACCAGGGTGCGCACGTGTTTTCTCTAGGTAAGCAACCTATCCTCTTCCCTTGTAATCATTTTCATCATCCAAGTGTCGCCATCTTCTATCCCGACCCTGGAAATTCCAACCCTCGGGGGTTTAGATACATTTTGACCTAAGTTTGCACCACAAACCTAAAATCAATGCCTTTGGCCTCATGCAACCCTTTTTCCTTCCCATACAACCATTCCTCACCCTTAGCCACCCTTGTTTTCTTTTGTGAGCCTAACCATTTGGGCTTGAGGATTTCCAAACATATCCCCAAGTCTTAAGTTACCCTTTTAGCTTGCTCAATGCACAGGTCGCACGTCCCATAGCCGCAATAGCCTAAATCTCACGATCGAGACAACCCTGCGACCTTGCGACTCGTGCGACTAATGTGACCCTCGCAACCCCTGCGACCAATACGACCCCCGTGAACTGCGACTCCTATACTTAGTTTCTAAGTCGCATTCCTACCTTTGCGACCCTTGCGACCTACTTTCCATTGTGACCTGCCTAAAGACCCCCTACAACTTCTGGAACTGATTTTATTCAAGAAATCTTTGTTGTTGTTTCATGTTGCCTTTCTCGTCATGGGTTTTTTTGTTCGACATCCCAGGTGACGTGGATCTCGAGTGCATCTCCATCTCCTCTTTCGAAGACAAGATGGCGCCCCCAATTACAAAGGTCGCTCGTAGAATCTCAGGGAGAAGCTCATTGGAAATCTATTAGTATAAGGAACCACCCATCTATGGTGACATGACCTGTAATATCAGCAAGACTACAAGGCTCTCCTAGTACAACACCTATGAAGAGTTCGCTAAGATGAACATACAAGAAACCCAAGAGGATTTCCCAGTGTACCTAAATGTCAAGAGTTCTAAAGTAAACAAGGTAGTGTCACACCCTCCTATATTTCTATGCATTGAAAGTATTGATTGGGTCTTGTAGAACACATACTACAGACTCCCTGAGAAGCATGAGACCTTCAATACTCGATGGCTCTCTAGCTTTGTAATACTGACTAAAGACATCTTGAGGGAATGGTGGCAGGAATCATCTAAATTCAAGGTTAGAGAAGATCAGGCATATAGGACAGAGGGGCTATGGAAAGTTTATCAGTTGATTTCTGCCATGATGTGTCACTTGGATGGCAAAGCAGACTATTATATATTCCACGGTACCTGGGTCGCCCTCATGTACATTGTTGCCACCCATGTAACACTCTTCAACTAGGCGAGCATTCCTTTGTCATCCCTAAGGACAAACATCATTGTAGCCAAGCATCCAAAGCCAGAGCAACCATCAGAATTTTACATGGCTTCATACCTCCTAGAAGTCATCTGCGCAAGATGCTAGTTAGATATCTAGATCTATAACTGGGATACATCAGCAACCAGACCCATGCACCACCACTACAAGGTCTTCTGGGACACCTTTTATAAGGGTATGATAGATTTTATGTCCGAATCTTTTATCGCCCCACTATACCAGCGGCTAATCGTGGACAAGCCACGGTGCATGTCAAAGAGGTCTATGGAAACTGTTGTCAAGGTGGCACATTGCTTCCTCATCCAGGAGGGTACATTCATTAGAGTTTTCGGTACCCATAAGGACCCTCATGCTCTGCCCAGTTTTGTCACAAATAAAGTATTCATACGAGAAGTATGTCACCAGATGATGCAAGGTTTTTCAAAGGTACTAAGCAAAGGCAATAAGAAACCGTGACCGACCTTCCCGCTTATCATCAGAACATATGTAGTTGAGAACTTCA
Source organism: Pinus tabuliformis (assembly GCA_031772625.1). NCBI lineage: Eukaryota > Viridiplantae > Streptophyta > Pinopsida > Pinales > Pinaceae > Pinus > Pinus tabuliformis. The sequence goes on along the minus strand of CM062812.1, from coordinate 778,310,395 downwards.
AACAAGTAGAAGCAAAAGTTGGAGCATTGAAGGGTAGTCACTTTGTAAACCTTAACTATCTAACGTATGATCCTGAGAAATTCGTGGCTACCCATCGGAAGAAGGAAAAATTCAACTAGTCATATTCGCACGCCAGACAGGATCATGAAGATGGGGAAAAGGATTGGTATAATGCCACTAGGGAACTTAGCCCTATTGAGAAAAAAACAAGAGATGAGGAGTTCCTTGAGCACTCCCAGGAAAATTCCATTCTTCAAGAGAAAGCCTCCACCCTTGAGAAGAAACAACAAGAGACACAAAAAGCCACCAAGAAATGTGAGAATTAGAAAGGGAAAGAGATCGAAGATATTCCAAGGGACCCAGAAAAAAAATACAATAATGAAATGCTAGAATAAAGGAATGACACCCTAGCAACGAAGAAACAAGATCTCAAGCTATCTGAATAGTCCAGTGAACAAGGCTATCTCGAAAAGAAGAGGTGATAGGAAGAGGAGAAAAAGAAGAAGCATCTAGAAGAAAAATAATAGGAGCAATAAAGGGCCGAGGAAGAAGCAGATAAGAAAAGATAGCAAGAAGAGAAGAAGATCAAAGAGGAGGAAGAGAAGAAGAGGCTAGAACAAGGGCTAAAGATGAAAGAATAAAAGCTTAAGCATGCCAAACAACTCAAGAGGCAATAAGCACTAGAAGAACAAGAGAGGAAGTGGTTTGAGGAAGAACTATGGAAGAGCAAGGAGGAGGAAAGAAGAAGAGTTGAACAGGGAGAGACTAGTAAGGAATTTGAGCTTGACATAGAACAATATTAGCTACCCCCATTAGATGTTCCTCCATCTAATCCCCTCACTAGAGGGCACCTTCGCTTACAAGAGCAGGGTTTCTCAGAAGAGCAAGAAGAGGAAGTCCTAGATTTCACTACGTTCACCTTCGACCAATTTAGCCTCAAAATAATGCAGGAAAGGAAAAATTATTATGCTATAAACCCAGCGGATCCCTTATCGGTCACCATAGCTAAGGAGATTGTGCCTGAAACCACTATGAATTTAGAGATGATTGCCTCCGCTGGAATGACTTTCAAAGCCGACACGGGACATAATGTGGCACAGATGACAGAATCGATTATAAACGTTCATAATAGGCTTTACACATCAGAGCAAAGGGCCTCTAGAGAAGCGTCGGAGAGAAAGAGAGAAGAAGAAGAGATTGCAACCCTCTGTTTAATTCACTCAAGCACAATAGAATTCTAGGAAACAATCAAAGGAGAGGTGGAGACCCTCAGGGAAGCCATGGCGATGGTCTATGAGGAGATGTGAAACCCTCACGACACAGTGGCCCCAATCTTGGCTATACAAGCTCACACAAAAGAGAGAGTTGCGATGTTGAAAGAAGTCATGGTCACTCTAGATAGCATGCATGAGTAGTCCATCAACTACCCAGGAGCACCAATGGTAGTCCCCAAGAAGGATTGAATGACCATGCAAAATGTAGGGGTTTAGATCTGAATCAAGATCCAGTCAAAAGATAAACTAGGCAAAGATGTGGACAAGGTGTTGCCTTCATACAGACACTTGTCCAGCGATCTAGAGTCTACGATCCAAATTCATGGAGTTCCGTCCATCGAGTAAGTTGGACATGTAAGGAAGCATGAAGATATCTCAAGGGAAGTGTAGGCCTTCGTTGATACATATAAATAGGTAGCCGTTGCAGAATTTCTGCCCATTACTAAAGAAAATATCACACACTATGTGGTAGAACTAGTAAGAATGTACACCAAACTAGTAACCTTGAGTAATTAGGTGAATGCCAAAAGGACCACCCTCATACCAGATGCATTCAAATTATTGCACAGAAATTTAGTCTAGTGTGAGAAATTTTTCACCTTGTGTCTTATAAACACAAATTGATTCTCTAGATAATGCATGACAAATTTTAGGCAAAATTCACATCACAACCCTTCTCCTCTGCAATAAATACACCTTTAAGTGACAATACCTTAGGTATTTCTTTGACAAATTCATCTAAGAATCATAAAAACCTAAGCATAAAATAGAGAAATGAAAGAGAAATACTTTCATGTACCCTGCCTAGCTGGATGCTCTAAGTGTCTATCAAGCCTATGTGTAGCCTTGTTTGGTCTAAATTGCTTATGCACTTGAGAAAGTTAGTTGTCTTTCATAAGTGGATTGTGCATGATACCAAATTAACTCTATTTATAATACCCACTTATAATTCCATCAAAAAGGATTCAAGAGATGGCCAGAAAATAAACTAAGGAAGGAATATATATAAGGCTATAGAGATTTGGGTTATGAGTGAGTTGGATTTTTCCATCCAGAGATGGAACTATCTAGAAGGTCAACATAAGAAGAAAAGAGTTCATCATAACAAGTAAAGGATACAAAGAAACACAATTTTCATGTGTTTCATTTTGGGTAGAGTTGAGGGATATATTGAAAGGATGCAAAGAAAAACAATTTTTATGTGTTGCATTTTGGGTAGAGTTGAGGGATATAGTAAGCCTGTAACAATATTTGTTATTTGAAATATTTGTCAAACAATAAAAATAAAAATAGATACATATATTGCTTGTTGAATACCTGGAGCATTATTATCTTCCTTCCCCAACCTTACTGCATGTCCACCTATACGTATAGAGCATTTTTCATCCATGGCTTCCTCAACCTACCTCTAATTACATAACCCATAGAGAAAAGGGTTATCCAACCACTGGTCAAGGGAAAACCTCAAGCTCCTCAAAGGATAAAACAACAAATGAGAAACTGGTGAAAAGGGATATCAAATAGTTAGTTGAGGGGAAACCCTCAGCTCCTTAGGTGATAAAACAACAAAAGAGAATATAGTGAAAAGGTTTATTAGATGACTGGGTGAAGGAAAATCTTGAGCTCTACAAGGAATGAAATAAAAAATGAGAATTGGGTCAGGTCAGAACCATTTTTAGAATTAGAAAAAAGGATGTTGCGAGCTACCAAGCTAAGGGGCAGTTATAAGAACCACATTCAAGGTGATTGACACACTTGGGGGTATTTCTAAGAACTGTATTCATGGTCGTTTTCTAACCACATACCATGGTTGTTTTCAACCACACACAAAGGCAAAGGGTGTAATAGTTTTCCAGCTACACACACAAGTGAAGGGCATGACGGTTTTCCAGTTACACATAAAGGAAAAGGTCAAGAGACGATAACAGACTGTCAATAATAGATGATGGCATTTTCATTCTACTATTTCATGGAATTGTCATGAGACAAAAAATGTCAGAGGCATGCAAATGAAGACAATTTTATTTTATGTTACCATGTGTTCTTCCTTAACAAAGCCATGCAAATTAAAACATGTTTCATCTTCTCTCACCATGTATTGTTTTTCCTAATTTTATGGACGCATTTTCACAACTCGCATTAATGAAAATTTTGAATTTCTAGTGGTTCATGAAGAGACTCGGTGGTTTTTTTGAAACATTTTCTTGCCCTTGAAGCGGTGTCCTTTGTTCCCTTGTAGGTCACAATGGTTCATATTACCTTGTATCATTTCATCTCAATGCTTAAGTACTTGATTTGATCAAATTTCTCACAAATACTTATAAATTGATATCCAATTTGATGAGATATTAAAAACAAATGTTTATCTTACAGGACTCAAAATATCACTTAATTTTTCATGTTGCAAAGATAATTATAAAAATTAAACTATTTGTTACACTCAATAAATATATATTGTGAAACTTATATAACATAAATACCACACAACAAAATATTGAAAAACTAATGTATATCTTAAAAATTATACTTTAAATTTTGTTTCTCCTTTGCCCCCCAACTTATATAACATAAATACCACACAACAAAATATTGAAAAACTAATGTATATCTTAAAAATTATACTTTAAATTTTGTTTCTCATTTCCACCACCCACCCACCCACCACCCACCCACCCAAACTATTTCAAGCAATTTTAGTGATAATTGGCTTGAACAAAGAAAGCAATTTTAATGATCGTAGCTCTTTATACTCATATTGGCATGAACAAAGAAATAAAAATAGTATTCCACTCCTTGCCCTCATTCAATGTTCGGTTACCGAACTTCAGGTCTCGTCACTTCAAAGAGAAACACATTTCCTAACCATTAAGTTGGCCCTTTTGAGTACCGAAAGTCTTCTTTTACCCCGTCAAGAACATGTATGGATCCGACTCTATGTGATTTAACAATACAAGCTAAACCCAACAAAAGCCTAGTTTCATGGAGAGATAAACATGGGTTTCCTTTTCCCATTTTTCCCTCCTCCCTCTTTCGGTCGAGTGCCTCAATGAAGTAAATATGGTCGGTTCTATGGTCGATTTGGCAAGAGAGTTATCATAGGCTAAAGTCAGCCAAATTTTTGGAATATTTAATTTGATGTGAAACGTGAATATTATTTTATTTGACTTAAGAAAGCTGAGATATTTTTACTTTATTTAAGCTACTTTAATTTTTCCACATTTTAATCGTACACTTCGTTTTTAACACACATATATGTTAACAAGGGCAACTGCGTAGCGGTAGTCCCTGCCGTATTGCCAATAAAAAGTAAACCATATTGCCAATAAAAACTAAACAATTATGAGTATTTAGGAGTTTGGACTGATTTTGTGCTTAGTTTCGCACAATGTCAATTAAGTTTTTATGAAATTGCATCGACTGTGTGCTTTGGATGATTAAACAATTATAGCATGAGTATTTAGGAGTTTGGACTGATTTTGTGCTTAGTTTCGCATAATCTCAATTAAGTTTTTATGAAATTGCATCCGCTGTGTGCTTTGGATGATTTTCTGCTATCGGATCCTCCACAAGTTGGTTACAAAATGACTGGGAGGAATTCTCAATTTCTTGATTTGTAAAAATATTGAAGGAATGATCTAAACTTGTACAGTTACTACAGGCAGAACTATTGCAAGCATTTGGATTCACCATTTTAGTGTGTTGCACCGCAGTTTTTATTTTGACAGCTGTGGGTTTGATCGTGTTAATTTTGAACGTTTTCTTTCTTTGAGATTCCTGTGGTGGCACCTTCTTTTGCAGATGAATGTTCCAGTGGTTCTTGATTTCGTTGTCTGTCCGCCCAGGCAATCGTCCTGCTATCAGGGACCACCTGCATGGTAATGACGTAGTCAGAAATCAGCATTCTGAAAGTTATTGATGGATTAAATCATTTTTATTTTGATGCTGCACTATTAAATCATTTTTATTTGTATGGTCGATTTGTAAATATTTTGGAATTTTATAAATTAAATTAAAATCAAAATAGAAAATTCCAAAATATTTGTTGAATCAACCAAATTTATAAACAATGAATCCACGAGCAAAGAATCCATATACCTGATAAGGGCCACTCAACAATGAATCCACGAGCAAAGAATCCATATACCTGATAAGGGCCACTCAACAATGAATCCACGAGCAAAGAATCCATTTACCTGATAAGGGCCACTCACTGAAACACTGATTTGCACAACAAAGAAGTGTAAGCAACAACGAGTTCAGACTATCGCAAAGATTTTTAATGTTGTGAACTTCCCAAAAATATCGGTGTCGACTAAAACATTTAAATAATGATAAATGCCAGGGAAAATATCTCTTAAAAATTTTGGCTTGAAAAGAAATCTTTTAAACAAAGCTGCTCTTTATATAGGTAAGTTAATGCTTGTGATAAATGTCTCCCAATAATAAATTCTATATGTTTAGAAATTTTAAATTCTATATGTTTAGAATTTTTTTTTTTATAAATTCTATATGTTTAGAAAATTTTCTAAACAAAGCTGCTCTTTAAAGAAATCTTTTAAACAAAGCTGCTCTTTAATATCATAGATACAGTTTCTAAATATAGGTAATTTAATGTTTGTGATAAATGTCTCCCAATAATAAATTCTATATGTTTAGAATTTTTTTTTTATAAATTCTATATGTTTAGAAAATTTTCTAAACAAAGGTGCTCTTTAATATCATAGATACAAATTTTAAAAATAGGTAATTTAATGCTTGTGATAAATTAAAAAGACTAATCGTATAAAGAATATCCATATGATATGACGATACATACCAAATTAGTATTCCATTTGAAAATTTTATTTTTAACTTGTAAAAAATGGCATTTATAAGATTATTTTTCATAATATGAATCAGCGCTGGGTTGCGATAACATTAGCGAGAACCCTTCTAATCTATTAGCTATGCCTTTGGCTCTACCACGGAAGTGACAAGCACGACTACATAGGGAAGGACATGATATCAACGGTCTGGATGAGTGGCCAAGAGATGGGCCCACAAATTTATTTATAGAAAATTAATTACATTCTATGAGGTTTGCATAATTTGAAGCGTGGTTCTCAAAGGTATTTATATCCTTGGCACGTTTTAACATTGTAAACACTTGTTCGTGTTTATAATTTTATAAATCGCCACTATGCACACCCTCACACCCTCGATTAGATGGGATGTAAGGAAATGATCTATGGATCAGCCGGCTTGGGATCAATGGGTGGAGCTTTGTGAAGTTGTGTTATAATAAATAACTTGAATGGCGCACTCTGCTACGCGGAACACCGAAAAACCGGTGCATTTGATTGTTCTTGAAAAATGTCCAAAAAGCTTAATCTCCATGGGTTGTTAGCGCTACGCATCTGTTTTTGCTGTTGAGTGGAGAAAAAAAAGGTGAGCGAGACTTAGTATGCTTTTGGCTTGCAATTCTGTGCTTTTGTTTTGCAATATGAACTGCTAAGAAATTTTTATTTATTTACTTTTACAGTTGCAGTAATGCCTGCGTTGTTGCATTGTAAATAAAAATTTACCAGTGGGCGGCGGGAGTTTAAGAGTAAAAAGGTTGAAAGGAATTTGTTAATAGGATATAAAAATAAAGGACATAGAACAGGGAGAAACAGGAATGTATTTCGTGAGAAAATTGACATTCCCCTTATTTAAAATTTAAACAAAGTTTCAGGCCAGCATTAAATTTTAAATTATTTAAAATTCGTTTTTCGCATTTTTGATTGGATAAGAAAAATAGACCTCTTATTGCCGAAACTTTTCCATAACGAAGTTAACCAAAATTGAAACTTTCTCTATGTACAATTCAACCAAATATTATTACAAGGACTTTTCTATGTTTAGAATTTATCCAAAGTTTGCCGAGACTTTTTTCATATTATGATTGCCATCTTTCAATATTATAGTTGTCATCTGCTCTGTGGTTGTAGACATGCAAGTGGACGTGTTGCTGTCCACATGTTCCTTTGCAATTGTTCGCATGTTTGTGTCACATTGTATATGGTGATGCATGTTTCTTTGCAGTTGTTTGCATGTCTATGTCACATTGTATATAGTGATGCATCTAGTTTCAATGCATACCTAAAACCAGTTATATATTTTAATTCCTGAAACCAAACCAAAACAAATACGCAAACAATACTAATTTCATCAATGTAGTAGTTGTGGCTAGAAATGGGTCTGTGAAAAGACTGAAGCACCTGCAGTTTGGGTCAAACAATCCTAATTTCGTCAATGTAATAGTTGTGGCCACAAATGGGTTTGTGAAAACGCTGAAGCACCTGCAGTTTGGGTCTGTGAGAAGGTTGGAGCACCTGTGGTTGGAGCGGCTGTGGCTAGATATGGGTCTGTGAAAAGGTGGGAGCAGGAGAGAAAAAGAAATCGACTACCTTGCAACGATGTAGGACATGGCAGTGGCTATGAACATGTTGAAGCTATTCCTATCTATGAACACTCGTTGTAAGTGAAATTTTCGTTTCTTTAGAAAATAATAGATACGTGATTAGCATGCTAATAATGGATACATTGAAATCCCTATCAGCTACATTGGCTTTCTCTTGCATTCAATAAAGATATCCATATACAGAAAGAATGAAGTTACCTACATTGGTTTTCTCTTGCATTCAATAAAGATATCCATATATATAGGAACAATGAAGTTATCAACTTACTTGAATTGGAAAAAACTCACGTCGGATGCATAACCAACCTCGCCGCTCCTGATGGCAGGAGAGTCCACGGAGTCCACGATCACTAAATGCAGAATAGGAAAAGTCATCAATGCCTTCTTGTGCAAGGCTTCTCTTGCTCTACTATTGGAGAGGTAATGAGTATATTTGAATGTAATAATTACATATTTTATTTTGACATTTTGGAAAGAGAATGAGCTTCAAAAGTTATTCACAGGCTTGAGCAAGTTGTTCGTGCTCTTCATTCCAACTACCACGTCTAGCTAAAAATAAAATTCACCGAAAATTCATCGAACAAATTGCAGGTAAGATAAGATACTTTTATAAGTTAACAAATTGACAAATTGCAAATAAGATACTTTTATAAATTGCATTCCACAAAAGACTAAGGCTGCGCCATGAGACTCTTTGAACGAAACAAGATTATACATGAGAGCGTATTAGAACCCTGCGCGGCTCTGCCAGAGCTTTGAAGAAAAAAAACCCTAACAATAAGACTTGTAACGGGGATAACAATACAAACCTTTCGATCACGGAAATGAAGAATCTCAAGGGGTTTTTCCATCAAATTTGAGATAGACAGAGCCAACCACGGTCTTCACGGTCTGATCCACTGTATCGACGCCAGGCTTCACAGGTCCTGGTCCTGTGTTCTCCTTGGCATAATCTCCTAAATTAGAAAGGAAAATGGTTGCCCTCAACACGGTATTACAAGCACCGGCAGCTGCCACCTGCTAGAAGTCACCTGCTAGAGGTCTCCTGACACCAACAGCTGGCTGTTGTGCACGACCAAAAGCTTCCACCTGCTCTAAGTCTCCAACATATACTAAAAAAAACTTTGCCCCGAACTTAAAATCAGTTGTCATAACATGTAAATTGGACTTTGGATAAAATTAATTGTCACAACATTCTGCAAACTCGACTTTGGGTAAGATGAATTGTCACAACGTTCAATCGATATCCGCGGCAATAAGACCTCCGAAATAAAACTTTGGGTAAAACAAAAAAGCCACGAAATTTGGATTTGGAAATTCAGCAACCTGGCAATAAGACCTCCAATATAAAACTTTGGATAAAAAGCAAAAAACATCAAAGCTCTAAAATAAAACTTTGGGTAAAAGCGAAAAACATCAACTAAATGCTCTGGTCAACTCAAATTAATAGGAAGTCAACGCCTGATCGAACGCTATTAGTCCCAGGCAGAGACTAATAACGGCAAACACCGTAAAGTCGACCTAGCAATTAACAAACTCGATCTAATTATTTGTTAATAATTTTTTATTGTTATGATTTTTTTAATGTAACTACAGACTCCACTAATTTCACTAGTAACATGTCTACTGTGTTAATTTAGTTTCGATTTTGACAATTATTTATTAACTGTATCAATTGAATCTCGAATTTAACAATTATTTACCATCATAATACTCCACATCAAAAGACAACTTTTCTAACCCAATGCTATATAATCTGAAGGTGGACTTATGAAACAAATGTAACTCAACCATAAGATTTGAAGATGAAACTTTTTTGAAACGACCATGGTACTTATTTGAATCTGAAACCTTTTTAAAACGACCATGGTACTCATTTGAGAATAAACTTTTTTAAAATGACCATAGTACTCATTTGAAAATGATTTTTCTTTAAATTGCCCATAGTACTTTCCCCTTATTCACTTTGTACTTTCCCCTTATTCACTTTATGGTAGAGACTTGCTGCCGAACAACCCTTTGTTAAAATGTCTATAGAATATATCCTTTTATATTTTAATATTTTATGATTGAAACACTAAACATTAAACACACATATTAGACTTACGAGCGATTCTTTTCATTACTTTTTTTTCCCTTCTTTGTTAATCTGTATAGCCCATATATATATATATATATACTATATATATATATATATATATATATATATCTATATCGAAGAACTAGTGTTAAATGTTTCATTCTCCTTGATATAAAGAAATACACGAAAATATTAGCTCCAATTAACTACATGGTTTTTTTTGAACTAACTCCATTCACCTATCCAAAAGGTGAAAATATTATTTTCTGGGTTAACTTCTGTAAGGTGATTTACTTTGATCTAACTCCATTCATCTATGCAAAATATGAAGATATTCCTTTCTGGCTTAACTTCTGTAGTCATGATTTATTTGGAATAACTTCATTAATCCGTGTTTTTAAGTGAAATTATAACCCATGTGAATAACTTCATTAAGCCATGTTTTAAGTTATCCCATGTTTTACAATCATTAAATAATAAATTTACCATATAGCAAGCTAACGGTATCACTAGTACACTTTGACCATCCATCCCATTGCTTTACATTGCAACATTTCATTCTATTTCATAGGTAGCAATACATGGAAACAATATTTGCGATTAACTTCAGTGGACACGATTTATTTTATACATGCAGATTCACTATGAATAGCCCCATTAACCAATGTTTAAGTGCAACGGGAGCGAAAATTCAAAATTCCATTGAATGATAAGTTTACCACAACCATATATATATACTAACTTAGATATCCTTCCCATTGCTTTACAGTGCAGTACATCAGACGTCTAAATAGTAATGATCCCAATTCATGACAGAGCCATGCATATAAGTTAGATTTAAACTTACTGAAAAAATGAGACTGTGAGGCGCTTGAATCTTTCGAGGAGAAAGCAGCATATCACCAGGTGGCCTATGATAGAATACCCTTCCAATGTCCCTCCGCATCTTTACGCTTTCTCCTACTTTCTCTGTCTTTCATCCCATCTCCTGTTTTACATAATTTATGGTTGCTGTTGTTGATGGTCACACCATATTCTACGCCAAATATCCACTCACTCTGCAACCGGGACCCCGTGCATGTGGAACACAAACCCTAATACTGCCATACAAATCCAATTAAATCCTCGCTCAATATGTTTCAATATTTAACATTTGTGACCCTAAAATACTACGACACAGACTGGACCCTCCGCAGTCACAGAAACTAGAGAGCAAGAGGACAGGAGAGGAGAGGAGAGGACAGATGAAACGCATGTCCGTTTTCCACCAAAGCGCATGGTCGCATCGACTTAGAACAATCAACTCTTCCCTATTAATTTAATGTGAATTCCATTGTTTAATGGAAGCATGGGCTATGAGCATCAACCATCCTAAAGGAAATATTATAAAAAAATAATTAACTATGAAAGTCCCAATAATGCTTCCACTAATACACAGTCTAGTTCAGGCCGACATTATCTTTAAACGTATTGTGTATTGCTCCATAGTTCACATTAACCCAGTGCAGAAACACCACGGCCATGCCCGCATTCACTAAAGTCAGCCTGCACTGGGGCCTATTGTTGAAATCAATGTTATCAAATCAATCACTTGAATCCTCCGCAATCTGTAAAACAAATCAGCATTGCAGCGGTGTTGCCATAGCCCATTCTGTTGTATTGGATCGTGTGGGTTGCTCCTATGCAAATTAAAATACATCAGGTTAATGTATAAAAACTTAAACCCTAACGCTATCAATTTCGAACATACAAACCTGACTAATGTCGTATTGCCATATATCATTATTTCTTTTATGTGTCACCTACACTGGATAATAAATTCTTAATAATTTAAGACATATTATATTGAGGCGCACCAAAATGTCAATCCAGTCTAATAGATTTGGCGTAGCCTAAGGAGACTTTTTTTTTTCCCGGGAATTGAAATTTCTGTCATATTTTGAAAAATAATAACAAATATTTTTGAAAATTTAAGTGAAGGCAATTAAATTTAAAAATTTTAATTATATTAAAATTTTTTCGATGGTATTGAATTTATTTATATTATAAAAATATGATTCAAATACTTTTTCCAAAATAAAATCTAATGTATAATTTTATATTATTATATTATTTTAATAATATAATGATAATTTAATATTACCATGAGCTATTTTTATTATTAATTAATATATACGAGTAGTTTATATTATTATTATAATATTTATATAATAATATATAGAAATAATTTGGTTGTTAATATTTATATAGTTATTAATAATCTTCAATCTAGTTGATAATATTTATATAGTTATTTAAATACCTATAATAATTATTAATGTGGTTGATATAAGCCTATAAACATATATCAATCACATTAAAAAATGTGGTTGTATATATGTTTCATATACACCAGTCTTTATTAATCACATTGGTAAATGTGATTGTGCTAATGTTAAAAAATTTTGATGGTACCGAATTTATTTCTATTATAAAAATAAAAATCAAATATTATTTCTAAATTTTTTTTTTTTTTTTTTTTGTGGCCATATTGTAACCACTCTGCAATAGATTTCTGCATATGCCCTACCCTAGGATCAATTTTAAAACACGATTTTTGTAGGATGCAAATCCTACGATAATGCTCCTTTATGTGATTCTGTTTTTTCATTTGATAACAGAATCCCCTTTCACGTTATTCAATACAAGGCCTTTTCGTCTTCTTTCTTTTACCTTCTTTATTTTATTGCATGACAAAATATTGAAAAATATTGCCACGGGAAAGTTAGTGGAGTTAAAAGGTCCTTAACTGGCAAAATGATGGATACATGCCTGGGTGAAAATTGACGGATCCTAGTGAATAAAAAAATACCTAATATTACAAAATAAAAAGTTTGCGTGGGAGTGAAGTTTTTTTTTTTCAGAAGAAAAAATCATAATAGATTATATTAAGTTTATATAAAGATCAGTATTACAGGTGTCTCAGTGGAGACATTTTGCAAATAGACAGGAGAAATTTTAAAAAAACATTTGAGTCCCCATGAGGAGGACCGAGAAAATTGCAGATGAAGGACCCCGGAGGCCGCCGCATAAACCTGTGTCATCATTGTTCATATCAGAGTGGTGATACTGCCAGATCGATAAACCATGTATGAGTCCTGATTTGTGTAAAGAATATACATGAGTAGGACCCTGAAGGCCGCAAAAAAATAGGAACAAAAAGATCAGGCCGAAGCATAATCATGAGAAGGACCTTGAAGGCCGCATAATAACAGGAACAAAAAGATCATTATCAGGTGAAAAGCAGCTTGATTAGAAAGGAGCTAATCTGATGAAGGCATGGAGCCCGAGATAGATATCAAAATAGAGTGAAGGGGCTGGCGGGAGTTCTAAAAGATCCGTTGGTTCCTCCACTTCTAGATGAACCAGCAAGTGAGGATGAAGAGGGCACGCCGGGAGGGGCGCTGTGAACTCCACCAGAAGAAACCATCCTGTACAGTTAGAAATGACCTGTGAGAAAAACCATAAGTCAGAGAGAGCTCGTACCAGATTGAAGAAGAGGCAGCACATTCGAAGAACATGTGAGCGTTTGTTTCTTGTTGAGCTGAACACAGTTGACACCTGCTCGGACCGTGCCATCCTTTTTTTTGGAGAACCTCCCAGGTGAGGTTCTTGTTGGAGAAGAGAAGCCATGAGAAGAGGATCGCTTTTAGAGGGCAGGGGGCTTTCCAGAGCTTAGAGGGAAAGATGGGGGGAGATGGCGGAAGGATCGATGAGAGGAGAGAGTAGAGATTTTTGACAGTAAGAGGGAGGGTGGGCTTCTCAAACGACCATACCAGTTCGTCCTTTGTGCCCATTTGTAAGATTCCTTTGTTGGAGAAGATGTTGATGACAGAGAGCCATAGGGGACAGAGGGGAGGGGGTAAAGCTAGTTGAAATTCATTTTTCCAAATGGGCTGTTGAGAGGACCACGAATCAATAAGCTTGTTCCAGGTGAAAAAGCCCCTTGAATGGAAGAAGGTGAGAAGAGCTGGGGGGATGGAGGATTCAAGCCTGTGCTGAGTTGGATCGATGCCAATGAGAACATTCTCGCCTGAAGCTATAGACCATCTTAAGTTCTGCAAGAAAAAAGACTGTATCTTCCTGAAGTTCAACCAAATGGTGGATCCGTTCCTGATGCCTAAAGAGGACCTCCTGTGCCAATAAGATATATTCCGTCCTTTGAGATATTTCTGTCTAATGAAGGTGCTCCATGGATTGTTGCCATATATGCCTCGGTGAAGAGATTTGCAGAGGAGCGCTTTACCGAAAAACCTCATGTGCAGAAGGCCCCAACCGCCAGACTTCCTTGGCCTTGTAATGGAATCCATTTTGACAAGGTGGAACTTTGATTGGTAAGAGCGACCGCCCCACATATAGTTTGCAGCCAAGGACTTCATTTTGTTTGAAACGGATGCGGGCAGAAGGAAGAGATGACTCCAAAAAACAGCGAGCTGGGAGAGAACTGTTTGCACCAATATGAATCTGCCAGCAAGAGAGAGTAAGCGCATTTCCCAGCATGATATCTTGTTGTAGAAGCGGTCTATGATCCAGTTCCAGTCACGAATGCGATACCCCTTTGCTTTTAAGCGGAAACCGAGATAGGTGAAACCATCATTTAGCAGCGCTAGATTTACACCAAATCGATCAGCAATCCATTGTGCTGTTTGGAGATTTGTTCCATTGTGATATAGCACTGTCTTTGTTGTGTTGATGGCCAAGCCCGTGGCCAGATGGAACTTCTGAAATATTACATATAAGCAGGCCCATGTGGATTTGCAGAGAATGGCGAAAATCAAAATATCATCAACGAAGAGATTATGTGAAAGAGTGATGTCCTTACACATTTTTACTGGTTTGCACCTTCCTTCAGAGACAGCTAAGTTAATGTGGGCGCTGAGGGAGTTCATGACCAAAATGAAGAGAAGGGGGGAAAGGGGGCATCCCTGGCGGAGCCCCCTCTCCGCTTTGAAGAATGTAGATGGAACACCATTTATGATGACAGAGAAATTTACACTCTCAACGCATGCCATAATCCAACTAATACCTTGAGATTGTAAACCTATTCTTGCGAGGAGAATTCTGAGAAAGCCCCAGTCCACACAGTCGAAGGCCTTTTTTAAATCAATCTTGAGGGCAGCAGCGTCCATGTTTTTGGAGCAGATGGAGAAAAGACATTCTTGAGCCATGGCTACAGCATCCAGGATAAGTCTGCCCTTGAGGAAAGCATGTTGCTCCTTGGTGATGAAGGAGTTGAGAACTTTCTTCATACGCTCAGCGATGATCTTGGAGGTTATCTTGTAGAGGGTATTGCATAAGGCAATCGGCCTGTAATCCCCAAAAGAAGTCGATTTTGCTTTCTTGGGGATAAGGGCAATGAAAGTGGCGGATAGAGCTCCATTAATATGACCCGAGATGCGGGAGGCATCTACCATACCCAGCAAGTCTTTTTTGAAGAGATCATAGAAATGAGAAAAAAATTCTATGGGCCAGCCATCAGGCCCTGGGCTTTTATCTTTTTTAAAGCTCTTGATGGTATCCTGAAGCTCACCTTCCGATACAGGTCTGAAAAACTCCTCATTTTTGCTATCATCAAACATGACTGGTAAGAGGTCGACTGCCCACATCATATCAGAAGCATCGCTTCCCTGTCGCTTGTATTGATCTTTGAAGAACCTAGTGGCCTCAGCCGAAATGTCTTGCTGAGAGAAGAAAAAACCTCCATTGCCGTCTTCAATCTTCCATATTGAGTTCTTTGCTCTGCGGCCATTTGCAAAATTGTGAAAAAACCTCGTATTCCGGTCACCCTCCTTCAACCAGGTGGCTCTGCTTTTGAGCCGCCAAGAGGCTTCCTCTTTTTGCAGCAGGTCTTGCTTCTTTTTTTCCAGAGACCAGAGGAGAGTTTTTTTTTCCATAGAAAGACCGCTGAATTGGACCGAGGAGGAAAGGATACCTATTTCCTTGTTTATGAGGTGTAGGTCCTGTTTATCTTGCTTCATCTTTTTTATCTGCCAGTCTTTTGTAGCAGTTCTCAGAGACTGTATTTTTTCCCGAAAGGTGAGCCATATAGCCTCATCGGATTGTAGAAGATTCGCCCAGAAGTTTTTTATAAACTCGTTGAAAGAGTCGTCCAGCAGATGAACTGTATTAAACTTAAATGCATAGCCCATCGTGCGCTCCATAAACTTCCATTCCAAAAAGATGGGCCTATGGTCTGATGTGGAAACACATCCAGTCTTCGCTGTCGGCATTCCCCATTGTTCAATGATGCTGGAATTTAGAATGAATCTATCGATCCTTTTGGCGATAAAAGCTGAGCCAAGCCTGCCATTGTCCCATGTAGGGGCAAGATTTTCAGGAATGATATCAACCAGGTCCCTTTGAAGGAGTTCCTGTCTCATTTTGTCGGCCATACTGTCCTTTTTCCTACAGCGGCCCCAGCATTCATTTGAGTTGAGAGTGAGGTTTAGATCGCCTGCAATTAAAAGAGATTGAATATCAAGAATTTCAGAATCAAATAAAGTATTCCAGAAGAGAGCTCTGTTCTGGTAGGGCGCATATGTATTGAGGAGATTAAGGATGTGAGGCCGTCCTCGAATGGATGCCGAGATGAGGATGCCGGCGCAGCACTTGTAAGCTTTTGCTTTTACCCTAAGCGGATCCCACAGAGTCACCAATCCACCAGATAAGCCCACTGCATCTGTGGCCGCCATGTGCCATGAGGGAAACATTTTCCTGAAAAAAGCCAGGGAGACAGAGCTGGAATGCATTGTTTCTTGAATGAAGATAATGAGAGAGTGTGCGGAGACGAGGGTCTCCTTTAGCGCCAGAAATTTGGGGGCGGCACCAAGACCCCTGATGTTGTAAGAGATTAAGAAGGTCATTTAGAGGGTTGACCAGCCAAGCATGCTCTAAGAGGCTGTGGGGAGGGAAGTTCGTGAATCGGGACATCAACCAAAGGCAGGTTTGTGATCTCCAGATCAGAGGCAATCGTCCGACCTCGGAAGTGACGGCTTCCCCCTTTTTGCTTTTTTCTTACAGTAATATTTTTGGTGGAGTTTGGGCTGATGGAGGGGAAAGAAGGCTTATGGATCGTCAGGGGCTCAAGAATGGATGGATGGCGCTGAAGGAGGAGATCGATGTCACTATCATGTCTGTTGACCGGCGAATCTGAAGGAGAATTATAAGGGGTCAGAGTCGTGAGGGCCTCTTTTCCTTTGGGATGTGCAGAGGGCGATTTGGTGGGAGAGGGGGAAGTTGACGAGATTTGGATAGGGTGCGATCCCACAACGAAGTCAACCTTATTCATGGCCGGCGGTGAAGGAACAGTCGCCTCCTCTTGCTGTTCGAGGATGGGAGGACTATTAAAATCTAACATGTTCATGAGCGGCGGGGATAGGACTGCTGTAACATTGTGCATCATTGGTAAGCGGGGACCCTTGAGTTCCGCCATGAATGGAGACCCCGGACGATTTTGTGAAAGAACCTGTGAGCTTCGGGCCTCATATGATTTGGAGAAGAAGTGATTCCCCGATAAACAGACGTCTTTAGATTGAGAGTCGGAGTTTGTTTGCCGGCCCTTCCGTGGAGGGGGGATGACAGTCTTGTGTCATCGGAATCTGCAAGTTTCAGCGAGGTGTCCCGTCCGATGGCAAGAGGAGCATCGGAACGGGATGCCCCAAAAATCAAGGCTCTGGCATATCGATGACCCCTCCCAGGAGATTTCAATCTGGTCGGGGTAGCCTCCCTTATAAGGCCTTTCGATAAGAATCCATGCGATTCTTTTATCCTTTTCGCCTCGGACCCATGGATCCACATAAATGAACTTTCCAATTGCGCTTCCAATCTGGGCCAGAATCTCTATGGTCCAAAGCTCTAAGGGCAGATTGGGAAGCTTGACCCAAATCATGCAGTGGGACGGAGTGTTTTTGAGCGGGTCAAAGCCCAAGTACCACTTTGAGAGGGAGAGGAAGCTTCTGCCAGAGACCCAGGGTTTGTTAAGGACCAACTCCAGATCCGACTCCTTCTGAAAATGGAAAGAAAACCAGTCTTTCATAAGACGAGAAATGATTGGTGTGTATCCAATGAGAGGGGACCAAGAGGATGTGATCCATTGCCTCATAATGTGTTCCTTCATTTCGGGAAAATACCACTTTCCCACCAGAGCATGCTTTTGAAGACTATGGATACGATCCGACAGTGATGAGCCAGAGACCGAGACGGCTTTTGGAGGAGCAACCGTTTTGACAGGAGCCTTATGCTTGTGGCGGGGCCGCGCTTGGGGGAGGTGATCCTTTTGTGGTGGCGGGCCCTGAAGAGGGGGGTCTCTTAAATCAGGTGGGAGCATGTCAGACACCGTGGCATGCCAGCCAGGATTCCGGGAGGCAGGATGACGTGATGATTCAGCCAAGATGGCAGCGGTAAATAAGGCCTTTATGGCAGGAGAGTCGCTTTCATCTGCCATCACTGCCAGAAAGGGAAATCTCTAGGATTGATCCACTCGTGCCTCAAGATACTGTGGGGGAGCCCAAGAAGGAGTACCGACAGAGAGAAATGCCTGGAGAATAAAGACTTCTTCTAGGGAAGTACAGGATAGATCATTCTCAGAAGATCTCGTCAGAAGAAAGAGCAAACTCTGGGAGAGAAAAAAGTGGAGATCAAACGAGAGGGAGGGATCCCGAGAAGTCGAATGACGGTAGTCTGCCGCCAAAAGAGAGAGCGCCGGGAGGACCAAAGAGCAGAGAAATTAAGAGGGCAGATGGCCGTGGCAGAAAGGAATTAGAACGTTGAAAGAGAGCAATTAATGGCTCAGAAGAGCGTCGGAAAAGAGGGATTTGAAAAAAGATCCGGGAAGCTTTTGCCGGAGAAGACAGAGAGGCAAAGGAGGATTCGAAGCTGGGACCATCAGAGGTTCTGCAATTGCTCTGTTGGCAGGGAGCTATAGTCAAAACAGCAGTAGGCAAAATGGAAGATACACCACCAGTTCCCAACTCGGAAGCGAAAGTCTCGACAAGGACGGTATACGTGAAAGGATGATTTTATCCTATTCAAAAATGCCATGAACATTTTATACCAGTGTTGGCCCTCCCCCCCCCGAGTAGAGAAAAGCAAAAGAACGGATAAAGAGATAGAGCACCCGCATGTAAGAAGAGTTCTAGTCATGACAGTCCATCTGTGTAGAATGAGGACAGATAACTAAAACAAAAGTAAAATCTATTCATGACAGTCCACCACACTCAGCGGAGATGTGAGTATAGTAATCAGCTTAACGAGAGTTAGGACAGATAAAAAACTCTAATCATGAACAGAGCGCAAAGACGAAAAGATACATTCCCATATCAAAACGGCATAAATTAAAGCGTATGATAATCAGATACGTACCAGGAGGCCGCGGGCGCGCCCGAGACGGAGAGCCGAGGCCAGACACCACCATGAACGAAACAGGAGCAACAGGGAGGCAGAAAATATGGCTTCCAGCCGGGAGAGGCTGGAAGAGGAAAACCAAAAGGATGCCTTAGAATGGGGATATATAGATGGGCTGTGATTTCCGCCAGAAGGTGGCCATGTAGCAGCAGAGACGTGATTCAGCTTGACAGTGGCACTTGGAAAAACGACAGCAACCGGAGCATGAGGGTGGATCTCTTTAAATTTGTTGCAAACATTTATGTTATTGCATTGCTAATTTATTTAGAATCTACTACTACCTCCTCTTCTTGGAATATTAAATTTCTTATCACCCCATGATGACAATCCCTCTAATTATTGGAATCACAATTTTTTCCACTTTAGTGGGTTTACCGTCAACCTAAAGAAACATGAATTTGAGTCACTCAACTAAAAAGAAATTGCTAAATTGCTATTTATCATGTTTTGAGTAAAAACAATTAATAACTCATATTTACAACCCTTGAAATATTTACAACCTTTTAAGTCTTGTATTTATAACTCATATTTATAACCCTTTAAAATGAAACTAACTATCTATATTTTTATTAATAATAAAAAGAATCTTCTTTAAAAAACTGACACTCACATGCTACTCCTATTGAAAAGGAATCAATACTCTTTGATAAGCAATATTCTTTGATAAGCAGGGAAAGCATTATACTCGACCTCAGGGAACTCAGTGGGCAAAATTATAAATAACTAGTTAATATTGATTTGCATCAATTTCTTTTGGTCCAACCAACAATTAAAATCCATCCCCTGCCACTGCAACAATAATACACCATATATCACCTTCCCATTAAAACTGAGAATGAGCTGCAAATAACTATGAGAACGCGGATTCCTCATAAGCATGGAGTCAAGTTTGATCCCTGAGCTTTGCTACAACCCTCAACTGTAGAAATATTGAATTTTTTAAGAAGACTCTGGCCATTTCATAAGCCGCTGACTTGACAGCAGAGTTTGTCTGTTGCTGAGTCCCAATCATAGAGATGTCTATATGAGTTATGTCAATGTCTAGAATATGGAATGTCGGTGTAAGTCCTCATCTCTGTCCAACTTATGTCAAAGCAAGGATGCTACATAGGAAGAAAGAATTGGTTAATCGGTTGTGGATGATGGCATTTTTCCTAGAAAATGCAATATCTCCTTCATTGATTTCAAAACTCCATTGCTTCACTTGCACCTATCTTCTCAGGCTTTCATATTGATAAAAACAATGTAGAAAATTTTGGTTGAGTTAGTTTCAAACCATAAAATCTACCCCAACTTCATCTAATGGGCTTGTAATATAGCCTTCTTTCCCGCATTTTCTTGATTATAAAATAATGTCAAAGTAAAACGAGAGTTAGAAATATTTTTCAACAATAGTCACTTGCATCAGATGATTATTATCTCGCTTGGTTTTCATCCTTATGGCTTAATATGGACGGACCATTTTCTGCAAGATTAGGAAAGCCTACTGTGTCTTTGAAAGATCGATTTGATTAATGGACATAAGTTAAAAATGCGGTGATCATCCTGTAAACAAATATATATACTCTATATATATCAAAGCAGCAGACTGAAAGCACTGAATTTGCCCATTTCAGACTCATATATGATATATCTATTCAAATGTTTACATAAACCAATATTTCATCCACAGTGGCTAAGAGTAGTATATATCAAAGACTGAAGGCACTGAAATTTCCCAATTCACTCATATATCTACTCAAATTTCTACACAAACCAAGATTTCATTGACAGTGGCTAAGAGTATAAATCAAAGTAGCAGACTGAAGGCATTGAACTTGCCCATTTGAGACTTATATATATATTCAAATTTTTAAACAAACCAATGTGTGATCCACAGTGGCTAAGAGTACATGCCCATTGCAAAATTCAGACTCATATCTATTCAAACTTTTACACAAACCAATGTTCATCCACATAGGATAAGAATATATATCGAAGTAGCAGATTGAAGGCACTGAACTTGCCCTTTTCATATTCATATATCTATTCAAACTTTTACATAAACCAGTCTTTCATCCACAGTGGCTCGTGATTTTCAAAATTTTTATGTATGCCATAATAAGCACCTCACGAATCAACTAGGAATTGAAGGCACTTGCACGAAGAATATAATAACATAAAACCAACGTATTCTTGCATAATAATAATATTGATGATAACACTATGCATAAATTGCTATCGCTTTGTTGTAAGCCACAGCAGGATCTTGATCTTCCTTGGCACAGATGTTACTGTCAGATGGACTGAGATGAATTTTTGCAGCCCCATTCTTCAATCCAACTTTATTCCTTTTCAATTTTGGGGCCATGAGAATCTGATAGCAGCCAACAAGTTTCTTCTTCTCCTTCTCAACCATCTCACCACCATCTTTCTGCTTTCCTTGATCTTTTCCCTGTTCCTTGCATGCAATACTGTTGAAGTCTTGACAGCGGGATTGTTGTTCTTGGGCATCAACAACATTATTAGGTTTAATGGACAGTAATTTTCTCACAAATGAAGGCCTGGGTTTGACAGGATTCCCCATCAAATCTCTGAAACCCACAACCCCCA
This sequence comes from Pinus tabuliformis, assembly GCA_031772625.1. Lineage (NCBI taxonomy): Eukaryota > Viridiplantae > Streptophyta > Pinopsida > Pinales > Pinaceae > Pinus > Pinus tabuliformis. The sequence goes on along the minus strand of CM062812.1, from coordinate 778,288,566 downwards.
GTTGCAGGGATGAATCTGTTCATTCTGTGAAGATCTACTCCATCAAGAATCATGGTGCCAAGGTTGAGAATGCCCTGTGGGTGACCAGAAGGACGACGGACCTGCAATGCGAAGAAACTCATCCCACTGAAATCTGTGCTCTCGTAGCCCTTGAGGAGAGTGGAAAGCAAGACCCTCACAGTGCCTAGCAGGGTATCCCTGAGGCAACCCACGCAGTATATCTCCATGATCACAGCGGAGCAAACTCTCTTCCACTCTGAAGATGGCCTTGTCGTTCCAAGTAGGGTTTGCGCCCCCTGTTCTGTCAATTGCGTCGTCAATTTTTTCTCGAAATTGATCCATACAACACAGTAGGTATACATCATGCCAACAAGATGCATCTCCTTCAGATCTTGAGCTGAGATGATGTTAAGCTCCAGCTGTGTGTAAGCTTCCCCCATGATGTAGAGTGAATTTACTGCACAAGGAAACGCAATATTCAGAGACCACCGTGATTGAAATTACAGGAGAAGAAACGCCATGAATGAAATTTTTTGAAATCTGAACATTGTATAGAACTGACTTATAAGACAAAACACATCATAGACTCTCTAGCTCATGATGATGAAAGCAGATGGAAATCAGTGCAGAAGGCCACCCCAAATGGTCATGATCGAAGCCAAGAAGCAGAAAAACCCATTCATAGATACAACAATAATGGAACAAGCAAAAACAAATTTGTACCAAATCCATTTGTTGTTTCATTTTAGAATTTTATTGTTGTGATTTCCATTTCAAAACTCCATTACTTCACTTGCACCTATAGTCTCAGGCTCTCATATTCATAAAAACAATGTACAAAATTTTGCTTGAGTTAGTTTTAGATTATAAAATCTACCCATTTCAAAACTCCATTGCTTCACCTGCACCTATCTTCTTAGAATCTCATATTGATAAAATCAATGTAGAAAATTTTGGTTGTTAGTGTTAGACTATAGAATGGAGGGTTAGGAAGTGGTTACCATCGGGGTCTCAGTCCTCGATACAGGTGTAGTTCAAGTTATGGTCGTCGTTCTCTAAGACGTTGATGTTTCAAACCTATATGGGGACGAAGTATTAGCAGGTCACCTCCACCTCGTCATGATCATCGAGTTCAACCTTGCGATCATGTCTTCTGCTTCTGGTGTGTTCACTGTGCCATGAACTATCACAGAGTCATATTGTTCACTCTGTAGGAGTCCATACAATCATTTTCCAAGAGTGTGAATTTCTTGACTTTATTCTCTTGAAAGAATTTCTTAAGGATTATAGACAAAAAGAAGAACACATACAAGAAGAAGAGTGAAAAATGAAGATATTCTCTCCCGAACTTGATGATCCTGAAACTGCTAAAATCATGTATGGTTCAAAGTTGAATGGCTCAGAAACTGCTACAAATTTTATGGAATCTTTACAAGAAAAATCACTTTTAGAATTGAGCACTACAACAAAAAGCACGGATAGTATTTACTCATCGGTGCTATTAGGAAGGGAACTGAGTCAATGCATAAATCTTCCTGTCATCAGAGTGAATCAGTTGATGTTGAAACATAAGTGATCGTTAACATTCTTAAAGGAAATGATGGTCCAGGAGGTGTTCATTATGTTTCTACTTACTTTCTATTTTGAATGCAAGATATGTTCTTGCAACGTAGCTTTATATTCTTTCATACTGTAACATATTAAGACATAACCTTTCACCTAGCATTGCATTTCAACAACAACCTCACATGTTTTATTAGAGTTAAGTGCATGTATGGCAAAAACTTATCTGTTCTGTTACTCTGTATCATCTCCATATGTTAATAACTTTAATTTATAACGGCAACGACTCTCTTAACTTTTAATGAATTGATGTCAAAGAGATTACAAAACATGTAGATCAAAAATAGCTTTTTTTTATTAATATATTTTAGTTATACTTCAAAATTAATTCATATTAAAATATTTTATTCATAACCCACATTGTATATTTTATTTTATACAACATTAAATCTTTTGAAAAGTATCACATATTTTTTTTTACTTCTAATTATTTTACATTAAATTATATTAAGTCATAGGAAAAACTAATTAAACATGTATAATTTTTTTTCTTTTTTATTATAACCCACATTGTTGTTCTACTTAGATACTATTTTATTTTTATTTAAAAGGGACATGTGTCAACTCCAAATTGAGCATTAACATACTTACACATGGCGTTCACACTAGGTTGTAGAATGATTCACACTGGGTCGTAGAGCCTCTCAGCTCAATAATTTCCAATGAACCAGTCTTTATTGAATTAAAAGGCCATTCTCTTAAGTATGGTTATCCATAATAAAAAACTATTATTGTCTTTTCTTTATATGGCTAGCAACACCTAATGTATTGTATTTTCTATGGCTTGCAATCCCATTGTAATTTACAATTTTGTTTATAATTTTTCATGGGTGCTTATATTTCTTTCTATTATCAATAATTAGAAGCTTATTATTCCTTTTGATAGAATATCCATTGGTATTAATGATTATTATGTTTACTATTCTTTCCAATCAATACTTTGTTAAAGGATTTCTTTGTTCCTTTACAAATTTTAATGTATAGACATCCATATTTTAATTTTAGTTTTTTTTAGCAATTTTCTAGTAAAGTATGAAATCATTATCAATGTATGTACATCTATCATAAATCTTGTACATTACATCTTTAAACTTAATGTGTCCAATAAGATTTATCATAAGAATCATACTTGAGTAAATACTCAATTATTCTTACTCAGATTATCAATAAAGTTTCACACCCTTTGGTGCTAATTTCTAGGCATTATACAAGTATGTAAAGTCCTGTATATAATATACACACACTACTAATATTTATGTTCATCAATTAATTGTACTTCCTTGTGGAAGTTCTTACTAGACTATTCACTTTGATGTAGCAATTGTAACATCATATTCAGTTAATTAAAAATAATTTCTAGTTTTCCATCAAGAGGCCTAAGCAAGCTCACAAACAAATTTGGTACAAAGGTATTTTAGATTATTAAGTCAATTCCATGTATCATTAATCATTAATCATAGTCATCTACAATTTTTTTACTATATGGCTATCCTCCAAACTCCTCTTGTGGATGAATCTTAATTCTTCAGTTTAGATGGAATTATATTTCTAAATTATGCAATTCTTTTCAATTAATAAGCTTATCTAGCTTTGGCTGAATTATATTATAGGAATCCAGTTGCTTCAATTCTAATTCCTATTACCATAACCAAACTAAGAATTCTTTTTTTGATCTCAAAATATGACTCTATCTCATATACAAAACCATACATGCATAATAATATATAAAATTAAGGTAGAAGGTTGTATAGATATATATTATTATGCTCCTAGTTTTAACTCGTCCATAACTCTAATTATCCCATCCCTCTTCCTTGAGACTTAGATTATTACTCTTTCCATTTGTATACTAATTTACCTTGGAACATATGTATCTATAATTTCTACTCAATACAGTTATCATGATATAATTATTTTCAATTTGTAATCAATTTATAATTCATTCATAATATTAATTACAAAGAGTTATTTTCACATTAAAAATTATGTTTTAGTATGAATAGAGTTCTTACTCATAAGTTTCAATCACAATTAATAGATAAATAGCTCAACATTAAAACAATAAAATATATCCATCTCACTCTAACCATTTTCTTGAGAATATTAACTTAGATAGCACTTTCCTCCTAACCAAAGAAATTCCACTAGAGCTCAAAATTCTTACATCCAAGAATTAACAACCTTTTTGTATTCCTGAGTGGTTTTCTTATAGTTTTTCCCAACATATTTTTCCTTAGCACCATCTTGCTTTTAGGGTTTGCACCCTTTAATTTCATAAGATTTTTATTTAAAATAAGAAAAAATATTTATTTTTCTTTAACGCAAGCTTTTCCCTCATGTTCTACTTTTTTTTCACCCTACTTATCAATTCCCTCCATAGGGATTTAACATCATATTTATCTCCCATTATGTTATTCTTAAATTTTGAATTTTTCTCCTTGGGATTTTTAGGAGAATATTTGGGAGGTCCACCATATGGACTTGGCCACTAACATTTTTTTCTAGAATAGTGAGAAGACTCCTTTACTCATGTGTTATTTCCCTATTATTCCCAAATGACTCATTTATTCATTAAAAAATGAAATTTAATTACATAATCAAATAATTTCAATCATGGCTTCTATAGCCATTACATTCAAACAATAATTCAATAGTCTAAAAATAGTCATATCCTCAAAACGAAAAACATGGTGGTATCCATTTGAAAATCCATGGTGCACAAGGAATAATATGTGCTCATAAAAACAAGGACAAAATCATCCCCTTCTTTCTTCCCCTAATTGCAACCACGACAAAATCACCCCCCCACCCTCTTCCTTTCCCTAATTACTTGAAGTAAGCCTTTTAATAAAGTAGCCTCTTAAGGTTTTGCCAATTATCGTTGAATGACAAAATTTGGTAAACAATGCATGACTTCTTTTAAGTAAAAAAGGACAAGTCTGAATTACTACCTTATATTTTCTGCTACTGTTGTGGTCAGTCCAAAACCCAAGGGAAACTGAGGATCGTACTGCTGGTCCCCAACATTCATGGGCAGTTGATCAGCACTTTTAAACCATGTTCTTGACAGCTTCCCTTGAAAACTATAATCTCCAAAAATCACATCCGTCACACCTTGGCCCTCTGTGCCAGGAAGCCATGCCGCAACAAAAGCATCCACCAGTGGAAGGTAAGGTTCGATAACAAGTGGCCTTCCAGATATCAATATTACAAGGCATTTCAGGGAGCCACAGACATTGTTAATCGTATCACCTCCGCCTAAAGGAATGGTCAAATTGAGATTATCCCCAAACATACCGTACAATACAGATCCATGGACCGGCCGAACCCTCCCTAGCTGTACGAAACCAAAATGGATCTTCGCCAAGCAGGTCAGGTCACCGATCCGATTCATTCTAGAGGCTACCGCACAATGGGTACCCGTTCGCTCTCATGCTCTGCTCGCTCAAGCTCTAAGCTATACCCGGTCTCGCCGCTACTCCTCAAGTATCGCTTACGTTACCCTCTTGGTCGAGCGACTACGTTCCTCAAAGCCTTAGCTCTGCGAGTTTGAAGGGTTTACCTTTCTGCATAAGGTGGCTCACCCACAACCACAATAGCATATGAAAACCCTTGTTCTTTGACATAGTTTGCATCTGGATTTTGCTGATAAACAACCTCGGTAGAGGAGCTAACAGCAGATTGGATTGCTGAAAGAATTGTTGTTCCTGCATAGCAGAAAAAAAATATCGGAAGAGTCAATTGAATCTCTGGTTCTTATGGTGCTAGTCTACGATAAAAGGTAGCTGACCTGACATGAATGCAATGGAACTCACCTATGGTTATGTTTCCACTTAAACCTTGCCATTCTATCGTCCATCCACCACATTGATAACCTAGATTGTCAGGATGAGTCCCTGCAACAAGAATCTTGGGAGCATTCTTATCCAAAGGAAGCAAAGGCTGGCTGGCAGACTTTCCATTTTTCAACAATACCAAAGATTTCCTAACAGCTTCTCTTGCCAAGTCCCTGTGCTCCTGTTATTGCAAAAATAACTGTTATATGTTATGACAGCAAAGCATTGCAACTTGCAAAGCAAGCTCCAAGCTCCCACCAGGTTGTCCACACGAAAGCCATGGACGATTGTAATTAATTTTTTATGCAGGGTCTATTATCAATATCAAAGACGAGCTTTTGTTAAAAATCCGATTAAAAACTAATATCCAGTCCAACAGAAAAAGAGAGAACACACGGTATATTGTGGAAGATACGGTTTTAAAGAAGAGTAAAATACCGAAGCCTATTTATGAGAAAACGAACATAGTCAAATACATAACAGCATAGGTATTAACCATTGATCATAAGAAACTGTCCGTGAATAACAAATGGCACACTAAAAATCAATTAGCATTCACAGTTTGCTTAAAAAAAAGAAAATGCGGAGATTGTAAAACATCGCAAATACTTACCTGCCTGCAGTATTAGGGATTGGAATTTTCCCCTATGAAATGCAAAGAGGCCATTGGGATTGGAATTTTCCCCCATGAAATGCAAAGAGACGATCCTCTCCAAATGCTCTTATTGTAACACGCTGAGATAAACGGCTCTGAATATTATTGTTGCACAAATATTTATAACAAAAGGTCTCCAAACCAGAAGAGCCAGAATCAATTGACAAGTCATTAACCAGTGCATGCGTGCCATACGTGTTGGCACTATGTGTGCTTAGTGTTTTATTTCACCGTAACCCGGATGTCATGTCAAGCGCTCATGAATCTGAATCATTTACTGAGAGGCAGTCCCCGCAATCCTCCCGATAAAAGTATGATGAGTCCCCCTGATCCCCTCTGTAAGTCACTGTTGCTATCACCACTCTCTGCAGTAAAGGGAAACGAAACAGATTTTGGAAATTGGACTAGTTATCGGCGGACGTTTCATCCGTTTCGCGGCCGTTGGACCAGAGAACGTACTTGAGCATCTTCTCCCCTTCCGAACCCATGAACCGACGGGGCACAAACTCATCCACTCTATCGAACAGCTTTGGATCCTTGGTCGCAAAAGACATGAAGAGTCTCTGCGAAGAGTCTCATCACCAGCACAAGAGTCTCATCGCCAGCAGGCAGTCTCTGCGAAGAGTTTCATCGCCTCATCACCAGCACAAGAGTCTCATCGCCAGCAGGCAGTCTCTGCGAAGAGTTTCATCGCCAGCAGAGCAGCCTGGCCTTTCATGGCCCATTATCATGGAAAAAAAACTATTTTTCTATGAAAAAACAGATTAAACCAACGGCAGAAAACACCCCAATCATCTAACACACAAAATCAATGGCTCAGGATTGCACACGTCACATTTTAGGGATGTCTTTCTCAGAGGGAACGCCTTACGGCGTAATAATTACTATTAACAAATATATAATAATTCTTATAGAATAATATTATAAAAATATTATAATTAATAATTTATATTAATTATTAATATCAATATAATTTATTATAATATAATTTTAAATTATGTAATATAAATTAAATATTTAATAGTAATATTTATTTGATAATAATAATAATATTAATAAATAATAATAATTTTAATAACATAAAAAAATTAGTAATAAAAGTTATTATTATCAATTTTTGTAATTATTACTTATTAATTCATAATATTATTATTAATAATAAATTATTAATTTTAAAATATTTAGTTATTAATTAAATAATTAAATATGTAGTCATTAATCGATTAATTATCAATTCATTATTAGTTATTTGATCAGAATATGTTTTGATTCTTTATATATATATTTCCTCTATTTCATTTATAAATAAATACATTATTATAGTGTGAAATAAATACATTATTATAGTGTTTTATATATATATATATATATATCTATATATATATATATAGATAACAAAATAAAAAATAGCAGTTTAATATTATAAATAAATAATTTCATAAACAAAAAATGGTTAATTTATGACATGTAGTCTACAGCTAAATATTATTTTTATTAATTCAATAACTAATTTCTAATGGCTAATTCCTAACAGCTAACTCGGGACTGAACCACATTAGTTGGGCCATGGTTGACAATCATTGTCACAATGTGGCGTTGGAGCAAGAAACAATTTTTGGCACAATGTGACCATGGTTTCCATGGCTGATTTACATATTGTGACATTCTTTGACACAATGTGACATTGAAACATGGTTGATCATCGTTGATTTTCATTTTGAGACAGTCCTTGTCATAATGCGACATTAGTGGGTTTTCATATTGAGAGAATCTTTGTCACAATGTGACGCTAAGAAACAATTGTTTTTCATATGCAACACTCGACCATGTTTGATTCTCATATTGAGAGAATATTTGTCACAATGAGACATTGGGCCATGGATGATCATGGTTGGAATTATAAAACATGATCAACCATAATTGATATTATAAACCCAAAAGATTAATACTAAAAACCCAAGGGAAAAATATTAAACCCTAGGTATATGAACCCTTAGATTAATAAACCCAAGGGATTGATATTATAAGCCCAAGGGATACAAATTATGAACCCAAGGTATATAAACCCTAAGATAAATATTAAAAACCCTAAAATAAACATGGTTAATCATGGTTGACCATGGTTTATTTCCATATGAAGACAATCCTTGTCATAATGCAACGTTGGACTATGATTGACCATGCTTGATTGTGATTGATTTTCATATCGAGACAATATTCGTCCCAATGTGACATTGGACTATCATTGACCATGGTTGATTTCCATATTGAGACAATCATTGTCACAGTCAAAAATTTGACCATGGTTGACCATCGTTGACTATGATTAACCATGGTTGATCATTGTTGGCTATGATTGATCATGGTTAACCATGATTGATATTATAAACCAAATGAATTGATATTATAAACCTAAAGGAATAATATACCCAAGGGGCTAATATTATAAACCCAAGGTATATAAACCCTAAGATAAATATTTATCTTAGGGTTTATATACCTTTTTGTAATATTAATTCCTTGGGTTTAATATTATTCCTTTAGGTTTATAATCTCTTAGGTTTAAAACTAAAAACCAAAGGAATCATAAAACATAGGGAATAATATTAAACTGTAGGGATTAATACTAATTACAAACCCTATGAATAAGATTATACCCTCGAAATATGAAACCTTAGATTAATAAACCCAAGGAATTGATATTATAAACCTAAGGTAATAATAAACCTAAGGGGTTAATACTAAAATCCCAAGGGATTATAAACCCAAGGGAATAATATTAATCCAAGGGATAATAAACCCAAGGGATTAATATTAAAAATCCTAGGGTTTATATTCCCTTGGATTTATAATATTAGTCCCTTATGTTTATAAACCCTATGAATAATATTATACCTAAGGGATTAATACTAAAAACCCAAGAGAATATAAACTCTAGGGTCTTTAGTGTTAATCCCTTTAGTTAATATTATTCCCTTGGGGCGTTAATATTAACCCGTGGGGTATATTAAATTCCCTTGGGTTTATTAATTTATGGGTTCATATTCCTAGGGTATAATATTATTGATAGGGTTCGTAATTAATAATAATTCCTAGGGTATAATATTATTGATAGGGTTCGTAATTAATAATAATTCCTAGGGTTTAATATTATTCCCTAGGATTTTAATTTTTTGGGTTTTCAGTATTAAACCCAAGTGGCTATAAACCCAAACAAATAAAAGTAAACCCAAAGAATTAATATTATAAACCTAAGGTATATAAACCCTACGATAATGTGAAATGCCTTCGAATAAAGATGGTTGACCATGGTGAACCATGGTCCAACATCGCATTGTGATAACCATGGTCTAAAAATGAAAATCAACCATTCTCAACCATGTTTATTTTAGGGTTTATATACCTTGGGTTTATAATATTAATCGCTAGGGTTTAATATTATTTGCTTGGGTTTTTAGTATTATACCCTAGGAATTTGAACACTTACATTAATAGACCTAATCCACTGATATTATAAACCCAAGAGCATAATGAACTCAACGAGTTAATACTAGAACCCAAAGATATTATAAACCGAAGGGACTAATATTATTAAACATAAGGGCTAATATTATAAATCCAAAGTATATAAACCCTTGGATGATCATGATTTATATTGAAACTAAGAGATTTTATTATAAACCTATGAATAATATTGTACCCTAGGAATATGAACCCTTATATCAATATAATGAAGGGAATGATATTATAAACCCAAGGGATTAATACTAAGAACCCAAGGGAATATAAACTCTCATATTGATAAACAAGGGATTAAAACCTAAGTATATTAACTCTACAATTAATATTAATAATATTTGTCAGAATGCGAACACAAGGGTTAATATGAAAAGCCCATGGGAATAAACTTAGAATATTAAAAACCCAAAGGATTATTCCCTAGGAATATTAATTTTAGTGTTAATGGGGGGTTATTCCCTAAGAATATAAACCCTAAAATTAATAAACTCAATGGATTAATATTCTAAACCCTAAACTTAATATTAAACCCTATGTATATAAGCCCTACGATTAATTTTATAAACCCAAGAAATTTATATTTTAAAACTAATGGATTATAAACTCAAATATTTATATTAAACCCTATGATTATTAATAAACCCTATAGATAATATTATACCCTAGGAATATGAACCCTTAGATTAATAAAACAAAAGGATTGATATTATAAACCCGAGGAACTAATAAATGTAAGGGATTAATATTAAAATCCCCAAAACCCAAAGGATTAACATTGTAAACCCAAGGCATATAAACTCCTAGATAAATATTATAAACCTTAAAACAAACATGGTTGATTTTCATATTCAGACAATCTTTATCACAATTTGATGGTTGACCATGATTGACTTTCATATTGAGAGTTTCTCTTTTTCACAATGCGACGTTGCACCATGGTTGAGTATTAAATCCTAGGAATATAAACCCTAGAATTAATGAACGAAAAGGATTAATATTGTAAACCCTAGGCTCAATAATAAACCTAGGAATATAAAACCAATAATTAATATTATTAACCTAAGGAATTTATATTATAAACCCAATTGATTATAAACACAAGGGATTTATATTAAACCCAAGGATTACTAATATAAACCTATCAATAATATTATACCCTAGGGATATGAACTCTTAGATTAATAAACCCAAGCGATTGATATTATGAACCTTATGGATTAATATTATTGATATTATGGTTGACAATGGTTGATTTTCATATTGAGAAAATCATTGTCACAATGTGATGTTGGATGATGGTTGACCATGGTTGACCATGATTGACCATGGTTGATCATGGTTGATTTTCATAATGAGACAATCTTTATCATCATGTGACGTTGGACCATGGTTGACCATGATAGATTTTCAAATTGAGAGAATCTTTGTCATAATGCGACATAGGACCATGGTTGACCATGGTTAACTTTCATATTGAGTATCTTTATCAAAATGCGGTGGTTGACCATAATTGATTTTCATATTGAAAGAATTTTTTTCACAATCCAACACTGGACCATGGTTGACCATTGTTGAATATTAAGCCCTAGGAATATAAACCCTGAAATTAATAAATGCAAGGGATTAATATTCTAAAACCTACGGTGCATAATAAACCTAAGAACATAAACCTAAGGAATTTATATTATAAACCAAATGGATTATAAACCGAGCAGGTTTATATTAAACCCAAGGATTCTTAATATAAACCTATCAATAATATTATACCCTAGGGATACGAACCCTTAGATTAATAAACCCAAGGGATTGATATTATAAACCCTAGGGATTGATATTATTGATATTAAGGATGACCGTCGTTGATTTTCGTATTGAGACAATCGTTGTCACAATGTGACGTTGGACGATGGTTGACAATGGTTAACCATGATTTACCATGGTTGAGAATGGTTGATTTTCATACAGAGACAACCTTTGTCACAATGCGACGTTCAACCATGGTTGAGCATGATATATTTTCATATTGAGAGAATCTTTGTTATAATACAATGTTGGACCATGGTTAATTTTCATATTCAGGATCTTTGTCATAATGCGACGTTGGACCATGGTTGATCATGGTTGACAGAATATGACATTGGCCAATTAGACAATCTTTGTCACAATGCGACTATGGTTATTAACGATCATTGACCATGATAGACAAAGGTTGACCATGATTGATTTTCAAATTGCGACAATGGACCATAGTTGAACATGGCTGACAATGATTAAGCATGCTTGACCATGTTTGATGATGGCTGACCATGGTTGATATTTACATTGCAAAAATCTTTGTCAGAATGTGACGTTGGACCATGGTTGACCATGATTGATTTTCATATTGATCATGATTGACCATGGTTGACAATGGTTGCACATTTTTTATTTTCATATTGGGACAATCATTCTCACAATGTGACATTGGACCATGGTTGACCATGGTTATAAACCCAAAGAAATTTTATTAAACCCTTACATTAATAAACCAAGGAAAATTATATTATAAACTCACTGCATTATATTATAAACCAAATGAATGGTAATTGACAACCCAAAGAAGTAGCTATTCATTTTATATTTTATAAGAAATTGTATATTTATCTAGTGACTATTCATTTCTCACACTTCAAAATTATTTCCAAGATTATTTATTTCTGATAGGGATCTCATACATCAACATGTTGTTTGACTTGTGTATAACATTAACAATTATATTATTATTAAATTAAGACTTCCTTAATGAAACATAATGTTAAGCTATTTCAAAAACAACATATATTCTAAGAATTTGTCATCTTTATAACACTAACATCTCTATATCCCAGTTTATATATATACGATATTCAAAAATATAAATACATTTTAATAAAACTTATTATATCATTTTATTAATCATTAATAATACTAAATCAATTTTTATTTAAAAATAAATATGAAACCTTCTTCTTTTTTCCCCTTGGAAAAATCGTAATTTTCATTAAAATAGGAAAATTACATGCTGTAGATGCAATAAGCATATGCAAATATAGTAGCTGTGTGCTAGTGAAAATTTAAGAGCCAGAAAATATGTTCTCCATGCAGGGAGACAATCTTTTAACAATACTGTAAAACACTTCAAAATTTTACTCTACACAGAGAGTATTCCTGTGGTCATGTACTGAAAATATATATGAACATAGTAAATATAAACAAAATAAAACAGTCGAAAATTAGATGATTTCAGGCTCCTGTTGAGCCTGATCTGCCTGGTCCATATATGGGTGGTGGTAATACTGGTACTGTTCACCTCCCCGATGCTCCTGGATCATCCAGATGTTTCATGGCCTGATCGCTGCCTCTTTGGAAAGTTGGTCAACGATGGATTTTCGTTCCCTGTATATGTGGTGACAAAAGAAATTGTCAAAGTATGTGATGTATCTATGCACTTCATCCAATATATGTCGTAATGTGAATGCATGACATGTTGTGGTTTTGTTATCCAGTCACATACAATCTTCGAGTCACCAAATATTTGTAGATTATGACAATCTTTTTCAATTGCAAATTGGATGAGGTATTTGGTCGTGGTGAGTTCAACAAAATTGTTTGTACCATTTCCAAGTCCCATTTGAATATGATAATGATGTGTGTCTAAAATGTATAGAAGGGCCCCCCCTCCACATCTTGTTTCTTGTGTTGATCCATCAAAGTAAGCCCAGGGTTGTGAGTGATCGATGGTCTCGGGAATGATGTTCCTGGGAGGAAAGGCAGCCAAGTCCTTAGGAAGTGAACAGTGATCGGTTATAATTCTAGTTGTGATGGATGGCCAATCAGGGGCGGTGTCCTGGAAAACAGAACGATTCCTTGCTATCCATATTTCCCAACTAATGAGAAGGGGGAGGTTTCTAGCTTTGGGCGGTGTTACAGATGACCACCAATTTTCCCATGCAAATATCCTTCCTATTTTATTACCTTTCCATAGGAATTGGCAACAGAGGTTTTGTATTCAGTTGAGAATGCCTCTAGGGATCCATGTGAGGGACATCCAATATACCGGGGTGGCCTCTAGTACTGCTTTGATGAGCACCAATCTTTCAGCTCTGGAGATATGTTTATGGTACCATAGGTTGAGTCTTTTCTCAAGCTTAGAGATCAACCATATCCAATCCGCAATTTTATATTCAAGCGGTTTTGAGTCTGTAACCTAGATATTGGAGGCCTCCATCTATTTGGGTTAGAGTGAAAGGGAACCTTTGAATCACAAAGTGTATCTCGTGGGGGAAGCATTCTGACATTATTGTGGACTTAGAGTTGTTAATGGTCATGCTAGTGGCGATTTTGAATAGATTGATGGTGTTTTGTATGGTAGTGAGGTCGCCAATTCCTCCATTCAGAAACATTAGTACATCGTCCACAAAAAGGAGGTGTGTTATAGTACAGCCCTCTGCAATTTTGATTCCTGAGAGTCTACCTCTATGGTGCATGTCCTTGATCAGTCTGCTTAGCCCTTCCATGACTAGGAGAAAGAGTAGAGGAGACAGTGGACACCCCTGTCTGAGACCACACTCAGAACCGAAGAAGGGTGATGCGGCCCCATTAATCAATACACTGAAGGATATATTGGTGATGCAACACATGATCCATTTAATAACTCCCACTAGAAATCCTAAATGAGTAAGAAGCATTCTAAGGTAAAGCCAGCTTACCCTGTCGAAGGCTTTCGAGAGATCAGCTTTGAGGATCATTCCCTTTATCTTCCTGGTTTGGATGGTGTGCAATACTTCCTGGGCAGTGCCTATGGCTTCATGAATCTGTCGATCCTGTAGGAAGGAAAATTTCTCTGATGATATGTGGTTGGATAGGATGGGATGGAGGTGATTTTCAATAATTTTGGATATGATTTTGTATAGGCAATTGCAGAGGGAGATAGGTTGGAAGTCATTGAAGGATGTTGGATTATCAGATTTGGGGATGAGGGCAATGAACGTGGAGTTAATAGCCCCATGCATATGCCCAGTCTTCCTGCAATCCTCGATGACCTTGAGTAGGTCATTTCCGAGTATGTCAAAAAAGGCCAGGTAGAACTCTACAGACCATCCATCTGGACCAGGGCTCTTATCCTTTTTAAACCACTTCAGTGTGGCCTCGAGCTCCCCTAGAGTGACCTCTCTGCTAAGCTGCTCGGCTTCCTCATTATCAATGAACCGAGGGAACAACTGTGCTACTCTAATGACCTCAGCTAGGGTAGCGTTAGGGGGGGCTGATAGACCTTCTTGAAGTGAGAGGTAGCCAGGGAGGCCAGGTGAGGAAAGGTGTCAACCTCTGCACCTTGTTCATTTGTCAGTTTCCAAATGGTATTAATGACCCTCCTTCCATTAGAAAATTTGTGGAAAAATTTGGAATTATCATCCCCTTCCCTCAGCCATATCACTCTGCTCCTCAGTCTCCAGGTTTCCTCCTTATCCTTGAGAATTTTTCCTCTTATGGCTGTTAATTCAGTGAGCTTCTCCCTAAGCTCATTAGAAGGGAAGGTGCCTCCAATGTTATCCTCTAGGTTGGCTATCTCCAGTTCAATCTCATTTAATCGATGCTCTTCGGAACATCTCTTATTGTGTGCCCAAATCTTGGATAGCTTCTTCAATTCCTTCAGATTGGCCATGAATCCTTCAGAGATGTTCCCTCCTCTTGCTGGTGGGTGAGCCTTCCAAAAGTCTGTGACAAGGCAGATGTAGGAGATGTCTTTCAACCATGTGGAGTTGAATTTGAAAGGAGCTCTGGGTTTGCTAATATTGCCACGAATTTCAAGGTGAATTGGCAGATGGTCTGAGAGTCCACCAGATCCCACCCATTGGCGATAAGTGTATCCTTGGTCCAGAAATTATTCCTTAATCAAGAATCGGTCCAGTCTCGTGGAAAGGCTAGCCTCACCGCTTCTTTTATTGCTCCATGTAGGGACTAGTTTGGTAGATGGGATATCTATGAGCTTGTGACGACCGAGGAGCGGCTCAAAGAAACCCACTAATGTGTCGTCTTGAGCATGGTGACCCCAATATTCCAAGTATCCTAGGGAGAAATTTAGGTCTCTGCCTAGAATGATGTTATCAGACTGAAAAATATTGGGTGCCAAGATTCTTTCCCAGAAGTTCTCTCTTTGATGACAGGGCCCATATATATTTATCATTCTAATCTCGGCTCCCAACTCAGTCGAATATAAGTTCTCCCCTATGAACCCTATAACCCCCCAGGAACCCAATAGGTTAATTATGCGGGGGTTGTATCCCAGGGCAATGTCCCCCAAACATCCATTTACATCAATGGCTTGGAAATGCCATCCAGGGAGCATAGAATCCAATAGAGGAGAAATGATAGCAGCTACACCCAAGGTTTCCTGTAGAAAGACTATATCACTCGACTCCTTCTAGAGAAGCCTCCTCAATGCTAGTTTTTTCTCGGGACTAGCAATCCCTCTACAGTTGAAGGAGAGAACCTTCATGGGGGAGACTACTGAGGAGGGCTCTGTGCTGTAAAGACCCTGTCAAGTGAGATCTGTTTCCCGGATGCCACCTCCATTCTTGCCTTCTGTTTAGCTTTTGATAGGCAGGAAGGTCTGCCTCGGGGGAGCTTCTGATAGGAGGAGGAAGGTGTAAGACCAATGCCAATAGCATCCAACATTAGTGCGCAAGAATGGGATCAGAGATGATATCGGTGGGGAGCAGGGTCAGATCCAGGAGTTGATGCCTTTGGTGGCTCCAATATGGTTGAGGGTGTAGATGGTGAGGGGAAAGGAAAATGAAGAATGAGGGGGCATGCTGGGTGGTTTAAACAGAGATTAGGATTGTCCAAATTCAACCCAAGTTACTTAGAGATTTCCTTGTTTGCAGATGAAAAATAATGGATGTTGAGCAAGGGTTAGGATTGGACATACCGAAGATAGCATGACTCCAGCGGCCGCTTTAGACTTGGTCACTGGAGGTGAAGGTGGCTGAAGGGGTGCATTCCCGTGCTTCTTTGGAGTCGATGAGGTAAGCCTGGATCCGTCTGCACCAGTGTCCATCATGTCGGGCCCATCTGATTGTTCCTCCTGTGTCTATGCTCCCCCCGCTGATGAGGTCTTCCCTTTGCTGCCCATTTTTGATTTC
Source organism: Pinus tabuliformis (assembly GCA_031772625.1). Lineage (NCBI taxonomy): Eukaryota > Viridiplantae > Streptophyta > Pinopsida > Pinales > Pinaceae > Pinus > Pinus tabuliformis. The sequence continues at coordinate 778,271,773 of CM062812.1, read as the reverse complement.
GTGAGGAGGGGGCAGTCCTTGTAGAGGTGTCCAACCTTATGGCATCATCTGCAGTGAAAGGGGACCCCCTCATAGTCTAGTATCTGGATCCGGTTGTAATTCCTCCAGTGGAGTGTGACTTTTTCTTGTAATCCACCTCTGATATCCAGGTGAACCAGTAGTCTAGCATAGGCCATGACCCCCATAGAGAGATAGGATCTGTCATAATCTAGGAATGTCCCTAGAGAATTGCCAATTCTTTTGAAAATATCCTTGGTCCAGAAGTGGAGAGGCAGACCAAGGAGCCGAACCCATATTGGCCCCGCCCCAAGTTGTTCTCGGTCTGGATCAAACATCGGACTCCATCTCCTTAGCATGACCGGGGCTTGTTCGATGTGCCAGAAGGAGGATAGAACCCAGTTAGTGTGTTCAGCTCGTGCGAAACGTAGGGCAAACCAGCCACGAACAAAGGTTTGTACAATAGGAAAATCAGCTAGGTGATGGCCCCAAATTTCCACAACCCATTGTTTGAGTCTTGTTGTGGTGTAGTTCCTGCCTCTAACCCTGCCGACCAGGACCGTCGCTGCCATATCCATGGTGTCTTGCCACTGAAAGTCTTCTTCCCAATCAATGAAGACTTCCTATGTCCTAGGTTTGACACACCTTTGCTTCTTCCCGAGGGCAGGCTCTGCTTCCTCAGATCCCTCAAGGGTTTCTTCAAGATTAGGGTCAAGAGGGGTAGGGTTAGGGTTAGGGTTTGGAGGTAACGGTGCAGAGCCAAAGGGGAAGGTGTCCGGGAGAGGAGGGATAGTAGTATAGCTGCTGGACAGCTGAGAAGGCTCCAAGGGTGGGGAGGAGTGAGCAGAAAGGGGCATAGCTTCTCCTTTCGAGGACTGAGAAGGGTAGTGTGAGGTCATAGAGGGGTGGAGGAAGGATAAGTCGGAAGATCCAGCCGCCTGTTTAGAGCCAGTAGTCTTGGGGCCGAAACTTTGGGGGATCGGCATCAGGGGAGTCACAGCAAAAGCCTGCCAGGTCACACATACCTCCGGGATGTCAATATTAGTGCTGGGTTGTTCTGAAAGCGACAGAAGCAGAGCAATAACCTCAGTGAGCTCCCTGCTGAATGGAAAGTATGCCTTATCACTGGTCTGTTTGCGAAAAATGGAGATGCCCTCAATGGGGTCCTTCGAATAGTCTATAAGGTCACCCTCCATTGTTGCTCCGGGGGTTACGCCAGCTGCCGTCATAAATTGGGGAAACCGACACAGTTGTAGACCAAACCCAACAGCACTAAACCAAAAACGCTAGCTCGAGTCACCGTTTTGGGAGGTAAGCAAGAACTTAATGAACAGGGATCGTCGATTGGCTACGAGCAAGCAGCGACAGAAACAGAGCTAGTCTATGGCCTGGACCCTGGTGTACTACAGAGGGCCTACCCCATATCAGGGCGCTAGCTCTGTCTTCGCCATCTCCTCCCCTCCTTAATGCAATTAATTATTCAAATATGAAACCTTCTATTCATTAACTCACTCCAATTTATGAATTTAATAAATAAACAAAATTTACACCACGTTGCAACTTTTCTATCATAAATCGTTCGACCTTATAACTTTATGTGCGCGCTCAAGGGGCTCAAAGTGCACATAAGCCGCATAATCCATTGTAGCACGTAAATATAAACCTATGGAAGCTTCACTCATATTCGACACTTTTGAACTTAGACAACTAAGTGGATTTATTTGCCTCACACGAACGTGTCATTAATAAATATAACATATAAAAATATGTTATAAAAATAAATAGGTTAAAAGTGAATCAAGTCATAATGTTAATACATGATATATTTAACAACTTTACGCTGACCAAATGGGGCAACGATCAACGCCTCTCCATAGCCGAAGCAGGCACAGTGGCATGTCTTCTGGACCATCTCTACTCCACGGACACCAAACTACAAGAAAACGCGATCACGACCCTTCTGAATCTATCAATCTACGCCCCTAATCGCGAGGTGATAGTGTTAATATTAATGTTAATATTGACATTCATATTCATATCTGTATTCATTTTCCGTCTTCGAAATCATAACCTCCGGATCTGATCCAACTCCCGCATGGATTATAAAAACAAAACGTAAATATTAATACCAGCTGTGAATGAAGTATTACAACAGTCCTAAATAGCAGTCCACACCAACACGACTTGCAAACAAAACTACAATTTCAAAATTGAGCTACTGAATTTAGGCATTCTACGTCCCTAATCTCTGCACCACTGTAAATAAATTAATCTAAAATTTCTGAAGCTGTGAAAGGAGTTGATTCATTAACAAGAAATTTGAAATATTCTGAGAGAGATTGTATAAAACTTCATATACAGTAAGGCAGTACTGCAGACGATATTGTTGCCAAGATTTTATGAGAACTGGCAAAATTTTCTAGCCTAATCGAACTTTTAAGATATGGCTTTCGTTAGCAGCTATGCAAGTTTTGTCATTTTGATTGAACTAATGCTACTATATGATTCTCCCCACATTTAATCTCATCCATCCAATTTTTTATTGGATCTTATTATTATGCTTCCAAAGTCGATTCAAATCCATGGAGATTCGGGCCCATCCATTTTATTAATGATGCTTCTTCAATACCCAATTGCTGCTGCGTACGAGTGTGTGGGGATGTTTTCCTTACTAAAAAACTCTTTGAATTTGATCATTTAAGAGGAAAAAACCAACCTATCTATGGTTTGGGTAGAAATTCCTTTTCACATTTAGGAATTGTTCCATTAGGAGGTATTCAAGGGTATTGGGAATAGATCAGGGAGGTTCAATTCATTAGATGAAAATAAAATTAAAATGGTATGTGCTTCAATTGTATTTATATAAAATTGGATTTAAGAAATAGACTTCTAAATGGGATAATCATTGAAGCGAGGTTTATGGAGTTTAAAGAGAATTTATATTAATTTCTTTTCATGTAATTAGTCGAAGGTAAACAAACACTTAAAGCATGTGTTGATGTATCTAGAGGAAAAAAGAAACATCTTAGGTGATATACATAGCTTTTCAACCGAAGGAGAACACCCCTTAATAACATTTTGTGAAGAGCTTGTTAATCACAAATATAGATTGTGTAAATTAAAAATAAAAGCGTAGATATGTTCTTTTGTAGTCACCACATGTATGGACAATGATACATAACCAATGAAAGTCTTTAATGACATGTACAATGCCAAGAAAGGAATATTCTCCTAGCCATATAAGGATATTAGTTTGCTTCTCTCTACAACAAAAAAAACAACAATTATTATCTAGTTGTATATATACTTGATCCGATTACCACAGTTATTAACTCATGGTTTTAGCCATGGGAATTTCCCTTTGACTATATCAACAATCATGACTGTTTGACTCAAAGACCGTGAATAGGCTCACTCATTCAGTAGAACTAGCTCCATTTTATCCATCAATAAATTGATCAAGAATGGGAATCAACTCTTTGACCACATGAATCAAACCGATCTAAACACTCTCTTTCACATTACACCTTACAAAATCAATATTGTGTATTGAGAAATAATTCTTTAGTTTCAACTCCTCCTTATGTAGTTTTCAATTCTTCATAGGGTTGTGCTATCATCAAATTATGGCAATTTTCCCACCATCGCGTTTGTTTCCCTAGGAAGTTTCATTAATTATTCTTAGAAAATAGTCTAGGCCATGGTGCTATAATTATAGTTAATTACCAAGAGATATTCCTACCAACTATTGATAAGTTTGCCCATCATGTCCTCATGTCTATGGTGAACTCATTTAGTCAACCTTTACAAACAATTGTGAGTTGCATCCTAGGGATTAAGGCCAATCCCAAACCAATTGAGCCTAAACTCATTTAACACTAAAAAACCTTGGAAATTAGCTCCTTAGCACAAAATTTGAGGTATTTTCATTTCACCTACCATGTCAGCTACCTTCCATGTGTCATGGTATGGTTTTGTCACATGTCACTCGAAAAAGTGCCATTTGGCCATCGAAAAGTGCTAAAACCTCCTACCACATATCACACTGATGGAGTGCCACATCACCACTTCTAGTACATCATTGCAGCCTATCACTCCAACCCACATTGTCATGTTCTCATATTCCTTGGTTCACTGTGTGAATCTGTTTTCCCATCTTTGTAGTCTAGTTAGGGTCAGTTGTAGCTGCTGCAACAACCCCTCCAAAATTTCAAGCTCTTCAAAAATTTAGGAGCCCATTTTACCGTGAAAGATTTTTCTGCATCCTAAGAATTTTTTCAAAAGCTCGTGAGACCAGAAAAGCCTTGTAAGAACCCAAGGTTTTCTTCCAAGTCAAGCTAAGTTTCCATATGGTCCAAGAAATCCAGTCACAGCTTCATAATGCGACCGTTTCCCTCGCATGCGACTAGTACGACCCATGCAACCTGAGCAGAATAAGTCACATAGGTCTGATCTCTAAAACTTGTGACCCTTGCAACTCCTGCCACCACGTGACAAACATGTTGTTCAGTCGCAAGGTTGCATGGGTCGCAATTTGCATCCATCATGACCAGGTGACCCTTGTGACCTAACGACCCTCATAGATCGCAAGGTCACATAGGTCACAAGGTCGCACACCTTACCCATTGAGGGATTTGTGACCCATGCGACCCCTGCACGTACAACCAAAACTATTTATAGTAGGTCACCCCGCCTCATTTGTAATGGCTCTTTTGGTTGCACGAGAGACAAGGGAGTTTTGTGACCAGGGAAAGTGCACATTTTCTCCAGGTAGATGACCTTTCCTCTGCCCTTGTAATCATTTTATTCATCCAAGTGTTGCCATCTTCCATCCTGACCCTGAAAATTCCAACCCTGGGGAGTTTAGCTACATTTCGACCTAAGTTTGCACCATGAACCTTAAATCAATGCCTCTGGCCTCATGTAGCCCCTTTTTCCTCCCTCACAACCATTCCTCGCCCTTAGCCACCCTTGTTTTCTCCTATAAGCCTAACCATTTGGCCTTGAGGAATTCCAGACATATCCCCAAGTCTTAAGACAACCTTTTAGCTTGCTTAATGCACAGGTTACATGGCCCATAGCCATGATAGCCTAAATCTCTCGACTGATGTGACCCTGCGACCTCGCGACCCTCTGACCTTGCACCCAATGCAAATGATGCGACCCCGATGACCCATGCGACCAGTGTGACTCCTATGACTTATGACTCCTATACTTAGTCGTTAAGTCGTGCTTTACCCTTGCGACCCCTACGACCTGCTTTCCATTGCAACCTACCTAAAGACCTCCTTACAACTTCTTAAACCGATTTTATTTAAGGAGTCTCTATTATTGTGTGATGTCGTCACTCTCATCATGGGATTTTTTGTTTGACATGCCAGGTGATGTGGATTTCACGTGCATCTCCATATCCTCTTTTGAACATGAGATGGCACCCCAACCTACAAAGGCCGCGCGTAGAAGCTTGGGGAGCATTTCATTACAAATCTATCACTATGAGGAACCACTCATCTATGGTGACACGACCTGCAATATTAGTAAGACTACAAGGTTCTCCTGGTACAACATCTATGAATAGTTCGCCAAGCCAGACATACTAGTAACCCAAGAGGATTTCCCAATGTACTTGAATGTTAAGAGGTCTAAACTCCACAAGGTAGTGTCACACCCTCCTATCTTTTCATGCACGGAAATTATCAGTTGGGTCCTACATAACACAAATAAATATTCAAGGATGGTGAGGGACCATACTGGCGCACCCATAGTAACAATCCTTTCTGCGGATATTGCCACTTTCTACAGATTCCCTGAGAAGCAGGAGACCTTCAATACCCGGCGGCTCTATGGATTTGTAATACTAGCTAAAGACATCTTGAGGGAATGGCGGCAGGACCCGTCTAAATTCTAGGTTAGAGCAGATCAGGCATACAAGACAGAGGGGCTAAGGAAAGGTTATTAGTTGATTTCTTCCATGATGTGTCACTTGTATGGCAAAGCAGATTGTGATATATTCCATGGTACCTAGGTCCCCTCATGTACGTTGTCACCACCCGTGGAACAGTCTTCAACTAGGCGAGCATTATTAGTTGTCCCTAGGGACAAACATCATTGCATCGAAGCATCCAGAGCCATAGCAGCCACCATAATTCTACATGGCTTCATACCTCCTAGATATTGTCTACGCAAGATGCAAGTTTGATAATTGGAGCTATAACTGGGATACATGAGTAGCCAGCTGCGTGCACCACCACTACAGGGTCTTTTGGGACACCGCCTATAAGGGTATGATAGAATTTATCCCTAAATATTTTATCGACCCACTATACTTGTAGCTATTCAGGGAGGAGCCACCGTGCATGTCGAAGAGGTCTATGGAAACCGTTGTCAAGGTGGCACATTGATTCCTCATCCAGGAGGGTACATTCATTAGAGTTCTTCGTATGCATAAGGCCCCTCATGCTGTGTGTAGGTTTTTCACAGAGAAAGTACTCCTGCGAGAAGTATGCTACCAGATGATGCAAGGCTTTTCAAAGGTACTAAGCAAAGGTAATAAGAAACCATGGTCAACCTTCCTGCTCATCATCAGAGCATATGTAGTTGAGAACTTCAAACAAGTAGAAGAAGAAGCTAAAGCTTTGAAGGGTAGTCACTTTGCAAACCTCAACTATAGGACGTATGATCTGGAGAAAGTTGTGGTTGCCCACTGCAAGAAGGAAAAATTCAATAGGTCATATTCACATGCAAAATAGAATCATGAAGATGAGGTTAAGAATTGGTATAATACCACTAGGGAACTTAACCCTAATGAGAAATAGGCAAGAGATGAGGAGCTCCTCGACCACTCCCTGGAAAATTTCAGTCTTCAAGAGAGAGCCTCCACCCTTAAGAAGAAACAACAAGAGACAAAGAAAGCCACCGAGAAATCTGAGAAGGAGAAAGAGAAAGGGGTCGAAGATATTCCAAGTGACCTGGAAAAGGAAGACAATAATGAAACGCTGGAACAAAGGAACGTTGCACTAGAAAAGAAGAAACAAGAGATTAAACAATCTCAAGAGTCCAGTGAGCAAGGCCAACTCAAGAACAAGAGGCGACAAGAAGAGGAGGAAAAGAAGAAGTAGCTAGAAGAAAAACATTAGGAGGAATGAAGGGGCCAAGAAGAAGGAGATAACAAAATACAGCAAGAAGAGCAATAGGAAAAACAGGAGGAAGAGAAGAAGAATCTAGAAAAAGAGATAAAGGAGAAAGAAGAAAAGCTTAAGCATGCCAAACAGCTCAAGAGGCAACATGCACTAGTAGAACAAGAGAGGAAGGGGTTGGAGGAAGAACTAAGGAAGAGTAAGTAAGGAGGAGGAAAGCAGGAGAGTTGAATGAGGAGAGTCAAGTAAAACATCTAAGCTAGACACGGAGAAAGATGAGCTACCCCCATTAAATTTTCCTCCTTCTAATCCCCTCACTAGAGGGCACCTTCCCTTACAAGAGCTGGGTTTCTCAGAAGAGCAAGAAGAGGAAATCCTAGATCTCACTAACCTCACCTTCGACCAAGTCAGCCTCAAAATCATGCAGGAAAGGGAAAAGTATTATGCTAGAAACTCAATGGACCCCTTATCGGTCACCATAACCAAGGAGATTGTGCCTGAAACCACTGTGAATCTGAAGATGATTGCCTCGGCTAGGATGAATTTCGTAGCTGCCACAGGACATAATGTGGCTCGGATGAGAAAATAGATTACAAACCTTCAAAATAGGCTTTACGCATCAGAGAAAAGGGCCGCTATAGTAGAGCAAGAGAGAAAGAGAGAAGAAGAAGAGAATGCATCCCTCCGTTTAATTCACTCAAGCACAACATGATTCCAGGAAGCAATCAAAGGAGAGGCAGAGACCCTTGGGGAAGCCATTGGGATGGTCTATGAAGAGATGTCAAAGCTACACCATAAAGTGGCCCTAATCTTGGCAATACAAGCTCACACAAAAGAGAGAGTTGTGATGCTGAAAGAAGCCATGGTTGCTCTAGATATCATGCATGAGTGGTCTATCAAGTACCCAGGAGCACCAGTGGTAGTCCCCAAGAATGATTGTATGACCATGCAAAAAACCAAGGTTCAGCGCTGCATTAATATCCAGTCAAAAGACACACTAACTAAAGATGTGGAGAATGTGTTGGTTTCATACGAACACTTGTTCAGCGGCTTAGATTCTATGATCCAAATTCATGGAGTTTCATCCATCGGGGAAGTCAGACATGTAAGGAAGAAGGAAGATATCTCAAGGGAAGTGCAGGCCTTCGTTAATACATATAAACAGGATGCCCTTACAGAAGATCTACCCGTTACTAAAGAAAATATCAGACACTATGTGGTGGATCTAGTAAGAATGAGTGGTAACTTTGAGTTATTAGGTGAATGCCAAAAGGACCACCCTCATACCAGATCCACTTGAATTCTTACACATAAATGACAAAGAATGGTCGTAGATCACTCCCATTTCAGCCGAGTACAAACTGTGGTGCACATACCTTATAGAGCAGCGGAACCTGGGCATCCCTAAACTTAATATTGTTAAATTGAAAGATTAGATTAGCAACTTATTTTGTGACTTTTGTAATTAGATAGGACAAGACATTTTTGGAATGTAGGGGGTGATAAGGAATTCCAAGAGTCACGAGGTAGTTTAAAGGTCATGAGGAAGCCCATGAGTCAGGGGTAGGCCGAGAGTTACCCTCAATCTATAAATACATGCTCATGATACATTGTAAAGCACCTTTAGCTGAGGACCTTTTCGGACATATTGTTTGAGAGAACTTATGCTCTTCTAATTGATGCAAGGAGTAATTGTTATGTTCCACTATTGGAATCCAAAAATATTTTATATCGTAATGCCATGATTATTTTTGCTTGATGGATAAAATGTTCCTAAGAGGGCTTTGATGTATTGTTTGTTCATGTGCTATTTCATACTACAAACCTTGCTTTGCTACACGTGTATGGCATATGATTTGTTAAATTTATGCTTATATTGGTGAACTGTTTTATTGATATTGGCATAATCTATCATTGACTATATGTTTACTTATGCTTATAAATGTTTGACTTCTCTGAACTTCTTTACGGTTGTTAAGTAGTTTATCTTATCAACATGAGTCTTATCTAAAGTATGCTGATAGTTACTTTACATAAGTTTTATGTTTTTTATAATCTGGCTATTCGTGGTATGCATGTTATAAGATATTTGTTGATTATTTCCTTACATTTATTGAATTTCATGTGTTGAATTGAGCCCGCATTTCACTTTTGTTCAAAGCAAGCTCAACACATCTGAACGACATCCAGACCTACATATTGGACGAGATCCCTAAATCAAATGTTGTAGTTTCTAGTTGGGATCCTACACCAGGGAGATCCCCTTTGTTGTTGGTAGAGAATTCCATCCCATCAATAGAATCAATGCTACAAGGAGGGCCATGGCAAGTACCAATCCATGCCCTCACACTGAAACTTCCCATCAAGCTAGTAACCAACCCCATCCCTGCATGCCTCCTGAAATACCATATATTCTTGCTTATGGTCCATCTTTCACGAGGCCCTAGCAAGAAGTTTCCCAACCTCCCCCTCTTGAAGATGTCTAGGCAGGATAGGAACCCCCCCTTTTTGAAGTCACCAACGAACAACTTAGGGCCATGTGCCCTATTACTAGATAGTTCGCCAAGGTTTTCAAATGCATTCCTGCCACTAACTCCTTATCCAACCCTGACACCTCCATGCCTCATCACATGCATCAAGACATCCATATTAATTCCATATTGTAGTTAATCGAGCTAGCGCCTGATGACTATGCAGGCACTATTGAAAGGCTCTCCATCGAGGGGTTGGACAGTCCTCCCGAAGATGAAGGGGAGGACCCTAAGAATAAATTCACTAGGGAAAAAAACTAGTCATGATGGGGAGGAACGCAGGGGAACAATCAACAACCCTGAGAAGGTATCCTTATCAATGACCAACCTCTAAGAGAGAATACTATAAGGGACCCTAGGGCAAGGGATCAGGGATCACATTAGAGACCGTATTAACTTCTACAATAATCAATGAATCCTAAAATTTCAGGGGAACCTAAGGAATTTTAGGAATGCGAGAGACACCAGAGACTTAGGACACCTCAAAGTGCCCAGAGGGGAAGGCAGGCACTTTTCACATATTAGTGGAGGGTCAGGCATCGATAGTGAATCAAAGGGAAATGGCACTCGCCTCCTATTTCCTCACCCACATAGAGGGAATCGCTGCCAAACTTTGGCCTGGATGGCTCAATCCCCATTAGGCATTAGGGGCCAACTTCATGATATGCCCTACCATCCTAAGAAACACCTCCTAAAGTTCGACCCCGAAAAGGGAACCTCGGCTAATGACCATATTAGCAATTTCTACCTAGCACTGCAAATGATGAGGGTTCAATACGAAGACATGGCTTTCCACCTTTTCCCTCATAGTTTTGAAAATAAGGCTACCACCTGGTATCGATCATTGCTGGTAGCCTCATTCTGAACTTGGGAAGAATTCCGAAAAACATTTCTGGATAAGTTTCTGGAAGACAATACACCTTCTATGCTCCTCACCAAGCTTAATACGTTAAAGTGCCATAAGAAGGAGAAGGTGAAAGATTTCAATCAATGATTCACCACCATTTTGAATAAGTACCCGACAAACGTGGCCCTTGATGACTCCATCATGAACAATTATTACACTAGGGCCATGCCGTGGGACATTGTTGTGTTCGTTAAACGAAAAGAAAAACTCATCCTAGTAGAAAAATTTTCTACAAACCTAGAGGTAAAAAAGGATATGCTCTCTATTGGCATCCTCGAGCATGATTCGTGGGAGGAGGCAAAACCATTCGCCAAGAAAAATAAAGCCTCATCCAGTAAACTTGTCGATAAAGACAAAGGTTCCTTTGATTTCAAATGATTGGCCAAATATTTAAAGCAACTAACTAATGACGTTCTAAATTTAAGAGAAAGACCAGTTGACACCTACAAAGGGGGGGAACCTGCTAAAACCGTTTTTCGAAAAACCAACAATCACGCCCTAAGACATCTTAACGGTCTAGTACAAAGTTAAATGTGGAAGAACTAGAAAAGGAAAACTTCTGCACTTTCCATCAGGCCTCTGATTTTAAGAATACCTGCCCCCAATGGTTCCATAACATGACTACCATAGTAACCCAACTCCTAGAAGATTAGGCCATGGGATAAGGTGAGGAAGAAACTAACAACCCTAAAGAGGAAGCGTCCCCTCCCAATGATGATGCTTCTTCCGTCGTGCTAGCCTTCAAATTCTTCCGTGGGGAAGAAGTTCTGACCACTCAAGAGGCCATCATGGGGGACACCCCTCCCCCAAAGCCTCTCAAAAGCTACTGTCTTAGGAGTAAGGGACCTGTGTCAGACTCTACACTAGATGATAATAAAATGGCTATGTTAAGAAGGATTATTCCACACACTAACACTAGCCAGCCATCCGCCCCTTTTCCCAAAGGGACAACTAACCCAAGCAATAAGGGATCCTCAACGGGTGGAAAAGTAGACATATCCACCCCTAAAAGTTCGACTAAAGGTGTTACAAAAAAAATCAACTCATTATCACAACACTTGTCGGAGGACACTTTGTCCATAGACTTGGATTACAATATCATAGGGGAAATGAAGAAGATGCAGGCTAACATCTCATTTTATGAGATGTTCAAGTTGACCGACCAACTCGAGTTGATCATAAAAGCCTTTTCCACCTCTCCTTCCCCTTCAAAACCTTCCTTGTCTGTTATGGCCAACTCCTCAGACCAATCCCAGACCGTGATTGACCTGCAAGCCATTATAAATTCGGCCAATGCAAAATCGAGAGCTTCAACCCCTCCTTTCCTCTTGACCATCGAGATTTTCAACTACAATGTGTACAACTGCCTCATTGACTCTGGTGCATCTACCAAAGGCATGCCCTAGTCAGTCTACAAGAAGCTAAATATCTAGCTTGAAAAAATAGATGCTAAAATCATCCAAGTGGATAGCTCCAACGTCTCGACTATTGGTGAGCTAAGTAATGTTATTACTATGATGTCTTCCGATTCTCAGGTGCATCAGTGCATTGAAATTATCATAGTGGACATCCCAGAAGCCTACAAACTACTCCTTAGTAGGGCTTGGTTCTACAAGATTCAAGGCTACTTCATCAAAGACTGGTCCCACCTATGGCTACCCTATAAGGAAAGAATAATCAGATCAGAGTCAACATTGAACCTTGCATGAAACACACTATGACCGATCTTGAAGGCTCTAATGATCTATTCAACTATGCCCAGAGGAGATGCGGGTGTATTTCTTGGACACATTATTTGGTTCCTATCAGTCCCGAACATCGACTATTACTTTGGATACCTAATTTGAACTCCCATTGCAACCCCTAAACAATGAGAATTAAATTTTTACTTTAAACCTCCACACTCCTGACCCACCCATTCTCAATGTTGGAATTTGGACGTTGTACTATGATGGGTCCTAGGCTCAGGATGGAGCTGGAGCAAGTTGTGTCTTGGTAGACCCTAAAGGGAAAAAATTCTTGATTTCTTGCAGGTTAGAGTTCCAATTCACCAACAGCACTATAGAATATGAGGCATTAATCCTCAACCTCAAGAAATCCATAGATCTAAAGGTGGAATGTCTGAAGGTAATCTGGGATTCTGAAATTATTACAAGATAGGTACCCAACACAATTCATTGCTTATCACCTCACCTCAAGAATTACTAGCAAGAGGTATGGAACTTGATAAACTCATTTAAATCTTTCAATATTATTTATGCTCCTATATTTTATAATGTCGCCGCTGATACTCTGGCCAATGCAGAAGCCACATTCACACCCCTTAGCGATGGATTTTCAATTGAAATTGTTTATAAACCGGTTGTTCTTGATAACATAACTAACTTACACGTTTTCATTGATGACCAACAGATACTAGAGTTGATGACAAATGCAGAAGTGTTTAAAGACGCAATCATCAAAGAGGAGGAACATGAAAGGTCCCTACAGGAGATAGTAGACTCACGAAAGGGAAACCATATACCTAAAGGAGTGGTATATAGAATTGTTTATGAGGCCCACTGAACACGAAGAGCCAAAGTTCCACCCTCTCGCATGTACAAATCAACCTCAGAATCAAATCTGATCCCAAATGTGTCAACATAGGTCTAGGATTCTCTCCCATGGAAAGAAAAGCCCTCATCAACCTGTTTAAGAGGTACCGTGACATTTTCTCTTTGACATATGATGACCTAAAAACATATGTTATGCGAATTATCTAGCATGTCATTCCTATGAAAGAAGGGGCTAAACCATTTTAGCAGAAGTTGAGGAAAGTGCATCCCGCATTAGAACCCCTTGTCTAGAAGGAACTCAAGAATTTGTTGGATGCTCACATTATCTTCAAGGTTAGACACTCTACTTGGGTATCCAATCTGGTTCATGTATGGAAGAAATATGGAGAAATCTGTTTATGCGTCGATTTTCGGAACCTCAATCGGAAATCAGAAAAATAAAACTACCCAATTCCTTCCATGGAGCAGATTCTCCAAACCATCTCAGGATCAGAAATATTCTCCATGTTGGATGGCTTCTCTAGATACAATCAAGTCCTAGTAGCTGAACCAAAACGGATTAAAACAACCTTAAGAACAAAGTGGGGAAAGTTCGCATTTTGTTATATGCCCTTCGGACTGATTAATGTTGGGGAAACATTCCAAAGAGTAATGGATATCGCGTTCCAGGATTTAATGGGCTAGAGCATAGTGGTCTACCTCAAAGATGTCACTGCTTTTTCAAAGAAGAGGGCTGATCACCTTCACCATTTGAAGCATATTTTCGAGTGGTGCCAAAAATTTGGAATTTCTCTCAACCTGAAAAACAACATATTCACGGTTTCTGAGGGAAATATCCTCAGACATATCATCACTAAAGTTGGAATAATTGTTGATCCCAATCACATAAAGGATATAGCACAGATTCCTCCACCGAGAATAAAAAAAGGTATGTTGTCCTTCCTTGCTAAAATAAATTTTCTTCACAAATTTATTTCAGATTTTGCAGAAATTGTTAAGCCTTTGCAAAATATGATAAAGAAAGGTTCGGCCTTCAAATGGAATCAAGAAGAAAAAGATTCTTTTGATCACATCAAGAGAGAAATCGTTGTGGCCCCTTCCCTTTTCAGCCCAGACTTCAGTAAGGATTTCACCTTATACACTTTTGCCTCAGATTCTTCCTTGGCCGCAGTCCTCACGCAAAAGGATAAAAACCACGATGAGCGTCCTATATCCTTCATGAGCACAAGGTTACAAGGTGCATAACTCAATTACCCCAACATCAATAAGAAGACATATGTGGTCTACAAAGCAGTGAAACAATTTACACCTTACATTCTCAAAAACCACATCATAATAATGGTCCCACACCCTACCGTCAGATCACTCTTCGTCCAACAACAGTTGGGCGAGATGAGAGACAACTCGATGACTTCTCTACAAGAGTATCATTTGGATTTCAATCCTTCACATATAGTGAAAGGACATGGTCTTTCTAAACTAATTGTCGAGGCAACATATCAATAGGGTTCAGAAGCAGAAGGCTAAGATCATGAGATCGAAATGTACTAGAATGAGCAACTCGGCTCACATGATCCCTCGTCATGGTACTCTAACCTAAACCAATACCTAGTTCAAGGGGCTCTACTGCATACTTTGTCAGCCAAGCAAAAGAGAGCCATCAGACTCAAGGTTACCTCGTATCAAATAGTCCAGGGAAATCTATTTAGAAAGCACCTCCTCGGTGTACTGCTAAGATGTTTGGAATATGAAGAAGCTCAGTGAGTGTTGAGTTAACTGCATGAGGGATCCGCGGGAGACCACTATGCGGGTGAAACCACTGCCCACAAGACCATGCGGGCAGGTTTCTACTTGCCCACACTCTTCAAGCACGCACATGCCTACGCTCAAAAGTGTCCCATCTGTTAGAAGCATGTAGAAAGATAGACTCGATCATCCATCCCGCTCCAACCTATAGTGGTAGAAGATGATTTCCAACAATGGGGTTTGGATGTCATTGGAAAGATCATGCTAAACTCATCAAAACAACACAAGTATATACTCACGACCACCGATTATTTCTCTACGTGGGTGGAAAAAATTTCGTTGCCGAAAACTAACGACGATGAGGTAATATCTTTCATTAATCAATACATTGTCACTAGGTTTGGTGTCCCAACCTCACTTTTCTTTCATAATGCTACATATTTTTTGTCCTTAAAATTGTATGATTTTTCTTTGGAAAATAGTATTGTTTTAAAATATTAAGTCAAATATTATCCGCAAGGGAATGGCCTAGCAAAATATACCAATAAAAACCTCATCTGTATCCTCAAGAAAAAAAAATTCTCCCACCAAAAAAACTGGCACAATGCACTCAGCAATGCCCTATGGGCTGATTAGGGCACTCCCAAACCATCCTTTGCCATATCCCCCTACTTCCTAGTTTAGTGGAAAGAAGCCATACTGCCTCCTAACATTTATCTCTCGGCCCTCAAACTAGCACAAGAATCACAAGGCTCCCCTTATCTTGCCATTCAAAGCCGCATTGACACACTCCTTAGATTGGAAGAGGAGGGACTAAGGACCAGGGAGAAATTTGTTGTTCACAAAAACCGGATTAAGAGGTGGTTTGACAAGAAGTCTATGGGAACCTGTGAATTTGGTGTGGGTGATCTGGTTCTTAAATTCAATTGGGCCCATGAGGACAAGGACAAACACTCCAAGTTCCAAGCCTTGTGGGTTGGTCCTTTCCAAATCAAAGATAAGATCATCCAACACACCTATAAGTTGCAAACCCTAGGAGGGCGGGTTGAAGCCATTCCTACGAATGGCCAAGACGTAAAATTCTACATCACCTAGCAGCCCTCAAGGTTGTTGGTCCCATCTTGTATTATATTTCCCCTTAATTTTCCCTTGCTAGTTAGTTAGTTTGTTTTTTCAACATAGTTTGAGTTTTGTTTGATTTGAAATAAAAGTTTGGGATGATAGGTAGAGGTTGGAATGGCCCTGCACATTGGCTCCCATGGGTGCTCTATGGAACTGTTTACTTATTGAACATTAAGTCGTGACCAAAATAGAGTGTTCAAAATTGATAGTAGTGGGGAGCTTGATGACACACATGACCCCTTTTGCTTGTGGCAGCCTATCTCAGCTGCTTACATGACTGAAATTTTGCGTTGTTCTAGCTCACTCGTTGTTTTGGGAATGAAGGGGAACTGAAGAAACCTTTTGAGAATACACACATTTTGGGAAAACAATAAGGTCTCTAGAAAACTAGAAGAAACCTCTTTACAAGTCAAATAAGTTGGGATCCCTCATCTACCCAGGCTTACATAGGCACCTAAAATAAGTGAAAATAAGAACAGAAAAATAAGCACCAATGAGCACATCTAATTACTAATAATAATGGAGAAAGGATTGAGAAAGGATTCCTGTGCAAATAGGTGAAGCAACGAATCTGCCAGGGTATTGACCTGGCTCGCTGGCAACGGAGCAATGTTTTTGATTTTTAGGTAGTGACTTCATCAGGGTACTGCTTAGGCTCGTTAGTAGCGGAGCAACACTAGAGTACCATGACTATTATACCAAAAATACATAAAGCTCATACAATTACTTCAGCTCCCTTTTCCTTCCCAGGATAATAGGAATTGATGTCCTATTCCATGTCTTAAAGGTCAGGTTTTCACAGATTGAGATAGTCAACCAATGTAAAGGAGAGACCCATGCACCATTAGTGGGACGCGCAACTTTATTGAAACAACACTCATTGAGCTCCCCGTTAAGCTAGGCCATAAGACGTCTCGAGATTCTCGAGTTTTCCCAGTGAATCACCAATTTTTGTATCCATTTTGCAACAACCCCTCCAAAATTTCAAGATATTTAAAAATTTAGGAGCCCCTTTTACCATGTAAGAGTTTTTCGTATCCTAAGAATCTGTTCAATAGCTTGAGAGACTAGAAAAGCCTCGTAAGAACCCAAGGTTATATTCCAGGTCAAGTGATGAGCCTCATAAATGGGTAATTATATGGGCTCATTTTACCTCCTAACCTAGTCAAATCAACCTTTCTCTTAGCTTATTTTATGATTTTCTGATTATATTTATGCTTATGGAGTGAGTTGAGTTAGTTATGATGCCATGTGGTCTAAAATGTGTTTAATGCAGATTATTGATGAATTTTGAGGTCAAAGTCAAGGATCCAATGGATAAATGGCAGCCATAACTCGAAATGGACAAAGGAGAGGACTTATAGGAGGGAATCCCCCTCATTTATTACTCCTCACTTCGAATTCCCCTTCATTCAGCTCGGAGTACAAGCAGCCAAGTCATGCACTAGAAGGCAGCCGAGCAAGTGGAGGATGACTGATGATTATCTCGAGTTTTGGGAGCCAAGCCTCCCTAATTTTAAGGAAGTTGTTCATAGATTCATTTTTATAAGTAGAGAGGCCTAGGGCCTCACTGGGGCGGATTTTTGTTGAATTTTTGCTTATGTAAACTGTGCTCCAACTTCGAGCTCATTATTTTGAGACAGTTTCATGTAATCTTGTTATTGTTTTGATAATAAAGTTGTAATCCTTTTTGAGCTAGCATTGAGTTACCTCAGAGGGATGAAGCTCTTGTGTTAGGGCCCAATCCAAGTAGCCAAGCTCCTCTTTACTTGTATTTGTATGTTTTATTTCAATTTGTAGATTAGGTTGCTGTTAGATATATTTCTTGTATGGTTAAGAATAGGTTGCTTTTGATGATTCAATAGTTTGCTTCCATTTGTGTTTTATATAGCAAGTTAAGCAGTGATAAAGAAAAGATTCAAAAGGGTAGAAATAGTGCCTTTGCCTCTCTTCCTCCCTTTGGGACCATTATTTGAGGCAAAGACCCTCTTGCTACGCCAAAAACACAGATTTTCCTCATTCATGGGACTTCGAGTGTTTGCAGTTTTTCAGTAGGTTAAGAGTCTAGTTTTGCTTTGCTTCAGATCTTCTTCATCATGCTCACTTCTTTATTAGCAATAGTATTCTTCCATGCTTTCCTTTCTTGTAGCAGTTATCATCATTTCCTTCCATAGATCATAGTTTAGACTATTTTGATGCAAAACTCTGTTTTCCTATATGCACTTATTTCATTGCTTGCTTGATCTTATTGATTGACTGTCAGTTTTTTAAGCAGAAAATCTCTTCTCGTAGCAGGCCAGCCTATCAACCATCCCATCCTCCATCTGATCCATGCCCTATAGGTCACCCAAGTCTCCCCTCAATTCTCCCTTAGTTTCCTGCATTTTCCATAGAATTTCTTCCTCTCTCCTTGAGAAAATTCAATCATCTTTCTCTCTCCTGAAGATTCTTGGTAGACCCTAGGTGCCATGACACCTCATTCAAACCTTCATCCACCTCTTTTACCCACTCTCACACCCTCAAAATAGTGATAACTACTCTCGGCCTCCTCCTGTAGGCCTCTTGTAGAACGTTGTTTTTCCTCCTATAGATTTCTTGTGTCCTCCTTTAGACTTTCCTGTAGGCTTGCTTTTGAAGGCTGAGTAGGGGAAACGCCTCTAGAAGGCCACCTGAGACCTCATAGGACCCATCCACACCATCCTACATTCCCTCAAGCCCAAAAACCACACTCCAACGTCACCTATTTACTGCCACATTCACAAATAATAAATTACATGCATGTCAAATTCACATAAAAGAACTTAAAAATCCAAAAAGATGTTTTTTTCTCATTTACTTCCAGAAATAACTCAGCTAGATGTTGTTTACTTCCTTGAGTAGGCAATGGCATTATTTTCATGGTTTTCATAGTGCTTTCTACAAAAGCAGGATTAGTTGGTTAATTAGGGTTTACTAGTTTTGCTTCACATTTCAAATTTTCTCCTTTCTGCAGATAGAGTAGTATCTGTCGAGTAATCTTTCTCTCCTTTCATCACAAATAGAGCTTCTTTTGGAATCCATAAAAGTTGGATTGAGCTCCCAGTGATCTTGCACCGGCTGACCAAATGACAACCTGCAGTAAGAACTAGTACTTGTGCATACAGCATCTTCGCTTTCAAGTTTGTTACAAACTACTGGGTTGATAAGAGTAAGTAGGCAACCCAGGAGTTGCAGCATTATTGCTACAATACTGGTGCTCACCGCTTTTTGGCGCCGTTGCTGGGGAAGCGTCAGGGTACTTTGTGATTACTGCTTTCTTCTATTTTCTATTGCAACATTTTGCTAACAGTTTATTTCAGCAAAAGTAGATTAGTCATTTCTTTTCCTTTCAAGTTCTGCATTTCCTTGCTTTCCTTTTCAATTCTGCAAATTTCATTTGAGCAAGAGTAGACTAGTCATTTCCTTTCCTTTCAACTTCTACATTTCCTTGCTTTCCTTTTCAAATTCTGCAAATTTCATTTCAGCAAGTTCATTTGAGTTAGTTGCAATTTGTTTTGTTCAATCAATTTTAGTTTTGCAGGTACTATCAGTGTGGGGAAAAAGAAACAAAAACCAACCAAAAAGATTTCCTTTCATGCCTCATAGGAATAGAGATAACTCAGGAAAATTTTTTCCCAACACCCCCACTACTGCGCAAAGCCGGCCTTCTCTCTTCTTTAGCGGCTGCGATCAAGAAGAACCCTTAGGTGAACAACAAGACATATTTGAAGAACCTATAGGGGAAGAAGAAGAAGAAAAAATTCCTTTGGAAACAATGGCTGAGCATAGAAATACTAGGGGGAAAGGGGAGAGAATAGAAGGTACCGTTCCCATTCGGGAGATCCCTATATCCTTCATGAGCACAAGGTTACAAGGTGCATAACTCAATTACCCCAACATCAATAAGAAGACATATGTGGTCTACAAAGCAGTGAAACAATTTACACCTTACATTCTCAAAAACCACATCATAATAATGGTCCCACACCCTACCGTCAGATCACTCTTCGTCCAACAACAGTTGGGCGAGAGGAGAGACAACTCGATGACTTCTCTACAAGAGTATCATTTGGATTTCAATCCTTCACATATAGTGAAAGGACATGGTATTTCTAAACTAATTGTCGAGGCAACATATCAATAGGGTTCAGAAGCAGAAGGCTAAGATCATGAGATCGAAATGTACTAGAATGAGCAACTCAGCTCACATGATCCCTCTTCATGGTACTCTAACCTAAACCAATACCTAGTTCAAGGGGCTCTACTGCATACTTTGTCAGCCAAGCAAAAGAGAGCCATCAGACTCAAGGCTACCTCGTATCAAATAGTCCAGGGAAATATATTTAGAAAGCACCTCCTTGGTGTACTGCTAAGATGTTTGGAATATGAAGAAGCTCAGTGAGTGTTGAGTTAACTGCATGAGGGACCCGCGGGAGACCACTATGCGGGTGAAACCACTGCCCACAAGATCATGTGGGCAGGTTTCTACTTGCCCACACTCTTCAAGCACGCACATACCTATGCTCAAAAGCGTCCCATCTGTTAGAAGCATGTAGAAAGATAGACTCGATCATCCATCCCGCTCCAACCTATAGTGGTAGAAGATGATTTCCAACAATGGGGTTTGGATGTCATTGGAAAGATCATGCTAAACTCATCAAAACAACACAAGTATATACTCATGACCACCGATTATTTCTCTAGGTGGGTGGAAAAAATCCTGTTGCCGAAAACTAACGACGATGAGGTAATATCTTTCATTAATCAATACATTGTCACTAGGTTTGGTGTCCCAACCTCACTTTTCTTTCATAATGCTACATAATTTTTGCCCTTAAAATTGTATGATTTTTCTTTGGAAAATAGTATTGTTTTAAAATATTAAGTCAAATATTATCTGCAAGGGAATGGCCTAGCAAAATCTACCAATAAAAACCTCATCTGTATCCTCAAGAAAACATTTTTCTTCGACCAAATAAACTGGCATAATGCACTCAGCAACGCCCTATGGGCTGATTAGGGCACTCCCAAGCCATCCTTTGCCATATCCCCCTACTTCCTAGTTTAGTGGAAAGAAGCCATACTGCCTCCTAACATTTATCTCTCGGCCCTCAAACTAGCACAAGAATCACAAGGCTCCCCTTATCTTGCCATTCAAAGCCGCATTGACACACTCCTTAGATTGGAAGAGGAGGGACTAAGGACCAGGGAGAAATTTGTTGTTCACAAAAACCGGATTAAGAGGTGGTTTGACAAGACGTCTATGGGAACCTGTGAATTTGGTGTGGGTGATCTGGTTCTTAAATTCAATTGGGCCCATGAGGACAAGGAAAAACACTCCAAGTTCCAAGCCTTGTGGATTGGTCCTTTCCAAATCAAAGATAAGATCATCCAACACACCTATAAGTTGCAAACCCTAGGAGGGCGGGTTGAAGCCATTCCTACGAATGGCCAAGACCTAAAATTCTACTTCACCTAGCAGCCCTCAAGGTTGTTGGTCCCATCTTGTACTATAGTTCCCCTTAATTTTCCCTTGCTAGTTAGTTAGTTTGTTTTTTCAACATAGTTTGAGTTTTGTTTGATTTGAAATAAAAGTTTGGGATGACAGGTAGAGGTTGGAATGGCCCTGCACATTGGCTCCCATGGGTGCTCTATGGAACTGTTTGCTTATTGAACATTAAGTCGTGACCAAAACAGAGTGTTCAAAATTGATAGTAGTGGGGAGCTTGATGACACACATGACCCCTTTTGCTTGTGGCGGCCTATCTCAGATGCTTACATGACTGAAATTTTGCGTTGTTCTAGCTCACTCGTTGTTTTGGGAATGAAGGGGAACTGAAGAAACCTTTTGAGAATACACACATTTTGGGAAAACAATAAGGTCTCTAGAAAACTAGAAGAAACCTCTTTACAAGTCAAATAAGTCGGGATCCCTCATCTACCCAGGCTTACATAGGTACCTAAGATAAGTGAAAATAAGAACAGAAAAATAAGCACCAATGAGCACATCCAATTACTAATAATAAGGGCGAAAGGATTGAGAAAGGTTTCCTGTGCAAATAGGTGAAGCAACGACTCTGCCAGGGTATTGACCTGGCTCGCTGGCAACGGAGCAATGTTTTTGATTTTTAGGTAGTGACTTCATTGGGGTACTGTTCAGGCTCGTTAGTAGCGGAGCAACACTAGAGTACCATGACTATTATACCAAAAATACATAAAGCTCATACAATTACTTTAGGTCCCTTTTCCTTCCCAGGATAATAGGAATTGATGTCCTATTCCATGTCTTAAAGGTCAGGTTTTCATAGATTTAGATAGTCAACCAATGTAAAGGAGAGACCCATGCACCATTAGTGGGACTCACAACTTTATTGAAACAACACTTGAGCTCCCCCTTAAGCTAGGCCATAAGACGTCTCGAGATGCTCGAGTTTTCACAGTGAATCACCAATTTTTGTATCCATTTTGCAACAACCCCTCCAAAATTTCAAGATATTTAAAAATTTAGGAACCCCTTTTACCGTGTAAGAGTTTTTCACATCCTAAGAATCTGTTCAATAGCTTGCGAGACTAGAAAAGCCTCGTAAGAACCCAAGGTTATATTCCAAGTCAAGTGATGAGCCCCATAAATGGGTAATTATATGGGCTCATTTTACCTCCTAACCTAGTCAAATCAACCTTTCTCTTAGCTTATTGTATGATTTTCTGATTATATTTATTCTTATGGAGTGAGTTGAGTTAGTTATGATGCCATGTGGTCTAAAATGTGTTTAATGCAGATTATTGATGAATTTTGAGGTCAAAGTCAAGGATCCAATGGATAAATGGCAGCCATAACTCGAAATGGACAAAGGAGAGGACTTATAGGAGGGAATCCCCCTCATTTATTACTCCTCACTTCGAATTCCCCTTCATTCAGCTCGGAGTACAAGCAGCCAAGTCATGCACTAGAAGGCAACCGAGCAAGTGGAGGATGACTGATGATTATCTCGAGTTTTGGGAGCCAAGCCTCCCTAATTTTAAGGAAGTTGTTCATAGCTTCACTTTTATAAGTAGAGAGGCCTAGGGCCTCACTGGGGCGGATTTTTGTTGAATTTTTTCTTATGTAAACTCTGCTCCAACTTCGAGCTCATTATTTTTGAGACAGTTTCATGTAATCTTGTTATTGTTTTGATAATAAAGTTGTAATACTTTTTGAGCTAGCATTGAGTTACCTCAGAGGGATGAAGCTCTTGGGTTAGGGCCCAATCCAAGTAGCCAAGCTCCTCTTTACTTGTATTTGTATGTTTTATTTCAATTTGTAGATTAGGTTGCTGTTAGATGTATTTCTTGTATGGTTAAGAATAGGTTGCTTTTGATGATTCAATAGTTTGCTTCCATTTGTGATTTATATAGCAAGTTAAGCAGTGATAAAGAAAAGATTCAAAAGGGTAGAAATAGTGCCTTTGCCTCTCTTCCTCCCTTTGGGACCATTATTTGAGGCAAAGACCCTCTTGCTACGCCAAAAACACAGATTTTCCTCATTCATGGGACTTCGAGTGTTTGCAGTTTTTCAGTAGGTTAAGAGTCTAGTTTTGCTTTGCTTCAGATCTTCTTCATCATGCTCACTTCTTTATTAGCAATAGTATTCTTCCATGCTTTCCTTTCTTGTAGCAGTTATCATCATTTCCTTCCATAGATCATAGTTTAGACTATTTTGATGCAAAACTTTGTTTTCCTATATGCACTTATTTCATTGCTTGCTTGATCTTATTGATTGACTGTCAGTTTTTTAAGCAGAAAATCTCTTCTCGTAGCAAGCCAGCCTATCAACCATCCCATCCTCCATCTGATCCATGCCCTATAGGTCACCCAAGTCTCCCCTCAATTCTCCCTTAGTTTCCTGCATTTTCCATAGAATTTCTTCCTCTCTCCTTGAGAAAATTCAATCATCTTTCTCTCTCCTGAAGATTCTTGGTAGACCCTAGGTGCCATGACACCTCATTCCAACCTTCATCCACCTCTTTCACCCACTCTCACACCCTCAAAATAATGATAACTTCTCTCGGCCTCCTCCTGTAGGCCTCTTGTAGAACGTTGTTTTTCCTCCTATAGATTTCCCGTGTCCTCCTTTAGACTTTCCTGTAGGCTTCCTTTTGAAGGCTGAGTAGGGGAAACGCCTCTAGAAGGCCACCTGAGACCTCATAGGACCCATCCACACCATACTACATTCCCTCAAGCCCCAAAACCACACTCCAACGTCACCGATTTACTGCCACATTCACAAATAATAAATTACATGCATGCCAAATTCACATAAAAGTACTTAAAAATCCAAAAAGATGTTTTTTGCTCATTTACTTCCAGAAATAACTCAGCTAGATGTTGTTTACTTCCTTGAGTAGGCAATGGCATTATTTTCATGGTTTTCATAGTTCTTTCTACAAAAGCAGGATTAGTTGGGTAATTAGGGTTTACTAGTTTTGCTTCACATTTCAAATTTTCTCCTTTCTGCAGATAGAGTAGCATCTGTCGAGTAATCTTTCTCTCCTTTCATCACAAATAGAGCTTCTTTTGGAATCCATAAAAGTTGGATTGAGCTCCCAATGATCTTGCACCGGCTGACCAAATGACAACCTGCAGTAAGAACTAGTACTTGTGCATACAACATCTTCGCTTTCAAGTTTGTTACGAACTACTGGGTTGATAAGAGTAAGTAGGTAGCCCAGGAGTTGCAGCATTATTGCTACAATACTGGTGCTCACCGCTTTTTGGCGCCGTTGCTGGGGAAGCGTCAGGGTACTTTGTGATTACTGCTTTCTTCTATTTTCTATTGCAACATTTTGCTAACAGTTTATTTCAACAAAAGTAGATTAGTCATTTCTTTTCCTTTCAAGTTCTGCATTTCCTTGCTTTCCTTTTCAATTCTGCAAATTTCATTTGAGCAAGAGTAGACTAGTCATTTCCTTTCCTTTCAACTTCTACATTTCCTTGCTTTCCTTTTCAAATTCTGCAAATTTCATTTCAGCAAGTTCATTTGAGTTAGTTGCAATTTGTTTTGTTCAATCAATTTTAGTTTTGCAGGTACTATCAGTGTGGGGAAAAAGAAACAAAAACCAACCAAAAAGATTTCCTTTCATGCCTCATAGGAATAGAGATAACTCAGGAAAATTTTTGCCCAACACCCCCACTACTGCACACAGCCGGCCTTCTCTCTTCTTTAGTGGCTGCGATCAAGAAGAACCCTTAGGTGAACAACAAGACATATTTGAAGAACCTATAGGGGAAGAAGAAGAAGAAAAAATTCCTTTGGAAACAATGGCTGAGCATAGAAATACTAGGGGGAAAGGGGAGAGAATAGAAGGTACCGTTCCCATTCGGGAGATCAATGGGGACACCAAAATGAAGAATATAAGCCCTTCCGCCCTACCTCATTTCCATGGTTTGACTATAGAAGATCCTGACACCTTTTTGTTTGATTTTTTTGTTATGTGTCAAACCTATGACTATGCAGAAGATAAGAAAAAGTTGAAGTTGTTCCCTTGTACTCTCAAGGATGTAGCATTGCGCTGGTTCATGGGATTACATGGAAACAACATCACAACTTCAGCTCAGATGCAGCAAGCCTTCAAAAACAAATATCCAGACTATTGTAGGTAAAAAGATACTAAAGAAGAAATTTTCTGAATGACTATAGGAAGTGATGATTCCCTAGAAGATTATGAAGAGAGGTTCTAGCTCAGTTACAAAAGGGCTTGGTGTACACTTGACCTTGAGTCTCTGAAGCTGGTCCTGCTCAGGGGAATTCTGGAAGATCTTTTGGACACCCTCCATCTACTGGCCAGGGGTGACATCTACCAACTATCCTATGAGGACATAAAGACTATTTTTAGGAACCATTCTAGAGCAGCCAAAAAGAAAGGTGGGGTAGTCAACCCATAGCTAGTACCTCTTCCTCTAACTCATCCATTAAAGGAGAAATTGGAAACATGTTGGAAGAATTCAAGAGTGAGATGTTGCAGATTGTTGCCATGCAAACAGATACCTTACATATCAAAAGGAAATGAACAAATTGGATGTAAATGCTCGCATTATTAGATGGTTTCTTTTACTACAGAATTTTGATTTGACAATTATTGATAATCCTGGTAAAGAAAATGTTGTTGCTCACTTTTTGTCTAGAGTAAATTTGCCTGCACGTGAAGAAGGAATGGTGGATGACCAAATTCCAGATGAACATCTATTTGCTATCTTAGTACTCTCTCCATGGTTTGTTGATATAGCAAACTACTTGGTTTCAGCACAGTTCCCACCACACCTGTCCTCAAAAGAGAAGAGCAAGATAGTAAGGAAAAGTGCCCCTTTCACCTGGTTGGGGGCAATCTCTTCAAACTTGGCCCAGATTATATCTTGAGAAGATGTTTTAGGGAGGAGGAAGTCTTTGACATCCTCCTGACTTGTCATGATGGGCCTTGTGGAGGTCATTTTGCACCAAAAAGATCTGCCTTCAAGATACTGCAAGCAAGCTACTACTGGCCCACTCTTCATCAGGATGTGAGGAGATATACCAACTAGTGTGATCGGTGTCAGAGGATGGGGAAACCTACTCCAAAGAATGAGATGTCCATGCAACCTCAAGTGACCTTTAAGCCTTTTGAGAAGTGAGGCATGGACTTTGTGGGGCCTATCAGCCCTCCTTCAAAGTAGAAACAATACATCATTGTGTGCACCGATTACCTAACAAAGTGGGTAGACAAAAAAGCAATCAAAGTAGCGACAGAGGAAAAAGTAGCTGACTTTTTGAGAGAGAACATATTCTACAAGTTCGTGTGTCCAAGAGAGTTCATCATAGATTAAGGTAGTCAGTTCACTTCCAATTTGATTGAAGACCTGGTCACACATCATAGAATCAAGCACAGGACTTCGACCCCTTACCATCCACAAGCCAATGGGCAGGTGGAGGTCACTAACAGAGCATTAAAAGGGATCCTGACAAAGGTAGTGAGCAGTAGCAGAAAAGACTGGGCAGATAGATTAGTTGAGGCCACTTGGGCCTACAACACAACATGGAAGACCACCACAGGGTTCACACCCTATGAGCTGGTCTATGGGAAGAAGGCTTTGTTGTCAATAGAATTTGAATTCAATACCCTAAGGATGGCAGCTCAACTGGACCTAGACCTCAGCCATGCACAGAAAGAAAGTTTACTTTAGCTCAATGGATTGGATGAACATAGAATGTAGTCCCTTCTCCATACAGAGGTAATTGAGCTTCAGAGAAATATATGGCATGACAAAAATATCAAGGAGATGCGATTCCAAGAGGGATATTGGGCACTATTCTATGATTGAAGATACAAAGATTTCAAGGGCAAGCTAAGGAGAAGATGGCTAGGACCCTACACTATGGAGAAACGAAATGGCAATGGTTCAATTCTGATCAGAACCATTGATGATGAAGCCATCCCCATGCTTGTCAATGGACAATAGTTGAAAGTCTACAAGAAACCCCTCTCCGAGCGAGAGTTCATTGAAGCTTTGAATAAGACAGTGATGGTAGTGGAGCATGTCTTAGCCTCCACTTCACCCACTCACTGAAGAAAAAGAAAAAATAAAAAATAATAAGGACTCAAGTGAAAACCTCCATGAGGCACTTGAGTCCCATCATTGGGTTGAAAACCTCTTCTGAGGCGGCCCAGTGATGTCAAAAAGAAAAAAAAGAAAAAATAAGCTAGGGTGAAAATCTCCCTTGGAGGCGCCCAAGGCAGGCAATTAGGGTGAAAACCTACTTGAGGCACCTTGGTTGTTTTCAAAAAAAAAAAATGAAAAAGAAAAATGAATTTTCATTTTGCATTACAGGTTTGCAGGAGGACTACAGGAAGTAGCAGAAGGTGCTAAGGGATCCCTGAAACCAAGACCAGCACCTACCCTACCTTCCCATACCTTTCTCCATCATTCTTGGCATTTCTTTCACCTCACTGTGCTTCTTTTTCAAAAACTATGCTTTCTATAGGAGGTTCTGTGTTTTCTACAGGAGGCTCCTATAGGAATTACAGAGAGCCAGAAATGGGTATAAAAGGCAGTTTGAGGGACAGCGAAGCTTCATGAATAAAATATAAATCCTCCTGTAGTCTTCAACCCTCCTTGCCACCATTTCCAAGCCTGCATCACAACCCCAATAATCATTCTTGTTCCTGTCCAAGAAAACACAGAAAAAAAAGTTTTCAGGAAAAGAAAAAAAACAAAAAATAAGAAAGGAAACAACACCATCCACCTCACCTGAAGCCTACCTATTAGCTCTCCATCTCTAGTTACATCTCTAGCATCATCCTAACAGCTCCAAGCATAGGAAGAAGCTTAAGTTTCAAGGGGAGAAGTAGCTACAGGAGCTCCTGTAGGAATTCCTGTAGCAGTTGATCCCATTAGAATCTAGCATTAGCAGCGAGAGAGTGCAAACATGAAGGTTGAAGGAGACACCTGAAGCTTAGATCCAGCCAGAGAAGAACCTGTACAAGACATAGCCACACATTAGCAAGTAGATAGCATGCATGAAAAGAAACAAAGGCATGTAGCAGAGAGAGAGAGAAACATCACCTCACAAGCAAATACATTTGGATCTTAGGTAAGTAACTAACTTGCTCCTCTGTTTGCATTTATGTAATTAGAAAGCATGCAAAAGTAACAAGATGGTTGAGGTTGAACGAGGGAAAGGTGGCCAGTTAACTTGGCCACCTTCATCTAGTTGACTCCACTCATCCGAAGATGTCACCCACACGTGCGCACAGTCAACTCAAAAGAGATGTCAAGGACAGGTAGTGGAGGAAGTGTGAACTCCGATGCAATCATGAGGGATGATTACGAGGAGGGGCCATGATGACATGGTAGGTGGGGACCAATGGTCCGAATATAGCCAATGTATATGTTTCTAGGTCACCCTCCGTCACCGGAAATATCCATAAAAAAGTAATAAGTACTCCTCCCCGAGCACTCTCACCACCTTTTCCTTCATTCTCTTCAAGAAACTCAACTACAATAGTTTTCTTGTGTCCCCACAGCCTCGTAACCATCATTCTCCATTGATCTCTCCCATATTCCCACTCTCGGCATTTTCTACCGGAGCACTTACAGGTTCTACAGGAGCACCTACAGGAATTCTACAAGGGGGACAACAGGCTTCTACAGGAGGGGTAGTGAGCTGTTTTGAGAGGAGAAAACATAGGTTTTAGCATGATTTTCGGTATGAGGAGGTAGGTTCGATGCATGCCCTCATTGAATATCAAAATATGCAAGAAGTGGTTTAAATTTGATGAGCAAATAAAGCCTTTAGAAGGAGGAAATACATAAAAGAAATTATGTTTAAAAAAAAAACAACACAGTCTCCTCTGTTTCTCTATTTTCCTCTAAAAATTGTTGTCTCCATCTCCACATTTGGTTCCAAAAAAGTATAAGCAAAATGATAGGAGGATTTATGAGGAAGGATCCCACCAACTCCTCCAGGCTCCATGCACATCCCCAAGTAGTGGAAATATTCATAGGAGCAAATTGGATGAACTTTTTTGAGAAATTCTGAGGGTTTGATGAGGAAATTGCCCAAGAATTTTTCCACTCTTTGGTTCCTCACTCAAGAACACATGCCACTGTCACCTTTAGAGGTCTTTCCATGGACATAACCCCTAAATTTATCAGTAGATTCACTACCCTTCCTCTTGGGCTGCCTTGGAGTAAGGATGAGAAACCAATTGGCCAGGCTGCTAAGAAAAACATTTTCCAAAACAATGAAACTCTTGTAGAGGATAGAAATGGCATTAGAAGGGGTAGCATACCATATCCTTGGGATGATGTTAGCTACCAAATAATCAAATATATTTCTTGTTAGGGGAGGTACAACATTGTCTATGGTTACCACTTTAGAATCCTTCATGAATTAAGGTATGGAATGGACACTCCAGCACCTCAGAAGCTCACCACCCATATTTCCTCCTACAGTCCCTCATTAACTCCAGCACTAAGGTTCAAGTAGGAAATTCAGAGCAGCTAACTCACCATGGGTTAATTAAAATTTTAGTGGAAGAAGCCCTGCATACATTTACACTCCCTATAGCATGGGAAATCTTCCGAAACATGACAGCTGAGGATGACATAAAGACCCTAACCTATGATATCAGTCCTATTAGTAGTGATGAGGAAGAGCAGCAAGGGGGAGAAGGTGAAGCAACTGGTGACTTAGCAGAACAAGAAAGGAAGGAGGAAGAAACTAAGATAGAGGAGGAGAAAGCT
Source organism: Pinus tabuliformis (assembly GCA_031772625.1). NCBI lineage: Eukaryota > Viridiplantae > Streptophyta > Pinopsida > Pinales > Pinaceae > Pinus > Pinus tabuliformis. The sequence continues at coordinate 778,241,505 of CM062812.1, read as the reverse complement.
GAAGAAATAGAGACAGAAGGAGGAGAGAAAGAGGCAGAAAAGATAGAACAAGGAGAAGTGTCCCCTGAGACTCTAGAAAGAGAGGCAGTAGCTACTCTCACTACGCTTATTACACCAATCAAGCCAAAAAAAGAGAGGAAAAGGCATGCCTCCATGTATTTCAGGGCTAGGAAGAGCACAAGAATCAAAATAGGGAAATCTCATCCCTCTTCAAAAGTGCCAGTTATAATTGAAGATTCACCCTCTTCCCAAGGAAAAGAATCCCCTTCCAAGGAACCTATCACATATGAAAGGGGGACTCATAGATCTCCCACATGGAAAGAAAAGGTAGAACTACAGGACCCAAAAGTAGTCCTACAGGAGGCTCAGATAGTTCTACAAGAGACAATGTTAAAACTACACGAGACCTAAAAGCTTGAGAAAGAAATGGAAGGACAAACACAGGTAAAGGAGGAAGAAACAGAGCTACAAGAACCTGATCCCCAGCCTATTCTTACCTCCTACTACAATCTACTTGAGGGAGGAAGAATAATTCCACAAAAAATTGCAATTCCACTATTCCTTGAATTAGAGAAAGAGAGAATAAGAACACATAAGTGGATGCAAATAGCCAAATCCAAAGGAGTGAGGATATTGGCCATATGGAGAACAAACGCAGAGAAATTGGTAGAGAGTTAAGTGCTATCAAGCATAGGGAAGCAACTACAAGAAGCCACCTTGAAACTGAAAATGAATTGCTAAGGAGGCAGCTACAAGAGAAAGAGACCCAGCTGGCATGCATGGCCAACTTATCCATGGAGTCATTCCAATGTAGAACACAAGCAAAATCCTATGGCCTATATCTCAAGGACCAATGGTTGCAACTTCAAATAAAGACTTTGGCACAAAAAGGCACAATGCCTTTCCAAGATTACAGGCAGTTTATGGACTTGTGTGACCAAAGCACATCAAAGGATAAGGCAAAGATGGCAGAATTCTACCCACATAACATGGCCCTCATAGACATGAATGTGTGGGACCCTAATGCTAGGCTAGGGGACCTGCAACTAATGGCCATGACCTCATGGATGAACTGTGAAGAGTTGAGGGCAGCAGAAATAAGAAGGTTGATGATAAAAGAGAAGAATGAGCCATTAATGATCAGAGTTGAGCCATCATATCCCATGGCACTCACCAACACACATAACTTGCTTTCCAATAATCCTTAGATTGCTCGTTGATATATAAGTGATCAGGCACAAGCCATTGTACACTTTGAGGATATGCAAAGGCTAATTGGGGATGATTGTGTGCATGCATGCATGAGGAGATGGAACACCTTACCACACAGTCTGCAGATCAGGGAATATCATTCCCCCATGAGGATGAAGGAGGCATTAAGAAGAGTGCCACTGTACAAGCACTCCATGTAGAGGCTGAAGGTCAACTGGATTGGCCTCAAACTGAGTCCCCCACTGCTGTTAGGCATGCTGGATGGCAGAAGAGAAGAAGAAGAAGAGGAGCATTGGGAAGAGATAGAAAGGAAGGAAGGATTCTATGACAAGGAAGAGGAGACCACATCAGAGGCTTGGGATGCTAGGGAGGCCACCAGGGCCATAAAAGATGAGGAGATGGACTAAGTTGCTCAGAGGATGAGCAACACTTTCAGTAGGGGGTGATGATGAGCCTCATAAATGGGTAATTATATGGGCTCATTTTACCTCCCAACCTAGTCAAATTAACCATTCTCTTAGCTTACTGTATGATTCTCTGATTATATTTATGCTTATGGAGTGAGTTGAGTTAGTTATCTTGCCATGTGGTTTAACATGTGTTTAATGCAGATTATTGATGAATTTTGAGGTCAAAGTCAAGGATCCAGTGGAAAAATGGCAGCAATAACTTGAAGTGGACAAAGGAGAGGACTTATAGGAGGGAATCCCCCTCATTTGTACTCCTCACTTCGAATTCCCCTTAATTCAGCTTAGAGTACAAGCAGCCAAGTCATGCACTAGAAGGCAACCGAGCAAGTGGAGGATGACTAATGATTATCTCAAGTTTTGGGAGCCAAGCCTCCCTGATTTTAAGGAAGTTGTTGGTAGCTTCATTTTTATAAGTAGAGAGGCCTAGGGTCTCAATAGGGTTGGATTTCTGTTGAATTTTTTCTTATGTAAACTTTGCTCCAACTTCAAGCTCATAATTTTTGAGATAGTTTCATTTAATCTTGTTATTGTTTTGATAATAAATATGGAATTCTTTTTGAGCTAGCACTGAGTTACCTCAGAGGGTTGATGACCTTGGTTTAGGGCCCAATCCAATCATCCAAGCTCCTCTTTACTTGTATTTGTATGTTTTATTTCAGTTTGTAGATTAGGTTGTTGTTAGATGTATTTCTTGAAAGATTAAGAATAGGTTGCTTTTGATCATTCAGTAGTTTGCTTCCATTTGTGCTTTTTATAGTAGGTTAAGTAGTGATATAGAAAAGATTCAAAAGGATAGAAACAGTGCCTTGGCCTCTCTTCCTCCATTTGGGACCATGATTTGAGGCAAAGACCCTCTTGTTGCCCGAAAATCATAGATTTTCCTCATTCATATGACTTCTAGTGTTTGCAGCTTTTCAATAGGTTAAGAGACTAGTTTTTCTTTGCTTCATATCTTATTCATCATGCTTAATTCTTTATTTGAAATAGTATTCTTCCATGCTTTCATTTATTGTAGCATTTATTAGCATTTCCTTCCATAGATCATAGTTTAGACTATTTTGATGCAAAACTCTGTTTTCCTATATGCACTTATTTCATTGCTTGCTTCATCTTATTGATTGACTGTCAGTTTTTTATGCAACAGATCTCTTCTAGTAGTAGGCCAGCCTATCAGCCATCCCATCCTCCATCTGATACATGCCCTATATTTCACCCAATTCTCCCCTCAATTCTACCTTAGTTTCCTGCATTTTCCATAGAATTTCTTCCTCTCTCCTTGAGAAAATTCAATCATCTTTCTGTCTCCTGATGATTCTTGGTAGACCCTAGCTGCCCTAACACCTCATTCCAACCTTAATCCACCTCTCTCACCCACTCTCACACCCTCAAAACAGTGAAAACTTCTCTCGGCCTCCTCCTGTAGGCCTCTTGTAGAACGTTGTTTTTCCTCTTGTAGATTTCCTCTTTTTGAAGTCCGAGTAGGGGAGAAGCCTCTAGAAGGCCACTTTAGACCTCATAGGACCCATCCACACCATCCTACATCCCCTCAAGCCCCAAAACCACACTCCAATGCCACCTATTCGCTGCCACATTCACAAACAATAAATTACATGCATTTCAAATTCACATAAAAGTACATAAAAATCCAAAAAAATGTTTTTTCTCATTTACTTCCAGAAATAGCTCAGTTAGATGTTGTTTACTTCCTTGAGTATGTAATGGCATTCTTTTCATGGTTTTCATAGTGATTTCTGCAAAAGTAGGATTAGTTGGTTAAATAGGGTTTACTAGTTTTGCTTCACATTTCAAATTTTCTCCTTTTTGTGGCTAGAGTAGCATCCGTAGAGTAATATTTCTCTCCTTTCATCACATATAGATCTTCTTCTAGAATCCATAGAAGTTGGCTTGAGCTCATAGTGATCTTGCACCAGCTGACCAAGTGACAACCTGTAATAAGAACTAGTACTTGTGCATACATCACTATCACTTCCAAGTTTGTTACAAACTACCAGGTTGATAAGAGTAAAGAAGGCAGCCTAGGAGTTGTAGCATTATTGCTGCAATAATGGTGCTCACCATCAAGATAAGTCACAATCTAGTCCAAGTAATGCAGTCGAAGCTACATAATGCGACCTTTCCCTTCACATGCGACTAGTGCGACCCATGCGACCCAAGCAGCCTAAGTCACATAGGTCACATAGGTCGAATCTCTAAAATTGTGACCCTTGTGACCCCTATGACCACATGACCAATAGGTCGCTAGGTCATAACATTGCATAGGTCACAATTTGCATCCATTGCATCCACGTGACACTTGCGACCTAGTGACCTTCATAGGTTGCAAGGTTGCATAGGTTGTGAGGTCACACTCCTCCCCCACTCTAGGACTTTCGACCCATGTGACCCTCGCACATGCAACCAAAACTATATATAGGAGGTAGCCTCAACTCATTTCTAATGGTTCTTTTGGTCGCACAAGAGACACGGGAGTTTTGCGACCAGGGTGCACACACATTTTCTCCAAGTAGGCGACCTTTCCTCTTCCCTTGTAATCATTTTCTCCATCCAAGTGTCGCCATCTTCCATCCTGACCCTGAAAATTCCAACCCTAGGGGTTTTAGATACATTTCGACGTAATGTTTCACCACAAACCTCAAATCAATGTGTCTACCCTCATGCAAACCCTTTTGCCTCCCTCACAAGTATTGCTTGCCCTTATCCGCCCATTTTTTCTACTACGAGCCTAACCATTTGGCCTTAAGGAATTCCAGACATATCCCCAAGTCTTAAGTTGCCCTTTTAGCTTGCTTATTGCATAGTTTGCACGACTCATAGCCTTGCAACCTTCTTTTCATTACGACCTTCCTAAACACCTCCTTACAACTTTTGGAACTGATTTTATTTAAGTAGTCTCTATTATTTTTTCATGCTGTCACTCTCATTGTGGCATTATTTGTTTGACATGCCAGGTGACGTGGATCTCAAGTGCATCTCCATCTCCTCTTTCGAAGATGAGATTGCATCCCCAACTACAAGGGCCACTCGTAGAAGCGTGGGTAGTAGTTCATTAGAAATCTATCAGTATGAGGAACCACCCATCTATGGGGACATAGCCTGCAATATCAATAAGACTACAAGGCTCTCCTGGTACGACATCTTTGAAGAGTTCACTAAGTGGGACATACCAGAAACCTAGAAGGATTTCCCAGTGTACCGAAATGTCAAGAGGTCTAAACTCCACAAGGTAGCATCACACCCTCCTATATTTTCATGCACTGAAACTACCGATTCGGTCCTATAGAACACAGATACAGATTCATAGATTGTGAGGGAACATACTGGCACGCCCTTAGCAACAATCTCTTCTGTGGATATTGCCACTTACTACAGAATCCCTGAGACGCAGGAGACCTTCAATACCTAGTGACCCTTCAGCTTTGTAATACTTTCTAATGACATCCTGAGGGAATGGTTGCATGACTCATCTAAATTCTATGTTAGAGCATATCAGGCATACGGGACAGAGGGACTAAGGAAAGTTTATCAGTTGATTCTTGCCATGATGTGCCACTTGTATGAAAAAGCAAACTGTGATATGTTCCATGGTACCTGGGTCCCCCTCATGTACGTTGTTGCCCCATGTGGAATAGTCCTCAACTGGGCGAGCATTCTTATGTCGTCCTGAAGGACAAACATCATTGTAGTTAAGCATCCATAGCTAGAGTGGCCACTAGAATTCTACATGGCTTCATACCTCCTAGTTGTTGTCTGTGCAACATGCCAATTTGATAACTGGAGCTATAACTGGGAGACATCAACATCCAGACCCATGCACCACCACTATTGGGTCTTCTGGGACATCACCTATAAGGGTATGATAGATGTTATTTACGAATCTTTTATCGCCCCACTATACTAGCATCTATTTGGGGAGGAGCCACCATGCACATCGAAGAGGGCTATGGAAACCGTTGTCAAGGTGTCACATTGATTCCCCATCTAGGAGGGTGTGCTTACTAGAGTGTTTGTTACCCATAAGACCCCTCATGATCTACCCAGGTTTGTAACAAATAAAGTACTTAGGCGAGTAGTATGTTACCTGATGACGTGAGACTTTTCAAATGTACTAAGTAAAGTCAAGAAGAGATAATGAACGGGCTTCCTGCTCGTCATCAGAGCATATGTAGTTGATAACTTCAAACAAGTAGAAGGAGAAGCTGAAGATTTGAAGGTTAGTCACTTAGTAAACCTCAACCATCGGACATACGATCCTGAAAAATTCGTGCCTGCCCACTACAAGAAGGAAAAATTCAATTGGTCATATTCGCATGCCAGATAAGATCACGAAGACGGGGTAAAGAATTGGTATAATGCCACCAGGGAAATTAGGCCTAGTGAGAAACAGAAAAGAGATGATGAGCTCCTTGAGCACTCCAAGTAAAATGTTAGTCTTCAAGAGAGACCCTCCACCCTTAAGAAGAAACAACATGAGACACAAAAAGCCACTGGGAAATTTGAGAATCAGAAATAGAAAGAGGTCGAAGATATTCCAAGTGTCCCAGGAAAGGAAGACATTAATGAAATACTGGAAATAAAAGAATGCCACCTTGGAAAAGAAGAAAAAAGAGCTCAAGCAATCTCAAGAGTCCAGTGACCAAGGTCCGCTTGAAAATAAGAGGTGACAAGAAGAGGAGGAAAAGAAGAAGTAACTAGAAGAAAAACAACACGAGTAACGAAGGGCTTGTTATCACTCAAAAGTCTTCCCTAGAAGTTATCAAAATAAGGAATAATCCAAGGTAACCACAAACCAATCTTTAGACTCAGGTTATAGCTAACCTAAGTCCAGAGAGGGCTGTCTCTTTATAATTTAACTTTGTTTGAGTGGGATTTTAGGCTAGTTCTTAGTGTTCATAAAGTTTTGATTTTGGTTGGGTGGTGGAATTCTAGGAACAGATGGGTAGAGCTATTTTCATCAAGCCATTGGGCTATGGAGTCAATAAAAGGATAACATAACTGGATCATATCATTAAAGGGAGTGTTCACAGGGCAGGCTAGCAGAGCAAAAGGCAAATATTTGAAGGGTTGACGGACGAAATTATTCTAACTAGGGTGAAGGTCACTTAAGAATCCTTGGATCGAGATCAGAATGAGGAGCAGAGGGTGATCATTAACAAAGGGAAATTAAGAATCCTTTGCTACATAGACCGAAGGAAAACTATGGAAGCTAAGGAGCAAATAAGGATTCCCTAGCTAAGATAGTATAGCAGAAAACATTAAGAATGTAAATAGTCAAAACAGAGTGCATTGAAGCAAATTTTGAAATATCATTCCTAGTTTAACATTCAGATTTCATAGAAACACATATGATTATTAAGAAACATAAGGAAAAACAATAATACACATGAGAGAACACTTATTTGATTTTCTCTTTACACAATAATCCTCTAAAATGTCTGAGCATTATTCCATGATCCAGCAAGCTAATCCAGTTTTTTGATACAATAAGACTTTGATTTGAGTGAAAATTCTACAGAAATGTCTTTGAATCCACACTCAATACTTTGAAATATGAAGTATTTATACAAATTTTTTTACAAAATATCTCATAACAGTTTGAGATTTAATTAAGGAAATAAAAATATCTTCAAGCATGAAGATAGAGACAAATGGAAAACTACATCATTTTGTCCCTCTTATTGTGGTAGTGCTGGCTGTTGTAGTTGAATTTGAGTCCTTTAAGCTGGATGATATTTGTACGTTGGAACCATCTTTATCTTTAATATTTTACTGATACTCTTTAACCTGCTACTTTTTGACCCTGTTAATCTGTCTCTTACCTGTTTTATCTCGCTGCCTTCCGATTTACTATGGTAACTTATAGTAAATCTGTCATTTTTTCCCACCATTCATCCTCACGTAACTTTACTTTGAGAATTCTTCTGTAGATCTCATCTACCTCTGTGTATTTGGAAAAATTAGGTTTTGTGACAAACAAATGTTTCACCTCATGCTCTAGAAAAAATAGATTCTCTAAAGTATCATACAATACTTTTCCAGTTGGCAAGGCTTTGATACCTGAAGTGCTTGCTTGTTCCTTGGCCAACTTCCTCAATCTGTCAGTGTAGTCCAATTGGGTCATAAGTTTATCATGGATGACCATAGGACTGGGAAGGCCTTTGTCCCTCAAAATTTGAAATTTGGCCATGAATCTGTCAATGCCCACCTGCATGTTATGGCATTTTTCCTCTAAATTGACCATGAGGTTTCTTTTTGAAAGAACCTTTTTGACTTCCAGGATGGCTTTAGTCCTATCCTCTATACCGAGCTCATTTAGCTCATGTCCGTTCTTCTTGTTCAAGAAGTGGATGAGTCGATTGGCATCCTTAGGTTGATCTCCCAAATCTTCCCTTACTTCCTTAACAACCTCAATGGCCACTTTCACCAATTTTATTTGCTCAAATATAACTTGAATTGATGGCCAAATATCATTGACAGAGTCAATGATATTGGCCCAGAGCATCTCTTTGGTATGTCCTAGTGGCTTTTGTGGTGTTAAATCTTTTTCTAGGAACTTGATCTTCTCACCCATCCTTAGGGCTTTCTCTGTTTCTTCCCTCTGCTGAATTTGGGCAAGCTTACAGTCAGTTTCTAAGCTTGCCACTTTCTATTTTATCCTTTTGAGCTCTATTTCCTAGATGGACATCTCCTCCATGGCTTTCAACAACTCTGTTGTTTTCTCTATTGAAGTACCTGCTATTGTAGATTCAATGGTGATTGGCAGTGCTATGGCAGGTGGAGCTGTGGGTGCCAAACATGCTGCCAATGTTGAAGGAAATGTAGTAGAAATAGTGGGAATGGTAGTCATAGAAGTGGTGGTCAAGTCACTCTGTTTGGACTGAATCAATGTGTCTAACTCTTTCTTTGTTTCTTTCAGCTGGTCATTTAGCTTTTGGACCAACTCCATGAGCTCTTCTTGTCCTTTTTGTGTCTCTAGGAATTTTGCTGTCTATGGGTGATGCAATGGTGGAATCTTGAGTTGCTTCTTCAAAGAAACTATGTCATCATTTTTCTTCTTTATCAGTCTTTTAGTGGCCTTTACATCTTTGGGATCGTGTCCCAACTCAATGATTAAGTCCTCTAAGGACTTGATTCTGGTGTCTTTGCCCTGTTAAGGGGCCTTCTCCAATTGGAACTGAGCTAATATGTTATTCAGGGAGTTTTGCAATTGATGGGCTGTGATGGCTTTCCTAGTCAAGGTGGAGTAAATCATCTCCCCTGTTTGCTTGTGCAACTCAATCTGGTCAATAAGATGTATGTCCTTTTCCAGTACTTCGAAATCTATCTTTTTGAGGTCTGCTATTGTTATTGGTTGCTAAGTGGTAGGTTTCATAAATGTCATCTGCATTTTTCCTTCTTTAACATCATAGGCTCACATAAGCCTTTTCTGGTTTATAGGTGCCATCTTTAAGTACTGTGCATAAGTTTTGGATTTTAGCCTCTCTTTCCTAGCCTTTATATCTTTGTACCTTTCTCTAATGTCTTGGTCCCTGTCAGCTGGCATCTTAAATGAGGACACTTCAACACTTTGCTCCCTTTCCAACATCTGAGTGTGAGATGTGGAAGGTTCTAGTGTGCCCCCAGAGGGAGTGACATGCTTGCTTCCTTCTCTTTCTGTGCTAGGATTTAACCTTTGCCTTTTGACCAGGATGGTCTCTACATATGTCTGTGCGGTTGCTTTTCGTGATGTAGTGGCCTCTTCCCTATTTCTTTTGAGGCTTTTCTCTTCATTTAGAGGGGTTTGCAACGTAGGGGGAGTACTCATGATGGGCTCTGGTATACTTGTTTGATTTAATTCCTCTGATAGGCCTAGTTGTTATGACTCTTCTTACACTTGGGATTCTTCTTCTATATGTGATTCACTTTGTGCCTGTGATTCTTCTTGGATTTGAGATTCTCCTTGGACTTGAGATTCTCTTGGCACCTGCAGGAAAGAGCCCTCATCAAGCCGTTTCTCTAGGTCAATTAGAGAATTTTCAACTACAACATCAGTGTTATCCCTATCCACTAAAGTATTTTCCACCCATTCCAATTGATTTGCATATTCTCTATTTTAGGGATTAAGTGGTGAATGTAGGCAGCCATCTTGTTTTTCTGTCTTCTGTTGTAGATGAACTCTAGGGGATCATATCTCCACATGAATCTTTGTTTTACTTTAAGTCTCTGAAGGATTTCCTCTACTTATTTTGCAACTTCTTGGCTATTACATACAAAGGGGCCTAGTTGATCTTTGATTCTGAGCTGGGCCTTCTTTTTGGCTTTAACAAAATGCACCTCATCTGAATTGACCATTTGCCTGCAATACTCCAGAGAAAATAACCTCATTGGGAGGTATTTGGACAGTTTATATGGGGCCAACTCGTAGCCATAGATCCTAATTTCTGTGTGATTTTGGTAGAAGTACCAATTTCCCAATCTATGTTCTTTTGACAGCTGCAGGATCCTTATGAAATCTAAACTGATTCTTAGAGGAGGAGTTCCTAGTAGCATGGTCACTACAGGATATAAAAAAATATCTATGAAGTCTGTGTATGGATATGGGGAATCATACATATGGATCAAAGGTGTCCAGAAAATCACTGACCTAGGATGACCTTTAGTATCAAGCTTTTGGAGAATAAAGGGGAACTTGTCAGCTTGGTAATATAGAAAAAGGTGGCACAAAACTAAGGAATACTTGAATACTCTCTCATTACTCATCCTAAGAAATTGGTCATGCATTTTATCAGCTATGAACCTGGCATAATCATACATGACGGCAGGAGACTGTCCTGGAGAGAAAATGGACATGAAGGCTCAGATGATTTCATCTATGTACTCACTGGTGGTATGGCCTAAAACACAAGAAATCATCGCTACTATGTCCTGACGAAATGGGGAAAATATGGTAGCCACATATGGAGGAGGATCTTTTGGGATATGCTTTTCCTCCCTGATGAAGGTTTGGAACATCTCAGCAAGTTTGGCAGTGGTAAGCTTGGGGAATATATCTAGTAGGTATCCAATTGAAATAGGGGTTAAGTTTTGTGCTGGTTGTAGTTGCAACATTTGATTGGTTGACTCGATAGTGATGGTGAAAAGTATGGTTTGGTTAGGAGACATCACTGCTCTTTGACTGGGAATGTAGTTTGCATGGAAATAATAGATAATTTCTGGAAAGATGTGTACCTCAAGAAATTTATACTTGGGAAAATTAGAGTCCTAAAGACCAATTTTATCGGTGTTGTTAAGGTATTTATCTCTATATCAACAAGATAGTTTGATAGGGGATTCAAGGATAAAGGTTTACTTGATTTGGGAATCTTTATCAACAAGGGGAAGGTGGTCCAAGTCTAGGTGAGGAGTAGAAATTGGTCTGACATCCATGGAAATTAGGGCTGCCATTCTTAGTTCTTGTAGATTTAAGAATGGGGAAGGTAAATTTTTAGTCTTTAAGGTAATGGTGGTTCAATTCCAGGTGGGCTTTAAGTTACTAAAGTCCCCCTTTAATTCAATTAAGAAAACTTAGTGACTGTTTCAAAAATTGACATAGTTTTTCAATGGATTCTTTTTTAAATACTTGGAATTTGAAGAAAACTGGGTTTGAACGAGGTGAATGGCAACCGTGAATGGTTGAAAAAGCTTCAAGCAGGCTGGAAGGAAATCTGGGAGCTTTGTAGCATATTTAGGGTGTAATTATACGTGGGTTAACAACTTTGATGTTCACGAACGTGTGCATGGAATTTTATAGTTAGAAAAAAATGATAAAAACAATGATTTGGGGATTTTTTGGATTTATGCGCAAAAAGTTAATTTAGTAGGTACAGGTGTACAGTGACCATTTGTCGTGTAGTGGGGTGAATAGTGGCAATTTTGGTATGTAGCAGGCTAGAGGTAAGTGGTTTACTTCGCACAACGTTTGGGAACTTGGCGGTATTGGAGGGGGGCCGCCCGATTCCATTCATCGAGCGCCACGTCACCTCAGGGGCCTAGCGGAAAACAACCCATTTCGGGTGGGTAACATTTAGATTTCGGGACCTTTCAAAATCAACACGGGCCGTCAGATGGGGAGGGGAGAGATTGTGTGGTGTTCGGGCGATGGAGTTGCATGGAAGATAATGGGGGGCCCAACGGGCGTTTAAGCATGACGGTTTTGGTTTAATGTGAGATAAAGGTGGGGATTAAGGTATCGGGTGAGATTTAATTGGGTTTTAACTAACTTGATCGAGGATCGATTAATTAGTCGGTTCGGGGTAGAAAACCTTAGTTTATATAGTTAAACTGGGGTTGGATTAATTAATATTGTGGGATTTAATATATATATGGGAAACGGGTTTTATTAGGGATTTAATAAATAAATTATTAACTTAGTCAAATGAGCAGAGGGGGGCCACCATACCCTAAGCATATGATTTTCATGTTTTTTAATGGTTTCCGATAATCACATAAAGGCTTAGGATATAATGTTTTTATGGGCTTTTTATGTGAAAATGGGTTATGTGGGGGGGAACAAATACTTTTCCTAGGTAAAAGTGATTTAACCTTAGGAAAGAATATTATTTAGGGAAAATGGATGAACTGAAGGGAGGAATGAATTTTTATGAGGGGATTTCAGTATTTATTGCCTATAAGTCATTGAGCCAAGGGTCCGGTCCCTCCAAATTTCAGATAAATGCTTTGAGCCTCTTTGACTTCGGGTTTTTAAGTACCTTGACCTTTATTATGGGAAATTAGTTAAGTACAAGGTGAAAATGATTGAGGGAAATTAATTAATTTACTTTGATATCTATCTGGACGCTTAAGTTCCCATTCACATTTGGAACTTTTATGTTGAAAAAGATGATGCAAAATTCTTTTGTCTAATCAATCATCAAGATTATGTAGCCTTTCTACTATTTACCCATCTACTCATCCTACCATTTTTACTTCTCTTTATTAGAGTGCATTTGAGCTAGCAAACCCTTATCAAACCTTTTTCTTTTTCTTTACAATAGTAAACTGACTAAATATAACCTTATTACATCTAAGGGCTCAGATTAAACAGTTGAGATCCTTTTATTTACTCTACCTAATCTATTTATCTATGAAGATTAAACAGTTTGGGCAGATTTTATTCTCTATCTATGGACATGAAATTTAAAACATGAAATAGCCATGTTTAAACATTTTGACTATCATGGATTGTGGAAAATATTACAAGCTGCACAAAATCATTTATTTTGCACAAAAGTAAATAGTAGTGGCATTTTGATTTGCACACTTTCATGGTATTTCTATTTCTTGGGGTTCATATTTTTCATCTTTTTTGACCTTTTTATTCTTTTTGTCCTTTGATTTTTTTTTTAGGACATACCCTCTTTACATTTTTTAATTTCTTTAATATGGAAAACATTTGCAGAAAGCGAAGGTATGTACATATTACAGGGTTAATCTCAGCCATTAAAAAATTATGACTCCTATTGGTATAGGAACCTAACAATGGCTCTACTTGGGTATGGCATTTCTTGGTGAAATGTCAAGAACTTGTAGATCAATGGCATTCTGAATTGATGTGATGTCACTCTGAAACTTTTCCCTTTTCACTTTTTTGGATTATTTCTATTTATGATAGTAAAAATTTTGAATCTTAGGGCCTTCTCTTCAGTCTTCAACTCCAAAGAATCACTATCCAATCAATTCTAGGCTTTTGAAAAATAGAATATGTACAAATGATTAGTGAAATCAGTAACTAGGTTCAATGTAGTGTTTAAGCATTCGACCATTAACTGGTCCTCCTTCTACTTCTGTGCCATCCATTTCTCTGAGGAAGAAAGCATTATTACCTCTGAATGCATAGATGACATATGGGCCTTTCCATAGGAAATCAAATTTCCCATGTTTACCTTTATCCTCTCTTCTTGAATCCCATTTCAAAACTTTGTCCCCTAGGTAAAAATATTTTGCCTTAGTCCTTTTATCAAAAGCCTTCTTGATCCTTTCCTACACAACTTGAGATCTAATGTACACTTCTTCCTTGGTCTGTTATAAATGAATTGTTTGGTTGATTCTTCTTTGGATGTCATTTGGTTCAACCTGCAACTCTTGGAGCAGCTTCATCACTGGTGTTCCCAAGGATGATGGGAAAACAACTTCCATTCCATAAACTAATTGATAAGGACTAGTACCAATGGACTTCTTTGTGGTTAGCCTGTCTGCCCATAAGGCATTCACTAGCTTCTTATTCCATGTTTTCTTGTTGTCTTCTAACAACTTTTTGATGATATTCACTAAACTCTTGTTTGAGGACTCTGCTAGTCCATTTCCTTGAGGGTAATAAGTTGTGGAATGGCCCAAAGTTATATGGTACTTATTACAGAAATCAATCATTCTCTTAGACTTGAAGGCTGTTGCATTATCAGTGATGATCTTGGTTGGGCACCCAAATCTAGATAGGATGTTGGATTCAAGGAAGGTTATTATAACAGTGTTAGTGGCTTGCCTTGATGGTATGTCTTCTATCCATCTGGTAAAATAATCTATAGTAGTTAGGATCCATTTGTGTTGGGCAGAGGAAGGTGGGTGAATTTCACCAATGAAGTCTAGACCCCATTGTTGAAAAGGTGCTTCAACAGATATTGGTTTTAGGGGTAGGGGTAAAAGCTTTTTCTTTCCTTAAAAAATTTGGCATTTATGACATGAGGTTACAAATTTCTTTACATTAGAAAACAAAGTGGGCCAATAGAAACCGGCTCTAAGAATCTTGTCAGCAGTGGTTTTCCAGTAAATATGTCCTCCATAGTCACCTGCATGAAACTCTTGTAACACCTTGTCAGATTCTTCTTTCAATAAACAGTTAAGAAGGATGCCTTCATGATTCCTCCAAAAAAAATCATTGTCAAGTATGAAAAATTTTAAAGATTTCATTTTTAAAAGCTTTCTTTTGTTCCTAGATAGTTCAGGAGGAGCTTGTAAATTTTGTAAAACATATATGATGTCATCATACCATGGTGATTCAATAAAGGCCTGGCTGATTGGTGGAGTCACCATCTCCTCTCCATTATCCATTTCTGCAATAAAATTTATATCTAAGGCCCAACAGTTCGATTCAACCATGAGCTTCGATAAACCTTGGCCTTTGATTAACTTTGTTGGCTTGATTTCGATGTCATATTCTAGTATAGTAGCAATCCATTTCCCTCTCTTTCCATCTCGACCATCCTGAGTTAGGATATCCTTGACTACTACATTGGGGACACAGGCTATTATATGAGAGTATAAAATGTAAACTCTAAAATCTTTGAGAGCTTTGACCAGAGCAAAGGCTTGCTTTTCCATTATATTGTACTTTAAAGGGGCATCTCTTAGGGATTTGCTAAAAAAGGCAATAGGTTGTTCATAACCCTGATCATTCTTCTGCAGTAGGACTGCAACAATTGTATGTTCTGAGGCAAAAGAAAATATAATGAAATCCCTATCGAACTTTGGATTGACCAAAACTGGTGTTTTTGTTAAGGCTAGCTTAATATCTTCAAAGGATCTCTTAGCTTCAATGGTCCATTTTATGGTCGAATCTTTTTTCAACATGTTATTCAATGATCTAATTAATTCTGCCAAGTTAGAAATAAATCTTCTAAGAAAGTTTATTTTTCCTAAAAAGGCTTGTAATTCTCTGATGCTCCTAGGATGTTGTATCTGTAAGATGGCTTCAATTCTTGCAGGGTCTATTCGGATACCATCTTTTGAGATTATATGGCCTAGTAACTTTCACTCTTCTAACCCGAATAAAGATTTTTTAGGATTCAAAGAAATTCCATACTTCCTACATTTGATGAAGATCTGCCTTAGATGATCTAGGTGTTGTTTATCAGATTTTGAGAATACAGTGATATCATCTAAGTATAGTACTAGGAAGTCATGAATTTCCTTAGCAAAAGCTATGTCCATATCTCTTTGAAAGGTGGCCCCTGCATTTTTTAATCCAAAAGGCATTTTCAAATAAATGAATGTGCCCTAAGGAGTAGTGAACATTGTTTTAGCCTGGTCATCTGGGCCAACTAGAATCTAATTGTAACTAGAAAACCCATCCAATAATGAGATTCTGGTTGACCCCACTAATCTTTGTAATATATGAACCATTTTGGGGAGAGGGTAATTGTCTCTGAGTGAAACTTTATTGAGATTCCTAAGATTAACAAACAGTCTAATCTCACCAGTTTTCTTCCTTGTTGGCACCAAATTTGAAACCCAATCAGAGAACCTAATTGGTGCTATTATCTTGGCTTCATACATTCTTCTGATTTTCTTCTCAATAGAAGGCAATAGAATAGGATTAATCCTCCTAAGCTTCTGTCCAAACGGTTTCTGGTTTTCTTTTATCGGGATGGTGTGTCATATTATGCTGGTGTCATAGGACTTGAGGTCCTCATAACTCCAAGCAAAGACATCTTGGAATTCCTTTAGCAGTTCAATGTATTTCACTTTTTTAGTAGGAGGTAAGGACTTTGAAATTTTTATCAATTTTGGATTTTCCTCAGTACCTATATTACACTCCTCTATATTAGATTTTATGGGTTCCATTTTTGGTTTTCTAGGGACATCATTTGAATCAAGCAAGTCTTCTAAAGGGGTTATTCCTTTGGGCAAAAAGTTGTCTTTGAGATTAATAATTTCAGAGTCTTCCTTAGTTATCTCTTCAATTTCAACTTGCTTTAGGTTTTGTACATCTGATTTTGTAAATTTAGTGGGATGGAATCTATCTATCCCTTCATCTTCTAATTGATTAATTTCTACTTTATCTTTAAAATTAGGATCTACTGTTATGTCAGTATCTATATTACTATTTACAAATTCTTCTTCTAAAGTTAAAAATTTATTTATCTGTTGGTCATTAGTGAATACTTGCCAGTTTTTCAAGTTATCTGGGATAGCAAGTCTATGCCTAACCTCAGTAGTGTACTGATGGTTACGTTGGAATGGTAACTTACAAGTCCTGTCAAACATTGCTAAACTATGAGCCTGCATATTATGTTTCCTTGGGATGACTGCAAGCTTAGTTTCTAGAAAAGTGTTCAATATTTCTACAACGTTCCCCTATAAAAACTTAATGTAGGGTCTTTGGTCATATATATAGCATTAATTGTGTTATAACCAACTCAGAATCTCCCATAAAAGACACTCTTATGGCTCCTAACTTTCTAACCAATTTGTGACCTAAAAGGAGTGCTTCATACTCAGCCATGTTGTTAGTGCATTTGAAATTCAGTCTGTAAGCATGGCCTTCTAAGTAATCATTCTCTAAATTGTAAATCCACACTTTGGCTCCTACTCCTAATTTATTCACTGACCCATCAAATTCAAGATGCCATAATATTTCATGTTCATAATTCTTACTATCTGGGGGGACAAAATCTTCCTTGATTAAGGTGTCTTGATCATCTTTTTTATCCGAAATCTCTTGAATTTGGACAATTTCATTTTGGGCTATATCTGCATTTTCTTTTGGTTCTGAAATAATGTTGTTTGAAGTAGTTTCTTGTGTTTTCTCAGCATTGTATAGAGTAAAAGAATCAATGTTAGAATGCATGGAATAGATAGGAAAGTTTTGAGGCATATCCTGTCTACTCACTACATATTTCATTAGAGTCTCTCTGTACAATTTTTTTGGATGTCCAAAGACTGAAATTGTGGCATATGACATGTCAAGTTGCAAAGATCCTTGGAATTTAGCTCTCCATGATCTAGACAATAGCATGCCATATTTAGGTGGTATATCAGCAACAACTATGTCCATGAGAATGATCTTAGCAGGATATTGTACTAAGGAAGCACACAGGTCTTTGATTAACCCTAGACACTTTACTTGACTTGAATCAAATGAAAACAAATGTTTGTAAGGTATGGTAATGTCCAAGTTCAATTTTTCCATAACAGATTTAGGCATTAAATTGTGTGAAGCCCCAGAATCTAACATTGCATTGTGTAAGATCTTATCATGAATGTTAAGGCTAATATAAAAGGGTGGTATCCCTCCTTCTAATGGTTTGCCATTAACATCAGGACCAAATATAAGCTCAAGCTGATCATCAAACAAGTTAACAGAATCTTCATTCTCAACAAAGTTTAAGGATTTGCTTATTTGAGACTTGTAAGTTTCATTTTTAATCAACTCTGTTAAGGGGACTGAGATTTTTAGCTTAGCCACCTTTGCTCCCAAATTGAAAGGCAAAGTGGCTTTCTCTGTTTGAGGATTTGGAATTTTCATGGCAAGATTTGAAGTAGGTTACTCTTATTTTTCTGCATTTGAAGTCTTTTTCTGTGGATTTTCTAATGTGATGTTTAGAGATTCCTCCACTATCTCCTTGGAGGGGGTTAAAGTGGATGGTTGATTATTAGGGCGTTGGTCATTCATTATATCTACAATGGTGGGACCAGAAGGGCTTTGATTTGTTCTAGAGAGGATTTGGAGAGTTTTAGTAACTGGAACTATTTTGATTTTCTTACGTTGACTTGGCACTGCTTTTTTGTTTTGGTCAAGAGTATCAGTGTTCTTTTTACTCCTCAAGTTGTATTGTTTGTGCACTGCGAAGATAGCAAAATCATACTCCTGCTTATAATCGAATGATTCTCTGGATTGGGTCTGTAATTACTGAAGCATATGTAATTCCTTATCATCTTGGGTCAAAAAGACAGTTTCCTCATCATCTAATCCCATTAAGTTAATTTGTGTGTCTTGTTCAGGGTCTTCTGAATGGGAAGTTTTAGCATAGTTTTCTTGAAAAGGAGGCCTAATATTCTGATCAGGCCCATTTTTTCTAGTATTTTGATTTTGATTCTTTCTAAAGTTTGGATTTCTCACTAGAGGTGCTTGTTGATTATCCTAGTGAGGCTTCCTTTCAATGTTCTCTATCCTATCCATCAGTTTTTCCATTCCTTTGTCTAGGGTGTCTATTTTAAGGTCAGAGGGCGAGGTTTCATCTTTCAAGGGTCCTCTCCTTTCATTCCTAACCCTAGCTCTTTTTGCTAGCAAATTAGCTTCTACACTAACTGCTACACTTTGCATGTCTTCTAAAGTTGGAGGATTTCTCTCTCTCAGTTGAAATGCCATATTAGTATCAAACCCATCAGGAAACTTTATCAGAGCTAAACCAGGTGGGGTCTAAGATTGATTGGTATTGCATTATATATATATTGTTAAATCTGTTACAGTAATCCTGGATTGTTTCATTTGGTCCTCTCCTGATGCTTTCATATTTTGAGAGGATTTGCAGAGGTTTTTTTTTCTTTTCCCATCTATTTAAAAATTGTTGATAAAATAATTCTAAAGTGTCTATGCTATTAGCAGGTAAATATCTAAACCATGTTCTTACATCACCAGCTAGAGTCTGAGCAAAATGTCTCATTTGGACATCACCAATATCAATTTCATGTAATTCAAAGAAATCTATCATTTTGTTTGTATGTTGTTGTGCTGTGTAAGTTCCTTTGCCATTGAATTGGACAATTTTGTTCTAGCAATCTTGTGGCATGGCACCTCGTGGAGTAGGTAATACAAGAGGAGCATATCTACTTGCAATGGCTCTGAGTTGGGCAGGACTAAGAAGTGGGGTTGGGGTACCAGGAGGTGATACAGTAGTTGATGAAGAACTTGGAGTAATGGGTGACTGATGTGTAATGATAGGTTGGTGGGGAAGTGAAGGTATAAATGGAGGTGAGGAATGAACTTCAAAGGTGGAAGGGAATAATGGTGAACTAAAGGGAGTTGAACTTGTTTCAGAAAGCTCAGGGATCTTAACAGTAGTAAGGGATGACTGAGGGGAATTTAGAATATACTGATCAATTGACAAGTTTGCCTTTTGGAATTCAAGATTTGCAATAAACTCTGGATCTAGAAATATGTCATCAAGTGCACTTTCAGACCTGGTTCTAAATAGGGAAAGGTCAAATGACTCATCAAAGGGGAGGTCTTCTAAAAACAACCACTCATCAAGGCATGAATCTGCTTTGGTTGAAGGTGTTAGGCTTACTGAACTTGCTTGTCTTCTGGATATTCTTGAAATTGGGTTGGGATTATCAAATACTGGGGCAGGATTTCGATCAGGATTGGCCCCAGTATAGTGAGTTCTCCTTGAAGCTAGAGTTTTTTAACTTTTCTAGTTACTTTCTTTTTATGAAATTTTTGTAAATAACTTATAATAAACCCTTCAAGAGGCTTGAAATAAAGATTTGAAATTTCTCAAAGGTTTATTAAGATTTAGGATTTGAGTTCCCCAATATGGTTGCCACTATGTTATCACTCAGAAGTCTTCCCTAGAAGTTATCAAAAGAAGGAATAATCTGAGGTAACCACAAACCAATCTTCAGACTCATGTTCTAGCCAACCTAAGTCCACAGAGGGCTCTCTCTTTATAATTTAACTTTTTTTGGGTGTGATTTTAGGCTAGTTCTTAGTGTTCATAAGGTTTTGATTTTGGTTGGGTGGTGGAATTCTAGGAACAAATGGGTAGAGCTATTTTCTTCAAGCCATTGGGCTATGGAGTCAATAAAAGGATAGCATAAGTGGATCAGATCATTAAAGGGAGTGTTCATAGGGCAGGTTAGCAAAGCAAAACGAAAATCTTTAAAGGGTTGATGGATGGAATGATTCTAACCAGGGTGAAGGGCACTTAAGAATCCTTGGACCAAGATCAGAATGAGGAGCAGAGGGTGATCAACAATAAAGGGAAATTAAGAATCCTTTGCTACATAGACCAAAAGGAAAACTACGGAAGCTAAGGAGCAAATAAGAATTCCCTAGCTAAGATAGTTTAGTAGAAAACATTAAGAATGTAAACAGTCAAAATATAGTGCATTGAAGCAAATTCTAAAATATCATTCCAAGTTTAACATTCAGATTTCATAGAAACACATATGATTATTAAGAAACATAACGAAAAACAATAATACACATGAGAGAACACTTATTTGATTTTCACTTTACACAAGAATCCTGTAAAATGTCTGAGCTTTATTCCATGATCCAGAAGCCAATCCATTTTTTTGATACAATAAGACTTTGATTTAAGTGAAAAGTCTACAGAAATGTCTTTGAATCCACCCTCAATACTTCGAAATATGAAGTATTTATACAAATTTTTTTACAAAATATCATATAAGAGTTTGATATTTAATTAAGGAAATAAAAATATCTTCAAGCATGAAAATAGAGATAGATGGAAAACTAAATCATGTTGTCCCTGTTATTGTGGTAGTGCTAGCTGTTGTAGTTGAATTTGATCCCTTTAAGCTAGCTGATATTTGTACACTGGAATCATCTTTATCTTTAATCTTTTACTGATACTCTTTAACCTGCTACTCTTTGACCCTGTTAACCTGTCTCTTCCCTGTTTTATCTGGCTTCCTTTAGATTTACTATGGTAACTTATAGTAAATCTATCATTTTTTCCCACCATTCATCCTCATGTATCTTTATTTTGAGCATTATTCTGTAGATCTAGTCTGCCTCTGTGTATTTGGCAAAATTAGGTTTTATGACAAACAAATGTTTCACCTCATGCTCTAGAAAAAACAGATTCTCCAAAGTACCATACAATACTTTTCCAATTGGCAAGGCTTTGATACCTGAAGTGCTTGCTTGTTCCTTGGCCAACTTTCTCAGTTTGTCAATGTAGTCCAATTGGGTCATAAGTTTATCATGAATGGCCATAGGACTAGGAAGGCTTTTGTCCCTCAAAATTTGAAATTTGGGCATGTATCTGACAATGCCCACCTGCACGTTACAGAATTTTTCCTCTAAATTGACCATGATGTTTCTTTTTGAAAGAACCTTTTTGACTCCCAGGATGGCTTCAGTCCTATCCTCTATATCGAGCTCATGTAGCTCATGTTTTTTCTTGTTGTTCAAGAAGTGGATGAGTCGATTGGAATCCTTAGGTTTATCTCCAAAATCTTCCCTTACTTTCTTAATAGCCTCAATGGCCACTTTCACAAGTTCTGTTTGCTCAAATATAACTTGAATTGATGGCCAAATATCATTGACAGAGTCAATGATATTGGCCCAGAGCATCGCTCTGGTTTGTCCTAGTGGCTTTTCCAGTGTTAAATCTTTTTCTAGGACCTTGATTTCTCACCCATCCTTGTGGATTTCTGTGTTTCTTCCCTCTGCTAAATTTGGGCAAGCTTACAGTGAGTTTCTAAGCTTGCCACTTTCTCTTTTAGCCTTTTCAGCTCTGTTGCCTGGATGGACATCTCCTCCATGGTTTTCACCAGCTTTGTTGTTTTATCTGTTGAAGTACCTACTGTTGTAGATTCAGTGGTGTGCTATGGCAGGTGGAGATGTGGGTGCCAAAGATGCTGCTAATGTTGAAGGAACTGTAGTAGAAACACTGGGAATGGCAGTCCTAGAAGTGGTGGCCAAGTCACTCTATTTGGATTAAATCAATGTGTCTAACTATTTCTTTGTTTCTTTCAACTGGTCATTTAGCTTTAGGACCAAGTCCATAAGTTCTTCTTCTCCTTTTTATGTCTCCAGGACTTCTGTTGTCTGTGGGTGATGCAATGGTGGAATCTTGAGTTTCTTCTTCAAAGCAGCTATGTCATCATTTTTCTTCTTTATCAGTATTTCAGTGGCCTTTAAATCTTTGGGATCGTGTCCCAACTCAGTGATTAAGTCCTCTAAGGACTTGATTATGGTGTCTTTGGCCTGTAAAAAGGCCTTATCCAATTGGAGCTGAGCTGATATGTTATTCAAGGAGTTTTGCAATTGGTGGGCTGCTATGGCTTTCCTTGTCAAGGTGGAGTAAATCATCCCCACTGTCTACTTGTGCAGCTCAATCTAGTCAATAAGATGTATGTCCTTTGCCAGTACCTCGAAATCTATCTTTTTGAAGTCTGTTGTTGTTCTTCATTGCTGAGTGGTAGGTTTCACAAATGTCATCTGCATTTTGCCTTCTTTAACATCATAGGCTGATATACGCCTTGTCTGGTTTGTAGGTGCCATATTTAAGTACTGTGCATAATTTTGGGCTTTTAGCCTCTCATTCCTAGCCTTTACATATTTGTACCTTTCTTTCATGTATTGGTCCCTATCAACTGGCATCCTAAATGAGGACACTTCAACACTCTACTGCCTTTCCCACATCTGAGTGTGAGATGCGGAAGGTTCTAGTGTGCCCCCAGAGGGAGTGGCATGCCTGCTTCCTTCTCTTTCTGTGCTAGTGGCCCCATCTGTTTCTTCTGTGAATTCCTGTTCAGAGATAGGATTTAACCTTTGTCTTTTGACCAGGCGGGTCTCTGCATATGTTTGTGTGGTTGCGTTGCCTGATGTAGTGGCCTCTTCCCTATTCCTTTTGAGGATTTTCTCCTCACTTAGAGGAGTTTGCAAGGTAGGGGGAGTACTCATGATGGGCTTTGGTATAGCTGTTTGATTTAATTCCTCTAATAGGCCTGACTGCTCTGACTATTCTTGCACCTGGGATTCTTCTTCTCTATGTGATTCACTTTGTGCCTGTGATTCTTCTTGGATTTGAGATTCTCCTTGGACTTGAGATTCTCCTGGCACCTACAGGAAAGAAAAATCATCAAGTCGTTTCTCTAGATCAATTAGAACATTTTCAACTGCAACTTCAGTGTTATCCCTTTCCACTAAATTATTTTCCACCCAATCCAATTGATTTGGATATTTCTCTTTTTCAGGGATTCGGTGGTGAATGTAGGGAGCCATATTGTTTTCCTGTCTTCTGTTGCAGATGAACTCAAGGGGATCATATCTCTACATGAAGCTTTGTTTTAGTTTAAGCCTCTAAAGGATTTCCTCTACTTCTTTTCTAGCTTCTCGGCTATTCCATACAAAGGGGCCTAGTTGATCTTTGATTCTGCGCTAGGCCTTCTTTTTGGCTTTAACAAAATGCACCTCATCTGAATTGATTATCCGCCTGTAGTAATCCAGAGAAAATACCTTATTGGGAGGTATCTGGGTAGTTTATATGGGGCCAACTCACAACATAGATCCTAATTTCTGTGTGATTTTGGTACAAGTACCAATCTCCCACTTTGTGTTGTTTTAATAGCTACAGGATCCTTCTGATATCTGAACCGATTCTTGGAGGAGGACTTCCTAGCAGCATGGTCACTACAGGATGTACAAAAAAATATATGAAGTCTGTGTATGGATATGGGGAATCATACCTATGGATCAAAGGAGTCTAGAAAATCACTGACCTAGGATGACCTTTAGTATCAAGCTTTTGGAGAGTAAAGGGGAACTTGTCAGCTTGGTAATATAGAAAAAGGTGGCACAAAATTGAGGAATACTTGAATACTCTCTCATTACTCATCCTAAGAAATTGGTCATGCATTTTATCAGCTATGAACTTGGCATAATCATACATGACAACAGGAGACTGTCCTAGAGAGAAAATGGACATTAAGGCTAAGATGATTTCATCTATGTACTCACTGGTGGTATAGCCTAAAACACAAGAAATCATCGCTACTATGTCCTGACCAAATAGGGAAAATATGGTAGCCACATATGGAGGAGGATCTTTTGGGATATGCTTTTCCTCCCTGATGAAGGTTTGGAACATCTCAGCAAGTTTGTTAGTGGTAAGCTTGGGGAATATATCTAGTAGGTCTCCAATTGAAATAGGGGTTAAGTTCTTCCCTGGTTGTAGTTATAGCATTTCATTGGTTGACTCGACAATGATGGTGAAAAGTATGGTTTGGTCATGGGACATCACTTCTCTTTGACTGGGAATGTAATTTGCATGGAAATAATAGACAATTTTTGGAAAGATGTGTACCTCAGAAAATTGATAGTTGGGAAAATTAGACTCCCAAAGACCAATTTTGTTGGCGTTGTTGAGGTATTTATCTCTATATCAACAAGATAGTTTGATAGGAGATTCAAGGACAGAGGGCAAATTAGACTCCCAAAGACCAATTTTGTTGGCGTTGTTGAGGTATTTATCTCTATATCAACAAGATAGTTTGATAGGAGATTCAAGGACAGAGGTGTCCTTGATTTGGAAATATTTATCAGCAAGGGGAAGGTGGTCCAAGTTCAAGTGAGGAGTAGAAATTGGTTTGACATCCATGGTAGTTGGGGCTACCATTCTTAGTTCTTGTAGATTTAAGAATGGGGAAAATAATTTTTCAGTCTTTAAGGTAATGGTGGTTTAATTCTAGGTGGGTTTTAAGTTACTAAAGTTCCTCCTTAATTTCAATTAAGAAAACTTAGTGTCTGTTTTGGAAATTGAGAGGGTTTTTCAATGGATTTTGGCTTAAGTACCTGGAATTTGAAGAAAATTGGGTCTGAAGCAGGTGAATGGCTACTATGAATAGTTGAAAAAGCTTCAAGCAGGCTGGAAGGTAATCTGGGAGCTTTGCAGTGTCTTCAGGGTGCAATTATACGTGGGTTGATAGCTTGGACGTTCATGGATGTGTGCATGGAAGTTTACAGTTAGAAAAAAAATAAAAACAATAATTTGGAGCCTTTTTGGATATATGTGCAAAAACTCAATTTAGCAGGTACGGGTGTACAGTGATCATTTGTTGCGTAGCAGGGTGAACAATGGTAGTTTTGGCATGTAGCCGGCTGGTGGTACGTGGTTTACTTCGCACAATTTTTGGGTGCTTGGCGGTATTGTGGGCAAGCTGCCAGATTCCATTCATCAAGCACCACATTGCCTCAGGGGCCTAGCGGAAAACAACCCATTTCGGGCAGGTAACATTCAGATTTCGGGCCCTTTCGAAATCAACATGGGTCGTTGGATGGGGAGGGGAGAGATCGTGTGGTGGTCGGGTAATGGAGTTGCACGGAAGGTAATGGGGGGTCTCGGCGGGCATTTAAGCACGACGGTTTTGGCTTAATGCGAGATTAAGGCGGGGGTTAAGGTATTGGGTGGGATTTAATTTGGTTTTAACTAAATCAAGGATCAATTAATTAGTGGATGCGGGGTAGAAAACCTTAGTTTGTATAGTTAAACTGTGGTTTGATTAATTAATATTGTAAGATTTAATATATATACGGGAAACAAGTTTTATTAGGGATTTAATAAATAAATTAGTAACTTAGTCAAATGAGCAGGGGGGGACCATACCCTAAACATATGATTTTCATGTTTTTTAATGATTTCCGATAATCACATAAAGACTGAGGATATAATGTTTTTATGGGCTTTTTATGTGAAAATGGGTTATGTGTGGGGTACAAATACTTTTCCTAGGTAAAAGTGATTTAACCTTAGGAAAGAATATTATTTAGGGAAAATGGATGAACTAAAGTGGGGAATGAATGTTTATGAGGGGATTTTAGTACTTATTGCCTATAAGTCATTGAGCCGAGGGTCCAGTCCCTCCAAAATTCAAAGAAATGCTTTGAGCCTCTCTGACTTAGGGTTTTTAAGCACCTTGACCTTTATTTTGGGAAATTAGTTAAGTACAAGGTGAAAATGAATGAGGGAAATTAATTAATTCACTTTGATATCCATCTGCATGCTTGAGTGCCCATACACATTTGAAACTTTTATGCTTAAAAAGATGATGCACATGGTTTTGTCTAATCAATCATCAAATTCTGCAACCTTTCTACTACTTACCCATTTACTGATCCTACCATTTTTACTTCTCTTTATTAGGGTGTATTTGAGCTAGCAAACCCTTATCAAACCTTTTTCTTTTTCTTTAAAATAGTAAACTAACTAAATCTAACCTTATTACATCCAAGGGCTCAGATTAAATAGTTGATCTCCTTTTATTTACTCTACCTAATCTATTATCTGCCGGGATTAAACAGTTTGTTCAGATTTTATTCTCTATCTATGGACATGAAATTCAAAACATGAAATAGCCAAGTTTAAACATTTTGACTATCATAGATTGTGGCAAAGATTACAAGCTGCATACAATCATTTATTTTTCACAAAAGTAAATAGTAGTGGCATTTTGATTTGCACACTTTCATGGTCTTTTTATTTCTTGGGGTTCATATTTTTCATCTTTTTTGACATTTTTATTCTTTTTTTTCTTTGATTTTTTTTAGGACATACCCTCTTTACATTTTTTAATTTCTTTAATATGGAAAATATTTGCAGAAAGCAAAGGTATGTACATATTAGAAGGTTAATCTCAGCCATTCAAAAATTATGACTCCTATTGGTATAGGAACCTAACAGGGCCTAGGAAGAAGCAGATAACAAAATACAGTAAGAAGAGCGAAAGGAAAAAGAGGAGGAAGAGAATAAGAGTCTAGAAAAAGAGATAAAGGAGAAAGAAGAAAAGATTAAATAGGCCGAACAACTCAAGAGGAAACAGGCACTAGAAGAACAAGAGAGGAAGTGGCTGGAGGAAGAACTAAGGAAGAGTAAGGAGGAGGAAAGAAGGAGAGTTGAAAGGGGAGAGACTAGTAAGACATATGAGCTAGACACAGAGCATGATGAGATACCCCCATTAGATGTTCCTCCCTTTACTCCCCTCACTAGAGGGCACCTTCCATTACAAGAGTTGGGTTTCTCAGAAGAGCAAGAAGTGGAAGTCCTAGATCTCACTAAGCAAACCTTCGACCAAGTTAGCCTCAAAATTGTGCAGGAAAGGAAAAAGTATTATGCTAGAAACCTAGCGGAGCCCTTATTGGTCACCATAGCCAAGGAGATTATGCTTGACACCACTGTGAATCCAGAGATGATCTCCTTGGCTGGGACGAATTTCCTAGCCACCATGGAACATAATGTGGCCTTGATGAGCAAACATATTACGAAACTTAAAAATAGGCTTTACACATCAGAGCATAGGGACGCTAGAGCATAGAAGGAGAGAAAGAGAACAGGAGAAGAAAATGAAACCACCCATTTAATTCACTCAAGCACAACAAAATTCTAGGCAGCAATCAAAGGAGAGGTGGAGACCCTAGGGGAAGCCATGAAGATGGTCTATGAGGAGATGTGAAAGCTACACCACACAATGGCCCCAATCTTGGCAATACTAGCTCACACAAAAGAGAGGGATGTGATGCTAAGAGAAGCCATGGTCACTCTATATAATATGCATGAGTGATACGCCAAGTACTCAGGAGCACCAGTGGTAGTCCCCAAGAAGGATTGGATCACCATGTAAAGTGACAAGGTTCAGCTTCGCATCAAGGCCCATTCAAGAGAAAAACTAGCCAAAGATGTGGATAGGGTGTTGGCTTCATACAGACACCTGTTCTGTGGCCTAGAGTTTATGAATCAAATTCATGGAGTTCTATCCATCAGGGAAGTTGGACATGTAAGGAAGCACGAAGATATCTCAAGGGAAGTTCATGCCTTCATTGATACATATAAATAGGCAGCCCTTTCATAACATATGCCCATTACTAAACAAAATACCACACACTATGTGGTGGAACCAGTAAGAATGTACACCAAACTAGTAACTTTGAGTAATCAGGTGAATGCGAAAAGGACCACCCTCATACTAGATGCACTCAAATGCCTACATAGACATGATGAAGAACAACTACAGATCATCGCCATTGCAGCTGAGTACAAATTGTGGCACACATACCTAACAGAGCAGCTGAACCTCAACATCCCTGAGCTTAGTATTTTTGAATTGATAAATTAGATTAGCAACTTATGTTGTGAATTTTGTAATTAGATAGGATAAGACATTTTTGGAATGTAGAGGGTGATAAGGAAGTCCAAGAGTCATTGAGTAGTTGAAAGGTCATGAGGAAGCGCAAGAGTCAAGGGTAGGACAAGAGTCACCCTCATTCTATAAATACACACTCATGACACATTGTAAAGCACATTTAGCTGAGGACTTTTTGGGACATATTGTTTGAGAGCACTTATCCTCTTCTAATTGATGAAAGGAGTAATTGTTATGTTCCACTATTAGATTCCACAAACCTTTTATGCCATAATTCCCATGAGTATTTTTTCTTGATGGATCAGATGTTCCTAAGAGTTATTTAATGTATGGTCTGTTCATGTGTTGTCTCGTACTACAAACCTTTCTTTTCTACTCATGGATGGTATATGATTTCCTAACTCTATGCTTATATTGGTGAACTATTTCGTTGATATTGGCATAATCTATCATTAACTTTATGTTTACTTATGCTTATAGATGTCTGATTACTGTAAATTGCTTTACAATTGTTAAGAACTTTATCTTATGAACATGAGTGTTATCTAAACTCTGTTGATAGTTACTTTATGTAAGGTTTATGTTGTTTATATTCTGGCTATTCATGGTATGCACGTTATAAGATATTTGCCAATTATTTCCTTGTGTTTATTGAAGTTCATGCATTCAATTGAGACCGCATTTCACTTTTGTCCAAAGTGAGCTCAACACATCTGAACGGCAACCAGGCCTACATACTATACGAGATCCCTAAATCAAATGGTGTAGGGTCTAGTTGGGATCCTACACCGAGGAGATCCCCTTTGCTGTTGGCAGAGAATTCCAGCTCGTCAACAAGGTCATAGATGCAAGATCACAAATCAACACTAATACTCAATTAGATCAAAATAAACCTCAACCATGCTACCACATCCTCATGGTCCTTGTTTGCTTGGATGAATTGGTTTTCCCAACTTCAAAATCTGGCTACGGTCATGCATTAACACCAATCCTTGATTAGCTTAACATAAACCTTAATTAGGCTAATCAGTGGGTGCATTAATAGTGTGATAGAACCTATAGGAGTTCGAACCTTGCCAAACTTTAAACATGATTTTATCGATATTCCTTGGGATTTAGATCAAGTGCCATATACTATTGGAAATGACACTAAGAGAAATAGGAAATTGAATACTTAGTCTTATTACTAAAGTTGAGAAACTGAAGAAGAAATGTTTCAAAGATAGATGGTTCAAGAGACATGCAAATAATCATAAGAATACCACATTGTTGACTAAGACATCAATAACAAAATAAAAAACATGCACGAGATCTCAACAAGCTGCCCCAGAACTTGTCAATATTTGACATCAATAACAACACATACTCAATAGATAGCATGAGTAATTTTTTCTTATAATAGAAATATTGTTATAGAAATTTTTGGGCACTGCAACCCCAATCATATATGTCCATAAAGCAAGGGCTTCTGAGTCCCTAAAAGTGTTGTTTCATGCCCTAAAAGAACAAGGTCAGCTGATTACATCATCTCCCAAAAGTTCTCCACAGAAAATTGCTCAAAACTGGTCAAAACTAGACCATACAGGTTGCTCAGTGTAAAAGGTGTGATGCATCTCACCTGCCCAGTGTAAAAGGTGTGATGGATACTGGAAAAACCTTCTGTAGGGTGCAATGGGCGAGAATGGACAAATGGCAGAGACATTTTATGAGGTGGATGATCATGGAATCTTCCAGAAACTTCTCTTGTGACACTTGCCTCTATGAATTCACCCAGGGATGAGTAGGAGATCATCAATCTCCAAGTGGAATCAAGAACTGTCAGAGAGAAGACACTAATCAAAATCCCAGACGCTGACTCACCTCCCTGCAATCATCTATATATGGATCCCTCATCCCAGAGATCCAGAGGTTGGAATTTTGTATCTTGTAAGGAAGTGATGTTGGTTTCCTGGTGGAATATCATAGTGTTGGGTGATCTAAGCTTTTCATGAGGTGAAGAAGGGCTTTCATGCTGGGAGGATGACGCTGGGTCAGATCAATGGGTTGTAATCCTCTCTTCTAATCTTTATACCAATAAAGATATTCAAGTTTTCTTCCACATTCTTGTATGTCTAATAGTATATGCATTTGTGTGGTCAATATATATCTGGTCCTATATTGCTTATGATTGTAGATTTCTGCACTTTGAAGGTATTATGCTACTTTGACTTTACAGGTACTCTTTGAAGTGGAGTGGTCAAGGGAGAAGTGGCAAAGACTTGTCGGTGAGGAGAAGGAACAAGCAAAGAACCAAGCGCAAGATCGAGGTTGGTATTCTTTGATCCTCTCCTATCTACTTCTCATAAAGGAAAACGAAAGTAACTTTAATCTGTTTGTTTCTAAGATAGCTACCCATCTTAGTGGGACTAGCAGCTCTGCATAAACACTAGATTTCCCAATAACAAAATGGTGACTCCACTAGGGAGCGAATAGCTTGTTTGCTTGTTTATACTTGTTTGCTTTATAAACTTACAGATAAAGCCTGAAGTTAAGCCAGCTAGCCTTCGAACTACATTTTCTATGCAAGTGCAAAGTAGATCAATGCTGTTTCAGTCTATCTCTGGGTTTTGTTTATAAACTGAACAATCAATTTGCAAACATCCTAATTTCCCTAGTGGTGTCTCTAGTAACCTCATTAGATTAGCCCCTGTGATTTCTATTTATTGACTATCATTAGCTTGGCCTAAATCCCTGAACTAAGCTGCAAACTGTGACCAAGAACCAAGTTGAAGTCTCGTCCCTAGACCATCGCACTGTCTCCTCTTGGGAATCTGGATGCATCGCACCTCCCGTGTGCAGTAGGTGCACTGCATCGCACTTTCCTTGTGTTGCAGATGCGCTGATCAGATAATACCTCTTCTGCTTCCAGATTTTGGTTTCTTTGTTCACTCTCTTCAGCTTTATTCAGGAGTTTTGCTGTCTGTGATCAGTATATCACTGTGGAAAATCCCTTCCTTTGCATGATTCTGCCTCCATAGACAAATAATTGTGAATGTTTTTATGTATTGTGTTCCATTTACATTTCTCTTTTACAAAAAGTAGCGTAATCAAACTGTCTTCTTTTGATTTGGAAGTGTCGCAAGTGTCGTTTTCAATCAGAGAAAAGAACTCTATTGTTCTTGATGGTTGATTATACAGTTACTCTTGTATTTGATTTGAATTAGTATTTTTTCAAGTGTCGAAAGCAGTTTTCAATTCAAAGTCGCAAAGTGTCATCATTATCTTCCTTTCGTTTTTGAAGAGAAATTTGTTAGTACTGTCACTTTGTTAAAGATAATTTAGATTTATACTTAGCATTCTTCTTGTCATTCACACATTAAGAAGGCTGAAAACAAATACATGCATGTGCATTTGCATTTAGACTGATTGTTGGTTTGATTTAGGACAGTGCATCTAGTGTGTGCTCTCTGCTCTATGTTGAAAGATTATCGTCTCTCTTTCTTTAGTAGATAGGACTTTCATTGCAAAAATAAGATTAAACGATTGTTTATCATCTTAGATTGCATTTTAGGAATCGTATATCTACATCACGCGGTGAACCTGAAAGGCAAATTTCTTAAGAAATATCAACTGTAAAATAAATTCAATGAACATAAAAATGATTTGGAACCTAACGCACAACATTTACAAGTCTAGGTTAGAGACATATTCCGGCATTGTAAAGCCTGGTAACTATCACTTTCATTGTTGGTTGGGTGATTCCTCCTCTTTGAGACGACAAGTGCTAGTACGGACTTGTGCTCCCATGTACCGTCGAGTATATATTGGGAGACCACAATAGGCTATATCCTTTATCCATAGGAAGCCGTGTCTGCCGCCCTATCGATCGCAATGCACTGAACACAGCATTCGGGAATATTGATTGTCGTACCGTAAAAAGTATTCTGCAGTTTTGTGATTGGTTTGGTAATCCCTCTATCTAGATTTCAAGAGTAGTCTCTTTTGTTCCTTTTCAAACTCTTTAAAGGAAAAGGTCCACCTGAGCACTTGTCACTTCAGGCTCATTAAAAATCGAAGGATACTACAGTCATCTTTTGTTTTTTCTTGACTCTTAAAAATTGAAAAAGCAAGTTGTGTGAAAGCATCTCAAATTCATTTAATTCGGAATCATTTTCCCCTTTATTTTTAGTTGATTGAGTAATCCACAATCATGGAAGAAAGTCAATCGAAACCCCGTCGTTCGCAAAGACTTACGAGTCAACCATCTTTGTCTCCGGAAAAAAAACTATTCTGGACAAAGCGAACTCATTTAATCAGATCGAAGTCCCCTGGTTTGGTTGGAACAAGTGTTCCAACACTTTCAGAGACTCCAGTTACTCCAAAAATTTCTGGTATCTCTGCCTCTGCAGAAGAAGTTCCACAGTCATAAGAGGACAGTAGAACTGATCCTAGTGTGATGGTAAACACTTGTATTCTTGAACCGGCTCAATATATAGCTGGTTCGGAAGGTGTTATTCCCCAAACATCTGTCGCTGCAGAATCTATACCTTCTTCGGAAATGGAAATATTTTACGGACCTGACGGTCTCCCTCTTCCACCTGGATTGATTTCTATAGAAGAGATTGTGGAGGATCCTCCATCTAGTACTCCATCGCATTTTGGAGTTGGGATCACCCTATATCCTTCTTCGTCAGAAATTAGTCTCCCGTCATTAGAAGTTCCTGTAGAATCGCTAGGAAATCTTTTGGATAGACTAGATATGTCTGAACAACCGTCGACATCTAGGACTGTGTCATCTGACACAGTAGTGGCAGAACTTCCTACTGTTACTCCAACAATGTTTGCCGGCGTACCGTCTATCCCAACTAGCTCTCAATCGCTACATGGAATCCATCTAGCGGCTATTTCGACAGTATGGTTTGTTCCCATTTGTTCGTCCGGAATAATATCTGGAATCTCTTGTGTTGAGTCTCAGCAAATTGAACCTTCATAGTGTCAATTTGGGCAGTTCAGTCCTTAAAGGCAAATAATTCCTTTGAGTACTGGATTTCCGCTGTATGGGGGGAAATATACCCTTTCATTGTCTCCTCCAGGAGAACAAACGTACGAGAGTTCACAACATAATTCAGGTTATGTTGGAATTACATCCAATGATTGGGTGCCAATACTGCCTCAACAACCAAGAGTTGTATACTCAATGCAACAAAGTATACCTGTGTCAAATATCCCCACTACACCAGCTATTGTGATAGTGTCGCAAATGCAAGTGTTTCCTGTTGTATGCCAACCTCAAGTTTCTCAGGTTGCAATTCAACAACCTCTTGTCTCTACGATGCCACCATAATCATCGACTAGTGGCTCCTTAACTGGAGTGACCCAGTCTCAAACGAGTATCATCACCCCTCATCTTGGTCAAACGACCAGTATTGGACAACAACAAATGGTTTCACAACCATGGCTGGTGCAATATCAACAACCGCAATTCCAACACGTTTACCAAGGATCTGAGCACCAAATCTTTGCAAGTAATGGGAAACCGTATATTCAAAACGGTCAACATCAACCATTTCATAATGGTTATGCCCATCAACCTTACCAAAGTTATCAACATCAAATGCACTATGTTGGTATGCAAAGACCCACTGCTCAGGCAATCCCATCTTATCCTGAGTATGCTTCACCGAACCTGAATCAAGAGTTGCCCTTCATGGCAACTTTATAGTTACCAGATCTAAATTGGCTGACAAACAATCCAAATGCTTATGCCCCTTGGTGGCTAGTGATTCTACATAAACGTTCGTCAGATATTCCTAAATTTAATGGAAATATGGGCGAAGAACCATCGAATCATGTGATGACCTTTCATCTGTGGTTTTCATCTAACACTCTAAATGATGATTTGATTAGGCTTCACCTTCTTCAGTGAACGTTAACTGGTCCGACAACAAAATGGTATATTGAATTGCCTAGAGCTTCATTTGATAAATTCAGCACCCTAGCCACAACCTTTCTAACCCATTTTTAGTTACCCATAAGGTACGAAACAAGAATAGAGCTTCTCACCAATTTCAAACAGACAATGGCCATTCACATATCTGATCATATTCATGAGTGGCGACATCGTCATAGAATGGTGAAAACACATGTCCCTGATTAGCTGCTAGCTGAATGGTTTATTAAGTCATGATTACCTTCTATTACAGAAGATGTGGCAAAGGGAGGATTCGTCACTGAAGAGCAAGTCATTTCTTGTGCGCAATATCTAGACTTGATATATACTCAGTCTGACATGCTCTACGATAAAATCCCTAATGCTCCCAGACTGGATTTTTCTGTTCCTCCCTGTCCTAAACCAAACAAAGACTCTCATGCCGGCGATGGCATGGTAGGTATGAATAGCACGAAAACCATAAAGGTTACATCAAAGAAGGCCCATACGGTTTCAAGTCAAAATGCAAATGAAGAACTTCTCGCCTCAGAGGTGAATGTCGTGTCGAATGACAAAGCAAAAGAACCAAAGCAACTAGGGGGGCAAGATGAAAAAGAAAGGGAAGAAGAAAAAATAGGAGGAGTCGTCTCCT
Source organism: Pinus tabuliformis (assembly GCA_031772625.1). Classification (NCBI taxonomy): domain Eukaryota; kingdom Viridiplantae; phylum Streptophyta; class Pinopsida; order Pinales; family Pinaceae; genus Pinus; species Pinus tabuliformis. Next base: position 778,206,620 of record CM062812.1, on the reverse strand, counting down.
GAAAAATCTTTTGCAAACCCTCCTGGAGATAGGAAACCAAGTCATCCATGCTTCATATGTGATGAGGATCATTGGATGGAAGATTGTCCATATAAAGCCAAGCTTAGAAAATTCCTTAAGAATTCAAAAGCCTTGGCGGTATTGACTGATCCGTTTCCAAATCCAGGAACAAATTTGGTTGCTAGTGTGCTAATGTTGTCTGTTTTGAAGCAGCAAAATGATGCTTTGACATCGACAAGGAATAAAGATTATGGGAATCCACAGCTCTTGGACAACAAGGCTAATGATCAACCTAGTAGTTTGACAACAACTTCGACCGAAGTTGTGCCACCCATCATTCCTGAACTAACGATAAAGCCACCAAAGGGAGTAGTACACAAATCGACATTTAATCCTCATGCCAGAGCAGCACAGCATTATAATATAGTCGAGGATCTGCCCAAATTACCATCCGCTATGTCGACACTTGAGGTACTGCAAAATTGCCCCTCCCAAAAGCAGGCTTTATTATCAACGATAGGTGAGATTGACCCAACAGATTCCAATATTGTGTCTTTTAATCACAAAGGATATGACCCTCGGTTACCAGCTAAACTAGATTTCCTTATTCAAGCGAAAGCCCTCAACAAAACTGTTCATCAAACAATTATTTATGAGGGGGCATCTACATATATTATGTCGATGAGTTGCTGGAAAACTTTAGGATCTCCACCCTTGTCGTGATCTTCAACGACATTAAAAGCATTTGATGGACGAACATACACCCCATATGGGATTTTAAGTAACTTGCAAGTCAAACTGGGGGGCAAGACAGTAGAAATTGTTGTTGAAGTGATCAACGGAAACCTCAATTACAACATCCTATTGGGAACGCCCTGGATATATGCTATGGCTGTAGTTTTGTCGACCTACTTCGGGAAGATTGCATTTCCCTTCCAAGGAGGTATTACAATCGTCGACCAACAAACATTTCTCCCCAACAGTTCACAAGTTACGGGAAGCGTTCCGATGATCCATGAAAGCCCTCATTCGCTTCAAAATATCAGAGTAAGCCTACTAAAAGACCCTATATTAATGGGGACTTTTTCCCTACTGCCTCCAATAAATTTGCAATATGATATCTTCTATTCAAAAGATGTCTGAAAATGATATTAGCATGGAACATTTGCAGGTATTGCCTCCAAGCCCAATAGAAATATTGTAGCAATCAATGTTTTTGGTATGGGAGGCAAACCCAAATCAACGCTCATCAAGCGTTTGGATAGATGGGTCTAAGGAATATGGCACCCCTTCAGATCCTTGGTCGCAAGTACATACTACAGACGAAGGAATTGTTCAGTCAGTGATGATTGACGAGGCACCATGGGAAGATTACCACCATCATTCCCATCTTCCGGATTACAAGGAAGATAGTCCTAGTGACCTTAATCATCCCTTAGTTTTTGATTTTCTATCAAATATTGTAAACACGGTGGATTCCAAATGAAAATTGTCCAATATTGAAGAGACTATTGCCATAAATATCTCGACCAAAACAGATGTTGTAGAGAATATTCATGTCGGCAAATCTTGTTCTTCTTCAGAACTGGAAAATTATTTCGCTCTTTTTTACAAGTTTAGAGATGTCTTTGCTTGGTCGTATGATGAAATTCCAGGCATTGACTCGAGCATAGTTGAACATGAAATTAAGATGTATCCAGATGTCAAACTAGTACGACAACGACTATGCTAGGTGAACCCCAAGAAAGCCGTTGCCATCAAGGTAAAAGTTGAAAAACTTCTCCATGCTGGTTTTATTTACCCGGTTCCTCTAACCGATTGGGTATCGAATATTGTTCCCGTAATGAAGAAATAAGGAATGATTAGAGTGTGCGTCGATTATAGGGATGTAAATCAAGCTTGTCCGAAAGACAACTACCCTACACCCTTCATTGACCAGATAATTGATGAATGCGCCGGATGTGAAATATTTTCATTTATGGATGGATTTTTCGGGTATAATCAAATTAACATCCACCCACAGGACTAGTCAAAGACTACATTTATTTGTTCGTGGGGCACATTTGCATATCGCAAGCTACCCTTTGGTTTAAATAACGCAGGGGAAACATTTCAGAGGGCAATGAATTATGCCTTCCATGACATAAAAAACATCATTCAACCATATCTCGATGATTTTCTGGCTCATTCGCGAAAGCAGACCAATCATCCGCAACATTTGATTATGATATTTCTGCGTTGCTGACACTACAAGATACGACTCAATCCACACAAATGTGTATTTTTTTCAGTTCTGGTCGTTTACTTGGCTTTGTGGTCTCAAAGGACAAGATTTGTCTCAACCCATGTAAGGTTCAGGCAATCATTGATTTTCCTCCGCCTTCAAATTTGCTTCAGATTCATAAACTCCAAGGGAAAGCAAACTTTCTGAGGAGGTTCATTCCAAATTACGCCGAATTTGCTAAAGGTTATACTCGTCTATTGAAAAAAGAAGTACCCTTCATCTGGGATCAGGTTGCGCAAGCTTCCTTTGATGCTTTAAAGGAATCCCTAATAAAAGCATCATTAATGTATGCTCCTGATTATCAAAAAGACTTTAACCTGTATCTGGCTGCAACAGATATGACCATCACAATGGTATTAGTTGAAGAAGAAAATGGAATTGAGCATCCTATATATTATTTGAGTAGAAACTTAAATGATATGGAAAGAAAATACTCCTACGTTTGAAAAGCTAGCTCTCACAACTGTTCAAGTGATACAAATATTTCGACACTATGTCCTCTTTCGAAAAACTACCATTTTGTCATATTTCAACCCCATGACTTATATATTGCCGCGACAGTTGCTGGGGGGCAAATATTTAAAATGGATAGCAATTTTACAAGAGTTTGATCTGGAATTCAAAATATCCAAATCAAAGAGAGCCCTGATTTTCGCAGAGTTACTATGCGATCTCCCATTGTCATCCAATGATGCAACCTCAGAAGAAGCGATCGTGGACGAAGCTTTGTTTATGATATCTTCAAGCAATCTGTGGTATGGAGACATAATAATCTATCTCCAAACCCAAACATATAGGTCTAATACCTCCCACTCAAAATAACAATGTATTCGATACCAAGCAAAAGACTACATGATCGTCGGTCATACGCTTTACCATCGAGGTATCGATATAGTTCTGCAAAGGTGCCTCACCCACGAGGAGGCCGAAAAAGTCCTGAATGATTGCCATTCAGGCGCGTGTGGGGGGAATCAATCTGGTTACGCTACAGCGCAAAAGATTTTACGTGTAGGATACTTCTGGCCAACAATGTTCAAAGATTGCATAACCGTAGTCAGAAGTTGCCATGCCTGTCCAATCTTCGATCACAAAATCAGAATACCACCCGAACCTCTGCAACCAGTAGTTGTTGTTGGGCCATTCGCCAAATGGGGCATAGAATTCATGACATGTAACCCCACCTCGACCTGGGGGCATGGGTATATCATACTCGTAGTAGACTATTTTACCAAATGGGCCGAGGCAATGCCTACATTAAACAACAGCGGCGAAACGACTGCCCTCTTCTTTTTCAGTCATGTAGTCTCTAGATTCGGTGTTCCACACACCATAGTTACAGACCATGGATCACATTTTCACAATCACATTATGATTGAGTTGGCTGCCAAATTAGGATTGTCCCATGACAGCTCTACTCTGTATCATCTGCAAGCTAACGGACAAGTTGAGTCAATCAACAAGGTCCTGAAGCGCATGCTGCAAAGGATGATTGGAGTCCATAAAAGGAGTTGGCACCTGATCCTGTACTCAGCCTTGTGGGCATACCGAACATCGGTGAGGAATGTGACAGGGTTTACACCCTTTCAACTGGTGTATGGCCTGGAAGCAATCCTACTGGTTCAGTGCAAAATCTCATCCCTCAAACTCGCGGTAGACCTTCTCCCTGGAACTTCAGAAGAGGAAGCTCGTTTCTTGGAACTAATCCAATTGGATGAAAACCGTCGTGATTCCGCTTTGGCTAACGAAGCCCATAAGAAACGAGTGAAGGCGTAGTTCGACAAGAATGTCAAACCCCGTGTTTTCTCAGAAGGTGACCTGGTCTTACTTTACGACGAAGAGTCCGATAAATTTGGAGCAGGTAAGTTCAAGTCTTTATGGATGGGCCCCTATATTATTAAGCGTGTATTAGCAAAAGGAGCCTACGAGTTAGTGGATTATGATGGGATCCCACTGGCGCAACCCTGCAACGGGTTGTACCTTAAGCGTTACTATGCTTGACTCAAGATAGTAACCCCTATGCTTTTGTTACATTTTTGTTTTCGCTAAGAGTAATTGTTTTGGTTAAGTGATCCACTTTTGCATTTGCTGCAGATGTTGAACCTATTGGAATCATTTGTTCGATATGCCGACGGAGCGAGTCGTAGTTCGCGGAACCTATCTTCTGCGGCCTGGGCCATCTTCAATCCAAGTGGCGAGTTAGTGAGTTTCAGAGGGGTATGTATTGGTCGATCAATGAACAACATCGCTAAATACAGTGCGTGGATAGAACTCCTCTCTGATTCCATTACACATAGCATATGCTGACTGATATCTACAACTCACCGGTATCTACTCCGTACGGAATCCAGCTATCTATCGCATGTTCCTAAGGGTCAAAATTTTGGAAAGGAAGTTTGATTCTATTCAATATCAGCATATTTTCAGAAATTTAAACACATTAACGGACTCATTGGAAAATTATGTGTTAGATAGACATTTGCAACATTTATAAAAGAAGCATTTCATCAATATTTGCATCAAGATCATGTAACTTAACCAAAATAAAGCTCCAAAAATCAAAAATATATATAACTATTTATGGTTTATACATAATGTTCTGTAACCAAGAAAAAATCAGTCAAATGACCCAAAACTCAAAATGCTAGGGGTTACCCTAGTCTAATGATGCTGGTGATAACAAATCACCACCTGTGCAATCATGCGTAAAAGCCTAGTCCATCGACTCGACATGCGCGTAGTATGTCATTGCAACCTCAGAGGCAGGTCGTCGGTCCTCACATATGGAATACCAAGAGTGAGACCTTCGGCCTGATCCTACAATGCTGAAAGAGTCTCGGCCACATCAAGGTCGCGAAGGATAGCCCTCCCCACAGCCTCTCCCACTGGAACGGTAGCTGGTGCTCTCAAACGTACTGCTAGCCGAATTGGTCTAATATCTGCATGAGAACATGAGTTTTGATTAGTCTTCATAGAAGAAAGCATGAGGACATTATAAAAATGATAAACAGAGATATGGTTAGAGAATTTACCTATAGCACCCCACTGCTCACCAGCTGGCAGCACCAAATCCGGGTCACCTCGGAAATCCATACTGGCATATGGACACTCGGCATAAACCATCTCCTGGCGGTTGAACCACTCGAAGAAGGTATTAGAGAAAGAAACCTGGGACTGACCAGCATGTCGGTCCATGAGGTAAACCCATCTCTGTATCCGTGGCTCAGTTAGTGGAGGTAAACCAAGTGAAATGTACTGCGGCTGCATCAGTGGGATCTTTTCCAAGGCGAAAGTGGTAAAAATAGAACCATAGCCGAAATTCTTGGATTTTCCACTTTTTACCTTGGTCAGTTGTTCTTTCATAAAAGGGAGTACCGCGTCACACCAGTTGAACACCTTTTCTTTGAGGCATTCCAAGGCATACTGCATATAGGACCTGTTAGCCACGTGAAGAATCGCACTACCAGCTAGTCTAGCAAAAGTGAATAGAATGGTCCTGAAGGACCGGTCGGTGACATCTCGGATGTTGATCTTGCCGTCCCTACTTGGCTGAGATCCTTATCTACAGTACCAGGGAATGTAATCTCTGACGGATTCGCCCCCACGGGCAGAACCTGATAATGAGAGAGGGGCACCATGCCTAGATAAACTGGTCAAAAAATAGATGTCCACGATAGTCGAGGGGATGGATTTGCCTCTGATATGGAACACCTGGTTGATAGGATCCCATGCATCGAGGAAATATTGCAACAAGTTGATTTGTTTCCTCATGCTAGAGATGCGGAAAAACTTGAGCAGGCCATAGTTCCGCAATGCAGTTACCATACCCGGATCATGTAAAGCAACCATGTCCTCTTCTTCATGCTCGCATTCTCACCATGTAACAACCCTTTGGCTCCAATTAATCTCTACAAAACAAACAAGAGAAGAGTTAGGGTCCTGATTTGGCAAAAAGTAGGCAAAAATTCCATGAGAAAACAGTGGAAAAGTTTCCTTTCTTGCACCCATTGCACCCCAATAGTGTACTAGGTGAGATGCGTACTGATTGGCCAATGGCCAAGCCAGTATGCATCGCAACTTTTGATATAGGAAGGGTGCGATGGAGCCAGGGAGAACTTTTCAAACCCCAGAGGCTCAGAAAAACAGGGAAACATGCTTAGAATTAAAAAAGGAAGGAATGAAACTGAAGAGCTCAGGTTTAGCTCTTACCTGGTCTAGACGGTGCCGAGAATCATCCATAGAATCTCTCGGAATCAACTAGTGAAAATCAAGGGGGAAGGCACCTCCAAAGCTCCAACAAACCAAAGTTCAAATGAAATGGTAAAATGAGGGGTAAAAACCACTTTTAAATTACTTTTCAAGTAATTCGAGTAAGGTATTAGTGTTTTAACTCATTTTTCAAGAATGTATTATTCGTTTCTAATCGGTTTGATGAAGAAATTGAATAGGCAGTATGACCGTCAAAAGAACAAAGTGTTAGCGGTGAAATCAAATAATCAATGACCATTATCATGAGCAGTTTTTATGTGAAGTTCAAGCTCGTTAAAAATTAAACCTAAGCAATGAGAAAATGTTCCCTCAGAGTTTAAGCTCATTAAAAAATGAACCAATTTCTGGTAAATAACCATTGTGAATGCATTATCATCAGCTCCTGAGCCTTGGTTGTGTTCTCATCATCGCCTCCACTCTGTTTTAGCTGATCATTCACCTCCATTTGATTGTTTACCCCTTTTGAGGAACAAATGCGATAAGTGATTTTGTTAGCCATCCTTGTGACAATGTCGTGACTGGAAAATTCCAAACCTTACCTGGAATCAACTGCTACCTGAAATTATCACTCGTTCCTCAAAAAACGAGTCTCCTTTATGCTATTTTCATCTGACTCATAAAATATGAAAATATTGCCGAGCAGTTGGCCTCTCTAGCTCGTTAAAGCTACAGGGAGTGCTATCCCTCCTCTAGATTTTAATCTTTTTGGACCCGAGGGATTATTACAAAAAAATATCGAGCGCTTGTTTTGTTCGGCTCATTAAAGTTATCGAAAATTCATCCCTTTCGTATTATTTTATACTTTTTCGGACTTAAGGGATTATATGATGAAAAAGGATTATTGGAGTTTCCTTTACGTTCCTTTTCATACTCTCTAAAATTGAAAAGGACCGAGTTATCTTTGTCATTAAACGCGTTAAAACCAATAGCGACAAACTTGTCCATATAGACAAGAACATGTTTCACTGTCGCTAAGCTCGTTAAAACATAGTGACGGGTTTGCCCGAAGGGAAAAATATAGAACAAGCATATGTTATCCTCCTTAAGCTTGATAAAAATAATGAGGTACTGTTCAGCAATGACTGGGGAAAGATTGGGAAGAAAACTTGAAGAAACTTTATTGGTAGCAAAATCGCTCTTGAGCATGACACTTTCACTCCATGTTTGAGTCGGGTTGGGTTATTCCGTTCACCGGTCATATTACCATTGGTCCTCCATACCATCCATCTTTGGGGTTAATGATACCAATCCATTTCAAGTGTCGCCGATATGTTCAAGAGAAGTCGATCAGAGAATTTACCAACCCATCTTGTGTCTAATCCACTGCAATACCTTTACGCTTCATTCCTTCATGACCGCCACCCTGAACCCTGTATCATCAGATCGTTTTCACCTCCAAAAGTCATTTTATCCATTCTGTGTCATAGTTGTGGGATTAATTAAGGCCCTCCTACGACAGGTCACTTCTTGTCGACATCAGCTCATTATCGAAGAAGTCGACCTAGGAACAACCCTTTTAGTACTTTGAAGCTTGCATGCCTCAATGGCAAGTTTCTCACTTTCGGCGACATGTTTACATCAATGGCCTTCGACCGAGAGATTTTGCATGGTGTTCAATGCCAAGTCCCATTTTCACACCATGTGAATTTTACTGTCGTACCTTGAGGGTCATCATCATTATCGGTGATTCCTCTTGCACCTGTTGACAGCTTACATCATTGGCTGGTAATCAGGTGATGTCTTTCGATGTTCGACTCCAGAACAGTTTTCACATGGATCAACTTGTACTTCGGGTGAAGATTGGATGAGTTTGAAGACCCCAGATCTAGTTTCATCCATCCGGGCTACGATATATTCAGGAAAATAAAGACATCAAATGTACATCATTGCTGCACAGATGATGATCCGAATCAAAGGATGATGGCTCTATCAGAATCATCAATCTGCCACATAGACGGTTGTCTGTCCTATGTAAAATGAAAATGAATTTATAAAGTTGAGCATCGAAATGCCTGCCTCAGCTAGATCATGAAAATATTACGAAGATAATGTATTGTATTGTATCTTATTACAGGTCGTCTTCCAATTCGAAAAACCTCGGATCCTCATGATAAAGCATTTCACCCGACATTAAAAGATTAACAACCTCATGCTTTAGGGGGCAACTGTTATAGACATTTTTGGGCACTGCAACCCCAATCATATATGTCCATAAACCAAGGGCTTCTGAGTACCTAAAAGTGTTGTTTCATGCCCTAAAGGAACAAGGTCAGCTGATTACATCATCTCCCAGAAGTTCTCCACAGAAAACTGCTCAGAACTGGTCAAAACTGGACCATACAGGTTGCTCAGTGCTAAGGGTACGATGCATCTCACCTGCCCAGTGTAAAAGGTGTGATGCATACTGGAAAACCCTTCTGTAGCGTGCGATGGGTGAGAATGGACAAATGGCAGAGACAGTTCACGAGGCGGATGATCATGGAATCTTCAAAAAACTTCTCCTATGACACTTGCCTCTTTGAATTCGCCCAGGGATGAGTAGGCGATCATCAATCTCCAAGTAGAATCAAGAACTATCAGAGAGAAGACACTAATCAAAATCCCAGAAGCTGACTCACCTCCCTGTAATCATCTATATATGGATCCCTCATCCCAGAGATCCAGAGGCTGGAATTTTGTATCTTGTAAGGAAGTGATGTTGGTTTCCTAGTGGAATATCATAGTGTTGGGTGATCTAAGCTTTTCATGAGGTGAAGAAGGGCTTTCATGCTGGGAGGATGATGATGGGTCAGATCAATGGGTTGTAATCCTCTCTTCTAATATTTATATCAATAAAGCTATTCAAGTTTTCCTCCACATTCTTGTATGTCTGATAGTATATGCATTTGTGTGGTCAATACATATCTGGTCCTCTATTGCTTATGATTGTAGATCTCTGCACTTTGAAGGTATTATGCTTTTTTGACTTTACAGGTACTCTTTGAAGTGGAGTGGTCAAAAGAGAAGTGGCAAAGACTTGTCGTTGAGGAGAAGGAACAAGCAAAGAACCAAGCGCAAGATCGAGGTTGGTATTCTTTGATCCTCTCCTATCTACTTCTCATAAAGGAAAACGAAAGTAACTTTAATCTGTTTGTTTCTAAGATAGCTACCCGTCTTAGTGGGACTAGCAGCTCTGCATAAATACTAGATTTCCCAATAACAAAATGGCGACTCCACTAGGGAGCGAATAGCTCGTTTGCTTGTTTATACTTGTTTGCTTTATAAACTTACAGACAAAGCCTGAAGTTAAGCCAGCTAGCCTTCGAACTACATTTGCTATGCAAGTGCAAAGTAGATCAATGCTGCTTCAGTATATCTCTGGGTTTTGTTTATAAACTGAACAATCGATTTGCAAACATCCTAATTGCCCTTGTGGTGGCTCTAGTAACCTCATTAGATTAGCCCCTGTGATTTCTATTTACTGACTATCATTAGCTTGGCCTAAATCCCTGAACTAAGCTGCAAACTGTGATAAGGAATAGGATAAGGAATATTCTAATTAATTTAAAAACTAGTGCATCCATATAAATTAAATGGTTGACAAGTGTCAATAGGTATCATTTCATATTAATTATGGAAAAACCTATTTAATCATACATCTCAAGTTGTTAAATTAAAAAATAATAAAAAATAATTAAATTATAATCTTAGTTAAAATTATTACTCTATTAATGATAAAAGAAATAGTATAAAGGTAAACATATATACATTTTGAAAAAAAACATGTAATAAGATTCTCAATCATGGAAATTCACCCTCACTTTATCATTGTTGGGCCATGCAACAGGTATAAATTTACTCTTGATTACACTATTGTTTTCCTCCTTTTTATGCATTTGTGCCATGATGTAATAAGGTTTTGATAGAATTTCGATAGAAAGTGAATGAAACTGCTTTTGATGCGATTTGGCTGTCAAAACTAACTTTTGTTGCCTTTTATGCAGAGATTAGTGAATGGGACAACTATTGTTCAAATTATTGAATAGCAAAGGCTAAACAAGGAGAAAAGAGCACATCTTGTGTAGTCAAATTGAGAAGCGAATTAGGAGGATTGGCGCAAGATGGAAGATTGTGTGATAATAGTATTTAGTTGTCAATTCCTCAAGATCTTCTGATCCTGAGGAAATCTCATTTATGTCTTTTCCTCTTTGACTATAAGAGGGGAAAAACACATAGAGTAGAACAACCTTTCACCTTTTTACTTCAATTGTAATTTTAATATACAGAGCATTATTCTGAAGGATACATCATGTTGTAATGACATTTGGATTTGATGAATAATATATAATTCGTGTTGTTGTTCATTCGCAATATTCTGAAGTAATTAAGCAGTAATCACTGGCAGCTTGGGCCCGGTCACTGGTGGATTTCACTGTTGTTCCCTGTTTTATAGTTTACCTTTCTTTTACTGCAAGTTTAATTACTCTGTTTTATAGCTTTACGATTGATTTACTTTCACTAGTGTTGAGTTTGTGTATTCATTGCGTTAATTCTTATTTCTGTTGATTGGCTTCATTTATTTATGTCGTAGATTGATTTAATTATTAGGTAAGAATCATTTCTTGTTAATTGAAAGCCAGAGTGTTATTGGTTAGATCAGGTGTATTACTTTTATGTAGAAGTTTAGATTCAGCTGAAAGAGCTCTGTTATTGCTACGATGCACTCGGTTGATGTAATTGGAATTAGAACTTCTTGATTAATATTGAGTTTTGGTTTTGATTAAGATTGAGTTTGGTGCTTGAATAGGTTAATTTCCTTGAATTTACAAGCTTGATATTTATGGTTTGATCCGTTTACTTTTGTATTGAAATTAATAAGATATCTTAAAGCATTCCTCTCTGTAGATATAATGATTTTCATCACTTGCACATATCGTGTACACTCTTGAAACAAAAAGACTTACCCAAGTTAATAATCAATGTGAGGCATTTAGGAGTTCTAAGAGACACCTTATATGTGCCCAAAATTTTGGCGCCATCACCAGGGAGAGTGTTTCCATTTTATAGAAGATGATTTATGTTTGATAATTGTTTGTTGTGAAAGAATTGGGTATTAAAAATGGAAGTTTGGAACCTGCGTACGAGCAAGTAAAGTGCTTGCTCCCTTGCCCGCATTTCAGAACACTTACATAAGGATTGAAGTAGAAATAGATGTTTGATATTTGTTTGTTGTGAAAGAATTGGGTATTAAAAAAAGAAGGTAAGAACCTACATACAAGTAAGTAAAGTTCTTTCTCCTTTGCCCGCCTTTTAGCAAAATTGTGTAGGAATTAAAGTAGAAACAAATGTTTGAATTTTTGTATGAATGACTAAGAAGAAAAGAGTACAAAAAGATATAATTCCTTTGCCCAGATTTGAAAAATATAAGGGATCGGTGCCCCTTGGATGATCAACCTTCATTGATGAAATCATCAAGAAATCTGAGTCTCAGTCATCAGTAGGACCTCGAAGCGTTTCTACAAGAAATCCTACTGTAACCCTTCAGGCCATAGGATCACCATCTGTAGCTGACACTGAGATTCACAGCAAGACTAAAGGGTCTAAACATAGTTTTTAGAGCATTGAAATCTTACAACCTAACCCTTTATAAGAAGGGAATTCTTGCATCCTCCGTGAAGGAGAAGGAGAAACAGGAAGTGGTGAAAAGATTAAATCATCATAACCAAAATCTCCTGAAGTAGTAGTTGAACAGAGGACACCCAGTATTCCGGACCAAGATAGTGCTTTTAAAATCATTCTAAAAGTCCCTTTTAACCCCCCCAGGAATAGATCTCCAGCTCCAGAAATCCCTGAAGAATACTAGCATATTTTTTATCAAATGGCTAATAATCAACAACAACCTCAGACCTCTACATTACAATACCCTATTGTTGATACATCCGTCAATGCTCCCATGAAAGGTATTCCATTATAGAATATTCCTACCTTTCATGGGCTAACTTCAGACGATCCTAATGAATTCCTTTTTGAATTCGATGTTTTATGCAGGGGGTATGATTATACTACCGACCCCCAGAAGCTGAAGTTGTTCCCCTCTACTCTGAAGGGGGTAGCTCTGCATTGGTTTATGTGGCTTGGTGGAGGTATCATCAATGATTGGGACCAAATGAAAACAACCTTTCTAAAAAAATACAAAGATTATTGCTAAACTAGAGAACTAAAGGATGAAATCCTTCAAATGGTAGCTAAGACTAATGAGACTCTTGAAGAATATGTAGAACGTTTTCAATATAATCTGCAAATATCTCCTTATGTAAATTTTCCTCCTGAAGTTCTTAAAACTACGATGATCAGAGGTATGAAAGACCAATGGGTAGAAACACTAAATTTAATGGGCAAGGCTGATATTTATCAAGAAGATTATGACAATATTATACAATTGTGCATCAAGTGTTCCAGAGGCAGAACAAGGCTGAAACCAACCAAACATGATGCGATCACCAGAGACAGTAAAGCCTCAGGGGGAAACATTACACGAGTTGAAATTGGAAATCTGTTGGAAGATTTCAAGACTGATATCTTGGGGACCCTGATGATGCAAGCCAAAAAAATAGGCTGAAGCATAATAGAACCTGGCTATTTTCTGTCCATGTTGTAGAAACAAACACAATCATAGAGAAGTGTCCACTAGATATGATACAAACATGCACCATTTGCACTAAGGATCATGCCATGGAAAGTTGCCCATCGCTTCCTAGATTAAAAGAAGTTTTCAAGGAAGTAGAAGAGGAAGTGTAACTAGTATATTTGTTGAACAAGCGCTATCAATGGCAAGCACGTCTGACATGTATGCTTACAGAACCTTCTTCGTTCTTTCCTTCCTCATAATTTAATTCTCAGTAGTATTGAGGGGCAGCATGGTAGAACCAACCACCTTTCTCTACTTGGCCAGCTCAAGCATTCGCTATGCCACCATGGCCCAACCAATCAAATCCAAATAATAATTGGCCAAATTCCTCTTACCCTTCACCATTCTGGCAGAACACCCCCCATTCCTCTCAATGGTCTCCTTCTACCTTACAAAATCAAAACTGGAAACCAAATTGGAAACGATCCACAAACCAGCCCATGGGGATAGTTCCTCTACCTCAGCCAACCTTACTAGCACCATATACGTTGTGGCAAAATCCTCAACCTAATATACGACTGCAGCTCCCAGCTCAACCCAACCCAAATCCTAACAATAGACTAATCAAGTCAGTACAAATTATTGAGAGTCTGGACCCTGAAGTTTAGTTGAGAGAATGTAATGAACTTAAGTTAAGATCTGGACGCGTAATTGCTGCAGAAGGGGAAAAAAATTGCAACCTGAAGTTAAAGAAATGCATCTGGATAAGCCTTCGACTATAGATGACCAGCAAATAAAATAGGGAGAAGATATAGTCAGGTAAAAAGATCCCGAGCAAATTATAATTACTTCTCCCCCGTTCCTAGAAAGATTTATAATACCTTGACCAATTGAATATTCTGACTTTGATCTTCTGGGTGAACTCAAAAATCTCTATATAAAAATACCCCTCCTCCACGCCATTCAAGATATTCCGATATATGCTAAAACCATTAAAAGATTGTGTGTAAAGAAGTCTATGAGGAAAAAAAAAAATAACACCAACTGTCCATGTCGACAGAAATTTGTCTGATTTATTACTAGGAAAAGAGACATCTGTAAAATATAAAGACCTGGGAAATCCCATTGTCACAGTACAAATAAATGGTTGCTCTTTTCCTAATGCTTTAGTTGACTTAGGGGCAGCCATTAACATTCTTACAATGAAAACTTGTGAAGTGCTTGGCACCACAGCCTTAGAACCAACCACTACCTTGCTGGAAGTAGTTGATCGTTCAATCATTAGGCCAGAAGGAACATTACAAGATGTGATGGTTTCTATGGACTCTTGGGAATATCTGGTAGATGTTTTGATCATTAACCCCAGAAATCGGCTAGATGGGCATCCCTTAATACTGGGAAGGCCTTCTCTAGCAACAGCTGATGCTTATATAGGCGACTGAACAGGCAGTATGACCATAACTAGAGGGAATGATGTAAAGAATCTAGCTTTATACCCTCCTGCTCAGCCAAGTCTAACCATTGTAAAAACTACGAAACAACCAACATCATATTTAAAAGAAAATATTCGTTCACCATTGAGTGTGGCAGATGCACTTGAATTCAAAAACCAAATAGAAGATGATGTCATTAACACCTTTATCAATCACCCTGCTGCAGTGTCTAATTTGAGATGTCACATGATTGAAGCAGTCCTTGACAATGATATTGAAGAAGATTCCTTGAGAGACATTAATGACCAACCGATACCAACAACCATTGTCTATAATAGCAAGCCTATTGAAATCGAGCAAGGGAAAATCCTGAATATTAACAGTAATCTGAGTAATGACCAGCAACAAAAACTTATCCAAGTCCTTAAGAAATATAAAGGGGCTTTTGCATGGGACTACCTAGATGTGAAGGGGATTGACCCTCGGTTATGCATGCACCACATCTACACTGAAAAAGATGCAATACCCATTCAACAACCATAATGTAGATTAAATCCTCATTTAAAGGATATTGTGAAAGAAGAGCTTCAAAAACTGTTAGATGTGAATTTTATTTATTCTATATTTGATAGTAAATGGGTTTCTCCATTAGTAGTTGTCCCCAAAAAGAACGGAAAATGACAGATGTGCGTTGACTACAGAGAACTCAACAAAGCAATGCAAAAATACCATTTTCCCTTTCCATTTATCGACCAAGTCTTAGATACACTAGCAGGAAAGAAATTCTTCTCTTTCCTGGATGGCTTCAGTGGCTACAACCAAATTGAAATTGCCCTTGAAGACCAGGATAAAACTATGTTCACCTGCCCCTGGGGAACATTTTCTTACAAGGTATTGCCTTTCGGATTATGCAATGCACCTGATACATTCCAAAGAGCCATACTCAGTATTTTTTCAGACTTGATAAATGAAGTATTGGAGGTGTACATGATAATTTCACACCTTATGGATATGACTTTGATCAGGCATTACAAACATTGGAGAAAGTCCTAGAACGGTGTATTGGTACTAGGTTATGTTTAAGTCATGAGAGGTGTCATATGATGATGACATAGGGCCTGATCCTGGGTCGTTACATTTCAGCTGATGGAATTCAAGTAGTTCCAACAAAGATACAGGTAATCCTCTTATTAGCTACTCCCTGCACTCAAACAGAGGCACGTAGTTTTTTGGTATTTGCTGGATATTATCGTAGATTTCTAAAGATCTTCTTGTAAATTGATGCACCTTTATATGCCTTGATAGAAGATGTTGATTTTATATGGACTGATAAATGTGACACTGCCTTAACAATTATGAAATGAGTTCAGGCTTTTGTGATCCATATCAATTTAGAGAGAATTTTTCGGCAAAAATCACAAGGAATATCATTTGTCGACGCGTTTCGAACCAACCAGTGTGGTTCATCGTCCTGACGATGAACCACACTGGTTGGTTCGAAACGCGTCGACAAATGATATTCCTTGTGATTTTTGTCGAAAAATTCTCTCTAAATTATGAAATGGTTAGTATTGATAGCACGAGTATTATGAGGCCCGAATTGGGATATACCTTTTTAGATTTCATCAAATGCATCAGACACAGCCATTGGAGCTATTCTTGGCCAAGAAGAAGAAAAGAAACCTTACACTATATATTACATCAGAAAAAATCTAACTCCTTCTGAGTTGAATTACACACTAATAGAAAAAGAGTTTCTAGTTGTTATTTATGCTATCAACAAATTTAGACACTATATAATTGGATACACTATATTTCTATATACTGATCAATTTTCCATTAAGTATTTAGCTAATAAACAAATTACAAATGGAAGAGTTACTCGTTGGTTACTACTTTTGCAAGAATTTGACATAACTATAAGGGATCGACTAGGGAAGGGGAACCTTGTGGCAGACTTCCTCTCCCGAGTGCCAAGAATAGACAATACAGTGGCAGTAGAGGATCGATTCTTGGATGAACATTTCTTTGTTGTGGCTATTAAAACGCCATGGTATGCAGATGTGGTGAATTACTTAGCAGTGGGAAAATTTCCCAAACATCTGACACCTAGAAAAATGAAATTGATTGTGCAGCGTAGCACTCGTTTCTCTTGGATTGGAGGATACCTTTTCCACACAAGAGCTGATATGCACATCCGCAGGTGCATCAGGGAGGATGAAATTTATGACATCTTAAAAGCCTGCCATGATGGACCTTGCGATGGACATTTTGAAGATCGCAAAACTGCACATAAAATTTTACAGATGGGCTACTACTAGCCCACTATTTCTAAAGATGCTAAGAAATTTGTCCAGGCATGTGATAGTTACCAAATGGTGGGCCGCCCTCACCGATCTGATGAAATTCCCCTACATCCACAACTGGTGATAGAACCCTTTGAGCATTGGGCATTAGATTTCGTTGGGTCATTCAAACCACCATCCAAACAGAAATCGTATATATTGGTTGCAATAGATTACATAACTAAGTGGGTGGAAGCAGTAGTGTTACCAAGAGCAACATAGGAAACTGTTATTAATTTTCTTTTCAAAATTTTTGTGCGGTATGGCTTACCCAGAGAAGTAATTATTGATGGGGGGCCACAGTTCATGGGTCACAATATTACTACTACACTGAAAAATCATCACATCACACACAGAATGACTTCTTCGTATCACCCGCAGGTGAACGGGCAGGTGGAGAGCACCAACAAAGTTATCAAAGCTATTCTAACAAAGATAGTCTCATCACATCGACGAGACTGGACTGCTCGACTGCTAGAGGCCTTGTGGGCGTATCGCACAACCTGGAGAAACACTACTGGATACTCTCGGTATCACTTGGTATTTGGTAAGGAACCCATTTTTCCCATAGAATTTGAATTACAAACACTAAGGACAACCCAGGAAGTGGGACTGGATTTAATTGAAGCCCAGGTTAATAGGTTACAGCAAAGGAATGAATTAGATGAAATTCGGCTACTGGCTCTACATCATACGACACTTATTCAACAGAAAAGAGCCAAATGGAATGATGCCCTGATTAAGAAAAATACATTTCATGAGGGTGACTGGGCATTTCTTTATGACTCGAGGTTTCAAGACTTCCCTGGCAAACTGTAGACTAGGTGGTTAGGCCCCTATGAAATAATGCAAGTACACGAAAATGGCACTCTTACACTAGCCACCATTGATGGGTTTGGTTCTTCTTTTAAAGCGAACAGGCATCGGGTGCGCCTCTACCAAAAACCTCTTACTAGATAATCTTTCTATCACTAGATATGTGAGGACCCCACCATGTAAGTTTTAGCTGCAGAAGGCAATCCTTCGGCAACTTCATCTTTATAAATTTTATGTCTTCTCTATAAAAATATGTAAATTTGATTGTTGACTTGATTTTTTTTCTTTTTCTTTTTCTCTACTTGTTTTGTTGTTCAGTTAATTGAACAACTGCTGTTCAATCTATTGAATAGTCGTTGTTCAATCAAATTGAACAACATTTTCTTTCTTTTAGTTGTTTTGTTGTTCAATATATTGAACAACACTTTCCTTCTTTTCATTGTTTTGTTGTTCATTTAATTGAACAACTGATGATTCAATCTATTGAAAAACTGTTATTCAGTCTATTGAACAACTGCTGTTCAATCTATTGAACAACACTTCTTTTCTTTTTTGCGTTGTTTTGCTATTCATTTAATTCAACAGCTGATGTTCAATCTATTGAACAACTGTTGTTCCATCTATTGAATAGCCGTTGTTCAATCCAATTGAACAACACTTTCTTTCTTTTCAGTTTTTTTTTGTTCAATCTATTAAACATACTTCTTTTCTTTTTGTGTGGTTTTGCTATTCATTTAATTGAATAGCTGCTATTCAATCTATTGAACAACACTTCTTTTTGTGTGGTTTTGTTGTTCATTTAATTGAACAGTTGTTGTTCAATCTATTGAACATCACTTATTTTCTTTTTTGCATTGTTTTGTTGTTCGTTTAACTGAACAGTTGTTGTTCAATCTTTTGAACAACCATTGTTCTACCCAATTGAAGAGAAATTTGTTTCTTTTGTGTGACTGCTCTTCACTTATCTCAGCTCCATTTTTCTTTTGCTTTTCATTTTATTTTCTTTTCATGGCATGAAGTACACTACTTTTATGAGGACAAGAATTTATGGATTCTATTGAAGGGAGTTAATACCATTAACGTTATGATATTTAATGTGATAGCTTCTTGATGATAGAATGTTTTCAAGAAAAGGGACACAGCTATTTATATACTACTTTACTGCATCGTTTTCTATTGTACATGATATTAATTGATCATCTTAATACCATGCTGGTTCCACCCTTCCTAGTTATAATCTTCTCTATCTATAACAAATAAGACTATGGGTATACCTTTTCTATTGACATGTTCAACTTCTTCCACCATCCCTACTCTTAAGGAGTATTGAGCCTCCCTCTATTTATCATAAAAATGTGTAATAACAAAAAAAAATTGTCTTCAGATGGAGGATAGGGGGTCTCATTACGAGCTAGCCTACCATGTTCATAAGGTTGTAGCAAAGTGACATTCCCATTAACACCACCACACTAGGGTTATGATCCATTGGATAGAAAAAATATCCTTGGAATAGGAGGCCTCATCATGAGCCGGCTTGATCACTTTTGCTACATCCTAGTGAATGGCAGTGTGGTTATTTGGTTACCACGCCAGCACATTGATCTCTTCTGTAGAACAACACTAGAACTCTCCATTTATAAATTGACGATCGTAGCTCATATCTGTTAAAAAGAAACCCTGTCGAGGCTATGGATGCCTGCTGGTAGGGGAGGCTCTGCTTATATTATTGAAGTTATATCTTATCATCAAGTATTGATATGATACCCTCTTCTTATTCTTTCCTTTTATCAGAGAAATTATTACCTTAATTTTTCCTTGTTTCAAACCTTTATGCATGAGATACTTCTTTTCAATCAATCATATCATTCTCAGCTAGAATACCATCAGCAGAGCATCTTTTTGGCATATTGTTGTCCTTTTATTTCTCGCATAACTTATCATCAATCCAAAGCATCCTATCTCTTATTCATAACTATCTTTACACACTCCGCTCTCATTATAACCATACCTCTTGCCATCCTATCATTTATATGCGTACTCTGTTTCATTCAATGTCATACTATTCATTCCCTTGCCTTGCCGTCAGAACAACCCTTTCCCTATCTACTCGGTCGTAGGTGACCTCTCTTTTTAAGGAGGGGGAGGATTCCCATTATACCTTTGCATGCACTATATTTATTCCGCTTATTGGACTTGATATGTTGCTATGATATCCCATGATCAAATGACATGTGGTAGTATGATAGTCTAAGAATTAATATTATTAATTATCATGGAAATTCTGCTTGACATTATGGAATTTAGTTGTTACGTCTACTTGTTGTTCCATTTTACCAAAGCAATTGTTGTTCTCTGCTACATTTTTCTTGTTGTGTTAATATTTGAAAATTGTAGGGTGAATATTGGAAGATTCGAGCATTATGGGTGGAAAGTCAATTCACTGAGAACCCTCAGTGTTGGAAATTTCTGACAGAGCCAGAGAAATTCTAGTGAAAGCAGGACGGATGTCATATTTCACTAGGCTTCAGGCCCCAAGCAGTGAAATCATCCTCGAGTTTTTACAACACTTATAGAATGGGAAGTCCACAGTAAAAGGTGTAAGAATAACAATATCGGAGGTTGTGATAGCTGAATTTTCCAGGCTATCAACAAAAGGAGCAGTATGGTCTAAAAAGCACGTAATGTCGCATGATGCGGTGGAGATTTTCAAAGACACAGGTGAAGAACTAACTTTAAAAGGCAAGGGCATTCAGCCGTCCTCTTTGGAAGAACCATGATGCAAATTGGAAAGTGTCGTCCAGAAGTACATTACCTATGATGGTTGACGGGAAGTGGTAAAACCATGAAAACTTAAACTCTTAGCCGTTTTAAAGCAAAAGCTTACTGTCAATTTGCCATTTTTCTTAAATTCGGTATTGAATGATACAACTAATAGAGTAAGACAGGAGAAACATCCTGATACTATAATCAGTCATCATGGTTTGATCAGACTGATTGTTAGTCACAATCTTGCTCAACAAAATTTAACTTGGGATAATTTTATAGCACCACTAGAGATTAGGCCAGACCTTGTAGTCCAAAATTCCGCAACCTTGGAAAGTGGACAGCAGAATCCTGTTCCGAAGAGGAAAAGATGTGCTCATACAGTAATGGGACCTCATAAGCTTAGATTTTTTGTGAGGCCAAACCCAGTTTAGAGGACTTTTGTAGATCCTAAGGATAATGCCGAATTCCCGGAAGTGCCATCTATTCCAATTACTGTACAGGACTCTGAACCAGAAAAAGAAGAAGAACCCAATTCTGAACCTGAACAGGAGGAAGAACCTAATTTTGAACCGAAACAGGAGGAAGAACCTAATTCTGAACCAGAACAGGAGGAAGAACCTAATTCTAAACTAGAACAGGAGGAAGAACATGATTCTGACCCAGAAAATGAAGCAGTGCCTTCTCAAACACCACCTATGAGCCCCCGAGATGATTTCTTGCAGGAATTTGAGGAAGGGATTGCCCAGATACTTGAAAATTTGAATGCATATATGAAACCTAGAGGATCACTTGACCAGAACTTGAACAAAGTTCAATCCTCATAAGATTCTGGTTACACGTAAATTTTGCCTTCCTTAGAAGCTGCAGACTGGGAAAAGGAAGTGCATACAGAAATAATTCATGAATCTGATAACCAGTCAGGTGACACAGTTATAGTGGAACATAGCCAAGATGAGCACTAAGAACCCTTAGATACAAATCCTATTGATAAACCTGTTCCTACAGAGGACGCTTCTCAGAAGAAGCGGGTAGCCGAAATAAAGTTAAGGAAGTTGAAAAAGAAATACCATAAGCTTCAGAAGACAGTTAAGCGGCTACATCGGAAATTAAAAGAAACTGCAAATAGGAAAGTTCAGAGAACTACTCCTGAGTTAGCCACTGTGGCCACACAAATAGAAGTATGTTAAGGTAAGGCAATAGGAACCCAGACCGAATCTATTTCTACTCAGATGGTCGCCACACAAACAAGCCCTCACATAGATTTGATAGATATGGCTATTCAGACAAAGGAATTATCCTCTCACAATAAAAGCACCTAGATAGAGGAAATTTTCAATGACGCTCCATCAAGCAGTGATCCTATTCTTCTAGAGTTACAGGAGGAGTTGGTACAGGCCCAGCTTGCTTTAGCGCAATGTAAGAAGGAGACGGTTCCTCTGCAAAAGTATTAGGAGCTGCAAAAGCAATTCAATGACTTGACCATAATTGAGAGTGAAACTTTTGATAAGTTCAGGCAGGAGGAAGAAAAGCAGAGGAAAGTAAAATCCAAGCTAGATAAGGTCGTGGGTTAGATCGATGCTATTTTCTCTTTATATTCTGATGTCTTATCTTGCAGGTCTCTTGCTACAAATTATGCTCTATTTTTATTGGAAAGATATTTACTGTTGAAAATTAAAGCTGTTAAGGCTGGCAAGTGAGTTGAATGGAAGACAACTGATGAATAAAATGATGTAAGGAGCATGGGATAAAAGTCCAATACCTTCTCTGTGAAATTTATTTGCACAATTTTTTACTAGAAGGGGAGGTGGATAATAATCCTAGCCTGTTCGTTGGGGACATTCAACTCGAGGCCTTCATTTCCTTTGCAGTGAACCAACTCAAGTGGTCCAGGGATTATAACATATCTCAAAGGAAAGAACATGGACTGGATTTGTGGGTAAGGGGTGAGCCTACTCAACCATTGCATCTTTTTGTTAAAAACAGGAGGCTCATGAAACAGTAGGGAGTAATTAAGACTCTAGGGCCTATACATAAAGAAATTGTGCAAGCAGGAATGACATATTTCTTATCCATACAAGAAGGTTCCTTACTTGCATCCAAACAGAGATGGATGGCCTCTACCAATAGTGTCCAGAATAGAGAACCACTTGGCTACAGGAATTTTAAAGCCGCCGCGGGCTATTTTGTCACATACAGTAATATTATCTTGAGGGAAGGACCATATTGTCTAGGATGTCGATTTAAGAGCCCAATTATTCGGTACCCTCCTAAAGGATACCAATCTGATTACAAGTTTCCTGAAGGTCATGAAGGGATAACCTTTGAAAATTTAATACAAAAGCACGGTTTTAGGTTGTATAAAGAAAAGGTCTTTCCTGCTTACTCTTTAACTACATTACATAATAACTACTTATTTTCATGAGGACATGAAACAGGGTAAGAAAGGGAGTATGTTGGGTCATGCAACAGGTATAAATTTACTCTTGATTACACTATCTTTTTCCTCGTTTTTATGCATTTGCACCATGATGTAATAAGGTTTTGATAGAATTTTGATAGAAAGTGAACAAAACTTCTTTTGATGCGATTTGGTTGTCAAAACTAACTTTCGTTGCTTTTTATGCAGAGATTAGTGAATGGGACAGCTGTTGTTCAAACTATTGAACGAAAAAGGCTAAACAAGGAGAAAAGAGTGTGTCTTGTGCAGTCAAATTGAGAAGCGAATCAGGAGCATCAATGCAAGATGGATGATTGTCTGATAATAGTATTTAGTTGCAAATTCCTCAGGATCTCCTGATCCTGAGGAATTTCATTTATCTCTTTTCCTATTTGACTATAAGAGGGGAAAAACGGATAGAGTAGAACAACCTTTCTCCTCTTTACTTCAATTGTAATTTTAATATATAGTGTTATTCTAAAGGATACATCATGCTGTAATGACATTTGGATTTTATGAATAATATATAATTCATGTTTCTATTCATTCACAATATTCTGAAGTAATTAAGCAGTAATTGTTGAGCCCCAGAACTACCTCTCTTCTACATACTTTTCTAAACCTTTTCTCTTCCATTTTCCCACATCAGTGCCTCATAAGCTATCAAAGATTGTTACATACTGATTCTAGGAGTACATTTAAGCGGTTTTATAACTATATCCTTGTGTGTGCTATTTGATTTATATTTTGTTCATAAGTGACAGAATGTAGCCACTTTCCACAGCTGACCCGCAATTCTGTAGCTCTTTTCATTGATATGTATGTTACAGGTGTCTGCAGGTGAAACGAGGCATGTGGGTAGCTCAGAAATGATCTACACATGGAAGGGGTCCTATCTGTTCAGCTGAATTTGTGAAGAAAGGCATTGGTCAAAGGATAGTCAAACAAAGAGTCCTACATCAATTAGGTCTCTGTTTCAGCACGTGAAAAGTCCGAGACCGTTCCTGAGTTCATGGATCCACTTTTGACAGCTACATGCCATTTCCATGACGCAAAGCAAACACCCACCTTTTGTAGATTTAATGTTTATGGCAACCAAGAGGTTGAACTTACAGGTTATGTCCTGTTTACGTGTCCTCTGCTGAAGATTTCTCTCCAAAAGACAGTTATCTATTTTCCTATGTAAATAAAGCATTTGCAACGTAAGTAGCTAGTACAGATATTAGGCTTGATGCTATTGTTTTAGCTTTAGTTTTGTTGTTGTAACAAGAAGACATATCCTCAGTTTTGCAATATAGAACCTTTGTTTTCTTATGACTGTTTAAAGTGTGGTTTTGAGGTGACAACGTGTTAACCAAAGGTTGTGTAGAGGGCCCCTACTGGCTGAGGTTTTTGTTTTTGTTTTTGTAAAGTTTTTATGCGCATTTTATCTTATTTCCAGTGTATATTTCTCATAATTTGTTTATGGTATTAATCATTTTATTCCTGTACATGATTTTGCAGCATTGTTATATTTTTCACTAACACTGATCAGTGCCTTTTAGGATAGGTTGTGCTTAAGCTTTTTAATATAATTTTTGCATCAAGTAATGATATGATATTTTCTTCTCTACTGAACTTTTAGCTTTTAAATTCTAGTTGTTATGCTTTGATTTTAGTGAGATTTGTTTGCTACTATTAGCTAGTTTAGATATCAAGTTCTTCATGTTATTTGATGTTATCTCTGGTGCCATGGCTTAACCCGAGAAGTTAATTGGTGAGCTATTGGATTATAAGTGAAGTAATTTGAATTTTCTTTCATTAATCTTCAAGTAGATAATTTAGATATCAATTCTTCATGTTATTTGATGTTATCTTCGGTGCCATGGCTTAACCCGAGAAGTCAATTGGCGAGCTATCGGATTATAAGTGAAGTAATTTGATTTTTCTTTCATTAATCTGCAAGTAGGTAATTTAGATATCAATTATTCATGTTATTTGACGTTATCTCTAGTGCCATGGCTTAACCCTAGAAATTAATTGGAGAGCTATCGGATTATAAGTGAAGTAATTTGATTTTTCTTTCATTAGTCTGTACTTTTTGGTTTTGAGTGTAGTAGTTTAGATTTTATTTCTATAATTAGATGGGTAGCAGAGACAGTAATTCATGATCAGTACTTCGTCTTTTGCTTGATTTAAGTAGCTGCATATTTACACTTTTGTTCAAGTACTGATTTTATCAATAGAATGTTTTGAGATCTTTTGAAGTGCTAAGTTTTGGAAATTACCGTAGGAGACATAAACCTTGTCTTAAAATCTATATCCATACTTGCCCTCTAAAAGTATTCTTAAGACCTGAGGATAGGATTTCCATTTGCATTAGACATTTTAGGAGACCAACAAGAACAAAACACCAAAAACAAGATAAAAACTGAAAACAATAAAAGTAAGAAATAGGTTGTCTTGCACATACAGTGCGCCACACTTCATCAGTTTACGACTCCCAGATTGATAATTAATGTAGCAATTTAGGACATACTAAATTGACTAAACATTTTTGGCACCGTTTTCGGGGAAGTGTAACTAGGTAGCCTATCTCTTACATAAAAAAAATAGGGAAAATTGGACAATTTCTTGAAGTATCCTCTCCTCTTGCACCTAGTGTGATATGGAGGATTAGAAAAGAGAGTTATTAGTTAAATAATTTCTTGAGTATGCTCTCTTCTTGCACCTAGTGTGATCTGGAAGATCAGAAAAATGGATTATTAGCCCAACTAAAAAAAAATCATTGAAAAATAAAAAAAAATGACATGCATAGAGCAACAGATTCTAGGGGAAGGTTTCTAGCTAGGGGCAAAAGTTTGATTTTTACAACTCCAACTACTTCAAGGCATAGACAAGATACACCTCCATCCTAGACTCATACTCCCAACCTTAGGATTCCTAGAATTCAAGGGGTAGCAACTAAATTAGAAGATTCTCCCACACTATCTACTAAATCTGATCTAGGAGAAGAACCCTTCTTCACCTCTATAGAGGAACATATTGCAATAGAAGAAGTAGAATCACCTAGAGAAGAAGGGGAGGAGGAGAATCTCTCTCATCAGCCAATAATAGAAGAACTGGAAGACCTTGAAGAAACGATCATGGTAGAAGAAGTACTAGATGGAGAATTTTCACTATTTTGAGGAGGGGGTAGAGCTGGAGGTAGAGGAAATAATGGAGGTGGTGGTAGAGGAAACAATGGAGGTAACAATGGAGGAGGTAGAGGTAATAATGGGGGAAACAGGGAAGGAGTTAACTCATTTGGATTCCCTATAGTCGATGAAGAAACCCATACAACAATGAAAAACATTTGACCATCTGTCCTCCCAAACTTTTATGGGTTGTGAAATGAGGATCCTGAAACATTTCTATTTGAGTTTGAAGTCTTGTGCCGAACCTATGACTATATGGAAGACTACCAAAAACTCAAACTATTTCCTTCAACATTGAAAGGAGCTGCTCTAAAATGGTTCATGGGATTAGTCACTCAATCTATTAGAACTTGGAATGATATGAAGTAAACATTTTTGGATAGATATCTAGATTATTGTATGCCCACTAATCATAAGGATGAGGTATTCAAAATGATGCAAAAAGAAGATGAGAACTTGGAGGATCTACTTGAAAGATTTCAATATGACTTAAAGAGAGAAAAAATGAAGAATTTAGATGAGGAAACTTTGAAAGCCCATTTATTGAACGCCATTAGAGATGAATGGATAGATATTTTAAACATGATGGGGAAGGGAGACATTTCTCAACTTCCACTACATGACATAGCAGAACTATGTGTCCATCTCTCAAAGGGAAAATCTAAAACTAGAAAGTGGCCTAGAGATCCTTCTCTTATTAGAGAAAACAAATCTGCAACTGGATCAGTAAGTAGGGTAGAGATTGGAAATATGCTTGATGATTTCAAAACTGACATTCTAGGGAGCCTTAGTGAACAACTACACACCCATAAAATTCAAAACAAGCAGAAAACATAAGTTGATTCCTTAGCCATCTTTTGCCAAAAATATAGAAAGAAACATGCTCTAAGGGAATTCCCCTTGGATGAAAAAGTTATAGAAACATGTATGATTTGCTCAAAGAGTCATGAGACCAAGGATTGTCCTTCAATCCCTAGGCTCAAAGCTGTCTTTCAGGAAGATCCAAATTCAGTAGAATCCCTTTGTTTTGTTTCAAGAAGACCTTGGCAAGGGCAATAAAATCAAGGATTTAACAATCCTATGAATTTTCAGCTCCCACCAAATTGGAATTCCTGGCAACAACCTTGGCCCCAACCTCAAAATCTGTATCAATCTCAATCATGGACACAAGGGGTACAAAATCCTTATGGGATATTTGCTCAATTTTATAAATATCCTCCATATTTTCAAAATCAACAACAAAATCCACAACTTTCAAATCAAAGCCCACAACTTTCATTTCCATTTCCACAACAACAACCTTCTCAACAAAATCAAAATCCTCAACTCTTGCTTCCATTTCAGCAAAAGCCAAATCAACTACCAGCCCAGCAATTACCAAATCCCAACAACAAAACCCCTTAGAATGCTTACATGGTAGAAGGACAACAATTTCCTTCCTATATGATTGTTCCTCTAGATCCTAATGATGTTCAACTTAGATCTGGTAGAATTTTAGAAAAGGAAAAACCTTCCATAGATGTTCAAGAAAAGGATGCCTCTGGGGAGGATTCTATAAAAGTCAATAAAGGTTCTGAGGAAGCATTCCTTCAGTTACAAATCATTCAAAAAGAAAAACAAAAAGAGTCAACCCCCACAACTCCTATAGTTGAGCAACCTGTATCTACATCCACACCTCCTTTTCTTGAAAGATTACAAATTGACAAAGGGGTGGAAAAACAAATCTTGTTCCCTGACTATAATTTCCTAGATGAATTAAAGAATGTCTATATCAAGATTCCCTTGCTACAAGCCATTAGAGAGATTCCTATTCTAGCAAAAACAATAAAGGAGTTGAGTTTTAAAAGACCAGGTAGGAAACCAACGGACACAAAAAGAATCCACCTGGTAGGAAAAATAGCAAATATCATGATGGGAAAGATTACCATGCAAAAATATGTGGATCCAAGTAGTCCAGTTGTCAAGACACACATAAATGGGATAGAAATTCCAAAGACATTGATTGACTTAGGGGCTGCTATAAACATTATGAGTAGACAGACTATGGAACAGCTTAAACTTCCTAATCTTCTTTTTACACCTACCTTACTGCAACTTGGATAGATCAGTAATCAAGCTAGACGATGTACTAGAAGATATTTTGGTCTCCTTAGATTCTTGGGAATATCCAGTAGATTTCATGATTTTGTCTCCAAAGAGTAATCTAGGAGGGCACCCACTCATCTTAGGAAGACCTTGGCTAGCCACAACTGATACTTTCATTAGTTGTAGATCTGGGGACATGTACATTTCTGATCGTATTTCAACAAAGAAATTCAATTTGTATCCTTCGGCAAAAGCAATTACAGAAGTAGGAGACAATGAATGGGTCGATGATGAAGATACTATACAACCTGTCTTTACTCTCTCCGAAGTTAGTGAAGATAGTCAAATTTTGAATACATTAGAAAATTTTGAAATATCTTCAAAATATGACCACACACAATTCAGTTAGATTCTGATATTGAATATTTGTTATCAAGGCAAATGTCTCTTTACTCTATGGAAGAGTTTGGCAGTTCTACAGTTGAAATTTTTCCAAACAAAACATTGAATATCAACAAAAATTTGGAAAAGTTACATCAGGAAGAGCTAACCAAAAACTTGCAAAAACATTCCGCTGCATTTGCATGGGAGTATACTGATGTGAAAGGTATTGACCCCAAGACTTGCATCCATGATATCTATATTGAGGGAAAAAATAGACTAATCAGACAACCTCAGAGAAGGATGAATCCAAATCTTAGGGAGATTGTGAAAGAAGAGCTCAAGAAATTACTCAATGTGAACTTCATTTACCCAATTTCAGATAGCCGATGGGTTTCTCCCTTGGTTATAGTACCCAAAAAGAATGGTAAATGCAGGGTGTGCATTGATTACAGGGAATTGAATAAAGAAACTTTGAAGGATCACTTTCCTTTGTCCTTTATCAATCAAGTATTAGATACATTAGCAGCCAAAAAGTACTTTTCATTTCTGGATGGTTTTAGTGGCTATAATCAGCTTCAGGTAGCACTTGAAGATCAGGATAAAACCACATTCACTTGTCCATGGGGAACTTTTTCTTACCGAGTGCTTCCTTTTGGATTATGCAATGCACCAACAACATTCCAAAGAGCAATACTAGGATTTTTTCTGATCTAATCCATGATTGTGTAGAGGTATTTATGGATGATTTTACAGTTTATGGTAATATATTTGAAGAGGCATTAGAAAATTTGGAAAAAGTACTTATAAGATGTAAAGAAACGAACCTTTCATTAAGCCATGAAAAATGCTTTATGATGTTTACTGAAGCTATTGTTTAAGGAAATCATATTTCAGGGGATGGGATTAAAGTTGATAAATCAAAGGTTGAAGTCATCTCCAAGTTACCTATTCCAAATTGTCAAAAATATGTTAGAAGTTTTCTAGGATTTACTGGATATTATACAAGATTTATAGAAAAATGTACCAAAATAGCATCTCCACTCTTCAAACTGCTTACAAAAGACTTTGAATTCAAATGGAGTCCTGATTGCCAATCAACATTTGAAGCTTTGAAAACAAGAATATCTGAAGCCCCTATCTTGAGAGGACCAGATTGAAAACTTTCTTTCCATATTTCTACAGATGCTTTAGATACAACTCTAGGAGCTGTGTTGGGACAAAAAGACTTGGTTCCTTATGCCATTTACTATACCAATAAAAATTTGACTCCCACTGAGTTGAATTATACTGTGACTGAAAAAGAGTTCTTAGCTGTTTTTCATGGAATTAATAACTTCAGACATTATATAACAGGCTATGAAACTTTTATTCATACTGATCATTTTGCAATTAGATATCTAATGAACAAACATGTTACTAATGGCAGAGTTACAAGGTGGCTCCTACTTTTATAGGAATTCAATATTACTGTGTTAGACAGACTACGGAAACAAAACACAATAGTTGATTTCTTGTCTAGAATTCAGAATATCAAAGAAGATTTTCTGTAGAGGATAATTTCCCTGATGAATACTTATTTGCAATAACTACTAAGCTTCCTTGGTTTGCAGATATGGCTAACTATTTGGTCACAGGGAAACTACCTCCACATTTGTTTCCTAGTGAAAGAAGAAAGATTATTCAGCAGAGTTCAAAATATTCATGGATTTCTAACGAATTGTTTAAAACAGGGCTAGACTTTGTGATTAGAAGATGTGTCAGGGAAGATGAAATTCCTGATATTCTCAAAGCATGTCATGATGAACCGTGCAGTGGACACTTTGCTGACAACAGAGCAGCCTATAAAATCCTTTCTTTAGGATATTATTGGCCGTCCCTCTTCAAAGATGTAAAACAATATGTCAAAAGGTGTGACAGCTGCCAAAGAGTAGGGAAACCTACCCCCTCAAATAAGATGCCATTAGAACCACAGGTACTCATCGAACCCTTTGAAAAATGGGCTTTAGACTTTATTGGACCTATTAATCCTCCATCTAAACAGAAAAAGTATATATTGGTATGTACTGATTATGTCACTAAATGGGTAGAAGCCAAAGCATTATTTTCTGATACTGAAAATTCAGTTGTTTGTTTTCTTTATGAGGATATTTTTACTCACTTTGATGTTCCAAGAGAAATTGTGACAGATCAAAGAGATCAATTCACATCCAAACTGGTCGAGAAGCTTATGGAAGAATACAAGGTCAAGCACAGAAATCCACTCCTTACCATCCATAAGCAAATGGTCAAGTGGAGTCCACAAACAAAGTAATTGAAGGCATCATTACCAAGACTGTTCATCTACACAAAAGAGATTGGGCAGAAATGCTTCCTGAAGCCTTATGGGCCTACAGAAGCACATGGAGGAACACAACAGGACATTCTCCCTATGAACTTGTTTATGGGAAGGAAGTTCTGCTCCCCATTGAGTTCCAAGTTAAGACCTTTAAAATGGTAGTTCAATTGGGAATGGATCTATCAGAAGCCCAAAAGCATAAAATGGAGCAGTTGAATGAACTAGATGAGATCAAACAAGAAGCAATCCTAAGAACTGATCTAGTTCAACATCAAAGAGCTAAGTGGCATGAAAAATACATCAAGGAGAAAAAGTTTCAAGAAGGAGATTGGGCATTGCTATTTGATTCTAGGTTCAAAGATTTTCAAGGTAAATTTCAGGCACATTGGCTTGGGCCATATGAGATTGAATTTTTTTTTAGCAATGGAGCAGTAAGAATCAAAACAATTGATGAGTATCAAACCCCTCTCATTGTGAATGGTCATAGATTGAAGATCTATCTTAAGCCACTCTCAAAGGAGGATTTTGTCAAAATATTTTAAGATAATTCTGCAATAAGGTTGGTGAAGAAGAATCCTTCTGCTCCACCAGCCTAGTCTTTGTTCTTTTCATCATCATCTAAAAAAAATTAAAAAAAATTAATAATGTATAAGCCTGAAAACCAATCACTGATTGGAAGTCTTATACAGAAAATACAAGGAGAAAATTAGAAACCTCTGACGCCCTATATTTTCCAAAAAAAATAATCTCTCTCATTTCACTCATAGTTGTTTCGTTTCATGTCATTTCATTTCATTTCATTTCGCCATCGAATTCCACCAATAAAATTTTTTTCATGTTCAGCTTTCCATATATCATTCATTCAATCATCTTTCATTTCCATCCATCTCCATTCACTTCGCCAAGTGATATGTTATTCACTATGTCAGTTTCCGCAGCAGAATTCTAATTCTGCAGCTAAATACTGATTCCACAGTTGATTGTTGATTCCTCGGCTAATACTCTACTACTCTGCAGTGACAGTCAAATGTTAGCCAAGTAATGATGAAAACCAGATGCAGGTATGGAAGAGGAAAATCTTTTGAAGATGTCAGCACCTAAAAGCACCTACAAGAGGTAGTCAATCAAAAGTTAGTGAACAGAAGTGGTAAGATTCTAAGGTATGAGCAAAATCAATTTCAAATAGCATTTTAAAACACATAATCTGTATAGTTTGTAAAATCACAAACTCCATAACGTGTAATGATTGAATTGATAGCTTCCTTAACTCATCCATGACCTTCTCATAACTCCATCATGACCGCCGCATCAAATTCTAATGGCCTCGCAATCCTCTTCCGAATTTAACTCGTACTCAGTTGTACGTCCACATTACACCTGTTGAACTGATTAATCATGAAGAAATAAGCCAATTGACCACAACTCTCCTCCTCTGACGCACCACTCCGCAGTCATTTTATGAACTTGCCAACGTCCACTCCACAACCTTTTATTTCAAAATTCTACCAATCTCGCTCTGTCTCCATACTCTCACACCGAGTTTATGATTTCCAGTTCAGGGTTTGTTTACACAAGCCTCTGTTCCGTGAACACACTCTCACTGTATCCTTTGTATTCCTTTCTCTTTATAACCACTAGTTTTCCTAGCAACCCTCTTCCATCTTCCGCTCATATAAACGTTCTGCCTTCGTGAAACCATCACTCACAGAGGTATTTTCGAAGCAAGAGGGAGGAATGGGTCTTCTGGTAAGAACAGAGCCGGATGGGGCTAAATTCATGGAGGTTTATCCACAGCTAAAGAGCACATTAAGGAAAGCAAGGTGGCTGTAGTTTATCTAGAAATTCAGAGGTCATAATAAAGAAGTCACAAAGACATTTTCCAAGTCCTTCAACGGTATGGAAGTCGAGATTGGGGATATCAAATTCTCGATAATAGAGGCATCCATTGCAGCAACTACAGAGCTCCCAGAGGAAGGAGAATGATGGTTCAAAAACAAAGACTTCAATGAGAAGGCCTGGAGGATCATCTCTCGTAACCCAGGTATGGATATATCTGTTTTTAAACGTGGAATTCTTGTTCCAGCCCTAAAGGAAAAATGGACTAGTTTGTTGTTGATAATTCAGAAGTTCATTACGTGTGAAGGAAGGTATGGGTCTATGTACATGCACCATATAAGGTTATTAATGAATTTTATGGAGAGTCAAACCATCAATCTACGTTATGTCTTGTTGAGTAGCTTGAGAAAGATGTCTACCACTGTACAAAAGAATCTAGATGATGTAGAGCCTCATCTCTATCATCATGGCCTTGTTAAAATTCTAGTTGAAAATCGATTGAAAGAGAAAGGGGATACATGGGACCAATTCTTAATTAGGAATTTCTTTGAGGACCCACCTAAACCACCTGAAGGTAGCTCAACAAGAAAAAGTAGGAGAAGAAAAACAAATGTAAACATTCAAGATACTTCTACTAATATAACTAAAGAAACCAGTAAGGAAGAAATGTTGTTTGAAACTTTGACTGAGGTTAGAAAATAAGTAAAACAGAAAGAGAAAAGAAAAGTTGAAGATATTTATCAGACCCTAGAACATTCTTTAGGAGAAGAACATATACTTTCTCAAAGGTTAATTCATCTTAAAGAACAGTTAGCTAAGGCAAAAGAAAAAGGAAAGGAAAAATAGAGTGTAGAAAAGGGAGATACCAACTCATAGAGTTTATGAAGGAGCTCAAGACTTAAAGGTAAATTGAAGAAAGTGCAAATCAAAGTAGCCCACTTCATAGACTTAGGAGAGGAAACATTAGAATAGCCACCATAAATTACTCCTCCTGACCATAGTCCACAACATTCTCCTTGTCCTCAATTAGATTTTGAAATGAGTCCAAGGAAGGCCACACCAGAAATAGATCCAACTCAGCAACAGATGTATGATTTTATTGAATCATTGGAAAAGACTTCAACAGAATAGGGCACTTTGTGTAATCAGCCTGGTACAGCTCAAGAAACTTTGATCCAATCATTAAAACAAGAAGTTTTTGAACTAGAACTCCTGAATAGACATATCAAAAAGGAAAATGAAACATTGAAAGAGAAGAACAGGTTGGACAAAATTATCCATGACAATACCATGCTGCATTTAGGATTATGGCACAAGAAAAATACGAAATTGAAGAGGAAGAATAGGAGGTTGAGCAGAGCCCTCATCAACTTCAAATACAGGTGCCTTATGATGAAGCCCATGATGACAGTGACAGCAAGGAAGAAGAAGAGAAGGTTAGATGTATTAGCAGAAGTCTTAGAGCAGATGAACTGAAGGAGGGATAGTCACAGTTTTAGTTGCATGAGGAAATGCAACATCTTCACAATGGGTGTATGTTGAGCCCCAAAACTACCTCTCTTCTACATACTTTTCTAAACCTTTTCTCTTCTATTTTCCCACATCAGTGCCTCATAAGCTATCAAAGATTGTTACATATTGATTCTAGGAGTGCATTTAAGTGGTTTTCTAACTATATCCTTGTGTGTGCTATTTGATTTAGATTTTGTTCATCAGCTACGGAATGTAGCCATTTTCCGTAGCTGACCCGCAATTCCGTAATTGTTTTCATTGTTCTGTAGGTTACAGGTGTTGACACATGAAACAAGGCACGTGGGTAGCTCAGAAATGATCCACACATGGACATGGTCCTATCTTTTTAGCCGAATTCGTGAAGAAAGGCATCATTCAAAGGATGGTCAAACAAAGAGTCCTACATCAATTAGGTCTCTGTTTCAGCACGTGAAAAGTCCGAGACCGTTCTTGAGTTCATGGATCCACTTTTGATAGCTGCAGGTTGTCTCCATGATGCAAATCCAACACCCACCTTTTGTAGATTTAATGTTTATGGGAACCAAGAGGCTGAACTTACGGGTTTTGTCCTGTTTACGTGTCCTTTGCAAAAGATTTCTCTCCAAAAGACAGTTATCTATTTTCCTGTATAAATAAAGCGTTTGCAATGAAAGTAGCTAGTACAGATATTAGGCTTGATGTTGTTGTTTTAGCTTTAGATTTTATATTGTAACAAGAAGACATATCCTCTATTTTGCAATATAGAAACTCTGTTTTCTTATGACTGTTTAAAGCGTGGTTCTTGAGGTGATAGCGTGTTAACCAAAGGCTATGCAGAGGGCCCCTGCTGGCTGAGGTTTTTCTTTTTTGTTTTTGTAAAGTTTTTATGCATATTTTCTCTTATTTCCACTGTATATTTCTCATAATTTGTTTATGGTATTAATCGTTTTATTCCTGTACAAGATTTTGCAACATTGTTATATTTTTCACTAACACTGATCAGTGCCTTTCAGGATAGGTTATGCTCGAGATTTTTAATATAATTTTTGCATCAAGTAGTGATTTGATATTTGCTTCTCTGTTGAACTTTTTAGCTTTTAAATTTCAGTTGTTATGCTTTGATTTTAGAGAGATTTTTTTGTTGCTATTAGTTAGTTTAGATATCAAGTTCTTCATGTTATTTGACGTTATCTCTGGTGCCATGGCTTAACTCGAGAAGTTAATTGGCGAGCTATCAGATTATAAGTGAATTAATTTGATTTTACTTTCATTAATCTGCAAGTAGATAATTTAGATATCAATTCTTCATGTTATTTGACGTTATCTCTGGTGCCATGGCTTAACCCAAGAAGTTAACTGGCGAGCTATCGGATTATAAGTGAAGTAATTTGATTTTTCTTTCATTAGGTAATTTAGATATCAATTCTTCATGTTATTTGACGTTATCTCTGGTGCCATGGCTGAACCCTAGAAGTTAATTGGCGAGCTATCGGATTATAAGTGAAGTGATTTGATTTTTCTTTCATTAGTCTGCAATTTTTGGTTTTGAGTGCAACAGTTTAGATTTTATTTCTATAATTAGATGGGCAGCAGAGACAGTAACCTCATGATCAGCACTTCATCTTTTGCTTGATTTAAGTAGCTGCATATTTACACTTTTGTTCAAGTACTGATTTTATCAATAACATGTTTTGAGATCTTTTGAAGTGCTAAGTTTTGGAGATTACCATAGGAGATATAAACCTTGTCTTAAAATCTATATCCATACTTGCCCTCTAAAAGTATTCTTAAGACCCGAGAATAGGATTTCCATTTGCATTAGACACTTTAGGAGACCAACAAGAACAAAACCCCAAAAACAAGATAAAAACTGAAAACAATAAAAGTAAGAAAGAGGTTGTCTTGCACATAGAGTGCACCACACTTCATCAGTTTAGACTCCCGGATTGATAATTAATGTAGCAATTTAGGACATACTAAATTGACTAAACAATAATCATTGGTGGCTTGGGCCGGGTCACTAGTGGATTTCACTGTTGTTCCCTATTTTATAGTTTACCTTTCTTTTATTGCAAGTTTAATTACTCTATCTTATAGCTTTATGATTGATTTACTTTCACTAGTGTTGAGTTTGTGTATTCATTGGATTAATTCTTATCTCTGTTGATTGACTTCATTTATTTATGTCGTAGATTTATTTAATTATTAGGTAAGAATTATTTCTCGTTAATTGAAATCCAGAGTGTTATTCGTTAGATCAGGTGTACTACTTTTATGCAGAAGTTTAGATTCAGCTGAAAGAGCTCTGTTATCACTACGGTGCACTCGGTTGCTGTAATTGCAATTAGAAATTCTTGATTAAGATTGAGTTTTGGTGCTTGAATAGGTTAATTTCCTTGAAGTTACAAGCTTGATATTTATGGCTTGATCTGTTTACTCTTGTATTGAAATTCATAAGATATCTTAAAGCATTACTCTCTGTAGATATAATGATTTTCATCACTTGCACATATTTTGTACACTCTTGAAACAAAAAGACGTACCCAGGTTGATAATTAATGTGAGGCATTTAGGAGTTCTAAAAGATACCTCATATGTGCCCAACAATCATTATCATGGAGATTTTAAATATGTAAATAGACTTTGTTACAATACCATAGATTATCAATACCACATGCTCAAAAAACCATAATTGGTTTCATATGACACTTGCTGATATGGTATTTTTTAATTAATGAATTTAATTAAATGGATAAAAAAACATAACCACTTTGGAAATAAATTTTAGTGTTTGATTTGTTTATACTACCAAGAATACTTTAAAATAATTCTTACAATATTATAAGTAATCAATTTAAAATTCTAAAACCCATATTTCAAATTAAACATATACATGAACATAACTCTATTAAAGGTTTTTTTTTTTACATTTTCCCAAACTTATTGCAAGCTCCATAAAAAATCAATTTCATAGTCGTTTAAAAAAATAATGTAGCTAAATTATTTAACACAAAATTTCCTTATTCTCATATACTAGATCAACACTTATTATCATTTTCCTTTCGATATTGTGGTTCTAGTGGAAATTCAATTTGAAATTGAAATATACACAGAGGAATGTGCAATATTACAACTATTAGAGAGTATATTAGAGAGTACAAATTAGAGGATATATTTTTTTTAATTAATTATTATCACAATGTTAATGGTAATCTTACAAATTTTGTAAAATCATTAATGAACTCCAAATTGTTGGTCAATATCTTTAAAATAATTTTTGGGAATGAGAAAAACATCAATATGATATAAGAGAGGATGAATTTTAGTGTCAACTTCTTAATATGAATGTATCCTTCTTTGTTTATATATATATAATCAAAATCATTTCTTAAAACCAATATATTGATCTCCCACTATTATATTGCATCCTAGTAATAATCATTTTGTAATGGATGTGATAGCGCTTTCAACAGCATGAGAAATACAAATTCCTTTTTCTAATTTCCAAACCTCATCCCTATGCATAATGTTCTAAATTGTTGAATCATCATGTGAGTGTTTTGTTATATTTTGTTTTTTATCTTCTATATATTTCTTACTTTTCTCTTTGATTACTATGTTAAAATGCTTAAGTAATATCATTTCAAAAATTTAGCAAATTAGCTTCACTGGGAGTGAGATAATTATGATATTTCAGTAATTGAATGGGTCATTGTTAATTTTCAATTTGAAAATAGAGATAAACACACTTCTTTGACAACTGAAATTGAAGATATGCGCTATATGAGGAAAGAAAATTAGAATCCTTTGTTTTAAGGCTTCTACTCGATACTTTCCATTATTTTTATGGAGGGTATTTCTAAGTCTATGTCATCAACCAAGGACTAATGTTTAAATTCAATTAAATTTGTTTATATTCATCTGAATTTTAGATTTAGATACAATTTTTTTTTTAATGTTCAATTCTAATTAAACTAGTTTATATCCATTTTAACTATAGATTTATCAAGCACTAAAAGAGATCAAATATCTTTAGATGCAATTTTTTTTTAAAGTGAAAAGAGATTTGACGCTTGATAGATCTGGAGTTAAGATGGATCTAGGCTAGTTTTTATATACACACATTTCATATCTAGGATGGATCATCTCTCCCTCCCTATCTCTCTCTTCTCTCTCTCTCTTCCCTCTAGTTTTACTCTCTCTCTCCCTCTCTCTTTCTCTCTCTCAAGCCCTCTCTCCCTTCCTTCCTCTCGCTCTCTTCCTCTCCCACCTCCCTTTGTCGCTTTCTCCCATCTCAGTCCCTCTAACCTCCAAATTTTTCATTATCACCCTCCCCTCTCCTTCTTTCTTTGCCTCTCCCCCCTCCTTATTTATGTCCCCCTCTCACTCTCTTCCCTTTCTCTCCCTCTCTCTCACTCCTCTCCTCTCTTTCTTCCCTCCTCTCTTCTCTCCCTCTCTCTCTATATGTCTTTGTTCTTCTCTCTCTCTCTCTCTCCCGATCCAACTTCATCACTCTCTCCTTCCATATTTCTCTTCTGCCTACCCTCTTCTCTCTCTCTCTCTCTTATGCTTCCCCCCTCTCTCTCTCTTTCCCATCACTCTCCCCCTCTCTACCCTCCAGCCCTATCACTATCTTTGTCTCTGTCTCCATTTCTCTCACCCCCTTTCCATGCTCCATCTCTCTCTCTACCCTGATCGAGAAATTTCACACTTTGTAATCCATCTTATATGTAATGTATAAAATATTGTTATGTCGTAAGCTGATTGTAAGTATTAAGTATTTATATGCTTATTAATTAAATTTAAAAATGGTTATGGAATCATTATTAGTCCTTGCCAAGGCATGACTTTAACAATATTTGTATGTTGATCACTATTAATTTATAATTGACCAATGCAAAATTATAATGTTTAATTTTGAAAAATAAATAAAAAATTTCAATATTATTAAAAAAATAATTTTCAAATATTTGGTTGGACCATAACTTGAAGGTCTTATTGTACTCTATGAAAAATATAATTCCATGTGGATAACTCTCTTACATACTTTATGCCATAATTTATGGATATGGCTGCAATATTCATGCATCATTTTTAGGTATTTATGTAGTGATTTATTTCTTAAGATTTGTACCAAAATCATCCAAAAATAAAATATTTGAAAATAAATTATACTCAAGTAAATAACATATCTACCATCAATTACTTCCTACCATAATTTAAGAAGTATTTCCATAAAAAAATGATAGGAATAAGATGTAAACAATATATTTATAGAAGTTACTTCGCAATATTATTTATGTTTTCTTTAGCAATTATGTAGGAGTAAAATTGTAAATGTTTAGACACACTACCGCTTATTGTCCACCAAAATTTATGCAAGTTCTTTTGCTTAAGTAAGCAATTTACTTATGCACTTCACATCTAAATTTATTAGTTAGTAGTGAAGTAAGACTATGGGATGCTTCGTCTATCAACAATGAGTAATTTAGCATTGCCCAATGTAACTTATAATTATTTATGTAATTTATATTTTTTTTATTACTTTAAAATTTTTAATTTTTAATTAAGCCAAAATTTAAATGTTTACACTACAACATCTTCACCGTACTATGCCCTATATTAATTTTAACCTTATTATTTTTTAATTTAGCAGACAAATAAACATTAAATGTTAAACATTTACCCCTACCCATCCATCTACACAGATATTGGGTTTTTTCTTTTCCTATTTTTTTCCACCTAGAGGAGCTGTACCATACAGTATG
The DNA here is from genome assembly GCA_031772625.1 of Pinus tabuliformis. Classification (NCBI taxonomy): domain Eukaryota; kingdom Viridiplantae; phylum Streptophyta; class Pinopsida; order Pinales; family Pinaceae; genus Pinus; species Pinus tabuliformis. The sequence goes on along the minus strand of CM062812.1, from coordinate 778,166,591 downwards.
GGGGTGATATTTTAGTGTTCATAAATGAGTATAAACATTTAAATATTGACTCAATATAAGGGGGATGTTGTGGTTGTAAATAAAAGTAAATATTTAAATGTTAGCTTAAGATGGGTGAGATGTCATAGTGTCTATAAAATAAAGCATTAGATAAAATAATAATAATAATAATAATAATAATAATAAAGCGCTTAAAAAACTAATATAAAATAAAAATAATAAATATATTGGCTAATTATATTGTAATTTTGTTTTGAAATATAAACTACAAATGTTTTTTTGAATACTATCATAAATTTAAATAGTAATGATCAATGATTAAATTTGATGAGTATTTACTCATATTTTCCTTATTTAATGGTCAGATACTAACCATTAAAAAATATTTACATCATGGTTGCATAATTTTTTAGACCATGAATATGATGGGTGGCTTATTAGAAAAATCTTAGACTTGAGCCACACTATATGATCCTACATTGCACACATTTAAGTATAAAGCATTTATATATTGCACACATTTAAATATAAAGCATGGCACACAACATGTCCACATCCATAGGCCATTGGTATTCTACCTAAAACACTATCCAAATGTTCTAAATAGGCGAAATAGTTGTTTTTGGTTTTTTTCGAGTTTTTTATACTCTCTTTAATGTTGGCATACTGGTGATAGATCTCAATTTTTATAAAATGGGTCTATTTATTAGTTTCTTTAAAAAAAAATCTATTTTGTGATTTGATATGAAATTGCTAAATGTTTGGTTACTAATGCTATGATATTTTCAACACATTTACACTTGAATTTAAACAAAATTGGTTTTCTTCCTTTTAGGTGTTAACCTATTTTCTAGAAAGCTTTATTCTTCTTCCTTTTGAGAGAATTAGGAATCCATTCAAAAATCATGTTTAAATATTATTATTACTTGAATGTTAGAATCCTCCAAAATGAACCTAGATTGATCTGACTTGTTTAGAAGGACAAATTATTTTAAATGCATATTTTTTTTAAATATAAAATTTGAGAAGATGTTTACAAGTACAGTTTTTTAAGTGTAAAACTTGAGAAAGTATTTTCACCTCTAAAAATTTATCCCATCACTAAGGATAAACAAACAAGTAGTTAGATAAATCTAAACTGATTTAATTAAACAACCCTTTTTTATAAGTATTAATTCATATTTTTTAATAGAGATTTATATTACTTCAACATTATCGAAATATAAAATATGAATTGGTCTCTTAGAGTGCAAACCAAACCAACTCACCAATTGTAAAAGTAAACTATTTTAATATATCCTTTGTCCAATCTACTTATTAGATTCTTCTTTCTATTAATGGGAGAAAAAAACTTCTTATGACTGCTATTATCACAACTAGGACTCTTATAATGAAGACTGACATCGCTGGACCTACATCTATCAAAATAACCTACAACGTCCTCGCTAAAATCCATATCTAGATAACCTAATAACAGATTAAATATAATAACAAGAACCATTTTGTTCCATGATCTCATTCATTCGCTTCCTTGTTGCGCATTGCATTCGTAGGAGCTGACCCAAAATTTGCTGAAGAAGATGAACTAGAAACCCCTATTGCATGCGCTTTATGTTTTCTGAGTTGCGCTAGCTTGCCCTTCACATCCATTCGAGTATTATCTATATTATGGACATACTACAGATAGATACAAATCATATTGTGTAGGATATCATTTTTCCCCATTGAAGCAACTCTATATCAACCAACACCCTTATAAAAATTTCCACCCCTCAAATCCATTGATGAATTTCCCTTAGTTGTTTCATAATTTCCTCCTGGAGATTCTCCTTCACCTCATCCCTTTCATCTTGCAACATCACCATTAAGGTTTTTAAATGTCAGGCTGTCTCCAAAGTATGATGATACAAAATCTCTGTGGTTCTTGTGGTCCCCATATCTATAATCCAGTCAACTTCCTCCTCTATTTGGCTATCTAACAGAATCACCCTTTTCTTATGAAATTCCCTCTCCTAAGCCTCCATAATCCCTTTCCGTCTTCTTGGAACAGTGGTGTGGAAAGCTCTCATAATACTTTTATGCTAACTTTTGATAGTCCTGTTTCGATTTCCCCTCTCGAAGCTCCAACCATGCCATGTCCTCATTTGACCTTGAGCTGGAGGCCCCCTCATTGGCTGGCATGTCAGCCACATCATTTGCAGATCGATGAACTAAACTAAAATTAACATCAACTAATACAAGTAATTATTTCTTAATTCATTGCATCAGTTGAGCTAGGTGCCAATGTTTTGTGCTCCTACTTACTTGAGTATCACAATGTATCCTTTTCACTGCTTGGATTACTATCATTGTATCTTCGTCAATTTTAACATCGAAAAATATTTCATACACCAATTTCCATTCTCTTATCTAGACCATGGAATTCCATAGCATTATTTATTTCCTGCCCAAGTTTGTTGAAGAACGCCTTGCATATTTTCCCCTTGCAGGCTCTGATAAATCCCCCTTCTCTAGAATTCCTTAGGTTCCCTTTTAAAGCATCATTAAAATTTAATTTCAAAAACCCATCGGGAGGCGGGCCCCAAAATTTCGATCCCATATGTATTTTTTGTTCTTTAAACCACATTAGCTACAAACCAGGATCCTCCATATTTAATAATTTTAAAATCATTCCTTTCCTGAGGTAATGATTGTTCTACATAGGGCCTAATAAATTTGTTGATCACAGTTTTCGTGAAGTACTTATGAATCCCTTCCATCAATATTTCAGTTGGGAGTCGCTTGTTTTGGAAGATTCGCCAATTTTTTTCTTTCCAGATGGCCCAGATGATGAAACTAGGGCCAAACACCGGGCAACATTGACCATCTTATTCTTTGTATACTTATCTCACCATTTTCTCATCGTTTATTGGATATTGTCCTTGAACCTATCAATTTTTCTAAATATAAAGGCTATCCAATCCTAGATAACAAAAGCATAAAAACAAGTATTTAGTAAATGGTTTAGGTTCTCCTCCTTGCATTCACAAAGGTATCACTAGGAGGTCCCTATAAAACCTCCCTTCACAAAATTTTCCTATGTCAAGACCTTCTTATGTATTATGAGCTATAGGAAGGTTTTAATCTTGGGCCATTATTGTAAATTCCACAAAGTTTTCCACACCGGGTCGACTTCCCTTCGATGGTAACCCTCAAGATAGGACCTAGACACTTTGAGGTTGAACTCACCACCCTATTTTTTCCCCACCTAGACTGATCCTTATCATCTACATAAAGGATTCATCTCTTATTTAATTCTTCCATTTGCTTCATAGACACCGTATCATTCTGATTGAAACCTGAAAAAAATTATGTGTGCCATATTCTCCATTTAGTAATCTATGTATCATGTTCTCAATACTTATATACTTGAGTTCATCCTTTCCTTTAGGTTTCCAATTGAATTGGGCATCTCTCTTATTTGATCAAACTGGGTTGATGCTTCCAGGTGTCTTCCCAAAACAATGTGGTCCTTCCATTTCTTATTTCCCAAAATCATTGCTCCTGGATGATTTTCTTGGTGCCCGAAGCTAAATTCCAAATTGCAGACTCATTAATTGTCACCGACATTCAAACAATGTCCTACAAACTCCAATTTTGGGCATATTTTGTCTTTCATAACATGGCCCGTGGTGATGTAACTTCCTTCAACCACTACCACCATAACGTAACACCACAAGATCTATTGGTAGTCTCAGGGTCATGTAAACGTAGGCCACTCCAAAACATCAGCCTACACACCTTTTCTCAAGCTAATAGTGGTCATTTCCTCTTGTCTTCAGCTCCTTTCCAAAAAACACTCCTTTGGATCTCCCTTATCTTTTGCAATAATCCATTATTAGTGAGAAGGACTGATCGCATGTAACCTAATATCGTATGTAGCACCGCTTTAGTCATGACAAGCCTTCCAACAAAATTCAAGGTTTTATGAGTCCAACGTTTAAACTTATCTTCTCTCAATATTTCAAGGGAAGACTTTTCTTCTAAAACCCTAAAACGTTTATTGAATTCCTCTTAATAGCTATAGGAGGGTTAAAGAGGAAAACCATAGATTTAGACTGGTTAATATCCATACCCGATTCTTTTGCAAAAGAATCCAAGATAGACTTAAACACTTTGGCCTATCTCACTATAGATACCATGTAACATGGTGTCACCTACAAGTTGTTGATAGGTTGTATTTGGGCATGCTTCATGTCGTTGACGACCCTTGATATCCCCCTCCCTAGTAGTATCCTTGATAGCCCTATTGAGACTTTCCATCATAATAATGAACAAGAAAGGAGGCATAGGATCCACTTGATGAATCCCTTGAGAAGGAAAAAAGGGTTTAGAAGGAGCATCATTAATTAATATAAAAAAACATTGGGGAGGTCATTAATGACATGATCCATCTAATCCAAATATGCTCAAAACCAAAATACTTTAAAATTGATTTCATATATTCCCACCTAACCTTATGATATACCATGGATAAATCTAATTGAATAATTATCCTTTCCTTCCTCAAATTCTTAAGAGTGGATGATCTCATGGGTGTGAATAACGTTGTCCAATATTTTCCTTCCTTCTACAAAGCCAAACCATTCCTCTGAAATCAACAGAGGAAGAACCATTTTAAGGGGATTAGATACAACTTTAGAGATTATCTTATATATCAAATTACATAAAGTTATTAGTCTTAACTTTTATGTTGTCCTAGTTGCCTCCTCCTTTGGGACTAAAGTTATAAATTTGGAATTTAGACCCTTAAGGATAGTCAAAGAGTCACAAAAGTATTCCACTACTTTGGAAACATCTTGTTTTACCACCTCCCAATAGGTTGTAACAACCTTGGTCAAAAATTCATGTAAAAATATAAGATCATGGTGATGGGACATGTATTCCAAGCTGAATGGTGGCAAAGACATCCTAGTGGGTGTTCATTCAATTTATGGTGACTAAGGAAATTGGCAAAGCCAATGACAAAGGCTTTGGAAAGGAAAATGACACTTTTGGCACATTTATTTATGAAAACAATGGAAATTAGGAGAAAAGGAAGGTGAAAGGTCATAGGTTTCATGTGAGGAGGAAATTGAAGGAAAATAATGGAAAATGAAGAAAATAGAGGCTTCATTGATAAAAAAGCTCTTGAGGATCAATTCATAGACTTTTTCGGTTCAGTTTTTGAGCTCTCTCTCCATTCTCTCTCTGTCATACTCTTGGAAGCTTAGATTTTCTTGGAGCACTCTTGGAGGAGTGTGGCATATTTGGAGTTTTGGAGAAAGAAGTCAAAGTTATACCAAGGAAGCATAAGAGGACATCAGGATCATCAGTTATAATGAGTTTTTCTTGAAGGTGTTGAGTTGCATGTATGTTTTACTCACTAGTTTTTGCATGCATGGCATATGCATGTGGTTTAATTGTCATGATTTGTCACTAGCATGGATGATTTCCTAGATTTATAATGGATTTTACTAGCCTTGCCATTTTCTAGATATTCATGGTGTTGTGGGTTTAATTATTATTTTTTTGGTTGGTTCTCATGTTTCCTTTAGCTTAGGTTGATTTACTAGTTCCTGGAGCCTTGGTTAGACAAACTCTCTGGAGCCGTGTAACATCTTGGGTTGAGTTACTAGTCGTGGAACCTTGGTTGGAAAAAAACTCTAGAGCCCTTGGTGGGTTGAGTTATTAGTCTTGGAGCCTTGGTTGGATAAATGCTCTCGAGCCTGACATCATTGTGGGTTGAGTTACTAGTCTTGGAGCCTTGCTTGAAATAAATGCTCTAAAGCCCTGGAAGGCTTGGGTAGAGACCATTCTCATGATGGTTCTGTGATGTACAACCATGAGGTGGAATAATTATTTGATGGGTTGAGGTGGTTTGGCCTTTGGAAGCCCTAGATGGTTTTGGATTGATGTGTTTTATGATAATCCACATTCATGCTTGGAATATGGCACCGGGGTGAATGACTGGAGAGAGTTTTGGCTGAGCCATGTCTACCTCTAGACACATGCATACCCATATGATGGGAGCGTCTGGGATGCATGCATACCCATATCATTGGAGCATCTGGGGGTTAATTGGTCTAAAATCTTAGTGGGACCCAGGGGCTAGTTACCTGAGAGGTTAGGATGGTTCCTGGGAGTCTTGTTGTTGATGTGGAAGGTCTGTATGGTGTGTTTCCCTTCATTCCACTTCCTTAAGGTGACGTAGGAGGTCAAATCATATCATAGTAACTTCTCATCACATGTTTACCATGGTTGGCTGCTACTTGGGTAGATGTGGGAGGAGGTTGTTACAGAGTGGTATCATAGCATGGTTCACCCCTTGGAATGGATGTGTTGTGTGTTGGTCATGCATTCATGTCGACTGTGTATGTGTTCCTTATGCTTGTATTCCATGTGCTTGTTGCATTTTCTTGGTATTGATCATGGTTGTAGTGATGTTACAATGTGAAGGTTGATGGTGTTGTTGTGGGATGTGTCATTATGAGTGTATGGTTGTATATGCATTTGTTATGCATGTCAGTGTCTATAGGTTATTGTGCATACATTGTTATGGTAATGGTTATGCATGCATAATAGGTTAGATATGCATTGTGAGGTCATTGGATGTAGTTATGTCATCATGATGTAGTTGTTATGTTAGGATTCTAATGTGTTGGATTGGTCTATGAAAATGCTAAGGGTTATGACATTTAGGTATGAGTTAATATGTTGTGACATTATGTAATAGTAATATAGACTGACTATGCAGATGTGATTATTATGTATGAATGATAACTGTTTATGTGTTTATGATGTGAACATGTTAGCTAGTGACTATTATGGATGTCATGACCTTATTTATGTTTTAGTGTTTGGTTTCTATTATGTCGTCTATCTATTGTTTGAATTTTTGACTACTTGAATGATATCAATATGCATCTATAAGATTTCTTTATAAAATGATCTTGTTTTAAGATGGTTTTACTAATACATATGTGTTGAGACATATGATATGTACTTGAGCGTAAGTAGGTGATAGTTGTAGCATTATGTATTATGAATGACGAATGTGAGTTGATTGTTGAGTATGACATGGTTATTAGACTTGGTAAAGGTTGATTTCAAATTAATATACATGATGTCTTGATCTTTGGAATGTGAGACTGACATGTGTGAGTAGTTGCAGGGCAACATGCTTGGTATTATCTTGACAAGGTAATAGTTGATATTGCCAATCGTTGGGTGATGTGGCAGTGCATAGTAAGACTCAATTGCAGCAAGGAAAAGCTAAAAGAAAGGAATTGGGAAAGAATTCTTTTGGATGTGTTTTGAAACCCTAATTTCAAATGAATGAGTGCTTTGCATACAAGAAGTCTTCTTAACCTTTAATTTGTCTGACATTATGTCGATATATGACATATTCATGGACATGTATTTGACAGGTATAATGATGTGGGTTTTAACCCTTTATAGAAATTACCTATATACGAATTCTAAAGCACAGAAAAATAAACAATGTGAGTGCATAACACATAAAACACATATACACAAAGATTTTCCACTGGATCCCAAAACCGGGACTACCAGCTTGGTTTTTCATTATATTCCTTTCAATGTTACAATACATATTTATACATGCCGAAGCATCCAATACCATGGACCAAAAACCATAGCGTCCAAAACCATGGACTGAAAACTATAGGTAAGTTTGCCCAACCTAATATAGGGTCCAAAAAAAATTTTCCCAGGGCGCTGCCCCGAACCTCATAGAGGGGGCCTACCGACCCCCCTCAAATCCCCTGAATATGGGGGGCTACCGTCCCCCCTATGACCCCCCCGCCATGCAATTAGCGCAATGAATGGGGGCCTTCGGCCCCACTCTAGTCCCCTGGTTCACTACGTAGGTTAGTTGTGGAAAGAATATAACACAACCCAACATTCTCCCACTTGTTGTTTTCTTTCCACAGAGTGCCACAGGACAGCTTCGTCATTTTTCCAACCCTTAAACGCCCATTGTTTCTCTACACCAAGAGAACTTTGCAGAGCTCACAGAGTTTGTCATTTCATCTGTAGTATTCTTCAAAGTGTCCACCTTTACCAACAAAACCTTCTTGTCTTCTATCATATCCCTCACAAAGTGATACTGAACATCAATGTGCTTTGTCTTTGAATGGTAAGCAGGGTTGTTTGCTAAGAAAATTTCACTTTGGTTGTCACAGTCTATCCTTAAGGCTACCTGTATTAACCCCATACTTGAACACAATCTCTGCAACCAAACTACTTCCTTGCTTGCATGAGTGGCTGCCATGTATTATTCCTCTATAGTTGATAGTGCCACTACAGATTGTTTCTTACTCATCCAACTAACTGCACCTCCAAATAGGTTAAACACATACCCACTTGTAGATCTTCTCTGATCCAAATTTGCAGCCTAGTCTGCATCAACAAAGCCATGGATATCCAAAACTCTATCCAATCCTGGTCTTCTTTGGTAGCATAAACCATAATCACTAGTGCCATGCAAATACTTGAAAACCCGCTTCACTGATGTCCAATTCTCCTTCCCTGGTTTTGACATAAACCTTCTCAATGCTCCCACTTCATGTGCAATGTCTGGTCTAGTACAGACTATTGCATACATTAGGCTACCGATTGCACTTGAATATGGAACACAGGACATGTGCTCTTCCTCTTCTTGTGTCTTGGGACACTATTCAGCAGATAACATTACACCTACAAGATTAGGAACCTTCACCAGTTTACTATCCTGCATATTAAATCTCGGCAATATTGTCTCGACATACTTCCTCTGGTTTAATCAGAGCTTCCTGTTTTCCCAATCTCTTTTAATTTCCATGCCCAAAATATAGTTTGCAGCACCAAGATCTTTCATGTCGAATTTGGAGGACAATTGGGTCTTCAAATCTTGTATAATTTCTTTTTCATTTCTAACCAGCAACATATCATCCACATACAAGACCAAATAAATAACACGGTCACCAATTAGTTTAAAATACACACAGTGATCTTCTTTGCTTCTGATGAAGCCAAGTCCCCATATAAATGTGTCAAATTTCTGATACCACATCCTTGGTGACTGTTTTAACCCATACAGAGACTTCTTTAACTTGCATACAAATTATTTCTTACCCTTCACTGCAAAGCCTTTAGGTTGCTTCATGTAGACTTTCTCTTCCAGATCCCTGTGAAGAAATGTTGTCTTCACATCCATCTATTCTACCTCAAAATCAAAAGCAAAAACAACAAATAAAAGTAATCTAATAGAAGTTACCTTGGCAACATGAGAAAAAATATCACCAAAATCAATTCTCGGCAACTGGGAATAACCTTTTGCTACCAACCGATCTTTGTATTTCTCCACCTTTCCTTTTGCATTTGTCTTCTTCTTGAACACCCATTTTCTGCCAATGGTTTTCGTTCCAGCCGATAACTCCACCAAATCCCAAGCATCATTTTTGTGCAAAGATGCCATTTCCTCAACCATGGCCTCTTTCCAAAGTTTTCCATCCTCTGAATCTACTGCTTCCTTCATAGTTCTGGGATCATCATCAGTAATAGATAAAGCAAAATTTGAACAGAAAGTAGATGGACTATACCTTTATGGCTTCCCTCTTTCTCGAACTCATCTTCTTACACCTAGAGTTTGTGACTCTTCATCTTCTAATTCCTCCTCTACTGTAGAGTCTTATTCTTCCTCCTTTAGCTCAAACTCTATCTTCTTAGGTTCCTTTGGTTGGACTTCATGTTTAATAATATCTTTCACCTATCTGAACACCACATCTCGGCTGTACACAACTTTTCTTGTTACTGGGTTCCAAAGCTTATAACCCTTTAAACCATCCTTATACCCAATAAATATGCACTTTTCAGATTTACTATCCAACTTGGTTCATTTCTCCTTTGGAACATGTACATATGCATCACATGCAAATACCCTCAGATGTGAAAGAGAGGGTTTCTTACTAGTCCATACCTCTTGTGGAGTCTTATCCTCCAACGCTGATGAAGGTGATCTGTTGACCAGGTAACATGCTGTCTCCACTGCCTCTGCCCAAAATTCTTGTCGTAACCTGGTAGCACTGAGCTTGCTTCTTGCCCTTTCCATCAATGTCTTGTTCATTCTTTTTGCAACTCCATTTTTCTGAGGTGTATATGGAGTAGTATTCTACTGTGCTATACTACATTTCTTACAGAATTCTTCAAATTCCTTACTGCAAAATTCTCCACCGTTATCTGTCCTCAACACCTTTATCTTCTTCTCTGTCTAGTTTTCCACCAGAGCCTTAAATTCTTTAAACCTGTCAAAGACTTCATATTTCTTTTTAAGGAAATATATCCATGTATTCCTTCAGAAGTCATCTATAAATGTTACATAGTACACACACTTACCGAGTGATGGAAACTTCACAGGTCCAAACACATCACTGTGCACAAGCTCTAATATATGTTTCGCCCTCTTACCACCAGAGGGGAAACTCACCCAATTCTGTTTCCCATATACACAATTTTCACAAAAATAAAAATCCAAAGAGCTATTACTCATACCTTATACCATAGCTTTACCATGAAGTATTCTAAGGCCCTTCTCTCCAATATGTCCAAGCCTTTGATGCCACAGCATGGTCTTCTCTCTAGAGACCACTAGATTTTCTGCTCCACTTTCATGAACCATAAAACTATTGCACCCATCAACAACAGTGCTACCTTACATCTTGTACAGAGTTCCAATTCGAACTCCCTATATCAATACTAGTGCTCCCCGAACCACCTTGCAAGTATCCTTCTCGAACATTGTTTTACACCTGCATCATCTAACTTGCTTACAGAAATCAGATTTCTGTCCAATGCAGGAATATGCAGAACACCCGAAAGTGTTCTAACGCTTCCACCTTGAAAATTCAACTTTAGTTTTCCATGACCAATGATTCTATCCTTCCTATCATCCCCTAAGAAGACATCACGACTATCGTATTTATCATACTCGCAGAACCACTTTCTATGGGGAGTGAAGTGAAAGGATGCACCTGAGTTAATCAACCATGCCTCATGATCTACATGTGTACTTGAAGAAGCCAAGTACACATCCCCACCTTCATCTGAGGTGGTTTTCACCTCTCCAGAAGGAGCATCATCTAATCCCTTTCCTTTATCAGTAGCTTTAGATTTACAGTCCCTTTTGTAGTGCCCTTCCTTTACGCATTTCCAACACACCACCTTTATAGGTTTTCCTAGAGATTTAGATCTCCCTCTAGATTTAAATCTCCCACTCGATGACTTATTTTTGTTTTTTTTCTAGGACCGTCCTTGTACAGAAAAGGAATCACCATTCTGGCTCTACATATTTTTCCATATCATCTCCTGCATCAGCAAGGATGAGACTATTTCATCAAAATGCAAGGCAGTTGCATTGCTACCTATTGCAATAACCAAAATATCCCACGAATCTGGTAGAGAACACAACAAACTGATGCACTTATCTACATATAAAATTTTAATATCAACAGATGCTAACTGACTTACCACAGTATTAAATGCATTCAGATGCTCTATCACCAAGTCTCCATATTTCATCCTCAGGTTATACAACTTTTTCCTCAGGAATAGTTTATTCACCAAAGACTTAGATTGGTACAAAGTCGTTAACTTGTCCCACAAAGCCTTCGTCGTAGCTTCCCCTAATACATTCAGCAATACTGAATCTTAGACACACAATCTTATTGTGCTCTTTACCTTCTGATCCAAATTCTTCCATTCTTCATCGGACACTCCCATTGGTTTAATACCCGGATCTACTGCAATCCATTGATATTTATCCATGAACAAATCCTCCATCTTGAGTTTCCACAACTCAAAACTCTGACCATTAAATTTCTCGATCTTTATCCTTCCACTACTTGCCATCTTCTTTTATGACCAGAATCGATCTCGCAGATCTCCCATTGAATAGGGTCTACCACAGGGCCAAGCGAAACCCCTCAGCAACAAAGGCATCCCTTTGAAGCCAAAACAACTCTGATACCAAATGTAGGTTTTAACCCTGTATAGAAATTACTTGCATACGAATTCTAAAACATAGGAAAAAAACAATGTGAGTGCATAACACATAAAACACATATACACAAATATTTTCCCCTAGATCCCAAAACCGGGACTACCAGCTTGATTTTTCATTATATTCTTTCAATGTTACAATACATATTTATACATGTTGTAGCATCCAATACCATGGCCTGAAAACCATCGTGTCCAAAACCATGGACCGAAAACTATAGGTTGGTTCGCCCAACCTAATATAGGGTCCAAAAAAACTTTTCCCGGGGCGCTACCCTGGACACCATAGAGGGGGGCTACCCACCCCCCTCAAACCTCCCAGACAGGGGGGGTTGCCTTCCCCCTGTTAACCCCCCCCCCCGATGTGCAATAGATGCAACGAAGGGGGGGCGGAACCCCTGGTTCACTACGTAGGTTAGTCGTGGAAAGAATATAACACAACCCAACATTAAGACTCAATCGCAACAAGGAAAAGGTAAAAGAAAGGAATTGGGAAAGAATTATTTTGGCTATGTTTTGAAACCGTAATTTCAAACGAATGAGTGCTTTGCATACAAGAAGCCTTCTTAACCTTTAATTTGTTTGACATTATGTGGATATATGATATATTCATGGAAATGTATTTGTAAGGTATATTGATTGGTTTCCATCTATGACCAGACTCATCAAGGGTTTGGAGGTCGATGACAGGTGTACTTGTTCAGTTACGAGGAAATGTGCTTAGTGCAACAAGGTAAGGTAACTGGTATGTTATTATGTGCATTTTTTCATTGACAGTTGCGTGTTTATGGTAGTATGATGTAAGGGATTACATTGAAAAGAGGTTGCCGTGAAATATCAAACAAGTCTTAGGTTGAGATTTCCCTTGGGAGCATTGGGAACCATGAGATTGGGTCATGGTTTTTGTTGCTAGTGTTGTGCTTTTGGTGTTTTGTGATTTTCTTGCACTTGATTTGCAGTTTTTTTTTATGTCTTGTACATGGCCATGCCACTTTCATTTTGGTGTCATATTGTTATTGGTTTTTAGTGTTTCTTCTTATTTGGTTCTTGTTCTCATCTTTTATGTTTTAGAGGGTTTTTGGAATTGGTTGGGGAGGAAATCAATGGAGCTCGAGTGAGCTGAATGAAATCCAACATGTAATGTAATTCCCAGATGAAGCTCAACGCATGAATAAGGGAAGTTGAAGGTAAGAATATGACAGTTAGGTGGATTGGTTGGGTCCATTATGGTAAATGGATGGTGGCAAGGCAGTCATGAGAAGGGTAATCGAAAAGGTGAAGTAAATAGATCTGAGGCATCAGATGTCTTGGCCATGTTGGGAATGGTTGTTCTTAATGTTGTGCATGTTTTACGTGAATAAAGGGTGTTCTCTTAAACTTGACCATATGGTATTTGGTAATTATGTTTTGACCATGATTATTCTTATATATATATATATATATATATATATATATATATATATATATATATATATATATATATATATATATATGTATGTATGTATGTCATTTTCTGACTAGATCATGATTGTTTTATTTTAATGTTTATATATATCTATGTCTCTATCTGATAGGGTCTTCAGGCATAATTCTATAGAGGAATGAATGCTTATGCAAGTGAAGGGCATGAAAAAAGTTCCTGGTCTAATCCGGATTTAACCAGGAACGCAAGAAATTATAGAGATAACCATAAATACAGATATGCAATGGAAATAATACTTCATTTCGTTAATGTAAAATACTGAAAAATGTTTACAAACAGAAATGGAAATAAACCAGCTAGGGCGATGGTATCTTATCTCTGAGAAGAGGTGGAAGCTACATGCCTCTGAACTGCCTTAAAATGAGGCTCAAGGGCCTTTTTATTATTGAACAATAAGAGAAAACCTTAAAAAACCAAAACCCTAACCCGAGGAGATGTAACACCAAGAGTTTATGGGCCCCATTGGGGTGAGTTGGACAACCAACTTCCCGAGGTCGCGGCTTGATCATATTAGAAAGATATCTCTGAGGAATATGACGGAAAAGACAATCTTAGACAAAAGAATCAATGGCGGTAGATTTCCAAAAAAACGTTGTTTAGGGCCGCAAAATGGCTCCGGAAGTTTAGGACCTGAGAACTGCTAAAAATAGTAAACTGTGCCACAATTAAGGAAACTGAAAAACTGAAAGAAGCAATGGTGGTGGTCGAAGTGGAATTGGTGGGTGGCCACCAATATCCACTTGGATCATTCCTCCCCCGTTAGGAAGACACGTTCCCCATTGTGTTGAGTTCCTCTAGGAGATGAGGAAACTTCTACTGAACTTGGTCCCTGGTGAGCCACATGCCTTGGTGAAGGATTTGACCTGCTTTGAAAAATCGTACAGTTGGACCTTTTGCTATTGAGTGTGATTGACCTATGTGTCCATGATCCAATCAGTTGCAGCTTGTTCCATGTAATCTAGATTTAACTCTGTTAGTGTTTCTGTAATGCCAGATTTGTCTAGTAATGGTGGAAAGTATGGCTGAAGGCAGTCTACACTGAACACTGGGTGCAAACCAAGGAATGGGGGAATGCTGAGATAAAATGCATTTTCCCCCACAGCCTTCATAATGGCGTAAGGACCATATCGAAGTGGTTTGAGTTTTCGATAGGCTCCGGTAAGGCGTTCCTTTTGCAAATGCAACCAAACTTTGTCACCCACCTAAAACTATGTGGAACCCGATGTTGATGATGTCGCTGCTTATACTTGGCATTTGATTTCTGCAGGATGTCATGGACCTGATGGTGGATATGTTGGATGTACTCAATGAAGTTGTTTTCCTTATCTGTTTTGGGCTGGACATGAGCCGAATCTGCCTGAGTAGTTGCAAATGGCATGGTCACATCAATGGGACATAGTGGTTGGAATCCCAAGCCCACCTGAAAAGGGTTGTGGCCAATTGAACTATGGAGAGCCCGGTTATAGCCGTGATGAACATAGGGGAGGCTCTCATTCCATGCGCGTTGATGCTTTGATTTGTACATGCGTAGAATATGTACGATCATCCTGTTGACAACCTATGTCTGGCCATTAGTTTGGGGATGGAAGGCTGTGGACTTAGTGAGTTTGTTGTCCAGCACTTACCAGAGACTGGACCAAAATGTACTATGGAACCTGCTATCCCGATCTGAGATGATAGACTGTGGGATCCAAAAGTGTACCCACACTCGTTCAAAGAAGAGTTTAGTAGTGGCTTCTACTGTGATATTCTTCTTGCAGGCCGCCATAATGGACATCTTCAAGAATGTGTCGACAACCACAAAAACATAGCCGTTTCCATGCTTAGTAGAAGGAAGGCCTGACATGTAATCCATGGAGATGGATTACCAAGGTTTCCTAGGGGTATGTAGCGGGGTATATAGGCCTTGCTTCTTGATGGTTAGTTTGGTAATGGCACAGGCAGTATAGGATTTGATGTACTTCCTGTTACAGGGAAAAGTGTCTATTTAGAACTACTCTATCCCACTAAGGTGTGACAGCTACCTTAGAAACAAACAGAGAAAAACTACTTTTGTATTTCCTTTATGAACTATAGATAGAGAGGAATAGAAAGAACCAACCTGTGTCTTGCGCTAAACCTTTGATCCAATCCCTCTCTTCTTGATAGTCTCCAGCTACCTGCTCCCTTACTTGCCCAGCTTCACAAAGTACCTGTAAGATCACAAAAGAAGAACACTATACAAAGACACAGATCTATATTCATAAACAACTTAGGATCAGATTTAAGTTAACCATACAAATGTAACAAGCATCAATGATACAAAAGCATGGAGGAAAACTCAAATAGCTTTTATTGATAAACAAGAAAAGATCCAGGAGGAGTTACAACCAGTGGTTCCTGACCCAGCATCAACCTCCCAGCAAAGAAGCCCCTCTTCACCTCAAACAAAGCATATACCACACAACAATCTGATGTTTGTCTCAAAACCAACAACAATTCCTTACAATATGCAAAGTTCCAGCCTCTAGATCTCTAGGATGAGGGATCCATATATAGATATCTGTAAGGAGGATGAGTCAGCTTGTGATTTGATTAGTGTCTTCTCTCTGTCAGTTCTTGCTTCCACTTGGAGACTGAAGGCCTCTTACTCATCCTTGGTCGAGTTCAGTGAGGCAAGTGTCACAGGAGAAGATTCTGGAAGCTTCCATTGTCTCTCCACCTTGCGGAATGACACTGCCATTTGTCATTTCTCGCCCATCGTACCCCACAGAAGGGACTTTTGAAATGCAACGCACCCTCATAGTGTATTTAGGTGCAATGCAACACACCTAGCCAGTGGAGTAGCTGAAATGATCTTGTTTTGACTTATTCTGAGCAGTTTCTGGTGGAGAACTTCTGGGAGAAGCTGTAATCTGTTGACCTTGTTCCTTTAGGGGTTAGAACAACACTTTTAGGGACTTAAGAGCCCTTGATTTATGGACATTTCATGCTTGGAGTTG
Organism: Pinus tabuliformis; assembly: GCA_031772625.1. Classification (NCBI taxonomy): domain Eukaryota; kingdom Viridiplantae; phylum Streptophyta; class Pinopsida; order Pinales; family Pinaceae; genus Pinus; species Pinus tabuliformis. Next base: position 778,150,049 of record CM062812.1, on the reverse strand, counting down.
TAGGGCACAAAAATGTCTATAACAGTTTCCCCCTAAAGTATGAGGTCGTTAACCTTTTGGTGTCGGGTGAAATGCTTTATTATGAGGATCTGAAGTTCTTTTAATGCTGGGAGGAGACCTGTAATAAGATACAATATAATACATTATCTTCATACTGCTTTCATGATCTAGCTGAGGCGGGCATTCCAATGCTCAGCTTTATAAATTCATTTTCATGTACATAGGATAGACAATCGTCTGAGTGTAGACTGATGATTCTGGTAGAGCCATCATCCTTTTGAGTGGATGATTATCTGTGCAGCAATCATGTACATTTAATGTCTTTATTTTCCTGAATATATATCGCAGCGCGGATGGATGAAACTAGATCCGTGGTATTCAATCTCGTCCGATCTTCACTCGAAGTACAAGTCGATCCATGTGAGAAATGTTTTGAAGTCGAACATGGAAAGACATCGCTTGATTACCGGTCAATGATGTAAACTGTTAACAAGCACGAGAGGAATCACCGATAATGATAATGACCCTCAAGGTACTGCAGTACAATTCACGTGGTGTGAATAAAGGACTTGGCGTCGAACACCACGCAAAATCTTTCGGTCGAAGGCCATTGATGTAAACCTGTCGCCGGAAGTGAGAAACTTGCCATTGAGGCATGCAAGCTTCAAAGTACTGAATGGGTTGTTCCTAGATCAACTTCTTGGATAATGAGCTGATGTCGACAAGAAGTGATCCGTCACAGGAGGGCCTTAATGAATCCCACATCAATGACACGAAATGGAGCAAATGATTTTAATGGAGGTGAAAACGATCTGGTGATATAAGGTTCAGGGTGGCGGTCATGAAAGAATGGTGTATAATGTATGGTAGTGGGTGAGACACAGGTGACTTCTCTGGATGACTTCTCTTGAACATATCGGCGACACTGATGTGATGGATTGGTAGCATTAACCCCAAATGTGGATGGTATGGTGTGACCATGGTGATGTGACCGGTGAATGAAACAACCCAACCCGACTCGGACACGGAGTGGAAGTGTCATGTTCAAGAGCGACTTGCTACCAATAAAGTTTCTTTGAGTTTTCTTCCCAATTTTCCCCAGTCATTGCTGACCAGTACCTCTTTATTTTTGTCAAGATTGAGGAGGATAACATATGCTTGTTCTATAATTTGCCCTTCGGGCAAACCCATCGCTATGTTTTAACGAGCCTAGCGATAGTGAAACTCGTTCTGGTCTAAAGACAAGTTTGTCGCTATTAATCTTTTTAACGAGTTTAACGACAAAGATAACTCGGTCCTTTTCAATTTTAGAGAGTCTGAAAAGGAACGTAAAGGAAACTCCAAAATTCCTTTTTCGTCATCTAATCCCTTAAGTCCGAAAAAGTATAAAACAATACAGAAGGGATGAATTTTTGATACTTTTAACGAGCTGAATAAAACAAGCGCTTGATCATTTTGTGTAATAATCCCTCAGGTCCAAAAAGATTAAAATCTAGAGGAGGGATAACACGTCCTGTCCCTTTAATGAGCTGGAAGGCCAAGGACTCGGCAATCTTTTCATATTTTACGAGTCAATTGAAAAGAGCTTAAAGGAGACTCGTCTTTTGAGGAACGAGTGATAAAACGGGTAGCAGCTAATTCCAGGTAAGGTTTGGAATTTTCCAATCACGGCAGTGTCACAAGGATGGCTAGTGAAATCACTCTTCGCAGCTGTTCCTCAAAATGGGTAAACAATCAAATGGAGGTGAATGATCGGCCAATGAAAAAGTGGAGGTGACGGTGCAAACACAACCAAGGCTTTAATGGCTGAAGTACTACATTCACGATGGTTATTTACCGGGGAATAGTTCATTTTTTAACGAGATTAAACGCGGGTGGAAACATTTGCTCATGTCCTATGTTTATTTTTTAACGAGCTTGAACTATGTGCTAAAACTGCTCGATTAATCCATTCGTATGATAAGAATATCTCATATAAAAATGACAATTTTTAGAGTTTTGCCCCACATCCTTTCTTTATGCAAGTTATGAAATGACCAATCCAAAAAACAGATAAATGATCACTCTTTGCTTGCACTCCAAAAGGTTTGCATGCCCCCAGGTATAAAACAGAGTTTCAAGGTTACCCCTTCTTTAGTCCGTTAAAACATTCGTTTTACCGAGAGAGGCCTACCTCTTACAGGTTACCCAAAGATTGCTCCATTCACAGTGCAAACAAAACACTTCTTTGGCGATGTCTACCGAAATAAACAAAGGTGAGCGGATGGTATGGCGTGACCGTCCCTAACATAACTTTGAAAAGAGGATCTTGTTCCAGTCCAACTCCCCCTTCCAATCACGGACGGGAGTACAGATGTCATATTCTCTCACGGAAACCTACCTTATACCCGAAGTTTTCCTGCCGAAGCAGACCAGGATGCATGCCCCCTGGGTTTCAGTCATGTCCCCCCGAATCACTCGCACTCATCGAGTGGATGGACTGGAGATTGAGACATTTCTTGCGTGAAAAGACCATTCAGGGATGGTATATGACTATTTTCTATGCGTGATCCGGGAAATGAAAGCTGGTCTATGAGCTTGACCACTCTTCCTTTGTGCGGAAAACACATTACTCTAAAGAGTGAGGAGACAATTGCTCCCATGCAATAAATATAGTCTTGTCCAAGGAGTAGGTTGTAATCCAGGGGTCCTTGCACTACCATCACGTTCATGTGAACGGTTTTCCCTCTCAATGTTATGGGCACATTGGGAAGGATCCCTAATGGTCGACTGGTTCCTTTGTCAAAGCCTGTCAAATATCTCATCTCAGGCAGAAGCGATGGCGAACCAAGTGCTTTCCAAGCAGTCGAGGAAAGGATACTCATAGAAACCCCCTCATCTATGATGGTACCAGCCATAACCATTCTATATATTTGAACAATAATTCGGAATGGTATACTAGCTAGTAAATGGGGTCTGCCTAGCTGATTCCAGTCGAAGGAGACAACTAGGTTGCTTGGACATGGGACCGAATAGATGACCGGGTACGACTCTGACAAAATTCCTTCCTGCGGTAAAGGAACGGGTAAATTTCCCCCATGTTCGTTGGAGTCTGTGTTTATGAAGAGAATTTGGACGGTGTCATCCTTGTTCTCTTCAGTGAGTGTATCATCTGAAGATGAAACCTCTGAAGGCAAGATCGGGTCAACTGCCGCCTCGACCTTTTGACTTTCGTCTAGTATGGATTCAGATGGTTTATCTTCAATGATAGGTGCTTCAGCCGACCACCTGAGCGAGCCAGCCGAATTTTCAACTGGTGACGGACTCGGCAAGAGTTTTTTATATCCAGGATGAAGTCGTGACGGTGAAACTGGACGATCGTCCAAAACTCTTTTAGCCTCGTCTAAGAAGGGACAACGGTGGACGGCATGATCGCCTTCGCACAGTTTACAAGGAAATCTATATTTTCCTTTTTGTCCTGGGGCTTCACTTTCACTAGTTGATGGTGTGTTCTCAACATGATCATCAGAGGTTGACGACACCGGGTTGTGCAAACGGGGAGACCAGTCCCTTAAGATCCGAGGGATGCAAGGACAATCTCTGTGACAGTGGTCTCCCTTGCAAATGACACATGGCGATTTAGGCCTGGTCGGTGCAGTGTGTGGATTTTCATTAGACGACACTCGTTTTCCCCCATTCGCTTTTGGTTCCTTCTTCTTCTTCTCTTTCTTCTTCTTTTCCTTCTTCTCCTTAGGTACTTGACTTTTGGCTTTAGCAGCCCCATCAAGCGAAGGGGAAGGAGGAGAGGAAGAATTAGAGGAAGTAGAAGGTTGGTGGGTAACTCTGGACTCGTCTAATTGCTGATTCGATTATTCAGGAATAGTGGTGTTCTGAACGACAGAGGTTGAGAAGAGCCATACAGGCAAACCAATTGTCAGTCTTGGAAGCGACAATGTGGCCATATGGGGTGCACCAACATCTCCCCAAGAGGAGAAGGGACTAGGATTTCCTCCAAGGGGAATTCCTTGGTTGGTGGACTCCATTTTCTCAACCCAAGATCAACGTAGGAAAGGGGTAATGAATATTCCGTTTAAAATAAATTTTAGACGCTTTTACACAACTTGTTTTTTCAGTTTTTAAGAGTTGAGAAAAAACAAAAGATGACTCTAGTCTCCTTCAATTTTTAATGAGCCTGAAGTGACAAGTGCTCAGATGGACCTTTTCCGTTAAGGAGTCTGAAAAGGAACGAAAGGGACTGCTCTGGAAGTCTAGGTAGAGGGAGTACCAAACCAATCGCAAAACTGCAGAATACTTTTTACGGTACGACAGTCAATCTTCCTGAATGTTGTGTTCAGTTCATTGCGATCGATAGGGCGACAAACACGGCTTCCTATGGATAAAGGATTTAAGCCTATAGGGGTCTCCCAAAATATACTCAACGGTACGTGGGAGCACAAATCCGTACTGGCACTTATCGTCTCAAAGTGGAGGAATCACCCAACCAACAGTGAGAACAACAGTTACCAGGCTTTACGACGCCGGAATACGTCTCTAGCCTAGACCTCTAAATGTTGTGCGTTAAGTTCCAAAGCGTTGTTAGATTCATTGAATTTATTTTAAGTTGATCTTGCTTATGAAGTTTTCCTTTTGGGTTCACCACGAGATGTAGATGTAATTCCTAAAATGCAATCTAAAGATGATAAACAAACTTTTTATCTCTTTTATGCAATGAAAATCCTAGCTACTAGGGAAAAGAAAGACAGAATCTTTTCACAAAGAGCAAAGAGCACACTGTAAATGCACTTTCCTAAATCAAGCCAAACAGACTGTCTATATGCAAATGCACATGCATGTATTTGTTTTCGACTTTCTTATTATATGGATGCTAAAAAGAAAGTTGACGCACAAATCTGAATTTGTTTTCAAGCGACAAACATAAACAAGCTTCTTTTCAAAATCAAAAATAGAGATGATTACGACACCTTACGATTTTGAAATGAATACTCATTTTTGACACTAGAAAATCACAAATTCAGACCAAAAGAAATAGTAACAGGATAATCAACCATCAACAGCAATCAAACTCTTTCCTACGATTGAAATCAACACTTACGACAGATTCAAGTCAAAGGACGACAGTACGATTACGCTACTTTTGCTAAGGAGAACTGTAAATGACTCAACAAACACACAAAAACATCTACAGTTATTTTGTACAAAGGAGGTGGAATAACAACAAGGAAAAGGGGTTTCAAACAGACATATACTGATCACAGGCAGCAAAATTCAGAGATAGAACTGGAAAGAATGAAGCACAAGAACCACAGCTGCACAGGGCTAGTCTGATCAGCGCACCTATAACACAGAGAATCTGAAATGCAGCGCAGGTTTCCCTTTCGGGAAGTGCGCTGACATTCAGGATCTCTTAACAGTACTTGCGCTGGGCCAGAAACGAGACTCTGTCCGGGTTCCGGGTCACAGTTTGCAGTTCAGTCTTTGGTTTTTGGCCGAGTAAAAAGCAATCAGTAATTCAACAATCAGGGGTAGATCTAAGGAGGATCTAAGAGCTATCACAGGGACAATCAGATAGTTTTTGAATCAGTTGTTTAAATCATAAACAGATCCAGTGAATGGATTAAAGCAGCAGATGTCTACTTTGCATTTGTTATGGCAAATGCAGTTCGAATGCCACTTATAAGTTTATGAAACAAACAAACAAAGAATGATAAACAAACAAACTAATTAACTCCCCAGCGGAGTTGCCATTTTGTTACAGGGAAAAGTGTCTACTTAGAACTGCTCTATCCCATTAAGGTGTGACAGCTGCCTTAGAAACAAACAGAGAAAAACTACTTTTGTATTTCCTTTATGAACTATAGATAGAGAGGAATAGAAAGAACCAACCTGTGTCTTGCGCTAATCCTTTGATCCAATCCCTCTCTGCTTTGATAGTCTCTAGCTACCTGCTCCCTTACTTGCCCAGCTTCACAAAGTACCTGTAAGATCACAGAAGAAGAACACTATACAAAGACATGGATCTATATTCATAAACAACTTAGGATCAGATTTAAGTTAACCATACAAATGTAACAAGCATCAATGATACAAAAGCATGGAGGAAAACTCAAATAGCTTTTATTGATAAACAAGAAAAGATCGAGGAGGAGTTACAACCAGTGGTTCCTGACCCAACATCAACCTCCCAGCAAAGAAGCCCCTCTTCACCTCAAACAAAGCATAGACCACCCAACAATCTGATGTTTGTCTCAAAACCAACAACAATTCCTTACAATATGCAAAATTCCAGCCTCTAGATCTCTGGGATGAGGGATCCATATATAGATATCTGTAAGGAGGATGAGTCAGCTTGTGATTTGATTAGTGTCTTCTCTCTGTCAGTTCTTGCTTCCACTTGGAGACTGAAGGCCTCTTACTCATCCTTGGTCGAATTCAGTGAGGCAAGTGTCACAGGAGAAGATTCTGGAAGCTTCCATTGTCTCTCCACCTCACGGAATGACACTGCCATTTGTCATTTCTCGCCCATCGTACCCCATAGAAGGGACTTTTAAAATGCAACGCACCCTCATAGTGTATTTAGGTGCAATGCAACGCACCTAGCCAGTGGAGCAGCTGAAATGATCCTGTTTTGACTTATTCTAAGCAGTTTCTGGTGGAGAACTTCTGGGAGAAGCTGTAATCTGTTGACCTTGTTCCTTTAGGGGTTAGAACAATAGTTTTAGGGACTTAGGAGCCCTTGATTTATGGACATTTCATGCTTGGAGTTGTAGGGCACAAAAATGTCTATAACACTTCCTGACATCCTGTCGAAGATTTAGCCAGTAGAAATACTTCTGCACTACTGCCACTATTTTCTCGACCCTGAAATGCCCAGCAGCCTGAATATAGTGTGCTTCCCAAATCATCTTGGCACGCTCGCTTGAAGGAACACAAAGGTGAGCCAGGTGGCATAACAAGGCATCTTGGGGGTGAAAATCTGGAACATGCTCACCCTCCAAGAGTTTCTGGTATGTGTGGCTGAATTCTAGGTCGCTTTCAAAGAGAAGTGGCCAACTAGAAGTCTCATGCCCACAAGAGTTGAGCATGATGGTTAACGCCATGATTGGTGGTCGAAGGAGGAAATATGTAACAATATTGTTGTTTCCATTCTTATACTTGATATTCAGATGGAACTGTTGCAGGTATGTTGACCACTTCTGATGATGATCTTTCTGCAACTTCCCCTGGGTCTGTATGAACTACAGAGGGTTGGTGATCTATGTGGATGACCATTTCCTTCCCCAAAATTTAATGCTTCCATTTTTAGCAAGCCTGCACAATAGAATACATCTCTTTGTCATAAGTGGGATACTTCTGGACTGTGTCTGAAAGTGTCTCACTGTGATATTCCATTGGATGCCCATGTTGAGTAAGGACTGCCCCAATAGCATAGTCAGAGGCATTTGTCTCGATCTCAAATGGTTGTTGCAAGTCTGGTAATGCGAGCACTGGTGTCGAGCAGAGGCTATGTTTCAACTCTGTGTATGCCTTCTGTTGAAGTTTAGACCAAAAGAATTTTTCTTTCGCTCCTCCCTTGGTGACTTGACTCAAGGGCCAAGTGATATGGGAAAATCCCAACACAAACCTGCAGTAGAAGTTGGTGAGACCCAGAAAGCTGCAGAGCTCTGTCAGAGTGGTTGGATATGGCCAATCCCGAATGACTTGGATCTTACCTGGATCCACATGCACCCCCCATTCATCAATAATTTATCCCAGATACTGAACCCGGGTCATGCCAAAAGTGTATTTCTCCAAATTGGCACATAACTTGTGTTGCTGCAATGTTTGGAGAACCTATCGGATGTGGTGGACGTGCTCTTCCCAACTCTGGCTAAAGATTAGGATGTCATCCAAGTATACCATGACAAATGGGTTGGTGAATGGCCGTAATATTTCATCCATTAGCCTCATGAAGGTTGCAGGAGCATTCATCAACCCGAAAGGCATAACCAATCATTTGAAAAGGCCCTCCTTGGCTCTGAAGGTATACTTCCACACATCAGAGGGTTCAATTGGTACCTAGTGATATCCTGGCTTCAAATCGATCTTGCTGAAATATTTTGCCCCTTCAGTTAATCTTGAAGGTCATTAACCCATGGGATTGGGTACCTATTCCAAACAGTGATCTTGTTCAACATCTGATAGTCAATACAGAGTATCCAAGTCTAGTCCTTCTTCTGTACCGACACAATTGGTCTCCTATAGGGTGATGAAATTGTTCGAATGTGACCTTCCTGTAGCAGCTCCTGAATCTACCTCTTGATTTCATCGTTCTGTAGAACATAGTGCCGATAGATTGCTCCACTGGGCAGTGACACACCTGGTTTCAGGTCGATGGAGTGCTTGACCTGACAGTGCAGAGGAACCCCTGTGGGGGAGGTGAATATGTCCTCATACTCCTCCACGACCTTGTCCATCTGTAGTTTTCGTGCGGAGGGGCCCTATCTAGAGGTCGTGGCCACTGTCTTCTTGTTTTCTTGAGGATGTATCATCAAGAAAACAAATTTCCCTATTTTGGAAATGAGATTACTGCATTGTTTTGTAGTAAATAAAGAGGTGGTGGTAGGTGGTGTTACCTCCAGTATCCTGTAAAACTTATTTCCCAAAGTAACAATAACAGCATGAGACCTTGATTCATACACAAGCATGTCACTTCCAGAAGTATGGTTGGCCTAATATTACATCACAAACATCAAGGGGAGCAATATCACACAATACCTCATCCGCGAAGGGCTCGATGTTGTATGGAAGGTGACATTGTTGGCTCACGCAAAAATCCCGTCCTTGTTGAAGCCACCCGATGGTGTATGGTTGTGGATGTGCTATGGTCAATAAGCCCAGCCACTTCATGACCTCTGCTGAAATGAGGTTCTTTTGGCTCCCTTTGTCGACCATGAACTATAGCAGGGAGCCCTTTACCCACATCTGGGAGTGGAAGAGGTGCTCCTCCTCCTCTAGATCTTTGGGTTCCTCTTTATGTCTATATATATATATATATATATATATGAATGTATGCCATTTTCTGACACGATCATGATTGTTTTATTCTAATGTTTATATATATCTATGTCCCTATCTGACAGGGTCTTCAGGCATAATTCTATATAGCAATGATTGCTTATGCAGGTGAAGGGCGTGAAAAAAGTTCCTGGTCTTATGGGGAATCAAGTAGGAAGAGTAACCTCAACATATTTAGGAGGTCAATATCATGTGGATATGAATTGATATTATGTGTTTATACGATGTCTATGTTTATGTTATGGATAGGCAATGTTCAGGGATACATCAGCGAAATGGAAGTACTATAATGGATGGCATGCTAAGAAAAGCACAGATGGCAGAAAGACACTAGAAGAAAGGTTACTTGGTAGAGACATTGTGGTTTTGAATGTGTAGTAATATTGTTGTGCACATGTTGTATATGTTGTATATGTTGTACATGTTGCATATGTGATGTTGTATTCATGCGGTGTTTTGTATATATAGTGTGTGTATGTGTTGTTTATGCAATGTTATTTAGAGGGTGGTACATATATTTTTGTGTGAATATTGCATATGTAGTGCAAGGTATAGTTGGTGTTATGTACGTGTTGGATATCCAGTGTTGTGTACATACTCTACAATACGAATGATGGATATGCGGTGTTGTGTGCATATGGTGCTATGTACATGTTGGACATGTAGTGCTGTGTACATAGGGTGATATGTACATGTAGTATATGCAGTGCGATGTACATATGGTGTTGTGTGTGTGTTTCCATGTGGTGCTATGTACATATGGTGTTGTGTGGATGATTGTACATGTTGTGCACATGGTGTTGTGTGCAGGTGGTGCTATGTACATTTTGTGCATGTGATGTTGTATACATGTGGTGTCATGTACATGTCGTGCATGTGGTACTATGTACATGTGGCATTGCGTGCACGTTGTATAGGTGGTGTGGTGTACATGTGGCATTCTGTACGCATTGTGCAGGTGGTGTCTTCTACATGTGATATTGTGCACATGTTGTGCAAGTGGTATTGTGTACATGTTGTACATATGGTACTCATGTACATATGGTATTGTGTGCATGTCATACATGTTATGTTGCAGGCATGCAGAACTATGTATGTGCATTGTGTAGTTCTGGCATCGTGGCATGTGTACTCATTCTGTTGTACTCTCTGTACGAATTTGTCTTGTGTTGTACATAGGATGTAGGCATGTGTATTTTGTTTTATTATACATTGGGTGTAGGTTTATGTGTGGTATGTCAGGTGTAGGTGCATGTATTGCATGGTGTGGTATGTCATGTGTGGTTTTATGTGTGTGATGCACACTATGTGTATGTGTACATGGTTGAGGGGAAAGCACTAGGTGTTTTTTAGTTGTGAAAATTGATCCAGTGTGCATATCGAATAAGGACAAAGGCAAAAGCTAAGGATTGATTAAGGGATAAGTATTGCTATTTTATTTTAGTTTTATTATGCATGTGATTTATAAATTTTATCTATGATGATTACATGTGATCTATGATTCTAGTTTATGATGGTTACATGTGATTTATGATGGTTGTGTTATGAGCTAACATGATGTGATATGTTTATACATGATGATTTGATCAAAGATGTTATTCTGACTTCTTGTGATAGGAAGTGAATAGAATTGCAAGTGTACCATGTTGATGGGCCACCAAGGAGGTATGATTTGAAGTTATTTCAGTTTATTTTGAATCTAACAAAAATTATGTGGTTCGTACAGGAAAACATGAAATGCTCGGTTCGGTACTCAAAATGGATGGCAATCATTAGCAACAATAGCAAAAGGATTGGAACAAGCAGTGGTATGCTGATAAAGCATTTAGGAGCAAGGCCATTATTGGACACTAGTACCCAATAGTGTCCATTGATTTCCATGAGCATGATATGATTAGTATGATGGTTTGAGGTAGGGAAATGCCCTGGTTTTTAGACCTTCCGATGAGAGGAAACCATGCCGAGGGATGGATTGCCCAGGATGGCAGTGCCAACAGAAATTGGAAGGTGTGTCACTGCATAGAAGGGGGTGACTAGATTCCCTGAGGAACTATGTAGTAGAGAAGGGAAGGTTTGGGATTGATTCTTTTTTGTCATTAGCATTACTAGATGGAATCAAATGCACATTGGGAGTGTGCCCTAGAGCAATGAGCTGGTAACTATTCACTTAGAGGACAAGTGGTGCTAGATTCTAGCGTTGGACATTAGAAGCAGATTTGACCTTGCAGTGGATTCTGGACTTATTGGGAAGGAGGTGAATCCTGGTATTACTTTGAGGGTGGAGGTGTGAGCATATGGATTCCCTTATTACTGATGTAGGAATCTTATCCTTTTATTTGTTGGTTGAGAAAATATGCATACATGTATATGTGTGTATTACTCTAAATATTGTATCAGGCTGGATTTATAAAGCTCCATAGATAGTATGATTTTATGTTGGGTGAAGTAAATTTGTATCTGCTTATATGTGGTTATTACTGTAAATATCACAATGAGTTGTGTTATAAAGCTCTAGTAAACAATATGTTTGTCACGTTTTAGTATATGGTCATTGTAAATACTTTAATGTGTTATGCTATAAATCTCCATGGGAAGTATGTTTTGTTTTCAACAATTTTTTTGGTTATATGTGTCATTGAAAACTGAGGACGGTGTTCCCCAAGGGGGAGGGTTCTATAACAACTGTGGTTAAAAATTCATGTAAAAATATAATACCATGGTCATGGGACATGTATTACAAGTTGAATGGTGGGAAAAAAATCCTAGTGGGTGTTCATTCAGTTTATTATGGCTAAGGAAATTGGAAAAGGAAACAACAAAGGGTTTAGAGAGGAAAATAGAACTTTTGGCACATTTATCTATGAAAATAATGGAAATTAGGATAAAATAAAGGTGAAAGGTCATAGGTTGCATGTGAGTAGGAAATTGAAGGAAAATAATGGAAAATGAAGAAAATAGAGGCCTCATTGATCAAAAGGCTCCCGAGGATCAGTTCATAGACTTTTTTCAGTTCAGTTTTGGATCTCTCTCTGTATTCTCTCTCTCTCATACTCTTGGACACTTAGAGTTTCTTGGAGCACTCTTAGAGAACTGTGGCATACTTGTAGTTTTGGAGTAAGAAGGAAAAGGAAGAGTAGGAAAGCACGAGAGGACATCGGGATCAATAGCTATTGTGGGGTTTACTTGCAGGTACCAAGTTGCATGTATGTTTTCCTCACTAGTTTTGGCATGAATGGAATATGCATGTGCTTTATTGGTCAAGATATGTCACTAGCATGGAGGATTTCTTGGATTGATAGTGGATTTTCCTAGCCTTGCCATTTTCTGGATAGTCATGGTGTTATGGGTTTACTTCTTTGTTTTTCTTGTTGGTTCTCATGTTTTCTTTAGTTTGGATTGAGTTACTAGTTCCTAGAGCCTTGTTTGGAAAAACACTTTGGAGCCCTATAACAACTTAGGTTTCATTACTAGTCCTAGAGCCTTGGTTGGACAAATGCTCTATAGCCCTCGGTTGGTTGAGTTACTAGCCTTGGAGCCTTAGTTGGATAAATGCTCTGGAGCTTGACATCAGTTGTGGGTTGAGTTACTAGTCCTAGAGCCTTGATTGTAACAAACGCTCTAGAGCCCTGGAAGCCTTGGGTAGAGACCAATATTGTGATGGTTTAGTGATGTAGGACTATGAGGTTGAATCATTGTTTGTTGGGGTGAGGTGGTTCTGCCTCTAGAAGCCCTAGATGGTTTTGGATTGATGTGTTTTATGAGATACCACATTCATGCTTGGAATATGTTTTGAAGAATCTCGGGCATATTAATTTAATGAGATTATTCTTAGCATGATAACTATTTGTGAGATATTTAACTTTTCTTATTATCATATTCTTTAATATTAGAGTGTGTCTTCTTTAGTTCATCAAATAGCTACCAAAACAAAGAGACAACAAAAGAAGATGGTGTCTTTCTTCCAAGGCCAAAACATCTCACCCTTTGAGAGGAAAACTCGCAAAAAAATATTGTTATAGAGATTCTAGTTGACGAATACAAAGACCATGACCCTTGACCTATTAGGCTAGTCCAAGACCAGGACACCAATCCTTTCCTTGTCATTGCTACTTCATTGAGATCATTATTACTGTGCCTTTATTGATATACTCATGATAATGATGAGTTCATTACTATTGTACCATTTCTCCATCTTCACATAGATCATTGTTGCATCGTCTCAACAACACCATCATTATTGTTTCATCTTGGTTACATCTTGCTGCACTACCATAAAAATATTCATTAAAACACCACCGAAACCATGGTTGCAACTATATTGAGATCATAACTGTGCCTACCAAGTATGCCGAAACTGTATAATCCCCTCCTTCATAGATACACCAAAACTATGAGACAAAGACTTTGAATGTGTTTATAATATATATAAGCCAAGACAAAGTACGACTGAGATCCTCCTTATAGCATGTATGCTAAGATTGTAACTTCTAAGGTAGTTGAGACTATAGTCACTGAAATTGTGAAGAGACCATGGTCATGAGGCTATTGTAATTCACTGTGATCATCACCGAAGATAGAAGAGGCATCCAAAGTTATTTATCCCATAAAAAATCACAGAGGAATTTGAGATTATGTTCATTGTGCTTGTCCGAGATTTCAAAGATCTATGCGAATATGTCACTGTTCTTGTCACCGAGATTATAGAGGTATGCCAAGGTTCTGTCCTCATCCAAAGTTGCAAAATCTTGTCCGAGATTCTATCCTTCTGTTGTCATCCTAGCTGGGTATATATCTCCATAATAAGTTGACATATCCATTGAGCCAACGTGTCACCTTTTATGAGCTAAATTGACAATTATATATATTTTGAGGCTGACATGATTGTTCACTTCATCATTTTCCTAGTTGATGTCCTCAAGAGGTTTGTGCTTGTCTTAGAGGGCATTTTAGACTAGTATACATTTACATAGAGGGTCAAGAAGAGCTCCTTATACATGACTTTGACTCTTTGACTTTCCTAGACCTATGAAATGAGAAAGTAACTCATTCTTATATTTTACAAAATTAATATTTTTTTTTGTTGACAAGTAGAAAGATCAAAATTATATTTGTAAATACTGAAACTAGTTACACTTTCTTCAACACTCCCTCTTAACTAGGGGGCTATTTATAATGGTACTTGGTTATTCTCAATCCGAAGAATTTCTCATAAGAAGAATTGGATTGGTAACTTCTTTTATAGCATCATATTAACCAACATTGTTTCCACAATAAGGCCTTGACAGATAGCTCTATCTCTCATTAGATTAGATTACACACAATGTTGGCGAGATGAATAACTATAAAAACCTTCATCATTGTCTCTCAAGATACATACCGACCCGGGTGTTTACTGAGTATGACCTTCTAGGAATATTCTTATCTTAGGTTCCCAACCCTCAAATAATATTGGTCCTCTTGCCTACTATTATCTTGGATGCCCTACACATCCTCAAAGAGCATTAGATGCTAGTTGATTACCCAATCCTCCATTATTTCTTCCCAGGTGAAGACAATAATGTTGAGTCTATCATCTGTATACATTTTAATTAATGGCCTTCACTAAGACATACGACTATTAGTCCTGGTCAAGTGCATGACACATGAAATGGAAAAACACATCTATCACTGCCTTTTAATCACGGGTGAATCAATCCAGGCTCCCTATTAATTAGGGATTCTCCCTTCATTAGCAACTTCTTCTTCATTGTTACTTTAGCAACTTGATCAACTTCTTTTCTTGATGTCATGAAATTCGATCAATCTTCATCCTTGTAGGGCTTTTTCCATCAATCACTTTCCTTCTTTGTTTTTCATGTTATTTCCTTCTTCATGGAAAGTGGCCTTGTTGGTACATACCTGGAACATTCTTCATCTAGCTAATTCTTTCTCATCATCCTTCTTTTAGGAGGTTCCATCCATTTAATGAATGCTAGTTGTAGTTGCACTTACAATTCTTGTTCCAGTAGCCCTACATGAACTCATCTAGATATTATTCAAGAAATCAAAACATATCATTAAATCAAATCGTACATTTTGAGATGGCTCTTAATCATGACATCTTTTTATTAGGTATCAACATCTTTCATACTTGTTGAAACATTTCCCAAAGATATTTATTGTTAATGGTCTCTATTTTCCAAACTTTCATCAGAGTCCTTATATCTTTCCGGGAAATTGCCTAGTCAACTCTTCATGGTTTTTTAGATGTTGATTTCCTTCATCATAGTTTCATATCTCACAATATTTTTCTTCCTCACACATTCCATTCTTAGGTGTTTCTAATTAGAGTTCCGTAATCGTAGTCAACCACCTCATACTTTTTATGAGGACATATTATGTTGATTTCATCTAGTGTGACTTATGCCTTTCTGCATCTTTTTAGAGGAGGAGGTCCTTTTCCCTTGAACATGCTTCTTAAGATAGAAGTGACGATCTATATTACTTGCATCCATATGACATGACATTATAAAATTAAATACATGCAAACATACCTCATTTTACCTTTAGGTCATCTAGGCTTCTTCTATAAACTTTCTTAATTGAGGTGCCATCAACCCCTTGATCTGCTTCTATTCTTATGTCACCATAGCATTATCCATGAATTCCATGAGTTAGAGTTATTGATGAAACACTTTCTTCCTCTCTATATTAGTGCATCCTACGATCGGGATTCTATTAGAGAATCCTGAGGATCTTGTATATCCTCATCTGGCAGATGTTTTCCTTTGGACTTGATGTATGATGAGACCTATCTTGGATGACTTCTTCCTTTCCTTCAATGTCCAATGATGTTCCAAAGAGTTATTTCTTTCATGTTTGACTACCATGTATTTTGTTCTTCATGAATCCCATGGTGATACCACGAGCTCTTGCTTCTAATGTTTTGATGATGCAATGATGCATCTTAATATCATGGTCATATCTTTAACAAAATATCGCAGAGCTTATGATAATATCTTTTTAAGGGGGAGGCCATATTAATCGTAGTGGAGATTTGTTGCTCCCTCTTTCCCTGGCCCATTTCTTCAGCTTTGTCCATCTTTCCGGTGATATGAGCTTCTTTCCGTATTCTTTCCATAGCATTTGAATCTTATACTATTATGTCTTTTCTTTTCCCTTCTGCTCGTAACTGTGTCCTTCCACATTTTTTCCTTCTATCTAACATAGATACCACAAGTTGTTGAATGAGGTAACCTTATTTGTTCAGGTATATTGTTACCTTGATGATTATCTTATCATATTTCCTATATTTTTGAATTGAGATCTCATGAAGACATTCTTTCTTTCTTTGATACCTTTATTTTGTGTAGATCAAGTTTAAGTGATGTGACCTTCTATACTGCATTTTTCAGAGAATGTATCCTACATCTTTTCATACATCTATTTTATGTCTTCTTTCTTGGTAAATGGGGATGAGAGAACCTTAATAGTTCCTTCCCATGAATTCAAGGAAGACCTTTTTCCTTGATATGTTCACTGACTTATTTTATCTATGAGAATTATGATAATCCTCCTCATTTCATGCAAGGACCTTTGATGACCCATTCAATCCATAGATCTCCTTGTATTCATGAAGTAATTTAACCAAAATTGATTATAAAAATGAAAGAGACTTACTTGAGAAGTGAATATGAACTCTTCTACTTGATCACTTTGGTGGTGGTTGGAGAACATTTATTGAATTTTCCTCTTGCATGATCTCCTCTTCAATGGAAAGACTTTCTTCAATGGAAAAGGTTGCTCCCTTTTGATGAGGATGATTTGTTACTTCCCTTGGATGATGTTCTTCTAGGGCAAGGAAATGCTCATTTCTTTTATAACCTTGAAGGTGATGACAATTCATTTTCTTCTTCAATATGCTTTGCCTTCGTTAGTAGTGTAGATCAGGATTGCTGCTAGTGTTTCATCATGTTTCAAGATGAGTTGATCTTTGATTTTGAGATCCTTTGAGTTACCTTTCTTTGTAAACATCTTTATGAGGGTTTGGTGGCCTTTTGATGATGGCTATGGAGACACGAGTTCTTACTGTTGTAGACTTGATCCTTCAATCTTGTCACAACCCTTTAACTTGGTTTGATGCCCTTGAAGACTAATCCTTGTATGTCTCTTTTTTGCCTTTCCTTTGACTTCTAAACCTTAGATCTAATACCAAGTTGAATAATACAGGGCATATTAATTTAATGATATTCTTATTAGCATGATAATTATTTGTGAGATATTTAACTTTTCTTATTAGCATATTCTTTAATATTAGAGTGTCTTCTTTAGTTCATAAAATAGCTACAAAAATAAGAGATAATAGCACAAGATGTTGGCTTTCTCTCAGGGCCAGAGCCTCTCACTCTTTAAGCGAAAAACCCACACAAAATTCTTCTTATAGAGATTGTAGTTGATGAATACCAAGACCATGACCCTTGACCTATTATGCCACTCTAAGACCAATACACCACTCCTATCCTTTGTCACTGCTGAGATCATCATCATTGCTACTTCACTGAGATCATTATTATTGTGCCTTTACTGAGATACTCATCGTAACAATGAGATCATTGCTGCTGCACCATTGCTCCATCTTCACATAGTTCATTACTGCATCATCTCAACAACACCATCATTACTGTTTCATCTTGGATGCATCTTGTTGCACTACCATAGAGATCTTCATTATAACACCACCAAGACCATGGTTTCGACTATACTGAGATCATGATTGTGTCTACTAGGTATGGCGAGACTATATAATCCTTTCCAACATAGATACACCAAGATTGTTAGACCAAGACTGTCACTGTGTTTAAAATATATATAAGCCGAGACAGAGTATAATTGATCCTCCTTATAACATGTATTCTGAGACTCTAACTTCCGAGGTAGATGAGACTGTAGTCATTGAAACTGTGAAGAGACTGTGGTCATGAGGTTATTGTAATTCATTGTCATAATCATTAAAGATAGTAGAGGCATCTGAAGTTCTTCATCCCACAAAAATCATAGAGGAATCCAAGATTATGTGTCATTGTGCTTGTCCGAGATTTTAGATATCTATGCAAAGATGTCACTGTTCTTGTCACCGAGATTATAGAGGTATGCTGAGGTTCTGTCTCATTCGATCTTGTAGAACCTTGTTCAAGATTTTGTCCTTCTATGGTGACCCTAGTTGGATATATATAGTTTTAACGTTTCCATAATAAGTTGACATGTCCATTGAACCAATGTGACACATTCTATGATCCGACTTGATAGTATATATATATATATATATATATATATATATATATATATATATATGTATATATATTGAGGCTGACATGACTATTCTCTTCATCATTTTGCTAGCTAATGTCTTCAGGAGGATTGTCCTTGTCTTGGAGGGCCTTTAATACTAGTATACATTTATATATAGGCTCAAGAAAAGATTCTTATACATGACTTTGACTCCTTGACTTTCCTAGACCTATGAAATGAGCAAGAAAATCATTCTTATAACTTACAAAAATAATATTTATTTTTCTTGACAAGTACAAAGATCAAAATTACATTTGTAAATACCAAACCTACTTACACTTTCTGCAAAAATATGACATGGGGTTCAATGACGGAATAGGGTTTTGGCTCAGCCATGTCTATGGTCGGGTGGTTCATGGAATTCCCACAACTTGTTGGCCTTTTCATCATTAAGATGAGGCTATTTCTCCTTTTTATTTCATTAGTATTATACTGGTTTATATGTAGATGGTATGGTTGTGATTCCCTTAGTATTTATGTTACTATTATGCTGGTTATGAATATGTATTATGAAAATGGTTATGTATGGCTCTCATCATGTTTTTTTATTGTAAATGGATGAACAATGTATCTATGGCCTAATGGATGAAACTGCAACCAATATGCTGAGCCATCAATGCTTCTTAGAGATTCGCAAATGAGTATGGGACCCATATGCATATATTTTTTGTTTACACCTATAGATTACATATTTGTGATATCTTTGATGAAATTCCTATCATGGCTTGTAGGGGTCCAGTCGAGCCCTTGTTCAAGTAATTGCATTTGTATCATCATTCCATTGTTATATTTATGTTTAGAAGGTATCATTTAGTTCTGGGCAGTGACCTGGGCTCTAGGCCTGAAAAAGTGGCTCAAATCCCGACGACACAGGCACAATAATGTGAAAAATAGTCCTTGGACACTGGCATACCATGCCGTGGGAGCATCTAGAGCCCTATGGACACATTCATGCCCATATCATGGGAGTGTTTAGGGGTTAATTGGTGTAAAAACTCAGTGGGACCCAAGGAATGGTTACCTAAGAGGTTGGGATGGTTCTTTGGAGTCATGTTGTTGATGTGGAAGGTTTTTATGGTGTGTTTCCGTCGGTTCCACTTCCTTAAGGTGACATAGGAGGTCAAATCATATCATAGTAACTTCTCTTCACATGTTTAGCCCCGTTAGTCGATTACTTGGGTAGATGTGGGAGGAGGTTTTTACATAAGATTTAAAGAAATCTATGGTGAATAGAAATGGAATGGGAACTTTTCCATTGGGAAACTTGTAAACATCCTGACCAACCTCTTTCATGGAAATGGATTTATTCAAATTTTGATTATGTTCCTCTATGAGTGTCCTAGGAATATTCCTTACAATGTTTTGGATTATTGTTGCTCTATCAGCTAGAGTTTCTTATGCAACCCTTTGGAAATGTTGCACGAAAATTCCCTTGATATCCTTATAGGTCTCATAAGGCTTCCCCTCTTCATCCCTCATTCTCAGGATTCTATTAGAATTCCTATGCTCTATTTATGACCTGTGAAAGCACATTGTGTTTTTCTCCCCTTCTTGTAACCATGGGATTCTAGATTTTTTCCTCCATAATATTTCCTCCTGTAATCATATATCCTCTGACTTCTTCAACATTTTGATCTCCTCTTTCCTTTTCTCCATTGTATAACCCTTTTCATCTAGTAACCTTTGCAATTTCTCCATCTTGATTACCAAATCCTTTTTAGCCTGAAAGATATTATCAAAGTTATTTTTATTCTAGTTGTTGAGTTGGTTCTTAATATACCTTAGTATTGCTTGTACTATGAACATCTTGGTACCTTGGATTGATAGAGGTTTTGAACACCATTTCTTAACATTCTCTATAAAAGAGGGGTGATTTATCCAAAAAGATTCAAATCTGAATGATTTATTTTTAGGCGTTCCTAACATTACCACAACTAGCAAAAAAAAACAATGATATGAACCACCACAGGGGATAATAGTTGCCTCAATATCCATCCCTTTCAATAGCAGGTCTTTTGAGACTAGGAATCTATCTAGTCTAGAGGCTAATTGATGATCCCCACCTCTCTTATTACTGCAAGTAATGACCCCATTACCTATAATCATATCAATAATTTTCTCATCTTCTATGAAAATATTGAAGCCCTTAGAGTCTCTATCTAACTTCCACATACCATGTTTCTTCTCTACCAATGAACTTAGCATATTGAAATCCCCCCTATAATCCACTGCCAGTTCAGATTTCTTCTTCTTAAATCCTTCAAATCTTTGAAAAACCCTATTTTTCATCAATTCTTTGTGGCTAGTAGACATTTGTAAACATAATGGATCTTGGAGCACATATTATCTGAAACTCTAGAGAGAGGAAGAATCTAGTGTATTTTGCAGCTACCAAGTTCACTACCTAAGGTTCCACCAAGTTACTAACCCTACTAGATTACTTTGAGCTTCAACATCTAAGTAGTTGAATTTCCTACAAAAATTCCTATATACTTCCTGCATATTATCAATCATACATTTAGTTTCTTGAATAAATATCATATCCATATTTTCCATTCTTATCTTTTTCTTTAGCAATCTTTATTTTCTAATGCTATTCGTGCTTCTTTCATTCCAAGTAATTATTTTCATATTTAATTATGGGGGTTAGGAAGTGAGCTAAGAGCTGACATCTTACTTGAATTGATGAGAATCTCTCCTAGGACTTATAGAGCTACATTTTTCGCCTTTCTTCTGCGTTTCCTCCTGGTTTTCTTTGGCATTAAGGGGAGTTGATATTCGAGCACCTTGATTCCAATATCACCAATCTCCCCATGAATTCACTCCATCCCTTGAATTTTTGTGTCCTCTTGCACATGATAAATGTACTTGATTTGATCCACATGTTTCAATGGGATTGCATCGAACCCCTACATTTTCCACTATTCCAGCATACCCTATAAATCCATTCACTCCCTCTCCATTATTTCCTGGAGATCGGGATCCTCAGTTCTAACCTTTCTTAGTGCCATTTCAGAGTCTCCTTTTAGATCTTTCGCCTGATCTGAAATATCCATGATATTATGAGTGTTTTCTTGAACCTCATACTAACTTCCCTTGTATTATTTGCTTTATTTTCCAATTTCTCTCCATCTTTCCCTTCCTCCTTAGGCATTGTATTTGATAGGATGATGAAAATTTTTTTTGATGTGGTTCTTCCCACCAGTTTTCTCTATTTTTTTCTCTTATTGGATTTCCCTTTTCCGACTTGATTTTACAAAACCTTTTGCATGTTTGAGCTCTTTCTCCTTGTGCTTCTCCACTATATGGTCTAGGGGGAATCCCTTATCAAATGTCCATGCTCATGGAAACATCTACACCTAAATGGAATATGTTCATAATAAATGGCCTGTAGTCATGCTTAGTGCAAAAACTCCAACCAGATCACTTCCATTAAGACCCCAGATACATCCATTTCTATGAAAATATTTGCATACAAAGTATACCATCCTTGCAAAGTCACATTTTAACTCTTCACAAACTTACACAACTTATTACTAATGAGTTCAAGGTCAACGGTGGCTAGTAGTCTAGGGACAGGGAATAAAGTGTAATTCGCACTAGAACATTTGCGAATGATTATTTTTCTAGGGAAAAATTCACGTTCCAACGACACATATATAGTCTGACTGATGCAAAGAAATAAGGTCCTCCATCAAACACTCGATCTCTATCTTTAAGATTTGCAAACAGCATTGTAAAAATCCTTTCAAACTCAGTTATTATAAGAATGAATTCATTTAGTTATAAGTATGATTTTTTTTCCAAAAAATAATTCAACTTAAAATTTATAAACACAATTTCCATTTTTCCACATGTATAAAATCAATTTTCTTAAAATTATTGAACCCAAAAGATATAAACATTAAATTCACCTATTTATAGGAACACCATTATTTTGCATAAATAAACATATTCCATGCATTTAAATAAACACTTTTCATGTATTAAAATATTTTGCATCTTGAAAACTCAAAACTTAAAGGCATAAATTTAAAGATTTCCTATACATCCAACATTTTGAGCAGTGGCAATTTAACCCCATAATTAGAGGCATTTAACTAGACATTTAGTATGCATGAAAATGTTTTAGACAATCGAAATACAAACCATTATTTAGATGTCCATTATAGCCACATTTTCACTAACAAAGATTACATCTAAGAAAATAGGAATTTACACAAAAAACATTTTCAATAGAGCTAGATTTTTACCACCAACAATCTCATCTAACCAATCAAAATTCCATAAAAGATGGTACCCAACGCAAACACATTTTTACAATTCATAAAATAAGTTTGATAGATGCAATTCATAAAATCATTTTGATAAATGAAAATCATTTTGATAAAAGTATTATTTTTCTTAGTTTGATATTTTAAAATGAAACACCATGTCACACACAACATAAACATGGTTACATACAGCTTGAGAGAAATTCCTAGTGCGAATTTGTGCAAACAAAAAAAATAGCAAGAAACGAAAAATATCATACATAGATTTATACAAACATTTAGTATACGTATTTATATTATATTGTTGGTATTATAAATCATGTATACATGTAAATAACAAATAAGTATATCATATTCTATTAGGAAATATGAAAATAGTAAAGAAAGAATGTAGCTAGCTACCCCATTAGCCATTTTCCACCATGAAACACCAAATGACACAGTTTTCCACTCCAAGATTTATCTAATCCATGATATATTGCACATTCGAATCAACAATCCTAACATTATTAAATCTATTGTTAGGTTCTAATACAAACTAAAAAGTTCAAATAATAATAAAACTTATACAATTGGATTGATATAGACATTGTTACCCTTACAACATAAATAATATCCATTCATTGTCATAGTTAGGATTTACATGTAAAGAACATATCGCCCATTTTCTAATCCTATGATTACCACCATAAACCTTGAAACCACCTACCACCCCCTAACGATCCCCTAACCATCTGAGGTTATGGAACGGTTACCTCATTGACCTAATTTCCAAGGTTGTGTATGATTATGGTGTCACAATATCCCCATTTTCACATTTCTCTAAATTTAATTATGACACTTCCATTGCATTAAGCTCGCGAGGAGCATTCTAATCATATAAGTTTTTTCCTTAGTATGAGTCATAGATTAGAAGTTATTATCATTAGAATTGTTTTTGTATTAAAAGAGGCCAGGTCATCACAAGGGTGTCACGTGGTGCACACATGGCCTCTAACTAGCCCAAGTGCCACTCCCACATCATCAACATGGGGTCCACCAAGTAGCATGTTATGGTGGGTCGATTTTAATCAACAAAATGAATGATTTTGCTATGTATGGAAGCTAACGGGGAAGGTTTATGGCCATGGTGGGGCCTCTAAATCGATGCCACACTTGATTGAAACTCTCCCAACTCCACCATTCCCGCATGAATTCCATCGTGAATCTAATGGCCCAAAGGGCTACAATCTCGATGGGCCCATCCTCAACACCTCTCGCTCTATATCAACTTCACATACCTCCATTATACTAATAACATTGGATGTGCCTGATGTCAATGGTCGAGAGATGGTGGTTTCCACCCTAGAGTCATGTCACAGTAGATCATACCCTTTTATTTCTCATATCAACTAATAAAACAAATTCCAAATTAGGATATTCTTACAAAATAAATAGGGGAGTGACTACCCTCAATGAACTCCTTGGGTAGTATGATATGAAGCTCCATGTCCGGGGCATCGTATTCTAGTAGGTGAAAATAATGATAGGGGAAATTCTAAAACACTTGTTTCCTACAAGTTAAGGCCCAAGGGACTGAGTCTTGAACCTCAATACGTTGTGCCATGTTTGATAATGAAGAGGGGTCTCAAAATACACCATGTTTAGAGCTAAGTGTGATGTGTGGCCCTAATGTCCAAATCCATATAGGTGGTAATGCTATACCAGAGAAGAAATTATAGTAACCAAGTTGTAATGATATCATACAAGACATTTAAATATATTCAATGGAATTTGATTGACCAATTAACTAGCAAAAAAATACACCAAGTCACACAAATAATAAAAAAGAGAGCTATAATATATCAGTAAAATTTTACAGACCCACTGACTAGGATGAACTATGATTCATAACCTTTACTATCAAGTAATATGGATGAAATAATACACATAGTTTATTTCATCAAGTATGATCAAAACTTGGGACAACACAGTCCATGTATTTATCAAATTCATGAGCTTTCGGACATAATACCAAGAATGAACTTAACATAAATCTTTACTAGTTGGGTAATCAATAACATTAGTGAATGTACAAGTACCCATACCAGACATGAGAATCTAATAAAATATCACAACTCATAACTCCATATATAAATTAAATAGACTTATATGAGTATGTTAATATGCTTAGAGCCTAAAGGAGGGACTTCCACTCTCTGCCGAACCATAGGATAGCTACACTACAAATTTCTTGAAGTTGACCACACTTGAGGTATATCCAAAATCTAAGGGGATGCTTGCTTGGGGAGAATTCACACCAATGGCTTGGTCTTACACTTAGGAGATGAAGGCTAATGTCCAGGTGGTTTATCAAGTTCCCCCTAGTAGTAAGCACCAAAATGACTAAATCGCTCTCTAATCTCATTGACAAGGCTTCATCTAAGGTATAAATGGTCTATTGATCAATCTAGGAGGTTGAATCTATTTACCAAGTGGTTTATTAGCTATATTTGCAAAACAAACATCATATGTTCTTTTCGTCCACTATGTAGGTGGCTAATCATCTCTACAATAAGAAAAAAAGTGACTTGGATTCCCTATCTTAGTGGTTTATCAGCTATACAACAATCACAACAGTGATTTGGTCATCCACTTACCCTACCACTAAGCACTCAGGAAAAGACTCACAATCTAGTGGCCTCAAATGAAAAATCACAACATATAACACCGAGTTCAAGAGAACAATGCTCAACAATAAACTCTAGCACTCGTTGGTCATCTTTTTCATGAATCTACCAACTCCACGCACTCTAATGTAATCCAAAATATAGTTTCACTATGTTCCAATGGGATATGATCAATACCCAATGAAATAAAAAAAGAGGGAGTCTCCTGGAACTCCCTCATTGTTTATTTCTTTCTTCTGCAACTTTTTTCTTCTTTTTTTCATTTATGCTAGTTATTGTTCTATCTTCCTTGTGTGTGTGGCCTCTCCACTTTATGCTATGTCGAAAATAATACTGAGGGGGGGGGAGGGTGAATCATTATTATCAAATTAATTATTTTTCATTTCACAATCATATTTGTATATGCTACTTCAGCTACGAGAAACTGCGTTACGCTACTATGTCTAAAGAAACCAGTGTATATCAGAAAACTTAAGATTCATTAACTGTTGATCTTTAATTAGTGCATCAGGAATTCATTAATCATAAGAACAGTAAACAGGAGCAGTAAAATAGAACAGATCATCACACACATGGACACAAAGATATAAAGTGGAAACCCAATGTGGGTGAAAACCACCTGCTGCAATTTGTCTCTATCTTCTTTTAAGTAGAAACTTCTTTTTACAATGATTTTGTACTGGTGCAGTCTTATACCAATATGCAGGCTGCTACCTGCAGAAGGCTACAACCTTCTCTTGTTCTCCAACTTTTCCTATAAGGGAGCTACAACCCCCTTAGCTCTTGTACTAGCTGAGGTACTAGTACGTAGGTCCTGACCTGTAGAAGGCTACAACCTTCTCTTTTCTTCCAGGGACCACGTTTCATAAATTTTCAGACTGGATCCATAAATAACATCAATCAAACATCAAGCATATCTGTATCAACAAGTCTCCTTTGCGCCAAACAAGATTGAATCAATATTCACTTCTTTGAATGTTGTACCCAGAAAGCAGTAACAGTAACCAGACACCAATTTTGAACCCAGACCACTGCAACAATAAATAGAAGTAGCTAAAACATATATCAAGAGATGTAAGCTACTTCAATGTGTACAACTTGCGTGCATATGCTTCTGAATTAAGGCCAACCTGCGTATACGCTATTTTGAATTACAGAACCAACGTGTATACCCACCTTTGCTTCGCTGAACCTGCGTACAGATCTATAAAATATAATTCATCCTTTTCACTTATTCAGATATCAGTTATACCCAGATTATCAGATTTATAGATCAAGTCATGGGCCAAAAATAACAGATCAAAATCACAGAAAGATATTACTATTCAAGCCTTAAGATTTTGACCCATCAATAGTACTTATCCTTCTTCTTACGCTCAGGTTCCTCCTTGATTCAGATCTAGCTATGCACCATAACCCAATGACCAGTATTAGATTTAGCTCTTCATCATATATTCAATCTTTAAGTCAATATACATGCCTAATGATCTCCTTCCCCTTTTATAGTCTTAGGCCTTACACAATACCATGGTCCAAAACCATAAAGAATCAATACCTTCGACCAAATACCTAGATTCAACACTTCAGACGAGATACTATGGTCCAAAACCATAGGTCCAAATACCAAAGACTAAATACCATGGACCAAAAATAAGTTTCCCCACACATACACGCTTTTTCGTGCATGAAAGTGCGTGCATATGCATACGTGACTTTTGATCAGCAATCTCGCGTGTATACGCGACTTAGTCAAAGGAAACATGTGTATATCTCCTTTTCTTTCATTCTAAGAGCCTGAAAAGTGATCCGCCATCTGAGTGAGTTGCCATTAAAGACAACACCTATGTCATAGTGCCAAACCTGTGTCATAATGCCAACAAATCTCCCCCTTTGGACTTGATGGCAACCCGAAGTCACTCAAAGTCATTCTCCCCCTTTGACATCAAGGGCAAGGGTTATGCTCCCCCTGAGTTCATGCTGAAATCTCTGCTCTGCTGTGCTGTCCATGCTCCCCCTGACAGTAGGAAAGGTCTGCAAGAAGATTTTCTACAAGATGATACATAACTTTATAAATCATAAATGACCTTCCTACCACCAAAGACTCATACATACATCTATCTCCCAACAAAGTGGGGATTGACTCATTCACCCAACCAAGTGGGGATACACCAAAAGTTTACACAAGATAAAACAAGAACATTACATTATCCATCCCAGGCATAGTGGGGAAACCAAAGTAGGCCGTTACATGACCTTGATAAGAAAAGAAATACATGACATAGAGACGAAATATCTACAACCAGAATATGATAGTTATCAACAACTATCATTAGCAGCATCTATCAATCATCATTCAGACCAGCAACCATGTTCTCCTTCTGCACCTGTTCCCCCTAAAACCAAAACATAGTGATCTTGAACCAAGATCTTCTAGGATAATGCCAACAAGGCATTATTAGAAGAATATATATGCTCCCCCTGAGCCTGTGCCAGATGGTGTTTGTCAGACCCATATCAGACTCCTTTCATCCTAAGCCTGGACCACTGTTTGTCTTCAAACCAACATATACACGACTGTATCCAGATAAACCGGCGTACATATGTGGATTCTCCTCATTAAACTCGTGTACAACCACTTTTCTCTGAAACAGACAAGTTTCAACACCAAGATGATGCATCAACTACTCCCATCTTCTGTCTGAGGTATTCAAATGTCTCCCTGGGTAGTGGTTTGGTGAGTATATCAGCAACCTGTTCCTCGGAGGGAACATACTCCAATTTGACCTTTTGTTCAAGCACTTGTTCTCGGAGAAAATGATATTTGATAGGTATGTGCTTGGTCTTTGAATGCATGACTGGATTTTTTGAAATGCTGATTGCACTTGCATTATCACATAAAATAGAGATAGGTGGAGTACAAGTGATTTGAAAATCTTACAAAATTTTCATCATCCAAAGGAGTTGTGTGCAGCAAGATGCAACAGCCACATATTCCATTTCAGATGTAGATAAAGCAATTGAACTTTGCTTCTTGCTGAACCAAGAGACTAATCTGGAACCCATAAAGAATGCACCACCACTAGTGCTTTTTCTATCATCCACGCTTCCTGCCCAATCTACATCTATATATACATGAAGTGTGAGATATGTATCTCTAGGATACCATAAGCCATAGTCTTGTGTCTGTTGAAGATATTTGAAAATTCTTTTAACTGCCTGAAGGTGTGCTTCTTTTGGATTTGCCTGGAATCTTCCAACTATTCCCACTCCATGCATGATGTCTATTCGGATACTTGTCAGATAGAGTAGACTACCAGTCATGGATCTATAGGTTGGTTGATGTACTACTACTCAATCATCATTGGCGTTGAGGATGCATCCTGTTACCATAGGGGTACATACTGGTTTTGAATCTTCCATGCCATATTTCTTTAAGATCTCCTTGAGGTACTTGGTTTGTGACAAAAAGATACCATCTTTATTTTGTTTGACTTGTAAACCAAGAAAATATGTCAGCTCACCAAGCAAGGACATTTCAAACTCTTTCTACATTAGCAAAGCAAAATTTTGACTCATGGCTTCTTCATTGCTACCAAAGATGATATCATCAACATACACAACAAGTATTAGCAATTTATCATTATCAATTTTTACATATAAATTGCTATTCGCTGATCCTTTTGAAAAACCTTGTTGATGGAGGTATTTGTCCAGATGATAATACCAAGCCCTTGGAGCCTGTTTAAGACCATAGAGTGCCTTCTTATGTTTGCATACAAGTTTTGGATCATTTCCAAGGATGAATCCATCTGGTTGCTCAATATACACTTCTTCTTCCAAGTCTCCATTTAAAAATGCAGATTTCACATCCATTTGAAAAACTTTGAACTTCTGAAAGTTAGAAATAGCAAGGAACATTCTTATGGCTTTAAGTCTAGCAACCGGTGCAAAAGTTTCTTCAAAGTCTATACCTTCTTGTTGAGCATACCCTTTAGAAACAAGTCTATCCTTGTTTCTAATAACATCTCCATTTTCATTCAGCTTTTTTTTAAATATCCATTTTGTCCCTATGACATTCTTATCATTTGGTCTAGGAACCAACTCCCAAGTGTTATTCTTTTCAATCTTCTCAAGTTCTTCATTCATGGCCTTGACCCAACATTCATCTTTTCATGCTTCTCTTACATTTTGTGGTTCAGTGGAGGAGAGCAATGCTAGATAGCTTGAAGCTTCTGAAATAGTTCTTCTTGTTTGTACACCCGCCTCTTTCTTCCGCAAAATTTGAGTTTCTGGATGATTCTTATAAACATACCTAGATTGAATCTTTTCTTCTATCCTTATCTGTTCTTGTGGTGCCTCATGGGTATCTTCTTCATCATATGTTTGATTTGATGCTGAAGGATAGTCCTCATCATCTTCGAAATCTTCGGGTTTTACCTACCTAGGAATGTTTCCTTCTTCATCAACCACTACATCAATAATTTCAACAATTTCTCCAAGTCTTTTATTGTAACACTTGTATCCTTTGCTGTGGGGAGAATAACCAAGGAGAATGCCTTCATCTTCTCTAGGTTCAAAATTGCCAAGGTTTTCATCAGTCCTTTTGATGTAACATTTGCTTCCAAAAATCTTGAAGTATTTAACCATGGGAGTCTTACCATACCAAAGTTCATGAGGAGTTTGAGTGTTGTTCACCCAGACATTTGTCTTGTTGAGAATAGTAACCGCAGCAAATGCAGCTTCACCCCAGAAGGTTGCGGGAGTTCCAAATTCATAAAGCATAGCACAAGCCATTTGTTGAATCATTCTATTCATCTTTTCCACTACTTCATTTTGCTGAGGAGTCCTTGCAGTAGAGAATTCCATTCTTATTCCATGTTCTTCACAAAAATCGAAAAATTCATCCGAGGTAAATTCCCCTCCTCGATCAGACCTGAGGCGTTTGATTCTGCGATCTGATTCATTTTCAACCAAGGCTTTGAATGCTCTGAACTTTTCAAAAGCTTCGTCTTTATGCTTCATAAGTCTTATCCAACACATCCTTGAAAAGTTGTCAATGAACAATATGAAGTATGCTTCTCCTCGACTGACCTCTTCGTAGTTGGACCACATACATCAGTATGGACAAGTTCAAGTGGCCTACTAGTTGATCCTTCCTTCTCAGGGAAATTAGTTATGGTTTTCTTCCCAAACTGACATGATTTGAATATTGTATTGTCTGGAATTCTGATGTCAAGGAGATCACAAACCGCCTAATATTTGCATGCTTTCCTTATCTGAGAGAAGCTTAGATGCCCCAATCTTCTGTGCCATAGCCAGTGTTCATCATTCTTGCTTAGATAGCATTGTTGTTGTCCTCCCTTGAGTATGTATAAATCATTTGGTGTTCTTATGCCTTTGATCACTATTTCTTCTGTATCAAGCTCATGAACAATACATCCATGATTTGATCGAAATATTACCTCATTTCCTTGATCACACATTTGACTGACACTCAATAGATTATGCTTTAAGCCATCAACATAAATAACATTTCCAGCTTTGACCTTTTCTTTCAAAAGAACAACACCTTTACCTTTTATGAATGCAGGGGTGTCATTTCCAAATGAGACCTTCTTTTCCTTTTCTAAGGCACTATATGATTGAAGTTTTTCTTTATCACCTGTCATATGTTTTGAGCATCCATTGTTGATGTACCACTAATTTTACTGCCCTTCCGCATATAAGGCTATACCACATATTTCTGGTTGCGGTTCTTTCTTCCTCCATGTTTTGGGACTTAATGAAGCTTGCTCCTTCTGAGTTGTTTGCCGAAACCTACTCCTGCATTCAGAATATTCATGACCGAAGTTGTTACAAATACAACATTCTATTTCATTTTCAAGAGCAGAAAAGTTATTGTAGGTTCTTTTCATGATTCCAGTCACACTCCTTTGATTTCGTGCTTCTATGGTCATGATGGTCTTGTAGGAAACACATTGAGCTGCTTTGTGTCCAAAGTTATGACAAGAGAAACATTGGCCATTGAAGAAATTCCTACGATTATCAAGCCTTCTGTCCAGGTGATTGTAATTTCCATAGCCATTCGTTCTTGAGTTAAATTGAGAATGATTTACTTACGGTTGGTTGTATCTTCTGTTCATCGTTGAAGTAGATTGCTCTCGATTTACTTGGTGATTTGCATTGTGCCTTTGTTGTCGATTGTCAACCTGTTCACATCTCCTTGCTGCTTCAAGATAACTTTTGGAGGTAGATGGCTTCTGTGCTTGAGATTCTCCTTCAGTATACCCAAGACCTGTCTTGATTAGAGGAGAACGCTGCACTTTCATAATCTCATCTAAGGTTTTAGATCCTTTAGCAAATCTAAGATTAAGAGCTTTTGTTTTCTCAATATCTTTTCTAAGTCCCACAATTTCACATTCTAACTTTTCATTGTGTTTTTCCCTTTCAGCAAGCTGGAATGTCAGAGTATCTATAATCATATTCTTTTCTTCTAAGCAAATTTTAAGTTTAGAAATTTCTTCATAAAGACCTTCTTCATCTATAGCATCCAAGAAATCATCATCTTCAAAAGCCATCAAAATTCTATAATCATTACCTTGTTCATCTTCATCACTATTTGAAAATCCATCACTGTCTTCATGTGTATAATAACTCTTCTTACTTACATTCTATTTTCTGTTCCATCTAACTGGTTCCTTACCTTTGTCAATCTTATCTTTATGAGGACACTTGGCTGCATAGTGACCAACTCTTCCACAAGCAAAGCATTTAAAAAGTAGCTTACCTTTGAATCTTCCAGAACCCCGTTGAAGGTTCTTGACAAAGTTTGATTCTTCCTCTCCTTCTGACATATGTCCTGACTCATTGTATTCTCCTTTTCCTGAGGCTTTGAATGCAGATTCTCTCATGTCTGATGGTCCCCCTTTTCTCATTTCAAAAGCAGTTAGGATTCCATGCAGTTGTGACATGGTAATGCTTTGAAGATTCTGCTTTTCTTCTATGGCTGAAACTTTTGATTCAAACTTAGAAGACAAAGATCTTAGAACCTTTTCAACCAAAGTAGCTTCTTTTATCTCTTCACCCAAGTTTTTCATACAATTAACAATCTCATCTATATGTAAGAAATAATTAGCCACACTTTCATCATTGTGCATTCGAAGATTTTCATATTGGATTCTGAGAGTTTGTAGTTTTGCACGTTTTACCTGATCATCTCCTTCATAGCTCAGAACGATCTTGTCCCATATTTCTTTTGCGATTTTGGGCTGCATAACCTTGATGAATTCTAATTGAGATAAACTCCCTAATAGAGTATTGACAGCCTTTGTATTTGTTTCATACTGCTTCTTACCAGTCGTATCTGTAGGAGTTGCTGATGGAAATGTGTATCCTGTTTCCACGATATCCCAAACTTCTGTACCAAGAGATTGAATATAGGCTATGATTCTTACCTTCCAATAGACGAAGTTGCTTCCATCAAAGATTGGTGGCCTGATAGATGCCTCCTTTTCATAGTTGCTCATGATGATAGATCTTCCTTCAAGTGATCAAGCCTCTTCTGAAGGACCTGCTCTGATTCCAATTGTTGGAAATAATACTGAGAGGGGAGGGGGTGGGGGTGAATCAGTATTACAAAATCAATTAATTTTCATTTCACAATCAGATTTGTATATGCTACTTCAGCTATGGGAAACTGCGTATATACGCTACTGTGTCTAAAGAAACCAACGTATATCAGAAAACTTAAGATTCATTAATTGTTGATCATTAATTAGTGCATTAGCACTTCATTAATCATAAGAACAGTAAACAGGAGCAATAAAACAGAACAGATCATCAAACACATGGACAAAAAGATATAAGGTGGAAACCCAATGTGGGTGAAAACCACCTGCTGCAATTCGTCTTTATCTTCCTTTAATTAGAAACTTATTTTTACAATGATTTTGTACTGGTGCAGTCTTATACTAGTACGCACGCTGCTACCTGCAGAAGGCTAGAACCTTCTCTCGTTCTCTAGCTTCTCCTAGAAGGGAGCTACAACCCCCTTAGCTCTTGTACTAGCTGAGGTACTAGTATGTAGGTGCTGACCTACAGAAGGCTACAACCTTCTCTTTTCTTCCATGGACCACGTTTCACAAATTTTCAGACTGGATCCATGAATAACATCAATCAAACATCAAATATATCTGTATCAACCAATCTTCTTTGCACCAAACAAGACTGAATCAAATAGTCACTTCTCTGAATGTTGTACCGAGAAAATAGTAACAGTAACCAGACACCAATTCTGAACCCAGACCACTGCAACAATATACAGAAGTAGCTAAAACATATATCAAGAGACGTATGCTACTTCAATGTGTACAACCTGCGTGCATACGCTTCTGAATTAAGGCCAACCTGCGTTATTTTGAATTACAGAACCAACGTGTATACGCGCCTTTGCTTCGCTAAACCTGCGTACAAATCTACAAAAGATAATTCATCCTTTTCACTTATTCACATATCAGTTATACCCAGATTATTAGATTTATAGATCAAGTCATGTGCCAAAAATGACAGATCAAAATCACACAAAGATATTACTATTCAAGCCTTAAGATTTTGACCCATCAATAGTACTTATCCTTCTTCTTGCGCTTAGGTTCCTCCTTGATTCAGATCCAGCTATGCACCATAACCCAATGACCAGTATTAGATTTAGCTCTTCATTAGATATTCAATCCTTAAGTCAATGTACATGCCTAATGATCTCCTTCTCCTTTTATAGTCTTAGGCCTTACACAATACCATGGTCCAAAACCATAGGTCCAAATACCAAGGACTAAATACGATGGATCAAAAATAAGTTTTCCCACACGTATGCACTTTCTCGTGCATGAAAGTGCGTGCATACGCATACGCGACTTTTGATCAGCAATCCCGCGTGTATACATGACTTAGTCAAAGGAAACATGTGTATATCTCTTTTTCTTTCATTCTGAGAGCCTGAACAATGATCTGCCATCTGGGTGAGTTGCCATCAAGGACAACACCTGTGTCATAGTGCCAAGCCTGTGTCATAATGCCAACATTCTACACATTCCTCTCGGGTTTGTAGCCATTTTCTCGATCAATGAGGGGGAAGGGGATGTGAACAACCCTATTTGTAGATGGCCTAACGCTTCTCGTCACAACCTTTTAGTGAATTTGGTTAATTGGCCCATAAGGTCTTCATAAATTTAATGTGTGATATTTATTACATTTTCACACCATGCAACATGATTCCCCCTTAGATAAGGGATTCATGGTGTCATTCTCTTCATGTCAATATTAAATTGACCTTTAATTTTCAATTTTTCACAATATTTGCTTCAACCAATCGTGGCTTTCATGCTTCAAGTACACAATTATATACAAACATCGGGGAGAAATAATTTTTTTGTTACAGACCCCACCCCCTTAAAGGAACATCATCTTCAGTTTTTTATAAATAGAAAATAGTAAATAAAACTAATATTTATATTTACAGCTCCTATATATTTTTACATATTATTTGAAGATGGTTAGAGTATCCTCATTTGATCTAAAATTTCCCATCTTACTTCATCATGTCCAAAGAAGCTTCCACTTCACTTTGACCTTTTTTATTACTCAATTCTAGAACATGATAATAATGTCTCCAAAGAATGATTCACAATGATTTTGGTTGAAATTATGCCTTATATTCCACCTATAACATAGAAAAATCAACCACATTATTAGCATCACTTGCAAACTATTTAAGTAAATAAAACTTAAGTACATAATGTTATTTCACTATGGGTGTCAAGGAAAGTCGATAAGCCATTGATCCTAGTATTTCAATCATATAAAATGGCCCAAAAAATTTGGGTGCTAATTTAGCACAACATGCCACTTTCAACGAGCTCTTCCCTTGCACTGAACTGGATATACATATGTTCTCCCACATGGAATTATTTGTGCAATCCTTGTTGGTATGCATAGCTCTTTTTACTATCCTAAAATTATTCCTAATATTGAGAACTTCTTTCTCGATTTATATCAATGTGCCATGCCCAAGAACCACTCTATTCATTGGTTCATCCTAGTTAATGTAATTGTTACATTTTGTGCCATACAAATCCTCAAAATGAATCATTTTCAATGAATCTTGATACCCATTATTAATGTATGTAAATGTAACTAACGGAAATAATTTTCCCCGCCTCTTCGCTAATGCATGACGTACATCCTCAACATGTCCTCTAATTTTCTGTTTATACTTGCAATTTAACCATTTTTTTTAGAATGATATATTGTAATAAAAGCCAACTAAGTCCTAAATCTAGAAAAAAATTCGTTTCAAAATTTTGATGTGAACTTGGCATCCCAATATAAAATAATCTTCTTGGGTATGCCATGTAATACAAATATTTCTTTCATAAAAATATGGCCTATGTCAATGGATTTATGGGCTTACTTAACAGTTGTAAAGTGAGCTACCTTTCTCATCTTGTCCACTACCACCCTAATGGCATCATGTTGTTTGGATGTCTTTGGAAATATTGTGGTGAATTCCATGGATATGACTTCACACTTCCACTTAGGGATTGGGATTGGTTGTAAAAATCATGTTGGTGACTGCATTTTTCTTTGACTTGTTGGAATTTCAGGCACCTGGAAATATATTCAACAATATTGTTCTTCACTCCTAGCTAATATTATGATTTATTTATGTTTCTTATCATTTTCGGATAACAAATATTACATGAATATGGTCATATCTAAAACTCATCCATTATGAGCTTCTTTAAGCCAGTCACACAAGGCACATACCATTTGTTCTTGAAAAATAACATACCATCATCAGTGACCTTCGAATTATCGCCCATTTCCCCCTTGTGGTTCCTAGTGTAAGCATTCCTTCAAATACTAGAAATTCCTATCATGTTGAAATGCCTCTTTGATCCTTTCTTTAATGGTAATTTCAAAAGTCTTAATGGTTGCCAATTGAGCTACTTGTACATTTCTACTGAGTCCATCTACTACCCTATTTTTCTTGCACTTAATATGCTTGGTCTCAAAATCAAATTAACAAATTATGGCCAACCATATGGCTTGTCAGCATTTAGATTGGCATACTCAAATAAGTATCTCAACCCTACATGATCTGACCTCAATACAAATATTATTGGGAAAAATACTGAGAGGGGGGGTGGCCGCGTGAATCAATATTTTAAAAACTCACAATAATAATTATATTTTCTGAAATATGTGCGCAACTTTACTGAACCCAAATTGTGTATGTACGTGACTGTTGTAAAAGAAACTATCGTATTCTTAGTAAACTTGTAAAATAACTATTATTTATCTGTTAAACTTAATCGAGAATGTAAGAGATTTATCACGGATTTGATAAGCAATAAGAGGGTACAATAAGAATTGAATAAAGTATCAAACATAAGAACACACGGGAACATTGAGATTCAAGGTGGAAATGGACTGTGGGAGAAAACCACTGTTGTTGTTGTCTCAGTCTTCAAATTTATTAATATCAAAAAATTCTTACATTCTTGAACTAGTGTAGACTCATGATAGTATGCAGGAACCCGCCTGCTGAAGGCTACAACCTTCACTCATTCTCCAGCTCCTACTAGAAGGGAGCTCCAACCCCTTGATCTGATTACCAACTACTACTGGCAGGAAGCTTCGACTTCCTCTCTGAAGGCTCCGACCCTCAGCAACATTCGTGGACCGCATTTCATAAATTTTCACAATGGATTCACTTGCTTTAATACATCACAACTTGTAGATCAATTGAAGCAAACATCAACTTAATTCAAGCAGAACAGTGACATCATTGTAACCAGAATACAGAACTGAACTCAGAATACTGCATCAACACATAGAATCAACTGCAACCCTGATCATTCATATGCCAACATGTATACACTACTTCACTTAAGGCAACATGTGTGTAAACACGCTTTTCTGTAGAGAAACCTATGTACAAATCTCAATATACTAAAAATTGGGAATTCTAAATCAGACACAGAGTTGACCAGAGTTATTCTAAAATATTTTGTTAACTTATAAAACCCTCATATAGTTAGCAACATCAATAAGCTTTTCAACCAAATAACATGTAAGCAAATTCAACTTGATCATTCAATCAGGTCTACTTCGGACATTATCATTCAACTGAGATCAACATGAGGACAACATTGATAGACAACAAAGATATAGCAGCACTGATTAGGTTTATGAGTCATTTGTGAATAGAAACCCTTCATTTATGTACACTACTTTGAATAAATGAACCCGTGTGTATACGTGACTTAATTGAGACCAACCTTCGTATAGATCTGTAAATTTTGACCTAAAATTATGTAACTCTTAAGAACTTTAGAAAAACCCAGATCATAATATTCAAAGATAAAAACATGTGTCGATACTTAGATCTAGTCAATACATGAGAATATCATACAATGTAAAGTCATTTTAGGTCTCATGATTCTAAGCCATCATTGTATTCATCGGTGCATAATTATTTCAGATCTATGTTTCAACTATGGCCCTTACAATGGAAATATACTTTATATTGAAGTATTCATAAAAAACCCTTTCACATGCACAATCTATCACTTTGACCTTAGCCTCCTTATATAGTTAGATCCTTAGCCAATACCATGAGTCAAAACTACACTAGTGCTGATGGTAATCTTGGACAGGCTCAAGTAACCATTACTACACTCAATATTGTGGGCTAATACCATGGTAAGGACCCTTGTTATTCTTAAATTAGTACGCCAACATGTATGTGACTTTGCTTCTTTGTACCTACGTGTATACGAGATTTGGCCTAGATGAACTCGCATATAGATCTTCAAATATTCACCTTTATAAAACTTCTGATTCTGATATGTAAACCTTTGTTCCATCATTTTGTTATTTTGTTCCATCACTCTGTCAACTATAAACTAGCCCGTGGATTCATCTAGTTACAATATAATTTTTCTATTAGAAGTGAGTTTCCATCAAGGACAACACATGCATCATAATGCCAACAATATCCCCCTTTGGAATTGTTGGCAATCGTGTTGGTGTTGATCACCTCAACCTGTAGAAACATTTTAGATGCATCAAATAACAATTATTCAAACACCAATATATTGTCCCCCTTTGACATCAAGGGAAAAGGGTAGACCAAACCTCCCCCTTTGGATCTGATTTTCACTATATTGTCCATGCTCCCCTGAGCACATGCAAAATCTTCAGAAAGATTTTCAAATGAACAACATGACTCTGTAACTCAAATGAGTATGACCTTCCTATCACTAAGAACTCATACTTACATCAATCACCCAACCAAGTGGGGATACATATTTGACTCAGCCACCCAACCAAGTGGGATTACATTTTTGACACTACCACCCAACCAAGTGGTATTACATATTTGACATGACCTCCAAAGTCCATACATGATTGAATATGACAATTATTACATCATAGGTCTCTAGATGACCTTTACATAAAATGATAGATATGACATTAATAACTGAGACCAACAGATCTTAATAGTAGCATAATTCAACAACCATAACGCCACAAATGCATTATATTATGCAAGGCTAATGCTCCCCCTGAACTTGTGCTACCTATTCATTGTCAACAACTCATTCATCAAATCATCTTCATCAATTAGATAAATATCAATGAGAAAGACATAACTCAATACCATATCGACAGACTGTACCCATCAACACCAGACCAAGAAAAATCAAATCATAGGTGTCAGTAGCATGTCAGAGGCTGATCTTGAGTCTGCCCCACTATTTTTCCATGAGAGAAAAACATATGCAACAGTCTGTAAAGAAACTCGCATATATACACGACTATACTTCATGAAACCCGCGTACAAAAATCAACCTTCTGAATTTTCACAGGTAGATTGAGCACACTAGATTAACAACAAAATGAGGCAAAGACAACTCCTAGTTTCTTTCTGAGATATTGAAATGCTTCTCTGGGAAGAGGTTTAGTAAATATATCAGCAACTTGTTCTTTGGAGGGAACATACTCCAATTTAACCTTTTTCTCAATCACTTGTTCTCATAGAAAGTGATACTTAATTGGAATATGCTTGGTCTTGGAGTGCATAACATGATTTTTCGAAATACTAATAGCACTTGTATTATCACATAAGATGGAGATAGGTGGAGAACATTTGATTTGTATATCTTGTAATATTTGCATCATCCAGAGAAGTTGTGTGCAACAAGAAGCAGTAACCACATATTATACTTCCGTTGTAGATAAGGAAATGGAACATTGTTTCTTGCTGAACCAAGATACCAATTGGGGCCCCATGTAAAATTAACCTCCACTAGTGCTTTTCTGGTCATGAACATTTCCAGCCCAATCTGTATTTGTGTATGCATGAAGGGTAATATCTACATCTTTAGGATACCATAGACCAAAGTCTTGGGTTCCTTGGAGATATTTGAATATTCTCTTTACTGCCTCAAGATGTGATTCATTTGGATTGGCTTGGAAATATCCAACAATCCCAACTGCATGCATGATACCTAATCCGGTATCTGTTAGATAAAGCAGACTTCCAATCATAGACTTGTATTGTAGTTGTTTTACTGCGAGAGAATCATCATTAGAACCGAGGCTATGTCCTGTCATCATGGGAGTACATACAGGTTTGCAATCTTCCATTCCATACTTCTTCAAAATCCGCTTGAGATATTTCTTTTGTGAGAGAAAGATGTCATATTTTGCTTATTACACTTGTAGACCAAGAAAATAGGTTAGTTCCCCAAGTAAAGACATTTGAAATTCTTGCTACATAACAAAAGCAAAGTTTTGACTCATAAATTATTCATTACTACCAAAGAAGATATCATCAACATAAAGAACAATAATTAGCAGTTTATCATCCTCAATTTTTTTGTACAAGTTATTGTCTGCAAATCCTTTTGTGAAACTTTGTTGTTGAAGATATTTGTCAAGACAATAATACCATGCCCGCAGAGCTTGTGTGAGCCCATATAAAGACTTTTTGCGTTTGCATCCAAGGTTTTCATCATTCACTAAAATGAAACCTTAGAATTTGTTCATATTTGCTCTTTTTGAGATGTTGGCTATAATTTTCTCCTGCTTTCAGATTCTTCATGCCTAAAGTTATTGCAAAATGAGCATTCAATTTCATCTTTAAGAGGTGAGAAGTTATTATAAGTGTTCTTCTCGACTCCTATCTCATTCCTTTGTTTTCTTGATTCTTTAGTCATGATAGTTTTGTATGCAACACATTGAGCAGCCATATGACAAAAATTATGACATGAGAAACATTGTCCATTAATGAAGAAATTTATGTGATCATAGAATACTATGGTGTTGTTTACCTTTTGAATGGTCATTTTGTTGTTGTTCATCCTTGGATTAGAGTGAACATGATTTACCTGTGGAATTCCTTTATTCTTTTGTTGAGGACTGAAGATTTTTTAACCTTTTTGTTGTTGCATTTAGATAGCTTGTAGTGGTGGTTGAAGACTTTTCTGTATGAGATATTTCTCCAGTGTATCCAAGACTTGTCTTCATAAAAAGATAGCGTTGTACCTTGGTAATTTCACCTAAGGTTTCAAATCCTTTAGCAAAATCTATGATTCGAAGTTTTTATTTTTCAATTCTTTTCTTAGACTTACTACTTCACATTATAACTTTTCATTATGCTTTTCCTTTTCTATGAGTTGATGCTTCAATGTATCTATGGGTACTTTTTTTTCTTCCAAGAAAATTTTGACTGAGTAATTTATTCAAAGAAATATTTTTCCTCTAAAGAATACACAAATTTATCATTAGACTCATTAGTATTTTTCTCAAAATCCATGAGTAATTTAGATTTTGATCAGATTCTCCTTCTTCACTATTTGACAAGCCATGACTATCTTCATGAGTATAATAAATTCTTCTATTGTCAAACCATCTCCTATTAACTTTGTAGTATCCTTCCCTTTGTTATGGTTGTCTTTATGAGGACATTTAGTAGCATAATGACCAACTCTACGACAAGCAAACGTTTCAAGGGAAGCTTACCTCTGAACCTTCTAGTGCCCAGTTGAAGTTTCTATACAAAGTTCACCTCATCTTATCCTGATTCCCTATGTTTTTCCTTTTAATTTCCTCTTGCAGATGGTTTAAATGCGACTTCTCTGACTTTTGAGGTACCTTCTTTCCTCATTTCAAAAGTAGTCAGAATCCCATGAACTTGAACAACACTAAGAGAATATTAATGTTATGAAATAATATAAATTATTATTTAATAAAAAAATTACATAAATTATTATTATTAAATAAATGTTATGATTTAATAATATAATTTTTTTTTTTTTGTAAATTGGGAGTTACTATTCACATTAAAAATAGAAAAATATAGTTACAAAAAGGCCATCGAGGCAGCTGTCCAAAGACCAGCAAAATGCGAGATCAATCCCACACCCAGGGAAAAAGGAAACAGGGGAAGAGAAGCTAGGTGGGGAGACCGATAGCAAGGGCAGAATTCCAACTGTGAGCACGTAGGCTCGACGCAACAAAAACCCTAATGAGCAGGCCAAAACAAGATAGAAACAGAAAATTACAAACCTGGAGGAGCCGGCATATCATCATCATCATTGAAAAAGTCATCAATATTGATCGGTCGTTCAGGCGTACCATTGGCTCCGGGGTGATATCCCTGAAGTGACGAGCAACATTTCTGGCTTGAATCTCCGCCCTGGTAATAGGGTGATGGGAGGGGTTCTCCCACTGGGCAGTTCGGCTGCGGAAAATAGGAGGAGGGGGAGGATGCCTACGATGAGGGGCCATGATAGGGTGCTTAAGCTCAAAGGGAATGGGAGAAATTGGCAGACTAAGCGCCTGAAAGGGAAGGCTGCAGAACCTGCGCTGAGAGGTTTTGTAGGAGAACAAGGTGGTCAGACGGCAGTGAAATGAGGAAAAAGAGCTGGGTGGGGGGTAGTTATGGATACATGTGAGCGTGGGCTAGTAGTGAGTGGGAAGCAAAGACGCATGCCGATCGACTTAATGAGATCAGGTAGAGAATAATTGTAGGGTAGGGGAACGGGCCAAGGAGATCTGATCCAGGATCGACCTGTGCTCGGAGAACAAGATAAATCTTCAAATGAGTACTTTGTCATAATGGATAGGCTAATTGGGCGGCTGCGATATGATGCCTGCCTTATGTAGATCATTGATATTGATTATGGTACACACCTTCTTGATTTCGGGTGATTCGAAAGAATTCCACTCTAGAGACATGAGCCGATCCTCGGTTGTTACCCCCTAGTTGGCTAGGTAGTTGGCCATGCTGTTGGCCTTTCATCTGACCGCTTGAAACAAAACCCCTTTTTCTTCTTTTATGTTGTCATTAATTCACTGAAGAATATGGTTGAGATGCCATCCAGCAGAGACTTTAGCCACACTTCGGCCTTGCTACAG
The DNA here is from genome assembly GCA_031772625.1 of Pinus tabuliformis. Lineage (NCBI taxonomy): Eukaryota > Viridiplantae > Streptophyta > Pinopsida > Pinales > Pinaceae > Pinus > Pinus tabuliformis. Next base: position 778,107,235 of record CM062812.1, on the reverse strand, counting down.
TTTTCGGCAAGCTTGGGTAGCAACATTGGAGTCTCCCTCAACCAGAAGGGGCCAATAGTTGTTTTTCTTGGCAATGACAAGACCCCTGGCCAGCGCTTGGAGCTCAGCTACATTGTTGGTGGTATGGCCTAAATTACCATAGTAAATCCACAGGATGGATCCCATAGAATTGCGAAAAACACCTCCAAAGCCTGCTAAGCTAGGGTTGTTTTTGGACGCCCCATCATAATTCAACTTGAGGAAAGGTTGTTCAGGAGGATGCCAGATAGTCAAAAAATGAGGGATTGATCGAAATAGACTGGGAAGAAGAAGCATTGCCGGTGATGGGAAGATCAAGAAGATTAAGGATCTTGCATTCAGCTGCGGTTGGAGGGTGGGGGGAGTCCAGAAGCTTAACAATGGAAGTAGATTCTCACGTTGTTGTCTTGATGTTGTGAATGCTCTACTCCTCCTTGGAGGCTGCATTCCTGAAGGTTCAAGAATTGCGCTCCTTCTAGAGAGCCCAACAAATAATACCTAGAAGAAGGTTCCACGCTAGATTGATAAGAGGTTGGCTAGAGAAGGCTGGGTGCCAATTTTCCAAGGTGTTGTGAATGGAATCAAGGGAACGGTCAGAGGTCTCAAAGACTAACAGGAACCAAGACCAAATGTTGATAGCAAAAGGGCAGGTGTTGAGGAGGTGGTTGGTTGTTTTAGAGTTAGAGAGGCAAAGACTACAAACAGAGGGGTCGTTGAAACCTTTCTTTTGAAGATTGTCCCAAGTTAGAATTTTCCTATGCGTGATCAGCCAAAGAAAGAGACTGATCTTCAACTAGTGCTTCCTACTCCATATTTTTTTCCATTTACTGTCCGCTTGAGTAGAGGTCGGATTTTTCAAAAGGTTGTAAGCTTATTTGATGTTGAAATTTCATTCCAGTTTAGAGCCCCATCTCAGAATGTCTGGACTATCCACCCTTTGAATCTGCCTATTAATGAGCTCCTTATTAAGGGAGTTTATAGGCTGATGGAGATGGATTAGAAGATAGTCTATGAGGTTCTTCCAGTCCCTCCAATCAGAAGTTTCGATATTTTGCCAATAATCTTTTACTTTTCTTTTATTTTGCTCGTCCAGGTATTCTTTAACAGGCCTGTAAATCTCTTTATCCAGGCTAGGGTATTGCTCCCATGCATCCTCCCAAAATAAAGCATGCTAACCATTGCCAATCTCCCAGAAACTATGCTCTTGAATCAGCGATTTGTTTTCCCAGGCCTTATTCCACATTGGAGACCCTTTAAGATTGCCGGAGAGCCTTAAGAGAGAGGCCCAAGGAGTCATGGGGGCATATTTGGCCTTCCATACCATGGCCCAATTGGTGGTAGGATTTGTAAGCCATCGCCACCAAGTCTTAGCACCCATGGCGCTACAAAGGAGATCAGGGTCTCTAAGGCCAAGACCACCATCATGCTTGGGAGAGCACAGTTTGTCCCAGGCCACCAGATCCCACTTGCCATTGATGGATTTTCCTCTCCAAAGGAAGTCCCTTTGGATGGTTCTGATCTGGCTTGAGATAGACCTTAGAGCCACAATAGCCGAGAAAAGGTAAAGGGGCATGGCTTGAAGGATAGAATGGACAAGGATTAATCTTCCCGCCAGATTGAGTGCCCTGAAAGTCCAATTAGAAATTTTCTTCTTGAGCTTGGAGATAAGAGGTTCCCAGTTCGAACAGGAAAGAGGTTTATCAGTGAGGGGAACAATCATATATTTCGAAGGAAAGAGACTTTTCTGGAAACCCAAGATTCAAGCAATATGAGTTTGAAAAGCTATTGGGGTGTTGAGGAAGAAGATTTTTGATTTAGCCTTATTCACATCTAGCCCAGAGGCAACGGAGAAGTCATTTAGGATTCTTTTGAATGCAAGGGCCTCCTTAACCGAGGGGCATTCCATGAGGAGGGTATCATCCACGAATTGTTGGTGGGTTGAGGGGGGGAGTCGGGGATATAGCTGGAGGCCTGAGATGAGACTGTTGGCTAAGGCTGTCGAAATAGATCTTCCTAACCCCTCCACCAAAATAATAACGAGGAAAGGAGAAAGAGGATCACCTTGTTTGATGCCTCTCGAGGGATTGATGATCGAGGTGGGAGATCCATTAAACAGGATTGAGAAGAAGGCACCAGAAACCAGGGCCATGATCCAAGTGATGATCTCTTTGTTGAACCCAAAAGCAGCTAGTGTGTGTTGGATATAGATCCACTTGATCTTGTCAAAGGGTTTAGACATATCCAGCTGGATCAACATCCTCGGTTTTCCTTGGTCTTTCAGTGTGTGAATGATTTCCTAAGATAGAATGATATTGTCCATGATTTTCCTACCTTCCACATATCTTGTTTGGTTTGTAGAAATCAGGAGTGGCAAAAGAGGCTTTAAATGATTGGCCAAAATTTTGGATATGATCATGTAGATGACATTGCAGAGGGCAATGGGTCTAAACTGATCTAGGGAGTCTGCCCTTTCTGATTTAGGAATGAGAGCAAGGAAAGTGGTGTTGAGAGAGGGAAATATAGATTTCTTCATTCTTGATTCCTCCACCAGGTCATATACCGAGTCCTTGATTGTGTTCCAGCATGCTTTGTAGAAATCTATGGTGAAGCCATCAGGTCCTGGGGCTTTTCCATTCGGCATTGTTTGAATCACTTCTTCCAACTCCTCCATGGTTATCTTTTTTAACAGCATCAGATTGTGTTCTTTGGTTAAGATAAACGAGATATGATTGGTGATTTTTCTTATGAGATCCTCATTGTGGTGGCTACTTTCAGTTAGGATGCTTGAGAAATGCAGATGGAGTTCTTCCTCAATCTGCTGCTGAGTATCAAGCATCTGCCCGGTGCTGGATCATAGATTTGTGGAAGAAAGAAGTATTTCTCTCCCCCTCTTTGAGCCATTGGATCCTAGATTTCTATTGCCAAAGGATCTCCTCCTGAGTTGCTCTTATTTCCTAATCTTTCTGAAGTTCCTTCTCTGTTTTCTTTGTTTCCTCTGTTAACCCATTCCAGATGATTGTTTGTTGAAGAGATTTCATTTTTGACTCTATAATCTTTTTCTCCAAGGTAATATCTCCGAAGGTTTCTTGGTTCCATTTTTTTAACTCTTGCTTGATGAACTTGAGTTTTTGATGGAATCCTTTCATCTTGCTTCCTTGAGGGGGAAAATCTTTGGTCCACCATTCTTTGATTTTGTCTTGGAAATCCAGGTGGGAAAGCCAGAAAGCTTCAAACCTGAAGGGGGAATTTTTTGGTTTTAAAGAGATCTGGAAGGTAAGGACAATCGGCCAATGATCAGACCCCACCCGCAGAGCGATGATGACCTCCGTTTCCAGAGATGAAAGGAAAATGTCTTCAGAGAGAAGAAACCGATCCAGTCTAGAAGTAATTTGACGCTCTCCCCCTCTCCTATTGTTCCAAGTGTGGATGCCATTTTTGGTAGGGGTATCTATGAAGTTCAGATCATCAATCATACCTTGGAAAGCTTGGGAGTCCGAATCAAGATGACGGAGACCTCCCCTTTTCTCATCCAGATTTAGGATCATGTTGAAGTCTCCCGCCAGAATCTAGAACTTATGATCAATAGGCTGGAGATAGATGTTTATATGATTGATCAAGGCCAGCCTTTCTTTGACCGAATGAGGCCCATAGAAATTTGTAATACATATTTTCTCTTTGGTGCCTATGACCTGAAGGATGGTTGTTAGGGCATGCCTTGAAGCAAATGAGTCAATCAAATGAAACCTGGAGTCTTTCCAGAAAGTGGCTATGCCTCCAGTCATGCCCTGAGCAGCTATGGCTAAATGGCTGTACTGTTTTCTAAAACAGGTCTATTATATGTTCATCATTTCAGACAGGCCACTTTTTGTTTCTTACAACAGAAGAATGTATGTTTTTCCTGAGATTACTTTGGATTTAAGAATCCTTTTTTTTGAAGGGCTATTGAGTCCTCTTATATTCGAAGATGTGCAATTCATGATAAAATGTTGGGGTGAGAGATAGAACCTTTACCTTGCCTGCATTGATGAGGCTCAATCCCAGCTCAGCCAGATGTTGACCTTCTGTTTTCCGGCCTCTTCTTTTAGGTTGGCTTTTGGTGATTTGATTATTGGCCTTGAGATTTGCTTTGATGTCGCCAACTAGTTGCTTCCCCCCCTTGGTTTGATGCTCTCTTTGTTTTTGGAAGTTCTATTGCAGGATGTATGCTTCTTCTATGCGTTTGAGGTGGTCTTCTGAAATACCCTCGAATCCTTTTGAGGTCCATTGCTTTGAAAGTTTCTGTAGATCCATTCCCATCAGAATTTCCTCTATTTCTTTTTCCTCTGAGGTGGGAAGCTCCTATGTGTAGTCCATTTCCGTTTCTTCCTGAGTTGTCTGTTCAGTTGTGGATGGGTTTGTGGTGTTTTCCATTTCTGTGTCCATTTCCTTGTGCTGATCTGGAATTTGTTCTATGTAGTTGCTCGCTTGGCCTTTCTCCGCTATTGTTGATGAGAGGATTTCATATCTGTTGTGTGTCGCCTGCCTGGGGGCCTCCTTTCCCGTAGTGTTCCTTCTAGCTTGCTTGTTTTTGTGAGTAACTTTGATAAATCCCTGTTCACCTTTAGCCCCAGTTGGGTCGTCTTTTGGAGGTGGTTTATTCTGTGGGCAATCTCGAAAAATATGTTCGTGCTCGTGGAATTTCCGAAATCTGAATGGAATATGTTCATAATCCACTGGTTGGGTCCATATTTTGTCCCTGAAGTTCAGGCTGATAACTTCAGGCAAAGCTCCTGAAACACCATAGAGGCACATATACGAGCATATGAGATGTAGTGTCCATTTCTTGTGCCTTCTGACATTTTGATGTATTCTCCCAATCTGTTTCCAACGGATTGAAGCACCGAAGGTGCCCAGTAGTCCGTAGGGAGAGAATATAGTTGGATCCATACTAGGACCCTAGTGAAGTCTTCTTGTTCTGGCGTGAAGTTCTCCTTCTAGAATCTTATGTATAGACCAATGGAGTTGAAAAAATATGGCCCTCCTTCGAAGATGCAATCCTTGTCCTCCAGAAGAGCGAAAACAACTGTAAAGAAACCCTTCGATCCAAGCTGCAGTTCTATTGCCCCTTTAGGGTTCCATTTGGCTTGTATCGATCCTTTCAGAGCTCTTTCAGAGGGCCAGATTCCCATAAACTTACATATAACCAATATTCCTTCATGTAATCTCTATAAACTTCTATGTTGGGTTCTTGTATGATTATTTCTAGAATTATTTCTACCTTTGGATGGCATGCCTTTACCGATTGAAACTTATCCTGAGCCATATCTGTAGCACCCTATTTAGGGCTGTCAGGGTTTTTCAACGGGGTTGAAGCGCAAGCTGTAACCCCTAACTTCTCTGTGCCCCTAGTGTCAGATCCTTCCTATTGAGGGGCTATGACGGCTTTGTCATTTTCATGATGAGAGGAGCGAGGGTAGAGTTCCTGATCCGAACGAGGAACGGCCGATGAACAAGTAAGACGAGTGAAAAAGGAAGTGTTAGGTGAGTGAGAGGAGCACACCACCTGTTGTTTGAAGGAAGGACCCGCTTGAAGGACCGTCTGCTCCATGACATGCCTGCTCAGCGAGCATCCTGGGGAGCGCGGTGGGAAGCCAACTACAAGGGCAGAGCTCGCAGAAGCCCACAACGGAAATAGAGGATCTCAAAATTAGGTCATGCTCTAGAGTTGCAAAGCTCTTACATTTCCAAACATCTTCTTTGTTATTGTTCTAATAATATAAATTATTATTATTAAATAAATATTTATATTATTTAAATATTAACATAATTTTTTTATATTAACCACATTTATACTAATGAGTTTGTGCTAGATTGTATACCGATAATATAAATACTCGAGAAGTTCTACGGTGTGAACTTTAAAGCACTTGGTGATACAGTGTATTGTTATGATATGAAATAAGGACTATCCATGTAAAAATAAATAAATGACAAAAGAATGGCAACGTGCTTTGCAACCTGAAGTAGGGGATGGATAATGGAATAAGTTTTAATTCAGGAACCTAATCACTAATCCGAAAGAATGTTTTGATGTATATGAAGAAACCATGAAAAGACTTTTATATGTAGTTTATACTATCACAAAAGCTGCTATAATCAACCTGTATGGTTTTAATGCTAGGGCGTGACTTAATATGCCTTTATGTTAGTGGATACAGAATATCTCAAAGCATAGCTTTGGTCAAGTATTCTTAGAATTAAGAAAGGAAATTTATGACTGATATAAATTGTGCCCTTGGTAGCACATGAGGCATGCTTGAATATGAGATCAAGGAATCTGTATAAACCTTTCTGTCTCATTCGGCTAAATTAATTTAAAGGAAAGAATTTTCATTTGTCATTACAGATTAAAAAGCAGAAGCCTCAATATAGAATTATATACATTTTTATTGACAGACGGTTGGTTATTTAGTGCTAGGGTATATGATTAATCAACGCACTCAGCAATAGTTATACGGATTGTCCCTTCCAATGGTTGATGAACAGCCACTTGACATAACAATTGTCTCTATTGACTTAGTGTTATTCCAAATTATCAAATGATAATGCTTTAATAAAGTTTCAAAGTTGTTGAGTGTGGTCGATTAATGTTGTAATTTAAAAAGCTAAGCGCATTTGGTTGGTCAAGCATAAAAATATTAAAATAATCTAAAAAAACGACTACAGAAGTAATAGAAAGTCGGTAATTGAATAATATAGACTACCTAACTCTCACTGCGCTCAAACAGTGGGATTCCAATATCAAATTGGCCAACAAAATTACACATGGACGACTATAAACGTAGGAATTGTTCCCCGGTGAGATTCTTTGGTTGATTAAGAAATCGAAGAGATTGGTTTTGATTGGGCGCTGGGTTTTTTCAATCTCCTGATACAGGGTTAGAATATGACTTTTATGGATGTTGGCAATGTCAAATTAGTGGTCATTCCTTATTATACCTTTATTCCATAAACCGTCCATTTCCAAAAGTCAAATGTATTGTTCTTAATTCAAGCGAATCTGTTCTTGAGTGCGTAGACTCTCTATATAATTCTCGAGTCCTTCTCTAACGTCTATCCATCGAATGAAGCTTTTGTCTTCTTTGCTGGTGTTCGAGTCGGCGCGAAGCATCACAAGACGAGATATTGGGCGAGACCCTGCAACAGATGACAACGAGTTGAATTCCTCGTCAAGAACAAGCCAACTTTGTATTGTTTATTATCATATATCATCTTAACTTCTCATTTGCTAGTTTGCTAAAATTTGTTTTTGCAGGGAGCAGGTTTCAAAATTCTTTTTCATTGCCTTAGAATGTTATAGCATAGTCTTCTCCTATAGGTTCTGTCCCGCTATATGTTTTTGTTTCAGGATTTTGTAACGTCAAGACTAACTCTGTTGGTATTTGTTTCTTTATTGTTTTTTCTTGTGTTTGCCTTCATAGATGTTTTAGCTCTTAATTATTATAGTTTGTGGGAGGAATGACGGTATTTCTATGGAATCAGTAATTTCCGTTTTGGGTATCTTAGTTACCAGTTTTGAAAGTTTATCAATACTTGCAGGAAGTTTATCAATACTTGCAGGTTTTGGTGTAATAGCAAATTTTTTCATGGTATCAGAGCCTGGACCCAGGTTCAGGTTAGATTGACAGAACTGAGTTTGACATGATATACCTCTATAGAATCCTTAATTTCCAGCCTAAAATTCCTAGTTACCAGTTTAGAAAGTTTACCAAGATCCTAGTTACAGTTTTAGAAAGTTTACAAACACCTGCGAAATTTTACTTTGATGTTACGTTAGATTTCTAATATAAAAGGGAGGAGGTTACGGGGAGCTTTCTTCAGTCCAACGAAAGGCTGTATAGGGATGATTCAACTGCTGGTTCATGGACTCTATTATCTTGTAATGCTCGAGGTTCTGTATTGGCGGCAAGACAATGGTGTGCATGACACGGGAGTCGTATTGCCACTACGCTGTTTTTACTTGGATTGAAGAGAGCTCCCAGAAAGTCTACGGCCTCTTTACAATTCGTGAAATTATATTTTGTTATATAATAAATTGAATAATTCAAGTTAGTTCTTATGTGCAAACACATTTAATCATGTCATTTCTGCTATGAATAGTTATAAATCTGCATGCTTGTCAACCGTGAATAACACATTAAAAGAATTGTATCAATCGCTTTTAAAGATTGTTGTTTCCTCGTAATATTTATTACACTACCTTATATTAACGACTTTACAGGCTGAGCTAGCAAGCGCGTTGGTCGCTTAACAAGCAAAGTGATTCGCCGAAATTGCTGTACTAAACTGATACGTTGTTAGTCTTGGCAGGTATCCAAAATTCTACAAACATTCCAACAAATTCATGCTGTGCATGTGCCAGAATGGACATGATCACAAATGGCCAGTCATCGATGCCCATTAGAGATAAGACAAATTATTAAGGACGTACTGCTTTTCTGTGATTCGAGACGAGGCAAATTGTGTCATGAATCCAATGCTGTAGTACAAAAAATTGCTATAAAACGCAATAGAGCTTGTTCTATATTGCAATAGCTTATGCTTATAAATTCTTTTTTTCCACCGTAAAGCAATCTGTGTTACGTTATTGCAACAATATGAAGCTTTATGTTCTGATTTTATATTATATTTCAAATGATTCTATATTAATTTCAGCAAACATTTTATAAATTTAAGGGTTACTTACAAATTCGTTTTTCCACGCTAAACAATATGCAATTTTTCTTGCTATTTTAAAATTTCTAACATGATATCAAAACTTGTTCTCGCTGACTCCCTCAAGAGAAAGCTGGGAAGATATGAGAGAATCTTGAACATTATTGCTTCTGTGTATATACCAGATGTGAGAGAATCTTGAACATTATTGTTTCTGTGTATATATTAGTATAGATCTATGTGTTGTGCCAGTATAGTTTGTTCTTTGAAGTGATCGTTGTGAGCTAGCAGTATTCAATAGATTGCTCTGACTGTGAGCCCCCGATTGGAGGTCGAGGGGTGTAATCTGGGTTTGTCAGCGCTAATCAGTTTTTAAGCGGCAGGAGTGGTTCAGCCGGTGCATAGCAGATTGTGAAGACTCTTATCATAGCCGGATCTAGCTGCTGCACAAATATTCCAGCGCTTGTTCCTATGTGTAGATTTCTTCCCCGTCACGTGTGGTGCTTAGAAATTTTGCAGAGCAGAGGATTTCCAGCGCCAACCAACAGCCATCTGAGCAATGATTTCCGATACCTGAGGTATCGTTCATTAGTCGCAAAGAACCAATGTTTTCAGGTCAAGAGGAGTCGCATTCGTTAACACTGTAAGATTTTCTGTCAGACGTTCGGGAAGTGAAACAATTCCACTTGAGGAAAGAGGCCATGCTGTGCCGTTGTAAAGTCAAATAGGCAATCAATCTCACCATTTGAAATAAAATCATGAAGTCCGCTGCGGATCTCTCGTGAAGGATACGACATGGCTGTAAAATTATTGGTTTTTGATAATTATTATGGGATGTCTTGCAATGTCTCCACACAGATTCTTAGCCGTCGATATACTTCCGTTTGGTCCTCAGAAGCGTCAATTCTGCAAAGCACATCAATGATGATGGTTTAAAGGAGTTATGTCTTAAATAGATCAAGTGGGGAGCTCAAAAGTGTGGTGAAAGAAACACTAAAACCGTGAGATTTCAAAGTGGATATGAGTGAGAGTGATGACCGATATTTCAGAGTGGATAGGAGTGATAGTGATGACCATATTAGACAAATTTGACATTTCAGAGTGGATAGGAGTGATAGTGATGACCATATTAGACAAATTTGACAGAGATTCATTTTTGTTGTTGTAATGTCTATTTCTTTTTCATGTAAGCATTGAGGGAGGGTATTGCAAATAATGCTTCCATGACTTCCAAGTATTGGTGAATTGTAATTTTGTGAGTTATTAGATTAATAATTGTACAAGCTATTTTTAGTAATCTAGATCCACCATTCTTAAATCTAAAAGTACCCTGTATTCTTATATATGTAATGTCTGTAAAATGAATATAATTACATGGTGTTTAATGTTATATATATAATCCCTCTAACTCTTTTCAAATTTCTAACAGTAATAAAATACACAATAAAAAAAATGCACATTAATCTATTTGACCATACCTTCTTCCCCTTTACACAATAAAAAAAATGCACATTAACCTATTTGACCATACCTTCTTCCCCTTTCCCTTTTTATGCATTTAAATTAAGATTCCATTAACATCAAAAAATTTGGGTATACATCTCTTACTCATATTATAATATGCATCTTAAAATTTATAGAAATTTAATGGAAATAAATTATCTTTAAAATTATATATTTTAATAATTTTATTAACTTTTGATGTAGTTTTCACAACGTTACATATGATTTCAAAAATAGTTATTGTAAAAAGTTATGGTGGGAAAGGCATTTCATCGTAGCCTAGATAATAGAAATTGATCTGTTCTTTCCTCAAGAGGCCCACATATATATTTTGATCGGTTCTTTCCTCAAGAAGCGGACATATATATTTTGATCTGTTCTTTCCTCAAGAGGCGGACATATATACTTATAAAGAGGGGGATTACTTCCACGGAAGAATGCCATATAGAGATGCAAATATCACTAATTTGTTTTAAGTAAATAATATGTCAGTCCATATACTAATGATAGAATACCCAATAGAACAATTAAACTAGTTTCAAGGAAATGGATATTGAGATAATTGATGGCTTCATGCTTTCCTTCACTTTCCATTATCACCAATTTGTTTTACATCAACAAGATGTCAATCTAGATATTAAAGATAGAATATGCAATAGAATAATCAAACTCGTTTCAAGGAAATGCATATTTAGACAATTGATGGCTTCATGCCTTCTTTCACCTTCCATTCTTATTGTTTTAACCATATTACCAAATTTGAATTTGAATTTATACGGTATACATCTTAAGCATAATAAAATGCATATTTTTTAAAATTTATTTATTTTTACATAAATTAATTGGATATAAATTTATCAGCTTTAATATTTTTATTTCTTTTTTTTATAGTTTCCATCGCGTTATCTAAGTAGATTTAATTTCAAAAAAATCTTTAGTGGAAGATATATTTCTTTATGATCTAGGTCAGATAGTTACACTATTCTCCATCAATCTTGATGCTTTTAAAGTGGAAACACTAGAGAAATCAACTCACAAGACCATGTTTATTGGCAACACCCAATTTGAAAAATCAAATTTAGGCCTAAAACCTTTTCGAACTATTTTGAGGTATTAAAAGGCGTTTCTTGGGGGTAAACCTTTGTCACTTAAGTGCCACATCTTACTTTGTTATTCTAAACATGGAGTGCTTTCCAACAACAAAATAGTCACCTCAGTCAGTGTCTATATCTGAAAAATTTTCCATTCAAAAGATTACCTTCTTGTTCTAACCACCATAATTCGAGAGGATGCCATGTGAGCGCCATTATCCCTGGAAAAGGGGCTAGCTACATGATAATGATGAAAAATATTGAATAAGAGTCCCTACTGTAACTCTAGTTAGGAGTTGGAGCAAACCTAGCTACGAAGAAGTTATTTGGTTGTGTTATAACTAGGTCATCATGCTTCCATTCTATTTGAGTGAATTTTATTCCATAGATGAGTAGAGTAGTCCAAAGTGGATAAGGAGAAAACAAACATAGATGATTTGTGCATTATCTCACCCAATGGCCACAAGTCTCATTTCTGTATACTGGTATTGAATCTCCACTCAATGAAAGAAAGCATAGCAACCTCACCTTCTAGCTATGTTTTTCTCCTGAAGGGGTTTCCTAAGTTATATCTTGTGTTTTTATTGTTGTGATTGATTTTATTTTTGTTTTTTCTCTATTTTCCACATTCCACATATTGCATGCATGAAATACTAACTTAATAAATCTAGAATTCCATGGAAAAATAATATGGATAGTACATATTTCATATTTTTAAGTATAATTGTATCAAATCTATTTTAATGAACTATCTACTAAAATAGTCATGGAATTTTCTGAATCGTATTGGTATTAGAGGAAGTTCCTTTAACTATATTTCTAGGAGTTGCAAGGGATCAAGATCACTTGATCCAGGTGGATCTTCAGACACCATGGCATGAATGTTAAAAAATCAAAGTTATTAGAATGATGTCGAATTAGGACCAGATCGAAAAGCTCATCTTCTTGATCGTGGAGGTGTGAACGGTTCGTCAATTCGAGTCCGGATGACGAAGTTATTGCGGAAAGAAGGTCAGCTTGATCCTTAAGAAAATGAGTTTTTTCCATAAAAATTGGACTTTAAGCCTTAAGAGGTAAATCACAATCGGCATAGTCCAAACGACGGACTTAAGGCGGGCCTTTAGGACCCTCGATCAACGATCTCCGATATCGGAGTTGGGGGCAGGCAATCATTGATGTCGGAGAGTTGTCTATGTGATCGGAAATCAGCATCGGCGAAACCCAAAGGCCGAGGATCGGTAACCCTATGATTAGCGATCCCCGATATCGGTGATCAGAGCAATCAGTAATCGGCGTCAGCACTTGCCAATATATCGGCGAAGGACCCCAAGCTGATGCAATAAGGATATGCGATTTAATCTCAGCCATCGGATCAAGAAGTTGATCAATAGCCATGACTAAATCGGTGTTCGGAATGATCGACATCGGCGATCATAGATCCCGACTTGCGATTAGGTGCGGACCCGACGGAATAATAGATCCAATTTTATAAAATTTGAGGTCCCGGGAATTCAGACCTTTTAGTGTATTCCTGGTTTCGTCCAAATCAGTTATGTGATGTGATAAGCGATTAAAGTGGACCCGATAAGGTTTGAAGGGCCGATTTAAACTGTTTTGAAGTCCGACTTTAAAGGGATTTGTAGGATTTGTCAGTTTTCAGTGTATTCTGTTTTAAAACAAAAAGAAGGTTATTTTCAAAGTTTTGTTGCAACGATGATGCTTCTAAGAAAACGGCTTCTATTCTGAACATAAATGATCCCGATTTGTATGCAGCCTTGTCCCAAACGTGTATAAAACATGATGGGTGATACAGAGCCGAGGAGAGCGTGGAAGGCTGTGTAGCAATGGTATGACAGAAATCCCAAGGGCAGTGTGCCAGGGGAAGAGAGTCTGTACCAGAGAGCACGAAAGCCTGTGTTGGGGAATGCTAGAAAGCATGAATGCCAGAGACCTCAATGAGGAGACTGCGCCAATGGAGAGCCGTAGAATGAGAGGGCCAGGCATTGCACAGAGATAGCTAGAGTGCCGCAGAGAGCTACAGCGAAGCATGATAGCCAGAGAGTGCTTGAAATTCTGGCAGATTCGCAGAGCTGCAGACAAACTTGAGTGATATAGGGCTAGATAGCCATAGAGCTACAGAACGAGAAGACCGAGTGATTCTCTCTTTATGATCAGTTTTGTTACTGTTGATCGATTATTCTAATTTGATTGATTCTTGTGATTGATTCATCTGTTGATTAATGCTTCCTTGATGGATTCTTCTGTGATCGCTTATATCGCTTGCATATTGATGTCATGAGATCAGTGTTTTTAGCAAGCCTCAGCACTTTGACAGTTGCTTCAGAACATCGCTTCTTCATATGGCCATTCATAGTGAGGCCATGATAGATTGGGAGCGGATTGTGCCTGCGCATTGATGATGTGAACAAATGTTCACTGTGGATTGTTTTATCCACTTCTTCATTCATATCTTCAGATGGTCCATGGTTGGTGTGAGGTATATGATTTATTCATAAATTTCTTCTTTTACATTATGCTGCAGATCGTAGATTGATATTGATGCATGATCTTCTTTATTTTCATGTTGTCATGATTCCTTGCTTCGTGTTATGTGGAATCTTCATATGATGTACTTTATGCTTTGAGATCACTTTGTATGTTTCTGGGATACTCTTTTTGTCGTTGTGCATGTGTTTTGCTTTTACATCCCTTTTGTGCCTTGTTGGCGGGATGCGCACCATGCATGTTTTGTGTCATACTGATAGGAGTTTCGATTGAGATTTCTAGTTGTGGAATCTCTTAGAGCCACTCCTGTGTGAGGGCCTTCTTCCTTGTATGATCGAGACAACACACTCTTGTGTACATCACTTTTATTGACAACACCTAATGCAGGGGCCTACACCACCTTTATTGGGGCCTGGAGACGTAGTCCCTCCTAGACGAACTCCATTAACAACATCTTTGTTCTCATGTGCTGATGATTATTATGTTCCTCTTCTTTTTCCACACGCAGATGTATTCTTTTATGTTCTCTTAAAAAAGCAATTTTAACACATCACGAAAGGAAAAGGTCTTGGTAAGGTCCTTCTTCACACCCAGACCTGGATCATCACTTAAGCTAAAAATCTCAAAACTCCACTCACGGCCAATGAATCTGTGAATAACCCTTATGATCTTGTAGAGGATAGGCTTGCATAGATGGAAGCATAAGTTGTAAACACAAGCCATGTTTTTAGGCTCCTCATGGCGAAACTGACTAGTAATATCAGGCTATTCTAAGAAGATTGTCGTTATAACACATAGATTAAATGAGAGAGGATATCGAGAGATTGTGAAGAAACTGCGAAAGATCAACCAATTTGGAGTGCAGTGAACCATTCATAACCCCTATTCATAATGGAAGTGAAAGTTGACATCCAACCTTATCAATGTAAGATTTATACTTTGAAACTAGATCATTGGTTCCAGTAAATATAAGTTTATTTTAGTGTTTACCAAACATAGGGAGAACAATATTTTTTTCTTGATTGACTAAAATTAGATGGTCATGTCCTGACCTAATGGCAAAGCCACACAGAGACCTTGAGGTTATATGGATATCCTCTAAGATCTAAGTGGGAGGATTTGAAATCCCTCATAAAGTCACAATTTTAACCTAGCTAGTATATAGAGGACCAGTGGATCGGGTGGCATTACTTTAGCGAGAAGTAGGGGTAGAGTTTATAAGAGTACACCACAGAATTCAAAAATATTTTCATAATCCTAGTTATATCCCCAAAGAACCCACATGTACTCCTCTAGATTGTCATTTGTGGAAGTGAGTGATGTTGTTCAAACCTATACTAGTGGATAAGGCTTGTGTACATGCATAGAACAACAAAAGCCAGAAGAAAGAGAAATCAAGTGGGTTGAAGTAGAAGGAGAACGAAGATGCTTGTAGGAGGGGAAATAATAAGTGAAAGCGGGAAAAGATGAAAAAAGGGAAGCTACAAGATGCTAGTGCAAAGATCCAAAAAACCACTACAACCTTTATAGTAATATAAATAAGTGTTGAAAGTTGCATCCTAAGTTTATCTTAAAGAACAAAAAAAAGGTATTAAAAATAACCTCATGGCCACTCATTTTAGCAACCAAGTTGAAAGGAGCTTGAACATGGATGAGAATATTGTATGTAGATCAGTGTAGAAGGAAGTGAATCCAAGTAGCCTTCAGTAATAGGAATAAAATGAAAATAACTAACTCTTCCATATGTACAATCTAAAAAGAGAAGTATTGATGTTCTATTCGACTCAGGATCACATACGAGTCTCATTGCATTAGAGCTATTAAAATAGTTGGGATTAGAAGTTTGTGATCATTGTAGCCCATACCCATTGAGATGGGTAAATAAGGGTACATAAATAAAGGTAACCAAATATTGCAAAGGTATTTTTTCTATCAATGCTCATTTTATTAATGAAGTAGAACTAGATGTCCTTCCTTTTGATATATGAGGAGTTATGTTTGGAAGTCCTTAAATGTACATGCGTGATGCAATCTTCATGCAGGGATCCAACTAGTACTACATCATCAAGGATTTCAAACCTTTCACCACCATTGTGTGTAAGGAAACTTCCAAAATTTCACTGGTAAGTTCCACCAACCAAGAAATTGATCAATTTTAGAAACAAGTATGTTTTATCATTTTTAAGAGAAAATTAATATATAGAAGAGTTAGTAAGAGAAAAGGAATCCGTAGATGGTTGTACTAAGAAACAGAAGCAATAACTATAAGAATTTCTACATGCATACATGAATATGTTGTAGGAGCCTAAAGGGAGACCAACCAAGAGGGAAGTTGAGAAAGAGATACGTCTATTGTCAGACTCCCCATTTTTAAACATAGTGTTGCATAGGAAATTTGTCATAAATGCAAGTGAGGTGAATAAATTGTTGCAATAACTACTAAAACATGCTATCATTTTATTGAATACATCACCTTGTGTGACACGCATATAATTGTGCCAAAGAAGAATGAGACTTGGAAGATGCGTATAGATTACAGGGTGTTAGACCAAATTACTCTCAAGAAGAGATCGCCCTACCTAGGTGTTGTGCTCTACAACAACCCCCCATGTCATATTATTATTCTTTTTATTTATTATCATATGAAATGGGTCCCTTTAGAAGTTAGTTGGTATCAATACTTCATTATTTTGAAAAAACCGATAATCAAAAGAAATCATTATATAAAACCCATAAAATGGAATAAAGAAAATCTTTGTCATTGAGATAAAGCGATCGCGAGATCGCATATCGCAATGACATAAGGAATACAAATAAGCGGCACATTAATCTCCGCCGATGCGATATCGCAATCGACACTCGGCGATACTTTATGCAGGTTTTAAAGCACCCACATGCCATTAGTTCCGATGCGATATGCTATCGGTGATCGGCGTTCGGCGATATTCTATAAAACATTCTTGATGCGCCCAAAGCTCTCCACCCCGATGCGATGCGATATCGCAATCGAGGATCGGCAATATCCAATGCACAATAAAATGGCGCTCAGGTCATACCCCCGACGCGATGCAATATCGCTATCGGCGATCGGAGGTTGTGAATAGTGTCAATACAAGAAGGTTTAAGGTTGTCCCGATGCCCGATTGCGATAAAGCACAGATTTCAATAAAAAGCCGTTAAGTGATGGGATATCACGGTTCATTCATATTTAAAGCTTGATCGGTTAAGCAATCATTCACCTGCGCTCAACCGCCAAAATGCCCACTGCACGCTTAAATGAATCATTCGGCCTATTAACGATATAATGGGCATTTAAGGGATGACAGGTCTCAAACGGCCAATTAATGTGATCATAAGTCCTAAAATCTTCCCATAGATTGTGTCTGTGCCCATTTTAAAGGCTAATCCCTTATTACGCATCTGTCCATGTTTTCTCATCACTTGCAAGTTTTCATTGCTATTTCTCTGTATTACGTATATTTGCGCCGCTGTGCAGAATTCATCCATAGAAGGAAGCTCAAATAAGATGGGGAAGAAATCTAAGAAGACCGCAGGTGCTTCCGCTACACCAGCTGCAGGGCAAGCTGCCGTGGACAAGAAAAAGGGCTTAATATCTGATACTACATGCATGCGTCTCACCAGAGTTACATGGCAAGGCACTTACAATCTAATTGAAGCCGCAGGACCAGAAAAAACAGTAACAGAAGCTAGTGTGGATTTACTTCAGAAGTCTGAGAGTACTCTCAAGGATTTAGCCGATTCTTTCCTTCACAGAATAGCGGCCAGGGAGCAAATTCTCCCATATACAGACGTAGTGCGGTGGGCGATTCAAGAAATCCCAATCTTGGATAGAACTTTCAGCACTAGAGATGGAAGAATCTTCGGATCGTTCAGGGCGGATGATCTAAGGCAAATGTATCATTTGCCCGAGCCGGAGAAGATATATAATAAAGCGTTCTTGGAGAAGTTTGCAAGCGAAAATGAAGTTGAATCTGAACCCATCCGGGATTGGAGACAAAATCCAGCCAAACATAAACACGAATCTTCCGGTAAGTACTCAGTTGATTCTTTGGCTTCTCCATATTGCTATGCGGGAATAATGATGTGTAGATTATGGGGATTGCATGACTCTGCTAATTTTACCATAGAAATGGTTCCTCTAATGGAGGCAGCAGTAAACAGTATAATTATGGATTGGGCCACCATCCTTTCTGACAAATTAGCACAAGCTGTGCGTGATTTTAGAAATCAGACTGTCATCTCTGAAAGGAAAATTCCCCCATTCTACTACAGCGCCTATATTCTAGACACCCTCTGTTTTAACTCTGAATTCCCCGTACTCGGCTGGAGGTGGACTGCACATGACCCCTCGCCCATTCATATATATCACCAGAAATTGTGGAAATCTTCTTATAAACAACATTTGTAACAAATCTGCAATGGCTTTATGGTGCCTATTCATTATTCTATTTTTGATAAACCCATTCCCAAGATTTCCTATCAAGCTTCGTTTGATATAACAACGGTAGCGAGTTGGTTTGGAGAGGAGAGATTTACCTACATAAGAGTTTTCGGCAGCCAAGCCAACCCACATGTTCTCCCTCTGTATATACCAGATAAACTGCTAGCAAGAGAAATTGCTTATTAGATTACGGCTGAGAGTGTTACACAGACTCTCAAGAAAGAAAAGAAGAGGGGCTGGCCCGCTTTTCCCTTGAGGTGTGGTGTCTATACTCTGCATGATCTCAAACATGCAGAAAAGGAAGCCACAAAGATTCAATCCTTAACTCTGGCGACTATCCCAAATAGGCCATATGATCCAAAGAAAGTTGCCTACAATGCACTAGAACAGGCCAAATTGACAAAATTTGAGCACAAAGAAGATATGTTTGACGACCTATTCATTTCAACCGAAACAATAGGTCAGGCTAAAGAACTCGCCCGAATGAAATATAATGATGAAGGGCTGACTGAGTTTAATAAGCTTAGAGAACAGAGGTTGCAAACTCTGCCTCTAGATTTACTAGCAACAGCCCCGGCGACATCATCAAGCGAGCCTGGTCGGCAACAGTCAAAGGAACCTCCGGTTGTGACAAAGGATCATAAAAAGGAACAGGAGGAAAGGCAGAGAAAAGAAAAAGAGGAACAACAGAGGAAAGAACAAGAGGAACAACAAAAGAAAGAACAAGAGGAACAGCAGAAAAGAGAGCAGGAAAAAATGCGGAAGGAGTCCCAAGCCGAAAAGGAGAAACAGACCACCACCGATGTCAATGTGGACACTACCATAGACCCCAAACTACTCCAGGAATGGCAGCAGTTTCATTCCATCATCAGTGGATTGGAATGTTCGAAAGATGGGGACACTTCCAAGACAAATGATACACAGGACATCACTTCACCTCAGGTTCTAAGTGGAACCAGCGGCCCACCCATTTCTAAAGATATTGAGGTAATACCAAAAGACCCCTCCGACCAAATCATTCTCCAGGTAGAAGATATTCCTCCGCTGAATGTTTTCTCCAGCCCGAGGCATAAGGCAGTGGTAAAAAGACAAAGGAAAAGGAGGAAGATTGATCAACCTCCCCTTTTTCCAGAACAAACTGTAACGGGCAGCGTGGTTTGGAAGGAGGAATTTGACCCCTCCGATGACCTAACAACACTGTCACAGTATGCCGGAGCCTATTCGGTGGCAACAATCGACAAGGCATCGGAGGTAAGTCTTTTACTGAAGACTAAGGACCAAGAAATTTTCGCATTACAGGCAGAGTTGGCTAAATCAAAGCAGAAGGCAGAGCAAGCAGAGGAGCAATTGTTGGCACAACAGCAAATGAACGATCAATTAACCCAGCAATTGCAGGAAGAAAGGCAAAGGATCGACCAAAACGCGATCCAGAAACAAAAGGAATTGTCGGAGGCATTGGCACAATTAAGAGCAGCGAATGAGCAAATGATGAAAACAAAGGATGAGCAAATTGCTCAATTTTCATCGCAGCTCGAAAAAGCAAAGGGCACTTCACAAGTGGCAGAATTCAGAAAGGAAGCATCACTAATCAACAGTGCATTGATATCCCAGATTAGGCTCCTGTGTCAACAAATCGCTCAGGCCGAGCCATTGTGTGAGCTAACGACATCCATAAATCAGCAGGTAGAGAAGGCTAGAAATGAGTTAGACCAGGCCGAAGAGATCATAACTGGATATCTTGATTGGCAAGATTCTGATCAAGGGAGAGAAGCAAATTTGCCCAAGATTTCAGAAACATATAAAGACATACTTTTCACAGAATGGCACACTCAGGTGATGAAAGCAGAAAGGGCAGCTTCAAGGTGTAAATCAACTTCTAGCAATCTAGTTGATCTAGTTAACAACACTCTCTACTTAGCAAATATGATTTCCCAATGTACACCAGGAAAGATGACAACAACAAATACATTGGAACAAACATGCTATCCTGATTTAGAGGAGAAAGGGAGATTAATCGCTGGGATTAATACTTTAACTATGGATACATATTGGCTTTTCCTGATTAAGCCGCACACACAGCGAGCCACCCTTAAGTGTTTAACAGATGCAATCGGGTGTATAATTCCCGATATTCAGGATGCCACCTATGCCGCATAGCTCAATTCACGCCTCAACAAACCTCCTGAAGTAGAGCCAATGCTTGCGATAAGTCAGCTCAGATTCAAAGGAAAGCAGTCGACTTGATGAATCATGCTCCCGCTTGCCAGATCGCATGGCAAAAATAGGATCAAAAGTTATTGATACCAATTAAGTAGGATTTCTGTTTATTAGATATTTAGATTAGTTTAGTAT
This sequence comes from Pinus tabuliformis, assembly GCA_031772625.1. Taxonomy (NCBI): domain Eukaryota; kingdom Viridiplantae; phylum Streptophyta; class Pinopsida; order Pinales; family Pinaceae; genus Pinus; species Pinus tabuliformis. Next base: position 778,086,610 of record CM062812.1, on the reverse strand, counting down.
TTATAGACCCTTTCGTTGTTTTGGAAAGGGTCGTAAAGTTTTGTACCAGACTAAAAGACTGAAGTTTGCACTATTGTGCTTCAGTCATATTCTTTTATGAAACTAGACCAGTTATTCTTAATTCGATAAGGAAGCTTTTTATGCGATTGTGCACTATTGTCTTTGTATGGAAATGTTTCTGCGTTGAAGGAAGAATTACAAGTAGCGATTGATATTGGGAGTGTCAAAGCGGCTCATATGGTATTTCTATCTATGTCTGAATTCATTCCTGTTATGTGAATTGTTATTTGATTATCCTTGCTATTGTTGATTATATGCATGCGCTATAACAGAAGTTCTATATTCCTTCCACTATTGGATGTTTTATGGTATGCTTATCATTTAATCATGTATGTGTCGATAATATAAATGATGAGTGTAGTAATACTGCTTTAATCGTTTTTCTTAACTATTTAGGCACAGCAATTTTGAATGAATTAACGTCTATGTCTGACAAATAGAGTCATCTATATGCCTGTCTTGAGACATAGACCATCAAACGCTACACTCTAAAGCTCAATAGATTCCTGGGATAGGTTATAGTTCTTTTTATTCTTGTCAATAGATTTAGTTATTCACCCATCGCTAGCTTAGTTTTATAAATTATCCATTCATCCCGTTTATCTACTTTTGGGAAACTGGTCCCATTATCCCCAGTCGGAGCCACTATTCCAAACGGAAAAGGAGCTGTACTAAGGTTCGGACCGGGTGGTTATCCCCGATGTTGTTGCAGTGATTTTCGAGGCATCAACATTTTTGGCGCTAGAATGAGGGCCATCGACTGTGAATGACACATAAGCCAAAACCTATAAGCCATTCTAAGAGTAATTCTCCCTCCGAATCCCCTCGATCTTCCTATTTGCATACTGGTTCTTCAGTACCCAAACAAGAAGAAGAGGAATCAACTACCACTGCTCAAACCCATCATACTCCAGAACAATTAAGTCTTGAATCACCTGAAGTCCAGTCTCTTATCCACAAACTTCAGAGCTTCTCGATTTCACCACAGAAATCTGAGGTATCAAAAAGCAGTGCGACTTCGCAGTTCAATTTACCTCACCCTCTCACCAGACTTCAGAGCGAAAAGCTCGGTATTGAACCCACTGAGTTCCCTTTACCCAAAAGGAAAAAGGCCAAGAAAAATACTGAAGAATCTGACAGTGAAGAGCTTTCATCCATATCCTCCATTGCATCTCCCCCTCTGCAAAGTCAATCATCCACTCCCCCATTACATATTGTTGTTCACCAGGGATTAGAAGCTTCAACATCCCAATCTGCTCTCTCTTCAACGTTATTTACTTCCTAGACATCTGGAATTCCAGCAGTAGTATCATCCACTACTACTATCATAATGGCAGATCCATGGACCAGACCTGGTGCAGTCAATATGCCTGCACCATTGAATCCATTACCAGACTACCCTGAAAAATGGCTACCCAAGTTCAATCCAGATGATGGGACCCAGGCTGAGGAACACATTAATAATTTCATGTTGGCAGTCAACTTGAAAGGAGTAACAGAACAAGACGTTGTTGTTAGACTCTTCCCTTACACCTTGCAAGGATCAGCAGGATCCTGGTATTTCTCTTTACCCTCTGGTTCCATTACCAGTTGGAACACTTTCCAAGAGCAGTTTCTTACCAAATATGGAGATGATAGGTCTTTGGCTACTTTAATAAATGATCTCTCCAATCTAAGAATAGAACATAGGGAACCAATTAAGGAATTTAATGCTCGCTTCAATAAACTCCTAAATAAAATCCCCACAGCTTCCAAACCAAGTGAACAAATTCGAAGCGAATGGTATATCACCGCCCTACCTGCCAATATAGCCATCTTTGTAGATAGAGTCGGGAAACCTACCTTAGCCGAAAACATGAAAGAAGCGCTTGCTGTGGAGAAACGCATCAATGCCCTGGAGAAGAAAGCTGCTTTGGAAGACAGAAAAGCCAAAAAAGTCTCTTTCAAAGATGATTCTAAGAAAAAAACCTCAAAAGATCCATACGACATGGAGGGTTTGCAAAAGGTCCTGAAAACTTTGTCTAACGAAATGGTTGAAATAAAGAAACAAGTGGCCGAAACCTCAACCAAAAAACCCTTCAAGACTTATAAGAGAACTGAATCAAAGCCACCGAATGTCATATCTAATGCAGATTCAGAGCAAGAAGAAGAGGAGGAGGAAGCAACCTCACCAACTGATGATGAAGAAGAAGTAGTAGAATGTCATGGAATGTGGGATTTTATACTCCCCAACTCCGATACCGACAATGAAGAAGAAGCATTCCCGGTTACTACTAGAAGCAAAAGTACTCCCGAGCCCGTTCAAGTAACATCCAAGAAAAGGAGTGCTGGTGCCGCTACAACTAAAGAAAAAACGCCTGCTAAGAAATCACCTACAGTTGTTCCCCAGAACCAGCCTTCAACTTCTAGTACTCCTGCAACATCCAAAACATTAGTGGTATCTGATTCAATGGAGTATAACATCGTTGATGACATGAAGAAAACTAAAGCAAACATTACTATGTTTGAACTTAGTAAATTAAAGCATCAGTAGAAATTACTTCTTAAAGAATTGAATGCTGTTCCTTCTACACCTCTTCCCAATGCGAAAGCTGCTAATGATTCAGGCCAGCCTCCTCCAGGTATGGTTGAAGCTACCGATTTAGTTCTAATTGGAGATAGGTCGAATTCTCATACTCCACCCTTCCTGCTAACCTATGAGATTTACAACAGAAACCTGCACAACTGTTTAATTGACTCAGGGGCATCATCTAACATAATGCCAGCTTCAGTTTGTTCTAAACTGAATATTGAACCCCAAAAGTCTGCTATCCATATTGTACAGTTGGACAGGACCAAAGTGCAGGTTGTAGGAGAAATTAATTCCGTAACTATCAGGTTATCTGCTGATCCCAGAGTATTACAAAGGATTGACATCCTAATAGCCGATATACCTGAATTTTACGGTTTAATTCTGAGTAGGGATTGGTCCGAAAAATTGCATGGGTACATTTCCACTGATTGGTCACATATGTGGCTTCCCTACAAGGGCAAGCCAAATCAAATAAGAATCGATCGTGAGAAACATATGACCCACACGGTTACTGAATTTGAGCAAGAAAACCAACCCGTAGCATTCAACAACAACATTTTGGGGAATTATTCGTCAGAGTCATTCTTTGGCAACTTTGTTGCCCAACCATCTCCTTTTTCAGTCAATCATTTTACATCTCAGATTGAGAATTTTTCACAAACTGATAGGTCTAGATGTTTCAATGATGCTGAGAAAACTGTAAATTCAATTGTTAATACCTCTTTATTTTGGTCTTTATATTTCGATGGGTCCAGGTCTAGCGAGGGCTCAGGAGTAGGTTGTATTTTGGTTAGTCCACAAGGAGAAAAGACAATGCTGTCCTGTAGGCTGGAATTTGAATGCACTAACAATACAGCCGAATATGAAGCCTTAGTCCAGGGACTATATAAAGCGATCGGCCTTAAAGTGCAATATCTAAAAGTATTTGGCGATTCTGAAATTATTGTTAAACAGGCGAGGAATGCAATTCATTGTCTTTCGAATCACCTCAAGCATTATCAATCGCTAGTACAGGAACTTACCTCGCACTTTTCTACATTCAACATTTCTTCCATTCCCAGGTCTCAAAACTCGGCAGCCGATCTCTTAGCCAATGTAGCTTCCAAGCTCCTGCCTTTTGAAGACTATAGCCCAGATAGATTTTCCGTAGAATTGCTTTTTAGGCCTTCAGTTCCTGACAATGTCACTAATTGGAGAGTATTCAACCATGATGAGGATATTTTACAATTTTTAACTTCTGAAAAGTCCTATGATAATCAAATCATTGAGGAAGATGAACATGACTCCCAAATGAGAGAAACACCTCAGGAAAACGCAATTCCTAAGCCTGTGGTAAAGCTGGAAGATCTTTATGATATTAAAGACAGGTTTAAACCTGTAACTAATGCAAAGCTCCAAAGCTCTACCCTTAGGTTTGAATTGATAAATCTAGGTACTGAACAAGCTCCTCAAAATATTAATTTAGGATTAGGACTTTCTTTTGAAGAGAAAGAGGCATTCATTAGACTGTTAAGGAAAAATAAACAGGTTTTTGCTTGGAAATATGATGATTTGAAGACTTATGATACATCTATTATCCAGCATACAATTCCTATGCTTCCCGATCAGAAACCGATCCAGCAGAAGTTAAGGAAAATACATCCAAACTTAGAAAGCCAGATAAAGTCCGAACTTAACAAACTCTTGAAAGCCAAAATTATTTTTCCTGTCCGACACTCAAACTGGGTCTCCAATATGGTGCCAGTCAGAAAGAAAAATGGCGACATTCGAATTTGTATTGATTTCAGAAACTTAAATAAAGCGAGCTTGAAAGACAATTTCCCATTACCTACTATGGAGCAAATACTCCAATCAGTAGCAGGCTCTGAATTGATGTCCTTTCTTGATGGATTTTCAGGATATAACCAAGTTTTGGTTCATCCTGATGACCAACTTAAAACCACATTCAGAACAAAATGGGGAACGTATGCGTATCAGAAAATGCCTTTCGGACTTATAAATGCAGGAGCGACATTCCAAAGAGCTATGGATATAGCTTTTAGAGGGTTGATTAATAGAACAGTAGTCGTCTATCTAGACGATATTACTGTATTCTCTAAGAAGATGTATAATCATTTGCATGATCTAAATCAAATCTTTCAGCGTTGCAAAAGATATGGTATTTCTCTTAACCCTAAAAAGTCTTTCTTTGCTCTTGATCAAGGAAAACTCTTAGGTTTTATTGTATCCAAAGATGGCATTTATATTGATCCTGATCGGATCAAAGAAATCTCTGAAATCCCTCTCCCACACAATAAAAGGTCGATGCAGTCATTTTTAGGCCAGATCAATTTTGTTAAACGATTTGTTCCAGATTTTTCTCAAATTATTTTGCCACTTCAAACAATGATCAAGAAGAATTCAGTTTTTAAGTGGGGATCAGCAGAAAAGGAAGCTTTTGATATAATCAAGCAATCAATAATCAATGCCCTAGCCTTGAATACTCCAAATTTTTCTAATCATTTTACATTGTATACCATTGCATTCGACGTGTCTTATGCTGCAGTACTCATGCAACTAAATGATCACAATTTGGAAGCACCCATTTCATTTTTTAGCTCAAATCTTCAGGGTGCTGAATTGAATTATTCCGATGTAGAAAAACAAGCCTTTTTTGTATTTAAAGCAGTCAAGCATTATAGACCCTTCCTTTTGAAAACTCACACAAAAGTGATAGTTCCTTTCCCGGCAGTTAGGCAACTATTAATCCAAAAAGAGCTGGGTGAAAAAAGGGCAAATTGGGTCACAGCGCTTCAAGAGTATGACTTAGAAATTAGGCCAGCAAAGATTGTTAGGGGCCAAGGTTTTTGCAGGATATTGGCAGGCGCATCCAACATTCCAGAATCAAGCGATACGGATCAAACTCAAGAAATCAATCAGATAAGTGTTACTGATTCTGGATCTCAGTATGCAGATTTAATCTTTTATTTAAAGAATGGTTATGCACCTCCAAATTTGTCTTACAAAAACAAAAGGGCCATTAGGTTAAAAGCGAAGAATTTTACGATTATTGATGATGTGCTTTTTAAGCAGAATTATGATTCCATCTTATTGAGATGCCTTGAGAAAACTGAAGCACAAAAGGTTTTGCAAGAGTTACATGATGGGCCAGCGGGAGGACATTTTGGAGCCGATACAATAGCTCACAAAATTATTCATGCTGGTTACTATTGGCCTACTCTGTTTAAATATGCCCACGAGTATGTAAGGAAATGCCTCAATTGTCAAACTTCTAGTGGAAGACAACGTAAATCAGCTTTCCCTCTGCAACCAGTCAACATTGAACAACCATTTGAGCAATGGGGATTGGACATCATTGGGGAGATTACTCCACCATCTTCCAAACAGCATAAGTATATCCTTACCGCTATCGATTATTTTACTAAGTGGGTGGAGGCAATCCCTTTAAAAACAGCAAATTCTGAAGCAATCATTGAATTCATAGATCAATTCATCATTACCAGGTTTGGTGTCCCAAATGCTCTTGTTTTTGATAATGCATCTTACTTTTCAGGCAATGCTATGTTTGATTTCGTTATTAAAAGAGGATTTAAATTAAAATATTCTGCTAATTACTATCCCCAAGGTAATGGTTTAGCGGAGTCTACTAATAAGAATCTGATCAAAATCATTAAGCGAACTATCGAACAAAATCATAAAAACTGGCACAAATCTTTAGTGTTTGCATTATGGGATGATAGGATAACACAGAAAGCTTCTATTGGAACTTCTCCGTTTAATCTTGTATATGGAAAAGAAGCAATACTACCCACAAATCTTGTTATTCCTTCTTTAGCCCTAGTGCAGTTTATTAAGGAAAGTCCTTCCTCTTCTATTCAGTTTAGACATGACCAAATTCTAAAATTAGAGGAGGAAAGAGAAAAAGCCAAGGTTATCCATGCCAAACATTAGCAAGTCATCAAAGCAGCTTTTGATTCAGTCTCATCCGGTTCAAAACAATTCCAAGTCGGTGATTTAGTTCTGAAATGGGACAAAGCCCATGAGGACAAGGGTAAACATACCAAGTTCCAGAAGATGTGGCTTGGACCGTTTCAGATCTGTGAAAAGATAGGCCATTCAACCTTTATATTGCAAGATTTATCAGGTTTGAGAGATTCTCTCCCTGTTAATGGCCTTATCTTGAAGAAATTCTTTAATTGAGGAGGTAACCCCTTCTCCTTTCATTTTGATAGGATTTTATAGTTTGTAGGATTTTTAGAAAATAAGGTTGTGAGATATCTCCCATTGGCCTTTTGCTGTGTTTGAAAACGTTGTCCCACAGAACTAGTATGAATATTTGCTTTTAAATAAATAGAACTTTTAACCAAAAAGGATAATTTCTAGGAAATTAGATATCATTGTATTCTGAAACCACAGTTCAAGTTTTGTTAACTCCTTTCAAAGTTTAAAAGTATTGTAAATCATTCTCTGTTTTCAAATTGGTCTCAAAAGGTTATCAATATCAAGATAGAAGGCAATCCAATTTCAGCATCTTCAACTCTTACCCTGTCATCCATTTACTCTTAAGGAGAAGATTGTTCATCCCATTCACTAAAGTTTATGATTATTCAGAGTGTAATTCTAAAATATAAGATATTAAAGATAAGAGGTCTTATTACAAGCCTGCTTACCATGTTCATAGGGAAATAGTTTATCTGGCATTACCAATACTGCAAACCAAAACAGGGTAATGGCTTGAAATTACAAGACAAGGGGTCTCATCACGAGCCAGCTTGTTCAGTTAGACTACTACCAGTGAATGGCATTGTCAACAGCTGGCCACCAAACCAGGACAATGGCTTTTTATCTTATCAACAACAGAAAAGGAAATGAAATACAAAATATGGAAACATGTTTTGAATTCATTCTGTTAATCGCACTCTTAATTGAATGGAACAATGGACAATAACATGGCTAAAAGGTATCCCTGTCGAAACTATAAACGTTTGCTGGCAGCAGAGGCTCTACCTATGACAGAGGAGTTCACTTTAAAAGCTGATTTGGAGAAGTTTTCTATTTTATCATTATAAACCAATAAAGGCCTATTTTAAACTTAGAATGTATTTATTTTCTTAAAAAAGAGGAAGTCAACAAAATAGTTTCATTTTACTCAGAATGCATAGAAATCTAGTTATATTAGAATTTTCCCCTTTGATTGAAACTCTATTCTGAAAAAGCTTAAGTATTTCTATAATTTCCAGAGATAACTGGTTCTTCCAGTGAATCGCCAATTGTTGTGCTCTACAACAACCCCCCATGTCATATTATTATTCTTTTTATTTATTATCATATGAAATGGGTCCCTTTAGAAGTTAGTTGGTATCAATACTTCATTATTTTGAAAAAACCGATAATCAAAAGAAATCATTATATAAAACCCATAAAATGGAATAAAGCAAATCTTTGTCATTGCGATAAAGCGATCGCGAGATCGCATATCGCAATGACATAAGGAATACAAATAAGCGGCACATTAATCTCCGTCGATGCGATATCGCAATCGACACTCGGCGATACTTTATGCAGGTTTTAAAGCACCCACATGCCATTAGTTCCGATGCGATATGCTATCGGCGATCGGCGTTTGGCGATATTCTATAAAACATTCTTGATGCGCCCAAAGCTCTCCACCCCGATGCGATGCGATATCGCAATCGGGGATCGACAATATCCAATGCACAATAAAATGGCACTCAGGTCATACCCCCGACGCGATGCGATATCGCTATCGGCGATTGGAGGTTGTGAATAGTGTCAATACAAGAAGGTTTAAGGTTGTCCCGATGCCCGATTGCAATAAAGCACAGATTTCAATAAAAAGCCGTTAAGTGATGGGATATCACGGTTCATTCATATTTAAAGCTTGATCGGTTAAGCAATCATTCACCTGCGCTCAACCGCCAAAATGCCCACTACACGCTTAAATGAATCATTCGGCCTATTAACGATATAATGGGCATTTAAGGGATGACAGGTCTCAAACGGCCAATTAATGTGATCATAAGTCCCAAAATCTTCCCATAGATTGTGTCCGCGCCAATTTTAAAGGCTAATCCCTTATTACGGATCTGTCCATGTTTTCTCATCACTTGCAAGTTTTCATTGCTATTTCTCTGTATTACGTATATTTGCGCCGCTGTGCAGAATTCATCCATAGAAGGAAGCTCAAATAAGATGGGGAAGAAATCTAAGAAGACCGCAGGTGCTTCCGCTACACCAGCTGCAGGGCAAGCTGCCGTGGACAAGAAAAAGGGCTTAATATCTGATACTACATGCACGGGTCTCACCAGAGTTACGTGGCAAGGCACTTACAATCTAATTGAAGCCGAAGGACCAGAAAAAACAGTAACAGAAGCTAGTGTGGATTTACTTCGGAAGTCTGAGAGTACTCTCAAGGATTTAGCCGATTCTTTCCTTCACAGAATAGCGGCCAGGGAGCAAATTCTCCCATATACAGACGTAGTGCGGTGGGCGATTCAAGAAATCCCAATCTTGGATAGAACTTTCAGCACTAGAGATGGAAGAATCTTCGGATCGTTCAGGGCGGATGATCTAAGGCAAATGTATCATTTGCCCGAGCCGGAGAAGATATATAATAAAGCGTTCTTGGAGAAGTTTGCAAGCGAAAATGAAGTTGAATCCGAACCCATCCGGGATTGGAGACAAAATCCAGCCAAACACAAACACGAATCTTCCGGTAAGTACTCGGTTGATTCTCTGGCTTCTCCTTATTGCTATGCGGGAATAATGATGTGTAGATTATGGGGATTGCATGACTCTGCTAATTTTACCATAGAAATGGTTCCTCTAATGGAGGCAGCAGTAAACAGTATAATTATGGATTAGGCCACCATCCTTTCTGACAAATTAGCACAAGCTGTGCGTGATTTTAGAAATCAGACTGTCATCTCTGAAAGGAAAATTCCCCCATTCTACTACAGCGCCTATATTCTAGACACCCTCTATTTTAACTCTGAATTCCCCGTACTCGGCTGGAGGTGGACTGCACATGACCCCCCGCCCATTCATATATATCACCAGAAATTGTGGAAATCTTCTTATAAACAACATTTTTACCAAATCTGCAATGGCTTTATGGTGCCTATTCATTATTCTATTTTTGATAAACCCATTCCCAAGATTTCCTATCAAGCTTCGTTTGATATAACAGCGGTAGCGAGTTGGTTTGGAGAGGAGAGATTTACCTACATAAGAGTTTTCGGCAGTCAAGCCAACCCACATGTTCTCCCTCTGTATATACCAGATAAACTGCTAGCAAGAGAAATTGCTTATCAGATTATGGCTGAGAGTGTTACACAGACACTCAAGAAAGAAAAGAAGAGGGGCTGGCCCTCTTTTCCCTTGAGGTGTGGTGTCTATACTCTGCATGATCTCAAACATGCAGAAAAGGAAGCCACAAAGATTCAATCCTTAACTCTGGCGACTATCCCAAATAGGCCATATGATCCAAAGAAAGTTGCCTACAATGCACTAGAACAGGCCAAATTGACAAAATTTGAGCACAAAGAAGATATGTTTGACGACCTATTCGTTTCAACCGAAACAATAGGTCAGGCTAAAGAACTCGCTCGAATGAAATATAATGATGAAGGGCTGACTGAGTTTAATAAGCTTAGAGAACAGAGGTTGCAAACTCTGCCTCTAGATTTACTAGCAACAGCCCCGGTGACATCATCAAGCGAGCCTGGTCGACAACAGTCAAAGGAACCTCCGATTGTGACAAAGGATCATAAAAAGGAACAGGAGGAAAGGCAGAGAAAAGAAAAAGAGGAACAATAGAGGAAAGAACAAGAGGAACAACAAAAGAAAGAACAAGAGGAACAACAGAAAAGAGAGCAGGAAAAAATGCGGAAGGAGTCCCAAGCCGAAAAGGAGAAACAGACCACCACCGATGTCAATGTGGACACTACCATAGACCCCAAACTACTCCAGGAATGGCAGTAGTTTCATTCCATCATCAGTGGATTGGAATGTTCGAAAGATGGGGACACTTCCAAGACAAATGATACACAGGACATCACTTCACCTCAAGTTCTAAGTGGAATCAGCGCCCCACCCATTTCTAAAGATATTGAGGTAATACCAAAAGACCCCTCCGACCAAATCATTCTCCAGGTAGAAGATATTCCTCCCCTGGATGTTTTCTATAGCCCGAGGCATAAGACAGTGGTAAAAAGACAAAGGAAAAGGAGGAAGATTGATCAACCTCCCGTTTTTCCAGAACAAACTGTAACAGGCAGCGTGGTTTGGAAGGAGGAATTCAACCCTTCCAATGACCTAACAAAACTGTCACAGTATGCCGGAGCCTATTCGGCGGCAACAATCAACAAGGCATCAGAGGTAAGTCTTTTACTGAAGACTAAGGACCAAGAAATTTTCGCATTACAGGCAGAGTTGGCTGAATCAAAGCAGAAGGCAGAGCAAGCAGAGGAGCAATTGTTGGCACAACAGCAAATGAACGATCAATTAACCCAGCAATTGCAGGAAGAAAGGCAAAGGATCGACCAAAACGCGATCCAGAAACAAAAGGAATTGTCGGAGGCATTGGCACAATTAAGAGCAGCGAATGAGCAAATGATGAAAACAAAGGATGAGCAAATTGCTCAATTGTCATCGCAGCTCGAAAAAGCAAAGGGCACTTCACAAGTGGCAGAATTCAGAAAGGAAGCATCACTAATCAACAGTGCATTGATATCCCAGATTAGGCTCCTGTGTCAACAAATCGCTCAGGCCGAGCCATTGTGTGAACTAACGACATCCATAAATCAGCAGGTAGAGAAGGCCAAAAATGAGTTAGACCAGGCCAAAGAGATCATAACTGGATATCTTGATTGGCAAGATTCTGATCAAGGGAGAGAAGCAAATTTGCCCAAGATTTCAGAAACATATAAAGACATACTTTTCACAGAATGGCACACTCAGGTGATGAAAGCAGAAAGGGCAGCTTCAAGGTGTAAATCAACTTCTAGCAATCTGGTTGATCTAGTTAACAACACTCTCTACTTAGCAAATATGATTTCCCAATGTACACCAGGAAAGATGACAACAACAAATACATTGGAACAAACATGCTATCCTGATTTAGAGGAGAAAGGGAGATTAATCGCTGGGATTAATACTTTAACTATGGATACATATTGGCTTTTCTTGATTAAGCCGCACACACAGCGAGCCGCCCTTAAGTGTTTAACAGATGCAATTGGGTGTATAATTCCCGATATTCAGGATGCCACCTATGCCGCACAGCTCAGTTCACGCCTCAACAAACCTCCTGAAGTAGAGCCAATGCTTGCGATAAGTCAACTCAGATTCAAAGGAAAGCAGCCGACTTGATGAATCATGCTCCCGCTTGCCAGATCGCATGGCAAAAATAGGATCAAAAGTTATTGATACCAATTAAGTAGGATTTCTGTTTATTAGATATTTAGATTAGTGTAGTATTTATAGACCCTTTCGTTGTTTTGGAAAGGGTCGTAAAGTTTTGTACTAGACTAAAAGACTGAAGTTTGCACTATTGTGCTTCAGTCATATTCTTTTATGAAACTGGACCAGTTATTCTTAATTCGATAAGGAAGCTTTTTATGCGATTGTGCACTATTGTCTTTGTATGGAAATGTTTCTGCGTTGAAGGAAGAATTACAAGTAGCGATTGATATTGGGAGTGTCAAAGTGGCTCATATGGTATTTCTATCTATGTCTGAATTCATTCCTGTTATGTGAATTGTTATTTGATTATCCTTGCTATTGTTGATTATATGCATGCGCTATAACAGCAGTTCTATATTCCTTCCACTATTGGATGTTTTATGGTATGCTTATCTTTTAATCATGTATGTGTCGATAATATAAATGATGAGTGTAGTAATACTGCTTTAATTGTTTTGCTTAACTATTTAGGCACAACAATTTTGAATGAATTAACATATATGTCTGACAAATGGAGTCATCTATATGCCTATCTTGAGACATAGACCATCAAACGCTACACTCTAAAGCTCAATAGATTCCTGGGATAGGTTATAGTTCTTTTTATTCTTGTCAATAGATTTAGTTATTCACCCATCGCTAGCTTAGTTTTATAAATCATCCATTCATCCCGTTTATCTACTTTTGGGAAACTGGTCCCATTATCCCCAGTCGGAGCCACTATTCCAAATGGAAAAGGAGCTGTACTAATGTCTGGACCGGGTGGTTATCCCCGATGTTGTTGCAGCGATTTTCGAGGCATCAACACTAGGATAGATGATGTGTTGGACCAGTTGCAACAAACAACATAATTCACCAATATGGACTTAAAGTGTGGATATCACTAGGTTCGAGTCAAAGATGAAGATTTCGAAAGCATACAAGTTTTGTATGAGTGTTCACGTCATTCGGAATATGCAATGCACCAGCTACATTTATGAGGTTAATTAATGATATAGTGTTCCCTTTATAGATTCATAAATTATTATCTATTTAGTGATATATTGGTGTATAGTGCTAGCAAGGAGGAGAACATCTTACATTTGACATAGGTTCTAGAGACATTACAGATGCACTGGCTGCTAGAAAACCTCATGAAGTGTGATTTTGAATATAATTCTTTGGTGTCTCTAGGATATGTGATAAGTGGAGGAAAGTTGGAGATAGATGTTATGAAGATGAAGGCCATCATGAAGTGGTTGGTGCCTACTAATGTTGATGAGATTAGGATTTATGTTGGTGTAACATGATAACTTAGGAAATTCATAGCCTCATTTTCAATAGTGGAAGCACCACTACACGCCATAAAAATGAGTGGTAAGAGTTTTCGATGGGAAAAGGATTAGCAAAAGGCATTTAAGGAGATAATGAAAAAGGTCAATCAATCACTAATTCTAGAATTACTAAATTTACAATAGTAATTTGAAGTGTTGATAGATGCAAGTGCATATGTTATGGCAGTGGTCTTGATGCAAAGAAAAAGGCTTGTTTTCTACCATTCTAATGTATTTCTTGGGGCATTTCTTAACTACCATACCTACAAGAAGGAGTTATATGCCATAGTAGTATAAGTTGTGAGGAAGCATAAACATTATCTGATGGGAAAGAAGATAGTAATATACATAGATCACTAACCATTATAATACCCATAGGCCCAATGTAAGTTACAGTAAACCAAACATTACAAGTGAATGGGATTTCTATAGTATTTTCATCTAGTGATAAAGTAATAGAAGGGTAGCATAAACAAGTTAGCTGACATGCTTTCAAGGCCACCTACATCGAACACTATAACTTTTGGAGCTCTTATGCTCATGGATCCATTCACCCATGATCCATATGGGGAGGCCTATTTAGAGAATGAGGAGTCCAAGGAGATGCTTCAATAGTTGCAAAGACAAATTCTTGTGCACAATTGTGAAAACATGGTTGACTACCATCTAGGTATGGGTTTACACTATGGGTCATATAAGTTATGTGTCCCTAAAGGTGAGAAATTACAACTTATTAGAGATGCTCACACCTCCAAGGTTACAGGGCACATTGGTCTAGGAAGACAATGACCGACTTGCAAAGGTATGTGTGTTATCCCAATATGTAAGAACATTTACATAGCTTCATAAGAGGATGTGTTCTTTGTTCTTCTAGCAAGTCTACCAATAAGAGATAAGGTCTATATCATCCCTTTCCCATGCCCACTCATCATTGGGAATGCATTTCCATGGAGTTTATGGGAGTATTACCAACAAATAGGAAGGGACTTGACTATCTATTTATGGTAGTTGATAGGTCTAGCAAGATGTGTGTTTCGATGCCTAATAAAAATACGTTCAGTGAGTAAGAGGCAATGAACTTATTTATTGAATAAGTTGGGGTGTGCTTTGGGATACCAATGAGAATCGTTTCATATAGTGACACAAGATTTCTCAGTGCATTTTTGAATACATCACAAGAGAATATGGACACAAACGTATAGTGGTACAAAGCATTACATCCATAGATAGATGGGAAGACATAAGTAGTCAATAAGACTTTGGTGCAGATTCTAAAGGGTTATAATCAAAAGAATCCAAAGACTTGGGATGAAGAAATGGTATATACATAACACTCTTATACCAAGGCATTCCACACTTCTATTAGTAAGTCCCCATTCTATATAGATTTTCAATATTTTCCACCTTTTCCTGATGATGTTGCATATGGGTAGCAAGAAGGAGTGAGGGAGGATATTAGAAGAGATGCCTTAAGGGTAGAAAAAACTGTTGAGGAGATCACGTAAATCCATATATAGGTACATGAGACATTGCAAAAATCATAGAAAAAATAGAAGGCTATGCATGATCAAAACTAAATAGAGAATTCATTTAAGGTGGGAGATAGTGTATAATTAAAGTTAAACAAGGACAGGTTATAGGGTCTTGGTAACAAAATCAATGTTCTGCGATATTTTCCCTTTGAGATACAAGAAAAGGTGGGAGATAACACCTATATACTCATTCTACCCCCATACATACATATTTACTTAGTCATGAATGTAGATAATCCAAAACTCTATGAGTCTACCATTCTAGACTAGGAAAAGTAACAAGTCCTCCCTTTTGTAGAGGATTTGGCACGAGATGATCAAGTATAGTTGAAAAAATATATGCTTTTACAAAAGAGGTCCACAACTACATGATACAGGTAGCATTCCATTTGCGATAATAGGTTGGAAGGATAGGTTCTAGGAAAAGCTAACTGGTACACCCGAGAGAAGGTGAAGAAACATTTCCTCAGCTCATTTACGAGAATATTTTGGGAGAAAAAGCTTCCCAAAACGGGGAGGTGTGATCAAGATTAGATCATTATATTATTTTTTATCCATAGCAATGATTTCAAGGTCGAAAAAGTGTAGGTATCAACTTATAGGGCTACCTTTACCAGAAAGACCTAGTTTGTTAAAATTGGGTCTAAAACCTTTTGGTAGGATTTAAGGAATTAAATTATATTTCCTGGGGTGTAATTTTTATTTTTATTTATTTATTTTTTTCTTTTCTGAATTACAGCACCAATTCTTCCTTTTCTACACACAACTAGCTTCCAGTGATGTAGAAATCAACATAATTGGATTCTATATGCAAAAGTTATGCAACTCATAATTTGAACTTACTACTTTCACCACTACGCTTCTAGAGAATATCATGTCAAATACCATTATTAATTGAAAATAGGCTAACCACATGATAATTATGAAGAATATTCCAAAAGTTTTCATATTGTAACTCTAGTTCAGAGTTCAAGGTGTCAAACCTAACCACTAGTAGGCTAACTAGTTATGTTATAGCAAGGCCACTATGAGGAAAAGGGCTTTCATTGTTTTTTAGTGGATTTTTTTCCGCGGATGAGAAAATTAGTTGAGATTGGATAAGGAGAGAGAAAAAATAGAGGATTTATGCATTGTAGCAACCCACAAGCCACATACCTCATTTCTTTGTACTTGCATCCATTTTCCATTTAGCAAAAAAGAGAAGAGCAACCTTAATTCCTAGTTTATTTTTGCTCTTGAAATAATTTTCCAAGTTATATCATGCATTCTTATGGTTTAGAGTAATTTTATTCTGTATATTCTCTATTTTTTGCATTCCACATATTGCATGCATGAAACAATAACTTAATCAATATAGAAGTGTAAGGATAAATAATTTGGATAGTATAAATTTTGGATTTTTAAGTACAATTGTATCAAATATGTTGTGACAAACAGTCTAGTGGAATATCCATGGCAATTTTTGATCACTTTATAGGAAGAATTCACTTCCCCATTATATTTTGAAAAAACATGATAGAAATTGATTCATTATTCTTTTAAGGGAGCCAATTCACTTGTATGGGAGCTAGGAAGATAGACACGTAGCCATCACCAACCTAATTTTTGGTTAAAAAATAAGTAAATATATATCAACTAGAATATGATCAAAACCACAAATACTCACGATAGAATATGCAAAAGAACTATTAAACTTATTTAAGAAAAATTCACATCTACACATTTGATGGCTTCATGCCTTCCTTTCCCTTCCATTTTTATGGTTTTGAACATTGTTATCAAGTTTGAATGGAAATTTAAATTCAAATTCCATTAAGTATGGAAAAAAAATGAAAGATACCTCTTACCCATACTAACATATGAATTTCTTTTTTTAATTTCAAAAATATTTGTATGGTAATCAACTATATCTAAAATATTAAATCTTTAATAATTTTATTACTTTTTCCTATATTTTCCACAATATTAGATATGTTCATTTAATGTCAAAAAACACTTATGGCCGTAAAAAAATTTCTTCATAGGCCAACCAATCAAAAGTTCTCTGTTTGTTTTGTGTCTGTCTCTACTATATATATATATATATATATATATATATATATATATATATATATATATATATATATATATAGAGAGAGAGAGAGAGAGAGAGAGAGAGAGAGCATGCAACCATCCCTAATGTGTTTTGTGTAGAAAATAACCCAATATTATATAAACTAAACTATGATTAGAGCCACATCATAGGGTCCACGTGAGGCATCACACTATGTTTCAACCATATTAGCTTAGCTCTACTAAGCTAGTCTCAAGGTCTCATATTTTCTTTGTATGTCAAAAATATTCCTTCATGAAAATTCTTCACTCTTGATGTGCTTCATGTATTACATTGATTCTTTTACATGAAATTTGTATTTGAAACGATTTTGTTTGCAATAAGATTGAAAGAGAAATTGGGATTGGTTTGGGGCATTACTTTGATAGCATAAAAAAACCATTCATGTCATGGTCCTACTTATTCTACCTCTGTGATAAGAATTCATTTTCTTTGATTAACTTGGAGTATATAATTTATTGCAAAAATTATAAGTACTTTATATACATAAAAAGAATGATGCATATGGAAATCAATCTTCCCTCATTCCTACCACCTAGGAAATCATTCGAATCCAACTTCTTAAAGCCAAAAGAACTTCAATTATCATCTTCAATTCCATGAAGTTATAGAAACCATAGTTGACACACATACTTATTTTCTTGGCTAGCTAAGGTTACCATAGCTTACCAAACGAGCCCAATTCAAACCAAGGGATAAATAAATTGACTCAAGTGACACAACTTTCAACAAGTTATGATAGTATCTCTTCACTAGAAGTAGTCTCAAAGAGATATAGAATATCTCCATTCCTAATATCCAATTGAAATTACAGGGATTGAATTTTATCAATTGAAGTTGGCCAAATCTAAGTAATCATCAAATTTCCCAATTTAATTTATCTATATAACTAAAATTATATGACTAAAATTATTTATTATTTAGAGTTTTTATATGATCCCATAAAATTTTCATTTCATAAGTGTTCAAAACGTTATGAAAGCATCAATTTAAAAATATTCCCATTTATATAAAAATATGGACTTTCACAATAATTTTCTAACAAAAATCAAATTGTTAACTAAAAAGTACATCTAATCACGACTTCCTTTTATATAAACGAAAACATAATGTCATACACAATAACTTAATATGAAAATATTGACTAACATTGAAAAAGCCATAAAGAAAATACTAAAAATTGTACATCTAAATACAAGTTCTTAATTGTAAATAAAGTTTTCTTAAACACAAATTCTTAATTATAAATAAAGTTTTCTTTAATATATAACTAGTTTTAAATAGAATAACTAACATTTTATTGCGTTCAGAAATTCACAAACACCACAATGCCATAAACGAAATCTCGATTGCCAGAAACTTACCAAAGGCTAATAAGCCACCCACCTGCCTACTAAGACAACGCACTCAAATAATAGAGTGACAATGGGAAGCTAGAAAAACAAAAGATAATACCATTGTTACCCGTATAAAGTTTCCACCCTCAAAATCAATCAGTAGCTTTAGGCCAAAAGAGGAGACAAAAATGCCTCCTCGAACGAGGGTCCAAAGGATGTCTTTTTCCTAACCCTTACCCTTTCTCAAAGTAGCCATGGAAAGGACAACAGCTCCTGGAAACCTCGAAAATCCATTAATCTACCTTTAAGATGGAGGATAACATTATATAAAAGATTGAAAAAGGTGAATTACCAGAATTTATAAGAAAGTATATCATTCTAAGATCGATAGGAGCGAATAATATAATATCGATAGGATTGAGTTCCGGTTCTTTCCTCTCTGCAGACACACGGTTAGAATATGTTGTGGTTGTTCAATCTGTTAACACGTGTTAGAATATGATTTTATGAATGTCGGTCATGTCAAATTAGTTGCCTTTCCTTGCTACAGCTTTATTCCATGAACCGTCCTATTCCCAAAAGTCAAATGTATTGTTCTTAATTCATGCGAAGCTGTTCATGAGTGCGTAGACTCTCTATATAAATTGTCGTGGGGATTATGACAATATATTTGGTGAGAGATGATAAAGAGTTGTCAAGAACAAATAAACTTGTATTGTTTATTATCATATGTGCTAGTTTGTATTGTTTATTATCATATGTGCTAGTTTGTTAAAAAAAATTGCAGGGAGCAGGTTTCAGAATTCTTTTTCATTGCTTTGGAATGTTATCTCATAGTCTTCTCATCTAGGATCTGTGCCCCTCTAGGTTTCTGGTATTTGATTCTTTACTGCTTTTTCTTGTGTTGTCTCTGGCATAGATCTTTTGGCTCATAATTGTTATAGTTTCTTTTGGTAATTGGCTTCTCATGTTGAAGTTACGTTCGGTTTCTCATTATAGAATGGAGGGGCTTACAGGGAGCTCTCTCCAGTCCAACGAAAGGCCGTGTGGGGATGATTCAACTGCTGGTTCATGGACTCTATTATCTTGTAATGCTCGAGGGTCTGTTTTCGTGGCAAGATAATGGTGTGCATGACACGGGAGTCGTATTGCCACTACGCTGCTTTTACTTGGAATGAAGAGAGCTCCCAGAAGGTCTGCTACATATTTACAGTTCATGGAATTATATTTTGTTATACGGTAAATTTAATTATTTAAGTTAGTTGTTATCTGGAAGCAGATTTAATCATGTCATTTGTGCTCTGAACAGATATAAATAGTTATGCCTGCCAACTCCGAATAACATATTAGAACAATTGTATGAATCCTTCCTGCAGCTTTTTGAGTTTTTTGCTTACTCGTAAGATTTGTTACACTACGTTATACTAACGACTTTACAGACCAAGCTAGCAAGTTCGGGCTGGTTTCTCAAGAAGCAAAGTAATACACACCATTACAACAAACTGTTGTTGTGCATGTGCCAGATTGGACATTACCACGCATCGCCAGTCATCAACTCCAATCAGAGATAAGAAAGATTAGGATGTACTGCTTGGTTTTGATCAGAGACGAGACAAATTGTGTCATGGCTCCAATGTTATTAAACGCACTATAGATTGTTCTATATTGCAGCAGTTTATGCATATCAATTCTTCTTTTCACGCCAATACAATCTGTGTTACGTTATAGTAATATTATGAAGCTTTATGTTCTGATTATGTAGTAATATTAATTTCGGAAAACTTTTTATAAATGCAAAGGTTGCTTACAAATTAGTTTTTCCACGCTAAACAATATGATCTCCTTTATTGCGGCTTTTCATTTTTCAATATGATGAAGCTTTGTATTTCGATTTTATGTTCAATTAATTGTTTCTATTAATAAAAAAAAAAAACTTTACAAAGAATCTGTTCTTCCATCTATAAGATGTTGTATTGTTTTCTGAAATAAAAATGAAGAGTTATAGAGCTTCGAGAGCAGCCGCTAGGGTAATAGACGGTCTGCACGGGAGCTGCCTAATGGCTTCTTCGGCCCCGATCTAATGCTCCTCGTTTGGGTACCTGGATATCATTCAAGATCTCTGCCCCTCGCTTGGTCACTCTCTCCAGCCACACATTTCGACTTCGCCTCGGCTACAGCATCGGTGATGGCCTCCTCCTGAACACACGAGAAACACAGATAACCTCTGGCGGCATGAAATCTTCCAGGTCGATCCTGGGCCTCTCGCAACCCTCCGCCGGCTTGTAAGGGAAATGTAATAGTGTTCCTCTCCCTCTGGAAACAGGAACCCTCGACCCTTTCGAACCTAGTCTCACGTGACACATTACATGCTGCCCCTTGCTTGACCAAACACAAACTCTTCGCCCTCAAATGGTACATAAACAAGGCCAGGCCATCTTTCAGCGGTATTTAACAATCACCGAGCCACTGAATCTCTAAACTCCCTTATACTAGTGATAGAATATCCAAATGTAACAATGAAACTACTCTGAGAATGCACATCTAGAGAGATTGGGTGGCTCGATGCCTTCCTTCTGCTAGTTATAAAGTTAGAATACAAATTCCATTAAACGAGAATGCACGTTTATAGATTTGATGGCTTTATGCATTCTAGTATTTTTTATCAAATTTCAATTAAAATTTAAGTTTAAATGGTGTGAGTTAGTGAGCATATCTCTTGTACATAATGTATGTGTACATATATATTAAATTTTAGAACTTTCTTTATATAATTTTATGTATTTTTTCTATAAAATTTCACAATATTATATATATTTAAATAATTTTAAAAAAAATTATGATAGAGAAATATTTTTTTTATATTTTAGATTTACTTTTATGATATATATTGATACTTAATTTTTAGGATTAGGCAAATACATATAAATATTTTAAATAGGAAAATAAAAAGAATTGAAAGACAAAAATATATTAGGAGATGAAACTCAATAGTCTCTCTCCATCTATATATTAATGTTCAATCTTAATGTAAAATACAATTCAATTGATGTAAAATACAATTCAATTAGCAGAGTTACCTCATGGCCTGACATAACTATTCAATTAATAGAGTTATCCCATGGCCTTACATAATATTGAAGCGATCTCCTAAAAGTAATTGTTTTTGGTGTAACTGCCATTGTATGCCATCATTCTCTGTCATATGCCTCTCTCCCTTGACAAAGAAATCTGTTTTGATTCCCTTCTTTGTCCTCTTTTGTGCGCTAAATGCATATAGTTCACTGGGATATTAATCTCAGTGTGAGTTAGTTGTTGGTTAAGTGTCATAAGTAGTTCAATTTTATTTGAGTTCCACTCCATAAGTGTCCAGCTATTTGTTATTAATGTTTACAATATAACTTATTTAATCATTCAGAATATTGATAAGAACAATCTACGTTCCACTTTTTCAATTTCATTCTTTGCCATGGTATGAAAGCTTACATTGCTTATGAATGACTAAAAGTCAAACGAAGGCACGAGGTTGAAGTTCCTTTTTTACGATGTAACGAAGGTATTTCATCTCAAAAGTTCAGCTATTCATTCTTTAAAGGGTTTTTTTTTTTTTTTTTTTTTAAATCTTACGATATGCGTGAAGTTGAAAAGTTTGAAAAGTTTTTTGAAATGAGCTTGTAATTTTTTTAAAAGGTTTGCTCGATAAAAATTTGGAAACTAAAAGGTAAAAGAGATTTTTTTAGAAGGGTTTTTTTTTTTTTAAATACAAATTTGGAAGGAAATTATTATTATTATTTTTTATTTTTATTATTTTATTATTTTTTATTTTTTTTGAATTGGAAAGGAAAATGAGGGTGCTGAATTTTTTTTTAAGAATTTTTTTTTTAAAAGATAAAATGGCGTGCAAATTTGTATTTAAAGACATGACTTTTTCTAGCACTTTGCCACAGAGCTCCACAGAGCTCAATTCTACTCGCAAAAATTATGAGTTTTGGTTTTTGAGAATGAAGACGTTTTTGCAAACCCAAGAGCGTTGGAATACACTTCAGACTTCGTATGTAGAGCCGATTCAAGAAGCATGGGTGGCCATGACTAATAATCAAAGGAATTTAGTGATTGAGCTCAGACAAAAAGAACACACAGCTAAACATTGGATACAAAACTCACTCAATGACTCTATTTTCGACAAGATAACTAGCGCATCCACAACACATGAAGCTTGAGAAATCTTGAAAGTTGTGTATCAAGGTAATGGTACAGCGAAGACAGTGAAATTACATATATTGAGATCACTGTTTGAAACCCTAAAGTATACTGACATAGAAATTATGGATCAGTTCATGACTAGAGCCGTGGGAATAGTCAATCAAATCAAGCTCATCGGTGAAACCATTTCAGATGAGAAAATTGTTCAAAAATTACTTTGAAGTCTGCCCAAGAAATATGACATGATTGTAACAGCAATTTTAGAATCCAAATATTTTACAACTTTCTCAGTAGAACAATTGACTCGATCGCTTCTAGCACACGAAACAAGACTCAACCTGACAAAAGATTCCATGGAACAAGCTTTTAAAGCACAACTTTCTTTTGGAAAAGGCAGCGACAGAGGATATAGAGGTAGGAACAAGTGAGGCAAAGGCCGAAGCAGAGGCAGATCAGAACATCATCATGCAGCAAAGCAGTGGAGACCTCCACAAAACCAAACTCAAAGAAGAATACCTTGGAGAAAATATAATGTCCATTGTTATTACTACAAGAAATTTGGGTATTATGAACATGGATGTAAAAGGAAACAATCAGATCATCACAGAGGAAATTTCCATCTCTCCAACAATGAAGGAGAATCCTCTAAAACAATGTTTCTTTCATGCAATCTTTCTAAAGACACTCACAACAAGAATCTTTGGTTGTTGGATAGTGGCCACAGTAATCATATGAGAGGTAACAAAAATATGCTTTCTAATCTTGATGCTTCCATAACATCAGAAATTATTCTTGGAGATCGTTCTTGCATTAAAGCTGAAGGAAAAGGTATCGTTCCTATTCTTACTAAATAGAATCAACATAAATACATTCTTGATGTTTATTATGTTCCAAATATGAAGCACAACATCATTAGTGTAGGACAACTGATGGAACATGGTTATGATGTAATATTTCAAGGGAACGCATGTTATATCTATAAGAAACATCCCAATAGAGTACTAATAGATAAGGTTGAAAAAACCAAGAATAGGATGTTTCCTTTGACTCTTAGAAGTCAAAATCTCTCACATTATTTTGTATGCAATGTGTCAAGAATAGATGAGTCTCATCTATGACATTCTAGATATGGTCACATACCATTCAAAAGTCTAAGTCAGCTTGAGAAACAATCATTCGTCATTGGTCTGCCTACTATGAATGAAAAAGATTGTAACTGTGAAATTTGTGTTACGTCCAAGCATAAAGGAGACAACTTTCCCACATCTTCCTCTAGAGCAAAAGAGCCTTTAGAGATTATCCATACAGATATACGTGGCCCAATGCAGACATAATCTATTGGTGGTGGTCTTTATTTTCTGATATTCATTCATGATTATAACAAGAAGAAATGGGTGTATTTTGTCAAAAACAAACTACATACATTCTCAAGGTTCAAAGAATTCAAAGCAGAAGCAGAAAAGCAGAGTTGAAAGCCTTTGAAAGTACTTAGATCCGATAGAAGAGGAGAGTACAAATCAAATCACTTCAAATATTTTTGTCAAGAATAAGGAATCATAATGCAGAACACAACAAGATATATGCCACAACATAATGGAGTAGCAGAAATGAAAAATCAGTCAATCATGAACATGGCTAGATGTATGCTTCCTGAGAAGAAGTTGTCAAACAATTATTGGGCTGAAGCAGTTTCGACAACAGTGTATTTTCTCAACAGATCTCCAACAACCACTCCCCAAGATACCGTACCTTAAGAAGCATGGGATGGTAAAAAGGTAAATGTATCTCACTTTATAATTTTTGTATTAGTAGCATTTTCACATGTTCCTGAGAAGCTAAGAAAGAATCTTGATGATAAGAGTGAAATATATATTTTCGTAAGCTATAGTGAGCAGCCAAAGACCTACAGACTTTATAATCCAGTTACAAAGAAGTTTGTTTTAAGAAGAGATGTAAATTTTTTTGAAAATAAATCTTGGTATGATAAAGTTGATGAAGCTTCAAGTTAGTTTTTTTATCCACCACATCCACTAAGATTGCAGGCTGAAGAAGAACCATACCATTATGAAAATGGTACATCTTCAAGCAATGAAGCCACCAATGATTCAACATCTTTAGAAGACAATCAAAGAGAAAGAAGTGACAGAGAAATATATGAGTAGGAGCAAGAGTTTGACCAACATAATATGTTTGCATTTCTTTCATCTCAACAACCTCATTTTGAAGAAGCAGTTAAAGAAAATCATTGGGTAGAAGCAATGAACCAAGAAATTGCTACCATAGAGAAGAATCAGACTTTGGAATTAGTTGATCTCCTAAGAGATAAAACCAAAATTTGTGTAAATTGGGTATATAAGACCAAGTTGAATGAAAAAAGAGAATTTGAGAAACATAAGGCAAGGCTGGTTGGTAAATGATTCTCACAATAGTTTGGTGTAAAAATGGCAAAACCTTTGCTCTGGTGGCAAGGTTAGACACTTTCATAACGATTTTGTCCACAATAGCTCAAAACAAAAGGAAAGTCTATTAGCTTGATGTAAAATATTTTTCCTAAATGGTATATTACATGAAGAATTTTATGTAGAACAACCTTCTGGTTTTGAAGTTCCAGGACATGAGGATAAGGTATACATATTTAAGAAAGCCATGTATGGTTTGAAAGAAGCTCCAAGAGCTTGTTACAATCGGATTGATAACTATCTCATTAAAATTTGTTTCTTCAGAAGGAATCATGAGCCAACTTTGTATACCAAAATGCATGAAGGTAAAAACCTATTTGTATGCCTTTATGTAGATGATCTTATTTATACAAGAAATATGATGTTAGAATATTTCAAATCAGCAATGCAAAAGAGTTTGATATGACAGATTGAGGAGTCATCAAATACTTCTTAGGCATTGAAATTCACCAACTAATGGATTTTTTTTGGTAAAAAAAAATATGCCACTGAAATCATCAAAAAGTACAGAATTACCAATTACAAACCTTCAGATACATCAATTGCTCAAGGCACAAAACTCAACAAAGAAGGTGTAGCACCACCATTTGATTCCACATTGTATAAAAGTCTAGTTGGTAGCTTGTTATATCTCACTTCAACTAGACCTGATATTATGTTTGGAGCAAGTTTTCTCTCCAGGTTTATGTAGTCATCTAAGATTTCTCATTAGAAGGTTGTGAAAAGGATCTTTAGGTATATTACAGGGACAATAGATTAAGTTTTTTTCTATATGCATTCTGAAAATTGTTCACTTTCAGGTTATACAAACAATGATTATGCAAGGAGTTTAGATGATCACAAAAGTAGCTCAGGGTATGCTTTTCATCTCATAAACAATATGATTTCATGGGCATCCAAGAAATAGTTAATCGATTCAATATCTTCTGCACAAGTAGAATATGTAGCAACAAATTCAGTAGCTTGTCAAGCTGTGTGGTTGAGAAGATTATTGAAATATATTTCAAATATTCAGACGGAACCAACTCCAATCTACTGTGATAATAGTTCAACAATTTATTTATCAAAAAATCATGTTTTCCACAAAAAGAGGAAGCGCATTGACACCCATTTTCATTTCATCCATGAGCTTGTTAATGATGGGGATCTATTACTTTATTTTTGTGCCTTAAAAGATCAACTAGAAAATATTCTCACAAAGCCATTGGCAAGAATGTATTATAATTCAAAGAGAACAAATAGGAATTGTAAGTGTCAATACATGTAACAGTTAAGCTTAGGAGGGGATGTTGAGATATTAATCTCATTGTCGGCTAGTTGTTGGCTAGGTGTCATAAGAAATTTAGCTTTACTTAAGTTCTACTCCATAAGTGTCAAGTTTTACTTCAATCACTTATTATTGATGTTTACAATGTTACCTATTTATTCATTCAGAATATTCAGAAGAAAAATCTTTGCTCCACTTTTCAGTTTCATTCTTTCTCATAGTTCTCTGTTCCCACTCAAATTTTGTTTCAAATTCCTCTTAAATCTCAAATATTTTTGCACATTCTTTTTTATTTTCATGCTCTAGTGTCTCCTTACTTGTCAAGTCACAACCCAAGCTCTCTTGGTGCAATTCTCTGTGTTGTTTGGTCATTGTAAAAAGGATTCTCTCCATAAGTGTACACTCCCCTTCCTCGTTACTCAGATGTTCGAGAGTGATTTTTTAGAGAGAGTTTTGATACTTCTACAGCCATTTATGAATCATTTCTTGGTTCTAGAGTTTGATCCGCTATAGCCTACCAATCTTCATCTGAGGAGGTAGACGGTTCACTAGTTGTTGTTTCTTTGGAGATTTCAGACAATCTCTTGTTGTTTTCCTTTTCTCTGAGATTGGAAGAATGTTTGGGTTGTTATTGCTGGGCTCTGTTTTTAATGAGCGGAGCCTTGGTGAAGTAGGAATTGGCCTTGATGGAGAAGCCAGGACTAGAATATTATTTCTCAATGTCGCTCAAAGTAGCTGAAAATGTGTGATTGGTATGAGCATGGTTATGGTGTGATCTCATTTTTCAATGTCTATACCTTAACCATTTTTTAAGACCGATATTATATAAATCGTGAAGCCATGTTCCATTAAAGTTATTTAGGGATGAATTGTGTTTTTAAGAGGAAATATGGTCATTATAAATGGTGGGATAATTAATGACTCATAAGTGATGTTTTATAATGTTTTATATCCATTTTCTAATACCATTTTGAGGCAAATTAATTACCTATCATTTAATTGTCAACCGGGGGGTTTCATAAAACTTGTGAAGCATGCGTGGACTGTATATGCTAGAAATTGACTTTCAATTTAGATGAATATAACTACGAAACCAAATAACGACAAACCAAATTCACCTATTCTAATTATATAATCAATTCAAAATAAATTATAGTACAACGCGTGGAAATTAAATCTTAATGTTTCAATCTTACAGGAATTGAAAAGCACACCACTCTTTAAGAAATGAAATTGCATGAAATGAAATCTACTCTCAGGGATCATGTGTGCATTATCGAATCAGGATCCTATGAAATGAATAATCAAAACCACATGATGTGAAATGAAATAAAAAACAATCATTATTAACCTCTCACACAGGAAAAGATATGAAAGCAAGTAGAAACAATTGTTCTTAACCTCTAGATAGGAAAGCAAATAAAAAAAATCGCTCTTAACCTCGATGTAGGAAAGTAAATAAAAACAATCACTCTTAACCTCTCACACATGAAAAGATATGAAAGAAATAAATCTTAATCTATGAAAAAATAAAAATATCACACATTGTAGGTGGCCAATCCAAAAGTATGAAAGATGGAAATTTGAGAGGCTCCCAGTGCAAGCATTATCAATCAAGGTGAACATTAGTCATGAGCATGGTGCTAAATCTAAATTCCATTCAAAACATAGGTAATCTTAACTTTTCACCTGAGTATATCTAGCTTTACACATGCCTTTGAAAGGAGAAGGCTATCCTATTTATACAAGAACATAAGAAGCTACCTCATTAATGGAGGTCCATTATTCTCTCCCTAGATCCCTAGAAAGTCTCATAGAGTTACAATTGAAATAGGTAATGATGAGGCATATATCGTCATAGAGTTACAACTCAAATAGGTAATGATGAGACACGTATCCTCTTTGACCTTTTGATATGTTTTTGTATGATTAGTTTTGTTGTGCTAATAACAATTATAGATTTATAAACATGTGTTTGCTTCTTACTTTTTGTGCTGAGGTTTCCTTAGTTGTTGGTTCTTGCAAATATGTAAATTTTCTTAAGTTAAATAAGACATTCATGAGAAAAATAGCTTCAAAAATGAATAATTGACAACAAACATGTAGAGTACAACAAACCGTCAAAGAAACACATTAACACAATGTTTTGATGAAGGAGTTCACCCCTCCTGGGCTACATCTCCTTGGTGCAGCTTACATGGCTTGGGCCTTTGTATTAGCTCAATGTGGAAAATATGTTGTTTACAAAGATCTATGGCTCCTGATGCCTACGCCAAGGTGTTTAGAAGGTCAAAATTAGACAAAAACACTTCTTTCTGATCTCAATTTGGCCAAAAATTGAATAAGTTATGGCTCAAATTGTTTTTCCTTGAAAGCCTCTACTAATTCTAGAGAGACTCCATTTAAGTCCTCCAAGTTTGGTGGCAACACCATAAATTTTTGCCAACTTAATCAAGAGATTAGCTAACTGCTAATATTGATTATGGTGCTAATTGTGCTTAATGTTGTCGCTAACCCTTGATCACATATTTAAGGTCACATGGCATGGGGGCTAGCCCATAGGGCTGGCTCCCACCACCCCATCGTCGACATTAAGTTAAGGCTTAAACCAATTTCATGCTGCTTCCTTTCAAATCTACACCTTTTGTTTCGTAGGTGGTATATTGGAATTAGTAGGGGGAGGTCACATGTTCAAACCTGCCCTACCCCCATCACATTTTGTAATACCATATAGTATATGAAAATAAACTTTGGTTTATGTGTTGAAATTTATAAAGTTTATAATATATGCGAATTTGTAATATATATATATATATATATATATATTAAAAAAAATACAATTTCCATATATTATTAATCATAAACTCATAATTCCACCTTGGAGCCAACTAGGAAATTTCACCTTCTCTGAGCCAAACTGGAGAATCTGAAGGTGACACTTGTCACATCCCCATTGGGAAAAAATTGAAGAAGATTCCCCTCGCTGACTAGACTGCCATGTCATCATTCTGTCCCATTCTACAAATTTTTTAGGTGTTTAGGAAAACAAACAACAAAACTTTTCTCCTTCATCCAGACTCCATCTTCGACGAAATGAATTGTGTTGTGATCATCTTGAGAGACGGAAGCAGCCACAGATTTTTCGAGTCAATATGAGAACTTTGAATTTTAAGCTAAATACTGAGCACCTGATCATTCCTCCCCACTAGAAGCCTTTTGGACCCAAAAAGATACTATTATTTGAAAAGTAGATGCGGGTATAGTCCCCTCACATTTCCAAGCTCCAACAAATTGGATTTTGACAAATTTTTTTCCTTGAGCTCCTCTCTAAGGAAGCCAACATTCACTTGCCTTGAGGACCTCATTCTATACATGTACTTGTCTTTTCACTTTTCAATCTGATCTTGCACTTTTTGTTTCACCATTTTTAGTCATTCATAGAAACTCATGGTTTTGTCCATGTCACCATCAAAAGAAACATCCTTCTTACCATGACGACATAACAAAATGTAAAGCAAATGGATGACAAATTTCAATACTTGGTTTACATGACTCAAGCCCGACTGTATATTTTTAAAGTATGAAATTTTTGAACATAATTTCATGTAAAACATAATGATTCTTGAATACAACAACTACATAACCAATAGGCCTAAAATACATAACAATTAACTTGATGCTTATGCCTCTTTTGTACCTTCGAACCAAGTGAAATGTTTGACAAGTATGCATCCAATGAAAGTGCATGGATCACTGCAACTTAATGTTTACACCATAAAAATATTTTGGATGAAATAAGATGGTGAATTTTCTTGCATAAACTTGAAAATCAAATGAACCTTTCAAGCTTGAAAGAGCATAAAAAGGAATTGAACCGATCTTTTGGTTTGAGGCAACACATGCCTATTGATGTTTACCTCCCCATTGGCAGACTTTGCACACACATGAAAATGCATGCCAAGGAGCTTCAAAAGAAGAAATGTCAACAACTCTCCTCCAACATTGGACTACTCCCAACAAACCTCTTATCAAAATGACGATCTTGGGCATTGACCAATCAACAATGGCATCCAACTTCGAGAGGCTTACCTTCAACTTACTTCCTCCAATATCATGGCCCAAATGCATCAAAGAAGTGAAACCCAACTTGTACTTTGATATCTTCAAAATATAAAAAAAAATTCCTTCATAGATGACATGTGCATAAGAAAAATTTCTCAACATGTTTATGTCACCCAAGTGGACAATTTCTTCAAGAAATGATTCTTTTTCTCCATAATTCAAATACATGTTTGTAATAGAAGTGCTGCAAAGAACATACAACATTAAAATTCATACAAACCATTCTTGTTTGGTGTTATGTATATTCTTGCATTGACTTGTTTTTACAACTTTTCTTTGGCGAAAACTACTCTTTTTGTCCTCTTTCTTGAAATACTTACCATTTCCCTTTGGCACCATCACCATCAGTGCACAACATGGTGTAAGGGATGGTTGAATGAGCCCATTGTTCAACAAACTTTTGAATTGCATTTGTGTCTCTATACTTTGCAATTTTTTCAACCCTTGCATGCCAACATCATAAAGAGAAACCTCTTGCTGCAAATATATTTCATGTGAAGTTTCTTTCTCCTTGAAGGGAAATTCTTTCACAACTTGAAATACTTCATCACTCTGATGAACTGAACCAACCAAATTAGAATTGAAACTTGTATTACAGGCAACAACATTTTCATAAACAATATCATCATTTGGCTTGAACATGAGAAGTACTAAACTTTTACTTGAATTCACTAGTCTTTTGGCCTCCCCTACATTAACCAAAGAAATTTTTAGCTTTTTACAATGGGCTCTCACTATGTACTCCACAAAATCCTTGAACAAGTGATACTTTTTTTCATGGCTATAAAAGACTTCTTTTCGGTCATACAAATATGGACTACCCATCACCACACCTGAAATATCAAGTGGTACCACATCTAACTCTACTTCGTCAAGAAATTTTGCAATGATTGCAAACTTAAACAAACATTTTCTTGTAACCTGTAAACTTGTGTCTCTTGTTATACATCCAAAAATGTATGGTTTCTGGTGAGGTACATTTTCAAGATTCAATTTGCTGACTAAGTCTTCAGATATTAGATTCGCTTGTGACCCATTATCGAAGAGTGTGTTAATCTTGGTGTGTTTAGATATGATCCTAACATGAAATAACTCAATTTGTCTCTTTTCATCTAGAGTAGTAGCAGTGTTAAAGTTTTGGGAACTAGTTCTTGCAATATCTTGTTTTCCTATGATTCCCATGACAGTAATTTTGTTTTCATCAAATCATTCAAAACCTAAATTTTCTTGATTGATAGCAGTGGTTTTCGGTTTCCATTTATTGTTGAAGTTATTTAGTCTCATTTCTGGATGCACTTTCCAACAGTTATCCTCATTATCTCCCTCTTTGTAACAATGTTTAAAGATAAATTTCTCCCCTTTTTTCTTCACACTTGCATTCTTCTTTCCCTTCCAATTTCCTCCTTTCTCTTTCTCCTTACCCTTAGGTGGATTTTTATTATTATCCTCTTCATAAGTGTTCTTTCCTATAAATTCGAGATGTGTGGCTTACGCACATACTTCATCTAAGTTAGTTGGATTGAACATAAGAATAGTGTGTTTAGGGTAGGAATATAAACCCCCAATATATTTCAGTAGTGTATCTTGAGAATTCAAATTCACTACTAATAACAAAGCTCTTTTCCTAAACTCTTGTGTATAATCTTGGATTATTTGGCCTTTAAGCTACCTAAAATTCTGCCAACTCATAATGGCTTTTTTCATATAGGCTAAAGGATAAAACTATATTTTAATTGAAGAAACAAATTCAACCCAAGTGATGGATATCTTTCCATGGATTCACATTTCCTCTTGAGTCTTTGCTTCCCACCAAACTAGTGCAGTTCCTTCTAGCCTCAGTGAAGCCAACTAGATCTTTATGTCGTCTTCTTGAATGTTATGAATTTTACAATATACCTCCAACTATCGAATCCAATTGTCCAACTTTTTTTCATTCACCTCTCCATTGTACATGGGAAGTTCGAGTTTTATGTCCAATTTCAGTAACATAGTTTTTCCTTTTGGGGTTTTGGACTAAGTATGGGTAGTTGCAGTGGTGGTAGTGAAATATGATGCTATGTGAGATGGTGAAGATGATGTGGAAGATGATGAGGATAGTGGAGATGGAGGTGGTTTTCCACGATTCCCTTTGGAATCCTTCTTCTCATATTTTTTTTCCTCTGAGCTTCCTTCTCTATGTGGAGGTTCAAAACTCTCTCCATTCTGGTGTTCCTCTCTTCATAGAGGACTTTAACCAATTCAGTCAAAGTGTAGAAAGGCTTCTTGAATTCTTCCTCTTCTATAAAGGGTCCGCTAGGCTCTCTTTCTCCAAATATAATGGCTATGGATTCAGGCTCATAAATTTGTATTGATTGTACCTCTTCAATCTCAATTGAAGTAAAAATTTGAGGAGCTTCAAGTGTAGTTGGAATTAAAACTTTGGGTCTCAGAGATTGTGGCCTTGTGGTTCTTCTTCTTCTGGGAATTACCTCAAGGGTTGCAACCAATAGCCTCCCTTCTCCTCTCTACACCTTTAACCTTGTAAGCATCACAATTTGGCAATCATTAAAATCCTAATTGCACAAACACAAGCAATCAAGCAATTCAACCTTGAGCTCCAATACCAACTTGATCTATTTTTGTATGATTAGTTTTGTTGTGCTAATAATAATTACAAATTTGTAAACATGTTCTTGCTTATTTCTTTTTGTACTAAGGTTTCTTTAGTTGTTGGTGCTTACAAACGAGTAAAATTCCGTAAGTTAAATAAGACATTCATGAGAAAAATAGATTCAAAAATGAATAATGAAAAACAAACATCTAAAGTAAAACAGACCATCAAAGAGACACATTAACACATGTTTTGATGAAGGAGTTCACCCCTCCTGGGCTACATCTCCTTCGTCTAGCTTCCATGGCTTCGACCTTTGTATTAGCTCAATTTGGAAATAATGTTGTTTACAAAGCTCTATGGCTTCTGATACCTGCACCAATGTCTTAAGAAGGTCCAAATTAGCCAAAAACAATTCTTTCTGATCTCAATTTGGTCGAAAATTGAGTAAGCTATGGCTCAAACAAATTTTCCTAGAAAAACTCCACTAAATCTGGAGAGACTCCACTTAAGTCTGCCAAGTTTTGTGGTGGTTTTGGATTTGGTGGTTTCACCATAAATTCCACCAAATTAATCAATAGATTAATTAACTAATAATGTTGATTATGGTGCTAATCACGTTAATGCTGGTGGTGGCCCTTGCTCACGTATTTGAGGTCGCATTGGGTGGGGGCTCGTCCGCAGGGCTGGCTACCACCACCCTACCGTTGGCATCAAGTTAAGTCTTAAAACAATTTCATGCGACCTCCTTTCAAATGTATGCCTTGTGGTTCATTTATGATATATGGGAATTAGTAGGGGGAGGTCACGGGTTCAAACCTACCCTCCGCCCATCAGATTTTTTAATACCATATATTATATGCAGCTGAGCTTTGGTTTATGTGCCAATCCATTTAATATTCATTGACTTTGATTTGATTTAGTTTGGAAATTTATAAAGTTTATAATATATGCGGATTTGTAATATATATATATATATATATATATATATATATATATATATATGAATTTAAAAATCATATACAATATATATTTAAAAAAAAATACAATTTCCATACATTAGTACTCATAAACTCATAATTCCACCTTGGAGCCAACTAGGAAATTTCACCTTCCTTGAGCCAAACTAGAAAATTTGGAGGCGACCCTTGTCACATCCCCATTGGGCAAAAAATGAAGAAGATTCCCCTTGCTGACTGGACTGTTGACTGGATTTCCATGTCATCATTTTGTCCCATTCTGCAATTTTTTTAATTGTTTAGGAAAATGAATAGCATGCCTTTTCTCCTTCATGTGGATTCTGTTTTTGATGAAATGAATTGCATTGTGATCACCTTAACGAGATGGACACAACCATATAGTTTTCGAAGCAATATGAAAAATTTCAGTTTTGAGCTAAATACTAAGCACCTGATCACCTTTATCCAAATGTTCTTCCATATCTGAAAGGGAATTCGAATTTGAGCATTGGAGGCCACATAAGGGTGCCTTGGAAGCTTCCAAATGACCTACACATGTCATGAAACTCAAGCCACTTTTAAGTATTAGTAGGTAGATGTCATTTTTCTAAGTTTTAACCATTTAATTCACTTATAATACTAGAAATAATTAACTTTTGTAAAACACAATGGAACCCATATAATTATGAAAGTGGAGGCCAATGAAAGGTTATATGATCATGGAGTTGCGACATGTGAGTGAAATGGTGGTGATAAAGGTGAAAGTGGATGATATTTTGAATACATTTTGGAGACTCTATGTAACCCCCAACTGATGTTATTGCATGTCCTCATGCAATCTACTATATTGCTTAATCATGATTTTCTTTTGAATGATTTTGGCTTATATCAGTTGTCCTTACACTTTGCATTTGACAATTTCAATTCTTTTTGCAAAGTGTTCCTCGTCATACATTGAATTGCTACATGTTTGGTTGGTTCTTGTGTGACAACCAAATATTTATTGGTATTGGTTCTTGTGTTTCAATACCTTGTTTCTTTTTTTGTTGCAACAAGACTCATTAAACATATCTAAGAATTCATCTTTAAATCAACCATATAATATGCTCATCATTTAGGCATTTATTTACAAATCGCATAACTTTTCAACCATAATGCAATCATAATGATTAAGACAAGTATGTTAGGATGAAATTAAGTGAAATAGAATTAAGTGATATGAACTTGATAATAAATGGATGTCCCTTCCTCCACCCCCCCACCCAACTAAAAGTGTTTACGATTTTTTTCAAATGAGAAAGGAAATATGGTGAATTATTTTCCAAAAATTATAATTTTAGTATTCAAGGAAATGTATGATTAAAAGCTAGAAAAGAACATACCTTTACTTACCTAGGAAGTGGACAAACTATGCATATGTAGAGAAGTTGTAGCTGCTACTGGATCATGGAATAGAATGTAGATTCTCATCTACTTCTTAGTTTCATAAACGGTGGATGAGGTGGTGAAGGTGCATTCTTTATTTGTACTACTAAATCTATTGTATCTCCTGCAAAATTCTAAAATTTTATAGTCTTCACCTCCTATAAAACCCAATGGTACAATTCTATCCATGCGAATAAATGTGTTGTTGTGAAGCATGAAGAGAAGTCATTGGATTACCGACCAGTGATGAATGTCCTTAACCAATGAAAGGCAAATTCACCAATAATGTCAACGAGTGCTAAGGTACCTAAGTACATCTTGCAAAGTGTGAATAGATGAGCTGATGTCGAGCTAGCTGCAAGATCAAATGATCAAGGGACATTGATGTATTATCATGATTGTTGGTGAGAGAACTTGTCATTGATGCATATAAGCCTCCAGGTACTAATGAACACTGTAGCCATGAACCTAGATAATGTGTTGATGTCGATAGGCCAAGACTTGTTAGAAGGGAGGCATTATGAATCCCCCATCATCTAACGTGAGTATGAAATGATGATTTTGGAAGGACTATGAATGAAAAAACTTGCAATGGATCAAGGTTTATTTAATGGAAAGGAAAATGACAAGAGGGTAAACAAGTGATTAGAAAGAAAAATGACAAATCAACATGTAAGCGAGTTGAATGTCTCTATGAATAGAAATTATGGAAAATGTGAATGGAAAATGTAAATGGAAAATGTGAAGGAAACATGCGACTCTTTGCAAGGAAAATGGTGATGACGATGCTTAGAGAAAATTATTGAATAGCTTGTGAGTTTGGAGAGGAAAAATGATGGAATTTATGGATGATAGAAATGGATTTAATTGGTTCTTTTCTCTTGAAATTGATCGTAGAAAACCAATCATGCATTATTGGCTTCCTTTAATTCTATGATTATCCTGGAACCTGGAAAAAAGGAACATGACACTAACATTGCAACAAACGTAAGTGTGTTCAAAGATAAGCGATCAATTTCTCTAGGTATATACGAAAAATTTGCATAATTTACAAGTTTATGACATGTTTTCATTTCAAATGGTTAGTCCAATTTCACAATTGCAGTAATAGATCTCATTTCTAGAAAAAACAATTTCCTCAATTTATGTTTGAATCATAGAATTTCATAAAGACAAACAAATATTATTTCCGAAAGTTAGATGATTCCTGCAAAATAATCTTCGATCAAAAATTCATCAATCGATCCTGTAGATAAAGTGCCTTTATAGTTCTTCTTCTTTCCTGTATCATTCACGAAAACATAATCATTATATAGATCCAATGATAAATTTTGATCATGATTTTGACAATGTAAATACTCAATCTGAACGAAATTCAATTTTGCAATTAAGTTTAGTTAAGGTGAGCTATTATTCGATTGTTTTGTCTCATGTTTTATGATTTTTTTGTTTCTTACTTCGATGGGTGTGTTTGAGTGAACTGTCACAACAAATCTTTTCTAAATTTGCTCCAGTCATGAAATGAATTTTCACATCAAAATATTTATGACAATTTTTCATGGCAATTTTCTTAAAAAAAAAACTAATGAAATATTTACAAAATTTAAAAAGTGAAATATAAAAACAAAACATTGGAGATACTCATCACAAAACATAACATGTATTAAAAAAAATAAGAAAAACATATGTACAAACGTAAAATATA
This sequence comes from Pinus tabuliformis, assembly GCA_031772625.1. Lineage (NCBI taxonomy): Eukaryota > Viridiplantae > Streptophyta > Pinopsida > Pinales > Pinaceae > Pinus > Pinus tabuliformis. The sequence goes on along the minus strand of CM062812.1, from coordinate 778,049,470 downwards.
TAGAGAAACATTATATTCCATTAATACAAAATATAACAAAACATAACAAAAATCAAACATTACAAACATTATATGTGAAAACATTATTAAAAAAAACACAACGTAATAAAACATTAAAACACATAACAAATCATAGCATATAACAAAACACTCCAAACATATAATCTTTTATTAAAAAAAAACACTATGTAACAAAAACATAAAGCATAAAAAAAAACAAGGTAATAAAAAAAACGAAATTGTCCATATATATATATATATATATATATATAATGTTTCCATATGTGAAAAATAATAATGTGGCTTTTTTGGCCTCAAATCACGGTGATAAACCCCCTTGCTATGAAAAAAATCAACAACACTCATTAGCAGCTGAAAATATTCCTTCGCGACATCCTCCTTTAATCTCACGTTGGCGATCGTGTCGAAGAGTTCTCCACCTCTGACATATTCCATGACAAAATAAATCTTCATCTTGCTCGCCATCACCTTGTAAATTTCATGTTCAGATGTCGAACCAGCCTCATTATAGATATCTCATGCTTTATTTTCTCCATCATGCCGACCTTCATGGTATTCGCCTTGTCCATCACTTTAATCGTGATGTTCTCGCCCGTGTTTACATTCCTTGCATGGTAAACCTTAGCAAAGGTTCCTTGCCCGAGGAGCTTCCCTATTTCATACTTTCCCATCAAAACATTAGGCTTTATCTCCATATTTTTTTCTAACAAATTACTAATCATCCTGAGTGTTGTGTTCTATTCACGACACATTTTCTCTCCTTTTATTTAGTTCCACAACCTTCGAAGATAGCCGGATTGAATCCAGACTGTTCAGCCATCATCAAGCAGCTTCCTTAGCACAATCTCAACGCAAATCCCCAAACCTCCTTTGTCACTCCATTTTACAATTCTATTGTAGTGAAACCATGGATTTAGTTGACAAAAAATCACAATCCTAATTTCTCAAACCATCATAGCATCCAAAATCATATTTTATCCTTTCTGCATGGCCACAGCTATTGTTTGTGCATTTAATTGAAAATCCATTTTTCTCAAGCAATCTAGCAAATAAGGCTCCATAGAACCCTGAAAATATCTCAAACGGTTATGAATTTGAGAAAATGGTTCCTAATAAATATAACTAACCCTGTTCTGAAGAAAACCCACGTTTAAGTTTTTTGAAATTCATTTTCATTTGGTCATGAAATAATTTTTAAAAATGACATTTTTAATGTTGTTACCCATTTCCTCTGCTTCAGGTAACTGCTTCTAACGGTGGTGGAAATCAAAAGCTAGCTGGTGGGATTCTGATCAGAATTTCCTCTATGGCCTCATTGGCAACACTTAGCAAAGGAGATTCGACATTACACTCTTAAATGTTTACTTCGTTTGGGGTTTTAGGATACGGTCTATACCCCTCATGCCTGTTGGGCTGCTCGATTTTTCCATGGGTTTCTAATGAGAAAACAATTGGATTTTCTACTAGATCATCCATATGCACAGTGGGATATATAGCTACACTTAGGTGGTACTGTTCAACTAGTTTTTGTTATGGGATCTAGGAAAAAAGAGTCATGGTTCGAATTGGTATCAATTACTATAGGATAAAAGATCTCTTTAGTTTTTGATTTAGTATATAGTTCGACATGGAATTCAAAACCAGTTTCTAGGGTGGAATAGTTACCTATAGATTCTTCCCTTGATTGAGCGGAGCTGTGAGATCTCGAGCCTCTGTTGGATATGACAATAAACATTGACTTTCCATTTTCTACATTGTTATTTTTTTTCACTAGTCTATAGTTACCAAGATGTTAGCAAACACTTATAACTTGGGTTTATCGAAATCATCCTTAAACGAAAGATGCTAATTTCTACATTGGCTAATGAATGAATAACAAACCAAGCTTAGCAGCCTCCACATATGCTTAATTGGGCAAGATCTGGATAATGGTAGTAGTTGTTATTAACTCAAGATGGATTGCTTGTGATATGAATCAAATTAGGCTCCACTGTAGAAATGAGCCTTTTCTGCAGCTTTGCAAGAATGAATTAGAATAGGAATCATTTGAATCATTGATATGCGAGATATGCAAAAAATTAGATCAAATTCAAAGAAATAATTATTTTTTATTTTTATATTTTTTGTTATGATGGATTTTTGAATTTGGATTCCAAGCTAACACAATTTTTTTTCCTTTACAAGTCACATGACAACCTAAATTGTCAATTTCCCAATTCTCTTAAAAAAACAATTGATAATTTTTATTTAAAAACTCTCCCTTATTCAAAAACATGAATTATTTTTATTATTATTGAAAATAAAATAAAATAAAATGATTTTGTTTTACCTTTAATTTTTTTTAATGAAAATCTAACATGATTTTTCTTTTTTTATTATTGAAAATATTTTTGTGAAGTGGAAGAAAATAAATAAAAATCTAAAGATTTTAAAGTCTAAAAACTTAAAAAAAATGAAAATCAAGCTTGATTTTATTTTTCCTAATTTATCCACTTGAAATATATTTTTTTTAATTTTTAAGTATATGAATGTTTCCAATGGATCCATTTACGGATTAGACTTTCTAGAACATTCATATCCAAATTTGCAAAATGTGCCTGATTTTGCATGAGGACATGAAATATCAATTTAACCTTTAGATTTGTCACAAAGATCTCTTGAAGGATGGATGAATGTCGTGGTGTAATCGTTTTTCAATACCAATCCTCAATGTAGTCCTTGTACTCCAAAGAATGTTTAATTTGCATTCTAGATCCTTTGTCCATAAATGGTTAGTAGCACTCTTTTTAATTTTTTTTATCAAAATGACATGCAGCTAAATGATTTATGCATCTACATGCTTTAATCATGCATCTAGAAAAAAACTAAAAAATGAACTCTAGACTGAAAGCTAGTTCCTATGCACACTTCCTCGGTGACAACACCAAAATGTTGAGGAAAATTAATTACCTATCATTTAATTGTCAACTTGGGGGTTTCACAAAACTTGTGAAGCGTGTGTGCACTATATATGATAGAAATTAACTTTCAATTTAGATTAATCTAACTACGAAACCAAATAACAACAAACCAAATTCACCAATTCTAATTCAACAATAAATTCAAAAGACATTATAGTACAATTATAGTACAACATGCGGAAGTGAAATCTTAATCTTTCAATCTTTCAGGAATTGAAAAGCATGCCACTTTTTCAAAAATGAAATTGCATGAAATGAAATATACTCTAAGGGATCATGTGTGCATTATCAAATTAGGATCTTATGAAATGAATAACCAAAACCACATGACATGAAATAAAATAAAAAATAATAATTCTTAACCTCTCACACAAGAAAATATATGAAAGCAAGTGAAAACAATTGCTCTTAACCTCTAGATAGGAAAGAAAATAAAAATAATCACTCTTAACCTCCCACACATGAAAAGATATGAAAGAAATAAATCTTAATCTATGAAAGCAATAAATCTTAATCTATGAAAAACAATAAATATCACACATTGTAGTTGGCCAATCCAAAAGTATGAGAGATGGCAAGTTGAGAGGCTCCCAGTGCAAGAATTACCAATGAAGGTGAACATCACTCATGAGCATGGTGCTAAATCTAAATTCCATTCAAAACATAAGTAATATTAACTTTCCACTTGAGTATCTCCAACTTTACATATGCCTTTGAAAGGAGAAGGCTCTCCTATTTATACAAGAACATAATAAGCTACCTCATTAATGGAGGTCCATTATTCTCTCCCTAGATCCCTAGAATGTCTCATAGAGTTACAATTCAAATAGGTAATTAGGAGACACGTATCCTCATAGAGTTACAACTCAAATAGGTAGTGATCAGACACATATCCTCTTTTACCATTATCCAAATATTCTTCCATATCTTAAAGGGAATGCGAATTTGAGCATTGGAGGCCACATAAGGGTTCCTTGGAAGCTTCCAAATGACCTACACATGTCATGAAACTCAAGCCACTTTTAAGTATTAGAAAGCATATGTCATTTTTCTAAGTTTTAACCATTTATTTCACATACAATACTAGAAATCATTAACTTTTGGAAAACAGAAATGGAACCCATATAATTATAAAAATGGAGGCTAATGAAAGGTTATATGATCATGGAGTTGTGACATGTGAGTGAAATGGTGGCGATAAAGGTGAAAGTGGATGATATTTTAAATAAATTTTGGAGACTCTACAGACCATAAAGTGTATGAGTGGAATGGTGTATTTTTTTAAGGTGTGAATGCTATATTTTTTAAAGGAGTGAATAATGTAGTTTTTAAAGGTGTGAGTGGTATATTTATTTAAATGTGGTGACTTTTGTTTGAAGGAGGTGTGAGTGGTATGGTGCTATATGATAGTATATATTTGAGAGCTTGTAATTTTCAATCTGTCTACTTCTATTATTATACAAAAAGATTCAAAAAGTTACAGCAAGGCCTTGGCCTTGAAAATCTTGCCATGAGGTTGACAATTAGCCCAGATGAACACATTCCAAAAATTGGTGGACTTCCTTCTGTTGTGTCTTCTCCTAAGACCCGAAACATTGCTAAATAGGGACAAGCTGAGACATACAACCATTGCGCAGCTGTGCAACACTAAACAAGGACTTCCAGACATACAGACACATACAGTCGACACAGAGACATATAGACACATACTATGACCTGACACAGGCAAAATTGCGAGTTTCAAAAACAGAGTAATGCGCCTACTTCTTAGGCTGCCGAGAGCAGAATGCCATACAAGATCAGTCATCATCCGTAGTGTAGGGTTCCTCCACTACCCTGCACCCGTATTGCAAAGAGTCTTTCGAGTCTGAGCGAAGGACCACCGAGCCGGTTGGGTCTCCCTGAGCTGGTTCGCTTGGACCTGCAGGGGTAGCTTGAGTCGCCAAGGAGGAGCTTCCCATGACCGGGCGTTGAGTATCAATTGGAGGCGCCATCCCTTGTTCTGGCGGAATTGCCAGATGTGCTACTGCCTGGCCGCTGAGATTTTCACAATTTTCTATAGTAACAGAAACTAAGAAAGTGGAATTGGAAAGAGTACAGGGGATGCGATAACGAACTGTTGGATGCGCCACATGCTCACACTCAGCCATCCTACCACGCCCATGTCCTTTGCCTCTTCCGGCTCTGATAACATGAGGATGGCTTTGCTCAGGTGCCAACTCGACCGAGGAAGAGGGGGAGATGGGGGCAGACCTCTGAGAGGTGGCACGTCCACGGGAGCCTCCACGTCTGCTCCCCATCCTAGGACGCTCTCTCAGCATTGAAATCGATAGAGGATTAACAAGTGAGCAGATACACAGAGGGGAGTGACTAACCAGTACGTGAACCCTTTGTGCTTGAGCCCAATGCCTGTGAAACCCTCTCGTGCCTAAAACAGAGACGGAATTGGGCACTGTAAGTGATTGGCCCTGAGTTACCAACAGCACCGCAGAGGAGTGCGAAGAGGCTACAGAGGAATGCGAAGAGACCGCAGAGGAATGCCAAGAGACCATAGAGGAATGTGAGGAGGCTGCAGGAGCGCATAGTTTATGAAGCGCCATTGCACAATTAACCAAGAGGCGGATGGAGGAGTTAAAGACCAGCATTAAAAACCTTGCATGAGACTAGCTCACCAGTTCTCCAAGGTACCTCGTGGCGTGCATGGGCTGACACCTGCCCATGTGAAGCGCCACCTTCGTACCATCATAGCATTCAAACACCTGCATCCGTGAGAGAGATATCTTTCTGCACCAAAGAAGTGCAATCCTATTTGAGTTGTTCATCATCTACCATTTCAAGGGATCCTGAGAAATAGGGAAGTTGCTGAGTTGCGCCCTGGTTGGCCAATCTGTCTATGACTTGATTTGCTATTCTTCTAACATGCTGGAAGGTTATGCTTTGGGGATTTCTTAGCTTTTCCTCCAGTGATTCCAATCTACTGAGCAATCTCCAGCTGGATGCTATCTTGACTACTATAGTGCCTGCTTGTATTCTGTTGGTTGTGGTTATAAGGATAGATGAGTCGCCTTCAACCTCTAGAGGGAAGAAGTGATTTTGCTCTGCAATGCAGATCCCTTTCCAATGTCCTTCCAACTCAGCTGCATTATTAGTGTCTTTGCCAATCGATCCATAATAGATATGCAATATTGCCCCCGTATGGCTTTTGAAGATTCCTCCAAATCCTATCGGCCCAGGATTACCTTTGGCTGCCCCATCAAAATTCAGCTTGTAAGAGTTAATTGCAGGTGGGGACCAGGATAGTGGAGAGGCGGTGCTTGTTGGAGGATGGGCCTTAACATGGGCTAAAAAGGAGAGGTCCAGATTCCAGGCTTTCAGAATGATACATTCCTGCGGAGATTCTGGCAAATCTGTATCATACCAGGTTCTGATGGCTAGAGTTTCTTGAAGATTTTGTTTTAGGAGGAGCCACATAGCTTCTATTGGCCGGCAGGTGTTGTTGAAGATTCTGTAGTTTCTTTCCTTACAGAGAATCCAATAAAGAAAGCCTGGTATTAGACTCTAAAGAGAGTTAAGAAGCTGGCTTTTAAAAGGGTTCTTTGTCCATTTCCTTATGGTTTCTGTAACATCCTCCATCCAAGCTTCCGATCTCCTGTTGCATTTTTCAGTTCTCTCCCAAAGTTGCACTGCTAGGGGGCATGTTTCCATTAAGTGTTTGATGGTTTCAGAGTGGAGATTGCAATTTGGGCATCTTGATGGGCCAATGAATCCACGCTTTTGTAGGTTGTCCCAAGTGAGTATGCGCCTTTTACTTAAAAGCCATAAGAAAGTGGAGACCTTAGGCCATACTCCTGGTTGCCAGACCTTTTCCCATATCTGGTCCTTGTCTGTCTGGATGGCTGAGTAGCGCAATTGGTATGCTTCTTTGGTGGTGAATGTTCCTTTGGTCCTATGTCCCCATATTAGTTTGTCCTGCTCGTTAGAGTATCGAATTCTTCTATAATTGAGTTCTTGATCTATGTCAGTGTGCGTTTCTCCTTGCCAATCAGTCTGCGAGAGGCTAGTGCATTTCCAGATTTGGAAATCATGGTGCGTGGGCTGTTGCCAGAATTGATGAACAAATGTGAGGTTCGCCTGCTGCATGGAAGCTTGCCATAGTGGCTTTTGGAATAAAGTTGCCAGTTTCGGGAGTTGTTGCCATGAATCCTCCCAGAACCTTGCAGTTGTGCCTGAGTGAATTTCCCAAAAACTATGCTCTTGAATGAAAGCGTTGTGGAGCTTTGCGGCATTCCATATTAGAGACCCTTGGGTTGTTGTGCTGATTCTGATAAGATCATTCCATTGACTGCCCGGGGCATATTTTTCTTGCCAGAGTCTTGCCCATGGTGAATGTGGCTTGGAGATCCAATTCCACCATATTCGAGCTCCCATTGTATTGTTGCTTTGGAGAGGATCCCTTAAGCCCAGGCCACCTTCAGATTTGATTTTTCATACTTCTTTCCAGTTGACAAGAGCCCATTTTCTGTTCAGGCCAGAGGAGCCCCATTGAGAGCTTGTAATTTTCGAAGATATAATTGTATGCCAATTAATCAATTGCAGAGACACATCAGTTTTATTGGAAGTATTTTTGGTTGAGTTTAAAATTTATAATGCATTCACTCATCTCCATTGTGCAAGCAGTTCTCTCTAGAAAAGATGATTATCTTGAGTGGTCCCGTAAGATAAAACACACCCTCATTTTTAATGAGTTGTGGAAAGGGGTTTGTGAAGGAGAAGGAGATAATTCACCTGAAAAACCCATTTTAGTTAAGGATCTTTCCATTTGGGAAAACAAGGACAAGAAGGCCTATGCTTTGATTAAAACATTAGTAAAAGAAGAGGTGATTCAACATAGTTTTCCATTTTTCAATTCCTTTGAAGCTTCAAAGAAGTTGAAGGAATTGTATGACTCACACTCTGACGTCAAATTTGTTCAATTGTGGATTAAGTTTTTCAGTCTTGAATTGAAAAATGAGGACTCTCTTATCATAGCAATAGAAGTAAGATCCATTATGCATGACATAAAATACATTGGTGTTGAAATAAACATTCCTCTCATATTTTATGTCAAGGCACTGTATCCCGCCTATTCACATTATCTTGAGTCATTGCAAGCAAGTGGAAACCTTAAGGAGGTTACCTTTGACTCCCTTGAGAATATGTTTTTTGAAGGACAAAAGGATTTTTGGAAGAAGGAAACTCCTTAGTCTACCAAAGAAGTTGTGTGCCTTGCACAAAAAGAGATGAATCATGCACACGATTTTTCTAGAGGAAGATGTGGCTAGAGAGGAAGAGGAAGGAGGAATTTTAGAGGCAAGGGGGGAAGACATTTCCAAGGAGAAAGATCTAATATTAATTGCATATGATGCAATATAGATGGACATGGTAGCTCCACATGTAAGTTGCATAGGGACAAAATTGAGTAGGAAGGAAATGAAGGAAAATGTAAAACACCTGACAAAGGGAAAGGTAAAGCACCCACGTCCACTCATTATCTTGTGGCACATTGCAACATTGGAGTAACTGAAGAATTATTCAATGCTTCACTTGCTTCATGGAAGGGTGATTTTCCTTTCAGGAGAGATTTCTTTGAAGAATTCACGGAGCAATATAATTTATAGACAAGTCAAAACTCAAGCCATCAGGGTTTTGCACCATCATGCTAAAACTTCCTGGTCTTCTAGTCTTTCTTCTAGATGATTTTATATACATACTAGAGTTTAGGAGAAACTTGTTGTCTTTGACCTACATCTGCTAGCAAGGACACTCCATTCATATACTTGATGGAAAGGTTGAGTTTAGAAAAGCATCAAATCACTCACCTATCATGATGGGGATAGAAGAAGAAATATTTTTTAAGCTACAAGGAAGATCTATTCATGCACACAACTTCTCAGATAGTTCTCACTATGATGAAGGTACATTTCCATCTAATTTTTTATGGCATGCTAGATTTGGACACTTGAACTATGACACCCTTTGTTTGTTGAAGAAAAATGGTGTTATTGGTTTTCATACAATTCCTCAGAAACTTAAGAAATTTGATGCTTGTATCTTAGGAAAGCACAACAACCAATCTTTTCATGATTCTCATTCCAGAGCACATAGAAAACTTGAACTCATTCATTCCAATTTAGGTGGCCCAATGCCTATTCGTTCTGCAAATGGTAATAAATATATGATGAGATTTATTGATGAATACACCACAATGTGTTGGCTTGCTTTATTGAAGAACAAATATGATGCTTTTGATATATTCAAGAACTTTCATGCATGGATTGAAAATGATGCACAATCTCATATTGGCTCTATTCGCACTGATAATGGAAAAGTATACACTTCAAATGAATTTTAAAACTATCTTTGCTAGCATGGGATCAAACATAAAACAACCGTGCCTTATAATCTCCAAGATAATGGAGTAGATGAAAGAATCAATAGGACAATCTTAAATATGGTACGTTTCATTATGCTTTTCAAGAATGTTATGATCATGTTTTGGGCTAATGCAGTTCTATGTGTTGTGTATATAAATAATAGGTGTCCATCTAATTCTATAAAAAACAAGACACCCTATGAAATTTGGTATGGAAACATTCCTTCCATGAGGCATCTCAAGGTTTCTAGTTCCGCCTGTTATGCCTAGATACCTAAGGAATAGAGACAAAACTCAATGCAAGAAGTTGCAAGTGTATCTTCTTGGGGTACTCAAATACCTCCAATGCAGACCATCTTTATGATGAAGTTAATAAGAAGTTTATAATATCTAGATATGTGATCTTTCTTGAATCTTCCAAGGCTGACAATGTTGTTGAGAGACAACTTAATCACTTGGATAGATTTGTACATGCAAAATCTTTTCAAGAATTTGATAATGAGATTCCACATCTTGAAGGGGGGGATTCCTATACTAGATAAATATGTGGAATCTTCTCCTAAAGAAATCTCTCCTCGGCATGAAGCTCCAGCCAGTGATGACACTTTGAGTGATGAGAATGAAAAAAATGGGAGACTAAATCTTCATTCAACCCCAATTCAGTCAACTGATCATCCTAGGCCATCTTAGAAAGGTCCTCCAAAATGCATGAGAAATATGCTTGAAAGTGTTCATCTTGATGAGGTTGGAAAGAAACAAACAAAAATATCAAGCAAACAAAATGGAGATGATGTAGACAATCTTGATTCAATGGCTGATATGGATGTTTCTTATGATTGTGAACTGAATTTGTCTAAAGATTAAAAACCAACATCCTTAAAATATGTCACTTCTTATGATGAATGGAAATAAGCAAGGCAAAAAGAATATGATTCCTTGATACATAATGGCACATTGAATCTGGTTGATCCTCCATTGGGAACCAAACCAATAGGTTGCAAGCGGGTCTTCATGAACAAGTATATAAATCAGATGGCTCACTTGACAAGCATAAATCCAGGCTTGTGGAAAAAGGTTTTGCATAGAAGGAAGGAGTTAACTATTAGGAGACTTTTTCCCCCATAGAAAAATGGGCTCCCATATGGACACTCTTTTCCTTAATAGCATAGAATGGTTGAAAATTCCATAAAATGGATGTAAAAATTACTTTCTTGAATGGATATCCAAAATCAAGTGTTTTTATGTCCCAACCAAAAGGATTTTTTATTAAGGTTCAAGAACATAAATTATAAAATCTTTTAAATTCCTTGTATGGCCTCAAGAAATCACCACGAACCTGGTACGATAAGTTAATTGAGGATCTTCTGAAATTCAACTTCTAACATTATGATCTTGATGATGCAACTTTGTTTATCAAGAAAGTTTTCAAAATAGTCGTATATCTTGTGGTGTATGTAGATGATCTCTTGATGACCGACAAAAATGAAAGCTACATTGCATCCATAAAGAAGGAAGTGAGGAATGGTTTTGAAATGACAGATTTGGGCTATGTTCACTACTATCTCAGTATTGAAGTAACTTAACATCCAAAGTTTATATTCATCTCTATGAAGAAGTACAATGGAGATATTTTGAACATGTTTGGCATGACTGAGTGCAATCCTTTATCTAGTCCAATGGAACAAAACTTAAACCTCACATCCACTGAAGGAAAATAATTTGACGATGCAACGAAGTATAGATAGCTCGTAGGAAATCTCAACTACTTGACTACTACTAGATCAGAAATTTCATTTGTTTTTGGAATTCTCTCTAGGTTTATACAAAATCCTTGTGAGGGTCATTGGCTTTCTACAAATAGAGTTCTAAAATATTTTAAGGGAAATCAATACTTTGGACTTAAGTAGACATAGGTAGGTGACTTCAACTTGACTGGATATTATGATTCAGATTTTGATGGAGATAAATAATTTGGGGTACCTACTTCAGGTTATGTTATGAGTCATGGATCACGAGCTGTGTCCTAGAGGTCATAGAAATAATTAGTTCCAATAGATTCCGCAACTGAGGAAGAATATGTGGTAGCAGCTAAAGCAACAAAGGAAATCATGTGGCTCAAGAAAATTTTGGAATATTTGTAGGAGAAATAAGTGCATTCAATTCCTCTCTTGATTTATAACACTTCTGCAATAAAGTTGGATGAGAACCCAAAGTTCCATGATTGAACAAATCAAATCAATACAAAATACCATCTGATTGAACATCGCGTTGAGGGAATAGGTGGATTATCTTGATTCGACATGACATTTAGGTCAAGACAATCCACCTAGGCCATTGTTATGAAAATGAGCAGATCACAAACATCTTCACCAAAGAACTTGCAAGAGAAAAGTTTGAAATATTCAAAATGATGCTTGACCTCACCAACATCCCTTCAGATGAAGGAGGGAATGTTTTTATGTCCCAACCAAAAGGATTTGTTGTGAAGGTTCAAGAACATATAGTATAGAAGCTTGTAAATCCTTTTATGGCCTCAATAAAGCACTGCAAGCCTAGTACGAGAAGTTAACTGAGCATCTTCTAAAACTCAACTTCAAACATTATAATCTTGATGAAGCAGCTTTGTTTTTTAAGAAAGTTGGAAAAACAATTGTATATGTTGTGGTGTATGTAGATGATATTGTGATGACAAGGAACAATGAGAGCTGCATTTCATCCATAACGAAGGAATTGACGAAATGTTTTGAAATGCAAGATTTGGTCTATGTTCACTACTATCTTAGTATTGAAGTAATTTAACATCCGAAGTTTAAATTCCTCTCTCAGAAGAAGTACATTGGAGATGTGTTGAACTGGTTGGCATGACTGAGTGCAATCCTTTAACTACTCCAATGGAACAAAACTTAAAGCTCACATCCACTGAAGGAAAAGAATTGAAGGATGAAATGAAGTATAGACAGCTCATAGGAAGTCTCAACTACATGACTACTACTAGACTAAACATTTCATTTGTTGTTGGAATCCTCTCCAAGTTTATGTAAAATCCTTGTGAAGGTCATTGGATTGCTACATAAATAGTTCTAAAGTACTTGAAGGAAACTCAAGATTTTTTACTTAAGTATACACAGGTGGGTGACTTCAGCTTGATTGGATACTCTGATTCAGACTTCATTGCAGATAAATAAATTGGGTGTTAAGTCCCTATACTACTAGTGTAACCCCTTATTGTTATTAGTGCAACCCCCTTATTGTATTATTGTGCCCATATAGTCCCCATGTTGTTATTATTATGCCCCATAGAAGTCCACAATTGTTATTTTTGTGCCCATATAATATTAATGTTATGTAGGCTTTGATTATATTAGGACCCGTTAGACTCCTATATATAGAAAGGATGTCTTGACATTTGTATCATACAAGAATTTTTCATTTGGGTAATGTAAAGGAGTTTCCCCCTCAAAGAGGTTGATTTTGAAGTCATTGATATATCTTTTCTTCTATTTTGTGAGCTGGTTACATAGCATTTAGTCTCAAAGCTTTGGATTCTAGGTTTCGTTGTTCTAAACAGGTCATCGTGGAATTTTTGATAGAAATTTTTCTCTACGAAGTATCTGAAGCTAAGAAAAAAACTCATTGGAGCTGAAATTGTTCTAAACCTCGGGTTCAAATTTCAGATCTTGTCTTGCTATAGTTTCAAAGATATAATTTGAGGAAGTTGGGGTTTTCGCAAGCTCTGGAATTCCATAAAAAACCATCCATCTTGGAATTTTTTCTATTCTACGAAGGTTCAGAGTCTAAAAATAAAACCCATTTCAGAAGAAATATCGATGAAGCTCAAATCCGAATTTTAGATCTTGTTTCGCTATATTTTTTGAGATATGGTCCAAGATATTTAGGGTTCTTGTAGCCTCCCGAATTACATCCCAAACAGGTGACCTGGGTAAAATCGTCATAACTTTCTCTCTGAGCATCACATTCAAATTTTGTAAGATTTTATAGAAAGAGGATGACCTTTAGTTTTATTTCTATTAGTTTTAGGTCCTAAGGTTGAAACTGTGACATGTGGCACTTTTTACAAGTTCTCTCTATTGAACCAGTCTATAATTAGGTCATTGTGGGAGATTTCGCATAACTCTTCCTTGGAGAATCAAATATTGATCAAATTTGTGTAATTGCAAATAATTACAGACGGCTACTACAGAAAGAAATTTTAGATCTTAGAGATCCAAAATTGCAGAGATACAATAGATTCAATATCTAGCTCCTACAAAGTGAAGAAAGGTGTATCGTTTTTTTAGAGTTTTGCATAAGTTTCGTTGAAAAATTAGTTTGAAGGAATTAAAAGGGCATGGAAGCTAACATGGATGGTATATAAGAACAAATTAAAGGCAACATGGAAAATATGAAGACATATTTGACAAAGCTTCTACAAGAAATGCTTAGTAATGGTGAAAGGGTAGTAAAGGAAACTCATTATGAGAACAAAAGAAATGTTAATCATGATTTCATAGACTCTAACATTGGATTGAAGACCCATGATGTTCCAAATATCGATATGAGGAAGTTTTATGGCAAGGATCTCGTAACATGGATACTACAGATGGAGTTGTTAGCTATGCTACAGATTCAGTGTTTAAGGATTAAAAGCAGGTTTGGCAGTGCTGGTTATGTTCTCAAGAGGTTCATAGCAGTGGATTTCTTCTTCCCCTTAATCCTCCTATTCTCCTTCATTACCCCTTAATCCCTTCTCAAAACCTGTTTAAACCCTTTTCCCCAAGTGCCCGTGCATTTTATTTTCAATATTACAAAGGCCCCACATTAACCCATTTCTCATGGCTTTGGGGCGTTTTTGTTTCATTTCCATTAATACCCATATATAAACTTATTAATTGCTTTACCCTGGCATTATAGTTTTAACCCTTATAATACCTTGTATATAATATAATTCATCGCCCGGGCCCACCCCTGACATGTCACATCACCCTGTCATATCATTCAACATGTGTGTTAAATTCTGACCGTCCAATCTTCCGCCCATTGATCCGACGGTATATGCTTTCCCCACTCTGCCAATCCGCTCGTCCTCTAGCCTGCGGGGAAGCGGTTTCTCGCTAGCCGCGTGCCTTAATCTTATTGCATCGCGCTGCCTTGTATGTATACCACCTTTTCTCGAAGAGCAGTACGGGGAAACCATTTACCACCATCTAGTACGGTCCCCGCCCGCTAACTCTCGCACATCTCCGTTGCCCGTCAATCGTCAGATCGTCCCAACCATGATCCAACGATCCACGTTCTTCTCATATGTATGTCTCCCGATAGCCTCCATATGCCGATTTCCGCCATCCGATTTGTTAGATCCATGGCTAATATTTAATTGCACCCCTGTTTGTTCCCCATGCTGCTCACCAAGTGATCTAGGCCGTGCATCTCAATCATCCAACGACCATCATTTATTCCAGGATTATCGTCCATTTTCGGGCATTTTTCGTGATTTGAGCCTATTTTGTGTGCGCAAAGAAGGAAGAGATCGATCCAGCAACCTGCGTATTCAAGCCTTTAGCTACCTGCATTCAAGAACAACACGGTCAAGGACGAGAAAGTACTGCCTCGAGCAGTTCAACACCTGCAGCAGTTATGAACATTTATGCATGAAACATTCCACCTATTCAAAGAGTACACCGGAGTACAGAAAGAACCATTCTGTTCATTAAAAACATTCAGATTGTAACAGAGGACCCATATCTAACTGTAAATGCGGTTGGCGGTCAATTATGACACCTCCACGCATAGCCTAGCAGAGATATTTTGTAAACAAATTCTATATATACTGAGAAAAACAATGTAATCAGGTTGATGAGTGTTAATATGTTGCAAGCTTCAACTTTTGGAGACTATAACTACCCTGTAACCTGTAGCTTCTGGTCTGCATTTCCAGCTAATACAAGCTTCTTTTGTTGTTGATTCCTCACTCTCCACTGCTTCTTCTTTGTTCCAGGTTGTGCCTGTTTTGCATTATTTCATGTGCTGTTAATATTTAGCATTAGAGGGGCTGTCATCCCACCTCTGTGTTAGGATTCAGCATGTATCATTGAATTTGCTTGCAGGTCTCTGTTGTTTTAATGCCAGAGAGTTGTCATCTTGTCTGTGTATTAGAAAACAGATTTATAGACCTTTAAACTGGTTGCAGCTGGTCATCACAGGGTCTTGTTCATCTGTTGGTGTGATCAGTGTTTTCCATCATCACATTGTCTCTAAAAGTGTGAGTAATTGGTGGTTAAAAGCCTTGTAGCCTGGGGGTGTTCACCCATGTCTGGGGTCAATTATAGTAGAAATGGTTATCTGGCTTGAATATGCAGCATTTCTTTTATTCATCCACCTATTTTTCCAACATTTTGTTGAGTTTGTAATGTTCCCGAGCATCATTGATATACAACCTAGGTGAGTTTCTTGGGGTGATAACATTAATTTCTGCCGTTGCCGAGGAGAGGAGAATTGAAGCTCAGCTTCCTTGGGAGAATGACACAACTTCAAACTTTGACGATAGTAAAGGTTTGAACGCAGTTTCTGGTTGTAATCATCTGTTTGGTGACTCCATTTGTGGAAGACCATCTTTTGGTGACTCCACATTGAAGTTCTAGCTTAGTTTGTGAGACACACTCGAAGAAATCCTCAGAAATCACCAGCTGAACCAGTGCCTGAACCTGAGTGGACTGTTACATTGAAGAAAGCTTCACAGAAAGGGGCATCAGGATCAGGTAAGCCTAAGAAATCTAAATCATCTCTAAAAGATAAAGTCATAGCTAAAGATGTACAGTTTGAAGATTTAGAAATCAACACTGTTAATAAGGAAAAATCTTCAGAGATTAGTTCAGACCCTTGTGTAGTTAGTTCCCCTTTGAATCTCAGTCTAAAGAAAGCATCCCATTCAGTCCAAAACATCCCTTTATCTCTGCCATCCATCGCATTACTCCCTACCATTCAGTCTGCTAGTATTCTTCCACATTTTCCAATCATGGCAGGACAGCAAGCACCTATGAGGATTGAGAGAATTGTTGCTGCTAGATATGGATTGTTAGTATTGCCTGTCCCTTTAAATCCTATGCCTGTGGGAGAATATCAAAATATATGCCTAAATTCACTGGAACAGAGGGAGTGACAGCAGAAGAACACCTAGAAGCCTTTTACAGTTATGCTGATAATTTAGACATAAGTGAAAATGATGTGTGGATGAGAGTTTTTGTCCAGAGCCTTGATGGGGAGGCTAGGAAGTGGTTTAGAGAATTACCCAAGAGATCTATAACTGATATTGAAGCATTAGATGATGCATTTTTGAAGCAATGGGGAGATAAAAAGGACTTGCTGTATTATCACACAGAGTTTGGTAATCTAAAGAGGGAAAATGGGGAATCAATACCTGATTTTAATAAAAGATTCAATAGAATGTACAGTAAGATACCAGCTGAGGTAAAGCCTACTCCTACTTCTGCCAAACTCACTTATCCCAATTCCTTTGACTCTGATTTATGTTTGTTATTGAGAGAAAGAAGATGTGCTACCCTAGCTGATATGCAGGATGCAGCACTAGAAGTAGAATCCAATATTTTGGCTGCAGAAAAGTTAAAGAGTCAAGCTGACAGGAAAAGGCAGAGAAATTAGGCATCCACTTCTTCTGCATCATCTTCAACGCCTAAATTGGATAAAATGACCAAGATGATAGAGTCATTGGCTGCTGAAATTTCTAAGCTGAAGGTTGAACAAAATTTGGGGAAAACAAGGCAGAAAAACACATTTGCTCCAAGAAATCAGAATCCATTCAGAAGAGAAAATGAGCAGTTACAGATTATGCAGAGGGGTGAAGATTCAAAAGAAGAACAGAAAGTTAAGGCTCCTTTTCAAAATGTAGTCATGGAGGAGGAAAAATTTGAAGAGGATGAGGATGAAATTCACTGCATGGAAGATAAAGGCAATGCTGCATTTTAGACATTGGCTGAGTATGAACAATCATTACTACAAGAACAAGACAATCAAGAATGGGACAGAGGAGCTGTTTTACAATTTGGTGAACAGCAGCAGAGATATAATCTAACATCCAATGCAGAGAATGTCAAAGAAAATCTTGCCCAAAGAGCTGCTGTCCAAATAGAATCACAGAATATCAAGCAGAGAAGATCAATAGCTAATCCAGTAATCCTCAAAGCTCCGGTTCAAGAGGTAAAAAGTTCTGATAAGTCATCTTCTTCTTTCAGCCTTGAGTCAGAAGTTTATAAATTGAAAATATATGTGCCTCTAGATGAGTTGGTGAAGAGTGAATTATTTAGAAAACCTATCCTTGAAGCCCTTGAACTAGAAACCAAACAAACCTCCATTGACTCTGCTAATTTGCAAGATGACAAGCCTACCATTGTGCTCAACTCCATGGTTGAAACTGTTGATAATAATTCTCCATCCTTTTATGTCTCGTTGACCATTCATGACAAAATCCTCCACAATTGCCTGCCAGACACAGGGGCCAGCCACAATTTAATGCCTAAAGCTGTCATGGAAGAGTTAGGTCTTGATATCACTAGACCTTATCATGATTTATTTTCTTTTGATTCAAGGAAGGTCAAATGTCTTGGATTGATTAAAGATCTGGCCATTATCCTAACTCAACTGCCCATGAAGAGCATGATGATGGATATTGTGGTAGCAGATGTCCCTCCTAAGTTTGGCATGCTGTTGTCTAGAGGGTGGATTAAGAGACTAGGTGGGACACTACAAAATGATCTATCTTATGCCACTGTCCCAGTTTTTGGAGGAGAAAGCAAGAGGTTATATAGAGAGGCACAGTTGGCATACATCATTAGTGATGAGAGGAATACTACAAATCATCCAATATATGCAGTGGACACTGATTTTGGAGCATGTATTCTCCAAATAGAAGAATCTCAGAAGGCTGTAATGTAGCTCAAGAAACCAATTGTTCAGGCCGATAAAAAGCAAGGAAGTCAGGTTTGGGAGATGTTCTTTGATGGAGCATGTTCCAAGGAAACTACAGGAGCAGGAGTGGTGCTAGTATATCCACAAAAAGAAATTATTCAGTTGTCTTTTAAGCTGGTATTTCAGGTGACAAATAACATAGCAAAACATGAAGCTTTGTTGTTGGGCCTTAACGTAGCAAAAGACAGGGGAATCAAGAGTATAAAGGTATTTGGAGATGTTGATCTGATTATCCAGCAAGTGAATAAAACGTTTCAAGAAAAGCATCCAAGGCTAAAAGCATATAGAGATGAGGTATGGAGAATCAGGGATGCCTTTGATTTTTTCTATATTTCATACATTCCTAGAGCCCAAAATAATCTTGCTGTTTCCCTTGCTGTGTCTGCTAGTCTGTTTATACCTCCTATGCCTCCCATATTAGTTTATGAAGTCCAAATGAAGTACAGACCTTCCTTGCCCGACAATGTCCACCATTGGAAAGTTTTTGATGATGATGATGAGATAAATAAGTTCCTTCAAGTCATTGATGAATTTTCAGAAATGCAAATTGACCAAGAAAATGATGCCTTGTTAAAAAACCCCCAGTCCCATCTTAGAAATGAAATTGGTAAAAACATCATAGTCCAGCTTCCTAGTAACCATATTCCTAAAGGTCTGATTCCTCTTGAAAGTGTGTTTGACAAGAATGATGTGCCTTACAAGGCTGCCCAAAAAGAAGACCAACCTGCAGTCTGTAAGCATGATATAGGAAGTCCAAGTCAGCCTAGGTATGTAAATCTTTCCACTCATTTGTCTGCTGATCAAAGTGCTGAGTATTGCAATTTAATGAGGCAATTTGCTGATGTGTTTGCTTGGGAATATAGTGATCTGAAAACATATGACAAGAATATAATTAAGCACAAAATCCTTCTGGAAAAGGACACTGTTCCTTTCAAACAGAAGCTAAGACCAATAAATCCAATGCTTCTTCCATTGTTTGAAAAAGAAATTAAAAAGTTGTTGGCTGCTAAGATCATAGTGCCTCGTAGATATTCAAAGTGGGTAGCCAATCTAGTGGTGGTGAGGAAGAAGAGTGGAGAAATCAAACTTTGCGTCGATTTCATAAATTTAAACAAATGCTCCAAAAAAGACAACTATCTTTTGCCAAAGATGGAGCATCTGTTGCAGAAAGTCTTAGGGGTTAAAGTGATGTCATTTTTGGATGGATTTTTAGGCCTTAATCAAATTTTTGTGCACCCAATGATCTAGAAAAGACTTCATTTACCACTCCTTGGGGCACTTTTATGTATGCCAAAATGCCATTTGGATTGATGAATGCTGGAGCCACCTTTCAGAGAGCTATGGACATCGCATTTGTGGGAGAGAAGGACAAATTTGTGCTTATCTACCTTGATGATATAACAGTTTACTCCAGTAGCCATCAAAATCATTTACATCATTTAACAAAACTATTCCTGAAGTGCAGGAGGTTTGGAATATCGGTCAATCCCAAAAAATCTCAATTTGCTTTAAGTGAAGGCAAGCTGTTAGGACATATTGTGTCTGTTGTAGGTGTTCATATTGACCCAGAAAGAGTCAAAGCAATTCAGGCTTTGACTGTTCCTAGATCAAAGAAAGATATACAGCCTTTTCTAGGAAAAGTTAACTTTGTAAGTAGGTTTATTCCTAATTTTGCAGAATTAGTGAAGCATGTGACCTCCATGTTGAAGAAAGGGGTAGAAATTAAATGGACTGATACAACAAGCAAATCATTTGAGTCAATTAAGAAAGATATTATGGAGGCTCCCACATTAATAAGTCCTGACTACAGCAAGGATTTCCATATATTTTATTTTTCCTCTGAAGATACCATTGCAGCTATTTTATTGCAGCAAGATGAAGAAGGTTTAGAACATCCAGTAGCATTTTTCAGCAAGAACTTGAGAGATGTTGAACTGAGGTATAATATTATAGAGAAACAGGCCTATGCTCTTATTAAATCTTTAAAGGCTTTCAGAGTTTATATCTTGCATTCAAAAATAATTTCATATGTGCCTTCTGCTGCAATAAAATATGTCCTAACTCAACTTGATGCTAATGGAAGAAGGGAAAAATGGATTGCAAAAATGATTGAATTTAACATAGAGCTAAAGCCCACTAAGCTGGTCAGAGGTCAGGGGCTTGCCAAGCTATTAGCTGAAGAAAATTGCAGTTCTTTATAGGTTGATTTCCTATGCACAATTGCAGAAAATGGACATATAGATATAGAAGAACAAGCAGCTGAAACAGAGAGAAATCAATCAGTGACTGAGAATCTAGCTTCATGTAACTGGTATGCTGAAATAATTAACTTCTTGTTAAAGCTAGAAATCCCTTCAGAATTCACTCAAACTCAGGCCAGAACTTTAAAACTTAGAGCAGCAAAATTTTGCGTTAATCAAAATCTGCTCTATTGGAGGGATCCATATGGAATATTTCTAAGGTGTCTGGACAAAGAACAATCAATAGAAGTGATGCAGCAGTTTCATAACAGCATGTGTGGAGGGCACCATTATTGGAAAACTACAGCCCATGAAATTCTCAGAGCTGGGTACTATTGGCCCACTTTGTTTTCTGATGTATTTTCTTTTGTTAAATCTTGTGACAGGTGCCAGAGATTTGAAGGAAAGCAGCAGCTGAAATCCCTGCCCCTAAAACCAATAATTGCAAAGGACCTTTTCAGCAGTGGGGTTTGGATTTCATTGGTGAAATCAATCCGCATTCCAGTGGCCAGCACAGGTGAATATTAGTTTCAACTGATTATTTCACAAAGTGGATTGAAGCAGTCCCTACCAGGAAGGCTGATCATAATGTGGTCATCATGTTTTTAACAAAGAATATTTTCAGCAGATTTGGTTGTCCACATAAACTAGTAATAGATAATGCAACAGCCTTCAGGGCAAATGAGTTGGTGGAAATGTGTGATTCAATGGGCATTAAACTTCTTCATTCCACCTCATATTACCCTCAGAGAAATGGTCTGGCAGAATCCTCTAATAAAAGTTTGATCAGGATAATTAAAAAGCTGTTAGAGTACAATAAAAAGAATTGGGATTCAAAGCTCAAGTATGCACTGTGGGCTGACAGAGTGACCATCAAAAAATCCACAGGGAATTCCCCTTTCAAGCTGGTATATGGCACTGATGCTGTATTCCCAATTCAGCTAACTCTCCCTGTGGCAAAATTTCTTCAAACAGAGCAGTATGAGGAAGAGGAAATGGCAAAGAGAATCACTGATTTAGAAGAGTTGCATCAGATTAGAGAACAATTGGTTGAAAAGGCTACAACACATTAGAGAAAGGTCAAGGAAGCCTTTGACAAAAGGGAAAAAACAGATAATTTTCAGATTGGTGACTTGGTTTTGAAATGGGATGCACTAAAGGAAAATAAAGGCAATCATGGGAAATTTGATGCTTTTTGGACAGGGCCTTTTATGATTTCACAGGTTCAAGGGAACAACACCTTCATACTAAAAAGTATGGGAGGAGAGACAGTTTTTGATGGCCCAGTCAATGGGCGTTTTCTAGAAATTTATGTTGTTTAAGGTCTTTGGCCTTAAAAATTGTAAATTTTGTGTTTTTATCAGTTTTAGTACAGTTGCAGTAGACTCCATGCCCAATGGAACACTAGGAGTTTTGGTTAGTTGGTTTTCAGATGGAAAGGCAATCGTCTGTAGGTTGTTGAGATCTCACAGGGAGGATCTCATCCCCAGAAGGAGCCAGTGTTAGCTCTGCTACAGATTCAGTGTTTAAGGGTTAAAAGTAGGTTTGGCAGTGCTGGTTATGTTCTCAAGAGGTTCGCAGTAGTGGATTTCTTCTTCCCATTCATCCTCCTATTCTCCTTCATTACCCCTTAATCCCTTCTCAAAACCCGTTTAAACCCTTTTCCTAAAGTTCTCGTGCATTTTATTTTCAATATTACAAAGGCCTCGCATTAACCCATTTCTCACGGCTTTGGGGCATTTTTGTTTCATTTCCATTAATACCCATATATAAACTTATTAATTGCTTTACCCTGGCATTATAGTTTTAACCCTTATAATATCACGTATATAATATAATTCATCACCCAGGCCCGCCCCTCACATGTCACGTCACCCCGTCATATCAATCAACATGTGTGTTAAATTCTGACCGTCCAATCCTCCGCCCGTTGATCTGACAGTATACGCTTTCCCTGCTCCGCCAATCTGCTCGTCCTTTAGCCCGTGGGGAAGTGGTTTCCCACTGGCCACGTGCCTTAATCTTATGCATCGCGCTGCCTTGTACGTATACCACCTTTTCCTGAAGAGCGGTGTGGGGAAATTATTTACTGCCATCTAGTATGGTCCCCGCCCGCTAAATCTCTCGCATCTCCATCGCCCGTCAATCATCGGATCGTCCCAGCCATGATCCAACGATCCACGTTCTTCTCATACATATGTCTCCCAATAGCCTCCATATGCCGATTTCCGCCATCTAATTTGTTAGATCCACGACTAATATTTAATTGCCCCCCTATTTGTTCCTGATGCTACTTGCCAAGTGATCCAGGCCGTGCATCTCAATCATCTAACAACCATCATTTATTCCAGGATTATCATGCATTTTTGGGCATTTTTCATGATTTGAGCCTATTTTGTGTGCATAAAGAAGGAAGAGATCGATCCAGCAACCTGCATATTGAAACCTTCAGCTACCTACATTCAAGAATAGCATGGTCAAGGATGAGAAAGTACTTCCTCGAGCATTTCAACCCCTGCAGCAGTTATGAACATTTATGCATGAAACATTCCACATGTTCAAAGAGTACACCAGAGTACAGAAAGAACCATTCTGTTCATTAAAAACATTCAGATTGTAACAGAGGACCCATATCTAACTGTAAATGCAGTTGGTGGTCAATTATGACACCTCCACGCATAGCCTAGCAGAGATATTTTGTAAACAGATTCTATATATACTGAGAAAAATGATGTAATTAGGTTGAAGAGTGTTAATCTGTTGCAAGCTTCAACTTCTGTAGACTGTAACTACCCTGTAACCTGCAGCTTCTAGTCTACATTTCTAGCTAATACAAGCTTCTTTTGTTGTTGATTTCTCACTCTCCACTGCTTCTTCTTTGTTCCAGGTTGTGCCTGTTCTGCAATATTTCATGTGTTGTTAATATTTAGCATTAGAGGGGTTGTCATCCCACCTCTCTGTTAGGATTTACCATGTATCATTGAATTTGCTTGCAAGTTTCTGTTGTTTTAATGCCAGAGAGCTGTCATCTTGTCTGTGTATTAGAAAACAGATTTACAGACCTTTAAACTGGTTGCACCTGGTCATCACAGGGTCCTGTGCATCTACTAGTGTGATCAGTGTTCTCCATCATCACATTGTCTCTAAAACTGTGAGTAATTGGTGGTTAAAAGCCTTGTAGCCTGGGGGTGTTCACCCATGTCTAGGGTCAATCATAGTAGAAATGGTTATCTGGCTTGAATATCCAGCATTTCTTTCATTCATCCACCTATTTTTCCAACATTTTGTTGAGTTTTTAATGTTCCTGAGCATCACTGATATACAACCTAGGTGAGATTATTTGGGTGATAACAGGAGCAATATTTTGATCTCCATAATGTGCAAATCACACAAAAGGTGTGCATTGCAACTTTATATTGGGAACCAAATTAGTTCGTATGGTATTGATGGATCTGCTCTCGTAAACAATTTGTCACTTGGGAAACTTTTATGGAAGAAATGATAGCACATTATGGTGATACAAAAAGAAACACCTTTTTTAGCGAATTGATAAATCTCAAACAAAATGGTTCAATGATGGAGCACATTGAGGACTTCCAAAAATTGAATATAAGCATGAGAAATATTCCAGAGGATCATAGGATTTATGTGTTGATAGGGACTTTAAAGGATAACATCCAACAAGAGGTTCGCCTTTTGGAACCTAATTCATTGGAGGAGGAATTCAAGTTGGCAAGAAAAATGGGAAGCAAAATTATGGCAACAAGGAAGCCTAACGCTCACAACTATAAAGATCAAAGTGTTGTTTCTCCTAACCTTTCAACACCTACAAGGTTGACACCCCAACAATTGAAAGAAACAAGAGAAAAATGGATTTGTTACAATTGTGATAGAAAATACCCTAAAGGTCATAAGTGTGCTGAGAAGAAACTAATTTACATAGATGGGGAAGAGGAACAAGAAAATGATCAAGAAACATCAAAAGAAGAGGATATACATGAGGAACCAATCCTAGAGAAAGAAGAAATGAATTTGACCATATCTTGTAATGCATTGACAAGAATTACCACTCCTCAAAATCTCAATATAGAAGGGCATATCAAGAAGAAAAAGGTAAAAGTGTTGATTGATTCGGGTAGTACCAATAATTTTATTCATTGTAAGATAGCCAATGAATTGAATTGCTTCCTATATCCAACACCAGAGTGTCAAGTAATGGTTGCAAATGGAGGAACCATAAACTGATATGGAAAGTGCCATAATATCAAGCTATCCATGGGAGGATATGTCTTGAATAGTCCAATGCTTTCCATTCCAACGGGTGGTGCATATTTTGTGCTAGGAGTCCAATGGCTACAATCTTTGGGTACAATAGCTTTTAATTTTCTTGAACTTTTATTGAAATGTTTTTGGGAAGGAAAGGAAGTTGAATTAAGGTGTGAATGGAATCTGGGAAATATAATCAGCTCTAACATCATGATGAAGCTTCTGAAGAAATATCAACATGGCGTAATTGCACAATTATGTTCACTAGAGGTTCCCATGTTGAAATCATCTATTTCTCCAGATCTCCAAAACGTTTTGGAAAATCATTCCAAGGTATTTGAGACTCCCAAAGGCCTCCCACCTATTCGTGATCATGATCATTCTATTTATTTGATTCAAGGAAGTGTTCCCCTAAACATCAGGCTTTACAGATATCCATATGCCCAAAATAGTGAAATTGACCATATGGTTGCAAAAATTCTAGAGGTTGGTATAATTCAACCTAGTCAAAGTCACTTCTCCTCTCCAGTGGTATTGGTACGCAAGAAGGATGGATCATGGTGTGTGTGTCCGAATTATAGGGAGCTCAACAAGCTTACTATTAAATATAGAGTTCCAATTCCTGCCATTGATGAATTATTTGATGAATTACATGGAGAAATTTACTTCACCAAGTTGGATATTTGTTCAGGATATCATCAAATTATAATGAAGGCTGAAGACATTCCAAAAAAAATATTTAGAACTCATGAGGGTCATTATGAATATTTGGTCATTCCTTTTAGCCTTACCAATGCACCTTCTAGAGTTCAAGGTCTGATGGATTCCATTTTCAAACCCACCCTTAGAAAATTTTTGTTAGTCTTTTTTGATGATATTCTAATCTACAACAAGTCTTGGAAGGATCATGTTCAAGATGTTGATAGGGTGATCAAACTATTGGAGGAGAAACAATTATATGAAAAAGGTTCCAAATGTTTCTTTGTTGTATAAGAGGTGGAATATTTGGGTACTCAGTTAGCTGATAACTCATCTTATCATCCTCAATCTGATGGAAAAACTAAGATAGTGAACAAATGTTTGGAAGGATATCTTCGATGCTTTGTATTTGATATGGAAACACATTGGGTCAAGTGGTTGCCTCTCGTTGAATGGTGATATAACACATCCTTCCATACTGCAGCAAAAATGACCCCATTTATGGCACTTTATGGATATCATCCACCATCTATCATATCATCTTTAAAATAAAATTCTAAGGTTCAAGAAGCAAAAGATCACATCGAGCATCAAAAGCAAGTTATCAAACTCTTAAAGGATAACCTCACTTTGGTCGATAATAGAATGAAAAAACAGGAAGATCAACATTGCAGCGAAAGAAGTTTTGATGTAGGTGACTGGGTATTTCTACGACTACAACCATAAAAACAAATGTCCCTCAAGCAAGCTAAGAATGATAGTAAATTATCACCAAAGTATTATGCTCTATACAAGGTGTTACAAAAGATTAGTACTATGGCATACAAACTGGAGCTTCCTGCATCTTCGTGAGTGCACTATTTTTTTCCATGTTTCATGCTTAAAGAAGGTTATAGGTGAGAAGTTCCTAGTTCTAACAATATTTCCAGAACTTTATGACGAAGGAAAAATCATATTGGAACTGGAAGAAGTCACAAAAACAAGAAATCGACAACTACAAAATCGATCAATTTTAGAGTATCTCATCAAGTGGAAGAACTTAACGGGGGAAGATTCCACATGGGAGAATGATAATTTTATACAAAAGCATCCAAAACTACTCAAGCATTGAGGACAACACTTTTTGAAGGAGAGAGGCATGTTAGGTCCCTATACTACTAGTGTATCCCATTATTGTTATTAGTGCAACCCCTTTATTGTATTATTGTTCCCATATAGTCCCCATGCTGTTATTATTATGCACCATAGAAGCCTACTATTGTTATTGTTGTGCCCCTACAATATTATTTTTATGTAGGCTCTCATTATATTGGGACCCCTTAGACTCCTATATATAGAAAGGAGGTCTTGTCATTTGTATCATCCAAGAATTGTTCATTTGGGTAATGTAAAGGAGGTTGACCCCTCGAAGAAGCTGATTTTGAAGTCATTGATCTATCTTTTCTTCTATTTTATGAGTTGGTTACATAAAATTTGGGTACCTACTTCAGGCTATGTTATGAGTCTTGGATGACAATTTTTCTCCTAGAGGTCACACAAACAATTATTTTTAACAGATTCCACAACTGAGGAAGAATATGTGGTAGCAGCTGAAGCATATAAGGAAATTGCGTGGCTCAAGAAAATTCTAAAAGATTTGTAACAAAAGCAAGTGCATTCAACTCTTGTCTTGATTGAAAACACTTCTACAATAAAATTGGCCAAGAACCTAAAGTTCCACGATCGAATGAAGCACATAAATACAAAAAATCATCTGATTCAACATCACGTTGAGGCCAAGACAATCCACCTACGCCATTATTCGGAAAATGAGCAGACCACAGACATATTTACCAAAGCACTTGGAAGAGAAAATTTTGAAATATTTAAAATGATGCTTGGACTCACCATCATCCCTTCATATTAAGTGGGGCAATGTTGACACAATCTTTGGGATTAGGTAAATCCATGTAAATATTGCAAATAGGAAAATAAATAGAATTTTAAGATGAAGAGACATTCAGAGATGAAACCCAATAGTATCCCTCTCCATCTATATATTCATATTCCATCTTAATGTAAAATAAAATTCAATTTATGGAGTTACCTCCTCGTTTGACTATAAAATTTTATTTATTTTTTTCTCTTCAAAGAGAAAAGCAATACAGATAGAGAAAAAGAAAGAAATCTCATAAAAAATAAATGTATGAAAGTAGAGTAAATACGCATGCAATTATAGCCAACCATATTTGTATTAAAAAAAATGTCAATTTGAATAAACTAGAACATCATCGAAGCCACATCATACAATTAATGGAATTTGCAATGGAACAATAAAAATGAGCGCAATAGAGTATGCAATGGAACAATAAAAGAGAATGCACAATTACATATTTGATGGCTTCATGTCTTGTGATTCTATTTTTATGTCTATTAACGTTCAAATTAAAATTTTATTAACTATGAACTTTTTTTGGAATTTACCTCTATCATATCATATGATTTTTTTAAGTTGAAATTAATTATGTCTAAAATTATATCCTTTAATAATCTTATTATCTTTTCATATAGTTTCCACAATTTTACATATGTTAAAAAATATTTATGGTGGGAAAGGCATTTCATTATAAGATAAATGATAGAAATTGATTTCTTCTACCTTTAAAAGAGTCGAGTATCTATATATTTATATATAAAATGTGAGTGAGAGACAGAGAGAGAGAGAGAGAGAGAGAGAGAGAGAGAGAGAGAGAGAGTTTCCCCTAGGGAAGAAAGGTAGGTAGATATGCAACCATGACCAACTTTCTTTGAGTCAACAATATGCCTATCTAGATACTAATGATAAAATATGCAATGGAACAATCAAACTCCTTTAAAGGAAATTCACATCTAGGTATTTGATGGATTCATGCCTTCCTTTCCCTTCCATTTTTGTTGTTTTAATAATAGACACCAAATTTGAATTATAATTCAAATTCAAATTCCATTAGATATGCAAAAGTTTTTAGGGTATATATTTTAAGGATACTAAAATATGTATTTTTTTTAAATTTAGAAATTTTCTATGGATACTAATTGTATCTATAATTATATCCTTTAGTAATTTTACTCATACTTCTTATGGTTTCCGTTATGTTATATATGTTAATTTAATTTAAAAAAAATTCATAGGTGAAGATACATTTCTTTATTTGTCTCGATACTTTTAGAGTTGGACAAGTGGAGGAACTAGATCACAAGATATTTCTTTATCGACAGGAGCAAATTTGGGAAACTTGAGTCTAAAACCTTATGAGACCCATTTTGAGGCATTAAATGGAATTTTAGGGGGTAAAACGTTGTCGCCTAAGAACCACACTTTTTTATGTTGTTCTACAAAAAATAATATTTCCAACGAAACAACAATCACCTCAATCAATTTTTGTGTCAAAAGGTTTTTCCATTTGGAACATGAATTTATTTTTTTGACCACCATAATTCGAGAGGATGCCACACCAGCATCATTATACATAGAAAAGGAGCTAGCGACATGACCATGATGAAAGAGACTCTATAAGAGTTCATATTGTAACTCGAGTTAAGAGTTGAAGTAACTGAACCTAACTACTAGTAAGTTATCAGGGTATGTTATAATTGGCCGACAAGGAGGAAAATGGGTTCTATTCTATTCTACTATATTCTTTTCAACATATGAGTATAGTAGTAAAGCATGGATAAGGAGAGAAAATTCATAGTTTATTTTTTCAATATTCCATCCCATGCGCCACAAGACGTATTTATTTATACTTTCATCCATTCTCCATTGAGAGAAGCAGAGTAGAGCAACCTCTCCTTCAAGTTGGGATTTTCTCCCGAAGTAGTTTCCCTAGGGTACAACTTGTGTTCTTATGGCTCTGAGTGATTCTATTTTGGTCTGTTCTATTTTTTCCATAGTTTACGTATTGCATTCATGAAATGATAACTTAATAGATATAGAACTGTACAGAAAATTAATCTACATAGTATAAATTTCATATTTTTAAATATAATTGTGTCATATCTATTGTAATAAATTATTTGTGGCATTATGATGCATGTGTTGTTCTTGATGGAAATTCACTTGTATATGGTAACTATATGAATCTATAGGATATATGAGAGGTGATAGAATGATGTAACACAAAGATATCAAGGGTGATAGAATGATGGAATAGAATAATGGTTAAAGGTTTGATACATGAATATTGTGTTAGTCTTGTCCTTAATAGACAACCTATTTGATGAATGGAGTACTTGATAAAGACATAAACAGGATGTGACATAATGCATGGTAGTTGTGTTTACAGTTGTGACAAAATGTAGGGCAGTTCAAAGGAATCAGTTTAGAAATGATGTATGATGGAAACTCACATTGTAACAGGTCTATTCATAGGTAACAGAGTAATGGCATAGAAGAACAGGATGATGGAACAAAGGATTATAGATCAGAATCAAAAAATTTAAGGAGAAGAATTTTTCAAGTTGTACTAAGTTGTATACACTCATTCACCTAGTCCATGTAGCATATACAAGCGGGTTCACAGAACAAAAGGAGCATATACGTATGCACGGACTTTCACAAGAGTAAAAGTGCATATGGGATGGAAAACTAAGGTTAAAGAATACCAAGGGTCCATACCATGATATTATCACACAATATTGAGTTGAATAACAGTTACTTAATCCCGTCTAAGAATACCACAAGTTCTAAGTGTTGTTTTGGTCCAAGGCATTGAAAAAGGCTCTAAGTATATAAGGAGGTGAAGATCAAAGTGGGAAGGGGTGAAAGTAATAAATATCTTATGAAGAGTTATATCAAAAGAAAATATGCATGTTATGGGTTTTTGATGCTTTACTTGATCTGAACTAAGTATGCACCTGAGTATTTGATGATGGATTAGATCTAATGATGGATTGGGATCATAAGACCTGAAATGACTTATCATTATATGATATGATAATAGATAGGCTAGAACTCAGTGCTAACAAATGTTTTTTCCATCAAATGCCATGATATGGGTATATCTGATGTTTGGAATAATTGTGAAGTTATAAGTTATTATTTGCTAATCTATATGCTAGTTTTTCTTGGTGAAGGCACATATACATGCTAGTTCGGCTCTTGCAAGTAGCATATGCAGAAGAAAAGTTTGTTGTTCAAAGATGACTAATCTATCTTATAAGTTCTATTGTTTTAATTATGTTTTTCAATGATGTCTTCTTTGAATCTGAAAGTAAAACTGATTGTATAAGGATATTGAGTCTGGTTGATTCATTGATTGAGTAAAAAGGGTGATATTTCGCTGCTAAATATTTAGAACACTATCATATGACAACAGATCTTCAGAATGTATCTGGTTAGTTCAATTTTGGGTTTAAAAGTATGATGATTCTGTATATTTAGAGGTTGCAGTTGGTTCTAGTTGTTGATACAATGTTATGGGCTCAGATCTATTTACTGGTTATAGTGATCTTTCTATTCTAGTTGATTGGTTAAGTTTTGACTAATTGTCGGTTGATTGAGTTTTCAGTAATTGATTGATTCAATTGTGGTTGATTGAGATATTGATGATTGGGTTTCAATGATTGGTTGATGCAGATGTATTTGATGGTTGTACTTCAGTGGTGTTTGATTTTGATCTTAAATGTTTCTGATGGGTCCAGTATGAAAATTTGATGAATCGTGGCCTACATATTGTGTTGTTGTGTACCAGGAGTATCCAGTCTAAAAATTTATGAAATGTGGTCCTTGGAGGATACTGTGGGTTGGAAACTTCAGTGAGTAAGTCCAATCTTCCTGTTAGTAGTGGTTGGTGATTAGATCAGGAGGTTGGAGCTCCATTCTGGTAGTAGCTAGAGAATGAGTGAAGGTTGTAGCCTTCTGTAGGCTGACACCTATGTACTAGTAAACATATCATCCAATACAAGAGTTAGGGGGTTGTAGCTCCCTTCCAATAGAGGTTGTAGAACAAGAGAAGGTTGTAGCCTTTTGCAAATGGGTGCCTCCATACTAGTATGAGTATGTGCCTGTACAAGACTGTAAAAAAATTATTCTTTATATTAAAAGGAAGACAACGACAACAAGAACAAGTGTTTTTTTCATGGTAAAATTTAGAGGTGAATTTTAGTTGAAGGGTGAAATTTAAGGGGTTTTGATTTTAGAGGGGTGAAATTTTTATAAAACACCTGCTCCATATATTTAGCCCAACTTTTATTTAATTTTTTATTTTTTTTTTCATTTTAGCCCAAAAAAAGGGGCGGATAAACTTTGAAAAGACACATTTGACCCGATTAGCATGGTTTGGGAGGTTATATTCCCTTACAATTGCTCGATTTTCTGCTTTGCAATGTTAAATTCATTTGCAATCACCCATTTTCTGGTTTGCGAGGTGATTTGGGAGGTTGTATTTGGTCCCAATAAATAAAAGTATAAAAAAAGTGGAGTTATGGTAAAGAAATAAAACCTCTTTTTATACTTACTCCAAAGGTATGGTTAATAAATAAAAATATAAATAAACTAGAGGTATGGTAAATAAATAAAACCTCTTTTTATATTTAGTCCATAACACTCTTTCTATTTAAGAAGGCTAAAAAAAGGGGTTTTATTTAAGTGAATCATATGGGCCAAATATCGTATTTATAAAAGAATTATGGTGAATTAATAAAAATATAAATAAACGACAGGTTTGGTACATAAATAAAACATTTTTTTATATTTACTCCATAAGTCACCTTATATTTACGAACACTAAAAAAAAAGCGTTATATTTAGGTGAAGCCTATGGGCAAAATACCATGGCCAAATTATTATTAATACCATGCAAAAGAAATATTATTAACCCTAATATTAGTATTAATAAAAATAAAGATGGCACATGGTATTGATTGTTTAGTCAATTTAGTGTGTCCTAAATTGCTACATAAGTTATCAATCCGGGAGTTGTAAATTGATGAAGTGTGGTGCACTGTATGTGCAA
The DNA here is from genome assembly GCA_031772625.1 of Pinus tabuliformis. Taxonomy (NCBI): domain Eukaryota; kingdom Viridiplantae; phylum Streptophyta; class Pinopsida; order Pinales; family Pinaceae; genus Pinus; species Pinus tabuliformis. Next base: position 778,016,919 of record CM062812.1, on the reverse strand, counting down.
GACAACCTCTTTCTTACTTTATTGTTTTAGTTTTTATCTTGTTTTGGGGTTTTGTTCTTATTGGTTTCCTAAAGTTTTTAATGCAAATGGAAATCCTAGTCTAAGGTTTGAAGAATACTTTAAAAGATCAAGTATGTATGTAGAATTGAAGACAAGGCTTATGCCTTTTATGGTAATTTCCAAACTTAGCACTTCAAAGTTCTCAAAACATGCTATTTATAAAATCAGAACTTGATCAAAAGTGTAAACATGCAGCTCCATAAATCAAGCAAAAGGTGAAGTACTGAAAATGAGGTTATTGTCTCTATTGTCCATCTAATTACAGAAATAAAATTTAAACTACTGCACTCAAAACCAAAAAGCAAGGAAGCTGCAAACTAGTCACTGATTTCACCCATAATCACAATATTTCGTCAATTAACTTCTAAAACAGGGTTAAGCTAAAGACACTGGAAATATCATCATATGGCATGAAAGAATGACATTTAAACTATCTACTTGTAGACTAATGAAAGAAAAATCAATTACTTCACCTACAATCACAATAGCTTGCCAATGAACTTCTAAAACAGGGTTAAGCTAAAGGCACCGAAGATATCATCATGTAGCATGAAGAACTAATATCTAAACTATCTACTTGTAGGCTAATGAAAGCAAAATCAAATTACTTCACCTATAATAACAATAGCTTGCCAATTAACTTTTAAAAAGGGGTTAAGCTAAAGGCACCGAAGATATCATCATATAGCATGAAGAATTGATATCTAAATTATCTAAAAGCAGCAAATAAATTTCACTAAAATAAAAGCATAACAACTGGAATTAAAAGCTAAAGTTTAGTAGAGGAAGCAAGTCTCAGATCACCACTTGATGGAAAAACTATATTAAAAAGCTCGAGCATAACCTATCCTGAAATGCACTGATTAGTGTTAGTGGAAAATATAACAATGCTGCAAAAACATGTACATGAGTAAAACGATTAATACCATAAACGAAACATGAGAAATGTATAGTTCAAATAAGAGAAAACATGCATGAAAAACTATACAAAATGAAAGAAAAACCTCAGCCAGCAGGGGCCCTCTGCACAGCCTTGGATTAATACGTTGTCACTTCAAACCACGCTTTAAATAATCATATGAAAAATAGAGTTTTTGTATTATGAAACAAAGGATATGTCTCTCGGTTACAACAACAAAATAACGCTAAAACAACAACATCAAGACTAACTACTTGCGTTGCAAATGCTTATATTTATAGAGGAAATAGATAACTATATTTTGGAGAAAATTCTTCAGCAATGGACACGTGAACAGGTTAGAATCCATAAGTTCAACCTCCTAGTTGCCATAAACATTAAATCTATGCAAAGTGAAAGCTAGATTGCATTATGGAGATGACCTGCAGATGGAAAAAATGGATCCATGAATCCAGGAACGGTTTCGGACTTTTTCACGTGCTGGAACAGAGTCCTAGTTGACGTAGGACTCTCTGTTGACCATCCTTTGACCGATGCCTTTCTTCATGAATTTGGATAAGCATATAGGACCTCATCCATGTGTGGATCATTTCTGAGCTACCCATGTGTCTCATTTCTCTTGTCGACACCTATAACCTATAGAACAATGAAAACGGCTACAAAATTACGAATTAGTTGCGGAAAGTGGCTACATTTCATAGCTAATGAACAAAATCTAAATCAAATAGCACACACAAGGATATAGTTTGTAAATCACTCAAATACACTCCTGAAATCAATATGTAACAACTTTTGATAGCTTATGAGGCACCGATATGGGAAAATAGAAGAGAAAAGGTTTAGGAAAATATGTAGAAGAGAGGTAGTTTTGGGGCTCAACATACCCCCACTGTGAAGATGTTGCATGTCCTCATGCAACCAAAACTGTGACTATCCTTCCTTCAATTCATTTGCTTTGAGACTTCTGCTAATACATCTAACCTTTTCTTCTTCTTCCTTGGTGTCACTGTCATCTTGGGCTTCATCATAAGGCACCTGTATTTGAGGTTGATGAGGGCTCTGCTCAACCTCCTATTCTTCTTCTTCAATTTCCTATTTTTCTTGTGCCACAATCCTAAATGCAGCATGGTATTGTCATGGATAATTTTGTCCAATTTGTTTTGCTCTTTCAATGTCTCATTTTCCCTTTGGATATGTCTGTTCAAGACTTCTAGTTCATAAACTTCTTGTTTTAATGATTGGATCAAAGTTTCCTGAGCTGTACCAGGCTGATTAGATGAAGTTCCCTATTCTATTGCAGTATTTTCCAATGATTCAATAAAATCATACATCTGTTGCTGAGTTTGATCAATTTCTGGTGTGGTCTTCCTTGGACTGATTTCAAAATCTAATTGAGGAGAAGGAGAATACTGTGGACTATGACCAGGAGGAGTGATTTCTGGTGACTGATCTGGAGTTTCACCTCCCAGGTCTATGAAGTGAGCTCCTTTGATTTGCGTTTTCTTCAATTTTCCCTTTAGTCTATAGCTCCTTCTTAAACCCTATGAGCTTGTATCTCCCTTTTCTATACTCTATTTCTCCTTGCCTTTTTCTTTTTCCTTAGCTGATTGTTCCTTAAGATGAATTAGTCTCTCAGAAGGTACTTGTTTTTCTTTTGAAGAAGGTTCTGGTGTTTGATAAATATCTTCAACATTTCTTTTCCCTTTTTGTTTTACTTGTTTTCTAATCTCAGTCAATGTTTCAGACAACATTTCTTCTTTATTGGTTTCCTTGGTTATACTAGTAGGAGTATCTTGGATGTTTACATTTGTTCTTTTTCTCCTACTTTTTCTTTTTGAGCTTCCCTTAGGCAGTTCAGGTGGGTCCTAGAGGAAATTCCTAATTAGGAATTGTTCCCTTGTATCCTTCCTTTCTTTCAATTGATTTTCAACCAGAATTTTAATATGACCATGATGATAGAGATGAGGCTCCACATCATCTAGATTCTTTTGCACAGTGGTAGACATTTTTCTCAAGCTACTCAACAAGAAATAATGAAGATTGATGGTTTCACTCTCTAAGAAATTCATTAATAATCTTATATGGTACATGTACATAGAGTTATACCTTGCTTCACACGTAATGTATTTCTAAATTATCAACAACAGATTAGTCCATTTTTCCTTTAGGGCTGAAACAGGAATTCCTCGTTTAAAAACAGATATGCCCATAACTAGGTTATGCAGAATGACCCTCCAGACTTTTCATCGAAGTCCTTATTCTTAAACCATCGTTCTCCTTCTTGTGGAAGCTCTGTTGTTTTGCAATGGATGACTCTATTACCAGGAATATGATATCCCTAAATTCAACTTCCATACCATTGAAGGATCTTGCAAACGTCTTTGTGACTTCCTTATTATGACCATTGAACTTCTGAATAAACTGCAACCCTCTTGTTTTCCTTAACATGCTCTTTAGTTGTGGATAACCCTCCATAAATTTAGTGATTCAGGTGGATATTGGTGGCCACCTGCTAATTCCACTTGGATCCCCTCTAGTGCTTCTTACAATTTTTTTCAGTTCCTTAATTATAGCACAGTTTACTATTTTTAGCAGTTTTTCAGGTCCTAAACTTTCGGAGCCGTTTTGAGGCCCTAAACGATGTTTTTTGGGAAATCTACCGCCATCGATTTTTGTGATAAAGAATTGTCTTTTCCATCGTAGTCCTCAGAGAGATCTTTCCAACGGGCTATCATGCATGTCAAACGGAGATAGTACGACCAATTCGCGACCCCGGGAAGTTGATGTACCAACTTACCAAAAAACGGGGCCCACAATTTGGCGTTTCATCTTCTAGGGTTAGGTTTTGGAATGTGAAGGGTTTTCCATTGTTTCTCAACAATAAATAGGCCTCCGAGCCTCATAGTTCAGAGGCATGTAGCCACCACATCTATTCTCAGAGATAAGCTACCATCGCCCTAGCTGGTTTATTTCCATTTCTGTTTGTAAGCATATTTCAGTATTTTACAGTAATGAATTGAGGTATTATTTCCACTGCATATCTGTCTTTATGGTTATCTTTGTATTTTATTGCGTTCCTATTTAAATCCGGATCAGTGGTATCAGAGCGGTCTGCTTTTCTTCTCTGTTTTTCTTTGCATGTCCCCAACGAGGTCGGGATATAAGGAGTTAGGGCTTGAACTGGTCGAACCTTTGCAAGACCAGCCTCGCAAATCCCGACGACCTCCCATGGTGGATGAAAAGAAAGATGAGGGGGTAGGAGATCCTATCAAAATCTTGCTCGAAGAAGCCCTCGAGCGACAAAGGAACGCGATGATGGACAACTTTGCCCAAATCCTTCAGCGGCTACCCAGGGGCGACGCATCGGCTTCCAACAGCAACTCTGGAAATGCCACACCATTTAAGGTACAAGTTAATTTTGAAATCCCCATATTCGAGGGTCAGATAGACGCAGATGCCGTCGATAAATGGTTAAATGTGCTAGAGGGTTATTTTTTTGTTCATGATTTTTCCAGTCGGGAAAAGATTATTTTCGCTCTTCTCAAAGCAGCCCCCCACGTCAAGGATTGGTGGGAAACCTACTGCGAGCAGAAGGATGAAAGTACAAGCTCACTATTTTCAGTCGCACCGACTTGGGATTCATTCCGAGATGCCATCAAGGAGCAGTACTACCCTGTCGGAAGCTATGAGGATCAATACATAAAGTGGACCACGCTATGGCAGGGAAGGGACCAAGACGTACCAGAGTTTACCAATATTTTCCATACCCTTCGCACAAAGTTGGGTATCAAGGATACAGAGCAGCATTTGGTACTCAAATACCATGGCTTCTTGCACAAGTACATCCAAGAAGAAATAAAATTCTTGAACATCTCCTCGCTCGGCACGGCATACCGATATGTCGTCAAGGTCGAGCAAAAGTTTAAACAGAAGAAGCGAGACTTTGGGTCTGCGAATCCGAAACAAGGGAAAGGTGCCCCCAAACCGCAGAACAAAGGACAAAGCCAAGGCGGGGCGGCCCAAGACAACCCGCCAAAGCTGCAAGCAAAGAACAGCGCCGCGAAGCCGAAAAAGGACACCGAAAGTGGTGTGAGTTCCATAAGAGCTCCACTCACAACACAAGTGAGTGTCGGGCCAAGCAGTCACTCGTGGCCGAGCTAAAGGTTTCAGAATCAGATGCATGTTCTGACTCTGAGTCAGAACTCGATAAGGGGAATGACAAAGGGAAGCAGATTATCGATGCGGAGCCCAACGCCACCGTTGCCACCACGAAGATCCAGAAGGAGGAACCTGAAGATCCAGAGGAGGAGGAGTGTCTCTTCCACTCCCAGATGTGGGTAAAGGGCTCCCCGCTACAGTTCATTGTCGACAGCGGGAGCCAAAAGAACCTCATTTCGGCAGAGGTCGTGAAACGGCTGGGCTTACCGACCACAGCACATCCACAACCATACACCATTGGGTGGCTGCACCAAGGACGAGATCTTCGCGTGAGCCAACAGTGTCGCCTTCCATACAACATCAAGCCCTTCACGGATGAGGTATTGTGTGACATTGCTCCCCTTGAAGTTTGTGATGTGTTATTAGGACAACCATACTTGTGGAAGCGACATGCTGTGTATGAGTCAAGGCCCCGTGCTGTTATTGTTACTTTGGGAAATAAGTTGTACAGGATACCAGAGGCAGCACCGCCTACCGCCATCTCTTTGGTTACTGCAAAAAAATGCAGTAAGCTCATTTCCAAAACTGGGAAGTTTGTTTTCCCGATGATACGCCCTCAAGAAGAGAAGAAGACGGTGGCCACGACCTCCAGACAGGGCCCCTCCGCACAAGAATTACAGATGGACAAGGTCGTGGAGGAGTATGAGGACATCTTCACCTCCCCCGCAGGGGTTCCTCTGCACTGTCAGGTCAAGCACTCCATTGATTTGACCCCAGGTTCGCCGCTGCCCAATGGACCAATCTATCGGCGCTTTGTTCTGGAGAACGATGAAATCAAGAGGCAGATTCAGGAGTTGCTGCAAAAAGGTCACATCCGTCCGAGTTCATCGCCCTGTGGGAGCCTGATCGTGCTGGTACAAAAGAAGGATGGGACTTGGAGACTCTGTATTGACTATCGGGCGCTGAACAAGATCACTGTCTATAATAGGTACCCAATCCCACGGATTGATGACCTCCTGGACCAACTAAAGGGGGAAAAATATTTCAGCAAGATTGATTTGAAGTCAGGATATCACCAGGTACCAATCGAACCCTCCGATGTGTGGAAGACTGCCTTCAAAGCCAAGGAGGGCCTTTTCGAATGGTTGGTTATGCCTTTCGGATTGAAGAATGCTCCTGCAACCTTCATGAGGCTAATGGATGACATCTTGCGGCCATTCACCAACTCATTTGTAGTGGTATACTTGGATGACATCTTGATCTTTAGCAAGACTTGGGAAGAGCACCTCCACCACATCCGACAGGTTCTCCAAACATTGCGACAACACAAGTTATGTGCCAATTTGGAGAAATGCACTTTTGGCATGACCCAGGTTCAGTATCTGGGATACATTATTGATGAACGGGGGGTGCATGTGGATCCAACCAAGATCCAAGTCATTCGGGATTGGCCATCTCCAACCACTCTGACAGAGCTTCACAGTTTTCTAGGCCTTGCCAACTTCTACCGCAAGTTCGTGTTGGGATTTTCTCATATCACTTGGCCCTTGAGTCAGGTCACCAAGGGAGGAGCGAAAGCAAAAAAAATTTGGTCTGAATCTCAACAGAAGGCATTCACAGAGTTGAAAGATCGAATCTGCACAGCACCAGTTCTTGCATTACCAGACTTGCAACAACCATTTGAGGTCGAGACAGATGCCTCTGACTATGCTATTGGGGCAGTCCTTACTCAACACGGGCATCCAGTGGCATATCACAGTGAGACACTTTCAGACACAGTCCGGAAGTATCCCACTTATGACAAAGAGATGTATTCCATTGTGCAGGCCTATCGACAATGGAAGCATTACATTTTGGGGAAGGAAACGGTCATCCACATGGACCACCGACCCCTGCAGTTAATACAGACCCAAGGGAAATTGCAGAATGATCGCCATCAGAAGTGGTCCACATACCTGCAATAGTTCCATTTGAATATCAAGTATAAGAAGGGCAGCACCAATAATGTTGCAGATTGCCTCAGTCGACCACCGATCATGGCGTTAACCACCGTGCTCAACTCTTGTGGGCACGAGACTTCTGATTGGCCACTGCTCTACAAAAGCGACCCGGAATTCGGCCACACATACCAGACACTCTTGGAGGGTCAGCATGTTCTAGATTTTCACCTCCAGGACGACCTGTTATGCCACCTCGGTCACCTTTGTGTTCCTTCAAGTGAGCGTGCCAAGATGATCTGGGAAGCACACTACAGTCAGGCCGTTGGGCATTTTGGGGTTGAAAAAACCGTGGCAGTACTACAGAAATATTTCTATTGGCCGAATCTTCGACAGGATGTCGGGAAGTACATCAGATCATGCACTGCTTGCGCCATTGCCAAACCGACCATGAAGAAGCAAGGCCTCTATACCCCGCTGCCTACCCCTAGTCGACCTTGGGAATCCATCTCCATGGATTACATGTCAGGCCTCCCTTCCACTAGGAATGGAAATGACTGTGTTTTTGTGGTCGTCGACAGGTTCTCGAAGATGGCCATTATGGCAGCCTGCAAGAAGAATATCACAGCAGAAGCCACTGCTAAACTCTTCTTTGAACGAGTATGGGTACACTTTGGGATCCCACAGTCTATCATTTCAGATCGGGACAGCAGGTTCCTTAGTACATTTTGGTCTAGCCTATGGTCGATGCTGGACACCAAACTCACTAAGTCCACAGCCTTCCATCCTCAAACTGATGGCCAGACTGAGGTCGTCAACAGGACGATCGTACACATTCTGCGCATGTACAACTCAAAGCATCCATGCACATGGGACGAGAGCCTCCCCTCGGTTCAGCACAGCTCCAACCGGGCTCTCCATAGCTCGACTGGCCACAGCCCTTTCCAGGTGGGATTGGGATTCCAGCCACTATGTCCCATCGATGTGGCCATGCCATTTGCAGCTACTCACGGAGATTTTGCTCATGTCTAGTCCGAAATAGATAAGGCAAACAGCTTCATTGAGCACATCCAACATATTCGCCAGCAGGTCCATGACATTCTGGAGAAATCAAGTGCCAAGTACAAGCAGCGACATGATCAACATCGGGTGCCACACAAGTTTCAAGTGGGCGACAAAGTCTGGTTGCATTTGCAAAAGGAACGCCTTACCGGAGCCTATCGGAAACTCAGACCACTCTGATATGGCCCTTACACCATTACCAAGGCTGCGGGAGACAATGCATTTGAGCTCAGCATTCCCCCATTCCTTGGCCTGCACCCGGTGTTCAATGTTGACCGCCTTCGGCCATACTTTCCACCATTACTAGACACGTCCGACATTGCAGAACAACTCGCACCCACAGAGTTAAATCCAGCTTGCATGGAACAAGTTGCAACTGATCGGATCATGGACACACAGATCAAGCACACTCGCCAGCAGAATATCCAACTGTATCGAGTTGTCAAAGCAGGACAACTCCTTCACCAGGGCAAGTGGCTCACCAGGGACCAAGTGCAGCAGAAGTTCCCTCATCTCATGGAGGAACTCAACGCAATGGGGACCATTGCTTCCTAAGGGGGGAGGAATGATCCAGGTGGATATTGGTGGCCACCCGCTAATTCCACTTGGATCCCCTCTAGTGCTTCTTACAGTTTTTTTCAGTTCCTTAATTATAGCACAGTTTACTATTTTTAGCAGTTTTTCGGGTCCTAAACTTCCGGAGCCGTTTTGAGGCCCTAAACGATGTTTTTTGGGAAATCTACCGCCAGCAATTTTTTGATAAAAATTCATCTTTTCCGTCGTAGTCCTCAGAGAGATCTTTCCAACGGGCTATCATGTACGTCAAACGGAGATAGTACGACCAATTCGCGACCCCGGGAAGTTGATGTACCAACTTACCAAAAAACGGGGCCCACAATTTGGCGTTTCATCTTCTAGGGTTAGGTTTTGGAATGTGAAGGGTTTTCCATTGTTTCTCAACAATAAATAGGCCTCCGAGCCTCACAGTTCAGAGGCATGTAGCCACCACATCTCTTCTCAGAGATAAGCTACCATCGCCCTAGCTGGTTTATTTCCATTTCTGTTTGTAAGCATATTTCAATATTTTACAGTAATGAATTGAGGTATTATTTCCGCTGCATATCTATCTTTATGGTTATCTCTGTATTTTATTGCGTTCCTGTTTAAATCAGGATCATTTAGCTCCATCAGGTTCTCTCTTACTAGAAGCCCATTCCTCCTTCTTACTTTGAAGATATCTCTGTAAATGATGGTTTCATGGAAGCAGAACGGTGATATGAGTGGAGAATGGAAGAGGGTTGCAGATAAAACTAGTGGTTACAAAGTGGGAAGAATATGGAGCATGCAATGAGAGTGGGTTCACGGAGCAGAGGTCTGTGTAAACAAACCCTGAACCGAAAATCGTAAAACTCGGTGTGAAAGTGTGGAGATAGAGTAAGACTGGCGAAACTGAACAGAGTTTGAAATAAAAGGCTGCGGAGTGGACGTTGGTGGGTTCATAAAATGACTGCGGAGTGGAGCATCAAAGGAAGAGAGCCGTGGTCAATTGGCTCACATCTACATGATTAGCCGTTTTAATAAGTGTGATGCAGAGTACGAGTTAAACTCAGAAGAGGATTATGAGACTATTAGAATTTGATGCGGAGGACATGGTGGAGTTAAGGCGGCTATCAAATCAAATCATTACACATTATGGAGCTTGTGATTTATGAACTATACAAATTATGTGTTTGAAATGCTATTTGAAAATGATTTTGCTCATACCTTGGAATCATACCACTTCCATTTGCTAACTTTTGATTGGCTACCTCTGTAGGTGCTTTTAGGTGCTGACATCTTCAAAAGATTTTCCTCTTCCATACCTGCATCTTTCTTTTATCATTATTTGGCTAATCACTTGACTGTCACTGCAGAGTAATAGAGAATTAGCTGCGGAATCAGTGTTCAACTGCAGAATCAGAATTCGGCTGCGGAAACTGACATAGTGAATAACATATGACTTGGCGAAATGAATGGAGATGGATGAAAATGAAAGATGACTGTATGAATGATATATGGAAAGATGATTATGAAGATAAACTGAAAGAAATTTATTGATGGAATGTGGTGGCGAGATGGAATGAAATGAAATGGAATGGAATGAAACAATTATGAGTGAAATGAGACATTTTTTTGGAAAATATAGGGCATTAGAAGCTTCTAATTTTTTCCCTGTATTTTCTGTATAAGACTGTCAATCAGTGACTAGTTTTCAGGATTATACATTATATATATATTTAGATGATGATGAAAAGAACAAAGACTAGGTTGGTGGAGAAGAATGATTCTTCTTCACCAGCCTCATTGCACAATTATCTTGAAAGATTTTGATAAACTCCTCCTTTGAGAGTGGCTTATGATAGATCTTCAGTCTATGACCATTCACAATGAGAGGAGTTTGATGCTCATCAATTTTTTTGATTCTTACCGCTCCATTACTAAAAACTTTTTCAATCTCATATGGCTCAAGCCAATGACTCTGAAATTTACCTTGAAAATATTTAAACTTGGAATCAAATAGCAATGCCCAATCTCCTTCTTGAAACTTTTTGTCCTTGATGTATTTGTCATGCCACTTAGCTCTTTGATGTTGAACTAGATCAGTTCTTTGAATTGCTTCTTTTCTGATCTCATCTAGTTCATTTAATTGCTCCAGTCTATGCTTTTGAACTTCTGATAGATCCATTCCCAATCGAACTGCCATCTTGAAGGTCTTAACATGGAACTCAATGGGGAGTAGAACTGCCTTCCCATAAACAAGTTCATAGGGAGTGTATCCTATTGCGTTCCTCCATGTAGTTTTGTAGGCCCATAAGGCTTCATGAAGCCTTTCTGCCCAATCTCTTTTGTGTAGATGAACAGTATTGGTAATGATGCATTCAATTACTTTGTTTGTGGACTCCACTTGACCATTTGCTTGCGGATGATAAGGAGTGGATTTTCTATGCTTTACCTTGTACTCTTCCATCAGTTTATCCATCATTCTGGATGTGAATTGACTTCCCTGATTTGTCACAATTTCTCTTGGAACACCAAAGAGAGTAAAATATCCTCGTAAAGAAAATTAACAACTAAATTTTTAGTAGCAAAAAATAATGCTTTGGCTTCTACCCATTTAGTGACATAATCAGCACATACCAATATATACTTTTTATGTTTGGATGGAGGATTAATAGGTCCAATAAAGTCTAAAGCCCATTTTTCAAATGGTTCAATGAGTACCTGTGGTTGTAATGGCATCTCATTTGAAGGGGTAGGTTTCCCCACCCTTTGGCAGCTGTCACACTTTTTGACATATTGTTTTGCATCTTTGAACAAGGATGGCCAATAATATCCTAAAGAAAGGATTTTATAGGTTGTCCTCTTGTCAACAAAGTGTCCACCGCATGGTTCATCATGACATGCTTTGAGAATATCAGGCATTTCATCTTCCCTGACACATCTTTTGATCACAAAGTCTGGCCCTGTTTTAAACAATTCGTTAGAAATCCATGAATATCTTGAACTATCTTAAATAATCTTTCTTCTTTCACTAGGAAATAAATGTGGAGGTAGTTTCCTTGTAACCAAATAGTTAGCAATATCTATAGACCAAGGAGTTTTAGTAATTACTACAAATAAGTATTCATTAGGAAACTTATCCTCTACAGGTGAATCTTCTTTGATATTTTGAATTCTAGACAAGAAATTAGCAACTGTGTTTTGTTTCCCTGGTCTATCTAACACAATAATATTGAATTCCTGTAAAAGTAGGAGCCAGCTTGTAACTCTTCCATTAGTAATAGGTTTGTTCATTAGATATCTAATTGTAGAATGATCAGTATGAATAAAAGTTTCATAGCCTGTTATATAACGTCTGAACTTATTAATTGCATGAACAAAAACTAAGAACTCTTTTTCAGTCACATTATAATTCAACTTAGTGGGAGTCAAATTTTTACTGGTATAGTAAATGGCATAAGGAACAAAGTCTTTTTGTTCCGATATAGCTCCTAAAGCTGTATCTGAAACATCTCTAGAAATATGGAAAGGAACTTTCCAATTTGTTCCTCTCAAGATAGGGGCTTCAGATATTATTGTTTTCAAAGCTTCAAATGCTGATTGGAAATCAGGACTCCATTTGAATTCACAGTCTTTTGTAAGCAATTTGAAGAGTGGAGATGTTATTTTGGTAAAGTTTACTATAAATCTTCTATAATATCCAATAAATCGTAGAAAACTTCTAAAATCTTTTTGACAATTTGGGATAGGTAACTTGGAGATGACTTCAACTTTTGATTCATCAACTTTAATCCCATCCCCTGAAATATGATGTCCTAAAACAATACCTTCAGTAAACATCATAAAGCATTTTTCATGGCTTAATGAAAGGTTTGTTTCTTTACATCTTATAAGGACATTTTCCAAATTTTCTAAGGCTTCTTCAAATGTGTTACCATAGACTGTAAAATCATCCATATATACCTCTACATAATCATGGATTAGAAAAGAAAAAATTCCTAGTACTGCTCTTTGGAATGTTGCTGGTGCATTGCAAAATCCAAAAGGAAGCACTCAGTAGGCAAAAGTTCCCCATGGACAAGTAAATGTGGTTTTATCTTGATCTTCAAGTGCTACCTGAATTTGATTATAACCACTAAAGCCATCCAGAAATGAAAAATACTTTTTGCCTGCTAATGTATCTAATACTTGATCGATAAAGGGCAAAGGAAAGTGATCCTTCAAGGTTGCTTTATTCAATTCCCTGTAATCAATGCACACCCTCCATTTACCATTCCTTTTGGGTACTATCACCAAAGGAGAAACCCATCGGCTATCTAAGATTGGGTAAATGAAGTTCACATTGAGGAGTTTTTGGAGCTCTTCTTTCACAATCTCCCTAAGATTTGGATTCATCCTTCTTTGAGGTTGTCTGATTGGTCTACTGTTTTCCTTAATATAGATATGATGGATGCAAGTCTTAGGGCCAATACCTTTCATATCTATATACTCCCATGCAAATGCAGTAGAATTCTTTTGCAAGATTTTTGTTAGCTCTTCCTATTGTAACTGTTCCAAATTTTTGTTAATATTCAATGTTTTACCTTGAAAAATTTCAACTGCAGAACTACCAAACTCCTCCATAGAGTAGAGAGTCATTTGCCTTGATGACAAATATTCAATATCAGAATCTAATTGAAATTGTGTGTGATCATATTCTGAAGATGTTTCAAAATTTTCTAATGTATTCAAGATTTGACTATCTTCACTAACTTTAGAGAGAGTAAAGATAGGTTGTATAGTATCTTCATCATCGACCCATTCATTGTCTCCTACTTCTGTAATTTCTTTTGCTGGAGGATACAAAGTGAATTTCTTTGTTGAACTACCATCAGAAATGTACATGTCCCCAGATCTACAACTAATAAAAGCATCAGCTGTGGCTAGCCAAGGTCTTCCTAAGATGAGTGGGTGCCCTCCTAGATTACTCTTGGGAGTCAAAATCATGAAATCTACTGGATATTCCCAAGAATCTAAGGAGATCGAAATATCTTCTAGTACACCATCTAGTTTGATTATTGATCTATCTGCAAGTTGCAGTAAGGTAGGTGTAAAAAGAAGATTAGGAAGTTTAAGCTGTTCCATAGTCTGTCTACTCATAATGTTTATAGCAGCCCCTAAGTCAACCAATGTATTTGGAATTTTTGTCCCATTTACGTGTGTCTTGACAATTGGACTACCTGGATCCACGTATTTTTGCATGGTAATCTTTCCCATCATGATATCTGCTATTTTTCCTACCAGGTGGATTCTTTTTGTGTCTCTTAGTTTCCTACCTAGTCTTTTGATACTCAACTCCCTTATTGTTTTTGATAAAATAGGAATCTCTCTAATGGCTTGTAGCAAGGAAATCTTGATACAGACATTCTTTGATTCATCTAGGAAATCATAGTTAGGAAACAAGATTTGTTTTTCCACCCCCTTGTCAATTTGTAATCTTTCAGGAAAAGGAGGTGTGGATGTAGATACAAGTTGCTCAACTATAAGAGTTTTGGGGGTTGACTCTTTTTGTTTTTCTTTTTGAATGGTTGGGTTTTGAAGGAATGCTTATTAAAAAATTTTATTGACTTTCAGAGATTCCTCCTCAGAAACATCTTGCTCTTGAACATCTATAAAAGTTTTTTTCCTTTTCTAAAATCCTACCAGATCTAAGTTGAACATCATTAAGATCTAGAGGAATAATCATGTAGGTAGGAAATTGTTTTCCTTCTACCATGTAAGCATTCTAAGGGTTTTTGTTGTTGGGATTTGGTAATGGCTAGGCTGGTAGTTGATTTGGCTTCTGTTGAAATGGAAGCAAGAGTTGAGGATTTTGACTTTGTTGAGGAGGTTGTTGTTGTAGAAATGGCAATGAAAGTTGTGGGCTTTGATTTGGAAGTTGTGGATTTTGTTGTTGATTTTGTTGAAGAGGGTAGCCTTGATAAGATGGAGGATATTGATAATACTGAACAAATCTTCCACAATGATTTTGTATCCCTTGTGCCCATGATTGAGATTGATACTAATTTTGAGGTTGGGGCCAAGGTTGTTGCCAAGAATTCCAATTTTGTGGGGGCTGAAAATTCATAGGATTGTTAAATCCTTGATTTTGTTGCCCTTACCAGGGTCTTCTTGAAACAAAACAAACAGATTCTACTAAATTTGGGTCCTCCTGAAAGATAGCTTTGAGTCCTGGGATTGAAGGAAAATCCTTGGTCTCATGACTTTCTGAGCAAATCATACATGTTTCTACAACTTTTGCATCCATGGGACATTCCCTTAGAGCATGTTTATTTCTACATTTTGAGCAAAAGATGGCTAAGGCATCATCTTCTGTTTTTTTCTTGTTTTGGATTTTGAGGGTGTCTAGTTGTTAACTAAGGCTCCCTAGAATGTCAGTTTTGAACTCATCAATCATATTGCCAATCTCTGCCCTACTTATTGTCCCAGTTGCAGATTTGTTTTCTCTAATAAGAGAAGGATCTCTAGGCCCTTTCCCAGTTTTAGCTTTTCCCCTTGAGAGATGGACACATAGTTCTGCTATGTCATGTAGTGGAAGTTGAGAAATGTCACTCTTCCTGATCATGTTTAAAATGTCTATCCATTCATCTCTAATGGCTTTCAATAGAAGGGCTTTCAAGGTTTCCTCATCTAAATTGTTCATTTTTTCTCTCTTTAAGTTGTATTGAAATCTTCCAAGTAAATCCTCCAACTTCTCATCTTCTTTTTGCATCATTTTGAATACTTCATCCTTATGATTAGTAGGCATACAATAATCTAGATATGTATCCAAAAGTGTTTGCCTCATATCATTCCAAGTCATAATAGATTGAGTGACTAATCCCATGAACCATTTCAAAGCAGCCTCTTTCAATGATGAGGGAAACAATTTGAGTTTTTGAGAGTCTTCTAAATAGTCATAGGTTCGTCATAAGACTTCAAACTAAAATAGAAATGTCTCTGGATCCTCACTTCGCAATCCATAAAATTTTGGGAGGACAGATGGTGAAATGTTTTTCATTGTTGTATGGGTTTCCTCATTGACTATATGGAATCCAAATGAGTTATCTCCTTCCCTATTTCCCCCATTATTACCTCTACCTCCTCCATTGTTACCTCTACCACCACCTCCATTATTTCCTCTACCTCTACCTCTACCCCCTCCTCCAAATAGTGAAAATTCTCCATCTTGTACTTATTCTGCCATGATAGTTTCCTCAGAGTCTTCTGGTTCTTCTATTAATGGCTGATGAGAGAGTCTCTACCTCTTCTTCTTCTCTGGGTGATTCTATTTCTTTTACTGCAACATGTTCCCCTATAGAGGTGAAGAAGGGTTCTTCTCCTAGATCAGATTTAGTAGATAGTGTGGGAGAATCTTCTAATTCAGTTGTTGCCCCTTGAATTCCAGGAATCCTAAGGCTGGGAGTATGAGTCTAGGATGGAGGTGTATCTTTTCTATGCCTTTAATTTGTTGGAGTTGTAAAAATCAAACTTTTCCCCCTAGCTAGAAACCTTTCCCTAGAATCTCTTGCTCTATACATGTCATTTTTTTTTAATGATTTTTTAGTTGGGCTAATAATCCTTTTTCTGATCTTCCAGATCACACTAGGTGTAAGAAGAGAGCATTCTCAAGAAATTATCGAACTAATAACTCTCTTTTATGATCCTCCAGTTCACACTACGTGCAAGAGGAGAGCATACTTCAAGAAATGATCAAATTTTCCTTCTTTTTTTTTGATGTAAGAGATAGCCTACCTAGTTACACTTCCCCGGCAATGGTGCCAAAATGTTTAGTCAATTTAGGGTGTCCTAAATTGTTACATAAGTTATCAATCCGGGAGTCGTAAACTGATAAAGTGTGGTGCACTATATGTGCAAGACAACCTCTTTCTTACTGTATTGTTTTCAGTTTTTATCTTGTTTTAAGGTTTTGTTCTTATTGGTTTCCTAAAGTGTTTAATGCAAATGGAAATCCTAGTCTAAGGTTTCAAGAATACTTTTAAATATCATGTATGGATGTATAATTGAAGACAAGGTTTATGCCTTTTATGGTAATTTCCAAACTTAGCACTTCAAAGTTTTTAAAACATGTTATTTATAAAATTAGAACTTGATCAAAAGTGTAAACATGTAGCTACATAAATCAAGCAAAAGATGAATTACTGAAAATTAGGTTACTGTCTCTGCTGTCCATTTAATTATAGAAATAAAATTTAAACTACTGCACTCAAAACAAAAAAGCAAGGAAGCTAGAAACTAGTCACTGATTTCATCCGTAATCACAATATTTCATCAATTAACTTCTAAAACGAGGTTAAGCTAAAGACACCAGAAATATCATCATATGGCATGAAAGAATGAGATTTAAACTATCTACTTGCAGACTAATGAAAGAAAAATCAATTACTTCACCTACAATCACAATAGCTTGCCAATTAACTTCTAAAACGGGGTTAAGCTAAAGGCACCGGAGATATCATCATGTAGCATGAAGAATTGATGTCTAAACAATCTACTTGCAGGCTAATGAAAGCAAAATCAAATTACTTCACCTATATTCACAATAGCTTGCCAATTAACTTCTAAAATAGGGTTAAGCTAAACGCACTGGAGATATCATCATATAGCATGAAGAATTGATATCTAAATTATCTAAAAGCAGTAAACAAATCTCACTAAAATAAAAGCATAACAACTGGAATTAAAAGCTAAAGTTCAATAGAGGAAGCAAGTCTCAGATCACCACTTGATGCAAAAACTATATTAAAAAGCTCGAGCATAACCTATCTTGAAATGCATTGATCAATGTTAGTAGAAAATATAACAATGCTGCAAAAACATGTACAGGAGTAAAACGATTAATACCATAAACGAAACATGAGAAATGTACAGTTCAAATAAGAGAAAACATGCATGAAAAACTATACAAAACGAAAGAAAAACCTCAGCTAGTAGGGGCCCTCTGCACAGCCTTGGATTAATACGTTGTCACTTCAAACCATGCTTTAAACAGTCATATGAAAAACAGAGTTTTTGTATTATGAAACACAAGATATGTCTCTCGGTTATAACAGAAAAATAACGCTAAAACAATAGCATCAAGACTAACTACTTGTGTTGCAAATGCTTATATTTATAGAGGAAATAGATAACTATCTTTTGGAGAAAATTCTTCAGCAATGGACACGTGAATAGGTCAGAATCCAGAAGTTCAGCCTCTTGGTTGCCATAAACATTAAATCTACACAAAGTGGAAGTTAGATTGCGTTATAGAGATGACCTGAAGATGGAAAAAATGGATCCATGAATCCAGGAATGGTTTCGAACTTTTTCACCTGCTAGAATAGAGTCCTAGTTGACGTAGGATTCTCTGTTGACCATCCTTTGATCGATGCCTTGATTCACGAATTCGGCTAGGCAGATAGGACCTCGTCCATGTGTGGATCATTTCTGAGCTGCCCATGTGTCTCATTTCTCCTGTCGGCACCTGTAACCTACAAAACAATGGAAACGGCTGTAGAATTGTGAATTAGCTACGGAAAGTGGCTACATTCTATAGCTGATGAACAAAATATAAATCAAATAGCACACACAAGGATATAGTTTGAAAATCACTCAAATGCACTCTTGAAATCAATATGTAACAACTTTTGATAGCTTATGAGGCACTGATGTGGGAAAATAGAAGAGAAAAGGTTTAGGAAAATATGTAGAAGAGAGGTAGTTTTGGGGCTCAACATTGACCCATGGTATTCACGTGGAATGTAGCCTATTTAAATGGGGGAATTAAACCAAGATAGATCCATCTTTACTGTGGATCTACTAAGCGCCGAGAGGGATCAAATATTGTGATATGCAAACTAGCATAGAGTGAAAAAAAATTTGATCCCTCTCGGGGCTCGGTAGATCAAGAGCAAACATGAACCTTGTAATTTAATGTCACTTAAACATTTTCACTTGTTAAAATAAAATAAAAAATGAAAAATCAATTATTAATTTTATTAATTTTTAGAAATTACTAATAGTAGTTTTTAAGCTCCAAGTTTATGATAATCTATGGTATTGACCCATGGTAATACCATGGTATTCATGTTAGCATATACTATTTAAAGGGGAAATTCTATTAGCTTAGATCCATCTTAATTCCAGGTCTACCAAGTGCTGAGAGGGGTAAATAGATTTCACCCCTCTAAGAGTGGTAGATGTGGAGTTAAGATGGATATAGGTTGGTTTTTATGATAATGAAGATATTAAATAGGCTTAGGAAATTATATTGTAAAAAACATATTAAGATGAATGATTAAAGCTACATTTAGTCACTTCATAAAATTTAGTAAAAAATACCAATATCTCCATTAATATTGGTTTTTCTGATTTAACAAAAAAAATTCAAAATAGTTAAATCTTATCACTCTTTCTTCATCACCCTCGTTGAAGAGAGATAGTCACTACCTAGATTTCCCAGCATATTTCAAACATTCTCCATATGATATCTTCATGAAAAAGTTAAGGTACTGATATTGGATTAGTTGTTTGAAAAATATGTTGGTTTGTACAAACTTTCTTCTTCTCTGTTATTCTTAGTTTGTCGTAATGATCTGTAAGGGGTTGGGCAGTTGGCCCACTACACCATATTTTCCTAAAAGGCAGATATTTTTCACTAAAAAGGAAATTAATCCACATGTTACAACACTGTTAAAAAATGCAAAACGTATGAAGGTAGTGAATTATGCTAATAAGCAATTTAGATTGGGAGAGACATAATTAAATTTTATTATTTAATTGAATATTTCCAATTAAAATAATAATAAATCTACATTTATATATTTTTATATTGATTGGAAGGCTTCTAACAACGGTCACTTCTTTTCATTAGATCCCCTTCAGGCTTTTGGGATACCTACTACTTTCTTATATTATATAGTTGGGGCGTGCTACTTGTTGCCGTGTTAGGGTAAACAAACTTGATGTGTTTTTTTTATCTTGCAGTTGGAGTCTATGGAATAAGAAATAAATTTGATAGCTTGACAAAAGTGGTATCTTGACAAAAGTGGTAGAGAAAAGTTTAATCTCTCTTACCTTGACAGAACTGGTGGTTAAGATCAACGCCTACAAGAACATTGTTGTGGAATATTATCAAAACTAATAGAAGGATATGAAAGAGTGTATAGTAAGAACCTTGACAAACGTGACCACTAAAACTTGCAACATTGTTTGTAGGAAGAGAAAATTATGTTTCATTTTTCCAAACATGTATATTAGTATATTATAGTTTAATGAATATGTTTCCTTATTATCATATACGGTTTCATACTTTACAAAACATTCGCCAAGACTTCACAATGTTTTATTATTTAGTGAAATATTTGCCAAGATCTTACAAGATTTTATAATTCACTGAAATATTTTCTGTGACTTTACAATATAATATAATCTTATGAGAGATTCGCCAAAAAAATTATATATACATATTATATTATTGATAAAATCGCCTCCCATATTTCTTATGTACCATGGGGAGTCACCCATTTATTATACATATAAATTTAGGGTAGTTGATAAACTTTTCCTTGGTTTTTTCTCACATTGGGTTTCCACCTTAAATCTTGGTGTTCATGTGTGATGCTTTATTGGTTACAACACATAGTTAATTTTTATCTAATGGTTAATAAAGTACTCAACAGTAGCTGAAGACAAACATATGATGGATTAATTGAATTGTAACTTCACTGGATATACTCTAATTCTCTTAATAATAGTTGCGTGCACATACCGGCTCGATTCAATAAAGTTGCGTATAGAAATCTGAATATGAAATGTAAAAATTTATTGATTTACTAATTCACCGCCTTCTCTCAGTATGTTGCTCAACAATTGGTAATAGAGCCAAGTTCTTTGGAAGAATCTTGATCGCTTGAAGGAGATCCATCGAGACAATAGGAAAGAAGAAAAAGAAGAAAGCACTTCAGAAGAAGAATAAATCTCAAAGGAACAGTGACAATAGGAGAGACAATTGGCTATTAGGTGGAAGAAAGCATTCAAATTTAGAATCACCTTAGATTGAATATGAATGATAAAAAGAAGTATCAGGTACTAATTTTTGGTCTTTTGCTGATACATTTCTCTTTTAATGCAATATTGAATATAATTAAAGTGATAGTGCAACAATTGATTTTGATCTTATAGGTGAAAGTGAAACAAATATAATAGAGAAAAAAGTTAAAAGGCTCAAAGATGAAATGAGAGATCAACAAGATCTATTTGACAAAAGGGAGTGTACATTCAAAGAAGAAGTTACTAGGTTACAAGTTTGGTTGGAGGAAGGAAACAAAGTAAGGAGGCAGTACAAGGAAAAGGAAGACCAATGTCAAAGGTTGTAGGATGAACTGACATCATTGAGAAATGAAGTAAATGAAAAGGATACAACAATCAAGAAAATTAAATATAGATCTAGTTATTATGAAAGTCTTCACTCTGAGATCATCTCTTTAAAAGAAGAACTTGAAAATTGAACTAAGCAGAATGAAGAGCTACCTCAAGTAGATGAAGAACAAGAAAATGATATTCTCAAATTAAAACAAGTCGAAGAAGGAAGAAAAGTTGAACAAATCATGAAGAAGCAGTATCTAGAAATGGAAGAGAAATATCAGGTTGAGGTAAATATCCTAAAAGGTAAATTAGAAGAAAATGATAAAATGTTACAATTTCAAGACAATACTAAGATTTTGGATAATATACTTAGTAGTTAAAGATCTCATACCATCAAATATGGTCTTTGTTTTCATGAAACTGTTAAAGGTGAATCTAGCTCACAAACCGAGGCAAGGAACTCTAATGCAAAATATGGAATGGTAAAAAAGGAGACAGGTGATCAACCCCATCAAAGAAAATCAAATACTCCTAATTATTGAAGTGTTAATTGATTATTTCCTTTGATGAATAATGTTGAATGTTTTAGATATCATAATTTTTTATATGCTGCAGCCAGATACATAAGTTGAATGTTTCAAGCTAATAACCCTCACACAGAAAGATCATCAGCTTCCAAGTACTTTAAGGGATATATTTTTTTCTTGCAATATCTTTGTTCACAAAGCCATTAATTGATTTAGAAGGAATATGAAACATATAAGATGTTATGCTTGTAACAAGTTTGGGAATATAGCAAAAGAATGCAGGGACAAGTCTATGGATCATCATAGACAATATGGTAAGCAATCAAATAAGAATATTTATATTAGAAAATCTGAATCCATCAAAAGTCAAGAAAAGGGAGATTAGATAAGGTATGATCTTGCTCTCTGCTCATTCAAAGACAAAGATGATAGTGGATGTTCTCATAACATGACTGTATACAAGATGAAAATGGATTCTCTAATAAAGAACCATCATGATAATGATATTCTTGGAACTAATGCTTCGGCAAAAGTTCTAGGACCAGGTATAGTCAGAACAAAATCATGAGGCACTGAAAGTATGCAAATTTAGTCTTCTAATTCTCATACGTAGATATTATGAAAAAAAGTAGCGTATATACGCTACTTTGAAACTGCATAGTACCGTATGTTGGTTTGGTGAAGAAGAAGTGGGACAGACTGAGAAAAGGGTCTGATATGGTTCAGGCAATTATCAATTTCCTTTTATGGTTTGATGTTCGATGACTGCAATCTGTGGATTTTATTTAGAAGTGATTTTGACCATCATAAGTTGTTTATGACTTGATGTATAAATAATTGATGATGATGCCTTGATGATTTTACTGATATTTGCAACGATCAGATCTGAGAGTGAACAATTGGCACAGGTTGAGGGGAAGAATATTATATACTTCTAATAATGCATTGTTGGCATTATGTTTAGAAGTATTTGATGCATAATGATGGTGATAATGCTTATGTTGTTGAATTATTTAAATAATGCACCATGCTAAGCTGCAGTCATGGGTTACCTACGATGAAATCTCAGATGATACTTATATTGCTTGCACCACATAGTTTTTATTCAGATAATATTTATGGATGATTAAGATGATTCTTTTTTATGATGCATATAGTACATGTGTCATGTTGCTTGCATAGGTGATCTTCATAAGTTCAAGGAGAAGAACAAAGCTTGAGTGCATATCTTCATTATTTGATGATGATAAGTGTCCTTCATTTCTTTTATCTTGTTGTCATCATTCCTTCAAAGATGCATAAATTACATATGGTGCATTTATGGATGAGGATTCCTATTGTTCTTGAATCTCACATGGTATATTGGTTGAGGATTATTGATCCTGAAGATATCAAGAAAGTTTGACTATGAAGTCATCATTTTCTTTTCTTGTTGATGAGAATCTAAATACATAGTATGATGACACATGGTTGATATACTAAGGGATCTTGTGGAAAGATCGTGTAGTTCTTACTGTGATGATGGTGTTATGGTCATAGATGATAATTATGGTAGTTTCACATGTATATATATGAATGGTTTTGTATTACTTCTTGGATATATGAGGAAGAGGATGAGTTGATATCTATACATGACATAATTTTTCACGGGTTGATGATATTAAAGGCACATTATATTATCGTATGAACTGATGATGGACACAAGTTGTTGTTCTGGATGTTATGGTGTAGATCATATATGGTGTATGATAGTAGCTAATAACTATCATGGTCTTGTTTAGATATTTGGTATTTTTTATAAATGTCATGTATATCATTTGACTTAAAGGTCATGTAAATACCAATGATGTAATAATTGTCATATACAGTGATGTATGGACTTTTAAGATCATGTCAAATATGTAAACCCACTTGGTTGGGTGGGTTAGTCAAATTTGGTGTAGCCCCACTTGGCTGGGTGATTGATGTATGTATGACTCATTGGTGATAGGAAGGTCATGTTCACATAGCTAAGTTATAGAGTCATGTTATTATTTTGAAAAATATTTCTGCACACTCTACATGTCCTCAGGGGGGAGCATGGATAGTATAGTGCATCCTAGCATGTACTAAGGGGGAGTTTTATTAGAGAATTCAGCATGTGCCTAGAGGGAGAATGATCAATATCCATATTCAATAGTTTAGATATGAAGTCTTCATTTAACATTTGTCAACCCTTTACCCTTGATGTCAAAGTGGTTTGAGTATCTTGGCATTTGGAGAATATCTTGATGTTTTGAAAAACTTATTTCTTGTCTTGATGTTATTTATAGGTTGTGGTGACCAAACACCAAAGTGGTTGCCATCAAGTCCAAAGGGGGAGATTGTTAGCATTATGATGCATGTTTTCTTCTTGATCGAAAATCACTTGAATATGGTAACTAGATGAATTTACATGTTGATAGAATGATGGAACACAGAGATATCAAAGGTGAAAGAATGATGGAACACATAGATATCAGAGGTGACAAAATGATGGAACACATAGATATCAGAGGTGACAGAATAATGGAACATAATAATGGTTAAAGGTTTGATACAAGAAGTTGTGTTAGTGTTGTCCTTGATAGACAACCTATTTCATGGATGGACTACTTGATAAATGTATTAATATGATGTGACAAAATTCATGGAAGTTGTGTATATAAATGTGACAAAATGCAGGGTAGTTCAAAGGAATCAGTTTAAAAATGATGTATAATGGTAACTAGCATTATAATAGGTCTATTCATAGGTAAAAATGTAATGGTACAAAAGAACAAGATGATGGAGCAAAGGATTACATATCATAATCAAGAAATTGAAGAAAAATAATACTCTAAGTTGTACTAAGTTGTATACGCTAGTTCACCTAGTCCAAGTACGTATACAAGCGGGTTCATAGAACAAAAGGAGTGTATACGTATGCACAAATTTTCATAAGAGGAAAAGAGCATATGGGATGGAAAACTAAGGTTAAAGAATACCAAGGGTCCATACCATGGTATTAGCCCACAATATTGAACGGAATAAAGGTTACTTAATCCCGCCTAAGAATACCACAAGTTCTAAGCGTTGTTTTGGTCCTATGTATTGAAAAAGGCTATGAGTATATAAAGAGGTGAAGATCAAAGTGGGAATGGGTGCATGTAATGAATATATTATGAAGAGTTAGAATAAAAGAAAATAAGCATGTTATGGGTTTATGATGCTTTGCTTGATCTCGACTAAGTATGGACCTGAGTGTTTGATGATGGATTAGATCAAATGATGGATCGAGATCATAAGACCTGAAATGACTTATCATTATGTGATCTCATAATGGATAAGCTAGATCTAAGTGCTAACAAATGTTTTTTCCTTTAAACGTTATGATATGGGTATATTTGAAGTTTGGAATCGCTGCGAAGTTATAAGCTATTATTTGTAGATATATACGTTGGCTTACCTTGGCGACGACACGTATACATGCTGGTTCGGCTCTTCCAAGTAGCATATGAAGAAGAAAAGTTTGTTGTTCAGAGATGAATGATCTATCCGATGAGTATGGTTGTTTTATTGTTGTTTGTCAATGATGTCATCGTTGGATCTGAATGTAAAATTGATTGTATAATGAGATCGAGTCTGGTTGACTGATTGACTGAGTAAGAAGGGTGATATTTGTTGCTAATTGTTTATAACTTTGTAATATGACAGTAGATATTAAAAATGTCTTTGGTTAGTTTAGTTTTTGGTCCAGAAGTTTGATGATTCAGTATCTTTAGAGGTATACGCAGTAGCGTATACATGCACACTCGCTTCATTGAAGTAGCGTATGCATTTTGACATATGATTTTTGAGGTTGCAGTTGGTTCTGGTTGTTGATGCAGTGTTATGGGTTCAAATCTGTGTATTGGTTTTAGTGATCTATCTATTCCAGTTGATTGGTTGAATTTTTATTAAGTGTCGGTTGATTGAGTTTTTAGTGATTGATTGATTCAGTTGTGGTTGATTCAAAGATTGATGATTGTTTCATATACCTCTTTGATAATACATGAATTTGGTTACATCTTCCCTTGTATGGAAGCCACATGTGAGACCATTTTGTAGCAAAATATCCATCTAGCTTGCTGGACTAGTCTTTGCTAAGTAGTAGTCCATATGCTTCCGATATGTCCACAACAACTATGTTGATGCATTGGTGAACTCAACCTTCATGAGATGATCAGATGATCACATATCAAAGTTCACCAATGGCTTGTACTGATGTTATGTCAAGTTGGATGATTCTCGCAGATGTTTCACTCCATTGTGCATTGATCTTCTTAGCAATTGAGAGCAACATTGGGTGTCATGTTGGAATCAACCAGACAGTTGTGAATATTGTAGTTGAAAATTTGAAAAGATATCAGGAATGGGGGCAACCTGAGTGTGCTTCTTCCATCCAGAGTATATTGAGCACAATGGAAAATGATCTGGGAGGTGTGCTTCCTCCCTTGCTGGTAGAGGTTGCATTGTCTGTTGCTGTCTATCCCAGTGCGTGCAACAAGATATTTCATTGACTCTGGATCTTAGCTAACTCAAACAAAATTATGTTTGCTCGAGTTTTATTTATGTCATAAACAATGTTGTAGTCTAGAGGTGGTAGAATTACCGAGATGTCTAGGGTATAATAGATGTTCGTGTTGTTTGGTGGAGTGTTTGTAGTTTGCTTCTCACGGAAGTACTCTTTCCCACCGCTGTCTTCTTGAAATTGTTTTGTTTTTTGCTTTGGGGTGGCCAGTGGATCAACCTTCCTTATCAACAGCCTAATCTTCTCTTGCATTTCCCCAAGTGTAGGGAGTGTACCCTTATTCCTATGATTGTAATGGTCATTTTGTCTTGGGGGATGCTTCTCGGTGTTTGTCTTCGGCACTACTTGTGAGCACTCATATGTGTTCACCACATGACCAAAACTTGATGCTTCAACAAGTGCAATACCTTCATCATAATCTCTGTCATCTAGCTGCTTTTGCATACCGCTCTCTGCATCGATTGTATGACTGTACACCAAGTTTTTGACTTGCTTCCAGTCCGAACAGAAGTTCTCTGGGTAATGTTATTCATGGAATGAACAGACCTTGGGATCTGCACACTGATCGACATTGAACACAGAGCTCTGTGCATTTTCTTGAGCGGACCTGTTGGTGCCTGATGAGCTGCTTGATGAACTATTTCCCTATCTCTACCTGGGATGATGACTTCTTGCTAATGTGTCCATTTTCCATTGTTTAAGTTCAGGAACTTCAGTTTTTAAATTCTTGACGAGGCGAGTGAGGGTTTCAATATCATTTGCTTCCTTGTCTCTACCCTTGCTCGCCATTGCTTGGGACTTCCTGCTCGTGTCTTTGGAGTCCTTTGTTGGTTCATCATCCTTGATGAGTCTAATTGGGTGCAGGTCTTTTTTTAAAACAATAGCCTCTTCGCAGTTTCCAAGAGTGTTGGTTTCACAGCTCGCTTGACGAATTAGGAAATGTTGGTCAACATTGTGGACATGTAGTAATCAATAGTGATGGAGCCATGAGGTTTGGTGTCCGCTGTAGATTTTTTCAATATGCATGTAAAACTTTGGTTGAAATATTTTACCTTTTCTTTGCACTCCATCTTCAGGCTACCTAATTCTTTCAATAACATAACTTGGGTCTTGGCATCAACAAAATTTTTGAGGAACATGTGTTTGAATGCACCCCAATTTTGTATGGAGTTTGGTGGAAGGCTGTGATACCACACAGTTGCGCAACCATCTAAGGTACATGGGAACAATCTATAAGCTACATCATCATAACGTACCTCAAGGGTCTGCACCTGTAGGTAGAAGTTGTCTAAGTGGTCTTCTACCTTCACCGCGTTGTTAGGGTTGAACTTGATGTTCATCCTCTCTGCTCTCTTTAGCATCTTATGTAGAATGGCCGAGAGGGCCAATGGTCACTGAGTCATCCATTCAAGATTTGCGTCAGCCATCTCTTCATCCTCTTTTTCTTCTTCCTCTCCTTTGGAGTCTGATGGTTGAGGATCTGAGTCTGTCAGTTCGTCTCTGCCTCCACCTCCTCCACTTCCTTCCTCTCTGTCTCCTATACTGGAGTTCGGTCCCAAGATCACAAGAGGGCCTTGTTCATCTTCAAGGAAGACTAGAGGTTCCTCTCCATCTTCAATAGCTTCCTCTAGACTTTCAAGTGTGGCAACGACTACTTCTTCCACCGATGATACAACAACTCCTATCGGAGTGGATTTTGGCTTCCTAGATGTGTGTGGAAGATGTGGTATGCCTAGGATTAGTCTAAATTCTTTCGCGAACTAGCCAGTGACGGGATGGATGGAGTGAAGATGTTGATATGAAATCTCGTGTTTAATTCTGGGAGGCGAGGAGTAACCAAATGCAGAGTCATGCGAGAGGGAGTGTGAGTTACTGCTTTGACCAGAGGATTGATGAGTAAGTGTGAGGCGAATTTCAACCATGTACAACTGGCTGCCCTCCTTCTAGCACCAGAAATGTTGACGTTGCTGGACTCACCAATATTCAGGGGATCACCTTGGTATGAAGTCCCAACTAGACCTCACACCATTTGGTGTGGCAATCCCATCCGCTATGATGGCCCGGTTGCCATTTTCCTAAGGATTTGCCTCAACTCTTGCTTGTTAGCATAGGAGAGTGGTTCTCCTTGTCTTTGAGAAGTCAGGTTCGCGTGCTTGGTTAGTGTAAGTGTACTTGTGTCAATGGTTCTTTCGTTGTGATAGGAAGAAGGTTAAGGTGAGTTCCAAGTCGAAAGGGATCAGCCCCAACTCACCTAGGAACACACAACACAAAAGGATATACACAGCTTCCATTGGAGCAGTCCACTCAGATGCAGCGGTTATAACATACAAGGTAAGATAACATGTACAACACTCCTGAAATAGTTCGAAGGAATGCAACGGTTGTTACGGAAAGGTTTAGGTGAAAGGACTATCTGATGTCCGGCAGAGCAGTCGACACGGATGGGACAACATTAACAACATATACAACACATTTCCATTAATAGATTATGCATTACAACAAATGAAACAGTTCAGATGTAGTACATAGGTTAAAGCAACATGTATTACAAGTAATAAAAATTAGTCTTACAATAGATACTATACATGTGTGAAAATGTGCTGGCCTGATAACAGGCGTCTGAATTAAGCGAAACTTCCAAGACACATCATTACACCATAGATCACTAACCCCGTCAGTAGGGCGTTGGAGCTACTACTTACTCCTCAAAGAAACAGTTATAGACTCTCTTGGCTATGTGCGAGGAGCTGAGGTGAAAAGTCTTTTGCATGTACAAATGAGGGGGTATTTATAGGCAAGGGTGACACTGACCCTTGTGGCTGTTCGACTACCCTCATGACCATTTGACTTTCACGAATCTTCGACTTACATGACACTTTATTCAACAAGTGGGTCTCTTGGACTTCCATGTTACATCACATTGATTGACAACAAGCCCATAATGGAGATGTGGGCGACATGACTCATGAAGTGACTCGACATGACATGACATGACAATGCTGGTACATTCGTGTTGCTGCTAGAGTGCATGTCGACCTATAGTGCTACTAGATGATGGATTCCTTCATGGTGTATCATAGCTTCACCTCTGCATGGCGAAGTGCGCGGAGTCTTTGATGGTCCTTAGTTGGCTTGATGCAGCTTTAGCATGTTGTTCCTTGCTTGCATGTTGGAAGGCTTGACAGACTCATATGTTGGTAAAAATATAAACTTAGTGCTAACACAATCTATATGCAAACTTCCCGAATGTAATGATAGACAAGTTGTCTCTAATCATATCAAGAGATTTCAAAGGGACAAAAGAGGAACCGATGTCCGAGAAATGTTGTCAAGAAAAGTTGTAGTGTTCTTTAGAGTTAAGTGAAATAGCAACCTCGATATAGGCACGAGACAATGGAAGCCTACAATCGCACTGTTACAATATAATCAATTTTGCAGGTGTTAGATAATATTGTCTTAAATTGATATGGTTTCCCTTAATTGTTAACTGTCTTAAATGAGTTTCATCTTAATTGTCAATGTTTTAAGTGGCCATTGTCTTAAATATAAGTTTTGTCTTAAAATATTTTTGTCTCAAACTATTTGTGTCTTACACATAAAATGTTGTCTTAAAATATTTGTATATCAATCTGTTTTTGTTTTAAATAAACTATTTGTGTCTTACACATAAAATGTTGTCTTAAAATATTTGTATATCAATCTGTTTTTGTTTTAAATATAAAATTTTAGACAATTCAATTGATATTCAATTTTAATATAAACTAATTAAGAAAAAAAAACTAAAACTAAAACTAAAAAATTTTTAAAACAAAAAATTCCTGTTGCCTTAAGAGTGCCCTTAATATAATAGTGATATGACAAGAAATTTGATTGGATTCCTTGTCATGAACCAGCAAACTTTGTATTGCTTATTATCATATATCAGCGTATCTTCTCATTTGCTAGTTTGGTAAAATTTGTTTTTGCAGGGAGCAGGTTTCAAAATTCTTTTTCGTTGCATCAGAATGTTATAGCATAGTTTTATCCTGTAAGGTCTGTGCAGCTATATGTTTTTGGTTCAGGTTTTTGTAACGTCAAGACTAACTCTATTGGTATTCGATTCTTTATGGCTTTTTCTTGTGTTGCCTCCATAGAGGTTTTAGCTCCTAATTATTATAGTTTCTTTTGGTATTTGGCTTCTTATGTTGAAGTTACGTTCGGTTTCTCAGTATAGAAGGGAGGAGGTTACAGGGAGCTCTCTTCAGTCCAATGAAAGACCGTGTAGGGATGATTCAACTCCTGCATCATGGACTCTATTATCTTCTAATGTTCGAGGGTCTGTTTTCGTGGCAAGATATTGGTGTGCATGACACGGGAGTCGTATTACGCTGTTTTTACTTGGATTGAAGAGAGCTCCCAGAAAGTCTACTGCCCTTTACAGTTCGTGAAATTATATTTTGTTATATGGTAAGTTGAATATTTGAAGTTAGTTCTTATGTGCAAACACATTTAATCATGTCATTTGCGCTATGAATAGTTATAAATCTGCATGCTTGTCAACCGTGAATAACACATTAAAAGAATTGAATCAATCCTCCCGGAGCTTTTAAAGATTTTTGTTTATTAGTAAGGTTTATTACATTACGTTATATTAACGACTTTACAGGTTGAGCTAGCAAGTTCGCGTTGGACGATTAAGAAGCAAAGTGATTCCCCGAAATTGCTGTATTAAACTGATCCGTTGTTAGTCTTGCAGGTATCCAAATTTGTACACACATTCCAACAAATTCGTGCTGTACATGTGCTAGAATGGACATGATCATGAATGGCCAGTCATCAATGCCAATTAGAGATAAGACAAATTAAGGATGTGCTGCTTTGTTGTGATTCAAAACGAGGCAAATTGTGTCATGAATCCAATGCTGTATTACAAAAAATGGCTGCTAAACGCAATATCTTATGCATATACATTCTTTTATTCAAGCTAAAACAAACTTGTGTTACGTTATTGCAATATTATGAAGCTTTGTGTTGTGATTTTATATTATTTCAAATGGTTATATGTTAATTTCAGCAAATATTTTATAAATTTAAGGGTTGTTTATAAAATAGTTTTTTTGAAGTTATACAATATTAAGGGTTGTTTATAAAATAGTTCTTTTAGGTTAAACAATATAATGAATCCCATTAGATAGTCCTAAATGTCTATCAATCAAATTTTAATGATAAAAAATATTCTTATTATTAATATGATAATGATATTCTTTATTCCTTTTCATTCTTATGTAGATTTTATGTTCAACGAATTATTTCTATTAATTTAAAAACACTTCCAAAGAATTTGTTCTGCTACGTAAGATGTTCTTTTCCTAGTAAAAATAAAGGGAGTTGTCTATAATGACTTTTTGGAGATTCTGGTGACGGAATCCGGCAAAAGAAATTGAGGTTAAATCTTGATTTGTTGCAGTTAAAATGGTTTTTTAACTGCATATTTGGATTCAGCACCCTGAAAAACCCCTGGGACACTTTGATTGTGCAGAAACTAGCTATCAAACTTGCGATTCCAATAAATTGCTGCCGGATTTTGACCGGAAAAACCCACCGAAAAAACTTCCAAAAAATGGCATTATAGACAACTGCAAAATAAAGAGCTATAGAGCTTCCAGAGAGGCCACTAGGGTAAAAGACGATCTGCACGGGCGCTGCCTAATGGCTTCTTCGGCCCCGATCTAATGCTCCTCGTTTCGGGACCTGGATATCATTCGAGATCTGCGCCCCTAGTCTGGTCACCCTCTCCAGCCACGTTTTTCCACTTTGCAGTTGACAATGGCTACAGCATCGGTGATGGCCTACCCCTCTCGCAACCGTCCGCCTCCTTGTAAGGGAAATCTGACAGTGTTCCTCTCCCTCTGGAAGGACGAAATCTCGACCGCTTCCAACGTAATCTCACATGACCCTTTGGCATGCTGCCCCTCGCTTGACCAATCAGAAACTCTTCGTCCTCACATGGTACATAAACATGGCCAGGCGATCTTTCAAGCAAGTGGTACATAAACCGACCGGTGTTTAACACTCACCCACCCACTGAATCTCTGACCCCATCATAGTAGTGATAGAATATCCCAATGTAACAATCAAACTTTTTTGAGAATGTACATCAACCGATAGGATGGCTCGATGCCTTTCGTCCCCTTTCGATTTTACGGGTTTCAGAATACTTATCGAGTTAGAGTTCAAATTCTATTCGAGAATGCGCATTTATGGATTCGATGGCTTCATGGTTTCTGTTTTTTTTTTTATGGTTTTAACTATTTTTACAAATGTGAAATAAAATTTTATTTGAATTAAATTTAAAAATTAAATTCTCTGGGAGAGTGAAATATTAGGAGTCTTATCAAAAAATAATAATAATATATATATATATATATATATATATAAATTTTTTCATAGAAATTAATTATATCATATATTTTAAGTAATTTATTAATTTTTTTATAAATTTTCTTATTTATATATAAAATATATTTTAAAAAGTTAAGTGGAAGGCATATTTCTTTACAGATTAAATTCACTTTTCTCTAATAAAAATTGATTCGTTTTTCTTTCCCGTCAGAACTCACAAAGAATAAACATTAGAAAGTAGAGTAGGGAAATATGCAGCCATACCCAACCTCCTTTGGTTTAAAGAAAATAAAACAATTTAAATTAAATAGAATATGATCCAAGCCACATTATATTAGTAATAGAATATACAATCAAAGAGAATGCACATTATACACATTATATTATATTAGTTATTAGGGAAAGTAATATTTGTATTTGTGAATTGTAATTTTGTGACTTATTATGTTAATAGTTGTATAAGTTAGTTTTAGTAATCTAGATTCATTATTCTTAGACTTAGATGTATTTTGTATTTTTATATTTTTACATTATATTAATAATTAGTGGAAGTAATACTTGTTTTTGTGAATTATATAACGGTGTGGGTTACTATGTTAATAGTTATGAAAATTATTTTTACTAATCTAGATTCATTATTCTTAGATCTAGAAGTACCATGTATTCCTATATATGTTGTCGAAAATATAGGAATCAAATTTATTAATAAACTTGAGCAGCTCACAGATGTGGAAAACCCCCTGGAGATTGCCTTTGGAGAACATGCTCTATCAATTAAAATAACTACATGATGAATATATAATTCACACACAATTAGGGAAATTGAAACAACGCCCCAGAAAACAGGAACAAACTCCTAATCTATGGTTCGGTTTGAACTATCACTCCATTAAGACATTTCTTCATTAATCTCAACACTCCCCTTTAATGGAGAAATGGATTCACACATATGCGTAACACTTCCCTAAACAATTCAAACTTGATTCTACCAAGAGGTTTGGTAAAAATATCAGTAGCATTGTCACAACTATTACAATACTAAATATGGATTTCTTTTGACTGAGCTTTCTCCCTGACAAAATGAAACTGTGTATCAATATGCTTTGTGTGCTTATGAAATACTGAATTATTTGCAAGTTTGATGAAGCTCTGGTTGTCACATTTGATCATTGTTGCAACCTTCTGTTCTTCTCCATCATCAGGGAGAAGTCTCCTCAACCAAACTGCTTCACATGTTGCTGCACACATAACTTGATATTAAGCTTCCGCAAAAGAAAAGGATACTGTGTTCTGCTTTTTGTTACTCCGTGTAATGATTCTGGATTCAATGCTAAATGCGTAGCATGTTATGGATCGTTTGTCATCTACATTTCTAGCCCAATCAAAGCTTGAAAAACCTGTCAATATAACATCACATGAATCAGTACAAATAATGCCAAAATCTAAGGTTCCCTGGAGACACCTTAAATTACCTTTTTCTACAACCCAATGGCTCTCAAGGGGATTTGACATAAATTGGCTCAATGCATTAACTGCATAAGCCAAATCTGGCCTAGTTGTAGTCAAGTAGATTAGACTCCGAACCAGTTGTCTATACAAAGTCGCATCTGCCTACTTAGATCCATCATCATTCTGAAGTTTTAAGTTCTGCTATAAAGATACTGCTGCAGCTTTGCACTGATCCATTCTGAACTTTTCATATAAGCTCTTGACATACTTACTCCATGACATAAAAGTTTGTCTAGAATCCCTCTAGACTTCCAAACCCAAACAGTAATGTAGCTCTCCAAGGTCTTTCATCTCAAAGACTTGTGACATTTGCTCCTTGATTTCTTTAATGAGATTATCATCATTCCCTATAATGATTAGATCATCTACATATAAAATCTTTCCCTCTTTATCAAACAAGGTATAAAGATTAGGGTCATGTTTGCTTCTTTTATAACCATGTTGCATGAAAAATGAATCAATTTTGTCGTACCATCACCTGGGTGCCTGTTTTAGTCCATACAATTCTTTCTTCAAACTCCAAACTAAATGTTCTTCACCCTGTTTGACAAACCCCTCAGGTTGCACTAAGTACACTTCTTCTTTTAAGTCCCCATTTAAAAATGAATATTTAACATCTAGCTGGTGAATCATCCAACGGTGTTTGGTAGCTAAAGAAATTATCATTTTAATTGTGTTTAATTTAGCTATAGGGGAAAAATTTTCATCATAATCTATGCCTTCTTGCTACGAATACGCCTTTGCCACCAGCCTAGCTTTATACTTATCTATGCTCACATATGCTTTAAATTTAGGCTTATACATCCATTTGTATCCTATGGGTTGTTTGCCTTCAGGTAGTTTAACTAAATCCCAAGTTTTTTTTTTTAGAATTGACTCATATTCCTCTACCATAATAGCCCTCCTTTCACTATATTTACTGGCTTCTTTATAACTAGAGGGTTCATAAAAATTCATCATACTAGTTATAAAAGCATTTTCCCTATATTTTGCTGGCAACTGAACCTTCCTACCTGATCTCATGAGTGGTGGGGTAGCTTCAAACCTTGTTTGATCATCCTTTTGTGGGCTTGGCTTGACAGCTACACCATCTTCTTCCCCTTCCTGTTGTTGCTGTTGCTGCTGATCATTGTTGTCACCTAGTTCATCACCTCCTTCTTCCACCAATAAGGGAACATGCCATTCTTCATTAGCACTCATGGCTTCCATCATTAACCTACTCATGAAAAAATACATCTCTTCTCACAAAAAATTTATGAGTAGAGGGATTAAACAGTTTGTAAGCCTTAAATTTTGTACAATACCCAACAAAAATACATTTGATTCTCTATCTTCCTTTGGGACATGAGCAAAGGTTTTAGAGTGAAAAACACTCAAATTCTTAACTACAAGCTTATAACCAAATAAAGCTCCAAAAGGAGTTTTGAAATCTAAATTTCCTGTTGGACTCCTATTCTTTAGATATACTGCAGTATTAATTTCTCTAGCCCAAAACCCCTGTTGGGACTCAGAAATGTCATATTTTCATCCACCTTTTTCTTCACTATTCCTTACATTTCATCATCCCATTAACCTTTTATCATATCATCTTCATACATACATTTGGGTTTCACCTTCTTATTTTCCATTTTATTCATTTTTGTATTACAAGTGAATTTCTGATTAATTATTAGAAAATATACATATTTTTATATATATCTCAAGAATATGTGAGTTTTGTGATGTGTGGGAAATATGTGAAGAATTAATTCCAAGAGACTTATCCATATCTCCTCCACCATATTAAGGAGATAATTATGCAAGCCTATTCCTAAGGAGAAAATCATGGAGGATTTGGATTGGCATATCTTATCCAATTCCTAAGGAGAAAATCATGGAGGATTTGGATTGGCATATCTTATCCAATTCCTAAGGAGAAAATCATGGAGGATTTGGTTGGCATATCTTATCCAATTTCTAAGGAGAAGATCATGGAGGATTTGGTTGGCATATCTTATCCAAGATATGTGAGAGATTTATTGAGAGATTTGTGGGATCATATTTTGTAATAATGGGAAAGTAGTTAAAAATGCTTGAGAGATTTGTGGGATCATATTTTGTAATAATGGGAAAGTAGATTAGTGGATGATCATTATGAGTTGTTACTCATCCCATTGTATAAATAGGAGTACAATCTCCTCCATTTGTAATCTGGAAGTTTTTGTAATCTTAGAATTTTGAAATAAAGGATCATACTTCAATTTTGCTTCTACATCTGAGTCTCCACTGAAGTAGTGTGTTGGTGGAGTTATGGAGGGACCCCATGGCCTCACTTGCATGCTTATTTGTTTATAATTTACTTTATGTTTTTGTTTGATTTCAGCTTTCAAGTTTTCTTAAGTGTTCTAATATTTGAAGGATCTTATTTGAAGGTGTTCTTGTAAGAGAACCGTAAGATCTCAGACAATTATTAGATGTAGGTTTATTTCATTTCAGCTTTTAATTTCTTATTAGATGATCTAATTTTGGAAGAGATCTTGTAGAATATGTTCTTGTAAGAGAATCATAGATCTCAAACAATTGTTAGATCTAAGTTTGATTAGTTATTGAAAGAGATCTTAATGAATATGTTCTTGTAAGGGGACTTTAAGATCTTGGACAAATTAGGAATCTTTCTAGATCTATATATTTTAGATAAGCACTTCTAAGTTTACCTTCCCAGGCTGACATTAAATTAAGCTCTAATTTGCATATGCATTTTAGACCACACATTTTGGCGTCATTGCCCGGGAAGTGAAACTAGAAGGATTTAGTATTTATTTTATGCATTTGTTTTTCTGGACTAATTTGTGGAACTTGGTGACAACAGGTTCGTAAAGGAGTTCAAAGTTTGGAGCATTCTTTTTTTTCATTTTTGCACATAGATAATTTAAATTTAGTTTTTTTTAAACCCCCCATTTCTCACTAATCCATCTATGGATGAGGGCTTTGACAATGTTGAATAGGTACTTCTTGGAGAGCAAGGACAATAACCTTGAGCCAACTCTAAGACAGGATTCTCACATACTTGCAAAACATAATGTAAAATTTTTAAATCTTGATGTGAGCATGTTCGAATTTTTAGTCCGTAGATGGCTTCACTGGAAGCATGCTTTTACTTAGAAAATAAAACATATTTTAAGTTAATGTGGAATAGATTAGAAAAAATAAAAATGAGATCTCATTAGAAGTCATTAGAAGTCATTAGAAGTCGTTATCATTAGAAGTTTTTAGATTTGTTTTCAAAAAAATAAATCATCATGAATAAATGCAGTGGCACATCTTTTCATTTCTATGTCTTGTTTCTGTATCATAGGTGAGCCAGGAGCCTGATTATCGGAAACATTTGTCTTCCGAGAGTCTAAATGCCCCCGTGACATTGCAGAAAGAGTGTAGATAATGCAAGGTTTTGTCGCCGATCTTAATTATGTTTTGTCGCAAATGTTAATAGTGTTTTATCCATCCATGCTAACCTGCATAAATAAAAATAAATCAAGGGATTAGTATGCTCTCTTCCCATGCTTCGTGCGATCTGGAAGATTAGAAAATCTATTGATTAATTCCAATAAAAATACTTTTGCTGGAAAATTGATCTGCATGAGCGAAAAATCATCTTAATTTTTTTTAGATTTTTGTTTAAAAAAAATAAAAATTATTATTATTATAAAACAATAAAACAATCAACAACAAACAAAACACATAATAATGCGAAACACTACAACACCATAAGTCACCAAATTTTGTGCAAAACCGACTCCTCTGTTCATTTGTGTGGCTTCTCTTACCATAAACGATGGGTCGGTCTTTCAACATCTCATATTCTATGGATCTGGTAAATGCCCCTGACCCCGATAAAAGTGGATGTTGACCCATCACGCATCTGTATGAAACACCTCGAAAGCCTCTGTATGAAACTCAGCACGCGTTTGAAGCAAGCAAGTATTTTGACCTTGGAGTATTGATCTGGATTTTGTTCTAAATAAAAGTGATTTGTTAAGAAGCGTGGGAGCGAGGGCTACGCAATAAACCTTCAGTGAAACTTAGAAGATTTGGCTTGTTTCTCCAATTTCATTTTCTATTGGAAGCAGCCGACTGTTGTTGAGCTTTCATCCATAACCCTCATCGCTATGGTGACCAATTTCCGGAAACTTGGCCGGCCCACAGGCCATCGAATGGCCATGCTAAGAACCATGGTTTCCCAGTTGATTAAGCACGAGCGGATTGAAACCACTGTTTCCAAGGCAAAAGAGGTAAGACGATTGGTAGATAGAATGGTCCAGCTTGGGAAAGAGGGCACTGAATTAGCTAAGAGACGCGCAAGTTCTTTTGTTCGAGGAGATGATATTGTTTATAAACTTTTTACTAAATTTGCTTACTGATACAAGAATAGAGTGGGTGGCTACACCAGATTACTTAGGACTCGCATAAGACAGGGTGATGCTGCAGAGATGGATTATATTGAATTTATCGACCACGAGAATGAATTGAAACAAGCCAAACCAGCTGCTCCCTTTTAATCCATTTTAATGCTAGTTTATTTTTAGAAATTTACTTGTTGATTTCTTTATTAAAAAAAATGATTTTTTTAATTTTGTTATTAAAAAAAAATAAAAATTGAATTTCATTCTTTTGTTTTTTTATTTAAAAAAAAAAAAAAAATTTCACAAAATTCATGCAGGTCTGAAAATAAAAAAATGGAACACCTGGAAACAAATTTTGAGGATCGATTTATCAAACATTTGGAGGATTCTATAAATGATGATTATCTTGTTGGCATAACATATTTCTGTTGCATGCTTTTATATCACCTACTCATATGCAGACCACAACAGATCTTTCTAATGCCAATCTTTTTGCCGAGCATATTTCATCTGACACAAACAGGGAGTATTACTTTTCATGGTTATTTTAAGAATGGATTGATTTTAATATCATGATTAAGTCAATTTCAACACTTTGATTGTCCTTAATATGTTTTATTTGGTATGAAATTTTTGTGTAAGAATCATGAAGGAAATGGCCATTTCTTCTTGAACACACTTATGTTTTCTTTCTACCAAGTTTTTTTTTATAGGTTACAGGATAATCAAGTGATCATAAGGAGATTACATTGTGATGACAATTGGTCTTCCAAAGACTCAATTCATGAAAAATTCTAAAGACAAATCCATCTCCACAACCACTACCTTGCACCTCCCTTTTTGAAGCACATTTTGAATTCCACCAATTTTAAATTCATAAAGCATGACATTTCCATATCCATTTTTCACAGCAAGAGTTCATCTTCATACACCATGCATTTCCTTACATCCATTTTTGGATGCTTGAAGGAGCTAATTCTTCACTGCACATATCATGACATCTGTAGGAATTTACAGGGTAAGTTCCTCAGAAAGAATACCAAAAGGACACTGCTCACAACCAGATCACAGATCAATACACCAGTATTTTTGACGTGGTTAAAACCCTCAAAGAGGGAAACAGTCCACGGCCTGTCCCAACGTGGGTACTATAGGCAATTTATTAATCAAAGAATGAAAATTTACATAAGCTTCTCTCATGCACGGATTACCCGAACAATGACCCTCCATGCGCTTTAAATAGAACTCATGGACCAATCGGGTGTCAAGCCACGGATCAAGTGTCGGTAATACCGAGGTGAGAGTGAACTGTCGGATCACTACATATCGTGACCGTCGGATTGTAAGTTACAAAATGTACAACGGTAAAGAAAGACACTTTACCTAACTCTATACCTAACTCTATACTAGACCAAGTTGAACTTAACTATATCCTATGTGTCGGAATATCCTAACATCCCCCCTTAAGAACAACTTGGGATAGGATTGAAGGATTTACAAATATGACACAATAGGAGAAGGAAGGAGGCACTAGAGCCTATCCCCCCTTAGTGACAACTTCCTGAACTCCAAGCATATAGCGAAGTTTAGTGAACTTCGCCTCTATGAGAGCCTTTGTGAAGATGTCTGCAACCTGATCATCTGTTGAACAATATTGCACTTCAAGAACATGGTCATGAATGAGCTTTCTGATGAAGTGCATGTGTAGTTCAATGTGTTTGCTGCGCTGATGCTGGACTGGATCTTTGCATAGCTGAATGGCACTTTGATTATCACACCAAAGTGTGGTTCCACTCCACAACGATCCTTTTGCGTCATGATTACGACTCCTTGTTTTACAACGATGAATAAAACTCATTCCCTTTCCATGATTACATTGCCTTGTTTTCCTTGCCATGCTAATCCACACTGCTTGTCCGTGAGTTCTTTCCATTTATAGTCCTACCAAATCTTTTTGTACAAACTCGCATTGACTGATGTGGGATTCCTTAAGGCCCACCTTTCAACAAGTGTTGCCCCATCGACATCAGCACCTTATCTGGGAAATAGACTAGAGTTCCTTTTGAGTACCTAGAGGCTTGCATGCCTTAATGGCAAGTTCTCTCGCTGACAATCATGGGAATACATCAATGTCCCTTGATCTTCAGATCTTGCAAGTGGATTGACCTCAACACATCCATTCGCACTTCACAAGATGTACTCGGGTACCTTGGCACTCATTGACATCAATGGTGAGTTGCCTTGCATTGGTTAACGGCATGCATCAATGGCCGGTAATCCAATGATTTCTATTCATGCTCGACATCGACACATTCATTCACATGTTTAGAATTGTACCATCGGGTTTGTAGCGGGTGAAGACTATACACTTTTCACGACTCCCTCAGCAGTTACAACAGCGTGCATTCTGATCTATGAGAGTACCACAGTTCCACTTTCAGCATTTATCCTTTCCATGATTCAGCATCAGTAGTCCAGATTCCTTCATTTCCCAGGATCCAGTAACAACAACATCAGTCACATTTTCTTGATCCAGCAGTAGCTACATTCCTCTTGCATAGTTCATCATTCTTGGGTAAGTAGAGGTATGTTGTTTTCTAATCTTTAATCATGCAATTCCTTATATGCTAACTTGAATATTTTGGAAAATTCCCTCACCATACTACATTTCCTTTCATGAGCCATGTCAAGTTGCATGAGGACATGCAACCAATTCAGTTGAGGGGGGCAGAACTATATTCACTTCAATGATTCCATTTCTTCACCACACTACATATTCACTTCCATGATTCCATTTCCTCACCACTATCACTCCATGTTTTCTCATTTACCATTCACCAACATTTATTTTCCAGTGATACTTTGTTGCACTTTGCTTCATACGTAATATTGGCTTGCTTCATTAATATTACAAAAAGGGCTTTCTTATGCAGATTGATAGCTTATGATTTCCGGTGAGTGTTTACATTATTATTGAAGAAAAGAGAACAGAAAACGAAATGAATGTTGTTAACACAAGAACCAACATTCTTTGTATTCATGGTTGTCACACAAGAACCAACCATAAGAAAATGTAAGTTGTTACTCATGTCTTTCACATATCCTGGAAACATTCATTATTAAAGACATCATCATGTAAAGCCAAAGTTGTTCAAGATGCCAAATGTTGTTCAAGAGACCCATGCATGGTTGCATGAGGACATGCAACAAATTCAGTTGGGGAGGATGTTGGGACTCAGAAATGTCATATTTTCATCCACCTTTTTCTTCACTATTCCTTACATTTCATCATCCCATTAACCTTTTATCATATCATCTTCATACATACATTTGGGTTTCACCTTCTTATTTTCCATTTTATTCATTTTTGTATTACAAGTGAATTTATGATTAATTATTATAAAATATACATATTTTTATTTATATCTCAAGAATATGTGA
This sequence comes from Pinus tabuliformis, assembly GCA_031772625.1. NCBI lineage: Eukaryota > Viridiplantae > Streptophyta > Pinopsida > Pinales > Pinaceae > Pinus > Pinus tabuliformis. The sequence continues at coordinate 777,975,049 of CM062812.1, read as the reverse complement.
GTTTTGTGATGTGTAGGAAATATGTGAAGAATTAATTCCAAGAGACTTATCCATATCTCCTCCACCATATTAAGGAGATAATTATGCAAACCTATTCCTAAGGAGAAAATCATGGAGGATTTGGATTGGCATATCTTATCCAATTCGTAAGGAGAAAATCATGGAGGATTTGGATTGACATATCTTATCCAATTCCTAAGGAGAAAATCATGGAGGATTTGGTTGGCATATCTTATCCAATTTCTAAGGAGAAGATCATGGAGGATTTGGGTTGGCATATCTTATCCAAGATATGTGAGAGATTTATTGAGAGATTTGTGGGATCATATTTTGTAATAATGGGAAAGTAGTTAAAAATGTTTGAGAGATTTGTGGGATCATATTTTGTAATAATGGGAAAGTAGATTAGTGGATGATCATTATGAGTTGTTACTCATCCCATTGTATAAATAGGAGTACAATCTCCTCCATTTGTAATCTAGAAGTTTTTGTAATCTTAGAATTTTGAAATAAAGGATCATACTTCAATTTTGCTTCTACATTTGAGTCTCCACTGAAGTAGTGTGCTGGTGGAGTTATGGAGGGCCCCCATGGCCTCACTTGCATGCTTATTTGTTTATAATTTACTTTATCTTTTTATTTGATTTCAGCTTTCAAGTTTTCTTAAGTGTTCTAATATTGGAAGGATTTTATTTGAAGGTGTTCTTGTAAGAGAACCGTAAGATCTCAGACAATTATTAGATCTAGGTTTATTTCATTTCAACTTTTAATTTCTTATTAGATGATCTAATTTTGGAAGAGATCTTGTAGAATATGTTCTTGTAAGAGAATCATAGATCTCAAACAATTGTTAGATCTAAGTTTGATTAGTTATTGAAAGAGATCTTAATGAATATGTTCTTGTAAGGGGATTTTAAGATCTTGGACAAATTAGGAATCTTTCTAGATCTATATATTTTAGATAAGCACTTCTAAGTTTACCTTCCCGGGTTGACATTAAATTAAGCTCTAATTTTCATATGCATTTTAGACCGCACAACCCCTTAGAAATATTCTTACCTTTTAACATACTGTGAGCACACTCCACAAGGGTTCTATTCTTCCTCTTTGCAACCTCGTTTTGTTGAGGAGTGTGGGGTACTGTAAAATGTTGTTGTATCCTATGATCTTTGCAGTATTTGAGGACATGAGATTTCTTGTACTCTCACCCTTGATCCGAGAGGAGAATCCTAATGCTCTTACCTGTGTGCTTTTCAACCATACTTCTAGACTCCTTGAAGTATTCAAAAGTGTGGCTCTTCTCCCTGAGGAAATTCACCCAAGTAAATCTAGTATAGTTATCAATAAACAATAAAAAGTAGTATGCATTATCTGATGATCTTGTCTGCATAGGCCCACATAAATTGGTGTGTACCAGCTCGAGCATATCTCTCCTCCTTTTATCAACATTCATAGGAAAGTCATCTCTGTGCAACTTTCCCAGTGCACATGCATCAAAATCAATATGAATAGGTTTTAAAACAGGAAGTCCCTCGACCATACCTCTTTTCTGTAATAGAAGCTGATCATTGAGATTGATATAGCCAAACCTATGATGCCATAAGTCCATTGTAGTCATGGCAGATGATGTCAATGCCTGATGTGGTGCGCTTTTGACATTTAGCTTGTACAATCTTCCCACACGAATACCTGATGCAATAGGCTTCATATGATCCAATAGGTCTTTAATGACGCAATATGATTTATAAAACTCTACCTTGATATTCTGATTAGTTACCGTAGAGACAGAGATCAGATTCTTTTTTATCCTAGGTACATACATCACATTATGAATATGTGTAATATTTCCATTAGGAAAAACAATAGGAATATTACCTAACCTTTGAATTGGTACCATCTATCATCGCCAAGATAGATGTTTGCTCCACTGGTGGTCTCTTCGAAGCCTTCAAACCACTCTCTATTCCCTGTCATGTGGACAGATGCACCTGAGTCCACAAACTAGGTATTCATCATCCTTGGCCGAAATAGCAGAGTCAGGTATGAACAGTCTGAGGTTCTGACTCTGTTCCTCATTTGAAAAATGACCTTCATGTTGTTTATGTCTCTTCTGAACTTAATAAAACTTCTTCTTCATGCAATATCTGGCTATATGGCTGGTTCTACCACAATTAAAACATTTTGCCACAGAGTCATTTCTATTGAAAGACGTACCTTGAGGTGGGGGCATCTTTCTTTGTGGGGCTCCACTGTTATTATATGTTGCATCTAGCTTTGATTTGAAGGGCTTCTTGTTTACCATTAAGACCAGATATGAACTCTAAGGTTTATGAGACAACCGCCTTTCCTCCTCTTGCATGAGGATCCACGTCAATTCTTCAAACACGGGGGTTTTTTCTCTTGTATTCAAGCCACTGATGAACATGTGATACTCGTCGATCATACCATTCATGGTAATTGTGACCAAATCAATATCTGACACAGCTTCACTGATATCACCCAGCTTGTTCTTGAGCTCCTTGTTCCACGAAATAAATGCTACAACTGTCTCATTCTCCTCCATCTTGATGGAGAGAATCTTACTCTTCAAGAACAATAATCAATTGGTGTTCTTGACCTCATAGAGATCCTTGAGCATCTTCCAGATTTTTGGTGCAGTCTTGCAATCACGGATATGGGGAATAATGCAATCTTTGACTGACAATTTCAGGAGCATTCTTGCCTTAGTCTCTCACTTGTCCCAGTCTTGGATTGTTGTTGTTGTTTCTCCTGTAGTTAGGTTTGACTTCACCTCATCATGATTCAAAATTGCCCATGCATTATGTCCCTCAAGTAGGGTTTGCACCTTAAATTTCCAACCAAAATAATTTGATCCATCCATATTGTTATTCTCATTGAGGTATGCTTCTGCTAACTAATTATTCATATTGAATAAAAAGAAACTTCAACCTCAGCAACTAAAAAAACAAGATCTTTAAAAAAATAGTGCAAATGTCAGATCCAATGAGCCGAGACTTCTCTTTTAAAACAAAATCACCCCCCTTTTTTAATTAAACAATTAATCATTAATCTCAACATATGTAATGTATGTGGTTGGTGTTATGTGTGTAATGTCAGACCCTTTTCATGTTTCTAACATGGTATCAGGTATTAGAGCTTGTTCTCGCATGACTCCCTCAAAGGAGTGCCAGAAAATGTGAGAGAATATTAAACATCATTGTTTATGTGTATATATTAATATAGATCTATGTGTTGTGAGATTATAGTTTATTCTGTCAAGTGATCATTGTGAGCTAGAGGTATTCAATAGATTTCTCTGACTGAGAGCCACTGTTTGGTGGTCGATAGAAGGTGTAATCTCGGTTTGTCAGTGTTAATCAATTTTTTTAGCAGAAGGAGTGGTTCAGACGGATCTACGTACTTCAGGAATAGTCTGATCTACCTGCTTCAGGAATATTCCAGCACTTGTTCATGTGTGTAGATTTCTTCCCCTCCACGTTTGCTACTTAGAAATTTTGCAGAACATAATATTTCCAACACCAACCAACAACCATCTAAGCATTGATTTCCGACACTTGAGGTATCAATCATTAATCACAAAGAGCAAAAGTTTTTAGGTCAAGAGGATTCGCATTCGTTAACGATGTAAGATTTTATGTCAGACGAAATATCTGTTGATCTCTAGCAACGTTTGGGAAGTGAAACAATTCCACTTGAAGAAATAGACCATGGCCATGCTGTGTCATTGTAAAGTCAAACAGGCAACCAATCTCACCATTTGAAATCAAACCAAGTCCACTATGGATCTCTCATGAATGATACGACATGGCTGTGAAATTATTGGTTTTTTATAATTATTTTTGATTTCTGGAAACGTCCTTAGGCAGACTCTTAGTCATCGATATACTTCCTTTTCCTTTTGGTGATGATGGTTCAATCAAATATTCATTGGCAGATCTTTGAATAAGGACAAATTTCCGCCACCTGCAGCCCCTTGTCAATGAAGGGTATGATGGGTATAAGTACATCTTAGTTAAGGCCATCAGTTGCGAAGAGAGTCTAAAAGCATTTGGATGCTTACAAAGTGGCCTCAAGTCAATTGGGAATTGTCTTTATCTAATGTTAAGGACAATTATATATGGCTACGAGGGGTTATTATTAGGTAAATGTGATATTGCAATTTGGATGTTAGTGGTTTTTATGGTGCAATTATTAAAGTGTGTGTTTATCTATATATTTTAGTTTGTGGTGTGAATTGAAGTAGTATTGTGTTATTATATTGTATAAAAATCAAATGTAGAACCACAAAGAACACTCTTCATGTTTCGGGAGCATTAGTCATAGGTAGTTCTCCATAAAGTCAAGTAGGTGTAACTCGTGGTGCTCCAGAAGCGTAAGGATAGGTTATTTTATAAGATCAAGTTGTAGAATTATTTGTTAAAGAGATTCTGTACCTAGAATGATATCCTAGATAACTATTGAATATAGCGGAAGGCCATATATTCCACAAATGGTGGCAGTTCTATAGAATGGTTGAGTATTGACACTGACCCATTACACTCCATGAGGTTCAGAAGCGTGAGTTTTTCAAAGCACTTCAATGATGGTTTGAAGCGGTTATGTCTTAAATAGATCAAGTGGGGAGCTCAAAAGTGTGGTGAAGGAAAGAGCGAAAATCGTGATATTTTAGAGTGGATACAAGTGCTAGTGATGACCATATTAGACAAATTTGAGAGAGATTCATTTATTGTTGTAATGTCTATTTTATTTTTTTCATGTAAGCATTAAGGGAGGGTATTGGAAGTAATGCTTCCATGACCTCCAAGTATTCATGAATTGTAATTGTGTGAGTTACTAGATTAGTAGTTGTACAAGCTATTTTTAGTAATCTAGAGCCATCATTCTTACATATAGAAGTACTTTATATTCTTATATATGTAATGTGCGTAAGATGAATATAATTACAGTGTGTGCAATCCCTCTCGCTCATTTCAAATTTCTAACAATAATAAAATCTCAATTAAAAAGAATGCACATCTACATATTTGAGTTGAGGGTTTCATGCCTTCCTCCCCTTTCCCTTTCTATGGTTTTGAACATTTAAATTAAGGTTCCATTAAGATCAAAAAGGTTGGGTATACACTGCTTACTCATATTATAATATGCATTTTTAAATTTTAAAAAATTTAATCGAAATAAATTATCTTTAAAATTATATATTTTAGTAATTTTATTAACTTTTGTTATAGTTTTCACAACACTGCATATGATTTCAAAAATAATTATTGTCAAAAGTTATGATGGAAAAGGCATTCCATTATAGAGTAGATAATAGGAATTGATTTGTTCTTTTTAGAGGCGGACCCAAAAATATATATATAAAGAGAGGGAGGGGATTACTTGTAGGGAAAAAAGGCATGTAGAGACGCAACTATCACTAACTTGTTTTATGTTAACAATATGTCAATCTAGATACTAATAATAGAATAGACAATAGAATAACCAAACTCTTTTCAACGAAATGCATATTTAGATAATTGATGGCTTCATGCCTTCCTTCACCTTCCATTCTTATTGCTTTAAGCATACTTACCAAATTTGAATTAGAATTCAAATTCAAATTCCATTAGATATGGGATAAATTTTATAGTATACATCTTAGGCATACTAAAATGTGTATTTTTTTAAATTTTAAAAATTTTCTACTAAGATTAATTGTATCTAATTTTAACAACTTTAATACTTTTATTCCATTTTCTTATAGTTTCCATCACTTTATATAGGTTGATTTAATTTCAAAAAATCCTTAGTGGAAGATACATTTCTTTACGATCTCGGTTGGATAGTTACACTATTTTCCATCAATATTGATCCTTTTAAAGTGGAAACACTAGAGAAATCAACTCACAAGACCATGTTTATTGGCATCACCCAATTTGAAAAATTAAGTTTAGGCCTAAAACCTTTCGGAAGTAGTTTGAGCTATTAAATGGCGTTTCCTGGGAGTAAAACTTTGCCACTGAAATGCCACACCTTGCTATGTTATTCTCCACAGGGAGAGCTTTCCAACAACACAATAATCACCTCAGTCAGTATCTATATCCAAAAATTTTACCATTCGAAAGATTACCTTCTTGTTTTGACGACCATAATTCGAGATGATGCATGTGGGCACTATTATCCATGGAAAATGGGCTAGCTACATGACAATGATGAAAAACACTGAAAAAGAGTCCCTATTGTAACACTAGTTAGGAGTTGAAGGAGAAAACCTAACTACTAAGAAGTTATTGGGTTGTGTTATAACTGGGTCATCATGCTTCCATTCTATTTGAGTGAATTTTGTTCCATAGATGAGTAGAGTAGTCTGGAGTGGATAAGGAGAAAACAAACATAGATGATTTTTTCATTATCACATCTCGATGGCCACATGTCTCATTTCTTTATACTTGTATTGAATCTCCATTCAATGAAAGAAAGCATAGCAGCCTCACCTTCCAGCTACTTTTTTCTCCCGAAGGGGTTTCCTAAGTTTCCATAGTTCTATTAGTAAGTCCCCATTCTACATAGATTTTAAATATTTTCCACATTTTCCTTATGATATTGCATATAGGTAGCAAGGAGGAGTGAGGGAGGATATTACTAGAGATTCCTTAAGGGTAGAAAAAAATGTTGAGAAGACCATGTAATTCCATATATAGGTACATGAGACACTGCAAAAGTCATAGAAAAAACAGAGGGTTATGTTGATCAACACTAAATAGAGAAGTCATGTAAGGTGGGAAAGAGAGTTTAATTGCAATTAAACAAGGAGAGGTTATAGGGTCTTGGTAAGAAAATCAATGTTCTGCAATATTCTCCCTTTGAGATATTAGAAAAGTTGGGAGATAAGACCTATATACTCATTCTACCCCAATACATACACATTTACTTATTCATGAATGTAGAGAATCCAAAACTTTATGAGTCTACCATGTTAGACTAGGAAGAGTAACAATTCCTCCCTTTTGTAGAGGATTTGGCACAAGATGACCAAGTAGAGATGAAAAAAGATACAATTTTACAAAAGAGTTCCACAAATACATGATACATGTAGCATGCCCTTTGGGATAATAGGTTGGAAGGATAGGTTCCAGGAAAAGCTAATTGGTACACCTGAGAGAAGGTGAAGAAACATTTCCTCGAATCATTTAGTAGAATATTTTAGGACAAAAATCTTCCCAAAATGGGGAGGTTTGATCGATATTGGATCACTATATTATTTTTGATCCATCTTAATGCTTTTAAGGTAAAAACCGTGGAGGAATCGACTTATAGAGCCATTTTTCTAGTGAGACCTAGTTTGTTAAAATTGGGTCTAAAACCTTTTGGTAGTCATTTGAGGAATTAAATTATGTTTACTGGGGTGTAAAACATTTTTTTTTTTTCTCTCTGAAGCAAAACACCATTTTTTCCTATTCTACACAAAACTAGCCTTCAGTGATGTAGAAATCAAATTAATTGGAGCATATATGCAAAAGTTATGCAACTCATAATTTGAACTTACTACTTGCACCACTACAATTCTATAGAATGTCATGTAAAATACCATTTTTAACTGAAAATAGGTGAACCACATGATAATTATGAAGAAGATTCCAAAAGTGTTCATATTATAACTCTAGTTCAAAGTTCAAGGAGACAAACCTAACCACTAGTAGGCTATCTAGTTGTGTTATAGGAAGGCCACTAGGAGGAAAAGGGGTTTCATGGATTTTTAGTGGATTTATTTCTGTGGATGAGAAAATTAGTTGAGATTGGATAACGAGAGAGAAAACATAGAGAATTTGTGCATTGTAGCAACCCACAAGCCACATACCTCATTTCTTTGTACTTGCATCCATTTTCCATTCAGAGAAAAAGAGAAGAGAAACCTTAATTTCTAGTTTATTGATGCTTATGAAAGAATTTTCCAAGTTATATCCTGCATTCTTATGGTTTTGAGTAATTTTATTTTGTATATTCTCTATTTTCTACATTCTACATATTGCATGCATGAAACAGTAACTTAATTAATCTAGAAGTATAAGGAAGAATAATTTTCATAGTATACATTTTGGATTTTTATGTATAATTGTATCAAATATGTTGTGACAAGCAATCTAGTGGAATATCCATGGTAGTTTTTGGATCACTTTATAGGAAAAATAAACATCCCCATTATATTTTGAAAAGAAAATGATAGAAATTGATTCATTCTTCTTTTAAGGGAGCCAATTCACTTGTATGTGAGCTAGGAAGATAGACATGTAACCATCACCAACCTACTTTTTGGTAAAAACTAAGTAAATCTAGATAAACTAGAATATGATTAAAATCACATATACTCGCGATATAATATGTAGAAGAACTATCAAACTTCTCCAAGAAAAATGCACACCTACACATTTGATGGCTTCATGCCTTCCTTTTCTTTCCATTTTTATGGTTTTGAACATTGTTATCAGGAAATTTAAATTCAAATTCCATTAGCTATGGGAAAAAAATGAAGTATACCTCTTATCCATAGTAACATATGTATTTTCTTTTAAATTTGAAAAATATTTTTATGGTAATTAACTATATCTAAAATATTAAAGCTTTAATAATTTTATTACATTTTCCTATATTTTCCACAATATTAGATATGTTCATTTAATTTCAAAAGACACTTATGGTGGAAAAAACATTTTTTAATAGGTCAACCAATCAAAAGTTCTCTCAGTTTGTTTGTGTGTGTCTATATATATATATATATATATATATATATATATATATATATATAGAGAGAGAGAGAGAGAGAGAATGCAACCATCCCTAATGTGCTTTGCTTATAAAATAAGCCAATGTTATATAAACTAAACTATGATTAGAGCCACATCACAAGGTCCACATGAGGCATCACACAATATTTCATCCATATTAGCTTAGCTCTACTAAACTAGTCTTAAGGTCTCCTTTTTTCCTACTATGTCAAAAATATTCCTTCATGAAAATTCTTCACTCTCGATGTGCTTCATGTATTACATTGATTGTTTGATATGCAATTTGTATTTGAAACGATTTTGATTGCAATAAGATTGAAAGAGGAACTGAGATTGGTTTGGCGCATTACTTTCATAGTATAAGAAACCATTCATGTCATGGTCATACTTGTGCTACCTCTATGATAAGAATTCATTTTCTTTGATCAACTTGCAGTGTATAATTTATTGCAAAAATTATAAGTAGTTTATATACATAAAAAGAATGATGCATAGGAAAATCAATCTTCCCTCATTCCTACTACCTAGTCAAAGTCAATCGCTCCTAGAATCCAAGTTCTTAAATCCAAAAGAACTTCAATTATCCAAGTTCTTAAATCCAAAAGAACTTCAATTATCATCTTTTCTCAATTCCATGAAGTTACAGAAACCATAGTTGACACACATACTTGCATATATGCTTGACTAGCTAAGGTAATAATAGCTTATCAAACGAGCCCAATTCAAACCAAGGGATAAATAAAGTGACTCAACTTCTGGCAAGTTATGATAGTATCTCTTCACTAGAGGTAGTCTCAAAGAGATTTAGGATCTCTTCATTCCTAATATGGAGTTGAAATTACACGGATTGAATTTTATGAATTGAATTTGGCCAGAAAACCAAGTCCAAGTAATCATTAAATTTCTTAATTTGATTTACCTATATAACCAAAATTATTAATTGTTTTTTAGAGTTTTTTATGATTTTAAGAATTATTCATTTCATAGGTACTCAAAACCTTATGAAGACATCAATTTAAAAATATCCCATAAACTTTCACAATAATTTTCTAACAAAATCAAATTATTAACTAAAAACTACATCTAATCACAACTTTGTTTTATATAAACCAAATATTAATGTGATGCATAATAACTTAATATGAAAATATTGACCAACATTAAAAAGCCATAAATAAAATACTAAAAACTATACATCTAAATACGAATTCTTAATTATAATAAAATTTTCTTAAATACAAATTCTTAATTATAATAAAATTTTCTTAAATACAAATTCTTAACTATAAATAAAGTTTTCTCTAATATAGAACTAGTTTTAAATAGAGTGTCTAACATTTTATTGCGTTCAGAAATTCACAAACACCACAGTACCATAAACGAAATCTCGATTGCCAGGAACTTACCATAGGCTAATAAGCCAGTCACACGCCTACTCAGACAACCCACTAAAATAATAGAATGACACGAATTACACACTCAACAATATATTCTATTAATTCTTGAATGATTACACACATATTTATACAATCAGTAGTCTTAAGATAGGAATGCTATCTTAGACGTATAGTAGTGTGGTTGAGAGATTCTCTCAACCACACACTAAACTAGGAGAAACTAAATTCCTATTACATAGGAACAAACTCCTCAAATAGAAAAGTACAACCATAGACAAGTAGGAATTAATTATTTCCAACTCCCCCCCTTAATGACTAATTGTCATGATAGTCAAATCCACCACTATCAGAATTGCATGTACAAAACCTCCAAAAACACAATCTGCCGCCCTCGGACAGATCCACAACTTCTCCGATCCCACGGATCCCCTTGAAGGTGAATTGGCGCGATCCTGAACGAAAAACCCGCACCCATTGGCGCGATTAATGGCCTAACAGATGCGCCAGTTGGCCTTCCTCGCATTGCTGTTAGCGCGAAAAACGCCAATCCCCTTCTACTCAGAAAAAAAAAAAACATCTGAGTCCGAGCAAGGTGTTCTGCAGTCCACCGGCTCAATTGAGCACAAAGCTCTCGTGTACACACAGCCACAAAGGCACGCTGACTCAAATCAGCCAGAGCTCAACACAGCCACGAAGGCTAGCTTGTCAAACAACGTGTTGACATCCACGATTCCAGCCACAAAGGCACCTCAAGCCACATAGGCGATTCAGCCACAAAGGCAAGCTGGCCACAAAGGCACTTCAGTCATAAAGACTATATAAATGGTTTCTGGCTCACCACCAACCCTCACATTCAGTGACAAAAGATGGCTTCAGGCTCACCACCAACCATAAACCATTACAAAGTGGTTTTAAGATCACCACGAACTTTCAGATGCCCTTAAAAATCTTACATCTGATTCCACATTTTGGAGTTTCAGAGTACATACAATGACTATTACAATAAAATGCTAGGGAGTCTATTCCACAAACCAAAACATCTACTTTGTTGTCCACCATAAACATTGTTGCTGCTCCCTTACCTCATCTATGAGGGGTCCACTGATAAAGAAACCAGAACATAGGCACTCACAGTCACACGAAGAGAACACAATTTTCCCTTCAAGAACAATAATCCAGGACTCCATGGTCCTATTCTCCGTCGCATTATCACACAAACGTGATCATCATGTAGCTCCAACCACTATTGTTTGATGCCATTTTCATTGTCATGTCATCATCGTATCTGGTAGTAGAACATTCCTGCAAATAAATTTGTCTATTGTTGGGATGGCAAATTCCAACATAGATTTATACTCGTGACAATAGTTTGCCAAGCTAACTGTCACAATAAGTAAATTAAATTTTTCCAACCAGATTTACTTTACTCACATGACCATTCAGCAAACAAACCACGCAGTAGACTGGTGTAGTAGCAAGGCATCAAGAACGTTGAAGAGGTCCACACACACCAACAGTTCAACCCATGCTGCTTTCTTCTCCACGCAGCAACTCTTTTCTTGCGTACGCAGGTTACACCGCAAACTTCATCTGTTTCATCCACAGGAGAATTTCCCATAGGCATAGCTGGGCTAGAATTCCCAGGGCTTGATGATGGTGTCAAGTCCAGAGACAGCAGACTCAAAATCGTTCACACAATTGCTTTCATCTTTCATAGTTGTCTGAAAGATATTAGTGGGCACCTCAATTATCTCTGAAGGTTCCTCGATTACAAATAGCCCATGAGAAGACAAATATAGATGCATTGATGGTTAAGTTATGACTAATAGTTATACTTATAACATCATCTACAGAATTATAAACAAAAGCAGCAGACTTTGCAACATATACAATTTGATCATGTTTTTGAAACGACAACCCATCAATTTGACCAGTCATATATGTTGGCAACACTTCAGGCACAGAATCTTCATTTTCCTTGATATTCTCTGAGTCCCATTTCTTCCCAGCAAATCGATCAAAGTGCAGTTGCTGCATTTCTGGACCACTGTCATACCAATCATTTTGTGTATTCTGTGGATGTCCAGCTGAGAGGACCCCACGACCATCACCAGCCACAACTCAGCTCGCTCGCTCCTTCACCGATCGACCTCAACCGGCCTTCGAAACAGGGCAAGCTCTTTTTCCCACTCTCTTCTCCACATGGAGAGCCAAATCTAGGCAGAAAACTTGAAGACTCCAGCATTTGCATCCTGTAATCCTACAGTAAATTGGAGTTCAAAATGCAGAAAATCCCAAAAAACAGGCCCGATGAATATACTGAACGGCGCATTTATATTTAAACGATGCATAAAACCCACGGCCAGGCGTGAATTCTGTCTAATACCCCTGAGTCGAATCTCAAGAATCGATCTGCATGCTCGTAATTGCCTAATCATCAACTGACAGTCATGATAGTCTTGACAATGCATATATAATCAGCTGACAAAGTCTCGGTTCCTTTCGGCTAACTGCCTTCAGCGCTCGGCCACCATAAATTAGCCACATAGTTCTCAATCACCCACAGGCGCTGTTGCAGAATGCTAGCTCCTCATGCAGATGGTTCACTTCCGCCAAAAAAAAAAAAAAAAAAAAAATTGTTTGCAAGGCTCGTCGAAAGGGCACAAAATTTGCAAGGAAGCCCATGGCTCCAAAGACAAATTGCAATGATACTGCTGACGCATATCTCCATTCGGTTTCTGTGCCCATTGAACTTGTATTCAGATGAACCTCCTTGAATAGGGAAAGAATATCGTAGCCCCGTGAGAAAGGTATTACGGCCTAAGGGAAATCAAAGCTGGGTGTCTCGCCTCATAGCGGCCTGCAACCCTCCTTGAGCAAGAGGCTGCAATCTCGGCGTTTCATTTCCTTGAAATGATTCTACAGCGTTTGTACATTGTGGGGTTGCGACTCGAAGTGGGTCACCCACACACCACAGACTCCTTTGCACGTAGAGTCCTCAGCATCCTTGTAGGCAACTCCACACATCGACAAGCCACTAGGCTCTCTACTCCAGTGGATCTCACTCTCAGATTGGCAGACACACCGCTGATCTCGCCACCACTCCACGCCAACATAAGGTCTTCCACACGTACGGCGGTCCATGACTAATATTGCTCCAACATCTCCATTGACAGAGAATCAAAACCAGCTTTAGAGACCCTTCTTAGCCCTCTCGCCGTACAACAATCAAACACAATAGCTTACAAAAACATTGCAGAACACGGCCCAAGAACAGATCACAATGGACAAACAAATACTAAACTCTTTATTTTCCAAGATTCACCATTGCCTGATCACCCTCTAATCATCCAGAGATCCACCAAGAGATACAGCCAAGCGGTGGGGGAATACCAAGATCATTGCACCATTAATCAACAAAAAAACAATCGTCTCCTGACGAAATGGTGTGTCGCACTTTGGTGGAAAGCCAAATATAAAAAAAACATCGGGACCTCTGGCAACCAGGCAATTCTCCTTCACATGATCCCTGAGATCCTTCTCCTTCACGCGATCCCTGAGATCCTTCACGCGGCCTCCGAGCAAGTCGCCTGCTATCCGGCAGCGAATCCACGTTCACGCAACAACTAATTTTCCACCACTAGATTTCGCCTGAAACGCGCCACTAGTTGACCAGCTGCTTACCAGGCCTCCAGGCAAGCAATTTCAGCAAGAAATTTCGGCCTCCAGCAAGAAATTTCTGCCTCCAGCACGTCTGCTTCAACGGCCTCAAGAAATTTCGCTTCCTGCTCAGTGTGTGGATCTGCTTCAACGGCCTCCACACCAGAGCTGGCCTCGATCAAGCAATTTTTGCAAAAGCTCACGACGCAGCCTTTGAGATTTCAGGACGTAGCCTTCACACTCATCCTCCACGGCAGTCTGATCTCTGCTGCCCCAATCGACCGCTGCGATTTCTTTACTCAGCCAGCTACGCTAACAGCCGAAAAGGAAAATCGCGGCCTTCTCAGACAGCAGCCCAAAACAACAGCAAAAAAAAAACGCAGCACTAGAACTGCTTTCTGATGGACAAACAAAAACTTTAATAAAGCTATACACAGTAATTTATTTCTCAATTATTTCCGTCAGCCCAGGAGGAGCCAAGCCCAGGAGGGGCCAGGCCCTCACAAGCTCTCACAAGCTCTGATACCAAGATAAAATTACACACTCAACAATATATTCTATTAATTCTTGAATGATTACACACATATTTATACAATCAGTAGTCTTAAGATAGGAATGCTATCTTAGACGTAGAGTAGTGTGGTTGAGAGATTCTCTCAACCACACACTAAACTAGGAGAAACTAAATTCCTATTACATAGGAACAAACTCCTCAAATAGAAAAGTACAACCATAGACAAGAAGGAATTAATTATTTCCAACTTTTATTGCATTCAGAAATTCACAAACACCACAGTACCATAAACGAAATCTCGATTGCCAGGAACTTACCATAGGCTAATAAGCCAGTCACACGGCTACTAAGACCGCCCACTAAAATAATAGAATGACACTGGGAAGCTAGAAAAACAAAAGAGGATTCCATTGTTACCCCTATAAAGTTGCCACCCTCAAAATCAATCCGTAGCTTTAGGCCAAAAGAGGAGACAGAAATGCCTCCTCGAACGAGGGTCAAAATAGAATTCCATTGTTACCCTGTAAAGTCAGTAGCTTTAGGCCAAAAGAGGAGACAGAAATGCCTCCTCGAACGAGGGTCCAAAAGATGTCTCTTTTCTAATAGCATTAAGAACACCACTCCCTTGCCCTTTCAAAGTAGCCTGGAAACCTCGAAAATCCAGTAATCCACCATTAAGATGGATGATAACATTATCTAAAACTTTGAAAAAGGTGATTTACAATTACTTGTCATATCTTTACAGAATTTATAAGAAAGTATATCATTCCAAGATTGATTGGAGCGAATATCAGATCGATAGGATTGAGTTCTGCTTCTTTTCACTCTGCATTCTGCTGACACGTGGTTAGAATATGATTTTATGAATGTCGGTAATGTCAAATTAGTTGCCATTCCTTGCTACAGCTTTATTCCATGAACCGTCGTATTCCCAAAAGTCAAATGCATGTTCATGAGTGCGTACACTCTGTATATAAATCTCGAGACCTTCTCTATTGTCTGTCCATCGAAAAAAGCTTTGTCTTCTTTTTGCTGGTGTTAGCGTCAGCTGGGATCATGACAGGTCGATATATTTGGCAATACCATGCAAGAGATGATAAAGAACAAATTAACTTGTAGTGTTTATTATCATATGTCCTCTAGTCTTCTAGTGTGTCAAAAAATGCAGGCAGCGGGTTTCAAAATTCTTTTTCATTGCCTTAGAATGTTATCGCATAGTCTTCTCATGTAGGATTTGTGCCCCTCTATGTTTTTGGTCCAGGTTTTGGTTCAGGTTCTAACTTTGTTGGTATTTGATTCTTTACTGTTTTTTCTTCTATTGCCTCTCGCATTGATGTTTTAGCTCCTAATTGTTATAGTTTCTTTTGGTATTTGGCTTCTCATGTTGAAGTTACGTTCGGTTTCTCAGGATAGAAGGGAGGAGGTTACAGGGAGCTCTCTTCAGTCCAACGAAAGGCCGTGTGGAGATGATTCAACTGCTGGTTCATGGACTCTATTATCTTGTAATGCTCGAGGGTCAGTATTCGTGGCAAGATAATGGTGTGCATGACACGGGAGCCGTATTGCCACTGTGCTGCTTTTACTTGGAATGAAGAGAGCTCTCAGAAGATCTGCTACCTATTTACAGTTCATGAGATTATATTTTGTTATACGGTAACATTTAATTATTTAAGTTAGTTCTTAGCTGGAAGCAGATTTAATCATGTCATTTGTGCTCTGGACAGCTATATATAGTTATGCTTGCTAACTCAGAATAACAGAATAAAAGAATTGTATGATTCCTTCATGCAGCTTTTTAAGATTTTTGCTTACTCGTAAGATTTGTTACACTACGTTATACTAACCACTTTACAGGCCAAGCTAGCAAGTTCGGGCTGGTTGCTCAAGAAGCAAAGTGATATCCAAACTTTACACACCATTACAACAAACTGATGTTGTGCATGTGCTAGAATGGACATGACCACGAATGGCCAGTCATCAACTCCAATCAGAGATAAGAAAGATTAGGATGTACTGCTTTGTTCTGATTAGAGACGAGGCAAATTGTGTCATGGATCCAATGCCATTAAACGCATTATAGCTTGTTCTATATTGCAACAGTTTATGCATATCAATTCTTCTTTTCTGTGTTACGTTATCGTAATATTATGAAGCTTCATGTTCTGATTCTGTATTCAATCATATGGTTCTATATTACTTTCGGCAAACTTTTTATAAATGCAAAGTTTGGTTACAAATTAGTTTTTCCCCGCTAAACAATACGATCTCCTTTACTGCGGCTTTTCATTACTGAATATTATGAAGCTTTATATTTCGATTTTATGTTTAATGAATTGTTTCTATTAATTTAACAAAAACTTACCAAAGAATCTGTCCTGCTACCTTTAAGATGTTGTCTTGTTTTGTGAATGGAAATGAAGAGCTATAGAGCTTCGAGAGCGGCCACTAGGGTAAAAGACGATCTGCACGGGAGCTGCGCAATGGATTCTTCGGCCCCCATCTAATGCTCCTCGTTTGGGGATCAGGATATCATTCAAGATCTGTGCTCCTCGGTTGGTCACTCTCTCCACCCAGGCATTTCCACTTCGCATCCGCTACAGCGTCGGTGATGGCCTCCTCCTGAACACACGAGAAACACAGATAACCTCTGGCGCCATGAAATCTTCCAGGTCGATCGTGGGCCTCTCGCGACCCTCCGCCGGCTTGTAAGGGAAATGTTATAGTGTTCCTCTCCCTCTGGAAATAGGAACCCTCGACCCTTTCGAACCTAGTCTCACATGAGACATTGCGTGCTGCCCCTTGATTGACCAACCACAAACTCTTCGCCCTCAAATGGTACATAAACAAGGCCAGGCCATCTTTTAAGCATGTGGTACTTAAATGGAGTCCAGCGGTCTTTAATGTTAGTTCTTAGAACAGAGTTGATTAAACTTCTATGGCAGCAAACAAACATCACAGACAAATCATAAACAATGGAGCAACTGCAGAAGAAATTGATAGCATAGAAAACATAACTTCATATTAAACCTAGATATTACACACAGAGAGGCATGGGCCTGCTTGCAATCACTGGCCAAAGAAATTACAAATTTATAGAGGCTGAAGGAGGATCTAGAATGTTGCATGTGATTCAGATGGAGATCTAGAAGATAATGACGGTGGTAGGTTTGGTGCAGGTGTGGCGGTGACGGCTCGGACGACGGACTGTTAGAGTTAGTGCCGTCATTCGC
The DNA here is from genome assembly GCA_031772625.1 of Pinus tabuliformis. NCBI lineage: Eukaryota > Viridiplantae > Streptophyta > Pinopsida > Pinales > Pinaceae > Pinus > Pinus tabuliformis. The sequence continues at coordinate 777,957,465 of CM062812.1, read as the reverse complement.
ACAGTGTTGAGTTTGGCTTCACACGTAACATTCTCCCACTTGAAGCCAAATAATAGTCATGAATCAAGTCACATCGAGTCCTACCATGCCTCTACATAACTCATGTTTATTTCGTGGTAGAATTTTAGTGAGCATATCAGCAGGGTTCCTATCTATATGGATCTTTTCCAAGGATAACTATTGTTCCTCCAACACATGCCGGATCCAATGGTACCTTAAGTCAATGTGCTTGGCTTTTGAATGAAATGCTAGGTTTTTCGCCAAGTGAATGGCACAATGACTATCACAATATAACACACATTTGTCCTATTTTATTCTTATCTCTCCTAGGAATCGCCGCATCCATAACATCTCTTTACAAGCTTCTGTTGCAACTATGTACTCTTTCTTCTGTTGTAGAGAGGGCTACTATTCTTTGTAGTCTTGACACCCAAGATATTGTTGTGCCTGCAAATGTATACAAATAACCTGTAGTGGACTTCCTGGTGTCCATATCTCCAGCCATATATGCATCTGTAAATCCTTCAAACACAGTCTCATCATGACTATAACATAAACAATAATGACTAGTACCCTTGAGATACCTCAAAATCCATTTTACTTCTTGCCAATGTTGTTTGCTTGGATTGGCAAGTAACCTACTCACTACTCCCACTGAATATGCAATGTCTGGTCGTGTGCATACCATGGCATACATCAAGCTGCCAACTGCTGAAGCATAAGGAATCCTGCTCATCTCTTCCTTCTCCTTTTCATGACTAGGACATAATTCAGTACTCAGCTTGAAGTGGACTGCAAGTGGTGTACCAACTGGCTTGGCATCTTTCATATTAAACCTGTCAAGCACCTTTTTGATATATTTTTCTTGTGACAGCCACAACCTTTTGTTTTTTCTGTCACGCATAATCTAGATGCCCAATATCTGTTGTGCTGGTCCCAAATCCTTCATCGCAAATTTGCTACCCAAATCTTTCCTCAACGTATTGATCTTATTCTTATCATGCCCAACAATCAACATGTCATCCACATATAACAATAATATGATATACATTCCTTGATCATACCTCTTGATATAGACACAATGGTTAGCTTCCAACCTCTGAAAACTGTGTTTCAACATGAATGAATCAAATTTCTTATACCATTGTCGAGGTGCCTGTTTCAACCCATAGAGACTCTTCTTCAACCTACAAACAAGGTCTTCTTTTCCTTTTTCTATGAAGCCTTCTGGCTGTTCCATATAAATTTCTTCCTCCAATTCACCATGAAGGAAATCAGTTTTTACATCCAACTGTTCACATTCTAAGTCTAAAGTAGCAACTAAACTAAGAATGACTCTAATGGATGACATTTTAACAACAGGTGAGAAAATTTCAGTGAAGTCAATACCTTCTTTTTGGGCAAATCCTTTCACCACCAGCTTTGCTTTATACCTCTCCTTCTTTTCGTCACCTTCATACTTAATTCTGTACACCCATTTGTTTTGTAGAGCCTTTCTTCCTTTTGGGAGGTTTACTAACTCCCAAGTTTTATTTTCCTGCAAAGAATTCATTTCTTATTCCATTGCTTTCTTCCATTTTTTTACTGTGCTTAACTTTACAAGCTTCTTGAAAACAATTAGGCTCACCTCCATCAGTCAACAAAATATAGTTTGAAGAAGGATACCGTTGTGAAGGCTTATGAGGCCTAGAAGATTTATGAACCAACTGTGGTGGTGCATTATTAGGTTGAATCTCCTGTAAAGGTTCCTGCAAAATTCCTTCTTCTTATTGTTCATCATTTTCCACTTGTTGTTCTTCATGCTCCTGACTTTGCTGTTCATTTTCTTACATTGGTGGGATGTTTTCTTGTTGCTCTTCAAATCTATCAATAACTTTCTTGAACTCCAACTCACCTACAATCCTCTTAAACATTTCTGACTCATTAAATATAACAACCTTGCTTCTAATAATTTTATGTTTGAGTGGATCCCATAGACAATAACCAAAATCTTCATCCGCATATCCCCAAAAAATGCATTTCATTGATTTATCATCTAGCTTAGTTCTATTTTCTTTGGGAATGTGTACAAATGCTTCACATCCAAAGATTTTCAAGTGAGAGTATGTTGGGTCCCTATAATACTAGTGATTACCCCATTACTATTGTAGTTATACCCCTTATTTATATTGTTGTGCCCCTATTACCCCCATATTATTATTTCTGTGCCCCATAGAATCCCTCTATTGTTATTTTTGTGGCTTTATATTATTATTGTTAGGTCGACTGGATTATATTGTGACTCCTTAGACTCCTATATATAGAAAGGAGGTTTTGTCATTTGTATCATCCAAGATTTGTTCATTTATGTAATGTAAAGGAGGTTGCCCCCTCGAAGAGGCTGAATTCTAAGGCATTGATCTATCTTTTCTATCTTTTCTTGAGCTGGTTTCATAACATTTGGTATCAGAGCTTTGGATTCTAGGGTTTCGCTGCTCCAAACAGGTCATCGTGGCATTTTCGCTATAACGTTTTTTTTGTGACATTTCAGAAGTTGCAAAAAAAACCCATTTGAGAAGAATTGATGCTGAACCTTGGGTCCGAATTTCAGAGCGTTTCGCATGATATGTTTGGAGATATGATCTGAGGAAGTTGGTCTTTTTGCAGACTCCTGAATTACATTCAAAACAGGTGACCTGGGAAAAATCGTCATAACTTTCTCTCTAAGGATCGGATTGAAATTTCGTAAAAAGGTACAGAAAGAGGACGGACTGTAGTTTCTTGTGGGTGTTTTTTAGATCCAAAGGTTGAAACAGTGACTCGCGGCACGTCGCACAAGTTAGCTCTACTGAACTAGTCTATAATCAAGTCATTGTGGGAGATTTCGTATAACTCTTCCTTGGAGAATCCAATTTGGGTCAGACTTGTGGCATTGGAAAGAGAACACAGAGAGCTACTGCAGGTCACAAGTTCAGAACTAGATGACTGGAAAGTACAGAGATACATCAGAGGCAATATCGAGCTCCTACAAAGTGAAAAAAGGTGTGTAGATTTTTTTAAATTTTTGCTTAAGCTTGGTTTGAAAATTTATTTTGAAGGAATTCAAAGGGCATAGTAGAGCATTATTATCGGTAACTGATGCCCCGAGGAAAGAAAATGCAAACACCTAGTAAGGAACCTGAAAGCTCTAGCATGACTCATGAAGAAGAAGAAGAAATGCTACATGATATATCAAAATTACAAGAACAAGTGCAACAAATGTCACACTCACAAAAGTTAACAGATGCTAAGATAAATGGCGTGGAAGCTAAGATGAATGGCATGGAAGCTAAAATGGACAATTTGAAGATAGATTTGAACACAAATTTGAAGACAGGCATGGCAGATTTGAAGACAGATTTGACTAATTTTCTACAAGAAATACTTACTAATGGTGAAAAGGTAGTAAAGGAAACTCATGATGAGAACAAAAGAAATGTTAATCATGATTCCATAGACTCTAATGTTGGATCGAAGAATCACCACATTCCAAAAATCGATATGAGGAAGTTTGATGGCAAGGATCCCGCCACATGGATATTACAGATGGAGCAATTCTTCGATCTCAATAATGTGCAAAACACACAAAAGGTACGTATGGCAACTTTATATTTGGAACCAAATCAGTTTGTATGGTATCAATGGCTTTGTTCTCGTAAACAATTTATCACTTGGGCAATTTTTACGGAAGAATTGATAGCACATTATGAGGATACAAAAAGCAACACTTTTTTTAGCCAATTGATAAGTCTCAAACAAAAGGGTTCAATAATGGAGCACATTGAGGAGTTCCAAAAATTGAACATAAGGGTAAAAGATATTCCAGAGGAGCATAGGATTGATGTGTTCATAGGGTCTTTAAAGGATAATATCCAACATGATGTGCGCCTTTGGGAACCTGATTCATTAGAGAAGGCATTCAGGTTAGCAAGAAAAATGGAAAGCAAAATTATGGCAACTAGGAAGCATACCATTCACAACTATAAAGACGGAAGTGTTGTTGCCCATAGTCTTCCACAACCTACAAGGTTGACACCACAACAATTGGAAGAAAAAAGAGCAAAAGGGCTTTGTTACAATTGTGATAGCAAATACACAAAAGGTCATAAGTGTGCTGAGAAGAAATTATTCTACATAGATTGTGAAGAGGAAGAAGAAAAGGAGCAAGAAAGGTCAAAAGAAGAGAATATATTCCAGGAACAAAGCCTAGATGAAGAACAAATAAATCCGACCATATCTTGTAATGCATTGGCGGGAATTACCACTCCTCAAACCATCAAGATAGAAGGACAAATCAAGAAGAAAAAGGTAATAGTGTTGATTGATTCAGGAAGCACCCACAATTTTATTCATTGTAGGGTAGCAAAAGAATTGAATTGCTTCCTATATCCAGCACCAGAGTGTCAAGTGATGATTGCAAATGGAGGAACAATAAATTGTTCTGGAAAGTGCCATAATATCAAGCTATCCATGGGAGAATATGTATTGACTAGCCCAATGCTTTCCATTCCAATGGGAGGTGCTGATGTTGTACTAGGAGTCCAATGGCTACAATCCTTGGGTACAATAGCTTTTAATTTTCAAGAACTTTTCATGAAATTTTCTGTGGAAGGAAAGGAAGTTGAATTAAGGGGTATTGCAGGGAAACCAGGAAAGATAATCAGCTCTAATGGCATGACAAAGCTTCTAAAAAAGGAGCAAAGAGGTGTAATTGCACAATTATGTTCGCTAGATGTTTCCACATTGGAATCATCTATTTCTCCAGATCTCCAAAAAGTCCTGGACAATCATTCCAAGGTATTTGAGACTCCCAAAGGTCTCCCACCTATGCGTGATCATGATCATGCTATTCATCTGATTCCAGGAAGTGTTCCTCCAAACATCAGGCCGTACAGATATCCATATGTCCAAAAAAGTGAAATTGAACGTATGGTTGCAGAAATGCTAGAGGCTGGTATAATTCAACCGAGTCAAAGTTCTTTCTCAGCTCCAGTAGTATTGGTGCACAAGAAGGATGGATCATGGCGCATGTGTCCAGATTATAGGGAGCTCAACAAGCTCACTATTAAAGATAAGTTTCCCATTCCTGTCATTGATGAATTACTGGATGAATTGCATGGATCAATTTACTTCACCAAGTTGGATCTTCGTTCGGGATATCATCAAATCAGAATGAAGATTGAAGACATTCGAAAACGGCATTTAGAACTCATGAGGGTCATTATGAATTTTTGGTCATGCCTTTTGGCCTTACCAATGCACCTTCAACATTTCAAGGTTTGATGAATTCAATTTTCAAACCATTCCTTAGAAAATTTGTGTTAGTATTTTTTGATGATATACTAATCTACAGCAAGTCTTGGAAGGATCATGTTGAACATGTTGACAAGGTGCTACAACTATTGGAGGAGAAACAATTATATGCAAAAAGATCCAAATGTTTCTTTGGAGTCCAGGAGGTGGAATATTTGGGTCATATTGTATCTCATGAAGGAGTTAAGGTAGACCCTAGCAAAATTAAAGCCATTAAGGAATGGAAAATCCCCACATCCATAAAGCATCTGCGAGGATTTCTTGGGTTGACAGGGTATTATCGCAAGTTTGTTAAGAATTATGGGAGAATAGCAGCACCTCTAACAACATTATTGAAGAAAGATTCATTTTCATGGACTCTGGAAGCAACAAAGGCCTTTAAACATCTTAAAGAGGCAATGTGCCAAGCACCGGTCTTAGCTACACCGGACTTCACAAAAACCTTTATTGTGGAATGTGATGCTTCAGGAAATGGAATTGGTGCTGTTCTAATGCAAGATGAAAGACCCATTGCTTTTGAAAGTCGTCCAATCAAGGGAAAGTTTTTAAGCAAAGCTATTTATGAGAAGGAAATGTTGGCAATACTCCATGCACTTAAGAAATGGCGACCCTACCTAATGGGAAGACACTTCAAGGTAAAAACGGATCATGATAGCCTTAAATACTTTTTAGAACAAAGATTATCCTCTGAAGAGCAACAAAAGTGGGTCACAAAGATGTTGGGTTATGACTTTGAAATCATCTACAAAAAAGGGAAGCAAAATGTGGTGGCAGATGCACTCTCAAGAAAGGATGAGGATGTGGAAGCATTGTTGTGTGCCATTTCTATTATCCAACCAGATTGGATAAACGAAGCAAAGGAGGAATGGAAGAATGACGAAGAAGTGTGGGCACTTATTCGAAAGCTACAACAAGATTCCAGTACTTCTGATACATTTAGCTGGCAAAATGATTCGTTATGGTACAAAGATCGCTTATACCTCTGTAAGAATTCCCAGCTAAAACAAAAGATTCTTATGGAATTGCACACTTCTCCCTTAGGAGGGCACTCAGGATTTTTAAAAACTTACCACAGGGTTAAGAAGGAATTTTTTTGGGATGGCCTTAAATCAGATATTCAAAAGTTTGTGGCGGAATGTTTGGTTTGCCAACAAAATAAAGTTGAAACAATTAAGACACCGGGTCTATTACAACCTTTATCCATTCCAAGCCAACGTTGGGAGGAGGTTTCAATGGATTTTATCACAGGTTTACCCAAGTCTGAGGGAAAGAGTGTCATCATGGTGGTAGTTGACAGACTTACCAAGTATGCACACTTTTGTGCATTATCACATCCATTTAAAGCCAGTACAGTTTCTACTGCATTTATGGAAACAGTTCAAAAGCTACATGGAAACCCAAAGATTATTGTAAGTGACAGAGATCCCATTTTCACTGGAAATTTTTGGACATAATTATTTTCTTGTCTTGGTACTCAGTTAGCTCATAGCTCATCTTATCATCCTCAATCTGATGGGCAAACTGAGATAGTAAACAAATGTTTGGAAGGATATCTTCGTTGCTTTGTATCTGATAAACAGACACAATGGGTCAAATGGTTGCCTCTGGCTGAATGGTGGTATAACACTTCCTTCCATACAACAACAAAAATGACCCCATTTATGGCACTTTATGGGTATCAACCACCATCAATCACATCATATTTAAGAGAAAATTCTAAGGTTCAAGCAGTGGAACATCACATCGAACATCAACAACAAGTCCTCCAACTCTTAAAGGATAACCTCGTGTTGGCACAAAATAGAATGAAACAACAGGCAGATCAACATCGCAGTGAAAGAAGTTTTGATGTAGGTGATTGGGTATTCCTACGGCTACAACCATATAAGCAAATGTCCCTAAAGCAAGCTAAGAAGGATAATAAATTATCACCAAAGTATTATGGTCCGTACAAGGTGTTGGAAAAGATTGGTACTATGGCATACAAATTGGAGCTTCCTGCAGCTTCTCGATTGCACCCAGTTTTCCATGTTTCATGTTTAAAGAAGGTTATAGGCGACAAGCTCCCAGTTCAAACAATATTGCCAGAACTTGATGAGGAAGGAAAAATTATATTGGAACCGGAAGCAGTCACAGAAACAAGAACTCGACAGCTACGAAATCGATCAATTTCAGAGTATCTTATCAAGTGGAAGAACTTATCCGCTGAAGATTCCACATGGGAGGATGAGAATTTTATGCAGAAGTATCCAGAACTACTCAAGCGTTGAGGACAACACTTTTTTGAAGGAGAGGGGCATGTTGGGTCCCTATAATACTAGTGATTACCCCATTACTATTGTAGTTATACCCCTTATTTATATTGTTGTGCCCCTATTACCCCCATATTGTTATTTCTGTGCCCCATAGAATCCCTCTATTGTTATTTTTGTGGCTTTATATTATTATTGTTAGGTCGGCTGGATTATATTGTGACTCCTTAGACTCCTATATATAGAAAGGAGGTTTTGTCATTTGTATCATCCAAGATTTGTTCATTTATGTAATGTAAAGGAGGTTTCCCCCTCGAAGAGGCTGAATTCTAAGGCGTTGATCTATCTTTTCTATCTTTTCTTGAGCTGGTTTCATAACAGAGTAATTGAGCTTCTTACCAGTCCAAACTTCTTCAGGGATACCGCCATCCAAGGTTGTAGTTGGAGATCTATTTATGAGGTAGCAAGCGGTCCTGACTGTTTCAGCCCAAATTTTTTCTCCAAAATAGAATTGGACAACATATTTCGCACTTTTTCCATAATGGTGCGATTCATCCTTTCTGCTGTTGAGGAATACCAGGCACAGTCTTCTCATGCTTTATGCCAAACTTGTTACAATATTCCTTAAATGCATTTGAGCAATATTCTCCACCATTATCTGTTCTTAAACACTTCAACAATTTGTTAGTCTCTCTTTCAACAGAAACATGGAATTTTTGAAATATGCCAAGTACTTCACTTTTATTTTTCATAGGGTATGCCCAAACCTTCCTCGATGCATAATTTATAAATGTTACAAAATATGATGCCCCCCCTAATGATTTGATGTTAACAGGCCCAAACACATCTGAGTGTACTAATTCTAACACATTTTTCTTTTTGTCATGACCACCTCTAAGGAATGAAACCCGTCTTTTTCTACCATATATACAGTGCTCACAAAGATCAAGATTGTAGGATTTCAAACCAGGTAATAAATTTTTACCAACAAGGATTTTTAATTCCTTCTCGCTCATGTGACCCAAGCGCTTATGCCACAGATCTGTTGAATTTCCTTCTTTTGTGATAGCAGCCAAATCTGATTTTCTTATCAGTGCCTTCAATGTGTATAATGTTCTCGTCTTGGTTCCTTTGGCCATGACCAATGCTCCTTCGCTAATTTTCCAGCCTCCTTTTCTAGAGCATGTGGAATAGCCTTCATCATCTAGTCGTCCCATAGAGATTAAACTCATGTGCATTTCTGGTGCATGCCTGACCCGTTTCAACAATATATCTTATTCATCTTTCATCTTGATCTGGACATCTCCCACTCCAACATTACTGTAAAAATGGTTATTCCCCAAATGCACTCTACCATAATCACCGGGATTATGTGAAATAAAACTATCTTTGCATGGGTTACATAGTGAGATGCCCCAAATTCAAGAATCCAATCAAAGCTACTGCTAGATGTATATACACATGCATCCTCTATTGAAACAATAAACAACACATCACCATCTATGGCTACAGCAGTAGTCTCACCTTCATTTGTGCTGGATGACTTGTGATTTGTACTGGATAGTCTCTGATCCTTTTGCCCTTTCTTACAAAATCAACATTCTTTCTTCATGTGACCAGGTTTGCCACAATGAAAGCAGATGATCCTGCCTTTCCTTGATTTTGATCGACCTCTCGATTTTGATCGCCCTTGTAGGCCTCGATCCATTCTCCTACCACGATCAGCTAGAGCTAGAGCTTCTCCTCCCTGGTTTTCTGCAATTGACTTGCATCGTAGCTCCTCATTCATTAAACTACTGCTGACATCATCAAACTTTAGGGTCCCTGCAGTTGTTGAAGTGCTCATGGCTACAATTAAATTTTCCCAGCTGTCTCACATAGAACATATTAGCAAAATGGCTCTAATTTCATCATCTAAAATGATTTTAACAGAGGCAAGCTTATTAGTAATAATATTAAATGCATTCAAGTGCTCAGCAATCGAAGCACCCTCCTTCATCTTGAGATTATAAAGCGTTTTCATCAATAACACTTTGTTTGATGCCACGTTCTTCTCATATAAATCATGGAGCTTCTTCCATAATCCTTTTGTTGTCTTTTCTCTGGACACATTGAAATACACATTCTTTGCTAGATATTGGCGGATTGTTGCGATCGCCTTTCTATCTAGCTTATTCCACTCTTCATGTGTCATCGATGAGGGTTTCTTTGTTGTGCCCTCAATTGGCAAACACTGATCCTTCAAAATCAGTATATCCTCCATCTGTGATTTCCATAGGGCACAATTAGCCACGCTCAACTTCTCCATATCTGTAACTGTTGTTTCCATTTTCAATCAAATTCATGTCCCAAAACACAAAAACGCCACTTAAAAATAAAACTTTAATTATTATAACTTTTGCCAAAATCAATCTCCTTTTAACTCCCTTTTTTTTTAACCACTTAAAAAGAATTGTTTACTCCTTTAATAAACCTCCTTTTAATAAACTATACTTTTTATGTTTTAAATAAAACATAAAATCCAACATTAAAGATATATGAAATCATAGTAATAGGTTAAAAAAAACTTTCGGCTCAAGTTCACACGTACGAGCTCTCATAAAAAACATAAAGTCTTCACACTTCAATAATAAGTGGCTCGTATATTTATCTGAAAACCTTACAGCATGGCATCGAACTCCACATTTGGCACTCCAATGTCAACAGTCGTCCTCTTTTCCCGCAATCTCAGTTTTTTCTTCAACAGTAGTCCTCCCTCTTGTTCTCGTCCATTTTTTTTTTTATGGTGGTCCTTTCAATCCAGGACTCCAATCAAGCTCTCTTGTTGGGGACAAATCTCGGCAACCTTCGATCAGTCCTTTTGAAGGCTTTTGCGCTGTTTGATGCTGGGAGCTTTGTCTAACGCTAAGCTCAACACTGGTGGCCCACTTAGCTTCAGTGCTCAATCCACATTTTACTCTGATGCCTTCATTGTTGGCTTTGAAACAGTGAATCAAACAACTTTGTTACAGGACATTGCTCGCTCCATACGCAGATTTACTGACAGTGGCGCCTTCTGCGGTTCTCAAGCTGTCAACGCACTGCGCCCTATTCAAACAACTCTCAGGGCTTCACTGTCTACAATTAACTAGACTACAGGCAGCTTTACTATTCATATGATCAGCACGGCAACCTCCACATCAGAGAGCCCTCCAGCGTTCTCTCCACCAGGCTTAGTGGAACATGGCTCTGATACCAGTTGTTAGTTCTTAGAACAAAGCTGATTAAACTTCTATGGCAGCAAACAGACATCACAGACAAATCATAGACAATGGAGCAACTGCAGAAGAAATTGATAGCAGAGAAAACATAATTTCATATTAAAACCAGATATTACACACAGAGAGGCATGGGCATGCTTGCAATCACTTGCCAGAGAAATTACAAATTTATAGAGGCTAAAGGAGGATCTAAAATCCTGCATGTGATTTAGATGGAGATCTAGAAGATAATGGCGGGTAAGTTTGGTATAGGTGTGGCGGTGACGGTTGGGACGGCGGACTGTCAGAGTTAGTGCCGTCATTCGCACAGTGTTAAGTTTGGCTTCACACGTAACATTTAACAATCACCGAACCACTGAATCTCTAATCCCCCTCATACTGGTGATAGAATATCCAAATGTAACAATCAAACTACTTTGAGAATGGGTGGCTCGTTGCCTTCCTTCGGTTAGTTATAAATTTAGAATTCAAATTCTATTAAAGGAGAATGCACGTTTATAGATTTGATGGCTTTATGCTTTCTAGTATTTTTTATAAAATTTCAATTAAAAAAAATTTGGAGCATATCTCTTATACATCATTCATATATATATATTAAAATTTAGAATTTTTTTAATATAATTTTATCTATTTTTTCTATAAAATTTCACAATATTTTATATATTTATATAATTTTATAAAATGATGATATATATATATATTTTTTTCATATTTTAAATTTATTTTTCCGTGATAAATGTTGATATCTCATTTTTTGGATCAGATAAATCTTTATAAATATTGTAAATAAGAAAATAAAGATTATTAGAAAACAAAAACTTTGGGAAATAAAACCCAATAATTTTCTTCTCCATCTATATATTCATATATTCATGTTTAATCTGAATGTAAAATATAAATCAATTAATGGAATTACCTCATGTAAAATACAATTCCATTAATGAAATACAATTCCATTAATGAAGTTAACTCATGGCCTTACATAGTATAAAAACCAGCTTCTAAAATTACATAGTATCAAAACCAGCTCCCAAAATTAATTGTTTCTGGTGTAACTCCTGCCATTGTCTGCCATTATTCTCATTCCCCTGCCTCTCTCCCTTGACAAGAAAATCTGTTTTGATTCCCTGCTTTGTCCTCTGTGCCCTGAATGCATATAATTCTCCGCTCCCACTCAAATTTCGTTTCAAATTCCTCTTGAATCTCAAATATTTCTGCGCACTGTTTTTTGATTGCCGTGCGCTAGTGTATCTTACTTGTGAAGTCGCAGCCCAAGCTCTCTCGGTGCAGTTCTCTGCATTGTCTAGTCATTGTAAAGAGGATTCTCTCCATAAGTGTACACTCCCCTTCCTCGTTGCTTAGAAGTTCGAGAGTGATTGTTTAGAGAGAGTTTTGATACTTCTAATATGAATGACTTGTTGGTTCTAGAGTCTGATCCGCTATAGCCTACCAGTCTTCGTCTGAGGAGGTAGACGGTTCGCTAGCTACTGTTTCTTTGGAGTTTTCAGACAATCTCTTGTGGTTTTCCTCTTCTCTGATATTAGAAGAAGGTTTGGGTTGTTGTTGCTGGGCTCTGTGTTTAATGAGCAGAGCCTTGGTGAAGCACGAATCGGCCTTGATGGAGAAGCCGAGATTGGAAACAAATTTACCAATGTCGTTCAAAGCAGCCGAGAAGGTGTGATTGGTATCGGCATTGAGAAAGCTTTCGAGCTTTGCAATGATATCCTCCAGAAGTTTAACGGCCGCCATGAGTGTCGTTCTAAAGTTTGCTTGTGTTGAGAGTTGAAGTAAAGTCGCGGGTGTTGAAGCCGCTGGTTTGTACAACAGATTCTAATTTGATGAACCATATTGTGATTTCAACAAACATCTTTTCATTTCATCGTTCGAATAAGGTATGGTGTGAAATCATTTTTCGATGCCTACACCTTAACCATTTTTTAAGATAGGTATTATATAAATCGTGAAGCCATGTTCCATTAAAGTTCTTTAGGGGTGCATTTGGTTTTTAAGAGGACGTACGGTCATTATAAATGGTGGGATAATTAATGATGTTTTATAATGTTTTATGTCCCTTTCTTAAGACCATAAAATGTATGAGCGGAATGGTGTATTTTTTTGAGGTGTGAATGGTGTAGTTTTTAAAAGGAGTAAATGGTGTAGTTTTTAAAGGTGTGAGTGGTAGATTTTTTTAAAGGATGTGAGTTTTGTTGGAAGGAGGTGTGAGTGGTATGGTGTTATATGATAGTATATATTGGAGAGCTTCTTATTTTTGAAGATATAATTGTATGTCAATTAATCAATGGTAAAGATACATTAGTTTTATTGTAAGTATTTTGTACCGAGTTTAAAATTTATAATGTATTTACTCATCTCCATTGTGGGAGTAGTTCTCTCTAGAAAAGAGAATTATCTTGAGTGGTCCCGGAAGATAAAACACACCTTCATTTGCAATGAGTTGTGGAAAGGGGTTTGTGAAGGAGAAGGAGATAATGCACCTGAAAAACCAACTTCAGTTACAGAGCTTTCCATTTGGGAAAACAAGAACAACAAGGCATATGCTTTGATTACAACGTTAGTAAATGAAGAGGTGAGTCAACATAGTTATGCATTTTTAAATGCCTTTGAAGCTTTAAATAAGTTGAAGGAATTGTATGACTCACACTCTGAAATTGTAATTGTTCAATTGATGATTAAGTTGTTCAGTCTTGAATTGAAAAATGAGGACCCTCTTTCCTTAGCATTAGAAGTAAGATCCATTATGAATGACATAAAAGCCGCTGGTGTTGAAATAAACATTCCTCGCATAGCTTATGTCAGGGCACTATGTCCCACCTATTCACATTATCTTGAGTCATTGCAAGCAAGTGGAAATCTTAAGGAGATTACCTTTTATTCCCTTGAGAAGAAGTTTGTTGAAAGAGAAAAGGATTTTGGGAAGAAGGAAACTCCTCAGTCTACTGAAGAAGTTATGTGCCTTGCACAAAAAGAGATGAATCATGCACAAGATTTTTCTAGAGGAAGAGGTGGCCAAAGAGGAAGAGGAAGAGGAAGAGGAAGGAGGAATTTTAGAGGCAAGGGGGAAGACATTTCCAAGGAGAAAGGTCTGATCTTCATTGCATATGATGCAATAGAGATGGACATGATGCTTCCACATGTAAGCTGCCTTGGGACAAAATTGAGTAGGAAAGAAATGAAGGAAAATGTAAAACACCTGACAAAGGGAAAGGTAAAGCACCCAGGTCCACTCATTATGTGAGTAACTGAAGACTTATTCAATGCTTTACTTGATTCATGGAAGGATGATTTGTTGCCAGTTTCAGGAGAAATTTTCCAAATGACTTTGAGGAGAGATTTCTTTGAAGAATTCATGGAGCAGTATACTTTACAGACAAGTCAAAAATCAAGCCATCAGGGTTTGGCACCATCATGCTCAAACTTCTTGGTCTTCTAGACTTTCTTCTACATGATGTTATATAGCTCCGAAAGTTGAGGAGAAATAAACTTGTTTTCTTTGGTCCACATCTGCTAACAAGGACACTCCATTCATATATTTGACGGAAAGGTTGAGTTCAAAAAAGCATCATATCACTCACTTGTCATGACAGGGATAGAAGAAGAAATATTTTTGAAGCTACAAGGAACCTCTACTCATGAACAAAACTTCTCATACAGTTCTCACTATGGTGAAGGTACATTTCCATCTAGTATTTTACGGCATGTTAGATTTGGACACTTGAACGATGACACCCTTCATTTGTTGAAGAAAAATGGTGTCACTGGTTTGCCTACAATTCCTAGGAAACTTAAATAATGTGATGATTGTATCTTAGGAAATCACAATAAGCAATCTTTTCATGATTCTCATTCCAGAGCACATAGAAAACTTGAACTCATTCATTCCAGTTTATGTGGCCCAATGCGTGTTCCTTCTACAAATGGTAATAAATATATGATGACATTTATTGATGACTACACCAGAATGTGTTGGGTCTATTTATTGAAGAACGAATCTGATGCTTTTGAAATATTCAAGAATTTTCATGCATGGATTGAAAATGATGCACAATCTCATATTGGCTTTATTCACACTAATAATGGAAAAAAATACACTTCAAATGAATTTAAAAACTATCTTCGTTAGCATGGGATCAAACATCAAACAACCGTGCCTTATAATCCCAAACATAATGGAGTAGATGAAAGAATCAATAGGTCAATCTTAAATATGGTATGTTTCATGAAGTTTTTCAAGAATGTTACGTTGATGTTTTGGGCTGATGTAGTTCTATGTCTTGTGTATATAAATAGTAGGTGTCCATCTAATGCTATAAAAAACAAGACTCCCTATGAAATTTGTTATGGAAACATTCCTTCCGTGAGGCATCTTAGATCTTTTAGTTCCACCTGTTATGCCTTGATACCTAAGGAATAGATAACAAACTCAGTGCAAGGAGTCGCAAGTGTATCTTCTTGGGGTACTCAAATACGTCCAAAGCATACCATCTTTATGATGAAGTCAATAAGAAGTTTATAATATCTAGATATGTGATCTTTCTTGAATCTTCCAAGACTAACAATGTTGTTGAGTGACAGCTTGATGAGTTGGATAGATTCGGACATGCAAAGTCCTTTCAAGAATTTGATAATGAGATTCCACATCTTGAAGGAGGGGATTCCTATACTGGATCAATATGTGGAATCTTCTCCTAAAGCGCTCTCTCTCCCACATGAATCTCTAGCCGTTGATGACACTTTGAGTGATGTGATTGAAAAAACTGGGAAGCTAAATCTTCATTCAGCCACAATTCAGTCAACTGAGCATCCTAGGCCATCACATAAAGGTCCTACAAAATGGTTGAGAAAGACACAACAAAGTGTTCATCCTTATGAGGTTGGAACGAAAGAAATAAAAAGTTCAACCAAATGAAATGGAGGTGATGTAGAAAATCCTGATTCGCTGGCAGATATGTATGTTTCTTATGATTGTGAACTAAATTTGTCTAAAGATTAAAAGCCAACATCCTTAAAAGATGCTTCTTGTCATGATGAATGGAAAGAAGCGAGACAGAAAGAATATGATTCCTTAATAAATAATGGCACATGGAATTTGGTTGATCGTCCATTGGAAACCAAACCAATAGGTTGCAAGTGGTTCTTCAAGAACAAGTATAAAGGAGATGACTCACTTGACAAGCATAAAGTGAGGCTTGTTGCAAAAGGTTTTGCATAGAAGGGATGAGTTGAATATGAAGAGATTTTTCCTCCATAGAGAAATGGGCTCCCATATGGACACTCTTTGCCTTGTTAGCAGAGAATGGTTGGAAAGTCCATCAAATGGATGTAAAAGCTACTTTCCTGAATGGAGATCTGAAAGATAATGTTTTTATGTCCCAACCAAAAGGATTTGTTGTGAAGGGTCAGGAACATAAAGTATGCAAGCTTGTAAAATCTTTGTATGGCCTGAAGAAAGCACCGCGAGCCTGGCACGATAAGTTAACTGAGCATCTTCCAAAACTCAACTTCAATCATTATGATCTTGATGATGCAACTTTGTTTATCAAGAAAGTTGTCAAAATAGTTGTATATCTTGTGGTGTATGTACATGATCTTCTGATGACAAGGAACAATGAGAGCTACATTGCATCCATAAAGAAGGTATTGAGGAAAGGTTTTGAAATGACATATTTGGGCTATGTTCACTACTATATTGGTATTTAAGTAACTTAACATCCAAAGTGTATATTTATCTCTCAAAAGAAGTACATTGGAGATCTGTTGAATAGGTTTGGCATGACTGAGTGGAATTCTTTAACTACTCCAATGGAGCTCACATCCACTGAAGGAAAGTAATTTGAGGATGCAACGAAGTATAGACAGCTGTATGAAGTCTCAAATAATTGACTACTACTAGAGCAGATATTTCATTTTTTGTTGGAATTCCCTCTATGTTTATGCAAAATCCTTGTGAAGGTCATTAGCTTGCTACAAAAAGAGTTCTAACGTACTTTAAGGGAACTAAAGACTTTCAAATTAAGTATACATAGGCAGGTGACTTCAACTTGATTGGATACTCTGATTCATACTTCGATGAAGATAAAGAAATTGGGATACCTACTTCAGGTTATGTTATGAGTCTTGGATCAGTAGTTGTCTCCTAAAGGTCATACAAATAATTAGTTCCAACAGATTCCACAACTGAGGAACAATATGTGGCAATGTTAGGTCCCTATAATATTAGTGACTCCCCCATTACTATTTTCATTATAGCCCTTATTGTTCATCTTGTGCCCCTATTGTCCCATATTGTTATTAGTGTGCCCCATAGAAGCCCACTATTGTTATTGTTGTGCTCTTATATTATTATTGTTATGTCGGATTTGATTATATTATGACCCCTTAGACTCCTATATATAAAAAGGAGGTTTTTTCATTTGTCTCATCCAAGAATTGTTCATTTGTGTAATGTAAAGTAGGTTTCCCCCTTGAAGAGGCTTATTTTGAAGGCGTTGATGTATATTTTCTTCTATTTTGTGAACTGGTTGCATAACATTCGGTATCAAAACTTTGGATTCTATGGTTTTGCTACTCCAAATAGGTCATTGTGGAAGTTTCATTATAAATATTTTTTTGTGATATTTCAGAAGCTAAAAAAAAAACCCAGTTGATTTGAAAGTGCTCTGAACCTCAGGTCCAAATTTCAGATCTCGTCTCACTATATTTACGGATATATGATCCAAGGATGTTAGGGTTTTTCAAGATCCTGAATTATATCTCAAATAGGTGACCTAGGGAAAAATCATCATAAATTTCTTTCTAAGCATCAGATTGAAATTTCGTAAGAAGTTATAGAAAGAGGAGGGCCTCTAGTCTTCTGTGTATTTGTTTCATATCCTAAGGTCGAAACAATGATAGGTGGTACTTCATACAAGTTTGCTCTACTGAAATTGTCTATAATGTAGCCATTGTAGGAGATTTGGCATAACTCTTCCTTGGAGAATCAAATACTGAACATAATTGTGGGGTTGGAAAGAGGACTCATAGGGCTACCATAGGATGCAATTTCATACCTTGGTGATCCGAAATTACAGAAATTCAATAGATTCAATATCAAGCTCCTACAAAGTGAAAAAAGGTGTGTAGTTTTTTTAAAATTTTGCATAAGTTGGTTTGAAAAATTAGTTTGAAGGAATTCAAAGGGCATAGTGAAGCATTATTATCATTAGTTGATGCCCCGAAGAAATAAAATGGAAATATAATCAACTATAATGGAATGAAAAATCTTCTAAAGAAAGAACAAGGAGGCGCGATTGCATAATTATAGTCGCTAAACGTTCCCACATCGAAATCATCTATTTCTCCAGATCTCCAAAAAGCCTTGGATAATCATTCCAAGGTATTTGAGACTCCCAAAGGCCTCCCACGTATTCGTGATCATGATAGTCCTATTAATTTGATTCCAAGAAGTGTTCCTCCAAACATCACGCCTTACAGATATCCCTATGCCGAAAAGAGTGAAATTAAACGTATGGTTGCAGAAATGCTAGGGGCTGGTATAATTCAACCTAGTAAAAGTTATTTCTTTGCTCCAGTAGTATTGGTGCATAAGAAGGATGGGTCATGGCGCATGTGTCCGGATTATAAGGAGCTCAATAAGCTCAGTATTAAAGTTAAATTTTCCATTCCTCTCATTGATGAATTATTGGATGAATTGCATGGATCAATTTACTTCACCAAGTTGGATCTTCGTTCAGGATATCGTCAAATCGGAATGAAGACTGAAGAGATTCCAAAAACAACATTTAGAACTCATGAGGGTCATTATGAATTTTTGGTCATGCCTTTTGGCCTTACTAATGCACCTTTTATATTTCGAGGTTTGATGAATTCCATTTTCAAACCCTTCCTTAGAAAATTTGTGTTAGTATTTTTTTATGATATACTAATCTATAGCAAGTCTTGGAAGGATCATGTTCAACATGTTAACAGGGCGCTCAAACTATTGGAGTAAGACAATTATATGCAAAAAACTCCAAATGTTTCTTTGGAGTACAAGAGGTGGAATATATGGGTCAGATTATATCCCATGAAGGTGTGAAGGTAGACCCTAGCAAAATTAAATCCATTAAGGAATGGAAAATCCCCACATCCATAAAGTATCTGCAAGGATTTCTCAGGTTGACAGGGTATTATCGCAAATTTTTTAAGATATGGGCAAATAGTGGGATCTCTAACAATATTATTGAAGAAAGATGCATTTTCATGGACTCCTGAAGCAACGAAGGCCTTTGGACATCTTAAAGAGGCAATGTGCCAAGAACTAGTCTTAGCTATGTCGAACTTCACAAAAACCTTTATTTTGGAATGTCGTGCCTCAGGAAATGGAATTGGTGTTATTTTAATACAAGGAGAAAGACCCATTTCTTTTGAAATTCATCCAATCAAAGGAAACTATTATCAGAAATCTATTTATGTGAAGGAAATGTTGGCAATACTACATGCAATTAATAAATGGTGACCCTACCTAATGGGAGGATACTTCAAGGTAAAAACGGATCATGATAGTCTTAAATACTTTCTAGAACAAATATTATCTTCAGAAGAGCAAGAAAAACGAGTCACAAAGATGTTTGGTTATGACTTTGAAATCTTCTAAAAAAAGGGAAGAAAAAGGTTGTGGTAGATGCACTCTCAAGAAAGGATGAGGATGTGGAAGCATTGCTTTGCGCCATTTCTATTATCCAACCAGATTGGATAAACAAAGCAAGGGATGAATGGAAGAATGACGAAGAAGTGTGGGCACTCATTCAAAAATTACAACAAGATCCGAATACATTTGATATATTTAGCTGGAAAAAAGATTTGTTATGGTACAAAGATCGCTTATACGTATGGAAGAATTCCCAACTCAAACAAAATATTCTTATGGAATTACACACCTCTCCCTTAGGAGGACACTCAGGATTTTAAAAGCATACCACAGGTTTAAGAAGGAAGTTTTTTGGGATGGCCTTAAATGAGATATTCAAAAGTTTGTGGCTAAATGTTTGGTTTTCCAACAAAATAAGGTTGAAGCAATTAAGACCCCAAGTATATTACAACATTTGTCCATTCCAAGCCAACATTGGGAGGAGGTTTTCAATGGATTTTATCGCAGGCTTACCCAAGTCTGAAGGAAAGAGTGTCATCATGGTGGTAGTTGACAAACCTACCAAGTATGAACACTTTTGTGCACTATCACATCCATTTGAAGCCAGTATAGTTTCCTGTGCATTTATGGAAACAATTGAAAAGCTATATGGAAACCCAAAGATTATTGTAAGCGAAAGAGATCCCATTTTCATGATTATTTTTTTTGGATATAATTATTGTCTTGTCTTGGTACTTAGTTAGCTCATAGCTCATCTTATCATCCTCAATCTGATGGGAAAACTGAGATAGTAAACAAATGTTTGGAAGGATATCTCCGTTGCTTTGTATTTGATAAATAGACATAATGGGTCAAGTGGTTGAATTACCCCATTTATGGCACTTTATGGATATAATACACCATCCATCACATCATATTTAAGGGAAAATTCAAAGGTTCAAGTAGTGGAAGATCACATTGATCATCAACAACAAGTTCTCCAACTCTTGAAGGATAACCTCACTTTGGCACAAAATAGAATGAAACAATAGGCAGATGAACATCACAGTGAAAGAAGTTTTGATGTAGGTGACTGGGTATTGCTATGGATACAACCATATAAACAAATGTCCCTCAAGCAAGCTAAGAAGGATATTAAATTATCACCAAAGTATTATGGTCCGTACAAGGTGTTGAAAAAGATTGGTACTATGGCATACAAATTGGAGCTTCCTTCCACTTCTCAAGTGCACCGAGTTTTCCATGTTTCATGATTAAAGAGGGTTATGGGTGACAAACTCCTAGCTCTAACAATACTGCTAGAACTTGACAAGGAAGGAAAAGTCATATTGGAACCTGAATTAGTCACAAAAACAAGAAATCGACAGCTATGAAATCGATCAATTTCGGAGTATCTCATTAAGTGGAAGAACTTACCCACTGAAGATTCCACATGGGAGGGTGACAATTTTATACAGAAGCATCCATAGCTACTCAAACATTGAGGAAAACAATTTTTTGAAGAAGATGGGCATGTTAGGTCACTATAATACTAGTGATTCCCCATTACTATTGTCATTGTAGCCCTTATTGTTATTGTTGTGCCCCTATTGTCCCCATATTGTTATTATTGTGCCCTATAAAAGCCCACTATTTTTATTGTTTTGACCTTGTATTATTAGTGTTATGTCTTCTTTCATTATATTGTGACCCCTTAGAATCCTATATATAGAAAGGAGGTTTTGTCATTTTTATCATCCAAGAATTCTTCATTTGTGTAATGTAAAGGACGTTTCTCCCTCGAAGAGGCTGATTTTGATGGCGTTGATCTATCTTTTCTTCTATTTTGTGAACTGGTTGCATAACAGGAAGTATGTGAAGTAAAAAAGGAAGTTGTGTGGATCAGGAACATTTTGGAAGATTTGTAGGAGAAACAAGTGCATTCAATTCCTCTCTTGATTTACAACACTTCTGTAATAAATTTCGGCAAGAACCCAAAGTTCCATGATCGAACGAAGCATTCAATACAAAATACCATCTGATTTGACATCACGCTGAGGTCAAGACAATCCACCTATCCCATTGTTCCACAAATGAGTAGATCACAAACATCTTCACCAAATCACTTGGAAGAGAAAAGTTTTAAAATTCAGAATGATGCTTGGGCTCACAAACATCACTTTAGATTAAAGGGGGGAATGTTTTTATGTCCCAACTAGAAGGATTTTTTGTGAAGGGTCACATAAAGTATACAGGCTTGTAGAATCCTTTTATGGCCTCAAGCAAGCACCACGATCTTAGTATGAGAAGTTAACTGAGCATCTTATGAAAATCAACTTCAAACATTATAATCTTCATGATTCAACTTTGTTTGTCAAGAAAGATGGAAAAACAGTTGTATATCTTGCGGTGTATGTAGATGATCTTCCGATGACAGGGAACAATGAGAGCTACATTTCATCCATAAAGAAGGAATTGAGGAAAGGTTTTGAAATGCAAGATTTGGGCTATGTTCACTACTATCTTAGTATTGAAGTAACTTAACATCTGAAGTTTATATTCCTCTCTCAGAAGAAGTACATTGGAGTTATGTTGAGCAGGTTTTACATGACTGAGTGCAATCCTTGAACTACTCCAATGGAATAAAACTTAAAGCTCACATGCACTGAAGGAAAATAATTTGAGGATGCAACAAAGTATAGATAGCTCATAGGAAGTCTCAACTACCTCACTACTACTAGACCAAACATTTCATTTGTTGTTGGAATCCTATCCAGGTTTATGGAAAATCCTTGTGAGGGTCATTGGCTTGCTACAAAAAGAGTTTTAAAGTGCTGGAAGGCAACTCAAGACTTTGGACTTAAGTATACATAGGTGGGCGACTTCAGCTTTATTGGATACTTTGATTCAGACTTTGATGGAGATAATGAAATTGGGGTACCTACTTTAGGTTATTTTATAAGTCTTGGATCATGAGTTGTCTCCTAGATGTCACACAAACAATTAGTTTTAACAGATTCTTCAACTGAGGAAGAATATGTGGTAGCAGCTGAAGCCTCAAAGGAAATTATATGGCTCAGGAAAATTATGAAATATTTGTAGGAGAAACAAGTGCATTCAACTCCTATCTTCATTAACAACACTTGTGCAATAAAGTTGGCCAAGAACACAAAGTTCCATTATCAAACGAAGCACATTAATACAAAATACCATCTTTTTCGACATCACATTGGGGCCAAGACAATCCACCTACGCCATTATTCCGCAAAT
The DNA here is from genome assembly GCA_031772625.1 of Pinus tabuliformis. Classification (NCBI taxonomy): domain Eukaryota; kingdom Viridiplantae; phylum Streptophyta; class Pinopsida; order Pinales; family Pinaceae; genus Pinus; species Pinus tabuliformis. The sequence goes on along the minus strand of CM062812.1, from coordinate 777,934,726 downwards.
GAGAAGATCACATACATCTTCACCAAAGCACTTGGAAGAGAAAAGTTTCAAAGATTCAGAATGATGGTTGGACTCACCAACATCCCTTTAGATTAAGGGGGAAATATTGACACTTAATCTTTGGGATTAGGTAAATCCATGTAAATATTGTAAATAGGAAAATAAAGAGAATAGCAAGACGAAGAGACATTAGGAGATGAAATCCAATAGTACCCCTCTCCATCTATATATTCATTTTCCATCTTAATGCAAAATAAAATTCTATTCGTGGAGTTACATCTTGGCCTGATAATAAAAATTGATTTTTTTTCTCTTCAAAGAGAAAAGCAATACATATATAGAAAAAAGAAAGAAAGCTCATCAAAAATCAATGTCGGAAAGTAGAGTAAATACACATGCAATTATATCCAACCATATTTGGATTTAAAAAATTTCTATTTCAATAAACTAGAATATCGTCAAAGCCACATCATACAATTAATGGAATTTGCAATGGAACAATAAAAAAGAGTGCAATAGAATATGCAATGGAACAATAAAACAGAATGCAAATCTACATATTTGATGGCTTCATGTCTTGTGCTTCCATTTTTATGGCTATTAATGTTCAAATTCAAATTTGATTAACTATGGATTTTTTTTTGGAATTTACCTCTATCATATGATATGTATTTTTTTTTAGTGGACATTAATTATGTCTAAAATTATATCCTTTAATAAGCTTATGATCTTTTCATATAGTTTCCACAATGTTACATAAGATAAAAAAAGTTATGGTGGGAAAGGCATTTCATTATAGGCTAGATGATAGAAATTGATTTCTTCTACCTTTAAAAGGGTCGAGTATGTATGTATATCTATATATATATATATATATATATATATATATATATATATATATATATATATATATATATATATATAACTGAGGAAGAATATGTGGTAGCAGCTAAAGCCTCAAAGGAAATTATATGGCTCAGGAAAATTAAGAAATATTTGTAGGAGAAACAAGTGCATTCAACTCCTGTCTTCATTAACAACACTTGTGCAATAAAGTTGGCCAAGAACACAAAGTTCCATGATCAAACGAAGCACATTAATACAAAATACCATCTTATTCGACATCACATTGGGGCCAAGACAATCCACCTATGCCATTATTCCGCAAATGAGAAGATCACATACATTTTCACCAAAGCACTTGGAAGAGAAAAGTTTCAAAGATTCAGAATGATGCTTGGACTCACCAACATCCCTTTAGATTAAGGGGGAAATATTGACACTTAATCTTTGGGATTAGGTAAATCCATGTAAATATTGTAAATAGGAAAATAAAGAGAATAGCAAGATGAAGAGACATTAGGAGATGAAATCCAATAGTACCCCTCTCCATCTATATATTCATTTTCCATCTTAATGCAAAATAAAATTATATTCGTGGAGTTACATCTTGGCTTGATAATAAAAATTGATTTTTTTTCTCTTCAAAGAGAAAAGCAATACATATATAGAAAAAAGAAAGAAAGCTCATCAAAAATCAATGTCGGAAAGTAGAGTAAATACACATGCAATTATATCCAACCATATTTGGATTTAAAAAATTTCTATTTCAATAAACTAGAATATCGTCAAAGCCACATCATACAATTAATGGAATTTGCAATGGAACAATAAAAAAGAGTGCAATAGAATATGCAATGGAACAATAAAACAGAATGCAAATCTACATATTTGATGGCTTCATGTCTTGTGCTTCCATTTTTATGGCTATTAATGTTCAAATTCAAATTTGATTAACTATGGATTTTTTTTGGAATTTACCTCTATCATATGATATGTATTTTTTTTTAGTGGACATTAATTATGTCTAAAATTATATCCTTTAATAAGCTTATGATCTTTTCATATAGTTTCCACAATGTTACATAAGATAAAAAATAGTTATGGTGGGAAAGGCATTTCATTATAGGCTAGATGATAGAAATGGATTTCTTCTACCTTTAAAAGGGTCGAGTATCTATATATCATATATATATATATATATATATATATATATATATATATATATATATATATATATATATATATATATATATATATATATATATATATATATATATATATATATATATATAGAGAGAGAGAGAGAGAGAGAGAGAGATTAAAAACACAAAAATGGAAGGGAAAGGAAGACATTAATCCATCAAATACCTAGATGTCAATTTCCTTTAAAGGGGTTTGATTGCCCCATTGCATATTTTATCATTAGTATCTAGATAGGCATATTGTTAACTCAAAGCAAGTTGGTGATGGTTGCATGTCTACCTACCTTTCTTCCCTAGAGGCAACTCTCTCTCTCTCTCTAATATATATATATATATATATATATATATAAAGTTAGAGAGAGAGAGAGTTGCCTCTAGGGAAGAAAGGTAGGTAGACATGCAACCATCACCAACTTGCTTTGAGTTAACAATATGCCTATCTAGATACTAATGATAAAATATGCAATGGGGCAATCAAACCCCTTTAAAGGAAATTGACATCTAGGTATTTGATGGATTAATGTCTTCCTTTCCCTTCCATTTTTGTGGTTTTAATCATAGTCACCAAATTTGAATTATAATTCAAATTCAAATTCCATTAGATATGAAAAAAAATTAGAATATATGTTTTAAGGATACTAAAATATGTATTTTTAAAAAACTTAGAAATTTTCTATGGAGATTAATTATATCTAGAATTATATCCTTTAGTAATTTTATTCACATTTCTTATGGTTTTCGTTATGTTATATATGTTAATTTAATTTCAAAAAAAATCATAGTGGAAGATACATTTCTTTATTTATCTTATTTGCTTTTTGAGTTGGAAAAGTGAAGGAATCAGATCACAATATCTTTCTTTATCGGCAGGACGAAATTTGGGAAACTTGAGTGTAAAACCTTATGAGAACTATTTTGAGGCATTAATTGGAATTTTAGGGGTTAAAACATTGTCACCTAAGAACCACACTTTTTTATGTTGTTCTACAAATAAAAATATTTCCAATGACACAAGAATCACCTCAATTAGTTTTTGTGTCAAAAGGTTTTTCCATTTGGAGCATGAATTTCATTTTTTAACCACCATAATTCGAGATGATGCCACACCAACATCGTTATACATAGAAAATGGGCTAGCCACATGACCATGATGAAAGAGACTCTATAAGGGTTCATATTGTAAGTCTAGTTAAGAGTTGAAGTAGTTGAACCTAACTACTAGCAAGTTATCACGGTATGTTATAATTGGCTGACTATAAGGAAAATGGGTTCTATTGAGTAAAGTAGTAAAGAGTGGATAAGGAGACAAAATTCATAGTTTAGTTTTTCACTATTGCTTCCCATGGGCCACAAGACGTATTTCTCTATACTTGCATCCATTCTCCATTGATAGAAGCAGAGTAGAGAAACCTCACCTTCAAGTTCATATTTTCTCCCGAAGGAGTTTCCCTAGGGTACAAATCGTGTTCTTATGTCTGTGAGTGATTCTATTTTTGTTTGTTCTCTATTTTCCATAGTTTACATATTTCATTGATGAAATGATAACTTAATAAATATAGAAGTATACAGAAAATTAATCTACATAGTATAAATTTCATATTATTAAGTATAATTGTGTCAGATCTATTGTAACAAATCATTTATTGGAATATCCATGGAAGTTTATGAATCATATTGGTATCGAGGAAGATTTTTTTAGGTATATTGTGGGAAGTTGTACGGGATCTAGATCAATTAAACTAAAAGTCACAAAATTCCAGTCATGTCTGACGAATCTATGAATAATCCTCATGATCTCATAGAGGAGAGGCTTAGAGAGCCCGAAGCATATGTTGTAAACATAAATCATAATGTGATCTCCTCATGATAGTTTTTACCAATAAGTTCACGTTATTTATACAATATGGAGGTTTTATCTTAGAGGTCCAATCACAGGGGAGATAGAGATTGGGAAAAAACGAAGTAGAAGAAAGAACCTGAAAAAAGTCAAGCTATTTTTAGTGCACTGAATTATTCATAGTCCCTATTCAAAATGGAAGCAAAGGTTGACATCAAGAAATATAAAGGTGATATTTATTTTATTAAATTAGATAATTAGTTGCAATAAATACACATTTATTTTAGTACTCATCATATAGAGAAATAATAGAAAATTTTGTTTGTTGGACTAAAATTAGAGGGTCGTGCCCTCACCTAGTGGGAAATCCACATGAATACCTTGACATTGGAGGAAGATGATTTAGTAACTAAGTGGGAGGATTTCAAAACACTCATAATGTCATAAATTTACCATATCAAATATGGAGAGGACCAGTCAAACTCGTGGCATTACATCAGGCAGAAGAAAGGGAATAATCTATAGGTGTACACTACAGAGTTAAAAAATATGGCCATAGCATGAGGTACTTGCGAAAGAGCCCATGTGTACTCCTCTAGATATCCATTTTAGAAATAAAGTGATGTTCTTCAAACCTAGATCAGTGGATGAGGCTTGTGTACATGCAGAGTACCTAGAGAAAATACACCAGAAGAAATTGAAATCAAATGGATTGAAGTAGAATGAGTGCTAGGGTGCTTCTAAGGTGTGGAAGAAGAAGTAAAAGTGAAAAAATATAAAGGATGGCAGTGATAGAAAACTAGTGCACAGATCCAAGCAACCACTATAACCATTGTAGCATTGATAAACATATAGAGGAGAAGTGTTGAAAGTCTCATTGAGAGCTTATCTTGAAGAACAAAATGAAAGATAATGGAAAGAAGAATCTCATGTTAACTCATTTTAGAAACTATGTAGACAATACCTTCTACATTGATGAGAATATTGTAAGTACATTAATGCAAAAGTAGGTAAATCTGAGTAGCCTTCAGCTAAGGGGAGAGAGAAAAAATAACTGACTCTTCAATATAAATATATAGGCCAGGAAGACAAATATTGATGCTTCATTTGACTCAGTATCATACACAAATATCATTTTATTAGACATAGTTAAAAAAATGGAATTATAATTCCATGATCATCCAATCCCATATGCTTTGGTATGGGTAAATAAGGATGGAGAAATTAAGATAACCAAATAGTGCACAACTTTATTTGGTATTAGTTCGTATTTTATTAATGAAGTAGAACTATCTGTATTTATATTTGTTGTATGTGGAGTCATGTTTGGAAGTCCCTACATGTACATGTAGGATACAATATTCATGTATAGAGCCAAATAGTACTACCTACTCAAGGACGATAAATCCTTCACCATCAACTTACACAAGGACAAGTCTAAAATTTTTCTTGTAAGTACTAACAATGCAAAGAAACTTATTAGTTATAGATAAAGTATGTTTTACTAGATTTAAGAAAAAAATAGTTTGTATAAGAGTCAGTAACAACAAAGGAATCCATAGGTTATTTTGATCCTTAGATGCCCCTGGGTCATGGTTTCTCAAGCCAAATATTTAGCATGTAATCATCTCACGAGTCACACAACCTAGCAAAAGAAAAACAACAAAGACATCCATGGAAGGGTGTATTAAGAAATAAAAGCAATAACTAAAAGAGTTTCTACAGGAATACAGGGATGTTTTCGAAGAGCCTAAATGGATAATGCAAGAGGGAAGTGGAGCACAAGATCTAGCTATTTTTTCACTCCCCATTTCTAAAAGTTGGATTGTATAGGAAATTCGTTATAGATGCGACTAAACTGAAAAATTGTTGAAATAACTACTAAAAAATGATGTCATTTGAATTTGTAAATCACCATGTGGGACTCCCATTATCATTGTGCCAAAGAAGGATGGGACTTGGTAGATCTATGTAGATTATAGGATGCTAAACAAAATCAATCTCAAGAAGAGGTCCCCCATACCTAGGATATATGGTATGTTGGATCATTTTCATGAAGAAAAATACTTCACGAAGCTATAGATAAAGTCTCAATAGCACTAGTTTTGTGTGAGAAAAGAAGATACCTAGAAGACTTCCTTCAAAAATAGGCAATATTTATATGAGTGGTTAGTCATATCGTTTGTGCTATGGAATGCCCCAACTACATTTATGAGGTTAATGAATGATATAATGGACCATTTTATAGATTAATTTGTGATTGTCTATTTATATGATAATAGTTTACAATTCTACCTAAGAGGAGCACATCATACATTTGACATGGGTGCTAGAGACATTAAAGAAGCATCAACTACTACCAAATCTCAAGAAAAATGGATCTTGCATAGACTTGTTTGGTTTATATTGGTTACGTGATAAGTGGAGGAGAGTTCAACATAGATCCTACCAAAATGGGGGCCATCATGAAGTGGCTAGTGCTTACTAATGTTATTGAGGTCTCAAGTTCCATTGGGTAGCACAATACCTGAGGAAATTTATAGCCTCATTTTCAACTGTAGAAGCACCACTCCATGCCATAAAAATGAGTCGCAAGAGTTTCTGATGGGGAAGCAATTAGTAGAGGGCCTTTGAGGAGATAAATCAAAGGATCAATCAAGCATTTTTTTTGGCATTACCATACTTGCAATAGTCATTTGATGTGGTTACAAATACAAGTGGGTATGTTGTGGGAGTGGTATTAATGCAAGGAGGAAGGCCTTTTTTCTACCATTCTAAAGCATTAATGTGGAATTTCTTAACTAATCTACCTATGACATGGAGCTATATGCCTTAGTAAAATCTATGAGGAAGAAAGAACACTATATAATGGGAAATAAAATAATATTCCACATATATCACTAGCCACTACAGTACTTAAAAATAAAAGTAAGCTACAATAGACCTGACATTAGAACTTGATGGCATTTATATAGTAGTTTTATTTAGTGATAAAGTATAATAAGGGTATCAAAAAGAAGTTATCTGACATGATTTCAAGGCCACCCACATCAAATATCATAGCTTTGGGAGCTCTAATGCACATGGATCCATTTACCCATGATGACTACAGAGGCATATTTAAATGATGAGGATTTCAAGGAGGTGTTTTAACATTTGCAAAGTTAAATTCATGTACATAACAATGACAACACAATTGAATAACATCTCCGTGATGGGTTACTCCACAAGCTAGATAAGTTATGTGTTCCTAAGGGTGAGATACCACAACTGATTAGAGAGGCTAACACCTAAAAATTTGCAAGGCATTTTGGTGTAGGAAAGATAGTGGCCAAATTGCAAAGGTACGTGTATTATCCGAAGAAGCAAGAACATGTATCTAGATTCATAAGAGGATGCATTTTTTGTTGTTCAAGAAAGCCTAGTAATAGGGAACATGGGCTATATCATCCCTTACCTATAACCACTCATCCCTGGGAAAGTTTTTCCATGGACTTTGTGGGAGGATTACCAACAAATATGAAGGGCCATGAAAATATATTCATGGTAGTTATCTCATTTAACAAGATGTGTGTTCTGATGCTTCTGCAAAAATACCATCAATGAGTAAGAGGTAATGAACTTATTCTTTGGACAAGTTTGGGTGCAGTTTGGGATACCAAGGAGCATCGCTTTAGACAGCGACAAAAGATTTATTGGTGCACTTTAGAATGAATTATCAGAGAAGATGGACACATAGTTAAATGTGTATAAAGCATTCCATATATAGATTGATGGGAAGACATAGGTCTTTAATACTACTTTGTTTCACCTTATGATTGGTAGAAACCAGAAGCATCCAAAGTGTTCAGATGAAAATATGGTGTATATATAGGAATCTTATAACAAGGTCATCCACACATCTATTGGTATGTTCCCATTCTAAACATGTTTTGGATTTTTTCCACCTTTTCCTTAGGATATCACATATGGGTAGGAAGGAGGAGCGAGGCAGGACCTTATAGGGGATTCTTTAAAGGTGGTGTAATTTATTGATAAAATCATGTATATACATATAGATGTACATGAGACACTAAATAAGTCATTGGAAAAATACAAGTCCTAGCATAATCAACACATAAGAAAGAATTTGTTAAAGGTGTGAGGGAGAGTATGGTTACAATTTAGCAATGAGAGGCTACAAGGTTTTGAGGAGAATCGATTCTCTATGATATTGTCACTTTGAAATAGTAGAAAAAGTGGGGCATAACACCTATACACTCAATCGATCCCCATACATGCACATTTACTCACTCATAAATGTAGAGAATATGAAACTTTGTAATGTACCTAAAATTTACACACTTAAAAAAATTAATATGATTGGTAATTCTAATTAATCGAATGTTGGCATATGGTTGAGGGTTTATCACTCCATTTCATTATGATTCCATATTCCCATGCATACTTTCTTAAAAAAATTTCTATTGATAACATGGTCATAGAAGTTATGCTTTCCTTCAAATTCATTTCTGAAAAGGATTAATCATATTTATAAATGAGATTCGAGCCTTTAACCTTAGAAACCACATCAAGTAAAGAACCTTTAACAATCCGAAATATCTCTACCATGATATGTTATGGTCTTCCTTTGAAATAAAATATAGTTTTGGGGCTAAATAAGCATTGCATCAGCTCATGGCTATTTTAACATGAGACATACTTGGCATTACTCATTCTTATGATTCACTTAAACCATTAATGAAAAGAAAAACCATTATTCAGGACTAACGAGAAAACCTAGGAAAATGGAGATGAAACCCGGAGTAAACTCAGGGCGCACATTCTGTGACTTCATGGAAACCACGCCGAAGGAGTCGGTCATCGGCTTCTTCAGGGAAGTCATCGACCACATCGAGCATGCAAGAGGGATCCACGACTATTACCTCAAAGTCAAGGGCTCGAAACCCAGGGCCAAATTCGCTATACACATTTTCTACAGTGAACACAGGGAGGGTCCCAAGAAAATAGAGCTAGGCTCCTACATTTCCCGCCAGGACAATGCCCTTCTGCTCCCTGGCATCGAGGGTTTGGTCCCTGCAGGAGAATGTATGCTGGCCGAATTCAGTGAAGAGTAGCCGTATGCACAGTGCTCCATGGATGCCAAAGCGAGGGCAGGCTTCATTGTGACGTCGGTCCGGCATGTGGAGACAATGGGGGCTTTGGAAGATGAGGAGCTGTATTGCCTGTGGAGGGTGGGCTTGAGGGCTCTGAGAAGCGAAGGGTTGCAATCGGTGAGCATGATCGTTAATCATGGGTGCTATAGGAATCTGCCGCAACTCCACTTGAAGATCTGGGTGGACGATGGGATGCATGGGTAGGATAGGTTGAAGTGGAACGACGATAGGAAGAGGGTGTGGGCGAGGCTTGAACGCTTGACCTCCTCATCACTGTCGAAAAAGCGTGCGTTATGTCTGGGATTTGAAAGGTAGGACATGCTTACAGAGGAGAAATACCCTTCCTATCATCGCCATGGCAAATCTACTCTTGGATGCCCAAGAGGCCCTGGCACTGGGTCTAGGCACTTCCTCAATTCCTTTTAGATCCAAATTTCTCAACCTATAGGCAGAACCATCCTGCAATGGGTCAGTTCTTCATATTTGGTGCTGGATCTCAAACTGGATCTAGAACGACGGATTGGGATCCCCTCAGGCCTTCAAAGACTTCTCTTTCAAGGTAAACAACTTGAAAACCTTCTGCCCCTCTCTTCTTACAGCATTAACAGAAACTGCTCTTTGGTGTTAACCCTTCGATTGAGAGAAGGTGTAGTGGGATAGTCATCCTCTGCTCCTCCTTTCTCTTACAGAGATGCAGTACACTCTAAGAACCCCAAACCCCTGGAAGCCCTTAAACCTAAGCCTTTTTTGGTTGACAAGATGGAGGAAGTCCCCTATGATGAAATCACCCATGAAGGTCTGCAAACCAACTTCAAGAATTTGCAGAAAGAGCCATCATTTGCAGATTTAATAGACTGTGGACGCGATCTTAGGATCTCTATGCATGGATCCATGCAAACTGGACTCATCATTGTAAGATTAGTTTCTATTAAAAAGGATACTTCATTGTTCTATTTGATGACAGTAAGCATTATGAAAAGGCTTTAGAAGAAGGCCCTTGGTTCATGGGAACTACAGGGCTCTTCTTGACTCCTTGGTTCCCAGATTTTGATCCAGCAACTGCAGTCATTACCAGGACACCTATATGGATTAGGCTTCCAAACTTACCTACCCACTTATGGCATGTTGTAGTCTATAAAGCTATAGGAAACACCTTGGGCACTTTCATTATGGGTGATTACTGGTGGGAGAACAAAGTTATCTACACATATGCCAGAATATGTGCGAGTTAGATTTGAGCAAAGGACTTCCAGACCAAATCAATCTCAAGATCAACGACTTTGTCTAGACCCAGACACTGGATTATGAAAATACTGCATTCCGTTGCCACCATTTCCATCAATCAGGGCATCTGCAAAATGCCTGCCCATCTCTCCCAGCAAAAGAGAATAAGGATAACCTCTCCAAGCCCAAGCCCAAACGATGGGCTCCTTGCTCTCCACCTCTAGTTGTGGATTCTAAATCCTTTAGCTCTAAAGATGAAGGTAGCGATGCAGATTTGGATCAAGCCCCTCATTCCGTGGTCCCTTCCACCAATGATCCAGCGCATTCCTCTAATACAGTCATCGCCTAGAAACGCGTCCATATGACCTCCTCCTCTGATTCAAAATAGGAGGGCACCCCTGTGGAGAACCCCAATCTTCAATTTGTTATTGCTCATTCACCCCAGGATGGTTGGGTCGAAGTCAAAAATCGGAAAGGGAAAAAGCTTCGTGTTGAGGCTTCTGCCCATTCTGGGTAGAAGTCAGTCTTTTTGCTTCCAGCCTTATGTTGTAGCTTCTTGCTTGTTTCTCTCCTTCTCCAGAACTGAGGTTGATAGTCCTATCATTTCCGGTTGCTGGTTTTCTGTCTCTCTTGATTGTATCATCTTGTACCATATTTTTGATTAATAGAATTAGTCTTATTTAGGGAAAAAAAAAAAAAAAAACCATTAAGGAAAAGCATATCTTATATGAGTTCTCGACCATAAGCTAAAGTAGTTATAATTATATATCTTTGTTATATTTAATATATTTTTTTAAGTTGTGGCCTTTATGAATTGAAAAAAAGCTCATGTCCATTAGTCAAATGCACAATCTATATGCCATGGAACCTTTCCTCGCAACACAACTCAAGTTCTCAAGTCATGGTTCCCTTGGCAACATGTCTAACATAAAGAATATAATATTGATTCAACCTTGTGACGAAGTCACAAATTGGTAAATTTTATATTTCCAGGGTACTCAATGACATTGGAAGCTCATAAAGAAACCAATTAGATTGACTACCTTCATAGACTTGCAATTTAACTCTATGCTTAGTTTTGCAAACCAAAACCAATATTTATAATAGGGTTTTTATCTGTACAATTTTCCTTGATTTTCTAGTAATTGTTAATGTTTTGGTATCATGGAGAGTTTGTTTTATCAACTCACACCATGACAACACACTGATTTATCGGCGACATGTAAACTTCTCGATTTCCCACGATATTTTGTCTATTCAATGTGTTTTCAATGAATTTTATGAGTGTTAAATTGGAATGAGTATTACTATATTGGACTAAAAATATTTATCAGTTTCTGATATGTTTTCTTTATTAACAATCTTCTACTTGTCAATTTCTATAGATGTTGCAGGGCTTCTAGAGAACACAACAGGATTACTGAGAAATCTTCCTTTTTTCACAAGTTAAAAACATTTCGATTAGGGTTTAAATGTTTATTTGGTTGCCTAAAGGGCGTAAAATATATGGTGATGAGGTGTATTGTGAAGTCACTCTTTGATGTGGAGGTCAGCGATTCAAAAATCCATGGGAAAAAATCTAGATATGTTAAGGGATGGTGTGGCCTAGGCCCAGTGTGATGCCCGGGTGATTTTCATGGCTTAGATGCCCCTAGGTCATAGTTTCTCAAGACAAATATTAATCCTGCAATCATTGAAAAAAAAGATGTTCATTTGGTTGTTGCATACATTGTTCCTTTTTTTTAATAAGGTTTTCCTCATGAGTTAAAGTCTCATATTTTTTACGGGTTTCCCTATGTATTCCAACTTAGAGTTCTTTGAGTTAAGCTATTGCAAAGGTTTTTCTATTAGAATACATATAGGATTTCAATGTAGTTATTTTCTTTTAAGTTTTTACAAGAATCTATTTAATTCAATGGACTAACAAACAATTATCTCGATGATTGTAGTGCCTTTGACGAGTCATTGAAAAAAATCCCACTTTCCTTGGAACATTCTATCATCTATTCTTAGTGGATGTGACAATTGATATATGGTTTTATCATTTGATAATTTAGGGAGCCTGATCACTTCCAAACAATTGTTCCTATCAATTTTGATATGAGAAACATAGTTGTTACATTATGTAGAGAGGATTTTATTACTTGAATTCCTTTCAGGGTTTTGATTTGTATAATAACTTGAGACTTTTCTTTAGTTGTAGGAATTTTGAGAGCTTACACATTTGAATTCCTCACATGTTCTATTAGAGGCATCACTCTTTGAGAGAATCCCTATCTATTAATTATCATAGCTAGCCCTAAATACATATATTTATCAATAGGTAATATGTCACTTTTCTCAGGTTCATGCCTCCCTATTGTATATACACTTAGTCTATTTTTGGTTTGATGTTACATATATTAGCACAAAGGGTTCATATTTATGAACCTCCTCTTCTTCTACCATTTATATTTCTATGCCATCAACTGTAAAGTCATTACCTTAACCATTCTCATACTTCAATGAGTTCTTAGTAGCCACGATTACTTGATAAAACCCTTAAGGTACACTCACACTTGAATTTCTTGCTTTATTGTTAAGTATTAAGATGAAAATACTAACAAAATATTCATATTTTTCTTTGATACAAGTTAGGTTTTCAAAAACCATCTCAAGATTATCTCAATACTACCTCATCATTATATATATGATTTACCATTTTCAAGTAATAATTTCCCTTTTAAATCCTCCTTTCTTTCGTAGGTTTTACTATTATGCAGATTGAGACTGATTAGTTATGGCCATAGTTTCTTTGTTACAACTATTTCAATAGAGTTTAGCATGCTCAACCTCAATTTATGTAACTAGTTTAAGAATTTAGTATTAGTTTCTAATACTCTATATGTCAAACAATTTGTGTGAATTGACTCAACAATTTCTCCTAGGTAATCTTGTTTTGGAGTTATTCTTATTAGAATACATTTAATTTTTCTAGGGTTCCTAAACCCATATTATATAAACATGGTTGATGCATTTGTTTTCAAATGAGAAATATGAATATGATGTTATGGTATGCATCTTAGTCTCTGCAATTTTTTACAATATGACTTTTTTTGTATGATTCCTCAACTTTGAGTATGTAGAATTAATCATTTAGTTATTTTCATAATTGTTTTCTTTAGCAGCGTCGTTCCTTACCCATCTCAGTTTTGTCCTTAATTGATATTCTCTTTCAAACTCCTGATTGAAGCCAATGCTTGGATTTCTTCTATGTCAGATTTTATTATAAGGATAGTTTCAAGAGAATGTATACATGTTCTATAACTTCTTTATGAGAATATTTTAAAATTTTAGTTATTTTATGCAAAAAAAAGTGCTTGACCAAAACACTAATATGTATAGAAATTGTTGACATTAATAATTCAATTAGGAATTTGTAGTCTTCATTTAGGAAATAATCTTACATACCTTTGCCCTATTCACCATATCAACATATGAATAAGTTTTCATCCTTTAGTATAAAATGGACATGTTTTATGCTTTACTTAATTGGCCAAGTTGACATGTGATTCTTGAAAATTTCTATATAGTTGATCCGAACTTAAACATGAATGCAACAAATTACAGATATAACCATAAATACAAAGATGTGTGAGAAATAATGCTTCATTTCATTAATATCAAAATATTGAAATATGCTTACAAACAGAATGGAAATAAACTAGCTCAAGTGATGGTATCTTATCTCTGAGAATAGATGTGGAAACTACATCCCTTTGGCCTATCTTACAATGAGGTTGAAGGCCTTATTTATATTTAACAACAAGGGAAAAATCTAAAAAAACAAAACCTTAATCAAGGAGGTGAAACACCAAGAGTTTGTGGGACCCGTTGAGCAGTGAACTTCCTGGGGTTATAAGATGGCCATATTATCTTTGTTTGGCATGCATGATACCTTGTTGGAAAGGTATATTTGATTACTACAGGAGTTGTGCCAGGACCTTGCCTATGGCTATGGTCTTGCTGCAGAACTCAAAAAGACACTGTTTAGGGGGTCAAAACTGCTCTACAAGTTCAAGACCTGGAAAAATGCTAAAAATAGTAAATGCTGAAATAAACAAGGAAATAGATGAAATCGACTAAAGGTCTAGGTGGAATAGGTGGGTGACCACCAATATCCACCTGGATCAATATTTTCTACTGCGTGCTAGCTATTTGTTTCCTTTCCGTATTCACTAAATATACTATTGATTATTTCTTCTTGAAGCAAACAAACACATGTTAATATCATTATTTAGGAAATACAATAAACATTTTACCTCTCTTAATACCTAAAAAATAAGTAGAAATTAACATGTTCCTCCCATCCAATGAATATCATTTAAGATATATGCCCCTCATTTGGTCACTCTCTTTAGCCACGCATTTCCACTTTGCAATTGACAATGGATACAACATCAGTAATGGACTCCTCCTGAACACATGAGAAACATGGATCACCTCCGTCGGCATTAAATCTATCCAATTAGAATTCAAATTCTATTAAAGGAGAATGCATATTGATGGATGGATTTGATGGCTTCATGTTTTCTATTTTTATGGTATATATATAAAGAATGCTCATACAGAATCAATGCAGAAAAGTGGAGTAAGTATACATGCAACCATAGCCAACCTCTTTTTGGTTAAAAAATGTCAATTTAAGTTTAAGTCAACTAGAATATGATCAAAGATCCATCATATTAATAATATAATATGTAATAGAACAATAAAAGACAATGTGCATATACATATTTGATGGTTTATTGCCTTCTATTCCCTTCCATTTTTATGGTTTTTAACATTCAAATTCAAATTTCGTTAAATAATGAAAAAAACATTGGAATGTACATCTCATTGAGACTATACAATGTATTTTTAAAATTTTAAAATTTTATTTTTAATGGAAATTAATTATGTTTCAGATTCTGTCCTTTAATAATTTTATCAACTTTTCTTATAATTTCCATAATATTATATATGTTCATTTCACTTCAAAAATAATTATGGTGCAAACATCATTTCCTTATAGGTTAGATGATGGAAATTGATTTTTCGTTCCCTTAAATGAGCAAGTATATATATATATATATATCGAGAGAGAGAGAGAGAGAGAGAGAGGATTACTCATAAGAAGCAAGAAGGTACATATGCGACCATCACCAACATGATTTGAATTAATAATATGCCAATATCGATACTAATGATAGAATATGAAATGGAGAAATCAAAAACCCCTTAACGAAAATGCAATATTTGATGGCTTCATGTCTTCCTCCGCCTCCCATTTTTATGATTTAATCATAGATTCCTAATATGATTGAAAATTTAAATTCAAAAACCATTAGATATGCGAAAAGTTTTAAAGTATACATATTAAGGATACTAAAAATATCATTAAAAAAATTATAATTTTTCTATGGAGAATAATTGTATCTAAAATTATATGCTTTAATAATTTTATTCAATTTTCTTATAGTTTTCATTATTTTATATATGATTATTTAATTAAAAAAGGTTAATAGTGGAAGATACATTTTTGTATCCATATTGATGCTTTCAAAGTGGGAAAAGTAGAGGAATCAACTCACAACACGATTTTTATTCGTGGGATCCAATTTGGAAAGTTAAGGTCTAAAACCTTCTAAGATCACTTTTAAGATGGTGTTTTTTTGGGGTTAAAGTTCTTCCACTTAAGAACCACACCTTTTAGTGTTATTCTACATAAAAATATATTTCCAACGATGCAAGAATCACCTCAATTAGTGTCTGTATCTAAAAGTTATACCATTTGGATGATGACCTTCCTATGTTGACCACCATAACTTGAGAGGATGCCACATCAATGCCATTATCCATGGAAAAGGGGTTAGCCACATGAAAAATTATGAGGTAGACTCTATAATATTCCACATAACTTTAGCTAAGATTTTAAGGAGTCAAACTTAACTACTAGTAAGTGATCAATCTATATTATAACTAGGCCACTAGGAGGAAAAGGGGTTCCACTCTATTTGAGTAAATTTTGTTCAATACATGAGTAGAGTAGTCAAGAGTGGATAAGGAGAGCACAAACATAGGGGATTTTTTCATTGTAGCATCCCATAGGAAATAAACCTCATTCCTTTGTACTTTCGTCGATTATCATTCAAAGAAAGAAACTAGATGAGCGTCACCTTCTAGTGTTGTTTTTAGCTTGAAGGGTTTGGTCGTTGTATATATTGTTTATGGTTGTGAGCGATTTTATTTTTATTTTTTCTCTATTTTCCACATTTTACATATTGCATGCATGAATTAGTAACTTAATAAATATAGAAGTCTATGGAAAAATGATCTGCAAAGTATAAATATCAAAATTTTAAGTATAATTGTATCATATCTATTGTAATAAACTATATAGTAGAATATTGATGGAATTTTATGAATAATTTCTGGTACCAAAGAAGGTATATTTGGGTATTTGGGTATAATGTGGTACCCTAATCATGGCCAATTAATCTGTAAATAACCCTCATGATCCCATAGAGGATAGGTTTGCAAAACTTGAAGGATAATTTTCAGACATAAACCGTAATGTGAGCCTCCTCTTTGCGACCCTGACCAGAAAGATCAAGTTATTTGGAGAATATGGGGCTTATAAAGCAAAGGATCAATCAAAGAGGAGATCAAGATATTTGTAAAACACAGAGAAGGCGCTGAAAAAGGAACCAAAAAAGATCAACTTAGTTTAAGTGCAGTGAACCATTCATAGTCCCTATTCAAGATGGAAGAAAAGGTTGACATAAATATGTATCAAGGTGATATTTTATGCTATGAAACTAAATTATTGGTTGCAACAAATGGAAGTTTATTCAAGTGTTCATCATATAGAGGAAGAGCAAAATATTTTGTTTTCTCAACTAAAATTAGAGGGGCATGCCCTAACCTCATAAAGTCACAATTTCACCCTATGGGGTATGTTGAGGACCAATCAATCCATTCACTGGCATTAGTTTAGGAAGAAGAAATGGAAGAGTTTATAGGATTACACCAAAAATTTTAAAAACATTGCCATAATGATGGAAATATTTCCAAAAGTATAGGCATACTCCTCTAGATACCGATTTGTGGAAGTAAGTGATGTTGCTCAATCCTGTATTGGTGGATGAGGCTTGTGTACATGCACGAAACCTGGACAACATAGGATAGAATAAAGATAAAACAAATGAGTTGAAGCAAGAGCACCATTATTCTTCTAAGGAGTAAAAGAATAAGTGAAAATGGTCAAAAGGATGTTAGGCACAACATGCTAGTGTAAAGATTTCAACAACCTCTAAAACCATTGTCACATTGATAGTCATATAGAGGAGAAGTATTGGAATTTGCATCCAAA
Organism: Pinus tabuliformis; assembly: GCA_031772625.1. Classification (NCBI taxonomy): domain Eukaryota; kingdom Viridiplantae; phylum Streptophyta; class Pinopsida; order Pinales; family Pinaceae; genus Pinus; species Pinus tabuliformis. The sequence goes on along the minus strand of CM062812.1, from coordinate 777,917,071 downwards.
GCTTATCCCAAAGAAAAAAAGAAATATAATAAGAAAAAGAATCTCGTGGCCATTTAGTTTAGTAAGCATGTTGAAAGTAGCTCAAACATGGATGATAATATTGTATATACATAAATGTAGAAGGATGGGAATCTGAGTACCCTTTAACAACATAAAGAGAATAAAAATAATCGACTCTTCCATATAAAAATATAGATCAAGAAGACAAATATTGATGCTCTATTCAACTTAGGATAATAGATGAATTTCATTGTATTAGAGCTAGTCAGAAAAAGGGGATTACAATTCCATGATCATCCACGCCCATATCCATTGGGACGGATAAATAAAGATCTAGAAATAAAGGTAACCAAATAGTGCAAAACTAGATATACTATCAATGTTTAACTTATTGACGAAGTAGAACTAGATGTAGTTACCTTTGATGTTGTGGAGTCATGTTTGGAAGTCCCCACATGTACAAGTAGGTTGCAATATTGTTTAAAAGTGACAACTAATACTACGTCATAATGGACGGTAAATCCTTCACAATTAGTGTACAAAAGGGCAAGTCCAAACTTTTGAAGGTAAGTCCTAACCAAGCCAAGAAGCTCTAGGAAAAATTATGTCCTACTACTTCTAAGAGAAAATTAGTTTGTAGAAGAGTAACTAACAACCAAGACATCCCTCAATGGGTGTACTGAGAAAAATAAACAATAATTGTTGGCATTGTTAGGTTGGAATATGCATGAATGTGCTAGCATTGATGTCAACCTCATGGTAGTGTGTTGGATTTAATGATCACGTTTTCTTCTTGAGAATGGAAATATAATCACACCAGGGGAAATGATCAATGGTTAGAATGTTTCTATGTTTAGTAGAGAACCGTCATAGTAGGAGGCCAACTGAATAAATTATAATATATTACAACTATGATGAGTGTATGACCCAAGATTTGAAGGCATCCCTATCCTTCAATGTTTCCTTAGATGCTCCTAGAAATGGAACAGTTGGTTAGTCTTTAGAAAGATATTTCGAATGGTATATGGAAACTCGAAAACCTACTAAGTATGAAGGTGTTATGGTAATTTAAACTGTTCTAAGGGATGAAGTATTGGCAAAGTTATAGCATCAAAGTTTCAAGTTATTATGGGACTCAATTCGAGCTAGTTAGGGGTTGCGACTAGTTAGTGGTTAAGAGCAAGTGTAGGAGCTCAATTGGAAAATGGGTTGGTCATTTCGATTGTGAATTTTGTGGGACACAAAGTGAATAAATAATTTCCACATGGTAATTGGATAACAAGGACATGAGGTGACGCCACTTGGAGGATGTCATGTAGAACTGATGTTAGTTTCGGATATTGTGGTGGCTCAAGAAGAGGACATGTTGAACTTTATGATGATGACACATGGCATGTAGATTTGGCACTTTTGAGTTACTAATCATATTGAAAATGGATAACATGTGGCACTATTTAGAGTAGGACATGTGGTAGTTGTATAGGTTGAAGAGATTACATAAGTAGTCAAAATGCCCAGGGATAGTATGTGTGAAGGTTTTAGTATTAAGAACCAAAGGCCTTTTGGGTTGTGTCAAGTGTTTTAGTAGATGGGGACAATTAAAAAGCAGTTGAGGGATTATTTCAAAAGGGTGAAAGAGTGTGAAAGGACACGAAGGGATCAACAACCACTTTCTCATTGCATTCCATATTTGACCATGCTCGCTAAATATTACATTCATCTACAAGTAGTAATTAGGCTTAAAGGAGGCGACATCCAATTTAGTATTGAGTTCCATATTTGGCAGAGTTTACCATAGTTGCAAGGCTCTCTAGTTGGAGCTAAGAATCTTGAATGGGTCAGCAACATATTTGACGTAGAAAGTCTTATCCAACATTTTCACCAAATTTAACAATCCCCTACTAGTGTAGCTGAAGCAAATGATATTTGTTGAGAATAGAAAATTAAAGTTATAATGAACACGATTTGGTGAAAAGGTCGTTGACTCTAAAATAGTTAGAAGGTTAAGGCACTTGGTAATTTACGCAGATTTATGACTTATGGGGCAACATTGTGTTGTCTTAGGTTGGGCTGACCCAGGTTTGATCTTTTAAGGCACACCAAAAAACTCTCAATCACTAGCCCTTTTGGCAACAACCTGCAAGGAGATCATAGTCTCACCCGAAGTGACTATGGGAGGATGTAGAACTAGGTTTCTGCAACCTTGAGAAATAATGTGATGTGGTATTTTTATGTTCTTTTATCTTTAACATACATAAATTACTTCGTATTCATACATTAATTTGACACATTACATTCATCACCTAAAACATATCATATGAACCCATAATCATTACTGCGTTGTAATAAAAGACAACTGTAATACAACTACTATGCTACAGTAGTTAATAAGAAAAAATACACATGAAGACATAGATTTGACCGTGGTTCATCCCAATGTGGGACTACTTCAACAATAATTGTTGCTTATAATAGATAATTTGTACAAAAAACAGTTCTTAGCTTGTGCACTCATCTACAAGCAATATACACACTCAGCTGCAAACTTAGATGCAGAGCGTCACCTTCCTTTCAAACTAAAGATCAACAAGATACAAAAATAACATAGATTTGCATCATAATACGATGATTGTCTTCGCTATTATTCATCCCTATATATACTATTACATCGAGTGATATATCATCGTAATACCATGGTCCATATAATATGGAATCCCCCAATACAAGCTACTATGGTCAGAAACCATTTATCATTTATAAAATTACATTCTTTTAACAAAAGGGAGGGTCCTCGAGCAGCTCTAAAGCACATATACCGTGGTATATATTACTGCGCGGTCCATTTTGGCACTCGTTGCTCCACTGTAGAGTCCACTTCGTGCTCCACTACATCCTTTCCTTTCCACTCTACTCCTCAAAATGCGGAGTCTTCATCAAAATCTAGGCCAAGTTGGGTTGTGCCCAATAGGCCCCCAACATTCACATATGACTCATCCCGAGTCACTCAACTGCTTTGCCTATGATCTTTCTTGTGATGCTATTGTAGGCCTAGTTGAACTATTGTAGTGTTTCTATCACCTGATTGTCCTCGTTATGTGCTTCCTCTAAAAGTGCCTCCATCACACGTTTTACAGCCTTATGCACCAATAATGTTTCCCTTTATCAAATCTCCTTAAGCTTATCATCCACATCTTGTGATAAGTGGAGTGCCATATTGCTGCCAAGGTTGAGTCCTCTCTATCGAAATCTACTCCTCCTTCAGTTCCTCAATGTTCTTATGGAGGGCCTTACACTCATTTATCTTCACAAGCCTCTATGAGATTGGTAAGGTCTTTATAAAGGCCTGAATATTTTATAACTTGTTTGGCATGGAATCCCCCCAAGGAATGTTTAGGGGCTTAAGCCCAAGTTTTGACTAAGTCCATTGTAAATACTCTTGTGATTTGTGGGCTCGGAGCGCGACGTCATAATAGAGTTATAGGGTTGTCCGTCATTGTTTTGGTAATATAATGTCGGTTTGAAAGATCTACCCATGGTCCGCGGAACATGGGATTGTATAAATAGAGAGAGGCTCTAAGTGTAGAAAATGGAAATAGAAGATGAAGAAAGAAAATTGATCAAGCATTGAGTAAAGTGTAAATTGTGTCATTGGGTCGTAGAGTAGGAGAAGGCTCTATAGCTGAGTGTGCAGAGGCCTAGTAGTCCGCAGCTGAGTGTGCAGACCCCTGCAGCTAAGTGCGTAGGGCAGGTTGAGTCTATAACCATTGGAAGAATTAATAAAGAGAAGTTTTACCATATTTATGTGTATCTTTTCTTGTCTTATGTATTATTGAGTATGAATTGCAAGTTTACTATTTATTTACCACACTAACTCATATGCATGTGCTAAAACAAGTAAATATAACATAAGGCATCCAATTGCGTGAACCTAACTAACTGGTATAAGAAGATAAGTAATGTCTCAAGTGTGATTTAGGTGAATAGTGCAGATTGTTGCTCCAGTAGTGCGAACGTCCCTCAGCCTCGGGTTAGGGCTACATGAAGTCAAATATATCACGGAAAGAAGGCCAGGAGAGTGTGTGAAGTAACCTGCATGAAGGGACTGATAGTTGGACCAAACCAAACCCTCAGACATCTCAATGGTGCAGAAACCCGGTTCAAGCACACCCCCATACTACTTCGGGTGAGACCTCAGTCCGAGCTTCGCGAACTGTTGCCGAAAGGGCCAACGGTAAAGGGATTTGTTTGGCTAATTAACTCCAAACTTGGGTCAGGCCCCAACCAGGATTTGCATAGAGATGTCTGATGTCATATCAGTAAAATCCAACTAAGAAAGGAATTGAAGAGTGGCTGGATAGGAAGATTCACAAGTTCGTTGCGCAGGAGAACAGGAATCCATGACTATCAAAATAAGAATGGTTGGACTGCTACATGTACATAGAAATATGGTAAAACTTCTCTTTATTAATTCTTCCAATGGTTACAGACTCAACCTGCCCTGTGCAGTCAGCTGCAGGGGTCCACACACTGATTTGTGGACTACTAGGCCTTTGCGCACTCAGATGGAGAGCCTTCTCCTACTCTACGACCCAAAGACACGATTTACACTTGACTCGATGCTTCATCAATTTTCTCTCTTCATCTTCTATATCCCTTTTCTACACTTAGAGCCTCACTCTATTTATACAATCCCATGGTCCACAAACCATGGGTAGATCTTTCAAACCGACATTTTATTACCAAAACAAGGGTGGACAATTTTGTGACTGTATTATGACTTCGCGCTCAGTGCGCATAAATCGTAAAGTCTTGACAATGGACTTAGTCAAAACTTGGGATTTAAGCCCCAAAACATGCCTTGGGGGGATTCCACACCTAATAGTCCCCCAACACAAACATCATGACTCACCCTTGAGTCACTTTGTCGGTGCGAAGATCTTCACGCGGAGACCCTCCAACTCTGCTCGAACAGTTGCAAGGTCGACAGTGCACTGAGCGGGTGCCTGCTGAATCTGTTGTACACGTTGTTCCAAGACCACGGTGTTATAACTGCTTTTGTGGATCTATTCCTACATCCCCTGCACTTGTGCAAGCTTGCCTTCAATTGTTGCTGTAATGATGAAGGCCTCGTCGATCCAAGGCTGAACACGCTCCATCAAAGCTACTTCTTGTTGTCGTGTTGCATCCACTTGCTCTTTCAACGCTTTTGCCTACTGCATCTCCGTGAGCCTCTGAGTGAGGGCCACCGTCTGCGTGAGCCCTTTGATGTTGTCATACTACTGCTGGAGTTCACGTGCCTCTGTCTCTAAGTGCTCGACGTTAGGGTCCTCCTAGAAGTTAGTGAGGAACTCGAATTACTCCTCCAACATTCTGGTGTAGTCCCTTACTATACTGTTGATCTCTTCCATCCCCGATGTAATAGTGCTGGTGTGCTATATTCTAACTTCTGGAGGGGTGGATGACTGCGCCTTCAACCACAACTCTGCTATTTGAAGCTTTAGCTCCAGCTGAACATTGGTCATTTCTTCTCGTGCCTCGCACACCCTTGCGACTAATCTGTGGATGAGTGCCTCTGCTGGTGTGTCTGCTGGGATGGCTAGCTTAGGGACCACCTGGCAAGCTTCTTCCAGTACCTGTACCATTTGCCTATTCTACGACACCACTTCATGGCACTGCAAGCTCAATTTCGAGGCGTGCATCCACAAGAAGAAATGACTAAGGTTCAGCTAGATCTAAACCTTTAGATAACAGAGTTGCATTGAAGGCACAGTCGTCCACCCCTCCAGAAGTCAGAAAACATCATGCCAGTGCTATTACATCGGGGATGGAAGAGAACAACAGTGTAGTAAGGGACTGCACCAGAATGTTGGAGGAGTCATTCGAGGTCCTCACCAACTTGCAATAGGACCCTAACATCCAACGCTTAGAGATAGAGGCATGTGAACTCCAGCAGCAGTATGACAACGTCAAAGGGACCGCGTAGATGGTGGCCCTCACTCAGAGGCTCATGCGGATATAGTAGGCCAAAGTGTTGAAAGTGCAAGTGGATGCAGCATGACACCAAGAAGCAGTTTTGAAGGCGTTCATTGAGCTTCAGATCAACGATGCCTTTATCATTACTACAACAATTGAAGGTAATCTTGTGCCAATGCAGGGGATGTAGGAATAGATCCAAGGAAGCAGTTCTGACACCGCGGTCTTAGAACAACATTTACAACAGATTCAACAGACAACTTCTCAGTGCGTTGCCAACCTTGCAACTGTTTGAGCAGAGTTGGAGGGTCTCCACGAGAAGATCTTTGCATCGACAAAGTGACTCGAGGGCAAGTCACAATGTTTGTGTTGGGGGCCTGTTGGGCGTGGAATCCCCCCAAGACATGTTTTGGGGCTTAAAGCCCAAGTTTTGACTAAGTCCATTATAAAGAATTCGCGATTTGTGGGCACAGAGCACAAAGTCATAATAGAGTCACATGGTTGTCTGCCCTTGTTTTGGTAATATAATGTCGGTTTAAAAGATCTACCCATGGTTCGTGGACCATGGGATTGTATAAATAGAGCGAGGCTCTAAGTGTAGAAAAGGGAAATAGAAAATGAAGAGAGAAAATTGATGAAGCATTGAGTCAAGTGTAAATCGTGTCTTTGGGTCATATAGTAGGAGAAGGCTCTACAATTGAGTGCGTAGAGGCCTATTAGTCTGCAGCTGAGTGCGCGGACCGCTGCAGCTGAGTGCGTAGGGTAGGTCGAGTCTATAACCATTGCAAGAATTAATAAAGAGAAGTTTTACTATATTTCTGTGTATCTTTTCCCGTCTTATGTATTATTGAGAATGAATTGAAATTTTACTTTTTATTTACTGCGTGAACTCATATGAATGTGTTAAAACAAGTAAATATAACATAAGGCATCCAATTGCGCGAAGCTAACTAACTGGTATAATAAGATAAGTAATATCTCGGGTGTGATTTAGGGGAATAGTGCAGACCACTGCTCCAACAACGTGAAAGTCCCTCAGCCTCGGTTTAGGGCTACGTGAAGGAGAATATATTACGGCATGAAGTCTAGGAGAGTGTGCGAAGGGACTCACAGTTGGTACAAACCAAACCCTCAGACATCTCAAGGGTGCGGACCTCAGTCTGCGCTCTGTGGACTGTTACCGAAAGAGCTAGTGGTACAAGGATTTGTTTGGCTAATTAACTCCGAACCTAGGTCAAGCCCCAATAAACCAACATAACTATTATTTCTTATGCCACATTTCTTCCTACAATTTCTCTACATTTTGATCTTCCTGCATCAAAGTCCAAATTTTCAAACTTTCATCTTACAATTTTCCACAATCTACTAATGCTGCAGAGATGCTGTTCATTATAGTCTTTAGGTCAGTCTCCCTTTGTTCCCTCACTTCCTGTGGCATAGCTGGCTACATCTTCATTTGCAGCTCACTAATCTACATTTCATACTTGAATTGAACTGTGATAATTTTGTCCTTATACCCCTTCACTGCAAGGCTGATCTTCATAACTTCTAGTGGCTCTTCCTCTCAGAAATGAAAGTCTAGAATCTCTTTACATGTGGCTATGACCACATCCTTGACCTTCTGGTGTTCCTCTACCAGTTGATCCTTTTCTTGCATCACCTACTCGAGCTTCTATCAAAGCACAACTCGTTATTTTTCTACTTGTATATTCAGTTGTGATGTATGTTGTTGTTGTTAGAGTCGGTCTAGTAGCCCTCCACCAGAGATCAAAAGCTATTTGCATTTCATAGTTAGGTGTCTCATCAGTGTGATCATGTTGCATTCCGTTAGGCATGCCATAATCTCGGTGGAAGGAGTTTATGTCGTTATTCCCCTCTTGTTTGGCACTGCTGGTTCAGGTTTGTTCAAATAAATAAAGTCCTCAAAGGGTCATTCATTTTGCTTTAAGTTTTAAAGTCTTAAGTCTAGGGTTGAGTCTAATTTTGTCTTGAGAGGTCATCAAGGATCAGCAGGCCAGAGGGATGTCCTTCATTAAACATTTCTCATCATTGTACAGCTAAATTTTTACCTTGTTCTCAAAAACTCTGTTTTCGAAAGCAAGGTCATTATCTCATTTTTGTAAAATTTCTCAAAATTTCAAATTCTTCAAATGTCGAAGTGTAGCCTTGGTCTCCTTTGCCAAAGCATCCCAGAAGCTATCCCTGCAAAAATTTTCAGAAGAAATCATCATTTCAACTAATTTTTCAAAGAAATGAAATTAAAGGTCAGAGCCAATTAAAGCAAAAAGTGTCAACATTCAAAACATTACAAAGTGGGTTTTGGGCAAGTAAAAAATTAAAAGGAAGCCTATAAAAGCATGCCATACCTCATTGGTCATTCATTTGCCTCTCAACACTCCAAGAGAATACTTGTCAAGACGGATTCAAACTTCATTGGGCGAATTGAGCAGTTGCAGCAGCGCGCTACGCATCAGAGGAGGCGCGCTACGCGTTGGAGGCGCGCTACACATCAGCGCGCATTTTCCAGTTCAATTTAACTTAGGCGCTACGCGTTGAAGGCGCGCTACGCATCAGGCTGGGTGTGCTACGCGTTGGGTTTCTTGCTCAGGAAATCGCCAACAAGCCATCAAAACTGCTTTTCTCTCCAAATCTTTTCAGGTAGGCCTCTAATCATGGTGATTTTTGGTTTGGCTAAGATGAATGAGCAATGAACATGCAAAAATGCCATGCTAGTATGGAGTAAAACCCTATCTTGTTGTATCAATTTTAAAAATGCAAATGTGCTAGGGTTTCATTGAAATTTGCTGCCCAAGGTTACCCATTTTCCCATTTCTCTTTCCCCATATTTTCCTCACCATTTTCCTTGACATTTTCCATGCAAATCATATAATTTCCCTACTAAAAATCATTGAAATCCCTAAACCCTACTAATTCCTAAAATCCTACAAATTATGATTGTATATGTTCCATGTTCCTTTCCTAAAATTTCCTTTCACATTTGTTTTCCCTAATCCCCTCAATTTTCCCTTTTCCTTAACATTTCCCATGTGTGTTTTTCCCCTTCGTAACAACATTTAAACAAGTCAAAACAGCAGTTCATTGGGTGCAAAGTCAGCATTATTTTTCAGTCACTTGCCTCCAAAACCATGTCAGAAACCAAAACAGATTATGAGCAAAGTGATGACCGTGAATCAACACCAGAGGTAGAGGTGCCAAGGAGGCATCACCGGGGTGGTAAAGGTGGTCAGCATGTCAGGGAGGAGCCCACCTCTTTGGCTTATCTACAAGCTTGTCCACTTGCAGTGTCATGTTTCCGATATCTATCATGCTATGAATATTGTGAGAGAATCTCCCAAATTCAACACCACAAGGAATTGGCCCGCTTGTTTGTCCTACATTTGCACAATGGGCACGTGAATCTTGCAGGAGTGGACTTCCCATTGCCACCCGAGATTGTTGCTCAAGCAACAGGGATACCCAATATTGGAGAAGAATGGAGCAAGCGCCAACAGTTGGACAGATTTCATTATGATCCATATATCAAACCTGCATATATGAGGTACCTAACTGGTGTTTTTCCCTTCAGATTCTTAAGAGACGAGTATGCACCTTTGATGAGGATCATCATTCGCTATTTCACTTGTGAGGGCAGATTTTCACGTTTGTATTCATACCATATCCGTTTGTTGATGCATTTCACATGGGTACGAATGATGAACATTCCATTTTTCATGTGTCGAAATATAGAGAGGATGGTGCCCTTGGTGCAAAGAAAGAGCCCAGCACAACAACACAAGAGCATTTATCATTATGCACTGATCAAGATTGTGGTCATGCATCAGTTGGCACAACAGGGTATTCCATGGGAGGATTTCAATTCTCGTGACTTGTTCACAATGCCACAACCACCTCCTGAGGTTGTCCGTGATGAGGGAGGGCCTTCACATCAGTTTGATATTCCAGAGCCCGAGCATGTCAGCAATCCTCCTTATGTTACATATCAGAGAGGCCACAGGGTCTTATTTGCATCTGCACGGCGAGTATTATCTCCACATCAGGTGGAAGGGGTCTCGCCTTCTTCATCAGCACAGCGAGTTTTATCTCCACATCAGGTGGAAGGGGCCTCGCTTTCGACAGCAACACAGGTACCAGAGAGGGGCAAACAGCCCAAGATTGATGAGGGGCCATCAGGTGTTCCAGGCATAGATGTTGTTGACCTTGATATCATTTCTCCTAGCCTAGAGTCAAAGGAGATCATCCAGCAATTAAGGGCTGAAAATGACTTGTTGCAGCAAAAGTTGGAGATGGCAAATTGGACAATTACTTATTTAGATCAGCACAACAAGAAATTAGAGGATGAACACTCTCTTGATGAGTTGCGGAGGATCCATGAAGACCGCAACTTGGCTCGCAAGAGACCCGGTGATTTGACACCCATTGAGCGAGAGGCTATGCTCATCCGGGTGAATACTCATTTGGAAAAGTTGCTGGCCAAGGCAAACATGGAAAAAGACATGCTCCGGCACATGAAGAATCACTATTGGGCTCGAATGCATGTGTGTAAAGCAAGAATGAAGGTGCTCAAAGGACGGTTGGCCAAGGCACTAAAACGGAGGAAAAGGTCCGATCCCCTTCATATTTTGGCTGAGGCTTCTTTGGAGGAGCAAGGTGCTCAATGATACACCCTCAGCTCAAAATTTAGAGAATTTGGAGCAATTTTGGTCATTTTTGAATTTTTTGGTCAAAAAACAGGTTTTTGCCCTCAACGCGTAGCGCGCCGTGCGCTACCCTGAAGATGGGCAATTCCATTCCTCAAAAACTCAGCATTTTTGGATTTTTCATGACAAATTACACTTGTGCAGCAATTACCAAGACATTTCATCAGGTTTTGAGCCCTCAAAAGGTCAAAAAACATGCAAAAAATGACTTTCTGCCACTTTTTGGACACACAAAGAGCAGTCTTGGGAGATTGCAATTTTGGAGGTGAAAAGGACCACGAAATTACGAAATTCCACTTGGACTGGAAAGTAGACATCTAGACCTTTCCAACATGCCTAATTTTGCCTCATTTGGATGCCGGGAAGTGCCTCAAAAGTTGGATCGAAGGCACGCTACGTGTTGAGGATTGGGGCGCTACGCATCAGGGAAGTTTGCCAGATTTTCACCTACAGCTCAGCAAAACGCAGATTTGACTAGTTTTGACTTTTTGGAGTGATTTTTCATCCTCCTTGATGTAATTGATGTAATTTTATGATGTCATGGCACTTATTTATCTCTTCTACAAGATTCATTCATAAAAAGTCAAAAATTTAATGAATGAATTGGTTTCCTAGCTTATAGAGGCAAGTTGTTTTGATTGCCTAGATTGTAGTGCTCAGTTTAGAATTGGTTGAAACAGCTCCTAGGATGATGAGCTCGACCCCTAGAGGCATGGAAAGGTGTTAGCTTGCCTATATTATGTATTTTCTTAGTGATTTTCATGGTTGGACTCTTGAGGGATAAGCTTCTATTGTATTACACTTTGTATCTCTGCAATTTTGGCAAGGGAAAGACCAGGGTTTTGCAGCACTTTTTGGGATTCCTGTGGTTATTTGTGTTGATGGTGTGCTTCTCTCATGTACTTGTAAGTGTGTTATGTGTATCATTTTCCCACTTTTCTTTTCTGCACATTAAGTAAATGAAGTGTTAAGGTAGAATTCATAATTTGTATGCTCTGCCTTTAAGTTTGCTTAATACCTATGTTTTCCTCTGTCTAAAGAGAACTCTCGAAAGTTTCTTGCTCTCTTTAGCTCCTCACCGGTCATTCCTATCCATTCACTTAAATCAAAGGCATCAAGACAATCTCCTACCTTGCCCCAAAAATACCTCTGCAAAAGCTGTGTCTCATCCCCGCACCCAAAATTGCTCTCCCCCTGTTTTCCACCAAAACCCTAAAAATCTGAAATCAAACCTTCTCAATCAGTTTACTAGCCTAAAATCAGTGTTCTTTATTGGTCATCTCCGCCCTTTGAAGACCTTTTGCCTGTGGAGCGATAAAAAGGTGTCTTGTGAACTCCTAATTACCTCACATTAATTATCAACCCAGGGACGACTTTTTATTTCAAGAGTGTACTCTGTATGAGGCGGCTATTTACTTAAGAGTAATGTTTCGCAGTATAGTGCTTAAAACCCACAAGTAAATGAATGCTTGAAACAAAATCTAATTGGAACAATAAGAAACTAAGATGTTCTAAACTAAAATCATTCATTCAAACAATCATCAATCGAGGATATAGTAGCAATAACTCTTTCCTCTAGAAATTGATGGAATAGAGTATGGACCATGGATCTGGGAGCATGGTAGCGTCTGCTAAGGCTCACGACAGCCTTGGACCTTCTCTCACACCAAAGCAATAAATGCAAGGAAATGGAATGGCAGCAAGTAAAAATGAAATAACAAAAGGAAATAGAAAAGCAGTAAATGAAACATCAATCAAAAGAACTACATCTCGCGAGTCAAAACCAACTTACTCACATTCTGCAATAAAATAACAATCTTCAAAAGCAATTCCAATGATCTTTACTTTATGAGACGATATTCACAAATGAATTATGGAACAACATTTATCATATTTACACAACACACTTATTATAGCAATCTGATGTTTCCAAAGAACATGACTTCCGTTTCCAAATGAAATAATATTACTTTCGGGTTCCCACGAATAAGAGTTCAAAATGAATCCAATAGCAATATTTAATATGAAAGCTCTGTAACAGAAACGATCGGTTTAAATAGTGAACATGTAATCAACTCCGAAAAGATTCATTACGCAACATAGAGTCACTTACATAAACTTCTTGAATGAAACCATTAATGAATTAGTCGTAACAGAGCGTTGAACAGCATATGACAAATACATCATATTACTAAACTATATAAACAATACACACATGAAAAGATATCATACAGCAACAATTGTAAAGATATGATACACAATAGCAGCAGCGTATTCCACCAGAGGCTGGGCCCTTAGCCGCCAGCGGATGCTGCTGGATCACTTCAGAATGAGAAGAATGAACAGCAACTCCCAATTCATTTATTAATCAGCCAATTGTGGAATCATTACAACAGCAAAAGCTACAGCATGCAACAATCCCTATCCTATCATGAATAATCCACCATCATTGTCCATCATTTCTCTATCATTCTTCCATCATTCGAATCCCCCCCTCTCTGATCTTTGTTCTCATTTAAATAGAGAAAGATCAGAGAGCATAGATAATTACAACATGATTTGTTTTACAAATTTGGGTTGATTCTAACCAGATGATCAACAAGAAAATATATTCCCTCTCATCTCTTCAACAAAAGCAAGACGAATTTGGGTTTACAGCTGAGATTTGGAGGGCGGCCGCAACTGCAAATCTGAGAAAATCGTGCTCAAAGAACCCTGCGTTTCTCCCTGTACAAGCCGAATTTGGGCAAACTGTTCTTTAAGAAGATAATTGGGCCCGTTCTGGACAAAACCCATGTTCCGGATTTTCCAAATTCGTCTTCATTTGCTCAGAATCTTAACCGCAAAACGGTCACTCCTTAAACCAACGAATTTCTGAGTTGGCTGATTTAAAAATCAAATCTTCAATCTGGAAGTTACTTTGGAGGCTAAAAATGGTAAATAAGGTTACAACCAACTTATTAGAACTATCATTGGTAAAATAATGCATAAGAATCAATTTATTAGAAATAAAGGATAATAAATAATATTTATTCATGAGAGCATAAATAATTAATAAAATGGATTTAAATGATAAATTATAATAAATGGCATGATGAAGAATGGTAGAAATGGGTGGAATAAACATTTACAAGTGACAATAATAATGGCATATTAACGACTCAACATACCCCCACACTCAATATGTTGCATGTCCTCATGCAACGAAAACTGAATATATTGCATGTCCTCATGCAACCCAAAGACAAAAGCCATGTGTTAACCAAGCAATAAAAATTTGAGAATAAATGAATGCTTCCTTAATTAATGAATATTCAATTTTAGCAATCTCGATGAAGGCATTGACATTCAACTATATGTATGAAGTTGCAGCAAAATGTGACATAGATAACAACAAACTTCATTAACCATTTTCCCAAAAACTACAAACTAGATTTTGTTGAAATGTTGCAAGTAGATTTGTAATATATGAAGGCTTCTATGATCCAAAAATCAGATCGTTTTGATGCATGGATCATGAGATATAAACAAAATGGCTGTAGATGAGAGTGCATGATTTCCGAAATTTTATGAACCAATATTTCTTGAAATTGTGTGGATTTGTATTAATGATACGTATGTGTTTTCCAAAAATTACAAGGATTGAGTTCATAGTTTTAAAAAAATATGGAAATCAATTTCTGCACTGTGTAAAAATGAAATTGTATGCCTTAAATAAGGAAGAAAGTAGAAAACATCCATCATGCATAGCAATTCCTCCCTCTCCCTGAAAAATTAGCATGTCCTCATGCGATGCTAGAAAACAAATAGAGGTGGTTGCTACCAGCTGTTGAATTCTACGCTTGGTGCAAAACAACATGAAATAAGGGAGGCGTTGAGAATGAATAAGAAGAGCAATGGATGATAAAGAATATGAATGACATGGTCATAAGAAAAAAATGAAGGAACACTCCCCCATACTCGGAAATGATATGCTGCTGAAAAAGGGAAAGTGGTAAAGATGTGGAATGAAGGATGACAAATAATGCTCAAAATGGATTTTCAGTAGATTCTCCTAAATTTATAATAAATTAGAAAACTATGCAATTTTACCTCAAGTTTTACCTCCAAAAAATGTGGAATGACATATAAATACTGGCAGTTGTTGAAGCTGATGTAGGCAGAGTTGGTGCTGAAAGTGATGCAAAAGGTGGAATCCAGGTAAGCACATAAGGTCTGAAGAGTTGTTCATGTTCGCAAGTTGCTCGAGCCGCGTCTGTTAGTTGCAATAGTGCGGTCATGCTGTGAATAGAATTGTGCCCATACGTGTTGTTCTCCTATAAACAAAGCACTATTTTGCATACAATGTGCTTGAATCCATAGTGTTAGCTTTGAATATCAACAGATAAGATGCATGCAAAATTGCAATTAGAAAAACTCAAATCAACAAGGTATGGCAAAGTGCAGTAATCATATCGCATGCAATCTCACAATGCATACATTCCCCCCTCCAATTGGAAAATGGGTTCCATAACCATAAAACATATGAAAGGGGTGGTGCTGACGGCAAGGCAATGGAATGAACAATATATCAGTCAGGGAGGCAGAGTACACTTATCAATGATAGGACGGTGAAAGTTATGGTTATTTTGAGAGCAAAGTGTGTAAAGATAGTTATGAATAAGAGATAGGACGCTTTGGAGTGATGATAGTTTATGCAAAACGAAAAAGGACAACAATATGCTAAAAAGATGCTTTGCTGACGGTATTCTAGCTGAAAATGATGTGATTGATCATAAAACAATTTCTCATGCATAAAGGTTCAAACAGGGAAAAAGTTAAGGAAATAACTTCTCTGATAAAAAGAAAATAAGAAAAGGGTATTATAATAATAATTGACGAAAAGATATAACTTCAATACCATAAGCAGAGCCGTTGCTGCCAGCAGGCGTCCATAGCCTCGGCAGGGTTGCTTTTTAACCCATATGAGCCAGAATCCTCAATTTATAAATGGAGAGTTTTAGTGTTGTTCTACAGAAGAGATCAGTGTGTTGGCGTGGTAACCAGATAACCACACTGCCATTCACTAGGAGGTAGCAAAAGTGATCAGGCCGGCTCGTGATGAGACCTCCTGTTCCAAGGATAATTTGGCTATCCAATGGATCATAACCCTGGTGTGGTGGCCATAATGGGAATGTCACTTTGTTACAGCCTTGTGAACATGGTAGGTTGGCTCGTAATGAGACCCCCTATGCTCCATCTGCGAAATTTTTTTTGTTATTATTACACATTTTTATGATAAAAAGAGGGAGGCTCAATACTGCTTAAGAGCAGGGATGGCGGAAGAAGTTGAACATGTCAATATATAAAAAAAATACCCATAATCTCATTTATTACAAACAGAGAAGATTATAACCAGGAAGGGTGGAACCAGCATGGTATTAAGATGATCAATCAATATCATGTACAGCAAAAACAATGCAGTAAAGTAATATATAAATAATTGTGTCCCTTTTTGAAAAGAATCTAACATCAAGGGGTTGTCCTGTTAAAGATCATAACGTAAATGATAATACTTGCTTCAAAAGAATCCATAATTCTTGTCCTCATAAAAATAGTGTACTTCATGCCATGAAAGAGAATCAGGAGAATGTGGTTGAGCTGATTATGAATAATCCCACAAGAGAAAGGAAAGGGTTGCCCTCAAAAATATTCCCAAAGTGTTGCTCTTTTGAATGAACAGCAAAAACACTCACAAAGCGGTGTTTCGTGTAAGGAACATCAAAGAAAATGCACACCAAAAAACAAAAATACATACAAAAAACGTGAAAATGCAAATGTCGTTCGAAAAATCACAAATGTTGTTTCTTCTGAGAAAGGAACAACAGAGACACTCAAATGTTGTTCCTTTTCGCAAAGGATGAGCAAAAACACACAAGTGCTGTTCCTTTTCGCAAAGGAACAGCAAAAACATGCACGTGTTGTTCCTTTTCGCAAAGGAATAGCAAAAAAACACGCAAGTGCTGTTTCATTTCAAAAAGGAACAGCAAAATCACACAAATGCTGTTCCATTACGAAAAGGAACAGCAAAAACACACAAATGCTGTTCCATTTCGAAAAGGAACAGCAAAAACACACAAGTGCTGTTCCATTTCGAAAAGGAACAGCAAAATCACACAAATGCTGTTCCATTTCGAAAAGGAACAGCAAAAACACACAAATGCTGTTCCATTTCGAAAAGGAACAGCAAAAACACGCAAGTGTTGTTCCATTTCGAAAAGGAACAGCAAAATCACACAAATGCTGTTTCATTTCGAAAAGGAACAGCAAAAACACACAAATGCTGTTCCATTTCGAAAAGGAACAGCAAAAACACGCAAGTGCTGTTCCATTTCGAAAAGGAACAGCAAAATTACACAAATGCTGTTCCATTTCGAAAAGGAACAGCAAAAACACACAAATGCTGTTCCATTTCAAAAAGGAACAGCAAAAACACGCAAGTGCTGTTCCATTTCGAAAAGGAACAGCAAAATCACACAAATGCTGTTCCATTTCGAAAAGGAACAGCAAAAACACACAAATGCTGTTCCATTTCGAAAAGGAACAGCAAAAACACGCAAGTGCTGTTCCATTTCGAAAAGGAACAACAAAATCACACAAATGCTGTTCCATTTCGAAAAGGAACAGCAAAAACACACAAATGCTGTTCCATTTCGAAAAGGAACAGCAAAAACACGCAAGTGCTGTTCCATTTCGAAAAGGAACAGCAAAATCACACAAATGTTGTTCCGTTTCGAGAAGGAACAGCAAAAACACACAAATGCTGTTCCATTTCGAAAAGGAACAACAAAAACACGCAAGTGCTGTTCCATTTCGAAAAGGAACAGCAAAATCACACAAATGCTGTTCCATTTCGAAAAGGAACAACAAAAATAGCAAAAACACGCAAAGAATGAATTAACTGTTCACTGCATTGATGCTGAGGATGAGTTGCACTTTGAATGAAGCAACACCTGAAACACAAAATATAAAAGAAATTAGAAAAAAACAACATTTTATTTAAAACAATATGTAAATTAAGTTACAACAGCTATGATATTATGTAAAAAAAATGATCTTTTTGAAAAATGTTTTGGCAGCAAAGAGATGACATGAATCTTCAAATGGAAATCAATTCTTCATTTCTTCTATTATGAATCCGTTGGATAATAAGTTGGATGAAATTCCTTTGTTTTATTAAAATTTGTTTCAAGAATCACTTGTCCATAAATTGACGTTCTTTTTCTCCTAGGACCTGCAAAAAACGAGTGTCTACCTGCAATAAAACATTAAATCATGGGGAAAGAGAGGTGCACGGCTCCCCTAATCCAAGAATTATGCAAAAAAACTAACAAGTAGTTACTTCTATAGAACAAATCCAAGGAGAAAATAACAAAGTAAAATTTATTTGTCACCTGCGGGAGAGCAGTGGCCAATCATACTAACCTGCAGTGTTTTAATCACAACTTCTTTGTTTTTCGTCGACATTGAGTGATTCCAAAGCCAAATGAGAACTAATTCAAAGGTTTATCTCCAGTAGAAACAGGTTTTAGAAATTCAATGATATGATATGTCAATTTTAGTTAGAACGACCTGCATAATAGAGTCATTGTCGATTACCCGGCTTAGACCAACAGTTGATATTTCAAGCATAACTTTTTCGTTTGATGTCGGATTCGAATGATTGAAATTGGAAATGAAAGTAGATTCATTTATTTATCTCCAATAGAAACAGGTTTTGAAGAAAAGAAGAATTGATAGGTCAAATATTGTAAGGAACAGCCGGAAAGACAAAGTTTTAAGAGTGCTGATTTACGATAGACAGTCAGTATTTTGATCATAACTTCCCCATACGACATCGAAAATGAGTAATTCCAATTGCATTGTAAACTAGATTTATAGGGGAATCTACCATAGAAACAGGTTTTAAAAATTCATTTATTTAGGCCTCCAAAAACTGACTGTCCCAACTCTGTTCCTGAGCTGCTCGCTAGACATCCGGTCAATGTTTTGGCTTTAACTTTTTCGTTTCAAATCCAAATTGAGTGATTCAAATTGGGTTAGAAATTAGACATCAAGGGCTACCTAGGGTAGAAACAGGTTTTAAAAATATTCACTTTTGGTCCCTCAAAACATGACTGTCCCGACTGTTTTTCCAGAAAGTTCATCAAGCCCGCAAGCCAAAAAAATGAAATTCAAGCATTTTTTTTTTAAATTGGTGATAAAAATGAAAATGAGTGTTTTTAGAACTTATTATTTCCATTATGATTCATCTACAAACACAAATTATATAAAAAAAATATCACCGATGTTGATTTGCATAGCATGTTGCAACAAAAACCCTAGTTTTACAAAAGAATAAAATGCACTTATTTATGTCCTTATTTTGTTTTATTTTATTCACTAACCTACTTTGATTGAAGGATGAATATGACTACGTGTATGAGTACTTCCAGTGAAGCCATTTTCGAAGTAAGGCTTCACGTATGCACATACCCGAATTTGAAAAATGCATGTTAATGGATATTAGGGTATGAAAAGCCAACTTCCCTTGAAAAAATGATATCAAAAATTGTTGAAGCATAGAGTGATGTTGCAAATAAATGATGGAGTGAAACCAATCTTCAATGTATGTGTTACTTTGTTGATTTCTCATATCCATTAGATCATGAAGTCCTTGGTCTTTTAAAATAACTTGTTGATGCATCCTACAAGAAACCTCATTTTCTTCCATAGCTTCTACAATTTTTGCATTTGAAACATTCTGAATCTCATTGTAGGTTTTCTCTAATAACACATGTGAGATAGAATGGGTGGGTAAATTTGCCAGCTCAACATTGTAAGCATGTTGTACTGGTTTATTATGGTGAGGGTGTGGAATTAGTTGAGCAGGAAAATGTGTATGGAATGGAGCATTTTGATGATGTGGCTGATTGGGTTGTGTGAATGGTTTTGATGGGCAAGCAAGGTGTTGTAAAAGAGCTGGTGGAGAATATGGAGAATGTGCTTGTGTTACAAGATGAGGGAGAGTAGTCATGCCATCATAAGATGAACCATGCCCAACTTGTAAACAAGATAGGTGGTTATATTGAAATTGACATGGCTGCCCTAACACATTAGCATTCCATAATGGATTATGCAAGTATGATAATGGAGAAAAAGTGTTTTGAACCATACTTGTAGGCCATGATTTCTGTGGTTTTGACCTTGTTGCCGCTTCCTTACCTCTTTGATATGCTACTTCCATCCTAGATAAGGAAGAGTGAATATCTATGAGATGCTCCTTTCGGTCATGAGAACAAAACATTTCATCAAATTCTTCATTTTTATGAACCTGCAAAACATCCAATTTTTCATTTAGAGAGCTAATAAAATCAACTTTAAAATGTTCAAATAACACATTGATTTCAGCTCTTATGTCTCCTGTTCTTGTAGCAGATTTGGAAAACAAAGAAAAAACATCTCTAGGATTCTTACCAGCCTTGGAGATTCCTCTTGAATACCTTATGCACAACTCACAAACATCATCATATGATAACTGAAAAACATCACCTTTTCCTATCAGATTTAAAAGTTCTAAAAATTCATCTTTGATTCCTCTAAAAATGAGTGTTTTTAAGATCTCTTTTTCCAAATGCTTATATTTTGATTTTTGAAGGTTGTATTGGAATCGATCTACATAGTCCTCCAAACTTTCATCTTCCCCTTGTATCATACTGAAAATATCTTCATTGGCTTTGCAATAGTCTTGGTACTTCTTCAAGAATATGTTCTTCATGTCCTCCCATGATTGGATGCAATTCCCACCTAGGCTCATGAACCATCGGAGAGCTGCTCCTTTTAGAGTAAGAGGAAACACTTTCAATCTTTGATCATTAGTACAATAATCATATCCTCTACAAAGTATTTTGAACTCAAACAAAAATGTATGTGGATCTTCATTTGCTAAACCATGAAAATTTGGTAAAGATGGGGGAATTATGTGCATTTGTGTCACTCCTCCTAGATCTTTGATAGGAAATTCAAAAGTAGAAACGTGAGCCATTTCTTACCATAGTTTAAGATGTTCTTCATGTGTTTCTTCAAGGCTCCTTCTTCAAATGTTCCTGTCAATCGATTAGTGAAATGGGTGGTGCTTACATCACCACTTGCGTGAGATCATGTGATTCATTTTTTAAAAAATTTCTATCTTTTTCCTAATCATTCACACAAAAATTCAAACATCTATTTCTACTCTAGGTTCTTTAACAGTCCTGCTAGAAAGCGGACGGAGGAGCAGGGCTTTTACATGCTCCGTACGCAGGTTCTTACCTTCCGTTTTTAAGATCCAACTCTTCCCTAGCAGGCACTCATCAGATTCACACTACTCTTTAGAAATGGCTACACTCTCCCCGGCAACGGCGCCAAAATGTGGAGCGATAAAAAGGTGTCTTGTGAACTCCTAATTACCTCACATTAATTATCAACCCAGGGACGACTTTTTATTTCAAGAGTGTACTCTGTCTGAGGCGGCTATTTACTTAAGAGTAATGTTTCGCAGTATAGTGCTTAAAACCCACAAGTAAATGAATGCTTGAAACAAAATCTAATTGGAACAGTAAGAAACTAAGATGTTCTAAACTAAAATCATTCATTCAAACAATCATCAATCGAGGATATAGTAGCAATAACTCTTTCCTCTAGAAATTGATGGAATAGAGTATGGACCATGGATCTGGGAGCATGGTAGCGTCTGCTGAGGCTCACGACAGCCTTGGACCTTCTCTCACACCAAAGCAATAAATGCAAGGAAATGGAATGGCAGCAAGTAAAAATGAAATAAAAAAAGGAAATAGAACAGCAGTAAATGAAACATCAATCAAAAGAACTACATCTCGCGAGTCAAAACCAACTTACTCACATTCTGCAATAAAATAACAATCTTCAAAAGCAATTCCAATGATCTTTACTTTATGAGACGATATTCACAAATGAATTATGGAACAGCATTTATCATATTTACACAACACACTTATTATAGCAATCTGATGTTTCCAAAGAACATGACTTCCGTTTCCAAATGAAATAATATTACTTTCGGGTTCCCACGAATAAGAGTTCAAAATGAATCCAATAGCAATATTTAATATGAAAGCTCTGTAACAGAAACGATCGGTTTAAATAGTGAACATGTAATCAACTCCGAAAAGATTCATTACGCAACATAGAGTCACTTACATAAACTTCTTGAATGAAACCATTAATGAATTAGTCGTAACAGAGCGTTGAACAGCATATGACAAATACATCATATTACTAAACTATATAAACAATCCACACATGAAAAGATATCATACAGCAACAATTCTAAAGATATGATACACAATAGCAGCAGCGTATTCCACCAGAGGCTGGGCCCTTAGCCGCCAGCGGATGCTGTTGGATCACTTCAGAATGAGAAGAATGAACAGCAACTCCCAATTCATTTATTAATCAGCCAATTGTGGAATCATTACAACAGCAAAAGCTACAGCATGCAACAATCCCTATCCTATCATGAATAATCCACCATCATTGTCCATCATTTCTCTATCATTCTTCCATCATTCGAATCCCCCCTCTCTGATCTTTGTTCTCATTTAAATAGAGAAAGATCAGAGAGCATAGATAATTACAACATGATTTGTTTTACAAATTTGGGTTGATTCTAACCAGATGATCAACAAGAAAATATATTCCCTCTCATCTCTTCAACAAAAGCAAGACGAATTTGGGTTTACAGCTGAGATTTGGAGGGCGGCCGCAACTACAAATCTGAGAAAATCGTGCTCAAAGAACCCTGCGTTTCTCCCTGTACAAGCCAAATTTGGGCAAACTGTTCTTGGGGAAGATAATTGGGCCCGTTCTAGACAAAACCCATGTTCCGGATTTTCCAAATTCGTCTTCATTTGCTCAGAATCTTAACCGCAAAACTGTCACTCCTTAAACCAGCGAATTTCTGAGTTGGCTGATTTAAAAATCAAATCTTCAATCTGGAAGTTACTTTGGAGGCTAAAAATGGTAAATAAGGTTACAACCAACTTATTAGAACTATAATTGGTAAAATAATGCATAATAATCAATTTATTAGAAATAAAGGATAATAAATAATATTTATTCATGAGAGCATAAATAATTAATAAAATGGATTTAAATGGTAAATTATAATAAATGGCATGATGAAGAATGGTAGAAATGGGTGGAATAAACATTTACAAGTGACAATAATAATGGCATATTAACAACTCAACATTGCCGAGATAGACCTGGAGAGAGCCCTCTCCTGCCCCGTAGGGCTAGCTACGAGGCTAAGTGGTTTGATGTTGCCTTGGATTTTGTCTTTTTCAACCTGAGGCCAAATTCAAGCGCTAACATATTGGCGACCATACTGGGGAGAACAAAATTGTCTGTGGATTGATGTGTTTGTTTCATAAGTCTTAGACGGAGCCTGAAGTTATGCCAAGTAGCCTTCGAAACGCTTTTGCTTTGCATAAGCGGAAGTAGATAAACGCTGCTTCAGTCAATCTCCGTGAGCTTGTGAATACGGCCACTTCGATTCCATTTTACCCCAGTTCATTTGTAAACTCTGAACTTTTGGATGATTAGTTAAGAGTTTTCATAGGCTGATCGGTTATTTGTTCCTCGATATCCAAACTGGCTTTAGATACTAATCACATATTCAAATCTCATTCATGTCCAGCTATTTTTGAGTATCTTGAAGACATTGATTTTGACGAGAGTTTTGAGTTGTCCTTGTTCAAAACCAAATCTAAAAGTGCACTTGATTCTCTAGTTCCCAACCCTGATTTTGCTGCTGCTCTTGAAATCGAGAGACACAATAAATTGGTTGAAAATTTCATCCTAAGATCTCTCTAGTCAGATATTCACGCTACTAATCTTGCTGAGTTCGTTGAAACTATATCTGTCCATATTGGATCTACTATCACGGCTTCAGCTCCGCACGAACAGACCAATCCTCCTTTTATTTCTATATCCCCTATAGTCACACATCCTGAATCAACAGTCAGTTCTCCTTCCTCATCACATACCGCTTCTCCTCTGCCTACACCTCCCTATACCCCTCATACTACAGCTACACCTACTCCACCTGCTACTCCTAGACCCAATCTACCTAAAGCAATGGCTGCCCTGTTTGCCCCACTTGCTCTTCGTCAAAATCTGCATGATGTGCCAGCTGATTATCAGAGTAAAATTTCCATGTTTGATGGCACTCCTCAGGGTGTTTCTGCTCAGCAGCATATAGACAAAATGACAACTTTCTTTGATCTATATGAGATAGATGAAGAGGATGTAACTATGCGTTTGTTTGTACAAACATTTGATGGAGAAGTAAGAAAATGGTTCAGAGGTTTGACAGCTAGAAGCATACCCACATTGGAAGAACTTCAGAAGCAGTTTCTAGATCGATGGGAAATCAGAAAGGATCCACTTCAGATCAATGCTGAGTACAACAATCTCAAACGTAATCATGGTGAGTCAGTCCAAGATTACATTATCAGATTTAACACAGTTTACAATGCTATTCCAGATGATTTAAGGCCATCTAGAAAATCAACACTTCTCAAATTCCCAGATGGTTTTGATCCGGAGATGGCTTATTCATTGCGAGATAGAGATCTGCCTACCTTGGAGGATATGCAGAAAATTGCTGTTAGTGTTGAAGCGAATTTGAATGATAAGAGAGCGAGGATGAAAGCCGAAAAGCGAGTGACAATCAAAGAAGAAGCTTCTACATCAGATCAGCTCCTTCGCAAGGTAGCTACGTTGCTTGAAAATACTTATCTCAGCAAACCGGAACCGCAGATCCGTAATCCTAATTTCCGAGGTCCACAGCAGCCACAATACAGAATCAAGCAGCGTGAAACAAGGGCACAAGAAACAGCAGTTCAGCAACAAGTAAAACCTCCGCTTCAGCAGAATTTTGTTAGCCAAGAATCCGAGGATGAAGGTGATACTATAGGAGAGGAAAATCACTTTTTCACTCCTGATGATCTGCCTACCTATATTACAGAAGAAGAAGAATTTGTGAGAAATTCCATCATACATCAGGATGAGAATTATATCTTATCAAATGAGGCAGTACTTGAGGAAGAATCGGAGGAATACCAAAGAGGATATCTCAATGCTTTGTCCGCTCAGCAGAGACAATTAAGAAACCGAGTTGTTCCCATAAATCCCATTCAGAGAAAGAAAGATACTTCAGCAAAAAATGATTCAGCTTCCCCACAGCCAAAAGGAAAAGACATAATTGATCCCTCAGTAAGTCAATCATCTTCAGCGGATAAGGTAAATCAGCCACCAAGCATAATGAAGGATAAAATCGAAAGAAGAGAAGTTCCGGCCAAAGAAGGTGAAAAAGTTTCAGCATTTAGTTTGGAGAATGAAATTTCAAAGCTGAAAGTGTCCATTCCTTTGACGGAAATCATGAAGAACAGCAGTTACCGAGGCCAAATCTCCAAAATGTTGAATTTTGATCCAATGCTTGACACGGTAAATGTAGAAGATGATCAGCCGGAATTAATTTTTGGGCCTGCTTTGAATGGTGAGTCTCCTGAAAATGATGTTCCTCCCTTCTATATCAGTTTGAGGTTGCACGAGTATATTTTACATAATGCTATGTTTGACTCGGGTGCTTCGCACAATTTGATGCCGAAAGCAATCATGGAAAGGCTGGGATTGGACATCACAAGAAAATATCATGATTTGTATTCATTTGATTCCAGCCGGGTAAAGTGCATCGGATTGATCAAGGACTTGGTGGTAAGCCTAGATCAAATTCCAGCTAAAAATGTTTTGATGGATGTGGTTGTGGCGGATATTCCTCCACGGTTTGGTATGTTGCTTTCAAGATCTTGGGGAGCTAAGTTGAAAGGTACACTTCAGCTAGATTTTTCCTATGCTACAATTCCAGTCTTCGGTCAAATGAGAAAGTTATATCGGGAGCAAAAGATGAAATACATGATAACTAGCAAAGAAAAGCCAATAAATCATCCTGTAAATTATGTACATACAGATTTGGAATCGTTTGTTTTGTTTGCTGATAATTTTAATGAGGTAGATAGTCAGTTAGTTCAAGCAGAAGATATACCAGAGATTACCGAAAATTTTTGAGAAGTTTTGCAAAAGGAAAGAGAAGAAACGCCAACTGCCATGGAGTGAAAAGCTGAAGCTAATGGGCAGCAAGTAGAAAAAACAGAGGCAACACATTTTCAGCACTTGGAGGAAGATGAAGATGGTCTTTAGACCATGGATTTCGATGGCGCTGTGGGCAGTGATGGTGCTGGTATTGGTGTGTGGATTCGAGGTGCCTTTTCTGCCCAAGACAAAGTTCCAAGCAAGGTGAGAGTATGTTCTTATAAACTAGCATTCGATTGTTCAAATAATGAGGCGGAATATGAGGCTCTCATTGCTGGCCTTAAAATTCTTCGAAAGCTGAAAGCAAAGAAGATTGCAGTCTATGGCAACTCCAAGTTGGTGATAAAGCAAGTTAAAGGTGAATTTCAGGCCAAGCATCCTCGTATGAGAGCATATCGAAATGCTGTCCTAGATATTTTGAAACTGTTTTCTGAGCATACTTTGACATGTGTGCCCCGCATACAAAATGGTGTTGCTGATGCATTGGCTAAGGCAGCGAGTAACTTAAAAATTCCCATGAATTCCAGCAACAAATTTGAGATTTATGTGAAGCACCGTCCTACAGTTCCGGACAATCAAAGATGTTGGCAAGTCTTCTAGGATGATGAAGAAATTAAAGATTTTCTGCAAGTTGAAGGTGAGTTTAAAGACATCTCCATAGATACAAAACCTGATGAAGTGAATCAAATGGATGTGCTGCAACTTAAGGATAATTTTATTCCTAAAGGATTGATTCCATTGGAAGAGCTGTTTGATCAAGATGATGTGGCCCGCAAGCCGACATTGAGACCTACCGAAGAAGGTGTTGAGGAGGTAAACATTGGAGCAGCTGAGAATCCTAAGATGGTAAAGTTATCTAAGTCATTGTCACCAAAGGTAAAGAAGGAGTATGTCAGATTGTTGTCTTCGTTTTCTAATGTCTTTGCATGGGATTATTCAGATCTGAAAACGTATGATAGTAATATCATTCAGCATACTATTCCTATAAAGCCAAATCAAAAGCCTTTCTGCCAAAAGTTGAGGAGAATCAATCCTAAATTGCTGCCATTGATAGAAAAAGAAGTGAATAGGTTGTACAAGTCCGGAATCATAGTGCCTATTAGATTTTACGAGTGGATATCAAATTTGGTGCCCGTAAGAAAGAAGACTGGTGAAATGTGTTTATGCATTGACTTCAGAAATTTGAATAAGGTATCTTTAAAGGACAATTATCCGCTGCCCAAAATGGATCATATATTGCAGCGAGTAGTCGGAGCATCAAGGATGTCGCTACTCGATGGCTATTCCGGGTACAATCAGATTTTGGTGCATGAGGATGATCGTGATAAAACTGCATTCACTACTCCATGGGGTACATTTCATTATGCAAAAATGCCATTTGGCTTGAAAAATGCAGGTGCCACTTTTCAGCGTGCGATGGACATGGGCTTTGCCAATGAGAAAGATGTCTTTTTAGTTGTTTACCTTGATGATTTGACTGTATTTTCAAAATCTGATGAAGAACATTTATATCACTTGCAAATTATTTTTCAAAAGTGAAGAAAATATGGTATTTCGCGGAATCCAAAGAAGAGTCTTTTCGCCATGAGTGAAGGCAAGCTATTGGGTCATATTATTTCCAACGATGGTGTCCATATAGATCTCGCACGTGTTGAAGCTATTCAGCAACTTGAGCAGCCCCAGAACAAAAAAGAAATACAGTCCTTTAATCGTAAGATGAATTTTCTGCGTCGCTTCATTCCGAATCTTGCCGAGCATCTTAGAGAAATCACAAACATGCTGAAAAAGGACAGCCAGCTCAAGTGGACCGAAGAGGTGGTAAAATCTTTCAATTTGGTAAAGTTGGTTTTATCTTCAGCCCCTACTCTAATCAGTCCAGATTACACACAAGATTTTATTTTGTTTTCATTTGCTTCTGAGCACACATTGGCAGCTGTACTAATGCAAAAGAGAGACGGAGTTGAGAAGCCTATCGCTTTTTTCAGCCGTATTATCAGAGATGGAGCATTAAAGTATAATATCATTGAAAAACAAGCACTTGCACTTGTGAAGGCCTTGAAGGATTTCCATATGTATATACTGCATTCCCACATTATAGCTTATGTTCCTAACGCGGCCGTAAAGGATGTGTTGGTGCAGACAGAACCAGAAGGAAGGCGGGGTAAGTGGATTGCTGCATTATTAGAGTATGATGTGGAAATTAAACCCACTAAGCTGATCAAAGGGCAAGGTCTTGCCAAGTTGATGGCTGAAACAAATCTACATGTCCTAGACATCAATTTGATAGCTGCCATGTCCGGTGAAGATGAGGAGAATTCAGCACAACAGGTATCTGACATCTTTATTTCTTCTCCTTGGTATGCTGATATTGTATATGTACTTCAAAATTTGTCTTCACCTCCCGGGATGCCTCGAAATAAAAGTAGGACATTGAAGTTGAAAGCAGCCAAGTTTTGCATTCTTAAATTTGTACTATATTGGAAAGACCCCGGTGGAATATTGCTGAATTGTTTGGTTGAGGAGGAAGCCAAAACAGTGGTGGAATATTTTCATAAAGGTGATTGTGGGGGTCATTTGTTTTGGAAGACTATAGCAAATAAGATCCTAAGAGCAGGTTTTTATTGGCCTTCATTGTTTTCAGATGTATATAAAGCTGTTAAGAGTTGTCATGAGTGCCAAATATTTCAAGGAAAACAGAAATTGCAGCCATTGCCTCTCAAACCAATTGAAGTCAGCGCACCATTTCAGCAGTGGGGCTTGGATTTTATCGGTGAAATTCATTCGGCATCGTCAGGACAGCATAGATGGATATTGACAGCCATAGATTACTTCACAAAATGGATTGAAGCCATTCCCACTCGGCAGGCCACAGATGCGGTCATTATTTCTTTCCTTGAAAATAATATACTGTCACGTTTTGGCTATCCAAGTAAGTTAATTACAGATAATGCAGCAGCATTTAAATCAAAGAGAATGGTTGATTTTTGCTACAAGTATAATATCAGCTTGGGGCATTCTACTGCCTACCATCCGCAAGGAAATGGGCTGGCAGAATCTTCGAATAAGTCCTTGGTAAATATTATTAAAAGGTTGGTGGAAATCAATAAGAAGAGCTGGCATAAAAAATTAGTGAATGCACTATGGGCTGATAGGGTAAGTCATAAAAAGTCAATTGGCATGTCTCCTTTTGAGCCGGTGTACGGGGCAGATGCAGTGTTCCCTACTTCGCTTGCTATTCCGATGGTCCAATTGCTTCAAGAAATTGATAGTGAGGAAGATCCCATGCAGAGGCGAATTAATCAGATGATTCATTTACAGCAGACACGGGAGGAGGTTCTTCACAATGCTCTCAGGTTGCAAGAGCGCATAAAGAAGATTTATGACAGGAAAGCAAAATCAGATGATTTTCAAATAGATGATGTGGTTTTGAAGTGGGATGCTCGGAATGAAGACAAAGGGAAGCACGGAAAATTCGATAATTTATGGAAGGGTCCCTATAAGATCGCAGCATATCGTGGCCAAAATTCTTTTCTTCTCAAGGAAATGAACGGAGATGATTATCCCGGAGGGTCGATTAATGGTCGACTGCTGAAGAGGTACCATGTCTGAGCTTTTTTGTTCTTCTCACCATCATTGTATATACCATTTTACTTCTGTTTTATCGCATGTGTGTGCTGATCTTTCATCCTCAGTCTGGGGCCCGTGGTGAAGGCTATAATTCTGAAGATGAAGATTAGTTGGTGTGAGGTTTGTCATGTGTTTTTATCAGTCCATTTTCTGTCTAAAGTTGAGTTAGTTTGGGTCAAAGTTGTGTCCAATTTGTAGTCAGATGTCCAGTCAATAAAGCTGTCCAAGCTTAGGTCAAATATGTAAATAATGACTCCATCGCCCAATGGTTGAAAGCACTGGTCTGCTCTCCCAGAGGTCTGCGGTTCTTGGCACCTCCAAGGAGCTACCATCCCCATTGGAGCCAATGTTAGAGTCGGTCTAGTAGCCCTCCACCAGAGATCAAAAGCTCTTTGCATTTCATAGTTAGGTGTCTCATCAGTGTGATCATGTTGCATTCCGTTAGGCATGCCATAATCTCGGTGGAAGGAGTTTATGTCGTTATTCCCCTCTTGTTTGGCACTGCTGGTTCAGGTTTGTTCAAATAAATAAAGTCCTCAAAGGGTCATTCATTTTGCTTTATGTTTTAAAGTCCTAGGTATAGGGTTGAGTCTAATTTTGTCTTGATAGGTCATCAAGGATTATCAGGCCAGAGGGATGTCCTTCATTAAACATTTCTCATCATTGTACAGCTAAATTTTTACCTTGTTCTCAAAAACTCTGTTTTTGAAAGCAAGGTCATTATCTCATTTTTGTAAAATTTCTCAAAATTTCAAATTCTTCAAATGTCGAAGCGCAGCCTTGGTCTCCTTTGCCAAAGCATCCCAGAAGCTATCCCTGCAAAAATTTTCAGAAGAAATCATCATTTCAACTATTTTTCAAAGAAATGAAATTAAAGGTCAGAGCCAATTAAAGCAAAAAGTGTCAACATTCAAAACATTACAAAGTGGGTTTTGGGCAAGTAAAAAATTAAAAGGAAGCCTATAAAAGCATGCCATCCCTCATTGGTAATTCATTTTCCTCTCAACACTCCAAGAGAATACTTGTCAAGACGGAATCAAAGTTCATTGGACGAATTGAGCAGTTGCAGCAGCGCGCTACGCATCAGAGGAGGCGTGCTATGCCTTGGAGGCGCGCTACGCATCAGCGCACATTTTCTAGTTCAATTTAACTTAGGTGCTACACGTTGAAGGCACGCTACGCATCAAGCTGGGTGCGCTATGCGTTGGGTGTCTTGCTCAAGAAATCGCCAGCAAGCCATCAAAACTGCTTTTCTCTCCAAATCTTTTCAGGTAGGCCTCTAATCATGGTGATTTTTGGTTTGGCTAAGATGAATGAGCAATGAACATGCAAAAATGCCATGCTAGTATGGAGTAAAACCCTATCTTGCTGTATCAATTTTAAAAATGCAAATGTGCTAGGGTTTCATTGAAATTTGCTGCCTAAGGTTACCCATTTTCCCATTTCTCTTTCCCCATATTTTCCTCACCATTTTCCTTGACATTTTCCATGCAAATCATATAATTTCCCTACTAAAAATCATTAAAATCCCTAAACCCTACTAATTCCTAAAATCCTATGTAAATTTCCTAAACCCCACTTCCCATTACAATCCTACAAATTATGATTGTATATGTTCCATGTTCCTTTCCTAAAATTTCCTTTCACATTTATTTTCCCTAATCCCCTCAATTTTCCCTTTTCCTTAACATTTCCCATGTGTGTTTGTCCCCTTGGTAACAACATTTAAACAAGTCAAAACAGCAGTTCATTGGGTGCACAGTCAGCATTATTTTTCAATCACTTGCCTCCAAAACCATGTCAGAAACCGAAACAGATTATGAGCAAAGTGATGACCGTGAATCAACACCAGAGGTAGAGGTGCCAAGGAGGCATCACCGGGGTGGTAAAGGTGGTCAAAATGTCAGGGAGGAGCCCACCTCTTTGGCTTATCTACAAGCTTGTCCACTTGCAGTGTCATGTTTCCGATATCTATCATGCTATGAATATTGTGAGAGAATCTCCCAAATTCAACACCACAAGGAATTGGTCCGCTTGTTTGTCCTACATTTGCACAATGGGCATGTGAATCTTGCAGGAGTGGACTTCACATTGTCACCCGAGATCGTTGCTCAAGCAACAGGGATACCCAATATTGGAGAAGAATGGAGCAAGCGCCAACAGTTGGACAGATTTCATTATGATCCATATATCAAACCTGCATATATGAGGTACCTAACTAGTGTTTTTCCCTTCAGATTCTTAAGAGATGAGTATGCACCTTTGATGAGGATCATCATTCACTATTTCACTTGTGAGGGAAGATTTTCACGTTTGTATTCGTACCATATCCGTTTGTTGATGCATTTCACATGGGTACGAATGATGAACATTCCATTTTTCATGTGTCGAAATATAGAGAGGATGGTGCCCTTGGTGCAAAGAAAGAGCCCAGCACAGCAACACAAGAGCATTTATCATTATGCACTGATCAAGATTGTGGTCATGCATCAGTTGGCACAACAGGGTATTCCATGGGAGGATTTCATTTCTCGTGACTTGTTC
This sequence comes from Pinus tabuliformis, assembly GCA_031772625.1. Classification (NCBI taxonomy): domain Eukaryota; kingdom Viridiplantae; phylum Streptophyta; class Pinopsida; order Pinales; family Pinaceae; genus Pinus; species Pinus tabuliformis. Next base: position 777,885,017 of record CM062812.1, on the reverse strand, counting down.
ACAGTGCCACAGCCACCTCCTGAGGTTGTCCGTGATGAGGGAGGGCCTTCACATCAGTTTGATATTCCAGAGCCCGAGCATGTCAGCACTCCTCCTTATGTTACATATCAGAGAGGCCATAGGGTCTTATTTGCATCTGCACGGAGAGTATTATCTCCACATCAGGTGGAAGGGGTCTCGCCTTCTTCATCAGCACAGTGAGTGTTATCTCCACATCAGTTGGAAGGGGCCTCGCTTTCGACAGCAGCACAGGTACCAGAGAGGGGCAAACAGCCCAAGATTGATGAGGGTCCATCAGGTGTTCCAGGCATAGATGTTGTTGACCTTGATATCATTTCTCCTAGCCTAGAGTCAAAGGAGATCATCCAGCAATTAAGGGCTGAAAATGACTTGTTGCAGCAAAAGTTGGAGATGGAAAATTGGACAATTACTTATTTAGAGTAGCGCAACAAGCAATTAGAGGATGAACACTCTCTTGATGAGTTGCGGAGGATCCATGAAGACCGCAACTTGGCTCGCAAGAGACCCGGTGATTTGACACCCATTGAGCGAGAGGCTATGCTCATCCGGGTGAATACTCATTTGGAAACGTTGCTGGCCAAGGCAAACACGGAAAAAGACATGCTCCGAGACACGAAGAATCACTATTGGGCTCGAATGCATGTGTGTAAAGCAAGAATGAAGGTGCTCAAAGGACGGTTGGCCAAGGCACTAAAACGGAGAAAAAGTCCTGATCCCCTTCATATTTTGGCTGAGGCTTCTTTGGAGGAGCATGGTGCTCAATGATACACCCTCAGCTCAAAATTTAGAGAATTTGGAGCAATTTTGGTCATTTTTGATTTTTTTGGTCAAAAAACAGGTTTTTGCCCTCAACGCGTAGCGCGCCACGCGCTACCCTGAAGATGGGCAATTCCATTCCTCAAAAACTCAGCATTTTTGGATTTTTCATGACAAATTACACTTGCGTAGCAATTACCAAGACATTTCATCAGGTTTTGAGCCCTCAGAAGGTCAAAAAACATGCAAAAAATGACTTTTTGCCACTTTTTGGACACATAGGGAGCCGTCTTGGGAGATTGCAACTTTGGAGGGGCAAATGACCACAAAATTGATAAATTCCACTTGGTCTAGAAAGTAGACATCTAGACCTTTCCAACAAGCCTACTTTTGCCTCATTTGGATGCCGGAAAGTGCCTCAAAAAGTGGCTCAAAGGCGCGCTACGCGTTGAGGATTGGGGCACTACGCATCAGGGAAGTTTGCCAGATTTTCACCTACAGCTCAGCAAAACGCAGATTTGACTAGTTTTGACTTTTTGGAGTGATTTTTCATCCTCCTTGATGTAATTGATGTAATTTTATGATGTCATGACACTTATTTATATCTTCTAGAAGATTCATTCATAAAAAGTCAAAAATTTAATGAATGAATTGGTTTCCTAGCTTATAGAGGCAAGTTGTTTTGATTGCCTAGATTGTAGTGCTCAGTTTAGAATTGGTTGAAACAGCTCCTAGGATGATGAGCTCGACACCTAGAGGCAAGGAAAGGTGTTAGCTTGCCTATATTATGTATTTTCTTAGTCATTTTCATGGTTGGACTCTTGAGGGATAAGCTTCTATTGTATTACACTTTGTATCTCTGCAATTTTGGAAAAGGAAAGACCAGGGTTTTGCAGCACTTTTTGGGATTCCTGTGGTTATTTGTGTTGATGGTGTGCTTCTCTCATGTACTTGTAAGTGTGTTATGTGTATCATTTTCCCACTTTTCTTTTCTGCACATTAAGTAAATGAAGTGTTAAGGTAGAATTCATAATTTGTATGCTCTGCCTTTAAGTTTTCTTAATATCTATGTTTTCCTTTGTCTAAAGAGAACTCTCGAAAGTTTCTTGCTCTCTTTAGCTCCTCACCGGTCATTCCTATCCATTCACTTAAATCAAAGGCATCAAGACAATCTCCTACCTTGCCCCAAAAAGACCTCTGCAAAAGCTGTGTCTCATCCCCGCACCCAAAATTTCTCTCCCCCTGTTTTCCGCCAAAACCCTAAAAATCTGAAATCAAACCTTCTCAATCAGTTTACTAGCCTACAATCAGTGTTCTTTATTGGTCATCTCCACCCTTTGAAGACCTTTTGCTGAGATAGACCTGGAGAGAGCCCTCTCCTGCCCCGTAGGGCTAGCTACGAGGCTAAGTGGTTTGATGTTGCCTTGGATTTTGTCTTTTTCAGCCTGAGGCCAAATTCAAGTGCTAACAGTTCCAACAACTCATTTCCTCTATAATCTCTAACATCAATTTGTGTAGTCTTGTTAACAACACTGCTGCTATGTCCATGTTGACATGCTTCCATTCTTTATCCTATTGTTGTAGTTCGACAAATTCAAACTGTAAGGCTCCTGTAAGTATTTGTGCTAACCTCGCTGCAAGTTTAGGCTTTATCTATCTTTCAGCTCCAACCATTTCTTCTATCCACAAGGGTTGTCTGACCGTCTATGTCGGTATCTTCAATCCTGCAATCCACTCTGCGACATTCATCAGAAGTGCATCATAGCTATCTTCTTCTCTATTCCAAGATTTTTTTTGTTGCTTCCTATATGTTGTTCCTAATTTGATATAAGTCCCCTTCAGTAAGGGCCATGATATCCTTCTTGTTATCGACCTTCTCCTTCTTCTTTTTCTTTGAGGCATCTTTGTCCTCTTCCTTCCTCTTTTCTGTGGTAGTTTTTTCTGTTTCTTCCTTTTCTCTCTCCTTGGTCTACTCATCTCCCTCAAGAGGATCCTGCTGACCCTCATAATATTTCTCTTCCTCCTCTGACTCATGTTCATCCTACTCCTTATATTTTCCACTAGCTTCACCATGCTATGAAGTGTCCACCTCTTCTTCTTCTATCGCACTGTCTCCTGCTTCCTCCAGAAGAGTCATCCATTCTGCGGGCCAATTTTGTATCTTTGCCACAAGATCATTTTCAGTCACCATATATGGTAAGGCATGCCATTTTAGCTTTGTATCCCTATGCACTTGTATGTGTACTTTGTGAAAATATGCATTGAACTTTGCCACAAAGCTATACTGCTCATAAAAGCTCCGCAAGAGTTGGGGATGTTGGTACACTAGAATGTGTAAATCCATGTGGTACAATAAAAAAAAATCTATTTTCTTGTATGCGCAATGCATTGGTGGTAAACCACAACAAATCATAACTCACGACTTCACAGGTATTTGTAGGAACCTAAGGAACTGCGACTCCTTTGGTTCTCTCCATGCCAACATAAAGATAATTAATATTAACCAAGTGTAGTGGAAAGTTGTACCTTTATCCTAGACCTCGGGATAGTCAACTACGAACTCCGTGCACATGTATCCAGCCCAGTTATATTGAACCCCATTGGCACACTACATGGCTAATGACACCAGCGATACAGGAACTTCATTCATGTGACATTTCCTCATAATCATCAAGAACAATATGTGCACCGCCAAGAGAAATGGTTGGTCACTCATCAAATTTATATCATAACCTCTCTTCCTTTGACCATATCAAACTTTTTCTTCATATTTCTGCTATAGTGTGGTCTGGATCCTCTCCATTGAACTCCTCTGCAGGGTTCCATCCCTGGTATGGAAATATTGTGATCCTCTAGATCATTATAAGGTCTATGGGGATCTTATTCCCCAACCATAAATTTCCATCATGCACCAGTGTGAGCAATTTCCTTACACTTGTTGTTCTCCCTGCACTTTTTCCAAAGTGCGGCACATTCAATATATTTAGCAGTCCTCAATGCACCAACCTATTTGCCCATTTTTGTGGCTCTAACCTCGTCACTCCATTGTTCGGGTAGTGCACCTGTTTCAAATATTGATCTGGTGTAAACCAAGGGTACTTCTTTCTGTTGTTAAAATCATAATTCACAAACTTTCGTTGCAGAATTTTCCCTAAAAGTTATCCTTTAAAGTGTATTTCTTCACGCAACAATGGTGTAAATGTGCCATACTTCACATCCTTTGATTCCTTTACAGGTTTAGCATTTGGTTCCTAGACAAGATGTATGGTGGTAGGGGTCATAAAAATATATTGCTCCCTGTATCTCCTCCACTTCCTCATCACTGTCTTTGAATGACTTGGGCTTCTGTTGAGGTTTAGTAAATTTCTTATCTTGTTTCTTCTTAGTTCTCTCTTCCTTGGTTAGTTTCTTCCTCGACGATATCCATTGTTTCTATGGTGATGGTGCTATAGATGATTCTACTGTAGGCATTTTAGTTGATGTTACAGGCATACCAGCGGCTTCCATGATTCCACATAATCCCTTCTCATGAAAATTTCACACAATTTCTTCCCAAGATTGTTCAGATGACATAAAAAGTGAAAATATCTTCACTTCTTCGCACTATCAACACTCAAGCTCTCAATTCAACAAAGTTCTTAGTCTGGATGAGAGGTAGCTTCTTTATAACAATTCTAAAATTTTATCCCCATCATTAGAATTTATTTTTCCGAGACTGTGTTCATATTTTCTCATTAATTACATATATATCCTTAGATTTTCCCAATATGTCCTCATAAATGAAAATTTCCGCATGTTTTCCCTTTAAAGGGTCATATTTTTGTTTTCTGGCGAACTTCGATGCATTGCTGACTATAGCACACATCCTATCCTACATTTCATCTCCTCCGAACTTCACAATACTTCTGACTATAGCGAAGTACTTTCTACGTCAAAGCTCTTTGTAACATAGTTTATAGTCCAGTGCCCACTTTCAACTGCAGGTGGCACTAAGACTTTTCTCCTTTCTTCCTTAGAGTTAACCTATAAGGGCAGGGATGTCCATGTACAACTTCAATATAATGCCATTTACTTTTCCTTGAATCAATTCTCCATTTAACTTCGTTAACTAAACTGCACCTCCATGAGTAATGCACCTAATAACATATGGGAATAACTAATTTATTTTGAATTTTCCTTGGAACTTCACAAACTTACTGTCATAAAGGAGAATAAGGTCTCCTATCTGGAACTTAATTTTCTTAATATTCCTATCATGGAAGGCCTTTTCTCTCGATTTTTGTACTTGTTGATTGAATCTTGCTATAAATATGTCTTCTTCCAAAATGCATCATTTTTTCCTCCATTATGTCAACATCTACCATATTTTTAAAATATGAAATCCTTAGGCTAGGTACAATGTATTCCATGGGCATCACAACTTCTTTCCCATAAACCAACCTGAAGGGTGTCTAACCTGTCAACTTCTTGAATGTAGTCCTATAAGCCCATAATATTGCTAGAATTCTAAGGTCACAGTCATCTGTATTCACATTTCATATCTTGGTCAATGCATTTTTCAAAATATTATTGAATGCTTCCACAGTTTCATTGACCTGACGGTGAAAAGGAGTACTCTTCTGATGATAAACTTGAAATTACTCAGTCAATGCTTCAATAGTCTTGGTCAGGAGATGTGATCCTTGGTCACGCATCGAGATCTTTGAACACCCAAATCTAGATAATATGTATTCAAAAATAAACTTCACAACAGTCTATGTGTTGCAATCCCTTATTGTTTGTGCTTCTACCCATCTTGTCAAATCATCATTTGCAATAATTATGTACCTCGTACCAATCCTCTTTCCAGGTGGGTCGATAGGTCCAAAAAAGTCAATAACCCAATTATCAAAAGCCTACAATGTAGCTTGTGGTGCCAGTGGCATCTCATCTATTCTTGAAGGTTTTCCTGTTCTTTGGCACACATCACAAGCTCTATAATACTCCTTTGCATCTCTATGTAGTGTAGGCCACCACAATCCTACTCTCAAAAGCTTATGCGCAGTAGATTTTCCTACAAATGTCCACCAGCTACACCCTCATGAGCCTCTATTAGATTGATTTTCCTCTCATGTTCAGGAACATACCTATACAGTATCTGATTTGGTCCCACCTTATATAAGTGCCTTGTTATCAATGAAAAATCAACTACGTTCACCACTAATTCTTTCTTCTTCTTCATAGTATATTTTGAGGGATCCATTCCTATGTTCAAAAACAAAATAATATCTGCAAAATGGTCCTACGAAATTCTGATTGAAAATACCCATGCATTAGGTAGATTATATTTATTTATGTATTTATTTCCTTCCTCTTTTTTTTCTATAATTTTTTTAAACAAAATTGCATGCAAAAATTTGAGTTAAATGAGTTTTCATGACCTATATTTTTACTCTCTTTTTTTCGTAACAATATTGGATGCATGGAATTGAGTTAAGTGAGCTAGCCCCACCTACTTTTCATACTCCATGATAACATCCCACTTTCTAACTTCCTTTTTAACTTTTTCCTCATTTATCTCCCATACATATGGGTGTCCATTACAGAAAAGTTAAGTGGCTACTACAAAAGGTGAAGGCTTCCTCCTACTAAGTTTAATTATATAAGACCTTTAGTTCTCACACTTTTAATGTTTTCTTAAGCTAGAATAGGTTCAAAGGGTGAGGTTAATGAGTTGAATACATGTTCCATAGAATGAGTGATTTTGATATAGGATGTTGTTATAGCTGGTTATTTGACCGCTGGAGCTACTGACATGGATGCTAGAAATCCTCGTGATGGTCTTGAAGTTGTTGGTGATGTACTTTGTAAGCCTTAGTAGTTCCTTCATTGCCTTTAGATGTTTTTTGTAGCCTCATTTAATAATGGAAACCTCTTTGGTTCATGATGTCAAAATACTATTACTGTAACTGATTTGGTGCTATTGATTCTTGATGATGAATGGTCCTATACTAGACTACAGGGAACTTTGTAGCTACTCTTTTTTGGCTTCTGAGCCTCCATAAGTGTTTTTGCCTTCAAAGTTCCTATATTGGTGCTCCAAATTTAATATTGTAGGGTTTACAAAAGATGCTACATGATTTTTTGGCTTCCTTTAGTAGCCACATGTGCCCCTAGGCTTCATAATTTTCTTTGAATGTTTCCTTAAAAAAAATTGATAATTCACAGGAAAATGTATGGTGATAGTTGGAGAGCCTTTTAGTAATGGTGATGGGTGAAAAGGAGGTGGAGGATTGAGTTTTTGGTGGATGTTGAGTGGAGGAATGGTGATAAAGTGAAGGATTATGGATTGTATGGATTCTAGGCATTCCTATAGACTCCTTGTCTTGTCCCAAAGTGAAAAACTTCAAATATTCCCCTCCTTTCTATGCTCGACAACTTCCTATAGCAACATCAAGACTTTCTTGTACTAGCGTGTAACTTTCCTACAACAAAATTATTTATCCAATATATCTCAAATGGTAGATTTTGTTAAAATGATATTTTTTAGCATGTTACCGTCATCCTTACTCATCTCCTCATAAAAAACCTTGGCCAATGGATGCACGAACCTTGAGAAAAATGAAAAATCAATGTAGGTGATGATGACCAATTACTTGAAAAATATATACTCGAAATTGCTATTATTTTATCATTTTACCATCATCTTTATGCATCTCCCCATAAAACATATTTTCTAATGAATGCATGGTTTGCGAGATATAGTCAATACAGTTTTTTCCCTATGTCTTTTTAGCAATTCTAGTATATCTTGTAGTAGCATAGAACTTTCTTGTAGCAACTCAAAACAACGAGAAAAATGAATGGGAAAGACCTGGGAATGATGGGTGAAGGTTAAAAATGGACAAGACTAATTGATTGACTTGGCCTTCGCCCTATTGGAGCATATTGTTAAAGGAGGTGAAAAGATCAAGTTTGACTGCCCTTGACTAAATTCCTGTCTTTCTGATCAACTTCTTCTTATAGTGCTAACTTGGAGAAAATAGAGGTACTTGGAGAAAATGATTTTCTTTTCATTGTCTTTTCATTTATTTCTCATTTTTTCCTAAGTTTTTTGATTGCCTCAATGAGGTTTCAACCAATGGGTCTGCCTAGATGCCCCAGAGGACGTTTTCACCTAGGAAATTATTTATTTCTCTCACTTTCTTTCTTCCTTTATTTTTATTTTTATTTTATTCTTTCCTTTCTTTCCAACCCACTAACTGCCTCATATAGGTTTTCATTATGTGAGATAATCTCACGTGCCTCAAAGGGAATTTTCACTTGATATTTTGTTTTTATTTTTCCACTTTTCTTTTTTCCTTTTTCTATCCTACTCTATCTGAAAAATAATTTATCTTTCAATTATAGGAATAATTCTAATGAATCCATGTGCACTCCAAGATGACATATAAACTCATGTGTAGGTTCAAAAGATATTCTTTGACATGTACATGAATATGAGAGACCAACTTCTTTAATGATTTCAAGCATTGTTGAAGAAGAAAGTGATCCTTTAGTGTAATGATTTTTTGGAACCAAGGTTCAATATAATTGTGATGCCCTTGGTTGTTTTTCTCTTATATATCATTTGGTATGTCTTCTCCTTCCATGAAATTCATATCTTCTACTTTTTGTTGATTAGTCTTTTGAACACATAAAGAATACGATGATATGCCTAATATTCAATCTCGGATGCCAATGGATGCTCTCCATCAAATGTGGTACATGATTCTTAAGTCTCCTCTAGATTGTCTTATTCTAGATGTTGTTCTTCAATGAAATGAAGAGAATATATTCTCTGTAATACTCTTCCTAATCTAATATGAATATCATTTAGATCAAGCGGATCTATTTGGAAGTTTTGTACATAAGCATTGAAAATGGGTCGCGTTACTTTATTGTTTGGGTTTTGAAATGGTTGTCCATGTAGTTGAGGGTGAGTGGATATTTGAGACGGGTGTGGTTGAAATTATGGTTCTTGTGGAGATGGATGGTATGGATAACATTGAGTTTGGTATGGATGATATTGAGGAAAATATTGAGGATATTTTGGATTCCTTCAATTAGGTCCTTGCCAACCTTATTGCCAAGATTGGTTTTTGGGTTGAGATGGCCAAGGATGCCAATGAAAAAATGTGTTCTAATTACATTTATATTGTTTTGCATAACCTTGAAATTGTGAATTAGGTTCTTCCCTCATACCAGGTTGACTAGGTTTCCATGATCTTCTTAGAGTTACATAACAAAGCTTCTCTTGAGCTTAATTTGCTCCGTTTTCCTTCTGGTAAGCTTCCTTCAACCATGGTAATCATGGGAAATATTTAGTAGCATGTCATTCTGCACAAATAACACCAATTTTATCATTCTTTTTTTGCTTATTTTGTATTCTCAACATATTTATTTATTCACTTAGATTGCTAAGCATTTTTGTTTTAAATTTATCAAGCAAATTTCCCACTTCAACTTAACTTCCAATATCAATGTCGATCTACTTACTCTTTCCCTTCCTCTTCATATTTTCTTGCAAATTTCACAAATTTCTTCAAATGATAATTTATATACATCCCCTCTACTCATTAGATCAAGGAGATAACTACACTCATCTATAATTGTTCTGAGATGGTTTTTAGTGTGTCCAATCCCAAATGATGTTATTTTTCCCTCTTAACATTATACATAAATCTCTCTATTAGATCCTCATGGCTCTCATCTTCTTTTTGAGCCATTCTAAATATTTCCTCTTGAAGATCATGATATTGATATATTCTTAGAAATATCCTTTGAATATCATTCCATTCCATTACTAATTTAATCCCTAAAATTTTGAATTGTTTAGGAGCTCTATCATCCTTTTGAGTGTTTAATAACTAACCATAAGATCTATAAAGTATTTCAAATTCAATGAAAAATATTTTTATATCTTTTGACCTCATACCATAGAATTTGGGAAGAAAATATGGAAGTATGTTCCTAATATGGACGTTGATACCAGTATCCTGAATGGGAAATCTAAGATGATTTTCCTCATTGTTACCTTGTTCAGCCATTTCTTCTGCCTTCCCTGGCACATCCTGATATTCTATCTGCAAAAGTAGTGGGGCATTTTTGTATTGGAGAACTATTTTTCTGATCTTGTAAAATTTTGTATGAGAATGTTAATGAAATGTAATTTTCTATTTTTGAAATGAATAATTCCTAATGTACATTTTTTTCATTTTTGAAAAATGTAAAAGAAATGAATCGGTTAGGGAGGAAAACAATGCGTACTTTGAAACGGCCCCAACAATGACGCCAAAAAGTGATGATCCCTAATATTGAAACAATAATGTTGTAACTCCCAAGGCTAACAAATTTAATTATCAATCTAGAGTTAATACAAACTTAAGAGGTATTGACCCTATGTGAGCAATATTTTGTGTGTCTTTCTTTCGTTGACCTAATGCAATGAAGTGAATTCACATACATAGAGACCACTTTGGAAAATATAGAAAAAGGAAAACTACCTAGATTATATTTGCAAGATATGGTTGAAGGATAACTTGTTCTATTGCATGAAATAAACCTTAATATATGAAATCAAATGCCATAAAATATATCCTAACCCTTCTTACATAAAATAAATGGAAGAAAAGTAATCTCAATCTATCTTCTATAAAGTAAATGGAAGAAATGAACTCTGATCTATCTTGAAGGGAACAAATCTACACTATTTCATACAAGGTAAATTGTATTATACTTGTGGAAATTCAATAAAATGATCTAAAGGTAAATTACTTGCATTATATTTAACAAAAATAAAATACCCTAGTTGGGGGATTGAAGCTATAGTGATGGAAGTAAAGCATATAGAGGGTCTCCGATCTTATCAAGTTCATCATCAAGGAATAGATTACATTGTGGGGAATGAGAGGAAAAAATCAAGCTTTAGAAGTAATTATGGGCACGTCTAAAGAATTATGTGTAATGCTACAAGATGACTACAAGATTGCTACAAGATGTTGTGTATTGCTACAAGATTGCATATGAGATCGATTTGATGGTTATAAGGGTAGTCTGAAGGTGGGGTAACGTGGTAGTAAGTTGTGGAAGGGTGTGAGGGACCTTTATAAGAACATATATACTCAGTAGACCAATCCATCCAAGGAAACAAAAACAAAACTAATAGTCTCTTGTAGATGAGTGTTGTCATTTCCAGAATGTAGAAAATTTGCAGAGTGAGTAGAAATGGAAGGTGGAATGTTGAAGGAAGTGATGATAATGAATAGGAAATGATGTAAGTTTAATCTATGAACCAATAGACTTCATCTGCAGACTAAATAAATGTTCACATGACGAAGAAAAATGGATTAAATGACTGCTAAAACACCAATTGCAGAAAAAAATGCATCTGAAAGTATGAGTTGATTCTGACGAATAATATAACTATTGCATAAAAGAAAAAATATTTTTGGTGCTTTTTCACATAGGGTACATAACCAAGCTTTCTAAGGGAGCTCACTCACTAACTTGGAGAGAGAATACTTTTATTATAAATGAGATTTGCAGAACAATGAACTAATAAGCTGATCTAGGTACCAAAATACTGAAGCTTATTAGGTGAAAATTATATGGGATAGTTTTTTTATTAAGTTAAATAATTTTAGACCTCGATCCAAGTGTAATAAACTCAAAAGAATCCCATTAACATGTGGTAAAATTCAGAATAAATTTATTACTAAAACTAGAAATTTCAGAATTGTGAACTAGTAAACCAATCCAAGTAGCTCAATGATGAATATGAATTTGTAGGTTTGTTTGAAGGATACATCATACTTCAAACTATATAAGTGAACTAAAAAACAATCGCTTGAATCGTTTAACCAATCTAACCTAAAAAAAATGAAGCATGAATACTAAGTGCAAAAATAGGAAATCAGAGGATAAGGGATGTAAGTGAACAAGAAATCAAAAGAAGGTAAATAAATTGTGAAATAGGGCTATGAGGCTCCAAGGATGGCAAAGCCCAAGGAAAATAAAAATCATATGAAGGAAAACAAGCCCTAAAGCTGAAAATTAAACTTCATTATTAGAATCAATTCAAGTACATCCTTGTTGGAAATGAAACTAGAACTGCTAAATAACAAGTTTTCTTTATAAGAAGACTTAGAAATGCATGTCCCTAGAGGACAATTAGAATTGGTACTCATGCAAATTAATGAAGAGACATCATCTTTGAAAAGAGGTATATTTCCCCTCCAAAATCACTCCAAACATGTATCTGGTTCGAAATAGTAGGAATCCTCATTAGATAGTAAGTTTTGGCCTCTCGTGTAGTAGAGAAAACATTCCTAAATTTTATCAATTGGTGGAGCTCTAGAATCTAACAATAACGTCATGATATCCTATTCATTTATTGGTCCATCCTGTAGCATCTCGTGGTAGGAAGAAATTCCCTAAATTCTCCGATTCTACATAGCTTCAGAATCTACTCAATATTCTACAAAATAAATAATATTAGGCACCTATTATTCAATTATCTCTAAACCTTATTAGGAAATTATTATAGATAAAAAAATATTATTAAGTGTAGAAAGAGAGATTTAATATATCCTTTATGTTCGTATGGAAGGTTAGATGGGGTTTAATTTGTATCTTATTTGGAGGCCCATTGCCTACTCTCAACCTTGAAAAATACCAATGAACTAGAAGTGATTGAAAGAAGATTGTAGGAATATAATACACATCGTTACACCAAACCTGAATATACCATCTATCTATTTTCGAAAGAAAGCATATGGAATTGCATGTAATGGTTCATCAGATTATATATATGAATCATATGAAATCATGACATCAATCTGTGACTGTAAAGGGATATATAAACAATTTGTTTACATTATAATCTTAGTTTGAAACATAACATCACCAAAATAAATAAGGGAATTTTATCCTCACCTTGTCCTCTTTAGTGTTGCATATAGTATAAATATGATCAGATGAATATATTATAAAAATAACAAAAGATAAAACTAAAAAAAGAATATAATCTACCACAAACTAAAACATGAATCTCTAGATGAAATATAGTAAGAGAAAACAACTCAAAAATATAGATTGCAAGTTCTCTCCAAAAGCCATTTCCCCTAACATAAATGGTTGAATTTTTTATTCCTTACAAATCTAGGCCCCTACCTAGAATCATGAAACTGATATCTATGAAAAGAAATGAACTTGACACCTTTAGCTATGTGTTATCTCAACTTCATAATAAGTTAGGAAACATTTCCACCTATTTTAACCAGATGTAATTTTATCCTATTTTGAACAATATATTTTTTTCCACCTGGTAAAGTACGATTTAAAAAAATTCTTCCATCTCCAACTATGACTCTATCTAAATACAATTTCACTAAGTGCTTCCATATTTACCACAATTACTACATATGATTTTTCTTGAGAATTGGGCTTAGCAGATGATCTAGAGAATATAAATAATAATCATTTGGGAAAAATTTACATTCATGGTAACAAATTTCAGCTCCATGATAAATTGTATAAAAGATTTCATCATTACCATTTCAAAAATATACTCCTACTTAATCCATGGGTTCTTTCGTTGTGTTTAAAACACAATAATTGGTAAAATACAAAGGAAAGTTTATTGTTTCATCCCTTGGACATATACACAATTACAAATAAGATACTTCACTATTGACGAGGTAATTCAAAACATTAAAAGAATGCATGGGCATATGTAAAATCCTTGTATACTTCACTATTTCCTTTTGTTTAAAAGGAACCATTTTTTATTGCTAATTTCTATTGGACAATTGCACTACCCTTCCTCATCGGTCATTAGTGTAATATATAATATGAGTAAACACCAAATTCGTATGGAGATGTTGTCTATTTTCAATGATTGTCCCAAATAGTCACCCATGTAGATGTCTATATTTCTAACTAAATGTATCTCTTTTGCATGTTGAGTACATTGGATCAAAAGTGTTGAGTTTGGTTCCATCCTTGAATTTCAATTGATAGGAAAATCCCTTGCTTTCCATGAACTGTAAAATATATATTTCCTCTAAAATCTTCCTCACAGATTCATAAATATCAATAGCCATTCTATAAATGTGCCCATCTCATTCTACATAATTTTGTAAATTTTTGAAAAATAAAATCCCTTCATGTGTGTGACAATTGTCATAGTATATCTTAAGTATTTTGTGGTGACAAGCCAAGTCATCCTCAGTTCCTGTCTTTACTATCTCCATGTATAACTTAGAAGCATCCTCAACCAATTTAGCCTTTGCAAATGCAAAAACCATATGACTAAAATGGGTAATTCCTAGGGCCAACTCTTGTCAATGCATTCTCTTGACGAGGTCTTTTTCTTCTTGAAATATTTGACAATTAGTATAAGCAAAAAATAGTGAGAGGTAAGTATAGGAATATACAAAATAACATGCATCCTAAATTTCAATGAAAACTTCATTTTATTTAGTATGCTTCCCTAACCTGGAATATGCATTGAGAAGGTTATTCTATGCTATCTCCTCAGGTTTTATAGCCTCTTTCTACATCCTTCTAAAGGACATAGTGGTGTCGTGGAAGAAACTTTGGAATCTAACATGTTAAGCCTATAAGTTTGAGCATAAAAAACACTATGTCATGAAAATTCCTGAGGAAGTTCTACAAAATTGAAGGCCTTTTAGAATAAATTTAATGTGTAGGGTGCTATTATGCATACAACATATCACTCCATGGTTTTTCATCATAAGGTATAGTTGCATCCATTGGTGCCTCAATCCCATCACCAATTACTAGTGGAAACTCTCTTTCAGACCTCTTTTTCCCTTGTCTGTACATATTGGTTATCCATGTGGACTTTTCATATGGTTCCTCTTACCACTTCATATTCTTATCATGTCACATCATCGAGCCCAATGAGGATATTTATAATATAGTTTGCCAAATATTTTTCAACACTACCTAAGCAACTAGTGACAATGGATGATGACAAATAATTCAACGATTCTAAGGACAAAAACATTATAATAATTGATTTTAGACCATCTGGAATGTTCGTTGCAGCATGGAAAATTATTAAACCTTCCAATATCATTCTAGAGAGAGAACATTTCCATACATCACTGTCAATTTACATCACATATGTTGATAACAAAGGCTACCATAACACGTTGGTCTCACAGTTCCTGGCTAAGAGGGAAGCTTTACATGTGAGCATGGAAACTTTTGTCAAAGAAGTGAATGAGAAGTTTGACATTACACAAAATATCCTCCTTTTTTGAATTTCATCATCATGATGGCCATTTTCTTCATCAACATAGGTCCTCAATTTTTCTTCATTATATGTTTCCTACTCAATGTCCCAAAAATGGAGATGGTCCTTGAATCTATCACCACCTGTGCCTTGTGAAAATTCTACCATAGAATATATTGTTGTATTTCCCATATAAAGCACTCTATGTGATATAGCAAATCTAGGATAGGTATGTTTGAAGAGTTTTTGTTCCATTCAAGGGGTATATGCATCAAAGGTATTGAGAATATGGATCTCAATTGAATCCACTTCCTAGTGCTACGTACAAGCATATTTATTCACTTCTATTATGGTCTTGACAATCCATGAGATGCACTATTGTTGCGAAGTTTAATCGACATCACCAAGATCAACCTAGAATTGATGCTACATCTATGTTAGTCGATGATTCACACTTATTAGATTTATGCAATGTTGTGTCTAATACTTGGCCAATGATGTATTTTGAACAAAACAAGTCTCGATAAGCATAGCTTTGGCTCAAGAATAGTATATACAGTTGGATTATACCATTCCATAACTCATGTCACTATTTAGGTTATCGCCCAATATTTTAACTAGAATTTGATCTTGGCTACTACGAGCCAATTCTTTTGTTCCAATCTCTATAACATTGTTTCCACAAGGAATGAATATTATATTGTAAATGTGATTGGCGTTGTAAAATTCTTCCTATATATTGTTAGAGATGAAGCACATGAGTTCACTTAACATTAATCAGAGATATGGCCTATGGTGATGTCCGATAAATCGTATGACAAAAACCATAAACGAAATGTGGCAAGGGGGAGGGGGGGGTTGGGCAATCCATAGTGGGTTTGGAGACCATTAAGGGGGTCTCTTGATTTGTATTTTTGATGAAATTTCAAGAAAATCATTTACACTAATGGACAAAGTGTGGACCCCTACTCTCTGTTAAATATCAAGCATGCGAAGGTGAGTGCACAATGCATAATATTTGTTGATATTTCTCGTATCAATTGTTCATTTCCTTTAATTATGTAGAATCCACTCTTACGATCATATCTGAAACAATCCATGTAGCTCCATTTGATAACTCTTTGAGTTCAACAACCTACAAAAAAATTGGAACGAGGAAAATCTTGACACCGATATCAAACAATGTGTGGTTTTCATCATTATCAATGATCAAAAGTATGATCAAGCCACATAATTTTTCTTGATCCAAATGGCTTCCAATTTTATTATTAATTCTATTGAGCATGAGGCCATCTCATTGACCATGATGTTTAATATAATAAACCATGAAAGGAAACTCAAATGGATTAATATTGTTCATTTCTCACCACCTTGTTGAGGAATAAGAGTCACTACACTATCCACGATGGATCGTTGCTCATGATATAGTACTATGGTAGAGAAACATCAAGTGGTTTGAACTTGAGTTGAGTTGGGAACCGAGGATATCTCACCATATTTCTCATATACCACATCAAATATATTTGGGCCCAATGTATTAGGGCTCCATTGATTATATCCTAACACACACCCTTAGATTCCATGATAGTCAACACTTTCTTAAACATGTGAACATCTAGGACCATTAACACATTTTCCCACCATGAATTTGTAGCACAAAGATGTTTAGGACGTCATGAGAAAATATCAAACCTATTGGTTATAATTTATTCTCAATATAACTCAAACAATTTACTATATATGAGATAAGAATGTTGAGATTTGTTCCTTGTATGCCTTTGAGGCCATTCCCTCAACGAATCTAGCAATAATATTTAGTTCGTCTACAAATGGTAACATATTCTAGTAGTTGTGGAGAACAATGACTAAGTCTGAGAGGATTCTACAAGCTATTTTATTGAGTAAATATTTCGAGCAATCATCCAACCTCCCTTCACAATAATAATTTATCATTTCCAAGTGCTACATTCAAGACTGTACCTTCTAGGTTTATTCCATAACTAAACTTTGTTGTCATTTTGGAGGCATATACTCCTTCTAGCATGCCTTGGAAATGGAATTTGAAATCTTTGAGCACGTCCAACTATTTTAAGATCTGGTCACTTTGACACACAATGGGGAACCAAATGAAGGTTCGATGAAATTGACAGTTTTTGAAAAAATATTATGAATTACTCAAAAAGTTTATAATTTTTTACTAGGAAGTTTCTTTTTATAGTATAGATATTGCATTGGAAGGAAAAGTTCCAGGAAAAGCTATATGATACACTCGAGATAAGGGGAAGAAAAAATTTCATCACCTTATTCAATAAAATCTTTAGGGACCAAAAGGATCCCAAAATGATGAGACATGATCTAGATTGGATCAATATATTACTTTGATCAATCTTAATGCTTCCAAAGTAGAAAAAGTGGAGGAATCAAGTCAGACCATTTTTTTTGACATGACCTAGTTTGGAAAATTGGGGTATGTAACCTTCCAAGAGCTATTTGAGACATTAAATAGAGTTTCTTGGGGGTTAATTTTTTTTGTTAATAATTCAACCTTTTCTTCTATTCTACACATAGTGAGCATTCCAACAGCCCAAGAATCACCTCAATCAGAGTCCATATGCAAATTTTATACCACTTAATGGTTGACCTTTTAATTTTTACCACCATGATTTGAGAGGATTCCATGTAAACTACCATTATTCATGGAAAGGGGCTATCCAAATGATAATTATGAAGAACACTCTAGAAGATTCCATATTTTAACTCTAGTTAAGAGTTCATGGAGTCAAATCTAACCACTGGTAGTCTACGAGGCTGTGTTATAACTATGCCACTTATAGGGAAAGGAGTTTCATTCTATTTGAGTGCATTTTGTTCTAAATATGAGAAAAATAGATGATAGTGGATGAATTGAGAAAAAATAGAGATTATTTGTGCATTGTAGCAACCCACAAACGACAAGCCTTATTTATTTGTACTTACAACCATTTTTTATTAAAATAAGGAGAGCAAAGTAGCCTCAACTTCCATCTGAGCTCCTCTCTTAAAAGAATTTTTGAAGGTATATCTTGTGTTCTAATGGTTTAAGTGATTGTATTTTTTTATAATATCTATTTTAGGCATTTTACATATTGCAGGGATTAAATTATAACTTAATAAATCAAGAAGTATAAGGAAAAATAAACCACATAGTATAGATTTTGGATTTTTAAGTATAATTGTATCAGTTATGTTGCGAAAAACTACCAAGTGGAATATACATGGTAATTTGCATATCACTTTATAGCCCCAATTCACTTCCCCTTTATAGTTTGAAAATATATGGTAGAAATTGATTTTTTCTTCTCTTAAGGGAATCAATTCACTTGTATGGGGCAGGGAAAATTTGAAGGATGGACAATTATCTTGAAGTTTTAAAACATTGGTGAATCTCATTAGTCCCTAATATGGAAACTATAAAATATTTATTCATGTATTTGTAAAATTAATCAAAATTACAATAATTTTATATATACTCTCTAAATAATCTTGACAACTTTTATGGCAAAATAATTTTATATTGTAAAATTTGGGCGAATCATTTTTATAAGAAAATGGAAATTGACGAATCTTTTTTTTGGGAAAATCATGGAAAATTAGCCCTCTTGCGAATAGTAGCCTCTAAAAGTTTCCATGATATGGGGGATAAGAAGGTAGACATATCATGTAGAACAAGCATGACCACTCTTTTTTTTTTATCTTGGTTTTCTTTGGAAAATCCCCTAGGAAAATACCTCAAAGTGTTTCACTTCCCATGAAAGATCCCTTTCTGACATTCTTTTCTTTTATTTTTCTATAAATTAAAAACAAAATTTAATTAAACGTGGATCCATCAAATATTAGGGTGAGTTGGGGTTTTATTTTTTTATATATATTACACCTAAAGGAAAAAGGTCGATGGCGAACTTGAGTCAACGTCCAGCTAGAGCTATTGTACCCACACAAAGTCAGGGGTTGTGATTTTTGTTCGTTGGGGATCATAGCTCCTCAAATTCACCAAGTTCAGTCACCTACTAAGGCAACCTCTGACTATTTACTGAGACCCACCAGTTCAATATCTGAACTCAATTGTTTTAAAAAAATTTGAATAATAATAACAGGGATCGAAGGGTTGACCTCTGACTACTAGCTTGTACCACTTCAAATTCTAGCCTAGATGTTGGGAATTGTGCATTTATCAAACTCACTTCTATGGTGGGGATTTATTCATAGTCCATCAAGGTTTCAAAAATGTTTTCTTTTTAACAAAATTTTCACAACAATATATTATGGCATAGAAATTATGGCTAAACATGTCTAAGACAAACCAAATTCATTCTTGTGTGTAGACTTACGTCGATTTGGTGACTGGTTAGGAATATGTTTGATGCTATGAACCAAATTTTCTAATGTTTACCTAGGATGAAAAGTGTTGTAACTCAAGGAAATAACAAAACCACATATGCTAGCCTAAACCTAGAATAAAATATAGTATATCATAAAATAGACTCATCCATGACATAAAATAAAGTACTTCATTCTTCTTTTTCCAGGCCTTCATGCCCGTGAGGTCTTCGTGGATACATATATATATAGAAGAAAAGAATATCTTCCAAAATAGAGAATGATATTCTACTAATAGCAACCTCCCTAAAAATTATAGTTGGGATTCTCCATAAGTTCTCTACTAACAACCTAACCAACTGTACAAACAAAAGGGAGACATCAACAAATAAAAAAATTACGTATGGTGTAGTTTTATTTCAAGGGACACAAAGGAGAACAAAATATCAATAGAAATTAATATGTACATGGAATTAAAAAAAAAAAGGCGTAGCAATGCCCCTACATAAAATTCCCTCGGAATAGAACATTTCATCGAATCTTGTTGATGAGGCTTGCAATAGTGCTGCCATGTTTCAAAATTTATTCTTCATTCATCTAAATTTCTTTTTCTACCACAAGAGCCTTCCATTTGACTAAGTACTCATAATAATGTTTTGTCCGAGTTCTTTTGATGACCTTTTGGTGAAGGACCATCTCCATCTACATATTCTGGGTTGTAGGTAGCTAAGCTTCTGAAAGAATCTTCTCTTTTCCATCTTCACCTTCTTCTCCAGGCTCCTTATAAGGGTATAAATATACAACATTAAACATAGGTGAAATCCATATATCACGGGGTAACTCAATCTCATAACCATATCCTAAGAACTTCCTCCAGGCTTTCTGGGGGCAAATTTTCTTTAATTTCAACTTATTTTATTCCGAATTTTGGATCCTCTCCTTCACCAGATGTGCAACAACCAAATCCCAAACTTCAAAATTTACTTCCCTTGTCTTGAGATCTACACTCTGTTCTTATCTAAGGATACATTTTTAAAACTATTTTTTGACTTTCTCATGCATCATTTGTGTAGTTGTGATGAAGTCTTCTGCATCAACACTTTGAGCTCATCTTTTCCCAAAATGTTTGAGTTTAGAAATAACTTCGGGATGCATGCCATACCCAATATAAAAAGGGATTTTTCTTGTACTCCTATTAGGAGAATCATTATATGAAAATTCAGCCTATCGAAGTATTTGATCCCATTGTTTATTATGTTCATGGATAAAATATATTAGTAAATTTATGAAACGTCTATTAATACCCTTAGTCTTCCCATCTATTTAGGATGATAAGGTAAGTTATAGGCTAAGTTTGATCCCAATTTCCTCCACAAAGTCCTCTAGAAATTTCCAACAAATTTTTCTTGATTTGAGACTATACTTCTGGGGAGTCCATGTAGTGTCACCACTTCCATGATTTTTTTTGGAATGTGAGTAGCATCATTAGTTTTTGAACAAGGTGTAATGTGCACCATCTTAGAAAATCAATTCACTACTACAAAAACCGAGTCATGTTTCCTCTGATATTTTAGTAAACCTTGAAGAAATTCCATACTAATGGATTCCCAAGGCCTATTGAGTATCAATAGTGGCTTATATAGCTTAGCATTTTTTTTCTTCCTTTAGCATATTAACTTATATTGCATCTTTCCACAAAATATTTAGCATCTTTCCTCATACCTGGTCAAAAATAAAAAGAAATTAAATGTGCATATGTCTTGTCATAGCCAAAATGACTAACAAGCCCTCCACTACGATTCTCCTTTAGAATATTATCTCTCATTGACCCACTTGGAATGCATATATTGATGGCCTTAAATAAAAATCCTTCTTTAATGATATACTCAAGCCACAAAGTTGTATCTCTAGCCATAGGATTTTCAAAAGCTTCATAAATTTCTTTAAAATCTAGATCTTCCATGTATAATTCTTGGAGGTGTTCATACCCAAATGTGTTAACTTATTGTTCTTGCAAAACCATACATATCCTACTCAAACAATTAGAAACTTTGTTACCATTTCGATTAATACATTTCAGAACAAAAGAAAAAAATTGCATGTATTCGACCCATTTGGCATGTCTTTGGTTTAGCGTGTGTTGTTTGGTAATGAAGTGCAATGCCTGATTATATGTCTACATAATAAACTCTTTTGGCATAAGGCAATGCCTCCAATTGTTAAGGGATTGAATTGATGCATAAAATTCCTTGTCACAGGTATAATACTTATACTTGGTCTCATTTAATTTCTAACTTAAATATGCAACTCACTTATCATCTTGGCTGTCCCTCTTGCATCACATTTAACATAAAAAAAAGTTGCTGGAAATTAAGCATAACTAAAATTGGATTTTGTGTTATTTTCATTTTAATCAATTAGAAAGCCTCATCCACTGATGTTGTCTATTTAATTTTTTTTTTCTCCTTTTTGATAGTTTCCACTATTGGTGCACTAATGCGACTAAAATTCCAAATAAAATTTTAGTAAAAGTTATCCAATCCATGGAAAATTATCACTTCATGGATTCTTGTTAGAGAAGGCCAATCCTCAATAGATTTCACCTTCTCAGGGTCACTTTTTATCCCTTTGAAAGAATTTACAAATCCTAAATAAACCAATTATGTCTTAAGGAAAGAGCACCTTTTAAGATTTATCAAAAGTTTTTCCTACTGCAATTTTATTAATACTAGTTTTAAAAATATGTTATGTTCTTCCTTGGTCCTATTGTACATAAATTTATCATCCAAATAAACAATCATGAACATACCAATGAATTCTTTGAGGACTTTAGTCATGAGCCTCATAAAAGTACTCAATGCACTAGTTAAGAAAAATGGCATAGCCAACAATTCGTACAAACTATCATTGGTTTTCAATGGAATCTTCCACTCATCTCCTTCTCTCATTTAGTTTTGATGATATCCTCTCTTCAAATCTATTTTGGAAAAATATCTAGCACCACTAATATAATCCATTATATAGTCCATGAGGGGTAAAAGGAATCTATACCTAATGATTATTTTCTTAATAACTCTAGAATTAGTACACATTTTCTAGCCTCCATTTATCTTTGGGATCAAGATTGTCAGTATGGCACAAGGACTCAAAATTTCTTTGATCAATCCTTTGTCCACATTTCTTGGACTTATTTCTTGATTTCTCCATTTTCCTTAGGTGTCATCTAGTAAGCTGCCTTATTCAGTAAACTACCCCCTAGAATTGAATTTATATGATGACTCATGCTACTTAAGGAGGGTAATATAGTTGGCAACTCATCGACGATAACATGAGCAAATTCATCTAATAGTGATTAAATTTTAATTGGAAACTCATTCAAATTTGTATACATATAGATAGTCTTAGGCTTATGAATTAAAGCGAACTATACCTCTTCTTGTGGCTTTACTTCCTGTAGCAGTTACTTCTCAGTCATCATCAACACACTTGGGTCTACTTCATCTTTGACTCCCTTATTCTCCATTAGCAATAGCACATGGTTGTAGTTATATTTCTCAAAACAGTAGGTATTCTCCCCCCCTACATGGATATCTCATCTATCATACAACCATGACCTTCCTAAAAAGACATGGTAAACATCCATAGGCATGATGTCACATAAGACGTCATCCTTGTATTTTTTTATTTGGAACTATAAGATTCTCGATTTATTTACCATGATATTATCTCTTTTTGTAACCATCTCACACGATAAGGAGTGCGGTGTGTCATCCTTTGTAGTCCTAATTCTCCACCATTTCCACATAGACAAAATTATATGTGCTACCACTATCGATACTAACTTTGCAACATTTTCCCTTGGAATTGCACACAATTATAAACAAGTTACTTCATTTTTCTAACACTTTCTTCTCCCTTTCTCATTTAATTAAAATCCTCTTCAACATTAGGGATTGACCCTCCTCAGAAATTTCCTCTTTCACCTTTGTTTTTAGCCTCATCCTTAGCTTCTGCAACATGCACTCCTCTCTGAGATGTTGATTTATTTTTAGGGTAGTTCCATTACATATGGGTTGTTTTTCCACATATGTAGCATCTAACTTCTCTTTCTCTACCTCTTCCTTACAGGAAAAATATATTGCCTCTTGACTCTCCTCTTGCTGATTGGTTTCTTGAACTCCCTACTACTTCTCTCAAGGTTTAAACTCTTCCATTATTAGGAGACCCTTTCTCTTTAGCTAGACTCCTTCCTCTACTTCATTGTCTTTGTTTCATAGCCAACTTTTCTTGTACACTTAGTGTTTTCTAGTAGGCATCCTCCATATTATTCAAGGGAAAGGGGCCACTTTCATCTTGGATTTCATACTTCAGGCCATTTATGTATTTGGCCAACTTCATCACATCTTCCTTGATGTGACCAACTCTAATATTCAACCTCCAAAATTCCTCTATGTATTCTTTCACCTTCATGGACATCTACCTCAAATTTTGTAGTTTCTGAATAAATTCAACTAGTAATACTTGGGCATAAACCTACTCTTGAATTTAGCCACTATTCTATCCTAGCTTTTAATCTACGATTTCCCTTTTTTCCTCCAATATATATTCAACTCATCCCACCATAGTGTTGCATGTCCCCTTAACCTAATCACAATGTACTTGACCTTCTAGTCCTCCTCAACATCCTCAATATTTTTTGTGGAGCTGACCTTCGTAACAAAATTTATGAGTTTTTCATATAGTTTCTCCCTTCCTAGAGTTCCTTCCATCTCCTCCTCAGAAATCATGTCCTCACTCTCACTCATGCCTCCCGCATCAGGTTCTTGTCTCTGGGAAGTCTACATGTCCTATATTATTGCCTGGATATGACTCAATTCCAATCTTAGGTCCTCATCCATTCCACTCCTTTCTTGGCTTCCTATTCTAATAGCTTCTCAAATTACTTTACCAATTATAAGTTTTACATAGCTCAGAAGATATGATACCAGTACGATGCAACAAAAGCGTTAGCTATATTCTTTATTTTGTTTTTTTCTTGTTATTATTTGGAAAAATGCTAAGGAAAATACTTTAAAATGTTTTACTTCCAAAATCTTGCACAAATTCCCTTTTGGACCTTCTTTTCTTTTATTTAAAATAAATTAATTAAATGCAGATCCATCAAATAGTAGGGTAAGTCTAGTTTCCTTTTTTTTCCCTTTTATTGTGCCCGAAGGAGAAGGGTGGATGGCTGACTTGAGTCAAGGTCCAACTAGAGCTACTAGACCGACATAGAATCAGGGCTTGGTATTTTTTTTGATCGAGGATTGGAGCTCTTCAAATTCACCAAGTGCACTCTTATGCTATGCCAACCTCTGGCTATTTAGCAAGGACCACCCACGCGAGGTTGGAACTCAACTATTTTTGAAAATTTTCAAAGAATAAGGAAGGGGCTAGGAGGGCCAACCTCTAGCTAATTTCCCAGCACTACAAATTCTAGCCTATATGTTGGGAATGGTGCATTTATAAAACTTATTTCTATCATGAGGATTTATTCATAGTCCATCAAGTTTTGAAAACTCTTCTTCATTTTAACAATATGTTCACACTAAAATATTCTAGCATATAAATTCTATCTAAACCTGTCTAACAAAAACCAAATTCATTCATGTGGAGACTTACCTCGATTTCATGACTGGTTGGGAATATGTTTGTTGCCTTGAACTTTCTTCATTGTTTTTTATTAGGATGCAAAGTATTGTAGTTCTCAAAGAAATAACAAAACAAGAGACTCTAATCTAAACCCAGAATAGAATAGCAACATATCATATGATGAACTCATCCATGACATAAAATAAATTACTTTGTTCTTCTTTTCCAACCCTTCATGCGTGCGAGGTCTTTGGGCATACATATTTATACATAAGAAAGGAATATCTTCCAAAATAGAAAGGGAGATAATACTAATAGAAACCTCTATAAAACTGACAGCTAGGCCTCTCTAGAACCTCTCTACAAACAACCTAACCAACTATCCAAATAAAAGGGACACGTCAGTGAAGAAAAAAATAACACATGGGTGTAGTTTTCCTTCAAGGGACATGTAAGGAAACATGTATTAACAAACAAGAATATTTACATGGAAAATTTTCAAAAAAATAAAAGGCAGGATGTGCTCCTGCATCAACATGCAATGATCACCAACATAGGGTCTACATGAGGAATCACACTAGTCCTTGAACCACATTAGCCGACTCAAGATCTCATTTTTTCCTAGTTTGTTAAAAAGATTCTTTAACGGAAAATTCTTCACTTTTGATGTGCTTCATGAATTGCATTGATTCTTTTACATGCAACTTATATTATAAATTACTTTGCATGCAATAAGATTGAAAGAGAAAGTGGTATTTGTTTGGCTTCTTATTTTGATAGCATAAAAAAATCATGTAAAGTACTTACTTTCCCTACCTATGTGGTAAGAATGCATTGTCTTTAATCAACTTGGAGTATATACCTTGTTGCACAAATTATAAGTACTCTATACACATATAAAGAATGGTGCATAAGAAAATCAATCTTACCTCATTGCTATCATCCAATCGATCGCTCCTTGAATCCATGTTTTTAAAGTGAAAAGAACTTCAGTTATTATCATCTATCATCGCTCAATTCCCCTGAGGTTACAAAAGCCATAATTGAGAGGAAAACTTGCTTGTTTCTTTGGCTAGCTAGGGTGATAATAGCTTCTCAACCCCACCCTATTGGGACTACCATAAATAATGTGGCTCAGCTTTCGGTAGGTATGATAGTCACTTTTCACTAGAGCTAGTCTCAAAGAGATATAGAATATCTTGTTTCATGACATCCAACTGCAATTGCACAAGTTGAATTTCAAGAATTTAATTTGTCCAGAAGTTTGATCAAATCCACCAATCATTGAATTTCTAAATTTTGTTTACATATATGACCAAACTTATTAACTATGGTTTGGAGTTGTAAGAAAAATCAAATAAAGAATTGTATGAAAATTTATTTCATAGTTGCTCAAAACATCCCGAAGATATCTATTTACTTATATTTGAATCTATGTAAGCATGGATTTTAACAATAATTTTTGAATAGAAATCAAGCTATTATAAGAAAATTATAAATTTATAAATTTTCTTTATATAAACCAAATATTAATAAAATACACAATAACTCATTCAACTATTTAGAAATGTTGAAAAAACCAAAAAGAAAACACTAAAAGCTACCACTGAACACAAATTCTTAATTCTAAATATATATATATATATATATATATTAAATATAGACTTAATTTTAAATAGAATACATAACATTTTATTTAAAGGTGAAATTTACAAACAGCAGGGTACCACAAAGGAAATCTACATGTTAGATTGAGAGGATAAAGAATCCATCTTGATCACCAAGAACTTACATACACTAATGACCTAGTCACCTACCCACCGAGACAACCCACCAAAACAACAGAATGACAATGGGAAGAGAAAAAAACTAAAAAAAATAGGATGACAACTGGAAGAGATAAAAGCAAAAGGGAATGGCATTGTTCCCTTATAAAGCTTTCACTAAGAATGGATTCAATGCACCCACCCTAAACTGTCCACATTCAAGATTGATCACTACGTTTAGGCCAAAGGAGGAGACAAGGAGGAAATGGAATTCCATTGTTACCATATAAAGTTCACAGGGAATCGATTCAACGGACCAACCCTAAAGCATCCACCCTCAAAATCGATCGCTAGCTTTAGGCCAAAAGAGGAGATAAGGAGTAAGAATCGATTCAACGGACCAACCCTAAAGCATCCACCCTCAAAATCGATCGCTGGCTTTACGCCAAAAGATGAGACAAGCAGGGCCAATAGGAGACAAGGACGGAAAGGAGAGGAGATCGTGAAAATCTCGAAAATCCAACCATCTACCTTTACGATGGAGGAGAACAATATACGAAACTTCTAAAAAGGTGATTTGCAATCACTTATATCATTGGAAGATTTATAAGAAAGTAATACCATTTTTGGATCGATACGAGCGAATATAAGATCGAGAGGATTGGGTGCTGTTGTTTTTCACTTTGCCGACAGAGGGTCAGAATATGATTTTATGAATGTCAGGCAATGTCAAATTAGTTGCCATTATTTTTTACATCTTTATTCCATGAACCGTCGTATTTCCAAAAGTCAAATGTATTGTTCTGAGTTCAAGCGAATCTGTTCGTGAGTTAGTACACTCTATATAAATCTCGAGATCTTCTCTAACGGCTGTCCATCGAAAGAAGCTTTTGTCTTCTTCGCTGGTGTCGTCGGCGGGGACTATGACAGGACGATATATTTGTTCGATGATAAAGAGATGACAAACTTGTATCGTTAAAATTAGAATGTTAGAGCGTAGTCTTCTCATGTACTCTCTGTGACGTTCTATGTTTTTTGTTCAGGTTCTAACTTTGTTGGTATTTGATTCTTTACTGTTTTTTCTTGAGTTGCCTCTGGCATAGATGTTTTAGCTCCTAATTGTTATAGTTTCTTTCGGTATTTGGCTTCTCATGTTGAAGTTACGTTCGGTCTCTCAGTATAGAAGGGAGGAGGTTACGGGGAGCTCTCTTCAGTCCAACGAAAGGCCGTGTGGGGATGATTCAACTGCTGGTTCATGGACTCTATTATCTTGTAATGCTCGAGGGTCAGTTTTCGTGGCAAGATAATGGCGTGCATGACACGGGAGTCGTATTGCCACTACGCTGCTTTTACTTGGAATGAAGAGAGCTCCCTAAAGTTCTATTACCTATTTAGAGTTGATGAAATTATATTTTGTTAGTTCTTATCTGGAAGCAGATTTAGTGATGTCATTTGTGCTCTGAATAGCTATAAATATGTATCCTTGCCAACCGCGAATAACACAATAAAAGAATTGTATGAACCCTTCCTGATGCTTTTTAAGATTTATGCTTACTCGTAAGATTTATTACACTACGTTATACTAACGACTTTACAGGCCAAGCTAGAAAGTTCGGGTTGGTTGCTCAAGAGCCAAAGTGATATCCAAAATTTTACACACCGTTACAACAAGCTGATGTTGTGCATGTGCTAGAATGGACATGACCACGAATGGCCAGTCATCAACTCCAATCAGAAATAAGAAAGATTAGGATCTACTGCTTTGTTGTGATTAGAGACGAGGCAAATTGTGTCGTGGTCCCAATGCTATTAATTTTCCAACAGCTTATGCGTATCTTTTCTTCTTTTCACGCTAAAACTATATGTGTTTCGTTATAGTAATATTATGAAGCTTTAGGTTGTGATTCTGCATTCTGTATTAATTTCGGCAAACCTTTTATAAATGCAAAGGTTGCATACAAATTTGTTTTTCACGCTAAACAATATGATCTCCTTTATTGCGGTTTTTCATTATCGAATATTATCAAGCTTTATATTTCGATTTTAAGTTCGTGAATTGTTTCTATTAATTTTAAAAAACTTTCCAAAACAACTGTCCTGCTATGTAAGCTGTATTTCTTTCCTAGTGAAAATGTAGAGCTATATAGCTTCGAGAGCGGCCACTAGGGTAAAAGACGATGGGCGCTGCCTAATGGCTTCTTCGTTTGGGTACCTGGATATCATTCAAGATATATGCCCTTCGTTTGGTCACTCTCTTCAGCCGCGCATTTCCACTTCGCCGTTGACAACGCCTACAAGATCGGTGATGGCCTCCTCTTGAACAGACGAGAAACATGGCGCCATGAGATCTTCCAGGTCGAACCTGCGACTCTCGCAATCCTCTGGAAATAGGAACCCTCGACCCGTTCGAACCTAGTCTCACATGGCACGTTGCATGCTGCCACTTGCTTGACCAACCAAAAACAAGACCAGGCCAGCTTTCAAGCATGAGGTACTTAAAGGCAGTCCAGTGGTACTTAAAGGCAACTCCTCCGCCTCGTTAGACTACCTGTTTAAGAATCACCGAACCACTGAATCTCTAACCCAATCATACTAGTGATAAAATATCCAAATGTAACAATCAAACTGCTTCGAGAATGTACATCTAGAGATTGGATGTCTCGATGCCTTCCTTCTCCTTCATCTTTATAGTTTTAAGCATAGTTATTAAAGGAGAATGCACGTTTATAGATTTGATGGCTTTATGCTTTCTAGTATTTTATCTTTATAGTTTTGAGAATAGTTATTAAAGGAGAATGCACGTTTATAGATTTGATGGCTTTATGCTTTTTAGTATTTTTATTCTTATGGTTTAAAGTAGTGTTATGCAATATGGTGAAAAAAAAATGGATCATATTTTATATATATTAAATTTTAAAATTCTTATTATTATTATTATTTAATGTTTTTTTCATAGGGTTGGAAAATCTATCATAATTTAGTTGTTAAATTAACATAATAAACATCTTTATTGGTGACTTCACGTTGATTCATTATCCTTATTAAAGGAAAATCAAGCCACCTAGAATTACCCACCAATAGTGGTCCTTAAGGGGTAGGTTTCATATGCCACTCATTACCCTTATTAAAGGAAAGCCACGCGCTGCTCATGGTCCATAACGGGTAGCCTCCATATGTCTATTGGATCTTAAGCCATTAAGATGTTTCCTTAAGTCCCAGTAAAAAACTCTTAGCAAAACATACTCTACGCCTGTTTTTTATATTATGTTATGACTAATTTTATCTATCTTTAACAATATTATATATACTTATATACTTTTAAAACATTATGGTAGAGACACATTCTTTTATACTTTAAATTAACTTTTCCAAAATAAAAATTGATTTATTTTTCTTTTCAAAGAGCCATACAATAAATGTATAGAAAGCTAAAGAGAAAGAAAGCTCATCAAAAAATAAAAATAAGAAAGAAGTGTAAATAGACATGCAGCTATAGCCAACCTTCTTTGGGTTTAAAAAAATGTCAATTTAAATCAAGTAGAATATCATCAAATCCACATCATACAATTAATGGAATTTGCAATGGAACAATGAAAAAGAGTACAATTAATGGAATTTGCAATGGAACAATGAAAAAGAGTGCAGTAGAGTATGCAATGGAACAATCTAAGAGAGTGCGCATCTACATATTTTATAGCTTCGTGCCTTCTTCCATTTTCATGGTTATGAACATTCAAATTCAAATTTTATTAACTATGATTTTTTTTTTTGAATTTACCTCTATCATATATATTTTTTTAATAATATTATTATATTTTTTAATAATATTATTATATTTTCATATAGTTTCCACAATGTTACATATATTCATTTAATTTCAGAAATAGTTATGGTGGGAAAGGCATTTCATTATAGGTTAGATGATATAAATTTATTTATTCTTCTTTTAAAGTATTCGACTATATATAGATAGAGAGAGCACTAGAGAAATTGCCTCTAGGGAAACAAGGCAAGTAGACATGCAATAATTTGTTTTGAGTCAACAATATGCCAATCTAGATATTAATGATAAAATATGCAATGGAAGAATCAAACTTCTTTAAAAGAAATGCACATTTAGGTATTTGATGGCTTCATTCTTCCTTCCCAATCCATTTTTATGGTTTCAATCATAGTCAACAAATTAGAATTAGAATTCAAACTCAAATTCCATTAGAAATGGGAAAAAATTTAGAGTATACATCTTAATTATACAAAAATATGCATTTTTAAAAAATTTAGAATTTTTCTATGGAGATTAATTGTATCTAGAATTATATCCTTTAATGATTTTATTCACGTTTTTATGGTTTCCATTATGTTATATATGTTAATTTAATTTTAGAAAAACTCATAGTGGAAGATACATTTCTTTATCTATATTAATGCTTTTAGAGTTGAAAATGTTTTTAGAGTTGGAAAAGTGAATGAATCACAATAGAAGATCTTTTTTTATCTGCTCGACGAAATTTGGTAAACCTGAGTGTAAAACCTTATGAGACCCATTTTGGGGGCGGGGCCGGGGGGAGAGGGAAGGAGTTTGTTGCCTAAGCTGCATCACACATTTTTACATTTTTCTACAAACAAAAAAATTTGCAAGAGCACATGCATCACCTCAATAAGTGTTTCTCTCAAAAACGTTTTCCATTTGGAGTACGAATTTCTCTTTTTGACCACCATAATTCGAGAGGATACCATGCCAACAACGTTATACATGGAAAAATTCCTCGCCACATGAAGAGATGAAAGAAACTCTAGAAGAGTTCATATTGTAACTTTAGTTAAGAGTTCTAGTCAAACCTAACTACTAGTAAGTTATCAAGGTACATTAATAAGTGTTTCTATCAAAAACATTT
This sequence comes from Pinus tabuliformis, assembly GCA_031772625.1. NCBI lineage: Eukaryota > Viridiplantae > Streptophyta > Pinopsida > Pinales > Pinaceae > Pinus > Pinus tabuliformis. The sequence goes on along the minus strand of CM062812.1, from coordinate 777,853,308 downwards.
TCCATTTGGAGTACCAATTTCTCTTTTTGACGACCATAATTCGAGAGGATACCATTTCAGCACCGTTATACATGGAAAAAGGCTTCGTCGCATGAAGAGGTGAAAGAGACTCTAGAAGAGTTCATATTGTAACTCTAGTTAAGAGTTCTAGTCAAACCTAACTACTAGTATGTTATCAAGGTATGTTATAACAAAGCAACTAGGAGGAAAAGGGGTTCTATTCTATTCTATTATATTTTTTCAACAAATGAGTAAAGTAGTCAAAGGTGGATAAGGAGAGAAAATTCATAGTTTATTTTTTCACTATAGCATCCCATGGACCACAAGATTTATTTCGCTATACTTGCATCCATTCTCCATTTAAAGAAGCAAAGTTTTGTAACATTACCTTCTATTTGGGATTTTCTCTAGAAGGGGTTTCCCTCATGTATATCTCGTGTCCTTTTGTTTGCGAGTGATATTATTTTTGTTTGTCCTCTATTTTCCAGAGTTTACATGTTGCATTCATGAAACGACAACTTAATAAATATAGAAGTCTACGTAAAACTAATTTTCATAGTATAAATTTCATATCTTTAAGTATAATTTTGTGAGATCTATTGTAACCAATTATCTACAATATCCATTGAATTTTACAAATCATATTGGTATCAAAGCAGGCTTATTTGGGTATATTGTGGGGAGTTGTAGGGGATATATATTGATTAAGCTAAAAGTCACAAAACCCTAGTCATGGCTAATGAATCTATGAATAACCCTCATGATCTCACAGAGGAGAGGTTTAGATAGTTAGAAGCACACATTATCAACATAAATCATAATGTGATACTCCTCATGGTAGCTTTGACCAATAAGCTCAAGCTATTGATAGAATATGGAGGTTTTAGCATAGAGGTTCAATCACAAGGCATATCAAGAGATTGGGAAGAAACAAAGGAGTCAAAGAAAGAACCTAAAAGAGATCAAACCATTTTATGTGTAGTGAATCATTCATAGTCCCTATTCAAAATGGAAGCAAAAGTTGACATCAAGCAATATCTAGGCTAGATTAATGCTATGAAATGAAACCATTAGTTGTAGTAAATAAAAGTTTCTTTTAGTATTCATCATATAGAGGAAGAATAGAAGATTTTATTTGTTAGACTAAAATTAGAGGGTCATACCCTAAGCTAGTGGGAAATCCACATGAAGACCTTAACATTGGACGGAGATCCTCTACTAACTAAGTGGGAGGAGCTCAAAGCCCTCATAATGTCACAATTTTACCATATCAAGTATGGAGATGATCAATGGATCTTGTGGCATTACTTTAGATAGAAGGAAGGGAAAATTATATAGGAGTACACTACATAGTTAAAAAATATGGCCATTGCACTAGGCACTTTCCAAAGAATCCAAATGTACCCCTCTAGATAGCCATTTGTGAAATAAAGTGATGTTGCTCAAACCTAGATCATTGGATGAGGCTTGTGTACATGCTATGTACCTAGAGAACATAGGACAAAAGAAAGTGAAATCAAGTGGGTTGAATTAGAGGGAGCACTCTGGTGCTTCTAAGGAGGGGAGTAAGAAGTCAATAGGGGAAAAGATAAAAGGATGGAAGTGATAGCACACTAGTGCATATATCCCAACAACCACTATAACCAATGTAACATTGATAAAAATATAGAGGAGAAGTGTTGGAAGTTGCATCAAGAGATTATCTTGAAGAAAAAAAGAAAGATAATAGGAAGAAGAATCTCATGTCCACTCATATTAGCAAGCATGTATAAAATAACTTGTACATGGATGAGAATATTATAGGTACATTGGTGAAAAAGGAGGTGAACTTCAATAGCCTTCAGTTACAAGAAGAGAACAAAAAGAATTGACTCTTCCATGTAAAGATATAGGTGAAGAAGACAAAAATCGATGTTCTATTTAACTCAGTATCAGACACGATTTCATTTCATTAGAGCTGGTTAAAAATTTGGAATTATAATTTCATGATCATCCAACCCCCTATGCATTGGTATGGGTAGATAAAAATGGAGAAATAAAGATAAACAAATAGTGTGAAACCATATTTTCTATCAGTGCTTATTTTATTAATGAAGTAGAACTAGATGTAGTTATATTTGTTGTATGTGGAGTCATGTTCGAAGTCCCTACATGTACATGTAGGATGCAATCTTCATGTAGAGATCTAACTAGAACTACCTCATCAAGGACAAAAAGTCCTTCACCATCGACTTACACAAGGACAAGTCCAAAATTTCGTTAGTAAGTACCAACCATGCAAATAAACTTATTAGTTGTAGATAAAAGTATGTTTTACTACATTTATGAGAAAATTAGTTAGTATAAGATTCAATAACAGAAAAAAGAATCCCTAGATGATTTTGACGATATACATGTCCCTGGGTCATGGTTTCTCAAGCCAAAGGTTAGACGTGCAGTCATCTCATGACACACACAACTTAGCAAAAAAAATAACAAAGACATCCATGGATAGGTGTAGTAAGAAACAAAAATAATGAGAAAACTTGCTACGTGAATATAAGAATGTTTTCCATTATCCTAAATGGATAACCCTAGAGGGAATTGGAGAAAAATATCTAGCTATTTTTGCACTCCCCATTTCGAAAAATTGGGTTGTATAGGAAATTTTTTATAGATGCAATTGAGCTGAAAAATTATTACAATAACTACTAAAACATGGTGTCATTTGAATGAGTACATCACCATGTGGGACAACCATTATTATTATTCCAAAGAAGGACCAGACATGGAAGATCTATGTAGATTATAGGGTGCTAAACAAAAACAATATCAAGAAGAGGTCCCCCGTGCCTAGGATATATGATATGTTGGATTAGTTGAATCAAGTAAAATACTTCATCAAGATAGAGATAAAGTTTAGAGATCAGTAGATTTGAGTCCAAGAAGGAGATACCTAGAAGTCTGCCTTCAAAAATAGGCAATGTTTGTATAAGTGTTTAGTCATATTTCTTTCCTATGCAACACACCAACTACATTTAAGAGTTTAATGAATGACACAATGGAATATTTTATAGAGTCATTTGTTATTGTATATTTAGATTATATACTGGTTTACAATTCTACCTATGACGAACACACCTTAAATTTGACATGCGTGCTAGAGACATTAAAGAAGCATCAACTACGAGCAAATCTGAAGAAGAAAAGAGTTTAGATTGACTTGTTTGGTGCATATGGGATACGTGATAAGTGGAGGAGAGTTGAACATAGATCCTACCATGATGGAGGCCATCACAAAATGGCTAGTTCTTACTAATGTTATTGAGGTTTTGAGTCTGATTGGGTAGCATAATACCCAAGGAAATTCATAGAGTCATTTTCAACTTTAGAAGCAACACTCCATACAATGAGTGGCAAGAGTTTCCAATGGGAAACAATTAGTAGAGCTCCTTTGAGGAGATAAATAAAAGGATCACTCAAGCAAGGGTTCCAGCATTACCATAATTGCAATAGTCATTTCAAGTGGTGACAAATCCAAGTGGGCATGTTATGGGAGTGGTCTTGATACAGGGAAGAACACTGTTTTCTACCATTATGAAGTATTCATGGGGAAGTTCTTAAGTGCTCTTCCTATGACATGGACTTATATTCCCTAGTACAAGCTATGAGGAAGCATGAACACTATATAATGGGAAAGGAAATAATAATATACATAGATCCCTAGCCACTATAGTACTCATACACATAAAGTAAGCTACAGTAGACCTGACATTAGAACTTGATGGGGTTTCTATAGCAGTTATAGTTAGTGATAAAGTATAAGAAGGGCATCAAAACTAAGTTATCTAACATGATTTCAAGGCTAGAAACATCGAATAGAATAGCTTTGGGAGCTCTGATTCACATGAAGGAATTCACCCGTGATTACAACAAAGAGGCATATTTAAATGATGAGGATTTCAAGGAGGTGTTTCAACACTTGAAAAGTTAAATTCATGTGCATAACAGTGAAAATATAGTTGAATAGCATATTCATGATGGGTTACTCCACAAACTAGATAAGTTACATGTTACTAAAGGTGAGTGACTACAAATGATTAGAGAGGCTAACACCTCAAAAGTTGCAAGGCACTTTGGTGTAGGAAATACAGTGACCAACTTGCAAAGCTATGTGTATTGTCCCAAGATGCAAGAACATGTATCTATATTCATAAGAAGATGCATTGTTTGTTGTTCTAGAAATCCTAGTAATAGGGAACAAGGTCTATAACACCCCTTACCTATAACCACTCATCCTTGTGAGAGAATTTCCATGAAAATTGTGGGAGGATGGAAGACAACTATGAATGGACGTGAATAACTATTCATGGTAGTTAACTTATTTAACAATATGAGGGTTTTGGTGGCTTACAAAAATACCATCAATGATTAAGAAGAAGTAAACTTATTCTTTGAGAAAGTTTGGGAGAACCTTGGGATACCAAGGAGCATCACTTTAGACAGGGACACAAGATTTCTCAGTGCATTTTAGAATACATTATCAGAGAATATGGGCATGGAGTTAAGTGGGTATAAAGAATTCCATCTATAGATAAATGGGAAGACAAAGGTCTTGAATAGGACTTTGGTGCATCGTATGATTGTTAACAATCCGAAGCATCCAAAGACTTAGATGAAAATATGGTGTATATATATATATATATATATATATATATATAGGATTCTCATAACAAGGTAGTCCCCAATTGTATTGGCAAGTCCCAATTCTAAACATGTTTCGAATTTTTTCCCCCATTTCCTCAGGATATCACATATGGATAGGAAGGAGGAGTGAGGGAGGATGTTATAGGGGATTCCTTAAAGACAGAGTAATTTATTGAGAAAATAAGGTAAATCAAAATATAGGTATATGAGACACTGAAGAAGTCGAAGGAAAAATATAAGGTGTGGCATGATCAATACATAACAAATAATTTGTTTAAGTTGTGAGCGAGAGTATGGTTATAGTTTAACAATGAGAGGCCACATGGTATCGGTAGGAGAATCATTGCTCTATGATATTTTTTCTTTGATATAATGCAAAAAGTAGGAGATAACACCTATAGACTTAATCTACCACCAAACATGCAGATTTACTCACTCATGAATGTAGACAATATAAAACTTTGTAATGTAACTCCAATTTGCACGCTTAAGAAAATTAATATGATTATTAATTCTAATTAATCCAATGTTGGCATATGGTCGAAGGTTTATCTCTCCATTTTAGTACAAGTTCATATTCCCATGCATAAATTCTTAAATGTTTCTCAATTGATAAAATGGTCATAGAAGTTATGTTTTCCTTCAATTTCATTTCTAAAAAGGATGAATCATATGTATAAATAATATTTGAGCCTTTAAACTTGGAAACCACATCAACTAGACAATATTTAACTATCCAAAATATCTTTACCATGATATGTTATGGTTTTGCTTTGAAAAAAAATAGGTTTGGGGCTCAATAAGTATTTCTTCACCTCATGGCTATCTAAACTTGAGACACACTCGGCACTACTCAATTTTATGATTCACTTAAGCCATTAAGGAAAATCATCTGTTATATGAACCTTCGACCATAAGCTAAGGTAGTTATACTTATATAACTTTTTTATATTTAATATATATTTTTAAGTTGTGACCTTTGTGAATTGAAAAAAAACCTCTTGTTCATTAGTCAAATTCACAACAGATATACCATGGAACCTTTCCTCGCAACACAACTCAAGTTCTCAAGGCATGGATCCCTTAGCAACATGTTTAACATACAAAATGTGATACTAATTTATCCATGTGATGAAGTTAGAAATGAATAACTTTGATCTCATAATCAATGTCGTTGGCAACTAATAAAACAAGACAATTAGATTGATGACCTTCCTAGACTTCTCATTTCACTCTATGCTCAATTCTATAGACCAATATTTCTGCTCGGGTTTTTGGTTCTACAATTTTCCTTGATTCTACAGTAATTGTTAATGTTTTGCTTTCATGGAGATTTTGGTTTATCAAGCCACACCATGAAAACACCTAGATTTATCATCGATAGGTAAACTTCTCGATTTACCAAGATGGTTTATCTATTCATTATGTTTTTGAAGGGTTTTATGAACATAAATTGGACTGAGAATTAATATTTTGGCCTAAAAATATTTATAGGTTTCTAATGTGTTTTGTTTATTACCAATCTTCTACCTATCAATTTGTACAAATGTTGTAACGTTTCCAAAGAGCATAATATGATTACCTAGGAATCTTCCCCTTCTCGCAAGTTAATAATATTTCGCTTAGAGTTTAAATGTTTACTTGGTTGCCACAGGGTGTAGAATATAAAGTGATGGGGTGTATTGTTAAGTCACTCTTTGATGTGGGGGTCAACCATTCAAAACTTTGCGGGCAAAAATTCATCCATGTTAAGGGCTATTGTGGACCAAGCCTAGTGTGATACTCAAGTGATTTCGATGGCTTAGATGTCCCTAGGTCATGTTTTCTCAAGCCACAATTTAATCTTCCAGTCATCTCAGGACTCAAACAACTTGATAAAAAAAATGTTCATTACGTCATTGCATGCATTATTCCTTTTTTAAAATAGGAATTTCCTCATGAATTAATATCTTAGAATTTTTTAGGCTTTTCATGTGTATTCCAGCTTACAGCTCTTCTAATTAAGCTATTATAGGGGATTTCTATTAGAATACATCTAGGTTTTAAATGTAGTCATTTTCTTTTACGTTTTTGTAGGAACCTCTTGAACTCAATGAACAAACTAATAGCCCTCTTGATGATTGCAGGACCTTTGATGATTCATTGAAGAACATACCACTTTCCTTGGCACATTCTATCATCAATTCTCGGTGGAGGTGACAATTGGTATAAGGTTTTATCATTTGATAATTTATGGATCTTAATCGCTTCCAAAATTTTTCTCTTATCAATTATGATATGAGAAACTTAGTTTTTACATTTAAATTGTATGATGTAGAGAGGATTTTATTTCCTAAAGTATTTTTAGGGCTTTGATTTGGGGAATAACCTGAGATTTTTCTTTAGTTGTAGGCATTTTGAGGGATTATACACTTGAATTCCTCACATGTTCTATTAGAGGCCTCACTCGTTAATAAAATCCCTATCTATTGGTTAGCATATTTAGCCATAAATACATATATTTATTAATAGGTAATATGTCACTTTTCTCAGGTTGATTCCTCTCTGTTGTATACACACATAGTCTTGTTTTTGGTTTCATGCTACATATTTTAGTGGAAAGGGTTCATATTTATGAACCTCCTCTTCTTCTAGTGTTTATATTGTTATGGAATGAACTGTAAATTCATTACTTTAGCCATTTTCATAGTTCCAAGAGGTCTTAGTAGCCACGATTGCTTGATAAAACCCTTAAGGTAAGCTCACAATTGAATATCATGGCTCAAATTTCATCATTCATTGTTAAGTATTGACATGAAATTACAAAAAAATATATATATATATATATTTTTCTTTGATACAGTTTAGTTCTTCAAACACCATCTCAATATTATCTCAAAAGTACCTCATCAATGTATAAATAATTTATTATTTTTGAGTAAGAATTTCCCTTATAAATCCCCCTTTGTTTCTTAGGTTTTACTATTATGTAGATTGAGACTTACTAGTTACGACCATAGTTGCTAAATTACAACTATTTCAATAGAGTTTAGCATGATCAAACTCAATTTATGAAACTAGGTTAAGAATTTAGTATCAGTTTCTAATAGTCTATGTGTCAAATAATTTGTGTGAATTGACTCCACAATTTTTCTCATGAACCCTTCTTTTGGAGTTATTCTTATTAGAATACACTATAGTACTTTTTTTTTTATTTCCACAGTTCCTAACCCCATATTATATAAACATGGTTAATGCGTTTGTTCTGAAATGAGTAATATTAATATGATGTTATGATATGTATCCCAATGTCTATATATTTTTTAAAATATGGCTTGTTTTTGTATGACTCCTCATCTTTGAGCATGTATAATCAATCTTTTAGTTGTTTTTAAATTTTATTCTTTAGCGGCTAGGTACTTGCTTACCCATCTCAATTTTGTCCTCAGTTGATATACTCTTTCAAAATCTTGGTTAAATCCAATAATTGTATTTCTTCTTTGTGAGCTTTGATTAGAAGGATAGTTTGAAGAGAATGTATATAGGTTTTATAACTTCTTTCTGAGAATATTTTAAAAATTAAGTAGTTATTATATGAAAAACAAAAATGCTTGAATGAACCACTAATATGGATAGAAATTGTTGACATTAATAATTTAATTAGGAATTTGCAGCGTTCATTTATGAAATAATGTTACCTACCTTTACCCTATTCACCATATCAACATATGAATAAGTTTTCATCCTTTAGTATAAAATGTAGATGTATCTATGCTTTACTTACTTGTTCGAGTTGACATGTGATTTCTGAAAATTCTATATAGTTTCTGCTACACTCTAGTTATTTTTTCCTTTCTTTATTCACTAGATACACTATTGATTGTTTCTTCTTGAAGAAAACAACCACATGTAATCTCCACTAGTTATGCCATTTTTTATGTATATATCTTAATCAATAGATACAATAAACTCTTTACCTATTGTAACACCTAAAAATAAAGTAGGAATCGACATGTTCCTGCAATCCAATGAATTGCAACGATAGTAATCCCCTCCCCTTGGATCGTTTCTCTGCTATTGGTAACATGCATTATTCTTGTATATTTCCTCTTTTCCACATATAATTTAGCAACCTCCATCTCTTTCCATGTCTAGCCTATCTTTCTTATTCCTAGGATTTTTTCTAGGAAACTCTCTTTCTTTACACTTCAAAAATGTAATTATCTCTAACATGTCTTGGTTATCCTCTCCCATTCTAACATAAAATATCTATCCATTTACAATTCCTCTTGGTGGGGATCATTTCTCCTTTCATCTTGGGTAATGGAAAGTTATAAATGTGGAAACTATCACCCTTTTTTCTAATGCTTGGGATGCTAATCACCTACAATAGTTACTAACAACAAAGTAGCCTAACTAATGATATGTTGACTCCCATAATACTTCCAATTTAAATAATGTTTTATTTATAAGAACATTACATCTATTAATCAAAATGTTTAAATTTAGCCTTAGCCCCACAACCAATGTCCACAAATTAAATATTTACAAGTAAACATAAAATAATAAAATCTTCTAAAAGTAATTATAACAATGGTATTAAAAATAGTATGAGCCTTGTATACTAGACCGGGGAGAGGAACATGTCCTCTATTTTGTAAAGGATTCGACACTACATGCTCATAAAGGGTTGAAAAAACATATAGTATTATTGAAGAGGTATAGAGCCGCAAGACATTGGTAGCATGAATTTTGGGAGACTAAGTTGGAAGGAAATGTTCTAGGAAAAGCTAAATGGTACACTCAAGAAAAGGTAAAGAAAAAGTTTCCTCACCGCATTCAGTAGAAGCTTCTTGGCATAAAAATCCTTTCGAAATTGGGAGGTGTGATATATAATGCACCATTATATTATCTATGATCCATCTCGATGATTTTAGACTGGAAAAAGATGGAATAATAAACTCACTAGACCATTTTTACCAGTGGGACTTAGTTTGGAAAATCAGGGTCTCAAACCTTGTAATATCCCTCTGTGGATGTAATGAATTAGTTAAGACAACATTTTGTCAATGGGAATAGCTAGAAAAGGATATGGAAAGACATGGATATGCTATGTAAATAAATAATTTAAATAAATAGATAAGTAGAAGGGGTCATAATTACTTGGGAATAAAACACCTAGAAACAAGATTCTTGCCGAAACAAAATAATATAATCTCATAGGTAAATGAGATGGGATAATTATTTCATGATAAAATTCTAGATAAGATTAATGGATGGGAGAAACATATTTATTAAGTTTCGTAGCTGATGAAAGATGCTATGCTTTGAAAATCCTAAAAGCATCGTGCGACAGAAAGGCGGGCTTTTATGGAAATGCCTAAGAAAGTGGATCAAAAAGTTCCACAAAAGAGGGACCTAACAGAAATTTTATCATGAAAGAATGGTATTAAATACCTAATAAAGAGATCAACAAAAAGGGAAAATATTAAGAATGGAACTTTATCTTAAAGTTTAGAAACCTTAGCTAAAACTACTAGTCCCTAATATGGATATTGTAAAAAAATTTGTGATATTTTTGGTAGAAATATTATATTTCTAATGATTTTATATTAGTCGATATAATATTTTGGCGATTTTTAAGGTAAAACAATGGTGTAGCTGTTTTTTTTTTTAAGGAGAAATCATGGAAAATTAACCGATCTGCTATCGAGGTGAAGAGAGAATTTCTAGGTTAAGTGGAAAAGGGGGTGAACTGGAAGAGAAAATTTCTTGGTTGAGTGGAAAAGGGTTTTAGATACCAAATTGTGATACCTCATACTGATTCTGGTTAGACTATTTGTTATTTCGAGTTACTTTTACAATACATGAAATTTTAAGAAAATGATGTTGTCCATTAGAAGATTGTTGATATATTATTCGAGAGTTAACTGTTAACTCTGATAAGATAAGATATTGTTGTCATGAGGCATGTAGGTAAGAGTAATTTAATTTCTTTATTATGCATGCAATTTGCAAAATTAAATTCAATGATGTTTAAACTTACTTCTACATCGCTGACTTATACCTATGTGATACATGTATCTGTGCGAATGAATTCCACTATTTATATATTTACTTTTACAAAATTAGTGGAATGCAAAAATTAATTCCACAACTAGTAGGTAGGGAGGTTTTGACCATAAAATAATTATGGCTAGATGGACTTTACTCTTAAGAGGATACTAAATGAATAAACTAAATTACTAGGAAATCATATTCACTGTAGAGATGTGGGTATTGAGCATTCCTTTTCAAAAGGTTGAACTTTGGGATTCATCAGACAACATATACTTTATTGCTACATATCTAGCTACATGAAACCAAAACTATGGTTATACTACACATAATTTTCTAGTAGCAATTATTACGTAGGAAGGGAAAGTAGTAAATTAAGGGCGAAGATAGAATGCTGAGTAGAATACCCAATACTTGTAGGAAGGGAAAGTAGTAAATTAAGGGCGAAGATAGAATGCTGAGTAGAATACCCAATATTTATAGGGTTTTCATTCCCTTTCGGGTTATGGAAAATGTGCCTATATACTAGAAAGGAAAATATTGAACAAATGTTCTTGGAGATGGTAATTTCTGTTGGAGACCGGAAGTAATATTGATAGGGTCAATTAGTAAACAACTAGAAAAGTATGAAATACGCATAGCCTCTCCGGATAGTATTTCATTCTTATCGCCAGAAGAATTGTATTTCCACGACATTTAGTTACAAAAATGTTCTATATATATGTTAGGGCCGAACATAGGGTAAAGTAAAAGTATCAAAGGAGACTTTTATAAGAAACAAGGTAAGTTTTACACCTGTAGTAATCAGATAACAATCTTACTTAATAGATATAATCTAGAGCTACACATAGAACATAAATAGGCTAGAATTGAAATTTCCTTGCGAGGAAACCAACGAATAACTAGTATGATTAACCATGAAGCCAAAATAGATAACACCTTTGATTTTATAATATGCACAATAAAAATTCGTTGAGTGAAGCCAACGATAATCAGTTATAGACATAATCGTTCAGTTATAGTACAGGCACTTATATACTTCATCATGACACCAATAATGGAACAATAATCCATAACAAAAGTACTGAAGGTCAGAAATGATAAAACCACCATAGCATAAGTACTGAAGGATACAAATGTGAAAGTTCTAATTCCGTTTAAAATGAAACATTTGAAGGAATTAAGTATGTATACAAATATCCGATAATCTCAATTGTGGGGAGAACATTACAATTGAGATATTTATAATATCAAGGAGGTGTTGAAATGTAATTCCAACTACCGTGTAGCGTATTCTTGTTTTTGGAAAACCGCCAAAGTCTTCCCCGCACCATTTTTGTTGAACGGTGGTATTCTTCCAAGGGGCAGCGATCACAATCATCTATTGACCTGTGTCTGGGTAGTACTTTGCAAAACCACCATCCCCCGGCGCATAAACTTCGGATGAAAGGGACCTCCGGGGAAATAGCGTCAACCGTCCGATTGACATCTATGGTTATGGTTGTGGACACATGTTTTTTTGGTTATCAGGAGGACCTCCGTATGACTGAATTGTTTGCACGGTGGATTGAATGTAATTAATATAGATTTACAACGGTTGGTAAACATAGGTAAAAGTTTTAATTTTATTGTTTTTTATTTACGGGAGTATGGCACAAGAAATATGTAATATCATTTTTGTTTTGTTGTTGTTCGTTGAACATATGAATATGAAAAGGGAAAAACTCACCGCAGCGAATGTAAGAAGAATTTTTACAGTAGGTTGAATGTAATGCTTTTGTGTGGTTCATTGTTGAACATGTAATGTTTCTTGAGGGCATATGCAATGCGCAATACGCAGTAGGGTGAACACACAGTGTTAATTTTTGAGGAGGCAGAGTAATCTTGTAATGCACAGCAGTGTAAATGTAATAAGTAAAAAAGGGGTTTTTTACACAGCAGTGTAAATCTTTTCAAGAAGAGAACGAATGTAAGAAATTTTCTTTACACAACAGTGTAAATTTTTCATGAGAGACAGAGTGAGTTTTTGAACTACGTCTGAAGCAGTCTGGCTGTGATCCCTCTGTTGGAGGAAGATTTTTTTTTGTAACAGGCAGTTTTATTAATGAAAACAAAGTTTATTTTTGGAGCCTCAAAAATCTCTGCTCTCTGGAAACAATTTTTTTTGTTCCGCTATGCCAGAAAAAATAGAGGATTTTCCTCTGTTCGCCCTTTTGTTTGGAATTACCATAAATTCCCAACATGGTATTAGAGCTTGTCCAGGCTCTTTGAAGGTGTCAAAGAAGCTGAAGGAAGGATTTCTTGTTGCAGCAGCTTCTCCAGCAAAGTGAAGACTTAGTCAAGAAAGAATCCAAGGTATTTCTCAAGTTAGTTTTTTGTGTTACTGTTGAGGACAGTCAGTTATTCAATACACAATCAAGTATTTTGAAGCATAGTTAAGAGTGGAAGAATGGCTGGAGCCAACACTAGCATGGGTATCTGTAATACTCGGCTCCCAAAATTTAATCGAAAAAACTATGACTACTGGGCAATAACTATGAGAGCTTTGCTTGCTTCCCAAGACTTATGGGAATTTGTTGAGGATGGCTTTGAAGAACCAACAGATGAAAATGAGTTTAATAATTTAAATTAGGCTGAAAAAGATCTGTTAAAGAGTAATAAGAAGAAGGATTCAAAAGCCCTCTACTTTTTGTATCAAGTAGTGCATGAGAGTGTGTTTCCAAGGATAGCAGCAACTAAGAGATCCAAAGAAGCATGGCAAACTCTCAAGACAGCCTATCAAGGCATGGAGAAAGTGAAGACAACAAAACTACAGTTGTTGAGGAGAGATTTTGAGACTCTCTGCATGAAGGAGTCAGATAATATTGACTCATTCTTCACACAAGTGATTGGTCTGGTCACACAGATAAGGTCTCATGGAGAGATTCTTGAAGAAAGGAGGATTGTGGAGAAACTATTGAGGATCCTACCCTCAAGGTTCGATGTGATTGTCACCACCATAGAAGAGACAAAGGATCTCACAAACTTCTCAGTTGATGAACTACACGCATCACTGATAACACATGAGTAGAGATTGAGTAGAAATGAAAACTCATCTCTAGAGCATGCCTTTAAGACCCAGATGTTCTTTGGAAGAGGAAGAGGTCAGGGCAGAGGAAACAAGAGAGGAAGAGGCAGAAGCCAAAACAGATGTGGAAGAAATAGTCCAACAAATGCTCAAGGAAGATGCAGCAATCCAAATCAGAACCAAGGCCAAGGCAGTAGCCAACAAAGTGGACAACATCATTCTCAAGGACAAAGGTATGACAAAGCTAATTTCCAATGTCATTATTGTAAAAAATATGGGCATTATGCAAATGAATGTAGGAAGAAGCAGCATGATATGAGTAATAGAACTAGTGCAAATTTCACTAAAGAAAATATAAGTCAAAATAATTTTTTTTTGGCATGTAATATGGCTGAAAAAAAGAGTGAAGATGTATGGTTTCTAGACTCTGGTTTCAGTAACCATATGATAGGAAACATAGCTCTGTTTTCTATGTTAGATCAAAGTGTGAAGTCACAAGTCACACTAGGGACTGATAATAAAGTTTCTGTTATGGGAAAAGGAGAAGTAAATGTCTTAACAAGGAAAGGTGAAAAGAAAACCATAACAAATGTTTATTATGTTCCTGGAATGAAATGTAACCTCTTAAGTATTGGACAACTTATTCAAAAAGGGTACAATGTTTGTTTTTGTGGATGATGTATGCACCATCATGGATAAAACACCCAGCGAACAATGTATTACTAAAGTGATGATGACAAGGAACATGATGTTCCCTCTCAGGATGAAAGCAGATTTAGAAAATAAAGAAGTAATAGCAGCAGTTATACAAGAGGCTTTCCAAAGTGAACCAAAGGATGAAAATTGGTTGTGGCACTTGAGATTTGGACATCTCAACTTTAGAGGTCTTAACTTGTTGAATAGAAAAGGAATGGTAAGAGGCTTACCATTGATAAAAATCCAGACAGCCTTTGTGAAGGTTGTATCTTGGGGAAACAACACAGAGAAAGTTTTCCATCTAGGAAAAGCATAAGGGCAAAAGCACCCTTAGAGATTGTCCACTCAGATTTATGTGGACCATTGCAAACTCCATCACTTGTAGACGGCCACTATATTCTAACATTTATTGATGGTTTTACTAGAAAAACTTGGGTTTATTTCCTGAAGAACAAAAGTGAAGTGTTTGAAAGTTTGCAATTTCAAAGCACTTGTAGAAAACCAAAGCGGGCTGCATATCAAAGTTCTAAGAACTGATAGAGGAGGTGAGTATATCTCCAAGGAATTTCTACATTTTTGTAGAGAAAATGGAATTCATAAGCAGTTTACTACTAGGTACACTCTGCAGCAAAATGGAGTTGCCGAAATGAAGAATAGGACAATCATGGATATGGCAAGGAGTATGTTAAAGGCAAAGCATTTGCCAAATGATTATTGGGTTGAAGCTGTACATTGTGCAGCGTACATTTTGAATAGATGCCTACAAAAGCAGTCATGACCAGAGTGCCGGAAGAAGCATGGAATGGGACAAAGAAAGGAGTCACCCACATGAAATTTTTTGGATGTGTGGCCTATGCACACATTCCAGATCAGCTAAGGAAGAAATTGGACAACAAAGGGGAGAAATGCATTTTCATTGGATACAGTGAGGAATCCAAAGCTTACAGGTTGTATAACCCATCCACTTAGAAGCTTATTGTGAGTAGAGATGTTTAGTTCATTGAGGAGGAAGCTTGGGATGGAAGCATAGAGAAAACAGTGAATGTTAAAAACTCTTTGTCTCATGATGAAGATGATGAGGAGATGGCTGAAATACATCCCCAAATAGCAGCACCAACACAAGGGTAGCAAGGGACACCCTTGAGGAGAAATGAAAGTACTTTTCCAAGCGCACCACAAGGAGGAAATTCAAGTGCTTCTTCAAGCACTTGTAGATCAAATGAAAGAGGTAAGAAGTTCAGAAATCTAAGTGACATTTATGAACAAGAGGCAGCAAATGAAGGTATGAACTCTTTCTTTGCTTTATATTGTCATGTTGATGATCCTGTTCATTTCGAAGGAGCAATTAAGGATAGGAAATGGATAGAAGCTATGGATGAGGAGATCAATTCCATAGAAAGAAACAAGACATGAGATTTAGTTGAACTACCAAAAGGAAAGGAAGTCATTGGAGTTAAATGGGTCTACAAGACCAAGAGTAATGCTGAAGGTAAGATAGAAAGACACAAGGCAAGATTTGTTGTCAAAGGATATAAGCAGCAGTATGGGAGAGACTATGAGGAAAGTTTTACACCAGTTGCTAGAATGGAAACAGTGAGAGCGGTGCTGTCCATAGCAACACAAAACAAGTGGAAAGTTTACCAAAGGGGCGTGAAGTCTGCATTCCTAAATGGAGTGTTAATAGAAGAGGTTTACATTGAACAACCTCTAGGCTATGAAAAGAAAGGCCAAGAGCACAAAGTGTGCAGATTGAGGAAAGCTCTTTATGGGCTAAAGCAAGCACCGAGAGCGTGGTACAGTAGGATAGATTCCTATCTACTAGAAAATGGATTTGAAAATTGTGAGGGAGAACCCACCCTCTACATCAAAGAAAAGGATGGTAAAATACTAATTGTTGTGTTACATGTTGATGATATTATTTTCACAGGTAATGATGATTATCTTATTGAAAATTTCAAAACAATCATAAAAGAAGAATTTGAAATGACTGACATGGGTTTGTTGAGATACTTCTTGGGAATAGAAGTAGAACAAAATAGAAATGGGATTTTTATCTCACAGGCGAAATATGTTAATGAAGTGTTGGAAAGATTCAATATGCAAGAGAGCAAAGCAGCAATCACTCCCACAATGATGGGATTAAAACTCAGCAAAGATGACAACAACAAGGATTTTGATCCTAGTTTGTACAAGAGCATAGTTGGCAGCCTCATGTATTTGACTACAACTAGGCCGGATATAATGTATGCTGTTAGTTTAATTTCCAAATTCATGGAGAGGCCAAAAGAAGCACATTGGCAGGCAGCAAAAAGGATTCTGAGGTATGTTAAAGGTACTAAAAGGTTTGGCATTTTATATATTGTTTCAGAATGTTCAGATTTAATTGGATATACTGATAGTGATTGGGCTAAAAGTGTAGATGATTGGAAAAGCACATCCGGTTATGTTTTTCACATGGGTTCAGGAGCCATTTCATGGGCTTCTAAAAAACAGCCTATTGTAGCATTATTTACAGCAGAAGCAGAATATGTGGCAGCTACAACAGCAACATGTCAAACAATTTGGATGAGAAGGATCTTAAGGAGTTTATGCCAAGAGGAAGTAAAAAGAACTGTGATTTTTTGTGACAATAGCTCAGCTATTGCATTATCTAAGAATGTTGGGTTTCATAAGAAAACGAAATACATTGACACAAAGTTTCATTACATCAGGGAATTGGTACAGAATGGTGAAATTGTTTTACAGCACTGCAGAACTCAGGAGCAGGTTGTAGACATTCTGACCAAACCATTGGGGCAGAAAAGTTTTGAGTTTTTGAGGAAATGTCTAGGTATGACTAATAACCCAGCTGAAATTAAAGGGGAGTGTCGAAATGTAATTCCAACTGCCGTGTAGCGTATTCTTGTTTTTGGAAAACCGCCAAAGTCTTCCCCGCACCGCTTTTGTTGAACGGTGGTATTCTTCCAACGGGCAGTAATCACAATCATCTGTTGACACGTGTCCGGGTAGTACTTTGCAAAACCACCATCCCCTGGCGCATAAACTTTAGATGAAAGGGACCTCCGGGGAAATAGCGTCAGCCGTTCGATTGACATCTACAGTTATGGTTGTGGGCACATGTTTTTTTTGGTTATCGGGAGGACCTCCGTATGACTGACATTGGCCGTATGAGTGAATCGTTTGCACGGTGGATTGAATGTAGTTAATATAGATTTACAACGGTGGTAAACTTAGGTAAAAGTTTTAATTTTATTGTTTTTTATTTACGGGAGTATGGCACAAGAAATATGTAATATCATTTTTGTTTTGTTTTTGTTTGTTGAGCATATGAATATGAAAAGGGAAAAACTCGCCGTAGCGAATGTAAGAAGAATTATTACAGTAGGTTGAATGTAATGTTTTTGTGTGGTTCATTGTTGAACATGTAATGTTTTTTGAGGGCATATGCAATGCGCAATATGCAGCAGCGTGAACACACAGTGTTAATTTTTGAGGAGGCAGAGTAATCTTGTAATGCACAACAGTGTAAATGTAATAGGTAAAAAGGGGTTTTTTACACAGCAATGTAAATCTTTTCAAGAAGAGAACGAATGTAAAAAATTTTCTTTACACAGTAGTGTAAATTTTTCTTGAGAGACAGAGTGAGTTTTTGAACTGCCTTTGAAGTAGTCTGGCTGTGATCGTTCTGTTGGAGGAAGAATTTTTTTTTTTTGTAACAGGCAGTTTTATTAATGAAAACAAAGTTTATTTTTGGAGCCTCAAAAATCTCTACTCTCTCGAAACAATTTTTTTTGTTCCATTGTGCCAAAAATTCACCTTTTTGTTTGGAATTACCAGAAATTCCCAACGGGAGGAAGAGTATGAGAAAAGTAGGCCAAAATGTTTACCCAGATACATCGCACAACATAATAGAGGGTAAATTAGAGTGTGATACAGCTTATTGAACATGCGTTATGGGAATAACCACAATACACTGATTTGGGTAGCACATAACATTGTTAGTGGATGATATTTTAGTCTAAATGAAAGGATGAGGCTAGCCCAACAAAACCTGACGCGATTACCTGTACAAGCAAATACCCACAAAATAAAAACTGGAATTGTAAGTATAATGAAAATCGAGTTGGGGAAATAACTAAGTGTTACAACGTTAGCTACAAACAGAACGAATATCAGAAGTGTACATGTAGCAAGAACAAATTCAACAGATCCCTGAGTAGTTGCGGCGAAAACACCAACCATGTCCTAAATTAAGATATAATTCATGAAAAAAGGAGAAAATTAATGTGGGAAATCCCTCAATAGAGGAGAGCTGAGGGAATGATCATACCGGATGAAAAAAACGTTGGTATAACCCTCAACCACGCCGAGGATTCAGAAAAAAAGTTGAGAGCAAGTGACCATCTCGGAACGTGGGAATTTTCCTGCAATAATGATACAAAGTAAAGAAATGAATTAAAAACGTACTGCAGCAGCCTACTAATAAACAATGGATGTAATAGGGTAATACTAGTTACAGAGGGTCATAAGCCTACCCAAGAAAAGAAACTTAACATTAAATTGTTGGAGATAGTGCAGTTGTGGAGCTGCCCTACCATATCTATAGCGGCCATGAGAAAACTATAGCAGAAAATTTAGGAATCAATTGCTACAAATACAAGAATAGTCACACAGCCTCAAGGAGGTAGAAATTAAAATCAAATTATAAACCAAAATCGAATTTATATATATATATATATATATATATATATATATATATATATATATATATGGAATAAATGCAATAAGGAACTCTGATGGTTATCAAGCCACCAATCGTCGACCCCAGACATCCGGACCATTGAAAACCCTGTCATCGTCCTACATCCAGGAAAAGCAAAGGCATTGAAATACCATACTTCACCATGCTTGGAAGGAATGGAGAAGAACATGTAGTACTCTTGAAACCCTAAACAATACGAAGTAAGCATAAATCAAAACTGGCGGTGCAGAAAGCACAACTAAAAGCTTGGTAATAAAACCCCTCATACCAGAACATGTTGGAATTTGATTCCAACTGCAACAATGAACAGCTGCACAGGAATCTGATTTGCAGTAAATGTTACAGGCTGTTCGGTGCAGCCAAGTCGCCTTTGATATTTCTGCACATTAATATGCATTAAAGTTTCAGATGATTTCCCCTGCAGACAGCCGACTTGTTTTTTGATAAAGGCATCACCGCCTTGCTGCAATAAATTCTGAGATAAACATTAGAAGATAGTTTGTAATATTTTATTGTTTTAATCAAATATCTTTCAGCATATAAATACCGCACAACAGTTCTGTTTTAGTGTTAGCAGCTGTAGCAGCAAAGTGATACACAACAGAGAAGAGCACGCAGCAGCGTGAAGATAAATTCTTCCAGAAAGGCACGACAGTGCACAGCAGTGTAAACGCAATAGTGTAGCAGAGAGCGGAAAGGCAAAAATGCACAGCAGTGCAGATTTGTATGTAATTTGTTTTATGTTTGTTTACTAAGAAAGAACACAGATCTTATTTGTGTAAAACAGCAGCGTTTTTTTTCAAGCACAATCTCTTATGAAATTCCTGTAACAGTTAGTTTACTTTTATTAAACGCAAGTTATTTTCCTGTTGCTGTTACACCGTAACTTAAAAAATACTTGACGTCAAAAATTTACGTTGCTGAAACACCACGATCAGCGTTGCTGAAACACTTGTTTCAGCAACTGAAAAAAAATTGTGTTGCTGAAACACCGTTTCCAGCAAGCGATTTTTCTGTTTTTCTGTGTAAAAACAGAGTGCGTTTTTTGTCTGTCTGTTATGGAATTTATCAGAAAATTCCAACATGGTATCAGAGCTAGTCTAGGCACTCAGTGAGTCAAAAACAGAGCTTGTTTTTCATTGTAGGAGCTGTAAGAAGTTTGTTAAGCAGATTTTTCTAGCAGAGAAAGTTTTTGCTTGTTTTTCAAAATATAGTCAGTACGTTTTCTTTACCAGTACAGGTTAAGATGGCAGATGCTGGAACAGGTTTGACAAATCCCCAACTGCCTCAGTTTAATGGGAAAAATTACAGTTATTGGTCCATAACAATGAAAGCATTGTTTGCTTCTCAAGGAATATGGGAGCTGGTTGAAACAGGTTATGCTGAACCTGCAGATGCAACAGCACTGGCTGCTTTGACAGCAGCAGAAAGAGACCAGTTGAAGAGTGACAAGAAGAAGGATGCCAAAGCCCTCTTTTTCCTCTTCCAATCAGTACATGAAAGTGTTTTTCCGCGGATTGCAGCAGCAACAAAATCTAAGGAGGCATGGGATATTCTCCAAACTGCCTACCAAGGTATGGAGAAGGTGAAGACTGCAAAGTTGCAGATGTTGAGGAGAGACTTTGAAAATCTCAGCATGAAGGAATCTGATACAATAGATTCATTCTTCACCCAGGTTATTGGCTTGATAACCCAGATAAGATCTCATGGTGAGATTCTTGAAGATAGAAGGGTTGTAGAGAAAATCTTGAGATGTTTACCCTCAAGGTTTGAATCTATTGTGGTGGCAATAGAAGAAACAAAAGATCTCTCACAGTTCACGGTAGATGAGCTGAGTGCTTCTCTGTTGTCTCATGAACACAGACTGAGTAGAGGAACATAGTCCTCTTTTGAGCAAGCATTCAAGACTCAGATGTCTTTTGGCCAAAGAAGAGGTGGAAGCAGAGCAAATTACAGAGGTCGTGGAAGAAGCCAAAACAGAGGCAGAAATTATCCAGCTAGCACAAGCGGAAGGAGCTGCAATCAGAACCAAGCTGAAGGTTCAAGCAAACAGCAAGCTCATGGACAAAGGTATGACAAATCCCAAGTCCAATGTCATTATTGTAAAAAATTTGGGCACTATGCAAATGAATGCAAGAAAAAACAAAATGACATGAACAATAGGCAGAATGTTAATTTTGCAAATGAAGAAGATAAGAACCCAAAGAATGTGCCGTTAACATGTAACATAGCACAAGACAAACAAGATGATTTTTGGTTCTTAGACTCAGGTTGTAGTAATCACATGACTGGAAATATTGCAATGTTTGCTAATCTGGATGAAAATGTGAAATCTGAGGTAACAACAGGGACTGATGATAAGATAACTGTCAAGGGTAAGGGCAGTGTCAATATCCGAGCAAAAAATGGAGAACAGATGACTGTGCAAGCTGTATACTATGTACCTGGTCTGAAATGTAATCTTTTGAGCATTGGACAGCTCATGAACAAAGGTTACAACGTGTTCTTCAAAGATGATTTGTGTACTATCAGAGACATACCTCCAAGTAAGAAGATCATTGCACAGGTGCAGATGACTAGCAATAGAATGTTTCCTCTCAAACTCAGGGCAGATTTGAAGGAAGGCAGAACTATTACGGCTGTAACACAAGAAGTCTTTCAAGAACAGGTGAAAGATGTGAATTGGTTGTGTCATTTGAGATTTGGACATCTCAATTTCGGAGGCCTGAGTCTGTTGCACAGAAAGGGCATGGTAAAGGGATTGCCGTTGATTGAGAAACCGGACAGCCTTTGTGAAGGCTGCATCTTGGGCAAGCAACATAAAGAAAGCTTTCCAGCAGGAAAGAGTATAAGGGCAAAAGCACCCTTGGAAATTGTTCACTCTGATGTGTGTGGACTGATGCAAATACCATCATTTGCTGGAAATAGATATGTTTTAACTTTTATTGATGATTACACCAGAAAGACATGGGTGTATATGCTGAAACAGAAGAGTGAAGTGTTTGAGAAATTCCGCCACTTCAAAACTCTTGTTGAAAAGCAGAGTGGGCATTATATCAAAGTGCTCAGAACAGATAGAGGAGGAGAGTACATCTCCCAAGAATTTCTGCGTTTTTGCAGAGAGAATGGCATACAAAAGCAGTTCACAACAAGGTATACACCTCAGCAAAACGGTGTTGCTAAAAGAAAGAATAGGACCATTCTTGACATGGTCAGAAGTATGCTGAAGGCAAAACACTTGCCGTATGAGTATTGGGCAGAAGCTGTTACTTGCGCAGTTTACATCTTGAATAGATGCCCAACTAAAGCTGTCATGAACAGAATACCAGAAGAGGCATGGAGTGGTCAAAAGCAAACTGTCACTCACATGAGAGTATTCGGTTGTGTGGCATATGCACATGTACCAGATCAGCTAAGAAAAAAGCTTGATAGTAAGGGGGAGAAGTGTGTCTTTATTGGCTATTGTGATGAGTCAAAAGCATACAAACTCTATAATCCATCCACCAAGAAGTTAATAGTAAGCAGAGATGTGCAGTTCATTGAAGATGAAGCTTGGGATGGAAGCTTAAAAAAAACAGTGAATGTGAAGACAATAGTGTCTCATGAAGAAGAAGAGGAAGGGACAGCAGCAAATATTCCTTCCTTGGTGGCTCCTCCTACACCACAGCAAGTACAACAAACCACACCACAAGCTGGAATCTGAACAGCCTTGAGAAGTCAAGGAAGAACAGTTGCTGTTACACCACAAACAGCTACTGCTGAAACACCACAGGGATCAAATACACCCTCAAGTTCGGATGGAACTCCAAGCACACCAAGAAGACCAAGATTCAGAAATCTGAATGAGATTTATGAACAAGGAGAGGTAAGTAACAATACCGGTCTGAATTCATTATTTGCTTTGTATTGTCATATTGATGACCCAATCCATTTTGAAGATGCTGTAAATGAAGATAAATGGATTGAAGCAATGAATGAAGAAATTGGTGCAATTGAGAAGAGTAAAACATGGGAGTTAGTGGATCTCACTAAAGGCAAAGATGCCATTGGAGTTAAGTGGGTTTATAAGACCAAGAGCAATGCTGAAGGTAGGATTGACAGGCACAAAGCAAGACTTGTTGTGAAAGGCTACAAGCAGCAACAAGGCAGAGACTATGATGAAACCTTTGCACCAGTAGCAAGGATGGAAACAGTCAGAACAATGTTGTCTATTGCAGCACAACACAAATGGAAGATTTATTAGATGGATGTTAAATCTACATTCCTGAATGGAGTGTTAAAAGAAGAGGTTTATGTTGATCAACCTCCGGGCTATGAAGTTGAAGGACAAGAGCATAAAGTTTGTAAACTGAAGAAGGCTCTTTATGGGCTGAAGCAAGCTCCAAGAGCATGGTACAGCAGAATTGATGCTTATCTGATTGAGAATGGGTTTGCTAAGTGTGATGGTGAACCCACACTCTACATAAAGCAGAATGACGGTAAGATTATTATTGTTGTTTTATATGTAGATGCTCTGATTTTTACTAGCAATGATGCTTCTCTCATTGCTGATTTTAAAGCAGTCATGAAGAGTGAATTTGAAATGACTGACTTAGGCTTCTTAAGATATTTTCTTGGAATTGAAGTAGACCAAAGTGAAAATGGTGTTTTCATTTCTCAAGATAAATATGTAGAAGCTGTTTTGAAGAGATTTAACATGCAGAACAGCAAGGCTGCTGTGACTCCAACAGTAGTGGGGCTGAAATTAACCAAAGAAGACAGCAGCAAATATTTTGATCCAAAATTGTACAAGAGCATAGTTGGCAGCCTTATGTACTTGACTGCAACTAGGCCGGACATTATGCACGCTGTGAGTTTAATTTCCAGATTTATGGAAAGACCGAAAGAGACTCATTGGCAGGCAGCCAAGAGAATTTAAGGTATGTGAATGGAACGAAGGGGTTTAGTATTTTATACTCCTCTTCTGAAAGTTTCATGTTGACAGGTTACACTGACAGTGATTGGGCTGGAAGTGTTGATGATAGGAAAAGCACATCGGGATATGTGTTTCATATGGGATCGGGAACCATCTCATGGGCTTCCAAGAAGCAACCAGTTGTGGCTTTGTCAACAGCAGAGGCAGAGTATGTGGCAGCAACAGCAGCAGCATGCCAAGCAGTATGGCTAAGAAGAGTTCTCAAAGATTTGTGTCATGAACAAGAAAATGGCACAACCATTTACTGTGACAATAGCTCAGCAATAGCATTGTCTAAAAACTCTGTTTTTCATAAAAGAACAAAGCACATAGACACCAAATATCACTTCATACGTGAATTGGTTAACAATGGTGAGATTGTTTTGCAGCACTGCAGAACAGAGGATCAGCTTGCAGACATCTTGACAAAACCATTAGCAAAGAAAGGTTTTGATCATTTCAGAAAATGTCTGGGTATGCAGCAGTTGAAATTAAGGGGGAGTGTTGGAATTTAATTCCAACTGTAACAATGAACAGCTACACAGGAATCTGATTTGCAGTAAATGTTACAGGCTATTCGGTGCAGCCAAGTCGCCTTTGATATTTCTGCACATTAATATGCATTAAAGTTTCAGATGATTTCCCCTGCAGACAGCCGACTTGTTTTTTGATAAAGGCATCACCGCCTTGCTGCAATAAATTCTGAGATAAACATTAGAAGATATTTTGTAATATTTTATTGTTTTAATCAAATATCTTTCAGCATATAAATACCGCACAGCAGTTCTGTTTTAGTGTTAGCAGCTGTAGCAGCAGAGTGATACACAACAGAGAAGAGCACGCAGCAGCGTGAAGATAAATTCTTCCAGAAAGGCACGGCAGTGCACAGCAGTGTAAACGCAACAGTGTAGCAGAGAGCGGAAAGGCAAAAATGCACAGCAGTGCAGATTTGTATGTAATTTGTTTTATGTTTGTTTACTAAGAAAGAACACAGATCTTATTTGTGTAAAACAGCAGCGTTTTTTTTCAAGCACAATCTCTTATGAAATTCCTGTAACAGTTAGTTTACTTTTATTAAACGCAAGTTATTTTCCTGTTGCTGTTACACCGTAACTTAAAAAATACTTGACGTCAAAAATTTACGTTGCTGAAACACCACGATCAGCGTTGCTGAAACACCTGTTTCAGCAACTGAAAAAAAACTGTGTTGCTGAAACACCGTTTCCAGCAAGCGATTTTTCTGTTTTTCTGTGTAAAAACAGAGTGCGTTTTTTGTCTGTCTGTTATGGAATTTATCAGAAAATTCCAACAGAACAATGGTGTAACAAATGAAACTTTGTGGCATAAAAAGAAAGTTACGTTATGGTAGTAGGCCGAAGGTCACACGAACATGAAAGGGCTCCAGGAACTGGCCATCTGGTTGCACCCAACATTCGTCAACAATTTCAGTGAAATGGTGGAAGAAGCAGAGATAATTCGCAAATGAACCACTTACTCGGAGAAAGTGAGTAATTAGGGTTTATGAAATAACTTAGCACCGTCCAATTCAAAGTATTGATTCAGGCCATTCATTCGAGCAGGGCTGAAAACCCATGTGAAACTCGCGTGGTGTAGTTCAACGTGGCTCGCGGGCATTGCATCACACAGTTCAAAACTAAAACCTTGCATTGAGTTGTGGTAGTTTTTACGAACACACCATCAATACAATTCAACAAATTTATATGATTAATACAAGTCTGAGCTCCCCAGGGTTACTTTCATGCATATTAATTCAAGGATTAATTAGAATAAGGAAAACGCCTTAGGTATTTTGAAATCACTGATGCAGACACCTCTTAATACTATCCATAGAATAGACTACACGATATATATTGATAACTACGCTAGCAATGCAAAACAATTTCCAAATCGAACTATGTAATAAACATAGGGTATCATACATCGTCTGTAAATGATGCATGGAAATAAATGTTATAATTCTCCATCTTAGGATACAAATTTTATATATCCGAGTTCAATCTGTCAAGTAACATAAGACACATTTTGGTTAACCACCTTATTCATCAGGTATAGTATACATAACCAAGGTAGTAGATAATTGATGCCCAAGTAGGAACCAATTAGGACAGACAAAGGAAAATTTTATAGCCAACCAGAAACACTTAAAAGGGTTGGAAAAAAAAAGTTTTAGCTTACAAAGACATGTGACATTTGAAGTCTTAACTGATGTTTCATGGGGTAATTTTTTTCCTTAAGCATCATACCCTTTTTTTCTATTATGCAATAGGGAGATTTCCAATGGTCCTGGAATCATCCCAATGACTATTTGCATGTGAAATTCATGCCACTCAAAAGTTGACCTGGTTCTTTTTACTATCATAATTCGAGAGGGTGCCATGTAAACTCATGGAAAAGGTGTCAAGAACAAGATAATAATGAACAATACTCTGGAAGATTCCATATTAGAACTATATTTAATAGTTCAAGCAGTCCAATCTAACCACTAGTAGCCTATAAGGCTCTATTATACCTGGGCAACTATGAGGAAAGGGTTTCATTCTACTTGAGTGCATTTTATTTCGTAAGTGAGGAAAGTAGTTGAGAGTGGATAAGGAGAGAGAAAGAGAAGAGGATTTATGCATCGTAGCAACCCAGAAGTCACATGCTTTATTTTTCTACTTGCATCATTTTTCAATTTAATGAAAAAGAGCAAATAAACCACAATGTTGAGCCGATTTTCTCTCCCTAAAGGATTTTAAAGGTATATCTTGTGTTCAAATGGTTTTTAGTGATTCTGTTTTTTTATATTCTCTATTTTCTATATTTTAGATATTGCATGCATTAAACCATAACTCAATAAGGTAAGAAGCATAAGGAAAAGTAACCCACATAATTTAGATATTGCATTTTTAAGTATAACTATATCAGATAAGTTGTGATGAACTATCTGGTGAAATATCCATTGTAGTTTACAAATCACTTTATAGGCCAAATTCACTTCCCCTTACAGCTTGAAAAAAGATGGTATAAATTGATCCATTCCTCTCTTAAGGGCCCTAATTCACTTTTATGGGGCTAGGAAGGTTGACATGCAACCATCACCAACATAATTTTAGTAATAAGTAAGCAAATCTAGATCAACTAGAAAATCATTAGAACCATATCGCACTAGTGCTAGAATATGCAAAGGAAGAGAACTTATTTGAGAAAATTGCACATCTAAGGATTTGATGGCTTCAAGCCTTCCTTCCCTTTGCATTTTTATGGCTTTAAGCATTTTTACCAAGTTTGAATTGAAAATCTATAATACCCCTAGAAAAACTTACTATGTGATTTTTATTTATTTAATGATTGGGAAAAAAAGTAAAAGACAAGTGATGAAAATATTACTCTTATTTTCAATAATGAAATAAGAAATTATGTTGATATATTAATCCTCTCATAAGTATGTTAAAGGCTCCATGAGAGATTAACCCTTACTTGTCAGTGAACAATTAGAGTTGGTTATTCCTAGAGGGACAACCTAGATAAATAGAAAAAGAAATTAAAATCCTAGGCCAAGGAGTTGTGGGGGATAAAGAAACCTCGCTTAAAAAATAATACTAATGAGAGAGAAATATTGTTTGAACCTAGAAGAAAAATTAGTAGGACACTGCTAAGTGATCAAGAGGTGAGTGTGGAAAAATACTTTTGAAAACATTTTCCTGACAGCTTAGGGTGAGCTCTAGGGAACTAAGAGAGATTTTGTTCAAGGCTGCGAGGATCATGGAAGCCTTCAACCCCTTCTTGAAAGGAACTAGATTACTTATTTAGTGAGTTATATGATGTAAAAACATATAAGTGTACTCTAAATGTTATATATTCTTAGGCTGAAATACTATAAACTGATAATGGTTTATGAATTGCTATTAGTTTTGTTTACAATTTCCTAAAAAAGAAAAAAAAATAGTTGTGGTATCGCTAACCTTGTGGTTGTTGGGGTTACATGATATCTATATGTCTTAGAACTATGGACCTCTTGACCCTTCTAAAAAAAGAAAACATAAAGGACTTACTGAAATCTGTCAGAATTTTCTTGAGTGATATAAGTCGAGGAGAAGAACTAAGTAGGATAACTGCAAGACAAATATTTTCTAGACACTAATAGAACTAACCTCATACTGACTGTGGAAATGTTTGAAAAATGATAATTGTATACTAGAAACTTGGTAGATTACAGGAGAGCTTCAGGGTAGATTAGAGTAGGGTCAAATCCTTGTAACCCTATTACAATATTTTTTCAAGAAATTTTGAAGTAGGTTGCAGTGGGCCTTCAATATGGGTGACGTGCAAAAAATGTAGAAATTAATGTAAGCACCCACAACCTAGAGAGAGAAAAGAAATTGGAATGTGGTCTAATCCAACAATCCAAAACTTTGCATGCACAAATGTTAGCCTCTATATGAGCATATTTGTATGAAAGGGATGGGAGAGAAATTAAAACATGTGTAAAGCCTTCGTGGAAGATAGAATGATAAAATGAAGCATGCCAAAGGTTAATGGTTAGAATAGTTGAAAATGAGTAAGTGAAGTTGCCTCTCCTCCTTCCACGGGGACAAAATATATTTTATAGTTAAAAAAACCTTTGAGGATGATGAGATTTGGGAAGTAAATATACTCAAAAGAATTTAACTTTATATTTTAACTAAGTTAGGGTTTTAAAAAAAAATCGTTGAACCTATATGTGGTTGCCATATCTGGAGAAAATGGGAGAGCAAGTGGAAAACCATTCTTTTATTTCAAGCAACCTAGAGGATAATGAAGGTTATGTGAATTAAACCCCATTGAGCCAAATTAGAACTTAACTAGAAACATGCTAATATAAATAAGACATGAAAGAAACCTTAGTTGAAAACAAAATTCCAAGCAATGCAAGAAAAAAGAGGCAAAAATAAAATGAAATTGTAGTAACTCTTACTTGTGCCACAATTTGTTAATAATATTTGGCAAATTTATTTTCGTTTTTGCGGAGGGGAGAGGTAGAGAGATGTAAATTTCGCGAAGCTACTTTTGCGAAACTAGGTTCGTGCACTGCAAAGCCGATTTCGCAGAGCTACCTTCGCGAACTGTGAGGCTAATTTCTTAGACTTGGATTTCGCGCACCTCGAAACTATTCCAGAGACTTAAAGAATACTCACAGTAAAAATAACAAGATAGGTTTGGAGCAACACACTAAAACTTAGTATTCATTTCTTGAACATGAAAATACATCTACATGAGACTACATCTCATTTACAAAATAAAATGAAGTTTTATAGACATTTAAACTTACACGGAGTAACACACAGTAAAACAGAGTAACTGTTGTTTTCACGTGCCCACCAAAAATCTCTCCACAATTTTCTTCACAGAGACTTGCACTCTTTTCTTGCTTCTTACTCTCTAACCTCTCTACACAGTCTAACATCTACAAAATGACTTTTACATTCATATATGACTTAACATACAATTTTACATTTAATTGATGACAGACCGAAATTAATTTTGATGTTGTCGAGTGTGATCAGAGTCACACAGGTGCTTTTGGAGTGTGGGCAAGGTTGTTGAATTAATGCTTGCCTATATCTGTTTACCTAAGTACATAAATTCCTTAAATTCATTTTCTGAGTTTCTGAATGGTTCGCATCTAGCTTCAATCCTTCTATCTTCACGTTAAGACACAACCTGCAAAAATGTCTTCAAGCAGAGGCACAACCTGCAAAACTGTCTGACACGTATGGCTGCAAAAGTGTCTGACATGTATGGCTGTTGTCGGGATGTTTATTTCGGTGGTTGGGATAAGTATTTCCAACAACCCCCCTTAATCACAACTGCCACCATTGACAATTACCAAACATTTTCTGAGATAAACAAAATTTTCTCTTGCCATTGGCTTTGTGAAAATATCAGCAAGTTGTTCCTGTGACCTGCAGTGCTGCAACACAATTCATCATTGTTAATTAACTCTGTAATAAAATTATTTTTAGCATCAATATGCTTGGTCCTCTTGTGGAAGACAAAATTCTTTGACAATGCAATTGTTGAGGTGTTGTCGCAGAAAATAGTTGTCATGCCCTCTTGGTCATGACAATGATCCCTCAACATCCTTCTCATCCAAACTGCCTGACATGTTGCTACTGTTGCTGCGACATATTCAGCTTCTGTTGTTGACAGTGACACTAATGGCTGCTTCTTGGAGGCCCATGAAATGGCTCCAGGACCCAAATGAAAAACATATCTTGGCGTGCTCTTTCTGTCATCGACATTGCCTGCCCAATCACTGTCAGTGTAACCAACCAGCGTGAAATCACTAGTTGCTGTGTACAAAACGCCATACTATTTTGTCCCATTGACATACCTCAGAATCATTTTCGCTGTTTTCCAATGTGTCTCCTTGGGTGTCTCCATGAACCTTGACACTAGACTTACTGTATACATTATATCCGGCCTAGTGGCAGTCAAGTACATCAAGCTGCCTATCATGCTTTTATATAATGTCGGATTGACATTGCTGCTACAATCTTCTTTGCTCAAATTCAACCTTATGACAGTTGGAGTTGGTGCGGACTTGTTGTCCAGCATTTTAAACCTTTGCAAAATTTCTGCCACATACTTTTCTTGAGAGATAAAAATCCCATTTTTTGTTTGCTTCACTTCTATGCCCAAAAAATATATTAACAATCCCAAGTCAGTCATTTCAAACTCACTCTTCATGACTTGTTTAAAATCAGCGATGATGAAATCATCACTTCCTATAATGATCAAATCATCTACATATAAGATGACAATGAGAATCTTACCTTCACTCTCTTTGATGTAGACAGTAGGCTCACTGTCACACTTGTCGAAACCATTGTTCAACAAGTAAGCATCTATCCTGCTATACCATGCACGTGGTGCTTGCTTCAATCCATAAAAATCTTTCTTCAACTGATATACTTTGTCTTCTTTTCCTTCAATCTCATAACTAGGCGGTTGCGCGACATACGCTTCCTCTTTCAGCACTCCATTTAGGAACATTGACTTTACGTCCATTTGATAAACTGTCCATTTATGTTGTGCGGCAATCGCCACAACTGCGCACACTATCTCCATCGACGCGACTGGAATGAATGTCTCTGCGTAATCTCTTCCATGTTGTTACTTGTATCCTTTGACAACTAGCCTTGCTTTGTGCCTTTCAATCTTTCCCTCAATGTTGCTTTTGGTCTTGTAGACCCACTTTACCCCAATAACATGTTTTCCTTTCGGAAGGCTCACTAACTCCCATGCATCATTCCTTTCTATTGCTTCTATTTCTTCCTCCATTGCCGCAACCCATTTTTCTTCTTTGACTGCATCTTCAAAGTGGATTGGGTCATCTACATGGCAAAATAATGCAAATAAGGAATTCATACCCGCGCCACTATCAACTTCATCTTGCTCATAAATTTCATTTAAATTTCTGTATTTTGGCCTTCTTGTGCTTGCTGAAGATGGACTTGATATGTCACTTGGTGTCACGCTTCGCGGTGTGCTTGGAGAAGCACTTGCATGGCTGCGCAATACTATCCTTTTATTTGTTGATGACATTGCTTGCTGCCTACTTTACTGCGCTTGAATAGGGGTAGAGGGAATAACTATTGAGGAATTACTTGCTGCTGTTAGTTCCTCTCTATCCTCATGTGGTATGCATGCTTTAACATTGATTGTCTTTTCTAAACTTCCATCCCATGCTTCCTCTTCTATGAACTGCACATATCTGCTAATTATGACCTTCTTGGTTAATGGATTCTAGAGTTTGTATGCCTTGGATTCATCACTGTATCCAACAAATATGCATTTATCCCCCTTGCTTTCCAACTTCTTTATCAACTGATCCGGGACATGTGCATAAGCCACACATCCAAAAACTCTCATGTGAGTGACACTATGCTTTCTTCCACTCCATGCCTCTTCAAGAACAATGTTTTGGACACTTTTGGTTGGACATCTATTCAAGATATATGCTACATAAGAGACAGCTTCAGCCCAATAGTCATTTGGAAAATTCTTTGTCTTCAACATACTCCTTGCCATCTCCATAATGGTCCTATTCTTCCTTTCTGCCACACCATTTTGCTGCGACGTATATCTTGTTGTAAACTGTTTGTGAATTCCATGCTCCCTGCAAAATTTAAGGAAGTCATTTGAGATGTATTCTCCACCTTTGTCAGTCCTAAGGACTTTGATGAAATGTCTGCTTTGCTTTTCAACAAGAGCCTTGTATTGGCGAAAGCACTCAAACACTTCACTTTTCTGTTTTAGGAGAAAGACCCATGTCTTCCTTATGTAGTCATCTATGAAGGTCAATACATAGTGGCTGCCACCAATTGATGGTGTCTGCATTGGTCCACATAAATCTAAGTGGAAAATCTCCAAAGGCGCCTTTGCCCTCACTGAATTTCCTGCTGGAAATGTCTCTCTATGTTTCTTGCCCAAGATACATCCTTCACATATGCTGTCTAGTTTTTCTATGAGTGGTAATCCCTTCACCATGCCTTTCCTATGTAGCA
The DNA here is from genome assembly GCA_031772625.1 of Pinus tabuliformis. Classification (NCBI taxonomy): domain Eukaryota; kingdom Viridiplantae; phylum Streptophyta; class Pinopsida; order Pinales; family Pinaceae; genus Pinus; species Pinus tabuliformis. Next base: position 777,820,555 of record CM062812.1, on the reverse strand, counting down.
AATTCAAACCTCCAAAGTTGAGATGTCCAAATCTCAAGTGCCATAACCAGTTTTCATCTTTTACCTCTGCTTGAAAGTTTACTTGTGTGACAACTACCCCTTTTCTTTCATTTTCTTGTGAGTTCAAAGACAGTTTTGCTTGTGCATCTTTTTTCTGCAAATTTGATATTATTTTCAGGGGAAACATTCTATTGTATGTCATTTGAACCTTTGCAATCAATTGTCTGCTTGCGGGCCTATCCAAAATTGTGCACACATCATTTTTGAAGAAGACATTCTAGCCTTTCTACATGAGTTGTCTAACACTCATGAGATTATGTTTCAAAGTAGGGACAAAGTAAACATTAGAGATGTATTTATTCTCCCCCTTCTTTGTTAGGATATTAACTCTTCCTTTTCCCATGACAGAGACTTTGCTATTAGTCCCTAATGTCACTTCAGATTTCACACTTTCATCTAGATTAGAAAACATTTCTATGTTTCCTAACATGTGGTTGCTATAGCCTGAATCTAGATACCATATATCACTCTGTTTTTCTTGTGCTACGTTACAAGCTAAAAACGTGCTATCATGGTTCTGATTTTATCTTGTGAAATTTACACTTGGTTTTCTACTAATGTCATATTGCTTCTTTCTACATTCATTTGCATAATGACCATACTTCTTACAGTAATGACATTGAACTTGAGATTTATCATACCTTTGACCTTGTGCTTGATTTTGGCTTGGGCCTTGACTTGGATTTTGATTGTTGCCTCTTCCATTTGAGCTTGAAGGGCTGCTTCTTCCACCTCTGTATGGGCTTATTCCTCTTCCTCTAGCATATGATCTTCTTCTACCTCGACCTTGACCAAATGATACTTGTGTCTTGGAGGCATGCTCCAATGAGGATCTTGCTGCTCTATTCGGTCTATGTTCATGAGAAATTAGTGATGCATTAAGCTCATCCATTGTGAACTATGAGAGATCTTTTGTCTCTTCTACGGCCACAACAATGGCCTCAAACCTTGCTGCCAGACTTCTCAAAACATTCTCAACTATTCTTCTTTCCTCAAGTGTCTCACCATGAGAACTGATTTGAATAACCGGCCCACTTACATGTGTAAAAAATGAGTCTATATTATCAGTCTCCTTCATACAAAGTGTTTCAAAATCTCTCCTCAACATTTGTAGCTTTTTTGTCTTGACTTTTGTCATGCCTTGGTAGGATGTCTAGAGGATGTCTCATGCTTGCTTGGACTTCGTTGCTGCTGCAACCCTTGGGAAAATACTTTCATGAACTGCTTGAAAGATATAAAATAGGTCTTTTGAATCCTTCTTCCCGTTGTCCCTTAACACATCTCTTTCTTGTTGAGATAAGGCATTGTATGCTGCTGCATCTTCTGGTTCTTGAAAACCATTCTCTACCAAATCCCAAATATCTTGAGAAGAAAACAGGGCCTTCATTGTAATAGCCCAATAATCATAATTTTTTCCATTAATTTGAGGTATTTGAGGATTATTCAAGCATGTGCATGATGTTTCCATTTCTAAGTGGAAAAACAAACTTTCTACCTGCTGATAAATATGCTAAAAACAATCTGTGCTCAAAACAATTTTCACTATTAGTAAAAACACTTGTTTTTACATTAACAGAGTTTAACGTTCTCTGATACCATGTTAGTAATATTTGGCGCATTTAATTTTCGTTTTCGCGGAGGGGAGAGGTAGAGAGTTGTAAATTTTGCGAAGCTACTTTCATGAAACTAGGTTCGCGCACCGCGAAGCTAATTTTGCGAAGCTACCTTTGTGAACCACGAGGCTAATTTCTCAGACTTGGATTTCAGGCACTTCGAAACTATTCTAGAGACTTAAAGAAAACTCACAGTAAAAATAACAAGATAGGTTTGGAGCAACGCACTAAAGCTTAGTATTCATTTCTTGAACATGAAAATACATTTACATGAGATTGCAGCTCATTTACAAAATAAAATGAAGTTTTACAGAGATTTAAACTTACGTGGAGTAACACACAGTAAAACAGAGTAACTATTGTTTTCCCACGCCCACCAAAAATCGCTCCACCATTTTCTCCACAGAGACTTGTGTTCTTTTCTTACTTCTTACTCTCTAACCTCTCTACACAGTCTAACATCTACAAAATGACTTTTACATTCATATATGACTCAACATACAATTTTACATTTAGTTCATGACAGAGCGAAATTAATTTTGATGTTGTTGAGTGTGATCAGAGTTGCGCAGGTGCTTCTGGAGTGTGGGAAAGGTTGTTGAATTAATGCTTGCCCATATCTGTTTACCTAAGTACATAAATTCCTTAAATGCCATTTATGAGTTTTTGAATGGTTCACATCTGGCTTTGGTCCTTCTATCTTCACGCTGAGATGCAACCTGCAAAAATGTCTTCAAGAAGAGACACAACCTGCAAAAGTGTTTGACATATATGGCTGCAAAAGTGTCTGACATGTATGGCTATTGTCCGACTATTTATTTCAGTGGTTGGGATTATTATTTCCACCGCAATTTTCTATTGTCTTTTTAATAATTGAAAACTCCTCAGAGAACAAATGCTAGATTTAGTATATCCTTCATGAAATTGGTAGAAAAACCTTTTGAAAACTAAAATAAATACATGTTTTACGTTTTAAGTGGAGTTGCAGAGCTCCTCCACACCGGCCTACCACCATCACAGTGAAATAGTATCGTAGCTACCCTAACTCCTATTGAATCAATCCTCATCATCCACATAACATGGTTGGTCCACACTATTCAGGTTTATAGTTGGATAGGGTTACACAATAACAACGGGGACCATAACCACTCGTTCATGATCACACATAACTAGTCTAGGTGGTGGCAAGTACGCATGTTGTTATACACATATATTACATGCAGATAAAAAAATGTTATGTTGTTAATTCATACCTGGACAAATGTAAATGAGCCTCAGGTTACACTGAACCCTTATGTTAATATATATATATATATATATATATATATATATATATATATATATATATATATATATAACATGAGAACTTATGTAAGGTTGGGAACGCAGGTTAGGATTAGAGCTTTGTAAGCATATAGATCAAAGGTCAAGAGACCAGGATGCTAATAACTATGTGTATTTATGCCGAAGGGTTTAGTTGTTAGAGTTTATTCGAGAGTATAACCTATACATATACATATATATATATATATATATATATATATATATATATATATATATATATATATATATATATATATATAGATAATCATGGGTATGTATATAAATTATAAATGTAATCATTAAGTATAAATACAAGAAATAAAAGGACGAAATATGAGGTGGAGAGGAGGACATAGAAAGACATGGGTACTAAATCAAAACAAAAACAAAAATATAAACTCTATTTCATCAGTTCCATCATAATTCCAATATAATGAATAATGCTAAGGACTTGGTATGTACACATATATACTCAAATGAGGTTTCATTGATGTAACCTTCATTGCCCTTTAGCCGTGCCTTTAGGTTGCTTGAAAGAAAATAATGGTTTTCGAGTTGCTCGAGAGATGGCCATGGCATATTGGTTTAGGGTAATTTACCTTTTTGGAAAAAGCCCTAACTTAGTTAAACTCTAAAGCAAAATTATTTTGACTATCAATTCTTCCCGAATCTTGTCTTTCTCAAAGGCTTTTTAACTATAAAATTACATGTTGTCCCCTTGCCAGGAGGAGAGGTGACATCACTTACTCATTTTCAGGTATTCTAGCTATTAACCTTTGGCATACTTCTTTTTCTCATTCTAGCTTCCACAAAGACTTTGCATAGGCTTTAATTTCATTCCCATCCCTTCCTTACAAGTATTCTCATATAGAGGCTAGTATTGATGGATGCAATGTTCTGTATGGTTGGATTAAGCCACTTTCCAATTTATGTTCTTGCTCTAGGTTTCAGGTGCTCACATTAACTTCTACTCTCAAATCCAGGTCACCCATATTGAAGGCCTACGAGCCTACTTCAATTTTTCTTGAAAATATATCGTAACAGGGTTACAAGGATTTGACCCTAGGTTGGACCTGAGTGTCCTTACTTACTAGAATAAAGTGACACGATTTGGCTAGCATATGATAGTTAGTCTTCACTAGTGGTAGTATGAAAGAGATATAGAATCTCGTCTTTCCTGATATCCAAAAAAAATATACAATCTGGATTTCATGAATTGAATTTGGCCAAAATTTGGCTAAATACACGCAATCATTGAATTTCAATTTTTTTTTTATATATATGATAAAACTTATTAACTATGGTTTGGAATTGTTGTATGAAAATTAAAATAAAGAGCTTCATCAAAATTTTATTTCATAGGTGTTTAAAACATTATGAAGATATTAATTTACTCATATCTGAATCTATAAAAGCATAGACTTCCATAATAATTTTCAAATAAAAGTCAAGCTATTAGCTAAGTACTACATTTATTTACAACCTTTTTATCATAAACAAGTTTCTAAGGTTTTTTTTATATAAACCAAACCTTTCATATGATACAATGGCTAATTATGAAAATATTTACTAACATTAAGAAACAATTAAAAAAACAAAAGCTACATGTAAAGACAAAATTCTTAATTATAAATAAGGTTTTATTTGATTTAAAACTAGTTATAAATACAATACATAACCTTTTATTAAGTTGGGAAATTCTCAAACACCTCAATACCACAAAGTAAATCTACATGGTAGAATGAGAGAGTGAAGGATAAGCTAGTCACCTCATAACCGAACAAAATTCCATTGTTACCCCTATAAACCTTTTAGTATGAATGGGTTCAACGCACCAACCCTCAACCATCGACCCTCAAAATCGATCACTAGTTTTAGGCCAAAAGAGGAGACAATAATGCCTCGTCGAGCGAGGGTCCAAAGGATGTTTCTCTTCCAATAGTATTAAGCAAGGGTCCAAAGGATGTTTCTCTTCCAATAGTATTAAGCAGACCATTCTTACCCTTTCAAAATAGTCGGGGAAAACAGTTTATATATGTTAGGGAAAGGACAAGAACTCGTGAAATCTCGAAAATCCAACCATACACCTTTATGATGGAGGAGAATATTATATAAAAGTTCGAAAAAGGTGTTTTATAAGAAAGTAATACCATTTAAGATCGACAGGAGCGAATGTAAGATCGAGAGGATTGAGTGTTGTGGTTTTCTCATTCTGCTGACACAGGGTTAGAATATGATTTTATGAATGCCATAAATGTTAAATTAGTTAAATTAGTTATCATTCGTTATCACAACGTAATTCCATGAACTGTCGTATTCCCCAAAGTCAAATGTATTTTTCTTAATTCAGGCTAATTTATTCATCAGTGCGTAGACTCTCTATATAAATCTCGAGACCTTCTCTAAGGTTCGTGCATCGAAAGAAGCTTTGTCTTCTCTACGGGTGTTAGCATCCGCAGGGATCATGACAGGACGATATATTTGGCAAGACCCCACAAGAGATGATATAGAGTTGGATTCTTTGTCAATAACAAACAAACCTGTATTTTTTAATATCATATATCCTCGTCTTCTTATGTGCTAGTTTGTTAAAATTTGTTTTAGCAGAGAGAAGGCTTCAAAAACAACTTTTATTGCCTTATAATGCTATACCATAGTCTTCCCATGTGGGTTCTGTGCAGCTATAGGTTTTTCGTGCAGGTTCTTGTACCGTCAAGGCTAACTCTGTCGGTATTTGTTTCTTTACTGGTTTTTCCTGTGTTACCTCCATAGATGTTTTAGCTCCTAATTGTTATATTTTCTTATGGTGGTTAGCTTCTTATGTCGAAGTAATGCTTTGTCTCTCAGTATAGAATGGAAGTGGTTACGGGGAGCTCTCTTCAGTCCAACGAAAGGTCTTGTGGCGATTATTCAACTTTTGGTTAATGGAATTTATTATCTTGTAATGTTCGAGGGTCTGTATTTATGGCAACATAATCGTGTGCATGATGACAAAAATTGAAGCGAGCAAAACGTAGAGCATAGGATTTTCTCTTTTCAGCCAATGAGTTAAATCAGATTACATTGGAAATATGAGAAATAAATGGCTGGAGTTAAACTTAACTTAAACTCGACTAGGTCTATGTTTATGGCAAGATAATTGTATGCATGATGACAAAAATTGAAGAGAGAAAAATGCAGAGCAGAGGACATTTTCTTCTCAGCCAATGAGTTAAATCAAATTACATTGAAAACATGAGAAATAAATGGCTGGAGTTAAACTTAACTTAAACTAGACTAACTCAAACTAAATTTAGACACTTTGAGGGATGGTTTTCACACCTAACAATTGGTTAGGGATTAGATTCTCCAATAGTCCCCCTTAATTACAACCTATGTTACCAGAAACAAGAAACGGGAAACGAAATGAGAAACGACAACGAGACGGAAAACGAAGTTTGGAGGTTTCGCATTCTAGAAACGAGGAGAGAGAAAAAAACAAGAAAAATGTGAAAAACGTAAAACAAAGCATACATCATCCGCATTCCCCAATAATGTGCTCACATAGACCATTCTTGAATATTCATAGTGAGAAACAAGGCTTGTGTTGCTTACATAGGTCATTCTCAAATACCCATGTTTGATCCTTTAATAGTGAAGAAACCTTTGACATTGAACTCAAGATTGATTTGATCTTTCCATTTCCACTTGATTTGGACCTAGTGAGAGTGGGATTTTTTTGAAGGCAGTATCTTTAGAAATTTCCTGATGAGTACATGATTTGGCATATCATGTGTATATTCTCCCATATTGTAGTATTTGGGCTATATTGTAGTATTTGGTAAGCAACTACTAGGATGTAGTTTCCCTTGTTGGGTAATAGGATGGTGAAGATTGAATTGAGCTCCATTGGGATTAGGGAATTGAGCCAAAAGTAGAGGGTTGTTTAGAACTACTATTACCTTCAACTATCTTGTTATAGGAAGAAGTGTTGTTCCCTCCACTGACATTTTGCATAGAAAAAGCGGAAGGGTTGAAAACTAGAAATGCTACAACTAGACAAAACCTAAAAAAAAATACCATCAAACTTTCAAAACTTTATCGTTAATCCACTATAATTGTAATTAATCTTTATAATAATAAAAATAATATATTTTGTAACAGTGTGCATTTAAATTGATAGTTTTGTATAAAAAGGCAATTTTTAAATATTAAATACAATAAAATTATATAAGAAACTCTACACTCAATACACTTTTAAATAAAACCAACACAAAAATTAAGAAAAATTAATTAAAACATTAAAGCAACACATCCCAATAATATAATTTTAACCAACAAAATCCCTAAATAAACAATGTTGTTAAAGAAATTTTACACTAAATAAAGTAGACCATGAAATCGCTTCTAAAAACTATCCACAAAACCAACCTTCATTTTTTAAAATTGGACTCAACCTTACAATGAAACCAACATTACAAACAAACAATAGCAACGTAAACCTTTAACCAACCTTTGACTTTTTTTTTTTATTCTGCTCAACGTCCAATTGGAATGAGACCAACATTACAAATGAACCAGAACAAACGTTTCTCTGAAAACCGTGTCAAAAAACCATTCATTTCCGGAGAAATCCGTTTCATGTATTGAAAAACGAAAACGACGTTTTCCGTACCGTTCCCTTTTCTTTGCGTTTTTCTTCAGAAACTAATGCTCCCGTACCGTTTCTGGTAACATAGATTATAACCACATAAAAATTCAATTAAGATACCTGTTGGTCTATGTCTTAGCTAGGTTTACAATTTAAAAATTGACTTCAATTTTTTTTCTTCTCTTTTTCTAGATCCTATAGCCTCTAAATTGTTTCAACTCTTTCTTCTTGTTGTAGGCTTCAAATTTCAGATTCTTCATTTGTTGTTGCCGGTCTTCCATTTTTTAAGGTTGTCTAAGCATACCCCAACTTCTTCAAAAAATTACTTGTATGTGGGCTACTGCCACATATTTTCTTTTGTCGTGTTCTTTTCATCATCAATTTGCTACAACATAAGATTATAATAAAATAATGTTTCTTCACGACTCTAATATTTGAAAATTTCATTGATTTGTGATGTTGTCTTCAACATTCATTTCTGCAACTTTTATGCAAACCTCATCTAAATATGGTGTTGCAAGCCATGCTTCAAGAAAATTAGCTATTCTTCAATATCATTCTTTGTACTTGCACATTGGAAATGAATGGTAAGTTTAAAAATATATAGAGAACCACATTGGTTATGTTCTTTTCGCTCTTCAATGAGAGATTTTTCTTGTTGTACTTCTATGTTAGGCCCCTATTCTACTAGTGTAACCCCTTGTTGTTATTAGTATAACCCACTTATTATATTGATGTACCCATGTAGTGCCCATATTGTTACTATTGTGCCCCATAGAAGCCCACTATTATTATTATTGTGCCCTTACATTATTATTTTTATGTCGGCTCTGATTATGTTATGACCCCTTAGACTCCTATATATAGAAAGGAGGTATTTTCATTTGTATCATCCAAGAATTGTTCATTTATGTAACGTAAAGGAGGTTTCCCCCTTGAAGAGGCTGAATTCTAAGGCATTGATCTATCTTTTCTATCTTTTCTTGAGCTGGTTTCATAACATTTGGTATCAGAGCTTTGGATTCTAGGGTTTTGCTGCTCCAAACAGGTCATCGTGGCATTTTCGCTATAACTTTTTTTCTATGACGTTTCAAAAGTTGCAAAAAAAACCCATTTGAGAAGAAATCGCGCTGAACCTTAGGTGAGACGTTCAGAGCTTTTCGCGTGATATTTGCAGAGATATGATCTGAGGAAGTTGGTCTTTTTGCAGACTCCTGAATTACATTCAAAATAGGTGACCTGGGGAAAATTGTCATAACTTTTTCTCTGGGGATCAGATTGAAATTTCATAAGAAGGTAAAGAAAGAGGACAAACTGTAGTTTCTTGTATGCATTTTTCAGATCCAAAGGCCAAAACAGTGACACGTGGCACTTCATACAAGTTTGATCTTCTAGAAAGTTATATAATCAGGTCATCTTGGGAGATTGTGCACAACTCTTCATTAGAGAATCCAATTTGGATCAGACTGGTGGCATTGGAAAGAGGAAATAGAGGGCTACTATAGGTCACAATTTTAGAACTTAAAGATCTGAAAGTACAGAGTTACAGTCGTTTCAAGGTCGAGCTCCTAAAATCAAGAAAAAACAAGATGAGGAAGTTTGATGGCAAGGATCCAGTAAATTGGATACTTCAGATGGAGCAATATTTTGATCTACATGGTGTACAACTGTTACAAAAGGTATGTATTGCATCTTCATATTTAGAACCAGATCAATTTATATGGTACAAATGGCTTTGTTCTCGTAAACAACTTGTTACGTGGTCAATTTTCACGGAGGAAATGATAGCACATTATGAGGATAAAAAGAGCAACACCTTCTTTAGAGCAACACCACAACAATTGGAAAGAGTAAAAGGGCTTTGTGACATAATGGAAAGCAAAATTATGGAAACTAGGAAGCGTACCCCTCACAACTATAAAGATGGAAGTGTTGTTTCTCCTAGACTTCCACAACCTACAAGGGTTACACCACAACAATTGGAAGAAAAAAGAGAAAAAGGGCTTTGTTACAATTGTGATAGCAAATGCACTAAAGGTCATAAGTGTGCTGAGAAGAAGTTATTTTACATACAATATGAAGAGGAGGAAGAAAATGATCAAGAAACAACAAAAGAAGAAGATATATGCCAGGACCCCACCCCAGAGAAAGAAGAAATGAATTAGACCATATCTTGTAAAGCATTGGCAAGAATTACCACTCCTCAAACTCTCAAGATAGAATGACATATCAAGAAGAAAAAGGTGCAAGAAGTGAAAGATCACATCGAGAAAGAAGAAATGAATCCAACCATATCTTGTAATTCATTGTTCGAAATTACCACTCCTCAAACTATCAAGATAGAAGGACATATAAAGAAGAAAAATGTTTAAGAAGTGAAAGATCACATCGAGCATCAAGAAATGAATCCGACCATATCTTGTAAAGGATTGGAAGAAATTACCACTCCTCAAACTCTAGAGATAGAAGGACATATCAAGAAGAAAAAGGTTTAAGCAGTGAAAGATCACATCGAGCATCAACAACAAGTTCTCCAACTTTTAATCACCCAATCAAACGAAACAACAGGTAGATCAACATCGTAGTGAAAAATGTTTTGATGTAGGTGATTGGGTATTTTTACTGCTACATCTCAAGCAAGCTATTTATGAGAAGGAAATGTTGGCAATACTACATGCACTTAAAAAATGGCGACCTTACCGAATGGAAGACTCTTCAAGGATGAGGATGTGGAAGCAATTTTTTGTGCTATTTATATTATCCAACTAGATTGGATAAATGAAGCAAGGGCTGAATGGAAGAAGGATGAAGAAGTATGGCCACTTATTCAAAAGTTGCAAAAGATCCCAATTCAAACAATATTACCTGAAATTAAAGAGGAAGGAAAAATCATATTGGAACCTGGAGCAATCACAGAAACAAGAACCCGACAGCTACGAAATCGATCAATTTCAGAGTATCTCATTAAGTGGAAGAACTTATTCGCTGAATATTCTGCATGGGAGGACAAGAATTTTATACAGAAGCATCAAGAACTATTCAAGCGTTGAGGACAATGCTTTTTGAAGGAGAGGGGCATGTTAGGCCCCTATACTACTAGTGTAACCCCTTATTGTTATTAGTATAACCCACTTATTATATTGATGTATCCATGTAGTGCCCATATTGTTACTATTGTGCCCCATAGAAGCCCAATATTGTTATTATTGTGACCTTACATTATTATTGTTATGTCGGCTCTGATTATGTTATGACCCCTTAGACTCCTATATATAGAAATGAGGCCTTTTTATTTGTATCATCCAAGAATTGTTCATTTATGTAATGTAAAGGAGGTTGCCCCCTCGAAGAGGCTGAATTATAAGGCGTTGATCTATCTTTTCTATCTTTTCTTGAGCTGATTTCATAACATTCTAATTGTTGCACTTCCCGCTCTGCTTCTGCGTCTATCTCTGTTTTCTATTTCTGGGCTTCTTTCTTTGCCTCTTCCTCTATTTTCGTCTCTTTCTCTTCCACTTCTTTACTAACATGTGTTGCTGCAAATAGGTTGTATTCCACTGTGTTACCAAATAACATCATGTCAATATGATGTTTTTGTTGCATCACCTGAAACTTTTCATCATTAGCCAATAATTATTTATCAAAATTTACATCAGAAATATTATTTATTGGATTCACCTTAGTATCAACTACTCAAATGGTAGCTTGATTGTCCTCAAGAACTTGCTGGATTCACCAAACTTTCATCCACTTGTGGCTGTACATAGTGGGGTTCACGATCATTTACGTGCTCCTTCTTTTTCGCTTCTGCCACTTTTTTATAGACATCATCCACTTGTGGCTGAGCACAGTGGGATTCAACAAAATTTTCATCTTGACGCAATTATAGCTCCACCTTCATCTTCAACTTCAATGCTCCTCTTTACACCAAAACTTCCCTCAAGAGTTTCCTAAGATGCCTCAGTTGTCTTGGCTTCTGAAATCAATGGAAAAACGCTGTCATGAATAAATTATTTTATGCATTTCAATACGAAGGCGTCTTTATGCCTCTTCACTTCCATATCTAAAAAAATCTCAAACATCTCTTGTTGTTGCTTTGAACTTCTTGGCCTCTTGGATTTTCCCATTTGAGCATTTATGGCTCGCAAAGAAATCAAACATCAAACATAACAACAAACTTCTCTTCTACACAACTTCCAAAAAAAATAAATCTACAAAATTTTAAAAGACAATACTTTCACAAATACTTACCATATTTCAATATTGTCAACAATTTTGAACAACACCCTTTTTAAAGGAAAAAAAGCTATTTTTTTAGTCTTTAAAAGGGATCCATATAACAAGCTTGGTTTTCAATACAATAAGCTCCTTCTCAATACGAATCATTAACCAAAAAACAATCCTCTATTTCTTAAGTAAAAAACCTTTTAAAAAACTTTGCAACTCATCAAACGTGAGCCTTAAAAGAAAATACGATAACCTAAGGGGATGAAAATTTTGGAATAAGATTTGTTGACTTTTAAAAAAAATCGAGGATGCTCCTTTGAATTTTTTAAACTTTGACGGCTATACCTCATTCTGCGTGAGATGGTGCAACACCCTTTTTATTTGAATATCATGGCTAACGCTCTGAGCGTGCGTTAGGGCGAGAAGTAACGCGTTCTCTTGAGCGTGAGTAACGCTGGCTCCTTCTCCGAACCTCTGGGCTACATTAATAACGCATGAGGATTAATTTCTCTTAGTGTGGATGTAGTTCGACCTTTTTTTAAGAACTGGCTCATTCTCGTGTTGCTTTTTTGCAGGCTTCTTCAAATTTTTGATGATCTCTCAAAGAGTTACGCCTCTCTCTGCTTATTTGCTTGCAGTAGGCTTCTACAAACTTCCACTGCTCTGTGAAAGAGTCTTATGACAGCTGGCATATTCTCTCTCTTTCTCTTTGTTCTATCACGTTGCTACTCTCTAAGGTAGTGTTGTGAAAACTACTATGATCTCTGTTTCTTTTTCAAAGTGTCTTATGAAGTCTAATCTCTAATACCATGACAAAAATTGAATTGAACAAAAAGTGAAGCATAAGACTTTTTTTTTTCTCAGTATTACTAATAAGTTAAATAAAATTACATTAAAAACATCAACAATAAATTACTGGAGTTAAACTTGACTTAAAATAGACTAACTCAAACTGAACTGCTACACTCGTAGGGATGGTTGAGATTAGATTCTCTAACACATTACATGGAACTAGTATTGCCGCTACATTGTTTTTACTTGGATTGAAGAGAGATTTCATAAGCTTCCAGAAGGTCTACTTCCTCTTTACAATTAATGAAATTATATTTTGTTGTATAGTAAATTGAACGACTGAAGTTCGTTTTATCTGGAAACACATTTTATCATGCCATTTCTGCACTGAATAATTATAAAACTTTAAGCTTTCCAACCGTGAATGACACAGTAAAATAATTGTATGAATCCTTCCTTTACTCGTAAGATTTATTAACCTACATTATACTAACGGATTTATAGGCTAGGCTAGCAAGTTCTGGCTGGTCGCTCAAGAACCCAAGTGATTCCGTGAAATTGTTGTATTAAACAGATCCGTTAAGTTAGTCTTGGCAGGTATCCAAAATCTTACAAGCATTTCAATAATATTGATGTTGTGCATGTGCCAGATGGACATGACCACGAATGAACACTCATCAATCCCAATTAGAGATAAGATAAATCATTGACGTACTCTGATGTGATTCTAAAAAAGAGGCAAATCGTGTCACGAATCCAATGATGTAATAAGAAAATTGGCTATTAAACGTAATATAGCGTCGATGTAGTAACACAATTCGCTATTAAACGCAATATATCTTGATCTCTATTGCATATAGTTTTTTTTTTCATGTTAAAATAATCTGTGATAGGTTATGTTATCAATTAAAAATTTCTTTTGGCGGTGCAACACAAAATTCTGAAGGTAACTTTTTCAAACCAATCATGCAGATTGAAGGCTAGCCCCTTCCATTCAAAGAGGGATCGCTCTCACAACCTAGTCACTAAGCTTAGACACTGGTTGTATATTCAAATAATGACCACATCTTCAGTGGTGTTGTGTTGAAATAGGATTTAGTTGGGATGAAGCAATTAATCCATTGGGCAATGGGGTCAAGAAACTAGTTTGCAGATATATACCAAGATCCAATCAAGATAGAAAGGGGTAGGGTAGATGGAAGAATTTAGACATGTCAAACATCATTGGGATGGTATTAGAAGGAGATAAAAATCCACTATAGAAAGTCACGAATCATGAATTGTGCAATCTTTAGAAGAAAAAGTGCAGATGTCCAAACAATATGAACCAATGCATTAAATTAATCAATTCAGTCACATAATCTCATTTAAACATTAGAAGATAAAAATATAAATTGCCATCACATAGAAAGGAAACTATCACAAAAGAAAACAGATTGATTAGACCATCAAAAGAATCTCTATATCGTTGATCATAATATCCTAGTCCTTTCGGCACTTCAAAAAATGAATAATTTTATCACATACACAAAAATGATATTTTGTTTCAAAGTCCAACCTTTTTCCTCCTTTCTAATGTATTATATAGGAAATTACATAAATCTTTCAAGACCCACTAATTTTGGAAGTTTAAATTTTAAATATTACAAAACTTGATAGCAGAAATTACAAAATGTCATAAAACCTATTACAAAATGCACTGAATTTTACTATCATAGTTGTCTAAGCTATTCAAATTTCTACTTGACATATAAACATTGGTCAAAGAATGTTGAAATTGTTGTATGCATCCTATGATATTCTTCTGGGAAAGGACGAGTCATAACTAAAATGTTGGATATCGAATTGGGTGCACCTTTGTAGGCTTCATATCTCGAAGTATAACTCTCACTCCTCTCTTGCAGCAAAACTTATACATGAACCTATGAAATCTGTTTACAACGTTTAAGGTCCTTTTCTCTTATGATGACTCATATTCTCTTCTCCTCTTCATTTACAAAAATATAGAGACATATCACCATATTATACTGAACATAAACGAATTTTCAAAAAGATAAAGTGGAGCATATCAAAACACTGAGGTAAAACTTCGGTTTTTTCACCAAAATTAGGGTTTCATACATTTCTTTGCTAACGAGGTAAGTTGATCATCCTTCCATAGCTTCTGCATCCTGAGCAAGGAGGTTTAAATTTTCTTGGATTCTTGTCATCCTTCTATTACCTTTTTATATGGTTATGTTACCTTCTAAGGTTTATTTCCCTTTTCTGCCTATATACTATGTTTTCTCCTATTTGGTGGTCTTTTTTACACTCTTTGAAAGCTTCACAATTTATTCTTCTTCATCAACAATCACTGCCTCATTTAACTTAGGGTTTACCTTTTCCTTTAACCTTATTCTTAATTTATTTGTGGGACAAGTATGGGGTTTTCTATAGTAAACTCTAGGCTTTGTTTTTGTTTCTCCATCCCCTGTTTCCATAATTTGTTTTCCCTTTTCACTTTTTATTGTTTTATGATTTTCCTGGTCATCATCTCACATTTATTTCTGTGGTGTTCTTTTTCTCCTCTCATAGACCCTAACCTCTACATCATTTACAAGGTTTTCAGTATGTTCTTCAAGAGGGATATGAGTAGCTTCTCCCTTTGTTTCCTGAGCTAGGGTTTTTATAGAAATTTTAGTTTGACCTCTCTTTTTCCTTTTGGGTGGAGTGTTTCTCATATTTGTTCAACCATTTTTTTCAACTCATGAGTGTATAGTATCTCTATTAGGCCATGATGACATATTTCATGAGCTAACAACATAGGTCTACTTTTAGCTTTGGTGGACATTTTCAGTCAGCTTTGATGAAGAAAATAAGGAAAATTCATTTTACTAAAACCTGCTAAATGACACAAAAACATCATGTGATATAAATAAGCTTTAGGATACTTACCTTCATAGGTAAAAAATAGGTACACGGTCCCTAGAGTGTTATACCATTAAGATTTCATAATGTTTTAGAGGACTCATACATTCTAGTCTTGGTCCTGACAACCTTCCTTCAAGAAGACATTTAGGTCCACGTTCTGTAGTCTTTGTTTTTAAACCATATTTTTCCCTCAGTAGGGAAACTTGTCGCCTCTTTAATGGATTCCTCGATGACTAGAAACTTTAGGGCTCTTATTCCTATTTTGCTTCCATCAAAGGAATGTACAAATTCAGGACACCAATTTACGTCATATCCATTGAAGTGATTAAAGAAGGATTCCTTGCTTGCATTTCAGAATGGTGACAACATTTCCAGATAAACCTCAAAATGCATTTCATCTATTTCAAATAATTTTACATGGCCTAATCTTCCCCTGTTGCAAATTATCTAACACTATAAATGCTTCCACCACCTTCAATCCTCATGACCAGAACCTGTAAACCCTTCCGCAACCTTGCTGCATCTTGCCAATGATTTTCTGGGAATGTTGGAAAATACCGTTTAGGGAAAACTATGTGTTTTTAGGATTTAATTTTAAACTTCGTTTTTAGGCCTCAAAATTATGTTAAGTGTTATATCAAGGATAAAAAGGGATAAAACTTTGTGAAAAAACAGTTAGGCATTTGAAATGATAACATCTTGAAAACATAATTTTTAACTTTTCTTGTGATTGCTATGAAAATACTTCGTAGTGCTAGCTATGATTACGATAAGATGATTTCATTACAAAATATTAGGGAATGCTTAGGATGAAGTTAAATAACTTGTTTAGAAATGTTCCTAAGCTTATATTGAAATTTCCATAAAAGTAGAGGCCCTTACACCCCTTACACAATTAACTAAAACATATAACCTTTGGACCTTTAGGAAAGGTATAAAATTAGTGCTAACAATTGGCTCCAATGGGGATACTGTCTCCACACAAGGTAGTAGAGACCATTTGATGATCTGACTGATCAATTGAATGGCTCCGAATTTTTTCCCAAAACATGCAATTTGATTCCTGCTATGAAACCGAAACCACTATACACACTAAAAATCACAATTCCACACTACAAACTCAAGACTAAATGTTGAAATTGAAGTTGAAGACTGAAAAAGAAAATTGAAACAAATGGTTGTCCTAACAAGATTATTGCAAACTACTTCCTACTATATTTTGCTGAGACCAACTACTAAATCAAATAATTACAAATTTTGAATGTAGCCATTCAAGGAAATGACTATTTGATTACTTTTTACTATCGCCTACTTAAAGAAGAAAGAAAATTTTAAAAATTGGGAACTCAAACTCTAGGTGAACTTAATATGAATAATCCATAAGCAACAAAAAAATGTAGTTTTGCTGCTGTTTCCAACATATTTGGCAAAGGATCTTCAAAATCATGGAGGATCTACTCATGTGAATGAGCAAGAGTGAAAATATAAATTTTATCCTTTAATGTTTTTTTGTTTAATGTCTTTACTAGAAGCCTCATGCTGATTTTCAGATGGAATAACAACAATTTGCTTGATTATGTCTTGATTCAAATCATTCAGAAGTAAATGTTTGGAATGCTCATGGACAACTTCAAATGAAGTAGGTACTACTTCTATAATTGATTCCTCTTGTGGCTTCATTGTCTCTAAATATGACTTTTCAAGTTCTTCAACATGAAAAATATTATTTTGACTTTGAAAAGAACCAAGGAAAACAACTTCTTGCATATCATTTCCTTTCACATGAGGGTAATTTTCATCGTGAAATAATTCACAACCTAAAGTTTCACATTTTCAAAATTTTATTTTCACAAGCTTCTTCTTGAAGTATAGTTTCTTGACAATTTTCATCCGTGTCTTCATCATTTAAAATTTTCAAAACTTATTGGAGTTTAAATCTCTAAGGGAAATGAAGAGTAGGGTTCTCCTCTTTCTCATTTATAATCAAGGGGAAATACAAGCACTGCTAATAATTTTCTTGGACGTCATGGCTACCCTCTACTATTTCCAGTTTAGATGCATATTCATGAAGTGCTTCTCTAATTTCCTCATCCATAAGCATCTGATCACTATAAATATATTATAAGTACTAAATAAAATATCGCAATATTTGCAAGAGTTTTGGGGTAGTGATAAAGAAGGATGAGATTCCACATAATACTAAAATAATGTTATGTGAAATTTTTTTAAGAGAGTATAAACTACCAGGTTGTATACCTTCATACAGTGATCTATATTTTTCTTCTAAGGTAGTCGTAATCAAGTTTATTAAACAATCCACATGAAACTTAATCCCAAGATTGTATATATGTATATGAAGCTTAATTAGATGCAAAAGTTAATCATATCCTTCTTTATCATTGAACTTTGGGATATATATTCTCCAATATATGCATGAAAAATGGTTTGGAAAATGAGGAACATGTGAGCAATTCATAGGAAAATGCCTTATAAATGTATAAGCCTCCATGGAAGCCATGTTCATATTGCAGAGTCGCGAGTGACGCTTTAAATTCCACATCTTATTGACAATGGAGTCCCCAGGTGAATGATGTACAACCTCTCTTATGTGTCTCATATTTGTCCACCATGAAGAATCAGATCTGAAACAATAGTAATAGAATCTTGGAAGATGAGTCACTCTTCCCCACTATGGTCGCCAATATCTTATCACTCAAAAATTCCTCTTGCCCATGAGAGATAAATTCCTAAGGTAACCTTTTCAAGGAAATATTGTAGGTTGAAGGCTAGCCCTTCAATCTAAAGGGAGATCTCTCTGGAAACATAATCACTAAGATTAGCAACTGGGTCTATCTTCAAATAATGGCTAGATATTCAGTAGGGTTGTCCTGAAATAGGGTTTGGTTGGGATGAAACAATTAATCCATTGGAAAATGGGTCAACAAACTAGTTTGTAGATATAGATACCAAGATCTTGATTGTATGAATCAATATGAAGACATGTAGGGTAGATAGCACATTGTAGACATGTGCAACATCATTTAGATGGTAGTAGAGGGATATGACAATCCACTATAGTAGGGAATGAAACATGAATCCTGCAACCTTTAGAAGAAGAAGTGCAGATGTCTAAACCATATGAACTATAACATTAAATTAATGAATTCAATCACATAATCTCATTTAAATGTCAGGAGATAAAATTCTAAACATACATCACATAGAAATGAAACTATCACAAAAGTGTACAGACTTAGTACACCATCACAAGAATCTTTGTATCATTGATCATAGTATCTTAGTCCTCTTGGAACTTGAAAAAAATGAATAATTTGATCACACACATAGAAAAATAATATTTTGTCTCAAATCCCAACCGTTTTTCCTCCTCTTTGATGTATTATATAGGAAATTACTTAAAGTTTTCAAGATCCACTAATTCAAGAAGTTTAACATTTAAATGTTAAAAGAATTGATAATATAATTTACAAAATGTCATAGAACCTATTACAAAATGTACTGAAATTTACTATCCTCGCTACCTAAGCTATTTGAATTTCTACTTGACATATAAACATTGGTCAAAGCATTTTGAAACTTTTGTAGGAATCCTCTACTATTCTTCTAGGAAAGGATGATTCATAACTGTAATGTAGGATCTGGAACTACTCACACACTTGTAGGCTTCATATCTAGAACTATAACTCTCATTCCTCTCCTATAACAAAACTGATACATGAACCTCTGAAATCTGCTAAAATTGTGCAACTATCTTGTGTAATTGCTTACATATTTTAAGGTCCTATTCTCTTTTGTTGACTCGTATTCTCTGCTCCTCTTCATTTACAAAAAAATATTGACATATTAGCATAATATACTGAAGATAAACCAACTGTCAAAAACATAAACTGGAGCATATGAAAACACTATGGTAAAATTAAGGTTTTTTAAGTAAAATGAGGGTTTCATACATTTCTCTGGTGACAAGGTAAGCTGATCATTCTTCCATATATTCTATAGTGTAAGAAAGGAGGTTTAACTTGTCTTGGATTCTTGTCATCATTCTATTACCTTTTTGTATGGCTATGATAGCTTCAAGGGTCTCTTTCCCTTTTCTTCCTACATACTCTATTTTCTTTTGTTTGGCGGCCTCTTTTTTGCTCTTTGAAACTTCACAATTTCTTCTTCTTCATCAACAATCACCACCTCCTTTAACTTAGGTTTGAGATTTTCCTTTAATCTTAGACTTAATTTATTTGTAGGGTGAGTATGGGGGTTTCTATAGTAAACCATAGGCTTTGTTTCTATTTCTTCATGCCTTACTTTTGTACATTGTTTCCCTTTTTCCCTTTTTGTTGTTTTATACTTTCCCTCCTCTTCTTTTAGCATTTACTTCTTTTTTATTCTTGTTCTCCTCTCATAAACCCTAACGTCTAATTCATTTACGTGGTGTTGAGTATGTTCTTCAACATGTATATGAATAGGTTCTTCCTTTGTTTCCTTAGCTAGGCTTTTGACAGAAATTTTAGTTTGACCCCCCTTTTACCTTCTGGGTGCAAGCTTTCTCATATTTCTTTGTCTCAGTTGTTCCACCTATTTCTTCAACTCATGAGTGTATAACATCTTTATCAGCCCATGATGACATATGTCATGAGGTAACAACTCAGGTCTAGCTCTAGCCTTAGTAGACATTTTTAGTAGACTTTGATGAAGAAAATCAGGTAAATTCATCTTACTGAATCCTGCTAAATGACACAAAACTCTCATATGATATAAATGAGCTTTAGAGTACCGACTCTCATAGCTAAGAAAGAGCTACACAATCCTTATAGCATTATACCATTTAGGTTTCAACATGTTCTAGAGGACTCCTACATTCCTTTGTTGGTCCTCACAGTATTCTTTCAAGAAGAAGTGTATGTGTATGTTCTATAGAATCTGCTTTTTAAACCTTCTTCCACCCTCAGTGGCAAAACCTGTGGCCTTTGCAATGGATTCATCAGTCATTGGAAAATGTAGGGCTCTTAGTCATGATATGTGTACATTAAAGGAATGTATAAAGTCATGACACAAACTCAAGTTATATCCATTGAAGTGATTAAAGATTGATTCCCATCCCGAATTTGAGAGTAGTGACAATATTTCTGGATAAACCTTGAAATACATTCCATCTAGCTAAAATCATTTTACATGGCCTGATCTTCTCATATTGAAAATGCTTTGACATTGTAAACTTCTCTTCTACCTTCAATGCTCGTCGACATATGGTGTAAACCCTTCCACAAACTTTTTGCACGCTACAAATGGTTTTTTGGAAATGCTAGAAATCACTGTTTAAGGAAAATTGTGTCTTTTTAGGGTTTGATTTTAAAATTCCCTATTAGGCCTCAAAATGTTGCTAAGTGTCATATCAAGGATACCAAGAGATAAAAAATTGTTAAAGACCACTTAGGCATTTGAAATGATAAGGATAGCAACTTGAAAACATAAATTTTTCTTTTTTCATGTGAGCACTACAAAAATATTTCGTAACACAACAGTACAAAAATATTTCGTAGCATTAGCTATAGGATTGTGATTAGCTGATTTCATTGCAAAACTTAGGGAATGCTTAGGATGGAGTGAAATAACTTGTTTTTACATGTTCCTAAGATTATATCGCAACTTCCATAAAAAAATTATATGCCCATACACCCCTTGAACAATTAACTGAAAATCATAACCTTTGGACTTTTACAAAAGCTACAAACTTGGTGCTAATAGGTTATTGGCATATTATTAAGCTTTATATTATGATTTTACAATAATTCAAATTGTTCTATATTAATTTTAGCAAACATTTTTTAAATTTTGGGTTTCTTACAAATTTTCTTTTCTATGCTAAATAATAACAATATGATGTTAATTTATTTATTTACTTTTCTTCTTCTTCTTTTTTTTTCTTTCAGTATTAAATATTGTTTATATACCATGGGAAAATTTATCAGGTTATTTATTGCTTTTTATTGGGAAAAATTATCATAAACCAATAGTGGGAATAGTCATAATTGGATTCTATATGTCAATGCAAGTTGAATCATCATTGTTATTCAGAAAACCACACCACCTAGAATTACATGTTGCTGGTCCGTAAAGAAGTAGGACTTCACTCTTGCCAAATACCCATGGGTTTTAGTAATTCTTCTAGAGAATAATCCACCCAAAAAAATATTCCAATTTTGAATATTATGAAGCTCTATATTTGATTTTATTTTCAACAAATTTTTCCATTAACTTATATTTCTTTTCTAAATTAAAATGAAATTTATATAGATTCGATATCCACCATGAGGGTAAAAAATTATATGCACACACGATGCCTAACGACTTCTTAGGCCTTGATCTAATGCTCTTTGTTTGAGGATCTAGATATCATTCAATGTCTGTGCCCCTCGTTTTTTTCACCCTCTCCAATCACACATTTCCATTTCGTAGTTGACAATAGCTAAAAAATTGGTGATGGCCTCCTCCTGAACACACGAGAAACACAGATCACCTCTCGCACCATGAAATATATAGAATTATAATTCAAATAATGTTCAAGGAGAGTGCATGTTGATGGATTTGATGACTTCATGTTTTCTAATTTAAAGTATTGTTATCAAATTTGAATTATATATATATATATATATATATATAAACTATTTTGAACAATTTTATTAATTTTTCCAATAATATTTCACAATGTTATATATATTCATATAACTTTAAAAATTTATAGTTACATATTTTTTTATAGGTCAGATTCACTTTCCATGATAAAAATGATTTGTTTTTCTCTCTAAAGAGACATATATATATATATATATATATATATATATGGGAAATAGAGCCCATCCAAAATCAATGTAGGAAGGTGGATTAAGTAGACATGCACCACAATGTTTTGTGTTATTCTACATGTAGAGAGCTTTCCAACGATGCAAGAATAACCTCAATTAGTGTTTGCATCCAAAATTTCTACCATTTGGAAGATCCTTACAATGTTGACCACCATAATTTGAGTCGATGCCACATGAGCACCATTATCCATGGAAAAGGGGATAACCACATGACCATTATTAAGAAGACTCCACAATATACCTCATTGTAAATTTAGCTAAGATTTGAATAATTCAAACCTAGCTACTAGTAAGTTATCAATTTGTGTTATAACTAGACCACAAGGAGGAAATATGGTTGCACTCTATTTAAGTACATTTCTTTCAATACATGAGGAGAGTAGTCAAGAGTGGATAAGGAGAGCACAAACATAGGGAATATTTTCATCTTAGAAACCAATTAGAAATGAGCCTTATTTCTTTACATTTGCATCCATTCTCCATTAAGATAAAGAAAGAAGAGGAGCCTCACCTTCTAGTTGTCCTTTTATCCCAAAGGGTTTTCCCCGAGGTATATGTTCACTTATTATGGTTGTGAGTGATTGTTTTTTTATTTTTTTCTCTATTTTCCACATTTTACATATTGCATGGATGAAATAGTAACTTAATAATATATTTTTATGGAAAAATAATATGTAGAGAATAGATATCGAATTTTTAAGTATAATTGTATAATATCTATTGTAATAAACTAATTTTTAAGTATAATCATATAATATCTATTGGAATAAACTATCTAGTGGAATATCAATTGAATTTTACGAATATTTTTTTGTACTAAAGAAGGTTTATTCGGGTATATTGGGTGTATTTTGTTACCCTATTCATGGCCAATAAATCTATAAATAACCCTCATGATCCCATAGAGAATATATTCGCACAACTTGAAGAAGTTTCAGACATAAGACATAATGTGAACCTCCTCTTGGCAACCCTGACCAATAAACTCAAGTTATTTGGAGAAGATGATGGCTCTAACAAAAAGGTTCAATCAGAGGGGAGATCAAGAGATCTGGGAAAGACAAAGAAGGAGCTAAAGAAAGAACCTGAAAAAGGTAAACTTGGTTTAAGTGCAGTGAACCATTCATAGTCCATATTCAAGATGGAAGAAAATATGAAGATCAATATGTATCAAGTTGATATTTATTCTATGAAACTAAATTATTGGTTTCAATAAATAAAATTTTATTTCAGTGTTCACAATATAGAGGAAGAACAAAATATTTTGTTTACTTCACTGAAATTAGAGGGTCATGCCCTAACCTGGTGCGAAAGATACATGAATACATTACGGTTAGAGGGAGATCCTCTAGTAACTAATTGTGAGGATATCAAAACCCTCATAAAATCACATGTTCACTCTATGGGGTATGTAAAGGACAAGTGAATCCCATCACTGGCACTAATTCAGGCAAAAGTAGTGGAACAATCTATAGGAGTGCACCACAAAGTTTAAAAACATAGCCATATTGATGGAAATATTGCAAAAAGTATATATGTAATCCTCTAGATACCCATTTGTGGATGTAGGTGATGTCTTTCAACCCTGTATTAGTGGACAGGGTTTATGTAAGGCCAGAAGAAAGAGAAAACGAATGAGTTGAAGCAGAAGGAACATCAAGATTCTACTAAGGAGCAAAAGAAGAAGTAAAAGTTAGACAAAGGATGTCAGACACCACATGCTAGCATAATGATCCCAAAAACCTCTATAACCACTGTAACATTGACAATCATATAGAGGAGAAGTATTGGAAGTTCCATCTAGAGCTTATCTCAAAGAACAAAGAGAAAGATAATAAGAAAAAATAATGTCATGGTCATTGATTTTAGCACCCACATTGAAAGTAGCTCAAAAATGGATGATAATATTGCATGCACATCAATGTACAAGGAGGTGAATCTTGGTAGCCTTTAACAACATGAAGAGAATAAAATGAAATGACTCTTCCATATAATAACATAGGTCAAGAAGACAAGTATTGATTCTCTATTCAACTTAGGATCATAAACGAATTTCATTGCATTAGATACTATCAAAAAAATGGGATTAGAAGTCCATGATCATCCAAGACCATATGTTTTATGATGGGTAAAGAGGGATGCATAAACAAAGGTAGCCAAATAGTGAAATACTAGGTTTACTATCGGTGATTTTTTTGATGAAGTATAACTAGATGTAGTTACCTTTGATGTATGTGGATCATGTTTGGAAGTCCCCACATACACATGTATGATGCAATCTCCATGCGAAGAGTCAACCAGTACTACCTCATAATGGACGGTAAATCCTTCACAATAAATTTGCACAAGGGAATGTCCAAAATTTTGGTGGTAAGTCCCAACCAAGCCAAGAATCTTATCAACTCTATGTAAAGTATGTCCTACTACTTATAAGAGAATTTGTAGAATAGTAACTAACAAAAAAGGCATCCCTTGACAGGTGTATTGAGAAACATAAACAATAATTGTTGGCATTTTTAGGTTGGCAGATGAATGAGTATGCTAGCATTAATGTCAACCTAGTGGTATTGTGTGGGAATTGATGATCACATGTTGGTGTTGTGCATGGCAAGATAGTTGCATCAGGGGAAATGATCAGTGGTTTGGATGTTGTAGTATTTAGTAGAGAACCATCATAGTAGCATGTCAAGTGAATAAGCTATAAGGTATTACAACTATGATGAGTGTATCGCCCAAGATTTGAAGGAATATCTACCCTTGAATATATCCTTAGATGCTCCTCGCAAAGCGTAGTTGCTTGGTCCTCAGAAATATATTTCTAATAGTATATGGAAACTCAAAAAGCTCATAAGGATGAAGGATATATGGTCAGTTAAACCTTTCTAAGAGATGAAGTATTGAAAAAGTTCTAGCCTCAAAGTTTTTGGTTAATCTGGGGCTCATCTTGAACTAGTAAGGGGTGTGAAGTATTCAATGGTCAAGAGCAAGTGAAAGAGCACAGCTGGAAAATGGGCTCACTATTTTTATCCCAACTTGTGTGGGACCCAAAGTTAATAGGAAGTTAGCATATGACAATTGGCTGTCAAGGACATGAGGTGACACCACTAGGAGGATGCCATGTACAATTGATGTTAGTTTTGGGTAATGTGGGAGCTCAGGAAGAGGAAATGTAGAACTTTATTATGATGACACATTACATGAAGATTTGGAAATTTTAGGTGACCAATCAACCCGAAAATGGATGAAAGATGGCACCACACATAGTAGGAAACGTGACAATTCGTACAAGTGGTACACATGACCTAAGTAGTCAAAATGCCCATGGATGGTATGTGTCAAGGTTTTAGTGTTAAGTGTCAAGGGCCTTTTGGGTTGTGTAAAGTGTTTTAGCCTATGAGCTCAATTAAAAAGGAGTTGAGGGCTTATTTCAAATGGGTGTGAGACTACAAAAGGCTTTCAATGGGTCGATACCCACTTTAGTATTGTGTGCCATATTGGCTCGCCAAATATGAAATTTCTCTACAAATGATAATGGACCTTGAATTGGAAGGCATCCAGTTTAGCATTGAGTTCCATATTTGGCAGAAATTACCATAATTATAAACCTCTATCATTGGAGCTAAGAAAATTGAATGTGCCAACAACATATTTTATGTAGAAATTTGTATTTAACATTTGCACCAAATTTAGCAATCTGCTACAGCGTAGTGAAAGAAAATGATAGTGTTTGACAATAGAGAATTACAGATGTAAGGACCACGATTTAGAGAAAAATTGTTTTACTCCAGAATAGAAATAATTTCATATATCTTGGTCATTTATGAAAAGAGTTAAGTATGATGGAGAAACATTGGTTTTGATAGCAGATCAAATACAAGCAGAGAGAATCATGTTGTGTATTTAAAATCACTGAGAGTGTGATACTAGTTTTCTTCCTTGGACCTTATGAGCCTTATAGTGTCATACATGAGCTTTCTTCATGCCATGAAGAATTCAATGAGGAAAGATGGCCGTGGGTGTAATGAAGATCAAACAAAGCTCAAAGAGCCATGCTGAAGTACATCATGAACCTTAAAGAGAAGCAATGGAGAGTCCTACTAGTGTTCTATGATTGAACAAACATAATTTAATTAAGGGCATATTTGAGTTTGTAAATTGTATTGAGATTCAATTCTCAGCATGGAAAAACACAAGAAGTACCATTCTCTAATCGATGCATCCATAATGACTATGTAATAAGACACGATAGTATAATAGTAAGCCATACTAGGGTATGCTCTCAAGAAGACTAATGCAAATAAGTTCCAACATTGATCCCTATGTAACATTTTAACAAAACAGAGGATTGGTGAAGTATAATGTGGGGGGAATGCAACATTGTTGAGTGTGGAGAAATCTACATGAGATCATGATGCAGAAGAGTGGCTGAGTGCTCTTGAGTATGAAGGATGAGAGTGGATATTTCTTGACAATATTATGGCCAATAGATGTTGTTTTTGTAGATAGTATGACGGTCAATTGTGTATGAGTAAGGTTGTTGAAGTGTATGATGGTCAAATGCATGAGATAAAGGTTGTTGATGTGTTGAGGGATGAGAAGAGAGAATTATTGATGTTGTTATAAAGGGAAGAGATTTTCGATTACAATGAGTAGATATCAGGCAGAGTGAGTGCCAAAATAGAGAGGTGTAAACTCCTTATGGACTATAGGTTGGGGCCTATAAGAGATGAAGTTTGGTTTTCTATCCAAGTGGATGTATGAAGGATATCTTACACATTGGTGCCTCTTGCAAGTTGGTACTTTCATAAATTGATGAATTTGGTGCTTCTAGAAAGTTGATGAGGTGTTTACAAAAGAGGTAGTTGGTTCTTCCTACTTGTGGATGCTAGAAAAATAATCTTAAGGGTGTTTGTGCTTCTTATGAGTGGTGGATCAGAAATATTGATGTAAATAGAGTGGGATCTCATATTTTACATGATAAAAAAATTTAGTTGTTTTTTCTTTTTGGGTTTCCATGTTAAATCTCTACATTCAAATGTTTATGCTACTGACGGTGTTGTTATGTATGCTGTTGTACTGGTTATTGCTTTACATGATATGTTGGAGATTCCTCACATGATGATTGCCAGGATTAAATGAAAATAAACTTAGCCATACAAGTTAAAATAAGACTTAATACTAATTCACGCCCCCTCTTAGTATTAAATACTATTTTCAACAATTGGTATCATAGATGGTTCATTGAGGAACAACTTAATTCTTTGAAGGTAGATCAAACGGAAACATGGGTAATCATGTTTGGATTACACCAGAAGGAGTATCATTATTGTATGGAGCAGATTATGACCTCTAGAGACTTATAATGGAAGCATATTTAATGGCTTAATAACTTTATATATAGTTCTCTGTAGTTAATGGAGTAAAGAGTGGGTTTGATAGTGAAGCAAGAAATATTGCCTTGAAGGGACCATCGTAATCAAACTCAAACAATGTGATCCATTGCAAAATGAAAAACGAAATGATCGAAAGTCTACATTATATATATTGAGGAGAAAGGAAAACGAGACCGAAGATGTCAGAATATTTCTTCTACTTCAAAAGTGAATCAGTTCTTCAAAACGAGGCTTCCACAATAAGCCTTGATACTGAATACGAAGAGAAGAAGATAAGAGGAAGAAGAAAACACATCAAAGGAAAGATGATTATAAGATTGAAGACCTTCCTTCCAATATGAAATTTGTTTCTCATCAGTATTAAGAGGTTGATGAAGAATCAGAAGGGAGACTAGGTTTTTCAAAATGTAAGCCATTATTTTGTTGTAAATTTAATGAAATATGCCAAGCATCATCTAGATGTTCTTGTGCATCATCAGAATATAGATATATTCATACCTGTAGTAGTTATGAAGAAGGACCTACTCTTGTAACAATAGTTTATAAGGATGCCTCTTAATAAGAGGAAGGAGCACTATTTTTAGAAAATGAGAATAAATTCCATGAGTGTTCATCCATAGGAGAGAATGAAAGCATCCTTAGCAGTGATGAGGAAGGAATACTTCTTAGACCCGTGGAAGATTCCTTAGGTACAAAGAGGGATCTAGATCCTACTTGTGACTATGTAGCACAGTTGATAGCATAGAAGGATGTACATGAGAGGATCTATTTTAAGAAAAATATCATCTCTTCTCTTAAACGGATCAAGAATCTTTCAGAAGAAAATCTCAAGGAAAACGAGTAGTTGCAAAAAAGAGCTTGAGAATGATAAGTTGAGAAAATGAATTGTTAATATTAATTCTAAAAAATGAGAAGTAAATATATTGAATGATATGGAAATTAATTAGTTTAATGAAAGAGAAGACTATTGTAAGAGACTACAAGTTGAAGTAGTCTCATTGAGACACAACTTTGAAAAATTCATTAAAAAGTTATCTCAATATGATAAGCTTGAAAGTGGATCCAAGTTCTTGGATGAAATCCTGAGTAAGCATAGATCCCCTCTCATCGAGGATGGTTTGGATTTCAATGGATATTTAAGATTTAAGAAAGTAGAAGGGAATGAATCATCTAGCCAGGCTGATGCAATTAAAGGTTCCAAAAATAATAAAGGCAATTTTTTTTTTTGGGGCAATAGGAATAATGAGGAAAGAAACAACAAAAGTACCAACGAAAAGCTATTAAACAATAACAAAGGAAAATGGAGATGAATGACCTCCATAAGAAGCAACAACCATAAAGAGATAATGTTGCTTATCAACAACAAAATAGAAAGGAGGATAAAATAACTTCCCAAGGAAGCAATTCAAACAGAAACAAAGAGCAAATGAAA
Organism: Pinus tabuliformis; assembly: GCA_031772625.1. Classification (NCBI taxonomy): domain Eukaryota; kingdom Viridiplantae; phylum Streptophyta; class Pinopsida; order Pinales; family Pinaceae; genus Pinus; species Pinus tabuliformis. The sequence continues at coordinate 777,791,294 of CM062812.1, read as the reverse complement.
AACCATCAAAGATCCTTTCACTTCAAGGAAATTTTTATTAAGAATAGGGTATCTTCAGAGATCAAAATCTTTCTAGCTGTAATTGTTGTTCTTGGAACATTTATGCGCAAGAAAAACAACAATTTTCTTGTGCCATGTTGAATGATACAACTATGGTAATTTCAGACATAAGGAAGGAGAATGTCAATATGGTAGGACAAGGAATCACTCACAGAGTGTGCAACAGGTAACTCATCTGTTGAATAAAGAAATAAATAAAAAAGGTAGATGAATGTGAGTTTGTCTTTAGTGCATTGTGTAAAGGAAACAAGTCAAATACTAGAGGAATTAACCATGAGAGCATGGTATCTTTTAAGTATTCAAATAATATTCTTATATATAGTATTATAGGATATTATTATAGTTTGAAAAATCAGACATATAGAATGTAGGAAAATATTCAATAAAAAACATGTAATTTACTATTAAAATTGGTAAATTTTTTGTGAATGTCATCTATTTAATCATATATATGTAAAAAATAGGCAAATGTTTTATCATATGAGTGAATATTTTTTCATATAATGTCAAAAAAAATTTCCAATTAGAAAAATTTTATAGCTAAAATTTTCTCAACATGAAAGATTTTATTTCACTCTACAGAAAAGTGAGAGAAAATACAAAAGGTGTGATCCTTGCATACCTATGGTGAATTCCTCTATGATTATCAAGAAAAATGAGTGCAAGATTTAAGCCAACAAAGAAAGAGGTAACCCATTTAATTTTTCCTTACAACGAAAGTAAAAAATCCAGCAAGAAGATATGGGTGAGGAAAGAGAATAGGATTTCCTTTTAGCTCTGAACAACCAATATAAAGCCCAAGCAAGGGTAAATAAGAACCTAGTAAGAGATCCTCCGACCAAGACTCATTTTTCGAAGATGTGGAAGAAAAAATATGAAAATATATTCTCAGGGTGAGTAGATGCACATTATATCTTCATTAAAAGGGAAGGAACGTCTTCAAATGAAGAAAAAGAAATCAAATGCATACATGAAGAAGGAATATATAGATTGGTGTATCCAAAGGATTGAGGTATGATTGATTCAATTTGTTGTTATAAATATAAATTGTTTATTTATACATATAAAAATTTTAGCAATAAGTAAAAGAGTAGATAACATGGTTCAGGGGGGAGTATAGAACATCATTTCATGTTAGATGAAGAAGATGAACTGTAGTAGAATTTTGGAGTGATAAAGAACCCAAAGCAAGAATATGTCCTTAGGATTTGTCTCCAAGCACAAGAAAGAAGGAAAATGCAAAGTGATCTAAAAGGGAGACCATAAGATCAAAGCGAGCTTCACTATTAGAAGAATTAGGCATCATCCATGAGACTAAAAAAGAGTTTATTTCAAGTAGTAGAGTAATTGAATATCTTAAATGAAGTACACTTATCTTACTTAGTGGAATATTTGTTTATGCCTAGATACCATGAGTTCATGAAACCAAGTAGTTTTCTCTGCATGTTCCTAGTTACATTTGGGATTACTATGTCAAGTGGTAGGTCTTAGTTTAGTTCGTGTAACATTGTGTTTTGTGGAAAACTAATCTTTAGGAGAATTCATGGGATTTTTCTAGGTTCATTATCCAATTGGTATGAAATCATTGGTACTATTGGTGTTATTTAAGAAACAATCCCTACTTGTAGAAGCACGATCTTAGCAGGAGAATATTATATGGTTAATATGTTGATAAGTGAACACAGTCACTCGAGTAGGAGAAATAGTGAAAGAGTAAGAAAAAATTCATCCCTAATAATTGGTATTTGCAATAATAATAGTACCACTTGCAATGTGGATTATTACAAAGATGCACTGGAGAAAGGGAAAGCTAGCAACCATGAAGTGTAAAGAAGAGTAACAACTACAAGAAGTCACAAGGATACATGTTATTGATAGTAGGGTTTGTTACCCCTCGACATTAATGTTATAAAGGGATGTTTTTCCTCCATGTATAAATAAAAGGAAAAATGGAATATCACGAGAGAAATATTAGCTCTTGAAGAAATGTTTGGAGAGAAGAGTGAGAAAAGTTGAGTTGCTCATAAGGGGAATACACATCAAACATGCAAACCTTTTCCATTGATGTCAAAGGGGGAGTGGAAAGTGATAAACCTCAAGGAAAAATAAGGCTCAACCGTAGACGGAGAGTATGACATCATCCGCAAGGGGTGAATGTGTCCTTGTGAGGTTGAATGTATCATGACGAATAATCATCATTGAGGAGATGCCATCAATTCCAAAGGGTGAAATTGTTCGCATTGTTAGGAAGAAATATGAACCAACATGTTGGAATTGATGTTAGCCTAATGGTAATGTGTTGGAATTGATGATAATGTGTTGGTGATGTGCATGGAAAGATAATTGCGCTAAGTGAAATGATCAGCGATCAGGAAGCTACAGTCTTTAGTAGATAACCATCATAGTACCAGGTCAAGTAAGTAGGCTATAAAGTATTTCTACTATGATTAGTGTATGGATTAGGATTTGAAGGGATCATTATCCTTAAATACCTACTCAGAGGCTCCTAGAAGTGGCACAGATGGTTATTTCTAGGAAAGAGCTTTCCAATAATATATAGAAGCTCAAAAACCTCCTAAGGATGAAGGAGCTATGCTTGGTCAAACCTTGCTAAGGGGCGAAGTGTTGGAAAAGTTCTAACCTTAATGTTTTTGGTTCTTGTGGGAATCAAGTCAAGCTAGTCGGGGGTGAGGACTAGTTGGTTGTTAGGATCAAGTTCAAGGGCTCTTCCAGGAAATCTGTTGACCATTCTGATCTTGGCATGTGTGGGACCTAAAGACATCAGACAAATAACATATTAAAATTGGCTGACAAGGACATGAGGTTGCATGACTTGGTGGAGGCCACATAGCGTTGACATTAATCTAGGGTAACATGGAAACTCATGAAGAGGACATGTGGAATTTAAGGATGATAGCACATGGCATGCGGACTTGGAACTTTGGGTCACCATGTGGGATGAAACTTGATGACATGTGGCACCACTAAGAGAAGGACACGTGGAAATTGGTACAAGTTTTAGACACTCAGTCAAAATGCCTAGGGATGGTATGTGCGAAGCTTTTAGTGTTAATTTCCAAGGGCCTTTTTGGTTGTGTAAAATATTTTAGCCTACAAGATCAATCAAAAAGGAGGTGAGAGCTTATTTAAAAAGGGTATGAGAGTCTAAAAGGCCATGAACATATCGACATATGCTTTAGCAATGTATGCTACATTTTATCATGCTCATCAGATATAACATTTCTCTACAAATGGTAATGGGGCTTGAACGATTTGACATCAAATTTAGTACTAAGTGCCATATTTTGTGGAGTCTAACATAGTGGGAGACCTCCATAGTTGGACGTAAGTAACCTGAATGGATCAACAAGATATTTGACATATGAAGCCTTATTTGGAATTTGCACTAAATTTAGCAATCCAGTATTGGCATAGTTGTAGGAAATGATAGCTACTGAGAATAAAGCATTAGGGTTGCAAGGACTGTAATTAGCAAAAAACGTGATTATCCCTAAAACAAAAAGAAGGTCATGACACTTGGTTATTTATGCAAAGGAATTAAATGTAATAGAGAAACACTATTTTGTACAAGAAATCAGCTACAGGAAAGGAGAAGATTAAAATCACTCAGAGTGTGATAAATTTTTTTTTCCCTTGGACCCTATGGGCCTTGGAGTGCCATACTTGAGTGTTTCTCCCACCATGAAGAATTCAATGATGAAAAATTTCGCTGGTAGTAATGAAGACCAGACTAAGATTAGAGAGCAATCTCGAGCCTTACTCATGTTTTATCATTGAACATGCATAGTTTAATTAAGGAGCTCTTTGAGTTTGTATATTATATTGAGATTCAATTATTAGCATGTAAAAACACAAAAAATCCCATTATCTAATTAATTTAGGCACAATTGTTTAGTAATAGTACATGACAACAAAATGGTGGCCCATAGTAGGGTACACACTTAGGTAGAGTGACGCGTAGAAGTTCCAACATTAATCCCTATGTAACAGGTGAACGAAACTGAGGATTGTTGAAGTGAAATGTTAGGGGAATGCAACAATGTTGATTGTTGAGAGATATATGTGGGAGCATTTTGTAGAAGAAAGGCCTAGTGTTCTTGAGGAGTATGAAGACTGAGAGTCGATATTTGCAGATAGTATGATGGTTAAGAGTTGTTTTTTTTGCAGATAGTATGGGAGTTGAGTGCATATGAGTAACGTTGCTAAAGCGTATGAGGGTTGAGTGGGTGAGAGAAAGGTTATTGATGATATTGGTGGATATTGGTGGTCACCACCTATTCTACTTGGACTCCCAACGTTTTTTTTTCAGTTTACTTAATTGTAGCACAATTTACTATTTTAGGCAGTTTTTCGGGTCCTAAACTTCTAAAGCCATTTTGAGGGCCTAAAAGAGATTTTTTGGAAAATAGTAAAATGTAAAATAAATTTTGAGGGTTTTCAATCGAAAGTTATAGTCCTAAACTATATATTTATAATGAGGCACTGTACACATCAAACAAATATCGTATGCAAAAATTACAACCCTCACGAGTTGATGTACCAATTTACGCCAACGGAGCCTAAATACTTTTCACACTTCATCTCCTAAGATTGGATTTTTGGATGTTGAGGGTTTTCCATTGATTCTCAATAATGAATAGGCCTATGATCCTCATTGTAAGATATTTCAGAAGGCATGTAGTTTCCACATCTCTTCTTAGATATAAGTTACCATTTCCCATGCTAGGTTATTTCCATTCTGCATGTAAACAACTTTAAGTACTTTGTTATTAAGGAATTGAAGTTCTATTTTTGATGCGGGTATGTGTTTCTATTTATATATGTATTTCACTTTATTCCTTCATAAATTCATATTAGTGGAATTAGAGTAGTCTTCTCTTTATTTATTTTTATGTGCATGTCCCTAACGAGGATGTAGTATATGGAGTTAGGGCTTGAACTAGTTGAACCTTTGCAAAATCAGCCTCACTGACGCCAATGACCTCCCATGACAGAAGAAAAGAAAGACAAGGGGGTAGGAGATCCTTTCAGAACATTGCTCGAACAAGCCCTCGAGTGACAAAGGAACGAGATGATGCATAACCTTTCCCAGATCGTTAGGTGGATGCCCACATGTGACATATCTCCATCAAATAGTGACCTTGGATGCACCACCCCCTTTAAGGTACAAGTAAACTTTGACATTCCCATATTTTTATTTTAGATAGATGAAGATGTCGTATATAAATGGTTAAATTTATTAGAAGGGTATTTTTCGATGTATGGTTTTTCCAATAGGGAAAAGATTACTTTTGCACTCCACAAAGTTCCCCCCCATGTTAGGGACTTGTGGGAAAACTACTGTGAGCAGAGGGACGATAGGGGACTGTCACTATTTTCAGCTGCACCCACTTGGAATTATTTCCAAAGCACCATCAAGGAACAATATTAACCTATCGGTAGCTATGAAGATAAGTACATAATATGGACGACACTGTGGTGGGGAAGGGACCAAGCTATGGTAGAGTTCAAAAATATGTTTCATACCCTTCGCCTAAAGTTGGGTATAAAGGATTTTGAGTGATGTCTTGTACTCAATTAGTGCAATTGTCTACCCAAATATTTCCAAGACAAGATGGAGTTCTTGTACATCTCCTCACTTTCCATTGGATACCGATACACTGTCAATATTGAGAAAAAAAATTAAACAGAAGAAACGAGACCTTGGATGTGCAAATCCAAAATAAGGAAAAGGCACCGCAAACTACAAAAAAAAGGACAAAGAGAAGCCATGGTGACCCATGAAAACAATCTAAGTCCATAAAAAAGAATAGCACCACTAAGACGAAGGAAAAAGGGAAGAGATGTTAGTTCCACAACAACCCCACTCATAACATAAGTGAGTGTCGCGCCAAGAAATCATTGGTGGCTAAGTTGAAGGCTTCAGAGTCAGACTCATGTTCTAACTCTAAGCCAGATCCCAACAAATGAAATTAAAAAGAGAAACATATTATTGATGTAGAGCCCAATGCTACCATTGCCACCACCAAGGTCTAGAAGATTAAGCCCAAATATCTAGAGAAAGAGGAATGCCTCTTCCACTCAAATATGTGGTGGAAGGGGTATCCATTGCAATTCATTATTGAAAATGATATACAAAAGAACCTCATCTTAGTAGAGATTGTTGATTGGACGGGCCTCTTGACCACAGTACACCCTTAGTCATACACTATGAGGTGGCCCTGCCATTGATGAGATCTTTGTGTTAGCCAATAATATTGCCTTCCCTACAACATGAAACCCTTCATAGATGAGGCATTGTGTGATGTTTCTCTTCTTAATGCTTATGATATATTATTAGGGCAACCATATTTGTGGAAGTGTAATGATGTGTATGAGTCCAGGCCTCACATTCTTATTGTTGCTTTACAAAATAAGTTATACATTATACCAGTGGTAGCCCTGCCTACCACCATCTCTTAGATCTTTGCTAATAAATGTAGTAAGATTATCTCCCAAACTAGAATTTTTTTTTCCTTTTGACATACTCTCAAAGTGAGTGGAAGATCGTAGCCACATCTATGGCCCGTGAGAAGGGTTCCTCCATCCAGCAAAGGCAAGTGGATAAGGTCATGGAAGAATACAAGGACATCTTCTCCTCACCCATAGGGGTACCCTTGTGTTGTCATGCCAATCATTTGATTTATCTAACTCACATAGAACCTCTACCTAATGGGCCAATATGCCACTACTCTATCATGGAAAATGAAGATATCAAGCAGCAGACCGAGTAGTTCTTGTAAAAGGGGCATATCTCATCAAGTTCTTCACCTTTTGGGAGTTGAATTGTACTAGAATAGAAGAAGGATGGGGCCTAAAGGATCTACATTTATTATTGATCACTAAACAAAACCATTGTCAAGGAATTGATGTCCTTCTTAACCGGCTCTAGGAAGTGAAGTGTTTTACCAAGATCGATTTGAAGTCTAGCTATCACTAGGTTCCAATAGAGCCCATAGATGTATGGAAGATCACCTTCAAATCCAAGGAGGCCTTTTCGAAAAGTTGGTCATGCCTTTCAGAATGACAAATTCCCTTGTAACTTTTGTTCGCCATTTTGTGACATCAAGTCAATATGCCTTCAACTTGGTCAATCAGCATCCTTTGACCTCCTTCTCATCATCATAGCACAAAAAAATCCTAAGAATGACTCATTCTTAATCTTGAGTTTATGCCTGAAAACACCTTGTTTTAGTAATTTTAAGGATCAATGCTCCTTGTCCTTTTATTGGATAGTCTTAACAACTAGGGTGCTTAACTATGGATTGCATTGATCACCTACAGGTTTCTCCACTGTGCACCTGCATTGATTCTAGAAATTCGGGGAAAAGAGAGAGGATGCCGAAGCCTCTTCTTCCATAAGCTTCTAGGATATGTTGTAACCATTTACCTCAGATAAAAGTCTCAAATCCAATCCTATCCTACCTTGGAATTTTCATCCCTTGTCCCTTGATCTCATCCTCCCATTAAGAGTGGATCTCAAGCCCTAATTAGTAAAAGGATAAGAATTCATGAACTACCTCCTTCACCTATATATATACTACCATCCGTAGGCAAGGGGTTGGATTTTCGAGAGTTATTCTACCCTTATGCTATTGATGTGAGAGATAACTTCCATGCCTTAGGGTGATGAGCGGTGCACTTTTTGCAGGAAAAGGACAAGTCAACTTGGAGGAGCTATTTTATAGGATCAACACCTATTTTTGGTTGTAACTCACCCCATTTCTTTTAATGCAATGAGTTCTTCGTTTTCCTATATATTATGTTATGATCTCATATATTTCACGATGTTGATCTATTGAATAAAGTGACTAGATGATGCTAGATAGATTTTGTGGATCATTGGGTTGTGTTATCTGACTTTATAGGTTTTAATAATAGCATTTGGATCTAGGATTGGAGCATTGAAGCCAAGGAAGGAGAAAATCATATGACAGATCCTAGGTAGGCTTCATCCTGTTATCTCTTTACTTTGAGGAAAAAATTGTGCCTTTTCCTTTCTATTTTTATAGGTCAGTCCATCAGGCCTAACGAAGATACTTCTCTCTATAGTTATAGATTTTGCATAACAAATTGGTGTCTCTACTAGGGAACGATGTGCTCCCTTGGTGGTTTATTTTTCCATTGTGTTTGTCTTAGCTCTTTTCTAGACCTTTACTATCTTATTCTGCCAAGAACATACCTAGGAAGACCTTTCATTGAGTCTCTATTGCAATCCTTGTGCCAAAACTTTGCATCTCCGGACCAACTCACTCTTTGGTCCTCTGATAGAGTGTTGCGCCTCATTCCAGCCTTCTTTGTGCCTACATTTCATAGCACTGGTACCTTCTCTACACCTATATTGGCCTTTGTTCATGCACACGTTTTTCTTTTCCTTGTTTGTCTCTTTGACCTAGCCTTGATTCCAACTTCTCTTCCTAGAGTCTATGAGCGCCTTATCATCTCTCTAAAGCATTTATTTGGTTTTCTTTTGTCTTGATACCTTTTGTAAGGATTTGTTTGAATATTTTCCTTTGTTATTATCATTAGGTTGTTTGAAAATTGATTTTCTTTTATCATTGAGTGCTTAGATGAATTGGTGTTCTAGTCATCATCCTAAAAAGATTATTTGAATTAGTGATTAGACTTTGCATCTTAGTTTTCTTCATTTTTGAAAATGAAGTGACTTGGAAAAAAATATATTTCCATTGGAATTTAGAGTTTTGTATGTGCATTGAAATTGGAACAATTGCATTGAAAAAATAATTTCATTTTGCATATTGTTTGTTGCATACTCTGTATATCTTCCCTTAAATAGATTTTCATTGAATGAGAAAGATTCCATTTCCTCAAGCTATTTTTCATTTTAGGATATTTAGGTGACATTCACAGTGAGCACTAAAATTGAAACTTAATTGAAGAGAAACAAAAAAATTTATTGAATCAACCTAAGGAGAATTTGTAACACTAACACAAACATTTAGATGTCTAGGCTAAAGATGTGTTTTGTCATCATGAAAGATAGGAGTTGTCATTGTTTTCCAACATTGTATCCTAGGGCTGAAATCTTGTTCCACATAAATGAGTTTATGGGATCATTATCCATGTACTTTTCAGTATATTATACAACACTTCACACACATAAAGTATATGGGAACACTCTCATCGAACATTTCTATATTAGACAAAAATACTATGGACTCTACTCCCATGTGACATTGAGTATATTTAGGGAGGCCCCTATAGGTTTCTATTCTCACCATAGATAACCATGTCAATTGCCTTGTACAAGGTGATACACCAAACAAAGTATTCAAGGAGATTGGCTATCGTACATTAGGTCCTTGGTTCGTGAAAGTGTATATTGCAGTTCATGGCTGCTTGGTAATCCTTTATGCCTAGATTACCCTCTTCTTTATTAATTTTTGTGTTAATTCATAGAATTTATTATCCAATGTGGAAGAAAAAAAATATCCCACTCCATTGTTTGCATAGGTTGCAAAATAAGCCTCCACTTCCACCAAATACTATTGATGGCCATTGTTAGAACCATAAGAAGATGCAAACTACTGAATTGGAAAATTAGGAACTACTACCGGTTGTCCTGAATCTTCTCAACCAGAATCATCTTTCGCTTTAAGTGTTGATCCTGAGCTCACCGCTACTCTTGTTGGTGAAGCTGACATAATCAAAATTGAAGCCCCTGAAACTTTGTTGCCTGAGGTTATTGAGCCTGACTTTCCTGAGTCATATACTTTAATTCTTGAGGTTTTTGAACCTTAGGAACCTCAAAAATATTCACGTATTACCTCAGGTCCTTTGCCTTCTCTTCCTTTGTCTCAGACACAACCTCCAACTATATATCTTAGAATCTATGGTGACCCTCTTCCATACATACTTGTCAGTATTGAAGAGATCCCACAAGAATAGCCTCATTTGTCTACTCCTATCCATTGGAGTGGACTTCCTTTTTATCAAACTGATCCTCTTCAGACTTTGACACAAACTCCTTTACTTGATTCTTTGTACTTACCCACAGATTTCTCGTGACAATCTTCATTGAGATCTCTAACCATGACTAGATCTAATTTGATCTTCGTAACCGTGTCCACCACTATGGTTGAGACATGAAATGTTGTTTCCTCATCCATGTTTGCAACATCACCAGAGGCACATTTGTATGGTGGCCTGTCTATCCCACCTGGCTATTAGTATTTATCTGAAACCTTCTCTAGTGCAACCTCCAGTCCATGGAGCTCTCCCAAGTCATCCATTTCCGGTCATCTGGTATTTCTCTTATGAATGCTACATATACTGCTCCTTCTCCTCCACCTATACCTAAAATTAAATAACAGACTCACACTTATATTAATGGGAAAGGTTATCTTCCACAACCTAACTCTCCTTATGTTGGGTACCCTCCATTTGTATCCCAATTTCCTCCATAGTCGCCTCCTCTTATGGAAGTGGGGCAAACTATCATTGGTTATAATGCTCCTATAGAATGGTTCCCAGTGTTTGGAAACCTACCTTTCTTGTCCAACCTAGTTCATTTTGGGACCAATTGTGGAATCCTCAACCGGTACTATCTTCATCTCAAATTCCTACCCATCCATCTATATGTAAATAAGTTCAAATACATGTAATTCAATTTTCACTAGTTGTTGTTGCATCTCAACCTATTCCATCTGTATCTTGTACCCCCAACTTCCACTTACCAAATCATTACGAGGAACCTTGCAGTCTCAACCACTTAGGCAAGGTACTCCTCAAATTCTAGTAGGATAGAATGTGTATAGTATGAAACGGTCCCAATTGAACCCACCTTATGTTGAGATGATGAAAAATTCCACAAGGGAATAATATAGACCTTATAAACGTGTTCTTGAAGTGCCTTTTCAAGGCCAACATATCTAAACTCTACCATTCCAACCTTTGCAAGGTTATCCTAGTGTTGGTTAAGAAGGTGACCTATATACTAATTAACAAAATCCTCCTTATTTTGGTGCCCTAGTGCCTCTTTATCATAACCTTCCTTATCTGGGAATGCAAGTACCCATTTCTCAAGCTATTCCTTCTTATTGAGGCTATCCTCCAGCATATTTTAACCGACAATTACCTTTTGTGGCAACTCTCGAATTACCAGATTTCGCTTAGCTTACCAACAATCCCATCGCTCTTTCGCCTTGGTGGTCGATAATTCCCACCAAATTTCCTTCTCGTATCCTAAAATTCAATGTGAATCCTAGAGAAGACCCATCGACCCATGTAATGATGTATCAAATGTGGTGTTCTTTTAACTCCCTCAACAACGATTCCATATAATTATGCCTTTTCCAATTTACTCTTACAACTACCATAGCTAAATGGCACATCGAGTTACCTAGAACTTTGTTTTATGATTTTAGTTCCTTGGCTACCACCTTCATTACACATTTCTAGTTATACATCTAATACAGAATTGGACCAAAAATTATAACCAACTTCAAACAGACTAAAGGCACTCACATTTCATATTAAATTCATTAGTGGTGGCATCATCGTCGGCTGGTTAAGACCTATGTTCTGGACACATTTCTAGCGGAATGGTTTATTAAATCCCTATTTCCATCTATCATAGAGGGTGTAACTAAAGGAAGAGTCATGACTAAAGAGAAAGTAATTGCTCATGCTTAGTATTTGGTCCTCATTTATACCCACTCTGGCATGCTCTATGAAAAGATACTAGATGCTCTGAGACCTTCAAATGTTGTTCCTTCCACTCTTGGTAAATAATCTCATGCTGCTGATGGAATCATTAGCTCTACCAGTTCACAGAAAGTGAGAAAACCATCTGGTAATGATGTCACTGTTTCTACCCAAAACTCTTTGTCCAACCCCTGCAGCGTCTTCTTTCAAGATAAATGTTGTCTCATCTTAAAAAGGGAAATCTCAATAGAAACCAAGAATCAAGAAGAAAGGAAAAGGTCAAAGAATAAATATTATTCACCACAGGATAAATAAGCAAATCATTCATCTGGTTAGAAATGAAAGCCTCGTTACCCATGCTTGATCTAAAATGAGGATCACTTTACTCGTGAATATCCTCATTGTGTTGAAGTGAACCATTTCTTGGAATCTTCCACTTCTCCCGTTGTACTGACCAACCCATTTCCAAATCAAGAGATCCATATGGTTGCTCAAGACCCATCATCCTCTAACAAATTTTAATGCTCTCCTCCATGAAGCATAAATCTGATGTTATGGTGGCTATTCGAACCAAGGACTATGGTAGTGTGAATCCTCTGAATGATCAGTCTACTTGTCAACCTGCCAGTTTAGTATCACCTCCATATGATCCTCCTCCATCCAGGATTCCTATGAAGTTTACTATTAAGCCTCCAAAGGGCATTGTTCATAAGTCTGCTTTCAACCCTCATGCTTGGGCCGCTCAAAATTATAATGTAGTTTAGGGATTGGCTCAGTTAGCTATGTTGACCCTCAAGGTGTAATAAAACCACATTTCCCAGAAAAATTAATTGCTTTTAGCTATCATATGTGTGGATCCATCATATTCCAACCTAGTTGTTTTTAGTCATGAAAAATATAACCCTCACCTTCTATCCGAATTGGATTTTATCATTCAGTTCATCGTTTGTGGTAAGAAAATTCATTGCTCTATTATGGATGAGGGACCCTTGACCTAAATTATGTCTGTGTTGTTGGAAACTAGTTGGTTCACCCCAACTGAGTGAATCACCTACCACATTGAAGGCTTTTGACAGGACAACATATAAGCCCTGTGGTATTCTAAATTCCTTACAAGTAGAATTAAGGGGAAAAATTGTATCCATAGAAGTGGAAGTTATTAACAGACCTATTTATTATAATATTCTATTGGGTTGTACATGGGTTTATGCCATGGCTACATTCGTTTTGACTTATTTTCATATGATCATATTTCCTCATAAGGTTGGGATTGTGGGCATTGACCAACTCACCTTTGTTTCCTTTGATTCTCATGTAATTGGAAGTGTCCCGCTTGTAGGGGAAATTCTACATTTCTATCAACATGTCAAGGTTGGATTGTAGAAGGATTCCTCGCTCATGGGAACCTTTTTTCTTCCTCCTCATCCTCTTCCTAATAGCTCATATTCAATTACTTATATCAATATGATATCATCTTCTAATTTCCAAGCAAATCCATGGGTTGTACCATATGAAACTAGCACCCATAGTTTTAGAAAATGAATGTTGCTTAGTTGTATTGAACTAGATTATGAAGCTATATATTTGGCTTGTGTGGATCATACCTTTCCTTCGATCAATGGGGTTGATTGATCATTGTTTTATGGCACATCCTCTGATCCATTTTCTCATGTATTATCTACCAATGAGGTCATCATGGAGTTCATGGTGCTAGACGATGGACCATGGGATAGACATCACCATCATTCCTTCTTACTAGATTGCATCGAGGATAATCTCAGTGATGTGTATCTACCCAATTTTGTCGAATATTTTACGAGTTCTGTTTCTATACACGAAGACAATTCTGAGAAGAATCTCTCAAATATTGAAGAGATGATACCTCTTGATATCTCTATTAAATTGGGTATTGTAAAAAAGCTACATATTGGTGCATCTTGCTCTCCATCTGAGATCAAGACTTATAAAGCCCTAGTTTAGGAGTTTCATAAATTTTCTTGGAAGTATCAATAAATGTGAGGTATTGACCCAAATATCATGGTGCATGAGATTAAAATGTATCTTCATGGTAAAACAGTTTGGCAACACCTCCGTCTGGTCCATCCAAAGAAGGATGCTAGAATAAAGTGTGAAGTTGAAAAAAATCCTCCGTGTTGGTTTCATCTACCCTATTCCTCTCACTGATTGGGTATCAAATATTTTCGATATCATGAAGAAACAGGGGACAATCAGTATGTTTCATTATCAAGATGTGAATTGCACTTGTCTAAAGGACAATTATCCGACCCTATTCATTTACTATATTGTTGATGAATGTGCTGGTTATGAAATCTATTCTTTCATGGATGGTTTCTTCGGATATAATCAAATAAACATTCTCCTAGTGGATTAAACTAAGGCTACATTTATTTGTCCTTGAGGTACATTTTCCCACTAGAAATTCCAATTTCGTTTGAAGAATGTTGGGGCCACATTTCAACGAGAATGGATTATGTTTTTCATGATTTTAAACATATCGTGCAACCCTATTTGGACAATCTATCTACTCATTCAAAGTATACGACTGATCACCTGATGCATGTTAGAGCTATTTTCCTACAATGTAGACACTATAATATTCGACTAAATCCACAAAAATGCGTGTTCTCCGCTAGTTTTGGTTGTCTTCTTGGTTTTGTTATTTCAAAAAATGGAATTTTTATCGATCCTCTAAAAGTACAGGATATCGTCGACTTTCCTACACCTTATTCACTTGTTTAGTTACAATGACTTCAAGGGAAAGCTAACTTCCTGTGACATTTAATCCTAAATTACGTTGAGTTTGACAGAGGATTCAGTAGTTTACTTAAGAAATGGTTTCCCTTCCATTGGGATAACGCAACTCAGAATGCATTTGATTCCCTAAAGTATATTTTGATTCAGACATCTCTACTATATCCGCTTGATTACTAGCGCGATTATTTATTGTATGTTGTTGCTACCATTTCTACTATAGAAATGGTATTGGTCCAAGAAGATGGTGTAGGGACAGAGGGCCCCATTTATTATCTAATTCGGAATCGCAATGATACCAAGGTCAGTTATATCCAAATAGAAAAGTTGGCTTTGGCAACAATTCAAGCCGTTTAGAGGTTCCGCCATTACATTTTTCTCTGGAAAACTACAATAGTTTCAGATTGCAACCCTATGACATACATTTTGTCTCTTCAATTGTTGGGGGGGAATACTCTAAATGGATTGTTATCCTATAAGAGTTTGACCTAGAATTCATCAAATCCAAGTCGAAGAAATCCTTATTTTTCTTTGAGCTTATATGGACCTTCCTTCCCTTGATTCTCAATCAACATCTAATGATTATATCCTTGACAAGTCATTGTTTCTGATTTCCTCATCTAACCCATGGTATGGAGATATTCCGATTTATCTTGAGACCTACACTTTTTGGTCGGCTGCCTCTCACTCTGAGCAGCTACATATTCAGTACCAAGCCAAGAATTACATCATCATTGGCGACACTCTTTATCAAAGTTATATTGATACGATTTTGAGAGGGTGCCTCATGCATGAGGAGGCCTAGAATGTCCTTAATGAATCCCACTTAGGGGCATGTAGCGGTCATTTATCTAGTTAAGCTACCGCACAGATGAACTTATGCGCCAGTTAGTCTTGGCATACCATTTTTTGAGACTGTATTCTTGTTGTCAAGAAGTGTCATGTATGCCAAATTTATGATCGTATGACGCATTATCTACCCAGTCCATTTCATCCTATTATCGTCATTGGAAAATTTACGAAATGGGGTATTGACATAATGAAATGTAACTCTCACTCAGTCGGGGTGCATGGTTATATCATTTTTGTAGTATATTATTTTACTAAGTTTGCTGAGGTGATGCCTACATTTAACAACATTGAAGAAACGACTGCATACTTATTTTTCAATGACATTATTACACGGTTTAGTGTTCCACAAGCCATAGTTACGGATCATGGAAAGTATTTACGAAATATTATGATGACCAAAGTTATTGCTTAGCTGGGACTTTCCCATGAAATTTTCACTCCCTGCTATCCCAAGGCTAATGGACAAGTTTAGGCTATTAATAAAGTTCTTAAAAATATGCTTCAACGTATGGTAGGGTTGATGAATTACACTTGCATCTACTCCTTTATGCTGCGTTGTGGGCATACCAAACCTCAGAAGGGACTAATACCATATTTACATCCTTTCAATTTGTTAATGGTCTAAAAGTAATCCTTCCAATTGAATGTGAGATTCCATCACTAAAACTATTTATTAAACTTCTTCCTGCCACTTGTATAGAAGAGGAATATCTTTTACATATGACCCGATCAGATGAGACACAACATGATGCCGCTATAGCTAATGAAGCTCAAAAAATACATATCAAGGCACAATACGTCAGAAGTGTCAAGCCTCGTACCTCGTAGAAGGAGACCTTGTTCTTTTATATGACCAAGAATCTGATAAGTTAGGTTTAAGAAAGTTACAACCTATGTGGTTAGGTCCATATATTTTCAAGAAAGTCCTTGCAAAAGGGGCTCATGAGTTAGTTTATTCCGATGGGATTCCATTGGTGCAGCCTAGGAATGGGTTGTACCTAAAAAAATACTATGCTTCATGTCATGCATAGTAACACAATGTACATACTATTTATAGGTTTCTTGAGTGTGTTTGCAGTGTGTATCTTTAGCATTTCCTAATGTTTCTGTTGATTCATTTTACATTTAGTTTACATATTTTGGCATCCCTTGAATCATATTTTGGTTATCATTATGGTGCTAGTTGAATTACTCAGAACCTATCCTCCGCAGCATGGGCTATCTTTGCTCCAAGTTGTGAGTTAGTGAGTCTACAACGGATTTGTATTGGTTGCTTTAAAAACAATATCGTTAAGTATAGCATGGTGGTCGAGCTATTGTATTATTTGATTTCACATGGTATATGTGATTTAGTCATCAGACTTGACTCACATCTTGTGGTACTACAACTTTCTAATGTTTGTTTAGTTAGAAGTCTTAGCATCTTAAGTTTTTTTAAGGGTTTGCCTTCTAGAAATACATTTTCATTTCATATAATATGAATAGATTTCTAGAAATCTAAATACATTGAAAAATTACCTTGCTAATCATGTTTTAGATAGACATTTGCAACAAATCTAAATAAATTTCAATACACATCACATAATTGAAACTACAATACAAACACAAAAAACTGAAGATATATATATATATATATAAAGTTTAGTTTTACAAAATTTGTGCCTGAGACATATGTGGCCACTTGGCCTAGATACAAAACTACATGCAAATACATAAGTATACTAATCAAATTTCTCATTATGACAAGCCACAACACAGTCTATCTTGCGAAGTAGCCAACTAATATAGCTAGGCACTTCGATCGTGTGTTGATGAAGTGATAATAGAACCTCATCGATCACAGTATTGCCTATCCCGTGAGTCAACCCCTCCATATGGCACTCCACCTCGATTAAGATCTGAGCTACATTTAGATCTTGTAGCACATCTCATCCTACTGTAGCAACCTGTTTCGAGTTCTACTACTACTTCTGGTTGTTCTCCTGCATGATGGATATATAATGAACATATTAGTCAAATAGGCCCAATATCTGCATGACAAATCAATAGTTTAAGTATTAGGAACATTGAGAAAAAAAGAAATTAGCACGAGCTCAGGGTCATCGTGGAAATCCATCTCTTTGTACGAATAATCATTGACCATAATGAACTATATTCACAGCCACCCAAAGAATGATATTGATAGGCTGATTGCCAATGGGCTTGTATGTTGGGACATGATTGATCCACCTCCTCATCCCTGTTACCCTTAGGTCAATGGAATCAAACATAATCTACGGAGGCTGAAGTAGTGAAATTCGTTATAGGGAAAAAGAGAATAAGATAAAACTGTATCCAAAGTTTTCCAACTTTCCCTCTCTTGCTTTAGTAAGTTGTTCTTTCATGTTGACCAATACTCCGTCACTTGAGTTGAATACTTTTGGCTCTAAGAACACTATACTGCATGTATGATCTGTTGGCCACATGTAGTGTTGACCTACCCACCAATCTGGAAATAATGAACAAGATCGTTCTGAAGGGAAACTGGTTAGATATTTTATATTGGTCTTTACATCTCTAGTTGGCTTGGATCGAGATCTGCAATAAGTAGTGATATAGTCTTCCATTGTTTCACTGCCCCTTCTCCCACCTAGGAGAGAGATGGGGGGCCCTCTCTTGGATAAACCAATCATAAAATATATGTCATCTATTGTCATCTCAAGAATATTTTCTCAAAACTAGAATCACTATGGTTGCACATCCCGTGCATGAACAAGATATTCTAGTAGCTCCAATTATTGCCTCATACTGCGAAGCCAAAATAATTTCAACAATCCATAATATTTTAGTGTCTGCATGGTAGCAAGATATTTAGATGAATTTAAATCTTATTCCTCATGTTATCTTTCTCTCCATATCAAATCCATTTTATGCTAATGAAAACCTAAAACATCAAATGGAAATGCAACAAAACTAAAAAAAATTGAAGTCAAACTTGCAAACAAATTTGCGATTTGCATTCAATGCATCACCAAGGAAGGAGAAAGAGCATTTCAACCGTGCTTGTAGTGTATACTAGCTTAGGTGTAATAAAATTTTAAACTCCCTGGGCCTAGGTTGGCCCTAGGGAGGATTTTTAGAACCCCATGGCCCTCAAAAATACCAAAAAATTGCATGAAATCATCAATTGGTACCATGAATTGAAAGAGAAAGGTCTTAGCTCCTACTTGGAAGTGACGAAACCTAAAAGGATCCATTGGATTAATAACAATCAACTGTAGAATATCGAGGGAAAAAACTACTCAGAACTCTCATTATTGAAGGTAAATGTGAAATGGTAAATATGAATAGTCATGTTGGATATTTATGGTTGTTTCTTACATTAATGCTTTGAATTAGTAACAACCCATTTTTACCATGAAACAAGTATTTTGATTTCTTTTGTGATGTTCTAAGCAGGTCATTCCATGTTTTGAATAGATCATTTTAACCAAGTAGTATACTTTTATAATCTTTTCGAACTCCATAAACTTACGAAAAAGGAACCGCTTGGAGTCCTCTTTTAAGCCTTTTTAGACTCCCAAAAGATGAAAATATGGTTGAGAACTTGTATTTTTGAACTCGTAAAAGTAAATGAAAGGACAACTACTCAATATAAGTTTAACCATTTTTCGAGCTCAAATAGATTAACTACAAAAAAGGAATACCTTAGTCAAATAAGAATAAGACGTTCTCCTAGGTATTATTTTCTACCTTTCTATACCTAAGGGACTATCTACGAAAAGGAACATCTGGAGTTTTCTTTTCCACCTCTTTTTCAAACTCTGTAAATATGAAAAATATGTCAAGTTTTACCTTCACTGGACTCATTAAAACACCATGTAGTTATGGAATCGTCGTCCATGACGGGACCGAACCACTCCTTCTCTCGTTTCGTTAAATATTCTTAGAGAGATTAATCCAAAGGATGGACTTATGGATCAAGCATATGTTATTATCGTCAAGATTTTTAAAAAATAAAGAGGTACTTGTTGAGCTCCAGTATTACAAAATTGATGCTGCAACTCCTGGGACTCCCTACTTTACTTTTATCAACCCGGTAGTTTGTAACAAACTTGGAAGCGACGGTGCTATATGCACAAGTACTAGCTCTTACTGCAGGCTATCACTTGATCAGCTGGCACAAGTTCGCTAGGAGCTCAAGCCAACTTCTATGAGTTCTCAGAAGAAGCTTTTAACTGTGATGGAAGGAAGCTAACTCAGAAGAGGCTAGCCTACTTGCAGAAAGAAGATGAAAGCTGAAAGTAAATGCAAACCCTAGCAAACCCTAGTTTTACCAACTAACCCTAATTGTGCAAGAAAAGAGATGTAAACTACTAAAATGGATGCCATTGACTATTGAAAAGGTAAAATGCATGTCTTTAAGCTACTTCTGAAGGAAAATATGGAAAAATCATCTTTTTGTATTTTTGAGCAATTTTATGCAGAATTATTATGCATGTGTTTTAGTTATTTGTGAATGTGCAGAGGTTTATTGGCGAAAGGAAATGGAGTGGGCATTCGCAGGAGGTTGGGAAGGTGTGGAGAGGACCTAAGGAGTCCCTGGTATCCTTCTAGAGATTTCCACTACGCTCATATTTCGAAAAATCACTCGCATGAACTTCTACAGGAGGCTGCAGGGGATCTATAGGAAGTTCTACAGGAGGAGGACGAAAGTAGTTCTTAGAGGGTTGAAGGTGTAAAAATGGTGGGAAAGTGGAAATGAAGGATGGATAGGTATGTTAAGGGGTCTAGGACCTTGTAAATGAAGATCAGGAGTGAAGGAGATGGTTGGATTTGTTCAAAGGTGAAGGAAGCAATGTTGCACAAAAATGTAGAAATTAGGGCAAGTTGGGAAGTATGGCAAATGAGTGAAGAAAATATTGAGAGAGAGGCTAGAGCAGGTTGAATGATGGAGGAAGGATAGGCTGGAGTGTCTTACAGGTGTTCTGCACACTTCTTTTCAAAACTAACCCAAGAAAAAACTAAGAAAATAGAGTTTTATCTATTTTGACCTAATTCTGGCCTAGAAACCAAAAAAGTGATGAACGGAACTTTATAAATAGGAGGCTATGAAAGAAAGTGATGGAAACTAAGCAAGAATAGATCTAAGCATGAAAACACAATTGATATCAACTTTTCCAACTTAAACTCTAACACTAGCAATTGCATTGGAAGGCAAAAAAAGTGTTTTTGTGGCAGTAAGTGTGCCTTGGTCTCAATTCATAGTCCCAAGGAGGGAGAAAGGAGATCAAGGCCTGCTTGGTAGCCTTTTTGTGGATATTTTCTGTTATAAAACTCTAAAATCAGCTTGAAGCAAGAAAAACTATCTTAATCATCAAAAACAACCTAAGTAACAAAGCAAGATTTAACCTAAATAACATAAATTATTTCATGAATGCAAGAAAAACACATATAAATACACAAAGGAGGTGTTGGACACTTGGGTTGGGCCCAACCCCAAGAGCTACACCCCCCTAGGAAGGATCAGTGCTGGTTCAAATCTAGATTCATCTTCATTGATCAAAAAAATAATAGTTAAATCACAAAACTGTCTGCAAAAAGAGCTCGAAAATGAGCTAAGTACAAGGCTGCACTAAAGTGTGAAAATAGACTATCAAATGGCTAAAATCTAATTAAAATATGACTAACAAAACTGAGGCCCTAAGCCTTCTTATTTATACAAATGGGGACCTCCAATAGTCCTAAAATCAAGGAACTTGGCTTCCTGGAACTGAAGATAACAACATTCCTACTTGACTTGCCTGAATGCCCCTTAGCTTTGTGCCCTAAGTTTTTGATGGAGAATTCGAGGTAAGGGCTCATAAATGAAGGGGACATCCTCCTACAAATCATCTCCCTTGTTCTTCGATGAATTTGGCTGCCAAATGCTCATTAAACCTTTGATTTTGTCTCAAAATTGAACAAAAATCTGCATAAAGCACACATTAGACTTTTTTGGCATAATGACTAAGCCAATTCACTCTATTAGCATAAATATGATCAAAAAAATGCAATAAACTAATAAGAGTGGTGGATTAAGTCAAATTAAGAGGTAAAATGAGCCCATATAATTACCCATTTCTAAGGCTCATCATCACCCCTGTACTAAAGGTGTTGCTTATCCTCTGAGCAACTAATCTATCTCTTCATCTTTGATGGCCCTAGTGGCCTACCTATCATCCCAAGCTTATAATGTGGTCTACTTATGTGTGCCATAAAATTTTCCCTTCTTGTCTATGTCCTTCCACTGCTCCTCCTATTCTGCTTGTTTGAATTCTTGAGCTTTTCTTGGCCTTGTTCTTCTCAGCCTTTGTCCTTTTTCTCTTCTTTGTTTTTCCTTTTGTTTGAATGTTTGGTGCTTCCTCACTACTATTCTCAAGTTCTTCGGTTTGCTCCTCCTCTTCATTGTTGGTTTGCTTCTACATTGCAAGGCTTCTATTGCCCAGCTGACCATGCAGGACATTTGGGCTTCTTTTTCTTATAACTGTTGTTTTAAAATCTGCACTTCATCTACTACCTAAGACTCTTTTTCTTGCAGCAGTTTCATTAGCATTTCAACATTAGCTTGTGGCTCTCCCTCTTGCTGATGTTTCTCTATTGCATCATTGTTTGTTACGCGATCTTCTTGTTGTTGCTGCCCTCCCAAGATGGACAACATATCTCCCTTATGAATTTCCTACTACTGTAACTTCTTTTTCAGCAGTTCATTTTTTTCCTGTAGCTAGGTTCTGTCCTCCATGTGGTGTTGAGTAATTTTTTTTTTTAAAACAAAATGCTCAGGTGAGGAAGCAAGCAAAATTGAAACAGAGAGATAGATGAATTTTTGTCTTCTTCTGAAACTGAATAAGAAATTTCTTGTTTGCTTATCCTTACAACATCAAATTGCAATATTTCCCTTTGTTTTAAATTGATTTGTTCCTGAATTTGACTCTCTACTTTTGAAAATAGTTTTTTTTTTTTGATAGAATAGAGGATAAATAACACAGGTTATTTTCAGTGAGTAGGCAGATATGCAAATTCATTTTTTTTTTTTCACACAGGCTGGTTTTTATGGTTGCATGTATTTTCTTTACAGTAGAATTTGAGAAAGAAGGAGGTAGATTTTGAATGCAGAGAAGAAAACAGAGAACTGTGTAGAACTCAGGGAAAATATGCAGGCAGACTTTTTTTTTAAAGCTTCATCTCTTTTCAATCCAATGCCATGTTTTTAATCCACCACCTTACTCAAACAAGTCATGTGTAGAGAGGTTTCCCAATCCTACCTCATTTCAAGCTCGAAATTTGACAAAAATCTCATATTTTCTTCTGCAGAGTTGCTCTCTGCCCTTCCTGTAGATGGCGTTCCTATTCCTGTAGAACTGTTACAGCTTTGTGTAGAATGCTGATAAGCAGGAGGGTTTTGAAAAATGGTAGAGAATGACTAGTTCGCTGCTATGCATGTGGTATAGAGCTTGTTGCAACTGTGGGGATGATGATAAAATGGAAAAAAAGGTTGTCAGAGTATTTCAAAGCTGAGTTCTTATGACTGTTTATGGAGACTTCCATTGATGGAGGGTGAGCTAGCCAAGTGCACGTTGGTCCCATGCAGACCATTGGTCCCCATTGCAGTGTTATTATGAAACTATATGTTCTCTTCATGTTAATCACTTGAAATTAGTTCCACTGGAGTTCAAAACATCTGCCACTACCTATTTTTTAAATTTCTCGTGAGTTGACTATACACGTGTGCTGTGTGATCTCTAGATGAGTGCAATCGAACTAGCTGAGGGTGTCTAATTAACTGGCAACCTTTCTAGCTTAATCCAACCATTTCATTCATTTATGAAGTTTCGAATCATACAGATGCAAATAGAGGAACTGGTTTAGACACTTACCTGTAAGTCGAAACGTGTGTGCTACTTGGTTCTTTTATTGTTGCATGCTCATATTCAATTGCTGCATGCCTATATCCCTTCTGCTATATGCTTTTTTGTGCCTGATGTGCGGCTATTCTTCTTGTGCAAGTATCCTCTGGCTAGATCTAAGCTACAGGAGTCTGTTTCAACCTTTAGATTTGCACCCTCATGCTGTCGATGCTAGATTTTTGCAAGACAACGACTTGTTTCATCCATAGCTCCCAAACGATAGATTAGACTAACCTGAAATTTTTTAAGCATGTTTCTATCATCATTATGCACCTCCCATAGAAAAATTGCGGTCAATGGATACACGGATTTTGAGAAAAACTGAAAATGGTTGAAGGTGATAGAGGTCAATGTCTTGGAAACTGTGCACTGGAAATGGCTGAAATTTCTTGGGTAGGTTACTATCACCCATATGCATCTCCCCATGAAACGGGTTTTTAAATGGATGCATGGATATGGAGAAAATGCAAAAATAGCTGAACGTTATGGAGGTTGGTTTCTTGGAAACTGTGCATTGGAATTGGCTGAAATTGCTTGGGCATGTTTCCATCATCCCTATAAAATTTCCCATGAAACAATTTTTTAAATGGATGCACGGTTTTCAAGTTATGGAGAAAACAAATTTCTGCTCTACGTATTTTTGTAGCAGAGCATTTTGCAGTTTTTGGGACAGTAAGAAAAATGAGCTTGGGGTGTGATGCAGGCATGGAAATGATGGAAGAGGGGTTTGAAGACTGTAGGAGGATTTATAAACCCTCTATGAAGCTTCCCTATTCCCTAAACTGCTTTTGAAGTCCATTTCTAGCTTTCTGTAATTTCTACAGGATCCTCCTGTAGAAAACATAGTTTTTAGAAAAGAAGCACAGTGAGGTGGAAAGGATGTCAAGAATGATGGAGAAAGGTGAGGGAAGGTAGTATAGGTGCTGTTATTGGTTTCAGAGCTTTCTTGGCACCTGCTTCTTCTTCCTGAAGTTCTCTTGCAGACCTGCAATACAACTAAAAATTATTTTTCTCTTCTTTTTTTGTTTTGAAAACAACTAGGGTGCCTCAAGGAGGTTTTCACCCTAACTGCCTGCCCTGGGCGCCTCCAAGGGAGGTTTTCACTCAGGGATCTTATTCCATTTTTCTTTTTTCTTCTTTCTAACCCATTGACCACCTCATGGAAGTTTTCAATCAATGAGCCAATCTGAGGCGCCTCCAAGGAGGCTTTCACCTTAGATTTATATTTTTTTGTCCTCTTATTTTTCATTTTTTCATTTTTTTTCTTTTTTCTACCCTACCCTACTTGAAAAACAAAATCATTCTCAAGTATAATAATACTTCCATTCGAGCCATATGCACATTGAGATGATAGACAAAATGATGTGGAGGCTGAAATGCATGCTTTGACAGGTATTCGGATTTCAGAGACACAAATGATTTGACTTTGAAGGGATCAAGCATAGTTGAGAAAGAGAGTGATGCTACACCTTAGTGACCGTCTGGAACCATATCTCAATATAGCTGTGATGTCCTTGGCCTTTCTTTTGATCTGGATCATTCTTCATGTCTTCTTCTACCATAACCTTCATATCTTCCTCTTTTTGTTGATTCTTCTATTGAATACATGGAGGATTTGATGGGAACCATGAGGGAGCTCTCTCGATCTCGGATTCTGTTGTCTTCTCTTTATCAAGTGCAACCCATGGTTCTTTGATCTTCTCTTTTGCATCTTCTTCTGCTGGATGTGGTCCTTTAATGATTTCAATATAATCTCTATTTTGCAATACTCTTCCTGAGCTATGGTGAATATCATGGAGCTCAAGAGGATTTGTTTGGAAATGTTGTGCCTCAGCATTGTAACTGGATTGAGCTACTCCAATGTGTGGGTTTGGAAATGGTGGTATGGGTAGTTGAGTGGGGGTGTATATTTGAGATGGATGTGGATGGGGTTGTGGTTGGGCAGGTGGTTTCCCACTATATACTTGTTAAGCCTGCCTGTTATTTGGGTTTGGGTTCAGTTGAGCAGGCATTTGGGGCTGCCTTGGTGGAGGAGGAGGCGATGGTTGCGGTTGAGCAGGTGGTGGAGGAAAAGGAGAGAGAGGAGAGTTGTACTGGGGCCTCCACCCCTGATGAGGTGCATTCCACTGAGGTTGTGGCTGAGCATAGGGGTGAAATGGATGAGTAGTTGGTTGAGCATGATATTGAGATGGATACGACCAAGGAGGGGGTGTGGACTAGGAAGGATGAGCAGGGAGACCCCACGAAACCATGGAAGTGGCTTGATAGGGGTTGTAATAGGTCTGGGATGTCCCTTGCATTCCTTGCTGATAAGGTCTGGGTCCATGTGGCCTCCTTTAGTTCATGAAATAGAGTGGATGGGTGGCTTCTTTGGCCCTCTGATATGCAACTTTGATTCCGAGTAAGGAAGGGCACTGATTTGTAGGATGGTCTTCTTCACAGATAGAACATGCTTCTACGGAGTGTAACAGACATTCGTTCCTAGGATGCTTTCTAGTGCACGTGAGACAAAAAATGGCCAAAGCCCTCTCTGCTTCCTCTTGTCTTATTTTGATATGCATGGAAACCATCTGCCTCATCCTGCTCTTGAAATCTTCCCACATGTTTCCAATTTCACCTTCAATGGATGAGTTGGAAGAAAAGGTATTGCTCCCAAAATTTTTGTTTTCAGCCATTGGCTGCAGAGGAATGTTTTCTTCTTCTTCTCCCCTATAGATTCTTCAAATATGTCTTGTTGTTACCTAAGGGGTTTCTTGATTATAGCCACCAAAGAAGAGAGAAGGTTGGCTGTGTGAAGTAGTGGGGGTGTTTGGAAAGCATTTTTCTGAATTATCTCTACTCCTACGAGGCATGAAAGGAAATCTTTTTGGTTGGTTTTTGTTTTTTTTTTTCTACTTGTACTTGCAAAAAATGAAATAGATTGAACAAAAAACTAGAACTAACTAAAATCTATCTTGCTGAAATGAAAATGAAGAATTGAAATGAAAGCAGGAAAGGAATAATCTATTTTGCTGAAATGAAATTGCAAAATTGAAATGAAAGCAGGAAATGTCTACTCTATGCTTGCTGAAATGAAATTGCGGAATTGAAATGAAAGCAGGAAATGTCTACTCTACGCTTACTGAAATGAAACTGCGGAATTGAAATGAAAGCAGGAAATTTCTACTCTATACTTACTGAAATGAAATTGTAGAATTGAAATGGAAGCAGGAAATGTCTAATCTACTTTTGCAGAATTGAAATGAAACAACTACTCTACTCTTGCTGAAATAAACTACTTAGCAGAAGGTTGCAGTAGAAAATAGAATAAAAGCAGTAATCACAAAGTACTCTGATGCTTCTCCGGCAATGGCACCAAAAATATGGTGAGTTCCAGTATTGTAGCAATGATGTTGCAACTCCTGGGACTCCCTACTTTACTTTTATTAACCCAGTAGTTCGCAACAAACTTGGAAGTGACGGTGCTATATGTACAAGTACTAGCCCTTACTGTAGACTGTCACTTGATCAGCTGGAACAAGTTCGCTAGGAGTTCAAGCCAAATTCTATGAGTTCTCAAAAGAATCTTTTAACTATGATGGAAGGAATCTAACTCAAAAGAGGCTACTCTACTTGTAAAAAGAATATGAAAGATGAAAGGAAACACAAACCCTAGCAAACCCTAGTTTTACCGACTAACCCTACTTATGCAAGAAAAGAGATGTAAACTACTGAAATGGATCCCATTGACTATTGAAAAGGTAAAATGCATGTATTTAAGCTACTTCTGAAGGAAAATATGGAAAAATAATCTTTTTGTATTTTTGAGCAATTTTATGCAGAATTGTTATGCATGTGTTTTAGCTATTTGTGACTTTCCAGAGGTTTATTGGTGAAAGGAAATAGAGTGGGCATTTGCAGGAGGTTGGGAAGGTGTGGAGAGGACCTAAGGAGTCCCTAGTACCCTTCTGGAGATATTCACTATGCTTAGATTTCGAAAAATCGCTTGCATGAACTTCTACAGGAGGCTGTAGGGGATCTACAAGAAGTTCTACAAGAAGAGGCCAAAAGCGGTTTTTATAGGGTTGAAGGTGGGAGAATGGTGGGAAAGTGGAAATGAAGGATGTATAGATATGTTAAGGGGTCTAGGAACTTGTAAATGAAGATCAAGAGTGAAGCAGATGGTTGGATTTGTTCAAAGGTGAAGGAAGCAATGTTGCACAAAAATGTAGAAATTAGGGCAAGTTGGGAAAGTATGGCGAATGAGTGAAGGAAATACTGAGAGAGAGGCTGAAGCAAGTTGAATGATGGAGGAAGGATAGACTGGAGTGTCTTACAGGTGTTCTTCACACTTCTTTTCGAAATTGACCCAAGCAAAAACTAAGAAAACAAAGTTTTATCTATTTTGACCTAATTCTAGACTAGAAACTAAAAAAGTGATGAATGGAACTTTATAAACAATAGGTTATGCAAGAAAGCTATGGAAACTAAGCAAGAATAGATCTAAGCATTAAAACACAACTGATATCAACTTTTCCAATTCAAACTCTAACACTAGCAATTGCATTCGAAGGCAAAAACAATGTTTTTGTGGCAACAAGTGTGCCCTGGTCTCAATCCATGGTCCCAAGGAGGAAGAAAGGAGATCAAGGCCTGCTTGGTAGCCTTTTTGTGGATATTTTTTCTTATCAAACTATCAAATCAACCTAAAGCAAGAACAACTATCTTAATAATCAAAAATAACCTAAGTAATAAAGCAAGATTTAACTTAAATAATATAAATTATTTCATAAATGCAAGAAAAACACATATAAATACACAAAGGAGGTGTTGGACACTTTGGTTGGGCTCAATCCCAAGAGCTACAGCCCCCTAGGAAAGGTTAGTGCTGGTTCAAAGCTAAATTCATCTTCATTGATAAGAAAAATAATAGTTACATTGCAAAACTGTCTGTAAAAAAAGCTCGAAAATGAGCTGAGTACAAGGCTGCACTAAAGTGCAAAAATAGATTATCAAATGGCTAAAATCTAACTAAAGTCTGACTAACAAAACTGAGGCC
This sequence comes from Pinus tabuliformis, assembly GCA_031772625.1. Taxonomy (NCBI): domain Eukaryota; kingdom Viridiplantae; phylum Streptophyta; class Pinopsida; order Pinales; family Pinaceae; genus Pinus; species Pinus tabuliformis. The sequence goes on along the minus strand of CM062812.1, from coordinate 777,762,920 downwards.
CTAAGCCTTCTTATTTATACAAATGGGGACCTCCAACAGTCCTCCTAAAATTAAGGAACTCAACTTCCTGGAACTGAGGATAACATCAGTCCTACTTGACTTGCTTGGCTGCCCCTTGGCTTTGTGCTCTGATTTTTTTATGGACAATTCGGGCTAAGGGCTCGTAAATGAAGGTGAAACCCTCCTACAAATCCTCTCCCATGTTATTCCACGAATTTGGCTACCAAATGCTCATTAAACCTTTGATTTTGTCTCAAAATTGACCAAAAATCTGCATAAAGCACACATTAGACTTTTTGGCATAATGACTAACCCAATTCACTCTATTAGCATAAATATGATCAAAAACATGCAATAAGCTAATGATAATGGTGCATTGAGTCGAATTAAGAGGTAAAATGAGCCCATATAATTGCCCATTTCTGGGGCTCATTAGTACTGACCAATATTGTGGGGTAGATTGGGAAAACAAGGTACTCTATTTTTCTAATGACAGCAAGTCCCTCTTGAACACGACACTCTTCCACTTCATCTCCATGGTTGTTGGGTTGGGAATTATGCTTCTCTTTTGGTTTATCGTACCATTTCAAAGCCTCTGCTTTTCATTTTGGGTCAATGTTGCCAACTCCATTTTAGTGTCACCATTGTTTTCAAGAGAAGTCATTCAGTTAATATCCTCTACAATATTCTTAAGCCTCAATTCCATGTCTACTTTTATTGATCCAGTTTCGTATCAAAATCATTCGAATCATTCTGTATCAAATCATAATGCATTTTTTGTGTCGTTGATATGGGATACATCAAGGCCCTCATGCGATGGGTCGCTTCCTATTGACATCAGCTCATTATCTAGGAAGTTGACTTAGAAACACCCCTTGGTACCTTGGTGGTTGCATACATGAATGGGAAGTTTCCTTGCTCTAGGCGACAAGTTTACATCGTTGGCCTTCGACCAAAAGATTTTGTGTGGTGTTTAACATCAACTCATTTATTCACACCATAAGTATTGTACTACAATACCTTGAGAGCCATTAACATCATCAGTGGTTTCTCTCACATCTGTTAATGACTTACATCATTGGTAAGTAATTAGATGGTATCTACAATGTTCGACTCCAGCTCATTGATTCACATGGTTAGACTTGTACATTAGCTGTTCATGTGAACGAGATAAAAGACCTCAGATATAGTTCCATTCATTTGGGCTGTGATTTTAGGAGTTATACAAGATCACAATGTATGGCGGCTATGATCATACATAAAGTCATCCAGTCATGGGTCCAAAGTTAATCATCCATGGACATCTATTTTGATCATTCTACATATAATTTTAGCTTATGTGTTGAGTATGGGTGTGCCTTCCTAAACAAACATGTCATGTTGCAAATGCATTATAACATGTAATGATCTGTCTCATTGTTCATGACCTTGACTTGTCACAAGGTAAAACAATTCATTCATCACCTATCATTCCTGACTTTTCACTTTAGGGGGCAATCTATTATAGGCCATTTTGTCACATTTGCTCAATAGGCCTTCAACTAGATCAATCAACATCCTTTGACCTCCTTGTCATCATCACAGCATAAATCCCGAAGCATGACTCATTCTGATCCTTATTTTTCTGCCTAAAAACACCTTGTTTCAGTCATTTTAAGGACTAATGCTCCTTGGCTTCCTATTTGATAGCATTGACAACTAGGGTGCTCCACTATTGATAGCGTTTATCTCCTACATGTTGCTCCACTATGCACCTGCATTGGTTCTATTGATTTGGGAAACAAAGAGAGCATCCTTAAGCCTCTTCTTCCAGAAGCTTCCAAGATCTATTGTTACCATTTACCTCAAATAAATGTCTCGAATTGTATCCTATCCTAGCTTTGAGTTTTCATCCCTTATCTGTTGATCTCATCATACCATCAAGAGTGAATGTCAATCCCTAATTGATAAAATGATAAGAATTCATCAAATACCTCCTTCACCTATATATTTACGACCATCCATAAGCAAGGGGTTGGCTTTTGGAGAGTGATTCTACCCTTATGTTGTTGATTTTAGAGATATATTCCCATGTAATAGGGTGACTAGAGATGCACTTTTTAGGAAGGAAAGGAAAATCCAACTTGGAGGAGCTCTTTTAGAAGATCAACACCTATTTTTGGTTGTAAATCACTCCATTTATATTAATGCAAAGAGTTCTTTGTTTTCCTATATATGTTGTTATGTTTTCATGTATTTCAATACCATGTTCATCTATTCGATAAAGTGATTAGATGATGCTACATAGATTTTGTGTATCATTGTCTTATGTTCTTTGACTGGGTAGGTTATAATAATAACATTTGGAGTTAGGATTTGAGCATTCAAGCTACAGAAGGAGTGGAGCATATGACAGATCCCAAGTAGGATTCATCTCGTCTATATACTTTAAGGAAAATATTAGTGCCTTTTCCTTTTTGTTGTTCTAGGTCAGTCCACCAGTCCTAGGGAATATACTTCTATCCATAGTCGTATATTCCACATACCAACTGGGTTCCAATAGAGCTCACAGATGTATGGATAACCACCTTCCAATCCGAGGAGGAGCTTTTTGAATGGCTGGTCATGCCTTTCAGATTGACAAATTCCCTTGCAAATTTTGTGATGTTGATGTTGGCATTTTTGCACAGGTGTGGCGCTATGATACAGGTGTTGTCCTTGATGGCAACTCTCTTTGATGACAGATCTCTGTTCAGATTACAGAATGAAGAAAAATAATCTCATATACGCATGTTAATTAAGTCTAAGTTGCGTATACATGCAAGTGATCTGCATACTAAGTCGCGTATACGCAGGAGAGCTAATACTAAGGAGCGTATACACGCTTATGCATGAACAGAAAAGGGCGTATATGTCGGGAAGCTTCCCTTTGGTCCGTGGTAGTTAGTCCTCGGTACTTGAGCCTATGTATTTGGACCAAAGTATCTCGACAGACGTGTTGATCCCTAGTTTCTAAGTTGATGGTATTGGTTTGGCCCTTGGTATTGAGCAAGGCTTAAGGCTATATAAGGAGAAGAAGATCATTAGGCAAACATATCTTAAAAAGGCTTGAATATCTGAAGAAGAAAGAGATCTGGTATGCAGGTTCTGGGTTGCTTGATCTAAGCTAAGGAGAGATCACTTCGGTGGATGGAAGACTAGATCTAAGGATAGATCGGGATCTAATGATTTGAAATGCACTATTATGATATGGTTGATTATGCGTATTTCTAGATCTGCATACTGACGCAATGTTATGTTCTGGGTCTAACTGATGTCTGGTACAGCTGCAAGTTGAGAGAATTTATTTTTAGATCTGTACGCAGGTTGACTTCGGTAAAAGCGCGTGTATACGCGGGTTTCTCTCATTGAAGTAGCGTATATCTTTTGGAGCTTGATTTTTGGGTTACAGTTGGATCTGACTGTTATTGCAGAGTTCTGTAGTCTGCTCTGTGTTCTGGTAACTGGTGTTTGACAGGGTTTCAGTGGTTCAGTGATTGATGATGCTAGTATTGGATGTTTTGTGCTTCAATGATTTGTTGTGAAAGTTGAATGAATTGTGGTCTTCAGATTGTAACGTTGTGCTTCAGGAATATCCAGTCTGAAAATGTATGAAAGGTGGTACCTGAAAGAAAGAAGATTGTAGGCCAGCACCTACGTACTAGTATCTTGGCTAGTACAAGAGCAAAGGGGGTTGGAGCTCCCTTCCAAGGAAGTTTGGAGAACGAGAGAAGGTTGTAGCCTGCGTACTGGTATAAGGCTGCACCAGTACAAAATGATTGTAAACTGAAGTTTCATATTAAAGAAAGATAGAGACGACTTGCAGCAGGTGGTTTTCACCCACATTGGGTTTCCACCTTATATCATGGTGTTCATGTGTGTGGTTTCTGTGTGATCTGTTCTACTGCATCTGTTTGCTCTTAATATGGTGAATAATGTCCTTATGCACTTAACTGAAGATAAACTGACTGAATTATAAGATTTCTGGTTATACGCTATTTTCCTTAGACACAGTTGCGTGTACACGCTGGTTCACTTAACTAAAGTAGCGTATATGTTTCTGAGCATTGAAAAAGTTTTATAGTTCTGATAATACTGATTCACCCCCCCCCTCTCAGTATTATTTCCAACAATTGGTATCGGAGCAGGTCCTTCAAAGAAGCTTGACCGCTTGAAGGTAGATCGATCATCATGAGCAACTACGAGAAAGAAGCATCAATCAGGCCACCGGTTTTTGATGGGACAAACTTCAATTATTGGAAGGTAAGAGTTACTGCATATCTTCAATCTCTTGGTACAAAAGTTTGGAACATCGTAGAAACAGGCTACACTTTTCCTTCAGCTACTCCTACAGATCCAGCCGAGAAAAAGAAATATGAAACAAATGCGAAAGCAGTCAATACTCTATTGGGATGCATCTCTCAATCAGAATTCATGAAGGTAATGCACTATAAATCTGAAAAAGAAATATGGGACAAAATGGTCACGAGCTATGAAGGAGACGATCAGGTAAAGCGTGCTAAACTTCAAACTCTCAGGATTAAGTATGAGACTCTCAGAATGTATAATGATGAAAGTGTGGCTAACTACTTCCTTAGGGTAGATGAGATTGTGAATTGCATGCAAAACTTGGGTGAAGAAATAAAAGAGGCTATTGTGGTTGAAAAGATTCTAAGATCTTTGTCCCCCAAGTTTGAATCTAAAGTATCTGCCATAGAAGGAAAGGAAAATTTGCAAATTCTTACTATGTCTCAGCTTCACGGAATTCTAACCGCTTATGAAATGAGAAAGGGAGGTCCATCAGACAGAAGAGAAGTTGCCTTCAAGGCTTCAGGCAAAGAAGATTATTATGAAGCAAGTCACCTGCCAGAAGATGAAGAAGAGGAATCAAATTTCGTCAGAAATCTTCAAAGGGGTTCTGGAAGGTTCAGAGGTAAGTTACCTTTTAAATGCTTTGCTTGTGGAAGAGTAGGTCATTATGCTGCCAAATGTCCTCACAAAGATAAGAATGACAAGGGAAAGGAACCTGTTAAATGGAACAAGAAACAATATGAAAAGAAGAAAAGCTACTACACTCATGAAGATAGTGATGGATTTTCAAATAGTGATGAAGATGAACAAGGTAATAGATATAAACTTTTAATGGATTTTGAAGATGATGACTACATGGATGCTATAGATGTAGAAGGCTTTTATGAAGAAATGAATGATCTCAAAGTTTGTTTAGAAGAGAAGAGTTCTATTATTGATTCTCTACAATGTCAACTAGCTGAAAAGGAAAAACATCTTGAAAAATTGGAATGTGAGATTGTTTGTCTTAGAAAGGAGATTGAGAAAACCAAAGCAATTAATCTTAAGTTTGTTAAAGGATCTGAAACCTTGGATGAGATTATCAATGTGCAGCGATCTCCTCTGATCAAGACAGGTCTTGGATATAATGGAGAAACATCTCAAGCCTCTACCTCTAAAAGTTATCTTGATGCAGCAAGGAGAAGCGAGCAAAGGCCAAATAAAAGTCATCAGGTGAATCAGAGACAGTTTACCTCAAGAACAAATAAAGACCATCAAGAAATTCGGGGACAAACTGCCTTAAACAGAAGCTACAATCAGCCACAGGTAAAATCTTCCCAATTTGCTCCAAGAATGAATAGAAGCTACAATCGGTTGGATGATAGATCTGATTATCGCAGAAGTTTCTTTAATGGCCAATGCTTTTCTTGCCATAACTTCGGTCACAAAGCAGCTCAACGTGTTGCCTACAAAACGATCATGACTAGAGAAGCTCAAAAACAAGGGAGAATGACTGAAACCATGAAAAGGACTTATAACAACTTTTCGGTTCTTGAAAATGAAGTTGAATGCTCTATTTGTAATAACTTTGGTCATGAAGACTCTGAATGCAGGAGCAGGTTCCGGAAGACAACTCAGAAGGAACAAACCTCAAATGTTAGAACATGGAGAATAAAAGAATCACAACCAGAAAGATGTGGGATAGCCTTTTATGCAGAAGGTCAAGAAAGTCTATGGTACATTGACAGCGGATGTTCGAAGCATATGACAGGGGACAAAGAAAAGCTTGAGTCATATACCGCATTAGAAAAGGGGAAGAAAGTTTCTTTCGGGAACGATATCTCTGCAGCCATAAAAGGAAAAGGTGTTGCTCCGTTGAAAGAGGAGGTCAAAGCAGGAAATGTTTTATATGTTGATGGATTGAAGCATAATCTTCTCAGTGTCAGTCAGATGTGCGATCAAGGAACTGAGGTAATATTTAGATCAAATGGATGTTGTGTTCGCGATCTTGATACAGGTAAAACAGTGATCAAAGGAAGAAGGACTCCAAATAATCTATATATCTTTGAGGAAAGACAACAATGCTACTTAAGCAAGGATGATGAACATTGGCTATGGCATCGGAGGTTGGGGCATCTAAGCTTTTCACAAATAAGGAAAGCATGCAAATATCAGGCAGTTCGTGGTCTTCCAGATATCAAAATTCCAGACAATACCATATGCAAATCTTGTCAGTTTGGAAAGCAAACCAGAACTAACTTTCCAGAGAAGGAAGGATCAGCTAGCATGCCTCTCGAGCTAGTCCATACAGATGTATGTGGTCCATTTAGGAAGAGGACACCTCGAGGAGAAGAATATCTGATATTATTCATTGATGATTTTTCCAGATTTGTTTGGTTAGGGCTCATGAAGCACAAAGATGAAGCATTCGAAAAATTCAAATCCTTCAAAGCCTTGGTTGAAAATGAATCAGGACACAAAATTAAGTGCCTCAGATCTGACAGAGGTGGGGAGTTTACCTCAAACGAATTTTTCGATTTCTGTGAAGAACATGGGATAAGAAGAGAATTCTCTACAGCTAGAACTCCTCAGCAAAATGGGGTTGTGGAAAGAATGAACAGAACAATCCAACAAATGGCTCGTGCTATGCTTGATGAATCAGGTACTCTCGCAACCTTCTGGGGTGAAGCTGCACATGCTGCGGTTATTATTCTTAACAAAACAAATGTCCGAGTAAACAGCACTCAAACACCTCATGAGCTCTGGAGTGGTGAGACTCCTTCGGTGAAGCACTTCAAAATCTTTGGGAGCAAATGTTATATTAAGAATACTGATGAGCAACTTGGAAAACTTGAACCAAGAGCAGATGAGGGCATTCTTCTTGGTTATTCTCCACATAGCAAAGCATACAAGTGCTACAATAAAAGACTTGGCAAAATTGTTGACAGCATTGACGTAGTGGTTGATGAGAAGGGATATATTCCTAGGCAAGTTCATCATGAAGACATTGAAGAAGATGAAGGCTACCCTCAAAGACGGAATAATGAAGAAGAATAACCTCAAGAAGAAGAAGAACCTCAAGAAGAACCAGAGGAGCAGACAAGAATAGAAGAGAAGACTCCATCCAGATATGTTCAAAAGAATCATCCGGAATCTCAGATTGTGGGGCAGAAAGAAGCAGGAGTACAAACAAGAAGGACACTTGCAGAAGCTTCAAGCTATTTGGCATTACTCTCCTCCACTGAACCACAAAATGTGAAAGAGGCATGCAAAGATGAATGTTGGGTCAAAGCAATGGATCAAGAACTTGAGCAGATCGAAAAGAACAACACTTGGGAATTAGTTCCTAGACCAAAAGACAAGAATGTAATAGGAACAAAATGGGTCTTCAAGAATAAATTGAATGAAAATGGAGAAGTAATTAGGAACAAGGCCAGACTTGTTTGTAAAGGGTATGCACAGCAAGAAGGAATAGATTTTGAAGAGACCTTTGCTCCTGTAGCAAGACTTGAGGCCATCCGAATGTTCCTTGCTCTTTCAAGCTTTCAAAACTTCAAGGTATTTCAAATGGATGTGAAATCAGCCTTTCTGAATGGAGACTTAGAAGAAGAAGTATATATTGAGCAGCCAGATGGTTTCATTCTTGGGAATGATCCAAACCTTGTATGCAGATTGAAAAAGGCTCTCTATGGACTCAAACAAGCTCCAAGGGCTTGGTACTATCGGTTGGACAAATATCTTCACCAACAAGGCTTTTCAAAAGGATCAGCAGATAGCAATCTCTATATAAAAGTTGAAAATAACAAATTGCTAATTCTTGTTGTTTATGTAGATGATATTATCTTTGGCAGCAATGAAGAGACTATGAGTCAAAACTTTGCCTCGGTTATGCAGAAAGAATTCGAAGTGTCACTACTTGGAGAATTGACATATTTTCTTGGATTACAAATTCAACAAAATAAAGGAGGTATCTTCTTGTCTCAAACCAAATACCTCAAGCAGATCTTGAAGAAGTATGGCATGGAAGAGTCAAAGCCAGTATGTACACCCATGGTTACAGGATGCAGCCTCAGTGCAAATGATGAATCAGCAGCAGTTCACCAACCCACTTATAGATCCATGATTGGGAGTTTGCTCTATTTGACAGGTACCCGACCAGATATTACACATGCAGTAGGAATTGTTGGAAGATTTCAAGCCAACCCAAAGGAAACTCATCTTCAGGCAGTCAAAAGAATCTTCAAGTATCTTCAAGGGACCCAAAACTATGGCTTATGGTATCCTAGAAATACAGATCTCACTCTTCATGCTTACACAGATGCAGATTGGGCTGGAAGTGTGGATGATAGGAAAAGCACAAGTGGTGGTGCTTTCTTCATGGGTTCCAGATTAGTATCTTGGTTCAGCAAGAAACAGAGTTCGATTGCCTTATCTACAGCTGAAGCAGAATATGTGGCTGCGGCATCTTGTTGCACACAACTTCTTTGGATGATGCAGACCTTGCAGGACTTTCAAATCACTTGCACTCCACCAGTCTCTATCTTATGTGATAATACAAGTGCAATCAGCATTTCAAAGAATCCAGTCATGCACTCAAAGACCAAGCACATACCAATCAAGTACCATTTTCTTCGGGAACAAGTGCTTGAGCAGAAGGTCAAATTGGAGTATGTTCCTTCTAAGGAACAAGTTGCTGATATTCTCACAAAACCACTGCCCAGGGAAACTTTTGAATATCTCAGACAAAAGCTGGGAGTAGTTGATGCTTCATCCTGCTGTTGAAGCTTGTCTGTTCTACAGAAAAGCTGGTATACGCAAGTTACGTAAGGGATATATGCGTATATACGCCGATTTATGCTGGGAAAGTCGCGTGTATGGTGTACGCATGTTGCAGAGAGTATATCCACGTACATACGCTGGTTTGTGCAGGATAAATCGCGTATATGGAGTTCTGAACAGCAAGGGCAAACTCTGGTTTGAAAAGGTCTGAGATGGGTATGTCAGAATCCTTCAGACACAGTTTCAGGGGGTGCAACAGGCACAGGTTCAGGGGGAGCAGCTTAAAAGTCTCATAAAGCATTATTGTTGGCATTTAGATGTTTTGGTTGTTGGTTTCAGGAGAAGGAGCTCAGAAAGAAATCCTGGTTGCTGATCTAAAAGATGTTTATCAGATGCTGCTGGTCACTTTCATAAGTCTTGGTCTAGATCTGTTGTCTCTATGTCATGTATCTCTTTTGTGATATCTCTTTTATGGTGTCAAGGCCATGTAACGGCCTATGTTGGTTTCCCCACTATGCCTGGGATGAATGATGTAATAAAATTGGTTGTTTCTGATGTGTCCCCTCTTGGTAGGGAGTATGGATGTCTGTATTGAGTCTTTTGGTGATAGGAAGATCCCTTATGGTGTCTAAGTCTTGGTTTTTGTTGAAGAACATCTTTTGCAGATCTGGCCTACAGTCAGGGGGAGCATGATTCAGCACAGCCAAGCAGAGGTATCAGCATGTACTCAGGGGGAGCACAGCCCTTTGCCCTTGATGACAAAGGGGGAGAATGATTCTAAGGATCTTGAGGTTGCCATCAAGGCCAAAGGGGGAGATTGTTGGCATTTTTGCACAGGTGTGGCGCTATGATACAGGTGTTGTCCTTGATGGCAACTCTCTTTGATGACAGATCTCTGTTCAGATTACAGAATGAAGAAAAATAATCTCATATACGCATGTTAATTAAGTCTAAGTTGCGTATACACGCAAGTGATCTGCATACTAAGTCGCGTATACGCAGGAGAGCTAATACTAAGGAGCGTATACACGCTTATGCATGAACAAAAAAGGGCGTATATGTCGGGAAGCTTCCCTTTGGTCCGTGGTAGTTAGTCCTCGATACTTGAGCCTATGTATTTGGACCAAAGTATCTCGACAGACGTGTTGATCCCTAGTTTCTAAGTTGATGGTATTGGTTTGGCCCTTGGTATTGAGCAAGGCTTAAGGCTATATAAGGAGAAGAAGATCATTAGGCAAACATATCTTAAAAAGGCTTGAATATCTGAAGAAGAAAGAGATCTGGTATGCAGGTTCTGGGTTGCTTGATCTAAGCTAAGGAGAGATCACTTCGGTGGATGAAGACTAGATCTAAGGATAGATCGGGATCTAATGATTTGAAATGCACTATTATGATATGGTTGATTATGCGTATTTCTAGATCTGCATACTGACGCAATGTTATGTTCTGGGTCTAAATAATGTCTGGTACAGCTGCAAGTTGAGAGAATTTATTTTTAGATCTGTACGCAGGTTGACTTCGGTAAAAGCGCGTGTATACGCGGGTTTCTCTCATTGAAGTAGCGTATATCTTTTGGAGCTTGATTTTTGGGTTACAGTTGGATCTGACTGTTATTGCAGAGTTCTGTAGTCTGCTCTGTGTTCTGGTAACTGTTGTTTGACAGGGTTTCAGTGGTTCAGTGATTGATGATGCTAGTATTGGATGTTTTGTGCTTCAATGATTTGTTGTGAAAGTTGAATGAATTGTGGTCTTCAGATTGTAACGTTGTGCTTCAGGAATATCCAGTCTGAAAATGTATGAAAGGTGGTACCTGAAAGAAAGAAGATTGTAGGCCAGCACCTACGTACTAGTATCTTGGCTAGTACAAGAGCAAAGGGGGTTGGAGCTCCCTTCCAAGGAAGTTTGGAGAACGAGAGAAGGTTGTAGCCTGCGTACTGGTATAAGGCTGCACCAGTACAAAATGATTGTAAACTGAAGTTTCATATTAAAGAAAGATAGAGACGACTTGCAGCAGGTGGTTTTCACCCACATTGGGTTTCCACCTTATATCATGGTGTTCATGTGTGTGGTTTCTGTGTGATCTGTTCTACTGCATTTGTTTGCTCTTAATATGGTGAATAATGTCCTTATGCACTTAACTGAAGATAAACTGACTGAATTATAAGATTTCTGGTTATACGCTATTTTCCTTAGACACAGTTGCGTGTACACATTGGTTCACTTAACTAAAGTAGCGTATATGTTTCTGAGCATTGAAAAAGTTTTATAGTTCTGATAATACTGATTCACCCCCCCCTCTCAGTATTATTTCCAACAGTTGATGGATCACATCTTATAGCCCTTCACCAACTGGTTCATTGTTGTATATATGGATATCATCCTCATCTTCAACAAGATTTAGGAAGAGCACTTGCAACGCATTCGACAAGTCCTTCAAACCCCTTGACAACATAAACTATGTGCCAACTTGGGGAAATGAAATATTGTAATGAGCCAGGTCCAATATCTTGGTTACATAATAGATGAGAAAGGAATGCATGTGGATATAGCCAAGATCCAAGTCATTCAGGATTGGTCATCTGTGAACACTCTAATAGAGAATCACATATTTTTGGGCTTGACAAATTTTATCTGAGGTTCGTGTTGGGATTATGCCATTTCACTTTTCCTTTGATTTGGGTTACCAAGGGTGGAGTGAAAGAAAATTTATCATTTTTCAAGTCCGAAAATAAGGCGTTCATTGAGTTGAAACATCACCTCTACTCTGCACCTACACTCACAATGACAAACATGCAACAACCATTAAAAATTGAGATAGACAGCTTTGACTATGTTATTGGCATAATCTTTACCCAATAAGGGTGTTCAATGGCCTATAATAGTGACACAATTTTTGACATAATTCAAAAGTACCCCACCTATGATAAATAAATGTATTCTATCATGCAGCCTTGCAGGCACTGTAAACATTACATTATGGGGAAGGAGATGATCATCCACACATATCATTGACCTCTTCAATTTATACTGAAACAAGGAAAGTTACAGAATGATCGCCATCAGAAGTGGTCTAAATATATGTAACAATTCCACTTGAACATTAAATATAAGAAGGGAAGAACCAGTTATGTTGCAAATTACCTCAGTCACCCTATATTTGTAGCACTAACTACTTTTATCAACTCTTGTGGCCATGGGAGCTATGGATGGCCACAACTGTATAATAATGATTCAGATTTCACCACCAAATACTAATGCTAATGGATGGAAACCAAGTTCTCGATTTCCACCTCTAAGATGAATTATTATGCTACTTGGGCCACCTTTGTGTTCCTTCAAGTTAGTGTGGTAAACTAATTTCGGAGGTGCACTACAGTTGGGTCACAGGACACTTTGGTATGGAGAAAATTGTTGTTGTACTATAGAAGTATCTTTTTTGGCCAAGACTTTGACAAGTTGTTGGAAAATATATCATATCATGCCCTATTGGTGCCATCACCAAGCCAACCATCATTAATTAAGGCCTGTACACTCCTCTTCCTACTCCTAACTAGCCTTGGGAATCCATCTCCATGGATTATTTGTCTGGCCTCTCTTCTACCAAGCATGGGAATGACTATGTATTTGTGGTTGTCGACATGTTTTCTATGATGGATACATTGAGAACTTGCAAGAAGAGTATCAAAAGAGAGCACACTGCCAAAATCTTCTTTGAATGAGTGTGGGTACATTTTGGGATACCAAAGACCATTATATCATAATCGAATAAGAGGTTCCTTAGTAAATTTTGGTCAAGGTTCTACACATTATTTGACACGAAGCTCACTAGGTCGACTAAATTCCATCTCCATACTAATGGCTAGAAAGAGGTCATCAACAAGATGATAGTGAAAAAAATATGCATGTACAACTACATGCATCCACGAAGCTGTGTTGAGAGAATTCCTTATGTGCAACAATTATAAAAAAGTTCTCCATAGATCGACTGCCCACAACCATTTTTAATGGGTCTAGGATTTCATCCATTATGTCTGATTAATGTTTCCATGCCTCATGTGACTACACAGACATAATATGCACATGTATATTCTGAGGCTGATAAAGAAACCAGGTTTATTTAATGCATCTAGAACATCTGGTAGTAGGTGCACAACATATTAGATAAGTCTTATGAAAAGTGCAAGCAACAACATGATCAACATTGGGTGCCACATAAGTTCAGGTGGGCGAGAAAGTTTATTTGTATTTGCAGAAAGAATGCCTTTCCAGAGCCCATTAAAAACTTTTATCACTCTGATACAAACCTTAAACAATCACCAAGGTTATGGGAGAATTTTTTTTGCACTCGTCATTCTCCAATCCCTCGACCTGCACCCAATATTCAATGTGGACTGCCTTGAACCATACTTTCCACAATTGTTGAACACAACTGACATTGAAGAACAACTAACACTCACATAGATAAACCCAAACTACATGAAACATGCCACAACTGATTGAATTCGGGACACACAGATCAAGAACATTCTCCAACAAAAGATCCAATTGTATCGAATTATTAAAGTTGACCAGCTCCTGCACCAGTGCAAGTGGCTCACCAAAGGCCTAGTTTAGCATAAGCTTCCCCATTTCATGGAGCCACTAAACATTATGGGGACCATTTCTTCGTAAGGGGGAAGGAATGATCTAGGTGGATATTAGTGGCCACCTTGCTATTCTACTTGGAAGCCAAACATTGCTTATTTTAGTTTCCTTAATTGACACATAGTTTACTATTTTTGCTAGTTTTTTGGGTCTTGAACTTCGAGAGCTATTTTGATTCCCTAAACAATGTTTTTTTTGGAAAACATGTAAACCTAACAGCCAAAAGAAGGGTTTGTAGTCAAAAGTTGTAGTCCTAAGATAGATATTTCTAAAGAGGTATCTTATGCATCAAACAAATATTGCAGGTCAAATTTATGACCCTCAGAAGTTGATGTACCAACTTATCCTAATGGGGCCCACAAACTTTTGGCGCTTCATCTACTAGGGTTAGGTTTTTGGAATTTTATGGTTTTCCACTATTTCTCATTAATAAATAGGCCTCTAAGCCTCATTTTAACATATATTAGAAGGCATGTAGCCACCACATCTCTTCTCAGAGATAATCTACCATCGTTTGAGCTGCTTTATTTCCCCTCTGCATGTAAGCATATTTCAATACTTTGTTATAATGAATTGAAGTCTTGTTTTTGTTGTAGCTATGCATTTGTATTTGTATTTGTATTTCATTTTGTTCTTTAAAAATTTCATATTAGTTGAGGTGTAGAGGGATGAGAAAATATAATTATGGATGCCAGAGATTTGGTGATTACAGTGAGAAGATATTAGGCAGAGTGAGTGCTAGAAAAAAGAGGTGTAAATTCATTATGGACTATAGGTTGCGACCTACAAAATAGGAAGCTAGGGCTTCTATATAAGTGGATGTCTAAAGGATAACATGGAGGTTGGTGCCTCTAGAAAGTGGTTCCTTGCATAAATCCATAGAGTGTGTACTTCCATCAAGTTGGTTAAGTGTTTGCATAATGAGTTGGTACTTTCTTCTAGTGGGTGATAGAAAAGCATTATCAAAGGGAGTTGGTGCTTCCTGTGAATAGTGGCACATAAATATTAATATAAATAGAGTACAAGTTTATATTTTACATCATAAAAAACAAAAATTAGTGGCTTTTCCCTTTCGCAATTCCATGTTAAATATATGCGTTCATATGTGTATCTTTCACATGGTGTTGTTGTGTATGTTGATATGATGATTTCATTTGCTAATTTACATTATATGTTGGTGGTTTCTCAGATGAATGATTTCCAAGGTTAAATTAAAATAAAGATAGACATAAAATATAAAATTTTCCTTAATACTAATCCAACTTTCCTCAATATTAATTATTGTTTCCAACAGTAACTATAAGAGTTGTTATGTGTATAGAAGGATGCATTCTAGGAGCCTAAGGCGATACAATAGAGGAGGGAATTGGAGCATGAAATCCATCTATTGTCAGACTTTAGTTTTCCAAATATTGGGTTGTATAGGAAACCTATTATATATGCAAGTGAGGTGAATAAAATGTTACAATATCTATTGAAATATTGTGTCATGTGACCAAGTAGGTCACCATGTAAATCACCCACTACCATTGTGCCAAAGAAGGATGGAACCTGGGTGTTAAACAAAAATACTCTCAAGAAGAGTGCCCCCCCACCCAAGATATATAATATGTTGGATCACTTGTAGTAAGAAAAATACTTCGCCATTTCAGACATAAATTTTGGATTTCACTATTCTTTAGTCAAAGATGAAGATACCTAGAAGACCGCCTTTAAAAATAGACAAGGTTTGCATGAGTGGTTAGTCATGTTGTTTGGCCTATGTCATGCACCACTTCATTTATGAGGTTAACGAATGATATAATGCATGATTTTATATATTCATTTATTATTTTCTATTAAGATAATATACCCGTGTATACCTAGAAGTAGCACATCTTACATTTGATCCAGGTGCAAGAGACATTAAAAAACCACAAACTACTCAAAAATATCATAGAATGTGAGTTTACACACAATCCTTTAGTGTATATGGGATATGTGATAACTGAAGGAGAGCTTAAGATAAATCGTACTAAGATTGAGGCCATTATGACCTAGATGATTCCTACTTATGGCTCTAACGAAAGGAGTTTCATTATGGTATCATAGTGCTCGAAGAAATTCATAGCTACATTATTAATAGTAAAAGAACCACACCATGCAATAAAAATGAGTGGAAATATTTTCCAATGGGGAAAGGATCAGTGGAGGGCCTTTAATGAGATAATAAAAAATATCAGTCAAGCACGATTTTTGGGATTACTGAACTTATAGTAGTCCTTTGAAGTGTTGACACATGTGAGTGCATAAGAAATGGGAGTGGTATTGATGTGGGGATGTATTCTTATTCTCTAAAATTCTAAATTATTTCATGGGGTAGTTCTTAACTACCTTACCTAATACAAGGAGCTATATGCCCTAGGGAAAGATGTGAGGAATTAGAAATATTATCTGATGGGAAACGAAATCATAATCAAAATATATCACAAACCACTATAGTACTTGTAGGCCGAATGTAATCTACAATAGACCATGCATTAAAAGTGGATGAGGTTTTTATAGTAATTTAATTTAGTGATAAAACACATAACAATGTAAGCACAAATAAGTTAGCCGACATGCTTTTAAGGCCACCCACATCAAATATCATAGTATTGGGGTGTATGGTGCACATGGATCAATTCACCCATGACACATATAGAGAGCCAGATTTAGAGGATGAGGAATTCAAGGAGGTGTTTCAATAGTTTCAAATCCAAATCCATGTGAATGATGGTGACAACATATTTTACTAACATCTATAGGGTAGTCTACTTTTTAGGCTAGATAAGTTATATGTTCCTAAAGGTGAGAAACTACAGTTAATTAGAGAGCATAACACCTCCAAGATTGCATGGCACTTTGGTGTAGGAAATATAGTGGCCAACTTGTGAAGGTATGTGTATTGGCCCAAGATTAAATAACATGTACCTAAATTCATAAGAGGATGTATTATCTGTTGTTCTAGAAATCCTAGTAATAGGAAACAAGGTCTATGTCGTCCCTTACATATACCCACTCATCCTTGGGAAATCATCTCCATAGGCTCTATGGGAGGATTAAAACTAATTAGTAAGGGACATGACTAACTATTCATGGTAGTGGATAGGTTCAAAAAGATGTTTATTTTGATGCCTTGTAAAAATACCATTATTGAGAAAGAGGCAACAAACTCATTCCTTGGTTAGGTTTGGGTGCAGTTTCGAATACCAAGGACAAAATTTTCTTAGTGAATTTTCAAATACAATATGGAAGAAGATGGACATGAATTTAAAGGCATATAAATCATTCCATCTAGAGATAGATGGGAGACCCAAGTAGTCAATAGGACTTCGATGCAACTTATGAGGGTCTACAATCAGAGACATGCAAAGACTTGGGATGAAAATATGGTGTATATATCACTCTTATAACAAGTTTGCCGACACTTCTATTGTTAAGTACCTATTCTAAACATGTTTTATATATTTTCCACATTTTTGTTAAGATATTGCATATGTGTAGCAAGGAGGACTGAGGGAGGATTTTACAGGAGATCCCTTAACGATACAAAAAATCCTTGACAAGATTAGCTAAGCCCATATTAAGGTACATGAGACACTAAAGAGGTCACAAAAGAATATATGGCCATGCATGATAAAAACACAATATAGGATTCATTCAATGTGGAATAAAGATTACTGATATAATTGAAAAAGGAGAGGCTATAGGGTCTTGGTAGGAAAATCATATCTCTACAATATTACCCCTTTGAAATACTAGAAAAGGTGGGAGACAAAACCTACAAACTCAATCTATCCCCATACATGTACGTTTACTAAGTCATGAATGTGGAGAATATGAAACTCTATGAACCTTGAATGCTAGAACAGGAAGAGAAATAAGTCCTCCATTTTTTATAGTATTTGGCACCAGATTCTCAGTAAAAGTTAAAAGAGCACGTAATTTTAGAGAATAGGTTGAAGACTACAAGAAAAGGGTAACATGACCTTTGGGAGTGTTTTCCCTTGTAGATATCTTTTGTCTAGGAAATATGTTGAGGAATGTAGATGTGTTTTTTTTAAAGATGGTTACTAGTGGTTAAACGTGTTACCTAAAAGGTATAAAACAATCTCCCAGAGGTTTAATCAAAAGGCTTTCTCTCAAGCTTGATAGATACTAGTGAGCTGAAATTGATGGAAGGGGGATTACAGGAATATAATAGATAACCTTACGCGCAACCTAAATATACCATATATTTTTATAGAAAAAAAGAACAGGGAATGGAATTAAATGGTTCAACAAATAACATATCTAAATCATTTGAAATTAGGGAAACAATCTATGAGTTCAGAGGGATAATATAAACAACCTATTTATATTGTAAACTGAGTTTCAACATAACATCATTAAGAGAAATAAGGGAAGTTGATCCTCAACTTGGCCTCTATATTTTTCCATATAATCTAAATATGATCATCTAAATAGACTATAAAAATAACAAAAGATAACACTCACAAAAGAAGATATTTTTCCCCAAGCTAAAACATAAATCTTTTGATTAAATGTACTAAAAGAAAAGTTCTTAAAAATAAAAATTAAAAGTTCTCTTCGAAATCCAAGCACTCTAACATCTATGACCAATTTCTCTATTATTTGAAAATCTATGCCACTGCTTAGAGTCATGAAACAAGTTTCTAAGAAAATAAATGAACTTGACACCTACAACTATGTGATGTCTCAACTACCCAACAAACTTGGAAAACGTTGCCAGCTATTTTAACCATTTGTCCTTTTATCCTATTTTGAAGAGTATGACATTTTCCACCTGTTGAAGTATCAATTATAAAATTTATTCCTCCTCCAATTGTTACTCTACTGTCAACATACACTTTGACCAATTTCTTCCATGTTTTACCAAAATTGTTTTATGTAATTGTTCTTGAGAATTAGGCTTGTCAGATTAACTAAAGAACATAAATAAGAAACATTTGGAATAGTTTTTCCTTCATGGTCACAAATTGTAGCTTTGGGATAAACAATACAAACATTTTCATCATTGTGGTTATAAAATTATAATCCTACTTTAACCACGATTTCATTCCTTGCATGAAAAGCACAACCATTGGTAAAAATCCAAAGAAAAATTTGATTGTTCCATCCCCTAGGCATCTTTCAGAATCCAAATAAACTACTTCACTATTAATGAAATAATTTAAAACATTGAAAACACTCATGCGCCTCTACAAAATCTATATATGCTTCGCTATTTTTTTCTATTTAAAATGTATAATTTTCTATGACTAATTTATGTTGGATAGTTGAACTACCCTTCCTCCTAGAGCATCAATGCAAGATATAATGTGAGAAAATGAAAAATTCATATGGATACGTTATCTACTTTCTATGATTTTGTTTGATATACACTCAAGAAAATGTCTATGATTCTAACTAAATGCCTCTCTTTTTCATCTTGCATATATTGACTCAAAAGTATTGAGTTAGAATCCACTCTTGAATTTCGATTGATAGGAAAATACCTTGCTCTTCATCAACTATAAAATATATATTTCCTCTAAAATATTTCTTGAAGATTCATAAATAGTGATAGTTTGGTTCTATATAAATTTCTAGATTTTCAAACAAGAGAATCCCTTCATGCGTGTGACCATTTTTGTAG
Source organism: Pinus tabuliformis (assembly GCA_031772625.1). Lineage (NCBI taxonomy): Eukaryota > Viridiplantae > Streptophyta > Pinopsida > Pinales > Pinaceae > Pinus > Pinus tabuliformis. Next base: position 777,743,509 of record CM062812.1, on the reverse strand, counting down.
TATATCTTCAACATTATGTGATGACAAGTCATGTCAAAGTCAATTCTGTCTTCCATATCATTGTGTATAATCTGGAAGCATAAACCAAGCCAAACTTTCAAATGAAAAAACCAAATGACTAAAATGGACAATTCTTGGGGATAACACTTGCCAATGCATTCCCTTGAGGTGGTATTCTTCTTCTTCAAATCGTTGACAATTTCTGTAAGAACAAGTTAGTGAAAGGTAAGTATAGTAATATTGAGTATAACATGCACACTACATTTGAATGATAATTTCCATTACATTGGTATGTTGCCCTGACCTGGAATATGCATCATGAATAGTATTGTACCTTATCTTCTTAGGTTTTTTATCTATTTGATGTATCCTACTGAATAGCTCAAAAAAATCATGGAAGAAACCTTGGAAGCTAACTTTTTAAGCATCTGAGTTCCAGGATAAATAAAGTTGAGTCATGAATAGGCCTTAGGAAGTTCTCTGAAATTGAAGGCCTTCTAGAATTTCCAGCATGTATAGGGTGTTATTATGCATCCAACATATCGTTCTAACACTGCTCATCATAACATGTTGCTACATCCATTAGTTCTTCATTCCCATCACCAGTTACCATTTAAATCTCTCTTTGAGATCTCTATCTCCCTTAATAGTACATAAGGGTTCTCCACATGGACTTCATATGTGGTCCCTCTGACAAACTCATATTCTTATTGTGCCACATATTTTAACAAGATGAGGATATTTTGAATAATTTCCCAAATGGGAAATTTTTCAATGCTACCTGAATAACTTGTGGGACTCAAGCATGACAAATTATTCAATGATTCTAGGGACATAAACATTGCAATAATCGATGTTGAGTGACCTAGAATGACTATTATATCATGGATAATTCTCAGAAATTCCAATATCATTCTAGAGAGATAACTTTTCCTTACTTACATCTACATTTACATCACATATGCCGATAATATAGGTTACCATAGCAGATTTGCCTTACAATTCACAACTAATAGGGAAGCTTTACATGCGAGAACTCATAAAGAAATTTTTTAGTAAAACACTAAATGAGAAGTTTCCTTTTACATGAAGCCACTTCCTTCATTGAATTTCATCATCATGATGGCCATCGTGTTTGTAGGAATATGTATTGTACTTTATTCATTATATTTTTCCCATTATTCTCTCTTCTCAAAGTCCTAATGATTGAAATGACCCTTGGCCCTGGCACTTGTTGTCCCTTGTGAAAATTATACCACAAAGGTTGTTATTAGCTTTCCCTTGTAGAGCACACCAAGTGATACAAGACAGTTTGGATATATATCTGAATTTTCATTTTTCCATTCAAGCATGCAAGGAAGGAAAATTTGTCTTACGGACAAGATAAATCTCTCTAGACTGAATGATCAAACTTATAACAAAGAAGACAATGCATACTATCTTTCTTTAGTAATGTTTTAACATGACTTGTTAAACGACTTATGTCTTCACTTTAATCCTCTCCCTTCTTTATTTATTGCTCCACTTTGAACTCTGAAGATTGGAACCTGCAATGATAGAGACAGAAAAAAGGATCAAATCATACAATGGATCAATAAGTTCAAACACATACCAATAAGAAGATCAATGAGCTATGATACAATGAATGCAAATGATAAGAAATATATATATATATATATATATATATATATATATATATATATATATATATATATTATTCACAGATAAGAGGGAGAGACGACAACCCATGCCCTGATGTCAAAATCCTCCACTCGAAGATCTCCATTCCTTCCTTTGCACAACAAGCCTTCAACCTCAATTGGAAAACATAAGAGTACTTCAAAATCCAACCTATTCTCCATTGAGTAGCATTGCATTTATAGCAGAAGAAGGGAAGTTGGAGTTCCATTTTCCATGGGATTAGATCCACAAAAATAGGGAATAGGTTCCATAATGAATGGGATTAGATCCATCAATCTTGGGATGAGGCCAAATGGGTAGTAGCTCTAGTATAGGTGGATGAGACAAGATTCCTCAACAAGAGTTACAAACTTTACTTTTTATTTTTACCTACATATAAATGATGTCACACTTTTTATTGAAGAATATTGTGACACATTGCATAGGTGGCAATGGTTGAACCTTAAATATCATTTCTTTCTCATATGGAAAGTGAGACATTGTTTGAAATTAGGATTTTTAAGAAATATAATCAAGGATTCTTATGCTTCTCACAATGGTTTTTTCCCTAGCTTTGTAGGGGATTAATGAGAATGGTTTATTGGAATACAAGAGATCTAGTTTTGCGGTCATTTTCCTAATTATGAAAAAATGATGTGTAATAGATTACCACCTAAAGAAAAAATTCAGAAACTATGTATGAGGGTTGAATTACTTTATTATGGTAAATTTTGGATTATAGATCAATGGTTTGAGACCTAAAAATAAACAACCAAGGTTTGTAGTACAATATAATCATGAAATCATCTCTGAGGTAGGCATTGCCATACTCAGTATAGCATATAAACTCTAGACCTAAGTGCGGAAAAGTGAAAAGATCCAACTGAACTAATAAATTCATGGCCACCAAACATACATTATGGATCCATGCTTGAATAGACTCAATATGAACATAGTTGGTCTCTTAGTCTAGATCAATATATCAATCATGAAAAATCCTCGTAGCTTAGATGGATGAAACTAGATCCATGGTCATCGTCACTAACACTCAATAGTATGACTCTAACCATGTGAACGAATGTGTCTATGTCGAACATGGAAGACACCATCTAATTATCGGTCAATGATGAATACCTTTAACAAATATGAGAACAACCACCAATAATGTTAGTGGCCCTTAAGATACTCTAGTACAATTTATATGGCGTGAATACATTTTTTGAAGTTGAACACCCATCGAGTGATTCAATTGAAGGCCAATTATGAGAAATTTTCATCAAAATCGAGAAACCTACCCTTGAGGCATGCACCCTTCAAGGTAATAAAAGAGGTTTCTAGGTCAACTTCCTAGATAATGAACTAAAGTCAATAGGAAGTGATCTATTGTAGGAGGGCCTAAAACATGAAACACATGTCATGTTTTAAGAAGAAAATTTGGAGTGATTGAAGACATACTCAGTGATGGCTAACACAATTGAAGGCTTTGAAAATTTCAAAGTAATTTTAACTGAGGCTAAACTTCCCTTGAACATATTTGCGACACTATATGAAGTTGGAAGCACTGACTCAATATGGGATCAAAAGGGGTAAACTTATTCTGTGAAAGGGGTAACCTTATTCTAGGTAGGTGTTTCTTCATATAATTTTACGATCACAAAAGAAACAAGTTTACTTGGAAATATTTACATATTTTTAGCCTAAAAAGAGCTTAAAGAGGAATCCAGGGGTTCCTTTTTTGTTCAGTTTTAACGAGCCTGGAATTGCAATAAAAGTATACTCACTAACTTATTCTCATCAATTTATGAGCATGAGAAGGAAGAAAGACTAAGCCTGAGATAAGTGTTAGTTTTACACATTCTTGAAACAGAGAAAAAAATATGCTTGAGATATGTTTCATTTTTACACAAGATTGAAATAGAGAAAAAATATTCTTGAGATAGGTTTCATTCCTTCAACCATAATGGCAAAGGCTAGTGGCTTAAATATAGCATGATAATCAGGGGAAAATTACTCCCAAGCTTCATTTCATCCACTCAAAAAGACTACTGGTTACTAAAAGGCATATGAAATGAAGGTTCATCTATGAGATTAGGTGAAAGACTTGACTGAACATTTTTGAGATCTAGTCGAAGACATGAATCAATTAAATGGGAATTTGATTCATTTTTTAACGATCTTGACACTAGAAAAGAACTATGCTTATACCAATTTCTTTCATTTTTTAACGAGCTTGACACAAGAAAAATTATACTCACTACACCCTATTTCATTTTTAATGATCTTGACACAAGGAAAGAACTATGCTCATTCAATTGTCTTATTATTTAATGAGTGTGACAGAAGAACAGGAACTATGATCATGATGATATGATTCATTTTTAACGTGATTAACACAAGAAAATGAACTATGCTCATGAAACCTTGTCATCGATTCCAAGAGGACAATACTATAGAAGAAATGCATGCCAACGTACATGCCTGAATCATGGCTTCCAAGAGGTATTGATTAGATGGAAGAACAATTCCCTGGAAGTAATCCATGGAAAGGGACTCAATAGGGGTAGGAATCTCAAGATCCATTGTCCCTGTTGAAGGGCTTATCATCTCACTTACAAGATCTAATTCAAAATAAATAGAGCATACAAAGAGAGGCTCATTTTTATTGGTAAGTGAAGGCATGTGACAAGCTTTCACATAATTAACCTATGGTGGGGTGGATACCACTTGCATATGAGGATCATTCAAGGAGACTTGATGGTTGGAAGTTAGAACAGGGCCAATAAACAAAAGTTGGTCAATAGTCACAATGTTTCCATTATGAGGGAAACACATCACATGAAAGAGTGTGGAAACAACAACTCTCATTGCATAGACATAGTCTTGCCCAAGGAGAAAAATGGAATCCAAGGGTCCTTGGACTAACATGACATAAATAAAATATTTTTTTCTTCTAAGGTTATTTCAAGCTAAGGTAGGGTCCCTAATGGTTCACTGGCTGTTTTGTTGAAAGCCAAATTATTCTGAGTAACAAACACAAGTTGAGGGGAACCAAAATATTGCAAAGTGATTGAGGATAAGATGCTAACAAAAGCACTCTCATCTACAATAGTGTGACACATGTTATTATCACAATCATTTACAATGACTTCCAAAGTTCTTTAAGAGTGGATATGAGGCTATGTCAGTCTATTCCAATCAAAGGACATGGCCTTAGTACTGGGAGGGGGTTCCTTGGAAATGGGTGAAATGCCCCCTTGTGTGGTGGAATCTGAGGTAATAAGAAGAACATGAGTAGTATTAAATTCACTCTCTAATGGGAGAGTGGGATCGACCAAAAATAAAATTGATTCGACTACTTTATCAACCAATGGTTCATCAATCTAAATGGTATTAACTTCACTCTCTAAGGGAAGAGTGGGATTGGAAGAACTTGGAATTAGATCAATGACTTTTCAACTAATGGTAGGTTGGGATAATGTTTACAATAAACAATTGGAAGTTGGAAGTTGAGAAGCAATAAAGTTTCTAAATAGTTTTGAAGCTTCATCCATATGAGGGAAAATGTGAGTTTGATGACTCCCTTCAAATAAAATACAAGGAAACCTAACTTTACCCATTTTCCATATAATCCCTATAACCATATAGTCATTGGTTGATGGACGAACAATAAGTTTATGAGAATCATTAGACCATACTTCGAAGACCTTTGGAATACGAAGACAAATGATAAGAAGATGGTCGCTCTTGCAAAACTTGCAAGGGTATTTGGGCTTGGGGTGTATGTTAGATGGTTCGTCAACATTATTAACACTCAAATAAATGGTTGGTTGGTTTTCCTCATTCTTGTCCTGCTTGTTCTTCTTTTTCTTCTTAACATCCTATTTACTAGTGTTATGACTTTCACTAGGCGAAGAAAAAGAAAGGGAAAAAGGCATGATGGGTGAAGAAGGTAAAGGGTCAACAAAAAATTGGTGTTTCTTAGTTGAAGTACTCAGTTGAGGTGAATCAACTTTGGTATTTGGGACTGATGAGGTTGGAAACAACCATAATGAAAAACCTATTGTGAATATGAGAAGGGACAATGCAGTTGTATAAGGAGGAACAACATTTCTAAAGAAGGGAAAAGGAATAGGATGCCTATTAAAAGGAGTTCGTAGATTGGTAAATGTTGGAGCTATTGTCATAGTGAATTTTGATTAGGAAATTTTAAGAATGTATGACAATTAAATCCACAATTTTTATCAATCAAATAAATAGTATCAGTAAAAAATGGTCACTAGGTATGGAAGGTTTACCAAGTTCTTATGAACTTCTATATAGCATTATGTACATGTAGTATATCTCCCTGAATGTTTTGTTTAGTGTATCACATACAACAAGGCGACTGACTTAGTTACTTATGGCTAGTTTTCATCTTAGAAGGGGGCTTCCTATATACCAAAGGGTACATGGAAGAACAATCTGTGTTAGTGTTATCTAATGTGTAATTGCACGATGGGAAGTATTCCTATATACTCATCATATGTGGAGGACCTTCATCTACATCCTAAGGTACGTGGAGGAACATGCCTATATACTTGGATGTACATGGAATAGCAACCACACATATAATGTAACATTGATTAAAAATGGAAAATCTTATGTTTATAGACATCTGAACATGTCTTATAATGTAGACCTACACTAAATGTGATTACTATTTATCAATTGTTTATTTCAAATATTTTGATTGATTTTATTGTCTCAATTTTCATTAAAGGTAATTCCAAACTAATGCAGTGAATATGAAATTATAACCTTTTCAATTCAATAAAATTTTATTTATGTGAAGGAAGAAATAGTTTCAAACAACCAAAAAATGCAATGGTTCCCTTTTGCAAATAAATTTGAAAAGAAAACCAATAATAATTCTAAGAAAAATCTCTTTCAAACAAGTCCCAATAACAAAAAATGTAATTTCCTTTTTTGGTGTTTTATAAAATGAATAATCACTATTTAATTCAATCTAATAAAATAAACAAATTTGAATTGAACAAATCTTTCATGAGAATTACTAACTTTTTAATAGATGAAATAATTCCTTACAACATGCATAAATAAATATTTGATCAGATTTACTGAAACAAAAGAGACAACTACAACCAATTCCATAATAAAAAGACCCTTTTTTGATAGATCAATATAAAAATCATACCCAAAACCCTAAAATGTAAATATAAGTATTTTTTTTAAAAATGATTATTAAATACAATACTTCGAATTTAAGGTTCGTGTTTCCCTAAAGAAAATAGATTCAAAAAACCATTGCGAGTAAAGAATTTTAGACAAAGAAGACAAAAGTCCTGAAATTTTCAATTTTCTGAGGTTGTTGCAGGCAAACTATTCACACCAATGTGGTGTTAGAAAAAACAAAGGAAAATTGCGACAATTTTCCAATTATCACACTATTAGCAAAAGAAAATTGTGACAATATCCAACTGTTGCACTTTCATCATAGGATAGGGGTGACATGTCACACTTAAATCATATCATAGGTGTAACAAATCTCAATTGTTAAATTATTCTCAAAATAAAAGTGTGACAATTGTGGTACACAAAGGAAAAAATTTAAAAATGCTCAAAATGGCCAAAAAATTAGGTTTTAAGAATCAAAACATAGACACCAGAGTATTGGAAGCCAGAGGAGGTGACAGAAGTAAAAAAGAAACCACTGGAGAACTAAACATTCCCTAGAATGGTTGCTGAGTTTATTAGACAGAAAAATATTTCTTACATAGAAGAGGGATCTCCCTAGACTCAATCATCAAATCTAGAACAAAATGAACAGTGCATATTATCTTCCTCTAGTAAAGTTTGAACAAGAGTCACTTGTTTAACTAAATAGGTCTTCAGTTGAATCCTCTCTACTTGATTTGTTTGTCCACTTTGATATTTGAAGATTGGGACCTACAATGATAGAGAAAAAGAAAAGGATCAAAGCATACTATGGATAAATAAGTTCAAAAAAACACTAATCTAAATAACAAGGAACTCTAATGAAAGGAATTCAAGCAATAAGAAATCATGTGACAAAAACAATATATATTGTATTCACAAATGAAAAGGACAAATTACAACCCATGGCTTTATGTCATGAGCCTCCACTCAAAGATCTCCAATCCTTTCTTTACACAACAAGCCTTCAACCTCAATTGGACAACACAGGGATACTTCAAAAGCCAACCTCTTCTCCATTAAGTAACATTGTATTTATAAGAGAAGAGTGGATGTTGGAGATCCATTTTACATGAGATGGAATCCTCAAAAATGGCGAATAGGTTCCATAATGAGCAGGATTAGATCCATCAATCCTAAGATGAGTCCCAAATATGTATGAGTTCGAGTCTAGGTGGTCAAGATAAGATTCCTCAACAAGAGTTCTAGATTTTACTTTTTGTTTTTACTCTGTTAAAAGTCTTGTCACACATTTTAGTGGAGAATAGTGAAACACACTATGGAGGTGGCAATGATTGATCCTGTGATGTCACATTTTTCTCATATGAAAAGTGCATCACTACTTGAAATTATAGTTTTTATGTAATGTAATCCAATATTCTTATGCTTCTTAGAATAGTTTTTTCTTTGGCTTTGTAGGGGATTACGAAGAATCTTTATCAGATAATGAGAGATCTAGTTTTGTGGATATTTTCTTAATTGTGACAAAATGATGTGTAGCAAAGAAATCTATTCATCAAAGGAATTCAAAAGATGTATCTCAAGAGAATCCACTCTCCAACTCTATGAATAATCATATTTATTCACTTATATTCTAGTCTTGACAATCCATTAGTTGAGATCCTACTACAAAGTTTAATTAACACCACAAATCTCAACCCATGGTTTATGCTACATTTATGTTAATTGACCATTAACACTTATCAAATATGCACTCATGTAATGTTGCTTGATATATTTGGCCAATGATGTATTCCAAACAAAATATGCAAAAATTCGATTTGAAGGAACTACATATAATAAGATGATACCATTTCGCAACCAGTGTCACTAGTTAGTCAATACCCAATGATTGTGACTCAAATTTGATCCTAGCCACTATGAATAATTTTTTTTGTTCAAAGCTCTATTATGTTGTTTCCACAGGGAATGAACACTATAGCTTGAATGTTGATGACCTTGTAAAATACTTGACTTTCATTAGATTTGAAGCAGAGGATCTCATTTACCATTAACCAAAGATATGGCTTGAGGTGATGTCAAAGAGATGCTATGGCAGAAACCATAAGTGGAATGCAAAGGGGGGTGGGGGGTTTGTAGTGGTTTTCAAAATTAATAGGTGGGGCTCCACAATGGATATATTATTTCCACGTCACGAAAATGGTTTACACTAGAAGACAAAGTGAAGACCCCCGTCCCCCTCAATTAAATATTGATTATGTGAGGGGGGGACACAATGGATTATAGTTATCGATCTTTCTTTGGTCAAACATTCGTCCTTTAACAATTCAAAATATGCACTTACAATCAACTACGAAACATTCCATGAAAGTCCATATAATAAATTTTTGTCTTCAAGAACCTATAAAAGAATTCCAACTTGGAAAATCATGACATCAGTATCAAATAGCTTTTTCTTGTCATCATTGTAAAAGAATGAAGTGATGATCAAGTCACCTAAACTGTCTTGGTCTGAAGGGATTACAAATTTCATAATTCCATTGAGTAAGAGGCCATGGAATTGGGCATGATTGTTGTTTCAGGAAGCCATGGAAGGGAACTAAAAGGGACTATGGTTATACAACACTCATCACCTTATCAAGGAATAACATTACCTACAGTATCAACAACAAATCATTTCTCATTCTCTAGTACTATCAACAGTGGAGAAACACCGAGGGGTTTTATCTTGAGTTGAGTTGGGGATTGAGGATCTCTCACTATATTTCTCATATACCCCATCAAAGTCCTTTGGGAATAATTTATTATGGCTCCACTGATTATATGCTACCCAAAACCCCTGGATTCTATCATAGTTAATAATTTATGAAACATGAAAATGTTTACAGCTACTAACGCTTTTTCCCACCACGAATCTATAGCAGGAAGAAGTTTGTGCCCCTAATGAGAAAATGAAAAATTATTGGTTAAAATTTATTCTCCATATGACTTGAACTATTCTATTATAGATGAGATAAGACCATTGAGAGATTTTCCTTGCATGCATTTTAGGTTATTCTCTCAATGGATCTAATGATAATCTTGAGGTCCTCTGCAAATGATAACATACTCTAGTAGTTGTGGAGAATGGTAACTGAGTCTGAGGGGTTCCTACAAACTACTTGGTTGAGACAATATTCTTATTTAGCTTCAAAGCTCCCTTTTCCATAGTAGTGTATCATTTCTAGGTAACTTATAGCACATTTGAGGAGTGCCATGCCCAAGGTTGCAATTTCTAGGTTTACGACATAACGGAACATTTCACTAGTTCAAAGGAATATGCTCCTCCTAACATGTTTTGGAAATGGAATTTTCTATCTTTGAGCTATGCCAACTATTTTTGGATGTGGTCACTCTGAGACGGAAGTGGGAACCAAATTAAGGTTCTAAGAAATTGACAACTTTTGAGGAAATTCTATGTATCAGTCACAAATTTTGAAATTTTTGACCGGGAAATTTTGTGTTACAACATTGGCTCCATTTGGGATAATATCTCCCTATGCGATTATTAGAAAAATAGTCCTTCAGCCTTCATGCATTTATCTCCTTGAATCCTAACATGTTTTGATCTAAAACCATGCCTATTGAAATAATCCTCCCACTCCAAACCCAAACTACTTTATATGTTGAAGCAAATTGAAACCTACTGATCTATTTGAAAAGAAAAAGGAAACCGTTTTCACTAGTTCTTTCCTCCATTGGGTTATGGAATTGTTATTTTATAATCAATACACACAAAATGATTGCAATATGAGCTTATTCAATCACATGCCCCTACTTTAGACAAATGGAATCCTTCTTTCTCAAGTGTAATCAAACTTCGAATGTAACTAGGTAAGAAGTGTATTTTATGACATAACATCTTGCCTATAACAAAAAACATGAAAATAATATAGAAATCCATGGGAAGATTATAGTTCTAGTTTTGACTTATTAGAATGTTGAAACTTAAATTGTTTAAGAAATTTGATAAAAAATACTCCATCCTTTGTAGATATTTGAAATTTATCATCATTTTCACGAGGAAAGAAAAATAAAATGTTGAATGCAATGTTAACTATGATTAACTATACCAATTTTTGAGCTAAAATGTTAGTGAATGCATTTGACATATTGAAATCAGTGGAATATTTAGCCTATGGAATCGCCAAGTGAAAAATATTATCATAGATGTTTCTTGTTCACTACCAAGAAAAGTGTTCAGTCATTAACTGAGGGAAAAATAATTTCACTTCTTCATTCCTTGGAATGACACCAATGTGATATCTTCCCTTGTAAACAATTTCACGTTGGGAAATTATGTCAAGGAATCAAAATGTGGTCATTCTTTGAAAGATGGTAACTAATGGTTAAAACTTTTTCTTAAAAGGTAGAGAATAATATCTCATAGGTTTAACCAAATGGACTACTAATTCCCCTAGTATTAAAACAAGAATATTGAAACTCCCAAGCCTACGATCATTAATTATAATTCCAGAGTTCGTACAAACTAAGGAGGCATCATAACTGTGTGCAACATGAAATGTGTCCTTTCGATGACCTGATGTAATGGAATGAATTCAGATGTGATGCAGGAGCATCTGGCTCAGAAGAATCATTGCATTTTAGTAGACATAGGGGGGTCTTGTGTTTTAAGGAAGTTGGTTTCCTAAGTGTTGAATTAATTTAATTACTTAGGTTTTGAGTGATTTTAATGAAAATAGGAGTTAATTAATTATTGTGAGCATAACTGTAAATGCTCCCAATGTAGGAGAACATGGGTAATGATGAGTAATTAGTATGGATTGAGATATTTTAATCTTAGAAAGTAGTTCATGATTGATGGAGGATCCTTAGGACTAGTTGAAAGTTGAGATCCTTAAGGGATAAAGAAGATATTTTAGGAACTGTTAGAGTCGATCTGTTTAGCCCTTCGTCAGAGATCAAAACCTCTTTTGTTGCATTTCATTTTAGGTGTCTCATTCAGCTCGATCATCTGCATTCCATTAGGAGCATCAATCTTCTGATGGAAGGGTATTGTCTCCATATTTCCCTCATGTCATGTACCTGCTGGTTCGTGTCTGATCATCAAAGTTCATCAAATCAATTTTATAGTCATTATGGATGGTCTTTTGGTCAGCCAAGAGTCATTTCAGTCATTAGGTCTAGGGTTTTGCAAATTTTGTCTTCAAAGTGTCCAATAATGCCAGCAGGCACATGAGGATGTCCCTAATAATTTTTCATTCCAAAGTTTCATTATCAATAATGCTTGAGAATGATTCTTCTTCAAAACTCTGTTTTGAAGAAGAAATCGTTAAATTTATTTTTTGTAATAAATATGTAATTTTTAAGGTTTTTCAAGCTCTACAGTTCTTCACTGCAACCCTAGTCATCCTTTGCCGAAATCCAAGTCCATCATCCCTGCAAAAAATTGCCAAGAGTTTCATCATTTCAGTCAAAAGTCAAAGGAAACAACAAAAAACAGAGTTTGTATTAGAAAGTGAAAAGTGCCAAAGTGGAAACATTAGAAAGTGGGTTATTGAGATCAAAAATTTAAGTCCAATGGTTATACAAGATGTCCACAGTTCTCAGTTCATTCTGCCAACGTTTCAAACCCCAAAGGGGGTCCATCATCAGGACAAATCAGAAAGAATATGATTGAAAAAAATTTCATTCATATTCTTTCTGATTTGTCCTGATGATGGACCCCCTTTGGGGTTTGAAACGTTGGCAGAATGAACTGAGAACTGTGGATAATCCAGATCATGAAACTACAAAAGACTTCCACAGAAGCTTAAAATCTAACATATACAAGATATTTTGGTGTCCAAACAATTCATTTGCACACAAGGAGACGACAAGAATTCAAGTTAGATTGTGGAAGGGCAGAATTGTGATTTTGAAGGCCGACTGTGTGTTGAATTGCTTGCACGACGCATTGGGAGGAAGGCACAGCACACATAGATAGTGCGATGCATACAGAGGTTTTACGCTGTGTAATTTATAACTGTCATGGTGCACATAAATGGCGCAGTGCACTGGGTTGTGCGTGCGGCGCACAGAGCTACCAACTGAAATTTCATCACTGCTTCCAAATATATTCAAATCGACTCAGTCTTCCATAATCCAAGTAAGTGTGTGAGCCTTTACCATTGCTATTAAATGGTGTTTGCTATGATTTGAAGAGAAGAATATAAGGTTTGAATGGTGAAAACATAAACCCTATCCTTTTCTTGAAGCTGCTCCTTAGGGTTTCAAATGGTGTTTTAAAAAGTCATTTTCATGCTGAATACTCACTGTCATACTATCATTTCCTACCTGTAATTCCTTTCCCCTCACTGTCACATCATTATACAGTCCCTCTCCTTCTCCCCTATATTCTAAAATCATTCATATCATTTGTCCCCATTTTGTTTTTTTTTTCCTATCCCTAAACACTACCCTTTCTTATCATTATCCCTTTCCCCATATCATTTGCAAAATCCCTAAATGCCCAATTCCCAACAGTCAAATGATTGTTATTGCACACCTTAATTTCACTTGAAAAACTCCACTTTTCCCACTGTTTCATATTCCTCACAGTCCCACATTTCCCTTTGACACATTTGGCATCGAAAACAAAGGCATCAATTAGTCATTCTCAATAAAACAAACATACACCTTGCTTGAAACATTATGGAAATGGAGACTGATTCATCATATAAACAAGATAGTTATTCTACCACAGAGCTTCATGCACCAAGAAGGCCTCGTAAAGGAGGCAAACATGTTAGAGAAGAGCCCACCTCTTTAACTGAACTGCAAGCCTGCACACTTGCCATGGCATGTTTCCAACAACATTCATGCTTTCAGTATTGCGAAATGATTTCTTAGATTCAGCATCATCAGGAGTTGGCTCGATTATTTGTTTTTCATTTGCATTATGGTCAGGTAACTCTCGTTGGTGTAAATTTCACCTTGACACCAGAGACCATTTCTCAAGAAACAGGAATACCAAATGTAGGTGAGGAGTGGAACAAAAGAATGCAGGTAGAAAAAGTACATTATGAACCATACATCAGGCCCAACTATGTGAAACAACTCAGCAGGGTGTTCCCATTAGGGTTTTTGAAAGAATCCTATGCGCCATTGATGAGACTCATTATCAGATACTTCAGTTGTGAGGGTCGCTTCTCACACCTCTATGCATACCATATCAGGTCGTTGATGCATTTCACGAGAGTGAAGATGATGAACATTCCATATTTCATGTGTCGAACCATTGAGAGGATGACTACTCTTGTGCAAAAGAAGACTCCTGAACAACTGTACAATAACATTTACCATTATGCGCTCATCAAGATCATTATTGTATATCATCTTGGCTTGCAGGGTATCACATGGGAAGACTTCATTTCCCGTGAGTTCTTCATAGCTTCAGCATCTCATCAGGAGGTTGTCCATCATGTAGGTGAACCTTCACATCAACTTGGAGGTCGGGAGGCAGAGACTACTAGTGTGCCAACATATGTCACCTATCAGAGAGGCATGAGAGGATTGTTTGTAGCAGCCCGATGAGTACTATATCCACCTGGGGTGGAAGGGGTCTTGTTTCCATCATTAATAGTACGGGTACAGGACAGAGGCAAGAAGCCTGAGGCCCCTTCAGGAGGCCTAGACACTGATTTCATAGTCATCGATGATGATGTGAGCTCTCCTAGCTCAAAGCTGAGGGAGGTCATTTAGGAGCAGAAAGCCGAAATAGATGCATTGACGAACAAGTTGCAAAGATCTCAATGGGTCATAAACTATTTGGAGCAGTGAAACAAATAACTGGAGGATCAACATACAGTCATGGAGTTACAAAACATTTAGCAAAACCGCCAAGCTGCCCAAAGGAGGAGGATAGAGTTCACTTCATTGGAGTAGGAGATAGAGGTTGATCGAAAGACTTGGCTTGAGAGGGTCAATATTCATCTTGAGAAGCTATTGGCGAAGGCAAATAAAGACAAGGACATGCTCAGGCACATGAAAAATCATTATCGGACACGAACTCATGTTTGCAAAGCAAGGATCAAAATCCTGAGGGCAAGACTAAGGAGGGCACTAAAATGACGCAAAAGACATGATAGGCTCCAAATATTGGCTGAAGCTTCTTTGGCTAAGCATGATACTTGATTATGGACCTTCAGTCCAAATTTCAAAAAATTTGGAGAATCTTTTGTCAATTTTGAATTTTTTGGCTTCAAAACAGATTTCCCTGCCCAACGCGTAGTGCCACTTGGCGCGCGCTTATAATTGGGAGATCCTCTAGAGGAAAAATTTATATTTCTGGATTTGTTATGAAAATTTATTCATGTTCATGAATTACCTAAGGATTTCATCAAGTTTTGGGTTGCCTAAAGGGTCAAAAACACACAAAAAATGACCTCTCTGCCACCTTTTGCACCCATAGGAAGCAGTGTTGGAAGATTAGATTTTTGGAGAGGCAAATGGCTACCAAATCTAGAAATTCCACTTTGGTGGGAAAGTAGACAGGCAGGGATTTCCAACAAGATATCTTGAGCTCAATTTGGACTTCAGGAGGACCCTCAAAATTAGCCTCAAAGTTGTGTTACGCATACAGGTTTCAGGTGGAGCGCATAGGGGAATTTGGCCTATTTTTCACTCAGCAGCTCAGAATTTCACCCAATTTTGACTAGTTTCACTTTTTCATGTAACTCTTGACTTATCTTGATGTAAATTCATGAATTTGATGTAATTTTGGCATATTGATACTCATTCATGTAGATTCATTCACTAAAAGGTGAAAAGATAGTGAATGAATCAGTTTCGTTTTATATAGAGGCAAGTTGTTTCATTGCCTATTTTTCAGTTCCTTGTTTAGATATGGTTGAAACAACTCCTAGAATGATGAGCTCGACCCCTAGAGGTATGAGAAGGAGTTAGGCTTGTCTATATCATATAATTTCTCAATCATTTTTAGGTTTGAACACTTGGGATTGCTTGACACTCCATTGTAAATCTGATTTCTGCATTTTTGGCAAAGGAAAGACCAGAGTTTTGCAGCACTTTTTGGGATTCCTGTGGCTCTATGTTCTGATGGTGTTCCTCTCTATGTAACTTTTGAGTTCACTGAAATTTATGTGCATCATTTTCTTCTCTGTTAGCTTCTGAAATTAAACAAATGAGTGATAAAGGTAGAATTCATTAGCTTGTTGTGCTCTGCCTGTTAGTTTTTTTTAATTTTCAATGTTTTCTTCAGTTTGAAGAGGATTCTTGATACCCTCTTTCCCTATTCAGCTTCTCACCAGTCTGATACCTCCATATTTACAAATCTAAGCATCAAAATGATTGCCTTTCTCACCCCAATCAGAACTCTGCAAAACTAGCCTTCATCCCCAGACCCAAATTTTCCTTTCCCTTGATTCCAACAAAACTTCCAAAAATCAAATCAAATCCTTGCACTTCATACCTAGCCTAACATTAGAAGATATTTCAGTCATCTCAAGCCGTCATCGATCATAATTTGTTGAGATTGACCCGGAGAGAGCCCTCTCCTGTCCTCATAGGGCTAGCTACGAGGTTGAGCGTGGTTTGATGTTGGTCCTGGATCCTGCCTTTTCAGCCTGAGGTAAATCTAGGCACTAACAGGAACTAATTGAGGACTTAGAGGATTCTTAGGACTTAGTTGAGAAGATTGAGGATCTGAACCAGAATTGGAAACATTTTCCTTTTGTATAAATGTAAACCTCGAAGGCTTAAAAGAGAGAGTAAAGTAGAGTTAGTTAGTGAGAGAGTTAATAGATATGAAGTTTGGATTGTTAGCCTATTAGCATTGAAATGGAAAAGGGTTGCTAATACAGATCATGTAAAGGCAGATTAGGCCAAAGCTAGATTATAAAAACAAAGTTTTATTTGTGTCTGTACATTTGTTAATGAATGAGGAAATTGAATTCATTGTGACTTTGTGTGTCATTCCTTTTATGTGTTGAGTGATTCGTAATTGGGAATTTATGGTTCTATGTGATAAATCGTGATGAATGAATTCAAGTTGACTTTCTGAAAGTCTTTCTGAGAGACAAAAGACTTATCGTCTCGGTAGAATCCATGTGATTTCAGTCGGATTTAATAGATGTATGTACAGGTCAATTAATTACAAATATGAAGGGAAATAATACAGAGTGTATTATGTATTCCAGTTCGATGTGGTGTTAAATAAACTGAGGTATAAGTTACAGTCATAGTAATCAAAGAAGTCTCAGCACATTACTCCTGAGCAAAGAAATGTGTTGGTAGAATTGAAATTGATAACAAGACGTTCTGGAATGGTGAGATGATGATGAAATTGAGTTATCAGTAAGTGTGAGGATAGAAGCAGACGAAGGTTTTGATAATGGTTAAAGCACTGTATTAAACCTTGGCCGTTGATCATGTTTCCACTGCTAACGTCACAGTCAACTGTGGGGGGTTAAAGTTGCGTTTAACCTGTGTGCTTGTTGGAGGGCCACAGACTGTTGGATCGATGTTGATATTGACCATTGGAATAATATCACATCACATCATTCATGAGTGAATGAGCGTGGGTATAAGAAATTGCGACATGTGATGTAAGATGATCGGGCAATTAAATGGCATGCAAGTAATGCATGTGATATCACTGCTGGGTATCATATCAAGTGTATCTTGATCAAATGGTGGAGAATTAATCTAACAACATTTGTGTGGAAAGTCAACGTAGGAGAAATTGTTGTTCAGTCGGGCACTGTTTAATTGTTGTTCAATCGAGCACTAGTCAATCGCTATTCAATTGCAAGTGTTGTTCAATTGTTCTTCAATCAGGAACTGTTCAATTGTTATTCAATTGCAGGCATTGTTTAATTTCTATTCAATCGATGTTGTTCAATTGTTGTTCAATCCTACATCATCTTGCTTCATTTTTAAGTGAGCTGGGAAATGTGCCAAAGCCATGGAAAAATTGAAAAGGTAAAGTTAAAAGTGATTTATGTATATTTCTATAATAAACAGGATTGAGGGAAATTAACCATGGTTTGATTAGTGTTGAGACTAGAGTAAGAGGGTATGTTTAATAAGTGTGGGTTTAAGAATTAATCAGAGTTTATGAGGATTGAGTAAAGTTTCCGCTAGAGTGATTAATTAAAGTTTAGACCATTGATTAGCTTTTGAAACAATTCCACAGGAGAATTTATTAAGGGGTCCTAAACCTTAACTAGTGAAGGTTTGACTAGGCAAGATAAATGAAATTCCTCGGAATAAAGGAGATTATGCATTTTATATGCATATTGTGGGTATTGTTGGCTTAGGCTGACACCATTTTGGTATCAGAGCAGCAAAAATCTTTTCTGGGAGAAAATAAAAGTGGGTTTGTCTTTTGAAGATAATTTAGAACTTATGGAATTATTTTATTTCATAATTAAATTTGTGGACAGAGAACATAATTTGAAGAGTTTTATTTGAAAAGGAAAGAACAGGAAGAATTTTCAGGAAACCAGTGTGGCCTGGAAGAAGCAAAGAGAAGAATCAGATCTAAATCTGATTGAGGTAAAAAAGAAATTGATTTTCTTATTTAACTTTGAAATTGGTGATTGATAAATTGATTTTTGAAAGAGATAGGAAAAAATTTACTTTGGGAGAAAGTAGATCAGATTATTGGGAGGACAAATTGAAAAAATGTTTATGAAGGGATAGTGGAAAAACTGCAACATCAACATGTATTCAGAAAATTTGGACAGTGAGGTATGGTATTTATGATTTTAGTTAATTAATGATGAATTATTGATTGAAAAATGTTATGAAGATGTTTGATACTTGTAGGAAGAACAAGCAGAGTTTTTGATGATGATCGAAAGGAACCTATCCAACTAGATGTTGGAAGAAAGGAGAAAGGTGACTGAGTGCAGTAGCCAGAGGAGCAGTGATACTCTAAAAGGTTCGAGAGAGTGGAACAAGAGACAGAATACCTAGGAAGGGATCAAGCTCATCAAGGAAACTTGATAGGGTATTGAGTAGCAAGAGAATAATGCTACAAGAAAAGGCTATGTTGGAGATCACCAATCAAGCATGGATGAGCTCGTGAAGCAAGATGTCCATGTAAGGTCATAGAAGAGGTTCTAGAGAATGCCATATAGGTAAGATGAGTAATGAGGAGTGAGAGATAAATATTGCAATGATGAGGAGTTGGAGATACTAAAGGGATGGCTAGAAGAGAAAGAGAATGAAACCGAAGACATGGATGGAGAATGAGGAAACATGTCAAATGGAACCCATTGCAAAATAAATAGAATTCCAAGCAGATAAACGAGTTCAAAGAAATTGAACAAATACATATTTCTTTGTTGGAAAAGGAGAGACTCGAAGGAATTAAGTCATAGCAAAGAGGATTTGCTGAAACCCAGAAAGTCCATTGTGAAATATTGGAGACAGAGAAGCTCTAAAGAGTTGAGCTACAACAAAAGGAAAATGTTGGAGAAGGTGTTGAAGTTTTTGTATGTGAACCAAAATAGAGACCATTACTTTTTGAAAGTGATGAAGAGACAAAGGATTTGAATCATATGAATGATTCAGAGTAACCAAAAGACTTGATGTTTGAAGCATCAACCGAGACCGAAAGGTCTTGTATTTCTAAAACTAATGATTTGTGTATGGGTGCACGTACAACACATGGTGATGAGAAAAATTTAGAGTTTGTTAAGAATGAGGAGCAAAATCTGAAATCTGTTCAGATTAAGACTGAGATAGCAAGATCTCAGAAACAAAAGGAGACAAGAAGTTCTCATGGAAATATGCAGTAGAATATTGGAGCTGGTAATAGTGAAGATTGGAATAGCAGATATGAGTTAAGACATGAACATAAATAAAAGGTATTTACTGTTCCTAATGAGTTTGGAATACTTAAGAATGATGATTTAGATTTAACAGAAGAAATATCATTTGATGATGGGATGACAATAAGTGATGGTACTGAAAATCATGTAAAGTTTTCAAATTCTACTCCAATTAAAGTTATTTAATTATATAGTAAATTAGATCTTCAAAGAAGAAAGCTTGAAAAGTAGAGGATAAATGTTTAGGATAAATTGTTGATGAAGGATGACAATGAATTTGTCATGAATGACAATTAGGAAGAAGAAGTTGACAGGTACAGTAAATAGAAGCAGAAAATGGTCTTGGAAGACAATGTGGTAGAAACTGAAAAGGTACGAAATTCTATAAAAGACAATAATGAACAAGAGGGTAAGGATGTAAGGGTGGTAGTAGTAAGAGTAGTAAAAGTAGCAAGAATGAGAGTTAAAGAATTCAGAGTTGAAGACAATCAACAGAAAAAGGATATATTGGACAAAGAAATTGAGTTGATAAGAAGGTTAATGATGAAAGTATCTCAGAATAAGACAACTGCAAGAAAGGAAAGAAGCAACAACAAGAGGAATACAACAAAAGAATGTGAGAGCATCACAAGTGGAGCATTGTAGCATAAGATATGAAGACTTGGAAAACAACAGCAGATAACCGCGACAATAGAGCAGATGAAAGGAAAACAAATAGGAAAAGATAAATTACAGAACAAAGTATGGGATCCAGGAGGACAAATATTTGAAGCACATGATTTGGAGATCATGATTACTTTCTACTTTGGGAGTCTGATGCAGGAGAATTTGGCTCAGAACAATAATTGTATTTTAGTAGACATAGGGAGGTCTTGTGTTTTAAGGAAGTTGGTTTCCTAAGTGTTGAATTAATGTAATTAATTAGGTTTTGAGTGATTTTAATGAAAATAGGAATTAATTAAGTATTGTGAGGATATTTGTAAATGTTCCCGAATGTAGGAGAACGTAAGTGATGATGAGTAATTAGTATGGATTGAGATATTGTAATCTTAGACATTAGTTCATGATTGATGGAGGATCCTTAAGACTAGTTGAAAGTTGAGATCCTTACGGGATGAAGAAGATATTTTAGGAAGTAGTTGAGGACCTACTAGATTCTTAGGATTTAGTTGAGAAGATTGAGGACTTGAACTAGAATTGGAAACAAAGTCCTTTTGTATAAATGTAAACCTTGAAGGCTTAAAAGAGAGAGTCAAGTAGAGTTAGTTAGTGAGAGAGTTAATAGGTAGGAGGTTTAGATTGTGAGCCTGCGGGCATTGAAACAAAAAAGGGCCACTGACACAGGTCATGTAAAGGTAGATCAGGCCAAAGCTAGATTTTCAAAACAGAGTTTTATTTGTGTCTGTACATTTGTTAATGAATGAGGAAATTGAATTCATTGTGACTATGTGTGTCATTCCTTTTATGTGTTGAGTGATCCTTAAATGGGAATTTATGGTTCTGTGTGATAAACCGTGATGAATGAATTTAAGTTGAATTTCTGAAAGTCTTCTTCAGTTACAAAAGACTTATCATCTGGGTAGAATCCATGTGATTCCAATCAGATTTAATAGATCTATGTATAGGTCAAGTAATTACAAAATCTGAAGGAAGGGAAATAATACAGATTGTTTTATGTATTCCAGTTCGAAGTGGTGTTAAAGAAACCAATGTATAAGTTATAGGTAGAGTAATAAAAAAAGTCTCGGCACACTATTCCTAAGTGGAGAAATATGTTGGCAGGATTGAAATTGATAACAAGATGTTCTAGAATGGTGAGCTGGCAATGAAATCAAGTTGTCAGTAAGTGCGGGGATAGGAGCAGATGAAGGTTTTGATCATGGTTAAAGTGTCATATTAAACCCTGGCCGTCAATCGTGTTTTGAACCGCTGCTGTCATAATCAACTGTGGGGGGATAAAGTTGTGTTCCCCCATGTGTTTGTTGAAGGGCTGCAGACCATTGGATCGATGATGATATTGACCGCTGTATTAATATCGCATCACATCTTTCATGAGTGAATGAACGTGGGTGGAAGAAATTGGGACATGCGATGTAACATGATCAGGCAATTTAATGTTGTGCAAGTAGTCCATGTGATATCACTGTTAGGTATCAGATCAAGTGTATCTTGATCAAACAGTGGAGAATTAATCTAACAAGATTTGTGTGGAAATTCAACATGGGAACAATTGTTGTTCAATTACTGTTCAATCAGGCGTTGTTCAATTGTTGTTCAATCGAGCTCTATTCAATTGTTGTTCAATGGTAAGTGATGTTCAATTGTTGTTCAATCAGGCGATATTCAATTATTGTTCAATTGCAGGTGTTGTTCAACTGTTGTTCAATCAGTGTTGTTCAATTGCTGTTCAATCTTGTGTCATTTTTAGGTGAGCCTCGGGAAATGTGCTAAAGTCGTGGAAAAAGTAGAAAGGTAAAGTTAAAAGTGATTTATGTATATTTCTATAATAAAGTGGATTAAGGGCAATTAACCATGGTGTGATTAGTGTTGAGACCAGACTAAAAGGTTATGGTTGATAAGCGCGGGTTTAAGAATTAATCAGAGTTTATGAGGATTGAGTAAAGTTTTTGCTGGAGTGATTAATTAAGGTTTAGACAATTGATTTTCTTTTGAAACATTTCTGCATGATAATTTATTAAAGGGTCTTAAACCTTAACTAGTGAAGGTTTGACTAGGCATGATAAATGAAATTCTTGGGAATAAATGAGATTTTGCAGTTTATATGGATACTGTGGGTATTGTCGGCCTAGGCTGGCATCAGATGTATAAAGACCACTTTGGAAAACCGAAAAGAAGGAAAAATACCTATATTATATTTACAAGAGATGACTGAAGCACATATTACTCTACTGCATAAAATAAACCTTAATCTATGAAAGTGAATGCGAGGAATAGATCCTAACCCCTCTTGAAGAAAATAAATGGTAGAAAAGTAATCCCAATCTATATTTAATAGAGTAAATTGAAGAAAGAAACTTTGATCTATCTTGTAGGAGAAAAATAATTTTATTCTCGACAAGGTATATTCTATTCTGTTAGTGCCTAGATTTACCTCAGGCTGAAAAGGTAGGATCCAGGGCCAACATCAAACCATGCTCAGCCTGGTAGCTAGCCCTACTAGGTCAGGAGAGGGCTCTCTTCGGGTCAATCTCAGCAAATTATGATCGATGAGGGCTTGAGATGACTGATAGAAATACTGATTTTAGGCTAGGTATATGTACAAGAGAGTTTGATTTAATAAAATGATGTTTTGTTGGCTCAGATGGAAAGATAGATTTTGGGTGTGGGGAATGAGGCTCAGTCCTACAGAGATCTCAATGGGGCAAGGTAGGAAATTGTTTTTGGCACTTAAAATTGAATGAGGTGGAAGGAATAGATAGGTGAGGTGTTGAAGGGGACAAGAGCAATCATGGATCCTCCCCAAACAACTGAAAACATCAAATAACTAAAGAAAACTTCAAGTAGAGCACAGCAATTTCAATGGATTCTACTTGCACTCTTGTTTGTTTAGTTCAGAAGAAACAACATAGAGAATGGCATACATAACACATAAGAAAATTCACAATTACAAAGAAAAGCATTGTACCAAGACAAATTTCCACATGAATCCCAAAGCGTGCTACGAATCCTGGTCTCAATTCCTTAGCCAAAATGAAAATATGAGTGTACAATGAAGTTCTTTCCTTTCTCAAGAGTCCAACCATGCTAATGACTAAAAAAACATAAGATATAGGCAAAAAACAACTCGTCCGAGCCTCCAAGGGTCGAGCTCATGAGTTTAGCAGCTATTCTAACTAATTCTAAATTGAGAACTACAAATTAGGCAGTGGAACAGCATGCCTCTAAAAACTAAGGAACTGATTCATTTAGTTGCAAACTGACTTCTTATGGATGAATCTACCTCCATGAGTAAAAATTTGACATAATTACATCATGATCCATTAATGTACCTTAAATTACATCACAAATTTGACATTAAGAAGGTGAAAAAGTCAAACTAGAAAAAGCTGGGCGAAAAACAGAGTATACTTGGTCAAACTGGCAAAATTTTCCCTATTCGCCATGCCTGATTTCTCTATGCATAGCGCCTATTTGGAGCCACTTTTGAAGGCCTTCCTAGTGTCCAAATGAGCTCCAGGTGTGCTTGTTGGAAAGTTCTACCTATCTAAGTTCCAACCCAAGTGGAATTTTTCAATTTGGCCTCCATTTGACTCTCCAAAATTCAGTTCTCCCAACACTGCTTCCTGTGTGTCAAAATAGGGGTAGTAAGGTCATTTTTTGAGTGTTTTTGACCTTTTTGAGGGCTCAAAACCTGTCAAAATTTCTTTCCCATTGGTAGGCAAGGATATTTTTCCATGAAAAATCCAAAAATTCTAGGTTTCTATCATTTGGAGGCTCCCATCAAAAGCGAGTGCCAGGTGGCACGGCGCATAGAGTAGAAAATTCTGTTTTTTGTGCCAAAAATTTAAAAAATGCAAAAAGTGTCCCAAATTTTTCGAAATTTGGGCTAAGTCTTCTCCATCAAGCATTTTGTTGGGCCAAGGAAGCCTCAGCCAATATCTAAAGTCCTTCATGCTCCTTTTGCCTCCTTGATGCTCTCTTCAATTTTGCCTTCAAGCTCCTGATTCTAGCCTTGAAAATTTTGTTTCTTGCCATATAATGATATGCCATATGTCTCAACAATGTCTTCTCCTTGTTGGCCTTGTCCAATAACCTCTCTAAGTGGATATTAGCTCTTTCAAGCCATGACTCCCAATCGGCACTGACCCCTTGCTCAAGTGAAGTGAGCTCCACCCATTTGGGCAGCTTGGTGATTCTCGAATATGTTTTCCACCTCTTTGAGGCCTCCTGGGTGCATGTACCTCTGTTGGAGAGTCACTGTGTGTCTCTTCTTCATGATCATATGACGGATTAGATTCCATCTCTGCTAGCAAGTGAGTTTTCTTGATGAAAAAGAGGAAAATTATGGTTTTTCTTGATTTTCTGCCACCAAGGGTAAAGTGATATGAGGGACTATAGAGGGAGGGAAAAATGAGGGATTCTAAGACTGTTAGGATAGGGTCTATTTAGGGAAACAAGGGATTAGGGAGTGATATGGGAGTTTTAGGGATAACAGCTAGGGTTTGGGAATTTGTATTTTAGGAATTGGGAAATGGGAATTGGGATAGGGATAGATGATTTTTAGAAATATGAGAGTTTAGGGAATGGGGGGAATAAGGTGAGGAAATGAGTGGAGTGAAATGGTGAGGGAATATGAACTTGGCATCAAAATAACCACAACAAACCCTAGGCAATAATTTCTTGGGAAATGGCGAAAGGGTAGGGTTTGATCTTCCTATTAAACAACCACCATAAATTGAAAAGAAAACTCCTTTATTGACAGTGATGTGAGCTTAACTTAATTTCATAGTGGAAGTGTTGAGAGTTTTAGGTGATCTGATGAAGTTTTTGAGAAAATCAGGCTTGGCAGCTCTATGCACCGCGCCTCAAACCCAACATGCCGTGCGAGTGTAAATTTGCACTGGAAATTGCAACCCAATGTGTAGCTCTTTTTTCAGGATATTTTTAGAGGCCTTCCCGGTGTCCAAATTGGGCGTGAGATAGCTCGTTGGAAATATTATTGATTCTAATTTCTAACTAGAATTTTTAAATTTGCAGTTCATTTGCCTTGTCAAAGATCAAATCTCAAAATACTGGTCAAAATGTGCAAAATGAGGCTGCCTAAAGGCAGAGTGCTATTTCGGTCAACTCTTGAAGGTCTTTGTCAACTCCAAATTGAGCTCATGATAGCTCATTGGAAATCTCTTTGTGTCTATTTATCACTGGACTCATCAGGCAAGTCATTTGGCCAACCAAGCTAGGAGAAAAATTGATTTTCCCAAGGTCACTTCAGAGGTGCATCAATTCTCTCGAGGCAACTGTATTTTTGACATTTCTATAAAACCATGACACCTGTGTAAAAATTAAGGAGGCTTTTTCTTCCTTGACCTATTTTGGACACAAACCTCTCTTAGTTTTCCCAAATTTATCTTTCCTTGCTCAGAAACATCGTTGGAGTAAACCTATCCCGATGAACAGTGGATTTGTCGAAATGAAGTGAAATGAAGGGGATAAGGGGCTTCTAAATTCTTGAAAAAATTTTGGGAAGTAGGGAGTGATGTTAGGAAGTAGAGGGAAGTGGAATTTCAAATATTGAGTGAGGGGAAGGGGTCCAAAAGTGAAAAACACAGATCTAGCCTAGAAAATTGCCAAGTTGTAGCAAGAAACAGGGTTTGTGCGAAAATGAAGAATTTGAGGGATATCAGTGGTGGGAAGTGTTTAATAAGGTACATTAAGGATAGGGGAAGGTGCGTGAACATCAAGATACAAGTTTTGCTAATTATTTGACCATCCAAGAGAAATTTCCTTCAAAACCCTAGGAGAGGGAAATGAACCTTACCGAGGCACAACTGAAGCATGAACAAGGTGTAAAATGACCCAGTGGAACTTGACATGATGATGAAAATCCTGTAAATGATGGTACACTCATCTGAATGGTGACATGGACCGAAATTTGGACAACTTTGAAAGGAGTTAAAGCAAACCCTAGACCTAATGCCTAGTGACCAAATTTTGCTTGAAGACTCACTGAAATGACAAAATTTGACCTTGACACCTTAAAATCACTTTGTAAGAGCATCTTTGATCACTGGAGGAAGGCTGAAAAGACTGACACTAACATTGGCTCCAGTGGGGATGGTAGCTCCTTGGAGGTGCCAAGAACTACAGATCTTTGGAAAGCAGACAATGCCTTCATCCATTGGGCAATGGAGTCAAAAGCTGAAGCTGAAATGCATGACTAAAAACTGATGAATTGATGACACAAACTGACTCTAACTCAACTAAAAACTGATTTGATACTTAAACAAAACCGACAAACTGAAAAGGATGCTCAAAGTAGAGCTTATTTATCAAAACCTACTCTAACAGTTTCATTCATCACCTGATCAAGTGAAATGAAACAATCAATGCAACCAAGTAAGTATTCTAGCTGCTGTTTGAATTCTCCGCAAGTGCTTTCTTATGAACAACAAGAGAGAACTACTGAAAGGAAACCCCCATGAAAACTTGTGAACAGATCCGTTGAATACTATGGATTCTCTATCTGCCTCCAAAAACACTGCATAAGGATCTCGAAATTCATGCACACTGGGACTTAGCTCATCCAATGGATTACTTCTCTTCTCTTCATACCATGAATGCAAACTTTGATCTGAGCTTTGTGATGAGACTCCTGCTAAAAATGACAAAGAGATCGGCTCCCGGATCAAGTTTGTATTAGTACACATTTCAAGCTCACATGTAGTCAATGGAGATGGACTATGATTGCAGACATCATTCAACACATCAGCTATTGGATCATGAAAAACATGAAAAGGCTGCTACAACCCATTTTCTATTGGTACCAATGTGATTACATGATTCCCTACATGCTTCTATTCTTTACTGAAGATGTACTATGCAATTTTCCCCTCAAAAACTGAAATGATTCAAAAGAGAAAGGTACGGAATCATCTTGCATCATTTGATCATATGTGCCAACTTCCAAGTCTTCATCTACAACTTGACAATCAATGGCATTTGGGGGTTGTAAATCTAGATATGAGAAGTCTTGAACAAGGTTTTCATTGCCCTCAAGATGGTCTAGATCAAGACTTGTCGACAATTGATTTCTGATTGCATGAATGTTGTCTCTGATGAACTAAAACGAAGCAAAACAAAAAGGCAAAGATCCTTCACTTACTTCAAAATTTGCTACACTTTCCTTGTCATTGTCATAGCTAATATGCATCAGTTGATCACTATATTCGAGCTGTTGTAAGTGAACTTCTTCCTCCCACAAACTAGCTGCTGGTTTGTCTGCAAGATTAGCTTCTGTTTAGAGAACATAATCATCATCATACAGATCAAACTGAGGAAAATCATCACTATAAAATACATCATCAAGCATACATGTAATATCAACAGATCTCTCTTCTCCAAGATGATCTAACAAACAATAATTATCAGATCTATGACAACTGGGATAAGAAAGAAGAGGTTTTGGATCAGCAACTTGTTCTTCTTCAATCAGCAAGCCATGGGCTTAAACACTATACTCATTCCTTGTGGTGATCCTTTGCATCATCTCTTCCACTGCACTTGCCAAAATGTCAAGCTTTACCTCTAGAGATGTTGATTCCTCCGGATCTATGTTTTTCATCTCTTTTTCCTTCAACTTTTCCCTTCGGATCAGCAAATGAGCCTCTACATCTACTACACTATTTTGCATCTCTTCAAGTGTTGCAAGGTTCCTTTCTCTCGGCTAAAACTCCATTTCCGGATCAAAGGCACCCAAGTAGTACAAGAGAGCGGATCCAAGAGGAGGTCTTATATTAACCAGCATCGAAAAATAAACTTGGTTAAATCTGGCATAAAATTGTTGTACTATCTCCCCTGGCAGTCTTTTCAGTTGGTTATACTCTTCGATAATCAAGAAAGGGTTCTATTTGACCACCCACCTGTCGAGGAAAACTTTGATGAATTGCTGGAGATCTGAGATGCTTGTGTCAAGCAGGGTTTTGAACCAACTCTTGACTTTGCCTCACAACAAAAGAGCAAAAAGTCTAATACTGACATCTTCTTCATCAAATTCAAAAAGGTCAAGAAAGGACTCAAAATTCAATACATGTCTCTCAGCAGTGATATTGTCGCATTCACCATCAAATCTTGGTAGATATAGGTCATGATTTTTAGGGAAAGCATGGGATATAGGAGGTAAAATCAGATGCTTGTATTGATATGGAATTTTACAAGGTATAGGGGTATGTACAAAAGGTATAAAATCAGTCTTGGTCTCTTGAGGCTCATCAGTTTGAAGCCAGTCATCACAAGATTCGGAAAAAGGGTCTTGATCAAGCTTAAAGGCATGCAAATCTTTGGTATTTACAATCTTCAAAGGGAAGGAATCAAATGTAGGCCGAGAATCTCTTCTCAAACATAGTATACTTTGCAAAGCCTTCTTGACATTCTTGGAAAAAGAGAAGAAATAATTTATGACAAAGAAAAAAATGTCTTCGATGAAATTCCAACTTGAATACCTGATCTTTCCATATTGTCCCTTCATGTTTCTACTGGTCAGGTTCATCCTCCAGTGGAGTCCTTGGATCTAATCTTGAAACTGATTTGGAATTGCCAGGTGAATGATTTCAGCCTTGCGATGTTTGATCATTGTCCACCATCAACAATCAGATTTGAATTTGATTACATTTTATTGAGGAAACTAGATGTTCAGTTCATAAACTTGACTAGAGATTGACTGAAGCAACATTCATCTACTTTCGCTAATGCAAAGCAAGAGCGTTTCAAAGGCTACCTAGCTAACTTCAGGCTCTGTTTGTAGTTTATAAAGCAAAATAATGATAATAAACTTCAGTCCCCAGTATGGTCACCACTATGTTAGTGCCTAGATTTACCTCAGGCTGAGAAGGTAGGATCCAGGGCCAACATCAAACCATGCTCAACCTGGTAGCTAGACCTACCAGGTCAGTAGAGGGCTCTCTCCGGGTTAATCTCAGCAAATTATGATCAATGAGGGCTTGAGATGACCATTAGAAATACTGATTTTAGGCTAGGTATATGTGCAATAGAGTTTTATTTAATAAAATGATGTTTTGTTGGCTCAGATGGAAAGATAGATTTTGGGTGCGGGGATTGAGGCTCAGTCCTGCAGAGATCTCAATGGGGCAAGGTAGGCAATTGTTTTTGGCACATAAAATTGAATGAGATGGAAGGAATAGATAGGTTAGGTGTTGAAGAGGGCAAGAGAAATCATGGATCCTCCCCAAATAGCTGAAAACATCAAATAACTAAAGCAAACATCAAGTAGAGCACTGCAATTTCAATGGATTCTACTTACACTCTTGTTTGTTTAGTTCAGAAGAAACAACATAGAGAATGGCATACATAACACATAAGAAAATTCAAAATTACAAAGAAAAGCACTATACCAAGACAAATTTCCACATGAATCCCAAAGAGTGCTACAAATCCTGGTCTCAATTCCTCAGCCAAAATGAAAATATGAGTGTACAATGAAGTTCTTTCCTTTCTCAAGAGTCCAACCATGCTAATGACTTAAAAAACATAAGATATAGGAAAAAACAACTCATCCTGGCCTCCAGGGGTCAAGCTCATGAGTTTAGGAGCTGTTCCAACTAAATCTAAATTGAGAACTACAAATTAGGCAGTGGAACAACATGCCTCTAAAAACTAGGGAAATGATTCATTTAGTTGCAAACTGACTTCTTATGGATGAATCTACCTCCATGAGTGAAAATTTGACATAATTACATCATGATCCATCAATGTACCTTAAATTACATCACAAATTTGATGATAAGAAGGTGAAAAATTTAAACTGGCAAAAGCTAGGCGAAAAACAGAGTATACTTGGTCAAACTGGCAAAATTTTCCCTATGCGCCACGCCTGATTTCTCTATGTGTAGTGCCTATTTGGAGCCACTTCTGAAAGCCTTTCCGGTGTCCAAATGCGCTCTAGGAATTCTTGTTGGAAAGGTCTACCTTTCTACTTTCGAAATCAAGTGGAATGTTTCAATTTGGCCTCCATTTGCCCCTCCAAAATTCAGTTCTCCCAACACTGCTTCCTGTGTGTCAAAATAGGGGCAATTAGGTCATTTTTTGAGTGTTTTTGACCCTTTTGAGGGCTCAAAACTTGTCAAAATTTCTTGGCCATTGGTAGGGAAGCATATTTTTCCATGCAAAATCCAAAAATTCTTATTTTTTGTCATTTGGAGGCTCCCATCAAAAGCACGCGTCAGGTGGCGCGACGCATAGAGCATAAAACTCTATTTTTTGTGCCAAAAATTTAAAAAATGCAAAAACTGTCCCAAATTTTTTGAAATTTGGGTTGAGTCTTCTCCATCAAGCATTGTGTTGGGCCAAGGAAGCCTCAGCCAATATATGAAATCCTTCATGCTCTGTTTTCCTCCTTAATGCTCTCTTTAATTTTGCCTTCAAGCTCTTGATTCTATCCTTGCAAACTTTGTTTCTCACCATATAATGATATGCCATATGTCTCAACAATGTCTTCTCCTTGTTGGCCTTCTCCAACAACCTCTCTAAGTGGATATTAGCTTTTTCAAGCCATTACTCATGATCGGCACTGACCCCTTGCTGAAGTGAAGTGAACTCCACCTATTTGGGCTGCTTGGCGATTCTCGAATATGTTTGCCACCTCTATGAGGCCTCCTGGGTGCATGTACCTCTTTGGGAGAGTCATTGTATGTCTCTTCTTCATGATCATATGATGGATCAGATTCCATGATGAAAAATAGGAAAATTATGGTGTTTCTTGATTTTCTGCCACCAAGGGAAAAGTGATATGAGGGACTGTAGAGGGAGGGAAAAATGAGGGATTTTAGGACTGTTAGGATAGTGTTTATTTAGGGAAACAGGGGATTAGGGAGTGATATGTGAGTCTTAGGGATAACAGCTAGGGTTTGGGAATTTGTATTTTAGGAATTGGGAAATGGGAATTGGGATAAGGATAGATGATTTATAGAAATATGAGAGTTTAGGGAATGGGGGGAATAAGGTGAGAAAATGAGTGAAGGAGCGAAAGGGTGAGGGAATGGCAAAATGAACTTGGCAGCAAAATAACCACATCAAACCATAGGTAACAATTTCTTGAGAAATGGCCAAGGGTAGGGTTTGATCTTCCTATTAAACAACCACCATAAATTGAATGGAAAACTCCTTTACTAATAGTGATGTGAGCTTAACTTACTTGCACAGTGGAAGTGTTTAGCGTTTTGGGCGAGTTGATGAAGTTTTTGAGAGAATTGGGCTTAGAAGCTCTATGCGCCATGCCTCAAACCCAACGTACCATGCCTTCTCTACACGTCATGCTAGTGTAAATTTGCATTGGAAATTGCAGGCCAATGCGCCGCGCTAGTTATGTGCGCCACGCCAGTTGCCCAATGCATAATGCTTCTTTAAGGAGACTTTTGGAGGCCTTCCTAGTGTCCAAATTAGACTCAGGATAGCTCGTTGGAAATTCTATTGAGTATACTTTCTAACCCAGCTCAAAATTTTCAATTTTGAGTTCATTTTCCCTGTCAAATATCAAATCTCCAAAGACTGGTCAAAATGGGCAAAATGAGGCTGCCTAAAGGTAAAGTGCTGTTACGGTAAGCTTTTGAAGGTCTTCCTCAACTCCAAATTGAGCTCATGATAGCTCATTGGAAATCTCTTTGTGTCTAGTTATCATTGGACTCATCAAGTAAGTCATTTTTCCAACCAGGCTAGAATAAGACTTGATTTTCCCAAGGTCACTTCAGAGGTCCATCAATTCTCCCGAGGCAACTGCATTTTTAACATTTCTCTAAAACCATGACACCTGTGTAAAAATTGAAGGATTTTTTTCTTCCTTTGCCTATTTTAGACAAAAACCTCTTTTAGTTTTCCCAAATTCATATTTTCGTACTGAGAAACACCATTGGATTAAAACCTATCCCGATGAACAGGGGATTTGTCGAAATGAAGCGAAATGAAGGGGATAAGGGGCTTCTAAATTCTTGAGAAACTTTTGGGAAGTAGGGAGGGATGTTAGGAAGAAGAGGAAAGTGGAATTTCAAATATTTAGTGAGGGGAAGGGGTCCAAAAGGGCGAAGCACAAGTCTAGCAAAGAAATTTTAGGCACATGGTAAAGAAATTTATGTAATGTTACATGATAGTTATAGGATTACTCCAAGATGCCTAGTATTGCTACACGATTGCATCTAAGAGAAATATCATGGTTCTAAGAGTAGTTTGAAGGTGGTAGAAGGTGGTAGGAAGTTTTGGAATGGTGTGAGGGACCTTTCCTAAGCATAAATATATTCAGTAGACCAACCTGTGCAAGGAAAAAGAACAAAATTAATAATATCCTCTAGCTCAGTGGTGTAATTTCTAGAATGTATACAATTTGCAAAGCGAGTATAAATGGAAGGTGGAATGTTGAAGAAGTTATTATAATGCATAGGAAATGGTTATATTCTAATCTAAGAAATAATAGACCTAATCTACCCACAAAATAAATGTTTAGTTGACAAAGACAACGTCATTAAATGACTGCTAAAACACTTATTGCAGAAAGCAAAAGACATGTGAAAGGATGAGTTGAATTTGAAGAAAAATATAACTCTTTGCTAAAAGATAAATTAATTTTAGTTATTTTAAACACATGGTACATAACCAAGCTTCCAAAGGGAGCTCACTCGCTAACCTGTAGAGACAATTTTTTTGTTATAAATTAGATTTACATAGCAATGAACTAGTAGGCTAAACAAGGTACCCATATGCCTAAGCAAATCAATTTAAAATTATATGGGATAAATTTTGTGATTAATTTGAATTTTCTTAGACCTTAATACAAGTGGAATCAACAGAAAAGAATCCCATTAACATGTGCTAAAATTCAGTTGAAATTTATTTCTAAAACCAGAAATTTCATAATTATGAAATAATAAACCAATCAAAGTAGCTAAATGATGAATATGACTTTGTAGAGCTACTCTAATGATGCATCATACTTGCAATTGTATAGATTGCTATCAAAACATCTTA
Source organism: Pinus tabuliformis (assembly GCA_031772625.1). Classification (NCBI taxonomy): domain Eukaryota; kingdom Viridiplantae; phylum Streptophyta; class Pinopsida; order Pinales; family Pinaceae; genus Pinus; species Pinus tabuliformis. The sequence continues at coordinate 777,710,105 of CM062812.1, read as the reverse complement.
CCTCAATTAATTAACCAATCTAACTTACAAAAAATGAATCATGAATATTAAACACATAAAAAGAAAATGGAAAAGCAAGAGATGCAAGTGAACAAGAAATGCAAAGAAGATAAATAACTTGTACGATAGGGCTTTGAGGCTCCTGGGATGGCCAAACCCAAGGATAATCATTGTATTATTAAGGAAACTAATCCTTATAAGTTGAAATGAAACCAAACTACAATATTAGAATTAATTCAAATACATCCTTGTTGGAAATGAAAGTAGAACTACTAAATAAAAAAGTTTTCTTCACAATAAGGCTAAAAAATCCATGCCCTTAGAGGATAATTTGAATTGGTACTTATATAAATTTATGGGAGGCATATTATTTATAAGGAGGTATCTTTCCCCTCCAAAATCCCTCAAAAAGTGGATTTAGTTCCCAACAATGGGAATCTTCATTAAATATTCAGTTTTGGCTTCTCCTAAAGCAAGGAACACATCCCTAGATTTTATTGTTGAGTGGAACTCAAGAATATGTTGATAATTTCTTGATATACTATTAATTTATTGGTACATTATATAGCATGTGGTGGTAGGGAACAATTGCCTAAATTATCTCATTTTGTAGATCTTGATAATTTACTTACTATTGCCTCAATATTCGGCAAAATAAATAATATTAGGCACATGATATGAAATTATCTCTAAACCTTCCTAATAACTTAGTAAAGATAAGAAAACATTATTAAGTGTAGAAGGATATATATATATAACATAGATTTTATGTGCCTAGGAAATGTTGTATGTGCCTTAATTTGTATCTAACTTGGAGGCACATCATACACCCCTACTGAAACTATTACACAACCTTTGAGAAACATATTCATCCTCCTTGCAGTATTTTTCTTCATGTATGATGGCATGTTTCATGCTTTGCTTTTTAGTCTATGTGTTTCTATTTCTACTTCTCTTCTTGCTACTCTTCATCTCTATTTCTTCCTATAGAGTCTCCAAAATGTATTCAAAATATCATCCACTTTCACCTTTACCGCCACCATTTCACTCACATGTCACAACTCCATAGCCATATAATCTTTTATTAGCCTCTATTTTCATAATTATATGGGTTACCTTTGTTTTTTCTAAAAGATAATGATTTCTAGTATTATAAGTGAATTAAATGGTTAAAACTTAGAAAAATGACATATACTTGCTAATACTTAAAAGTGGCTTGAGTTTCATGACATGTGTAGGTCATTTGGAAGCTTCCAAGGCACCCTTATGTGGCCTCCAATGCTCAAATTCGGATTACCATCAAGATATGCAAGAAGATCTGGATAAAGGTCAAATAGGATATGTGTCTCATCATTTTATATTTGAGTTGTAACTCTATGAGATTTTCTAGGGATCTAGGGAGAAAATAATGGACCTCCATTAATGAGGTAGCTTCTTATATTTTTGTATAAATAGGAGAGCCTTCTCCTTTCAAATGCATGTGCAAAGTTGGGGAAATGCTCATGTTTTGAATATAGAATTTGGATTTGGCACCATGCTCATGAGAGATGTTCACTTTGATTTGGATATGGAAATTGGAGCCTCTCAACTTTCCATCTCTCATGCTTTTGGAATGGCCACCTACAATGTGTGAGATTTATTGTTCTTTTTTAGATTTATTTATTTCATAGATTAAGATTTATTTATTTCATATATTTTCCTATGTGAGAGGTTAAGAATGATTGTCTATATTTGATTTCTACCTAGAAGTTAAGAGAAATTGTTTTTATTTTCTTTCTACCTAGAGGTTAAGAGCGATTGTTTTTATTTGCTTTCTATGTAGAAGTTAAGAGAAATTGTTTTTATTTTCTTTCATATCTTTTCCTCTGTGAGTGGTTAAGAATGATTGTTTTTCTTTCATTTGATGTAATTTCATTTCCACGCGCTATACTATAATCTCTTTTGAGTTGATTGTTGAATTAGAATAGGTGAATTTGGTCTGTCGTTATTTGGTTTTGTAGTTAGATTGATCTAAATTGAAAGTCAATTTATAGCATATACATTGCACGCATTCTTCACAAGTTTTACAAAACCCCGGGCTTGACAATTAAATGATAGGTAATTAATTTGCCTCAACATTTTGTTGTTGCTGTCAGGGAAGTGTGCATAGGAACTAGCTTTCAGTCTAGAGTTCATTTTTTAGTTTTTTCTAGATGCATGATTAAAGTATGTAGATGCATGAATCATTTAGTTGCATAACATTTTTATAAAAAAAATATAAGAAATTTTGATATTAATCATTTATGGACAAAGGATCTAGAATGCAGATCAAATAGTCCTTGGAGCACAAGGACTACATTGAGGAATGGTATCAAAACACGATTGCACCACGACATTCATCCGTTCTTCAAGAGATCTTTGCGGCACATCTAAAGGTCAAAATGATTTCTCATGTCCTCATAGACAATCACGTACATTTCGAAAATTTGAATAAGAACATTGTCGAAAGTTTAATATGTAAATGGCTCCATTGGAAACATTCATATACTTAAAAATTAAAAAAAATGAATTTCTTTCAAGTAGATAAATTAGGAAAAATAAAATTAAGCTTGATTGGTTTTTTTTTTAAAGATCTTGATTGCATTTTTTTAAAGTTTTTAGACTTTAAAATCTTTTAGAATTTTATTCATTTTCTTGCATTTTTTTCATTAACATCACAAATATTTTCAATAAAAAAATTTCATGCTTTGATTCTAAAGAAATAAAAATAAAAATAAAAAGTCATGTTAGATTTTCAATAAAAATAAATAAATAAATAAATAACATAAAAGAAAACTCTTCATGTTTTTGAATAAGGGAAATGTAAAATTTTAAATAAAAATGATCAATTATTTTTTTAAGAGAATTGAGAAATTGACTATTTAGGCTCTCATGCAACCTTTAAAGAAAAAAAAATACATTGCCTTAAAAATCAAAATCCAAAATTCATCATTTAAAAAAAAGATTAAAAAGAAATAAAATTAGATCTTGCTTTAAATTGCTGCCTATCTATTTCATTTTGAGGAGCTGCAAAAACCTCTCGTTTTTGCAGTTAAACCTAATTTAATTCCAGCACATCCATCACAATCCTGGATATTTCCCAAAGTGAACTCCTCACTTTAAGGATTTCTTATTCCCATGGCTTTAGAATCAAAAACATTGGATCTCTTGTCAAAGAAGCGATGAACGAGAGACATGTCTGCAAAGAATATCCACTCTACCATAATCAAGGATTGGAAAATTGATGATGCAAATATCAGATAAGGGTTTCTTCTTAGTTTTGAATAATGAAGGGACCTGATAGACGTGTTGCAACTGTATCCAATTAATCATCAAAAAAATGTAGGGATTCTCCATTCACAACCTATTTAGTGTTGGCAAGCAAAGAAAATCTACTTTTTCATGTCTCTAGTTGCCACCGTTGTGCCATTCACTTCCTAGAGATTCATTAATATCTTCCATACAATTCCTTTCAACCTTTGGCCTCAAATTCTTGAAGGACCACTATGCTATGCCTAATCATTTACAAGATATTATGGTCGATATTACTTGAGCAGGCTATTACTTGAGTCAATATTGATAGCATTGTGATGATCAAATTCATTGCAAGGAATGGTACCTTCACTAGAATAATCCATTCATGTAAGAAAATATCCTCCATGTTCCACTAAGAATTCTCCCTTGCTTTAAGATCTTCATTCGACGAAAAAGCCTGTTTTCCTAACATTGTAACATGTCTCTCATATAGCTCTCTCAAAAACTGTGAAAATCAAGATTCTACTAAATCAATTGATGCATCACTCGCATCTACTAAAGCTTGAACTTTGGACAGTTTCAACCTAACATCTTGCAACTCCTCAATGTACTGCTTCCTAGCATAGGCAGTCGAGCTTCGTGCTTGAGAGCAGCTTGATATTGGCAGGAGAAGCAACAACCATTATTTAATTTTAAGACCCAACAGTTACCTGAGCATTTGCCACAAATGTGTAGCATCTTAAAAACGCTAGTTTTAATATGATTTTTGGCCAGATGAAAATGAATTTGAAAAAACTAAAACGTGGGTTTTTCTCAGAATAGGGTTAATAATAAAACACGGAAATGATTTTCTCAAATTTGTAATCTATTAGGATATATTTGGGATTCTCTAGAGCCTTACCTGGCAAATTGCGTTAGAAAAAAGCATTTTTCAATGAACGCATAGACAATAGTTGCGGCCCTGATCTGATTTTCCTAATTTGGAGGAGGTAGATCTGCCATGGAGATACTCAAATGTTAGTGGCTCAACTCTTGATACACATGATGGTTTTGTTTTCGAGTATAGCAAGGATCGAGATCTGTTCTACAGCTATGGCTTCTGCGAAGGAGTCCATTGAGGGATTTAGCAGTGTCCAGATTCCTTCGAGCTCAGTTTCATTTGGATCCATTAAGTTAGAAAGAAATTTGGAGAGTGGAGGGAGATCTAAGAGCACTCTTGTTCCCATTAATCGACCAGATGGTGGAGGCAAGAGAGTCATTTTCCCTATCAGACTTTATGCCAATCACTTACACGTTAGTTTTAACCCAGGAGTGAAAATTTTCCGTTATGACTTCATTAAAATGATTTTCATGGCAATTTTGTTTTCTTTTTATTACGTTGTTTCTTATTTTTTGTGTTATATATTTTTTTGTTACGTTGTATTTTTTTTTTTTTTAATAATGTTATATGATATTTATGTTATATGTTACATTTTTTTATGTGTTTTAATGTTTAATGTATAATGTTATGTTTTTTTCATATATATTTTAATGTTATGTTTTTTTTTGTTATGTATGTTATGTTTTATATTGTACATTTATTAGATATCATTTTTTGGGATTCAACTGTGTTAAGTAAGTCATTCATCCTTGAGCTACAGGGGATCTGGGATGCAGGACCTCCCGGGAAGTCCTGGTTACTAGGTGCAAGCCTCGGAAGTGATGATTGATGCTATGTGATTCATTTCACTAGTTTCAATTCCACTTCTTCACCCCTGTGAGCATCACCCGATGCAATGATTGCTAAGTGGACTATTCAAAAATCATGATAATTAGTCAATTACGACTACCTCTCATTGAAATGGTCATAGATGAATGACTTACTTAACGCAATTGAATCGCAAAAAATGATATCTAATATAATGCACTGCGAAAACCCCAAATAAAAAGTACTTAATTGTACATTTATGTTATAGGATTTTTTTTTCTTGTTAAATTTGTTTTTATATATATTATAGTTTGTAGATAGATTTTTCTTGTTATGTGTTTTTTTTATGTACATCTATTTTATCTTTATTTTTTTCAGTTTTGTAAATATTTCATTAATTTTTAGATGTGTGTTTTACTATTAATTTTTTTCTTAAGAAAATTGCCTTGGGAAATTGTCATAAACAATTTTATGTGAAATTCATTTAGTGACTGGAGCAAATTGAGAAAAATTTAATGTGATGGTCCACTCAAACACACCTATCGAAGCAAGAAATAAAAAAATATATATGTATAAAAAAATATAAAAGATAAAAAATAAAAAAATGAAATTTCCTAATTGCTAATGTTTTTGGAAGAGGCATTGGTCAATTTGAAGATTGGATTGGTTATTTGTTTATAACAAAAATGCATAGATATGTGTACTTAACTGTCTGTTTAGGATTTTAGCTATATAAACTGTGCAATTCTGCAGCTGAACCACAATTCTGTAGCTGAAAAACAATTATGCGGCTATGTATTTAACTCAATAATCTACTTGTCAACAATGAATTCTAATCAGAAAATCAGGATCAAAATTTGTTGGTTTTGTCTAGATTATGTTTTCAAGCATGATGCATGAAAGAAGAAAAACTATGAAGGTGCTTTATCTGCAAGATCGATTGATGAATTTTTTATCAAAGATTCTTTTGCAGGAATCATTAAGCATTCACAAATAATAGTTCTTTATCTGTATGAAATGTTATGATTAAAACATAAATGGAGGAAATTGTTTACCTATGCACATCGTCATTTTTTTAGAAATAAAATTTATTATCGCAATTGTGAAATTGGACTAACCATTTGAAATGAACACACGTCATGAACTTGTCAATGAAGCCAATTTTTCGTATGTATGTAGTGAAATTAATCACTTCTTTTTCAACACACTTACTTTGTTGCAGTGTTAGTGCCATGTTTATTTTTAGGTTCCAGGGCAATCAGAGAATTGAAGGAAGCCAATTTATGCATGATTCATTTTCTACGACCAATTTAGAGAAACATGAACCAACTGAATCCATTTCTATCATCCATAAATGCCATCACCTTTCATCTCCAAACTCATAAGCTATCCAAGAATTTTCACTAAGCATCATCATCACCATTTTCCTTGCAAGTGTCGCATGTTTTCCACTTACATTTTCCATTCACATTTTCATAATTTCCATTAAGACATTCAACTCGCTTACATGTTGATTTGTCCTTTTGCTTTCAGTTCACTTGTTTACCCTCTTCTCATTTTCCTTTCCATTAAATAAATCTTGCTTGATGCAAATTTTCCATATATATTCCTTCCAAAATCATTTCATACTCGTGTTAGATGATGGAGGATCCATTAAGGCCTCCCTTGTAACAAGTCTTGTCCTATTGACATCAACACATTATCTAGGTTCAGGGCTAGAGTCTTTATTAGTACCTTGAGACTTCTATGCATCAATGACAAGTTTTCTCAGTGACAATTATGGGAATACATCAATGTCCCTTGATCGTTAGATGTTGCAAGTGGGTCAACATGAACTCATCTATTCACACTTTGCAAGATGCACTTAGGTACCTTGGCACTCGTTGACATTAACAACGAGTTTGCCTCACATTGGTTAACAGAATTCATTAATGGTTGGTAATCCAATGACTTCTCTTCATGCTCGACAACAACACATTCATTCACATGACTAGAATTGTACCATCGAGTTTTTAGCAAATGAAGACTATATCATTTCAGCATTTTGTAGAAGATACAGTAGATTTAGTAGCAGCAATAAAGACTCCACCTTCTCTTCCTCATCCACCATTTATGCAACCAAGAAGCAGATGAAATTATACATTATATTCCATGATCCAGCAGCAGTTACAACTTCTCTACATATGCACAGTTTGTCCACTTCCTAGGTAGGTAAAACTGTGTTCTTTTCTAGCTTTTAATCATAGAACTCCTTCAATATTGAAATTATAATTTTTGGAAAATGCTTCACCATATTTCCTTTCTCATTTGAAAACAAACCGTAAACACCTATAGTTGGGGGGAAGGGACATCCATTTATGATCACTCTTCATATCACTTCATTCCATTTCACTTCATTTCATCCTAACATACTCATCGTGATAAATTATGATTGCATTATGGTTCAAAAGTTATTTAATTTGCAAATAAATGCCTAAATGATGAGCATATTATATGGATATTTAAAGATGCATTCTTAAACATGTTTAATAAATATTGCCGCAAAAAAACGAAACAAGGTATTGATACACAAGAACCAATACCAATTAAGATTTCGCTTTCACACAAGAACCAACCAAACATGTTGCAATTCAATGTATGACAAGGAATACTTTGCAAAAATAATTGACGTTGTCAAATGCAAAGTTTAAGGACAATTGATATAAGCCAATCTCATTCAAAAGAAAATCGTGATTAAGAAATTCAGTAGATTGCATGAGGACATGTAATAACATTAGTTGGAGGGTATGTAGAGTCTCCAAAATGTATTCAAAATATCATCCACTTTCACCTTTATCATCACCATTTCACTCACATGTCACAACTCGATAGCCATATAATCTTTCATTAGCCTCTATTTTCATAATTATATGGGTTACCTTTTTGTTTTCCAAAAGATAATTATTTCTAGTATTATAAGTGAATTAAATGGTTAAAACTTAGAAAAATGACATATACTTGCTAATACTTAAAAGTGGCTTGAGTTTCATGACATATGTAGGTCATTTGGAAGCTTCCAAATCACCCTTATGTGGCATCCAATGCTCCGGTTTGAATTTCCTTCAAGATATGGAAGAAGATTTGAATAAAGGTCAAAGGATATGTATCTCATCATTACCTATTTGAGTTGTAACTCTATGAGATTTTCTAGGGATCTAGGGAGAGAATAATAGACCTCCATTAATGAGGTAGCTTCTTATACTTTTGTATAAATAGGAGAGCCTTCTCCTTTCAAAGGCATGTGTAAAGTTGGGGAAATGCTCATGTTTTGAATATAGAATATCGATTTGGCACCATGCTCATGAGTGATGTTCACTTTGATTTGGTTATGGCATTTGGAGCCTCTCAACTTTTCCTCTCTCATATTTTTGGATTGGCCACCTACAATGTGTGAGATTTATTGTTTTTTTTAGATTTATTTCTTTCATAGATTAATATTTATTTCCTTCATATATTTTCTTGTGTGAGAGGTTAAGAATGATTGTCTTTATTTTCTTTCTACCTAGAAGTTAAGAGCAATTGTTTTTATTTTCTTTCATATATTTTCCTGTGTGAGAGGTTGAGAGTTATTATTTATATTTTATTTCTACCTAGAGGTTAAGAGAAATTGTTTTTATTTGATTTCTACCTAGAAGTTAAGAGAAATTGTTTTTATTTGCTTTCATATCTTTTCTTGTGTGAGAGGTTAAGACTGATTGTTTTTTCTTTCATTTCATGTAATTTCATTTCCGCACGTTGTACTATAATTTCTTTTGAGATGATTTTTGAATTAGAATAGGTGAATTTGGTTTGTCGTTATTTCGTTTTGTAGTTAGATTGTTATAAATTGAAAGTTAATTTTTAGCATATACAGTGCACGCACGCTTCACAAGTTTTACGAAACCCCCAATTTGACAATTAAATGATAGGTAATTAATTTGCCTCAACACTTCCCCTATCTCAGTTTCCTAATAAATTCCTAATGTAGGTTCATGTTGCCTCTTCCTCTGAGGTGATTCTTCAATTATAATGGGCTTTGTTTATGAGGGAATCGCCTTGCTTTTTTTTTTCTTCTTAGTCTTCCTGTAGCACTTAACCTTGGGAAAAGGAGGAATTCATTATCTCATGTTTGAATTAATTGTCCTAATGCACTCCCATTGGTAAAGTGATACACTACTAATGTCATTCTCATTGAAGTGGATATATAGGCCTCTTATTACCAACCAAAGTTCTTGGCCACTTGGATATTAAAATCATCCTCAAACTCATGTGCAATATCATTGTCATACCCCCTCATCCCTTCAAAAAATCCCGTCTAGTTGCAATTTTGAAAAATGGAAAGCACTTCAGGATGTTACTATATTCTCTCTATGTTGGTGAGTTTTCTCTTCTTAAATCTTCTTCCCAGATTTGAAAACATTGAATTCTATGTACAGGGCTACTGTTTTTCTTATATCAGTGAGTTTTTTAGTTCACAGGAGTACATGTCCTTGATACCTCCCACAACACACATTGAGGTATTCCCCCAATGTCTTTGCCTTCCAACCTTTGTAAAACTCTTCTCAGAATAAAAGAAAAATAATTTGGTGGCAAAAAAGGGCTGTTAGAAGAAAGATAATTTCCTACAATATCTCTAAAAAGGGAACAATTTTGACAATGGTTGCCTCATTATTCAACTGTGGGAGTGATTTTTGGATTCTTATTCATGAAACATCATACTATCCATCAAACTCTCATGAACACCCTTGACCATCAATCTAAATCTAGTTTTCTCACTAAATTCAAGAATTGAAAACACTTAACAAAAAGCTCTTTCTTCAAACTGAGGGAGAAATGATGGTGAATAACTTGAAGAAAAAGAAAGGAATGATGTGATGACCAACCTGGTGACTTGGAGACCTTTCATCCTTGGATAATGTACCATTGTGCATCCTATATTATCTATAACAAATTGTTTTTCATCTCTGTTATTTTCCTTTGTACCCTATAACAATTAATTAATCATTATCCAACACCCCAGTAGATTTTTTTGTATATAGGAGCTCTCTTGTAGCACTCTATTAACTTCCTCTAGCAATTTATTTGTCTCCTATAGTAGCCTTTCAAATCCTGTAACAAGTTGTTTTGTATCATGTAGTAGTTTTTATAGGTTCCTGTAGCAGCCAGTTTGCATTGGATAGGTGGTGGGTCAACCATTTTTATGTTTTTTAAACAACATTTCATAGAAAAACTTTGATTTAAGTGAGTTGGCCCCACCTATATTTTTTCACTTTTTTTCTTCCTAAGAATATTACATGCAAAATATCGAGTTAAGTGAGTTGGCCCCACCTACTTTTTGTACTCCGTGATAACATGCCACTTTCTTAGGTCCTTTTTCACTTTTATCTCATTTATCTTCCATATGTATGGGTTTCCTTTGGAGAAAATTTAAGTGATTTCTAGATAAGTTTGAGGCTTCCTAGCCCTAAGATTGGTTGTAAAATATATTTCCTTCTCACACATGTAACGTTTTCTCAAGCTATAATAGATTCAAAAGGTGAGGTTAATGAGTTACATATATGTGCATTACCATGAGTGTTTTTTGTTTAGGATGTTATTGGAGATGGCGATGTGACTACTAGAACTGATGATGCGGTTGTTGGAACTCCTCCTGATGGTCCTGAAGTTTTTGGTGATGTACTATGTAAGTTTGAGTAGTCCGTTCATTTCCATCGGATGTCTTTTGTAGCATCATTTACTAATGGAAACCTCTCTAGTTCAAGATGTCAGAATATTATTACTTTAAATAATTTGGTGTTATCTATTCATGATCATTAAGGGTCCCATGACAACCTAGAGGGAACCATGTAACTACTAAAGTCTTTCTTTTGAGTCTACAGAAGCTATGTGGTCTTCAAAGTTGCCAAACTAGTACTCCAAATTAGATTTTGTAGGGTTTACACAGGATGCTACAGGACTATGTGGTTTCCTGTAGCATCCACATAGACCCCTAAAGTTCATAATTTTCTCTGAATGTTTCCTTCTAAAATTTTTATTATTCATGGGAAAATGTTTAGTGGTATTTGGAGAGCCTTTTAGTGATGATGATGGATGAAGAGTAGGTGCAGGATTGAGTCTTTAGTGGATGGTGAGTGCGACAATGATGAGGAAGTGAAGGATTATAGATAGGATGCATAGTAGGCTCTTTTATAGACTCCTTCTCTTGCCCCAAATGTGAAAAACTACAAATATTCCCATTCTTTCTATGCTTGACAACTTCTTGTAGCAATGTGGGGACTTTCCTGAAGTAGCCTATAACTTTCCATTAGCATAATTGTTTAGCTGATATCTTTGAAATGGTAGATTGTATTCAATTGAATTTTTTTTAGAATGTTACCATCGTACTTATTCATCTCCCAATAAAGAATCTAGGTCAATGGATGCACAAATCTTGAAAAAAAAAAATTGATGTAGGTGATGGGGACCGACTACTTAAAAAATATACACTGGAAATTGCTGAAATTTTTTGATCATGTTACCATCATCATTATTCATATACCATAAAAATATTGGCCAATGTATGAATGATTTTAAGATATGGTCAAGACAATTTATGCCCTATGTTTTTTTAGCAATTCTGGTATATCATGTAGAAGCATAGAACTTTCCGAGACAAACACAAGACAAAAATAAAAATTAATAAGAAAGGTTTGGGAACGATCGGTGAAGGTTGAAAATGGAAAATACTAATGGATTGACCTAGCCTTGTCCCTATTTGATCATATTGGTAAATATAGTGAAATGTCAAGCTGAACTACCCTTGACTAGATGTTTATTTTTCTGATCAACTTCTTCTTATGGTGTTAAATTTTTGTTATTGTTTTTTGCATAGGTTGGAGAGAAATTGTATACATAAAAGAGAGATACCTAAAGAAATTTAATTTTTTTCATTTTCTTTAATTTTTTTTCTCTTTTTTCCTAATCTTACTGATTTCCTCGATGAGGTTTTCAATCAGCAGGTTTGCCTAAGTGCCCAAGAGGAGGTTTTCACCTAGCATCTTGTTTCCTTTCTTTTTCCAACACATTGACTGTTGCATAGAGGTTTTCAATAAATGATCAAACCTTAAGTGCCTAAAAAAAGGTTTTCACCCAGGATTTTATTTCTATTTTTCCAATTTTCTGTTTTTCCTTTTCTATCCTACTCTAGTTCAAAAATAAAATCTATTTCAAGTATAGGAATAATTCCAATGGAGCCATGTACATAAAAATATGACATATAAACTCATGTCTAGCCTCGAAATATATGCTTTGACTTGTACCTAAATATGATAGAATAACTGCTTTGATGATGCCAAGAATTATTGAAGAAGAGACTGGTACTCTAGCCTGATGATTTTATGGAACCAAGGTTCAATATAGGTATGTTTCCCTTGGTTCTTTTACACATATACATCATATTATATGTCTTCTTCTTCCATGAAAATTATATCTTCAACATTTTGTTGATTAGTCTTTTCAACACATAAAGAATCTAATGATAAGCATAAGACTTCAATCTCAAGCGCCAACAGCTTCTCTCCATCAAATGTGGTACATGATTATTTAGTCTCTATTGGATCATCTTCTTCTAGATGTTGTTCTTCAATGACATCAAGGGAATACCTTTTTTTCAATATTCTTCTTGGCCTAAGATGAATACCATTTATATGAAGAGGATTTGTTTGGAAGTTTTGTACCTAATCATTGTAAATGGGCTCAGTTATGTTATTATTTGTTTTCAAAATTGGCTGTCCATGTAGTTCAGTGTGAATTGATATTTTAAATGGATGTGGTTGGGGTTATGGTTGTTGTGTAGGTGGATCTTATGGAGCATTGAATTTGGTATGTTTGATATTGAGGATATTGTGGACTTCTTCCATAAGGACCTTACAAACCTTGTTTCCAAAATTGGTTTTTGGGTTGAGATGGCTAAGGATGCCAATGAAAATGTGTGTTCCAATTGCTTTGAGATTGTTGTGCATAACCTTGAAATTGTGAATTAGGTTCTTGCACCATTCTGGGTTGAATAGAATCCCATGGTCTTATTAGATCTACATAACAAAGTGTCTCCTGAGTTTAATTTGCTCCATTTTCTTCCAAGTAAGCTTCCTTCAACCTTGGTAATGCTGAGAAATACTTAGTAAAATGTGATTCTACATAGATAACACAAATTTCAACATTATCTTTTATCTTATTTTGTATTCTTAACATATTTATTGGTTTACTTAGATTTCTAAGAATTTTTGTTTTAATGTTATCAAGAAAATTTCCCAGTTCAACTTAACTTACCGATCTCAATGTTGATTTACTTACTCTTTCCCTTCCTCTTGATATTTGCTTGCATATTTCAAAAATTTCTTGAAATGATAATTGGTATACGTCCCCTTTACTCATTAGATCATGAAAATCAATACACTCATCTCTAATTTTTCTAAGTAAGAGGTTTTTTATTGTGTTAAGTCCTCCATCATGTAATTTTCCCTCTTAACATTATACATAAATCTCTCTATTGGATCCTAATGGCTCTCATATTATTTTTTAGTCATTCTAAACATTTCATCATCAATAACATGATATTTATATTTTCCTAGAAATATCCTTTGCATGTCATTCCATGATATTACTAGTTTAACCCATATATTTATCAACCATTTAAGAGCTCTATCCTTCAATGTTTTTGAAACCAAATTCAAATTTTGATTGTTTAATAATTAGCCATAAGATCCACAGAGTGTTTCATATTCAAAGAGAAAGAATTCTTGATCTTATGACCTTATACCGTAGAAGTTAGGTAGAAAATATGGAGGGATGTTCGTCATATGGACATTGATATGAGTATCCTGAATGGGAAATCCAAGAGGATCTTCCTTGTTTCTATCATCTCCATCCATTTATTCTACCTTCTCTACCACCTCTTCTTCCTCTACGTGTAAAAATGGATAATGATGTGGTTCTTATAGCACCACATGATCAAGTGTTGTATTACGGTATTAGAGAATTATTTTTTTGTTTTTGTAAGTTTTTGAATATAATGTTAATGTATTGTAACTTTTTATTTTTGAAATGAATAATTCGTAATGTTTCTTGTTTGCTTGTGGAAAGTAAAAGAAATTAATCAACTAGGGAGGAAAGAAAATGTGTACTTTGACACATCCCCAACAACAATGCCAAAAAGTGATGAGCCCTAGTATTGCAAAAGGAATGTTGTAAATCCCAAGGCTACCAACTTTAACTATCAATCCAAATTTAATACATACTTAAGAGGTATCAACACTATGTGTTCAACATGCAATGTGTCATTCTTTCACTCACTTGATGCAATGAATTGAATTCAGATGCATAGAGACCACTTTGGAAAAACCAGAAAAAGGAAAACTACCTAACATATATTTTCAAGTTATGGTTGAACCATATATTGTTCTATTGCATGAACTAAACCCTAATCTATGAAATAAAATTCCAGAAAATAGATCCTAATAGCTATTGCAAAAAATTAATCCCAATCTATCTTGCATAAAGTAAATGGTAGAAATGAACTCTGATCTATCTTGTAGGGAAAAAATCTACTCTATTTTAGATAAGGTAAATTTGATTCTACTTTAAAAAATTCAATCAAATGTTTGAAAGTTAAATTACTTGTGTTTTATTTAAGAAAAACAATATACCCTAGTTGCAGGATTGAAGCTATAACAATTTAAGTAAAGCATCTAGAGGGTCTCCAATCTTCCCAAGTTCATCATCGGTGATTAGAGGACATTGCGGTGGGATGAGAACAAAAACCCAATATTTAGAAGCAATTACGGTTGCATTCTCAATAATTATGTGTAATGTTACAAGAACGCCAAAGGATTGCTACATGATTCCCTGTATTGCTACAAGAATGCATTTCAAAGAAATTTGATGGTTATAAGGGAAGTTTGAAGGTGGGAGAAGGTGGTAGGAGGATGTGGAAGGGTGTGAGGGACCCTTATAAGCCCAAATATACTTAGTATACCAAAATTTCCAAGGAAAAAAAACCAATAATAACAATCTCATGTAGCTCGGTGGTGTAATTTCCAGCATGCAGACAATTTGCAGGGTGAGTAGAAATGGAAGGTAGAAAGTTAAAGGAAGTGATTATCATACATAGGATATGGTGTAATTTTACTCTAAGAACCAATAGACTTAATCTACAAACAAAATAAATTTTCATCTAGCAAAGACAAAGTGATTAAATGAACGTTAAGACATTATTTTCAAAAAGAAAAATGCATGTGAACGAATGAGTTGAATTTGGAGTAGAATATAACTATTGAATAAAAGAGAAACTATTTTTGGTGTGCCTTCACACATTTTACATAACCAATATTTCCAAGGGAACTCACTCACTAACATACAAAGACAATACTTTTCTTATAAACTAGTTTTTCAGAATAGTGAACTAGTGGGCTCATATAGGTACCCAAATGCCTAAGATAATCAAGTGCAAATGCTCTCGGATAATTTGTTTTATTAAGTTTATTTATTTTAGGACTCGATCCACGTGGAATAAACTCTAAGGAATCCTATTAACACGTGCTAAAATTCAACATACATTTATTACTAAAACTAGAAATTTAAAATTGTGAACTAGTAAAACAATCCAAGTAACTCAATTATGAATATAACTTTTTAGAGTTGTTCGAAGGATGCATCATACTTGTAACTATATAATAACCTTCAAAATCAGTCACTTAAATCATTTAAGCGTTATGGCCTACAAAAAATGAAGCATGAATACTATGTGTAGAAATAAGAAATGCAAGAATAAGAGACACACGTGATCAAGAAATGCAAGAATAAGAGACACATGTGATCAAGAAATGCAAAGAAGATAAAGAAATTCCACAAAAGGGCTTTTAGGATCCTGTGATTGCCAAGCCCTAGGATACTAAAAGTATTATGAAGGAAACCAAGCCTTAGAAGCTGAAAATGAAACCAAACTTCATTATTAGAATCAATTCCAGTATATCCCTATTGGAATTGAAAATAGAACAACTAAATAGCAATTTTTCTGCACAAGAAGATTAAAATATCCATTCCCATAGAGCATAATTTGAATTGGTACTTATAAAAATTGATGGGGAGGCATACTACTTGAAAGGAGGTATATTTCCCCTCCAAATTCCCTCCAAAGGTGGATCTAGTTCTTGACAGTAGGAATCCTCATTAAACAATAAGTTCTCACTTCTCTTATATCAAGGAACGTGTTATGAAACCAACTCACAAAAAGATAGAAAATATGGATAAATGGCTTCAAAATAAGCCTCTTTGAGGGGAAAACCTCCTTTGCATTACACAAATGAACAATTCTTGGATGATACAAATGACAATACCTCCTTTCTATATATAGGAGTCTAAGGGGTCATAATATAATCAGAGCCGACATAACAATAATAATGTAAGGGCACAATAATAACAATAGTCGGTTTCTATGGTGCACAATAATAACAATATGGGGACTACATGGGCACAAGAATATAATAAGGGGGTTTTACTAATAACAATAAGGGGTTACATTAGTATTATAGCGATGTAACATGCCCCTTTCCTTCAAAAAGTATTGTCCTCAACGCTTGAGTAGTTCTTGATGCTTCTGTATAAAATTCTTGTCCTCCCATGTGTAATATTCAGGGGGTGATTTCTTCCACTTGATGAGATACTTTGAAATTGACCGATTTTGTAGCTATCGTGTTCTTGTTTCTAGGCTCCAATATGATTTTTCCTTCCTTGTCAAGTTCTGGCAATATTGTTTGAACTGGGATCTTCTGCAACTTTTGAATGAGTGTCCACACTTCTTCGTCCTTCTTCCATTCATCCCTTGCTTTGTTTATTCAATCTGGTTGGATAATAGAAAGAGAAAAAAACAATGCTTCCACATCCTCATCCTTTCTTAAGAGTGCATCTGCAACAACATTTTGCTTCCCTTTTTTGTAGATGATTTCAAAGTCATAACCCAACATACTTGTGACCCATTTTTTTTGTTCTTCTAAAGATAATATTTCTTCTAAAAAATATTTAAGACTATCATGATCCATTTTTACCTTGAAGTGTATTCCCATTAGGTAAGGTCACCATTTCTTTAGTGCATTTAGTATTGCCAACATTTCCTTCTCATAAATAACTCTCTTGAGATGTAGCCGTAAAAAAACCCAATCGCCCACATCAAAAATTCTTTCATTGTGATGTTGATCTGCCTGTTGTTTCATTCGATTCTACACGAAAGTGGCATTATCCTCTAAATGTTGGAGAACTTTTTGTTGATGCTCGATGTGATCTTTCACTGCATTAATCTTTTTCTTCTTGATATTTCCTTCTATCTTGAGAGTTTGAGGGGTCGTAATTTCTTCTAATGCATTACAAGATATGGTTCGATTCATTTCTTAATGCTCGATGTGATCTTTTACTTCTTGAACCTTTTTATTCTTGATATGCCCTTCTATATTGATAATTTGAGGAGTGGTAATTCCATCTAATGCATTATAGTATATGTTCAAATTCATTTCTTATTTCTCGATTTGATCTTTCACTTCTTGAACCTTTTTCTATTTGATATGTTCTTCTATCTTATGAGTTTGAGGAGTGGTAATTCTTGCCAATGCTTTACAAGATATGATCGGATTAATTTCTTCTTTCTCTGGGGTTGGTTCCTGGTGTATATCCTCTTCTTTTGATGTTTCTTGATCCTTTTCATCCTCCTCTTCATAACATATGTAAAATAATCTCTTCTTAGCACACTTATGACCTTTAGTGTATTTGCTATCACAATTGTAACAAAGCCCTTTTTCTCCTTTTTGTTCCAATTGTTGTCGTGTAAACCTTGTAGGTTGTGGAAGGCTAGGAGAAAAGACACTTCCATAATTATAGTCGTGAGTGGTGGGATTCCTTTTTTCCATAATTTCACTTTCAATTTTTCTTGCCAACCGGAATGCCTTCTCCAATGAATCGACCTCATGTTGAATATTATCCTTTAATGTCCCTGTGAGGACATCAATCCTTTGCTTCTCTAGAATATCATTTACCCTTATCTTAAATTTTAGAAAGTTCACAATGTGCTCTGCCATTGAACCCTTTTGTTCGAGATTTATCAATTGGCTAAAGAAGGTGTTACTCTTTGTATCCTCATAATGTGCTATCATTTCTTTCGTAAAAATTGACGAAGTGACAAGTGCTTTATGAGAACAAATCCCTTTATACCATAAAAATTGATTCGGTTCTAAATATAAAGATGCAATACGTACCTTTTGTAACAGTTGAACCTCATGTAGATCAAAATATTGCTCCATCTATATTATGCAATGTATCTGATCCTTACCATCAAACTTCCTCATATCGCCTTTTCTTGATTTTAGTAGCTTGATCTTCAAATGACTGTAACTTTGTACTTTCATTTCTCCAAGTTCTGAAATTATGTCCTACAGTAGCACTCTGAGTCCTCTTTCTAACCCCATAAGTTTGATCAGATTTGATTCTCCAAGAAAGAGTTATGCCCAATCTCCTAATATGACTTGATTATATAATTTTTCAGTAGATCGAACTTTTATGACGTGCCACATGTCACTGTTTCAACCTTCGGATCTAAAAACTATATACAGAAAACTACATTCCATTCTCATTCTATAACTTCTTACACAATTTTAATTTGTTTCTCAAAGAGAAAGTTATGACGATTTTCCCAAGGTCAGCTATTTAGAATGTAATTCAGGAGTTTGCAAAAATCTTAACTTCCTCATGTTATATCTCCGAACATATAGCGAGACAAGATCTGAGATTCGAAATCGAGCTTCACCAATATTTCGGCTCAAATGGGTTACAATTTCAGAGTCTGAACCTTCGTAGAAAAAATATAATGGAAAAAATTCCACGATGACCTATTTGAGATGAAATTCTAGAGCTTAAAAAACCCTAACTTCCTCAGATCATATCGCCAAAAATATAGAAAGACAAGGTCTAAAATTTGGACCTGAGGTTCAGACTGATTTCTTCTCAAATGGGTTTTTTTTAGCTTCTGAAACTTTGTAGCGAAAAAGTTATAGCAAAAATTCCATGATGACCTGTTTGGAGCAGTGAAGCCCTAGAATCCAAAGCTCTAATACCAAACATTATGAAACCAGCTCACAAAAAGACAAAAAACATAGATAAATGCCTTCAAAATAAGCCTCTTCGAGGGGGAAACCTCCTTTACATTACGCAAATAAACAATTCTTGGATAATACAAATGACAAGAGCTCCTTTCTATATATAGGAGTCTAAGAGGTCATAATATCATCAAAGAAGACATAACAATAATAATTTAAGGGCACAATAATAACAATATGGGGACTACATGGGCACAAAAATATAATAAGGGGGTTGTACTAATAACAATATTGGGTTACACTAGTAGTATAGGGACCTAACAAAACACGTCCCTATATTTTCTCAATCAATGGAGGTATAGAATATAACAATAATTTGATGATATCCTATTCATTTATTGGTGCATCTTTTAGCATCTTGTGTTAGGGAGAAAGTCCCTAAATTCTCTCATTCTACATATCTTCATTATTTACTCAATATTTTGTAAAATAAATAATATTAGTCACATAATATGCAATTATCTCTAAACCTTCTTAAGAACTTATTAAATATAAAAAACATTATTCATGCAGAAGGAGATATTTCATATAGCCCTTATGTGCCTAGGAAAGGTTATACGAGCCTTAATTTTCATCTAATTTGGAGGCCATTGCATACTCTCAAGTTTGACAAATATGAATGAACTAAAAGTGATGGAAGGAAGATTGTAGGAATATAATAAAAAGCCTTACAACTAACCTGAATATACCATATATCTATTTTAGAAAGAAATCAGATCGAATGGCTCAACAAATAACATATATGAATCATACTAAATGAGGACATCAATCTATTGCTATAAAGGGATAATATAAACAATGTGTTTATATTATAAACTTAGTTTTAAACATAACACCTCCAAGATAAATAATGGAATTTGATCCTCAACTTGGCCTCTTTACTGTTCCATATAATACAAATATGCTCAAATGAATATATTACAAAAATAATAAAAGATAAAACTAACAAAATAGGATAATCTACTACAAAATAAAACATGAATCTTTTGATCAAATTTGCTAAAAGGAAAGTGCTCAAAAATACAGATTATAAGTTCTCTGCAAAATCCAACCCCTTTAACATTTATACTTGACTTCTTTATTCCTTGCAAATCTAAGTTGATGCCTAGAATCATGAAACTGTGTTCTATGAAAAGAAATGAACTTGACACCTATAGATATGTGTTGTCTCAACAGCCTAATAATTTAGGAAACATTGCTAACTATTTTAACTAAATGTCCTTTTATCCTATTTTGAAGAGTATATCTTTTACCAACAGTTAGAGTATGACTCACAAAATTTATTCCATCTCCAATTGTGACTCGATTAGAATATACTTTGATCAAGTGATTCCATCTTTTACCACAATTACTAAATGCAAGTTATATTGAGAATTGTGCTTGGCAGATGATCTAGAGAATAGAAATAATAATCAGTGGGAAAAAAGGTACCTTCATGGTCACAAATTTCAGCTCCATAATTAGAAGTATAAATTTTTTCATCATTACCATTTCAAAAGTATACTCCTACTTTATCCCTGGGTTGTGTCCACATGTTTGAACACAATCATTAAGAAAGGAAAAATTTATTGTTCAATACCTTGGACATCTACCAAAATCCAAATAAAATAATTTTCTATTGATGAAGTAATTGAAAACATTCACAAAACTCATGAACCTCTGTAAAATATTTGTATGCTTCACTATTGTCTTCTATTTAAAAGCAACCCAATTTTATTACTAATTTCTATTAAAAACTGCACTACCCTTCCTTGTGGGGCATTAGTGCAATATATAATGTAAGTAGACACAAAATGCATATAAATATGATGTCTATTTTCTATGATTGTCCCTAATAGACACTGATGTAGATGTCTATGTTTCTATGTAGATAACTCTATTTTGCATGTTCTGTACATTAGCTCAAAATTATTGATTTTGGTTCCACCTTTGAATTTCAATTGATAGGAAAATCCCTTTCTTTTTCTCAACTCTAAGATATATCTTTCCTCTAAAATCTTTGTCAAAAATTTATAAATATTGATATCCATCCTACAAAAGCATCCGTTAGGTTCTATATAATCATGTAGATTTTCAAATCATAAAATCCCTTCCTGTGTGTGAACAGTGACACAGCTTATCTTCAACATTGTGTGATGACAAGCCAAGTCAGCCTCAAGTCCTATGCTTACTATCTCCATGTATAACTTGGAAGCATCATCAACCAGGCTATCATTTCCAAATGAAAAAATCAAATGACTGAAATGGGCATGTCCTAAGGCCAACCCTTGTTGATGCATTCTCTTGATGAGGTCTTTTGCTTCTTGAAATCTTTGACAGTTTGTGTAAGCACAAATTAGTGAAAGGTGAGTATAGGAATATAGAGAATAACATGAATCCTACATTTCAATGAAAACTTAATGTGCTTTTGTATGTTTTCCTGACCTAGCTTATGTATTGAGAAGGATATTGTATGATATTTTCCCATGTTATATATCCTCTTGCTACATCCTGCTAAATAAATTACTACCATCAAGGAAGAAACTTTATAATTTGACATGTTAAGCCTATAAGTTCTAGTATAAGCAACACTAAGTCATGAAAATTCCTAAGGAAGCTCTCTGGAATTGAATTCCTTTTAGAATAACTAGAATGTGTTCGAATTATGATACAGGTATTATCCTTGATGGCAACTCACTCAGATGAAAGATCACAATATATTAGGTAAACATTAAAGAGTTACGGATCAGTCTTCACAGAATGAAGAAAGAGAGGTATACGCAGGTTCACCAATAACCAAGCTACGTATACATGCAGGTTCACTGTATACAAGTCACGTATACGTACACACGCACTTTCACAGGAGGAAAAGCATGTATACCTTGGAAAGCTAAGTTTCTGGTCCAAGGTATTTTTTCCATGGTATTTTGATCCATGGTATTGGTCCAAGGTATCTGGTCCGTGGTATTGACCCTAGGTATTTGGTCCAAGGTATTGGTCCTAAGTGGTTTTGGTCCATGGTATTGAGAAAGGCATAAAAACTATAAAAGGTGGAGAAGATCATTAGGCCAATGTGTGTAAGTATCGAATATCTGATGAAGTGTGAGATCTAGCATGCATGTTATTGGGTTATGGTGCATTGCTAGATTTGAACCAATGATGAACCTTAGCAGATGATGAGGGATTAGATCTAATGATGGATCGGGATCTTAAGGTGTAAAATGAACTATCATTATGTGTTTTTGCTCATGTATATTCTAGATCTGAATATTGATGCATATATTGTTCTGTAAATGATATGATCTAGGTATAACTAATTTTTGGAATAGTTGTAGAACTCTAAATTTATATTTGCAGATTTATATGTTGGTTGGATTTGAGAAAAGCACATATACATGAAGGTTCAACACATGGAAGTAGTGTATACCTTATAAAATATGTTTTAGTTGCTACTATTTGTTGTTGCAGAGTTCTGGGTTCTGGTTTGGGTTCTGGTTACTGTATTCTGGTGACACTATTCTGAATGATTAGATTAATGGGTTGTTAAAGTGATTGATTGATTCTGTTGTGGTTGGTTCAAAAGGTGATTTGTTGATGTAGATATATTTGATGATTGAATGATTTTGTTAATGGATCCAATCTGAAAATTTATGAAACGTGGTTGTTGGAGGAAGAGAGAAGGTCATAGCCTTCTGTAGGTCGGCGCCTATGTACCAACAAACATATCAGCTAGTACAAGAGATAGGGGGTTGTAGCTCCCTTCCAGTAGTAGCTGGAAAATGAGAGAAGGTTGCAGCCTTCTGTAGGTAGAAGCCTGCATACTGGTATAAGTCTGCACCAGTACAAAATTGTAAACATAATTTTCTTATTATTAAAGGAAGACAGAGATGACAACAGTAGGTGGTTTTTACCCACATTTGTTTTCCACCTTATATCTTGGTGTTTATGTGTGATGCTTATGCTTTATTCTAATTTTACTCCACTGCATAATTAATATCTGACATACTGGTTAAAGTTCAATACATGATAAATTGGGTAAATCAAAATTTCTCTGCATATACGCTAGTAGCTTTAATAACAGTCGCGTGTACACACTGGTTCACATAACTAAAGTAGCGTATACAAATATGACTATGGAAATGAAAAATTATTGAGTTACAAATACTGATTCACCTCCCCTCTCAGTATTATTTCCAACAATTAGTATCAAAGCAGGTTCTTCAAAATAAGCTTGATCGTTTGAAGGAAGATCCATCATCATGAGTAATCAAGAAAGTGGGGGATCCATCAAACTGCCAATCTTTGATGGGAGAAACATTTTCTATTAGAAGATAAGAACCACAACCTACCTTCAATCACTTGGAACAGATGTCTTGGAAATTGTGGAAGGATGATATACATTTCCATCAGCAATTCCTACAGATACGGCAGGTAAAAATCAATATGAAACCAATGCCAGGGATATCGATACATTATTGGGAAGTCAGTCACAATCAGAGTTTGTCAAAGTTATGCAGCTCGAATCAGCCAATGGAATATGGGACAAAATAATTCTAAGCTACGAAGGAGACTCAGGTAAAACGTGCTAAACTGCAAACTCTCAGGATTCAATATGAAACTCTTAAGATGCACAATGATGAAAGTATTCGTAGTTACTTCTTATGTATAGATGACGTTGTTAATTGAATGAAAAATCTGGGTGAAGAGATAAAGGAAGTTACCTTAGTTGAGAAATTTTTAAGATCCTTGTCTGCTAAATTTGAATCAAAAGTATATGCCATAGAAGAAAAATAGGATCTATAGACTATTACTATGACACAACTTCACAGAATCTTAACTGCCTTTAAGATGAGAAAAGGAGGCCCATCAGATATCAGAGAAACCACATTTAAAGCTTCAGCAAAAGGAAAAGAAGAACTCAATGAATCAGGACATATTCCAAAAGAATAAGATGAAGTAAACTTTGTCAAGAATCTTCAATGGGGTTTCGGAAGATTTAGAGGTAAACTACCTTTCAATTTTTTTGCCTGTGGTAGAGTCGATCATTATGCTACCAAAAGTCCTCGTCAAGATAAATATGATAAAGGGAAGGAATCTGCAAAATGGAATAAAAAACAAAGTGTAAGTAAAAAGAGCTACTGTACTCATGAAGATAGTGATGGATTATCAAAGAGTCATGAAGATGAAAATAATAATGACTATAGACTTCTAATGGCTTATGAAGATGATAAATTTTTGGATGATTTGGAAGAAGATGAACTTCATGAAGAAATATCTTAACTCAAAATCTGTCTAGAAGAAAAGAATATGATTATAGATACCTTGACATATCAACTTGTTGAAAGAGAAAAACAAAATGAAAAACTAGAATGCGAAATTCTGTGTCTAACAAAGGATCTTGAGAAAACAAAATATCTCAATCTTAGATTTGCTAAAGGATCAGAAACCTTAAATATAATTATCAAAATGCAACATTCTCCTCTGATAAGGACAGGTCTTGGATATATTGAAGAAGCACCTCAATCACAGAAGCCGTCAACCTCCACTAAAAGCTATCTTGATGCAACAAAGAACAGTGAACAGTATGACAATCGTCAGCAAAGTTATAAAGCAGATCACCAGGTAAATTAGGCTCAGTTTTCTCCGAGGATGAATAGAAGTCACAACCAACCTTAGGTAAATCATACTCGATTTGTTTTAAAGATGAATAGAAACTACAATCACCAAATCAATAGATTCGATAATTGTAGGAACTTCTTCAATGGTCAATGTTTCTCATGTCATAATTTTGGACACAAAATTGCTCAATGTGTTGCTTACAAAACCACGATGACTAGAGAAGCACAAAATCAAAGGAATGTGACAGGGATCAAGAAAAGTTCCTATAATAACTTTTCTCTTCTTGAAAATGAAATAGAATGCTCAATTTGTAAGAACTTTGGCCATGAAGAATCTGAATGTAGGAGTAAATTTTGGCAAATATCTCAAAAGGAGCAAACTCCATTAAATCCCAAAATATGGAGAAAGAAAGAACTGCAAACAAGAAGATGTGGTATAGCCTTGTATGCAGAAGGACAAGAAAACCAATGGTACATAGACAGTGGATGCTCAAAACACATGACAGGTGAAAGAAAAACTACACTCATATAATGCCTTAGAAAAAGAAAAGAATGTCTCTTTTGGAAATTATACTCCTACTGTCATAAAAGGTAAAGGCTCTAGTTTCTTGAAAGAAAAAGTTAAAGTTGGGAATGTTATGTATGTTGATGGTCTAAAGCATAACCTGTTGAGTGTGAGTCAAATGTGTGATCAAGGAAATGAAGTGGTGTTTCGATCAAATGGATGTGTTGTCCATGAGTTTGACAGATGAGAAACCATGATCAAAGGTATGAGAACTCCAAACAACTTATACATACTCAAGGGAGGACAACAACAATGCTATCTAAGAAAAAATGATGAAAACTGGTTATGTCACAGAAGATTGGGACATCTAGTATTTTCTCAAATAAGAAAAGCATGCAGATTCCAGGTTGTTCATGATCTTCTAGATATCAGCATTCTTGAAAATACTATATGCAAACCATGTCAATTTGGTAAGCAAACTAGATCCTACTTCATCGAAAAGGAAGGGTAAGCTAGTAAGCCTCTTGAACTTGTTCATACTGATTTATGTGGACCATCAAGGAAAATGTCACCTCGTGGAGAAGAATACTTTATATTGTTCATTGATGATTTTTTCGAAATGTGTTGGATAGGTCTTCTAAAGCATAAAGATGAAGCATATGAAAATTTCAAAGCCTTCAAAGCTTTGGTTGAAAATCAATCAGATCGCAAAATCAAATGCCTCAAATGTGATCGAGGAGGGGAATTTACCTTAAATGAATTATTTGACTTTTGTGAACAACATGGAATAAAAAGGCAGTTCTCCACTACAAGGACTCCTCAACAAAATGGAGTGGAAGAAAGGATGAACATAATTTTTCAACAAATGGCTCGAGCTATGCTAGATGAATCTAGAACTCTTGCAACCTTCTAGGGTGAAGATGCGTTTGCCGTCGTCACTACTCTCAACCAAGAAAATGTTCGGGTAAACACCACTCAAGCACCACATGAAATTTGGTATGGTAAGACTCATACTGTAAAATACTTCAAAGTTTTTGAAAGAAAATGTTACATCAAGAGCACTGATGAAAAACTTGGTAAGTTTGAACCTAGAGCAGATGAAGGTATTCTTCTTGGCTACTCTTCCCGAAGTAAAGGATATAAATGTTATAATAAAAGGGGAAAATTATTGAAAGTATTGATGTTGTGGTTGATGAAGCATGCAAAAATCCATAACAAATAAAAATGGAAGATTATGACAATGAAGAAGATGAGGATTATTTTCCCACATCAAATCACAATGATTTTGAAGAAGAAACCAATGAAGCACCAGAAGAAGAGATAACGGTAGAAGAAAAAAATTCATCCAGGTATGTTCATAAAAATCATCCAGAAACTCAAATTTTAGGGGAAAAGGGGCAGGTGTGTAGATAAGAAGAACTATTATAGAGGCCTCAAGCTATCTAGCATTACTATCTTCCGCCGAACCTCAAAATGTAAATGAAGCATGCAAAGATGAATGTTGGGTCAAGGCCATGAATAAAGAACTTGAGCAAATTGAAAAGAATAATACTTGGGAATTAGTTCCTAGACATCATGATAAGAATATCATAGGAACAAAATGGATATTCAAAAACAAGCTGAATGAAAATGGAGAAGCTATTAGAAACAAGGCCAGACTTGTTTGTAAAGGATATGCTCAATAAGAAGGTATAGATTTTAAAGAAACTTTTGCACCTGTTGCTAGACTTGAAGCCATAAGGATGTTTCTTGCTCTTTCTAGTTTTGAAAAATTCAAAGTATACCAAATGGATGTAAAATTTGCCTTTCTTAATGGAGACTTAGAAGAAGAAGTCTATATTGAAAAACTAGAAGGATTCATTCTTGGAAATGATGCAAATTTTGTATGTAGACTTAGAAGGGCTCTCTATTGTCTAAAACAGGCTCTAAGGGTCTGGTATTACCGTCTTGACAAATATCTCCACCAATAAGGTTTTTCAAAGGGGTCAGTAGATAGCAATCTATATACAAAGATTGACACTGATAAATTTCTAATAATTGTTGTTTATGTTGATGATATCATTTTTGGTAGCAATGAAGAATCTATGAGTCAGAATTTTGCTTCAGTAATGCAGCAAGAATTTGAAATGTCCTTGCTTGGTGAGCTTACCTATTTTCTTGGTCTACAAGTTCAACAAAATAAAGATGGTATTTTCTCTCACAAACCAAATATCTCAAATAGATCGTGAAAAAATACAACATGGAAGATTCTAAACCAGTATGTACCCCAATGGTAACATGATGCAGTCTCAGCTCAAATGATGAATCAACAACAGTACATCAACCAACTTACAGATCCATGATTGGCAGTCTACTTTATCTAACAGGTACCTGATTTGACATCATGCATGCAGTAGGAATAGTTGGAAGATTCCAAGCAAATCCAAAGGAATCACACCTTCAGGTAGTCAAAAGGATTTTCAAATATCTTCAAGCAACAAAAAACTTTGGTTTATGGTATCCTAGAGATATAGATCTTACACTTCATGCATATACAAATGCAGATTGGGTCGGAAGTGTTGATGACAGAAAAAGCACTAGTGGTGGTGCATTCTATATAGGTTCCAGGTTAGTGTCTTGGTTGAGTAAGAAACAAAGTTCAATTGCATTACCTATAGCTAAAGGAGAATACGTGACTGCTACATCTTGGTGCACACAACTACTTTGGATGATGCAAACCTTGCAAGACATTCAAATCACATGTACTCCACCCATCTTCATTCTATGTGATAATACAAGTGCCATTAGTATTTCAAAGAATCCAGTCATGCACTCCAAAACCAAGCACATACCCATCAAATATAATTTTCTACGTGAAAAAGTGCTTGAAAAAAAGGTCAAATTGGAGTATGTTCCCTCCAAAGAACATGTTGATGATATATTCACTAAACCACTACCGAGAGAGACAATTGAATATCTCAGACAAAAGCTGGGAGTAGTTGCTGGATCATCTTGCTATTAAATCCTATTTTTTCAGACGAGGGTGGTTATATGGAAGTTTCATGAAGCGTAGTCATGTACATATGCGTATTTCTATGGGCACAGTCGCGTATATGTTGGTTTGAAGGAAAGAAGTGGGCCAAACTCAAGAGAAAGGGGTCTGCTATGGTTCTGTCAATTATCTGCTCTGTTTGATGATGGTTACAATCTGCTGATAACATTTGGAAATATATTGGTCCTCATAAAATTGTTGATAACTTGATGTATATCTCATTGATGATGATGCTTTGATATCTCTTACTGACATATGCAATGATGAGATCTGACAGTGAATAGGTGGAACAGGTTCAGGGGGAGAACATGGTATGCTTCTAATAAAGCATTGTTGGCATTATGACTAGAAGTCTTTGGTACCTAATGATTTCTTACTTTATGATGATAGCTTGATACTCACATATGTTGATTATGATGGTTGATTATGTGGGATGTTCCCTAGTGATAACATAATGAAGGTTCTTGTGGAAAGATCATACAATTATTGATAAAGATGTCTATGGTGTTTTCACATACATATGATATGATTTTGTGCTACCACTTGGAGATATGACATATGCTTAGTTGATTCAAGGAAGGTTAAGATAAGGGAATGAAGCAAGTTGATCTTGATGAGATCAAGAGGATGAGTTGATATATGCCGACATACTTTGTCACAGGTTGATGATATTTTGGGAACTAATGATGGACATATACAGGTTGTTGGTCTGGATGCTATTGACAGATGCTGCTAATGGTGCAGATCATATGATAGTTGCTGATGACTATCATGGCCTCGTTTAAGATATTTGGTCTCTATTACATATATCATGTATATCATTTAATGTAAAGGTCATGAAAATACCTAATTTGTAACCCCACTATGCATGGGATGGATGATGTAATGTTTCTTGTTGGTATATCCCCACTTGGTTGGGAGATGGATGTATGTATGAGTCATTGGTGATAGGAAGGTCATTGATGATGTATGTATAGAGTCATGTTATTCCTTTAGAACATCTTGTTGTAGATTTTGATTGTGCTCAGGGGGAGCATGGAATTGATCATGGGAGCTCAATCAACACACTTTAGCATATCAAAGAATTCAGCAAGTACTCAAGGGGAGCATGACCCTTTGCCCTTGATGTCAAAGGGGGAGAGTGACTTGGTGTGGTTGTTGCCAGCAAGTCCAAAGGGGGAGTTTGTTGGCATTATGATAGAGGTATTGTCCTTGATGGAAACTCACTCAGATGAAAGATCACAGTATAGCAGGTAAATAAAAAAGAATTACAAATTAGTCTTCACATAATGAAGAAAGAGGGGTATATGCAAGTTCACCATTGACCAAGCTGTGTATACACGTAGGTTCACTGTATATAATTCGTGTATACATAAACATGCACTTTCACAGAAGGAAAAGTGTGTATACCTTGGAAAACTAAGTTTCTGGTCAGAGGTATTTGGTCCATGGTATTTTGATCCATGGTGTTGGTCCAAGGTATCTGGTCCGAGGTATTGACCATAGATATTTGGTCCAAGGTAATGGTCCTAAGTGGTTTTGGCACATGGTATTGAGAAAGGCCTAAAAACTATAAATGGTGGAGAATATCATTAGGCCAATGTGTGCAAGTATTAAATATCTGATGAAGTGTGAGATCTAGTATGCAGGTTATTGGGTTATTGTGCATTGTTGGATCTGAACCAAGGATGAACCTTAGCAGATGATGAGGAATTAGATATAATGATAGATCGAGATCATAAGGCGTAAAATGAACTATCATTATCTGTTTTTTCTCATGTATATTCTACATATGAATACTGACGCATATATTATTCTGTAAATGATATGATCTAGGTATAACTAAAGTCTAAAATAGTTGTAGAACTTTGAATTTATATTTGTAGATGTATACGCTAGTTTTCTTTGAGAAAAGCGTGTATACACGTAGGTTCAACACATGGAAGTAGTGTGTACCTTATAAAATATGTTTTAGTTGCTATTGTTTGCTGTTGCAGTGTTCTGGATAGTGGTTTGGGTTTTGGTTACTGTATTCTGGTGACAATGTTCTGAATGATTAGATTGATGGGTTGTCAAAGTGATTGATTGATTTGGTTGTGGTTGGTTCAAAAGGTGATTGGTTGATGCAGATATATTTGATGATTGAATGATGTCGTTGATGGATCCAGTCCGAAAATTTATGAAACGTTGTCCCTAGAGGAAGAGAGAAAGTCATAGCCTTCTATAGGTCAGCGCCTACGTACTAGCAAACATATTGGCTAGTACAAGAGCTAGGGGATTGTATCTCCCTTACCTTAGTAGATGGAAAACAAGAGAAGGTTGTAGCCTTCTACAGGTAGAAGCCTACGTATTGGTATAAGTCTGCACCAGTACAAAATTGTAAACATAATTTTTTTATTATTAAAAGAAGACAGAGACAACATCAATAGGTGGTTTTTACCCACATTGGGTTTCCACCTTATATCGTGGTGTTCATGTGTGATGCTTATGATTTATTCTACTTTTACTGCACTTTCTAATTAATATTTGACATATTGGTTAAAGTTCAATACATGATAAATTGGGTAAATCAAAATTTCTCTGCATATATGCTGGTTGCTTTAATAACAATTGCATGTACAAGCTGGTTCACTTAGCTAAAGTAGTGTATACAAATCTGCCTATGGAAATGAAAAATTATGGAGTTACTATTACTGATTCACCCCCCCCCCCCTCAATATTATTTCCAACAGAATGTATAGGTTTCTGTTACGAATCGAACATCTCATTCCACGATTTCTCATCATATGGTATTATTGCATCAATTAGTTCCTCATTCCCATCACCAGTTACTGGTGGAAGCTCTCTTTGGGACCTCTTGATCCCTTGATTGTACATAGTGGTTCTCCATGTGTAATTTGAATATGGTTCCTCTTACAACTTCATATTCTTATCGTGTCACATAATTCAATAGGATGAGGAGATTTTGAGTAATTTCCCAAATATTTTTCAACACTACTCAAATAACTAGTGACAATGGAGGATGAAAAATCATTTGAAGATTCTAAGGGAAAAAGGATTATAATAATCGATTTCCATCCATATAGAATGACCCTTGCAACATGGTTGATCCTTAAAATTTATAATATCATTCTAAAGAGATAACATTTCCTTACATCCATCTCAATTTAAATCACATATGTTGATAAAATAGGCTACCATAGCACGTTGGTCTTACAATTCATAGCTAAAAGCGGAGCTTTACATGTGAGCACTCATAAGGAAAAATTTAGCAAATCACTGAATGGGAAGTTTGAATTTACACAAAGTTTCCTCCCTTGTTGAATTTCATCATCATGATGGCCACCATCTTCATTTTTGTGTCTTCAACTTTTCATTATTATATTTTTTCCATTATTTTTCCTACTCAAAGTCCCAACAATGGAAATGGTCCTTGACCCTAGCACCTTTCGTGCCTTGTGGAAATTCTACCATAGAAGATATTTGTTGGCTTTACCCTATAAAGCACTCCAAATGATATAGAAAAGATAAGATAAGTATGTATGAAGTTTTTTTGTTCCATTCAATGGGTCTATGAATCAAAGATATTGGGAATATTGATCTCAAGTGAATCCACTCCCTAGAGCTATGCACAAGAATATTTATTCACTTCTATTATAGTATTGACAATCCATCAGATGAACTATTTTCACAAAGGTTAATCAACATGACAAATCTCAACCTAGAATTGATGCTACATCTATGTTAATCGACCAATCACACTTATCATAAATATGCCATGTTGTGTCTAATACTAGTCCAATGAGGTATTTTGAACAAAATAATTATGGGTAAGTGTAACTTTGATGTGATTTCAATACATACAATTGGTTGATACCATTCCATAACTAATGCCAATAGTTAGTTGATCCCCCAAGATTGTAACTCGAATTTGATCCCAACCATTATGAACCAAATTTGTTGTTCTAAACTCTACACCATTGTTTCCACAGGGAATTAATATTATACTTTAAATGTGGCTGGCCTTGTAAAATTATTTTTTGCAGTTCATTAGATATGAAGCACATGAGTTCATTTACCATGAATCAAAGATATGCTATGAGGTAATTTTTTAGAGATGGTATGGCGAAAACCATAAGCGAAATATGAGGAGGGGGGGGGGGGGGGGGGGTCCCTAGTGGTTTTGGAAACCATTAAGGGGGTCTCTAGAATGGTGTCTTTGTTGCCACATAAAGGAAATGGTTTACCCCGATGGAGAAAGTGTTGATCCCCCCACCATTAAACATCGAGCATGAGGGGGGGGGCACAATGGATAATAGTCATCAATATTTCTCCTGTCAATTGTTCATTTCCTTTAATTGTGTGGAATCCACTCTCAACATCATATGTGAAACATTCCATGTAGCTCCATTTGATAACTCATTGGATTCAAAAACCTACAAAAAATTTGCAACGAGGAAAATCATGTCATAAATATCAAACAATGTGTGATTTCTATCATTATAACATAATGAAGGGATGAGAAAGCCACATAATCTTTATTGATCCAAATGGCTTCCAAATTTCTTTTTAATTATATTGATCATGAGGACATGGCATTAATAATGATTTATATTATAAGAAACCATGAAAGGAAACTCAAATGGATTAATATTGTGTAGTTCACATCACCTTGTTGAAGAATAAGAGTCACTATAGTGTCCAAAACAAATCATTTGTCATGCTCTGGTACTATCAATGGTGGAGAAAAACCAAGTGGTTTTAACCTGAGTTGAGTTTGGAACTGAGGATCTCTCACCATAATTCTCATATACCCCATTAGAGAGATTTTGGGCTAATGTATTAGGGCTTCATTGATTATATCTTGTCCCACACACATAGATTCCATGATAGTCAACACTTTCTGGAACATGTGAATGTTTTGGATCGTTAACTCTTTTTCCCACCATCCATTGGTAAAAGCAACACGTTTAGGCCCTCATGAGAAAATATCAAACATATTGGTTATACTTTATTCTCCATGTGGCTCAAACTATTTTACTATATACGGGATAAGCCTGATGAGAGTTGTTCCTCCAATGCATTTGAGGTTATTCCCTCAATTCATCGAGTGATAATATTTAGGTTGTCTACAAATTGTAAAATATTTTAGTAGTTGTGGAGAAAAATGATTGAGTGTGAAGGGATTCTACAAACTATTTTATTGAGACAAGAGTTTGAGCAGGCTTCCAAACTCCCTTCACCAAAATAGTTTAGCATTTCCAAGTTCCCTCTTCAAGACTGCAATTTCTAGGTTAAAGCCACAAGAGAACTTTGTTTCCAGTTCGAAGGCATATGCTCCTCCTGGAATGCTTTAGAAATGGAATTTTCCATCTTTGATCTCTCCCAAATATTTTAAGACCCAGTCACTTTGAGACACAAGGGTGAACCAAATGAAGGTTCGAGGAAATTAATAATTTTTTAGGAAATATTGTGAATTAGTAAAAAAATTAAATTTTTGACTAGGATTTTTTTTTCTTCTTCTTTTTTTTTTTTTTTTTTCCTTTATTTTATTTATTTTTATTTTTTTTGCAGTAGAGATATTGCATTTGAAGGAAAATTTTGAGGAAAAGCTATATTGTAAAATTCATATAAGGTGAAGAAAAAATATCCTCATGTTATTCAATAAAAGCTTTTGGGAACCAAAATCCTTCGCAAATGGGGAAGTGTGATCTAGATTTCATAATTATATTACTTTTGATCCATCTTAATGCTCTAAAAGTGGAAAACATGGAGGAATCAACTCACAGGACCATTTTTACCAGTAGGACCTACTTTGAAAAACTAGGTCTTGTAACTTTCCATGAACCATTTGAGGCATTAAATAAATTTTCCTTGGGGTAAAACTTTTTTTCTTAATAAGTGTACATTTTTTTCCTAGTTTTCACATACAAAACATTCCAACAACCCAAGAAAAACCTCAATCAGGGTTTGCAAGCAAATATTAGGTCGCTTGAAAGCTGACCTTGCTATTTTTACCACCATAATTTGAGATAATTCCATGTAATTTAACATTATTCATGGAAAGGGGCTAACCACATGATAATGATAAAGTATACTATAGAAGCGTCCATAATTTAACTCTAGTTAAGATTTCATGGAGTCAAATATAACAACTAGTAGGCTATCAGGTTGTGTTATAATCATTCCACTATGAAGAAAATGGATTTCATTCTATTCAAGTGAATTTTGTTCTATAGATGAGAGAAATAGTTGAGAGTGGATAAGGAGAGAGAAACTAGAGATTATTTGTGTGTTGTATCAACCCAACCACAAGCCCTATTTCTTTATACTTACATCCAATTTTCATTAAAAGAAGGAGAGCACAGTAGCCTCAACTTCTAGCTAAGTTATTCCCTTGAAAGTATATTTGAAGGTATTTCTTGTGTTATAATGGTTAAACCGATTGTATTTTTGTCTATTCTCTATTTTACACATTTTACATATTGCATGCATCAACCTGTAACTTAATAAATTCACAAGTATAAGGAAAAATAATCCAGATAGTATATATTTTGGATTTTTAAGTATAATTGTAATAGATATGTTGTGATGGACTATCTAGTGGAATATCCATGACAATTTCTAGATCACATTATAGCCCAAATTCTCTTTCCTTTTATAGTTTCAAAAAGGATGGTAGAAATTGAATTTTTATTCTCTTAAGGGAGCCAATTCACTTATATGGGAGCTAGGAAGGTAGACGTGTCAGCATGATTGATTTTATTTTTTGGTTTTCTCATATCTCTCTTTGGAAAATTCCCATGGAAAATAACTCAAATGTTTTACTTCCCACTTCCTTTGTGAAATCCCTTTTCAACATTCTTTTATTTTCTTTTTACATAAATTTAAAGAAAATTTTAATTAAATGTGGATCCATCAAATATTAGGATGAGTTCTGGTTGTTCTTTTATATATATCTTATAGCTAAAGGAAAAAGGTCGATGGTTGACTTCAGTGAAGGTCCAACTAGAGCTACCAGACCCCATGGAAAATACCTCAAAATGTTTTGCTTCCCACTTCCTTTGTGAAATCTGTTTCGACATTCTTTTATTTTCTTTTTACATAGATTTTAAGAAAAACTTAATTAAGTTTGGATCCATCAAATATTAGGGTGAGTTGGGGTTGTTCTATATATATATATATATATATATATTACAACTAAAGGACAAGGGTCGATGGCTGACTTCAGTGAAGGTCTAACTAGAGCTACCAGACCCACACAGTGTTGGGGGTTGAGATTTTTATTGGTTGGGGATGAGAACTCTTCAAATTCACCAAGGGGACCCACCCGCTACGCCAACGTTTGATTATTTAATGAGATCCATCCGCATGAGGTTTAAACTCGACTATTTTTTAAAATTTCAAAGAATAATAAGGGGGCTCAGAGGGGTGACCTTTGAATAATATCTCGCCACTTGAAATACTATTCTAGAAGTTAGGAATTGTTCATTTATCAAACTCATTTCATGCACGAGGATTTATCCACAATCCGTCAAGATTTCAAAACTCTTTATTTTTAAAAGAATGTTCACACCAATAAATTCCAACATATAAATTATGTCTAAACTTGTCTAAGACATACCAAATTCATTCTTCAGTGGAGAATTACCTTGATTCACCGACTGGTTAAGAATATGTTTTCTAGTCTGAGCTCACTTTCCTAGTGTTTACCTAGGATGTAGAGTGTTGTACCTAAAAAAAATAATGAAATCATAGATGCTAGTCTAACCCTAGAATTGAATAGTAGAATGTAATATGATGAACTCATCTGCGACATAAAATAAAGTATCTCATTCTTATTTTTCTATCCCTTCGCACCAGTGAGATCTTTAGGCATACATATTTATACATAAGAAATGAATATATTCCTAAATGGAAAAGGAGATGTTACCAATAGGAGCCTCCCTAAAAATTATAGTTGGTCTTCTCTAGAATCTCTTTACTAACAACCTAGCTAGTTTTCCAAACAAAAGGGATACATCAACAAACTAAAAAGTAACATATGGGTGTATTTGGATTTCAAGGGACACATTGTAAAATAAAATATGAAGAGAAAGGAATATTCACAGAAAATTTTAAGGATGGAAATTTATCTTAAATTTTAGAAACTTCGGCGAATGTTAATAGTCCCTGATATGAAAATTGTAAAATCTTTAGTGATATTTTTCTAAAATTATTAAAATTTCCAAAGTTCATCATATAATATCTATGAAAAAAAAATTGATTTATAAGCTAAATAAAAATATACTATAAAATTTAGGAAAAATTGTTTTAGTAAAAATGAAAATTGGTGAATTTTATTTTTTGAAAAAACATCAAAAATTAGCCCACCTATGAATATTAGCCCCTAAAATTTTTCCTACAAACATTTACATGGAATTAAAAAAAAAAAAACAGAACATGAAGTAATGACCCTGCATCAAACTCCCTTATAACATAATATTAAATGAACTCATGTCCATGAGTTCGGCAATAGTGCTACCATGTCTTATAATTTCTTCTTATATCATCCAAATTGCTTCTTCTACTGGAAGGCCCTTCCATTTGACCAAGTACTCATAATATTTTTTGTTCCTGGTTCCTTTGATGACCTTTTGGTCAAGGACCATGTCCATCTGCATATTATGGGTTGTATGCAGCAAAGATTCCCAAAGAATCTTCTCTTTTCCATCACGTTCTTATTCTCTACGCTCCTTATAAGGGTATCAATATGTAACATTAAATATAGGTGAAATCCCTATACTGGTGGGGAACTTAACCTCATAAGTGTTAGCTAAGAAATTCCCCAAGAATTCAAAGGGGCCAATTTCATTTAATTTCAGCTTATTATATTCCTCCTTTGTAAAAATTTCCTTCCATGGATGTGCTAAAACCAAATCCCCAACTTCAAAATTTACATCCATTCTCTTGAGATCAACTCTTTGTTTCTATCTAAGGCTAATTTCTTGTAATTACCTTTTGACCTGCTCAATTGCATCATTTGAATAGTTGTGGCAAAGACTTCTTCATCAACACTTCGATCTTCTCTTTTCCCCCAATTTCGAAACTTATAAATAATTTTGGGATGCATGTCATACACAATCCGAAAAGGTATTTTCTTGTACTCCTATTAGGAGAATCATTATGTGAAAATTTAGCTTCTTAGAGTATTTGATCCCATTGTTTATTATGTTCATGGAGTGAAAATCTCAATAGTTTTCCCAAAATTCTATTAACAGCCTTATTATTCCCATTCATTTGGGGATGGGAAATTAGGTTATATACTACGTTTGTTCCTAATTTCCTCCACAAAGTCTTGCAAAAATTTCCAACAACCTGTCTCTTGATCTGATACTATACCTATGGGTAATCCATGTAGTCTCACCACTTCCATGAAAAATAAATTATCATTTTGAGTAACATCATTTTTTTAAACAAGGTATAAAGTGTGCCATCTTAGAAAATTTGCCCACTACTAGAAAAACTGAGACATGTTTTCTCTGATATTTTGGCAAAGCAAGAACAAAGTCCATAGTAATGGCTTCCCAAGGCCTATTGAGTATGGGCAGTGGCTTATATAACTCAGAAATATGTTTCCTTCCTTTAGTAGATTAACTATGGTGGATGTTTCCACAAACCTTTTAGCATCTTTCCTCATACCTGGAAAAAAATAAAAAGAATTTATTTTTTCATATGTCTTGTCATGGAAAAAATGGGCATCAATCCCTCCATTGTCCTTCTCCTTCAACAAATTGTATCTCATCGACCCTCTTGGAATGCATAGAATGTTTCTCTTAAACAAAAATGCTTCTTGAATCATGTACTCAAGCCACATACTTGTATCTCTTGCCACATGGTTTTCACAAGCTTCATTGAATTATTTGAAATATGGACTTTCCATATATAATTTTTGGAGGCATTCATAGCTCAAAGTGTTAACTTGTAGTTCTTGCAAAACCATACATCTCCTTCTCAAAGCAACAAAAACTTTGTTAGCATTTCCATTAATATGTTTCAAAACAAGAGAAAATTTTTGCATGTATTGAACCCATTTGGCATGTCTCTTGTTCAACTTCAGTTGTCTAGTTATGAATTGCAATGAATGATTATTGTGTACATAACAAACTCTTTGGGAATAAGGTAATGACTCCACTTATTAAGGGATTGAATTGGTGCACATATTTCCTTGTCATTGGTGGAATGCATCTATTAGGTCTTATTTAATTTATCATTGAAATATGCAACTGGCTTATCGTCTTGGCAAAGAATAGTGCCAATAGCCATCCCACTTCCATCACACTTTACCTGAAAAAGGATTTTGGAAATTAGGCATAACAAAATTGGCTTCTAAATTATTTTCTTCTTTAAAAATTGGAATGCTTCTTTCTTTGATGTTTTCCATTTAAAAGGTTGTTGCTCCTTTCTGATAGTTTCCACTATCAGTGAACTAATACAGCAATACTTCTGAATAAATTGTCAATAAAAGCTATCCAATCCATGGAAACTTCTCACTTCATGGTTACTTGTTGGAGAAATTCAATCCTTAGTACCTTTCACCTTCTCAGGGTCACTTTTTAGCCCTTCTAAAGAAATTACAAATACTAAATAAACCAATTATGTCTTAAGGAAAGAGCACTTTTTCATATTATTAGATTTTTTTCCTACTGCAATTTTATTAATACCAATTTTAAAAATATGAGATGTTCTTCCCTAGTCATATTGTAGTGTTGAAGCCCTGAAAATCGGGTCTACAACAAGGGGGGTACCCACCTAGTCCGGAACTTGAACGCAACTCCTTTTTCATTTGGGATGGTTGGTCTGACTGGGGATAATGGGACCAATTTCCCAATTTGTATGTGTGTGATGAGAATTGATATTTCCTTTCTAATAATTTCTAAGTAAAATGCTTTTAATCTAAGTCTAATTTAAAACATGCAATTGTATTCTAATGAGCATAAATATCTATTCTAAAACTAACCCGAGATATAAATTTTCAGTTATGAGATATAAAATAATTTCTAACAACAATTGGTAATAAAGATCATTCAATTGCTACAAGAAAAGAATTCGAGAAAAATAATTTTTTTCTTATAAAAAGTTAGCTGAAACAATTGTGAGAAGCATATCGCATTATAAGTCATTCATACATTAAGGCATAAACAGAATAGTCGTCACTGTACAAAAGTGCCAAATGATAACTCAAACACTCAAGCCTTCATATATAAATAACTGAACATAAATATCACTTTGACAAATAAGCAGAAATCATTAAGAGATAAAAGTAGCATTGATAACAAGTTCTACTCATGAGCTTCAACAATATATATTTATCTCTTCCTAATTCAACATCTACTAAGAGTACAAAAGTGCATTTCAGTAGCAGACATTAAACACAGATATCAATAAATCTCATTCCATTCATTCATCAAAACCTCCTCTGAGGGTGCAGAAGTGCATGTTCTGAGGAAATGTTTTTGACAAATTTCAGGACCCCTCTCTAAATGCATGAGAGGGGTTAAAATACTACTAGATAAATACTAAAAATAGTCTATTACAAAAATATAGGAGGAAGTTTAAATGACCTCTGATTTTTGTTGCCCTGTGAAAAAAGAATCAGCAAGTGTTGGTGCTATCTTCTCGGCAGAGTTCGTAAGGCATTTGAGAGTCATGCATTGACTGTGTGGTTTAACCAAGTACTGCCAGTAAGAATCCCAATTCAACTTGGTTAACTTCTTGATGGACTCTGCTCTTTCTTCATCCTTTTGTCTCCAACTTCTCTACAAATGTTGTGCCTTTGGGAGAAATCTTGGAGCAGTTTCTGATATGAGGTTCGCTTTGTGCAGGTTTTCATTGAAACGACCAATGAAGTTGTTTGCCGTTGTAGTTGCTTCTTCTGTTGCCTCTTTTGACTTCCTAATTTGTGCGTCCCACTTATGAAAGAGCATTTCTTTGTGGGCTTCATTGAGTTGGAGTGCGCTTGCTTTCTTTCCTTCTTCTACTTCCTACCAAGCCAAACTTTCAAAAATCTGCATATCGCCTAAGGATATCCCCAATAAATACCACTGGTTTTGGAGCGCGGGTCTCACCTTTAGCCTTTAGAGTTTTTCCTTGTGGTTTTCCTCGCTTAAGTGTGACTAAGCACTCAGAGGTTTTCCTTCTTGAGGGGTTATGCCTAGCAATGCGCGATTAGCGCTGAGTGCTAATTACGCATCAAAAACTGCCTCCTTTTCCTGTTCCGGGCTTCCCCGATGCTAATTTTGCCTCTTGCGTGGTTTTGGTAGATGATACATAAACCGTTAATCTTGTGGAGTGAATGACTTAGTGAGGTCTTGGCTCTAAGTCTTGAATTGTCTGTTTGTTGTATCAGTGCTGTCCAGTACCCACTTAACCATGTCTGTGTATGGAATAATTTTAGGTCTTGTCACTATCCGGTGTAAGAATGAACATGCAAGTTCTGTGATTGATGCCTTAGACAACCCGCGTGAGCCTGCTGTTCCTTTAACCTCCATAACTCTGGGACTTTCTTCTTAAAGAAGACTGTACATGCCTTCCCAAGTAGTTATGCTGACATCTTTGTTATAGGTGGTGTCTATGTATAAGGGCGTCATTTTTTTGTCCTCAACAACCGGAGCTTTTCCCTTCTTTCCCATTACGCTTTGAACATTGTTGCATATATTATTCTACTTTCTACTCCTGTAAATTTACAAGTAAGGAAAGAATAATGGTAAGAGATAAGGTGACGAGAAAGCTATTAATGCTGAAATCATATAAAATATATCACCCTACATGAAACGATCTTTCGATCAGATCTAAATCTTATCCCATTAATGACCATCAACTACTCCATTAAATCGACATTAATGCCCATAACTTGGCATTGGATTACGAGAAAAGCTTTATTGAATGATGAGCCCTACGGATCTGCGATAAAGTGATTTTGCAATTTGCTTCACAATATCGTAGATCGCAATATTGCTAATCCGTTTTTTTGACAATCATTTATCAACACATTCTTCTGTGAGATGTGATTTGAGAGATGCCCTATCGCATATCGCTGGGTAAGGGTATTTTACCTTAGGTGATACTTGCGGCATATGAAAGCTGCAATGTGCGATGGGTCTTTAAGGCGTATGATCTTGCATCGCATTTTCGCAATTTCAGTGGTTTTCTTATATGATGCCCTCCATTACCCTTTGCGATGCGAAGTCTTATTGTTGAGAGAATGATTTTATTCAGAACTTATCATAAAACTTAAGTTGCTTTTGGGTTTTGCGACTTTTTTCCTATTTTTATGATAGTATGTTTTATTCAAAGGGGAATATAAATGCTACTTTTTATTTTTTAGAAGGGTCCCCATTTATTTAGTATTAGTAATAAAACTAAATAAAAAGGGGGGTTGTTGGTGGCCACAACAATTGGAAATTCACTTGGAAGAACCAGTTATCTCTGATTATCTTTTGAATTTTCTAAACTTCTAAAACAGAAAATTTTTCTAGAAAATCCATCTTTATTATAGAAACATAAAGTGCATTATGCTTTCAGCCGTCAATGGTAGTTTGTTTCTCTTGTGTTAACTCTGATTATTTACTTCCCAAAGCTAGTCATTGTATTTACATAAGCCACTACTTGGTTTATAATTATAGAAACAAAGACTTCTCCGTAGATCAGTTTTAAGTATGCTCATTTGTCGTAGGTAGAGCCTCTACTGCTAGCAGGCATTCATAGCCTCTACAGGGTTCCCTGTTACCCAGCAATGATCATGTATCCTACTCGGAGAAATATATAATTTTCAAAGATAAATCCATATCCACATTTTTTTCTTTTGTTTTCTTTTAATTTTTAAAGAACAATGTCTTGGTTTGGTAGCCAAATTATGATAATTCCATTCACTTGATTTATAACTTTGCTAAACAAGCTGGCTCGTGATGAGACCCCTTGTCTTTTGATTGCAATAATATTGAGTCATTGCCCTATTTTGGTATGCAGTTTTGGCAATGTCAGCAAGTTATAATATCTATGATCATGATAAGTCAGCTCGTGATGAGACCTCTTATTCTTTAAGTTTATAGTGTATGGTTGGATTATTCCTTGAAGCTCGTAATTCTCTAGGTGGGGAGGAAGTCATTGTTCCTTAAGAAAAGCTCTGGACTACAATTGCAGAGTTTTTGGAAATATCTTCTCTATAGAGAATCTTTGTTTTGTTATTGATGCTTTTCATTGACTTATATAAAACAAACTCCCACTAAAGGTTGATTTTTATCAAAATTCATAAGGCTGAAACTAGTAACATTTTCAGGCTTATAGCATTTGTCTGTATCTTTCAATAATAATGACCAATTTTCCAAATCAGTTCTATTTATACAAGCAAAAAACAAAATCTAAAAGAAACACTAGTCTTTTTCATGAATTCCAAACGTAACCATTTACAACTTGTTTTATTATCAAAATACAGGTATAAACAATAGTTTACAAAAATAGAAGAGGTCATCTCCTATGGAAAGTATTTTTTGAGGATCTGCCCATTAACAGGTAAAGATTCTCTTTTCCCTACTAAATATTGCAACATGAAAGTGGATGGTCCTATGATTTCCACAATTTGTAATGGGCCAAGCCAAATTCGTTGGAATTTTGAATGTTTGCCTTTTTCTTCATGAGCCTTATCCCATTTTAAAACTAAATCTCTACTTTGAAAATCTTTCATAGTTACCATGTTTGAATCAGAGGAAACCTTGACTAATGCTTGATGATGAGCGTGTGTTATTTTAGCCTGTTCTCGTTGCTCTGCTAGCTTAAGGATCTGTAGTTGTCTTAGTTGTAAAGATGAAGTTCGTGTTTCATCAATAAATTGAACTAAGGCCAAATAAGGAATTGCTAGGTGATTTGAGAGAACCACTTCCTTCCCATAAACTAAATTAAAGGGAGAAGTGCTAATGGGGGCTTTTTGTATTATTCGGTTTGCCCAAAGAGCATACATCAAAGATTTGTGCCAATTTTTATGATTCTGATCAATGGTTCGCTTAATGATTTTGATTAAGTTTTTATTCTTCGATTCAGCCAACCTGTTCCCTTGTGGGTAATAATTTGTAGTATATTTAAGCTTAAAACCTCTTTTAAGTGCAAATTTAGTCATAACATTGCCAAAAAAATATGACACATTATCAAATATTAAAGCAGAGGGTAAACCAAACCTGGTGATTATGAACTGATCTATGAAATCAATGATGTGCTCAGCATTAGTTGTCTTGAGAGTAACTCCTTCTACCCATTTAGTAAAATAATTTGTAGCTGTAAGGATATACCTATGATGTTTAGAAGAGTGAAGAACGATCTCACCTATTATATCCAATCCCCATTGAACAAAAGGTTGATCGATATTGATTGTTTCAAAAGGAAATGATGGTTTCTTTTGTCTCCCTGTAGCAGTTTGACAAATTTGACATTTCCTTACATAGCTATGTGCATATTTAAATAGTGTAGGCCAATAGTATCCTACACGCAAAATTTTATGTGTTGTAGCATCTCCCGCATAATGTCCACCTGCTGGTCCATCATGGAGTTCCTGCAACACCTTTTCAGCTTCAAATTTCTCAAGACATCAAAGGAGAACAGAATCATAATTCATCCTAAAAAGTACATCGTTTATGAGTTGATACTGCTTAGCCTTCAATCGTAATGCTCTTTTCTTTGTATAATCTAGATTTTAAGGAGCATATCCATTCTTTAGATAAAATATGATATTAGCATATATTGATTCAATATCATTTAGGATTACCTCATACATTTGTACTTCTTGATTTGAAGATGGTATTTCAGAAATAAGCAATGCTCCAGCCAACATTTTGCAAAAGCCTTGACCCTTTACAATATTTGCTGGCTGGATCTCAGCGTTGTATTCTCGTAAGGCAGTAACACAATTTTCTCTCCTTTCACCCACATCTTTTTGTACTAAGAGATTTCTTACCACTCGAAATGGCACTATGATTTTTGTATGGGTTTTAAGAAGAAAGGGTCTAAAATGCTTGATTGCCTTGAAAACAACATAAGCTTGTTTCTCAATGTCAGAATAATTTAATTCAGCCCCTTGTAGATTTGAATTGAAGAAGGCAATTGGGGCTTCCGCCTTGTCTTGATTGGCTTAAGTGAGTATAACAACATATGATTTATTAGAGGCAAATGTATACAAAATGAAAGGATCAGAAAAATTTGGAGTCACTAAGGATGGGGCATTAACAATCTCTTGCTTAATTAGATTGAACGCTTCATATTCCTTTTGGCCCCATTTGAAGAGTGAATTCTTCTTGATCATTGTTTTTAATGGTGACACAATCCTTGAGAAGTCTAGAACAAATCTTTTAACAAAATTAATCTGGCGAGGGAAGGATTGCATGGCTTTCTTGTTATTATGCAAGGATATTTCAGAAATCTCCTTAATTCTGTCGGGATCAATATAGATTCCAGATTTTGACACTATAAATCCAAGAAGTTTTCCTTCACTTAATGAAAAAAAGGAATTTTTTGGATTAAGACAAATCCCATACCTTTGGCAACGTTGGAAGATTGGTTTTAGGTCTCTAA
Organism: Pinus tabuliformis; assembly: GCA_031772625.1. Classification (NCBI taxonomy): domain Eukaryota; kingdom Viridiplantae; phylum Streptophyta; class Pinopsida; order Pinales; family Pinaceae; genus Pinus; species Pinus tabuliformis. The sequence continues at coordinate 777,665,224 of CM062812.1, read as the reverse complement.
GGTGATTCCCACAATTTTTAGAATATATAGTTATGTCCTCCAAGTAAATCACCACTAATTTGTTTACTAGTCCCTTAAATGCGATATCCATGGCCCTTTGAACTATGGCACTAGCGTTAATCACACCAAACAAAATATTTTAATATGTGTAAGTACCCCATTTGGTTTTGAACGTGGTTTTCAGTTGATCGTTGGGATGGACTAGAACATGGTTGTAGCTGGAGAAACCATCTAAAAAGGACATTAATTCTGATCCTGCAACTGCTTGTAATATTTGTTCCATAGGAGGCAGGGGAAAATTATCCTTTTGGCAGGCTTTGTTAATATTTCGAAAGTCAATACATATTCTAATGTCTCCATTTTTCTTTCTGACGAGAACCAAGTTGGAAACCCATCTAGAGTGTCGAAAGGGAAAGATAATCTTGGCTTTCAATAATTTATTGAGCTCAGATTTAATCTGACATTGTAGATTAGGATGGATCTTCCTCAGCTTTTGTTAGACAAGTTTCTCATCAGCTATCATTGGGATAGTATGTTGAATGATTGAAGTGTCGTAAGTCTTAAGGTCATCGTAGTTCCAGGCAAAGACACTTTTGTATTGTTTCAAGAGACGAACAAAGGCTAACTTTTCTTCAGGGGCTATGCCAAGACCTAGGTTGATATTCTATGACTTAGTATCCATTCCTAGATTTACTAATTCATAGTTCAGAGTTGAACTTTGAAGTTTTGAATTGGTAGATCTCTTAAATCAGTCTTTCAAATCATATAAGTCTTCCAACTTGACTACAGATTTTGGTATAGCATTATTAGTGCTTTCATTTTGTAACTGTTCATCATGTTGGTCCTCATCGATTATTTGATTAGTGTAAGATCCTTCCGATGATAGGAAACTTACAATATTAGGATCGTTGTTGAAAATTCTCTAGTTTGTAACATTATCAAGGATCGAGGGCCTAAAGATCAATTCAATTGAGAATATGTCTGGGGTATAATCTTCTGATGGAATGATCTTGGAAGCTACGTTTTCCAGGAGGTCAGCACTAGCATTTTGGAGTTTGGGAATAGATGAAATATTAAATTCTATAAAATGTTTAGTAAGATCTTGCACTGAAGATTGATAATGTTTTAAATGACCTGATAGATAATGTATAGTATTTTGTACCTATTTAATAACAATCTCAACGTCTCCCAAGACTTGTAGATACTTGATATCTAGTCCGATTGCCTTGTATAGTCCTTGGACTAGGGCTTCATATTCTGCAGTGTTGTTTGTGCAATCAAACTCGAGTCTACATGTTAGCATATTTTTTTTTTCCTCGGGACTAACTAATACACATTCTTCTCCTGCTCCATCGTTAGACTTAGAACCATCAAAAAATAATTTCCAAAATAAAGATTTATTTACACGACTATCTATAAAATTAACACATTTAGAACTATATGTTTGAGAAAAGTTTTCTACTTGAGACAAAACAGAATGTTCTAAGTAAGGTGAAGTATGAGAATTAAAATTTCCTAAGAAAGAGTCAACAGAACAGTTGCCAATTATATTGTTGTTGTATGCTACAAGTTCATTTTCTCCTTCCAATTCCGTCACTATGTATTTTTGGTGTCTTTCTCGCTCAACCTTTATCTGATTCAGTTTACCATTGTAAGGGAGCCACATATGTGACTAGTCGGTCGCAAAGTATCCATGAAGCTTTTCAAACCAATCCCTACTAAGAATTAAGCCATAAAATTCGGGAATGTCTGCAACTAGAATATCAATGACTTGGCATACCTTTGGATTAGATGACAACCTTATGGTAACTTGATTTAGTTCACCAATTACTTCAACCTATGATCAGTCCAGTTGAACTATGCACACTGTAGATTTTTGAGGTTGGACATTTAACTTTGCACATATTGTTTTAGGTGAGATATTAGATGAAGCTCCTGAATCTATCAAATAATTATGCAAGTTTTTATTGAAAATTTCGTAAGTAAGAAGGAATGGTGGAGTATGAGATTTTGACCTACCTCCAATTAAAGCAATATCATTCAGATCAACTTTATTAGCAATATTAGTTGGAGGTCTTCCCATCTTATGAGAAGCTTTCGAGATTACAACAACAGGCAGAGGTGCAACAAGTATTGCATGTAACTCTTTCAAAAGTAGCTTCTGCTAATGTTTCAGTTTGCTAAATTCATGAAAAGTAATGTGAACCCTAGTCTTCTTCATGTATTCAATAATATTATACTCCATCTCATTAGAAACAATCAATGTTTTAGATGAAGTTGGCGAATCGGATTGGACTGGGCTTGTTTGAGTCACTTTAGGTGATGATTTCTTACTTGCAACTTTATCTTTGGATGTCAAGCTTGTGCTCTTCTATTTAGGACGAGGTTGTGGAGGATCGAGTTGATTTCTACTTCTAGTACTGACGGGTGATGCATCTTGATCCTATTTTTCTAGAAGGATGAAGTTCCACATTCCCTGTACTTCTGTAAATTCATCTTCATCAGTAGGTTCCTCATTAGAAACTTCCTCTTCCTCTCCTTCAGATTGTACAATTGTTATAGCATTGGGTGGCTTTGAATCAGTTGAAGGATTTTTTCTATAAGGCTTGTAGGGCTTTTTAGAAGAAGTCTTTGCTACTTGTCTCTTAATGTCGACCATTTCATTAGACATGGTTTTTAGGAATTTCTGCAATCCTTCTAAATCAAATTGGTCTTTTGATTCTTTTTTCTTAGGAACATCTCTAAAAGTAACCTTCTTAGATTTTCTTTCATTGATAGTGTTTTTCTTTTCTAAAGCTAAGATACGTTTTTCTACAACTATTTCTTCCTTCATGTTTTCAACCAATGTTGTCTTGGCAGCCCTATCAACAAAGATCGCTATGTTTGATGGTAAAGCAGATATGTACCATTCACTTTGAACTTCTTCGCTAGGCTTAGAAGTGGTCGGAATTTTATTCAAAAGCTTGTTGAAACATGAGTTAAAATCTTTAATAGGTTCTCTTGACTCAGTCTTTAGATTTGATAGATCATTGATCAGTGTTGCTGTAGATCTGTCGTCACCGAACTTAGTCAAGAATTTCTCTTGGAAAATTTCCCAACTAGTGATGGATCCTGATGGTAATGGAAAATACCAGGATCCTACTACTCCTTTTAAAGTGTAAGGGAAGAGCTGGACAATAGCATCTTCATTAGTAACCCCATTTAGATTTACAAATAACACAAAATTGTTTATGTGTTCTTCTGCTAGCATGCTTGCTTCAGGATTAAACTTAGGAAACCCTTTTTCAGGATGGGTCGGTATTTGACTCAAGGGCAGGAATTAAAACTGCCCCAGGGTTATTCCATGGGGTTTGGGCCATTGCTTAACTACTAATAGAGGAAAGCACAGAGGATGTTCCTTGTGGTTGGGAAAATGAGGATATTAAAGTTCCAAATGATTGAGAAGTAGATGTTGAAGTTCCAGTACTCTGATGGACAACAATTTGATGTGGAGGAGTGGATGGTTGACTTCGCAATGGAGAAGTTGAAATGGATGATCATGATGAAAGAGTCTCACTATCAGACCCTTTAGGTGACTTCCTTGCTCTTTTCCTTTTAGGTAGAGGTAGTTCAGTTGGTTCAATACCAAAATTTTCACTCTGAAATCTAGTAAGAGGATGAGAAGGATTGTATTGCGAAGTCACACTATCTTGAGATATTTCAGACTTTTGTGGTGATATGGAAAATCCTTGAAGTTTATGAAACAAAGACTCAACTTTAGGAGGTTCAACAGTAGATTTCTCTGAAATGTTTGGGTTTGTGGCAGTGGTTGTTGTTTTATCGACTTGTCACTTAAGATTTAAATATTTGAAGTGTGATGGAGAAGTTGGGGGAGATGTTGAGGGCAATTTACTCTCAGAATGGTATTTAGATTTGGATTTACTAGCCATTCACAGTTCAGGGCCCTCCTTCTAGCGCAAAATATGTTGAAGCCCTGAAAATTGGGTCTACAACAAGGGAGATACCCACCTAGTCCGGACCTTGAAAGTAGCTCCTTTTTCGTTTGGGATGGTGGGTCCAACTACGGATAATGGGACCGGTTTCCCAATTTGTGTGTGTGTGTGATGAGAATTGATATTTATTTTCTAATGATTTCTAGGTAAAATACTTTTAATCTAAGTCTAATTTAAAACATGCATTTGTATTCTAATGAACAGAAATATCTATTCTAAAACTAACCCATGATTTAGCTTTTCAGTTACGGGATCTAAAATAATTTCTAACAGCAATTGGTAATAAAGATCATTCAACTACTACGAGAAAAGAATTTGATAAAAATAATTTGTTTCGTATAAAAAGTTAGCCGAAACAATTGTGAGAAGCATATCGCATAATAACTCATTCATACATTAAGGCATAAACAGAATAGTCATCACCGTACAAACGTGCCGAATGACAACTCAAACATTCAAGCCTTCATATATAAATAACTAAACATAAATATCACTTTGACAAATAAGCAGAAATAATTAAGAGATAAAAGTACCATTGATAAAAAGTTCTACTCATGAGCTTCAACAATATAGATATATCTCTTCCTAATTCAACATCTACTAAGAGTACAAAAGTGCATTTCAATAGCATACATTAAACACAGATATCAATAAATCTCATTCCATTCATTCATGAAAACTTCCTCCGAGGTTGCAGAAGTGCATGTTCTGAGGAAACATTTTTGATAAATTTCAGGAACCCTCTCTAAATGCATGAGAGGTTTTAAAATACTACTAGCTAAATACTAAAAATAGTTTATTACAGAAATATAGGAGGAGGTTTAAATGACTGTCCTCATATAAGGCAAAAATAAATAAAAACTAAAACTAAAACTGAATTTGGAAATTAACTATCTATGTATCTTTTCTCTGAGATCGCAAGCATTTAGCATTGGCTTGAGGAGCATTGGTTGGCCGACCTTCGATTTTAGTTTCCCTGCGAAAGTAGAACCAGCAAGTGCTGGTGCTATCTTCTCGCCAGAGTTCATAAGGAATTTGAGAGTCATGCACTGACTGTGCAGTTTAACCAAGTACTGCCAGTAAGAATCTTAATTCAACTTAGTTAACCTCTTGATGGACTCTGCTCTTTCTTTAGCCTTTTGTCTCCAACTTGTCTGCAAATGCTGTGGCTTTTGGAGAAACCTCGAAGCAGTTTCTGATATGAGGTTTTCTCTGTGCAGGTTTTCATTGACACAGTGAATGACATTGTTTGTCGTTGTAGCTGCTTCTTTTGTTGCCTATTCTGCCTTCCTAATCTATGCGTCCCACTTATGAAAGAGAATTTCTTTATGGGCTTCATTGATTCTGAGCGTGCCTTCTTTCTTTCCTTCTTCCAATTCCTGCCAAGCCAAAGTTTCAGAAATCTACATACCACCTAAGGATATCCCAAATAAATACTGTTGGTTTTGAGGCGCGGGTCTTGCCTTTAGCCTTTAGTATTTTTCCCCATGGATTTCCTAGGTTACATGTGACTAAGTGATCAAAGGTTTTCCTTCTCGAGGGGTTTTGCCTAGCGATGCGCGATTAGTGATAATCGCACATCGAAAACTGCCTCCTTTTCCTGATCTAGGCTTCCCTGATGCTAATTGCACCTCTTCCGTGGTTTTAATAGATGATACATAAAATGTTAATCTTGTGGAGTGAATGACTCAGTGAGGTCTTAGCTCCGAGTCTTGAATTGTTTGTCTGTTATATCAGCGCTATCTAGTACCCACTTAACCATGTCTGTGTATGGAAGAATTTTAGGTCTTGCCACTATCCGGTGCAAGAATGAACATGCAAGTTCTGTGATGGATGCCTCGGACAACCCACATGAGTCCATTATCGCTTTAACCTCCGTAACCCTAGGACTTTCTTCTTCAAGCAGACTCTACATACCTTCGCAAGTAGTTATGTTGGTGTCTCTGTTACAGGTGGTGTCTTTGTATATGGGCGTCATTTCTTTGTCCTCAGCAACTGGAGCTTTTCCCTTCTTTCCCATTACGCTCTGAACATTGCTGCGTATATTATTCTGCTTTCTACTCCTGCAGATTTACAAGTAGGGAAAGAATAATGGTAAGAGATAAGGTGACGGGAAAGATATTAATGCTGAAATCATATAGAATATATCACCCTATGTGAAACAACCTTTCGATCAAATATAAATATTATCCCATTAATGACCATCAACTAATCCATTAAATCGACATTAATGCACATAACTTGGTATCGGATTACGAGAAAAACATTACTGAATGATGAGCCTTGCAGATCTGTGATAAAGTGATTTTGTGATTTGCTTTGCAATATCGTAGATCGCAGTATCACTAATCCATTTTGTAAAAAATCATTTATTAGCACACACTTCTGCAAGATGTGATTTGCAAGATGCCCTATCGCATATCACCGGGTCGGGGTATTTTACCTTAGGTGATACTTGGGGCATATGAAAGCTGCGATGCGCGATGGGTCTTTAAGGTGTATGATCATGCATTGCGTTTTCGTAATTTTGGTAGTTTCCTTATATGATGCCCTCCATTACCCTTTGCAATGCGAAGTCTTATTGTTGAGAGAAATATTTTATTCAGAACTTATCATAAAAGTTAAGTTGCTTTTGGGTTTTGCGACTATTTTCCTAAGTTTATGATAGTATGTTTTATTCAAAGGGGAATATAAGTGCTACTTTTTATTTTTTAGAAGGGTCCCAATTTATTTAGTATTAGTAATAAAACTAAATAAAAAGGGGGGTTGTTGGTGGCCACAACATGTAGACAAGGATATAATCCAAATAAACAATAATTAACATAATAATGAATTCTTTGAGGACTTCATTCATGAGACTCATAAAAGTACTCGGTGTGCTAGTTAAGCCAAAAGGCATAATAGATCATTTGTACAAACCATCATTGGTTTTGAATGAAAAATTCCACTCATCTCCTTCTCTCATTTTGATTTGATGAAATCCACTCTTCAAGTCTATTTTGGAAAACATCTATAACCACTAAGATAATCGATTATATTGCTGATGTAGGGTAAAGGGAATCTATACCTAATGGTTATCTTAGTAATAGATCTAGAATCATTACAAATTTGCAAACCTCTATCTTTCTTTGCACTCAAGACTGTCGCTACAACACAAGGACTCAAAGCTTGTCTGATCAATCCTTTGCCCAATGGTTCTCGGCCTTGTTTCCCCATTTCCTCATTTTATTGAGGTGTCATTCGGTAAGTTGCCTTATTCAGTAAACTGGCTCCTAGAATTAAATCTATATGATGATTGATGCTCCTTACAGGTGGTAAGGCATTTGGCAACTCATCAATGATAACACAATAAATTCATCTAACATTGACTGGATTTCAATAGGATACTCATTGAAATTTTTATACATAAAGACAATCTTAGGCTTACCAATTAAATCGAACTGTACCTCTTCTTCTCGCTTTACTTCCTACAATAGTTCCTTCATTGTCATCATTAGCATGCTTGTGTATACTTCCTCTTTGACTCCTTTGTCCTCTAAGGGAAATAACACATGCCTTCAATTATATTTCTCAAAAGAGTAGGTATTATTCCTCCTATCATGAATGGCTCCTTTGTCATACTACCAAAACCTTCCTAACAAGACATGGCAAACATCCATAGGCATGATGTCACATAACACCTCATCCTTGTAGTTTCCTTTCTAGAACTCTAACTTTATTTGTTCATTTCCGAGGATCTGATGTCCCTTTTTCAAACATGCCACTCGATAAGGAGTGGGGTGTAGTCCTAATTTCTACACCATTTACACATAGACCAAATTATCTATGCTACCATTTTCCATAATCACTTTGCTGCATTTTCCTTTGGACTTGCAAACTATTTTGAAAAAGTTCCTTAATTTTGCTAGCTTTTGCTTCGCCCTTTCTCCTTTAATTAAAATCCTCTTCATCATTATGGATTCACCAAACTTAGGAGTTTTCTCTTTCACCTCTATTATTATAGCATCATCCTTAGATTTTGCAACATGCACTCCTCTCTCACTTGTTGATTTAGTTTTATGGTTGGAATGAAATATGACTCATGTTGCCACCTATGTAGTATTTGAATTCTATTTCCCTACCTCTTCCTCTTCAAAAAAATATCGTTCCTCTTTACTCTCCCTCTCTTGGACATTGGTTGCTTGAACTCCATGCTACTTCTCTTGGGGTTTGAAATTTTCCCCTGTTGGGAGACCCTTTCCCTCTAGCTAGACTCCTTCCTTTACTTCATTGGCTCTATTTCATAGCCAAATTTTGTTGTACCCTCATTGTTTCCTAGTAGGCATCCTCCACAATCTTTAAAGGAAAGAGGCCAATTTCGTCTTGGATTTCATACCTTATAATATTTATGTATTTGGCCACCCTTTTGACATATTCCTTGATGTGACTAAATTTAATATTTAGTATGTAGAATCCTGTGTTTATTCTTTCATCGTCATGGACTTCTACCTCAAATCTTGTGTTTTTTTGAAAATTTAAGTTGGTATTCCTTGGGCATAAAATTTCTCTTGAATTTAGCCACCGTTCTATCATAGCTTTTAATCTTCACTTTCACTTTTTTCCTCTAATCCTCCTATAACTCATCCCATGATAGTGTCATGTGCCACCTTAACTTAGTCACAACGTACTTGACCTCCTGATCCTCCTCAACATCCTTGTAATCAAAATACTTGTCTAGGGTGTTGATCCAATCCAGTAGCTTTTCAACATTCAGGTTGTCATCATGTAATGACACTTCCATATTTGGTATGGACCCGACCTTTATAACTAGCATTATCAGTTGTTTATCTAGTTTCTCCCTTCCTAGAGTTCCTTCCACCTCTTCATGAGAACTCGTGTCTTCACTCTCAATGATGCCTCCCACATCAGGTTCTCATCCTTAGGTAGTCTACATGGCCTCTATTATTGTCTGGATAGGCCTTAACTCCAATCTCAGGTCTTCATCCATTCCACTCCTTTCTCGGCCTCATCTTCTATGCAACATACTAGTAGCTCAATTATTAACAAATTCTCAAATTATTTTACTAATTACAAGATTTCCGATGCACAAAAGCTCTAATACCACTATGACACAACATAACCATGACCTCTCTTTGTTTTTCCTTTTCTTTTTTGGTAAATGCCCAATGAAAATAACTCAAAATGTTTACTACCCACTTCCTGCATGAAATCATTTTTTGACATTCTTTTTTTTTTTTTTTCTATATATTTAAAAAAAAAAAAATTAAATGTGGATTTGTCAGATATCATGGTGAGTCAAGGTTGTTCTTTTTTTCTTTCCTTTATTGTGCTTGAAGAAAAAAGGTCAATGGTTGACTAGAGTAAATGTTTGACTAGAGCTAGTGGATTCATAAAGAATTGGGGCTTGGTATTTTTATTGGTTGGGGATTAAAGCTCTTCAAATTCACTAAATGTGCTCGCCCATTGTGCTCACACACAAGGTCAAAACTCAGCTATTTTTGAAAATTTCAATAAATAAGAAGGGGGTAAGGGGGTTGACCTCCAACTACTTTCCCACCACTTCAAATTCTAGCCTATAAGTTGGGAATGTGACATTTATAAAACTCACTTTTGTTGTTGGGATTTATTCACAATCCATCAAGGTTTGAAAATTCTTTTTCTTTTTAACATAATGTTCAAAGCAATAAATTCCAACACATAAATTTTGGCTAAACCTATCTAACACAAACCAAATTATTTTTTGCGTGGAGATTTACCTTGATCAAATGACTATGTAGGAATACATTTGTTGCCCTGAACTCGCTTCCCCAGTGTTTACCTAGGATGCAAACCATTGTAGTTCTCAAAGAAATAACAAAATCAAAGACGATAGTTTAAGTGCATAATAGAAGAACATCAGATCATATGATGAACTCGTCTAGGACATAAACTAAAGTACTTTTTTCTCGTTTTACTAGTCCTTCTCGCCTATGAGGTCTTTTGTTATACATATTTATACATAAGAAAGGATTATCTTTCGAAAGAGAAAAGGAGACGTTGTTAGGTCCCTATACTACTAGTGTAACCCCTTATTTTTATTTGTACAACCCCCTTATTATATTTTTGTGCCCATGTAGTCCCCATATTTTTATTATTGTTCCCCATAGAAGCCCACAATTGTTATTATTGTGCCCTTACATTATTATTTTTATGTCGACTCTGATTATATTATGACCCCTTAGACTCCTATATATAGAAAGGAGGTGTTGTCATTTGTATCATCCAATAATTGTTTGTTTGTGTAATGTAAAGGAGTTTTCCTCCTCAAAGAGGCTGAATTCTAAGGTTTTTAACTTTATTTTCTATATTTTTGTGAGATGGTTTCATAACAAGTGGTATTAGAGCTTTGGATTCTAGGGTTTCGCTGCTCCAAATAGGTCATTGTAGAATTGTCACTATGACGTTTTTGCTATGATGTTTCAGAAGATAAAAACAAAACCCATTTGAGAATAAATCAGTCTAAACATCGAGTCCTAATTTTAGATCTTGTCTCGCTATATGTCTAGAGATATGATCTGAGGAGGTTAGGGTTTTGCAATCTCCAGAATTTCATCTCAAACAGGTCATCGTGGAATTTTTGCTATAATTTTTTTTCTACGAAGGGTTAGACTCTAAAATTAAAACACATTTGAGCCAAAATATTGGCGAAGCGCATGTCTGAATTTCAGTTATTTTGCTGCTATATTTTCAGAGGTATAATCTGAGGAAGTTAGGTTTTTTGTAGAATCCCGAATTACATTCTAAACAGGTGACCTTGGGAAAATCTTCATAATGTTCTCTCTGAGAATTAGATTGAAATTTCATCAGAAGTAACATAAAGAGGACGGATTGTAGCTTTCTGTGTATAATTTTTAGATCTGAAAGTCGAAACAATGATACATGGAACTTCATACACATTCGCACTACTGAAACATTATACAATTAGGTCATCTTAGGATATTGGGAATAACTCTTTCTTGGAGAATCCAATTTTGATCAGACTGGTGGTATTATAAATAGGACTCAGAGGACTACTGTAGGAGGAAATTTCAGATCTTTGAGAGCCACAATTATGGAGATACAACGGATTCAATATCGAGATCTTACAAAATGAAAAAAGAGGAAGAAATGCATCGTGATATATCAAACTTACGAGAACAAGTGCAACAAAATTCAATCTCAGAAAAAGCAATAGAAGCTAAGATGGATGGTTTGAAGAAAGGCATGGAAGATAAAATGGAGGGTTTAAAGAAAGACATGGAAGCTAAGATGAATGCCATGGAAGCTCAGATGGATGGTTTGGAAGCAAAGATGGAAGGCAAAGTGGACGATTTGAAGACAACTTTGACAAAGTTGCTATAAGAAATGTTTATGAACAGAGAAAAGGTAGTAAAGAAAACTCATGATGAGAACAAAACTAATGTTAATCATGATTTCATAGACTATAACGTTGGATTCAAGACCCACCACATTCTAAAGATCGATATGAGGAGGTTTGATGGCAAGCATCCCGAAACATGGATACTACAGATGGATCAATTTTTCGATCTCTATAATGTGCAAAACACACAAAAGGTATGTATTGCAACTTTATATTTGGAACCAAATCAGTTTGTATGGTGTCAATGGCTTTGATCTCATAAACAAATTGTCACTTAGGCAATTTTTACAGAAGAAATGATAGCACATTATGAGGATACAAAAAGCAACACCTTTTTTAACTAATTGATAAATCTCGAACAAAAGGGTTCAATGATGGAGCACATTGAGGACTTCCAAAAATTGAACATAAGGGTAAAAGATGTTCTAGAGGAGCATAGGATTGATGTGTTTATAGGGAATTTAAAGAATAACATCGAACATGGCGTTTGCCTTTGGGAACCTGATTCATTGGAGAAGGCATTCAAGCTGGCAAGAAAAATGGAAAGAAAAATTATGGAAGAATGGAAGCCTACCACTCGCAACTATAGAAGTGTTGTTTCCCATAGCCTTCCACAACCTACAAGGTTGACACCACAAAAATTCGAAGAAGAAAGAGAAAAATCAATTTGTTATAGTTGTGATAGAAAATACACTAAAGGTCATAAATGTTCTGAGAAGAAATTAATTTACATAGGTTGTGAAGAGGATGAAGTAAAGGAAAAAGTAACATCAAAAGAAGAGGATATACATGAGGAAAAAACCCTAGAGAAAGAAGACATGAATTTGACCATATCTTGTAATGCATTGACTCGAGTTACCACTCCTCAAACTATCAATACAGAATGACATATCAAGAAGAAAAAGCTAATAGTTTTGATTGATTCGGGTAGTACCCATAATTTTATTCATTATAAGATAGCCAATGAATTGAATTTATTCCTATATCCAACGCCAGAGTGTCAAGTGATGGTTGCAAGTGGAGGAACCATACATTTATCTGGAAAGTGCCATAATACTAAGCTATCCATGGGAGAATATGTATTGAATAGCCCAATGCTTTCCATTCCAATGGGTGGTGTTGATGTTGTACTAGGAGTCCAATGGCTACAATCCTTGGGTACAATAGCTTTTAATTTTCAAGAACTTTTCATGGAATTTTCTTCGGAAGGAAAGGAAGTTGAATTAAGGTGTATCACAGGGAAACCGGGAAATATAATTAGCTCTAGTGGAATGACAAAGCTTCTAAAGAAAGAACAAAGAGGCGTAATTGTACAATTGTGTTCGCTAGAGGTTCCCACATCAAAATCATCTATTTCTCCAGATCTCCAAAAAGTCTTGGATAATCATTCCAAGGTATTTGAGACTCCCAAAGGCATCCCACCTATTCGTGATCATCATCATGCTATTCATTTGATACCAGGAAGTGTTCCTCCAAAAATCAGGCCTTACAAATATCCATATGCGCAAAGGAGTGAAATTGAACATATGGTTGTAGAAATACTAGAGGTTCATATAATTATCCAACCAAATTCGATAAATGAAGCAAGGCATAAATGGAAGAATGATCAAGGAGGGTGGGAACTCATTCAAAAGTTGCAAAAGATCCCAGTTCAAACAATATTTCCAAAACTTGACAAGGAAGGAAAAATCATATTGCAACCTGAAGCAGTCATAGACCCAAGAAACAAAAAACTACAAAATCGATCAATTTCAGAGTATCTCATCAAGTGGAAGAACTTACCTGCTGAAGGTTCCACATGGATGGATGATAACTTTATACAGAAGAATCCAGAACTACTCAAGTGTTGAGGACGACACTTTTTGAAGGGGAGGGGCATGTAGGTCCCTATACTACTAGTGTAACCCCTTATTGTTATTAGTAGAACCTCATTATATTTTTGTGCCCATGTAGTCCCCATATTGTTATTATTGTGCCCCATAGAAGCCCACTATTGTTATTATTGTGCCCTTACATTATTATTGTTATGTCGGCTCTGATTATATTATGATCCATTAGACTCTTATATATACAAATTAGGTCTTGTCATTTGTATCATCCAAGAATTGTTCATTTGTGTAATGTAAAGAAGGTTTCCCCCTCGAAGAGGCTGAATTCTAAGGCATTTATCTTTGTTTTCTATCTTGTTGTGAGTTGGTTTCATAACAGACGCTTCTAATAGAAACCTCCCTAAAAACTACAATTGGGCTTCTCTAGAAGCTCTCTACGAACAATCTAACCAACTGTCCAAAGAAAAGAGACACATCAACAAAGAAGAAAAAACATATGGGTGTATTTGTCCTTCAAGGGACACATATCAAAACAAGTATCAACAGAAAGGAATATTTACATGGAATTTTTTCAAAAAAAAACAAAAATCAGAGATATAGAACAACATTGTATTAATGATAGAATATGCAAAGGAAAAATCAAACTTCTTTAATCAAAATACACATTTACACATTTGATGGCTTCTTTCCTTTCTTCCCCTTCAATTTTTATGGTTTTGAGTGTTCTTACAATGTTTGAATTAAAACTAAAGTTCATATTCCATTAGATATTGAAAAAAAGTTAGAGTATACCTATTAACCATACAAAAATATTTATTTTCTTAAATTTCAAAAATATTTTTATGGTAATTAACTATACCTAAAATTCTAAATCTTTAATAACTTTATTTCTTTTTTTCTATATTTTTCACAATGTTACATGTGTTCATTTAATTTCAAAAATAGTTACGATGGAAAACACATTTCTTTGTAGGCGAACACATCTCTCTCTCTCTCTCACTCTCTCTCTCTCTCTCTCTCTCTCTCTCTCTCTCTCTCTATATATATATATATATATATATATATATATATAGAGAGAGAGAGAGAGAGAGAGAGAGAGAGAGAGAGAGAGAGCAAGGCATGCAAGCATACTCAATATTCTTTGGGTAAAAAATAAGCCAATATGAGATCAACTAAACTACAATTAGAGCCACATCAACAATTTGTGCACACACGCACCCCACCCATAAAAACATGAGAGGAAAGAAAAGACACTTGACTACCAATAGGATCTACATGAGGAATCCCACCCATCCTTCAACCACATTATCTTAGCTCCCCTAAGCTATACTAAGGTTTCATATTTTCCTAGTATATTAAAAAGTTTCCTTTATGGAATATTCTTCACTTTTGATGTGCTTCATCCATTACATCGATTCTTTCACATGCAACTTATAATTGAAATGATTTTGCATGTAATAACATTGAAAGAGAAAGTGTGATTTATTTGGCCTATTATCTTTATAGCATCAAAAAATCATCTAAAGGTCCTACTTGTGCTACCTATGTGTTAATAATGCTTTCTCTTTAATCAACTTGGAGTATATACTTCATTGCACAAATTATAAGTACTCTATATACATATAAAGAACAATGCACAAGGAAATAAATCTTACCTCATTGCTATAATCCAATCAATGGCTCCTTGAATCCAAGTTCTTAAAGCCAAAATAACTTCAACTACTATCTTCCCTTAATTCCCCTAAGGCTACAAAAACCATAGTTGAGAGAAAAGCTTGCTTATTTCTTTTGCTATCTAGGGTGATAATAGCTTCTCAACCCCACACAATTGTGAACACTAAATAAATAATGCGACTAAGCTTTGGGCAGGTTATGATTGTGAGCCTTCACCCGAGGTAGTCTTAAAGAGATATAGAATATCTTCTTTCCTCACATCCAACCACAATTACAGAGATTGAATTCCAAGATTTGAATATGTCCTTAAATTTGGCCAAATCAAGTAATCAGTTAATTTCTATGTTTTGTTTATATATATGACCGAAATGATTAACTATACTTTAGACTTCTTGTAAGAAAAAAGAAATAAAAGGCTCCATGAAAGTTTTATTGCATAGATGTTCAAAACATTAAGAAAATATCAATTTACTTACATGTGAATCTATAAAAACATGAATTTCAACAGTAGTTTTTAAATTGAAATCAAAATATTAGCTAATGACTACATCTAAACATAATCTCTCAATTATAAACATATTTCTAAATTTTCTTTCTCTATAAACCAAACTTTTAATATAACACAGAATAACTCATTCTAAAAATATTTAGAAATATTGAAAAAGAAAACACTAAAACTACGAATGAATACAAATTCTTAATTAGAAATTTTTTTTAGATGTAAAATTAATTTTAATTACCGTACATAACATTTTATTGAGTACGGAAAATTGCAAACGCCATAAAGGGAATCTAAATTTTAGAATTCCCGCATAAAGAATCCCTTTGACTACCAAGAACTTACATACGATAATAACCTAGTCACCTACCCGCCGACACTAAAATAATACAATTGGAAGAGATAAAAACAAAAGCAATTCCATTGTTACCCTATAAAGTTTTCACTAAGAATGGATTCAACGCACCAACCCTAAACCATCCACTCTCAAGATCGATCATTAGGTTTACGCCAAAAGAGGAGACAAGGAGGAAAGGGAATTCCATTCTTGGCATATAGAGTTTTGACTAAGAATGGATTCAACGCACCAACCCTAAAGCATCCACCCTCAAATTGGATCACTAGGTTTATGCCAAAAGACGAGGCAAGGAGGGAAAGGACAAGGGGCCGTGGAAATCTCGAAAATTCAACCATCCACCTTTATGAGGGAGGAAAACAATATACAAAAGTTCTGAAAAGGTGATTTGCCATTACTTGTCATATCATTCCAAGATTTTTAAGAAAGTAATACCATCTTAGTATCGATACGAGCGAATATAAGATCGACAGGATTGAGTGCTGTTGTTTTCATTATGCTGATGAGGGTGAGTATGATTTTATGAATGTCAAATTAGTTGCCATTCCTTTTTACATGTTTATTCCATGAGCCGTCGTATTTCCAAAAGTCAAATGTATTGTCCTCAAGTTCAAGCGAATCTGTTCGTGAGTAGTAGACTCTCTATATAAATCTCGAGACCTTCTCTAACGTCTGTCCATCGAAAGAAGCTTTTGTCTTCTTTGCTGGTGTTAGCGTCGGCGGGGATTATGACAGGACGATATATTTAGGAAGACCCTGCAATAGAGCATAAAGAGTTTGATTCTTTGTATGGTTCATAGTTACCCAATTTTAACAATAGAGCATAAAGAGTTTGATTCTTTGTATGGTTCATAGTTACCCAATTTTAATTTGAATTTGATTTGATACGAAAAAAATTTGATTATCTAAAATTCAATATGAAAAGAATTCAGAAAATCTCAAAATTAAATTATTTTTAAATTAAAAAAAAAATCTATATTCCAATATATATTTCAAAAAAATTCATATTCTCAAATCTTAAATTTTATTATAACCCTTAAAAATAAAAAAAATAACAATATTATTAATTAAACTAAAACAGTATAATTCTCTCCTAGTAGATTTAGCATTTCCAAAAAAGCACACTTTCAAACAGTTGTTTACACTGTATATTTTGTTATGCATTCTACTCAATTCAAAACAGAGACATTTTCAAAAAATTGTTTACAGTGTAGATTTTGGTAGTCCAGGTATGCGTTTTACTCAATTCAAAACAAACAGGAAGGGAGAAACACACCTCAACTTTAATTCATTGTTTCTATTTTGTTACAAGTGGGGAATAGGAAAAGTATAAAATTCAAATAAAAAAATTGGACATTATATATTTTATAAATATTTATAAATAAAAATTTATTTTTCTCTGTTATAGGAATTTATTATTTTTAACACGTATAAACTTACTATTTTTTAATACAAAATTTATTGTTTTTAAGTATAAACTTACTATTTACTATACTTTCCTAATATAGAAAGTTCTATTTTTAATTTTTAAATAATTTTTTTTATTAACAAAATCTTTACCAAATTAAATAGTAAATGTATTTTTTTTAATATAGAAATTTATGTTTTAAATAATATAGAAATTTCTATTTTTAAATATTAAATCTTATAATAACAATTATTGGTTTTTGAGTTAATGGTAAATGAGTGCACTGTCAAGGCTCCTTGGGATAAGTCACTGGTTCAATCCCTTGTGTATGCTTACCTACCCAAAAAACAATTATTTTATCAATTAAATAATATAAAAAAAATTATTTTTAAATATTAATTTTTATACTAATATTTTTTTTCAATTAAATTCCATTATAATTGTAATATTAGTAACATACCATTTTACTAAATTCCATCATAATTGTAATATTCATAACCTACCATTTACAGTTTATCATAATTGTAATATTCGTAACATACCATTTTACTAAATTCCATCATTACTGTAATACGCTTGACATGTCATTTACAGTTTATTGTAATTTTTTTTAATATAAAATTTTTGTTGCCGAAATTCATCCATGATAACTGTAATAAGTTAATAAGTTTAACCCACCATTTACAATTTATTATAAAAAATTAATATTAAAATTTTATTTTTAAAAAAAAACCCGTACCGCAATTTCCGAATTTGCAACCGAATCGAATCGTACTGTGGTATTTTCGAATTTTCCTGGCCAGTACGGCCCAACTTGGTAGATATGGTATTGTTTGCTAGTTTGTTGCATCATAAAGACATGACAAACTTGTATTGTCTGCTAGTTTGTTAAAATTTGTTTTTTCTAGGAGAGTTTCAAAATTATTTTTCATTGCCTTAGAATGTTATAGCATAGTCTTCTCATATACTCTCTATGACTTTCTATGTTTTTGGATTAGATACTAACTTTGTTGGTATTTGATTCTTTACTAATTTTTCTTGTGTTGCCCCATACATGTTTTAGCTCCTAATTGTTATAGTTTCTTTCGGTATTTGGCTTCTCATGGTTAAGCTACATTCGGTTTCTCAGTATAGAAAGGAGGAGGTTATGGGGAGCTCTCTTTAGTCTAACGGAATGCTGTGTCGGGATGATTTAATCGTTCGTTCGTGGACTTTATTATCTTGTAATGTTTTGTTACAAGAATCACCGCACTTTTATGAAATCTGTAATTTCCACCCTGGGGATCCTAGTTACTGGTTTGGAAGGTTTACCAACACTTGTGGGTTTTGGTGTAACGAAAAACCTCTTTTTGGGGGATAATTCTCATCCGTGGAGGACCCGCTAAGAGTTTATTGAGCCTCCTCTTGCCGTCATTGTCACTGAACCAATGTCATCCTGGCATTATCATTTGGTTCAGTCTTCTGATCCGCAGTCTTATGCTGAGGTTGCCGGGTATCCCTCTAGGGAGTTCGTTGCGGGTTTTGGTGTAACGGAAAACTTCTTTTTCGGGGATAATTCTCATCCGTGGAGGACTAGCGAAGAGTTTATTGAGCCTCCTCTTGCCGTCATTATCACTAAACCAATGTCATCCTGGCATTATCGTTTGGTTCAGTCTTCTGATCTGTAGTCTTATGCTGAGGCTGCCGGGTATCCCTCTTGGGAGTTCGCCATGCAGGAGGAGTATAACTCCCTCCTCGAGAACTAGACCTGGGATTTGGTCCCCCTTCCTTCACAAAGGAAACTTGCCTGATGCAAATGGGTCTATAGGACCAAGAGTGTTGTAGATGGGCAAATCACTAGATAGAAAGCCAGGCTAATAGCCAAAGGCTTCTAACAAGTGCATGGCATTGATTATGATGAGACATTTGCTCCAGTAGCGAAAATGGATTCCATACACCTTGGACTTACCATTGCGGCTGCCCAGGGTGGGAAGTACATCACATGGATGTGAAGAATGCCTTTCTTCAGGGAGACCTAATTGAGGAGATCTACATGGAGCAGCGACATGGTTTCATTCAAGATTCATCTTTGGTCTGCAGACTGAAGAAGTCTCTCTACGGCCTTAAGCAGGCCCCGAGAGCTCGGTATGCGAAGATAGATTCTTTTCTCTTATCACAAAGCTTCGAAAGATGCAAGTCTGATTTGAATGTTTACATGCTCAGGACACATGATTCTCTTCTTATCTTAGTTTTGTATGTGGATGATCTCCTGATCACCAGCAGCTCAGCTTCAGCGATTGCTGCAATCAAGAGGGCTTTGCATGATAAATTTTTGATGATGGATATGGGTCCATTACACTTCTTTCTTAGTCTTGAGATTAGCTATGATGTGACAGGCATCAAACTCTCTTAGGCTAACTATGCACGGGATCTCCTCGAGAGATTTCACACAACTAACTGCAAGCCAACACCGACTCCTTTTGTGTCTAGGGTCCGCATTGATGATGGAGGTGACACTCCATTAGTTGATAGTACTCTCTACTGACAGCTAGTGGGAAGCTTACTGTACCTCACTCACTCCAGACCAGATCTCTCATATGCAGTAGGGGCAATTTCCAAATACGTGCAGGAGCTGCATGAGCTAAACTGGAATGCTCCCAAGCGCATCCTCCGATATGTGCAGGGCAACATCACCTTCGAGATTCACTATGCACTAGGCACTGCGTTGAATCTCCTTGGCTTCACAAATTTTGATTGGGCCGACGACAACATTGATCGCAAGTCCACCTCCAAATATTCACTCCCTCTAGGGTCCGCCCCTATCTGTTGGTCAAGATAGAAGCACACTGCTATCGCTCTCTCTTTAGCTAAGACCGAGTATAGAGGAGTAGTCAACATCGCCATTCAGGCTTTGTGGCTACAACACTTCCTCAGTGAGTTGGGCATCGAGTTCCACCAGCCCACTGTCATCTGGTGTGACAAACAGAGCACTCTCAAATTTTGTAGAGATCTAGTAAAATGGCAACAGACGAAGCACATAAAGATCCATATGCACTACATCATAGACTTAGTACATGATCGGGTCGTTGACTTGCAGTTCTGTCCTTCAGTAGAACAGACTGTAGACATTTTCATCAAGACATTCACTGAGCAGAAGTTTCACTCTCTGCGCGATCGTCTTGGAGTGATGGACACAGTTACTTAGCAACTGTCTTTTCTTCCTCTTTTCTTTTGATTACATTGTATTTTAAGCACGGGGGGAGGGGGGGTGGGGTTCCCACGAGGTTTTCCCTCTTTCCTCAATTTTAGTACAAGTTGCATTGTATTTTAGGTGGCCTTTGGCCTCAGTTGCCAGGGCCCATTTTCTATTTTTCCCCATAGTGGTGTTCAGGGGGGGTGTTGGAGGTACTACACACCTGGGACCTTCATTACTGGCACATGCAGACACTTCGTTAGAGCATGAGACTACATGCAAGATCCTTTCTGCATGATTTACTCCCTGATTTGCTCCTCCTTTCACTCCACAACTCGCTAGTTCTTCTGCATGATTTACTCCTCATTTCACTCTCCAACTGGCTAGTTCTCTCCAAAACTTGTTGTAGGTGTCGAGTGCTCTCATTGATCACCGCTATGGCGTATTACCTTAGGATCTTCACCCAGTAATGCTATATCATGAGCATTGTAACTTATTTTTTGAATCAATCATTTTTTTTTGTTCTTTCAATTCTTTTAGTGTTTTTTCTCTGCAAAGCTGTGTGTTCAACATTTACTAGCTAGATTCATTTCTGCATGTTTTCTAACACATTTACATTGTATCAGAGCTTGGACCCAGGTTCGATTCTCCCGAGTTGCGTTTGACGGGGGGTGTTGGAAGAATCACCGCACCTTTATGGAATCCATAATTTCCACCTTGGGATCGTAGTTACTGGTTTGGAAAGTACCAACACCTACAGGTTTTGGTGTAATGGAAAACCTCTTCATGTTCGAGGGTCTGTTTTCGTGGCAAGATAATGGTGTGCATGACACGGGATTCGCATTTACGCTACGCTATTTTTACTTAGAATGAAGAGAGCTCCCAAAAGGTCTATTACGTATTTAGAGTTGATGAAATCATATTTTCTTACTTCTTATCTGGAAGCATATTTAATCATGTCAGTTGTGCTCTCAATAGCTATAAATCTGTATTGTTGCCAACCGCAAATAAAAGAATTGTATGAATCCTTCCTGAAGCTTCTTAAGATATTTGTTTACTCGTAACATGTATTGCACTACATTATACTAACGACTGTACAGGCCAAGATAGCATGTTCGGGCTGGTTGCTCAAGAAGTAAACTGATATCCAAAAGTTTGGACACCATTACAACAGATTGATGCTCTGCATGTGCCAGAATGGACATGACAACGAATGGCCAGTCATCAGCACCAATCAAATATAAGAACAATTAGGATGGAGTGCTTTGTTGTGATTAGTGACGAGGCAAATTGTGTCATGGTTCCAATGCTATTAAACGCATTATAGCTTGTTCTATTTTGCGACAGCTTAGGCATATCAATTCTTCTTTTCACGCTAAAATAATCTGTGTTTCGTTTTAGTATTGTTATGAAGTTTTGTGTTCGGATTCTGTATTCTATATTAATTTCGGCAAACTTTTCATAAATGCAAAGGTTGGTCACAAATTAGTTTTTCACACTAAACAATATGATCTCCTTTATTGCGGCTTTTCATTATTGAATATTAGGAAGCTTTATATATCGATTTTAAGTTCAATGAATGGTTTCTATTAATTTAAAAAACCTTTCCAAAGAATCTGTCCTGCTATCTATAAAACGGTGTATTGTTTTCTGAATGAAAATGAAGAGTTATACAGCTTCGAGAGCCCCTTAATGATCTGAACGGGCGCTGCCTAATGGCTTCTTCGTTTGGGGTCCTGGATATCATTCAAGGTCTATGCCCCTCGTTTGGTCACTCTCTTCAGCCACGCATTTCCACTTCGCAGTTGACAACGCCTACAACATCACCTCTGGCGCCTTGAAATCTTCCAGGTACGCCTTGAAATCTTACTAGTCGAACCTGCGCCTCTCGCAACCTTCTGGAAATAGGAACCCTCGACCCCTTCGAACCTACTCTCACATGACACATTACATGCTGCCCCTTGCTTTACTAACCACGAACTCTTCGCCCTTAAACGGTACCTAAAGAAGGCCACGCCAGCTTTCAAGCATGTGGTACTTAAATGAAGTGCAACGGTATTTAACAATCACCGAACCACCCCATCATACTAGTGATAGAATATCCAAATGTAACAATCAAACTGCATTGAGAATGTACATCTAGAGGTCGGATGGCTCGACGCCTTCCTTCATTTTTATGGTTTTGAGCATAGTTATCAAGTTGGAATTCAAATTTTATTAAAAAAGAAAGTTTATAGATTTGATCCCTTTATGCTTTCATGGTTTTCTGCCTAGTTATCGTGTTGGAATTCAAATTCTATTAAAGAAGAATATACGTTTATAGATTTGATCCCTTTATGCTTTCTAGTAGTTTCTATGGTTTAAAGTATTGTTATGAAATTTGAATTAAAATTTAAGTTTAAATGGTATGAGTTAGTGGAGCATATCACATATATAAATTTTAGAAAATTTTTAATATATTAAATTTTGGAATTTTTTTTATATTATTTTATCATTTTTTTTTTAAGTTAAGGTGGAGACACATTTTTTTGGATTTTAAATTCACTTTTCCATGGTAAAATTTATTTATTTTTCTTTAAAGAGCCCATCAATATATAAAAAAGGAAATCTCGTGAAAAATCAACTTAGGAAAGTAGAGTAAATAGACATATAACTATAGCCAATTTTTTTTGGGTTAAGATTATCAGTTGCACCAGATGTTGCAAAGGAAACATCATAAAGCATAAATTCGAGAAGCATTTTGACATATAAAGAATTATTGAAAATAAAAATTAGTAAACAAAATGCATTTCAAAAGTAGAAGATAAAGAGAAAACACTTACATTATGCCAAATTGATAGATTCTATAACCTTTCCAACATAGATTGCCTCTTAATCTTCAAAGATGGTCTTTCAAGTTTGAATAGAAAATATTTGATAGATTTTGAAAAAGTATAGATAGTAGATGACATTAGATAAGATAAATCAAATAATATTAATTCATGAACAGTATGATGGCTATTTTTCCAAATCTAAATTTGCATTACAACCTCACAAATTTCAGACATGATGACATATAAATTTGTAACTTCGATGGGAAAATCTAGTGTAGTGGTTGATGATATTCAATATATCCATTGTTCCCTTAGATAATATCTTCTATGAAATTGTAAATAAACATTTTGAATTGCACTTACACTAGCAATAGACTATTTTATTATTTTGCATTGCCCCCTCAACAGTACAAGGTTTACATCTCGTGGTGGCCAAAATTCTAATATGTATTATAACTTCTTGTATATACCATCGATTTATATTGACAATTGCAACAGACCATTGTAACAATTTACATGGTGGAACCCTCTACATGGTTGAAGACATTGATTATTCACACAATCCAATGAACCACCAACCACCTATAACTTGACCAACTCAAAACTACCCAACAAAGAAAACAATAACAATGAACTACCCCTAAGGCCCAGTGAAGTAATACAATGTGTAAAATGTGAATTAGAAACAACAACAACAACAATAAGAAAAACTTCAAAACTCGTATACCACTGACAACAAGATATGTCATTTATAAGCTTGGCACATAAAACTTGATTGGTCCAATTTATCTAAGGAAGAACATGCAAATGTTGTTAAAAACAGGATAGAGTGGACTCTAATTTACAAATCAAATAATAATATTTCACTTTTCCTTATATACCACTAACAACAAGATATGTCATTGATTAACTTGGCACATAAAACTTGATTGGACCAATTTGTCTAAGGAAGAACACACAAATGTTGTTAAAACATGATAGAGTGGACTCTAATTTACAAATCAAATAATAATATTTCACTTTTCTTCTTTATTGTAGCCACATATTTTAGCCATAATCCAGGTGACCAACACTCTTCTTTGTTGAAGCCATAGATTTCAACTTTCAACCACATAGCCTAACTAAACTAAAAATTAACTCTAGACATTTGTCCTTGCTTTAAGTGCATCAATAACTCTCCTATGGCATTTGAACTTAGAAACTATATAGCCTATTGGATTTGAAGCTCAAATTTGAATCTATCCTAGCCATGGACTGGTGTCCGTTAATCTGAATTTCTTTTCTTTAATACACAACCCAAACCAAAGCTTTGAGAAGCATCTTGATATGTGTCATTGACTAGAGCAACAGATGCTAACAGAACATCTAGAAGTGCATCATCATTTGCCAAGACAACTAGAATCGAAGGAGGAAAATAACTGTTGGAATGAACATTCTAGCTCTTGAAAAATTGGAGAATCCATTCTATGTGACTGTCACTGATACAAAATTACATTACATTTAACAAAAAACTTGAGAAATATTAAGTCTTAAGACACCCAACATCTTTCAAGAATGGAAACATATGGAAACTATCTACATCAATACTGTAAGTGAAAAGGAAACCATTTCACATTTCTTTCCCCTTTGCATGAACCTCAAAAATTATAAAAAATAATGCATGCATCCCAAAAATTTATGAAAACAAGCATTTCGATTAAAGATGAATGCAATGTAACTAAAAAGCCCTATTTGTCTTTGAACTCATTGGCTTGAGTCTACTAGTGTTTGTATGTCCCAATTAATCTCAAAAGATGAGATGAAATAGTGTTTATCTTACATCTTTGACTCTTTAATGATAATGACCAGCATTAACATGGTTATTTGTGGTTCTATATCGACCGACGTCCATTAGACGATCAGGTGTGGAAACAGACAAAGCACGTGAAATTGTGTTTTCATCTGCGCCCACCACATGTTCATTATCCAGAATGGAGAAGCTTCTCCTAGAAAGTGTGTTGGCGCTGAAAGGAATCGTTCCCATCATTGAAGGGCTACTTGTGAAATTTACCAAAGAGAATGGACTATTACTGTCGCCAAAATTATGATATTCTTGTCTGGGGAGATGAGGCTGAACTCTCTTTCTGGTCAACATACACCATGAATGATTTCATTGCCCTCTTCAATGACTTCCCTGTTGATGGATCACCCACCTCACTATTATTGTTATCCTTAACATTAGGCTCCCTCATATAATTACGGAGAAGCATGGAAAATAATATAGTGAGAGCTACAAATGACACCGATCCAGTGATCAAATAGAGACCCCAAAAACTACCCATGCTCAACCTATTGGAAACTACTTTTTCTCCCGAATATGTGCAGGTTGTGTTATTTAACCATTTGTTTTTAATCTGTTGCATTTGTTTGTCCTCTGAAAGAGACTGAATGACCTTAGAAATATCATAGACGAGGGGATCACCCTTGGGAAATACCTGTGCAAAAGTGTTGATTCATGAGAGACTAACCATATATAGAAGAAGTAATTTATAGATAGGAATTCAGAAAAATTATTGAATATCTGATGCAACTTACAAAGCCAAAACTCCGAGTCCTACAGATAGGTCCAACCATTGCATAGTTGCATTGTGAAGCTAGAAAAATGTGGATATAAGGAATCTCATCAAAAATGGAAGAAATTGTGCCTTTTGAGAGAGCCTCTCCAGCTTCCTCTACTGTTGAAAATGTTTTAAGATTTTCATTGGCTATGTGCAACTTCTCTCGTAGGTATTCACCTACAAAAGTGCCTTCCTGATACCCTACTAGTGCTCCACTGACGCGGAGAGATTCAACATATTTAATAGCAGGATTCAACTTTTGTACTGTAAGAATATATTTCAAATTGGTCGTATAGCTAGATGTTAGAATAAAAAATATGAATAGACAGATTACAAGCATCAATCAAGAAAAACTGCTCACTAACTTCACCCCTGTAGTACAGTTTATAAACAAGGACATAAAACTTCATCTAAAACCATCTAAATAGTGACGTTGTGCTTTTATATATTTCAAACCATAGAAAAGAACAAAGAAATTCAAAGTGAAGGACAATCGCTTATTGTGAGAGAAAACCAACATCAAGAAAGAAAACTTGGAACAACATGGCGGACAAAAAATAGGAAAAGTTAGTTTACTGAGGACTAATGCCACAAACATAAATAAAATTATGTGCAGATGATGGACTAAGTATTAAGAGTAAATTATTGTGGGTAGAATACCATAGTAGAGTCACCACTTGGTCTCTGGGTTTTCCTCTGAACTCAAGATTTACCCTATGCTCGAATAGCCATATTACGCATCCTATGAATATGAAAAATGGCCCTATTGTGCACCACGTTCCTACTATAAAAGGTAGCAGGAAAGTGCAAGTGTTGTCTTCTTCATCTACCTTGATAGGAACTACCATCACTAGACCTGATTCTGTGAATGGTTGCATGAAATCGACATAGTTACTTCGGTTAGCTAAAATTGTGATATTGCCCACAACTACATCAAATTTCTGTCAACCAATCTTGAAATCAATATCAACAGGAGTTGAATTCTTGGTAATCAGAAGAATTTGAAATCTAATAATTTAGTAGGCTATAGAAGGTACCTTGAGATGAAGTAGTGATGAGCAAGGGTGAGGTTGACGTGCTATGTTGTGAGCCTTATAATTTGTAACTAACTTAATATCAGTCGAATAAATCGAATGGCTCAAACTATTTTAATTGTCTAACACCTAAATCAATGGCACACTAATGTACATGTAATCTGAGAGGGGATTTCTTTTTAGAGGGGAACACCTTATTGCGTAAAAATGTGAATTCAATCAACTAGAGTATCATCAAAGTCACATCACACAAGTAATGAAATATGTAATGGAACAATTAAAGCTAACACAATAGAGTATGCAAATCAACTAGACTATCATCAAAGCCATATCATAGAAGTAATGAAATATGCAATGGAAGAATAACCACTAATGAAATAGAGCATGCAATGGAACAATCAAAGAGAATGAACATCTATATATTTTATGGTTTCATGCCTTCTCCTTCCATTTTTATGGTTATGAACATTCAAATTCAAATTTTATTAACTATGGAATTTTTTTTTAAATTTACTTATATGTATTTTTTTGTTTTTACATTTTAATTTTTAGCACAAATTAATTACATCTAAAATTTTATCCTTTAATAATTTAATCATCCTTTCATATATTCATAGTGGAAGATACATTTCTTTATCCATCTTGGTTGTTTTAAAGTTGGAAAAGTGGAGGAATCAGATCATAAGATCCTTTTTTATCGACGGGATGAAGTTTAAAAACCAGAGTCTAAAATGTTATGAGACTCATTTGAGGCATTAAATGGAATTTTTTAAGGGTAAAACATTGCCTCCTAGGCGCCACGATTTTTTCTATTGTTCTACACATAAAAATACTTCCAATGGCACAAGAATCACCTCAATCAGTGTTTGTATCAATTTTCTTTTTCCATTTGGAAGATGACTTTGTTTTGACCACCATAATTCAAGAGGATGTCGTGTTATCACCATTATGCATCAAAAAGAGGCTATCCACATGAACATGATTAAAGAGACTCTATAAGATTTCATATTGTAACTCTAGTTAAGAGTCAAAGTAGGCAAAACTAAATACTACTAAGTTATTGGGGCATGTTATAATTGGGCGATTAAGAGGAAAAGGGGTTCTATTCTATTCAACTATATATATATTTTTCCACATATGGGTAGAGTATTCTAGAGTGGATAAAGAGAGAAAATTCATAGTATGTTTTTTCACTATAGTACCCAATGCGCCACAACTTATTTCTCTGTACTTTCATCCATTATCCATTCAAAAAAGGGGAGTAGAGTAACCTCACCTTCTAGTTGGGATTTTCCCTTGAAGGGGTTTCCCTGGGGTATATCTCGTTTTTTTATTGTTGTGATTGATTCTATTTTTGTTTGTTATCTATTTTACATAATTTACATATTGCATTCATGAAATGATAAATTAATAAACATAGAAGTTAATGGAAAAGTAATCTACATAGTATAAATTTCATATTTTAAAGTATAATTATGTGAGATTTGTTGTAACAAATTATCTAGTGGGATATTCATGGAAGTTTACTAATAATATTGATATTGAAGTAGGTTTCTTTGGGTATATTATGGGGAGTTGCAGTGGATATAGATCGATTAAGCTGAAAGTCACAAAACCTACTCATGGTTGATGAATCTATGAACAACCCTCATGATCTCACATATGAGTGGTTTAGAGAGCTAGAAGCACACGTTATTAACATAAATCATAATTTAATCCTCCTCATGGTAGCTTTGACCAATAATCTTGGGTTGTTTGGGGATTATGGAGGTTTTAAGATAGAGGTCCAATCACAAGGGAGATCAAGAGATTGGAAAGAAACAAAGGAGTTAAAAATAATGTGAAAAAGGATCAAATCGTTTTACGTGTAGTGAGCCATTCATAGTCCCTATAAAAAATGAACGGGAATGTTGACATCAATTTGTATCAATGTGATATTGATGCTATGAAATTTAATCATTAGTTGCATTAAATAAAAGTTTCTTTTAGTATTCATCATATAGAGGAAGAATATAATATTTTGTTTGTTCGACTAAAATTAGAGGTTCATTCCTTGACCTAGTAGAAATTCCACATGAATACCTTGAGGTTAGAGGGAGATCCTCTAGTAAGTAAGTGGGAAGAGTTCAAAACGCTCATAATGTCACAATTTTACCATATCGAGTATGGAGAGGGCAAGTGGATCTTGTGTTATTATTTTCGGTAGAAGCATTGGAAAATTCTATAGGAGTGCACTACATAGTTCAAAAATATGGCCCTCGATCTTGGTACTTGCCAAAAATCCTAGATGTACTCATCTAGATATCCATCTATGAAAGAAAGAGATGTTGTTGAAGCCAAGATCATTGCACATGGCTTGTGTACATGCACCTCGAGAACATAGGCTGAAAGAAAGTGAAATCAAATGGGTTGAAGTAGAAGGTGCACCAGGGTGCTTCTAAGGAGGGGAAGAAGAAGTGAAAAGGGGAAAAGATAAAACGATGGAAGCTATATCACACTCTTGCATATATAACAACAACTACTATAACTAATGTAACATTGGTAGAAATATAGAGGAGAAGTGTTGGAAGTTGCATCAAGAGCTTATCTTGAAAAATGAAAAGAAGGATAATAGGAAGAATAATATCATGTCCACTCATTTTCGCAACTAGGTAGAAAGTAGCATGTACATGGATGAGAATATTGTAGGTACATCAGTGCAAAATGAGGTGAATCTGGGTAGCCATCAACTACAAGAAGGGAACACAAAGAATTGGCTCTTCCATATAAATATATAGGTCAAGAAGACAAATATTGATGCTCTATTTGACTCAGCAGAAACGAATCTCATTCCATTAGATATGGTTAAAAAATTGGAATTATAATTGCATGATCATCCAATTTGAGATGCATTGGGATGGGTAAATAAGGATGAAGAAATAAAGATAACCAAATAGTTAAAAACTATATTTGCTATCAGTGTCGATTTTATTAATGAAGTAGAACTAGATGGAATTATCTTTGTTCTACGTGGATTCGTGTTTGTGAGTACCTACATGTACATGTAGAATTCAATATTCATGTAGAGAGCCAACTACTACCACCTCATCAATTATTACAAATCCTTCACCATCAACTTACACAAGGACAAGTCCAAAATTTCATTAGTAAGTACTATCCATGTAAAGAAACTTAATAGATGTGGATAAAGGTATGTTCTACTACATTTAAGAGAAAATTTGTACACATAAGATTCAATAACAACAAAGGAATCCCTAGATGGTTTTGATGGCTTATATTCCCTTGGATTATGGTTTCTCAAGTGAAAGGTTAAGTGTGCAGTCATCCTAGGACTCACACAACTTAGCAAAAAGAAATAAAAGAAAAGGCATCGATGGATGGGTGTACTAAGAAACATAAACAATAACTAGAAGAGTTGTTATAGGTATACAAGGTTGTTTTCTAGGAGCCTAAAGGGATAAACAAAGAGGATAATGTAGTACAAGGTCCATATATATATTTTCACTTCCCATTTCCATAAATTGGGTTGTATTGGAAATGTGTTATAGATCCAAGTGACCTAAAAAATTGTAGCTACTGAAACATGGTGTCATTTGATTGAATACATCACCATGTGGGACACCCATTATCATTGTACCAAATAAGGATGGGACTTGGGATATCTATGTATATTATAGCGTAAATAAAAATACCAATCTCAAGAATAGGTCACCCATGCCTAGGATAAACGATATGTTGGATCAATTTCATCAAGAAAATACTTCACCAAGTTAGATATAAGGTTTGGATATCACTAGTTTTGATTCAGAGAAGAATATATCTAGTAGACCACCTTAAAACATAGGCAATGTTTGTATGAGTGGTTATTCATATCATTTGGCCTATACAATGCACTAACTACATTTATGACATTAATGAGTGATATAATGGACTCTTTTATAGATTCATTTTTTATTGTCTATTTATTTGATATACTGGTTTAAAATGATACCTAAGAGGAACACATCTTATATTTGACATAGGTGCTATGTACATTAAAGAAGCATCAACTACTAGAAAATATCATGAAATAAGGATTTTGCATAGAATTGTTTGGTGTATATGGGATATGTGATAAGTGGGTGAGAGCTAAACATAAATCCTACCAAGATGGAGGCCATCACGGAGTGGCTGATTCTTACTAATGTTACTGAGGGTTGGAGTTCCATTGAGTAGCATAATACCTGAGAAAATTCAAAGCCTCATTTAGAACATTTGAAGTACCATTGCATGCCATAACAATGAGTGGCAAGAGTTTCAAGTGGGGAAAATATTAGTAGCCCACATTTGAGGAGATAAAGAAAAGTATCATTCACGAAATGGTTCTATAATTATGAAAATTTCAGTAGTCATTTGAAGTGCTAACAAATCCAAGTGGGTATGCTATGACAGTGGCCTTGATGCAATGAGGAAGGCATTTTTCTGCCATTCTAAAGTGTTCACGGGGAAGTTCTTAAATACCCTACCTATGGCATAGAGTTATATTCCCTAGTACAAGATGTGAGGAAGAATAAAAACTATCTAATGGGAAAGGGAATAGTAATCCACATAGATCACTAGCCACTACAATACCTATACACCAAATGTAAGCTACAATAGACCTAGAATTACAAGTTGATGGGGTTTATATAATAGTTTCATTTAGTGATAAGGTATAATAAGGGTATCACAAACAAGTCATCCAACATGTTTTCAAGGCCACCCACATCAAATATCATAGCTTCAGGAGCTCTAATTCCCATGAAGCCATTAACCCATGATGATTACATAGATGCATATTTAAGGTATGAGGATTTCAAGGAGGTTTTCAACATTTGCAAAGTCAAATTAATGTGCATGACAATGACAACACAATTGGCTAGCATCTCCATGATGGGTTACTCCGCGAGCTATATAATTTATAATGTGTTCCTAAAGCTAAGAAAATGCGGCTGATTAGAGAGGATAACACCTAGAAATTTGCAAGGCACTTTGGTTTATGAAAGATAGTGGTCAACCTGAAAAGGTATGTGTATTATCCCAAGATTCAAGAACATGTAGATTAATAAGAGGATGCATTTTTTGATGTTATAGAAGGCCTAGTAATAGGGAACAAGTTCTATATCATCCCTTACCTATAACCACTCATTCATGGGAAAGAATTTCCATGGACTTTATGGGATGATTACCAACAATTGTGTACGAACATGAATAACTATTCATGGATGTTGACTCATTTAGAAAGATATGTGTTCTGATGCCCTGGAAGTAACCATCAATGAGTAAGAGGAAATGAACTTATTATTTGGACAAGTTTGGGTGTACTTTGGGATACCAAGGAGCATCATTTTGGACTAGGAAACAATATTTTTGGTGAATTTTAAAATAGATGATGGGATAAGATGGAAACAAAGATAAATGGGTATAGATAATTCCATCTATAGATAGATGGAATGATAGAGGTAGTAAATAGGACTTTGGTGCAACTTATGATTGGTAACAATTAGTAGCATCCAAAGACTTGGCATGATATATATATATATATATATATATATATATATATATATATATATATATATATATATATATATCTTATAACAAGGTATTCCACACTTCTATTTGTAAGTCCCCGTTCTAAACATGTTTTATATTTTTTCCACCTTTGCCTTAGGATATCATATATGGGTAAGAAGGAGGAAAGAATAAGGATATTGTAGGTGATTCCTTAAAGGAAAAGTAATTCATTGATAAAATAAGGTAAATCCATATATAAGTACATGAGATATTGAAGAAGCCATAGGAAAAATAGAAGGCTAGGCATGATCAACAAATAGTAGAGAATTTGTTTAAGGTGTGAGATAGGGTATGCTTATAGTTTAGTAATGAGAGCCCATAGGGTCTTGGTAGGAGAATCAATGCTCTATGATATTGTGTCTTTGAAATGCTACGAAAAGTGGGAGATAAAACCTATAGAGTCAATATACCACAATTCATGCACATTAATTCACTCATGAATGTAGAGAATGTGAAACTTTGTAATGTACTTCAAATTTACACACTTAAAAAAAAATTAATATGGTTGTTAATTATAATGAATCCAATGTCGGCATATGTGTTGGGTGTGTGTTATATTCTTTCCACAACTAGACCCATGCATTAATATTTATTTTATGCAGACCCAATAATAGTTGGGTGGACCCAAGGATGGTGGTAAAACCTACCCATGGTTTTTTGAATGGGTTTTGCACACAGTTTTAGGCATGATCGTTTTCTGCCCATGGTATTTTTTAGATCTGGTCAAGCAAACTACAGTTATGTTTTAATCCAAGGTTAATGGATTGGGATTTATGAATGCCTTGTCATGTATATATATGTATTGTAACATTGAAATGAATGTAGTAAAAAATCAATCTAGTAATCCTAATTTTGGGATCCAAGGGGAAATCTCTGTGTATAATTATTTTATATTCTCACAATTGTTTATTTTTTTGGTTTGAAGAATTTGCTTGTAGGTAATTTATGTACAGGGTTAAAACCTACAATATGGTCAAAGGTTTAGCTCTTCATTTCATAACGAGTTTGTATTCCCATGCATAATATCTTAAGTGTTTTTTTATTTATAACATCGTCATATAAGTTATGTTTTTCTTAAAATCCATTCCTAAGAAGAATTAATTTTATGTATAAATGAGATTCAAGCCTTTAACCTTGGAAACCACGTGAACTAGAAAATATTTAACTATCCACAATATCTCTACCATGATATCTTATGATTTTCCTTTTAAATAAAAATATTGGTTTGGGGCTAAATAAGTATTGAATCAACTTATTACTACTTTAACTTGAGACATACTTGACACTACTCATTCTTATTATTCACTTAAACCATCAAGGAAAGCCATCTTTTATATGATCCCTCAACCATAAGATAAGGTAGTTATACTTATATACCTTTGTTATATTTAATATATATTTTTAAGTTGTGGCCTTTGTCAATTGAAAAAAAAACCTTTTTCATTATTCAAATGCATGACCAATATTACATGGAATGTTTCCTTGCAACACAACTCAAGTTCTTAATACGTCGGTCCCTTGGCAACATGTATAAAATACATACTATGGTACTAATTGATCCATGTGACAAAGTCATAGATGTATACCTCTGATCTTTCTAGGGTAATCCATGTCATTGGTATCTCATCAAACACGCCAATTGGATTAACTATCTTCTTAGACTCGTCATTTCACACTATGCTTAGTTCTACAAACCAAGATTTCTGCAAGGGTTTTTGGCTCTAAAATTTTCCTTGATTCTCTTGTAATTATTAATGTTTGTTGTCATAGATATTTTGGTTTATCAACCCACACCATGGTAGCACAACCATTTATTCGTGACTTATAAGCTTATCGATTTCCCATAACGGTTTTTCTATTCTCTGTGTTGTCAAGGGATTTTATTAGTGTTACATTGCACTAAGTATTAATATTTTGGGCTAAAAATATTTATAGATTTTTGATGTATTTTATTTATTAACAATCTTCTACCTATAAATTTGTACAAATCTTGTAGGGATTCCTAAGAACACAACAAGATTACCCAAAAATCTTCCCTTTTTCACAAGTTAGAAATTTTTGGCTTAGGGTTTAAATGTTTATTTTACTACTGACAAGGCATAGAATATATAGTGATGGGGTGTATTGTTAAGTCACTCTTTGATGTAGAGGTCACTGGTTAAAAAGTCCATCGGAAAAATCCATCCATGTTAAGGGTAGGTGTGGTCTAGGCCAGGTTTGATCCCTAGGTGATTTTGATGGCTTTGATGCCTCTGGGTCATGATTTCTCAAGCCAAAGGTTAATCTTGCATTCATCTCATGACTCAAAATAGCTTGACAAAAAAGAAAACTTCAATTCATTGTTGCATACATTGTTCATTTTTTCTAAATATGGCTTTCCTCATGAATTAATCTCTTGGATTTTTTTAGGGTTTGCCTATGTATTCCATATTAGAGATATTCAAATTAAGATGTTATAGGGGTTTTTTTATTAGAATACATCTCGTATTTCAATGTAGTTATTTTCTTTCAAGGTTTTGTAGGAATCATGAATTCAATAAACTAACCAAAAATTCTGTCAATGATTGCAGGACCTTCGATGAGTCATTGAAGAACATACCACCTTTGTTGGCACATTGTGTCATCAATTCTCAGTGGAGGTGACAAATGGTTTAGGGTTTTATCACTTGGTAATGTTGGGAGCCTAATTGTTCCAAAAAATTATTCCTATCACTTATGTTATGAGGAACTCAATTGTTACATTTAAATTATACAATGTAGAGAGAGTTTTATTGCTTTGAGACCTTTCAGGGTTTCCATTTGGGGAATAACCTTATATTTTTCTTCAGTTTTAGGAATTTTGAGGCATATGGGTTAAAACATTCACCAAGGATGCGGTATCATAAATTTGATACATATATATAGGGACTTGGCTTCACCAGAAGAAAAGCAGATCATTGTGTGTATTTTAAATTAATTTGTGACCATGTTATTTATTTGGTATTCTATGTGGATGATATGTTATTGATTGGAAATAAAAAAGAAATTATCCAAGATTTGAAGACCCAATTTTCCTTCAAATTTGACATGAATGATCTCGGTGCTGCAAATATATTTTGGGCATGGAAATTAAACAAGAGCATGAAAAGAGGAAGCTCTGGTCAAACTAGAGGAAGAATGTTGAGACAATAGTGCAGATGTTTAATAGGCAGGATAGTAAACTGGTGAAGGTTCCTATTACTGTAGGTGTAAAGATATATTTTGAACAGTCTCCCAAGACACAACAAGAAGAAGAGGACGTGTTCCATATTCCATATGCAAGTGTAGTCAGTAGCTTGATGTGTGCAATGGTTTGTACTAGACCAGAAGTTTAACATGCAGTGTGTTAGTGTCAGTATATGCATACTTCCATAAGGGATAAAATCTGCTCTTTGCATTTTCATTGTAGGTGTCTCATACTGAAATTTTTTATCATTCCACTAGGTCATGCCAAAAATGATCCACTGATGGTTGTATTCTTCTTCTCAGAACATCTAATTTTCCCTCATTAGGTATATTTGCTGACCCTTCTTCATGTTTCATTCAGTTATGGTTTTAGTTATATTATTTTTAGAGACAAGGTAGTTATGTCTCCATTAGGTGTTAGGGCTCATTTCCAAAAGTCAAAAGCTTTGTTTTATTGAAAATAAAAGGCATCAAACGTATGAGGAAGAACAATAAACAATAATGGTTGGTAGTTAATCGTGGTTACCGTACAAAATCCTTATTTCACTAATGTAATTTTCATCTCGCAAACATTATTTTTTGAGATGAAAATAGAGTATTTTATTTTGTTCATATAATTGATGTAATTCAAGTCATTTCATGTAATAATTGTTCCCATAAGCTACCCAAGGCACTTCTCCTTGCTGCAAGAGAGGAACCATTGAAGAATTAGCTCAATCAAAGCATCATCCACCTGAAAAGACACAAAGAAAGAAAAGCATCAGATGGAGATTTGAAGACAAAGTAAAAAGTTCCAAACAAACATTATAAAGTGGGGCTTTCTAAGGAAAAATCCAAATCATCCTCTATATAATATTTCAAAATCATCTTTCAAACTTCATCATGCTCATTTGATAAAGAGAGAAACCCAGTTGCAGTGAATTGGTGGCCGAAGAAACTACAGGCGCTGCGCATAGAGCTTGACCGCTGCACACAAGATAAAGTTGCAAGACACTGCACACGTCAGGTGGGGCACTGCACATATAGCCGAAGTGATGTGCATAGAGCCCGTGCATCTCTGTATTTTTGCATGGTGCCACACATACAACAAGGCCTTATGCACTTGTACACGGTGTTGTGCATAGGGCCAGCAACCATCAAATCTATCCTAACAAGCATCCAAATCACTCCTTTTCCTACATAGAGCCTCAAACAAGTAAGTATATTCCCTAAGCTATCCTCCCAACACTTATTTAAATATTTTTGAGCTTGTTTGTTATTAAAATTTTCAAACCCTAGGTTGTCTAAAAACCCTCTCTGCTTATCATTTTCCTATCCATACCCATATCTTATTTTCATATTCCTAAATATCATCACTATTCCCTATTCCCTACTATAAAATACACTTATCCACTATAGCTTAGTCCCCAAACAAAATCCCTAAACCCCTACTTACAAAATAGTCCCTACTAAATAATACCCCCCTTTCTCACTCTCACATCATACATATCTCATTGCTACATCATCTCAACCTCCTCAAAATCTCTTGGGATATGTTTATTACCAATGACATCTTCAATGGTCCTTAGATTCCTCCACCTGTGCCTCAAGAAGCAGAAAGGCCTTCCAGTAGTACCAATGTAAAGAAAAGTAAGAAGGCGGAAAAGACTAAAGTTGTTGAGAAGACATAAACCTACAAAACATATCAGAGAGGGGCTAGAAAGTTGTTTGCAGTGGATAGGAAATTGTTTACTCGACCTAATGTGGAAGGGGCATTTCCTTCTTCATTAGCTCATAGGAAAATTCTTGCTCTACAAACGGTGGAAGGGGATTTGCCTTGTTCATCAACACAACAGGTGCAGCAGGTGCAAAAAGGGAAGGAAAATATGCTAGACGAAGCCTCAATGATGAAGAGGAAAGGGAATTTGATTTGATGGAACATGATGAACCATAACAGCCACACATTCATCATGGCATTGAGATAGTCGACTTGGAGGCTGAAGATGAGGCAACAAATGAAAAGATAATCATAAAGGAAAAGTATGTACATATCCAAGCACTTCTAGACAACTTGGCGAGAGCTAAGTATGTCATTTCATACATTAAGCAAGAAAACAAGAAGCTAAAGGTCAAGCAGGAATTGATGCAAACCAAGTACATCAAGACAAAGAGGGAAGCTGAGAAGGCCAAATTTCAGCTTGATGAGGCATATGGAGATTATGGAGAGATGGATGATGAACAGGGATAGAGAAAAATACCAAGAACAAGAGGATTAAAGAGAGCCTTAGAACAGCTCAATCGGTCAAATGGGAGGTCACAAAAAGGTCTGTGACCGGGTTAGAGAATCCTGGACGTAGCGGACCACTGACCATGGTATTAAAGAGAGCCTTAGAGCTTGAAAGGCAAAAGGAGGCAGAATTGGAAGAGCAACTCACTTTAAATGAGTAATTTGTCAAGGACATAGCTGAGAACAGAGAGTCTTGGCCTGAGAAGGTGAACATACACATGGAGACCCTCTTGGACAAAGAATATAGAGATGTTGAGAAACAAAGGAAGATGGCCAA
This sequence comes from Pinus tabuliformis, assembly GCA_031772625.1. Classification (NCBI taxonomy): domain Eukaryota; kingdom Viridiplantae; phylum Streptophyta; class Pinopsida; order Pinales; family Pinaceae; genus Pinus; species Pinus tabuliformis. Next base: position 777,627,113 of record CM062812.1, on the reverse strand, counting down.
TTATTATGCACGGAGGAACCAAGTGGCAAGGAGCAATCTCAAAAGAGATCATGAGAAAATTGACAAATTGACCAAGCAAGAGGAGAGAAGGAGACTTCACATACTTTCTGAGGCATCCTTACATTCCTCTAACATTTGATCAGTCATAAAAATAGATTTTTGGGAATGTTGAACCATTTTTGAGCTTGAAAGAAATTGTTGTGTTTTCAGTCCAGTTTTTGCACAATTATGGAGGGCAAGGTTCTGCGCTCTTTATTGAGACATCCAATCAGCAAAACATTAGCATTTTTGGGTGTTTAGTGATCATTATATACACCCTATACATTTGCTAAGAATTTGGAGGAAAACTAGTTGGTCAAAAGGTCAAGAAAAACCCAAAAAATGACCTTTTAAGCCGTCTTTTTGGCCTGGGCACTGTGCGCTAAGCAATGTTGGGAGATTTCATTTTTGACTAGGAAATTGACTTCCAAATTCCAAAATTCAAGTTGTTTTGGAGAGTAGATAGGTATATCTTTCCAACAAGCTATTGTGGGCCCAATTGGGACATCAAGAAAGCTTACAAAAGTGCAGCTGAAGTTGAAGGGTGCACCTGCACTTGGTGCTATGCGCTGGCACTTAGCACTGCACATTTGACACTTTGCCCAACATTTTGCAGATTCGACCGAGTTTTCACTTCTACCATGATAGATGATGTTTTTCCCCTTGTAATTTATAATCCGAATGTAGTTATGATGCTTCTATAGCTTACTAAGATAGATTCATTAGGTAAAACAAATATATGAGGTGAAATGTATCAGTTTGTTTGGATTAGGGATGAGTCACTTTGACCACCCTATTTTCTTGTTAGCAGTTTAGATTTTGTTGGAAACAACTCCTCCTCTCATGGATTTGACTCCCTGAGATTAGGATGAGTTGTTTGGGGTCTATATGATGCTTTTCCTTAGTCATTTTAGTGGTTGGACTCAGTGGGATGCTTATGTTTTGATTAGATATCATTTTTTATTAGTTATAGCAGGAGATTAATGAAAAATTACAGCTATTTCTTTGGGATCCATGTGGTATGATGCTTAGTTCAGTTTTTCTTTTGTATTCATGTGTCAAAATATATTTTTGATTCCATTTCATCATTTCATTGCCTTTATGTGAATGTATACAAGTCTAAGAGGCAGAATCCATATCTTTTATACTCTATTTTGGGTGGACATTTCACAGTCCATGTTTTATTTAGTTTAGGAAGAATCCATGTGGTTTACATGCTCTTTCTAGCTCCTCACCTATCTTTTCACCTCATCCATCAAACCCTAAGGTTCTGATCATTGTGCCTACATTTCCCCATCGAACACCCTACAGTTTTAATCTAATCTCCTTGCCCTAACTGTTTGGCTCTTTTTGATCCATTAAATCCCTTCAAAAAAAATCAAATCAAAAGCCTGTGCTACTATACCTAGCATAATATTAGTTTCTTGATCCAGTCATTTTGGTTTAGATCCTTACGGAGAGAGCCCTCTCTTGTTCTAGTAGGGCTAGCTACTTTGCTAAGTGTGGTTTGTGGTTACCTCAAAATTACTTTATTCAGCCTAATGTTCAACCCAGGTGCTAACATAGTGGCAATCATACTGGGTATCGAAAGATCATAAATTAATCACCCCAATAAGTTTTTTTATTTAAATTCTTAAGCTTGTGGATGATGAGTTTTAGAATTTAATCATAGGCTGAATTTGAAAGTTGTATACTCGCTTCCTGAAAATACACCAGATCCAATCCAAATTTGATTCCTCCGACCATTGCAGGTGATCCTCAAAACATTGGGCGAAAATCTAAGAAAGTTGTAGAGAGATCTAGTTTAATAGGAGAACAATCAAGTAAGGATTTTATTCCTAGAGTTAATTCACTCCCAGGAAGGTTAGAAACTTTGCAGGAAATTGATTTTGATATTAATTTTGAGCAGAGTTTATTTTGTAGTAAATATTTAAGTTGGATTGACCAGAAAGTTTTTGATTCCTCTATATCTCTTCATAACCCCGTTGAAAATTTGTTTTCACACAATGAATCAGGGTCATAGCTTATTCACACTCTTGATCTCTTGCAGAAATTCTCTTCAAACTTAAACACTTGGGTGCAAAATAAGTTTCATAAGCCATCTTTCAATTTTTGAAATACTTCCTTTGCATCCACAACCACTCAAACTATTCCTCATCCTCTGCCTTCTTCTTCACTGACTTTTCACGCCACTCAGACTATTGATAGTCCTCCTTTGATTATACCAAATATCCCAATCCCTGTTTTAAATCCACCACCTACCCCACCTCTAGTTATGGCTTCCTGATATGCACCCCTTGTTTTTCCTCAAAATATTGGTGCCATGCCCCCTAATTATCAAACCAAAATACCTTTGTTTGACAGCACACAAACTACTACAACTCAATAGCATGTAGACAAGATGAATGATTTCTTTGACCTCCATGAAGTTGAAATTGAAGATGTGATGATGACGTTATTTGCACAAAGTTTTGGAGGAGAAGTTCGGAAACAGTTTAGAGCCGTACCAGCAGCTTCTATCACTACTCTACCTGTCCTTTAGAGGCAGTTCCTAGATCAGTGGGAGGTGAAGAAGAATCCCCTTCAGATTTTTCCCAAATATGAGAACATCAAAGGAAATGTTGGCGAGAGCGTGCAAGATTATTGTGTGAGATTTAATGCAATATACAATTCTATTCCTGCAAATATAAAACCACCAGAGGGATTGGCTTTGCTTAAGTTTCCATATGGGTTTTATACCGATATGGCATATTAGTGATGTGAACATGATCCTACAACTCTAGAAGACATGCAAAGGAATGTTGTGAGCATAAAAGTGAACTTGCTGGCCAAAAGATCAAGAACGAGATCAGAGAAAAGAGTGACCATGGAAGAAGAAACATCTACTTTAGATGAAAAAATGGATACATTGATTGAAACAATGGAAAGGATGGTTGACTGGTTGTCCATCTTAGACAGAGCTGGACTGCAGATCCAGAACCCAAACTTTAGAGGGCAGCAACAACCCCAATTCTGTATCAAGCAAAGAGAGAAAGAAGAATCGGAACAACTAGCGCAACAACAACAGTAGATCAGAACCCCGTTACAGCCGAATTATGTTTAAGGAGTGGAATAAGAAGAGGAGGAAGATTCGGTAATGAGACGAATCATTTCTTCAATGCAGATGGTATGCCTATATTTTGGACTGAAGATGAGGAGTATGTAGAACGTTTCAACATTCTAAAGGATGAGGATTGCATCTTAGCAAATGATGTTGATTTGGAGACTGAATCTAATGATTATCAGTGTGGCTATATGAATTCTTCGAGTGCATAGTGGAAACAATACTCTTTGAGGAGCAGAGATGTACTGGTCAGTCCTATTCAAAAGAGGAAGGATGTTCAGTCAAAGAATGATCTCTCAAATAATAAAAAAGAGGAAAGGAGCATGTTGATTAGAATCCTACCAAGGTAAATCATCCATCAACAAGTACATCTGCAAAAGAGAAAGAGAATCAGAAAAGGGATGGTGTAACGAAGGAGCAAATAGGTTAGAGGGACATCATTGTCAAAGAGATAGAAAAAGGCACATATTTTAATTTAGAAAATGAAATTGCTAAATTGAAAGTGTCCATTCCTTTGACCAAACTTGTTAAGAATAGCCATTACAAACGCCACGTGTCTAGAATACTGCAAATTAATTATTTCTCCAACATAGTGAATGTTTAGAATGATCATATTGAGTTTATTTTTGGTCTAGGTATAGATGGTCAGCTAGAAGATAGCGAGTTCCCACCCTTTTATTTCAGTCTTAGACCGCATGAGTATATTCTTGATAATGCTATGCTTGATTTCAGAGATTCTCACAATTTGATGCCCAAGGCTATCATTGAAAGGCTCGGCCTAGATATCACCTGATCATATCACGATTTGTACTTATTTGATTCTAGTAGAGTTCGTTGCATTGGTTTCATTAAAGATTTAGTGGTTTCCTTAGATCAAATCCTAGAGAAAAATGTTTTGATGGATGTGGTAGTAGCTGATATACCACCTCGATTTGGTATGTTGTTGTCTAGATCGTGGGGAGCCAAACTTAAAGGCGCTTTACAAATTGACTTCTCTTATGCTACAATGCCTGTTTTTGGTCAATTGAGGAAGTAGTACTGGGAAAGGAATATGAAATATATGATCACTAGTAAAGAGAAGCCCATAAATCATCTGATAAATGTTGTACATACTGATTTAGAGTCTTTTGTTTTTTACACTGATAGTGGATTGATTGATGTGGATATTCAGCTTGTAGAAGTAGATGATGTACCAGAGATTTTCGAGGGTTTTAGAGCATGTCCTAATCAAGAAGAGGAAAAAGTGGCAATTCCTTCTGAGCAGCCTCCACAGGAGCAGAAAATTAGTAAAGAACAAGAAAATGGAGCAACCAACAAAGGTAAGATTGAAACAATAGTAGAATTCCAACATTTGGAAGATGAAGACTGCCTCTGAAGCATGAACTTCAATGGTGCGGGTATTGGAATTTGGATTCGAAGACCTGCTTTTTAGCCAGACAAAGTTCCAAGTAATGTTAGTGTGTTGCTACAAATTAGCTTTTGATTTATCTAACAATGAAGTGGAGTATGAGGCATTAATTACAGGTCTAAATATTCTGAAGAAGCTTGGTGCAAAAAGGATTTTTGTTTATGGTGATTCAAAGTTAGTGAAATAACAAGTCAAAGGAGAATATCAAGTGAAGCATCCATGGATGAGAGCTTACAGGAACACAGTCTTGGATATCTTGAAGATATTTCAAGAATACACATTGACAGTGGTGCCAAAAAGTCAAAACACCATTGCTGATTCACTTGCTACAGCAGTGAGCAATCTGAAAATTCCAATGAATTCTAGCAATAAATTTGAAATTCATGTCAAATATAGGTCTACTATTCCTGATAATTTGAGATATTGGTAGGTTTTCTGGGATGACAATGAAATTAATTCCTTTCTGCAGAATGAAGGGAAGTTTAAGGATGCTTTCATTGCTGATGTTTGTGTTTCCGATGAACAAGACATTGAGGTAACTCAGATGGATGTTTTAAAATTGAAGGATAATGTTATTCCTAGAGGTCTTATGATCTGGATTTAAACAGGAACGCAATAAATTACAGAGATAACCATAAAGACAGATATGCAGCGGAAATAATACCTCAATTCATTACTGTAAAATATTGAAATATGCTTACAAACATAAATGGAAATAAACCAGCTAGGGCGATGGTAGCTTATCTCTGAGAAGAGATGTGGTGGCTACATGCCTTGAACTGTCTTACAATGAGGGTCGGAGGCCTATTTATTGTTGAGAAACAATTGAAAACCCTTCACATTCCAAAACCTAACCCTAGAAGATGAAACGCCAAATTGTGGGCCCCGTTTTTGGGTAAGTTGGTACATCAACTTCCCGGGGTCGCGAATTGGTCGTACTATCTCCGTTTGACGTGCATGATAGCCCGTTGGAAAGATCTCTCCGACGACTACGACGGAAAAGATGATTTTTATCAAAAAAATCGTTGGCGGTGGATTTCCCAAAAAACGTCGTTTAGGGCGTCAAAACGGCTCCGGAAGTTTAGGACCCGAAAAACTGCTAAAAATAGTAAACTGTGCTATAATTAAGGAAACTGAAAAAAACTGTAAGAAGCACTAGAGGGGATCCAAGTGGAATTAGCGGGTGGCCACCAATATCCACCTGGATCATTCCTCCCCCCTTAGGAAGAAATGGTCCCCATTGTGTTGAGTTCCTCCATGAGATGAGGGAACTTCTGCTGCACTTGGTCCCTGGTGAGCCACTTGCCCTGGTGAAGGAGTTGTCCTGCTTTGAAAACTCGATACAGTTGGATATTCTGCTGGCGAGAGTGCTTGATCTGTGTGTCCATGATCCGATTAGTTGCAACTTGTTCCATGCAAGCTGGATTTAACTATGTGGGTGTGAGTTGTTCTGCAATGTCGGACGTGTCTAGTAATGGTGGAAAGTATGGCCGAAGGCGGTCGACATTGAACACCGGGTGCAGGCCAAGGAATGGGGGAATGCTGAGCTCAAATGCATTGTCTCCCACAGCCTTGGTAATGGTGTAAGGGCCATATCGGAGTGGTCTAAGTTTCCGATAGGCTCCGGTAAGGCGTTCCTTTTGCAAATGCAACCAGACTTTGTCGCCCACTTGAAACTTGTGTGGCACCCGATGTTGATCATGTCGCTGCTTGTACTTGGCATTTGATTTCTCCAGAATGTCATGGACCTACTGGCAAATATGTTGGATGTGCTCAATGAAGTTGTTTGCCTTATCTGTTTCGGACTGGACATGAGCAGAATCTGCGTGAGTAGCTGCAAATGGCATGGCCACATCAATGGGACATAGTGGCTGGAATCCCAATCCCACCTGGAAAGGGTTGTGGCCAGTCGAGCTGTGGAGAGCCCAGTTGAAGCTGTGCTGAACATAGGGGAGGGTCTCGTCCCATGTGCGTGGATGCTTTGAGTTGTACATGCGGAGAATGTGTACGATCATCCTGTTGACGACCTCAGTCTGGCCATCAGTTTGAGGATGGAAGGCTGTGGACTTAGTGAGTTTGGTGTCCAGCATCGACCAGAGGCTAGAGCAAAATGTACTGAGGAACCTGCTGTCCCGATCTGAAATAATAGACTGTGGGATCCCAAAGTGTACCCATACTCGTTCAAAGAAGAGTTTAGCAGTGGCTTCTGCTGTGATATTCTTCTTGCAGGCCACCATAATGGCCATCTTCGAGAACCTGTCGACGACCACAAAAACACAGTCATTTCCATGCCTAGTGGAAGGGAGGCCTGACATGTAATCCATGGAGATGGATTCCCAAGGTCGACTAGGGGTAGGCAGCGGGGTATAGAGGCCTTGCTTCTTGATGGTCGGTTTGGCAATGGTGCAAGCAGTGCATGATCTGATGTACTTCCCGACATCCTGTCGAAGATTCGGCCAATAGAAATATTTTTGCAGTACTGCCACGGTTTTTTCGACCCCAAAATGCCCAGCGGCCCGACTATAGTGTGCTTCCCAGATCATCTTGGCACGCTCGCTTGAAGGAACACAAAGGTGACCCAGGTGGCATAATAGGTCATCCTGGAGGTGAAAATCTGGAACATGCTGACCCTCCAACAGTGACTGGTATGTGTGGCCGAATTCTGGGTCGCTTTTGTATAGCAGTGGCCAATCAGAAGTCTCGTGCCCACAAGAGTTGAGCACGGTGGTTAACGCCGTGATCGGTGGTCGACTGAGGCAATCTACAACATTATTGGTGTTGCCCTTCTTATACTTGATATTCAAATGGAACTGTTGCAGGTATGTGGACCACTTCTGATGGCGATCATTCTGCAATTTCCCTTGGGTCTGTATGAACTGCAGGGGTCGGTGGTCCGTGTGGATGACCGTTTCCTTCCCCAAAATGTAATGCTTCCATTGTCGGTAGGCCTCCATAATGGAATACATCTCTTTGTCATAAGTGGGATACTTCTGGACTGTGTCTGAAAGTGTCTCACTGTGATATGCCACTGGATGCCCGTGTTGAGTAAGGACTGCCCCAATAGCATAGTCAGAGGCATCTGTCTCGACCTCAAATGGTTGTTGCAAGTCTGGTAATGCAAGAACTGGTGCTGTGCAGAGTCGATCTTTCAACTCTGTGAATGCCTTCTGTTGAGATTCAGACCAAAAAAATTTTGCTTTCGCTCCTCCCTTGGTGACCTGACTCAAGGGCCAAGTGATATGAGAAAATCCCAACACGAACCTGCGGTAGAAGTTGGCAAGGCCTAGAAAGTTGCGAAGCTCTGTCAGAGTGGTTGGAGATGGCCAATCCCGAATGACTTGGATCTTCGCTGGATCCACATGCACCCCCCGTCCATCAATAATGTATCCTAGATACTGAACCTGGGTCATGCCAAAAGTGCATTTCTCCAAATTGGCACATAACTTGTGTTGTCGCAGTGTTTGGAGAACCTGTCGGATGTGGTGGAGGTTCTCTTCCCAAGTCTTGCTAAAGATCAAGATGTCATCCAGGTATACCACTACAAATGAGTTGGTGAATGGCCGCAAGATGTCGTCCATTAGCCTCATGAAGGTTGCAGGAGCATTCGTCAATCCGAAAGGCATAACCAACCATTCAAAAAGGCCCTCCTTGGCTTTGAAGGCAGTCTTCCACACATCGGAGGGTTCGATTGGTACCTGGTGATATCCTGACTTCAAATCGATCTTGCTGAAATATTTTGCCCCCTTTAGTTGGTCCAGGAGGTCATCAATCCGTGGGATTCGGTACCTATTACGGACAATGATCTTGTTCAGTGCCCGATAGTCAATACAGAGTCTCCAAGTCCCATCCTTATTTTGTACCAGCACGATCGGGCTCCCACAGGGCGATGAGCTCGGACGGATGTGACCTTTTTGCAGCAGCTCCTGAATCTGCCTCTTGATTTCATCGTTCTCCAGAACAGAGCGCCGATAGATTGGTCCATTGGGCAACGGCGAACCTGGGGTCAGATCAATGGAGTGCTTGACCTGACAGTGCAAAGGAACACCTGCGGGGGAGGTGAAGATGTCCTCATACTCCTCCACGACCTTGTCCATCTGTAGTTGTCGTGCAGAGGGGCCCTGTCTGGAGGTTGTGGCCACCGTCTTCTTCTTTTCTTGAGGGCGTATCATCAGGAAAACAAACTTCCCGGTTTTGGAAATGACCTTACTGCATTGTTTTGCAGTAACCAAAGAGATGGCGGTAGGTAGTGCTACCTCTGGTATCCTGTACAACTTATTTCCCAAAGTAACTATAACAGCACGGGGCCTTGACTCATACACAGCATGTCGCTTCCACAAGTATGGTTGTCCTAATAACACATCACAAACTTCAAGGGGAGCAATGTCACACAATACCTCATCCATGAAGGGCTTGATGTTGTATGGAAGGCGACACTATTGGCTCACGCGAAGATCCCGTCCTTGGTGCAGCCACCCAATGGTGTATGGTTGTGGATGTGCTGTGGTCGGTAAGCCCAGCCGTTTCACGACCTCTGCCGAAATGAGGTTCTTTTGGCTCCCGCTGTCGACAATGAACTGTAGCGGGGAGCCCTTTACCCTCATCTAGGAGTGGAAGAGACGCTCCTCCTCCTCTGGATCTTCAGGTTCCTCCTTCTCGATCTTCGTGGTGGCAACGGTGGCGTTGGGCTCCGCATCAATAATCTGCTTCCCTTTGTCATTCCCCTTATCGGGTTCTGACTCAGAGTCAGAACATGCATCTGATTCTGAAACCTTTAGCTCGGCCACCAGTGACTGCTTGGCTCGACACTCACTTGTGTTGTGAGTGGAGCTCTTATGGAACTCACACCACTTTCCGGTGTCCTTTTTCGGCTTCGCGGCGTTATTCTTTGCTTGCAGCTTTGGCGGGTTGTCTTGGGCCGCCCCGCCTTGGCTTTGTCCTTTGTTCCACGGTTTGGGGGCACCTTTCCCTTGTTTCGGATTCGCAGACCCAAAGTCTCGCTTCTTCTGTTTAAACTTTTGCTCGACCTTGACGGCATATCGGTATGTCGTGCCGAGCGAGGAGATGTTCAGGAATTCTATTTCTTCTTGGATGTACTTGTGCAGGCAGCCACGGTATTTGAGTACCAAATGCTGCTCTGTATCCTTGATACCCAACTTTGTGCGAAGGGTATGGAAAATATTGGTAAACTCTGGTACATCTTGGTCCCTTCCCTGCCGTAGCGTGGTCCACTTTATGTATTGATCCTCTAAATTGATATGGATCACAGAAGCCTGAACTCTATTATCCTCATAGCTTCCGATAGGGTAGTACTGCTCCTTGATGGCATCTCGAAATGAATCCCAAGTCGGTGCGACTGAAAATAGTGAGCCTGTACTTTCATCCTTCTGCTCACAGTAGGTTTCCCACCAATCCTTGACGTGGGGGGCTGCTTTGAGAAGAGCGAAAATAATCTTTTCCCGACTCGAAAAATCATGAACAGAAAAATAACCCTCTAGCACATTTAGCCATTTATCGATGGCATCTGCGTCTATCTGACCGTCGAACATGGGGATTTCAAAATTAACTTTTACCTTAAATGGTGTGGCGTTTCCAGAGTTGCTGTTGGAAGTCGATGCGTCGCCCCTGGGTAGCCGCTGAAGGATTTGGGCAAAGTTGTCCATCATCGCATTCCTTTGTCGCTCGAGGGCTTCTTCGAGCAAGATTTTGATAGGACCTCCTGCCCCCTCGTCTTTCTTTTCATCTGCCATGGGAGGCCGTCGAGATTTGCGAGGCTGGTCTTGCAAAGGTTCGACCAGTTCAAGCCCTAACTCCTTATATCCCGACCTCGTTGGGGACATGCAAAGAAAAACAGAGAAGAAAAGCAGACCGCTCTGATACCACTGATCCGGATTTAAACAGGAACGCAATAAAATACAGATATAACCATAAAGACAGATATGCAGCGGAAATAATACCTCAATTCATTACTGTAAAATATTGAAATATGCTTACAAACAGAAATGGAAATAAACCAGCTAGGGCGATGGTAGCTTATCTCTGAGAAGAGATGTGGTGGCTACATGCCTCTGAACTGTCTTACAATGAGGGTCGGAGGCCTATTTATTGTTGAGAAACAATTGAAAACCCTTCACATTCCAAAACCTAACCCTAGAAGATGAAACGCCAAATTGTGGGCCCCGTTTTTGGGTAAGTTGGTACATCAACTTCCCGGGGTCGCGAATTGGTCGTACTATCTCCGTTTGACGTGCATGATAGCCCGTTGGAAAGATCTCTCCGACGACTACGACGGAAAAGACGATTTTTATCAAAAAAATCGCTGGCGGTGGATTTCCCAAAAAACGTCGTTTAGGGCGTCAAAACGGCTCCGGAAGTTTAGGACCCGAAAAACTGCTAAACATAGTAAACTGTGCTATAATTAAGGAAACTGAAAAAAATTGTAAGAAGCACTAGAGGGGATCCAAGTGGAATTAGCGGGTGGCCACCAATATCCACCTGGATCATTCCTCCCCACTTAGGAAGCAATGGTCCCCATTGCGTTGAGTTCCTCCATGAGATGAGGGAACTTCTGCTGCACTTGGTCCCTGGTGAGCCACTTGCCTTGGTGAAGGAGTTGTCCTGCTTTGAAAACTCGATACAGTTGGATATTCTATTGGCGAGTGTGCTTGATCTGTGTGTCCATGATCCGATCAGTTGCAACTTGTTCCATGCAAGCTGGATTTAACTCTGTGGGTGTGAGTTGTTCTGCAATGTCGGACGTGTCTAGTAATGGTGGAAAGTATGGCCGAAGGCGGTCGACATTGAACATCGGGTGCAGGCCAAGGAATGGGGGAATGCTGAGCTCAAATGCATTGTCTCCCACAGCCTTGGTAATAGTGTAAGGGCCATATCGGAGTGGTCTAAGTTTCCGATAGGTTCCGGTAAGGCGTTCCTTTTGCAAATGCAACCAGACTTTGTTGCCCACTTGAAACTTGTGTGGCACCCGATGTTGATCATGTCGCTACTTGTACTTGGCATTTGATTTCTCCAGAATGTCATGGACCTGCTGGAAAATATGTTGGATGTGCTCAATGAAGCTGTTTGCCTTATCTGTTTCGGACTGGACATGAGCAGAATCTGCGTGAGTAGCTGCAAATGGCATGGCCACATCGATGGGACATAGTGGCTGGAATCCCAATCCCACCTGGAAAGGGCTGTGGCCAGTCGAGCTGTGGAGAGCCTGGTTGTAGTTGTGCTGAACATAGGGGAGGCTCTCGTCCCATGTGCGTGGATGCTTTGAGTTGTACATGCGGAGAATGTGTATGATCATCCTGTTGACGACCTCAGTCTGGCCATCAGTTTGAGGATGGAAGGCTGTGGACTTAGTGAGTTTGGTGTCCAACATCGACCAGAGGCTAGACCAAAATGTACTGAGGAACCTGCTGTCCCAATCTGAAATAATAGACCGTGGGATCCCAAAGTGTACCCATACTCGTTCAAAGAAGAGTTTAGCAGTGGCTTCTGCTGTGATATTCTTCTTGCAGGCCACCATAATGGCCATCTTCGAGAACCTATCGACGACCACAAAAACACAGTCATTTCCATGCCTAGTGGAAGGGAGGCCTGACATGTAATCCATGGAGATGGATTCCCAAGGTCGACTAGGGGTAGGCAGCGAGGTATAGAGGCCTTGCTTCTTGATGGTCGGTTTGGCAATGGCGCAAGCAGTGCATGATCTGATGTACTTCCCGACATCCTGTCGAAGATTCGGCCAACAGAAATATTTCTACAGTACTGCCACGGTTTTTTCGACCCCAAAATGCCCAGCGGCCCGACTGTAGTGTGCTTCCCAGATCATCTTGGCACGCTAGCTTGAAGGAACACAAAGGTGACCCAGGTGGCATAACAGGTCGTCCTGGAGGTGAAAATCTGGAACATGCTGACCCTCCAACAGTGACTGGTATGTGTGGCCGAATTGTGGGTCGCTTTTGTATAGCAGTGGACAATCAGAAGTCTCATGCCCGCAAGAGTTGAGCACGGTGGTTAACGCCGTGATCGGTGGTCGACTGAGGCAATCTACAACATTATTGGTGTTTCCCTTCTTATACTTGATATTCAAATGGAACTGTTGCAGGTATGTGGACCACTTCTGATGGCGATCATTCTGCAATTTCCCTTGGGTCTGTATGAACTGCAGGGGTCGGTGGTCCGTGTGGATGACCGTTTCCTTCCCCAAAATGTAATGCTTCCATTGTCGGTAGGCCTCCACAATCGAATACATCTCTTTGTCATAAGTGGGTTACTTCCGGACTGTGTCTGAAAGTGTCTCACTGTGATATGCCACTGGATGCCTGTGTTGAGTAAGGACTGCCCCAATAGCATAGTCAGAGGCATCTGTCTCGACCTCAAATGGTTGTTGCAAGTCTGGTAATGCAAGAACTGGTGCTGTGCAGAGTCGATCTTTCAACTCTGTGAATGCCTTCTGTTGAGATTCAGACCAAAAAAATTTTGCTTTCGCTCCTCCCTTGGTGACCTGACTCAAGGGCCAAGTGATATGAGAAAATCCCAACACGGACCTGCGGTAGAAGTTGGCAAGGCCTAGAAAGTTGCGAAGCTCTGTCAGAGTGGTTGGAGATGGCCAATCCCGAATGACTTGGATCTTCGCTGGATCCACATGCACCCCCCGTCCATCAATAATGTATCCCAGATACTGAACCTGGGTCATGCCAAAAGTGCATTTCTCCAAATTGGCACATAACTTGTGTTGTCGCAGTGTTTGGAGAACCTGTCGGATGTGGTGGAGGTGCTCTTCCCAAGTCTTGCTAAAGATCAAGATTTCATCCAGGTATACCACTACAAATGAGTTGGTGAATGGCCGCAAGATGTCGTCCATTAGCCTCATGAAGGTTGCAGGAGCATTCGTCAATCCGAAAGGCATAACCAACCATTCGAAAAGGCCCTCCTTGGCTTTGAAGGCAGTCTTCCACACATCGGAGGGTTCGATTGGTACCTGGTGATATCCTGACTTCAAATCGATCTTGCTGAAATATTTTACCCCCTTTAGTTGGTCCAGGAGGTCATCAATCCGTGGGATTCGGTACCTATTACGGACAGTGATCTTGTTCAGCACCCGATAGTCAATACAGAGTCTCCAAGTCCCATCCTTCTTTTGTACCAGCACGATCGGGCTCCCACAGGGCAATGAACTCGGACGAATGTGACCTTTTTGCAGCAGCTCCTGAATCTGCCTCTTGATTTCATCGTTCTCCAGAACAGAGCGCCGATAGATTGGTCCATTGGGCAACGACGAACCTGGGGTCAGATCAATGGAGTGCTTGACCTGACAGTGCAAAGGAACACCTGCGGGGGAGGTGAAGATGTCCTCATACTCCTCCACGACCTTGTCCATCTGTAGTTGTCGTGCAGAGGGGCCCTGTCTGGAGGTTGTGGCCACTGTCTTCTTCTTTTCTTGAGGGCGTATCATCAAGAAAACAAACTTCCCAGTTTTGGAAATGAGCTTACTGCATTGTTTTGCAGTAACCAAAGAGATGGCGGTAGGCGGTGCTACATCTGGTATCATGTACAACTTATTTCCCAAAGTAACTATAACAGCACGGGGCCTTGACTCATACACAGCATGTCGCTTCCACAAGTATGGTTGTCCTAATAACACATCACAAACTTCAAGGGGATCAATGTCACATAATACCTCATCTGTGAAGGGCTTGATGTTGTATGGAAGGCGACACTGTTGGCTCACGCGAAGATCCCGTCCTTGGTGCAGCCACCCAATGGTGTATGGTTGTGGATGTGTTTTGGTCGGTAAGCCCATCCGTTTCACGACCTCTGCTGAAATGAGGTTCTTTTGGCTCCCGCTGTCGACAATGAACTGTAGCGGGGAGCCCTTTACCCACATTTGGGAGTGGAAGAGACGCTCCTCCTCCTCTGGATCTTCAGGTTCCTCCTTCTGGATCTTCATGGTGGCAACGGTGGCGTTGGGCTCCGCATCAATAATCTGCTTCCCTTTGTCATTCCCCTTGTCGGGTTCTGACTTAGAGTCAGAACATGCATCTGATTCTGAAACCTTTAGCTCGGCCACCAGTGACTGCTTGGCCCGACACTCACTTGTGTTGTGAGTGGAGCTCTTATGGAACTCACACCACTTTCCCGTGTCCTTTTTCGGCTTCGCGGCGTTATTCTTTGCTTGCAGCTTTGGCGGGTTGTCTTGGGCCACCCCGCCTTGGCTTTGTCCTTTGTTCTATGGTTTGGGGGCACCTTTCCCTTGTTTTGGATTCGCAGATCCAAAGTCTCGCTTCTTCTGTTTAAACTTTTGCTCGACCTTGACGGCATATCGGTATGCCGTGCCGAGCGAGGAGATGTTCAGGAATTCTATTTCTTCTTGGATGTACTTGTGCAGGCAACCACGGTATTTGAGTACCAAATGCTGCTCTGTATCCTTGATACCCAACTTTGTGCGAAGGGTATGGAAAATATTGGTAAACTTTGGTACATCTTGGTCCCTTCCCTGCCGTAGCGTGGTCCACTTTATGTATTGATCCTCTAAATTGATATGGATCACAGAAGCCTGAACTCTATTATCCTCATAGCTTCCGACAGGGTAGTACTGCTCCTTGATGGCATCTCGAAATGAATCCCAAGTCGGTGCGACTGAAAATAGTGAGCGTGTACTTTCATCCTTCTGCTCACAGTAGGTTTCCCACCAATCCTTGACGTGGGGGGCTGCTTTGAGAAGAGCGAAAATAATCTTTTCCCGACTGGAAAAATCATGAACAGAAAAATAACCCTCTAGCACATTTAGCCATTTATCGACGGCATCTGCATCTATCTGACCGTCGAACATGGGGATTTCAAAATTAACTTGTACCTTAAATGGTGTGGCGTTTCCATAGTTGCTGTTGGAAGCCGATGCGTCGCCCCTGGGTAGCCGCTGAAGGATTTGGGCAAAGTTGTCCATCATCGCGTTCCTTTGTCGCTCGAGGGCTTCTTCGAGCAAGATTTTGATAGGACCTCCTGCCCCCTTGTCTTTCTTTTCATCCGCCATGGGAGGCCGTCGAGATTTGAGAGGCTGGTCTTGCAAAGGTTCGACCAGTTCAAGCCCTAACTCCTTATATCCCGACCTCGTTGGGGACATGCAAATAAAAACAGAGAAGAAAAGCAGACCGCTCTGATACCACTGATCCAGATTTAAACAGGAACGCAATAAAATATAGAGATAACCATAAAGACAGATATGCAGCAGAAATAATACCTCAATTCATTACTGTAAAATATTGAAATATGCTTACAAATAGAGATGGAAATAAACTAGCTAGGGCGATGGTAGCTTATCTCTGAGAAGAGATGTGGTGGCTACATGCCTCTGAACTATCTTACAATGAGGCTCGGAGGCCTATTTATTGTTGAGAAACAATTGAAAACCCTTCACATTCCAAAACCTAACCCTAGAAGATGAAACGCCAAATTGTGGGCCCTGTTTTTGGGTAAGTTGGTACATCAACTTCTCGGGGTCGCGAATTGGTCGTACTATCTCCGTTTGACGTGCATGATAGCCTGTTGGAAAGATCTCTCCGAGGACTACGACGGAAAAGATGGTTTTTATCAAAAAAATCACTGGCGGTGGATTTCCCAAAAAACATCGTTTAGGGCCTCAAAACGGCTCCGGAAGTTTAGGACCCGAAAAACTGCTAAAAATAGTAAAATGTGCTATAATTAAGGAAACTGAAAAAAACTGTAAGAAGCACTAGAGGGGATCCAAGTGGAATTAGCGGGTGGCCACCAATATCCACCTGGATCATCTTATACCTTTAGAGGACTTTTTTGATCAAGATGATGTGGCGAGAAGACCAACCTTGGTTCCCATTGACAAAGGATTTGAAGATGTAAACATTTGGACAACGAACAAGCCCATGTTTGTTAAGCTATCAAAAGCATTATCTCTTGAATCAAAGGCTAAGTATGCTAAGTTTCTTTCTGAATTTTCTGATGTTTTTGTGTGGGATTACTTATATTTGAAAGTGTATGACAAGAAAATAATTCAGCACACCATTCCTATCAAGTTGGATCAAAAACCCTTTAGACGAAAGTTAAGGAGGATCAACCCAAAGTTGTTGCCATCCATCAAGAAAGAGGTAAATAGATTATTTAAAGTTGGTATCATTGTTACAATTAGATTCTCTGATTGGGTTTCGAATTGGGTCCTTGTATGAAAAAAGACCAGAGAGATAAGGTTGTGCATTGATTTTCGAAACCTAAATAAAGTGTCCCTGAAAGATAATTATCCTCTTCCTAAGATGGAGCACATTCTGCAAAGAGTACGTGGAGCATCACTGATGTCACTACTAGATGGCTACTCAGGTTACAATCATATTTTGGTGCATGAAAAATACCAAGACAAAACTGCATTCACAACACCATGGGGAATTTTTCAGTATGCCAAGATGTCAATTGGGCTGAAGAATGCCGGTGCCACTTTTCAGCGGGCCATGGATATAGCTTTCACTAATGAGAAAGATGTTTTCTTAGTGGTTTACTTAGATGACTTGACAATATTTTCTGGTTCTGATGATGAGCATTTACACCACCTGAGGATTGTTTTTTAGAAATGCAGGGAGTTTGGGATTTCTTTAGATCCAAAGAAGCATATTTTCGCCATGGAGGAAGGTAAGCTCCTCGGTCATATAATTTCCAAAGATGGTATTCGTATTGATCTTTCTAGGGTGCATGAAATTCAACAAATTGACTTTTCGTGCAACAAAAAGGAGATCTAAGCCTTCAACGGTAATATGAACTTCTTATGTAGATTTATACCAAATTTTCGTGAGCATTTGCATGAGTTAACTAATATGTTGAAGAAGGATAGCACTGTGAAATGGACCGAGGATGCCATGAAATCTTTCAACTTGGTAAAGATTTCTTTGACCACAGCCCCTATTTTGATCAGACCCAATTATACTTGTGATTTTATTATATTTTCATTTGTGTCTGAGTATACTTTGTCTGCGGTGTTGATGTAAAAGAAGGATTAGGTGGGGCAGCCCATTGCATTTTTCAGTCGAACTATCAGAGATGCTGCTCTTCACTATAACATCATTGAGAAACAAGCTTTGGCTCTTATAAAGGCATTGAAGGATTTTCGAGTTTACATTCTGCATTCGCATACCATAGCATATGTTCCCAATGCGTCTGTCAAAGATGTGCTCTTGCAAACTGATCTGGAAGGAAGAAGAGGTAAGTGGATAACAGTGATGTTAGAGTATGATCTTGAGATTAAGCCCGCAAAACTGATCAAAGGTCAAGGCTTGGAAAAACTCATGGCTGAGTCGAATCTTCATGCTCTAGACATAAATCTTATTGCAGCAATGTCAGATGAAGAATATGGTGGCACACTAATTCAGGTATCAGAAATGTTTCTCAACTCACCTTGGTATTCTGATATAGTATATGTTCTTCAACATCTTTCTCCTCCTCCTAGAATGTCGAAAAGTAAAGGAGATCACTGAAACTGAAGTCTGCAAAATTTTACATTTTGTAAATTCCTCTCTATTGGAAAGATCTGGGAGGGGTTCTTCTTAATTGTTTGGTTGAAAATGAAGCTCAGCAGGTAATGAACGATTTTCATAGAGGAGATTGTGGGAGTCGCCTGTCTTGGAAAACAATAGCTAATAAAATATTGAGAGCAGGGTATTATTGGCCATCTTTATTTTCATATTTATATAGAACAATCATGAGCTTCCACGAATGTCAAGTTTTTCAAGGAAAAATGAAGTTGCTTCCTCTTCCTTTGATGCTAATTGTAGTTAACACACCTTTCCATCATTGGGAGATTGATTTCATAGGGAAAATCCATCCTACATCATCAGCACAACACATATGGATTTTGATAGCCACCGATTACTTCACCAAATGGATCAAATCCTTTCCGACAAGGTAAGCTACGGAGACAGTAATCATTCAGTTTTTAGAGTCGAATATCTTGTCTCGTTTTGGTTGCCCTCACAATATTATTACAGATAATGCAACATCGTTTAAGTCAAAGAAAATGGTTGAGTTTTGCAACAACTACAACATTAGATTGGGTCATTCCACGGCATACTATCCCTAGGGCAATTGACTAGTTGAGTCTTCAAATAAATCCTTGGTAAACATTATTAAGAAAATGTTGGAGGGAAACATGAAGAATTGGCGTCGAAGCTTGTCAATGCTTTGTGGGCTGACAAAATGAGCAGTAGGAAATTGATAGGTATGTCTCCTTTTGAATTGGTTTATGGTACTGATATAGTGTTTCCTACATCACTTGTAGTCTCGGTCATGAGATTATTGCAAGAAACAGGTGGTGAAGAAGATGATATTCAACACGAAATCAATCAAATGATTGACCTTCAATGAACAAGGGAAGAGGTTTCTCAAAGTGCTTCCTGGCTGTAAGAGAAGATAAAGACTTTTTATGACCACAAAATTGAGGTAGAAAAGTTTCAGTTGGAAGATATAGTGCTACGATGGGATGCAAGAAAAGGATAAAAATGGAAACCTAGTAAGTTTGAAAATTTGTGGGAAGGACCTTATAAAATCTCAGCCTATCGAGGACATAATGCATATTTGTTGAAGGAAATGGATGGTCAAGAATGATCAGGAGGACCAGTGAATGGTAGGCTCCTAAAACACTATTATTTCTAATGCAGCTTGCTGAAGTTGTTTCACTTTCATTGTATATACCAACTTACATTCCTTGCAAGATTTAAAGTACAATCTCATTTGAGCGTGGGGCCCGAAGTGAACTTTATAAAGCTAAAATGCTTTGAGCTATTTTTAGTTTCTTTTTGAGTCAATCAATAGTCGGTTTTGAGTCATTTTTTAATTTGTATCGAGTCATTTTTCAAAAATTTAAAAAAGTTTTCAGTCTTTCATTTGTTTGACCATATTGGCCCAATCATCTAGTAACTTGGTCTACGGTGTTCTTAACACCTCCAAGGAGCTGTCATCCCAAACAAGGCCAGTGTTAGTGTCAGTATATGCATACTTCCATCAGGGATCAAATCTTCTCTTTGCATTTTCATTGTAGGTGTCTCATATTGAAATTTTTTATTATTCCACTAGATCATGCCAAAAATGATCCATTGATGGTTGTCTTCTTCTTCTCAGAACATATAATTTTCCCTCATCAGGTATATTTGCTGACTTTTCTTCATGTTTAATTCAGTTATGGTTTTAGTTATATTATTTTTAGAGTCAAGGCAGTTATGTCTCCATTAGCTCTTAGGGCTCATTTTCAAAGGTCAAAAGCTTTGTTTCATTGCAAATAAAAGGTAGCAAAGGTGTGATGTAGACCAATAAACAAGAATGGTTGGTAGCTAGTCATGGTTACTATACAAAAACCTTATCTCACTAATGTAATTTTCATGTCAAAAGCATTGTTTTTTGAGATGAAAACATAGTATTTTAGTTTGTTCATATCCTTGATGTAATTCAAGTCATTTTATGTAATAATTGTTCTCATAAGCTACCCAAGGCACTTCTCCTTACTGCAATAGAGGAATCATTGAAGAATCAGCTCAATCAAAGCATCATCCACCTAAAAAGAGACACAGAAAGAAAAGCATCAGACAGAGATTTGAAGACAAAGTGAAAAGTTCAAAACAAACATTATAAAGTGGGTATTTTCTAAGGAAAAATCCAACTCATCCTCTATATAAGATTTCAAAAGCATCTTTCAAACTTCATCATGCTCATTTGACAAAGAGAGAAACCGAGTTACTGTGAATCGCTGGCTGAAGAAATTGCGGGCGCTATGCACAGGGCAGAGTTGCGGGGTGCCATGCATGCTAGGTGGGGTACTGCGCATAGAGCCCATGTGCCTGTGTATTTTTTCATGGTGTTGCGCATATAATAGCGCCCTGTGCACCTATACACGGCACTGTGCATAGGTCCGACAACCATCAAAACTATCCTAACAAGCATCCAAATCACTCCTTTTGCTACATAGATCCTAAAAAAAGAAATTATACTCCCTAAGCTGTCCTCCCAACACTCATTTCAAGATTTTTGAGTTTGTTCGCTATTAAAATTTTCAAACCCCAGGTTGTTTAAAAACCCTCCCTGCTTATCATTTTCCTGTTCATTCCCATATCTTATTGTCATATCCCTAAATATCATCCCTATTCCCTATTCCTTACTGTCAAATACACTTATCCCCTATACCCTAGACCCCAAAAAAAATCCCTAAACCCTTACTTTCAAAATAGTCCCTACTAAAAAATACCCCCGTTTCTCACTTTCACATCATACATATCTCATTGATACATCATCTCAACCTCCTCAACATCTCCTGGGATACGTTTATTGCCAATGACTTCTTCAATGGTGCTCAGATTCCTCCACCAGTGCCTCAAGAAACAAAAAGGCCTTCCAGCATTACCAAATTAAAGAAAAGTAAGAAAGCTAAAAAGACTAAAGTTGTTGAGAAGAGAGAAACCTACAAAACATATTAGAGAGGGGCTAGAAAGTTGTTTACAGTGGATAGGCAAGTGTTTACTCCATTTGATGTGGAAGGGACCTTGCCTTCTTCACTAGCTCATAGGAAAATGCTTGCTCAACAAACGGTGGAAGGGGGTTTTCCTTGTTCATCAACACAACAGGTGCAATAGGTGCAAAAAGGGAAGGAAAAGATGTTGGAGGAAAGCCTCAATGATGAAGAAGAAAGGGAATTTTATTTGATGGAACACGATGAACCAGAACAACCACACATTCATCATGGCATTGAGATAGTCAACTTGGAGGCTCAAGATGAGGCGAAAAATGAAAATATAATCATAAAGGAAAAAGATTCACAGATCCAAGCACTGATGGACAACTTGGTGAGAGCTAAGTATGTCATTTTATACCTTGAGAAAGAAAACAAGCAGCTAGAGGTCAAGAAGGAATTGATGCAAACCAAGTACATCAAGGCAAAGAGGGAGGCTGAGAAGTCCAAATTTCAGCTTGATGAGGATTATGGAGATTATGTGGAGCTGGATGATGAACAGGGACAAAGAAAAATACCAAGAACAATAGGATTAAAGAGAGCCTTAGAGCTTGAAAGGTAAATGGAGGGAGAGTTGGAGGAGCAGCTCACTTTAAATGAGAAATTGGTCAAGGACATAGCTGAGACTAGAGAGTCTTGGCTTGAGAAGGTGAACACACACTTGGAGACCCTCTTGGACAAAGCAAACATAGATGTTGAGAAACAAAGGATGATGGCCAAGTATTATGCACGGAGGAACCAAGTGGCAAGGAGAAAGCTCAAAGGAGCTCATGAGAAAATTGACAAATTGACTAAGCAAGAGGAGAGAAGATGACTTCACATACTTGCTGAGGCATCCCTACATGCTTATAACATTTTATTGGTCATAAAAGAAAATTTTTGGGCATTTTGAACCATTTTTGAGCTTGAAAGAAATTGCTGTTTTTTCAGTCCAATTTTTGCACAGTCATGGAGGGCAAACGCGCAACGCCTTGGGCATTGCGCTCTCTTTTGAGACATCTAATCAGCAAAAGGTCAAAAATTTTGGTGTCTAGTGATGAGTACATACACCATGTACATTTTCTAAGAATTTGGAGGAAAATTGGTTGGTCAAAAGGTCCAAAAAAACCCAAAAATCATTTCTACCCTCGTTTTGGCCTCGGTGCTGCGCACTGAGAAGTGTTGGAAGATTTCGTTTTTGATTGGGAAAATGACATTCAAATTTAGAAATTCAGGTTGTTCTAGAAAGTAGACAGATATAACTCTCTAACAAGCTATTATGGGTCCAATTTTGACATCAGAAAAGCCTCCAAAAGTGCAGCTGAAGTTGAAGGGTGCACCTGCACTTGGTGCTGCACATTGGCACTTGGCGATGTGTGTTTCACACTTTGCCCAACATTTTGCAGATTTGACCCAATTTTGAATTCTACCATGATAGATGATGTTTTTACCCTTGTAATTGATAATTCGAATGTAAATATGATGCTTCTAGAGCTTACTAGGGTAGATTCATTAGGCAAAACAAATTTATGAGGTGAAATGTATCAGTTTGTTTGGATTAGGGATGAGTCACTTTGACCACCCTATTTTCTTTTTAGCAGTTCAGATTTTGTTGGAAATGGCTCCTCCTCTCGTCGATTTGGCTCCCTGAACTTAGGATGAGTTGTTTGGTGTCTATATAATGCTTTTCCTCAATCATTGTAGTGGTTGGACTTAGTGGGATGCTTATGTTTTGATTAGATATCATTTTGTATCAGTTACAGTAGGAGATTAACGAAAAATTGCAGCTATTTTTTTGGGATCCATGTGGTATGATGCTTAGTTTACTTTTTCTTTTGTATTCATGTGTTAGAATGTATTGTTGACTCTTAATCATTTCATTGCGTTTATGTGAACGTATAAAAGTTTGAGAGGTAGAATCCATATCTTTTATGCTCTGTTTCATGTAGACATTTCATAGTTTGTGTTTTCTTCAGTTTAGGAAGAATCCAAGTGGTTTACATGCTCTTTCTAGCTCCGCACTTGTCTTTTCACCTCATCCATCAAACCATAAGGTTCTGATCATTGTACCTACCTTGCCCCATCGAACACCCTACAACTTTGACCTAATATCCTTGCCCTAACCATTTGGCTCTTTTTAATCCAGCAAAAACCTTAAAAAAAATAAAATCAAAACCCTTTGCTACTATACCTAGCCTAATATCAGTTTCTTGATCCAGTCATTTTGGTTGAGATCCTTACAGAGAGAGCTCTCTCTTGGCCTAGTAGGGCTAGCTACTTGGCTAAGCATGGTTTGTGGCTACCTTAGAATTTCCTTATTTAGCTTGAGGTTCAATCCAGGTGCTAACATAGTGGTGACCATATTGTGGATCAAAAGATCAGAAATTAATCAACCAAGTTATTTTATTTAAATTCTTTATCTTGTGGATGATGAGTTTTACAATTTAATCATAGTCTAAATTGGAAAGTTGTAAAGCAATATCTTTATTTTCAAAATTAGATATACTAGCTTCTAGAAAACACACTAGATCCAATCCAGATACAAATCCTCCGATCATTGCCAGTGATCCTCAAAACATTGGGAAAAAATCTAAGAATGTTGCAGAGAGATCTAGTTTAATTAGAGAACAATCAAGTAAGGATTTCATTCCTAGAGTTAATTCACTCCTGAGAAGGTTAGAAACTTTGCAGGACATTGAGTTTGATATTAATTTGAGCAAAGTTTATTTCATAGTAAATGTTTAAGTTGGATTGATCAGACAATTGTTGATTCCTCTATATCTCTTCATAAACCCGTTGAAGATTTGTTTTCACACAATGAATCAGGGTCACAACTTATTCACACTCTTGATCTCTTGCAGAACCTCTCTTCAAAATTAAACACTTTGGTGCAAAATAAGTTTCATAGGCCATCCTTCGATTTTTGAAATACTTCTATTGCCACTCAAACTATTCCTCATCCTCCACCTTATTCTTCATAGACTGTTCACACCACTCAGACTATTGTTAATCCTCCTTTGATTATACTGAATATCCAAATCGATGTTTTAAATCCACCACCTCCCCCACCTCCCCCACCTCCAGTTATGGCTACCCGATATGCACCCCTTGTTTTTCCTCAAAATCTTGGTGCCATGCCCCCTGATTATCAAACCAAAATACCTTTGTTTGACAACACTCAAACTACTACAGCTCAACAACACGTAGACAAGATGAGTGATTTCTTTCACCTCCATGAAGTTGAAATTGAAGATGTGATGATGAGGCTATTTGTACGAAGTTTTGGAGGCGAAGTTTGAAAATGGTTCAGAGCCCTACTAGTAGCTTCTATCACTACTCTACCTATCCTTTAGAGGTAGTTCCTAGATCGGTGGGAGGTGAAGAAGAATCCCCTTTAGATTTTTCCTGAGTATGAGAACATCAAAAGAAATGTTGGAGAGAGCGTGCAAGACTATTGTGTGAGATTTAATGCAGTATACAATGCTATTCCTGCAAATATGAAACCACCAGAGGGATTGGATTTGCTTACGTTTCCAGATGGGTTTGATGTCGATATGGCATATCAGTTACGTGAACGTGACACTACAACTCTAGAAGACATGCAAAATAATGCTATGATAGTAGAAGCAAACTTGCTAGCCAAAAGAGCAAGAATGAGGTGAGAGAAAAGAGTGACAGTGAAAGAAGAAACATATAATTTAGATGAAGAAATGGATAGATTGATTCAAACAATGGAAAGGATGGTTAACCAGTTGTCCATCTCAGACAGGCTTGAACCACAGATCTAGAACCCAAACTTTAGAGGGTAGCAGCAACCCCAATTCCGAATCAAGCAAAGAGAGAAGAAAGCACCGGAATAGCTAGCACAACAACAACAATAATAGATCAGAACCCTGTTATAGCAGAATTATGTTCAAGGAGTGGAAGAAGAAGAGGAGGAAGATCTGGTAATTGAAACAAATCATTTCTTCAATGCAGATAGTATGCTTATATTTCTGACCGAAGATGAGGAGTATGCAGAAATTTTTGACATTCTAAACGATGAGGATTACATCTTAGAAAATGATGTTGATTTGGAGACCAAATCTGATGATTATCAACATGGCTATATGAATTCTTTGAGCGCATAGCAGAAACAATACTCTTTGAGGAGCAGAGATGTACAGGTCAATCCTATTCAAAAGAGGAAGGATGTTCAATCAAAGAATGATCTCTGAAAAATCATAAAAGAGGAAAGGAGCATGCCGATCAGAATCCTAGCAAGGTAAATCAACCATCAACTAGTACAATTGCAAAAGAGAAAGACAATCAGAAAAAGGTTAGTGTAACGAAGGAGCAAACATATAAGAGGGACATCATTGTCAAAGAGGTAGAAAAAGTCACATATTTTAATTTAGAAAGTGAAATTGCTAAATTGAAAGTGTCCATTCATTTGACCGAGCTTGTTAAGAATAGCCATTACAAACACCATGTGTCTAGAGTACTGAAAATTGATCCTTTGTCCGACATAGTGAATGTTGAGGACGATCATCCTGAGCTTATTTTCGGTGCAGCTATAGATGGTCAACTAGAAGATATTGAGGTCCCACCCTTTTATTTGCGTCTTAGACTGCATGAGTATATTCTTCATAATGATATGCTTGATTCCAGAGCTTCTCACAATTTTATGCCCAAGGCTATCATGGAAAAGTTGGGCCTAGATATCACCCAATCATATCATGATTTGTATTCATCTGTTTTTGGTAGATTTTGTTGCATTGGTCTCATCAAAGATTTAGTGGTTTCCTTAGATCAAATCCCAGCAAAGAATATTTTGATGGATGTGGTAGTAGCTAATATACCACCTCGATTTGGTACATCATTGTCTAGATTGTGGGTAGCCAAACTCAAAGGCACTTTACAACTTGACTTCTCTTATGCTACAATCCCTGTTTTCAGTCAATTGAGGAAGATTTATCGGGAAAAGAAGATGAAATATATGATCGCTAGTAAAGAGAAGCCCATAAATCATCCGATAAATGCTATACACACAGATTTAGAATCTTTTGTTTTTTACATTGATTGTGGATTGAATGATGTAAATATTCAGCTTGTAGAAGTGGATGATGTACCATAAATTTTCAAGGGCTTTAGAGCAGTTATTAATCAAGAAGAGGAACGAGTGGTAATTCCTTCTGACTAGCCTCCATTGGAGAAGAAAGTCAGTAAAGAATAGAAAAATGAAGCAACCAGAAAAGGTAAGATTGAAACAATTGCAAAATTCCAACATCTGGAAGACGAGGACCGCCTTTGGAGCATTGAATTCGATGGTGCTTTGGGTAAGGATGGTGTGCGTATTGGAATTTGGATTCAAAGTCATGTTTTTTAGCGAGACAAAGTTCCAAGTAATGTTAGAGTGTGTTCCTATAAATTAGCTTTTGATTGCTATAGCAATGAAGCAGAGAACGAGGCATTTATTACACGTCTAAATATTTTGAAGAAGCTTGGTGTGAAAAGGATTTCTGTTTATGGTGATTCAGAGTTAGTGATTAAACAAGCCAAAGGAGAATATCAAGTGAAGCATCCACTAATGAGAGCTTATAGGAATGCATTCTTGGATATCTTGAAGATGTTTCCAGAATACACATTTACAACGATGCTCAGAAGTCAAAACATCATTGTTGATTCACTTGCTACAACAGCGAGTAATCTAAGAATCCCAATGAATTCTAGCAATAAATTTGAAATTCATGTCAAATGTAGGCCTACTGTTCCTGATAATTTGAGATATTTGCAGGTTTTCTAGGATGACAATGAAATTAATTCCTTTTTGTAGAATGAAGGGAAGTTTAAGCATGCTTTCATTGACGATGTTTGTGTTTCCAATGAACACGCCATTGAGGTGAATCAGATGGATTTTTTTTATAGCTGAAGGATAATGTTATTCCTAGAGGTCTTATACCATTATAGGAGTTGTTTGATCAAGATTATGTGGTGAGAAAACCAACCTTGGTTCCTACCGACAAAGGAGTTGAATATGTAAACATTGGGACAACGAACAAGCCCAAGCTTGTTAAGTTATCAAAAACATTATCTCCCAAGTCAAAGGCTAAGTATGTTAAGTTGCTTTCTAAATTTTCTAACGTTTTTGTGTGGGATTACTTAGATTTGAAAGTGTATGACAAGAACAACATTTAGGACACCATTCCTATCAAGATAGATCAAAAACCCTTTAGAAAAAAGTTGAGGAGGATCAACCCAAAGCTGCTATGATCAATTGAGAAAGAGGTAAATAGATTGTTTAAAGATGGTATCATTGTTCCAATTAGATTCTCTGATTGGGTTTCGAATTTGGTCCCAGTAGGAAAAAAGGCCGGAGAGACAAGGTTGCGCATTGATTTCTGGAACCTAAATAAAGTGTCCCAAAAAGATAATTATCGTCTTCCTAATATGGACCACATTCTCCAAAGAGTAGTTGGAGCCTCATGAATGTCACTACTAGATGGTTACTCAGGTTACAATTAGATTTTGGTGCACGAAAAACACCAAGACAAAATTTCCTTCACAAAACCATGGGGAACTTTTTTGTATGCCAAGATGCCATTTGGGCTGAAGAATGTTGGTGCCACTTTTCAGCGGGCCATGGATATAGCTTTTGCTAACAAGAAGGATGTTTTCTTAGTGGCTTACTTAGGTGACTTGACAATATTTTCTAGTTTTGATGATGAGCATTTACACCACCTGAGAATTGTTTTTCAGAAATGTAGGGAGTTCAGGATTTCTTTAAATCCAAAGAAGAGTCTTTTCACCATGGAGGAAGGTAAGCTCCTTGGTCATATAATTGTCAAAGATTATTCATATTCATCCTTCTAGGGTGGAGGAAATTCAGCAAATAGACATTCTACACAACAAAAAGGAGATGCAAGCCTTCAACGGTAAGATGAACTTCTTATGCAGATTTATACCAAATTTGGCTGAGCATTTTTGTGAGTTAACTAATATGTTGATGAAGGACAGCACTGTGAAATGGAGCGAGGATGCCATGAAATCTTTCAACTTGGTAAAGATTGCTTTAACCGCAACCCCTATTTTGATCAGTCTCAATTATACTTGTGATTTTATTATATTTTCATTTACATCTGGGAATACTTTGGCTACGGTGTTGATGCAAAAGAAGGATCAGGTGGAGAAACCCATTTCATTTTTAAGTTAGACTATTGGAGATGCTTCTCTTTGTTATAACATCATTGAGAAACAAGCTTTGGATCTTATAAAGGCATTGAAGGATTTTCGGGTTTACATTCTACATTCGCATACCATAACATATGTTCCCAACACGGCTATCAAAGATGTCCTCATGCAAACTGATCTGGAAGGAAGAAGAGGTAAGTGGATAGTAGTGGTGTTATAATATGATCTTGAGATTGAGCTCACGAAACTAATCAAATGTCAAGGTTTGGCAAAACCTCATGTCTGAGTCGAATCTTCATGCTCTAGACATAAAACTTATTGCAGCAATGTCAAATGTAGAAGAAGGTGGCACAATCATTTAGGTATCAGAAATGTTTCTCAACTCACCTTGGTATTCCAATATAGTATATGTTCTTCAACATATTTCTCCTCCTACTAGAAATTCAAAAAGTAAAGGTAGATCACTAAAACTGAAGTCTACAAAATTCTGCATTTTGTATAGTGCTCTCTATTGGAAAGATCCGGGAGGGGTTCTCCTTAATTTTTTGGTTGAAAATGAAGCTTAGCAGGTAATGAATGATTTTCATAGAAGAGATTGTGGGGTTCACTTGTTTTGGAAAACAATAGCTAATAAAATCTTGAGAGTAGGGTATTATTCACCATCTTTATTTTCAGATTTATATAAAATAGTCATGAGCTGCCATGAATGTCAAATTTTTCAGGGAAAAAGGAAGCTGTTTCCTCTTCCTTTGAAGCCAATTGTACTTAATGCACCTTTCCTGCAGTGGAGGCTTGATTTCATAGGGGAAATCCATCATACACCATGAACACAACATAGATGGATTTTGATAGCCACCGATTACTTCACCAAATCGATCAAAGCCATTTTGACAAGGCAAGCCGATTACCCTCACAAGATTATTACAGATAATGCAACCTCGTCTAAGTCAAAGAAAATGGTGGAGTTTTGCAAAAAGTACAACATTAGATTGGGTCATTCCATGGCATACTATTCATATGGCAACGGACTATCCAAGTCTTCAAATAAATCCTTGGTAAACATTATTACGAAAATGTTGGTGGCAAACAAGAAGAATTGGGATCGAAAGCTTGTCAATGCTTTGTGGGCTGACAGAGTGAGCAGTAAGAAATTGATAGGTATGTCACCTTTTGAATTGGTTTATGGTACTGATACAGTGTTTCCTACATCACTTGTAGTCCCGGTCATGAGATTATTGCAAGAAGAAGGTAGTGAAGAAGATGATATTCAGTGCCGAATCGATCAAATGATTCACCTTCAACAAACAAGGGAAGAGGTTTCTCAAAATAATTCTCGGCTACAAGAGAACATAAAGAAAATTTATGACCGTGAAACCAAGGCATACAAGTTTCAACTGAAAGATATAATGCTGCAATGGCATGCAAGAAAAGAAGAAAAAGGGAAACATGGTAAGTTTGACAATCTATGGAAGAGACCTTATAAAATCTCAGCCTATCAAGTACATAATGCATATTTATTGAAGGAAATGGATGGTCAAGAATGCTCATGAGGACCGGTGAATGGTAGGCTCCTAAAACACTATTATTTATGCTGCAGCTTGCTGAAGTTGTTTCAATGTCATTGTATATACTAGCTTACTTTCCTTGCAAGGTTTAAAGTACAATTTCATTTCAGCTTGGGGCCCAAGTGAAGGCTATAATTCTTAAATGCTTTGTGGTGTTTTTAGTTGGTTTTTGACTCAGTCTAGAGTCAGTTTTGAGTCAGTTTTCAGTTTGTATTGAGTCATTTTTCAAAAATTTCAAAAAAAATTCAGCCTTCATTTGTTTGACCATATTGGCCCAATCAGCTAGGCACTTGGTATACTATGTTCTTGACACCTCCAAGGAGTTGTAATCCCCAAGAAGGCCAACATTAGTGTTAGTATATGCATACTTCCATCAGGGATCAAATATGCTCTTTGCATTTTCATTGTAGGTGTCTCATACTCAATTTTTTGATCATTCGACTAGGTCATGCCAAAAATGATCCACTGATGGTTTTCTTCTTCTCAGAACATATAATTTTGCCTCGTCTGGTATATTTGTTGACCCTTCTTCATGTTTTATTCAGTTATGGTTTTTGTTATATTATTTTTAGAGTCAAGGCAGTTATTTCTCCATTAGGTCTTAGGGCTCATTTCCAAAGGTCAAAAGCTTTGTTTTATTACAAATAAAAGGCAACAAAAGTATGAGGAAGACCAATAAACAAGAATGGTTGGTAGTTAGTCATGGTTACTATACAAAATCCTTATTTCACTGATATAATTTTCATCTCAAAAACATTGTTTTTCGATATGAAAACATCGTTTTTTGAGATGAAAACATCGTATTTTAGTTTGTTCATATCCATGATGTAATTCAAGTCATTTTATGTAATAATTGTTCCCATAATCTGCCCAAGGCACTTCTCCTTGCTGCAAGAGAGAAATCATTGAAGAATCAGCTCAATCAAAGCATCATCCACTTGAAAAGAGACAAAGAAAGAAAAGCATCAGACAGAGATTTGAAGACAAAGTAAAAAGTTCCAAACAAACATTATAAAGTGGGTTTTTCTAAGGAAAAATCCAAATCATCCTCTATATAAGATTTCAAAAGCATCTTTCAAACTTCATCATGCTCATTTGACAAAGAGAGAAACCAAGTTGTGGCGAATTGGTGGCCGAAGAAACTGCGGGCATTGTGCATAGAGCCCAAGCGCTGCACACAGGGAAAATTTGCATCGCGCTATGCATTCTAGGCAGGGCTCTGCACATATAGTCGGATCACTGCACATAGAGCCCGCGTGCCTATGTATTTTTGCATAGTGCTGCGCATATAACAGGGCCCTGTGCACCTGTACATGGCGCTGCACATAGGGCCAACAACCATCAAAACTATTCTAACAAGCATCCAAATCACTCATTTTGCTACATAGAGTCTCAAACAAGTAAGTATACTCAATTTATCCTCCCAGCACTCATTTCAATATTTTTGGGTTTGTTCGCTATTAAAATTTTCAAACCCTAAGGTCGTCTAAAAACCCTCCCTCCTTATCATTTTCCTATTCATTCCAATATCTTATTGTCATATCACTAAATCTCATCCCTATTCCATATTCCCTATTGTCAAATACACTTATCCCCTATACCCTAGTCCCCAAACAAAATCCCTAAACCCCTACTTACAAAATAGTCCCTAGTTAAAAAATACCCCTCTTTCTCACTCTCACATCATACATATCTCATTGCTACACCATCTTAACCTCCTCAACATCTCCAGGGATATGTTTATTGCCAATGACATCTTCAATGGTCCTCAGGTTCCTCCACTGGTGCCTTAAGAAGTAGAAAGGCCTTCTAATAGTACCAAAGTAAAGAAAAGTAAGAAGGCTAAAAAGACTAAAGTTGTTGAGAAGATAGAAACCTGCAAAACATATCAGAGAGGGGCTAATGCTTGCTCCAAAAATGGTGGAAGGGGCTTTGCCTTCTTCATCAACACAACAGGTGAAGCAGGTGCAAAAAGGGAAGGAACAGATGCTAGAGGAAAGCCTCAATGATGAAGAGGAAAGGGAATTTTATTTGATGGAACATGGTGAACCAGAATAGCCACACATTCATCATGGCATTGAGATAGTTGATTTGGAGTCTGAAGTTGAGGTGACAAATGAAAATATAATCTTAAATGATAAAGATGCATAGATCCAAGCACTAATGGACAACTTGGCGAGAGCTAAGTATGTCATTTCATACCTTGAGCAAGAAAATAAACAGCTAGAGGTCAAGAAGGAATTGATGTAAACCAAGTACATCAAGGCAAAAAGGGAGGCTAAGAAGGCCAAATTTCAGCTTGATGAGGCTTATGGAGATTATGTAGAGTGGGGTGATGAATAGGGATAGCGAAAAAGAGCAAGAACAAGAGGATTAAAGAGAGCCTTAGATTTGGAAAGGCAAAGGGAGCATAATTGTAGGAGCAACTCACTTTAAATGAGCAATTGGTCAAGGACATAGCTAAGAATAGAGAGTCTTGGCTTGAGAAGGTGAACACACACTTGGAGACCCTCTTGGACAAAGAAAATAGAGATGTTGAGACACAAAGGATGATGGCCAAGTATTATGCACAAAGGAACCAAGTGGCAAAGAGCAAGCTCAAAAGAGCTCATGAGCAAATTGACAAATTGACCAAGAAAGAGGAGAGAAGGGGACTTCACATACTTGATGAAGCATCCCTACATGCCTCTAACCTTTGATCTGTCATAAAAATACATTATTGGGCATGTTGAACCATTTTTGAGCTTGAAATTAATTTTTGTGTTTTTCTGTCTAGCTTTTCACAGTTATGGAGGGAAAACGTGCAGCACCTTGGGCGTTGCACTCTTTTTTGAGACATCCAATTAGCAAAAATTTAGCATTTTTGGGTTTCTAGTGATGAGTACATACAACCTGTACATTTTCTAAGCATTTGGAGGAAAACTAGTTGGTGAAAAGGTCAAAAAACACCCAAAAAATGACCTTTCTGCCCTCCTTTTGGCCTGGGAAATACACCATGAGAAGTGTTGGGAGATTTCGTTTTTGACTGGGTAAATGAGATCCAAATTAAGAAATTTAAGTTATTGTGGAAAGATGATAGGAAGATTTTTCCAACAAGCTATTGTGGGCCCAATTTGGACATTAGGAAAGCCTTCAAAAGTGCAGTTGAATTTGAAGGGTGTGCCTGCACTAGCACTGCGTGCTGGCACTTGGTGCTATGCGTTTGACACTTTGCCCAACATTTTGCAGATTCAACCCAGTTTTCACTTCTACCATGATAGATGATGTTTTTTCCCTTGTAATTGATAATTTGAATGTAATTATGATGCTTCTAGAGCTTACTAGGGTAGATTCATTAAGTAAAACAAATTTATGAGGTGAAATGTATGAGTTTGTTTGGATTAGGGATGAGTCACTTTGACCACCCTATTTTCTTGTTAGCAGTTTAGATTTTGTTGGAAACAACTCTTCCTCTCATGGATTCAACTCCTTGAGCTTAAGATGAGTTGGTTGGGGTCTATATGATGCTTTTCCTAAGTCATTGTAGTGATTGGACTCAGTGGGATGCTTACGCTTTGATTAGATATCATTTTGTATCAGTTACAACAGGAGATTAATGAAAAATTGCAACTATTTATTTAGGATCCATGTGGTATGATGCTTAGTTCAGTTTTTCTTTTGTATTCATGTGTTACAATGTATTGTTGACTCCATTTCATCATTTCATTGCCTTTATGTGAATGTATACAAGTCTGAGAGGTAGAATCCATATCCTTTGTGCTTTGTTTTGGGTAGACATTTCACAATTTATGTTTTCTTCAGTTTAGGAAGAATCCATGTGGTTTACATGTTCTTTCTACCACCTCACCTATCTTTTCACCTAACCCATCAAACCCTAAGGTTCTGATCATTGTGCCTACGTTGCCCCATCAAACACCCTACAATTTTACCTAATTTCCTTGCCCTAAATGTTTGGCTCTTTCTGATCCAGCAAAACCCTTCAAAAAGATCAAATCAAAACCATGTGCTACTATACCTAGCCTAATATTAGTTTCTTGATCGAGTCATTTTGGCTAAGATCCTTATAGAGATATCCCTCTCCTGGCCTAGTAGGGCTAGCTACTTGTCTAAGCGTGGTTTGTGGTTACCCCGAAATTGCCTTATTCAGCTTGAGGTTCAATCCAGGTGCTAACATAGTGGAAGTATTGAGAAGGTTTATGTCGAAACTAGGGAAATAGCATTGGACAACAATGAAGTGGGTTTTCAGGTATTTTCCTAGCACTAGTGATTATGGTTTGTGCTACCAAGGAACACCAAGATTGGACAAAGTTTCAAACATCCATGGCATTGTTGATGTAGACTAGGTTGGAGATATAGATCGGAGAAGATATACAAGTGGGTATGTGTTTAACCTATTTGGAGGTGCAATCAGTTGGATGAGGAAGAGACAATTTGTAGTGGAACTTTCAACTAGAAAGGCAGAATACATGGAAACCACTCATGCATGCAAGGAAGTAGTTTGGTTGGAAAGCTTGTGATGAAGTATGGGGTTAGTAAAACAAGCTATAAGGATAGATTGTGACAGTTAATGTGCAATTTTCTTGGCAAAGAACCCTGCTTATCATACAAAGAGAAAGCACATTGACATTGAGTATCACTTTGTGAGCAATATGGTTGAGGAAAAAAGGGTGTTTCTAGTAAACTTGGATACCTTGAAGAATGATGTAGATGCATTGATGAAGTCTATGAGCACTAAGAATTTTTCTTGTTGTAGAGAAACAATGGGCGTCACATAGCTATATCAATGAATAAGGTCTCCTATGACCCCTCGTGTCAAAAATAAAAAAACAAGTGGGAGAATTTTTGGGAGTGTGTTATATTCTTTCCAGGATTAGTCACACGTGTGGGGGGGGTCATAGGGGGGCATTAGATCCGCCTTCTTGTTGCGTCGGGTGCAATAGGGGGGGCATAACCCCCCCAAGTTTTGGGGTTTCAGGCTAGTGGTAGCCCCCCTATAAGGGGTCTGGGGCAATGCACTGGTAACAATTTTTTGGACTCTATAATAGGTGGGCAGACCTATCTATGGTTTTGTGCATGGGTTTTGCACATAGTTTTTGGCATGACGGTTTTCTGCCCATGGTATTTGTAGATTTGGTTAGGGGAACTATAGTTATGTTATAATCGATGGTTATTGGATTGGGGTTTATGAATTCTTTCGCATGTATATATATGTATTATAAAATTGAAAGGAAGATAATGAAAAATCAATCAGGTAGTCCCAATTTTGGGATCTAGTGGAAATCTCTGTCTATATCTATTTTATGTTTTATGCTCTCGCTATTGTTTACTTTATGTTTTCACAATTCATAAGCAGGTAGTTTCTATATAGGGTTAAAACCTACAAGATTTATCCACTTCCTAATATGTTTTCTCTGTCTAGGTTGTAGGTTCTCACATTAATTTCTACTTTCAAGTCTAGGTCACCCAAATTGAAGTCCTACAAGCCTACTTCACATTTTGTTGAAAATATATCGTAATAGGGTTACAAGTATTTGACCCTAGGCTCAACCTAGACACCTTTACTTACTATCATAAATTGACATGATTTCGGTAGCATATGATAGTTAGTCTTCACTAGAGGTAGTCTGAAGGAGATATAGAATCTCTTCTTTCTTGATATCCAACAAAAATTATATAGACTGGATTTCACGAATTGAATTTGGCCAGAATTTGGCTAAATCCAAGCAATCATTGAATTTCCAAATTTTGTTTACATATATGAAAAAACTTATTAACTATGGTTTGGAATTGTTGTATGAAAAAAGAAATAAGAGGCTCCATCAAAATTTCTTTCATGGGAATTCAAAACATTATGAAAATATCAATTTACTCATATCTGAATCTATACAAGCATGAACTTCAACAATAATGTTCAAATAGAAGTCAAGCTATTAGCTAAGGACTACTTTTAGTCATAATATTTCTATAATGAACAAGTTTCTGAGTTCTCTATCTATGTAAAACAAGCTTTTAATATGATACACAATTGCTTTCAATGAAAATATTTACAAATATTAAGAAACCATTAAAAAAATTGAAAGCTACATCTAAAAACAAATTTCTTAATTATGAATAAGGTTTTCTTTGATTTAATTCTATTTTTAAATACAATACATAAAATTTTATTATGTTGGTAGATTCAAAAAAACAAAAATACCACAAAGTAAATTTACATGCTAGAA
Organism: Pinus tabuliformis; assembly: GCA_031772625.1. Lineage (NCBI taxonomy): Eukaryota > Viridiplantae > Streptophyta > Pinopsida > Pinales > Pinaceae > Pinus > Pinus tabuliformis. The sequence goes on along the minus strand of CM062812.1, from coordinate 777,591,115 downwards.
TGAGAGGATAAAGGATAAGGTATTCACCTCATACCAAATATAACTCCATTGTTCACCCTATAATTTTTTCAATAAGAATGGGTTTACCACACCTACCCAGAAGCATCCACCTTATGTGGTTAGATTCATAAACACAAAAATACCACAAAGTAAATTTACATGCTAGAATGAGAGGGTAAAGGATAAGGTAGTGACCTCATAACCAAGGATAATTCCCTTGTTCACCCTGTAAAGTTTTCAATAAAAATGGGTTTAGCACACCCACCGTGAAAATAGATCACTAGGTTTAGGCCAAAAGAGGAGAAAATAATGCCTCCTCGAGTGAGGGTCCAAAGGATATCTCTCCTCCCATAGCATTAAGTAGACCATTCTTACCCTTTCACAATAGCTGGGGAAAACATGTTAGATATGAAGGGAAAGGACAAGAGCTCATGGAAATATCGAAAATTCAACAATAAACCTTTATGATGCAGGAGAGCATTAAATAAATGTACTAAAAAGGTGTTTGATAAGAAAGTAATATCATTCTCTGATCGACACGAGTGACCATAAGATCAATAGGATTGAGCGCAATGGTTTTTTCATTTTTCTCACGTAGCGTTAAATAAATGTACTAAAAAGGTGTTTGATAAGAAAGTAATATCATTCTCTGGTCGACACGAGTGACCATAAGATCAATAGGATTGAGCGCAATGGTTTTTTCATTTTTCTCACGTAGCGTTAGAATATGATTTTATGAATGCCAACAATGTCAAATTAGTTGTCATTCATTATCACGAATTTATTCCATGAACCGTCATATTCCCAAAATTCAAATATAATGTTCATAATTCAAGCGAATTTGTTCACGAGTGTGTAGACTCTATATAAATCTCAAGATCTTATCTAACATATATCCATTGAAGCAAGCTTTGTCTTCTCTATTGGTGTTAGCATCTAAAGGATGACATATTTGGCAAGACCCTGCAAGAGATGATAAAGAGTTTCATTATTTGTCATCATATATCCTCATAATGAGAGAGTTGATATTGTTTATTATCATATTGTCTTCTCATGTGCTAGTTGGTGAAAAAAAAAAAATTGTAGCGAGAACGTGTCATAGTTCTCTTCTCATTTCCTCATAATATAATGGAATAGTCTCCTCATGTGGGATCACTTATAAATCACAACGTCGTCCGTGACTATTCATGTGATGACAAACCCTATTCATATGACTGTAGGTTGAATGTCAGTTGGTAGGAGTTGGTAAGATATGAATTTCAATCGGTGAAGATCATTATTGATTCTTCGGATCATGCATGTATAAATACTTGTGTTTGGTGATGAAATAATTGTGTTTGGTGATGAAATAAATAGGCTCTCTAAGAGAGTCTTCTTTTTTTGTTAGGGTATCAGAGCTCGGGTGATCTATGAGAAGAGGTCGGTTAGTATTTGCATGAGACTAGATCTAAGATGGAGGAGCACCATGTATCTGGAGAAGCTGTTGTGGTGAGAGTGTAGCCGAGATAGCGCAGTTCCAAAGGCATTTTGGGAGTTAGGCATTGTGGTATTGGAACTTGGTGGAGGACACCCAGATTGGTACCCGTGTTGCATTTAGTAGTGAACCCGACATGAAGGGAAGACGACCAAGTCTAGTGTGAGTGCTAATTTTTCTGGAGAGCCTATTGTTCAGAGAGTGTGAGTGTTGAGTTGTGTGGAGAGCCCGCTGCGCAGAGAGTATGAGGGCTACATGGAGGTGATTCTTTGCAGAAACAATTGTAGTTGTTGCTTCTGCCGCTGGCTGGGCGCATTGTGAGACATCACATGCATGAGATATTTGCCACAGTGGAAAGGTTTGATATTGTTTTTTTTTCAATTGGAAATGTGTTCCACGCCTTCCGTTGATTAAAAAAGTTAGGTGAATCAATTTGCAGCGAGTTGTGTTGTCTTGTGGTGTGAGTGCTACATAGATCGAGCCCATGTGAATACTAGAGAAGGAGAAGCTTGTTGTGATGATGGATTACGTATAGATGAAGAGAAGTTGTTGTCTGTTGAGGTGTTCGGTGATTGGTGAGCCTACTCGTGTGGTTGTCGGGATATATTTATTTATTGTTTAATTTCTTGGTGAAAGTCGACGGTGGAGAGCCGGTTGCGACATGCTATGTGTTGCGTGTTAAACTTGGAGTTGAGCTGTAGATTGAAGAGCATTGAAGCTGAAGGGTTTTGGATGTCGCTGAGTGTTGAGGCAGTTGAGTGATTTGTGTAGGTTAAGATTGTGTCGAGATGGTGGATCGAGCCACCTCGTGGAGCGAAAAGTAATTTTTTAGGTCGTTCTTGGATTTTGTCATGTTTCTTTGTGCACTTGGGGAGATGACTAGTTCTGCGTACTAGTGTTGTGAATAAGTGGTCCTGTGTTGTGTATCTCTGGTAACCCAACGAGGATAAGGGAGGTTGGAAACACTGGAAGCGAATCTACTAAAGTGTTGGGAATAATGCTTAATTTGCTATGTAAATTTCAGCAGATTTTGTGTTCTCTGGCAAAATTAGGGCAGCAAATTATTAGGGTGGTCAGTGCTGGAAATTAGCTTTCACAATATTGGTAGTGTCAGTAGAGTTTCAGAGTTGATTGATAATCATACTAATAATATGTAGTTAATGGTTTAATTTATATATGAGATTTAAAATAGTTTTTATCTCACAGAGTAACTCTTTATTTGTTCATTTTTTTTTATATGTATTTTTCTTCATAATTATGTTGGCTTATCAGCTGGCTTAAAGAGGCCATTTCATGTTTTACAAGTGGTATCAGAGCAGGTAAAATTGTTTTGGGTTAAAATTTTATTGTTGGAATTTCACCAAAGTCAATCATGTCGAATTCTAACCAGATGCTAGTTCTAGAATTTGATGGGAATGATTATGATTATTTGTGCATTAAGATGATAACCTTTTTTATTGGAAAAGATTTGTGGGAGATAGTTGTATTAGTTTATGAGGAGCCAATTGATTCAAATGCTCCTACAACCAATGAAAGGACAACCAACAGGGAAGCAAGGAAGAGGAATGCTCAAGCTTTGTTTCACATTTAGATAGCTCTTGTTAAGAGCTAATTTCCAAGAATATCAGGAACAAAACCTGCCAAAGATGTCTGGGAGACTCTACAAGAAGCTGACCAAGTTGGTTATCAAGTTAAGGTGGTCAAGCTTCAGACATTGAAGCGAGAGTTCTAGAATTTGAAGATGCAAGACGTTGAAAGTGTGAGTTACTATTGTTTGAGAGTCAAATATGTGGTCAATAAAATGGCTACACTTGGAGAAATTGTAAGTAATGAAGTTTTAATTAAAAAAGTATTGAGATATTTAACACATAGATGGAATCATGTTTCCATAATCATGGAAGAAAGTAAGGATTTGACAAAACTACAATTTGATCAATTTGTTGGATCTTTGATGTCTCATGAAGAAAGATTGAAGGGCACTTTTTAAGGTGTAGAGAAAGCGTTTTCCTCTAAATTAAAAATTAAAATGAATGAAGATGCAAGAAGTAGTAGTACCAAAAGAAATCAAGATCAAGGTAAATGGAAAAGCCAAAATTATTCAAGAGGTAGAGGAAGAGGTGGCTCAAGTGGAAGAGGTAGTTTCAGAGGAAGAGGTAGAGGTAGTTTCAATTAGAGAAATGTTCAATGTTACTACTGTAACAGGTATGGCCACATTGAAAGAGAATGCAGATTGAAAGTAGCTAAAAATGCTAGCTATACTAAAAAAAGTCGTGAGTACCCTCCAGATCATTTATTTTTATCTTATGCCAATGGTGAAAATACTAGTAAAGATGTTTGGTACCTAGATTCTAGATTCTCTAACCATATGACACGGAATGAGAATTCTTTTCAGAAAAGGATGGAAGTTTCAAATCCAAGATCCAGCTTGGTGATGATAAATCATTGGGGGTTTATGCCAAAGGACCGATGGAGGTCCAAACAAAAGAAGGTATAAATAATATTGAAGACATTTATTATAATCCACAACTAAAGCATAATTTGTTAAGCATTGGGCAACTATGTGAGAAAGATTATAAAGTAGTCTTTGAAAATAGAACATGTACTATCTATGATAAGAATAAGGGAAATAGGGTGATCACTATTGTGCCTATGACAAGAAATAGGATGTTTCCCTTGAGGTTTGATGAACATAACAACAATCTTGCAAATATGGCTTATGAGGATTCAAGTTCGTTATGGCATCTTAGATATGGGCATTTAAATTTTCACAGTTTGAATTTTCTAACCTCACATGCATTAGTTTCCGGTTTTCCCAAGGTATAAGAGCATAAGGAGGTTTGTGGAGGATGTGCTAAAGGAAAGCATGCAAGGGAAATGTTTCCAAAGGGCACTGCATGGAGGGCTCATCGCCCACTTCAATTTGTTCATTCAAACATATGTGGTCCTATGCAAACTAATAGTTTGGGTAAGTCATCATATTTCATCACTTTTATAGATGATTACTCATGACATTGTTGGATATATTTTTTGAAGGCCAAAAGTGAAGCCCTGGATAAATTCAAGAAGTTCAAAGCCCTTGTAGAAAATGAGAAATGGTGCAAGATCAAATGTTTGTGGACTGATCGTGGAGGAGAATTTTGCTCAGAAGATTTCCAGACATATTGTGATATGAAAGGCATCAGGAGGCAACATGCTACGACATACAAACCCCAAAAAAATGGCATAACTGAAAGGAAGAATCGTACTGTGGTTGAAATGGAAAGATGTAGGTTACAAATTAAGGAGTTGAGCAATTCTTATTGGGGAGATGTAATTGCTACAATAGTGTACATCCTCAACTGTAGCCCCACCAGTGCACTTGAAAATATGACTCCTTATGAAACTTGGTATGGAAAAAGGCGTAATGTTAATCATTTCAAAATTTTTGGTTGTTTGGCTTATTTGGATGTACCTGATCAGAATAGAAAAGAGTTAGATGCAAAGAGTGAGTTATGTATTTTTATTGGGTATAGTGAGACAAGCAAGGCTTATAAATTGTATAACCCTCTAAATAACAAGCTTATTGTCTCAAGAGATGTAATTTTTTATGAAGGGGGGAGTTTATGGTCATAAAAAAGGCCATGTTGAGAAGACAAAATCTGTTTTGAATGATGATATAATTGTTGATATTGATCATGAGCAGCCAACTAATGTTTCTGTAACTAGTAAGTTAACTCAACCAAGCAGCCCTTCATTAATTTATTCAACATCAAGTTCAAGCCCAACTTCTTCTCCATGTTCTACAAGGAAGGTAAGAAGATTGAGTGACATTTATTAGAGGCGTGCAAATCAAGCACATGAAGAAAGCCCAATAAGTGAGATAGTCAATTTTTCCTTATTAGCCAAGGCTAATTTTGAACCATCATGTTTTGGAGATGCATGTACTAATGAGGTTTGGATGCAATCCATGCAAGAAGAGATGGATTCCATTCATAGTAATGAAACTTGGAAGTTGACAGAACTTCCACATGACAAGGAAAAGATTGGCACCAAATGGGTGTATAAGACTAAATTTAACAATGATGGGAGTGTTGAAAGACACAAAACAAGATTACTTGCTAAAGAGTTCACACAGAAGTATGGAGTTGATTATGAAGAGACATTTTCACTAGTAGCAAGACAAGAGAGCATTAGAATGTTTATTCCATTAGCAGCTCAGAAAAAGTGGAGCATACATCATATGGACATGAAAAGTGCCTTATTGAATGGGTACTTAGAAGAGGAAGCATATGTGGAGCAACCACAAGGTTTTGAAGTGGAAGGAAAGGAGAATAATGTCTAGAAGTTGAAGAAGGCTTTGTATGGTCTCAAGCAAGCACCAAGAGCATGGTATGCTAGGAATGATGGATACTTTTAGGAAAATGGCTTCCAAAGAAGTAAGAGTGATCCTACCCTTTACTACAAACAAGAACGTATTGATATTATAATCATAAGTTTGTATGCTAATGATCTATTGTATATGGTTAGTAGTTTTAAGATGAATGATATATTCAAAGTTGCTATGATGAATGAATTTTAGATGAAAGATAGAGGCATCATGAAATATTTTCTAGGAATGGAGGTTTATCAAAGTGAAAATGAGATTTTCATTTGTCAGACAATGTATGCACATGATATGCTAAATAAATCTTATATGCTTGATTGTAATCCATCCCCTACTCCAACTTCTCATGGAGAGGTGTTATGTAGAGATGATGGTGCTCATTTAGTTGATAAGAAAACTTATACAAGTATTATGGGGAGCTTGATATTTCTAACCCACACAAGGCCTGGTCTTACATATTCGGTTTCATTTGTTTCAAGGTATATGAAAAATCCATTTGAAATACATATGAAGGCAGTCAAGAGGATTTTAAGGTATGTGAACGTCACTCTAAATTTTGGTATTCATTACTACTCTTCGAAACGTTCAATCTTGTTGGGTTTAGTGATTCAAATTGGGGAGTTAGTATTGATGACTGTAAGTCCACATCTGGAAATTGTTTCTCTTTTGCTTCTGGTTTGATTACATGGAGCTCAAAAAACAAAGAATTGTTGCCTTGTCATCCATAGAAGTAGAGTATATTACAGTTACCTCAGCGGGTACACAAGCTCTTTAGCTCAGAAAATTTTTAGAAGAAATTGGAGAAAAACAAATTCAGCCTACAGTTAATTATTGTGATAATGTAAGTGCCATCAAGCTAGCAAATAATCTGGTTCATCATAGTAGGAGAAAGCATTTTGACATGGAATATCACTTCATTAGACATTTGCTAGAAAAGAAGGATATTTAATTGGCACATATAAATACTTAGCATCAGCTAGAAGATATCTTCATGATCCAGGTGGATATTGGTGGCCATCTGCCAAGTCCACCTGGACCCCCACCATTGTTTCTCTCAGCAGTTTCAGTTTCCTTAATTGTAGCACAACTTACTATTTTTAGCAGTTTTTCGGGTACTGAACTTCTGGAGCTGTTTTGAGGCCCTAAACGACGTTTTTTGAGAAATCTGCGGCAACATCGGTCCATGGACCGATGTTGCCCTTCCCAAAGTGGTAGTGCTCGGATAGATCTTTCTAACGAGCTATTCTACGCGTCAAATGGAGATCGTATGCCAAAGTTACGACCCTGGGAAGTTGATGTACCAATTTACCTAAACGGGGCCCACAGTTTGGCGTTTCATCTCCTAGGGTTAGGTTTTGGAATGTTAAGGGTTTTCCATTGTTTCTTAACAATAAATATTCCTTGGAGCCTCATTGTAAGACAGTTCAGAGGCATGTAGCCACCACATCTCTTCTCAGAGATAAGCTACCATCGCCCTAGCTAGTTTATTTCCATTTCTGGTTGTAAACATATTTCAGTATTTTCCATTAATGAAATGAAGTATTAATTTCCGCTGCATCTTTGTGTATATGGTTATCTCTATAATTTGTTGCGTTCCTGTTTAAATCTGGATCAGTGGTATCAAAGCGGTTTGCTTTTTCTCTGTTTTTCTTTGTATGTCCCCAACAAGGTCGAGATATAAGGAGTTAGGGCTTGAACTTGTCGAACCTTTGCAAGACCAGCCTCGCAAATCCTGACGGCCTCCCATGGTGGATGAGAAGAAAGACGAGGGGGCAGGAGATCCCATCAAAATCTTGCTCGAAGAAGCCCTCGAGCGACAATGGAACGCGATGATGGACAGCTTTGCCCAGATCCTTCAGCGGCTACCCAGAAGCGACGCATCGGCTTCCAGCAACTACTCTGGAAACGCCACGCCCTTTAAGGTACAAGTTAATTTTGAAATCCCCATATTCGAGGGTCAGATAGACACAGATGCCGTAGATAAATGGTTAAATCTGCTAGAGGGTTATTTTTCTGTTCATGAATTTTCGAGTCGGGAAAAGATTGTTTTCTCTCTTCTCAAAGCAGCCCCCCACGTCAAGGACTGGTGGGAAACATACTGCGAGCAGAAGGATGAAAGTACTGGCTCACTATTTTCAGCCGCACCCACCTGGAATTCATTCCGGGATGCCATCAAGGAGCAGTACTACCCTGTCGGAAGCTATGAGGATGAATACATAAAGTGGACCACGCTGTGGCAGGGAAGGGACCAAGACGTGCCGGAGTTCACCAATCTTTTCCATACCCTTTGCACAAAGTTGGGTATCAAGGATTCAGAGCAACATTTGATACTCAAATACCGTGGCTGCCTGCACAAGTACATCCAGGAAGAAATACAATTCCTGAACATCTTTTCGCTCGGCGCAGCATACCGATATGCCATCAAGGTCGAGCAGAAGTTTAAACAAAAGAAGCGAGGCTTTGGATCTGCGAATCCAAAGCAGGGGAAAGGTGCCCCTAAACCATAGAACAAAGGACAAAGCCAAGGTGGGACAGCCCAAGACAACCCGCCGAAGCTGCAAGCAAAGAACAGTGCCGCGAAGCCGAAAAAGGACACTGGAAAATGGTGTGAGTTCCATAAGAGCTCCACTCACAACACAAGTGAGTGTCAGGCCAAGCAGTCATTGGTGGCTGAGCTAAAGGTTTCAGAATCAGATGCATGTTCCGACTCTGAGTCAGAACCCGATAAGGGGAATGACAAAGGGAAGCAGATCATTGATGCGGATCCCAATGCCACTGTTGCTACCGCCAAGATCCAGAAAAGTGAACCCGAAGATCCAGAGGAGGAGGAGCGTCTCTTCCACTCCTAGATGTGGGTAAAGGGCTCCCTGATACAGTTCATTGTTGATAGCGGGAGTCAAAAGAACCTCATTTCGGCAGAGGTCGTGAAGTGGTTGGGCTTACTGACCACAGCACATCCACAACCATACACCATTGGGTGGCTTCACCAAGGACGAGATCTTCGCATGAGCCAGCAGTGTCGCCTTCCATACAACATCAAGCCCTTCACGGATGAGGTATTGTGTGATATTTCTCCCCTTGAAGTTTGTGATGTATTATTAGGACAGCCATACTTGTGGAAGCGACATGTTGTGTATGAATCAAGGCCCCGTGCTGTTATTATTAAATTGGGAAATAAGTTGTACAGGATACCAGAGGTAGCACCACCTACCGCCATCTCTTTGATTACTGCAAAACAATGCAGTAAGATCATTTCCAAAACCAGGAAATTTGTTTTCCTGATGATACGCCCTCAAGGAAAGAAGAAAACGGTGGCTGCAGCCTCCAGACGGGGTCCCTCTGCACGACAACTACAGATGGACAAGGTTGTGGAGGAGTACGAGGACATCTTCACCTCCCCTGCAGGGGTTCCTCTGCACTGTCAGGTCAAGCACTCCATCGATCCGACCCCAGGTGCGCCGCTACCCAATGGACCAATTTATCGACGCTCCATTCTAGAGAACAATGAAATCAAGAGGCAGATTCAGGAGCTCCTGCAGAAAGGTCACATCCGTCCGAGTTCATCGCCTTGTGAGAGCCCGATCGTGTTGGTACAGAAGAAGGATGGGACGTGGAGACTCTGTATTGACTATCAGGCGTTGAACAAGATCACTGTCCGTAATAGGTACCCGATACCGCGGATTGATGACCTCCTGGACAAACTAAAGGGGGCGAAATATTTCAACAAGATTGATCTGAAGTCAGGATATCACCAGGTACCAATCGAACCATCTGATGTGTGGAAGACTGCCTTCAAATCCAAGGAGGGCCTTTTCGAATGGTTGGTTATGGATTTCGGATTGACGAATGCTCCAGCAACCTTCATGAGGCTAATGGATGACATATGGCGGCCATTCACCAACTCCTTTGTAGTAGTATACTTGGATGACATTCTGATCTTCAGCCAGAGTTGGGAAGAGCACCTCCACCACATCCGATAGGTTCTCCAAACACTGCGACAACACAAGCTATGTGCCAATTTGGAGAAATGCACTTTTGGCATGACCCAAGTTCAGTATCTGGGATACATCATTGATGAACAGGGGGTGCATGTCGATCCAGCCAAGATCCAAGTCATTCGAGATTGGCCATCTCCAACCACTCTAACAGAGCTCCGCATCTTTCTAGCTCTTGCCAACTTCTACCGCAGGTTCATGTTGGGGTTTTCTCATATTACTTGGCCCTTGAGTCAAGTCACCAAGGGAGGGGCGAAAGCAAAATTCTTTTGGTCTGAATCTCTGCAGAAGGCATTCATGGAGTTGAAGGATCGCCTCTGCACGGCACCAGTGCTTGCATTACCAGATTTACAACAACAATTTGAGGTCAAGACAGATGCCTCTGACTATGCTATTGGGGCAGTCCTTACTCAACATGGACATCAAGTGGCATATCACAGTGAAACACTTTCAGACACAGTCTGGAAGTACCCCACTTATGATAAAGAGATGTATTCCATTGTACAGGCCTGCCGAAAATGGAAGCATTACATTTTGGGGAAGGAAACAGTCATCCACACAGACCACCGACCCCTACAGTTCATACAGACCCAAGGGAAATTGCAGAATGATCGCCATCAGAAGTGGTCTACATACCTGCAATAGTTCCACTTGAATATCAAGTATAAGAAGGGCAGCACCAATAATGTTGCAGATTGCCTTAGTTGACCACCGATCATGACGTTAACCACCGTACTCAACTCTTGTGGGCACGAGACTTCTGATTAGCCACTTCTCTACAAAAGCGACCCAGAATTCGGCCACACATACCAGAAACTCTTGGAGGGCCGGCATGTTCCAGATTTTCACCTCCAGGATGCCCTGTTATGCCACCTGGGTCACCTTTGTGTTCCTTCAAGCGAGCGTGCCAAGATGATTTGGGAAGCACACTACAGTTGGGCTGCTGGGCATTTCGGGGTGGAGAAAACAGTGGCAGTACTGCAAAATTATTTCTATTTGCCGAATCTTCGACAGGATGTTGGGAAGTACATCAGATCATGCACTGCCTGTGCCATTGCCAAACCGACCATTAAGAAGCACGACCTCTATACCCCGTTGCCTACCCCTAGTCGACCTTGGGAATCCATCTCCATGGATTACATGTCAGGCCTTCCTTCCACTAAGCATGGAAATGACTGTGTTTTTGTGGTCGTCAATAGGTTCTCGAAGATGGCCATTATGGCGGCCTGCAAGAAGAATATCACAACAGAAGCCACTGCTAAACTCTTCTTTGAACGAGTGTGGGTGCACTTTGGGATCCCACAGTCTATCATCTCAGATCGGGACAGTCGGTTTCTCAGCACATTTTGGTCCAGTCTCTGGTCAATGCTGGACACCAAACTCACGAATTCCACAGCCTTCCATCCTCAAACTGATGGCCAGACAGAGGTTGTGAATAGGATGATTGTGCACATTCTGCGCATGTATAACTCAAAGCATCCACGCACATGGGACGAGAGCCTCCCCTATGTTCAGCACAGCTACAACCGAGCTCTTCACAGCTCCGCTGGCCATAGCCCTTTTCAAGTGGGTTTGGGTTTCCAGCCACTATGCCCCATTGATGTGGCCATGTCACTTGCAGCTACTCACATAAATTCAGTGCATGTCCAGTTCGAAATAGATAAGGCCACTAGATTCATTGAGTGCATCCAACATATTCGCCAGCAGGTCCATGACATTCTGGAGAAATCAAATGCCAAGTACAAGCAGCGACATGATCAACATCGGGTGCCACACAAGTTTCAGGTGGGCGACAAAGTCTGGTTGCATTTGCAAAAGGAACGCCTTACTGGAGCCTATCGAAAATTGAGACCACTCCGATATGGTCCTTACACCATTACTAAGGCTATGGGAGACAATGCATTTGAGCTCAGCATTCCCCCATTCCTTGGCCTGCACCCAGTGTTCAATGTGGACCACCTTCGACCATACTTTCCACCATTGCTAGACACATCCGACATTGCAGAACAGCTCAAACCCACAGAATTAAATCCAGATTGCATGGAACAAGTTGCAACTGATCGGATCATGGACACACAGATCAAGAACACTCGCCAACAGAATCTCCAACTGTATCAAGTTGTCAAAGCAGGCCAACTCCTTCAGCAGGGCAAATGGCTCACCAGGGAACAAGTTCAGCAAAAGTTTCCTCATCTCATGGAGGAACTCAACACAATGGGGACCATTGCTTCCTAAGGGGGGAGGAATGATCCAGGTGGATATTGGTGGCCATCTGCCAAGTCCACCTAGACCCCACCATTGTTTCTCTTAGCAGTTTCAGTTTCCTTAATTGTAGCACAACTTACTATTTTTAGCAGTTTTTCGGGTCCTGAACTTCTGGAGCCGTTTTGAGGCCCTAAACGACGTTTTTTGGGAAATCTGGGGGCAACATGGGTCCATGGACCGATGTTGCCCTTCCCAAAGTGGTAGTGCTCGGATAGATCTTTCTAACGAGCTATTGTACGCATCAAACAGAGATCGTATGCCAAAGTTACGACCCTGGGAAGTTGATGTACCAATTTACCCAAACGGGGCCCACAGTTTGGCGTTTCATCTCCTAGGGTTAGGTTTTGGAATGTTAAGGGTTTTCCATTGTTTCTTAACAATAAATAGGCCTTGGAGCCTCATTGTAAGACAGTTCAGAGGCATGTAGCCACCACATCTCTTCTCAGAGATAAGCTACCATCGCCCTAGCTGGTTTATTTCCATTTCTGGTTGTAAACATATTTCAGTATTTTCCATTAATGAAATGAAGTATTAATTTCCACTGCATCTTTGTGTATATGGTTATCTCTGTAATTTGTTGCGTTCCTGTTTAAATCCGGATCACTTCACCAAAGCAGTTGCAAAAGCTCAGTTTTTGGCACTACAAGATAAGATAGTAAATCCTCATTAATCATTAAGGGGGAGTGTTGGGAATAATGCTTAATTATTTTTGTAAATTGCTAACAAATTAGTCAACAGATTTTGTGTTCTCTAGCAAAATTAGGGCAGAAAATTATTAGGGTGGTCAGTGTTGGAAACTAGCTTTCACAATATTGGTAGTGTTAGTAGATTTGTTTCAAAGTTGATTGATAATCATCTTAGTAATAATTTTACTATATAAGAATGTAGTTAATGGTTTAATTTATATATGAGATTTACAACAATTTTTAGCTCACACGGTAATTGTGTTTATTTGTTCATTCTTTTATTTGTATTTTTCTTCATAGTTATGTTGGGTGAATCAACGTGCAACAAGTTGTGTTGTCATGTTGTGTGAGTGCTACATATATTGAGCCTATGTGAATAGTAGAGAAGGAGAAGCTTGTTGTGTAATATAGATGTAGAGAATTTGTTGTCTATTGAGTTGTTCAGTGATCTTTGAGCCAACTCGTGTGGTTGTTGGGATAGATTTACTTATTTTTTAATTTCTTGGTGAAAGCCGATGGTGGAGAGCCGGTTGCGGCATGCTGTGCGTTGTGTGTGAAACTTGGAGTTGAGTTTTAGGTTGAAGAGCATTGAAGCTGAAGGATTTTGGATGTCGCTGAGTGCTGAGGTAGTTGAGTGATTTGTGTAGGTTAAGATTGTGTGGAGAGGGTGGATCAAGCCACCTGGAAGAGAGAAAAGTCATTTTTTAGGCCGTTGTTGTATTTTTTCATGCTTCTTTGTGCACTGAGGGAGATGACTAGTTCTGTGTACTAGTGTTGTGAATAATTGGTTGTGTGTTGCATATCTGTGGTAACCCGATGAGGATACAGGAGGTTGGCAACCCTGGAAGTGAAGCTACCAAAGACCGATACATTTATTATTATGTTTTTGGTGCATAGAAACTCTTCTGTTGCATATTAAATACTAAGATTTTGTGTTTAGTTGTGTTCACTGTATTGAAGAGTGATGTTGCTTGTTCATGGAATATACCCTATTTTTGTAATATATATTTGTAGAATCTCAAAAAATTGATCGGCGATGCCTCAAATTTGTTAATATTTTTCTTAGTTTCATTGGTTTTCATTTAGACCATGACGTTGGAAACTTGTGATCCAGGATCGAAAAATGGTAATAATGTTTTCATGCAGTGCATCATCTCTGGCTTCTAGAATTTGGTGATAGTCTAGGCAACATGTTATGGAGGGCTTGATTTCAACATGACACTTGAAGCCAATGTGTTGATTGATTGCGTGGAGCACTTGAACACTATGACTAGTATTGTTGTTGGTTTGTGTAAAGGTCAACCTCATTGGTATGTTGCATTTGACTTATGCAGAGAAGTTGGCAGTGGACTGTAATAATCTATGGAGCCATAAAGATTCAGATTAGTCCTAGGAATTTGGAGAGTCCCATGAGTTATGGTGTACAAATACCATTGTTACAAGTCAATTATTGGAGGTGGAAGAATAACTACATCGAATTGGTGAGGAAAAGTTGGAGTGTGTGTTGACTAGAGTCGTGGAGTGTGGAGCCACCTCATGCGAGTAAGAAGAGTCCATTGTGTGAGGCTAGCTTTGGAGCCTCAGAGTTGGAGTTGTAGTAGCAGTGTAGGGGAGAATTTAGTGCCTCATCTTACACTTTACTAGTAGTGGACCAGTGAGAATCGTGAGACCATGAGTAGCGTGAACTAATGGATGGAGGCAGTGTCACTCTCACCGAGTCTGAGAGTCCAAGACTCATTTTTGTGGACCTATAAGATTACCATCGTTCTTGAATTTGGGTTTTGAGAAGCATAGAAGATAAGAGATCGAGCGATTGGATCAGCAAATATTTAGCAAGAGGTTGTCTACAATAGTGGCAGACCAACAGTATGTCATTATCTTTATTGATTGAAGTCGTTATAAGAAAATGTAAGCAAAAGAAAATCATGGGTGACCAAAGTAGAATTAAGAAATTTCAGAGAAAACTAAAACAACTGAGGAGAAAGGACCAAAAAGTAGAAGTTGTAGAAGAATATACATTGTTTCCACACATAGAGCCAATGCATAATGAAGACATAAATCCAAATATAGATTTGGATCAACCAAAAGAATTTGAAGAAACTAGCACAATAATGAAGTGATTAATGTCAGTAATGCCATCTTTTTCAAGTAAATTTTTTAACCTTTCGGCTATTAAAATGGATGGACTATTTTGTTCAATAGATTTATGGGAATTTTCTCAAGAAACTTTGACAAATTCCCATAATATGAATAGAGGTGTAGTGGCATTACTTCCCATCATTTCAGCTTTGGATGAAAACAATCTATCTAGTATTTTATATGAATTTGGTGAAATATGTGATTTAAAAATGCTTTTAGATATTTTTGAAATGAGGTATAACATGAAGTGGAGTCAGAAAGATGAAGTTGATGAAAATGTTGTTAAAAATGATGATTGTTCTTTGAGTCTCATAATTCATTCTGAAACTGAAGATGGAGGCATTGAGGCTGCAACGGTAGATGATGATGTGTGCATGTAATTGACATAGAAACATGTGATGATGAAGAAACAACCATTAATGTAGAATCAGAATATTTTCATGAAGAAAGTCTCTCTGATGTAGAGATGTATGATGTCAAATTTGATGAGAATTATGTATATCATGAAGATTGGTTCAATCTGATGCATGAAAAATATCTTATTGATGAGTTGTTTCTTGGTGAGAAGAGATGCTTACCTCCATACACAAATCAAATGTAGGACAATATGTTTGAAACAACAAAGTCAATTAAAGAGGTTGAGGACATGAAATGACCAACTATGAAAGCAAAGAAATATGAAGAAAGAAAGCTCTCTTAAAATAACGACAAGAATAATTATGGTTCTTTTTATGATCTTTTATATAAATTGAACATTTCTTTTATGTGTTCAAATGTTGACAGTAAGGAAGAAGCAATAAATATTGAAGAAATTGCAAACATTAAAGACAAGTATAAGTCCCAAGAACTTGTAGCAATGTTAATTACAAAGAATGCTAGCCCGCAATAAACAAAGGAGAAGATATACCACTATCTTATGGCAAGAAAGTTGAGGACGAAACTGCACTAACAAATGGACCTTTTACCAAGAAGGCAAAAATGAAAGCTCTATTATCAAGTTGTGTGTTGTAGAAAATCCAAATTATGTTGTAAGCCTAGCTAAGCTTTAGACCAGTAACCAAGTTAACATGTTAGTCATAATTAAGGGGATGTGTTAGAATATAATGATGATGCTGTCAGTGAATTTTCATGTGACAGAAAACCCTGTTCATATGATGGTGATTTTAATGTCACTTGGTAGAGTCGGCAAGATATGAGTTTCAGTTGAAGGAGATCACTATTAATTCTTAGGGTCATACATGTATAAATAATGGAGTTTGGTAATGAAATAAACAAGCTCTCATAGATAGTCTTGTTTTCTATTAGGATCCATGTTGTTATAAGTTTTTGGTTCAGGCTTTTGTACTGTCAAGAATAACGCTATTGGTATTTGTTTATTTACTTATTTTTCCTCTGTTATCTCCATAGATGTCCTAGTTCTAATTGTTGTAATTTCATATGGTATTTGTTTTTATGTCAAAGTTACATTCAGTTTCTCAGTATAGAATGGAAGAGGTTACGGGGTGTTGTCCTCAGTCCAATGAAAGGGTGTGTGGGGTTGATTCAACTACTGGTTCATTGAATCTCTTATCTTGTAATGTTCGAGGGTTTGTATTTGTGGCAAGATAATGTGTGCATGACATGCTAGTCATATTCCCACTATGTTGTTTTTAATTGGATTGAAGAGAGCTCCCATAAGGTCTACTGCCCCTTTGCAGTTCATGAAATTATATTTTGTTATATGGTGAATTGAATGATTCAAGTTCGTTCTTATCTAGAAACATATTCAATCATGCCATTTCTACTCTGAATAATTATAAAACTGTATGATTTCCAATAGCGAATAACACAATAAAATAATTGCATGAATCCTTCCTTTACTCGTAAGGTTTATTAGCTACGTTATACTAACGACTTTACAGGGTAAGCTAACAAGTTCTCACTAGTCGCTCAAGAAGCCAAGTGATTCCCCAAAATTGTTCTATTATGTTTCCACTTTCCAACATATTAATGATGTGCATGTGCCACATGGACATGACCATGATTGAGAAGCGATCAATGCCAATTAAAGATAATAAAAAGTATTGACGTAGTCCTTTGATATGATTCTAAAAAGGAGGCAAATTGTGTCATGACTTGGATAGTACAAAAAATAGCTATTACACACAATATTGCTTGATCTATATTGCAAAAGTCATTGATCATTCTACCTTATATAGTCCCACATCCACACCTCTCACCTGGTCATTTGTTCTTTATGTGAAAGAATTGTTAAATGAAAAACAAAGGTTGGAGGTTTTAGAAACTAAAGGGCAAGAAAGAGATCATAAAATTCATATAATAAAATTTGAGAGCAAGGCTTTAGCATAAAGAAATAAATATTTAAAAGAACAAGTGGCATTGCTACATGAAGCTCTCTTGATAGGGAAGATAGAATGGAAATGCATGAAGGAAGATGTGGAAAAAATAAAGAAATTTGTAGTGGAAAGTACAGAGGTGGTGAAGGTGAAATCATCCAAGCATAAAGGGAAAATGATTGTCCAAATAAACAACCATGAAGAGAACACAAGAGAAGAAACGAAAGGAGATTCCACCAAAGTTTCCAAAACTTGGGCTCAAGTTATTAGCAATTCTGCTAATAAGCAAGGAGAAATAGATATTCAGGTTGAAAACATGTAAGATAGCAAAGGTAAGGAAAGAAAAAATAGCGCAACAAACATAATTATTAAATGGTTTAATGACTATGGGAAAAATGAATGTACTCTTGACCTTGCAAGAGACTGCTTAAAAGACCAGTTGCTATGGCAAGGAAAAATATTCCAAGAATGGAGGGTGGGTAAGTTTACTGTGGAGAGAGCTAGACCCATAAAATTCATTACACCTAGCTTGCGTGATAAATATATCATTCTAAGAAAGAAACATCTCTTGAGGGGTTCTCATTTTTTCCTAGAAGAAGATTTAACTGTAAAACAATAGGAGGAAAGAAGGTAGGAAATTTTAAAGGTTAGGGTAGCAAGAGATGAAGGCAAGAGAGTATAGATTTAAAAAGGTAAAGATGTGATAGTGTGATTTGGACCTCCTTCCAAAATAGAGCAGCAAGATGGTAATAAAGAAGAGGCAACAAACTCTTCAATGGGAAATTAGAAAGCAAGGTCGATATGGGAAAGCAGGGACAAAGACTCAAATGTGAGTCTTTCATGTCAAAATAAATAACAATAAAGTCATACCAAAGTTTCCTTAAGATTAGTTTGTTGGAAATGCAAAGGTCACCCATGTAGTTGAGGACCTGGGTTAGGGCCTATTGCAGAAGATAGAGACATAATTTGCCTCATAGAAACACATGAGCATGAAGGGTGCAAGACACCTCTGTTTCAAGGATACTGGAGGATGGCAGTGTGGAACAAGGCAGTAGGGAATGGAAAAGGGCATGGGGGTATCATGGTTTTAGTAAGGGAGAAAGAAGGTCGTCTCATTCAGTTAGAAAAAGAAGACTCAAATAAGCAATTCATTTGGTTTAAAATATCAGATAATGGAAACCACATCAAAATTGCAGCATGCTATTTTACGCCGCATGTTTCAAAATTTACAAATGTAGAGGGCTTGACCACAAAGATCCATTTGCAGCGTTAAAAGTAGATATTGCAACATATTCTCAGCCAGGTGAAGTCCTTATAGTGGGTGATTTCAGTGCTAGGACTGCAAGTGAGAGAGCTAGAATTCTTTGTTGTAAATATGATTGTGACCTTATTTTCCTTACAAAAGAAAGTAATCATCGGTGAGAAGGAATTTTAGAGGATAAGGGCTACAATCTCATTGGTGAACAATTTGTACTCTATGTGGGCCTTTTGATTTAGTCATTCGTAATGTCTTGACTAGATGGGCAAAGTCCGGTAATTTCACTTGCAATACTTACAATGGAGCAAGTGTGGTAGAGTATGTAATTTTCTCACATAGTTTGTGTGAGAAAATGGAGGAAGTTTTGATTGGAAATCAGCTGTGGGACTTGAAATCAGATCACAAGCCAATTTATTTATGTTTCTCTTGGATTGGAAAGAAACAATTATAGTAAAAAAATCAGCATGTCCAACAAAATCTCCCACAGGGCAGAATTCTTTTGACCCCAAAAAATTGTAATACCTTCAAAATAATGCTAGAGAGGATCTTCGAGAAGGAGAAAATTACAATTCACATCCTTAATATTCATAAATTAACACATTTATTTCAATGTGTACTTGCAAAGCGCAAAAGTGAAAAAAATAAGAAGTATGAAATAAATTTTTCTCCTATTAATGCTTGGTTTGACGAGGAATGCAAAAAGGCAAGGAGAACGTGCAAAGAGTCAGAAAATGATAATATAAAGCTCAACTATTACAAGCCGTTGTTAAGCAAGAAAAAGGTTGATTTCATGGTTTCAAAGAGGGAAAAACTAATATTCCTTAGGAAAAATAATCCCAAATTATTTTGGAAGGATCTCCAACAAAAAAATATACAAATTGGGAATAGTATTATAGCTTCTAAATGGTTTGACCATGCAAGACAACTCTATGAGCAGGTTCCCAAGGTTGATCACCCCCCCTTGGTCAACATTGATACTCAACTCTTCATGGTACAAGAGGTAGAGATGGGTATCAAGAAGTTGGGTGTTGGAAAAGCAAAAAACTTAGCTAAACTCCAAGCAGAATATCTAAAGTGGGCATCAAATATTCTTGCACCTCACATTAAAAAATCTTCAACAACATCATACAACAAGGGCTCCCCACAGATTGGACAACTATTCTGGTAATACCTCCTTTCAAGAGTGGTGACATCAATAATCCCTCCAATTAAAGAACCATCATGATAAACCCTTTGTTTGCAAAGCTATTTGGAAGCATGCTAGAAAACAAAATTAGCAAGTGGGAAGAAGAAAGAGATAAGCGTGCTAAAGGGAAAGCAAGTTTTAGACCTAAACATTCCACAGTTGATCATTGTATAACTTTAAGGCACAACACTGAAAAAGTTTGGGAGAAAAAGGAAGAAGTCTTTTGTTGCTTTATTGATTTTAGAAAAGCGTTTGACTTGATTCCTAGGGATAAGATTTGGGACATAATGGAGGAACTTGGGGTTCCTAAACATTTCAGAGCAGTTGTGCAGGCTGTATGAAGAGGTGAAAGTCAAAATTAGAACTTCAGCAGGAATTTATAAAAGTTTTAGAAGCGATATGAGGTTCAAGCAAGGTTGCCCACTGTCTCCTACCCTTTTTGGTTTATATATCAACAAGCTTGAGGAGTGGTTAAATTTGGTTGGGGGTGATGGTATCTATTTGGAAAAGTTTGTTATAAGGCTTCTTTTGTATGCAGATGACCTTATTCTGATTGTTAAATCGGCTCTTGGTTTGCAAGAGAACTTACTATCACTTGAGAATTTTTATAGAAGTGTGGGGATGCAAGTAAATATCATCAAAACGAAAGTAGTGGTCTTCTCTAAGAAAAGAAAACATAACCATCATAAGTTCTACTTTGAAGGAAACATTCTGGAAGAAGTTGCAAATTACAAATACCTTGGAATTGGCTTCAACAAAAACCTAAGCTGGAATGGTTGTAGAATGAAAATGACTTTGGGAAGGTTGGAAAGCATTTTATGCTTTTCAAAATAGGTGTAGAGAGGTAGAGTTATGGGACTGGAAATCCACTCAAACTCTTTCTGGGCTTCTAGTGATTCTGGTGATTCTCTATGGTTGTGAACTATGGGCCAGCAATACATCCGACATGTAGTGGAGACAAATTGAGAAAATTCAGAAGCGTTTGATTAGAAACAAATTTAAGATTAAAAGTGCAATTCCTTATGATATCTTGTTATGTAAAATAGGGACTGCTCCTATTAAAGCAATTTCTATGGTACGAGTCATAAGGTATTTAAAAAAAAATTGAGCAAATGGAAGAGGGTAGATTGCCTAAGGTTGTCTTTAATGATAGATTGTGCAAGAGAAGAAAAACTTGGATGCAACACAATAACAAATGGTTTAGTAAATGGGGTATTTTCTTCAACGCGTGTCTCATAAACAATAAAGAGATAAAAGCTTTTGTTATGGAAAATTTCCACAAGTGTACTTGGGATAAGGAGCTAGCAAGAAAGAAAAATTACTATATTGAAGTATTTAATCCCACTCATAGTCATCAACCAAAAGCATACATAGAGGCCAATATCTCTTGGAGAGCCAAAATTATGATTTCTCAGTTAAGGACTAATTCCCATCAACTCTGTTGTGAAAAAAGGCACTAGAAAAGGCCAAAGGAAGTGTGGGAGGAAAGAGTATGCATTTTTTGTTCTGCCAGAAAAGTGGAAACAGAAAAAACATTTCATTTTAGAATGTGAGGCCTTCAAGGACAACATGGAAAGTTATGCAGATATGCTGGCAGCTAGCTCTTGGGATAATCTATTTAGTGAGGGGTTTGTCAAAAATATTGGAGCATTTATTTTGAAGCTTCACAGAAAAAGGATCGAATACATCAAGCATATGAAGAAGAAATTTGTCCCATAGGCTATCTTTAGCCTCGTGGATGTTAAAATAATTTCTTTCCTCTTCTTATTTCTATTAAGATTTTATATTAATTCAAATGGTTCTATATTAATTTCAGCAAACATTTTTTAAATTTGAGGGTTGCTTACAAATTCACTTTTCCATGGAAAACAATAACAATATGTTGTTGTTTATCATTTTTCATTATTGAATATTTTTTTATATGTGATGGGAAAATTTATAAGGTTGTTTATGATTTTTTAGTGAGGAAACTTATTATAATTTAGTTTTTGAAGATAGTTATTATTGGCTTCTATTTACTAATACAAGTTGACTAATCATTATTATTAAAGAAAAATTACTCCACCTAAAATTATCTACTAGTGGTCCTTAAAACCTACCAAATATCTCTAAATTTTAAAAATTATTTCAAAGAATACTCCACCTAAAACAAATTCAATTTTGAATATTATGAAGCTTTATATTGGATTTTATTTTCCAAATATACAACTTTTGAATGAAAATGAAGAGTTATAGAGCTTCGAGATCCACCAAAAATAAAAAAGACGATGTGCGCAGGCGATGCCTAATGGCTTCTTTTAATGCTTTTCGTTTGGGGATATAGATATCATTCAAGATATGTGCCCCTCGACTGGTCACCCTCTCCAACAATGCATTTCCACTTTTGAAGTTGATAATGGCTACAACATTAGTGATGGCCTCCCCCTGAACATCCCCCTCAACACATGAGAAACATGGATCACCTATCACACCATGAAATCCATCCAGATAGAATTCGAATTCTATTCAAGGAGAATGCACATTGATGGCTTCATGTTTTCTAATTTAAAGTATTGTTATCAAATTGAAATTTGAATCTTATATATATATATGTGTGTGTGTGTGTGTGTATATATGTATATATGTATATATATATCTGTGTGTGTGTGTGTGTGTGTGTGTGTGTGTGTGTGTGTGTATAGAGAACAATTTTATTATTTTACCAATAATATTTCACAATTATTGAGTTGACGCTTCTGCGATCTATATTATTTGTAGTGTTATTTTCAAAATTCATCGCATTCATGTTTGTGGGAATCGACATTTTGAACCAACCTCTGTGGTTCATCATCAGGATTAGATCCATGTGTGAATAAGTTAGAACTCAATAGGTTTAATAAATACGGCTAGGGTTGGGATGAGAGTGAATATTAGATGACACGTTGGATAATGATATAATTTAGTTTATTTATAATTTATTTATTTTAATTTTATTAAATTATTTTAGTTTTAGTTTTAATTTTAATTTAATATCTAGTTTTCTTTTAGCAATATTTTTTTTACTGAATGATTAAAAATATAATTATTAACTCTTATAAACTAACTAATAAGTATGTGTATAACTAATTAGTTTTATTAATTATATGATTAGAATGAATATTAATGATTTGCATTTATTTATTTATTATATTTTATTTTTTAAAACGAATCATCTTTATTTTGAGTTATGATTGAATGGGAAAATAATAATTAATATCTAGTGGCCAATGATGATTAAGAACTAATTTGATATTATGCATACTAGATTAATTTTATTATTAATCCAAAAATGAATTTGATGTTTTAAATTAAATAAAAAAATTATCCTTTAATGTTTTGTGAATAATGATGCAAAGATTAAATGCTTATAACTTTATTATATTTTTATATAAATAGGTAATTAATTTATAAAGATTTTTAATTTTAGAATTGAAAAAGATTTGTCGATGACACCTATATTATTTGGCCTCATGGAAAAGAGAAATTAGACATTTTCCTGAAGCACCTTAACAGCCAATCTAATTCTATCCAATTTACTATGGAACTGGAAGAGAATGGTAGCCTTCCCTTTCTTGACATCCTAATCAAAAGAAACCAAGATGGATCAATATCTTACTAGGTATATCGTAAGAAAATCCACATAGAGCATTACCTTCATGCCAACTCACACCATCATCCTGCTAAAAAACTAGGGGTTCTCAACTCTCTTGCTACCAGGGTTGTTCGCATTTCAGATCATGATCATTTTGAACAAGAGAAGAACCATCTTATGGATGTATTTGAAAAGAATAGATATAGAAGACACCAAGGAATCAAAGCTTTCAAGAAGACTGAGAATCCTAAAAACAAACAACCTATGGAAGAGTGTGCTGGCAAGGTCCACTTACACTACATATTGGGCATGACTGATAAAATTTCATATATTTTAAAGAAAAACAATATAAAAACCACCTTCAAACCTATGAGAACCATTAGCATATGCCTAACATCCGTAAAAGATCTCATTGATCCTAAATTCCACAAAGGGGTTTATTTGGTTCCTTGTTCTTATGGCAAAACCTATATTCGTGAGACCGGTCGATCAATCTTAACTAGGATTCAAGAGAATGCAGCTGGCATTAAACACACCCGTTCCAAAACCTCAACTTTGGCCTAACACTCCAATTAAACCAATCACCATATTTGTATTGAAAACTCATGTGTTGTGGCCAAAATTGATCATTATCACCATACGAAATTAAGAGAAGCTATCGAAATAGGTAAACACCCTAACAACCTTAACCACGACGAGGGTTGGAAAATTAGTGATAATTGTATCTCTACTCTAACATCTGATCCAACCTTCTCCTAAATATTTTGTGCCCTCTTATCCTTTGACTTTACCTCCACGATCTTCCATTTATAACACTAGCCCTAAATTATTTAAACCATTTTCATAAAATCATCAAGAATAAATAATTTTCATAATTACTATTTTAATACATTCAATTCTAAAATAAAAAATCTTTATAAATTAATCACTTATTTATACAAAAATATAATAAAGTTTATAAGAGTTTAATCTTTGCATCATCATTCACAAAACATTAAAGGATAATTTTTTTATTTAATTTGAAACATCAAATTCATTTTTGGATTAATAATAAAA
Source organism: Pinus tabuliformis (assembly GCA_031772625.1). NCBI lineage: Eukaryota > Viridiplantae > Streptophyta > Pinopsida > Pinales > Pinaceae > Pinus > Pinus tabuliformis. Next base: position 777,566,747 of record CM062812.1, on the reverse strand, counting down.
TTAATCTAGTATGCATAATATTAAAATAGTTCTTAATCATCATTAGTTACTAGATATTAATTATTATTTTCTCATTCAATCATAACTCAAAATAAAGATAATTCATTTTACCAAAAAAATAATAATTAATAAATAAATGAATGAATACAAATCATTAATACTCATTCTAATCATATAACTAACAAAACTAATTAATTATACACATAATTATTAGTTAGTTTATAAGAGTTAATAATTGTAATTTTAATCATTTAGGAAAAAAATTAATCTTAAAAGAAAACTAGATATTAAATTAAAATTAAAATTAAAACTAAAATTAAAATAAATAAATTATAACTAAACTAAATTATATCATTATCCAACCTGTCGGGCTAATATTCACTCCCATGCCAACCCAAGCCTTATTTATTAAACCTATTGAGTTCTAACTTATTCACTCATGGATCTAACCTTGATGATGAACCACAGAGGTTGGTTCAAAACGTCAATTCCAACAGACATGAATGTGATGACTCTCGATGATAACACTACACAAAATATTTCACAATGTGATATATATTAATATAATAATAAAATTTTATAGGTACTACATATTTTTTCTATAGGTAAAATTCACTTTTCCACTATAAAAAATGATTTGTTTTTATCTTCAAAGAGCTAGCTAATATCTAGGGAAAGAGAGCTAATCCAGAATCAATGTAAGTAACTAGACATGCAACCATAGCTAACATCCTTTGGGTTAAAAATATGATGACAGCGACATCATATTAATATTAAAATATGTAATGGAACAATCAAAGACACTGCACATCTACATATTTCATGGTTTCATGTTTTCCTTTCCCTTGGTTTTGAACATTCAAATTTAAATTTAATTAACTAAGGAAAAAAAGATTGGAATGTATCTCTCATTGAGACTATACTATGTACTTTCAAAAATTTAATTGTTTTATTTTTAATGGAAATTAATTATGTTTGAAATAATATATTTTAATAAATTTAGTAGTTTTTCTTATAATTTCCACAATGTTATATATTTTCATTTGATTTCAAAGCTAATTATGGTGCAAGCATCATTTCCTTATAGGTTAGATGATATAATTGATTTTTTGTTCATTTAAAGCAGATTCCATATATACAAAGAGAGAGAGAGTGGATTATCCATAGGAATCAAGGCAGGTAGACATGAAACTATCACCAACATGCTTTGAATCAATAATATGTGAATCTAGATAATAATGATATAAAATGCAATGGAGCAATCAAAACCCTTCAAAGAAAAATGACATCGAGGTAATTGATGACTTCATGTCTTCCTTTGCCATATATTTTTATGGTTTTAAGCATAGATTCCAAATTTGAATCAAAATTTAAATTCAAAATCCATTAGATATGGGAAAATGTTTAGAGTATACATGTTAAGTATACTAAAAATATCTTTCAAAACTTTAGTATGGAGATTAATTGTATCTAGAATTATAATTTTATTCAATTTTCTTATAGTTTTCATTATGTTATATATGTTGATTTAATTTAAAAAAAAATAACATCTATACATTTATTTATCCATCTCCATGCTTTGAAAGTGGGAAAAGTAGAGGAATCGGCTCACAACACCATTTTTATTCGTGGTACATAATTTGGAAAGTTAGGGTCTAAAACCTTCTAAGACCAGCTTTGAGGCATCAAATGGTGTTTTCTGTCTGTAAATCTCTTTCGCTTAAGCACCACACCATTTTGTGCTATTGTACATGCATACTGCTTTCCAACGACGCAAGAATCACCTCAATTAGTGTCTATTTCCAAAAGTTCTACCATATGGATGATGACCTTCCTATGTTGACCACCATAATTTGAAAGGATGCCACATTAGCACCATTATACGAGGAAAAGGGGATAACCACATGACCATTATGAAGGAGATTCTAGAAGATACCTCATTGTAACTTGAGATAAGATTTGAAGAACTCAAACCTAACTACTACTAAGTTATCAATTTGTGCAATAATCGGGCCATTAGGAGGAAAAGGGGTTCCGCTTTGTTCAAGTAAATTTTGTTCAATACATGAGTAGAGTAGTCGAGACTCGATGAGGGGAGAAAGAACATAGGGGATTTTTCCATTGTATCAACTAGTGGGAAACAAGCCTCATTTCTTTGTACTTGCATTAGTTCTCCATTCAGAGAAAGAAAGAAGACAAGCATAACCTTCTAGTTGTGTTTTTTCCTCGAAGGGTTTTCCCAATATATATCTTTTGCTATTATGGTTGTGAGTGAATGTAATTTTATTTTTTCTCTAACTTCCACATTCTACATATTGCATGCATGAAATAGTAGCTTAATAAATATATAAGTCTATGGAGAACTAATCTGCAAAGTATAGATATCAAATTTTTAAGTACAGTTCTATCATATATGTTGTAATAAACTATTTAGTGGAATATCAATGGAAGTTTACGAATAACTTTTTGTACCAAATAAGGTATCTTTGGTTATATTGGGTGTATTTTGGTCATAGCCATGGTCAATAAATAACAGCTTGAAGCATAAGTTTTAGACATAAGCCATAATGTGAGCCTCCTCCTCACGACCTTGACCAAGAAGCTCAAGTTATTTGGAGAAGATGGTGGTTCTAATGATAATATCCAATCAGAGGGGATATGAAGTGATCTGGAAAAGACACGAAAGGAGCTGAAGAAAAAAACTTAAAAGAATCAACTTGTCTTAAGTGCAGTGAACCATTCATAGTCCCTATTCAAGATGGAAGAAAATGTTGAGATCAATATGTATCGAGGTGATATTTATGCTATGAAACAAATTATTGGTTGCAACAAATAGAATTTTATTTGAGTCTTCCTCATATAGACGAAGAACATACGATTTTGTTTGCTTGACTGAAATTAGAGGATCATGCCCTAACTTGGTCTGAAAGCCACATGAATACATTAAGGTTGGAGAGAGATCCTCTAATAACTAATTGGGAGGATATCCAAACCCTCATAAAATCACATGTTCACCATATGGGATGTAAAGGACAAGTGAATCCATTCACTGGAATTACTTGAGGTAGAAGTAGTAGAAGAATCTATAGGAGTGGACCACAAGGTTTACAAACATAGCCATAATGATGGAAATATTTCCAAAAATATAGGTTTACTCCTCTAGATACCCATTTTTGGAAATAAGTGATGTTTTTTGAAGTTAAATTGGGGGATGAGGCTTCTTTACATGCACAATTCCCAAAGAACATAGGCCAAAAGAAAGAGAAAACAAATGGGTTGAAACATGAGGAGCACCAAGATTCTTATAAGGAGTAAAATACGAATTTCAATGGAGCCAAAGGATGTTGTAGAAAATCTGTTATAGGTTAACTTGATAATGCAATATAAATCAAAGCAAAATACTATAACCTACTTCTACTATCAATTTCTGGAAGCTTGAATATCAAGTTGAATAATATAACTAGAAGAAGAAGAATCAATGGCACAATACACATGAAAATACTTTTGGGGAAAGCCTCAACTAAAAGCCCCACACTATTGTATTATCATACATGTTGGAAATACATACGAATTATACAAAGCCTTAGCTCTCATAGCTAGCCAACTCTCAGTACAATCCACACAGATGCTTACAGGCAATCTTGGCTTCTCTCCATCCTCCCTCTCTGCCCTCAAAGATCCTATTTGCTTGCGTTGTTCCTTGTGGATGATTAGCCTATTACCATGTGGAAAACCAATCCTTCAAAACTACGCAATCCTCAAGGATGAATCCTTGACTGCATGCATGATTTTTCTCCATGAGAAAACACATACAACTCATAGTACATTGTCCTTGAACATTTATCTCAACTAGGTCTTTCTCAGTATAGACATGGATGTGTTTTTGATGAGGGAATGTTCAATTAACTGGAGTAGCACTAGTTGAGTGCATTAATGCATCAACTAACTGTTAACTCAGTATTAGTTCCTCAAATAGTTAGGAACTAATTTAACTAGACTTAACCTAGTAAACTGAGTTAACTAATTACAACTCAAATATAACTCAATCTTATCTCCTTAATTTAAGGGATAACTCTTGCATGACTTCAGAAAGACTTCTAACTTGAATTTCTCCAACTAATTAATTTAAAATAAATTAATTAATTATTTTCAAGTAGCTATTAAGACTAAATTCAATTTTAATTCACAATTTAATTCAAGGACAAATTAACTTGGAATATTCTTGTTTCCATATTTCAACACTTCCTCTCGATAGGAAAGGGATTATCTGCCAACCTGATCCTGTCTCGATGGAACTCGAATTTACACTTTGACAATGCCTTTGTCAAAATGTCATCATCTTGCTCCTCTATCGAAATATATTGCAACAACATGATCCTCTCGACCTGTGAAAAGCAATGGGCAAAAATTTTGCTTTATGCTTCTCCACACTACCATTAGTAGCTTTCTTTACCTTGTAAAGCCAACAGGAACTCACAACTGACTTTTTCTCAGGTCTCATAACCACGTCCCAAACACTGTTATGAACTATGGAGTCATACTCCTCCACCATAGCATCAACCCAAATTGATTCCTACATTACTTCCTCAAAGGAAGATGGCTCAGTCTCAACACATTCCCCAGCAAGGGCCATGTATCCAGTGTACCTCTTAGGTGACCTCCTCTATATGCATTGAGAAGATGGTGCTCTCAGATTCTCTCCCACATCCTCCAACAATCTGTTAGCTTCGATTGTGCGCTTCTGTCCATCTCTTGAAGACTCTGCTTGAGTGGATGTCTCCACTCCTGGAAACTCTGCATGCGGCTACTTGACATCAATCTAAGGCTCCTCCTCCTTAGGAACCAATAGTTCCTCCATAGCCTATAGTGGGAGCTCACTCTCAAGTGAAACTTACATGGCCTTCTGCTCATCAAACTTGAGATCTTTGTGAACCACTATCCTTCGACTGGCAGGAAAGTACACCCGATAGTTGTGAGGTGTATCAGTCTACCCCACAAATATCTACTATCAGCTCAAGCTTCTTCCATGCATCCTTTGTCACATGGAAATATATCGATGAGCCAAAGATCCTGAAGTGACACACATCTAGTCTCTTACCACGGAAAGCTTCCTCTGGTGTCTTCATCGCAAGTATGCGATGCGGGCTTCTATTCTACAAATAGACCAATGTGTTGCATTCCTCAGCCCATAAGTGAAGTGGTAGGCCTTGGTCATGCAACATTGCCTGTGCTACCCCTACAATAGTTATGTTCTTCCTCTCGACCACCCCATTCTACTGTGGGTTATGAGGTGCCTTCAACTCTCACTTATTTCCTTCTTCTGCATAGAAGTCCTTAAACTCTTGAGATACATATTCTCCACCATTGTTGCTTCTCAAGGCCTTGATCTTCTTCCCTAACTCTTTCTCAACCAAAGCTTTGAACTTATAAAACTTTGGAAAGTTTGGTCCTTCTTCTACATGAAACAAATCCAACATTTAAGAGAATAGTCATCAATGAAAATCACATAATACCTTTGTTTCTCTATGGATTCTCTCGAGAATGGTCCACACAAATCAGTATGAACTCGCTCTAAGATAGCCTCTACTCGACTGTCTCGATCATGAAAGGAAGAATTGGTGTAATTTCCCAAGGTACAACCTTTGCATGTGTCAACTTGCTCAAGTTTAGCTTTGGGAAGTCCTGTAGACATCTACCGCATTATTTTCAAAGCCCCATGATGCAAATGGCCCAACCACCTTGCCACAACTCGCCAATGTCTTAGATTTGCCCCAATTATTCTTTCATACTCAATGTTGCACAATCATCTACCTCTAGTTTATAGAGATTCTTCACCCGAATCCCTATCCTCTTGGTCTGACCCGTGTCTATGTGTCTTAGGAACACCTTTCCTTTACCGAAGACAACAACATAGCCTTTTTCCTCCAACATCTCGACTAATACCAAGTTATTCTTCAGTCTAGGCAGATACATCACATCTGTCAAGGTGAGAGAAGCTCCATGCTCCCTCTGAAAAGAAACTGTGCCCACTGTTGAAACATTATACCTTTCATCATCACCCATCTCTATGTGCATCTTGAGGTCTTTCTCCTCCAAGGCACTGAATAAATTTTTATCACCAGTCATGTGGAATGAGGATCCACTGTCAATATACCAGACACAACCCATCATCGATGACACCATACAAGCAATGAGGGTAAAGTCCATTTCGAACTGAGAGGCGAATGCCTCACTTTCCAATCCTTCCAAGGATCCCTTCATGGACTTCTTCTATGGGAAATTAGTCACATAATGTCCCATCTTGTGAAAATTAAAGTATATTACTTTAGACATGTCACCATTCTTCCCTCCATGAGAAGAATTCGATTTGAAATGGGAAGCCTTCCCCTTCCCTTTCCTTGCCTTACTTGCTAAGGCCAGATTTTCTTCATCATCATTCTTGGATGAAGAACCACCTCATGTGCTCCTCCTGATCTTCTTGTGCATACGGTCTGACCAGAGTTGTTCCCAATCCAATAGTTTCTTCGTTCCATTCACAGAGTCCTGGTAGCTATCCCAACTCTTTGGAAGGCGAAGGAGAGCGAGGATCACCCTATCATCATCGGTAGTAGTTATTCCCACACTACCAAGGTCATCTCTGTAGGTGGTGAGCTTGTTCAGATATGTGGAAATAATATCACCCTTCTCCATCTTGATTCTTCGAAGCTTATCCTTGAGTCCTAATTTCCTCTAGTCGCTATTTTTCAGGTAGAGGTCCTTCAATGTCTTCCACATTGAAAATGGAGTATCCTTCCCATGGAGACTCGAGACAATATGGTCTCGAACTCCCTCAAGGATGATCTATCTCACCTTCGCCACACACTTCTTCCACTCAGCCAACTCTTGTGCATTAGTTGAAGCTGGCTTTGGGATTTATTAATCAATGAATTCCTTCAACCCATTGTCTTCTAATATAGCCTCCATTCTATCTTTCCATGCTATGTAATTTGAGCTACCTTCCAAGGCATACTAGAGTCTCAAGCCATAGAATGCCATTGGCCAGCCATGAAGTATGATGTGAATTCAATTTTCAATTGCAACCCTAAACTTCAAAATTCGATTCTCTTCTCGGTATATTGTTCATAGCTCTGATACCATGTAGAAAATCTGTTATAGGTTAATTTGATAATGCGATATAAATCAAAGAAGAATACTATAACCTACTTCTACTATCAATTTGTAGAAGCTTAAAGATTGAGCTGAACAATATAACTAGAAGAAGAAGAATCAATGGCACAATACACATGAAAACACTTTTGGGGAAAGCCTCAGCTAAAAACCCCACACTATTGTATTATCATACATGGTGGAAATACATAGGAATTATAAAAATCCTTAGCTCTCATAGCTAGCTAGCTCTCACTACAATCCTCACAGATGCTCATAGGTAATCTTGGCTTCTCTCCAACCTTCCTCTCTGCCCTCCAAGTTCCTATTTCTTTGTGTTGTTCCTTGTGGATGATTAGCCTATTACCAAGTGGAAAACCAATCCTTTAAAACTGCACAATCCTCAAGGATGAATCCTTGACGGCATGCATGAGTTTGCTCCATGTTAAAACACATGCAACTTATAGGACACTGTCATTAAACATCTATCTCAACTGGGTCTTTCCCAAAATAGACATGCATGAGTTTTTGATGAGGGAATCTTCAATTAACTGGAGTACCACTAGTTGAGTGCATTAATGCATCAACTGACTGTTAAATCACTATTAGTTCCTCAAACATTTTGGAACTAATATAACCGAACTTAACTCAATAAGCTGAGTTAACTAATTACAACTCAAATATAATTCAATCTTATCTCCTTAATTTAAGGGCTAACTCTTGCATGACTTCAAAAAGACTTCTAACTTGAATTTCTCCAACTAATTATTTTAAAATAAATTAATTATTCACAATTTCATTCAAGGACAATTAAATTGGAATATTCTTGTTGCCATATTTCAACAGATGTTAGCCACAATGTGTTGGCATAAAGATCCCAACAACCTCTGCAGCCACTATAACATTGACATTCATATAGAGGGGAAGTATTGGAAGTTGCATCCAAATCTTATCCCTTAGAGGAAAGAGAAAGAAAATAAGAAAAATAATCTCATGGCCTTTGATTTTAGCTACCATGTTGAAAGTGGCTCAAACATGGATGAGAATATTTTCTGTACATCAATGTAGAAAGAGGTGAATCTAAGTAGATGTTAGGAAACCATCTCACAAAAAGATAGAAAAGATAGATCAACACCTTAGAATTCAGCCTCTTCAAGGGGGCAACCTCCTTTACATTACACAGATGAACAATTCTTGGATGATATAAATGACTAAACCTCCCTTCTATATATAAGAGTCTAAGGGGTCACAATATAATCAAGCTGACATAACAGTGATAACATAAGGGCACAAAAATAACAATAGTGAGTTTCTATGAGGCATACTAATAACAATATGTGGACAATAGGGAGACAATAATAACAATAAGGGATACAATGACAATAGTAATGGGGAATCACTAGTATTATAGGGGCCTAACATGCCTCTCTCTTTCCGAAAAGTGTTGTCCTCAATGCTTGAGTAGTTTTGGATGTTTCTATATAGAATTCTCACCCTCCCATGTGGAATCTTCAGAAGATAAGTTCTTCCACTTGATCAGATACTCCGAAATTGATCAATTTTGTAGTTTTTGAGTTCTAGTTTCTGTGACTACTTGTGGTTCTAGTACGATTTTTCCTTCATCATCAAGTTTTGGCAATATTGTTTGAACTGTGAGCTTGTCACCTATAACCTTCTTTAAAAATGAAACATGGAAAACTAGGTGCACTTGGGAAGCTGCAGGAAGCTCCAATTTGTATGCCATAGTACCAATCTTTTGCAACACCTTGTATGAACCATAATACTTTGGTGATAATTTATTATCATTCTTAGCTTGCTTGAGGGAGATTTGTTTATATGGTTGTAGCCATAGGAATACCAAGTCACCTACATCAAAACTTCTTTCACTGTGATGTTGATATGCCTGTTGTTTCATTCTATTTTGCGCAACATGAGGTTATCCTTTAAGAGTTGGAGAACTTGTTGTTGATGCTCGATGTGATGTTCCACTACTTGAAACTTAGAATTTTCTCTTAAATATGATGTGATGGATGGTGGATGATATCCATAAAGTGCCATAAATGGGGTTATTTTTGCTGCAGTATGGAAGGAAGTGTTATACCACCATTCAGCTAGAGGCAACCATTTGACCCATTGTGTTTGTTTATCAGATATAGAGCAATGAAGATATCCTTCCAAACATTTCTTTACTATCTCAGTTTTCCCATTAGATTGAGGATGATAAGATGATATATGAGCTAACTGAGTACTGATACAAGAAAATAATTCTTTCAAAAAAATTTCTAGTGAAAATGAGATCTCGGTTGCTTACAATAATCTTTGGGTTTCCATATAGCTTTTGAATTGTTTCCATAAATGCAGTAGAAATTGTATTGGCTTTAAATGGATGTGATAATGCACAAACTGTGGATACTTGGTAAGTTTGTCAACTACCACCATGATGACACTCTTTCCTTCAAAGTTGGGTAAAGTTGTGATAAAATCCATTAAACCTCATCCCAAAGTTGGCTTGGAATGGATAAAGGTTGTAATAGACTTGGGGTCTTAATTTTTTCAAATTTATTTTGTTGGCAAACCAAACATTCCACCACAAACTTTTGAATATCTGATTTAAGGCCATCCCAAAAAAAATCCTTCTTAACCCTGTGATAAGTTTTTAAAAATCCTGAGTGCCCTCATAAGGGAGAAGTGTGCAATTCCATAAGAATCTTTTGTTTGAGTTGGGAATTCTTACATAGGTATAAGCAATCTTTGTACCATAACAAATAATTTTTCCAACTAAATGTATCTGATGTATTGGGATCTTGTTGTATCTTTCCAATGACTTCCCACACTTCATCATTCTTCCATTCCTACCTTTCTTCGTTTATCCTTTCTTGAGAGTGCATCTGCCATAAAATTTTGCTTCCCCTTTTTGTAGATGATTTCAAAGTCATAACCCAACATCTTTGTGACCCATTTCTGTTGCTCTTCAGAGGACAATTTTTTTTCTAAAAAGTATTTAAGACTAGATCATGATCCGTTTTTACCTCGAAGTGTCTTCCCATTAGGTAGGGTTGCCATTTCTTAAGTGCATGTAGTATTGACAACATTTCCTTCTCATAAATATATTTGTGTAAATACTTTCCCTTGATTGGAAAACCTTTGAAAGCAATGGGTCTTTCATCTTGCATTAAAACAACGCCAATTCCATTTCCTAAAGCATCACGTTCTACAATAAAGGTTTTTGTGAAGTTCGGTGTATCTAAGGCCGGTGCTTGACACATTGCCTCTTTAAAATGCAGGCCTTTGTTGCTTCTAGAGTCCATGAAAATGCATCTTTATTCAATAATGTTGTTAGAGGTGTTGCTATTCTCCCATAATTCTTAACAAAATTGCGATAATACCCTGTCAACTTGAGAAATCCTCGCAGATGCTTTATGGATGTGGGGATTTTTCATTCCTCCATGGCTTTAAGTTTTCTAGGGTCTACCTTAAGACCTTCATGAGATACAACATGACCCAGATATTTCACCTCTTATACTCCAAAGAAACATTTGGAGCTTTTTGCATATAATTGTTTCTCATCCAATAATTGGAGCACCCTCTCAACATGTTCCACATGATCCTGCCAAGACTTGTTGTAGATTAGTATATCATCAAAAAATATTAACAAAAATTTTCTAAGGAAGGGTTTGGAAATGGAATTCATCAAACCTTGAAATGTAGAAGGTGCATTGGTAAGGCCAAAAGGCATGAGAAAAAATTCATAATGACCCTCATGAGTTATAAATGTTGTTTATAGAATGTCTTTAGTCCTCATTCTGATTTGATGATATCCTGAATGAAGATCCAACTTGGTGAAGTAAATTGATCTATGCAATTCATCCAGTAATTCATCAATGACAGGAATGGGAAATTTATCTTTAATAGTGAGCTCGTTGAGCTCCCTATAATCTAGACACATGCGCCATGATCCATCCTTCTTGTGCAAAAATACTACTAGAGCAGAGAAATAACTTTGAATAGGTTGAATTATACTGGCCTCTAGCATTTCTACAACCATACATTCAATTTCACTCTTTTGGGCATAGGGATATATGTACAGCTTGATGTTTGGAGGAACAATTCTTGGAATCAAATGAATAACATGATCATGATCACGAATAGGTGGGAGACCTTCAAAAGTCTCAAATACCTTGGAATGATTGTCCAAGACTTTTTGGAGACCTAGATAAATACATGATTTCGATGTGGGAACCTCTAGCGAACATAATTGTGCAATTACACCTCGTTGTTCCTTCTTTAGAATCTTTGTCATATTGTTAGAGCTGATTATCTTTCTTTGTTTCCCTGCAATACCCCTTAATTCAACTTCTTTCCCTTCCGCACAAAATTTCATGAAAATTTCTTGAAAATTAAAAGCTAATGTACCCAAGGATTGTAGCCATTGGACTCCTAGTACAACATCACCACTACCCATTGGAATGGAAAGCATTAGGCTATTCAATACATATTATCTCATGGATATCTTGATATTATGGAACATTCTAGAGAAATTTATGGTTCCTACACTTGCAACCATCACTTGACACTCTGGTGCTAGATATAGGAAGCAATTCAATTCCTTTGCTATCTTACAATGAATAAAATTATGTGTACTTCTCGAATCAATCAACATTATTACCTTTTTCTTCTTAATATGTCCTTCTATCTTGATAGTTTGAGGAGTGGTAATTCCAGGCAATGAATTACAAGATATGGTTAGGTTCATTTCTTCTTTATCTAGGGTTTGTTCCTGGAGTATATCTTCTTCTTTTAACATTTCTTGTTCCTTTTCTTCCTCCTATTCACAATCTATATATAATAATTTCTTTTCAGAATCCTTATGACCTTTAGTGTATTTTCTATCACAACTGTAACAATTCCCTTTTGCTCTTTTTTCTTCCAATTGTTGTGGTGTCAACCTTGTAGGTTGTGGAAGGCTAGAGGAAGCAACACTTCCATCTTTATAGTTGTGAGTGTTAGGCTTCCTGGTTGCCATAATTTTTCTTTCCATTTTTCTTCCTAACCTGAATGCCTTCTCCAATGAATCAGGTTCCCAAAGTCAAACCTCATGTTGGATATTATCCTTTAAAGTCCCTATGAGAACATCAATCCTATGCTCTTATGGAATATCTTTTACCCTTATGTTCAATTTTTGGAAGTCCTCAATGTGCTCCATCATTGAACCCTTTTGTTTGAGATTTATCAATTGGCTAAAAAAGGTGTTGCTTTTTGTATCCTCCTAATGTTCTATCGTTTCTTCCATAAAAAGTGTCCAAGTGAGAATTTTTTTACGAGAGCAAATCCATCGACACCATACAAATTGATTTGGTTCCAAATATAAAGTTGCAATACATACCTTTTGTGTGTTTTACACATTACGGAGATTGAAAAATTGTTCCATCTCTAGTATCCATGTTTTGGGATCCTTGCCATCAAACTTCCTCATGCCGATTTTTGGAAAATGGTGGGTCTTCAATCCAATGTTAGAGTCTATGAAAACATTATAAACATTTCTTTTGTTCTCATCACAAGTTTCCTTTAGTACCCTTTCACCATTAGTGACCATTTCTTGTAGTAACTTATTCAAATTTATCTTCAACTCTTCCATCTTATCATCCATGCCATTCATCTTAGTGGCCATGACATTCATCTTAGCTTCCATGCCATCCATATTAACTTGCATTCCATTCATATTAGCTTCCACACCATTCATCTTGGCTTCATTTACCTTTAGTAAGAGTGAAATTTGTTGTACTTGGTCTTGTAATTTTGATATATCATGTTGCATTTCTTCCACTTGTTCACGAGTCATGCTAGAGCTTTCAAGTTGCTTACTAGGTGTTTCCATTTTATTTTTTCGAGGAATTAATTGAGGATAATAATTCCTCACTATTCCCTTTGAATTCCTTCAAACTAAATTTTCAAACCAATCTTATGCAAAAATTTAAAAAAACTACACACCTTTTTTTTCATTTTGTAAGAGCTCTATCTTGAATTTGTTGTATTTTTGTAACCGTGGATCTCTAATATTGGAAATCTCATCCTTCGGTAGCCCTTTGAATCCTCTTTCTAACCCTACAAGTATAATCAAGATTGGATTCTGCAAGGAAGAGTTATGCCAAATCTCCCATGCTCACTTGATTATAGACTAGTTCAGTAGAGTGAACTTGTACGACATGCCATGTGTCATGGTTTCGACCTTAGTATCTGAAACTGATACAAAAAAAACTACAAGTTGTCCTATTTCTGAAACTTCTTATGAAATTTCAATCTGATGCTCAAAACAAAAGTTTTGACAATTTTTCCCAGGTCACGTATTTGGAATGTAATTCGGGAGTCTATAAAACCCTAACTTCCTTAGATCATATCACCATAAATATAGCGAGACGAGCTCTGAAATTCGAACCCAAAGTTTAGAATGACTTTCTCTCACATGGGTTTTTTGTTTAGCTTCTGAAATGTTGCATAAAAAATGTTATAGCGGAAATTTCACCATGACCTGTTTGGAGTAGCGAAACCCTACAATCCAAAGCTCTGATACCAAATGTTAGGAAACCAGCTCACAAGAAGTTATAAAAGATAGATCAATGCTTATGATTTAGCGTCTTCAAGGGGGAAACCTCCTTTACATTGCACAAATTGTTATAGACATTTTTGTGCCTTGCATCACTGAGCATGAAATGTCAATAATTAAGGGATCCAAAGTCCCTAAACATGTTGTTCCTACCCCTAGAGGAACAAGGCCAGCAAACCACAACAATTCACAGAAGTTCTCCACCTGAAAACACTCAAAAACAAGCCAATTCTGGATCATGTCAACTGCTCCACTGAGCATCTGCACTGAATGTCAACTGCTCCACTGTCTACCTGCGCTGAATGTCAACTGCAACAAAGGCTACCTGCGCTGAACGTAACTGGACAAGTGGCAGGCTCATTTCTCAAGGTGTCAATTCTCAGGAAGCTTCCAAAATGACACTTGCATCAGGGAATTCGACTGGTGATGAGTAAGAGGTTCCAAATCTCCAAGTGGAAGCAAGAACCTCCAAGTGGACTCAAGAACTGAAGTGAGAGAGGACACTAGTCAGTTTCATACCAGCCTCAAGCTGACTCATCCTTTCTCCAAAACTCCTATATATAGATCTCTCTCATGAGGTCAAGGGAGGCTGGATGGTATTGTAAAGAATTGTTGTTGGATTGTAGCTAGATCATTTGGTGTTTATGCTTTTGAAAGGGGCTGAAGAAGGAATTCCTTGCTGCTGGGAAGGAGATGCTGGGTTGGAACCCTATGGGTTGTATCTCTTCTTGAACCCTGTTTATCAATCAATAAAGCTTCTTGGTTCTTTCCTATATGCTGGTGTTTATTGTATGATTTGCATTAGTGTATTTGATTTACTTCTAATCCTGAATCATTTATGAAGATGTATATTTGCCTTTGTATTGTGTCCTTCTCTTGTTGCATGTAGCTGTTCTCTTGTCACAGGTAGCTGTTCTCTTGTGATATCGTGGGAGCAAAAGCGAGGAGGCAAGTAGCTGTGGACACACAAAGGGGAGAGGATTTAGATCGAGGGACAACCGAAAGATAACGGTAAGTCTACCAATCTCCTCTCTTTCATTTTCATAAAGGAAAGAAACCGAAATAGCTGCATTCGTTTGTTTCTAAGGCACTATCACGCCTTAGGTGGATAGGATCGTCCTGAATAGGCATTTTTCCCCACAACAAATTGGCAACTCCACTGGGGAAGAACTTTGTTTTAAGTCATTTTGTTTGAGATTGCATCATTGTTTACTTCATAGACTCAACGGCAACAATCGAACTGCTTTGCAAAGTAGAATGTTGCTGCTTTGATCCTTCACTGGGTTTTTGTCTATGATCTCAACAATGGACTCATAAATGACTTGATGATCCTTTGTGATAGTCTTTAGTACCCTTTCAAAGTATCCCTCTGTTTATACCTTGCTTGTGTTTCTGATTTGGCCTGAAACAGTTGATTTTTGAGCATTTTATGACCCGGAACCCAAGAGAAACGAGAGTTTCTCCTTCAGCGCGACTGCTGTGAAGGCATTCTGCATTTCAGCGCAGGTCCCGTGAAGGCTACCTGCACTGAATGTCAAAACCACAGTGTTGAGGTTGCGCTGAACCAGTTTTGCCTTGTGCAACTGGGGTTCTCTGTTGTCTTTTGCCCTGTTTTGATCTCTGTTTTTGCTGCCTTTAACCAGCATAGGTACCACATCTGTAATCCCTTTTCTTTGCTTGTATTCCGCCTCATTTTTGTACAAAAATACTGTAAGTGTTTTTATGTGTTTGTGGCGTCATTTACAGTTTTCCTTTGCATGAGTAAAGTAATCATCCTATAGCCCTTGATTCAGATCTGATTGATTGATGGATTGTGATCTTAGGAGAGAGTTCATTGGCTGTTTGCAGTTTGATGATACATTTGCTTTTTGCTTATTGGTTTGAGTTTGTCACTTTTGAATGTCAAAACAAGTATTCATTTCGAAAATCGCAAACTGCTTGTAATCTCTTCTACCCTTGTTGATTTTGGAAAAAGTAAACTTGTTTGTTTCAGTCATTTAAAAGAAAATTCAAAATTGTACAAAAAGCTTTCTTTGTAGGCATTTATACTAAGAAAGTGGAAAACAAACACCTGCATTGTGCATTTGCATTTTGATAAGTTTGCATGCTTGATTTAGGAAGAGTGCATTAGATTGTGCTGATTGCTCTTTGAGAAAATATAGTTGCTCTCTTTTCCCTTAGTAGCTAGGATTTTCAAAGGTGAAAGATTATAAAGCTTGCTTATCATCTTAGACTGCATTTAGGAATTTGTACCAATACATCTCGTGGTGATCCTGAAAGACAAACTTTAAAAAGATCAACTTAAAATATATTGAATGAACCTAACAACGCTTTGCAACATAACGCTCACAGTAGAGGTCTAGGTAGAGACGTGTTCCGGCATCGTTAAACGTAGTGACTGTCGATCTCTACGAAGGTGGGTGATTCCTCCTGAGAGACGATAGCACTAATACGGACTTGTGCTCCCACGTACCGTCGCGTATATATTGGGAGACCCCTATAGGCATATATCCTTTATCCTTAGGAAGCCGTGTCGGCCGCCCTACTGATTGCAATGCAGTGAACACAGCATTCACGAAGATCGACCACCCGTACAGTAAAACGTATTCTGTGGTTTTGTGAAAAGTTTGGCACACCCTCTGCCTAGATCTCTAGAGCAGTTTCTTTTGGCCTTTTTCAGACTCTATAACAGAAAAAGTCCAACCGAGCATTTGTCACTTCGGGCTCGTTAAAACATCGAAGGAGACTAGAGTCATCTTTAGCTTTTTCTCGACTCTTTAAAACTGAAAAAGCAAGTTGTGTCTAAAGCGTCATTAACAATTTATTTTAAACGGAACAATCACCCTTTATTCCTGCGTTGATCTTCGAAGTTAGTCTACCTTCATCACAAAGTTCTTGTAGAATCGCTAGGAAATCTCTTGGATAGACTAAATATGTCTGAACAACCGTCGACATCCAGGACTGTGTCATCCGACACAGCAGCGGCAGAGCCTCCTGCTGCTACTCCAACGATGTTCGCTGGTATACCATCTGTCCCAGAAAATTGTCAACAACAAGCTGGAGTCCAATCAGAGACTGTTTCGACGACATGGTTAGTTCCTATTTCTTCATCCGGATTATCATCTGGTATTTCTTATGTTGAAACTCAACAACTTGGTCCAATGTGTCTTCAAAGGCCAATCTACCCTTTAAGCACTGGATTGCCACCATATGGAGGGCAGTATGCCTTTTCATTGTTCCCCCCCGGAGAACAACCATATGGGAGTTTATAACAAAGTTCAGGTCAAACTGGAATTACATCCAGCGGA
Source organism: Pinus tabuliformis (assembly GCA_031772625.1). Classification (NCBI taxonomy): domain Eukaryota; kingdom Viridiplantae; phylum Streptophyta; class Pinopsida; order Pinales; family Pinaceae; genus Pinus; species Pinus tabuliformis. The sequence continues at coordinate 777,549,692 of CM062812.1, read as the reverse complement.
TGGGTACCAATACTGCCTCAGCAACCAAGGGTTGCATATTCAATGCAACTAGTCCACCCTGTGTCGAATGTTGCCACTATACCTGGTATATTGATTGCGTCGCAAGTACAAGCGCTACCTGTTGTATGTCAACCCCAAGTTTCTCAGGTTGCCATACAATAGCCTCTTGTCTCGACAACTCAATCACAACCTCCGGTTAGTGCCTCCTTATCTGGAGTGACTCAGGCTCAAACAAGTACTATGACTCCTCATCTTGGTCAATCATCCAGTATTGGACAACAACAAATGGTCCAACAACCAGAGCTGGTTCAAACTCAACAACCGCAATTCCAGCAATCATATCAAGGACCCGAGCAACAAGTCTTTGTAAGTAATGGGCAACCGTATAATAACGGTTATGCCCATCAAACTTGTCAAAATTGCCAGCATCAAATACATTATGCTGGTATGCAAAGACCCACTGCTCAGGCGATTCCATCTTATCCTGGGTATGCTCTGCCTAACCTGAATCAACAGTTGCCCTTTGTAGCAACTCTAGAATTACCAGATCTAAACCGGCTGACGAATGATCCAATTGCTTATGCCCCTTGGTGGCCAGCGATTCCGCATAAACTTCCATCGGACATTCCTAAATTCAATGGAAATCCAGGTGAAGACCCATCGAATCACGTCATGACTTTTCATCTGTGGTGTTCGTCAAACACCCTGAACAATGATTCGATAAGGCTTCGCCTTTTTCAGAGGACATTGACGGGTCCAGCGGCTAAATGGTATATTGAATTACCTAGAGCCTCTTTTGACAACTTCAGTTCCCTAGCCACGACTTTCTTAACCCATTTTCAATTACCGATAAGGTATGAAACTGGAACGGAAATCTTAACCAAATTCAAGCAGACGACAGCCACACATATATCCGATCATATACATGAGTGGCATCGTCGTCGCAGGATGGTAAAGACTTACGTTCCAGATCGGCTGTTAGCTGAATGGTTTATAAAATCGTTACTTCCTTCCATAACGGAAGATGTGGCCAAGGGGGGAGTCGTAACGGAGGAGCAAGTTATTGCTCGTGCACAATATCTAGACTTAGTATATACTCAGTCCGGCACGCTCTATGATAAAATACCTGACGCCCCTAGACCGGAATTTTCAATTCCTCCTCCTCCTAAATCAAATAGTGACTCTCATGCCGGCGATGGCGTGATTGGCGCAACAGACATGAAATCGACAAAGGCTATATCTAAAAAGGCCCGTATGATTTCTGGTCAAAATGCAAATGAGGAACTTCCTGCCTCGGAAGTAAGTGCCGTGTTGGACGACAAGGGCAAACGACTGAAGCAACCAGGGGGCAAGAAGAAAAAGAAAGGGAGAAAAAGGAAACCCCCTACGGGGTGTCATATATGCGATGAGGATCATTGGACAGCAGATTGTCCATACAAAGCTGAGCTTAAAAGATTCTTTAAGAGTTCGAAAACCTCAGCTGTGTTGACTGATCCGTTTCCAAGCCCGAGAACCGAACTGGTTGCTAATCAAAATGCTTCCCGATCCCAAGTGCTTATGTTGTCTATATCAAAGCAGCAAAATGATGCTTTGACGAGGAATAAGGATTACAGGAATCCAAAGCCGTCGAACAACAAGGCTAATGAACAACCTAGTAGTTCGACAACAACTTTGACCGAAGTTGTGCCACCCATCGTCCCTGGGCCAATGATAAAGTCGCAAAAGGGAGCAGTACACAAATCGACATTTAATCCTTGTGCGAAAATAGCACAGATAGAGGACCTGGCCCAATTGCCATCCGTTATGTCGACACTTGAGGCACCGCAAAATTGCTTCTCCCTAGAGCAAGCTTTATTATCAGCAATAGGTGGAATTGACCCAATGGATTCCAATCTTGTGGCCTTTGATCATAAAGGATATGACCCTCAACCAGCTCAACTAGCTTTCCTTATTCAAGTGAAAGCCCTCAACAAAACTGTTCATCGAACAATTATTGATGAGGGGGCATCTACATGCATTATGTCGATGAGTTGCTGGAAAACTTTAGGATCTCCAACCTTGTCGAGGTCTGCGACAATGTTAAAAGCATTCGACGGAAGGACATATACCCCATATGGTATACTAAATAACTTGAAAGTTGAACTAGAGGGAAAAACAGTAGAAATAGATGTTGAAGTCATCGATGGGAATCTTGATTACAACATCCTACTAGGAAGACCATGGATATGCCATGGCAACTGTTGTGTCGACCTATTTTAGGAAGATTGCATTTCCCTTCCAAGGAGGAATTACAATCGTTGACCAACAAACTTTTTTCCCCAACAGTTCGCAAGTTACGGGAAGCATTCCAATGATCCATGGAAGGAATCATTCGCTCCAAAATATCGGAGTAGGTCTCCTAAAAGACCCTGCCTTAATGGGTACTTTTTCCCTACCGCCTCCGAGTAATCTGGCGGAAGTGGCCACAGTGGAATATGAAACCTTCTACATCTAATGGATTTGGACCCCGAGGACGGTTCTTATCTTGTGTCAACCTCATTAAAAAATGAAACAAATCCCCTTTCTCAAAGGTAAACCTTCATTCCAACCACCGAGTTGAATGCAATGAAGCTTGGGGGGCATGCACCTCGATTTGCATTATTATGCTGGGGGCATGCAAACTTACCGAGCAGTTTTAGCACATAGTTCATGCTCGTTAAAAAATAAACATAAGTCCGAGTAGTGTTTTGGCGCATTCAAGCTCGTTAAAAAATGAACCCATCTCGGTAAATAACCATTGTGTATGTAACCTAATCAACCATAAAAGCCTTGGTCGTGTTTGCACCGTCACCTCCACTTTTCATTTGGCCGATCGTTCACCTCCATATGATTGTTTACCCATTTTGAGGAACAGCTGCGAAGAGTGATTTCACCTAGCCATCCTTATGACACTGCCGTGATTGGAAAATTCCAACCTGTACCTGGAACCAGCTACTAACCCTGTTCATCACTCGTTCCTCAGAAGACGAGTCTTCTTTAAGCTCTTTTCAACTGACTCGTAAAATATGAAAAGATTGCCGAGTTTTGGCCTTCCAGCTCGTTAAACGACCAGAAGAGCTATCCCTCCTCTATATTTTAATCTTTTTTGGACCTGAGGGATTATTGCACAAAAAGATCGAGCGCTTGTTTTGTTCGGCTCGTTAAAAATACCGAAAACTCATCCCTTCTGTATTGTTTTATACTTTTTCGGACTTAAGGGATTAGATGACGAAAAAGGAATTTTGGAGTTAACTTTATATACCTTTTCAGACTCTCTAAAAATGAAAAGGGCCGAGTTTTCCTTGTCGTTAGACTCGTTAAAATCACTAAATAGAGACAAACTTGTCTTTAGACGAGAACGAGTTTCACTATCGCTAGGCTCGTTAAAACATAGTGATGGGCTTGCCCGAAGGGCAGGTTATAGAACAAGCATATGTTATCCTCCTCAAGCTTGACAAAAATAAAGAGGTACTGGTCAGCAATGACTGGGGAAAAATTGGGAAAAATCAAGAAGTCTTTGACGGTAGCAGGTCGCTCTTGAACATGACACTTTTCCTCCGCACCACATCGGGTTGGGTTGTTTCATTCACCAGTCACATCACCATGGTCTCGCCATACCATCCATACTTGGGGTAATGCTACCAATCCATCGCATCAGTGTCGCCATATGTTCAAGAGAAGTCGTTCAGAAAGAGTCAACCGGGTCCCATCCACTGCCATACATTATCCTTCATCCATTCATGACCGCCACCCTGAATCATATGTCATAGATTATTTTCACCTCCATTAAAATCATTAGCTCCGTTCCGTGTCACTGATGTGGGATTCATTAAGGCCCTCCTTTGACGGATCGCTTCTTGTCGACATCAGCTCATTATCCAAGAAGTTGATCTAGGAACAACCCCTTCAGTACTTTGAAGCTTGCATGCCTCAATGGCAAGTTTCTCACTTCCGGCGACAGGTATACCTCAATGACCTTCGACCAGGAGATTTTGCGTGGTGTTCGACGCCAAGTCCTTTATTCACACCACGTGAATTGTACTGCAGTACCTTGAGGGTCATTATCTTTATCGGTGATTCCTCTCGCGCTTGTTAACGGTTTACATCATTGACCGGTAATCAAGCGATGTCTTTCCATGTTCGACTTCAGCGCAATTCTCACATGGATCGACTTGTACTTAGAGTGAAGATCGAACGAGTTTGAAGACCCCGGATCTAGTTTCATCCATCCGGGCTATGATATATATTCAGGAAAATAAAGACATTTGACATGTACATCATTGCAGCAGATGATCATCCTACTCAAAGGATGATAGTTTCGCCAGAATTATCAGTCTACCATCAGACGATCGTCTGTTCTATGTACCAAAATGTATTTATAAAGCTGAGCATGGGAATGCCCGCCTCAGCTAGATCATGAAAGCAGTATGAATCATAATGTATTGTATTGTATCTTATTACAGGTCTCCTCCCAGCAAATGGATGAACCTCAGACTCCCCTGGATAAAGCATTTCACCCGATAAACAGCCTCATACTTTAGGGGGCAACTGTTATAGACATTTTTGTGCCTTGCATCACTGAGCATGAAATGTCAATAATTAAGGGATCCAAAGTCCCTAAACATGTTGTTCCTACCCCTAGAGGAACAAGGCCAGCAAACCACAACAATTCACAGAAGTTCTCCACCTGAAAACACTCAAAAACAAGCCAATTCTGGATCATGTCAACTGCTCCACTGAGCATCTGCGCTGAATGTCAACTGCTCCACTGTCTACCTGCGCTGAATGTCAACTGCAACAAAGGCTACCTGCGCTGAACGTAACTGGACAAGTGGCAGGCTCATTTCTCAAGGTGTCAATGCTCAGGAAGCTTCCAAAATGACACTTGCATCAGGGAATTCGACTGGTGATGAGTAAGAGGTTCCAAATCTCCAAGTGGAAGCAAGAACCTCCAAGTGGACTCAAGAACTGAAGTGAGAGAGGACACTAGTCAGTTTCATACCAGCCTCAAGCTGACTCATCCTTTCTCCAAAACTCCTATATATAGATCTCTCTCATGAGGTCAAGGGAGGCTGGATGGTATTGTAAAGAATTGTTGTTGGATTGTAGCTAGATCATTTGGTGTTTATGCTTTTGAAAGGGGCTGAAGAAGGAATTCCTTGCTGCTGGGAAGGAGATGCTGGGTTGGAACCCTATGGGTTGTATCTCTTCCTGAACCCTGTTTATCAATCAATAAAGCTTCTTGGTTCTTTCCTATATGCTGGTGTTTATTGTATGATTTGCATTAGTGTATTTGATTTACTTCTAATCCTGAATCATTTATGAAGATGTATATTTGCCTTTGTATTGTGTCCTTCTCTTGTTGCATGTAGCTGTTCTCTTGTCACAGGTAGCTGTTCTCTTGTGATCTCGTGGGAGCAAAAGCGAGGAGGCAAGTAGCTGTGGACACACAAAGGGGAGAGGATTTAGATTGAGGGACAACCGAAAGATAACGGTAAGTCTACCAATCTCCTCTCTTTGATTTTCATAAAGGAAAGAAACCGAAATAGCTGCATTCGTTTGTTGCTAAGGCACTATCACGCCTTAGGTGGATAGGATCGTCCTGCATAGGCATTTTTCCCCACAACACAAATGAACAATTATTGGATGATACAAATTACTAAACCACCCTTCTATATATAGGAGTCTAAGGGGTCACAATATAATCAAGCCGACATAAGAGTAATAACATAAGGGCACAAAAATAACAATAGTGGGTTTCTATGGGGCATACTAATAACAATATGGGGAAAATAGGGGCACAACAATAACAATAAGGGATAAAATGAAAATAGTAATGGGGAAATCATTAGTATTATAGGGGCCTAACAATAGCCTTTAACAACATGAAGAGAATAAAATGAACTGACTCTTCCATATAATAATATAAGTCAAAAGGAAAAATATTGATACGTTATTCAACTTAGGATTATAAAAAAAAGTCGTTTCATTAGAGCCAATCATACAAATGGGATTATAATTCCATGATAATCCAATCCCATATGTATTGGGATGCATAGATAGGGAAGCAAAAATAAGGGTAGCCAAATAATGTAACACTAGATTTACTATCAGTGATTTTATTGATGAAGTAGAACTAGATTTAGTTACCTTTGCTATATGTGGAGTCATCTTTGGAAGTCCCCACATGTACATATAGGATTCAATATTCATGGAAATAGCTAACTAATACTACCTCATAATGGACAGTAGAACCTTCACCATAAATGTACACAAGGGAAAGTCTAAACTTTTGTTGCTAAGTCCCTACCAAGCTAAGAATCTTACCAGCTCTAGGGAAAAGTACGTCATACTACTTGTAAGAGAAAATTAGTTTGTATAAGAGTAACTAGCATCAAAGGCATTCATTTACAAGTGTAATGAGAAACAAAAACAGTAATTGTGGCATTTTTAGGGTGGAAGACACATGAGTATGCTGGTATTAATGTGAGCTTGGTGGTCATGTGTTGGAATTGATGATGACGTGTTGGTGTTGAGCATAGCAAAATAATTATGCTAGGGGAAATGATTAGTGGTATGGATGTTGCATTGTTTAGTAGAGAACCATCACAGTAGGAGGTCAAGTGAAGAATTTATAAGGTATTGTATCTATGATGAGTGTATTGTCCAAAATTTCAAGACATCTCTATCCTTGAATGTCTCCTCAGATGCATCCAGAAATGACACAATTGTTGAGTGGTCAGAGAGAGATTTCTAATTGTATATGGTGACTCAAAAACCTCCTAGGGATGAAGGAGATATGGCCAGTTAAATCTTTCTGAGGGATGAAGTATTGGCAAAGTTCTGACCTCAAACATTTTGGTTAGCCTGGTGCTCAATTCGAGCTAGTCAGGGGTAGGGACTAGTCAGTGGTCAAGAGTAAGTGTAGGAGCTCAGTTGGAAAATGGGATAACTATTTTGATCAAGACTTTTGTGGGACCAAAATTGAATATACATTTGGCATATGAAAATTTGCTGATAAGGACATTAGGTGACACAACTTGAAGGATGCCATGTAGAATTTATGTTAGTTTTGGGTAATGTGGGAGCTCACGAAGAGGACATGTGACACTTTATGATGATGAAACATGACATGCATATTTGGCACTTTCAGGTGACCAATCAGCCCAAAAATTGATGACATGTGGCATCACACATAGTAGGACATGTGGCAGTTAGTACAAGTGGCACACATGATCTAAGTAGTCAAAATTCCGAGGGATGGTATGTGTCAAGGTTTTAGTGTTAAGCGTCAAGGGCCTTTTGGGTTGTGTAAAGTGTTTTAGCCTATGAGCTCAGTTAAAAAGGAGTTGAGGGCTTATTCCAAAAGGGTGTGAGACTACAAAAGGCCTTAAATGGGTTGATATCGTCTTTAATATTGTGTGCCATATTTGACCATGCTCGCAAAATATGACATTGCTCTACAGATGCTAATGGGTCTTGAACGAGAAGGCATCCAATTTAGTATTGAGTGTCGTATTTGGTGAAGTTTTCCATAGCTATAGACCTCTATAGTTGGAGCTGAGAAACTTGAATGGGTCTGTAGCATATTTGATGTAGAAAGTCTTATTCGAATTTTGCACCAAATTTCACAATCCACTAGAAACATAGCTGAAGAAAATGATAGTTGTTCACAATACAGAATTAAGGTTGTAAGGATAACAATTTGGAGAAAAAGTGATTGACTCTAGAATAGAAATAATGTCACGACCCTTGGTCATTTACCAAAAGAGTTAAGTTTGATGGAGCAACAATAGTTTTTATAGAAGATCAAATACATGCATGGAGAGTCATGTTGTGGAATTAAAATCACTGAGAGTGTGATATTTATTTTCTTCTTTAGACCTTAAGAGTCTTAGAGTGTTATACCTTAGTGTTCCTCATGCCATGAAGAATTCAATGGGGAAAAATGGCCCGAGGAGTAATGAAGATTAGACGAAGCTCAGAAAGAAATGTTCAAGTACATCTCGATCCCTCTGAGCCTTAAAGAGATGTAATGGAGAGTCCTGCTAGTGTTTTGTGATTGAAAACAAATAATTTAATTAAGGGGCTCTTTGAGTTTGTATATTGTATTGATATTCAATTATCAGAATGGAAAAACAAGAAAAAACATTCTCTAATCAATTCATATGTAGTGACTAAGACATGATAGCGTAACGGTAAGCCATACTAGGTTCCACTCTCACACAAAGTGACACACAAAATTTCCAGCATTGATCCACATATAATGTTTTAATAAAAATAAGGATTATTGAAGTGAAATGTGGGAGGAATGCAACATTGTTGAGTGTGGAGAGCTCTATCTGGGAGCATGTTGTAGAAGAGAGGTGAAGTTTTGATGAGTATGAAGGCTGAGAGTGGGTATTTGCAGACAATATGATGACCAATAGTTGTTGTTTGTGTAGTTATTATGAGTAGGGTTTTTGAAGTGTAGGAGGGTGGAATGCATGAGATAATGGTTTTTGATGTGTTGAGGGATGAGAAGAGACAATTATGGATGTTGTTATAAAGGGAGTAGATTTTGCAATTACAGTGAGTAGATATCAGGCAGAGTGAGTTCCAAAAGAAAGTGGTGTAAATTCCTTATGGAATGTAGGTTGGGGATTCTATCTGAGTGGATGTATGAAGGATAGCTTGTATGTTGGTTCCTCCTGCATGTTGGTTCTTGCATAAATACATGAATTTGGTGCTCTTGGCAAGTTGATCATGTGTCTACAAAAGAGGTAGTTGGTGGTTCGTACTGGTAGATGCTAGGAAAACATTCTTAAGGGTGTTTTTTCTTCAAATGAGTGGTGACTCACAAATATTGATTTAAATAGAGTATGGGATCATATCTTACATCATAAAAAATAAATATTGGTGGTTTTTTACTTCTGGGTTTCCATGTTAAATATCTACATTCATATGTTTATGCTACTCATGGTGTTTTTATGTATACTCATGTACTGGTGTCATTTGTTGCTTGGAATGATATGTTGGTGGTTGTTCACATGAATTATTGTGAAGATTAAATGAAAATAAATATATCCATAAAACTTAAAATAGGCTTTGATACTAATTGAATAACCACCCTATTAGAATTAATTATTATTTTCAACAATTGGTATCATAGTCAGTTCATTTAGGGACAACTTAACCACTTGAAGGTAGATGAAAAGGAAACACGGCTAATAATGTATGGATTATATGAAAAGGAGTACTATTGTTGTACAGATAAAATTATGACCTTTGGAGACGTAGAATTGAAATCTATTTAATGGCTTAATATTTTTATATATAATTCTCTATAGTGAATGGAGTAAGGAGTGAGCTTGATAGTGAAGAAAGAAATAATATCTTGAAGGGACTATTAGAATCAGACTCCAACAATGTGAGCCATTACGAGATGAAAAAGGAAATGATAAATGATCTACATTATATCTATGGAGGAGAAAGGAAAAAGACACTAGAGATGGAAGAATATTCTTTCTACTCCAATAATGAACCAATTCTTCAAAATGAGACTTCCACAAGAAGCCTTGCTACTAAATATACATAGAAGAAGATAAGAGGAACAAGAAAACATATCAAAGGAAAGATGACCAGAAGATTGAATAGCTTCCTTCCAATATGAAATTTGTTTCTCATCATTATAAAGAGGATGATGAAGAAGTAGAAGAGAGACTAGGTTATTCAAAATGTAAGCGATTATTTTATTGTAAATGTAAAGAAATATGCCAATCGTGATCTAGATGTTATTGTGCATTATCAGAAGATAGAGATAGTCGTACCTATAGTAGTTATGAAGAAGGACCTAATCTTGTAGAAATAGTTGATGAGGACGCCTCTCAAGAAGAGGAAGGAACACTACTTATACAAAATGAAAATAAATCCCATGAGTGTTCATCCACAGGAGAGAATGGAAGCATCCCTAGAAGTGATGAAGAAGGAATGATTCTTAGACCCATACCAGATTCCTTAGGTATAGAGAGGGATCTAGGTCCTACTTGTGATTATGTTAACACATTTGATAGCACAAAAAAAGATTTATATGAAAGGATCTACTTTAAGAAAAATATCATCTTTTCTCTCGAAGAGATCACGAAGCTTTAAAAATAAAATCTCAAAAAAAAAGAGTAGTTGCAAAAATATGATCTTGAGAATGATAAGTTGAGAAAACAAATTGTTAATCTAAATTCTCAATAATAAGAAGCCAACAAGTTGAATGAGATATCAAGAAACTAGTTGAATGAAAGAGAAGCCTATGGTGAGAGACTACAAGTCGAAGTAGTCTCATCGAGACACAACATAGAAAATTCCATTAAAGAGGTATCTCAATATCAAAAGCTTGAAAATGGCTCCAAGGTCTTGGATGAGATCCTCAGTAAGCATAGATCCTCTCTCATCGAGAATGGCTTTGATTTCAATGAATATTTAAGATTTAAGAAAGAAGAAGGGAAAGAATCATCTAGCCAAGCTTATGCAGTTAAAGGTACCAACAATAATAAAGGCAAATGAATTTTTATGCAATAGGAACAATGAGGAAAAAAACAAAAAAAGTAGTAGCAACAAACTATCAAACAATAACAAAGGCAAATGGAGATGAATGACCTCCATTAGAAGCAACAACAATAAGGAGATAATGTTGCACGTCAACAAAAAAATAGAAAGGAGCATTAATGAATTGTCTAAGGAAGAAATTCAAATGGCCACTGAGAGAAAATGAAGGACCATCAAAGGTCCTTTCCACTTCAAGGAAATATTTATTAATAATAATGTATCTTCACGTATAAAAATATGTTTCATTGTAATTGTCTTTCTTACAACAATTATGGGCATAAATCCATAGACTGCGAGTTGCATGCAAGAAAAAAAAATGTGTTAGGTGGTAGAGGCACAAGAATGCATAAGATGTGCTTGAGAAAAAATGGTAAGGGCAACAAGAGAGATGATAATTACCCAAGGAATGGGTATGATAATAGTGAGCTAAGATATGATGGAGATGTTGTCAAGTATAGAAATCATTTTTCCCCTTTTTTGTGCCATGTTGAATGCTACAAATATGGAATTTCAGGCTTAAGAAACGAGAATTTCAATATGGGAGGACAAGGAATCACTCATGGAGTGTGCAACAAAAAGTGGTAAGTTGGCCATTGAAGAAATAAATAAATAAAAAAGGCAGATGAATGCCAATTTGTCTTTAGTGCATAGTGTAAAGGAAATAGGTCGAATAGTAGAGTAATAAACCATGAGAGCATGATATTTTTTAAGGATTCAAATAGTATTCTTATATATAGTATTATAGGAGACTATTATATTTTGGAAAATCATGCATATAGAATGTAGGAGAATATTCAATAAAAAACATGTAATTTACTATTAAAATTGGTAAATATTTGGTGAGTATCATCAACTTAATCATATATATGTAGACAATAGGAAAAAATTTAATCCAATGTGTGAATATGTTTTCATAAGATGTCCGAAAAAAGACAATTAGTAAAATTACACCCCTAAAAGTTTGCGTTCATTAGAGAGTTTATTTCTCTCTAAATGAAAGTGAGATAAAATCCAAAACTTGTGATCCTTACATTCATGCGGGGAACCCATCTATGATTATCATGTAAAATGTGCGCGAGCTTTAATAACAAAGACAGAAGAAAAAAATTTAATTCTTCTTTGCAAGTGTTATCACTCAGATTTTCCTTTGAAGATATTGGAAGAAGGAAAAGATCCAAGGTAACCACACACCAACTTTTAAGTATAGAATCTAGCCAATCTATACTCAGAGAGGGCTCTCTCTTTATGATTTAGCTTTGTTTGTTAAGGTATTAGGCTAGTTATGAAATCTTGGGGTTTTCATTTTGGTTGTGTGGTGGAATTCAAAAGTAGACGGGTAAAACAAAGTATTTTAGGCCATTGGGTTATGGAGTCAACTACATATGGCTAAACTAGATTTGGATGATTCCACAAAGGAGGGCTTCACAGGGCAAGATAGCTAAACAAGGATCAAATGGTAACTTGAAAGAATGGAATGGCTTTGAAAGGGATGAAGGGCGGTTAAGAATCCTTCAAAATGTTTCAAAAGGAGGGAAATTGAATGATCACTAATAAAAAGCAATTAATAATTTCTTACTAAATGATCAAAATGATAAACTAAGAAGCAAAGAGCAGTTAAGAATTCCTTGCCTATGATAGTTTAGAGGAAAACATTTAGAATAAAAACGACTTTAAAGACAGATTGCAATTAAGAACTTTTTGAAATATACTTTTTCATTTTAATATTCAGACATGAACACAAGTGAAATATTAAACTAGAAAACAATAACACATGAGATAAAGAATACTTATTTGTCTAATGTTTGACACATGAATCCTGTAAGAAGTCCCTTGCTTTATTGCTTCATCTAGCTAGCCATACAAGAGTTGATAAACATCTTTTCTTTTCCAAAATAATAAGTCTATAGAAATGTCTAAGAATCCACCCCAAAATACTTCAAATGAAGAAGTATTTATACTAATTGTAAACTGAAATATCTTGAAAAAATATCAAGATTAGTTTCACAAATATCTCCAACTGTTTACATTAATAGAACTTAAATAAAGGACATTCAAAACTAATGAATCTATTTGGCACTATTCTTATTTATTTATGGTGACAAATAAGGGAAATTTGAATTTGATAGTAGCTCTTAGTTGATGATGAGGCATCCCAGTCACTAATTGCATCCTTCCTTTGTGCATTCTGCTCCAAAAATTATGAAAGTTTAGGGTCCAATGATACGCTTGTATATCTCAATCCATGATAGATATGTAAAATGTGAAGAGGTTTTTGTAGATAGGAATCGTTTTGAGATAAACCTCTCTCAGTTTCCCAAAATGCATCTTCAGCGGTTCACAATTTTCACTGAAAAAAGATGTCAAAAACAAGACTTTGCATAAACTGAAAAATAGGCTGTGAAGAAATGCACTTATCTCCCTCTTGGTAATACCCGTGTAAAACGTGAGAGATATTTTTGTGGATTAGCCTTTTAGGAACAAAAACCTCCTCCATTTGCTTGAAATACTTCTTGGATTGGCCACAATAGTTTTTGTAAAACTATGACTTAAACAAGAAATTTCTTAAGAATGTATCATTTCTGCTCTGATTTCATCTTTTAACCTTAAATTCCTTTCAATTTTTTATAGTTTTGCTTTGGATAAACTTCATTGTAGCTGGTGAAAGTGTTTTCATCTTTTTTTAACCCTTAATGTCTTAATATTTGCTTTTATTGTTTACTGTTTACTTTTTACTTTTACTGCTCTGTTTTTTCATCTGTCTTCACTTTGACATGAATTTGTATGCTCTATTTTGTAATTGTCTTCCTTGCTGTTTATCTTCATGCTAGCTGATTTATTTGACTTGGTCTTCAATCCAATACTCTTTAATCCTGATACACTTTTAACTATTCTTTACTGTCTTTTACCTTTAATGTGTAGTTTAGGTTTTTACTGTTTGTTTCAATAGTAAATTATTCGATTTAGTGTTTCCTTTGCTTGGCTTTTTACTATATGTTTTATCTTCCATCTCTGTTTGAATAGATTTGATAACAATCTTAGAGTAAACAGGTCTTATGAGTAGTATTAAGGCTGTTTATCCAAGGTTGTGGTCTTCTCATCACCTGTATAATAAAAGAAACTGTTAAGAAAGCATTGGCTTGCAGGGGAGGTCAAAAAGGTTTTATTTGAGCTTGAAAGGTCTGTGGAGTGAGTCTAGAATGATTTTCAGGAGGTAAACGATGCTCAAATTAGTTAATAGGGGCTTCAGGTGGCGCATATGGGTTACATAGGGTTTTACAACACAATCAAGTGAAAACGAGCAAAACTGGGGTTTTTGTGTTTAAATGGGTAAACGGTTGATATTGGTGGGTAAGCTTTGAATGAAAAATGGGAAATTTGTCATGTGCAGAGAGTGGGAAGTAGGGGCAGTAAGTGGATTTCATCGCACCGCTTTTTCGAGGCGAGTGGTTTTGGATCTAGACTGAGCGATTCCATACGATGAGTGACGCGTGGTGATGGCACTGTTTAGAAAACCACTCGCCATCGCATGCTGTCGTTCAGTCATGGAGGGCTGCGCGATATGCAAGAAAACTGGTAGATCTGAGGGACTTGATCAGATGACTATCCAGGAGATGAGATGGCGAGAGTTTAATGGAGGGCGGGCCCAACACAATTAAAGATTTTTTAATCATATCGGGAGCAACGTGATTGGTCGGGAAAGTTATCAATTAACAGTGGGGGTTAATTAATCCTTAATTAATGTGGTGGGGTTTGGGGCTATTAATTAGTTATAGATTAACTAATTAATCCCAATTAATTTTGTGTTATGATTATATTTTAACCAAGGGGCGATATATGTAAAATTTGGGGATTTTGTATAGTTATAGTAATACAGGAATGGGTAGATTTTTATAGGGAAAATAAATAATACAAGTTAAAAGTTAATATGATCAAATGCATGGAAAAAGTACTAAGTTTAAACATTTCATATATATATTTGAAACTTAGACTAAGTTAAAAATGGGGGTTTTATGGAAAATATTTTAAAATTCCTAAGTAAAATTAGGATTTTACTTAGGAAAACTTTATCAAGGGAATGTATGACTTTATGAAGGGGTGTGATTATTGATGAATATGGTTAAGTGTTTAAGGTATTATAAATCATTGGGCTGAGGGTCCGGTCCCTCCAGAGGTCAAAGAAATGCTATGAGCCCCTCTAATTTGATAGATACCTTGGCACTTAGGGGAAATTAGTGAAAATTTAGGGGGAAATGAGTAGGAAAGTTAATTATTTTGACTTTTCTTGCTGGATGTGCCTTCAATGTGATGTAGGCCTTTTCCTTGTGATGAAATTAAAATATTTACACATTTAAAATCATCATTCACCATATATCATTTTGCAACCATCATCTACTTACCCTACCTACATTAACCTAACATTTTTAGTTCTTTATTTGGGTGCACTTAGACTAGCAAACCCTTATCAAGCTTTCTTTTCTTTTACATGGTGATGGCTATCCAAGTCTACACTTATTACATCCAAGGGCTCAGATTAAACTGTTGAGATCATTTTTCACTCTACCTATCTACTTATCTGCAAACATTACACTGTTTGGTCAGATCTTTATTCTCTACTTCTAAAACATGAAATTGAAATATGAACTAGCCAAGCTTAAACTATTTGACTAATCATGAATTGTGGCATAGATGAAAACATGCACACAAGTTTTATTGTACAAAAGTAAAAGAGTAGTGGCATTTAGACTTGCACACATTCCTTGCTCTTTATTTTTGTTAGGGTTCATTTTCTTTCATTTTTTTGACCATCTTTTAGTCTTTTTACCCTTTGATTTTTCTTTTAGGGTATACCCTCTTTACATTTTTTATTTTTTTATTATTCACAAATATGAAAAACATTTGCAACAAGCAAAGGTATGAACATATTTTAGAGTTAAACCAAGTCAATCATGATATATGACACCTATTGGTATAGGGGCACAACAATGGCTCCACTTAGGGATGGATTTCCCTGGTGGAAAGTGAGGAATAGTAGATCAGAGGCCTTTTGAATGACTGTGACTATGCTCTACAATCTTCTTTGCTTGCTGCTTTATTGTATGTATGACAGTGAAGCTTCTGAAGCTTAAGGCCTTCTCTTCGGGCTTCAACTCCAAAAACTTACTATACAATCAACACCGAACCTTTATTCTACCTTCTCGAATCCCATTTGAGCACCTTGTAACTTAGGTAGGAATCTTTAGTCTTGGTATTTTTATCAAAAATCTTCTTAACCTTTTCCTACACGATTTGAGATTTTACCTGAAACTAAAAGGTGCTGCAACCTTCTAAACAAATTAGTAAATCATCAAGATCTTAGGGCCTTTTGATTAGATTCAAATATTTTAGGATTTATTTCATAATCTAATTGAATCCTACCTACTCTATATTGTTTGAGAATTAGGTTGATTTAAATGATACAAAAATGCCAATGAATCCAATCAAGCAACTGCAGAAACAAATGAACTACTTGACTGATTGTTAGTAAAATCAGAAGCATAATTTGATCATGTACCCACAAAACCAAAGTTGTGATATATAAAGGCCATTGCTGATTTCTTTGGTCCTCATAGAGAAAACGTGTTAAAGAATTTGAGTTGAGAAGAACCTCCATATAATCTGCTATAGGATCAACAAAATAATAAAGTTGTGATAGTTTCTTCTGGGCCTTCATTGTCTAATTTATCAGCTATATCGTCAATACTAAACATTGAAACTACTTCCTCAATCTTGCTCTTGAAAGCATAATCATCCTCAATCTGCAAATCAAAAGGTAGTACAATTTACTCATGTTTTGGAGAAGGAAGATTTTGTAAGAATTCTTTAGAATCTCAGAAATTATATGACTGAATTTGAGAATGCAAAAGTTTATTTTCATTTTCATATTTTTCAGCAACTAAACTAAGAAAACACATATTAGTTCTATGAGAGTTTTTTTCTTGTTTTGACCAATTTAAACACAACTCTTAAAAAATATTCATCAAGTTGAAATTTTGATAACGCATCCCTAAATTCATTGAACTCATCCTTGTATTTATTTAAAATTTCATGAGATTAAAGATTTTCCACAAACCCTGTCATTGTGTATCACTATTAATGCTTTGGAATATGGATTATTTGGTTGTGGAATTGCTCTGAAATTTGAAGCTTTGGATCTTTGAACAATGTAGTCTTCATTATTTGGGGCTTCTTGATTGGAAACTCATCATCAATAGAGTTAGAAGAATGATGCTCAAATGTGCAAGGAGATTTTATATTTACAACTTTCAAAAGAGAATAATTAAAAAATTATTCTAAAATGTTCTCTAAAATACAATATACATTTGAAAAGTCTATCAATTTAGAAACAACATAATGTCTTGGATAACAATCCAAGTTTAAAGCCTAATCTTTTCGTATTTTTCTTTCAGGTTTATTCCTCTAGTGGAGTCTTAGTTGTGAAATCGATGTGGAGTCGCCAAGTGGATGATTCTAACCTTTGTGTGTTTGATCACTATCCACCATCATAGATCAGATCTAAACCTTTAAAATAATTCTAAAGAAAAATAGTAAATAACTTCGAATCATTCCTTTAAGATACATAAAATATTTAATTTAGTGCTTTCTCAAAGGCGTATTTTAACTGAGGATTTGTTCTTCCCCAGTGGAGTCGCCACTATGTTATCACTTAGATTTTCCTTTGAAGTTATTGGAAGAAGGAAAGGATCCGAGGTAACCACAAACAAACTTTTAAGTATAGAATCTAGCCGATCTGTGGTAAGAGAGGGCTTTCTCTTTATGATTTAGCTTCGTTTGTTAAGGTATTAGGCTAGTTATGAAAGCTTGGGGTTTTGATTTTGATTGTGTGGTGGAATTCAGAAGCAGATGGGTAAAACAGAGTATTTCAGGCCATTGGGTTATGGAGTCAACTATAGATGGCTAAATTGGATTTGGATGATTCCACAAAGGAGGGATTCACGGGGCAAGATAACTAAAGAAGGATCAAATGGTAACTTGAAAGAATGGAATGGCTTTGAAAGGGATGAAGGACAGTTAAGAATCCTTCAACAAGTTTCAAAATGAGGGAAAATGAATGATCAGTAACAAAAAGAAACTAAGAATTTCTTACTAAATGATCAAAATGATAAACTAAGAAGCAAAGAGAAGTTAAGAATTCCTTGCCTATGATAGTTTAGAGGAAAACATTTAGAATAAAAATGATTTTAAAGACAGATTGCAATTAAGCACTTTATAAAATATAGTATTTTGTTTTAATATTTAGACATGAACACAAGTGAATATTAAACCAGAAAACAATAACACATGAGATAAAGAATACTTATTTGTCTAATGTTTGACACATGAATCCTGTAGAAAGTCCCTTGCTTTATTTCTTCATCCAGCTAGCCATACAAGAGTTTATCAATAGCTTTTCTTTTCCAAAATAATAATTCTATAGAAATTTCCAAGAATCCGCCCCAAAATACTTCAAATGGAGAAGTATTTATACTAATTGTAAACTGAAATATCTTGAAAAAATATCAAGATTAGTTTCACAAATATCTCCAACTGTTTACATTAATAGAACTTAAATAAAGGACATTCAAAACTAATGAATCTATTTGGCACTATTCTTATGGATTTATGGTGACAAAGAAGGGAAAGTCAAATTTGATAGAAGCTCTTAGTTGATGATGAGGCATCCCAGTCACTAACTGCATTCTTCCTTTGTGCATTCTGCCCGAAAAATTATACAAACTTAGGGTCCAATGATATGCTTTTATATCTAAATCCATGCTAGATATGTAAAAAGTGAAAGAGGTTTTTGTATATAGGACTGCTTTTGAGATAAACCTCTCTCAGTTTCTAAAAATTTAGCTCCATCTGTTCACAATATTATCTACAAAATGATGTCAAAAACAAGACTTTGTAGAAATTGAAACATAGGTTGTGAAGACATTCACTTATCTCCCTCTTGGTAATACCTATTTAAAATGTGAGAATGGCTTTTGTATATTAGCCTTTTAGGAACAAAAAAATCCTCCATTTTCTCAAAAAACGTCTTGGATTGGCCACAATAGGTTCTGCAAAACTATGACTTAAACGGGAAATTTCTGAAGAATCTACCATTTCTGCTCTGATTTCATCTTTTAACTTTAAATTCCTTTCAACCGTTTTTCACTTTTACTTTGGATAAACTTCATTGTAGTTGGTGAAAGTGTTTTCATCTTTGTTTAACCCATAATGTCTTCATGTTTACTTTTACTTTTTACTGTTTACTTTTTACTTTTACTTCTCTGTTTTTTCATCTGTCTTCACTTTGATATGAATTTGTATACTCTGTATTGTAATTGTCTTCCCTACTATTTATCTTCATGCTAGCTGATTTATTTGACTTGGCCTTCAATCGGATACTCTTTAATCCTGATACACTTTGATTGTTCTTTACTGTGTCCTTTTACCTTTAATGTGTAGTTTAGGTTTTTACTGTCTGTTTCAACAGTAAATTGTTTGATTTCTTGTTTCCTTTGCTTGTATTTTTACTGTATGGTCTATCTTACATCTTTGTTTGAATAGATTTGATAACAATATTGGAGTAAATAGGTCTTATGACTAGTATTAAGACTGTTTATCCAAGGTTTTGGTCTTCTGATCACCTGTACAATAGAACAAACTGTTAGAAAAGCATTGGCTTGCAGGGGAGGTCGAAAAGGTTTCATTTGAGCTTGAAAGGTATGTGGAGTGATTCCAGAAAGATTTTAAGGAGGTAAACCATGCTCGAATCGGTTAATAGAGGCTTCAGGTGGTGCAAATGGGTTACATAGGGTTTTACAACACAATCAGGTGAAAACAAGCAAAACTGGGGTTTTTGTGTTTAAACGGGTAAACTGTTGATATTAGCGGGTAAGCTTTGAATTAACAGTGGGAAATTTCTCATATGCGGAGAGTGGGAAGCGGGGGCAGTAAGCAGATTTCATCACACCGCTTTTGGGAGGCGAGTGGTTTTGGAGCTAGACCGAGCAATTCCATATGATGAGCAATGCGTGGCGATGACACTGTTTAGAAAATTGCTTGCCATCGCACGCTATTTTTCAGTCACGAAGGGCTGTGCAATATGAAAGAAAACCATCAGATCCGAGGGACTTGATCAAATGGCTATCTGGGAGATGAGACGGTAGGAGTTTAATGGATGGCGAGCCCAACACAATTAAAGATTTTTTAATCATATCGGGAGCAACGTGATTGGTCGGGAAAGTTATTAATTAACCATGGGGGCTAATTAATCCTTATTTAATGTGGTGGGGGGTCGGGGCTCTTAATCAGTTACAGATTAACTAATTAATCCCAATTAATGTTGTATTATGGTTATATTTTAACCAAGGTGCAGGATATGTAAAATTTGGGGATTCTGTATAGTTATAGTAATACGGGAATGGGTAGATTTTTATAGGGGAAATAAATAATATAAGTTAAAATTTAATATGATGAAATGAATGGAAAAAGTGCTAAGTTTAAACATTTCATATATATATTTGAAACTTGGGCTAAGTTAAAAATGAGAGTTTTTATGGAAAATATTTTAATTTTCCTAAGCAAAATTAGGATTTTACTTAGGAAAACTTTATCAAGGGAATGTATGACTTTATTACTGGGTGTGATTATTGATGAATATGGTTAAGTGTTTAAGGTATCATAAATCATTGGACTGAGGGTCCAGTCCCTCCAGAAGTCAGAGAAATGCTCTGAGCCCCTCTAATTTGATAGATACCTTGGCACTTAGGGAAAATTAGTGAAAATTTAGGGGAAATGAGAGGGAAGTTAATTATTTTGACTCTTCTTGCTTGATGTGCCTTCAATGTGATGTATGCCTTTGCCTTGTGATGAAAGTAAAAGATTTACACATTTAAAATCATCATTCACCATATATCATTCTGCAACCATCATCTACTTACCCTACCTACTTTAACCTAGCATTTTTACTTCTTTATTTGGGTGCACTTAGACTGGAAAATGTTTATCAAACTTTCTTTTCTTTTACATGGTGATGCCTATCTAAGTCTACACTTATTACATCCAAGGGCTTAGATTAAACTGTTGAGCTCCTTTTTCACTCTACCTATCTACTTATCTGCCAAGATTACACTGTTTGGTCAGATCTTTATTCTCTACTTCTAAGACATGAAATTGAAATATAAACTAGCCAAGTTTAAACTGTTTGACTAATCATGAGTTGTGGCATAGATGACAAGCTGGACACAATTTTTATTGTACAAAAGTAAAAGAGTAGTGGCATTTAGGCTTGCATACTTTCCTTGGTTTTTCTTTTTGTTGGGGTTCATTTTTTTTCATTTTTTTGACCATCTTTTATTCCTTCTACCCCTTTATTTTTCTTTTAGGGTATACCCTATTTACATTTTTTAATTTTTTATTCTTCACAAACATGAAAAACATTTGCAACAAGCAAAGGTATGAACATATTTTAGAGTTAAACCAAGTCAGTCATGACATATGACACCTATTGGTATAGCGGCATAACAACAACGAAAGAAAAAAATCTAGCAAGAAGATATGGGTGAAGAAAGAGGATTTCCTTTTAGGTTTGCACAACAAAGATAAATCCAAAGAAAGGGTAAATAACATTCTAGTAAGAGATCCTCCTATCAACACTCAGTTTTCCAAGATGTGGAAGAAAATTGATTAACCTATATAGTTAGGGGGAGTATATGCACATTATCTCTTCATTAAAAGGAAAGGAATGGCTTGAAATGAAGACAAATAAATCAAATGCATCCGTGAAGAAGGAATATATAGATTTGTGCATCTGAAGGATTGAGGTATGATTAATTCAATTTATTGTTATAAAGATAAATTATTTATTTATACATATTAATATTTCAGGAATAAGTAAAATAGTAGCTAGCATGGTTCAACGGGGAGTATATAAAAACATTTCATGTTGCATGAAGAATATAACTATAGTGGAAGTGTGGATTGATAAGGAACCCAAAACAAGAACATGTCGTT
This sequence comes from Pinus tabuliformis, assembly GCA_031772625.1. Taxonomy (NCBI): domain Eukaryota; kingdom Viridiplantae; phylum Streptophyta; class Pinopsida; order Pinales; family Pinaceae; genus Pinus; species Pinus tabuliformis. Next base: position 777,528,056 of record CM062812.1, on the reverse strand, counting down.
AGGATCAGTCTCCAAGCACAAGCAAGAAGGAAAATGAAAAGTGATATAAAAGAGAGAGAATATGATTAGGGGGAGCTTCACTATTTGTAGAAGTGAGCATCATCCATCAGACTCAAAAAGAGTTTATTGCTTGAGGTAATAGAGGAATTGAATATATAAAATGAAGTACTCTTATTTTGTTTAAATGGGAAATTTGTTTGTGCCTAATTTCCATGAGTTCACGAAAACAAGTAGTTTCCTTTGCATGTTCTTGGTTACCATTTGGGATTGCTATGTTAATTGGTAGCTCTTGGTTTAGTTGGAGTAACCTTGTGTTTTGTGGAAAACTCATCTTTAGGAGATTTCATGGATGTTTTCTATGTGCATTATCGAATTGTTATGAAATCATTGACACTATTGGTGCTCTTTAATAAAAAATCCCTAGTTGTAGAAGCACAATATTACGGGGAGCAGGCAGGGAGTGTTTTTCATGAATATGCACAGAAGTGGATATAGTCACTCAAGTAGGAGAAATAGTGGAAGAGTAAGCCAAAATTCATCAATAAAAATTGGTATTTGCAACAACAACAATACCACTTGTAGTGTGGATTATTACAAAGATGCAGTAGCAAAAGGGAAATATAGCAACCACAAAGTTTCAAGAATAGTAACAAGTACAAGCAGTCACTAGGATACTTGTTCTTGATAGTAGGATTTGTTATCCCTCTACATTGATGTCATAAATGGATGTTTTTCCTCCATGTATAAATAAAAGGAAAAATATAATATCAGGAGAGAAATATTAGCTCTTGAAGAAACATTTGAATAGAGAAGTGAGAAAAATGAGTTTCTCGTAAGGATATAACACATCAAGCATGCAACCCTTTGTCATTGATGTAAAAGGGGGAGTGAAAAGTGATCTGCCTCAAGGAAAAAGAAATATCAACCATAGAGGGAGAGTAGGACATAATGCAAAAGATGTGAATGAGTCATTCTGAGGTTGATTGTACATGACGAGTGATCATCATTAAGGAGTTTCCATCAATGCCAAAGGGGAAAATTGCTGGCATTGTTAGGTTGAAAAATGCATCAATTTGTTTCCATTTATGTCAAATTGTTGGTAGTGCATTGGAATTGATGATTGCATGTTGGTAATGTGCATGGAAAGATAATTCTGATAAGTGAAATGGTTAGTGATCAGGAAGTTGTAGTATTTAGTAGAGAACCATCATAGTAGTAGGTCAAGTGAATAATCTATAAATTATTACAACTATGATGAGTGTATGCATTAGGCATTGAACGCATCATTATCCTTGAATACCTACTCAAATGCTCCTAGAAATGGCTCAATGGGTTAGTGCTTGGAAAGAGATTTCCAACAATATATGGAAGCTTGAAAAACTTCCAAGAATGAAGGAGATATGTTTGGCCAAACCTTTCTAAGTGCCAAAGGGTTACAAAATTTCCAACCTCAAAATTCTAGGTTGTTGTGGAATTCAAGTCAGGCTAGTTGAGGGTCAGGACTAGTCAGTGGTCAGGATCATTTACAAGATCTCAACTAGGAAATGGGTTGACCATTCTAACAGTTAGCATTAGACATTTCACATATGACAATTAGTTGACAAGGATAGGAGGTGGCACCACTTCGGTGAGGCCACGTCGAATTACCATTATTCTAGGATAATGTGGCAACTGATGAAGAGGAAATGTGGCATTTAAGGATGACAACATGTGGTTCACAGACTTGGAAATTTTGGGTGGCCAAGTGGGATGAAAATTGATGACACATGGCACCACTAAGAGAAGAAAATGCAATTGGTCCATGTTCTAGACATGCAGTCAAAATTCCCAATGATGGTATGTGCGAACATTTTAGTGTTAAGAGACGAGTACCTTTTTGGCTGTTTCAAGTGTTTTAGCCTACAAGACAAATAAAAAAGGAGGCTAGCGATTATTTAAAAAGGTTTTGAGAGTGTAAAAGGCCATGAATGAATTGTTAAATTCTTTAGAATTGTGTGTTGTATTTGATCGTGCTCATTATGACATTGCTTTACAAATATTTTTGGGGCTTGAAAAATTTGACATCTAATTTAGTACTAAGTGATATATTTTGTGGAGTCTACCATATTTTGAAACCTCTATGGTTCCAACTAAGTAACTTGAATGGATCAACAAGAAATTTGACGTAGGAAGTCTTATTTGGAATTTTCACTAAATTTAGCAATCCACTATTAGCATAGTTATAGAAAATGATAGTTGTTGAGAACAAATAATTAAGGTTGTAAGGACCACAGTCTGTAGAAAATGTGATTATCTCTAGAATATCAAGAAGGTCAAAACACTTGACCGTTTATGCAAAGGAGTTAACACTAATGGAACAACACTATTTTGTACAAGAAATTAGCTACAATCAAGGAGAGACATGTTGTGGAATTAAAATCACTGAGAGTGTGATAATGATTTTCTTCCTTGGACCCTATGAGCCTTATAGTGTCATAATTGAGTGTTCCTCATGTCATGAAGAATTTAGTGATGAAAATTGGCCCTGGTAATAATGAATATCATACTAACCTTAGCGAGCCATCTCAAGGCCTGTGATCCATAAAGAGATAGAATGAAGATTCTTACTAGTGTTTTATGATTAAACATGTATAATTTATTTAAGGGGTTATTTGAGTGTGTATCTAATATTGAGGTTCAATTATTAGCATATAAAAACACAACAAATATCGTTCTCTGATCAATGCATCCACAATCATTGAGTAATATGACATGACAAAAAAATGGTGGGCCATACTAGGCTATGTTCTTATGTAGAATGATGTGCAGAAGGTCCAACATTTATCCTTGTGTAACATTTGAATGAAAATGAGGATTTCTCAAGTGAAATGTGAGGGGAATGCAACCTTATTGAGTGTTGAGATATATGTGTGGGATCATGTTGCAAAAGAGAGACCTAGTGTTCTTGAGGAGAATGAAGAGTGAGAGTTGATATTCACAGATAGTATGATGATTGAGACTTGTTGTTTGTGCAAATAGTATGGGGGTTGAGTGTATATGAGTAAGGTTTCTAAATTGTATGAGGGTTGAACACATGAGAGAGAGGCTTTTAATGATCTAGGTGGATATTGGTGGCAACCCAGCTATTCTATTTTGACTCCAAACATTATTTCTTTGATTTTCCTTAATTTTCTTGGTAGTTTTTCGAGGCTTGAACTTTTGGAGCAGTTTTAAGGCCCTAAATGAGATTTTCAGAAAATGGAAAATTTTTATCTTATCATGGGGGTTTGCAATCAAAAGTTGTATTCCTGAAAAAGATATTTTTAACAAGGTATCATACATATCAAATGGAGATCATATTCCAAAGTTACGACCCTCAGAAGTCGATGTATCAATTTACCCCAATGGGGCCCAAATACTTTTGGAAATTCATCTCCTAGGGTTGGGTTTTTGGATGTTTAGGGTTTTCCACTGCTTCTTAATAATAAACATGCGTCTGAGCCTTATTGTACCATAGTTCAGAAGGCACACAGCTCCGACATCTCTTCCCAGAGATAATTTATCATTACCCACACTAGTTAATTTCCATTCAACATGTAAATAGTTTCAAGTGTTATAAAATTATATATTACGAAGCAATGGAACACATAAAATATTGCAGAAACATAAACACAGAAAACACATAAAACAAGAGAGACACATATATACGCAGTTCACCCAGTTTGGGCTACATCCACCTCGAACAGCCAGTCGTTCCTTTCTATTATCCAGCAAAATGAAGAGACACAACCTACAACAGATCCATTGTAATATCCTTTGTTTTCTCTCACAATCTCACCTCTATATTTCTCGCTCACAGAATACACATCTATATATCTCAGCCTCAAATATAATGCCCTCATACAAAGAGAGGGGTTGCCTTCTAGGGAAAAAAACCCTAAACTAAACATAAGTTCTACCGTCAGATCTTCTACCTAATGAAAAACGTAGATTGACTAGAAATTACTATACTTTTACAAGGCAATTTTACATATGTTTTTAGCTTCGGGGGCGTTGCCCCTGAGTCCCCGCCGAGGGACTGTTGGCCCCCGGACCCCTGCAGGGGGGGACAAGTCTCCCCCACACCCCCCCGCATGGAGGGGTGTACAAAATTCCTAGGGTATACATCTAGCTAAAACAAAGACCTCTGAACAATCATGGTCCACACACAACAATCTCCCACTTGGAGAATGATTGTAGCAACTACACCGCTACTTCATTTGTTGGACAATGACTCCTCTTTGGACCTGTTTATTTCTCATCTTCATCCTCATCCTTGAAGACCAATTGAAACTGAGCATGTTCTCAGTTTCTCCCTGGTTACAACTTTTGTTAGCATGTCTCCAGGATTCTGGCTAGTGTGTATCTTTTCCAGCTTCAACTCTCCATCTTCCAACATTGATCATATGAAATGGTACTTGAGCTATATTTGTTTAGTCCTAGAATGAAATGCTGAGTTCTTTGGAAGATGAATGGCACTTTGGCTATCACTGTATAACGTGCCCATATCATGCTCCTTACCCAATTCACCCATGAAACTTTGTAACCAAATCATTTCTTTACTAGCCTCTGTAGCAGCAACATACTCTGCTTCTGTTGTTGAAACTGCAACAACACTTTGGATTTTTGAAACCCAACTTACAGTTGTTCCACCAATAGTAAATACATATCCTATAGTGCTCCTCCTGTTATCTCTGTCACCTACCATATCTGCATCAACATATCCCTGTAGAGAAATGTTTGAACCACCAAAGCATAATGCTTGATTTGTGGTACCTTTCAAATATATGAGAATCCATTTCATTGCCTTCCAATGTTCCTTTCCTGGATTTTTCATGTACCTACTTACAACTCCTGTTGCATGTGTAATATCAAGCCTTGTGTGGACCATTGCATACATTAAGCTTCCAACTGCTGATGCATATGGAACTTTAGACATATAATCCATGTCTTCTTGGGTCTTTGGGCACATTTCCTTACTAAGTTTGAAATGGCTAGCAAAAGGTGTGCTAACTGGTTTTTCATTGTGCATATTAAATCTTTTCAACAACTTTTGTATGTACTCATTCTGAGACAATGTTAATTTGCGATTTTTCCTATCTCTAGTGATTCTCATACCAAGGATTTGTTTCTTAGCTCCCAAATCCTTCATTGAAAATGAATTTGCCAATTTTCTTTTGAGCACATTTATTTCCTGCATGTTAGACCCTACAACAAGAATGTCATCTACATATAATAACAATATAATATAGCTGCCATCATTTTGATTTTTCAGATAAACACAATGATCAGAGTGAAATCTAGTATAACCTTGTTCAGACATAAACTTGTCAAATTTTAGATACCACTGCCTTGGAGCATGTTTTAAGCCATACAAGCTCTTCTTCAACCTATACACTAGTTTCTCCTTCCCTTTCACCTCATATCCTTATGGCTGTTGCATATATATCTCTTCCTCCAAATCTCCATGGAGAAAGGTTGTCTTTACATCTAACTGCTCAAGATGTAAATCTTCAGCAGCTACTATACTTAAAATAGTTCTGATTGAACTCATTTTAGCAACAGGAGAAAATATTTCATCAAAATCAATACCTTTCTTCTGTACAAATCCCTTCACCACAAGTCTAGCTTTGTACCTCTGTTTTCCTCCATCTTCTTCCTTCAGCCTGCAAACCCATTTATTCTTCAATATAGTTTTTCCTACAGGCAACCTGACTAAGTCCCAAGTCTAATTATGCATTAAGGAGTCCATCTCTTCTTCCATGGCTGCCTCCCACTTCTTCCTGCTTTCAACCTGCATTGCTTCTTCATAACATTCGGGTTCACCAGAATCAGTCAACAATAAATAATATAATGAGGGAGAGTATCGTTTAGGGGGTCTACTTATCCTGGTAGATCTTCTAACACCACTTTCAGGTGTTTGGGGTGCTTGTTGCTGTTGTGGTGGTTTCTATTGTTGTGGTTGTTTATTATTATTATTTTCAGGCACCTTTACTTTTTCGGTGATTTCATCAAGAACTACATATTCCTTGTTTTCTTTTTCTTGCTTCTTTTCCTGCAACTGATTCTTATACATGACCTTTTCATTGAATATTACATCTCTGCTCCTAATGATTTTGTGATTTTCGTAATCATATAAGCGATAACCAAAAACATTAACCCCATATCCAATAAAGGTACATTTCTTTGACTTCGCCTCAAGATTTGTTCTATTTTCTTTATCAATATGGAAGAAAGCCTCACAACCAAAAGGCTTTAAAAAGGAGTAGTTTAACTTTTTACCTGTCCATGCTTCCTCTAGAACACCACCATCCAAGGAAATTGAAGGCCCTCTATTTATTAGATAAACAACAGTATCTACAACATCTGCCCAAAACTATAAAGGAAATGCCACATGCAATCTCATGCACCTTTCACGCTCCATGATTGTTCTGTTCATCCTTTCCGACACACCATTTTCTTGTGGTGTTCTTGGAACTGTCTTCTATCTGCAAATTCCATGCTCTGAATAGTACCTATCAAACTCTTTGTTGCAATATTCACCTCCATTGTCTGATCTAAGACACTTCAATTTATTTCATGTCTCAATCTCAACCAAAGCTTTCCATTTCTTGAAAGTATCAAATACATTAGATTTATTCTTAATACAATAAATCCAAGTTTTTTTAGTTGCATCATCAATAAAGGTAACATAATAACGAGAGCCACCGAGAGATGATACCTGACTAGGTACCCATACATCTATATGCACAAGATCTAATTTTTTTCTCTTCTTTTCTTTCCCAACTCTGAGAAATCTGACTCTCTTCTGTTTTCCATAAATGCAATTTTCACAGAAGTCCAAATCGACATTCTTCAAACCTAGCAAAAAATTCCTTGAGTGAAGAATCTTCATTCCCTTTTCACTCATGTGTCTGAGCCTATGGTGCCATAATGTTGCATCTACTCCTTTGGAAGTTAAAGCATTAACAAAGTTAGAAATACCATTGCATAAATACAATGTACCAACCTTTTCCCCTTTTGCTATTATCAGGGCTCCTTTGGTGACCTTCCAAGATTTATCTATGAAATTTGTCACACAACCTTCATCGCCTAACTTCCCTGTTGAAATCAGATTTTTCCTTAGATCTGGAACATGCCTTACATCCTTTAGTAGCCATTGGTTTCCATTCTGTTGTTTTACAAGAACCTTACCCATTCCAACAATTTTACAGGGTTTATCATCACCCAAATGAACTTGTCCAAAATCTCCTTGAACATAGTCATGAAAGTATTTCTTATCAGGTGTGGCATGGAATGAGGCCCTTGAATCTACCACCCAGGAATCAGTGATATTTTCGAAAGAAAGAATTAAAGCATCTTGTAACACCTCACCTGTCACATTTGCTTCATGATTGTTTTCTTGTTATGCATCTAATTATTTTCCCTTCCGAGATCTGTAGTCTTTCTTTAGGTGTCCTTTCTTTCCACATTTCCAGCACACTATCCCCGATCTAGAGTTGGATCTGCCTTTCCTTGATTTACTGTGATATCTTGAGCTCTTTCCTCTTTCCATTTTTGTTCCCCTAGACTCTGCACTCAAAGAATTACCTGATGTCTGACCAGAGCTTTTCCGTCGCATTTGCTCGCTAAGGATAGCACCGAAAACATCATCAAACTTTAAAGTACTAGATCCAGAGACAGAGTTACTAATGGCCATTAGTAAACCATTCCAACATTCTGGTAATGAGCACAAGAATAACAGAGCTCTAACTTCATCTTCAAAGTTTACCCCTAGAGAAATTAACTGACTTGTAACTATATTAAAATCATTTAAATGATCTGCAATAGATCCACCTTCCGACATCTTCATATTAAATAACCGTTTCATAAGAAATACCTTGTTTGAGGCCGACGATTTTTCATATAGTTTCGACAATGCCTGAATCAAACCCTCTGTCATTGTTTCCTTCAAAATGTTGAAGGCGACTGATGCAGCGAGGCACAACCGTATTGTTCTAAGTGCCTTTATATCGAGAAGGTTCCATTCCTCATCTATCATAGCTATTGGCTTCTTTGTTTTTCTGCTCAATGGTAGGTACAGATCTTTCTGATACATATAATCTTCCATCTCCATCTTCCATAGCGAGAAGTTTTGGCTGTTAAATTTCTCGACCCTAAACTTACCATATTCCGCCATTGCTCCCACTCGAATGAGGAACCCTTCTTTCCTGTAAGTTTATCAGCCAAATAGACCTTCGACTCTGATACCAATTGTTATAAAATTATATATTATAGAGCAATGGAACACATAAAATATTGCAAAAATACAAACACAGAAAACACATAAAACAAGAGAGACACAGATATACATGGTTCACCCAGTTTGGGCTACGTCCACCCCAAACAGCCACTCCTTCCTTTCTATTATCTAGCAAAATGAAGAGACACAGCCTACAGCATATCCACTGTAATATCCTTTGTTTTCTCTCACAGTCTCACCTCTCTATTTCTCGCTCAAAGAATACACATCTATATATCTCAGCCTCAAATACAATGCCCTCATACAAAGAGAGGGGTAGCCTTCTAGGGAAAAAAACCCTAAACTAAACATAAGTTCTACCATTAGATCATCTGCCTAATGAACGGCCCATATTGACTAGAAATTAATATACTTTTACAAGGCAATTTTACATCTATTTTTAGCTTCGGGGGCGTTGCCCCTGAGCCCCCGCCGAGGAACTGCTGGCCCCCGGACCTCCACGGGGGGGACAAGTCCCCCGTGCACCCCCCCGCGTGGAGGGGTGTATAAACTTCCTGGGGTATACATCCAGCTGAAACAATGACCTCTGAACAATCATGCTCCACACACAACATCAAGTACTTTGTTATTAAAAAATAATTGTTCTATTTTCGATGTAAATATATGTTTCTATTTATATATGTATTTAATTTCATTCCTTCATAAATTCATTAGTGGTATAAGAGAGTTATGTTGTTTCTTTATTTTTTTGTGTATGTTCCCAAGGAGTTAGGGCTTGAACTGGTTGAACCTTTGCAAGACCGGCCCCGTCGACCTCGATGACATCCCATAGTAGAAGAAAAGAAAGATGAGAGAGTAGGAGATCCTTTCAAAATATTGCTCAAATAATCCCTCGAGTAACAAAGGAAGGAGATGATGGACAACGTTTCCTAGATCCTTCTATAGATGCCCATAGATGATGCATCTTCATCTAGTAGTCACCTTAGAGGTACCATTCCTTTTAAGGTACAAGTAAACCTTGACATTCCCAAATTGGAAGGCCACATAGTTGTAGATGTCGTAGATAAATGGTTAAATTTGTTGGAATTTTTCCGAAGGGGAAAATAATACTTTTTCACTCCTCAAAGTTTCCCCCCACATCAAGGACTAGTAGGAAACCTACTGTGATCATAGGGACAAGAGGGAACAGTCACTGTTTTTTGCCATACCCACTTGGAATTATTTGCAAGATTCCATCAATGAATAATATTACCCTATCGAAAGCTATGATTATAAGTACATAATATGGACCACACTACGTAAGGGAAGGGACCAAGATTGAGCCTAAATATGTAGAGAAAGAGAAGCGTCTCTTCCAATCAAAGTTGTGGTGAAAGGGTATCCACTGGACTTCATTTTCGATAATGAGAGCCAAAATAACCTCATATTAGTAAAGGTGTTTGAATGGATGGGCCTACTAACCGCACCACACTAGCAACCATACACCATCAGGTGGCTCCACCATGGAAGATATCTTCACATTAGCTAGCAATGTTTTCTTCCCTACAACATTAAACCCTTCATGGATGAGGTATTGTCTGATGTTTCTCCTCGCGAATTTTGTGATGTATTATTAGGCCAACCATACTTATGGAAGCATCATGTTGTGAACGAATCCATGCCTCACATTGTGATTATTACTTTGCGAAACAATTTATACAAGATATACCAGAGGTAGGCTCATCTACCACCATCTCCTTGATATGTACTAAGCAATCTAGTAAGATAATCTACCAAAATAGGAAATTTGTTTTCCTCTTTTATGCATTGTCAATGGAAGGGGAAAATTGTGACCACATCCACGGCCCCCAAGATGGGTTTCTCCACGTAGCAAAAGCAAGTGGATAAGGTCATGGAAGAATAGAAGGACATGTTCCCCTCACCCATGTGGGTACCCTTGTGCTATCAGTTCAGTCATTCGATTGTTCTGAGTCACAGAGAACATTTACCGAATGGTCCAACATACCACCATTCCATTGTGGAAAATGAAGAGATGAAATAACATATCGTGGATTTGTTGCAAAAATGGCACTTCTGACCAAGTTTCTCACCTTTTCGGAGCCTAATTGTACTAGTACAGAAGAAGGATAGGACCTAGAGGCTTTGAACTGATTATCGGGCACTAAAAAAAATAACTGTCAAGTGAATGATGACATTCTTAACCAGATCGAGGGAGCCAAGTATTTCAGCAAGATCGATTTGAAGTCTAACTATCACCAGGTTCCAATAAAGCCCACAAATGTATGGAAGACACCCTTCAAATCAAAGGAGGGCCTTTTTGAATGGTTGGTCATTATTTTTGGATTTATAAACCCCCCTGCACCTTTTATGAGGATGATGGATGACATATTACAACCCTTAACCAACTCGTTCATGGCTGTATATTTGGATGACATCCTCATCTTCAGCAAGATTTGGGAAGAACACTTACAACACATTCGACAGGTCCTTCAAACCCAGTGGCAACACAAACTATGTGCCAAGTTGGAGAAATTCACCTTTGACATAAGTGAAGTACAATATCTGGGTTACATCTTCGATTAGCAAGGAATGCATGTGGATCAAGCTGAGGTACAATTCATTCGAGATTAGCTAGCCCTTACCACTCTAATAGAGCTTCACAATTTTTTGGGCCTTGCCAAATTTTATCTAAGGTTCATATTCAAATTCTCCCATATCTCTTTTCCTTTGAGTCAGATTACCAACGCTGGAGTGAAATCAACGTTCTCCTTGTCTGATTCTCAATAGAAGGTGTTCATTGAGTTGAAGCACTGCCTCTACTTTGCACCTATACTCACCTTTCTAAACCTACAACAACCATTTAAAATTGAGGTAGGCACCTTTGACTATGCTATTGTCATAGTCCTCACCTAGTAAAGCAATTCAGTGTCCTATCATAGTGAGACACTTTTCGATGCAATTTGGAAGTACCCCACCTATGATAAAGAGATGTACTCTATCATGGAGGCTTGCCGGCGATGGAAACATTATATTCTGTGGAAGGAGACAATCATCCACAAAGATCATCGACCTCTTCAATTTATACTGAAAAAGGGAAGTTGTAGAACGATCACCATCAGAAGTGGTCTACATATTTGTAAAAAATCCACTTGAACATTAAATTTAAGAAGGGAAACACCATTCATGTTGTATATTTCCTTTGTCACCCTTTAGTTGTAACACTAGTTAATTTTCTAAACTCTTTTTGCCATGATACCTATGGATGGCCGCAATTGTACAAGAATGATTCACATTTCACCACCAAAATAATATATGCTAGTGGATGGAAGACAGGTTCCAAATTTCCACCTTTAGGCTACATTATTATGCTACCCGAGCCACCTTTTTGTTCCTTCAAGCAAGTATGCAAAATTAACTTTGGAGGCACACTATAGTTGGGTCGTAGGACACTTTGGTGTGGAGAAAATTGTGTTTGTGATACAAAAGTAGTTTTATTGGCCAAGGCACTGACAATTTGTTGGAAAATATATCAGATCAAGCACTATCAGTGTGATTGCCAAGCCAACCATCAAGAAACAAGGCTTGTACACTCCTCTTCCTACTCCCATCTAACCTTGGGAATCCATCCCCATGGATTATCTATCTAGCCACCCTTCTACCAAGCATGAGAATGACAATGTATTTGTGGTTGTGGAAAAATTTTCTGTGGTGGCTATGTTCGTAACTTGTAAGAAGAGTATCATAATAGAGGACACTGCGAAACTCTTCTTTGAATGAGTGTGCGTACATTTTTGGATCCCGAAGAAAATTATATTAGATGGAGATATCAAGTTCCTTAGCACATTTTTGTCAAGCCTCTGGACATTATTGGACACAAAGCTCACTAGGTCGACTACATTCTATCTCCATATTGATGTCCATACAGAGGCCATCAACATGATGATAGTGCACATACTACACATGTACAACTCCATGGATCTATGAAAATTAAATGAGATATTTCCTTATGTACAACAATTATAACAAAGCCCTCCATAGCTTGATTGGTTGCAGTCCTTTTCAAGTGGTTTTTGGATTTCAACCATTGCATCTAATTGATGTTGTCATGCCTCATGCAACTACACAAATATAATGCACACATGTATATTCAGTGGTTAATAAATAAACCATGCATTTTTAACACATATAACACATATACTAGTAGGTGAATGAGATCTTGGATAAGTCCAATGCAAAGTACAAGTAGCAACATGATTAGATTTTGGTTCCAGATACGTTTCAGGTGGGTGATAAAGTTTGGTTTAATTTGTAGAAAGAATGCCTTGCTAGAGCCCATCAAAAACTTTGATCACACTGATACGAGCCTTAAACCATCACCAAGGTTGTGGGAGACAATTTTTTTTAGCTCATAATTTCCCCATTCCTCAGCCTACACCCAGTGTTCCATGTGGACCACCTTCGTCCATACTTTCTAGCATTGTTGGACACATCAGACATTGTAGAACAAATAAGAGTAATAGAGCTCAACCTAGAATGCATGAAACATGAAATGAATGATCAGATCATGAACACACAAGTCAAGAACACTCACCAATAGAAGATCCAATTCTATCGAATTGTCAAATTTGGCGAGTTCCATCACTAGTGCAAGTGGATAACCAGAGACCAAGTTCAACATAAGTTTCTCCATCTCATGTGGCCACTCAATGTGATTAGTACGATAGCTTCCTAGAGGGGAAGACTAATTTAGGTGGATATTGGTGGCCACCCACCTATTCCAATTGGTCCTCCAATAGTTTCAGATTCCTTAATTGCAACATAGTTTACTATTTTTAGCAGTTTTTTGGGTCATGAACTTCCAAAGCTATATTGATGCCCTAAATAATGTTTTTTTTCTGAAAATGGGAAAACAAATTAGCCCACATGAAAGGTTTGTAGTCAAAAGTTGTATTCCTAAGATATATCTTTCTAACAAACATTATTGGCCAAAGTTATGACCCCGGGAAGTTGATGTACCAATTTACCCCATCCGGGCCCACCCACTTTTGGCGCTTCATCTACTAGGGTTATGTTTTTGGATGTTTATGGTTTTTCATTATTTCTCAATAATAAATAGTCCTATGAGCCTCATTGTAACATATTTCAGAAGACATGTAGCCACCACATCACTTCTCAAAGATATGCTACCATCACCCGAGCTACTTTATTTTCATCATCCATGTAAACATATTTCAATACTTTGCTATTAATGAATTCAAGTTTTGTTTTCACTACAACTATGTGTTTCTATTTATATCTATATTTCATTTCGTTCCTTCAAAAATTTGGATCAATTGAGCTATTGAGGGATGAGAAAGAAGAATTATGGATGCAAGATATTTGGTGATTAAAATAACTAGATATCAGACAAACTTAGCGCTATAATAGAGAGGTGTGAATTCCTTATGGGTTGTAGGCTTTAGCCTACAAAACTAGAAGTTGGGGCTTCTATGTATGTGGGTATCTAGAAAGTAACATGGAGGTCGATTCCTCCTGCAAGTGGTTCCTTGCATAAATCCATGGAGTTGGTGCTTCTAGAAAGTTGATCAAGTTTCTGCAAAAGGAGATGGTGCTTTCTACTAGTGGGTGCTAGAAAAGTAGTATGAGAGGGATTTGGTGCTTCCCATGAAGCTGGCTCACATAGATTAATGTAAATAGGGTATGAGTTTATATTTTACATCATAACAAACAAAAATTGGTGGTTTTTTCCCATTTGATATTCCATGTTAAATATTTGTGTTCATATGTGTATGTTTCTCATTGTGTTGTCGAGTATACTTATGTGATGATTTTATTTACTGGTTTACATGATATGTTGGTGGTTGATCACATGAATTATTTCCAAGGTTAAATGGAAATAAAGATAGACATAAAATTTAAAATTGACCTTAATACTAATTCTTCCCTCCTCTCAATATTAATTATTGTTTCCAACAGTAACTATAATAGTTCCTACATGCATACAAGGATTTGTTCTAGGAGCCTAAGGGGATACCATAGAGGAGGGAAGTGGATCATGAGATCCATCTATTGTTGAACTTCCCTTTTGCAAATATTGGGTTGTATAGGAAACCCATTATTTATGCAAGTGAGGTGAAGAAAATGTTACAATATATATTGAAACGTTGTGTCATGTGACAAAGTACATCACCATGTGGGTCACCCACTAACATTGTGCTGAAGAAAAAACTTGGAAAATATGTATATATTATAGGGTGCTAAAAACAATACTATCAAGAAGAGCCCCTGCTGCACAAGATAGATGATAACTTATATCACTTTCAATAAGAAAAATACTTCACCATTCTCGACATTGAGTCTGGATATCACTTTTTTTTATTCAAAAAAGAATACTCCTAGAAGACTTCCTTTAAAACTAGACAAAGTTTGCATGCATTACTAGTTATATTGGTTGACCTATGTAATACACCAATTGCATTTACGAGGTTAATTAATGAAATAACTCATGCTTTTATATATTCTTTTGTGATTTTCTATTTAGATGATATACATGTGTCTACCTAGGAGGAGCACTCCTTACATTTGATGCAGGTGCTAGAGACATTAAATAATCACTGACTACCGGAAGATCTCATGGAATGTGAGTTTGCATAGAATTGTTTAGTGTATATGGAATATGTGATAACTAGAGGAGAGATTAAGGTAAATCCTACTAAGATTGATTCCATTATGAAGTGGTTGGTTCCTTCTTATGGTTCTAAGGATAGGAGTTTCGTTAGGGTATCAGAGTACTTGAGGAAATTCATAGATACAATATCAATAGTAGAAGAAACAATGCATGCCATAAAAATGAGTGGAAATAGTTTCCAATGGGAAAGGGGTTAGTGGAGGGCCTTTAAGGAGATAAAGAAAAATATCGGTCAAGGACTTTCAACATTACCAACTTGTAGTAGTCCTTTGAAGTGATGACATATGTGAGTGGGTAAGAAATGGGAGTGGTATTGATATGGGGGCGAAGGCTTATTTTCTACAAATATAAAGTATTTAATGGGGAATTTCTTAACCACCTTACCTAGGAAAATGAGCTATATGTGTGATGGAAAGATGTGTATAAGTAGAAACATTATCTGATGGAAAAGAAAATCATAATCATAATATATCACAAACCACTATAGTACTTGTAGGAACAATGTAAGCTACAATATACCAAGAATTACAAGTAGATGAGGTTTCTATAGTAGTTTTATTTAGCAATAAAACACATAACAAAGGTAGCACAAACAAGTTATCTAACATGATTTTAAGGCCACACGCTTGAAAGATCACAATATTGGGGGCTCTGATGCACATGGATCCATTCACCCATGGAACATATAGATAGGCATATTGAGACGGTGAGGAGTTCAAGGAGTAGTTTCAATAGTTTAAAATCCAAATCCATGTGCATGATGGTGATAACAAAATTAACTACCATCTATAGGATGGGATACTTTGTAGGCTAGATAAGTTATGCATTCCTAAAGGTGAGCAACTGCAGGTGATTAGAGAGGCTACAACTTCTAAGATTGCATGGAACTTTGGTGTAGGAAATATATTGTCCAACTTGTGAAGTTATGTGTATTGTCCCAAGATGAAATAGCATGTACCTAGATTCATAAGAGGATGTATGATCGGTTGTTCTAGAAAGCCTAGTAATAGTAAACAAGGTCTATATCATCCATTACCTATACCCACTCATCCTTGGGAAATAATTTCCATAGGCTTTCTGGGAGGATTAAAAACAATTAGGAAGGTACATGTCTAACTATTCATCATAGCTTATCAGTTCAACAAGATGTGTATTTTGATGCCTTCAAAAATACGATCATTGAGAAAGAGGCAATGAACTCATTCTTTGGACAGGTTTGGGTGCACTTTTGGATACCAGAGACAAAATATTTCTTACTACATTTTCAAATACATTATGGAAGAATATGGACATGGATTTAAAGGCATATAAATCATTCGATCCACTGATAGATGGGGAGACCCAAGTAGTCAATAGGACTTTGGTGCAACTTATGAGGGGATACAATAAGAGGCATCCAATAACTTGGGATGAAAATTTTGGTATATATATATATATATATATAGATATATATATATATAACTATTATAGCAATTTTGTCCACACTTGTATTGGTAAGTCCACATTCTAAACATGTTTTAGATATTTTCCACCTTTTCCTTAGGATATTGCATATGTGTTGGAAGGAGGAGTGAGGGAGGATTTTATAGGAGATGCCTTAAGGATAGAAAACTTTCCTAAGAAGATTAGGTAAGCCAATATAAAGGTACATGAGACACTGAATAAGTCACACAAAAAATATAAGTCTAGGCATGATCAACACAAAATAGAGAATTCATTCAAGGTGGAAGATAGATTATGGTTATAATTCAACAAGGATGGGATATAGGGTCTTGGTAGGAAATCAAATCTCTACAATATTACCCCTTTAAGATACTAAAAAATGCAGGAGATAACACCTAAAAGTTCAATATATCCCCATACATGTACGTTTAGTCAGTCATAAATGTGGAGAATATGAAACTCTACGAATATTGCATGCTAGAATAGGAAGACCAACAAGTCCTCCATTCTGTAAAGGATTTTGCACTAGATCCTTAGTAAAAGTTGAAAAAAAAGCAATTTTATAGAAGAGGTCCAAGACTACAAGAAAAGAGTAGCATGACCTTTGGGAGTGTTGTCCCTTGTAAATAGTTTTTGGATGGGAAACTGTGTCAAGGAATTAATATGTGGGGGTTGTTTGAAATATGGTTACTAATGGTTCAACTTGTTACTTAAAAGGTAGAAAAAAAATCTGCCAGAGGTTTAACCAAAAGGCTTGCTCTCAACCTTGATAAATTCTAATGAGCTGAAATTGATGGAAGGGAGATTGCAAGAGTATAATAGGAAACCTTACACCACACCTAAATCTACCATATATCTATTAGAGAAAAAAATAACATGGAATGACATTAAATTGTTCAAAAAAATAACATATCTAAATCATATGAAATCAGGGAAAGGATCTATGAGTTCAGAGGGATAACATAAAAACCTATTTATATTATAAACTTAGTTTGAACATCATGTCACCAAGAGAAATTATAGAATTTGATCCTCAACTTGGCCTCTCCATTTTTCCATATAATCTAAATATTCTCATATGAAGAGACTATAAAAATAACAAAATATACCACTCACAAAATAAGATATTTTTCCAGAAGATGAAACAAAAATATTTTGATTAAATCTAGTAAAAGAAAAGTGCTTAAAAATACCAATTACAAGTTCTTTTAAAAATTCAGCACTTCTAACATCTATGACCAATTTCTCTATTATTTACAAGGATAGGCCTGTGCCTAGAGTCATGAAACAAATTTCTAAGAAAATAAATGAACATGAAACCGACAACTATGTGATGTCTCAACAGCCTAACAAACTAAGAAAACTTTGCCACCTATTTTAACCAACTGTCCTTTTATCCTATTTTGTAGACTATGACAACTGCCACCGATTGAGGTATGGTTTACAAAATTTATTCCAATTGAAATTGTTACTCCACTATCAAAATACACTTTGACCAATTTCTTCCATGATTTACCATAATTTTTTTATGTAACTTTTCTTGAGAATTGGGCTTGTCGGATGATATAGAGAACATAGATAAGAATAATTTGGAATAGTTGTCCCTTCATTGTGACAAATTTGAGCTCCACGATAAACAATATATTCCTTTTCATCATTACCATTAGAAAATTATACTCCCACTTGATCCATGGGTTCTTTCCTTGCATGAAAAACACAACCATTGGTAAAAATCAAAAGGAAAAGTGCATTGGCCCATCCCTGAGGCATCTGCCAGAATCCAAATAAACTACTTCATTATTGATGAAATAATTGTAACATTGAAAATACTCTTGAACCTTTATAAAATATTTGTATGGTTCACTATTATCTTCTATTTAAAATGTATATTTTTTATGATAATTTATATTGGAAAAATGCACTACCCTCCCTCTTGGAGCATAAATGAAAGATATAATTTGAGTAAATTCCAAATTCATATGGAGATCTTGTCTATTTTCTATGACTCTCCTTGATAGACAGTCATGCAGACGCCTATATTTCTAACTAAATGCCTCTCTTTTTCATGTTGCATACATTGGCTCAAAAGTATTGAGTTTGCATCCGCTCTTGAATTTTGACTTATAGGAAAATCCCTTGCTCTTCATCAACTATAAAATATATCTTCCCTCTATAATCTTCCATGAAGATTCCTAAATAGTGATAACTGGGTTCTACATAATTTTCTAGCTTTTCAAACAAGAGAATCCCTTCATGTGTGTGACCATTTCCATAGTATATCTTCAACATTGTGTGGTGACAAATCATGCCAAACTTAAGTCATTTCTTCCATATATTCATGTATAACATGGAAGCATCCTCAACCGAGCCAGCCTCTGAAAAAGAAAAAATGAAAATACTAAAATGGACAAGTCTTGAGGAGGTATTCTTCTTCTTCAAATTGTTGACAAGTTGTGTAAGAACAAATTAGTGAAAGGTGAGTATAGGAATCTGGAGAACAACATGCACCCTATATTTGAATGAGAATTTCCTCTGCATTGGTATGTTTCCCTGACCCTGAATATGCATTGAGAATAATATTTTATGTTATCTTCCTAAGTTTTGTATTTTCTTGATGTATTTTACTGAACAACTCGGAAACATCATAGAAGAAACATTGGAACCTACCTTGTTAAGCATGTGAGTTCCAGGATAAATAACATTGAGTCATGAATACACCTTAGGAAGTTCTCCCAAATTAAATGCCTTGTAGAATAGCCAGAATGTATAGGGTGTTATTATCCATCCATCATCTCATTTTGAAACTGCTCATCATAAGGTACTTATGCATCAATTAGTGCTTCATTCCCATTTCTAGATACCACTCAAAACTCTCTTTGATACCTATTTCTCCCTTAATAGTACACAGGGAAACTCTTATAGCCTCATATTCTTATCATGTTAAATATTTTAACAAGATGAGGAGATTTTGAATAGTTTCCCAAATGGGAAAATTTTCAACACTACCTCAATAACTTGTGATACAGGAGCATGACAAATTAGTCAACGATTCTAGGGACAAAAGCATTATGATTACTGGTTTCAAGCCATTTATAATGGTTGTTATATCATGGCCAATTATTAGAAATTCCAATCTCATTCTAGAGACAGAGCATTCGCTTACGTTTATCTGTATTTACATTACATATTCTGATAATAGAGGCTACCATATCATGTTGGTGTTACAATTCACAGCTAAGAGGGAAGCTTTACACGTGAGAACCCATAAAGACAAATTTAGTAAAACAGTAAATGAGAAGTTTCATTTTACATGAAGGCACTTCCTTGGTTGAATTTTATCATCACGATGAACATTGTATTCATAGGCATATGTCTTCTACTTTTATTTATTATATTTTTCCCATTATTATCCCATCTCAAAGTCCTAATGACTGAAATGACCCTTAGCCCTGGCACCTATTTTCCCTTGTGAAAATTCTACCACATAAGTTGTTGTTAGATTTCCCCTGAAAATCACACCAAGTGATACAAGAAAATTGGGATGGTTATATATTTTTTGTTCCATTCAAGCATGTTATGTGGGGAAATAACTCTTACATATAAGAGTAATCTCTCTAGACTCCATGATCAAATCTAGAACAAATAGAACATTTCATACTATCTTTCTCTAGTGATGTCTAAACATGACTTAGTTGTTTAACAAAATAGCTATTCACTTCGATCGTGTCCCTACAAGATTTCTTGCTCCACTTCTATCTTTGAATACTAGAACCAACAACAATAGAGATAGACAAAATGATGAAAGGATATTATGTATGAATAATTTCAAACAAATGCTAATCAGAAGATCAAAGAGCTATGATACAATGAATGAAAATAATATGGAAATCATGTGAGAAAAATAATATATATTGTATTCACAAATAAGAGGGAGAGACTGAAACCCATTCCTTGATGTGATAAGCCTCCACTTAAAGATATCTATTCCTTTATTTGCACAATAAGCCTTCAACCTCAATTGGACAACCTAAGGGTACTTAAAAGTCCAAGTTCCCCATTGAGTATCATTGCATTTATAGGAAAAGAGGGCAAGTTGGAGATCCATTTTCCATGGGATCAGATCCAAAACAATGGGGAATAGGTTCCATAATGAATGGGATTCGATCCAAAAATCTTGGGATGAGGCCCAAATGGGTAGGAGCTCGAGTATAGGTGGATGAGATAATATTCATCAACAAGATTTACAAAAATTTACTTTTTATTTTTACGTAGTTAGAAAGGACGTCACACTTTTTATTGAAGAACATGGTGACACATTGCATAGGTGGCAATGATTGAACCTTTGATGTTGCAAATTTATCATAGGGAAAGTGTGACACTACTTGAAATTATCGTTTTTTTGTAATGTAATCAATGGTTCTTGTGCTTCTCACAATGGTTTTTTTCTCTAGCATTGTAGGGGATTAATGGGAACAAACTATCATAATAAGAGAGATCTAGTTTTGTGGTTATTTTCCTAATTATTACAAAATGATGTGTAACAAATTATCCCCTAAAGCATAAAGTCATAAACTATGTATGAGGGTTGAAGTGCTTTATTATGCGAAAGTTTAGATTATAGATCAATGGTTAGAGACCTAAAAATAAACAATCAAGGGTTATAGTATAATATAATCATGTAATAATATTTGAGGTGGGCATTCCCATACTCAGTATAGCATAACAACTCTAGACCTGATGATCCAAATATTTTAACTTCAAGGATGCATACAAAATTTCATATAATAGAGTGTATAACAAAGTAACTTAAACACATGAAAAGAAGCAGAAATCATAAGAAAACATGAGATCAAAGACACAATGATTTTATTATGGAGTTTACCCAATGTGGTCTATGTATCCAAGCCTTGCTCAAAATGGGAAGGCCTTCTAACATTAAGTGGAAGAAAATAAATGAATTATAATTAACTTTAAAAAAATGACCCTTATAACTCCACTCTCTATCATGGATGAAAAAAATGGAGACCCCGGCTAGAGAAACAGACTGCACGGTTAGATTCCTGGTGCAAAATTGTGCAAAATTGACTATAAACGTGTCCCAATCTGACAGTGGCACCTCTAGCAACTAAGGGAATCATTTTGACATCTAGCAATATTTCTTCCTCATGGTTCTAGCTACTCAAGGTTTCGTTGGTCGACCCTCCACCAATTTCAAGGAAAATGATTTGAGGGTCTTATATAAGTTCAGGAGTAGATATTCCAAAAACAAGTCATTGGCTTGTTGGCAACTAGTGGTGAGTTATGTACTGGTGGACTAGGTTCAAAAGCCACCCACCCAAAATTAAACAATGGCAGATGTATTTTTAACATATGGTGGCACATGATTTCGACATTTGGTTATAATTAGGTCTACCCATTGGGGGCTGGCCCACATAGGTTGGGCGAGTTCAACTCTCGCCGACTCCCCTTACTTGTCTCCATTACATTGTTGGTTACCACATGGTTCAGCATGGTCCAGATCAATCACAGACCTGACGCACCATATATTTTTCTTATATATAATATAATGTGGCATGCCATTTGGGGTAGTGGTGGTGGGGTTGGTGGCTCGCCACACAAAACTTTTAATTTTTAATATATATATATATATATATATATATATATATATATATATATATATATATATATATATATATATATATATATATCATTCAAAAATTCACGTCATATTTTAAGTGTTATTAAACAAATTAAGGAGATAACAAATTCACCCATTCCGGTGGCCGGATATAATGCACGAGGACTCAGCCAAATTTTTGCCTCATTAGTGACTACCACTAGGCCTAGTTTGACCATAACTTTGAGCAACCATAACTTGATCATACGAACTCAGATCTGAGTGTCATACACACTATTGGAATTAGGGCAATGAGCACTACAATCTGGTCCTAGTTTCATTTTGATCCAGTGACTTTGATTTTTGAGTTATTTCAAGGCCACTTCTATTTTTGTATCCACCTGGATCATTCCTCCCTACTAAGGAGATTTTGGTCCTCCAAAAGCATGCACACATCCTGCAAATTGTCTGTGTCCTTGCCAAGTCACACTTTCAACATCTGTATTCCACGTAAATTTGGTACATTCTTTGCAATCACATACAAATCCACACATGACTCAAGCAACCCTATAATTGCCAAGAGTTTGTAACACACACTCCTTGATCAAGTTTACGTCATAATATAAACGAATATCTAGCTATCAAAAAAAGGCCAAAAACATCATTGTTGCTTTAATAAGTGATGGAAAACACATCATCACTTTTATAATTATTCACAACACTTTATTTCCAAAATGTGGTGATGACAAGATACTATATCTTGTAAAACAATCTCTTACTCAAGAAAATGAAGGGGTCATCATCATGGAGTTGATTCTGTTCATGAACAACATTTCCCATTGGTTTCTTCAGAGGTTATTTTTGAGCCTAGAGCATCTAACACATGGCTCTCTGGTGTCCAACCATGTTGCAGTGACTATAATGATTCTATCTCCTTCAAACTTTCTAGATCATCTTGGAACTCTTATTTCTAGTGCACCTCTCATAAGTGCTTATGGAACCCTCACTATCACTGGAATGTGATGAAGTTCTCTCATCATCTGTCATTGTTTAGTCATTAGATATCTTGGAGCATTCCCTAGCCTCTTTTCTGACATATCCAAGCCTTTCATAATGATGCAACTCCTCCACTTTGATGAGATTCAGAATGCTTTGGCAATTAATGACGAGGCCCTTTTCATTGATACCCCATTTTCTTCAACTTTTTGTTCCAATTCCCATAGTATTTTTCTCAAAAGCAACGCAATCATCATCATAAAAAGTACATGAAGTTGAAGAATCACTTTTTACCTTAGGCATGTTATACTGCAACTTTTCCAGGGCCTCCTCCATGGCTTGTAAATGATGTTGCAACATTTTTTTCTCCCTCTCTACTTCTTGTAGGAGTCTCCTTAGTTCAACATTATCTTCATGAATACTTTGGTTGATTTCTTTGAATCCTTGAAGCCATAGTGCATTTGGTGCCCTTTTCATTTTTAACACAACATCTACTGAAATATTTGTGTCATCACCTGAATTGGAAGCCAAGTTGTTGGGTCCATCCACTGCAATCCCAAGAGCTATAATATCCATTTCATCACCTGAGTTAATTGGTTGAACACATGCAAATCTCATAGCTGTGATATTCACATCATCCTCTGATTCAAATTCTTGCCCTTTTTGTACAGTTGCAACTGTCTTCTGCTTCTCTTTTCTGTCGTTCCTCTTAGGTCTCAATTCTGGATGCAGTTTCCAACAATTCTCCTCATCATGGCCTACTTTCTCACAATGAGTACAAGAGGGAATTTCTTCTCTTCTCTTGGTTGTTGTTGCCTTGTTGGATCAGTCATCTTCCTCATCTTCCCATCTCCTTTAAAAATGTACAACCTTCACACTAGCTTCATCAAGAAACTTAGGTTCAAATAATAACAATGAATGACATAAATAACTATGCAATGAGCCATTATATTTCATAAACATATTAGAAGTGTCTAGTGGAACATTATATGTTAATGATTTTTTTCTAAACTACCCTATAAAATTATGAACAATTTTACCTTTCCCTTGTTTCAAATCTTTCCATTCGATCATAGCCTTCTGTTTGTAACCCAACAGGTAAAATTGTCCTCTTAAAGCATAAATTAACTCAAGAAAAGATGAAAGAAGTTGACGAATACTCTTAGAACCTTGATGTAGCTTGGCTTCTCACCAGAAAAGAGTGGTTCCACTCAATCAAAGGAATTTTAGCTGGATCTTGGCCTCATCCTCTTTTATTTGTTGTATGTGGAAACTATTTTATTAAAATTTCTAGCTTTTCTACGTTACATTGTCCCCTAAATGTAGGTAAATCAAATTTTACATCCAACTTGAAAGAGGTCTTTTTAGATGCATCCCTATGATGTCTATTAGGATGAAGAGAGGAGGAAGAAGAAGAGCTTTCACTGGATGACGGAGGGGGAGGAGGCTCTTCTCCTCCACGTTCATGATTTACCGAGGCAACATCATCTGGTTTTTTTTCTCATGGTTGATTGTTTTCTCATATTCAACAAACAACTTCTCAAATTTTTCTGCCATAGTGAAGAAGACCTTGTGATAATTTCTCTCTTCCCTTATTCAAACTTCCTCATCTACCATGTTTCATTTTTGTGTTACATGCCCTGCTTTGGGATTAAAGGACTTGAGTTTTCCTTCTCCTCTTTGGAACTTGTTCGTAGTTAGCATTCACTCATGCAACTCACATCGAGAAGATGTTATTTAATACCCAACTTGATCCATATCTTTTAAATTGAAGGATGCATACAAAATTTCATATAACAAAGTTTATAACCAAGTAACTTAAACACATTAAAAGAAGTGGAAGTCATATGAAAACATGAGATCACAGACACATTTGATTACAGATTTCACCAAATGTGGCTATGTCTCTGAGATTTGCTCAAGGTGGGGAGGCCTTCTTTCATCAAGTGGCAACAAAGAAAGTAATTACAATCAACTTTATTAAAATGACCCTTATACCTCCAATCCCTATAATTGATGAAAAATGGAGAGCACATCTGGAGAAACCGACTGCATGGTTAGATTCTTGGCACAAAAATGGGTAAAATCAACTATAAACATTTCTCAATCTGACACTGGCACCTTTGGCCCCCAAGGGAATATTTTTATCATCTAGAAATATTCCTTACTCATGGTACTAGACCTTCTGGTCGCTCAGGGTTTCACTGGTCCACCGTCTACCCGTTCCCAGGAAAATGATTTGAGGTTCTTATATAATTTCACGGGCAGACATTTGAAAAAATAGTTGTTGTCTTGTTGGTAACCCATGGCAATTTATGTGGGGGTGGGTTGGGTTCGAAACCTACCCACCGCAATTTTAAACAATGACATATGTATTTTTAACAGGTGGTTGCATATGGTTTTGGAATTTGGTTATAACTAGGGTCGCCCATTGGGGTCTAACCCACATGGGTCGGGCTATTTCAACTCTCGTCATCTCCCCTTACGTGGCTTCATTGTATTTCTAGTTAGAACATGTCCGTGGGTGAGGTCTAGGTCACCTATGAACCTTACCCACCATATATTTTTCTTATATATAATATAATGTGGCACGTCATTATGGGGTGGGAGGTGGCGAGGTTGGTGGCCCGACACCCCAAAATTTTAATTTTTAATATATATATATATATACCTGTGTGTGTGTGCATGTGTGTGTGTGTGTGTGGTTCAAACACTTCTGCCAGATTTTAAGGGTTATTAGGAAAATTAAGGATGTGATAAATTCTCCCATTCTGGTGGTCGAACTGTGTCTCTACCAAATTGTTGCCTCATTGGTGACTACCACTTTGCTTAATTTGACCAAAACTTTGACGAAATATAACTTGAGCATATGAACTCAGATTTGGGTATCTTTCGCATCGTTGGAATCGAGGTGATGAATACTATGATCCAGTCCTAGTGTCATTTCAATCTAGTGACTTTGATTTTCTATCTATTTCAAGGCCACTTCTATTTCTATATCTACCCAGATCACCTAAGTATGGACATGTGCAAAGATCCATATAAACAAACCAATTCATGGCCACGAGAAATACATTGTGGATCCATGCTCGGATAGACTCAATATGAACATATTCAGTATCTTAGTGTGTATCAATATACCAATTATGAAAACTCTTCGTAGCCACGATGGATGAAACTAAGTCTAGGGTCTTCGTCACTAACACTCAATAGTATGATTCTAAGCATGTGAATGAATATGTCGATGTCGAACATGGAAGACACCATCTAATTACTAGTCAATGATGAGTACCTTTAGTAGATGTGAGAGCAACCACCAATAATTTCAGTGTCCCTTAAGATACTCTAGTACAATTTATAAGGTGTGAATATATTTCTTGAAGTCGAACAAGCATAGAGTAATTCGATTGAAGGCTAATGGCGCGAACATGTCATCGAAACAAAGAAACCTTCCATTAAGGCATGCAATCTTAAAGGTATTAAAAAATGTTTCTAGATAAACTTCTTAGATAATGAATTGAAGTCAATAGGAAGTGACCTATCCTAGGAGGGCCTATGATAAAAAACACATGTCAAGTTTTGATAAACAAATTTGGAGTGACTTAGGACTGACTGAGTGATGGCTAACACAATTGAAGGATTTGAAAATTTCAAAGTATTTTTAACTGAGGTTAAACTTATCTTGAACATATTGGCAACACTATATGAAGTTGGTAGCACTAACTCAATATGGGATCGAAAACAAGTATGTATACTTTCAAGGAGGTTTTATCAACATATAGGTACCTAATTTTCCCAACCTAATCAGATAAAAAAGTGGAGTTTCATGTTCAGGAGCGATTTACTACCAAATACTAACTTTATACACTATCCTCCCAATTTCTCCCACCATTTCTAGCAAGTAGCTCTTTATTTTTACACAAGCTTGAGGAAAATAACATACTCTTGTAGTATAAGCCCATCCTTTATGTAAGTCATTGGAATCATTTTTAGCAAATTCTGGGAAGGATTGGTTTAGTCTCATCATGATTGAAGAGTCCTACACTATATACATTTTACTAGTCCAGTGAAGGGATAACTCGAATTATTTTTTGCATTTATAGAGTTTGAAAAAGAAATGAAATGGAAACTCCATAATGTTCTTTATCATAAATTTAGTCCCCTAAGCCCAAAAAAATGTAACTAATACAAGGGATAACTATTTTGACAATGATTGATCAAAGTATAACGTTTTCACAAATATTCTATATAGTCCATAAAATGAGTAAAATTATACAGGTAGACATTTATTCATATAATTTTATGACAACAAAATAAACAATTTTACTCAACAATATTTTCATATTATGAGAGTGTAAAAAGAGCTTAAAGAGGACACTAGGGGGTTCCTTTTTCATTTGGCTTTAGCAAGCCTGACAAAGCAATAAAAGTATACTCAGTATCTTATTCTCATGTATTTATGAGCAAGAGAAGGAAGAAATACTAATATTGAGATAATTTTCATTTTTACACAATCTTTAAAGAGAGAAAAAATTGTTCTTGAGATAGGTTTCATTTTTACACAAGCTTGAAACAAAGAAAAAATTATGCTTGAGATATGTTCCATTTTTACACAAGCTTCAAATAGAGAAACATTTTGCTTGAGATAGGTTTCATGCCCCATAGCATAATGGTAGAGGCTAGTGGCTTAAATCTAGCAAGATAACTAGGGGAAGATTACCCCACAAGCTTCGTTCATCTACTCAAGTAGACTACTAGTACTAGTAAGTATAGGAAATGAATGTTCATTTATGAGATCAACTGAAAGGCTCAACTCAACGTTTATGAGATCTATTCTAAGACTCAAATCAACTAGAGGCACATTTATTTGATTTTTAGCGAGCATGACATGAGAAAATAACTATGCTCATAACAACTTGTTTCAATTTTTAACGAGCTTGACACAATAAAAAATATGCTCATTGCACCCTATTTCATTTTTAATCATCTTGACATAAGAAAATAAATATGCTCATGGCACCTTGCTTCATTTTTTAACAAGTGTGACACAAGAAAATGAACTATCCTATGATGATATGCTTCATTTTTTAACGATCTTGACAAAGGAAAAGGAAATATGTTCATGCAACCTTGTCATGGATTCCAATAGGACAATACTCTACAAGACATACATGCCAAGGAACACATTTCAATCATGGATATCAAGAGGTCTTCATCAGATGGAAGAATAATTCCTTGGAAGGAATACATTTCAAGGGACTCAATAGGGGAAGAAAGATCAAGCTCCAATGTCCCCATTGAAGGGATTATCATCTCACTTATGAGATCTAATTCAAAATAAATCTAGCATACAACAAGAGGGTCATTTTTATCAATAAGTGAAGGCATAGGACGAGTTTCCACATAATTAGCCTATGGTAGGGTGGATATCACTTGCATAGAAGGAACATTCAGGGATATTGGATGGTGGGTAGTTAGATCAAGGCCAATAAATGAAAGTTATTTAATAGTCACTATGTTTCCATTATGAGGGAAAGACATCACATGAAGGATTATGGACATGACAAATTTAATGGCACAGATATAGTTTTGCCCCAGGAGAAAAATGAAATCCAAGGGGCCTTTGACTACCATGACATCAATACATTTTTTTTTCCTTCCAAGGTGATTGGAAGCTAAGGAAGGATCCCGAAAGGTTTAATGGCTCTTTTGTTAAAAGGAAAATGATTCTGAGTAACAAACACAAGTTGAGGGTAACCCAAATCTTGCTAAGTGGTTGAGCATAAAATGCTAACAAAGGAACCTTCATCTACAATAATGCGATGCACATTATTATCACAAGCCTTTGCAATGATTTATAAAGGGTTGTAAGAATGGAGACAAATCTCTTTCAGTTTATTCCAATCAAAAGAAATGACCTCAGTATTGGAAGGGGATTCCTTTGAAATAGGTGAAATGGTGCCTTGTGCTATAGAATATGAAGTAACAAGAGGAACATGATTAGTATTAACTTCACTTTATAAGGGGAGAGTAGAATTGACTGAAGATAGAATTGATTTGACCAATTGATCAACCAATGGTTCATTAATCTAACTGGTAATAAATTCACTCTCTAAGGGAAGAGTGGGATTGACCAAACTTGTAATTTAATCAATCACTTCGTCAACTGATGGTACGTTGGGAGAAAGTTTATGATAAATAGTTAGAAGTTGTTGTTCAAAAACAATAATCTTTTTGAACAATTTTGAAGCTTCATCCATATGAGGGAAAAATTGAGTTTGATGACTACCTTCAAATAACCTAAAGGAAAGATAACTTTACCCTTTTTCCGTATAAATTTAAAGTCATTGGTTGATGGAATAACAATAGGTTGATGATAATATTTAGACCACACTTCTAAGACCATTGGAATACCAATACAATTGATTAGAAGGTGGTAACCCTTACAAATATTGCAAGTGTATTTGGGCTTGCGGTGTATTTTGGAGGGTTCCTCATCATTATCAATACTCAAAGAAATGGTTGGTTGGTTCTCCTCTTTCTTATCCCACGTCTTCTTTTATTCCTTTTCTTATTATTCGTAACCTCCTAATTATGAGCATTATGACTTTCACTAGGAAAAGAAGAAGAAATGGAAAAAGACATTATGGGTGAAGAAGGTAAAGGGTCAATAAATAATTGGTTTTTTCTAGGTGAAATACTCAGTTGAGGTGAATCAACTTGGATATTTGGGAACAATGAGGTTGGAAAGAACTAAACAAATAAACTTATTGTGAACCCGGGAAGGGAAAACATAGTCGTATGAGGAGGACCAACATTTCCAAAGCAATGAAAAGGGCTAGGATCCCTGTTAAAAGGGGTTCCTAGATTGGTAAATTCTTGGACTATTGCCAAAGTGAATTTCATTTAGAAATTTTTAAGAATGTATGACAGTTAAATCCATAATTCTTATCAATCAAATAAAAAGTAGCAGTAAAAAGGGTCACTATGTATGAATGGTTTACTAAATTGTTTTGAACTATTATATACCATTAGGTACATGCAGACTATCTCCATAAATGTTGTGTTTAGTGTATCACATACAACAAGGCAACTGACTTAGTTAATTTTGGCTGGTTTGCAACCTAGAAGAGGGATTCCTATATACCTGAGGACACATGGAAGTACAATCTGTGTTATTGTTGTCCAATGTGTAATTGTAGGATGGGAAGAATCCCTATATACTCATCATAAATGGACCACCTTCCTATATACCCGAAGGTATGTGGAGGAACAGTCCAATATACTTTGATGTACGTGGAATATCGACCACACATAGAATGTAACATTGAAAAAAATTCCAAGTCCTATTTTTATATACATTTAAACACGTCTTCTAACCTAGACCCAAACTAACTGTGATTACTAATTATGAATTATTTATTTCAAATAATTTGATTGAATTTATTGTCTCATTTTTCATTAAAGGTAATTCCAAACTACTGTAGTGAATATGAAATTATAACCTCTTCAATTCGATGAAATAGTATTTATGGGAAGGAAGGAATCTTTTCAAACAACGGAAAAATGCAACGGTTCTCTTTTGTAAAAAAAATTCAAACGACAAAATATAATAATTCTAAGCAAAATATCTTTCAAGCAAGTCCCAATAACATAAAATTTAATTTCCCTTTTTGGGTCTTTGTAGAATGAATAATCACTATCTAATTCAATCTAATAAAACAAATAAATTTGAATTGAAGATATATTTTGTGATAATTACAAACTTTTGAATCGATCAAATAATTATTTACAACAACCATATATGAATATTTGATCATATTTAGTGAAGGAAAAGAGACTGAAACAAATAAAAGACAAAAGACACTTTTTTGATAGATCAAAAAATCAATCAGACTCAAACCCATAATAATGTAAATATAAGTAATTTTTTCAAAAATGATAATTAAATATAACAATTCAAATTTAAGGTTGACATTTTCCTGAAGAAAATAGATTCAAAAAACCATTGGAAGTAAAGAATTTTAGACCGAGAAGACAAAAGTCCTGAATTTTTTTAATTTTCTAAGGTTATTGTAGGAATATTTTTCACACCAATGTCATGTCACAATTATAACATAGGAAAAATGTGAAAATTTTCCAATTGTCACTCTATTGCCAAAAGAAGATTGTGTCAATTTCTAACTATCATTATTTCATCATAATATAGGTCAAACATGTCACATTTAAAACATAAGATAGGTGCAAAAAGTATAAATTGTCAAACTATTCTCAAAAGAAAAGTGCGACAATTGTGATACACAAAGAAAGAATTAAAAAAATTGCTCAAAATGGTCCAAACAATCAGGTTTTAAGAATTAAAATATAGACACTAGAGTACAGAAAGTCAAAGAAGGTGACAAAAGGAAAACAAAACTACCGAAGAACTAAACATTCCCCAGTATAGTTGCCAAGTTTGTTAGGCAGACAAATATCTCTTATGGGCAAGAGTGATCTCCCTAGACTCAATTATCAAATGTAGAACAAATAGGACAATGTATATTATCTTTCTCTAGTAAAGTTTGAACACGACTTCCCTGTTTAATGAAATATGTCTTCAATTCAATCTTCTTCCTGTTTGATTTCATTATCCACTTCGATCTATGAATATTGGAACATGCAATGACATAGACAGATAAAAGGATCAAAACATACTATGGATGAATAAGTTCAAATAAATACTAATCAAAATAACAAGGAGCTATGATACAATGAATGCAAACAATAAGCAAATCATGTGGCAAAACAATATATATTTAATTCACAAATAATAGGGAGAGATTACGACCCATGCCTTGATGTCATGAGCCTAGACCCAATTATCTCCAATCCTTCCTTTGCACAGCAAGACTTCAAGCTCATTTGGACAACATAATGGTACCTCAAAGTCCAACCTCTTCTCCATTGAGTATCATTGTATTTGTAGGAGAAGAGGGAGGTTCGAGATCGATTTTAGATTGGATGAGATCCACAAAAATGGGGAATATGTTCCATAATGAGTGGGATTAGATCCATCAATCATGAGACGAGGCACAAATACATAGGAGCTCGAGTCTTGGTGGTTGAGATATGATTCCTCAACAAGGGTTCTAGACTTTACTTTTTATTTTTACTTATTTAGAAAGGTTGTGACACTTTTTAGTGGAGAATACTATGAAAAAATTAGCAGGTGTCAATGATTGAGCCTGCAATGCCACCTTTTTCTCATAGGGAAAGTGAAACACTACTTTAAATTAAAACTTTTAAGAACTGTATTCTTGATTCTTGTGCTTCTAAGAATGGTTTTTGCTTTGCCTTTGTAGGGGATTATTGAGAATGGTTTATTGGACAACAAGAGATCTACTTTTTTGGTAATTGTCTTAACAGTGAGAAAATAATGTGTAGCAAAGAAGTCTACACATAAGAGGAATTCAAAAGATGGATCTCAAGAGAATCCACTCCCTAGTGCTATGAATAATCATATCTATTCGCTTATATTCTAGTCTTGACAATCCATTAGCTGAGCTCCTATTGCAAACTTTAATCAACACCACAAATATCAACCCATGCTTTATGCTACATCTATGTTAATTGACCATTAACACTTATTAGATATGCACTCATGCAATGTTGTTTCCTATATTTAGCCCATCATCTATTTCAAACAAAACAACTATACGTATCCATAAATTCAATTTGAAGGAAGTGCATACTATAAGATGATACAATTTCACAACCAATGTCACTTGTTAGTCGATAACTAAAGACCATAACTCGAGTTTGATCCCAACCACTATGAACAAAGTTTGTTTTTCTAAACTCTACTATGTCATTTCCACGGGGAATGAATACAATAGTGTGGATGTTGATGACCTTGTAAAACATTTCCTTAATTTTAGTAGAGCTAAAGCGAAGGAGCTCACTTACCATTAACCATAGATATGGCCCAAGGGGACATTAGAGAGATGGTATGGCAGAAACCATCAGTGGAATGTAGAGGGGGTGTGGTTTTATATTGTTTTCCAAAACTAATAGTTGGGGCTCCACAATGGATCTATTGTTGCCACATCAAAAATATGGTTTACACTAGAAGACAAAGTGTGGGACCCCCTCTCCTTCCGTTAAACATTGATCATGTGAGGGGGGGACAAATGGATAATAGTTGTCAATATTTCTTTGGTTAAACACTCATTTCTTAATGATCTTGACAAAGGAAAAGGAAATATGCTCATGCAACCTTGTCATGGATTCCAATAGGACAATACTCTACAAGACATACATGCCAAGGTACACATCTCAATCATGGATACCAAGAGGTCTTCATCAGATGGAAGAATAATTCCTTGGAAGGAATACATTTCAAGGGACTCAATAGGGGAAGAAAGATCAAGCTCCAATGTCCCCATTGAAGGGATTATCATCTCACTTATGAGATCTAATTCAAAATAAATCTAGCATACAACAAGAGGGTCATTTTTATCAATAAGTGAAGGCATAGGATGCTTTTCCACATAATTAGCCTATGGTAGGGTGGATATCACTTGCATAGAAGGAACATTCAGGCATATTGGATGGTGGGTAGTTAGATCAAGGCCAATAAATGAAAGTTATTCAATAGTCACTATGTTTCCATTATGAAGGAAAGACATCACATGAAGGATTATGGACATGACAAATTCAATGTCATAGACATAGTTTTGCCCCAGGAGAAAAATGAAATCCAAGGGGCCTTGGACTACCATGACATCAATACAATTTTTTTTTCCTTCCAAGGTGATTTGAAGCTAAGGAAGGATCCCGAAAGGTTTAATGGCTCTTTTGTTAAAAGGAAAATGATTCGGAGTAACAAACACAAGTTGAGGGGAACCCAAATCTTGCTAAGTGGTTGAGCATAAAATGCTAACAAAAGCACCTTCATCTACAATAATGCGATGCACATTATTATCACAAGCCTTTGCAATGATTTATAAAGGGTTGTAAGAATGGAGACAAATCTCTTTCAGTTTATTCCAATCAAAAGAAATGACCTCAGTATTGGAAGGGGATTCCTTTGAAATAGGTGAAATGGTGCCTTGTGCTATAGAATATGAAGTAAAAAGAGGAACATGATTAGTATTAACTTCACTTTATAAGGGGAGAGTAGAATTGACTAAAGATAGAATTGATTTGACCACTTGATCAACCAATGGTTCATTAATCTAACTGGTAATAAATTCACTCTCTAAGGGAAGAGTGGGATTGACCAAACTTGTAATTTAATCAATCACTTCGTCAACCGATGGTACGTTGGGAGAAAGTTTATGATAAATAGTTGGAAGTTGTTGTTCAAAAACAATAATATTTTTGAACAATTTTGAAGCTTCATCCATGTGAGGGAAAACCTGAGTTTGATGACTACCTTCAAACAGCCTAAAGGAAACATAACTTTACCCTTTTTCTGTATAAATTTAAAGTCATTGGTTGAAGGACTAACAATAGGTTGATGAGAATATTTGGACCACACTTCTAAGACCATTGGAATACCAATACAATTGATTAGAAGGTGGTAACCCTTACAAATATTGCAAGTGTATTTGGGCTTGCGGTGTATTTTGGAGGGTTCCTCATCATTATCAATACTCGAAGAAATGGTTGGTTGGTTTTCCTCTTTCTTATCCCACGTCTTCTTTTATTCCTTTTCTTATTATTCGTAACCTCCTAATTATGAGCATTATGACTTTCACTAGGAAAAGAAGAAGAAATGGAAAAAGACATTATGGGTGAAGAAGGTAAAGGGTCAATAAACAATTGGTTTTTTCTAGGTGAAATACTCGGTTGAGGTGAATCAACTTGGATATTTGGGAACAACGAGGTTGGAAAGAACTAAACAAATAAACTTATTATGAACTTGGGAAGGGAAAACATAGTCGTATGAGGAGGACCAACATTTCCAAAGCAATGAAAAGGGCTAGGATCTCTGTTAAAAGGGGTTCCTGAATTGGTAAATTCTGGGACTATTGCCAAAGTGAATTTCATTTAGAAATTTTTAAGAATGTATGACAATTAAATCCATAATTCTTATCAATCAAATAAAAAGTAGCAGTAAAAAGGGTCACTATGTATGAATGGTTTACTAAATTGTTTTGAACTATTATATACCATTAGGTACATGCAGACTATCTCCATAAATGTTGTGTTTAGTGTATCACATACAACAAGGCAACTGACTTAGTTACTTTTGGCTGGTTTGCAACCTAGAAGAGGGATTCCTATATACCTGAGGACACATGGAAGTACAGTCTGTGTTATTGTTGTCCAATGTGTAATTGTAGGATGGGAAGAATCCCTATATACTCATCATAAATGGACCACCTTCCTATATACCCGAAGGTATGTGGAGGAACAATCCAATATACTTTGATGTACATGGAATATCGACCACACATAGAATGTAACATTGAAAAAAATTCCAAGTCCTATTTTTATATACATTTAAACACATCTTCTAACCTAGACCCAAACTAACTGTGATTACTAATTATGAATTATTTATTTCAAATAATTTGATTGAATTTATTGTCTCACTTTTCATTAAAGGTAATTCCAAACTACTGTAGCGAATATGAAATTATAACCTCTTCAATTCGATGAAATAGTATTTATGGGAAGGAAGGAATCTTTTCAAACAACGAAAAAATGCAACAGTTCTCTTTTGTAAAAAAAATTCAAAAGACAAAAAAAGAATAATTCTAAGCAAAATATCTTTCAAGCAAGTCCCAATAACATAAAATTTAATTTCCCTTTTTTGGTTTTTATAGAATGAATAATCACTATCTAATTCAATCTAATAAAACAAATAAATTTGAATTGAAGATATATTTCGTGATAATTACAAACTTTTGAATCGATCAAATAATTATTTACAACAACCATATATGAATATTTGATCATATTTAGTGAAGGAAAAGAGACTGAAACAAATAAAAGACAAAAGACACTTTTTTGATAGATCAAAATATCAATCAGACTCAAACCCATATTAATGTAAATATAAGTAATTTTTTCAAAAATGATAATTAAATATAACAATTCAAATTTAAGGTTGACTTTTTCCTGAAGAAAATAGATTCAAAAAACCATTGGAAGTAAAGAATTTTAGACCGAGAAGACAAAAGTCCTGAATTTTTTTAATTTTCTAAGGTTATTGTAGGAATATTTTTCACACCAATGTCATGTCATAATTATAACATAGGAAAAATGTGAAAATTTTCCAATTGTCACTCTATTGCCAAAAGAAGATTGTGTCAATTTCTAACTATCATTCTTTCATCATAATATAGGTCGAACATGTCACATTTAAAACATAAGATAGGTGCAAAAAGTATAAATTGTCGAACTATTCTCAAAAGAAAATTGCGACAATTGTGATACACAAAGAAAGAATTAAAAAAAATGCTCAAAATGGTCCAAACAATCAGGTTTTAAGAATTAAAATATAGACACTAGAGTACAGAAAGCCAAAGAAGGTGACAAAAGGAAAACAAAACTACCGAAGAACTAAACATTTCCCAGTATAGTTGCCAAGTTTGTTAGGCAGACAAATATCTCTTATGGACAAGAGTGATCTCCCTAGACTCAATTATCAAATGTAGAACAAATAGGACAATGTATATTATCTTTCTCTAGTAAAGTTTGAACATGACTTACCTGTTTAATGAAATATGTCTTCAATTCAATCTTCTTCCTGTTTTATTTCATTATCCACTTCGATCTATGAATATTGGAACATGCAATGACATAGACAGAGAAAAGGATCAAAACATACTATGGATGAATAAGTTCAAATAAATACTAATCAAAATAACAAGGAGCTATGATACAATGAATGCAAACAATAAGCAAATCATGTGGCAAAACAATATATATTTAATTCACAAATAATAGGGAGAGATTACGACCCATGCCTTGATGTCATGAGCCTACACTCAATTATCTCCAATCCTTCCTTTGCACAACAAGACCTCAAGCTCAATTGGACAACATAATGGTACCTCAAAATCCAACCTCTTCTCCATTGAGTATCATTGTATTTGTAGGAGAAGAGGGAGGTTCGAGATCCATTTTAGATTGGATGAGATCCACAAAAATGGGGAATATGTTCCATAATGAGTGGGATTAGATCCATCAATGATGAGATGAGGCACAAATACATAGGAGCTCGAGTCTTGGTGGTTGAGATATGATTCCTCAACAAGGGTTCTAGACTTTACTTTTTATTTTTACTTATTTAGAAAGGTTGTGACACTTTTTAGTGGAGAATACTATGAAAAAATTTGCAGGTGTCAATGATTGAGCCTGCGATGCCACCTTTTTCTCATAAGGAAAGTGAAACACTACTTTAAATTAGAAATTTTAAGAAATGTATTCTTGATTCTTGTGCTTCTCATAATGGTTTTTGCTCTGCCTTTGTAGGGGATTATTGAGAATGGTTTATCGGACAACAAGAGATCTACTATTTTGGTAATTGTCTTAACAGTGAGAAAATGATGTGTAGCAAAGAAGTCTACACATAAAAGGAATTCAAAAGATGGATCTCAAGAGAATCCACTCCCTAGTGCTATGAATAGCCATATTTATTCGCTTGTATTCTAGTCTTGACAATCCATTAGCTGAGCTCCTATTCCAAACTTTAATCAACACCACAAATATCAACCCATGCTTTATGCTACATCTATGTTAATTGACCATTAACACTTATTAGATATGCACTCATGCAATGTTGTTTCCTATATTTAGCCCATCATCTATTTCAAACAAAACAACTATAGGTATCCATAAATTCAATATGAAGGAAGTGCATACTATAAGATGATACCATTTCACAACCAATGTCACTTGTTAGTCGATAACTAAAGACCATAACTCGAATTTGATCCCAACCACTATGAACAAAGTTTGTTTTTCTAAACTCTACTATGTCATTTCCATGGGGAATGAAAACAATAGTGTGGATGTTGATGACCTTGTAAAACATTTCCTTAATTTCAGTAGAGCTAAAGCGAAGGAGCTCACTTACCATTAACCAAAGATATGGCCCGAGGGGACATTAGAGAGATGGTATGGCAGAAACCATTAGTGGAATGTAGAGGGGGTGGGGTTTTATATTGGTTTTCAAAACTAATAGTTGGGGCTCCACAATGGATCTATTGTTGCCACATCAAAAATATGGTTTACACTAGAAGACAAAGTGTGGGACCCCCTCCCCTTTTGTTAAACATTGATCATGTGAGGGGGGGACAAATGGATAATAGTTGTCAATATTTCTTTGGTTAAATGCTCATTTCTTAATGATCTTGACAAAGGAAAAGGAAATATGCTCATGCAACCTTGTCATGGATTCCAATAGGACAATACTCTACAAGACATACATGCCAAGGTACACATCTCAATCATGGATACCAAGAGGTGTTCATCAGATGGAAGAATAATTCCTTGGAAGGAATACATTTCAAGGGACTCAATAGGGGAAGAAAGATCAAGCTCCAATGTCCCCATTGAAGGGATTATCATCTCACTTATGAGATCTAATTCAAAATAAATCTAGCATACAACAAGAGGGTCATTTTTATGAATAAGTGAAGGCATAGGACGATTTTCCACATAATTAGCCTATGGTAGGGTGGATATCACTTGCATAGAAGGAACATTCAGGGATATTGGATGGTGGGTAGTTAGATCAAGGCCAATAAATGAAAGTTATTCAATAGTTACTATGTTTCCATTATGAGGGAAAGACGTCACATGAAGGATTATGGACATGACAAATTTAATGGCATAGATATAGTTTTGCCCCAGGAGAAAAATGAAATCCAAGGGGCCTTGGACTACCATGACATCAATACAATCTTTTTTTCCTTCCAAGGTGATTGGAAGCTAAGGAAGGATCCCCAAAGGTTTAATGGCTCTTTCGTTAAAAGGAAAATGATTCTGACTAACAAACACAAGTTGAGGGGAACCCAAATCTTGCTAAGTGGTTGAGCATAAAATGCTAACAAAAGCACCTTTATCTACAATAATGTGATGCACATTATTATCACAAGCCTTTGCAATGATTTATAAAGGGTTGTAAGAATGGAGACAAATCTTTTTCAGTTTATTCGAATCAAAAGAAATGACCTCAGTATTGGAAGGGGATTCCTTTGAAATAGGTGAAATGGTGCCTTGTGCTATGGAATATGAAGTAACAAGAGGAACAT
Source organism: Pinus tabuliformis (assembly GCA_031772625.1). NCBI lineage: Eukaryota > Viridiplantae > Streptophyta > Pinopsida > Pinales > Pinaceae > Pinus > Pinus tabuliformis. The sequence goes on along the minus strand of CM062812.1, from coordinate 777,488,799 downwards.
GATTAGTATTAACGTCACTTTATAAGGAGAGAGTAGAATTGACTGAAGATAGAATTGATTTGACCACTTGATCAACCAATGGTTCATTAATCTAACTGGTAATAAATTCACTCTCTAAGGGAAGAGTGGGATTGACCAAACTTGTAATTTAATCGATCACTTCATCAACTGATGGTACGTTGGGAGAAAGTTTATGATAAATAGTTGGAAGTTGTTGTTCAAAAACAATAATCTTTTTGAACAATTTTGAAGCTTCATCCATATGAGGGAAAAACTGAGTTTGATGACTACCTTCAAATAGCCTAAAGGAAACATAACTTTACCCTTTTTCCGTATAAATTTAAAGTCATTGGTTGATGGACTAACAATAGGTTGATGAGAATATTTGGACCACACTTCTAAGACCATTGGAATACCAATACAATTAATTAGAAGGTGGTAACCCTTACAAATATCGCAAGTGTATTTGGGCTTGCGGTGTATTTTGGAGGGTTCCTCATCATTATCAATACTCAAAGAAATGGTTGGTTGGTTTTCCTCTTTCTTATCCCACGTCTTCTTTCATTCCTTTTCTTATTATTCGTAACCTCCTAATTATGAGCATTATGACTTTCACTAGGAAAAGAAGAAGAAATGGAGAAAGAGATTATGGGTGAAGAAGGTAAAGGGTCAAAAAACAATTGGTTTTTTCTAGGTGAAATACTCGGTTGAGGTGAATCAACTTGGATATTTGGGAACAACGAGGTTGGAAAGAACTAAACAAATAAACTTATTGTGAACCCGAGAAGGGAAAACATAGTCATATGAGGAGGACCAACATTTCCAAAGCAATGAAAAGGGCTAGGAGCCCTGTTAAAAGGGGTTCCTGGATTGGTAAATTCTGGGACTATTGCCAAAGTGAATTTCATTTAGAAATTTTTAAGAATGTATGACAGTTAAATCCATAATTCTTATCAATCAAATAAAAAGTAGCAATAAAAAGGGTCACTATGTATGAATGGTTTACTAAATTGTTTTGAACTATTATATACCATTAGGTACATGTAGACTATCTCCATAAATGTTGTGTTTAGTGTATCACATACAACAATGCAACTGACTTAGTTACTTTTGGCTGGTTTGCAACCTAGAAGAGGGATTCCTATATACCTGAGGACACATGGAAGTACAGTCTGTGTTATTGTTGTCCAATGTGTAATTGTAGGATGGGAAGAATCCCTATATACTCATCATAAATGGACCACCTTCCTCTATACCCAAAGGTACGTGGAGGAACAGTCCAATATACTTTGATGTACATGGAATATCGACCACACATAGAATGTAACATTGAAAAAAATTCCCAAGTCCTATTTTTATATACATTTAAACACGTCTTCTAACCTAGACCCAAACTAACTGTGATTACTAATTATGAATTATTTATTTCAAATAATTTGATTGAATTTATTGTCTCACTTTTCATTAAAGGTAATTCCAAACTACTGTAGTGAATATGAAATTATAACCTCTTCAATTCGATGAAATAGTATTTATGGGAAGGAAGGAATCTTTTCAAACAACGAAAAGATGCAACGGTTCTCTTTTGTAAAAAAAATTCAAAAGACAAAAAAATAATAATTCTAAGCAAAATATCTTTCAAGCAAGTCCCAATAACATAAAATTTAATTTCCCTTTTTAGGTTTTTATAGAATGAATAATCACTATCTAATTCAATCTAATAAAACAAATAAATCTGAATTGAAGATATATTTTGTGATAATTACAAACTTTTGAATCGATCAAATAATTATTTACAACAACCATATATGAATATTTGATCATATTTAGTGAAGGAAAAGGGACTCAAACAAGTAAAAGACAAATGACACCTTTTTGATAGATCAAAAAATCAATCAGACTCAAACCCATAATAATGTAAATATAAGTAATTTGTTCAAAAATGATAATTAAATATAACAATTCAAATTTAAGGTTGACTTTTTCCTGAAGAAAATAGATTCAAAAAACCATTGGAAGTAAAGAATTTTAGACCAAGAAGACAAAAGTCCTGAATTTTTTTAATTTCCTAAGGTTATTGTAGGAATATTTTTCACACCAATGTCATGTCACAATTATAACATAGGAAAAATGTGAAAATTTTCCAATTGTCACTCTATTGCCAAAAGAAGATTGTGTCAATTTGTAACTATCATTCTTTCATCATATTATAGGTCGAACATGTCACATTTAAAACATAAGATAGGTGCAAAAAGTATAAATTGTCAAACTATTCTCAAAAGAAAAGTGCGACAATTGTGATACACAAAGAAAGAATTAAAAAAAAATGCTCAAAATGGTCCAAACAATCAGGTTTTAAGAATTAAAATATAGACACTAGAGTACAGAAAGCCAAAGAAGGTGACAAAAGGAAAACAAACCTACCGAATAACTAAATATTCCCCAGTATAGTTGCCAAGTTTGTTAGGCAGACAAATATCTCTTATGGACAAGAGTGATCTCCCTAGACACAATTATCAAATGTAGAACAAATAGGACAATGTATATTATCTCCCTCTAGTAAAGTTTGAACATGACTTACCTATTTAATGAAATATGTCTTTAATTCAATCTTCTTCCTGTTTGATTTCATTATCCACTTCGATATATGAATATTGGAACATGCAATGACATAGATAGAGAAAAGGATCAAAACATACTATGGATGAATAAGTTCAAATAAATACTAATCAAAATAACAAGGAGCTATGATACAATGAATGCAAACAATAAGCAAATCATGTGGCAAAACAGTATATATTTAATTCACAAATAATAGGGAGAGATTACGACCCATGCCTTGATGTCATGAGCCTACACTCAATTATCTCCAATCCTTCCTTGGCACAACAAGACTTCAAGCTCAATTGGACAACATAATGGTACCTCAAAATCAAACCTCTTCTCCATTGAGTATCATTGTATTTGTAGGAGAAGAGGGAGGTTCGAGATCCATTTTAGATTGGATGAGATCCACAAAAATGGGGAATATGTTCCATAATGAGTGGGATTAGATCCATCAATCATGAGATGAGGCACAAATACATAGGAGCTTGAGTCTTGGTGGTTGAGATATGATTCCTCAACAAGGGTTCTAGACTTTACTTTTTATTTTTACTTATTTATAAAGGTTGTGACACTTTTTAGTGGAGAATACTGTGAAAAAATTTGCAGGTGTCAATGATTGAGCCTGCGATGCCACCTTTTTCTCATAAGGAAAGTGAAACACTACTTTAAATTAGAAATTTTAAGAAATGTATTCTTGATTCTTGTGCTTCTAATAATGGTTTTTGCTCTGCCTTTGTAGGGGATTATTGAGAATGGTTTATCGGACAACAAGAGATCTACTTTTTTGGTAATTGTCTTAACAGTGAGAAAATGATGTGTAGCAAAGAAGTCTACACATAAAAGGAATTCAAAAGATGGATCTCAAGAGAATCCACTCCCTCGTGCTATGAATAACGATATTTATTCGCTTGTATTCTAGTCTTGACAATCCATTAGCTGAGCTCCTATTGCAAACTTTAATCAACACCACAAATATCAACCCATGCTTTATGCTACATCTATGTTAATTGACCATTAACACTTATTCGATATGCACTCATGCAATGTTGTTTCCTATATTTAGCCCATCATGTATTTCAAACAAAACAACTATAGGTATCCATAAATTCAATTTGAAGGAAGTGCATACTATAAGATGATACCATTTCACAACCAATGTCACTTGTTAGTCGATAACTAAAGACCATAACTCGAATTTGATCCCAACCACTATGAACAAAGTTTGTTTTTCTAAACTCTACTATGTCATTTCCATGGGGAATAAAAACAATAGTGTGGATGTTGATGACCTTGTAAAACATTTCCTTAATTTCAGTAGAGCTAAAGCGAAGGAGCTCACTTACCATTAACCAAAGATATGGCCCGAGGGGACATTAGAGAGATGGTATGGCAGAAACCATCAGTGGAATGTAGAGGGGGTGGGGTTTTATATTGGTTTCCAAAACTAATAGTTGGGGCTCCACAATGGATCTATAGTTGCCACATCAAAAATATGGTTTACACTAGAAGACAAAGTGTGGGACCCCCTCCCCTTCCATTAAACATTGATCATGTGAGGGGGGGACAAATGGATAATAGTTGTTAATATTTCTTTGGTTAAACACTCATTTCTTTTAATGATTCTAAATATGCACTGGCAATCAACTATGAATATTTTTGTGTAGCTCCATATAATAACGTTTTGGCTTCAGGAACCTACAAAAAAATTCCAACTAGGAAAATCATGACATTGGTATCAAATAGATTTTTCTTGTCGTCATTATAGAAGAATGAAGGGATGATCAAGTCTCCTAAACTTGCTTGATCCAAATGGTTTCCAAATATTTTTAATTATGTTAAGTAAGAGGCCATGACAATGAGCATTATTGTTGTTTCAAGAAGCTGTCAAAGGGAACTTAAAGCAACTATTCTTGTACAACACTCATCACCTTGTTGAGGAATAACATTCACTACAATATCAATGGCAGATCATTGATCATTCTCCAATACTATTAATGGTGGAGAAACACCGAGGGGTTTTAACTTGAGTTGAGTTGGGAACTTAGGATCTCTCACCATATTTCTCATATACTCCATCAAAGGCCTTTGGGAATAAAGTATTAGGGCTCCATAATCTATATCCTACCCAAAACCCCTAGATTCCATCATAGTCAACAATATATGAAACGTACAAATGTTTAGGACTATTAACTCTTTTTCCCACCATGAATCTGTAGCAAGAAGGTGTTTTTGGCACGCATGAGCAAATGAAAGTCTATTGGTTATAATTGATTCTCCATATGACTTGAAGTATTGTATTATAGACAAGATAAGAGTATTGAGAGATGTTCCTTGCATGGATTTTAGGTTATTCTCTCAATGCATGTAGTGATAATCTTGAGGTCCTCCACAAATGGTATCATATTCTAGCAGTTGTGGAGAACAAAAACTGAGTCTGAGGGGTTTCTACAAACTATTTTGTTGAGAGAAGAATCTTGATCGATTTCCAGTCTCCCTTCACCATAGTAGCTCATCATTTCCAAGTAGCTTATATCAAATTTGAAGAGTGAAATGTTCAAGCATGCAATTTCCAGGTTTACGACATAATGAAACATGCCTACCAGTTCAAAGAAATATGCTCCTCCTGACATGTCATGGAAATAGAATTTTCCATCTTTGAGCTATGCCAAATATTTCCATATTTTGTCACTTTGAGAGAGAAGGGGGAACCAAATGAAGGTTCTAATAAATGGATAAATTTTGAGGAAATTTTATCTATCACTCATAAATTTCGAAATTTTTGACTGGAAACTTTTGTGCTACAACAATGGCTCCATTTGGGATAATATATCCCTATGATATTCCTAGAACAATATTCCTTATGCCTTCATGCATTTATTTCCTTTAAGCCTAACCTATTTTGCTTTGAAACCATGCATATTGAAATAATCCACACACTGCAAACACATAGTATTTTATATGTTGAAGAAAATTGAAACCTACTGATCTATTTGAAAAGAAAAAGGAAATAATTTTCATTCATGATTTCCTCCATTGGGTTATGAGATCATTATTTTCTAATCACTACACACTAAATGATTGAAATATGAGCTTATTCAATCACTCACCCCTACTCTAGTCAATTGGAAGCCTTCCTTTTCAAGTGTAACAAAACTTCCAATGTAACTAGGTAAGAAGTATATTTTCTAACATAACATCTTGCATGCAACTAAAAACATGAAAATAATATACAATATGGAGCAATAATTCCATGGGAATTGTATAATTACAGTTGTGACTTATTATAATGGTTAAAATTACACTGTTCAAAAAAGTTGATAAAGAATACTCCATCCTCTGTAGATATATGAAATTTATCATCATTTTCATGAGGAAGAGAAATAAACTATTGAATGAAATCTTCACTGTAATTAAACATACCAAATTTTGAGCTAAAATGATAGTGAATACACTTGACATATTGAAATAGTGAATATAGTTGACATATTAAAACCAATGGAATGTTTAGCGCATGGAATCGCCAAGTGAAAAATATTATCATACCCATTTCTTGTTCACCACCAAGAAAAGAGTTTATTCATTGACCCAAGGAAAATAAATTTGACTTCTTCATTCCCTAACAATGACACCAATTTGATATTGTCTCTTGTAGAAAATTGCACACTAGGAAAATGTGTCAAGGAATCAAAATGCGGGTGTTTTCTTAAAGATTGTAACTAATCATTAAAACGTTTTCTTTAAAGGTAGATAATGATATCCCAAAGTTTTAACTAAAAGGCCTAATGATTCCCCCAATATTGCAACTCCCAAGGCTACCATGTTTAATTATCATTCTGTAGATCATAAAAAATTTAGAGGCGTCAGAACTATGTGTGCAACATGCAATGTGTCCTTTCGCTAACCTCATTCAATGGAATGAATTGATATGTACAAATTCCACTTTAGGAAACCTAGGAAAAGTAAAACTACCTAGATTATCTTAATAAGGGATGAATTAAGCATATGTTATTGTAATGCATAAAATAAACCTTAATCTATGAAAGAGAATATCAGAAAAGAGATCCTAACCCTTCTTGTAAAAAACAAATGGCAGGAAAGTAATCCCAATTTGCCTTGCATAAAGTAAAACGTAGAAAGGAAATATGATCTATATTGTAGGAAATAAATCTAGTATATTATAGACAATGTAAATTATATTCTAATTGCAAAAACTCAATCGAGTTCTAAAAAGGTAAACTACTTGCATTTCTTTAAAAAAAAATATACCCTAGAAGTACGATTAAAGCTATAGTGATGGAAGTAAATCATCTAGAGGGTCTTCAATCTTCTCAAGTTCATATTCAGGGCTTAGAGTATGTTGTGGGGTGATGAGAAGCAAAAATAATTCTTTAGAAGCAATTTTGGCATGTTCTAAAGAATTTTGTGTAACGCTACATGATTGTACTAGGATTGCTACGGGATGCCCAATATTGCTACAGGATTGCATCTGAGAGAAATATGATGTTTCTAAGAGATGTTTAAAGGTGGTACAATGTGATAGAAAGTTTTGGAATGGTGTGAGGGTCCTTTTTAAGCCTACATATACTTAGTATAAAAACCTGTGCAAAGAAAAATAACAAAACTAATAGTCTCCTATAACTTGGTGGTGTAACTTCCATAATGTAGATAGTTTGCAGAGCAAGTAGAAATGGAAGGTGGAATGTTGAAGGAAGTGATTCTCATGCATACAAAATGGTGCTATTTTAATATAAGAAATAACAAACTTAATCTACACACCAAATAAAATTTCAACTAATAAATACAAGTGCTAAAACATTAATTGTAGAAAGAAAAATGCATGTGAAAGGATGAGTTGAATTTGAATAAAAATATAACTGTTTCATTATCTATATATATATATATATATATATCTATATATATATATATATATATATATATATAGCCCCAAGGGTTAGCTCAATCGGTCAAGCCGGGGCCTCGCCAATGGGAGGTCACAGGGTCGAAACCCGAAAGCTCTTGGGGTTAGGTCTGTGATGGCCGAGGGGTGTGACCCCCTTCGGGTGGGGTCCACCCTAGAGACTTCCGATCCTGGACGTAGCGGACCACTGACCATGGTATCCGTGAACCAGCAGTGAAAAAAAAAGAAAAAAAAAAAAAAAAAAAAAAAAAATATATATATATATATATATATATATATATATATTTGTTGTTTAGCACATGGTATGTAACCAAACTTCCCAAAAGAGAACACTCCCTAACTTGGAGAGGCAATGATTTTTCTTATAAACCAGATTTGTAGAACAATGAACTAGTAGGCTAATCTTGGTAGCCAAATCCCTATGTTAATCAAGTGAATATTATATGGGATAAATTATGTTATTAATTTTATTTTTTTAGAAATAGATCCAATTTGAATCAACTCAAAATAATCCCATTAATATTTGCTAAAATTCAGTAGAAATTTATTACTAAAACTAGAAATTTCAGGATTATGAAATAATAAACTAATCCAAGTAGTTCAATGATGAATATGACTTTCCAAAGCTATTCTAAGGATGCATCAAACTGGAATATGTATAAATGACTATGAAAACCACTTAATTCAAATATTTTACCAATCTAACTTAAAACAAATGAAGCTCTAATATTAAGTGTATAAATAGGAAATGGAAGAATAACAGATGCAAGTGAACAAGAAATGTAAAGAAGATAAATAAATTGTACAATATGGATCTGCGACTCTTGAGATGGCAAAACCCAAGGATACTCAACATCCCATTAAGGAAACCAAGCCTTATAAGTTGAAAATTAAACCAAAATTCTTTATTAGAACTAATTCAAATATATCCCTATTAGAAATGAACATAGAATTTGTAAATAATAATATAAAAAAAATCTTCACAAGAAGACTATAAATTCAATACTCTTATAGGGTAATTTGAATTGGTACCTATATAAATTTATGGAGAGGAATATTCCTTTAAGGGAGGTACCTTTCCTCTCCAAAATCACTAAAAAATTGGATTTGGTTCCCAAGAGTGGGAATCTTCATTAAATACTTAGTTTTGGTATCTCCTGTATCAGGGAACACATCCCTAGATTTTATCGATAAGAGGAGCTCAAGAATATGTCAATAATTTCTTGTTATCCTATTCATTTATTGGTATATCCTATAACATCTTGTGGTAGGGAGAAATCCATCAATTCTATCATTCTACAAATGTTCATGATTTACTTAATATATTCTCAAGAAGTGGATCTTGAAGCCTCTTACTTCTCACAAAATTTCTTGGCCACTTGGATCTTGTAAATTATCTGCAAACACAAATGAAATCTCATCATCATGCCCCTTAATCCCTTCAAAGAATCCCATTTATTTTCAATTTTGGAAAATGGAAGGCACTTCAAAATGTTGTTGGATTCTCTCTATGTTGGTGAATTTTCTCTTTGTCAAACATAATTCCCATATTTTCAAACTTTGTGTTCTATGTGGAGGGCTAGGGTTTTATTTGTATCACTCATTTTCTTAATTCACATGTGTCTAGGTGTCCTTGATACCTCCCAAAACACACACTGAGGTTTTCCCCTAATGTAGTTACCTTCCAGCATTTTTAAAACTCCCCTCAGAGTAAAAAACAAATAATCTAGTGGCAAACAAGGGATGCTACAAGAAAGAGATTTTCCTATAGGATCTCCAAAAAAGGAATCAATTTGACAATGGTGGCCTTAGTTTTCAATTGCGAGAGTGAGTTTTGGATTATTTTCCATGAAACATCATACTATCCATCATATTCTCATGAACACCCTTGACCATCAATATAAATCTGCTTTTCTCATGAAATTAAAGAATTTAAAACACATCACACAAAGCTCTTTCTTCTTATGTAGGGAGAAATGATGGTCAGTGAGTTGAAGCAAAAGTAAGGAATGATGTGATGACCAACCTGGTGACTTGGTGACCTTTCACCCTTGGATAATTTACCATTGTGTAGTTTAGATTATCTATAACAATCCCTTTTAGATCTTAGTTGTGTTTCTTAGTACCGTCTAGAAATTAATTAATCATTATCCAATGCCCGAGTAGAAAAATTTATATGTAGGAGCTCTCTTGTAGAACTATGTTAACTTCCTATATCAATCTATGTATTTCCTATAGCAACATGTTAGATCCTGTAACAACTTGTTTGTATCCTATAGTAGTTTCTATATGTTTTTGTACCATCAAGTTTGCATGTCGATAGGTGGTTGGTCCACCATTTTATTTAATTTTTTTATTTTTATTCCTTGTTTTTAATTTTTATTTTTATTTTAAGAAACATTGCATGCAAAACATTGGGTTAAGTGAGTTGGCCATAGCTATTTTTTTTTTTTTTTTTTTCCCTAGGAATATTGCATCAAAAACATTGAGTTAAGTGAGTTGACCCCACCTACTTTCTGTATTCCATGATAACATCCCACTTTCTTAAGTCGTTTTTAACTTTTGTTGCATTTATCTCCCATATGTATGGGTGTCCTGTGGAGAAAATTTAAGTGATTTCTACATAAGTTTGAGGCTTCTTACTACTAAGTTTGATTAGAAAAGACATTTCCTTCTCACATATTTAATGTTTTCTAAAGCTATAATTGGTTCGAATGGTGATGTTAATGAGTTGCATACATGCACCTTACCATGAGTGTTTTTTTGAGAAGAATGATGCTGGAGTTGGTGATGTGACTGTTGGAACTGATGATGTGGTTTCTAGAACTCCTCCTAATGGTCTTGAAGTTTTTTGTGATGTAATATGTCCTTCAGTAGTCCGTTCATTGCCTTTGGAGGTTTTTTGTAGCCTCATTTCTAATGGAAATCTCTCTAGTTTAGGATGCGATAATATTTTTCTTCAACTGATCTGGTTTTATTGATTATTGAGGATTATGGGTCATGTGATAGCCTACAAGGAACCCTGTAGTTTCTCAAGTCTATCTTATGAGCCTCTAGAAGTGATGTGGTCTTCAATGTTCCTAAACTCATGTTACAAATTCGATCATGTAGGGTTTATGCAGGTTGCTACAAGACTATGTGGCTTGTTGTAGTAGCCACATAAGCCCCTAAAATTCATAATTTTTTATGAATGTTTCATTCAAAAAAATTGATAATTCATGGGAAAATCACTGGTGGTATTTGGAGAGCTTGTCAGTGATGGTGATGGGCGAAAAGGAGGTGGAGGATTGAGTTTTTAGTGGATGGTGAACGAGGCAATGGTGAGAAATTGAAGGATGATGGAGTGGATGGAAAATATGATTTTCTATAGAATCCTTCTCTTTCCCCAAGTGAAAAACTACAAATATTCCCCTCCTTTCTATCCCTGACAACTTCCTATAGTAATGGAGTGACTTCCTTATAGTAGCCTATAACTTTCCTTTAGTAGACTTGTTTAGCTGATATCTTTAAAATGGTAAATTTTATTCAACTAAGAAAATTTAGCATGTTACCATCCTACATATTCATCTCCCCATAAAAAATCTCAGCTAATGGATGCACGAATCTTGACAAGCAATGAAAAATCGATGTAGGTGATGCCTGCCAATTACTTGAAAAATATACATTGGAAATTACTAAGTTTGTTTTTAGCATGTTACCATCATCATTATGAATTTCCCATAAAAAATATTTGTAAATGGATGCATGATTTGTAAGATATAGTCAAGAAAATGTATGCCCTATTTTTCTTAGCAATTCTAGTATATCCTGTAGCAGTATAGAACTTTCGTAGAGTGACTCAAGACAACAAGAAAATGAATGGGAAATGCTTGGAAATGATCACTGAATGTTGAAAAGGGAAAAGAGTGATGGATTAAATTTTCCTTGGACCTATTGGAGCATATTGGTAAATGAGATGAAAATCTCAAGTTTGACATCCCTTCACTAGATGCCTATTTTTCTCATGAACTTCTTCTTATAGCGTTAAATTGTTTTTCTTGTTTCCTGAAAAGGTTTGAGAGAACCTGCATACATAAAAGAGAGATACCTGAAGAAAATTATAATTTTTTTCTTTCCACTTTCTTTTAAGTTTTTAATTTTATTTTATTTTTTCTATTTTTTCCTAGGCTAATTGACTGCCTCAATGATGTTTTCAACCAGCAAATCTGCCTAGGTGCCCAAAACGAGGCTTTCACATAGGATATTATTCCCTCTTTCTTTTTTCCTCATTTCCATTTTTTTCCAAACCACTAACTACCCATAGAGGTTTTCAATTAGCAATCCAATCTTAGATGCCTCAATGGAGGTTTTCACCCAAGATTTTATTTCTATTTTTCCAATTTTCTTTTTTCCCTTTTCTATCCTACCATACATGAAAAATAAAATCTCTTTTAAGTATAGCAATACTTCCAATAGATCCATGTGCGTAGAAACATAACAAATAAAATCATGTGTAGGCTTGAAAGATATGCTTTCACATATACCTGAATATGGTTCTTTTTCTCATCTACATCATCTACTATGTCTTATTCTTCCATGAAATTCATATCTTCTATAGTTTGCTAATTAGCCTTTTGAACACATAAATAATCTAATGACAAGCATAAGTTTTCAATAACAGGGGCCAATGGTTGCTCTCTAACAAATGTGGTACATGATTCTTTAGTCTCCACTTGATCATCTTCTTTTGGATGTTGTTCTTCAATGACATAAAGAGAATCTCTCTTTTGCAATACTCTTTGTGATCTAAGATGAATATCATTTAGATCAAGAGGAGTTATTTAGAATTTTTGTACCTAAGCAATATAAATGGGTTCAGTTACTTTGTTATTTAGTTTCATAAATGGTTGTCCACATAGTTGAGTGTGATTGGATATTTGATATGGATTTCGTTGGGGTTATGGTTGTTGTGGAGGTGGATGGTATGGAGCATGGAGTTTGGGATGTAGGATATTGATGAATATATTGAGGATATTGTGGATTCCTTCCATAAGGTCCTTTCTAGCCTTGTTGTGAAGATTGGTTTTCGGTTTGATATGGCTAAGGATACTAAGGAAAAGGTGTGTTCCAATTACATTGAGATATTTATGCATAACCTTGAAATTGTGAATTAGGTTCTTACATCATATTAGGTGCACTAGGCTACCATGGTCTTCTTGGAGCTACATAACAAAGTTTCTCTTTAGTTTAATTTACACCATTTTCCTCCTGGTAAGCTTTGTTCAACACTTGTAATGATGGCAAATCTTTAGTAGCATTTGATTCTGCATAGATAACATAAATTTCAACATTCCATTTTTACTTATTTTGTATTGTTAATATATTGATTCGTTTACTTATATTTCTAAGAATTTTTGTTTTAAAGTTATCAATCAAATTTCCTAGTTCAACATAACTTACTGATCTTAATGTTGGTTTACTTACTCTTTCCCTTCCTCTTGATATTTACTTGCATATTTCACAAATTTCCTCAAATGATAATTGGTATACATGCCCTCTACTCATTAGATCATTGATATCAATACGCTCATCTCTAATTGTTCTAAGTAAGATGGTTTTTACTGTGTCAAATCCTACATGATTTAATTTTCCCTCTTAACATTATACATAAATCTCTCTATTAGATTCTCATGGTTCTCATCTTGTTTCTGAATCATTCTAGAGATTTCCTCTTTAATATAATGACCTTTATATTTTCCTAGAAATATTCTTTGCATATCATTCCAGGATATTACTAATTCAATCGCTAAATTTACGAATCATTTAAGATTTCCATCCTTCAATGTTTCCAAAAACAATCTCAATTTTTGAGTTCTTAATAAGTAGTCATACTATGTAAAAAGTATTTCATATTCAAAGAGAAATAATTTTGGTTCTTTTGACCTCACACCATGGAAATTAGGAAGAAAATATGGAGGGATGTTATTCATATGGACATTGATATTAGTATCCTAAATGGGAAATCCAAGAGTATCTTTATCATTGTTATCATCTCCATCCATTTCTTCTACATTATCATCCACCTCTTCTTCTTCCACCTACAAAAGTGGATGGTAATCTGGTTCTTACTATGCCGCATGATCAAGTGGGGCATTGTTGTATTAGATAATTGTCCTTCTATTTTTTTAAATTTTTTAATAGAATGCTAATGTAATGTAATTTTACATTATTGAAATGAATAATTCCTAATGTGTTTTTTAATTTTTGTAGAAAGTAAAATAAATGAATCAACAAGGGAAGAACACAATGCGTACTTTGACACCTCCCCAATAATGACACCAAAAAGTGATGCACCCCAATATTGCAACAAGAATGTTGCAACTCCCAAGGCTACCAATGTTAATTATTAATCCAAAATTAATACAAACTCAAGAGGTATCAACACTATGCGTACAACATGCAATGTATTTTTCTTTTGATGACCTGATGCAATGGAGTGAATTCAGATGCACAAATACCACTTTGGAAAAACTATAGAAAATATAATACCTACCATATCTTTGAAATATATGGTTGAAGAATAACTTGTTATACTGCATGAAAGAAACCCTAACCTATGAATGAAAATTCCAAAAAGTAGGTCGTAAATGTTTTTGTAGAAAATAAATGGTAGAAAAGTAATCCCAAACTATCTTGCATAAAGTAAATGGTAGAAAGGAAATTTTATCTATCTTGTAGGGAAAAAGCTACTCTATTGTAGACAAGGTAAATTCTATTCTACATGCAAAACTTCAATCAAATGCTCATAAGGAAAATTGTTTGCATTCTATTTAAGAAAAAACAATATACCCTAGTTGTGGGATTGAAGCTATACTAATGGATTTAAAGCATCTAGAGGCTCTCCAATATTCTCAAGTTCATCATCAGGGCTTAGGGGACATTGTCGGGGGGTGAGAAGAAAAAGTCAATATTTAGTAGCAATTATGTGTGTGTTCTGAAGAATTATTTGTAATGCTACAAGATCACTACATGATTGCTACAAGATTCCCTATATTGCTACAAGATTGAATTCAAGAGAAATTTGTTGTCTATAACAATAGTTTGAAGGTGGGAGAAGGTGGTTGGAAGTTTTGGAAGGGTGTGAGGAACCTTTATGAGCCCAAATATACTTAGTAGACCAACCTATCCAAGGAGAAAAAAAAACAAATCTAATAGTCTCCTGTAGCTTAGTTGTGTAATTTCTAGAATGCAGACAATTTGCAGAGTGAGTAGAAATGGAAGGTGGAAGGTTGAAGGAAGTGACTGTCATGCATAGAAAATGATGTAATTTTAGTCTATGAACCAATATAATTCATCTACAAACTAAATAAATGTCGAGGTGACAAAGGCAAAGTGATTAAATGACTGTTAAAACACTATTTGCAAAAAGAAAAATGCATCTGAAAGGATAAGTTGAATTTGGAGAAGAATATAAATATTGCATACAAGAGAAACTATTTTTTGGTGCTTGTTAACATAGTTTACATAACCAAGTTTTCAAAGGGAACTCACTCACTAACCTACAGAGAGAATACTTTTCTTATAAACCCGATTTTCGGAATAGTGAACTAGTGAGCTCATCTAGGTACCCAAATGCCTAAGATAATCAAGTGCAAATTCTATTAGATAAATTTTTTATTAAGTTTAATTTTTGTATACCTTGATAAAAGTGGAATAAGCTAAAAAGTGTCCCATTAACACGTGCTAAAATTCAACATAAATTTATTACTAAAACCAAAAAATTTAGAATTGTGAACTAATAAACCAATCGAAGTAGCTCAACGATGAATATGACTTTGTAGAGTTGTTCGAAGGATGTGTCATACTTGTAACTATATAATGACCTTAAAAACCACTCACTTAAATCATTTAACCATTATAACATAAAACAGATGAAGCATAAATGTTAAGTGTAGTAATAGGAAATGCAAGAACAAGAGATGCAAGTGAACAAGAAATGCAAAGAAGATAAAGAAATTTTACAAAAGGGCTTTGAGGATCCTAGGATGGCCAAACCCAAGGATGCTTAGAGTCTTATGAAGTAAGGTAAGCCTTTGAAGCTTAAAATGAAACCAAACTTCATTATTAGAATCATTTCCAGTACATCCCAGTTGGAAATGAAAGTAGACCTGCTAAATAACAAGTTTTATTCATAGGTAGAATAAAAATCCATTTCCCTAGATGATAGTTTCAATTGATACTTATAAAAATTTATGTCAAGGCATCCTACTTGAAAGGAGGTAGATTTCCCCTCCAAAATCCCTCGAAAAGTGGATTTGGTTCCCAATAGTAGGAATCCTCATTAAATGTTGAGTTCTTTCTTCTCTTGTAGCAGGGAACACATCCATAAATATTCTCAATCAATGGAGATATATAATATACCAATAATTTCATGATATCCTATTCATTTATTGGTCCATCCTATAGCATATTATGGCAGGGAGCAAGTCCCTAAATTCTATTATTATGCATATCTTCATAATTTCATCATTATTCCACAAAATAAATAATATTAGTCACATAATATGCAATTATCTCTAAACCTTCTTTAAGAAATTATTAAAGATAAGAAAAAATTATTAACTGTAGAAGGAGAGATTCAATATAGCACTTATGTGCCTAGGAAAGGTTATATGGGCCTTCATTTGTATCTAATTTGGAGGCTCGTCTCCTACTCTCAACCTTGAAAATAGCAATTAACTGAAAGTGATGGAGGGAATATTGTAGGAATAAAATAGGCATCCTTACACCTAACATGAAAATACCATCCATCTATTTTAGGAAGAAATCACATGGAATGACATTCAATGGCTCAACAAGTAAAATATATGAATCATATGAAATCAGGGCATCAATCCATGACAATAATGGGATAATATAAACAATATGTTTATATTATAAACTTAGTTTCAAATATAACATCACCAAGAGAAATAAGGGAATTTGATCCTAAGCATGGCCTCTTCACTATTCCATATAATACAAATATGCTCAAATGAATATATTAAAAAAATAACCAAAGATAACTCACAAAAGAGGATAATCTGCCAGAAACTAAAACATGAATCTTTTGATGAAACCTACCAAAAAAAAGGTGCTCAAAAATAAACATTATAAGTTTTCTTCAAAATCCAACCCCTCTAACATCTATAACTGATTTCTTTATTCCTTACAAATCTAGGCCATTGCCTAGAATCATGAAACTAATTTCCATGAAAATAAATGTACTTGACACCTATAGCTATGTGTTGTCTCAACTTCCTAATAATTTAGGAAACTTTACCAATTATTTTAACCATATTTCCTTTTATCCTATTTTGAGGAGTATATATTTTTCCACCAGTTAAAGTATGATTTACAAAATTGCTTCCTTCTCCAATTGTGACTCTATTGAAATACCCTTTGATCAAGTGCTTCCATCTTTTACCATAATTACTAAATGTCATTTTTCTTGAGAATTGGGCTTGCTGGATGATTTAGAGAATATACATGATAATCATTTGGAAAAAAAATGTAACTTCATGGTCACAAACTTCAGCTCCATGATAAACAGTATAATTTTTTTCATCATTATGATTTCAAAAATATAATCTTACTTTATCCATGGGTTATTTCCTCATTTTTAAAACACAATCATTGGGAAAATGAAAAGGAAACATTTATGAAAATAAAATACCTTGTTATTGGTGAAGTAATTGAAAACATTAAAAAATATCATGAACCTCTGTAAAATATTTGTATACTTCACTTTTCTCTTCTATTTAAAAGGAACCATTTTTTATTACTAATTTCTATTCAACACTTGCACTGCCCTTCCTCATGGGGAATTAGTGCAATATATATTGTAACCAAACAACAAATGCATATGAATATCTTATCTATTTTCCATGATTGTCCCTGATAGAAACCCATGTATATGTTAATGTTTATAAGTAAATGGTTCTATTTTGCATGTTTTGTGTATTGCCTCAAAAGTATTGATTTTGGTTCCATCCTTGAATTTCAATTGATAGGAAAATCCTTTTCTTTTCATCAATTGTAAAATATATGTTCCCTCTACAATCTTCCTCACGAATTCATAAATATCGATAGCCATCATATAAATGCATCCATCGGGTTCTATATAATTATGTATCTTTTCAAATAATAAAATCCCTTTATGTGTGTTACCATTGTCATGATATATCTTCAATATTGTGTAATGAGAAACCAAATCATCCACAAGTCCTATCTTTACTATCTCCATGTATAACCTAGAACCATCCTCAACCAAGTTAACCTTTCCAAATGAAAAAACCAAATGACTAAAATGGGCAAGTCTTAGGGCCAACCCTTGTCTATGCATTCTCTTGATGAGGTTTTCTTCGTCTTGAAATATTTGACAGTTTGTGTAAGCACAAATTAGTGAAAGGTAAGTATAGGAATCTATAGAATAACATGCATCATACATTTCAATGGAAACTCCATGTTCTTTGGTATGCTTCCTTGACCTGGAATATCCATAAAGAAGGGCATTGTATGTTATCTTCCCAAGTTTTATACCCTTTTGCTAGATCCTACTAAAGAACTGTAACATCATCCTCACACATTTACCCAATTTATCCAGTCCATTGGATAAAACATGTGATGAGAGGCTACTATGATCTGATTCAACTCCCTGTGTATAGTTAAGGAAGTGGAACTAAGAAAACACAACCAATCTAACCTTCTACACATGTTACATAACCTTCAGGGGCCAACCAACCCTTCGAGATGACAAACCACTAAGGTAACTTGACATTTTACTAACGTAGTTCCTTATTTGTTCCCATGACATGGGCATGCATGTTACTCAAACCCTTCAGTCGCTTGTAAAGTAAGGGCATGCTAGCAACTTGGGACTTTTTCATCTAGTTCTAAGCCTACAACCCAAGCTTTTGTACCACTTTTTTAGGGCCAGGAATCAAGCCACTTCCCATAACTCCATGAAACCTTCAGCACTGAGAAATACCACAGAGAAAAGGATACTAATGTAAAAAATTGATTAATGACTTAACTAGACCCCTACTAACCATGACATGAATTTCGTTAAACATGTCACAAGTATGCATTCTGTAGGTCATAACAACATATATGAGCATAGGGGTCTCATACTTAACTAAGAATTGCTAAGAATCATTGATGCCTTATCACATTAAATGCATTATCATCTAGTTAATATATTCATTTTTTATTCATTTACAAATAAAAACACGGTGAGATCCATACATGATCAGTCTCATAAAACACCCTCATAACAAACATATAAACAAAAAAAAAGGATACAACAACCATAAATGGCATATATGAATCGATAGGTTTTCTCATAAAATAACAAGGAAAATAACTATTATCAATGGATGCAAAATCCAACTAATTATGGGATTTCCACGAACCACCTGACCACACTTTGGATGAACCAAACCATTATTTCAGCCAACCTCCCTCATGCCATATTTCAAGCATGAATGTCGGACTCATAAACAAAACATGCCAAGGCCTCTTGAGGCTAAACGACCTCACCCTCATCAATAGAACTAGGATTTACCACAATCCCCACCATGTCACTAATCCCTAAATAAGCATGGACACCAAAAGATTTCTCCACATAGATCATGAGGATTTTGCTTGCCTCCTAGTCTCTAGAATATACTGAAAGCCCCACCAGATCACTATACCCTAAAGAAGCCTCCAACCTCTAGGATTTACCATATATCCTGGCATTCACCGGCCAAGGGTTCCCAAGCCTTATTGAGGGAACCCACCTATAGGATTTACCATATATCCTGCAATTCATCGATCACTGATTCCTATGCTCACTAAGGTAACATAAAATCTCGATTTACCATAACCCATAATCTAGTTCAGGGGTTACTATGCCAAGGTTTTACCACAATCCACAATGAAATTCAAGGATCACTAGGCCATGTGTTCTTTCTTTCAAAGACCACCTTAATCAGTTTCAATTCCATCTGAAAATCCAGCTCAACCAAAACATGATAAGACCATTGCAACATGGCTATCTGAAAATGGAAAGGTAAGGTTGAAGAACACTGCCACACCTAGTGAAATCCATGCCAATTAAAACAAGGGAACCAATAACACACATGCATAACCATGCATGCCAAATATAGAAAGAAAATCATACATCCAAATTAATATATGAAAATAATTGCTCTTGAGCTACTTGATCTTTCTCTTCCTTGCTTGATCTTTTCTTTCTCTTGGCTCCTTTTACTTTCTTGATCCAATGTTGAAGTGCTCCAAGAAAACACTAAGTATCCAAGAGTGTGTTAGAGAGAGAATAGAGAGAAATCTTCAAAAGGGGACTAACAAAAGGTACCAATTGATCCTCTGAAGCCCTTTTATTAATCAGGTCTCTATTTTCTTCAATTTTCCATTATTTTCCTTCATTTTTCTCCTCACATGAAGCTTATGACCTTTCACCTTCCTTTTCTCCTAGTTTCCATTTTTTTCATAAATAAAATGTCAATTAATGCATCATGCCTTTCCAAAGACTTTTTCAGTGCCTTTTCCAATTTACTTAACTATAATAAACCAAATGAACATCCACACTAGGATGTTTTGCCCAACATTCAGCTTGGAATAAGTGTCCCATGACCATGGTTATTATTTTTCCTTTATTCACTTTTATTTACATGAAATTTTCACTAGGGATGTTATAAACCCCCCCCCCCTCTTGGGGGAACACCATGATCGATGTTCAATGAAACCTAAAACTAATAATACTAACGAAAGAAAAATAGACTAACCATGGAGCTTTTTAAATTAACTCGATGCAGTATTTAGAATGATCAACCTGTTGAGAAGAAAATCAACACGAAACATAACAACCATAACAACATGACACCCTTACCACTTATTAGAGCTTTATAACACAACTCATGGTGGTATTTACATCCAAAAATATATATACATATACCAAAACATCACACAAAAACATATACCAAAAATATTCGCTGTACCAGCGAATAGAGAAATCCCATCTGATCTGCCAACTCATATGTAGATTCATCGGGCCCACAGTGCTTCCACTACACTTGAACCTACTGGATTTCTCAATTCTAGAGCATGAACATATTTCTTTACAATATACACTTAGGTTTCAACTACAATTATCCATATGGCTCCACCTGGAATACAGAACATTCAATCACATGATCAACATCTTTAGCATACTTCTTAAGCAATGACACATGGAAAACATCATAGAATTTCAATGTTGGAGGAAGTGCAATCCGATAGGTTACTAGTCCAATTCTTTGAAGAATCCTGAAAGGTCCAAAAAAATGAGGTGCTATCTTGGCACATGATCCAATCTGCAAAGATCTTTTCTTCTGATTGATGCACAAATACACATTCCCTAACTTGAAACTCCTTAAACAACTTGTTATAATCTGCATAATTTTTCTCTCTATCTTGTGTTTCCTTTAGATTCTTCTTTATTTCCTTCATTTCCTGTACCATTTCTCGCAACATGTCTGGTCCAATCAAAACATTGTTCACCACATCACTCCAACTGATGGGGGTATTACAACTCCTCCCATACAGTGCATCAAACAGACTCATCCTCAGCGGCTGTTGGTAATAATTATTGTAATAAAACTCAAACAACAGAAGGTACTCCTCCCATCTCCTCTCATTATGCATCACATAAATCATCAAAATTTCCTTCGATATCTTGTTGACCCTTTCTATCTGTCTATCTGTTTGGGGATCATAAGTTGTACTGAAGACCAACTTCGTCCCCAATTCTGCAAACATCTCCTTCCAAAACATGGAAGTGAACTTAGCATCCCTATCTAAAACAATCTTCTTCATCACATAATGCAATCTGACGACATCTCTGATGAAGACCTATGCTACATCACTATTCGAATAAGTGGAATTCAATGGAGTGAGGTGAGCACCCTTATTTAATCTGCCCACCACAATCATGATGGAATCATGTTGTCTAGATGTCCTCAGAAAAATTGTGATTAAATCCATGGAAATGACCTCCCACTTCCACTCTCGAATCATAATCGACTGTAGTAATTGACCTGTATTATTACACTCTACATTTACCTATTGATAGTCCAAACACCTATCCACAAATTTTGCCACGTCCTTTTTCAGATTTCGCTAGTAATGCAATTTCTTCACTGTTATCAATGTCTTATGTTAACCTGGGTGACTTGAATATGGCTTCGCATGAAACTCTCTCAAGATGGTATTATTGAACTCACTATTGTTTGGAACATATATCCTATGCCTAAATATTTTCAATCTATTTGTTATAAGACGATAGTCTACATCCTGACCACCTATACCCTTTTGTAAGCTATGCATAAGCACCATGTACATGTCATCTTGTTGACCTACCTGTAAGATCCGATCCTCTAAGTATGCCCCATAAGAACTCATAGCGGCTATATGATTAACTTTCACTCTCCTACTAAGAGCACATGAAACGATGTTCTCTTTATCCTCAATGTACCTGATCTCAAAATCTAACTCACTGAACATGTCCAACCATCTAGCTTGCTTGGCATTCATATTTAGTTGGTCAAATAGATACCTCAATCCACTATGATCACTCATCAATGCAAACCTCCTGCCAAGAAGATATTGTCTCCAAATATTCAATGCATGGATGATCACTACAAACTCAAGATCATGTGTCAAATAATTACATTCATGCTCATTTAGTTTATGTGACTCATAGTATTCTACTTGTCCCTCTTACATAAGGACTCCACCAAGTCCTCTCTTGCAAGCATCTATGCACACTAGAAATTATTTGTCTAGATACGTAATCTTTAACAATGGAGCATTTGTCAAAAATTGCTTCAATTGCTCCAAACTTGCTACACATTCCTTTGTCCATTCAAATATTACCTTTTCTCTGTAGTGATTTAATAGGATATGGAATGTGATGTAAGTTACTAATGAACCTCCTATAGTCACCTGCTTACCCCTTAAATGATCTTACCTCTTCCACATTTCTAAGAGTTGTCCACTCCATGATAGATCTTATATTTTATAGATCCACTGTTTTTCCTTCCTTGGACAACACATTCCCCAATTAAGGTACCTTTGTCTGAAATAAACTGCATTTTCTAAGCTTAGCATACAATTGATGCTCTCTTAGAAATCTCAACATTCTTGCTAAATGCTCGAAATGTTCTTCCTCATTCTTACAATATAGCAATATTTCTCAATGAATACAATAAAAACCTTGTCTGGATAAGGACACAACACACTATTCATCAAGAGCATAAAGATAGTTGGAGAATTTGTCAAACCAAATGGAGCTACAACAAACTCATAATGCCCGTACCAAGTCTCAAAAGTAGCCTTGTAAATTTCCTCTTCCTTAATGCATACCTAATGATAACTAGATCTTAGATAAATCTTCGAGAACACTTCTACTGCCTTAAACTAACGAAACAAGTCATCAATATTTGGCAACAAATATCTGTTCTTGATGGTCAACTTGTTAAATTGCTTGTAAATAATGCATAGCCTAAGAGTACCATCCTCTTCTTCAAAAATAATGCTAGTGCACCCCACGGTGATACACTCAGCCTAGTGTTTCCATTGTCAAGCATTTCCTTCAATTGTAACTTTAGCTCTACTAACTATCGAGTGCTCATTTTGTATGATGCCTTTGATGTTGGTGTTGCCCCTAATACCATCTCAATAGAAAATCCACTTCCTTGTGAGGTGGAAACTCTAAGATATGTACTGGAAATACATCCTAAAATTGTTGTAAAACTGGATACCTGTTCAATACCTTTGTGTCGTCACAATCCTTACATTTATCACTAGAAATGTGCGATGCAAGTAACACACACCCTTTTCTGTTATTGTTCTTTTCCTACATAGTTGTCACCAGTCTAACTGATGTTGCCTTCTTCTTACCCTATAAGATTGTTTTTTCTCCATTCTCATCCAAACACTCAATGGCTTTGTGATAAAAATTCACTTTGGTCCTATGAAGATACAACCAGTCCATACACAAAATCATACTATATGATCCCAATGGTAATACATTCAAATGTGTTGAGGTAGGGATACCATTCAACTCGAATGCACAAGGTCTTATCAAATGATGAACTCTCTTCTTCATACCCATATCCAGCTGCACTAATCAAGATTCTGCATGCACTTCTTTATTCAAACCACACTTATCCACCACACCAAGAGTAGCATAATTATAATTAGACCCAGGGTCAATTAGAATAGAAACAAAGTGATCACAAAGCTTATTGTCCATCTCAGTGATAGATGTTTGGTGATCTTCCTACCTATTATCAAACGTTGCATAGATACGAGGAATGCTCTTCCCAACATCCCCAAGAGTTTGTGCCTCCTATGCACTATACATCTAAGGCCTGCCACCAAGAAGCTATGAGTCAAAGCTTTGCCTTGGTGATGCAGAAAGAATTCGAAATGTCCTTGCTGGGAGAACTGACGTATTTTCTTGGTTTGCAAGTCCAACAAAATGAAGGAGGGATCTTCTTGTCTCAAACCAGGTATCTCAAGCAGATTTTGAAGAAATATGGTATGGAAGAAGCAAAACCAGTATGTACACCCATGGTCACAGGATGTAACCTCAGTGCAAATGATGAATCAGCAGCAGTCCATCAACCAACTTACAGATCTATGATTGGAAGTCTACTTTATTTGACAGGTACCCGACCAGACATCATGCATGCAGTGGGAATAGTTGGAAGATTTCAGGCAAATCCAAAGGAAACTCATCTTCAGGCAGTAAAGAGAATCTTCAAATATCTTCAAGGGACTCAAAACTATGGCTTATGGTATCCTAGAGATACAGATCTCACACTTCATGCTTATACAGATGCAGATTGGGCCGGAAGCGTGGATGACAGGAAAAGCACAAGTGGTGGTGCATTCTTTATGGGTTCCAGATTAGTATCTTGGTTCAGCAAGAAACAGAGTTCGATTGCCTTGTCTACAGCTGAAGCAGAATATGTTGCTGCTGCATCTTGCTGCACTCAACTCCTTTGGATGATGCAGACCTTGCAGGATTTTCAAATCACTTGTACACCACCCATGTCCATCTTATGTGATAATACAAGTGCAATCAACATTTCAAAGAACCCAGTCATGCATTCAAAAACCAAGCACATACCAATCAAGTATCACTTTCTCCGGGAACAAGTGCTTGAACAAAAGGTCAAGTTGGAGTATGTTCCTTCTAAGGAACAGGTTGCTGATATACTCACCAAACCATTGCCTAGGGAGACCTTTGAATACCTCAGGCAAAAGTTGGGGGTTTTTGATGCATCATCTTGTTGTTGAATCTCTTCTGATTATTGGTTGTACGCAAGGTTCATCTGAAGTATATGCGTACATGTGCTGGGTTGTGGATTGGTCAAAGATCGAATGGCACAGGTTCAGGGGGAGCATATCATGCATTGTTGGCATTATGGAGGAAGTACAGAAGGAGATCATGGATGCTGGTCTGAATATTGTTGCAATACGTCTCTATCTCTTTCATGGTCATGGATTATGGTTCTTCTTTGCAGATATGGTTTATAGTCAGGGGGAGCATGTTCTTAGGGGGAGCATAACCCTTTGCCCATGATGTCAAAGGGAGAGAGTGATTGGTTGTTGTTGCCATCAAGTCCAAAGGGGGAGATTGTTGGCATTATGATACATATGTTGTACTTGATGGCAACCCACTCATCTCAGATAATAAATTATAGTGTAGAGAAAAGTTCACGCACTTATATGCAAAGAAAAGTTTATTTCATGTAGAGAAAAGTTCACGCACTTTTATGCAGAGAAAAGTTTATTTCATGTAGAGAAAAGTTCACGCACTTTTATGCAGAGAAAAGTTTATTTCATGTAGAGAAAAAATTCACGCACTTTCATGCAAGGAAAAGCGCGTATATGTTGGAGAACTTACCTTTGGTCCATGGTAGTTAGTCCTTGGTATTTGAACCTATGAGGAAAAGCGCGTATATGTTGGAGAACTTACCTTTGGTCCATGGTAGTTAGTCCTTGGTATTTGAACCTATGAGGAAAAGCGCGTATATGTTGGAGAACTTACCTTTGGTCCATGGTAGTTAGTCCTTGGTATTTGAACCTATGAGGAAAAGCACGTATATGTTGGAGAACTTACCTTTGGTCCATGGTAGTTAGTCCTTGGTATTTGAACCTATGGTTTTGGACCATGGTACGCACTTTCATGCAAGGAAAAGCGCGTATATGTTGGAGAACTTACCTTTGGTCCATGGTAGTTAGCCCTTGGTATTTGAACATATGGTTTTGGACCATGGTACCTCGTCAAAAGTGTTGATCTCACGCAATTTCATGGTTGGTTCATGGTATTAGTCTGACAGTTTTTTGATCCTATGGTTTTGGCCCGTGGTATTGTGAAAGGCCTAAGACTATAAAAGAGGAAGGAGATCATTTGGCAAAGCATCTTCTGAATTATCGAATATCTGATAAAGTGCTAGATCTGGAATATTGTGATTGGGTTTTGGTGCAGATCTGGATCTGAATGAAGAAGGAACCTGAGCATAAGGAGAAGGATAAGTGCTATTGATGGGTCAAAATCTCAAGGCTGGAATAGTGGTATCTCTATATGATTTTGATCTGTGATATGTGGCATACGCTTGATCTATAAATCTAATAATCTGGGTTTGAATTATTGATGCATGTTTTATTTTACACATGTTATGATCTGGGTATGTTTGATGTAACAACTGCAAAGTTATAAGGAAATATTTGCAGATCTGTATGCGGGTTGGCTTTGGTGAAATCAGAGAAGTTGATGGGTTTTTGATGTTCTTGGATCCAGTTTGAAAATTTATGAAAAGTGGTCCTTGAAAGAAAAGAAGTAGGGGGTTGTAGCTCCCTTCCAGGAGAGACTGGGAAACGAGGGAGAGTTGTAGCTCTCTGCAGGTTGCAGCCTGCGTACTAGTAAAGGACTGCACCAGTACAAAACCATTGTAAAAGGAGTTTCTAATTTGAAAGAAGATAGAGACATATTGCAGCAGGTGGTTTTCACCCACATTGGGTTTCCACCTTACATCTTGTGTTCTTTGGTGTGAATATCTGTTTTCTTTGTTCATGCTCATTATTTTACGGTACTGACATGCAAAAATAATTCAAAGAATAAATAAGGAAGATTTATTAAAAGAACTTGATAATACTGATTCACCCCCCCTCTCAGTATTATTTCCAACAACAAAACCTTCAAAAGCTAACCAACCCTTCGAGTTGACCAATCCCTAAGGTAGCTTGATATTTCACTGACCTAGAGCCTCACTTGCTTCCATGACATGGGAGTGCATGTGTTTGGGACCCTCCAATCACTCCCACAACAAATGCATGCCAAAGACTAGGGACTTTCTTGGTTATTTCTAAGCCTATGACCCCAAATTTTGTGCTACTTTTTCAGGGCTAGGACTCAGGTGACTGCCTAGAACTCCATGAAACCTTCAAGAATGATAAATAACATAGAAAAAATGTACTAATTCAAAAATTTGATAAATGAATTTACCCGACCCCTACTAGCCATGATATGAATTTCCATCAAACATGTCACAAGTATGCATTCTATAGGTCATAACAACATATCTAAGCATAGGGGTTTCATACTTATCTAAGAAGCACTAAGAAGCTTTGATTTCTTATCACATTAATTGAATTATCATGCATTACGTCATATATTCATTGTTCATCATTTACAAATCAAAACATGATGAGAGTCATACAACATCATTGTCATAAAACATGCTCATAACCAACATATAAACAACAAAAATAATAAGGATACAACAGCCATAAATGCCACGTATGAACTATTACATTTTCTCATAAAATACCAAGGAAAAAAAGTCTTATTAACGAATGGAAATTCCAACTAGGTATGGAACTTCCATGAACCACTTGATCATATATTGGTTGAACAAAACCTTTCCATGAGCTAATCATCCCTATGCCATATTCTGAGTATGAATGTGGGACTCATAACCAAAATCAACCAAGGCTTCCCGAGGCTAAACCACCTCACCCTAATCAATAGAACTAAGCCTTAACACAATCCCCACCAGATCATTACCCCCTACAAAAGCATGGATACCACCACATTTATCCACCTACACCGTGAGGAATTTTCCTGTCTCCAACTCTCTAGGCTTTAGTGGAATCCCTGCTCGATCACTAGGCCCCAAACGATACACCATCCTCCATGATTTACCATACATCCTGCCATTCCCTGACCAAGGATTCCTAGGCCTAATCAAGGGTATCCACCTCTAGGATTTACTGTATATCCTACTATTGACAAGTCCATTATTCTTAGGCTCACTTAGGTAACACAAAATATGAATTTATTGCTACCCATAGTCTAGTTCGGGGGTTATTAGGACAAGTTTTTACCATAATCCATAATTCAATTCATGGATCAATAGGCCATTTGTTATTTCTTTCAGAGGCCATCTCACTGAGTTTCGAATTCATCCTGCAATCCAAATCAACCAATACATGAGAACCCCATCACACCATGGCTATCTGGAAATAGCAAGGCAAGGCTGAAGAACATTGTCACACCTAGAAAAAAACATTCCAATGACAACAAGAGAACCAAGAACAAACATGCATAACCATGCATTCCAAATTTCCATTTGAAAGTTCATAGGTTATGGAAATTTCACATGCATAATGTTAGGCCCCTATACTACTAGTGTAATTGCTAATTTTTATTAGTAAAACCCCCTTATTATATTGTTGTACCCATGTAGTCACCATATCGTTATTATTGTGCCCCATAGAAGCCCACTATTGTCATTATTGTGCCCTTACATTATTATTGTTATGTCGGCCCTAATTATATTATCACCCCTTAGACTCCTATATATAGAAAGGAAGTCTTGTCATTTGCATCATCCAAGAATTGTTCATTTGTGTAATGTAAAGCAGGTTGCCCCCTTGAAGAGGTTAAATTCTAAGGAATTGATCTATATTTTCTATCTTTCTGTGAGCTGGTTTCATAATACATAACCTTCATTTTCTCCTAATTTCCATTATTTGCATAAATAAAATGCCAATTAATGCCTCATGTCTTTCCAAATCCTTTTCTATTTCCTTTGCAATTTTTATTAGCCATAATAAACCAAATGAACACCTACACTAGGATTTTTTTCCCAACATTTAGATTGGAATAAGTGTGCCATGACTGTGGTTATTATTTTGAATTTATTAACTTTTATTTACATGAATTTTTCACGAGGGATGTTACAAGAACTTACTAACATCATGGAAGAAACCTTGGAATTTAGTGTGTTAAGCCTGTAAGTTCCAATGTAAGCAACACTGAGTGATGAAAATGCTTGAGGAAGTTCTCCAAAATTGAAGGCCTTTTAGAATAAATGGAATGTACAGGGTGCTATTATGCATCTAACATCTCATTCCATGGTTTCTAATCATAAGGTACTATTTCCTCCATTGCTACCTCATTCCCATCACCAGTTACTAGTGGAAGCTCTCTTTAAGACCTCTTGTTCCCTTGATTGTACATAGTGTTTCTCCATATGGACTTTTCATACTGTCCCTCTTACGATTTCATATTCTTATTATGTCACATGATTCAACAGGACTAGGATATTTTGAATAGTTGCCCAAATATTTTTCAATACTACTCAAACAACTAGTGACAGTGGAGGATGACAAATAATTTGATGATTCTAAGGACAAAAAAATTACAATAATCGACGTCGAGCCACCTGGAATGTCCTTTGTAGCATGGTCAATTCTTAAAATTTCCAATATCATTCTAGAGAGAGAAAATTTCCTTACATCCATCCGAATTTAAATCACATATGTTGATAACAAAGGATACCATAACACATTGGCCTTACAATTCCTATCTAAGAGGGGAGCTTTACATGTGAGCACTCATAAGGAAAAATTTAGAAAAGAATTGAATGAGAAGTTTGATTTTACACAAAGTATCCTCACTTAATGAATTTCATCATCATGATGGTCGTCATCTTCATTTTCATGTCTTCAACTTTTCTTCCTTATATTTTTGCCCATTATTTTTCCTACTCAAATTCTAAACAATGGAAATGGTCCTTGACCCTAGCACTTGGCGTGCCTTGTGCAAATTCTACCATATAAGGTATTGTTGGGTTTCCCCTATAAAGCAATCCAACTGATATGGAAAAGACATGATAGGTATGTGTGATGTTTTTTTGTTCCATTCAAGGGGTCTATGCATCAAAGGTATTTAGAATATGGATCTCAAGTGAATCCACTCCCTAGTGCTATGCACAAGCATATTTATTTAATTCTATTCTAGTATCGAAAATCCATCAGATAAATTATTTTCACAATGGTTAATCAACACCACCAAGCTCAACCCACAATTGATGTTACATCTATATCAATCAACCATTCACACTTATCAAATATATGCAATTTTGTGTCTAATACTTGGCCAATGATGTATCTCAAACAAACCAATTCTTGGTTAGCATAGATTCAATGCAATCACAATACATACAATTGGTTGATAACATTCCATAACTAATGTCACTAGTTATTTGATCCCCCAAGATTGTAACTCAAATTTGATCCCAACCATTATGAACCAATTTTTTTATTCAAGCTCTATAACATTGTTTCCATAGGGAATGAGTATTGTAAGTTAAATGTGGTTGGCCTTGTAAAACACTTTTTTGGATTTCATTAGAGATGAAGCACATGAGTTCATTTACCATTAAAGATATATTGGCTGAGGTGATGTTTGAGAGATGGTATGGAAAAAACCATAAGCAAAATATGGGACGGGGGGGTGGGGGGCATCTCGAGTGGTTTCAGAAACCACTAAGGGGTTCTCTTGAATGGAGTTGTTGTGGCACGTCAAGAAAATGGTTTACACTGATAGACAAAGTGTTGATCCCATGACCATTAAACATTGATCATGTGAGGGGGATAACAATGGATAATAGTCATTGATATTTCTCCCATGAATTGTTCATTTACTTTAATTGTGCATATTCCACTCTCAATCTCATCATTATAAAAGAATGAAGGGATGAGCAAGGCACGTAATCTTGCTTGATCCAAATGGATTCCAATTTTCTTTTTAATTCTATTGAGCACGAGTCCATGGCATTGAGAATGATATATATTATAATAAACCATGAACGAAAGCTCAAATGGATTAATATTGTGTAGTTCTCAACACCTTGTTGAAGAATAAGAGTCACTATAGTATCCATAACAAATCAGTGCTCATGCTCTAGTACTATCAATGGTGGAGAAACACCAAGTGGTTTGAACATTAGTTGATTTAGGCACTGAGGGTCTCTCACCATAATTTTCATATACCCCATCAAAGATATTTGGCCTAATGTATTAGGGCTTTATTAATTATATCCTGCCTCACATGCTAAGATTCCATGATAGTCAACACGTTCTCAAAACATGTGAATGTTTACGACTATTAACTCCTTTTACCACCATGAATTTTGAGAAGGAACATGTTTAGGTCCTCATGAGAAAATATCAAACCTATTGGTTATAATTTATTCTCCATTTGACTCAAACCATTGTAGTATATATGAGATAAGAATGTTTAAATTTGTTCGTTGCATGCATTTGAGGATATTCCCTCAATATATCTAGTGATAATAGTCAGGCAATCTACAAATGGTAATATATTCTAGTGGTTATGGAGAATAGTGATTGAGCTTAAGGGGATTTTACAAGCTATTTTATTGAGACATACTTTTGAGCAGGATTCCAAACTCCCTTCACCATAATAGTCTATCATTTCCCAGTATCGCATTCAAGACTATAATTTCTATGTTAATTCCATATTAGAACTTTGTTGCCAGTTCGAAGGCATGTGATCCTTTTGGAATGCCTTGGAAAAGTAATTTTCCATTTTTGAGCTCTTCCAAGTATTTTTAGATCTTATCATTTTGCAACACAAGGGGGAACCAAATAAAGGTTCAAGGAAATTAACAGTTTTTGAGGAAGTATTGCGAATCGTTCAAAAATTTTAAGACTTTTGACTAGGTGTATTTTTTATGCAATAGAGATATTGCTTGGAAGGACAATTTTGAGGAAAAGCTATCTGGTAAATTTGAGAGAAGGTAAAGAAAAAATTTCCTCACCTTATTCAATAAAATCTTTTAGGAAGAAAAATCCTTCAAAAATGTGGACCTGTAATATATATTAGATCATTATATTACTTTTGATCTATCTTAATGCTTTCCAAGTGGAAAAAGTGGAGGAATCAACTCACAGGACCATTACTAGTGGGACCTAGTTTGGAAAATTAGGGTTTGTAACTTTTCAAGAGCCATTTGAGGCACTAAATAAATTTTCTTGGAGGTAAACTTTTTTCCCTAATAAGTGCATTTTGTTTTCTTATTTTTCACATAGAGAGATTTCTAAGGACCCAAGAATCACCTCAATATTGGTCGAGATGCAAATGCTATGCTACTCGAAAGTTGACCTTGCTATTTTTATGACCACAATTAGAGAGGATGCCATGTAAATCACCATTATTCATGGGAAGGGACTAGGCACATCATAATGATGCATTATACTATAGAAGAGTCCATATTGTAGCTTTAGATAAGAGTTCATGAAGTCAAATCTAACCACTAGTAGGCTACTAGGTTGTGTTATAGTCATGCCACTATGAGGAAAAGTGGTTTCGTTCTATTCAAGTGCATTTTGTTCTATAGATGAGAAAAATAATTGAGAGTGGATAAGGAGAGAGAAAATAGATATTATTTATGCGTTGTATCAACCCACAAACCACAAGCCCCATATATTTATACTTACATTCATTTTTCATTAAAAGAAGGACACCAGAGTAGCCTAAACTTCTAGTTGAGTTCTTCTCTTGAAAGTAGTTTTGAAAGTATATCTTTCTTTATTATGGTTTAAGCGATTGTATTTTTTTATATTATCTATTTTATGAATTCTACATATTCCATGCATTAAACTATAACTAATAAATCCATAAGTACAAGGGAAAATGGTCCACATAATACAGATTTTTCATTTTTAAGTACCCTAATCAGGACAAGATCATTTAATAAATAAAATAATTAACGGAAATAAGATAAATAAAAATAAATATAATTAATGGAGAAATAAATAAAATAAAACAAAAAATACACAAGTCAAAAGAAATGTATATATCTATATATATATATATATATATATATATATATATATATATATAGATAGATAGATAGATAGATAGATATATATATATATATATTCAAACAAAAGTAATCAATAATTAAAACATGGTCAATAATAAAATATGTGGCTCAAGAATAAGCCCGATATTTTATTGTTGACCCTATTTTACGCCTCAACAACATATTTTATAGTTGACCATGTTTTATTTGTTGATTACTTTTCTTTGAATATATATATCTATATATATATTTCTTTTGACTTGTGTATTTTTCGTGTTATTTTATCTATTTTTCCATTAATTATTTTATGTATTAAATGATCTTGTCTCAATTAGGGTATTGAATCCTTTTTATAATTTTTTATTTCCTTCCTTGATTAGATTTTGACCCTTTCTTTTTAATAAATTGATTTAAATATTATTTTTCAAAGATAGTTGTTTAATATGGCCGTTACTTATTAATATTTTTTAATAAATTAAGATCATTATTTAAATATTATTTTTCAAAAACTAGTAATGTTTGTTTTTAATAAATTAATTTAA
Organism: Pinus tabuliformis; assembly: GCA_031772625.1. Lineage (NCBI taxonomy): Eukaryota > Viridiplantae > Streptophyta > Pinopsida > Pinales > Pinaceae > Pinus > Pinus tabuliformis. Next base: position 777,455,476 of record CM062812.1, on the reverse strand, counting down.
ATATTAATTTTTAATAACTAAACGTTTAATATTGCCATTACTTATACCCCAATCGATGTGTGTGTCAGAGGATGGTAGGGACAATGGACAACTATGAAGAGTAAAGGTTGGGTACCATCCACTGCCCGCTACATGCTCATGGTGATGGGTGTGGTGGCCCTTCGCATGAATACATGCAAGGGTGGTGGGAAAGGTGGTAGGCACGGTAAGGACAAGGTGGGAGGCATAGGAGGTAAGGAAGGACAGGGGAGAGGAAATTTCATTGTCGACTGTGGAGTTAAGGCAAGACAGGGGAGTGTTAACTACATTGTTGTGTGTGGAGTTGGGAGCTGGAGCACTGGACCAGGGAGGTGAAGGTATTGTTGATGAAATCTTTGGAGTGAGCACAAGTATGTATCTTGGACCTACAACCCCATTGTAATGGTGAATTGGTTTGTTTTTGGACTGAGGGATCAGGAGAAATATGGAGAGGGAAATTGGAGGATTTTTTGGGGGAAACCTCGCAAACATGGTATGGCTGTTCTCTGGTTATGCATCCTGGCTATAAGGCACCTGAGTTTCGACTTGGATAGTGGCTGAGAAGCCGCTCCTAAGAGTTGCATTGTGGATTCGTGTCATAATTTGGATGGAACTTGAGAAGCCATGTGCTTGGGATGGGTAGGCTATAAGGAAGCAGAGGAGCGATGTAGTTTGACTGGGCAGAGGAGAATTGGAAGGATCACCTGTGTATGAGAGCCCTTGTGTGGCCGAGAGAGGGGATTGTCAACCACTATGGGTATGAGTGGAAATGGGAAGGGAGTCATGAGAAGCACACTAGGAGATGGAAACTGGCCTTGTCCCATGAACGGGCTATCACCCAACCTATATATGCCTTGGAAAGTAATTGGGATAGGATAAGAATTAAGGATAACAATGGAAATGAGATTAAAGCAAGATGTTAATACCTTGTTCCTCTTAACAGGCCGTGTACAAAGTGGAGATGGCTCATCCTATGAGAGGAAGAGGTTGTGGCAGATGTGGGAGGGAGCCTACAAGGGCCAAAGACCAGAGCACTTTGGAACCACACAGATGACAGAAATATGTTGATCACCTCATTAGTGAATCCACGGTGGCTTACGGGTAGGGAATGGATGTAGGCATCGATAAATTACTGGAAGGATGGGAGGGAGAAATTAAGGAGTAGAGGGAGACTATGGACGAACTACAGAACTAGAGGACTCTAGTCCCAGATCCAGAGAATACCAGATGAAGAATAAATCAATTTAAGCAGACCCTTTATCTCTATTGGCTTATGAAAATCTTGATGGGGAATGCCATTAAACAAATATCTGTGGGGATGTCTTTGACCCTCCAAGATATGCCCAACAATAAATAGGATATGCAGTGAATCTAATTCCAAAAATGATATCTAATCTAATTCCAGCTACATAAGTAGGACATCCATTTGGATAGAATCCAAAGGCACATCCCATGCATCATCGAATTATCTGAGATGCCCGGTGAAATAGTCAAGAATCTAGCACTCGTTGAATCAGCTTCAGAAGAGCAGTAGGAATAATTAGTTAATCTAGTTTCTTTTTTAAATTGAGACATATTTAGCTTAGTTAAACAAACTAATAATTTACTATTTTTGGATGGCTTATAATGAGGATAAGTGGCCAATAAACTTGGTTTCTCATTGGGAAAGTTGAGGCCACCTATCTCAGATAAGTGGTGTAAACTTGTTGTTTATAAATAGAAAATTAAGGATCCTGCCAAGCTTAAATATATATATATATATATATATATATATATATATATATTATTAATGTTTTTTAATAAATTAATAAACTAATATCATTATTTAAATATTATTTTTCAAAAACTAGCCGTTACTTAATAATATTTGTTTTTAATATATTAATAAATTAATATGATAATTTAAACATTATTGTTCAAATATAGTCGTTACTTGAAATTATGTCTCTACATTTGTCTCTATTTAAGCCTTTTCCATGGCCTGCCTCTTCATCTAGTCCTAATGATGAACCACACTTGTTGCTTTGAAACGCGTGAGCCAAAAGTTTCTCTGATGTGATTTCTACCAAAATACTTTTCTTAAATTACCTCATTCTTCTTTTTCGAGCCCTTCACACCTGCGAGGTCTTTGGGCTTTCATATTTACACATAAGAAATGAATATCTTACAAAATAGAAAAGGATATGATAGTAATAACAAACCCCCTAAAAATGTTAGTTGGGCTTCTATAGAAGATCTCTACTAATAACCTAGCAAGTTTTCCAATCAAACAAAAAAATAACATATGGGTGTAGTTGGCTTTCAAGGGACACATAGGGAAAACAAAAATTAGCATAAAGGAATATAATATATTTATATGGAATTTTTTCAAAAAAATAAAAGGCGAAGCAATGGCCCTACATCAGAATCCCTCATAACAAAATATCTTTACCATGAGGTTCGCAATAGTGGTGCCATGTTTTATAATTTCTTCTTTACTCATCCAAATTACTTCTTTTTGTTGGAAGACCCTTCCATTTAACCAAGCACTCATAGTAATTTATGGTACTAGTTCTTTTGATGAGCTTTTGGTCAAGTACCATCTCCATCTACATATTATGGGTTGTATGTAGCTAAGCTTCCCAATGAATCTTCTCTTTTCAATCTTGATCTTCTTATCTAGGCTCCTTATAAGGGTATAAATCTGCAACATTAAATATAGGTGAAATCCATATACCAAGGGGTCACTCAATCTCATAAGTGTTAGCTAAGAGCTTCCTCAAGACTTTGTAGGGACATATTTTCTTTAATTTCAACCTATTATATTCCTTCTTTGGAAGGCTTTACTTCCCTGAATGTGCTAAACCCAAATCCCTAACTTTAAAATTTACTTCCCTTCTCATGTGATCAGCTCTATGTTTCTATCTAAGCATACTTTCTTGGAATTATCCTTTGACCTACTCATGTATCACTTGCATAGTTGTGGCATAGTCTTCTGCATCAACACTTGGAACTTATTTTTCCCCCAAATTTCAGAGCTTAGAAATAACTTTGGGATGCATGCCATAGACAATCTAAAAAGGGTTTTCCTTGTACTCCTATTAGGAGAATTATTATATGAAAATTCAACTTCTCATATTATTTGATCCCATTGATTATTATGTTCATGGACCAAACATCTCAATAAATTTCCTAAACTTCTATTAACATCCTTAGCCTTCCCATCCATTTGGGGATAGTAAGCTGAGATATAGGCTAAGTTTGTTCCCAATTTCCTCCACAAAGTCCTCCAATTTTTTCCAACAAAATTTTTCTCAATATGAAACTATACTTCTGGGCATTCCATGTAACCTCACCAATTCCATGAAAAAAAATTAGTGTTGTGAGTAGCATCATTTGTTTTTGAACAAGGTGTAAAGTGCCTCATCCTAGAAAACTACAAAAACTCAGTCATGTTTTCTCTGATATTTTGGCAAAGCTAGAACAAATTCCATAGTAATGGCTTCCCAAGGCCTATTGAGCTTTAGAAGTGACTTATATAGCTCAACATTATGTTTCCTTCCTTTAGCATGTTAACTAATGTTTCTTCTTTCCACAAACATTTTAGCATGTTTCCTCATACCTCAAAGAAATAATTTGTAGTTCCTGCAAAATGATACATCTCATGCTGAAAGCATCAGAAAATTTGTTAGCATTTCCATTAATATGTTTCAGAACAAAAGAAAAATTAGCATCTATTCGACCCATTTCGTGTGTCCCTTGTTCAACTTGTGTTGTCTGGTTATGAGCTATAATGAGTGATTATCTATGTACATAATAAAATGTTTGGGCATAAGGTAATCCCTCCACTTGTAAAGGGATTGAATTCTTGCATAAAATTCCTTGTCACAGGTGGAATACTTCTACTAGGTCTCATTTAATTTGTCACTGAAATATGCAACTGGATTACCATCTTGACAAAGGAGAGCTCCAATAGTCATCCCACTTGCATAACACTTTAATTGAAAAAATGATTTTGGAAATAAGGCATAAACAAAATTTGTTTCTTTGTCATTTCTTATTTAGAAATTGGAACACGTCATTTGTTGATGTTGTCCATTTAAAAGGTTGTTGCTCCTTTTTGATAGTTTCCACTATTAGTGCACCAATGTGACTAAAATTCTGATCTTTTTTTAGTAAAATCTATCTAATGCATGGAAACTTGTCACTTCATGTATAGTTGTTAGACAACACCAATCCTTACTAGATTTCACCTTCTCAGGGTCACTCTTTAGCCCTTCAAAAAAAATTACAAATCCTAAATAAACAAATTTTGTCTTTAGGAAAGAGAAATTTTTCATATTTATCATACGTTTTTTCTATTGCGATTTTATTAATACCAATTTTAAAAATATGAGATGTTATTCCCTAGTCCTATTATACACAACGATATCATGTAAATAATAAATCATGAGCATACTAATGAATTCTTTTAGGACTTCATTCATTAGCCTCATAAAACTACTATGTACACTAGTTAAGAGAAAAGGAATAACCAACCATTCGTACAAACCATGATTGGTTTTGAACACAATATTCCACTAACCTCCTTCCCTCATTCTGATTTAACGATATCCACTCTTCAAATATATTTTGGAAAACTATCTAGCACCACTAAGATAATCCATTAAATCATCCATGCAAGGTAAAGGAAATTATATACCTAATGTTTATCTTGTTAGTAGCACTAGAATCATTACACATTTTCCAACCTCCATCTTTCTCTTGGCTCAATATTGTCGGTACAACATAAGGACTCAAAATTTATCTGATCAATCCTTTGTCCAATAGTTCTTGGTCTTGTTTCCTGATTTATTTGTTTTCTTTAGGTGTCATCAAGTAAGTTTCCATATTTAGTAAGTTGGCTCCTGGAATTAAATCTATATGATTATTAATGTTTGTTATAGATGGTTAGCCATTGGAAGCTCATCAATGATAACATCAGTAAATTCATGTAACAATGATTGGATTTCAATAGGATACCCATTTAAATTTGTGTACGTAAGGAAAATCTTAGGCTTACCTATTAAAGTAAATTGTACATCTTCTTCTCACTTTATTTCCTACAACAATTCATCATTCTGACACTTAGGTATACTTCCTCTTTGACTCCTTTGTTCTACAAGGAAAATAGCACATGACTGCAATTATATTTCTCAAAAGGGTAGGTATTTTTCCTCCCATCATGAATATCTCCTTTTTCATATTTCCACTACCTTTCTAACAAGACATGGTAAACATCCATAGCCATTATCTCACATAACAACTCATCCTTCTAGCTTCCTGGAACTCTAACTTGGCCTATTCATTTACTAGTATATAATGTCACTTTCACAACCATATCACTCGATAAGGAGTAGGGTGTGCCATCCTTTATAGTCCTAATTTATCCATCATTTCCATAGAGACCAAATTATCTATGCTACCACTTTCAATAATCACTTTGTAGTATTTTACCTTCGACTCATTGACTATTTTGAACAAGTTACTTCATTTTGCTAGCTCCTTGGGCATAAAATTTATATTTAATTTATCCATTATTCTATCCTAGATTTTAACCTTCACTTTACCTTCTTTTCTCCAATCTACCTCTAGCTGCTCCCACCATAGTTTTGTAACTCATCCCACCATAGTTTTTTCTTTCCCCTTAACTTAGTCACAACGTACATGAACTTCTAGTCCTCGTCAACATCCTCATAATCAAAATACTTATCTAGGGTGATGATCCAATCCAATAGCTCTTCCACATTCAGGTTGTCATCATACAATGACACTTCCATTTTTGTTAGAGACCTAACCTTGGTAAATAGCTTTATTAGTTGTTCATCTAGTTGTTCCCTTCTTAGAGTTCCTTCCACCTCTTCCTCATAACTCATGTCCTCACTCTCAATGATGCCTCTCATAGAACGTTCTCATCCATGGGTAGTCTCCATGGCCTCTATTCTTTCCTGATATGCCTCAATTCCAATATCAGGTCCTAGTCCATTCCACTCCTTTTTTCAGTGAGGTCTTCTAAGTGACATAATAACAACACAATTCTTAACAAATTCTCAAATTCATTTACTAGTTACAAGCTTTACAAAGCTCAAAAGCTCTGATACCACTATGATAAAGCATAAGTGTGGCCTCTTCTTTTTTTCTTTGCACAGGACCCAAGGAAATTACCTCAAAATGCTTTACTTCCCACTTCTTTCATAAAATCCATTTTGGACATTCATTTCTTTTATTTTTTTCTATATATTTAAGAAAAAATAATTAAATGTGGACCTTTCAAATATCAGGGCGAGTCAAGATTAACTTTTTTTCTTTTATTGTGCCTGAAGGAAAAAGCTTGATGGCCGACTTGAGTCAAGGTTAGAATAGAGCTAGCTGAACCATAAAGAATTGGGGCTCGACCTTTTTGTTGGTTGGGGATTACAGATCTTCAAATTCACCAAATGTGCTTGCCCACTATGCCAACCTCTCACTATTTAGTCATGTCCACTTGCACGAGATCAGAAGGGGGATAGAAGGGACGGCCTCCAACTCCTTGCCCACCACTTCAAATTCAAGCCTACAGGTTGGGAATGGTGCATTTATAAAACTCGCTTTTATCATGGATATTTATTCACAATCCATCAAGGTTTCAAACACTTTTTTGTTTTAATAGAATTTTCATGCCAATAAATACCAACATAAAAATTATGACTAAACCTATCTAAAACAAACCAAATTCATTTTTTCGTGGAGATTTACCTCGATTCGATGACTATTTGGTTATATATTTGTTTCCATGAGCTCACTTCGCTGGAGTTTACCTATGATGCAGATAATTGTAGTTCTCAAAGAAATAACAAAACTAGATACGTAGTTTAAACCCATAATAGAATAACATCATATCATATGATGAACTCATCTAGGACATAAAATAAGGTACTTTATGAGGTATTCAGGCATGCATATATATACATAAGAAAGGAATATCTTCCAAAGATTATAAGGAGACATTTCTAATAACAACCTCCCTAAAATCAGCAATTGGGCTTCTCTAGAATATCTCTACTAACAACCTAACGAACTGTCCAAACAATAGAGACACATCAACAAAGAAAACAAACATATGGGTGTAGTTATCTTTCAAGGGACACTTAGGAAAATAAGTATCAACAGAAAGGAATATTCACATGGAAATTTAAAAAAATAAACAAAAGGGAAGATAGGTAGAACCACATCATACTAGTGATAGAATATGAAAAAGGAGCAATCAAACTTATTTAATCAAAATACACATCTACACATTCGATTGCTGCATGCCTTCCTTCCCCTTCCATTTTTATGGTTTTGAGTGTTGTTACCATGCTTGAATTGTAATTGAAATTCATATTCCCTTTAGATATTAAAAAAAAGTTGGAGTATACCTCTTAACCGTACTAGTATATTAATTTTTTTAAATTTCGAAAATATTTTTATGGTAATTAACTACATCTAAAGTTGTAAAACTTTAATCACTTTATTTATTTTTCTTATATTTTCTACAATGTTACATATGTTCATTTAATTTTAAGAAATATTTACTATGGCAAACACATTTTTCCATAGGCCAACAAATCTCTCTCTCTCTCTCTCTCTCTCTCTCTCTCTCTCTCTCTCTCTCACACACACACACACACATGTGTGTGTGTGTGTGAGAGAGAGAGAGAGAGAGAGAGAGAGAGAGAGAGAGAGAGAGGAGGGCATGCAAGCATGCAACCATCCCCAATATGCTTTCGGTAAACAACTAAACTATGATTAGAGCCACATCAACAATATACAAGCACCCACACACACAACCCATAGATAAAAACATGAGAGAAATTGAAAGACACTTGACTATTCATAGGGTCTACATGAGGAATCACACCAGTTCTTCAACCACATTAGCTTAGCTCCCTTATGCTAGACTATGGTCTGATATTTTTCTAGTATATTAAAAAGATTCCTTGATGGAATAGTGTTCATTTTTTATGTGCTTCATGTATTACATCGCTTATTTTACATGTAACTTATAATTGCAATGATTTTGCATGCAATAAGAATGAAAGAAAATGTGGGATTTATCTGGCCTATTATTTTGGTAGCATCAAAAATTCATCTAAAGGTCGTACTTGCCTTACCTATGTGGTAAGAATGCATTCTCTTTAATCAACTTGGAGTATATACTTCATTGCACAAATTATAAGTACTCTATATACATATAAAGAATGATGCATAAGAAAATAAATCTTACCTCATTTCTATCATCCAATCAATAGCTCCTTGAATCCGAGTTCTTAAGTAAAAAAGAACTTGATTTACTATCTTCCCTCAATTCCCAAGGGGTTTCAAATACCATAATTAAGAGAAAAGCTTGCTTATTTCTCTAGTTATCTAGGGTGATAATATCTTCTCAACCCCAACCAATTGGGAACACTAAATAAATAATGTGACTTGAATTTAGGTAGGTTTTGATAGCCATTATGCACTAGAGATAGACTTAAAGAGATATAGAATATCTTCTTTCCACACATTGAATTTCAAGAATTGAATTTGTCCATAAGTTTGGCTAAATCAAGTTGTAAGAGAAAGGAAATAAAGAGCTCCTTGAAAATTTTATTGCATGGGTGTTCAAAACATTAAGAAGATATCAATTTACTTATATCTTAACCTATAGAAGCATGGATTTTAATAATAATTTTTTAATTGAAATCAAACTATTAGCTAATCACTACATCTAAGCAGCCCACGGGGCTTTGGATTGACGGTGAATGGGTGCATTGTTAAGGCACTCTTTGTGATAGGTCACCGGTTCAAATCCCCGGTGGGTGCTTAGGTAGTATTATATAGAAAAAAAATGACTACATCTAAGCACAACCTCTCACTTATTTATAAGTTTTCCTTTATATAAACCAAGTTTTTAATATAATACACAATAACACATTTCAAAACCATTTAAAAATATTAAAAAAAAAAACATAAAAAAAAACACTAAAATCTAGAGAGATGAATACACATTTTTAATTATAGATAAGTCTCTTTTTCACTATAAATTTAATTTTAAATACCATATATAACATTATTAAGCTGGGAAATTTACAAACACCACAAAGGAAAACTAGATGTTAGAATTCGAGGATAAAGAATCCCTTTTGATTACCAAGAACTTGCATACACTAATAACCTAGTCACCTACCGGCCGAGACAACCGACTAAAATAATACAATTAGAAAAGATACAAACTAAAATAATAGAATGACAATTGGAAGAGATAAAAACAAAAGGGAATTACATTGTTACCCTATAAAGTTTTCGCTAGAAATGGATTCCCCTAAACCATCCACCCACAAGATCGATCAATAGGTTTAGGCCAAAAGAGGAGACAAGGAGGAAAGGGAATTCCGTTGTTGCACTATAACGTTTACACTAAGAATGGATTCAACGCACCAACCCTAAACCATCCACCCTCAAGATGCTTTAGGCCAAAAGAGGGGACAGATGCCTCCTTGAGCAAGTGTCCACATGATGTCTCTCCTCCAACATCATTAAGGACAGGGGGTCGTGAAAATCTCGAAAAGCCAACTATCCACCTTTATGATGGAGGAGAAGAATATATAAAACCTGAGAAAAGGTGATTTGAAATTACTTGTCATATCATTCCAAGATTTATAAGTAATATCATTTTAGAACCGATGGGAGCGAATATAAGATCGACAGGATTGAGTGCTGTTGTTTTTCATTATGCTGATAGAGGGTTATTATATGATTTTATGAATGTCGGCAATGTCAAATTAGTTGCCATTGCTTACGACAGCTTTATTCCGTGGACCGTCGTATTTACAAAAGTCAAATGTATTGTTCTGAGTTCGAGCGAATCTGTTCGCGAGTCCGGACACTCTATATAAATCTCGAGACCTTCTCTAAGGTCTGTCCATCGAAATAAGCTTTTGTCTTCTTTGTTGGTGTTAGAGTCGGCGGGCATTATGACAGGACGATATATTTGGCGAGACCCTGCAAGAGATGATAAGGAGTGGGATTCTTTGTCGAGAACATGCAAACTTGTATTGTCTATTGTCATATATCCTGTTGTCCTCTCATGTGCTAATCTGTTAAAATTTGTTTTTGTGGGGGGCAAGTTTCAAAATTCTTTTTCATTGCCTTAGAATGTTATAGCATAGTACTCTTCTCATGAACTCTCTGTGCCGCTATATGTTTTTGGCTCAGGTTATAACTTTGTTGGTATTTCGCTCTTTAATAATTTTTCTTGTGTTGTCTCTGGCATAGATGTTTTATCTCCTAATTGTTATGTTTTATTATGGTGCTTGGTTTCTTATGTTGAAGTTACGTTCGCTTTCTCGGTATAGAAGGGAGAAGGTTACGGGGAGCTCTCTTCAGTCCAACGAAAGGCTGTGTGGGGATGATTCAACTGCTGGTTCATGACTCTTTTATCTTGTAATGCTGGAGGGTCTGTATTCGTGGCAAGATAATGGCGTGCATGACACAGGAGTCGTATTGCCACTACGCTGCTTTTACTTGGAATGAAGAGAGCTCCGAGAAGGTCTATTAACTATTTAGAGTTGATGAAATTATTGTTTGTTAGTTCTTATCTGGAAGCATATTTAATCATGTCAGCTGTGCTCTGAATAGCTATAAATAAGTATGCTTGCGAACCGCGAATAAATGAATAGTATCAATCCTTCCTGAAGATTTTTAATATTTTTGCTTACTCGTAAGACTTATTACACTACGTTATACTAATGACTTTACAGGCCAAGCTAGGAAGTTCGGGATGGTTACTCAACAAGAAAAGAATTTTGCACACCGTTACAACAAACTGATGCTGTGGATGTGCCAGGATGGACATGACCTCTAATGGGCAGTCGTCAACATAAATCAGATATAAGAAAAATTAGGACGTATTGCTCTGTTGCGATTAGAGACGAGACAAATTGTGTCATGGATCCAATGCTATTAAACGCATTATAAGTTGTTCTATTTTGCAACAACTTATGCATATCAATTATTATTTTCACGCTAAAACAATCTGTGTTACGTTATAGCAATACTATGAAGCCTTATATTCTGATTTTGTATTCAATGAAATGGTGCTATACTAATTTCGGCAATCTTTTTATAAATGAAAACGTTTCTTACAAATTCGTTTTTCCACACTAAACAATATGATCTTCTTCATCGCGGCTTTTCATTATTCAAAATTATGCAGCATTTTCATTATTGACTTTTATGAAGTACTATTATATTTCTAATTCATGTTCACTGAAAATTGTTTCTAGTAATATAGAAAAGCCTTCCAAAGAATCTGCTCTGCTATCTATAAGTTGTTGTATTTCGTTCTGAATGAAAATGAGCCACCATTAGGGTAAAAGACGGTCTGCACGGGCGGTAACTAATGGCTTTTTAGGCCCCGATCTATTGCTCCTCGTTTGGGGACCTGAATATCATCCAAGAGCTGTGCCCCTCGTTTCGTCACTCTCTCCAGCCACGCATTTCCACTTTGCAGTTGACAATGGCCACAGCATCAGTGATGGCCTCCTCCTGAACACACGAAAAACAGGTCGCACCTCTGGCGCCATGAAATCTTCCATGTCGAACCTGCGCCTCTCGCAACCCTTCGACCGGCGCCGGCTTGTAAGGGAAATGTTATAGTGTTCCTCTCCCTCTGGAAATAGGAACCCTCGACCCCTTCGAAGCGAGTCTCACATGACACATGGCATTCTGCCCCTTGCTTGACCAACCACAAACTCTTCACCGTCAAATGGTACAAAACCGAGGCCAAACCATATTTCAAGCATGTGGTACTTAAGGCAGTCCAGCGGTATTTAACAATCACCGATCCACTAAATCTCTGACTCCATCATACTCGTGAGAGAATATCCAGATCTAACAACCAAACTTCTTTGAGATTGTACATCTACAGATTGGATGGCTCGATACCTTGCTTCCACTTTCATTTTTATGGGTTTTAGCATTTCTAGCCTGTTAGAATTCAAAATCTATCCAATGAGAAACACGTTTATAGATTTGATGGCTTCATGTTATCTATTTTCTATGGTTTAGAGTATAATTATTAAATTTGAATTAAAATTCAAAGTTTAAATTCTATGAGTTAGTGATTAAGTTTACTAATTAATTTTTTTTGAAAGATGCTAGTACTATATCAATAGATATAATTCACACTACTAATTTACTTGCATGTCTAAATCACATGTTTAAAACACACTTAAATTAATTTTTTACAAAGAGTGATTACAAATTTTTGTTCATTCTTGGTTTCCTTTTTGATAATAAGATTTCTTGGTATTGGATTGAGGCGGTTGTTGGATTGAAGTGTGAGTGTTGTTAATATAGTAGCTTAATAGGTTTTTAGCACTACTATATGCAATCATTAAAGAAAATAATATATATAATTGGATTTGATATAAAAATTTATAATTTAATATACATTGATTTAATACAAAGAATTAGTGATTTAATACAAATATTGGGGTTGGATTGAGGTTAAAAAATAAGATTTATTTATCAGCAACTCATGCTCTTATCCATGTTCATTGATAGAAATACAAAGGCTTGATATTGAAATTCCATATATAGCTAGGAAAATGCTTCTTTACTATGGTGAATGGAAGCATTCTCTAATCTTCAACCACTTCCTTGGACTTGAAATATTGAAATTCCTTACATAGCTAGGAAAATGCCTCCTTACTATGGTGAATGGAAACATTCTCTAATTTTCAACAACTACCTTGGACTTGAAATTTAATGCCCAAGTACTTAGAAACATCCCACATGCTGGTCAAAATTTGTTGCCCTCAAGGTCTTATAGACAATGAATGTATAGTTTTTGTTAACTATGTTTGTTCTACTCAATTTTTGAATTCTAATTGATGGCACCTTAAGGTTAATAGTTACCCTTTTCCCTAAAAATAACATTTTTTAGGTGACAATTAGTTATCTGAATTTATTTATTTAAATAGACATGTTTATAAAATAAAACAAACTATTTTTTTAATTACTACAATAGAAAAATTAATACCTCTAATCAAAATAATACCTCTAATCAGAATTTCATTTCATTCAACATCTTTTCTAAACTAATCAACTATAATACCAATTTCAAATTGGTTGGTTTCTTTTAAAATAAAAATATTTAAAAAATTATTTGTCAAAAACAATTTCAATCAGTGTTAAAAAATAAAAAATAATATTTCTTTGTCATAAATTTTAATAAAGATTTCAATTTATTTTTCAAATAAATTAATAGTAAAGAAAATTAAATCTATACGAGTGAGTGTGTTCATGCCCATATGAAATCGATAAAATCCTTGCTAGCATTCTTTTAAAACTTATATTCGGAATATATGAAAGAGGGCATCAATAGATACAATCCTTGCTCGCATTCTTTTAAAACTTAAATTGGAATTATATGAAATAAGGAAGCGAAATAAGTTTTCATTAGATTTAAAACTTACATTGGAATTATATGAAAGAAGAAAGCAAAATAACTTTTCATTAGATTTAGATTTTATAAAGCCAAACTGGGCTTCAAATGTAACTGCTTTCTAGTACAAAAATGCTTTATGAAACTGATCAGATGGTGGCATACGAGATCTTTAATTTTATTATTTGAAAATTTGCAGTTGCAATTTGAAAATTTAATTTAATAAAAACTTAATTTAGCGATAAATGCTATAAAAATATTTGTGATTTTGTAATGTGAAAATTATGTTCATTTTATTGTTAAAATATGCATGATGTTCAAGGAGATTGATGTAGTCAAAGAAATTCAAATTTAATTTAATAAAAAGTTAATTTAGCCATAAATGCTATAAAAATATTTGGGATTTTGTAATGTGAAAATTATGTTCATTTTATTGTTAAAATATGAATGATGTTCAATCTAGGATTTTGTAATGTGAAAATTATGTTCATTTTATTGTTAAAATATACATGATGTTTAAGGAGATTGATGTAGTGAAAGAAAATGGTTTGTTTTTATTAACTGAAAAACAACAATGTGACAAGTATCTTCCAAAACATTGTCTTGAAAACAATTTTTTAGCTAGTAGATTGTGAGATATAAAAGCAAAATTCTATAATTTTTATTAAAAGCTATGTGAAATTATTGTGCATATTATTGCATAAAAATAAGTTTATTTTCTAATTCTAAGTTTACTACAATACTTTAATGTAATAGTTAAATTTATTGAGTTAAATGTTCTAGTTGTTGGATTGAAGTGTGAATCTATTTAATATAGCAGCCTAATAGGTTTTTAGCACTAAAATATGCAATGTTTTAAGAAAATAATAAGTAGTTTCATATCTATTGATTTCATATAACAATTTATAATTCAATATACATTGATTTAATACAACATTTTAGTGATTTAATACAAATATTGCCTTTGAATTTAGCTAAGAATATTTTTATTGCAATGGATTCATAGATTTTTAGTTTTAAAAAAATAATGTGGAATTTGATATACATTCATTTGATAATAATAACTTTTAATTTAATATAAATTGATTTATAAAAAAAGGCAATGTTTAATAAACATTGATTTTAATACAAAACATTACTTTAACCTATAATGGTTCCAAATCATTTTAACATAATCTCTTTTTCCTCTTTAACATTGTCATAAATACAATATTGTGTAGTTTAATATACATTACTTTTATATAGTAATTTGTACTCAATACAAAATTCTGTAATTTAACATATATTAATTTTATATACTAATTTGTAATTTAATATAATATAAAATAATTTAATGCAAAACATTGTTTAGTATATAATGATTTTAAATGGTACTTTGTAATTTGTGTGATTTAATGTATAGTGATTAATCTACCCTAAATGTTAGAAATAATAATTTAATTAATGTGTTTAGTAATTAAAATTAACTAAGATAATAATTTATTGATAATTAATTTAATAATGCAATGTATTAATATATTGATGTTTAATATTTAATATATTGTAAGTTTGAAATTGAGGTTTAGTAGAGTTCACATAATCGAATTTCCATCTTTCAAATCAATCTACCATAAAAGAGCTTAGGGGAAATATTGTCAAGAAAATCATACAAATATATGAGATGGAATAGAAATAAATATGGACGAGATAGTGTTTGCATTAAATTTGGTAAAGGTGGGTCATTCAAGGCTTGTCTATTAAAAATTAATTTTGTATATTCCAAATATTATAATAATATTCTTATTTTCACTCTACTAAGACATTCTTGTCTTCTATTTTTCTTTTTTGCCGCACTATTTATACTTATTATAATACTAGGGTTTATAATATTAGGTTATAATATTAGTTTTAAATTTATAACATTAATTCTAAACCTAGGGTTTATAATCTAACATTATAATATTAATCTTAGAGGTGAAATTTATATAGTAATATTATTAGTTACAAACACAATATTAGTGTTTATAATATTACTCTCAATAGATATTTTTTTATATTTACATTTTAATTAAACATGGAAAAGGAAAACCAACCAAGGTCAAACATTAGTAAAACAAACTCAACCATGGTCAATTTGGTCAACTATGCTCACCACTCTCAATCTAGAAAACTCGTCATTCTACCAATTTCTAATGTCCAACTAGGGTAAACCATGGATAGAAAACAAAAAATGTATGTTATTTTCAATGTTCTTTCCTCAATTTAAAGGGTTCATATTCCTCGGGTATAATATTATTCCGAGGGTTTATAATATTAATCCCACAGTTTAGTATTAATCACGTGCGTTTATAATCTTGGTCAACCATGGTCCAATCTCACATTGTCAAAATAATTGTCTCAATATGAAAATAAACCATTGCTAACCATGGTGAGCCATGGTCCAATGTTGCATTTTGACAAAGATTATCTCAATATAAATATGAGCCATCATCCAATGTTAGATTATGACAAATATTGTCTCAAAAACAAAACAAACATGGTGAACCATGTTTATTTCACGGTTTATAATATTTATCTAAGGGTTTATATACGTAAGATTTATAATATTAATCCCTTGGGTTTAATATTATTCCCTTGGGTTTATAAACCCTTGGTTTTTTAGTATTAATCCCTTGGGTTTATTATTTTCTTAGGTTTATAATATCAATCTGTTGGGTTTATTAATCTAAGGGTTCATATTCCTAGGGTATAAAATTATTCATAGGGTTTTTTAATATTAATGCTTGGGTTTAATATAAATCCCTTGTATTTATCATCATGGTCAATCATTGTTAACGATTGTCCAACATCATAGTGTGACTAAAATTTTTTTAATATGAAACTCAACCATGGTGGAACG
This sequence comes from Pinus tabuliformis, assembly GCA_031772625.1. Taxonomy (NCBI): domain Eukaryota; kingdom Viridiplantae; phylum Streptophyta; class Pinopsida; order Pinales; family Pinaceae; genus Pinus; species Pinus tabuliformis. The sequence continues at coordinate 777,439,112 of CM062812.1, read as the reverse complement.
TCACACTATGACAAAGGTTGTTTCAATATGAAAATGGACCATGGTCAATCATGTTTATTTTAGGGTTTAGAATCTATAAATGTTAGGTTTATAATATTAATCCCTTGGGTTTAATATTATTCCCTTGGGTTTATAATACCTTGGGATTTTAGAATTAATCCCTTGCATTTATAATACCAAACCCTTGGTTTTTTAGTATCAATCCCTCGGCCTTATTATTTCCTCGAGCTTATAATATCAATTCGTTTGTGTTTATTAATCTAAAGGTTCATATTCTTAAGGTATACAATTATTCATAGGGTTTATAATATTAATCCTTGAGTTTAATTTAAATCCCTTGTGTTTATAACCATGGTCAACCATTGTCCAATGTCACATTGTGTCAAAGGAAATTGTCAATATGAAAATCAACCAAGGTGGAACATCACATTGCGACAATGGTTGTCTCAACATGAAAGTGGGCTATAGTCAACCATGTTTATTTTAGAGTTTATAATATTTAGCTTAGTATTTGTATGCGTTGGGTTTATAATATTATTCCCTTGGGTTTATAATATCTTGGGATTTTAGAATTAATCTCTTGTGTTTATAATATAAATTCCTTGGATTTATTAATGTGAGGGTTGATATTCCTAGGGTATAATATTATTCATAAGTTTTATAATATTAATGTGAGGGTTTAATATAAGTCCATTGGGTTTATATTCATGGCCAACCATAGATAACCATGGTACAATGTCACATTGTGACAAAAAATCAACCATCGTCGAACCTCACATTACGATAAAGGTTGTCTCATTATGAAAATGGACCATGGTCAACCATGTTTATTTTAGGGTTTATAATATTTATATTAGTGTTTATATACATTGGATTTATAATAGCAATCCCTTGGGTTTAATATCATTCTATTGCATTTATAATAACTTGAGATTTTAGAATTAATCCCTTTTGGTTATAATATCAATACCTTAGGTTTATTAATCTATGCATTCATATTCCTAGGTTATTAGGGTTAAATATAATTACATTGGGTTTATATTTATGGGCAACCATGGACAACCATGGTACAATGTGAGATTTTGACAAATATTGTCTCAATATGAAAATCAACCATGGTCAACTCTCGTCGACCATGGTCCAACTTTGCATTTAAAAAAAGTTTGTGTCAATGTGAAAACTAACCATGGTCAAATATGTTTATTTTAGGGTTTATAGTATTTATCTTAGGGTTTATACACCAAAGGCTTTTAATAATATTCCGTTGCGTATAATAATATACCCTTGGGTTTTTATTATTAATCCCTTGGATTTATTATTCCCTTGGGTCTATTATACCAATCCATTGGTTTTACTAACCAAAATTTTCATACTCCTAGGTTGTTATAATGTTCACAGTGTTAATAGTTAATTCCTTGGGTTTAATATAAATCCCTTGTGTTTATAATCATGGTCATCCATGGTCAACCATGGTCCAACGTCACATTGTGAATAAGATTTTATTAATCCCAAAATCAACCATGGTCCAACGTCGCATTGTGACCAAGATTGTCTCCATTTGAAAGTCAATCATGCTCAACAATGGTCAACCAAGGTTGAACATAACATCATGACAAATTTTTTCTTAATATGAAAATGAACAATCATTAACCATGATCAACCATATTTATTTTAGGGTTTATAATATTTATTTTTTTATTTATATATGTCAGGTTTATAATATTAATTCCAATGGCTTAATATTATTGCCTTGGGTTTATAATACCTTGGGGTTTTCGAATTAATACCTTGGGTTTACTATTCCATTGGATTTATAATATCAACCCCTTGGATTTATTAATCTAAGGGTTGATATCCCTAGGGTATAATATTATTCATAAGGTTTATAATATTAATCATAGGGTTTGATATAAATCCCTTATGTTTATAATCATGGTCAACAATGGTCAAGCATGTTTATTTTAGGGTTTTTAATATTTATGTTATGGTTTATATACATTGGGTTTATAGTACCATGGCATTTTAATAATTAATCCCTCATTTATAATATCAATCCCTTTGGTGTATTAATCTAAGGGCTCATATTTCTAAGGTATAATATTATCCATAAGGCTTATGGTATTAATGCTAGGGTTTATATTCATGGTCAACCATGGATAACCATGGTGAAATGTCACATTGTGACAAAGATTGTCTCAATATGAAAATCAACCATGGTCCAATGTCACATTGTGACAATGATTTTGTCCATATGAAAATCAACCATGGTGGAACATCGCAATGCGCTAAAGGTTGCCTCAATATGAAAGCGGACCATGGTCAACCCATTTATTTTAGGGTTTATAATATTTATGTTAGGGTTTATATACATTGAATTTATAATAATAGTCCCTTGCGTTTAATATTATTCCCTTGGGTCTATAATACCTTGGGATTTTAGAATTAATATCTTGCATTTATAATATCAATCCCTTGGGTTTATTAATCTAAGGGTTCATATTCCTAGGGTATAATATTATTCATAAGGTTTATAATATTAATGATAGGGTTTAATATAAATCCCTTAGGTTTATATTCATAGTAGACCATGGACAACCATGGTACAATGTCACATTGTGACAAATACTATCTCAATTGAAAACCAACCATGGTAATCCTTGGACAACCATGTTTATTTCATGGATTATATTATTTATCTTAGGGTTTATATACCAAGAGTTTATAATATTAATCCCTTTGAATTAATAATATTCCCTTGGTAATATTATTCCCTTGTCATTTTTAGGCCCAATAATAGAGTGCAAGGTTGGGGGAAAAAATGGCAGCTAGCAGGAATACTCAGAGGGTTTTGGAGATCGAAAGTGGCAGGAACAGAGGGGGCGCTCATGGCGTTGGGGGTCTGAGTCCGCTCAGCCAAACACTGTGGAAGGCATAGACTGAGACAAAAAATATTGGAAATGTGTCGGCGTGGCTCACATGGCAGGAGCTCTCAGTGGCTGTTTCTATTAGCAGCGGTGAAACTCAGCTTGTCTTTCAGGGCCTGACAGGGTATGCGGAGCCCGAAACCCTCATGGCTCTGATGGGTCTTTGGGGATTTGGGAAACCCACAATACAGGATGCTCTTGCAGGTGAAACTCAGCCTCGTTTCCATGTTTTCTTGAGAATGTGGCCTCCAGGCGGTCGAGAGGCCAAGGGTTTTGGCGCCCAATGGGAGTTTAATGGCGTAGGGACGGTGAAATGGCTCTCGGCCCTCAATGGCTGCTCTAAGGGCAGCGTATGCTTTCTGCTGGGCCGTTTTTCCCGCTCTCTCTTTTCGGCAGACCCCGGCTGTCTGAGTCGAGATTCAGAGAGGCTGTTGTTGATAAGGAAAATGAAAACGGCGGCAAGAACAGGGTCTCCCAAGACTGTCAAGCAGACCCAAAAGCAGAAACAGAAGAACGAAGAGGCAAAGAGGAGGGATTGGCAGAAGCAGGAAGTGCTCCCTTCCCCAGCAAAAGGTATGAACCAAATCCAGCCGTATTCTTCTCCCTTTCAAATTTTTATTAGACCTCCTGTGGGTAACCCTCATATTGTCTGGGTAAACGATGCTTTTTCGATCCTGCAACTCAAGCATAAAATATGGGAAATGATGGGGTATCCTGTACCGATTCAATATCTGGTCAATGGGCTCCGCTCTCTACAGGACTGTCGGCTCTTAAAGGACTACGCCATAAAACCAGAGATGACCATTACCCTCAACTTGCGGCTGCGAGGAGGTGCGGCTCAGAGCATCCCAAGATCTGCAGAGGGAGACAAAAGGAATATGACCAACAGTCAACAGCAATCAAATAGAGGCCCCTCCTACAGAAGCATCCTTCAAGAGAAAAAAGCGGCGGGCTCTCCTCCAGAACAGGCTGGAAATACACCGAGACCCTACATAGTAGAACTTCAAGAACAAACCCCAGCACTGGAAATCAACAATACAGCAACAGAGGAGCACACAAAGATATATGAAGCCCAGGCACTAATATGCCGCTTCAATTGTTTCTGGACGAGACCCATGGACCTCTTTCACTGGATTTTTACTCAATGGTCTCTGGAATGTGAAATACACCTCTGTTCCCGGGGGTTTTTTATTGTTAAATTTCAAACAACGGAGGAAAGGGATACAATAATCAGAGAGGGGCCTTGGTTCTGGGGGTCCATGGGGTTGTTTATCACCCCATGGTTTGCAGATTTTGACCCCAACACCATGTTAGTCTCCAAACTACCAGTATGGGTGAGGCTTCACAACTTGCCTCTTCATTTTTGGAACGAACAGGTTCTGGAAAGCATCGGAAACAGCCTTGGGCGGTATATTAAAACAGATACGGAAAGGCAAGAAAACAGAATCTTCACCTTTGCTCGGATCTGTGTAGAAGTAGATCTAAGTAAAGGTTTACCAGAGAATATCACGTTGATCTATAAGCAACAAAACTGGCTGCAATCTCTTGATTACGAGAATACAGCATTCAGATGCAAGAATTGCAGGATGACAGGACACCTTCAAAATACTTGCCCAGAGGTTAAGAAAACAAATAGCAAAAAGAAACCGATCAGGAAGTAGAGGAAAGGTTGGCAGTTTCCTCCTCCTGAGCCAGAAGAGGATGAGTCAGAAGAAGAAGAGGAACCAGTACCATCAGAAAGCAATAAACCTACACAGGAACCTGAGGTGCAAACAGTGGACACGTCTGTTCCCGCGGATCCACCCCATCCATCGGCTAATCAAATTGTTGTGGACCCAGGCAGCGGAGGAATTAAAAGACAACATACTTCAGAAACATCAGATTTGGATAAGGACTCAGGAACTCCTCATGCTGAGTGCCAGATTGTCCTTGCCTCTTGTGAGCCATCTCTGGGAGAATGGCGTAAGGTCAAAAAAAGAAAGGGAGAAAAATGTGATCTTGCAGTTTCCGCTTTTCTCCTCTTTCTCTTCCCCTCTCTTTTTCTTCTTCCTGCATTTTTTGAATGCAGGTTTGTCTCGCTTCGCCGCTTTGTGTGCCATTGTACACGAGCTGCTTTGACAGCGAGCTGTTCTGGTAGCTGAGACTCGCCCCGATTGCTGGCGGTTGCAATCTCGGTGTTACGTTTACATAGTTTATGTAACCCTTTTTATTAATAAAAGGTTGGTCTTTTTCTGTGGAAAAAAATATTATTCCCTTGTGTTTTTAATATTAATCCCTTGGATTTATTTTTCCTTGGGTCTATTATATCATTCCGTTGGGTTTATTAATCTAAGATTTCATATTCCAAAGGTTTAATATTGTTTATAGGGTTAATAACATAATTCCTTGGGTTTAATATAAATGCCTTGGTTTTATAATCTTAATAATCCCTTGGGTTTGTTGATCCAACATGTTTATAACATTAATCCCTTAAGTTTTATAATTCTTTCAGTTGGTAATATTAATCCCTTGGGTTTATAATATTAATACTCCCTTGGATTTCTTAAACCCTAATATAAAGAGTTAAAATTAGTCATAGTGTTTAATATTAATTCGTTAGGTTTATAATGTATATCTCTTCAAGTTATTTATTGTTTAGGTTTATAATATTAATCATCCCTGGAGTTTATTGATCCGTAAGGTTTATAATTTATTTATTTTTTAGGTTTATAATAACTATCCCTTGGGTTTACCAATCTTGGGTTTATAATATTAGACCCTTGGGTTTATTTGTTAATTCGGTTTATAATATTAATAATTTCTTGGGATTATAATTTTATCCCTTGGGTTTATAATATTAATGACCCCTTGACTTTATTAGACCCTTGAGTTTAAAATATTTATTCTTACGGTTTATTAGTCCCTTGGGTTTTTAATATTGATCCCTTGGGTTTACTAATTGACTGGGTTTATAATATTAAACTCTTGGTTTTATTATTCACTTGGCTAATAATATTAATAATCACGTGCATTTATTAATCTCTTGTGTTTTTAATATTGATCCTTTAGGTTCATTAATTACTTGGTTTATAATATTAGTCCCTTGGGTTTACTAATTCATTGGGTTTATAATATTGAACCCTTGGGCTTATTGGTGCTTTGGGTTTATGATATTAGCCTTTGGATTTTTTTATCCCTTGAGATTATAATATTAATAAACTCAAGTTTATGATATTAATAATCCCTTGAGTTTATCATAGTATTATTCTTTGTAAGCAATAGTATAATATTTTTTCTCACTTAACTTATAATCTATATATAGTTGATACTTTCAATTTAGTTTAAGTAAATATATGAAAAATATTAAGAGTTATATTAATAAATATATAATAATTATTCAAAATATTAGTGAGAGATAAATACCTATTATAAATAATAACAAAGTAATATTATGTTGCTATTAATATTATATTAGTAATAATGATATTAACTAATCATTATTAATTAATATGATATTCAATTTTAATAATAATATTAATTATTAATTGTAGTAATATTAATTAATGATAATCATCATGATAATAATAATTAATTAACATTTATCCCTTGGGTTTACTAATTTGTTGGGTTTATAATATTAATGATCCCCTCGGTTTGTTGATCCAAAGCTTTTATAACATTAATCCCTCAAGTTTTCCAATTCTTTGGGTTGGTAATATTAATCCCTTGGGTTTATTAAACACTAATATTAAGAGTTAAATTTTAGGCTTAGGGTTTAATATTAATCCCTTAGGTTTATAACGTTTATCTCTTCAATTTATTTATTTTTAGGTTTATAATATTAATAATCCATAGATCTTATTGATCCCTAGGGTTTATAATATTACTAATCATGTGGGTTTCAAATATTAATCCCAGGCTTTAATAATCCCTTGTGTTTTTAATATCGATCCTTTGGATTTGTTGATCCCTTAGGTCTGTAATATTTATACCTTGGGTTTACCAATTCCTTGGATTTATAATCACTTATAAATCCCTTGGGTTTATAATCTCGTCAGTTTAATATTATTTCCTTGGGTTTATAATCCTTTGGGTTATTAGTGTTAATCCCTTTTAGTATTAATATTATTTTAGTATTATTTTTTCCTTGGGTTTATAAAATCAATCCAGTTGGTTTATTAATATAACGGTTGAACCATGATAAGGAATGGTTCAATGTCACACTGTGACAAACATTGTCTCAATATGAAAATACACCATGTTCAAGCATGGCCAAACATATTTATTTAAGGGTTTATAATGTTTATCTTAGGGTTTATAATGTTTGCTCTTGTTGAATGTTATTCACCACAGTTTATAATCCATTGTGTTTTTTATATTATTTCCTTGTCTTTATTATTCCTTTTGCTTTAAAATACCAATCATGTTGAATCATCGTCAATCATGGTCAACCATGGTGAACAAAGGTCAATACTTGTTAGCCATGGTCAATATTGGCCAACCATGATCGATCATTGCTAGCCATGTTGTGTGAAATCAATCATGGTTAACCATGATCCAACATCACATGGTAACAAAGATTTTGTCAATATGAAAATCAACCTTGGCAAACATTGTCAACCATTACCGTACGTCTCATTGTGACAAGAATTATCTCAATATGAAAATCAACCATTGTCAACCATGTTTGTTTAAGGGTTTATAATATTTATCTTTGGGTATTTATAAATTGGATTTATAATACTCATCCCTTTGGATTAATATTATTGCCTTGGTTTCTGTGTTAATAAAATAAGGCAAATTTGATTTTTAGCTTTAAACATTAGTAAAATGAAACAAATTGTTTTAAAAAAACATGTATAGAAAAGGTTAGATTTTTCTTTAGACTTGAAGCCTTTTTTATATCTTCTTAGGAAATAATATCACACGAAATCATAAAAAATACAATTCAAGTTTAAAAGTCTGATCAAGAAACCTCGATAACCATATTTCCAATATAAAGCCTTTCTTTAACATCCCAAGTTCTTGAAAAGTTTTCAATTAAATAAAGGAAGTATTAGGAAACATTATAAAAGTTTGGTCCCACCAAATCACACACAAGAAATATCAACGTATTGATATCAGTGATTTCAAAACGAGCACCATAACAAAATGCTGATAGTCAATCCCTGATATCTCCTTCAGTCGAGTCCCCACTACTTGTCGCCCTCCTCGCATCTCGATTGGTAATCAATTGCATGCCTTTTGATATCATAGTTCGCATATTGCAAGTTTTATTTCTATAACTTGATACCAAAACACCGATAGGAAAGCCACCAATCAACCTTTTGTTCGTATTTTTAGTCCATTATAAGGAAATAGATTGATTAGAATAAATGATATCACATTTTTTAGAAGCATCACCTCAAGGATTTCGTCGATAGCGATGCTCTCATACAATGACATGTTCCAAAGCCACATGAACAATTATTTGACAATTAATGGATACTCTGTGTGATTTATCGTCTCGAGATTCTGAATGATTTGTTATGATTTGGATATAATGTCGAAGGATTCTTTGATTAAATCATGCATTGAATTGAAAAGACTATTTTCCTTAATGAATTCTTGCCATTCATCCTTGTCTCTCTTCTTAGTAGGTAAATCCTGACAAACAACAATTAGATGAGATGTCAAGAATTATCAAAGCAAGGAAGAATTTTGTAGTTCAATCACAGACAGTCTCACCTCCTAAAGAAAATGTGGAAATGTCACCTTTATCCACAGACACCACATGCACACCAGACAGAGGGAAATCCTCTTGGGAAATCATACATGAACTGTTCGAAGACAAAAATCCAAGGGACATTGAGAAGGAAAGTGCTAGTGCAGATGATAGAACTTTGGTTACTGAGGCTAGATGGGATGATTTGGCCAATTCATTTTTACATAAAATTGTAGCTCGTCCGAAAATCTTTCCATACACGGATATGGTGTGACCGGTCATCGACCATTTGAATATCACAGACATAGTTTTCATGACTCCAAAGTAGACAATCATCGGGTAATTCAAGGCCAAATATTTGAGGAAAACATAGCTTATCATGCAATGGGGAGGGGACTAGAGCAAGTAAAAACACAAGGATAGGGGTATGTATTGAATAGCTTCACTTGTTGGACCTTTCTCTCATCTTGCTGCCATGATATGTTGTTTATATGATTACCCTAATTCACAAATGTTCTCAGAAGAATGGGTATTGCTAACAGAAGTTACTTTAGATGGTTATATTATGGATTTGGAAAATATATAGTCTAATACTTTAACTGCCCTAATTCTAAGCTATATACAAAAACACAATATCACTGATAAAGCTCTTCCCCCTTTCTTCATGTGTTCCTATGTAATTGATGATATTTGTTTTTTATATTATTTTCCATCCATGGGATGGAAATGGACAATTCAAGACCCTACTCCCATTCATATCTACCATGATATCTTGTGGGAATCCAAGTTTCATTCTCATTTTTACAAAATCTGTCATGGAATCATCCTCCCTACTCACCAAGAGGTTTTTGGCAACAAATCCCCCAGAATCTCTGCAGAAGCTAATGATGATTTAATTTCAATAGGAAGGTGGTTCGAAGATGATTCATTCACCTATATTAGTTTTTTTGGTAGTCTTGACAATTCTCACATCTTACATCTTTTTTCCTTGATAAGCTACTAGCCAGGGAAATTTCATATAGGATTGATCTAGGTGGCTCCAGAGAGATCCAGAACTCCCAGAGGACTCAAAAAGGGTCAAAATTCAAAGTGGTCATATTTCTCCCAAACAAGCGCCAGATCAAAGTTCTCGTCGCCCTAATTCTGACGACGTGAATGACACTCAAATCTGAGCTCGAATGAGGGACATAGAGCTAGTCAAAGTTTTGGTCAAAGTTGCCATGTGGGCCACGTTAAATGGTCCTACAAATTGACCGAGTCCCATACATGGAATTTGGCTCCCAGGGAGCAGCCGAATTTGTTGGAGCATAATTTTTCTAATAGCCTTTATATTAGACAAAATCGAAAAAATGACTTATGTTGAATCATATATATATATATATATATATATATATATATATATATATATATATATATATATATATATATATATATATATATATATATATATATATATATATATATATATATATAGATATAGATATAGATATAGATATAGATATAGATATAGATATAGGTGTCTCATCATGACCCCCACCACCTCCATTGGACCCAAAATATATACTTAAAAAAAAATTCATTTAAAAAATCGGTCAGCAGCCACGACCCTTCCAGACCCTCAAACCTCCAACCAAAAATATACATATTGAATGGGGTATGGGCCACCCTCGATAGACCTGCCACCCCGATGGAACCACCGTGTACATCCAACCTACGTTATTTATGGGTTGGCAGGAATCGATCCCACCCAGCCACGTGGTCGACCCGCTCCACTGGAGGACCCACCAAACTGCCACACTCCAACATATTCACACCAAAACACACCATAAACAATTATGCAACACGTCACCCAAACGGTTATGTACTAATATGTGTGACTTTAAACAAAAACACCACACCAATTTTGGAGGGGTTGGGTTTTGATTCCCCATCCTCCCACCTTTGGTGCCTCTACCTTAACCAATGTGCTAGTGGCAATTCCTTGGTAAACTTTGCCAACAAAAATATATTTAAACCTATATGTTCTCATTTGCACGAGGAGCAAATTTGAGAACCAAGATAGAAGAGGAATCTAGAATAACAGAACCATCAAGGGCTAGTATTCCAGACAGGTGGAACCATGATGGCATGTTTTTTGAGACAAAGTTTCTGTAGAGAATATTAAGATGCTAAAAAGATTCTTTGGGATGTAAAAATTCATTGTGTGATCAAGTTTACAGTCGTTTTTATCAGATTTTCATAGGGAATGCAATGGAGAGGTCAGATTTACCTTCTGAGTAATAGATTTGCATATTCCCAATGCAGGATAATCTTCAAGAGTCTTGAGGGAATCTTCCAGATTCCTTGGACGCTGAAATTTCCCAGATCCAGAATGCAACCAACTTTATACTCATTTTTCTGGTAATTTCATAAGGATCTCAATGACTAGATCAGTCTTATAATTTGAGTTGCAGATCTCTAGTCAACCAAGAGGAGGGAATCTAAAAGATTCTACGGGCCTAGATTTTGCCGACATCAGAATTCGACAAATGGATACTCGATTGTACACCTCTCGACGACGCAAAGTGGACAGCCAATCTTATGCCACGTGACACCATGATTTCAATGGTGCATTCAGATCTAGTAGTTGATTATTCCATTCTATAGCCAACATCAGATTTGAGGTATATGAAGTTTTGTTATCATATACTTATTTGATCATTTGCTGAGAGATGTACTATGTTGTTTCGATACTGTCTTGATGTATGTTGCAGAATCTTTGTGTTTATTTCATGTGAGATGAATTCATCATGGATTATTATGTATGTTTTGATTGAGATCCCTTTGTTACCATGATTGAGGGATACTCATTATCACCATGGGTGTTTTGATTGAGATTCCTTTGTTTCCATGATGTTAGGATACTCATTATTGCCATGTGTGTTTTGGTTCAAATCCTTTTGATGCCATGATGGTAGGATACTCATTGCCACCATGTGTGAGATTATGTCATGCTAATAGGAGGTCTATTGTGAGTGATACTTCCTGTAGCAGAGCATCTCGTGGAGAGACTTTTCCACTCATGTAGAGGGCACATGTCCTTGTAGGAGAAAAAAAATAGTCCATGTACATCTTCACCATTTCCAGCACTGAATAAAGTGGCCAACACCATCTTGACACCAGGCCTGGAGACGTAGTCCACACTAGATGAACTCCATTATCAATGTCTCTTGTTTATGATTTTCTGATTGTCATTAAGTTTTAAATAGTTAAAGCATGCATATATGTTCATTTATACTCTGTTAAAATGAAATTCTAACTAGATCATCGAAGCAAAAGATCTTGGTGAAATCCATAAGTTGAGTCAACTCAAATCACAAATAGTTGGGAATGGTTTGACCAAAGTACTGAAGGATGCCAAGAAAACCATTTGGCATTCTTTTCCTATTTCTTGTGGTATTTATGCATTGGAAAATTTCACACATGCTCTTTTTGAAGTTGACTAAATTAAATCTTTGAAATTCCCAACCATCCCAAATAGATAGTATGACCCTAATGGAGTCGCAAGAGATGTCACAACATGGGCTAATATCAGACAATTCACAAGTGAGCGTGATAAATTTGATGACTTGTTTGAAATGGTTCCAGAGTACTCCACGATTGACAAGGTAGCAGTAGACAGACTAATTCCTGAGGAATTGATTGAGTTTAATCAATACAGTAGTTAGAGAATAGCCCATTTGTGAATAGATTTGTTGAGATATTATCAATAAAATAGTGAAATTTTAGAGACATCATCTTCCTCAATAAAAAATCCAATTATTTCTCAAACCTCAGAGATAGATACTTTAGTTATCGAGCAAACAAATTTCATGAAGATTAGGAGGAATTCAACCATGCCTTGTCAACCAAAGGGACACAAGAGTTAAACACTCTAGTTTATAAAGAACCAATTCAGATTCTCAAATCTAAAGGTACAACCTTGTTTAATCCTGAGGCTCCAGAGAAAACTAGTGTTGCTGAAGATATGGAAATTATCCCAACATTTCCTACATCAAAGGTAGTTATAAAAATTGAAGAAATTCCTCCTTTAGATGTGTTTTACAGTCCTAAACAAAAATAAATTATGAGCAGACAAACAAAGAAAAGAAATATGGAACATGGCAAGGCATTAGTCTCTAATGAGACTCCTTTTGAAGTTCTTTGGAAAGGAGCCCAATCAGCTGCTGATGAAGAATTAAAAAAACTGTCATAGTTTGGAGGGGCGTATCACAGTGCAAGTATTGATAAAGCAATATATGTTCAACTGCTTGTAAAGGAGAAGGATCAAAAGATTGCTTAATTAGAAAAAATCCTGCAAAAGGAAAAGTCAGGTGATAGAAAAACAATTGTAATCAAATCATATTGAATTACATAAGATTTTCGATGATTTGAAACTACAATATGAGTATGATAACAAAGATAAAGATGCATAGATACAATAGCTACAACAAAAGTTGAACTAGTTAAAAGAGAATCCATAAATTAATGAAGTTAAAAAAGAACAGGAGAACTCAATACACTCCTTGCTAAACAACAATTTATCTTCTGTCATAAATTAAATTTGATTAGTTATTTCTGTGAGTCCAGTGATTCCTTGGTTAATCAATTATCCAAGCTAAGGAAATTTTATGAAGAAGTTGATGAAAATATTTTTGAGCATATAGATTGGCAAGATAGTGCTGAGAGAAGATCAATTGATCTTACTCGAATTTAAGAATCTCATAAAGATATTATTTCTGGTGACAAGGAAATAAAGGTAAAGCAAGCAAAAATGGCCATCATCAAAGCCAGAAACCTTGCTTCTAATTTCACTGAATATATGAGTGAATACCTATTGCAAGATAACTTATTCTAGGAATGCCCAGAGGATGCTTTACCGGATGTCAAATCTCTGACGAAATAATTGAAAGAAACATCAAAGAAAAAGGTTGAAGATATCAGGATTTTATCAAAAGCAAACTTCGAAAGTCAATGAAATTTCTTACTAAAGCCACATAGTCAATGGATTAATCTAAAGTGTATTTCTAATGCGACAAGTCATCTCCTTCACACACTGAGTGATGTAGTCTTTATAGGACAGATGCGCATGCAACTGATTCATCCACTTGAGTTAAAACCAATGACAAACATATGTGGAATCTGAAAGCAAATGGAAAATCAGCCTACAACACAGTCATGAACTTATTGTTACAACATAATGCTATCTTCGTCTTTAATTTATCTTAGCTTAGTTTGTTGGATCTATTTTAACATATTTATTTTTTCTTTAATATTTTTGTAATCTTAATAGACTATAAATCCCCTTCATGTCATTAGAGAAGGGGTTCTAAATTTTTGATAGACAGCTTTGAAGTTGCACTATTGTTATTCCATAGTGATCTATAGACGAGCTAAACAAGAAGCTATCTTTTTTCATGAACAGAGTCTTTATGTATCAGGTACTATTATCTTTATGTGGCTACTATGTTTCAACGAGATAGATAGTGAAGTTTCTATAGGTTGTTTCATTATATGTATTTTTTACAAAGAGTCTGACATTGTGACTATTGATGTGTAGGATTACATATTTTTAATCATATATGAAATAACGAGATCTTATATGTGATTGGTTCTAATCAACTAATTTAATTAATTATTTAAATAAATTAGTTTATCTATTCACTTTCTCTTCATAAAGTGTTTAATGATCTATATTGTTGTATACTTAATGAAATCTTTTATAGATCACATGTAAAAGAATATTATCTCGAGAGATACATAGAATATGTATATTTATTAATATCATATTTTGTTCTAAATCACTCCATTATTCTCATTCTATTCCACCATTCATTTATATATCTTTGAAGGGAAATTGGTCACACTATCCCTAGTCGATGCCATAAATTCCAACAGAAACAAAGTTGCTTTAAGTTCCCGATCGGGTGGTTTTCCGTGATATTGAGGTAGAGATTTTCAAGCCTTCAACATGTTTATAGTCCCAGGGGATTTTAAACCTCAAGGGACTTTAAAGTCAACTATAGCCAACCATGTTTATTTCACTAAAATTGTGTTTATTTCAGGGTTTATAATAAACCCTAAAACAAAAATAATTATTTTATATTTTTTAATAAATAATAATAATAAATTAATTATTGTTAATTAATTTTTATTAATTAAAAATGAATTAATTAATTAATATTATTATTATTTAATTAGTTGTTGTTATTATTTAATAATAATTATTTGATAAACTAATTATTACTGAGAAATTACTATTAAAATAAAAATATAATTTTTAATATCATTATTATTAATCATCAATAATACAAATTAAAAAAAAAATATATTTTTAATAAATAGTAATAATAAATAATTAGTTATAACATTAATTAATTTAAATTAATAATAATGATATTTTTTTTGTCGGTAAAATAAGTTGCATTATATTATCATAATTTCAAAAACAAAATACATCATCAGATTATCTGAGTACACCATTGCTACCACATTATGCAAAATAACACGCTTGAGAGCTAACAACAGTTCTTCTCTGGACAAGATTGAGGCTGTGAAGAAGCGAAAACAAACTGTGTCATTGGTTATTTTCAAACCAAAAGTAGCACAAGAAGATAATTTTCTAGAATTACACATTACGGGGGTGGGTTGGGGGGAAGCAGTGGTAGGGCTGAAAAGAATGCTACTCGCTCATGCGTGTGGTAATCAATATTTTCCACTTGCATCTCCAATGCACGAAGGTTGTCATTTGTTTGCCAGAGTTGTCGCCGAAGGTTATCTATGGAGTCCAGGGTATCATTCTGTGTGTGTTGGAGGTCATTGATGTAGGCCACTAGTTCATTCCAGTCACCATAAATTTGTTCCATAAGGGTCTCCATGCTCAGATGGAGATTGTTTAATTCTATCGCAATGGAGTCCAGGGTCGTTGGGGCCTCTATGTGGCCCAAGCAACAACATAGGGATGTAGCTACCTTAGCATCAAAGTAGTAGCTCTGGGTCGACTCTAAGCCTGAACTGGGCACCTCCTGTAGGGGATGGTTTTCCATATGATGACTGAGCCCCCCTCTGTGAGTGCGACCTCTCTGTCTCGGCATATAACCCACTCCTCCTCTGCTAGTTGCATCACTACGGGGATGAACCTGGTTTGCCCTATGCAGCCCACCGCACAAGTCTAATATGAACCAAACATAAAAATACACTACTTACCTTCCTGGCATCACGGTTCACTGTATACCTGGTGTAATTCTTGTACTCCTCCCACTTGTTGGTGAGTTGGGGGCACACTACCAGTCTCAAAAGTGGACGAGCCGCTCCAAGGTGAGAGCCACGACCCAAATTATCTACCACACTGCCTCTCCAAAGGATAAATATCATTCATGAAGTAGACCCTGACTGAAGTAGGGGAAGCGAGATACCACCACCCACACTCTTCAACCCTAGGAATTTAATTTTCATCAAAAAATTTATTACAGTTCTCTCTCATATCCCATGGCTAGAATGCTTGCAGGTTTTAGTCCCCCGCATACCCACCTGCATAGAACGCATCTTGCACCATCTCCCCAAGCCTTCATTTGAGCTAGTATGCCAATACCTCACTACTCTCCTACAGCAAACACTTCTTCCTCATCACCCAACAGCTACAAATGGCCACTCTCTTACCTTTTCTGCACATTAAGTAACACTCGATGGAGGATCCCAGGTTCCAACAACCTTTATGATGTTCGTGTTGTGCCTGGATGCTTATTTGGCTCCACACTCCAATGCTCAACCACCTGTTGCGATGATATGACACCCTCGTCGGCGAATAATAATAATATTTTTATGATAACAGTTTTTTTTTAATAATCTTGTTATTATTATTCTTATTATATATTTATGAATATCAATATTAATATTACATTTAACCATTAAAGTTTTTTGTGTTTTTCAACCACATTTACTAATGTGGCTAGGTTTATAATAATAAGAATCCCTAAGGTTTGTTAATCCCTTCAGTTTATAATATTAATAATTTGGTCAGTTTATCAATCCCTTGGTTTTAAAATATCAAACCCTCGTGTTTAAAATATTAATTTCTGAGTTTAGAAATCCCTTATCCTTTTAAAATTGATTTCTTGGGTTTGTTGATCACTTAGGGTTATAATATTTGTCCCTTGGGTTTGCTAATTCCTTGGGTTTATAATATTAAACCCTTGGGTTTAGATATTAATAGTTCCTTGGGTTTGTAATTTAATCTCTTGGGTTTATATTATTAATAATCCATTGAGTTTAAAAGATTAACTCTTAGGGTTTATTAATTCCTTAAGTTTGGTTAATCCATAGGGTTTGTTAATCCCTTGGGTTTGTTATCCATAGGGTTTATTATTTCCTTGGGTTTATAATATTAACATTATTGTGAGTTTATCAATCCACTTAGTTTAAAACAAATTTCCTTTGGGTTTAAAATATTAATTTGTCAGTTTATAAATACCTTGTGTTTTTAATATTGATTTCTTAGGTTCGTTAATCGCTAAGGTTTATGATACCTATCCCTTGAGATTACTAATTTCTTGTGTTTATAATATAAATTCTTGAATTTATTAGTCCTTTGGGTTTAAAATATTAATAATTCCTTGGGTTTATAATTTAATCCCTTGGATATATAATATTAATGATCGCTTGGGTTTGTTAATCGCTTGAGTTTAAAATATTAATTCCCAAAGTTTATTAATTCCTTGGGTTTTCAATATTTATCCCTTTAGTTATTGAACCCTTATGTTTATGACCTTTATCACTTGGGTTTACTAATTCAGTAGGTTTATAATATTAATATGGGTTTACTAATCCCTTAGGTTTAAAATGTTTGTTAGGGTTTATTAATCCCATATATTTGTAATATTGATTCCTTGGGTTTGTTGATCCTTTACGTTTATAATATTTACCCCTTGGGTTTATAATATTAAATCTTTCGGTTTATTAGTCACTTCAATTTATAATATTAAAATTTTCTTGGGTTATAATTTAATCTTTCCGGTTTATTAATCCATTCAGTTAAAAATATTAGTTCTTAGAAGTTATTAATATCTTCACATGAATATCTAAAACACAAGGAATTAATAAACCCTAAGACATAGTATATAAAGGTTTAAACCTTATAGTTTATAATACTAAACCCTAGGGTTTAAATTTTATATATATATATATATATATATATATATATATATATTACATTTTAGTTTAAAATATAATGTATATATGGTTAATAATATTAATATACTTCAAATAATTATATTGAGAATTATATTAATAGATATATAATATTAAATTTAATATATAATATAAAATTAATAAATATATAAATATGGGATTTTGTAATCCCTTAAATTTTTAATAACAATAATTTTTTAGCTTATTAAATTCTTTGATTTATTTATTAGTATTTAATATTAATACGTTAATAATAATATTAAAATGATTAAATTAATATTAATATTAATATTTATATTAATATTCTAAATTGAATAAATTAGTATTACAATAATTATAATATATAAAATTTTATCAGGTTATATGTTACTTTAATGTACAATATATATTTAATATTTGTAATATATTATAATATTACTATATTATTATAATAATATAATATTTTATTATTACTATATTATTACAATATAATTATTACTCTCTTTTTTTAATATATATAATAACAATGGTAAGATATAAATAAATATTATAAATAACAACCATATGATATTATTATATAATGTTAATTATAGTATAGTTTGAAATATAATTACTATATATATATATATATATATCTTAAGAATGGCAAATAGTTAATTTTAAATAGTCACGCTTATATTATACCTCTAATAATTATTAATATGGTTGATATAAGCCTATCGGTGTATAAAAATCACATTAGTAAATGTGGTTGTGCTAGTTTTATAAAATTATGGTGGAGACACATTTCTTTATATTTTAAATTCACTTTTTTATGATAAAGAGCCCAACAATATATATAAGAAGAGAAACACAAATAATAAAAAATAATTGTAGGAAAGTGGAATAAGTAGACATGCAGTGATAACCAATCTTATTTGGGTTTAAAAAATGTCAATTTAAATAATGGAAAAGCCACATCATACAAGTAATAGAATATGTAATGGTGCAATAGAAAATCGCAATAGAGTATGTAAGGGAACAATTAAAGAGAATGCACATCTACATATTTGATGGCTTCATGTCTTCCTTCTCATTCCATTTTTTATGGTTATCAACATTCAAATTCAAATTTATATTTTATTAACTATGGAAAACAAATTTGGAATATGCCTCTATCATATGGATCTTTTTAGATTTTAGATTTTTTATTTTTGGTGGAAATGAATTATGTCTAAAATTATCTCATTTAATAATTTTATTAAGTTTTATTATAGATTCCATAATGTTACATATGTTCAATTGATTTCAAATTGATTTCTTCCTACCTTCAAAGCCTTTGCATATATAAAGAGAGAGATAGAAAAAAGAGAGAGAGATAGGCACACAACCATCACCAACTTCATTTGAGTCAGCAATATGACAATCTAGATACTAATGATAAAATATGCATTGGAACTATCAAACTTCTTTAAAATAAAATGCATATATAGTTAATTGATGGCTTAATGTCTTCATTCTCTTTCCATTTTTATGGTTTTAATTATAGTTACCAAATTTAAATTAGAATACAAATTCAAATTCCATTACATATGGGAAAAATTTTGGAGTCACTTTAAGCCATAGAAAATTTTAGAATAGAAAACTTTAAAAGTTTCCATTATGTTATATATGTTGATTTAATTTTAAAAAAGGTCATAGTGGAAGATGCATTTCCTTATTTGTCTCAATTATTTCAGAGCTCAAAAAGTGGAGGACTTGACTCACAAGATGTTTTTTTATTGACAGGACCTAAATGGGCAATTTTAGGTCTTAAACCTTACGACATCCATTTTGACTCAATAAATGGCATTTTTTTGGGGTAAAACATTGTTACTTAACTGCCACACATTTTTGTGTTGTTCTACACACAAAGATCTTTCAAAATGCACAATAATCACCTCAATCAGTGTTTGTATCTAAAACTTTTGTCATTTTGAGGATGACTTTCTTGTTTTCACCACCATAATTTTAGAGGCTTCCATGTGAGCATGATTGTACATTTAAAATTGGATAGCCACGTGATATGTTTTTGTATGATTAGTGTTGTTGTGCTAATAAAAATTACAAATTTATAAATATGTGATTTCTTATTTCTCCTTGTGATGAGGTTTGATTAGTTGTTTATACATACAATGTGGTAAATTTCCTTAAGTTTTAAAAGACATTCATGACCAAAACAACTTCAAAAAGAAATATTGAACATCAAACATGTAGAGTCCAGCGAACTATCAAAGACTCACAATAACACAGTGTTTTGATGGAGTTCACCCCTCCTGGGCTACATCTCCTTGGTCGAGCTTCCGTGGCTTGGGCCTCAGTATTAGCTCATTTTGTCAAAAATAATGTTTTCAAATCTCTATGGCTCCTGATACCTGCACCAACGTGTTCAAAATCCTGAAATTATCCAACACATTTTTATGAGCTCAATTTGGTCAAAAATTACTGAGGATATGATTCATTCAATTTTTCCCTAGGAAACCTGCCTAAAACTGGAGAAGACTCCAGTTAGCACAATCAAAGTTGGAAATTCCACTGAATCTAGTGCACCTCTGAAGCTGCTACCAACATAGTAATTCAGATTAATTAAGGCTAAACCAAGTCAGTGGCACTAATCACGCTTAACCGTTTGGCCCTCACCCAAGGTTTTATAGTGCGATTATGTGGAGAGGGTGTTGGCCCACAGGGTTAGCTCCCTCTGCTCATGTCGTCGGCTTTGTTATCAGCATAAATAAAGTACCGGGGACCTCTGTTTAAATGCGTTTGTTAGTGGTTCAATGGTAACGTATTGGAGTTAGTAGGGGGAGGTCACGAGTTTGACTCGCCCTCTGCCTATCCATTCATATATTTTTCTAAACAAATATATATGGGGATTTGTATAGTTCGAAATTGTAATGTTTATATATTTGATATATATATATATATATATATATATATATATATATATATATATATATATATATATATATATATATATATATATATATATATATATATATATATATATATTTCACCTTCACACAACCAAACTGGCGAATCCTGAAGTGACACTTGTGATAGCCTCATTGGGTAAAAACCGAAGAGGATTCCCATCATTTTGATTGTACTACCATGTCATCATTCTGTCATGTTCTACAATTTTTTTAGTTGTTTAAGAAAATGAACAACATGCAGTTTCTTCTTCATTTGGACTCGATTTTCAGTGAAATGAATTGTGTGGTGATCGTCTTGACAAGACAGACACAGTCATTTATGTTTTGAGCTAATACGAGAACTTTGATTTTTGAGCTAAATACTGAGTGCCTAATCATTCCTTCCCACTAGAACCCTTTTAGACCTCAAAAGATCAGTATAATATGATGAGTAGATAAGGGTACAACCCCCTCACCTTTCCAAGCTCGATCTAGTTGGCTTTTGATGAATTTTTTCCTTAAGATCCTCGCTAAGGAAATCAACATTCACTTCCCTTAAGGATCCCGTTCTTCTATCATGGATGGCATCTTGTTGAAAATTATTCAGAAATTCTATAGCAATGCATTCAGAATGTGAAATCTACACATTCTCTCCTTATTCAACAACTTGAAGCCCCTTTTTGCAAAACTGACCCCAACTTGCACCATCGACTTGAAACTTGTGATTGACATAGTACCTGTACTTATATTTTCACTTTTTAATTTGATCTTGCACTGTTTGTTGCACCATTTTTAGTTATTCATAAAAGCTCATGGTTTTTTCCATGTTGCAATCAAAAGTAACATCCTTGTTACCAAGAAATATAATGGAAATGGATGACAAATTTCACTACTTGGTTTACATGACTCAATCCCGATTGTACATCTTGAAAGTATGAAATTTTCTAAACATAACTTTCATGTAAAGCATAATGATGGATGAATAGAAAAGTTATATAACCAATAGGCCTAGAAGGAATATCAATTAAATTGCTGCTTATACCTCTTTTCTACCTTCAAACCAAGTGAAATTTTTGACAAGTAACCATCTAATGAAAGTACATGGATCACTGCAACTTAATATTTACACCATGGATATATTCTGAATGAAATAAGATGGTGAAGTTGCTTGCAAAAACTTGAAACTCTAATGAACCTTTCAAGTTTGAAAGAGCATAAAAAAGAATTGAAATGATCTTTTTGTTTGAAGTAACACATGGCTCTTGTTGTTTGCCTGCCCACTAGACGACTTTTCACACACATGACAATGAATGCCAGGGAGCTTCGAAATAAGAAATGTCAACAACTACTCCTCCAACATTGGCCTGCTCCCAATAAACCTCTTATCAAAATGACGATCTTGGCCATTTACTAATCAACAATGGCATCCAACTTGGAAAGGATTAGCTTCAACTTGCCTCCTCTAATATCATGGCCCAAATGCATCAAAGAAGTGAAACCCATCTTATACTTTGATATCTTCAAAACATCAAACAATTTTCCTTCATAGATGACATGTACATAAGAAAAATTTCTAAACATGTTTATGTCACACAAGTGAACAATTTCTTTAAGAAATGACTCCTTTTTTCCATGTAATAGAAGTGCTACAAATAACATAAAACATTAAAATCCATACAAACCATTCTTGTTTGGTGTTATGTATATTCTTACACTGACCTCTTTTTACAACTTTGCATTGGATAAAACTACTCCTTTTGTCCTCTTTCTTGAAATTCTCACCATTACTCTTTGGAACCATAACTATCGATGCACAACATGGCATAAGGGATGAATGTAAGAGAATCCTCTTGCTGCAAATATATTTAATGTGAAGTTTCTTTCTACTTGAAGGACGATTCTTTCAAAACCTAAAATACTTCATCACTCTGATGAACTCAACAAACCAAATCAAAATTGAAACTTGCATTACATGCAACACCATTTTTCATAAATAAAAGCTTGTAGATTTAATCTAGAAAGCATTTGAGATAAGTTGGTGTTTTTTCGCAACGAGTGAAGAAGGTCGAGACTCATCTGATGGCTCTGCAATCCTTGTCCTCCAACTACTTGTTACAGGCGGAAAGGGTGTGGAATGTCGGTGAAATGGAAGTTTCTCAGACTACTCAAGGAACCCTAAGCTCTCTGATGGTTCATTTCCACTTCACTGCTTCTCGCAGAGGGATCCGCCCTTCGCCTCCGAATCAGATGGGAAGGCCATCCTCCAGGACTGCTGACTCCTCCGCGCTACTTTGAAACATTGGATATTCATCTCCAGCGGTTTATACAAACATAGACCTGCCATGTCTGGAGACTGTGGGTATACTATGTAAGGAAGGACGGTTGAAGGAAGCATTGGAAATCCTTCATTTGATGGACCAACAAGTGATTCAGCCTAGCATCAGGACAAATGCCTTGTTTTTTCAAGGTTGTACGAATATGAAAGCGCTAGCAGAAGGAAAAGTTATGCAGGCCCACTTGATCCAATGCGGATTGGAGACAAAAACTATTCTGGGTAACTTTGTTTTCAACATGTATGCAAAAAGCCAATGCATGGAGGATGTGCAGCAAGTGTTTGATGAAATACCCCTGGCAACTACCGCACTCTTCCACGTGTAGCAGCAATATTGCCAGGATCTGGAGCTGGCTCTGCAGTCCCGCGATCTCACCGTTTCAACCTCGATTCCTCATTGAGGCAGCTGAGATCCTATTCATCTCCAGCAAATGAATTTTCAGATTCAAATAATTCTTTCGACAAGCAAAACCCTGCTCCTTTGGGTCCAACCGTCTTTCACAGTGCGCCATCTCTTAAAGCTACTCGAGCAGAGGTTCGGGATCCCTTCCTCCCTTCTGCGGCTCCTCTTTGCAGGTAAGTAGCTTGATGAATAGTCGGGAAGTCCTCTGCCTCCAAAGGTTTTTCCTACAAAGATGCAGTACATGCACAGCCTGCAAAGAAGTCTGCCCAATCTGCTGAGGCCACCAAACCTTTCTTCGTGGACAAAATGGAGGAAACCCCTGCCATTGAAATCTCTCATCCATCTCTGGATGATCAATACTAGGCATTTGCATAAACAACCCTCATTTGTAGATTTAATGGCCTAAGGCCCCGCACTGTTGATCTATACCAGTGGATCCATTCCAATTGGACCAACGACTGCAAAGTCTTCCTCTTCTCGAAAGGCTTCTTTATTGTAGCCTTTTCCTTCAACGAAGATTACCAGAAAGCCTTAACGGGAGGCCCCTGGTTCTAGGGAACAGCTAGACTCTTCCTCTCAACTGATGGGGTTATTACAACTCCTCCCATACAGTGCCTCAAACAGACTCATCCTCAGTGACTGTTGGTAATAATTATTGTAATAAAACTCAAACAACAGAAGGTACTCCTCCCATCTCCTCTGATTATGCATCACATAAATCCTCAAAATGTCCTTCGATATCTTGTTGACCCTTTCTATTTGTCTATCTGTTTGGGGATCATAAGTTGTACTGAAGACCAACTTCGTCCCCAATTCTGCAAACATCTCCTTCCAAAACATGGAAGTGAACTTAGCATCCCTATCTAAAACAATCTTCTTCATCACATAATCCGAATAAGTGGAATTCAATGGAATGAGGTGAGCACCCTTATTTAATCTGCCCACCACAATCATGATGGAATCATGTTGTCTAGATGTCCTCAGAAAAATTGTGATTAAATCCATGGAAATGACCTCCCACTTCCACTCTCGAATCATAATCGACTGTAGTAATTGACCTGGATTATTACACTCTACATTTACCTATTGATAGTCCAAACACATATCCACAAATTTTGCCACGTCCTTTTTTAGATTTCACTAGTAATCCAATTTCTTCACTGTTGTCAATGTCTTATGTTAACCTAGGTGACTTGAATATGGCTTCGCATGAAACTTTCTCAAGATGGTATTATTGAACTCACTATTGTTTGGAACATATATCCTATGCCTAAATATTTTCAATCTATTTGTTATAAGACGATAGTCTACATCCTGACCACCTATACCCTTTTGAAAGCTATGCGTAAGCACCATGTACATGTCATCTTGTTGACCTACCTGTAAGATCTGATCCTCTAAGCATTCCCCATAAGAAATCATAGCGGCTATATGATTAACTTTCACTCTCCTACTAAGAGCACATGAAACCATGTTCTCTTTATCCTCAATGTACCTGATCTCAAAATCTAACTCACTGAACATGGCCAACCATCTAGCTTGCTTGGAATTCATATTTAGTTGGTCAAATAGATACCTCAATCCACTATGATCACTCATCAATGCAAACCTCCTGCCAAGAAGTTATTGTCTCCAAATATTCAATGCATGGATGATCACTACAAACTCAAGATCATGTGTCAAATAATTATGTTCATGCTCATTTAGTTTATGTGACTCATAGTATTCTACTTGTCCATCTTACATAAGGACTCCACCAAGTCCTCTCTTGCAAGCATCTATGCACACTAGAAATTATTTGTCTAGATACGTAATCTTTAACAATGGAGCATTTGTCAAAAATTGCTTCAATTGCTCCAAACTTGCTACACATTCCTCTGTCCATTAAAATATTACCTTTTCTCTATAGTGATTTAATAGGATATGCAATTTGATCGAAGTTACTGATGAACCTCCTATAGTCACCTGCTTACCCCTTAAATGATCTTACCTCTTCCACATTTCTAAGAGTTGTCCACTCCATGATAGATCTTATATTTTATAGATCCACTCTTATTCCTTCCTTGGACAACACATTCCCCAATTAAGGTACCTCTGTCTGAAATAAACTGCATTTGCTAAGCTTAGCATACAATTGATGCTCTCTTAGAAATCTCAACATTCTTGCTAAATGCTTGAAATGTTCTTCCTCATTCTTACAATATAGCAATATTTCTCAATGAATACAATAAAAACCTTGTCTGGATAAGGACACAACACACTATTCATCAAGAGCATAAAGATAGTTGGAGAATTTGTCAAACCAAATGGAGCTAAAACAAACTCATAATGCACGTACCAAGTCTCAAAAGTAGCCTTGTAAATTTCCTCTTCTTTAATGCATAGCTAATGATAACTAGATCTTAGATAAATCTTCGAGAACACTTCTACTGCCTTAAACTAACCAAACAAGTCATCAATATTTGGTAACAAATATCTGTTCTTGATGGTCACCTTGTTAAATTGCTTGTAAACAATGCATAGCCTAAGAGTACCATCCTTCTTCTTCAAAAATAATGCTAGTGCACCCCACGGTGATACACTCATCTTAGTGTATCCATTGTCAAGCATTTCCTTCAATTGTAACTTTAGCTCTACTAACTATCGAGTGCTCATTTTGTATGGTGCCTTTGATGTTGGTGTTGCCCCTAATACCATCTCAATAGAAAATCCACTTCCTTGTGAGGTGGCAACTCTAAGATATGTACTGGAAATACATCCTAAAACTGTTGTAAAACTGGATAACTGTTCAATACCTTTGTGTCGTCACAATGCTTACATTTATCACTAGAAATGTACACTTCAAGTAACACACACCCTTTTCTGTGACTGTTCTTTTCCTACATAGTTGTCACCATTATAACGGATGTTGCCTTCTTCTTACCCTATAAGATTGTTTTTTCTCCATTCTCATCGAAACACTCAATGGCTTTGTGATAAAATTTCACTTTGGTCCTATGAAGATACAACCAGTCCATACACAAAAACATACTATATGATCCCAATGGTAATACATTCAAATGTGTTGAGGTAGGGATACCATTCAACTCGAATGCAAAAGGTCTTATTAAATCATGAACTCTATTCTTCATACCCATATCGAACTGCACTAATCAAGATTCTGCATGCACTTCTTTATTCAAACCACACTTATCCACCACACCAAGACTAGCATAATTATAATTAGACCCAGGGTCAATTAGAATAGAAATAAAGTGATCACAAAGCTTATCGTCCATCTCAGTGATAGATGTTTGGTGATCTGCCTACCTATTATCCAACGCTGCATAGATACGAGGAATGCTCCTCCCTACATCCCCAAGAGTTTGTGCCTCCTATGAACTATACATCTAAGGATTACCACCTTAATTTTATTGAAAATAGCTCTTAAGGTATTCCTTGCCACATGGCCAACACCCCAACCATCTTGTACGATCATTACTATTCTATTGCTCTGACTCATGTCCTTGTCTAGCTATGTTTAACTTCTTAAATGGTGCAACATTATATTTCTCTTTTGCATTATGGGTCCTTGTTCTTTTTAGATGCCATTTACCTTTACCTTTATCGTTCCCTTTCCATCCCTTATGATATTAATTCTTATGTTTAGTTCCTAATAGTGCATCAATTTCCCAATAACTTCCTCAAGTGATCAAGGCTTATCATACTCAGTCAAATCTCTAAATGATAATGGAAATCCACTAAAAAATTTCTAAACTTTAGGATTCTTATCCTTAATATACAATACATGCCTCAATAGCTCCAGGAACTTAGTCGTAAACTCCTCATCTTTCATCAATACCATCTTTAACTCATAGAACTCCTTAGCCTTACTATCAGGGTACCTTTCTTACAAGTACTTCTTTGTGAAAAGTCTCTTGAATTCATGCCAACTCAACTCTTTCATTCTAATCTCTATGACCCATTTTACATCTTCCCACCAGATGTATGCTTTCCCTTTGAAGTCGAAGATAGTTATTATGGCCTTCATATACTCTGTGTATTCATGCAGTTGAAATAAATTCTTTATCCCAAATAACCATGCTTCTGCATCCTCCAGCTTCCTCAAATCTCCACCAAAGGTGGGTGCATTATCTTTGTTGAACTCATCTGGAAAATATCCTCTGTCACCCCTCCTTTAAGGGTGATAACAATGATGATCATAGTGCCTATCAAAACCAGAACTATAATAGTACCTGTGCCCATCAACTCTCTTTTCCAAAGTATCTAAGAGCCTGAAATCTCTAACAGTGTCATCGCTTTTCGACTTGTGCCCACCATAAGATCTACTTCCATATGCCCCATTAATCCTAACCTCTTATCCATGGTTGATCTGAAGCGGTCCTTGTCTCTGCAACTCCAACAAACTTAGAAGGATTACTACATTAAATTATGCTTGTTTCTCATGTGCCTTAATGATTCTATCATTATCTCCCTTGCAACTACTTATTTTTTCCTTCAAACTCCTCAATGTTGCTTCTAAGTCAGAAGAGTGCCCAACACCACACTACTCATTTGATCCATAGCGAGAGTCTCATGAACTCTAGTATACCATATTGGTAGTCATCTTTGATCTCTTTCCTTCTAGACACACCATGTTAGTTAAACCAAAATATAAACATAATCAACATGCCTCGTATATTTACGAGAGGATATCTCATCTGCAAGATCAACTAGATTAGCACAATACAAATATAAAAATAATCATAAAATCATATAGATATCATCCTAATCACAGTCCAGTCATTAATGCATTACGATATCAACCACACATCATAACCTCATGCATGATAACTACAACCATATCAATGTATGCATAACAATTTATAAACACTAACATGCATAGCCAATGCATAACTGACATAACCTCATGATGACCACATCCAAAAGCACACCATCCACTTTCACATGGTGACACAATTGCGACCATGCCCAACACCATGCATATGCAACAATCACATATACCACAGGAATAAGGAATACATATATAACTGGCATGAATGCATGAGAAACACACTACCCATCCAGTTCAAGGGGTAAACCATCCTCTGATACCACTTTAAAACACCCTCCTCCCACATTTACCCAAGTTAACGGGTCTGCTATTGTAAACATGTGACGATAGGCTACTATGATCTGATCCAATGCCCAAAGTACATCTAAGGAAGTGAAACAACAAAGAAAAACCAATCTGACCTTGTACACATGTTACAAAACCTTCAAAAGCTAACCAACCCTTCAAGTTGACCAACCCCTAAGGTAACTTGACATTCTACTGACCTAGAGCCTCACTCGCTTCCATGACATGGGAATGCATGTGTTTGGGACCCTCCAATCACTCCCACAACAAATGCATGCCAAAGACTAGGGACTTTCTTGGTTATTTCTAAGCCTATGACCCCAAATTTTGTGCCACTTTTTCAGGGCTAGGACTCAAGTGACTGCCTAGAACTCCATGAAACCTTCAAGAATGATAAATAACATAGAAAAAAATGTACTAATTCAAAAATTTGATAATTGAATTCAAGCTCTAAAACATTGTTTCCATAGGGAATGAGTATTGTAAGTTAAATGTGGTTGGCCTTGTAAAACACTTTTTTGGATTTCATTAGAGATGAAGCACATGAGTTCATTTACCATTAAAGATATATTGGCTGAGGTGATGTTTGAGAGATGGTATGGAAAAAACCTTAAGCAAAATATGGGACGGGGGGGTAGTGGGCGTCTCGAGTGGTTTCAGAAACCACTAAGGGGTTCTCTTGAATGGAGTTGTTGTGGCACGTCAAGAAAATGGTTTACACTGATA
The DNA here is from genome assembly GCA_031772625.1 of Pinus tabuliformis. Taxonomy (NCBI): domain Eukaryota; kingdom Viridiplantae; phylum Streptophyta; class Pinopsida; order Pinales; family Pinaceae; genus Pinus; species Pinus tabuliformis. Next base: position 777,409,812 of record CM062812.1, on the reverse strand, counting down.
GAAAAAGTGTTGATCCCATGACCATTAAACATTGATCATGTGAGTGGGATAACAATGGATAATAGTCATTGATATTTCTCCCATGAATTGTTCATTTCCTTTAATTGTGCATATTCCACTCTCAATCTCATCATTATAAAAGAACGAAGGGATGAGCAAGGCACGTAATCTTGCTTGATCCAAATGGATTCCAATTTTCTTTTTAATTCTATTGAGCACGAGTCCATGGCATTGAGAATGATGTATATTATAATAAACCATGAACGAAAGCTCAAATGGATTAATATTGTGTAGTTCTCAACACCTTGTTGAAGAATAAGAGTCACTATAGTACCCATAACAAATCAGTGCTCATGCTCTAGTACTATCAATGGTGAAGAAACACCAAGTGGTTTGAACATTAGTTGATTTAGGCACTGAGGGTCTCTCACCATAATTTTCATATACCCCATCAAAGATATTTGGCCTAATGTATTAGGGCTTTATTAATTATATCCTGCCTCACATGCTAAGATTCCATGATAGTCAACACGTTCTCAAAACATGTGAATGTTTACGACTATTAACTCTTTTTACCACCATGGATTTTGAGAAGGAACATGTTTAGGTCCTCATGAGAAAATATCAAACCTATTGGTTATAATTTATTCTCCATTTGACTCAAACCATTGTAGTATATATGAGATAAGAATGTTGATATTTGTTCGTTGCATGCATTTGAGGATATTCCCTCAATATATCTAGTGATAATACTCAGGCAATCTACAAATGGTAATATATTCTAGTGGTTGTGGAGAATAGTGATTGAGCTTAAGGGGATTTTACAAGCTATTTTATTGAGACATACTTTTGAGCAGGATTCCAAACTCCCTTCACCGTAATAGTCTATCGTTTCCCGGTATCGCATTCAAGACTATAATTTCTATGTTAATTCCATATGAGAACGTTTTTGCCAGTTCGAAGGCATATGATCCTTTTGGAATGCCTTGGAAACGTCATTTTCCATTTTTGAGCTCTTCCAAGTATTTTTAGATCTCGTCATTTTGCAACACAAGGGGGAACCAAATAAAGGTTCAAGGAAATTAACAGTTTTTGAGGAAGTATTGCGAATCGTTAAAAAATTTTAAGACTTTTGACTAGGTGTATTTTTTATGCAATAGAGATATTGCTTGGAAGGACAATTTTGAGGAAAAGCTATCTGGTAAATTTGAGAGAAGGTAAAGAAAAAATTTCCTCACCTTATTAAATAAAATCTTTTAGGAAGAAAAATCCTTCAAAAATGTGGAGCTGTAATATATATTAGATCATTATATTACTTTTGATCTATCTTAATGATTTCCAAGTGGAAAAAGTGGAGGAATCAACTCACAGGACCATTACCAGTGGGACCTAGTTTGTAAAATTGGGGTTTGTAACTTTTCAAGAGCCATTTGAGGCACTAAATAAATTTTCTTGGAGGTAAACTTTTTTCCTTAATAAGTGCATTTTGTTTTCTTATTTTTCACATAGAAAGATTTCTAAGGACCCAAGAATCACCTCAATCATGGTCTGGATGCAAATGCTATGCTACTCGAAAGTTGACCTTGCTACTTTTATGACCACAATTAGAGAGGATGCCATGTAAATCACCATTATTCATGGGAAGGGACTAGGCATATCATAATGATGCATTATACTATAGAAGAGTCTATATTGTAGCTTTAGATAAGAGTTCATTAAGTCAAATCTAACCACTAGTAGGCTACTAGGTTGTGTTATAGTCATCCCACTATGAGGAAAAGTGGTTTTGTTCTATTCAAGTGCATTTTGTTCTATAGATGAGAAAAATACTTGAGAGTGGATAAGGAGAGAGAAAATAGATATTATTGATGCGTTGTATCAACCCACAAACCACAAGCCCCATATATTTATACTTACATTCATTTTTCATTAAAAGAAGGACACGAGAGTAGCCTAAACTTCTAGTTGAGTTCTTCTCTTGAAAGTAGTTTTGAAAGTATATCTTTCTTTATTATGGTTTAAGCGATTGTATTTTTTTATATTATCTATTTTATGAATTCTACATATTCCATGCATTAAACTATAACTAATAAATCTATAAGTATAAGGGAAAATAGTCCACATAATATAGATTTTTCATTTTTAAGTACCCTAATGAGGACAAGATCATTTAATAAATGAAATAATTAACGGAAATAAGATAAATAAAAATAAATATAATTAATGGAGAAATAAATAAAATAAAACAAAAAATACACAAGTCAAAAGAAATGTATATATATATATATATATATATATATATATATATATATTCAAACAAAAGTAATCAATAATTAAAACATGGTCAATAATAAAATATGTGGCTCAAGAATAAGCCCGATATTTTATTGTTGACCCTATTTTATGCCTCAACAACATATTTTATAGTTGACCATGTTTTATTTGTTGATTACTTTTCTTTGAATATATATATATATATATATATATATATATATATATATATATATATATATATATATATATATATATATATATATATATATATATATATATTTCTTTTGACTTGTGTATTTTTCGTGTTATTTTATCTATTTTTCCATTAATTATTTCTAATTTAGTTCATTTTATTTCCATTAATTATTTTATGTATTAAATGATCTTGTCTCAATTAGGGTATTGACTACTTTTTATAATTTTTTATTTCCTTCCTTGATTAGATTTTGACCCTTTTTTTTTAATAAATTGATTTAAATATTATTTTTCAAAGATAGTTGTTTAATATGGCCGTTACTTATTAATATTTTTTAATAAATTAATAAATTAATATCATTATTTAAATATTATTTTTCAAAAACTAGTAATGTTTGTTTTTAATAAATTAATTTAAATATTAATTTTTAAAAACTAAACGTTTAATATTGCCATTACTTATACCCCAATCGATGTGTGTGTCAGAGGATGGTAGGGACAATGGACAACTATGAAGAGTAAAGGCTGGGTACCATCCACTGCCCCCTACATGCTCATGGTGATGGGTGTGGTGGCCCTTCGCATGAATACATGCAAGGGTGGTGGGAAAGGTGGTAGGCACGGTAAGGACAAGGTGGGAGGCATAGGAGGTAAGGAAGGACAGGGGAGAGGAAATTTCATTGTCGACTGTGGAGTTAAGGCAAGACAGGGGAGTGTTAACTACATTGTTGTGTGTGGAGTTGGGAGCTGGAGCACTGGACCAGGGAGGTGAAGGCATTGTCGATGAAATCTTCGGAGTGAGCACAAGTATGTATCTTGGACCTACAACCCCATTGTAATGGTGAATTGGTTTGTTTCTGGATTGAGGGATCAGGAGAAATCTGGAGAGGGAAATTGGAGGATTTTTTGGGGGAAACCTCGCGGGCATGGTATGGTTGTTCTCTAGTTATGCATCCTGGCTATAAGGCACCTGAGTTTCGACTTGGATAGTGGCTGAGAAGCTGCTCCTAAGAGTTGCATTGTTGATTCATGTCATAATTGGGATGGAACTTGAGAAGCCATGTGCTTGGGATGGGTAGGCTATAAGGAAGCAGAGGAGCGATGTAGTTTGACTGGGCAGAGGAGAATTGGAAGGATCACCTGTGTATGAGAACCCTTGTGTGGCCGAGAGAGGGGATTGTCAACCACTATGGGTATGAGTGGAAATGGGAAGGGAGTAATGAGAAGCACCCTAGGAGATGGAAACTGGCCTTGTCCCATGAACGGGCTATCACCCAACCTATATATGCCTTGGAAAGTAATTGGGATAGGATAAGAATTAAGGATAACAATGGAAATGAGATTAAAGCAAGATGTTAATACCTTGTTCCTCTTAATAGGCCGTGTACAAAGTGGAGATGACTCATCCTATGAGAGGAAGAGGTTGTGGCAGATGTGGGAGGGAGCCTACAAGGGCCAAAGACCAGAGCACTTTGGAACCACACAGAGGACGTAAATATGTTGATCACCTCATTAATGAATCCACGGTGGCTTACGGGTAGGGAATGGATGTAGGCATCGATAAATTACTGGAAGGATGGGAGGGAGAAATTAAGGAGTAGAGGGAGACTACGGACGAACTATAGAACTAGAGGACTCTAGTCCCAGATCCAGAGAATACCAGATGAAGAATAACTCAATTTAAGTAGAACCTTTATCTCTATTGGCTTATGAAAATCTTGATGGGGAATGCCATGAAACAAACATCTGTGGGGATGTCTTTGACCCTCCAAGATATGCCCAACAATAAATAGGATCTGCAGTGAATCTAATTCCAAAAATGATATCTAATCTAATTCCAGCTACATAAGTAGGACATCCATCTGGATAGAATCCAAAGGCACATCCCATGCATCATCGAATTATCTGAGATGCCCGGTGAAATAGTCAAGAATCTAGCACTCGTCGAATCAGCTTTAGAAGAGCAGTAGGAATAATTAGTTAATCTAGTTTCTTTTTTAAACTGAGACATATTTAGCTTAGATAAGTGGTGTAAACTTGTTGTTTATAAATAGAAAATTAAGGATCCTGCCAAGCTATATATATATATATATATATATATATAGCCATTAATTATTAATGTTTTTTAATAAATTAATAAACTAATATCATTATTTAAATATTATTTTTCAAAAACTAGCCGTTACTTAATAATATTTGTTTTTAATATATTAATAAATTAATATCATAATTTAAACATTATTGTTCAAATATAGTCGTTACTTGAAATTATGTCTCTATATTTGTCTCTATTTAAGCCTTTTCCATGGCCTGCCTCTTCATCTAGTCCTAATGATGAACCACACTTGTTGCTTTGAAACGCGTGAGCCAAAACTTTCTCTCATGTGATTTCTACCAAAATACTTTTCTTAAATTACCTCATTCTTCTTTTTCGAGCCCTTCGCACCTGCGAGGTCTTTGGGCATACATATTTACACATAAGAAATGAATATCTTACAAAATAGAAAAGGATATGATAGTAATAACAAACCCCCTAAAAATGTTAGTTGGGCTTCTATAGAAGATCTCTACTAATAACCTAGCAAGTTTTCCAAACAAACAAAAAAATAACATATGGGTGTAGTTGGCTTTCAAGGGACACATAGGGAAAACAAAAATTAGCATAAAGGAATATAATATATTTATATGGAATTTTTTCAAAAAAATAAAAGGCGAAGCAATGGCCCTACATCAGAATCCCTCATAACAAAATATCTTTACCATGAGGTCTACAATAGTGGTGCCATGTTTTATAATTTCTTCTTTACTCATCCAAATTACTTCTTTTTGTTGGAAGACCCTTCCATTTAACCAAGCACTCATAATAATTTATGGTACTAGTTCTTTTGATGAGCTTTTGGTCAAGTACCATCTCCATCTACATATTATGGGTTGTATGTAGCTAAGCTTCCCAATGAATCTTCTCTTTTCAATCTTGATCTTCTTATCTAGGCTCCTTATAAGGGTATAAATCTGCAACATTAAATATAGGTGAAATCCATATACCAAGGGGTCACTCAATCTCATAAGTGTTAGCTAAGAACTTCCTCAAGACTTTGTAGGGACATATTTTCTTTAATTTCAACCTATTATATTCCTTCTTTGGAAGGATTTCCTTCCCTGAATGTTCTAAATACAAATCCCTAACTTTAAAATTTACTTCCCTTCTCATGTGATCAGCTCTATGTTTCTATCTAAGCATACTTTCTTGGAATTATCCTTTGACCTACTCATGTATCACTTGCATAGTTGTGGCATAGTCTTCTGCATCAACACTTGGAACTTATTTTTCCCCCAAATTTCAGAGCTTAGAAATAACTTTGGGATGCATGCCATAGACAATCTAAAAAGGGTTTTCCTTGTACTCCTATTAGGAGAATTATTATATGAAAATTCAACTTCTCATATTATTTGATCCCATTGATTATTATGTTCATGGACCAAACATCTCAATAGATTTCCTAAACTTCTATTAACATCCTTAGCCTTACCATCCATTTGGGGATAGTAAGCTGAGATATAGGCTAAGTTTGTTCCCAATTTCCTCCACAAAGTCCTCCAATTTTTTCCAACAAAATTTTTCTCAATATGAAACTATACTTCTGGGCATTCCATGTAACCTCACCAATTCCATGAAAAAAAATTAGTGTTGTGAGTAGCATCATTTGTTTTTGAACAAGTTATAAAGTGCCTCATCCTAGAAAACCAACCCACTAGTACAAAAACTCAGTCATGTTTTTTCTTATATTTTGGCAAAGCTAGAACAAAGTCCATAGTAATGGCTTCCCAAGGCCTATTGAGATTTAGAAGTGACTTATATAGCTCAACATTATGTTTCCTTCCTTTAGCATGTTAACTAATGTTTCTTCTTTCCACAAACATTTTAGCATGTTTCCTCATACCTCAAAGAAATAATTTGTAGTTCCTGCAAAATGATACATCTCATGCTCAAAGCATCAGAAAATTTGTTAGCATTTCCATTAATATGTTTCAGAACAAAAGAAAAATTAGCATCTATTCGACCCATTTCACATGTCTCTTGTTCAACTTGTGTTGTCTGGTTATGAGCTATAATGAGTTATTATCTATGTACATAATAAAATTTTGGGCATAAGGTAATCCCTCCACTGGTAAGGGATTGAATTCTTGCATAAAATTCCTTGTCACAGGTGGAATACTTCTACTAGGTCTCATTTAATTTGTCACTGAAATATGCAACTAGATTACCATCTTGACAAAGGAGAGCTCCAATAGTCATCCCACTTGCATAACACTTTAATTGAAAAAATGATTTTGGAAATAAGGCATAAAAAAAATTTGTTTCTTTGCCATTTTCTTGTTTAGAAATTGGAACACGTCATTTGTTGATGTTGTCCATTTAAAAGGTTGTTACTCCTTTTTAATAGTTTCCACTATTAGGGCACTAATGTGATTAAAATTCTGATATTTTTTTAGTAAAATCTATCTAATGCATGGAAACTTGTCACTTCATGTATAGTTGTTAGACAACACCAATGCTTACTAGATTTCACCTTCTCAGGGTCACTCTTTAGCCCTTCGAAAAAAATTACAAATCCTAAATAAACAAATTTTGTCTTAAGGAAAGATAAATTTTTCATATTTTTCATATGTTTTTTCTATTGCGATTTTATTAATACCAATTTTAAAAATATGAGATGTTATTCCCTAGTCCTATTATACACAACGATATCATGTAAATAATAAATCATGAGCATACTAATGAATTCTTTTAGGACTTCATTCATTAGCCTTATAAAACTACTATGTACACTAGTTAAGAGAAAAGGAATAACCAACCATTCGTACAAACCATGATTGCTTTTGAACACAATATTCCACTAACCTCCTTCTCTCATTATGATTTAATGATATCCACTCTTCAAATATATTTTGGAAAACTATCTAGCACCACTAAGATAATCCATTAAATCATCCATGCAAGGTAAAGGAAATTATATACCTAATGTTTATCTTGCTAGTAGCACTAGAATCATTACACATTTTCCAACCTCCATCATTCTCTTGGCTCAATATTGTCGGTACAACACAAGGACTCAAAATTTATCTGATCAATCCTTTGTCCAATAGTTCTTGGTCTTGTTTCCTGATTTCTTTGTTTTCTTTAGGTGTCATCACGTAAGTTGCCATATTTAGTAAATTGGCTCCTGGAATTAAATCTATATGATTATTAATGTTTGTTATAGATGGTTAGTCATTGGAAATTCATCAATGATAACATCAGTAAATTCATGTAACAATCATTGGATTTCAATAGGATACCCATTTAAATTTGTGTACGTAAGGAAAATCTTAGGCTTACCTATTAAAGTAAATTGTACATCTTCTTCTCACTTTATTTCCTACAACAATTCATCATTGTCACACTTAGGTATACTTCCTCTTTCACTCCTTTATTCTACAAGGAAAATAGCACATGACTGCAATTATATTTCTCAAAAGGGTAGGTATTTTTCCTCCCATCATGAATATATCCTTTTTTATATTTCCACTACCTTTCTAACAAGACATGGTAAACATCCATAGCCATTATCTCACATAACAACTCATCCTTCTAGCTTCCTGGAACTCTAACTTGGCCTATTCATTTACTAGTATATAATGTCACTTTCACAACCATATCACTCGATAAGGAGTAGGGTGTGCCATCCTTTATAGTCCTAATGTATCCATCATTTCCACAGAGACCAAATTATCTATGCTACCACTTTCAATAATCACTTTGTAGTATTTTACCTTCGACTCATTGACTATTTTGAACAAGTTACTTCATTTTGCTAGCTCCTTGGGCATAAAATTTATATTTAATTTATCCATGATTCTATCCTAGATTTTAACCTTCACTTTCCCTTCTTTTCTCCAATCTACCTCTAGCTGATCCCACCATAGTTTTGTAACTCATCCCACCATAGTTTTGTCTTTCCCCTTAACTTAGTCACAACGTACATGAACTTCTAGTCCTCGTCAACATCCTCATAATCAAAATACTTATCTAGGGTGATGATCCAATCCAATAGCTCTTCCACATTCAGGTTGTCATCATACAATGACACTTTCATCTCTGTTATAGACCTAACCTTGGTAAATAGCTTTATTAGTTGTTCATCTAGTTGTTCCCTTCTTAGAGTTCCTTCCACCTCTTCCTCATAACTCATGTCCTCACTCTCAATGATGCCTCTCATAGAACGTTCTCATCCATGGGTAGTCTCCATGGCCTCTATTCTTTCCTGATATGCCTCAATTCCAATATCAGGTCCTAGTCCATTCCACTCCTTTTTCAGTGAGGTCTTCTAAGTGACATAATAACAACACAATTCTTAACAAATTCTCAAATTCATTTACTAGTTACAAGCTTTACAAAGCTCAAAAGCTCTGATACCACTATGATAAAGCATAAGTGTGGCCACTTCTTTTTTTCTTTGCACAGGACCCAAGGAAATTACCTCAAAATGATTTACTTCCCACTTCTTGCATAAAATCCATTTTGGACCTTCATTTCTTTTATTTTTTTCTATATATTTAAGAAAAAATAATTAAATGTGGACCTTTCAAATATCAGGGCGAGTCAAGATTAACATTTTTTCTTTTATTGTGCCTGAAGGAGAAAGCTTGATGGCCGACTTGAGTCAAGGTTAGAATAGAGCTAGCTGAACCATAAAGAATTGGGGCTCGACCTTTTTGTTGGTTGGGGATTACAGATCTTCAAATTCACCAAATGTGCTTGCCCACTATGCCAACCTCTCACTATTTAGTCATGTCCACTTGGACGAGATCAGAACTCAGCTATTTTTGAAAATTTCAAATAATAAGAAGGGGGATAGAAGGGACAGCCTCCAACTCCTTGCCCACCACTTCAAATTCAAGCCTACAAGTTGGGAATGGTGCATTTATAAAAATCGCTTTTAGCGTGGATATTTATTCACAATCCATCAAGGTTTCAAACACTTTTTTGTTTTAATAGAATTTTCATGCCAATAAATACCAACATAAAAATTATGACTAAACCTATCTAAAACAAACCAAATTCATTTTTTCGTGGGGATTTACCTCGATTTGATGACTATTTAGTTATATATTTGTTGCCATGAGCTCACTTCGCTGGAGTTTACCTATGATGCAGATAATTGTAGTTCTCAAAGAAATAACAAAACTAGATACGTAGTTTAAACCCATAATAGAATAACATCATATGAACTCATCTAGGACATAAAATAAGGTACTTTATTCTTCTTTTTTTTCCCTTCATGCTTAAGAGGTATTTAGGCATGCATATATATATACATAAGAAAGGAATATCTTCCAAAGATTATAAGGAGACATTTCTAATAACAACCTCCCTAAAATCGGCAATTGGGCTTCTCTAGAATATCTCTACTAACAACCTAACGAACTGTCCAAACAATAGAGACACATCAACAAAGAAAACAAACATATGGGTGTAGTTATCTTTCAAGGGACACTTAGGAAAATAAGTATCAACAGAAAGGAATATTCACATGGAAATTTAAAAAAATAAACAAAAGGGAATATAGGTAGAACCACATCATACTAGTGATAGAATATGAAAAAGGAGCCATCAAACTTATTTAATCAAAATACACATCTACACATTCGATTGCTGCATGCCTTCCTTCCCCTTCCATTTTTATGGTTTTGAGTGTTGTTACCATGCTTGAATTGTAATTGAAATTCATATTCCCTTTACATATTAAAAAAACGTTGGAATATACCTCTTAACCATACTAGTATATTAATTTTTTTAAATTTCGAAAATATTTTTATGGTAATTAACTACATCTAAAGTTGTAAAACTTTAATCACTTTATTTATTTTTCTTATATTTTCTACAATGTTACATATGTTCATTTAATTTTAAGAAATATTTATTATGGCAAACACATTTTTCCATAGGCCAACAAATCTCTCTCTCTCTCTCTCTCTCTCACACACACACACATATGTGTGTGTGTGTGTGTGAGAGAGAGAGAGAGAGAGAGAGAGAGAGAGGAAGCATGCAACCATCCCCAATATGCTTTCGGTAAACAACTAAACTATGATTACAGCCACATCAACAATATGCAAGCACCCACACACAACCCATAGATAAAAACATGAGAGAAAATGAAAGACACTTGACTATTCATAGGGTCTACATGAGGAATCACACCAGTTCTTCAACCACATTAGCTTAGCTCCCTTATGCTAGACTATGGTCTGATATTTTTCTAGTATATTAAAAAGATTCCTTGATGGAATAGTGTTCATTTTTTATGTGCTTCATGTATTACATTGCTTATTTTACATGTAACTTATAATTGCAATGATTTTGCATGCAATAAGAATGAAAGAAAATGTGGGATTTATCTGGCCTATTATTTTGGTAGCATCAAAAATTCATCTAAAGGTTGTACTTGCCTTACCTATGTGGTAAGAATGCATTCTCTTTAATCAACTTGGAGTATATACTTCATTGCACAAATTATAAGTACTCTATATACATATAAAGAATGATGCATAAGAAAATAAATGTTACCTCATTGCTATCATCCAATCAACAGCTCCTTGAATCCGAGTTCTTAAGTAAAAAAGAACTTGATTTACTATCTTCCCTCAATTCCCAAGGGGTTTCAAAAACCATAATTGAGAGAAAAGCTTGCTTATTTCTCTAGTTATCTAGGGTGATAATATCTTCTCAACCCCAACCAATTGGGAACACTAAATAAATAATGTGACTTGACTTTAGGTAGGTTTTGATAGCCATTATTCACTAGAGATAGACTTAAAGAGATATAGAATATCTTCTTTCCACACATTAATTTCAAGAATTGAATTTGTCCATAAGTTTCGCTAAATCAAGTTGTAAGAGAAAGGAAATAAAGAGCTCCTTGAAAATTTTATTGCATGGGTGTTCAAAACATTAAGAAGATGTCAATTTACTTATATCTTAACCTATAGAAGCATGGATTTCAATAATAATTTTTTAATTGAAATCAAACTATTAGCTAATCACTACATCTAAGGGGCTTTGGATTGACGGTGAATGGGTGCATTGTTAAGGCACTCGGTCACCAGTTCAAATCCCCCGCCTTAGGTAGTATTATATAGAAAAAAAATGACTACATCTAAGCACAACCTCTCACTTATTTATAAGTTTTCCTTTATATAAACCAAGTTTTTAATATAATACACAATAACACATTTTAAAACCATTTTAAAACATTTAAAAAAAAACATAAAAAAAAACATTAAAATCTAGAGAGATGAATACACATTTTTAATTATAGATAAGTCTCTTTTTCACTATAAATTTAATTTTAAATACCATATATAACACTATTAAGCTGGGAAATTTACAAACACCACAAAGGAAAACTAGATGTTAGAATTCGAGGATAAAGAATCCCTTTTGATTACCAAGAACTTGCATACACTGATAACCTAGTCACCTACCGGCCGAGACAACCGACTAAAATAATACAATTAGAAAAGATACAAACTAAAATAATAGAATGACAATTGGAAGAGATAAAAACAAAAGGGAATTACATTGTTACCCTATAAAGTTTTCGCTAGAAATGGATTCCCCTAAACCATCCACCCACAAGATCGATCAATAGGTTTAGGCCAAAAGAGGAGACAAGGAGGAAAGGGAATTCCGTTGTTGCACTATAACGTTTACACTAAGAATGGATTCAACGCACCAACCCTAAACCATCCACCCTCAAGATGCTTTAGGCCAAAAGGGGGGACAGATGCCTCCTTGAGCAAGTGTCCACATGATGTCTCTCCTCCAACATCATTAAGGACAGGGGGTCGTGAAAATCTCGAAAAGCCAACTATCCACCTTTATGATGGAGGAGAAGAATATATAAAACCTGAGAAAAGGTGATTTGAAATTACTTGTCATATCATTCCAAGATTTATAAGTAATATCATTTTAGAACCGATGGGAGCGAATATAAGATCGACAGGATTGAGTGCTGTTGTTTTTCATTATGCTGATAGAGGGTTATTATATGATTTTATGATGTCGGCAATGTCAAATTAGTTGCCATTGCTTATGACAGCTTTATTCCGTGGACCGTCGTATTTACAAAAGTCAAATGTATTGTTCTGAGTTCGAGCGAATCTGTTCGCGAGGCCGGACACTCTATATAAATCTCGAGACCTTCTCTAAGGTCTGTCCATCGAAATAAGCTTTTGTCTTCTTTGTTGGTGTTAGAGTCGGCGGGCATTATGACAGGACGATATATTTGGCGAGACCCTGCAAGAGATGATAAGGAGTTGGATTCTTTGTCGAGAACATGCAAACTTGTATTGTCTATTGTCATATATCCTGTTGTCCTCTCATGTGCTAATCTGTTAAAATTTGTTTTTGTGGGGGGCAAGTTTCAAAATTCTTTTTCATTGCCTTAGAATGTTATAGCATAGTACTCTTCTCATGAACTCTCTGTGCCGCTATATGTTTTTGGCTCAGGTTATAACTTTGTTGGTATTTCGCTCTTTAATAATTTTTCTTGTGTTGTCTCTGGCATAGATGTTTTATCTCCTAATTGTTATGTTTTATTATGGTGCTTGGCTTCTTATGTTGAAGTTACGTTCGCTTTCTCGGTATAGAAGGGAGAAGGTTACGGGGAGCTCTCTTCAGTCCAACGAAAGGCTGTGTGGGCCCGGGGATGATTCAACTGCTGGTTCATGGACTCTTTTATCTTGTAATGCTGGAGGGTCTGTATTCGTGGCAAGATAATGGCGTGCATGACACAGGAGTCGTATTGCCACTACGCTGCTTTTACTTGGAATGAAGAGAGCTCCCAGAAGGTATATTAACTATTTAGAGTTGATGAAATTATAGTTTGTTAGTTCTTATCTGGAAGCATATTTAATCATGTCAGCTGTGCTCTGAATAGCTATAAATAAGTATGCTTGCGAACCGCGAATAAATGAATAGTATCAATCCTTCCTGAAGATTTTTAATATTTTTGCTTACTCGTAAGATTTATTACACTACGTTATACTAACGACTTTACAGGCCAAGCTAGGAAGTTCGGGATGGTTACTCAACAAGAAAAGAATTTTGCACACCATTACAACAAACTGATGCTGTGGATGTGCCAGGATGGACATGACCTCTAATGGGCAGTCGTCAACATAAATCAGATATAAGAAAAATTAGGACGTATTGCTCTGTTGCGATTAGAGACGAGACAAATTGTGTGATGGATCCAATGCTATTAAACGCATTATAAGTTGTTCTATTTTGCAACAACTTATGCATATCAATTATTCTTTTCACGCTAAAACAATCTGTGTTACGTTATAGCAATATTATGAAGCCTTATATTCTGATTTTGTATTCAATGAAATGGTGCTATACTAATTTCGGCAATCTTTTTATAAATGAAAACGTTTCTTACAAATTCGTTTTTCCACACTAAACAATATGATCTTCTTCATCGCGGCTTTTCATTATTCAAAATTATGCAGCATTTTCATTATTGACTTTTATGAAGTACTATTATATTTCTAATTCATGTTCACTGAAAATTGTTTCTAGTAATATAGAAAAGCCTTCCAAAGAATCTGTTCTGCTATCTATAAGTTGTTGTATTTCGTTCTGAATGAAAATGAGCCACCATTAGGGTAAACGACGGTCTGCACGGGCCGTAACTAATGGCTTTTTAGGCCCCGATCTATTGCTCCTCGTTTGGGGACCTGAATATCATCCAAGAGCTGTGCCCCTCGTTTCGTCACTCTCTCCAGCCACGCATTTCCACTTTGCAGTTGACAATGGCCACAGCATCAGTGATGGCCTCCTCCTGAACACACGAAAAACAGGTCGCACCTCTGGCGCCATGAAATCTTCCATGTCGAACCTGCGCCTCTCGCAACCCTTCGACCGGCGCCGGCTTGTAAGGGAAATGTTATAGTGTTCCTCTCCCTCTGGAAATAGGAACCCTCGACCCCTTCGAAGCGAGTCTCACATGACACATGGCATTCTTCCCCTTGCTTGACCAACCACAAACTCTTCACCGTCAAATGGTACAAAACCAAGGCCAAACCATATTTCAAGCATGTGGTACTTAAGGCAGTCCAGCGGTATTTAACAATCACCGATCCACTAAATCTCTGACTCCATCATACTCGTGAGAGAATATCCAAATCTAACAACCAAACTTCTTTGAGATTGTACATCTACAGATTGGATGGCTCGATACCTAGCTTCCACTTTCATTTTTATGGTTTTTAGCATTTCTAGCCTGTTAGAATTCAAAATCTATCCAATGAGAAACACGTTTATAGATTTGTTGGCTTCATGTTATCTATTTTCTATGGTTTAGAGTATAATTATTAAATTTGAATTAAAATAAATTCTATGAGTTAGTGAAAAAAAATTGCAGCATACCTTTTATACCTAAACGATATATATATATGGATGGAAAAAAAATTATATCATGTTTACAATAATTTTATCATTTTTTAATCAATTTTCAGAATATATATATATATATATATATATATTTATATAATTATGTTGGTAGGGTATCTCTTTATTGTAATTGGCTACTTTAATTTTTTTACTAATTAATTTTTTTGATTAAATGATCTAAATTGAAAGATACTAGTACTATATCAATAGATATAATTCACACCACTAATTTACTTGCATGTCTAAATCACATGTTTAAAACACACTTAAATTAATTTTTTACAAAGAGTGATTACAAATTTTTGGTTATTCTTGGTTTCCTTTTTGATAATAAGATTTCTTGGTATTGGATTGAGGTGGTTGTTGGATTGCAGTGTGAGTGTTGTTAATATAGTAGCTTAATAGGTTTTTAGCACTACTATATGCAATCATTAAAGAAAATAATATATATAATTGGATTTGATATAAAAATTTATAATTTAATATACATTGATTTAATACAAAGAATTAGTGATTTAATACAAATAATGGGGTTGGATTGAGGTTAAAAAATAAGATTTATTTATCAGCAACTCATGCTCTTATCCATGTTCATTGATAGAAATACAAAGGCTTGATATTGAAATTCCATATATAGCTAGGAAAATGCTTCCTTACTATGGTGAATGGAAGCATTCTCTAATTTTCAACCACTTCCTTGGACTTGAAATATTGAAATTCCTTACATAGCTAGGAAAATGCCTCCTTACTATGGTGAATGGAAACATTCTCTAATTTTCAACAACTACCTTGGACTTGAAATTTAATGCCCAAGTACTTAGAAACATTCCTCATGCTGGTCAAAATTTGTTGCCCTCAAGGTCTTATAGACAATGAATGTATAGTTTTTGTTAACTATGTTTATTCTACTCAATTTTTGAATTCTAATTGATGGCACCTTAAGGCTAATAGTTACCCTTTTCCCTAAAAATAACATTTTTTAGGTGACAATTAGTTATCTGAATTTATTTATTTAAATAGACATGTTTATAAAATAAGACAAACTATTTTTTTAATTACTACAATAGAAAAATTAATACCTCTAATCAAAATAATACTTCTAATCAGAATTTCATTTCAGTCAACATCTTTTCTAAACTAATCAACTATAATACCAATTTCAAATTGGTTGGTTTCTTTTAAAATAAGAATATTTAAAAAATTATTTGTCAAAAACAATTTCAATGTGTTAAAAAATAAAAAATAATATTTCTTTGTCATAAATTTTAATAAGGATTCCAATTTATTTTTCAAATAAATTAATATGAAAGAAAATTAAATCTATACGAGTGAGTGTGTTCATGCCCATATGAAATCGATAAAATCCTTGCTAGCATTCTTTTAAAACTTATACTCGGAATATATGAAAGAGGGCATCAATAGATACAATCCTTGCTCGCATTCTTTTAGAACTTAAATTGGAATTATATGAAATAAGGAAGCGAAATAAGTTTTCATTAGATTTAAAACTTACATTGGAATTATATGAAAGAAGAAAGCAAAATAACTTCTCATTAGATTTAGATTTTATAAGGCCAAACTGGGCTTCAAATGTAACTGCTTTCTAGTACAAAAATGCTTTATGAAACTGATCAGATGGTGGCATACGAGATCTTTAATTTTATTATTTGAAAATTTGCAGTTGCAATTTGAAAATTTAATTTAATAAAAAGTTAATTTAGCGATAAATGCTATAAAAATATTTGGGATTTTGTAATGTGAAAATTATGTTCATTTTATTGTTAAAATATGCATGATGTTTAAGGAGATTGATGTAGTCAAAGAAATTCAAATTTAATTTAATAAAAAGTTAATTTAGCCTTAAATGCTATAAAAATATTTGGGATTTTGTAATGTGAAAATTATGTTCATTTTATTGTTAAAATGTGCATGATGTTCAATCTCGGATTTTGTAATGTGAAAATTATGTTCATTTTATTGTTAAAATATGCATGATGTTTAAGGAGATTGATGTAGTGAAAGAAAATGGTTTGTTTTTATTAACTGAAAAACAACAATGTGACAAGTATCTTCCAAAACATTGTCTTTAAAACAATTTTTTAGCTAGTAGATTGTGAGATATAAAAGCAAAATTTTATAATTTTTATTAAAAGCTATGTGAAATTATTGTGCATATTATTGTGCATAAAAATAAGTTTATTTTCTAATTCTAAGTTTATTACAATACTTTAATGTAATAGTTAAATTTATTGAGTTAAATGTTCCAGTTGTTGGATTGAAGCGTGAATCTATTTAATATAGCAGCCTAATAGGTTTTTAGCATTAAAATATGCAATGTTTTAAGAAAATAATAAGTAGTTTCATATCTATTGATTTCATATAACAATTTATAATTCAATATACATTAATTTAATACAAAATTTTAGTGATTTAATACAAATATTGCCTTTGAATTTAGCTAAGAATATTTTTATTGCAATGGATTCATAGATTTTTAGTTTTAAAAAAATAATGTAGAATTTGATATACATTCATTTGATAATAATAACTTTTAATTTAATATAAATTGATTTATAAAAAAAAGACAATGTTTAATAAACATTGATTTTAATACAAAACATTACTTTAACCTATAATGGTTCCAAATCATTTTAACATAATCTCTTTTTCGTCTTTAACATTGTCATAAATACAATATTGTGTAGTTTAATATACATTACTTTTATATAGTAATTTGTACTCAATACAAAATTCTGTAATTTAACATATATTAATTTTATATACTAATTTGTAATTTAATATAATATAAAATAATTTAATGCAAAACATTGTTTAGTATATAATGATTTTAGATGCTACTTTGTAATTTGTGTGATTTAATGTATAGTGATTAATCTACCCTAAATGTTAGAAATAATAATTTAATTAATGTGTTTGGTAATTAAAATTAACTAAGATAATAATTTATTGATAATTAATTTAATAATGCAATGTATTAATATATTGATGTTTAATATTTAATATATTGTAAGTTTGAAATTGAGGTTTAGTACAGTTCACATAATCAAATTTCCATCTTTCAAATCAATCTACGATAAAAAAGCTTAGGGGAAATATTGTCAAGAAAATCATACAAATATATGAGATGGAATAGAAATAAATATGGACGAGATAGTGTTTGCGTTAAATTTGGTAAAGGTGGGTCATTCAAGGCTTGTCTATTAAAAATTAATTTTGTATATTCCAAATATTATAACAATATTCTTATTTTCACTCTACTAAGACATTCTTGTCTTCTATGTTTTTTTTTGCCGCACTATTTATACTTATTATAATACTAGGGTTTATAATATTAGGTTATAATATTAGTTCTAAATTTATAACATTAATTCTAAACCTAGGGTTTATAATCTAACATTATAATATTAATCTTAGAGGTGAAATTTATATAGTAATATTATTAGTTACAAACACAATATTAGTGTTTATAATATTACTCTCAATAGATATTTTTTTTATATTTACATTTTAATTAAACATGGAAAAGGAAAACCAACCAAGGTCAAACATTAGTAAAACAAACTCAACCATGGTCAATTTGGTCAACTATGCTCATCCCTCTCAATCTAGAAAACTCGTCATTCTACCAATTTCTAATGTCCAACTAGGGTAAACCATGGATAGAAAACAAAAAATGTATGTTAATTTCAATGTTCTTTCCTCAATTTAAAGGGTTCATATTCCTCGGGTATAATATTATTCCGAGGGTTTATAATATTAATCCCACAGTTTAGTATTAATCACGTGCATTTATAATCTTGGTCAACCATGGTCCAATCTCACATTGTCAAAATAATTGTCTCAATATGAAAATATACCATTGCTAACCATGGTCATCCATGGTCCAATGTTGCATTTTGACAAAGATTATCTCAATATAAATATGAGCCATCATCCAATGTTAGATTATGACATATATTGTCTCAAAAACAAAACAAACATGGTCAACCATGTTTATTTCATGGTTTATAATATTTATCTAAGGGTTTATATACGTAAGATTTATATTATTAATCCCTTGGGTTTAATATTATTCCCTTGGGTTTATAAACCCTTGGTTTTTTAGTATTAATCCCTTGGGTTTTTTATTTTCTTAGGTTTATAATATCAATATGTTGGGTTTATTAATCTAAGGGTTCATATTCCTAGGGTATAAAATTATTCATAGGGTTTTTTAATATTAATGCTTGGGTTTAATATAAATCCCTTGTATTTATCATCATGGTCAATCATGGTTAACGATTGTCCAACATCATAGTGTGACTAAAATTTTGTCAATATGAAACTCAACCATGGTGGAACGTCACACTATGACAAAGGTTGTTTCAATATGAAAATGGACCATGGCCAATCATGTTTATTTTAGGGTTTATAATCTATAAATGTTAGGTTTATAATATTAATCCCTTGGGTTTAATATTATTCCCTTGGGTTTATAATACCTTGGGATTTTAGAATTAATCCCTTGCATTTATAATACCAAACCCTTGGTTTTTTAGTATCAATCCCTCGGGCTTATTATTTCCTCGAGCTTATAATATCAATTCGTTTGTGTTTATTAATCTAAAGGTTCATATTCTTAAGGTATACAATTATTCATAGGGTTTACAATATTAATCCTTGAGTTTAATTTAAATCCCTTGTGTTTATAACCATGGTCAACCATTGTCCAATGTCACATTGTGTCAAAGGAAATTGTCAATATGAAAATCAACCAAGGTGAAACATCACATTGCGACAATGGTTGTCTCAACATGAAAGTGGGCTATAGTCAACCATGTTTATTTTAGAGTTTATAATATTTAGCTTAGTATTTGTATGCGTTGGGTTTATAATGTTATTCCCTTGGGTTTATAATATCTTGGGATTTTAGAATTAATCCCTTGTGGTTATAATATCAATACCTTAGGTTTATTAATCTATGCATTCATATTCCTAGGTTATTAGGGTTAAATATAATTACCTTGGGTTTATATTTATGGTCAACCATGGACAACCATGGTACAATGTCAGATTTTGACAAATATTGTCTCAATATGAAAATCAACCATGGTCAACTCTCGTCGACCATGGTCCAACTTTGCATTTTAAAAAAGTTTGTGTCAATGTGAAAACTAACCATGGTCAAATATGTTTATTTTAGGGTTTATAGTATTTATCTTAGGGTTTATACACCAAGGGCTTTTAATAATATTCCGTTGCATATAATAATATACCCTTGGGTTTTTATTATTAATCCCTTGGATTTATTATTCCCTTGGGTATATTATACCAATCCATTGGTTTTATTAATCAAAATTTTCATACTCCTAAGTTGTTATAATGTTCATAGTGTTAATAATATAATTCCTTGGGTTTAATATAAATCCCTTGTGTTTATAATCATGGTCATCCATGGTCAACCATGGTCCAACGTCACATTGTGAATAAGATTTTATTAATCCCAAAATCAACCATGGTCCAACGTCGCATTGTGACCAAGATTGTCTCCATTTGAGAGTCAATCATGCTCAACAATGGTCAACCAAGGTTGAACATAACATCATGACAATTTTTTTCTTAATATGAAAATGAACAATCGTTAACCATGATCAACCATATTTATTTTAGGGTTTATAATATTTATTTTTTTATTTATATATGTCAGGTTTATAATATTAATTCCAATGGCTTAATATTATTGCCTTGGGTTTATAATATCAACCCCTTGGATTTATTAATCTAAGGGTTGATATCCCTAGGGTATAATATTATTCATAAGGTTTATAATATTAATCATAGGGTTCGATATAAATCCCTTATGTTTATAATCATGGTCAACAATGGTCAAGCATGTTTATTTTAGGGTTTTTAATATTTATGTTATGATTTATATACATTGGGTTTATAGTACCATGGGATTTTAATAATTAATCCCTCATTTATAATATCAATCCCTTTGGTGTATTAATCTAAGGGCTCATATTTCTAAGGTATAATATTATCCATAAGGCTTATGGTATTAATGCTAGGGTTTATATTCATGGTCAACCATGGATAACCATGGTGAAATGTCACATTGTGACAAAGATTGTCTCAATATGAAAATCAACCATGGTCCAATGTCACATTGTGACAATGATTTTGTCCATATGAAAATCAACCATGGTGGAACATCGCAATGCACTAAAGGTTGCCTCAATATGAAAGCGTACCATGGTCAACCCATTTATTTTAGGGTTTATAATATTTATGTTAGGGTTTATATACATTGCATTTATAATAATAGTCCCTTGCGTTTAATATTATTCCCTTGGGTCTATAATACCTTGGGATTTTAGAATTAATATCTTGCATTTATAATATCAATCCCTTGGGTTTATTAATCTAAGGGTTCATATTCCTAGGGTATAATATTATTCATAAGGTTTATAATATTAATGATAGGGTTTAATATAAATCCCTTAGGTTTATATTCATAGTAGACCATGGACAACCATGGTACAATGTCACATTGTGACAAATACTATCTCAATTGAAAACCAACCATGGTAATCCTTGGACAACCATGTTTATTTCATGGATTATATTATTTATCTTATGGTTTATATACCAAGAGTTTATAATATTAATCCCTTTGAATTAATAATATTCCCTTGGTAATATTATTCCCTTGTGTTTTTAATATTAATCCCTTGGATTTATTTTTCCTTGGGTCTATTATATCATTCCGTTGGGTTTATTAATCTAAGATTTCATATTCCAAAGGTTTAATATTGTTTATAGGGTTAATAACATAATTCCTTGGGTTTAATATAAATTCCTTGGTTTTATAATCTTAATAATCCCTTGGGTTTGTTGATCCAACATGTTTATAACATTAATCCCTTAAGTTTTATAATTCTTTCGGTTGGTAATATTAATCCCTTGGGTTTATAATATTAATACTCCCTTGGATTTCTTAAACCCTAATATAAAGAGTTAAAATTAGTCATAGTGTTTAATATTAATTCGTTAGGTTTATAATGTTTATCTCTTCAAGTTATTTATTGTTTAGGTTTATAATATTAATCATCCCTGGAGTTTATTGATCCGTAAGGTTTATAATTTATTTATTTTTTTGGTTTATAATAACTATCCCTTGGGTTTACCAATCTTGGGTTTATAATATTAGACCCTTGGGTTTATTTGTTAATTCGGTTTATAATATTAATAATTTCTTGGGATTATAATTTTATCCCTTGGGTTTATAATATTAATAACCCCTTGACTTTATTAGACCCTTGAGTTTAAAATATTTATTCTTACGATTTATTAGTCCCTTGGGTTTACTAATTGACTAGGTTTATAATATTAAACTCTTGGTTTTATTATTCACTTTGGTTAGTAATATTAATAATCACATGCATTTACTAATCTCTTTTGTTTTTAATATTGATCCTTTAGGTTCATTAATTACTTGGTTTATAATATTAGTCCCTTGGGTTTACTAATTCATTGGGTTTATAATATTGAACCCTTGGGCTTATTGGTGCTTTGGGTTTATGATATTAGCCTTTGGATTTTTTTATCCCTTGAGATTATAATATTAATAAACTCAAGTTTATGATATTAATAATCCCTTGAGTTTATCATAGTATTATTCTTTGTAAGCAATAGTATAATATTTTTTTTTAGTTTAACTTATAATCTATATATAGTTGGTACTTTCAATTTAGTTTAAGTAAACATATGAAAAATATTAAGAGTTATATTAATAAATATATAATAATTATTCAAAATATTAGTGAGAGATAAATACCTATTATAAATAATAACAAAGTAATATTATGTTGCTATTGATATTATATTATATTAGTAATAATGATATTAACTAATCATTATTAATTAATATGATATTCAATTTTAATAATAATATTAATTATTAATTGTAGTAATATTAATTAATGATAATCATCATGATAATAATAATTAATTAATATTTATCCCTTGGGTTTACTAATTTGTTGGGTTTATAATATTAGTAATCCCCTCGGTTTGTTGATCCAAAGCTTTTATAACATTAATCCCTTAAGTTTTCCAATTCTTTGGGTTGGTAATATTAATCCCTTGGGTTTATTAAACACTAATATTAAGAGTTAAATTTTAGGCTTAGGGTTTAATATTAATCCCTTAGGTTTATAACGTTTATCTCTTCAATTTATTTATTGTTTAGGTTTATAATATTAATAATCCATAGATCTTATTGATCCCTAGGGTTTATAATATTACTAATCATGTGGGTTTCAAATATTAATCCCAGACTTTAATAATCCCTTGTGTTTTTAATATCGATCCTTTGGATTTGTTGATCCCTTAGGTCTGTAATATTTATACCTTGGGTTTACCAATTCCTTGGATTTATAATCACTTATAAATCCCTTGGGTTTATAATCCCGTCAGTTTAATATTATTTCCTTGGGTTTATAATCCTTTGGGTTATTAGTGTTAATCCCTTTTAGTATTAATATTATTTTAGTATTATTTTTTCCTTGGGTTTATAAAATCGATCCAGTTGGTTTATTAATATAACGGTTGAACCATGACAAGGAATGGTTCAATGTCACACTGTGACAAACATTGTCTCAATATGGAAATACACCATGTTCAAGCATGGCCAAACATATTTATTTAAGGGTTTATGATGTTTATCTTAGGGTTTATAATGTTTGCTCTTATTGAATGTTATTCGCCACAGTTTATAATCCATTGTGTTTTTTATATTATTTCCTTGTCTTTATTATTCCTTTTGCTTTAAAATACCAATCATGTTGAATCATCGTCAATCATGGTCAACCATGGTGAACAAAGGTCAATACTTGTTAGCCATGGTCAATATTGGCCAACCATGATCGATCATTGCTAGCCATGTTGTGTGAAATCAATCATGGTTAACCATGATCCAACATCGCATGGTAACAAAGATTTTGTCAATATGAAAATCAACCTTGGCAAACATGGTCAACCATTACCGTACGTCTCATTGTGACAAGAATTATCTCAATATGAAAATCAACCATTGTCAACCATGTTTGTTTAAGGGTTTATAATATTTATCTTTGGGTTTTTATAAATTGGATTTATAATACTCATCCCTTTGGATTAATATTATTGCCTTGGTTTCTGTGTTAATAAAATAAGGCAAATTTGATTTTTAGCTTTAAACATTAGTAAAATGAAACAAATTGTTTTAAAAAAATATGTATAGAAGAGGTTAGATTTTTCTTTAGACTTGAAGCCTTTTTTATATCTTCTTAGGAAATAATATCACACGAAATCATAACAAATACAATTCAAGTTTAAAAATCTGATCAAGAAACCTCGATAACCATATTTCCAATATAAAGCCTTTCTTTAACATCCCAAGTTCTTGAAAAGTTTTCAATTAAATAAAGGAAGTATTAGGAAACATTATAAAAGTTTGGTCCCACCAAATCACACACAAGAAATATCAACGTATTGATATCGGTGATTTCAAAATGAGCACCATAACAAAATGCTGATAGTTAATCCCCGATATCTCCTTCAGTCGAGTCCCCACTACTTGTCGCCCTCCTCGCATCTCGATTGGTAATCAATTGCATGCCTTTTGATATCATAGTTCGCATATTGCAAGTTTTATTTCTATAACTTGATACCAAAACAACGATAGGAAAGCCACCAATCAACCTTTTGTTCGTATTTTTAGTCCATTATAAGGAAATAGATTGATTAGAATAAATGATATCACTTTTTTAGAAGCATCACCTCAAGGATTTCGTCGATAGAGATGCTCTCATACAATGACATGTTCCAAAGCCACATGAACAATTATTTGACAATTAATGGATACTCTGTGTGATTTATCGTCTCGAGATTCTGAATGATTTGTTATGATTTGGATATAATGTCGAAGGATTCTTTGATTAAATCATTCATTGAATTGAAAAAACTATTTTCCTTAATGAATTCTTGCCACTCATCCTTGTCTCTCTTCTTAATAGGTAAATCCTCACAAACAACAATTAGATGAGATGTCAAGAATTATCAAAGCAAGGAAGAATTTTGTAGTTCAATCACAGACAGTCTCACCTCCTAAAGAAAATGTGGAAATGTCACCTTTATCCACAGACACTACATGCACACCAGACAGAGGGAAATCATCTTGGGAAATCATACATGAACTGTTCGAAGACAAAAATCCAAGGGACATTGAGAAGGAAAGTGGTAGTGCAGATGATAGAACTTTGGTTACTAAGGCTAGATGGGATGATTTGGCCAATTCATTTTTACATAAAATTGTAGCTCGTCCGAAAATCTTTCCATACACGGATATGGTGTGACCGGTCATCGACCATTTGAATATCACAGACATAGTTTTCATGACTCCAAAGTAGACAATCATCGGGTCATTCAAGGCCAAATATTTGAGGAAAACATAGCTTATCATGCAATGGGGAGGGGACTAGAGCAAGTACAAACGCAAGGATAGGGGTATGTATTGAATAGCTTCACTTGTTGGACCTTTCTCTCATCTTGCTGCCATGATATGTTGTTTATATGATTACCCTAATTCACAAATGTTCTCAGAAGAATGGGTATTGTTAATAGAAGTTACTTTAGATGGTTATATTATGGATTTGGAAAATATATAGTCTAATACTTTAACTGCCCTAATTCTAAGCTATAGACAAAACCACAATATCACTGATAAAGCTCTTCCCCCTTTCTTCATGAGTTCCTATGTAATTGATGATATTTGTTTTTTATATTATTTTCCATCCATGGGATGGAAATGGACAATTCAAGACCCTACTCCCATTCATATCTACCATGATATCTTGTGGGAATCCAAGTTTCATTCTCATTTTTACAAAATCTGTCATGGAATCATCCTCCCTATTCACCAAGAGGTTTTTGGCAACAAATCCCCCAGACTCTCTGCAAAAGCTAATGATGATTTAGTTTCAATAGGAAGGTGGTTCGAAGATGATTCATTCACCTATATTAGTATTTTTGGTAGTCTTGACAATTATCACATCTTACATCTTTTTTCCTTGATAAGCTACTAGCCAGGGAAATTTCATACAGGATTGATCTATGTGGATCCAGACAGATCCAGAACTCCCAGAGGACTCAAAAAGGGTCAAAATTCAAAGTGGTCATATTTCTCCCAAACAAGCGCCAGATCAAAGTTCTCGTTGCCCTAATTCTGACGACGTGAATGACACTCAAACCTGAGCTCGCATGAGGGACATAGAGCTAGTCAATGTTTTGGTCAAAGTTGCCATGTGGGCCACGTTAAATGGTCCTACAAATTGACCGAGTCCCAGACATGGAATCTGGCTCCCAGGGAGCAGCCGAATTTGTTGGAGCATAATTTTTCTAATAGCCTTTATATTAGACAAAATCGAAAAAATGACTTATGTTGAATCTATATATATATATGTATATGTATATATAGGTGTCTCATCATGACCCCCACCACCTCCATTGGACCCAAAATATATACTTAAAAAAAAATTCATTTAAAAAATCGGTCAGCAGCCACGACCCTTCCAGACCTCAAACCTCCAACCAAAAATATACATATTGAATGGGGTATGGGCCACCCTCGATAGACCTGCCACCCCGATGGAACCACCGTGTACATCCAACCTAGGTTATTTATGGGTTGGCAGGAATCGATCCCACCCAGCCACGTGGTCGACCCGCTCCACTGGAGGACCCACCAAACTGCCACACTCCAACATATTCACACTAAAACACACCATAAACAATTATGCAACACGTCACCCAAACGGTTATGTACTAATATGTGTGACTTTAAACAAAAACACCACACCAATTTTGGAGGGGTTGGGTTTTGATTCCCCATCCTCCCACCTTTGGTGCCTCTACCTTAACCAATGTGCTAGTGGCAATTCCTTGGTAAACTTTGCGAACAAAAATATATTTAAACCTATATGTTCTCATTTGCACGAGGAGAAAATTTGAGAACCAAGATAGAAGAGGAATCCAGCACAACGGAACCATCAAGGGCTAGTATTCCAGACAGGTGGAACCATGATGGCATGTTTTTTGAGACAAAGTTTCTGTAGAGAATATTAAGATGCTAAAAAGATTATTTGGGATGTAAAAATTCATTGTGTGATCAAGTTTACAGTCATTTTTATCAGATTTTCATAGGGAATGCAATGGAGAGGTCGGATTTACCTTCTGAATAATAGATTTGCATATTCCCAATGCAGGATAATCTTCAAGAGTCTTGAGGGAATCTTCCAGGTTCCTTGGATGCTGAAATTTCCCAGATTCAGAATGCAACCAACTTTATACTCATTCTTCTGGTAATTTCATAAGGATCTCAATGACTAGATCAGTCTTATAATTTGAGTTGCAGATCTCTAGTCAACCAAGACGAGGGAATCTAAAAGATTCTACGGGCCTAGATTTTGCCGACATCAGAATTCGACAAATGGATACTCGATTGTACACCTTTCGACGACGCAAAGTGGACAGCCAATCTTATGCCACGCGACACCATGATTTCGATGGTGCATTCAGATCTAGCAGTTGATTATTCCATTCTATAGCCAACATCAGATTTGAGGTATATGAAGTTTTGTTATCATATACTTATTTGATCATTTGCTGAGAGATGTACTATGTTGTTTCAATACTGTCTTGATGTATGTTGCAGAATCTTTGTGTTTATTTCATGTGAGATGAATTCGTCATGGATTATTATGTATGTTTTGATTGAGATCCCTTTGTTACCATGATTGAGGGATACTCATTATCACCATGGGTGTTTTGATTGAGATTACTTTGTTGCCATGATGGCAGGATACTCATTATTGCCATGTGTGTTTTGGTTCAAATCCTTTTGATGCCATGATGGTAGGATACTCATTGCCACCATGTGTGAGATTATTTCATGCTAATAGGAGGTCTATTCTGAGTGATAGTTCCTGTAGCAGAGCATCTCGTGGAGAGACTTTTCCACTCATGTAGAGGGCACATGTCCTTGTATGAGAAAAAAAATAGTCCATGTACATCTTCACCATTTCCAGCACTGAATAAAGTGGCCAACACCATCTTGACACCAGGCCTGGAGACATAGTTCACACTAGATGAACTCCATTATCAATGTCTCTTGTTTATGATTTTCTGATTGTCATTAAGTTTTAAATAGTTAAAGCATGCATATATGTTCATTTATACTCTGTTAAAATGAAATTCTAACTAGATCACGGAAGCAAAAGATCTTGGTGAAATCCATAAGTTGAGTCAACTCAAATCACAAATAGTTGGGAATGGTTTGAACAAAGTACTGAAGGATGCCAAGAAAACCATTTGGCATTCTTTTGCTATTTCTTGTGGTATTTATGCATTGGAAAATTTCACACATGCTCTTTTTGAAGTTGACTAAATTAAATCTTTGAAATTCCCAACCATCCCAAATAGATAGTATGACCCTAATGGAGTCGCAAGAGATGTCACAACACGGGCTAATATCAGACAATTCACAAGTGAGCGTGATAAATTTGATGACTTGTTTGAAATGGTTCCAGAGTACTCCAGGATTGACAAGGTAGCAGTAGACAGACTAATTCCTGAGGAATTTAATGAGTTTAATCAATATAGTAGTTAGATAATAGCCCATTTGTGAATAGATTTGTTGAGATATTATCAATAAAATAGTGAAATTTTAGAGACATCATCTTCCTCAATAAAAAATCCAATTATTTCTCAAACCTCAGAGATAGACACTTTAGTTATCGAGCAAACAAATTTCATGAAGATTAGGAGGAATTCAACCATGCCTTGTCAACCAAAGGGACACAAGAGTTAAACACTCTAGTTTACAAAGAACCAATTCAGATTCTCAAATCTAAAGGTACAACCTCGTTTAATCCTGAGGCTCCAGAGAAAACTAGTGTTGCTGAAGATATGGAAATTATCCCAGCATTTCCTACATCAAAGGTAGTTATAAAAATTTAGGAAAATCCTCCTTTAGATGTGTTTTACAATCCTAAAAAAAAAAAATTATGAGCAGACAAACAAAGAAAAGAAATATGGAACATGGCAAGGCATTAGTCTCTAATGAGACTCCTTTTGAAGTTCTTTAGAAAGGAGCCCAATCAGTTGCTGATGAAGAATTAAAAAAACTGTCACAGTTTGGAGGGGCGTATCACAGTGCAAGTATTGATAAAGCAATATATGTTCAACTGCTTGTAAAGGAGAAGGATCAAAAGATTGCTTAATTAGAAAAAATCCTGCAAAAGGAAACGTCAGGTGATAGAAAAACAATTGTTATCAAATCATATTGAATTACATAAGATTTTCGATGATTTGAAACTACAATATGAGTATGATAACAAAGATAAAGATGCACATATACAATAGCTACAACAAAAGTTGAACTAGTTAAAAGAGAATCCATAAATTAATGAAGTTAAAAAAGAAGCAGGAGAACTCAATACAGTCCTTGCTAAACAACAATTTATCTTCTGTCATAAATTAAATTTGATTAGTTATTTCTGTGAGTCCAGTGATTCCTTGGTTAATCAATTATCTAAACTAAGGAAATTTTATGAAGAAGTTGATGAAAGTATTTTTGAGCATATAGATTGGAAAGATAGTGCTGAGAGAAGATCAATTGATCTTGCTCGAATTTAAGAATCTCATAAAGACATTATTTCTGGTGACAAGGAGATAAAGGTAAAGCAAGCAAAAATGGCCATCATCAAAGCCAGAAACCTTGCTTCTAATTTCACTGAATATATCAGTGAATACCTATTGCAAGATAATTTATTCTATGAATGCCCATAGGATGCTTTACCGGATGTCAAATATCTGACGAAATAATTGAAAGAAACATCAAAGAAAAAGGTTGAAGATATCAGGATTTTATCAAAAGTAAACTTTGAAAGTCAATGAAATTTCTTACTAAAGCCACATAGTCAATGGATTAAGCTAAAGTGTATTTCTAATGCGACAAATCATCTCCTTCACACACTGAGTGATGCAGTCTTTATAGGACAGATGCGCATGCAACTGATTCATCGACTTGAGTTAAAACCAATGACAAACATATGTGGAATCCGAAAGCAAATGGAAAATTAGCCTACAACACAGTCATGAACTTATTGTTACAACATAATGCTATCTTCGTCTTTAATTTATCTTAGCTTAGTTTGTTGGATCTATTTTAACATATTTATTTTTTCTTTAATATTTTTGTAATCTTAATAGACTATAAATCCCCTTCATGTCATTAGAGAAGGGGTTCTAAATTTTTGATAGACAACTTTGAAGTTGCACTATTGTTATTCCATAGTGATCTATAGAAGAGCTAAACAAGAAGCTATCTTTTTTCATGAACGGAGTCTTTATGTATCAAGTACTATTATCTTTATGTGGCTACTATGTTTCAACGAGATAGATAGTGAAGTTTCTATAGGTTGTTTCATTATATGTATTTTTTACAAAGAGTCTGACATTGTGACTATTGATGTGTAGGATTACATATTTTTAATCATATATGAAATAACGAGATCTTATATGTGATTGGTTCTAATCAACTAATTTAATTAATTATTTAAATAAATTAGTTTATCTATTCACTTTCTCTTCATAAAGTGTTTAATGATCTATATTGTTGTATACTTAATGAAATCTTTTATAGATCACATGTAAAAGAATATTATCTCGAGAGATACATAGAATATGTATATTTATTAATATCATATTTTGTTTTAAATCACTCCATTATTCTCATTCTATTCCACCATTCATTTATATATCTTTGAAGGGAAATTGGTCCCACTATCCCTAGTCGATGCCATAAATTCCAATAGAAACAAAGTTGCTTTAAGTTCCCGATCGGGTGGTTTTCCCTGATATTGAGGTAGAGATTTTCAAGCCTTCAACATGTTTATAGTCCCAGGGGATTTTAAACCTCAAGGGACTTTAAAGTCAACTATAGCCAACCATGTTTATTTCACTAAAATTGTGTTTATTTCAGGGTTTATAATAAACTCTAAAACAAAAATAATTATTTTATATTTTTTAATAAATAATAATAATAAATTAATTATTGTTAATTAATTTTTATTAATTAAAAATGAATGAATTAATTAATATTATTATTATTTAATTAGTTGTTGTTATTATTTAATAATAATTATTTGATAAACTAATTATTACTTAGAAATTACTATTAAAATAAAAATATAATTTTTAATATCATTATTATTAATCATCAATAATACAAATTTTAAAAAAAAATATTTTTAACAAATAGTAATAATAAATAATTAGTTATAACATTAATTAATTTAAAATAATAATAATGATATTTTTTTTGTCGGTAAAATAAGTTGCATTATATTATCATAATTTCAAAAACAAAATACATCATCAGATTATCTGAGTACACCATTGCTACCACATTATGCAAAATAACACGCTTGAGAGCTAACAACAGTTCTTCTGTGGACAAGATTGAGGCTGTGAAGAAGCCAAAACAAACCGTGTCATTTGTTATTTTCAAACCAAAAGTAGCACAAGAAGATAATTTTCTAGAATTACACATTACGGGGGTGGGTTGGGGGGAAGCAGTGGTAGGGCTGAAAAGAATACTACTCGCTCATGCGTGTGGTAATCAATATTTTCCACTTGCATGTCCAATGCACGAAGGCTGTCATTTGTTTGCCAGAGTTGTCGCCGAAGGTTATCTATGGAGTCCAGGGTATCATTTTGTGTGTGTTGGAGGTCATTGATGTAGGCCACTAGTTCATTCCAGTCACCATAAATTTGTTCCATAAGGGTCTCCATGCTCAGATGGAGATTGTTTAATTCTATCGCAATGGAGTCCAGGGTCGTTGGGGCCTCTATGTGGCCCAAGCAGCAACATAGGGATGTAGCTACCTTAGCATCAAAGTAGTATCTCTGGGTCGACTCTAAGCCTGAACTGGGCACCTCCTGCAGGGGATGGTTTTCCATATGATGACTGAGCCCCCCTCTGTGAGTGCGACCTCTCTGTATCGGCATATAACCCACTCCTCCTCTGCTAGTTGCATCACTACGGGGATGAACCTGGTTTGCCCTATGCAGCCCACCGCACAAGTCTAATATGAACCAAACATAAAAATACACTACTTACCTTCCTGGCATCACGGTTCACTGTATACCTGGTGCAATTCCTGTACCCCTCCCACTTGTTGGTGAGTTTTGAGGCACGCTACCAGTCTCAAAAGTGGACGAGCCGCTCCAAGGTGAGAGCCACGACCCAAATTATCTGCCACACTGCCTCTCCAAAGGATAAATATCATTCCTTAAATAGACCCTGACTGAAGTAGGGGAAGCGAGATCCCACCACCCACACTCTTCAACCCTAGGAATTTAATTTTCATCAAAAAATTTATTACAGTTCTCTCTCATATCCCATGGCTAGAATGCTTGTAGGTTTTAGTCCCCCGCATACCCACCTGCATAGAACGCATCTTGCACAATCTCCCCAAGCCTTCATTTGAGCTAGTATGCCAATACCTCACTACTCTCCTACAGCAAACACTTCTTCCTCATCACCCAACAGCTACAAATGGCCACTCTCTTACCTTTTTTGCACATTAAGTAATACTCGATGGAGGATCCTAGGTTCCAACAACCTTTATGATGTTCGTGTTTTGCGTGGATTCCTATTTGGCTCCACACTCCAATGCTCAACCACCTGTTGCGATGATATGACACCCTCGTCGGCGAATAATAATTATATTTTTATGATAACAGTTCTTTTTTAATAATCTTGTTATTATTATTCTTATTATATATTTATGAATATCAATATTAATATTACATTTAACCATTAAAGTTTATTTGTGTTTTTCAACCACATTTACTAATGTGGCTAGGTTTATAATAATAAGAATCCCTAAGGTTTGTTAATCCCTTCAGTTTATAATATTAATAATTTTGTCAGTTTATCAATCCCTTGGCTTTAAAATAGCAATCCCTCGTGTTTAAAATATTAATTTCTGAGTTTAGAAATCCCTTATCCTTTTAAAATTGATTTCTTGGGTTTGTTGATCAATTAGGGTTATAATATTTGTCCCTTGGGTTTGCTAATTCCTTGGGTTTATAATATTAAACCCTTGGGTTTAGATATTAATAGTTCCTTGGGTTTGTAATTTAATCTCTTGGGTTTATTTTATTAATAGTCCATTGAGTTTAAAATATTAACTCTTAGGGTTTATTAATTCCTTGAGTTTGGTTAATCCATAGGGTTTGTTAATCCCTTGGGTTTGTTATCCATAGGGTTTATTATGTCATTGGGTTTATAATATTAACATTATTGTGAGTTTATCAATCCACTCGGTTTAAAACAAATTTCCTTTGGGTTTAAAATATTAATTTGTCGGTTTATAAATACCTTGTGTTTTTAATATTGATTGCTTAGTTTCGTTAATCGCTAAGGTTTATGATACCTATCCCTTGAGATTACTATTTTCTTGTGTTTATAACATAAATTCTTGGATTTATTAGTCCTTTGGGTTTAAAATATTAATAATTCCTTGGGTTTATAATTTAATCCCTTGGATATATAATATTAATGATCGCTTGGGTTTGTTAATCGCTTGAGTTTAAAATATTAATTCCCAATGTTTATTAATTGCTTGGGTTTTCAATATTTATCTCTTTAGTTTTTGAACCCTTATGTTTATGACCTTTATCACTTGGGTTTACTAATTCAGTAGGTTTATAATATTAATATGGGTTTACTAATCCCTTAGGTTTAAAATGTTTGTTGGGGTTTATTAATCCCATATATTTTTAATATTGATTCCTTGGGTTTGTTGATCCTTTACGTTTATAATATTTACCCCTTGGGTTTATAATATTAAATCTTTCGATTTATTAGTCACTTCAATTTATAATATTAAAATTTTCTTGGGCTATAATTTAATCCTTCCGGTTTATTAATCCATTGAGTTAAAAATATTAATTCTTAGAAGTTATTAATATCTTCACATCAATATCTAAAACACAAGGAATTAATAAACCCTAAGACATAGTATATAAAAGACATAGTATATAAAAGTTTAAACCTTATAGTTTATATACTAAATATATATATTTATATATATATATATATATATATATATATATATATATATATATATATATATATATATATATATATATATATATATTAGTTTAAAATATAATGTATATATGGTTAATAATATTAATATACTAAATAATTATATTGAGAATTATATATATATTTTTTTTTTCTCGGTAAAAGACTATCTATTATATTAAGTGGTATTTACATATGAGCAGTACAAACTGAGAGACAAGACCAGGGCCAACTATGGCTCCTGGGATAGCAAGTTTTGACATGAAATATTCCCTCGCAGGGGCATCTACCAGACTCGCTAAACATGCTGACACAAAAGACCAAAAGATCGTGACTGTAGGCTGACATAGAGCCGCTAAAGACCAAAAGAACATGACTGTAGGCTGACATAGAGCCGCAAGGAGTTAGACAGTGATCACATGGCCCTCGCAGGGGCTTCCATCCTTCAAACTTGCATCAAAACGTTTCCCAACGAGATAAAAACTATTGCATGACCAATCCATGAGAGAGAGACCGTTACAAGACAAAATGAAGAACTGCATATGGACATAAATAGTAGTAGACCCTGTAGTAAACAGAAAGCAAATACCCGCTGAAACGATTGGATAAACCCGGTGCCGAGAGAAAAGAGAGTGATCCTGAGGCTGCGTCTGGGGATTAGTCCTCGGGCTCTGCTTCGTAGATATAGCACCAGCCCTGACCTTCCGGTATTCCATCCCGCAGCTCCACTGGAGGCTTGGCACCGATTGGGGGTGCCTGTTCCTGAGGGATAGGAGGAGATTGCTGGATTTCTCTTCCTGAGGTGCTGGCTTCAATAGGAGACTGCAGCACTGGAACCTCCTTCCCTTGGCCTTCTTGGGGTAGCGCAGCCTTCTCTGGCTGCTTCCCTCCTTCACTTCCTTCCGGGGCCTTTGTGAAGAGCCCCGAGATATGGGCATTGATGCCCGCATTCTCCCTCGAACCGCCCAAGGTGAAGATGACAGAGCCAAAGGCCGGAAGCCCTGAATCTCCCTTGCTCGAACTGCCAACCTCCAAGAACTTTCCAACCTGTATTGGTGTTGCTTTCTCCCTCCGATGGCAATAGCAACAACAACAATGATGATGCTCCTCTTCTGTTGGGCGTCGTGAGGCCGATCCTCTCCCTGGACCTCTCCTGCTCGTCTGTCACTCTCGAATCTTGGCCATGGAGCCTCTACCACGTTCGCCTTGTTCCCAGACCTCTGCCGAAGAGATGAAGACCCCGCGTAGCCCGGAGAGGGAGAGCTGTATCTGAATTGTGGCAGAAGAGTAATCACCAAGTGAATTATGCCACAGACCTCGCTCAGGATACCACAGGCCCCTGAATTCGCAGGACTCCGCCACAGACCAGGCCCAGAATGAACGTCTTGCTTTGAATTTATCCCTATTCTGATCAGCCTGTCTTTCTTCCTCAAGACAATCCCTTGAGTGGCAGCCACAGAATGCTGTAACTGCTCTGCAGGGTGGTGGATCATCCACCCAATCCAATTCTTCCTGAGACTGCAATATTCCTTGCTCACCATTTTCATGAAATTGCAATACGCTATCCTCCCTTTGAAGATTCGCTGCCGGACCTCTAAGCGACCCCGCCTTAACTGCTCGCTGTACATCCATCTTTTCCCCCTGCTCGGCATTGAATTCCTGGAGCTTGGGCCTCCCAACCTCATCACCTGACGGCGTATAGCCATTAATCCTTAGCGCTGGCACGGGGTGGCACATGCTGGGCATGTGTCTCGTCCATCTGTGACGTTCCCTCACCCGCATCCGGGAAATATTGAGAATTATATTAATAGATATATAATATTAAATTTAATATATAATATTATATTAATAAATAAATAAATATTGGATTTTGTAATCCCTTAAATTTTTAAATCTTATTAAATTCTTGGATTTATTTATTAGTATTTAATATTAATACGTTAATAATAATATTAAAATGATTAAATTAATATTAATATTAATATTTATATTAATATTCTAAATTGAATAAATTAGTATTACAATAATTATAATATATAAAATTTTATCATGTTATATGTTACTTTAATGTACAATATATATTTAATATTTCTAATATATTATAATATTACTATATTATTATAATAATATAATATTTTATTATTACTATATTATTACAATATAATTATTACTCTCTTTTTTTAATATATATAATAACAATGGTAAGAGATAAATAAATATTATTAATAACAACCATATGATATTATTATATAATGTTAATTATAGTATAGTTTGAAATATAATTACTTTTATATATATATCTTAAGAATTGCAAATAGTTAATTTCAAATAGTCACACTTATATTATACCTCTAATAATTATTAATATGGTTGATATAAGCCTATCGGCATATAACAACCACATTAGTAAATGTGGTTGTGCTAGTTTTATAAAATTATGGTGGAGACACATTTCTTTATATTTTAAATTCATTTTTTTGTGATAAAGAGCCCAACAATATATATAAGAAGAGAAACACAAATAATAAAAAATAACTGTAGGAAAGTGGAATAAGTAGACATGTAGTGATAACCAATCTTATTTGGGTTAAAAAAATGTCAATTTAAATAATGGAAAAGCCACATCATACAAGTAATAGAATATGTAATGGTGCAATAGAAAAACGCAATAGAGTATGTAAGGGAACAATTAAAGAGAATGCACATCTACATATTTGATGGCTTCATGTCTTCCTTCTCATTCCATTTTTATGGTTATCAACATTCAAATTCAAATTTATATTTTATTAACTATGGAAAACAAATTTGGAATATGCCTCTATCATATGGATCTTTTTAGATTTTAGATTTTTTATTTTTGGTGGAAATGAATTATGTCTAAAATTATCTCATTTAATAATTTTATTAATTTTTCTTATAGATTCCATAATGTTACATATGTTCAATTGATTTCAAATTGATTTCTTCCTACCTTCAAGGCCTTTGCATATATAGAGAGAGAGATAGAAAAAAGAGAGAGAGATAGGCACACAACCATCACCAACTTCCTTTGAGTCAGCAATATGACAATCTAGATACTAATGATAAAATATGCATTGGAACTATCAAACTTCTTTAAAATAAAATGCATATATAGTTAATTGATGGCTTAATGTCTTCATTCTCTTTCCATTTTTATGGTTTTAATTATAGTTACCAAATTTAAATTAGAATACAAATTCAAATTCCATTACATATGGGAAAAATTTTGGAGTCACTTTAAACCATAGAAAATTTTAGAATAGAAAACTTTAAAAGTTTCCATTATGTTATATATGTTGATTTAATTTTAAAAAAGGTCATAGTGGAAGATGCATTTCCTTATTCGTCTCAATTATTTCAGAGCTCAAAAAGTGGAGGACTTGACTCACAAGATCTTTTTTTATTGACAGGACCTAAATGGACAATTTTAGGTCTTAAACCTTACGACATCCATTTTGACTCAATAAATGGCATTTTTTTGGGGTAAAACATTGTTACTTAACTGCCACACATTTTTGTGTTGTTGTACACACAAAGATCTTTCAAAATGCACAATAATCACCTCAATCAGTGTTTGTATCTAAAACTTTTGTCATTTTGAGGATGACTTTCTTGTTTTCACCACCATAATTTTAGAGGCTTCCATGTGAGCATGATTGTACATTGAAAATTGGATAACCACGTGATATGTTTTTGTATGATTAGTGTTGTTGTGCTAATAAAAATTACAAATTTATAAATATGTGATTTCTTATTTCTCCTTGTGATGAGGTTTGATTAGTTGTTTATACATACAATGTGGTAAATTTCCTTAAGTTTTAAAAGACATTCATGACCAAAACAACTTCAAAAAGAAATATTGAACATCAAACATGTAGAGTGCAACGAACTATCAAAGACTCACAATAACACAATGTTTTGATGGAGTTCACCCCTCCTGGGCTACATCTCCTTGGTCGAGCTTCTGTGGCTTGGGCCTCAGTATTAGCTCAATTTGTCAAAAATAATGTTTTCAAATCTCTATGGCTCCTGATAGCTGCACCAATGTGTTCAAAATCCTAAAATTATCCAACACCTTTTTATGAGCTCAATTTGGTAAAAAATTACTGAGGATATGATTCATTCAATTTTTCCCTAGGAAACCTGCCTAAAACTGGAGAAGACTCCAGTTAGCACAATCAAAGTTGGAAGGTCCACTGAATCTAGCGCACCTCTGAAGGTGCTACCAACATAGTAATTTAGATTAATTAAGGCTAAACCAAGTCAGTGGCACTAATCACGCTTAACCATTTGGCCCTCACCCAAGGTTTTATAGTGCGATTGTGTGGAGAGGGTGTTGGCCCGCAGGGTTAGCTCCCTCTGCTCATGTCGTCGGCTTTGTTATCAGCATAAATAAAGTACCGGGGACCTCTGTTTAAATGCGTTTGTTAGTGGTTCAATGGTAACGTATTGGAGTTAGGAGGGGGAGGTCACGAGTTTGACTCGCCCTCTACCTATCCCTTCATATATTTTTCTAAACAAATATATATGTGGATTTGTATAGTTCGAAATTGTAGTGTTTAATATTTGATATTTAATATATATATGTATATATATATATGACAATTTCCATATAATATTCATCATGAACCATAATTCTACTTTGGAGGACATTAGACAATTTCACCTTCACACAACCAAACTGGCGAATCCTGAAGTGTCACTTGTGATAGCCTCATTGGGTAAAAACCGAAGAGGATTCCCATCATTTTGATTGTACTACCATGTCATCATTCTGTCATGTTCTACAATTTTTTTAGTTGTTTAAGAAAATGAACAACATACAGTTTCTTCTTCATCTGGACTCGATTTTCAGTGAAATGAATTGTGTGGTGATCGTCTTGACAAGACAGACACAGTCATTTATGTTTTGAGCTAATATGAGAACTTTGATTTTTGAGCTAAATACTGAGTGCCTAATCATTCCTTCCCACTAGAACCCTTTTAGACCTCAAAAGATCAGTATAATATGATAAGTAGATAAGGGTACAACCCCCTCACCTTTCCAAGCTCGATCTAGTTGGCTTTTGATGAATTTTTTCCTTAAGATCCTCTCTAAGGAAATCAACATTCACTTGCCTTAAGGACCCCGTTCTTCTATCATGGATGGCATCTTGTTGAAAATTATTCAGAAATTTTATAGCAATGCATTCAGAATGTGAAATCTACACATTCTCTCCTTATTCAATAACTTGAAGCCCCTTTTTGCAAAACTGACCCCAACTTGCACCATCAACTTGAAACTTGTGATTGACATAATACCTGTACTTATATTTTCACTTTTTAATTTGATCTTGCACTGTTTGTTGCACCATTTTTAGTTATTCATAAAAGCTCATGGTTTCTTCCATGTTGCAATCAAAAGTAACATCCTAATATAATGGAAATGGATGACAAATTTCACTACTTGGTTTACATGACTCAATCCCGATTGTACATCTTGAAAGTATGAAATTTTCTAAACATAACTTTCATGTAAAGCATAATGATGGCTGAATAGAAAAGTTATATAACCAATAGGCCTAGAAGGAATATCAATTAAATTGTTGCTTATACCTCTTTTGTACCTTCAAACCAAGTGAAATTTTTGACAAGTAACCATCTAATGAAAGTACATGGATCACTACAACTTAATATTTACACCATGGAAATCTTCTGAATGAAATAAGATGGTGAAGTTGCTTGCAAAAACTTGAAACTCTAATAAACCTTTCATGTTTGAAAGAGCATAAAAAAGAATTGAAATGATATTTTTGTTTGAAGTAACACATGGCTCTTGTTGTTTGCCTCCCCACTAGAAGACTTTTCACACACATGAAAATGAATGCCAAGGAGCTTCGAAATAAGAAATGTCAACAACTACTCCTCCAACATTGGGCTTCTGCCAATAAACCTCTTATCAAAATGACGATCTTGGCCATTTACTAATCAACAATGGCATCCAACTTGGAAAGGATTAGCTTCAACTTGCCTCCTCTAATATCATGGCCCAAATGCATCAAAGAAGTGAAACCCATCTTATACTTTGATATCTTCAAAACATCAAACAATTTTCCTTCATAGATGACATGTACATAAGAGAAATTTCTAAACATGTTTATGTCACACAAGTGAACAATTTCTTTAAGAAATGACTCCTTTTTTCCATGTAATAGAAGTGCTACAAATAACATAAAACATTAAAATCCATACAAACCATTCTTGTTTGGTGTTATGTATATTCTTACACTGACCTCTTTTTACAACTTTGCATTGGAGAAAACTACTCCTTTTGTCCTCTTTCTTGAAATGCTCACCATTACTCTTTGGAACCATAACTATCAATGCACAACATGGCGTAAGGGATGAATGTAAGAGAATCCTCTTGCTGCAAAGATATTTAATGTGAAGTTTCTTTCTACTTGAAGGACGATTCTTTCAAAACCTAAAATACTTCATCACTCTGATGAACTCAACAAACCAAATCAAAATTGAAACTTGCATTACATGCAACAACATTTTTCATAAATAAAAGCTTGTAGATTTAATCTAGAAAAAATTTGAGATAAGTTGGTGTTTTTTTGCAACGAGTGAAGAAGGTCGAGATTCATCTGATGGCTCTGCAATCCTTGTCCTCCAATTGCTTGTTACAGGTGGAAAGTCTGTGGAATGTCGATGAAATGGAAGTTTCTCAGACTACTCAGGGAACCCTAAGCTCTCTGATGGTTCATTTCCGCTTCACTGCTTCTCGTAGAGGGATCCGCCCTTCGCCTCCGAATCAGATGGGAAGGCCATCCTTCAGGACTGCTGACTCCTCCACACTACTTTGAAACGTTGGATAGTCATCTCCAATGGTTTATACAATTATAGACCTGCCATGTCTGGATACTGTGGGTATACTATGTAAGGAAGGACGGTTGAAGGAAGCATTGGAAATCCTTCATTTGATGGACCAACGAGTGATTCAGCCTAACATCAGGACAAATGCCTTGTTTTTTCAAGGTTGTACGAATATGAAAGCGCTAGCAGAAGGAAAAGTTATGCCGGCCCACTTGATCCAATGCGGATTGGAGACAAAAACTATTCTGGGTAACTTTGTTTTCAACATGTATGCAAAATGCCAATGCATGGAGGATGTGCGGCAAGTGTTTGATGAAATACCCCTGGCAACTACCGCACTCTTCCACATGTAGCAGCAGTATTGCCAAGATCTGGAGCTGGCTCTGCAGTCCCGCGATCTCACCGTTTCAACCTCGATTCCTCATTCAGGCAGCCGAGATCCTATTCATCTCCAGCAAGTGAATTTTCAGATTCAAATAATTCTTCCGACAGGAAAAACCCTACTCCTTGGGGTCCAGCTGTCTTTCACAGTGCGCCATCTCTTAAAGCTACTCGAGCAGAGGTTGGGGATCCCTTCCTCCCTTCTGCGGCTCCTCTTTGCAGGTAAGCAGCTTGATAACAATCTGCCTCTTTCCTTTTATAATATTGAAAGAAATGCCACAGTGATCCTATCACTTCGAATAAGGGGAGGTATAGTCGGGAAGTCCTATGCCTCCAAAGGTTTTTCCTACAAAGATGCAGTACATGCACAGCCTGCAAAGAAGTCTGCCCAATCTGCCGAGGCCACCAAACGTTTCTTGGTGGACAAAATGGAGGAAACCCCTGCCATTGAAATATCTCATCCATCTCTGGATGATCAATACCAGGCATTTGCATAAATAACCCTCATTTGCAGATTTAATGGCCTAAGGACCCGCACTGCTGATCTATACCAGTGGATCCATTCCAATTGGACCAACGACTGCAAAGTCTTCCTCTTCTTGAAAGGCTTCTTTATTGTAGCCTTTTCCTTCAACGAAGATTACCAGAAAGCCTTAACGGGAGGCCCCTGGTTCCGGGGAACAGCTAGACTCTTCCTCTCAACTTATGCGGGTATTACAACTCCTCCCATACAGTGCCTCAAATAGACTCATCTTCAGTGATTGTTGGTAATAATTATTGTAATAAAACTCAAACAACAGAAGTTACTCCTCCCATCTCCTCTGATTATGCATCACATAAATCCTCAAAATGTCCTTCGATATCTTGTTGACCCTTTCTATTTGTCTATCTATTTGGGGATCATAAGTTGTACTGA
This sequence comes from Pinus tabuliformis, assembly GCA_031772625.1. NCBI lineage: Eukaryota > Viridiplantae > Streptophyta > Pinopsida > Pinales > Pinaceae > Pinus > Pinus tabuliformis. Next base: position 777,367,458 of record CM062812.1, on the reverse strand, counting down.
AGACCAACTTAGTCCCCAATTCTGCAAACATCTCCTTCCAAAACATGGAAGTGAACTTAGCATCCCTATCTAAAACAATCTTCTTCATCACATAATGCAATCTGATGACATGTCTGATGAAGACCTATGCTACATCACTATCGGAATAAGTGGAATTCAATGGAATGAGGTGAGCACCCTTATTTAATCTACCCACCACAATCATGATGGAATCATGTTGTCTAGATGTCCTCAGAAAAATTGTGATTAAATCCATGGAAGTGACCTCCCACTTCCACTCTCGAATCATAATCGACTCTAGTAATTGACCTGGATTATTACACTCTACATTTACCTATTGATAGTCCAAACACATATCCACAAATTTTGCCACGTCCTTTTTCAGATTTCGCTAGTAATCCAATTTCTTCACTGTTGTCAATGTCTTATGTTAACCTAGGTGACTTGAATATGGCTTCACATGAAACTCTCTCAAGATGGTATTATTGAACTCACTATTGTTTGGAACATATATCCTATGCCTAAATATTTTCAACCTATTTGTTATAAGACAATAGTCTACATCCTGACCACCTATACCCTTTTGTAAGCTATGCATAAGCACCATGTACATGTCATCTTGTTGACCTACTTGTAAGATCCGATCCTCTAAGCATTCCACATAAGAACTCATAGCGGCTATATGATTAACTTTCACTCTCCTACTAAGAGCACATGAAACCATGTTCTCTTTATCCTCAATGTACCTGATCTCAAAATCTAACTCACTGAACATGGCCAACCATCTAGCTTGTTTGGAATTCATATTTAGTTGGTCAAATAGATACCTCAATCCACTATGATCACTCATCAATGCAAACCTCCTTCCAAGAAGATATTGTCTCCAAATATTTAATGCATGGATGACCACTACAAACTCAAGATCATGTGTCAAATAATTATGTTCATGCTCATTTAGTTTATGTGACTCATAGTATTCTACTTGTCCCTCTTACATAAGGACTCCACCAAGTCCTCTCTTGCAAGCATCTATGCACACTAGAAATTATTTGTCTAGATACGTAATCTTTAACAATGGAGCATTTGTAAAAAATTGCTTCAATTGCTCCAAACTTGCTACACATTCCTCTGTCCATTCAAATATTACCTTTTCTCTGTAGTGATTTAATAGGATATGCAATGTGATCGAAGTTACTGATGAACCTCCTATAGTCACCTGCTTACCCCTTAAATGATCTTACCTCTTCTACATTTCTAAGAGTTGTCCACTCCATGATAGATCTTATATTTTATAGATCCACTCTTATTCCTTCCTTGACAACACATTCCCCAATTAAGGTACCTCTGTCTGAAATAAACTGCATTTGCTAAGCTTAGCATACAATTGATGCTCTCTTAGAAATCTCAACATTCTTGCTAAATGCTCGAAATGTTCTTCCTCATTCTTACAATATAGCAATATTTCTCAATGAATAAAATGAAAACCTTGTTTGGATAAGGACACAACACACTATTCATCAAGAGCATAAAGATAGTTGGAGAATTTGTCAAACCAAATGGAGCTACAACAAACTCATAATGCGCGTACCAAGTCTCAAAAGTAGCCTTGTAAATTTCCTCTTCTTTAATGCATAGCTAATGATAACTAGATCTTAGATAAATCTTCGAGAACACTTCTACTGCCTTAAACTAACCAAACAAGTCATCAATATTTGGTAACAAATATCTGTTCTTGATGGTCACCTTGTTAAATTGCTTGTAAACAATGCATAGCCTAAGAGTACCATGCTTCTTCTTCAAAAATAATGCTAGTGCACCCCACGGTGATACACTCATCTTAGTGTATCCATTGTCAAGCATTTCCTTCAATTGTAACTTTAGCTCTACTAACTATCGAGTGCTCATTTTGTATGGTGCCTTTGATGTTGGTGTTGCCCCTAATACCATCTCAATAGAAAATCCACTTCCTTGTGAGGTGGCAACTCTAAGATATGTACTAGAAATACATCCTAAAACTGTTATAAAACTGGATAACTGTTCAATACCTTTGTGTCATCACAATGCTTACATTTATCACTAGAAATGTGCACTGCAAGTAACACACACCCTTTTCTATGACTGTCCTTTTCCTACATAGTTGTCACCATTCTAAGGGATGTTGCCTTCTTCTTACCCTATAATATTGTTTTTTCTCCATTCTCATCGAAGCACTCAATGGCTTTGTGATAAAAATTCACTTTGGTCCTATGAAGATACAACCAGTCCATACACAAAATCATACTATATGATCCCAATGGTAATACATTCAAATGTGTTGAGGTAGGGATACCATTCAACTCGAATGCAAAAGGTATTATTAAATGATGAACTCTCTTCTTCATACCCATATCCAACTGCACTAATCAAGATTCTGCATGCACTTCTTTATTCAAACCACACTTATCCACCACACCAAGACTAGCATAATTATAATTAGACCCAGGGTCAATTAGAATAGAAATAAAGTGATCACAAAGCTTATCATCCATCTCAGTGATAGATGTTTGGTGATCTTCCTACCTATTATCCAACGCTGCATAGATACGAGGAATGGTCTTCCCAACATCCCGAAGAGTTTGTGCCTCCTATGCACTTTACATCTAAGGCCTACCACCCTAATTTGATTGAAAATAGCTCTTAAGGTGTTCCTTGCCACATGGCCAACACCCCAACCATCTTGTACCATCATTACTATTCTATTGCTCTGACCCATGTCCTTGTCTAGCTATGTTTAACTTCTTAAATGGTGCAACATTATATTTCTCTTTTTCATTATGGGTCCTTGTTCTTTTTAGATGCCATTTACCTTTACCTTTATCATTCCCTTTCCATCCCTTATGATATTATTTATTATGTTTAGTTCCTAATAGTGCATCAATTTCTCAATAACTTCCTCAAGTGATCAAGGCTTATCATACTCAATCAAATCTCTAAATGATAATGGAAATCCACTAAAAAATTTCTAAACTTTAGGATTTTTATCCTTAATATACAATACATGCCTCAATAGCTCCAGGAACTTAGTCGTAAACTCCTCATCTTTCATCAATACCATCTTTAACTCATAGAACTCCTTAGCCTTACTATCAGGGTACCTTTATTACAAGTACTTCTTTGTGCAAAGTCTCTTGAATTCATTCCAACTCAACTCTTTGATTCTAATGTCTATGACCCATTTTACATCTTCCCACCAGATGTATGCTTTCCCTTTGAAGTCGAAGATAGTTATTATGGCCTTCATATACTCTGTGTATTCATGCAGTTGAAATAAATTCTTTATCCCACATACCATGCTTCTGCATCCTCCAGCTTCCTCAAATCTCCACCAAAGGTGGGTGCATTATCTTTGTTGAACTCAACTGGAAAATATCCTCTGTTACCCCTCCTTTAAGGGTGATAACAATGATGATCATAGTGCCTATCAAAACCAGAACTATAATAGTACCTGTGCCCATCAACTCTCTTTTCCAAAGTATCTAAGAGCCTGAAATCTCTAACAGTGTCATCCCTATTCGACTTGTGCCCACCATAAGATCTACTTCCATATGCCCCATTAATCCTAACCTCTTATCCATGGTTGATATGAAGCGGTCCTTGTCTCTACAACTCCAACAAACTTAGAAGGATTACTACATTAAATTATGCTTGTTTCTCATGTGCCTTAATGATTCTATCATTATCTCCCTTGCAACTACTTATTTTTTCCTTCAAACTCCTCAATGTTGCTTCTAAGTCAGAAGAGTGCCCAACACCACACTACTCATTTGATCCATAGCGAGAGTCTCATGAACTGTAGTATACCATATTGGTAGTCATCTTTGATCTCTTTCCTTCTAGACACACCATGTTAGTTAAACCAAAATATAAACATAATCAACATGCCTCGTATATTTAGGAGAGGATATCTCATCTGCAAGATCAACTAGATTAGCACAATACAAATATAAAAATAATCATAAAATCATATAGATATCATCCTAATCACAGTCCAGTCATTAATGCATTATGATATCAACCACACATCATAACCTCATGCATGATAACTACAACCATATCAATGTATGCATAACAATTTATAAACACTAACATGCATAGCCAATGCATAACTGACATAACCTCATGATGACCACATCCAAAAGCACACAATCCACTTTCACATGGTGACACAATTGCGACCATGCCCAACACCATGCATATGCAACAATCACATATACCACAGGAATAAGGAATACATATATAACTGGCATGAATGCATGAGAAACACACTGCCCATCCAGTTCAAGGGGTAAACCATCCTCTGATACTACTTTAAAACACCCTCCTCCCACATTTACCCAAGTTAACGGGTCTACTATAGTAAACATGTGATGATAGGCTACTATGATCTAATCCAATGCCCAAAGTACATCTAAGGAAGTGAAACAACAAAGAAAAACCAATCTGACCTTGTACACATGTTACAAAACCTTCAAAAGCTAACCAACCCTTCGAGTTGACCAACCCCTAAGGTAACTTGACATTTTACTGACCTAGATCCTCACTCGCTTCCATGACATGGGAATGCATGTGTTTGGGACCCTCCAATCACTCCCACAACAAATGCATGCCAAAGACTAGGGACTTTCTTGGTTATTTCTAAGCTTATGACCCCAAATTTTGTGCCACTTTTTCAGGGCTAGGACTCAAGTGACTGCCTAGAACTCCATGAAACCTTCAAGAATGATAAATAACATAGAAAAAAATGTACTAATTCAAAAATTTGATAATTGAATTTACCCGACCCCTACAAGCCATGACATGAATTTCCATCAAACATGTCACAAGTATGCATTCTATAGGTCATAACAACATATCTAAGCATAGGGGTCTCATACTTATCAAAGAAGCACTAAGAAGCTTTGATTTCTTATCACATTAATTGCATTATCATGTATTAGGTCATATATTCATTGTTCATCATTTACAAATCAAAACATGATGAGAGTCATACAACATCATTGTCATAAAACATACTCATAACCAACATTTAAACAACAAAAATAATAAGGATACAATAGCCATAAATGCCACGTATGAACTATTACATTTTCTCATAAAATACCAAGGAAAAATATCTTATTAATGAATGGAAATTCCAACCAGGTATGGAACTTCCATGAACCACTTGATCATATATTGGTTGAACAAAACCTTTCCATGAGCTAATCATCCCTATGCCATATTCTGAGTATGAATGTGGGACTCATAACCAAAATCAACCAGGGCTTCTAGAGGCTAAACCACCTCACCCTAATCAATAGAACTAAGCCTTAATACAATCCCCACCAGATCATTACGCCCTAAACAAGCATGGATACCACCACATTTATCCACCTACACCGTGAGGAATTTTCCTGTCTCCTACTCTCTAGGCTTTAGTGGAATCCCTGCTCGATCACTAGGCCCAAAATGATACACCATCCTCCAGGATTTACCATATATCTTGCCATTCCCCGACCAAGGATTCCTAGGCCTAATCAAGGGTATCCACCTCTAGGCTTTACTGTATATCCTACTATTGACAAGTCCATTATTCCTAAGCTCACTTAGGTAACACAAAATATGAATTTATTGCAACCCATAGTCTAGTTCGGGGGTTATTAGGACAAGGTTTTACCATAATCCATAGTTCGATTCATGGATCAATAGGCCATTTGTTCTTTCTTTCAGAGGCCATCTCACTTAGTTTCGAATTCATCCTGCAATCCAAATCAACCAAAACATGAGAAGCCCATAACACGATGGCTATCTGGAAATAGCAAGGCAAGGCTGAAGAACATTGTCACACCTAGAAAAAAACATTCCAATGACAACAAGAGAACCAAGAACAAACATGCATAACCATGCATTCCAAATTTCCATTTGAAAGTTCATAGGTTATAGAAATTTCACATGCATAATGTTAGGCCCCTATACTACTAGTGTAACTGCTTATTTTTATTAGTAAAACCCCCTTATTATATTGTTGTACCCATGTAGTCACCATATTGTTATTATTGTGCCCCATAGAAGCCCACTATTGTCATTATTGTGCCCTTACATTATTATTGTCATGTCGGCTCTAATTATATTATCACCCCTTAGACTCCTATATAAAGAAAGGAAGTCTTGTCATTTGCATCATCCAAGAATTGTTCATTTGTGTAATGTAAAGAAGGTTGCCCCCTTGAAGAGGTTAAATTCTAAGGAATTGATCTATATTTTCTACCTTTCTGTGAGCTGGTTTCATAATACATAACCTTCATTTTCTCCTAATTTCCATTATTTTCATAAATAAAATGCCAATTAATGCCTCATGTCTTTCCAAATCCTTTTCTATTTCCTTTGCAATTTTTATTAGCCATAATAAACCAAATGAACACCCACACTAGGATGTTTTCCCCAACATTTAGATTGGAATAAGTGTGCCATGACTGTGGTTATTATTTTGAATTTATTAACTTTTATTTACATGAATGTTTCACGAGGGATGTTACAATAACTTACTACCATCACGGAAGAAACCTTGGAATTTAGTGTGTTAAGCCTATAAGTTCCAACGTAAACAACACTGAGTGATGAAAATGCTTGAGGAAGTTCTCCAAAATTGAAGGCCTTTTAGAATAAATGGATTGTACAGGGTGCTATTATGCATCTAACATCTCATTCCATGGTTTCTAATCATAAGGTACTATTGCATCCATTGCTACCTCATTCCCATCACCAGTGACTAGTGGAAGCTCTCTTTAAGACCTCTTGTTCCCTTGATTGTACATAGTGTTTCTTCGTATGGACTTTTCGTATGGTCCCTCTTACGATTTCATATTCTTATTGTGTCACATGATTCAACAGGATTAGGATATTTTGAATAGTTGCCCAAATATTTTTCAATACTACTCAAACAACTAGCGACAGTGGAGGATGACAAATAATTTGATGATTCTAAGGACAAAAAAATTACAATAATCGATGTCGAGCCACCTAGAATGTCCTTTGTAGCATGGTCAATTCTTAAAATTTCCAATATCATTCTAGAGAGAGAAAATTTCCTTACATCCATCCGAATTTAAATCACATATGTTGATAACAAAGGATACCATAACACATTGGCCTTACAATTCCTATCTAAGAGGGGAGCTTTACATGTGAGCACTCATAAGGAAAAATTTAGAAAAAAATTAAATGAGAAGTTTGATTTTACACAAAGTATCCTCACTTAATGAATTTCATCATCATGATTGTCGTCGTCTTCATTTTCATGTATTCAACTTTTCTTCATTATATTTTGCCCATTATTTTCCCTACTCAAACTCTAAACAATGGAAATGGTCCTTGACCCTAGCACTTGGCGTGCCTTGTGCAAATTCTACCATATAAGGTATTGTTGGGTTTCCCCTATAAAGCAATCCAAGTGATATGGAAAAGAAATGATAGGTATGTGTGATGTTTTTTCGTTCCATTCAAGGGGTCTATGCATCAAAGGTATTTAGAATATGGATCTCAAGTGAATCCACTCCCTAGTGCTATGCACAAGCATATTTATTTAATTCTATTCTAGTATCGAAAATCCATTAGATAAATGATTTTCACAAAGGTTAATCAACACCACCAAGCTCAACCCACAATTGATGTTACATCTATATCAATCAACCATTCACACTTATCAAATATATGCAATTTTGTGTCTAATACTTGGCCAATGATGTATCTCAAACAAACCAATTCTTGGTTAGCATAGCTTCAATGCAATCACAATACATACAATTGGTTGATAACATTCCATAACTAATGTCACTAGTTATTTGATCCCCCAAGATTGTAACTCGAATTTGATCCCAACCATTATGAACCAATTTTTTTATTCCAAGCTCTACAACATTGTTTCCATAGGGAATGAGTATTGTAAGTTAAATGTGGTTGGCCTTGTAAAACACTTTTTTGGATTTCATTAGAGATGAAGCACATGAGTTCATTTACCATTAAGGATATATTGGCTGAGGTGATGTTTGAGAGATGGTATGGAAAAAACCGTAAGCAAAATATGGTACGGTGGGCTAGGGGGCGTCTCGAGTGGTTTTGGAAACCACTAAGGGGTTCTCTTGAATGGAGTTGTTGTGGCACATCAAGAAAATGGTTTACACTGATAGACAAAGTGTTGATCCCATGACCATTAAATATTGATCATGTGAGGGGGATAACAATGGATAATAGTTGTTGATATTTCTCCCACGAATTGTTCAATTCCTTTAATTGTGCATATTCCACTCTCAATCTCATCTTTATAAAAGAACGAAGGGATGAGCAAGGCACATAATATTGCTTGATCCAAATGGATTCCAATTTTCTTTTTAATTCTATTGAGCACGAGTCCATGGCATTGAGAATGATGTATATTATAATAAACCATGAACGAAAACTCAAATGGATTAATATTGTGTAGTTCTCAACACCTTGTTGAAGAATAAGAGTCACTATAGTATCCATAACAAATCAGTGCTCATGCTCTAGTGCTATCAATGGTGGAGAAACACCAAGTGGTTTGAACATTAGTTGATTTAGGCACTGAGGGTCTCTCACCATAATTTTCATATACCCCATCAAAGATATTTGGGTCTAATTTATTAGGGCTTTATTAATTATATCCTGCCTCACATGCTAAGATTCAATGATAGTCAACACGTTCTCAAAACATGTGAATGTTTACGACTATTAACTCTTTTTACCACCATGAATTTTGAGAAGGAACATGTTTAGGTCCTCATGAGAAAATATCAAACCTATTGGTTATAATTTATTCTCCATTTGACTCAAACCATTATAGTATATATGAGATAAGAATGTTGAAATTTGTTTGTTGCATGCATTTGAGGATACTCCCTCAATATATCTAGTGATAATACTCAGGTAATCTACAAATGGTAATATATTCTAGTGGTTGTGGAGAATAGTGATTGAGCTTAAGGGGATTTTACAAGCTATTTTATTGAGACATACTCTTGAGCAGGATTCCAAACTCCCTTCACCATAATAGTCTATCGTTTCCCAGTATCACATTCAAGACTATAATTTTTAGGTTAATTCCATATGAGAACTTTGTTGCCAGTTCGAAGGCATATGATCCTTTTGGAATGCCCTAGAAATGTAATTTTCCATTTTTGAGCTCTTCCAAGTATTTTTAGATCTCGTCATTTTGCGACACAAGGGGGAACCAAATGAAGGTTCAAGGAAATTAACGGTTTTTGAGGAAGTATTGCGAATCGTTCAAAAATTTTAAGACTTTTGACTAGGTGTATTTTTTATGCAATAGAGATATTGCATTGGAAGGACAAGTTTGAGGAAAAGCTATCTGGTAAATTTGAGAGAAGGTAAAGAAAAAATTTCCTCACCTTGTTCAATAAAATCATTTAGGAAGAAAAATCCTTCAAAAATGTGGAGCTGTAATATATATTAGATCATTATATTACTTTTGATCTATCTTAATGCTTTCCAAGTGGAAAAAGTGGAGGAATCAACTCACAGGACCATTACCAGTGGGACCTAGTTTGGAAAATTGGGGTTTGTAACTTTTCAAGAGCCATTTGAGGCACTCAATAAATTTTCTTGGAGGTAAACTTTTTTCCTTAATAAGTGCATTTTTTTTTCTTATTTGTCACATAGAGAGATTTCTAAGGACCCAAGAATCACCTCAATCATGGTCTGGATGCAAATGCTATGCTACTCGAAAGTTGACCTTCCTATTTTTATGACCACAATTAGAAAGGATGCCATGTAGATCACCATTATTCATGGGAAGGGACTAGGCACATCATAATGATGCATTATACTATAGAAGAGTCCATATTGTAACTTTAGATAAGAGTTCATGAAGTCAAATCTAACCACTAGTAGGCTACAAGGTTGTGTTATAGTCATGCCACTATGAGGAAAAGTGGTTTCGTTCTATTCAAGTGCATTTTGTTCTATAGATGAGAAAAATACTTGAGAGTGGATAAGGAGAGAGAAAATAGATATTATTTATGCATTGTATCAACCCACAAACCACAAGCCCCATATATTTATACTTACATTCATTTTTAATTAAAAGAAGGACAACAGAGTAGCCTAAACTTCTAGTTGAGTTCTTCTCTTGAAAGTAGTTTTGAAAGTGTATCTTTCTTTATTATGGTTTAAGCGATTGTATTTTTTTATATTATCTATTTTATGAATTCTACATATTCCATGCATTAAACTATAACTAAAAAATCCATAAGTATAAGGAAAAATACTCCACATAATACAGATTTTTCATTTTTAAGTATAATTGTATCAGATATGTTGTGACAGACTATCGATTGGAATATCCATGGCAATTTGTAGATCACTTTAGAGCCCAAATTCAATTCCCTTTAATAGTTTGAAAATAGACGGTAGAAATTGATTTGTTCTTCTCTTGAGGGAGCTAATTCACTTGTATGGGAGATAAGAAGGTAGACATGTGATGCAACACAAACATGATCACTCTTTTTTTTTGGTTTTCTATTGTTTCTCTTTGGAAAAACCCCATGGAAAATACCTCAAAATGTTTTAATTCCCAGTTCGTGTGAAAAATTCCTCTTCGAATTTGTTTTCTTTTATTTTTATACAAATTTAAAAAAAAATTAGTGGAACTATTAAATATTAGGGCGATTTTGGGTTCTTTATATATATATCTATTGCACCTAAAGGAAAAAGGTCTATGGCTGACTTGAGTCAAGGCCCAATTAGAGCTACTAGACCAACACAGAGTTGGGGGTCAAGATTTTTATTGGATTTGGATCATAGCTCTTCAAATTATTCAAGTGCACTTGCCTGCTATGCCAACCTCCAACAATTCACTGAGACCCACCTACATGAGGTCTGAACTTAGCTCTTTTTGAAAATTTTGAAGAATAATGAGGGGGATCAAAGGGATGACTTTTGACTACCAATGCACCACTTGAAATTGTAGACTAGAAGTTAGGAATTATGCATTTATAAAACTCACTTTCCCTCGGGGGATTTATTCACAGTTCATCAATAGTTCAAAACTTTTTTCTCTTTTTAATAGAATGTTCACACCAATAAATTCCAACATATAAGTTATGACTAAACTTATCTAAGACATACCAAATTTGTTCTTGTGTGGATACTTGCCTTGATTCAGTGACTCGTTAGGAATATGTTTGCTACTATGAACTCACTTTCTTAGTGTTTCCCTAAGATGCAGAGTGTTGTAACTAAAAGAAATGACAAAACCACATATGTTAGTCTAGACATAGAACATAATAGTATCATATCATATAATGAACTCATCCATGACATAAAATAAAGTACCTCATTTTTTTTTTGTATTCAAGATTTTGTGATCCATAATGAATTAAGCAAAGTCTATTGATAGAAATCACATAAGAGAAATTTTTGGCCGACGCATTTCGAACCAACAAGCGTGGTTCATCATCAAGACCAGATGAGGAGGTGGACCATGGCAAAGGTTTAAACAGAGAGCAATGTAGAGACATAATTTCAAGTAACGACTATATTTGAACAATAATATTTAAATTATGATATTAATTTATTAAAAAGAAATATTATTAAGTAACAACTATACTAAACAACAAGTTTTTGAAAAATAATATTTAAATAATAATATTGGTTTATTAATTTATTAATAAATATTTATAAATAATGACTATATTAAATGGCTAGTTTTGAAAAATAATATTTAAATTCATTTATTAAAACCAAATATTACTAGTTTTTAAAAAAAAATTAAATAACGATATTAGATTATTAATTTATTAAAAAATATTAATAAGTAACGACTATATTAAATGGTTATTTTTTGAAAAATAATATTCAAATTAAGATATTTGTTTATTAATTTATTAAAAACAAACATTAATAAGTAATTGCTATATTAAACAACTAGTTTTTGAAAAATAATATTTAAATTAATTTATTAAAAAAAAAGTCAAACTCCAAACAAGGAGGGAAGTCAAAAATTATAAAAAAAGGTCAATACCCTAATCGGGACAAGATCATTTAATAAATAAAATAATTAACGGAAATAAAATAAATAAAAATAAATATAATTAATGGAGAAATAAATAAAATAAAACAAAAAATACACAAGTCAAAAGATATATATATATATATATATATATATATATATATATATATATATATATATATATATATATATATATATATATATATATATATATATATATATATATATATATATATATATATATATATATATATATATATATATATATATATATAGATTCAAACAAAAGTAATCAATAATTAAAACATGGTCAATAATAAAATATGTGGCTCAAGAATAAGCCCGATATTTTATTGTTGACCCTATTTTACGCCTCAACAACATATTTTATAGTTGACCATGTTTTATTTGTTGATTACTTTGAATATATATATATATATTGACTTGTGTATTTTTCGTGTTATTTTATCTATTTTTCCATTAATTATTTTATGTATTAAATGATCTTGTCTCAATTAGGGAATTGACTCCTTTTTATAATTTTTTATTTCCTTCCTTGATTAGATTTTGACCCTTTTTTTAATAAATTGATTTAAATATTTTTTTTTTGTAAGCTGAGGTGGAACTCTTTCTATTACTGGATAGAAAATAAACCATTACATAGTATCAAAAATATTGAAGACCCGCCCACATGGGAAACCGGGTACTTAAACCATCTATAGTTTTTGATAGCTGCCCAAAAAAAGTAGGCCTATAATCTGATAATGTTAGCTAAATAAACAAGGCAGTCCTGAGATTTCCTCATACTACTGGTCTGTAGGAAGTATATGTCACTATCTAAATCAGACAAAAAACTGATACTATAAAGCTTAAGGGATGTCCTAGACATATCTCGAGTCAAGCATTATCCATAGCCGGTGGCGGACTTGTTCCTTGCTCTGCATCATGTTGATTCCCCTTCAGCAGCTGAAGAATAGTGTCCATCTTTTCCTCTTGCTTCGCCATCATAATGCGAATGTAGCTCAATTCTCTGCGCAGATCCGGATCTCCTTTAGCTAACTCGACCATCTCTTTGGCTACTTGTTCAAGAGCTTTTGCCATCAGCCTCTTCATAACCCAATATATGTGCAAGGATTGCTTGAATAAGGACATTCGTCCCCTGGTATGGCCTGGATCGTGAAGCAGAAACTCCCAATCCTCCATTTCATCCTCAGACTGATCTTGAAGGGACTCTTCCTCCAGAAACTGCATGACTCTTCTTACTGCCGGGTTTGTGTTTCGCTGGTAGGCCCTTTCCGCTCTCCGGATTTGATGATTCACCGTCCTCCTTGGTGGTTTGACATGTTTTGAATCCTGCCTAGAATTCTCCCCTTTCTCCTACGTCCTCCGTCCCTGACCACGGCCCCTCTTCCTGCTCTGGTCCGCACCTTTGTCCTGGCTCATCGCCCGTTTTCTCATGCCGTAATGACGAATTGTCGTCTCCCTCGGAGCAGGGTTGTCGTTTTCCATATGCGGACATTCTTCGCCTGCAAACCTGTCCTGATAGACGGACCTCACCTTCCCTTCCCCTCGTGGCAGCTCCTCCTCGGATTCAACTTCAATTTCCCAGATCTCAGTCTGATGGTCGTCCTTCATGATTCCTTTCCCTTTCCGGCTCTTATCCTCCACTGATGAATTATGCTTCTCCTCTGCTTCTCTGACTCTCTGTCTTGTTTCCATATTGCCCACTGTTCCGCTGCAAGAAAATCTTTGATACTCGAAAGCCTTTCTCGTGAGTTGATGTCTTTCAACAGAACTATCCGCACCTCTCTCGATTTGGAAACAGCTAAAAGCCTGTTTTTCCTCCCCCATTTGGGTATATATTAGATTTCTGTTCTCAGCGTACACCTTTGGGTCGGAATTCATTTGCCGCCAGATACTTGCCTGAGTGACGTTGCATTTGGCCATCATTTCTTGATTCATGCCCACTATCAAGAGGTCTGACAGACCGTTCCCACCACCTCTAAGATTGCGATCATTTATGTCTTCAGCTTGGTTTTTATCTTGGGCCGTCCCCCATGCGCGCCACCCCTGTACTGCTCTGCTATCTGTGATTATATCCCATTTCTGCCCCGAATGAACGAGGTTCATTGTTCGGAGACTCCACGTCCTCTTATTGCTCCAGCTCATCGATCCTTGTATCTCCGCTTGTGGCTTGATCATGGTCTGCATTGATTATAGCTGCCAGGTCCTTCCACTCCCTGTTCCCACACACCGTTCTCCATTGAGTATCCACCGTACTTCCGCGGCCTCTGCATCCCCAATTTGCTAGAAAATCAGCCGCCTGATTCCCTTTCCTTCTAACATGACTCATTATCTTATATTCAATTCTTTTCAGAAGGTCAGTGATTTCCTGGACGATTCTGGTTGTACGCCAACTGTTTGTGACCTTCTCCCAACTTTGGCCATTGCTGAGCTTCTTCAACATTTCCACCGCAATCTGAGAATCTCCCGTAATTTCTAAATTATTGTAACCATTTCTTACCGCAATTCGCAGACCCTGATGGAGAGCCCAGAACTCGGCCTCTTTATTTGTCATCTCTCCTCCCCAGTCTGCGAAAATCCACCTTACCTGACTGCTGCTATCTCGAAAAATACCTCCAAAGCCAGCTTCGCCCGGGTTCCCCTTCGAGGCCCCGTCGAAGTTTAATTTTGATGAAATTTTCTCTGGGATAGCTGAATTTGTCAGGGCTTTGAGTCTGCATCTCTACTATAGCTGATCATTTTATGTATTAAATGATCTTGTCTCAATTAGGGTATTGACTCCTTTTTATAATTTTTTATTTCCTTCCTTGATTAGATTTTGACCCTTTTTTTAATAAATTGATTTAGATATTATTTTTCAAAGATAGTTGTTTAATATAGCCGTTACTTATTAATAAATTAATAAATTAATATCATTATTTAAATGTTATTTTTCAAAAACTAGTAATGTTTGTTTTTAATAAATTAATTTAAATATTAATTTTTAAAACTAAACGTTTAATATAGCCATTACTTATACCCCAATCGAGGTGTGTGTCAGAGGATGGCAGGGACAACGGACAACTATGAAGAGTAAAGGCTGGGTGCCATCCACTGCCCCCTACATGCTCACGGTGATGGGTGTGGTGGCCCTTCGCATGTATACATGCATGGGTGGTGGGAAAGGTGGTAGGCACGGTAAGGACAAGGTGGGAGGCGTAGGAGGTAAGGAAGGACAGGGGAGAGGAAATTTCATTGTCGATTGTGGAGTTAAGGCAAGACAGGGGAGTGTTAACTACATTGTTGTGTGTGGAGTTGGGAGCTGGAGCACTGGACCAGGGAGGTGAAGGCATTGTCAATGAAATCTATGGAGTGAGCATGAGTATGTATCTTGGACCTGCAACCCCATTGTAATGGTGAATTGGTTTGTTTTTGGATTGATGGATCAGGAGAAATCCGGAGAGGGAAATTGGAGGATTTTTTGGGGGAAACGTCACGGGCATGGTATGGTTGTTCTCTGGTTATTCATCCTGGCTATAAGGCACCTGAGTTCCGACTTGGATGGTGGCTGAGAAGCCGCTCGTAAGAGTTGCATTGTGGATTCGTGTCATAATTGGGATGGAAATTGAGAAGCCATGCGCTTGGGATGGGTAGGCTATAAGGAAGTAGAGGAGCGATGTAGTTTGACTGGGCAGAGGAGAATTGGAAGGATCACCTATGTATGAGAACCCTTGTGTGGCCGAGAGAGGGGATTGTCAACCACTATGGGTATGAGTGGAAATGGGAAGGGAGTAATGAGAAGCACACTAGGAGATGGAAATTGGCCTTGTCCCATGAACGGGCTATCACCCAACCTATATATGCCTTGGAAAGTAATTGGGATAGGATAAGAATTAAGGATAACAATGGAAATGAGATTAAACCAAGATGTTAATACCTTATTCCTCTGAATAGGCTGTGTACAAAGTGGAGATGGCTCATCCTCTGAGAGGAAGAGGTTGTGGCAGATGTGGGAGGGAGCCTACAATGGCCAAAGACCCGAGCACTTTGAAACCACGCAGAGGATAGAAATATGTTGATCACCTCATTAGTGAATCCATGGTGGCTTATGGCTAGGGAATGGATGTAGGCATCGATAAATTACTAGAAGGATGGGAGGGAGAAATTAAGGAGTAGAGGGAGACTACGGAGGAACTAGAGAACTAGAGGACTCTAGTCCCAGATCCAGAAAATACCAGATGAAGAATAACTCAATTTAACCGAACCCTTTATCTCTATTGGCTTATGAAAATCTTGATGGGGAATGCCATGAAACAAATATTTGTGGGGATGTCTTTGACCCTCCAAGATATGCCCAACAATAAATAGGATCTACAGTGAATCTAATTCCAACTACATAAGTAGGACATCCATTTGGATAGAATCCAAAGGCACATCCCATGCATCATCGAATTATCTGAGATGCCCGATGAAATAGTCAACAATCTAGCACTCATCGAATCAGCTTCAGAAGAGCAGTAGGAATAATTAGTTAATCTAGTTTCTTTTTTCTTAATTTGGATAACATTTACTTTACAATGTGCATTATTATGATAGATAGACATATAACGTCTTGCCATGAAACTGAGACATATTTAGCTTGGTTAAACAGACTAATAATTTACTATTTTTGGATGGCTTATAATGAGGATAAGTGGCCAATAGACTTGGTTTCCCATTGGGAAAGTTGAGGCCACCTATCTCACATAAGTGGTGTAAACTTGTTGTTTATAAATCGAAAATTAAGGATCCTGCCAAGCTTATATATATATATATATATATATATAGAGAGAGAGAGAGAGAGAGAGAGAGATATATACCCATTACTTATTGATGTTTTTTAATAAATTAATAAACTAATATCATTATTTAAATATTATTTTTCAAAAACTAGCCGTGACTTAATAATATTTGTTTTTAATATATTAATAAATTAATATCATAATTTAAACATTATTGTTCAAATATAGTCGTTACTTGAAATTATGTCTCTACATTTGTCTCTATTTAAGCCTTTTCCATGGCCTACCTCTTCATCTAGTCCTAATGATGAACCACACTTGTTGCTTTGAAACGTGTGAGCCAAAAGTTTCTCTCATGTGATTTCTACCAAAATACTTTTCTTAAATTACCTCATTCTTCTTTTTCGAGCCCTTCGCACCTACGAGGTCTTTGGGCATACATATTTACACATAAGAAATGAATATCTTACAAAATAGAAAAGGATATGCTAGTAATAACAAACCCCCTAAAAATGTTAGTTGGGCTTCTATAGAAGATCTCTACTAATGACCTAGCAAGTTTTCCAAACAAACAAAAAAATAACATATGGGTGTAGTTGGCTTTCAAGGGACACATAGGGAAAACAAAAATTATCATAAAGGAATATAATATATTTATATGGAATTTTTTCAAAAAAATAAAAGGCGAAGCAATGGCCCTACATCAGAATCCCTCATAACAAAATATCTTTACCATGAGGTCTGCAATAGTGGTGCCATGTTTTATAATTTCTTCTTTACTCATCCAAATTACTTCTTTTTGTTGGAAGACCCTTCCATTTAACCAAGCACTCATAATAATTTATGGTACTAGTTCTTTTGATGAGCTTTTGGTCAAGTATCATCTCCATCTACATATTATGGATTGTATGTAGCTAAGCTTCCCAATGAATCTTCTCTTTTCAACCTTGATCTTCTTATCTAGGCTCCTTATAAGGGTATAAATCTGCAACATTAAATATAGGTGAAATCCATATACCAAGGGGTCACTCAATCTCATAAGTGTTAGCTAAGAACTTCCTCAAGACTTTGTAGGGACATATTTTCTTTAATTTCAACCTGTTATATTCCTTCTTTGGAAGGCTTTCCTTCCCTGAATGTGCTAAACCCAAATCCCTAACTTTAAAATTTACTTCCCTTCTCATGTGATCAGCTCTATGTTTCAATCTAAGCATACTTTCTTGGAATTATCCTTTGACCTACTCATGTATCACTTGCATAGTTGTGGCATAGTCTTCTGCATCAACACTTGGAACTTCTTTTTCCCCCAAATTTCAGAGCTTAGAAATAACTTTGGGATGCATGCCATAGACAATCTAAAAATGGTTTTCCTTGTACTCCTATTAGGAGAATTATTATATGAAAATTAAACCTCTCATATTATTTGATCCCATTGATTATTATGTTCATGGACCAAACATCTCAATAAATTTCCTAAACTTCTATTAACATCCTTAGCCTTCCCATCCATTTGGGGATAGTAAGCTGAGATATAGGCTAAGTTTGTTCCCAATTTCCTCCACAAAGTCCTCCAATTTTTTCCAACAAAAATTTTCTCAATATGAAACTATACTTTTGGGAATTCCATGTAACCTCACCAATTCCATGACAAAAAATTAGTGTTGTGAGTAGCATCATTTGTTTTTGAACAAGGTATAAAGTGCCTCATCCTAGAAAACCAGCCCACTACTAAAAATACTAAGTCATGTTTTCTCTGATATTTTGGCAAAGCTAGAACAAAGTCCATAATAATGGCTTCCCAAGGCCTATTGAGCTTTAGAAGTGGCTTATATAGCTCAACATTATGTTTCCTTCCTTTAGCATGTTAACTAATGTTTCTTTTTTCTACAAATGTTTTAGCATGTTTTCTCATACGTCAAAGAAATAATTTGTAGTTCCTGCAAAATGATACATCTCATGCTCAAACCATTAGAAAATTTGTTAGCATTTCCATTAATATGTTTCAGAACAAAAGAAAAATTGGCATCTATTCGACCCATTTCACATGTCTCTTGTTCAACTTGTGTTGTCTGGTTATGAGCTATAATGATTGATTATCTATGTACATAGTAAAATGTTTGGGCATAAGGTAATCCCTCCACTTGTAAAGGGATTGAATTCTTGCATAAAATTCCTTGTCACAGGTGGAATACTTTTACTAGGTCTCATTTAATTTGTCACTGAAATATGCAACTGGATTATCATCTTGACAAAGGAGAGCTCCAATAGTCATCCCACTTGCATAACACTTTAATTGAAAAAAGGATTTTGGAAATAAGGCATAAACAAAATTTGTTTCTTTGTTATTTTCTTGTTTAGAAATTGGAACACGTCATTTGTTGATGTTGTCCATTTAAAAGGTTGTTGCTCCTTTTTTATAGTTTCCACTATTAGTGCACTAATGTGACTAAAATTCTGATCTCTTTTTTAGTAAAATCTATCTAATGCATCGAAACTTGTCACTTCATGTATAGTTGTTAGACAATGCCAATCCTTACTAGATTTCACCTTCTCAGGGTCACTCTTTAGCCCTTCGAAAAAAATTACAAATACTAAATAAACAAATTTTGTCTTAAGGAAAGGGAAATTTTTCATATTTATCATACGTTTTTTCTATTGCGATTTTATTAATACCAATTTTAAAAATATGAGATGTTATTCCCTAGTCCTATTGTACACACCGATTTCATGTAAATAATAAATCATGAGCATACTAATGAATTTTTTAGGACTTCATTCATTAGCCTCATAAAACTACTATGTGCACTAGTTAAGAGAAAAGGAATAACCAACCATTCGTACAAACCATGATTGGTTTTGAACACAATATTCCACTAACCTCCTTCTCTCATTCTGATTTGATGATATCCACTCTTCAAATATATTTTGGAAAACTATCTAGCACCACTAAGATAATACATTAAATCATCCATGCAAGGTAAAGGAAATTATATACCTAATGTTTATCTTGTTAGTAGCACTAGAATCATTACACATTTTCCAACCTCCATCTTTCTTTGGGCTCAATATTGTCGGTACAACACAAGGACTCAAAATTTATCTAATCAATCCTTTGTCCAATAGTTCTTGGTCTTGTTTCCTGATTTCTTTGTTTTCTTTAGGTGTCATCGGGTAAGTTGCCATATTTAGTAGATTGGCTCCTGGAATTAAATCTATATGATTATTAATGTTTGTTATAGATGGTTAGTCATTGGAAACTCATCAATGATAACATCAGTAAATTCATGTAACAATGATTGGATTTCAATAGGATACCCATTTAAATTTGCGTACGTAAGGAAAATCTTAGGCTTACCTATTAAAGTAAATTGTACATCTTCGTCTCACTTTATTTCCTACAACAATTCATCATTCTCACACTCAGGTATACTTCCTCTTTGACTCCTTTGTTCTACAAGGAAAATAGCGCATGCCTGCAATTATATTTCTCAAAAGGGTAGGTATTCTTCCTCCCATCATGAATATCTCCTTTTTCATATTTCCACTACCTTTCTAACAAGACATGGTAAACATCCATAGCCATTATCTCACATAACAACTCATCCTTCTAGTTTCCTGGAACTCTAACTTGGTCTATTCATTTACTAGTATATAATGTCACTTTCATAACCATATCACTCGATAAGAAGTAGGGTGTGTCATCCTTTATAGTCCTAATTTATCCATCATTTCTGCAGAGACCAAATTATCTATTCTACCACTTTCAATAATCACTTTGTATTATTTTACCTTCGACTCATTGACTATTTTGAACAAGTTACTTCATTTTGCTAGCTCCTTGGGCATAAAATTTATATTTAATTTATCCATGATTCTATCCTAGATTTTAACCTTCACTTTCCCTTTTTTTCTCCAATCTACCTCTAGCTGATCCCACCATAGTTTTGTGTTTCCCCTTAACTTAGTCACAACGTACATGAACTTCTAGTCCTCATCAACATCCTCATAATCAAAATACTTATCTAGGGTGATGATCCAATCCAATAGCTGTTCCACATTCAAGTTGTCGTCATACAATGACACTTCCATCTTTGTTATAGACCTAACCTTGGTAAAAAACTTTATTAGTTGTTCATCTAGTTGTTCCCTTCCTAGAGTTCCTTCCACCTCTTCCTCATAACTCATGTCCTCACTCTCAATGATGCCTCTCATAGAATGTTCTCATCCATGGGTAGTCTCCATGGCCTCTATTCTTTCCTGATATGCCTCAATTCCAATATCAGGTCCTAGTCCATTCCACTCCTTTCTCAGTGAGGTCTTCTAAGTGAAATAATAACAACACAATTCTTAACAAATTCTCAAATTCGTTTACCAATTACAAGCTTTACAAAGCTCAAAAGCTCTGATACCACTATGCTAAAGCATAAGTGTGGCCTCTTCTTTTTTTCTTTGCACAGGACCCAAGGAAATTACCTCAAAATGCTTTACTTCCCACTTCTTGCATAAAATCCATTTTGGACCTTCATTTCTTTTATTTTTTTCTATATATTTAAGAAAAAATAATTAAATGTGGACCTTTCAAATATTAGGGCGAGTCGAGATTAACTTTTTTCTTTTATTGTGCCTGAAGGAAAAAGCTTGATGGCCGAGTTGAGTCAAGGTTAGAATAGAGCTAGCTGAACCATAAAGAATTGGGGCTCGACCTTTTTGTTGGTTGGGGATTACAGATCTTCAAATTCACCAAATGTTCTTGCCCACTATGCCAACCTCTCACTATTTAGCCATGTCCACTTGCACGAGATCAGAACTCAGCTATTTTTGAAAATTTCAAAGAATAAGAAGGGGGATAGAAGGGATGGCCTCCAACTCCTTGCCCACCACTTCAAATTCAAGCCTACAAGTTGGGAATGGTGCACTTATAAAACTCACTTCTATCGTGGATATTTATTCACAATCCATCAAGGTTTCAAACACTTTTTTGTTTTAATAGAATTTTCATGCCAATAAATACCAACATAAAAATTATGGCTAAACCTATCTAAAACAAATCAAATTCATTTTTTCGTGGAGATTTACCTCGATTCGATGACTATTTAGTTATATATTTGTTTCCATGAGCTCACTTCGCTGGAGTTTACCTATGATGCAGATAATTGTAGTTCTCAAAGAAATAACAAAACTAGATACGTAGTTTAAACCCATAATAGAATAACATCATATCATATGTTGAACTCATCTAGGACATAAAATAAGGTACTTTATTCTTCTTTTTTTGTCCCTTCATGCTTAAGAGGTATTCAGGGATGCATATATATATACATAAGAAAGGAATATCTTCCAAAAATTAGAAGGAGAAATTTCTAATAACAACCTCCCTAAAATCGGCAATTGGGCTTCTCTAGAATATCTCTACTAACAACCTAACCAACCGTCCAAACAATAGAGACACATCAACAAAGAAAACAAACATATGGGTGTAGTTATCTTTCAAGGGACACTTAGGAAAATAAGTATCAACAGAGAGGAATATTCACATGGAAATTTAAAAAAATAAACAAAAGGGAAGATATGTAGAACCACATCATACTAGCGATAGAATATGAGAAAGGAGCAATCAAACTTATTTAATAAAAATACACATCTACACATTCGATTGCTGCATGCCTTCCTTCCCCTTCCATTTTTATGGTTTTGAGTGTTGTTACCATGCTTGAATTGTAATTGAAATTCATATTCCATTAGATATTAAAAAAAGGTTGGAGTATACCTCTTAACCATACTAATATATTAATTTTTTTAAATTTTGAAAATATTTTTATGGTAATTAATTACATCTAAAGTTGTAAAACTTTAATCACTTCATTTATTTTTCCTATATTTTCCACAATGTTACATATGTTCATTTAATTTTAAGAAATATTTACTATGGAAAACACATTTCTCCATAGGCCAACAAATCTCTCTCTCTCTCTCTCTCACACACTTTCTCACACACACACACACACACACACATGTGTGTGTGTGTGTGAGAGAGAAAGAGATATATATAGAGAGAGAGAGAGAGGAGGGCATGCAAGCATGCAACCATCCCCAATATGCTTTCGGTAAACAACTAAACTATGATTAGATCCACATCAACAATATGCAAGCACCCACACACACAACCCATAGATAAAAACATGAGAGAAAATGAAAGACACTTGACTATTCATAGGGTCTACATGAGGAATTACACCAATTCTTCAACCACATTAGCGTAGCTCCCTTATGCTAGACTATGGTCTAATATTTTTCTAGTATATGAAAAAGATTCCTTGATGGAATAGTGTTCATTTTTTATGTGCTTCATGTATTACATCGCTTATTTTACATGTAACTTATAATTGCAATGATTTTGCATGCAATAAAAATGAAAGAAAATGTGGGATTTATCTGGCCTATTATTTTGGTAGCATCAAAAATTCATCTAAAGGTCGTACTTGCCTTACCTATGTGGTAAGAATGCATTCTCTTTAATCAACTTGGAGTATATACTTCATTGCACAAATTATAAGTACTCTATATACATATAAAGAATGATGCATAAGAAAATAAATCTTACCTCATTGCTATCATCCAATCAATAGCTCCTTGAATCCGAGTTCTTAAGTAAAAAAGAACTTGATTTACTATCTTCCCTCAATTCCCAAGGGGTTTCAAAAACCATAATTGAGAGAAAAGCTTGCTTATTTCTCTAGTTATCTAGGGTGATAATATCTTCTCAACCCCCCCCCAATTGGGAACACTAAATAAATAATGTGACTTGAGTTCAGGTAAGTTTTGATAGCCATTATTCACTAGAGATAGACTTAAAGAGATATAGAATATCTTCTTTCCTCACATTGAATTTCAAGAATTGAATTTGTCCATAAGTTTGGCTAAATCAAGTTGTAAGAGAAAGGAAATAAAGAGCTCCTTGAAAATTTTATTACATGGGTGTTCAAAACATTGAGAAGATATCAATTTACTTATATCTTAACCTATAGAAGCATGGATTTCAATAATAAATTTTTAATTGAAATCAAACTATTAGCTAATCACTACATCTAAGTAGCCCACGGGGCTTTGGATTGATGGTGAATGGATGCATTGTTAAGGCACTCTTTGTGTTAGGTCACCTATATAGAAAAAAAATTGACTACATCTAAGCACAACCTCTCACTTATTTGTAAGTTTTCCTTTATATAAACCAAGTTTTTAATATAATACACAATAACGCATTTTAAAATCATTTAGAAATATTAAAAAAAAAAAACATAAAAAAAACACTAAAATCTAGAGAGATGAATACACATTTTTAATTATAGATAAGTCTCTTTTTCACTATAAATTTGATTTTAAATACAATACATAACATTTTATTAATCTAGGAAATTTACAAACACCACAAAGGAAAACTACATGTTAGAATTCGAGGATAAAGAATCCCTTTTGATTACCAAGAACTTGCATACACTAATAACCTAGTCACCTACCGGCCGAGACAACCGACTAAAATAATACAATTAGAAAAGATACAAACTAAAATAATAGAATGACAATTGGAAGAGATAAAAACAAAAGGGAATTACATTGTTACCCTATAAAGTTTTCGCTAGAAATGGATTCCCCTAAACCATCCACCCACAAGATCGATCAATAGGTTTAGGCCAAAAGAGGAGACAAGGAGGAAAGGGAATTCCGTTGTTGCACTATAACGTTTACACTAAGAATGGATTCAACGCACCAACCCTAAACCATCCACCCTCAAGATGCTTTAGGCCAAAAGAGGGGACAGATGCCTCCTTGAGCAAGTGTCCACATGATGTCTCTCATCCAACATCATTAAGGACAGGGGGTCGTGAAAATCTCGAAAAGCCAACTATCCACCTTTATGATGGAGGAGAAGAATATATAAAACCTGAGAAAAGGTGATTTGAAATTACTTGTCATATCATTCCAAGATTTATAAGTAATATGATTTTAGAACCGATAGGAGCGAATATAAGATCGACAGGATTGAGTGCTGTTGTTTTTCGTTATGCTGATAGAGGGTTATTATATGATTTTATGAATGTCGGCAATGTCAAATTAGTTGCCATTGCTTATGACAGCTTTATTCCGTGGACCGTCGTATTTACAAAAGTCAAATGTATTGTTCTGAGTTCGAGCGAATCTGTTCGCGAGTCCGGACACTCTATATAAATCTCGAGACCTTCTCTAAGGTCTGTCCATCGAAATAAGCTTTTGTCTTCTTTGCTGGTGTTAGAGTCGGCGGGCATTATGACAGGACGATATATTTGGCGAGACCCTGCAAGAGATGATAAGGAGTTGGATTCTTTGTCGAGAACATGCAAACTTGTATTGTCTATTGTCATATATCCTGTTGTTCTCTCATGTGCTAATCTGTTAAAATTTGTTTTTGTGGGGGGCAAGTTTCAAAATTCTTTTTCATTGCCTTAGAATGTTATGGCATAGTACTCTTCTCATGAACTCTCTGTGCCGCTATATGTTTTTGGCTCAGGTTATAACTTTGTTGGTATTTCGCTCTTTAATAATTTTTCTTGTGTTGTCTCTGGCATAGATGTTTTATCTCCTAATTGTTATGTTTTATTATGGTGCTTGGCTTCTTATGTCGAAGTTACGTTCGCTTTCTCGGTATAGAAGGGAGAAGGTTACGGGGAGCTCTCTTCAGTCCAACGAAAGGCCGTGTGGGGATGATTCAACTGCTGGTTCATGGACTCTTTTATCTTGTAATGCTGGAGGGTCTGTATTCGTGGCAAGATAATGGAGTGCATGACACAGGAGTCGTATTGCCACTACGCTGCTTTTACTTGGAATGAAGAGAGCTCCCAGACGGTCTATTAACTATTTAGAGTTGATGAAATTATAGTTTGTTAGTTCTTATCTGGAAGCATATTTAATCATGTCAGTTGTGCTCTGAATAGCTATAAATAAGTATGCTTGCGAACCGCGAATAAATGAATAGTATCAATCCTTCTTGAAGATTTTTAATATTTTTGCTTACTCGTAAGATTTATTACACTACGTTATACTAACGACTTTACAGGCCAAGCTAGGATGTTCGGGATGGTTACTCAACAAGAAAAGAATTTTGCACACCATTACAACAAACTGATGCTGTGGATGTGCCAGGATGGACATGACCACTAATGGGAAGTCGTCAACATAAATCAGATATAAGAAAAATTAGGACGTATTGCTCTGTTGCGATTAGACACGAGACAAATTGTGTCATGGATCCAATGCTATTAAACGCATTATAAGTTGTTCTATTTTGCAACAACTTATGCATATCAATTATTCTTTTCACGCTAAAACAATCTGTGTTACGTTATAGCAATATTATGAAGCCTTATATTCTGATTTTGTATTCAATGAAATGGTGCTATACTAATTTCGGCAATCTTTTTATAAATGAAAACGTTTCTTACAAATTCGTTTTTCCACACTAAACAATATGATCTTCTTCATCGCGGCTTTTCATTATTCAAAATTATGCAGCATTTTCATTATTGACTATTATGAAGTACTATTATATTTCGAATTCATGTTCACTGAAAATTGTTTCTAGTAATGTAGAAAAGCCTTCCAAAGAATCTGTTTTGCTATGTATAAGTTGTTGTATTTTTTTCTGATTAAAAGAGGGTCTGCACTGTCGGGAGAATTTCTGGTTATTCCAAACAAAATACAGTGGAAAAATCCTCTGTTTCCACTGTTGAGAATTTTCTGATAAATTCCGAAACAACAAAAATATGAACAGAGAGCAATACTCTGCTTTCTGATAATTCAAAAAACACAAGAACAAAGCATAAAATAATACTCTACTTTGCCTCAGGATCAAAAACTGATCAAAATAATACTCTGTTTTTGACACAGAAAAATACTCTGTTTTTAACTCAGAAAAACAGAAAAATTCGTTCTCTGGAAACGGTGTTGCAGCAACACAGTTTTTTTTCCAGTTGTTGTAACTTGTGTTGCAGCAACGCTGTTCGTGGTGTTGCAGCAACGTAAATTTTTGACGTCAAGTATTTTTTGAGTTACGGTGTAACAGCAACGGGGATTTTTGACGTCAAGTATTTTTCGACTTACGGTGTAACAGCAACAGGCAAAAAGAAACTTCTATTTATAAAAATAAACTAAGTGCTAAAACTAAGTCTTCCTCACATATAGGGATCTTCATAAAACATTATGCTTAAGAGCATCTTCCTCTTGACAGAGGGATTACAACAGGAACGCTTCAGTTCCAAAAAACAACTATCTCAGAAAATTTCAGCACTGTTGTGCAATACAAAAAAAAAAAACTCTATTGCTCTACACTGCTGTGTGTTACAAAAGGACATTCAATCTATGTTTTTCTACACTGCTGTGTCTGCATTTTATATTGCGGGAAAGGGTCATCATTGCTTTAACTTGCTGATGAAGTCTTTGCTGCTAATGATTAAGAGATTTGATCTTTTGTTGTATTTCTTGAGTCGGTGGTGATGAAATCTATGACTGATAAATGCTGCTACGGCTCGAGAATGGTTCTTTTTCTGTTTCAGCCGTTATGCCCATTAATACGGTTGTTGAAAAGTAATGGTGTAGCGCTGGATCTAATCTTCTTCCTTCTGGAAACACACAAATAATTAAAGAGTGAAAAGATGGTAATGGCGGTGATTTAAAAGATCAGGAAAAAATGTGGGGCGCCGGATCACGACAAATGAATAAAGTAGATGCTGTTGTTCTGTTCACTGCAGTTGAAATTATAATTTCAACACTCCCCTTTAATTTCAACTGCTGGGTTATCAATCATACCCAGAAGTTTCCTTAAAAACTCAAAACTTTTCTGATCCAATGGCTTTGTCAGAATATCTGCAACCTGTTCCTGAGTCCTGCAATGTTGTAAAATGATTTCTCCATTGTTCACCAATTCTCTGATGTAGTGAAACTTTGTGTCTATGTGTTTCGTTCTCTTGTGGAATACAGAGTTCTTGGATAATGCAATAGCTGAGCTATTGTCACAAAAAATAACTGTTGCTGTTGCCCGCTCCTGGCATAGACTTCTCAACATTCTCCTCATCCAAACCGCTTGACACACTGCTGCTGTAGTTGCCACATACTCTGCTTCTACTGTAGACAATGCCACAATTGGCTGTTTCTTGGAAGCCCATGAAATGGCTCCTGAACCTATGTGAAAAATGTAACCAGATGTGCTTTTCTGGTCATCTACACTTCCAGCCCAATCACTATCTGTGTATCCAACTAAATCTGAACATTCTGAAACAGTATAAAATATGCCATATCTTTTTGTACCTTTAACATACCTCAGAATTCTCTTTGCTGCCTGCCAATGTGTTTCTTTTGGCTTCTCCATGAATCTAGAAATTAAACTAACAGCATACATTATGTCTGGCCTAGTTGCAGTCAAATACATGAGGCTGCCAACTATGTTCTTGTACACACTAGGGTCAAAATCTTTGCTGCTATCCTCTTTGCTGATTTTTAATCCCATCACTGTGGGAGTGATTCCTGCCTTGCTGTCCTGCATGTTAAATCTGCTCAACACTTCATTTACATATTTTTCCTGTGAAATAAAAATTCCATTTTCATTTTGATCTACTTCTATTCCTAAGAAGTATCTCAGCAAACCCATGTCAGTCATCTCAAATTCTTCTTTCATGACTGAATTGAAATTTTCAATGAGGTAGTCATCATTACCTGTAAAAATCACATCATCAACATATAACACAACAATTAAAATTTTACTGTCTTTTTCTTTGATGTAAACAGTGGGTTCTCCCTCACACTTCTCAAATCCGTTTTCCAGTAGATAGGAATCTATCCTACTGTACCATGCTCTTGGCGCTTGCTTTAGCCCATAAAGAGCTTTCTTCAATCTGCAGACTTTGTGCTCTTGGCCTTTCTTTTCATAGCCTAGAGGTTGCTCAATGTAAACCTCTTCCATTAATACTCTATTCAAGAATGCTGACTTCACGTCCATTTGGTAAACTTTCCATTTGTTTTGTGCTGCTATGGACAGTACTGTTCTTACTGTTTCCATTCTTACAACCGGTGCGAAAGTCTCCTCATAATCTCTCCCATACTGCTGCTCGTATCCCTTGACAACAAGTCTTGCCTTATGCCTTCCTATCTTTCCTTCAGCATTACTCTTGGTCTTGTAGACCCATTTAACTCCAATGACTTCTTTACCTTTTGGTAGCTCAACTAAATCCCATGTCTTATTTCTTTCTATGGCATTCATCTCCTCATCCATAGCTTCTATCCATTTCTTATCTTTAATTGCATCTTCGAAATGAATAGGGTCATCAACGTGACAATACAAAGCAAACAAAGAATTCATTCCTTCATCATAAATATCACTTAAATTTCTGAATTTCTTACTTCTTTCATTCGGTGTGCAAGTGCTTGTAGATGCACTTGAATTTTCCTCCTTGTGGTGTGCTTGGAGAAGCACTCTCATTTCTCCTCAAGGGTGTCTCTTGTTGTTCTGTTGTTGGCGCTGCTGTTTGGGGATGTGTTTCAGCCAACTCCTCATCATCATCATAATGAGACAAACAGTTTTTAACATTAACTGTTTTCTCTATGCTTTCATCCCAAGATTCCTCTTCAATAAATTGAACATCTCTGCTCACAAAAAACTTCTTAGTGGATGGGATATATTATCTGTAAGCTTTGGATTCTTCACTGTATCCAATGAAAATACATTTCTCCCCTTTGTTGTCCAATTTCTTCCTTAGCTGATATGGAATGTGTGCATAAGCCACACAACCAAAAACTTTCATGTGGGTGACTTCTTGTTTTCTCCTACTCCATGCTTCTTCTGGCACTTTGTTCATCACTACTTTTGTAGGACATCTATTCAAAATATATACTGCACAGTGTACAGCTTCAGCCCAATAATCATTTGGCAAATGCTTTGCTTTCAACATGCTCCTCGCCATATCCATAATTGTTCTGTTTTTCCTTTCAGCAACTCCATTTTGCTGCGGGGTGTACCTTGCTGTAAATTGCTTATGAATTCCATTTTCTCTACAAAAACGTAAAAATTCTTTGGAGATATACTCACCTCCTCTGTCAGTTCTCAAAACCTTGATACGCAGCCCACTTTGATTTTCTACAAGTGCTTTGAAATTTTGAAATTTTTCAAACACTTCACTCTTATTCTTCAGAAAATAAATCCAAGTCTTTCTGGTAAAGTCATCAATAAATGTTAGAAAATATTGGCTGCCTGCAAGTGATGGAGCTTGCATCGGTCCACATAAATCTGAGTGGATAATTTCTAAGGGTGCTTTTGCCCTTATGCTTTTTCCGGTTGGAAAACTTTCTCTGTGTTGTTTCCCCAATATACAACCTTCACAAAGGCTGTCTGGCTTTTCTATCAGTGGTAATCCTCTTACCATTCCTTTTCTATTCAACAAATTAAGACCTCCAAAGTTGAGATGTCCAAATCTCAAATGCCACAACCAATTTTCATCCTTTGGTACGCTTTGGAGAGCCTCTTATGTCACTGCTGCAATTACTTCTTTATTTTTCAGATCTGCCCTTATTCTGAGAGGGAACATCATGTTCCTTGTCATCTTCACTTCAGCAATACAACGTTTGCTGGGTAATCTGTCCATGATGGTGCATACATCATTCTTAAAGAAAACATTGTAACCCTTCTGAATAAGCTGTCCAATACTCAAGAGATTACACTTCATTCCAGGAACATAATAGACATCTGCTATGGTTTTCTTTTCACCTTTCTTTGTAAATATTTTAACTTCTCCTTTTCCCATAACAGAAATTTTACTATCAGTCCCAAGTGTGACTTGTGATTGCACACTCTGATCTAAAGCAGAAAACAGGGCTATGTTTCCTGTCATATGGTTGCTGCAACTAGAATCTAGAAACCATATATCTTCATTGTTTGTTTCAGCCATATTACAAACTAACAACACATTATCTTGACTGATATTTTCTCTAGTGATATTTGCACTAGATCTATTACTCATATCATGCTGCTTCTTCCTACATTCATTTGCATAGTGCCCATATTTTTTACAATAATAACATTGGACATTGGATTTTTCATACCTTTGTCCTTGAGCATGATGTTGTCCACTTTGTTGACTGCTGCCATGGCCTTGGTTCTGATTTGGATTCCTGCCTCTTCCTTGAACTTTTGTTGGACTGTTTCTTCTGCCTCTGTATTGGGTTCTGCCTCTTCCTCTCTTGTTTCCTCTCCCTTGACCTCTTCCTCTTCCAAATGACATCTGGGTCTTGAAGGCTTGCTCTAGAGATGAGTTTTCATTTCTACTCAACCTCTCCTCATGTGTTATCAGTGATGCATGAAGTTCATCAACTGAAAAATTTGAGAGATCCTTTGTCTCTTCTATGGTGGTGACAATCACATCAAACTTTGAGGGTAGGCACCTCAATAGTTTCTCCACAATCCTTCTTTCTTCAAGAGTTTCTCCATGAGACCTTATCTGTGTGACCAAACCAATTGCTTGTGTGAAGAATGAGTCAATATTGTCTGACTCCTTCATACGCAGGTTCTCAAAATCTTTCCTCAGCAACTGTAGTTTTGTTGTCTTCACTTTCTCCATGCCTTGATAGGTTGTCTTGAGAGTTTGCCATGCTTCTCTGGATGTCTTGGCTGCTGCTATCTTCGGAAACACACTCTCATGCACTGCTTGATATAAAAGTACAAAGGCTTTTGAGTCCTTCTTCTTATTGCTCTTCAACAGCTCTTTCTCTGCCTGAGTTAATCCAATAAACTCTTCTTCATTTGCTGGTTCTTCAAATCCATATTCAACAAGTTCCCATAAATCTTGTGAGGCAAACACGGCTCTCATGGTTATTGCCCAGTAGTCATAATTTTTCCCATTGAACTGTGGGAGCTGGGTATTAAACATACCCATGCTGGTGCTGGCCATTCTTACAATACTTGACTGTAAAAAAATCACTTAATTGTCTTCAACAGCTACACAAAAAACTAATCTGAAAAATACCTTGACAGTGTTTTCGCTCTGCTAGATAATTTGCTGCAGCAACAAATCTTCTTTCAGCTTCTTTGATGTCTTCAAAGAGCCTGGACTAGCTCCGATACCATGTCGAGAATTTCTGGTTATTCCAAACAAAATACAGTGGAAAAATCCTCTGTTTCCACTGTTGAGAATTTTCTGATAAATTCTGAAACAACAAAAATATGAACAGAGAGCAATACTCTGTTTTCTGATAATTCAAAAAACACAAGAACAGAGCATAAAATAATACTCTACTTTGCCTCAGGATCAAAAACTGATCAAAATAATACTCTGTTTTTGACACAGAAAAATACTCTGTTTTTAACTCAGAAAAACAGAAAAATTCGTTCTCTGGAAACGGTGTTGCAGCAACACAGTTTTTTTTCCAGTTGCTGTAACTTGTGTTGCAACAACGCTTTTCGTGGTGTTGCAGCAATGTAAATTTTTGACGTCAAGTATTTTTTGAGTTACGGTGTAACAGCAACGGGGATTTTTGACGTCAAGTATTTTTCGACTTACAGTGTAACAGCAACAGGCAAAAAGAAACTTCTATTTATAAAAATAAACTAAGTGCTAAAACTAAGTCTTCCTCACATAGAGGGATCTTCATAAAACATTATGCCTAAGAGCATCTTCCTCTTGACAGAGGGATTACAACAGGGACGCTTCAGTTCCAAAAAACAACTATCTCAGAAAATTTCAGCACTGCTGTGCAATACAAAAAAAAAAAACTCTCTTGTTCTACACTGCTGTGTGTTACAAAAGGACTTTCAATCTATGTTTTTCTACACTGCTGTCTCTGCATTTTATAGTGCGGGAAAGGGTCATCACTGCTTTAACTTGCTGATGAAGTCTCTGCTGCTCATGATTAACAGATTTGATCTTTTGCTGTATTTCTTGAGTCGGTGGTGATGAAATCTATGACTGATAAATGCTGCTATAGCTCGAGAATGGTTCTTTTTCTGTTTCAGCCGCTATGCCCATTAATACGGTTGTTGAAAAGTAATGGTGTAGCGCTGGATCTAATCTTCTTCCTTCTGGAAACACACAAATAATTAAACAGTGAAAAGATGGTAATGGCGGTGATTTAAAAGATTGGGAAAAAATGTGGGGCGCCGGATCACGACAAATGAATAAAGTAGATGCTGCTGTTCTGTTCACTGCAGTTGAAATTATAATTTCAACAGGGCGGTAACTAATGGCTTTTTAGGCCCCGATCTATTACTCCTCGTTTGGGGACCTGAATATCATCCAAGAGCTGTGCCCCTTGTTTCGTCACTCTCTCCAGCCATGCATTTCCACTTTGCAGTTGACAATGGCCAGAGCATCAATGATGGCCTCCTCCTGAACACACGAAAAACAGGTCGCACCTCTGGCGCCATGAAATCTTCCATGTCGAACCTGCGCCTCTCGCAACCCTTCAATCGTCGTCGGCTTGTAAGGGAAATGTTATAGTGTTCCTCTCCCTCTGGAAATAGGAACCCTCGACCCCTTCGAAGCGAGTCTCACATGACACATGGCATTCTGCCCCTTGCTTGACCAACCACAAACTCTTCACCGTCAAATGGTACAAAACCAAGGCCAAACCATATTTCAAGCATGTGGTACTTAAGGCAGTCCAGCGGTATTTAACAATCACCGATCCACTAAATCTCTGACTCCATCATACTCGTGAGAGAATATCCAAATCTAACAACCAAACTTCTTTGAGATTGTACATCTACAGATTGGATGGATCGATACCTTGCTTCCACTTTCATTTTTATGGTTTTTAGCATTTCTAGCCTGTTCGAATTCAAAATCTATCCCATGAGGAACACGTTTATAGATTTGATGGCTTCATGTTATCTATTTTCTATGGTTTAGAGTATAATTAAATTTGAATTAAAATTCAAGTTTAAATTCTATGAGTTAGTGAAAAAAAATTGCAGCATACCTTTTATACCTAAACGATATATATATATATATATATATATATATATATATATATATATATAATTTTAATTTTAGGGAAAAAAATTATATCATGTTTACAATAATTTTATCATTTTTTTAATCAATGTTATATATATATATGTATATATGTTGGTAGGGGACCTCTTTATTGGAATTGGCTACTTAAATTCTTTTACTAATTAATTTTTTTGATTAAATGATCTAAATTGAAAGATGCTAGTACTATATCAATAGACATAATTCACACCACTAATTTACTTGCATGTCTAAATCACATGTTTAAAGCACACTTAAATTAATTTTTTACAAAGAGTAATTACAAATTTTTGGTCATTCTTGGTTTCCTTTTTGATAATAAGATTTCTTGGTATTGGATTGAGGTGGTTGTTGGATTGAAGTGCGAGTGTTGTTAATATAGTAGCTTAATAGGTTTTTAGCACTACTATATGCAATCATTAAAGAAAATAATATATATAATTGGATTTGATATAAAAATTTATAATTTAATATACATTGATTTAATACAAAGAATTAGTGATTTAATACAAATATTGGGGTTGGATTGAGGTTAAAAAATAAGATTTATTTATCAGCAACTCATGCTCTTATCCATGTTCATTGATAGAAATACAAAGGCTTGATATTGAAATTCCATATATAGCTAGGAAAATGCTTCCTTACTATGGTGAATGGAAGCATTCTCTAATTTTCAACCACTTCCTTGGACTTGAAATATTGAAATTCCTTACATAGCTAGGAAAATGCCTCCTTACTATGGTGAATAGAAGCATTCTCTAATTTTCAACAACTACCTTGGACTTGAAATTTAATGCCCAAGTACTTAGAAACATCCTTCATGCTGGTCAAAATTTGTTGCCCTCAAGGTCTTATAGACAATGAATGTATAGATTTTGTTAACTATGTTTGTTCTACTCAATTTTTGAATTCTAATTGATGGCACCTTAAGGCTAATAGTTACCCTTTTCCCTAAAAATAACATTTTTTAGGTGACAATTAGTTATCTGAATTTATTTACTTAAATAGACATGTTTATAAAATAAGACAAACT
Source organism: Pinus tabuliformis (assembly GCA_031772625.1). Lineage (NCBI taxonomy): Eukaryota > Viridiplantae > Streptophyta > Pinopsida > Pinales > Pinaceae > Pinus > Pinus tabuliformis. The sequence goes on along the minus strand of CM062812.1, from coordinate 777,332,532 downwards.
ATTTTTTGATTACTACAATAGAAAAATTAATGCCTCTAATGAAAATAATACCTCTAATCAAATTTCAGTTCAGTCAACATCTTTTCTAAACTAATCAACTATAATACCAATTTCAAATTGGTTGGTTTCTTTTAAAATAAGAATATTTAAAAAATTATTTGTGAAAAACAATTTCATTGTGTTAAAAAATAAAAAATAATATTTCTTTGATATAAATTTTGATAAAGATTTCAATTTATTTTTCAAATAAATAAATATGAAAGAAAATTAAATCTATACGAGTGAGTGTGTTCATGCCCATATCAAATCGATAAAATCCTTGCTAGCATTCTTTTAAAACTTATATTCGGAATATATGAAAGAGGGCATCAATAGATACAATCCTTGCTTGCATTCTTTTAAAACTTAAATTGGAATTATATGAAATAAGGAAGCGAAATAAGTTTTCATTAGATTTAAAACTTACATTGGAATTATATGAAAGAAGAAAGAAAAATAACTTTTCATTAGATTTAGATTTTATAAGGCCAAACTGGGCTTCAAACTGGGCTTCAAATGTAACTGCTTTCTAGTACAAAAATGCTTTATGAAACTGATCAGATGGTGGCATACGAGATCTTTAATTTTATTATTTGAAAATTTGCGGTTGCAATTTGAAAATTTAATTTAATAAAAAGTTAATTTAGCGATAAATGCTAAAAAAAAATATTTGGGATTTTGTAATGTGAGAAATTATGTTCATTTTATTGTTAAAATATGCAGGATGTTCAAGGAGATTGATGTAGTCAAAGAAAATGGTTTATTTTTATTAACTGAAAAACAATAATGTGACAAGTATCTTCCAAAACATTGTCTTTAAAACAATTTTTTAGCTAGTAGATTGTGAGATATAAAAGAAAAATTTTATAATTTTTATTAAAAGCTATGTGAAATTATTGTGCATATTATTGTGCATAAAAATAAGTTTATTTTCTAATTCTAAGTTTATTACAATACTTTAATGTAATAGTTAAATTTATTGAGTTAAATGTTCCAGTTGTTGGATTGAAGTGTGAATCTATTTAATATAGCAGCCTAATAGGGTTTTAGCACTAAAATATGCAATGTTTTAAGAAAATAATAAGTAGTTTCATATCCATTGATTTGATATAACAATTTATAATTCAATATACATTGATTTAATACAAAATTTTAGTGATTTAATACAAATATTGCCTTTGAATTTAGGTAAGAATATTTTTATTGCAATGGATTCATAGATTTTTAGTTTTAAAAAAAGAATGTGGAATTTGATATACATTCATTTGATAATAATAACTTTTAATTTAATATACATTGATTTATAAAAAAAAGACAATGTTTAATAAACATTGATTTTAATACAAAACATTACTTTAACCTATAATGGTTCCAAATCATTTTAACATAATCTCTTTTTGGTCATTAACATTGTCATCAATACAATATTGTGTAGTTTAATATACATTACTTTTATATAGTAATTTGTACTCAATACAAAATTCTGTAATTTAACATATATTAATTTTATATACTAATTTGTAATTTAATATAAAATTCTGTAATTTAACATATATTAATTTTATATACTAATTTGTAATTTAATATAATATAAAATAATTTAATGCAAAACATTGTTTAGTATATAATAATCTTAGATGCTATTTTGTAATTTGTGTGATTTAATGTATAGTGATTAATCTACCCTAAATGTTATAAATAATAATTTAATAATGTGTTTAGTAATTAAAATTAACTAAGATAATAATTTATTGATAATTAATTTAATAATGCAATGTATTAATATATTGATGTTTAATATTTAATATATTGTAAGTTTGAAATTGAGGTTTAGTACAGTTCACATAATCGAATTTCCATCTTTCAAATCAATCTACGATAAAAAATCTTAGGGGAAATATTGTCAAGAAAATCATACAAATATATGAGATGGAATAGAAATAAATATGGACGAGATAGTGTTTGCATTAAATTTGCTAAAGGTGCATCATTCAAGGTTTGTCTATTAAAAATTAATTTTGTATTTCCAAATATTATAATAATATGCTTATTTTCATTCTACTAAAACATTTTTTGTCTTCTATGTTTTTTTTTGCCGCACTATTTATACTTATTATAATACTAGGGTTTATAATATTAGGTTATAATATTACTTCTAAATTTATAACATTAATTCTAAACCTAGGGTTTATAATCTAACATTATAATATTAATCCTAAGACTTATAGTGTCATGATTTATAATATTAATATTAGGTTTATAATCCTAGGGTTTAAAAAATTAATTCTAAGGTTTAATATTAATCATGTCCTTTATAATATTAATCTTAGAGGTGAAATTTATATAGTAATATTATTATTTACAAATACAATATTAGTGTTTATAATATTACTCTCAATAAAAAATATTAATTATATTTACATTTTAATTAAACATGGAAAAGGAAAACCAACCAAGGTCAAACATTAGTAAAACAAACTCAACCATGGTCAATTTGGTCAACTATGCTCATCCCTCTCAATCTAGAAAACTCATCATTCTACCAATTTCTAATGTCCAACTAGGGTAAACCCTGGATAGACAACAAAAAATATATGTTAATTTCAATGTTCTTTCCTCAATTTAAAGGGTTCATATTCCTCGGGTATAATATTATTCCGAGGGTTTATAATATTAATCCCACAGTTTAGTATTAATCACATGCGTTTATAATCTTGGTCAACCATGGTCCAATCTCACATTGTCAAAATAATTATCTCAATATGAAAATAAACCATTGCTAACCATGGTCAGCCATGGTCCAATGTTGCATTTTGACAAAGATTATCTCAATATAAATATGAGCCATCATCCAATGTCAGATTATGACAAATATTGTCTCAAAAACAAAACAAACATGGTCAACCATGTTTATTTCATGGTTTATAATATTTATCTAAGGGTTTATATACGTAAGATTTATAATATTAATCCCTTGGGTTTAATATTATTCCCTTGGGTTTATAAACCCTTGGTTTTTTAGTATTAATCCCTTGGGTTTATTATTTTCTTAGGTTTATAATATCAATCCGTTGGGTTTATTAATCTAAGGGTTCATATTCCTAGGGTATAAAATTATTCATAGGGTTTTTTAATATTAATGCTTGGGTTTAATATAAATCCCTTGTATTTATCATCATGGTCAATCGTGGTTAACGATTGTCCAACATCATAGTGTGACTAAAATTTTGTCAATATGAAACTCAACCATGGTGGAACGTCACACTATGACAAAGTTTGTTTCAATATGAAAATGGACCATGGTCAATCATGTTTATTTTAGGGTTTAGAATCTATAAATTTTAGGTTTATAATATTAATCCCTTGGGTTTAATATTATTCCCTTGGGTTTATAATACCTTGGGATTTTAGAATTAATCCCTTGCATTTATAATACCAAACCCTTGGTTTTTTAGTATCAATCCCTCATGCTTATTATTTCCTTGAGCTTATAATATCAGTTCGTTTGTGTTTATTAATCTAAAGGTTCATATTCTTAGGGTATACAATTATTCATAGGGTTTATAATATTAATCCTTGAGTTTAATTTAAATCCCTTGTGTTTATAACCATGGTCAACCATTGTCCAATGTCACATTGTGTCAAAGGAAATTGTCAATATGAAAATAAACCAAGGTGGAACATCACATTGCGACAAAGGTTGTCTCAACATGAAAGTGGACTATAGTCAACCATGTTTATTTTAGAGTTTATAATATTTAGCTTAGTATTTGTATGTGTTGGGTTTATAATATTATTCCCTTGGGTTTATAATATCTTGGGATTTTAGAATTAATCCCTTGTGTTTATAATATAAATCCCTTAGATTTATTAATGTGAGGGTTGATATTCCTAGGGTATAATATTATTCATAAGTTTTATAATATTAATGTGAGGGTTTAATATAAGTCCATTGGGTTTATATTCATGGCCAACCATGGATAACCATGGTACAATGTCACATTGTGACAAAGAACCAACCATCGTCGAATGTCACATTACGATAAAGGTTGTCTCATTATGAAAATGGACCATGGTCAACCATGTTTATTTCAGGGTTTATAATATTTATATTAGTGTTTATATACATTGGATTTATAATAGCAATCCCTTGGGTTTAATATCATTCTGTTGCATTTATAATAACTTGAGATTTTAGAATTAATCCCTTGTGGTTATAATATCAATACCTTAGGTTTATTAATCTATGCGTTCATATTCCTAGGTTATTAGGGTTAAATATAATTACCTTGGGTTTATATTTATGGTCAACCATGGACAAGCATGGTACAATGTCAGATTTTGACAAATATTGTCTCAATATGAAAATCAACCATGGTTAACTCTCGTTGACCATGGTCCAACTTTGCATTGTAAAAAAGTTTGTGTCAATGTGAAAACCAACCATGGTCAAATATGTTTATTTTAGGGTTTATAGTATTTATCTTAGGGTTTATACACCAAGGGATTTTAATAATATTCCGTTGCGTATAATAATATACCCTTGGGTTTTTATTAATAATCCCTTGGATTTATTATTCCCTTGGGTCTATTATACCAATCCATTGGTTTTATTAATCAAAATGTTCATACTCCTAGGTTGTTATAATCTTCATAGTGTTAATAATTAATTCCTTGGGTTTAATATAAATCCCTTTTGTTTATAATCATGGTCATCCATGGTCAACCATGGTCCAACGTCACATTGTGAATAAGATTTTCTTAATCTCAAAATCAAATATGGTCCAACGTCGCATTGTGACCAAGATTGTCTCCATTTTAAAGTCAATCATGATCAACAATGGTCAACCAAGGTTGAACATAACATCATGACAAATGTTTTCTTAATATGAAAATGAACCATGGTTAACCATGATCAACCATATTTATTTTAGGGTTTATAATATTTATTTTTCGATTTATATATGTCAGGTTTATAATATTAATTCCAATGGCTTAATATTATTTCCTTGGGTTTATAATACCTTGGGGTTTTCGAATTAATACCTTGGGTTTACTATTCCATTGGCTTTATAATATCAGCCCCTTGGATTTATTAATCTAAGGGTTGATATCCCTAGGGTATAATATTATTCATAAGGTTTATAATATTAATCATAGGGTTCAATATAAATCCCTTATATTTATAATCATGGTCAACAATGGTCAAGCATGTTTATTTTAGGGTTTTTAATATTTATGTTATGGCTTATATACATTGGGTTTATAGTACCATGGGATTTTAATAATTAATCCCTCATTTATAATATCAATCCCTTTGGTGTATTAATCTAAGGGTTCATATTTCTAAGATATAATATTATCCATAAGGCTTATGGTATTAATTCTAGGGTTTATATTCATGGTCAACCATGGATAACCATGGTGAAATGTCACATTGTGACAAAGATTGTCTCAATATGAAAATCAACCATGGTCCAATGTCACATTGTGACAATGATTTTGTCCATATGAAAATCAACCATGGTGGAACATTGCAATGCGCTAAAGGTTGCCTCAGCATGAAAGCAGACCATGGTCAACCCATTTATTTTAGGGTTTATAATATTTATGTTAGGGTTTATATACGTTGCATTTATAATAATAGTCCCTTGCATTTAATATTATTCCCTTGGGTCTATAATACCTTGGGATTTTAGAATTAATATCTTGCATTTATAATATCAATCCCTTGGGTTTATTAATCTAAGGGTTCATATTCCTAGGGTATAATATTATTCATAAGGTTTATAATATTAATTATAGGGTTTAATATAAATCCCTTGGGTTTATATTCATGGTAGACCATGGACAACCATGGTACAATGTCACATTGTGACAAATACTATCTCAATTGAAAACCAACCATGGTAATCCTTGGACAACCATGTTTATTTCATGGATTATATTATTTATCTTAGGGTTTATATACCAAGAGTTTATAATATTAATCCCTTTGATTTAATAATATTCCCTTGGTAATATTATTCCCTTGTGTTTTTAATATTAATCCCTTGGATTTATTTTTCCTTGGGTCTATTATATCATTTCGTTGGGTTTATTAATCTAAGATTTCATATTCCAAAGGTTTAATATTGTTTATAGGGTTAATAACATAATTCCTTGGGTTTAATATAAATTCCTTGGTTTTATAATCTTAATAATCCCTTGGGTTTGTTGATCCAACATGTTTATAACATTAATCCCTTAAGTTTTATAATTCTTTCGGTTGGTAATGTTAATCCCTTGGGTTTATATTATTAATACTCCCTTGGATTTCTTAAACCCTAATATTAAGAGTTAAAATTAGTAATAGTGTTTAATATTAATTCGTTAGGTTTATAATGTTTATCTCTTCAAGTTATTTATTGTTTAGGTTTATAATATTAATCATCCGTGGAGTTTATTGATCCGTAAGGTTTATAAATTATTTATTGTTTAGGTTTATAATAACTATCACTTGGGTTTACCAATCTTGGGTTTATAATATTAGACCCTTGGGTTTATTTGTTAATTCGGTTTATAATATTAATAATTTCTTGGGATTATAATTTTATCCCTTGGGTTTATAATATTAATAACCCCTTGACTTTATTAGACCCTTGAGTTTAAAATATTTATTCTTGCGGTTTATTAGTCCCTTGGGTTTTTAATATTGATCCCTTGGATTTACTAATTGACCGGGTTTATAATATTAAACTCTTGGTTTTATTATTCACTTTGGTTAATAATATTAATAATCACGTGCATTTATTAATCTCTTGTGTTTTTAATATTGATCCTTTGGGTTCGTTAATTAGTTGGTTTATAATATTAGTCCCTTGGGTTTACTAATTCATTGCGTTTATAATATTGAACCCTTGGGCTTATTGGTGCTTTGGGTTTATGATATTAGCCTTTGGATTTTTTTATCCCTTGAGATTATAATATTAATAAACTCAAGTTTATGATATTAATAATCCCTTGAGTTTATCATAGTATTATTATTTGTAAGAAATAGTATAATATTTTTTTTACTTAATTTATAACCTATATATAGTTGATACTTTCAATTTAGTTTAAGTAAACATATGAAAAATATTAAGAGTTATATTAATAAATATATAATAATTATTCAAAATATTAGTGAGAGATAAATACCTATTATAAATAATAACAAAGTAATATTATGTTGTTATTGATATTATATTATATTAGTAATAATGATATTAACTAATCATTATTAATTAATATGATATTCGATTTTAATAATAATATTAATTATTAATTGTAGTAATATTAATTAATGATAATAATCATGATAATAATAATTAATTAATATTTATCCCTTGGGTTTACTAATTTGTTGGGTTTATAATATTAATAATCTCCTCGGTTTGTTGATCCAAAGCATTTATAACATTAATTCCTTATGTTTTCCAATTCTTTGGGTTGGTAATATTAATCCCTTGGTTTTATTAAACACTAATATTAAGAGTTAAATTTTAGGCTTAGGGTTTAATATTAATCCCTTAGGTTTATAACGTTTATCTCTTCAATTTATTTATTGTTTAGGTTTGTAATATTAATAATCCATAGATCTTATTGATCCCTAGGGTTTATAATATTACTAATCATGTGGGTTTCAAATATTAATCAGAGGCTTTAATAATCCCTTGTGTTTTTAATATCGATCCTTTGGGTTTGTTGATCCCTTAGGTCTATAATATTTATACCTTGGGTTTACCAATTCCTTGGATTTATAATCACTTATAAATCCCTTGGGTTTATAATCCCATCAGTTTAATATTATTTCCTTGGGTTTATAATCCTTTGGGTTATTAGTGTTAATCCCTTTTAGTATTAATATTATTTTAGTATTATTTTTTCCTTGGGTTTATAAAGTCAATCCAATTGGTTTATTAATATAACGGTTGAACCATGACAAGGAATGGTTCAATGTCACACTGTGACAAACATTGTCTCAATATGAAAATACACCATGTTCAAGCATGGCCAAACATATTTATTTAAGGGTTTATAATGTTTATCTTAGGGCTTATAATGTTTGCTCTTGTTGAATGTTATTCGCCACAGTTTATAATCCATTGGGTTTTTTATATTATTTCCTTGTCTTTATTATTCCTTTTGCTTTAAAATACCAATCATGTTCAATCATCGTCAATCATGGTCAACCATGGTGAACAAAGGTCAATACTTGTTAGCCATGGTTAATATTGGCCAACCATGATCGATCATTGCTAGCCATGTTGTGTGAAATCAATCATGGTTAACCATGATCCAACATCGCATGGTAACAAAGATTTTGTCAATATGAAAATCAATCTTGGCAAACATGGTCAACCATTACCGTACGTCTCATTGTGACAAGAATTATCTCAATATGAAAATCAACCATTGTCAACCATGTTTATTTAAGGGTTTAGAATATTTATCTTTGGGTTTTTATAAATTGGATTTATAATACTCATCCCTTTGGATTAATATTATTGCCTTGGGTTCTGTGTTAATAAAATAAGGCAAATTTGATTTCTAGCTTTAAACATTATTAAAATGAAACAAATTGTTTTAAATAAACATGTATAGCAAAGGTTAGATTTTTCTTTAGACTTGAAGCCTTTTTTATATCTTCTTAGGAAATAATATCACATGAAATCATAACAAATACAATTCAAGTTTAAAAATCTGATCAAGAAACCCCGATAACCATATTTCCAATATAAAGCCTTTCTTTAACATCCAAAGTTCTTGAAAAGTTTTCAATTAAATAAAGGAAGTCTTAGGAAATATTATAAAAGTTTGGTCCCACCAAATCACACACAGGAAATATCAACGTATTGATATCGGTGATTTCAAAACGAGCACCATAACAAAATGTTGATATTCAATCTGTGATATCTCCTTCAGTCGAGTCCCCACTACTTGTCGCCCTCCTCGCATCTCGATTGGTAATCAATTGCATGCCTTTTGATATCATAGTTCGCATATTGCAAGTTTTATCTCTATAACCTGATACCAAAACACCAATAGGAAAGCCACCAACCAACCTTTTGTTCGTATTTTTAGTCCATTATAAGGAAATAGATTGATTAGAATAAATGATATCACATTTTTTAGAAGCATCACCTCAAGGATTTCACCGATAGCAATGCTCTCATATAATGACATGTTACAAAGCCACATGAACAATTATTTGACAATTAATGGATACTCTGTGTGATTTATCATCTCGAGATTCTTAATGATTTGTTATGATTTGGATATAATGTCGAAGGATTCTTTGATTAAATCATGCATTGAATTGAAAAGACTATTTTCCTTAACGAATTCTTGCCACTCATCCTTGTCTCTCTTCTTAATAGGTAAGTCATAACAAACAACAATTAGATGAGATGTCAATAATTATCAAAGCAAGGAAGAATTTTGTAGTTCAATCACAGACAATCTCACCTCCTAAAGAAAATGTGGAAATGTCACCTTTATCCACAAACACTACATGCACACCAGACAGAGGGAAATCCTCTTGGGAAATCATACATGAACTGTTCAAAGACAAAAATCTAAGGGACATTGAGAAGGAAAGTGCTAGTGCAGATGATAGAACTTTGGTTACTGAGGCTAGATGGGATGATTTGGCCAATTAATTTTTACATAAAATTGTAGCTCGTCCCAAAATCTTTCCATACACGGATATGGTGTGACCGGTCATCGACCATTTGAATATCACAGACATAGTTTTCATGACTCCAAAGTAGACAATCATCGGGTGACTCAAGGCCAAATATTTGAGGAAAATGTACCACTTGTCGTTGCTCCAGAGGAGGTATGACACCTAGTTTTTCTAGCAGTTTATGAAGGAGAACCAAAACCCAACATAGCTTATCATGTAATGGGGAAGGGACTAGAGAAAGTACAAACGCAAGGATAGGGGTATGTATTGAATAACTTCACTTCTTGGACCTTTCTCTCATCTTGCTGCCATGATATGTTGTTTATATGATTACCGTAATTCACAAATGTTCTCAGAAGAATGGGTATTGTTAATAGAAGTTACTTTAGATGGTTATATTATGGATTTGGAAAATATATAGTCTAATACTTTAACTGCCCTAATTCTAAGCTATAGACAAAAACACAATATCACTGATAAAGCTCTTCCCCCTTTCTTCATGAGTTCCTATATAATTGATGATATTTGTTTTTTATATTATTTTCCATCCATGGGATGGAAATGGACAATTCAAGACCCTACTCCCATTCATATCTACCATGATATCTTATGGGAATCCAAGTTTCATTCTCATTTTTACAAAATCTGTCATGGAATCATCCTCCCTGTTCACCAAGAGGTTTTTGGCAACAAATCCCCCAGACTCTCTGCAGAAGCTAATGATGATTAAATTTCAATAGGAAGGTGGTTCGAGGATGATTCATTCACCTATATTAGTATTTTTGGTAGTCTTGCCAATTCTCACATCTTACATCTTTTTTCCTTGATAAGCTACTAGCCAGGGAAATTTCATATAAGATTGATCTAGGTGGCTCCAGACAGATCCAGAACTCCCAGAGGATTCAAAAAGGGTCAAATTCAAAGTGGTTATATTTCTCCCAAACAAGCGCCAGATCAAAGTGCTCGTCGCCCTAATTCTGATGACGTGAATGACACTCAAATCTGAGCTCGTATGAGGGACATAGAGCTAGTCAAATTTTTGGTCAAAGTTTCCATGTGGGCCACGTTAAATGGTCCTACAAATTGACCGAGTCCCAGACATGGAATATGGCTCCCAGGGAGCAACTGAATTTGTTGGAGCATAATTTTTCTAATAGCCTTTATATTAGACAAAATCGAAAAAGTGACTTATATTGAATCAATATATATATATATATATATATATATATATATATATATATATATATATATATATATATATATATATATATATATATATATATATATATATATATATATAGGTGTCTCATCATGACCCCCGCCACCTCCATTGGACCCAAAATATATACTTAAAAAAAAAATTCATTTAAAAAATGGGTCGGCAGCCACGACAATGCCAGACCCTCAAACCTCCAACCAAAAATATACATATTGAATGGGGTGTGGGCCACCCTCGATACACCTGCCACCCCAATGGAACCATCGTGTACATCCAACCTACGTTATTTATGGGCTGGCGGGAATCGATCCCACCCAGTCACGTGGTCGACCCGCTCCACTGGAGGACCCACCAAACTGCCACACTCCAACATATTCACACTAAGGCACACCATAAACAGTTATGCAACACGTCACCCAAACGGTTATGTACTAATATGTGTGACTTTGAACAAAAACACCACACCAATTTTGGAAGGGTTGGGATTTGATTCCCCATCCTCCCACCTTTGGTGCCTCTACCTTAACCAATGTGCTAGTGGCAATTCCTTGGTAAACTTTGCCAACAAAAATATATTTAAACCTATATGTTCTCATTTTCACAAGGAGCAAATTTCAGAACCAAGATAGAAGAGGAATCCAGAACAACGGAACCATCAAGGGCCAGTATTCCAAACAAGTGGAACCATGATGGCATGTTTTTTGAGACAAAGTTTCTGTAGAGAATCTTAAGATGCTAAAAAGATTCTTTGGGAGGTAAAAATTCATTGTGTGATCAAGTTTACAGTTGTTTTTCTCAGATTTTCATAGGGAATGCAATGGAGAGTCAGATTTACCTACTAAGCAATAGATTTGCATATTCCCAATGGAGGATAATCTTCAAGAATCTTGAGGGAATCTTCCAGATTCCTTGGACGCTGAAATTTCCCAGATCCAGAATGCAACCAACTTTATGCTCATTCTTCTCATAATTTCATAAGGATCTCAATGACTAGATCAGTCTTATAATTTGAGTTGCAGATCTCTAGTCAACCAAAAGGAGGGAATCTAAGAGATTCTACAGGCCTAGATTTTGCCGACATCAGAATTCGACAAATGGATACTCGATTGTACACCTCTCGACGATGCAAAGTGGACAGCCAATCTTATGCCATGCGACACCATGATTTCGATGGTGCATTCAGATCTAGTAGTTGATTATTCCATTCTTTAGCCAACATCAGATTTGAGGTATATGAAGTTTTGTTATCATATACTTATTTGATCATTTGCTGAGAGATGTACTATGTTGTTTCGATACTGTCTTGATGTATGTTGCAGAATCTTTGTGTCTATTTCATGTGAGATGAATTCATCATGGATTATTATGTATGTTTTGATTGAGATCCCTTTGTTACCATGATTGAGGGATACTAATTATCACCATGGGTGTTTTGATTGAGATTCCTTTGTTGCCATGATGGCAGGATACTCATTATCGCCATGTGTGTTTTGGTTGAAATCCTTTTGATGCCATGATGGTAGGATACTCATTGCCACCATGTGTGAGATTATGTCATGCTAATAGGAGGTCTATTGTGAGTGATAGTTCCTGTAGAAGAGCATCTCGTGGAGAGACTTTTCCACTCATGTAGAGGGCACATGTCCTTGTATGATAGAAAAAATAGTCCATGTACATCTTCACCATATCCAGCACTGAATAAAGTGGCCAACACCATCTTGACACCAGGCCCGGAGACGTAGTCCACACTAGACGAACTCCATTATCAATGTCTCTTGTTTATGATTTTCTGATTGTCATTAAATTTTAATTTGTTTAAGCATGCATATATGTTCATTTATACTCTATTAAAATGAAATTCTAACTAGATCACGGAAGCAAAAGATCTTGGTGAAATCTATAAGTTGAGTCAACTCAAATCACAAATAGTTGGGAATGGTTTGACCAAAGTACTGAAGGATGCCAAGAAACCCATTTGGCATTCTTTTCCTATTTCTTGTGGTATTTATGCATTGGAAAATTTCACACATGCTCTTTTTGAAGTTGACTAAATTAAATCTTTGAAATTCCCAACCATCCCAAATAGATAGTATGATCCTAATGGAGTCGCAAGAGATGTCACAACATGGGCTAATATCAGACAATTCACAAGTGAGCGTGATAAATTTGATGACTTGTTTGAAATGGTTTTAGAGTACTCCATGATTGACAAGGTAGCAGTAGACAGACTAATTCCTGAGGAATTGATTGAGTTTAATCAATACAGTAGTTAGAGAATAGCCCATTTGTGAATAGATTTGTTGAGATATTATCAATAAAACAGTGAAATTTTAGAGACATCATCTTCCTCAATAAAAAATCCAATTATTTGTCAAAACTCAGAGATAGATACTTTAGTTATCAAGCAAACAAATTTCATGAAGATTAGGAGGAATTCAACCATGCCTTGTCAAACAAAGGGATGCAAGAGTTAAAAACTCTAGTTTACAAAGAACCAATTCAGATTCTCAAATATAAAGGTACAACCTCGTTTAATCCTAAGGCTCCAGAGAAACTAGTGTTGCTGAAGATATGGAAATTATCCCAGCATTTCCTACATCAAAGCTAGTTATAAAAATTGAAGAAATTCCTCCTTTAGATGTGTTTTACAGTCGTAAACAAAAATAAATTATGAGCAGACAAACAAAGAAAAGAAATATGGAACATGGCAAGGCATTAGTCTCTAATGAGATTCCTTTTGAAGTTCTTTGCAAAGGAGCCTAATCAGCTGCTGATGAAGAATTAAAAAAACTGTCACAGTTTGGAGGGGCGTATCCCAGTGCAAGTATTGATAAAGCAATAGATGTTCAACTACTTGTAAAGGAGAAGGATAAAAAGATTGCTCAATTAGAAAAAATCCTGCAAAAGGAAAAGTCAGGTGATAGAAAAACAATTGTAATCAAATCTTACTGAATTACATAAGATTTTCGATGATTTGAAACTACAATATGAGTATGATAACAAAGATAAAGATGCACAGATACAATAGCTACAACAAAAGTTGAACTAGTTAAAAGAGAATCCATAAATTAATGAAGTCAAGAAAGAAGCAGGAGAACTCAATACACTCCTTGCTAAACAACAATTTATCTTCTGCCATAAATTAAATTTGATTAGTTATTTCTGTAAGTCCAGTGATTCCTTGGTTAATCAATTATCCAAACTAATGAAATTTTATGAAGAAGTTGATGAAAATATTTTTGAGCATATAGATTGGCAAGATAGTGCTGAGAGAAGATTAATTGATCTTACTCGAATTTAAGAATCTCATAAAGATATTATTTCTGGTGACAAGGAAATAAAGGTAAAGCAAGCAGAAATGGCCATCATCAAAGCTAGAAACCTTGCTTCTAATTTCACTGAATATATCACTGAATACCTATTGCAAGATAATTTATTCTAGGAATGCCCATAGGATGCTTTACAGGATGTCAAATCTCTGACGAAATAATTGAAAGAAACATCAAAGAAAAAGGTTGAAGATATCAAGATTTTTTCAAAAGTAAACTTCGAAAGTGATTGAAATTTCTTACTAAAGCCACATAGTCAATGGATTAAGCTAAAGTGTATTTCTAATGCGACAACTCATCTTCTTCACACACTGAGTGATGCAGTCTTTACAGGACAGATGCGCATGCAACTGACTCATCCACTTGAGTTAAAACCAATGACAAACATATGTGGAATCCGAAAGCAAATGGAAAATCAGCCTACAACACAGTCATGAACTTATTGTTACAACATAATGCTATCTTCGTCTTTAATTTATCTTAGCTTAGTTTGTTGGATATATTTTAACATCTTTATTTTTTCTTTAATATTTTTGTAATCTTAATAGACTATAAATCCCCTTCATGTCATTAGAGAAGGAGTTCTAAATTTTTGATAGACAGCTTTGAAGTTGCACTATTGTTATTCCATAGTGATCTATAGAAGAGCTAAACAAGAAGCTATCTTTTTTCATGAACGGAGTCTTTATGGATCAGGTACTATTATCTTTATGTGGCTACTATTTTTCAATGAGATAGATAGTGAAGTTTCTATAGGTTGTTTCATTATATGTATTTTTTACAATGAGTCTGACATTGTGACTATTGATGTGTAGGATTACATATTTTTAATCATATATGAAATAACGAGATCTTATATGTGATTGGTTCTAATCAACTAATTTAATTAATTATTTAAATAAATTAGTTTATCTATTCACTTTCTCTTCATAAAGTGTTTAATGATCTATATTGTTGTATACTTTATGAAATATTCTATAGATCACATGTAAAAGAATATTATCTCGAGAGATACATAGAATATGTATATTTATTAATATCATATTTTTGTTTTAAATGACTCCATTATTCTCATTCTATTCCACCATTCATTTATATATCTTTGAAGGGAAATTGGTCCCACTATCCCTAGTCGAAGCCACAAATTCCGACAGAAACAGAGTTGCTTTAAGTTCCCGATCGGGTGGTTTTCCTTGATATTGAGGTAGAGATTTTCAAGCCTTCAATAGGTTTATAGTCCCGGGGGATTTTAAACCTCAAGGGACTTTAAAGTCAACTATAGCCAACCATTTTTATTTCACTAAAAATGTGTTTATTTGAGGGTTTATAATAAACCCAAAAACAAAAAATAATTATTTTATATTTTTTAATAAATAATAATAATAAATTAATTATTGTTAATTAATTTTTATTAATTAAAAATGAATTAATTAATTAATGTTATTATGATTTAATTAGTTGTTGTTATTATTTAATAATAATTATTTGATAAATTAATTATTACTAATAAATTACTATTAAAATAACAATATAATTTTTAATATCATTATTATTAATCATCAATAATATAAATTAAAAAAATATATATTTTTAATAAATACTAATAATAAATAATTAGTTATAACATTAATTACTTTAAAATAATACTAATAATATTTTTTTTGTCGGTAAAATAAGTTGCATTGTATTATCATAATTTCAGAAACAAAATACATCATCAGATTATCTGAGTACACCACTGCTACCAAATTATGCAAAATAACACGCTTGAGAGCTAACAAGAGTTCTTCTCTGGACAAGATTGAGGCTGTGAAGAAGCCAAAACAAACCGTGTCATTGGTTATTTTCAAACCAAAAGTAGCACAAGAAGATAATTTTCTAGAATTACACATTACGGGGGTGGGTTGGGGGGAAACAGTAGTAGGGCTGAAAAGAATGCTACTCGCTCATGCGTGTGGTAATCAATATTTTCCACTTGCATCTCCAATGCACGAAGGTTGTCATTTGTTTGCCAGAGTTGTCACCGAAGGTTACCTATGGAGTCCAAGGTATCATTCTGCGTGTGTTGGAGGTCATTGATGTAGGCCACTAGTTCATTCTAGTCACCATAAATTTGTTCCATAAGGGTCTCCATGCTCAGATGGAGATTGTTTAATTCTATCGCAATGGAGTCCAGGGTCGTTGGGGCCTCTATGTGGCCCAAGCAGCAACATAGGGATGTAGCTACCTCAGCATCAAAGTAGTAGCTCTGGGTCAACTCTAAGCCTGAACTGGGCACCTCATGCAGGGGATGGTTTTCCATATGATGACTGAGCCCCCCTCTGCGAGTGCGACCTCTTTGTCTTGGCATATAACCCACTCCTCCTCTGCTAGTTGCATCACTACGGGGATGAACATGGTTTGCCCTATGCAGGCCACCACACAAGTCTAATATGAACCAAACATAAAAATACACTACTTACCTTCCTGGCATCACGGTTCACTGTATACCTGGTGCAATTCCTGTACCCCTGCCCACTTGTTGGTGAGGTGGGGGGCACGCTACCAGTCTCAAAAGTGGACGAGCCACTCCAAGGTGAGAGCCACAACCCAAATTATCTGCCACACTGCCTCTCCAAAGGATAAATATCATTCCTGATGTAGACCCTGACTGAAGTAGGGGAAGCGAGATCCCACCACCCACACTCTTCAACTCTAGGAATTTAATTTTCATCACAAAATTTGTTACAATTCTCTCTCATATCCCATGGCTAGAATGCTTGCAGGTTTTAGTCCCCCGCATACCCACCTGCATAGAACTCATCTTGAACCATCTCCCCAAGCCTTCATTTGAGCCAGTATGCCAATACCTCACTACTCTCCTACAGCAAACACTTCCTCCTCATCACCCAACAGCTACAAATGGCCACTCTCTTACCTTTTTTGCACATTAAGTAACACTCGTTGGAGGAGCCCAGGTTCCAACAACCTTTATGATGTTCGTGTTGTACCTGGATGTCTATTTGGCTCCACACTCCAATGCTCAACCACCTGTTGCGATGATATGACACCCTCGTCGGCGAATAATAATAATATTTTTATGATAACAATTATTTTATAATAATCTTGTTATTATTATTCTTATTATATATTTATAAATATCAATATTAATTTTATGATTAATATTACATTTAACCATTAAAGTTTATTTGTGTTTTTCAACGACATTTACTAATGGGGCTAGGTTTATAATAATAAGAATCCCTAAGGTTTGTTAATCCCTTCGGTTTATAATATTAATAATTTTGTCTGTTTATCAATCCCTTGGTTTTAAAATATCAATCCCTCGTGTTTAAAATATTAATTTTTGTGTTTAGAAATCCCTTATCCTTTTAAAATTGATTTCTTGGGTTTGTTGATCACTTAGGGGTATAATATTTGTCCCTTGGGTTTGCTAATTCCTTGGGTTTATAATATTAAACCCTTGGGTTTAGATATTAATAGTTCTTTGGGTTTATAATTTAATCTCTTGGGTTTATATTATTAATAATCCATTGAGTTTAAAATATTAACTCTTAGGGTTTATTAATTCCTTGAGTTTGGTTAATCCATAGGGTTTGTTAATCCCTTGGTTTGTTATCCATAGGGTTTATTATTTCCTTGAGTTTATAATATTAATATTATTGTGAGTTTATCAATCCACTCAGCTTAAAACAAATTTCCTTTGGGTTTAAAATATTAATTTGTCGGTCTATAAATACCTTGTGTTTTTAATATTGATTGCTTACATTCGTTAATCGCTAAGGTGTATGATACCTATCCCTTGAGATTACTAATTTCTTTCGTTTATAATATAAATTCTTGGATTTATTAGTCCTTTGGGTTTAAAATATTAATAATTCCTTAGGTTTATAATTTAATCCCTTGGATTTATAATATTAATGATCGCTTGGGTTTGTTAATCGCTTGATTTTAAAATATTAATTCCCAATGTTTATTAATTCCTTGGGTTTTCAATATTTATCCCTTTAGTTATTGAACCGTTACGTTTATGACCTTTATCACTTGGGTTTACTAATTCAGTAGGTTTATAATATTAATATGGGTTTACTAATCCCTTAGGTTTAAAATGTTTGTTAGGGTTTATTAATCCCATATATTTTTAATATTGATTCCTTGGGTTTGTTGATCCTTTACGTTTATAATATTTACCCCTTGGGTTTATAATATTAAATCTTTCGGTTTATTAGTCACTTCAATTTATAATATTAAAATTTTCTTGGGTTACAATTTAATCCTTCCGGTTTATTAATCCATCGAGTTAAAAATATTAATTCTTAGAAGTTCTTAATATCTTCACATCAATATCTAAAACACAAGGAATTAATAAACCCTAAGACATAGTATATAAAGGTTTAAACCTTATAGTTTATAATACTAAACCCTACGGTTTAAATTTTATTATATATATATATATATATATATATATATATATATAATACATTTTAGTTTAAAATATAATGTATATATGGTTAATAATATTAATATACTTCAAATAATTATATTGAGAATTATATGAATAGATATATAATATTAAATTTAATATATAATATAATATTAATAAATATATAAATATTGGATGTTGTAATCCCTTAAATTTTTAATAACAATAATTTTTTAGCTTATTAAATTCTTTGATTTATTTATTAGTATTTCATATTAATACGTTAATAATAATATTAAAATGATTAAATTAATATTAATATTTATATTTATATTAATATTCTAAATTGAATAAATTAATATTACAATAATTATAATATATAAAATTTTATCATATATGTTACTTTAATCTACAATATATATTTAATATTTCTAATATATTATAATATTACTATATTATTATAATAATATAATATTTTATTATTAGTATATTATTACAATATAATTATTACTCTCTTTTTTTTAATATATATAATAACATTGGTAAGAGATAAATAAATATTATTAATAACAACCATATGATATTATTATATAATATTAATTATAGTATAGTTTGAAATATAATTATTAACATATATATATATATATATATATATATCTTAAGAATTGCAAATAGTTAATTTTAAATAGTCACGCTTATATTATATCTCTAATAATTATTAATATGGTTGATATAAGCCTATCGGCATATAACAACCACATTTGTAAATGTGGTTGTGCTAGTTTTATAAAATTATGGTGGAGACACATTTCTTTATATTTTAAATTCACTTTTTTATGATAAAGAGCCCAACAATATATAAGAAGAGAAACACAAATAATAAAAAATAACTGTAGGAAAGTGGAATAAGTAGACATGCAGCGATAGCCAATCTTATTTGGGTTAAAAAAATGTCAATTTAAATAATGGAAAAGCCACATCGTACAAGTAATAGAATATGTAATGGTGCATAGAAAAACGCAATAGAGTATGTAAGGGAACAATTAAAGAGAATGCACATCTACATATTTGATGGCTTCATGTCTTCCTTCTCATTCCATTTTTATGGTTATCAACATTAAAATTCAAACTTATATTTTATTAAGTATGGAAAACAAATTTGGAATATGCCTCTATCATATGGATCTTTTTAGATTTTAGATTTTTTTATTTTTGGTGGAATTGAATTATGTCTAAAATTATCTCATTTAATAATTTTATTTTATTTTTTTATAGATTCCATAATGTTACATATGTTCAATTGATTTCAAATTGATTTCTTCCTACCTTCACAGCCTTTGCATATATATAGAGAGAGATAGAAAAAAAGAGAGAGACATAGGCACACAACCATCACCAACTTCCTTTGAGTCAACAATATGACAATCTAGATACTAATGATAAAATATGCATTGGAACTATCAAACTTCTTTAAAATAAAACGCATATATAGGTAATTGATGGCTTGATGTCTTCATTCTCTTTCCACTTTTATGGTTTTAATTATAGTTACCAAATTTAAATTAGAATACAAATTCAAATTCCATTACATATGGGAAAAATTTTGGAGTCACTTTAAACCATAGAAAATTTAGAATAGAAAACTTTAAAAGTTTCCATTATGTTATATATGTTGATTTAATTTTAAAAAAGGTCATAGTGGAAGATGCATTTCCTTATTCGTCTCAATTATTTCAGAGCATAAAAAGTGGAGGACTTGACTCACAAGATCTTTTTTTATTGATAGGACCTAAATGGGCAATTTTAGGTCTTAAACCTTACGACATCCATTTTGACTCAATAAATGGAATTTTTTTGGGGTAAAACATTGTTACTTAACTGCCACACATTTTTGTGTTGTTCTACACACAAAAATCTTTCAAAATGCACAATAATCACCTCAATCAGTGTTTGTATCTAAAACTTTTGTCATTTTGAGGAAGACTTTATTGTTTTCACCACCATAATTTTAGAGGCTTCCATGTGAGCATGATTATACATTGAAAATTGGATAGCCACATGATATGTTTTCGTATGATTAGTGTTGTTGTGCTAAGAAAAATTACAGATTCATAAATATGTGATTTCTTATTACTCCTTGTGATGAGGTTTGATTAGTTGTTTATACATACAATGTGGTAAATTTCCTTAAGTTTTAAAAGACATTCATGACCAAAATAGCTTCAAAAAGAAATACTGAACATCAAACATGTAGAGTGCAGCGAACTATCAAAGAGTCACAATAACACAGTGTTTTGATGGAGTTCACCCCTTCTGGGCTACATCTCCTTGGTCGAGCTTCCATGGCTTGGGCCTCAGTATTAGCTCAATTTGTCAAAAATAATGTTTTCAAATCTCTATGGCTCCTGATACCTGCACCAATGTGTTCAAAATCTTGAAACTATCCAACACCTTTTTATGAGCTCAATTTGGTCAAAAATTACTGAAGATATGCTTCATTCAATTTTTCCTTAGGAAACCCGCCTAAAACTGGAGAAGACTCCAGTTAGCATAATCAAAGTTGGAAGTTCCACTGAATCTAGCGCACCTCTGAAGCTGCTACCAACATAGTAATTCATATTAATTAAGGCTAAACCAAGTCAGTGGCACTAATCACGCTTAACCGTTTGGCCCTCGCCCAAGGTTTTATAGTGCGATTGTGTGGAGAGGGTGTTGGCCCGTAGGGTTAGCTCCCTCTGCTCATGTCGTCGGCTTTGTTATCGGCATAAATAAAGTACCAGTGACCTCTGTTTAAATGCGTTTTTTAGTGGTTCAATGGTAACATATTGGAGTTAGGAGGGGGAGGTCACGAGTTTGACTCGCCCTCTACCTATCCCTTCATATATTATCTAAACAAATATATATGTGGATTTATAACTTTAGAATATGTGGACTTTGACCATACCAGATTATTGTTTAAATATATGCGGATTTGTATAGTTCGAAATTGTAATGTTTAATATTTGATATTTAATATATATATATATATATATATATATATATATATATGACAATTTCCATATAATATTCATCATGAACCATAATTCCACTTTGGAGGACATTAGACAATTTCACCTTCACACAACCAAACTGGCGAATCCTGAAGTGACACTTGTGATAGCCTCATTGGGTAAAAACTGAAGACGATTCCCATCATGTTGATTGTACAACCATGTCATCATTCTGTCATGTTCTACAATTTTTTTAGTTGTTTAAGAAAATGAACAACATGCTGTTTCTCCTTAATCCGGACTCGATTTTCAGTGAAATGAATTGCGTGGTGATCGTCTTGACAAGATAGACACAGTCATTTAGGTTTTGAGCTAGTATGAAAACTTTGATTTTTGAGCTAAATACTGAGTGCCTAATCATTCCTTCCCACTAGAACCCTTTTAGACCTCGAAAGGTCAGTATAATATGATAAGTAGATAAGGGTACAACCCCCTCACCTTTCCAAGCTCGATCCAGTTGGCTTTTGATGAATTTTTTCCTTAAGATCGTCTCTAAGGAAATCAACATTCACTTGCCTTAAGGACCCCATTCTTCTATCATGGATGGCATCTTGTTGAAAATTATTCAGAAATTCTATAGCAATGCATTCAAAATGTGAAATCTACACATTCTCTCTTTATTCAACAACTTGAAGCCCCTTTTTGCAAAACTGACCCCAACTTGCACCCTCGACTTGAAACTTGTGATTGACATAATACCTGTACTTATATTTTCACTTTTTAATTTGATCTTGCACTATTTGTTGCACCATTTTTTGTTATTCATAAAAACTCATGGTTTCTTCCATGTTGCAATCAAAAGTAACATCCTTGTTACCAAGAAATATAATGGAAATGGATGACAAATTTCACTACTTGGTTTACATGACTCAATCCCAATTGTACATCTTGAAAGTATGAAATTTTCTAAACATAACTTTCATGTAAGGCATAATGATGGCTGAATAGAACAGTTATATAACCAATAGGCCTAGAAGGAATATCAATGAACTTGCTGCTTATACCTCTTTTGTACCTTCAAACCAAGTGAAATTTTTGACAAGTAACCATCTAATGAAAGTACATGGATCACTGCAACTTAATCTTTACACCATGGAAATCTTCTGAATGAAATAAGATGGTGAAGTTGCTTGCAAAAACTTGAAACTCTAATGAACCTTTCAAGTTTGAAAGAGCATAAAAAAGAATTGAAATGATCTTTTTGTTTGAAATAACACATGGCTCTTGTTGTTTGCCTCCCCACTAGAAGACTTTTCACACACATGACAATGAATGCCAAGGAGATTTGAAATAAGAAATGTTAACAACTACTCCTCCAACATTGGGCTGCTCCCAATAAACCTCTTATCAAAATGACGATCTTGGCCATTTACTAATCAACAATGGCATCCAACTTGGAAAGGATTACCTTCAACTTGCCTCCTCTAATATCATGGCCCAAATGCATCAAAGAAGTGAAACCCATCTTATATTTTGATATCTTCAAAACATCAAACAATTTTCCTTCATAGATGATATGTGCATAAGAAAAATTTCTAAACATGTTTATGTCACACAAGTGAACAATTTCTTTAAGAAATGACTCTTTTTTTCCATAGTTAAAATACATATATGTAATAGAAGTGCTACAAATAACATAAAACATTAAAATCCATACAAACCATTCTTGTTTGGTGTTATGTATATTGTTACACTGACCTCTTTTTACAACTTTGCATTGGAGAAAACTACTCCTTTTGTCCTCTTTCTTGAAATGCTCACCATTACTCTTTGGAACCATAACTATCGATGCACAACATGGCGTAAGGTATGAATGTAAGAGAATCCTCTTGCTGCAAAGATATTTAACGTGAAGTTTCTTTCTACTTGAAGGACGATTCTTTCAAAACCTAAAATACTTCATCACTCTGATGAACTCAACAAACCAAATCAAAATTGAATCTTGCATTACATGCAACAACATTTTTCATAAATAAAAGCTTGTAGATTTAATCTAGAAAGCATTTGAGATAAGTTGGTGTTTTTTCGCAATGAGTGAAGAAGGTCGATATTCGTCTGATGGCTCTGCAATCCTTGTCCTCCAACTGCTTGTTATAGGTGGAAACGGTGTGGAATGTCGGTGAAATGGAAGTTTCTCAGACTACTCAGGGAACCCTAAGCTCTCTGATGGTTCATTTCGGCTTCACTGCTTCTTGCAGAGGGATCTGCCCTTCGCCTCCGAATCAGATGGGAAGGCCATCCTCCAGGACTGCTGACTCCTCCACACTACTTCGAAATGCTGGATATTCATCTCCAGCGGTTTATACAAACATAGACTTGCCATGTCTGGAAACTGTGGGTATACTATGTAAGGAAGGACGGTTGAAGGAAGCATTGGAAATCCTTCATTTGATGGACCAATGAGCGATTCAGCCTAGCATCAGGACAAATGCCTTGTTTTTTCAAGGTTGTACGAATATGAAAGCGCTAGCAGAAGGAAAAGTTATGCAGGCCCACTTGATCCAATGTGGATTGGAGACAAAAATTATTCTGGGTAACTTTGTTTTCAACATGTATGCAAAAAGCCAACACATGGAGGATGCGCGGCAAGTGTTTGACGAAATACCCCTGGCAACTACTGCACTCTTCCACATGAAGCAGTAGTATTGCCAGGATCTGGAGCTGGCTGTGCAGTCCCGCGATCTCACTGTTTCAACCTCGATTCCTGATTCAGGCAGCCGAGATCCTATTCATCTCCAGCAAGAGAATTTTGAGATTCAAATAATTCTTTTGACAGGAAAAACCCTACTCCTTGGGGTCCAGTTGTCTTCCACAGTGCGCCATCTCTTAAAGATACTCAAATAGAGGTTTGGGATCCCTTCCTCCCTTCTGCGACTCCTCTTTGCAGGTAAGCAGCTTGATAACGATCTGCCTCTTTCCTTTTATAATATTGAAATAAATGCCACAGTGATCCTATCACTTCGACTAAGGGGAGGTACAGTTGGGAAATCCTTTGCCTCCAAAGGTTTTTCCTACAAAGATGCAGTACATGCACAGTGTGCCAAGAAGTCTGCCCAAGTTGCCGAGGCCACCAAACGTTTCTTGGTGGACAAAATGGAGGAAACCCCTGCCATTGAAATCTCTCATCCATCTCTGGATGATCAATACCAGACATTTGCAGAAACAACCCTCATTTGCAGATTTAATGGCCTATGGCCCCACACTATTGATCTATACCAGTGGATCCATTCCAATTGGACCAACGACTGCAAATTCTTCCTCTGCTTGAAAGGCTTCTTTATTGTAGCCTTTGCCTTCAACGAAGATTACCAGAAAGCCTTAACGGGAGGCCCCTGGTTTTGGGGATCAACTGGACTCTTCCTCTCACCCTGGTTCCTAGACTTTGACCCCTCCACTACGGTCATCACCAAGCTTCCTATCTGGGTTAGGCTTCCAAATATCCCTGTGCATCTATGACATTTTGTTGTCTTTCAAGGAATCGGGGACACCGTAGGCCACTTCTTGGCTACATATACCTCAAGGGTGGAGAAAGGAATATATACCTTTGGCAGAATTTGTGCAGAAATAGACATTAGTAAAGGGTTGCCAGATCAGATCATCCTCAAAGTCGGGGACTTCCATTGGACGCAAACTTTGGACTATGAGAACACAGCCTTCAGGTGTCACCATTGCCATCAAACGGGGCATCTCCAGAACTCATGTGCATCGTTCTTCGACAAAAAGAAGAATATCACTCGCAAATCCAAATCCAAGAGTTGGAAACCTTGTGATATACCCCCTATGGATGACATCGAGTCCTCTAGCTCTTATGAGGAGGACATTGAAGTGGAAGAGGAGAATTTGGAGCAACTGAAGGATGCACCCTCAGCCCGTGCTGACGATCCTTTTGTGCCTCTGTTCTTGCAAAAACATTCTCATGAGTCTTCACCTTCTGATTCAGACAAGGAGTCTCCTCCTTTAGCACAGAACAATCTGCAAGTAGTTTCGGTCCAGGCAGGTCAAAATGGTTGGGTCAAAGTCAGTAAAAGGAAAGGTAAAAATGTAGATTGGAAGATTCTGCCCATACTGGGTAGACTCCCTAGACCAGCTCGTTCCTTCTGTCCTCTCTGTCATCTTTTGCTTATGCCGTGGTTGCTCTTTGGGACCGAGGTTGATATCATATCATTTCCGGCTCCCTTGCTCTTTAGTTTCGCTTCTCTGAAAGCTTTGATTGTACCATATGTCCTTTCTTAATAGAATTAGTCTTATTCAAAAAAAAAAAAAACAAAAAAAACAAAAAAACAACAACAACAACATTTTCATAAATAATACAATCATTTGGCTTGAGCATGAGAGGTACTAAACTTTTACTAGAATTCACTGGCCTTTTTGCCTGCCCTGCATTAACCACTGATAAGTTTAGCTTTTTGTGATGGCCTCTAACTATACACTCCACATTGTCCTTGAACAAGTGATACTTGTTTTCATGGTGGTAAAAGACTGTTTTTCGATCATACAAATATGGACTACCCAATGCCACACCTGAAATATCAAGCAGTACCATATCTACCTCTACTTCATTAAAAAAATTCGCATTGATTGAAAACTTAAACAAACATTTTATTGTAACATGTAAACTGGTGTCTCTTGTTATCCATCCCAAAGGGTATGGTTTATGGTGAGGTATAGTTTCAAGATTCAATTTTTTTACTAAGTTTTCAAAGATTATATTCACTTGTGACCCATGATAAAAGAGTGTGTCAATCTTGGTGTGTTTAGATATGACCCTAACGTGAAATAACTCAATTCGTCTATTTTCATCTCGAGTAGTATTAGTGTTACATTCTTGTGAACTAGTGCTTGCAATATCTTGTTTTCTTTTGATTCCCATGATAGTGATTTTGTTTTCATCACCTGATTCATAACCAAAATCTTCTTGAGTGATAGCAATTGTTTTTTGTTTCCCTTTATTATTGAGAATATTTGGTCTCATTTCTAGATGGAGTTTCTAGTGGAGTTTCCAGCAATGATCCTCATTATGTCCCTGTTTTGAATAATGTTTACAGATAAATTTCTCCCCTTCTTTCTTCAAACTTTCAATTTTCTTCCCTTTCCATTTTCCTCCTTTCTCTTTCTCCTTACCCTTAGGTGGATTTGTATTACTACTCCCTTCATAAGTTTTCTTTCCTCTAGATTCAAGGTGCGTGGTTTGCACACATGCCTCATCTAAATTGTTTGGATTAAACATAAGAATAGTGTGTTTAAGATAGGAATCTAAACACGCAATATATTTCACCAGCGTATCCTGGGAATTTAAATTCAATCCTAATAACAAAGCCCTTTTCCTAAACTCCTGTTCATAATCTTTGATTGTTTGGCCTTTAAGATTCCTAAAATTCTGCCAACTCATAATGGCTTTTTCAATATAGGCTAAAGGATAAATTAATCCAAACAAATTGTAGAAACAAATTCAACTGAATTGATGGATATCTTACCATGGATTCTCATTTCCTATTGAGTCTTTGCTTCCAACCAAACTAGTGTAGCTCCTTCTAGTCTCAATGAAGCCAACTGGATCTTTATGTTGTCTTTTGGAAGGTTCTGAATTCTGCAGTATACCTCCAAATGCATTCTTTCCTTTTGAGGTTTTGGAATGAGTATGGGAAGCTTCAGTGGTGGTAGTGGAATATGATTATGTGTGAGATGGTGAAGATGTTGAGGAATATGATGAGGATGATGGAGATGGAGGTGTATTTCCACAATTCGCTTTGGAATCCTTGTTGTCGTCCTTTCTTTTCTCTGAGCTTCCTTCTCCATGTGGAGGTTTAGAAATATCTCCAACCATTCTAGTGTTCCTCTCTTCATAGAGTACTTTAACCATATCATTCAAAGTATAGAAATATTTCTTGAATTATTCCTCTTTCGAAGAGGGACCTTCAAACTATCTTTCTCTAGACATAATGGATATGGATTCAGGCTCAGAAATTGGTACTGATTGTATCTTTTCAATCTCAATGAAGACAAAACTTGAGGAGTTTCAAGTCCAGCTAGAATTGGAACTTTAGATGTTGAAGAGTGTGGCCTTGAAGCTCTCCTTCTTTTGGGCATTACCTCAGGAGTTGCAACCAATAGCTTCCCTTCTCCTCTCTGAAACTTTAACCTTGGAAGCATCACAAATTTGCAAACATTAAAACCATAATTACATAAAATTAAGCAATCGAGCAATTCAACCTTTGCTCTGATACCAAATTGATCTATTTTTGTATGATTATTTTTTTTGTGCTAATAACAATTACCAATTTATAAATATGTGCTCTCTTATTGCTGCTTGTGTTGAGGTTTAATTAGGTTTCTGTCCATACAATCAGGTAAATTTCCTTAAGTTTTGAAAGAAATTCATAATAAATATATATTCAAAAACAAATATAGAACAACAAACATGCAAACCATCAAAGAGACACATTAACACCATGTTTTGAAGAAGGAGGTCACCCCTCTTGTGCTACATCTCCTTGGTCCAACTTCCATGGCTTTGGCCTCTATATTATCTTAATGTGGAAAAAAAATGTTTACAAAGATCTATGGCTCCTGATTCCTGCACCAATGTGTTCAGAATGTCCAAATTAACCAAGAACACCTCTTTCCTAGCTCAATTTAGTCAAAACTTGCTGAAGATATGTTTCATGCAATTTTTTGTTAGCCTCACTCTCTCAAAAACAATTATAAATCCAAATAAAATAATTAATTAAATTAAATCATGAGAGTTAGTTCCTCAAACTAGGGATTTTAGTTAGGAGGAGAGATTCTCTCCAACTAGTTCTCCTAAGTCAGTGTGTAGTTGAGAAATTATCTCAACCAAAGGTGTCTAAGATAGCACGCACTATCTTGAGACACTGTCTCTCATCTATTTATTTGTAACACTACATTCAATTATTTTAATGAAAGAGAATACCTGAGGAAGCCATGAGGCTAAAGCCTTTTCCGCCAATATTTTGTGTCTAGTTTATTATGTGTTTTTTATATATTTTTCTGAGTTAATTTCTTTTTTCAATATGTGGTATCAAAGCTTAGACGATTACTACCTGTGCATGAGATTTGGTTTCAATTCACGGTGGGAGCATTGGTGTCGACTGGTGTGAGCTCATGAAGAAATTGGTTGCTGCTGCGAGGTGCCAAATAAGCCTGTGTCAAGATATCAATTTCACAGTTTCTGCAAGAGGAGCTAGGGTAGAACCAAATCGCAGCAGTTGGCCAGCGATGAGGTTGAAGCGGACATAGAAAATCCAAAGAGGATTCTTTCATTTTTTTATCACACAATTTTGAAAGGCGTTTATAGTATGTATAAACGACTTAACTACTATGTCTTTGTAGCCAGTGTGCTACCTCTGGAGGGTCAAGCAACAAACCAGTCCTCTTCGGGTGAGGATAGGAAGGAAGAGTAAATTTGTGCTCAACACAATCTTACAAGCACAGTTTAGTATGGGAACAAGATCGTGACGATTCCATTTCTGTGCAACCAGAAGATGGTGGACAAGAAGCTACTCAGGGTTTTCCATTTCAGCGTGCAATGTGGGACTTTCGACAATGTGATGCAAGCTCTCACATTTTGGCTTGTTGAAGGAACTGTGAATAAATCAACATTTCAGAAGTGCATTGGATCACCAATTGAGTTTTATGATTTTCGTTTGAATCATTGTTAGCATCATTTTTCTCTTTAATATTGAAATTAAGTGTTTCTTACTCTCATCGCTGAAATACTTAGCCTTTCTCGCTGACCCTCAACCCTGACCTCAACTGGCTCTTCTCTTGCTCACACATACCCTAGGCTCTACACACTTGACTAGATCAAGTACATCTGCTATTATTGTACCTATAATCAATGGATACTTTCTCTGTTGCTGAGACTGATGCATTATATTCTCAATCACCCACCACCAAGCCCTTCCCGATACTTGGCTACTTACTTTACCATATAAAAGTGACCAAGCGAACAAGAAGCTCACCAAAGCCCCAAAGCTTCTAAAGCACTGAAGTGTTGTAAACAAATAGCATAAGCAATGTACCTCTCAGCCTTTACAAACTTATGCTAGTTGTTACACTCCCAACATTGAGGAGAAAAGTTCAGGACAAAGGCATTACAAAAGAGATAGTTTCTTTCCAGAGAAAGCAATTACAATGAAGAAAACTACGTTGAAGACTCAATATTTGCCAGAAGAAGCTGCCAGCATTTGTGAGAGAAAATTGTCTAAGAACCAATGTTTTCCAGGCAAGTTGCGTTAATTTACTTCTCCAAAAAACCATTTTCATAAAGCTATGGCTTTATAATATAAATATTGAAATGTGCCAATCATTTTTTTTTAAAAGTGATTTCAATGAAAAATTACATGGATAAATGTAAAGTTTAAATGAATACAACCATAATTCACTTTTGATAAAGTGACCATAAAATTCATTAAATTGTTTTTTTATGGAACTTTAAAAAGGAGTATATTTTGTAATATTTTGGAGAGATAAGTTAGTTTTTTGGAATGAGAAGTAAGAAGTAACTTTCTACATTTTGGAGAGATAAGGACTATTGGTTTAAGTGAGAATCATTATTGTAATCCAAAGTAATCTTTGACTTTGAGAGGGATTGAATCAGTGCAAGTAATTTTTGAAGACAAGTTGCTTCAAGCATTTGTGAGCTTGACATTCTCATTGCTTCAGAAGTTGAAAAATGATGTACTCTAGTCATTAATAAAAACATATCATTTTTGTGGTGATTGTGTCCTAGATCCACCCAAAATTGAATAAGGGGATCTTAGGTACACAAAGAGTGTGTTGATGATGGTGCATGATTCATGTTGTTGCTTTTTGATTTGTGACTACTTTTGACACATAACTGATCTCATTTAACGCACATAAAGTTCAATGCAAGGAAGCACAACACTTGTAACAAAATAGCTTCAAGGAAAGATAATTAAACTCAACACATGTATCTGTTCAACTACAACTCATAATCAAAGATTGTTGACATCAACATTCTACCTCAACAAGCAAATTCACTTAATCAAGTTAAAGCATTTCAGAGCACAGTCTACATCAACATTATTGAACTTGTAATCAAACTCAAATTACATTAAACTGTAAGGGTGCATTCTCGTTTGAAACCGACACCCAACTCTTGAATTGAGTCAAATTGAATTCATTGTAATGAGTCATTAAATCATTAAGCGCTTTTTAGGTGCATTTTCGATAGTGTTCGACACCCTTCCTTTAAGCAGAATCATGTGAATGCATGAATTTTAACTCTAAAGAAAACAAGAAACAAGTTCATCTCTCCTTCAAGTGAGCATGAGTATTCATTCAAGCAATTTGCGTCAAAACAATACAAAGTTCAAACCTTCAAGCGAGCCAGAGTGAAGTTCATTGCAGTGACCATCAAAGCAACCAAACAAGTTCAACTCTAACACCAATCAAGCAAGTTGAGATTGACATCAAGCAAGTGTGGCTATTCCTTCAAGTGAGCATGAAGTCATCAAGTAAGGCAAGTGAGCATTCATGCAAACACGATCATCATCAAGCAAGCGTGAATTCTAGAGTTTAAGTAAGAAGGTTCTACAACTCTAGCAAGTGTTCCCAACAAGTGTAATAAGCAACAAATCAAGCGAGCATGCCATTCAAGTCCCATATCAAGTGAGCCTGTCATGCAAAATCAATTGAAGTAGTTCACAACACGACATCGATGACAAGAGAGCCTGATTTCAAGTGATAAAGTTCAGATGGCACAATATATTCAATTGTTAAACATTCTTCACAATTTGATCATCTCTAGTGATGAATACATGGTGCACATCAACAAAGAAACTCTTGCTGATATTTCACAGCATCTATGAGAAACACATGAAACCATTGAGTTTCTTCAACTTGAGTCGCAACTTCAAAGGAATGAATTGCAAGAAAAGAGTGATACTTTCAAGTCTTTGAACCATCCAGATGATAAGTCATTCATCCCAATAGCTTCAAGTGTCGAAGTTGTTCCAGTTCAAATTTCTTCCAAACCCATCATTAAGCCCTGGGAAGAAATTCGAAATAACAAGAATCGACGAGGCTAAGGATATGTCACTAATGACACCAACTTACATATCCCAGATTATGTTGGAAATAATACTGAGAGGGGGGGTGAATCAGTATTATCTAGCAATTTAACAAATCTTCCTTATTTGATCTTTTGAATTATGCTTGCATATCAGTACCATAAAATAATGAGCATGAACAAAGAAAATAGACAGTCACACCAAAGAACACAAGATGTAAGGTGGAAACCCAATGTGGGAGAAAACCACCTGCTGCAATATGTCTCTATCTTCTTTCAATTTAGAAACTTCTTTTACAATGATTTTGTACTGGTGCAGTCCTTTACCAGTACGCAGGCTGCAACCTGCAGAGAGCTACAACTCTCTCTCTTTCTCGTTTTCAAGTCTACTCCTGGAAGGGAGCTACAACTCCCTACTTCTTTTCATAAAGCATCAGATGATCAACAAGTACATAACAGATATAGACCACTACAGATATCAGATCAGCAATAACAGAACTAACCCAGAACACCTTATCAACAGAGAAACAGAACATCTTAAAACAGAGACGCCGTTTTTCCTTCTGTGTCCTGCGACCAGACGCAGTAAACCTTCTGCTACTCTGCGTCCACACGCAGATATCCTTCTGCTGCGCTGCGTGCCCACGCACTGTTCCTTTAACTGTTATGCGTTTGTTGCTTCAGGGACGCACCCAAAGATACTATCGCGCCGCGTCTTTTGCTACAGAGACGCACCTAAACACACTATCGCGCCGCGTCTTTTACTTCAGAGACGCACCTGAACCTTGATTGCTCTGTGTCCCCACGTAGATCTACAGTCACTGCGCTGCGTCCCAGACGCACCTGAACTTCGTCTGCCCTGCGTCCCCATGCAGATCTCCAGACTCTGCACTGCGTCCCGGCGCGCTTTTCTTCCACTGAACCTGCGTCCCTTCAGATATAAATGATATGAAGACTTCAGGACTAACCCAAACAGTCAGATCTACAGATCTGATCATGCGCCATAGAGATCACAGTCCATTAGAAGATTCGCCCTCTTAGATCTGGACTAGATCTCACCAAATAAGATATTCAACCAAAGACAATGCTCAATCCAAATGAACTCCTTTGCTTTATATAGGCAAGCTCCTCCCCAAAACATGGAACAATACCACGAGCCGACACCATAGAAACACAAAACCGTCGGCTAGATACCACACAAGAAACCCCCACATGCTTTTTCTCTACCTTGAAATGTGTGCACTGGGTGGACGCACCCCCTGAACGACTGGCCAGCGTCGCTGGACGCAGACCCTGCATGGTGTACCTGCGGGTACGCACCTCCTGAACTGGTTTCCTGCGTCCTTATTAATTTTCAACAAACTGAGAGCCTTGCCACTGGAGTTGCCATCAAGTACAACATCTGTAACATACAGTCATACCAAAAAACATAATGCCAACAATCTCCCCCTTTGGACTTGATGGCAACCTTACAAACTTCAGCTTCATTCTCCCCCTTTGACATCAAGGGCAAAGGGTATGCTCCCCCTAAGCTCATGCTCCTCCAGATCTGCAACAATTAACCAGAGATCCACCATGAAAGAGATAGAGACATATTGCAGCTATTTCCATGATCTCCTTCTCCATAATGCCAACAATGCATTATGTGCTCCCCCTGAGCCTGTACCACCAATAAGAAGATGTTCAACAATAAGATGATGCATCAACAACCCCCAGCTTTTGCCTGAGGTATTCAAACGTGTCCCTGGGCAATGGTTTGGTGAGAATATCAGCAACTTGTTCCTTGGAAGGAACATACTCCAACTTGACTTTCTGTTCAAGCACTTGTTCCCGGAGAAAATGGTACTTGATTGGTATGTGCTTGGTTTTTGAATGCATAACAGGGTTCTTTGAGATGCTGATTGCACTTGTATTATCACATAAGATGGGGATTGGTGGTGTACAAGTGATTTGAAAATCCTGCAAAGTCTGCATCATCCAAAGAAGTTGGGTGCAACAAGATGCAGCAGCAACATATTCCGCTTCAGCTGTAGACAAGGCGATCGAACTCTGTTTCTTGCTGAACCAAGATACCAGTTTGGAACCCATAAAGAACGCACCACCACTTGTGCTTTTCCTGTCATCCACGCTTCCGGCCCAATCTGCATCTGTATAAGCATGAAGAGTAAGATCTGTATCTCTAGGATACCATAAGCCATAATTTTGAGTCCCTTGAAGATATTTGAAGATTCTCTTTACTGCCTGAAGATGAGTCTCCTTCGGATTTGCCTGAAATCTTCCAACTATTCCAACTGCATGCATGATGTCCGGTCGGGTACCTGTCAAATATAGTAAACTTCCAATCATAGATCTGTAGGTTGGTTGATGTACTGCTGCAGATTCATCATTTGCACTGAGACTACATCCTGTGACCATGGGTGTACATACTGGTTTTGCATCTTCCATGCCATATTTCTTCAAAATCTGTTTGAGATACTTGGTTTGAGATAAAAAGATTCCTCCTTCCTTTTGTTGGATTTGCAAACCAAGGAAATATGTCAGTTCTCCTAGCAAGGACATTTCAAATTCTTTCTGCATGACCGAGGCAAAACTTTGACTCATAGCTTCTTCATTGCTGCCAAAAATAATGTCATCTACATACACAACAAGTATTAGCAATTTGTCATTTTCAACTTTTATATACAGATTGCTATCTGTTGAACCTTTTGAAAAACCTTGTTGATGAAGATATTTGTCCAACCGGTAGTACCAAGCCCTTGGAGCTTGTTTGAGACCATAGAGAGCCTTTTTCAATCGGCATACAAGATTTGGATCATTTCCAAGAATGAACCCATCTGGCTGTTCAATGTACACTTCTTCTTCCAAGTCTCCATTCAGAAAGGCTGATTTCACGTCCATTTGAAATACTTTGAAGTTTTGAAAACTTGAGAGAGCAAGGAACATTCGGATGGCCTCAAGTCTTGCAACAGGAGCAAAAGTTTCTTCAAAGTCTATTCCTTCTTGCTGCGCATACCCTTTACAAACAAGTCTGGCTTTGTTTCTAATTACTTCTCCATTTTCATTCAATTTATTTTTGAAGACCCATTTTGTTCCGATAACATTCTTATCCTTTGGTCTAGGAACCAGCTCCCAAGTGTTGTTCTTTTCGATTTGCTCAAGTTCTTCATCCATTGCTTTTACCCAACATTCATCTTTGCATGCTTCTTTCACATTTTGTGGTTCAGTAGAGGATAGTAAAGCCAAATAGCTTGAGGCTTCTGCAACTGTTCTTCTTGTTTGTACACCTGCTTCTTTCTGCCCCACAATCTGAGATTCTGGATGATTCTTCTGAACATATCTGGATGGAGTTTTCTCTTCTATTCTTGTCTACTCCTCTGGTTCTTCTTGAGGTTCTTCTTCTTCATCATTCTGTCTTTGAGGGTAGCCTTCATCTTCTTCGATATCTTCCCGATGTACTTGCCTAGGAATGTATCCCTTCTCATCAACCACCACATCAATGCTGTCAACAATTCTGCCAAGTCTTTTATTGTAGCACTTGTATGCTTTGCTATGTGGAGAGTAACCAAGAAGAATGCCTTCATCTGCTCTAGGTTCAAGTTTGCCAAGCTGCTCATCAGTATTCTTGATATAGCATTTGCTCCCAAAGATTTTGAAGTGCTTTACCGAAGGAGTTTTACCACTCCAGAGCTCATGAGGAGTTTGAGTGTTGTTCACCCGGACATTTGTCTTGTTGAGAATAATAACCGCAGCATGTGCAGCTTCACCCCAGAAAGTTGCGGGAGTTCCTGATTCATCAAGCATAGCACGAGCCATTTGTTGGATTGTTCTGTTCATTCTTTCAACAACTCCATTTTGCTGAGGAGTTCTAGCTGTAGAGAATTCTCTCCTTATGCCATGTTCATCACAGAAATCGAAAAATTCATTTGAAGTAAATTCCCCACCTCTGTCGGATCTGAGGCACTTAATTTTGTGACCTGATTCATTTTCAACCAAGGCTTTGAAGGATTTGAATTTTTCGAAAGCTTCATCTTTGTGCTTCATAAGTCCTAACCAGACAAACCTGGAGAAATCGTCAATAAATAATATCAAGTATTCCTCTCCTCTAGGTGTTCTTTTCCTGAATGGACCACATGTATCTGTATGTACTAGCTCAAGAGGCATGCTAGCTGATCCTTCCTTCTCTGGAAAGTTAGTCCTGGTTTGTTTTCCAAACTGACATGATCTGCATATGGTGTTGTCAGGAATTTTGATATCTGGAAGATCGCGAACTGCCTGATATTTGCATGCTTTCCTTATTTGTGAGAAGCTTAGATGTCCCAACCTTCGATGCCATAACCAGTGCTCTTCATCCTTGCTCAGATAGCATTGTTGTTGTCCTTCTTCAAATATGTACAGATTATTTGGAGTTCTTTTTCCTTTGAGTACTGTTTTACCTGTATCAAGATCACAAACAAGACATCCATTCGATCTGAAAATAACCTCGGTTCTTTGATCACACATCTGGCTGACACTTAGAAGATTATGCTTCAATCCATCAACATACAAAACATTTCCAGCCTTGACCTTTTCTTTTAAAGGAGCAATCCCTTTTCCTTTTATAGTTGCAGGAGTATCATTTCCAAAAGAAACTTTCTTTCCCTTTTCTAAAGTAGAATAAGATTCAAGTTTTTCTTTATCACCTGTCATATGTTTCGAACATCCACTGTCAATGTACCATAGATTTTCCTGTCCTTCTGCATAAAATGCTATCCCACATCTTTCTGTTTGAGGTTCCTTTATTCTCCATGTTTTGGTGCTTGTGGCTTGTTCCTTTTTCCGCTCTTGTTCCTTTTTCTCCTGAAACCTGCTCCTGCATTCAGAGTCTTCATGACCAAAATTATTGCAAATAGAACATTCAACTTCATTTTCAAGAGCCGAAAAGTTGTTATAGGTCCTTTTTGTAATCCCTGTCATACTTCTTTGTTTTTGAGCTTCCCTAGTCATGATTGTTTTATATGCAACACATTGAGCTGCTTTGTGACCAAAGTTATGGCAAGAAAAGCATTGTCCATTGAAGAAGCTTCTGCGGTTATTGAATCTACTAGCCAACTGATTGTAATTTCTATTTTCATCTATTCTTGAACCAAACTGAGAAGATTTTACCTGTGGCTGGTTGTAGCTTTTGTTCACCCTTAAGATGGATTGCCCCTGATAGTTTTTGTTTGTAATTCGTCCCTGCTTTACCTGATTATCTTCATTGTTCTTCTGCTCATTTCTTCTTGCTGCATCAAGATAACTTTTTGAGGTGGATGCTTGAGAGGTTTCTCCATTATAGCCCAAACCTGTCTTGTTTAGAGGAGACCGCTGCACATTGATAATCTCATCCAAAGTTTCAGATCCTTTGACAAACTTAAGATTAATAGCTTTTGTTTTCTCAATTTCTTTTCTCAGACCAACAATTTCACCTTCTAGTTTTTCAAGATATTTTTCCTTTTCATCAATTTGAAATTGTAGAGTATCAATGATCACATTCTTTTCTTCTATACATCTCTTGAGTCTAGTAATTTCATCATAGAGATTATCCACATCTACAGCATCCTCATAATCATCATCTTCAAATGCCATTAACAGCTTATATTTATTACCTTGTTCATCTTCATCACTGTTTGATAAGCCATCACTATCTTCATGGGTGTAGTAGCTTTTCTTATTTGTACTTTGTTTCTTATTCCATCTAGCA
This sequence comes from Pinus tabuliformis, assembly GCA_031772625.1. Classification (NCBI taxonomy): domain Eukaryota; kingdom Viridiplantae; phylum Streptophyta; class Pinopsida; order Pinales; family Pinaceae; genus Pinus; species Pinus tabuliformis. The sequence continues at coordinate 777,294,990 of CM062812.1, read as the reverse complement.
GGTTCCTTTCCTTTATCCTTATAAGGACATTTTGCAGCATAATGACCTACTCTTCCACAAGCAAAGCATTTAAAAGGTAGCTTACCTCTGAACCTCCCAGAACCCCTTTGAAGATTTCTGACAAAGTTTGATTCTTCTTCCTCTTCTTCTGGAACATGGCTTGCTTCATAGTAATCTTCTTTGCCTGATGCCTTAAAAGCAGCTTCCCTTCTGTCTGATGGACCTCCCTTTCTCATTTCATAAGCAGTTAGAATTCCATGTAGTTGAGACATAGTGAGAACACGGAGATTTTCCTTTTCTTCTATTGCAGATACTTTAGATTCAAACTTGGGGGATAATGATCTTAGAGTCTTTTCAACTACTATAGCCTCTTTTATTTCTTCACCCAAATTTTTCATACAATTAACAATCTCATCTACCCGAAGAAAATAATTAGCCACACTTTCATCATTATACATCTTAAGAGTCTCATATTGAATCCTGAGAGTTTGAAGTTTAGCTCGTTTTACCTGTTCATCTCCTTCATAGCTCGTGACCATTTTGTCCCATATCTCTTTTGCTGATTTGAAGTGCATTACCTTCATGAATTCTGTTTGGGATATACTTCCTAATAGAGTACTGACTGCTTTTGCATTTGTTTCATACTTCTTTTTCTCAGCTGGATCTGTAGGAGTAGCTGAAGGAAAAGCATAGCCTGTTTCTACAATGTCCCAAACTTCTGTACCAAGAGATTGAAGATATGCAGTAACTCTTACCTTCCAATAATTGAAGTTTGTCCCATCAAAAATCGGTGGCCTGATTGATGCTTCTCTCTCGTAGTTGCTCATGATGAACGATCTACCTTCAAGCGATCAAGCTTCTCTGAAGGACCTGCTCTGATACCAATTGTTGGAAATAATACTGAGAGGGGGGGTGAATCAGTATTATCTAGCAATTTAACAAATCTTCCTTATTTGATCTTTTGAATTATTCTTGCATATCAGTACCATAAAATAATGAGCATGAACAAAGAAAATAGACAGTCACACCAAAGAACACAAGATGTAAGGTGGAAACCCAATGTGGGAGAAAACCACCTGCTGCAATATGTCTCTATCTTCTTTCAATTTAGAAACTTCTTTTACAATGATTTTGTACTGGTGCAATCCTTTACCAGTACGCAGGCTGCAACATGCAGAGAGCTACAACTCTCTCTCTTTCTCGTTTTCAAGTCTACTCCTGGAAGGGAGCTACAACCCCCTACTTCTTTTCATAAAGCATCATATGATCAACAAGTACATAACAGATATAGACCACTACAGATATCAGATCAGCAATAACAGAACTAACCCAGAACACCTTATCAACAGAGAAACAGAACATCTTAAAACAGAGACGCCGTTTTTCCTTCTGTGTCCTGCGACCAGACGCAGTAAACCTTCTGCTACTCTGCGTCCACACGCAGATATCCTTCCGCTGCGCTGCGTGCCCACGCACTGTTCCTTTAACTGTTCTGCGTTCTGTTGCTTCAGGGACGCACCCAAAGATACTATCGCGCCGCGTCTTTTGCTACAGAGACGCACCTGAACACACTATCGCGCCGCGTCTTTTTCTTCAGAGACGCACCTGAACCTTGATTTCTATGCGTCCCCACGCAGATCTACAGTCACTGCGCTGCGTCCCAGACGCACCTGAACTTCGTCTGCCCTGCGTCCCCACGCAGATCTCCAGACTCTGCACTGCGTCCCGGCGTGCTTTTCTTCCACTGAACCTGCGTCCCTTCAGATATAAATGATATGAAGACTTCAGGACTAACCCAAACAGTCAGATCTACAGATCTGATCATGCGCCATAGAGATCACAGTCCATTAGAAGATTCGCCCTCTTAGATCTGGACTAGATCTCACCAAATAAGATATTCAACCAAAGACAATGCTCAATCCAAATGAACTCCTTTGCTTTATATAGGCAAGCTCCTCCCCAAAACATGGAACAATACCATGAGCCGACACCATAGAAACACAAAACCCTCGGCTAGATACCACACAAGAAACCCCCACATGCTTTTTCTCTGCCTTGAAATGTGTGCACTGGGTGGACGCACCCCCTGAACGGCTGGCCAGCATCGTTGGACGCGGACCCTGCATGGTGTACCTGCGGGTACACACCTCCTGAACTGGTTTCCTGCGTCCTTATTAATTTTCAACAAACTGAGAGCCTTGCCACTGGAGTTGCCATCAAGTACAACATCTGTAACATACAGTCATACCAGAAAACATAATGCCAACAGATTATTCCAAGCCAATTAAGTTCATTAGTGCAGGATTTCTTACACAACTCACCTCAATAGGATCTGAGAAAGTTGCATACAAATAGAATTGTATGCAACCTGAAGTTGAAGTCTAACCGAAATGTTCTCATTGTCAAAGAACCGATCATATGGAAGATCAATGTTTTGATCTCCATCCTTTTCGCCATTGTGGCAAGCCCAATAATTCCTCATAAGATTAAAGATACATTATGAATGGATTGATCCTTGGGAATGGTCATCCATAGTCAAAAGATTGTCTCAATTCTACAACCGACTACAATCACACATAGTGCAGCCAATATTCAACCGATGATGGTACTCTCATGGAGTTGAATGAGGGAGTATAATAGTGAAACTCTCCTACACCTGAGGGGGGGAGTTGGGATATATTTTGGAGAAGATTGTCTCTCGTTTCAGCTGATAAAGGGGGGAATAGGTTAATGAAATTGACAAGTGGTTTTCATACTGAAAGTCTTGACAACATCAGCGAAGCAGCCAGTGGGCATCTTCATCAACCAATGGGCATTTTTTCAGCAATGAGCATTAGAAAATTCACCAATGGGTGACCAACAACAAAGCAGTAGTGAGTAGCTTTCATCATAGCAAAAGAAACATTGAGTTGTTTTTCGACATCTTCAGCTAGTAGGTGATCATCATCAACAAACACGCCAGTGGGTGTTCATAAAATTGTGTCAGTGGACATGTTGTGCTATACAACAAACCCCCCATTTCATAAAATTTTTATACAGAAATCATAGTATGAAATGGGTCCCTTTTAAAATAAGCTTAACTAGATGTGTAAATAAGTTGGTACTAACCCATCATAAGAAAAACCCTTATCAAAAGGCTTGACATAAATGAATTATTTTAAAAGCCTTTTGAATAGAAATAGAATGTGACCTTAAAATATTATAAAATTCTTCATTATTGCGATAAGGCGATCGAAAGATCACATATCGCAATAACAAAGGAAGCATGCGCAAAGACACATCCATTCTCTCCGATCCAAAAAGGCAATTGCAATTGGATATCGGAAAAGCTAAATGCCAAAGAACAATTTAATAGAGCCTCTTAAAATCCTCCAACGCGATAAAGTGTATCGCAATCAGCAAATCGACAATGATAGCAACAAGCCAACACATGATTGAAGGCAAGCTCAAATCCTCCGATGCGATAAAGTATATTGCCATCGGCAATTGGAAAAACCACATTGATACAACAATAAAACCCGAATCCATTCCGCAATTGCGATGCATTAATGAGGCACATATCTCAAGAATATATTTAAAAGGTTTGCATCCATTGTATCACCTTTCGGTCATCGAAGATGTTTAAAACAAGCATTAAAGCCTTTCCTTTCACATTACCAATCATCAATTTGTGAATTATCATTGATCATCCATCAAACAAATTTTAAGCCACGCTTGAATGAACCATTCAACATATAAATGACATGATGGGCATTTAAAACCTCCTTTACTATGATTGACAGGTTAAACAGCTAATCAATGAAGCAGTTAAGGGTAGATCTCTTCTTTAGATTTTATCCGTGGAAATCTTACTATAATCCATTATCACCTACTGATTGACGTAACTCTTTTTCATCATCATATTGGTCTATAGCAACATTTCTCTGTATCACGTTTTTCAAATCGCTTGTGTAGAATTCTGTTGAAATCAGAAATTTGAAACAAATGGGAAAGAAATCAAAGAAATCCGCAGTAGCAGCTCCTGCAGCAATAGTGTAGCTAGCCAAGGATCTCAGACCAAGCAAAAAAGGGTTAATCTCAAACACTACGTGCCTCAGTCTAGGAAACACTAGCTGGGAGAGCTTTTATAATCTAATAGAAGCAGAGGAGCCTAAGGAAATGTTAGAAGGAGCCACAGCTGACTCAAGTAACAAATCATAAGCATCCCTTAAAGATTTAGCTTGCTCCTATCTGCACAGAATAGCAACACGAGAAAAAATCCTCCCATATACTGACATAGTGAGATGGGTAGTAGAGGAAATTCCAGTCTAGAATAGAACATTCTGCACAACTGATGGGAGGATATTTGGCTCACTTAAGCCTGATGATCTAAAGAAAATGTATCACTTACCTGAGCCTGAAAAGCGGTACAACAAAGCCTTCTTTGAAAAATTTGCAAATGAAAATGAGTCAGAATTACCCTTGATTAGGCAGTGGAGATATTTTCCCATGAAGCACAAGAACGAATCATCAGGTAAGTACTCTATGGACTCATTGGCTTCTCCTTACTATTATGATGGAGCTATGATGTGTAGAATGTGGGGAATACATGACTATGCTAATTTTACTATTGAAATGGTTCCTCTGGTGGAGGTAGCAATCAACAGCTATGTGATGGATTGGGCAAATATTTTGTCCGAAAAATTAGCCACAGCAATTCTTGAATTTAGATCAAATTCATGCAAAACTACCAGGACCATTTCCCCTTTTTATTACAGTGCTTATATTATGGATACTCTTTGTTTTAATTCTGAATATCCGGTACTCGGATGGAGATGGACTCCCCAAGACCATAAGCCAATCCATATTTATCATCAATTGTTATGGAAGGCTCACTACAAAAACCATTTGTATAAAATTTGCGATGGTTTTATGTTGCATGTGTATTATGCCATTTTTGATAAGCTTGCCCCCAGGATTTTTGAGGAAGCAGGGATCGACTTGACTATAGTAGGTAATAGGTTCGAAGAAGACAAGTTCACTTATATAAGGCTTTTTGGTAGCCTTACAAAACCCCACATCCTTCCCCTGTATGTACCCGATAAGTTGTTAGCTCGGGAATTGGTCTATCAGATAACAATAGAAGGGATATCCAAAACTCTTAGAAATTCTAAGAAATAGGTATGGCCTACATTTCCTTTAAGATGCGATTTTTTTACTGTCCATGATTATAAACATGTAGAAAAGGAGGCAGAAAAAATACAAATGCTCAATCTTGCAACAATCCCCAACAAATAATATGATCCAAGAAAATTCGCCTATAATGTTCTTGAACAAGCCAAACTTACAAAGTTTGATCATTAAAAAGATGACTTTGATGACCTATTTTCCTCAGCAGAATCATTATTTCAGGTAAAAACATTGGCCAGGATCAAGTATCAAGATGAAGGGCTAGAAACGTTTAATATGCTTAGAGAACAGAGGTTGCAAACTCTGCCTCTAGACTTATTAGCCACCACCTTAGCAATCCAGTCAAGCGAGCCTAAACAACAAACTGTTGACAAATCTGCTATAGTGGGAAAAGTTCCTGAGAAAGAAAAAGTGCCAGAACAGGAGAAAGAATAGGGAAAAGGCAATGAACACATGGATATAGATACTCAGATTGATCCAAAACTTCTTAAAGAATGGCAACAGTTTGATTCCATTATAAGCAATCTTGAGAATTCATAGGGTTTTAGCACGCTTGAAGTGACAATTGGCCATAAGACAGCAACAAATACAATTCCAACTGAAAGAACCAGTGGCCCTCCGATAAGTCAAAATATAAAGATAATTCCTAAGGATCCACTGGATGAAATAATTTTGCATATAAAAGAAATACCACCTTTAGATGTCTTCTACAACCCTAAGCATAGGGCTATAATAAAAAGACAAATGAAAAAGAGAATACTTGATCAATCTTCCATTTTACCTCCACGGATAGAGATGGCTAATGTGGTACGGAAAGAATAATGCAATCCTTCTGAAGATCTCACAAAACTCTCTCAATATGTTGGGGCATACTCAGCAGCCACTATGGATAAAGCATCAGAAGTGAGCAATTTACTTAAGGAAAAGGATCAGACAATTGTTTCATTGGAGGCATAGGTATCTGAAAGACAACAGAGAATAGAGTAATTAGAATAGCAGTTAGCAACACAACAACAATTAAACAACCAACTAAACGAGCAACTGCTGAAGGAGAAGCAGTGGATAGACCAAAGTGCAGTTCATAAACAAAAAAAACTATCCCTAGCACTGGCCAAACTGAAATCAATGAATGAAAAAAATGAGCAAAACAAAAGATGAGAAAATCGCTCAACTATCACAATAGATAGAAAATTTCAAAAATTTTCCTCAACCAACAGAGTTCAGATCCAAATCTTTCCAGATCAATAAAGCATTGATTAAACAGTTAAATTTACTATGTCATAATATTTCCCTTGCTGAGCCCCTCTGTGAGATTTCTTCATCAATGATTGACAAATCAGTTGACGCAAGGCAGAATTTGGAATAGGTCGATGAAACATTAACAAACTTTCTTGCCTGACAAGAAACCAGTGAAGGGCAAGCTACAAATTTGCCTAGAATTCTAGAATCACACAATGAAATTCTTTTCCTAAAATGAAAATCACAATTAATGAAAGCAGAAAGGGAAACTTCAAGATGTAGATGAGCAACCGGTAATTTGATTGAGTTAATTAATGATACTCTTTATCTGTCTAATCTGATTTCAGAGTGCACTCCAGGTAAATTGCCATCAGTTAAAGCACTATAACATTCATGCAAATAGGATTTAGAACAGAAGGAGAGATTAATAGCATGCATCCAAAGTTTAACTTGGGCCACCTTTTGGTTCTTCCTAGTTAAACCATACAGTCAAAACGTAGCACTGAAATGTTTAACCGATGCAATTGGTTACATGATTCCTGAAATTCATGATGCTACATATTCGACCCAAATGCATTCGCATTTGAGTCACCCTCCAGAATTGCAGCTAATGCCTTGCTATCTGCCAGCTCAGGACAAAGGAAGATCGACCGAAATAGTGAATCATTCTACTGACTGTAAGCAGGCCTATTTCAAGGATATTTTCATGATTTGGTTATACCACCTAATAGCATTTTTATTTCATAATCAGTTAGCTTAGATAGTATTTATAGACCCTTTCATGTCTTTAGAAGGGGTCCTCAATTTTTGTATAAAACTTGGATCGGGAGTCACACTATTGTGCTTCTGATATATATTTTTTATGAAGATTGGGCCTATATTCTGAATTTTAATGAAGAATACTTTGATGAGATATGCACTATTGCTTTTTGTGAGAGTATTTCTGAGTTAGAAGATGGAATCTGAATGTGATTGATATCGGAAGGGATTCAAATTACATATGGTACTATTATCTATGTCTTTGCTCCACTCTTTTATATGAATTCCCATTTATTCAATCTTGCTATCATTTGATATATGTATGTGTTTTAACAGCACTCCTTATACTTATCACTATTGAATGTTTAAGGAATGTTATTCCTTCAATCATATTTAAGTCAATCATATTCCACAGTCGGAGCCACCACACCAAATGGAAAAGGAGCTACCTTTAAGGTCTAGACTGGGTGGTTTTCCCTGATGTTGATGCAGCGATTTTCGAGGCATCAACATTTTTGGCACTAGAAGTAGGGCATGAATTCTGAGTGGTGAGAAAACCCAAACCTACAACCCATTTTGAGAGTAAATCTCCCTCCACCTTACCTCCGACCTCTCCTTTGCATGTTGGAACTCCAGTCTTCAAAAGAGAAGAAGAGGAGACAACTACCACTACTCAACCACAACCTATCTCAGAGATATTAAGTCCTGAGTCTCCTGAAGTTCAGTCTCTCATCCATAAAATTCAAGTCTTCTCAATCTCATCTCAGAATCTGAGGTATCTCAAGGCAGTGTGACTTCGCAATTCACTCCACCTCACCCCCTCACCAGACTTTAAAGTGGAAAGCTTGGTATTGAACCTACTGAGTTACCTTTACCTAAAAGGAAAAGGGCAAGAAAATAAATTGAAGGATCTGATAGTGAGACTATCTCATCATCATCCTCCATTTCATCTTCTCTAGTTCGAAGTCAATCATCCACTCCTCCATTACAGATTGTTATTCAACAGGGAACTGTAACTTCAACATCTACTTCTCAACCTCCTCAAACTTCAATATCTGCTCCTTCCCAATCATCTGGAACTTTATTGTCACTATCATCAGGTAGTAGTTCGAAAATGGCACAGAATCCATGGAATAATCCTGGTGCAGTCACAATGCCTACCCCATTACTCCCATTGCCAACACATCCTGAAAAATGGTTGCAAAAATTTAATCCAGATGCAAGAATATAAGCCGATGATCATATTAACAACTTCATGTTGGCAGTTAACATAAAAGGAGTGACAAAGGAAGACGGTGTTGTTAGGCTTTTCCCTTATACCTTACAAGGATCTACTGGCTCTTGGTATTTTTCCTTGCCATCAAGATCCATTACAAGTTGGAACATTTTTCAAGAACAGTTCTTGACTAAATATGGTGATGATAGATCTATAGCGACATTAATGAATGATCTTTCGAATCTTAGGATAGAGTCTAAAGAACCTATAAGAGAGTTCAATTCAAGGTTTAATAAACTCTTAAATAAGATTACAACTGCCTCTAAACCCAGTGAAAAAATCAGAAGCGAATGACATATAACAACTTTACCTTCAAACATAGTTATTTTTGTAGATAGAGCTGCAAAACCAACTCTAGCTGAAAACATGAAAGAGGCGCTTGCTATAGAGAAATGCATTATTGCTTTAGAAAAGAAGGTTTCTCTTGAAGACAGAAAATCTAAAAAAGTCTCTTTCAAAGATGATTCAAATAAGAAAATACCCAAAGATCCATATGATATGGAGGGTCTCCAAAAAGTTCTCAAAACTATGTCAAACAAAATGGTAGAAATCAAGAAGCAAGTAGCTGAGACTTCAACAAAAAGCCATTTAGAAACTTTAGGAAACCTGAATCAAAGCCACCAAATGCTATATCCAATGCAGACTCAGATCTCGAAGAGGAAGAAATAGTTTTATCATCTGAAGAACCTGAAGAAGAGGAGACTGCAGAATGTCATGGGATGTGGGACTTTATTTTGCCTAATTCCGATACAGAAAATGAATAGGAAGCTTTTCCTATAACTACCAGGAGTAAGGGTACTCCAGAACCTGTCCAAATAACCCAGAAGGAAAGGAATGCAGGTACTACTACTAAAGAAAATGTTCCTACAAAGAAATCCACAGTGATACCTTCTCAAAATCAACCAGCAGCTTCAAATCCACCTCCAACATCTAGAACATTAGTAGTTACAGATTCTATGGACTATAACATTATTGAAGACATGAAGAGAACAAAGGAAAATATCACTATGTTTGAACTTAGTAAACTCAAACATCAACAAAAATTTCTACTTAAGGAATTAGATGTTGTACCTTCTTCTCCTCCTCCCAATGCTGTATTTCCAAAGCTACTAATGAGACAGGTAAACCACCTCCTGGTAGAGTAGAAGCTACTGATGCTGTTTTAATCAGAGATAGATCCAATTCCCATACCCCTCCTTTTCTATTTACCTACGATATCTACAATAGAAATCTACACAACTATTTGATTGACTCATGGGCTCCCTCGAATATAATGCCAGCTTCAATTTGTTCCAAACTGAACATTGAACCTCAAAAGTCTGCAATTCATATCGTCTAGTTGGATAGAAGTATGGTCCAGGTTTTAGGAGAAATCAACTCAGTTACTATTAGGTTATCAGCTGATCCAAGAGTGGTTCAAAGAATTGATATTTTAATTGCTGATATACTTGAATTCTATGGCTTGATTTTGAGTAGAGACTGGTCTGAGAAACTTCATGGTTATATTTCCACCAATTGGTCTCATATGTCGTTGCCTTATAAAGGAAAACCAAATCAGATCAAGATTGATCGGGAGAAACACATGACCCATACTGTCACTGAATTTGAACAAGAAAATCAACCAATAGCATTCAATAACAACATTTTGGGGAATTACTCATCTGAATCATTCTTTGGCAATTTTACTGCTCAACCATCACCCTTCTCAGTTAATAATAGCACATCTCAAATTGAAATTTTTTCTCAAACAGATACATCAAGATGTATTAAAATTACTGAGGAAACTGTGAATGAAACTGTAGATAAACCTTTGTTTTGGTCATTATATTTTGATATGTCTAAATCTAGTGAAAGTACAGGAGCATGATGTATTTTAGTTAGTCCCAAGGGAGAGAAGACCATGTTATCGTGTAGGTTGGAATTTGAATGCAAAAACAATACAGTTGAATATGAAGCCTTGATTCAAGGACTCTACAAAGCAATTGGTCTTAAAGTTTAATATCTAAAAGTGATTGGTGACTCGGAAATTGTTATAAAACAAGTCAGAAATACTATTCATTGCCTTTCTAGTCACCTTAAACACTATCAGTCCTTGGTAAAAGTTCTTATATCTCAATTTTTAGCATTCAATATTTCTCCCATCCCTAGGTCCCAGAATGCAGCAGCAGATTTACTAGCTAATTTTGCTTCCAAGCTCCTTCCATCTGAAGATTATAGTCCTGATAGATTCTCAATAGAGTTAATTTTAGACCATTAGTTCCTGATAATGTCACTAATTGGTGAGTGTTCAATCACGATGAAGGCATTTTAAATTTCTTAACTTCTGACAAATCCTATGATGATCAAATTATTGATGAAAGTGACCATTACCTCCAAATGAAGGAAAATCTTGAAGAAAATTCAATACTTAAACCAGTAGTTAAGCTTGAAGATCTTTATGACATCAAAGAAAGGTTTAAACAGGTTACCAATTCAAAGCTCCAAAGTTCTACTTTGAGATTTGAATTGATAAACCTTGGCACTAAGCATAATCCACAAAACATCAATTTGGAATTAGGACTTTCTTCGGAAGAAAGAATTACATTCATTAGATTATTGTGTAAGTATAAAAATGTCTTCACATGAAAATATGATTATTTGAAAACGTACGATACATCTATCATACACCATACTATTCCAATGCTTTCTGAACAAAAACCAGTACAACAAAAATTAAGGAAGATTGATCCTAACTTAGAGAGTCAAATAAAAGTTGAATTAAACAAACTGTTGAAGGCTAAGATAATTTTTTCTGTTAGACATTCAAACTAGGTGTCCAATATGGTGCCAATAAGGAAGAAAAATGTTGACAGTAGAATTTGTATTTATTTCAGAAATCTTAATAAAACAAGTCAAAAAGATAGCTTCCCTTTACCTACCATGGAGCAAACACTCTATTCAGTAGCAGGTTCTGAACTAATGTTCTTCTTAGATGGTTTTTGAGGGTATAACCAAATTTTGGTACACCCTGATGACAAACTTAAAACTACTTTTAAAACCAGTGGGGAACTTATGCCTACCAAAAAATACCTTTCAGATTAATCAATGCTAGAGCTACATTCCAAAGAGCGATGGACATAGCATTCAAAGGATTGATCAATAAATCAATAGTTTTCTATTTAGATGATATTACTGTGTTCTCCAAGAAAATATCAAATCATTTACATGATCTAAAACAAATCTTTCAACACTGCAAAAGATATGGTATGTCACTCAATCCAAAGAAGTCATTTTTCGCTCTTGATCAAGGTAAGCTCTTGGGCATGATTTTTTCAAAGGATGGTATTTATATTGATCCAGATAGAATGAAAGAGATTTTTGATATTCCATTGCCTCATAATAAAAAATCCATGCAGCCATTTTTAGGTCAAATTAACTTTATAAGAATATTTGTTCCAGATTTCTCTCAGATTGTTTTGCCATTACAAACCATGATCAAGAAAAATTCAATGTTTAAATGGAGGCCTTTATAAAAAGAGGCATTTGATTCCATCAAGCAATCAATTATAAATGCCCCTACTTTAAGCACTCCTAATTTTTCAAATCATTTCATGTTATATACTCTTACATCTAATTCATCTTACGCAGTAGTGATGAAGCAAATTAATGATCAAAACTTGGAAGCACCAATCTCATTTTACAGTTCAAACCTTCAAAGTGCTAAACTTAATTACTCAGAAGTTGAAAAACAAGCCTTTGCTGTATACAAAGGCATTAAACACTACATACCCTTTCTCTTAAAAGCTCACACAAAAGTTATAGTCCCCTTTTTAGCAGTAAGACAGTTACTAGTTCAAAGGGAATTAGGAGAAAAGAGAGCAAATTGGGTCACAATATTACAAGAATATGACTTGGAAATCAAACCAGCAAAGATTGTCAAATGCCAAGGTTTCTGTAGGTTGTTAGTAGGAGCTTCTAATATTCAGGAACTTGAAAGTACAAAAGATACCAAAGAAATCAATCAGATAAGTACCTCTAATCCTAAATCCCAATATGCAGATCTAATTTTCTATTTGAAAAATGGATATTCTACTTCTAATTTATCCTATAAAAACAAATGTGCCATAAGACTAAAAGCAAAAAACTTCATAATTATAGATGATTTATTGTTTAGAGGAAATTATGATTCAATTTTGTTAAGATGCCTAGAAAAACTTGATGCGCAAAAGGTCTTGCAGGAGCTACATGATGGACCAGTAGGGGGACATTTTGGTGCTGATACAATAGCTCACAAAATCATTCATGCTGGGTATTACTGACCTACCTTGTTCAGAGATACTCATGAATATGTAAGGAAATGCGAAAGTTGTCAAACTACTAGTGGAAGACAAAAGAAGCCAGCTTTCCCTTTACAACCAGTCAACATTGAACAACCTTTTGAACAATGGGGACTAGATATCATTGGAAAAATCATACCACATTTGTCCAAACAACATAGGTATATCCTCACAGCCACTGATTACTTTACTAAGTGCGTTGAAGCAATTCCTTTCAAGACAACAAACTCTGAGGCAATCATTGAGTTTATAGATCAGTTCATCATTACGAGGTTTGGTGTCCCAAACACTCTTATTTTTGATAATGCATCTTAATTCTATAGAAATTATATATTTGAGTTTGCTATCAAAAGGGGATTTAAATTGAAGTATTCTGAAAACTACTACCCTCAGGGTAATGGCTTGGCAGAATCCACCAACAAAAATCTTATCAAAATCATTAAGATAACTATTGAGCAGAATCATAAAAACTGGCATAAATCTTTGATATTTGCACTATGGGCTCACCGAATAACACAGAAGGCCTCCATAGGCACTTCTCTATTTAATCTAGTGTATGGAAAAGAAGCTGTCATATCAGCAAAATTAGCACTTCCATCACTAGTGTTAGTGTAGTTTATTGAAGAAAGTTCCTCATCTTCTATTCAACTAAGACATGATCAGATCCTAAAACTAGAAGAAGAAAGAGAGAAAGCCTAAATTATACATGCAAAACATTAGCAGATTATTAAGTCATCTTTTGATGCAACTTCAACTAGCTCGAAACATTTACAAGTTGGTGATCTAGTTTTGAAGTGGGACAAAGCCCATGAGGATAAAGGAAAACACACTAAGTTCCAGAAAATGTGGCTTGGACCATTCCCAATCAGTGAAAAAATAGGCCCTTCTACATTCATATTGCAAGATCTATTAGGAAAGAGAGATTATCTTCCTATCAATGGCCTTATCTTGAAAAAATTCTTCAATTGAAGAGGTAACCCCATCTCCCTTTGTAAATATTCAATTTTAAGCAGGATTTGTGTGAATAACTTATTTTGTTTAAAATCCTAGGGAAATAAAGTTGTGAAAAGCATCCCATTGGTCTTTGCTATATTGAAAAAGTTAATCAAAAGGAAATAGTTTTGATATTTACTTTTAAGAAATGGAAGCCTTAAAGGAAAAAGAAAATTCTAGGAAATTAGGTATAATTAGATTCTTGAAACCCCATTTTATTTTTGTGAAATCTTCTCAAAACTTAGAAATATTGTAAATCATTTTAAAGTTTTAAGAAGCCTGAAAATGGTTATCAATACAAAACAAAGACTGATTCAAATTTAGCATCTTCAACTCCCACCCTGTCATCCATATTCTCTTGAGGAGAAAATTGTTCATCCCATCCATCAAAGTTTATAATTACTCAGAGTGTAATTCTAAAATATATTTGATATAAAAGATAAGAGGTCTTATTATAAATCTGCTTACCATGATCATAGGGGAATAGTTCAATTGACATTACCAAAACTGCATACCAAAACAGGGTAATGGCTTATAATTATAAGACAAGGGGTCTCATCACGAGCCAGCTTGTTCAGTTAAATTACAACCAGTGAATGGCATTGTCAATAGCTAGCCACCAAACCAGGACAATGGCTTTTTATCTTACAAAATAAGGAAAAAGGGAAAATGCAATACAAAAATATGGAAACATATCTTTTGGATTCATTCTTTTTAGTTATACTCTGAAATGGATGGAATAATGAATGATCAAATGGTTAAAAGGTAACCCTATCGAGACTATAGACGTTTGCTGGCAGCAGAGGCTCTACCTATGACAAAGGAGTCATTATAAAAGCTAAGTTGGAAAAGTCTTTTGTTTTATCATTATCAACCAATTAAGGTTTATTTAAAGCTTAGAATGTATTTAATTTTAAAAAGAGAAGAAAATAGCAAAAATAGTTAACATTACTTTCAGAATCTATGATTATCTAGTTATATTAGATTTTCTCTATCAATTAAGATTTTCAGATTAAGAAAGTTTAAGTATTATATTACTTTCCCAGAGATAACTGTTTCTCCCAGTGAATCGCCAATTGTTGTGCTATACAACAACCCCCCCATTTCATAAAATTTTTATACAAAAATCATAATATGAAATGGGTCCCTTTTAAAATAAACTTAGCTAGATGTGTAAATAAGTTGGTATTAACCCATCATAAGAAAAACCCTTATCAAAAGGCTTAACGTAAATGAATTATTTTAAAATCCTTCTGAATAGAAATCAAATGTGACTTTAAAATATTATAAAATTATTTGTTATTGCAATAAAGCGATCGGAAGATCACATACTGCAATAACAAAGGAAGCATGCACAGAGACACATCCATTCTCTCCGATCCGAAAAGGCAATCGAAATCGGATATCATAAAAGTTAAATGCCAAAGCTCAATGTAATAGAGCCTCTTAAAATCCTCTGATGCGATAAAGCGCATCGCAATCGAAAATCGGCAATTATAGCAACAAGCCAACACATGATTGAAGGCAGGCCCAAATCCTCTAATGTGATAAAGTATATCGCCATCGGCAATTGGCAAAACCACATTGATACAGCAATAAAACCAAAATTCATTCCGCGAATGCGATGCATTAATGAGGCACATATCTTGAGAATATATTTAAAAGGTTTTCATGCATTGTATCACCTTTCAGTGGTCGAAGATGTTTAAAACAAGCGTTAAAGCCTTTCCTTTCACGTTACCAATCGCCGATTTACGAATTATCATTGATCATCCGTCAAAAAAATCTAAGCCATGCTTGAATGAATCATTCGGCATATATACGACATGATGGTCATTTAAAACCTACTTTACCACGATTGACAGGTTAAACGTCTCATCAATGATGTAGTTAAGGGTAGATCTTTTCTTTAGATTTTATCTGCGACAATCTTAGTATAATCCATTATCACTTGCTGATCGACGTAACTCTTTTTCATCATCATATTGGTCTGTAGCAACATTTCTCTGTATCACATTTTTCAAATCGCTTGTGATGAATTCTGCTAAAATCAGAAATTTGAAACAAATGGGAAAGAAATCAAAGAAATCTGCAGCAGTGGCTCCTACAACAATAGCACAGCCAGCCAAGCATCCTAGACCAAGAAAAAAAGGGTTAATATCAGACACTACACGCCTTGGTCTAGGAAACACTAGCTGGGAGAGAATCTATAATCTAACATAAGTAGAGGAGCCTGAGGAAATATCAAAACAAGCCATAGTTGACTCAAGTAACAAATTAGAAGCATCCCTCAAAGATTTAGCTTGCTCCTATCTGCACAGAATAGCAGCACGAGAAAAAATCCTCCCATATACTGATGTAGTGAGATGGGTAGTAGAGGAAATTCCAGTCTCGAATAGAACATTCTGCATAGCTGATGGGAGGATATTTGGCTCATTTCAGCCTAATGATCTAAGGAAAATGTATGACTTACATGAGCCTGAAAAGTGGTACAGCAAAGCCTTCCTTGAAAAATTTGAAAATGAAAACGAGTCAGAATCAGCCTCAATTAGGTAGTGGAGACATTTTCCCGAGAAGCACAAGCACGAATCATCAGGTAAGTACTCTGTGGACTCATTTGCTTCTCCTTGCTGTTATGCTGGAGTTATGATGTTCAGAATGTCAGGAATACATGACTCTGCTAAGTTTACTATTGAAATGCTCCCTCTGATGGAGGCAGCAATCAACAACTATGTGATGGATTGGGCAAATATTTTGTCTGACAAATTAGCCATAGAAATTTTCAAATTCAGATCAAATGCATGTAAAATTACGAGGACAATTCCCCCTTTTTATTAAACTGCTTATATTATGGATACTCTTTGCTTTAATTTTGAATATCTGGTACTCGGATTGATCCAGGTGGATATTGGTGGCCACCCGCTAATTCCACTTGGATCCCCTCTAGTGCTTCTTTTAGTTTTTTCAGTTTCCTTAATTATAGCATATTTTACTATTTTTAGTAGTTTTTCGGGTCCTAAACTTCCGGAGCCGTTTTGAGGCCCTAAAGGATGTTTTTTGGGAAATGTACCGCCAACGATTTTTTTCTCTAAAAATCGCCTTTTTCGTCATAGTCCTCGGAGAGATCTTTCCAATGGACTATCATGCGCATCGAACGGAGATAATACGACCAATTCGCAAGCCTGGGAAGTTGATGTACCAACTTACCCAAAAACGGGGCCCACATTTTTGCGTTTCATCTTCTAGGGTCAGGTTTTGGAATGTGAAGGGTTTTCCATTGTTTCTCAACAATAAATAGGCCTTCGAGCCTCATTGTAACATAGTTCAGAGGCATGTAGCCACACATCTCTTCTCAGAGATAAGCTACCATCGCCCTAGTTGGTTTATTTCCATTTCTGGTTGTAAGCATATTTCAGTATTTTCCATTAATGAAATGAAGTATTATTTCCACTGCATCTTTGTTATATGGTTCTCTGTAATTTGTTGCGTTCCTGTTTAAGTATGGATCAGTGATGGAGATGGACTCCCCAAGACCCTAAGCCAATCCATATTTATCATCAACTATTATGGAAGGCTCACTACAAAAACCATTTGTATAAAATTTGCAATGGTTTTATGTTGCCTGTGTATTATGCCATTTTTGATAAGCCTGCCCCTAGGATTTCCAAGGAAGCAGGAATCGACTTGCCTGTAGTAGGTAATTGGTTCAGAGAAGACAACTTCACCTATATAAGGCTTTTTGGTAGCCTTACAAAACCCCATATCCTTCCCCTGTATGTGCCCGAAAAGCTGTTAGCTCGGGAATTGTCCTATCAGACAACAACAGAAGGGACATCGAAAACCCTTAGAAATTCTAAGAAACAGGCATGGACTACATTTCCTTTAAGATGCAGTGTTTTTACTCTCCATGATTACAAACATGCAGAAAAGGAGGCAGAAAAAATACAAATTCTCAATCTTGCAACAATCCCCAACAGACAATATGATCCAAGAAAAGTCGCCTATAATCTTCATGAACAAGCCAAACTTACAAAGTTTGATGATGAAAAAGATTACTTTGATGACCTATTTTCCTCAACAGAATCATTATTTCAGGTAAAAACATTGGCCAGGATCAAGTATCAAGATGAATCGCTGGAAAAGTTTAATATGCTTAGAGAACAGAGGTTGCAAACTCTACCTCTTGACTTATTAGCCACCACCCCAGCAATCTAGTCAAGTGAGTCTGAACAACAAACTGTTGACAAATCTTCTATGGTGGGAAAAGTTCCTGAGAAATAAAAAGTTCTAGAACAAGAGAAAGAATAGGGAAAAGGCAGTGAACACATGGATATAGATACTCAGATTGATCCAAAACTTCTTAAAGAATGGCAACAATTTGATTCCATTATAAGCAATCCTGAGAATTCACTGGGTTTTAACATGCCTGAAGTGACAATTGCCCATAAGACAGCAACAAATATGGTTCCAACTGAAGGAACTAGTGCCCCACCATAAGTCAAAATATAAACATAATTCCTATGGATCAATCGTATGAAATAATTTTTCATATAGAAGAAATACCACCTTTAGATGTCTTCTACAGCCCTAAGCATAGGGCTGTAGTAAAAAGATAAAGGAAAAGAGAAGACTTGATCAGTCTTCCCTTTTACCTACATAGACAGAGATGGCTAATGCGGTATGGAAAGAAGAATTCAATCCTTCTGAAGACCTCACAAAACTCTCTCAATATGCTAGGGCATACTTAGTAGCCACTCTGGATAAAGCATCAGAAGTGAGCAATTTACTTAAGGAAAAGGATCAAACAATTGTTTCATTGGAGGCACAGGTATCCAAAAGATAGCAGAGAATAGAGCAATTAGAACAACAGTTAGCAGTACAACAGCAATTAAAGAACCAACTAAATGAGCAATTGCTTAATGAGAAGCAGAGGATAGACCAAAGTGCAGTTTAGAAACAAAAAGAACTATCCCTAGCATTGGCCAAGCTGAAATCAATGAATGAACAAATGAGAAAAACAAAAGATGAGCAAATTGCTCAACTATCACAACAGATAGAAAACATCAAAAGTTTTCCTTAAGCAGCAGAGTTTAGATCCACAGCTCTCCAGATCAATAAAGCATTGATTAAACAGTTAAATTTACTATGTCATAATATTTCCCTTGTTGAGCCCCTCTGTGAGATTTCTTCATAAATGATTGACAAATCAGTTGAAACAAGACAGAACTTGGAACTTTCCGATGAAACATTAACAGACTTTCTTGCCTGGCAAGAAACCAATGAAGGGCAAGCTGCAAATCTGCCTAGAATTCTAGAATCACACAAGGAAATTCTTTTCCTAGAATGGAAATCACAATTAATGAATGTAGAAAGGGAAACTTCAAGATGTAGATCAGCAACCGGTAATTTGATTGAGTTAATTAACGATAATCTTTATCTATCTAATCTGATTTCAGAGTGCACTCCAGGTAAATTGCCATCAGCTAAAGCACTGGAACAATCATGCAAACAAGATTTAGAACAGAAGGAGAGATTAATAACAGGCATCCAAAGTTTAACTTGGGACACCTTTTGGTTCTTCCTAGTTAAACCACACAGTCAAAAGGCAGCACTGATATGTTTAACCAATGCAATCGGTTCCATGATTCTCGAAATTCATGATGCTACGTATTCAGCCCAACTACATTCAAGTCTATGTCACCCTCCAGAATTGCAACCAATGCTTGCTATCTGCCAGCTCAAGACAAAGGATGATCAGCTGAAATAGTGAGTCATTCTACCGACTGCAATCAAGCCTATTTCAAGGAGATTTTCATGATTTGGTTATACCACCTAATAGCATTTTTATTTCATAATCAGTTAGCTTAGATAGTATTTATAGACCCTTTCATGTCTTTAGAAGGGGTCCTCAATTTTTGTATAAAACTTGGATCGGGAGTCACACTATTGTGCTTCTAATATATATATTTTTTATGAAGATTGGGCCTATATTCTAAATTTTAATAAAGAATACTTCGATGAGATATGCACTATTGCTTTTTGTGAGAGTATTTCTCAGTTAGAAGATGGAATCTGAATGCAATTGATATCGGAAGGGATTCAAATTACATATGGTACTATTATCTATGTCTTTGTTCCACTCTTTTATATGAATCAGCATTTATTCAATCTTGCTATCGTTTGATATATGTATGTGTTTTAACAGCACTCATTATACTTATCACTATTGAATGTTTAAGGAATTTTATTCTTTCAATCATATTTATATGTCAATGATATATGAAGGATAATGTAATAATGTTTTAATGATTACTTTGTTCAACTACTTGAACAAAGTAACTATCATACGAATAAATGTCTTTGCTTATCAATGGAGTCATCTATATAACTATTTGTAGATAAATATCATCAAAAGTTGCACTAAAGTGGAAATTTCCCGGGATAGATCAAGTTGTTTATAATTTTTCATTCTAGAATAAATCATTCATCATTATCATTAGATAATAGAAAATCAACCACTTATCCATTCTATTCACAAATCATTGGGAAACTGGTCCCATTATATCCAGTCAGAGCCACCACACCAAATGGAAAAGGAGTTGCCTTTAAGGTCTGAACCGAGTAGTTTTCCCCGATGTTGATGCAGTGATTTTCGAGGCATCAACAGGACACCGGATGTTGTTTTCAAGCAAAGGACAATTGGAACCTTTTGCAGCTTGGCACATGATGGAGTTTTCAAGCGACATTCAGAGATGAATCAGGCATGCAGTTGATTCATGTTCTCTTTAGATTTGATTTTTTTTAGCATCCAGATTTGGAAGGTTTTTCAGGCATATGATTTTTTAGGAACAACTTGAGAACTTGGAAGATAGTTCCTTGTTATTTTTGGATTTATCATTGAGGGGGGAAATGTTAGCCTCACTCTACTAAAATAAATTATAAATCCAAATAAAATAATTAATTAAATTAAATCATGAGAGTTAGTTCCTCAAACTAGGGAGTTTAGTTAGGAGGATAGATTCTCTCCAACTAGTTCTCCTAAGTTAGTGTGTAGTTGAGAAATTATCTTAACCAAAGGTGTCTAAGATAGCACGCACTATCTTGAGACATTGTCTCTCATCTATTTATTTGTAACATACATTCAATTATTTTAATGAGAGAGAATACCTGAGGAAGCCATGAGGCTTGAAGCCTTTTCTGCCAATATTTTGTGTCTAGTTTATTATGTGTTGTTTATATATTTGTCTGAGTTAATTTCATTTTTCGATATTTTTCCCTCAGAAACCCTGCTAAAATTGGAGAAGACTCTAGTTAGCACTGCCAAATTTAGCAGTTCTGCAACATTTGGCGTGCCTCTGAAACTATCACCAACATAACAATTCAGATTAATTAAGGCTAAACTAGGTTAACAATGCTAATCACGCTTAACCATTTGGCGTCACCCCAATGCTTTATAGCAAGGTCTTATGGAGAGGGTGTTGGCCCAAAGGGTTAGCTCCCTCTGCTCCTACGGTCATCTCTATTATTAGCATAAATAAAGCACTGGGGGCCTCCATTTAAACATGTCCGTTAGTGGTTCAATGGTAACGTATTGGAGTTGGGGGGGGGAGGTCATGCATTCTACTCACCCTTTGCCCATCCCTACATATACTTTGCCAAACAAATATATATGCGGATTTGTATAGTTTGAAATTATAATGTTATATATATATATATAAACCAATTTCCACATAACATTCATCATGAACCATAATTCCACCTTGGAGGACATTGGGAAATTTCACCTTCACACAACCAAACTATTGAATCCTGACTTGTCACATCCTCATTGGACAAAAATGAAAGAAAGATACCATCATGCTAGTTGTATTGCCATGTCATCACTCTATCCTATTCGATAATTTTTTTAGCTGTTTAGGAAAATGAGCAACACACATTTCTCCTTCATCTAGACTTAGTTTCCAGTGAAACAAATTGCGTTGTGATCGTCTTGATGAG
Organism: Pinus tabuliformis; assembly: GCA_031772625.1. NCBI lineage: Eukaryota > Viridiplantae > Streptophyta > Pinopsida > Pinales > Pinaceae > Pinus > Pinus tabuliformis. Next base: position 777,273,240 of record CM062812.1, on the reverse strand, counting down.
ATGGATGCAGTCGTTCATGTTTTGAGCCAACATGAGAAATTTGATTTTTGAGATAGTTACTGAGCACCTGATCACCACATTATCAAGATTAAAGAGATTCTAGAAGAGTTCACATTGTAACTCTAGTTGAGAATTGAAGGAGTCAAACATAAATACTAGTAAGCTATCAGGCTATGTTATAACTAGGCTACTCGTAGGAAAAACAAATTTGTTCTATTCAAGTACATTATGTTCAACAAATGAGTATAGGAGTCAAAAGTGGATAACAAGAGAAAAAACATAGTGGATTTTTTCACTATAGCATCCCATGGGCCACAAAACTTATATCTTTATACTTGCATCCATTCTCTATGCTGAGAAACAAAGAAGAGTAACCTAACCTTCCATGTGGGTTTTCCTCCCGAAGGGGTTTCCCTGAGGTATATCTTGTGTTCTTATGGTTGTGAGTGCTTCTATTTTTTTTGTTATCGATTTTCCACATTTTACATATTTCATACATGAAACAACAACATAATAATAAAGACGAAATTCTATTGAACATTTATCTACATACAATAAATATGAGATATTTAAGTATAATTATGTCATATCTATTGTAAAAAAATGTGTAGTGGAAAACCAATTGAATTTTATGTATCATATTGGTATTGAATTATGTTTATTTGGGTATATTACAGGGAGTTGTAGGGTATCTAGATTGATTGAGCTAAAATTTACAAAGCCCCAGTGATGGCCGATCAATTGATGAATAACCCTCATGTCTCACAGAGGAGAGGTTTACACAACTAGAAGCACAAGTAATCAACATGAATTTTAATAAGACACTCCTCATGGCATCTTTGACAAATAAGCTCAGGTCATTCAAAGAATATGGGGGTTCTAGTATAGAGGTTCAATAACATGGGAGATCAAGATATTGGTAAGAAACGAAGGAGTCAAATAAAGAATTTGAAAGAGATCAGCATGTTTTAAGTGAATTGAACCATTCACAGTCCCTATTCCGAATGGAAGTGAAGGTTGACATCAAGCCATATCAATGTGATATTTATGATGAGAAACTAAATCATTGGATGCAACAAATAAAAAATTATTTTATTGTTCATCATATAGAGGAAGAATAAAATATTCTTTCAGTTGGACATAAATTAGAGGGTTGTGCCTTGGCCTAGTCGTAAATCCACACAGAGACCTTCAGGTTTGAGGGATATGTTCCAATAACTAAGTGGCAGGACTTAAAAACCCTCATAAAGTCACAATTTTATCAAATCAAGTATGGGGAGGACCAATGGATCTCGTTCCATTACATTGAGTAGAAGCAGGGGCAAAGTATATAGGAGTTGATCCAAAATGGATCTTGGAAAAGAAAAACCTCTTGAGTATTCAATTATATTTAAATGGGAAAATATGTTTTAAAAGCCTTTTAAAGAACTATCGCATTGTGGCCTTTTATGGCACCAGAGAAATATATGTGTTAGCCATGAAAAATAGGGTATAAAGGAAAAACCTTCATCACATCTATGTGTGTATATATATTTATATATGTCATAACGAAGCTTTTTTATCACATCCAGAGAAAATATATGGTTCATAACATATATGCTTATATATATTACAATGGAGTTTGTTAGCGCATCAGGAAAAACCAAGGTTTAGCATTAAAAGAACGTGGTCTTTTGGAACTACGATAGCGATTAGCGATAGTTAACAAGGGTCGTTGATCGAGCGCATAGATCAATGGTCCAGATCAACTACCATATTGCATTGTGGGGGACCAAACGGAGGTTAAACCGTATTCACATTGAATACCCACTAACCGCAGGATCAAGGGACCACATCATCCGATGGATATCAGGTGCAAAGGTAATCTAGCATTAACTCAGATATCAGACACAAATTTTATGGACTGGGAGTTTATAAACCCCATCGGGTTCATAAGGACTGTTAAAAGTTGAGCAAGTTGTCCACCCAAAATCAATAGGGACCGTCAGATCTACTAAGCGTAGATCAACGGTGGAGGACTGTCAATCAGATTTGGTTGTGCAGAGGAAGATCTCAGTCGTCGATATGGTGGCAGAATACCAACGGTTGAGATTTACTCGCATCACAACATAGCCAAGGGAAGGACTTACTGGGGCTAAAGATATCACGATATGTGATCGTCGATCACCATATCACATCGCAGCAATACAAAGGAGCGGGCATGCGACATGCAATACACCCAAACCCAATAAGGATTATAGGTAGGGTTTAAATAAATTTGAAGTCAAGTTTCTTTGGATTTCTTTATATTTCCCCATGTATTGATGTCTCGACACATGCAATGCAATATAGCGAGACCTGAAAGGGTTTATGGATGCGAATATATATATTTTGAGTTCCGATATGAAGCCATTTGTCGGGGTTTCTGTGTATTTGGGGTTTTTCCGTTATAAAACCAAATACAAAGGAACCTGCGGCCTGTGACTTGCAATAGCAATATAAAAGTAGACCTGATGGAATTGTAGGGCGGATTCAATAATATTTGAGGTCCAATAGAAAGCATTTTGGTGGATTTTTCAACGTTTCTGTGTTTCTCTGTGTAAACAAAGAAACTAATTTTTATGGATTTCAAATGTGCCAATGGTCCTTTCCATTCAAAAATAGTTGGCCATCATACCTGAAGGCATTCCACAATGATTGTTTAATGCTTAGAAGAGATTTGAATGGATAGAGGCCGGGAGCCAAAGAGCCCGAAAGGGGAAACAAACACACAAGTGTCGATAAGCTTAATAGCCACCCAATCTCAAAGAGAGGGCAAGGAGTTGCTGAGAGAGAGAAAAAGTAGAAGGCAAATCCATGAGATAGAGCCAGAGCTAGAAAGCCTGAGAGCTTCAGAGCCAGGGATAAGATGGTGTTCTAAGCCCTTTGTGTTCTGTGTAAATCAGTGGAGTTGAGTGTGGAGCTTCTAAAATAATTGATGTCATAATCCTAGAGAGCTTAGTTGAGTTGACTACAGCTCAAGGAGACGTAGTCCAAGAGTTTTGGGTGAACTACAAATTAATATTGTTGTTATGTGTGTTCTTTCATTGCTGCATCTTACTGCTATGCATGTGTTGCTTATCTATTTTTTTACTTACTGTCATATGTATTTTATACCAACATAAGCAAGTGAACTTACAACACATAATGATTTTGAAACAAATATAAGCATACACCTATGTTCAAGCACATTATTATTTTTGCATTGGTTAATCAATAAATATTGGGAATATTTAAGCTTTAGAAGTGGGAGAGGTTCTTGTAAGCTCACAAGAAACCTTTAGTGCCCCATTTTTAGTTCAGGTGGTAACAAAGCCTAAGATTGGTTAACCCCACCTTCAAAGAAGGTGATATCAAAGCTGGTTATACCAGAGCAAGTGGTATCAACTCAGAATGCTTGATTGACAAAGAAGATATTGCTTGTCTGAAAGGTGTTTGGGCAGTGAAGGATTGATTGTCTGATTGATTATATGCTAGTGTTTAGACTGACTATTGTTTGAGTTTGTAGAGGTGAAGGAAAGGCTATTGATAGCTCAGTCCAGGAAGGAAAAGAAGGAAGAAGTGTTGAAGGCATTCTTCTATCCCAAGGGACCTCAAAGCAATCCTTGAAGCACAAGAGGTTTGTTGCAAAAGGTTTCTTAAATAAGCTCTTCATTAATCTTGTTTGAAGTTCTTTTTTTCATTGGAATAATGACAACTTCTACAAGTGTATCCTCAAATTACTCCTTGATCACAAGACTCTTTGATGGAGACATGAAGCAAGACTTGTTCATCATGATGGACATCGTGAGAGAAATGTATGAGGATGGAAGAAAGAGCATCATACTTAGACAGCAGTTGAATTCCATGAAGGAATATAAGCAATTGCTTTCTAACAAATTGTAGGAAATGGAGATGCAACTTCATATTGCAAATATGTTCCTGAAAAAGATGCATGAGTTGGAGTCATAGCTCTTTGTTTCCAAAGAATCCTTAGTCAAGTATTAGCTTGAAGAAGAGGTAAATAGTTCCTGTTTGTCTTCAAATTCTTCTAATAATGCTTATATTGGTTCTTTTGAAAGCATACTAGAGGCATAGGTTCCAAGCTAATGTCCAAGATGGGCTATGAAGGAAAGGGCTTGGGAAAACATGCACAAGGTATTGTTGAGCCAATAATAGTTGAGGAAAGGCCTAAGTATTTGGGTCTTGGCTATGGACTTGATCTTATGGAGAAAGTTCCAAAGCTGCCATGAAGACAATTGAAATAGTTCCAAGAAGGAGTTTCATTGCAGGTCTTCTACCTCAAGAGTGTGAAGATTGTATTCAGGAGGAATGCAATAGCTTGAAACATCATTTGAAAGATGCAAGTGTTCAGAAGCATGCTCTTGAACCAGAGAGTTGTGGAAACTCTAACAGCCTTGAAGATATTGATGGTGTTATAAAGGGAGCCACTTCTTCATTTGATTCACCTCCTCATGAAGGCAATAAAGATAAAAGAGTAAGGCATAAATCTGGTTCTAATCATCGTCCTTTTGATTTGGCAAAGAATGATAAATTTCCACATAGATATGGGAAATGAATTGCATGTTCCTTTTGTGGTTTGGATAACCATAATGTTTCTAGATGTTGGAAGAGGATAGCCACATGCAAGAAAATTTTTAAGGAAAGGAAGAAAGAAGCCAAAGGTCCATTGGACAAGGCAAACTATGTTGTCAAGAGGATGCACATGTGTTGCACTTACTACCATAAGCAAGGGCATATTTTTGAAAAGTGTTATACTCTGAATCTATCAATGCTTCCACGAAAGCTGAAGAAAGTGGAAAGATAAGATGGGAGAAAAGGAAAGGAAGTTTCCATGAATGATGTGTTTCAGTATGATTCACATGTTGATACTGATGTGCAGACAAAGGAAATACCTTTGAAATAGATTGGTAAGAAATCATTATAATTCTTATCGAATTAAGATTGCACGTTTATTTTGCGTCTATTTGCGTTTCTTTGATAATGGAATGCAAGTCACAGGATTTTACCAAGAAGGTGAATGGAGAAGTTGAGTAGGAGACTCACTTTACTGCTGCAACATTATATTTCATTTCAGTTTTTAAAGTATAGTGTGCTTAAGTGAAAGTTGAAGGATGAAATGCATGCATCAGAATGTTGTGCGTGAACATAGGGTCATTGATGATCTCCTTGTTTTTGAACATGTATGTGTAATTAACTTACAGGGTTGAATGCTTTGGCATGCATGTGATGCAATGCTGACTTCAGAGAAGTTAAGTTGGTCTCCAAGATGGAGATAATGATGAAGTTTTTTCATCTTTGAAAAGGAGTCCTAGAGGTCTTTTTCTACATGCTTGACATGAGGGGTCATTTGTTTTAAAGGCATGTTTTGTGGGCTTGGTATCTAGTCCATCATCTGTATACAGATGTAAGACATGGAGGTGTTCACAAGATGTGAAAATCTGTTTCTTTTGTTGAAGCAGGAGCTTAAGCCATCCATTTGTTTTCTGTATTTCTGTTGTTGTTAACATTTTCTATTGGCAACTTGTCAAACAGGTACACATGAAAATTTTGTGGACCAGATGTGACTTCACATTAGTTTGAGCCACCTTGGATCAATGATCAAGACATAGAAGTTTAGAATACCTTCTGTAACCTTCTCAGCAGGAGTTCTGTAGGAAGGAAAGGAGGAAAACAGTTCTTCCCAAGAGGACCAACACATCTAGGAAGGAGAGTGGTCAAAGGCTTTGGTTCATAGGCACTATGCAAGGCAAGTGTATGGAGGCTAAAAGAAGAGGGTGAGGTACTCTCATTTACTATTCAGATTAGTATGTCAGTCTTTTGGAGACCAAAAGTTCTTTTAGTAGGAAGGCGTGATCGAAAATTGATCTTGGAAAAAAAAACATGTTAATTCTTCAATTATATTTAAATGGAAAAATATGTTTTAACCTTTAAAGAACTATTGCATTGTGGCCCTTTATCGCACCAGATATATATATACATGTTAATATATATATATATATATATATATTATATACATCCATGTATATATATATATATATATATATATATATATATATATATATATATATATATATATATATATATATATATATATATATATATATATATATATATATATATATATATATATATATATATATATGTCACAATGAAGCCTTTTTATCGCATCTAGAGAAAGTATATGGTTCATTGCATATATGCATGTATATATATATATATATAATAAAATGGAGTTCGTTAGCGTATCGGGAAAAACCAAGGTTTATCATTATAAGACCGTTGCCTTTTCGAACTGTGACAATGATTAGCATGAATTAATGAGGGTTGTTAATCGAGCGCACAGATCAGCGGTCCAGATTAACTACCATATTGCATCGTGGGGGCCCAAACGGAGGTTAAATCGTGTGCACATTGAATACCCGCCGACCACAAGATCAAGGGACCACATCATCCGATGGATATCGGGTGCAAAGGTAATCTGGTGTTAACTCAGAGATCAGACTTGAACTTTTATGCACTGGGAGTTCATAAACCCCATCGGTTTAGTAAGGATTGCTAAGAATCATGCAAGTTGTCCACCCGAAAATGCCAGGGACAGTTGGATCTACTAAGCCTAAATCAAAAGCAGAGGATTTTCGATCAGATTTGGTTGTGCAGAGGAAGATCTTAGTCATCAATCTGGTGGCAGAATACCAATAGCGGAGATTTACTCGCATCGCAACATAGCCAAGGGAAGGACTTACCGGGGGCTCGAGACATTGAGATATGCGATCACTGATCGCCATATCGCATCGCAACAATACAAAGGAGAAGGCATGTGACATGCGATACACCCATACCCAATAAGGATTATAGGTAAGGTTTAAATAAATTTGAAGTCCGACTTCTTTGGAATTCTTTGTATTTCCCCATGTATTGATATATGGCCACATGTAATGCGATATAATGATAATGCGATAAAGCCAGACCCAAAAGGGTTTATGGATGTGAATATATATATATATATTTTGAGTTCTAATATGAAACCATTTGTCAGTTTTTCTATGTATTTGGGGTTTTTCCGTTATAAACCCAAATACAAAGGAACCCGCAGCCTACAACTTGTGATAGCGATATAAAAGTGGACCTGATGGAATTGCAGGGTGGATTCAATAATATTTGAAGTCCGATAGAAAGCATTTTGGCAGATTTTTCAAGGTTTCTGTGTATTTCTCTGTGTAAACAAAGAAACAATTTTTTGGGGATTTCAAATGCACCAATGGTTCTTTCCATTTAAAAACAGGTGGCCACAATACCTGAAGGCATTCCACATTGATTGTTTAACACTTATATGGTATTTGAATGGACAGAGGCCAGGAGCCATAGAGCTCAAAAAGGGAAACAAATAGACAAGCACCGATATGCTTAAAAGCCGCTCAATGTAAGAGAGAGAGGGCAAGGAGTTGTTGTGACAGAGAAAAAGCAGAAGGCAGAGCCAAAGCTAGAAAGCCTGAGAGCTTCAGATCCGAGGATAAGGTGGTGTTCTAAGCCCTTTGTGTTCTGTGTAAACCAATGGAGTTGAGTGTGGAACTTGTAAAAGAACTGCTGCCATAATGCCAGAGAGCCTAGTTGAGTTGACTAGAGCTCAAGGAGACGTAGCCCAAGAGTTTTCGATGAACTCAAAATTAATATTGTTGTTATGTGTGTTGTTTTATTGCTGCATCTTGTTGCTATGTGTGTGTTTCTTATTTGCTACTTTACTTATTTTCATATGTATTTTATACCAGCAAAGAAAGTGAATTTACATCACATAACGGTTTTAAAACAAATATAAGCATACACCTATGTTTAAACACATTATTAATTCCACATTGGTCAATCAATAAATCTTGGGAATATTTAAGCTTTGGAAGTGGGAGAGCTTCTTGTAAGCTCACAAGAAGCCTTTAGTGCCCCATTTTTAGATCAAGAGTACACCACAAAGTTCAAAATCATGGTTGTAATGTTGGGTATCTTTCCATAGAACCGAGATGTACACCTCTGGATATTACTTTTTGGAAGAACTTTATGTCTTTTAAACCCATATCGGAGCCATGTGGAAATTGTTGGTTGAGTTACTAGTCCTAGAGACAAGTTGGAATAAATGCTCTGGATCCCTAGATATCTTGGGTAAAGACTGATCTAGTGATGATTAGTGATGTTCAACCATGAGGTGGAAGCACTGGTTGACAGAGAGGTTGTTTTACATATGGAAGGTTTAGTTTTGGTTGGTTTATTTCATGAGAGCCCACATTCATGATTGGAATATTTCATAAGAGTGATTGGCTAAAAGAGAGATTTGGTTCAGCCCAATCTATGGTCGGGTGGTACGTGGAAGTCCTTGACTTGGTTAGATTTGCATATGTTAATAAATGACTTTTCTTCTTATATCTCATGAGTATTTATACTTGTTATTATGTAGATTTTATGGATTTTCTATCATTGTTATGATTTTGGTTAGATGTTGGTTGTAAGCATGATTTTATGACAAATTTAGTTGTGGCTCTTAACATATTTTAAGCAGAAAATTAATGGTTATTGAATTCATGACCTAATATATGTTTTTGTAGCTATTATGATATGGAAATTGACCTTCTTGTTTACTCTAAAATAATTATGAGACCCCTATGTTCAGTTATGTAATTATGACCTATAAATTACATGTTCATGACATGTTTAACAATATGTTCGCCATGGTTAGAAGGGGTCATGTTAAGTCCTTGATCAAGTTTTGAATTAAATTATTTTTCTTTGTGTCATTTATCATTTATGAGAGTTTCATCAAGTTCTAGGCAGAGGTATAGATCCTAGCCTCGATAAAGTGGCTTAGATCTCAGGGTTGTTGGCACAAAACTAAGTAATATAGTCCACAATTTTTGGGAGGTGGGCTCATGAAAGCGACTAGAGGGTTACAGTGAGTCACTACATTTACTAGTCATGGGAGTGACTATGAGTCTAGATCATTAAAAATTCAAGCTAACTCAGGGTTTGGGCACATGGAGTGGGTTTTTGGCTCGTGGCAGTTCTGTAGCACCTGAGGAAGGTTAGTATGGTTTTATTCCATCAATTCCACTTCCTTAACTATACTTAGGCGATTGAGTCACTTCATGTCACATATTTACCCTAGTGGACTGATGAACTTGGGTAACTGTGAGAGGAGGGTGGTTACAATATGAAGGGACACTACTAACTATTCATGGTAGTTGACATATTTAGAAACCTATTTATTTTGATTCCCTATAAAAAAAATGTCAATGATCAATATGCAGTAAACATGTTATTTGGTAAATTTTAGGTGCGCTTTGGGATACCAATGAGCATCATTTTATTAGGGACACAATATTTCTCAATGCATTTTAGAATACATTGTGGGATAATTTGGACACGAAGTTAAATGGGTATAAATCATTTCATCCATAATTAGATGGGAAGGCACAACTGGTGAATAGGACTTTGGTGCAACTTATAATTCGTAACAACCAGATGCTTCCAAATGCTTGGGATGAAAATATGATATATATAGTACTCTTGTTATAAGGTACTCAACACTTCTACTGGTTAGTCCACATTCTAAACATGTTTTGATATTTTCTACATTTTCATTAGGATATCACATAAGAAAAGGAAGGAGGAGCGAGGGAGCATTTTATAAGGGATTCCTTAAGGGTAGAATACTTTATTGAGAAGATTAGGTAAATCCATATGCAGGTACATGAGACACTGAATAAGTCATAGGAAAAACATATGTCTATGCATTATCAAAAAATAACAAAGAATCTCTTCAAGGTGGGATATAGAATATGGTTACATTTAACAATGAGAGGCCATACCATCCTGGTAGGAAAATCAATGCTATACAAATTTTCATTTTGAGATACTGGAAAAAGTGGGAAATAACACCTATAGACTCAATCTACCCCAATACATGCATACTTACCCACTCATGAACGTAGAGAATATGAAAGTCCGTAATGTACCTCTAATTTACACACTACAAAAAATTGATATGATTGTTAACTCTAATTAATCTAATGTTTCCATATGATCAAAGGTTTATGTCTCCATTTCATAATGAGTTCATATTCCCATGAATAAGTTATTAAATGTTTTTTGATTGATAACATGGTCATAGATGTTATGTTTCCTTTTAGATTCATTTCTTTTCATTTCTAAAAAGGATTAATCATATGTATAAATGAGATTCAAACCTTTAACCTTCAAAACCAAATCAAATAGAAAATCCTTAAGTATCCATAATATCTCTAACATGAGATTTTATGGTTTATCTTTTGAAATAAAAAAATAGGTTTGGGGACAAATAAACACTGCAATACCTTGCAACGAACTCAACTTGAGACATACTTGGCATTACTCATTCTTATGATTCAGTCAAATGATCAAGACAAACCGTTTTTTATATGAGCCCTCAACCATAGACACAGATAGTTATACTAATAAACCTTTGCTATATTTATATATATATATATATATATATATATATATATATATATATATATTTTAATTGCATATTTTTTGAATTAAAAAAAAAAACTTTACATTCACTAGTCAAATGCACAATCCATATGCCATGGAACATTTCCATGTAACATAACTCAAGTTCTAAATATGTGTGTCCCTTGTATATGTGTATAGCATATAGACTTTGGTACTAATTTATCAATGTGATGAAGTCACATATGGGGAACTTCCATATTTTGAAGGTAATCAACAACTTTGGCAGCCTTTGTAGATTTTTCTATTGACATTGAGCTATTTTCAGGATATGATATTATTAGAGAAAAGGGGGCTAAAAATACCTATTGCTGGTAGGAAACTCATTGGGAAACATCCCCTCCTCTACATGAGTTAGCCATGAGGCTCCCCTCTTAGGTCACTTCATCCTCTTGTTGAGAGAGGAATTAGAGAACATATGGGAATATGTATAGTTTGATATAGCGTAGGCTTGAGCACTCCAAGGAAAAAGCAATGGTGTATGTGCATGCCAGCCTTCATCTTATTTACAGGTTGAGGGAGGATTTTTTGAGGGGAAAGAAAATTATTCCTAATGACACGGGTTTGGAAAACAATGCTGAGTGGGTAGTGGCCAACTAGATCTTGATGACCTTGTGCTAGAACTTGTAACTTTTGATGATGGTGATACTCTTGAGGGGTCTTCCTCCACACCGTTGATGCAGATTTTACGTTGGATATAAAGGATGAGAACAGAAAAGAGAGCAGTGGTGATATTGATGTTGATTTTGATGTCGATGAGTTGTAGCATAGCCTATAGCCTGCTAGAACTAGCCTATGATATTCTTCCTTCCTTATACATTGTTTCGAGTTCTAGTGTAATACAATTTCACTTTGATGACTTAATAAGGAAACTGTAGTTTATGGTTAATTTTTTGTATTCTTCCAATTTAAAATTATCGTCATTGAAGTGACTTAAGAGAGGAGCCTCATGCCTAAATTTTGTAGAGGAGGGCCTCCTACCCATGAGTTTCCCACAAATAATAGGGATTATTAGCCTCATTGTTTCTAAAAACATCACAGCCTGCAAATAACCCAATGCCAAAGGAAAAATCTATAAAGGAATCCTCCAACTCATCAAGGGATTCAACAAAAATAGGGGTATATGCATCAAAGGTATTACAAAGATGGATCTCAAGGAAATCCACTCCCTAGTTCTACACACAAGTATATTTATTCACTTCTATTCTAGTATTGATTATCCATCAGATTAGTTATTGTTGGAAATGTTAATCAACCCCACCAAGCTCAATCCATAATTGATGCGATATCTATGTCAATTAAACATTCACATATATCATATTTGCACTCATGCAATGCTTCCTTGAGCTTAAGTCTATTGTGGATTGCAAAAGTATTTTATGGTTCAATGGACATGGGCAAGGTCAATTATTTGACCTCAACCATATTGGTTGGATCCTAGAATATTCTAGGAATCCATAATGGACATAAGGATGCCAACAATGTTGTGTCTAATACTTTGCCAATGGTGTATTCCAAAAAAAGAATTCTGGGCATGAATAAATCTGATGTGAGGGAAATACATATCGATGGAATATATTATTTTGTGACTATTGTCATTATTTAGTTGATCCCCTAACTGAAATTTGATCCCAAACACTGTGAACCAAATTTTTTGTTCCATGCTCCATATAGTTGTTTCCCTATGGAATGAATATTGCAGTCTAAACATGGTCATCCTTGTAAAATGCTTCCCAAATTTCATTGGAAATGAAGCACATGAACTCATTTACCATTAACCAGAGATATGGTCTGAGGTGAAATTTGATAAATGGTATGGAAAAAACCATAAGAAAAATTTGGGGTGGGGTGGTCCCTAGTGGTTTTGGAAACCACTAAGGGGGTATCTCGAATGGCTTTGCTAGTGCCATGGCATGAAAGAAAAGTTTCACTAACACACAAAGTGAAGACCCCCCCCCCCCCCCCAATCCATTAAACATTGAGCGTGAAACGGGTGTGGAGTGCAACGGATAATAGTTATTGATTTTTCTCCATTCAATTGTTCATTTATTTTAATTATGCACAATCCATTCTTAGAATCGGATTTGAAATATTCCATGTAGCTCTATTTGATAACCCTTTGGGTTCAGGACCCTACAAAATTTTTTCAAGAAGGAAAATCATGACATCGGTATCAAAAATTGTGTTCTTGTCATCATTATAAAAGAATGAAGGGGTTAGCGAGGCACACAAACTTGCTTGATCCAAATGACTTCTAATCTATATTTTAATTATATTGAGAAGGAGGCCATGGAATTGAGCATGATGGATGTTATAAGTAACCATGAAATGAATCTCAAATGGATTATTCTTTTGCAGTGCTCACCACCATGTTAAGGAATAAGAGAAACTACAATATCCACAACATATCATCGCTCCCACTCTAGTACTATCAATGGTTGAGGAAAACCAAGGTGTTTGAACTTGAGTCAACTTAAGCATTGATCATCTCTCACCATATTTCTCATATATCCCATCAAAGAGCTTTGGGCCTAATGTTTAGGGATCCCTTGCTTATATCCTCCCCCACACCCCTATTTTCCATGATAGTCAACACTTTCTAAAACCTATGAATGATTAGGATAGTTAACTCTTTTTTCCACCATCAATTTGGAGAAGAAATATTTCTGGGCCTTGATGAGAAAATATCAAACCTATTGGTTATAATCTATTATCCATATGAATTAAACTACTGTACTGTAGATGAGATAAGCATGTTGATATTTGTTCCTTGCATGAATTTGTGGTTATTTCCTCAATGCATCTAATGATAATATTTAGGCCTCAATAAAAGGCAATGGATTCTAGTAGCTGTGGAGAACAATGACTGAGTCTTAGAGGTTTCTACAAACTATTTCATTGAGACAATCTTCTAAGAAAGCTTTCACCATAGCACTATATTATTTCCAAGTAGCTTGCAACAAATGTAAAGAATGCCATGTGTAAGGCTCTAATTTCTAGGTTTATGTAACAACCATGGGTTAAGTTTCTATGTAAATGAAATAAGACCAAGGTCATGGGACATGTATTCCAAGATGAATGGAGGGAAAATATTACATTGGGAATCACTTATGCTTTATTATTGACTATGGAAAGTGCGTTGCAATTGGAAAAGGAAAAAGGAAATAAATGGAAATTCAATACAAGAAATGAAGGAGAATAGGAAGATGAAGAGATAGGAATATACATGCAAGGAAAAGTAAAGGGAAAGGAAAAGAAAAGGAAAAGAGAACATTCACACACACCCTTTGACATTCTAGAATTCACTTAGATAAGAGGAGAGCAAGAGATAGATAACAAGCACCTAGACACAAGGAATACATAAAGAAACAAGCAAGGGAGCATAAGAGAAGTTTTGACAACAACAAGAAAGGGAAAAAAATATATGTTGATTGCAGGTAATGGTGTGCATTTATGATTTAGCATGTTGGGATTTGATGCATGGTCTATACATTGGTTTATTAGTTATCTTTATTTTCACTGGAATGAGATTTCCTTGCATTGACAATGATGTACATCCTTGCCTTTACCATTTCCTAGATAGCCATGATGTAGTGTTTCTTGTTTTGGTTAAGCTTTATATTTTCATTAGATTTTGGAGCTCGATTGAGGCGGTCTTGAGAAAATTCCCATGAGTTGAGGGTGGAGATGGCTTTTTTCTAGAACTCTTAACAGATGGGTGGAGACAAGATAATTCCATTCGGTATGCTGAATAAAGTATGAGAAATCAAGCTTGTCTGTTTTTGGTGATTTCTAGACCAGTTTGAGGGTTGAGGTGGTTTAGCCTCTGGAAGCCCTCGCTGGCTCAATTTTTGCTTATCCCATTTGATTCCACATTCATGCTTGGAATATTGCACTGGGGAGATTTGCTAAAAGTGAGATTTGGTTCATTCTAATCTATGGTTGAGTTGTATGTGAAAATACTTGCTTGGTTGGTTTTGTGCATATGTTATTATGGGTTATTTCTTATTAAGATAAATAAGCACATGCATTGGTTATTTTTTTGATTTTATGACTTTTTTGTCTTGGCTTCTTTCTTGATAAATGTCAGTTATAGGCAAGGTTAAATGATGTGCTATTGGTATGGATCTTGGTCATGATTCGATGATTTATTGAATGGTTATATGAATGCATTAGCTAACTAGTGTTTGATACAACTAAACTTAGAGGGCAGTAAGCCTTATAGACAATTCTCTGATGAATCTAAGGGATCAATGAACAAATATGCATTCATGAAATGTAGTTACTATGTTTACCATGTGCTTGCCTAAATGTATATCATGTGGCTGGCATGTTTGGGAAGGATATGAGCCTAAGTATAGATTATGTATACTTGTGATGATTATTGACAGAGTTTTGGAGAGTTCTGGGCTATTCTAGGCAGTGGCTTATAGTCTAGCACTAAAATTTGGGCACTAAATACATGAACACAAGCACAAAACTAAGGATTTTCAATTGTAGCCGCACAGAGGATGAATTTTGTGTATAGGTGGAGCCTTCTAGATGCATGGACATATTGGCATGCATGGAGCTAGGTTATAAAGTCAAGAAAAAATGAAGTTCCAACTCAAGGAAGGATCAACAGTTAGTGTTGTCTTACATATCGCTGATCAGGTGTCCCTCGGAGGTTGCAGTAATCCATAATTGGAACTTAGTTGTTGTGTCATGCATAGTAACACCTAGCTCATGTTTACCGTGGAGAGCTTGTAAAAGTAGGTAAATGTGGGGTGGGGTGTTAATTTTATGCTGTAACAAAACTTTGAATTCCTTGGGAATTGAATCTTCCATATTTTAGCTTTTCCAATTGTTTTTGTATCAAATAACTTTGAGACAAAAGGGGGAATTGAATGAAGTTTTGAGGACATTGACAATTTTTGAAGAAATATTGCTAATGATTCAAAAAAATAAAAAAATCTCACTAGGAAATTTTTTGCTACAATAAGGAGATTTTATTTGAAGGATAGGTTCAAGGAAAATCTATATCATACACTTGAGAGAAGGTAAAAAAAAAATTCCTCTCCACATTTGGTAGAATATTTTGTGAATGAAAAGCCTCCCAAAATATGTAGGTATGATCTAGATTGGATCATTATATTACTTTTGATCCATTTTAATGCTTTTAGAGTGAAAAGTGGAGGAATCAACTCACATGACCATTTTTATTGACGGGAGCTAGTTTGGGAAATTGAGGTTTGTAACCTTCTAAGAGCCATTTGAGGTATTAAACAAAGTTTCTTGAGGGTTAATTTTTTTCGTAAGAATTACACTTTTTTTCCTATTCTACACAAATAGGTTTCAAATGACCGGGGAATCACCTCAATCATAATCAATATGCTAGTAACAATATGCCACTAAGAAATTGACCTTGTTATTTTTACCACCATTATTCATTGAAATGGGCTAGCCACATGATAACAATGAATAAGACTCTAGAAGATTCCATATTGTAACTCTAGTGAAGAGTTCAAGGAGTCAATTTTAACCACTAGTAGGCTATCAAACTAACACACCAAGGGCACTTTTAAGACATTTTTTTCACACAAAAGAAATATTTTCTCTTAAAATAATACTTTTTATTTTAGTTATTTTACATTAAAATTTAATATCAATTAAATTGTCTTAAATATAAACTTTAAGACAAAAACAGTTTTGACACAAAAATATTTTAAGACAAAACTTTATATTTAAGACAAGAATAATTTAAGACAAAAATATTTTGAGACAACACTTTATATTTAAGACAAAAGTAGTTTGAGACAAACATTTAAAGACAAAACTTTATATTTAAGACAAAAACAATTTAAGACAAAATTATTTTAAGACAACTTTATATTTAAGACAAAAACAATTTGAGACAAAAATATTTTAAGACAAAACTTTATATTTAAGAGAATGCCCACTTTAGATGAAACCTATTTAATACAATTAACAAATAAGACACAAACATATCTATTTAAGACAATATTATCTAACAACTGCAAAATTGACTCTGATAGTGCGCCCTAAGTCTACTAGCTTGCAGGAAACTATTGTTTTGTGCCTATCCCAAGGTTGTTATTTTACTTAGTATTCATGTCATCTTATATAAATACAACAATATGTTGGGGTCATTGTTTTGTGGGGGTAGCTGACTAAGAAGAACGTGACAAATTTTGCTGACAAGATTTATTGGACATCAATTCCTCTTCTGTCCCTTTCATATCTACTGATACAATTAGATAAAACTTGTCTATCATTGTACTGCTATATGGAGGGGGATTTTAAGGCAATTTATTAAGAGAAAATAAATATTTTTTCTTCAAATTTTCAATACGAGGTGATAGTAAAAAAAGGTAAAGGTAAAGGATTAGGGGTCCTTCTACTAGCATTCACCAAGTGGTTAGTTTACCATGGTTGTGAAGTGATACTCAACAAAGGAAAAGCATTCTTGAGACACATTGCCACTGGACAGGCGAAGAAAATTGGGGTTCCTATGAAGAACCTGTATAAGCTAGATGTGGAATATTGTGCTTCATTAAGCACTAAGGTAGAGAAAGTGTAGGTCGCAATGTTGATGAACTTTGGCACAAAATACTTGGTCATTTGCATCATGGTACCTCAAATATTATACAAAAAATAACCATTGGCCTCCCTAAAGGAGAACTTAAGCAGTAGGATGTATGCAAAGGATGTACGTTGTGGAAGTACATAAAATCCACATTCCATGATCGGGACAACAAAGCACATGCAGTCCTAGAAAGGATCCACTATGATGTTTATGGACCTTTCTCAACAACCTACACTATCAGACACAAATATTTTGTCATTTTTATTGATGACTTCTCATGAAAGTGTTGTATCTTCTTCATGCGGAAGAAAGATGATACATTCTCTAAGTTCGTAGAATTCAAGGCACTGGTTGAAAACGAATCTACCAAGAAGTGAAGGCTCTGTTGTAGCAGCTGCAACACCCTCCAAAATTTTGGCTTGCACTTAAATTTCGGAGCCTACTATGGATATTGTGATTGTTCATTCCTTAGCATCTTATTGGTAAGTTGATGATCTCAAGCTCCCCTTTTCGATCTTAAGGGTCGTTCATGATTTTATCCTTACATAGAATGTGTCATCTTTGGGCATAGGGGTTATCGCTTGCCATGCAAAGGGAGGTTTGTTTTTCTTCAAGGGGAAATCTTTATGAGAATGGGTTGTCCTCACCACATAAACATGTTTCACACTCATTTCACACACTCTTACATAGGTGTCGCCTTTACCCTCCCAAAGTCTATCATCGGAGCTACACTTGTCGTAAGCTACCACAAAGGTTGTTGCATTAAGAGAAGTATGTGTTATATGTTCTGGATGGTCTATGTTGTATCTCTAAGTTTTCAAGTGTGTGATCTTAGTTATTTTTTATCATTGTTCACATCAGTTCCATTGATCCCACACTTAGCCAAATTTCGGAGTTTCCTTATCAACCTAGCCTCATCCAACTTTCCTGAACTGCGCACTTCACATATGTAACCCTCAAGCTTTTCCCTTGCCTATTGGAATTGTGTAATGCATATAAATTCCAACCTCCCTTAGCATTCAAAACTACACATTGGTTTCTTCCAATGTCCTTCCCTCAGTGGGAACCCACTCTCTCAGGAAACTGTGCAGTTTTGTCCATTGACTACCCTATCTGCCTTGTATCATAAAATTGCATAGATGTGTCCTCCTAGGGCCTCATCCCATAGCAATGCCTTGCATTCTAAAACTGTGTAAATGTGTTTTCCTAGGGCCTCATCCTGCAACAATCGCTGCTCGTTGAAACTACACAATTATGTCCCTCAAGGGCCACAAAGAAAGATGACATGATAGATGACTCTCAAGGATCTGAGGAGAAAAATACACAGACCAAGGAACCAAAGGTATGATAGAATATCGAGACCACATGAAGAATCCATCTAATGCATAACCCTTTGGAGGCTAGGTATGGAAAACAAAGCACATCTTTTGAAATACACCTCTTATTGTAGCTTAAGAGTTTGTTTATCATTGTCATATCAAGTTGTCTTCAATGACATGCATGGTTGCAAGAACTGAAAGTCATTCCATGTGTTTCCTCTACGTGTATTTCTCCCTTTCACTTGTTTATTACATAACTTATAACATGAAGAGCATTACCACTTGTTTATTTAAGCTACGGAGGTTGCGACCAACATGATCTTATTACTAACCAAGCACGATGCAAGGCATCCTAAGTGGGATGAAAGATGTTTGATGATATGTATATAGTCAGTACACGCCTTTGCATTAATCTTTGGTTTGTATCTTGTATGTACCCTCACTGCTTGTCAGATTTGGCTACTTGCTACAGGTAGTCTCTTAGCTCTTTCCTGACAAAGCACGAGAAGGAATTTCCTTCAACTTGATTTCTTTAAGGCTATTCATAGAAAGTATAGAGCTAAGAGAAGGATATGTGGAATCTCACTATCAAACACTTGGAGATACATTGCATGTTTGAATCTATACAAACAATTAAGCTGCCACTCAACAAAATTGTCAATCTTGGAAGACTCAAGAAAGATCACATCTTTAGATATTATAAACTTTTTATTCATTTCATCATAGAGATGGTATGCTTTAGAAGTATGACTAACCAAAGAAGATACATTTGTGACTCCTTGCACTAAGATTTTTTATCTATTCCTTAGGTATGAAGGTATAATAGGAGGAACCATAAACCCTAAGATTCCTTGCCGAAGGAATGCGGCCATACAACATTTCATAGGGAGTCTTGTTTCTAATAAAAAGATATGGACACCTGTTCTTTATATACAGAACACGTAAAACCACATCATCCCAAACCTTATGAATTTAACATGTGAACTATGCCAAGTTCATAGTGAAAGTAATACATTCAAGTGAACTATGTGTTGAAAAAAGCAGCAAGAAATTCTTAATTTGATTTTTCCTTGATAAAATTGAAAAAATTTGAATTTACACATCAAGATATAACTTGCATGATGTTAACTTGTGTGACATGGCTTGTGTCACCTAGTTTACTCAGTAAATGCGAGTTGGAGGAGTTAGAGTTCAGTTTTTCATGTGTAATTGCTAATTTGTAGCAATAAAGGTCAATTATCTCAAGTTGTTGTGAGTTAAACTAGTTCTAACTTTTGGAGGAACTAGTGGAAGGTCATTTAAGCAGTGGGACTTCAGTAAAACTTAGTGATCATCCAGTTAACTGATCAATCAACCCAAAATAGTGGGGGCATGCAGAGAAGTCGAGTTCCCTAAGATTGGTGGAGATTCCAAGGCAATTTTAATTTCTTGTAGCTCACATAGTTGCAAGAACTTACTATAACCATAGTGGAGGAGGTAGCTTGAGTAGGAGCTTCTTGTGAAATTGGAGAGGGAATGATTTTTGGTAGCATTAATAACTTACCAATTTTTTTTTTTTCACCACACTTCAATGTTTTGGGCAAGGTTTTTGAGGGTGGATAATTTTTTCTGATGCTTTTTGGTCATGCACGTCATCACTAAGTATCTTGGGAGGTCTGTAATAGTTCCCTGCATGCACGTCCTCACTAAATATGTTTCGGGATGTCTGTACTAGTTCCTTGCAAATTTTTGTTTGTCAAGGCTTAACTACTTATGATCTTATGTTCTCACAATAGTCCAATAGTTTACGGCACTCTCCAAATCACCACTCCTGAAAGGATCCAACAAAAGGACTTGAGAGGAAGATGAGAAGGGCGCACTCTTATTAGAACTAGCCTAGAACTAGCAGAATTGGTTGGTCCTAATAATTTTAGAGTTGTACTAGTCTAGTTTGGTGGTTCTGCTTGGCTAAGGTTGGTCTTGTATTGAACTGACCTTAAAACAACAAAGTGACTAATTCTCTACTACATTGACCAATTCTAAAGAATGTAATGCAACATAGCTAATGACCACCAAATATTAATTTTTTAATAAAAAATACTTAAAAGGAAAAAAATATCTTAACCCCAGGGCCCTACAAAACCTAACCCTGGTAATTAATGGTAATATTTAAATTTTAAAGTTAAAGTAAAAGTTGACATTCTACTTAGCTTTCCATTTTGAAAAGGAAAGATAAGGATAATGTCAACTTCTACTTAGATTTTTAATATTAACATTAATTGTTTTTGGTTGTTTCAGAGTGGTTCCAACTTTATTCAATTTTGAGAAAACCAAATTTTAGATCCCATTCAAAACTTAGTGGTGATTGTTTGAACCGCTTCTTTGTAATGAGTATTAGACTTTGACTTCCAATTATTCATGTGCATTTATTGCATAATCATATTCCCTGTGAGACTTTGCAGCAGAAGTTGATCTTTAATCCTTTACAAGCACTTGACCTGGCTTAGGGAACCATTAGCTACCCCTCCCAAGTTTCTCCTCAACATTGAAATTTTCTTTTGAAGCAGGCATTCATTTTATCCATTAGATCATTTTTTACACTGTGACAGTCCAACAACACCCCTACTAGCATATGATTGACAATCCATCTCATCTTTATTGCTACCTTATAAACACTCTTAAATCATGTGTCTCCAATATAAAAGAGGAAGAACTAGAAAGGGCCTTCTTGGCCCTCTTCTCAACCCACAATATGTTGAGCTTCTCTCTTGTGTTTACACTCTAGTCTTCTTGCAGCTTCAAAATGGAAAATCTTAAACACAATCTCATGATGTGCATTTAGGGAGGCATAATTCACCCTTGCTTTGTAGAAAATTACCCCCTAGCATTCCCTTTACCTTTACATGAAAGAATATATTTTCCTTGTGGAGGACTATTAAGCTTCCCATCCCTATTTCACCTCCCTCTCCTACCCACGTGAACTTGATAAGTTGAATTTAACCCATCCCACTGTATCTAAGATAAATAAACCATCCAACTGGGTAGATTGAGTTGAGGCCCTTTTAGAAACTAAATCCATCCCTCCACGATGATATTTCTCTCTCCAACAACATCATCATGTTGTCCTCGAGATCTATCATTCCCATGATCACCATAAATTTGCCAGTCCTTCACTTACATCTCTAGTAACATCATCATTCAAACCACTTATAATTTGTTGTATTGTTACTTGTGTTATGGTTTCCTTTAATGGAGATATCTCCCTAGTAGGCACGACTAACCAAATTCAAGTTCTTATTGAACTCTTGTGTTAACATACTGAATTTTCATTTTGACCTATTCAGTTCCAAATTCTAGTGTGGTTGGTTTACTAGTTGACTACTAGCATTCACCAAGTGATTATTGATGATCATAGTTAGTTTAGAGTGAATGTTGGACTTTGCCTTGAAAACCAAGCCCCAAGAATATGAAATTATCACGGAAGATTTCAGAGCTCATACTTTTCTACAAAGGAATACACTATTTTCATTCATCAAGAAAAGTTATATGAGAAAGAACCAAGTGGTTATGCTTTTCAACATTTTCACCTACATATCCTATCTATCGTTTTCTTATTGAATGGGAAAGTTGGGTTTTCGGGATTTTCCAATTAAAGTTCTACACTAGTGGTGTTCATCTCCCATTTTGGTCTCCTTCTAAAATCTTGTTTGGTATGTGCAAAATGAGCATTGGTGCAGCTTTCAGTGGTGCAATTTTTAAAGATATGAAAATCCTATATTGATTTAAGACACGCAATGTTCAATATCTACACGATACCTTTTCTTGACATTCCATTCATAAATTTGAAATTTTTAACGAGTATAAATTTTACTAATTAACTATTATATTGATTATTACAAAATTGATGACAAAGGAAGAATAATATATAATGTAGGTTTATGTGAATGGAAAATGTTAAGACAAAGGCATAATTATATAATGATTGGTGGACCATGGGGGTTGGGTTCCTTACCATCGATGTATTCTATATGAGGAGGGAGAAAAAGGAGAAGATGGCATCACTTTTCCTTGTGTATTTGAGGAGAATGCTAAGAAGAGACAACATAGTAATGGATTGATGACTTATGCATGACTTGTTTTTGAAATATATGGAGCAATAAGGTCTATGGCTAGGTGAAGAGTAGCTCCAAATAGTTTTTGCAATAATCAATCTTAAGTGAATAGAATGTCATATCTACATAGACCTTTGCGAGAGTACTCTATTATAGCTGATGATAGAGTACATCATTTCCTTATTGGAAGTAATTAAAATTTTATCATGGTATAATTTAATTATAAATATTTAAAATACTAGATGTTTACAATCAATTTTATAAAGGGTTATGGGATTCTTAATACTTTTACTGGAATTTTAAATATTGAGATAGAAATTTGTAACAAGAATATAATGACCTCAATTCCTTGTGAATGTTATAAGTATCTACTATGTGTATTTTTTTCAAATCGAATAGAAATATGACCAATTTTGTTGTTGCTAATGAAAAAACACACAAACATATTCTATTATACAAGATTTCTTGTTATTTTTAACAAAATTATTATCAACCATGATTTATTTAGAAAATAACATATATTAAACTATATAATGAATTATTATATTGATAACTATTTAATATGGGTTGAATTTTAGTGATGTTTCTATGGATCATCTTATGATGTTGTGGACCATTTAGAAGTCATGTCACTAGTAAGTCAAGTTTTCATGTCTCCTTCTCATGTTTATACAAAATAAAGTAGAGAATGGTTGGGAATATTTAATTCATGATATTAAAAATGGGATTGCAAATTATCTTAAGTTTACACACAATATATTGACAATGTATCCATGTGAGGAGTTGTTGGGAGAGGGATCCCCCATGGACAGTTTTGGGGCTAAAAGCCCATGTTTTGGTCAAATTTTGTAATAAAGTTGTAAAGACTCTGTATTTTGTGTTTGCGGAGCGCGAAGGTGTCATGTGTCATAAAGGGTAGTCTTCCCTTAGTTTTGTAAAGTAAAGTCAGCTGTAAGAGATCTACCCATGGTCCGCGGACCATTGGATTGTATAAAAAGAGCTAAGCTCTAAGTAGTTTTGGAGTCATCAATGTAATGAAGAAGAGAGTCATAGCTCTGAAGTAAGAAGTCTAGGTTTCGGGTCGTAATGTGGGTAGAGGTTCTCCAGCTGAGTGCGTAGAGGCCTAGGGTAGAAGTTCGCAGCTGAGTGCACAGACCCCTGCAGTTGTGTACGTAGGGCAGATAGACTCTGTAATTACTTGTAAGATATCAATAAAGATAAGTATTCTGCAGATTCTATGTCTTCGTCTTGGTTAATGCATCTTGTCATTTTATGTATGAATTTACTTTATAATGCTTATGTGATGCAAGAATGTGTATGATTATATTGGATAACTGAACATAAATAAGAATATATATTTACACAGTGCTAATTTTGAGTATCTAATAAGATAAATAAGATTCTTAAGATAACTTGTCAATCTGTGAAATACGTTGCTTTAGCAGCATGAAAGTATCTAAACTTAATGTTAGGGTTGTGCGAAGACCAATCGTACCCTTTCGCAAAGGTATTGAAGGGCGGAATAAAGGGCTAGTCTGGTGAGCCCTAGAGGTAAGTGACTTGTGCGAAGGTAGGAATAAGAGAAATAAAACAAAATCATGACTATCTCAGGGTGCAGAAACTTGGTTCCAGCATCCCGCCATACTGCTTCGGGTGAGACTCTTGTCCGCACTCTGCGGGCTGATGCTAAAAGGGCTATTAGTGTAGGGATTTGTTTGGCTAATTATGTTGAACCTAGGTTAGGCCCCCCACAAGCCCACAAATGGTTCTGTTGTGAAGATCAGAATCTACATAAGATATGTGTGATATCGTATCACTGGAATCCAACTAGGAAAGAGATCGGAGACTAGTTGGATAGAAAGATCCATGAACTCACGGCACAGGAGAATAGAAATCTGTGACTAACAAAGGAACAGTGGATGGGCAGGTGCCTCTATACAGAGATCCATGAGATCTTTTTTTGCTCCTTTTTGGTTGAGCTATATGAGTGGATCATGAAGTTAGCAGATAGTGAAGGAAGGTGGAAACTTGACAGTCCTATTCTTTGGGCCCCAAAACTTGACAGTCCACACTATCGATCATTGGCTCGACTGCGTCATATGATGATTTGTAATTGAATTTGTAGTCGATACCTTAGTTAGCTACAACAAGGCGGAGCGATTCTTTTTCAAAGGACTGTAATGTAAGTACGTGAAATATTTGAATACCTGGATTAAAATGTTATTGTGCGAAAAATGGGTTATACAACTACCTTAATGTTTGGGGCTATGCGAAGTGGAAAAACTTACAAGAACGAAGGAAATAAGGGTCTTGAATATAGTCCGTTGATTTTACCTCCGTGAGGTGACAAAGAGTGAATAATGCAGGTTTCTCCACGAAGTGCTATTCAATTAATAAGACAAGGATTCCTGTGACTGCCACCTCCACCCACACCACCTCCAACTTCAACTCCATCACCTGTGACTTCACCTGTACCACCTTCGCCTCCACCATAGTTCAATATGGAAAACTCAGTAAAGCTGCCCTTGTTCAAAGGCTTGGGAAATGAGGACCCAGACCAATTCTGGTTCATTGTAAAAGATGTATGGGAAGCTCAGCGCGTTACAAATGATAACATGAAGAAGGTGACATTGGTTAGTGTTCTGCAGGATTGTGTGCTAACCTAGTACATCAAGTACTCTAATGATAACTTGAATGCTGGAGTTGCAGACATACATACCGCACTAAACAAAGAATTCAATAGGCCTAAATCTGAAGCACGATCTATTGTGGGGTTCAAGGAAATCGCAATGCAACCAGGCGAGACACCTTGAGAATTAGATCAGAGGTTGAAGTGTGAGATCTGTGAAGCTGATATGAATTTAATAGATGAACACCATTCCAAATGGTTTGTGGCTTCGCTCCTACCACACCTAAGGGTTGCAATGTTGTAGTAGAAGATAACAACTCAGGCAGAGGCCTTGGAGATTTCCATGAGGCTGCATGAAACACCGATGCAAGATCCAAATGTTAGGCCCCTATACTACTAGTGTAACCCCTTATTGTTATTAGTACAACCCCCTTATTATATTGTTGTACCCATGTAGTCCCCATATTGTTATTATTATGCCCCATAGAAGCCCACTATTGTTATTATTGTTCCCTTACATTATTATTGTTATGTCGGCTTTGACTATATTATGACCCCTTCGACTCCTATATATAGAAAGGAGGTCTTGTGATTGGTATCATCCAAGAATTATTCATTTGTGTAATGTAAAGGAGGTTTCCCCCTCGAAGAGGCTAAATTATAAGGTGTTGATCCATCTTTTCTATCTTTTTGTGAGCTGGTTTCATAACATTTGGTATCAGAGCTTTGGATTCTAGGGTTTCACTACTCCAAACAGGTCATCGTGGCATTTGCACTGTAACCTTTTGTCTGTGATGTTTTAGATGCTAGACAAAAAACCCATTTGGATTGAAATCGTTCTGAAACTCGGGTCCGAATTTCAGAGCTTTTCGTGTTATATTTGTAGAGATATGATCTGAGGAAGTTGGCCTTTTTGCAGACTCCCGAATTACATTCCAAACAGGTGACCTGGGGAAAATCGTCATAACTTTTGTTTTGAGCATTAGATTGAAATTTCGTAAGAATTTGTAGAAAGAGGACGGACTGTAGTTTCCTATTTATAATTTTTATATTTGGAGGTTAAAACAGTGACACGTGGCACTTCATACAAGTTATATCTTCTAAAAAGGTATATAATCAGGCCATCTTGGGAGATTCTGCATAACTCTTTCTTAGAGAATCCATTTTTTATCAGACTGGTGGCATCAATAAGAGGACACAGAGGGCTACCGTAGGTCGAAATTTCAGAGATGGACGATCTGAAATTACAGAGTTATAGTTGTTTCAGGATCGAACTCCTAAAATCAATAAAAGGCGATATGGGGAAGTTTGATGGCAAGGATATGGTAAATTGGATACTTCAAATGCAGCAATATTTTGATCTACATGGTGTACCACTGTTACAAAAGGTATGTATTGCATGTTCATATTTAGAACCAGATCAATTTTTATGGTATAAAGGGCTTTGTTCTCATAAAAAACTATTTATGTGGTCAATTTTCATGGAGGAAATGATAGCACATTATGAGGATACAAATAAAAACACCTTCTTTAGCCAATTGATAAATCTCAAACAAAAGTGTTTACTGGTAGAGCACATTGAGGACTTTCAAAAATTGAATATAAGGATAAATGATACTCCAAAGAAGCAAAGGATTGATTTCTTCATAGGGACTTTAAAGGATAACGTTCAACATGAGGTTCGTTTTTGGGAACCTAATTCATTAGAGGAGGCATTTGAGTTGGCAAGAAAAATTGAAAGCGAGATTATGGCAAAAAGGAAGTCTACCCCTCACAACTATAAATATGGAAGTGTTGTTCCTCCTAACCTTCCACAACCTACAAGGGTTACACCAAAAGAATTGGAAGAAAAAAGAGAAAAAGGGCTTTGTTACAATTGTGATAGCAAATACATTAAAGGTCATACATGTGGTGAGAAGAAATTATTTTACATTAATTGTGTAGACGAAGAAAAGGATCAAGAAACATCCAAAGAAGAGTATATACACCAGGAACCAACCCCAAAGAAAGAAGAAATGAATCTGACCATATCTTGTAAAGCATTGGAAAGAATTAGCACTCCAAAAACTCTCAAGATAGGACATATCAAGAAGAAAAAGGTAAGAGTGTTGATTGATTCGAGTAGTACCGTTAATTTTATTGATTGTAAGATAGCCATGGAATTGAATTGCTTCCCGTATCCAACACCAGAGTGTCAAGTGATGGTTGTAAATGGAGGAACCATAAATTTCTATGGGAAGTGCCATAATATCAAGCTATCCATGGGCGAATATGTATTGAATAGCCCAATGCTTTCCATTCCAATGGGTGGTGCTGATGTTTTACTGGGAGTCCAATGGCTACAATCTTTGGGTACGATAGCTTTTAATTTTAAAGAACTTTTCTTAAATTTTTTTTGGGAAGGAAATCAAGTTGAATTGAGGGGTATCGAAGGAAAACCTTGATGATAATCAACTCTAACGGCATGAAAAAGCTTCTAAATAAAGAAAAACGGGGTGTAATTGCACAATTATGTTCACTAGAGCATCCCACGTCGAAATCATGTATTTCTCCAAATCTCCAAAACGTTTTGGACAATCATTCCAGGGTATTTGATACTCCCAAAGGCCTCCCACCTATTTGTGATCATAATCATGCTATTGATTTGGTTCCACGAAGTGTTCCTCCAAACATCAGGTGTTACATATATCCATATGCCCAAATGAGTGGGAAATCATTCAAAAGTTGTAGAGGATCCAAATTCAAACAGCATTGCGAGAACTTGACAAGGTAGGAAAAATCATATTGGAACCTGAAGCAGTCACAGAACCAAGAAATCAAAAGCTACAAAATAGATCAATTTCAGAGTATCTCATCAAGTGGAAAAACTTACCCACTGAAGATTCCACATGGGAGGAGAAGAATTTATACATAAGCATCAAGAATTACTCAAGTGTTGAGGACAACACTTTTTGAAGGCGATGGGCATGTTAGACCCCTATACTACTAGTGTAATCCCTTATTGTTATTAGTACAACCCCCTTATTATATTTTTGTACCCATGTAGTCCCCATATTTTTATTATTATGCCCCATAGAAGCCCACTATTGTTATTATTGTGCCCTTACATTATTATTGTTATGTCAGCTCTGATTATATTATGACCCCTTAGACTCCTATATATAGAAAGGATGTATTGTCATTTGTATCATCAAAGAATTGTTCATTTGTGTAATTCAAAGGAGGTTGCCCCCTCGAAGAAGTTGAACTCTAAGGCGTTGATCTATCTTTCTATCTTTTTGTGAGCTGGTTTCATAACACCAAATCTAGGGGTTCAACAGATCCGTGCGTAGCTAAAAAATCTTTGCATGGAGATGCAAAGTTTGAAGTAGGACAAAATAGTTTGGCCAAAGGTGCGTGAAGAGGTATGGTGTCTGAAATGCAAGAGTCAGGGACATGACAAAGACCATTACCCGGTCTTTGGAAACTATATTGCAGGAGGGGGACTGATTCCTTTGAGGCCACAAGCTCAAGTAGGACCAAGCATGGGGCTGACATTGTGGTGCACTATATGTCAGGTAGTAGGAAAACATGCCATGGATAACTGTCATTTGCTACAGAAGTTTGTATAGACACCGCACCAACTATTTTCTAACTTTTGTAGGTCGGTAGGGCATGATGAGCGTAATTGCAGGAGCTATGAATTGATGACGGATAGAACTCCTACCTATAGGGTTTGGGCAGAAATGTGGCCCCCTAACTAGGGCGCAAGGATGACATGGACATGATTTCAAGGGCATGGACGAGGGCAAGGCGAAGGAGGACCTGGCAAAGGTCGGGGACAATTGATCTGCTACAATTGTAGAGGACAAAGGCACTGTGCCCACAATTGCACTAACCCAAAACATCTGTCGTGCAAATATTACACTATGTTTGATCATGAAATAGAAGATTGTCCTACATTGATAACAAGAATACATGACAAAGGGGTGCTACCACCTCTGCCAACTCAAAACTTATAGACGATGAGGTCTAAGCTGCGTGAAGAGGATCCAAATGTAAATATAGTGCTCTGAAGTGGAATCACAATAGGAGATGACAAGGCGAAATAGTTTGAAGATAGTACATGGGTTCGCAAAGCTCAAGAGAAGGAGGCTAAGTTCAATTTGGAGTGCGCATGTGAAACATTCATGGAAGAAAAGAAGAACATCGCTGAGGCCTCCACCTCAGGGAACAAGGATAAGCCTGATTAGGAGATAGAACATTCTATACTTACAACTTTCCTGGAGACCTGCATGAATTTACTGCATGATAGCAAGGTTGTGAAGGGGCTATAGGAGCTTATAAATAGATCCGCCAGAAATGAGCCCTGCATAGTATGAAAGATTGGTAAGCATAAAACAAGGATGAGATGGGAGTTGAGACTGACCACGTGGATATGAGAGTATGAGATGGATCAGGTTATTTTGGACCTGGGGTAAGACGCGAATGTCCTACCAAAATAGACTTGGGAACATATGGGAGGACTCAAGCTACAGTAGACTCTGATTCAACTCAGAATGATGAATTATAAAAATATCATCCCCATGGGATGGCTGCAGGGGGTGATTGTAGATATTGAAGGTGAGAGCGTGCTAGCTAAATTTGAAGTAATAAAAATTGTGGATGACAACAACCCTTATCCTGCGGTCCTTGGAATTGATTGGGCTACTAATATGAACAGGGTAATCAACCTAAAGAAGTGAAAGATGATATTTGAGAAGAAATCGCTACGTGTAATAATACCCATAGATCCTGCTGAAGGAACGCGCTACATTGAACCAGTCCATGATTATGAGAGCGATGACGATATGGAATATATCTACAAGATAACAATGTGAGACCAAGATTGGATGAATCCAACAACAGATGGATGAATTGCATGGGATCGGGAGAGTTCCTGTACCTCAGACTCTGAAGAAGAATTAGAGCACTAGCAGAATTGGTTACATGTGGTAACTACGTTGAGTTATAACATGATGACCTGGTTGTTGCATTGTCTGTCATTAGAGGTAATAAATATGCCTACTTATGATGGATTGAATGATGTAGATGCCCTTTTGGATGCATTTGAGAGGGTGGAACCAGAAAAGTAGAGCTTCTAGGTGTTGGACTGGGTATTGCGCACTATGCCCGCAAGATGGTGGGGTACACACAAGGGAAGCTTTGATGATTAGCGTGAATGTAGGTGGATGATGAGGATATGTTTTGGGAAGCCGAAGGTGAGAATAATGGACAAGTATGATGGGCAAGATGATTTGCGTGGAGGAGACTTGGACCATCCTATCACATTTGCAAGTAGAAGATTATCCAAGGCAGAGAAGAACTATTCCACCATATAGCACGAAGGGTTAGCCATGGTATATGCGCTCTAGAAGTTTAGACACTACTTGTTGGGAGGCCATTTTAAGATGTATATAGATCACTCCGTGCTAAAGTACCTGGTCAATAATCCTGTGTTAGGGGGGATAATCTACAAATGGCTTCTATTATTCTAGGAATAGGATTGTGAAGTTATTGTGAAGCTTGGATGACTAAACGTGGGACTAGACCATCTATTGCACATCGAAACAGGGGAAGAGCCCACTAATTTGTAGGAGGGATTGCGTGACGCACAACTATTTGCAGTGCGCATCGCGGATCGTCATTTTGAGGATATAATACACTTCCTAATGACAGGAACTGCTCTAGAAGGATAGACCATCCAGCAGAAGAAGGAATTAGTGGTGTGCGTGACAGATTTCTCTATCATTGCTGGGCATCTATACAAAGTGGGGTCTGATGAGATATTGCGACAATATATACCTGATTTTGAAAGAAGTAGCATCCTCATGGATGCTGATGGAGGCATCGTGGGAGGACATTATGCAGGAAGAGCAACTGTGTAGAAGATTCTACACGCAAGGTTGTGGTGGCCAACCCTCCATCAAGATTCAAAAGCGTATTGCAAGGCGTGTGATGTGTGTCAGAGGACTAGCAGGCCATCGCGGAGGGATGAGATGCCTTTGAATCAATAGATGATGTTGCAACCCTTTGAGAAATGGGCGAAATATTTTGTGGGACCCATCCAGCCCCAAGGAAAAATGGGAACGAGGTACATTATCACTGTGACAGAGTATTCGACTCGATGGGTAGAAGCACAGCCTGTGAAGGATTTCACAGGCACGACTACTGCAAATTTCCTCTTTGAGTATGTACTAACATGATTTGGCTTTCCAAATATCTTGATGAGTGATCGTGGTACGCACTTTCTGAATGAGACGATCAATGCACTAATGGAGGAATTTCAGGTATATCACCATAAAAGCATGCCTTATCACCTGCAGGCTAATAAGACTATGGAAGCATTCAATAAAGTGTTAGAGAATGTGCTGACCAAGGTTTGTAATGCTCAGTGAAGTGATTGGGACCTACGCATACCTGCAATACTATGGGCTTATTGGACAACATGCATGATGTTGACTGGACAAACTTCGTTTAGGCTTGTCTATGGTGTTGAAGTGGTAATTCTGATTGAATATATTGTGCCTAGTCTATGCATAGCAGCTCTCATAGGTATGACAGATCGCGGAGCCCTTGAGGAAAGGCTTGCATAGTTGGATGAGCTTGAGGAAGAGAGATTCCTAGCTGGATTTCACCAACAGGTCCAAAAGTAGCGCGAAAAAGCATGGCATGATCGACACATTAAGTTGCGCACCTTTAAGGTAAATGACCTGGTTTTGTTAAATGACAGTAAGTTTGATAAATTTCCAAGGAAATTTAGAATGCATTGGTTAGGGCCCTATGTCATTATGGAGATTACCGATGGAGGAGCGGTACAACTAGTCAAATTGAATGGAGATCCTTTCCTAGGAAACGTGAACGGTAGTCGATTGAAGCCATACACTGATGGTCCAACCATGTGACTAGATGTAGGAAGGATAGTCTTAGCACTCTAGGCAACTGAAATGAGGCGGGGGACTATAAACTACACTGTCTGGGTTGGGGAGCTGCGCGATTGGAGATTTGTACAAAGCGAGGAAGTGTCACAGGATTCGCGGCAGCATGAAGAAAGCTGTGCTAACCAGGGAGAAATTGCGCATATTGGCTGGAAAGTGACCGTTAAAGTCACTGTTCATGATTTGGTGGTAGAAATGCGGCCAAATGGAGTGGGCAGCTGGCATTTAAGATGAAATTTATGGCTTAGATCCTTGAAAATTTGTCGCCATTCCGAAATTTATAAACTGAATTTGGGGGGAATGGTTGGATTTAAATTCAAAATGCCCTATAAATTACAAATGGTTGTCCAATGAAAAACACTTGTCATTTTGAGAATTGAGTTGTTAGCTCTTAGGTACACATGAATCGCGAGAACTATGAACTTTTGATAGCCAGTAAAGTATTTGACACATTGCCAAAGGAGACACATGAGTTCTTGCATAAAATCATGTTGGCACCCACAGAAGCTATAGATACAGAAGCGGAGGAGTCATCACCAGAAATCGAGATAGAGGCAGAGGAAGTTTCTCCAGCAGTGGTCGAGGTATTAGCAGAAGTCCTTAATCATTGAGGATGCCGAGATCCAAGCCGACCCCAACCAAGGAGACCGTGAAGGATAAAAAGGGTAAGAAGCCTGCCATACTGGTGTGTGCATTGCCGAGGAGAAACCCACCAAAACCCACCACACAAGAGAAGGGAAAATCTATAAATTTGGAGGCAGAGGAGGACGACATTGAAGACATCCTATTGGATGATGAGGATGTGGGAGTTGAAGTGGAGGAGGTCGAAGCCCAGGGTGCGGACCCTATTACTCAGTTGTTGGCGTATGTCCCTTCGTATAAGCCTAAGAGTAAGGTGCCGAAGGACATTGACGAGAGAAAGACCCCCTTGCAAACCCCTCTACTACCAAATGAGATTGTTTTCGATGGACCGCACTTGGCGTAGGTGCTGTTGTTGAAGCTTGAAGACTGGGACTTGGCCGTTCACGAGAAATTCCCACACCTGACGACTGAGTAGCCGATGCACCGCATCATCAATATGAGTACGGGAATGACTGCATTGGAGGCATAAAGGAGGCTCAAGGGAGTAGAAAAGGTAGCATTTCTCAACCTGCTCTAGGTGTCGCACTACAACCACACCTCGGTGATAGTTTTGGTCATCAAGCAGCTGTTGTGCTTAATGCATGATGGGTGTCTGTGGCTAGAGGAGCCAATAGCCATCACAGATAGATTGATTCATTAGATAACATTCTTGTCATATATAGGAGAGAATATAGCCATAATATTTCGTGGAAAAGGTGGCGAACAAGCTCTTGCAAAATCCATGAAAGAAAAATTAAACTAGTGAAGAAGCTGCGCAGATACACTATATCCAGCAGCTGAGACCCTGCTATGAAGGTAGCCACGCAGATCCTCATAGGGAAAGTGATGAGGAAGTGTCATGCTAATGAGGTGCCGGTGCTTGTCGTTGTGCTAGCAGCATAGTGCGCTGAAGGATTCCAGTTCAACTAGTCAGACTACCTTCACGGAGAGTTCCTGGAAAATTGCCGCAAAGCACTGGAGCTCAGCAAGATGTTCCACTACGTGTGGCTCTTGTTGACAACTGTGCTAGTAGTGTGGAAGCTTCCAGAGGATAGCCAATTCCATTCGGTCATGCCAGACCTCCCAGAAGCAGAAAAGTATGCTTCGCTGTGGGTGACCAAGGATGCGTAGCGAATTAAGGACATCAGGATCTTCTGGATCTTGATGGAGATGAACATTTGCATGGATATCAATCGAAAACCACTATTGTCACCTATGGTGTACGCCAACCTACAGGGCTACGCCGAATTTAAATCAGACTTCCATCATGTATCTATCAGGTTGTGGAAGGACCCTACGCATAAATGGTATCACTTGCCTTATTTGGCAATAGATGACACCATTGATGCAGTGCTTGATCAATGGCCAGTAGAGTGGCGCACTACCATAGACTTGGCGGTGGGTAGGAGCAAGTCCGCCATGCAGAAAAAATGAATAGGCCAAGCTTAAGATGACACAGTTAGCCGAAAAGAGGAAAAAGGAGGTCGCTGATAAGGCCCAGGTGGAGCGTGAGGCTACATAGCAAACAGGGAAGCAGATAGGTGGGACAAAGCTTGTGACTCTGCAAGTGACGCAGCAAAAGCTTTAGGCCACATTGTAGGAGCAGTGACCGAGCAGATGGTCGAAAGATGCGAAGTAAGTGGCAGCATAGTGCATGACCGAAGTTGCGGTCATTCGAGTTGAACTAGAAGGGCTTCGTGCAAATATCTCTGCACCTGCTGAGTGACTCGAGGGTGAGTCACGATGTTTGTGTTGGGGGCCTGTTGGGAGTGGGATCCCCCCAGGATAGTTTTGGGGCTAAAGTCCCATGTTTTGGTCAAATTTTGTAGTAAAGTTGTAAAGACTCTGCATTCTATTGTCGTGGAGCGTGAATGTGTCATGTGTCATAAAGGGTAGTCCTCTCTTAGTTTTGTAAAGTAAGGTCAGCTGTAAGAGATCTACCCATGGTCCGCAGAGCATGGGATTGTATAAAAAGAGCTAAGCTCTAAGTAGTTTTGGAGTCGTCAATGTAATGAAGAAGAGAGTCATAGCTCTAAAGTAAGAAGTCTAAGTTTCGGGTCATAGCATAGGTATAGGTTCTGTAGCTGAGTGTGTAGAGACCTAGGGTAGAAGTCCGCAGCTGAGTGCACGGACCCCTACAGCTATGTGCGGAGGGAAAATAGAGTCTGTAATTACTTGAAAGATATCAATAAAGAGAAGTATTCTGCAAATTATCTGTCTTCATTCTGGTTAATGCATCTTGTCATATTATGTATGAATTTCCTTTATAATGCTTATGTGATGCATAAGTGTGTATGATTATGTTGGATAATTGAACGCAAATAAGAATATATGTTTACATGGTGCTAACTGTGAGTATCTAATAAGATAAGTAAGCTTCTAAGATAACTTGTCAATTTGTGCAATACGCTACCTTAGCAGCGTGAAAGTATCTAAACCAAAGGTTAGGGCTACACGAAGGCCAATCGTACCTTTTCAAGGAGGTATTGAAGGGAGGAATAAAGGGCTAGTTTGGTGAGCCCTAGAGCTAAGTGACCTGTGTGAAGGTAGGAATAGGAGGAATAAAATGACATCACAACTATTTCAGGATGTGGAAACTTGGTTCTGGCATCCCCCCATACTGCTTCAAGTGAGACTCTGGTCTGCACTCCACGAGGTGATGCCAAAAGGGCCAATAGTGTAGGGATTTGTTTTGCTAATTAACGCTGAACCTGGGTCAAGTCCCCCACAAGCCAACAAAAGTACTAGAGTATAGGGATTGGATCAACCAAGCCTTTTCAATATATGAAAATATTAGGCTTCAAAAGTTCATGTGTTGTAGTGATGGATGCATTAAAGAGGGACAATCAAATTAAATCAAACTACTAGAATGGGATATTGATGGGTGGAGGTTAAGCTGTACCTATTATCGGAGCCTCGTCTTTAGTATCTCCTTCATCTATATGTTCTCCTTAGGTGATGGAAATTTTTCACAAAACTATTTTGAGCATTAACATTTGTTGATTACATAGTCATCTTGTTTCATTAATAGAATTATATTTCTTGATAAAACAAGTAGAAAAAATCCTATTGGTGTGTTAGGATTCAAAGTAATTTTTCCTTCCCCTAATATTATTTTTTAACTTGAGGAGGTGGAGGATTTTGAGGATGGCATATTATGTTCTTCTAATCAATGTGAGTAGGCCTCAATGAAATTTAGTGCCTCAATCGAGAAACCTAGTGAAAGAGATAATTCTTCGGTAAAATATGTTGATATTGCTATGAGGATCTCAGATGGTGCCTCCTACATAACCTAGTCACACCTAACCTAGTCATGGTAAAACAAATAAAACTTTGAAATTCCAGTTTAATTCTTCCTGTTAAGTTTTTACCACAATCTTAAGGGACGTTGGTAAAATAAGTTCGCTAATGATTAGTCGTGACATTCTGGTGTAATAATAATTGTACATACCATAGAGTACATAACTCCATATCAGTAACTAACATTTTGTATCTATGTGGATGATATTTTGGTTATGGATGACATAGTATCTTGGTGGAAAGTGTAGAAAATCTGATGGTAGGTTAACCCGATAATGCAATATAAATCAAAGAATAATACTATAACCTACTTCTATTATCAATTTGTGGAAGCTTAAAGATCGAGCTGAACAATATAACCAAAAGAAGAAGAATCAATGCACAATACACATGAAAATACTTGGGGAAAGCCTAAGCTAAAAACCCCACACTATTGTATTATCATACATGGTGGAAATACATAGGTATTATACAAAGCCTTACCTCTCACAGCTACCCAGCTCTCAATACAATCCTCACAGATGCTCACAGACAATCTTGACTTCTCTTCAGCCTTCCTCTCTGCCCTCCAAGATCTTATTTCCTTGTGTTGTTCCTTTGGGATGATTCTCTTTCAACCAAGTGGAAAACCTCCTACAACCAAGTGGAACACTTCTTCCAAAACTGCGCAATCCTCAAGGATTAAATCCTTGACAGCATGCATGAGTTTTTATCTTTGAGAAAACACATGAAATTGATAGTACATTGTACTTTACATTAATCTCAATTGGGTCTTTCTCAGAATAGACATGCATGAGTTTCTGATGAGGGAATCTTCAGTTAAATGGAGTAGCACTAGTTGAGTGCATGCATGCATCAACTGATTGTTAACCCTCTATTAGTTCCTCAAATAGTTTGGAACTAATTTAACTGGACTTAACTCAGTAAACTAAGTTAACTAATTACAACTCAAATATAACTCAATCTTATATCCTTAATTTAAGGGATAACTCTTGCATGACTTCAGAAAGACTTCTAACTTGAATTTCTCCAACTATTTAATTTAAAATAAATTGATTAATTATTTCCAAGTAGCCGTTAAGACAAAATTCAATTTTAATTCACAATTTAATTCAACGACAAATCAAAATTGGAATATTATTGTTGCCATATTTCAATAGAAAGATGTTTGGATCCATATGACCATGGTGATAATATTTAACAAAATCCTCATATCTATTCATCAATTTCATGTGTGATTAGTCGAGATCAAACATGCACACTTGTACCTAGGATATAATATTATGTAACCCTTTCTTGGATGACATCATTGTCAACATTGAAGGAAACATTTATACTTGATAGTTGGATTTTTGGATGCATTGCTTGGATGAATTCATTCCTAGTGTGGAGTGTAGTACTTGTACATGGGACCTTGGTTTATGGATGATCCCTTTATGGACACACTTCTTGGACTACTTCACTCTTAAGGTTGGGGGCAATGCCCATACATAGGAAGTTGGGTTATGGAGATATGTCATAGATATAAAAATTTAGAGAATGTGTTTCAAAGGGGATGAAATGGTGGGATCCCCCCTAGTGATGTAATGGGGTCCATAATTGTTAATAATATTATAAGTATGGTGGTCATTTAATGTAATGTATACAAAGTTTGATATGTTAGTTATTATTAAATAATTCATATAGGGTAGTTTTCATGCGATAAATGTAATATGGCCTATTCATTAGCATAGCACCAATAGTGGTTAAAATTTAGGTTTTATAAATGAATAATATTTGAGTCCTCCTTATGGAATTGTTAAGTATAGTGATTGTATTTGAGCATTAGTTCATTGGGAGGTTGCCCTTGAAGAGGAAAATCAACAAGAGTTTATCTTTCCATAAAATGATTACCATACCCTGTTAACTTACCTTGATGGTTTTGGATTCAATGAAGTAAGACTCATTTTTATCATATTCTTGGTTATATTCCTTGTTATTCATCTTCAACACTAAGAAACATAATAAAACCACTAGTGTAACTAAAGGAGGTAAAACATGTCCAATGAGAATATTTTGACGCATTGCATGTGGTAGTCATGGACCATAGGTGGAACTAATGGAAAACCTAAAACAAGTTTGCTCAAAAGGTTTACATCTAATGTGTGTGGGAGAGAATGAGGGAGGTAAGATGAGTTTGGTGAGAAGATATGGTTATAGTGTGTGATGAAGGAAACCTTAAGATGGATTTTGTAAGAAGGTATAGATGTAGTGTGTATGGGAGTGGGTAAAATACTAATGGAACTAATGATGCAGATAATATAGGCGATGTAGTGTCTATGGGAGTGGATAAAATACTAGTGGAACTAATGATGGAGATAATATAGGCTTGGAAATATGACCTCTGGGAGAATATGAATAACTCCTGAAACTAATGAAAGAGGTAATATGGGTTTGAGGAGAACATGTTCTAGACCAATAGTGGAACTAATGATTTTTTGAGAAGGTTTATGAATAAATCGTGGAACTAATGAAAGAGGTAATATGGGTTTGAGGAGATTGTGATCTAGACCAATAATGGAACTAATTATTTGGTGAGAAGGTTTATGAATAACTCTTGGAACTAATGAAAGAAGTAATATGGGTTTGAGGAGAACGTGATCTAGACCAATAGTGGAACTAATGATTGGTGAGAAGGTTTATATATAGTGGAGTGAATGAACTTTGAACTAATAAAAGAGGTAATAAGGCTTTAGTGAGAAGGATTTAGTTTGTGATGAAGGAAGTAATAAAATTTTGGTAAGAAGGTTTAGATCTAGCACTTGTGGAAGCAAATACCACTTTTCATGGATGGTTGACTCCAAAGGTATTGATTAATCACCTAGTAATGGTAACGATGAATGTTATAAAAGAGGTAAGATGAATTTAGATAAGAAGTTGGATCTAATGCATGTGGTAATACTGATGAATGATTTATAAATATATTGTTTTAGCTAATAATAATAAGTAAATCAAGGTTTAAAACTTTCATTTTCTCCTCCAAAAAAGCAACCAACATCTCTAAACAAAATTTAAAGATGTTTTTTAAACTTATAATAATGAGAGAAGTCTATTCTCTTGGAAATATACATTTCTAGTTAGAGCTTAACCATAGTCAAACTGGACACTCGATGTGATATGACTTACTAGCTTAAGGATTAATAAAAGCGAAAGGAAAGAAGCAATATATGACCGAATGATGTATTCGTACCCTTCAAGCAATGGAGTGATATTCCAATAACTTGAATCTTGGACAAGTCTTTAAGAAATGATAAGACCCCACCTTACTAAACATGAAAAGCAAAGGTTGGAAAAATTAAAGGCAAAGAAAAATGAGTGTATAGAAATTTGGTGCTTTTGTAAAAGAAAGGACCCATGGGCTAATAGACCAAACTCATGTGATAAAGCACCTCATGTTAATATTTTGTTGTATATGATGATTATACCTTTGCCCTCATGCTATGCTACACAGTTTTGATGTTATATGAGTCATTTGGATGCCATACATTAACCATGCAGTTTACAACTATTGTCGATTTCATAATTTTTGCCACGGAAGTGAGGTATTAAACTGTTATCTATTTCATAATTTTCACCACGGAAGTGATGTATTAAGGAACTAGCATAATAGAAGGTGAATTGGGAATTGAAAAAGATTGATGTTACTCGTATGTCTATTCAAATTAGTTTTTGAAACTGACTACACAAATCCAAATCGAGGTAGTTTTAAGACAGGTTAATTTAGTAGAGAGTATATAGCTTATGAAGGGTTGGAATCTTGAAACTCATTTGATTTTCTTTTACTAATGTGGGCAATATAGACCTCAAATATGCAAGAGACTAGTTTTTTGAAATTACAACGCATAGGGTTTTCAGAAAATGATGTTATAAAGATCAATACATAAACAAGGTTTGATACAAATTCGTTTTGACTTAGGGTTTGAGAGCATTAAGAAATATTAAGAAATTATATGAAAACTCTGAGAGCATAAAGGACTCCACTTAAATTGGTTTCTAGCTAAAGTAGCTAGAGAAAATATGAGTAGCATCCATAGAGTTATGGGATTTATACAGTAGTTTTATACCCATTAAATAATTAAAAAACAATAATAAATTTATACACTAGTTTTATATATTTTATGTTATCTTTAATACACATTTTAATATTTTATTGGTCAACGGGTAAGTTTCTCTTTTCACTATTATATAGGCTGTGGTTGTGATCCCTTCGCACACTTATCCCTCAGTAATTTTGCACAAAGCTTTCCCTTTTTAGGATTATTTTTAAGATTTTCCTTTTCATGATTCACATATAGCTATTCCTTTTCAGGATTCTTTTAACGTATGGAAAAAGTGTAATGAATGTGAAAAGAATCCAAATACAAGTTGTTATGTTTCCATTACCATAAATTTTTTAGTTAGAAACTTATTCCATTACCAGAATTTACTGGGATTGAGTTGAAGTTCAGAGAACTGCACTGCTGACATGTTACTAATTCCTACTTTTATTCCCCATCAAACTTGGATTAATAATATTAAAATTCCACACATTTCAAAGTTGAGCTATAGCTTAACCAGTAAAACAAGTTTCCAATGTGGCCTCCTTCTTCTAAGGGAAAATATTTTAATTATATTCACCGACATGCATGTGATTCCTTCTCATCTCATATTCATGGGACGCTGGTGTGGGCATAACTCTCATAGTTGGTGAGCATCTGGGTGGGAAAGTGTTTGATGAGGACCTAAACCTAGAACAATGAAAACATGTGGTCACTCACAACTCAGGCTATAATGGATTGGCAGAGCAATCTATTGTTTAGGGTTAGGATTGTGCAAACTTCATAGTGGAGCATGAAAGAGCACTATGTCCTGTTGCAGATTTTGTATGTTGAAATGGGTGTATTCAAGGAAATTTGGTAGACAAATCAGTTTCTTCTTGTGAACTTTTTTGGATGTCTCAATATTGCATTTGCAGTGCTTGAAGAGACTGAAGCAGTAACAGATTCCGATAGTATTATACCTGCAACGATCATCTACCTACCCAATCTCTTACTGATTATTCACAATCATGAGTGTGGATTGGATGCCTGGAACACTAAAACGAAGAGATCACAGTCATGATTGCTCATGAACTACAAGGTTGAGGCCCAAATAAGAAGATAGCAGGAAATAGATCTCTATAGATCTCTTGTAGCAACAAGGGAAATAAGAGATTACCTGGTGGATAGTAGAGGAACTAGGTCTGTTGCAGCACTTTAGTAGTGAAAATTG
This sequence comes from Pinus tabuliformis, assembly GCA_031772625.1. Taxonomy (NCBI): domain Eukaryota; kingdom Viridiplantae; phylum Streptophyta; class Pinopsida; order Pinales; family Pinaceae; genus Pinus; species Pinus tabuliformis. The sequence goes on along the minus strand of CM062812.1, from coordinate 777,231,898 downwards.
AAATAATAATGAATTGTGGACAATAGAGGAAGAAATTGGTTTGCTATAAATGTGGGTATAACCAGAGATCTGGTCAATATCAGAGAACTTGTTAGATCTTGTTTTCCATGTGGTGACCTTGAGAGGCTATCTCAACTGGTATTTTTTTGCCCATGGATAACTTGCATTTGTATTTGAACATGAAATTGATGGTTTAAGACCTTAGGTGAATTGGGGATTTGGGAACCTTCAAAAGTAAGTTCTTTGAACAAACTTGCCTAGCAGTGTGCTTAAAGGGAATAAAAGAAAAGATCCTTGCTCATGTAAATAAAACTCCATGAAGCACACTCCCTAACCAATTGAATTCTAGGACCAAACATTGATTAGGATTGGATTATTGGTCACCCTATGGACACATAATGGCACATAGTGATATACCTAGATTCCCATTCATGGTGCTCGCTATTTGATTCAATGAATTTTTGAGGGTTCTCTAAGCTGCCAATATGTGGTCGTAATCATATAATCAAACTTGCTAAAATTATGAGAGATTTTGAAAAATAAATGATTATGGAAGTGAGAACTTGTCACATAAATTGCAGCTTATATTAACAAAATGTGTCAAGTTTATTCTCGAACGTATGATAAACTAGGAGTTGCATACGTATGCATGTTAACATGGAATCCATACATTCATAAAGTTGCCAATGTTAAGATATAATTTAATCTCCAAGTTTGGGTGGTGAGTTGATTTGGTTTCTAAATATAAAAAAAAAGGTTAGTAAATAGAACCCTTTCCATTGACCAATTGGAAAGCTGGCCACATAGGAACCAAAACCAAAGGGTTTAATTCATGCTGCCATATCAAATTCTATTGCACTTAAGAGAATTGTTGTAAATTCTATTCATATATTTTCAATAAACACCCCTAAAATACTTGACCTTTTAGAAGTTATGCTTTTCCATGTATTTTTTTTTTTTAAATGGCCCTCAAAGTCTTGACTTTTAGAGGTTGTTCTTTTGGAGTGGGGTTTAAAAAAACCCAAGTAATGTTGAAAGGGACACTATAGCTACCCCCTATACTCATTAACCCCTAATCCATTTCTTGGATGGTTACATGCCACAATGCTTTGGTGATATCGAACCTTCTTCAGTCTTGATGTGATTTCCTTTTCTTGGAATGCTACAACCCCCAAACATTCTAATCCCATGTTTTCACCATGCATTGTCTATATATGTTGACCTTGTTCAACATTTAAGGCGTATCTAAAACCAAATTACTCCCAATCAATCACCAATCACCATGAAATTAACAATTTGCACATCGATTATTAACTATCAATTCATCAACTATTGACTATGATACCAAAAGAGATTGAGAACTAGAGTTAGACAACAAAAATCTAGTAAATAAAAGAGATCAAAATGATCTCGTCCATCCATAGTATAACTTAATAGATCTAGATAACCATATAGTAAAACTCATTTCACATGCAATCACACAATAATTTATAGGAACACGAGCTAGGAGTTGTGCCCATTCAATGAAACTACAAATTTATTTTCTAACCATTCCCATTGTTACATTCTCATGATCAAGGGATTTATTTATACATTATGAGACAATAAGATCCAAAAATCTCGAGATAAATTCAAATCCCCTAAAAATCAAACAACATCCTAACTTCTACCTAAAATTGCTAAAATTTCCTATCCTAAAGATGCAATTAGAAATTCTATATAATTATAGGGCAACAAGGAAACCAACTTCCTCTTCTAGAAATCTCTAAGACCTTCTCGAGGACAAATAAAAATTTTGAAATAAATTGTTGAAATTATGCTCTTGCATCAATAGCTACCAATGTATCCTTGTAGGCCACCCCCTTTAGCAATAGTAATACCAATGTCCTTTACCTAGAAGGAACTCCTTACATAATTCTCTCTTAGATCCTACCAAGCATGACAATTTTTAGTAAAATGGATGTTCACCCTAAAATATTCTATCCTCATGGCCTAAGATAAGGCATCCCTCTGTGTCACCCATGACTATTGCATTAATGGTACACTATTAAAGAGCAACAAACTTTGAATGGATCATTCTTTGTGTTGCGTTTCATGGATAGTATAGGAGAGTTTTTTGATCAAGTTTTGTAATTTTTCATCATGCTCCTGAGAACTTTCTCCAACCATTTTCTTAATCTCCTTCAACTTAGTGATTTTTTGTTGTTAAATGTTTAGCCTCTAGAAATTAGCTATAAATACCACCTTTAATTAGTCCAAGGCCTTAGCTACACTCTAGGGATAAATATATATGAAGTTCATGCACCATTAGAGAAGTTTTCCCCACAATGTGGTTATGATCTTTGTCAACTTAGAAACTAGCACTTCAATTCTTTTCACTCTCGAGATAGATCCACATAAGAATCAATGTGGTTTTTCATCACCCTCACCCTTTATAATGTTCTTGGAACTACTATAACCATATCGTTGGTTGAATTGTTCACCAACATAAAACCTTATGGACATGTTTGAATAATTAGGCCTACTCCCCTACTTGAACTAAAATTCAAACATAACATATGCCACTTCTACTTGTATTCCCACCTTCATTTTGTTTTCACTACTATTATATCCCAAACTGCTAAGAAAAGGTACTCTCAAGTCAAAAGTAGAATAAAAAGTTGGGATTACCTCTAGGATTTTAAAATTCGTAAGGTGGTTGGTTTTTATTGGATCCACTTTTCTTAGGCTATATCATGTTCACTACTTGACCTTCCTCTAGCTCAAACAATTAGAACACATTACTAACTATTTCTTCCTCTTCTTTCTTTGTGATGATATCTCTCTCCATAGGATAATCAATACCTTACAAACTGAGGCTTCCTTTTAGACAATCATGATCCATCTAACTGAATGTGCTCACCTCCTTGTGCCATCACTTCTTTTTTCTCTTCCAAATTTCTGGACATATTATCCCCACCTCTTCTTCTCTTCAAGCTCATTCCAATTATTTAATCCCCCTATTTGAACAAATCTTTGGTATTCTCTTGACACCTTTGAAACCTTTTGAGCTCTTTTACTTGTGCCTTTATGTTTCCATCCTCACTAATACTCATTTTCATTACCATAGTATTGTGATGAATCCCCTTCATTCTATTCATCCACCACTTCTTAATTATTGCATTTTGATTAAAATCCTATTTTCCCCTCTTTAATGCATGTGCTTCCTCCATGGCACCTTATTCCCTTAGTTATTCAATATCAGTCAATCCATTCTAGGTTACCTCCGAGCATTGGTGCTTACACTTCCATGGTTGGAGAACTAAAAGACACATAATCCTCTTCCACCACAAAATTATTTATCCATGTCAAAATCTTATTAACCAACCTTTTAAGAGCTCCTTTCTTGAACTACTCCTCTTCTCTTGATTTTAAATAACTAGTTCAACTCTACTACAATCTCAATATTCTAACTCTATGTGGTAATCATACCCAAATATCTTTTTCTCTTAAGACTTTCTGATCGAACTACTACAACAAAAACAAATTATGGGCATTCCATTAGATCTCTCTCCTTATGTTCCAAGCCTCTTCCATGGGTGACAAATCAAGATCATCAAGTTCCATATCCTCTAGGGCATCTTGCTCAACTGAACCTTCCACTTATGTTATGATTGCTTCATTACGCGAGGGTTTTTCCTTACTCTCCGTATTATATAGGAGACATAGGGTACAGCTATATTTTACATATTAATAAATGTTATGCCAAAGCTAAGTTATGTACCTTTAAAAACCCTAATTTGTAGAATATCTTGATTGTTGATATTTGTCGTGATATATCTCTAAAACTTGTGCCCTTCTAAATTTGAAGTTCCCTTATTTTCCCCTTCATTAATCTTGTGAATGTTGATTTGATGTCAAGTTTATATTGGTTAACTTATTTGTAATGGGCATATAATGAAAACACTACTACAAAAAAAACCTTTAGGGGCGGTTTAAGCTTTGGAAAGTCTTGTCAAAACTGTCTCTAGAAATTTTTTAGAGATTTAGTGGCGATTTTTGAAAACTCCTTGGAAACTGATGAAAATTGAATCTTTTTTTGGGGAGCACTAGATACATCTAATATAAAAAAACACCACATAATTATTTTGCAACATCTCACCACCACTTACAAAATCAAATAAATAGACATCAATTGTCACTGAATTCATCTAATTTCAAAAGTCTAACATACTCTTTTTGCACCATTTACAGGATCAAACACACAACTATATAAGTTGCATACATAAAATAACAATGCTCAAATAATCAGAAGCTTTTAACTTTTCCCTATTATAACGTATTTCTATATTAGTTTTATCACGCCAAATAATATTTTTATTAAGTATCACTAATGCTAACAAAATTCTTTCAAAACAATAAAAAAACACAAGCAATAACATACTAAGCCAATATAGATTTGTCATTTGACCTTCCATATTGTCGTATTCTTTTAATGAACAAAAGCTACAAGAACTTTAAATCCCTCATGAACGTGAAAATGAAAGAAGGACCAAACAATAGAGGAGGACTCTAGCAATGCTCATATTTGATTATGATTACATTTGATGTTTGAGATTAACTTGAACAAACAACGTAACTCTACAATGATATTAATTTTAGAAAATAAAGCTTGAATTATGACCTTTCTGTGAGATGAAAGATGTTTATGTTTTAACTCTTTGTTTTGGTTGGGTTGTTTTCTTTTTGTTTTGTAAGGAATGTGATAATACTATTTTTTCACAGCCCAGCAGTAGGACTGCCCCTATTCTCTCTCAATCCAAATCCAAATTGGTCGTCTTCTCCAGATACTACTAGTGAATAATCCTATTGCTCTATGTATCGTCAAACCAAGACTTCGGTTGTTTTTCCTGTGGCACAGAGTAGGGTTTCCAGGTTGGACTTCGACTGTTTTTCCTGTGGCACATAGTAGGGTCTCCAGGTTGTGGTTGCTTTTCCTGTGGCACAGGGCAGGGTTTCTAGGTTTACAACTATGATCCATTTAGAGAAACCTTTAGAAGGGACTTCAACAATGGTGGTATTTTTGTTGTGGAGATGTTATTCCGATGTAATATTTTGGCCCTCGTGGGTGGGGTTTTAAATCCCCAGTAACACCCAATAAGGTCATGATCTGGGATGATCATCAGGTTGTTGTATTAGGAATTATCCTTTAGGTCTGCGGTTCGAGCCATGAAGCTAATACAGGATCAGAGTGTGGTGGTGTTGGGGCACAATATTTTTGTGTACAATTTCATGGATTTGAAGTTGGTGCATGATATTGAGATGAAGGAAAACCCTAAGGGTTTGTGTGTTGTTTCTCATGCTCCCAATAGCTTCATGTTGGCCTTCTCAGGCTTGCACCATGAGCAGATGAGAGTCAAGTGCTATGGCCTCAAGAGGACCAAATTCGTAACTGCCCATGACTCTAGCATCACTTGCTTTCTGCTCACCCTTGATGGCAGCCTCCTTGCTCTGTTCTCAAGACTAGAGAAGAATATCTGAATCAACTATTTCTGGACATGATGTTTTAAGCTTGTTTGTGTAATTTAACACCAAAAATTTCATTTTTCCTAAATTTAGTGGAAGGCAATATTTAATTGCAAATAGTATTCATTGCATAAAGAATTTGAAACCATATTCTCTCAACTGTGTAGGTAACACTTTTTACAGTTCACTGTTTTGGATTCCTTTCATATTTGCTTGCTACAAGATATCATGATCAGAGTAGGACATGGATTGGTGCTGCCACATTTCATGAAACAAAAGCCTTTCGAATCGCTATATTACTGCAATCAATTTTTCCATTACCACTCTGGACACTGTTGGATATGGAGAGCTACATGCTGAAAATATGTGAGAAATGATATTTGATATCCACTGTATGTTATTTAATTTGGGTTTGACTGCATACTTGATAGGAAACAAGACAAATTTAATTATAAATGGCACAAGCCAGACCATGAAATTTGTAAGGAATATATTTTTAATAGATAGCTACATAATCTCTCTTTTCAATGCAAAATTGCTACGTCATATGAGGATTTCACTTTCATTTTAATTGAAGGGGGACAAAATTCAGGCATCTTCAAGAATTTCTTTTAGGAATCAGCTGCCACTACAATTGTAAGATCAAATGTTGGCACATATATGCTTGAAATTTAGGGCAGAGCGATTGCAACAAGAAGAATCATTAAATGATTTGCCAAATGCCATCTGCACAAGCATTGCAAACGTCTTGTTTTTCCCTATTGTTGATAAGTGCATCTTTTCCAATAAGTGTCAAATGATTTTATTTTCCAGTTGGTAAGTATTGTCTAATTATGGTAAGGATATGCTATTTTTTGTCTTTCCTAGTGGGCTTTAGTACACTAACTTTGAGGAAAGAATAACCTAATAGTCACCCTATGATTGGAAGGTTTTAGAGATGAACGCAGAGTACTTCCCCCCAAAGGAAGATGGCATTTTAATGAATGAAGCGCCCACATATTTTTATGTGTGAGTGACTGGTGCTATGGTAAATGTCTTTTTGACCATTATAGAGTCTAAAATTTCAGAACTTTTAGGTGGTTCACTTTATTTCTTTTGCCGAATGTGTGTCTTCAAACAGAGAACTGCAACAAAGCATTGTAAATGTTGATGTGGAGCTAGACTAACATTGAATTTTTGTTTATTTTGCAGGACATACTAGCAGAGAAAGACAAGGGTAAAATAGAGCAGGAAAGCTATTTTTTCTTTTTTAAATGAAAGTGATTATTCATGCTCTTAGTATCTTCTTGTTAGGAGAGTCATTACATAATAAGCATGAATATTATAATGTTTTCATCTCATCTACAAATAAATTTGGAACAACCATTTGTTTCACTTTATGTTTTAGTCACATTGGAAAATTTGAAGTACAGAAATGGCATATCTCATTCCAAATGACTTGTTTGTTTTACCCCAGGCATTAGTAGCACATACATTGTTTTGAAATCACAAAACTAACTTTGAATTTGGATATTTTCTTTTTCGGAAATCTTGTGTTGGATTTTGGTTCTTTTCATTCCTTTTTAATGTATTCAGTGCACATGCTACAAAATTTGTGAATTCTCAAACAAAGCCCTTTAACAAAATCCTCAAACAGGGAATAAGATAAATACACACAGACTACTCTGATAACATCAATCTATTCTTGCAATTGCATAAAACGGGAAGTTTTTTCCAATGCAAGGTTTCACGAGTAGCAGGGCGAGGGTGGGGATGTTGAGGGAGTAAGGTGACTACTCGGGCGCTGTTGCCAATTTACACAATTTGGAAAGTTTGGGTGTAGAAAGGGATTTAGGGTTACTGGTGAAATTGTAGAGGAGTTGCAAATAAAATACGGTGTTTGTAGATGGGGCTCTGTTCTTTTCATGATTACAAAATTCATGCAATGAAACGAGTTTTTTCATCTCTACAACTGCGCTGAGGAAGTGTAATGATAGAAACCTATGATACCAGACAATTGACCAATAAGCCTGTTTCTCGTTCTTGTTTCTGTTACCATATCGATACTACATTAGAATATTGCTGATCAATTTCAAATACGTAATATATTCACGCATTAGGAGGGGGTCAAGTATCTCATCCCTTGAAACCTTCTATTATTGTTTCATTTCTGCTTCCCCCCCCCCCCCCCCCCCCCCACCTTTTCATTATTGTCTCTTATTTCTGGTAACACTGGCTAGAGCCATCTATCCATGTATATGTGTTTGCTTGTGTCTGATGTAGATGCATCAAGCGGTCAATAGGCTAGAAAGTGTCTGTATTTGACTCGAAGAATTCCTTTAGTTACTTTGACCTCTATGATGCAAATGAGGGAGGGGTCATATATCCCGGCCATGCCAGAACCTGGGCACCTAACAAGTATGAATAGCAGTTTGGTTTTAAACCTTGTATCTCACCAACTTTCAAAAGGAACGATAATACTGTAATAGAGTTATGGATCAAGAAGTCATGGTAGAGATGACTTTTTAAATACTATCTTCTTTGAACTTATATCTCCCATTTAAAAGTAGAGTGAAAACCAAGTTCAATTACATAACATAACTAGGTTGGTTTGCAATGGCTTCTCTCACTCTTACACATGCACACACACACATTCACATGCACATGTTTCTCCTGTCTAAAGATGCAGAAGGTTTTTTGATACTTACATTTGTTAGCATAGTTTCAAGAAGAACAAAAAGAAATATAACTTTGCTCACAGGAAAAATTGATCAACATAAAACATCTCCCCATGACTCTAAAAATGTGTAGAGTTGTTACAACCAATTCACACTTCTGAGTGTTAGTTAAATTAAGGTGAATGAGACTAAAGACTTCGTGCCCTTTGAACCAGAAGTTGTTAAGTTTTGTTATGGATGATTTTTAGTAACATCCATGGCACACATATGTCGTTATTTTTTAACTCAATCTCCACTATGTTCAACTTATTGTTGGAGGAAATCCTAAATGGAAAGAGAAGGAGGTATTGATGAGACTTGGTCACTAATTCCCAGTGTACTTAAACCAAATATATATAGAAATGGATTTTTATATTTTGTATCCCGCCCACCTCATTGTGGATATATCATGTACGACTTGGTCAACAATATCACTCACCCAACTCTATAATTTTTATTTCGTGACCCTGAGAATCTTGGCCAAAGATGATCACTCTCCACCAATTTTGTGCTTTCATAAATACCTAATACAATGTGGAGTGTACATAATGCATAGTTACAACAATATTCTTTTATAAATCACATTCTTTTTTTCACATTTGTAAGTATTTTGCATTGTTGTTGACTGCACTAATATCAGTTACTATCAAAACCTCAGATTAACTACTTTGGGAGTTCTACAATTCTAGCTTCCTTGGTGTCCATTTTATTCAGAATTATCCTCAAAATCTCACCTCCAAGCTACTCTAGGAATCCACAGCACATGAATTTCTCTCTTCTCCTATTAGCAGGTCAATAGACATGCATGCAGCACCTTCCCACTCTAGCTTCTTTATCCATATTTCCACGGCTTTCCATACATTTTCTACAATCACAATACTCTTCACAACCTTTAATACCACATGTTTAATTTCCATGCTAGAGTGGGTCCCTATTGTGTCTATCATGGATTCTTGGCACAAATCTTATCATAGATCAAAACTGAAGTACTGTAATTTTGGCATTCAACTTGCAATATCAAGCACACTTGCAATTTTTTCATGAACGTCTCCTTGACACAAATTCTTCCTGCAGTGCCACACTTCAAAACTCTAGGTCAATGTAGCTGGTGTTTCAGTTTTGCATCATGAATTTTAAACTTACCATTTCTCTCCTGGGGTCTATGATTGTCCAATTTTGTGCCTGAAAAAATACCTTGCCATCTATGTCTCCCACTCTGCATGTTGTTTATTGATTAATTTCTGAGTTAGGATTGTCCAATATCTTCAAATATTGTAATGAAAGCTAGCAAAAGCTATTCACAACAAACATATCAACTTTTCCAAGGAGTGTCACATGATTTTCTTTTCTATCTGGTAAGTACTATCCAATTATGGTAAGAAACCCTATTTTTTGTCTTTGCTAGTGGGCTTCAATATAACAACTTTGATGAAAAAATAACCTAATAGTCACCCTATGCTTGGAAGGTTTCAGATATGAAGGAAAATTACTTCCCTCGAAAGGAAGATGTCATTTTAATGAACAAAGCACCCACAGATTTTTATGTATTAGTGTCTGGTGCTATGGTAGGTATCTTTTTGAACGTTACAAAGTCTAAAATTTCAGAACTTTTAGGTGGTTCACTTTATTTCTTTTGCCGAATGTGTCTTCAAATAGAGAACTGCAACAAAGAGTTGTAAATGTTGATGTGGAGCTAGAATAACATTGAAATTTTGTTTCATTTTGCAGGACATACTAGCAGACAAAGACAAGGGTAAAACAGAGCAGGCAAGCTAATTTTTTTTAAAGTTATTATTCACGCTCTTAGTATCTTCTTGTTAGGAGATTCATTACATAATAAGCATGAATATTAGAATGTTTGCATTTCATTTACAAATAAATTTGGAACAACCATTTGTTTCACTTTATGTTTTAGTCACATTGGAAAATTTGAAGTACAGAAATGACATGTCTCATTCCAAATGACTTACCCCAGGCATTAGTAGCACATACATTATTTTGAAATCATAAAACTAATTCAGTTGATTTCTTTACTATAAACTTGTCTCCTGCTACATTCCAGACTCTTGGGCAGTCCCAGCATTACAATTCATAATGCTCATAATCAATGTTGCATTCAAAAATAAATGATAGAGTCAAAGAGTGTTTCAATTTTATTACGAAGTAGATTTTATGCACATGTTTATTTTCATTAGGATTTATTGAATGAACCATCGAGGTCCAGTGATTTCTACAGGAGCCCTAGGCTACATCCAAATATTTTTATGGGATAAGGCTAGCTGATCTAAACCTATTGGAGAATTCAATAGTTCAAACTATATTTGATTTTCTTAGGCCAAAGGATTTGACAAATCCCATCCATCCATAAGGTTGCAATATCCTACACCCCCACAATTCTACATTTGGAGGATCTACAGAGGTATGAATATCTAAACTAGTTAAAACTAATTTATAAATCCGAGATCCTTGATTGCTTATATATAAGTATGTGCATGGTTATCCAACTTGAGATTCCAGCTAACAATCTTAACTAGACTCGTAGAGTAGCATGAGGTTTTGTATCAACAGTTTGTTAATGCCTGCACCTTGAGTGTCGCATTGCAATTCATGATCTTAGAAAAAATGAGCAAATTCTACTACATTGCAATTCATGATCTTAGGGAAAACGGGAAAATTCCGCTACACGTATTTAACGAGTATGTATAGAGAGGCGATTCTAGATTTCATGTTAGAGAATAGAGTAGAGAATAGGTGGACTCATATGGATGCATCGGTCTTCTTGGTACTCTTAACAAGAATTTTATATGATCACACAAATATCTCAATATAATTGAGCATAGAGTTTTATTTTCCTCATTTATTATAGAAAACTATAACAAAGGGAATGGAGATACTTATCTGTGTTGGAAATAATACTGAGAGGGGGGGGGTGAATCAGTATTATCAAATCAATATAACCTTTTCATTTCCATAGTCTGAGTCATATACGCTGCTTCAGTTAAGAATACCCACGTATATTCAGTAAACTTATGATTCAGTTAATTGATCTTCAATGAGTGCATTAGAACATTATCAACCATATTAACAGTAAACAGGTGTTGTAAAATAGAACAGATCATCACACATAAGCCACACACATGAACACCATGATATAAGGTGGAAAACCAATGTGGGAGAAAACCACCTACTGTAAGTCATCTCAATATTCTTCTTAATAAGAAAATCCTTTTACAATATTTCTGTACTGGTGCAGTCTTGTACCAGTACACAAGCTTCTACCTGTAGAGAGCTACAACCCTCTCTCATTTTCCAGTCTCTCCTGCAAGGGAGCTACAACCCCCATAGTTCTTGTACTAGCCGATCCATTTACTAGTACACAGGCTGCTACCTGCTACAATGCTCCAAAGTTTTCAACTGCTACTGAAAGGGAGCTACCACCCCCTTAGCTCTTGTACTAGCTAAGATACTAGTACATAGGCGCCGGCCTACAGTCTTCTCTCCTCCGGGTACCACGTTTCATACATTTTCAAACTGGATACACCTGAAGCACAACACATAATCTGAAAGGCCATGTTTCATCCAATTTTCATACTGGACCCATAAATATCATTGAAGCACATAATCAATCAATCTTCTGAATCACTCAATCACCAGATCAATACATATACAAGGATAATATGTGTGTTAGCAATCAGATCTAGTCCATCAGATCATATAAGGATAAGTCATTATGAACATAATCAATCAATCAATCACTTCTCAGAATGCTATTATCAGAACACAGTACCAGTACCCAGACATCACTTTAGATCCCAGAATACTGCAATAATAAATAGGAGCAGCTAAATAGATTTCATGAAAAATCACAACTTCACCAATAGAAAACATGCGTACATCCGCACCTTCTCCTGCTACTTGCCTGCGCACCTCCACACCTGAGTCTACGGCTTGCCTGCACATCTCCGCACCTGCAGTCCTGCAGGTATAGATCAATTTTTCAGACTTTACTCATACCCCAGACTATCAGATCTACAGATCTGATCATGTGCCAAGGAGATCTCGACCCATCAGTAGATCTGCCTTATAAAGCTCAAGTTCCTTCTTTATTCAGATCTATATCTGCACCCTAACCCAATCACCGTATTCTAGATCTAGCACTTTATCAGATATTCAATTAATCAGAAGATACCTTGCCAAATGATCTCCTTCCTCTTTTATAGCCTTAGGAATTTCACAATACCACGGACCAAAAACCATAACAATTCAATACCATGGACCCAATACTTGGGATCAACACTTTTGGATGCAATACCACGGACCAAAACCACAGGATCAAAAACTGTCGGACTAATACCATGAACCAACCATGAAAGTGTGTGAACTTTTCTCTCCATGAAAGTGTGTGAATTTTCTCTTCATGAAAGGAACTTTTTTCTGCATGAAAGTGCGTGAACTTTTCTCTACATGAAAGAAACTTTTCTCTGCATGAAAGTGCATGAACTTTTCTCTACATGAAAGAAACTTTTCTCTGCATGAAAGTGTGTGAACGTTTCTCTACATGAAAGAAAAATTTCTCTGCATGAAAGTGCATGAACTTGAAAATAACTTTGCTGCACTATAATTTATCATCTGTGTGATTTGCCATCAAGGACAACACTTGTCTCATAATGCCAACAATCTGCTCATATGTATTGTGAAAAAATGCAATTAAATTACTTACAATATACATGAAGAATGGTGAACATTCTCTTTAGCCGATTGAAAGAATTGCAACATATTTTAAAACCATTTTGTAGTCAAGAGGTTATAAAAAATACCCACAGTAAAACAAAACTGAACCGCCTATTTCCTCAATCCAATTTCAACATGGTATCAAAGTTATTTATGTGATTGTGATTCTTAGGAATTTGCAACGTAGGGAGAAAGGTATAGAAATCAGAGGAATTCAAATTATTTTTTAGATTTGGGAGTTTGTGCAGACAACCTCAGGTGTGAGGACAGATTGGATGGAGAAAGGAATAGCAATCAGTCTATCAAAAGGAATTCAAACTAATTTTTAGATTAGGGAGTTTGTGCAGCTAGCCTCAGGTGTGAAGACAGATTGGATGGTGCCTCAAATTTATTATGGTGAAAGGTGAGGGTTTCATTTGTACTAGAAGAGAATAATCTCAAGGATATTGTGACTATGGTTATAGATCTATAGCAGTTGACAACTCATGACAAAAGGGAAGTGAAGGCTAAGTGGATGATTATGGTTGATGCTATATTGGATCATTGGATCCACTGTATATCCAAGAAAAAGATGGTGAATGAGATGTTTGATGGCTTAGTTCTTCTACCCCAAATGGTTTATCCCTAGGAGATTAGGATTTTTGATAGAATGCCAGGGATTAATTGAACTAGTTGTTGGAGATATTGCTGGGCAATTGGCTAATTTCATGCCCACAGCTATATTATTCAGTTCCTCCTGGGTAAGGCTCACTGGGGAAACTATCCACCAAAGTGGACAAGCATCTAGTAGGTTTCTCTGCAAAGTGTTCCTTGGAAAAAGAATCCTTGAGGGGTTAGCTCATGCGTATATTTTTATATTTAGTAACACATAGGTTTAGGTTTAAGGGTAGATGGCACAAATTCTATACCCAAATTCGCAAGGGGCTTTGATTGTGAATGCATCTGATATTGATTGATGATTCTCAGGAAAGAAACTCTTAAAACCATGTCAGTTAGGGAAGTCATGTATTTGCAAACAATATGAAGTGCAGAAAATATGGTAGCTTATTTGTATGATTAAAGAAGAGTCTTGGTTCTTTTCCCCCTATATTATATTATTGACAAGTTTGCAACCCGTTCATACAACCATGTCAACTAAGGAAGTCGTGAAATTGCAAGAAGTATAAAGTGCAATAAATATGGTAGCTTATTTGCATGATTAAAGAAGATTCTTCGATCTTGCCCGCCTGTATTATATTTTTGACAAGTTTGCAACCAGTTCATATCGAAGTTCACATTTGCTAAACTACATTTTGTTAAGGATATGCTTCAAATACTATCGGATCTAAGTTATTCATTGTGTTCAAAATTTGCATCTACTAGATAGCTTGCTCCCGAGGATGGGTATTTGCTTGCTCCCATCAAATACCTTTGGATTTGATGTAGACAAAGTGCTTATTTGTTATGATTCTAATGAGTTTTGGCACCTATGGCAATGTTCTTAGTAACTTGGAGGGAGGAAGGGGTTATGGTCATATCTTCCATGTTCTGTTGGACTTCATAGGATTGAATAGTTTTGGGCTTGAACTTCAAAGGAATGGGTAGTTTTGAGTGGACAACTATTATTTGTTCTTAATTCACACATGCTACTATATTTTCTTGATTCTTCTACGCAATCTAGTTTGAAAGAAGATCTTGATTTGGGGAAGACAGAACAATATAGTTTGAAAGAGGGTTTCCTTTTGAGAAATACACAGGTAGTTTTTTATCGCCTTCAGAACGAGAAACATTGTTAATGAGGACAAAGAAGAAATGCTATTCAAATGAAATTTTAATCATTGGTATCAAATACTTTGACTCTTCCAATACTTGGGATATTTGAGGCACGAAACTTTCCATGAAAAAAGCTTCCAACTCAATTATTTGAGTGCCCTGCTCTCAAGACTCCAGATCAGTACTTGATTCTCGAGACCAGAGAAGAATATCCGAATCAACTATTTCTGGACATGCTGTTTTAAGCTTGTTTGTGTAAGTTAACACCAACAATTTCATTTCTCCTGAATTTAGTGGAAGGAAATGTTTAATTGCAAATAGTATTCACCAACATAATGAATTTGAAACCATATTTTCTCAACAGTGCATTTAACACTTTTTGCACTTCACTATGCTAGATTCCTTTCATGTCTGCTTACTGCTAGATGTCATGATCGAAGTAGGATATGGATTAGTGTTGCGTTTCCATATTTTATGAAACAAAGCCCTTTGATTCTCTATATTACTGCAATCAATATTTCCATTACAATTCTGACCATTTTTGGATATGGAGACCTGCATGCTAAAAATATGAGAGAAATGATATTTGAAATTGTCTACCTGTTATTTAATTTGGGTTTGACTACATACTTGATAGGAAACATGACAAATTTAATTGTACATGGCACAAGTCGGACAATGAAATTTGTAAGGAATATATTTTTAATAGATTTGTGTATAGAAAAGTTATACCTACATATTCTCTCTTTTCAATGCAAAAATGCTACGTCATATGAGGATTTGACTTTCATTTTGATTGCAGAGGGACACAATTTAGGCAACTTCAAGATTTTCTTTTAGGAATTGGCTACCACTACAACTGCAAGATCAAATGTTGGCACATATATGGTTGAAATCCAGGACAGAGGGATTACAACAAGAAGAAACATCAAATGATCCACCAAAGACCATCCGCACAAGCATTGCAAATGTCTTGTTTTTTCCTATTGTTGATAAAGTGTATCCTTTCCAAGGAGTGTCGCATGATTTTCTTTTCCAGCTGGTAAGTACTACCTATTTATGGTAAGGATACCTTATTTTTGTCTTTGCTAGTGGGCTTCAATACAACAACTTTGAGGAAAAAATAACCTAATATTCACCCTGTGCTTGGAAGGTTTCAGAGATGAAGGCAGAGTACTTTCCCCCAAAGGAAGATGTCATTTTAATCAATGAAGCACCCACATATTTTTATGTGTTAGTGTCTGGTGCAATGGTGCTATGGTAGGTATCTTTCTGAATGTTACAGAGTCTAAAATTTTAGAAATTTTGGGTGGTTCACTTTATTTCTTTTGCTGAATGTGTGTGTTCAAACAAAGAACTACAACAAAGCATTGTAAATGTTGATGTGGAGCTAGAATAACATTGAAATTTTGTTTCATTTTGTAGGACATACTAACAGACAAAGACAAGGGTAAAACATAAGAGGCAAGCTATTTTTTTAAAATTTAAGTGATTACATAATAAGCATCTTAGTATCTTCTTGTTAGGAGAGTCATTACATAATAAGCATGGATATTATAATGTTTGCATCTCATCTTCAAATAAATTTGGAACTACCATTTGTTTCACTTTATGTTTTAGTCACATTGGAAAATTTGAAGTACAAAAATGACATCTCATTCCAAATGACTTGTTTGTTTTACCCCAGGCATTAGTATCACATACATTGTTTTGAAATCACAAAACTAAGTCAGATGGTTTCTTTATTGTGAACTCGTCTCCTACTGCATTCCAGATTCTTGGGCAGTCCCAGCCCGGAGATGTTTTTCGAGAAACTGGAGTGCTCTGTTATAGACCACAACAATACACAATCCATACAAAGAGGCTTTCTCAACTTTTGTGACTGAACCACAATTCATTCATGAATATTTTACAATCTAATAATGCAAATGGATCGACCATCATGAAAAACCTTCTTAAGGTTTACAAGAAAGAATTACGATAAATATGCTGAGTGAACTTACCATAATAGGTTTTTCTAGGAATAGGATCAATTAAATGTATTATTGTAATGTCTTGGTTAGTATTGCAGGAAAACTTAACTTCATGTTGATATGACTCTAGAAATTGAAGGAACTGAAGGACCCAACTTTTGGACAACTTTCAAAAGAAATAGATCAGTTGCTAGCCAAAAGAAGAATGGATGTACCTGTTAGTCTATGTTTTGTTGCTTCAATAGGGGATGCCCTTCTAATGGAGGAATTATTGAAAAGAGGGATGGATCCTAATGAATCAGACAGCAATGGCCACACACCCTTGGTAAATTTCAAAACTAAAATTCATTTTGATCAGTAGAGTTTCATGGTCTTCGCAACACTTTCTTTACGTTTTTGTGGTTCCTGACTTAAGTACATATTTTAATTTGAAAGCATACACTGCTATGAGTGGGATAACTAATTAAAACTTTCTATTTTGTTTTTTTTTTTTGTTATAAGGACATTGTTGTAGCAAATGGATTTAAAGATTGTGTCAACCTTCTTTTAGAATATGGAGTAGATGTCAATAGAAAGAGTATATTCTCCCCTCCCTTGTGCACTCGTTAGTTGTTTTCCCAATCAAGGAGTGTATTTCTTAATATAAACATGTGTTCTAAAATTTTCTCTAAAGCTCAGTGAAATCAACATCTTTTTAAATTTCAAACTATTGCCACTGTTAATAAAATGAAGAATTTGACCAGAGTATATTTAACATTTCATAAACTTAATATATGAAGATAGAAGTGTTCCTCTGTGGGAAGCAATACTGAGCCAACATAAACCGGTTTCCACATTACTTTGTGATAATGGTGCAAATCTTCAGACCAGTACTATTGGCAGTTTCCTCTACACTGCTGCACAAAATAAGGATTTGGATATGTTGAATGATTTACTAAGTTATGGAGAAGATATAAATGCAACAAATGGATATGGGAACACATCCCTCCATGTTTCCATCAGTGATGGATTGATAGAGGTAGTGAAGTATCTTCTGGACCATGGAGCAGACATGAACAAAACAGATTGTAGTGGTTGGACACCAAAAGATTTGGTAGGAGCATCAAGGACATGAATAAATATGGGAATTATTTCAAGAAAAATCTCAATCAACATATTCACACTTATGTTTATCTATCAAAGATTCGTCTATCCCATCGAACCTAGATGAGAAAAATCATGCTGAGATCACGAACCCTTTAGGATCTGTAGAGGAAAATGGCATTCATCATTTTATAAATACAATTTCCACTCCACCTAATGGATTGCAGAGGAAAAGAGTTGCTAATTTTGACAATTCTCTTTTCGGTATAGTCACAATGCCTTCCAACACCAACCCTAGTGTTGGTGGCATGAGTCATGCAATTAAGTGTTCCTGTTGGACAAGCCCTTCTCTTCCTAAAAGAGTGATGATCTGCAAACATCACCCAATTTACATCAAAGAAAATAAGAAACTAGGGAAAGTGATACTCTTGCCAAATGCAATTCAGGAGCTACTGAAAATTGGTGGTAAGTATTTATTTTATATATGAACTCATGATTTCATGAGTTCATATTTCCTATAATATTTGAAATCAGAGCACTGCAGAAGAACTTAAAATTAGCCATTCATAAAATTGTTGTTCTCGCAGGTGAAAATTTTGATTATTTGTTTGTGAAAGTTTTGAGTGAAGATTCTGTAGAAATAGATGATATCGATGTCATTAGAGAAGGGGATCATCTATTCCTTGTTGACAATGAAGAGACTGAAGAGATATATAAGAAGGATGATCAATGATAGTTGTAGAAATTTTGTCAACATGCCTAAATGATAGTTGTAGAAATTTAAGGCATTAGATTTTGTAATTATTTGGCTAGATTTGGGAGGCCTTTCACAAATATAATGAAATATTTCTAGAAGTACAAGGTTTTCAACAAATGAATAATATACTCATGAAAAAACTTGACTCCAAGGAGAAGCATATAGGAAAATATTGCAAGGTGGAGACATGGTGGTGGATTTCTTGTTTATTGTTAATGGTGATCTATCAAGACTTCTAATATCTTTTTGGACCTCATGTAGGTGGGATGTTGTGGGCACTGAGAGAATAATTCATTATGGCCCCTTCCCTATTCCCAAACAAGGACTTCCAGAAAAATTCAGGCCCAAGATTGAAAAAATATTTGCCACATGATCCTCCTCATCACATACTTCTCAGTAGTTCCAATGATAGCAATAGTGGTAGCAGGAGACACAGATATGCAAGATTTATGCACTACTACACAAGGGGTTGTTTAAGAAAATTAATTAAGATGAAATTAATATTTTTTTTTAAGCATTTAATTAAATTATTTTTTATCTAAGATCATGTATGATACCTTTTACTGTTTTCGTTTTTATATTAAAATCAATCGACAAATATTCAAAATCGAGGTTTTCATACAGACATGGCAAGGAGGAGTGTAGGTTGAGCTAAAGAAGCTATTCAATTTTCTAAATGAGCTTTTCATACAAACATGAGTGTTCAAATGGGTTAAAAGAACTATTCATTTTGTTGCAATCAATCAAACCAAGTGGTAATGGTGTCAATGAAGTGATTTGAAGCCTTTTTTGGACCCTTTTTTATATTTCTTTATTGACAAAATCTGATGCAGAAAGCAATATGAAAGTTAATTATTGTGGCGATATATTAAGAGTTTGTGCTAATTCTAGTTACTTTTCTTTCTAGGACTAGATTAAATTGTTTGTAGATTAGTATATTATTCGATTCTTGTATGGGTCATGCTACAAGGGTGCAAAATTTAGCTAACTTGATTGAGTTATTTTTTATTAAGTTAAAAATAAGCATTCCATGATTATAGATTTATAAATATTGTGCCATTATGTCTTGAGATTTTTTTTTTTTAAATCAATGTCTATATATGCAATTTCAGGGAGTGCTATAAATCAAGTAATTTTTTAAAGGGTACTAGCTTACTGGAAAAAGCACCCACCTTATGAGCAGGAAGTTGGTGGTTCGATCCCACTGTGCCCTAACATGAATTCATGAATAATATTGTATTTTATTTTTAAATTAGATAGTCTTCATATTGATTTATTTCAATGGTGAGATGTTTTTCTAGATTCATTGTTTTATATTGTCTCTAAAGAGACAAAAGTGATATTGTGTTGCTTTTAAATATAATTTTGTCTCTAGAGATACAATAGCTAGGATTAAAGACTTGTCTCTATAAAGACAATATGTCTTTAATCCCAACTATTGCATTTGGAGAGACAAAAATGAAATTGTCTCCTAAGAGACAACACTGATTGTGTTATATATTGTCTTTATGGAGATGATTTTTTAAGACAATTAATTTGAGACACCCGCTTAAAGACAATATTTAAAACAATACACAAGTTTGTTTTCATCTCAAGTTGAGACAATCTACCCAAAAATTGTCTCAAATATTGTCTTAAACACCTCCCTTTCATGTGTAGTAGTGTCAAGATGTGTAATAACTAGGCCACTAGGAGGAAAAGGGGTTTCATTCTATTTGAGTGCATTTAGTTCAATATATGAGAAAATTAGTTAATAGTGGATAAGCATAGAGAAAATAGAGACTATTTGTCCATTGTACTAACCCACAAACCACAAGAATTATTTCTTTGTACCTACATCCATTTTTCATTAAAAGAAATAGAGCAAAGCACCCTCAACTTCAAGCTGCATCTTTCTCTCAAATGTATTTTTTGAAGGTATATCTTGTGTTGTTATGGTCTTAAGTGATTTTAAGTTTTTCTATTGTCTATTTTTGGCATTCTACATATTGCATGCATTGAATTGTAACTTAATAAATCTAAAAGTATAATAAAAATAATCCACATAGTATAGATTTTGGACTCTTAACTATAACTGTATCATATGTTGTGACAAATTATCTAATGGAATATCTATGGCAATTTGCAGATAGTAGAAACCGATTTCTTCTTCACTTTAAAGAAAAACCAATTCACTTGTATGGGGCTAAAGAGGTAGACATGTAATCATCACCAACATAACTTTGGTAAAAAATAAGAAAATCTAAATTATCTAGAATTTTATTGGAACCACGTCATATAATAAATGTATGATATATATAATAAATGTAAAATTCTTAATGTTAAAAATGATTCTGCAGATCCTCTAAACTTAACCTGATTTCAGAATTTCAAAGCATAGCTTGATTGCAGTTTCCAGAATAGGCCAGTGACAATAAAACCCTGGCATTTACATGGAAACGCCGCATTGACATAGAAATAAGTCACTTTTGTAGATTTTCTAAATTTAAGTCTATTACAATTTTTTTCTAAATTTAAGTATATAACAAAAATTTTAAACTTAAATCCATTACAAATTGCAGAATATACAAGTTTGATTACAAATTCCAGAAGATACTCGTCTAAATAAAATTTGTCCTTGTTCCTACATTGCATTTACGTTGAACAAGGCCTCTTGTGCAATTGCATCGATCTGACCCTGCCCATCGGCTTTACATTTGTGCGTTCTAGCATCCTGTAGTATGGAATATAAGAAAATTTGAATCTCGAGTGATGGGAATGGGGTGAGAGCTAGTGGATGGAATCAACAGCCACACCCAAAACTACGAGATCTATCAAAATAAAACGGTGTTATTTAAAATTTGTGGTGCACAAGTACCTATCCTCTTTCTAGTAATGACAACCCTTCATTTGCCAATCGATAGGCTAGTAAGCATCAGTATTTATGGGTTCTTTTATAGTATCTTGGGATTTTATTTGCTGGAGAAAGGGGCCTCCGATTGTTTACTAACTTAGAAAGTGTCTCAGAAACGACGACGATAGCATATTTCATTTATTCAATGGATAATGGAAAGAACCCTCATTCTTATCAAAAATATATATAAGCGTAATGCGTGTTTAAAAAGTGGAGATGGAGTGTCTACAGGAGGATTATTACATTCCCATTGATAGCCATTGATATTTTCAACCCTGCGATGAGAACTTTTGCAGACTTATAATTGAGAGGAAAGCTGGCTTATTTCTTTAGCTATTTAGGGTGATAATAGCTTCTCAAACCCACTTAATTGGGAACACTAAATACATAATGTCACTCGGCTTTAGCACTTAATGATAGTTAGTCTCCACCAGAGATAGTTTTAAAGAGATATAGAATAACTTCTTTCCTGACATCCAATTGAAATTATATGGATTGAATTTCAAGAATTGAATTTGTCTACAAATTTAGATAAATCAACCAATCATTTAATGTCAAAATTTTGTTTATATATATGTACAAAGTTATTAACTATGCTTTGGATTTGGTGTAAGAAAAAGGAAATAAAGAGCTCCTCTAAAATTTTATTCTATGTGTTCAAAACATTGGAAAGATATCAATTTACTTATATCTGAATCTATTGAAGTATGGACTTTAATAATAATTTTTTAACTGAAATCAAATTATTAACTAATGACTACATCTAAACACAACCTCTCAATTATAAACAAATTTGTAAATTTCCCGTTATATAAACCATGTTTTTAATATAATACACAATAACTCATTATAAAAATATTTAAAAATAATGAAAAAAATAGAAAGAAAACACTAAAAACTAGAGATTAATACAAATTCTTAATTATAAATAATATTTTTTTAAATATAATTTTAATTTTAAATACCATACATGACATTTTATAACATTTTATTAAGTTGGGAAATTTACAAACACCATGAAGGAAATCTACCTGTTAGAATTCGAGGATAAAGAATCCCCTTTGATTACCAAGAACTTACATACACTAATAAACTAGTCACCTACCCGCTGAGACAACCCACTAAAATAATACAACTGGAAGAGATAAAAACGAAAGGGAATTCCATCGTTACCCTCTCAAGTTTTCACTAAGAATGGATTCAACGCACCAACCCTAAACCATCCACCCTCAAGATCGATCACTAGCTTTAGGGCTAAAGAGCAGACAAGGAGGAAACGGAATTCCATTGTTGCCCTATAAAGTTTTCACTGAGAATGGATTCATTAACGCACCAACCCTAAACCATCCACCCTCAAGATCGATCACTAGCTTTAGGCCAAAGCAGGAGGCAGTAATGCCTCCTTGTGCAAGGGTCCATAGGATGTCTCTCCTCCAACAGCATTAAGGATAGGGGTTCGTTAAAATCTTGAAAAGCCAACTATCCAACTTTATGATGGAGGAGAACAAAATATAAACCTCAGAAAAGGTGAATCATTCCAAGATTTATAACAAAGTAATACCGTTTTAGGACCGATAGGAGCGAATATAAGATCGACGGGATTGAGTGTTGTTGTTTTCCCTTATGCTGATAGAGGGTTATTATATGATTCTATGAATGTCGGCAATGTCAAATTAGTTCCATCCCTTATGGCAGATTTATTCCATGAACCGTTGTACTTTCAGAAGTCGAATGTATTATTCTGAGCTCGAGCGAATCTCTTCGTGGGTTCGGATACTCTCTAAATAAATCTGGAGACCTTCTTGTTGGAATTTAATTCCAACTGCAACAATGAACAACTGGACAAGAATCTGATCTGCAGTAAATACTCCAGGCTGTTCGGTGCAGCAAAGTCGCCTTTGATATTTTTTCACATTAATATGCATTAAAGTTGCAATTGAATTCCCCTGCAGACAGCCGACTTGTTTTTTGATGGAAGCATCACCGCCTTGCTGCATTAAATACAAAGATAAACATTAGAAGATATTTTGTAATATTTTACTGTTTTAATCAGATATGTTTTAGCATATAAATACCACACAACAGTTCTGTTTTAAAGTTAGCAGCTGAAGAATCATACAGAGCAGAGAAGAGCACGCAGCAGCGTGAAGATAAATTCTTCCAGGAACGCACAGCAGTGCACAGCAGAATAGACGCAATAGCGTAGTAGAGAACAGCAAAGGAAAAATGCACAGCAGTGCAGATACCTTGAATGTAATTTTGTTTTATGGTTGTTTGCTGTGAGAGAAGGACAAACCTTGTAACAGTTAGTTTTATTTTTAATAAATACAAGTTATTTTCCTGTTGTTGTTACACCAAAAGTTATTGCGTCAAAAATCCCCGTTGTTGTTACACCAAAAGTGGTTGACGTCAAATCACCGTTGTTGTTACACCGTAACTCAAAAAATACTTGACGTCAAAAATTTACGTTGCTGCAACACCACGAACAGCGTTGCTGCAACACAAGTTACAGCGACTGAAAAAAAACTGTGTTGCTGAAACACCGTTTCCAGCAAGCGATTTTCTGTTTTTCTGTGTAAAAACAGAGTGCAAAAATAGAGCAATTTTTTATCTGTCTGTTATGGAATTTATCAGAAAATTCCAACATCGTATCAGAGCTAGTCTAGGCACTCAGTGAGTCAAAAACAGAGCTTGTTTTTCACTGTAGGAGCTGTAAGAAACTTGTTGAGCAGATTTTTTTTTCCAGCAGAGAAAGTTTTTGCTTGTTTTCATTTTACAGACAGTATCTCTTCTTTACCAAGACAGGTTAAGATGGCAGATGCTGGAACAGGTTTGACAAATCCCCAACTGCCACAGTTTAATGGGAAAAATTATAGTTATTGGTCCATAACAATGAAAGCATTGTTTGCTTCTCAAGGAATATGTGAGCTGGTTGAAACTGGCTATGCTGAACCTGTAGATGCAACAGCACTGGCTGCTTTGACAGTAGCAGAAAGAGACCAGTTGAAGGGTGACAGAAAGAAGGATGCCAAAGCCCTCTTTTTCCTCTTCCAATCAGTACATGAAAGTGTTTTTCCGTGGATTGCAGCAGCAACAAAATCCAAAGAGGCATGGGATATTCTCCAAACTTCCTATCAAGGCATGGAGAAGGTGAAGACTGCAAAGTTGCAGATGTTGAGGAGAGACTTTGAAAATCTCAGCATGAAGGAATCTGATACAATAGATTCATTCTTCACTCAGGTTATTGGCTTGATAACCCAGATAAGATCTCATGGTGAGATTCTTGAAGATAGAAGAATTGTAGAGAAAATCTTGAGATGTTTACCCTCAAGGTTTGAATCTATTGTGGTAGCAATAGAAGAAACAAAAGATCTCTCACAGTTCACGGTAGATGAGCTGAGTGCTTCTCTGTTGTCTCATGAACACAGACTGAGTAGAGGAACAGATTCCTCATTTGAGCAAGCATTCAAGACTCAGATGTCTTTTGGCCAAAGAAGAGGTCGAGGCAGAGCAAATTACAGAGGTTGTGGAAGAAGCCAAAACAGAGGCAGAAATTACCCTGCTAGCACAAGCGGAAGGAGCTGCAATCAGAACCAAGCTAAAGGTTCAAGCAAAAAGCAAGCTCATGGACAAAGGTATGACAAATCCCAAGTCCAATGTCATTATTGTAAAAAATTTGGGCACTACGCCAATGAATGTAAGAAAAAACAAAATGACATGAATAATAGGCAGAATGCTAATTTTGCAAATGAAGAAGATAAGAACCCAAAGAATGTGTTGTTAACATGTAACATAGCATAAGACAAACAAGAAGATTTTTGGTTCTTAGACTCAGGTTGTAGTAATCACATGACTGGAAATATTGCAATGTTTGCCAATCTGGATGAAAATGTGAAATCTGAGGTAACAACAGGGACAGATGATAAGATAACTGTCAAGGGTAAGGGCAGAGTCAGTATTCTAGCAAAGAATGGAGAACACATGATTGTGCCAGAGGTATACTATGTACCTGGTCTGAAATGTAATCTTTTGAGCATTGGACAGCTCATAAACAAAGGTTACAACGTGTTCTTCAAAGATAATTTGTGTACTATCAGAGACATACCTCCAAGTAAGAAGATCATTGCACAGGTGCAGATGACCAGCAATAGAATGTTTCCTCTCAAACTCAGGGTAGATTTGAAGGAAGGCAGAACTATTGCGGCTGTAACACAAGAAGTCTTTCAGGAACAAGTGAAAGATGTGAATTGGTTGTGGCATTTGAGATTTGGACATCTCAATTTCGGAGGCCTGAATCTGTTGCACAGAAAGGGCATGGTAAAGGGATTGCCGTTGATTGAGAAACCGGACAGCCTTTGTGAAGGCTGCATCTTGGGCAAGCAACACAAAGAAAGCTTTCCAGCAGGAAAGAGTATAAGGGCAAAAGCACCCTTGGAAATTGTTCACTCTGATGTGTGTGGACCGATGCAAATACCATCATTTGCTGGAAATAAATATGTTTTAACCTTCATTGATGATTACACCAGAAAGACATGGGTGTATATGCTGAAACAGAAGAGTGAAGTGTTTGAGAAATTCCGCCACTTCAAAACTCTTGTTGAAAAGCAGAGTGGGCATTATATCAAAGTGCTCAGAACAGATAGAGGAGGAGAGTACATCTCCCAAAATTTTCTACGTTTTTGCAGAGAGAATGGCATACAAAAGCAGTTCACCACAAGGTATACACCTCAGCAAAACGGTGTTGCTGAAAGAAAGAATAGGACCATTCTTGACATGGTTAGAAGTATGCTGAAGGCAAAACACTTGCCGCATGAGTATTGGGCAGAAGCTGTTACTTGCGCAGTTTACATCTTGAATAGATGCCCAACTAAAGCTGTCATGAACAGAGTACCAGAAGAGGCATGGAGTGGTCAAAAGCAAACTGTCACTCACATGAGAGTATTCGGTTGTGTGGCATATGCACATGTACCGGATCAGCTAAGGAAAAAGCTTGATAGTAAGGGGTAGAAGTGTGTCTTTGTTGGCTATTGTGATGAGTCAAAAGCATACAAACTCTATAATCCATCCACCAAGAAATTAATAGTAAGCAGAGATGTGCAGTTTATTGAAGATGAAGCTTGGGATGGAAGCTTAGATAAAATAGTGAATGTGAAGACAATAGTGTCTCATGAAGAAGAAGAGGAAGGGACAGCAGCAAATAATCCTTCCTTGGTGGCTCCTCCTCCACCACAGTAAGTACAACAAACCACACCACAAGCTGGAATTCGAACAACCTTGAGAAGTCAAGGAAGAACAGATGCTGTTACACCACAAACAGCTGATGCTGAAACACCACAGGGATCAGAAATACCCTCAAGTTCGGATGGAACTCCAAGTACACCAAGAAGACCAAGATTCAGAAATCTGAGTGAGATTTATGAACAAGGAGAGGTAAGTAACAATACCAGTCTGAATTCATTATTCGCTTTGTATTGTCATATTGATGACCCAATCCATTTTGAAGATGTTGTAAATGAAGATAAATGGATTGAAGCAATGAATAAAGAAATTGGTACAATTGAGAAGAGTAAAACATGGGAGTTAGTAGACCTCCCTAAAGGCAAGGATGCCATTGGGGTTAAGTGGGTCTATAATACCAAAAGCAATGCTGAAGGTAAGATTGACAGGCACAAAGCAAGACTTGTTGTGAAAGGCTACAAGCAACAACAAGGCAAAGACTATGATGAAACCTTTGCACCAGTAGCAAGGATGGAAACAGTCAGAACAGTGTTGTCTATTGCAGCACAACACAAATGGAAGATTTATCAGATGGATGTTAAATCTGCATTCCTGAATGGAGTGTTAAAAGAAGAGGTTTATGTTGATCAACCTCCGGGCTATGAAGTTGAAGGACAAGAGCATAAAGTTTGTAAATTGAAAAAGGATCTTTATGGGCTGAAGCAAGCTCCAAGAGCATGGTACAATAGAATTGATGCTTATCTGATTGAGAATGGGTTTGATAAGTGTGATGGTGAACCCACACTCTACATAAAACAGAATGACGGTAAGATTATTATTGTTGTTTTATATGTAGATGATCTGATTTTTACTAGCAATGATGCTTCTCTCATTGCTGATTTTAAAGCAGTCATGAAGAGTGAATTTGAAATGACTGACTTGGGCTTCTTAAGATATTTTCTTGGAATTGAAGTAGACCAAAGTGAAAATGGTGTTTTCATTTCTCAAGATAAATATGTAGAAGCAGTGTTGAAGAGATTTAACATGCAGAACAGCAAGGCTGTTGTGACTCCAACAGTAGTGGGGCTGAAATTAACCAAAGAAGACAGCAGCAAATATTTTGATCCAAAAATGTACAAGGGCATAGTTGGCAGCCTTATGTACTTGACTGCAACTAGGCCGGACATTATGCACGCGGTGAGTTTAATCTCCAGATTTATGGAAAGACCGAAAGAGACTCATTGGCAGGCAGCCAAGAGGATTCTAAGGTATGTGAATGGAACGAAGGGGTTTGGTATTTTATACTCCTCTTCTGAAAGTTTCATGTTGACAGGTTACACTGACAGTGATTGGGCTGGAAGTGTTGATGATAGGAAAAGCACATCGGGATATGTGTTTCATATGGGATCGGGAGCCATCTCATAGGCTTCCAAGAAGCAACCAGTTGTGGCTTTGTCAACAGCAGAGGCAAAGTATGTGGCAGCAACAGCAGCAGCATGCCAAGCAGTGTGGCTGAGAAGAGTTCTCAAAGATTTGTGTCATGAGCAAGAAAAGGGCACAACCATTTACTGTGCCAATAGCTCAGCAATAGCATTGTCTAAAAACTCTGTTTTTCATAAAAGAACAAAGCACATAGACACCAAATTTCACTTCATACATGAATTGGTTAACAATGGTGAGATTGTTTTGCAGCACTGCAGAACAGAGGATCAACTAGCTGACATCTTGACAAAACCATTAGCAAAGAAAGGTTTTGATCATTTCTGAAAATGTCTGGGTATGCAGCAGTTGAAATTAAGGGGGAGTGTTGGAATTTAATTCCAACTGCAACAATGAACAGCTGGACAAGAATCTGATCTGCAGTAAATACTCCAGGCTGTTCGGTGCAGCAAAGTCGCCTTTGATATTTTTGCACATTAATATGCATTAAAGTTGCAATTGAATTCCCCTGCAGACAACCGACTTGTTTTTTGATGGAAGCATCATCGCCTTGCTGCATTAAATACAGAGATAAACATTAGAAGATATTTTGTAATATTTTACTGTTTTAATCAGATATGTTTTAGCATATAAATACCACACAGCAGTTCTGTTTTAATGTTAGCAGCTGAAGAATCATACAGAGCAGAGAAGAGCACGCAGCAGCGTGAAGATAAATTCTTCCAGGAACGCATAGTAGTGCACAGCAGAATAGACGCAATAGCGTAGCAGAGAACAGCAAGGGAAAAATGCACAGCAGTGCAGATACCTTGAATGTAATTTTGTTTTATGGTTGTTTGTTGTGAGAGAAGGACAAACCTTGTAACAGTTAGTTTTATTTTTAATAAATACAAGTTATTTTTCCTGTTTCTGTTACACCAAAAGTTATTACGTCAAAAATCCTCGTTGCTGTTACACCAAAAGTGGTTGACGTCAAATCACCGTTGTTGTTACACCGTAACTCAAAAAATACTTGACGTCAAAAATTTACGTTGCTGCAACACCACGAACAGCGTTGCTGCAACACAAGTTACAGCAACTGAAAAAAAACTGTGTTGCTGAAACACCGTTTCCAGCAAGCGATTTTCTGTTTTTCTGTGTAAAAACAGATCAATTTTTTGTCTGTCTGTTATGGAATTTATCAGAAAATTCCAACACTTCTCTAACGTCTGTGCATCGAAAGAAACTTTCGTCTTCTTTGCGGGTGATAGCGTCGACGGGAATCATGACATTACGATATATTTGGCAGATAAGAAGTTGGATTCTTTGACAAGAACATGCAAACTTGTATCGTCTATTATCATATATGCTCTTGTCCTCTCATGTGCTAATTTGTTAGAATTTGTTTTTGCGGGAAGCAACTTTCAAAATTCTTTTTCATTGCCTTAGAATGTGATAGCATAGTACTCTTCTCATGAACTCTCTGTGCCGCTCTATGTTTTTGGCTCAGGTTCTAACTTTGTTGATATTTGATTCTTTACTAAATTTTTTGTGTTGTCTCTGGGATATAGGTTTTATTATGGTGCTTGGTTTCTTATGTTGAAGTTACGTTCGGTTTCTCGGTATAGAAGGGAAGAGGTTACGGGGAGCTCTCTCTTGATTCCAACGAAAGGCCGTGTGGGGATGATTCAACTGCTGGTTCATGGACTTTATTATCTTGTGATGCTCGAGGGGTTGTATTCGTGGCAAGATAATGGTGTGCATGACACGGGAGTCGTATTGCCACTCCGCTGCTTTCACTTGGAAAGAAGAGAGGTCCCGGAAGGTCTATTACCTATTTCGAGTTGATGAAATTATATTTTGTTAGTTCTTATCTTCAAACAGATTTAATCATGTCAGTTGTGCTCTGAGTAGCTCTAAATCTGTGTGCTTGCGAACCGCCAATAAATGAATAGTATCAATCCTTCCTGAAGCTTTTTAATATTTTTGCTTACTCGTAAGATTTATTACACTACTTTATACTAACGACATTACATGCCAAGCTAGGAAGTTCGGGCTGGTTACAACAAACTGATCCTGTGCATGTGCCAGGATGAACATGACCACTAATGGGTAGTCGTCAACACCAATGAGATATAAGAAAAATTAGGACGTATTGCTTTGTTGTGATTAGAGAAGAGACAAATTCTGTCATGGATCCAATGCAATTAAACGCATTATAAGTTGTTCTATATTGCAACAACTTATGCATAACAATTCTTCTATTCACGCTAAAACAATTTGTGTTACGTTATAGCAATATTATGAAGCCTTATGTTATGATTTTGTATTCAATCAAATGCTGCTATAATAATTTCGGCATACTTTTTATAAACGTAAATGTTGCTTACAAATTCGTTTTTCCACGCTAAACAACATGATCTTCTTCATTGAGGCTTTTAATTATTCAAAATTATGAAGCATTTTCATTATGGAATATTATGAAGTATTACATTTCGAATTTATGTTCACTGAAATTTGTTTCCATTAATGTAAAAAAACCTTCCAAAGAATCTGTTCTGCTATCTATAAGATGTTGTATTTCTTTCTGAATGAAAATGAGCCACCAATAGGGTGAAAGATGATCTGCACGGGCGTTGCCTAATGGCTTCTTAGGCCCCGATCTAATGCTCCTTGTTTGGGGACCTGGATATCATTCAGGGATCTGGATATCATTCAAGATCTGTGCCCCTCGTTTCGTCACTCTCTCCAGCCAGTACGCATTTCCCCTTTGCAGTTGACAATGGCCACAGCATCAGTGATGGCCTTCTCTGAACACAAGAAAAACAGGTCGCACCTCTGGTGCCATGAAATCTTCCAGGTCGAACCTGCGCCACTCGCAACCCTCCGTCGGTTTGTAAGGGAAATGTTATAGTCTTCCTCTCCCTCTGGAAATAGGATCCCTCGACCCCTTCGAAGCAAGTCTCACATGAAACATGGCATTTTGCCCCTTGATTGACCAACCACGAACTCTTCACCGTCAAATGGTAGTCATCACTATCACACCCACATTGAGGGCTCACATTTATCAATCAATGTGATTGGTAAACTCCTATAAGCTTATATGAAACATATATACAACCACATTTTCCAATGTCGTTGATATCAACCACATTAATAATTATTATTGATATTTAGAATTATTAATAACTATATAAATATTAACAACTATATTATTTATATATATTATTATATAAATATTATATTAATATTATAATAATAAGAAGAACATAAAATCCTAATATATATTAATTAATAATAAAAATAGCTCATAATAATATATTATCATTATATTATTAAAATAATATAAGAATATAAAATTATAAAAAAATAATAACAATTATATTGTATTATAATTATAATAATAAAATATAATAATAATATCTAATTACAATATTATAATAATATACCAATATAATTATTATTATAATAATAATATAATCAATATTATTATAACATATTATTATAATAATAACAATAAAGACTAATTAATTATTATTTATAATAACTAATAGCTATACAAATAATAGAAACTATATTCTTATATATTTATGATAACTATATGAATATTATTATAACAATATAAACTCATAATAATATTAGTATTATTAACTATTAATATTATTATTATCATTATTATTGTTATTGTTATTCTTAGGCTCTAGTATTTTTAATATTTATCTTAGGGTTTGTATACATTTGGTTTAATATTAGTCCCTTTTGTTTATTATTACCTAAGGGTTTAATACTAAAATCCCAAGGGATTATGAACCAAAGGGAATAATATTAAACAAAAAGGACTAATATAATAAACCCAAGGAACTAATAAACCCAACTCTTTAATATTATAAACCTAAGGAATTAGTGAACCCAATGGATAAATATTAAAAACCTAAGGGATCAAGAAGCACAAGGAATTGAAATTACAAACACAAAAGAAGCATAAAAATGATCATGATTGGTATTATAAACCCAAGTTAATAATAAACCCAAAGGATTAATACTAAAACCCCAAGGGATTATGAACCAAAGGAAATAATGTTAAATCCAAGGGACTAATATTATAAACCCAACGTTGATAAACCCTAATATAAATATTAGAAAGACTAAAATAAACATGGTTTATTTTCATGGTGAGAGAATTCTTGTCACAACGTGACATTGAACCATGGTTGGCCATGGTTGTCTATGATTGAAAATGGTTGACCATAATTGATATTATAAACCTAAGGCAATAATAAACCCAAGGCATTGATATAATAAACCCCAAGGAATAATAAAACTAAGAGACTAATATGAAATCCTGAAGGGATTATGAACCCAAGGGAATAATATTAAACCCATGGGACTAATATTATCAACCCAACATTGTTAAACCCAAATATAAACACTACAAACACTAAAATAAACATGGTTTATTGTCATGGTGAATCAATCTTTGTCAAAATGTGACATTCAACCAAGGGACTAATATTATAAAACCAACATTGGTAAACCCAAATATAAATACTACAAATACTAAAATAAACATGGTTTATTTTGATAGTGAGACAATTCTTGTCACAATGCGACATTCAACCATGGTTGATGATGTTTGGTTATGATTGACAATGGTTTACCATGATTTATATTATCAACCAAAGGGAATAATAAACACAAGGGATTGATATTATAAATCCAAATGAATAATAAACCCAAAGGATTAATACTAAAATCCAAGGGATTATGAATCCAAGGGAATAATATTAAACCCATGGGACTAATATTATAAACTTCACATTGAGTAAAGGCAAATATCAATACTACAAACACTAAAATAAACATATTTTTGTTTGATGGTGAGACAATCCTTGTCACAATGTGACATTCAAACATGGTTCACCATGTTTGGCTACGATTTATATTATAAACCTAAGGGAATAAAATAACCCAAAGTTTGATATTATAAACCCAGATGAATAATAGACTCAAGGGAGTAGTACTAAAACCCCAAGGGATTATGAACCCAAGGGAAAAATATTAAGCCGAAGGGACTAATATTATAAACCCAATATTCGTAAACCCAAATATAAATATTACAAACACTAAAGTAAACATGTTTTATTTTCATGGTGAGACAATCTTTGTCAAAATGTGACATTCAAGCATGGGACTAATATTATAAACCCAACATTGGTAAACCCAAATATAAATACTACAAACACTAAAATAAGCATGGTTTATTTTGATGGTGAGACGGTTGTTGTCACAATGCGACATTTAACCATGGTTGACCATGTTTTGCTATGATTGACAATGTTTTACAATGATTGATATTATAAAACAACGGGAATAATAAACCCAACAGATTGATATTATAAACCCAAATGAATAATAAACCCAAGGGATTATGAACCCAATGGAATAATATTAAACCAAAGGGCCTAATATTATAGACCCAACAATTGTAAAACCAAATGTAAATATTAAAAAGTCCAAAATAAACATGATTTATTTTCATGGTGAGACAATATTTGTCAAAATGGAACATTCAACCATGGGACTAAAATGGTAAACCCAAATATAAATATTACAAACACTAAAATAAACATGGTTTATTTTCATGGTGAGACAATCTTTGTCAAAATGTGACATTCAATCATGGGACTAATATTATAAAACCAAATTTGGTAAACCCTAATATAAATACTACAAACACTAAAATAAACATGATTTATTTTCATGTTGAGACAATCCTTGTCACAATGCGAGATTCAACCATGGTTGACCATGATTGATATTATAAACCTAAGGGAATAATAAACCCAATGGATTGATATTATAAACCCAAAGGAATAATAAAACAAATGGATTAATACTAAAACCCCAAGGGATTATGAACCGAAGGGAATAATATTAAACCCATGGGACTACTATTATAAACCCAATATTGATAAACTCAAATATAAATATTACAAACACTAAAATAAACATGGTTTCTTTTGATGGCGAGGCAATCCTTGTCACAATGCAACATTCAAACATGGTTGACCATGGTTGGCTATGATTGATAATGGTTGACCATGATTGATATTATAAACCTAAGGGAATAGTAAACCCAACTTATTTACATTAAACCCAAATGACTAATAAACCCAAGGGATTAATACTAAAATCCTAAGGGATTATGAATCCAAGGGAATAATATTAAGCCCAAGGAACTAATATTATAAACCGAACATTTGTAAACCCAAATATAAATATTACAAAGACTGAATTAGAAATGATTTATTCATGGTGAGACAATTCTTGTGATAATATGACATTCAACCATGGTTGACAATGATTGATATTATAAACATGAGGTAATAATAAACCCAAGGGATTGATATTATAAACCCAAATGAATAATAAAGCCAAGGTATTAATACTAAAACCCCAAGGGATTATGAACCCAAGGGAATAATATGAAACCCAAGGGATTAATATTATAAACCCAACATTTGTAAACCCAAATATAGATATTACAAACACTAAAATAAACATCATTTATTTTCATGGTGAGGCAATCCTTGTGACAATGTGAAATTCAAGCATGGTTGACCATGGTTGGCTATTATTGACAATGGTTTACCATGATTGATATTATAAACTTAAGGGAATAATAAACTTAAGAGATCTATGTTAAACTGATGCAAGAGCATTCAGCCCAATAATATCATTGTATTTTAGTAGACATAGGGGGTCTCACGTTTCAAGGAAGTTGGTTTCCTAAGTATTGAATTAATGTAAATATTTAGGCCTTTGAGTGATTTTAATGAGAATAGGAATTAATTAGATATTGTGAGACATATTTGTAAATGTTATTGAATATATGAGAACATGAGAGGATTAGCATTAGTTAGGAATTAGTTTGAAGAAACTGTTAAACAATTGAACGGTAAGTGAGGAATAGTTCCTCAACTATAAAGAAACTACTAATGATGTATTGAAAAGAAAATAAGAAGTTAGAGAGAGGGTTGATTAGTTAGAGTGAGATTTAAGCCTACGAGTAGAGATTGTACCCAAGGGCCATTGTAATCATAAGATGAGGCTAGAGAGACAGAGTCTCGATATGCAGAGTTCATCGAATGCACAGAGAGGAAGATAGCAAGCTAGAAGCTCGTAACGGGCCATTGATCCATTTGAAGGATCAAATTAATGCTCCAGAATGAGAGTGCTTTAAGAACTCACAAAGTTTAAGCTCAGGAGGGAGTCGCTGTGAATCAGCGGAAGACCTAGAATCATTGAAGAAGCTTGAAACCACAGTGAAATACTAAAGAAATAACAGAAAACCCAAGTAAGCAAATAGCGAAGAAGTGAAACGTTAATGCACAATGACCGTTGGATCTAGATGATCAATGGTCAGGATTAAATCACATCGGCAGAATCCATTTGGAGTTATTAAAATCGGGCCTTGGACAAGAGCGATGAGAGTCTGTCGATTGATCATGGACCATTGGATCAAGACTAGATCAACAGTCATGATCTAATCGCAAATCGAAGATTAGAAGGTCAAGGGACAGCGACAATAGAAATAGCGATCAACGATGGGGCCAATACGTCGATAGAGATAAAGAGCCAATCGGCGATCAAAGATATCAGCAATCAGGCTTTGGGGCTTCTAAAGGGAATGTGACGAGCAATGGAGCGGGCCCGATAAGTAATTAAGCATGGTTAATGATATTTGAAGTCCAGAAGGATATGTTAATTGCATATTGGGGGTGTTAAGAGTCATGTGTTAATGTGACCCATGAAATATGGCGATTGCAATTAGCGATAAAGGAGCATGCATCAATAAATGTGCAGAAGCTGTATTAAAGTGGAAAGGTATGAATACACATGTTTATGTGATTTCTATTATATAAAAAATATAATAGAAATAGTGTCAGTATAAGATTTATGCATTAACATATATATAACCAATGTTAAAGAGGGGAAGGCTATATATATGAGAATAAAGGGTTAACGAATGTTTTAGAAGGGTGTATGTGTCCCGATAGTAATGATAGGAAGGATTTAAAGAAAGGCTTTAAATAAAGTCATATCTGAGGGTTTGAAGGGTGATAAAGTCCCGATACATGCATATTGAAGGAAGAGTTAAACTATGTTGGGTTTTAATCAAATATTTTGCATAGAGATTTATTAATGGGGCCTTAAACCTTAGTAAATGAAGGTTTGACTCGGCAGAGAGTCCAAACCCGGGGAAATTATTTTATGCATTCTATATGAATACTGTGGGTATACATATGGTAGCCCCTGCTTCATAAACCCTAGGATTAATAGTATAATCTCTATCAATAATATTATACCCTAGGAATATGAACCCTTATATTAATAAACCCATAAGAATGATATTATAAACCCAAGGGATCGTTAAACCAAAGAGATTAGTATTATAAGCTTACGGGATTAATATTATTAGCCATAATATTACAAGTTATAAATCCAAGATATTAATATTAAACTTAAAATAAATCCAAATGATTGATATTAATATTAAATCTGAGATATTAATATTCTAAACCAAGGGATTCATAAACCCAAGGAATTTGTATTATACGCCCAAGAGATTTAAATTAAACCCTAGGATTAATACTATAAACCTTATGAATAATATCATACCCTAGGAATATGTAACCTTAGATTAATAAACCCAATGGATTGATATCATAAATGCAAGGGACTAATAAACCCATGGGATTACAAATGCGTAGGAATAATATTAAACATAAGGAATTAATATTATAAACCCAAGGAATTTAAATATTATAAAACTTAG
Organism: Pinus tabuliformis; assembly: GCA_031772625.1. Taxonomy (NCBI): domain Eukaryota; kingdom Viridiplantae; phylum Streptophyta; class Pinopsida; order Pinales; family Pinaceae; genus Pinus; species Pinus tabuliformis. The sequence goes on along the minus strand of CM062812.1, from coordinate 777,195,033 downwards.
GATTAACATTATAAACCTATCTCATTAATAAACCCAAGAGATTAATATTAAAAACCCAAGGGATTTTAAACCCAAGGGAATAACATTAAACCTTAGGATTAATAGGGATTAATCAACCATGGATTAATGTTAAACCTAAGGATTAATATTAAATCCTTTCTCACAATGCGACGTTGGACCATGGTTGAACATGATTGATTTTCATATTGAGACAATATTTGTCGTAATGTGATGTTGGACCATGGTAGACCATTAATAAAATCGCATATGCAAGCATTGTTAAATGTGGTCTAAAATGGTTGACCATGGTTGATTTTCTTATTAAGACAATATTTCTCAAATCTTGTGATGTTGGACCATGGATATGTAGAAATTTTGAATAATAAACACTTATTCAATAGAGATTATCCTGATTATACACTATTGCGGAATACATGCATAATACATAACTTCCTCTACGTTTATCATCAATTTAGTAGCATCAAAGACAATGAAACATCAATAGCATGCACACATTAACACAATATGTATCCTGGGGAAATCTTACAGCTGAAAACCCCACACTATCTATATATTAATGATTGAGAATATGTAACAATACATAGTACAATACTCCTCACAAGTATCCAGTACCATCTCCACATGTTACACACAAAACTAGCTCAGATCCGAACAAGTCACAAGTTCAAATCTACTCCGATGCTTTGCCTACCTCTATTGCACACAATACCTGCTGAGAATCACTCACACTAGAAATCACGTGAGCACAGGCTATTCTACTGGGCATATACTGTACAACTCTCATGGGCATACTTAATACATTGCTTGTGCAAGATCTCATGCACAACTATAATCACAACTGATAGCAATCTCAACCTCTAACACATGTCTCCACTGAACTGTACATGCATTGAGTTAACTGATGTATTCTTCAGTTGCATTATGAGTTAATAATTAGTGAATTAATTTAATCAATTAATTCACATCACTCATCACTAGTCTATTTAGAGTTAGACTAATTACAACTAGTTTAACAAAGTCAAAATGAACACAACTCCATCAACTCCACATCCAACTCCACAGAACTCACATGAGTTCTAACTGAAGTCCTGCATGCAATAGCTCAACTGACTCATAAGAAAAGTGTATTTCCTTTTGAAAATTGCATGTGCCACATCTGTAGCTCAAACTGAAGTGCTCCAAGAGGATAAGATAAAGTTTATAGTCTAAATGTTATTATGAGACAATAATACTTGACTTTTCTATTTTTGACTAGCAGTCTAAAAATAGACTCTGATCACTCCTACTGTGATCCAAAAATAGAACTCCATATATTTTTCCCAACATGACCAATCATCCATAAACAACATTCTACAACTCATAGACCATGATCCATAAGTCTAAAAATAGACATAGTCTAAAAATAGACTTTGCGCCATAATTTGCCTGCAGGACCACTTAGTGAAGGCGACTCCTTTCCACTAAGCTCCATCATCTTGTTGCATATTCAACACTCCCTCTCAATAAGATATGTATTATCAGCAACCCCTATCCTACCTTAGTGGTATTCGAATTTGCTCTTGGTGAGCGCCTTCGTCAAGATATCAGCATCCTGATCCTCCGTTGGAATGTATGAAAGTAACATGATTCTCCGCTGCACACAATCTCTGATATGATGGTACATGATGTCGTCCGTTGAGCTCCCTGCCCAATCTGCATCCTCTTGTCTGTACCAAGATCCATATCCCAATGTGCCTCTCTTGAGCCTGCACACATGCGACTCCACCAACTGTTGATAAACAGTGGCATCCACTTCTTCTGCCGAAGTGGCATCCTCCTTCCTCCAACCTCTAGGAAGAGGAGTATCAACAGGCTTGCAGCCATGCATGTTGAACTTATCCAATATCTCCCGAGCATACTTACCCTAAGAAACAAATAGTCCATCATTCTGCAGCCAAATTTCCAATCCCAAGAAATAATGAAGGAGGCCCAAGTCCTTCATCTTAAACTCCTTAGCAAGATCATCCTTGCATGAAAGTATCAACAGCTCATCACCCGTTAGAATCAAATCATCTACATAAAGTACAATCATAAGCAACTTACCCTCCACCACAATCTGGTATAGGTTAGGATCTGCCTCACTCTTGGAGAATCCATGTCTGGTGAAATAGTTGTCTATCTATGTGTACCAAGCACGGGGTGCTTGTTTCAACCCATACAATGCTCTCTTGAGCCTGCACACATGCGACTCGCTGTTGAAGATCTAAAAACCTTCAGGCTGCTCAATGTACAGCTCCTCCTCAATGACTCCATTGAGGAATGTAGTCTTCACATCCATCTGATGAATGTGCCATCCAATCTACGCTGAGAGAGCAAGAATCGTCTGTATGGAAGAATACCTTGTGACAAGTGCAAAGGTCTCGTCATAATCGATCCCCTCTATCTGTGAAAAGCCTCGGGCAACAAATCTTGCCTTGTACTTCTCCACACTCCCGTCAGCTGCCTGCTTAACTTTGTAGATCCATCTCGAACCCACCACTGATTTCCCTTCTGGTCTAGGAACAATCTCCCATGCACTTTGTCTGACAATCGAATCATACTCTTCCACCATGGCGCCTACCCATGCAAGATCCTCCACAACTTCCTTGAAAGAGGATGGCTCAGTCACAACACATTTTCTCATAAGAGCCCTGTGTCCAGTGTACCGATTAGGTGACTGTCTCTGCCTGCGTTGGGCTATAGGTGGTCCTACAACTTTCTCTCCATCTTGAGCCAGTCGCTGAGCTTCTATCAAGCGATTTTTCCCTCTGATGGTTGGCGTTGCATGAGTGGTCTCTTCCACTCCATGAACCTCGTCCTGTGGCTGATCCACGTCCTGAAGCTCATCTTTAGGAACTAATAACTCCTCATCTGCATGCAAGTGTGGCCCCCTCTCAAGCGAACACTTCATGGCTTTCTCCTCCTGAAATTTTATATCTCGTCGCACAAGAATCTTACCACTGTTTGGAAAATACACATGATAGTTGTGGGGCATATCAGTGTACCCCACAAATATCCCAACCTCTGCGGTCGGCTCCAACTTCTTCCTGGCATCCTTCATCACATGCATGTAAACGTTAGCACCAAAAATCATCAAATGAGAAAGATTAGGCTTCTTACCAGAATAAGCCTCCTCGGGTGTACTCATGCCAAGTATCCTGTGAGGACAATGGTTCTGCATATAAACTGTTGTATTGCATGCTTCTGCCCACAAGTGAAGGGGTAGGCCCTAATCATGCAACATCACCTGTGCAGCACCCACAATCATTATGTTCTTCCGCTCAGCAACCCCATTCTACTGTGGGTTATGGGGAGCTATGAGCTCTCTTCGAATCACTTCTACACTGCAGAAATCCTTGAACTCGCTAGAGATGTATTCACCACCATTATCGCTCCTAAGAGCCTTCACCTTCTTCCCCGACTCCTTCTCGATCAGTGCTTTGAACTCACAGAACTTTGAGTATGTCTCGCTCTTCTTCTGCATGAAGATGATCCAGCACTTACAAGAGAAATCATCAACAAAAATCACATAATACCTGTGTTTTGTTGTCGAAGCTACTAAGAAAGGTCCACACACATCTGTGTGAATTCTCTCAAGGATTGTCGTGGCGTGACTATCCTTCTCGTGAAAGGTGGCTTTCACAAACTTTCCCAAAGTACACCCCTTGCACTGATCTGACTGTGCAAGAGTTACTTTAGGAAGCCCTGTAGTGAGCTGTTGTAGTATCTTCAAGGCTCCATCGTGAAGGTGATCCAATCTCCTATGCCACAGCTTGCCATCATCTCGGCTCACCAATCCTTCTGGCTTGCATGCCATTGTTGCACATCCATCTACATGCAACTGATAAAGGTTCCTCACTGGAACCCCTATCTTCTGGGTTTCTCTAGTTGTCTTGCTATGTAGGAAAGCCTTTCCCTCACTGAAAACAACGTCATATCCCTTGTCTTCTAACATCGCCACAGAGATAAGATTCTTCTTCAATCCTAGAACATGCATCACTTCCTTCAATACGAAGGGTTTACGAAACTCCCTCTCAAAGGAAATGGTACCAATACTGGTTGCACTGTATCTACCATCATCACCCATCTCGATGTGCACTCCAAGATCTTTGTCCTCAAGATCAGAAAACAAATCTAGATCTCATGTCATGTGAAAAGGGGCATCACAGTCCAAGAACCACACCGATCCCATCACACTTGAAACCAAGCATGAAATCAATGAAAAATCAAGCTCAAACTGCGAGGCTAGAGCCTCTCCTGCTGCAAATCCAGCAGCTTCCTTGTTCTTCTTTTTTTGCGGAAAATTTGTGGCATAGTGTCCGTGCTGGTGACAGTGAAAACACTTCACCTTCGACATGTCCTACTTTTTTTCCTTTCACACTAGACTGAGAAGCTTTCTTGCTCTTCCCCTTCTTTTCTTTGGCAGCCAAAGCACAATTTTCTTCATTAGGTCCCTTTGATGAATATCTGTCCCTGGTATTCCGCCTGATCTCCTCCTGCACAAGATCTGACCAAAGTCTTTCCCATCCTGGCAATTCCTCCTGACCATTGACAGAGTCATGCTAAGAATGCCAACTCTTTGGAATACCAAGGAGAGCCAAGCTCACCAAGTCCTCATCATCGACAGTCACCCCCACACTTCCCAGCTCATCTCTGCACTGAGTGAACTTCGTGAGATACTTGGGCATACTGTCTCCCTTCTCACATTTGATGTTTCTGAGTTTATCTTTGAGCACCAGCTTCCTCTGATCGCTCTTGCTTTGGAATAGATCTGTCAACGCTTTCCACATCAAGTATGGAGAAGCCTTTCCATGCAGGCTGGACACAATGTGATCCTTCATGCCCTCCAACAGAATCCTTCGACACTTTGCTGTCTTCTTTTGTGAAGCATCAACCTGCGCAACATCGGTAGGCTTTGGGACATCAACCTCTATGAAATCCTTCAGCCCATTATCATCTGACACTACCTGCATCCTATCCTTCCATGCAATATAGTTTGAGCTGCCCTCAAGAGCATACTCCAATCGGAATCCATTGAAAAACGTTGCCATGTTGATACCAAGAAAACACTGCTGCAAATTCGAATTCCACTAGCTCCAAAATCAACCGCCTTTGATCTAAGATTCGTGAGAACAAGGTATTTCTTGTACAGAGATTGACTGTATGGGCTTTTACCGAATATCTCACGTTCCAAAGGAAGGATGAATCCAGAGGCTACCTGGCCCAATTACAGACTCTGCCTGAAGAAATAAGATGTAAACACTTTCTGAATAATAGATCTGATGATCAACAGCACTGATACCATGATGAAATTTTGAATAATAAACAGTTATTCAACAGAGATTATCTTGATTATACACTATTGCAGAATACATGCATAATACATAACCTCCTCTACATTGATCATCAATTTAGCAGCATCAAAAACAATGAAACATCAATAGCATGCACACATTAACAAAGTATGTATCCCGGGGAAAGCTTACAGCTGAAAACCCCACACTATCTGTATATTAATGATTGAGAACATGTAACAATACATAGTACAATACTGCTCACAAGTATCTAGCACTATCTCCACCTATTACACACAAAACTAGCTCAGATCTGAACAAGTCACAGGTTCAAATCTACTCCGCTGCTTTTCCTGCCTCTATTGCACACAATACCTGCTAAGAACCACACACACTGGAAATCACGTGAGCACAGGCTATTATACTGGGCATATACTGTACAACTCTCATGGGAATACTTAATACATTGCTTGTGCAAGATCTCATGCACAACTATAGTCACAACTAATAGCAATCTCAACCTCTAACACCTGTCTCCACTAAACTGTACATGCACTGAGTTAACTGATGTATTCTTCAGTTTCATTATGAGTTAATAATTAGTGAATTAATTTAATCAATTAATTCACATCACTCATCACTAGTCTATTTGCAGTTAGACTAATTACAACTAGTTTAACAAAGTCAAATTGAACACAACTCCATCAACTCCACATCCAACTACACAGAACTCACATGAGTTCTAATTGAAGTCCTACATGCAATAGCAGTCCATCTATTTTTCCCAACATGACAAATCATCCATAAACAACATCGTGTAACTCATAGACCATGATCCATATGTCTAAAAATAGACATAGTCTAAAAATCGACTTTGTGCCATAATTTGCCTATGGGACCACTTAGTGAAGGCGACTCTTTTCCACTAAGCTCCATCATCTTGTTGCATTTTCAACAGGATATGAATTGCCATGGTTGGTGATGGTTGAAAATTGTTTATTTTCATATTGATACAATCTTTGTCACAATGCGACATTGGACAAAGAGACCTATCTATTTTAAACCCAAGCGATAAATATGAAAAACCCAAGCGGATAACATCAAACCTTATGATTAATATTAAATGCTAAGAACATAAACCCTAATATTAATAAACCTAAGGGATTAATATTATAAATGAAGGGGATTATAAACTAAAGAGATTAATGTTAAACCATAAGATTAATGTTATAAACCATAGTTTTAATATTAAACCCTAGGAATACGAACCCTATGATTAATATTAAAACCCTAGCATCAATATTATAAACGAAACTGATTACTAAGAGCATTGGACTAATATTAAAAACCTAAGGGATTATAAACTAAATGGAATAACATTAGACCCAACGATTAATATTAAACCCTAGGAATATAAACCCTAAGATTAATATTATAAACCTTAGGATTATTTATAAAACTTTAGGATTAATATATAAACCTTAGGATTAATATTATAAACCCAAGGAATTTATATTATAAAACTAATAGATTATAAACCTAAGGTATCTATATTAAACCTTAGGATTAATATTATAAACCCTATAAATAATATTATACCCTAGGAATATGGACCCTCAGATTAATAAACCCAAGGGACGTTAGACCATGGTTGATAATGGTTGACCATGGTTGACGATGGTGATTTTGATATTGAGACAATATTTGTGCCAATGTGACGTTGGACCATCATTGAACATGATTGACTACGGTTGACCATGATTGAGGATGATTTTGAGAGAATCTTTGTCACAATTTGACATTTGACCATGGTTGACCATGATTGAAGATGGTTGACCATGGTTGACCATGGTTGACCATGGTTGACCATGATTATAAACCCAAGGGATTTATATTGAACACTATAATTAATATTATAAACCCTGTTTATAATATTATACCATAGGAATATGGACCCTTCGATTAATAAATCAAAAGGGTTAATATTATAAACCTAAGGGACTAATAAATACAATGGATTAATACTAAAAACCTAAGGGATTATAACCCAAAGTAATAATATTAAACCCTTGGGTTTAATGTTATAAGCTCAAGGTATATAAACCCTAAGAAATATTTAAAACCCTAAAATAAACATGGTTGACTATCGTTGACAATCGTTGATTTTCATATTGAAACAATCTTTGTCAATGCGATGTTGGATCATGATTGAACATGATTGATTTTCATATTGAGAAAATATTTGTCGCAATGTGATGTTGGACCATGGATGATCATGGTTGATTTTCATATTGAGACAATCTTTGTCCCAATGTGACGTTGTAACATATTTGACCATGGATAATCATGGCTTTCATAATGTGACATTGGACCAAGAGACCATCTTCATCACAATGTGACCATGATTATTGACCATCGTTGACCATGATTAAGAATGGTTGATTTTCACATTGATACATCTCTGTGACAATGGGACGTTGGACCATGGTTGATTTTCATATTGACTATGGTTGACCATGATTGACCATGATTGATTTTCATTTGAGACAATATTTGTCACAATGCGGTATTTGACCATGGTTGAAGATGGTTCACATGGCTGATTTTCATATTGAGACAATAATTCTTATAATGTGATGTTGGACCATGAATGGTCATGGTTGACGATGATTGACCATGGTTGATTATCATATTGAGACAATCTTTATCATAATGTGATATTGGAAAAAGAGACAATCTTCGTCACAATGTGAACATGATTATTGACCATGGTTGACCATAGTTGAAAATGATTGACCATGGTTGATTTTCACATTGAGGCAATCTTTGTCAAAATGCGACGTTTTAACATGGTTGACCATGGTTGATTTTCATGTTGAGACAATTCTTTCACAATGTGATGTTGGACCATGGCTGACCATGATTGACGATGGTTGATTTTCATATTGATCATGGTTGACCATGGTTGACCGTGGTTGAGCATAATTGACCATGATTGATTTTTATATACAAACTATGTGGCAATGCGACATTTGAATAAATACTATAAACCCTAAACTAAACATGGTTGTCCATCGTTGACCATGGTTGATTTTCATATTCCAATAATCTTTGTCACAATGAAATGTTAGACCATGGTTGGCCATGATTGATTTTCATATTCAGACAATATTTGTCACAATGCGACATAGGACCATGGTTGATTTTCATATAGAGACTATCTTTGTCACAATGCAACATTGGACCATGGCTGACTATGAATGACTATGGTTTTCATAATGTGACATTGGAGCAAAAGGCAATGTTCATGACAATGTCACCAAGATTATTGACCATGATAATATTATTTAATGTTATCAATATTAATAATTAATGTTAAAATTAATATTAATAATATTAAAAGTAATATTAATATTCATACTCATATCAACTAATATTACTATTAATATTAATAATTAATATTAAAAATAATATTTATAAATAAATGAGAGTACCTTTCGGATTAATCACATTATTAGGATTTGGTCGATATTTCGAACCAACTAATGTCATTCATCCATATTAGATGTGGTTCATCCACATTAGTTGGTTCAAAATGTCGACCAAATCCTAATAATGTGATTAATCTGAAAGGCACTCTCATTTACAATATGGATCACAGAAGCCTAATATCTAACATTTATAAATAATATTAAAACTTAACATTAAAATTTTATTAATATTTAATGTTGTTAATGTTGATGGTATATTATATTAATTAATTAATTAATTAATATAATATCAATAATATCAATAAATTAAAATAATAATAATAGATAAGATTATAAATTAAGAAAAATTAATATTATTTTTAATGGTAAATGTTGATGATATTATTTATGATAATAATGTTAATGTCATTAATAATTTTAATATTGTTAATTAAATGTTATGAATATTAATAATTAATAATTATAAATATTAATAACTAATATTAAAATTAACATTTATAAATATTAATAATATTAAAAGTAATATTAATGTTGGTATTCATATTAATCAATATTAATATTAATTTTGTCCACAGTTCTTGGATAGATGGTAATAAGATGCTCTATGAAGGCACTCCTTGATGTGAGGTCATTGGTTCAATTTCGTGCGCGAATTGAGGTGATATATGAGACATGATGAAGTCTAGTCCTACCAAGCTTAATTTTTTTTCATTAATATTAATATTAAAATTTAAATTCAAATAGCTTAAAAGGAAAATTTATATTATATATTATAACCTATAATGAATTTTCAAATGAAACCTACCTAAGTTTTATATTATAACTTAAAACCACTACTAAAAGTTAAACAATATTATATCTTCAAAGGTAAAATTACTAACATAACTTTTTGCTCATTTGTGAGAAATCAAAACTATGTTAATATTGGTTAAATGAATATAATAAGTCTTTTCTTTTCATTCCAAAGAAATCAAAACCATATTAATATTGTTAAAAGGTAGAACCATTATCACCATTTTAAAATTGGTTTTTAAACCATGTTAACCACATGATTAATTAATGTAAATTTATAATCCAACACTAATTATACAAATAAAGTTTTTTAATTATAAAAATAATTTTATGAAAAAATAGTGGTAAAACCAATATTATTTTATAGAGCAGCCTTTAAGACTAACAATTGATAAATTCAAAAATTTCAAATCAAAAAAAATGACAAATACCGACTAATAAAATTCCAATACATACCAATTTATTTTTTTAAATTCTAGAATGTTTTTAATAATTAATATTAATATGATATAATAATTGATAGTGATATTAATATTAATATTAATGATGAGGGCCCACTAAACCTACAGCCCACATAAACCAATGGCCCACAGAGCAGCAGAGAGTGACTTGTCAGCCCGAAGAACGAGCGATCCAGCCATTGAAGATTCAATGGTCTAAATTGATTTTAGATGGACCAACAAGCCCACTCCTTAATTACCTTTTGGACCTGAATAGAAAACAAAACTTCTTTCTATGAAATTCTGGGTCTGTTTTCCGTATTTACCCTTGATTAGCTTAATAATCCCACTCCCGTGCGATCCGATCCTCATTGATCCAATGGTTCTGAATCGATTTCGGGCTCGCAACATGTACACCCTCTAAATTGCCAAAAGGACCCGATGGGTGGCCTAAACCACCACTCTATAGTTTTTCGGGTCTGTTTTATGGGATATCTTTTGTGCAACTATCCACTTGAAATCTGTCAGATGCTCACACTTGCCACCATCGAAGGTCGGCTACCTATCAACCTGCTCATTGTTTACCCCTTTCTTTTTCCTTGTCGCAAGTTTACTCTCTCCTGTCTCCATCAGTTTATTTACTACTTGTCTTTCATACATTGGAAATACTCCCTATCTATGATCGCCAGTCTGTGTCTACAATAGAGGCCATAACAGCTCTTAAAACCTTAATCAGACTAAAAACTAATATTAAAATTAATAAAATTTTAACAAAAAATGTTAAAGTTTAGGTAACAGTCCGATATAAGGGTAAATGAATGATATTTCGATTGATACTGAAGAAGGAATTCTGCCAGAATTAGAAGAAATTTTGAAAGGTTTTAAATGTTTGTCAATCATGCTTGCAGCACTACCATCATTCCCCCTCTCAGTATATGAAGTTCTTGAAATTCTTCTCTAGTTCCCTGTAGCTCCTGATGACAAAAACAAAGAAAATTAAAAAATATCGTAAAATATTATTAAAATTGGTTGACCCATCTAAAACTTTTCTTAGAATACTATTGACTATTATCAACAAGAAAACAGAAAAACATTCATCGATATTAGGTTCAATCACCTTATGGACAAAGCAACTGTTATAAGGAATTCCGCCAATTGATTTGATCGAGGGTGAGGGTGCTGGGGACTGGGATTCATGTATTGATATAGATGGACCAGGCAAAGGCAATCCATGATTCTTTGTGAAATAAATGATAGCACCAGATTGACATGATAGGAATCGAGGAGCAAGAAACTAGCGACGATTAATATAAGACCGAGTGCTAGAATCCGCTTTAGGTTACACAGTTCATCCATAATGGTGAGTCTTTATGGCATATCCGCTTAATAAGAGCTTTTCCCATGTCTTTGAGGAGATCATGCAGTCATCTGTCAAATCTCTGCAACTGTATCAGTTTGCATTACACGCATAGTTCCCGACATGCACTATCTTACATTTTCGGGAAATACACTATGTTACATCCCTTGAGCAAAGCTTCATCTAATGTGTCGCTCCATCTAATGTGTGGCTATCTGCATGGAGGAGGTGAATTGAAACAGTAATTGATAGCTATATGAAATTGAAACTCTCAGTGATTGCCATGCTAAATCAATGTCTTACATCCCTCTAGCCATGTTTCATATAGGAGAATTGAAACAGTGAGTGTTGTCTGAGTGGAATTGAAACTGTTGGTGTTGCTAAGGTAATTGAAATGGATGGTGATGGCAATTCGTATGTTTCACAACCATTTTTAATCTTTCACTTCATCTTAGTAATAATAGGTGGTGATTAACAAATGTTATGGTAAATTTTTAGTGAAGGTTTGTAAATTTTTAATTTAAACATGGTTTAATCACATGATTTAGATATGCAAGAAAGTTACTGTTGCAAATTTCATTCATTGATTTATTGATGACTATGAGAATATACTGGCATCTTTCAATTTAGGCCATCTGATAAAAAGGATTAATTAAGAAAATGATTAAAGTGCCCAACTCCAATAGGAGGGATGCCTGTCGGCATAATTAACAATCACCAACCCACTTAATCTCTCACTCCATCTAACAACCAAATTTCTTTGAGAGTGTAGCCTACATCTACATATTGGATTGATCGATAACTTCTTTTCATTTTCATCAGCTTTATAATATCAACCTCTTGGGTTATTAATATAAGGGTTTATATTATTAAGTTATAATATTATTCATAAGGTTTATAATATTACTCTTAGGGTTCCATATAAATCATTTAGGTTTATAATGATGGTCAAAAATTATCAAGCATATTTATCTTAGGGTTTTCAACATTTAGTATAAGGTTTATATACATTGGGTTTATAGTATTTATCTAAGGGTTTATAATATTAATCCCTTGAGTTTAATATTAATCACTTCAACCATGGTCAACCATGTTTATTTCAAGGTTTATTATATTTATCTTAGGGTTTATATACATTGGGTTTATAATATTAATCCCTTGGGTTTAATATTATTTTGTTGGGTTTATAATACCTTGGTATTTTAAAATTAATCCCTTGCATTTATAATATCAATCCCTTCACTGTATTAATCTAAGGGTTCATATTTCTAAGGTATAAATCCATAAGGCTTTTGATATTAATGCTAGGGCTTATATTCATGCTCAATCATGGACAACCATGGTGCAGTGTCACATTGTGACAAAGATTTTCTCAATATGAAAATCAACCATGGTCAAACGTGGTCAATGATGGTCTAATGTCAAATTGTGAAAAAAATTGTGTGAATGTGAAAACGATGGTCAACCATGGTCCAACATGAGATTGTGACAATGATTTTGTCCATATGAAAATCAACCATAGTGGAATGTTGCATTGCGATAAAGGTTGCCTCAATATGAAAATGGACCATAGAAAACCAATTTATTCTAGGTTTTATAACATTTATGTTAGGGTTTATATACATTGGGTTTATAATAATAATCCCTTTGGTTTAATATTATTGCCTTGGGTTTATAATACCTTAGGATTTTAGAATTAATATCCTGCATTTATAATATCAACCCCTTGGGTTTATTAATCTAAGGGTTCATAATCCTAGGGTATAATATTGTTCATAAGGTTTATAATATTAATGTTAGGTTTTAATATAAATCCCTTGGGTTTATATTCATGGTCAACCATGACAACCATGGTGCAATGTCACATTGTGACAAAGATTGTCTCAATTGAAAACCAAACGTGGTCAACTGTGGTCGATCATGATCTAATGTCACATTGTGAAAAAGATTGTGTCAATGTGAAAACCAAGCATGGACAACCATGTTTATTTCAAGGCTTATATTATTTATCTTAGGGTTTATATACGAGGAGTTTATAATATCAATCCCTTTGATTTAATAATATTCCCTTGGTAATATTATTCCCTTCGGTTTTTAGTATTAATCCCTTGGATTTATTATTGCTTGGGTCTATTATATCATTCTTATGGGTTTATTAATCTAATCTTTCATATTCCTATGATTTAATATTGTTCATAGGGTTAATAATATAATTTATTGTGTTTAATATAAATTCCTTGTGTTTATAATATTAATAATCCCTTGGGTTTTTTGATCCAACGCATTTATAACACTAATCCCTTAAGTTTTATAACTATTTTGGTTGATAATATTAATCCCTTGGGTTGATAATATTAATAATCCCTTGGGTTTATTAAACCCTAATACTAAGAGTTAAAATTAGTCTTAGGGTTTAATATTAATCCTTAGGTTTATAATGTTTATATATTCAATTTATTTATTGTTTAGGTTTGTAATATTAATAATCCCTAGATTTTATTGATCCCTAGTGTTTATAATATTAATAATCATGTGGGTTTATCGATCCTTTGGGTTTAAAATATTAATTCCTAGGCCTTACTAGTCTCATCTATTTTTAATATCGATCCATTAGGTTTGTTGATCCCTTAGGTTTATAATATTTATCCCTTGGGTTTACGAATTCCTTGGGTTTATAATATTAAACCCTTGGGTTTATTTGTTCGTTGGGCTTATAATATTAATAATTTCTTGGGATTATAATTTTATCCTTTGGGTTTATAATATTAATAACCCCTTGGGTTTATTAAACCCTTTATTTTAAAATATGTATTCTTTGGGTTTATTAATCCCTTGGGTTTGTTGATCCCTTAGGTTTATAATATTTATCCGTGGGGTTTAAATTGTTAATTCCTAGAGTTTATTAATCCCATATGTTTTTAATGTTGATTCCTTGGGTTTGTTGATCTTTTATGTTTATAATATTTATCCCTTGAGTTTACTAATTGATTGGGTTTATAATATTAAACTCTTGGGTTTATTAGTCGCTCTGGTTAATAATATTAATAATCATGTGCATTTATTAATCTATTGTGTTTTTAATATTGATCCTTTGGGTTTGTTAATTACTTAGTTTATAATATTAGTCCCTTGGGTTTACTAATTCATTGGGTTTATAATATTAAACCCTTTGGCTTATTGGTGCTTTGCATTTATGATATTAGCCTTTGCATTTTTTGATCCCTTGAGTTTATCATAGTATTATTTTTTGTAAGTAATAGTATAATATTTTTTAAGTTTAATTTATAATCTATATATGGTTGATATTTTCAATTTAGTTTAAGTAAATATATGAAAAAATATTAACAATTATATTAATAAATATATATTAATTATTCAAAATATTAATGAGAGAAACAAGGATAATTTTAGGGGCGAATGTTCGCCCTTTGGCGAAATTAAGGGGTTTTAAATTTTTAGTGGGCGAATATTTTGTATCATAGTACATTTTTACAAATCACCTCAAATAGCCCACCTTATTTTAAGGGAGAGGGTAAAAAAGGTAAATTTAGCCCTTGAAATTAGGACTTACAACCTTCCATTCGCCCATTTTCAAGAATAGGTTTTATTTAAGTGCATCCATTCGCCCATTTTCAAGAATAGGTTTTATTTAAGTGAATCCTATGGGCCAAATACCATATTTATAAAAGAGGTATGGTAAATTAATAAAAATATAAATAAATGAGAGGTATGGTAAATAAATATAACATTTTCTATATTTACTCCATAAGTCACCTTATATACATGTAAGGGTGTAAAAAAATAAAAATATAAGTAAAGTGGAGGTATGGTAAATAAATAAAACGTATTTTTATACTTACTCAAAAGGTATGGTAAATAAATAAAAATATAAATAAACTAGACGTATCATAAATAAATAAAACCTCTTTTTATATTTAGTCCATAACCCTCATTCTATTTATGAAGGCTCAAGAAAGAGGTTTTATTTAAGTGAATCCTATGGGCCAAATGCCATATTTGTAAAAGAGGTATGGTAAATTAATAAAAATATAAATAAACGAGAGGTATGGTAAACAAATAAAACATTTTTTTATATTTACTCCATAAGTCACCTTATATTTACGAACACTCAAAAAATGGGTTGTATTTAGGTGAAACTTATGGCCAAAATACTATGGGACAAATACCATGGACTAGATTGTTATTAATACCATGCAAAAAACCATTATTAACCCTAATATTATAATTAATAAAAATAAAAATGGCACATGGTATTGACCCATGGTATTCACCAAAATGGCACATGGTATTGACCCATGATATTCACCTGGAATGTAGCCTATTTAAATGGGGGAATTAAACCAACATGTAGCCTATGCTAAGATTCACTAGGACTTTACAAAGTTTTATTATTTAGTGAAAGACTCGCCAAGATCTTACAAGATTTTATAATTGAGTAAAATATTCGCCATGCTTGGTGAGAGATTCGCCAAAAAATTATATATACATATTATATTATTGATAAAATCGCCTTCCATTTTTCCTATATACCATGGAGATTCGCCCATTTATTATATTTATAAATTTAGGGGGGTTTCTTAAAATTTTCCCTAGAGAGAAATACTTATTATAAATAATAACAAAATAATATTATATTACTATTGATATTATATTATATTAGTAATAATGATATTAAATTTAAATAATCATTATTAATAATAATGATATTAAATAATCATTATCAGTTAATAATTATATTAAATTTTAATAATAATATTAATTATTAATTGTAGTAATATTAATTAATAATAATCATCATGATAATAATAATTAACTAGTACTTATCCCTTGGGTTTACTAATTTGTTGGGTTTATAATATTAATTATCCCTTGCGTTTGTTGATCCAAAGTGTTTATAACATTAATCCCTTAAGTTTTCTAATTCTTTGTGTTGGTAATATTAATTCCTTGGGTTTATTAAACCCTAATATTAAGAGTTAAATATTAGGCTTAGGGTTTAATATTAATCCCTTAGGTTTATAACGTTTATCTCTTCAATTTATTTATTGTTTATGTTTATAATATTAATAATCCCTACATCTTATTGATCCCTAGATTTTATAATATTAATAATCATGTGGGTTTATTAATCCTTTGGGTTTAAAATATTAATTCCTAGGCTTTCCTAAACCCTTTTGTTTTTAATATCGATCCTTTGGATTTGTTGATCCCTTTGGTTTATAATATTTATCCCTTGGCTTTATGAATTATGTGGGTTTATAATCCCTTGGGTTTATAATCTTTTGGGTTTATATTCTTTCCTTGGGTTTATAATCCGTTGTGTTTTTAGTATTAATCCCTTTTAGTATTATTTTTTCCTTGGGTTTATAAAATCAATCGAGTGGGTTTATTAATCTATGGGTTGAACCATGGTGAGGTATGTCCAATATCGCATTGTGTCAAACTTTGTGTCAATACAAAAATAGACCATGGTCAAGTAGAGCCAAACATGTTTATTTAAGGGTTTATAATGTTTATGTTAGGGTTTATATTGTTTTCTCTCATTGAGTATTATTCCCTACGGTTTATAATCCATTGGGTTTTTTGTATTATTTCCTTGTGTTTATTATTCCTTATGCTTTAAAATATCAAGCATGTTGAACTGTGGTCAATCATGGTAAACCATGATGAATGAAGGTCAATATTTGTTAGCCATGGTCAATACTGGCCAACCATGGTCGATCATCGCTAGTCATATTGTGTGAAACCAATCATGGTCAACGATGATTGAACATCGCATTGTAAAACAGATTTTGTTGCTATGAAAAACAACCTTGGCAAACACGTTCCAACCTCGCATTGTGACAAATATTGTGTTGATATCACAATCAATAATGGGCAAACATGGTTGACCATCTTCGTACGTCACATTGTGACAAGAATTATCTCAATATGAAACTCAACCATGATCAACCATGTTTATTTTAGGGTTTATAATATTTATCTTTGGGTATCTATATATTGGGTTTATAATATTCATCCCTTTGGATTAATATTATTTCCTTGGGTTATTTTTAATAAAATAAGGCAATTTTGATTTTTAGCTTCAAACATTAGAAAAATGAAACAAATTCTTTTAAATAAACATGTAGAGAAAAGCTTAGCTTTTTCTTTAGACTTGAAGCCTTTTTATATTTTCTTAGGAAAAAATATCACATGAAACCATATCAAATACAATTCAGGTTTAAAATTGTGATCAAGAAACCTCGATAATTGTATTTCCGCTATAAAGCCTCTGGTTAACATCTCAACTTCCTAAAAGGTTTTCAAGTAAATAAATGAAGTATTAACAAATATTATAAAATGTTGGTCCCACCAAATAGTATGCA
Source organism: Pinus tabuliformis (assembly GCA_031772625.1). Taxonomy (NCBI): domain Eukaryota; kingdom Viridiplantae; phylum Streptophyta; class Pinopsida; order Pinales; family Pinaceae; genus Pinus; species Pinus tabuliformis. The sequence goes on along the minus strand of CM062812.1, from coordinate 777,177,231 downwards.
AACACTATTGGCGTATCGACATCGGTGATTTCAAAAAGAGCACCATAAGAAAATATTGATAGTCAATCCTGGATATCTCCTTCAGTCAAGTCTTGACTACTTTTCACCCTCCTCGCATCCCGATTGTTGATCAATCGCATGCTTTGTGATATTCGAGTTCGCATATCGCAAGTTCTATCTTTGTAACCCGATACCAAAACACCGATAGGAAAGCCGCCAATCAACCATTCGTTCGTATTTTTAGTCCATTATAAAGAAATATATTGATCGTAATAAAGGATACCACAAACTTTGGAAGAATCACCTCAAGGATTTTGTCGATAACAATGCTCTGATACAATGACATGTGTCAAATCCACGTGAGCAATTGATCCACAATTGATGGCCACTCTGTGTGATTTATGGTTTAGAGGATTTGAATGATTTTTTATGATTTGGATATAATGTCGAAGGATTCTTTCATTAACTCTTACATTGAATTGAAAATACTATTTTCCTGAAAAAATTCATGCCATTCATCCTTGTTTCTCTTATTAATAGGAAAATGTCGAAAAATAACAATTAGAGGGGATGTCAAGAATTATCAAAGCAAAGAAAAAATTTGTAGTTCAATCATAGATAGTCTCGTTGCAGAAATTTTTGAAATGTCACCTTTATTCACGGACACTACATGCAAACCAAAAATAGGGTCCTCCTATTGGGAAATCATACATGAACTAGTCAAAGAAGAAAAGCCAAGGGAAATTGAGAAGGAAAGTGCTACCGCAGATGATATGACTTTGGTTGCTAAGGCTAGATGGAACGATGTGGGAAATTCATTTTTACATAGAATTCCAGCTCGTCCCAAAATCTTGCCCTATATGGATATGTTGAGATAGGTCGTCAACCATTTGAATATCATAGACAATGTTTTCATGACTCCAAAGAAGACAATCATCAGGTAATTCAAGGCCGAAGATTTGAGGAAAATGTACCACTTTCCTTTGCTACAGAAGAAGTATGACACTCAGTTTGTCCAACTGTTTGTGAAGGAGAACCAAAACCCAACATAGCTTATCCGGCAAGGGGGAAGGGGCCTGAGTAAGCACAAACGTGAGGGTAGGGTTATGTATTCAATAGCTTCTTTTGTTGGACCTTTCTCTCATCTCGGTGCTATGATATGTGGTTTATACGGTTACCCTAATACACAAAAGTTCTAAAAAGAATGGGTATTGTTAATAGAAGTTGCTTCAAATGGTTATATTATGGATTGGGAAAATATATTATCTGTTACTTTAACTGCTCAAATTCTAAGCTATAGACAAAAATATGATATCACTGATAAATCTCCTCCCCCTTTCTTCATGAGTTCCTATGTAATGGATGACATTTGTTTTTCATATGATTTATCATCCATGGGATGGAAATGGACAATTCGAGACCCTACTCCCATTCATATCTACCATGATATCTTGTGGGAATCCAAGTTTCATTCTCATTTTTACAAAATTTGTCATGGAATCATGCTCCCTATTCACCAAGAGATTTTTTGCTAGAAAGCGCCCAAACTCTGTGTAGAAGCTAATGATCATTTAATGTTAATAGGAAGGTGGTTCAGAGAGGATTCATTCACCTATGTTCATTTTTTTTGGAGCCTTGCCAGTCCTCACATATTATCTCTTTTTGTCCTTAATAAGCTACTAGCCAGGGAAATTTCATATCAGACTATTATGAATCGTTTGACCAAAGCAATGAAGGGTGCCAATAAAACCATTTGGCATTCTTTTACTATTTCTTGTGGTATCTATGCATTGGACAATTTCAAACATGCTCTTTTTGAAGTTGACCAAACTAAATCTTTGAAATTCCCAACCATCCCAAATAGACAGTATGATCCTAATGGAGTCACAAAATATGTCACAACATAGTTTAGTATCACACAATTTGCAAGTGAGCCTAATAAATTTTATGACTTGTTCGAAATGGTTCACAGAGTACTCTAGGATTGAGAAGCTAGCAGCAGACCAACTAACTCATGAGGAATTGATTGAGTTTAATCAATAGCATAGTTAGAGAATAGCCCATTTGCGATAGATTTGTTGAGATATTCTCAACAAAATATTGAAATTCCAGAGACATCAACTTCCTCAAAAAAATAAATCAATTATTTCTCAAACATGAGAGATAGCTACTTTAGTTGTCCAGCAAACAAATAAAATTAAGGGAGAAAACAAATTTTATGAAGTTTGGGAGGAATTCAACCATGCCTTGTCATCCAAAGTGACACAAGAGTTAAACACTGTAGCTCACAAAGAACCAATGTAGATTCTAGAATGTGAAGGGACAACCTCATTTACTACTGAGGCTCCTAAGAAAACTAATGTAGGTGAAGATATGGAAATTATCCCAGCATTTCCTACATCAGAGGTAGTTATGAGCACACAAAGAAAGAAAATAAACCTTGAACAAGCTAAGGAATTAGTCGCTAATGAGACTCCTTTTGTAGTTCTTTGCAAAGGATCCCAATCAGCTCTTAATGAAGAATTAATCAAGCTCTCAAAATTTGGAGGGGCTTATGCCAATGAAACTATTGATAAAGAAATAGACGTTCAACTGCTTATAAAGGAGAAGGATCAAAAGATTGTTCAATTAGAAAAAAAAACATGCAAAGAAAAAGACAAGTGATAGAACAAAAATGGCAAGAAAAGATTGTTGAATTACGTAAGAGTTTTGATGATTTGAAACTACAATGTTAGTCTGATATCAAAGATAAATATGCATAGATACAACAACTGCAACAAAAGATGAACCAGTTGAAAGAGATTCCATAAATTAATGAAGTTAGAAAACATGCTGGAGAACTCAATACACTCCTTGCTAAACAAAAATTTATCTTTTGTCATAAATTAACTTCAATTAAATATTTGTGTAAGTCGAGTGATTCTTTGGTTAACCAATTATCTAAACTAACGACATTTTATGAAGAAGTTGATGAATAGATTCTGAGCATATAGATTTGCAGGATATTGTTGAGAGAAGATCTATCAATCTTACCTGAACTGAAGAATCTCAAAAAGATATTGTTTTCGATGACTGGGTCATAATGATAAAGCAATAAGAAATGCCCATTATCAAAGCCAGAAACCTTGCTTCTAATTTCACTGAATATATTAGCGAAAACCTATTGCAAGCCAATTTAATCTAGGAATTCGCACAGGACACTTTACTGGATGTCAAATCTCTGATGAAATAATGGCAAGAAGCATAGTCAATGGATTGTACTAAAGTATCCTTCTAATGCGACATCTCATCTCCTTCCTACACTCAGTGGTGCAGTATTTACGGGATAGATGCACATGCAATTGATTCATCCTGTTGAGTTAAAGCCAATGACAAATATATGTGTACTCTGAAAGAAAATGGAAAATCAACCTATAACATAGTCATGAACTTATTGTTACAACATAATGATATCTTTGTCATTAATTTATCTTAGCTTAGTTTGTTCGAACTATTTTAAGATCTCTCTTTTTTCTTTACTATTTTTGTAACACTAATAGATTATAAATCCCCTTCATGTCATTAGAGAAGGGGTTATAATTTTTTTATAGACAGCTTTGAATTTGCACTATTGTTTTTCCAAAGTTATCTATAGAAGAGCTGAACTTAAAGCTATATTTTCTCATGAACAGAGTCTTGATGTATTACGTACTATTATCTTTATATTGCTGCTATGTTTCAATGAGATACATAATGAAATTTCTATAGGTTGTTTCATTACATGTATTTTTTGCAAACAGTCCGGCATTGTCACTATTGATGTGTAAGATTGCATATTTTTAATCATATATGAAATAACGAAATATTATATGTCATTGGTTCTAATCAACTAATTTAATTAAATATTTAATTAAATTAGTTTATCTATTAGCTTTCTCTTGATAAAGTGTTTATGATTTATATTGTTGTGTACTTTATGAAATCTTTCATAAAACATGTAAAAGAATATTATCTCAGGAGATACATAGAATACATATATTTATTAATAACATTTTTTCTTTTAAATCACTCCATTATTCTCATTCTATTCCACGATTCATTTATATATCTTTCAAGAGAAACTATTATCATTATTCACAGTGGAAGCAACCAATTCCGAGTTGCTTTAAGTTCTTGACCGGGAGATTTTCCCCAATGTTGAGGCAAAGATTTTCGAGCCTTAAACAGGTTTATAGTCGCGGGGGCTTTTAAACCTTGAGGGACTTTATAGTCAACTATAGTCAACCATGTTTATTTAACTAAAATTGTGTTTATTTTAGGGTTTATAATAAACCCAAAAACAAAAAATAAATATTCTTTATTTTTTAATAAATAATAATAATAAATTAATTATTTCTAATTAATTATTATTATTATATAATTAGTTGTTATTAATATTTCATAATAATTATTTGACTAATTAATTATTTTAGATATCATTTTTTTGGATTCAACTATGTTAAGAAAGTCATTCATCTACGACCATTTCCATGAGAGGTAGTCGTAACTGACTAATTTCTCATTATTTTTGAATAGTCCACTTAGCACGCATTTCATCAGGTGATGTTCACAAGGGTGAAGAAGTGGGATTGAAACTAGTGAAATGAATCACATAGCGTCAATATTAACTTAACAATATCATTATTAATATCATTATTGTTAATCCTAAATAATATAAATTTATAAAAAATATTTATATTTTTTGATAAATAATAATAAATAAATAATTAGTAATAACATTAATTACTTTAAAATGATGATAATAATAGTAATAATAATTTATTAACATTATAATTAATTATTAAAATAAATTAATAATAATAATAATAATAATTTATTTTTGTCAGTCAAAAAAGTTGCATTATATTATCATAATTTCAAAAGAAAAATAAATTAGCAGATTATCTGAGTACATCATTGTTGCCACGTTAGGTGAAATAACATGCTTGAGAACTAAGAAGAGTTCTTCTCTGGAGAAGATTCAACATGTGAAGAAGCCAAGAAATGTGTCATTGGTTATTTTCGAACCAAAAATAGCACAAGGAGATAATTTTTCAGAATTACACATTATAGGGGGTGGGTTGGGGGGAAACAGTGGCGAGGCTACAAAGAACGTTGCTTGCTCATGCATGTGTTAATCAATATTTTCCACCCGGGTCTCTAATGCACGGAGGTGGTCATTTTTTTGCTAGAACTATCATTGAAGGCTATCTATGGAGTTCAAGGTATCATTCTACGTGTGTTGGAGGTCATTAATGTAGGCTACCAGTTCATTCCAGTCATTGTAACATTGTTCCCTTAAAGTCTCCATGCTTAGATGGAGATTGTTCAATTGTGTCGCAATGGAGTCCAAGGTTGTTGGGGCCTCTATGTGGCTCGAGGAGTGACCTAGGGATGTTGCTAGCTCATCATCAGAGTGGCAACTCTCGGTTGACTCCCAACCCTAACTGGGCACATCCTGCGATGGATGATTTTCCATACGGTGACTGAATCCCCCTCTACGAGTGTGACCTCTCTGTCTTGGCATATAACCCACTCCTCCTCCACTAGTTGCACCACTACAGGGATGAACTTCATTGCCCTGTGCAACCCACCACCCAAGCCTAATATGGACCAAACATAAAAATACACTACTTACCTTCCTCGCATCAGGGTTCACTCTATACCTAGTGCAATTCTCGTACCCCTCCCCACTAGCCAGTGAGCTGGGGGGCAACCTACCAGTCTCTAAGGTGGATAATCTGCTCTAGGGGTGGATCCATGGCCCAAATTATCTTCCACACTACCTCTCCAAAGGAGAAATATCGTTCCTAAAGTAGACCAGGTTGAGGTGGGGGAAGCGAGAACCCACCACCCACACTCTCCAACCCTAAGACTATAATTTTCATCGCAGAAACTATTTTAGTTCTCTCTCATATCCCATGACTAGAGGGCTTGCAAGTTCTAGCCCCCCACATAGCCGCTTGCACTAAACTCATCCTACACTATTGCCCCATGCCTTCACCTGAGCTAGGACACCAGTACCTCACTACTCTCCTACACCCAAGACTTCCTCTTCGTCACCCAACAACTGCAAATGGCCACCCTCCTACCTTTGTTGCACATTAAGTAATGCTCACAGGACGAGCCTAGGTCCCAACGATCTTTATGATGTTCGTGTTGCACATGGATGCCCATTTTGCTCCACACTCCAATGTGCATCCATCTGTCGCGATGATAGGACACCCCCATCGAGGAATAATAATAACAATTTTATTATAATATTTATTTTTTAATATTCTTCTTATTATTATTCTTATTATATATTTATAAATATGGATATTCATTTTATGATTAATATTACATTTAACCATTAAACTTTATTTGTGTTTTTCAAGCACATTTATTAATGCTGCTAGGTTTATAATATTAAGAATCCCTAAACTTTATTAATCCCTTTGGTTTATAATATTAATAATAATTTTGTTTCATCAATCCCTTCGGTTTAAAATATCAATACCTTGTGTTTAAAATATTAATTTTCGAGTTTATAAATCCCTTATCTTTTTAAAATTGATCACATGGGTTTGTTGATCACTTAGGGTTATAATATTTGTCCCTTGGGTTTACTAATTCCTTTGGTTTATAATATTAAACCCTTGCGTTTAAATATTAATAATTCCTTGGGTGTATAATTTAATTTCTTCGGTTCATATTATTAAGAATCCCTTAGGTTTATTAATCCCTTGAGTTTAAAATATTAATTCTTAGGGTTTATTAATTCTTTGGATTTGGTTAATCCCTAGGGTTTGTTATCCCTAGGATTTATTAATTCCTTAGGTTTATAATATTAATATTATGTGAGTTTATCAATCCACTGGGTTTAAGATAAATTTCCTTTGGGTTTAAAATATTAATTTGTGGGTATATAAATACCTTGTGTTTTTAGTATTGATTTCTTAGGTTTGCTGATTGTTAAGGTTTACAATATCTATCCCTTGAGTTTACTAATTCCTTGTGTTTATAATATCAAATCCTTGGGTTTATTAGTCCTTTGGGTTTATAATATTAATAATTCCTCGAGTTTATAATTTAATCCCTTGGATTTATAATATTAATTATCTCTTGGGTTTAAAATATTAATTAACAAGGTTTATTAATTCCTTGGGTTTTCAATATTTATCCCCTGTGTTATTGATCCCTTACATTTATAATGTTTATCACTTGGGTTTACTAATTTAGTAGGTTTATAATATTAATATGGGTTTATTAATCCCTTAGGTTTAAAATGTTTGTTAGGGTTTATTAATCCGATATATTTTTCATATTGATTCCTCGGGTTTGTTAATCCTTTACGTTTAAATATTTACCCCTGGATTTATAATATTAAATCTCTAAGTTTATTAGTCACTTTAGTCTATAATATTTAAATTTTGTTGGGTTATAATTTAATCCTTCCAGTTTATTAATTTGTTGAGCTTAAAATATTAATTCTTAGGAGTTATTAATATCTTCATATCAATATCTAAAACACAAGGAATTAATAAACCCTAAGACTTACTATATAAAGGTTTAAATCTTATAGTTTTTAATACTAAACCCTAAGGTTTAAATTTTATAATATATTATTAATACTTATTATATTATTAAATAATAATATATTGTTATATAGTAGTACAGTATATAATATAATATCATATATATAATTTCGAAGTAATAACATAATATATTTTAGTTTAAAATATAATGTATATATAGCTAATAATATTAATATACTTCAAATAAATATATTGACAATTATATTAATAAATATATAATATTAAATTTAATATATAATATAATATTAATAAATATATTAAATTTGGATTTTATAATCCCTTAAATTTTGGATTTTATAATCCCTTAAATTTTTAATACCAACAATTTTTCAAGCTTATTAAACTCTTCGATTTATTTAGTAGTATTTAATATTAATACATTAATAATAATATGAAAATGGTTAAATCAATATTAATATTTATATTTATATTATAAATCGACTAAATTAAAATTATAATAGTTATAATACAAATAATTATATTATATATCACTTTAATGTACCATATATATTTGACCTTTCTAATATATTATAATATTATTATAATAATATAATATTTCATTATTATTATATTACTACAATATAATTATTACTCCTTTCCTTTTATTTTAATTTTATATATATATATATATAAAAGATAAATAAATATTATTAATAATAACTATATGATATCATTATATTATGTTAATTATAGTATAGTTTATATATATATATATATATATATTACTAATTATATAGTTAATTTTTAATTGTATTTTTACATTATACACTTAATAATTATTAATATTGTTGATATAAGCCTATTAGTGTATATCAACCACCTTAGTAAATGTGCTTGTGCTAGTTTTAAAAAATTTGGGTGGAGACACATTTCTTTATATCTTAAATTCACTTTTTTATGATAAGGAGCCCAACAATATATATAAGAAGAGAAACACAACTCACCAAAAATCAATGTAGGAAAGTCGAATAAGTAGACATGCAGCCATATCCAATTCTCTTTGGGTAAAAACAAATGATTTTAACTAATGGAAAAGCCACATCATACAAGTAATAGAATATGTAATAGTGCAATAAAAAAAATGCAATAGAGTATGTAAGGGAACAATTAAAGAGAATGCACCTCTATCAGATTTTTTTTTTAATTTCTAATTTTTTATTTTTAGTGGAAATAAATTATGTCTAAAATTAAATCCTTTAATATTTTTATTGTTTTTTCTTATAGGTTCCACAACGTTACATATGTTCAATTGATTTCAAATGGATTTCTTCCTCCTTTCAAAGAATCTATATATATATATATAGAGAGAGAGAGAGAGAAACAATGATAGATAGGCACACAACCATCACCAACTTCCTTCGAGTCAACAATATGACAATTTAGATACTAATGATAAAATATGCAATGGAACAATCAAAATTCTTTAAAGTAAAATGCACATCTAGGTATTTGATGGCTTAATGTCTTCATTCTCTTTCCATTTCTATGGTTTAATTATAGTTACCAAATTTGAATTAGAATTCAAATTCAAATTCCATTACATATGGGAAAAATTTTAGAGTCACTTTAAAGCATAGAAAATTTTAGAGTAGATAACTTTAAAAGTTTCCATTATTTTATATATGTTGATTTAATTTCAAAAAAGGTCATAGTGGAAGTGGAAGATGCATTTCCTTATTAGTCTCAATGATTTCAAAGCTCAGAAAGTGGGGGAATTGACTGACAAGACCTTTTTTAATCGACGGGACCAAAATTGGAAATTTTAGGTCTAAAATCTTATGACATCCATTTTGACACAAAAAATGACATTTTTTGGGGGTAAAACATTGTCATTTAACTGCCACACATTTTAATGTTGTTCTACACACAAAGATCTTTCAAAATGCACAAGAATCACCTCAACCAATGTCTGTATCAAAAAATTTTGTCATTTTGAGGTTGACTTTCTTGTTTTGACCACCATAATTTGAGAGGATTCCATGTGAGCAAGATTGTACATAGAAAATGGGATAGCCACATTGCCAAGATTAAAGAGAATCTAGAAGAGTGCACATTGTAACTCTAGTTAAGAGTTGAAGGAGTCAAACCTAAAAACTAGAAAGTTATTAGGTTATGTTATAACATGGCTATTAGGAGGAGAAACAAATTTGTTCTATTCGACTACATTTTCTTCAACAAATGAGTAAAGCAGTAAAAAGTGGATAAGGAGAGAAAAATCATAGTGGATTTTTTCACTATAGCATCCCAAGGGCCACAAGACTTATTTCTTTATACTTGCATCCATTCTCTATTATGAGAAACAGAGCAAAGTAACCTAACCTTCCACCTGGGTTTTCCTCCCAAAGGGGTTTTCTCGAGGTATACCTTGTGTTCTTATGTTTGTTAGTGTTTCTATTTTTTTTATTCTCTATTTTCCACATTTTACATATTTCATGCATGAAACAATAACTTAATAAATCCATAAGTCTATTTAAAAGTTAGCTACATAGAATAAATATGAGATATTTAAGTGTAATTATGTCATATCTATTGTAACAAATTTTATAGTGGAATATCAATTGAAGTTTATGTACCATATTGCTATTGAAGTAGGTTTCTTTGGGTATATTGTGGGGAGTTGTAGGGAATCTAGATTGATTAAGATAAAATTCACAAAGCCCCAATGATGGCTAAAGAATTTACGAATAACCCTCATGTCTCACAGAGGAGATATTTACACAACTAGAAGCATAAGTAATCAATATGAATCGTAATAAGCCACTCCTCATGGCATATTTGAGCAATACGCTGAGGTTATTTAGAGAATATGGGGGTTCTATTATAGATGTTCAATAATCTGGGAGATCAAGAGATTGGGAAGAAACAAAGGAGTCAAATAAAGAATAAGAAAAATATCAACGTGTTTTAAGTGAAGTGAACCATTCATAGTCCCTATTGCGAATGGAAGCGAAGGTTGACATCAAGCCATATCAATGTGATATTTATGCTAAAAAACTAAATCATTGGTTGCAACAAATAAAATTTATTTTAGTGTTCATCATATAGAGGAAGAATAGAATATTTTTTCTGTTGGACACAAATTAGAGGGTTGTGCCCTGGCAAAGTGGGAAAGCCACACAAAGACATTGAGGTTCGAGGGATATTTTCCACCAACTAAGTGGGAGGAGTTCAAAACCCTCATAAAGTCACAATTTTACCAAATCTAGTATGGGGAGGACCAATGGATCCCGTGGCACTACATCGAGTAGAAGCAGGGGCAAAGTATATAGGAGTACACCACAAAGTTCAAAAACATGGTTGTAATGTAGGGTATCTTTCCACATAACAGAGATGTACACTTCTATATAGTCATTTTTGGAAGAACTTTATGTTTTTTAAACACATATCGGATCCCTACGACAGTTGTTGGTTGAGTTACTAGTCCTAGAGTAGGATTGGAATAAATGCTCTCGATCCCTAAACAACTTGCATAGAGACCGATCTAGTGATGAATAGTGATGTTTGGCCGTGAGGTGGAAGCACTGGTTGAGGGATGAGGTCATTTGGAATATGGAAGCCATATTTTAGCTTTGGTTGGTTTATTTCATGAGATCCCACATTCATGATTGAATATTTCATAAGGGTGATTGTCTGAAAGAGAGATTTGGTTGAGCCTAATCTATGGTCAAGTGGTACATGTAAGTCCCTGACTTGGTTGGATTTGCATATGTTAATGAGATAACTTTTCCTCTTGTATCTCATGAGTATTTATACTTGTTATATTTTGGATTTGATGGATTTTCTATCATTGTTATGAATTTTATTAGATGTTGGTTGTAGGCATGTTTTCATGACAAATTTTAGTTATGGCTCTTAACATATTTTAAGTAGAAAATGAATGCTTATTGAATTCATGACTTACTATATATTTTTGCAGCTATTATGATATGGCAATAGACCGTATTTATTCTAAACAAAGTATGAGACGACCATTCTCAGTTATGTAAATATGACCTATAAATTACATGTTCATGATGTGTTTATTGATATGTTTGTCATGGTTAGAATGTGTCATGTTAAGTTCTTGATCAAGTTTTTAATTAAATTATTTTTCTTTGTGTCATTTATCATTTATGAGAGTTTCATGAAGTTTTAGGCAGTGTTTTGGATCCTACTCCTAAGAAAGTGGCTCAGATATCACGTTTGTTGGCACAAAACTAAGTAATATAGTCCACAATTGCTGGGAGGTGGGCTAATGAGAGAAACTAGATGGTTACAGCCACTAGATTTCCTTATAATGGGAGCATCTGTGAGTCTAGATCATTAAAAAGTCAAGCTAACTCAAGGTTTGGGCACCGGACTGGTTTTTTGTCTCTTGGGGGTTTTGCAGCACCTGAGGAAGGTCAGTATGGTTTTATTCTATCGATTCCACTTCCTTAATTGTACTTAGGAGGTTGTGTCACATCATAGTAACTTCGTGTCAAATATTTACCCTGGAGGATAGATGAACTTGGGTAAGTGTGAGAGGAGGGTGGTTACAATATGAAGGGACATTACTAAATATTCGTGGTAGTTGACATATTTAGCAAGATGTTTGTTTTGATGCCCTGTAAAAAAATAGTCAATGATCAATAGGCAATGAGCTTGTTATTTGGATAATTTTGGGTGCACTTTGTGGTACCAATGAGCATTATTTTAGATACGGACACAATATTTCTCAATTCATTTTAGAATACATTGTGGGATAATTTGGACACGAAGTTAAATGGGTATAAAGAATTTCATTAATAGATAGATGGAAAGGCACAACCAGTGAATAGGACTTTGGTGCAACTTGTAATCGCTAACAACCAGAAGCATCCAAAGACTTGGGATGAAAATATGATATATATATAGGACGCTTATGTCAGGGTAGTCAACACTTCTATTGGTTAGTCCCCATTCTATACATGTTTTGGATATTTTCCACCTTTGTACTAGGATATCACATAAAGGTAGGAAGGAGGAGTGAGGGAGGATTTTATAAGGGATTCCTTAAGGGTAAAATACTTTTTTGACAAGATTAGGTAAATTCATATAAAGGTGTGTGAGACACTGTATAAGTCATAGGAAAAATATATGTTTACGCATCATAAAAAAAGAAAAAATAATTTCTTCAAGATGGGAGATAGAATATGGTTACATTTAATAATGAAATTCCATAGCGTCCTAGTAGGAAAACCAATGCTATAGAATATTTTCATTTTCAGATACTAGAAAAAGTGGGAAATAACACTTATAGACTTAGTCTACCCCCATACATGCATATTTACCCACTCATGAACATAGAGAATATGAAACTCTATAATGTACCTCCAATTTACACACTCAAAAAAACTTGATGATTGTTAACTCTAATTTATCTAATTTTTCCATATGTTTGAAGGTTTATCTCTCCATTTCATAATGTGTTCATATTCCCATGAATAATTTATTAAATGTTTTTTTATTGATAACATCCTCATAGAAGTTATGTTTCCTTTTAGATTCATTTCTTTTCATTTCTAAAAAGGATTAATCATATGTAAAAATGATATTCAAAACTTTAACCTTGGAAACCGAATCAACTAGACGATATTTAACTATCCATAATATCTCTAACATGATATGTTATGATTTTCCTTTGAAATAAAAAAATAGTTCTGGGGATAAATCAATGCTGCAACACCTTGAAGCCAACTAAACTTGAGACATACTTGGCATTACTCATTCTTATGACTGAGTTAAACTGTGAATACAAATTATTTGTTATATGGGCTCTCAACCATAGACACAGGTAGTAATACTAGTATACCTTTGCTATATTTAATATATAACTTTTTTAATTTGCATCCTTTTTGAATTTGAAAAAAAAAAAAAAAAAAAACCTTTCATCCACTAGTCAAATGCACAACGTATATGCCATGGAACATTTCCATGTAACATAACTCAAGTTCTAAATATGTGGGTCCCTTGTAGATGTCTCTAACATATAGACTATGGTACTAATTTATCAATGTGATAAAGTCACATATGGGAGATTTCCATATTTTCATGGTAATCAACAACATTGGTAGCCTTTGTAGAGTTTTCCACTAGAACTGAGCTATTTGCAGGATATGATGTTATTAAAGGCAAGGGGGCTAAGAATTCCTATTCCTGGTAGGAAACTCATGGGGAAACATGCCCTCCTCTACACTAGTTAGCCATGAGGATCCCCTCTTAGGTCACTTCATCTTCTTGTTACGAGAGGAATTAGAGAACATATGGGAATATTTACAGTCTAAAGTAGAGTTGTATTGAGCACTCCAGGGCAGAGATACTGGTGTATCTGCATGCCAACCTTCATCTTATTTACAGGTTGAGGGGGGAGTGGTTGCAGGGAAAGAAAATGATTCCTAATGATATGGGTTCGGAAAATAATGTTGAGTGGGCATTGGCCTAATAGATCTTAATGACCTAGTGCTAGAACCTGTAACTTTTGATGATGGTGATACTCTTGAGGGGATTTCCTCCACACTGACTAATGCAAATATTATGTTGGATACAAAGGAAGAGGATGAAAAAGAGAGAAGTGGTCATATTGATGTCGATTTTGATGTGGATGAGCTATAACATAGGCTATAGCCTACTAGTAATAGCCTATGATATTCTTCCTTCCTGATATATGGTTCCGAGTTCTAGTGTAATACAATTTGATTTTGATGAGTTAATAAGAAAATTGCAGTTTATGGTTAATTTTTTTGTATTTTTCCAATGTCAAATTATCATCATTGAAGTGACTTAAGAGAGCAACCTCATGGCTAAACTTTGTAGAGGAGGGCATGCTACCCCATGAGTTTCCCACAAATAAAAAGGATTCTTAACCCCATTGTTTCTAATATCATCATAGCCTGCAATTCACCCAGTGCCAATGGAAAAATATACAAAGGAATCCTCCACCTCATCAAGGGATTCATCAAAAATAGGGGTATATGCATCAAAGGTATCACAAATATGGATCTCAAGGGAATCCACTCCCTAGTGCTACACACAAGCATATTTATTCACTTCTATTATATTCTTGGCAATCCATCAAATGAGCTATTGTTGGAAAGTTTAATCAACATCACCAAGCTCAATCCATAATTGATGCTACATTTATGTCAACTAACCATTCACACATATCATATATACACTCATGAAATTCTTCCCTGAGCTTCAGTCTATTGTGGACTCCCAAAGTATTTTTTGATTCAATGAACATGGGCAAGGTCAATTATTTGACCTCAACCATATTGATCAAATCCTAGAATATTCCGGGAATCCATATTGGCCATAAGGATGCCCACAATGTTGTGTCTAATACTTGGCCAATGGTGTATTCAGAAAAAAATAATTTTGGCTATGAATAACTTTGATGTGAGGGAAATACATATAGTTGGATGATACTATTATGTGACTATTATTATTATTTAGTTGATCCTCTAACTCAAATTTGATCCCGACCACTGTGTACCAAATATGTTGCTCCATGCTCCACAAATTTGTTTCCCTAGGGAATGAAAATTTCAGTCTAAATATGGTCATCCTTGTAAAATGATTCCCGAATTTCATTAGAAATGAAGCACACGAGCTAATTTACCATTAATCAGAGATATTGTTTGAGGTGAAATTTGATATATGGTATGGAAAAAGCCATAAGTAAAATGTGGTGTGGGGTGGGGGAGGGGTTGGGGGCCCTAGTGGTTTTGGAAACCACTAAGGTGGTATCTAGCATGGCTTATCTCGTTCCATGCCATGAAAAATATTTTTCACTAACATGCAAAGTGAAGACGCTCCCCAATCTATTAAACATCGTCTATGCAGGGGGTGTGAGGTGCAATGGATAATAGTCATTGGTTTTTCTCCATTCAATTTTTCATTTCTTTTAATTTTGCACAATACACTCTTAGACTCAACTTTGAACTATTCCATGTAGCTCTATTTGATAACCCTTTGGCTTCAAGACCCTACAAAAATTTTACAAGAAGGAAAATCATGACATTGATGTCAGACAATGTGTTCTTATAATCATTTTAGAGGAATGAATGGGTGAGTGAGCCACACAAAATCTCTTGATCCAAATGTATGCCAATTTATATTTTAATTATATTGAGTGGGATGGAATGACATTGAGCATGGGGGATGTTATAAGTAACCATGAAATGAATCTCAAATGGATTATTCTTTTACAGTGCTCAACACCTTGTTAAGGAATAAGCATGACTACAATATCCACAACATATCAGCGCTCCAACTCTAGTAATATCAAAGGTGGAGAAAAAACAAGGTGTTTGTTAGATGATCCAAAAATACAATTTTATCATAGGTTATAAAATTAGAATAAAATAATTATTAATTTAAGATATTAAATTAATAATTATTATTCTAGAATGTTTAATTATTTAATGGAGACTTTTAGAATTAGCATATTGTTGTAACTAGATATGACTCTCCAAATGTGTCGTATCTTAGGCTTTATTTTAGGAGATTAGTTAGCTAGTTGGTTTGAATAACATTTATTGTAAATGGACACTTGTTATTTAATAAGTGATCCATAATTAGAGGTAGTTAGGACATGGAGCTTATATATAGCTCATTGCAAGAGTGTTTGTGTTGTTCGGGTGTAAACTCTTGCAAAATAAATTATGTAATTATTTTTTCTGATTAATAAAATTACGTGTCAAAGGCAGATGGAATCAGAATCAAGCAGCACATAATCGAGGTCGAAGCCAAAGCAGAGGCAACATTAATAAGAATCCTTTTTATTTGTGGGAAACTCATGGGGTAGCATGCCCTCCTCTACAAAGTTTAGCCATGAGGTTGTTCTCTTAAGTCACTTCAATGACGATAATTTGACATTGGAAAAATAAAAAAAAATTAACCATAAACTGCAATTTTCTTAATCAGAAAAAATAATTACATAATTGATTTTGCAAGAGTTTACACCCGAACACACAAACACTCTTGCAATGAGCTATATATAAGCTCCATGTCCTAACTACCTCTAATTATGGATCACTTATTAAATAACAAGTGTCCATTTACAATAAATGTTATTCAAACCAACTAGCTAACTAATCTCCTAAAATAGAGGTCAAAGCAGAGGCAGAGGACAATCTTCAGGAAGAGGAAGAGACTTAAGTCAAATTGTGTGTCGAAGATGTAACAAAGTTGGCCATTATGCTTAAGATTGTCGAACATCACTAATAAAATTCCCAAGTTTCAGCAGCATTCAGCACAATTTGCAAATGATCAAGATGAAGATAACTCAGAATATGTTGTTACTTCCTCACCAGCATCACAAATTTCATCCCATATTAGAAGTGACTATGAAGATGCATAGATCTTGGATTCTGGGGCAACTCAGCACATGACTTGTCGACGTGATTTTTCCTGGAATTTTCAAGATTGCCAACTTAATTCCATTTTTCTTGCTGATGATACAAAACATACTCCTTATGGAAAAGGAGTAGTAAAAGTTTTTCTCCCTGGTATTGGAGAAAAAATGATTTCCAATGTATGGTATGTACCCAGTTTCAAGAAAAATTTGCTCTCTTTAGTCACGATTCGACAAGCAGGACATCAGGTGATTATGGAAGATGGTTTAGTGAAGATTAATTCAGTGAAACAGAACTTGAAAACAGTCATGACAGGTTATGAAGATGGAAAATTGTTACAGATGAAAGGGACAGTTATTCCAAGGCATTCTGATTTTGCAGGGGCAGTGACTATAGGTATTTCACCTATAAGACTATGGCATGTAAGATATGGACATTTGAATTTTGAGAGTCTTTCTCAATTGCAGAAACAAGGAATGGTTAAAGGACTTCCCACATTCAGAAGGGAAAATGCAAAATGTGAAGCTTCCATTTATGGCAAACAAAATCGAGAAAGTTTTCCAACAAGTTCATGGCATGCAAACAGACAGCTACAACTAGTTCACAGTGATGTTTGTGGTCCACTACAAACTTCATTTGGTGGTTGCAAATATTTCTTACTATTCATTGATGATTTCAGCAGAATGACTTGGGTTTACTTCTTGAAGAACAAGTCAAAAGCATTTGATAAGTTTAAAATTTTTCGCCAACTTGTTGAAAATGAAGTCAAAGAAAAGATAGGTACTCTCAGGATAGATAATGGGGGAGAATTCACTTCAAATGAATTCAAAACTTATTGCAGTGAAAATGGCATCAGACGACATCTTACTAATGTTTACACTCCACAGCAAAATGGAGTAGTCGAAAGAATGAATCGCACTTTGTTAGGCATGGCGAGATCCATGTTAACTTTCAAAAGGTTAAGTCCAACATATTGGGCAGAAGCAATCCATACACCTGTCTACTTAAGAAATAGATCTCCAACTGCTTCTTTAGACGGAATCACACCTTATGAATCTTGGTTTGGTTTCAAACCTCGAGTTAAACATATTAGATTTTTTGGGTCAATGTGTTATGCCTTAGTTCCGAAAGAAAAATGAACTAAGCTTGACTCAAGAAGTTTAAAATGCACAATGATTGGCTATTCTGATGAGAAGAAAGGGTATCATCTTTTGACCAATGGAAAATTCATTGTGAGCAGGGATGTCATTTTTGATGAAATAGAGAGTAAGAGTGCTTAAGAAATTGAAAATCTTCTTCACAAATTAGAAACTAAGGGAAGTAAAAGAAATGGAAAAATGCAAAGTCAACCAACTTCGCCAAATTGGTATGAACCTGATTTTCCTTCCTCTGAAGATGAGTCATCCAATCCATCTACATCAACCACATCATCTGGGTCTTCTAGCAGTTCATCCACATCTCCAAGCAGCAACAGTTCTTTTGACAGTGATTCTCCACATTCTTCACCTGAACGACGAACATCAGTTTATATTAATCCTCTTTACAATGATGGGGACTTTACAGAAGCACAAACAAGTGAGCACCAACTTCTGAAATGGGCAGTTCAACTTTTGAAAGATGTAAAGCCTGATGAACAGAATAAAACTGGCACCAGAAGGACACATAGAAGTGAAGGCAATTTTGCCTTGATAGAAAATGATTTTACTGAACCTTCCACATACAAAGAAGCATTAAAACATAAAGAATGGCAACAGGCTATGGTTGAAGAATATCAGGCAGTAATTGATAACAACACTTGGAAACTTGTTGATTGTCTAGCAAATGTTAAACCCATAGGATGCAAATGGGTTTACAGAATTAAGTATAATCAAAAGGGAGAACTTGAAAAGTATAAAGCACGACTTGTCGCAAAAGGTTTTGCGCAGCAGGAAGGCATTGATTATGAGGAAACTTTTGCTCCTACAGCTAAATGGAACACCATCCGATTAACACTTGCATTGGCCGCTCAAAAAGGCTGGAAAGTTCATCAAATGGATGTGAAAAGTGCTTTTCTCAACGGGGATTTACAGGAGGAAGTGTATATGACCCAACCACCAGGTTTTGAAGTTGAAGGACAAGAACATAAAGTCTGCAAATTGATCAAGGCTTTATATGGATTAAAACAAGCTCCCCGAGCTTGGTATGCAAAGATGGATGAATACCTTAAGAAAGTTGGTTTTCAACAAAGTGAATCTGATGATACTTTGTATGTGCGACAACAGGGAAAATATCTGGTAATTCTTGTTATGTATGTAGATGATTTGATCATTACTGGAAACCATGACGATCATATTGCACAGGTGAAAAAGGAGTTACATGCAGGTTTTAAGATGACAGATTTCGGATTACTTCACTACTATCTTGGAGTTGAAGTCTTCCAACGTCCACATCATATTTTCATTTCTCAGAGTAAGTATGCAGCAGAGGTTCTTCAGCGTTTTGGCATGCAGGATTGCAAGCCCGTTCTTACCCCCATGGAGCAAAACTTGAAACTTTCAAAATTTGAAGTGGGGGAAAGGTGGACAGTACAACTTACAGACAGTTGATTGGCAGCTTGATTAATTTGACAAATACTCATCCTGATCTATCTTATGCAGTCAGTATTCTTTCATGTTTTATGCAGGAACCACGAGACAACCACTGGAATGCAGCCAAAAGAGTTCTTTGATATATCCAAGGAACAAAAGATTTTGGTCTTCTTTACACAAAGACTAAAAATGTTGTACTTGGTGGATATTCTGATGCCGACTTTGCTGGGAGTATTGATGATCGAGCATCAACATTAGGTTATTTAATGAACATGGGATCAACAGCAGTATCTTGGAGTTGTAAGAAACAAGCTACAGTGGCCACTTCTTCAGTAGAAGCAGAGTACATTTCAGCATGGGAAGCAGCATGTGAAATTGTTTGGTTGCGCCGAATTTTGCAGGACTTGGGCATTTCTCAGGCAGAAGCTACATCATTATTCATTGACAGCCAGTCAGCCATCAAACTTGCCAAGAACCCAGTTTTTCATTCAAAACCAAAGCATGTGGACACCAAGTATCATCATATCAGGTCTCTCATTGCCAAAGATGTCCTCAAACCAGTTTATTGTCCTTCCAAAGATCAGATCTCCGACATTTTCACGAAACCACTTGGCCGAATAAAATTTACTAAGTTCAGGGATGAACTTAGTATCTGTTGTAATGTATCTTTGGATCATAGGGAGGAGTGTTTGAACTTGAGTCGACTTAGACACTGATCATCTCTCACCATATTTCTCATATATCGCATCAAAGAGCTTTGGGCCTAGTTTTTAGGGATCCATGGCTTATATCTTCCCCCACACTCATATATTCTATGATAGTCAACACTTTCTAAAACATATGAATAATTAGGATATTTAAATCTTTTTTCCATGATGAATTTGGAGAAGGAAAATTTTTAGGTCTTGATGAGACAATATCAAACCTATTGGTTATAATCTATTCTCCATATGAATAAAACCATTGTAATCTATACAAGATAATCATGTTGATATTTTTTCCTTGCATGAATTTGAGGCTATTCCATCAATGCATCTAATGATAATATTTAGGCCTCTATAAATTTCAATAGATTCTAGTAGCTAGGGAGAGCAGTCACTGAGTCTCAGGCATTTCTATAAACTATTTCAATGAGACAATCTTGTAATAAAGTTTCTAAGCTCCCTTCACCATAGTACTATATCATTTCCAAGTATCTCCCAACAAATATAAAGACTTCCACGTTTAAGGTTGTAATTTGTAGATTTATATAACAACCAAAGGTTAAGTTTCTATTTAAATAAAATAAGACCAACATCATGGGACACATATTCCAAGATGAATTAAGAGAAAAAAATTATGTTTCGAATCACTTATGGATTATTGTCAGCTATGGAATGTGGCATTGCAATTAGGAAAGGAAAAACCAATAAATGACAATTCAAGACCAGAAATTAAGGAGAAAAGGATAAAAGGAAGATGAAGAGATAGGAATATACATGCAAGGAAAAGTAAAGGAAAAGGAAAAGGAAAGAAAAAGAGAACATTCACACACACTCTTGGACATTCTAGAACTCACTTAGATAGGAGAAGAGCAAGAGACAGAGAAAAAGCACTTGGAAACAAGGAAGACATGAGCAAGAAAGCAAGGGAGCACAAGAGAAGTTTGGAAAACAATAAGAAAGGGAAAAATATATATGTCAATTGCAGGTAACAGTGTGCATGTATGATTTGGCATGTTGGGATTTGATGCATGGTGTATGCATTGGTTTATTATTCATGTTTGTTGTCATTGGAATGAGATTTCTTTGGATTGACAATTATGTACATCCTTTCCTTTACCATTTCATGGATAGCCATGATGTGGTGTTTTTTGTTTTGGTTAAGCTTTAGATTGTCGTTATATTTTGTATCACGGTTGAGGCGGTCTTGGGAAAATTCCCACGAGTTGAGGGTGGATATGTTTTTTTCCTGGAACTCTTGACAGGTGGGTGGAGACAAGAAAATTCCTCTTAGTATGGTGAATAAAGTCTAAGGCATCCAAACTTGTCTATTTTTTGTGATTTTGGGACCAGTTTAAGGGTTGAGGTGGTTTAGCCTCTCGAAGCCTTGGTTGGTTCGGTTTTGGTTTATCCCATGTGATCCCGCATTCATGCTTGGAATATTGCACTAGGGTGATTGGCTGAAAGAGAGATTTTGTTCATTCTAATCTATGGTTAAGTGGTATGTGTGAGTACCTGACTTGGTTGGTTTTATGCATATGTTATTATGTGTTATTTCTTATTAATACCAATAAGCACATGTATGGGTTATTTTGTTGACTTTATGACTAGGTTGTCATGGCTTCTTTCTTGCTAAATTTCAGTTATAGGCATGATTAAATGATTTGCTATTGGTATGGATGTTGTTCGTGGTTAGATGATTTATTGAATGGTTATATGAATGCATTAGCTAACTAGTGTTTGATACTACTGGACTAAGAGGGTAGTAAGCCTTATAGACAATTCTCTGATGAAACTAAGGGAACAATGAACAAATATGCATTTATGACATGTAGTTACTATGTTTACCATATGTTTGTCTAAATGGATATCATGTGTCTAGCATGTTTGGGTAATATATGAGCCTAAGTATAGATTATGTATACTTGTGATGATTATTGACAGAGTTTTGGAGTGTTTTGGATTGTTCTAAGCATTGGCTTATAGGCTAGCACTAAAATTCAGTCACTAAATTCATGACCGCAAGCACAAAACTAAGGATTTTCAGTTGTAGCCACATAGAGGATGAATTGTGCATGTAGCTAGAGCCTTTTAGCTGCATGGACATATTGGCATATATGGAGTTGGGCTATAAATTCAAGAAAAGATAAAGTTCAAACTCAAGGAAGGATTAACAGTGGGTGTTGTCTTACATACGGGTGATCAAGTGTCCCTTGGAGGTTGCAGTAAAGTTTTAAGACATCACGCCCCACTTCCATAATTGGAACTTAGTTGCTATGTCACGCATAGTAACACCCAACTCATGTTTACTATGGAGAGCGTGTAAAAGTGGGTAAATGTGGGGTGGGATGTTACAGTTTATTCCGTAACAAAACTTTGGTGTCAGTTCAAAGGCATATCATCCTCACATAATTCCTTTGGAACTAACTCTTCCATCTCTTATCTTTACCAATTATTTTCATATCCAGTCACTTTGAGACAAAAGGGGGAATCGAATGAAGATTTGAGGAGATTTACTAGGAATTTTTTTCCTCCAATGGGGAGATTTTATTGGAAGGATAAGTTCCAGGAAACGCTATATGGTAGACTTGAGAGAAGGTGAAAAAAAAATCCCTCACCTCATTTGATAGAAGATTTGGTGAATGAAAAGCCTCCCAAAATAGGTAGGTATGATCTATATTGGATCATTATATTACTTTTATCCATTTTAATGCTTGTAGAGTGGAAAGTGGAGGAATCAACTCACATGACCATTTTTATCAGTAATTTGGGAAATTTAGGTTTGTAACCTTCTAAGAGCCATTTGAGGCATTAAATAAAGTTTCTTGGGGGTTAATTTTTTTTCGTAAGAATTACACTTTTTATTAGAAACACACAAATAGTTTTCCAATGGCCGAGAAATCACCTCAATCATGCTAACATTATGCCACTTATAAATTGACCTTGTTAATTTTACCATAATTATTCACTGAAAGGGGCTAGCCACATGATAATAATGAATAAGACTCTAGAAGATTCCATATTGTAACTCTAGTCAAGAGTTCAAGGAGTCAATTTTAACCACTAGTAGGCTATCAAAATGTGTAATAACTAGGCCACTAGGAGGAAAAGGGGTTTCATTCTATTTGAGTGAATTTAGTTCCATCTGAGAAAAATAGTTTCGAGTGGATAAGCATAGAGAAAATAGAGATTATTTGTGCATTGTAGTAACCCAGAAACCACAATCATTATTTCTTTGTACCTACATCCATTTTTCATTAAAACAAAGAGAACAAAGTAGCCTCAAATTCAAAGTGCATTTTTCTCTCAAATGTATTTTTTGAAGGTATATCTTGTGTTCTTATGGTCTTAAGTGATTTTATGTTTGTCTATTCTCTATTTTTTGCATTCTACATATTGTATGCATTAATTGTAACTTAATAAATCTAAAAGTATAATAAAAATAATCCACATGGTATAGATTTTGGATTTTTAACTATAATTGTATCATATATGTTGTGACAAACTATCTAGTCAAATATCTGTGGCAATTTGCAGATGGTAGAAATTGATTTTTTCTTCTCTTAATAGAGCCAATTCACTTATATGGCTTCTAAAAAAAATAGACATGCAATCATCACAAACATACTTTTGGTAAAAAATAAGAAAATGCAGATGAATTAGAATATTACTGGAATCACATCATATAATAAATGTATAATATATATAATAAATGTAAAAATTTTACTATTAAAATTGATTTTGCAGATTTTTTAAACTTAACTTGATTGCAAAATTTCTAAGCATAGCTTGATTGCAGTTTCCAGAATAGGTCGGTAACAATAAACTCCTTGCATTTACATGGAGAAGTCGTGTTGACATAGAAATAAGTTTCTAAATTTAAGTCTATTACAATTTATTTCTAAATTTAAGTATATAACAAAAATTTTAAACTTAATTCTATTGCAAATTCCAGAATATACAAGTTTGATTGCAAATTCCAGAATATATTCGTCTAAATAAAATTTGTCCTTGTTCCTCTATTGCATTGACATTGAATGAGGCCTCTTGTGCAATTGCATCGATCTGACCCTGGCCATCGGCTTTACATTTGTGTGTTCTACCATCTAGTAGTATGGAAGATAAGAAAATTTAAAGCTCGAGTGATGGGAATGGAGTGAAAACTAGTGGATGGAATCGACGGCCACATCCAAAACTACGAGATTTATCTAAATAAAATAGTGTTATTTTAAATTTGTGGTGCGCAATTACCTATCCCGTGTCACAACCCTTCATTTGCCAATCGGTAGGCTTGTAAGCAACAATATTTAGGGGTTATTTTATATTATCTTGGGATTTTATTTGCTTGAGAGGGGGGCCTCTGGTTTCCCGTTGACTTAGAAAGTGTCTCAAAAATGACGACGATGGGATATTTCATTTATTCAATGGATAATGCAAAGAACCCTCATTCTCATTAATATATATATATTAAATGCGTAATGCGTGTTTAAAAAGTGGAGATGGAGTGTCTACAGATGATTATTACCTTCCCATTGGTAGCCATTGATATTTTCAAGCCTGCCATGAGAGATTTTGCAGAGATATAATTGAGAGGAAAGCTTGCATATTTCTGATAATAGCGTCTCAACCTCACCTAATTGGGAGCACTAAATAAATAATGTGATTCGGCTTTAGGCAGGTTATGAGAGTTTTATGCAGGAGCATCTAGCTCACCATGACCGGGTGAAGTCTCAACCAAGTCAAAAAACAGTGAATCTACTTTTATAAGTTTTTTTTTATGATGGTCAATACGAAAATTAGGTAGGATTGTTACTTTTTTTTACTTTCATTTAGTTAAAGACCGTTACATAGTTAGGATCTGGTGTTGTCTGTTGTTAGCAAATCAGGATTATCCTTTTTTTTTAAAAGGAAACGAAAAGACAAATGTACTAGGAGACAAAATCTTGTAGCAATATAGGACAAATGATTAATAACCAAATAACTGTAAAAACCCAACTAAAAGAACAATCATACAGGTTCATTAACTGCAACTGAGTAGCTATAAATGTAACAGGACAAGACTATAGAGGGGTTCAGTTGGAGACCACTCACACTCTAATAAAAATAATATCAACAGAGGAATCCAGACTGTTGTCCATCTGTATGTTTATTCCTATTTCTTAAAAAAAATCTAACTGAGAATAATCTGAATATCTATAGCTATTAGTTACAGGTTCCGTAAAGTAAACCTTTTCGGTTGTGTTACCCGAGGGGAACAAACAGTTCGTTTAACTGTGCTAAGGAGTAGCACAAAACAAAGAGTTTGTAGGCATCGTAACAGAAAACGAAGACACCAATCAGAATCATTACTGGCTGAGAAAACAAGTTTGAGTAATGATTTCATCGACAACACATCTACAACATTCAGCAAAATAATTCCAAATAGTTTAATTAAATAAGTCGACGATATATAACAGTATTTCCAGCGACGAACAACAAATACAAGCCACGGCAATTACAGGTAAATTTACATGTGCAACATTACATCTTTCAATATCGTTTTCATTTCCAGAGCCACAAAAAGAGTCACGTAAGAATAAAATACCGAGGGTTACATACATACAAGACCATGAATTACAAACCCTGGAAGAGGGTTTCGATTTTGATAAACTAATACAACAAAGAAAGCACTGACCGAGAATGGTGAAACCCTAGGTGAGGGTTTGAAGGTGTGACAGACACAAACCAAGGAACGAGAACCTAAGCTGATAGAGCCATACAAGGAACCAACAAAAATGTCATAGAGTGGCAGAGCCTACTGGATAGGACCGAGAACAGCCTTGGTTGAACCCTCCTACTGAAGCCCTCAATACCTGTAGAGCCAGCATTCGCCAAAATCAGCCAAACATCAATTAAGAGGAAGGAAATTACAGAGCAAGAGCAAGGGACCGTGACCATACCTGAGAGCTCGCAGTAGCATCATGGAGAAACATTCCCAGAACAGCAACGATTGACTGTAGCGAACAAGGAACAAGCCAGATTAACGACTGAGGAAAGAAGCGTTGATGATTGAAGCAGGGACAAGACATTTACCTGAAGATTGCACAGAAGCCGAAGGAAACCATAACGCCAACCTAAGAACAAGCCACCATTGGAAATGCCAACTAAAATGAGAATGCCACTGCCAAAGTTTACATGCACAGCCTGAAGACATTGTGACAGAGAGGAGCCGAAGTTCGAGAGAGAACTTACCAAGCCACCGTTGGATGAACCAGGAGAAGCGACTGACCAGGAAACAAGCACTCGCATGCATGCAGAGACAGACAAGCATAACCACCCATAGTTTAATGCATAACCACAACATTCCCACTTGTAGAGCTCGGTAGCAAACGCACAGCCAACAATGGAAAATGACCAAACGAGCAGACAAACCGGGGGAAGAGTCTAGGCTCGAGCGGGAAAAACACTTACCCAGGCAAGGACTGTTTTAATGAACTCATTAAATGTCATACCAGCCGTAAGTTACATCCTATGCATTTCATACATGTGTCCATTCTATTGTTTGTTTTAATCAACCGCATAACTATTGCATAAATCATCCCACACACGTTCATTAAACAAACCAAATCATTTCATATATCATAGTGTTATAAGGGCGTTTGGGTTGGGCGCCATCAAAGTGGTATCAAAGCAGGCAAAGTTGATTGAAGATATGGAAGTGGGGTGACAAGGTCGTGGCCGAGGTGGCAGAGGTGCTCGCAGATTGGCAGATGAAGGATTGAGAGAGGAGATTCGAATTCTCGCTGCCCGTTTGGAGGCAGTAGAGGCAGGTAGACGACAAGACCCGGAGATAGGTGACGAGAGTGAGGAAGAACCTGAAGCAGTAGTAGATGGACAGGAAGGTGAGTCTGTAGAAGTAAGATTGTTGAGGTCTATTCTAGTAGCGAGCAGTAAACCCAAATCGGAACTCTCGACGTATGACAACAGCCTATCTATTGAAGTCTTACTAGATTGGATTAGTGAGATGGATAAGTACTTCGAGTGTGAGGAAGTCAGTGAAGACCGCAGAGTTCAGTTCGCTGTAACGAAATTGAAAGGACATGCAGCCCTATGGTGGGACAACATCCAGAATGAGAGGAAAAGAATGAACAAACTATCGATCAAGACCTAGTGAAGGATGGTGGCCAAGTTAAAAGGTAGATTTCTACCAAGGGACTATCATATTCCGCTGCACAGGCAGGTGTAGAATCTGAGGCAAAAAGGATTGACATCAAGGGAATATATAGAGGAAATCTATCAAGTGAATTTGCAGGCCGGATATACAGAGGATACAACAGAAAGGACAACTAGGTATGTTAATGGATTAAGGTTGGATATTTTGGATGAAATCAACATTTTGTCACCGAATAACACTGAGGAAGCGTATCAGAGTGCGATGAAGGCTGAGGAGAAAATCACCAGAAGATAGAACGCCCAGAGAGGATGAGGAGCCAGTAGAGGGAAAGGCCAGTCCTATGGTAGAGGGTAGACTACTAGCAGTAATGAAGAAGGCAGTAGTTCCAGAGCTTCTAGATCAACAGATAGAGGCGATAGTACAAGGGGTGGAAGGTCATCCCAGCGGGGCAGAGGTAACAGCCGAGGAAGAGGGGCTGGTTACCAATGTTATCGGTGTCATAAATGGGGACATAGATCGTTTGAGTGTCTGGAAGCAGAACAAGCTGGACAGCGGGGTGCATACGTGGCACAGCCAGAAGAAGCAGCAGCACCTCCCCAAGAAGCGGAGAATGTTCCAGAGACAGGGGAAGCTTTAGTGCTGCATAAAGTGTTGTTAAAACCAGTTAAAGAGGTCACCGACCAGACACAGCGGAAGGCTTTATTCAGAACAGTTTGTAAATCATGAGGTAAGTGCTGTAAATTAATTATAGACAGCAGTAGTACTGACAATTTAGTGTCTACAGAGATGGTAGAAAAGCTGGAATTGAAACGTTTGAAGCATCCCAATCCCTACAGGGTTTCGTGGCTGCAAAAAGGCCATCAGTTACTGGTGGATGAACAGAGTGAGGTGGAATTTCAAATAGGTAGATACAAGGACAAAATTGTCTATGACATCATGCCAATGGATGTCTGTCACATACTGTTGGGCAGACCTTGGCAATATGATAGGAGAGTGACACACGATGGAGTGAAGAATTGTTATAAATTCGTGAAGGATGGAATCAAGCATACGCTTGTGCCCATTAAAGAAGAAGAAGGGGTAGCTGAGACAATTGAAACCAGAGCATTGCTGGTGAGTGGAAAATAGTTTTTTAAGACAGGTTGAGGATAGTGAGATAGGTTACGCAGTGGTGAAGAAGGCTAGGACAGTGTTATTGCATACAGAGATAACAAATTTACCTATGGAGATCCAACAAATATTGGAGGAGTTTACAGACATAGTTGTAGATGACTTGCCAGACAAGTTACCCCCCAAAAGGAGCATAACTCATCATATTGACTTCATACCCGGAGCCAGTTTGCTGAACAAAGCGGCATACCAAATGAGCCCCAAGGACAACGAAGAAATCAGGAAGCAGGTGCAAGAACTGTTGGATGAGGGATTCATAAGAGAGAGCTTAAGCCCTTGCACTGTTTCGATAGTCCTCGCCCCCAAGAAGGGAGGAGGGTGGTGGATGTGCACCGACTCAAGGGCCATCAACAAGATCACCATTGGGTACAGGTTTCTTCTACCACCAATGGATGATATGATGGATTGTTTAAGCGGGGCAGTGTATTTCTACAAGATAGATTTGAAGAGAGGGTACCATCAGATACGAATACGTGAGGGGGATGAATGGAAGACAACCTTTAAGACGAATGAGGGGCTGTACGAATGGCTGGTCATGCCATTTGGGCTGAGCAATGTGCCCAACACATTCATGAGACTAATGAATGAGATGCTGAAGGAGTATATTGGGAAGTTTGTGATAGTTTATTTGGATGACATACTTATCTTTAGCAGGACAAGAGCAGAACATCTTCAACATGTGCGTAAGGTGCTGGAGAAATTACAGCAGAACAAACTACTAATAAACTTGAAGAAATGTACTTTTCTGCAGAAGGAATTGATTTATCTGGGGTTTGTAATAGCAGAGAATGAATTGAAGATGGATCCGGAGAAGGTGGCAGCAATAGTGAATTGGCCATCTCCAAAAAACTTGTTTGAGGTACGTAGCTTCCATGGATTAGCAAGCTTTTATAGGAAGTTCATAAGGAATTTCAGTGAGATTTGTGCGCCAATGCTGGATACTATTAAGAAGGCCAGCCAACCTTTTTGGTGGACAGAAGCAACGGAGGGAAGTTTCCAGTTGTTAAAGAAGAAGATTACTGAGAGGTCGATCCTGAGATTACCAGATTTCGAGAAGTTATTTCAGGTTCGTTGTGATGCCAGTGGGACAGCAATTGGAGCTGTTCTCAGTCAAGAGGATAAGCCTGTAGCATTTTTTAGTGAGAAGCTGAATGAGAGTAGGCAGAAATACTCATCGTATGATAAAGAGTTTTATGCGGTTATACA
The DNA here is from genome assembly GCA_031772625.1 of Pinus tabuliformis. Taxonomy (NCBI): domain Eukaryota; kingdom Viridiplantae; phylum Streptophyta; class Pinopsida; order Pinales; family Pinaceae; genus Pinus; species Pinus tabuliformis. Next base: position 777,147,480 of record CM062812.1, on the reverse strand, counting down.
GGCATTAAAACACTGGAGGCATTATCTGTTAGGAAATGAGTTCGTGCTGTTTTCAGATAACTCTGCATTACAGTATATAATGCGACAACACAAACTGAACCACAAACACGCCAAATGGGTGGAGTATTTATAGAGCTTTAATTTCATATTGAAACATATTAGCGGGCAAGCTAATAAGGTAGCAGATGCATTGAGTACAAAATCTTTACTTTTGCAGGAAAGCACTGTGCAAGTGTTGGGGTTTGAACACTTACAAGATTTGTACCAGGCAGATGCAGACTTTAGGGAGGCCTATGAGACATGCTAGAACCTCTTAGTGAGGAATAACAACCCTTGGTTAGACTACAATTTGCAGGAGAAGTTGTTGTTCAAGGGCAGACAACTGTGCATACCAGACTGCTCGATGAGGGAAAACCTTATTCGAGAAAAGCATAGCGGAGGCTTGGCCGAACATTTCGGCGTGGATAAAACACTCGAGCAGCTCAAACATTTTTACTTTTGGCCAAGGATGTAGAGGGATGTGTGTAGATTCGTAGGTAGATGCAAAGTGTGCCAATTAGTAAAGGGTCACAGTCAGAATGCAGGACTGTATACACCGTTACCTGTTCCAGGCAGACCATGGGACTCAGTCAGCTTGGACTTCGTCTTAGGCCTACCTAAGACACAGCGAGGGTACGACTCGGTAATGGTAGTGGTGGATAGATTTTCGAAAATGGCACATTTTATTCCTTGCAGGAAAACTAGTGATGCCACTCACGTGGCCCACTTGTTTTTTAACGAGATTGTCAGGTTACACGGATTACCCAAATCCATCCTGTCAGACAGGGATGTGAAATTCACGGGACATTTTTGGCATACCCTGTGGAAAAAGATGAATGCTCAGCTGAGTTACAGTTCTGCTTACCATCCGCAGACGGATGAACAGACAGAAGTTGTAAACAGGAGCTTAGGGAATCTGCTACGAAGTCTAGTGGGAGAGAACTCATGGATGTGGGATCGAGCTGGCGCAAGTAGAATTCAATTACAATGATTCACCTAACCGCAGCACAGGCTTAAGCCCTTTCCAAATCCTATACGGCATGCATCCTCGCTGAGTGCATGAACTGCGGGATCTTGGATTGCAAGAAAGGCGGAGTGCAGACGAAGAAGATTTTTCTAACGTGATGAGGGATTTGCATGAACAGGTGAAACTTAAATTGCAGGACAGCAGCTTAAAGTACAAACAGCAAGCAGATTTGCAGAGAAGGGAGGTACAGTATGATGTAGGAGATGAAGTCCTCGCACATTTGCGCAAGGAACATTTTCCTAAAGGTACGTACAATAAGTTGAAGTACAAGAAAATAGGACCCTACAAAATCCTTCAGAAGTTTTCAGCAAATGCCTATGAGATCCAGTTGCCACTAGGAATAGGCATTTCGCCTATTTTTAATGTAGCAGACTTGTTTCCCTACACGGCCGACCCAGAGGAGAAGGAAGACGAAGGAACCACACGACCCACACGAGACACTCAGGACGAAGGAGAAGCTTGAAAGAGAAAGATGCCTTACGTTCCACCTCCCGAGATCGAGAGCATTCTCGACACTCAGGTGGCGAAACGAACTCGATAGAAGGAATAGCTATAGTACCTGGTCAAGTGGAAGAACCATCCAATTGAGGAGAGTTCGTGGCTTGATGCCAGGTAGATCGAATAGACGGGTACTTCTGTCGAGAAGCTCATGGACTGGAGCCATGATTTCTTTTTGCCCCAGGAGCCTTATGTAAGAGCATCTAGCTCACCATGACCGGGTGACAAGGATAATTTCAGGGGCGAATGTTGGCCCTTTGGCGAAATTAAGGGGTTTTAAATTGTTAGTGGGCGAATATTTTGTATCATAGTACATTTTTACAAATCACCTCAAATAGCCCACCTTATTTTAAGGGAGAGGGTAAAAAAGGTAAATTTAGCCCTTGAAATTAGGACTTACAACCTTCCATTCGCCCATTTTCAAGAATAGGTTTTATTTAAGTGAATCGATTCGCCCATTTTCAAGAATAGGTTTTATTTAAGTGAATCCTATGGGCCAAATACCATATTTATAAAAGAGGTATGGTAAATTAATAAAAATATAAATAAATGAGAGGTATGGTAAATAAATAAAACATTTTTTATATTTACTCCATAAGTCACCTTATATACATGTAAGGGTGTAAACAAATAAAAATATAAGTAAAGTGGAGGTATGGTAAATAAATAAAACGTCTTTTTATACTTACTCAAAAGGTATGGTAAATAAATAAAAATATAAATAAACTAGACGTATCGTAAATAAATAAAACCTCTTTTTATATTTAGTCCATAACCCTCGTTCTATTTATGAAGGCTCAAGAAAGAGGTTTTATTTAAGTGAATCGTATGGGCCAAATACCATACTTGTAAAAGAGGTATGGTAAATTAATAAAAATATAAATAAACGAGAGGTATGGTAAACAAATAAAACATTTTTTTATATTTACTCCATAAGTCACCTTATATTTACGAACACTCAAAAAATGGGTTATATTTAGGTGAAACCTATGGCCAAAATACTATGGGACAAATACCATGGACTATATTGTTATTAATACCATGCAAAAAACCATTATTAACCCTAATATTAGAATTAATAAAAATAAAAATGGCACATGGTATTGACCCATGGTATTCACCAAAATGGCACATGGTATTGACCCATGATATTCCCATGGAATGTAGCCTATTTAAATGGGGGAATTAAATCATCATGTAGCCTATGCTAAGATTCACTAGGACTTTACAAAGTTTTATTATTTAGTGAAAGACTCGCCAAGATCTTACAAGATTTTATAATTGAGTGGTGAGAGATTCGCCAAAAAATTATATATACATATTATATTATTGATAAAATCGCCTTCCATTTTTCCTATATGCCATGGAGATTCGCCCATTTATTATATTTATAAATTTAGGGGGGGTTCTTAAAATTTTCCCTGCCGGGTGAAGTCTCAGCCAGGTCAAAGAACAGTGAATATACTTTTATGAGTTTTTTTTATGATGGTCAAAAGGAAAATTAGGTAGGATTGTTACTTTTATTTACTTTCATTTAGTTAAAGACCATTGCATAGTTAGGATCTGGTGTTGTCTGTTGTTAGCAAATCATGATTATCCTTTTTGTTTTAAAAGGAAAAGAAAAGACAAATCTACTAGGAGACAAAATCTTGTCGTAATATAGGACAACTGATTAATAACCAAATAACTATAAAAACCCAACTGAAAGAACAATCATACAGTTTCATTAACTCGAACTGAGTAGCTATAAATGTAACAGAACAAGACTATAGAGGGGTTTAGTTGGAGACCACTCACACTCTAATAAAAATAATATCAACAGAGAAATCCATACTGTTGTCCATCTGTATGTTTATTCCTATTTGTTAAAAAAAATCTGACTAAGAATAATCTAAATATGTATAGCTATTAGTTACAGGTTCCGTAAAGTAAACCTTTTCGGTTGTGTTACCCAAGGGGAACAAACAGTTCGTTTAACTCTGCTAAGGAGCTGCACAAAACAAAGAGTTTGCAGGCACCGTAATAGAAAACGTAGACACCAATCAGAATCATTACTGGCTGAGAAAACAAGTTTGAGTAATCATTTCATTGATAACACATCTACACCATTCAGCAAAATAATTTCAAACAGTTTAACTAAATAAGTCGACGAATACAATAGTATTTCCAGTGACGGGACAACGAATATAAGCCACAACAATTACAGGTAAATTTACATGTGCAAAATTACATCTTTCAATATTGTTTTCATTCCCAGAGCCACAAAAAGAGTCACAGAAGAATAAAATACCCAGGGTTACATACATACAAGACCCTGAATTACAAACCCTGGAAGAGGATTTCGATTTTGATAAACTAATACAACAGAGTAGGCACCAACCAAGAATGGTGAAACCTTAGGTGAGGGTTTGAAGGCATGACAGACACAAACCAAGGAACAAGAACCTGAGTTGACAGAGGCATACAAGGAAGCAACAAAAATATCGTAGAGTGGCAGAGCCTACCGGATAGGACTGAGAATAGCCTTGGTTGAACCCTCCTACTGAGGCCCTCAATACCTGTAGAGCCAGCATTCGCCAGAGTCAACCAAACATCAATTAAAAGGAAGGAAATTACAGAGCGAGAGCAAGGGACCATGACCATACCTGAGAACTTGCAGTATCATCATGGAGAAACATTCCCAGAACAACAACCATTGACTGTAGCGAACAATGAACAAGCCAAATTAATGACTGAAGAAGGAAGCATTGATGATTGAAGCAGGGACAGGACATTTACCTGAAGATTGTGCAGAAGCTTAAGGAAACCATAATTCCAACCTTGAGAACAAGCCATCGTTGGAAATGCCAATTGAAATGAGAATGCCACTGCTGAAGTTTACATGCACAGCCTGAAGACATTGTGATAGAAAGGAGCCGAAGTTTGACAAAGAACTTGCCAAGCCACCATTGGATGAACTGGAACAAGCCACGGACCAGTAAACAAGCCCCCGCATGCATGCAGAGACAGACCAGCAGAACCACCCACAGTTTAACGCATAACCACAACATTCCGACTTGTAGAGCTCAGTAGCAAACACACAACCAATAATGGAAAATGACCAAATGAGCAGACAAACCGGGGGAAGAGTCTAGGCTCGAGCGGGAAACACACTTAACCAGGCAAGGACTGTTTTAATGAACTCATTAAATATCATACCAACCGTAAGTTACATCCTATGTATTTCATACATGTGTTTGTTCTATTGTTTGTTTTAATCAACTTAATAACTATTGCATAAATCATCCCACACACATTTGTTGAACAAACCAAATCATTTCATATATCATAGTGTTATAAGGGCGTTTGGGCTGGGCACCATCAGAGTTAGTCTCCACCACAGATAGTTTTAAAGAGATATAGAATATCTTTTCTTTTTTTGACATCAATAGAAATTATATGTATTTGAATTTCAAAAATTGAATTTGTATAGAAATTTAGCTAAATCAACTAATCATTTAATGCCTAAATTTTGTTTATATATATGTACAAATTTATTAACTATGCTTTGGAGTTGTTGCTAGGAAAAAGAAATAAAGAGCTCCATGAAAATTTTATTGTATAGGTGTACAAAACATTTTAGGAGGATATCAATTTACTTATATCTGAATCTATAAGAGCATGAACTTCAACAACAGTTTTTGAATTGAAATCAAATTATTAACTAACGACTACATCTGAACACAACCTTTTAATTATAAACAAATTTGTAAATTTTCCTTTTATATAAACCAAGTTTTTAATATAATACACAATAACTTATTCCAAAAATGTTTAGAAATATTGAAAAAGGAAAGAAAACACTAAAAGCTACATATGAATACAAATTCTTAATTATAAATAAATTTGTAAATTTTCCTTTTATGTAAATCAATTTTTTAATATAGTACACAATAACTTATTGGAAAAATATTTAGAAGTATTGAAGATGGGGAAGAAAACACTAAAAACTACATATGAATACAAATTTTTAAATGGGCTGAGAGGCATTCTACAATTCAGTATGGGGATAGGCTTCTTGTAAATATGTAAACGTAAACATAAATGAAAGCATTTAACACATATGGGGATAGACATCTTGAAAATATGTAAACATAAACATAAATGTAAACATTTAACATCTTCTTGTAAATATGTAAACGTAAACATAAATGCAAACATTTAACACATATGGGGATAGACATCTTGTAAATATGTAAACATAAACATAAATGTAAACATTTAACACATAAAGGTAAACGTTCATAAACATAAATGTAAACATTTAATATTTTTAGGTTTATGAACATTCATAAAATAGGTATGGTAAATAAATAAAAATAAAAATAAAGTGGAGGTATGGTAAATAAAAAAATCCCCTTTTTATACTTACTCCAAAAGTATGATAAATAAATATAAATATAAATAAACTAGAGGGATGGTAAATAAATAAAACCTTTTTTTATATTTAGTCCATAAACCTCTTTATATTTAAAAACACTCAAAAAAGAGGTTTTATTGAGGTGAAGCCTATGGGCCAAATACCACATTTATAAAAGACGTATGGTAAATAAATAAAACATTTTTTTATATTTACTCCATAAGTCACTTTATATTTAAGAACATTCAAAATAGAGATTTTATTTAGGTGAAGCCTATGGACCAAATATCATGGGCCAAACTATTATTAATACCATGCAAAAAAACATCATTAACCCTAATATTAATATTAAGAAAAATAAAGATGGCACATGGTATTGAGAATCAATGGTACTAACCCATAGTATTCACCTCGAATGTAATTTATTTAAAGGGTATAATAAATCTATACTACTTATAAATAAATTTGTAAGTTTTCCTTTTATATAAACCAAGTTTTCAATATAATACACACTAATTCCAAAAATATTTAGAAATATTGAAAAAAATATAAATACAAATTCTTAATGATAAATAAATAAAAAAATTAATATAAATTTTACTTTAAATACAATACATAACATTATATTGACTTGGAAATTTACAAACACCGTAAATTTACATATTAGAAATCGAGGATAAAGCATCCCTTTTGATTACCCAGGACTTACGTACACTAATAACCTAGTCACCTACCTGCCGAGACAACTAAAGATAAAAACTAAAATAATAGAATGACAATGGGAAGAGATAAAAGCAAAAGGTAATTCCATTGTTACCATATAAAGTTTTCACTAAGAATGGATTCAACGCACCAAACCTAAACCATCCACCCTCAAGATCGATCACTAGTATTAGGCCAAAAGATGGGATGAGGAAAGGGAATTCCATTGTTTCCCTATAAAGTTTTCACTAAGAATGGATTCGACGCACCAACCCTAAGCCATTCACCCTCAAGATCGATCACTAGCTTTAGGCCAAATTAAAGAGGAGACAACAATGCCTCCTCGACCAAGGGTCGACCAAGGGTCCACAGAAAAGGTGATTTGAAATTACTGTTAAGCTCCATTGATTTTACACAAAAGCTACCTTGATTTATGGAATTGCAGCTTTTCTTAACTTATGGAAACCAACTGCAGTAGTTTCCTTAAGTTAATAAAATCAATTGCAATTACTAAATTTATAATTAGGAGCTACTAAAGTGGTCCATCACTTTGATCAGATCTCTACCTTGATTTGTGGTTTTTCTAACACATAGCTTTTAGAAGCTTGATGGAAGCTTAGCTATATGTTCATCTGTTTGGTCCCCAAGCTCATATCTCAATCCCCTTCAGTTCTACACCATCTAGCTAAGATAGCAGAGCTTGGAAGTGCCTTCAGAATTCTTGTGTTCTTGTGTTCTTTTTCTTTTGCTTGGATTGAAGCTGGAGTGCAGAAGAAGTAGCAGGCAAGTGGACTGTGGCCTTCATCAAAACATTACCAATGGCTGGAGGTAATCCGTATCCCTGGGCATTAAGTTTCAGTGATTCTTTTCAGTTCTTTCCGCATGCAGAATCACTGTTTAAGTTTATTAGTTTTCTAACAGTTGGTATCAGAGCCCTTTTACCTCTCCCTTGATGTGTGTTGGCCAAGAAACAAATTCTTATTTTTAGCATGGCCTATTAAGCATAACAGTCGATTCTTTCAAATTCCATTGTCGCATATCCATCTTTCTGTTGTTCTGTGGAGTGAATTGAATTCCGGTATCAAGCTGAATGTTTGTCGTGATAAAAGTTTTTTTATTTATTATTTTTTAAACCCCATGGCTCGGCTTCAATATTCTCACTCTGCCGCTGTCTGGAGAGGCGTTTTGAAAATGTATACTTTTCACTGCATGAAGCATTAGCATGGGGATTCTAAGCTGGTGCTTCTTCGATCAATGGAAAATATACGTGCAGTTTTTTTGTGAAGCCAACGCTAACACTGTTAGCATGCTTTTTAAACTGCAAATTGTTGTCTTCTACTGTCTATGGCGATAAAGATAATGAAAATTGGGGCAAAGGTGATATGGAATGGGTAGAATTGAAGGGCAGAGGGAACTGGTGCCGAAGTGGTTTGAAGGTTGATGAGTGCTTTTGATGAGTGATATAAATTAGTGGGTTTATGGATTTTGAGTTTATTCTCTGTTCTGTTACCATTCCTATGCACATATTCCACTATTGCAGCCCTCTTCCGGAGTTGCCTTGTTATTGTTAGCAACTCCATGATCTTGTTCCTTTTGTTCGCATCCTTTTCTATGGCATTGTCCTTATTTGTCATCTTGTCTTGTTTCGTCCTTCTTCAATCTCGATCCCGTCTTCAGTAATGTAGCATGTCACTTGTGCTGTCATCTCATTTCCGTGCATGCAGCCTGACTCCCTTTGTATGCACATCCTGCGTTTTCATATCTGCAAACACGTGTAAGAATATGTAAATTGACAGAGGTAAATAAAGGTTTGCCAAACCAAAACTATGGTGCAAAATATTTGCAAAATATGGTGCAGTAACGTTGCTCATGGCGTTTTCACCGCTGATTGACTTTAAGAATTCCCTTGTGAATAACAAATCCAATCGAATCTAAATTTATGGTTTTGTTTAGAAGCTTGATACGGAGTTTCCAGGTAGCTTGAATTTGTGAGATCGTGAATTGGCCGGTAGTTGCTTAACTTATGATCAGGGCGAAGTTGTTGGGTTTGCCTAAAGAAATTGCCTATGATGGAACTATAAGAGGGGTGTTAATTGCTCAGATCTCATTCCTCAGGGTGTTAGTGATATCTCAGGCTGAGCTACCGTTTTGACTTCCTCCTGGAAGAGCATAATATTGCATAAAGTAATAAATTATGTGCTAAAAGGAGCATTCAGGTAGCAACTATTAGAGGCACACTAGTGACAACGACGTTTACTTTAGTTACCCTTGTCGATTTGTCAAGATTATATGGGTTAATCGCCTTCCTGAACTATGTGAAGGTAAGATCCTGAAATCTCTTGCCTGAGCAGGGTTCAATTAGGTGATTTGCCTTGGCCCTTGACATGGCAAGGGATAACATTACCTTCTGGCAAAAGTAATAGTGGCTCTGGCAGGAATTTACCTGAGTGATTCTTGTGCCTTGTACTGGGTGCCTATCTTCGGCTACTTTCTCATCTGCTCCGGATTTTGTCGTAAATACACCTAGTGGTATTTACAGAATGTTGTTGTTATGTTGCCTATAAAATTTATACAAATGACTATAAAATTTAAGAGTTCAATGGATCTATATTAATGTCCATATTCCCTGAGACAGAATACTGTTGTAATGGCACCTAGTGTTTGCAAACAATAAATCAATACCGTAACTTTGAAAGGAATTATAGTGATTGGTTGTTTTTCAATTGGTTGGCATATCCAATATTGGAACTCAGATATGCAACGCAAGGGCTTTTCAACCTCAAGCTGTATATTGGATCTGATCGTAGATGGGCCTGCATGGCTGTTATTTATTTCCAATACTCCCATGAATGGATTTTAGGTCATGTCTATGACAATGCAGTGCTCATTTGTTTTACTTGTTGTAGACTGCAGGTTCCTTTTGATAGACAGAAGGCCATAATGTATATATAAATAAAATTTCAAATTTGCAGTTTTGTTTGCAAATTGTTTAGAGCCCATTTTGTAATTAATTTAAGAATTAGTCTTAAATAAATTATGGGACAGTTAGACTAAGGAATGTAAATTTGATTTTGCTGGAAAAATATTACAGTTATATGGAGTTTATTAAAATGTCATATTGACTTACTCCTTTCAGTAAACATTATTTTTCTCTCTAGTTAAGTTTTGTTTATGCAACAAAATAATGTCTAGTGATCCATATGATTTTAATTAATTAGAGAATAGCCACAACATCTTTAATTAAATAAAATTATATATTGATTGGCAAGATCACATAAATATTATTTAGACATTAAATTGTAATTCATTACACTGAATATAATAAATTTTATCCCACAGGAATTTTTATTATATTTATGTGATTAATTAGGATAAAATTTCATAACCTACCCACAGGAGTTATGAATTAATAAGTTTTATCATAAAGTTTTATTGAATCTGTTTGAATTGAAAATTTAGCCCACAGGCAATTTTCATGTCATTTGATTCAATTCTTTTTAGCATCATCATAAAGTTTTATTGAATCTGTTTGAATTGAAAATTTAGCCCACATGCAATTTTCATGTCATTTGATTCAATTCTTTTTAGCATGTTTTACATTGGTAAAACATGAAAGTTCATAAAGTTTTATTGAGTCTGTTTGAATTGAAAATTTAGCCCACAGGCAATTTTCATGTCATTTGATTCAATTCCTTTTTGCATGATTTACATTGGTAAAACATGAAAGTTATTAAGCCTCAATTTTAACATAAGCATGTGATCTTTTTGATGCAGCAGTACAACCTGCAAATTTCTCTGAAATTCGTTGTGACATTCCCGAACTTAAGGGAGACAACTACAAGATTTGGAAGGAGAGGATTCTCCTTCATTTAGGGTGGATGGACATAGATTATGCTATCAGGAAAGATGAACCATCGGCACTCACTAATACCAGCACTGCAGCAGACATCGCGCTTTATGAACGATGGGAGCGATCAAATCGTCTAAGCATGATGTTCATTAAGACTAAAATTTCAGCTGGTATTCGAGGTTCCGTTGATCAGCATGACAAGGTCCAAGACTTGTTGAAGGCCATTGATGAACAATTCGTCTCTTCAGACAAGGCACTAGCAAGCACCCTAATCATGAAGTTCTCATCCCTGAGGCTCACCAGTGTGAAAGGTGTGCGCGAACACATCATGCAGATGAGGGACACTGTGGCTCAATTAAAGAAACTCGAGGTTGAAATATCGGAGTCCTTCCTAGTGCACTACATCCTGAACACCCTTCCGCACCAATATGGACCTTTCAAAATCTCATACAACACACATAAGGATAAATGGTCAATTAATGAACTCATGACTATGTGTGTTCAAGAGGAAGAGAGACTGGTGATGGAACTGGGAGAGAGTGCAATGCTGGCAACACGTGGAAAGGGCAAATCTCAAGCCAATCAGAAAGGGAAAGGTAAAGCACCTCCCCAAGCTGATATCAAGAAGGTTTCCAAGTGTTTTTTCTGTAAGAAGAAGGGACACATAAAGAAGGAATGCGCCAAATATCAGAAATGGCTTGCAGACAAAGGGTTTGCAGAACCTAAGGAAGCCAGTGGGAAGTGAGCAAAGCATCTTATCAGGAAACAAGATGGGCTCGCATGTGGAAGCTATATGAATATGTTATTTAGCTTTAAGTAGTGGTTTTGTTTCGGAGTTAGAAAAGACTTTTTATGTTCCAAGTTTTTCTAGAAACTTGATCTCAGTTTCAAGGCTTGTACCTTTTGGATATTCCTTAAACTTTTCAGTAAAGAATCTTTCAGTCTATTCTATAAATCTGATTATGTTGGGAATGGTATTTTGTCTAAAATGGTCTTTACTGCATTAATTTACAAAACAATGTCACATATGATTCAATGCATGTTCTCACTGGCACTAAAAGACGATGGTTATTAACACTTCTTCATTAATAACACTTCGTCATTAATGATTGACAACACTTCTTCATTAATAACACATCTTCATTGATTCCCCTCTAATCATGGTGAGCAATTGGTTTGCAAGCTCAAGAAGTCATTATATGGTTTAAAACAAGCATCCCGCCAATGGTATTTGAAATTCCATAATGTAATTTCTTCTTTTGGTTTTGTAGAAAACATTATGGATCAATGTATATACCTAAAGGTTAGTGGGAGTAAAATTTGTTTTCTTGTTTTATATGTGGATGACCTTTTTGCTAGCAACCAATGATAAGGGTTTGCTACATGAGGTGAGACAATTCCTCTCTAAAAGTTTTGATATGAAGGATATGGGTGAGGCATCTTATGTCATTGGCATTAAGATCCATAGAGACAGATTTCGAGGCATCTTGGGTCTGTCATAGGAAACCTATATTAATAAAATTTTAGAGAGATTTCGGATGAAGGATTGTTCACCAAGTGCAGCTCCCATTGGGAATGTTGGGACGATATCAGAGTGATCCATGTTTAGACCACTGGAGAGCTGCAAAGAAAGTAATGAGGTACCTTCAAGGGACCAAAGACTACATGCTTATGTATATCCTGTTTGAGGCTGCTTTCCATGGTGTATGGCTTAAGAATTTCATTTCTGGGCTTAGAATTATGGATTCTATCTCTAAGCCATTGAGAATATATTGTGATAATTCAGTTGCTGGTTTTATGGCTAAAAAAGTGGGAGTCGAAATAAACGCATCGACATTAAGTATTTAGCTATAAGGGAACGTGTTAAAGAAAAGAAAGTGGTCATTGAGCACGTCAGCACTGAGTTAATGATTGCTGATCCTTTGACTAAGGACATGCCACTGTTTAAATTCAAGGATCATGTATTGAATATGGGACTTGGTTCCATTATGCAGTTTTTCATTGTATGGACAATGTTAATGAAATTCTTAATTATTGTGATGTTCTTTCTCATATTTATGTGCACCTTAAGTTGATTTGAGAAAATTCATTTAAGAAGGACCAAGAATAAACATAAGGTTTATTCATTAAGAAATTGTTGCCACATAAATTAGAATAAGAATAAATGCATAGTAATACATGGAAGATAATACTCGTCATTAGAGGACTTATCGCCATGATTCATGTATCTATTACTTAATAAAGATTGTCAATGGTTTTTGAGACATTAAGTTTGGAAGTATGGACCAAGTGGGAGAATGTTAAGCTCCATTGATTTTACACAAAAGCTACCTTGATTTATGGAATTGCAGCCTTTCTTAACTTATGGAAACCAACTGCAGTAGTTTCCTTAAGTTAAGAAAATCAACTGCAATTACTAAATTTATAATTAGGAGCTACTAAAGTGGTCCATCACTTTGATCTGATCTCTACCTTGATTTGTGGTTTTTCTAACACATAGCTTTTAGAAGCTTGATGGAAGCTTAGCTATATGTTCATCTGTTTGGTCCCCAAGCTCATATCTCAATCCCCTTCAGTTCTACACCATCTAGCTGAGATAGCAGAGCTTGGAAGTGCCTTCAGAATTCTTGTGTTCTTGTGTTCTTTTTCTTTTGCTTGGATTGAAGCTGGAGTGCAGAAGAAGTAGCAGGCAGGTGGACTGTGGCCTTCATCAAAACATTACCAATGGCTGGAGGTAATCCGTATCCCTGGGCATTAAGTTTCAGTGATTCTTTTCAGTTCTTTCCGCATGCAGAATCGCTGTTTAAGTTTATTAGTTTTCTAACAATTACTTGTCATATCATTCCAAGAGTTATAAGAAAGTGATACCATGTTAGGATCGATAGGAGCGAATATAAGATCGACAGGATTGAGTGCTGTTGTTTTTCATTCTGCTGACAGAGGGTTATTATATGGTTTTATAAATGTCGGCTATCTCAAATTAGTTGCCATTCCTTATTAAAGCTTTATTCCATGAGTTCGTAGACTCTCTATATAAATCAGTTCATGAGTGCGTAGTTTGCGCATCGAAAGAACCTTTTGTCTTTGCGTTAACGTTGGCGGGGATCATGACAGGACGATATATTTGGCAAGACCCTGCAAGAGATGATAAGGAGTTGGATTCTTTCTCAAGAACATACAAACTTTTATTGTTTGTTAAAATTTGTTTTTGTCGGGAGCAAGTTTCAAAATTATTTTTCATCGCCTTAGAATGTTATAGCATATTCTTCTCATGAACTCTCTGTGCCGCTCTATGTTTTTGGTTCAGGTTCTAACTTTGTTTGTATTTGATTCTCCACTACTTTTTCTTGTGTTGTCTCTGGCATAGATGTTTTAGCTCCCAATTGTTAATTGTTTTAGCTCGTAAATTGTCTATAGCTTCTTATGTTGAAGTTACGTTCGGTTTGTCAATATAGAAGGGAGGAGGTTACAGGGAGCTCTCTTCAGTCCAAAGAATGGCCATGGGATGATTCAACTGCTGGTTCATGGACTTTATTATCTTGTAATGCTCTAGGGTCTGTATTCTTCGAAAGATACTGTGTGCATGACACGGGAGTCGTATTGCTACTACTCTTCTTTTACTTGGAATGAAGAGAGCTCCCAGAAGGTCTATTAACTATTTAAATTTTAGAGTTGATGAAATTATATTTTGTTAGTTCTTATCTGGAAGCAGATTTAATCATATCAGTTGTGCTCTGAATAGCTATAAATCTGTATGCTTGCCAACCGCGAATAAAAGAATTGTATGAATGCTTCCAGAAGCTTTTTAAGATTTTTGCTTACTCGTAAGATTTATTACACGACGTTATACTAACAACTTTACAGGCCAAGCTAGCAAGTTCGGGATGGTTGCTCAAGAAGCAAAGCGATATCCAAAATTTTGCACACCGTTACAACAAACTGATGCTGTGCATGTGCCAGAATGGACATGACCACGAATGGCCAGTAATCAACAACAATCAGATATAAGAAACATTAGGACGTACTGCTTTCTTGTGATTAGAGACGAGAGAAATTGTGTCATGGATCCAATGCATTATAAGTTGTTCTACTTTTCAAGAGCTTATAGTACATATCAATTCTTCTTTTCACGCTAAAACAATCTGTTTTATGTTATAGCAATATTATGAAGCCTTATGCTCTGATTTTGTATTCAATCAAATGGTGCTATACAAATTTCGGCAAATTTTTTATAAATGCAAACGTGGCTTACAAATTCGTTTTTCCGCGCTAAACAATATGATCTTCTTCATTGGGGCTTTTCATTATTAAAAATTATGAAGCATTTTCATTATTGCATATGATGAAGCATTATATTTCGAATTTATGTTCATTGAAAAGTGTTGCTATTAGTTTAAAAAAACTTTCCAGCCACCTCTAGGGTAAAAGACGATCTGCCCGGGCGCTACCTAATGGCTTCTTAGGCCCCGATCCAATAATCCGCGTCTGGGGACCTGGATACCATTCAAGCTCTGTGCCCCTCGTTTCGTCACTCTCTCCGGCCACGCATTTCCACTTTGCAGTTGACATTGGTCGAACCTGCGCCTCTCGCAACACTCCGCCAGCTTGTAAGGGAAATGTTATAGTGTTTCTCTCCCTCTGGAAATAGGAACCGTCAACCCCTTCGAAGCTAGTCTGACATGACACATGGCATGCTTCGCCTTGCTTGACCAACCACAAACCCTTCACCGTCAAACGTACATAAACAAGGCCAAACCATCTTTCAAGCATGTGGTACTTTAGGCAGTCCAGCGGTATTTAACAATCACCGACCGAATAAATCTCTGACTCCGTCATACTAGTGAGAGGATATCCAAATCTAACCTTCAAACTTCTTTGAGATGCAACCATAGCCCATCTTCTTTTGTTAAAAGAAATGTCAATTTAAATAATAGCAAATCTACATCATACAAGTAATACAATATGTAATGGTGCAATAAAAAAGAACCCAATAGAGTATGCAAAGGAAGAATTAAAGAGAATGCACATCTACATATTTAATGGCTTCATGCGTGCCTTCTCCTTCCATTTTTATGCTTATGAACATTCAAATTTAAATTTTATTAACTATCGAAAACAAATTTGGAATATACCTCTACCATACGGATTTTTTTATATTTTATATTTTTAATGGAAATGAATTAGGTCTAAGATTATATCTTTTAATAATTTTTTTATTATTATTATTTTTTATATAGATTCCACAATGTTACATATGTTAAATTGATTTCTTCCTCCCTTCAAAGAGTCTACATATATATAGAGAGAAAGAGAGATAGATACATAATCATCACCAAATTCCTTAAGTCAACAATATGACAATCTAGATACTAATGATAAAATATGTAATGGATAAATCAAACTTCTTTAAAATAAAATGAACATCTAGGTATTTGATGGTTTACTATCTTCCTTCTATTTCCATTTTTATGGTTTTAGTTATATTTACCAGCTTTGAATTAGAATTCAAATTCATATTCGATTACATATGGGGAAAATTTTAGGGTCACCTTAAACCATAGAAAATTTTAGAGTAGATAACTTTAAAAGTTTCCATTACGTTATACATGTTGATTTAATTTCAAAAAACGTCATAGTGGAAGATGCATTTCGTGCTCCGTCTCAATGCTTTCAGAGTTCAGAAAGTGGAGGAATTGACTCACAAGATATTTTTTTGTTGACAGGACCGAAATTGGAAATTTTAGGTCTAAAACCTTATGACATCCATTTTGAGACAATAATGGCATTTTTTGGGGGATAAAACATTGTCACTTAACTGCCACACATTTTTCTGTTGTTATATACGAAAGTATCTTTCAAGAATCACCTAAATAAGTGTTTGTATCAATTTTTTTTTATCATTCTGAGGATAACTTTATTGTTTTGACCACCATAATTTGAGAGGATTCTATGTGAGCATGATTATACATCGAAAATGGGATAGCCACATTACCAATATTAAAGAAAATCTAGAAGAATGCACCTTGTAACTCTAGTTAAGAGTTGAAGGAGCCAAACCTAAATACTAGTAAGTTATTACACTATGTTATAACTAGGCTACTAGGAGGAAAACTAATTTTTTTCTATTCAAGTACATTTTGCTCAACACATGAATAGAGTAGTCGAAATTGGATAAGGAGAGAAAAATCATAGTGGATTTTTTCAATATGGCATCCCATGGGCCATAAGACTTATTTCTTTGTACTTGCATCCATTCTCTATTATGGGAAACAAAGCAAAGTAACCTCAACTTCCACCTGGGTTTTCCTGCTGAAGGGGTTTCCACGGGGTATTTCTTGTGTTCTTACGGTTTTAAGTGCTTCTATATTTTTTTGTTCTCTATTTTGCACATTTTACATATTGCATGCATGAAACAACAACTTAATAAATCCATAAGTCTATTGAAAAGTTATCTACATGCAATAAATATGAGATATTTAAGTGTAATTATGTCATATCTATTATAACAAATTGTATAGTGGAATATCAATGGAAATTTATGTATCATATTGGTATTGAAGCAGGCTTCTTTGGGTATATTGTGTGGAGCTGTAAGGGATCTAGATCAATTAAGATAAAATTCACAAAGCTCTAGTGATGCCTGATGAATCTATGAATAACCCTCATGTCACACACATGAGAGGTTTACACAACTAGAAGCACAAGTCATCAACATGAATCCTAATAAGACACTCCTCATGGAATCTTTGAGAAATAAGCTTAGGTTATTTAGAGAATATGGGGGTTCTAGCATAGAGGTTCAATAACATGGGAGATTAAGAGATTGGGAAGAAACATAGTCAAAGAAATTATCTAAAAAAGATCAATGTTTTTAAGTGAAGCGAACCATTCATAGTCCCTATTCAAAATGGAAGCGAAGGTTTAAATCAAGCCATATTAATGTGAGATTGGTGCTAAGAAACTAGGTCATTGGTTGCAACAAATACAAATTTATTTTAGTGTTCGTCATATAGAGGAAGAATAGAATATTTTTTCTGTTGGACATAAATTAGAGGATTGTGCCTTGGCCTAGTGGGAAATCCACACAAATATCTTGAGGTTCGAGGGATATCTTCCTATAACTAAGTGGGAGGAGTTCAAAACCCTCATAAAGTCACAATTTTACCAAATCAATTATGGGGTTGGCCAATGGAGCCGGTGGCATTACATCGAGCAGAAGCACGGGAAAAGTATATAGGAGTAAACCAAAAAATTCAAAAACATGATTGTTATGTTCGGCATTTGTCCACTGAACCAAAATGAACACCTCTAAATAGCCATTTGTGGAAGCACTTTATTTTTCTTAAACCCATATCGAAGCCCTGCAATAGTTCTTGGTTGAGTTACTAGTCCTAGAGCCAAGTTGGAATAAATTCTTTAGATCCCTAGACAACTTGGGTAGAGACAGATCTAGCGATGATTAGTGATGTCCGGCATGAGGTGGAAGCACTGGTTTATGGATGAGGTGGTTTGGCCTCTAGAAGCCATGGTTTGGTTTTGGTCAGCGTATGTCATGAGATCCCACATTCATGATTGGAATATTTCATAAGGGTGATTGGCTGAAAGAGAGATTTGGTTGAGCCCAATCTATTGTCAAGTGGTACGTGTAAGTCTTGACTTGGTTGGATTTTCATATGTTAATAAGAGAAATTTTACTCTTGTACCTCATCATTATTTATACTTTTTGTTATGTGGCTTTGATGGATGTTCTATCATTGTTATGGTTTGGTTATATGTTGGTTGTAAGAATGGTTTTGTGAGAAATTTTAGTTGTGGCTCTTAACATATTTTAAGTAGAAAGTGAAGGGTTATTGAATGCATGACCTAATATATGTTTTTTCAACTATTATGAGAGGAAAATATACCTTATTTATTATTCTAAATAAGTATGAGACCCCTATGTTTAGTTATATAATTATGACATGTAAATTACATGTTCATGATGTGTATAACAATATTTATGTCATCGTTAGAATGGATCATGTTAAGTCCTTGATAAAGATTTTAATTAAATGCTTTTTCTTATTCTCACTTATCATTTATGAGATTTTCATTAAGTTCTAGGTAGAGGACTAGATCCTAGCCCTGTGAAAGTGGCTCATATCTCATGGTCGCTGGCACAAAAATAAGTAATATAGTCCAGATTTTCTGGGAAGTAGGCTCATGTGAGCGATTAGAGAGTTGCAGTCACTAGATTTCCTTGTTATGGGAGTGACCAGGAGTATAGATCTTTAAAAAATCAAGCTAACTCAGGGTTTGGGCATGTGGAGTGGATTTTTGGCTCCCTGGGGTTCAGTAGCACCTGAGGAAAGTCAATATGGTTTTAGTCCATTGATTCCATTTCCTTAACTATAGTTAGGAGGTTGAGTCACATCATAGTAACTCCTTGTCACATATTTACCCCAGTGAACCAATGAAGTTGGTTAAGTATGAGAGGAGGATGGTTACAATATGAAGGGACATTACTAACTATTTATGGTAGTTGACATGTTTAGCAAGATGTTTGTTTTGATGCACTGTCAAAAAATGATCAATGATTAATATGTATCGAACTTGTCCTTTGGACAATTTTGGGTGCATTTTGGGATACCAATGAGCATCATTTTAGTTAGGGATACAATATTTCTCAATGCATTTTAGAATACATTGTGGGATAATTTGGACACGAATTTAAATGGTTATAAAGCATTCCATCCATTGATAGATGGGAAGGCACATGTAGTGAATAGGACTTTGGTGCAACTTATAATTGGTTAAAACTAGAAGAATCCAAAGATTTGGGATGAAAATATGACATATATATGACTCTTGTGATAAGGTAGTCCACATTCTATTGGTTATTCCCCATTCTAAACATGTTTTGGATATTTTGCACCTTTTCCTTCGGATATCACATAAGGGTAGGAAGGAGGAGTGAGGGAGGATGTTATAAGGGATTCCTTAAGGGTATGTAAATTTGTATACATGTACATGAGACACTGAATAAGTCATAGGAAAAATATATGTCTATGCATGATAAAAAAAGAACAAATAATGTCTTCAATGTGTGAGATAGAATATGGTTACATTTAGCAATGAGAGGCCATAGCGCCTTGATAAGAAAATCAATGCTATACAATCTTTTCATTTTGAGATACTGGAAAAAGTGGGAGATAACAATGATAGACTCAATCTACCTCCATACATGCATGTTTACCCACTCATGAATGTAGACAATATGAAACTATGTAATGTACCTCTAATTTACACACTAAAAAAATTTGAAATGATTGTTAACTCTACTTAATCTAATGTTGCCATATGGTCAAATGTTTAGCTCGCCATTTCATAATGAGTTCATATTTCCATGAATAATTTATTAAATCTTTTCTTATTGATAACATGGCCATAGAAGTTATGTTTCCTTTTAGATTCATTTCTTTCCATTTCTGAAAAGGATTAATCATATGTATAAATGAGATTCAGACCTTTAACCTTGGAAACCAAATCAACTAGACGATCTTTAAATGTCCATAATATGTTAAGAATTTCCTTTGAAATAAAAAAATAGGTCTCGGGATAAATCAACACTGCATCACCTTGCAGCTAACTGAACTTGAAACATACCTCACATTACTCATTCTTATGATTTAGTTAAACTATCAAGAAAAATACCTTTTTATATGATCCCTCGGCCATAGGCATAGGTAGTTATACTAATATACCTTTTCTACATTTAATATATAAAAATATTAAGTTGCAACCTTTTTGAATTAAACAAGCAACCTCTTGTTCACTAGTCAAATGCATAGCCGATATGGCATGGAACATTTCCATGTAACATAACTCAAGTTCTAAATATGTGGGTCCTTTGTCGATGTGTCTAAGATATAGATTGTGGTATTGATTTATCAATGTAATGAAGTCACATATGGCCAAATTCCATGTTTTCAGGGTAATCAACAACATTGGCAGCCTTTGTAGAGTTTTCCATTGGCATTGAGCTATTTGCAAGATATGATGTTATTAGAGACAAGGGGGCTAAGAATCCCTATGCTTGGTAGGAAACTCATGGGGAAACATGCCCTCCTCTGCAACAGTTAGCCATGAGGCTCCTCTCTTAGATCACTTCATCCTCTTGTTACAAGAGGAATTAAAGCACATATGAGAATATGTATAGTTTGAAGTAGAGTAGGCTTGAGATCTCCAGGGAAGAGAAAATGGTTTATGTGCATGCCAACTTTCATCTTATTTATAGGTTGACAGAGGAGTGGTTGAAGGGAAAGACAAACATTCCTAATGATATGGGTCTGGACAACGATGATGAGTGCGTAATGGAAAACTAGATCTTAATGATGTAGTGCTAGAGCTTGTCACTTTTGATGATGGTGATACTATTGAGGGGTCTTCCTCCACACCAGAAAATGCAAAGATTACATTGGATACAAATGAGGAGGACGATAAATAGAACAATGGTGGTATTGATGTTGATTTTTATGTGGATGAGCTATAGCCATAGCCTATAGCATGCTAGAAGTAGCGTATGATATTCTTCCTTCCAAAGATATGGTTCCAAGTTCTAATGTAATACAATTTGATTTTGATGACTTAAAATTTGCAGTTTATGGTTAATTTTTTGTATTTCTGTAATGTGAATTTATCATCATTAAAGTGACATCAGAGAGGAGTGTCATGGCTAATTTTTATAGAGGATGGCATGCTACCCCATGAGTTTCAAAAAAATAGTAGGGATTCTTAACCACGTTGTTTCTAATAACATCATAGCCTACAAATCACCTAGTGCCAATGGAAGACTCTACAAAGAAATCCAAAAAAGTAGGGGTCTATGCATCAAAGGTATTGCAAATATGGATCTCAAGTGAATCCACTCCCTAGTGCTACACACAAGCATATTTATTCACTTCTATTCTATTCTTGACAATCCATCGGTTGAGCTATTGTTGCAAAGGTTAATAAACACCACCAATCTCAACCCATAATTGATGCTACATATATGGAAATTGACCATTCACACATCATATATGCACTCATGCAGTGCTTCCTTGAGCTTAAGTCCATTGTGGATTCCCAAAGTATTTTGGGAATCAATGGACATGGGCAAGGTCAATTATTTGACCTCAGCCATATTCGTCAGATCCTAGATCCCCATTCATTATCTACTTGATCCCATAACTATTGTCATTATTTAGTTGATCCCTAACTCAAATTTGATCCCGACTACTGTGACCCAATTTTGTTGTTCCATGATCCACAACATTGTTTCCATAGGGAATGAATACTGCAGTCTAAATGTGGTCATCCTTCTAAAACTCTTCTTGAATTTCATTATAAATGAAGCACATGAGCTCATTTACCATTAATCAGAGATATAGTCTGAGGTGATGTTTGATAGATGGTATGGATAAAACCATAAGGGAAATGTTGGGGAGGGGGGGGTCCCTAGTGGTTTTCGAAAACACTAAGGGGGGATGTAGAATGGTTATGCTGCTTTCATTCCATGAAAATTTTCACTAACAGACAAAGTGAAGAACGCCCCCCCCCCCCCCCTCCCAACAAATCCATTAAACATCGAGCATGTGGGGTGGGGGGGGGGTTGAAATGGATAATAGTCATCGATATTTCTCTAATAAATTGTTCATTTCTTTTAATTATGCACAATCCACTCTCGGACTCAGCTCTAAAATATTCCATTTAGCTCCATTTGATAACCCTTTGGCTTTAAGACCTGACAAAAGATTTTCAAGAAGGAAAATCATGACATCAATATCAAACAATCAATTCTTTTGTCGTCATTGTAAAAGAATGAAAGGGCGAGCAAGCCACATAAACTTGCTTGATCCAAATGGCTTCTAATTTGTCTTTTAATTATATTGAGGAGGAGGTCATGACATTGAGCATGATAGATGTTATAATTAACCATGAAACAAAACTCAAATGGATTACCCTTTTGTAGCACTCACCACCTTGTTAAGGAGTAAGAGTCAATACAATATACACAACGTATCATTGCTCCAATTCTAGTACTATCAATGATGGAGAAAAACCAACACGTTTGAGCCTGAGTCGAGTTAAGAACTCATCATCTCTCACCATATTTCTCATATATCCCATCAGAGAGCTTTGGGCATAATGTTTAGGGATCGCTTGCTTACATCGTGCCCCACACACCTAGCTTTCATGATAATCAACACTTTATAAAACATATGAATGATTATGGTAGTTAACTCTTTTTCCCACCATGAATTTGGAGAAGGAAGATTTTTAGGCCTTGATGAGAAAATCACAAACCTATTGGTTGTAATCTATTCTCCATATTAATCAAACCATTGTACTATAGATGAGATAAACATGTTGATATTTGTTCATTGAATGAATTTCAGGCTATTCCCCCAATGCATCTAGTGATAATCTTTTGGCCTCTATAAATGGTAATGGATTCTAGTAGCTATGGAGAAAAGTGATTGAGTTTTAGGGGTTCTTACAGACTATTTCATTGAGACAAGATTCTACGTAGGTTTCAAAGCTCCCTTATCCACAGTACTATATCATTTCCAAGTACCTTGCAACAAATATAAAGAGTCCCACGTTTAAGACTCTAATTTCTAGGTTTATGTAACAACCCCAGGTTAAGTTTCTATGTAAATAAAATAATACCAAGGTCATGGGACAGGTATTCGAAGATAAATGGAGGGAAAAAATATGTTAGGGGGGTCCCTAGTGGTTTTCGAAAACACTAAGGGGGGATGTAGAATGGTTATGTTGCTTTCATTCCATGAAAATTTTCACTAACAGACAAAGTGAAGAACCCCCCCCCCCCAACAAATCCATTAAACATCGAGCATGTGGGGGGGGGGGGGGGGGGGGGGGGTGTTGAAATGGATAATAGTCATCGATATTTCTCTAATAAATTGTTCATTTCTTTTAATTATGCACAATCCACTCTCGGACTCAGCTCTAAAATATTCCATTTAGCTCCATTTGATAACCCTTTGGCTTTAAGACCTGACAAAAGATTTTCAAGAAGGAAAATCATGACATCAATATCAAACAATCAATTCTTTTGTCGTCATTGTAAAAGAATGAAAGGGCGAGCAAGCCACATAAACTTGCTTGATCCAAATGGCTTCTAATTTGTCTTTTAATTATATTGAGGAGGAGGTCATGACATTGAGCATGATAGATGTTATAATTAACCATGAAACAAAACTCAAATGGATTACCCTTTTGTAGCACTCACCACCTTGTTAAGGAGTAAGAGTCAATACAATATACACAACGTATCATTGCTCCAATTCTAGTACTATCAATGATGGAGAAAAACCAACACGTTTGAGCCTGAGTCGAGTTAAGAACTCATCATCTCTCACCATATTTCTCATATATCCCATCAGAGAGCTTTGGGCATAATGTTTAGGGATCGCTTGCTTACATCGTGCCCCACACACCTAGCTTTCATGATAATCAACACTTTATAAAACATATGAATGATTATGGTAGTTAACTCTTTTTCCCACCATGAATTTGGAGAAGGAAGATTTTTAGGCCTTGATGAGAAAATCACAAACCTATTGGTTGTAATCTATTCTCCATATTAATCAAACCATTGTACTATAGATGAGATAAACATGTTGATCTTTGTTCATTGAATGAATTTCAGGCTATTCCCCCAATGCATCTAGTGATAATCTTTTGGCCTCTATAAATGGTAATGGATTCTAGTAGCTATGGAGAAGAGTGATTGAGTTTTAGGGGTTCTTACAGACTATTTCATTGAGACAAGATTCTACATAGGTTTCAAAGCTCCCTTATCCACAGTACTATATCATTTCCAAGTACCTTGCAACAAATATAAAGAGTCCCACGTTTAAGACTCTAATTTCTAGGTTTATGTAACAACCCCAGGTTAAGTTTCTATGTAAATAAAATAATACCAAGGTCATGGGACAGGTATTCGAAGATAAATGGAGGGAAAAAATATGTTAGGAATCACTTATGTTTTATTATTGGCCATGGACAGTGGCATTGCAATTGGAAAAGGAAAAGGGAAATAAATGGCAATTCAATAGAAGAAATAAAGGAGAACAGGAGAAAAGGAAGATGAAGGGAGAGGAATATACATGGAAGGAAAAGTAAAAAAAAAAGGAAAAGAGAACGTTCACACACACTCTTGGACATTCTAGAATTCACTTAGAGGAGAAGATCAAGAGAGGGAGAACAAGCACTTGGACACAAGCAAGACACAAGGAAGCAAGAAAGGGAGCAAAAGAGAAGTTTGGACAACAACAAGGAAGGGCAAAAAATATATGTGGATTGCAAGTAGCAGTGTGCATGTATGATTTAGCATGTTGGTATATGCATTGGTTTATTAGTCATGCTTGTTGTAATTTGAATTGTATTTGTTTGCATTAACAATGATGTACATCCTTGCCTTCACCATTTTCTAGATAGCCATGATGCTATGTTCCTTGTTTTGGTTAAGCTTTAGATTGGTGGTAGATTTTGGATCCCGGTTGAGGTGGTATTGGGAAAATTTCCACGGGTTGAGGGTGGAAATGGTTTTTTACGAGCTCTTGAGAGGTGGGTGGAGATAGGAAAATTCCTCTCGGTATGGTGAAGAAAGTCTAAGGCATCCAATCTTGTCAATTTTTGATGATTTATGGATGAGTTTGAGGGTTGTGGTGGTTTAGCCTCTGGAAGCCATGGTTGGTTCGGTTTTGGTTTAACCCATGTGATCACACATTCATTCCTAGAAAATGGAACTCGGGTGATTGGCTAAAAGAGAAATTTGGTTCATCCTAATCTATGGTTGAGTGGTATGTGTTATTTCTTATTAAGATTAATAAGCACATGTATTGGTTATTGTGTTTACTTTATGACTAGTTTGTCATGGCTTATTTCTTGTTAAATGCCAGTTATATGCATGGTTACATGATGTGCTATTGGTATGGATCTTGGTTATGATTCAACGATTTATTGAATGGTTATATCAATGCATTAGCTAACTAGTGTTTGATACAACTAGCCTGAGAGGGTGGTAAGCCTTATAGATGATTCTTCGATGAAACTAAGGAAACAATGAACGAATATGCATTCATGATATGTTTGTCTAAATGTCTATAGTGTGTCTGGCATGTTTGGGAAAGATCTTAGCCTAAGTGTAGATTATGTATACTTGTGATTATTATTGGAAGAGTTTTAGAGAGTTCTGGGATATTCTAAGTATTGTCTTATAGGCTAGCACTGAAATTCAGGCACTAAATGCACGACCACAAGCACAAAACTAGGGATTTTCAGTTGTAGCCATGCAGAGGACGAATTGTGCACGTAGTTGGAGTCTTCTAGTTGGATGGACATATTGGCGTGAATGGAGTTGGGTTATAAAGTCAAGAAAAAATAAAGTTCCAACTCAAGGAAGGATCAACAGTGAGTGTTCTCTCACATATGGGTGATCAGGTGTCCCTGGGTGGTTGCAGTAAAGTTTCAAGACATTAGGCCCCGCTTCCATAATTGGAACTTAGCTACTGGGTCATGCATAGTAACACTCAGCGCATAGCTACCCTTGAGAGATTGTAAAAGAGGGTCAATGTGCGGTGGGGTGTTACAGTTTATACCTTAACACAACCTTTTTATCAGTTCAAAGGCATATCCTCCTCCCATAATTCCTTGGAAATTGACTCTTCCATCTTTCAGCTTTGCCAAAAAAAAAAAATCATATTCAGTCACTTTGAGACACAAGGGGGAACTGAATGAAGGTTGGAGGAGATTAACAATTTTTGAAGAAATATTGCTAATAAAAGGGTCATAAAATTTTAAAATTTTACTAAGAATTTTTTGGTACAATAGGGAGATTTCATTAGAAGGATAGGTTCCAAGAAATGCTATATGGTACACTCGAGAGAAGGTGAAAAAGAAAATTTACTCAATTCATTTGGTAGAAGATTTGGTGAATGAAAAGCCTCCCAAAATAGGTAGGTATGATCTAGATTGGAGCATTATATTACTTTTGATCAATTTTAATTCTTTTAGAGTGGAAAGTGGAGGAATCAAGTGACATGATCATTTTTATCGGTGGGAGCTAGTATGGGAAGTTGAGGTTTGTAACCTTCTAAGAGCCATTTTGTTAGGCACCTATACTACTAGTGTAACCCCTTATTGTTATTAGTACAACCCCATTATTATATTGATGTACCCATGTAGTGCCCATATTGTTACTATTGTGCCCCATAGAAGCCCACTATTGTTATTATTGTGCCCTTACGTTATTATTGTTATGTCGGCTCTGATTATATTATGAACCTTTATACTCCTATATATAGAAAGGAGGTCTTTTCATTTGTAACATCCAAGAATTGTTCTTTTGTGTAATGTAAAGGAGGTTGCCCCCTCAAAGAGGCTAAACTCTAAGGCATTCAACTATCTTCTCTATCTTTTTGTGAGTTGGTTTCATAACATTTGGTATCAGAGCTTTGGATTCTAGGGTTTTGCTGCTCCAAATAGGTCATTGTGGAATTTTCACTATAACTTTTTTCTGCGACGTTTCAGAAGCGAAAACAAAAACCCATTTGAGACAAAGTCGCACTGAACCTCGGATCCGAATTTCAAAGCTTTTCGTCCAATATTTTTGGAGATATGATTTGAGGAATTTGGTGTTTTTTGTAGACTCCTGAACTACATTCCAAACAGTTGACCTAGGGAAAATCGTCATAACTTTTGTTTTGAGCATCAGATTGAAATTTCATAAGAAGTTATAGAAAAAGGATGGATTGTATTTTCCTATGTATATTTTTCAGATCCTAAGGTTAATAAAGTGACACAGGGAACTTCATAGAAGTTCACTCTTCTGAAAAGGTCTATAATCAAGTCACCGTGGGAGATTGTACATAATTCTTTCTTGGAGAATCTAAATTCAATCAGACTGGTGGCATTGGAAAGAGGACGCAAAGGGCTACTGCAGGTCATGATTTTAGAACTGGAAGATCCGAAATTATAGAGTTACAGTCATTTTAAGATCGAGCTCCTAAAATCAAGAAAAAGCAAGATGCAGAAGTTTGATGGAAAAGATTCGGTAAATTGGATACTACAGATGGAGAAATATTTTGATCTACATGGTGTGCCATTGTTACAAACGGTATGTATTGCATCTAATTATTTAGAACCGAATCGATTTGTATGGTATAAAGGGCTTTATTCTTGTAGGCCACTTGTCACGTGGTCAATTTTCACAGAGCAAATGATAGCAGATTATGAGGATACAAAGAGAAACTCCTTCTTTAGCCAATTGATAAATCTCAAACAAAAGGGTTCAATGGAAGAGCACATTGCTGACTTTCAAAAATTGAATAGAAAGGTGAATTATATTCCAAAGAACCAAAGGATTGATGTCTTCATAGGGAATTTAAAGGATAATGTTCAACATGAGGTTTGTTTTTGGGAACCTGATTCATTAGACGAGGCATTCGAGTTGGCAAGAAAAATTGAAAGCGAAATTATGAAAACAAGGAATCCCACCACTCTTGACTATAATTATGGAAGTGTTTTTTCTCCTATCCTTCCACAACCTACAAGGCTTACACCACAACAATTGGAAGAAAAAAGAGAAAAAGGGCTTTGTCACAGTTGTGATAGAAAATGCACTAAAGGTCATAATTGTGCTGAGAAGAAATTATTTTACATAGAGTATGAAGAAGAGGAAGAAAAGGATCAAGAAACATCAAAAGAAGAGGATATACGCCAGGACCCAACCCTAGAGAAAGAAGAAATGAATCAGACCATATCTTGTAAAACATTGGAAAGAATTACCACTCCTCAAACTCTCAAGATGGAAGGACATATCAAGAAGAAAAAGGTGCAAGAAGTGAAATATCACATCGAGAAAGAAGAAATGAATCCAACCATATTTTGTAATTCATTGGTCAGAATTACCACTCCTAAAACTATCAAGATAGAAGGACATATCAAGAAGAAAAATGTTCAAGAAGTGAAAGATCACATCAAGCATCAAGAAATGAATCCGACCATATCTTGTAAAGGATTGGAAGAAATTACCACTCCTCAAACTCTAAAGATAGAAGGACATATCAAGAAGAAAAAGGTTCAAGCAGTGAAATATCACATCGAGCATCAACAACAAGTTCCCC
Source organism: Pinus tabuliformis (assembly GCA_031772625.1). Lineage (NCBI taxonomy): Eukaryota > Viridiplantae > Streptophyta > Pinopsida > Pinales > Pinaceae > Pinus > Pinus tabuliformis. The sequence continues at coordinate 777,118,789 of CM062812.1, read as the reverse complement.
AACTTTTAAAGGATAATGCCACTTTGGTGAAAAATTGAATGAAACAACAAGTAGATCAACATCGTAGTGAAAAATGTTTTGATGTAGGTGATTGGGTATTTTTACTGCTACATCTCAAGCAAGCTATTTATGAGAAGGAAATGTTAGCAATACTACATGCACATAAGAAATTTCGACCTTACCGAATGGGAAGACACTTCAAGGTAAAGATGGATCATGATAGTCTTAAATACTTTTTAGAACAACTATTATCTTTAGAAGAATAGAAAAAATGTGTCACAAATATGTTGGTTTATGACTTTGACATCATCTATAGAAAATGGAAGAAAAATTTTGTTGTAGATGCACTCTCAAGAAAGGATGAGGATGTGGAAGCATTGTTTTGTGTTATTTTTATTATCCAACCAGATTGGATAAATGAAGCAAGGGATGAATGGAAAAAGGACGAAGAAGTATGGCCACTTATTCAAAAGTTGCAAATGATCCCAACTCAAACAATATTTCCAGAAATTGAAGAGGAAGGAAAAATCATATTGGAACATGGAGTAGTCACATAAACAAGAACCCAACAACTATGAAATCGATCAATTTCAGACTATCTCATCAAGTGGAAGAACTTACCCACTGAAGATTCCACATGGGAGGACAAGAATTTTATACAGAAGCATCAGGAACTACTCAATCGTTGAGGACAACACTTTTTGAAGGAGAGGGGCATGTTAGGCCCCTATACTACTAGTGTAACCCTTTATTGTTATTAGTACAACCCCCTTATTATATTGATGTACCCATGTAGTGCCAATATTGTTACTATTGTGCCCTATAGAAGCCCACTATTGTTATTAATGTGCCCTTACATTATTATTGTTATGTCGGATCTCATTATATTATGACCCCTTAGACTCATATATATAGAAAGGAGGTCTTTTCATTTATAACATCCAATAATTGTTCTTTTGTGTAATATAAAGGAGGTTGCCCTTTCGAAGAGGCTGAATTCTAAGGCGATCAACTATCTTTCCTATCTTTTTGTGAGCTGGTTTCATAACATATTTGAGGCATTAAACAAAGTTTCTTGGGGCTCAATATTTTTCCTTAAGAATTACACTTTTTTTCATATTCTACAGACAAAAAGTTTTCCAATGACCTAGAAATCACCTTAATCAGAATCTATATGTTAACGTTATGCCACTTAGAAATTGACCTTCTTAGTTTTACCACCATTATTCATTGAAAGGGGCTAGCCACATGACAATAATGAATAAGACTCTAGAATAGTCCATATTGTAACTCTAGTCAAGAGTTAAAAGAGTTAATTTTAACCACTAGTAACCACTAGTATTAGTAGGCTATCATGGTGTGTAATAACTAGACCAATAGGAGGAAAAGTGATTTCATTATATTTTAGTGAATTTAGTTCCATATATGAGAAATATAATTGAGAGTGGATAACAAGAGAGCGAATAGAGATTATTTGTGCATTGTACTAATGCAGAATCCACAAGCCTTATTTCTTTGTACCTACATCCATTTTTCATTAAAAGAAAGAGAGGAGAGCAACCTTAACTTCAAACTACATTTTTCTCTCAAATATATTTTTGAAGGTATATCTTGTGTTCTTATGGCCTATAAGTGATTTTATGTTTGTCTATTCTCTATTTTCTGCATTTTACATATTGCATGCATTAAATTGTAACTTAATAAATCTAAAAGTATAATAAAAATAATCCACATAGTATCGATCTTAAATTTTAAATATAATTGTATCAGATATGTTGTGACAAACTATCTAGTGAAATAAGGTAGAAATTGATTTCTTCTTCTTTTAAAAGAGCCAATTCACTTGTAATGGGGCTAAGGAGGTAGACATGCAATCATAACAAACATACTTTTGGTAAAAAAATAAGCAATCTAAATAAATTAGAATATGTTTAACGTATTTAATAAATGTGAAATAGTTAATGTTGAAAAGGTTTTTGCATCTACTTTTGTAAATTTTCTAAGCTTAACTCGATTGTAGAACTTCTAATCATAGCTTGATTGCAGTTTACAAAATAGGCCACTAACAATAAAATCCTTATATTTATATGCAAAAGTAGCATTTACATCGAAATTGTAGATTTTCTAAATTTATGTCTATTACAATTTTTTTTCTAAATTAAGTATATAAAAAAAATTTAAACCTAATTCCATTGAAAATTCCAGAATTTACAAGTTTGATTGCAAATTCGAGAAGATACTCGTCTAAATAAAATTTGTCCTTGTTCCTGCATTTCATTTACATTGAACGAGGCCTCTTTTTCAATTGCATCGATCTGACCCTGCCCATCGACTTTACATTTGTGCGTTCTAGCATCTAGTAGTATGGAAGATAAGAAAATTTAAAGCTCGAGCGATGGGTTTGGATTGAAAACTAATCAATGGAATCAACAACCACATCCAAAACTATGAGATTTATCAAAATAAAAGGGTGTTATTTAAAATTTGTAGTGCACAAGTACCTATCCTCTATCTAGTAATAAGTGGGCTAGTAAGCAACAATATTTATGGGTTATTAGTCCCTGGCTACGGCAGTGCAGTGACTATAGTGTTCACTCTACTGTTGACTAGCTATTAATTCATGCGCTGACCGTAAATTTTATTTCATAACTCCTCTTTAACCAAAGTTTATGGCTTCCAATTTCACTGCAAGAAACTTTTTACCAAACTTTTCAATTTACCCTCTTTAACCAAAGTTTATGGCTTCCAATGACCCTCTTTAACCAAAGTTTATGGCTTCCAATTTCGCTGCAAGAAACATTTTACCAAACTTTTCCATTTACCCTTTTATTGCTAGCATCACTTGCCCCGATGTTATTTCAGTGTGGGCAACTTAATCTATCTTAAGTTTCTCCCAACAATATTGTTCAAAGCAAGCTAAAATTAAAGTTTCAAAAACACAGGGAAAGAGAAATATCCTATGTTTGAAATAACAATATATACCCACCCAAAATTGAATACAGGTAAGAAGTTTTATTAAAAATGAAAAGTTAATATCTAGTTAATATCCAAAGTTTTGATACATCCTCAAGGTTCGACATCGATGGCTTCTTATCTCGAAGGCTGACACTTCAATAGTTTCAATAGCTAGCAGGCTGATACTTCAATGGCTTCAATAGCTAGCAGGTTGACACTTCAATACACATAACGTGACACTTCAATACAATTCTCGTTTATGTGGCACATCATCCACAACTTTCCCCTTCAAGTAACTTATTTAAAAACTGTTCATCGTTCAATGTTCATAAAAAAGAGTGTAAGATTTTGCAGGCGATGCTTCTCTTCTTTTATAATCTTTTTTTGTATAAATGAGATGGGCGAAGGAATTAGAAAGGGTTGATACCTTCCCCTGCCTCGGCTGGTCTGCATCTTTTGTCTTCTGCTATGCTTCTCTTCTTTTATATTTTTTTGTGTAACTATTTTTTTGTTTAACTGAGATGGGTGAAGGAATCAGAAAGGGTTGAGCCTTGATAATTACCTTCCCCATGCCTCGGTTGGTTTGCAGCTTTGTTTGCCTTTTTTCCTGAGTTGATAAGGGTTGATCCTTGATAATTACCTTCCCCCTACCTCGGTTGGTTTGTAGCTTTGTCTACCATTTTTCCTGAGTTGATGATTTCAGCCTCTTGGTGAAGGGGTCATTGCACTACTACAAAAGTGTTTTCTGCCACTTTGCCTAAGTTGTTGATTTCACCCTCCTTGTGAAGGTGCATAGAGAATTCACCATGAGATAGAATTAATAGTAGCATCTAATTACATCTGATTTTAAATTCAACTCCAGTTACTAGCTTACTCTTACCTGCATGAAGAGCAGTTAAGGCACTGGGTATAAATCTGGTGAACCTGGCTAAACAAAGGAAGTTGCCGACTTTTCCCTGATGCTCTTAAGGATGATCAACTTCCTTCTATGCCTTTGTGAGCTGCCTTCCAGGCTTCTACCTCTGTAGTTTTCCCATCACTGCTTACTCGGATGCTTCCGCAAAAAAATGGCTCTCTGAAGATCAACCTTAGCAGACTTTAAATGCTTCTATGAAGCTCAACATTAGTAGACTTTTCCTTGAGAATATTTAGTGCAAAAAAAAATTGTTTTTACACTTTCAAGCTCGATTCAATTAGATGCAATATAAAAATTGTATCTACACTTATCAAGCTCGACTCAATTGACCTACTGTCTCTACTCCTGTGACCTTTGCCGCTGAATTCAATTGAGCTTGTTCATGGGTTAACTTGACAACAGAAACACACCATAAATTTGCTGATTTAAGTTTGAATTCATCTTCTGTTTCAACTAAAGGCGGTCGGATTTGGGTTTGTTGCCTCTTTTAAACCCATAGTGCAATGGTGGTAACCATAAAGTGGCTAGATTAGGGCTTATTGTTTGCATTAAATTGAGACCGCCATGGCCGTAACTAAATCTCATTGTCATTGCACTATCTTAGTTATGGAATAAACTGCATTTTATGGTTTCAAATTATTGTAGATTGCACAAGACTATGCTCGCCTAGCATGACAAAAGTGAGTGCGTCAAACCTGCTCATTTTTCCGCTTTCGTGGCTTATAATGGACGATTAACCATAAAAGCCAAGTGTGATAACAATATGTGCCACTTGGTCTTCTATCAATTAAGACGACCATTGGCTGCATGCTAGGTTGAGTGGAGGATGGGACAAGTGGGTGCGTCACGTCTGCTCATCTTCTTACTATTCCCTATAATCATTGATAGTTGGTCATGAAGCACTTTGATGACTCTATGTATATACTTTAATTTCACCTTCTATATATTTTTTAACAGCCTCGCAAATTATTATAAACCTAAATCGAAATTTTTTTTGCAATTTTTCCAGTAAATCTACCCGTTCAAGTCGTCTTCATATGCTCTGTAGCTTATTTCTCTACTAAAACCATGAAATAATCAAGGGATATAATAAATCCCCCCCCTCAATTTCAAGAAAATCATATTTAAAACTTTAAATATGCAACTTATTGATCCCTTCTTTCAACATAAACTATAAGCTGCCATACTTTTGTTATTGTTAGTTATTTGCTTTGTATTTTTCTCGGTGGTACTAGATTCGGTCGCATGGGCTACTCGTTGTAATTTGCTGCAAATTATCAGTTTTCTTGGGCGATCTTGAACCTGATTTTCTTTTCTATTGTCTCGGATTCGGCCGGGCTTTCCTTTGTGGGATCTTGCTAAAATTTTAGAGAAGAGAAGATGTCATGGCAGACTTACGTTGATGACCATCTCATGTGTGAGATCGTCCAGGAAAATTGGCTCACCGCGGCGGCCATTATTGGGTAGGATGGCAGTGTTTGGGCTCAGAGCGATAGCTTCCCATTGATCAAGCCTGAGGAAGTGACAACTATAGTGAATGATTTTGTTGAGCCTTGATCCCCTGCACCAACTAGCCTGTATATTGAAGGAACAAAGTATATGTTCATCCAAGGTGAACCTGGAGTTGTCATCAGAGCAAAGAAAGGATCTGCAGGTGTCATCATTAAGAAGACAACCTGTGCCCTTATCTTTGGCCTTTAGGATGAACCGGTGACTCCAGGCGAATGTAATATGATTATGGAGAGGCTTGGTGACTATCTTATAAGGGCATCTAATTGCGAGTTAGTCCCTAGTTATGATGTTATAGGGGCCATTATGCCAATTTAATTTTCTTCTCTTTTTTAGATGTTGATAATTCCGCCTAATCCTAGTCATTAAGTAATGGAATGTTGGAAATTTCTGATAATTTCAAACAAAAAAGAAATTGTACAGAGAACAACGATCTGTTTTTGAATACAGTATCTTTAATCATAAAAAGAAAAAAACTGTTACAAAATAGTCTTCCTCTACAGAGGGGTTACAACAGGAATGCTCCAGTTCTAGAATCTGCTTTGAACTATCTTAGCACTGCTGTGCATTTACAGATAATTACAAAAACTCTCAGATTCTTCAACAACTTCTCTCTTACTTACTTGATGATAGAACTGTTGTTCATTACACATTATATAGGTTAAAATCATATCTGATTCTAAGTGATAAGATAGAAGAAAAAATATCCTACCTGCATTTACCAACCACAGTAAATAGCATTGATTACTCGGCTGAAAAATATCCTATCTATATTTAATGTAGGCTTATCACAATATTGCACTATCGCATAGCGAAATGCCGATTTACGACCCGTCGATGTGATATTCATCGATGCGATGCATTTTAACTTAAGCTTGAAAAATCATTAAAAACACGAGAAAGTTGGCCGTAGGCAGAACTGAAATATTATACAGCACAATGCTATATGCCCATCGGGTCCGGCTATTGGATCGCAAACATATCTATGCAGAGGGCCTGCCACCTTTTGCAAGCGCCGATGCGATATCGGCGATGCGATATCACAATGCTACCGCTGATACGTCCGATGCTCCATCCCGCCGATACGCCGATTTGCCGATATGCCCATCGGCGATTGCTGATTGGCAATGTCCCATATCGTTGCCGCTGCTTGCCTCCTCCGATTGCGATTTGCCGACGCGATCTGGACCGTCGATCAGCTAGATCCATCGACTGATATGAATTGAACCTTTAAGCCTACGATTTTTTATTTTTGATGGTTCTAGAGTGTTTTTGCCTCCCGATAGAGTATTTCCGTGAAGTAGCAAATTGTTGTCGCTGCACAGCAGTTGGAATTAATATTCCAACACTCCCCTTTAATTTCAACTGTTGGGTGTTCAATCATACCCAGACATTTCCTGAAATGATCAAAGCTTTTCTTTCCCAATGGTTTTGTGAAGATGTCGGCTAACTGATCCTCTGTTCTGCAGTGCTGCAAAACAATCTCACCATTGTTAACCAATTCACGTATGAAGTGAAATTTGGTGTCAATATGCTTTTTCCTTTTATGAAAGACAAAATTTTTAGACAATGCTATTGCCGAGCTATTGTCACAGTAAATGGTTGTGCCCTTTTCTTGTTCATGACACAAATCTCTGAGAACTCTTCTCAGCCACACTGCTTGGCATGCCGCTGCCGTTGCTGCCACATACTCTGCCTCTGCTGTTGACAAAGACACAACTGGTTGCATCTTGGAAGCCCATGAGATGGCTCCCGATCCCATATGAAACACATATCCCAATGTGATTTTCCTATCATCAACACTTCCAGCCCAATCACTGTCGGTGTAACCTGTCAACATGAAACTTTCAGATGAGGAGTATAAAATACCAAACCCCTTCGTTCCATTTACATACCTTAGAATCCTCTTGGCTGCCTGCCAATGAGTCTCTTTCGGTATTTCCATAAATCTGGAGATTAAACTCACAGCGTGCATAATGTCTGGCCTAGTTGCAGTTAAGTACATAAGACTACCAACTATGCTTTTGTACAATTTTGGATCAAAATCCTTGCTGCTGTCTTCTTTGGTCAATTTCAACCCCATTACAGTTGGAATCACAGCTGCCTTGTTGTTCTGCATGTTCAATCTCTTTAACACCGCTTCTACATATTTAACTTGAGAAATGAAAACACCATTTTCACTTTGGTCTACTTCAATTCCAAAAAAATATCTTAAGAAGCCCAAGTTAGTCATTTCAAATTCACTTTTCATGACTGCCTTAAAATCAGCAATGAGAGAAGCACCATTGCTGGTAAAAATCAAATCATCTACATATAAAACAACAATAAGAATCTTACCGTCATTCTCCTTTATGTAGAGTGTGGGTTCACCATCACACTTGTCAAACCCATTCTCAATTAGATAAGCATCTATTCTGTTGTACCATGCCCTTGGAGCTTGCTTCAGCCCATAAAGAGCCTTCTTCAGTTTGCAGACTTTATGCTCTTGGCCTTCAACTTCATAGCCCGGAGGTTATTCAACATAAACCTCTTCTTTTAACACTCCATTCAGGAATGCAGATTTAACATCCATCTGATAAATCTTCCATTTGTGTTGTGCCGCAATAGAAAACATTGTTCTGACTATTTCCATCCTTGCTACTGGTGCAAAGGTTTCATCATAGTCTTTGCCTTGTTGCTGCTTGTAGCCTTTCACAACAAGTCTTGCTTTGTGTCTGTCAATCTTGCCTTCAGCATTGCTTTTGGTCTTATAGACCCACTTAACTCCAATGACATCTTTGCCTATAGAGAGTTCCACTAACTCCCATGTTTTACTCTTCTCAATTGCACCAATTTCTTCATTCATTGCTTCAATCCATTTATCTTCATTTACAACATCTTCAAAATGAACTGGGTCATCAACATGACAATACAAAGCGAATAATGAATTCAGACCGGTATTGTTACTTACCTCTCCTTGTTCATAAATCTCATTCAGATTTCTGAATCTTGGTCTTCTTGGTGTGCTTAGAGTTCCATCCGAATTTGAGGGTATTTCTGATCCCTATGATGTGCTTGGAGAAGCACTTCCTTGATTTCTCAAGGCTGTTCGAATTCCAGCTTGTGGTGTGGTTTGTTGTACTTTTTGTGGTGGAGGAGGAACCACCAAGGAAGGATTACTTGCTGCTGTCCCTTCCTCTTCTTCTTCGTGAGACACTATTGTCTTCACATTCACTGTCTTCTCTATGCTTCCATCCCAAGCTTCATCTTCGATGAACTTCACATCTCTGCTTACTATCAATTTCTTGGTGGATGGATTATAGAGTTTATATGCTTTTGACTCCTCACAATAGCCAATAAAGACACACTTCTCCCCCTTACTGTCAAGCTTCTTCCTTAGCTGATCCGGTACATGTGCGTATGCTACACAACCGAATACTCTGATGTGAGTGACAGTTTGATTTTGACCACTCCATGGTTCTTCTGGTATTTTGTTCATGACAGCTTTAGTTGGGCATCTATTCAAGATGTAAACTGCGCAAGTGACAGCTTCTGCCCAATACTCATGCGGCAAGTGTTTTGCCTTCAGCATACTTCTGACCATGTCAAGAATGGTCCTATTCTTCCTTTCAGCAACACCGTTTTGCTGAGGTGTATACCTCGTGGTGAACTGCTTTTGTATGTCATTCTCTCTGCAAAAGTGCAGAAAGTCTTTGGAGATGTACTCTCCTCCTATATATGTTCTGAGCACTTTGATATAATGCCCACACTGCTTCTCAACAAGAGTTTTGAAGTGGCGGAATTTCTCAAACACTTCACTCTTATGTTTCAGCATATACACCCATGTCTTTCTGGTGTAATCATCAATGAAATTTAAAACATATTTATTTTCGGCAAATGATGGTATTTGCATCGGTCCACACACATCAGAGTGAACAATTTCCAAGGGTGCTTTTTCCCTTATACTCTTTCATGGTGGAAAGATTTCTTTGTGTTGCTTGCCCAAGATGCAGCCTTCACAAAGGCTGTCCAGTTTCTCGATCAATGGCAATCCATTTACCATTCCCTTTCTATGCAACAAATTCAAGACTCCGAAATTGAGATGTCCAAATCTCAAGTGTCACAACCAATTCTCATCTTTCACTTGTTCCTAAAAGACTTCTTGTGTTACAGCTGCAATAGTTCTTCCTTCCTTCAAATCTGCCTTGAGTTTGAGTGGAAACATTCTATTGCTGGTCATCTGCACCTGTGTGATGATCTTCTTACTTAGAGGTATATCTCTGATTGTACACATATCATCTTGGAAGAACACATTGTAACCTTTGTCAATGAGCTGTCCAATGCTCAAAAGATTACATTTCAGACCAGGTACATAGTATACCTTTGGCACAATCATCTTTTCTCCATTTCTTGCTTAGATACTGACTCTACCCTTACCCTTGACAGATATCTTACTATCAGTTCTTGTTGTTACCTTAGATTTCACATTTTCATCCAGATTGGCAAACATTTCAATGTTTCCAGTCATGTGATTACTACAACCTGAGTCTAAGAACCAAAAATCTTCTTGTTTGTCTTGTGCAATATTACATGTTAATAGCACAATCTTTGGATTATTATCTTCTTCATTTGCAAAATTAACATTCTGCCTACTATTCATGTCATTTTGTTTTCTCCTACATTCATTGGCATAGTGCCCATATTTCTTACAATAATGACATTGGACTTTGCATTTGTCATACCTTTGTCCATGAGCTTGCTGTTTGCATGAACCTTCATCTTGGTTCTGATTGCAGCTCCTTCCGCTTGTGCTTGCAAGATTATTTCTGCCTCCGTTTTGGCTTCTTCCACAACCTCTGTTATTTGCTCTGCCTCAACCTTTTCGCCAAAAGACATCTGAGTCTTGAATGCTTGCTTAAAAGAGGAATCTGTTCCTCTACTCAGTCTGTGTTCATGAGATATAAGAGAAGCACTCAGTTCATCTACTGTGAACTGTGAGAGATCCTTTGTTTCATCTATTGCTACCACAACAGCTTCAAACCTTGAGGGTAAACATCTCAAGATCTTCTCTACAATCCTTCTTTCTTCAAGTATCTCACCATGATATCTTATCTATGTTATATACCCAATAACCTGAGTGAAGAGTGAATCTATTGTATCAGATTCCTTCATGTTGAGTGTTTCAAAGTCTCTCCTCAACATCTGCAACTTTGCAGTCTTCACCTTCTCCATGCCTTGATAGGCAGTTTTGAGAATATCCCATGCCTCCTTGGATTTTTTCGCTACTACAATCCATGGAAAAACACTTTCATGTACTGATTGGAAGAGAAAAAAGAGGGCTTTGGCATCCTTCTCCCTATTGCTCTTCAACTGGTATCTTTCTGCTACTGTCAAAGCAGCCAATGCTGTTGCATCTGTAGGTTCAGCATAGCCAGTTTCAACCAGCTCCCATATTCCTTGCGAAGCAAACAATGCTTTTATTGTTATGGACCAATAACTGTGATTTTTCCCATTAAACTGTGGCAGTTGGGAATTTGTCAAACCAGTTCCAGCATCTGCCATCTTAACCTGTATAAATAAAGAAGAGATATTGACTGTATAAATAAAACCAATCAAAAAACATTCTCTGCTGGAGAAAATCTACTCAATAAGCTTCTTACAGCTCCTACAGTGAAAAAACAAACTCTGTTTTTGACTCACTGAGTCCCTAGACCAGCTCTGATACCATGTTGGAAATTTCTGATAATTTCAAACACAAAATTTTTTTTAGAGAGAACAATGCTCTGTTTTTGAATACAGGATCTTTAATCATAAAAAGAAAAAAATTGTTACAAAATAGTCTTCCTCTATAGAGAGGTTACAACAGGAACGCTCCAGTTCCAAAATCTGTTTTCAACTATCTTAGCACTGCTGTGCATTTACAGATAATTACAAAAACTCTCAGATTCTTCAACAACTTCTCTCTTACTTACTTGATGATAGAACTGCTATTCATTACACATTATATAGGTTAAAATCATATCTAATTCTAAGTGATAAGATAGAAGAAAAAATATCCTACCTGCATTTACCAACCGCAGTAAATAGCATTGATTACTCGGCTGAAAAATATCCTATCTATATTTAATGCAGGCTTATCACAATATTGCACTATCGCATAGCGAAATGCCGATTTACGACCCGCCGATGCGATGCATTTTAACTTAAGCTTGAAAAATCATTAAAAACACGAGAAAGTTGGCTGTAGGTAGAACTGAAATATTATACAGCACAATTCTATATGATCGTCGGGTTCGGCTATTGGATCACAAACATATCTGTGCAAAGGGCCTGCCACCTTTTGAAAGCATCGATGCGATATCGCAATGCTACCGCCAATACGTCTGATGCTCCATCCAGCCGATACGCCGACTCGCCGATATGCCCATTGGCGATTGCTGATCGGCAATGTCCCATATCGTTGCCGCTGCCTGCCTCCTCCGATTGCGATCTGCCGACGCGATCTGGACCGTTGATCGGCCAAATCCATCGACTGATAGGAATTGAACCTTTAAGCCTGCGATTTTTTATTTTTGATGGTTCTGGAGTGTTTTTGCCTCTCGATAGAGTATTTCCGTGAAGTAGCAAATCGTTGTCGCTGCACAGAAGTTGGAATTAATATTCCAACATGGAATATATATGCATTTGTAAAATAATGATGAGGTGCTTCATCAGTAACTCCTGTACGTTTTTCCTCGCGTTCAGGTTTCTGAATTTTAAGTGATATATTTGAATGCGTAAAAAAAACTACCATATTTTTGTTCGGTCATTTTCCTTCTCCTTCGATGACTCCATCCCCACTTGCTCAAAGCACTCACTAGATTGCCATTGCTTTTTCAAATGACACAGTGGAGTATTTAAATGTATCTATTTTATACATGGCAACAACCACAGTTCCACCTATACTTCAATTTTATCTGTAATAACTAATGAAATGGGGGTATTTAACAGTTTATTTGAGAATTACATTCTATACTGTAGTTTGAATCGTTGCCCACTCACCCCGCTGAGCCGGTTGCACGTTTGAAGTCCACCCGGTCCAAGAGTTTTATTAAGAAATGAATATCTATTCTATGAAAACATGTGAAGAAATGCATATCTATTCTATGAAAACATGTGAAGAAATGCATATCTATTCTATGAAATGCATATGCAGTATGGACTACCACTGCTTTGCAGCCCTTGTTTGATATGATCCTGGGATTTTATTTGCTTGAGAAGGGGACCTCCGGTTGCCCACTAACTTAGAAAGTGTCTCAGAAACAACACCGATAGGATATTTCGTTTATTCAATGGATATTTCATTCTTATCAATATCTATATATATAATAAATGTGAAATGCGTGTTTAAACTATGGAGATGGACTGTCTACAGGACGATTATTACCTTCCCATTGGTAGCCATTGATATTTTCAAGCTTGCGATTAGATCTTTTGCAGAGATATAGTTGAGAGGAAAGCTTGGTTTTTTCTTTAGCTATCTAGGGTGATAATAGCTTCTCAACCCCACTCAATTGGGAAGACTAAATAAATAATGTGAATCCACTTTAGGCAAGTTATGATAGTTAGTTTACATCAGAGAGAGTTTTAAAGAGATCTAGAATATCTTTTGTGCCGACATCCAATTGAAATTATATTGATTGAATTTCAAGAATTGAATTTGTCCATAAATTTGGCTAAATCAACCAATCATTCAATGTCTAAATTTTGTTTATATATATATCGAAAATTATTAAATATGCTTTGCAATTGTTGTAAGAAAAGGGAAATAAAGAGTTTTATGAAAATTTTATTGCATGGAGTTCAAAACATTATTAAGATATCAATTTACTTATATCTCAATCTATAGAAACATGGACTCCAGCGATATTTTTTTTATTCAAATCAAACTATTAGCTAATGACTACATCTAAACACAACTTCTCAATTGTAATTTTATTTTTTTATATAAACCAAGTTTTTAATATAATACACAATAACTTATTCTAAAAATATTTACAAATATTAAAAAAACACTAAAAAGCTACATATGAATACAAATTCTTAATTGTAATGTTCTTTTTAGTGTGGTTTTTCGTTAAATACAATACATAACTCATTTTATTGACTTGGAAATTTACAAACACTGCAAAGGAAATCTACATATTAGTATTCGAGGATAAAGAATCCTTTTGCTTACCAAGAACTTACATACACTAATGACCTAGTCGCCTACCTGCCAAGACAACCAACTAAATAATTCAATTGGAAGAGATAAAAACTAAAATAATAGAATGATCATTGGAACAGATAAAAACAAAAGGGAATTCTTGTTGGAAATTTCTGTTGATTTCAAGCATAAAAGAAATTGCACAGAGAACAACGCTCTATTTCAATACATGATCTTAATCATAGAAAAAGAAAAACTGTTACAAAAAATAGTCTTCCTCTACTCAGAGGGATTACATCAGGAACACTTCAGTTCTAGAAACTAATTTCACTATCTCAGCACTGTTGTTCATTCAGAAAGAAAAAAAACTCTCCTTTTCTTAATTCTACACTACTGTGTTTGCCCTTACATTTTTTATATATAATGAACAACACAAAATATCTTACATACATTTTTCTTGTGCCACTTGAGTTGGTTGTGTGGTAACCCATAACTGATAAATGCTGCGGCCAACTCTGTTGTAAGAAACCCATAATCTTTTACTGCACCAGCATGTGGCACGTTCTTCTTGTTCTCGGCCATGCTGTTTATTAAATGCTGTAGTTGAGCATTCAATGTCCAGGAGCTGGATCTGATCTTCCTTCTCCTTTGGGAACATAAATAATTAAATGACGAAAAGACACTTATGGCGGTGGCATGAACAAGGTAAGAACAAATAATGGCCATTGGATCAAAAGCGTATGACCGGCTGAGATCATATGTAGGTGAAAGTGCGATCTGCGATGCTTCAGATCGCATTGCAACATTGCGGAGGGCTTAACATGCACTGGCTAATATTCGCGATCTGCAATTTGCGATAAGATCGCATCCCATGATCGCATCGCATCGCATCATGGTCGGGGAAGCAAGAGGGTAAGACGTGATGGCGATCTGCGATCGCATCGCAGATAACAAGGGACGCAGGTGAAGGGTAACGTCTGCGATTTGCGATGGATTGCATCGCAGGGAAAAAATCTGCAGTTTGAAATTATAATTTCCACACTCCCCTTTAATTTGAACTGCTGGATTTTTCTGCATACCCAGTCATTTCCTGAAATGATCAAAACTTTTCTTTCCCAATGGTTTTGTCAAGATGTCAGCTAACTGATCCTCTATTCTGCAGTGCTGAAAAACAATCTCATCATTGTTAACCAATTCACGTATGAAGTGAAATTTGGTGTCTATATGCTTTATCCTTTTATGAAAAACAGAGTTTTTAGACAATGCTATTGCCGAGCTATTGTCACAGTAAATGGTTGTGCCCTTTTCATGTTCATGACACAAATCTCTGAGAACTCTTCTCAGCCACATTGTTTCGCATGTTGCTGCTGTTGCTGCCACATACTCTGCCTCTGCTATTGACAAAGACACAACTGGTTGCTTCTTGAAAGCCCTTGAGATGGCTCCCGATCCCATATGAAACACATATCCCGATGTGCTTTTCCTTAGAATCCTCTTGGCTACCTGCCAATGAGTCTCTTTCTGTCTTTCCATAAATCTGGAGATTAAACTCACAGCGTGCATAATGTCCAGCCTAGTTGCAGTTAAGTACATAAGACTGCCAACTATGCTCTTGTACAATTTTGGATCAAAATCCTTGCTACTGTCTTCTTTCGTTAATTTCAACCCTATTACAGTTGGAGTCACAGTTGCCTTGCTATTCTGCATGTTAAAACTCTTCAATGCTGCTTCTACATATTTAACTTGAGAAATGAAAACACCATTTTCACTTTGGTCTACTTCAATTCCAAGAAAATATCTTAAGAAGCCTAAGTCAGTCATTTCAAATTCACTTTTCATGACTGCTTTAAAATCAGCAATGAGAGAAGCATCATTGCTAGTAAAAATCAAATCATCTACATATAAAACAACAATAAGAATCTTACCGTCCTTCTCCTTTATGTAGAGTGTGGGTTCACCATCACACTTATCAAACCCATTCTAAATCAGATAAGCATCTATTCTACTGTACCATGCTCTTGGAGCTTGCTTCAGCCCATAAAGAGCCTTCTTCAGTTTGCATACTTTATGCTCTTGGCTTTCAACTTCATAGCCTGGAGATTGTTCAACATAAACCTCTTCTTTTAACACTCCATTCAGGAATGCATATTTAACATCCATCTGATAAATCTTCCATTTGTGTTGTGCCGCAATAGACAACACTGTTCTGACTATTTCCATCCTTGCTACTGGTGCAAAGGTTTCATCATAGTCTTTGCCTTGTTTCTGCTTGTAGCCTTTCACAACAAGTCTTGCTTTGTGCCTGTCAATCTTGCCTTCAGCATTTCTTTTGGTCTTATAGACCCACTTAACTCCAATGGCATCTTTGCTTCAGGGAGGTCCACTAACTCCCATGTTTTACTCTTCTCAATTGCACCAATTCCTTCATTCATTGCTTCAATCCATTTATCTTCATTTACGGCATCTTCAAAATGAACTAGGTCATCAACATGACAATACAAAGCGAATAATGAATTCAGACCATTATTGTTACTTACCTCTCCTTGTTCATAAATCTCATTCAGATTTCTGAATCTTGGTCTTCTTGGTGTGCTTGGAGTTCCATCCGAACTTGAGGGTATTTCTGATCCCTGTGACATGCTTGGAGGAGCACTTCCTTGACTTCTCAAGGCTGTTCGAATTCCAGCTTGTGTTGTGGTTTGTTGTACTTGCTGTGGTGGAGGGGGAGCCACCAAGGAAGGATTATTTGTTGTTGTCCCTTCCTCTTCTTCTTCGTGAGACACAATTGTCTTCACATTCACTGTCTTCTCTAAGCTTCCATCCCAAGCTTCATCTTCAATGAACTGCACATCTCTGCTTACTGTCATTTCTTGGTGGATGGATTATAGAGTTTGTATGCTTTTGACTCATCACAATAGCCAATAAAGACACACTTCTCCCCCTTACTGTCAAGCTTCTTCCTTAGCTGATCCGGTACATGTGCATATGCTACACAACCGAATACTCTCATGTGAGTGACAGTTTGTTTTTGACCACTCCATGCTTCTTCTGGTATTTTGTTCATGACAACTTTAGTTGGGCATCTATTCAAGATGTAAACTACGCAAATGACAGCTTCTGCCCAATATTCATGCGGCAAGTGTTTTGCCTTCAGCATACTTCTGACCATATCAAGAATGGTCCTATTCTTCCTTTCGGCAACACCGTTTTACTGAGGTGTATACCTCGTGGTGAACTGGTTTTGTATGCCATTCTCTCTGCAAAAACACAGAAAGTCTTTGGAGATGTATTCTCGTCCTCTATATGTTCTAAGCACTTTGATATAATGCCCACACTGCTTCTCAACAAGAGTTTTAAAGTGGCGGAATTTCTCAAACACTTCACTCTTCTGTTTCAGCATATACACCCATGTCTTTCTAGTGTAGTCATCAATGAAAGTTAAACATATTTATTTCCAGCAAATGATGGTATTTGCATCGGTCTACACACATCAGAGTGAACAATTTCGAAGGGTGCTTTTGCCCTTTTACTCTTTCGTGCTGGAAAGCTTTCTTTGTGTTGCTTGCCCAAGATGCAGCCTTCACAAAGGCTGTCCGGTTTCTCGATCAGTGGCAATCCCTTTACCATTCCCTTTCTATGCAACAGATTCAAGCCTCCGAAATTGAGATGTCCAAATCTCAAGTGCCACAACCAATTCTCATCTTTCACTTGTTTCTAAAAGACTTCTTGTGTTACATCTGCAATAGTTCTTCCTTCCTTCAAATCTTCCCTGAGTTTGAGAGGAAACATTCTATTGTTGGTCATCTGCACCTGTGCAATGATCTTCTTACTTGGAGGTATGTCTTTGATTGTACACATATCATCTTTGAAGAACACATTGTAGCCTTTGTTAATGAGTTGTCCAATGCTCAAAAGATTACATTTCAGACCAGATACATAGTATACCTCTGGCACAATCATCTGTTCTCCATTTCTTGCTTGGATACTGACTCTGCCCTTACCCTTGACAGATATCTTACTATCAGTTCCTGTTGTTACCTCAGATTTCACATTTTCATCCAGTTTGGCAAACATTGCAATATTTCCAGTCATGTGATTACTACGACCTCAGTCTAAGAGCCAAAAATCTTCTTGTTTGTCTTGTGCAACATTACATGTTAACAGCACAATCTTTGGATTCTTATCTTCTTCATTTGCAAAATTAGCATTCTCCCTACTATTCATGTCATTTTTTTTTCCTACATTCGTTGGCATACTGCCCATATTTCTTACAATAATGACATTGGACTTGGGATTTGTCATACCTTTGTCCATGAGATTGTTGTTTGCTTGAACCTTCATCTTGGTTCTGATTGCAGCTCCTTCCGCTTGTGCTTGCAGGATTATTTTTGCCTTTGTTTTGGCTTCTTCCACGACCTTTGTTATTTACTCTGCCTCGACCTTTTCCATGGCCAAAAGACATCTGAGTCTTAAATGCTTGCTCAAAAGAGGAATATGTTCCTCTACTCAGTCTGTGTTCATGTGACATAAGGGAAGCACTTAGTTCATCTACTGTGAACTATGAGAGATCCTTTGTTTCTTCTATTGCTACCACAATAGCTTCAAACCTTGAGGGTAAACTTCTCAAGATCTTCTCTAAAATCCTTCTTTCATCAAGAATCTCACCATGAGATCTTATCTGGGTTATCAACCCAATAACCTCAGTGAAGAATGAATCTATTGTATTAGATTCCTTCATGCTGAGTGTTTCAAAGTCTCTCCTCAACATCTACAAGTTTGCAGTTTTCACTTTCTCCATGCCTTGATAGGCAGTTTTGAGAATATCCCATGCCTCCTTGGATTTTGTTGCTACTGCAATCCGTGGAAAAACACTTTCATGTATAGATTGGAAGAGAAAAAAGAGGGCTTTGGCATCCTTCTTCATGTCGCTCTTCAACTGGTCTCTTTCTGCTACTGTCAAAGCAGCCAACGCTGTTGCATCTGCAGGTTCAGCATAGCCAGTTTCAACCAACTCCCATATTCCTTGAGAAGCAAATAATGCTTTCATTGTTATGGACCAATAACTGTAATTTTTCCCATTAAACTGTGGCAGTTGGGAATTTGTCAAACCAGTTCCAGCGTCTGCCATCTTAAACTATATAGGTAAAGAAGAGAGACTGACTGTATAATTAAAAACAAGCAAAAACTTTCTCTGTTGGAGAAAATCTGCTCAATAAGCTTCTTACACCTCCTATAGTGAAAAAACAAACTCTGTTTTTGACTCACTGAGTGCCTAGACTAGCTCTGGTACCATGTTGGAAATTTCTATTGATTTCAAACATAAAAGAAATTGCACAGAGAACAACGCTCTGTTTCAATACAGGATCTTAATCATAGAAAAAGAAAAACTGTTACAAAAAAATAGTCTTCCTCTACTCAGAGGGATTACATGAGGAACACTTCAGTTCGAGAAACAAATTTCACTATCTCAACACTGTTGTGCGTTGCAGAAAGAAAAAAAACTCTCCTTTTCTTAATTCTACACTACTGTGTCTGCGCTTGCATTTTTTATATATAATGAACAACACAAAATATCTTACATACATTTTGCTTGTGCCTCTTGAGTCGGTTGTGTCGTAACCCATAACTGATAAATGTTGCGGCCAGCTCTGTTGTAAGAAACCCATAATCTTTTACTACACCAGCACGTGGCGCGTTCTTCTTGTTCTCGGCCATGCTGTTTATTAAATGCTGTAGCTGAGCATTCAATGTCCAGGAGCTGGATTTGATCTTCCTTCTCCTTTGGGAACATAAATAAGTAAATGACGAAAAGACACTTATGGCGGTGGCGTGAACAAGGTAAGAACAAATAATGGCCGTTGGATCAAAAGCGTATGACCGGCTGAGATCATATGCAGGTGAAAGTGCGATCTGCGATGGTTCAGATCGCATCGCAACATTGCGGAGGGCTTAACACGCACTGGCTAATATTCACGATCTGCGATCTGCGATAAGATCACATCGCATCGCATCACGATCGGGGAAGCAACAGGGTAAGACGTGATGGCGATCTGCGATCGCATCGCAGATAACAAGGGACGCGGGCGAAAGGGTAACATTTGCGATTTGCGATGGATGGCATCGCAGGGAAAAAATCTGTAGTTTGAAATTATAATTTCAACAATTCCATTGTTACCTTATAAAGTTTTCAGTGAGAATGGATTCAACGCATCAACCCTAAACCATGTTTTCACTAAGAATGGATTCAACACACCAACCCTAAGCCATCCACCCTCAAGATCGATCAAGATCGATCACTAGCATTAGGCCAAAAGATGAGACAAGGAGGAAAGGGGATTCACTTGTTTCCCTCTAAAGTTTTCACTAAGAATGGATTCAACACACCAACCCTAAACCTTCCACCCTCAAGACGGATCGGTAGCATTAGGCCAAAAGAGGAGACAATAATGCCTCCTTGAGAAGGGTCCACAGGATGTCTCTCCTCCAACAGCTTTAAGGACAGGGGATCGTGAAAATCTCGAAAAGCCAACCATCCATCTTCATGGTGGAGGAGAAGAATATATGAAACTTCAGATTTGCAATTACTTGTCATATCATTCCAAGGTTTATAAAAGTGATACCATTTTAGGATCGATAGGATCGAAAGAAACAGCGACAGGATTGAGTGCTGTTGTTTTTCATTCTGCTGAGAAAGGGTTATTATATGGTTTTATAAATGTCGGCAATGTCAAATTAGTTGTCTTTCTTTATTACAGCTTTATTCCATGAACCGTCGTATTTCCAAAAGTCAAATGTATTGTTCTGGTTCGAGCGAATCTGTTCGCAAGTCCGTAGACTCTCTATATAAATCTCGAGACATTCTCCAACGTCTGCGCATCGAAATAAGCTTTTGTTTTCTTTGCGGGTGATAGCGTTGGCGGGATCACGACAGGACGATATATTTGACAATACCCTTCAGGCTTCAAGAGATGATAAGGAGTTGGATTATTTGTTAAGAACATACAAACTTGTATTGTTTATTATCATATATATTCTTGTCCTCCCATGTGCTAGTTTGTTAAAAATTGTTTTTGTGGGGAGCAAGTTCTTCATTGCCTTAGAATGTTATAGCATGGTCTTCTCATGAACTCTCTGTGCCGCTCTATGTTTTTGGTTCAGGTTCTAACTTTGTTGGTATTTGATTCTTCACTGCTTTTTCTTCTGTTGTCTCTGGCATATATGTTTTAGCTCCTAATTGTTAATTGTTTTAGCTCTTAATTGTCTCTGCCTTCTTATGTTTAAGTTAGGTTCGGTTTCTCGGTATAGGAGAAGGTTACGGGGAGCTCTCTTCCGTCCAACGAAAGGCCGTGTGTGGATGATCCAACTGCTGGTTCATGGACTTTATTATCTTGTAATGCTCGAGGGTCTGTATTAGTGGCAAGATAATGGTGTGCAGGACACGGGAGTCGTATTGCCACTACTCTTCTTTTGGTTGGAATGAAGAGAGCTCCCAGAAGGTCTATTAACTATTTAAAGTTGATGAAATTATATTTTGTTAGTTCTTATCTGGAATCAGATTTAATCATGTCAGTTGTGCTCTGAATAGCTATAAATCTGTATGCTTGCCAACCGCGAATAAAAGAATTGTATGAATCCTTCCTGAAGCTTTTTAACATTTTTGCTTACTCGTAAGATTTATTACACGACGTTATACTAACGACTTTACAGGCCAAGCTAGCAAGGACGTGCTGCTTTCTTGTGATTAGAGATGAGACAAATTGTGTCATGGATCCAACGCATTATAAGTTGTTCTATTTTGCAACAGTTTATGCATATCAATTCTTCTTTTCACGCTAAAACAATCTGTGTTACGTTATAGCGATATTATGAAGCTTTATGTTCTGATTTTGTATTCAATCAAATAGTGCTATACTAATTTCGGCAAACTTTTTTTTTATAAATGGAAACGTTGCTTCCAAATTCGTTTTTCCGCGCTAAACAATATGATCTTCTTCATTGCGGCTTTTCATTATTCAAAATTATGAAGCATTTTCATTATTAAATATTATGAAGTATTATATTTCGAATTTATGTTCACTGAAAATTGTTTCTATTAATTTAAGAGAACTTTCCGAAGAATCTGTTCTGCTATCTATAAAGTGTTTTATTTCTTTCTGAATGAAATGAGCGACCATTAGGGTAAAAGACGATCTGCACGGGCACTGCCTAATGGCTTCTTAGGCCCCGATCTAACGCTCCTTGTTTGGGGACCGGGATATCATTCAAGATCTGTGCCCTTCGTTTCGTCACTCTCTCCCGCCACGTATTTCCTCTTTGCAGTTGACAATGGCCACATCATCAGTGATGGCCTCCTCCTGAACACACGGAAAAAAGGTCGCACCTCTGGCGCCATGAAATCTTCCAGGTCGAACCTGCGCCTCTCGCAACCCTCCGCCCGCTTGTAAGGGAAATGTTATAGTGTTCCTCTCCCTCTGGAAATAGGAACCCTCGACCCCTTCGAAGCGAGTCTGACATGACACATGGCATGCTGCCCCTTGCTTGACCAACCACAAACTCTTCACCGTCAAATGGTACAAAAACAAGGCCAAACCATCTTTCAAGCATGTGGTACTTAAGGCAGTCCAGCGGTATTTAACAATCACCGATCCACTAAATCTCTGACTCCATCATACTCGTGAGATTGTACATCTACAGATTGGATGGCTCGATAGCTTCCTTCCACTTTCAATTTTATGGTTTTAGCATTTCTAGCCAGTTAGAATTCAAAATCTATTCAATGTGAATACACGTTTATAGATTTGATGGCTTCATGTTATCTATTTTCTATGGTTTAAAGTATTATTATTAAATTTGAATTAAAATTAAAATTTAAATACTATGAGTTAGTCAAAAAAAATTCAGCATACCTTTTATACATAATCTATATAGATATTAAATTTTACAAAAAAAAATTATATCATGTTTTGAATAATTTTACCATTTCTTCTATGGATTTTTAGAATGTCATATATATTTATATAATTAAGAGGGTATGCATTTTCAATAGGAATAGTTTATCTTATTTTTTTCTATTATATTAATGGATATAATTCACATCACTAACTTATTTGCATGTCTAAATCACATGTTTAAAGCATATTTGAATTATGTTTTTACACAAAATAATTAAAAATTTAGTATACTTTAGTTGATAACAGGATAACCACATAAGTTCATTAGTGATAAATGAATTTTAAAAAAATTTATAAAATAGATATTGAAACTAGCACTGATTCTAAAAAGTATGCTATCCACATTCTTAAAGTGTCTTGTCTACACCATTACGCCATTATGTCAAGTGAGTGGTTGAGTGCTTGCCTATGCATTACAAATTCCCTCCGCCATTTCATTGTTACCTAGTTTCATTACAAGAGGAAGAAATTTGAATTTGTTTGATCTTTTGTGGGAAACTTGATATACCCAAGGTTATTTTAGGTTTTCTCATAACTAGTTATTTACATTTTTAGAGCTAGCTCTTTAGTTCCATGAAGGATTTTTTAGCTATTTTGGAGGGTGTTTTGGTAGAGGATTGTAGGACAATTGTACCTTTATCAGTTATAAATGTTAATCTCCATAGTGGACCTTGCTATGAGTTTGAAAGAAAGATTGAAGTAGAATTGTTCCTCGTGTTCATGAGAGATAATCATATCAATTCCCTGAGGGGGTTTTAGCTTGCTTTAGAGAATGGAACTTGAGTTCTTTCAAGTTTTGTTTCTTTCTACAAAATTAACTACTAAACGAAGGTTTTATAATTTGATAATATGTGGAACTAATTAATTTATTGGCTTTATTATTTTGTGTAGAAGAGAGAAATGATGTTTTAGGGTTATATTATAAAATAGAGCTGATTTATAGTTTTTTGTTGAAGGGTATTCTCAAATTAATACACAAGGTTATCCACCCCAAGTATACCCTCAAGATTACCCCATTCTTATCACCCCAAGTATACTTTCAATGTTACCGCAAATTAATACACAAGGATATCCACCCCAAGTATACCCTCAAGGCTACCCCATTCTTATCACCCCAAGTATACCCTCAAGGCTACCCCATTCTTATCACCCAAGTATACCCTCAAAGCTACCCCAATCTTATTCACTGCAAGTGCCACCTTCATAGCAGTAACCTATGTAGAAGTAGCATTCAATGAGCAGACACCCATCAAAGCTACACCATCCCTTAATCCAAAAATGATATACAAATCCTCTTCTACTTTTTCTTTAAACTTAATTGCAACATTTTTTGATGGTTTTTATCACAGTTGCTGTGTCAATCAAGATTGGTAATTTTGGTTGCATCATGTGGGTCTTTCATTTTTGTTTCCTCATGAATTTATACTACAACCTTATGAATTACATGGGTTCCCATTCTCACATTGAACTATATGTCATGGGTGATCAAAAAATTTTAATGGGAAACCTTCACAAGGACAATACCCTATTTTACATAAATTTATATTCTAATATGGCATCCTTGAAACGGCTCATTATATTCATTGTACAAACAAGAGGTAAATTGGCAACAAATGTTAAAAAGATATTGGGGATTTTGTAATGGGAAAAATTATGTTCATTTTATTGTTGGAAGAAAATGGTTTATTTATTAAAAAACAATAGTGTGGCAAGTATCTACTTAAACATTGTTTTTAAAACTATTTTTTAGGTTGTAAATTGTGAGATAAAAACTTGTGATTATTTTGCTAGAAACTGTGTGAAATTATTGTGCATAAAAATAAGTTTATTTTATAATTCTAAGCTTATTACATTATTTTAATGTAGTGGTTTATTACCTCAAATGGTGAATTGTTGGATTTCCTTTTTAGTAACAAAATTTTTGACTATTGGATTGAGGTGGTTGTTGGATTGAAGTGTGAATCTTTTTAATATAACAACTTTATAGGCTTTTAGCACTACTATATATACAATGGTTTAAAAAAATAATACATTAACTTGATATAATAATTTATAATTTAAAATAGATTGATCTAATACAAATAATTAGTAATTTAATACAGATATTGTGATTGGATTGAGGTTAAAAAATATGATTTATTTATAAAAACTCATGCTCTTATCCATGCTCATTGCCATCATAAAAATTCTTGATATTGAAATTCGTTAGATAGGTGGGAAAAGTCCTCCTTACTATGGTGAATAGAAGCATTCTCCATTTTCAACTACTGCGTTGGACTTGAAATTTAATTCCAATGTACTTAAAAAACCCCTCATGTTGTTCAATATTTTCTACCCTCTGGTTCTTATAGACAATAAATGTATGGTTTTCCAGAGTCCCGGTTAGTTCAACCACTGCGTTGGACTTGAAATTTAATTCCAATGTACTTAAAAAACCCCTCATGTTGTTCAATATTTTCTACCCTCTGGTTCTTATAGACAATGAATGTATGGTTTTCCAGAGTCCCGGTTTGTTAACTATGTTTGTTCT
Source organism: Pinus tabuliformis (assembly GCA_031772625.1). NCBI lineage: Eukaryota > Viridiplantae > Streptophyta > Pinopsida > Pinales > Pinaceae > Pinus > Pinus tabuliformis. Next base: position 777,093,761 of record CM062812.1, on the reverse strand, counting down.
AATGAGTTTTTGAATTCTTACTGATTACTTTTTTCCTAAAAAAAACAATTTTTAGGTGACAATTAGTTATCTAAGTTTATTTATCTAAATAGAAATGTCTATAAAATAAGATAAAGGTTTTTTTTTTTAATTATGTTTGTAATCTCTTCAGTTAATATAAATATTCATTTTACTGCAAATAAAACAAATTGTTATTATTTGAATTATAAACTATTTTTTAATTTAGTTTTGGAAAAGTGAATTTTGCAGTTATTCGTAAACTCTGTTTTTACTTGTTAAGTAGTTATGAGAGAGAGGATTGGGTATCTGAGATTAGAAAAGGACAAATTGTTATTATTTGAATTATAAACTATTTTTTAATTTAGTTTTGGAAAAGTGAATTTTGCAGTTATTCGTAAACTCTGTTTTTACTTGTTAAGTAGTTATGAGAGAGAGGATTGGGTATCTGAGATCAGAAAAGGAAAAAGAGAGTTGTGGACACCCTCCGATAGCTACATTTAGATAAGATTGAATAGCTTGAAAAACGAGGTTCTCGTCGGAGAGAAGTTTTCTCGAATGAGAAACAACTTGGGGGGAGACTATTGACTTTATAGTCTCAGAGGAAAATCTTCGAGGAAAATCTTCGAGCAAGTCTGGTGGCTGACCAAATTTTGGTATACTTTATATACTAGATAAGTAAGAAATCTCGTTAAATAGTAACCTGTGATAAATCGTCCATAAGCTAGATTTGACATTAGAATAGAGGAGCCTAAATTTAAGAAAAGCTATTTAATAGTTTATTCAAGATTATTTCTATGATGGGTATCTGGTATTTCAAGCTCTTGTTAATTAAAAGATATAATAAAGAAAGTAGTACATAGGAGAAAAGTTCTGCAATAATTTATAAGTAATTTTTTTTAGTAAAAAATATAATAAAAAAATTAGTAGATAGGAGAAAAGTTATCGAATAGCTTATAAGTATTTTTTTTCATTCTGAACATCGATAACATCAAGTTGTTGTTAAGAAAAAGGCACACTAAAGAAATATTAGACAAGTGATTATCGCATGCTCAACAATATGTAAATTCCACTATTGCAAATAAAAGATAAAGAACCCTTGTGTCAAATAGAAAATTGCAGCAATCATAGTGAGTTTCTAAGTAAGGAAAACACCGAGAACGTGGGTATAATTTATATTTTACTCATTAATAGTACTGACACTTCATAGGAGTTACCGTTGATTTTTCCAGCATTGCAATAGTAAAACTACAAATAAAATGCAAGAATAGTGTGCCTAAATCATTCAGTAAGTAACGTCAAAAACCCGGAACCGAGCGTAAAAGAAAATAGAGTTATTCATTTAGGTGTCAAACTAGTAATTACAGTAAAACAAGATTATAAATGTGACCACATCTATTTAGGAAAAGCTAAAAAATGAAGGAGGAAAATAAGCGGAAATAACTTTCCTTTCTATATTTCCAAAACAACTACCTTTTATCCAAAGATAATATATACAATATCAAACCAGGTTACAGATATGACATTTCCAAAACAACTATTTTCTATCCCAAGATAATATATACAATATCAAACAAGATTACACATATGACAGAATCTATTTAGGAAAAGTGGAAAAATCAAGAAGGAAACTAAGCGGAAATAATTTTCCTTTCTATGTTTCCAAAACAACTATTTTTTATCCAAAGATAATATATACAATATCAAACCTAACTTGCCTTTTTATATTTCCAAAACAACTATTTTTTATCCAAAGATAATATATACAATATCAAACCCTTATCCTCTAGGCAAGGGTGAAATTTTCATCTTATCACATACAGTCAAAGAGTACCCATCTCTAACAAATGATTGAGAACATACAGAGCTCCAGACGGAAATGTCAGACAAGCTAATGAGTGCATATATATTAACTTCTAGTTTGTTCAGAGCATAAGTCATAAATTATACAGTATAGGAAATAGTTGTCTATTTACTCCTAGTAGGAAAGCAAGTTCTTCTTCCAAAATATCCATAGTAGCAAAGCAAGTTCTTCTTTCAAAATATCTAATAAACTAAAGATGACTGATTACTCAGTTCTTACAACCCTCCATGAGCTAAATATCATCTGCCTCTTAAAGGCCAAAATTAATTTAAAGATTATCACACAATATGATAGCAACTTAAAAAATTTCAGTTGAAGCCTCCCTCGGAGACTGAAGACAACGACAAGAGAAACTCTCTCTATAAACCCTAGGCTAGAAATTATGTACCCGGAAGGGAACTGACTGTTTGGCTCTACGCACACATGACCTAAGTAAAAGCCTCTTCGAACTCCTCAAGAGCCATCAGTTTACCTACAAGGAATATCCACCCAAGCGGGAGGAGTGACAGATTATAATTCGAAGCAATAACTATAACTAAGCAAATGAAACTAAATGATACTAAGCAAGATGAAAAGGGAATACCGTAATTACCTGAACCGGGCTGAATATAACACTCTCCTTCATGTCTGTTGCTGAATAACGAAGACTGAGAACCTGGGGTATGTTGAAGGAGCCATAAGGATTTAGAAGGGCATTCATGGTGGCCACCAAAAAGAATAAACACAACTACATATTAGATGCAAGTGGAAGACAAAGGAGTCATGTGCGCCTGGAAGACTCCATACAGAGCAGACAGAAACCCTTCTCCAGGGAAGAACAATGAAAATGGATCAAAGACTAAACCGGAGGAATAGAAACCTGGAACTCTTTCCCACCGTCTGATCACTACAACAACTGGAGATCATAGAAGCAAGGGGAATCCCAAGGTTGGCGATGGAACAACCCAGAATTGAAGTTTTATGATGAGCCACCTCACCACCTAGGTTTTCACATAAGATGAGCATTAATACATCTGTAAGGAGGCTGTAATGGTGGCATAAATGTAATAGAGGGTGGACTGCATTCAGTCACAGTTAAGTCATAAAGTCCAGCTGGCCTTTAGGCCGAATAACCTTGTCAGTAGTAAAGTTCATCTCACATCAATAATAGTGGGCCTGTAATATTTAACACTATAAATTTCGATTATTGTGAAGTATCCTAAAACCTTAGTTGGTTGATATTTCCAAATATGTTAATCAAATATGATCGAACCATTTTAAATATAAATAATGCCAAATAAAATTACCAAGTATTGTAATATGCATATTTCGTTAAAAATCATAATACCTATGGTAACCACTAATATTTACATGGTGAAAATGTTAAGTAGGAAAAGCATATAATTTATTTTTTTATGTTAATCTTGTTTAACTTTTATATGTGTTACATGTGGTACCAGAGCGATCAGGTTTTCAAGCTGAGACCTTTGGAATAAAGTAATAATAAACTCTTTGATGTGCACATAAGAAACAGGGAGCACTCAGCATGAGGAGAACTGGGAACCTATCTCACAGGTCTGTAATGGGAACAGGACCAACATTATTTTAGGAAGGAAATCCTAAGGTTTAGGTGCAACTGCGTGATGAGCTGAAAAATGGCAATACAGATATCCAGGTGACTATACAAGAATTGAAAGGTGAGATAGCCCGACTCCAGGCAGACAACGAAAGATTGATGCAGGAGCAGGATAAGATCATGAAAAGCCTATCAGATAAGCAAAATCATTAGCCACTAGTCCCCAACCCTGAGCACAAAAATATGACAGGGGAATGAGAGTCTCGCACTGAGAATATGGAAACAGAAGGTGGTGAAGAAAATCATGAAGAATAATTAGACAATTTGTCCCATCACAAGAGTAAAAAAAGGGATAAAATGGAACTTCAAGGGGAGTTTTGAAAAATCAAGCCTTCTCTCTTCGATGGCGAATAAGAAGAGGTGGTGAAAGCATGGCTCATTAATATGAACAAGTATTTCCAGCTGTACAAGTATGATCATAATCTGAACGCCCGACTGGCCATTTTCTAACTAAAAGGGAAAGCCACATTATGGTGGGAGAAAGTAAAAACAGTCTGCAGAGTCAATGACCAAAACATAACATGGGAGAAATTTCAGAGATATTTTAAAGAAAAATATCTAACAGAAAGATTTTATGATGAAAAAGCAAAAGAATTTCATGATCTCCGACTAGGCCAAATGACCACGGATGAGTTCATAACAAATTTTACATCATTATTGCGATATGTCCCTTATATTTGTGAAGAAAAAGAAAAGGTGCAGCGGTTTATCACTGAGTCTCCCATTGTTCATGAAAGAATGACTAGAGTTTGGCAACCCAAAAACCATGGGTGAAGTTATTCATAAAGCACGGATCTGGTACCAGTAAAATAAACCAAAGGGAGATATTAGCTGTAGGTGGGCTAACAAAAGGGGAAGTAAATTTGTTCCCAGCCATAAGGGGAATAAGCGCATGCGAAACAAGGGATTATATAATGGTCAAACTAACTGAAATATGAATAAGAATCAACCCAGATTTAAAGTACCACGCAAAACTAGGACAAATGAGCAAGCTGCAAGAAATGAAGTAGGACTAACTAACATACCACATGTACAGTGTTGGAGATGTGGAGGCCCACATTATGTCAAAAACTTCCCTCAACGCAAGGGAGTAGATCAGATCTCACAAATTCATGAGGCATCTATTGCGGGAGAAGTGGCTAGAAGCATTCTTGGAATTAATGTGTCCCTTGAAGATCATAAGGCAGAATTTTAGCGAACCATTGTTGAATTTGAAGGTACTATTTTCGAAAGTTGTTATATTTTAACAGATCCTAGGGAAATGTTGAGTTACATTGGTCCCAAGATAGTGGAACAATGTAATTTGCAAGCTGTTAAATTTAAAAATCCTTGGTTAGTATAGCTAGCCACAGGAGCAAAAATGAGAGTTTTTCTAAAGTAAGTAACTATCCTGTAAAATTAACTAATCAACCTATCATAGCTGATTTGAATGTGCTACCCCTGGGGTCCTATGACATCCTTATAGGAATGGACTGGTTGGAAAAGCACTGGTCCTTCATCAACTGTAAAACAAAAACTCTTACTTACTAGGATGAGGAAGGGGAGAGACAGGAAATTCAAGCTGTCCAAAAACATTTGCAATTAAGACCTATAACAGCTTCCCAATTAGAAAAGTGGTTCAAAAAACACTGCCAAATTTATGCAATATAAGTAGGGTATGCTGACTCTAAAGATAAAATTGTTTTATTAGAGAATATACCCATGATACAAAATTTTCCAGATGTATTTCCTGAGGAAATTCTAGGTCTACCCCCAAAAAGAGACATAGATTTTACCATTGAGTTAATTCCCATAGCTACCCCAGTTTCCTGAGCACCTCACTGAATTGGCATTCTAGAAATAACATAATTAAAAATGTAGCTTCAAGAGTTGCTTGATAAATAGTATATCCGTCCGAGTGTGTCCCCTTCAGGAGCTCCAATAGTTTTTTGTTAAAAACAAGGATGGAACCCTTTGCATGTGCACGAATTACCATTAGCTAAATAAGCTAACCATTAAGAACAAACACCCCATCCCTCATATAGATGAGTTATTTGACCAGGTGAAATGTGTGACCGTATTCTCAAAGATCGATCTTTGTTTTGGATATCATCAGATCAAGATAAAGGAGGAAGATATTGCAAAAACTATGTTCAGGACCTGTTATGGACATTATGAGTTCGTAGCTTTTTCATTTGGGCTAACTAATACCCCAACAAACTTCATGTGCCTCATGAACAATATATTCTATCATTTCTTAGACATATTTGTATTAATCTTTATTGATGACATATTGATCTACTCTTGGAACATACAAGAACAAAAGGAGCATCTCCGTATTGTTCTGCAAGTCCTAAGAGAACACCAATTGTACGCCAAGTATAGTAAATGAGAGTTACTTAAAGAGAAAATCCAGTACCTGGGACATGTCATCACCAAGGATGGAATCACATTAGATCTAGAAAAAATAAGAACTACCATGGAATGGCTAGTACCGAAAGATATAGCTGAAATAAGATCGTTCATAGGCCTAGCAGGATACTATTGGAGATTTGTGGAAAGTTTTTCTAAAGTGTCATATCCTATTACCTCTGTGCAAAAGAAAGGAAAGCCTTCAAATGGACCCCCGACTATCAAAAGAGCTTTGGTCAGTTGAGACATCTACTTACCACCACACCCATTTTGAGCATTGTTGATCCAAATAAAGAGTACGTGGTTTGTACATATGCTATCAAGGAAGGTGTAGGTGGCGTATTAATGCAAGAAGGTACGGTTGTTGCCTACAAGTCAAGGAAGCCTAAAGAGTATGAGCAAAAGTATTCAACATACGACTGGGAGCTAACAACAGTGATTCATGCCTTAAAGATGTGGTAACATTACCTTTTGAGTAAGAAATTTCTGTTGATGAATTCCCACTTTAAATGCGAGGCAAGATCGTTAGGTATATTTCCTAAGTGAATTTGATTTCGAAATCAAACATTTTAAGAGAAAATAAAATTGGGTGGTAGACGCTTTAAGTCGAAAGGTAAATTTTTTATATGAAATTTCCTTTAGTGAATCAGGAACTACTTTTTTTGAGCAGATTCATGAATCCACCATAGAAACTTCAGTATATAAACATTTATGGCAGCAATCAAAATTTTCAAACAACCATGAACATCAATTGGGATATGAAATAAATGAAGAAGATTTTCTAATTTATAGGAAGAGGATATATGTTCCTAACCAAAAACATCTTAAAAATTTAATTTTAGATGAATATTATAATATTCCTTATGCAGGCCACCCCAAATACCAGAAAATGATTTATGCCCTGAGGAAGGAATTTTTCTGGCCTGGTATGAAGAAGGAGGTAGCAGAATATTTAGCTAGATGTCTGGAATGCTACCAAGAAAAAGCTGATAACCAACACCCAGTGGGATTACTCCACCCTCTGCCTATCCCTGAATGGAAATGGGAAACCATATCCATCGATTTCATTACTGGACTGCCTAGATCAAAAAAGAAAAATGACTCCATCATGGTGGTGGTGGACAAATTGAGCAAGTCTGCTCATTTCATACCTGTCCAGTCAAATCATAAAGCAGTAAAAATTGCTAAAATTTTTATGCAAAACATTTTTCAAATTACATGGAATCCCTAGGATGATCATTTCCGACCGAGATGTAAAATTTACATCAGCATTCTGGAAGGTCCTTTTTGAGGGATTGGGCACACAACTGCAGTTCAACATTGCATATCATCCTCAAATGGATCAGCTGATTGAGCAAGTAAAGCAAGTTTTTGAAGCCATGCTCCAATCTTACGTAATGCAATAGCCAACTATGTTGAAGGACCACCTATACTTGGTAGAATTTGTCTATAACAATGGATACCATGCATCCTTATAGATGAGTCCCTTTGAGGTATTATACGGGTGCAAGTGCAGGACACCCTTGAGTTGGAGTGGTCCAGAGAATAAGTTGATGCTAGGGCCAGACATCTTAGAAGAAATGGAAGAGATGGTGAAAGAGGTACGAGTCAATTTAAAAGTTGCTCAGGACCGAGAAAAGAACTTTGCTTATTGGAATAGGAGATTTCTGGAATTCCAAGTAGGGGATCATGTTTACATGCGGGCCTTTCCAAATTCTAGCTGAAATCAGACCAGCAGCTTACCAACTTGCCCTACCCAGTCACATTTGTGTACACAATGTCTTTCATGTTTATCGACTTAAGAAATATGTTTATGATGCTAATCACATAATCAAATGGAAAGACAATCAAGTAAAATATATACATATATATAGTTTCTCTTTTACAGATTTATTAAAACAAATTGGTTAATGACTTAACTCATTTTGTTGCTATGTTTAGGTCAAACCGAAAGGCGAGTTCTTCGTCGAACCTTTTTTTATACTCGATTACAAAGAAGTAACTTTGCAGAAATGAGTTATCACCCAGGATAAAGTGTAGTGGCAACACTATGGGCCAGAAGAGGCTATCTCGGAAGATGAGCAGATTATGAAAGAAAACATTCCAGGTCTATTTTCAGAAGGAAAACACTAGTACAATGTTCCATTTTATGGGGGGAAGATGTAATATCCACAGTTAATCTAAATACTCATTTTACTACAAACAAAACAAACAGTTACTATTTTAAACTATAAACTATTTTCAATTTAGTTTTGGAAAAGTGAATTTTGCAGTCATTCGTAAATATTGTTTTTACTTGTTAATTAGTTATGAGAGACAGTTGTCTCTCCCTAAACTAAATTTTGGAGTATTTTTACTCAGGAAGATCAAGAGGATTAGGTATCTGAGATCAGAAAAGGAAAAGGAGAGCTGTGCTGAAACGTTAGACAACCTGTGACAGCTATGTCTAGTTAAGACCAGATAACTGTGAAAAACAAGGTTCTTGTGGGGGAGAAGAAGCTTTCTGGGATCAGGAACAACTTGGGGGAGACTACTAACTTTGTAGTCTCAAGGTTTGTAGGAAAGCTTTGAGCAAGTCTAGTTGCTGAGCAAATTTTGGTGTATTGTATATAGCAGATAAGTAAGAAATCTTGTTAAATAGAAACCTCTCATAAATCTTCCATAAGCTAGATTTGGAATTTTAGAATAGAGGAGGTTATATTCAAGAAAAGCTATGTAATAGTTTATTCGTGATTATTTCTATTCTGAGTATCTGGTAGTTCAAGCTCTTGTTAAGTAAAAGATATAATAAAGAAAAGAGTAGAGAGGAGAAAAGTATGCAATAGTTTATAAATTTTTTTTTTCATTTTGAACATTTGTAAGATCAATTTCTTCTTAAGAAAAAGGCACAATAAACAGATATTAGACAAGTGATAATTGCATGGTGAACAATATGTAAATTCGACTATTGTAGATAAGAGATAAATAACACTTATCTCAAATATAAAATTGCAGAAATCATAGTCAGTTTCCTAGTAAGGAAAACACCCAGAACCTCGGTATATTTTACTCATTAATAGTACAGACACTTGATAAGAGTCAATGTCAGATTTTCCAACATTGCAATAATAAAACTAAAAATAAAATGCAAGGATGGTGTGCCTAAACCATTCAGTGAGTAACGGAAAAAATCCTAGACCCAGGGTAAAAGAAAACAAAGGTATTCATTTAGGTGCCAACATGTAATTGCAGTAAAACAAGATTACAGATTTGACAAAATCTATTTAGGAAAAGTGGAAAAATCAAGAAGGAAAATAAGCACAAATAACTTGCCTTTCTATATTTCCAAAACAACTATTTTTTTCCGAAGATAATATATACAATATCAAACCCTTATCCTATAGGCAATGGTGAAATTTCCATCTTATCACATATAGTCGAAGAGTACCCATCTCTAACAAACGATTTATCACATACAGACCTCTAGACAGAAATGTCATACTTGAAGTTTGCTCACAGCATAAGTCATAAATTATACAGTAAACGAAATAGATTTCCATTTCCTCGTAGTAGCAAAGCAAGTTTTTCTTCCAAAATATATAATAAACTAAACACGATCGATTACTTAGTTCTTACAACCCTCCATGAGCTAAATGTCATCCACTTGTTAAAGGCCATAATTAATTTAAATATTATCAAAAAATATGATAGAAACTTAAAAAATTTCAGTTTAAGCCTCCCTCGGAGACTGAAAGCAATGGCAATAGAAACCCTATCTATAAACCATAGGCTAGAAATTTATGTACCCAGAAGGGAACTGAGCATTTGGCTCTACGTGCAGATGAGTTGAGTAAAAGCCTCTTCTACCTCCTCGAGAGGCATCAGTTTACCTGCAAGAAATGTCCACCCAGGCGGGAGGAGTGACATAGATTATAATTCGAAACAATAACTAGAATTAGGAAAATGAAACTGAATGATATTGAGAAATAGAAAAAGGAAATACCATAATTACTTGAACCAGGCTGAATATAACACCATCCTTCATGCCTATTTCTGAATAACAAAGACCGAGAACCCAAGGTAACTTTTGAAGGAGCCATAAGGATTTAGAAGGGAATTCATGGTAGAAACCAACAAGAATAAACACAACTTCATGTTAGCTGCAAGTAGAAGACAGAGGAGTCACCTATGCTTAGAAGACTCCATATAAAGAAGACAGAAACCCTTCTGCAAGGAAGACCAATGAAAATGAATCAAAGACTATACTGGAGGCATAGAAACTCGGAACTCACTCCCATCGTCTGAGCACTACAATAGTTGGAGATCATAGAAGCAAGGCAAATCCCAAGGTCGGCGATGGAACAACCTAGCATTGAAGTTTTCTGATGAGCCACCTCACCACCTAGGCCGTCACATAAGTTGAGCATTAATACAGCTGTAAGGAGGCCATAGTGGTGGCATAAATGTAAGAGAGGGTGGAATGCATTCAATCACAGTTAAATCATAAAGTCTCGCCTTTAGGCCTAATAACCTTGTCAACAGTGAAGTCCGTCTCACATCAATAATAATGCGCCTGTAATATTTAATGCTATAACTTTCGATTATTGTGAAGTATCGTAAAGCCTTAGTGAGTATATATTTACAAATATTTTAATCAAATATGATTGAACAATTTTACATATAAATAATGCCAAGTTAAATTACCAAGCATTGTAATATGCAGATTTCATTAAAAATCATAATATATATTGTAACCACTAATATTTACATGGTGAAAATGTTTAATAAAAAAACATATAATTTTTCTTTTTTTTACTTTAATATTTTTAACTTTTAGGTGTCTTACAACTAGAAAACTTAATAACTCTAATGAGAATTTCTGGAAACATCTTTTCTGAACTAATCAACCATAGTGCCAATTTCAAATTGGCTAGTTTTTTTTAAAATAAAAATGTTTAAAATATTATTTGTCGAAAACGATTTCAAATTCTCTGGTTTCTTTTAAAATAAAAATATTTAAAATATTATTTCTCAAAAATAATTTGAATGAGAATTAAAAAACAAAAAATAATATTGTTTTCATAAAATTTGATAAAGATTTTAATTTACTTTTCAAATAAATAAATATCAAATCTATATCATCAAAACTATATCAGTGAATGTGTTCATGCCTATATCAAATCAATAAAATCCTTTCTAGCATTGTTTTAAAACTTACATGCGAAATATATGAAAGAAGGCATCAAAAGATACAATCCTTGGTTGCATTCTTTTGAAATTTACATTGGAATTATATGAAAGAAGGAAGCAAAATAATTTTTCGTTAGATTTATTTTATTTACCTGTCAGATGCGTAAAGAGGGTAAAGGTAGCGCATATCTCGAAAATTTATTTAAAGACTATTAGATCATGGGTTGGCCTATCGAATGGCCATCGAGATGGACAATGGGCGGAGTTTTAGATGTAAGACTAGGGCATAAGTTTGTTGGTTTGTATTGGGTTTTCTTTCGGGTTGTTTTGGGTTAAACTTTATTGGGTTAGTCTTTGCTATTTTTTACATTTGCAGAGACTTGTAATATATGTAAATTTTTTTTGGTTAATTGAAGGCTCCTTGACAAAAAAAACTTTTCATTAAATTTAGATTTTATAAAGCCAAACTAGGCTTCAAATGTAAAACTTACATTGGAATTATATGAAAGAAAGAAGCAAAATAACTTTTCATTAGATTTAGATTTTATAAAGTCAAACTAGGCTTCAAATGTATTTGCAGTTGGGTACAAAAATGCTTTATGAAACGGTTGAATTTCACATCGTCCAATAAGACGGGTTTAATTTTATTATTTGAAAATTTGCAATTTAATATATTGAAATTTCAAATTTGATTTAATAAAAGATTAATTTAGTAATAAATGTTACAAAAATATTGAGGATTTTGTAATGTGAAAAATTATGTTGATTTTATTGTTCAAATATGCATGATGTAAGGAGACTGTTGTAATCAAAGAAAATGGTTTGTTTTTATTAATTAAAACATAACAATGTGACAAGTATTTTCCAAAGCATTGTCTTTAAAGCAATTTTTTAGTTGGTAGATTGTGAGATATAAAGGAAAAATTTTATGATTTTTATTAAAAACTATGTGAAATTATTATGCATGAAAATAAGTTTATTTTCTAATTCTAAGTTTATTAGAATACTTTAATGTAGTGGTTAAACTTATTGAGTTAAATGTTGAAGTTGTTGAATTTCCTTTTTTAATAACTAGATTTATGTATTAGATTGAGGTGATTGCTGGATTGAGCGTAAATTTTTTTAATATAGTCGACTAATAGGTTTTTAGCACTAAAATATGCAATTCTTTAAGAAAATAATATGTAATATATATATATATATATATATATATATATATATATATATATATATATATAGATTTGATATAACAATTTCTTATTTAATATACATTGATTTAATACAAAACATTACTTATTTAATACAAATATTTCTTTTAAATTAAGGTGCCAATTTTTTAATAAAAGTGGTTTCATATTTTTATAGTTTTAGAAAAATAATGTGGAATTTGATATATATTGATTTGATAATAATATTTTTTAATTTACTATATATTGATTTTATAAAAAAAATACAATGTTTTAATAAACGTTGATTTTAATACAAAACATTACTTTAGCTTATAATGGTTCCAAATCATTTTAACATAATCTTTTTTTGGTCTTGAACATTGTCATCAATATAATATTGTCTAGTTTAATATACAATACTTTTACATAATATTTTGTAAGAAATACAATATTTGGTAGTTTAAAATACATTATTTTATAATGATATGTAATTTCATATAATATAAAATGATTTCATGAAAAGCGTTGTTTAATATATAATGATTTTCTATGCTATTTTGCAATTTATGTGATTTAAGGTATAGTGATTAATTCACTGTAAATGTTATAAATAATAATTTAATTAATCTGTTTAGTAATTAAAATTAACTAAGATAATAATGGAGGAATTTATAGCGTAAGTTCCTCAGATAGAACACCAAAGGACACCACTTACAAATAGATCACACATTAGTACACTAGTGTTTTTTACACGGATAAAACCCTCAAAGAGGGAAGTAGTCCATGGCCTAAGCCAACATGACCACTTTAGGCAATTTATTAATGTAAAAGAAAGAAAATTTAGATAATCTTCTCTCATGAACGGTCACCTTACAAATGACCCTGCATGCCCTTTAAGTATAGATTATGGACCAATCAGGTGTTAAGCCACGGATCAAGTGTCAGTAATAATGAGGCGAGAATGAACTGTCGGATCACTCCATGTCTAGAACATATCGTGATTGTTGGATTGTAAGTTACAAAATTACATAGTAAAGAAACACAATTTACCTAACTCTACACTAGACCAAGTTATACTCAACTATTTCCTATGTGTCGGAATATCCTAACATCCCCCCTTAAGAAAAACTTGGGATAGGATTGAAGGATGTACAAATATGACACAATAGGAGAAGGAAGGAGGCATTAGAGCCTATCCCACCTTAGTGACAACTTCCTACACACCAATCATAAATTGAAAATTAGTAAAATTTTCCTCTATGAGAGCCTTTACACAGATGTCTGCAACTTGATCATTGGTTTAACAATATTTCACTTCAAGAACATGGTTATGAATGAGCTTTCTCATGAAGTGCTTGTGTATTTCAATTTGTTTCCTACGCTGATGTTGGACTGGATATTTACACAATTTAATGGAACTTTGATTATCACATCAAAGTGTAGTCGGATGTTGTCGCTCAAAGCCAAACTCTGACAGGATCTGACGAAGCCACATGGCTTCCTTACTAGCTTCTATGGTGCCATGATACTCTACTTCTGCTAAAGAAATATAAATGGAACTTTGTTTCTTGCAATCCCATGTAATAGGTCCAGAACCAAGAGTGAAGAGAGAACTTGCAATAGACCTCCAATCATTAGGGTCACCATTCCAATCAGAATCAATGAAACCAACCAATATAGGAGATGCTTCTACACTGTAATGAATCCCAAACTGAACTATACCTTAGACATGACAAATTATTCTTTTAGCTTCTTTCGAATGACTTTCATGTGGGTTTTTCATAAACCGATTAATAAGGCCAACAAAAAAGGAACGGTCAGGACATGTATGGCTCAGATATGCAATTTTTCCTACAAGTTGACAATATTAGGTAGCATCAACATCAGGGGTAGTATAGGAGACTGAAATTTTGGCTCTAGACTAAAAGGGAGAAGGGGTTGCCTTACAGTTTTCCATGTGAAAGTGGCGTAGAAGATCACATGCATACTTGGACTGGGAAAGGGATATACCTTCCTTGGATTGCAAGACTTGAAGACCAATAAAATAATGAAAGTGTCCTAATTCTATCATTTCAAACTATTTTTTAAGGCTAGACTTCACATTGTTTATAAGGTTGGGATCACTACCAGTAAGGATAAAATCATCAACATAAAGAATATGAATGATAAGAGACTTAACCACTTTGTTGGTGTAGAAAGTATTGTTAGAATGACACCGAGAAAATCTAGTATCTAAATGAAAGCTATCGACTTTGGCATACCAAGCCCGAGGGGCTTGCTTGAGACCATAAAGGGATTTCTTAAGCCAACATACAAGGCTAGAGTCTATTTGTATAAATCCAGGAGGTTGTTCCATATAGGTTTCTTCATGCAAGTGCTCATGCAAGAAGGCAGATTTAATATCCATCTGATGGACTTCCCATTTGAAAGAGGCAACAAGGGAAAGAACAAGGTGGATAGAGTTCATTTTGGCAACATGGGAGAAGGTTTTAGTATATTAAATTCTTTCAACTTGTGAAAAAACCTTAGCAACAAGACGATCTTTACGTTTATCAACTTTTCCATCTGGTTGAAACGTAGTTTTGTAAACCCATTTGCATCTAACAAGTTTTTGTCCCTTTTGAATAGGAACAAGATCCCATGTATCATTTTCCAATAATGAATGATATTCTTCATTCATAGTTGTGTCCCAATTTGTATGGCCTAAAGATTTTGCAAAGGTATCAGGATCATAATTCTCTAGAGCTTGAGCTAGCAAAGAAGAGGCTCTATCAAACTGAGAACGTTTGTGACGTTGATCTGTAGGATCACCTGCAAGAGTACCTACTGCATCCTGAGTAGTGTAGACCCATTTTGCAAGCTAAGGAGGTGAAGGACGATCTTGAGAATGTGGGTGAGGATTTTCATCCTCACTTTCATCATCTAAGGAAGAAATATTTTTAGAACAAGAGGTGGCACATTCGTCGAACTAGGCTCATAGGCCGATCTATTTTTAGCAAAATTCACATCTCTTTTAATGATAACATTTTTTGATTTAGGTGGAAGAAGTCTATATCCTTTGATATCTTCAAAATATCCAACAAAAATACATTTTTCACTCTTAGGTTCGAAGGCTTTATGTTTCTCATCGGGAATATGGGCCCATACTTCACTTCCATGCTTCTTCTGGAGTGATATTCTTTAAAACCTTGGTAGGAGTGTGATTTACAATGTAATTTGCATAGTTAATTGCTTATGCCCAAAAATTAAGACTGAGCCCTTTAAATTTAAGCATACAATTAGCCATCTCCTTTAAGGTGCAATTCTTCCTTTTAGCTACACCATTTTGTTATAGAGTATATGGATTAGTATGTTTCATTTGAATTCCATGCTAAGTGCAAAATCTCATGAATTTTTTGTTAACATATTCTTCACCATTATCAGATCTTAGCTTAAGAATTTGGTGTCCAGATTGTTTCTCAACAAAGGCCTTAAAGGCCACAAAAATGTTAAATACTTCACTCTTGAGTTTTAAGAAGTATACCCAAGTGCGTCTTGAGAAATATCAATGAAAGTAAAGAAACACTTGTAGCCAGAGAATGAAACAACTGGAAGTGGACCACATAAATCACTATGCACAAGCTGTAAACGAGCTGAGGCGTGCCAAGAGGCACGTTTTTCAAAACTATCCTGATGATGTTTTCCAAATACACATCTAGAATAAACACCATGTCTACAAGATACCATAGGAAGACCTGTCACCATATTTTCTTTATATATATTTTGAAGGGAGTGATAGTTTAAGTGACCAAATCACTCATGCAAAAGTTTTCTCATTTCATCATTATGAGCAACAAATACCTAGGGAAGATTTGATGAACCAAAGTTGTTAAACTTATACAACATTGTAGAATCATCAGCGATTCCAATAGCTAAAATCTGTCTAGGACCTCTTAGGTCCTTAATTACAACATCGTGTGGTGAAAATTAAACAGTTTTACCTTCACCTAAATGAGTTATCTGATATATAGATAGAAGCTTGCAAGATAAGGTTGGAACACATAATACATCATTAAATTTACCATTGTCTAGATGAATAGTTCCAATCCCTACAACACTAAGAGATCTATCATCGCCAACATCTATATTTTTGGTGTTACAAACATTTAAAGAAGAAAACATGGTTTTTATTTTTCCCATGTGATAAGAAGCTCCAAAATTAATGAGCCACTCATGAGAATGAGAAGAAGAAGATACGTTTAGTGCATAACCAAACCAAGATGCTTGACAACCACATGTACAAAGTGATATTCATGAAGATGAAGTTGAATTTGAAGAGTGCTCCAAATGGATATTATGCTTCTTCATTGTTGCTTCCAAGCCTTCCATCTTATTAAAGAATTTGGATTCTAAGTGTCCATCTCAATTACAAAAGTTGCAATGTCTATTAGTCTTCTTCCATTTGTTTTTATTTTCCTTATCATTTTGTTGAATTGATTTTTCATTTTGAGACTGAAAGTGCTTAGGACCCTTATATGGTTTAGGACCATTCTTTTTAGGATGTCACTTCTTAGGATCCTTTGAACTTGATTGCTGTTGGGTGGATAAGAATTTCTTATAAGAGTTTTCTAGATTAAGAAGACCAAGATGTAAGAGTTTTTCTTGTTCTATTATTAAACAATCACAAAAGACATCAAAAGAGGGGGACTTGTAGTCTTGTCCTTGAGAAATAAAGGCTTCTGTATTAGAATGGAAGGTGGAAACAAACATAGAGTAGGTTGATCCCAATGTAGTAAGAATGGAATAGATAAGGCTACCTTATTCTTTTTTAACTTTAACACCTTCCAAGAGAAGTCTAAGGTTCTTGAACTTGGACAAAAAATATTCAATGGAAGAAAAATTATTGGGGTCCAATGTAAGAAACTCATTTTTGAGTTAATGGACTCTAATTTAATTTTTAATTCTAAATTTTTTATTGAGTTGTTTCATTGCTTCATCAGGCGTACGATGTTCTGCGATATGGAATCTAAGGTTTGGAGAAATAGGCATCCCTATCAACCCACGTGCTTGATATTTCCTATTTACCTATTTGGATTGCTTATCTTCATCTTTAGGTCTAGACTCTTGGCCTGAGGCTACTCTATAAACACCTGTACTTCAAAGTAAATCCTCCATGTAGGACACCCATTGGAAGTAGTTGGTGCTGTCAAGAATAACATGGCATGGACTTTACATTTTAACAAAAATTAAAGTTGTAGATGCTAAAACTAAGTGTTCCAATGGAAATATCTCAAAAACATAGGTCGATTAGAAAACAATGGCTCTGAAAATAGTTTCCGAATGAGGAAGTTATGACTTTTTGAAGAAAAGTTGTTGAAGATGCTGATGAAGTACGTGAATGTGTGAAAGTGAATGATGATGTTATATTTTTTGAGCAATACCCTCATTTCCAAACTTAATCTAATTAGCTATCTTTTTAAAAAAGATTATGTGACCCACATTTATAAGTAAGTGAAAGTCACTTTTACAATGGTACTTTATGAACTACCTACTAAATTGTAACTTAAATAAAAGATAAAGTGACATTAGAAGTATAAGTGACTCACTTTTTATAATGGGGGAGAATACTTTTATATAAAGTAACTTTAAAACATAAGTTACATGTGCTTTTTGAAAAAGTAACTCAACAAAAAGAAAGACTTGGACCCAATGCCTCTATTCTCATAAAGTAATTTTGGACCAAGTGAGCTAGTTTAAAAGGTTAGGAATTTTTGGAAAAGAGTGAAGGCTTTTTTTGTTTTTTGTTTTTTTTTGAAGTCACTAAATATTTGGAGTGCATGCTTACTTGAAAAATCCCTTTTTCCTACAAAGAAAACCACACAACCCAACATGGACATGCAAGAAAAACCAAACCTTATGGCTTCAAGTTAGCTTTCACTGGAAACTAAATATTTTCCTCAATGTTTCTAATTTTCTGAAATCATAGTAAGGCGCGGTAGAAACGAGCATACGCATGAGAAAAATCTTCCTTTTTGTTTCTAATTTTCCAAGATCACACAGAGTCACAGGGTAAAGAGCATACGCAAAAATGGAAGGTATAGATCCAGTCATAAAAAACAGAGAGATAAATAAACCGAAATAAATAGAGAGATAAATAACTAAAACTGTAAATAAATACTGTATACGTCCATACCCTAAAAATGGCATAGACAGGGCCACCAAAAACATTTTCCCATGAAACGAAAGGGGTTCATCACTGCAACAGATTCTCCTAACACAATAGGTTAGTCCTCTCGGCCTGAAAGTGGTCAGAAACAATACATCTAGGAAGCAAAAGTTGGATGCAGTTGTACTAGCTTCGGATTTGGATCACTAATGGATGCAACCCTCAAATAGCTTTGATATCATATAGGAATTTACAAGGTAAGTTCCTCAGATAGAAAACCAAAGGACACCGCTCATAAACAGATCACAGGTCAATACACCAGTATTCTTAACGTGGTTAAAACCCTCAAAGAGGGAAACAATCCATGGCTTGAGCCATTGAGGCCACCTCAGGCAATTTATTAATGTAAAATAAAGAAAATTTACATAAGCTTCTCTCATCAATGGTCACCTTACAAATGACCCTACATGCTCTTTAAATGGACATCATTGACCAATTAGGTGTTAAGCCACAAATCAAGTGTTGGTAATCTTGAGGAGAGAATGAACTATCAAATCACTTCATGTATAGAACATATCGTGACCGTCGGATTGTAAGTTACAAAAGTACATAGTAAAGAAACACACTTTGACTAACTCTACACTAGACCAAGTTATACTTAACTATTTCCTATGTGTCAAAATATCCGAAAAAATAATTTATTGATAATTATTTTAATGATGCAATGCATTAATATACTAATGTTTAGTATTTAATATATTGTAATTTTGAAGTTGAGATTTGGTACAATTGACATAATCGATTTTTATCTTTCAAATCAATCTAGGATACAAAATATGAATGAAGATATTGTCAAGAAAATCATATAAATATATGAGATGGAGTAGAAATAAATATGGAGATACTGTTTGCAGTAAATTTGGTAAGGATGGGTTATTCAAGGATTTTCTATTAAAATATAATATTGTCTATTCCAAAGATTATAACAATATGCTTATTTTCATTTGACTAAGATATTTTTTCCCCTATGTTTTTTTTTTGCCCCACTATTTATAGTTGTTACACTAAAATTTGTCACCATGACTATTTGCAGTCAGTATGGCTCCATCAATAGTCATATTGTCCTCCTTGGCAATTCTTATACCTCTGCTCCTCATGTCAAACTCCAAAAAAGAGAGAAAGCCTTTAAAAATCAATATAACTCTGGTTACGCAGTTTCTCTCACTCTTACCTGTATGTACGCACCTCAAATTCATAATACCTGCGTACTTGTACGCTCTGTCTGTAAAGGGGTGTGTGCGTACTCCTATAAAAGTCAAAAGGCGCAAGTTTTACTCCAAAAAACTTACTTGTGGTCGATTCTAGAGCATTCTAGAAGATGGTTTGACGTGGATTGAGCGCCTCCAGATGGTTCATGCATCCCAATGAAAGAGGAACTTATCCCATGAAGAGGGGAGCTATCCCTTTGAAAGAGGGGCTTATCCCATTGATGGTGGACCTGTTTAACTTCCTCCAAAGCATTACAAATAGAGGCATTGGGCCAGAGGGAGGGGAGGTTGAAAGCTGAACATTCCTAAGGGTAGATGCTTCTGAAATTAGGACTCCCTTATAGAGCTTGAGAGGATAGATTCCATTCCTTTCTTAGCTTCATTTGGAAGTGGGTGAGCTGATCAAAGTAGAGGAGAACTCTTGCTAGACCCTAGGAGGGACCTACACAACACCAAGGCACTGGTTGTAATGGTTTCTTTTGTTTCCAATTAATACAATTAAGTTCATTTTTCTCAACAAGTTGTTATATATAATTTGTTACATAAACTCCTTGGTCTTTATGATGAATATGTTTTATTATATGAGTTATTCAGGTGCTATGTAATCGTTTGCTTGTTAGTGAATGCAGGCTTCAAGGAGAAGGAGTTCATCTGGATCGGAGAGGCTTGGCTGCTACAAACAACGTTGGACTAAAGGTATGCCTTAAACACCTGGTTGCTCTTATTTTAAATGCATATTTAGGGAAAGATAGTGCTTGATTGTTTTGTTTGTCACTAGAAAAGCCTTGTTTTCTAGGGAGGTCGGTTTTGTCCACAAAATTGACTCTTTCCGCATGACAAAATGGCGACCATACTGGGGAATCCATGGATTTGATTGATTTCTCTTTTGATTGATACTTTGACCAGAGAAACTGTATTTTCTGTTTCTGTTTTTGACTTGATGATTGTGGGATTGGGTGAATTTAGTTAATTTTGAGTTAGTTTTTATTTTTCATAGTTTTGGGAGAGGTACGCACCCTCTGAGTTAAGCACAGTGCGTACCTGTACGCACTTTTGCTTTGTGCACAGAGCGTGGACGCACCTGTGTAAATAGGTTGCCTGCGTACCCTGTCAAAAATTTGAAAATTTTAAATTTTTCTCTTTTTTATCAGTTTAGAATTTGTTTATAGGTTTTAGCCATTGCCCAGACCTGCTTGTTCCCTGTCAAAAAACTTTCCTTGGTTAATTTCATTGGCATTCCTACTTTAAGCTTTTATCAATTGGGTGCTTTGAGTCTCTTTTTTGAGAAATTCTAAATTTGATTTCCTTTGGTCATTACTTGGAGGTTTGTCTGAGTCTTTTCACAATTTTGTATGAGTGTTAATCGCCTTTGAGTGTTTTTATTTTTTGATCTTTGGAACTCTCACCCAATTTTCTCGACTTGCACTTGATTGGTTCTTAGATTACATTAGAATCGTCTTGTGTTTGAGAATTCTCTTGCATAGATCACATTTGCATAATTAGAATTCTCATTTTCAGAATATGAATGGAAAATGTGCATAGATTACATTTGCATACTTTTTAAGTGAATTGTGCATAGATTACAATTGCATAGTTTACATTCTGAAAAATCAATCGTAGATTTAGATCAGTTTTCTTTGATTTGAATTTACACAAAAATAAAAATAAGAAAAACTATGCTTGTTATTTTTCTTGATGAAATTAGTGCATTAGAGAATTTGTTATATTTTCTCTTAGTGATCAATTTTTGCATTGTTGGAAGTGAATGGAAACTCTCTCCTTACTTTAGTTAGGATTCATCGAATTGAAAGGATTACATTATCATATTCGATTGCATTCAGTTTTGAGTTGGGTCATAACACCATTGGTTTCGTATCCATTTACCCATTTGAGTAATAACAACCTTAATAACACAGCGCTTAATTAAAATTCACTTAGTAACTTTTTATTTACTAGGGCTCTGATACACCAACATAGATCAGGCTAGTGTCTTGGAGTAGGAGAGTAATTAACTCTCCAAGACAGTAAAAACAAACAAGTAGCTTATCTTGCGGTAGGATAAATCCAACTGTTACATTTATGCTCTGGGAAAGCTCCTCTTAAAGGAGAAGCACGAGATCGTGTCCGAACCAGTGTGGGAATCAATCCTTCCTCATTGGGAATGACGCCAGATATGCACGTACTACAAACGGTAAACCTCGGATTAACCATTGTCGAGGAGCCTGGGGTCACTTGTCGGTAAACCTTGGATTATTGTCAAGGAGCCAGCAAGGGGATTGAGCTTGTTACTCTGCCCTTGCGTGTGTATCGGATCGTAGACTGTTCCCCCAAGTATATTTGTTGCTGTTGGTGACCTTAGTGACTATTATCTTTAGGATTCTTCCTAAGGTGACGGTGGAGGGAAGATCCCACTGTACCTGGAGCAGACGTCGGCTAGACTCACTTGGATTTTCTGGGGGGTTCACTTCACTCGAGACGGTTAAAGTGGAGGAACTTGGTCCAGTCTATTCATTAAGCAGGTTGCCGGGGTAACTGTTCCACCCGCCATTTCTGTACTGAATTCTGCGATGTTGGATTTCATCACCAACTAGTGTTTTCGGTCCGGAAAGTTACTGTTTGTGTTTGGTTTGACTCCTAGATTTGATAGTGCGTGTTAATTTGTTTGTTTTTACTTTTAGAGACCATAGGTGTGAATTGTGAATTTTAATTGTTAGGTGTGAATTGTGAATTGTTAATTTTAGTTTTAAATTCACTGAAGTTGAATATAATGGCAAATGTTACGGAATTTACCGACCAAGGAACCCCTCTTAACGAGAATCCTAGTACCTTTCCTTACTTTGGAAATGTTGGTCCTCCTTATATGGCTACTTTGTCATTACCTGGATTTACAATAGGTTTACCGATATGGTTATTTTCAACTTCGTTGGCCCCAAATACTCCAATTGTTCCACCTCAACCGAATGCTTCACCTCAACAGAGTTCACCATCTCAACATCACCAACCTTCTGTTGACCCTTTACCTTCTTCGCCTAATTTTTCTTCCTCCATTCCTTCCTCTTCGCTTGGTAAAAGCCTCGATGCTAGTAACCAGGTGGCTAAGAAGAAGAAGAAAGGGAAGAAGAAGAAGAAGAAGAAGAAGAAGCAAGATAAGAAAGAAGTCAACCAACCAACTATGGCTGTAAGTGTTAGTTGTGTTGAGGAAACCTCCAACATGCATCGTAAACCCAAATACCCTTGCAGGCTTTGTAAGGGTGACCACTTCCTTATCAATTGTCCTGGTATTCCAAAGGTCTTGGAAGTATGGTTAGAAAAATCTCATCAACTTTCCATTGATCCATCAACCAGTGATAGTCAGGTTCCTGGGAAAAAGGGTAAAGTTAGGTTTCCTTGTAAGTTATGCAAAGGGAGTCATCAAACTCACATTTGCCCTCACATGGATGAAGCCTCAAAATTGTTGGAAAACCTTATTGTTCCACAGCAAGAATTTCCAACTGGTTACCGTAAACTTTCTCCCAACCTACCGTCAACTGACGGAGTGATTGATCTAATTTCAAGTACAGTCGATCACACTCTTCCATTGGAGAGTGAAACTCATGTCACCCAGGTTGATGATCTGTTAGTTGATCAAGTGGTCGATTCAATTTCACATTCGGTCGATCCCACTTTCCCTTTAGAGAGTGAACTTCATACCGCTCAGGTTCTTCTTGTTACATCAGATTCTTCTATGCGGGGGGCATTTCACCTATTTCTACAGAACCTCCTCCAAGTACTGAGGTCTTTTCCTTTGATTGGAATAGACTGAC
The DNA here is from genome assembly GCA_031772625.1 of Pinus tabuliformis. Lineage (NCBI taxonomy): Eukaryota > Viridiplantae > Streptophyta > Pinopsida > Pinales > Pinaceae > Pinus > Pinus tabuliformis. Next base: position 777,070,340 of record CM062812.1, on the reverse strand, counting down.
AGAACCTCGTCTTCCTTCCTCCATCCCTTTCCAAATCATTGTCAAGGTTGGTGGTAGGGACATACGCCGCACACAGGTAGATGAAGGTGCTTGTGTTAGTATTTTATCCTCAACTGCTTGGAAAGATTTGGGTTCCCCTCAGCTTGTGCCTATTACGCAGAATCTGAAAGCTTTTAACAGAACCATTAGTGAACCTTTAGGGATCCTTCCTAAGTTTTCTATTACCTTGGAAGGTAAAACTGTCTGTATTGATCTTATGGTAGTTCAAGGTCCCTTGGATTTCAATTTACTCCTTGGGCGAGACTATGTTTATGCAATGAAAGCTTTCGTATCGACACTCTTTCACGTGATGTCTTTCCCTCACAATGGAAATATTGTGACTGTAGACCAGCTTTCGTTCCCTAGTCTTGTTTCAACTACCAATAATATGACACCCCTAAATGTTCCTGATTCTAAAGTGGTATCTACCCTGCCACGGGTTAATTATGTGGCAACTGGTCCCATGTTTTCAGTTACCGATGTAAGTGAGCCTCTCACTGTTTGCTCATCTTCCTTTGATTTAGATCCGGTAATTGACATGGAAAACTCTATGGGATTACTTGAACACGATGTTCATATCCCTTTTGAGTCCCTGGACATGTGTTCCTTCCAGAGAACTATTCTTCCTTCTGATGAAGACCTCTTGGAAGCCATGATCAAGGTGTGTCCATTGACATGTCTTTCTTCCAGTTGGAAGCCATGATCAATGAGTGCGAGGATAGTTTTTTCCCGTATCAACCTCGTTAAAAAATGAAATAGGCTGTCGCGAGGATAGTTCCTTTTCCTGTGCCAACCTCGTTAAAAAATGAAACAGGTGTCTCCGAGGATAGTTTTTTCCTGTATCAACCTCGTTAAAAAATGAAACAGGCTAGTATGAGGACAGTTCTTTTCCTGTGTCAACCTCATTAAAAAATGAATCAGTTGGTATGAGGACAGTTCCTTTTACTGAGTCAACCTCATTAAAAAATGAATCAGGTAGGTTTTAGGTTATATAGGTAGATTGTAGAAAGTAGTTGTTCGAGGAAAGTTCCTTTTACTGTGTCGACCTCGTCAAAAAATGAATCAGTGAGTATGAGGACAGTTCTTTTCCTGTGTCAACCTCGTTAAAAAATGAATTAGCTGTTTGAGGAAAGTTCCTGTTACTGAGTCAACCTCGTTAAAAAATGAATCAGGTTTGAGCATAGTTTCTTGTCTTGTGTCAAGCTCGTTAAAAAATGAATCAAGGTTTTTAGAGGATAGTTCCTGTTACTGAGTCAACCTCATTAAAAAATGAATCAGGTAGATTGTAGGTTATATAGGTAGATTGTAGAGAGTAGACATGAGCATAGTTCCTTATCTTGTGTCAAGCTCATTTAAAAAATGAAACAAGGGTTTTGAGGATAGTTCTTTTCCTGTGTCAACCTCACTAAAAAATGAAACAACTCCCACGAGTCTTTCCAAGATTTCGAAAGTAAACCTTCATTTCATCCACCTGGTTGAATGCAATGAAGCTTGGGGGGCATGTACCTTGATTTGCGTCATTATGCTGGGGGCATGCGAACTTATAACAAGCATAGTTTTTTGTTTCAAGCTTGCGTAAACATGAAACCGAATCCGAGCATAGTTCTTTTCCTGTGTCAAGCTCGTTAAAAAATGAAACAAATCCTCCTCTAATTGAGTCGAGAGTTTGACTAGATCTCATAGATGTTAAGTTGTATATTTAGGTTAGTTATTTCAGTTTTTTGCATAATTTTCTTACAGTTTTAGGTCGAGTCTTTCAAATGATCTCGTAACTGAATCTTCATTTCATCCAACTGGTTGAATGAAATGAAGCTGGGGGGCATGCGCTCTAGCAGTTATGCTTAGGGGGCATCAAGCACAATTTTCTCTCTGTTTCAAGCTTGTGTAAAAATGAAACTACTTTGAAGCATAGTTTTTCTCTGTTTCAAGCTTTTGTAAAAATGAAACCTATTTCGAGTCAATTTCAGTTATTTTCAAGACTCGTTAAACTCATGAAAATCCTGAGATTATTTTGCTATCTTTCATTCTCGCAAAACAAATGAAAATGCCGAGTTCTTTCCGTCTTTTCCTGCTCATAAATTAAATTGAAAGTCGGCCATTTGAGTACATTTTTATCATTTTTTTTTTGAACTCATTAAAACTTACAAAAAAGTGAAAACCATGAGTACATTTTTGTCATTTTTTCGAACTCGTTAAAACTTACGAAAAAATGAAACCTTGGAGTTCTCTTTTAAGCCCTTTTCAGACTCTCAAAATATGAAAAGATTGCCGAGTTTTTCTTTTTAAACTCATTAAAACAAACTAAAAAGACGATCCACTTACAGCTCTTTTCTGACCGTAAAAACATGAAAAGATTGCCGGATTTTTGTCGTTTCAAATTCGATACTGGTCATAAAACGACGTGTCGTTGATCGCTTTTTTACTTTTCAGATCAGTGGCACTAATTATGAAAAGTACTCCTTGGTCGTAAAAGATCAAGCGGTTCTCTCAAGTATTATTTTATACTTTTTCGGGCTTGGGAGACACAAATTTACGAAAAAGGTCAACCCTGGAGTCTTCTTAAGTGTTTCAGACTCTCTAAAATTGAAAAACGCCGAGTTTCTCCTATACTAGACTCGTTAAAATTTCACAGTAAAGGACCTGTTCGATTACAAACAAGAACGGACCACTCCTTCTTAGGGTTCGAATCTAAACTAATTTGGACTCATCCGAAGGATGAGCTTATAATCAAGCAAATGTTATCCTCCTCAAGCTTGTAAAAAATAAAGAGGTACTTGCCAGAAATAGTGGGGGAAAAGAGAGAAAAATGAGCCTATTTGTTATCCTTTGTCTCAGAAAAACCTTATCACCACTCTTGAACACGACACTTTTCATTCACCTGGGTTGGGAAATCCTTTGCCTAACAGTTGATCAAACCACATTGAAAGTCTTCAGCCGGTTTCCCGATATTAACTTTGGGTCAATTGTCACCAAGCCATCTGTTGTGTCGTTATGTGTTCAAGAGGTCACTGCAATTAAGCCATTCATCTGCAAAATACCTGTCATCCATCTTGACCATCCCTGAGTCAGTCCTTACAGCTACATTTCTTCAACTTGATCTATGATTTCGTGTTGTGGGCTTGCCTGCAACGGATCACTTTCTATCGACATCAGCACATTATCTAGAGAGATGATCTAGGAATCGTCAGTACCTTGAAATCTGCATGCCTCAATGGCAGGTTTCTCGCCTTTGACGACAGTTTACATCATTGACTTTCGATCGAAGGATTCTGTGACATGTTCGACATCAACACATTCATTCACATCTCATGGATTGTACTAGGTACTTTGAGAACCATTGACATCACTGGTGGTTTCTCTCACACTTGTTAACAGTTTACATCATTGACTGGTAATCAAGTGGTTTCTACCATGTTCGACATCAACTCATTTATTCACATGGATAGAATCGTACTATTTCGGGAAGTAGAAATGAAGACCCTGGATCTAGTTTCCGCCATCCAGGCTGCGAGGAGTTTTGTATTCATCATACAATAGACTAATTATAAACAGATGGCTGCGTCCATACTGTGTCTACATGTGTCTATGACTATGATGTATTGCGAAATCATTCCTATATCAGAGCAGTAGTTAGTTTGATAGTTAAGTTTTTGATCTGAGTATGGGAATGCCTACCTCAGCGATGATATGATCTCATATATTTTGTGTTGAATATTTGCAGGTTCCGACTAGGCTCTGCACAAGATAATCCTTGAAATGATAAAGTGCTTCACCCTTCCTAGATGATATAAAACCCTAATCTACTACAGGGTTCGCACTTTAGGGGGCAATCTGTTACACTAAAATTTGTCACCATGACTATTTGCAGTCAGTATGGCTCCATCAATAGTCGTACTGTCCTCCTTGGCAAGTCTTATACCTCTGCTCCTCATGTCAAACTCCAAAAAAGAGAGAAAGCCTTTAAAAATCAATATAACTCTGGTTACGCAGTTTCTCTCACTCTTACCTGCATGTACGCACCTCAAATTCATAATACCTGCGTACTTGTACGCTCTGTCTGTAAAGGGATGCGTGCGTACTCCTGTAAAAGTCAAAAGGCGCAAGTTTTACTCCAAAAAACTTACTTGTGGTCGATTCTAGAGCATTCTAGAAGATGGTTTGATGTGGATTGAGCACCTCCAGATGGTTCATGCATCCCAATGAAAGAGGAACTTATCCCATGAAGAGGGGAGCTATCCCTTTGAAAGAGGGGCTTATCCCATTGATGGTGGACCTGTTTAACTTCCTCCAAAGCATTACAAATAGAGGCATTGGGCCAGAGGGAGGGGAGGTTGAAAGCTGAACATTCCTAAGGGTAGATGCTGCTGAAATTAGGACTCCCTTATAGAGCTTGAGAGGATAGATTCCATTCCTTTCTTAGCTTCATTTGGAAGTGGGTGAGCTGATCAAAGTAGAGGAGAACTCTTGCTGGACCCTGGGAGGGACCTGCACAACACCAAGGCACTGGTTGTAATGGTTTCTTTTGTTTCCAATTAATACAATTAAGTTCATTTTTCTCAACAAGTTGTTATATATAATTTGTTTCATAAAATCCTTGGTCTTTATGATGAATATGTTTTATTATATGAGTTATTCAGGTGCTATGTAATCGTTTGCTTGTTAGTGAATGCAGGCTTCAAGGAGAAGGATTTCATTTGGATCGGAGAGGCTTGGCTGCTACAAACAGCGTTGGACTTGGTATGCCTTAAACACCTGGTTTCTCTTATTTTAAATGCATATTTAGGGAAAGATAGTGCTTGATTGTTTTGTTTGTCACTAGAAAAGCCTTGTTTTCTAGGGAGGTCGGTTTTGTCCGCAAAATTGACTCTTTTCGCATGACAATAGTTATTACAACACTAGGGTTTATAATGTTAGGTTATAATATTAATTCTAAAGTTATAATATTAATTCTAAACCTAGGGATTATAATCTAACGTTATAATATTAATCCTAAGTCTTATAATCTCATGGTTTATAATATTAATATTAGGTTTATAATCCTAGGTTTAAAACATTAATTGGAGGGTTTAATATTAATCATGTGGTTTATAATATTAATCTTAGATGTGCAATTTATATAGTAATATCAGTATTTGTAACTTCAATATTAGTGTTTATAATATTAATGTTAATAAAAAATATTAATTATATTTACATTTTAACAAAACATGGAAAAGAAAAACTAAGCAAGGTCAAACATGGTAAAAAAATCTCAACCATGGTTAACCTTGGTCAACTATGTTCCTCCCTCTCAATCTAGAAATCTCTTATTTTGACACATTCCTAATGTCCAACTAGGGTCAATCATGGATAGAATATATATATATATGTGTGTGTGTGTGTGTGTGTGTGTGTTAATTTCAATGTTCTTTCCTCAATTTAAAGGCTTCATATTCCTAGGGTATAATAGTATTCATAGGGTTTATAATATTAATCCGAGGGTTTAATATAAATCACACGCGTTTATAATCTTGGTCAACTATGTTCCATTCTCACATTGTGAAAAAAAATGTCTCAATATGAAAATCAACCATTGTGAACCATGGTCAACCATGGTCCAATGTTGCATTATAAAAAATATTATCTCAATATAAATATCAACCATGGTCCAATGTCACATTATGACAAATATCGTCTCAATACAAAAAACAAGCATGGTCAACCATGGTCGATGATGGTCAACCATGTTTATTTCAGGGCTTATAATATTTATCTAATGCTTTATATACCTAGGGTTTATAATATTAACCAATTGGGTTTAATATTATTTCCTTGGGTTTATAAACACTTAATTTTTTAGTATTAATCCCTTTGGTTTATTATTTCCTTGATATCAATTCGTTGGGTTTATTATTTTGAGGGTTCATATTCCTAGGGTATAAAATTATTCATAGTGTTTATAATATTAATCCCCTGGTTTAATATAAATCCCTTGTGTTTATAATCATGGTAAACCATGGTGAACCATTATCCAACATCACACTATGGCTAAAATTTGTCAATAAGAAAATCAACCAAGGTAGAACGTCACATTATGACAAAGGTTCTCTCAATATGAATATGGACCATGGTGAATCATGTTTACTTTAGGGTTTAACATTTATATAAGTTGGGTTTATAATATTAATCCCTTGGATTTATAATACTATGGGATTTTATAATTAATGCCTTTCATTTATAATATCAAACCCTTCGATTTTTAGTATTAATCCCTTGGGTTTATTATTTCCTTAAGCTTATAATATCAATCCATTGGGTTTATTAATCTAAAATTTCATATTCCTAGGGTATAAAATTATTCATAGGGTTTATAATATTAATATTTGGGTTTAATATAAATCTCTTGTGTTTATAACCATGGTCAACCATTGTTCAATGTCACATTGTGACAAAACAATTTGTCAATATGAAAATCAACCAAGATGCAACATCGCATTGTGACAAAGGATGTCTCAACATGAGAGTGGACTATGGTCAACTATGTTTATTTTAGAGTTTATAATATTTATCTTATTGTTTATATACATTGGGTTTATAATATTATTCCCTTGGGTTTATAATATCTTGGGATTTTAGAATTAATCCCTTGTGCTTATAATATCAATCCCTTGGTTTTATTAATCTAAGGGTTCATATTGTAGGGTATAATATTATTCATAAGGCTTATAATCGAAAACCATTTGTCGACGCGTTTCGAACCAATTAGTGTGGTTCATCGTCAGGACAAGTTGGTTCGAAACGCGTCCTGACGATGAACCACACTAGTTGGTTCGAAATGCGTCGACAAATGGTTTTCCATGTGATTTACGCCGAAAAATCTCTCACAAACTTGATATGGATCATAAAAGCTTGAAATCTATAAAGGCTTATAATATTAATGCTAGGGTTTAATATAAATCCCTTTGGTTTATATTCATGGACAACCATGGTGCAATGTCACATTGTGAAAAAACAATTGTCAATATGAAAATCAATCATCGTTGAATGTCGCATTATGACAAAGGTTGTCTCATTATGAGAATGGACCATGGTCAACCATTTTTATTTCAGGGTTTATAATATTTATCTTAGTGTTTATATACATTAGGTTTATAATATCAATCCCTTGGGTTTAATATTATTTTGTTGGGTTTATAATACCTTGAGATTTTAGAATTAATCCCTTGTGTTTATAATATTAATCCCTTGAGTTTATTAATCTATGCATTCATATTCCTTGGTTATAATATTATCCAAGAGGTTTATAATATTAATTATGGGTTTAATATAAATCCCTTGGGTTTATATTCATGGTCAACCATGGAAAACCATTGTGCAATGTCACATTTTGACAAAAAATGTCAATATGAAAATCATCCATGGACAACTCTGGGCGACCATGGTCCAACGTTGCATTGTAAAAATGTTTGTGTCAATATGAAACCAACCACGGTCAACAATGTTTATTTAAGGGTTTATAGTATTTATCTTAGGGTTTATATATGGAGGGTTTATAATAATAATCCCTTGGGAATAATAACATGCCCTTAGGTTTTTAGTATTAATCCCTTGAATTTATTATTCCCTTGGGTCTATTATATCAATCCATTGTGTTTACTAATCAAAATTTTCATACTCCCACATTGTTATATTGTTCATAGGGTTAATAATATAATTCATTGGGTTTAATATAAATCCCCTGTGTTTATAATCATGGTCATCCGTGCTCAACCATGGTCGAACATCACCCTGTCACTAAGAATTTCTCAATATGGAAATCAGCCAGGGTCCAACGCTGCATTGTGACAAAGATTGTATCCTTATGAAAATCAATCATGCTCAACAATGATCAACGAAGGTCTAACATAACATCATGAAAAATATTTTTCTTAACATGAGAATGAACCATGGTCAAACATAATCAACCATATTTAGTTTAGAGTTAATAATATTTATCTTTCGATTTATATACCTTGGTTTATAAAACTAATCCCAATGGTTTAATATTATTGCCTTTGGTTTATAATACCTTGGGGTTTAGAATTAATTCCTTTGGTTTACTATTCCATTGGGTTTATAATATCAAACCCTTGGCTTTATTAATCTAAGGGTTTATATTCCTAGGGTATAATATTATTCATATGGTTTATAATATTAATCCTAGGGTTCGATATAAATCCCTTATGTTTATAATCATGGTCAACAATCGTCAAGCATGTTTATTTTACGTTTTTTAATATTTATGTTAGGGTTATATACATTGGGTTTATAGTATTTATCTAAAGGTTTATAATATTAATCCCTTGGGTTTAATATTATTTAGTTGGGTTTATAATACCTTGGCATTTTAGACTCAATCCCTTGCATTTATAATATCAATCCCTTGGGTGTATTAATCGAAGGGTTCATATTTCTAAGGTATGATATTATCCATAAGGCTTATGGTATTAATGCTAGGGTTTATATTCATGGTCAACCATGAATAACCATGGTGCAATGTCACATTGTTACAAAGATTGTCTCAATATGAAAATAAACCATGGTCAATAGTGGTTGACCATGGTCTAATGTAAAATTTTCAAAACATTTGTGTCAATGTGAAAACCATGGTCAACCATGGTTAACCATGGTCCAATGTCACATTGTGACAATGATTTTGTCCATATGAAAATCAACCATGGTGGAATGTCACATTTCAATAAAGGTTGTCTCAATATGAAAATAGACCATGGTCAACCAATTTATTTTAGGGATTATGATATTTATCTTAGGGTTTATGTACATTGGGTTTATAACAATAATCCCTTGGATTTAATATTATTCCCTTGGGTTTATAATACCTTAGGATTTTATAATTAATATCTTGCATTTATAATACCAATCCCTTGGGTTTATTGATCTAAGGATTCATATTCCTAGGGTATAATATTATTAATAAGGTTTATAATATTAATGCTAGGGTTTAATATAAATCCATTGGGTTTATATTCATGGTCAACGATGGACAACCATGTTTATTTTAGAGCTGTATTATTTATCTTAGGGTTTATATACCAATATTTTATAATATTAATCCCTTTGATTTAATAATATTCCCTTGGGATTTTAGTATTAATCCCTTGGATTTATTGTTCCTTGGGTCTATTATATCAATCCATTCAGTTTATTAATCTAAGCTTTCATATTCCTAGGGTTTAATATTGTTCATAGGGTTAATAATATAATTCCTTGGGCTTAATATAAATGCCTTGGGTTTATAATATTAATAATCCCTTGGGCTTGTTGATGCAACACGTTTATAACATTAATCTATTAACTTTTATAATTCTTAGGGTTGGTAATATTAATCCCTTGGGTTTATAATATTAATAATCCCTTGCATTTATTAAACCGTAATATTAAGAGTTAAAATTAATCTTAGGGTTTAATATTAATCCCTGAGGTTTATAATGTTTATCTCTTCAATTTATTTATTGTTTAGGTTTATAATATTAACAAATCCTAGAGTTTATTGATCCCTAGGGCTTATAATATTAATAATCATGTGGGTTTATCGATCCTTTGGGTTTAAAACATTAACTCCTAGGCTTTATTAGTCCCTTCTATTTTTAATATCGACCACTTAATTTTATAATATTTATCCCTTGGGTTTACCAATTCCTTGGGTTTATAATATTAAATCCTTGGGTTTATTTGTATGTTGGGTTTATAATATTAATAATTTCTTGGGATTATAATTTTATCCCTTGGTTTTATAGTATTGATAACCCCTTGGGTTTATTAAACCCATCAATTTAAAATATTTATTCTTACGGTTTATTAATCCCTTGGGTTTTTAATATTGAGCCCTTGGGTTTGTTGATCACTTACGCTTATAATATTTATCCCTTGGTTTTACTAATTCGTTGAGTTTATAATATTGAGAATCTCATGTGTTTATTAATCCCTTGGGTTTAAATTGTTAATTCCCAGAGTTTATTAATCCCATGTGTTTTTAATATTGATTCCTTGGGTTTGTTGATCCTTTATGTTTATAATATTTATCCCTTGGGTTTACTAATTGATTGGACTTATAATATTAAACTCTTAGGTTTATTAGTCGCTTTGGTTAATAATATTAATAATCACTTTCATTTATTAATCTCTTTTGTTTTTAATATTGATCCTTTGGGTTTGTTAATTACTTAGTTTATTATATTAGTCCCTTGGGTTTACTAATTCATTGGGTTTATAATATTAAACCCTTTGGCTTGTTGGTGCTTTGTGTTTATGATATTAGCCTTTGCATTTTTTGATCCCTTGAGTTTATAATATTAATAAACTCGAGTTTATGATCTTAATAATCCCTTGAGTTTATCATAGTATTATTATTTGTAACTAATATTTATAATATTAATAATCCCTTGATTTTATTATAGTATTATTATTTGTAATTAATATATAATATTTTTTTAGTTCAATTTATAATCTATATATAGTTGATACCTTCAGTTTAGTTTAAAGTAAATATATGAAAGATATTAACATTTATATTAATAAATATATATTAATTATTCAAAATATTATTGGGAGATAAATACCTATTATAAATAGTAACAATATATATATATATATATATATATATATATATATATATATATATATATATATATATATATATATATATATATATATATATATCTAGTTAAGACTAACCTAAGTTTCCACGGGGGATTTGAACCGGTGACCTATCGCAAGGAGTGCCTTAAGAGTGCACCCATTCACCGTGAATCCAAAGCCCCATGAAAAATAATATTATTAATCATTAATTGTAGTAATATTAATTAATAATAATAATCATGATAATAATAATTAATTAGTATTTATCCCTTGGGTTTACTAATTTGTTCGATTTATAATATCAATAATTTTTTGGGTTTGTTGATCCAAAACGTTTATAACATTAATCCATTAAGTTTTCTAATTCTTTGGGTTGGTAATATTAATCCCTTGGGTTTATTAAACCCTAATATTGAGAGGTAAATATTAGGCTTAGGGTTTAATATCAACCCCCTAGGTTTATAATGTTTATCTTTTCAAGTTATTGATTGTTTAGGTTTATAATATTAATAATCCCTATAGCTTATTAATCCCTAGGGTTTATAACATTAATAATCATGTGGGTTTATCAATCCTTTGGGTTTAAAATATTAATTCCTAGGCTTTATTAATCCCTTATGTTTTTAATATCTATCCTTTTGGTTTGTCAATCCCTTAGGTTTATAATATTTATCCCTTGGGTTTAGAAATTCCTTGTTTTATAATCACTTGGGTTTATAAATCCCTTGGTTTTATAATCCCTTGGCTTTATAATCCATTGGGTTTTTAGTATCAATCCATTTTAGTACTAATATTATTTTAGTATTATTGTTTCCTTTGGTTTATAAAATCAGTCCAATGGGTTTATTAATGTAAGGGTTGAACCATGGTTAGGCATGGCCCAAAGTCACATTGTGACAAGCATTGTATCAATATTAAAATATACCATGGTTAATAATGGCTAAAAATGTTTATTTAAGGGTTCATAATATTTATCTTAGGGTTTATATATCTTTGGTTTATGTTGTTTGCTTTCGTTGAATGTTATTTGCTAGGGTTTATAATCCATTGGGTTTTTAGTATTATTGCCTTTTGTTTACTATTGTTTTTTCTTTAAAATATAAATTATGTTGAATTGTAGTCATCATGGTCAACCATGGTGAATGAAGCTCAATATCTATTAGCCATGGTCAATCTTGGCCGACCATCATCGACCATCACTAGCCATGTTATGTGAAATCAATCATGATTAACCATGGTCCAACATCGCATGGTAACAAATATTTTGTCAATATGAAAATCAACCTTGGCCAACATGGTCCAACATCTGATTGTGAGAAAGATTCTTTTGATATGACAATTAATAATGGTCAAACATGGTCGACCATCGTTATATGTCGCATTGTGACAAGAATGATCTCAATATGAAAATCAACCATGGTCAAGCATGTTTATTTTATGGTTTATAATATTTATCTTTGCGTATTAATATATTGGGTTTATAATATTCATACCTTTGGATTAATATTATTGCCTTGGGTTTTGTTTTTATAAAATAAGACAATTTTGATTTTTAGCTTTAAACATTAGTAGAATGAAACAAATTATTTTAAATAAACTTGTATAGCAAAGCTTAGCTTTTTATTTTGACTTAAAGCCTTTTTTATATTTTCTTAGGAAATAATATCACATGAAATCATATTGAATACAATTCAAGTTTAAATTTTTGATCAAGAAACCACGATAACCATATTTATGATATAAAGCCTTTGGTTAATATCTCAAGTTCCTGAAAGTTTTTCAAGTAAATAAAGGACGTATTACGAAATATTATAAAAGGTTGGTCCCACTAAATCGCATTCGAGCGCTATCATCATATCATCATTAGTGATTTAAAAATGAGCACCATAACAAAATTTCAATAGAATATCCTCGATGTCTCCTTTAATCAAGTCCCGACTACTTTTTTCCCTCCTCGTATCCTGAAATCAATTGCATGCCTTGCAATATCAGTGTTCGCATATCGCAAGTTCTATCTATGAAACCTGATACTAAAACAATGATAGGAAAGCCACCAATCAACCTTTTGTTCGTATTTTTAGTCCATTATAAAGAAATAGATTTATTGGAATAAAGGATATCACAAACTTTAGACGCATGACCTCAATTATTTCACCGATAGAGATGCTCTGACACAATGGAATGTGTCAAATCCACATGAACAATCGTTCGACGATTAATGGCCACTCTGTGTGATTTATGGTTTTGAGGTTCTGAATGATTTATTATGATTTGGATATAATGTCGAAGGATTATTTCATTAATTCATGCATTGAATTGAAAATACTATTTTCCTTAGTGAATTCTTGTCACTTATCCTTATTTATATTCTTGATAGGTAAATCCTAAAAAACAACAATTAGAGGAGATGTTAAGAATTATCAAAGAAAAGAAGAAGTTTGTAGTTCAACCACAACCAATCTCGCATCCTCAGGAAATTGCTGAAATGTCACCTTTATCTAGGGACACTACATGCACACCAGATGCAGGGTCCTCCACTTGGGAAATCATACATCAACTATTCGAAGGTGAAAATCCAAGGGAAATTGAGAAGGAAATTGTTACTGCAGATGATATGACTTTGGTTGTGGAGGCTATATGGAACGATGTGGCCAATTCCATTTTACATATAATTGCAGCTCATCCCAAAATCTTGCCCTACATAGATACCGTGAGATGGTTCATCGACCATTTAAATATCATAGACAATATTTTCATGAATCCAAAGAAAAAAATCATCAAGTCATTCAAGGCTGATGATTTGAGGAAAATATACCACTTGTCAACATTGTAAAAGAAGTATGACACTTAGTTTGTCCAGCAGCTTATGAATGAGATCCAAAATCCAACATAGCCTATTATACAAAGGAGAAGGAACTCGTACAAGAAAAAATACGATGATAGGGGTATGTATTAAATAGATTCTCTTGCTAGACCTTTCTCTCATCTCGCTTCTATGATATTTCATTTATACAGTTACCCTAACACACAAAAGTTATCAGAATAATGGGTACCGTTAATAAAAGGTGCTTCAGATGGTTATATTATCATTGGGAAAATATATTGTCTAATACTTTAAGTGCTCAAATTCTAAGCTACAAGAAAAAACGTAATATCACTAGTAAATCACTTCCCCCATTCTTCATGAGAGGCTATGTAATGGATGCTATTTGTTTTTCATATGATTTTCCATCCATGGGATGGAAATGGACAATTCGAGACCCTACCACCATTGATACCTAACATGATATCTTGTGGGAATCCATGTTTCATTGTTATTTTAACACAAATTTGTCATGGAATCATCCTCCATGTTCACCAAGAGGTTTTTGGCAACAAAGTGCCTAGACTCTCTGCAGAAGCTAATTGATGATCTAATATCAATAGGAAGGTGGTTCAGAGGGGATTCATTCACCTATATTTGGATTTTTTGTAGTCTTTCGAGTCCTCACATCTTACCTATTTTTGTCCTTGATAAGCTATTAGCCAGGGAAATTGCATATTAGATAGTTGGGAATGGTTTGAAGAAACTAATAAAGGATGCCAAGAAAACCATTTGGCTTTATTTTCCTATTTCTTGTGGTATCTATGGATTAGACAATTTCAAACATGCTTTTTTTTTTAATTTGACCAAATTAAAGCTTTGAAATTCCCAACCATCCCAAAAGACACTATGATCCTAATGGAGTCACAAAATATGTCACAACATAGGCTAGTATCATACAATTGGCAAGTGAGGATGATAAGTTTGATGACTTTTTTGAAATGGTTCTGAAGTACTTCAGGATTGAGAAGTTAGTAGTAGACTAACTAACTCCTGAGGACCTGATCGAGTTTAATCAATACTTTAGTCAGATAATAATCCATTTTCCAATAGATTTGTTGAGACATTCTCAATAAAATATTGAAATTCCAGAAACATCAACTTTGTCAACAAAAAATTCAATTATTTCTCAAACCACAGAGGTAGCTACTTTCATTGTCATGCAAAGAAAAAAAATTGAGGGAGAAAAACAAATTGATGAATTTTGGGAGGAATTCAACCATGCCTTGTCAGCCAAAATGACACAAGAGTTAAACACTCTCGTCCTTAAAGAATTAATGTAGATTCTAGAAACTAAAGAGAAACCTCGTTTACTGCTGACGCTCCCAAGAAAACTAGTGTCGTTAAAGATATGGAAATTATCCTAGGATTTCCTACATTAGAGCTAGTTATAAAAAATGAAGAAATTCCTCCTTTATAAGAGTTTTAGAGTCCTAACCACAGAGAATTTATGAGGAGACAAAGAAAGAAAAGAAAGTTGGAATAGGCCCAAACATTAGTCTCTAATGAGACTCCTTTGGCAGTTATCTGGAAAGGAGCCCAGTTAGCTCCTGATGAAGACTTAAACAAACTCTCATGGTTTTTAGGGGCTTATGCAAGTGCAAATATTAATAAAGCAGCAAAATTTCAATTTCTTATAAAGCAGAAGGATCAAAATATTGTTCAATTAGAAAAAAGTCTGCAAAGCGAAAGACAGGTTATAGAACAACAATGGCAAGCAAATCTTACTGAATTACAGAAGAGTTTCGATGATTTGAATCTACAATATGAGTTCGATATCAAAGATAAATATGCTTAGATGCAACATCTACAACAAAATATGAACTAGTTGGAAGAGAATCCAGAAATTAATGAAGTTAAAAAAGAACCATGAGAACTGAATACACTCCTTTCTAAACAAAATTTTATCTTTTGTCATAAATTAATTTTGATTAATGCTTTGTGTAAGTCTAGTGATTCCTTGGTTAACCAACTGTCCAAAATAAGGAAATTTTATGAAGAAGTCGATGAGAAGATTTCTGAGCATATATATTGGTAGGATAGTGCTGAGAGAAGATCAATCGATCTTCCCCGAATTGAAGAATCTCAGAAAGATATTGTTTTCGGTGAGCCAGAAACCTTGCTTCTAATTTCATTGAATATATTAGCAAGAACCTATTTCAAGCCAATTTAATCCACGAATACCACATGACACTTACTGGATGTCAAACATCTGACGAAATCATGGTAAGAAACATCAAAGAAAAAGGTTGAAGATATCAAGAGTTTATGAAAAGTAAACTTTGAAAGTCAATTGAATTACTTGGTCAAGGCACATAGAGAATGGATTGTGCTAAAGTTTCTTTATAATGCAACAACTCATCTCCTTCCTACACTCAGTGATGTAGTCTTTATGGGACAGATGCTCATGCAACTGATTCATCCCATCAAGTTAAAGCCAATGACAGACATATGTGGACTCTGAAATCAAATGGAAAATAAGCCTACAGAACACTCATGAACTTATTGTTACAACATAATGCTATCTTTGTCTTTACTTTATCTTAGCTTTGTTTGTTGGAACTATTTTAAGATCTTTTTTTTTCTTTACTATTTTTGTAATATTAATAGACTATAAATCCCCTTCATGTCATTAGAGAAGGGGTTCTAAATTTTTGATAGACAGCTTTGAAGTTGCACTATTGTTATTCCAAAGTTATCTATAAAAGAGTTGAACCGAAAGTTATCTTTGTTCATGGACATAGTCTTCATGTATCAAGTACTATTATCTTTACATTGCTACTATGTTTCGAAGAGATAGATAGTTAAATTTCTATAGGTTGTTTCATTATATGTATGTTTTTCAAATAGTCTGATATTATCACTATTCATATGTAAGATTGCATATTTTTAATCATATATGAAATAACGAGATCTTATATGTGACTGGTTCTAATAAACTAATTTAATTAACTATTTAATTAAGTTAGTTTATCTATTTGCTTTCTCTTCATAAAGTGTTTAACGACCTATATTGTTGTATACTTTATGAAATCTTTTATAGATCACATGTAAAAGAATATTATCTTGGGAGATACATAGAATAAATACATTTATTAATATCATGTTTTGTTTTAAATCACTTCATTATTCTCATTCTATTCCACCATTCATTTATATATCTTTCAAGGGAAATTGGTCCCATTATCCCCGTCGAAGCCAACAATTCCAACAGAATGAAGTTGCTTTAAGTTCCCGACTAGTTGGTTTTCTCGGATGTTGAAGTAGACATTTTCCAGCCTTCAACAGGTTTATAGTCTCGAGAGTTTTAAACCTCAAGGAATTTATAGTCAACGAGAGCCAAACATGTTTATTTTATTAAATTGTGTTTACTTTAGGGTTTATAATAAACCCAAAAAAGAAAAAGAAAAACATATTTTATATTTTTTTAATAAATAGTAATAATCAATTAATTATTGTTAATTAATTATTATTAATTAAAAATGAATGAATGAATTAATATTATTATTATTTAATTTGTTGTTATTATTACTTATTAATAATTATTTGATTAATTAATTATCATTGATAAATTACTATTAAATTAGCAATATAATTGTTAATATCATTATTATTAATCACAAATAATCTAAATTTATAAAAAATATTTTTATTTTTTAATAAATAATAATAATAAATAAATAATATTAATAATAAAAAATAATTAGTAGTAACATTAATTATATTAGATATCATTTTTTCAGATTCAACTGTGTTAAGTAATTCATTCATCTATGACCATTTCCATGAGAGATAGTCGTAACTGACTAATTTCTCATGATTTTTGAATAGTCCACTTAACACTCATTGCATCAGTTGATGCTCACAGTGGTGAAGAAGTGGGATTGAAACTAGTGAAATAAATCACATAGGGACAATAATCACTTCCGGGCCTGCACCCACTAACCAGGACATCCTTGGACATCACCCATCCCAGATCGCCTCTGGCTCAAGTGCACTTAAATATGTTGTTTTCTCCACAATTAAGCCCACTTAGCTTTCTGCAACATTTGCAAAACCTTAGAAATTATTGTGGCTCATGAACCGTTCAAGTAGTGCATTATATTAGATATCATTTGTTGGGATTCAACTACTTTAAGTAAGTCATTCATCTATGACCATTTCCATGAGAGGTAGTAGTAACTGACTAATTTCTCGTGATTTTTGAATAGTCGACTTAACACTCATTGCATTGGACGATGCTCACAATGGTGAAGAAGTGGGATTGAAACTAGTGAAATAAATCACATAGCATCAATCATCACTTCCAGGGCTTGCACCCAGTAACCAGGACTTCCTGGGAGGTCACCCATCTTAGATCGTTGCTAGCTCAAGCACGCTTAACTCTGGAGTTTCCCCACAATCAAGCCCACTTAGCTTTCTACCCCATTTGCAAAACCTTAGGAAGCATTGAGGCTCATGAACCATTCAAGTAGAGTTCCCTTCACTCTTTTGAATTAAGTATTGGGGGTTTTCATAGTGAATTATATTAGATACCATTTTTTGAGATTCAAATTCGTTAACTAAGTCATTCATCTATGACCATTTCCATGAGAGGTAGTCATAATTGATTAATTTCTCATGATTTTTGAATTGTCCACTTAACACTGATTGCATAGGGTGTGTTGAAAAGTGTGCAACAAGAAATGCTAAATTTAGGAAGTGCTAAAATAGAACTGCTAAAAATAGCACTTCTAAAAATAGTAGTTTGGCCAATGAGCATTTTGGCCACCTTGGGTGAGAGGTGAAACTGCTGAAAATAACATCTTCTAAAAATAGCATTTTTGGGTCCCTTCCTATTTATAGCAGTGGTTGGTCTATCTATAGGAAGTAAATTCGAATTTGGTCTTACTAGCAGTTTGGAATATTAATTAATTAATTCTCCATGAATTAATTAGTTAAGGAAAAGCAAACTTGAAGTCTTTGTGAGAACATGCAATTATTTCTCCACTAATTGGGGAATGTGTCCTTGATTTGCTCCACTGATTGAGGAACTGAGGATGAGTTCTATAATGGGAGGATCAGTTGACTTAGTCAAGTCTAGTTAGATTAATTTAACAACTTGTTAAATTAATGAGATATAGTTTCTTGATGCTTGCAGCATGTGACAACTATTATTTTCAGATAACTGAGTATTCTGTTATGGATAACTGATGCATGGAAGTTCAGACAGAGACCCAGTTGAGATAAGATGGTGGGACAGTATTCTATGAGCTGCTAGGATATTTCTAGTAAGTATTCCTTACATGTAGGAGAAACTTGATTCCTCAAGTATTGTGTAGTTGGACCTGAGGTTGACAGTAGGTATGACCAAGCCAATTTACATGTGTTTTGTAATTGGACCCCAATCAAAACTGCACAAGGAAATAGGAGCTTGGACCTGAGGTGTAGCCTTTATATATAGGTAGTCCATGAGCTTCATCATCAGAGTACAGAGAGAGAAGGATAACTTTTGAGCTAATTCTTTTTGTATGTTGTTGAGGATTTCCACTTGATTGATAATACAGAGATGGGATTTTATGCTGGTGCTTTCCCTAGGTTATATCTTCTGTGTTATGGTTGATTACTTCTCATTCTCAGTTATATCTATTCATGTTTGATGTTGTTCATGTTCAATTAAGCTTCCACAAAGTTTATAGTAGATGTAGATCTAGTATTATGCTTTTGTACATTGCATATATCAGTTTTAACTGCTAGTGAAATTTCTACATGATATCAGTGAGCTAGCTGATTTGTAGAGAAAATTCTACATGGTATCAGAGCATAGGTGATCAAGGAAGAGTAGTATACAAGAAGGAATTCAAAGTTTATTATTCAGGATATAGATCTCAATTTCTTATGACATCTATTTCACCGATGGCGTTCTATGGTTTGAGGCTTGAGTATGCCCTTGATGGTAGCTCAAACTATATAGCTTGGAAGGATTGCATGGAGGCAGTATTGGAATATAACGGCATTAAGGACTTCATTGATCAAGAAGTCCATAAGCCTACTTATGCTACTCAACTGGTGGAATGGAAGAAGTGTGTGGCTAGAGCTAGGAGAATTCTCTTGGAGGGAGTGTGAGATCACATAGTCTCGAGCCTCCATGGGAAGGAGACTCCTTTTGCAATGTGGAAAACATTGAAAGATTTATATTAGAATAGCAGTGATTAGAGGAAGCTAGCACCAAAGGACAAACTTCGAAAGATCAAGTGTGAAAAGGATGAGACGATCTCTATGTATTTGACCAAGCTCATCACATGCATGGATGAGCTTGCAAGTGTAGGGGTCATGACAGCTGATGATGATATGGTGAGTCTAGTACTCCTTGGCCTTCCTAAGACATGGCATAGCTACTAGGACTCAGTTAATGGAAGGGAGAAATTACCAGATTGGGAACGACTACGGTTGGATTTGATGCAAGAGGAGATCAGACAGAGCACCAGAGACGGTTCTTCATCCGTGGTGGATGAGGAGAACTATTCCTTAGCAAGTAAGGTAGACAAGGGGAAAGAAAGGTTTCTCTTTCCAAATCCAGTTCTTCCAATGGTGTGAAGATGGTTGGCAAATCGAAAGTGCGATGCTTTCTTTGTCATGAGGTGGGCCATTATTCTACAAATTATCCATAGAGGAAATCCAAGAAGGGATCTAGGGAAGGATATGAAGGTGAGGCGCTTGCTTCACAGTTCAAGTTGCATTTCACACTCTTCGCATGCATGGTTTCATCCATGGTGGGAAGTGTTTGGTTTCTTCACAGTGGAGCTTCTTTCCACATGACTGGCGACAAGAGTTTGTTCAGTACTTTGGAGGAGAAGGATCTTCAGATACTCATAGGGATGCGTAATGATGAAAAGTATAGTGTCTCAAGTGTAGGAACGACTATTTTTCAGAGGAAGCATGAAGCTCACCTTACCTTAACTGATGTCAAGTATGTACCAGGACTGAAGAGAAACTTGGTGCCGATCATGATGCTGGAGGACAGAGGCTATGATGTAGTCTTCAATAAGGGAAAGGTTTTCCTTAAACATATCATCACAAGATAGGTGAAGCAGATTGGTTCATGGGTCAAGAACCTATATGCTCTTGAGGTTCGAGATGCACACAAAGCCTTAAGCAGCAAGGTAACCGATGGAGGCATGATGGTTGAGAGGGAGGGTATATTACCTCTTAACATGCAGTGCCAGAAGAAGACTCAGATGATTGTGGAGGAGCCATGATTGCTGCTGCAGCTTCAGGAGGTTGTGGAGCAGCCACAGCAGGAGAAGCTGAGAGGAGATCGAGTAGAGACATCTACTCATGCAAAGACCTCCAGTAGGCAGAAACTTCGAGCAAGGTGGGTAGAGGGATCACATGCAACCATACCTCTAGGTAGGAGGTGGGGCGATATAGAGTGATTGTCCCAAGGAGAAGGCGTAGTATTCTTGAGGTACCCAACCTCTTGGATGAGGCCTTGCTACCAGATCCACGATGTGGGGTAGCAAGAACTAACTGATTGGGTAGAGACAGATGTGGATGGAGCAACAGAGAGAGCTACAGTGCAGGGAATCCCAGGACAGCATAGAGCATGTAGGTTGCAACAACGCGAGAGGCACAAGTGTGTTGCATAGTGCGGTGTAGCACAGAGAAGGGTGCAATAGTACGAGATGCATGGAGATGTCGTAGTAGTGCAGAGGTCAGAGAGGGAGCACTTGTCAGCAGCAAGTAGAGCTTCAGCATCAGGGTATGTTTCTAGCCCAATAGAGAGGTCAGTTGGGAGTTCTTTTTGATCCGAGTGTTGCTGGAGCAACAACACTTGGTAGATGTGTTTCATGAAGAACATTCCAGAGTTACAAGATCGGGTTCGAGAGGAAACCTTTCTTGTTGAGAGGGAGTATTGAAAAGTGTGCAACAAGAACTGCTAAATTTAGGAAGTGATAAAATATAACAGCTAAAAATAGAACTTCTAAAAATATCAGTTTGGCCAATGAGCATTTTGACCACCTTGGGTGAGAGGTGAAACTGCTAAAGATAACATCTTCTAAAAATAGCATTTCTAGGTCCCTTCTTATTTATAGCAGTCCCCAGTCTATCTATAGGAAGTAAATCGAAATTTGGTCTTACCAGTAGTTTTGAATATTAATTAATTAATTCCCATGAGTTAATTAGTTAAGGAAAAGCAAACTTGAAGTCTTTGTGAGAACATGCAATTATTCCTCCACTAATTGGGGAATGTGTCCTTGATTTGCTCCACTGATTGAGGAATTAAGGATGAGTTCTATAATGGGAGGATTAGTTGACTTAGTCAAGTCCAATTAGATTAATTTAACAAGTTGTTAAATTAATGAGATATAGTTTGTTGATGCTTGCATGCATGTGACAACTATTATTTTCAGATAACTAAGTATTCTCTCATGGATAATTGATGCATGGAAATTCGGACAGGGACCCAGTTGAGATCAGATAGTGGGACAGTGTTTTGTCAGTTTCTAGGATATTTCTTGTAAGTATTCCTTGCATGCAAGAAGAACTTGAGTCCTCATGTATTGCATAGGTGGACCTGAGGTTGATAACAGGTATGATTAGGCCAATTTACATGTGTTTTGTAATTGGACCCCAATCAAAACTGCACGAGGAAATAGGAGCTTGGACCTAAGGTGTAGCCTTTATATACAGGGTTAGGTAGTCCACGAGCTTCATCATCAGAGTACAGAGAGAGCAGGATAGCTTTTGAGCAGATTCTTTTTGTATGTTGTTGAGGATTTCCACTTGATTGATAATAGAGAGATGGGGTTTTAGGCTGGTGCTTTTCGCAGGTTATATCCTCTGTGTTATGGTTGATTACTTCTCATTCTCAGTTATATTTTTTCATACTTGATGTTTCTCATGTTCAATTAAGTTTCCTCAAAGTTTATGGTAGATGTAGATCTAGCATTATGCTTTAGTACATTTCATATATTAGTTTGATCTGGAGGTGAAATTTCTACATGATATCAGTCAGCTAGCTGATTTGTAGAGAAAATTCTACAGGGTGATGCTGACAAGGGTGAAGAACTGGGATTGAAACTTGTCAAATAAATCACATAGCATCAATCATGACTTCCGGGGCATACACCCAGTAATCAGGACTTCCGGGGAGGTCACCCATCCCAGATCACCTCTGGCTCAAGCATGCTTAACTATGGAGTTTTCCCCACAATAAAGCCCACCTAGCTTGCTACCCCATTTTCAAAAGCTTAGGACGTATTGTGCCTCATGATCCATTCAAGTAGATATCCCTTCACTCTTTTGAATTAAGTGTTGGCGGTTTTCACAGTGCATTATATTAGATATTATTTTTTGGGTTTCAACTGTGTTAAGTAAGTCATTCATCTATGACCATTTCAATGAGAGGTAGTCATAATTGACTAATTTCTCATGATTCTTGAATAGTCCACTTAACACTCATTGCATCAGGTGATGCTCACAGGGGTGAAGAAGTGGGATTGAAACTAGTGAAATAAATCACATAGCGTCAATCATCACTTATGGGACTTGCAACTAGTAAGTAGGACTTCTAGGGAGGCTACCCATCCTAGATCGCCTCTGGCTCAAGCGTGCATAACCGTGGAGTTTTCCCCAAAATCAAGCCCACTTATCTTGCTACCCCATTTGTAAAACCTTAGGAAGTATTGTGCCTCATGAACCATTCAGGTAGATTTCCCTTCACTCTTTTGAATTAAGTATTGGGGTTTTTCGCAATGCATTATATTAGATATTATTTTTAGGGATTCAACTATGTTAGGTAAGTCATTCATCTATGAACATTTCCATGAGAGGAAGTCATAACTCACTAATTTCTTGTGATTTTTGAATAGTATAGTTAACACTCATTGCATCAGGTGATGCCAATATGGGTGAAGAAGTGGGATTCAAACTAGTGAAATAAATCACATAGTGTCAACATCACTTCCGAGACTTGCACCCAGTAACTAGGACTTCCCGAGAGGTCACCCATCCCAGATCGCCTCTAGCTCAAACGTGCTTAACTGTGTAGCTTTCCCCACAATCAAGCCCACTTAGCTTGTTACCCCATTTTCAAAACCTTAAGAAGTATTGTGCCTCGTAAACTATTCAAGTAGAGTTCCCTTCAATCTTTTGAATTAAGTATTGGGGGTTTTCGCAGTGCATTATATTAGATATCATTTTTTGAGATTCAACTGCATTAACTAATTGATTCATCTATGACCATTTCCATGAGAGGTAGTCATAACTGACTAATTTCTCATGATTTTTGAATAGTCCACTTAACACTCATTCTATCGGGTGATGCTCACAGGCGTGAAGAAGTGGGATTGAATCTAGTGAAATAAATCACATAGCGTAAATCATCACTTTCGAGTCTTGCACCTAGTAACCAGGACTTCTCGGGAGGTTACCCATCCCAGATCGCCTGTAGATCAAGCGCACTTAACCGTAGAGTTTTCACCACAATCAAGCCCACTTATATTGCTACCTCATTTGTAAAACCTTAGGAACTATTGTGCCTCATTAACCATTCAAGTAGATTTTGCTGCACACTTTTGAATTAAGTATTGGGGTTTTTCACAATGCATTAGATTAGATATTATTTTTAGGGATTCAACTACGTTATGTAAGTCATTCATCTATGGCCATTTCCATGAGAGGTAGTTGTAATTGACTAATTTCTCATGATTTTTGTATATTCCACTTAACACTCATTGCATCGAGTGTTGCTCATAAGGGTGAAGAAGTGGGATTGAAACTAGTGAAATAAATCACATAGCGTCAATCATCACTTCTGGGGCTTGCACTTGGTAAGAAAGGCTTCCCAGGAGGTCACCCATCCCAGATTGTCTTTGGCTCAAGCACGCTTAACTATGGATTTTCCCCACAATCAAGCCCACTTATCTTGCTACCAAATTTCCAAAATGTTATCAAGTCTTGTGCCTCATGAACCATTCAAGTAGAGTTCCTTTCACTTTTTTGAATTAAGTATTGGGTGCTTTCGCAGTGCATTATATTATATATCATTTTTTTGGATTCAATAGAACTCGTTAAGTAATTCATCTATGACTATTTCCATGATAGGTAGTTGTAACTGACTAATTTCTCATTATTTTTGAATATTTCATTTAACACTCATTGCATCAGGTGATGCTCACAGGGGTGAAGACATGGGATTGAAATTAGTGAAATAAATCACACAGCGTCAACCATCACTTCTGAGGCTTGCACTCGGTAACCAGGACTTCACAGAAGGGCACCCATCCCAGATCACCTCTAGCTCAAGCACACTTAACTATGGATTTTTCCCCACAATCAAGCTCACTTAGCTTGCTACCCCATTTGCAAAACCTTAGCAATTATTGTGCCTCATGAACCATTCAAGTAGAGTTCCCTTCGCTCTTTTGAACACTACTTGAATGGTTCATGAGGCACAAGACTTGCTAAGTTTTTGAAAATGGGGTACCAAGCTATGTGGGCATGATTTTGGGGAAAACTCCATAGTTAAGTGTGCTTGAGCCAGAGGCAATTTCCGATGGGTAACCTCTCGGGAAGTCCTAGTTATCGGGTGCAATCCCTGAAATTTCTGATTGACACTATGTGATTTATTTCGCTAGTTTCAATCCCACTTCTTTACCCCTATGAGCATCACTCGATGCAATGAGTGTTAAGTGGACTATTCAAAATCATGAGAAATTAGTCAGTTATGACTACCTCTCATGGAAATGGTCATAGATGAATGACTTACTTAACGTAGTTGATTCCCAAAAAATGATACCTAATATAATGCATTATGGAAACCCCCAACATTAATTATTTTAAAATGATAATAATAATAATAATAATAATAATTCATTAACATTATAATTAATTATTAAAATAAATTAATAATTGTTATTAATTATAATAATAATAATATTGTTTTTTCGTCACTCAAAAAAGTTGCATTATATTATTATAATTTCAAAAACAAAATAGGTCAACAGATTATCTGAGTACATATTTTCTTCCACGTTAGGAAATGTAATAGGCCTGAGAGCTAACAAGAGTTCTGTTCTAGACAAGATTGAGCTTGTGAATAAGCCAAGACAAACCATGTCATTGGTTATTTTCAAGCCAAAAGTAGCATAAGAAGATAATTTTCCAGAGTTACACATGATGGGGGTGGATTGGGGGGAAACAAAGTGGATAAGGCATGTAGTCCAATTGTAGGGATCAAGCAGCCAACCCTCACATTTGATATAATGTCTCATTTCTCTGAACTGGTGGAATAGGAAAGTTAATAAATGTTTCCTTCCCTGATCTATATGGGTTAACGAGTTAGTGATAAACCATTATTTCCCTTATTCATGGCTTGACCGTCACGTTTGATCTACCAGTGAGAATATTCATGGCTCACATCCATGCTTTAAAATGAAGTTTTGATGGGGCTGCAGAGAACATTGCCTGCTCATGTGTGTGGTAATAAATATTTTCCACCCACGTCTCCCATTCACGAAGGTCATCATTTTTTCGTCGGAGGTGTTGCCGAAGGTTATCTATGGAGTCCAGGGTATCATTCTACATGTGTTGGAGGTTATTAATGTAGGCCACCAATTCATTTTGGTCATCGTAACAATGTTCCCTTAGAGTATCCATGCTAAGATGGAAATTATTCAATTGTGTCGCAATGGATTCCATGGTGTTTGGGGCCTCTACGTGGCCCAGGGAATGAATTAGGGACATAGCTACCTTAGCATCAAAGTGAGGCCTCTTGGTCGACTCTGAGCCCGAACTGGGCACATCCTGCAGAAGACGGTTTTCCATATGGTGATCGACTCCCCCTCTATCAGTGTGACCTCTCTATCTCAGCATACAATCCACTTCTCTTTCGCCAGTTACACCACCGCGGGGATGAACCTGGTTTCCCTGTGAAACCCACCACACAAGCCTAATATGGACCAAACATAAAAATATCTTCCTTAACTCCTTGGTTTCAAGGTTCACTGTATACCTGGTGAAATTCACATATCCCTCCCAACTGGTTGATGGGATGGGGGGCATGCTATCATTCTCTGAAGTGGACAAGCCACTTTAGGGGAAGAGCCACGGCTCAAATTCTCTACCATACTACCTCTCCAATGGGGCAATCTGATTTCTGAAGTAGACCTTGACTGAGTTAGGTGAAGCGAGATCCAATCACCCACACTCTCCAACCATAGGACTGTAATTCTCATCACAAAAGATATTCCAGTTCTCTCCTAGATCCCTCGGCTAGAGTGCTTGCATGTTCTAAGCCCCCATATACCCACCTACACTGAACTCATCCTGCACCATTGCCCCAAGCCCTCGCTTGTGGTAGAATGCGAATACCTCACTTCTATCTTATGCTCAACACTCCCTCCTCATTGCCCAACTACTCCAAATGGAAACCCTCCTACCTTTGTTACACATTAAGTATGCTCGTTGGAGGATCTCGGGTCCAAACGACCTTTATGACATTCCTACTATGCGTGGATGCCCATTTGGCTTCACACTCCAACACGCAACCACCTGTCGCGATGATATGACACCCCCATTGAGGAATAATAATAATATTTTTATTGTAATAGTTATTTTTTAATATTCTTCTTATTATTATTCTTATTATATATTTAGAAATATGGATATTAATTTTATGATTAATATTACATTTAACCATTAACTTTTATTTTTGTTTTTCAAACACATTTACTAATGTTGCTAGGTTTATAATATTAATAATCCCTGAGGTTTATTAATCCCTTCGGTTTATAATATTAATAATCTTGTTGGTTTATCAATCCCTTGGGTTTAAAATATATATTTTTTTGCTAGAGCAAGAGTTGATCCTTCTATTCCAATAATCAGAAAATAATATACATAAAATACAGTAATCCTCGGTAAGCTGTGGATCAAGGAGAAAACCCAACACTAACTATTAATGGGCGAAAGGCAAAGCCTCGAGCTTTACAACCAAACATCAAAACTTGCAAAGGAAATACAAAGCAGAAATCGACAAGCAAGAGTTGGACCTGAAGCAGAACAAACGTGTCGTTCTCTAAAGATTTCATGTTCGTATTACGCATAACCCATGAATCTGTGGAACCAAAAAGAAAGGCGCTTCCCGCCAAGAGTACTAAACACTTACTCCTCCCGCCATTGTCCAAAAATGCATCTTTTGATCTCAGTTGTTGAACTTTCTCGCATGATTCGGCAGCTATGGGTGGTATCGCTATGCTTAGAAGCACGATGTTTAACCATATGGACCCACCAACATGCTTGATCATTTCCACCCTTAGATCCACCTTGCAATATCTGACGGTTGAGGATCATATCAAACTGGTCAACATCACTGAACAATAGCATGCGATGAGGGTGGTATTCCCTCCGACCCCACTGCCATGTGGTGTTCGCTAAATGGAATCGCTCCCAAATTGGAAAAACCACTTCATGCTTACAAGGCCTGCGATCACCGACAAACCACCATGGACGTGGTATTATGATGAAAGAAGAAAAGCTTAGGGTTTCAGGGCCATTGAGAGTTCTCGGTTTCCGACCTCTTGCTCCCTTGTGAGATGAAGCTCCACCATCCTACCTGTTATCCAAAAAACTGAAACCCCTGATCTGCTGCCACTAGGAGCCACTGTGAAAGTTTTGATTCAGATTGTGAATGTTGACCATTGCTTGCTACCTGTTAAAGACCTGACTGTGAATAAATCGTTGATCATAAAGCTACTGAGTCATTTGAACCTCACCTCCATGGCTCTATTCCAAAACACCATCCTATCTTCATCTGCTTGGTCATGACAATTCGCCTTTAATCTGTTTTGAGGAAGCTCTTGCCAATTCATCGCAACCCTATTTTCTATGCAAATCACTCCATGATTGGCTAGGAGATCTGCCAATTTATTGGCTATTCTTTGAACATGTTTAAAACTAACTGTCCAAAGGCATTGGAGATGACTGTAAATTCGTTGAAAGACCTAGATCAACCTCCAGTTTCTTGAGGCTTTTTTCAGATTTGTACCCCAGCTGATTCTTTTGACTGAGTTAATAATTAACTCAGAATCAGCTTCAACAATCACATTATGGCAATTATCTTCAACCAGGAACTCTAAACATTGCTCCATAGACATTAATTTTGCCATATTTTTGGTGGATCTTCCTAAATGGCAATGGAATATGAAAAGGATACTTCCATTTTCATCCCTTAAAACTCCACCATGACCAACAGTACCCAGGTTTCCTTTTGAGGAACCATCAATGTTGAATTCAGAAAATCCTTAGGGGGAGGATGCCAACAATCTAGCTCAGAATCCAAAATTAAAACCTTCCTATCCAGCCCCTGAGGTATAAGTCCTTGCAACCCTAGCTGACTAAGAATACTCAAATCTGATATAGAAGGAGGATTCTTAGGGATATTTCAAACTATAGTTCCCATCATCTCCTTAAGTTGTTTTAAGATCTATTCAAAAAGGCAGAGGGAAGGCTTCTTTTCATTCTTGAAGATTCTATTGTTCCTTTCTTTCCAAATATTCCAAATAATGAAGCTTGGCATAAGAGCTCAAGCTGAGCCAAGAACTTCATTATCTGAAAAGTTTTTTCTCCAGTTGTTTAGGGTGTTGATAATACTCCCTTTATCTCTATCAGACTGTTGGAAAATGGCAGCAAAAGAATCCCACAACCTGGAGGTGAAAATGAAATTTTTGAGATGGTTCTCAATTGTTTCCTCTTGTGCTTCACAGAGCTAGCATCTAGAAGGCCCCAAGATGCCCCTCTTCTGAATGTTATCCCAGGTCAAAATTTTTCTATGCTGAACTAGCCACATGAAGAGTTTGATTTTCATCCAGCCTTGATGCCTCCATAGGTTTTGCCAAACCCTTCCAGAACATGTGAATCTAATTCAAGGAGAATGAGTTTTTATTCCTTAAGATTAAAGGTACCCTCATCGTTGTTGCCCCATCTTAGCTGGTCATGCCCCCTTACACTAAAATTTTCCTTTGATTTAACTATTTCATTAGTGTCTCAGCTTTAGCTTTCAGGGGGTTGTCATCCCTGAAATCAAAGTTTCTCCATGTTCTCCATTTTCCTAAACTCTTGATTTGATCCCAAAAATCTTTTACCTTGGATAGCCCTTTAGTATCTGCCTCAACCTTGAGGTCCTCTAACTCCTCTTTTAATAGAATAGGTTCTTGTTGCCATCTATCCTCCCAAGATAAAGCTAAGTCTCCCCCTCTAATTTCCCAAAAGTTGTTTTCTTGGACTAAGCCCCTGTTTTCCCAAGCCTTATTCCAGATGGGTGATCCCTTAATATTTCCATCCATCCTTATATGATCATTATTTTTCCATGAGCTGGCGTATTTTTCTTTCCAAATTCTAGCCCACTGAGCCTCTAGTTCTTTTACCCAGTTCCACCATAATTTTGCCCCTAAAACCTTACTTAGAATCTCAGGATCATCCAATCCAAGAGCCCTATAATTTTTAGGTTTGTAAATTTTTTCCCAAGCTACCAAGGTCCATTTCTTCCTTTCTTCCCCCTTTCCCCAGAGAAAGTCTCTTTGTATGGTTCTAAATTGTTGCAAGACTCCTTTTGGTTTTGGTAGAGCTGATAGCATGAAGACTGGGATTGACTAAAGAACAACCTTTGTAAGCACCAACCTACCAATCAGGTTTAAGGATTGCACAGTCCATTTCCTGATCTTATCTTGCAATTTATTAATCATCGAATCCTAGATGCTCTTGTGAAATGGTTTAATAGTTAGAGGTACTCCCAAATATTTTGAGGGGAGAGTTTCCCTTTGGAAGCCCATAATTCTAGAGATTTTCCTCTAAATAGCAATATTGGTATTAAAGAAAAAGGCCTTAGATTTGGAGAGATTAACTTCCATACATGATGCCATGGCAAAGTCACTTAGGATTTGTTTATACGCAAGAGCTTCTTTAACTGTGGGTATTCCTTGCAGCATGGTATCATCAACAAATTGTTGATGAGTCAAGGCCTGTCCACTATCAGAAAGTTGGAGACCTTTGATCTTACCTACTTCTTTTGCATGCTTGATAGATCGATCCAATATTTCCATCAAGAGGATGAAGAGAAAGGGTGAGAGTGGGTCACCCTGTCTGAGGCCTCTAGAAGGAATAAAAATCTCCGAAGGAGAACTATTGACCAGAATTGAAAAGTTGGAGGAAGAATCTAGGGGCAAGACCCATCTCACCCAGTTGTGATCAAACCCAAAAGAAATAACATTCCTGATATAGGTCCAGTTCAGCTTATCATAGACCTTGGCTATGTCCAATTACATGATCATTCCAGCCCTCCTGTTTCTAGTCAGATATTGCACCACCTCATGTGCTTGAATGATGTTATTAAGAATTTTCCTTCCTTCTACATATCTAGATTGTTCCACAGAAACTAGGGTAGGAAGGAGAGGTTTGAGTCTATTGGCCACAACTTTTGATATTATCTTGTAAACCACATTGCATAAAGCTATTGGTCTAAACTTGTCAGGAGTTTGGGCTAACTCCTATTTATGGATTAGGGCAATGAAGGAGGTATTCATCACCTTCAAAATAGTTCTATTCATCCTAGAATCTTCTACTACATTCAGTATATCCTGTTTGACAATACTCCAGCAAGATTTAAAGAAATTTACGTTGAAACCATCCGGGCCTGGCGCTTTACCATTATACATTTCTTTTAGGACCTCACTAACTTCCTCTTTAGTCACTGGCTTGTTAAGGTTGAAATTGTCCTCTCGAGACACCAACCTAGGTATATGTCTAGTGAAGTCCCTGATGAAGTGTTCTCTGTCATAGCAGGTTTCCCTTGCTATGCCTCGAAAGTGCTGAACTAGAACTTCTTCTATTTCTTCATGTGTCTTGAGAAGATTACCTCCCCCATCATTGATTAAAGAAATTCTGTTATAAGCTCTGTTTGCCATGGTGCATCTGTGGAAAAATCTAGCATTACGTTCTCCTTCTCTTAGCCATTGAACTCTAGATTTTTGTCTCCAAAATATTTCCTCTGATTTACATAAATTTTCCTAGTCTTGTTGATATTTGGTGGCTTGAGCACTTCTATTGTCATCAAATCCATCCGTGACAAGGGCTTGGTAGAGTTCCTATATTTTAGCTTGAATAGATTTTTTGTCCTCAAAAATATTACCATATTCATTCTTGTTCCAATCTTTGAGCCTGAGCTTGATGTCTTTTATTCTTTTCTGAAGAAGGAACATTGTTGTGCCCTGAATGTTCAAATCTTCTGACCACCATTTGGCAATGTTGCTGATGAAATCTGGATGGGAAAGCCAGATGTTCTCAAATTGAAAAGGTCTGTTCCTGGGGATACCAATGCCCTAAACTTCCGGTTGAGCCAACCAGTGATTTGAGCCTCCAAAGGGGTGAACTCTTGCAACTATTTCTTTGTCATTGAGCATAAGGTCCTCTGAGATTATAAATCTATCTAATTTTGAGGCCACCTAAGCCTCTCCTCCTCTTTTATTATTCCAAGTAAAGATGCCATTACACTAGTTTCATATTATCTATAAAAGTTTGAAATGTCAAAGATTATTTACTTAGAACTCTGGTTCCCCCTTTTTTTTTTTTCCGAAAGTGATTTGATCATGTCGAAATCACCCCCCAAGATCCATGGTATGTCTGAATATTTGGCTTTGAGATCCTCTAGAGAATCTAGAAACAAGAGTTTTCCATCCACTCTTTGGGGACCATACACATTCATGGTCAGGTATGTTTCCCTATCTCCCACAGGCTGCATGACCACTGATAAATATTCCCTAGATGCCTCAACATCTAAATGGCCAATTTTTTTGGGATTCTAAAGAGTGAGTATGCCTCCTATTGTATTCTTTGCTTTGACTTCAAGAAACTCATATCGATTGAGCCAATTGCTATGCATCTCTTTTATTTTTTGAATGGAACATTTAGTTTCCTAGATGAAGATCACATCTGGAGCTTCTTGTTTCATTCTATTAATAATTAGTCTTTCTTTTCATTTACTACCTAGACCCCTAATATTCCAAGATGTGAACTTCATTATTAAAAATTCGTAAAGGAGTAATTGGTTAGGTATTTCATCTTACCTGAGTCTATCATTAGCTTTCCACATTCCACAAATAGTTCATTCTTCCTTTTCCTGCCTCTTTCCTTTCCTGGGTTTTTGGGTGCTAATCTTGCATTGATTTTCATCGTTTTCACACCTTTGATGCCCTACCTTTCATTGTTTCTTTGCCTCTCCAGCCCCTTGGTTTGAGTTTTCCATAGAAACAGCTGCTAAACTCTGTTGAACTCTTATGGAGGTAACGAGTCTACCCCTTCCTTGGTTCCTTGATTCAAGAAACCTTCCAGATCTAAGTTCTCTTTCTCAAGAATCTCATGTAGTTAATGGTCCTCCATTTCCATCTCACTTTGGGTCATTTCATGGTCCATCTCCTGTTCTGCATCACTCATCATAGTTTCTTTTTGTTTATTGTTATCTTGTCTTTGTTCCCTATCCTCTTCTTTCCCCTACTCTACTCGACCTTCTTCCTTTGCTTGATCAGCATTTGTTATCCCATCTTCCTCTTCAAGCACTTGGAATCTGTTTTGACTGACTTGTTGCCCCTCTGATTTTTGTTTCTTTGGCTACCTTTTGCTTCCTTTTCCTCTATGTGCTACTTTGTGAAAGCTTTCAGAATGTTTCATTGTGTTAGGTTTGCTCTTATTTTCCATTTTACTAAGAGGGCAGTCTCTGAACAGGTGCCCATGCTCATGGCATTTGCAACATCTGAATGGAGTATGATCATAATCTCCTGTTTGCACCCATTATTCATCAAATACTTCTAAGATTACCTCATCTGGTAGAGCTCTAGAGAGATCCATCTCCACACATATTCTAGAAAAAGAAGTATACTTTCCCCTTCTAGTGGCCTTAGAGGCCTTGACAAGTCATCCTAACTTATTTCATATGGCTGCTAAGGATTCTGTTTGCCAGTAATCAAGAGGTAGAGAGTAGAGTCTTACCCAAACTAGGACCGAAGTAAAAGTCTCATGCTCAAGAACAAAATTCATGATCCATGGTCGCATATAGAGGCTTGCTACAGCATAAAAGTAGGGCTCTCCTTCAAACACTCTGTCCTTATCTTCAATGTTTGCAAATACCACCGTGAAGAAACCCTTTTACCCTAGATGTAGGTCAATGCTTCCTTTTGGTTTCCAATGGTATTTGATCTACATTTGTAAAGCTTTTTCAGTGGACCATAAACCCGTGAATTTACAAATGATAGCATATGTCTACATGTGGTCCCTGTGCGCTTGCAGAGTAGGATAGTTTAAAATGACTCTGGGTGTAACCACAACCTTGTGAACTTACAAGGTCCCATGTGTGATTTGTCTTTTGTTCCCTGTTCTTTGTCTTCTTCCTCATTTTCCTTAGTGCTATTATTCTCCCTTCACTTAATACCATCTTGTTGCTATTCACTATTTCTTTTCCTTCCTTCTGAAGGTCCTTTGTCATATTCCATTGGTTTTCTACCCTTGTTGGCCACCGCTTGCTTGTAGGAGGGAGTAGATCTCCCTCCTTTGTGCCCTTCCATTGAGAAAAACCTCTGCAAAACCCTGAAACCCTAGCTATTTGCCCTTGCCCTAGCTCGGAAGAGTTATCAATCCCCCTTGGGTTTAAAATATCTCTTTTTTTTTTTGCTAATGCAAGAGTCGGACCTTCTATTCATTAATCACAAAATAAAGTACATAGAGTACATCAAAATTCCCAAGCTCTGAGAAAGGAGGGAAACTTAAAAACTTTACATTCCTCCAAAGTAGAATATAAGAATTTGGAGTAGGATTCAAAAATTTCATATAATTAAATACAAGAAAAGATGTTATTCCCACCCGAATGCTTGGCTTTGGGTTATTTTTCCCGTACGAAGAACCTCTTGTCCCTCGATGAACCTCAACTTCGTCAGACCTGGCCTTCCTCTTTAAATCATGACCATTGGACTTGTCCAAAACATCTAACGGTTGTAGATCCATCCTGCTGGAAAAATTTGTTCAACAATAACCGCAAGTATCTGTAAACCAGCCCGAACAATCTGAACCGTTGAAAAACCTTATGAGATCCGATGGTGGAGAAGGAAATCGCACCCACCAACTTACATGGAAATTAGCGTGCGATAAAGGTGGTATTTCTTCCGACCCCACCGCCACATGGAGCTACCTGAGTGGGATTGCTCTCAAAAAACAAAAACCACTTCCCACTTGTGCGGGCCATGATCAATAGAAAACCACCTAGGTCGCAGTAAGAATGGCCGAGAAAGAGAATCTCTGGTTTCATGGTAATCATGTTTCATCTGCTTCCGAATGTTCGCATCGTCGACCCTCCTTGACCCGATGCGTAAAGCTTTCATCGCTTTCCTATCTGCCATCCCTGAAGCTCTTTTATCCTCATTAGTGCAACTTTAAATTTTCGTGCATCCATATATCCAGGAATCTTCAGTTATCTTTTCCAAACCATTATTAGAAAACCCCATTGTGAGCATGCCTCTGAGAAAACCCCTGCTGATTAACAGTGCCCGTCTCCATTTCTCTCTTAAGGAACGTTGTATTGTCTTCATTAGCTTGGTTTTGACAATCTGTTTTTAGCCTGTTTTTAGGGGATTCGCGCCAATTCATCACTGCCTTATTATCTTTGCAGACCACTCCTTGATTGGCTAGCAAATCTGCTAGCTTGTTAGCCTTTCTTCGCACATGAGCAAATCTTATTGTTCTCAGGCTCTGTAGATGACTATGACTCTGTTGAAAGACTTGAATTAGCCTCTAATTTGAAGAGGATTTTTCTGGTCTTGTTCGCCAGCTTATTCTTTTGACAGAGTTGATGACGAGCTTAGAGTCAGCTTCAATGATTGTGTTATGACGATTTTCCTGAACCAGGAACTCTAGACATTGTTCCATGGCCATTAACTCTGCCATGTTGTTGGTGGTTTTTCCTAAGTGGCCATAAAAGATGAAAAGAATATCTCCCTTGTCATCTCTTAACACCCCGTCATGGCCTGCCTTGACCGGATTACCTTTGGAAGCCCCATTGATGTTGAATTTGAGAAAGCCCTTAGGGGGAGGATGCCAGAAGTCTAGCTCAGGGTCCCCCATAGAGATTTTCCTAACAAAGCCCTGAGGAACCAAGCCCAACAAATATAGCTGGCAGAGAATCCTCCAGTTTGTGGCCGAAGGGGGGCTCAAGGGAAGACTTCTAGTGGTAGTGATAACCATTTCCTTAATCTGTTTTAGGATTAGATCAAAGATATTCTGGGAAGAATTCTTAACATTCTTGAATATCACGTTGTTCCTTTCTTTCCAAACATTCCAAATTATGAAACTTGGTGTAAGAGCCCATGCGGAACCAAGAACTTCATTATCCGAGAAGTTCTTTCTCCATTTGGTCAGAGTATTAAAAATACATCCCATATCTCTGTCAGATTTTTGGAAGATAACTGCAAAAGAATCCCATAATATAGATGTGAAAATGCAATTGTTGAGAAGGTGCTCCATGGTCTCCTCTTTGGCTTCATAGAGTTGGCATCTAGAGGGCCCTAGGAATCCCCTTTTCCTATTATTATCCTAGGTCAGGATTTTCCTTTTCAGAACCAGCCACAGAAAGAGTTTAATTTTCATCCAACCTTGATGCTTCCAAAGGTTTTTCCAAATTCTGTTAGGAGCATGGGGATCAAGTTCAAGGAGAATGAGTTTAGCCTCTTTAAGATTGAAGTTCCCCTCATTGTTGTTGCCCCATCTCAACTGTTCATGCCCTTTAGAAAATAGAATTTTCCTTTGCTCCAACATTTTCATTAGTCTTTCAGGCTTAGTTTTAAGATGATTGTCATCTCGAAGGTCTGATTTTCTCCATTTTCTCCATTTCCTTGCACTATTGGTTTGATCCCAGAAATACCTAACTTGGGTGAGCTCCTTAGAATTTGTCTTTGCTTTGAGGTCCTCCAAGTCCTCCTAAAAGAGAATAGGTTCTTGTTGCCATCTATCCTCCCAGAATAAGGCTAAGTCTCCCTCTCTAATTTTCCAGAAGCTATGGTCTTCAATCAATCTTCTGTTATCCCAGGCTTTGTTCCAAATATGAGAACCTCTTATATTCCCATCCATCCTTATGCATTCATTATCAGGCCAAGAACTTGCATACTTTTCTATCCAAGTAATAGCGCATTGTGCTTCTGGTTCATTTATCCATCGCCACCATAGTTTTGCCCCTAGAACCTTACGAAGAATCTCAGGATCATTCAATCCTAGACCCCCATAGTTTTTGGGTTTGCATATTTTATCCCAGGAAACTAAGGCCCATTTCTTCTTTTCTTCCCCCTTGCCCCAAAGAAAGTCTCTTTGTATGTTTCCCATTTGATGCAGAATTCCTTTAGGGACAGGGATGGCAGAAAGCATAAAGATTGGAATAGATTGAAGCACAGCCTTTGTGAGGACCAACTTTCCAGCAAATTTAAAGATCTCATAGTCCATTTCCTGGTTTTGTCTTGCAGCTTACTAATAATATGCTCCCAAATAATTTTTTTAAATGGTTTTGTAGTTAAAGGAACCCCAGGTATTTCGAGGGGAGAGTCTCTTTGGAATCCCGAAATTCTAGATATGTTCCTCTGAATAGCAATATGAGTATTGAAGAAAAAGATCTTAGATTTGGAAAGATTAACTTCCAAGTCAGAGGCCATGGCAAATTCCTTAAGGATTTTTTTGTAGGTAAGAGCTTCTTTGACTGTGGGTGTTCCTTGCAACATGGTATCATCAACAAATTGTTGATGGGTTAAAGCCTGTCCATTGTCAGAGAGTTGTATACCCCTGATATTACCAACTGCTTTTGCATACTTGATAGCTCTACCTAGACCTTCCATCGTGAGAATGAAGAGAAAGGGAGATAGAGGGTCACCTTGCCTGAGACCCCTGGAGGGGGTGAAAGTCTCCGAAGGTGAGCCATTGACAAGAATAGAAAAACTAGAAGAGGTGATCAAAGCCAGGATCCATCTTACCCAATTGTGATCAAACCCGAGAGCAATAAGAATCTTCCTGATATAGTTCCAATTTAGTTTATCATAAGCTTTGGCTATATCAAGTTGCATGATCATTCTAGCTTTTCTCTTACTAGTAAGAGAGTGCACCACTTCATGACGTTGGATGATGTTATTAAGAATTTTCCTTCCTTCCACATATCCAGATTGTTGCCCCGGAACTAATAAAGGTAAGAGGGTTTGAGCCTGTTTGCAACCACCTTTGAAGTTATCTTGTAAACAACATTGCATAGAGCTATAGGTCTGAATCTATCAGGGGTTTGAGCCTGCTCCTGTTTAGGGATCACGGCTATGAAGGAGGAATTCAAAGCTTTCAAAATAGTTCTATGTCTCCTGGAATCTTCCACTACCTGCAGAATGTCCTGTTTGACAATATTCCAGCAACCTTTGAAGAAATCGACATTAAAACCATCCAAGCCTGGTGCTTTACCATTCTGCATTTCTTTTTGAACCCCACTTACCTCCTCTTCCATCACAAGCCTGTAGAGGTTGACATTATCCTCTCTAGTAACTATCCTGGGTATGTTCTTAGTGAATTTCTTGATGTAGTGTTCTCTGTCATAACATGTTTCCTGAGCTATGTTTCTAAAGCACTAGACTAGCACTGCCGCTATTTCTTCATGAGAATTGAGATTATTTCTTCTTTCATCCTTAATCAGAGAAATTCTATTATGTGCTCTATTTACCATGGTGGATTTGTGAAAAAATCTGGTGTTGCATTCACCTTCTTTTAGCCATTGGATTCTAGATTTTTGTCTCCAAAATATTTCCTCTTGACTGCATATATTCTCCCATTGTTGCTGATATCTGGTAGCTTGATCATGTCATGCTTTGTCATGGCCTTCTTTAATAAGGCCTTGGTCAAGTTCTTGCAGTTTTCCTTCAATCATTTTTTTTCCTCAAAGATATTGCCAAATGCAGTTTTGTTCCAGTCCTTAAATCGTAACTTGATATGTTTTAATTTTTTCTATTGGATAAACATTTTGGAACCATGAATGTTTAAATCCTCTTCCCACCACTTGGTTACATTTCTGATTAAATCTGGGTGGAAAAGCCAAATATTTTCAAATCTAAAAGGTCTATTCCCGGGGTTACCAATGCCGTGTACCTCAAGTTGTATCGGTCAGTGATCTGATCCCCCAAAGGGTAGTACTCCTGCTACGATTTCCTTGTCATTGAGCATAAGATCCTTTGAGATTATGAATCTGTCTAATTTGAAAGCTACTTGAGACTCTCCTCCTCTTTTATTGTTCCAGGTGAAGATGCCATTATGCATTTCAATATCCACCAGCTTCATTTCATCAATAAAAGTTTGAAAAGCCACAAAGTCTTTGCCTAGTACTCTAGTTCCCCTTTTTTTTCTGTGAGTGATTTAATCATATTGAAATCCCCCCCTAAGATCTAGGGTATTCTTGCATGTCTGTTTCTGAGAGTCTCTAGAGAGTTTAGAAGCCTCAGTTTGGCATTCATTCTCTGTGGGCCATATACACTAGTGACCAAATAGGTTTCCTTATCTCCTATTGGTTGAATTACTACAGATAAATAATCCCTAGACACCTCCGCATCTATTAAGTCAATCTTTGGTGGATTCCACAGAGTGAGAATACCACCTATTGTATTCTCTGCTTTGACTTCCAGAAACTCATATCGATTGAGCCAATTGCTATGAATCTCTTTTATTTTTTGAATGGAACATTTAGTTTCTTGGATGAATATCGCATCCATAGCTTCTTGTTTCATTCTATTACTAATTAGTCTTTGTTTTCTTTTATTGCCTAGACCCAAAATATTCCAAGATGTGAACTTCATTATTAGAAATTCGTAAAGGAGTAACTGGTTAGGTCTTTCATCTTACCTCAATCTATCATTAGCTTTCCACATTCCACCAATAGTTCGTTCTGGTTTTTCCTACCTCTTTTCTTTCCTGGGTTTTTGGGTGCTAATCTTGCATTGATTTTCATCGTTTTCACACCTTCGCTGCCCTGCCTTTCATTGTTTCTTTGCCTCTCCAGCACCTTAGTTTGAGTTTTCCATAGAAACAACTGTTGAAATCTGTTGAACTCTTCTGGGGGTAACGAGTCTACCCCTTCCATGGTTCCTTGATTCAAGAAACCTTCCAGATCTAGGTTCTCTTTCTCAATAATCTCTTGTAGTTCATGTTCCTCCATTTCCATCTTACTTTGGGTCATTTCATGGTCCATCTCCTGTTCTGCATCACTCATCATAGTTTCTTTTTGTTTATTGTCATCTTGTGTTTGTTCCCTATCTTCTTCTTTCCCCTCCTCTACTAGACCTTCTTCCTTTGCCTAATCAGCTTTGTTATCCCATATTCCTCTTCAAGCACTTGGAATCTGTTTTGACTGACTTGTTGCCCTTCTGATTTTTGTGTCTTTGGCCCCCTTTTGCTTCCTTTTCCTTTATGTGCTACTTTGTGAAAGCTTTCAAAATCTTTCATTGTGTTAGGTTTTCTCTTATTTTCTATTTTACTGAGAGGGTTGTCTCTAAATAGGTTCCCATGCTCATGGCATTTGCAACATCTGAACGGAATATCTTCATAATCTACTGTTTGCACCCATTCTTCATCAAATACTTCTAAGATTACATCATCCGATAGAGCTCTAGAGAGATCCATCGCCACACATATTCTAGAAAAAGAAGTATACCTTCCCCTTCTAGTGGCCTCAAAGGCCTTGACAAGTCATCCTAACTTATTTCCTATGGCCACTAAGGATTCCATTTGCTAGTAATCAAGAGGTAGAGAGTAGAGTCTTACCGAAACTAGGACCGAAGTAAAAGTCCCATGCTCAGGAAAAAAATTCATGATCCATGGTTGCATATAGAGGCCAAAAGTAGGGCCCTCCTTCAAACACTCTGTCCTTATCTTTAATGTTTGCGAATACCACTGTGGAGAAACCCTTTTACCCCAGATGTAGGTCAATGCTTCCTTTCGGTTTCCAGTGGTATTTGATCCACATTTGTAAAGCTTTTTCAGTCGGCCATAAACTCGTGAATTTACAAATGATAGCATATGTATGCATGTGTTCCCTGTGCACTTGCAAAGTAGGATAATTTAAAATGACTCTGGGTGTAACTGCAGCCTTGGGTTTACATGGTCCCATGTGTGCTTTGTCTTTTGTTCCATGTTCCTTGTCTTCTTCGTCATTTTCCTTAGTGCTATTATTCTCCCTTGACTTAGTACCATCTTGTTCCTCTTCACTATTTCTTTTCCTTCCTTCTGAAGGGCCTTTGTCATATTCCATTGGTTTTTTACCCCTGCTGGACACCACATGCTTGTAGGAGGGAGTGGAGCTCCCTCCTTTGCACCCTTCCATGGAGAACAACCTCTGCAGAAGCCTGAAACCCTAGCTATTTGCCCTGCGCCCTAGCTCGGAAGAGTTATCAATCCCCCTTGGGTTTAAAATATCAATCCCTCATATTTAAAATATTAATTTCTAAGTTTATAAATCCCTTATCTTTTTAAAATTGATCGCTTGGGTTTGTTGATCACTTAGGGTTATAATATTTTTCCACTGGGTTTACTACTTCCTTGGGTTTATAATATTAAACCCTTGGGTTTAAATATTAATAATTCTTTGGTTTTATGATTTAATCTCTTGGGTTTATATTATTATTAATCCACTAGGTTTATTAATCCCTTGAGTTTAAAATGTTAATTCTTAGGGTTTATTAATTCTTTGGATTTGGTTAATCCCAACGGT
This sequence comes from Pinus tabuliformis, assembly GCA_031772625.1. Taxonomy (NCBI): domain Eukaryota; kingdom Viridiplantae; phylum Streptophyta; class Pinopsida; order Pinales; family Pinaceae; genus Pinus; species Pinus tabuliformis. The sequence continues at coordinate 777,029,031 of CM062812.1, read as the reverse complement.
TTGTTAATCACTTGGGTTTCTTATCCCTGTGGTTTATTAATTCATTAGGTTTATACTACTAATATTATGTGAGTTTATCAATCCACTCGGTTTGAAATAAATTTCCTTTCAATTTAAGATATTAATTTGTGGGTTTATAAATACCTTGTATTTTTAATATTGATTTCTTAGGTTTGTTGATCGCTAAGGTTTATAATATCTATACCTTGAGTTTACTAATTCGTTATGTTTATAATATCAAATCCTTGGGTTTATTAGTCCTTTGGGTTAATAATATTATTAATTCCTTGGGTTTATAATTTAAGCCCTTGGATTTATAAAATTAATAATTCCTTGGGGTTGTTGATCCTTTACGTTTATAATATTTACCCCTTGGGTTTATAATATTAAATATTTAGGTTTGTTAATCACTTTAGTTTATAATATTAAAAATTTCTTGGGATATAATTTAATCCTTCAGGTTTATTAATTCGTTGAGTTTAAAATGCTAATTCTTAGGAGTTATTTATTAATATCTTCAGATAAATATCTAAAATGGAAGGAATTAATAAACCGTAAGACTTAGTATAAAAAGGTTTAAACCTTATAATTTATAATACTAAACCCTAGGGTTAAATTTTATAATATATTATTATTACATATTATATTATTAAATATATATATATATATATATATATATATTATTTCCAAATAATAGTATAATATATTTAGTTTAAAATATATTTGTATATATAGTTAATATTATTAATATACTTCAAATAAATATATTGACGACTATATTAATAAATATATAATATTAAAAAATATATAAATATTGGATTTTGTAATCCTTTAAATTTTTAATAACAATAATTTTTTAAGCTTATTAAACTCTTGGATTTATTTATTAGTATTTAATATTCATACATTAATAATAATATTAAAATTATTATTATATTATAAACTGAATAGATTAATATTATGATAATTATAATATATATAATTATATTACATTTGAGTTTAATGTACAATATATATTTAATATTTCTAATATAATATTTTATTATTATTATGTTACTACAATATATTTATTATTCTTTTTATTTTTAATATATATTATTGTATTATTTTAATCACAGTATAGTTTGATATCTATATCTATATCTATATATATATATATATATATATATATATATAACAATTACAAATAGTTAATTTTTAATAGTCATTTTTACATTATACACCTAATAATTATTAGTATCATTGACATAAGCCTATTGACGTATATCAACCACATTAGTAAATGTGGTTGTTCTAGTTTTAAAAAATTATGGTGGAGACACATTTCCTTATATCATTAATTCATTTTTCCATGATAAAGAGCCTAGCAATATATATAAGAAGAGAAACACAACTCATCAAAAATCAATGTCGGAAAGTGAAATAAGTAGACATGCAACCATGGCCAATCTTCTTTGGATGAAAAAAGTGTAAATTTAAATAATGGCAAAGCCACATCATACAAGTAATATAATATGTAATGGTGCAATAAAAAAAATGCAATAGAGTATGTAAGGGAACAATTAAAGAGAATGCACATCTACATATTTAATGGCTTCATGTCTTCCTTTTCCTTCCATTTTTATGGTTATGAACATTCAAATTCAAATATAAATTTTGTTAACTATGGAAAACAACTTTGGAATATACCTCTATCATATGGATTTTTTTAAATTTAATTTTTATTTTTATTTTTAGTGGAAATGAATTATGTCTAAAATTATATCCTTTAATAATTTTATATTTTTTCTTATAGATTCTAGAATGTTAATATGTTCACTTGATTTCAAATTGATTTATTCCTCCCTTCAAAAGAGTGTGTGTGTGTGTGTGTGTGTGTGTGTAGATAGAGAGAGAAAGAGAGAGGGGCACACAACCATCACCAACTTTCTTTGAGTCAACAATATGACAATCTAGATACTAATGATAAAATATGCAATGGAACAATTAAACTTCTTTAAAATAAAATGCACGTCTAGGTATTTGATGGCTTAATGTCTTCCTATTCTTTCCAATTTTATGGTTTGAAATATAGTTACCAAATTTGAATTAGAATTCGAATTCAAATTCCATTACATATTGGAAAAAATTGAGAGTCACTTTATACCATTGACAAATTTAGTGTAGATAACTTTAAGAGTTTCCATCATGTTATACATGTTGATTTAATTTCAAAAAAGATCATAGTGGAAGATGCTTTTATTTATCCATCTCAATGATTTAAGATCTAGGAAAGTGGTGGAATTGACTCACAAGAATTTTATTTATCGACAAGACCAAAATTTGATATTTTAGGTCTAAAACCTTATGACATCCATTTTGACACAATAAATGACCTTTTTTGGGGATAAAACATTGCCACTTAACCGACACACATTTTTTTGTTGTTCTACACACAAAGATGTTTCAAAATGCACAAGAATCACCTCAATCAGTGTTTGTATAAAAAATAAATTGTCATTTTGAGGACGACTTTCTTGTTTCGACCACCATAATTTGAGAGGATTCCATGTGAGCACGATTATAGATTGAAAATTGGATAGCCACATTACCAGTATTAATGAGAATCTATAATAGTGCACATTGTAACTCTAGTTAATAGTTGATGGTGTGAAACTTAAATACTAGTAAGTTATCATGCTATGTTATATGTAGGCGATTATGAGGGAAACCAGATTTGTTCTACCCAAGTACATTTTGTTCATCAAATGAGTATAGTAGTCGAAAGTGGATAAGGAGAGAAAAATCATAGTGTATTTTTTCACTATAGCATCCCACGGGCCACAAGACTTATTTCTTTGTACTTGCATCCATTCTCTATTCTATGAAACAGAGCATAGTAACCTAACCTTCCACCTAGGTTTTCCTCCACAAGGGCTTTCCTCAGGGTATATGTTGTGATCTTATGGTTGTGAGTTCTTCTATCCTTTTTTGTTCTCCATTTTCCACATTTCACATATTGCATGAATGAAATGACAACTTGATAAAGACATAAGTCTATTGAAATGGTATCTACATACAATAAATATGAGAGATTTAAGTATAATTATGTCATATCTATTGTAACAAATTGTATAGTGAAATATCAATGGAAGTTTATGTATCATATTGATATTGAAGTAGGCTTCTCTGGTATATTGTGGGGAGTTGTAGGGGATATTGATTGATTAATCTAAAATTCACAAAACCCCAGTGATGTCTAACGAATTTATGAATAACCCTCATGTCTCACAAAGGAGAGGTTTACACAATTACAAGCACAAGTAATCAAGATGAATCGTAATAAGACACTCCTCATGGCATCTTCGAGCAATAAGCTCAATTTATTCAGAGATTATGGGGGTTCGAGCATAGAGGTTCAACAATAGGGGTGATCATGAGATTGGGAATAAACAAAAGAGTCAAATAAATGATCTAAAAAATATCAAAGTGTTTTAAGTGAAGCGAACCATTCATAATCCCTATTCAAAATTGAAGAAAAGGTTGAAATTAAGCCATATAAATGTGATATTGATACTAAGAAACTAAATCATTGGTTTCAAACAACAAAAAATATTTTACAGTTCATCATATAGAGTAAAAATAGAATATTTTTTTCTGTTGGACATAAATTAGAGGGTTGTGCCCTAGCATAGTGGGAAAGCCACACAAATACCATAAGGTTCGAGGGATATCTTACAATAACTAACTGGGAGTAGTTCAAAACACTCATAAAGTCACAATTTTACCTAATCAAATATGGGGAGGACTAATGGATCCCGTGGCATTACATCGAGTAGAAGCAGGAGAAAAGTATATAGGATTACACCACAAAGTTCAAAAACATGGTTGTAATGTTGGGTATCTTTCCACAGAGCCGATATTTACTCCTCTATATAACCATTTTTGGAAGCATTTTATGTTTTTTAAACCGATATTGCATCCCTGCAATAGTTGTTGGTTGAGATACTAGTCCTAGAGCCAATTTGGAATAAACGCTCTGGATCCCTAGACAACTTGGACAGAGACTGATTTACTAATGATTTGTGATGTTGATCGTGAGGTGGAAGCACTGGTTGAGGGATGAGGTTATTTTTCGTATGGAAACCATGGTTTATTTCATGAGATCCCACATTCATGATTGGAATATTTCATAGAGGTGACTGGATGAAAGAGAGGTTTCGTTGAGCCCAATCTATGGTCGGGTGGTACATGGAAGTCCTTGAATTGGTTGGATTTGCATATGTTAATAAGAGAACTTTTCCTCTTGTATCTCATGAGTATTTATACTTGTTATTATGTGACTTTGATGGATTTTCTATCATTTTTATGCTTTTAGTTGTGGATCATAACATATTCTAAGTAGAAAATGAATGGTTATTGAATTCATGACCTAGTATATGTTTTTGCAGCTATTATGATATGGAAATAGACCTTATTTTTTATTGTAAAATAAGTATGAGACCTCTATGTTCAGTTATGTAATTATGACCTATAAATTACATGTTCATGATGTGTTTAAATATATGTCTATCATGGTAGAATGGGTCATGTTAATTCCATGATCAAGTTTTGAATTACATGCTTTTTCTTTGTGCCAATCATCATTTATGAGAGTTTCATCAAGTTCTAGGCAAAGGAATAGGTCCTAACCCTAAGAAAGTGGCTCAAATCTCATGGTTGTTGGCACACAATTAAGTAATATAGTCCACAATTATTGGGAAGCGGGCTCATGGGAGTGAATAGAAGGTTACAATCACTGAATTTCCTTGTCATGGGAGTGACTACGTGTCTACATCATTAAAAGGTCAAGGTCACTTAGGGTTTTGCCACCTGGAGTGGTTTTTTGGCTCCTGGGGGTTCCGTAGCACCTAAGGAAGGCCAGTATGGTTTTAGTCCATCGGTTCCACTTCCTTAAATGTACTTAGGAGATTGTGTCACATCATAGTAACTCCCAGTCACATAGTCACTCCGGTGGACCAACGAACTTGCATAAGTGTGAGAGGAGAGTGGTTACAATATGAAGGGACATTACTAACTATTTGTTGTAGTTCACATGTTTAGCAAGATTCTTTTTTTGATGACCTGTAAAAAAATGATCAATGATCAATAATGAGTGAACATGTTATTTGGAAAATTTTGGGTGCACTTTGGGATACCGATGAGCATCACTCTAGAGAGGGACATAATATTTGTCAATGCATTTTAGAATACATTGTGGGATAATTTGGACATGAAGTTAAATGCGTATAAACCATTCCATCCATAGATATATGGGAAGGCACAACTAGCAAATAGGACTTTGGTGCAACTTATAATTAGTAACAATGAGAAGCATCCAAAAACTTGGGATGAAAATATGATATATATATATATATATATATATATATCTAGGACTCTTATGATAAGGTAGTCAACGCTTATATTTCTTAGTCCCCATTCTAAACATTGTTTTGATATTTTCCACCTTTGCATTAGGATATCATAGAAGGGCATGAAGGAGGAGTGAGGGAGGATTTTATAAGAGATTCCTTAAGGGTTGAATACTTTATTGACAAGATAAGGTAAATCCATATATAGGTAAATGAGATACTGAATAAGTCATAGGAAAAATATATGTCTATGAATGATAAAAAAGAACAAAGGATGTCTTCAAGGTGGGATATGGAATATGCTTACATTTAACAATGAGAGGCCATAGCACCCTGGTAGGAAAATCAATGCTATACAATATTTTCATTTTGAGATACTAGAAAAAGTGGGAAACAACACCTATAGACACAGTCTACCCTCATACATTCATATTTACCCACTCATGAATGTATAGAATATGATACTTTGTAATGTATCTCCAATTTACACACTAAAAAGAAATTGATATGATTGTTAACTCTAATTAATCCAATGTTTCCATATGGTCAAAGTTTTATCTCTCCATTTAATAATGAGTTCATATTCCCATGACTAATTTATTAAATGTTTTTTGATTGATAACATGGTCATAGAAGTTATGTTTCCTTTTAGATTCATTTATTTTCATTTATAAAAAGAATTAATCACATGTATAAATAAGATTCAAACCTTTAACCTTGGAAACTAAATCAACTATAGAATCTTTAACAATCCATAATATGTATAACATGATATGTTACGGTTTTCCTTTGAAATAAAAAAATAGGTTTGGAGATAAATCAACACTGCATCACCTTGCAGCTAAATGAACTTTAGACATACTTGGCATTACACATTCTTCTGATTCAGTTAAACTATAAATAAAAACCATTTTTTATATGACCCCTCAACCATAGACACATGTAGTTATACTAATATACCTTTGCTATATTTAGTATATAATTATTTTAAGCTGCAACCTTTTTGAATTAAACAGACAACCTTTTGTTTAGTAGTCAAATGTACAAACCATATGCCATGGAACATTTCCATGTAACATAACCCAAGTTCTAAATATGTGGGCCCCTTGTAGATGTGTCTAACATATAGACTATGGTACTGATTTATCAATGTGATGAAGTCATAGATGGCCAACTTCCATCTTTTTATGTCAATCAACAATGTTGGTAGCGTTTGTAGAATTTTCCATTGGAACTCATCCATTTGTAGGATATGATGTTATTAGAGGCAAGGGGGCCAATAATCGCTATTATTGGTAGGAAACTCATGGCAGAACATGCCCTCCTCTACATAAGTTAGTCATAAGGCTCCCCTCTTAGGTCACTTCATTCTCTTGTTGCGAGAGGAATTAGATCTCATATGGGAATATGTATAGTTTGCAATAGAGTAGGCTTGAGCACTCTAGGGCAGAGACAATGGTGTATGTGCATGCCAACCTTCATCTTATTTATGGGTTGAGGGAGGAGTGGTTTAAGGGAATCCTCTCCGTAGTCCTATGCACACGCATATTTATTCACTTCTATTCTAGTCTTGACAATCCATTGGATGAGCTATTGTTGCAAAGGTTAATCAACACCACCAAGATCAATCCATAATTGATGCTACATCTATGTTAATTAACCATCCACACATATCATATATGCATTCATGTAATGCTTCCATGAGCTTAAGTCTATTATGGATTCCCAAAGTACTTTGTGATTCAATGGACATGAGCAAGGTCAATTATTTGACCTCAACCATATTGGTCAGATACTAAATTATTTCGGGAATCCATAATGGACATAAGGATGCCCACAATGTTGTGTCTAATACTTGGCCAATGGTTTCTTATGAAAAAAATAAGTTTGGGTATGAATAAATTTGATGTGAGGGAAATACATATAGTTGGATGATACTATTCCATGACTATTGTCATTATTTAGTCGATCCCCTAACTCAAATTTGATCCTGATCACTATGAACCAAATTTTTTGTTCCATGCTCCAAAAATTTGTTTCCCTAGGGAATGAATATTGCAGTCTAAATATGGTCATCCTTGTAAAATTCTTTCCATATTTCATTAGAAATGAAGCACATGAGCTCATTTACCATTAATCAGAGATATGGTCTGAGGTGAAATTTGATAGATGGTATGGAAAAAACCATAAGAGAAATGTGGGGTGGGGGAGGACGGGCCTCTGACATGGATTTGGAAAACACTAATGGGGTCTCTAGCATGGCTCTGCTGCTGCCATGACATGAAAATATTTTTGATTAACAGACAAAATGAAGACATCCCCCACCCCAAATCCATTAAATATCAAGCATGTGGAGGGGGTGGGGTGCAATGGATAATAATCATTGATTTTTCTCCAGTCAATTGTTCATTTCTTTTAATTATGCACAATCCACTCTCAAACTCAACTCTGAAATATTCTATTTGATAACCCTTTGGCTTCAAGACCCTACAAAAAATTTGCAAGAAGAAAAATCATGGCATCAGTATCAAACAATGTGTTCTTGTCATCATTATAAAAGAATGAAGGGGTGAGAGAGCCACATAAAATTGCTTGATCCAAGTGGCTTCTAATTTGTCTTTTGATTATATTGAGAAGGAGGCCATGACATTGAACATGATGGATGTTATAAGTAACCATGAAATCAATCTCAAATGGATTATTTTTTTGCAGTTCTCACGACCTTGTTAACGAACAAGAGTCACTACAATATCCACAACATATCATTGCTCCCACTCTAGTACTATCAATGATGAAGAAAATCCAAGTTATTTTAACCTGAGTCAACTTAAAAATTGATCATCTCTCACCATATTTCTCATGTATAACATCAAATATCTTTGGGCCTAATTTTTAGGGATCCATTTCTTATATCCTCCCTGACATCACTAGATTACATCATATTGAACACTTTCTAAAACATATGAATGATTAAGATAGTTAACTCTTTTTCCCACAATGAATTTGGAGAGAGAAGATTTTTAGGACTTGATGAGAAAATCTCAAACCTATTGATTATTATATATTCACCATATGAATCAAACCATTGTACTGTAAACGAGATAAGCATGTTGATAATTGTTGCTTGAATGAATTTCAGGATATTCCCTTAATGCACCTATTGATAATCTTTAAGCCTCTATAAATGGTAATGGACTCTAGTATCTATGGAGAAGAGCGACTGAGTCTCATGGGTTTCTACAAATTATTTCATTGAGATAAGCTTCTAAGCAAGTTTCCAAGGTCCCTTCACCATAGTACTCTATCATTTACAAGTAGCTTGCAACAAATATAAAGAGGGCCACGTTTAAGGTTGTAATTTCTAGGTTTATGTAACAACCATGTGTCAAGTTTCTATATAAATAAAATAATACCAAGGTCATGGGAAGCATATTCCAAGAGGAATGGAGGGGAAAAATTTACATTGGGAATCACTTATTGTTTATTATTGGCTATGGAAAGTGACATTTGCAATTAAAAAAGGGAAAAGGCAATAAATGGAAATTCAATACAAGAAATAAAGGAGAAGAGGAGAGAAGGAATATGAAGAGATAAGAATATACATGCAAGGAAAAGTAAATGAAAAGGAAAAGAAAAGAAAATGAAAACAATCACACACACTCTTGGACATTCTAGAATTCTCTCAGAGAAGAGAAGAGTAAGAGATGAAGAACAAGCACTTGGACACAAGACACAAGCAAGAAAGCAAGGGAGCACAAGAGAAGGTTGGACAATTGCAAGCAAGGGAAAACAAATATATGTCAATTGTAGGTAACAATGTGCATGTATGATTTAGCATGTTGGGATTTGATGCATGGTCTATACATTGGTTTATTATTCATGTTTTTTGTCATTGGAATAGGATTTCCTTGGATTGATAATGATTTACATCCTCACCTTAACCATTTCCTAGAAAGCCATAATGTAATGTTTCTTGTTTTGGTTAATATTTAGATTGCTGGTAGATTTTGGATCCCGTTTGAGACAGTCTTGGGAAAATTTACACGAGTTATGGGTGGAAATGGTTTTTTCCTAGACTTGTTGACAGCTGGGTGGAGACAAGAAAATTCCTCTCGATATGGTGAATAAAGTTTGAGGCATCTAATCTTGTCTACTTTTGGTGATTTCTGGACCAGTTTGAGGGTTGAGGTGGTTTAGCCTCTAGAAGCCCTGGTTGGTCCAGTTTTGGTTTATCCCATGTAATCCCACGTGCATGCTTGGAATATGGCACTCGAATAATTGGATGAAAGAGAGATTTGATTCATCCTAATCTATGGTTGAGTGGTATGTGGAAGTAGTTGACTTGGATGGTTTTATGTATATGTTATTATGTGTTATTTCTTATTAAGATCAATAAGCACATGTATTGGTTTTTGTGTTGATTTTATGACTAGTTTGTCATGGCTTCTTTCTTGTTAAATGTAGGTTAGAGGCATGCTTAAATGATTTTCTATTGGTATGGATCTTGGTCATGATTCGATGATTTATTGAATGGTTATATGAGTGCATTAGCTAACTAGTGCTTGATACAACTAGGCTAAGAGGGCAATAAGACTTACAGATGATTCTCTGATGAAACTAAGGGAACAAATGAACAAATATGCATTCATGACATGTAGCTACTATGGTCACAATATTTTTGTCAAAATTCATATCATGTGTTTGGCATGTTTTGGGAAGATATAAGCCCAAGTATAGATTATATATACTTTTGATGATTATAGATAGAGTTTTTAAGAGTTTTGGCCTATTCTAGGTAGTGCCTTATAGGTTAACACTCAAATTTGGGCACTAAATGCATGACCGCAAACACAAAACTAAGGATTTTAGGTTGTAGCCACACAGAGGATGAATTATGTGTGCAACTGGAGCCTTCTACTTGCATGGATATATTGGCATGCATGAAGTTGGGCTATAAAGTCAATAAAAAAGAAAGTTCCAACTCAGGGAAGGATCAACAATGGGTGTTGTCCTACATATGGGTGATCAGGTGTCCCTCAGAGGTTGCATTAAAGTCTCAAGTCATTAGGCCCCACATCCATAATTGGAACTTAGCTTTTTGGGTCATGCATAGTAACACCTAGCTCATGTTTACCCTGGAGAGCTTGTAAAAGTAGGTAAATGTGCAGTGAGGTGTTATAGTTTATGCCGTAACAAAACTTTGTTGTTAGTTCGAAGGCATATCCTCCTCCCTTAATTCCTTGGGAATTGACTCTTACAACTTTTAGCTTTCCCAATTGTTTTCATATCGCGTCACTTTGAGAGACAACGAGGATTTAATGAATATTTTAGGAGACTGACAATTTTTGAAGAAATATTGCTAATGACTCAAAAAAATTAAAATTTTTTACTAGAAATTTGTTTGTTACAATACAAATATTTTAGTGAAAGGATAGGTTCCAGGAAAAGCTATATGGTACACTTGAGAGAAGGTAAAAACAAAATTCCTCACCTCATTTGGTAGAAGATTTATTGAACAAAAAGCCTCCCAACATAGGTAGGTATGATCTATATTGGATCATTATATTACTTTTGATCCATTTTAATGCTTTTAGAATGGAAAGTGGAGGAATCAACTGACATGACCATTTTTATCGTCAAGATCTAGTTTGGGAAATTGAGGTTTGTAACCTTCTAAGAGCCATTTAGGTCATTAAACAAAGTTTCTTGGGGGTCAATTTATTTTTTAAGAATTACGCTTTTTTTCCTATTCTATACATAAATAGTTCTCCAAAGTCCCAGGAATCACCTGAATCAGAATCTCTATGCTAACATTATGCCACTCACAAATTAACCTTGTTATTTTTACCACCATTATTCATTGAAAGGGGCTAGCCACATGATAATAATGAATAAGACTCTAGAAGAGTACATATTGTAAGTCTAGGGAAGAGTTCAAGGAGTCAATTTTAACCACTTGTAGTCTATCAAGATCTGTAATAACTAGGCCACTAGGAGGAAAAGGGGTTTCATTCTATTTGAGTGAATTTAGTTCCATATATGAGAAAAATAGTTGAGAGTGAATAAGCATAGAGAAAATAGAGATTATTTGTGCATTGTAGTAACCCACAAACCACAAGCCTTATTTCTTTGTATCTACATCCATTTTTGATTGAAAGAAAGAGAACAAAGCAGGCTCAACCAAAAACTACATTTTTCTTCAAATGTATTTTTGAAGGTATATCTTGTGTTGTTATGGTCTTAAGTGATTTTATGTCTTTCTATTCTCTATTTTCTGCATTTCACATATTGCGTGCATTAAATTATAACTTAATAAATATAAAAGTATATTAAAAATAATCCACATATTATAGATTCTTTTTAACTATAATTGTATCATATATATTGTAAAAAACTATTTGCAAATGGTAGAAATCAATTTCTTCTTCTTTTAAAAGAGCCAATTCACTTGTATGGGGGCTAGGGAGGTAGACATACAATCATCACCAACATAATTTTGGTAAAAAATAAGAAAATCTAGATGAACTAGAATATTATTGGAACCACAACATATAATAAATGTATAATATATATAAGAAATATGAAATGATTAATGTTAGAAATGATTTTACATCTACTTCTGTAGATTTTCTAAACTTAACTTGATTGCAAAATTTCTAAGCATAGCTTGGTTGCAGTTTCCAGAATAGGTCAGTAACAATACAATCCTTACATTTACATGGAAAAGTGGCATTGACATGGAAATAAGTCACTTCTTTAGATTTTTCTAAATTTATGTCTATTACAATTATTTTCTAAATTTAAGTATATAACAAAAAATTTCAACTTAATTCCATTGCAAATTCCACAATATACAGGTTTGATTGCAAATTCCATAAGATACTCATCTAAATAAAATTTGTCCCTCTTCCTACATTGCATTTACATTGAACGAGGCTTCTTGTGCAATTGCATTGATCTAACCCTGCCCATCAGCTTTACATTTGTGGTTCTAGCATCCAGTAGTATGGAAGACAAGAAAATTTAAATCTCGAGTGATGGGAATGGAGTGAAAAGTAGTGGATGGAATCAACAACCACATCCACAACTAAGAGATTTATCAAAATAAAAGGGCGTTATTTAAAATTTTTGGTGCACAAGTACCTATCATCTCTCTAGTAATGACAACCCTTCATTTTACAATGGGTAGGCTAGTAAGAAATGTTATTTATGTGTTATTCTATATTATCTTGGGATTTTATTTTCTTGATAAGGGGGCCTTTGGTTTCCTACTAACCTAGAAAGTGTCTCAGAAATGACGACAATAGGATATTTCATTTATTCAGTGGATAATGGAAAGAACCCTCATTCTTATTATATATATATATATATAATAAATATGAAATGTGTGTTTAAAATGTGGAGATGGAGTGTCTAAAGGAGGATTATTAGCTTCCCATCGGTAGCCATTAATATTTTCAAGCCTGCGATGAGGGATTTTGTAGAGATATAATTGAGAGGAAAGCTTTCTTATTTCTTTATCTATTTTGGGTGATAATAGCTTCTCAACCCCACCCAATTGGGAATAATAAATAAACAAGGGGGGTTGTACCACAGGTAGTCCCTGCCCTAAGTGGGAGGAACAGGGGAAATGGAGTTGACTAAGCACTTGTGTTTCAGTGCTTTGTAGAAGATATCAGCTATACAAGACAAGGAAATATTTAAAAGGAAAATAAATTAGAATGGAAACTATAAGGCCATAGTTGTTATTTATCAAAACCAAAAATAAGTGAGCTAGATATCATATAATCATAGAGATTGTATGAATCCCAAGCACTTATTAATCTATGTATATGCAACTGCAATCTTTGTATCAAGAGTGCTAATGCTGTATACAATTGACGTAGTATGGTTTCCTGCCCCGTAAGCTGAAATTTGATCCGCATCTAAGGGAGAATTTACACTTGCTAACTTTGCAATTTCTTTTTTGTAAACAAACATTATATGCTAGAATTCATATTTCATGTATTGTATTCTAACTTACAGTTGTGAAGAAATTCTGAGTATGATGCCATCATGCTCAACTTTTGTACATCTAGTTGACATGAATTTGTGCTGAACTGTAGGGTCCCACCTCACTACTTCATTCGAGAGTTCAAATTGAGGATGAAGGAAACAAAAGGGTTGCAAGTTTTCTCAAGATTCCAAAATATTCACTCTTAATGCATTTTCAAAATAGAATCCTATTGTGTCAATTGATATACAAATAACACTACTATCAGGACTCTATCTTGTAATATAATGTCATGCAACTTCAACAAATTTCATGAAAAACATATAGGCAACAACCTTTAAGCTAAAATATCTTGTGCATAAAATTATATATGCAATTGCAATCTTTGTATCAGGAGTGCTACTGTTGTATACAATCCACATAGTTTGGCTTCTTGCAACTAAAAACTATTTAAATCATGTAAGCTCAAATTTAATCATCACGGTAGGAAGAATTTACAATTGGTAACTTTTCAATTGCTTTCTAGTAAGGAAACATTACATTCCAGTGCCATGAACTATAGTAGAAAAAGTATAACTTACAATTGTGAAGAGATTATGAGTATCATGACATACTGAGTATCATGCCATCATGCTTAGATTTTGTAGATCTATTCGAGATCAAGTTTTGTTGAACTATAGGATCCCACCTCACTCATTGATCCTAGAGTTCAAATTGAGGATGAAGATACCAAAAAGCTTTAAACCATATGAGAATAAGGCTATGAAGAGCAGGAAAGCCTCATGAAAATTTCTACCTAGAGAGGTCGCTGACGTATGCAGCATGCTTTATCAAGGAAAACACTAAAACACTAAGAATGAAAACAAGGCTATGAATAGTAGGAAAGCCTCAATGTCATTTGGTGTATGGAGCTTGATTTATGAAAGAAAACAGTGAAACACTGGGAATTTTGTTATTGAGCAGAGTGATCTGCCTCTAGCTTCTATGTATCGAAACAAAAAACAAGTGAGCTATATATCATATAAGAATGGAGCTTATATGAATACCAAGGACTTATTAATTTATGTAGTGAAATGACAACGTTTCAAAGAAAACATCTTGTGCATCAAACTCCATATGAAACTGCAAGTGCAATGATCTTTAAAGTTCCAAAAATATTTTATAAAAACTGTCAAAGACTATTTTCTATAAAGGAACATCAACATGACATGCAAACACAATTTTTTTATCATTACACTATTCCTCATCCATTCACCATTAGTATAAGGAAAAATGTAGAAAATTTTGGATATTGCATATTGATATACCTAAACATTTCAGATTGTATCGAAAAGCATTAGTCCTATTCAATCACAGAGACCAATAATGATGATGTTACAACATAATAATAGTAGAGGAAACCAAAGAAATAGTTGATATCTTTTACCCTGATTAAATGTTGATATTGCTCAAGGCAATATGAGACATTGACGAACATAATTCAAAATAGCATAAGTGGTGAGACTAGTGAAAGCAGGAAAAACATAGTAGAAGAAGGCCTAAGCTCTTCACCTTGCTTTCTCAGTCTCACTGGGCTTGAGCGAAAATAAAATAGCGAAGACAAAACAATAGTAATAAATCTGTAAAATAAGCAACAAGAATTACTTAGGATAAACAAAAATAAACTGGAAATGTTTGATATCAAATAAACTTGTAAAATAAGCAGTAACAACTACTTAGTCAAAACAAAGAATAATGAAAATATATATTGCTGACCTATATTATTGCAATATCCGTTACTAGTTTCCTTGCATTTAGCAATAAATGCAAATATTATCCTGGCAGATATTGTGTATTGGCTATAATCCATGTAGTTTTGCTTCCTGCAACTAATAGCTATTTACATCTTATAAGCTGAAATTCTATCAGGATCCAAGGGAGAATTTACGATTGTTAACTTTTCAATTGCTTTTCAGTAAAGAAACATTACATGTTAGAATTCATGATTCATGTATTGTATTCCCTCGTACTTGTTTTAATAAAATAACTAGTGTGCCATGAACCTCACTCGTTGATTCCAAAGTTCAAATTGACAAACTGAATACATATAACAAAGATGTTGTTTAGTGACTAGCCAACAAAATGGGCACATCAAATGATAATAGAGAACATGAGACGTGTTAACCATAAGTAACTCAAGTTTGTCACACTTTCCTTTCCCAGAACAGAACCATTCATAAATAATTAAGTCCTTTGAGTATCTCAATGGCATATACGTTAATGTTTTTTTTCCATCTAGAAGTCATAAAATTCTAGTAACTACCTAAATAAATCATCACTAATATGGCATCAATTCAAGTATTTCCACACATATTGACCTGTGAAAAGCAATATATTATAAGGAAAACATTGGTTGGGTCTAGTAATTCTTGGAATGTAGGTTGTAACTAATTATTCATGGAGAGTAAGTGCACTAAATCATACAACATATGGCTGAAGGGTAAAAGCATGTTAATGTGTATCACTTTTTCCCTTTTTGTGGCAAAGAAGTTTTATAAAAATAAATGGAGTTGGAATGTTTACTCTTAAATTTACAAAATCATCAAAGACTAGGTGGTGGTAAAAGAAGACAAAACATGTCAATTTAAATTCAATTTCATGTCATATTTTTTCTAAATTTTCATATATAATTTTTATCTAATTTATTCATTTTCCTTAAAAGGTATCATTAATATTTTACATAAATTTTTAAGTAGTGACAAAACCGCGACTCCCCATTTCTCTATTGATTTATGTTTTTTAATTCCAATTTCTTTAAGAGATGTGTTGTAAACATTCTAAACATTGTTAAACAAATTTAAAAATAAAAAGTAAGCATATTATTTGATTATTATTAAAATACTAGTAAAAATGATCATATTTTCATATATATAAAACAGCGACCCAAGAAACTACCCTTTCAAGTTTATAAAATCAATTTTTTTTAATAGAAATTTGAAAATAACATATAACACAATGTTAAAATTATTTTTTGAAAAAATTTAAAATATATATATATTTTTTTTATAATAAAATTTTTAATTATGATTATAAAAACGTATTTTATATTATTCAAAATATAATATATAAAATTATTTGTTTAGAAATTCTACTTCTATTTTTATATATATTTTTAAAGAGTTTTAGCATTTCATTTAACTTTACGTAAAGTTATTTATATTTTGTGAGTGATTAACCATAGTTTTTACCAATATTTACTATCAGTTAACTTATTTGCAAATTTAGTATTTACTTTTTATAACATTATTTATATTTTGTAAACCCATTACATAGGTTCACTATAGCTTTTACCAAAATTTATTGTGAGTTAGCTTTGTTACAAATTTAGCATTTATTTCTTATAATTAACAAGTATGAAACTCAACTCATTTAATTGATATTTTTATATTATTATTTTTTTTTATCTTTTTTCATTTGAGTACTTTTTTGCTTTTGCCATATAATGAGACACATTAACATGCTTTTACCCTAAAGGGATACAAAAAGCATAGGGCTTTTTCAGCTCATGGAGCCTAATATTCATGCAGTTCCATAGCCTATGGGAGAAAGAACTGTGCCAAAGAAGCAACATTTATGTTTCGTATATCTCCTAAAGAGAGGTTTAATTGTACAGATTTATTACTTATACAAACACAAGTATCACAAATTTCTCTTTTGATAAAGAACAAGGGAAAATGATTTATTGAAGAACCACTTCCTTTTTAATTATCTAATTATTATGTTTTTTGGATTTTTGGTGGGAATAGTATTTCCCCCTAATTCCCCAAGTTTACTTGTTGTTTCCTTTTTATGAATGTTTTTAGATAGAAACAATTAGGGGACCACATTGTATCACAAAAAAATAAGCCAAAACCTCACAAGTTGATGTATTAGAAAATGGATAACCAAGACAATGTAACCACAAGAAGCTCAAGTTCATCGAACCTTCCCTAGAAAAGAACCATTCTTACAAGAATCTCAATAATAGCTATGTTAATCTCTTATCTATATGTAATTCATAGTACATCAATGATCACCTAAATAAACCATAGATTCCAAAAGTTGTAGTCCCAATACATTTGTGAAATGCCAACCTATTGTGTCAAATCTTTTGGGGTGTTGGCTTGATATACCATATGAATTCACTTGACTCATCCAGGGCTGTTGATCATGAAGTTGGTAGTGCAGATCAAGTGGCTTCTTGCAACTAACAACTATTTGAGTCACGTACGCTGAAATTTCATCAGCATGCTAGGGAGAATTTACAATTGCTAACTTTGCAATTGCTTTTCAATAATCAAACATTACATGCTAGTGCCATGAACTATAGTAGTAAAAGTCCAACTTACAATTGTGAAGAGATTCCGAGTATCATGACTTACTAAGTATCGTGCCATGATGGTTGGATTTTGTAGATCTATGTGATATGAAGTTGTGTTGAATTGCAAGATCTCACCTCACTCCTTGATCCCAGAGTTAAAATTTAGGATGCAGACTGAATTGCATTGAACTATAGGATCCCACCTGACTCCTTGATCCCAGAGTTTAAACTAAGGACGCAGACACCAAAAGTCTTGCATGTTTGCTCCAGATTCCAAAAGTTGCACTCTCAATATATTTGCAAAATGCCAACCTATTGTGTCAACTCTTCTGGGGTCTTGGCCTGATATACCATATGAGAACAAGGCTATGAACAGTAGGAAATCCTCATGACCATTTCTACCTAGATAGGTCACTGGTGTATGCAGCATGCTTTATGAAAGAAAACACTGAAACACAAAGAATGATGTTATCGAGTAGGCTGATCTGGTTGTTTCCTTCAAGATAACATTGTTGTGACGACTCTGCCTTGTAATGGAATGCCATTCGATTTGAAAAAATTTCATGAAAAGTAAACAAGAGAGAGTGAGTATGATGGCAGGCAGACTGCCCACCATAAGTCCTATGAGCACAATGATGAAAAAAACTGAAATCATAAGATAACTAAATGGAAAGGTCTTCTTTGGATTCTTTATCTCTTCTCCAAGGTATTCTTGGGATTCTTTATCTCTGCTGCAAGAGTACATGATAGAAGCATACAAAGTGAATTTTACAATGGAGAGAGAAGATATGAACCCTCTTTGACAGAGAAGTTTCATCATTCTTTACACAAGTTGACATTTGATTTATCTAGTATGAAACCACCTTAAACATGGAAGTCTCGGAGGTTGTATGTAACATCAACATCGTCTTGTAAAAAGTTTTCATATGTGAGACCTATCAAAGATGGACAAAGCTCCAATAACAAACCGTTTTTCATAATGCACTTGTACTAAAAAATTTCTTTTGCTTGAATAATGCACTTAATTATAGATAGCTTTGATATGTTTTTGACTGTTTACATGTGGAACAATGGAGTTCATCCCCAAAAACTGTTCCAAATGTATCCGCTAGGAAAGAGAAACTGTTAGAAATTGTCATAGTAGGATCTACACGAATGTTTTCTATTGTTAGAATTCCTTCTACCTAGTTCATGTTTCAATATAGTTCGAGTGTTAGATATTGCAATAGAAAATTCTATAAGGATATTAAATAATTTAGTAGATTTTGTATTTCGTGAGACATGAAATAACCTTTTTTGTTGAGACAATTATCTTGTTCAGATCTACAAGTACTCTATTTGAGTTGACAGTTGTTATAAAAGTGGCTTTGCACATGTACAATGATCTGTGTTCTTTTCCTCGAACAACATTTCAAAACAACACCATTGGTGTTTTTTATTTCGAAATTTGTTGCTGTATGGAAAGGAAAAATGAAAGAATTGTAGTAAATAGATAAACTTGAATTGTAAAATGAATTAGTGTTAAAAGTATTTGCTTTAACATATATTTGAGTAAATGTGAAAAAATATTTATGATTGAGTTTATACATATTGTGGCTTTGTCTTCTTCTGATTGGCCATCCTTGATGTCTAGTGCATATTGAAGCCCTATTTGTTTTGCAAATGTTACAAGAGTGGCCACTGTGCCTATCACGAACGAAGTTCTTGTGTTTGATAGGTGCCTAATTGTTGTTGTTGGTACGAATTTGTACTCATTGCACATGGTTGAGATTGTTTCTACAGCGCTTCTATCGTGTAAAAATAATATTCAAGTGTAATCTTGATGGTCATAACTTTGATACAAATTCCTTGGCCAACAATAAGTTTGGATTCAACAACAATGATTATATTGTATGGCACATTCAGTGTGATTTCCATATCTCCTTTTCTATCAACTAGATCAGCACATAACAATTTTATTATGTGTACTTGATCAAGTGTTGTTTTATATATTACAAGAACGTCACTGTAAAAGGTTGTTCCCACTTTGAGGCTTTTAAGTTCTTGTATTGTGATCGGATTGCATTCTTGATGCTTAGCCTTTATTTGAGATTGTTCATGTTGCTCTTATCTGCAGAGAAGTGTTAAATGAATCTGAATTAGCATATTGTATGCATTAGAAAATTTTTAGGAATAGACATAAAGGATGTTTACTTACTTTATTTTCAGGTTCATAGGAGTTGTAGGTGTATACGGTAGCAATGTATTCATGTTGTGTTTTCATATTGTTTACCTGTACAGAATATGAGCACAAGTTGTTAGGTTTACAAGAAAAATAGGTTGTATTCAATAGCAAATATGTCCATAATTCCATTAAATGCATTGTTACATACCTGGATTACTTTGGGGAAAGTAGATGCAAAAAAGCTGGAAAACATAGACTTTGTTGCAATGAGATGTTTACCAAATTGTACAGAAACTAGTATGTCCATGTCACATTGATTTTTCTTTGAAGAAACAATAGATGAAAAAATGGTGGAAAACATAGACTTTGTTCCATGGCATGTTTAGCAGATTGTACAAAAGAATGTGATTAGAGTTGTAGTAAAGCATACAATATGCTATGGTTAGAACAGTATGCCCATGTCACATTGATTTCACATTGTTTGATAGGAAAGTTTGTCCAGATATGATCTATTACTATTTTTCACCACGAAGATAATTTACTTGTTATTTCTTGTAAGTTTTTCCATTTCCATATATTGTACAAAGATTCTGCTGTGATCTGCTTGTACTTCGATGTCGATGTTGAATTCACCAATGACAATGAAAACACAATTGGTATATGTGGTCTGCAATTTTTCTTCTCTAATCATTTGTATTATTATAGATACTTGTACAAATGATGTTTCGTAAATGTTCATTAAGCAAATTGATTGTTGAAAGTACATGTCGATTAGCATAAGTTTATTTTTGTTCTTACAAAATTTCTTTGTTACATTGATCGTTATTTTATTGTCTATACAAGTAAGGATGCCATGTGTACAATGTGCAATTTCAAAGTTGAACGAAAAGAACTCTTGGTCTATTGGCAGAATGCGCAAATGAGTTTCTTGAAAACAAAGAATCATATTGTCCTTTAAGTCTTTGTGATGGATCATGTGACTAAGATGTGCCTGTAGACTACATGTGTTTATAGTTGCAATTGACAAAACGTTCTTTTTATCAGATCTTGTCTTTGCAAATTCATAGCAATTGTTTCTTGTCATGCCATTTCATCTAATATCTTGTTTTTCACATGGAATTTTTCTTGGGCCACTTTGATAAGCAATTATAATGAGTCCATAGTGTTAACATGTGATAGTGCAGTATAGACTAGACCATGTTTTGTGACACCAATTGGATCAATTGCAAGCTGATCCAATGTCAGTCCTTTTGTTCAGTGTATTATTAATGCACACACTAATTGGATTGGAAATTGTTTTTGAATTGTGATTTGTAATCTGTTATGAGACATTTCTAGTGATTTTGCAATTCGAAACATTGGTGTCCAACTTGGAAATATATTTATTTCGTATAGCTGTTTGAATTTGTTTCTTGTGTCTAAAAATTCTATCTAGACAATGTCAGGTCCATTTTTATTAGATGAATAGGATCTGAAAATTCCTTCAGTTCCATTAACTAATGCATCAATAATATTGTAGTTTCCTGCATATAGTTCAACCAACATGTTTTGTTTTGCTGTAATTGTTGATGGCATTGAAATTGCTTTATCAAAGGCAAAATAGCTCAATCCAGCCATCTCGTAGTTGTGAATTGTAGTGAGCATTATTTGCTCGCCATCTGTTAGTGAAATCATTTTTGCATTATGAGTATGTACATCCATGTTTTGATAGAAGACATTGTCCTTTAAGTCTTTGTGAAGTCTTTGTATTTCTGCACCTCCTGTTAATAACAAATATATCAGTTCATCTGGTCTATACAATTTTATTGTTGTGGCATCAGTGATTATTCTTTCTTGTAATTGTCGCATAAAATTGTAATACTCTACGTCTCCAAGTATATGTGGTTTTTTGACAATTTCACATGGCCTTGTAGATCATAGAGCAAAATTATTTGTATCTTGGAAATGTTCCAAATCATTTTGGAAGTAATAGTTTTCGTATTTGTCATGTATTGATTTATCAAATGTTGTAGTTTATGTTTAATTTGATTTCAAAATATCTATTTTGAATATTTGTTCAGTGTTTATTTCTACTCCATGCATTGCATCATCTATGTCAACCCATCTAGCCCTTGTAACAAATTTGAACTTTTGTTCATTTTCCTTCATTTTGCTTTTCAAATGCAAGATATGTAGACTACCAAGTTGCATGAGTTTTCTTGATCGTAATTTCACTTAGTCAATAGGGATATTATAACATTAGTTGTTCTCTACAACAATTTTCAATGTTCTTGGATTTTTTATATCTCACACATCGAATGACATATGGTCTACTTGATTTTCTATGTTTTTGTCCTTTCTTTGTATAACTATATGCAAATTCTGCTAAATATACAAGCTTAGTAGCTGCTGGTTGTAGAATATAGCAGTCAATGATTGATGGGCACATTATGTCTTCTGAGTTGTCTACCTAATTTTGCAAGTCCTTTTTTCTTTTAAGAACAAATGCACGTTCATCCACAACAGATGTGTTGATGAAAATACACTTTCTTGAACAACAATTTAGTGGAAGAGATAACACAATATGCACTACTTGTTGTGTAGAAATCTGTTGCAAGTTGAACAAATCCTTCCCTAGAGAGCTAATGGTTTTCATGATATCAGATTTGTTCTGAGATTATCTTCACGTATGTTCCTAAATTTTCTTGTAAGTTTTTTATCTCCTTTTTTCATGTAGGAATTGCAGTACATTGTAGCTGTATATGAATCAAGTACAAATTGGGAGTCAGTGTTTGCAATCCAAATTCCTAGAATGTGTTGTCCAAAGTTATTTGTCCAAGTGTCAACTGGTTTTCTTTACAATAATACAGTTGCTCGATTTAGCATACATTGGATAACATGCATGTATTCATCATTTACTAGTCCAAGGTTATCCAAGAAGTTATCAAATGTATCATTTTCATTGTATCATGCATTGTTTATTGCCTCAAAGATTAGTTTTGCATGTGCTTTTGTTTTATTGCTATCAAAGTCAAGAGGCTTAAGTAATTTTGTTTCCTTCATTGGTGATATTGGGAAATTAATATGTAATTACAAATTCTATGCTTCCTACAATTTTTTTTGTTTCAAAATGGTGTTGTAGGGCTCTAAGTTCCTTTGCAATGAGCGATGAATTAGTTGACAAGTATTTATCGATGAAATATTTTATTTCAGTGTTTGTATTTTTACCATAGCTTGGGGGAGATTTTATCCAAAATAAGTCATGTTCATGTTCGCCGCCCTAATTTTGGAATTTTGTTACATAGAAGTAGTCATCGATCTCTCCATAGTACTTGTGGTCATGAGATATCAATTAATGTAGTGTGTCTCTCCTATAGCTATAGTAACATACACAAGTAACAAGGTTGTTTCTTATTAATGAGCAAGGCTCATTTTTGTCTAGTTGATTTGTGCTTGGTCTTCTAGTGTTTTGTTTTATGTGCCTTAACACACTCATTAGAGGATCCCAAAGATGCTCTTCATTGCTAAAGGACACAAAGAAAGTAAGTGGGCCTCGTTGCCGAATCATTGCATAGAGTTTGTTGTGAATTTGCTGGTTGCATAAACGTGAAGTTTGAACTGTTTTTAAGTCCATGTATGCAATTTCAGACTTCAAAATGTGATCTAGATTCGGTTTTGACTTAACATCTTTCGCAACTAGCTTTTTTCCCTTTAACTAGCCTTTTCTAATTCTAATACACATTGTATTTGTTAGTGTCGGTATATTCAGCCCTCCATCAGTAACCAAAATTTCACTTTTTGCATGCATTTTAGGTGTCCCATCTAATCAGCTACATTCCATTCGGTCATGGATCAACTGATGGTAGTGGTTCAATATCAAATTTCTCTCATGGTTTTTACCTGATAGCCTATTTCCACAAATTCAGTCATTTACAATCATTTTTTATCATTACACTTGCGGAAGTCATTTTAGGGTTTTCAAGTCTCATTAGGTCTATGGTTTGCCACCATGGTCTTCAAAAGCTCAATAAGAGGTCAGCAGGCACATGAGGATGTCTAATAAGTTCATAAAATCACAAATTCTACTGATGATTTGCTCCATAAAGGGTTTTTACCTCAAAACTCTATTTTGAGGTGAAAACAAAGTTTTTCTATTTCATGTAAAAATATTATGTAATTTTATTATTTTCATATGTAATAAAGCATCATCTTTAGCCCTGGGTTACCTTACCAAACTTCAACACTCTAGCTCCTACAAAAGAAATGAAAACATCCAGGCATCAGTCCATCAAATGACAAAAAAGAGTCAAACTACAAAAACAGGTGTTTTTAAAGCAAAGTGAAAAGGAACTTTAGAAAAATGGGTTTCTAAATGAAAAATTAAGTCAAGATGGATATAAAGTCATTCTTGGGGTTTGAAAACTTCATTTTGTGCAAAAGAGTGAGCAAGAGGGAGAAAATCACATTTTGAGGAGAAGAAGTGAAAATTGCAGCAAAATTTTAAGTTTTCACCAACACGACGCACCTGGGCACTGGCGCGACACACCTGCCTACTGCTACGCACTGGGCACAGGTTTTAAAAAGGAAATTGAATGGGCGCTATGCACCTAGGCGTTGGCGCGAAACATTTGTTGGCTGAGTTACAAAACAAATTGCATTGCTTTTCCAAGCCTCCAAATTTGCAAACAATCTCTCAAAAAGTAAGTACACCCTCCCATTTGGCCTAGCAAGAGATATTTTCATCCATGGTGGTGATTTGAATGTTGAAAAATGAAACCCTAGTTGATCTCAAACTTGTCTTGCTAAGCTTGTCTAAGGTTTTGTTATTTTTGCTATTTTCACTCTCTTGTTATGATTTTCCTCTATCGCATTCCCCTACACTAAATTTCACTAATTCCCTTCCTCTTTGCCTCTCCCATTGACACTCACCTTACCCACTATCACCAAACCCTAAAACCTATACATAATTCCTAAATATTAACCTTATCCATTCCTCAAACCCTAATTCTCATTTCCCAAACCCTATCATTCCCTAAAACTATACTGCCATTACCAAAACCATCATTCACAATTCTACTATTAGTCAATCCTTTTATCCCCAAAAGAAAAATAACAGCTACCCTATATTTGAGAAAATATCTTCATACTCATCATTCTTCACTCCAAATTTGCATGCATGGAAACAGATTCAGCATATGAGAGGGATGATGAAACTGTCAGTGATTCTTCCCAAGAGGTCCATGTCACCATTCATCTGAGTGTACCATTATTCAGAGGATTTTCATCATCATGTCAAGTTCCAATGGGTTATTTTACACCTTGTTTGAATGCTTCAGTTGTGCCTAGGTAAGGTTCATTTCCCTCTCGCAGGGTTTTGAAGGTAATTTCTCTTGGATGGTCAAATCATCAACAAAAATTGTATCATGATGTTCATCCACCTTCCCCTATCATTAATGTACCTTACTAAACACTTCCCATCACTGATCTCCCTCAAATTCCTCATTTTCGCACAAACCCCAGTTTCTTGCTACAATTTGACAATTTTCTAGGCTAAGCCTGTGTTTTTCCCTTTTGTACCCCTTCTCTTCACTTAATATTTGAAATTCCACTTTCCCCTGCTTCCTAACATCCCTCCCTACTTCCCAAAATTTTCACAAGAATTTGGAAACCCCTTATCCCTTTCATTTCACTTCATTTCGACAAATCCCCTATTCCACACATCGGGTAGATTTTACTCAAACGATGTTATTGAGCAAGAAAAATGAATTTGGAAAACGTGAGAGAGGTTTTTGTCCATAATAGGCCAAGGAAGAAAAACCACTTTCACTTTTTATAGAAGTGTCATGGTTTTATAGAAATGACAAAAATACATTTGCCTCGGGAGAATTGATGCGCCTCTGTAGTGACCTTGGGAAATCACGATTTCTTCTAGATTGGCTGGCCAAATGACTTGGTTGATGAGTAAAACGATAGCTAGACACAAGGTGTTTCCAATGAGCTATCATGAGCTCAATTTTGAGTTGAGGAAGACCTTCAAAAGTTGACTGCAACAACACTCTACCTTTAGGTAGCCTCATTTTGCGCATTTTGACTAGTCTTGGGAGATTTTACTTTTGACAAGGAAAATAAACTCCAAATTGAAAAGTTCAAGTTAGTTTGGCAAGTAGACTGAATAAGCTTTCCAAAGAGCTATTTTACACCCAATTTGGACAACATGAATGCCTCCAAAATGTGATATGAAAACAGAGCTACGCACAGAATCAGTGGCGCTACGCATAGAAATTTTTAACACGGGCTTTTCCAACAGGTGCATAGCGCCACCGACACTCTCTTTTGATAGGGACCTCCATTGAAGAAAAATTGAATTTTTGGATTCCTTATGAAAAGTTATGCATGCTCAGATATCACTAGGAAATTTTGACAAGTTTTGGACCTCCAAAAGGGTCAAAAACACCCAAAAAGTGCCCTCTTTGCCACTTTTTGGCCATAGAGGAAGCAATCTTGGGAGATTGTAATTTTGGAGGGCCAAATGGACTCCAAATCAAAAAATTCAAGCTGTTACAAAAATTATGCTCACCAAAATTTCCAACAGGATATCCTACACCTGATTTGGACCTCAGAAAGCCTTCCAAATCAGCTTGGAAAAAGCACTACGCACAGGATGAAAAAGTGGCAATTTTGCCTGTTTCCTCAGAATTTCACATAGTTTTCTTCTAGTTTGAATTTTTCACTCTTATGGTCAAAATCATGATGTTACATGATGCATATTGACATACTATGATGTAAAATGATAAAAATTGACTTGATAAGGTAGACACATCAGTTGTAGGTGGTTTAGAATTGAATGAATTAGTTTCCTAGGTTTTAGAGGCAAGCTATTCCACTACCTATTTTTGTGTTCCTTGTTTAGATATGGTTGAAACCACCCATTTTCTCATGGATTCGACCCCTGATGGATAGTACAGGTGGTTTGGAGGTCTATATCATGTGTTTTTCAGTCATTTGTAAAAGTTGGACTCTTGTGAATGCTTTGAGCACTATTGTATATAACTTCTGCAGTTTGGCAAGGAAATAGACCAGGGTTTGTAGCATTTTGTGGGATTCTTGTGTCAAGGTGACTCAATATTGTTTTTTCTTTTGTGATTCAAGTTATCATATGTTTATGTGTGCCATTATATCTCTTTTTCTGCATCACTAAATGAATCAAGTGTAAAGGTGGAATTCATTGATGTTTTTGTGCTCTGCCTTAGGGTTCATTTAGCTTTACATGTTTTCTACTGTTTGAAGAGGACTCATGACACTTCCATGCCCTCTCAAACTCATCACCAGTCTTAAAACTCTCCATTTCACTTTATTCAAAGTACTAAAGCACTTTCCCACCTCAACCCACAGAAACCTCTACAAGACTGAGTTCATTCCCCGGACCTAAAACTACCTTTCACATTTGATCGAGAAATCAACCATAAAATTCAATCAGATTACTCTGATCATATACCTAGCCTAAAATTAGTCTTCACATCAATCATCTCAAGCCTCATTTGCTATATTTTATTTAGATTGACAAGGAGAGAGCCCTCTCCCGACTTGGTAGGTCTAGCTACTAGGTTAAGCATGGTTTGATGTTACCCTAGACCTGCCTTTCTTAGCCTGAGGTAGATTTAGGCCATAAGAGTATTCAATACATGATTTATGATAATGTGAATTACTTTATAGAATAGGTTAGTTGTACAATAAGAAAAAAAGCGGTTTTTGTGAAGGAGTTCCCACTGACAAATATTTTGATATGTAAGGTTTTTGGAGATATCGCTTGGGTGTTTGTTGCCATAGAAAAGTGATGGAAAACTCATCTCTTCTAAGTACTTATCTTTGAAAATCCATGATGGCATGTATCCTATAGTAGGTGTAATATTAATTTGTTTATTTAGAAGGTCATGGACAATATGTGCATCAATGAATCCATGAATGGATGTTTTTTTGGTTGGTTCATCATTTTCTGTCTTATTGTGTTTGCTATGTTCATCTCCACTTGAAATTTCATATGCTTCTTGGTTTTCTAGGAATGCTTCCTTCCAATTGTCATATATGGTAGTGTTCTCTAGCTTGTAAAGCATTCTTTTTCACATTTGTTTTAATGCTTTCATGACTTTCTGAACCCGAACTTTGCCAAATTGAGAAGAACTTTTGAATCATAAACTCCTTTTGACAACAACTGCCATTGTGTCAGTGTCTTTTATAGTTCGGGGAAATGCATATTGAATTCAAGAAATGTTAGTGGTGACATTGATGACCCCTTCATTTAAGCCTAGTTGCAGTTTTTTATGTCGATGGCCCATTTCCTTTATTTGCAAGAAGGGAAATCTTAATGGAACTAGCCTTTCCTCTAGTTGAGTGAGTTGTGTGAGTGTCCTAGTGGCATTGTTTCTTCTTATCTATTCAGGAACTGCATATTTAGGAATTGTGTCATGTTCAGCTAATTTTTTGCAATGCTTACAAATATAGGCATTTGCACTACTATGTCTGACATTATCGAAACTAGTTGATATTTTCATAATATTGTTTGCTTGTGTTGTTTGATTTACTTGGTTCACCAAGCAAATGTCTCTTTTAAAAAATGTTCTTTCACATGATGAACAATCGAAAATAGGTGTGTCACTTATTTGTGTTCGATATTTACGTTCAAACTTTGATAGTTTTGTTGATTTTTTCATTGATCTTGATTGAATCAATGGATCAATTTTCTTGATCTCTTTGTCCATCTTGAAAGATCCTTGGATGGTGTTGCAGATGCGCTACAATCCAAATTTTCTATGACTATGTCTTATTTCATTGTTGTTGTGTCGTATGCAAGTTTTATTTTTTGTGTTTTCATTTTCTTTCGAATAACACCTTCAAGAAAATGCAGAGATAACCCTTTTGTCTATTTTCTTGAGGCACAAGAAGTTACAATTTCTCTTTATGATTTGTTTCTAGTGTGCTTTTTCAAGTGTCCAAGTGACTGAAATCTCATTGTGTCACTAACATGTTCTACATTTTCTAGAACCACTTCTCGTTTCATTGTGATCATGTTATAGCCAAGCCTTACTTTTTGCCTTTTCAAAATCTCCCAAGCAATGTCTTGAAGCACACGCAAAGATAAACTTCTCTTGTGCTTGTTTAAGTCACAAGATGGTTTGAATTGACTTTCGACAGGTTGACATTTTATTTCAGGTTGTGCTTTAGCATTGTTCTTTGAAGAATGTGTTGAATGAAACATCACAATGTCCTCAATATTTTTCTCGATTAATGCATCAAATGTTTCAGACTGAACATGAGATATCTTTATTTCACTTGTATCTTTTTTATTTCGAAGATGACATGTTTCTATGTTATATTGTTTACTGGATAAGTTTATTTGTTTGTATGGGGTGTTGCTTTGTTACTAGAAGATACAATCCATGATAGACTCTGGCCTATGAAGCAACGGTTCAAAGTACTGATTCAAAGGATCCTCATCATGGAATAATATGTCACAAGTATTTGTTCCAACACTTGAATTAAAGTATAAATAAATTATCATGTTCATTTTGGACCAAACCCTAGTTAGATATTTCAGCCAATTTGATAGTCAATGGATACAGAAAATATCTCCCCATATGCCTCTAGATTCTAGCAGTATATTGGTTGATGTCAATCTAGACATTTTGTATAAATATAATTCACGGTTTCTAATGTTGTGCATTTATTGTAATGAATCTTCATGCAGTTCATGCTCCTAAGAGAAAATTGCTTCTCTATCTTTTTTTCTAGAGAGTTTCTAAAATACTCTATTGTTCTGTTTCCCAATTCTACTAATCTCTATCTAAAATCTAGTAAAATTCCTAAATTATCGAATAAACAGTCTCGAATCAGATATAAGAAATCATTCACACAAAATAAGTGATGCTTTTCCAAGACTAATTCCAATTTGTTTTTTTCAAATAAAGCAGACATGATGAACACTGATTGTTCAATGCAATTATATGTTTAGTAATGCAATGTAATTATAAGTTACAACATCATAAAAGCAAGTTGAGCAATGAAAGTCGATGTATAATAAGAAGTAATTATTATGTACCTTTCAGATTGCGAGTAGAAATGTCTACTGAGCTGCTCAAATTTCCAATGTGAGCATTAACAAAACTTGATGTAGAACATGAAGTAATTGTTGTTTACCTTTGGAAGTGGAAATGCGTATTGAGATATTGAGATTGCCAATGTGGACATCCAGTGAATAGGTTCAGCAAAATACATTCAAGAAAAAAGGTATTGATGATCAGTACATAAATTGATGATTAGTGTGCTAGATGAATGAACTAGTGAAGGTGCATGATACAATTTAACATGTAATCTCTATTTATAGTTCTTATATTCGTTCTATTCATTTCCTGGTGCTTATATTCTTGCTATTCATTTCCTGTTAATGTGTATCACAAAGTGAACTAGCTCAAATTTATAATAATATTTTGCCATGGAAAGAACATTTTTTGAGATGTTTTATTTTTCAAAGTCATTCTAAAGATCTTGTCTAGTAGATGCTACTGTTATCATGCTAGATTTTTCTTTAAAGCTATAACTGATGAGAACTAAGTGTTGAAATTTGCAAAATGGCATGTTTGATATGAAAACATATCTACCTTAATGTGTATCAGAAAGTGAACTACCTCAAATTTATAATAATATTTTGGCATGCAAAGAACATTCTTTGAGATTTTTTATTTTTGAAATTTATTCTAATGGAGATGTTTTATTTTTCAAAGTTTTTCTAACAGGATATTTCTGAGGAACCCTGCGCTAGATAAGTCAACATAGTAACCATTTTTTCAAACCTATTCTAATAGAGATGTTTTGTTTTTCAAAGTTATTCTAATAGGATATTTCTGAGGAAACGTGCACTAGATAATTCAACACAGTAACCAAAGAACTCCCTTGTAAAGAAAGATGCATAATTATTTATATAATGTTCATTGTTTCATAAACATATATAAGATGCATTTTCAAGAAAGAAAGAGACATGAACCCTGCAACTAGAGACTGCTCAAGAAGTGAAAAAAATGTCAAAACCACTAGCTAAGCATTTTCCTAGAATTTGTAGTAATGGGAATAGCTTGATAGAGTGAGCATAGACCTTAGTTTTCCCTATATTTCCTTCTCCTCATTAAATTCTTATTTTTTGAATGAAAAATTACAACCACAACCTCGAATGGTCTATTCCAAAAGGAATTGCAGTGCACAGATCAAAGCTTCCTGTGACATTGTGATGTATAGGGTTTTCCTTTCTGTATACAAAATCCATCTAATATTCTACGAAACTAGCAACTTAATACAAGGGTTAATGATAGAATATGTGAAGTTTTCAATTCAGAGGAGGCAGAAATAGGAGAGCAGTTCTGAGACATGCAATATAAATCAAAACATGAGAGTGGGGTACAAACTGGTATCATGTGAAGGGTTTTGACAATTTTTTTAAGGATTTTTGCGAGAGAAAATTTGGCTTCCTTTCTATACACATAGTCCATGTAAGATTCTATGAAAGTAAGAACTTAATATAAGGGCCAATGCTAGAATATGTCAAGTTTGAAATTTAGAGGAGGCATAAATAAGAGAGTAGTTCTAAGACATGAAATATAAAGAAAAACATGAGCGTGAGGTACAAATTGGAATCATGTGAAGCGTTTCAACAACTTTTTGAAGGATTTTGTGAGTGAAAATTTATCCTATTCAAGAAAACTTCTATGTGAAATAAGCAAACTATGGTAGAAACCCATGAGAATAAGTTACATTCCTTTCTAAAAGAAAACATCTGATAGAAGAAAAACCAGGTGATGGTGTAGCTAACTTTAGTCCAAAGATGGAAAGTAGAAAATAGAGGGAAGAGTTAGAGGACAAAATATGTCAAGTTTGCAATTCAGAGGACGCAGAAATAATAGAGCAGTTCTAAGCCATTCAATCAAGCACTATTACCTTAGATCAAGTATTAATGAAAGCTAGAATTCGAACCTTATTTCAAGTATGGATTCCTTCCATCAGTAAACCTGGAAGATAATATAATAAGGAATAAGATAAAGCAAGATCTAACTTCTCGCTATTGAATTCAAGTTTTCATTATCAAAATAGCTTTGAATTCAGAGTTTGATTCTCCACTATGCATTAGATGAATGAAAAAGTACTAAATTTTCAATTCAGAGGAGGAAGAAATAACAGAGTAGTTCTGATGCATGCAATATACACTACAAGAAAAAAGGACATTGGTGAGGGGCAAAAAATGTCACCATAAGCTCATTAGTGACGGTCAAAAGAGAATTTGTCACTAAAAACTGAACGTCACCAAAGGTGGCATCACCAAAAGTATATGTGTTGTAGTGACATACAATGTTCATCACCAATAATGATTTATAATGACAGATAATGACCATCACCATTTCATATGAGAGATGGTGATGGACCATAGCCTCCGTCACCAAAAACTGAATGTCACCAAAGGTGGCATCACCAAAAGTTTAGGTGTTGTAGTGACATTCAAAGTTCGTCACCAATAATGATTTATAAGGATGGATAGCGACCATCACCATTGCATATGAGCAATGGTGAGGCACCATAACCTCGGTCACCAAAAGCTGAACGTCACCAAAGGTGGTGTCGCCAAAAGTATAGGTGCTATGGTAACATTCAAGGTCCATTCTGAATATTGATTATAATGATGGATAGTGACTGTCACCATTTCATATGAACAATAATGATTTATTGTGATGGATCTTTAATGGATGTCACTATTGTTACATATATATGGTAACATTCATTGACCGTCACCAAAAGTCGCATTGCTAGAAGAATAGGTGTTGTGGGAACATTCAATATCCATCACGAATAATGACTATAATAACGGAGAATGATCGTCGCCATTTCATATCAACGACAACGATTTATGGTTACGGACCTTTGAGGGTCATTACTATTGATGTGTACATATGGTGGCGTTAGTTGACGATCACCATTTCATCTTTTGGTGAGGGTCGAAAAATGTCACCAAAGCTCATTGGTGATGGTCAAAATAGCATCCATCACCAAAAATTGATTGTCACCATTCCATATGGATGTCAAGGCATGATGGAATCGAACCACCAACATCCTGCTTGTAAAGTCAGTGCTCTTCCATTGAGCTAGCACCCTATAAAGAATTATATTTTTTAAAATTAGACCTTGAAAATTCATAAATTGTAAAGTCTACAACTTTTAATCAATTAAGGTCTCAACAATAGTTTACTAAACAAGCAAAGCAACATCAATGATGTAGGTCCCTAATTAATGGTTATTGAAGTTATGAAAATTGGGTGGAGGGAATAATAGTTATGTATAGGAGAATCAATATGTTCAGTTGAATGCTCAATTAGAAGTGAAACTATGAAACCATTTATAACCTATAAATGACCTATAACTATCAAATGCACCAAATATTGCAAGGTAAATGTCATAAGTGGATATCATATGGAAGAAGAGGATGCAAGGACTTGGAACCCTTGTACATCTTGGCATGCCTTAGAACTTTTCACATCTTAGCTTGTTTGACATGTCCTCATACTATCTCACACATATTAGCATGCCCTAGCATTCCCTAACACACCTTGGCAGTCATGACCTCACAAATAGCATTACATTTTTCCATGAATTTGGAAGCTTATACTCACTACTTGGGAACCTTACACTCACTAGAACGCCTTGACACTCCATACTTTTTATGCCCTCTGTTATCCTCCATAATGTCCCAGGATGATGAAGAGATTGACAGAGGTAACCACAGACCAAGCTTTTAGTCTGGTAGCTAGCCCTACCAAACCAGAGAGGGTTCTCTCTATGAAATCATAGCCAAGATATGACTGGAATGTAAAGGATTTTAGGCTAGATAGCTAGGGTCAGGTGGGTTTTTTGAAAATTTAGGGACTTGGAACTCTATCCACCGGTGTCTTGTCCGGAAGGGAATTTATCAAGGAGGCAAGGACTTGGAACTTTGTCTATGATAAAGCACCTAAAATGCATGAAATAAACTCCCTAGAATAGAGTACCTCCTACCTAGAAGAGTGTCCCCTGGTCAAAATATAGAACCCTTACCTACTGTGAACTTTTCTTAAAGATAAATCTGTGCATAAAATAGTACGAAGGAGAACACCTAAATTAAGAAAAGTGAGCATCTAAGTCAAACTATTAAAGTATAATAAATATGGCTTTATATAAGTTTGGGAAACACTAGATAAGCATGCTTTCATAAAAAAAAAGTAAGATGCCTAAAATCGATGTGATTCTTTCATCATTGCTATAGCCTCACAGCAAAACTAGAATCTATAGTATGTACCCCAAGGCTGTATGCATTTGTTGAAGGTGTAGATTGAAAGGATCTTCTAATATGAAGTACGATTGAAGGAGAAACACCTTCAAAATAAGAGATAAAGTCTATTGTGAATTCAACCCATTTTCACATAGACCAAGGTTGCTACTAGGTACACTTCTCCGCTGAATGGAAACTACAATGTATTGTAGTGTTGTTGAAGGAAAAACACCTTTAGTGCAACACGGATAAAACTCTAACAAATATTGTCACTTTGGCCTCGATTGTTGATGATCTCATCAATATACGTAACAACTTCGATAATTGAAAACCAAAAGGTGAGATGCATAAATAATTTGAAATGACATATTTGGGCATACTTTATTATTGTTTAGGAGTGTTAGTATAGAAAATGCAAGGTAACTTGTTGTGTCTTTATGTCACAGGTTAAGGATGTGAAGAAATACATAAAATATTAAATAGCATGGTATAAGTCGATTGCAAGTTATTTTGAAACAGGAATGGAATTATCCTTATGCGGGTTCTAATCTAGTGGGTATAACTTTAAATAAGAAACTGATAGTTATGGGGTTGAAATTGTCTCACAATTCATGAAAAGTCCCAAATTTGTTCACTAGAAAGAAGTAGAGTGAGTCGTTATGTTTATGGAAGGGAACACCCTATTCGCAGGAACAAAACATGAAATTATTTGGGCATATTATTTCTTGTCTTCTTGTACATGTGTGCTTTGGAAAGATAACCACATCCAAAGACACAATAACAACTTTGGTAGAGTTTATAGATGTGAATATCTTTTGAGAAAACCCATCGCTTGATGACAATTGGGTGAGGAATATGTCAAAGGATTCAATCTTGCACTCAGTCATAAAAAGGAAGTTGGGGTATCCAACATCTTTCCAAAAAATCGACTCCAACCATAATGTGGAAGACAGGTTAACTACGAAACCTCTTTCCCACTTTGTAGTATTGTTCCTTCTTGAATTCCAATAGGTATCTGGCTACTTAGATCCACAAAACTCGTGCCAGGTAAACTCTACATGATACAATTGTGACGTGAAAAATTGACACACACTCTAGTTTCCCTCTAAAAGAGGGTAAGTCAAAATATTATGACAGTCTTAACTGTAATTTGATCATACAATATTGAGGTATTGCATGGAATAAAAAATATACTACCAATGCACTAATGAAGAACTCAAAATAAATGAATTTCTTATTGCTACAATAGTGCCTCTTGGGATTCTCGGATAATGCACCTAACCTGCATGGCAAAATCTTCGTAGGATAGAGTACCTCATACCTATAAGTGTGTCCCCTGCTCAAAATATAGAACCCTTCTCTACTGTGCACTTTTCTCAAAGATAAATCTATGCACGAAACAAAACTAAGAAAAACACCTAAATTAAGAAAAGTGAGCATCTAATTCAAACTATAAAAGCATACTAAATATGGTTGTATACAATATTGAGGTATTGCATGGAATAAGCAATATACTATTAATGCACTAATGAAGAACTCAAAATAAACGAATTTCTTATTGCTACAATAACACCTATTGGGATTCTCAGATAAAGAACCTAACCTGCATGGCAAAAGCTTCCTAGAATATAGTACCTCCTACCTAGAAGTGTGTCCCCTACTCAAAATATAGAACCCTTCTCTACTGTGCACTTTTCTTAAAGATAAATCTGTGCATAAAAGAGAACTAAGAAAAACACCTAAATTAAGAAAAGTGAGCATCTAAGTCAAACTCTAAAAGCATACTAAATATGCCTAAAATCGATGCAATTATTTCATTGCTGCTACAATCTCATAGGAAAACTATAATCTACAACATGTATCCCAAGGCTGCCTGCATCTACTAAAGGTGCAGACCAAAAGTATCTACTAAGATGAAGTATTGTTGAAGGAGAAACACCTTTGATACAACAGATTGAGCCTAATTTGCATTCAACCCATCTGCACACAGGCCATGGTTGCTACTGGGTAAACTTCTTCCCTAAATGGAAACTACAATGTATTGCTGCTCTACTGAAGGAGAAACACCTTCAGAGAAAAACGGATAAAACAATAACATATATTTTCATTGTGGTATCAATTGTAGAAGTTCTCATCAATATAGGTAATAAGTTTGATAATTGAAAAATCAAAAGGTGAGCTACATAGATCATTTGAAATGATAGATTTGGGCATACTTTATTATTTTTTTGGAGTGTTAGTATAGAAAATGCAAGGTAGCCTATTGCATCTTTATGTCACAGACCAAGGATGCGAATAATTACATAAAATATTAAATAGCATGGTACAAGTTGATTTTAGTTTCTTTCGAAACAAGAATGGAGTTCTTCTTGTGTAGATTCTAATCTATTGGGTATACATTTAAATAAGAAATTTATAGTTATGGGGTTGGAATTGTCTCACGATTCATGGTAAGTCCCAAAGTTGTTCACTAGAAATAAGTAGAGCAAGTCATCAAGTTTATGAACAGGAAGAACCTATTCATAGGTAGATAACTTCAAATTAGTTGGGCATATTATTTCTCCTCTTCTTGTACATGTGTTTTTTGAAAAGATAACCACCTTCGAAGACTCAAGAACAACTCTAGTAAAGTTTATAAGTGTGCAAAACTTTTGAGAAAACCCATCACTTAATGACAATTGAGCAAGGAATATGTCGAAGCATTCAATCTTGTAGATAGTCATAAAATGGAAGTTGGGGTATCCAGCATCTTGCCAACAAATCGACTCCAACCATAATGTGAAATCTAGGTTAACCATGAAACCTCTTTCCCACTTTGTAGTATTGTTTCCTCTTGAATTCCAATAGGTATCTTGCTGCTTAGATCCACAAAACTTGTCCCAGGTAAAATTTGCATGATACAATTTTGATGTGCAAGCTTGACACGCACTCTATTTTCCCTCTAAAAGAGGTTAAGTCAAAATATTATGACAGGCTTAACTGTAATTTGAGCATACACTGTTGAGATATTGTATGGAATAAACAATATACTATCAATTCACTAACGAAGAACTCAAAATAAACGAATTTCTTGTTGCTTCAATACCGCCACTCTTGGGATTCTCCAAGGAGCCACTAATTTATACACATTTGGAATCTTTACTTGGTCTGCATAAAGATTAAGCAATGGCAGTGATCATTCTTTACCCTCCCATGGAAGGTCTATACAGAGTTAGCAATAAATTGATTTAAAAGTGAGGTATATGCCTAAAAAATAGAAGTCCAACTCTTCAACTCTAATTTAGTGGCAAGGAAATATTCAACTGTAAATGCTTGATCTTCTACAATGTAAATTTCTAGATAAATGGTTAGCGTAAATCTATCCATTGTCCACATATCCTAAAAAACCATGTATGTCTGGACTCTGGTTGTGTGTAATAGAGGGGAGATCATGTAAATAATCCATTATCAGAACAAAAAGTTAAACCAGAACATTCTATGGATAAGTTGTTTAAAATTTTATTACATACCTTAGAAAGTTTGAAAGGACATAACTGAAGATTCCCTCTCCTTCCGCACTTCATTAAATATGCCCCTTTTCCAATGCAGATGTGGCCTACAGAATCACAATCAACAAATAGAATATAAAAATTAAGTTTAATGAATTAATGTAGCTTTGTTATACCTCACGCAAATGGACTATGAGAAATTGGATTCATTCTCTACAAAAGATGATATAGCAAGATCTAATTACATTTTTAACTGAAACAAACCTAAATTGGATTCATGCTTTGCAATAGACGATTTAATGAGATCTAATGATATTTTCAACTAAAACAAAGTTAAGTTGAGTAAGATCAAGCTCCAAAGTGATGGCATCCAACTTCTGATTGGCAGTTACTATGTATATCTAGCTAGGGGCTATAACATAAAGATATTTGTTATATGTGAAGATAAAAAAATGATAATGTGAAATTTTGACCATCAATTATAAGTTCCTTTCAAGGACTATATCAAACCATAACATTGTTATCAAGATAATCAACTCACCCATTCTAGTACGCTTCTAGTAGTTTCATGATAAAAATTAGACTCAATAAACTTCAAACGACATAAATTAACCAACAATATGTCTGAGATTGTTTACCTAAGGATTATATCATACTAAATTACATTTTGCATCTAACATTGAAAATGAATGTGAAAGAAATGAAGACAAATCAGTGATTATGATGGATGCATGTGATGAAATAAAATAAAACAATACCTTTCTTTTTGCTACTAATGAACCTTCTAGGGGATTCTTGGATGAAGTTGATCCTGATCTGCTTTCTGAAATCAAAGAGACACTTTCTAGCTACTCTGATTTGACGGACAACAACCCTAACGCTTATGAAAATGAATATGGAAAGAAATAAGCATCAATGAACCTGGTCTTGAAGAAGGTGTATGAAAGTCTAATATGGATAGTATTTTAAATTTCTACAGCTAGAAGAGGGTTTTCCTAGTTAGGTTTCATAGATTTTTTTTTTTTTTGCTATAGT
Source organism: Pinus tabuliformis (assembly GCA_031772625.1). Taxonomy (NCBI): domain Eukaryota; kingdom Viridiplantae; phylum Streptophyta; class Pinopsida; order Pinales; family Pinaceae; genus Pinus; species Pinus tabuliformis. The sequence goes on along the minus strand of CM062812.1, from coordinate 776,990,308 downwards.
GTGACTGTTTTTTATTTCTATTCTATTCCACTACAAATTGGTAGAGATATATTTGTCTTCATGCAACAATTAGTTTCGGATTTATTCATTCAAGTAGTATCAAAATTTCAAGGAAATTCTACATAAGGGACAATTAATCTATATTTTCACTCATATCTTTTGCAAGTAAAATGCACAGCTAAATTTTCATCCAAAGTGTTTAGGTTACTAGCAAATAGTATCACAACATATCTCAACATTGCAAGGCATAAATCATACTATTCAATAAGGTTGAGACATGAGATACAAAAACCTTCTCAAGTTATGAAAGCAAGAAAACTGCTGATTATTAGTTCTAAATCTATCCAACTAGAACAAAATTATGCCATTTTCAGCAGCCTCTAGTCAAACTTATTCCTCACCTCATTCAACTCAATTAAGAATATGTCAATCTTGTTTATATTTATTCTTAATTTCATACTTCTAAGTTATATATCTATGCAACCTAATATATCATTCATTTTAATTGATTATTCATTAAAAAATATTTAGTCCGTCCAGCGCATTTATGTAATTTTCTGATCATTTTTTGGGAAGACTCTATCAGGCATTCGCAGCAGAAAATAGAAAAGTGTTTTAGTACCTAGAGTTATAAACTCTAATCTAGAAAAATCATTTTGGGTTGTTTCCCTAAAAAAATTTACAAAATTTTCAATCCCAAAGCCATTTCAGGGAGAATTTTAGTCAGGGAGAAATTTAGTATTATTTTTGGAAAATTTGAATGCAACTAAAAGAAATTCTTCTCGTTTGCTCAAAAGATTCCAGCACCAAATATGAGTGAATTCACAGAACTTAAGATTTGGAAATAATTAAATTTCACTTTGCTTTTCCAGGACCATATATGAGTGAATTCACAAAACCTAAGATTTGGATTCTGGAAACACTTAAATTTCACCTCATTTATTAGGATTGGAATTTCCCTGAGATACAAACATGTAGCATTAAGGATCTACTTTGCTTGTTTAAGAAAAATGTTCAGTTTATAAATAGTGATACAAGAATCGTTGTATACATGCCCGACACAGTTCTTTGGTCACAACTAATGAAATTGAACTACATCAATACATAACAAACAAGGTGGAATGTAAGAGATTGTAGGTTTTAACCCCATACAGAAATTACTTGCACACAAATTCTAAAACTCAAATAATAAACAATGTGAGAGAATAACACTTAAAAGACATATACACAAAGATTTTCGCCTGGATCCCAAAACTGGGACTACTAGCTTGATTTTTCATTATGTTTCTTTCAATGTTACAATACATATTTATACATGCCAAAGCATCCAATACCATGGACCGAAAACTATCGTATCAAAAACCATGGACTGAAAGCCATCACGTCGAAAACCATGTGTGAAAAATCATGCACAAAACCATAGGTAATCCTGCCCAACCTAATATAGTGTCCAAAAACAAAATTTTCTGGGGCGCTGCCCTGGACCCCATAGAGTTGGGTTACCTGCACCCCTCAAACCCCCTGTGACCCCCTCACTACACAATCGGTGCAACGAACGGGGGGCTTTGCTCCCCTTCTAACCCCCTGGTTAACTACGTGGGCTAGTCGTGGAAAGAATATAACACAACCCAACAGAGAGCATCTACTTTTCAACATATACTCTGACAAAAATAAACATCTATATAGTCATATAAAGTTGTCACCACACCAAAGAAGGAATTAAAAACCAAAATAATAATAGAAACAGCTTGGATTGTTAAAAAATGTTAAATAGGATCAATATGTTAATATGGAGAACAGTGTAGTTAATTATGATTTATTGAGCCCAGGGGGTTAGCCCAACCAAATGTCATTAATGTTACTGGGTATTTGGCTGGTTCTGTGCGGCAGGTGCCCTTGTTGAAATCCATTGGGTGAGGTACACTAGTCAATGCCAATGGGTTTACTAGGGATGCCAAACCATGAATGTGGGGAATCATCCATTGGGATTCCTCGGAGAGTTTTTCTTGGAAAGAATAAATATAGGATTTCCTAAAGATAAATTTTGAGATGCATACAGTGTATACCCAGTAAAATCAACTCTATAGAGACAAACCATAAAATAAGGAAAAATACATATGCTTTTACCTATGTTCCCTCATTTTCCCTCCTTCCCTGTGAAAAGTGAAAATATGCTACTCTTAAACTTAAAAGAAAGGATGAAAAAAATAGTGAATTTTGAACTAGTCCTCCTTATGTGGAAGAAGACTAAAAGTTGGGTGGAAATGCAGCAAGGTTAGAAATGAAGCATACTTGGGCACCATTAATGGATTTAAGAGGTAAAAACTTAACTCACAACTCTCTTCAATCTCATTTTCATTCCCGCCCTATGAAAAGTGAAAACATTCTACTCGTAAACATAAAAGCAAGGATGAAAAAAATAGTGAATTTTGAACCAGATTTCTAAGGTGTGTGTACACCTCCCTGTGTGGAAGAAGACTAAAAGTGGGGTGTAAATGCAATGATGTTAGAAATGAAACATACATAGGCGCCATTAATGGATTGAAGATCAAATGGTGGGGGATATGAAGTGTGTATACTCCTCCCTGTGTGGAAGAAGACTAAAAGTGGGGTGGAAATGCAGTGAGGTTAGAAATGAAACATACCTCGGTGCCATTAATGGATTGAAGATCCAGTAATGGGGTTCGATATCAGTTTACTACTGGTAAAACCTTAATTGAAAACACTCTTCAATCTCATTTTCCCTCCCGCCCTGTGAAAAGTGAAAATATGCTACTCTTAAACTTAAAAGAAAGGATGAAAAAAAATAGTGAATTTTGAACTAGTCCTCCTTGTGTGGAAGAAGACTAAAAGTGCGGTGGAAATGCAGTGAGGTTAGAAATGAAACATACCTAGGCACCATTAATGGATTGAAGATCCATTAGTGGGGCTCGATATTATTCCGCTACTTGTAAAACCTTAATTCACAACTCTCTTCGATCTTGTTTTCCTTCCCGCTCTATGAAAAGTGAAGATATGCTACTCGTAAACTTAAAAGCAAGGATGAAAAAAATAGTGAATTTTGAACCAAGATCTGAGGTATGTGTACTCCTCCCTATATGGAAGAAGACTAAAAGTGGGGTGTAAATGCAATGAGGCTAGAAATGAAACATACCTGGGTGCTATTAATGGATTGAAGATCTAATAGTGGGGCTCGATATCAATCTGCTACTGGTAAAACCTTAATTCACAACTCTATTCAATCTCGTTTTCCCTCCTGCCCTATGAAAGGTAAAAATATGCTACTAGTTTTCCCTCCCTCTGCCTTATGAAAAGTGAAAATTTAATTCACAACTCTCTTCAATCTCGTTTTCCCTCCCACCCTATGAAAAGTGAAAATATCTACTAGTTTTCCCTTCGCCCTATGAAAAGTGAAGATATACTACTTGTTTTAGAATGTAAATGAAGATTGGAATTAGGAGGGCTTTGTTACATCAAAATTAAGGCTGAATTTTTTCAAAAATTAAAACTAAATTATTTTAGAGTACAGAGTAATGTGTGTGTAAAAGTTTGCACAATTCTAAGTATGGGCTTATTTAAATAATAATAGTAATAATAATAATAATAGTCAAAAGTATGGGGATGACTGCAAAAATCTAAATGTTGGCTCAATTAATAATAAAAATAATAAAATTCTATTTGTTATATTTTGATTTTGTTATTAACTTGTGAATAGGTTTTGTTACAATACCATGAGCCAATACCATGGCTTATCAATACCTCAAGCCTAAAAACCATAACTTATTTCACAACCAAAATATTTTATAACAATATGACAAGATTCTTAACCATGTATATTCAACCCCCACTTTATAGTGGATATTATTAACTTGTAAAAAATTGGTTTTGTTATAATACCATTGGCCAATACTATGGCTTATCAATAACACATGCTCTAAAAACATAACGTATTTCACAATCAAAATATTTTATAACAATATGAAAATATTCTTAACCATGTATATTCATTCTCACTTTACCATGGATATTATTAACTTGGAAATAGTCTTTGTTACAATACCATGGGCCAATACCATGGCTTATCAATATCACATTCCCAAAAAAAGTAACTTATTTCCAAATCAAAATATTTTATAAGAATATGATAGGGTTCTTAATCATGGATATTCACCCCCGATTTGTCATTGATATTATGAACTTGTGAATAGGCTTTGTTACAATAGCATGGGCTAATACCATGGCTTATCAATACCACATGCCAAAAAATCATATCTTATTTCACAATCTAAATATTTTATAACAATATGACAAGATTCTTAACGATCGATATTCACCCTCACTTTACCATGGACATTATTAACTTGTAAATAGGCTTTGTTACAATACCATGGGCCAATATCATGCCTTATCAATACCACATGCCCAAGAACCATCACTCATTTCGCAATAAAAATATTTTAATTTAATTTATTTTTATAACATTTTTTATTTGAAGCTAATAGGAAAGGGTTGAAATTAGTTTTGAGATATGTATAAACCCTCTATCCTCACGACTACTAAAATTATTCCCATATAAATTAAATTAAGGTTTAAATAAAATTAAAAATGAGAATACTTTTGTATTTAAAGATGTGAAATTTAAATAATACAAATATTAGTAAGAACCAACATAGATCTATCTTAACTAAGGATCCAAGTGATGATAGAAAGCATGGTGAAGGGAAGAGAGGGGGAGGGAGATAGTGACAAAGATGGAGGGTGGAGAGAGAGAGAGAGAGAAAGAGAGAGTGAGAGAGTGATGGGGGGAGGCAGAGAGAAGGAGGTAGGAAGAGAGAGAGGGGAGAGAGAAGGAGAGAGTGGGGGAGAGAGATATGGAGTTCGAGGGGGTGAGAGATATATGGAGTTGGAGGGGGAGAGAGGGAGGAAATAACTAAGGCATAGGGAAATAGAGGTGGAGAGACAGGGAGGAAAGAACTAAGGCATAGTGAGATATAGGTGGAGAGAGAGAGAGAGGGAGTGACAAGGGATAGATGGATAGAGAGAGAGGGAGAGAAGAGAGGAGGGGAGAGAGAGAATAGGTGGGGATAAAGATAGGGAGAGAAGGGAAAGAGAGAGAGGGAGGCACAAAGATGGAGGGGGGGAGAGAGAGAGTGATGGGGGGGGACAGAGGGAGGTGAGAGAGAAAGGGAGAGAGAGGACTAAGAGAGAGGAGAGAGAGATGAAGTTAGAGGGGGAGAGAAAGGGAAAAAAGAAGAAAGACATAGAGGGAGAAAGGTAGAGAGAGAGGGAGTGACAAGGGAGCGATGGAGAGAGGAGAGATAGAGGGAAGCGATAGAGGTGGAGAGGAAGAGGGAGGGAGAGAGAGGTAGATATGGAGAGAGAGTGTGTATGTTTGGGGGGTGAGATAGAGAGAGGGAATAAGAAAGAGACAAATATATACAAATATAGATATTATACAGTATTATATAACCATCCTAGATCCATCTTAACCTGGATCTATCAAGCGCCAAAAAAGAGGTTTGCACATTAAGAGACTGGATCCCTCTCGGCGCTTTATAGATCTAGGTTAAGATGGATATAGGTTGGCTTAATAAGTTTGTAGTTGTATTTGATAAACTAACACTTTTTTTATGGTTGTGTTTGAAAACAATTTTTCCATATTTGGTGTATTTATCATAATAATAATAATCTAATTTTAATTTAATTTTAAGCTTACCTTTTTTATGCAATGATTTTTCTTTTAGTTTATAGAGATAGAATAATATACTTTTGGAATTTGAAAAGGAAACATGTGCTCTTAACTTGGTTGTATTGAAAACATTTAAGTGTAAGAAAGAAACATGCCCTCTTAACTTGGTTGTATTGAAAACATAAGTGTTCTTGTATACTAGGTGGGTGCAAACAAGAGAGAGTATATGGTAAGTGGATTTAATAGTTAAAACAAATGTTAGTTAAGGAGAAAGTTACAAAAATCTAACAAATAGGCTAGGGTTAGGGTATTACTGTTTTGGGACATCTAAAGTTGAAGGTACATTTTATGGAGGTGTAGTCTAAGCCCTTGGGTGTAGGGCACATATTATGGGTATCTTGGACTTTTGGTGTGTGTTTGTGCTGTCAAATAGTGGTGGAGTGTCCAACCAATGAGTAGCCAAAGTTTTTCATTTACAAGGTTGGCATCAATCAAGTATTCTCCCTCTCTACCCAACTCTAAGATGAGGAGTGTGCATAATGGACTTATTATTGTAACAAATTTCAAATATTTGATTATATTTAAGTTCAAGGGCTTGAAGTGGCTGTCTCAACCTACAAATCTTTAAATGAACTATGTGTTTTTCAATTAAAGCCTTGTGGTAAAGGAGTTGCAAAAGAGGAAGGCCTTATGGCTATTTTTAATGGGTTGTAATGACCCTTTTCTTATGGTAAATATGTAGATATGATGCTAATGGTCCTGATCTTAGTACATTCATGTATATAATGTAAATATTTTCCTATCACCTTACATTGTGTAAATATGATAAATATTTTGTGGTTACCCTGATGTACATATTGAAGTTCCACTTGCATGATTATGGGAAACACTTCTCAGTTATCCTTGTGTACATGGGGAAGACCATAATTACTTTATGTGATAAAAACACCTAGTAATATTTTCACACTGAACACTATACAATAAACTTAACCCTAATATATTAGTGAAGAACAAGTAACTAGGTAGACTCTAGAAGGTTTTTTGGATTGGATGTTAGTGAAACTCATTATAGTTATGTGTGCGAATGTGTGGTGAGTGAATGCATGGAAATGAATTAATAAGAGTGTGTGACAGGGAGTGTCAATGAGTTCCAAGTGTGGTAAGAGGTGAGTGACATGGTATGCTAAGTAGCACTAACTCATTCTAGCATGCTAGAGCGACATGCAGCAAATATGTCCCAGAGCGACATGCAGCCATTGTGTTCCAAATAGTGCTAGGAAGTGTTAAGGAGAATTAGGGAAACACAAGTGAGCACTAGGTGAAAATAATGCATGCAGATGAATGATTAATAGTTTGTGATAGGAACTGTTCGTGATTTCAGGGTGTGCTAAGGAGGGAGTGACAAGGTATGCTAGGCAATGCTAAGGCATTCTACAGGCCAGGGAAACATGACAAGATGTGCTAGGTGATAAGGTGTGCCAATGCATGCGAGAGAGAGTTATGGAGTGTAAGGGAAAAGCAAGGGAGCACTAGTTTCAAATGCACGGAAATGAATGAATAAGAGTGTGTGACAGGGATTGTTAGCAAATTCTAGGTGTGCTAAGGAGGGAGTGACAAGGTATGCTAGGTAGTTCTGAGGAATGCTAGAGTGCCAGGGCAACATGTCAAGATGTGCCAAGTCCTAGGGTGTGCCAATGTGTGTCAGGGAGTGCCATGAGAAAACAAGGGAGAACTAGTTCAAATTGCATGGAAATGAATAGATAAGAGTGTGTGATAGGAGTGTCAATAAGTTCCAATTGTGTTAAGGAGGGATTGACAAGGGTATATTCTAGGCAGTGCCAAGGCATGCTAGAGTGTCATGGCATGCTAGGGAGTGGTAGGGTCTGTTGGGGAGTGGAAAATCATGCTAAGGAATGCAGCGGATGATAATGTGTGCCATGTAGTGCCAATGGATTGTTATACATGCCAGATGTTATGGCATGTGAAGATGTAAACTATGTTGCTTAGTTGTTTTATGGGCACTGTTGGATGTGAGCCTTGACTTGGAAACTTGTTAAGTGGGATGAGTTAATATTGACATGAGAAGCCTAAGATGATTCATAGTCCATTAGGGGAACAAGGCATAGTCTAGTTGTAGTAAATGTAAATTGGTAAAGTTGTTGTAGTCGAGGAAGGACTTGGTTGGGTTCCTAAGTTTAAAAGAAAATAAGGGTAGTTATGAGGGAATGTTAATTAAAGAGTGCCATGGCATGCCAAGGAATGAAAAGGTGTTCTGACATATGCTAGATAGTGTTAATGCATGTCAAGGAGTGTTTGGGAGTGTCAGGGAATCATAAGGGAGAACTAGGTCAAAGTTCATGGAGATGAATGAATAAGAGATTATGCCAGGGAGTGTCAGTGAATTCTAGGTGTCCCATGGACAATGTGTGTTAGGAGAATTTCATATTAGGACTTGTAGGAGGAAAGACTATGATTTTTATAAGAGGATGGAAAAAGAAGTTTGAGACAAAGGGAGACTTTGGTCTAGGCACAACACTATTTTTTCAATGACTTGGTTGGGTTCCCAAGTCACAAAATTAGTAAGGTTATCTATGAGGGCATGAAAACTAGGGAGTGCCAAGGTGTGCAGGGAATTTGAGGAAGTGCTAACACATGTTATAAATTTCCAAGGAATGTTAGGAATTTCAAGACATGGTAAGTGCTAAGGTTTGCCAATGTGTGATAAGTTCTAAGATGTGCCGCCAACACATGCTAGGGATTGCCAAGGAAGCACAAGGGAGGACTTGTTTCAATTACATGTAAATGAATTAATGTGTGTGTGTCATAGGGAGTGTTAACAAGTTATATGTGTGCTAAGGAGGGAGTGACAACGTATGATAAGTAGTGCCAATAGATGATAGAGTGTTAGGAAATCCTACGAAGATGTGATAAGTGCCATGGTGTGCCAATGTGTGCCAAGGAGTGTTAGGGAAACACAAGGGAGCACTAGGTCATAATGCATGGAAATGAAGGAATAAGAGTGTGTGGTATGTCAGTGAGATCCAAGTGTGCTAAGGAGGAGTTACAATTCATGCATGGCAATGCTAAGGAATGCTAGAGTTCTAGGGCGACATGCAGCCAAGATGTGCCAACACGTGTAAGGAAGTGTTAGCTGGGAGTGCGAGGGAAACAAAAGGGATATATGTCAAAATGAATAGAAATGAACAAATAAGAGTTTTTTATTAGAAGTTTCAGTGAGTTCTAGGTGTGCTAAGGAAAAATTTACAAGGTATGTAGCCAATGTTAAGGCATGCTAGAGGCTAGGGCGACATGCCATGATGTCATAGGTGCTAGGGTGTAACAACACGTGTTAAGGAGTGATAAGGAGTGCTAGGGAAACACAAGGGGGAACGAGGTAAAAATGCATGGAAATGAATGAATAAGAGTTTGTGACCAAGAGTGTCAACAAACTCTAGGTGTGTTAAGGAGAGAGTGACAAGGTATACTATGTATTGCTAAGGAATGCTAGAGTGTTAAGGTAGTAGGCCAAGATGTGTTAGGTTCTAGGGTGAGCTAGGCAGTGTTAGGGGGTATCAAGGAAACATAAGGAAGCACTAGTTCATAATTCATGGAAATTAATGAATAAGAGTGTGTGAGAGGGAGTTTCAGTAAGTTCTAGGTGTGTTAAGCAGGGAGTGACAAGGTTATATGCTAGGTAATGCCAATGTATGCTAAACTACCAAGGCATGTCAGGAAGTGCCACGGTGTGCTAGGGAGTGTCAAAGCATGCCAAGGAATGTAGGGGATGTTAACGCATGCCACATGGTGCCAAGGCATTCTAAGACATGTCAAGATGTAAATTGCGTTACTGAATTGTTTTAGACCAAGGTTGGATGTGATGAGCCTTGTCTTGGTAACCTGTTAAGTGGGATGAGTGAGATTGTACATGAGTACCCTAATATGAGTTACAAGTAGTTCTTAGGTTAACAAGGCATATGTTGAATTTCCATGACACATGAGAATTCGGGTTTGGCCTTATAATTTTTTATGCGAACACACTCAAATGCCACAACACATCTACTATGTAGAATGAAATCTTCCATGAAAGAAAAATTAATGGATTGAATGTACATAGTTTAGGGTCTGCAAATATTCATATGTTAATGCTTATTATTGTGATATACAATAGCCATTTATATGTTTGGTGTAAGACTCCTCTAGAGATTTCTATCCAACAACAACATCTTTGTGGTAAAAGGTGTATTGTCAGAGGTTGCTCCATCAAAAATAGCAACCAAAAGGGACTTACTGTGCACAAGGATGAAGAATTAAGAATATTGTTACTATGAGTGTTGATGTGGATGTATGGGACAAAATTACACAGGTAGCGAACATTTTTGTTCAACCAATCAATATCTAAAAAGGAAAATGTGTGATTATATATACATGTCTGATAGTATTTGGAGAAATGCCAACCTAACCCACAAATTTGTTGACACTTTGCTAGAGCTGACCTATAATTGTTCCTAAATTTAATAAACATGTAAAATGGGACTGACTTTTGAATACAAAATATAAATTGATAGGAACATGGACAAATTGTGAAAGTGTAAAAATTGGTATGGTTTAAAGGGACCAATCCCTTTGAAAAGTCTTAAATGTGTTAATGAAGGTTGAGCCTCATTATAGAACCCCTTTCGGAATCCATCTTAGGAATTGGTGTAGGATGAAACACTTCAAAATAACTTTTGTAGCAGTGATGTCAACACTTGTATAGTGACATGGGGTTGGAGTTGGCTTGTCAATGCTCATTGGTCTACTTTGGAACTTCTCTAGGGTGATGCCTTAGATGATTTAGAGTATTAGGGCATGATTTGATATTTAGTTTGCATTGAAGAAGCTTTGGAGGCTAGATACTGTAGAAAAACCCCTTCTTCTGAATAGGGAAGCACATGCCACTGAAGAAAGTAACAACATGTACACATATTTGAAACTCAAGTCACATCATTATTTATTTCCTTGAAACAAGAAATAACTAAAAATTTCAAACACTACTATTAACTTTTCCTTTAGTCTAGAAGGTACAATGAATCTGGAAACATGTACAACAATGTCTCAACTTTCTTAACTCCTAATCCTAATGCACCTTCCTTGCATGGATAGACAAGACAATTAAAGTCTTCCGCTAGTGAATATTATATGAGATATGCAAACATGCTTCCTTAGCTAAGGCTGAGAATTAATAACTAGGGATGTGCTCCTTTTAACTATGCATGCAAAGACTAAATAAAGCAAAGAGTTTTGCTACTCTAGGTGCCAGAAACGGATCCACTACTTAAGGTAAGTGCTTTGCCCAAAACAAGATATTAAGGACACAAAAACTTTGTTGCTTCCTTCAATGATCCAAAATGGATTTTGGATAGACTCCTAAGTCTAAGTGTTCCTCACAGAAGAAAATGAAAGTCCAAGGAAGTTCCTGGAAATAACCCAATTGTAGAGATCTTTTCATTCTGGATCTACTGCAACTTGAATGGGCAAAAATGGACTCAGAAAGCAATGTAGAGATATTTTCATTCTGAATCCACTACAACCTGAATGGGAAAAAATGGACTTCGGATGCAGAAGTTATCACCAAAAGAAGATGCCCTATGTTCTTTAGAAAAAGAGGAAAAATCCTCTAAAATGGGCAAAAAACCCTTATAAAGGGAAATTGCATAGGACCAGGGAAAAAGAGCGGACTTAAGCGGAAAGGGGAGAAACCCCCGATCATAGATCCCCAACATATCGGATCTGAGGCAGACACAAATGCGATATCGGGACCCTGGATCTCGCGATTGTGATCATGCAATATGCCAATCACCGATGATTAGATCGGCGAATCGACATCGGCAATGCGCAGAACCCCGGGTCAAGTGACATCATGATTGTCGAAATTGGTATATCAGAAGATGGCATGGGACTTAAGGCGAGACCCCGAGCCGAGCAACATTGAGATCACCAAAATCGGCAATCGGTGATTGACAATCGACGACCCCCAATGTCGATAAAAAGGTCGGACCCGATGATATTTCAAAGCCCGATTGTATAAAATTTGAAATCTAGAAATTCAATTTTCTAGATATTAGTGTTTTTTGGTGTAAAACCTGAAATACAACGGAAAACACCTAAAGGCAATAAAACGAACATGAAGGGGAATTCAAAGCCCAATTTCATAGAAATTGAGTTTCGTAAAGGCGGGTTTCGGGTGGGCCTCAAGTAGTAAATGGTTTTGGCCTTGCTCCACCCAATCCCATAAACTAGTTGACACGTGGCTGGCGGAGGAGAGAGTAAAACTACCTTTTCAGGTGGGTAACCTCTGTAGTCCTAAGCCGCCCAAAATTACGTGATGACTGTTGGATCAGAGAACACCTAGATCGAAGGTGGAGATTATGAAAGCAACCAAAGGATGACCCGATACAATTATAAAGGGAATACAATAAGTTTTCAAGTCCGCTAAAAAGGATTTTTTTTGGGATTTTTTTGTATTTGGGATTTTTAACAATAAACCCAAATATAAAGGAAGCCGTGCCTATGCGACTTGCGATATCAATTTAAAGGCTGACCTAATGGAATATAGGGTAGATTTAATAATATTTTAGGTTCCAATAAATGACAGATTGGTTATTTTTCTGGTGTTTTACAGTGTTTCTCTGTGTAAACATGGAACGAATCTTTTTGGGGATTTCAACCACCGATGGTTTCTTTAGTTACAGAATAGGTGGCCCTTCCCTGACAATGTTATGCCATGGTTGCTAATGCATAGAAGGGGATTTGAGCAGATAGAGGCCAGGAGCCAGAGAGCCCAGAAGAGGAAATGAACGGACAGCGTCGATTGGCTTAAAAGCCACAGAGTGCTAAGACAGAAGCATAGAAGGCTAAGCCAAAGTAAGAAGTATAGGAAAATAGTAGAGAGAATGAAAAGCCAAGAGCCAGAGCCAAGAGCTAGAATTGAGAGCCAGAATGAGAGCCAAGGGCCAGAAAGCCGAGAACTTCAACAGCCGGGATAAAATGGTGTCTAAACCTATTGTTTCTATGTAAGACAGTGGAGTTGAGCCAAGAGCTTGTAAAAAGGACTTTGACATAATCCCAAAGAGCTTAGTTGAGTCAACTAGAGCTCACGGAGACGTAGCCCAAGGGTTTTGGGTGAACTCCTAATTAAATTTCTATTTTGTGTGTTTTGTTTTATTGCTGCATTGTTTACTGTTATATATCTATATCTATCTATCTATATATATATCTATATATATATATATATATATATATATATATATATATATATATATATATGTTGTATCAGCATAACAACAAAATATTAAAGGCACACAAACAGTTCTAAAACAGACATAAGCATACACCTTATTTTCAAGCACATATTTAATTTAACATTGGTTAATCATAAAGACTTGGGAATAAGTAAGATTTGGAAGTGGGAGAGGTTCTTGTAAGTTATACAAAAAGCCTATGTGCCCCATTGCCAGATTGGGTGGTATCATAGCTTGAAATTGATTAACCCCACGTTCAAAGAAGGTTATATCAGAATGCTTGATTAACAGAGCAAAGATTGTTGGTCTAAAAGGTGTTTAAACAGTCATAGGTTGATTGTATGCTTGTTTGCAAGCTGACTATTGTTTGAGTTTGCAAAAGGTGAAGGGAAATTTGTTGATAACTCAGTCCAGGAAGGACAAGAAGGAAGAAGGGATGAAGGAATTCTTCTATCCCAAAGGACCTCAAAGCAATGCTTGAAGCACAAGATGTTTGTTGCAAAAGGTTGCTTAATAAAGCCCTTTATTAATCTTGTTTGAATTTCTTTTGTTCATTGGTATAATGACAACTTCTAAAAGTGAATCCTCAAATTCCTCCTTCATAACAAGATTCTATGATGGACGCATGAAGCAAGATTTGTTGATCATGATGGACAAGGTGAGAGAAATGTATGAGGATGGAAAAAAGAGCATCATACTTAGAGAGCAATTGAATTCCATGAAGGAAGAGAAGCAGTTGCTTTCTGACAGACTGCAGGAAATGGAGAGGCAACTTCATATTGCGAATATGAACCTAAAGAGGATGCATGAGTTGGAGTCACAACTCTTTGTTGGCAAAGAAGCCTTGGTCAAGTATCAGCTTGAAGGAGAGGTAAACCATTCCAGTGTGTCTTCAAATTATTCTAAGAATGCTTATATTGGTTCTTTTAAAAAACATACTAGAGGCATAGGTTCCAAGATGGGCTATGAAGGAAAGGACTCAGGAAAGCATCCACAAGGTATTTTCAATTGATAATGGTTGAGGAAAGGCCTAATTATTTGAGTCTTGGCTATGAAGATTCTTATGGAGAAATTTCCAAAGCTACCATGAAGGCCACTGAAATGGCTCCAAGAAGTAGTTGCATTGCAGAGTATGAAGATGGTGTTTAGGAGGAATGCAATAGGTTAAAACATCACTTACAGGATGCAGGTGTTTAGAAGCACACACTTGAACCAGAGAGTTATGGAAACTCTAACAGGGAGCCACTCCCAAAGGGAGCCACTTCTTCATTTTCTTCACCTCCTCATGAAGGCAATGAAGCTGAAAGAGGCAGGGATAAATCTGGTTCTAAACACATTCCTTTTGATCTTGCATAGCATGGTAAATTTCCACATAAGCATAGGAAAATAATTGCATGTTCCTTTTGTGGTTTGGATAACCATCATGTTTCTAGATGTTGGAAGAGAATGGCCACATACATGAATCTTTTGAAGGAAAAGAAGCAAAAAGCCAAAGGTCCTTTGGACAAGGCAAATCATGCTGTCAAGAGGATGCAAATGTGTTGCACTTACTATTATAAGCAAGGGCATATTGCAGAAAGGTGTTGGACTCTGAATCCAACGATGCTTCCAAAAAAGCTAAGGAAGGTGGAAAGAGAGGATGGTAGAAATGGAAAGGAAGTTTCCATAAATTATGTGTCTTAGGATGATTCACATGTTAATGCTGATGTGCAGTCAAAGGAAAGACCTTTGAACTAGATTGGTAAGAAATGGTTAGAGTTCTTTTACAATTAAGGTTGCATGTCTATTAATGAATCTATTTGCATTTCTTTGTTGATGAGATGCAGATTGCAGGTTTCTACCAAGTTGGTGAATGGAAAAAGGTTGAGTAGGAGACTCACTTTGTTACTGCAACATTATATTTCATTTCAGCTTCGAAAGTACAGTGTGCTGAAGTGAAAGTTGAAAGATGAAATGCATGCATAAGCATGATGTGCATGAACATAGGGATGTTGATGTTTTCCTTGTATTTGAACATGTATGTGTAATTAACTTGAATGGTTGATTGCTTTATTGTAAACATGCATGTAATGTTGACTTGAGAGAAGCTGACTTGGTCTCCAAGATGGAGATAGTGATGAATTGCTTCATCTTTTTGAAAAGAGTCCTAATGGTCATCTTTCAACATGCTCAACTTGCAGGGTCATTTGTTTTAAAGGCATGTTTTGTGGGCTTGTTGTCTAGTCCATCATTTGTATGCAGATGTAAGACATGGAGGTGTTCACAAGCTGTGAAATCTATTTCTATTGTTGAAGTAGTAGTTTAGGCCATCCAATTGTTTTCTATATTTCTGTTTTTGTTAACAGTTGTTGTTGACAACTTGTCAAATAGATACAAATGAAAGTTTTGTGGAGAAGATGAACTTCACATTTGTTTGAGCCACCTTGGATCAATGATCAAGGCAAAGAAGTTCAAATCCCCTTCTGTGACCATTTCAGCAGAAGTTCTGTAGGAAGGCAAGGAGGAAGACAGTTCTTCCCAGGAAGACCAACCCATCTAGGAAGGGAAGTGGTCAAAGACTTTGGCTCAGAGGCACTATGCAAGGCAAGTGTGTGGAGGCAAAAGAAGAGGGTGTTGTTACTCTCATTTACTATTCAGATCAATATATTAGTCTTTTGGAGGCCAAAATTTCTTATATTGGGAAGGCGTGAACAAAAATGGATTTTGGATAGACTCCTAAGTCTAAGCGTTCCTTATAGAGGAAAAAGAAAGTCCAAGAAAGTTCCTGGACATAGCCCCATTACAGAGATCTTTCCATTTTCAATCTAATGCAACTTGAATGGGAAAAAATGGACTTAGGATGCAGAAGTTATCACCGAAAGAAGATGCTCTATGTTCTTCATAAAAAGAGGAAAAATCCTCTAAAATGGGCAAAAAACCATTATAAAGGGAAATCGCATTAGACCAGGGCAAAAGAATGGACTTAAGCGGAAAGGGGAGAAACCCCCGATGGCCGATCCCTGACATATCATATCAGAGGCAGAAACATATGTGATATTGGGACACTGGATCTAGCGATTGTGATCATGCGATACATCGATCGTCACTAATCAGATCAGCGAATCGGCATCAGTGATGCACATAACCCTGGGCCGAGTGACATCGCAATCGCTGAAATCGGTAGATCAGCGATGGCATGGGACTTAAGGCCGGACCTCAGGCTGAGTAACATTGAGATCGCTGAAATTGGCGATTGACGATTGATGACCCCCGATGCCAATAAAAAGGCTGGACCCGATGATATTTCAATGCCCAATTGTATAAAATTTGAAATCTGGAAATTCAGATTTTCTACGTATTAATGTTTTTCGGTGTAAAACCCAAAATACAAAGGAAAACACTCGAAGGCGATAAAACGGAACTGAAGGGGAATTCAAAGCCTGATTGTATAGAAATTGAGTTTTGTAAAGGTGGGTTTTGGGTGGGCCTCAGGCGGTAAATGGTTTTGGGCTTGCTTCGCCTAATCCCATAGACTGGTCGACACATGGCTGGCGGAGGAGAGAGGAAAACTGCCTCTTCGGGCGGGTAACCTCCATACTCCTAAGCCATCCGAAATTGCGTGATGACTGTTGGATCGGAGAACACCCAGATCAACGATGGAGATTACGACAATAGCCAAAGGCAGACCTGATACAATTATAAGGGGGATGCGATAAATTTTCAAGTCCGATAAAAAGGATTTTTGTCAGGATTTTCTTTGTATTTGGGATTTTTAACAATAAACCGAAATACAAAGGAACCCGTGCCTATGCGACTTGCAATAGCAATTTAAAGGTGGACCCAATGGAATATAGGTCGGATTTAATGATATTTCAGGTCCGATAAATGGCAGATTGGCAAATTTTCCCGTGCTTTATAGTGTTTCTCTATGTAAATAGGGAACGAATGTTTCTAGGCATTTCAAGCGCTGATGGTTCCTTCCGTTACATAACAGGTGGAAACCTTCCCTAAAGATGTTATTCCATGATTGCTAATGCTCAGAAGGGGATTTGAGTGGACAGAGGCCGGCATCCAGAGAGCGCAGAAGAGGAAACGAATGGACAATGTTGATTGGCTTAAAAGCCACAATGTGCTGAGATAGGAGCGCAGAAAGCTATGAAAAAGCAAGAAGTAGAGGCAAAGAGAGTAGAGAGAATGAATAGCTAAGAGCTAGATCCAAGAGCCAGAGTCAAGAGCTAGAGCCAAGAGTTAGAGCCAGAGCTGAGAGCCAAAAAGCTGAAAGCTTCAAGAGCCATGGTTAAAATGGTGTCTAAACCCATTATTTCTGTGTAAGGCAGTGGAGTTGAACCAGGATCTTGTAAAAAGGACTTTACCATAATCCCAGAGAGCCTAGTTGAGTCGACTAGACTCACAAAGACATAGCCCAAGAGTTTTGGGTGAACTCCTAATTAAATTGTTATTCTGTGTATTTTGTTTTATTGTTGCATTGTTTATTGTTATATATACGTTGTATCAACATACCAATAGAATATTAAAAGCACACAAACTGTTCTAAAATAGACATATGAATACACCTTATTTTCAAGCACATATTTAATTTCACATTGGTTAATCATAAAGACTTGGGAATAAATAAGATTTGGAAGTGGGAGAGGTTTTTGAAAGGTAGACAAGAAGCCTAAGTGCCCCATTTTCATATCATTCAAGAGAGGTGTATGCCAAACATAACTAAGTTATCATGCACTACCCTCCAAATTCATTCACCTTTAACAGAAATCTTGTGCCCAAAAAAAGACAAGAGACCAATATCCAATAGAATTCACTGACCAGCTAGAGACCCTTGTGCTTAAACAACCAGATAATAAGGGAATGTCAACTAGGGTGGAATATTTCACCACCAAAATTGACAAGAGGTAGAATGGGTCAAAAACTATCAGACCTAATGCTTAAGAACAAATGATTAATCCACACTTTGTGATCCAAAGTGAATTCAATCCTTATTTATTTATAGCTTTTTGAGAGTGGCTTCATATTCTTAAGTGATTGAGTAAACCTTACTCCAAACCCAAAATTTGGGTTTTTTTAAGCCTAGTTTCCCCAAAAATTGCCCAACAATGGGTATTTTTGGGATTTTTTACATTTATGGAGGACTACAGTCTACGGGGATGGATAGGATATTACATCCCATTTGTCCACAATTTGTAGAGGACGTTACCTAGCACCTAATATAAGAAAAAGTTCTTTAGTTTAGGAGGTAATAACTAAATGCTTATTTCTTTCCACATAGGACATACATCTTGCAAAAATGATCGTGGGGTACAAATACTACAAAAGGCCTAAATCTTACTAGCATTGTTATAGACAAAGAATAAAAACCCTTTAAGGTGAAACAAGCTCAGTACCACATACTACAAGCACAAATGACAAATTCAAAAACAATATACTTATTCAATGAAAGAATGACGAATCATATTAGCACACTTTAAATTTAATATCTCTTAAGTTGCAATGTCAATCAAAATTTCTCAGGTTGGATCATAATTAGGTACTCAATGTTCTTTTGGGTCTAATTTGGTGAAAAGGAGGAGCTCTTGGTGACAATGGGATGATCAGGATTTTCAGAAGGGAGCTCTGCTATACTTTTCAACATACAAGCCATTCATTCTAGTGGAGGAGATATAGAGAAGCCTTTAATAAGGACCTTTCCAATATCAATTTGGAGGAAAATCCATTTTCAATGCTTAAACATAGTTCTAGATTCATACAAGAGTAGTCATTTTTAAAAACAATTATTAATTCCCAAGAAATTGGAGCCAAGTTGACATGTTGACCATTTATTCTTCTATTGGACAAGGAAGCATTTATGAAAATTCCTTGGCCCTTTGATCTAGTATTTGATGTAAATCTCTTGGTTAGAAATGTAATAAGAGATGCAGTTTATATCAAGGAAAAGGGAAAGGTGGAGGGCCAATTATTAATTATCTCTAAAAAACTCTCAATAAAATCCTAACAAATTTGAAATGGAAAAGGATAACTCCATGGCTATTTTTTGCTTTAGAAACTTTCTAATTTCCATGATTGAAGCATGTATTCATGCCTTGAAAGAAGCTCACATATGCTTTTGATATTGGTTGAAGCAAAGAAAATGTGCAAAGTTACACTCACATAGAGGTATGGAAAAAAAGTATGTGGAGCTTGTTGTCCCAGACTCCAAACAAAGAATGGAAAAAAGGTGAAAAAACCAAGTCAAAAGGTATGTATAGCTTTTGTCATGAAGAGGTAGGTGTTAACTCCACACTCTACAGCGAAGGCTTTGCGGCACAAGTGACACAAAGGTTTGCATGAAAAAATTTGGATTAAAAGGAGTGGAGCTTCATGCTACATGTCCACTATTACCCCACTTTTTGTATGAGTTACAAGAGATAAAAATAATGAGATACGGGAGATACAGAGTAGATTCTATTGTTAATTCAACTTTAATAAAAAATATTATTATGTCTTCCTCGACATAAAAGAAACATCTTCCATAAAAAAATTTCTCTGTGAACCTGATTCAAAATGAATCTCTTCAATTGATGCACCCCACCACAAATATAAACGATGTCGATGGACCAATTTCAATTTAGAAAATTCACAATTAGTTTCAATTGTAAGATCTCTTATTTTCAGTTTAGATTTCAGTTACAAGTAGTGAAACAAGACTCATCAATCAATTGTGATTAATCGCGAGTCAGAATGTTCTCACTCTCCAAATGATCTAATCTAATATTTGCGAGTCAAACTCACGTTGACCAAGTTTAACTCATGTTCAATGCAAGTTTTTCAAGTTTAGGTATGTCGCATTGCTAAAATCTAAACGTCAGTCATTCCAAAATTTATTTCTCATTTCTCTGGCCCAAAACTCATATGTCGAGACCTTCAGTAATCAATCACTACTCACTATTACATAGTCTAGACTCAATATCAGGGAACCTCCAAGGTGAGCCTAAGTCCAGACTCCATATCGGGCAGTCGCCAATGTGTGCTCTGTCCATACTCCATATCGACCCTCGGGCAGTCGCATGTCACCTTTAGCGTGTGTTACCTTTAGGCTTAGCCACTTCACTATTCAACAATTGAGGTACATTGGCACTTGGCTTAAATAATAGGTATATTACTATATTGAAGTTTCAATGTCGTTTTCAATGGAAAGTTTCAAGTTTCACTGTTCTCAATCAAATGTTCGGCATATTCCTTTGGTTACGACTTTTCAACCCTATAAATGGGGCTTAAATAGATTTTAAAAATGCACTAATAAATGGTTTCATACCAACCATCGACCAAGTCATCAAGCATTCCTTCCTTAGTTGATGTCTTGCCGACTTCGAAGGCTTTAACCATGCATTCACAACTTTGGGTATTTTTGTTCTTCCAGAATCTGTTATTGATGTACTGGTTCAGTTGTCTTATGCTAAGCGAACTTTTAAATTCAAGATTACAATGCAATATATGTTGATAATATTTCCTTTAGGTAGCATTTCCTCATATATACCTATTTATGTTTCAAGGTCATAATGATATATTAGGTCGAAATGTGCTTGTATTTCTCGAAAGACTCCTCTTTGATCCTTAACAAAAACTCATATCTTTTAAAACCAACCGTCTTTCTTGGGATGTTATATATGGTATTTTTAATTTTAATTTTTTATTGTATTTTACAGGAGCCAAATTAAATCGAAGGCACAACTCCAAGTCTAAACAGAAGCGAAAATTTAAACACAAGTCCAAAACAACAACAATGCTGAGGGAGAAGGACTTTGCTTAGGCTTATTGTGACAATATTCTTGGAGACCCTAAGCTCCTTTGTAAATTTTGAAAAGCGAAATGTAGTGGAGGCATTTATAGATTCAAGTACCACCTTGCACAAATACTCGGCCATGATATAGGTCTCTGAAAAACATTGACAAAAATGTCAAATACCAAGCAACCTTGGCCATTGATATGTTGACTCAGCATAATGCAAAGAAAGAAAAGAAAAAAAAAATAGGAACTCCTGGAGTTGACAATTTTTCTTCCACTACCCCATTTTCATCTCTCTCTGTTGAATCCTTAAATGCAGTTCCCAAGTTTCCCACACATGCCTCCAAGTCAATGTCAAACTCAAGGCCAAATGAATCCTCTTGCATTCAAAATTGAAGGTGGAAACATAAACACCCTTTTTTCTCCCCACACAAAACCTGGTTCCCATCCTACCTTGGATACCATTGGTTGGAAAAAAAAATATCCATAGTCAGGCAAGGAAGGTCATTTCTAACTTTTGGTACTATTTTGGCATACCTTTCCACTATGCCATAAGTCCATATTGGCAAGCTCTGATTGATGCAGTTGCTGTTGCAGGTCCAGGGTTCAAAGCTCCTTCATTAGAGAGCATTAGGACAAATTTTCTATTAGAAAGTGTTGAAGATGCAATGCTTGTGCTATTTGAGTTTCATTCATCATGGGTAGAAATATGGTGCATGATCATGAGTAATGGCTGGACAGATCAGAGGAATAGAACTTTAATGAATCTCCTTGTATCTTGTCCAGTAGGCACAATGTTTCTCAAATCAGTGGATGCCTCAGACAAGGTTAATACTGCACAACTTATTTGCAAAATGATGGAGGAAGTTGTTCAAGAAGTGGGAGAAGAACATATTGTACAAATTTTCACCAACAATCTAGCTAATTATATGGTTGTTGGTAGACTTTTTGAGTTTAGGCACCCCACTATTTTTTGGACCTATTGTGTTGCCCATTGTATAGACTTAATGCTTTAGGACATTGGTAAGCTTCAGTGGATACATGAGGTTGTGGAGAAGGAAAAATTCCTAAACAAATACCTATACAACCACATTATTTTCCTAAACACCATGAGAAAATACACCGAAGGTAAAGAAATTGTTCGACTTGCAGTGACTAGATTTGCAACAAATTTCATATCTTTCCAATTTGTGGTTGAGCAAAAGATAAATATGAAGAGGATGTCCTTGGGACCTGAGTGGATGGCATCTAAACGTTCCAAGACCCTTGAAGGCATTGAAGTTGTTGCACTTGTGTTTAATGATGGTTTCTGAAAGATATCGAAGAGATTATTGATGTGATGGAGTCTCTTGTTAGAGTTCTCAGGTACTTCAAGTCTTTTAACTTTTTCATGCTTTAAATTTCATTTCAACATTATTTTTATTTTCAATGTTTCATATTAATTTAAATTTGAAAGCTTGAACTTTCAGGATGGTTGATGGTGACAAACCAGCTATGGGTTACATTTATTAGGCGATGGATCTCGCAAAGGAGGCCATCAAAAGAATATATGGGGATGAGGATGCAAATTATATGCCTCTTTGGGACATTATTGATGCACATTAGGATAGGAAATTGCATTCCCCCTTACATGCTACTAGGTACTTCTTAAACTGATACTATTTTAATGATAAGAGAAAATTTAATGAGGATGGGGAGGTTCACAGAGGACTTATGAGATGCATGGAAAGGTGCTTCCCTGATCTAGAATTTCAAAGTCGTGTCTTTTCTGAACTATAGGATTATAGGGCACCACCTAAATTATTTTCCTATAGTAGTGTTATACAAGAAAGGTCTAAGGTGTTACCAGGTACCCTTTGAGGCTTGAAGGCTTTATCAGTTCATTAAATTTGTTTAAACTTTATTTTGTATGTTAAATGTTTTACTAAATTTTGTTGTCTTTTTAAGTTTTTACTATTTAGTATTTAGTACGTCTACTCATGAACCTTTGCCACTTGCTAGGTATTTGGTGGCAAAATGTTTGCAGTGATACACCGGATTTGAAGAGATTTTCCATTCGAATCTTAAACCAAGCATGTAGTGCTACAGGTTGTGAGTGCAACTGGAGCATGTTTGAGAAAATACATTCTAAGAAGAGCAACCGATTGACACAAAATTGCTTAAATGACCTCATATTTTTCAATTACAATCTACAACTTCGCAACAAGAAAATACTAGGTGACAGCTTGAATTTGAAGGTTTCATAATCTGATTTGGAATTTAAAGTTTAAACTTTAAAGTTCAAAGTCAAACTTAAATTCACATTTCAATGTCGCATGATAATGATAGGCTTGGATCATTCACCAATAGACCTTGAAGAGATAGATTTGCAAACTACAAATGTAGCAGATTGGGTCCAATTAGAGGAGGCTCCTCTTTTAAGCCTACATCAATTGAATAAATTTGAGAGTCAAGCAAGCGGAGGAGTGAGAGGAATCGCTTCTAGTTCTCACTCTAGTTAAGAGTCTTAGACTCTTAGTTACTGATTTTTTCTAATTACTACATCATTGTTTGTAAACTTTTAGAAGCAGTTGCTTCTAGTTCTATGTAGTCACTAGTTACGAGTCATGACTTAGTACTTTGGATCATGTTTGGACTCATAACATATATGGGATGCTTATTCATGCATGATATTTTGGAAATCTATTGATATTATGAATTTTTTGGACATGGCTTTACTGAATATCAATGAAAAATGTCTTTTTTAATTCAATATATGTGTATATTTTTATTGATTGAATTCACTAATTTTTTCCCAATTTTTTCCGATTTTTCCCCAATCTGATTAAAACTCTTAGCTCTTGTTCCTTGCCAATTTATTGTCTATTTCAAGTCTGGTAACATTGTTAACAAGTTTCATTCTTCACTTATGAGTGCTAAGGTGTTCTAGAGAGTGCCAATGCATGTTGAGGAGTGTTAGGGAGTACTAGGAAAACACAAGGGAGAGCTAGGTCGAAATGCATGGAAGTTAATGCATATGAGGGTGTGTTGGGGACTACCAATTAGTGCTAGTTGTCATGCCAAGGAGGGAGTGACAAGGTACTCTAACAATGGGTAATGCATGCCAGGGAATATCATGGAATGTCAAGAAGTGCTAAAGTATGCTAGGTAGTTCCGGGGTGTGCTAACATGGGCCAAATAGTGCCAAGGCATTCCAGGTGCTAAGACCTGCTAGGATGTGCAAGGTTCCAAAGTATGCCAATATGCATCAAGGAGTTTAAAATCAACAAAAGGAATTACCAAGCTAAAATGAAAGGAAATGAACACATAAGAGGGTTAATAAGTCAGGACTTTATCTTTATCAAAAGGGGCATGCTAGGCACACTAATAAAATGTTCCAATACATGCCAAGTGCCAATGTGTGCCAAGTGATAATTTTTGTCAATGCAATATTATGCCAAGGATTTCCAGGGCATGCTAGGGACTAGAGGGAATGCCAACACATGATAGGGGAGTGCTATGCTATGCCATGGCATGCCAACATGTGCTTTCGCGTCCTAGTCATGGCGAGATGTTCTAGGTACAAAGATGTTCTAGGTACGAAGATGTTCCAAGACATGCTAGGTGCCAAGCAATGTTAGTGTATTGTTCAAAAGCATGTTAAGGTGTGCCATGAGTGTTGAGGAGTGCTAGGTCTCTCTCATTAATAGAATTGACAGAGCTTGACTATGTATTAAATAATATAGTTCCTACACACACTTGTGGAACTTTATTTAAAAGAAATTTGCTAGATAATAAACCTAATAGAGATGAATCACGTGTTGACTCATAGGAAGACTATATTCTTATGACTTGAGGGAAATGATATACACTAATTACTTCTTAAAAAATTGACTGGCTATTATAACCACTATGACCTTGGACACATAATGAAAAAGACTCCACAACAATAGTCTTAAATTGTTATATTTTGACAAAAAATATAGTAACAGGTACATAGCATCATCAAAAACTCATTGGAATGATCAATGATGGTGAACATTTTTTGACCATCACCAAAATTAACCAAAAAGAGCATTGGTGAGGGTCAATAAAATATCATCACTCAAAGTGTCACCAAAGAGAGAATTAGTGATGGACCTTTAACGACCCTCACCAAAAGTGTCACCAAAGAGAGAATTAGTGATGGGCAATTAACGACCCTCACCAAAAATGTCATTGAAAATGGCTTTAGTGACAAACATTAAAGGACCATCACTATATACACTTACAACAATGATTTTTTAAAGACTTTCACCATATGCGACATTGCTGATGGAACTTAAAGGTCCATCACAGGCATGAAGTGTCATCAAAAACTCATTGAAATGATAAATGATGAGGAACCTTTATTGAATGTCACCAAAAGTAACCAAAAAGATCATTGGTGACAGTCAATAAAAGATCGTCACTAGAAGTGTCACCAAAGAGAGAATTAGTGATGGGCCTTTAACGACCCTCACCAAAAGTGTCTCCAAATAGAGAATAAGTGACGGGCCTTTAGTGACCCTCACCAAAAGTGTCATTGAAAATGGCTTTGGTGACAAATTGTAAAGGACCATCACTATATACACTTACAACAACGCTTTTTTAAAGACCGTCACCATATGTCACATTGGTGACAGACCTTAAAGGTTCGTCATAAGCACGATCCTCACCAATGACCTATTTTCTTTTAGCGATAAAGCAAAACATGAATCATTAATTCAATCAAAGAGTATTACCTTAAATCAAGTATTAATGAAAGCTAGAATTCGAACCTTATTTCGAGTATGAATTCCATCCATCATTAAACCGTGAAAGATAGTATAATAAGGAATGAAATCAAGCAAGCTCTAACTTCTCGCTATTGAGTTTGAGTTGGCATTATCAAGGTAGCTCTGAAATCAGAGTTTGACTCTCCACTATGCATTAGATGAATTAAAAAGTACTCAACACAAGGAAGACAATGCATGAAAGGGAGCGTATGCTACTCAACAAGCTATAATACTGTAAGCGACATAATACTTATAGTTCATTTATGCAAGAACTAATGATAAAAAGAAAGATAATACAATAATTAGAATAAGAATCTCTTCTTGTTGCTTGTTGCCTCAATCAAACGAGACAATGAGGTTGCATCTTGCCTCAATCAAACGAGACAATAATGAAGTAAAAGGAGTTCCTCTTGAATACTTTTAGCTAGAGCATGGTATATAGACATTGAGATATATATATCTGAATACTTCCCTTGTGAAGAAGGAAAGACATCTCTAATTAGTATTAACTTAAAAATGAAGAATCACAGATCACGGGTACAATTTGGCATCTAGTTAAAAGTTGTAACAACTTTTTTAGGGCGGGAAATTTAGCCTATTCAAGAAAATTTCTATGGGAAACAAGAAAACCATAGTAAAAACCCATGAGAATAAGGTACAAGCCGTTCTAAAAGTAAACGTCCTATAGAAGAAAAACCAAGAGATGGTGTAGCCAACTTTATTACAATGGTGGAATGTAGAAAACAGAGAGATGTTGCTCATATTGTTATAGCGATACTTCCATTGAGCAGGCTCAACAAGAATGATTACAATGGGTTTACCTTACCTTTCTTGGCTTTTCTAATTATTTCCACTTGGAGTTGCTACTGTCGGGGTTGAACTCAATGAGGACCTAACTAGTCTACGCAGCTCCTAATCAGGGATCCTAGCCATGAACAAAAATAACATGTTGAGGGTTAGGAGCACACACTATATTTGACTAAAGGTGGCTCGCAATGCGTGTGTGTATAGCCTTACCTTACTTATTCAACTTACTTATTGGGTTTAGTTCAAATGAGATAGTTGGAAGAACCTGAGCTAAATGGCGAGGTAGGTTTTGGGCTTGTCTATAGTAAATGAAGAAGTAATGTCTCGAAAGAAGGATAAATGTATCCAAACATGAATGAAAAAGGAATAGAGTGGTTGGTAAAAAATTGTCCTAGGGAAATCAAATATATAGAGTTTAATGAGTAGTGTTTTTACTTACTTGATATACACCAATGAAGTCGAGTTGAAGCACAAGAAAAAGTGGAAGAGTGTAGGCCACTAATAATTGATATTCAAAAATAGAAATTTATTTACATAAACCATATTATATAAAAAAAACATTAACTTACACCTATCACATGTATCACAACTCTGTATGCTTAATGTTGAATCAAATGAAATGTGTTCACAATAAATTATTAGCAAGGAACACATATAAACGATCTAATTTGCGTTAACCTCTATCAAATAATCTTAACTATATTAACCGGCACAGATGTCATAGGTTCCCAAATAGATTTCATATTACCTTAATGCTCAGTTCTAATAATAAGCCCTCGCTGCTCTGCTTTTTGTTCCTTCATTTGTTGTTGCTCGCATATATAAGAAAATCCTACTCAATCTGTCTGTCTCCTTCCCATCCCATTGTATATAATGAAAAATTACAATTCTCAAACCTCGGCTTCTTACTTTTTATTACTATTGGTAGGTAGGAAGAGAATGTTGTAGGAGGGAATGCTATTCGATGGCACAGAGAGTCAGTAGATGGAACAAAGCAGGTATTCAAATGGGGCTTCTGCCCCCAAACTAGAATTTCTCTGCTCCTCTTTGGGGTTACTCTTTCAACGAGGATTTTAGGTCTCATTAGCCTCTTTTTCCTTCTTCTTTTCAAATCCCTCTCAGAGTAGGTCACCTCTGCCTAAAGGGATCACAACGAGGCAAGTCTAGTTAAAACAGACACGAGAGCTAGGATTTCTAGTAGGAATTTGAATGTTGTTATATCGCGAAGATGGAAACTCGCAGCTTAGTAACAACAATCCAGTCCTAATAGCTAGAAGTTTGCTAATCACACATTCACTGTGTCGATTCGCCATGTCAATTCGGTGATGCTGAGATGCAGCAGAGGGCACAAGCGGCGAACCTTCGTGTCGCTGAGAATAGATATAGATAGATTTATATAGAGATATCCGTCCGTGTATAGGTAGGATACCCATCTCCATATCTAACTAAGTATATGGCATGATATGACCCATCCGAATCCATATTTGCAGCATTTCCCACCCCTTAATGAACCCACTCTCTTGTCCAGCTTAAGTCGTAGGAGAAGCAAAGGTAGCAAGAGAAGCAGGTGGTTCGTGTGGTTCAGTAGCAGATTCTGTCGATTACTTTGATCAAGTTCCACTATTGACATTCAATTTTGTTCTTACCATTCTACTCGTTCCATAGCCAGCCCCCTTTGGCTATCCCAGGTTTCCTTCACGCAGATCATTAACCAACAGTACAGTTTCAATTTCACGAGAATTAGTTTACTCAGCAGCTAAGGTAGCAACATCCATAGGGTTACTTCCTCCTTGATCCAGTTATTCAATCGGTCAATCATTTAGTCCATTGAGTCTTAGATAGCCCATAATCAAGAGTCTAAGATAATTCACCTGGATCTACATGCACACACCTGTAATCCCGTTGGGGCTCCATGCAACTACTTGCAACCATAGCAAATAAACCTTAATAATGCATAACATTAATAACCTCAAATTAATGTTAACATTAGTTCCTGAGTGCAAAATATTATCAAATAAATGAACATCCTAAAGCCAGAATATTATATAGTCCAACCTCTTTTGCCTCAGAAAGAGGCCAAATAAGATGGTGAAGTTGAATGAGAAGGGATTAATCTCAAAATAACGAAAGACAAGAAAAAATCTTTGCAAACATGAAGACCAACTAATTTCAAATGCATCAAAATAATTACTATAGTCCCATGCCAGATGGAAGGGACTAATAATGTTACTCGACTTTAGGCACGTTATGGTAGTTAGTTTCAATTAGAGATAGTTTTAAAGAGATATATAATATCTTATTTCCTAACATCTAACTGAAATTATATGGATTGAATTTCAAGAATTGAATGTCTAGAAATTTAGCTAAATCATCCATTCATTTAATGTCTAAATTTTGTTTATATATATGGCCAAAATTATTAACTATGTTCTGGAGTTGTTGTAAGAAAAAGGAAATAAAGAGCTCCATGAAAATTTTATTCTATGGGTGTTCAAAACATTAGGGAGATATCAATTTACTTATATCTGAATCTATAGAAACATGGACTTTAACCATAGTTTTTTAATTGAAATCAAATTATTAACTAATGACTACATTTAAACACAATCTCTCAAGTATAAACAAATTTGTAAATTTTTCTTTTACATAAACCAAGTTTTTAATATAATAAACAATAACTCATTCTAGAAATATTTAGAAATATTGAAAAACAAGAAATAAAACACTAAAAACTACACATGAATACAAATTCTTAATTATAAATTAGGCTATATGAAGAGGTGAAAGCCAAAATCAGAACCTTAGCATGCATTTCTGAAAGTTTCATAAGCGATATCGAGGTCAAGCAAGGTTGCCCACTCTCTCCTACCCTTTTTGGTTTATATATAGACAATCTTAAGGAGTGGTTAAATTCGCAAGGGCGTGATGATATCTATTTGGGCAAGTTTGTTATAAGGCTTCTTTTGTATGCAGGTGACCTTATTCTCATTGCTAAATTGGCTCTTGGTTTGCAAGAACAATTACTATCCCTTGAGAATTTTTGAAGAAGTGTGGGGATCCAAGTCAATATTAGCAAAACAAAAGTAGTGGTTTTATCCAAGAAAATAAAACATAACCAACATAAATTCTACTTTGAAGGAAACAGTCTGGAAGAAGTTGCAGATTAAAAATATCTTGGAATTGAGTTTAACAAAAATCTAAGATGGAATGGTTGTAGAAAGAAAAGATCTTTGAGGGTTTGGAAAAAATTTTATGTTTTTCAAAATAGGTGTAGAGAGGACTAGAAGACCAGTCAAACTCTTTTTTCACTTCTAATGATTCCAATGACTCTCTGTGGTTGTGAACTATGGGCCAGCAGTACATCTGACATGTAGTGCAGACAAATTGAGAAAATTCAGAAGCGTTTGATTACAAACAAATTCAAGATTAAAATTGCAGTACCTTATGCTATCTTGTTAAGTGAAACATGTATTGCTCCTATTGAATCAATTGCTATGGTGCGAGTCATAAGGTATTTAAAAAAAAATTAGAAAATGGAAGAGGGTAGATGGCCTAAAGTTGTCTTTAATGATAGATTGTGCAAGAGAAAAAAATACTTCGATGTAGCAAAATAATAAATGGTTTAGTAAATGGGGTATTTGTTTGAATGCGTGTCACATAAATAGCAAAGAGATAAAAGGTTTTTTTATGGAAAAGTTCCACAAGCATTCTTGGTATAAGGACCTATGAAGAAAGAAAAAGTACTATATTGAAGTGTTTAATCCCACTCATAGTCATCAACCAAAAGAAAAAGCATGCATAGAGGCCATTATATCTTGGAGAGCCAAAATTCTTATTCCTGAGTTAAGGACTTGTCACACGGAATGAGTCGATCTTGCGGACAAGATAGACCTTCCTAGAATCTAAAGAAGACCTAATGACAAGAAACCAACCAGACACTATCTTTCTCTAAATATGTTTTGATAAACAATAGCAAACAAGTGTTTTTAGGGCCTACCTTTCGTCCAACGCAAGCTTGTGGATGCCCTCGCTCCTTTGATCCAAATGAGCTCCTTTTCGCGAATCTTCAAACACAAACAAGGAAAACAAATTAAATAGCACCTGAAAATCCAATTGCATAAAACATATTTAACATGAAAGTCAAGGAGTTCATGAAACAAATAACATAAGATACTTGTTGAGAAAAATGAGTTTGATTGTATTAATTCAAAAGAAGAAGAAATTTACAACCTTTGCCTTGACGCTGTACAAGCTCCTCCTGGGGTCCAGCAAGAAGTCTCCTCTACTTTGACAAGTTTCACTCACTCCCTAATGAATCCAAAAAGGTATGTGATCTCTCCTCTTAAGCTCAACTAGAAAGTCTTAATTTCTCCAGCATTTACCCTCAAAATGTTCAGCTTCTAACCTCTCTAGTCCTCACTCCAATGCCTGTATTTATAGTGCAATGCAGGGAAGTTACTAGGTCCTCCTTCAAAGGGATAAAGCCCTCCTTCAAAGGGATAGCTCCTTTAGTCAAGGGATTAGCTCCTTCTCTTTTGGGATGCATGAACCACCTCAGAGCGAACAATCCACGTCAAAATTCCTTCTAGAAAACTCTAGAATTAACCCAAAGTGAGTTTTTTAAGATAAAACTTGCGCCTTTTGACTTTCAGAGGGGTCCGCACCTACACCATTAGGGACAAAGTGGGTAGGTATGCAGCTTTTGTACACAGAAGGTGCGGGACCACAGGTGACCATGAGAGAAAGTGTGGAACCAGAGTTACATTGATTTTTAATGTCTTTCTCCCATTTCCAAAGCTTGATTTGAAGAGCTGAGGTCTTAGACTTGCTTAGGAGGACAGTACAAGTGATGATAGACCCATACTGACTACAAATAATCATGGTGACGATATTTTTGTGTAACAGATTGCCCCCTAAAGTGCGAAGTCTGTAGTAGATGAGGATTTCATTTATCATATAGGAAGAGTGAAGTACTTTATCATTTCAAGGATCATCTTGTGGAGAACCCAGTTGGAACCTGTAAAAACATTCAATGCAAAATATATATATGAGATCATATCATCGCCGAGGTAGGCATTCCCATACTCAGATCAAAACTAACTAGAAAACTATCTACTGCTCTGATATAGGAATGATCTTGTAAAACATCACAAGTATAGACTCATGTGAACACAGTATCGACGCAGCCATCTGTTTATGAATAGTCCACAACATAATGAATACAAAATTCTTCGCAGCCTGGATGGTGGAAACTAGATCCAAGGTCTTCATTTCTACTTCCTGAAATAGTACGATTCTATCCATGCGAATAAATGTGTTGATGTCGAACATGGTAGAAACTACTCGATTACCAGTCAATGATGTAAACTGTTAACAAGTGTGAGAGAAACCACCAGTGATGTCAATGGCTCTCAAAGTACCCAGTACAATCCATGAGATGTGAATAGATGTGTTGATGTCGAACATATCACAGAATCCTTTGATCGAAAGTCAATGATGTAAACTGTCGTCAAAGGCGAGAAACCTGCCATTGAGGCATGCAGATCTCAAGGTACTGACGATTCCTAGATCATCTTTCTAGATAATAAGCTGATGTCGATAGAAAGCGATCCGTCGTAGGCAAGCCCACAACACGAAATCATAGATCAAGTTGAAGAAATTTAGTTGCAAGGACTGACTCAGGGATGGTCAAGATGGATGACAGATATTTTGCAGATGAATGGCTTATTGGCAGTGACCTCTTGAACACGTAACGACACGACAAATGGCTTGGCGACAATTGACCCAAAGTTAATACCAGAAACTGGCTGAAGACTTTCAATGTGGTTTGATCAACTA
Source organism: Pinus tabuliformis (assembly GCA_031772625.1). Classification (NCBI taxonomy): domain Eukaryota; kingdom Viridiplantae; phylum Streptophyta; class Pinopsida; order Pinales; family Pinaceae; genus Pinus; species Pinus tabuliformis. Next base: position 776,958,161 of record CM062812.1, on the reverse strand, counting down.
TTAGGCAAAGGATTTCCCAACCCAGGTGAATAAAAGTGTCATGTTCAAGAATGGTTACAAAGTATGACAAACAGACTCATTTTTCTCTCTTTTCCCCCACCATTTCTGGCAAGTACCTCTTTATTTTTGACAAGCTTGAGGAGGATAACATTTGCTTGATTATAAGCTCATCCTTCGGATGAGTCAAACTTAGTTTAAATTTGAACCCTAAGAAGGAGTGGTTCGTTCCTGTTTGTAATTGAACAGGTCCTTTACTGTGAAATTTTAACGAGTCCAGTATAGGAGAAACTCGACGTTTTTCAATTTTAGAGAGTTTGAAAAAACTTAAGAAGACTCCAGGGTTGACCTTTTTCGTAAATTTGTGTCTCCCAAGCCTGAAAAAGTATAAAATAATACTTGAGGGAACCGCTTGATCTTTTACGACCAAGGAGTACTTTTCATTATTAGTGCCCTTGACCCGAAAAAGTAAAAAAATGATCAATGACACGTCGTTTTATAACCAATATCGAATTCGAAATGACAAAAATCCGGCAATCTTTTCATGTTTTTATGGTCGGAAAAGAGCTGTAAGTGGACCGTCTTTTATTTCCGTTTTAACAAGTTTAAAAGAAACACTCGGCAATCTTTTCATGTTTTAGGAGTCAGAAAAGAGCTTAAAGATGACTCTACATTTTTTTCCGTCGAAAATGATAGATTTTACCTGAATAATCCTTTATTCTGCACAAAAACAAAAACATTACTCATACCTGTTTGAAATGGATAAAAATGTTGCAAAAATACCTTTTCAAAGTGAAACATAAACAAATTTACAATTTATTTACTCAAAAAACTTATAAAAAGGGCCTTTGTCAATTCATTTTTACCGTTTGAGTTTGGGTGAGAAAATAGTGCTTTTTCTCAGAAAACTTCCCGTGAAGATTGCGGAAAATCCAACCGTCGGAATCGAACGCCGTCTTCTCCCGGTAATCCACATCATCCCATTCTTCATTTTTAATCGTTTAATTTTTTGTTTTAGTCCTTCATTTCATTTTTGGGAGGGTTTTTAGGCGCAAAACCCGCGCGCGGGGTCCGCAGGTTTACCATTGCGGACCCGCGGACCCCGACTTTTTCTCCATTGGGAAAAAGCTCGGGGTCCGCACCTTCCGTGTAGACAAAGTGCGGTCCCACGCACTATGTCTAACCCGAAGGGTGCGTACCCCGCCGCAAGGGTTTTGAACCCAAAAATTCTCAAAAATTGACCATACAAAATGTTTTCTAGCAATTTAATTTATCATTATATTTGATGCAGAGAGTACATCATGCTAGATTGGCGTGAACGAGAGCATGAATACGTGGATGCTGCCGCATGGAATCATCAGCCTTCACTTGATGCTTTGAGGGCGTGCGGACTGTACAAATTCTGGGCCATTCCTGGCATGAGGGCTCAAGTGGATTTCTTATAGTGGCTGGTTGACAGATGGAGCATACAGGACCAGTGCTTCTTCATTGGTGGCCACCAGCTTGAAATCGAGCCGGCAGACATTTATTTTTTGACTGGTTTGCCTAAGAGAGGCGAAGACTTGACTCTGCACGGGACTAGGCCAGGTGGCCAGTCTGTCAATAGCCTCCAGCTAGAGTACTGCAACAGCCAGGCTAGAGACAAAGGGATAGACATAAAGACCATATTTTGTCCTGAACTCATGGTGATTGCGTTTACTGTCACCATACTTTGCAGAGCTGCCGCATTACATATTGCCACCAGATCCCAGATGCGTATGGCAGTTGATTGCTTTCGAGGCATCATCCTCAACTGGTGCGATGCTGTGCTGGCCAATGTGAAAGGCCAACTGACTAGGGCCAAGAGCGGACGACTAAAGACCTTTGGTTATGGGGCTTTGGTCATGAGTTTTGGCCTGGAGAGGGTTCCTATGCTAATCCCGCAGCACCTTACTGTTGGAGCTGGCCTTCCTCGAGAGCCCAAACTGATGCGATGGGTCACAGTCATGGCCCGTCACCCGGACGAGAGGACAGAGGTTGCTCGATTCAAACCTGAGTATTTCCAATGGCTGGAAAACCAGGTCTTTTCCATTCAGGACTTCCCTTACGCTGGGATAGATTTTCGTGGTGACCCAGACATGGCTCTTCCACCAGGAGAGCAGTGGGATGACTCAGGTAAAATCCTTTTCAACATTTTTCCTATTTTAATTTTTTTTTGTTATTTTCCATCGTCTCAAAACTGATAGAAAAAGTTTCAAATGCAGATGTGGGTCCACAGCGACCAGCCGCTCTCTGGCCTTTCGATAGGAAGCAACCAGTTGCACCCGTGCCTGCCCCGCAGGACGAATCAGCAGAGGTTTTGGCCGAGTTGGAGGGTCATCTCGAGCGTTTGACAGGAGATATTCCCGAGACCACTATAGATGACATTCCTCGTCGACTTCAGCGCTATGTGATTGGAGTCCCGGGACCTTTTAGGAGGTTCCTTTGCAAGGTGGCCCAGGCAGTGGTTTCTTATAGAGATCATCACCAGTGATAGGATGATCGCCTATTGTGGGCACATGTGACATTTTTTTTTTTTGTACTTATCATTTTTGCCGATCATAAGGTGTTTTTCAACCTATGATCGAAGACGGTGTATTTTTTGACACACTCCTATATATATATCACTATTACCAGCTTATCTTGTAAATCATGTTATGGAATGGTTTTAAATTTACATGTATGATTATTGCAAATGTCTATTTAACATTCGAGAAGCAATTGCATCTGCTAATGTATTTAAAGACCTTGGAATATGCTGATATTCAATGTAATCAAATTCACGTTCCAAGAGACGCACTCTCAAAAATAATCTCAATAACACTGGATTTCTAATGGCATACACTCTATTAAGCTGTAATACAATGAGTTCAGAATCTAACCTCACTATCAAACTCCGAATCCCAAATGAAATAGATTCAGATAATAACTCAATCACTGCACTATACTCTGCAATGTTGTTTGTTGTTTGATCGAGGCTTACCCCATGCATAGAAACTAACTCGTCAGAGGGCGAATAAATAACCCAAGCTGCGGAAGAGATGTTCCATGTATTACGACAAGCACCATCAGCAAATCCAATGTATGTTTGGAGAGGCATCGACATCTGCAATATCAAGAGTAAAACCAAGATAAGCAGGAATAATGACGAAAAAACACTCTCTAAGCTAAGCACATTTTTTAAACTAAAACACACCAGCTAGAAAGAAAAACTAACCTAACTAAAAAATCTCCATACCCATTCTTTTAAGCATAATACCTCTTCAGGTAAAGACCATTTCTGGGTTTACCTAAAGAGTCCCCGTCAAAGTCTACCAATTCATAGGCCCCTTTTGCTAGCTTTCGCTTGACAATATAGGGACCATGCCACATAGGAACGAATTTTCCAGCGCTTAATTTATCATTAGCTTGATCATATAATAACACTAGGTCTCCTTCCGAAAAATTTCGAGGGGTCACATTTCGATCATACTGAGCTTTCATATATTTTGCGTGAGTCTCGATCGCCAATGCAGCATCACGTCGATTCTCATCTAATTGAGCTAAGTATAACAAACGCTTTTCCTCTTCGGAAGTGGCTGGAAGTAACTCGATGGCCATTTGCAGTGACGGGATTTCGCATTCAATGGGTAACACAGCTTCCAAACCATAGACTAGTTGGAAAGGAGTGAACCCTGTTGATGTTTTTACTGAAGTTCAGTACGCCCAAAGCGCTGAAAATAGCATGTTGTGCCAATTCGACCGATGAATCCCAATGATTCGTCGGATCATGATAACTAAAACTTTGTTGATGGATTCAACCAGACCATTCGCTTGTGGATAATAAGGGGTTGAACTATCGTGACGTAAACCAAGCTGGCCTATAAGTTCGGTCATCATAACGTTTCGAAAATGACGCCCATGATCAGTGATTATCGCTTGTGGGACACCAAACCTAGCAATTATATGATTGAACACGAAAATTGCAGTTGTTTTTCCGTCTGCCTCAAATGTAGGCATCGCCTCGGCCCACTTAGTAAAATAATCTACCGCAAGGATGATATACGCATGCCCCCCGGCCGAGTGAGGGTTACATGTAATAAAATCGATACCCCATTTAGCAAAAGGACCAACGGCAATTATAGGGTGGAGAGGAGCAGGTGGAGCACGCATCTTACGATCAAAAATCTGGCAGTTGTGGCATTTTCGGACCGCCGTAATACAATCTTTAAACAAATATGGCCAGAAGTAGCCAGCGCGCAATATCTTTTGGGCTGTGGCATACCCAGACATATGACCGCCACACGCTCCAGAGTGACAGTCATTTAGAACCCTTTCAGCTTCTTCGTGAGTTAAGCAACGTCGAAAAATAGAGTCCGCCCCACGGCGATAAAGAGTATCTCCAATAATTTTGAATTGTTGGGACTGGAATCGAATTTTCCGACGTTCCGACCTTGAAATTTCTGGCCGAAAGGATTGGGTCTGGAGATAGACGATGATATCCCCATACCACGGATCTAAAGTGCTAATTAGAAACAAGGATTCGTTCGCAATAGGCTCCTCCGCCACAGTTTCCGTGTCAGCACGCGGGAAGTCACACATTAACTCCGCAAAAACTAAAGATTTCATAGACTTAGATTTCTCAAACTCCAAGTCGAACTCCTGCAGGATAACGATCCATTTAGAGTACTTGCCCCCTAGCAATTTCTTGGTCAAAATGTAGATCATAGGGTTGCAATCCGAAATTACCGTAGTTTTACGTAGTAAAATGTAGTGACGAAAACGTTGGATAGCTTGAATGGCTGCCAATGCCAATTTCTCCACATGTGAGTATTTTAGCTCAGTTGGATTTAATGTTTGACTAAGGTAATATATCACATGTTTCGTTCCAAATTCATTTTCCTGAACTAAGACCATTCCAATGGTGGAATGAGAGGCGGCGAGATACAAGAAGTAATCCTGGTTGTAGTTGGGAGGATGCAACAACGGTGCATGGGTCAACGCGTGTTTGAGTGCATCAAAAGATTTCTGAGCTATCTCATCCCAATAGAATGGAGTGTTCTGTTTCAACAATCGGGTAAAACCCTTTGTAACCTCGGCGTAGTTAGCAATGAATCATCGTAGAAAGTTTGCTTTCCCCTGCAAACTTTGGAGTTGGCGAAGACTCGAAGGAGGAGGCAAATTGATGATGGCTTCAACCTTCGAGGGATCAACGCGAATGCCGGCTTTCGAAACTACAAATCCCAGCAATCGACCCGTTTCTATACAGAAGACACATTTGTGTGGGTTCAACCGAATACGATAATGCCTACACCTCATAAAGATTGCTCGTAAATAGACGAGGTGATCAGCTCGATGTAATGAATGAGCAGGCAAGTCATCGAGATACGGTTGCACAATGTGCTTGATGTCATGAAACGCATAAGACATCGCCCTTTGAAAAGTTTCTCCGGCATTCTTAAGCCCAAAAGGTAACTTGCAATAAGAAAATGTCCCCCATGGACAAATGAAAGCCGTTTTTGGTTGATCGGCAAGTAGAATATTGATTTGATTGTATCCGGAAAAACCGTCCATAAAGAAAAATATTTTACTGCTGGCACAATCATCAATGATTTGATCGATATAGGGAGTTGGGTAATTGTCCTTTGGACAGGCTCGATTAATGTCCCTATAATCGATGCATATTCTTATTGTTCCCTGTTTTTTGTTAACCGGAACAATATTCGATACCCAATCCGTTAACGGGATCGGATAAATGAAACCTGCTTTCAACAGTTTTTCAACTTCTGCTTTAATTGCAGCAGCTTTTCGTGGGTGAATCTGATGCAAACGTTGCCGGACGGGTTTAGCGTCCGGGTAAGTCTTGATCTCATGAACAAAAATCGCGGGATCAATTCCTGGCATTTCCTCATAGGACCAGGCAAACACGTCGCAGAATTCTTGAAATAGGGCCTTATATAATTGAATTTCGTCATCTGTACACGAGGCACCTATATGAATGTTCTCAACAATTCCGGGCTTAACCGAAATGTCAATAGGAATAGTTCGAGAGATGTTTCCCAAATTTAACTCTGAATCAGGATGTTTCATTGGATTTTGAGGTTCCTTGACATATTCAGTCGTAAAAATTGATGAGAAATCATTTTCAAAACGATCATTCTCGGGTAAAAACGAAGACCTGTGATGGAGATCTTCCCATGGTAAATCATCTATACATAGGATTTCACGAATTTGCTCGTCAGAGTGAACAAGTTCAAAAAACATAGTTAAATCTGAGGTTGATGTGAAAAGTGATTCCTCACGGACCACATTCATTAAGTCATTTTCGGTTGAACACAGGTCGGCAAAAGACTGCATGGCTTCATAGGCAATTTCATATGGACTTAAAGGCATGGAATTACCAAATGAGTCTATCTCAGATTCAGAAGGAATGATCCAAGGATCATCATAAACAATGGTGTCTGATGTAATCATATGAATGGTTGCAAATGAAGATGATGCATTGATTGGAGGAAAAGGAAAAGTTCCCAGTAAACCGGCATCTTTAACTAATCCTACTCCAACATCCTTATATGGGATAGTCATTTTACCAACATGCTGAATACTCTCAGAAGAGGCTGGGTCGGATGAAAAGTAAGCCAGCTGGTCTATTGTTACGATCTTTCCATTATGTGGAAACTTTATTACTCGAAAGACCGATGAAACGACCGTTGTCATAGCGTAAGACCAACTTCGACCCAAGAGAAGGTTGTAATCTAGAGGGGCATCAACCACCTCCACATCTAGACTAACGGTTTTTCCTTCAACCCCTATAGGCAAATCCTGTAGAATGCCAAAAGGATGAAACCCACGGCCATCAAAGGCCTTAAGAATTGTTGGGGATTGATTTAGTGAAGGAGAACCAAGCGATCTCCAAGACTGTATCGACATAATGCACGTTGAGGCTCCCTCATCAATTACAGTCCGATGAATAGGCCTGTTTTTTACTATCACTGGGATCTGGAAAGCCATTTGATGAGGGAGACACGGTGTACTATTTTCTAGATCGAAAATTATTAGGTTCGGGTTCTGAACGTCAACAGCTCCTATAGCCGACAAAAGTAATTTACACTGTGCTGGACATGATTGCAGCACTTCCAAAGCCGACATTGCTGAGGCTGAAACAGCTAAATCCTCAACAATGTTATAGTTCTGAGCCGCTCTCGCATGTGGATTGAAAGCTGAATTTCGAAGTATACCCTTAGCGGGCGGTTTGATTACTAAGTCTGGATTAGGTTTCTCGATCTGTAGTGGATCAGAACCGGGAGCTGAGGTTGATGGATTAGAATGAGAAGATTCTGCTTCTTTGCCATCAACAGGACTTTTACTACCATAATCTTGCGATCGAGTTGCAATCCTAACATGGGACATCATCAATATGGGTTCTTCATTGGCAATCGAGGAAGAACCTATCATCTTGCTGTCTTGACTTGGAAATGGATCCTTCAAAACAGTAGGAGTTTGGGAACCTTTGATGATCTTCGCAACCTCTGCACGATGAGGGCAGTCTCTTGTAAAATGTTCATCGTCACAAATGAGACATGGATAACGAGGTTTGCGCTTTTCATCATTAGATTCCGTCTTTTCAGGTTTCTCCTTTGAACTTTTGTCCGTTTTATTCTTCTTCTTTCCTTTCTTCTTCCCACCAGATTTTGATTTAGCTGTAGATGACTCTACCACGTGAATATCGGCGGAAACCTTTGCAGAAGAATCTCCTGTTGGGGAATCAGGCAAGGTTATGATAGGAGAAGAATTCTTGGAAGACTTCTTCTTACTTTTAGTGTTAACCGTACCAATCATACCGTCAGCGGCATGAGATCCTGAAGGAGCTGCAGCGATTTGATTTGACTTGGGAAGATCGGGGATCTTTTCGTGTAACGTACCTGACTGAGTATAAACCAAGTCAAGGTACTGTGCTTGAGCAATTACTTGCTCCTCAGTAACAACTCCGGATTTAGCCACATCTTTAGTGATCTTTGGCAACAAAGATTTTACAAACCACTCTGCCAAAATCTGATCTGGAATAAATACCTTCACTAAACACCGTCGACGTCTCCATTCATGAATATGATTGGAAATATAAGTGGACGTCGATTGCTTTAACGAAGTTAGTAATTCCGTGCCATTGTCATATTTGACTGGCAACTGGAAATGAGTTAAAAACGAGGTAGCTAACTGACTAAAATTATAAAAGGTGCCTCGCGGTAACTCAATGTACCACTTGGCCGCGAGACCAATTAGAGTGCGCTGGAAAAGTCTAAGACAGATCAAATCATCTGTGATGGAGTTAGACACACACCAGAGGTGGTAAGTCATCACATGGTTTGATGGGTCCTCTCTTGATTTACCTTCGAACTTGGGAATGTCACTGGGCAACTTATTCGGCATTGGCGGCCAAAACGGAAGATAATTAATGGGATCGTTCGTTAGGCGCGACAAGTCAGGTAAGTCCAAAGTTGCGATAAACGGTAACTGCCGATTAGGATCCCTAAAACTCTGGGTCATGAGACCAGCCCCAGGAGGAGGATATCCGGGAAAACTTGGAATAGGAATCGCGTTCGGGATATTGTATCCTCCCGGAAAACCAGGATTAACTAGACCGTACTGGGGTTGTTGAGGTTGTTGATAAGTGTACCCAGGGTATGGTTGATACTGATAGACTGGCTGTTGCACAGCAGGACCGAATTGGTACTGTCCCTGGTACGGTTGATAAGTGAATTGTGGTTGACTTGTGACAACCGTACTTAAACCATGTTGTCCTACAGGCATCTGAACCGTAGTTTGAATCGTGGATCCAAACGGTGGTAAAGATGTCTGAGGAGTAGATACAAGAACAGTAGAAACCAGAGCTGTTGATACTCCAGAAGTAGGTGGGGTAGATTGAACATATGTTGCAGCAGTTGCAGTAGTCGTTTGAGATGGAGTACGAGGCGCAGTAGGCCCAGACTGAGAAACTACCGAAGGTACAGAAGTTTGAATGTTAGACTAGACTGGTTGCTGGGGTGTACCAGAAACTAAGGGTTGTCTAGTTTGAGATGACAACTGTACACTTGGCTGCAACACCTATTGGGTTTGCGATGGATCCCACACTATGTTCATTCCGGGGTACTGACCCATAACAGGTTGAGAATATTGAGGACCATAACCGGGTTGAGGGTAGGATTGATAATTGAAAGGTACATTTCCCGTTCCTTGAACATAAGATTGACCTTGGGGTGGTTGGAAACCTTGATTCGAGTACTGACCTTGGGGTGGATACCCTTGAGGCACGTACTGATACTAGGGTTGACCTTGAGGGATAAATTGATACTGGGGTTGACCTTGGGGTACATATTGAGTCTAGGGTTGACCTTGAGGAACGTACTATACTGTAGGTACGTACTGTCCTTGAGGTTGCCCCCCAGATGCAAATTGTGTACCTTGAGGTTGCCCCCCAGGCGTTAATTGAGGCTGCCCCCCACGTGGTAACTGGCCACCTTGAGGTTGAGAATTGGGAATAGAACCTGACATTATAAGAATGTCTTCTACGCTCAACGGCTTTGTACCATTGCTTCCAGTTAATAACCCTTGCTCAATGGGTTGAGGAGATGCTCCCGAAAAAGTACCAGAAAGTGATTGATACCCAGAGGGAACAGAAGGACCACCATACAAAAAAGATTCAGGCGATTGAGTAAACATGGACGACTGACTTGACATATTTACGGGAGTATAAAAACCTCTAGGATGATAAGGAGCACGAGGTGTTGAAAAACTTAACCCTGGGTTTTCCAAATAATTAGTCAAAGAAAGATACCAAGTAGTACTCCTAGGCGGACTGTAAAAAATTGATTCACGCTCCCTTAGATCAAGAACAGGTTGATTTTCAGGGATAGGGATGCCTACTTCTTCTTCCGGAGCAAGTTCTTCAATAGCATTAAGTCCAGAAGGAAGATCTTGGGTAATTACTCTTTCTACCCTAGGTGAATCAGGACCACTAGAAGTTGGAGAGACAAACCCCGATGTTGGAGTAATAGGTTCAGATATCTCAGGTTCTTCACCTATATCACTAGTAGATGAAAAGCTACCAGCAAGTTCGCAAACTGAAATCAATTGCGGATCGTAACCTGTTACTAGAGTTTGGTAATCAGGATGTACAACCAATGAAGACTCTCCTTCTTCAGGTGACCCAACTTTACTACCACTAGGAGTTACGAGGACTTTCAAGCCTTCAAGCTGGCTCAGGACTCCTTCAGGAGGTTGGCCCCGAAGTCTATGTGACTTCCTCAGTAAATCAGCTACGGTTACAATCTCAGGAGACTGGCCCCGAAGTCTATGGGACTGTCTTGGTAATTAAGCCACAGTTAAAAACTTTTAACTACTTCACACGCAACAAAGTAAAATCTACATGAAAAACACCTAAAGCCTCTAAAGAACCAAACAAATTTGAATCACACGCCTAAAGAATCTAGAGATCAAACACACACAAACAATAACTTTCCGGACCGAAAACACTAGTTGGTGATGAAATCCAACGTCGCAGAATTCAGTATAGAAATGGCGGTTGGAACAGTTACCCCGGCAACCTGCTTAATGAATAGACTGGACCAAGTTCCTCCACTTAACCGTCTCGAGTGAAGTGAACCCCCCAGAAAATCCAAGTGAGTCTAGCCGACGTTTGCTCCAGGTACAGTGGGATCTTCCCACCACTGTCACCTTAGGAAGAATCCTAAAGAATATGGCCACTAAGGTTACTAACCGAGACAAATACACTTGGGGGAACAGTCTACGATCTGATATGCACGCAAGGGCAGAGTAGCAAGCTCAATCCCCTTGAAGGCTCCTTGACATAATCCAAGGTTTACCAACAAGTGACCCCAGGTTCCTCGAAAATGGTTAATCCAAGGTTTACCGTTTTTAATACGTGAATATCTCGCGTCGTTCCCAATGAGGAAGGATTTATTCCCACACTGGTTCGGACACGATCTCATGCTTCTCATTTAAGAGGAGCCTTCCCAGATCATAAATGCAACAATTGGATTTCTTCCTACCACAAGATACAACTACTTGTTTGTTTTTACTGTCTTGGAGAGTTAATTACTCTCCTACTCCAAGACACTAGCCTAAGCTAAGTTGGTGTATCAGAGCCCTAGAAATAAAATGTTACTAGGTGAATTTTACTTTAAGCGTTAATTTTAGTGGTTATTGTTTAAGTCAAGAGGTGGCGGAGATGAAACTCGTGGTGTAAAGACTCGACTCGAAATCACTAAAAAGATGCACCTAAGATGATTTAAACAATCTTTTCTCTTCGATGAACTTCTAAACTAAGAAAGAGTTTGAGAATGCAAATACTTTGTAAACACAAATCTTTCTCAATTAAACAAATTAAAAGAAGAGCTTTTTCTTTTCCAAAGCACTCAAAATGAGACAACTAGTTATTTCACAAAAATTTCCCTTTTCTTTTCAAAGCACTCAACCACTACAAAAACAAACTTTTTCCAAAAGAGATTTTTTTTATATTTTTCATAAGACACTCAAAACTATGAAAATGACTAATCTTGAGTTCTACAAACTAGAAAAACCTATTTGAAGTCAAAGCTTACAAAGTGTCTTTTTGAGGATGTTTTACTTAGCTAAATGTGAGCTAAGGACTAATTTATGTAGAATCACAATTAGTCAAAAAACAACCAATCTTTCGTTTTCTTTTTAAAAAATGAAAATCCAAACTTTTAAATACAAGTTTTTCGAAATTTTGAAATGAGAAAACACAAAGCGGATTCCTCAACAAGGGGAGATTTCATAAATGGTCAGACTCATAAGAAGGCTGGTAGACACCAAGGTAATCTGAGGTCCCTACAGCTTCTAAGCTCAGAGCCACTACACAACCAAAAACGAAAAACAAGCCCAACAAGCAAAACTCCTAGGAATTCCACCTAAAACCCTAACACTAATGAAATTAAACCAAGGAAAGTTTTTGACAGGGAACAAGCAGGTCTGGGCAATGGCTAAAACCTATAAACAAATTCTAAACTGATAAAAAAGAGAAAAATTTAAAATTTCTCAAATTTTTGACAGGGTACGCAGGCAGCCTGTTTACACAGGTGCGTTCACGCTCTGTGCACAAAGCAAAAGTGCATACAGGTACGCACTGTGCTTAACTTAGAGGGTGCGTACTTCTCCCAAAACTATGAAAAATAAAAACTGACTCAAAATTAACTAAATTCACCCAATCCCACAATCATCAAGTCAAAAACAGAAACAGAAAATACAGTTTCTCAGGTCAAAGTATAAACAAGGAAAACAATCAATTCCCCAGCGGAGTCGCCATTTTGTCACACGGAATGAGTCGATCTTGCGGACAAGATAGACCTTCCTAGAATCTAAAGAAGACCTAATGACAAGCAAACCAACCAAACACTATCTTTCTCTAAATATGTTTTGATAAACAATAGCAAACAAGTGTTTTTAGGGCCTACCTTTGGTCCAACGCAACCTTGTGGATGCCCTCGCTCCTTTGATCCAAATGAGCTCCTTTTCGTGAATCTGCAAACACAAACAAGGCAAACAAATTAAATAGCACCTGAAAAGCCAATTGCATAAAACATATTTAACATGAAAGTCAAGGAGTTCATGAAACAAATAACATAAGATACTTGTTGAGAAAAATGAGTTTGATTGTATTAATTCAAAAGAAGAAGAACTTTACAACCTTCGCCTTGACACTGTACAAGCTCCTCCCAGGGTCCAGCAAGAAGTCTCCTCTACTTTGACAAGTTTCACTCACTCACCAATGAAGCCAAAAAGGTATGTGATCTCTCCTCTTAATCTCAACTAGGAAGTCTTAATTTCACCATCATTTACCCTCAAAATGTTCAGCTTCTAACCTCTCTAGTCCTCACTCCAATGCCTGTATTTATAGTGCAATGGAGGGAAGTTACTAGGTCCTCCTTCAAAGGGATAAAGCCCTCCTTCAAAGGGATAGCTCCTTTAGTCAAGGGATTAGCTCCTTCTCTTTTGGGATGCATGAACCACCTCAGAGCGAACAATCCATGTCAAAATTCCTTCTAGAAAACTCTAGAATTAACCCATAGTGAGTTTTTTAAGATAAAACTTGCGCCTTCTGACTTTCACAGGGGTCCGCACCTACACCGTTAGGGACAGAGCGGGTAGGTACGCAGCTTTTGTACACAGAAGGTGCGGGACCGCAGGTGACCATGAGAGAAAGTGCGGAACCAGAGTTACATTGATTTTTAATGTCTTTCTCCCATTTCCAAAGCTTGATTTGAAGAGCTGAGGTCTTAGACTTGGTTAGGAGGACAGTACAAGTGATGATAGACCCATACTGACTGCAAATAATCATGGTGACGATATTTTTGTGTAACATGACTAATTATCATCAACTCCATTGTGAACCAGGGCGCAGTAAAAGTCCAAAAGAAGTGTGGGAGGAAAGAGTATGTATTTTTTGTTCTTCTGGAAAAGTGGAAACAGAAAAACATTTCATTTTAGAATATGAGGTCTTCAAAGACAACACAGAAAATTATGCAGATATGTTGGCAGCTAGCTCTTGGGATAATATATTTAGCAAGAGGTTGCTGAGAAGCTCTGAGCATTTATTTTGAAGCTTCACAGGAAAAAAAAAAAAAAAGACAAATACATCAAGAAGATAAAGATGCAATCTATCCCATAGGCTATCTTTCACCTAGTGGACCTTAAAATAATTTCATTCTTTCATTCTTTCTACGATACATTACATTTTATGGACTTAAGAAATTTACAAACACTCGAAAAGAACTCTACATATTATAATCGGAGGATAAAAAATCACTTTTGATTACTCGAAACTTACATAGACTAATAACCTAGTCACCTACATGCCGAAACAACAAACTAAAAGAATACAATTGGAAGAGATAAAAACTAAAATAATAGAATGACCATTTGAAGAGATAAAAACAAAAGGGAATTCCATTGTTACCCTATAAAGTTTTCATTAAGAATGGATTCATGGCACCAACCCTAAACCATCCACCCTCGAGATCGATCACTAGCATTAGGCCAAAATATGAGACAAAGAGGAAAGGGAATTTCATTGTTCCCTATAAAGTATTCACTAAGAATGAATTCAACGCCTCAACCCTAAACCATCCATGCTCAAGATCGATCACTAGATTTAGGCCAAAAGAGGAGACAATAATGCCTCCTTGAGCAAGGGTCCACAGGATTGAATCTCCTCACAAGCATTAGGGATAGGGAGTCGTGAAAATCTCGAAAAGCCAACCATCCACCTCATGATGGAATAGAAGACTATATAAACCTCAGAAAAGGTGATTTGCAATTATTTCATATCATTCCAAGCTTTATAAGTGATACCATTTTAGGATCGATAGGAGTGAATATAAGTGCGTAGACTCTCTATATAATTCTCGAGACCTTCTCTAACGTATGTGCATCGAAAGAAGCTGTTGTCTTTTTTGCGGTGTTAGCGTCGGCGGGGATCATGACAGGACGATATATTTGGAAAGACACTGCAAGAGATGATAAGGAGTTGGATTCTTTGTCAAGAACATACAAACTTGTATTGTTTGTTAAAATTTGTTTTTGTGGGGAGCAAGTTTCAAAAATATTTTTCATTGCCTTAGAATGTTATAGCCTAGTCTTCTCATGAACTCTCTGTGTTGCTCTATGTTTTTGGCTCAGGTTCTAACTTTGTTGGTATTTAATTCTAGACTACTTTTTCTTGTGTTGCCTCTGGCATAGATGTTTTAGCTCCTAATTGTTGAAGTTACGTTTGGTTTCTCGATATAGAAGGGAACAGGTTGTTGGGAATTTCTAATAATTCCAGAACAAAACGAACAGAGAATAATGCTCTATTTCTTTTCACAGTGGAAACTAAAATTGTTTGGGAGAACAGAGTTTGACACATGCACACAAAAGGTTTGTATTCATTAAAAAAAACCGATACAACAGATCTTCCTCTTCTAGAGGGATTACAACAGGAACGCTTCAGTTCCACAAAAAATTACTCTGTCTCTCCTTGCGAGTTTTTACATTACTGTGTGTAAAAATCTCTTCACCTATTTGCCACTGCGTGCTTCCTTTACATTACATATATATATTTTTTAAAACAAACAGGACATATATGTTTTTACTTGCCATACTCCTGTGAAAATAAAAAAATTAAAATTAAAATCTTACCAACGTTTAGCAACCCACAGTAAATTACATTTACTGTTTTACCGACAAAACTGGCGGTAAATGAAACTTTCAATTCACGTCAAGTCCATATGGTGCATGCCTGTACACAACCATTGACTTCAATTGGACAGCTGTCAGTCGATATCAGTTTAAAAATTGAGATATGCGATTTGCAATCAGATTGCATCGCAGAATTGCAACCTGCGGAGGAGAAAAATGGAGCACTATCATATGGGTGCGATTTGCGATTTGTGATCGGATCGCATCGCAACATCGCAATCGGCAAAAATCACAGGACGTAGCGAAGGGCAACAGGACGTGTATGCGATTTGCGATATGCGATAAGATCGCATCGCAAAGAAAAAATAGTGCTGCAGTTGAAATTATCATTTCAACACTCCCCTTTAATTTCAACTGCTGGGTTATCAGTCATACCCAGACATTTCCTCAAAAATTCAAACGTTTTCTGCCCCAATGGTTTGGTCAAAATTTCTCCAACCTGCTCCTAGGCCCTGCAGTGTTGTAAAACAATTTCTCCATTGTTTACCAATTCCCTGATGTAATGAAACTTTGTGTCAATGTGTTTCGTTCTCTTATGAAACACAACATTCTTGGATAATGCAATCGCTGAACTATTGTCACAAAAAATCACAGTTGCTTTTACTTGCTCTTGGCATAAACTCCTTAACATCCTTCTCATCCAAACTGCTTGACATGCTGCTGCTGTAGCTTCCACGTATTCTGCCTCTGCTGTAGACAATGCTACAATAGGCTGTTTTTTAGAAGCCCATGAAATAGCTCCTGAACCCATGCGGAAAACATAACCGGATGTGCTTTTCCAATCATCTACGCTTCCAGCCCAATCACTATCAGTGTATCCAATTAAATCTAAACATTCTAAGATAGTATATAAAATGCCAAAACTTTTAGTACCTTTAACATACCTCAGAATCCTTTTTGATGCCTGCCAATGTGCTTCTTTTGGCCTCTCCATGAATCTGGAAATTAAACTAACAACATGCATTATATCCGGCCTAGTTGCAGTTAAATACATGAGGCTGCCAACTATGCTCTTGTACAAACTAGGATCAAAATCCTTGTTGCTGTCCTCTGTGGTGAGTTTTAATCCCATCACTATGGGAGTGATTGCTGCCTTGCTCTCCTGCATATTAAATCTTTCCAACACTTCCTTAACATATTTTTCACTTGAGATAAAAATCCCATTTCCATCTTGTTCTACTTCTATTCCTAAGAAGTATCTCAGCAAACCCATGTCAGTCATTTCAAATTCTTCTTTCATGATTGTTTTGAAATTTTCAATAAGATAATCATCATTACCTGTGAAAATAGCATCATCAACATATAACACAATAATTAGTAATTTACCATCCCTTTCTTTGATGTAGAGGGTGGGTTCTCCCTCACATTTTTCAAATCCATTTTCCAGTAGATAGGAATCTATCCTACTGTACCATGCTCTTGGTGCTTGTTTCAGCGCATAAAGAGCTTTCTTCAATCTGCACACTTTGTGCTCTTGGCCTTTCTTTTCATAGCCTAGAGGTTGTTCAATGTAAACCTCTTCCATTAACACTCCATTTAGGAATGCTGACTTCATGTCCATTTGGTAAACTTTCCACTTGTTTTGTGCTGCTATGGATAACACTTCTCTCACGGTTTCCATTCTAGCAATCGGTGCAAAAGTTTCGTCATAGTCTCTCCCATACTACTGCTTATATCCTCTGACAACTAGTCTTGCCTTGTGTCTTTCTATTTTGCCTTCAGCATTACTCTTGGTCTTGTAGACCTATTTAACTCCAACAACTTCTTTTCCTTTTGGTAGTTCAACCAAATCCCATGTCTTGTTTCTTTATATGGCATTGATCTCCGCATCCATAGCTTCTATCCATTTCCTATCCCTAATTGCATCTTCAAAATGAACAGGGTCATCCACATGACAATATAAAGCAAACAAAGAGTTCATACCTTCATTTTCTGCCTCTTGTTCATAAATGTCATTTAAATTTCTGAACTTCTTACCTCTTTCATTTGGTGTACAAGTGCTTGAGGAAGCACTTGAATTTCCTCCTTGTGGTGTGCTTGGAGAAGCACTTTCATTTCTCCTCAAGGGTGCCTCTTGCTGCCCTTGTGTTGGTGCTGCTGTTTGGGGATGTATTTCACCCAACTCCTCATCGTCTTCATCATGAGACATAGAGTTTTTAACATTCACTGTTTTCTCTATGCTTCCATCCCAAGCTTCCTCCTCAATGAACTGAACATCTCTACTCACAAAAAACTTCTTGGTGGATGGGTTATACAACCTGTAAGCTTTGGATTCCTCACTGTATCCAATGAAAATACATTTCTCCCCTTTACTGTCCAACTTCTTCCTTAGCTGATCTAGAATGTGTGCATAAGCCACACATCCAAAAACTTTCATGTGGGTGACTCCTTCCTTTGTCCCACTCCATGCTTCTTCCGGCACTCCGTTCATGACTGCTTTTGTAGGGCACCTATTCAAAATGTATGCTGCACAGTGTACAGCTTCAGCCCAATAATCATTTGGCAAATGCTTTTCCTTTAACATACTCCTCGCCATATCCATGATTGTCCTATTCTTCCTTTCGGCAACTCCATTTTGCTACGGAGTGTACCTAGTGGTAAACTGCTTATGGATTCCATTTTCTCTACAAAAATGTAGAAATTCCTTGGAGATATACTCACCTCCTCTATCAGTTCTTAAAACTTTGACATGTAGCCCACTTTGGTATTCTACAAGTGCTTTGAAATTGTGAAATTTTTCAAACACTTCACTTTTGTTCTTCAGGGAATAGACCCAAGTTTTTCTAGTAAAATCATCAATGAATGTTAGAAAATATTGGCTGCCTGCAAATGATGGAGTTTGCATCGGTCCACATAAATCTGAGTGGACAATCTCTAAGGGTGCTTTTTCCCTTATGCTTTTCCCAGATGGAAAACTTTCTCTGTGTTGTTTCCCCAAGATACAACCTTCACAAAGGCTGTCTATTTTCTCTATCAATGGTAATCCTCTTACCATTCCTTTTCTATGCAACAAGTTAAGACCTCCAAAATTGAGATATCCAAATCTCAAGTGCCACAACCAATTTTCATCTTTTGGTTCGCTTTGGAAAGCCTCTTGTGTAACTGTTGCTATTTCTACTCCATCTTTCAAATTTGCCTTCATTCTGAGAGGGGACATCCTGTTCCTTGTCATCTTCACTTCAACAATACATCGTTTTCTAGGTGCTCTATCCATGATGGTGCATACATCATTCTCAAAGAAAACATTGTACCCGTTTTGAACAAGCTGTCGAATACTTAAGAGGTTACATTTCATTCCAGGAACATAATAGACATCTGCTATGGCTTTCTTTTCACCTTTCCTTGTTAAGACTTCTACTTCTCCTTTTCCCATAACAGAAATTTTACTATCAGTCCTAAGTGTGACTTGTGACTTCACACTCTGATCTAACTTAGAAAACAGAGCTATGTTTCCTATCATATGGTTACTACAACCAGAGTCTAGAAACCATATATCTTCACTCTTTGTTTCAGCCATATTACAAGCTAAAAAGAAATTATCTTCGCTGATATTTTCTCTAGTGAAATTTGCACTAGTTCTATTATTCATATCTTCTTCCTACATTCATTTGCATAATGCCCATATTTTTTACAATAGTGACATTGGACATTGGATTTATCATAACTTTGTCCTTGAGCATGATGTTGTCCACTTTGTTGGCTACTGCATTGGCCTTGGTTTTGATTTGGATTGCTGCCTCTTCCTTGAGCATTTGCTAGACTATTTCTTCCACCTTTGTTTTGGCTTCTGCCTCTTCCTCTCTTGTTTCCTTTGCCTTGACCTCTTCCTCTTCCAAAGGACACCTGGGTCTTAAAGGCATGCTCTAGAGATGAGTTCTCATTTCTACTCAATCTCTGCTCATGTGTTATCTGTGATGCATGTAGTTCATCAACTGAAAAGTTTGTGAGATCCTTTGTCTCTTCTACGGTGGTGACAATCACATCGAACCTTGAGGGTAAGATCCTCAATAGTTTCTCCAAATCCTCCTTTCTTCAAGAATCTCCCCATGAGACCTTATCTGTGTGACCAGACCAATCACATGTGTGAAGAATGAGTCAATATTATGTGACTCCTTCATGCAGAGGTTCTCAAAATCTCTCTTCAGCAACTGTGGTTTTGCTGTCTTCACTTTCTCCATGCCTTGATAGGCTGTCTTGAGAGTTTTCCATGCTTCTTTGGATCTCTTAGCTGCTACTATCCTTGGAAACACACTCTCATGCACTGTTTGTGCGGAGTATTATATATAAGAAGAGAATCGCAGCTCATCAAAAAGTCAATGTAGGAAAGTGGAATAAAACAAAAATGCCAATTTAAATAATGTCAAAGCCACATCATATAAGTACAGGAATATGCAATGGTGAAATAAAAAAGAAGGAAACAGAGTATGTAGATCTACAATTAAAGAGAATAGGGGAACCATTAAAGAGAATGCATATCTACATATTTGATGGTTTTTCAAGTCTTTTTCTTCTTTTTCTTTTTAGGATTATGAACCTTCAAATTTAAATTTTATTAATTATAAAAAACAAATTCGAAATATACCTCTATTATATGGATTTTTTTTAATATTTAATTTTTAATTTTTAATTGAAATGAATTACATTTAGAATTATATCTTTTAGTAATTTTATTACTTTTCATATAATTTTCACAATGTTATATATGTTCAATTAATTTGAAATTGATTTCATCATCTTTTCAAAGAGTGGATATACATCTAGAGAGGGATAGGCAAATATGACAAGGTTGATACTAATAATAAAGTATCCAATGGAACAGTCAAATTTCTTTAAAAGAAAATGCACATCTAAGTATTGGATAGCTTGATATCTTTTTTCTCTTTTTATTTTTATTGTTTTAATTAAAGTTATCAAATTTGAATTAGAATTAAAATTCGAATTTCATTACGTATGGGAAATATTTTCCAATGTACATCTTAGGGATACTAAAATAGATATATTTTTTAATCTTTAGAATTTTTCTATGAAGATTAATTGTATCTAGAATTATATGCTTTAATAATTTTCTTCGTTTTTTTTTATAGTTTTAATTATGTTATATATGTTGATTTAATTTCGAAAAACATCATAGTGGAAGATGCATTTCCTTATGCACTTCAATGCTTTGAAAAATGGAGGAATCAACTCACAATACTTATTTTTATCGACAAGACCAAAATCGGAAAATTTAGGTATAAAACCTTATGACATCCACTTTGAGACATTAAATGAAATTTTTTGGGGGTAAAACATTTTCACTTAACCACCTAGCCTTTTTCTACTTTTCTGCACATAAAGATCTTTCAAATTGCACAAGCATCACCTAAATGAGCATTTGTATATAAAAAAAAAACACCAACTTGAGGATGACTTTCCTATTTTCGCCACAATAATTTGAGAGACTTCCATGTGAGCACGATTATACATGGAAAAGGTGATAGCCACATTACCATGATTAAAGAGAATCTATAATAGTGCACATTCTAACTCTAGTTAAGAGTTGAAGGATTCAAACCCAACTATTGGTAAGTTATCAGGCTACGTTATAAAGATGCTACTAGGAGGAAAATAGTTTTTGTTCTATTTGAGTACATTTTGTTCAACAAACGAGTAGAGTAGTTGAAAGTGGATAAGGAGAGAAAAATCATATTGGATTTTTTCACTATATCATTCCATGGGCCACAAGACTTATTTATTTGTACTTGTATCCATTCTCTATTCTTAGAAACAAAGCAAAGTAACCTAACCTTCCACCTAGTTTTTCCTCCCAAAGGGGTTTCCCCGAGGTATACCTTGTGTTCTTATGGTTGTAAGTTCTTCTCTTTTTTTTGTTCTTTATTTTCCACATTTTACATATTTCATGCATGAAAAACAACTTAATAAAGACATAAGTCTATTGAAAAGTTATCTACATAAAATAAATATTAGATATTTAAGTATTATTATGTCATATCTATTGTAACAAATTGTATAGTGGGATATCAATTGAAGTTTATGTATCATATTAGTATTGAAGCAGTTTTATTTGGGTATATTCTGGGGATTTGTAGGAGATATAGATTGATTAAGCTAAAATTCACAAAACCCCTGGGATGGCTGATGAATCTATGAATAACGCTCATGTCTCACAGATGACAGGTTTACACAGCTAGAATCACAAGTCGTCAACCTCAATCATAATGAGAGAGTCCACATGGCATCTTTGACTAATAAGCTCTGGCTATTCAAACAATATGGGGGCTCTAGCATAGAAGTTTGATCACATGGCAGATGAAAATAATGGGAAGAAATAAAGGAGTCAAAGAAAAAATCTGAAAAAGATTAACATGTTTTGAGTGTAGCGAACCATTCATAGTCCTTATTCGAAATGGAAGCAAAGGTTTACATCAAGACATATCAATGTGAGATTGATGCTATGAAACTATATCATTGGTTTCAACAAATCCAAGTTTATTTTAGTGTTCATCATATAGAGGAAGAATAGAATTTTTTTTTTGTTGGATAGAAATTAGATGGTAGTGTCGTGACCTAGTGGGAAAGCCACACAAATACCTTGAGGTTCGAGGGATATCATCCAATAACTAAGTGGTCAGAGTTCCAAAACCTCATAAATTCACAATTTTATCAAATCGAATATGGAGAGGACAAATGGATCATGTGGCAGTACATCGAGTAGAAGTAGGGGCAAAGTATATAGGACTACACCACAAAGTTCAAAAACGTGGTTGTAATGTTTGGTATCTTTCGAGAGAACCTGGATATACACCTATATATATCCATTTGTTTAATAAATTGATGTTTTTTAAACTGAGATCAATGGAAGAGGCTTGTGTACATGCATAATACCTACAGAACATAGCCCTAAAGAAAGAGAAATCAAATCAAATGTGTTGAAGTAGAAGGAGGAACAAGGTGATTCTAATGAGGCGAAGAAAAAGGTAAAAGGATGGTAGTCACAACACTCTAGTGCATATATCCAAACAACCACTACAACCACTGTAACACTCATAGTCATATAGATGAGAAGTTTTGGAAGTTGCATTGAGGACTTCTCCTGAAGAACAAAAGCAAAGATAATAGGAAGAAGAATCTTATGGCCACCCATTTTAGCAACTAGGTAGAAAGTAGCTTGTACATGGATGAGAATGTTGTAGGTGAATTAGTGCATAAGGAGGTGAATCTAAGTATGTGTCAAAAATAGTAAGAGAACAAAAATAATTGGCTCTTCCATATAAATATGTAGGTCAATAAGACAAATATTGATACTCTGTTCAACTTAGTATCACACACAAATATCATTACGTTAGAGCTCATAAAAAATTGGAATTATATGTCCTTAATCATTAAAGCCCATATGCATTGGGATGGGTAAATAAGGATGCATAAATAAAGGTAACCAAATAGTGGAAAACTATAATTGTTATCAATGTTGATTTCATTAATGAAGTAGAACTAGATTTGGTTTTCTTTGTTGTGTGTGGAGTCATGTTTGGAATTCCCTACATATACATGTAGGACACAATCTTCATATAGAGAGGCAATCAGTACTACCTCATCACGAACAAAAAATCCTTCACCAATAACATGAACAAGGGAAAGTCCAAAATTTTGCTGGTAAGCACCAACGAAGTAAAGAAACTTATCAGTTGTAGATAAAAGTATGTTTTACTATGTTTATGAGAAAATTGGTTTTTATAAGAGTGAGTAACAACAAAGGAATCCCCATTTCATTTTTAAGGTTTACGTGCCCTTTTGGTCGTGGTTTCTCAAACCAATGGTTAAGCATGTAGTCATCTCAGGTCTTGCATAAATTAGCAAAGACAATTTCAATGGCATCTGTCGACAAGTGTTCTAATAAGCAAAAAAATTAACTAGAAGAGTTGCTATAGGAATACAAGGATTCTTTCTAGGAACCTAAAGGGATACCACCAAAGAAAGAAGTGGAACATGAGATCTAGATATTGTCAAAGTCCCCATTTCCAAAAATTGGGTTGTATGGGAAGTATTTTATAGATGCAAGTGGGTTGAAATAATTGTTCTAGTAACTTCTAAAAACTCGCGTCATTTGATTGAGTACACCACCATGTGGATCTCTAATTATCATTATTCTAGAGAAGGATGTGACTTGGAATATCTTAGTATACTATAGGGTGTTAAAGAAAATTGTTTTCAAGAAGAGGTCCCCCATAGCCATGATAGATGATCTATTAGATCAGTTGCATCAAGAAAAATACTTCACCAAGGTAGAGTCAGAAAATAATATACCTAGAATATTCCCTTCAAAACTAGGCAATTCTTATATCATTGGTTAGTCATATCATGTTCCCTATGAAATACACCAACTACATTTATGAGGTTATTGAATGATAAAATACACCATTTTATATATTTTTTGGTTATTTTCTATTTAGATGATATATTGGTGTACATTGCTACCTAAGAGGAGCACATATTGCCTTTTACATAGGTTCCAATGACATTAAAGAAGCGCCAACTACTAGAAAACCTCAATAAATGTGGAGTTTCCATAGAATTATTTGGTGTACCTGGGAGATGTGATAAGTACAGGACAGTTGAAGATAGATCTTACCAAGGTGTAGGTCAACACAAATTGGATGGTGATTTCTAATGTCTTTAAGGTCTGCATTTCCATTAGGTAACACATTACCTCTGTAAATTCATAACTTCATTCTCAACAGTAGAAGCACCACTACATGTCATAGCAATGAGTCTCAAGAGTTTCTAGTGGAGAAATGGTTAACATAGGGCCTTTGAGGAGATAAAAGGACAAGATCAGTCAAACACCAATTTTGGGATTACCAAACTTGCAAAAATCATTTGAAGTGGTGACATATCCAAGTGGGTATGTTATGGGAGTGGTCTTGATGCAAGGAGGAACGTGTGTTTTCTACCATTCTAAAGTATCCATGGGGAAGTTCTTAACTATGGCGTAGAGCTATATGCCCTAGTACAAGCTACGAGTAAGAAAAAATACTATATAATGGGAAAGGAAATAGTAATCCACATAGATCACTAGCCACTACAATACTTGTACACACAAAGTAAGCTACAATAGATCAAACATTACAAATAGATATGGTTTCTATAGTACTTTCATTTAGTAATAAAGTATAAGAAGGGTATCACAAAAAGTTACTCAACATGCTTTCAAGGCAACCCTCATCAAAGATCATATCTTTGGGAGATATTATGCACATGGATCCACTCACTCATGATGCATATGGAGAGGAATAATTAAGAGATAAAGATCTCAAGGAGGTGTTTCAATAGTTACACATTCAAATTCATATTCATGACAGTGACAACATAGTTGGCTGCTCTCTCCAAGATGGGTTACTCCACAAGGAGACTACAATTGATAAGAGAGGTTGACACCTCCAAGGTTGCAGGCCACTCTTTTTTAGGAAAGATAGTGGCCAACTTGAAAAGGTATGTGTATTGACACAAAATGAAAGAACATGTATCTAGATTAATAAGAGGGTGAATTCTTTGTTGTTTTATAAAACCTAGTAATAGGAAAGAAGGTCTATATCATCCCTTACCTATAACCACATGTCCTTGGGAAAGCATTTCCATTGAATTTACGGGAGGATTACCAACAAATATGTGTAACAACCATGGTTAAAAATTCATGTAATAAAGTTAATAAAGGAAAAATAAGACCAAGATCATGGGACATGTATTCGAAGTTGATTGTTAGGAAAAAACATAGTAATGGGTATCACTTGTGATTAACTTGTGGCTATGGAGATTGGAAAAGGAAATTGAAAATATAAAGAGGAATTTGTTGGAATTTTATTTATGAAATAAAGGGAAATAAGAGAAAAGGAAGGGGAAAGGTCACATAATTGCATGTGAGGAAAATGGAAGGAATGAGAGAGGAAAATGAAGAAAATAGAGGCCTAAATGATAAAAAGGCTTCTAAGGATCAATTCACAACATTTTGTCAGTTTTAGCTTGGAGCTCTCTTCTATTCTCTCTCTATCACTCTTGAAAACTTAGAGTTTCTTGGAGCATCGTGGCATACTTTTAATTCAGATAAAGAAGGCAAAGGAAATATGGGAAAGCATTAGGGAGATATCGGGATCAGTAGCTACAGTGGGTTTTCTTTGTAGGTAGTGAGTTTCATGTACGATTTCCTTAATAGTTTTGTAATGCATGGTATATGAATGTGGTTAACTAGTTTTGATCTATCATTGCCACGGAGGATCACCTTGATTAACAATAGTTTTGCCTAGCCTTTCAATTTCCCAGATAGCCACAATGTTGTCGATTTTCCCATTTGTTTTTTGATTGGTTCTCATGTTCCTTATGGTTGTGGGTTTCATTATATTTCCTAGAGCTTTGGTTGGAGAAATGTTGTAGAAGCCCTAGAACAACTTGGGTTGAGTTACTAGTCTTGGAATCCTTGCTTTGTCAAAAGGTATAGAGCCCTTGGTGGGTTGAGTTACTATTCCTAGAGCATTGGTTGGAAAAATTATCTCAAGCCTTATGAAAGCTATGGGTTGAGTTGGTAATCTTGGAGCCGGGTTGGAACAAATTCTCTAGAGCCTTGGACAACATGGGTAGAGACCAAGTTGGTAATGGTTAGTGATGTTTAACTATCAGGTGGAATCACTGGTTGAGGGATGAGGTGGTTTGGTCTCTAAAATCCCTATTTTGGTTTCGGTTGGATTATTTCATGAGATCCCACATTAATTCATGCTTGGAATATGTCACGGGGGTGATTAAGTGAAAGAGATATTTTGTTCAGCCCAATATATGGTTGAGAGGTACATGGAATTCTCTAACTTGGTTGGATTTTCGTATGTTAATAAGAGCTCTTTTCCTCTTGTATCGCATGAATATTTATACTTTTCATTATGTGGGTTTCATGGTTGTTATATCATTGTCATGATTTTGGTGATATGTTGGTTCTAACCATGGTTTAATGACAAATTTTAGTTGTGCCTCTTAACATATTTTGACTACAAATTGAATGGTTATTGAATGCATGACCTAACAGATGTTTTTGTAGCTAGTATGATAGGGCGGTAGATCTTCTTGTTGATTCTCTGATAAGTATGAGACCCCTATGTTTAGTTATTTAATTATGACCTGTAGATTACGTGTTCATGATGTTTTTGACAAAATGTCTATCATTTTTAAGGCGAGTCAAGCTAAGTCCTTAATCAAGTTTTGAATTAAAGTCTCTGTCTTCATGCATTTATCATTTTTGAATGTTTCATCATGTTTTGGGTAGAGGACTGGATCCTAGCCCTAAAGAAGTGGCTCAGATCTCGGGGCCATTGGAACAACACTGAGTTATTTAGTCTATAATCTCTAGGAAGGAGGGTCATGAGAGCAACTAGAGGGTTACAATCACTAGCTTGCCTTTTCATGGGACTCGGGAGTGAATGGGAGCCTAGATCATTAAAAATTCAATTTAACTCAGGGTTTGGAACCTAGAGTCATTATTTGGGTCTTGGGAGTCATGTAGCTCCTGAGGAAGGTCAGTATGGTTTTAGTCCATTGATTCCACTTCCTTAATTATACTTAGAAGGTTAAGTCATATCATAGTGACTCCTCGTCACATATTTACCCCGATGGATTGGTGAACTCAAGTGAGTGTCGAAGGATGGTGGTTATAGAGTGGTATAAGAGCTCTTAAGTTCGACACCTGGACTGGACATGTTGAATTTATTTTTCATGCATGTATGTAGCTTGTATATTAATTCGTTATGCATGTGAGTGTCTATATGTTTTTTATACATGTATTTTTATGGTTATGATTGTCGTGCATGATGTCATGGTATTCTGGTTTTGTTGTCATGCATGATGTTGACATATTGATATGATTATGTCTATATATATATATATATATATATATATATATATATATATATATATATCGTGCTAATCTAGATTGATCTTGTGTACGAGATAAAAATATCTCGAACGTCACTAAGGGATGTTGATTATGTTTGTATTTGTCTTATCTGACAAGGTACGTTTGAACAAAGTAGAGGATCAAATATGACAAGAAAAATGGTGGAGTACAGTTCACGTGATTCTCCCTATCAATCACATGAGTAGTGTGGTGATCAATACTCCCCTCATATAGTAGATACATTGATAATTTTGAAGGTAGAGATAAGAAGTTGCAAAGTAGAGAATGATAGAATCATTCAATCACAAGAAGGACATGCTAGGGCACAATAAAAAAAATCAAAGGTTAATGTAGTGATTCTTCAGAGTTTATCAGATTTGCAGAGACATGGAACACTTAGGATCATTCATGGACAAGAGGAAATGAAAAATGGCACATATGGTAGTAGCTTTTAATAAGGACATAGGTTGGATAGAGAGGATATAGTAAGAGATAACATATTTCTAGATACACCTGACCATAGGGGCAGTGATCATGGGTTCTATACTAGTTTTGGTTCAAAGAGACAATACAATTATCACCATCACCATCTATGTAGGAGAAGTGAGAATCATTTTTTCCCATAAGACTTCAAGAAATCAAAGCCACCCACATTTGATGGATAAAGGAAGAAGTAACAGGATGTTGAATATTTGTTGCTTGGGATGAATAAATTCTTCAGATTGCATGACTATTCAAGAAAAATGAAATCCATAATAACTAATTTCAGTATTAAAGGTAAAGAATACATTTGGTGTGAAGATGTGAAGAATATTAGAGGCATTCGGGAAGAGGAGTTGACTTGGAGTGAGTTTGAGAAAATTTTCATGAAGAAGTATCTATCTGAAAGGTACTATGATAATAGGGCAAAGGAGTTATATGAGTTGAAGATGGGATCTACGACCGATGAGGAGTATAATGGAATATTCATGGTGTTTTTCATATATGTTCCTTATCTTATGTAGAAGAAAGTGAATATTCAAAGATTCATTAGTGGGTTATCAATAATGTCCAAGGATAGGATTGTGTTTTATGTGCCTAGATCTTTGGAGGTAGCCATAAAAATGTTGAAGAATTTCTATTAGCAATCAAAGCATAGGTATGAATCTAAACAAGATTGGAAAGGTAATCAAAAGACGAAGGAAAATAGGATAAGAAGTGAGGAAGACTACAGGACACGGGTAACAAAGAGAATGCAGTGTCGCACAAAAAGTTTAATGCATCTGACAGAGTCCATAAATTTCAGTTTGAGAAGCATATCAAGGGTGATGGAAGGAGGCCTTTATAATGTTGAACTTGTGGTAAGGATCATCGTAGGAGATATTCCCCACAACATCATGGTGGAAGACCATGAATATACAGTGCTCAAGAGGCACAGACAGCGGGGGATGTTGGATAGAGTATTCCTTGGATTTATGTAGCATTAGATAATAGGTAGGTGGATCACCAGAAATCTATTATCGAGATGGATGGTAATATTTGTGATCAAGTTCCTTCTATTTTTCATGACCTTGGATCCAATTACTTATGATAATCCTGACCTAGTGGATAAGTGTGGTTTGAATAAAGAAGTGCATGCATAGTCTTAGTTAGTACAATTGGCTATAGGTACTAAGAAAATGGTTCATGATTGTGTAAGAGCTTGTGCATTTGAGTTGAATGGTATGTCTACATCAACAAATCTAAAATTTCTCCCATTGGGATATTACAATATGCTTCTAGGTATGGATTGGTTGTATCTTCATAGGACTAAGGCGGATTGTTATGAAAAGGCTATTGAGGGCTTGAATGACAATGGAGAACATATAATCTTGCGGGCTAAGAAGAAGGAGAGATCAATTTGGATGGTTACAACTATGCATGAAAAGTGTAATCACAGGAAAGGTGTGTATTATTTGTAGCGCATATTTTAAGTGGTAAAGGTAAGGATGCTGAGGAAGAAAAGGTCTTCAATAGGTACCTGGTTTTACAGTAGTTTCAAAATGTGCTTCCAGGAGATATTTTATGGTTATTGCCTCACATGAAAGTGAAATTTTCTACTGAGTTAGTACCTGGTGTAGCACTAACATCAAAGGCACCTTATGGGATGAGCACTCTAGAGTTATTGGAACTAAAGTGCAGTTGAAGGAAATTATAGACGAGGGATTTATTAGGCCTAGTGTGTCTCTTTGGTGTGAACTAGTGTTTTTTTTGTAGAATAAGGATGGAGCTCTCAGGTTATGCATTAACTACATGAAGTTGAACAAGGTAAAATTAAGAACTTGTATCCGTTGTCTAGGATTGATTACTTTTTCTACCATTTTAAGGGAGCAACAATGTTATTGATGATCGATTTGAGATCAAGTTATCGTCATGTACGGATCAAAGAAGATAATCTCTACAAGATTGCTTTCCGGACCAGGTATGGGCACTATGATTTTGTTGTTGTTATTGCTTTTTACTAATGCCCCATCTACTTTCATTTGTTTGATTAATATTTTGTTGCGTCCCTATATAGACAAGTTTGTGATTGTATTCAATGATGATATATTGATATATTCTAGGAATGAGGAAGTGCATGCAAAACATTTGGCAATAGTGTTAAAACTGTTGAGAAAACTTCAAGTGTATCCCAAGCTTAGTAAATGCACCTTCTTTTAAACAAAGCTACATTACTTGGGACATGTTGTCTCAAGGGAAGGAATAGTATTTCATATATAAAAGATAAGAGATATCATGGAATGGAAACTCATAGGAATGTGCATGACTTCAGGTAATTCATGGGGTTGGGAGGTTATTATATGATATTCATTAGGAAATTATCACGAATTTAGTATCCTATTAGATCATTGTAGTGAAAAAAAAAAAAATTTAAATGGACAAAGCAATGTGCAACACATTTTGAGTAGTTGAAGAAGTTGCTTGTCAATGCTACAGTTCTAAAGATTGCAAATCCGAACAAATATTTTTTGGTGTGTATAGATGCTTGAAAGAGAGGACTTGGTGGGGTTTTGATGAAAAAATCGTAGGTAGTGTATTATGAATCAAGTAAATTGAATCATAAGAAGTAGAATTATGTAATGGCATTATTGAGTTACCAACTATCATCCATGCATTAAAGAAATGGAGACACTATTTTCTTCAAAAGAGGTTCATCTTGATGAGTGATCACAATGGATATATCTATATTTGTTTGACCAGCCTAATGTGAATGTAAGGAAAGATAGGTGGTTGGACATGATCCACGAGTTTGACTTTGAGATCAAGTACATTAAGGAAAAAGAGCATAGGGTTGTAGTTTCTCTTAGGAAAAGAGTGTAGGTAAATCACATAGCAGTTATGAGTTCACATGGGATATATTTACATGATCAGATCTTCCAGGCAAGAAAAGAAGATGAAAGGTACCACCAACTTAAGCACATGTTACAACAATAGGGTACATGTGAACATGATGTGGATTATCATCTCACAGTAGATGGTTGGTTAGATTTAGGGACAAGATCTATGTGTGAGAAAAAAGTGAGCTCCAAAGGATTATCCTGAGGGAATTTCATTTTAAACCATATTTGGGTCACTTAGAATATCATACGACATTGACACTAGTTGATAACTTGTACCATTGGCCGAATTTGAAGAAAGAGGTGAAAATTTTTATTGTGAGATGCTTGGGTTGTCAATAGGTAAATGTAGAGTGTAAGCATCTAGGTGGATTGCCAATTCTGATTCGAGAGTGGAAATGGGAGGTCATCTCCATGGAATTCATTAGAGTTTTGTCAAGGACATCTAGACAACATGATTCTATTATGGTTATGGTTGGTAGGCTGACAAAGGTAGCTCACTTAATTCCATTGAAGTATACTTATTTATCTAGTGAGGTAGCACAGATATTCATCAGTGATATAGTGAGGTTACATGGTAATCCTAGGAATATTTCGTTAGGCATAGATGCCAAGTTCACTTCCAGTAATTGAAAAGAGTTATTTAAGGTTTGGGGACAAAGTTGGCCTTCAATACAACTTATTATCTAGAGGTAGATGGACAAACAAAGAGGGTCAAGAGGATTTTGGAGGACATGTTGGGAATGTATGTCATGCATCAAGAACAAAAGTGGGAAGAGTATCTTCCACTGGTGGAGTTTACATATAATAATGGGTATTAGGAATCTTTGGGGATCAATCCATTTGATGCATTTTATGGGTGGTGTTGTAATACTCCTATCAATTGGATTGATCTAGTGAACAAGGTGTTGATTGGACCAGACATGTTGGCAGAGATGGAACATGACATGCAGGTTATGAATAAGAGTCTAAAGGAAACACATGATAAACAAAAAAGTTATGAAGATCCGCATAGGGTGTTTAAGTCATTTCAGGTTGGGGAGGTTGTGTACTTGTGCATCAACCCCAAAAGTAGCTCCTTGAGGATTAGGTCATGTGCTAATCTTCCACCTCGGTATTTCAGATCTTTGAAGATTCTTGAGAGGATTAGACCAATAGCCTTCACTACCTTTGATAGTGAAATTCCATGATGTTTTCCATGTGGCATTTCTTAAGTAGTATGTGAAATATTTTGATCATGTGATTGAATAGTCTATCTTATAGGTGGAACTAGAAGGATAATTCCAGCTGGAACCTCATCACATTTTCGAGTGAAATATGCCCATGCTTTGGAATCGAGCAATCGATCAAGTTAAAGTGTAGTGGAAGCACTTTGGTATCGATGAAGATACATGCGAGATGGCTGATCACATGCGAGTTATGTATCCTTTTGTATTCTTTGGTTGAGAGGATGTCTTTTGATATATGATTTTGTGTTGTGTTTTGATTATGTATATATGCATATGTATGTTGTAAACATTGCATTTAGTTGTGTTATAAAGCTCCAATAAGAGGTATGGTGTTCATGATACGTTGTTTGTGCTTTAAGCAAATGGATATGATGTAAATACTGGATCGAGTTGTGTTAAAGAGTTCCATGGGAAGTGTGTGTTTGTTGGTTTTATAAGCCTCATTGAACAATGAGGATGGTGTTCCCCCAAGGAAAGGGGGTTCCTCTAATAGCCCTGGTCAAAAATCCATGTAATAAAGTTAATAAAGAAAAATAAGATAAAGGTCATTGGACACATATTCCAAGTTGAATGTTGGGAAAAAACATAGTGTTGGGTATCACTTGTGACTAACTTATGGCTATGGATATTGACAAATGCAATGGAAAAGGAAAAGTGGCATTTATTGACTTTTTATTTATGAAATAAAGGGAAATAGGAGAAAAAGAAGGGGAAAGGACACATAATTGCATGTGAAGAAAATTGAAGGAAAAAGAGAGGAAAATGAAGAAAATAGAGGCCTGAATTGGTAAAAAGGCTTATGAGGATTAATTCACAACCTTTTTTCATTTTTAGCTTGTAGCTCTCTTCTACTCTCTCTCACACACTCTCTTGCACACTTAGAGTTTGTTGGTGCAATGTGGCATATTCTCGATTTGGAGGAAGAAGACAAGGAAAGGTGGGAAACCACAAGGGGGGTAGCAGAATC
Source organism: Pinus tabuliformis (assembly GCA_031772625.1). NCBI lineage: Eukaryota > Viridiplantae > Streptophyta > Pinopsida > Pinales > Pinaceae > Pinus > Pinus tabuliformis. The sequence continues at coordinate 776,925,413 of CM062812.1, read as the reverse complement.
AGCAACTACAACAGTTTTTCTTTGTAGGTACCGAGTGGCATGTATGGTTTCCTTGCCAGTTTTAGCATGCATGGCATATCCATGTGGTTAATTGGTTATGATCTATCATTGGCATGGAGGATTCCTTGGATTGATAGTGGTTTCTCCTAGCCTTGCCATTTCCTGGAGAGTCATGGTGTTGTGGGTTTTCCCATTTGCTTTAATATTGGTGCTCATGTTCCTTATGACTATGAATTAGTTACTAGTTCCTTGAGCCTTGACTGGACAAACACTATGGAAGCCTTAGAACAACATGGGTTAGGTTACTAGTCCTGGAAGCCTTGGTTGGACAAACACTCTGGAACCCTTAGTGGTTAAGTTACTAGTCTTGAGACTTGGTTAGATAAATGGTCTGGAGACCTGCGGAATATAGGGGTTGAGTTAGTAGTCCTAGAGCTAGGTTGGAACAAATTTTTTGGAGCCCTAGATAGCTTGGGTAGAGACTGATCTAGTGATGGTTAGTGAAGGTTAGTGATGTCTGATTGTGAGGTTCAAGCACTAGTTGAGTGATGAGGTGGTTTATCCTCTCAAATATATGGTTTGCTTTTGGTTTGTTTATTTCATGAGATCCCACATTCATGATTCAAATATTTCATAAGGGTGATTGGATGAAAGAGAGATTTGGTTTAGCCCACTCCATGGTCGGGTGGTACGTGGAAGTCCCTGACTTGGTTGGATTTTCATATTTTAATAAGAGCTCTTTTCCTTTTGTATCTCATGAGCATTTATAATAGTTATTATGTGACTTTGATGGATGTTCTATCATTATTATGATTATGGTTATATCCTAGTTGTAAGGATGATTTTATGACAAATTTTAGTTGTGGCTCTTAACATATTTTTATAAGAAAATGAATGGTTATTGAATGCATGTCCTAAGAGATGTTTTTGTAGCTATTATGAGGGGGAAATAAACCTTCCTACTGATTCTCAAATAAGTATGATACCTATATGTTCAATTATGTAATTATGACTTGTAAATTACATGTTTATGATGTGTTTAATGAAATGTTTGTCATGGTTAGAATGGGTGAGGTTAATTATATGATTAAGCTTTTAATTAAAGGATTTGTCTTTGTGTCATTTATCCTTTCTGAGAGTTTCATCGTGTTTTGGGTAAAGGAATAGATCCTAGCCCCAAAAAAATCACTCAGATTTTTGGGTCATTAGCACAAAACTAAGTAATTTAGTCTACCATTTTGGGAAGCAAGCTCATGGGAGCGACTAGAGGCTTACAATAGAGAAAATTTTAAGGATGAAAAATTATTTTGAATTTTAAAAACATTGGTGAATCTCACTACTCCCTAATATGCAAACTATAAAAATGTTTATTGAGTATTTGTAAAATTGCTAAAATTTATATTAATTCTCTATATACTTTCTTTATAATGTTGGAGATTTTTAAGATAAAATAATTTTATATCGTAAAATTTGGGCAAAGCAGTTGATCTAGATTTAAACAAGAATGTAGCAAATTATAGATATAACCATAAATGAAGATATGCATTATAAATAACACTTCCTTTAATTAATATCAAATAATGAAATATGCTTACAAACAGAATGGAAATGAGACTAGCTCAGGCGATGGTAGCTTATCTTTTAGAAGAGATGTGGTACCTACATGCCTCTAAACTGTGTTACAATGAGGCTCGAAGGCCTATTTATTTTTTAGAAACAATGGAAAAACCTAAAAATCCAAAAACCTAACCCTAGGAGATGATGTGCCAAACTATGGGCCCCGTTTGGGTAAATGGGTACATCAACTTCCCGGGGTCATAATTTTGGCATATGATCTTTGTTTGACATGCACAATACCTCATTAGAAATATCCATATGAGCACTACAACTTTCAAATCGCCAAGATTAGTGTATGTTCCATTTGGGCTGCTGTTTTCCCAAAAAACATCGTTGAGGGCCTCAAAATGGCTCCAGAAGTTTAGGACCCAAAAAGACTTCCAAAAATAGTAAATTGTGCTACAATTAAGGAAACTAAAAAAATAAAAGAGAGAGTTGTGGGGGTCCAAGTGGGATAGGCAGGTGGCCACCAATATCCACTTGGATCATTCCTCCCCCCCCTTAGGAAGAAATGGTCCCCATTGCATTGAGTGCCTCCATGAGATGGGGAAGCTTCTGATGAACTTGGTCCCTAGTGAGCTGTTCTACAATCTCTGACGTGTCCAGTAATGGTGGGAACCATGGTAGAGGGTAGTCCACATTGAAAACTCATTGCAAGCCAAGGAATGGGGGAATGTTGTGCTCAAAAGAATTGTTTTGCATAGCCTTGGTAATGGTTTAAGGACCATATCAAAGCGGTCTGATCTTCCGATGGGCTCTTGTAAGGCATTCTTTCTACAAATGAAACCAGACTTTTTTGCTCACTTGAAACTTGTGTGGCACCCGATGTTGATCATGTCACTTCTTGTACTTGGCATTTTATAGAATGGAGCAGTGATATATAGGCTCGTTGGGTAAAGGTTCTCTGGGAGTCAGCTCGAATGAATGCTTGAACTTACAGTGCAACGGTACCATTGTGGGTGAGGAGAAGACGTTCATGTATTATTTCATGACCTAATCCATCTGCTTCTATTTTCTGGAGGAACCATTCACAGGGGCCATGGAAGTGGCTACGATCTTCCCCTTACTTTCATAGTAAACAAGAAATAAAATGAATTTCCTAGTCTAGGAGATGATCTTACTGCATTTCTTAGCAGAGTTCAAAGAGGTGGCGATGGGTGGGACTACCTCCTGTATCATGTATAATGAATTACACAAAGGAATAATAACAGTGTGAGGCAATGACTCATACACAGCATGTCACTTCCACAAGCATGGTTGGCCTAATAATACATCACAAACATTAAGAGGTACAACATCACATAATACCTCATCGGTGAAGAGCTTGATGTTGTAATGAAGGCAACACTACTGTCAGACTCGGAGATCTCGTCCTTCGTGAAGCCACCTGATGTTGTATGGTTGTAGCTGTGGTATGGTCAATAGGCCTAGACACTTCACGACCTCTACAGAAATGAGGTTCTTTTAGCTGCCACTTTTTATAATGAATTGTAGCGGCGAACTCTTCACCCACATTTGTGAGTGTAAAATATGCCCCCCCTCCTCTGGATCTTTGGGTTCATTCTTCTAGATCGTGGTGGTGGCAATAGTGGCATTGGGCTCCACATCAATGATCTACTTCCCTTTGTAATTCTGCTTGTCGAGTTCTGCTTCCCTTCAACTCAGCCACCAGCAACTGCCTGGTCTGACACTCAATTGTGTTATGAGTTGGGTTCTTATGTAACTCACACCACTTTCCTATGTCCTTCTTTGACTTCATGTTGTTATTCTTTTCTTGTGGCTTTGATGTGTTGTCTTGGGTCACAACGCCTTGGATTTATCCTTGGTTATGTCATTTGGGGAAGCCTTTCCCTTGCTTTGGATTCATGGATCCAATGTCTCACTTCTAATGTCTAAACTTCTGCTCAATCTTCACAGTGTATCAGTACACCGTGGTAAGCGATGAGATGTCCAGGAACTCCATCTCGTCCTTGTCGCACCTGTGTAGGAATTCACGGTATTTGAGTATCAAATGCTTCTCAGAACCCTTGATACCCAACTTTATGAAAAGGATATGAAAAATGTTGGTAAACTCTGGCACGTCTTCGTTCGTTCCCTATCGTAGCATGGTCCAGTTTATGTATTTATCGTCATAGCTTCCGATAGGGTAGTACTGCTCCTTCATGGCATCTCAGGATGAAATCCAAGTGGGTGTGGCTAAAAAGAGTGATGTCGTGCTTTCATCATTTTGCTCGTAGTAGGTTTCGCACTAGTCCTTGACGTGGGGGCTAGCCTGGATAAGAACCAAAGTAATCTTTTCCGGCTGCAAAAATCATGAATAGAATAATACCCTTCTAGCAGATTTAACCATTTATCTACGACATCTACATCTATCTGACCCTCGAATATGGGGATTTCAAAGATAACTTATACCTTAGAGGCTGTGTCATTTCCAAAGTAGCAGCTGGAAGTAGATGCGTCGCCCCTGGGTAGCTCTTGAAGGATCTGGGAAAAGTTGTCCATCATAATGTTCCTTTGTCACTCGAGTGCTTCTTCGAGCAAGATTTTGATAGGATCTCCTGCCCCTTCATCTTTCATTTCTTCCACCATGGGAGGCCATCGGGATTTTCGAGGATGGGCTTGCAAAGGTTTGACCAGTTCAAGCCCTATCTCCTTATATCCCGACTTCGTTGGGGACATGCAAAGAAAAACAGAGAAAGAGCAGACTGCTCTGATACCACTAATCAATATTTAAACAAGAATGCAAAAAATTACAGATATAACCATAAATACAGAGATGCAATAGAAATAACACTTCCTTTCATTAATAGCAAATAATGAATTATGCTTACAAAAAGAATGGAAATGAAACTAGCTCAGGCGATCGTAGCTTAGCTCTTAGAAGACATGTGGGGGCTACATGCCTCTGAACTGTGCTACAATGTGAGTCGAAGGCCTATTTATTGTTGAGAAACAATGGAAAACCCTAAACATCCAAAAACCTAACCTTAGGTGATGAAGTCCCAAGCTATGGGCCCGTTTGGGTAAATTGATACATCAACTTCCCAGGGTTGTGATTTTGGCATATGATATATGTTTGATGCCCACAATACCTTGGTAGAAATATCTATCTAAGGACTACAACTTTTGAATGGGCAATATCAGTCTGTTGCTATGTTGGCCTCCGTTTTCCCAAAACACATCATTTAGGGCCTGAAAATGGCTTCGGAAGTTTAAGACCCGACAAACTGCCAAAAATTCTATATTTTGCTACAATTAAGGAAATTGAAAAACTGAAAGCGATAGTTGTGGGGGTCCAAGTGGGCTTAGGACATCATGACCCAGGTTCAGAGTTAGTTGCACCAACCAAAATATTCCTAGACTACTAGTCCTTTCGGCAACAACCCGTGTAGCGTAGGATGCAGTCTCACACGAAGCAGTATGGGGGGATGCTAGAACCAAGTTTCTACATCTAGAGACTAGTGTGATGTAGTTTAGTGCCTAAGATCTTCCTTCACATAGGTCAATACTCTCATAAGGCACACTATTGTAACTCTATCAAAATGGCCTTTAGAACTTTGCAAAGGCCTACAATCAGTATTTGAGGACCTTTAATAGTTAATATATCCACTTACGCACATTGAAAAGAAGTCCTAAACTAGGGTGCAGGCAGATTTAATTAAGTTATTCATAAACATCAGAGAATGCATCAGAGTCTTCATAAAATTACATAAAAATTCTTGTGTACATCATTTAGCAGTTATTCAATAGATTTGAGCAACGTTCTATCAATGTTCCATAAAACGCATTATTCATAGGCAACATATATCATTAACAGAAATAGAGATAAAACATATATACATGGGAATTCTTTGGTAACTTTCTTTATTGATCTTCAGTTTATATTTACAAACTCAAAACTACCATGCACACTCCACTGTAATGTCTACCTAGGCCTTTGTGCACTCAACTTGTAGATCCTTCCTTCTCATATCTGACCTACTTCCTCTTTCTATCACTTCTCTTCTATCTGTCTATAACATCCAATGTATGCCTTAGACTCCACAAGACACACCTATTGATAGCATTTTTCATACAATCCCATGGTCCAGGGACCATGTTTGGATCTCAAAATCGACTCAAACTTTACATAAACAAGGCACTGAAACCCCTTTGACTCCTAATCATCTACATGCCTTGGATCAAAAAATCATGGACACTTTTCATTTATTACAAAAATATGTCAAAACATGGGTTAGCTTATCCCAAAAACTAACCCAAGGGAACCCATCCCAATAGGCCCCCAACACAAAGATGGTGACACACCCTCGAGTTATTGAGTTGGTGCTGCAATCTTGCTACGAATATCCCCCCAGCTCCACCTGGATCACTATGACTTTGGCAGTGCTCTGATTTGCTACCTGATTGACTTCCTTAACCAATTTATCTATAGTTTGTCCTTTTGTGGCTAGCCTCGTCATATATTGTGTCTGTTGCAACCCCTTTAGCTTATCCTGAATAGTAGTCGTGACTTGATAAGCCTTCTCTAACCAAGGTTGCAACCTAGCCTTATGTAAGGCCTCCTTCTTCTGTGCTTCCTCTACCTGCGTTAGGAGCTACTTCCCCACCTGTAATTTTGCAAGGCACTACGCTAGTGCTATGGAGTTTACGGTTGCCCTGACTTCATCATAATGTAATTGCAGCTCCCTAACCTCAGTGTTTAATGTCTGCAGGTTTAGATCCTCCTCCAGGCTGGTCACTAACTCCATTTTTTGCTCGAATAATCTTGTGCAGTTAGAAACTGTGGTGGCCTAAGTTGCCATTCCTTCTTTCATCATGGCTCTGTGTTGCTCCTGGACCTCAAGTGGAGTGATGGGCTGCAACTTTAACTACAGCTTGGTGATCTTCATGTTGAGTTCAAACTGAACTTGGCCAACCTCTGCTTTAGCTTCATGCACCCCAACAACTAGTTTTATGATCTTTGCTTTTGGTTGTGCATCCTCGGGGATATGAAGCTCAGGCACTGTCTTGCATGCCTCTGTGACTGCTAACTCTAGTTGTGAACTCTACACTTGTAGCACCTCCTTTTCCTTGAAAGCCTACATCTTCTTAGTGAACATCTACTCATTTTTTACTCTGTATTCGCTGATGAGGTTGAGGGTACACTGCTCTGGGGCTCTCAATTCATCTTCCACCCCTAGATGAAGTGCATCAATGGTCTAATTGGAGCTCTCCACTCTATTTAATGCAATTTTCTTAATCATGTTGAGTATGTTACGATCATCACTGGTTTCTGCATGAAGGGACCCATCTATCAATTCTATAATTCTGAGGTCAAGGGTTCCTACCAACTCCATTTCTTGGCTTGTCCCAGGTGCCAAGCTCTATTGCTCCACACTCACCTGTATGGTGCCCACTTATTTTATGCTTGCTTGGATCTACAACTCGTGCAGATCCTTTTGGAAACTCCCCAACGTTTGCATATATTGTTTCTCAAACTGCTGCAACACTTCGGTGGTCGTAACCCTGATTTTAGCCCCAGTCTCATCAAGATTGTACTCCATCAAGACTATGGGATCACCTTGCGACTTATCCAATTTTTTCTTCTTCCTTGTACCTCCCTATTACTCCTTTCCATGTCTCATCAACATAAATGGGGTGCTTCGCCCCTCATCTCCTCTACTGCCTTGCCCTAAAATTTCTTCCTCCTCTGTCTCTGGAAAAGGTTACCTTATCTATTCCTGTTCTGCCTGCTCATGAGTAGCGCGCTCTTGCTCCACCCAAGCCTTCTCTGCAACTTCCTTATTTTTCTACTCTGCAAGTGTATGCACAAATTTCTTAGCTACCTCCTTCCTCTTTTGTGTAGTAGAACTTCCCATGCCCTTGCTTGTTCCAGCATCTAAGTCTAAGGGGTATGCCACTTTGCAGGCCATCTCACTACAACCTCCTGCACACCTATTTCCATCACCAAATATGGCAATTCATGCCATTTCTGTTGTGGATCCTTTTGTGCTTGAATGTAGACTCTCTAGAAGTCAGCCTTGAATGTCATGTAGGCTGACAGCTACCTGTACAAGGTTGGGGAAAACGTCAAACACTAGTTAATGGCCATGCAGAGACTCAATATCATAAGGACCCAAAATATTTTCATTTGTGTGATCTGCGGGGTCCTTTGTAGCCCATAAAGAAGCAAATTTCATGGCGTTCAACAATCCTTTCGCAAGGAGAGGATGCTGGCTGTCCTACATCAATTACCATGTGACAAGTACAATGGAAAAAAAACCAAGTGTAGTGAAACAACTTGGTTTCTTCTAGGGCTTCATAACAGTTTTTGAGGAACTCCTAGCAGATGTATCTGGTCCAACTGAACTGTATGCCCTTCATGCATTGTGCAACCATGGAAACTACAAGTGCCATAACTTCATCCATGTGATATTTCCTCATCACCTTCCCTACTAATATTTGGGTGGCCAATTGAACTGCCAGATCTGTGATAGAGAGGATTGAATACCCTCGCGACTTCTTCATAAGGCCATAATCTCTCTTCATTCTTTCTGTAAGGTCATTTTCCCCCATCTTTCCACAAAAATCCTTAGCCAGGTTCAAACCTTCATACGACAGGTGAAAAATTCTGTGAATTAACATGTCTGTAATGGGTATAGGCCTTCCTAGCCATAGACACCCATCTTGCATAAATGTGAGCAGGTAGTGCACAAAGATTGTGTTAATGGGGGTGCGGTAATAATAGGGCACCCACAACAGATTGAGTAACCCTGAGTTCTCCACACCACAAACCTATTCCTTTATTTCTAATTTAGTAATGCCTGACTCTGCATAGTAGACGCGCCTCATGTACTTATATGTCATTAAGTGTGGAAACCTAGAATGATCTACGAGGTCCCAATCCTCCATTTTCAACAGCTGGATCTGGATGAACCATAGACCTTCAAAGGGAACTTGCTTAGGTATCACGGGTGTGGAAATGGTAAACTTCTCTAAATCTGGGTCCTTTGTGATCTTTGCCCTTCCCTTCTGCTGGGATATATTCAGGTAGCTTTGTTATAGGTTACACTCCTTCAACGTCAATATCTTCCATTCCCTGGCCTTCTTCCACCTCTAGGTCCAAGACATTCTCTAGTTGCTTGTAATTGTCTTGTTTTTCTTGTGTTGTATAATTCTTTCTTGGTGATTCTTGCACTAGTACTGGCTTTTTCTTATTTTCCTGATTTATCATGGTTATTTGGGTTTCTCTCGCAGGGGTAGGCTTCAGCCTAGATGACCTCGGCATTGTAGGAACAGAAGCCAGAGCTTCCATACTTACCACTTCCAGTGTAGATCCTTCAGAGGCAACATCACCATCGGTACTAATGGTTTCTGTAGGGCTTGGCTCAATCATTTTCTCTAGAATGAACTTCTAATTTAGCTCAGAGAACTTAGTGAATGTAGGGCTCATGACTAAATCGTCCCAATATGACCTGTTCATAGGTGACAGATAGCAAATCTCACTAGAAATTCTTAAAGTGGAAAGTGTTCTCTATTAGACTGACTCGCATAATTTAGAGGACTTTTTGAATTGAAATCTTACTGTTCCCCCAAAATTCTGACAATTAGTGTTTTTTTGGTAGTAGATCTTCAAATATTTTTGCCTTAAATGTCACCAGCCCGCTCCTCTTAACCATATTTTGGCTGTCAAGTCATGAACAGTGACTCCAATAGTCACTTTTCTACTGTGCTGCGTAGCACCTCCCTTCAGGGTGCAACTTCCTAGGTTGCAACTTCATTATTTTCCACACTGCCCACTTGCTGCGTAGTCCTCTAGACCTGGAAGTGTAGTTTATAGTCCTACACTCCCTTGCAACTTCCTTGAGCGCTAAGACTATCTTGTCACCATATAGTCGTTATGGAGGATCCCCTGTATACATCTTCAATCAGCTCCCATTCACTATTCTTAGAAAAGGTTCTCCATTCAGTTTTGCAAGATGAACAATGCCTCTGTTTTAACTTCTTTGGTAAAATATGGTCCTAGCTAATGCATCTGGAATTTCCCCGGAAACTTCATGAATTTACTATCATATAACAGGACAAGATCATTTACCTTGAACGTGCGTATCTTGATGTGGTGATCGTGCTATGATTTTTCATGTTCCTTTTGTACTTGCTGATGAAATCCTGCCAAACATCAATATTTTTTGAGCTCCATTAGCTACACGAGCTGTCCTTCCAAGGCCTCATGATCCACCATAGATGTGAGAGATGCTATGCACATACTAGGCACAGTATACTCCATTGGCATTACAACTTCGACAACATATACCAATTTGAATGACATTTGTCTTGTTAGCTTCTTGCAAGTAGTCTTATAAGCCCATAGTAAGCAGGTAAGCGTACATCCCAATCATTTCACTACGTGTTGCAGATCTTCGTTAGCACGTTCTCCAAAATCTTGTTGAAGGCTTCAATAGTTCCATTGGCCTGTGGGTGATACGGTGTACTCTTCTGATGGTAGACCTGGAATTCTTTTGTCAACGCATTGATTGTTTCTTTCAGAAAGTGTGTACATTTGTCACTCATTAACACTTTTGGGAAGCCAAATGTAGTTAATACATACTCAAACAAAAACTTTGCTATTGTGGCCCATGTACAATCCTTAACTGGTTGTTCTTCTGCCCATCTAGTTAGATATTCTTTCGCGGTGATGATATAGCGCACACCAGTTTTCTTCCCTAGGGGCTGAATTGGTCCAACGAAATCATTTTTCAAATGGATACAAAGATACTTGAGCTTGTAATGGCAATTCATCCCTTCGCGATGGTCTTCCAGTTCTTTGACATGCATCGCATGCCTTATAATACGTCTTGGAATCCTTCTGCAGCATTAGCCACCATAAACCTACGCACAAAATCTTCTGCGAAGTCACCTTTCCTACATAATTACCTCCTGCAGCCCCTCCATGAGCTTTGAGGAGAATTCTATCCCTCTCAACATATGGCAAATATTCTTGCAATATTTCATCAGCACCCATCTTATAGAAATGTCCCGCAATAACTAAAAAATTTGTTGTGCGCACTACTAGTTCCTTCTTTTGCTAACTTGTATACCCTTCTTGTGCTATCATCGTAGTCAAGAAGTGAATAATATCTACAAAATTATTATCCACTACGTGCAACCCTTCCTCCCCATTATTGGGTTCTTCTCCTATTTTTATTTGCGATAGATGGTTAGGCCCTGCATTTCACCTCCCTGGTTTTACAATTACTTCAATGCCATACTCCTAGCATAGTAGAAACCATCTACAGATCTTCCCCCCAAACACAGGCTCGTTGACCAGGTATTTCAAGGCAGAATGATCTGTGCACATTTTGAAATGTCCACCTAATGTATAGTGCCTGAACTTCTGCAGTGTGTACACCATGGCTAGTCCTTCACACTCAGTAGTTGAGTAATTTTTCTCAGCCTTCAATAATTTCCTACTCGCGAAGGCTATAGGATGGTCCATTTCTCCTTCACTGACTTGCGTTAACATGAAACCCAACACAATACAGGAGGCATCCACATGTACGTGAAACTACTTTTTCCAATCAGGGAATATCAACATCAGCGTGGTGACCATCTTTTCTTTCAATACATCTAATTTTTGTTGACATTCTTCATCCCAATAGAATGTTGCATCCTTCTTGAGAATTTTCTCGATAGGCACAGTAATTTGAGCATATGCTTTGATAAATTTTCTATAATACCCCGTTTCTCCCAATGTCGCATGCAATTGCTTAACATTCCTTGGGGCCTCCAGATTTTCAATTACTGCAATCTTCATAGGGTCCACCATCAATCCTCGCTTGCAAATCACATGATCCAACAATATCTTGAAAGGAACATAGAATATGCATTTCTTCAGGTTCAGCATGATGTGGTATCTACAACATGTATCCAACATTAGTTGTAGACTTGTTACATGGCACTTTACTAATCCTAACAATGTCAAGTCATCAAAGTATACTTCTAGAAACTTATAAATGAACTCATTGAACGTTGCGATGACTACGTGTGAAAATATCACTGGCACATTCTTGAGTCTAAATGGCAACACAATGTATTGAAAACAACCTCATTCTATCATGAAGGTCATTTTCCTCCTATCTTCGGGCATGATCTTAATTTAATGATACCCTGAAAACTCGTTAGTGAACGAGTAGGCCTTCTTCGTTCCAACATTGTCTAATAATTCATCCATAAACAACGTTAAGAATGGATCATGGACACACACATCCTTAAGCTTTAGCAAATCTACACAAATATTTATCTCACCCTTCTGTTTCTTTTCCTAAACCACCATCCGGCTCACCCAATCAGATTCTTCAACTAGTTCTATGATGCTTGCTTTCAACATCTTATCCAACTCTAGGCAAACCTTTTCCTTATATTTAGGATTAAGGTAATACATCCTCTGTTTAATAGGCTTGACATCCAGCTTCAGACTAGTTTTCATAATGCCCATATATCCTACTATGCCCTTCAAATCCAAAAACTTGCTAGGGAAAAGTTCTTGATATTCGCAGAGTAACTCAACAACTTTATCCACAGTAGCGTTATCCCAATAATCTCCAATATTTGAAAACTTTGGCTCTACTTCAGTGCCAATGTTTACTTGCTTTGCTTTCAATGGCACATTGATCTCTTCATTGTCTATTTCTTGACCCTCGACTTCACTATGCCCTTCTTCCTCCAGAATATTAATGCTTCTTGGATCATTTTCCTCCTCTTCAACGCTCACATTATAGCATTCAAGAACATGGTGTAGCTGGGTGCTCCAATCTGGTTGGACCCATTCCATAGGTACTTGCGGCATTCTAAAGATAATTGATTTAATCTCCTATAAGGCTTTATCGATGCTTGTGAAGCCATCCTTGAAGCTAAAGGTCAATAAGAACCCTTCCCTTAATATATCCCACTCTACGATGTCATGGAGGAGCTCCGTTTCTAGATACCAGTTCATGGGAATTGTATCCAAAGTATGGAAAAATATGTGTACCCACTCTAACTTTGGCATCATTCCCCAATCTTTAGTCCATTTTTCTAAGTGGTCACATGGATCATCCTTCGCACTATATTTCTTAGTAATTCTAGTGTTAGGACACCCAAACGACAACCTCATCATTCTTCTGTGATCTCGCCATCCATCAAAGCTATCCTTGTGTGTACCCCACCATCGTGCATGTGTAGTGCACAGTGCCAAATCTAATGCTTCGAAGTGATTATCCTTAGGGATTTCATGCTCAAATGCATCCAAAAACTTCTCTACGTCAGTTAACCCATCATAATAGGGTAAGTTCCTTACCTCCAACAAAACACAGCGCATCAACTTCATCATCATATTGCATCACAGTGTGGATACTTCATGCAATCAATTCTGCCAATGTTCCAACTCTTCGTTTGAATCAGAGCTAGAGGAACTCTCCCAGTCCTATGAAATCCATCTATATACTGTCAGATTGATCTAGTCCTATTCTTGTGCTATTATTTTGTAGATTTGATCCAGTTCATCCTCACTTTCTTCATAATCACAGACTAGTTCAGTGTAGCATGCCTCTTCTACAGGGTTCACCGGTACTACAACACAAAGTGATTTCCTTTAAAATGACATTATCCTCTTCTTCAAATTGATGACTTGTTGAGAGGCCCAAAATCGGGTCAACAACAAGGGGGATACCCACCCGGTCCGGAACCTGGTTGGTGGCTCCTTACCCGTTTGGTGTAGCGGGTCCGACTGGGGATGATGGGACCAGCTTCCCAATTTAAAAGGATGTGTGTGTGTGTGTAGATTTTTGATGATGTTAATCTAAAGGTAATTTCAAGCTAATCTAATTCTAAACTCTAAACTGACTCTATGCTACTGTAATCTAACAAAAACAACACATCTAATCTATACTAACCCGGGGGAGGATTATTTCTTCATGTGATCTAAAAAGATTTCATACAATAACTGGTAATAAAGATCATTCAGCTATCATAAGAATATAAATCAAATTAAGATAAACCATTATGCATAAGAAGTTAGGCAAAACAGTTGTGAACAGCATATCGCATGATAAGTTATTCATATGTTAAGCACAAACAAATGATTCCACCGTACAAAAGTGCCAAATGGTAATCCAGACATTCATACATCAACATATAAACAAATCAGCTGTATATCGCTCTGAGAATATGAGCAGAAATTAATCAAGAGATAAAAGTACCATTTATGACTGATTTTCACTCACAAACTTTAAGCAATAACGATTTATCTCTACTTACTTCTAACATCTACTAAGAGTACAGAAGTGCAACATCAGTAGCAGACATTAAAATGCAAACATAAATAAATCTCGATCCATCCATTCACCAAAAACCACCTCCGAGGGTGCAAAAGTGCATGTTCTGAGGACAAGTTTTTTGACAATTTTCCGGACCCTTCTCCAAATGCCATGAGAAGGGTTAAACACTACTAACTAACTAATCTTAATTACACAAATTTAGGGAATGGCTTCAAATGACCGCCCTTTTACTAAAGCAAATTTATTTCTAAAAATTGAATCTAATTTCTAACCGTTTCTGTATCTGCTCCTTAGTGCTGTAAGCAATGTGAGGTTCGCCTGGAAAGAGTCGGCTGGTTGTCTTTTCCTTTTTCTCGGGCGATAAAAGTAGAAATAACAAAAGCTGGCACCTCTTTCTGACAAACTAGAAGATATTTTTGAAAATCTTCCTCTGGCTGGGTGTATTTGCTGTGTGTATACTTAGTATAACCCAGATTTCTTTCAAACTGATTGTGCTGTTGCTATTTCGGTTTCCGGCCGTGTGAATGACTCAATGAGTTAGGGATTTTGTTGCCTGAACAATCTTACATATTGAAAATTGCTTCCATTCTTTGTTCCAGGCTTTTCTGAAGCATCATCCCTTTTTAGCGTTTTTCTTTTTGCTTTATCCAATCTGAGCTTCAGGATCTTTTGCAAACATGCTGCTTTTGTGCGCCTTTGACTCTGAGTCTTGGATAGTCTATTTTCATCAATGTCTGTGGAGTGATAATCTGGAATCCGCAGCTCTACTGCATGCGGCATTCATTTGCGAAGGCATCTCCTCTCTGTTCTTCAAGTATTGGCGCTTTCCCCTTTTCCTTAGATGTTTCCTGCATATAGATTTATATTAGTTACTGCCTTACAGTTTACGCAAAGGAAAAGAGACATGACGAAAAGATTGACATGAAAGATTTAAACTCTAATGAATGCATAATGATGACACTCATAATGACTTGACTCTTCGAAAAACGCAACACGATCATCTTTGGGTACTCAGGCGTGCAATCATTAATTTCCCTTAAGGTGCGCGCTCGATTTTGGGTTTACAGATCATGCCGAAGAAACTTTGCGATGAGTGGTTTCTGCGATTCGTATCGCAGTAATTAATAGTCTCATTCGTAGCAGATCGCAAATCGCAAAATCGCAGTTTGTAAGATCGCAGATCGCAAATCGCGATATCGCAATTTTCATTTGCTCATTGTGTGCTGCTTAGGCGACGTTGCGAGATGCGATGTCGTATATCGGCCATCGGCGATTCCTTAGGTTTTTCTTTTTAAGGGCGCTTTCAGAATATGCGATGCGATGAATGTCGCATCGCTTCACTTTCTCTTTGCGATGCGATATAGCTTTTAGGGAGTTAAATACAAAAAATTTGATAAAAATATTTTTGAGATTTTTTGTTAAGGGTCCCCCTTTGCTTGATATTATTGCTAATACTAAACAAAGAGGGGGGTTGTTGGTGACCACAACAATGGTGATTCACTGTGAAGAATCAGTTATCTCTGCTTTTCTATTGACATTTCCACTTCTGAAACAGAAAAATTTTCATATGTCTAAATTTTGTTATGGACAGATAGAGTAGATTACCCCTCATCCTGTCAATGATACTTTGTTTCAACCTTTCTTTTTGTCCAATTGTCTGCTTCCCTAGGCTTAGTTCTTGCATTCATACCAAACATTACTCGGTCCTTTTTTAAAGATAAAATAAGGTCTTCTCTGCGTACTGGCTTTAAAATATGCTCATTTGTCATAGGTAGAGCCTCTGCTGCCCGCAAGCGTCCATAGCCTCGACAGGGTTACCATGTTATCCAGCAATGATCCTTTTTCCTGCTTGAGGTTATTTACAACACTTCAGAGAAAAATCCTTTTTGACACTTTTTCTTTTTTTATTCTCTAAAGAACAATGTCTTGGTTTGGTGGCCAAATTATGACACAGTCATTCACTTGATTTACACTTTTGCTGAACAAGCTGGCTTGTGATGAGACCCCTTGTCTTTTGATTGCAACAATCTTGAGTCGTTACCCTATTTTGATAGACAGTTTTGGCAAAGTCAGCAAGTTATAATATCTGTGATCATGATAAGCCGGCTCGTGATGAGACCTCTTATTCTTTGAGATATAGTGTTTTCTCGGATTGTTTCTCTGAATGCTGCGGTTTTCTTTTGCAGGGAGGAAGTCATTGTTTTTCCTTAAGAAAGCTCTGGACGACAATAATAGAGTTTGAAAACAACAACTTTACAGAGAATATTTACTTTATTATCGATGATACCTTTCATTGTGCTGACATAAAACAATTTTTTACCAAAGGTTGCTATCATCAAAGTCTTTTGAAAGGTTGAAACCAATATCATTATTCAGGCTAAAGTTAACTCTATTTGTCAATAATAAAAATCAGATTTTTCGAAAAGCTTTGCTATTTGTACAAGTGAAATCCAAATCTGATAGAGAGTTAGTGTGCTCTTTCATGAATCCTTTTCAATTATCATTTACAACCGATTTTATTTATAAGAAAGAGAAAAACAAAATAAAAGAAACTAAAACTATCCTACAAAAATAGAAGAATGATTTTCTTATGGAAAATACATTTTAAGAATATGTCCATTTACAGGCAAAGAATCTCTTCTACCTGCCAAATCCTGCAACACAAACGTCGATGGGCCTATGACTTCTACAATCTGAAAAGGACCGAGCCATAGCTTCTGAAATTTCGTATGCTTGCCCTTTTCTTCATGAGCCTTATCCCATTTCAAAACTAAATCTCCCATATGAAAGTTCTTTCTGGTTATGATGTTTGAGTCAAAAGAGGATTTTATTAGCGCTTGGTGGTGAGCATGGGTTTTCTTAGCTTGTTCTCGCTGTTCTTCTAGTCTGATTATCTCCATTTGTCTCAATTGCAAAGAGGAAGTAGATACTTCATCGATGTGTTGTACTAAAGACAAAGAGGGAATGACTAAGTGGGTAGGAAGAACCATTTCTTTCCCATAAACTAAATTAAAGGGAGAAGTGCCGATCGAAGCTTTTTTCGTAATTCTGTCTGCCCATAAAGCATTAACCAGCGCTTTGTGCCAATTCTTTTGGTTTTGGTAAACTGTTCTTTTAATAATCCTGATTAGGTTTTTGTTTGTTGATTCAGCCAACCCGTTACCTTGCGGATAGTAGTTGGCAGAATACTTCAGCTTGAATCCTCTTTTAAGTGCAAAATCAGTCATTGCATTTCCAGAAAAGTATGATGCATTATCAAACATTAAGGCCGTTGGCAACCCAAACCTAGTGATGATAAATTGATCTATGAATTCAATAATGTTTTCAGAATTAACTGTCTTGAGAGGAACTGCTTCTACCCATTTAGTAAAATAATCTGTTGCCATGAGGATATACCTATGATGCCTAGAAGAGTGAGGAACGATCTCACCTATTATGTCCAAGTCCCATTGGCTGAATCGTTGCTCGATGTTAACCGGCTGTAGTGGCATGGATGATTTCTTTTGTTTCCCCGCAGCAGTCTGGCAGATTTGGCATTTCCTTACGTAATTGTATGAGTCTTTGAACAGCGTGGGCCAATAATATCCTGCACGTAAGATCTTATGCGCAGTAGTCTCTCCAGCATAGTGTCCACCTGCTGGTCCATCGTGGAGTTCCTGCAAAACCTTTTCAGCTTCAGTTTTCTCAAGACACCTAAGAAGTACAGAATCGTAATTCCTTTTAAACAGAACATCATTTATGAGCTGGTATTGTTTAGCTTTCAATCTTAGAGCTCTTTTCTTGGTGTGATCCAAGTGTGATGGAGCATACCCGTTCTTAAGATAATAAATGGTGTCTGCATATAATGATTCTGCATCGTTTAGGCTTACCTCATATGTATGTACCTCTTCGGATGATTTCTCAGGAATTTGCGATGCTCCAGCTAACATCTTGCAGAAGCCTTGACCTCTTACGATGTTTGCTGGTTTGATCTCAAGATCGTATTCTTGTAAAGCGGTAATCCAATTCGCCCTCTTTTCGCCCACATCCTTCTGTACCAACAAGTTTCTTACCGCTGGAAACGGTACGACGACTTTGGTATGGGCTTTAAGTAAGAAAGGTCTGAAATATTTGATCACTTTGAAAACAGCATATGCTTGTTTCTCCACATCTGAATAATTGAGCTCAGCACCTTGTAAGTTCGAGCTAAAGAATGCGATTGGAGCTTCCACCTTTTCTTGATTTGCTTGAGTTAAAATCGCGGCATAAGATTTCTCTGAGGCAAAAGTATATAAGATAAAGGATTCTGAAAAATTTGGGGTAGCTAAAGATGGAGCGTTGATGATAGCTTGTTTGATCAAGTTGAATGCTTCGTGCTCATCTATGCCCCATTTAAAATTTGAATTCTTTTTTATCATATTTTGTAAAGGAGAAATAATACGTGAAAAATATGGGACAAATCTTTTTACAAAATTGATTTGTCCAAGGAAAGATTGCATGGCCTTTTTGTTATGGGGTATGGATATTTCGGAAATTTCTTTGATTCTGTCAGGTTCAATGTGAATACCAGATTTCGACACTATGAATCCGAGCAATTTCCCTTCACTTAATGCGAAAAAAGATTTCTTTGGGTTAAGTGAAATTCCATACTTTAAACATCTTTGAAAGATTTGTTTCAAGTCTTTGAGATGGTTGCTTCACTTCTTGGAGTACACTGTTATATCATCCAGGTAAATCACTACCGATTTATTGACTAAACCTTTAAATGCGATGTCCATGGCTCTCTGAAAGGTAGCGCCGACATTGATCAGACCAAATGGCATCTTCCGATATGCGTATGTGCCCCATTTGGTTCGGAATGTGGTTTTTAACTGATCATCGGGATGTACCAGCACTTGATTGTATCCTGAAAATCCATCCAGGAAAGACATTAATTCTGAGCCCGCTACTGCCTGTAGTATTTGCTCCATAGGTGGGAGGGGAAATTGTCTTTCTGACAGGCTTTGTTGAGATTCCGGAAATCAATACAGATTCGAATATCTCCGTTTTTCTTCCTAACGGGCACCATATTGGATACCCATTTGGAATGTCTGACGGGGAAAATTATTCTGGCTCTCAACAACTTATTTAGCTCAGTCTTTATCTGATTTTCTAAGTTGGGGTGGATTTTTCTGAGCTTCTGCTGGACAGGTTTTTCATTGTCAATCATAGGGATAGTGTGTTGAATGATAGAAGTGTTGTATGTTTTCAGCTCATCGTAATTCCATGCAAAAACGTTTTTGTATTGTCTCAGAAGACGGATATACGCTGATTTTTCTTCAGGGGCTAGGCCGTGGCCCAGATTAACGTTTTGCGGCTTCTGATCGGTTCCTAGGTTCACTAATTCATAATTCAGAGTTGAACTGTAGAGTTTAGAATTGGCAGACCGTTTAAACCGACTCTTCAAATCATATAAATCTTCTAACTTAACCACCGATTTAGGTAGAGCATTATCAGTGCTATTTTGTTGAATTTGGTGATCATGATGGTCTTCGTCAATTATTTGATTTGAGTAGGATCCTTCAGAAGTGAGGAAATTTACAATGTCAGGGTCGTCGTTGAATACTCTCCAGTTGGTGATGTTGTCAGGGATGGATGGTCTAAAAATTAGTTCTATTGAGAACCTATCGGGACTAAAATATTTGGAGGGAATAAGTCTAGAGGCTACGTTAGCTAACAGGTCTGCGCTCGCATTTTGGAGTCTTGGGATTGACAAAATATTGAATGCTATGAAATGTGAAGTCAGATCTTGTACTAAAGATTGATAGTGCTTTAAATGACTTGATAGGCAATGTATGGTGTTACATACCTGTTTGACGACAATTTCAGAATCTCCAAAGACTTGAAGATACTTAACATTCATCCCGATTGCTTTGTATAGGCCTTGCACCAGGGCTTCGTATTCCACTGTATTGTTTGTGCAATCGATCTCAAGTCTGCATGTGAGCATGGTCTTGTTTCCGTCTGGGCTAATCAGAACGCATCCTGCTCCTGCTCCCTTGTTAGATTTAGAGCCATCAAAATATAATTTCCAAAACAAAGATGTATTTACAGAGTTATCTAAAAATTTAAAACACTTTGAATCATCAGTTTGGGAAAAATTTTCAACTTGGGACAAAACTGAATCTTCTAAGTAAGGTGAGGTGTGAGCATTGAAATTGCCGAGGAAAGAATGTACTGAGTAATTGCCTATGATACTGCTGTTGTATGCTATTGCTTCGTTCTCTCCTTCCAATTCTGTCACTATGTACTTTTGGTGCAACTCTCGTTCAACCTTTATTTGATTGGGTTTACCGTTGTAGGGTAACCACATGTGCGACCAGTCGGTTGAGAAATATCCGTGGAGTTTTTCGGACCAATCCCTGCTAAGAATTAAACCATAGAATTCAGGGATATCAGCTACTAGAATGTCGATAACCTGACATACTTTCGGGTTAGACGACAGTCTTATGGTCACCTGGTTAAGTTCACCAATCACTTCGACTTGAGATCGATCAAGTTGAACTATGCGCACTGCGGATTTCTGAGGCTGAACATTCAATTTGGCACATATTGATCTGGGTAAAATATTCGTTGAAGCACCAGAATCAACCAAGCAATTGTGCACGTTTTTATTGAAAATTTCATAAGTGAGAAGAAAAGGAGGAGTATGAGATCTTGATCTTCCTCCAATCAAGGCAATGTCATTTGGATCAATCTTATTGATCATGTTGGTTGGAGGTCTTCCCATGCTGTGGGAAGCTACAGCTGTAGGTAAAGATGTAGTAGGCACGGCATGTAATTCTTTCATCATTATTTTCTGTTGATGTTTCAATTTGCTCAATTCGTAAAGAGTGATATTAGCCCTAGTCTTTTTCATGTCATCGATAATGTTATACTCCATTTCATCCGACACTATCAGTGTTCTTGATGGAGGTGCTTGATCTGATTGGGCTAGGCTAAATTGGGTCGCTCTAGCAGTTGTTTTCTTTGTTGCGACCTTATCTTTTGTTGCAGGGCTTGCGCCCTTCTGTTTAGGGGTAGTTTGGGGAGGATCAAGTTGATTTTTGCTTCGTGTGCTAACCGGAAATGCTTCTTGATCTTCTTCTTGTGGGAGGATGAAATCCCACATTCCTTGTAGTTCCACAACTTCTTCATCATCGGTCTGCACTTCAGTGGTATTCTCTTCTTCTTCTTCTTCTTCAGATTCGACATTTGAGACAGCATTTGGTGGTTTCATCTCCATGGGAAGATTTCTTTTAAAAGTTCTGTAGGGCTTTTTTGAAGAAGTTTCTGCTACTTTCTTTCTTATGTCAATCATCTCATTGGACATGGCCTTTAAAACTTTTTGTAATCCTTCCATATCGAAAGGATCTTTAGTTTGCTTCTTCTTGGTGTCTTCTTTGAAAGAGATTTTCTTAGATTTGCATTCTTCTATTGCGGATCTCTTTTCTAGGGCAAATACGCGTTTTTCTACTGCTAATGCCTCAGTCAAATTTTCAACTAAGGTCGTCTTGTTTGCCCTATCTACGAAGATGGCCAAGTTTGATGGTAAGGCCGTGATGTACCATTCACATCTTACTTCCTCGCTGGGTTGAGAAGCAGCGGGAATTTTGTTGAGGATCTTGTTGAACCGTAAATTGAAATCTTTAATGGGTTCTCTAGTCTCAGCTTTAAGATTAGATAGGTCATTGATCAATGTCGCTGTTGATCTGTCATCGCCAAACTTGGTGAGGAATTGACTTTGAAAAATGTCCCAACTTGTGATGGACCCGGAAGGTAACGAAAAGTACCATGACCCGGCTGTTCCTTGCATTGTATAAGGAAAACGCCGGACGACAGCATCTTTGTTGGTAACTCCATTGAGATTAACAGAAAGCATGAAATTATTGATATGCTCTTCAGCTAGCATGCCTGTTTCTGGATTGAACTTGGGTAGCCATTTCTTGGGATGGGCCGGTATTGGGCTCAGGGGTGGAGGCATCAAAACCGCCCCAGGATTGTTCCATGGAGACTGGGCCATCATTGAGCCGCTAGTTAATGAAAGTGCAGAAGACGGTCCCTGATGTTGAGAAGATGAAGATATTATGATCTTTGATGATTGAAGACGAAGGGTCGTGGAAGATGGATGAGTGATTTTGGATGAGGATGTGGGTGGTTGACTTCGCGGTGAGGGGGTTGAAATGGACGAAGTAGATGAAAGAGTCTCGCGGTTAGACTCTGGTGGTGTTTTCCTTGCTCTTTTCCTAGTAGGGAGAGGGAGTTCACTTGGTTGAATACCAAATTTTTCACTCTTCAATCTGCTCAGTGGATGAGCAGGATTGTACTGCGAATTCACGCTGCTGTGAGATTTATCAGGCCTCTGGGAAAAAATAGAGAATCCCTGGAGTTTACGAATCAAAGTTTGAATTTCAGGGGGTTCAATGATCAGTTGGTTTGATATATTAGGGTAGGTAGCAGCGGTAGATACTCGAGCGACTTCTAACTCCGGGTTTAACCGTATTGGAGAAGTCGGGGGAGTTGATGAGGGTGATTTACTCTCAGAATGGTATTCAGATTTTGACTTAGTTGCCATTCATAGTTCGTGCCCTCCTTCTAGCGCCAAATATGTTGAGAGGCCCAAAATCGGGTCAACAACAAGGGGGATACCCACCCGGTTCGGAACCTGGTTGGCGGCTCCTTGCCCGTTTGGTGTAGCGGGTCTGACTGGGGATGATGGGACCAGCTTCCCAATTTAAAAGGATGTGTGTGTGTGTGTAGATTTTTGATGATGCTAATCTAAAGGTAATTTCAAGCTAATCTAATTCTAAACTCTAAACTGACTCTATGCTACTGTAATCTAACAAAAACAACACATCTAATCTATACTAACCCGGGGTAGGATTCTTTCTTCATGCGATCTAAAAAGATTTCATACAATAACTGGTAATAAAGATCATTCAGCTATCATAAGAATATAAATCAAATTAAGATAAACCATTCTGCATAAGAAGTTAGGCAAAACAGTTGTGAACAACATATCGCATGATAAGTTATTCATATGTTAAGCACAAACAAATGATTCCACCGTACAAAAGTGCCAAATGGTAATCCAGACATTCATACATCAACATATAAACAAATCAGTTGTATATCGCTCTGAGAATATGAGCAGAAATTAATCAAGAGATAAAAGTACCATTTATGACTGATTTTCACTCACAAACTTCAAGCAATAACGATTTATCTCTACTTACTTCTAACATCTACTAAGAGTACAGAAGTGCAACATCAGTAGCAGACATTAAAATGCAAACATAAATAAATCTCGATCCATCCATTCACCAAAAACCACCTCCGAGGGTGCAAAAGTGCATGTTCTGAGGACGAGTTTTTTGACAAATTTCTGGACCCTTCTGCAAATGCCATGAGAAGGGTTAAATACTACTAACTAACTAATCGTAATTACACAAATTTAGGGAACGGCTTCAAATGACCTCCCTTTTACTAAAGAAAATTTATTTCTAAAAGTTGAATCTAATTTCTAACCGTTTCTGTATCTGCTCCTTAGTGCTGTAAGCAATGTGAGGTTCGCCTGGAAAGAGTTGGCTGGTTGTCTTTTCCTTTTGCTCGGGCGATAAAAGTAGAAATAACAAAAGCTGGCACCTCTTTCTGACAAACTAGAAGATATTTTTGAAAATCTTCCTCTGGCTGGGTGTATTTGCTGTGTGTATATTTAGTATAACCCAGATTTCTTTCAAACTGATTGTGCTGTTGCTATTTCGGTTTCCGGCCGTGTGAATGACTCAATGAGTTAGGGATTTCGTTGCCTGAACAATCTTACGTATTGAAAATTTCTTCCATTCTTTGTTCCAGGCTTTTCTGAAGCATCATCCCTTTTTAGCGTTTTTCTTTTTGCTTTATCCAATCTGAGCTTCAGGATCTTTTGCAAACATGCTGCTTTTGTGCGCCTTTGACTCTGAGTCTTGGATAGTCTATTTTCATCAGTGTCTGTGGAGTGATACTCTGGAATCCGCGGCTCTGCTGCATGCAGCATTCATTTGCGAAGGCATCTCCTCTCTGTTCTTCAAGTATTGATGCTTTCTACTTTTCCTTAGATGTTTCCTGCATATAGATTTATATTAGTTACTGCCTTACAGTTTACGGAAAGGAAAAGAGACATGACGAAAAGATTGACATGAAAGCTTTAAACTCTAATGAATGCATAATCATGACACTCATAATGACTTGACTCTTTGAAAAACGCAACACGATCATCTTTGGGTACTCAGGCATGCAATCATTAATTTTCCTTAAGGTGCGCGCTCGATTTTGGGTTTACAGATCATGCCGAAGAAACTTTGCGATGAGTGGTTTCTGTGATTCGTATCGCAGCAATTAATAGTCTCATTCGTAGCAGATCGCAAATCGCAAAATCGCAGTTTGTAAGATCGCAGATCGCAAATCGCGATATCGCAATTTTCATTTGCTCATTGTGTGCTGCTTAGGCGACGTTGCGATATGAGATGTCGTATATCAGCCATCGGCGATTCCTTAGGTTTTTCGTTTTAAGGGCGCTTTCAGAATATGCGATGCGATGAATGTCGCATCGCTTCATCGCAGCTTACTTACGCGCATAGGAAAAACGCTTCACTTTCTCTTTGCGATGCGATATAGCTTTTAGGGAGTTAAATACAAAAATTTTGATAAAAATATTTTTGAGATTTTTTGTTAAGGGTCCCCCTTTGCTTGATATTATTGCTAATACTAAACAAAGAGGGGGGTTGTTGGTGACCACAACATGACCCCATTCATATCAATGTCCCAGTGAATTCCAAGGAGTGTAGGGTATGGATTAGTGTCATCAATGATCTCTATCACCTCAAAGTTGGTCATCATGCTCACACCTTTGATATCAACGGTTACTCCATATAATCATCCCATAGGGATGATTTTCTACTAGTTTTCCATTATGAGCTCAATCGGAGACCACTGCAGTGTAGGTCTCCCCATTCTTTCCCATGTTTTCTTTGGTAGTATATTAACGTCAAATCCTAGATCCAATATGAACTGGTCCATCTCATAATCTCTTATCTATGCGGTGAGCCTCATCTCGCACCCCTTTCTTGCCTTATGTTTGCCAATTTTTCTGATCATCCAGTGTCCATCGGAGACCTTATCTTTGTTGGCGCATTTGTTTATTAATTCTTGCAGGTCATCCACAACTGTGATATTGCGCAGAAGCTTTATACAGGTCTCCAAAAATGTAGTGAGCACAGATGGGTAAACCTCTACAAGTGCGTTGGTGTCTTCCATCTTGTCCTGACTTCCTAAGGTGGATGCCTCAGGGAACATTTTCTTGGCCTCCATAAATGTTTCCTTCATGTGATTCAAATCAATCCCCACTTCCTTCGGTAGGTCTTTGCGGACCCATCCATCCTCCTGAGGTTGTTTACCTTTATCATCACTAGTCATTACTCCACTTCTAAGCACTATATTCACACATTGATCTTCCTCGTAGGGCTCAACTCTCATTATCTGTAGTTTTGGCATAGGCTTCTGAGTTTGTTCTTTGTTCTCTTGCATTTTAGCTACTAGCACTAGGCATTATTCTATGGTATGGACAAACTGGTTGCAGTATTGACAATATGGGCGTGCCTAATTCTGACACTCTTGTGCATAGTGACTTGGTGTTCTTTAGTTGTAATAGATAACCTAACCCTGGCCTCTACCAGGCTCTCCTTCTTCTTGACCCTATCCTCATCCTTGATAAGCTCCGCATGCTCCTTCATCGCCCTACTCTGGAGGTCGAGCTTTTGCTTGCATCTAGTCTATAGGTGTTCTCTCCATCATCATCTCATAGCTGTGACATTGGCAGTCATCATGGCCAACTTATTTGCAGAAGCTACATAACAACTGTTGGGGTGTCTAGATGAAGTTTTGAAGTAAATGACAATTATTTGTTGTGTGTTGTCCAGCAACCTGAAAAAATAGCGCACCATAGCACAACACCCACGCTTAGCCCCACTAGAGCTTCTAGCCTCAGGGGAATTTCTCCCCCTCATGTAATATGATTCAAGTACGTGGGATAATGGTCTTTATCGTGCCCCTGGCTCTTGCACTTTAGACACCAAACTTCAACATGCACCTCTTGTTCAGTCTCCTTGTCTTTCTTCAAACTCTACAATTCTATGCAAAGGCTCTATAACTGAGAGTGAATTTGTTGTAGCCCCAAGGTCGCACCCTGAATAGGAATTGCATGCCACCTCGTCCTGATTTCTAGGCCTTTTGCCTGAGTTCCTATCTTCTATTGCAATGTAGCAATCCTCAGGTGGGGTAGAAGCAAATCTATAAACCATTCATGATGCTGACCATCTGTGAGCTGCATGTTCGCTTGTCGAATTTGACATTTCAACCTTTGATCTAATTCCCAAGGCGTCTCATCAGCCCTCATCATGATTTCCTTAAATCCAACTACTGACTCTGAGTTAAACTTAGGCTTACTAAAATCCTTGTTTAAAGGAGGCTTAGTTTCTGCTAGTGGTGCCAGAGGATTATCAGAACAATACTTAATATACCGAGTCATCATGCGATCCTAAAGAGTGGTAACCGACTATGCCTTCCTTATATTATCATCAGTAATTTATTGCGTTGTTCAAACAAAATTCACAACAAACCATAACTTCTCTATATTTTGACTCCCTATGCCTTTGAAAATTGGTAGCTTCATAGTGTTTTCCATGTTGAATGGAGGTGCTAGAGGTGGAGGTGGAGGTGGAGTGGATGGATGATGTGTTCATGGAAAACCCTATGCTATCAGTTAGACGACACTCCGCGGTGAGGCCTGTACCGCTCCCTCATCATTGCTCGAAGGAGGTCTGATAAATGGGCTATATTCTGGACCTAATCTCTCTTGAACTCTAAAGATACTTTCACTTCACATAGCTCCAAACATCAATGAAATGGAATAACCCATTTTTCACGTAACAACATTCTAATCCAAGTACTCGAAGATCTTAAATATTTACCTCGTGATCCTTTGAATAATCACCACTCTACTTCGTTGTAGCTGATTGACGTATCAACTGCGAATTCTATAACAAATCCTCCCAGAATCTGATCAATCCAATCATCAACATCCCGGGCAATCTAGTTTTCAGAGGCTTCTAATCATCACACTAATTCAGGAGTCCACACTATAGGATTATCAAGATTCCACCTGCCTTGGCTGGCTATCAATTTAGCTAACCACTCATACAATTGAATGGAAAAAGTGAAGAAGAAGATCTCAGGTAATTCTGTATATAGATACCTGTTCAACCACTCTTCTTTTGATAGCTGTGGATTCATTTTTTCTTGCACCACAAACTCATGAATCTTTCGATCCAACCACTTTTCAATTTCTTTCTTGGTTGGATTCTAATGATGCGATGTCACACATCTCTTTCAAGAAGATACCAGTCCCGATAATGGAACCATTTGTTGGCTTAGGGTGTCCTAACACTGGTTTAGATTTAGTTGCACCGACCAACAAATCCCTACACTAGTGGCCCTTTCAGAAATAACCCACGTAGCGCAAGCTACAATCTCACCCAAAGCAGTATGGGGGGATGCTAGAACCAAGTTTCTGCATCTAGAGTCTAGTGTGATGTCTTTTAGTGCCTCAAATCTGCCTTTGCATAGATTG
The DNA here is from genome assembly GCA_031772625.1 of Pinus tabuliformis. Taxonomy (NCBI): domain Eukaryota; kingdom Viridiplantae; phylum Streptophyta; class Pinopsida; order Pinales; family Pinaceae; genus Pinus; species Pinus tabuliformis. Next base: position 776,897,840 of record CM062812.1, on the reverse strand, counting down.
ATACTCTCTTAGGGTACACTACTACAACTCTATCAAAATGGCCTTGAGACCTTGGTGAATGCATGCGATCATTATTTGCAGACCTTTACTAGTTAATCTATCCACTTATGTGCATCAAAAAGCGGTCCTAAATTAGGGTTCATGCAGATTTACTTAAGGTATTCGTAAACATCAAATAATGCATCAGAGTCTTTGTGAAATTACATAAACATGCTCGTGTACATCATTTAACACTTATTCAACAGATTCGTGTAACATTCAATCAATATTCCATAAAATGCATTATTCATAGGTGGCATATATCATTAACAGAAACAGAGATAAAACATATATACACAGGAATTCTTCAGTAACTTTCTTTATTGATCTTTAGTACAGATTTACAGACTCAAAACTACCATGCACACTCAGTTGCGGGGGTTCGTGCACTCAACTGTGGCATCTACCTAGGCCTTTATGCACTCAGCTACAAAGCCTTCCTTCTCCTATCTAACCTATTTCTTCTCACTATCACTTCTCTTATATTTTTCCATTACATCCAATGTATGCCTTAGACTCTCTAAGACACACCTATCTGTAGCCTTTTTCATACAATCGGTGGATCTCAAAACTGACTCAAATTTTACATAGAAAAATGTGCTAAAACCCCTTTGACTCTAAATCATCTATGCATTCCACATCCACAAATCGCAAAGACTTTACACTAATTAAAAAAATGTGTCAAAACTTGGGTTACCTTAACCCCAAAAATAAACCAAGGGACCCCATCGCAACAACCCCGTTTTGCCAAAAAACATCATTTAGGGCCTCAAAATGGCTCTGAAAGTTCACCACCCGAAAAACTGCCAACAATAGTAAATTTTGCTACAATTAAGGAAACTGAAAAATAGAAAGAGACAGTTGTGGGGGCCCAAGCGGGATAGGCAGGTGGCCATCAACATCCACCTGGATCAATGGTTTTATAAAAAATGGAAATTAGTGAATCTTATTTATGGAAAAATCATGGAAGATTAGCCCACCTACAAATATTAGCACTTAAAGTTTTCATGGGTGACCATCACTAGCTTGCATTATCAAGGGAGTGACTAGGAGTCTAGATCAATAAAAATTCAATTTAACTCAGGGCTTTGGGCACCTGTAGTGGTTGTTTGGCTCCTGAGGGTCTTGTATCTCCCAAGGAAGGTCAGTATGGTTTTAGTTTGTCAATTCAAATTCCTTAATTGTACTTAGGAGGTTGAGTCACATCATAGTAACTCCTCCTCACATATTTACCCTGACGGACCAATGAACTTGGGTAAGTGTGGGAAGATGGCGGTTACAATATAAAGGGACATTACTAACTATTTGTGGTAATTGACATGTTTAGCAAGATTTTGATGCCCTATAAAAAAAACCATCAATGAGCAAGAGGCAACAAACTTATTCTTTGGACAAGTTTGGGTGCACTTTGGGATATCAATGATCATCATTTCATATAGGGACATAAGATTTCTCAATGCATTTTAGAATATATTGTGGGAGAATTAGAACATGAAGTTAAATGGTATAAAGAATTCCATCCATATATACATGGGAAGGCACATGTAATGAATAGGACTTTGGTACAACTTATAATTAGTAACAACCAGAAGCATCCAAAGACTTTGGATGAAAATACGATATATATAGGGCTCTTATGACAAGGTAGTCCACACTTCTATTCGTTTGTCCCCATTCTAAATATGATTTGGATAGTTTCCACCTTTGCCTTAGGATATCACGTAAGGGTAGGAAGGAGGATGGAGGGATGATGTTATAAGGGATTCCTTAATGTTAAAATGATTTATTGATAAGATTAGGTAAATCCTTATACAGGTACCTGAGACACTAAATAAGTCATATGAAATACATAAGTTTAGGCATGATCAAAACAAAAAAAATAGTGTCTTCAGTGTGTGAGATACAATATGGTTATAGTTAACAATGAGAGGCCATAGGGTCATGGTAGTAAAATCAATGCTATACAATATTGTCATTTTGAGATACTTGAAAAAGTGGGAGATAACACATGTAGACTCAGTCTACCCCCATACATGCACATTATCCACTCATGAATGTAGAGAATATGAAACTATGTAATGTAGCTCCAATTTACTTAATCAAAAAAATTGATATGATTATTAACTCTAATTAATCTAATGTTTCAAAAAAATTGATATGATTATTAACTCTAATTAATCTAATGTTAGAATATGGTTGAAGGTTTATCTCTCCATTTCATAATCAGTTCATATTCCCATGCATAATTTCTTAAATGTTTCTCTATTGATAACATGGTCCTATAAGTTATGGTTCCTTTCAAGTTCATTTCTTTTCATTTCTGAAAATGTTTAATCATATGTATAAATTAGATTCAAACCTTTAGTCTTGGAAAATAAATCAACTAGACAATCTTTAAATATCGATAATATCTCTACCATGATATGTTATGGTTTCCCTTTGAAATAAAGAAATAGGTTTGGGGCTAAATCAACACTGCATCACCTTGCATTGAATTGAACTTGAGACATACTTAGAACTACTCATTCTTATGATTCAATTAAGCTGTCAAGCCAAAGCATTTTTTATATGAGCCCTCAACCATAGGCTTAGGTAGTTATACTAATATACCTTTTCTCTATTTAATATATAATTTTTTTAAGTTTCAACCTTTGTGAATTGAACAAACAACCTCTTGTTCACTAGTCAAATGCACAACTAATATGACATGGAATATTTCCTTGTATGTAATTCAAGTTATCAATATGTGGGTCTGTTATCGATGTGTCCAACATATATACCATGGTACTCATTGATCAATGGGATGAATTCATAGATGGCCATATCTCATATTTTTCAAGTATTTAAGAGTTTTTGTAGCCTTTGTAGATTTATGCATTGGCATTTAGTGATTTACAATCTATGATGTTATTAGAGACAAGGGGTCTAAGAATCCCTATGCTTGGTTGGAATCTTTCGATCCAACCACTTTTCAATTTCTTTCTTGGCTGGATTCCAGGGATGTGACATCACACATCTCTTTCAAGTAGATACTGATCTCGACAATGGAACCATTTGTTGGCTTAAGTGGTCTTGACCCAGGTTTAGAGTTAGTTGCACCAACCAACAAATCCCTACACTAGTGTCCCTTTTAGCAACAACGTGCATAGCGTAGGCTATAGTCTCACTCGAAGCAGTATGGGGGGATGCTAGAACCAAGTTTTTGCATGTAGAGACTAGTGTGATGTCTTTTAGCACATCAGATCTGCCTTCACGCAGCTCGATATTCTCTTAGGGCACATTGCTGCAACTCTGTCAAAATGGCCTTTAGACCTTCGTGAAGGCATATGATTGATCTTTGTGGACCTTTACTAGTTAATTTGTCCACTTACACACATCACAAAGCAGTCCTAAATTAGGGTTCATGTAGATTTACTTAAAGTATTCATAAACATCAAAGAATGCATCAGAGTCTTTGTGAAATTAAATAAAAATGGTTGCGTACATCATTTAATAGTTATTCAACATATTTTCGTCACATTCAATCAATATTCCATGAAACACATTATTCATAAGCAGCATATATCATTAGAGAAAACAAAAATAAAATAGATATACATAGGAATTCTTTGGTAAATTTCTTTATTGATCTTCAGTTCAGATTTACAGACTCAAAGCTACCTTGTGCACTTAGCTACAGTGGTCCACACACTTAGCTGTGACTTCTACCTAGGCCTCTTCGCACTCAATTGCAGAGCCTTCCTTCTCCTATCTGACCCACTTCTCCTCGCTACCACTTCTCTTCTATCTATCCATTACATCCAATGTATGACTTAGACTCCCTAGGACACACCTATCTATAGCCTTTTTCATAAAATTTTGTGCTCGACGAACCATGGGTGTATCTCAAAACTGACTAAAACTTTACATAAACAAGAAGCCAAAACCCCTTTGTCTCCTAATCATCTACGCGCTCCGCATCCAAAAATCGTGGATATTTTACATTAATTACAAAATATCTCGAAACTTGGGTTATCTTAACCCCAAAAATAACCTAGGGGACCCCATCCCAACAACCCCAGTTTCCCGAAAAGTATCTTTTAGGGCCTCAAAATGGTTATGAAATTTCACCACCCAAAAAACTGCCAAAAATAGTAAATTGTGCTACAATTAAGGAAAATGAAAAGCTGAAAGGGACAATTGTGGGGGTCTAAGTGGGACAGTCGGGTGGCCACTGACATCGACCTCGATCAACGGTTTTATAAAAATGGAAATTTTTGAATCTTATTTTGGGAAAAGTCATAGAAAATTAGCCCACCTACAAATATTAGCCTCTAAAAATTTTCATGCGTTACCATCACTAGCTTGCCTTGTCATGGGAGTGACTAGGAGTCTAGATCATTAAAAAGTCAAGTTAACTCAAGTTTTGCGCATCTGTAGTGGTTTTTTGGCTCCTGAGGGTCCTGTAGCTCTTGAGGAAGGTCAGTGTGGTTTTAATATGTCGATTCAACTTCCGTAATTGTACTAAGGAGGTTGAGTCACATCATAGTCACTCCTTGTCACATATCTACCCCAAGGAGGGTGGTTACAATATGAAGGGACATTACTAACTAGTCGTGGTAGTTGACATGTTTAGCAAGATGTTTGTTTGATACCCTGTAAAAAAACCATCAATGAGAAAGAGGCAGCGAACTTGTTCTCTGGACAATTTTGGGTGCACTTTGGGATACCGATAAGCATCATTTCATATAGGGACACAAGATTTCTCAATGAATTTTAGAATAAACTGTGGGAGAATATGGACATGAAGTTGAATGGGCATAAATAATTCCATCCATATATGGATGGGAAGGCACATGTAATGAATAGGACTTTGTTACAACTTGTAATTAGTAACAACCAGAAGCATCCAAAGACTTCGGATGAAAATATAATATATAGGGCTCTTATGACAAAGTAGTCCACACTTCTATTGGTTCATCCCCATTCTAAATATGATTTGGATATTTTCCATGTTTTCCTTAGGATATCACATAAGGGTAGGAAGGAGGAGGGAGGAAGGATGTTATAAAGGATTCCTTAAGGCTAGAATAATTTATTGAGAAGATTATGTAAATCCTTATACATGTACATGAGACACTAAATAAGTCATAGAAAAAAAATAAGTCTAGGCATGATCAAAACAAAACAGAGAATGTCTTCAAGGTGTGAGATAGAATATGGTTATAGTTAATAATGATAGGCCATAGGGTCCTAGTGGTAAAATTAATGCTATACAATATTGTCATTTTGAGATACTAGAAAAAGTGGGAGATAACACATATAGACTCAATCTACCCCCATACATGCACATTAGCCACTCATGAATTTAGAGAATATGAAACTATGTAATGTAGCTCCAATTTACTTACTCAAAAAAAATTGATATGATTGTTAACTCTAATTAATCTAATGTTAGCATATGGTTGAAGGTTTACCTCTCTATTTCATAATGATTTCGTATTCCCATGCATAATTTCTTAAATTTTTTTTTAGTGATAACATGGTCATATAAGTTATGTTTCCTTTCAAATTCATTTCTTTTCATTTATGAAAAGATTTAATGATATATATAAATTAGATTCAAACCTTTAGCCTTAGAAAATGAATCAACTAGACAATCTTTAAATATCGATAATATCTCTACCATGATATGTTATGGTTTCTATTTGAAATAAAAAAAATAGGTTTAAGGCTAAATCAATGCTACATCACCTTGCAGTGAATTGAACTTGAGACATACTTAAAACTAATCATTCTTATGATTCAGTTAAACTCTCAAGCCAAACCATTTTTCATATGAGCCCTCAACCATAGGCTCAGGTAGTTATACTAATATACCTTTTTTGTATTTAATATATAATTTTTTTAAGTTTCAACATTTTTGATTTGAACAAACAACCTCTCTTTCACTATTCAAATGCTCAAATAATATGCCATGGAACATTTCCTTGTAACATAACTCAAGTTATCAATATGTGGGTGTGTTATCGATGTGTCTAACATATATACTATAGTACTGATTGATAAATGGGATGAAGTCATAGATGGCCAAGTTTCATATTTTTGGGGTAATCAACAATGTTGGTAGCCATTTTAGAGTTATGCATTGGAATTGAGTGATTTATAGGCTATGATGTTATTAGAGACAAGGGGTCTAAGAATCCCTATGCTTAATGGGAAACTCATGGGGAAACATGACCTCCTCTACACCAGCTAGCGAAGAGGGTCCTCTCTTAGGTAACTTCATCCTCTTGTTTGCAAAGGAATTAGAGAACATATGGGAATATGTATGGTTTGAATTAGAGTGGGCTTGAGAACTCTAGGGAAGAGACAATTGTGTATGTGCATGCCAAGCTTCATCTTATTTTACAAGTTTAGGAAGGAGTGGTTGAAGCGAAAGATAAAGGTTCCTAATAATATGGGTTTGGACAACAACTTTGAGTTGGCATTGGCTAAATGGGTCTAAATGGCCTAATGCTAGAGCCTATCACTTTTGATGATGGTGATACTCTTGAGGGGTCTTCCTCCACACTAGTAGATGAAGAGATTATGTTAGATACAAAGGAGGAGGATGAAAAAGAGAGTAGTGGTGGTAGGGATGTTTATTTTGATGTTGATGAGCTATAGGCATAGCCTATAGCCTACAGGAAATAACCTATGATATTCTTCCTTCCTGATATATGGTTTTGAGTTCTAGTTAAATACAACTTCATTTTGATGAATTAATAAGAAAATTGCAATTTACGGTTAATTTTTTGTGTTTTTCCAATGTCAATTTATCTTCTTTCAAGTGAAATAAGAGAGGAGCCTCATGGCTAAATTTTGTAGAGAAGGGCATGCTACCACATGATTTTCCCACCAAGAACAGGATTTTTAGCCCATTGTTTCTAATAACATCATAGCTTGCAAATCACCCAGTTCCAATGGGAAAATGTACAAAAACATCTTCCACGTCATCAAGAGATGCCTCTATAATAGGGTTCTGTGCAAGAAAGGTAATGCAAAGATGGATCTAAAGATAATTCACTCCCAAGTGCTAGACACAAGCATATTAATTTACTTCTATTATAGTCTTGACAATCTATTAGATTAGATATTATTATAAGGTTATTTTAACACCACCAAGCTCAACCCATAATTGGTGGTGCATCTATGTAAATCAACCATTCACACATATCATATATGCACTCATGCAATTATTCCTTGAGCTTATGTTGATTGTGGATTCCATAACTATTCTGGGGTTCAATGGACCTGGACAATGTCAATTATTTGACCTCAGCCATCTTCGTTAGATCATATAATATTCTTGGAATTTGTAATTGACATAAGTATGCTTGCAATGTTATTTCTAATACTTGGTGAATGGCGTATTTAGATCAAAATATGTTTGGATACAAATAAATTTTATGTGAGGGAAATACATATGATATTATTCCATAACTAATGTGACTATTTAGTTCATCCCCCAACATTGTAACTCAAATTTGATCCTGACCATTGTGAACCAAATTTTTTGTTTCAAGATCTAAAACTTTATTTGAACATGGAATTAATATTGCTGTATAAATGCAATCATATTTGTAAAATGATTCCTAGATTTCATTAGAAACGAAGAAAATCATCTCATTTACCATTAATCAAAGATATGGTCCAAGGTGACATATGATATATGCTATGGAGAAAACCATAAGCGAAATGGGGGGGGGGGGGGGTCTCTAGTGTTTTTGGAAACCACTAAGGGTGTCTCTAGAATGGATCTCTTCCTGCCACACCAAGAAATGTATTTTACGCTAATGGGCAAAGTGTTGAACCCCCCCTCCCTAATCCATTAAAAATTGAGAATGCAAGGGTGGGTGAAATGGATAATAATCATTGATCTTTCTTTGATCAATTGTTCATTTCCTTTAACTATGGATTATCCACTCTTAGACTCACCTCTAAAATATTCCATGTAGATCCATTTGATAAATCTTTGGCTTCAAGACCTTACAAAAAATTTGAAAGCATGAAAATCATGACATCAGTAGCAAAATATGTGTTGTTGTCATCAGTATAAAATAATGAAGGAGCGAGCTAGCCACATAAATTTTCTTGATTGAAATGGATTCCAATTTTTCATTTGATTATATTGAGTGAGAGGTCATCATAATGAGCATGATGTATATTATAAGTAACCATGAAACAAATCTAAAATTTATTATGCTTTTGTAGTGCTCACCATCCTGTTGAGGAATAAGAGTCACTACACTATCTATAGAAACCATTTTTCGCACTCTAGTACTATCAATGGTGGAGAAAAACCAAGGTGTTTGGACATAAGTAGAGTTAAGAATTGAGAATATCTCACCATACTTCTCATATAACCCATCTAAGAGTTTTGGGCCTAATGTTTAGGGTTGCATTTCTTATATCCTTCTCCACATTCCTAGATTCCATGTTAGTCAACACTTTCTAAAAAATGTGAATGGTTAGGATTGTTAACTCTTTTTCCCACCATGAATTTGGAAAAGGAATATTTTTAGGCCTTGATGAGAAAATCTCAAACCTTTTGGTTATAATCTATTCTCCATATGAATCTAACCATTGTACTGTAGACGAGATAAGCATGTTGATATTTGTTCCTTGCATGCATTTGAGGCTATTCCCTCAAATAATCTAGTAATAATATTTAGGCCTCTACAAATGGTAATGGATTCTAGTTGTTGTGGAGAACAATGACTAAGTCTCAGGGGTTTCTACAAACTATTCATTGAGACCAACTACTAAGCATGTTTCTAATCTCATTTCTCCATAGTAGTCTATCATTTCCAGGTAGCTTGCAACACACATAAAGAGTTCCATGTTTAAGGTTGTAATTTGTAGGTTTATGTAAAAACCTGAGGCTAAGTTTCAATGTAAATAAAATAAGACCAAGGTCATGGGACACATATTCCAAGATGAGTGGAGGGAAAATCATTATGATAGGAATGACTTATGGTTTATTATTGGCTATGGAAAGTGGCATTAGAATTGGAAAAGGAAAATGCAATAAATAGCAATTCAATACAAGACATAAAAGGAGAAAAGGAGAAAAGGAAGATGAAGGGACAAGAATATGCGTGCAAGGAAATGTAAAGGAAAGGGAAAAGAAAGGGAAAAGAGAACATTCACAAGCTCTCTTGTACATCCTAGCATTCATTGAGAGAAGAGAAGAGCAAGAGAGAGAGAACAATCTCTTGGACACAAGGAAGATGCAACAAAGAAAGTAAAGGAGCACAAGAGAAGTTTGGAAAACAACAAGCAAGGGAAAACAATATTTATGGATTGTAGGTAACAATATGCATGTATGATTTAACATGTTGGGATTTGGTGCATGTTGCATGCATTAGTTATTAGTCACATTTTTTTTCATTTCCATCAGATTTTCTTTGATTTACAATGATGTACAACCTTCCCTTTACCATTTCTCGGATAGCCATAATGTAGTGTTCCCTGTTTTGGTTAATCTTTGGATTTATGATCGATTTTAGATCCTGTTTGAGGTGGTCTTGAGAAAATTCCCAAGGGTTCAGGGTGGAGACGGTTTTCTCTGTAACTCTTGACATGTGGGTGGAGACATGAAAATTCCTCTAGGTATGGTGAATAATGTCTAAGGCATCCACAATTGTTTGTTTTTGGTGATTTTTGGATCAGTTTAGGTTAAATCACTTTCGTTGAGAGTTGAGGTGGTTTATCCTCTAGAAGAACTGGTTAGTTCAATTTTGGTTTATCCTATGTGATCCCACACTCATGCTTGGTATATGGCATGGGGATGACTGGCTGAAAGAGCGATTTGGTTAAGCCTAATCTACGGTTAGGTGCTATGTGGAATTCCTTGGCTTGGTTGGATTTATGCATATGTTATTATGTGTTATATCTTATTAAGATTAATAAGCACATGTATTTGTTATTGTGTTGATTTTATGATTAGTTTTTCATGGCTTCATTATGGTTAAATCTTGGTTATAGACATGGTTAAATGATGTTCTCTTGGTATGGACCTTCTTCATGATTTGATAAGTTATTGAATGTTTTTATGAATGAATTAAATAAAAAGTATTTGATGCATCTATTCTAAGAGGGTCGTAAGCCTTGTAGTAACCAACCAACCAGGGTAAACATCTGACAATAAGTTACTGTGATATGATTGAACCTCATAAGTCAGAATAAGGAAGTGGAATTGACAGAAACACACCATACAAACCTTCCACATCAGCAACAGGACTCCCAGGAACCATCCCAACCACTTAGGTAGTCAACCGTTGGGTCTCACTAAACCTTTATATCATTAATCCCCTAGACGCTCCATTGATACGGGCAAGAGTGCATCTAAGGACCTATGGATGAATGCACAACATGGGTATGCCAACATCTAGGGAATTTTCTGCTCATACTTGTGCATGCGTCCCTGGGATTTGAGCTACTTTTCAAGCCCATAATCCATGACACTTTCCATAAACCCCTATAACTTCCAGAATCCATAAATTACATAATGAAAAGACTTACAAATCACAACTAACTCCAGGACTAGGCCTGACCATCCCCAACTGGGATTGACATTTTACCAAACACTTGACATCAATGCAATCAACAAGAAATGAATACAATATAGAGCATAAATGACTGATAACTCATATGAGACTTCACAAGAAGGATCATCACCACCCTCTTCCATTAATTGTTTTGACATCAAATAGGGATTTCATCCACTATCCATCGAGTTACAAGTAAATACATTAAATAACCATGCCAATAACCAATCACATAACCATACTTATAGCCAACATTTAACCATGATAATAATAATGAGGTAGAATCCATTAAAACCACATATTAACAAGTACAAAAGTAAGAGAACTTAGATTTTATTAAACAAAGGCAATCTGACCAGGTTCGGGACTTCCACATACCACTAGACCATAGACATGGCTGAACCAAATCTTTCTTTCAACTAGTCGCCCCCGCTCCATATTCCAAGCATGAATGTGGGATCTCATGGATAAATCAATCCAAAAAGAACCAAGGGAATCCAAAGGTTAAATCACATCCACCCTCACCAAACATCATCTCACCAAAAGTAGCACAGAGATAATAAAACCAAAACGAGCTAGGAATTCCACCAGAATCCATCACTATCCTTGAGGGATTTTCTGTCTCCTTCTCTCTCGAGCTTTACTATAATCCACATCGGATCATTAGGACCTAAACAGAGACACCAGCCTCTCAAAATTTACCACAATCGACACTATATCACTAGGCCCTAAACCGAGACTCCACCCTCAGGCTTTACCTACTATCCCACTAAAACCGCTGAAGTCATTGTTAGGCCTTTGGGAATTTTATTGAGACCACCTATGCCTCAGATTTTGAAACCATTCAGCAATTCCAAATTAGAAAAGTAGGAAAACATTCCCATCACACCATAAATATCTAGAAAAAGGAAAGGGTAGGTTGAAATGCACTGTCATAGCCTGGCATAGCCATGCCTCTAACAGCAAAAGGACCATACACCAACATACAAAACCATGCATGTCAAAACCAACTAGGAAATCGCATATCCAATGTGTTACCTCCAAGTATCCCTGATGAAGCTAGTTTATGTTGCTCTTCCTTACTTGATCTTTACTTCTTTTCCTTTTCCTTGTCCTTGCTTTTCTTGCTTTTCCCTTCCTTGCTCCAAAGGTATAATGCTTGAAGAAAACTCTTAGCAAAATCTTGCACTCACAAGATCTTGCCAACTCATCCTCAAAAGCATTTTTATCAATGAGGCCTCCATTTCCTTCAATTTCCATTATTTTCCTCTAATTTCCTCCTCACATGCAACCTATGACCTTCGACCTTCCTTTTCTCCCATTCTCCTTTATTTTTCATAAACAAATATGACAAAAATGACTTTTTTCCTTTCTAATGCCTTAGCCATAAACGAATCCAATGATGCCGACTAAGATATATTTTCCCAGCATTCCACTTGGAATGTGTCCCTTAACCATGGTCTTATTTTTCCTCTATTAACTGGAATATGTGTCCCTTAACCATGGTCTTATGTTTCCTTTATTAACTTTTATTACATGGATTTTTAACGAGGGGTTGTTACAGACCCCTACCCCTTAGGGAACACCATCCTCAGTGTTAAACCACACCAAAACGTCAACAAAACCATTGAAAAGAAGACATATTACCCACAGAGCTTTTTAACTTAGCTCGTTGCAATATTTATAATGAATGACCTGCTCCAAAGAAAAAAATGATGCCAACACGACAACATACCACATATTGGTCCCAAGGGTTAGCTTAGTTGATTGAGTTCCCATTGCTAAGTACCTTGTCAGTTGGGAGGTCACAGGGTCAAATCTCCTCGACACCCTTTGAGTTAGCCCATGCTTGCTTAGCCGATGAGTAGATCCCTTCGGGTTGATCAACATGGTTTTTTCAGTGGATGTAGTGGCTACCTAGTATCCATGAACAACCCTTTAAAGAAAAAAACATACCGCATATTGCAAATTTATAAAACAACTCATTACAATATTTACAATAACCATATATACACATATGCACATTTATAAACCAACAAATAAAAGGACATGATTCCCATATCGATCAACAAGAGAATCCAAAGGCTCACACCTCCACCCTCAAAGTAATACTAGGATTTGCCTCCTTCCCAAGAATTTTAGAATCACTACCACAATCAAACAACATCCAATGTCTAGTGCTATAATCTTATGCCACTTGTCCTCTCAAAGAACAATTACTGGCTCATTGTTCCAAGGTGCACTCCCAATGTACATCTGATTTCATCTGGAAATGTTAATGACTAAAAAAATCCATCCCTAATCTTCCCTTCTCTACTACACAGTTGCTCAGGAAATCTGGCCACCCGCTTCCATGTAGTCACTCACCTTCCAAGTTCGTCGGCATTCCCTATCCCGAGCGATCCATCCATCAGAAATACTTCCTCACATCAAAAGGTCAAACAACCAAGGAATATACCTACCTTGTTAGGCCTTTGGGAATTTTCTTGAGACCACCATATTTACAATAACCATATATACACATATGCACATTTATAAACCAACAAATAAAAGGACATGATTCCCATATCGATCAACAAGAGAATCCAAAGGCTCACACCTCCACCCTCAAAGTAATACTAGGATTCGCCTCCTTCCCAAGAATTTTAGAATCACTACCACAATCAAACAACATCCAATGTCTAGTGCTATAATCTTATGCCACTTGTCCTCTCAATGAACAATTACTGGCTCATTGTTCCAAGGTGCACTCCCAATGTACATCTGATTTCATCTGGAAATGTTAATGACTAAAAAAATTCATCCCTAATCTTCCCTTCTCTACTACACAGTTGCTCAGGAAATCTGGCCACCCGCTTCCATGTAGTCACTCACCTTCCAAGTTCGTCGGCATTCCCTATCCCGAGCGATCCATCCATCACAAATACTTCCTCACATCAAAAGGTCAAACAACCAAGGAATATACCTACCTTGTTAGGCCTTTGGGAATTTTCTTGAGACCACCTATGCCTCAGATTTTGAAACCATTCAGCAATTCCAAATTAGAAAAGTAGGAAAACATTCCCATCACACCATAAATATCTAGAAAAAGGAAAGGTTAGGCTGAAATGCACTGTCATAGGCTGGCATAGCCATGCCTCTAACAGCAAAAGGACCATACACCAACATACAAAACCATGCATGTCAAAACCAACTAGGAAATCGCATATCCAATGTGTTACCTCCAAGTATCCCTGATGAAGCTAGTTTATGTTGCTCTTCCTTACTTGATCTTTACTTCTTTTCCTTTTCCTTGTCCTTGCTTTTCTTGCTTTTCCCTTCCTTGCTCCAAAGGTATAATGCTTGAAGAAAACTCTTAGCAAAATCTTGCACTCACAAGATCTTGCCAACTCATCCTCAAAAGCATTTTTATCAATGAGGCCTCCATTTCCTTCAATTTCCATTATTTTCCTCTAATTTCCTCCTCACATGCAACCTATGACCTTCGACCTTCCTTTTCTCCCATTCTCCTTTATTTTTCATAAACAAATATGATAAAAATGACTTTTTTCCTTTCTAATGCCTTAGCCATAAACGAATCCAATGATGCCGACTAAGATATATTTTCCCAGCATTCCACTTGGAATGTGTCCCTTAACCATGGTCTTATTTTTCCTCTATTAACTGGAATATGTGTCCCTTAACCATGGTCTTATGTTTCCTTTATTAACTTTTATTACATGGATTTTTAACGAGGGGTTGTTACAGACCCCTACCCCTTAGGGAACACCATCCTCAGTGTTAAATCACACCAAAACGTCAACAAAACCATTGAAAAGAAGACATATTACCCACAGAGCTTTTTAACTTAGCTCGTTGCAATATTTATAATGAATGACCTACTCCAAAGAAAAACATCATGCCAACACGACAACATACCACATATTGGTCCCAAGGGTTAGCTTAGTTGATTGAGTTCCCATTGCTAAGTACCTTGTCAGTTGGGAGGTCACAGGGTCAAATCTCCTCGACACCCTTTGAGTTAGCCCATGCTTTCTTAGCCGACGCGTAGATCCCTTCGCGTTGATCAACATGGTTTTTTCAGTGGATGTAGTGGCTACCTAGTATCCATGAACAACCCTTTAAAGAAAAAAACATACCGCATATTGCAGATTTATAAAACAACTCATTACAATATTTACAATAACCATATATACACATATGCACATTTATAAACCAACAAATAAAAGGACATGATTCCCATATCGATCAACAAGAGAATCCAAAGGCTCACACCTCCACCCTCAAAGTAATACTAGGATTCGCCTCCTTCCCAAGAATTTTAGAATCACTACCACATTCAAACAACATCCAATGTCTAGTGCTATAATCTTATGCCACTTGTCCTCTCAACGAACAATTACTGGCTCATTGTTCCAAGGTGCACTCCCAATGTACATCTGATTTCATCTGGAAATGTTAATGACTAAAAAAATCCATCCCTAATCTTCCCTTCTCTACTACACAGTTGCTTAGGAAATCTGGCCACCCGCTTCCATGTAGTCACTCACTTTCCAAGTTCGTCGACATTCCCTATCCCGAGCGATCCATCCATCAGAAATACTTCCTCACATCAAAAGGTCAAACAACCAAGGAATATACCTACCTCAAAACCATCATGTCGGTCATAGAATTCTCATTGAAATACATGGACACTATTAGGTACTAGTGTCCCATGATGGCCCTGCTCCTCAGGTGCTTTACCAACATAATGTTTCTTGTTCCAATTATTTTAAATTTGTTTTTTCTAATGCTTTCTGTTAGTTTCAATGACCCAAGCGGGCATTTCCGTGCTTCATGTACCAAGAACATAACTTCCATTAGATTTAAAATATATTGAAATAAATTCACATCGAACCTCATTGGTAGCTTGTCAATAAGGTACACTTCACATCTCATTAGCTCGAACTCAACCATCATATATCAAAATCATAAATCACATGTAACCATCATAAACAAAAATCATAGATCACATCTAATCATCATAGACTAGAATCTTAAATCACATGCATAATAAAACTAAAATAAAATATTGATACTTATCCTTTAATCAATCCTTAGCTTCTACCTTTGTCCTTATTCTGTATGCATACCAGATTGGTTGCCACACTTGACAAACACCTAGTGCCTTCTCCTCAACCATGTGCACATACACATAGTGTGCATCACACACATACAACCACACACGACATACAACACCATGCAATACATGCACCCACATCTGACATGCCACTCATAGACCTACACCTAGTGTACAACACAACAAAATACATACACCTACATCTGGTGTACACCACAAAACAATGCATATAAGTACAAATAGTACAACACAAAAAATACACATGTCACGATACAATGACTACACATCATGTACGAGACAGACACAATACTACATGTACACCAGTACCATAGGTACAACATGTACACAGTACCACGTGTACACAAAACCACCCATACACAACACCACCTGCACTATGTGTGCACAACATAACATCTACACAACACCACCTGCACAATTTGTAAACAATGACACATGTACATTGCACCACCTAAACAACGTGTACACAATACCACATACATAGTACCACATGCACTGCATTTACATGACACCACATGTACACAATGCCACATGCACAACATGTACACAACAACACCTGCACAAAGTGCCACTTGTACAACATGTGTGCACCACGACATGCACACAACACCACTTGTACAATCATGCACAAAACACCATATGTACATATCACCACATGTACAACGTGAATGCAACACCACATGTACATAGCACTACATATCCAACATGTACATAGCATCATCTATACACAAAACTGCATATCCAACATGCACACAGAACCATATTCACACAATGTTGCATATCCATCATGCACACAACACGATATGTACATAGTACTATATATCCAACATGTACATAGCATCATCTATACCCAACACTACATATGCAATATTCGCACAACACTCTATGTATCACCCTATACATAACATTGCATAAACAACATGTACACACAATATATATGCACAACACCGCATGTCCACAAAATCAAAGATGCGACATGTAAAATATATAAAACATATGCACAAGAGTAGTACCACACATCCAAAATCACATTGTCTCTACTAAGCAACCTTGCTTCCACTGTCTCTCTGTCATCCATGCTTATCCTAGCATGCCACATAACACGTTGTTTTCATTCCACTGATGTGTCTCCCAGTAGTAGGTTATCCATAACATAAACATAAACATAATATAATCACATAATATCAATTCATATCCACATGATAATGAACTCAGATATCTATCAGGCTACTCTTCTCACTTGTTTCCTCATAAACCAAGAACCTCTTCATTCCATTCACTTGCATAAGAAACCATTCATCCACAAGAATGATCCCTAGTGACCCTATCAGAGAACAACATACATACATATGTGTATGTATATAAGCATCAACATAAAATAATAATGATCCTTGATGACGTTGTCAGATAAAAACATACATACATATATGTATATAGACATTAGCATAAAGAAATCATGGTCACAACATAATTGCTAGATCTCAAGGCTAATTTTAAGAGAACTCCCTTTATCTATTCATAGCATACACAACATTGAGAACAATGATTCCCAACATAGCAAAGGAATCTTACACCTCAATTCCATTTACATTAACTTTACTATTATCTTTTCTCATGATTATTTTGCCATCATTCATTTATCCCAATGGACACAACCAACACAACCGATTATCATAATCTCGAATTCAACTACCCTTATACATGCACTAAGCTTCATCTAGGCCTTACATCACCTGCTGGATTTCATTAAGATCTTCTCAAGCTCCACTAACTTTCCTCTTTCCCAAACCAATTCCTAAAAATCAAAATAAAAAAATCAAGATAAGAAACAAATAAGAAGAAAACCATGAAAATCAATAACAATTTGACACCGCAAACAAAGTGGCAAGACCTTGCACAAGTCATAAAAAACCATAAATCAAGCTCAAAAAATCATAATTACCGAAAGAATAAAAATAGAAATAGACACCATGACTCCATCCCCATGTTCCCCAATGCTTGAACGTGAAAGCTCAATCTGAGCCTTCTTTAAGATGATTGCATGGAAATCTCTTTCTCCATGCAATCCCCTACATCATACTTCCGTAAACACATAATTGATAGTGCATAAGTAAACATAACAACATACTAGTTACCTTACCTTGCCATGCTAATGTGAAGCATGTTACCTTGAAACTGATCACACATGTCAATCAGATTTTCCAAATATCAAGACAATCATATCTATCAAATTGAAATCAACCTTTACCAAGACTAACAATCTTGTCATAATCCATAGTCAACTCATAGTCATTAGACATAATGTTAAAACTATCACCTACCTGCACTCAGGTACATATCAATTGTCACAACACATATGTGTTAGTACAACCATCTTAAAGCAATATCATTCCTTCATGCAATCCTATAGACCCATACTCATATAATAGAATAAATCAAACATTCAACAAACTATAGACATACGATGTTAGACAAAGCTCTAGGCAACATAATAAAGGCCAAACACTCAAACACCAAATATATGACATATTCAAACAATCAAGCACCAAATATACAACATAAGAGAACCCGTACCTTAATGTGTCTCATGGGAGGCTATCTTGTCTGCAAAATAAATCTTGCTAGCACGATATAACTTCACAACACATCAAGTCAAACAAAAATAATATCATGTTATCCATAACAGTAAGTAACTAACATGTTCGCATCATAACCTCATAAACATTTGGTGTTCGTGCATAACAATCACATATGCACACTTAGTATAGATTAGTACAACACAATGTCACAAATATGACGACTCATACTTAAATATCGTAACGCTAACCATCTAGATAGGCCAATCCAATTTAGTATCATACATATAACATCAAGATCTTAATGTAATAACCCTAATCATCAAGTTACTAGCATATAACAACAAAAATTTATATATCATGCTCATCAAGAACATATAAAATAATCACCAAGCTATCTAACATAAAACAACAATAGGAGTGCACACAACCACAAGTTACTATCATTCATGACTATCCAACACATGTGCATATGACTACACTAATCAACTAGCATCTATCATGTATGTAACCATAACTTCAATAGAATCAAAGGCATACACATAATCATGGTCCATAATGCATATAATAATCCTTAGCCTACATACTTGCATGCTGAAAATACAAACCTATATGATGACGTGTTCTTGCCTCGAGGTCCAATGTTGCAACTTCGCTTTGATGATCTGCATCTCCAGCTCTATCTCAACCAACACATTAGCATCATGACATACCAATATCATCATGATGACATAACTACATCAAATGGCCTCAAAATGCATACTTAACCTATTATGCATGCATGCACAACAACCTATGGACATTGACATGCATAACAAATGCGTATACAACTAACATGCACTCATGACAAATGCATCCCAAAAACAACACCATCAACCTTCACATCTGCACATTGCTACAATGATGATCAACACCATGCAAATGCAACAAGAACATGGACTACAAGCATGAGGAACACAGACATGAATGCATCACCAAAAAACCGCTCATCCAGCCTGAGGCATGAAACATGCTCTGATACCACTCTATAATGACCTCCTCCCACATCTACCCAAGTAACGAACCAACAGGGGTAAACATGTGACGAGAAGTTACTATGATATGATTCAACCTCCTAATTCACCTTAAAGAAGTGGAATAGAATGAAACATGCCATACAAACCTTCCACGTTAGCAATAGGACTCCTAGGAACCATCCCAACAACTTAGGTAGTCAGCCTCTGAGTCCTGCTAAACCTTTAGACAGCTAAACCACCGGAAGCACCCTTGATATGGGCAAGAGTGTGCTTATGGACCTCTAAACACATGCACAAGTGTGATAGAAACCACCAATAATGACAATGGTCCTCAACATACTATTAGCACAATCCAAGGAATGTGAATAGAGGAACTGAAGTCGAACACCCATGAAATCACTTGATCGAAAGCCAATGATGTGAACTTGTCGTCAAGTGTGAAGAATTTGCCATTAGGGCATGCAACCTTTGAGGTACTGGAAGGGAGTCTCTTGGTCAACTTTCCGAATAATGAGTTGAAGTCGATGGAAAGCGACCGTGTCGAAGGAAGGCCATAATGAATCCCACATCATGGACACGAGACGAGAAGATGCAAAATGATTTTGGATGATACAGATAATTAGAGGTAAGTGTAACTACAGAATGACAACTCTTAAACATATTGGTGACACAACTGGAATTTTGGCAGTTTTTGGATCCATGGAATCGGTGGTCATGATGACATGAGCTTCTGACACAACTAATAGATTTCCAAATTTCCCCCCACAATTTCTGGTAGGTACCCCAATTATTTTTTTAATCATAAGCTTGAAGAGGATAACATATGCTTGCATTGTAAATTCATCTTTCGGATGAATCTGACCTAGTAAGTTTAATGAGCCCTAGGAAGGAGAAGCTCACGTTCATCACGGTGATGAATCCGATGTCATTTAATAGTTTAACGAGTCCGAAAAAGGTGTAACTCGATATCTTTTTCATGTTTAGAGAGTTTGAAAAATACACGTAAAAGAAAACTCCACATGGTCCCTTTTCATACGTCTGTGTCTCTCATGCCCGAAAAGGTAGAAAACAATACTTGAGAGAACCACTTGACCATTTCAGTCAAGGAGTAACTTTTTCGTAAATAGTGTCTCCTAGCCTGAAAAAGGGGTAAACTTATACTAGGCACATGATGTTTCAGATCCGTTAATGAGTTTGAAATGACAAGGGCTAGACCATATTTTCACTTTTAAAGGGTCGGAAAAGAGCTTGAAAGCGGAACCCCCATTTTATTTTCTTTTACGAGTCGAAAGGGGAAAAATACTCAACAATCTTTTCATTTTTTACGAGTGAGTAAAGAGCTTAAAGGTGACTTGTCCTGGAGGAACAAGTGGTATAAAGGGGTAGAAACCGGTTCTGGCAATGGAGGAACTATTCAAAACATGTAATGGTCAAGAGGCATGCACTCATCACTGCGGTCCCTCGGGAAAGGAAAAGTAGCCAAGTGAGAGCATATGATCGGCCAAAGAGATGGTGGCGATGGAATGAAACAACCAAGGCTCATCTAGCAAAAATTAGCTGAAAAAAATGGCAATCATAAGATGTAAATTGGGAATGGGTTCATTTTTACACAAGCTTGAACCACGGAGAACTCTGCTTGGATTTGGTTTCATGTTTACACAAGCTTGAAATGAAAAACTATGCTTGCATAAGTTTGCATGCCCCCAACATAATGACCCAATCGAGGTACATGCCCCCCAAGCTTCATTTCAATCAACTAGGTTGATTGAATGAAGGTTCATTTTCAAGTTCTTGGAAAGACTTGACTGGGATTTTATGAGATCTTAATCAAAGAATCAATTTGGAAAAGGGAGTTGTTTCATTTTTTAATGAGGTTGACACAATAAAATAACTATGCTCAAACATTTATTTCATTTTCTAACGAGGTAGATACAGGAAGAAACTATCCTCGGACGCTTGTTTCATTTTTTAACAAGCTTGACACAATACAAAGAACTATTCTCACATCTTGATTCATTTTTTAGTGGGGTCGACACAAGACCAGGAACTACCCTCATGACTCCTCCCTTCGTTTTTTAACAAGGTTGACACAAGACTAGGAACTGTCCTCATGCGCTTTGTTTCATTTTTTAACGAGGATTACATAAGACCAGGAAGTATCATCATAACTCCATGCTTCATTTATTAATGAGGTTGACACAAGACCAGGAACTATCCTAAAAACTCCTTGTTTCATTTTTTAATGAGGTTGACACAAGATCGGGAACTATCCTCATGACCCTTTGTTTCATTTTTTAACAATGTTGACACAAGGCTAGGAACTATCCTCATATAGTTGTTCATGGACCATAAGAGAACATGGTCCCCAAGAGGTATTCACTAGATTGAAGGACTGTGCTCCGAGAGAAATAAATGTCATTTGGTACCAAAGACATATCGGGTTCCAATGCCCCCAGTACATAATGTACTATACCATTTATGTGATCATCAACAGACGTGGAGATGGAACGCGTAGCCACATAATTGACCTGTGACGGGGAAGGTACTTCTTACAAATAAGAGCCGATAGTGGATGATGGTTGCAAAGGAGACACCTGGTGACCAATGAACGACAGTTGATTAATGGTCACAAGTCTCCCTTCATGTAGAAAACAAACCACATGAAAAAGTGAAGAAACAAGAGCTCCCATGATATAAACGTAGTCACGTCCAAGGAGAAGATTGAAATCTAAGGCACCATGGACTACAATCATGTCTATATAGATGGTCTTTCCTCCCAAAGTAATAGGGAACTTCAGAAGGACCTCTAAGGGTTGATTAGTTCCTTTGTCGAAAGCAACAGATTCTGGGTGATAGGCACAAGTTGAGGGGAGCCCAAAGCTTTCCAAGTAGTAGAAGACATGATGCTAACTAACACACCTTCACTTAATATAGTGCCAAGTACTATCATATTATAGGCTTCTAGTGTGATTTGGAAAGGCACATAAGATGGGAGGCAGAAAGCAGTCAATGGACCCCAATCAAAAGAGATGACAAAACTACTTGGTGGGGGTACCATATGATTTCCCCCATGGTGTACAGGAATAGGAGAAGGACTCTCCTGAATGACCGAGACAAGAGGGTCACTCTTCGATTCATGATAATCTGAAGAGATAAGAAGAACATGAGTAGTATGATCACCACTCTCTCACATAACAGAGTGAGAAATTGGTGGGGGAACCAAGTCGACACTCTTTTGACCAATGGTTGGTCGAGAACAGACACAAGAGAGTCTTGCTCAGGAAGAGTAGGATGGGAAAGAGATGAATACAAGTCAATATCTTTACCAACTAGGAGAGGGTTAGAAGAAAGCCTCTGATAACCAATAGGAAGTTGGTGTTAAGGAACTGCAAGGTTTTCGAAAACTTTGGAAGCTTTATCCATAATAGGGCAAAGGTGAAGAAGATGCTCTCCTTCACATAACCTATATGGGAATGTAATATTTCCCTTCTTCTTACCATCATTAGCTAAAGGCGTAACATCAACATGATCGACAAAGATTGATGGGAATGGTCGGTTCAAGTTTTGAGACCATACCTCTAAGACTCTGGGAATGACAGGACAATCCTGAAGGAGATGGTGACCCTTACATAACCTGCAAGGGAATTTTACCTTTCACAAAGGATTAGAAGGTTTTTCGACGGGGGTTTCATTTGGAGTAATAACTGCACGGTTGGCCTATCGCTTATCTAACTTCTTCTTCTTCATCATCTTCTTCTTCTTCTTAGCCTGCTAGCTACTGGATTTCAAACTTTCACCAAGTGAAGTAGAAGAGGAGGGTGAAGAAATTGGGGAAGAAGGCGAGGGGTCAACCTTAGAATCATCGTGACGTGATTCAAATGAAGGAGACATTTGCACAGGAGTCGGGACACTTGGGACCACTGAGGTCGAAAATAACCAAACAAGTAAACCAATGGTTAACCCCAAGAGGGCCAACGTCACCATATAAGGAGCACCAACATTTCCAAAAGAAGGAAAAGGACCATGATTCCCATTCGAGGGGAACCCTTGACTGGTAGAATCTGGGAATGTTTCCATTGGAATCAACCCTAAAGAATCACTAAGGAAGATAACTTTAACCGATAATATTTCATGGGTAGTTAATTTTAAGACACTGAATCAAAACTTTTCCTTTTCATATTTTAAGATTCGAGAAAAGGAAGAAAGGTGAATCTATCACTTTCGATTGGAAACGAGCTCGAAAGGACAAGTTCTCAAATGAACTTTTAATTTTAATGAGTCCAAAAGATCAAATGACTACTCTGGATGATCTAGGTAAACATGATTACGAGGCAAACGTGAACTCCAGAATACCTCCCGACAAATCAAGAAGTACGGGCAGGCAATCTCCCCAAATGTTTTGTCGGTGTATCACGTTTGCAAGGCGACCAATTTAGCTTCTTATGGATAAAGGATTGCATCTTAGAGGGGTCTCCCATTATATAACCGATGGTATGGGAAGCAAAAATCCATAGTAGCATCGTCTAATGCCGAAGCTAACGATAGCTACTAGGTGCAAATATGCCAGAACACATCTCTAGCCTAGACCACTAAATGTGAGTGTTAGCTTTAAATGCTTCCTTAAGTTAATTAAATAAATTTTGACGTTTTTTCTTGAATTAGGTTTCGATTACAAGGCCCTACTGCTGTCATCTGAAAACTCCTATATGCAGCTATATGATAAAAGAGATCTTTGTCTTCGATGAAATTTGTCAATAATTGAGAGATAGAGAGCACACAACCAATGCAACAATCAAATAATGAAATATTTCACTTATGTATGTCCTAAATGAACTTAATCTTCCTATTACAACAAAATAAGTTTCATTTCATTTCCAATGCTTATGATGATGCAATTCTAGCTTCTCAATAATGCTACTAAGACAATATTTTCGCTTAAGTAAACTAGAATTATGTTCTCCTTTTCATAAAATGCAAAAATGAATCTTTCACATAAAGCACTTTAAATGAAAGTTTTCACAATTCTGAACAAACAAGCATCAATCAAATCCAAAGCATTATAAATGAAACTAAAAGCAACTTCTTCCCTGACTAGAACAAACTGGACACATAAATGCTTCAGTTGACAAACCAAACAATGTAATCTATTCTTGGAAAGAGAAAAGAGACACTCGAAATGAGAGAACAAACGAGACTCTTTCACTCATTCAATTGAAAACAAAGCATCCTAGTCACTTCTGCGAGGAAGAAGAGAGTCCAAGGGTTAAGACACATTGACACTGGAATGGGAGAAATTATGAATTTTTCTTACCCCTGAGACCGGAGTGACTTTTGGGCCAAAAGTAGCACCGATTGGCACGACTGACCAATACTACAACTAGCACTGATGGCTGATCGATGTGAATTTTTGACCAAAAATAGCATTGATCGAGGGATTCAAAGAAAAGATAAAAAATAACTTCACACAAGGCCAGACTTAACACATCAGAGGGTGGGCTAAACCAAGCAAGAAAAAAAAGAAAGCTAAATGAAGCTTTCTAGTCAGGGAGAAAATGGTCCAAAAGGCTTACAGGGTCAAAATCACAAGAGCATAACACACTGGCCAAGATTGGGTTCGGGCCCTAATCTTCACTTATAGGCATCGACGCGACTGCCTAACTGACGACAAGCGCCAAAGGCTGGTTGGCGTGACTGTTTCTCAGCGACTTGCACTGGTTGGTATGACTGTCAGTAGATTAAGCACGTTGATCGAGGGAGCTAAGGAAAAAAAAATGAAACAGGGAGTAGATATGCTACTATGAATTTTAGACTCAAACCACTAAGTAGGAGAAAAGAAACAAAACCAAAGGGAAAATGTGGAACTAGAAAAGTTCTCATGAAATAATGAAATCCAAGACAAATAAAAGGATTGGGATCCCCAGCGAAGTTGCCAATTTGTGGTGAAGTAAAATTATAAGTGCAAACATGAATGAATTCCTCTGGTCTGATAATGGGGCTACCCACAACAGATATATTTTATGGAAGATTTCCTTATGTTAGAATCAATTAAGAAGGCCTACCTCTTCGTCTGCTTATCTTTCTTGATGATATCCTCGCTTGCTCACTCCAGCTATCTCTCGCTTCCTTGTTCAAGCACCTGAAACAAGTAAACAATAGCAAACAACAAACATAATAATAGACAAATTGCAATTCAACCTACTTAACAAGTCAAGGAACATTAAGCCATGAATATGTAATATTACAAAACATGTAGGAAATCAATCGATAGTTTCATATATTAATATCAAAGAGAGATTACAACCATTCATCTTGACGTTGTAGTCTTACTCTGACAAGAATAGGTTCCCACACACTTCTGCTAGCATTCCATGATGGTTTCAAACAACAATAGTTTTAAAGCTCTTACCTTTACACTTCACTCTGAACCAAATCACCTTCTCCCTCACACAACTAGATAGCTACAACTACTAATAGCTTGCTTGTCTACTCCAAACCAAAATAGCATCAACACTCAACTAGAAATTATGACTTCAACTAGTTTGTGCTTGGGAAGAAGGGAGGTTTATATATGAAATATGGATGGTGATGGATCCTCTTCTCATGGGAGAAGGACATATTCCTTGAGGTAGTTCCCTCCTTATAGGGGAAAGAAGCTTAAACTGTCATCCTTGACCCCATTCGGCCAAACCATTTACCAAACCTCCGTTACAAAGCTTCCAGAGCTGGAAGCTTTGGCTCTAATATAAAAAACTTTCCATAACAGGACTGACACGACTGGAACGCAGCTCAGTCACTTCGATCGGCACGAGGAGTAGTGCTAATCTCTACACATCGGCACGGGGGAGACAAAAGGCATTAGTGTCGATCTTGTAAACTGGGCAAAACAGAAGTTTCAGGGGAAATGGTGCATAAGGGAATTTATCTGCTCATGAGGAGGGACATAATGGGACTTTCTTCATGAAGGAAAAACATGTGGGGTTCATTGTAGAGGTTCTCTAGGATCAAGGAACGGGGAGTACAGGGACAGTGACAAAATGTTGTATAACACCTGCCCATCCCCAATCGGGATTGACATTTTGTCAAACACATGTCATAATGAAATCTATATGAAATGAATACATGAAATAGCATAAATTATTAATAAATCATGTGAGACTTGACAAGAAGTATCACCACCCTCTTTCTTTAACTATTTTGACTTCAATTATATCTTACATCCATTATCCTTTTAGTTACAAGTAAATACATGAAATAACCATGATAATAACCAGTTAGATAACCATGCTTATAACCAACATTTAACCATGAAAATAAAAATGAGGTAAAAACCATTAAAACCACATATTAAGAAGTACAAAAGAAAGGTAGCTTAACTTTTATTAAACATAGGCAAGCCAACCAAGTTTGGGACTTCCACATACCACCCGACTGTAGACATGGTTCAACATAATCTTTCTTTTAGCCAGTCGCCCCTGTGCCATATTCTAAGCATGAATTTGGGATCTCATTGATAAGCCAATTCAAAAACAACTAAGGGAATCCATAGGTTAAGCCAGCTCCAATCTCACCAAAACAGGCACCGAGATCACAAAATCAAACCAACCTTGGAATGCCTCTAGACTCCATCACTATCCTTTAGGATTTTTTTGTCTCCTTGTGTCTGAGGCTTTACTGCAATCCACATTGTATCACTAGGCCCTACACTGAGACATCATCATATAACGATTTACCCCAATCCACACCAGATCACTAGGCCCTAAACCTAGACTCCACCCTCAAGCTCTACCATGTATCCTACCAAAATTGGTCAAGGAATTCCTAGGCCTTCGGGAATTTTTCTAAGATCACTTGCACCCCGAATTCTGAAATCATGTGACAATTCCAAAGTTTAAGATTGATAAAACAATCCCATCACACCATGGATATCTAGAAAAAGGCAAGGTTGGGCTCAAATCTAATGTGATAAGCCAGCAATGCCATCCCATCAATAGTAAGAGAGCCATACACGAACATGTAAAGCCATGCATGTCAAAAGCAGTTAGGAAGTCACACATGCAATATGTTACCTAAAAGTATTTCTACTGAAGCTACTTGATCTTGCTCTTCCTTGCTTGTTCTTTTCTTTGCTTCCTTTCCCTTGTCCTTCATTTTCTTACTTTTCCCTTCCTTGCTCCAAAGCTAGAATTCTCCAAGAAAACTCTTAGCAAAAGCTTGACAATGACAAAATCTTTCCAACTAAACCCCAAAATCCTTTTTATCAATGAGGCCTCTGTTTTCTTCAATTTCCGTTATTTTCTTTCAATTTCCTCCTCACATACAACCTATGACCTTTCACCTTCCCTTTCTCTTAGTTTCCTTTATTTTTCATAAATAAATGTGCCAAAAATGCCTTTTTTCCTTTTTAATGCTTTACCCATTGCCTTTGCCAATTTCCTTAGGCATAAGTAGATCTAGTGATGCCCACTAGGATATATTTGCCTAATATTTAGCTTGGAATAAGTGTCACTTAATCGTAGTATTATTTTTCCTTTATTAATTTTATTACATGGATTTTTAACCAGAGGATTTTATAGAAACTAAGGAAACAATAAACGAATATGCATTCATGACTTGCAATTACTATGCTAACCATATTTCTATCTAAATGTATATCATGTGTTTGGCATGTTTAGGCAAGGTCTTAGCGTAAGTATAGATTATGTAGAATTGTGATTATTGTTGACAGAGTTGTGGAGAGTTTTGTGTCATTCGAGGTAGTGCCTTATAGGATAGCTCTTAAATTCAGGCACTAAATCCACTACCTCAAGCACGAAACTAAGGATTTTAGGTTGCAGCCGCATAGAGGAAAAATTGTGCATGCTCTTCGATCCTTCTAGATACATGGACAAGTTGGCATGCATGCAGTTGGGCTATAAACTCAAGACAGAGGAATGTTCTAACTCGAGGAAGGATCACAAGTGGGCGTTGTTTGACAATGGGTGATCAGGTGTTCTTCGGAGGTTGGAGTAAAGTTTCAAGACATTAGGCCCCACTTCCATAATTAGATGTTGGTTGTTGGGTCATTCATAGTAACACTAAGCTCATGTTTACCTTGGAGAACTTGTAAAAGTAGGTAAATGTGAGGCAGGGTGTTACAGTTTATGCCATAACAGAATTGTGTTATCAATTCAAAGGCATATCCTCCTTTGAGTATTCCTTGGAAATGAGCTCTTCCATATTTGAGATTTACCAACTATTTTAAGATCCAGTCACTTTGAGACACAAGGGGGAACTGGATGACTGTTTGAGGAAATTGACAGTTTTTAAGAAATATTGCTAATTGGTCGAAAAACTTAATTTAATTTTTTTTACTAGGTAATTTTTTGCTACAAAAGGAGATTTCATTCGAAGGAGACGTTCCAAGAAAATCTATATGGTACACTCAAGAGAAGGTGAAGAAAAAAATTCGTTGCCTGAATTGGTAGGTATGATATATACTGGATCATTATATTACTTTTGATCCATCTTAATGCTTCTAGAGTGCAAAAAGTGAAGGAATCAACTCACATGACCATTTTTACAGGCGGGAGCTAGCTTGGGAAATTGAGGTTTGTAACTTTCCAAAAATCCATTTTAGGCATTAAACAAAGTTTCTTGGTGCTCAGACTTTTTTTTCTTAATAATTACATTTTTTTCCTATTTTACACATAAATAGCTTTCCAATAACCCAAGAATCACCTCAATCAGAATTTATATGCTAACGTTATGCCACTCAGAAATTGACCTTGTCATTCTTACCATCATTATACAATGAAGCGAGATAGCCACATGATAATAATGAATAAGACTCTAGAATATTCCATATTGCAAATGTATTCAAGAGTTCAAGGAGTCAATTCTAACCAATAGTAGGCTATGAGGATGTGTAATAACTAGGGAACTAGGAGGAAAAGTGGTTTCATTCTACTCAAGTGCATTTAGTTCCATAAATGAGGAAACTAGCTGAGAGTGGATAAGTAGAGAGATAATAGAGATTATTTGTGCAGTTTAGTAACCCAAAAAGGACAAGCGTTATTTCTTTGTACTTACATCCATTTTTTCATTGAAATAAAGAGAGCAGAGCGGACTAAACTTCCAACTATTTTTTCTCTCAAATGTATTTTTGAAGGCGTATGTTGTGTTCTTATGGTCTTAGGTGATTTTATGTTTGTCTATTCTCTATTTTTTGCATTTTACATATTGAATGGATTAAATTGTAACTTAATAAATCTAAATGTATAAGTAAAAGTAATCTACATAGTATATATTTTCTACATTTAAGTATAACTGTATCAGAGATGTTGTGAAAAACTATCTAGTGGAATATACATGGGAAGTCCAAATTCAATTCCCCTTTATAGTTGGAAAAAATATGGTAGAAATTGATTTCTTCTCTTAAAGGAGTCAATTCACTTGTATGGGGGCTAGGGAGGTATACACAACCATCACCAACATACTTTTGCTAAAAAGTAAGCAAATATAGATGAGCTAGAATATGATTGGAACCACATCATACTACTGATAGAATATTCAATGGGGAATCAAACTTATTTAAGAAAAATTCACATATACATATTTGATGTGTTCATGCCTTCATTCCCCTTCCATTTTTTTGGTTTTGAGCATTGTTACCATGTCTGAATTGAAATACAAATACAAACTCCATTAGAAGTTAGAGTATACCTCTTATCCATATTAAAATATGTATATATATATATTACGGTAATTAACTAGATCTAAAATTGTAAAGCTTTAATAATTTTATTACTTTTTCCTATACTTTCCACAACACATTTCTTTGTAGGCCAATCTCTCTCTCTCTCTCTCTCTCTCTCTCTCTCTCTCTCTCTATATATATATATATATATATATATATAGAGAGAGAGAGAGAGAGAGAGAGAGAGAGAGCATGCAACCATCCCCAATTGATTTGGGTAGAAAACGAGTCAATATGAGATCAACTAAAATATTAGTAGAGTCACATCAACAAAACACACATACCCCATCCATAAGAACATGAGTGAAAATAAAAGACACTTGACTATCCATAAGGTCTACATGAGGCATAAAACAAGACATAAGGTCTCATATTTTCCCACTATGTTAAAAAGATTCCTTGATGGAAATTCTTCACTTTTGATGTGCTTCATGTATTACATCAATTGTTTTACATGCAACCTATATTTGAAATGATTTTGCAAGCAATAGGATTGAAAAAGAAAGTGGGATTAGCTTGGCCTGTTATTTTTATATCGTAAAAAATTCTTCATGTCAAGGTCCTACTTGCCCTATCTATATGGGAAGAATGAATTATTTTTTATCAACTTCGAGTATATACTTCATTACATAAATTGTAAGTACTCTGTATACATATAAATAATTATGCACAAGAATATCATTCTTCCCTCATTTCTATCACCCAATCAATGGCTCCTTGAATCCAAGTTCTTAAAACCAAAATAACTTTACCTATTATCTTCCCTTAATTCCTGCAAGGTTACAAAAACCATAGATGAGAGGCAAGCTTGCTCATTTCCTAGGATAGCTAGGGTGATAATAGCTTCTCAACCCCACCTAATTTGGACCACCGGATAAACAATGTGACTAAGATTTGAGTATGTTATGATAGTCAACCTTCACTAGAGATAGTCTCAAAGAAATATAGAATGTTTTCTCTCTTGATATCCAAGTTCACAAGAATTGAAATTAACAAGATATTTGGCCAAGTCAGCAAGTCATTTAATTTCTAGAATTTGTTTACATATATGACCAATCTTATTAACTATGTTTTAGAGTTGTTGTAAAAAAAAGATAAACAAGTTAGAAATAATTAATTCCTACTTGTCTATGTTTGTAATTCTCCATTTGAGGAGTTTGTTCCTACATAATAGGAATTTAGTTTCTCCTAGTTTAGTGTGTGGTTGAGTGAATCTCTCAACCACACTACTGTACGTTTAAGATAGAATTCCTATCTTGAGACTATTGATTGTATAAATATGTGTGTAACTTCCTCATTCAAGAATAATAGAATATATTTTTGAGTGTCTGCAATTTTATCTTGGTATCAGAGCCTGAGGGCCTAGCCCCTCCTAGGCTTGGCCTGTCCTGGGCTAAGGGGAAATAAAAAGTTTATTGAATATTTTATTTTTCTTTATCCATTTATTCGGTTCAATTTTGGCTAAGTGTGGAAGAGTGTTTAGAATTCTGACTACTGGCATCGAAAGCAGGGTTGCTGTCAGGTGGCTACAAAATCATGTAATGGCGGAACACCTACTGTGTGTTGGCAGCCGAGGACTGGCAGCGTTGTTGCTGTGTTTTTGGAGTGGTGGCCCATTGTGGTAAAGATCGCTGCTGTAGGGTGGATTTGTTGGAGCACAGATCTGCTACATTGACTGATTCTATGCATATGTGTGGAGACCGCGGATCTGGATCCAGTGTGGACGAGTTTTGAAGGTGAGCCAGTGATGCAGCATTGGTAAGTGTTGAGACAGGTCTGCATGCTGATGGAATGGTGGTATAGAGGAAGTGCAGGAGCTACGGTGGTGAATTGTTGCTCGTCGAAATGTAAACGATCAAGCAGTTGCAATGGTGCTACTGATGCCTATTTGTGAAGCAGCATGGAGCGATATGTTGTCAGCAATCCAATAGGGATTGGATCAAAGACAACATGCAGTGTATGATCTTGGATCTTCCCACAACAGCAGTGTGGGCGGTGTTCTCGTGTGTTGAAGTTTGGGGTGGTCTGTCCATCACAGTGAATGGCGTGGCCCTATGTTCAATGTTTGGAGGCCAGTTGTTCTTCAATCGTCCGAGGCTTTGGATCCTGCTAAATCTGATGGCGTCCAGTCTGTGCTAAATTTGGTGTACATTTCATGTGTTTCGAAGGCCGCCATGATTTTGGCAGAGCACAGCAAAGGTGATGCAGAGCTGGAGGAAGCAGTAGTAGAATGTTTAGAGAGGGTTTTGCCTTTACACAGCCGATAATGTCTATGCCTTCATGAATAGACACTCTGTGAAGATAGTTTCATAGGTCTGCTTGATTTTTCGGGACAAAAAGTTAGCTGGTCCTGAAAAGATTTTGAGGTTCCTCGAATTATCGGGGAGGACAAGGTGGTTTTGGATGCAGCTTTCATGGAAGCCTGCGGTACTGTCGGTGTGGTGAATCTGAGTCCATGTTGTGGAGGTTCCTAGGAGGCCAAGTGCTGAAGCAACAGAGGTGGAGACTGTGAGACTGAAGCGAATGAACAACGTGCCTCTACTGAGCCGATTGTGTCACACTCCGGTGACCGAGGAAGTATCGCTGATCACTGGTGTGGTGGTCCGATCTGTGGACCCACAGTGGAAGTGTGGCTGCGAAGAAGGCCTAGCGAAGATCGACCTTAGTGGTGCTGTGGCAGCCTAGGCCGAGAAAATGGAGTTTCGGTCGCCGCAGATCGTGGAAATCAGAATTGTGGCTCTATTGTTGTGCAGACCAATCTTCAGGCAGATACTCCGTGGATGATCAATGTGGGCTATGTGAGCAGATTAGAGTGTGATCAACGTTGAAATAGCGTTGAAATCTATGGATCGTGGAGCAGCATTGTGCTATCAATGGTGGATGCGTGCCATCTTGGAGAAGCTACGTTTGGTGTTAGCATTGTGGCATCGTTATCATCCTCTCAGCCTCTACATGCGTGTGGCTCCCGGTTTCCATAAGCGGCTTATTTGGCACTCTACATCCAAAAGGCTGCAACTGGCAGATTTTCTCAAAGAGAATTTTGTGTATTCAATGGGCACTGCAATATTAGTTTAGATATTAATTCCATATGAGGCAACTACTTTACAGAGTTCGAACAATGTTTTCATTGAAACTGATCTCTGGAATTTTTGCAATTCTTACTGGCAGTGTTGTGTGGGGCGCTATTGATCGAAGGAGTGGCGACCAAGTCTAGCCTTGATTTCCAATTGGGTGAAATTGTCCTATGGATGAAACAGATGAAGAGCAAAGAGTTGCTGCGTGGAGAAGAAAGCAGCATGGGTAAATTTTTTTTGAACTGTTGGTGTGTGCTGACCTCCTCAATGTTCTTGATGTCTTGCTACTACGCCAGTCTGCTGCGTGGTTTGTTTGCAATTCACTAGTATGTTTGGTGCAGATCAAAAATATTGCCATGATGTCATGTTGTATATTGTTTTAAGAATGGTCATGTGAGTAAAGTAAATCTGGTTGAAAGAATTAATTTATTTACTGTGACATTTAGCTTGGCAAACTATTGTCACGAGTATAAATCTATGTTGGAATTTGCCATTCCAACAATAGACAAATTTATTTGCAGGAATCTTCTACTACCAGATACGATCATGACATGACAATGAAAATGGCATCAAAGAATAGTGGTTGTAGCTGCATGATGATCGCGTTTGTGTGATCAGGGGAGTAGATTGTGATGGAAAGTAGCGAGCATGAGGCAACATGCTTGAAAGTAGTGACTAGCCTTGATACTGTAAAGGAAGTGGCATTGTTTTGCTAGGGGAGTAGATATTGAAACGCAATAGAGGATTGGACCATGGAGTCATGGATTATTATTTTCTTGAAGGGAAAATTGTGTTCTCTTCATATGGCTGTGAGTGCTTATGTTACAGTTTCTTTATCTGTGGACCCCTCACAGGTATCATTGGAATGGTTATTGGTATGCTTGGGAAATAATCATCTTTGGGCAAAAAAAATGAAATTAATGTGAAGAGTTCATGTTTTATTTAGTTTCTTGGAATCATGTTTAAATATTATTGAGCCTTATTGAGCCTAGCTAACTTAATGTAGGTAAAGTTGTTTCGTTAGAATTCATGACTCTAACAAATGACAGGATAAGCATGGAGTTCCAAGAAGTTATTTGAACAGATAAGGATGCCCAAGATGAGTTAAAGGAGCAACAACAACTTTTATGGTGGACAACAAAATAGATGTTTGTTTGAGTTAGTGTGGTTTGTGGAATAGACTCCCTAGCATGTTATAAGCAACTCCAGTTGTTGTAATAGTCATTGTATGTACCCAAAAACTCCAAAATGTGGAATCAAATGTAAGATTTTTTAAAGGCATCTGAAAGTTCGTGGTGATCATAAAACCACTTTGTAATGGTTTATGGTTAGCCTGAAACCATCTTTTGTCATTGTAAAGTGAGAGTTGGTGGTGAGCCAGAAACCATCTATAGAGCCTTTGTGGCAGAATCGCCTTTGTGGCTTAAGGTGCCTTTGTGGCTGGAATCGTGGATGTCAATGCGTTGTTTGACAAGTTGAGTGAATCTTTCTCTGCTTTCCTTTGTGGCTGCGTGTACACGAGAGCTTTGTGCTCAATTGAGCAGGTGGACTGCAGAACACCTGGCTCGGACTCAGATGATTTTTAATTTTTGCGTTGACAGTCGCGCCAGGATGTGCAACTGGCGCGTCTGTTAGGCCATTAATAGCGCCACCATGCCAAAATACCAGACTGGTGTGGAATTTTACAGAGAGATCACGCCAATTCACCTTCAAGGGGATCCGCGAGAATCCTCATCTTCGTTTGACGATTTGCGAGAGGAGGCAGATCGGAGAAGTTGTGAATCTGTCTGAGAGAGGCAGATTGTGTTCTAGAGGTTCTGTACATGCAATTCGCCTAATGGTGGTGGATTTGACTATCATGACAAGTAGTCATTAAGGGGGGGAGTTAGAAATAATTAATTCATACTTGTCTATGGTTGTAATTCTCCATTTGAGGAGTTTTTCCTACATAATAGGAATTTAGTTTCTCCTAGTTTAGTGTGTGGTTGAGAGAATCTCTCAACCACACTACTGTACATCTAAGATAGAATTCCTATCTTGAGACTATTGATTGTATAAATATGTGTGTAATTTCCTCATTCAAGAATAACAGAATATATTTTTGAGTGTTTGCAATTTTATCTAAACAATTCCATGAAAATTTCATTTCATAAGTGCTCAAAACATTATAAAGATATTAATTTACTTACATGTTAATCTATAGAAATATGGACTTCCACAATTGAATAGAAGTGAAATTATTAGCTAAGTACTACATTCAGATTTCTAATTTTTATTTTTATAAAACAAGCATTTTAATATAATAGAGCATAATTCATTCTAAAACTATTTAGAAATATTAGAAAAACGAAAAGAAAACACTAAGAGCTACAACTAAATACAAATTCCTAATTACACATAAAAAAAAATTAATGTAAACTTAATTTTAACTACAATACACAACATTTTATTGAGTTGGGAAATTCACAAACACCACAATTTCATAAAGGAAATCCACATTTCAGAACGAGGGGATTAAAGAATCCCTTTTGATTACGAAGAACTTACCTACACTAATAAGGTAGTCACCTACCCGGCGAGATAACCCACTAAAATAATATAATGACAATGTGAAGAGATAAAAGCAAAAGAGGATTTCATTGTTAACCTATAAAGTTTTGACTAAGAATAGATTCAACGCACAAACTTTAAACCATCCACCGTCAAAATCGATCACTAGGTTTAGGCCAAAAGAGAAGCCGAGGAAAAGGACAAGGGTAGTGAAAATCTCGAAAATCCAACCATCGACCTTTATGATGGACGACAACAACATATAAAACTTCAAAGAAGGTGTTTGCAATTACTTGACCTTTCG
Organism: Pinus tabuliformis; assembly: GCA_031772625.1. Classification (NCBI taxonomy): domain Eukaryota; kingdom Viridiplantae; phylum Streptophyta; class Pinopsida; order Pinales; family Pinaceae; genus Pinus; species Pinus tabuliformis. The sequence goes on along the minus strand of CM062812.1, from coordinate 776,861,835 downwards.
TTCCAAGATTTATAAGAAAGTAGTATCATTTTAGGATCGAATATAAGATCGATAGGATTGAGTGCTGTGGTTTTTCATTCTGCTGACAGAGGGATAGAATATGATGTTATGAATGTCGGCAATGTCAAATTAGTTGCCATTCATTATTACGGCTTTATTCCATGAACCGTGTTTTCCCGAAAGTCAAATGTATTGTTCAGAGTTCAAGCGAATATGTTCGTGTGCGTACACTCTATATAAATCTCGAGACCTTCTCTAACGTCTATCCATCGAAAGAAGCTTTTGTTTTCTTTGCTGGTGTTAGCGTCGACGGGGATTATGACAGGACGATATAAGACACTGCAAGAGATGATAAAGAGTTGGATTCATTGTCAGGAACAAACAAACTTGTATTATTTATTATCCTATATGCTCCTGTCCTCTCATGTGCTAGTTTGTTAAGAGCAAGTTTCAAAATTCTTTTTCATTGCCTTAGAATGTTATAGCATAGTCTTCTCATGTCCTCTCTGTGTCGCTCTATGTTTTTGGTTCAGGTTCTAACTTTGTGGGTATTTGATTCTATACTACTTTTTCTTGTGTTGTCTCTGGCAAAATGTTTTAGCTCCTAACTGTTATATTTTCTTATGGTTCCTGGCTTCTTATGTTGAAACTTGAAGTTACGTTCCGTTTGTCCGTATAGAAGGGAGGGGGTTACGGCGAGCTCTCTTCAGTCCAACGAAAGGCCGTATGGGGATGATTCAACTGCTGGTTCATGGACTTTATTATCTTGTGATGCTCGAGGGTCTGCATTCATGGCATGATAATGGCGTGCATGACACGGGAGTCGTATTGCACTACGCTGCTTTTACTTGGAATGAAGAGAGCTACCAAAAGGTTTATTACCTATTTAGAGTTGCTGAAATTATATTTTGTTAGTTCTTATCTGGAAGCAGATTTAATCATGTCCGTTGTATGAATCCTTCCTGAAGCATTTTAAGATTTTTGCTTGCTCGTAAGATTTATTACACTTCGTTATGCTAACGACTTTACAGGCGAAGCTAACATGTTCGGGCTGTTTGCTCAAGAAGCAAAGTGATGTCCAAAAGTTTGCACACAGTTACAACAAACTGACATGTGCCAGAATGGACATGACCACGAATGGCCAGTCATCAACTCCAACCATAGATAAGAAAAATTACGACGTACTGCTTTGTTGCGATTAGAGGCGAAGCAAATTAGTTTTTCTACACTAAACAATATGATCTCCTTTATTGCGGCTTTTCGTTATTGAATATTATGAAGCTTTATATTTGGATTGAATGGTTTCTATTAATTTAAAAAAAACTTTCCAAATAATCTGCCCTGCTACCTGGAAGTTCTCAATTAAAATGAAAGAGTTATAGTGCTTCGAGAGCAGCCACTAGGGTAAAAGACTATCTGCAAGGCTATTGTTTAATGGAATTGTTTTAGTGTGATTTTTTTTTTGTACATTCGGGTGCGGGAATAGAGGGAAAATTTTAAGGTGAAATTTAGATTTGTGTTATTTAAGTTGGGTTTTTTGATTGTATATATGGATTCAGCATCATCAAAAACCCCGAGAACACTTCGATTGTGCAGGGATTACCCATCAAATTTATGATTTCAATAAATTACTGTCAGATTTTAGAGACATTAGACTGGAAAAACTCACAAAAAAAAAAACTTCCAAAAAATCATGCTAAAGAGACAGCTAAGTGCCTAATGACTTCCTTGGCCCCATCTAATGCATGCTCCTTAACTGCCTAATGACTTCCTCGGCCCCATCTAATGCTCCTCATTTGCGGACCTGGATATCATCTAATGCTCCTCGTTTGCGGACCTGGATATCATTCAATATCTATGCGCTTCGTTTGGTCCCTCTCTTCAGCGACGCATTTCAACTTCGCAGTTGACAACACATGGGTCACCTCTGGCGCCATGAAATCTTCCAGGTCAAACCTGCGCCCCTCACAAACCTCCGCCTGCTTGGAAGGGAAATCATATAGTGTTCCTCTCCCTAATAGGAACCCTCGACCCCTTCGAACCCAGTCTCCCAGTCTCACATGACACATTGCATGTTGCCCCTTGTTTGACCAACCACAAACTCCTCTCTCAAATGATACAGAAACAAGGCCAAGGCATATTTCAGGCATGTGGTACTTAAAGTGAGTCCAGCGGTATTTAACAATCACCAAACCATTGAATCTCTGTCCCCATCATACTAGTGATAGAATATCCAAATCTAACAATCAAACAATGTAAATCTACGGATTGGATGACCTGATGCCTTCCTTCCCCTTTCGTTTCGCTTTGATGCTTTTGAGCATACTTATCAAGTTAGAATGGAGTATATTCAAATTCTATTCCAGTAGAATGTATCTTTATAGATTTCTTTAGTTTAAGAGTTATGTTTTTTTGCGTGGAAAGTTATAGAAATTCCAGTTATATTTTGAAAAAACGACAGGGACTTTTGTAAATCCAAGTAAACGCTATGAAAATCCATAATTTTAGGTGCCTTAGAAGTATTTTCTGGTGTTGAGTCCATTTCCACCATCAAAAACAAGATTCAAACACTGCCGCTACAATTTATTTTTATTTTTTTGTACTAAATGCTGACCACTTTTAGCTGCAATTCTTCCGCCTCCATAGACAACTCCCTATAACTTTGATGGCTGCCTGTTTTCTATTGTTTTGTGGTTTAGAGTATTATTATGATATTTGAATTAAAGTTGAAGTTTAAATCTATGAATTAGCTAAAAAATTTGGACCACACCACTCTTTTATCTATATATATATATATATATATATATATATATACAATTTAGTATATTTTTCTTTTAAATTTTCACAATGTTTTATGATGATGATGATGGTACATTGGTCTATCGGACCTAAAGAAACAAATTATTTATTTTGATTTAAGATTTTATTCCTATGCTCAAAAAGCTTGGAGAGAAGCCTCCCGAGCTCACTATAATTTTGACATTGTAAAAGGCTAGGAATGTCAGTATTGTAACAAAGACTGTGAAATTGAGATCTAATGTGGTTGTACGCGGGGCACTCTAAGAGGAAGTGGTTTTCATCCTCAATGTTCCTATTCTCACATATATGGCAGATCCTTTCCATCCATGGCGTTTTAGGAACTCCTCAACAACCTGTTTCACTATGGAGCTCATGAGAATTCGTTCTAATCTTTGCTATATTAATTTTCTTCTTTGAGCTAGTTAAAATAGAGAGATACTTTTGATCTTCTAGGGTGGGGTTGATGACCTTCTTATAATAACATAATTTTCATTTAGCCACTAAATCTTTCTCACACCACTTTTTTTCTTTGAACTTAGAAGTAACAATATCTTTAATGTTATTTATGTTTTGCAATGCATCATTCTCAATGATCTCCCAATAGTTTAATCGGGCCCTTGTGTCTTTATGCCACCCCTGATTGAACCTTAGGCGGTTTTGGCTGGAATTTAAAGCTAGCTTAGGAAGGATATGATCGTCTATGTTATTCAGTTTGTGCTTGGATGGCAGAAACCTAATCATAGTTAGGCTCTCAATAGGGGAAAATAGGATAGGGTGTATTACTTTTAATTTTCAGGTTATAAGTTATAAAACGTGTAGAAATTTCTCATTTCCCACCCCAGTTTTCAGTTTCACCTTATTTCTCCAAAATAGTTAAATTCCCTTTCCCATATCCATACATTCAACAACTGGAAAATAAATTTTGCTGAAAACACAAATTTTGGAAATATTACAGAACGCTGAAAATGAAGAAATAAATATTAGCACATACAAATAGCCATTCAACACATATGAACACAGTGATTTTTTGTCAAGGTGACCCTGGAAAAACCCCTACAACTCTTGGGGAAAACCAGTTCGAAAGCTCCTTCTTATTTCTGGAAAATGCTTTTTACAGTGAGAGAAATATTCATTAAAAAAATCAGCAAGCAAACTTTTACAACTTAACTCGTTTTCCGTGCCTCACAGCGAACTGGAAAAAACTTGCAAACAACAAAACAGAATAGCAATAAATGCTTTATTGCCTCCTCGATTTTTGTGCCCAAATTTCAGCCTTAAATGCTATTGTACGGACTGCTTAGAAAAGCATGCAAGCTGCCATAAATGCTGTTGTACGGTTTTCCTCGATTTCTGTGCAAAAACCCAGCGGTATAGCTATACATATTTCTGCCTAGAAAAGCGTGCCAAGGTACAACCACTTGCTGTATGGCCTCCCTTAAAAAACGTGCCAACAAACTTCAGATTTTCTGCTCCTCGATTTCTGTGCTAACTTGCTGTACGGCCTCATTGGAATCTGAACCAAAACTGCTGTATGGCCTTTCTAGAAATTCGTCCCCAAAATCTGCCTTTCAATGTGTGCTAACTCAGCTACACGGACTTGCTAAAACACTGCCTTGGAATGTGTGCCAACCTGTTGCCTCCTTCTTCTCACTGTCCAGAAATCTCCCTTGCTCTCTTGCTCTCTTGCTCTCCTTCGCTCAATCTGCTCATAAAATAATTAATGACCTTTTCCTCCTTTCCCTCCTTTAACCTAACCCTAAGTGACTTTTGGGGAATCCCTAAATCCATTGGCTGAAACAAATTGAGATCTAGGGCTGAGATTAAATGCTCATTTAAATCTCACTTTCTATTTTTTAATTCACCCCACTTTAATAAAGACCCACTTAGTCATTTATGTCCAAAGTCACTTTTCCTCTCTAATTTTACATTGACTTTATTAAAGTCACTTTAAAATTAGACTTTAGTAACTTTATCACTTAAAGTCACTTTTAAATTAGATTTGACTTTATAAAACTTATAAAGTCACTTTAGGAGAAAAATTAAATTCTTTTGGACACTTTTCCCTAGGCCAAATATCAAAGCCTTAGGGAACCACCTGTCCTCCGGTACCAAATTTCAACACTCCCTCTTACCAAGGAAGGTGTTCCTCACCACACCCATCTTGTCTCTGAAGTAGACATGCTTGCCCCATGGTAAGGCTTTGGTAAGAATATCTGCAACCTGCTCATCAGTGGGAATATACTCAAGTTTCACAGCTCCCTTCTGAACATAGTCTCTAATGAAATGATATATGATCCCAATATGCTTTGACCTGTCATGAAATACTGGATTCTCTGTGAGTTTAATGCAACTCTGATTATCACAGTAAATCACTGAAGGTCTCAACGACTGACCAAATAAGCCAAACAACATCTTGCGAAGCCAGATGGCCTCACAACTAGCTAGACTCACTGCCATATACTCTACTTCCGCTGAACTCAATGCTACTGACTGCTGCTTCTGGCTGAACCATGACACTACTGCCGAACCCAACCCAAAACAACACCCTGAAGTGCTCTTCCTATCAGAAGCACAACCTGCCCAATCAGAATCAGTATAACCTGCCAATCTCACTCCATCCCCCTGCCTATAGTCTAGACCATAATCCACTGTCCCCTGCAAGTACCACAAAATGTGTTTTGCATCCACCCAGTGGACCTTTCTAGGCTCACACATAAACTGACTCATCATGTTGACTGCAAAACAAATATCTGGTCTAGTGTTGACCAAATACATCAAGGAACCAATCAGCTACCTGTACAATGTGGGATCCACCAACTTGGAATCTGAAGCATGAAGCTTCTTCCAGTTGGTGATCATCAATGTCGACATGGGTTTACTATCCTCCATGTGGAATCTGCAAAGAATGTCCACAATATACTTCGCCTGCCCCAAGAAGAAATGCCCCTCCTCCTGCCACACCCCCAAACCCAAAAATTAATGCATCAAGCTAATGTCCTTCATCTCAAACTCTGCCGCAAGATCTCTCTTGCAGTGCTCTATGAGTCTCTCTGCACCTGTAATGACCAAGTCATCCACATATAGCACCAGAATGAGAGGCCCCTCACCTATCACAATATAGTAAAGGTTAGGATCTGCCTCACTCTTTGTGAAACCCATCCCCTGCAAATATGTATCTATCCTAGAGTACCAAGCTCTGGGAGCTTGCTTCAGGCCATAAAGGGCCTTCTTCAGTCTGCACACATGGGACTCCTTCCCATGCACCTCAAAACCCTGTGGCTGCTCAATGTACACCTCCTCCTGTATGAAGCCATTGAGAAATGCAGTCTTCACATCCATCTAGTGGATCTTCCAACCCATCTCTGCTGCTATCGATATAATGGAGTGGATCAAAGTATATCGAGCAATGGGAGTGAAGGTCTCCTCATAATCAACTCCCTCTACCTGGGAGAACCCTCTAGCCACAAACCTCGCTTTGAATTTCTCAATGCTACCATCTATAGCATGCTTTACCTTGTAAAGCCATCTGGAAGTAACCACGGATTTGCCCTCAGGCCTCTGCACCACCTCCCAAACATCATTCTTCATGATAGAAGAATACTCCTCCTGCATGGCCTCTCTCCAGACCTGCTGGCTAGCTGCCTCCTCATAGCTAGAAGGCTCAGAGTCAAGGATGCTATTAGCCATTGCCATATAGCTACAAAACCTCTCAGGTGGTCTACTCTCTCTGACCAGCCTCTTAGGCTCAACAATAGATGTGGCATCTCTCAAGGTGTCCTGAAGCCACTTGGGCTTCCTCTTCCCTGAACATACTTCTCCCATTGGAGAATGAAACTCCTCCTCCTCATCATCATCAGGACCCTGAACTCCTGACTGTCTGTCTGTTGTCCTCCTGCCTGCACCTGAACCTGTAGAAGTTGAGGTACCATGTGAACTGTCCATCAGTGGACTCCCTAGTGAACTGCTCTGTGGACTACTTTGCATGCTGCCCAGAGCACCACCCCTCTAGCTCGGCGAGCCACTACTCACTGACGGACCTGACATCGTCATAGATGTACCTACGGATCCTCCTGATCCCTACCCACTAGATCCCTGTGACTGACTCAACTACTGCTGAGGGTCTGGCTGATCCAGATACTCTAACTCCCGTGACCTCCTAAAGGCCCTGTCCTCCTTGAACTTAACATCCCGCCTAATAACAACTTTCCTCTGTGCAGGAATGTAGATCCAAAAGGCCTTTGAGGTCTCACTATAGCCCACAAAGATACCCTTCTCTACGGTGGGCTCTAGTTTGGTCCTCTTCTCCTTGGGTTTGTAGGAGTATGTAATGCACCCAAAGATACGAAGATGACCAATATCAGGCTTCTTCCCAGGAAAAGCCTCCTTCGGATTCATGTGCCCCAAGGCACGATGCAGACTCCTGTTCTGCAAATAAACAGCTGTGTTGCAGGCCTCTGCCCACAAGAACAATGGAAACCCCTGATCATGTAACATGGCATTGGAAGCCCCTCCGATGGATCTATTCTTCCTCTCTGCAACTCCATTCTGCTGGGGGTTGTAAGGAACAGTGAACTCCCTCCTAATGCCTACCTCCACACAATAGTCAACAACCTCTCCAAGGGTGTATTCTCCCCCATTGTCCGACCTCAGGGACTTGATCTTCCGACCTGTCTGTGTCTCCACAAGAGATTTGAACTCTTGAAACCACTTGAAGACCTCACTCTTGGTCTTCAAGAAATAAATCCAGGTCCTCCTGGAGTGATCGTCAATGAATAAAACATAGTACTCATATCCACTTAAGGAAACATGAGACATCCGCCTGCTCACATCGAAATGAATCAAATCAAGTATCCCAGTCGCTCTGTTGTCACTGCTGGGAAAAGGGGATTTGGCAAACTTGCCCATCGCACATCCTCTGCAAGTATCAAAGTGATCAGTACTAAAATTTGGCACATCTGTAGTGATCTCCCGCAAGGTCCTCAAGGCTCCATGATACATATGCCCCATCCTGCAGTGCCAAATTTCACACAGCTCAGAACTGCTAGCTCTGCTGTCGGTACTACTGCTCAATGCCAAAAGGGGCTGGAATGCAAACTTGTACACCTTTGCATGGTGTACACCTATCACTCTAGCTGAATCAGCTGGAGTGCCCCTGGGATACATCAACACCTGTCCTCCCCTGAACAGTACCTCATATCCTCTGTCCTCTAAAGCTGAGATAGATATGAGGTTCTTCCTCATCCCTGGCACATAAAGAACATCTGACACCTTCAAGGGAGGTTTGGACTCCCTCTTAAATGTCAGTGTCCCCACATCAACTTCTCTAACAACTCTGTCATCACCGAGTACTACCTCTATATCAGTGCCACTCCCTGAAAGCTCTGAGAAGTACTCACAGACTCCTGTCATGTGACGTGAAGCCCCACTATCCACATACAAGATACCCAAAGATGCTCTGCTAATCAAGGGAAAGACATGCTCCCTCTGAACCTGTGTGGCAGGTGATCCTGCACTAGAGGACTCACATGCAGTGAACCCAAACTCTCGGTCAAAACGATATGCAAAGTCCTCAACCTTTGCTGAAGCTACCAAGCTCTGGTTCTTCCCCTTCTTCTTCTTCTTCTCTGGACACACAACTGCATAGTGTCCCATCTTTTGACAATTCCAACACTTCACCTTCGAATAGTCCTTCTGTGTGTTACCCTATTTACCTTTACCTTTGCCTTTGCCCCCACCATTGCTTGTGGAAGCCTGCTTCTTCCCTTTGCCTTTCTTTCCTCCTGCCAACAGTGCTACATCCTCATCCTGCTCAACTGGCTTAGCTGCCCCAAGCTGACCTTTCCTGATCTCTGTCCGAATGCAATCATCCCAAAACCTCTCCCATGTGGGAAGGGTCTCACATGCACAAACCCCATCAGCAAAGTTCATCCATGAATGGGGGAGGCCATTCACTACAATCTGCACCAACTCAGTGGGTGGAATGACCTCTCCAACTACTGCTAACTCATCTCTCACATTAGTAATCTTTGTGAGATATCCAGCTGCACTATCATTACCCATCTTAATGGTCTTCAGCTTCTCCTTCAGGACCATTTTCCGGTTCTCATTGGTACTCTGCGAGAGATTGGACAATGTTGTTCACATCTCATGGGCATTTCTCTTTCCTCTCACATGAGGAATGCAATGGTCTTTGACTCCATCTAGAATCAATCTCTTACCCTTGTTGTTCTTTTTATTATAAGCAACCAATTGTGTAGCATTAGTAGGCACAACAACAGGGTTCTGTGTGGTATGCACCATAATGTCCCAGACTTCTGCCTCCTCAAAGATACTCTGCATTCTCTCCTTCCAAATGATGTAATTGGTATGCCCATCCAACCTATCCTCCACCCTCAATCCCAATGACATCATGCTGTCCTAAAATTGAAAAATAGCACTGATGTAGTAAAGATAAAACTGTTGTTTGTGAAAAATCAACTTGCTCTAATTTTCTAAGTGAAATATCAATAGGCTGTAATTTTCCTCCTTGCTGTCCCAAACTGCATTTCAACACTCAAGCTCTAATACCATGTAGAAATTTCTCATTTACCACCCTGGTTTTCAGTGTCACCTTATTTCTCCAAAATAGTTAAATGCCCTTTCCCATATCCATACATTAAACAACTGGGAGATAAATTTTGCTGAAAACACAAATTTTGGAAATATTACACAATGCTGAAAATGCAGAAATAAATATCAACAGATACAAACAGCCATTCAACACATTTAAACACAGTGATTTTTGGTCAAGGTGACCCTGGAAAAACCCCCTACAACTCTTGGGGAAAACTAGTTCGAAATCTCATTATTTCTGGAAAACGCTTTTTACAGTGAGAGAAATATTCAGCAAAAAAATCAACATGCAAACTTTTACAACTTATCTCATTTTCCGTGCCTCATAGCCAACTAGAAAAAACTTACAAACAACAAAACAGAACAGCAATAAATGTTGTACGACCTCCTCGATTTTTGTGCCCAAATTTCAACCTTAAATGCTACTATACGGACTGCCTAGAAAAGCATGCAAGTTTCCATAAATGTTGTTGTACAATTTTCCTCGATTTCTGTGTAGAAAAACAGTAGTACAGCTGTACAGATTTCTGCCTAGAAAAGTGTGCCAAGGTACAGCCACTTGCTGTATGACCTCCCTTAAAAAAAGTGCCAACAAACTTTAGATTTTCTGCTCCTCGATTTCGGTGATAACTTGCTGTACGGCCTCCTTGGAATCTGAACCAAAACTGTTGTACGGCCTTTCTAGAAAATCGTGCCCAAAATCTGCCTTTCACTATGTGTTAACTCAGCTATACGGACTTGCTGAAACACTGCCTTGGAATGTGTGCCAAGCTGCTACCTCCTTCTCCTCACTGTCCAGAAATCTCCCTTGCTCTCTTTCTCCCCTTCTCTCAATCTACTCATGAAAGAATTAATGACCTTTTCCTCCTTTCCCTCCTTTAATCTAATCCTAAGTGACTTTTGGGGAATCCCTAAATCCAATGGCTGAAATAGATTGAGATCTAGGGCTGAGATTAAATGCTGATTTAAATCTCACTTTCTATTTTTTAATTCACCCCACTTTAATAAAGACCCACTTAGTCATTTATGTCCAAAGTCACTTTTCCTCTCTAATTTTACATTGACTTTATTAAAGTCACTTTAAAATTAGACTTTAGTAACTTTATCACTTAAAGTCACTTTTAAATTAGGTTTGACTGTATAAAAATTATAAAGTCACTTTAAGAGAAAAATTAAATTCTTTTGGACACTTTTCCCTAGGCCAAATATCAAAGCCTTAGGGAACCACCTATCCTCTGGTACCAAATTTCAACAAAAACGCTTCTGGATTTGCTCAATCTTTCTCCATGATTCTCTGGAGATGCTGCAACCCCAAACCTCACAGGCATATAAGATAACATGAGTGACTAAAGTTTCAAAGAGGAACTTCTTTTTATCCCACATTACGAGGTTTGTTGTTTTACAATTATTTTCAAGACCAAAATAAGCTTTCCATCCCCCATTAATCCTTTCCTCAATGCTATGGTTCTAGTTGAGCTTGTGATGAATATCAATTCCTAGGTACTTGTAAGAATACACTTCCTCCAAGTTATTATTGTCATACATAAAATTAGCGTAAGTGTCCTTCTTGGATTTGATAATCATAACTTTTGTTTTGTCAGTGTTAATAGTCATACCCATGGTAGTGCAGAAATCCTTAAGAAGCCTGAGTTGCTTATCAAGATCAGATGGGCACCTTGCGAAAATAACAATGTCGTCAGCATATAGAAGAAGGATGACGACTATTCCAGCTAAGATCATGTCACCACATCCTGCTTCCTTTAAATAGCCTTCGAGCTTATCGATGTAAATGCCAAATAGTGTAAGGGAGAGGGGGCATCCTTGTTTAACTCCGATGTTACACTTAATATCTTTCGACCACCCCACATTCCTCTTTATCTTGGCAATTACATTCTCGTATAACCTTATATCAGCAGCTCTCAACTCGAGAGGAACCTTTAGCTCTTCTAATCTATTCCAAAGGTTGTATCTAGGAACTATATCGAAAGCCTTTCTAAAGTCCACAAAGCAAAAAAATAAATTGGATTTATCATTATGACATTCCTCCACAATGATCCTAAGTGTAACGAGGTGGTTTGTTGTTGAGTGATACCTTATGAAACCTACTTGGCCTTTAGCCCGCTTACCTTCGCTTTCAAGCCATAGGCTTAACTTCTTTTCCAAAATACTACCATATAACTTGGCTAAGAGAGGGCTGATCATAATTGTCCGATAATTAGAGGGTTTATTTGTATCCCCACTTTTAAAAATAGGGATAATGAGGCTCATAGTCCAAGGTTTAGGGAACCCTTTCTTGACTGCTTGATTGAAAAGCTTGTGGATGTGGGGGATGAGGACAAGACCTCCAATTTTTAAGATTTCTGCCTGGTAACCTTCAATGTCCTTAGCTTTCCCATTAGTGAGGCGATTAGCCCCAAACAAGAGAAAAATTCTTTCATTGTGAGTGGGGTTTCCAAATTATCCATGACATTTGGAGATTCATAAAGCTTTTTAAGATAGGAATTTCAATCATGAAGAGCAATTTTATTATTATATGTAGACTTCCTAGTCAGAATCTGCCTCCAAAATTTCTTAGGAGCTACCTTAGAGAGGTGTAAGAGATTCTCCTGTCTTTGATGAATGTACTGCCTCTTTTTCCTTTTAGTTAGGGCTTTGTATACTTTTATCTTGTCCATTTTAAGAGATTCATAAACAACTTCCTTAATTTCTCTTCTCGCACTTTTACAATCTTTGTCATACCATGGATTGGTTTTGCTATTTCTTTTATTATTTGAAACTTCAATTGAGAACTTGTCAATAGAATATGAGAGGGTTGTAGTAAAATTATGATAGAGGTCTTCTATGTTGTCTATACTAGATAAAGGAATCAAATTAGTTTTTAATTCATTTAGAATGAGATAATTTTTATTTTGATCAAATATTAAGTTATTTTGGCTGTAAGTATTATCTTTTGGCTATAAGTATATATATATATATATATATATATGGTGGAGACACATTTCTTTATACGTTAAATTAATTTTTTCATGATAAAAATTGATTTGTTTTTATCCTCAAAACCCCAGCTATTTATATACAAAGAGAAAAAGATTCCATCAAGAATCAATGTACAAAAGTGGAACAAGTAGACATGCAACCATAGCCAAGCTTCTTTGACATAAAGAAAATGCAACTAGAATATCATCAAAACCACATTCTACAAGCAAGAGAGTATGCAATGGAACCATAGAAAAAGAATGCAATAGAGTATGGAATGGAACAAATTCTACAAGTATGCAATGGAACAATAGAAAAAGAATGCAATAGAGTATGGAATGGAAGAATAGAGAAAGAATGCAATAGAGGGTGCGATGAAACAATTCAAGAGAATGCACATCTGCAAATTTGATGACTTCATGTCTTACTTCTCTTTCCATTTTTACATTTTTGAACATTGAAATTCAAATTTTATTAAATATTGAAAACAAATTGGAATATACATCTATCATATGTATTTTTTTGAATTTTATTTTTTAAGTGGAAATTGATTGTGTCTAAAATGATATCTTTTAATAATTTGATTACTTTTTGATATAGTTTACACAATGATACATATGTTCATTTGATTTCAAAAATAGCTATGGTGGAAAAGAAATTTCAATATAGGGTAGATGATAGAAATTATCTCTTCTTTGCCTAAAGTAGTTGACATATATATATAGAGGGGGGAGAGAGAGAGAGGGGATTACCTCTAGGAAAGAAAAGCAGGTAGACATGCACATCACCAATTAGATGCTTTAATAATTTTATTAAATTTTATTATAGTTTCCGTTATGTTATATATGTTGATTTCACTTCAACAAAATTCATAATGAAAGATACATTTTTTTATGCATCTCGATGCTTTAAAAGTTGAAAAAGTGGAAGAATCGGCTGACAAGACCTTTTTTTATCGAAAGGACCAAATTTGGATTATTCAGGTTTAAAACCTTATGAGACCCATTTTTCAGGCATGAAATGGAATTTTCAGGGGGTGAAAATTTCCACTGAAGCACCATACATTATTTTGTTCTTCTACACATAAATATATTTCAAAATAAACAATAATCACCTCAATTAGTGTCTCTATCAAATGTATTTTCCATTTGGAGGATGAATTTATTGTTTTCACCACGATAATTTGAGAGGATACCACTTTAGCATCTCTATACATGGAAATGGGGCTAACCACAATACCATTACGAAATAGACTCTAGAAGGGTCCATATTGTAACTCTAGTTAAGAGTTGAAGGTGTCAGACCTAACTACTTGTAAGTTATCGGGCAATGTTATAACTACGTCAGTAGGAGGAAATGGGGTCTTCTTCTATTCAAGTAAATGAGTAGAGCAGTCGAATGCCGATAAGGGGAGAACAATCATAGTACACTTTTACACTATAGCATTCCACAAGCCACAAGACTTATTTTCTTGTACTTGAATCCATTCTCCTTTCAGAGAAAGAAAGAAAAGTAACCTCAGTTTCCACCTAGGTTTTTCTCCCAAACATGTTTCCATGGGCTATATCTTGTGTTATTATGATTGTGAGTGATTCTATTTTTGTTTGTTCTTTATTTTCCACAGTTTACATGTTACATGCATGAAAATGTAATTTAATAAATCCAAAAGTCCATGGAAAATTATTTTTCTTACTATAAAATTCATATTTTTATGTATAATTGTGTTAGATATATTGTAACAAAATAACAAGTGCAATATCCATTGAAGTTTACAAATCATGTTAGTATTGAAGCAAGTTTCTTTGTTTATATTGTGGGGATTTGTAGTTGACCTAGATCAATTAAGCTAAAAGTCACAAAACCTGATTCATGGCTCACAAATCTATGGATAACCCTCGTGAACTCATAGAGGATACATTTACATAGCTAGAAGCACAAGTTGTCAAGATAAATAATAATTTGAGGCTCCTCATGGTAGTTCTAACCAATAAGCTCAGGTTCTTCAGATAATTTGCAGGTTCCAGCATAGAGGTTCAATCACAAGGGATATCAAGAGACTGGGGAGAAAAAATGTAGTCAAAGAAAGAACCTGAAAATTATCAACCCATTTTAAGTGCAGTGAACCATTCATAGTCGTTATTCAAAACGGAAGCGAAGGTTGACATCAAGCCATAGAAAGGTGAGATTGTTCCTATGAAACTAAATTATTGGTTGCAGTAAATAAAAGTTTATTTTAGTGTCCATCATATAGATTATCAATATAATATTTTGTTTCATGGAATGAAATTATAGGGTGCTTCTCTGACCTAGTGGGAAAGCCACACGAATACCTTGAGTTTGGAGGTAGATCCTCTACTAAGTAAGTGGGAGGAGTTAAAAATACTCATAAAGTTACAATTTTACCGTATCGAGTATGGATAGGACCATTGGAACCCATCACATTACTTCACATGGAAGAAGGGGAAAGGTCTATATGATTACACTGGAAAGTTCAAAAATATGGCCATAATGCTAGGTATCTTAACAAAGAACCTAGGCGTACTCCTGTAGATAGCCATTTGTGGAAGAAAGTGATGTTGTTCAAAACTAGATCGGTGGACGAGGCTTGTGTAGATGCACAGTACCTACAGAGCATAAGCCAAAAGAAAGAGATATCAAATGGGTTGAAGTAGAAGGATAACCAAGGTACTTATAGGTTGGGGAAGAAGAAGTGAAAAGTGAAAAAGATAAATGGTTGACAACCACAACAAACTAGTGCATATATCACAATAACCACTACAATGACTATAACATTAGCAATCATATAGAGGAGAAGTGTTGGAATTTGCATTGAGATATTATTCCAAAGAAAAAAAATAAGGATAATATGAAGATGAATCTCATGAATACTTATTTTAGAGAGCAGGTAGATGGTATCTTGTACATGTATGAGAAGATTATAAGTACATTAGTGTAGAAGGAGTTGAATCTTAGTAGCCTTCAACAACAGTAAGAGAATGAAAATAACTGACTCTTCCATATAATGGTATAGGTCAATAATACAAATGTTGATGCTCTATTGGACTCAATATCACACATGAATATCATTGCATTAGAGCTAGCAAAAAGATTGGGATTAGAAGTCTATGATCATTCAAGCCCATATCTGTTTGAATGGGTAAATAAGGATGTAGAAAATAGGTGACCAAATAGTGCAAATTAGAATTATTATTAGTGATGATTTTATTAATGAAGTATAACTATATGTGGTTACCTTTTATGTATGTGGAGTCATGTTTTGGAAGTCCCTGCATGTACATTTCAGAACTAATCTTCATGTAGACATCCAACTAGTACTACCTCATGAAGGACGAAAAATCCTTCCCCATCAACTTGCACATGGACAAGTCCAAAATTTCATTGGTAAGTACCAACCAAGGAAAGAAACTTATTGGTTGTATATAAAATTATGTTTTACTACATTTAAGAGAAAATGTGTATAGAAGAGTCAATAACAACAAAGGCATCCCCAAGTGATTTTGATGGATTAGATGCCCCTCAATTATGGTTTATCAAGCCAAATGTTAAGTGTGAAGTCATCTTAGGACACACAACTTAACAAACAAACAAAAAAACAATAAAGGAGTGCTTGGAGTTTTGTACTAAGAAACTAAAATAGTAACCAGAAGAGTTACTACAAGCATACAAGGATGTTTTCTAGGATTCTAAAGGGACACCATTGAAGAGGTAACTGGAGCATGAGCTCCAACAATTGTCTGACTCCCCATTTCCAAAAATTGGGCTAGACAGGAAAATTGTTATATATACAAGTGCGCTGAAAAAAATAGTCTCAATAACTACTAGAACATGGTGTCATTTAACCGATTACATAACCATGTGGGTCACCCATTATCATTGGGCCAAATAAGGATTGGACTTGGAAAATATTGGTAGATTATAGGGTGTTAAACAAAATTGCTCTCATGAACAAGTCCCCCCTTCCTTGGATAAATGATCGATTGGATCAATTGCATCAAGAAAAATACTTGACCAAACTAAACATAAAGTTTAGATATCACTAGTTTTGAGTCAGAGAAGAAAATAACTAGGAGACCACCTTCAAAACCAGGCAATGTTTGTATGGGTGGTTAGCCATATCGTTTGGCCTATGTAATGTTCCAACTACATTTATGAGGTTAATGAATGATATAGTTCACCATTTTATAGATCCATTTGTTATTGTCTATTTAGATGATATTTTTGTGTGTAGCACTGCCTAAGAGGAGCAAATCTTACATTTTACATAGGGGCTAGTGACACTAAAGAAGCACCAACTACTAAAAAATATTAAGAAATGTGGATTTTGCTTATAATTATTTGGTTTATATCAGATATCTGATTAGTGGAGGAGAGATGATAATATATCCTACCGAGAGGGAGGCCATCATGAAGTGACTGGTGTTTACTAATTTTTCTAAGGTCTATAGTTCCATTGAGTAGCAAAAGTCCTCATCAAATTCAAATCGGCATTGTCACTAGTAGAGGCACCACTCCATGCCACAACAATGAGTGGAAAGAGTTTCCGGTGGGGAATCAGTTAGCAGAGGCCCTTTGAGCAGATAAATAAAGAGTTTAGTTGAGCATTAGTTCTAGCATTACCAGACTTGCAACAATCATTTGAAGTGGTGACAAATCCAAGTGGGTATGTTATGGTAGTGGTCTTGATTCAAGTTGGAAGTCATGTTTTCTACCATTCTAAAGTATTCATGGGGCTGCTCTTAACTACCCTACCTACTACATGGAGCTATATTCCCTATTAGAAGGCTCGAGGAAGTGAAAACACTATCTAATGGGAATAGAAATAGTAATTCACATAGATCATTAGAAACTACAATAGCTATACACCCAATGTAAGCTACAACAAAAAAAAAAATTCCAAGTGGATGAGGTTTGTATAGTAGTGTCATTTAGTGATAAAGTATGAGAATTCTATCATAAACAAGTTAGTTGACACGCTTTCAAGGCCACCCGCATTAAATATCATAGCTTTGGGGGCTTTGATTCACATGGATCCATCCACCCATGATTCATACGAAGAGGCATATTTAAAGGATGTTGATTTTAAGGAGTTGTTTTAATAGTTTCAAAGTAAAATTCATGTACACGAAAGTGAAACCACAATTTACTACCATCTCCCAATTGGGTTACTACAAAATCTAGATATATTAAGTGTTCGTAAAAGTGAGAAACTGCAACTAATTAGAGAGGTTGAAACCTCCAAGGTTTCATGGTGCTTTAGTGTAGGAAAGAGAGAGACCAATTTTAAATGTATGCATATTGTCCCAAGATGCAATAACATGTTTCTAGATTAATAAGAGGATGCATTATTTGTTGTTCTAGAAAGCCTAGTAATAGGAAATATGGCGTATCTCATCCATTACCTATAACCGCTCATCCTTGGGAAAGAATTTCCATGGACTTTGTGGGAGGATTACTAACAACTATGTAGAAATATGACTAACTATTCAGGGTACTTGATAGCTTTAGCAAGATACATGTTCTAATGCACTGTAAAAATACCATTAATGAGTAAGAGGTGCACTTGTCCTTTGAACAAGTTTGGGTGGACTTTGGGATACCAAGGAGCATCGTTTCAGAAAAGAACACAATATTTCTTAGTGCATTTTACAATATATTATAGGAGAACATGGAAATAAATGTAAATGGTTATAAAGAATTCAATCCATAGAAAGATGGAAAGACATAAGCAGCTAATATGACATTGGTGCATCTTATGATTGCTAGCAATCAAAAGCATCCAAAGACTTGGATGAAAAAATGGTGTATATATAAGAATCATATAACAAGCTAGTCCACACTTCTATTGTTAGGTCCACATTCTAAAGATGTTTTGGATATTTTCCACCTTTTCCTTAGAATATCACATATGGGTAGGTAGGACGAGTGAGGGAGGATCTTATAGGATAGTCCTTAATGGAAGAATAATTTATTGACAATATGAAGTTAATACATATACATGTACATGAGACACTGAATAAGTCATATGAAAAATATAAGGCAAGGCATGATCAACACAAAACATAGAATCTGTTCTAGGTGTGAGACAAAGTACGATCACAGTTTAACAATGAGAGGCCATAGGGTCCTGGTAGGAAAATAAATTTTCTATGATATTGTCCTTTATATACTAGAAAAAATGGCAGATAACACCTATAAACTCAGTCTACCCCAATACAAGTACATTTACTCACTCATGAATGTCGAGAATATGAAAATTTGTAATGTAAATCAATTTTATACACTTAAAAAAATAATATCATTGTTAATTCTAATTAATCTAATGTTGGAATATGGTTGAAGGTTATCTCTCCATTTCATAAGGAGTTCATATTCCTATCCATGATTTCTTAAAGTTTTTTTGAATGATAACATGGTTATAGATGTTATGGTTCCTTTCAAATTCATTTATTTTCATTCCTAAAAAGGATTTAATAATATGTATAAATGATGTTTGAACCTTTAACCTTGGAAACCACATCAATTGGACAAAATTTAACTATCCATAATATATATACCATGATAGATATTTTATGTTTTTCCTTTGAAATAAAAACAAGGTTTTCGGCTCAAGAAGCACTACATCACCTTCAAACTATTTGAACTTGAGACATACTTAGCACTACTCATTATTATGATTCACTTAAATTGTCAAGCCAAACCATTTTTTATATGGGCCCTCAACCATAGGCTAAGTTAGTTATACTTATATACCATTTTTATATCTAATATAATTTGCTTTTAAGTTTTAACCTTTTTGAATTGAAAAAAACACCTATTGTTCATTGGTCAAATGCACAACCGATATGCCATGGAACCTTTCCTTAAAACACAACTCAATTTCTCAATGTGTGGGGCCTTGTCGAAGTTTATAACATACATACTATCGTACTGGTTGATCCATGTGACAATGTATTAGATGGATAGCTCTTTCATTTCTAGGGTAATGAGTGGCATTGGTAACCCATCAGAAAACTCGATCAAATTTACTACCTTCTTTGACCTTTCATTTCGCTCTATGTTTAGTTCTACGGACCAAGATTTCTACTATGGTTTTTGGCTCTGCAATTTTCCTTTATTCTCTAGTAATTGTTGACGTTTTGATGCCATTGAGAGTTTTGTTTATCAACCTGCACTGTGGAATCCTCGAGTTATCGGTGATAAGTAAACTTTTGGATTTCGCATGATGATTAGTCTATTCACTGTGATGTTAAGGATTTTTATCAGTGTTACAATGGATTGAGTGTCAATATTTTTGACTAAATTTTTTTACAAGTTTCTGATGTCTTTTATTTATTAACAATCTTCTACATATCAATTTTGACAGATACTGCAGGGCTTCCATCAAGCACAAAAAAATTACCCATGAATCTTCGTTTTTTCACAAGTAAAATATATTTGTCATAAGGTTTAAATATTTATTTTGTTCTTGCATACCTTTTTTTCTTTCTTTTTTAAAGAGGTTTTTTCTCATGAATCATCCTCTCAAAATTTTTGAGCTTTCCTAGGTTTCCTAACTTAGATTTATTCGAGTCAAGTTTTTATAAGGGCTTTTATATTAGAATAGTTCCAAGATTTCAATGTTTTTATTGTATTTTAATTTCATGTAGGAACTTCATGATGATTGAAGGAACTTTGATGACTCATTGAAGAACATCTTATTTTCCTTGGGAAATTATATCATAAATTCTTTGTAGAGTTGACAACTGGTTTAGGGTTTTATCATTCGATAAATTAGGGAGCCTAATCCTTTCAAAAATTTGACCTTGTTGCTTCTGGTATGACAAATTCAATTGTCACATTTAAATTATATTACATAGAGAGGGTTTTATTACTTGCAATCCTTTCGGGGTTTTGATTTAGGGAATAACATAAGGGTTTTCTTCAGTTGTAGGCATTTTGAGGGCTTATGCACTTGAATACCTCACATGTTCTATTAGAGGTGTCAAATTTTGAGACAATCACTCCCTGTTGGTTACCACAGCTAACCACAAGATATATATTTATTACCAGGTAATACCTCATTTTCTTCTGGTTCATGGCTCTCTGTCCTATATACACATAGTCTAGTTCTAGTTTCATGTTACATATTTTAGGGAAAAGGGTTCATATTTATGAATCTCCTCTTCTTCTAGTGTTTATAATGTTATGTCATCAACTATAAATTGATTATTTTAACTTCCCACATACTTCAAATAGGTCTTAGTAGCTTGGATGATTGATAAAACCTTTATGATAAGCTCATAGTTGAATCTCTTGGCTAAAATTTCTTTGTTTATTGTTAAGAACTAAGATGGTAATAATAACAAAAAAATATATATTTTGATTTAATACAAGTTAATTTTCCAAACCCCATCTCAAGGTTATATCAACACTAGCTCATCATTATATATGTAATTTACCCAATCAAGAAAGAATTTTCCTTTTAAATCCTCCTTTCATTTGCATGTTGTACCGTTATGGAGATTGAGACCAATCAATGAAGGCCACAGTTTCTATATTACAACTATTATAATATAGTTTAGCATACTCAACCTCGAGTTATGAAATTTGCATAAGAATTTAGTCTTAGTTTCTAATCCTCTATATGCCAAACAATTTGTTTGAACTCACTCCATATTTCTTCTCATGCAAACTTGTTTTAGAGTTTTTCTTATTAGAATGCATTGTACTCCTTTTTTTTATAGGGGTCCTAAATCCATATTATATAAACAAAGTTGATGTATTTGTTCTCAAATGAGTAATATGAATATGTTGTTACAATATGTATCTTAGTCTCTGTAAAATATTTACAATATAGCTTGTTATTGTATAATTCCTCAACTTTGAGTACGTAGAATTAATATTTTAGTTGTTTTCATACCTTTCTGCTCTAGTAGTTAAGTACTTTCTTACCCTTAATGTCCAAGTTTTGTCCTCAGTAGATCTTCTTTTTCAAACTATCAATTGAAGTCAACACATGGATTTCTTCTAAGTTGTACTTGAACAAAAGGATGGTTTGAAAAGAACTGATATAGGTTTTATAACTTCTTTCTAAGATTATTTTACAAATTAAATAGTTAGTGTATGCAAAACAACAATACTTGATGAAAATACTAACACATTTAGAAATTTATGACATTAATAATTCAATTAGCTATTTCTATCCTTCATTTAGGAAATATTTTTACCTACCTGTTGACAATGTTGGATGCCGCCAACAGTAAAGGGGGTCTCCCAGATATGAAGTTTCAATTAGAACTCACATCCTATGGAGTAAGGGCCCCAAACCGTAAAGTATTTTCAATTTCCATTATCTTAAATATTTGTCTCACCTACCATAAATGACACAAGAGAAACACGTGTACTTTCAAGATAAACAAGTTAGTCTTGTGATGTATTCAATTGTAAAGTGTATAATGGTTCTTTCACAAGGTTAAAAGGAAACTATCTTTAAGAGAAAAGTAATACTACCATCATAATAAAGACACATGCATCTATATGAATTAATAGTTAGTAATATTGTGAAATAGTTCAAAAAGAAATAACAATCATGAAAGAAAAAGGTACATGATTCAAAGATGCATATTATAGCCAAAGAAATAGTTCATTTACATTAGTATGTTTTAACATAAACATATACTACAAACAACCAAAGAATAGTATCACAATCATTTATGACATATGCATGAAAAGTGTGTTGGCTCTAAAAGCCTCAAATTATTTAGTGAAAGTTCCAAGATACACCATTACAATGATACAACATTGGTTCCGATAGTGGAACATTAAGCAACTACTTGCTTCTTAAAAGCCTAATCTTGTCTCATATGCATAACTTAAGTCAGCCAAGGTGAAAATTCCTTTCCTTGAGCTATAAGGGTGTATATATAACAAATGAGGTGAATCTTCATCTCTGTTGTGACTCTTGAGCTTCCATGTGACTTTTCCAACCGATATGAGAATTTTCGCCCGCAACATGAATTTTCACATTCTATGAGTGACCTTTGGACTTCTACACACTTTACATTTTCTCATTTTTTTGAAAACTACATAATTACATCCACGATGATGTGGAAAAATACAATGAAACATATTACCCTTGAGGTGACACTTGGACAAGCCATGACTTGGTGATGATGACATCGACCTTGTAATGTACCCTAATAATAATAAAAGATAAACAAAATAAAATAATATTAAGATATCAGTAAATAAATAATAAACAATAAAGAAAATATAAAAATAGTAAATAAATAGTAAAAAATAAAGAAAATATAATAATAGTAAATAAATAATAAAGAAAAGATAATAATAGTAGATAAATAATAAATAATGAAAAGAACATAATAATAATGAATAAATAATAAACTTTAGTTATATATATATATATATATATATATATATATATATATATATATATATATATATATATATATATAAGTAAACCATAAAAATAGAAAAAGTAAGTAAAGTTAACAAAAAGTAAAAAAGAATAAAATAAGAAAGAGATAAATTAAAATACATTAAATTAAGTAAAACTTTAAATAAAGAAATAAAGTTGCTTGTTGACACGTGGAATGTATGCATGCAGACCCTTTTCTATTGTTTGGTCTATTTAATGAATGATGAGGAAAATGAAATTCATCATTCCTTTGTCCATTCTCTTGGGAGAAAAGTGTTGTGAGACAAAGGATTCCCTGATAGTAGTACGTTGATTGACGATTCGGGGGTGGTTCGTTGTAGAAAGATTAGGTGCAGTTGAGCCTACAATTGGGTGAAAAGTCGTCCCCAAAACTTTGTTGTGGCTAGCATGATTCAAATAGCATTCAACTCTGAAATCACAGCTAAGGAACATCATCACCATAGGTAAGTTGTCTCTCTCATATTTCCAAAATTCTATACTAATTAGTTGATTAATTGTGTGTTTATGATAAATCACATAATTGATGTTATTATTTGCATATTTTAAATGAGATTTGTTACATATGGTATCAGAGCATAAGTTTCAACTCTGTTGAACTTTTCGATTTTTATATTTTTAATTAATAATAAATATAGTAACTATAAATAATAATAATACTGATAAAATCATATTTTAGTTTCAATAGATTAAATATATAAAGAAAATAAATAATAAAAATAAATCTTTTAATATGGTTTATAATTATTGTTATAATGATTTTCTAAATAACTTGGAATCATAATAGAAATGGAATATTTTATTATTATTTGTCATTATTTATAAATAATGTTGAAACACAGAGTGTAATAGTAGTCTTTTATCTTTTATGTTTTTGCAATATTCATAATTGTGTAGATATTCATAATAATAAATTAATAATCCCTAATATTTGTCGGCAATGCATCTCATACATATATTTATGAAACTCAATAATAAGATTAGTTTTCCACTAATTTTTTACATCGTGAAGATGAACCATCATTGCTAGTTCGAAAGATCAATGAAAACAAGAAACCTAATGTGATGAATCCAAAAGATGATCTACACAATAATAGCAGTCATTGAGTATTATGTATTGAGTTTTTTAATTTATTTATTAATATACAGAAACATTGTATTTTTAAAGATTTTTAAATACAATATTAAAAGTAGATGAAGATGGAATAAATCTTATTTCAGAATATATGTAATAAATAGGTACATTAATTGCTATTTTGGATATCTTCATTACAAATTATGTAAAATTAGATTTAATAAATTATAGCAATGAAATTTTTACGAAATTAGAAATCCCTTATTGATTAAATTGTTGAACGAAAAACTTAGCTTTTATGTATGGCTTTCCCAAACACAAACTACAATGGATGACATGGCATTACAAGCACCATGGGGCTAGATATGCGTGTTGGATGAAGGCCACATGGTAGCCTCCCCAAGGGTGGGTGGCTAGTTTGTGGCTGTTGAAGTAGTGTTATCTAGGTCATGGGATCAATCCTTATGGGTTGTGCCTATTGGTTATCACCGTCGAACTGAAGCTTCAACTTTGATCACTAAGACTATTTATATGTTTAGCATGCATTGTACCCTGAGCTGAGGTCGCTTCATGTTGGTCTCTTTCTAGTTGTTGATGTTTTGGTGAATGATATATTGTGAGCTATCATAACTAACCTAGTGGCTTCAATGTATTTGCTACTACCTCTATTACTAGTACTACATACCAATCAGATTTACTTCTGCCCCACTGCTTCCTTGAATAACAACTCCAAACGTTACGGTTATCCATCGTAAGTCAACTACATGTGAAACCTGTGAAGGTCTCACTGTCAAGTTTAACATCACATACTAATTGCCTCTCTAAACAACTAAAAGTCAACTATTGTCCCCCCAAAAAAATTAGCCATTAAGCTTGCACGATAATAAGTGCATCTTCTAAATTCATTTGCGCTTTTGAAGAGTGAAAACAAAATTAAAAATTGCCTCTCTAAACAATTAAAAGTCAACTGTTGTCCCCAAAAAAAATTTAGCCATTACGCTTACACAATAATAAGTACATATCTTCTAAATTCAGTTGTGTTTTCGAAGAGTGAAAACAAAATAAAAAATAAAGGATAACAAAGTGGTTGTTCTCAAAGCTATCTCGATGGATATAATCAACCATATTAATTTCATGAATAGAAAATGGAAAAACGTGATCACATGGTGTTTATGTTCCCATTTTTTCATTATATTCCATTTTTCATAACAAAACTGTTAGGATTCCAAGAAACTCTCCTAGGTTGTAGCTTAGAGATGCCTGGTAACATATAACTATTTTTGCAATCGATGAATGGAAGGAATGATGCTTGTCCAATCCAAATAACCACTTCTACTTTGTTCCACTCCAGACATGTGTGAACACCCCCAGACTACAAGGCTTTAGACCACCAACTACTCACAGTTTAGAGATTGGGTGAATATGGAGAATACTGACCACACCAGCAGATGCGCAAGACCATGTGATGGCCAGCTGCAACCAGTAAAGAAGTATGCAAATCTAATCTACTAATGCAAAGATAGGATGATAGCTCTCTTGCGTTAGACAAAATGAAACCTGGAACACCTATTCAATGATGCATACAATATTTTAACATAGAGATAGGATGACAGCTATCTAATGCTAAACATGAAGAGCTCAAGAACACAGCATATCAGGCACAACTTAGAACAGTGGAAAATGGAAGGTGAGAAGTTAACAGCAAAAGAATCTTGTATTAGCTGAAAATGAAGATGAGACGCTGCAAGTGACAAAATATCTATAGTCTCCAGAAGTCAAAACTTGCATCAAAATGCCAACCATCAACCCTGATTACATCTTTCTTCTGGGTATTTATAGATTTTACATTACAAGGGAACTTGGCCATTTGGGTATGGAGGGGTCATAATTGACCACCAACTACATTTAACTGCCTAATGGAGTCTCTAACTGTGTTTGCTTGCTACCGTGAGTGAATCTGATCTGCTCAGGTGCTCTGCTATCCTCTTAGGTAGTTGGAATGCTCGTACTAGTGGGGTTCCATAACTGATAAATGCGGTCACAGAGTTGTGCTGCGTCCTTTTCCCTTTGGCCATGCTTTTTGTTGAATATGGTTGTTGGGGAATGATTATGACTGATATTGACAGAGCTGGTCATTTCCTTCTCTTCTAGAAAATGGAATGGATATAGGACGCGGGATGCATGGGTGAGTGGACGAGTTGGATGAGTAGAAAGGATGGTCGTTGGATCGGGGAAATCAACAACGAAGATGGCTCGGTGGAGGCTATCAGTCGTGGTAAGAGAGGGGTGAATTAGGGCCGTTGGATCTCTTGTGGACAGATCGAACAGTGGTTGGGCGATGGAGTTGCACATGCGTTAGCAGGTAGAAGCGGTTTAGTTGGGCGGTAATGGTATTGATCGCACTGCTTTTGGGAGCAAAGCAGTAAAAGGATGGGACTGCGTGATTCTACTCAGTGGCCGACACGTAGCAGTGGATGAGAGAGAAAAACCACTCTCATCGCGCGCTAACGTTCGGTTAGGTTACGGGCGCGGGGAGAGCGAATGCCATCGGATCTTTACGGAGATGATCCGACGGTGGGAAATGATCATGTGGGTTGCTTTATCGGATGTGACTGGAGCTGTTAGATCGGCGGGAGAAGATCAATGATGGGAAAATTGTGAAGGGTTTTAGCTAGCACGCGGGAGCATATGGCAGGTTTTTATGAGGGTTTGGGCTTTACACTTGGGGCTAAAGCTAAAAGGGGCTACTTTGTAGGGTTTAGAGGAAAAACAGAGGAAACAAAGGTGAAGGAGGATAAGTGGGATGGAGGAAAAAGGGGTAAAATGACCGATGTGAAAGCCTTTTGAGCACAACCGAGCAGACCAAGTTTGCCTCTAACCTTAGAAAATCAACATTGAATAGCAGAGCTAACAAAAACAAAACAGAAAAAGAGTTGGGTGATAACTTGAGACAATGAAGGATATTTAATATGGTGCTTAAATAGAGAATTATATTTATTTTATGGTATTCAATTAGAGTGGGATTCAATTCATGGATTATATTTTTATTAGGTGCAAATTAATATTAATTTGACAATGTGAATATATATTTATATGTTAACTGTTATCAAAAATAAAAATAAAAATTAATATTTAATTATTATAGATAAAGGTATAATTATTTTTAAATATGAATTATTTTTATGATTTATATAATATTGTGCTCAATACTTGAAATAATTATGTTGAAATATAAATATGTAATTGTGAATTATATCTATGTAATTAATGAAATAATTAATTTTAAATTTAGATACCATTATAATAGTAATAAAATGTCATAAATCAATAATAAGTATTAGTCATGAAAAATATGAAATGATAAAGTAAGGGATGTTTTAGTAAGGGCCATGCATCCATATTAATTAAAAATATATAATAAATAGTAGTTTAATAAAAGAAGAATTTAATTTCACCTACACATTTCACTTTTTAAATAATATTCTTCTAACAAGTAGTCATTGCTTTATAATGGAACTAAAAAAGAGGTAGTGATCAATATCTAAGGAATTTTAGGAATATGGTTCAATTTTAGTATGGTGGTGAACCATATCCAAAGATAACAAATTGTAAGATGGATTTAGAGGAATGTTGGGCTATAGTGATCAAATTCATAGTTAATGTCTAGTGGGTTGTCTTGCTCCGAGGACGTCGCTTTTAAGGAGGGTAAGAATCGTAATAAACAAACTATGTAAAAAAATACTAGAAAAAAAATGGTATCAAAAACCTATAAGATGGAAACAAAAAGAATGGGGAAAAGAGAAAACACCTCAACACAAAAGAAATAATCTCCTACCTAGTCTTCTATCATTGATAGTTAAGTCAGGTGCCCCATTGAAAAACAACAATATGGAAATTCTTAGATTGAAGAAGTTGATTAAAGCTGAGAAAACTTCCTTGGGGTGTATACCTAGTGAATAACATGGGAGTAATAGGTTGAACTATGATAATAAAGCCTATGGCCAACTTATGCGATGAAGTGAAGGATTGTCTCTCTTACTGGCAAGTTCTCTTAAGGATATTGATGGGTGGGTTAAGAAACATGATTGGTACAATTCATACTAATGACTTATATAATTTAAAAGGATTAAGATTGAAAGTTGTGAACACTTATAATTGGTTAGAAATGACAAGCGATTAAACTAGGAAAATGTTTCAAGGATAATAATTGTTTACCTTTGTGGCAAAGGAAATAGATTATATAGACTAATGATAAAACACTGACCATGAAGCGTGGGATGAAATACAGTTATAAATTCTATAATGAGACTTGAGAAGGATTACACGTAAAATAACAAAATAAGTGAGAATCAACTAATAAAGGGTGAACTTAACTAATTTGCACTCATTATTCATGAGTGGATTGATGATGTATTGAGACCTCCTAGCTTATTGAGTTGTGTTATTAGCATTGAAATAAGTTATTTCCAAGCGAACTAATCATATAAAATATTTATATGGTTGATAATGGTAAGAGTGGTTCCAAGTGCTTCAAATTTTAAATCAAGGATAGTCTTCACAAGCCAAAAGTGAAAGGAAATAAAAGAGATCAAGTGATATTGAGATGGGAACTTGATGAGATAATCAAATATTTCTTAGGATGAAAAGTGATAATTACGCAAATGATGGATAAATTACCAAGGATCAACCAACCCTTTGTGCAAGTGAATTAAACATGACAAAAGACTGAAATAATGATGACTTAGTGTTTGTATTGAGAAAAATGACATTAGAATGGATAAACAAAATACTTATAGTGATCATGGAAATTTTGATTTTGATATTGAGGATTTAAAGAATAATTGTGCAGTCAGTAATATATTAATGATGAATTTCACTAAATTTCCTTGGGGAAAGAGGAATACATGACTATAGATTAAGGCTTCAGATAATGAGATTAATTTGAAATTTAACGATGTACCTAAATTACCATACCTACTATGTAAATTGTCAACTTCCTAGTTGAAAAAAGTGGAAATGATTATTGAAAAGTAAGTGGTATCTTGATGAAAACATGACACAAATGTTATAGATGAGATAACCTAGATACTTGATGGATGCTGAAAAATATTATTTCATAATTAGTATTCATTTTTTCTACTCACAAATGAAGTTGATTTTTTTTCTAACAATCATGACATGAATTTTTATGGTGTATTATTGCTCTATATTTGATATGTATGATTCTCATATTATGATGTTATGATATGTGGTTATATTGACATGTGGTTCCATTTATTATGTGATGTCATGACATATATTTGATATAGAGATGTGGATGTTATAACTTATGATGGTATTTCATGAGGTGAAGCATGTGGTAAATGCATGTATATTTTATGACATGCATGTGCATGCAGTTATTTACTATCAAGAATGTGGTGATTAACAATGATGTTATGTTATCATGATGACATGCAAGAGTTGGCATGTGGATTATTTTCTATGATAGTATGATGTCATAACTAATGCATGGTTGCATGTTGAGATGTGATGATTGATAAGAACTCCACAAATGGGCCGAGAGGTTTGGGTGATTTGATGATCTCGTGGGAGCCCATACCTACGAAGAGAATATGTAACACCATATGGGCTGCGAACATACTCAATAAACACTACATATGTCAATGGTTCCTTTGTCTTGTATAACTCTTGATGGATAGCTCTTGAGGGGCTATGGGACAATGTTGAGGATGCCAAGTGCTTCATATTGGATTGGGATGCCAAATTATGGTGGGGGTGTAAAAAATTCGATGCCTAAGACCCTTCACCTTAGTGAGTGTGTTGGGAATGGTCCAGAATTCGAGATGTCTCAAGTACTACAGCATGGAGTACTGAGCCGGGTGCCTGCCTTCGGGCCTATGAGGTCTGAGCTAGGTGCGAGCCTTGGGGCAAGCCTTGGGATATGGTATAGACCAATGAGCCTTATGCATGGTTCTGAAAGTGGGAAAAAGGACAAATATTCATTGAGATTTCCCAGGTGTTCTGGAAACTTTCGATGCCTACTCGTTATACTAGTTCAGTAGAGGATGTGGGGCAAATGTGATGTAATAAATAACTAAATAAAATAAAATGTTAAATAATTCAACTTAACCTCGAGACGAAGTTCCTTAGAGAGGGGGAGTATGTAATGTCCTCTAATAATAATAATAATAATAATAATAATAATAATAATAATAATAATATATAATATTAAAATATAAGTAAATAAATAATAAACAATAAACAAAATATAATAATGATACATAAATAGTAAAAATTAAAGAAAAGATAATAATAGTAAATAAATAACAAATAATGAAGTGAATATAATAATAATAAATAAATAAAATAGAAAATAATAAACTCGAGTTTTAAATAAATATATATATAAGTAAACTATAAAAATAGAAAAAACTAGTAAATTTAACAAAGAGTAAAAAAGTATAAAATAAGATAGAGTTAAATAAAGAGAAATATTAAATTAAGTAAAACATAAAATAAATAAATGGAAGTTACATGTTGAAAAATGGAATGTATGCATGAAAACCTCTTTCTACTATTTGGTCTATTTAATGGATGATGAGGAAGATGAGATTCATGATTCCTTCATCCATTCTCTTGGGAGAAAAATGTTGCGAGTGTTGGGTCCCTATAATACTAGTGATTACCCCATTACTATTGTAGTTATACCCCTATTTATATTGTTGTGCCCCTATTACCCCCATATTGTTATTTCTGTGCCCCTTAGAATCCCTCTATTGTTATTTTTGTGGCTTTATATTATTATTATTAGGTCGGCTGGATTATATTGTGACTCCTTAGACTCCTATAATAGAAAGGAGGTTTTGTCATTTGTATCATCGAAGAATTGTTCATTTATGTAATGTAAAGGAGGTTTCCCCCTCGAAGAGGCTGAATTCTAAGGCGTGGATCTCTCTTTTCTATCTTTTTGTGAGCTGGTTTCATAACATTTGGTATCAGAGCTTTGGATTCTAGGGTTTCGCTGCCCCAAACAGGTCATCGTGGCATTTTCGCTATAACTTTTTTTCTGTGACGTTTCAGAAGTTGCAAAAAAAACCCATTTGAGAAGAAATCTCGCTGAACCTTGGGTCCAAATTTCAGAGCTTTTCGCACGATATGTGCGGAGATATGATCTGAGGAAGTTGGTCTTTTTGCAGAATCCTGAATTACATTCAAAACAGGTGACCTGAGGAAAATCGTCATAACTTTCTCTCTGAGGATCGGATTGAAATTTTGTAAGAAGTTACAGAAAGAGAACGGACTGTAGTTTCTTGTATGTGTGTTTCAGATTCAAAGGTTGAAACAGGGACTCATGGCACGTCGTACAACTTCGCTCTACTGAACCAGTCTAAAAGCAAGTCACTGTGGGAGATTTCACATAACTCTTACTTGGAGAATCCAATTTGGCTCAGACTTGTGGCATTGGAAAGAGGACACAGAAGGCTACTACAGGTAGCAATTTCAGAATTGGATGATCCGAAATTACAGAGACACATCAGATTCAATATCAGGCTTCTATAAAGTGAAAAAAGGTGTGTAGTTTTTTTTTAATTTTTGTGTAAGCTTGGTTTAACGGAATTCAAAGGGCATAGTAAAGCATTATTATCGGTAACTGATGCCCCGAGGAAAGAAAATTCAAACACCTAGTAAGGAACCTAAAAGCTCTAGCATGACTCATGAAGAAGAGGAAGAAATGCTACATGATATATCAAAATTACAAGAACAAGTGCAACAAATGTCACGCTCACAAAAGCTAACAGAAGCTAAGATAAGAATCTAAGTAAATGGCGTGGAATCTAAGATAAAGGGCATGGAAGCTAAGATGGAGGATTCGATGGCAAATTTGAAGATAGATTTGAATACAAACATGGAAGAATTGAAGAAGTTGCTACAAGAAAGGGTCACTAATGGTGAAAAGGTAATAAAGGAAACTCATGATGAGAACAAAAGAAATGTTAATCATGATTCCATAGACTCTAATGTTGGATCAAAGACTCACCATGTTCCAAAAATCGATATGAGGAAGTTTGATGGCAAGGATCCCGCCACATGGATATTACAGATGGAGCAATTCTTCGATCTCAATAATGTGCAAAACACACAAAAGGTACGTATGGCAACTTTATATTTGGAACCAAATCAGTTTGTATGGTATCAATGGCTTTGTTCTCGTAAACAATTTATCACTTGGGCAATTTTTACGGAAGAATTAATAGCACATTATGAGGATACAAAAAGCAACACTTTTTTTAGCCAATTGATAAGTCTCAAACAAAAGGGTTCAATAATGGAGCACATTGAGGAGTTCCAAAAATTGAACATAAGGGTAAAAGATATTCCAAAGGAGCATAGGATTGATGTGTTCATAGGGTCTTTAAAGGATAATATCCAACATGATGTGTGCCTTTGGGAACCTAATTCATTAGAGAAGGCATTCAGGTTAGCAAGAAAAATGGAAAGCAAAATTATGGCAAATAGGAAGCATACCATTCACAA
Source organism: Pinus tabuliformis (assembly GCA_031772625.1). Taxonomy (NCBI): domain Eukaryota; kingdom Viridiplantae; phylum Streptophyta; class Pinopsida; order Pinales; family Pinaceae; genus Pinus; species Pinus tabuliformis. The sequence goes on along the minus strand of CM062812.1, from coordinate 776,829,379 downwards.
CTATAAAGACGGAAATGTTGTTGCCCATAGTCTTCCACAACCTACAAGGTTGACACCACAACAATTGGAAGAAAAAAGAGCAAAAGGGCTTTGTTACAATTGTGATAGCAAATACACAAAAGGTCATAAGTGTGCTGAGAAGAAATTATTCTACATAGATTGTGAAGAGGAAGAAGAAAAGGAGCAAGAAAGGTCAAAAGAAGAGGATATATTCCAGGAACAAAGCCTAGATGAAGAACAACTAAATCCGACCATATCTTGTAATGCATTGGCGGGAATTACCACTCCTCAAACCATCAAGATAGAAGGACAAATCAAGAAGAAAAAGGTAATAGTGTTGATTGATTCAGGAAGCACCCACAATTTTATTCATTGTAGGGTAGCAAAAGAATTGAATTGCTTCCTATATCCAGCACCAGAGTGTCAAGTGATGATTGCAAATGGAGGAACAATAAATTGTTCTGGAAAGTGCCATAATATCAAGCTATCCATGGGAGAATATGTATTGACTAGCCCAATGCTTTCCATTCCAATGGGAGGTGCTGATGTTGTACTAGGAGTCCAATGGCTACAATCCTTGGGTACAATAGCTTTTAATTTTCAAGAACTTTTCATGAAATTTTCTGTGGAAGGAAAGGAAGTTGAATTAAGGGGTATTGCAGGGAAACCAGGAAAGATAATCATCTCTAATGGAATGACAAAGCTTCTAAAAAAGGAGCAAAGAGGTGTAATTGCACAATTATGTTCACTAGATGTTTCCACATTGGAATCATCTATTTCTCCAGATCTCCAAAAAGTCCTGGACAATCATTCCAAGGTATTTGATACTCCCAAAGGTCTCCCACCTATGGGTGATCATGATCATGCTATTCATCTGATTCCAGGAAGTGTTCCTCCAAACATCAGGCCGTACAGATATCCATATGTCCAAAAAAGTGAAATTGAACGTATGGTTGCAGAAATGTTAGAGGCTGGTATAATTCAACCGAGTCAAAGTTCTTTCTCAACTCCAGTAGTATTGGTGCACAAGAAGGATGGATCATGGCGCATGTGTCCAGATTATAGGGAGCTCAACAAGCTCACTATTAAAGATAAGTTCCCCATTCCTGTTATTGATGAATTACTGGATGAATTGCATGGATCAATTTACTTCACCAAGTTGGATCTTCGTTCGGGATATCATCAAATTAGAATGAAGGTTGAAGACATTCCAAAAACAACATTTAAAACTCATGAGGGTCATTATGAATTTTTGGTCATGCCTTTTGGCCTTACCAATGCACCTTCAACATTTCAAGGTTTGATGAATTCAATTTTCAAACCATTCCTTAGAAAATTTGTGTTAGTATTTTTTGATGATATACTAATCTACAGCAAGTCTTGGAAAGATCATGTTGAACATGTTGACAGGGTGTTACAACTATTGGAGGAGAAACAATTATATGCAAAAAGATCCAAATGTTTCTTTGGAGTCCAGGAGGTGGAATATTTGGGTCATATTGTATCTCATGAAGGAGTTAAGGTAGACCCTAGCAAAATTAAAGCCATTAAGGAATGGAAAATCCGCACAGCCATAAAGCATCTGCGAGGATTTCTTGGGTTAACAGGGTATTATCGCAAGTTTGTTAAGAATTATGGGAGAATAGCAGCACCTCTAACAACATTATTGAAGAAAGATTCATTTTCATGGACTTCAGAAGCAACAAAGGCCTTTGAACATCTTAAAGAGGCAATGTGCCAAGCACCGGTCTTAGCTACGCCGGACTTCACAAAAACCTTTATTGTGGAATGTGATGCTTCAGGAAATGGAATTGGTGCTGTTCTAATGCAAGATGAAAGACCCATTGCTTTTGAAAGTCGTCCAATCAAGGGAAAGTTTTTAAGCAAAGCTATTTATGAGAAGGAAATGTTGGCAATACTCCATGCACTTAAGAAATGGCGACCCTACCTAATGGGAAGACACTTCAAGGTAAAAACGGATCATGATAGCCTTAAATACTTTTTAGAACAAAGATTATCCTCTGAAGAGCAACAAAAGTGGGTCACAAAGATGTTGGGTTATGACTTTGAAATCATCTACAAAAAAGGGAAGCAAAATGTGGTGGCAGATGCACTCTCAAGAAAGGATGAGGATGTGGAAGCATTGTTGTGTGCCATTTCTATTATCCAACCAGATTGGATAAACGAAGCAAGGGAGGAATGAAAGAACGATGAAGAAGTGTGGGCACTTATTCAAAAGCTACAACAAGATTCCAGTACTTCTGATACATTTAGCTGGCAAAATGATTTGCTATGGTACAAAGATCGCTTATACCTCTGTAAGAATTCCCAGCTAAAACAAAAGATTCTTATGGAATTGCACACTTCTCCCTTAGGAGGGCACTCAGGATTTTTAAAAACTTACCACAGGGTTAAGAAGGAATTTTTTTGGGATGGCCTTAAATCAATATTCAAAAGTTTGTGGCGGAATGTTTGGTTTGCCAGCAAAATAAAGTTGAAACAATTAAGACACCGGGTCTATTACAACCTTTATCCATTCCAAGCCAACGTTGGGAGGAGGTTTCAATGGATTTTATCACAGGTTTACCCAAGTCTGAGGGAAAGAGTGTCATCATGGTGGTAGTTGATAGACTTACCAAGTATGCACACTTTTGTGCATTATCACATCCATTTAAAGCCAGTACAGTTTCTACTGCATTTATGGAAACAGTTCAAAAGCTACATGGAAACCCAAAGATTATTGTAAGTGACAGAGATCCCATTTTCACTGGAAATTTTTGGACAGAATTATTTTCTTGTCTTGGTACTCAGTTAGCTCATAGCTCATCTTATCATCCTCAATCGGATGGGCAAACTGAGATAGTAAACAAATGTTTGGAAGGATATATTCATTGCTTTGTATCTGATAAACAGAAACAATGGGTCAAATGGTTGCCTCTGGCTGAATGGTGGTATAACACTTCCTTCCATACAGCAACAAAAATGACCCCATTTATGGCACTTTATGGGTATCAACCACCATCCATCACATCATATTTAAGAGAAAATTCTAAGGTTCAGGCAGTGGAACATCACATCGAACATCAACAACAAGTCCTCCAACTCTTAAAGGATAACCTCGTGTTGGCACAAAATAGAATGAAACAACAGGCAGATCAACATCGCAGTGAAAGAAGTTTTGATGTAGGTGATTGGGTATTCCTACGGCTACAACCATATAAGCAAATGTCCCTAAAGCAAGCTAAGAAGGATAATAAATTATCACCAAAGTATTATGGTCCGTACAACGTGTTGGAAAAGATTGGTACTATGGCATACAAATTGGAGCTCCCTGCAGCTTCTCGATTGCACCCAGTTTTCCATGTTTCATGTTTAAAGAAGGTTATAGGTGACAAGCTCCCAATTCAAACAATATTGCCAGAACTTGACGAGGAAGGAAAAATTATATTGGAACCGGAAGCAATCACAGAAACAAGAACTCGACAGCTACGAAATCGATCAATTTCAGAGTATCTTATCAAGTGGAAGAACTTATCTGCTGAAGATTCCACATGGGAGGATCAGAATTTTGTGCAGAAGTATCCAGAACTGCTCAAGCGTTGAGGACAACACTTTTTTGAAGGAGAGGGGCATGTTGGGTCCCTATAATACTAGTGATTACCCCATTACTATTGTAGTTATACCCCTATTTATATTGTTGTGCCCCTATTACCCCCATATTGTTATTTATGTTCCCCTTAGAATCCCTCTATTGTTATTTTTGTGGCTTTATATTATTATTATTAGGTCGGCTGGATTATATTGTGACTCCTTAGACTCCTATATATAGAAAGGAGGTTTTGTCATTTGTATCATCGAAGAATTGTTCATTTATGTAATGTAAAGGAGGTTTCCCCCTCGAAGAGGCTGAATTCTAAGGCGTGGATCTCTCTTTTCTATCTTTTTGTGAGCTGGTTTCATAACAGCAAGCCAAAGGATTCCCTAGTAGTAGTACGTTGATTTAGGGCTCAGGGTTGGCCAACTGTAGAAATATTATCTGTAGTGGAGCCTACAGTTGGGTGGAGAGTTGTCCCCAAAAAATTGTTGCAGTTACCAAGATTCAAATATGATTCAACTCCAAAATCACAAATAAGGAATATCATCACCACAAGTAAATTGTCTCTGCTCATATTTATGAAATTCTATGCTAATTAGTTAATCAATTGTGTGTTGATTATAAATCACATAATTGATGTAATTTTTTATATATTTTAAATTGGGGCTGTTACAAACTTCATTGTAAAGAGTTTATGGTAGGCTTCACTTCTAGCCTCCATTTTTGTATCCTTAGGGTAAGTCTTGTATGTGCTTAATGTTTTTCCTCCAAGTGGTTGAATGATATGATGCCTTTCATGTGATTTTAATCTTCAATATTTTGTCGTGATCTAGTATCACTTCATCTTATTTCTTGGTGATCTCTTTATCTCTCTAGCTCACAAGTGTCTTCTTACATTATCTCCTTGGCTTCCTCCTTGAGCATAATCTTGTCATGTCAAGATAACAATACTTGCAGAAGAAATTCACTCATTAGAAGATAACAATGGTAGAAAAATCTCTCAGTTTATCTTATTCTTCATACAATTCATTGATTGAACCCAAGACAGAGTGCATGACTTAGGAGGAGGTTCAGGCATTGTGAGGCTCATAGTTCCATGCGACAGTGATGAAGGTTTGTTCACTATGACTGCATAATGTGTAGTGGTTGAGAGACTCGAAGACAAAAATTTATAATTAAGGGAGACAAAGATGCAGTGAGACAGAATTGCTCACTGAGATTTTGCAATGCGTAGTTTAGGGAAGAGTGATCCAAGTGATCTTTTAGTTGTGCAGGTCAAGGAGGGAATAAGGCCTAACTGTTGATTAAGGCTACATAGTTCATAGTGGAAGGATGTCTGGGAGGGAGAAATGTGCAATTTTCAGGGTTAAGAGGTAGAGAATAAGCATTTTTACTACACAATGTACAATCCTTGGAGGTGGTGATGATGTAGTGCATAGTTCCAGGAGAAAAGGGTGGTTAAATGGGCTTAAGACTATCCAATGCATAGTTCAAGGAAGAAGACTAGAAAGTGGTTGGTAGAGCAAGTTGCAAAGGCATAAACACTTCAAAAATTGACTAAGTATTGGATCATCGAGCAAAGACAGAACCAGGCCATGAGTTGAACAAGATCAAAAATTCATAAACTATCAACTATAAAATAATGAAACACTTAACACCCAAAATCAACATGCACCCATTGAAATGACAACAAAATGACACATACCTCCAAGTGTGACACTTAAGATACAATTTGCAATAGAGTTGATGACGTTAACAAAATCGTGCACAAAACTTTGGGAATGATTTTAATAGATATCTCTATGATAGATAGGACTCATTACAACAATAGAAAACACAAAATTTTCCTCTTAAAGATGTGTTAAAACTCCTTTTCACAAGGTGTGACACTTACCTTACCAAAAGACAACACTTGGGTTTTCTTCACAAAGCGACTTGGAAATTTAGAGAATAATCATTGAATGCCTTTTATTAATAGAAATGAAAATTATGTTAAACAAGGCTCTAAAGTTTTATTATAGGAAAATAATTGGAGGGTGTTGTAGTATAAACAAGACTTGGCAACACATAGGTAGAACTCTAGCTTCTCTACTTTGTTCTAGCTTTAAGCAGCGGATATAGTCATTCATGAAGTATTGATTCACTGTGTGAATTACCATGGCTTCACATATTAACCTAGTTATATATACGGGCTCCTCTATCCCCTTTCTCTGTGGAACACATTTATAAAACTTGTTATATCGCAATTGTTTCAATCTAGAAGAAGGGTGATGTGTAGCTACGAGTTTGAAATGATCAGAGCTTTAGTTTCATATCCAATGTTTCTCCACTTCTAGTAGATCTTTTCAGTGCCCCATCAGAGTCACTACAAGAACACAAGGATTACTTCACTGCGAGTGAGCCTGTTTAGTACCCCAATGAAGTTACTTTCTTGACCTCTCTGTGCAGGAAGCCTTTGTCTTCTTTCACTCTTTATTTTATTTCAATATGTTGTTTGGCATTTTCTTGTCATTTACATCAGCAAGGTGGAAGAGGGATCCTAAATTATTGAGATCAAGAGAGGTTGTTCCTTCAAAGAGTGTTATATCTTTGATATTATCATGCTCGCTATTAGTTTTCCCCTTTCCTTTCTCTAGTCAATTGGATTAGCATGCAAAAAACCATTCAATTACTATACCAAGTCAAGGAATGAAGATCCTAGAAAAGATGTGGGTGTCATTATTCTATCTAAGGCTTTTTGTTTGAATGGATCATACGTTCCATTGAGGAAATATAGACCTTAGAGGTATTTGACCAAGACAAAGAAGAAGGATTGAAAGTTAACCAAATGTTGTGGTTTGTCACAAAGCCCTTTTAAAATTTTTCCACATCCATTTGAACCAAACACAATACTTTCATACAAATGTTTTATTCATCGGACCAACAAAACCAAAGATAATGAAAAGGACACAACATGACATGATGGAAGAAACAAAGAAAATAGGAAGGAGAAAAAATATGTATATATAGGGAGATAGCCCTTGGGTGTTATTGAAAATAATGTCTGAGATCTTGACCATTTATAGGAAGAGAGTCCATATTCCCATTCAAGGATTGTAGACGATATGTATAATGGCCAAGCTTTTCATGCACAAGATATGATCTGATCCAAAGGGATTGGAATTTAGTGTGTTTACATTTCTCTTCATGGGTTTTATCCCACTTCAATACTACATCTCCCACACCAAACTATTTTTTTACTCGCAAACTTCTTGTCAATCTAGTGCTTGATACAAATTTGATGTATAGAAAATTTTCTTTTGTTTTCCAAATTTTTCCTCTAACTTTAAAAGAGTGTCTATCCTACTCTAAACTATAATACATGGCTTGCCTTGAGATTATTAGGATATTTGAAGAGTTGTGAGATATATATTCGGCGAAATCATAGGTTATTTACCATACACAAGGAATTAAGGGAAAGTATTCAAAGAGGGTTTCAGTGTGACACAGTCAGCCCACAAAGCATTCACCAATGCATTATACCAATTCCTTTCCTTAAAGTTAATGGTTTTCTTCGTGATGAAAATTAAATTCTTATTAGTAGACTCAACTAAACTATTTCTCCAAGGGTAATAATTAGATGAGTACATTAAAACAATACCATTTTCTAATGCAAAATCATAAATTTTTAGCAATGAAAGATATGTTTCATTATCGAGAAAGAGTGATGTAGGAGCGCCAAATATGGCGATGATATTCTACTTGAGGAGGTTGATGACCTGCTTCTCATTTAGCTATTTTAATGGAACTGGTTCAGCCCAATGAGTAAAATAGTTTATATCGGTTAAGATATATTGGTGTTGCTTTGATGACTGTGGAAAATTTTTAGCAATAATGTCTAATTCCCATTGTTGAAAATGATCTTCAACAATAGTGGGATGTAATGCGGCCACTGACTTTCTATCAAGACTAACACATCTTTGACAAAATGAACACTTAAATTCATAAGCATGAGCATCTTTAAATAATTTGGGTCAATAGCAACCATCCCACATGAATTTATGTGTAGTGGTATCACCTGTGTAATGTCCACCAGTTGGCCTGTCATGAATATATTTTAGTACCCTTTCTAAATCATGTCCAGAAATCTGAGTAGGAAATCATTGTGACACTAACGAAAATGAACACCATGTACTGGCTAATATGATAAATCTTTAATTTGAATAGTACTCTTCTATTTATTTGATAGATATGAGGGCAAGGTTCCATGCTCTAGATACTTTCGTACATCTGTGTATCAATATGTGGTTGTATTTGTAGGGGTGGCTTGTTCAATATTGTACATTTCTACTTCTTGTTCCCATCCAAAAGATTTCTCCTTCAGTGAATTAACTTCGTTTGTTGTGATCCAATAAAGACCATGGCATTTTAACATGCGAACTAGCTTAAAACGAAGGTCATATTACTGAAGGATTTTAATCTATTTTTCCCTCCTCTCACCAAACTCTTTTTTTACCAAAAGAAATGTAACCTTTGCGTAAGGCATAAAGATAACAACATGAATTTTTACAAGCCAAGGCCTAAAGTGCTTCACCACCTTGTATACTACATAAGATTTTTTATCAATAGCGGGGTAGTTGAATTTGGATCCCTGAAACCAATTCTCATGAATGACATTGGTTGCTCGTTGCCTTGATCATACCCTTTTGTAAGAACCACTACAAGATATGTGTCAGAAGAGAAAGTATATAACATGAAATCTTTGCTAAAATTTAGGCTATACAAAGTTGGGACTTCGGCAATTAGTTGTTTGATCCAAGAAAAGGAATATTTCTCCCTTTTGTCCCACTTGTAAATTGCATCCTTCTTGATCATCTCTTATAATGGATTAACAATTTGTCCATAATATGTGATGAAATTTAAAAGGAAGTTAATTTTCCCTCAGAATGATTGCATGGCATTTTTATTCATAGAAAAGAGAATTTGAACAATAGTCTGGAATCGTTCTGGGTCCACTTTAATCTCTTTCTTAGCTGTGATGTGGCCTAAGGGATTACCCTTGAACACTCTGAAGATGCTTTTCTTAGGATTTAAAGATATTCCATATTTACAACATCGCTAAAAAACTTGCCTTAGATGACGAAAGTGACCATATATTTACTTTAAAAATGTCGTAACATCATCTAAGTACACCACTACACTTTGTCCAATTAAACCACTAAATAGAATGTCCATAGCTCGTTGAAATGTAGAACCTGCATTGATGATTCCAAAAGGAAACCACTTAAAAGCGATTCTACCCCACTTAATCCTGAATGTAGTTTTATGTTTGTCATGTTTTTCTACTATAACCTAGTTGTTTCTGGAAAATCCATCCAATAGTGAGAACATCTCTTACCTAGATACTTTTTTAAGTATTTAATCCATAGACAACATGGGATAACTATCCTTATCCAAATCATGGTTCAAATTGCGGAAATCAACACATAAGCATATCTCTTTAGACATCCTTCTCATAAGAGCCAGATTAGAGACCCAAGTAGAATGATGAACTTTGAATATGATCTGAGAATCCAACAATTTTCTTAGTTCATTTTGAATGAGGGGTTAAATTGTACGATGGACTCTTCTTAACTTTTGTTGAAATGGCTTTACCTATTCCTTAATGGTTATCACATGATAGATTATTTGTGTATCATAAGTTTTCAAAGAATCATATGTCCACGTGAACACATCTCGGTATTTCTTAAAAAGATGAATGAAAGCTTGTCAACCTTGAGGTGTACAATACATAGTGAGATTGACATAATTCAAATCTTGTTTGGTATGAAAATTTATGTGTTCATGTGACAATGTAGAATTATGAGTCTTTGCATTAGTTGGTCCCCTAAAACAGTTTTGTCGGTCATACAGGTTCTCTAAAGATACCACACCCATGGGTACAGGGTTTCCTTTGTTAATCTGAGATGATTCCTACAAGGCTTTCTTGTGCTCGTCCTCACTAATTGTCACATCCTTAAACACATCAACGTTTACCATGAAATCCATTATCTATTGGTAATCATTCAAAACATGAAAATTAGTAACATTATTAGGCACAAGTGGCTTATAAATAATCTCGACCTAAAAGTCATCTTTTAAAGGTGACATCCTAGTAACATCATTAGCTAACATGTATACGATTACATTATGAATTTGAGGAACATAATTCATATCAAAATCTTGGAAATATGAGATGAGAGACTATACCTGTTGCTAGTGATTTCCAAGTTAGGTGACACACAATGAATAATGTTTTGTACCTTCGATGTAACAATCTCTAAGTCATCCCTTAACTTAAGCACTTCCACTTTGAGGTTAATTTCCTTCTTTAAGTCCAAAACGAGTGCTTCATATTCAGAAATGTTGTTAGTGCATTAAAATTCCAAGAGGCATGAGATCATTTTTTTTCTTTTGTGGGTCTATCAAAATTCAACCACCTTTGGAATCCTCTGTGTTTTCAAACTATCAAAATACAAAGTCCAAATGCAAGCAGCCATAAGGTTAGTTCCTACACTAGTATTATTTACATATATATTACAAAAATCATATGCACCAATTGCATTACATGGAAGGAGTTCCAACCATGTATCTAGTGGTAAAGGGGATGGTTGCGCAAGATAACATCTATGATTGACCTCTAGAAAAAAATTCAAAAAGTCATATGCACATAACTGATAGGTTCATATTGGGAGCTTCAAGTGACATTACGGTATGTTTCATGAAAGGTTTTTCTCAACTCAAATGGAATTATTATTTCCCTTATATGAGAGCCATAAATGTGAACAATCTATAGCAAAATATCCCTACACCTTTCTAGACCAATATATACTCAAAAGCAAGCCAGAAGCTTCTAGAATGTCCACAATGACAACATCAATACATTGGTGAACTCTGTAGTCAGATGATAGACAAATTATGACATTATTAATCTCACAAACTTCCTCTACTAAATATCTATCTAACTCAGTCATTCTAGCATTAAATATTTTCTCATGTAGCATTGATTTTCTTTGCAGCAGATAGAGGCCTCATATTCATAGATGCACTAGAATCAATCACGCCATTATGGAGATTATATTTAAATATTTCAAATGTAAAAAGAAAAGGAGGGAAGTGGACATAACATTTACATTAGCTGCATTAAGAACTGATTTATGAATGGTTATATACTTACAAAATGAGGCTTGAGAAGCAGAAAATATTCTACTTGACGTAGGCTGAGATGTGAATGCTTGCATGATCAATTCACATTTCCTTGCTATCTTGGCTAGTTCATATATGGAAATATTTGCATGAGCCTTCTTCATATATTCAATAATATTTTAATCAATATCTTCATCTTGAGTAGGGTGTGTTGAAGTGGTAGGTGGTGTGACTTTGTTTGATACCTCACGAGTGGCGAACCTGTTCTTATTATTTCTGGAATCATTCTTTTGTGATTATGTACTCCTAGATTTTTTCTAAGTTCCCTAAGTAGGATTACTAGGAGGTAAGATATTTGTTAACAATTACTTTCTCACATCTTGCTCAAGCATTGGTCCTTTTCTCCTTAAGTTATATTGGTTAGCGGGTTTTTGAGGAGGAGCATCGCCCATTGGGGGCTCACTAGAACCTTGTTGGTCATTTTTTAATATAAGATAAAAAGTGAAAATTGAATCACCAACATTTGATTTTTCCCTTGTCAAGGTAGGTTCATTATTCTCTTGTGTCTGCTCTGAATTCTCTTTTGCTGACAAACTTTCTATAAAATTTGCAACTACAATATTCATATTTTGTTTCCATTGAGGGCTTTTTTTCTTTAATGGGCCTTTTAATGAAAGGTAATGTAGTTATCGATGCACAAATTTTCATGAATATTGAATATCACATTGGAGCTTTATACAAACTTATTCACTTGATTGAAATTATAATTAATAAATGGATTGAAAGACTTATTACTATTAGAATCCTCATGTGACTTCCTCTCGAGTTCTGATACTTCGTTGGTTAATAACTTCAAATATTCAGTCAAGCTATCCATGTTAGAAGGATCTTTCTCTTTGGCCTTGGTAGAAGAGGCTTCAAAATTCTTAGAATTATATTTAGATTCTTTTGAATCTTCCTGATTAACAATAACCCCAACATAACTTAAGTCCTTCTCAACAGTGATCGCTTCTGCAAAGTTAAGAGCCAAAGTAACTTTTGCAGTTCATTTCACAAAAATAGAAATGCTAGTAGGTAAGGAAGTAGTATAATAAAATTTAGTAGTGGAATCATGTTATTGTGTATCGCTGGGGAATTTCTCCAAAATACATGTAAATGTTTTATTAAAATTCTTAACCTTTTCTTTATCTCCCATATTAATATTTTTGGGTTATTTAAGAAACATTGTTGGTGTTTTATCATCAACAAAGTTTTTTAGGAATAATTGGTTGAACTCCCTCCAATTATCAATTGAATTTGGTGGAAGGTTATGGTACCAAACTCATGGTCTACCTTCTCAAGTGTATGGAAACAATCTACAAGAAACATCATCAAAAATACCTCTAACAACTGTAGATGTAAGTAGAAGACATCAATGTGATCTTCGACATCCGCTTTCTTCTCAGGATCATACTTTGTAAGTATCTTTTCTGAGTGCTTGGGTAAGCAATGAAGATTTCCCGAAAGAGAAGGAGGTCATTAGGCCATCCAATCCAATTGATCATCGGCCATGTATTTGTTTTAATCCTCCTCTTCACTCTTTGAATATGGAGACTCTTCCCCTTCACCATTCAAATTCTACTTATTATTAGGTTGTTCATTATCCCTCATCTTTTCTTCAACTGAAAAATGAAAATCCTCCCTTCCTCCCTCCATATTTTCCCTAATACGTGGTTGAAATATCCCCTTGTTGATGTATTCCCTTATTAGGATCAATTAATTCTTCAAGGGTTGTGATAACCAACTCTTCCATAGAATAAACCAACACACCAAGGTGAGTTTTATCTTTCTTTGTTTGTTGATGAGGAAGAAAATATGAAACATGAAGTAATATAACAGATCTAGCAAATTGACAAGTAATAGTTTGATGTGACTGGAGTTCATTATAAGTGACTTTGTATGTGAGATTTGGACATTGATGAGTTGAGTCTCCTTTTTCATAAATATGAGTTGGATTTTGACTCAAACAATTATTTCGTTACATAGAAGATTCTTTGTATGGATATGGTGAGTTGTTAGCCATAAAAGGTTTCCCTCCTTCTAGCACCAAGACCATTGATGGCTTTGGATGCCGCCAATAGTAAAGGAGGTCTCCACGATATGAATTCGTAGTTAGACCCCACAACATTTGGATTAGGAGCCCCAACCAGAAAGTATGGTAACTTTCCATTATCTTAAAGATCTACCCTGGCTGTAATAAAATATGTAAGAGAAATGCATGTACTTTGAGGATAAACAATTAAGTTAACCTTATGATGTATTCAATTTTAAAGTGTATAAAGCTTATTTCATCAAACGAAAAGGAAAGTGAGCCTTTAAGAGAAAAGTAAAAGTACCATCCTAATAAAGAGACACACATATATATGAAATAATCGTTAGTAATCTTGTGAAATAGTTCAAAAAGAAACAATGATTATGAAGGAAAAGGACACCTAATTCAAAGATGCATACTAAAGTCAATAAAATAGTTCATTTACATTAGTATGTGTTAACATAAAAATACACCACAAACAATGAAAGAACAGTCCCACAATCATTAATATATATGCATGAAAAGAGTGTTGGTTCCAAAAGCTTCAAACTACTGAGTGAAAGATCCAAGATACACCATTATAATGATATGACACTAGTTCCAACAATGAAACGTTAAGCAACTACTTTCTTTTCAAAATCCTAATCTTCTCCCATATGCCTAACTTGAGAAGGCAAGGTGAAAATTCCTTTGCTTTATCTATCAAGTTGTATATATAACAAATGAGGTGACTCTCCATCTCCCTTGTGACTCTTGAGCTTCCCTAATGACTCTTGACCTTCCATGTAACTTTTTTTAACTCTTATGAGACCTTTGGACTTCTACATGACTTTTCACATTCTATGAGTTGCCTTCAGACTTCCACACACTTTACATTTTCTCATTATTTTCAAACTTACATAATTACATCCACAATTATGTGGAAAAATACAATGACACATATGACCCTTGAGGTGGAACTTGGAAAAGACATGACTTGGCAATGATGGCATGGAATTCATTGAGAGTTCTTGTTGTCATCTTTATATCTTCAATACAATTATTGTATGTGCTTGATATTTTTCATCCAATTGGTTGGATGATATGGAGTCTCTCATGCAATTTTTATCATCAATGTTTTGTCATGATCTAGAATCCCTTCATCTTCTTGCTTGATGATCTCTTTTTTCCCTCCAACTTCACAAGTGTCTTCTTACATGATATCCTTGGCTTACTCCTTGAGCATCATCCTTTCATGTCAAGATAATAGGACCTCGAGATTTTCAATCATGACAAGGGGACAACAGTTCAGAAATCTCCTAGTATATCTTATTCTTCATGCAATTCATTCATTGAACATGGGTGAGCGTGAAAGACTGAGGAGGAGGCTCTGGGATTGTGTAGTTTATAGTTATAGGAGGTAATGATGAAGTTATATTCACGGTGACTACACAATACGCAATGGTTGAGGGACTGGAAAATACAAATGTGTAGTTGAGGGAGACAACCATATTGTGAGGCAATATTGGTCACTCTGATTTCTTAAGGCACGGTTCAGGGAACATTGTTCCAAATGACTGCATACTTGTGTAGGTTAAGGAGGAAGTGAGGCCTAACTATTGGCTAAGACTAGATAGTGTGTAGGGGAAGACTAACTCGGAGGGATAAATATGGAATTTTAAGGGATAAGAGGTAGAGAATTAGCAGTGTGACTACGTAATGTGTAGTCCTTGGAGGTAGCGACTACATTGTGCACAATTCTAGGAGGGAAGGGTGACTAACTGGGGCCTGAGACAACAATGCATAGTTCAAAGAGGCATACTAGAGAGTGGTTGGTCAAGCAAGATGTAAAGAAAAAAAACTTCATAAATTAACTAAGTGTCGAATCAGTGGAGCGAAGGTGAAACCATAACATGACTTGAACTTATTACACACTCATAACCGATAAAAAAAAACAATTAAAGAATTAACACCCAAAATCAACATGCATCGATTTAAATGACAACCAAATCACACTTACCTCCAAGTGCAACACTTAACATACACTTTGCGACACAAGTGATTATGGAAACAAAAAAGACCCAGAACATTGGGAATGATTCTAATAAACATCTCTACAATAGATAGGACCCCTTAGTACAATAGTAAACACCAAAGTTACATCTTAAATATTTGTTATAACTCCCTTTCACAAAGTGTGACATTTCCCTTAACAAAATAAGACTGTTGGATTTTCTTCACGAAGGGTCTTGGAAACTTAGATTACAAGCATGGAATATATTTTATTACTAGAAACAATAGCTCACATGGTTAAAGGACGCTCCAAAGTTTTATTATAGGAGAAAATTTGGAGGGTGTTATAGTAGAAACAACACTACCCTTACCATGTCCACCATATCATCATATGAATAATTTTTCATCTTTTAATATAAAACAAGAATGGATCTATGCACTACTTACTTGTTCAAATTGACATGTGATTCCTAAAATTTCTATAATTTTATACTACATGTTAGTTATTTGTTTCCTTTCTTTACTCACTAAATACACTATTTATCATTTCTTCTTGAAGGAAACAACCACATTCTAATATCCACTAGCTAGTACATTCTTAAAATATTTATGATAATCAACAAATACAATAATATTTTTACCTATATTAACACTTGAAAATAAATTAGGAATCAGCAACTTCCTCCCATACATTGAATTGTAACCACAACAATTTCCCCCAAGCCTTCGGCTTCTATGTTATTAGTAATTTTTCTTCTCCTTATCATATGTTACTTCTTTTCCATACATAATTTAACAACATCCTTCTCTTTCCAAATCTGGTCTATCTTTCATGTTACAGGGAAATTTTCTTGCAAAATCTCTTTCTTTCCCCTTCAGAACTAGAGTTCCCTCCGCCATTAGTTTGTTATCCTCTCTCCTACTAACATAAACTTTCTCTCCAGTTACACTGCATCTTAGTGGAGTTCATTACTCCTTTAATCTTTGGGAATAATGGGAAGTTATAACTATGGAATCTATCACCTTTTTGTCTAATAATTGGGACTCCAACCACCTAAAATAATTACTAACAACAAATCAACCTAACTACTCATATTTTTTCTCCCATAATATTCCCAATTTAACTAATTTTTTATTCATAGCAACACATAATCATTTTCATCTGTATTTAAAATGGTTAAATTTAGTCTTCGCCCCAAAACTAGTGTTTCTAACTTAAATAATTACAATTAAACATAAAACAATAAAGTGTTGCAAAAGTAATTACAACATGCGTATTACTATCAATATGAGCCTTCCATGCGAGATTGTGGAGAGGAACAATTCCTCTCCTTTGTAAAGGATTTGGCACTAGATGCTCAAGAAGAGTTGACAAAACATATAGTTTCATAAACTAGGTCCAGAACTATAAGACAACAATAGCATGATCTTGTTAAACTGGGTCAGAAGGACATCTTCTAGGAAAAGTTGAATGGTTCACTCGAGAAAATGTGAAGAAACAATTTCCTCACCTCATTCAGTAGAATATTTTAGGTATGAAAATCCTCCCAAAATGGATATATTTGATATATAATGGTCATTATAATATTTTTATCCATCTCAATTCTTTCAAAGTGGACAAGGTGGAGGAATGAACTCACAGGATCATTTTTACCGTTGGGATCTTGTTTGGAAAATTTGGGTATAAAACCTTCTAGGAGCCATTTCAAGAATTGAAATATTTGCCATGGGGTAAATTTTTTTATTAAACATCACACCCTTTTTTCCTATTCTCCACATAGAGAGCTCTACAATGACTTACGAATCACCCCAATCAGAATCCATATGCAAAATTTATGCCTCTCAAAATTTCACCTTATTGTATTGACCGTTGTAGTTCAAGTAGATTCCACGTAAACCACCACTATTCATTGAAAATGGGATACCACATGATAATAATGAATAAGATTCTAGAATATTCCATATTGTATCTTTAGTTAGGAGTTCAGGGATTCAAATCTAACCACTAGTAGGCTGTCGGGCTCTATGATAACTAGGCTACTAGGAGGAAAAGGGTTTCATTCTACTTGAGCACATTTTGTTCCTTAGATTATAAAAGTAGTTGAGAATGGATTAGGAGACGTAAAAAAATAGTATTTATGCATTGCAGCAACCCACATGACATAGGCCTCATTTTTATGCTTGCATCAATTTTCCATTCAAAGAAAGAGAGCAAAGAAACTCAATTGCGAGATGAGTTTTTCTCCAGAAAGGATTTTCGAAAATATATCTTGTGTTATGATTTTGTGTGATTTATTTTTTCCTATTCTTTATTTTTTGCATTTTACATACTGTATGCACTAAAATATAACTAAATAAATCCAAAAGTATAAGAAAAAATAATATTCATAATATTGATAATGTATTTTTAAGTATAACTATATCAGATCTATTGTGATGGACTATGTAATGAAATATCCATTGTAGTTTTTGGATCACTCTATAGGCCAAATTTACTTCCCCATTATAGTTTAAAAAAATACTGTAGAAATTGATTCATTATTCTCTTAAGGGATTCAATTCACTTGCATAGGGGCTAAGAAGGTAGACAAGCAACCATCACCAACATACTTTTGGTAATACAAAGGAAAATCTAGATCAACTAGAAAATTATTAGAATCAAATCATACTAGAGATAGAATATGCAAAGGAACAATCAAACTTATTTCAGTAAAACTCACATTTACACATTCTATGCCTTCAAGCCTTCCTTCCCCTTCCATTTTTATTGTTTTGAGCATTATTACCAAGTTTGAATTGAAATTCAAATTCAAATTCCAATAGATATGGAAAAAAATGGAGTATACCTCTTATCGACCCTAAAATATGTATTTTTTAAAATTTAAGAAATATTTTTATGGTAATTAAGTATATTTAAATTTGTAAATCTTTAATAATTGTAGTATTTTCTCCTATGTTTTCCACAATGTTACATATGTTCATTTAATTTCAAAAAATAGTTATGGTGGAATATACATTTCTTTGTAGGCCAAACTCTCTCTCTCTCTCTCTCTCTCTCTCTCTCTCTCTCTCTCTCTCGTTCTGTGTGTGTGTGTGTGTGTGTGTGTGTGTGTACACGTGCACACACACACACACACACACCATTGAAAATAGTATAAGATTAAATGAAAGACACTTGACTGTCCACTAGGTCTATATGAGGCATCACTCCAGTCCTTCAACGATATTAGCTCAACTCTCAAGGTCTCATGTTGTCCCAGTATGTTAACAAGATTCCTTAATAGAAAATTATTCACTTTTGATGTGTTTCATGTATTATATTGATTCTCTCACATGAAGTTTATATTCACAACAATGTTTCATGCAATAAGATTGGAATAGAAAGTGGAATTGCCTTGGACTAATATTTGATAACATAAAAATTCCTACATGTCAAGGTCCCTACCCATGTGGTAAGAATACATTATATTTTATCAACTTGGAGTGTATAGTTCATTGCATAAATTATGTGTACTTTATATAGAGAGAAAGAATGACACATAAGAACATGAATCTTCCCTCACTGATACCATCCAATCAATTTTTAACCCCCACCCCACATTTACCCATTTCTACAAGCTCGCCATGGTGAACATGAGATGAGTGTCACAATGATATGACCGGACCTCTAAGATCCGGTTATGGAAATTGGACCGACACACCAACAACTTAAAGAAACTGCTTAGGCACTACAGACTACGCAAGACCCTGCAAACCACTCTACATGGTCAATCCATGATTTGGAGCTCTTTTCACTAGGGAAACTCCTGATCTGGGTCCACACCATAACATCAATGTGGTTATGGGTTCCCAACCACACACATAATCCTGATTCCATGCGGTTATGGTTTCCCAACCACACACATTGTCCTGATTCCGTGCGGTTATGACCCAAAAAATTGTTTTTCGTATTAGTGGTTCAAATATCTGAGCTACTTTTTCAGGATAGCCTCCAAAACACTTCCAAAAATTGCTTGTAACATTCTAGAAACATAAACAAGATGATAAGAAGGCCATACAATTAAAACTCAAGCAAGAACTTGACCTAGACATGTCTAATCCATGATAGACATTTAGTCAAACATAGAAGCTAAAGGTCATGGATGCATATTTAATCATAAACTTTTGAACTTCATTTGAAAATAACTAAGAAGGATCAATTCCCTCTCTAGCTTGCTGCCACAACACTTGTTATCCCGTGTATTCATCATCCATTCAATAACTTATTAAAACATGAAAGAGATCCATAGCTAGAGAGCATCATATAGCCAGGTATATAACCAACATATAACCATAATAAAGACCATAACAAATCAATCATAATGTCAACATGATAACCATTACAGTTGCTCATAGATCACAATACGAAAATAGCTCTTATTAACATATGAAAATTTCAACTAAGTCAGGGACTTTCATGTACCACCTAACCATAGATTGGGTTGAACCAAATCTCTCTTTCAACCAATCAACCTCACACCATAACCAACCATGAATGTGGGATCATAACGGTTAAACACAAAAAACGCTAACTAGGGCTTCCATAGGCCAAACCACCTCAACCTTCAACCACAATGATCTCACCTATATGGTCCAAAAATCACTAACATCAACTAGATTGGTCTCCACCCAAGTTGTCTAGGGATCGAGGAACTAGTAATTCAACCCAAAACTAAATTAGGGCTCTAGGGAATTTGTTCCAACCCACCTCTCGAGGGACTAATAACTCAACCCATAAGGTTCTAGTATGTTTTTCCTAACTTGCAGACTCCATGAACTAGTAATCCAAGATATTTTAGGGCTAAAGAGCATTTTTTCCAACACATTGCCATAGGAACCTGCAAACCAATTAGAAAAAAACTGGGAAACCCTGAACACCATGGCTATCTACGAAATGGAAAGGAAAGTCTAGAACCACTGTCAATCTAGGCAAACATCCATGAAAATTACACCACATAACCATGGAATCACATGCATATATGAGGCATATAAAAATTAGCAAAGAAATAACACGCGTAGCCCATGACCTACAAAGTATCCATGTTGTAGTTTTTGATCTAATTACCCCCCTTTCGCTCCCTTGATTTCCTTCGATTTCTTTCTCCAATCCAATTGAATGTTAAAGTGCTCTAACGATGCTCCAAAAATACTCTAAATGTGTAAGGTTATGAGAGAATGAGAGTATGCTCAACTGAAAACTATAAAAAATGTAGCAACTAATTGTTTGATGACTTTTCATCATTGAGCTCTCTTTTTCTTTAGTTTTCTTCATGTCTTCTCTAATCTCCCTTACATGCAAATTTGTGTCTCCTTACCTTCCTTTTAGTCTAATTTTCCTTTATCATCATAATTAAATGTTAATTATTGCCTCTCTTCCTTTTCTAATTCCTTTGTCAATTTCCATACCAACTAATAATCTAGAAGTGATGCCCAATATAAGTATTTCCCAACATTCTGCTTGGAATATGTGTCCCATGACATTGGTTTATTTTATTTACATGGAAAATGAACTAGGGGTTGTCACAAACCCCTCCTCCTTGGGGGAACACCATCCTCCTAGTTCAACGATTCTTATAACCAGTGAAACATGATCCCCATGGAGCTTTATAGCACAAATCAATGCAGCATTTACAACATACCAAAATACTAAAACCATGAACACCATACTGCCTATTGGAGCTTTATATAACAACTCATTGCAATATTATAATACACATCTGCATATAAAAAAATAAACCAAAAAACATAAACCAACACATCTGCTCAAGTAGAAAATAAATAAAGATACAAATACCACATCTGAGCATTTATCTCCCATGTACCTTCAGCAAGCCCAAAGTGCTTCCCCTGCACTTTAACTTTCTCTATTTCTCTATTCCATAGCATGAGTTTTTTCCACTAAAAAATTCATTATGGTTTTGGATGGAACCCTCCCTTTGGTTCCACCTACAATACATACCAATCAATCACATGATTAGCATCATGCACATATCTCTTAAGAAATGAAACATGGAAAAAATCATGGACTTTCATAGTGGGCGACAGTGCAAGTCGGTAAGCCACTGGTCCAATCTTCTCAAGGATCTCAAAAGGCCCACAATACCGAGGTGCCAACTTGGCACATCACCAAATCCTCAAGGATCTCTACTTATGTGTGAGGTTCAAGTACAAATCCCCCCCAACCTAAATCTCCTTGAATGCTCTATGATTATCTACACAACATTCCTTCCTATTGTGTGCTATGTTAAAATTATTCTTAATAACCTGCATCTCCTGCTTCATCTCACCCAACATATTCATTCCAATGAACACCTTTTTCACTGGATTACTATAGTTAATAGGATTATTACAACTCTGCTCGTAAAAAGCCTCAAGTGAACTCATATTCAATGTCTGATCTTGATACCAATTATTATGTGCAAACTCCACTAGTAGAAGATACTCCTCCCACTTCCATTATTGATGCATGACATACATCCTCAACATATCCTCAAGAATCTTGTTAAGTCTCTCTATCTGTCGATCTGTCTATGGATGATAATTTGTAGTGAAAGCTAGGTCTGTCCCCAAACCTGTAAACAACTGCATCCAAAACCTGGAAGTGAACTTGGCATCTCTATCTGATATGATATTCTTGGGAACTCCATGCAACCTTACTATCTCCCTAATGAAGACCTGAGCTACCTCACTAGTTGAATGAGTAGACATCACTACAATGAAGTGAGCTACTTTACTCAATTTTTCAAACATAACCATGATGGAATCATGTTTGTCTGGATGTCCTCAGGAAACCTGTAATGAATTCCATCGAGATTACCTCACATTTCCATTCTGGAATCGGAATAGGATGCAATAAAGCAGTTGGATGCTTACACTCTTCTTTGACCTACTAATAGTCCAAACATCTTGCAACAAACTCATACACCTGTTTCTTCAAGTTCATCCAGTGACAAAAATTCTTGACTATTTTCAAAGTCTTCTAGTATCCCCAGTGCCATGAATACTACTTGACATGAAACTCCCTCAAGATAAGTTTCTTTAGTTCACTGTTATCTGGCACATAATCTTGTTCCATAATCTTACCAAGCAATATATCATGAGGTGATACTCCTCGTCCATATCACCTTCACCATGTTGTTGCAATATTTTCCTCAGTTGCTAGTACTTGTCATCATGTTTCCTGCATGCAAGATCCACTCTTGTAATTCTGACCGATAAGATCTCATAACTGAAATATGATTCATCTGCAATCTCCTACTTAGAGCATATTCAACCTTGTTCTCCTTTCCCTTGATGTATCTGATATCAAAGTTGAAATCACTAAGGGTAGCCAACCATCTTGATTTCCTAGCTTTCAGATTTGGTTGGTCAAACATATACCTCAATCCACTATGATCACTCATCAAGATAAACCTCCTACCAAGAAGATGATGTCTCGACATCTTCAATGCATGAATGATAACTACCAACTCAAGATCATGAGTGACATAGTTCTACTCATGCTCATTCATCTTCTTTGAGTAATAGTGAACCGGCTTCCATTCTTGCATTAGGACTCCACCAAGTCCTTCCTTGCAACCATTTGTACAAACCACAAACTCCTTATCAAAATTTGAAATCTTCAAGACTAGAGCATTTGTAAGAAAATGATTCACCTACTCAAAACTAGTTGCACATTCCTAATTCCATTCAACCCTCTTCCCCTTCCTCTACAAAGATGTAATATTATAGCCAATCCATGAGAAGTTCTTAATGAACTACCTGTAATAACTTGCTAGTTCGATGAATGATTTGACCACATCCACATTCCTAGGAGTTAGCCACTCCATGATAACTTTAATATTTTCTAGGTCCACTAATATATCTTCCTTGGAAACATGTCCCAAGTAGTGAGTCTCACTGATGCACAACTAATGATATCCTAATATCATATCAATATTTGAAAGCACTGTAACTTCATTCAACTAATAAAAAAAAGCATCAATCTGTGACAATGGATACTTGTTGTTGATAGTCACCTTGTTCAACTCCTTGCAATCAATGCACAATATGATAGTGCCATCCTTCTTGTTCACAAATAATATTGTTGCACCTAAGATGACAAACTTGGCCCCATGTATCCTTTGTCAAGAATTTCCTTAAACAACAACTTCAATTCTGCGAAATCTGGAGTATTCATCCTCTATGATGACTTAGATGTTGGTGCTACTTCCAATATCAACTCAATAAAAATTTCCACTTACCTATGAAGGGGAAACTCTAAAATATATGTAAGAAACACATTCTAGAACTACTGCAAAACATGATAACTCTTTAGGACTTCATCATCCTCAATAGCCTTCCCTTTCTCATTGGAAATAAGAACTGCAATCAATACACATCCTTTCTAGAAATTACTCTTTTCCTGCATAGTTATAACCATTCTCACTGATGTCGACTTCTTTTTTCCCTGCAAGACTGTCCTTCCCCCATCATCATATAGACACTCAATATACTTATCATAACAATCCACATTAGTCTTATGAATGAACAATTAGTCCATGCCCAAGAGCATACTATATTATCCCAAAGGCACCACATTTAAATGTGTTGATGTAGGCATACTATTTAGCTCAAATGCATAATATCTCACCCAATGATGAGCTCTTCTCTTTTTCCCTATAGTCAACTACACCAACCAAGATTCTGTATGCAGTTTTTTATTCAAGAAACACTTATCCATCAAGTCAGGACTGATATGACTATAATTAGATTTATGATCAATCAAAATGGAAACAACTTGATCATAAATCTTACCTTCCATCTTGATAATTAATTCTTGATGATCAGGATGCTTGTTATCCACTACTACATAAATCTGAGGAATACTTTTACCAACATCTCCAACTATGTTTTCCTCCTAGGCACTATAAACCTAATGGGTGCCACCCTAGTGTGATGAAAAATCTCTCTTACGATGCTTTCCACCACAAGTCGAGCACTGCAAAGGCTTCCTTCCATCACCCTTTTTTGGCTTCTCAGGTTGAAATCCATTTCCTCTATCAATTGTATTGAACTTCATATAAGGTGTTATGTTCTCCTTATCACCTATTCTGATCAACATGCTTGGTGTGTACTCTTTGTCTGTTATGAAACTGATCTTCAACTCATATGAATACTTGGATTTCATGTCATAATATCTCTCTGACAAGTACTTTTTCCTAAAAATTATTTTAAACTCATGCAAACTCAAATCCTCTACCCTGATGCCTCTAACATGCTTCACATCTTCCCAACATCTGTCTTCTCTTCCCTCGATACTAAAGATAACTATATTGGCTTTCATATTCTCTGAATAATCAAGAAATCTAAATAACTTCTTCATCCTGAGTAGCCATGCTTATGAACCCTCTGGTTTCTTCACATCCCCATAAAAATTAGGAGGGTTGGATTTCTTGAACTCTTCAGGAAAATACTACTTCTCACTCCTTCGATAAGAATGTTAGCAGTAATGATGATGATGTCTCTCAAAACTAAAACTAGAATAGTATCCATGAGTGATAGCCCACATGTCAAGAGTATCCAAAGATCTTCCACCTTTTAATGTGTCATCCCTGTCAAACTTGTATCTTTATCAAGAACTGATACCATATGCCCCATTAATATTTTCCTCATGTCCATGATTGATCCTCAGTTATCCATGCTTCTGAAAATCTAAAAGACTTTGAAGGATGATTGCACTAACCTCTACTTTATTTTTCTGAGCTTCGACAAGCCTTTGTTGTATCTCAATCAATGTACTAATGTTTTCCTTAAAAATTTTGGTTTATTCCTTCAAACTTCTTAGTGTATATGCTATATCATGAGAGTACTCTTCTACTTGTTTCTCAACTGATCTTTCCCATTGCATTGAATTCACATTAGGTCTATAAGGGCAGACATGTGAGCTATACTTCACCATTCTGCTCTTCATTAATAATATTCTATCTTCCACAAACATAAAATGTTAGATAAACCAAATATAAATCATAATCAAAATCATACATCGGTGAAGTTCAAGGGAGGCTATCTCATATGGACAGATTAGTCAAAATGAGCATGATGACATCAATCATATTAGCATCTCAACATCATGCACGATAACACAAACTGTAACATCAACTATATACATGAAAACCATAGCTAGTGCAATGCATGCATAACGTACACACATAGAACTAACATTCATCCATGACAATCACATCTAGCACATCCAGTCCAAGTGTTTGATCTTAGAAGCTTTGATACCAATCTGTAACCCCCCAGCCCACATTTACCCATTTCTATAATATCACCAGGGTAAGCATGAGATGAGTTTCACTATGGTTTGACCCAACCTCCAAGATCTAGTTATGGAAGTGGGGACATCACACTGACAACATATAAACATCCCTCAGTGACTAGATACCACTCAAGAACCTGCAAACCACCCCAGATCGTCAATCCATGAGCATGAGTTGTTTTCGCTAAGGGAAATCCCTAACCACACCAACAACAAAAAATCAGTGCGGTTATGGGGTCCCAACCACATGCATAGGCCTGCTTCCACACAATTATGACCCAAAAAAATCTAGTTTTGTGCTGGTAGTTCTGAGATGTAAGCAACTTTTTCACGTTAGCCTCTAGACCACTACCCAAAATTGCCTGTAGTTTTCCAGAAACATAGAAAAGATGATGAAAAGGCCAACCAATCAAAACTCAAGCAAGAAATTGACCTACACATGTCTAATCCATCATAAACATTTCGTTAAACATATGCTAAACATAGAAGCTATAGGTCATGGATGCATCTCTGATCATAAACTTCTAAACTTCATCTGAAAATCACCAAGAAGGCTCAATTCCCTCTCTAGCTAGCTGCAACAATACTTGTTAGCCTATGCATAAAT
The DNA here is from genome assembly GCA_031772625.1 of Pinus tabuliformis. NCBI lineage: Eukaryota > Viridiplantae > Streptophyta > Pinopsida > Pinales > Pinaceae > Pinus > Pinus tabuliformis. Next base: position 776,803,611 of record CM062812.1, on the reverse strand, counting down.
CAACCATTCAATGAATTATCTAGCTCTGGTATCAGTTGTTAAGAAATATCTGGCTATGATACCAGTTGTTAAGAAATTTACTGCAGAACATAAATAATTACCGAGAGGAATATATATAAGAAAATAACCAGCAACAACCATAAACACATAAACACAAATGTTAATCTGGAAAAACCCCAAATCCAGGGAAAAACCCAACCTAATAAGATCTCATTAGCATTGGCCAAAACCCTGGCCAATCCGACCAAGTGAGCCTTCACCACTCACCTCCAGGTCTTTCATTACAATGAAGTCCTTCCAGCGCTTTATAAGCTCCATTACATATAATACCATGGGACGAATACTATGGGTGCACAATACCATGTGCCCCAAAACCATCACTGTTTAATCTGGTCACCTTTGACTCTATCCCGAGTCAAGTTTATCTAACAAAAGAATGAGATTTTGCTCAAATCAAAACTATTAAAAAACTAGCAACTAATTCTCTGATGCACTTTTATCATTGATCTCCCTTTTTTATTCACTTTCCTTCACTTTTCCTCTAATTTCCATTTCATGCATATTTTTGTCTCCTCCCCTTCGTTTTCTCCTATTTTCCTTTAGTTCCATGACTAAATGTCAATTATTGTCTCTCTTCCTTTCCTAATGCCTTTTCCAATTTCCACAGTCACTATTAATCCACAAGTGGTGCCCACTATATTTTCTCCCACTATTCAGCTTGGAATACGTGTCCCATGACCTTGGTTTTATTTCATTTACATGGAAAATAAACGAAGAGTTGTTACACAATGGCTCCACAAATCCATGTTATTAAATAAAAAGGAACTTCAATTATTTCCTTCCCTCAATTCCCCGATGTTATGAAAATGATAGTTGAGAGGTATGTTTGTTTATTTCCTTGGCTATATAGGGTAAAGATAGCTTCCGAGCCCCACCCAATTCGCACCAAGGGATAAATAAAGTGGCATGACCTTGGATAGGATATGATATTTAATCTTCACTAGAGGTAGTCTCAAAGAGATATAAAATTTCACTATTCCTGTTATACAACTGAAATTATACAGACAAAATTTCACAAATTGAATTTTGAGAAAACCAATCGATCAATGAGTTTCCAATTTTTTTTTATGCATATGACCAAACTTATTAACTATGGTTTAGAGTTTTTTATGAAAAAGGAAATTAACAATTCCATGAAAATTTCATTTCATGGGTGTTCAAAACATTACTAAGATATCAATTTACATATATGTGAATCCATACAAGCATGGACTTGAAAATAGTTTTGAGAAAGAAGTCAAGCTATTAGATAAGTACTACATTTGAGCCCTAATACAATCAAAACCTCAAAACCAATAATTTACCAAGGGAAATCTAAGTTTTATCAATGACAATCAGTGTTTGAGCATATAGTGAAGCTACATATGCATTTGCTATTTCCATCCTTAGTTTCGTACATTATAAATTCTAGTGCTATCCAATTGGCTCAAGTAAGTATTTCAAAACACTTGCTCAACCTTCTCTTTGCTAGATTTTCACACATCAATGCAGTCTAAACAATGGCTAAAACATTTCGCACTTGATGCACTAAAATTGAGGAAAAGGTCTACAATTCTTCACAACATGAAGGAAAGGCTGTTGAAAAGTAACTAGGTTTGGTCTTCATAATGACATGTGTAATTATGATTTTATGTAATTAATGTAAATAATAAAAATAGAATTAGTATTGTAATGTTTGTCTCATGGGTTTCATGACCAAGGAATTTACTTTTAGTGTGACTCCCATTGTGAGTCCTTAGGATTGGACATAAAGTCAAATTGATTCAATGCCATGTATGAAGGACACTTCTTGGGCATGTTACATTTTTTGTACGAGTCATTCAAATATTCAAAAGACCCTCCAAGACAAGTACATGCAGCTCCTAGAAATTTGGCTTCAATATTAATTAAATGATCTCCTCAATGACATGTAGGCTCATAGCCAAGTCAAGTCAGCTTATTTCGATAGGAAACAACTATAAATAGCCTAGTTCGGATTCCATTTTAGAAATGAATTATAGAGCAGTAATTTAGTCAAGTCTAAAGCAAAAGCAGTGCAAAGGGAGCCTAAAGACCAACGAGTAGAAGAGAGGAAATTTCAAAGTATTCTAGAATTGATTGGGACTATTTTGGGCTAAATTTGTCTCCACTATATTGAAGTTGCAGACTTGTAAATTGCAGCAAGGAGGCCAACAAAGTTACAAAAATTAAAAGGTAAATATGTTGGGTGAAGGACTAGTGAGGCGGAAGTCGAATTAAAGGGAATAAGTCTCCTACTAAAGAGAAGGTAGTTAAGGGATAAAGTTGTTCAACCATACAAACTAAGGTTTTTTATTTGGAACAAGAAGTTGCAGACTAAAATCAAGGGGTTGAAATTCTAAGGGAAAGCCGAGAAGAAGAATAAGAAAAGGGCTTGATTGTCATAGACTCAAGGAAGAGAAGGAAGCCTTGGCGTCTTGGTGTTGGAGTGGAAATTAGGTCAAGGGTATTGGTCTTGGTACTCGTCAATTGAAGTCTCTATAAGAAGAATAATTTATGCATGTTTTCCTCTCAAGTGGGAGAAGTTTTGGCCCTGGAGAAGAGCCTACATTTTCTGTCTCTTGTCTCTTTATTGTTTATTAATTTGTAATTGTTTGATGAAGGAAAAAAATAAAAAAATTAAAGAGAATAATCTAACATAAGAAGTAAAAATCATTCACAAGTAGTTATCACTCAGAGAAATAACCTTATACTTGATGCCCTAAATTTCTCAACATGATATCAGAGATAAAGTGACAAAGTCAAGGAAGGGAATCTTATCAAGGGACACTCAAGGATGAAATATCGAGGAATAAATCAAAGAAAATATAATCTTCAAGACAATATTTAAGAAGGAAGCATGATGACCGTAGATCGAAGAAGGAATATACAAAGAATTTGTGGGATCATAATCAAGAAAAGAAGGGCAAGTTGAAAAGATCTATGAATCAAGGTCCTTACAACTGAAGACATTGTCAAGAAGTCATCATTGATCTTCATCAAAATATCCAAAGAGATCTCACTCTCTGTGGCATGAAGGATCACTCCTGAATAAAACTACCTTGATTGAGGAGAAGTTTTCTACTCTCTATATCATCATCAACATCAAGGAAGAAGGAAGGAAAAAGGAGAATCCTATCAAATAGGATTATGACCTTATTTGACTATGTCAAAATGTATTTTTGCAAGGAAAGAAACAAATTGGTTCAAGCTTCAACCTATATTGCATGGAAGAGAATGACATATCTAAATCTCATTGAAAATGAGGTCATGGATCATGTCCAAACATCTATCATCAAACCAGGAGAAGACGATGCTTAAGGAATTGAAAAGTATATGAAAGGTGAAATTATGGTTCAAAGGATTCTCATTGAATCCATTAAAGATCCCCTCATCCCATGTGTATCTAAACTCAAAACTTCAAAAGAAACCTATAACAAATTGGTAGAGTTGTATTCAGTAAGCATTGTTGGAGAAGTCATCTAATTAAGGCAAGAACTCTATAAGCTGAAGATGTCTAGGATCAACTACAAGATCTAGGAGAAGTCATGTCTGATAGTGAAATGACTACAGTTGTATTAAATGAAATATCGGAGGAGTGAGGTAACTTTATTTCAAGTATTTATGGGAAGAAAGAAGCTACTCCATTCCAGGATCTATGGTCACTATGAAATATTGACAAATATATACTAAAGGCCAAATCTGATGTGGGAGAAGGTGAAAAAAATCAAGTTTATGATCCAACGAAAAGAAGAAATGGACAATTTGGAAAGTTTGGTGCTCGAAAAAAGAAAAAGAACATGGCTAAAATCCAATGCTATGGGTGTTAAGGATATGGAGACTATAAAAGGGACTATCCTAATATCAAGGACAATAATAAAAGAAGAAGAGAATAATATCACCGAAGAAGTGGAGGAAGCTTGAAAGAAGAAGTCCAAGATAGAGGAAGTAAGAGATCTCTACGATGACTGAGATAATCTTCCTCGCCTAAGTTCTTATCAAATTCCTAAATCTTCTATTATAAGATATGCCTATCATTATTCACTAAATTGGATGCATCAAGGAATCATTGAAGCATTGGCAATAAGAGCTCGAGACATCATCATAGAGAAGCATGAAAAACGGTTAGAATCTATGAAAGTCAAGAATATAGCTCCGGGGAATCTCATTGGAAACATAATTGGAAAGGTCATCTAGTTAAAGGTTCATCATACATCTATGAAAAGGAAACATCTATTGATGGGGATACTTTAGATCCTCAAGCATCTTTGATGGAATCTTCATTTAAAGGTTCACCGATCATGAAGGGAAGCAAGTGTTTCATCAATAATTTCAAACTTGTGGGATTCATGGGATGATGGTATGATGACATGAAAGTCAATCAGATCAATGGATTGAAGCTCTTTCAATCAAGGAAGCTATCAGAAGAAGTCTGGATGACCCAAAGGAAAATGAGGTATGTATGATTACATTCTATATTAAAGAGTCATGTCATATGGTTGTAGGTATAATGAGCCAATGCTCTATCCTAGGAGCATGATCAAAAGGAAGGATCTCCTCCCTCAAAGGGATGCATGAATGAATGGGTCACACATTCACTAGATCAAATCAAGATAATTTGTCCTCGTATGAAGTATGAGGTGGTTGATTAAAATTCAGGAACTTTCTTTCGAAGCTCCGGGGAATGAAATGTGTGAAGAAAGGAAGGAAGAGATCATGGAATATGCAACCATGGTAAAGGAAATCAACATTCAAAATACCAACAAGATTTGGCTAGGATATCTCCATGGAAGAAATGAAGACTCTGATGGAGTCTGAAAAGGAAAGAGACCCTTGAGAATATATATCTTTGGGAGATGTGTTGATATGTATGGAGGATTTTCATACAAACTAGAAGATGTCATGGTGAAAGTCCATCACAAAGGTAATGTTGAATTTAATGTTCATTCCTTTACTTTCGAACAAATGTCTAGATGGGTTTATGAAGGGTTGCCAAGGGAAGATCTATGCATGTCTTCCACCACTGATGCACATGTAGTAGGATGAAAAATTGTTAAGTAAACATGGCATGAAGAAAGAAACAAGGGATGAAGGAGGGGAAAGATATGTACTAATGGATCACTTTCCGATGATGACATGGGTAACTCATGGATGAAAGTGATGGATGGTCGATACCCTATCTAGAAGTCCTAAACATGAAGACTCTTGTATAATGAAAATAAGTTCATGAAATAGTGAGCAAGAGTTCTTCAAGCAGTTGGTTGTTCCATCACCTCCACCTGAGGAGATTTTGTAGGTCCCTAATTAAGAGTAAGCCTGGAAACAAGTTTCTTATGTGGAATAAAGTTGGAAATTCCTAAGCAAAGAGGGAGCTTAGGTACATTCCTTATGTAGGAATGAGTACATTCCTTCATTGGAATATATATGTCCTCCCTAATTAAGAGGGAGAGATAGACATATCAATCTTGTCTTCACTTGGGAAGATAGAATGGAGGATTGGATAAACATCTGGCATCTGATTCTCTTTGAGGATGTATTAGGGCATCCAAGATGAGGGTAGTCATTGAAGACTAATATTATTTGAGGAATGGGAATCCAAGATGAGAATTTAGTCCTGGTGGAACACACCTTGATAACCCGGGTGGGGTATGTTCTGAGAGAGAAAATGATGAGGGTGTATATACATCATTGGTCTCGCCAGCATTGTGCTCAGATATCATGTAGAGATAGTGTTGTTAGTCAAGGCGTTGCTCTATGACAATGCTAGTTGATATGATCCTAAACAAATGGGTTATGAATCTCACTCTTCTTATGAGAAATTCTTCAGATTAAGAATGACCGAGTACCATTATGAGTACCTCCTTAGTTAAGAGGGAGGGTTGAAACTAGGTTTGGTCTTCATAACGAAATGTGTAATTATGAATTTATGTAATTAATGTAAAGAAGAAAAATAAAATTATTATTGCAATTCTTGTCTCACGGGTTTCATGAGAAAGGAATTTATTTTTAATGTGACTCCCATTGTGAGTCCTTAGGATTGGTCATAAGGTCAGATTGAGTCAATGTCATGTATGAAGGACCCTTGTTGGGTATGTTACATTTTTGTATGAGTCATTCAAAGAGTCAAAATACCCTCCAAGACAAGCACAAGCAACTCCTAGCAAGTCATCTTCAATATGAATTAAATAATCTCCTCAAATGACATGTTGGCTCACACCCAGGTCAAGTTGGATTATTTTGATAGGAAAAAACTATAAATAGCCCTATTTGGGTTCCATTTAGAAATGAATTGCAGAGAAGTAATTCAGTCAAGTTTGAAGTAAAAGTAGTGCAAAGGGAGCTTAAGTACTTGCAAGCGGAGAAGAGGAAATTGCAATGTATTCCAATGTTGTTTGGGATTGTTTTGGGCTAAAGGTATCTCCACAAGTGCAAAGTTGTAGACCTGTAAATTGCATCAAGGAGTCCAACAAAGTTACAAAAACCAAAAGGTAACTAAGTTAGCTGTAGGACTTGTTAGGATTCCAAGAAACTCTCCTAGGTTGTAGCTCGGAGATGCCTGGTAACATATAATTTCAACTTATTGTTGCAAATGGATGAATGCAAGGTATGATGCTTGTCCAAGCCAGATAACCACTCCTACTTTGTTTCACACTAGACATGTGTGAACACCCCCAGAATACAAGGCTTTAGACCACTAACTACTCACGGTTTAAGGATTGGGTGAATATGGAGAATACTGACCACACCGACAGATGCACAAGACCATGTGATGGCCGGCTGCAACCAATAAAGAAGTATACAAATCTAATCTACTAATGCACAGATAGTATGATAGCTCTCTGGCACTAGATGAAGAGAAGCCTGAATAACTTTTGCAATGATACATATAATTATTTAACACAGAGATAGGATGATAGCTACTCTAATGCTAAACATCAAGAGTTCAAGCATACAACATATCAGGCATAGCTTGGAATAGGAGAAGAATGAAAAGTGAGCAATTAACAGCAAAAGAAGCCTGTATTAGCCGAAAATGAAGATGAGACGCTGCAAGTGTCAAAATAGTCACAATATCCAGAAGTTGAACCTTACATCAAAACATCAACCATCAACCCTTATTACATCCTATTTTTCGGTATATATAGAGTTTCATTACAAACTCACTTGGCCGTTTAGGAATGGAAGGGTCATAGTTGACCACCAACTGCACTTAACTGCCTGATGGAGTCTTTGAGTGTGTTTTCTTGCTTCAGTGGATGAATCTGATCTTTTCAAGTGCTCTTCTGTCCTCTCAAGCAACTGGAGTGTTTGTATCAATGAAGTTCCATAACTGTTAAACGCAATTACGTGCTCATGCTCTATCCTTTTTTCTCCTTGGCCATACTATTTATTAAATATGGTGGTTGAGGAGCAGCTGCAACTGGTACTAGTGAGCTGGTCGCCTTCGTCCTTTGGGCACACATAACAGTCAAGGGACGTGGACTGCATGGCGACTGGACGGGTTGGATGAGGGAGAAAGATCGACTTTCGGATCGGGAGAATAGATGGTGGAGATGGTTTGGCGGAGGGTATCGGAAGAGGCAGTAGCAGAGAGAACGTGGGCCATTGGATCTCAGGAAGACAGATCCAATGGTGATCAGGTGGCGAAGGTGTGCTACCGTTATTGGGCGGGAAGGGAAGGTTAAGTAGCAAGTGGTATCGATCGCACTACCTCTTGGCGTTGGGTGGTAAAAGGGTGAGGGCGTGCGATTCCATTCGGCGCGTGACACGTAGTGGCAGAGGAGACAAAAAAACTGCTCTCCATTGTGCGCTAACGTTCCATCACTTCGTGGGCATGGGGAGAGTGAATGTTGTTGGATCTTCGACAAAGATGATCGGACGACAGGGAAGCAATCATGCATGTTGCTTTACTAGGCGCGACTGGAGTTGTTGGATCAGTAGGGGGAAAAACAACGGCGGAAGTTACGGGCGATGAGTTTATAAAGGTACAAAGTCGTATGGGTGCAGTTTTATGGGGTTTTGTTGGTTTTTTAAAAGAAAATAGAGGAGATGGAGATGGTTGGAGAATGAGCGGGTCAAAGGAAAATGCAAGAATGACCATTATGAGCTCCCTTGAAGTATAACCAAGCAGACCAAACTCATTTTTGACCTTCAAAAATCCGATCTATGTAGTAGAGCTAACATTATCTCCTTCTGGGGATGAGATCCTCCTGTGAGGTCTCAAGAACTGTAGACCATTGCCTTTCCTGTGAAAACCAGATTAGCAAAAATTTCCTAGTGTTCCATTGGGCATGGAGTCTAATTGAGCCTACACTAAAACTGATAAAACATCATATTTTCAACATTAAGGCCTAAAGACCTTAAACAACATAAATTTTCAAAAATTGCCCATTGACTGGGCCATCAAAAATTGTCTCTCCTTCCATACTTTGTAGCATGAAAGTATTGTTCCCTTGGATCTGAGTGATAAAAAAATCTCCAGTCCACAGAGCATCAAACTTCCCATGGTTTCCTTTCTTCTCTTTCAGTGCATCCCACTTAAGAACCAAGTCTCCAACCTAAAAATTGTTTGTCTTTGCCTTCCTGTCAAAGGCTTCCTTGATTTTCTTTTGATATGCTGCAGACCTCTAAACCAGCTGATCCCGGATCTGATGTACTTCTGCCAAGTCAGTGATTATTTTTGCCATATCATCTTCCTCATTTTGCTCTTCTTCCAAGAAATTTGCTATAAGGAGGGTTAACTGAATTGGGAATACAGCCTTAGTGCCATATACCAGCTTGAATGGGGAATTCCCTATGGATTTCTTGGTTGTGACGCTATCAGCCCATAATGCATATTTGAGCTTTGAATCCCAATTCCTTTTGTTGTCTTCCATCATATTTTTAATTATCCTTATCAGGCTCTTGTTGGAGGATTCTACTAGACCATGGCCTTAATGGTAATATGAGGTGGAATGTACTAGCTTAATGCTTATTGAGTTACACATGTCCACAAACTCTTTTTCCTTGAAGGTTGTTGCATTGTCTGTAATTAATTTATGTCAACAACCAAACCTGGTGAAGATATTCTATGTCAAGAACTTTATGACCACATGATGATCAACCTTTCTATTAGGGATGGCCTCAATCCATTTAGTGAAATAGTCAGTGGCTACTAAGATCCATCTGTGCTGTCCACTGGAATGTGGATTGATTTCTCCAATGAAATCCAAGCCCCACTGCCGAAAATGACCATTGGCATGTATGGGCCTCAATGGCAAGGACTTCAACTGCTGCTTTCCCTCAAACCTATGGCAGTTGTCACAAGATTTAACAAATGAAAGGACATCAGCAAACAAAGGTGGGCCAATAATACCAGCTCTGAGGATCTTTTGTGCTGTGGTTTTCCAATAGTGATGTCCTCCACAAATGCTGGAATGAAACTGATGCATGACCTCCATAGATTGTTCTTTTTCTAGACACCTTAAAAGAATTCCAGAGGGGTCCCTCCAACATATCCAAATTTCATGAATGTAACACTTGGCTGCTTTGAGCTTAATGGTTCTGGCTTGGCTTTAACTTAGGCCTGAAGAGACTTCTAGCTTCAGTAAAAATTGAATTATTATGGAATACCATTCACAAGAAGCTAGATTTTCTACCACTGATTGACTTGGTCTAGGTTCAACTGTTTTTTTGTCTCTCCATCCTCTGAAATTGTGCTTATGAGATTTATGTTCAGCATCCTGCAATTTTCTTCAACCATCAATTTGGCAAGGCCCTGCCGTCTGACAAGTTTGGTGAGCTTCAACTCTATGTTGAATTCAATCAGCTTTGCAATCCATTTAGCCCTTCTTCCATCAACATCTCGCTGTGTTAGTACATCTTTAACTAAAGCAGAGGGCACATATGCAATTACCTTGGAGAGCAAAATATATATTCTGAAATTTTTCAAGGATTTGATAAGAGCATAGGCCTGTTTTTCTATAATGACATACCTTAGTTCATCATCCCTTAAGGTTTTGCTAAAGAATGCCACCGGACGTTCTACACTTTCATCATCTTTTTGCAACAGAACTGTTGCAAGGGTGTCATATGAGGTAAACAAAAATATATGGAACTCCTTGCCATAGTCTGGGCTGATCAAAATAGGAGCTTCCATAATGGATCTCTTGATGGATTCAAAAGATCTTCCTGCTTCCTCAGTCCATTTGATTTCTGACCCCTTGTTCAACATGGAGGTGATGTGTTTTACTAGTTCTGCAAAATTTGGTATAAACCTCCTTACAAAATTAATCTTGCCCAGAAAGGACTGGATATCCTTCTTTGATCTCGGGATAGACAAGGTCTGTATTGCTCTCACTTTTTCTAGGTCAATTTTAACACCTGTGGCAGAGGCAATGTGTCCTAACAGTTTGCCTTCTTCTAAAGCAAACTGTGAAATTTTAGGATTGACTGATATCCCAAACCTTCTGCAGTTTAGAAATACTTTCTTCAGGTGCTGCAAATGATCTTGATGTCTATTGGAGTATACTGTTATATCATCAAGGTAGATAAGAACAAACTTATCCTTCTCTCCCACAATTGCTATATCCATAACTCTCTGAAAGGTTGCTCCAGCATTCATCAATCCAAATGGCATCTTGGAATACATGAAAGTGCCCCAAGGAGTGGTGAATGTAGTCTTCTCTTGATTGTTTGGATGCACAACAACTTGATTATACCCTGAAAATCCATCCAGGAAAGACATCACTTTGGCCCCTGAGACTTTTTGTAGCAAATGCTCCATCTTGGGTAGAGGATATTTGTCTTTCTTAGAGCATTTATTCATATTTATAAAATCAACTTAGAGCTTGATTTCTCCACTTTTATTCCTCACAACTACCAAGTTGGCTACCCATTTTGAATATCTGAGAGGGACTATGATTTTGGTAGCCAACAACTTCTTAATCTCTTATTCAAACAGAGGAAGGAGCAAAGGATTTATGGGTCTCAGTTTCTGCTTGAAAGGGATAGTGTTTTTCTCCAAGGGAATCTTTTGTTGGATGATGTTTTTATCATACGTTTTGACGTCACTATACTCCCAGGCAAAGGCATCGGCAAACTAGCTCATCAAGGTGCAGTATTCAAAACTTTGGGCAACAGACAAATGGGTGGACATATTTATATACTTTGGATGTTCTGGGCTCCCTATGTTATGCTTACGGTCTGTAGACTGATCTTATTTTTTGGCAACCTTACAAGGCACATCATTCTGGTCAAACAACTTTTCTAAGGGGACTAGGTCTTTAGGTATATGATTGTTGGATAGTTGGACTATGCTATCTTTGCCAATTCTATTCTTTAGCTGGGATTGGGGGCTTTCCTCCAAGGCTTCATTCTCTTGTTCAATTTGCATTTCAGAGAATTTATCAATGACTTGCAGAAACCTATTGACTTCATCATCATCTTCAAAAACTTTCCAATGCTGGACATTGTCAGGCAAGGATGGTCTGGGAGGCATGGGAGGGATAAACATACTAGCAGACACAGCAAGGGAATCAGCGAGCTAATTTTTGACTCTAGGGATATATGAGATACAAAAACTATCAAAAGAGTCTTTGAGTCTCCATACCTCATCTCTATACGCTTTCAGCTTTGGGTGCTTTGCTGGAAGTGTTTTGTTCACTTGCTGAGTGATGAGATCAGCATCTCCAAACACCTTTATATTTCTGATTCCTCTTTCTTTAGCCGCATTGAGGCCCAATATCAGAGCCTCATATTCTGATATATTGTTAGTGACTTGAAAAGTCAGCTTAAAAGACAGATGTGTGTTTCTTTTTTTGGCAATATCAGCACCACCCCTGCACCTGCAGCTTCCCTGGAACATGCTCCATCAAAGAACATCTCCCAAACCTGACTTCCTTTCTCTTCCATGGCCTGGTTTATTGGTTTCTTGAGCTACAACGAGGCCTTCTGAGACTCTTCAATTTGGAGAATACATGCTCCAAAATTAGTGTCTACAGCATAGATGGGATAATTAGTAAGATTCTTCTCATCACTGATGATGTAGGCTAGTTGTGCTTCTCTGTACAATATCCTACTTTCCCCTCCAAAAACTAGGACAGTGGCATAAGATAAATCATTTTGTAATGTTCCACCCAGCCTCTTGATCCACCCTCTAGAAAGTAGCATACCAAACTTAGGGGGAACATCTGCCACCACAATATCCATCATCATGCTCTTCATGGGTAGCTGAGTTAGGGTAATAGCCAAGTCTTTGATTAATCCCAGACATTTTACCTTTCTTGAATCAAAGGAGAATAGGTCATGATAAGGTCTGGTAATATCAAGGCCTAACTCTTCCATAGCAGCTTTGGGCATCAGATTATGGCTACCGTCGGTGTCTAGCAGGCAGTTATGGAGGGTTTTGTCATGAATGGTCAAGGAGACATAGAATGATGGGGAGCTATTATAAGAGGGTACAATCATTGGGCTAAGTACAACTACAAGTTTGTCATCTTGCAGATTTACATAGTCATTGGAGGTTTGTGAGGCTTTTAGCTCAAGGGCATCAAGGATAGGCTTTCTAAGTACCTCACTCTTTGCAATTTTTATCAGAGGTACAGATATTTTTAACTTCTGGACTTCTGATTCAAAATTGAAAGGGGAAGGGAACTTGTCAAGGCGTCTTACCTCTCGCGCTGGAGCTTTGGGGATGACTGGATCAATTGCTAGCTTTTTCTGTTTGTTGGTCTGTTGCTCTGTGGGGACAACAACTCTTTGGGTAGGAATCTCCTTGACATTACTCCTTCTTGACCTTAAATTATACCTTAGTTGTTCATCAGTCTACAAAACAGCTTCACTGTCCCATTCTTGACTGGTCTGGTCCTGGAGTAATGATTCTTTGTAGGCAGCTAACGTCAAAAAGGCAACATTGCCCTTGTATTCCATGCAGTGAATCTCATCCTCTTCGTCAAACTATTCCTCCTCCATGACTACGTTTTGAAAAGGAGTCTTAACTCTTTATTCTTCATTGGTCTCCTTTCCTCTCTGAATGATCTGCAATTGATCATTTTCTCTTCTGAAGGAACTTGGGTTTCTAGGAGCAAATGAATTAGACAGCCTTAACTTCATAGAACTCTGCTCAACCTTCAGCTTAGACACCTCAGTAGCCAGTGACTCTATCATCTTAGTCATTTTATCTAATTTGGGCTCTGAAGATGAAGAAGAGGTGGAAGCTTCACCTCTTTGCCTTCTCCTATCAGCGTGACCCTTGAGCTTTTTTGCAGCCATGATATTAGATTGTACCTCTAGGGCTGCATCCTGCATTTTGGCTAGTATGGCACATCTTCTTTCTCTAAATAGTAGGCAAAAGTCAAAGTCAAATGCATTAGCATAGGTGAATTTGGAAAATGTGGGGGTAGGCTTTACTTCAGCTAGTATCTTGCTATACATACGATTAAGCCTTTTATTAAAATCAGACAATGATTCCCCATTTTCTCTCTTGAGGTTTCCAAACTCAGTATGGTAGTATAGCAGGTCTTTCTTAACTCCCCAATGCTTTAAAAACACATCATCCAATGCTTTAATGTTTGTTATGGACCTAGGGGTCAACTCTCTGAACCACTTTCTAGCCTCACCATCAAGGCTCTGGACAAACACTCTCATCCACACATCTTCTTCACTGATGTCAAGGTTATCAGCATAACTATAAAAAGATTCAAGGTGTTCTTCAGCTATTACTCCCTCTGTACTAGTGAATTTAGGCATGTATTTCTGATATTCTCCTCCAGGCATGGCATTTAAAGGCACAGGTAGGACTAGGGGCCCGTACCTAGAAGCCATGATTCTTTCCATATTAGTAGGAGCTTGTGGGCCTGCCATGACTGGGGTAGGTGGAAGGATACCAGCAGCTTGCAAGGTAGGGAGCTGTGAAATGAATGACAGAGACAATAGAATATGATGGATTGTGTGGGAGGTTTTCTTTAGACTGAGATCCAAAGGGGAACTTAATGAACAAAAAACTTTATGAATCTCTCGGGGTATTTCTTCGCTAACAATGCTAGGCTCCATATCTTCAAACTGTACATGCTCAGTTATAGGCCTCTCTTACAGAGATACATAAGATTGTTTAGGCTTACCTGATCTTGATGCTCCTTTTTGTGATGTTTTTCTTTGCTTGACAATCTTTTTAGGGTCAGGAACTGGGTCAGCTGATGATTTCTGAGGATTTCTTTGGGTATGCCTCACGAACTGAGCCAGAACTGTAATGTGGAGTCACCAAAGGTTGGTCCTCCAGTAGAGTCGCCAGATAGATGATTACAACCAAAAATGTGTCCCAACATTGTCTATCATCAAAGCTGGATCTGTGTTATTCTCCCAGGGAAGCTGAGCTTCAATCTCCTCTCCCCAGCAATGGCGCCAATTATGTTAGGATTCCAAGAAACTCTCTGAGGTTGTAGCTCGGAGATGCCTGGTAACATATAATTTCAACTTGTTGTTGCAAATGGATGAATGGAAGGTATGACGCTTGTCGAAGCTAGATAACCACTCCTACTTTGTTTCACTCCAGACATGCATGAACACCCCCAGACTACAAGGCTTTAGACCACTAACTACTCACAGTTTAAGGATTGGGTGAATATGGAGAATACTGACCACACCAGCAGATGCACAAGACCATGTGATGGCTGGCTGCAACCAATAAAGAAGTCTGCAAATCTAATCTACTAATGCACAGACAGGATGACAATTCTTTGGCACTAGATGAAGAGAAACCTGAATAACTTATGCAATGATACATACAAGTCTTTAACACAGAGATAGGATAACAACTACTCTAATGCTAAACATCAAGAGTTAAAGCATACAACATATCAGGCACAGCCTGGAATAGGAGAAGAATGAAAAGTGAGCAATTAACAGAAAAAGAAGCTTGTATTAGCCGAAAATGAAAACGAGATGTCGCAAGTGTCAAAATAGTCACAGTCTTCAGAAGTTGAAGCTTACATCAAAACATCAACCATCAACCCTTATTACATCCTTTTTTTGGGTATATATAGAGTTTCATTACAAAGGTACTTGGCTGTTTAGGTATGGAAGGGTCATAATTGATCACCAACTGCATTTAACTGCCTGATGGAGTCTCTGAGTGCATTTGCTTGCTTCAGTGGATGAATCTGATCTTTTCAGGTGCTCTGCTATCCTCTCATGCAGCTGGAGTGTTTGTATCAATGAAGTTTTTGTAAGATGGTTTTATAACAAGTTCCATAACTACTAAATGCAGTTACATGCTCATGCTCTGTCCTTTTTTCTCCTTGGCCATACTATTTGTTAAATATGGTGGTTGAGGAGCAGCTGCAACTGGTACTGGTGAGCTGGTCGCCTTCGTCCTTTGGGCACATAGAACGATCAAGGGACGTGGACTGTATGGCGAGTGGGCAGGTTGGATGAGGGAGAAAGATCAGTCATCAGATTGGGAGAATAGATAGCAGAGATGTCTTGGCAGAGGGTATCAGAAGAGGCGGGAGCGGAGCGAACGTTGGCCGTTGGATCTAAAGTGGACAGATCCAACGGGGATCAAGCGATGAAGGTGCGCAGCCGTTATCAGGCGAGAACGGAAGGTTAAGCGATAAGCGGTATCGATCGCACCACCTCTGGGCGTTGGGTGGTAAAAGGGTGAGGGTGTGCGATTCCATTCATCGTGTGACACGTAGTGGTGGAGGAGAAAGAAAAACCGCTCTCCATCATGCGCTAACGTTCCATCACTTTGTGGGCGCGGGGAGAGCGAATGTCGTTCGATCTTCAGCAGAGATGATTGGACGGTGGAGAAACGATCGTGAAAGTTTCTTTATCGAGCGTAACGGGAGCCGTTGGATTAGCGAGGGGAAAAATAACGGCGGAAGTTACGGGCGATGAGCTTATAAAGGCACAAAGTCATATGGGTGTGGTTTTATAGGGTTTTTTTGGTTTTTTAGAAGAAAACAGAGGAGACGGAGATGGAGGGAGAATGAGCGGGGCAAAGGAAAAGGAAAGAACGACCATTATGAGCTCCCTTGAAGCATAACCAAGCGTACCAAACTCATTTCTGACCTTCAAAAATCTGATCTATGTAGCAGAGCTGATAGGACTAGTAAAGAGGAAGTCGAATTAAATGGAAGAAGTCTCCTATTAAAGACAAGATAATTAAGGGCTAAAGTTGGTCAACCATACAAACTAGGGTTTCTGATTTAGAACGAGAAGTTGCAGACTTAAATCAAGGGATCAAAACTCTAAAGGAAAGCTGAGAAGAAGAAGAAGAAAAGTCAAACACTCAAGGAAGAGGAAGAAGGCTTGGTGTCTTCGTCTTCGAGTGGCAACTAGATCAATGGTGTTGGTCTTGGTACTTGTGAATTGAAGTCTCTATAAGAAGAAGAATTTATGTGGGTTTTCCTCTCAAGTGGGGGAGGTTTTCACCTTGGCGAATAGCCTACATTATGTGTCTCATGTCTCTTTATTGTTTATGCATTGGTGATTGTTTGATGAAAGAAGAACACAATAATAATCTAAAGAGAAGAATCTAGCCTAAGAAGTAAAAAACATTCACAAGTAGTTATCTCTTAGAGAAAACACTTTATACTTGATGCCCTAGATTTCTCAATAAAGCCCTCATCAATATGGTCATGATAGGTGGAAATAGATCAAATATATGGCAGATAAATATGTAAATTGGCCAATAATGTATCGATAAAGAAGATTTATCGGGTTACGAAGGAATAACCCCAACTTCATGTGTGATGTGTGTAAGAAAATCTAAGAAACATCATAGACCAATAAAGTTTGGGTAGAGTGAAACATTAAGGGGCCAAGGGCTATCTAGAAAGAATTCAAGTGCACCAATGTGAGGTGCACGCTCACCATCAACTATACATCATACAACTATTATAAAACATCTAGCATAATGTAATAACATGGTATAAACTTAGCTCATTAAAAATATGGTTCATTACGAAACTATTTACAAACACTAAAAACCATAAAGCAAACAGTAAGTTACATCTAAATACAAATTTTTAGTTATAAATAAAGTTTTTTTTGGTTGCAAAACAAATTTTGAATAGAATACATAACATTTTTAAATACAATACATAAGAGTTTATTAGGTTGGTACATCTAAATACAAATTCTTAATTATAAATAAGGTTTTCTTTGGTGCAAATCAATTTTAAATACTATACATAACATTTTATTACGTTGGGAAATTTACAAACACCATAATACCACAAAGCAAATATACATGTTAGAATGAGAGCATAAAGGATAAGGTTACCTACCCACTAAAGTTATAGAATGATAATGGGAAGAGATCAAAACCAAAAAGAATTTCATTGTTATGAATGGGTTCAACGGACCACGCGTAAACAATCCACCCTAAAAATCGATCTCTAACTTTAGGCCAAAAGCGGAGACAATAATGCCTCCTCGAGCGAGCGAGGGTGCAAAGGATGTCTCTTTTCCAAGAGCATTAAGGAGACCACTCTCTCGTGCCCTTTCAAAATAACCGGGGAAAGCAAGTTAGATACGGAGGGAGCTCGTGGAAATCTCGAAATCCACCAATAGACCTTCATGATCGAGGAGAACATTATATAAAAGTTCGAAAAAGGTGATTTATAATAAAGTAATGTCATTCTAAGATCGACCAGGAGCGAATATAAGATCGATAGGATTGAGTGTTGCGGTTTTTGATTCGGCAATGTCAAATTAGTAGCGATTCGTTATCACCCCTTTATTCCATGAATTGTCGCATTCCCAAATGTCAAATGTTGTTCTTAATTCAAGCGAATCTGTTCATGAGTGCGTAGACTCTCTATATAATTCTCGAGAACTTCTCTAAAGTGTGCCCATCGAAAGAAGTTGTGTCTTCTTTGCTGGTGTTAGTGTCGGCGGGTATCATGAGAGGATGATTTATTTGGCAAGATCCTGCAAGAGATCATAAACAGTTGGATTCTTTGCCACAAACAAACAAACTTGTACGGTTTATTATCATATATCCTCTTGTCTTCTCACCTACTAGTTTGTTAAAATTTGTTTTTGCAGGGAGAACGCTTCAAAATTCCTCTTCTTTTCCTTACAATGTTATAGGAAATATTCTCATGTAGGTTCTCTGCCGCTATATGGTTTTGCTTCAGGTTTTTGTACCGTCAAGGCTAATTCTGTTGGTATATGATTCTTTACTGATTTTTGTTGTGTTGCCCCCATAGATGTTTTAGCTCCTAACTGTTGTAGTTTCTTTTGGTATTTGGCTTCTCATGTTGAAGTTACGTTCGGCTTCTCAGTATAGAAGGGAGAACGTTACGGGGAGTTCTCTTGATTCCAACGAAAGGCCGTGTGGGGATGATTCAACTGCTGGTTCATGGACTCTATTATCTTGTAATGCTGGAGGGTCTGTATTCGTGGCAAGATAATGGTGTGCATGACACGGGAGTCGTATTGCCACTACGCTGCTTTTACTTGGAATGAAGAGGGCTCCCAGAAGGTCTATTTCATATTTCGTTATAACGTATATTGAATTATTCAAGTTAGTTTTTATCTGGAAACAGATTTAATCGTGTCGTTTGTGCTCTTAATAGTTATAAATCTGTATGCTTTCCGACGGGAAGAAACACAATAAAAGAATTGTATGAATCCTTCCTGAAGCTTTTTTAGATTTTTACTTGTATGATTTATTACACTACGTTGCACTAACGATTTTACAGGCCAGGCTAACATGTTCGGGCTGTTCTCTCAAGAAGTAAAGTGATATCCAAAATTTTACACACCGTTCCAGGAAACTGATGCTGTGCATGTGCCAGAATGGACATGACCACGAATGGCCAGTGATCGACTCCAATTAGAACTAAGA
Organism: Pinus tabuliformis; assembly: GCA_031772625.1. Classification (NCBI taxonomy): domain Eukaryota; kingdom Viridiplantae; phylum Streptophyta; class Pinopsida; order Pinales; family Pinaceae; genus Pinus; species Pinus tabuliformis. The sequence continues at coordinate 776,784,716 of CM062812.1, read as the reverse complement.
AAAATAAGAACGTATTGCTTTGTTGTGATTAGAGAGGAGGCAAATTGTGCATGGATCGAATGCAGTAGTTAAAAAATTGAATATTAAAGAATCTGTGTCACGCTATTGCAATATCATGAAGCTTTATGTTCTGATTTTGTATTGAATCAAATGGTTCTATATTAATTTCGTCCAACTTTTTATAAATGTAAAGGTTGCTTACAAATTCGTTTTTCGATTTTATATGCAATGAATTGTTTCTATTAATTTAAGAAACTTTCCAGAGAATCTGTTCTGCTACCTATAAAATGTTATATCATTTTCTGAATGAAAATGAAGAGCTATAGAGCCTCGAGAGCCGCCACTAGTGTAAAGACGATCTGCACGGGCGCTGCCTAATGGCTTCTTCGGCCCCGATCTAATGCTCTTCGTTTGGGGATCCAAATATCATTCAAGATCTCTGCCCCTCGTTTCGTCACCCTCGCTACCCAGATTTGGAAGGAAAATCTTATAGTGCTGCTCTCCCTATGGAAATAGGAACCTTCGACCACTTCTAACGTAGTCTCACATGACCCTTGGCATGGGGCGAACGTAGTCTTACATGACCCTTGGCATGCAGCTCAATGCTTGACCAACAACAAGCTCTGGGCGCTGACATGGTACATAAACAAGGCCAGTCCATCTTTCAAACATGTGGTACCTCAAGGCCGCCCAGCGGTTTTGAAACTCACCGACCCACTGAATCTCTGACACCGTCATACTAGTGATATAATACACAAAATTAATAATCAAAATTCTTTGAGAGTGTACATCTAAAGATTAGAGGCCTCGATGCCTTTCTCCCACTTTCATTTTTATAGTTTTGAGCATAGTTATCAAGATTTAATTGAAATTCTATTAAAAGAGAACGGACGTTTACAGATGTGATTGCTTCATGGTTTGTATCTTTTATGGTTTAAAGCATGGTTATGAATTTGAATTGAAATAGAAATTTAAATTCCACAAGAGAGTGAAAGTTTTTGGAGCACAATTTTTATATACACACCTTAATTTTATATATATTAAATTTCAGAAATTTTTTAGGTCATATTTGAATAATTATATATATATATATATATATATATTTTATAAACTTTCAAAATTGTTCCGGTTATATATATATATATATATATATATATTAACGATTAGATTATATATAGGAGACACTTTTTTTTTAATAGTTTATTATGATTTGTTTTTCTTTTAAAAGAACCAATCCATATATATAGGAGGAGAAGTCATCGCTACTCAATGTAAGAAAGGGAAAGGTAAGTAGACATGCAGCCATAGTCAACTTCTTTTGTCAACCTCTTTTGAGTTAAAAAAATAAAATAAAATAACTAATTTAATTCAGCTAGAATATGATCAAAACCATATCATACAAATAGTAAAATATGCAATAGAACAATCAAGGAGTATCCACATCTACATATTTGATTAGTCCATGCCTTCTTGTTCCATTTCACAATATTGTAATATTTCTTATTGTGAATATAATATATATATTTTAAATTTTAATGAAAATTATGTCCAAAATAATATCTTTTAATAATTTTATTAACTTTTCTTATAGTTTCCACAACGTTACCTGTGTTCTTTTGATTTAAAAAATAATAGAAATTGATTTGTTCTTTCCTCAAAGGAGCCGAGAGAGACTAATCTCTAATTCTCAATGATCAACTACGCTGCCTTCCTCGTTTCCATTGCCAAGGCTTGCACAACTCACCTACACAGGCACGCCCGGACAGCAAACAAACATACAGACAACAATGTGCCGTGTCCCCTACTAACCAATAACTTGTCTTCATAGAGACTCGATAGACTCATATTCAACAACTCACCCAATTGGATTCCCTCAGTCTTATCTGTGACAATTTAAGCATGTATAAGTCACTACCATACCAGGACTTCGGACTCAGATTTCAACCTTCCAATATGTTTTTGACAACAATGCTACTGTTGAGTGAGGGAACTCCATACATGGCATCGCTTCAAGCAATGATCTATGAATAGTTGATAAAATGGACTAGACATAACTTATGATACCTATTTATGCACGCATCTCGAGCTGTCACAATCAGCCCTTCAGACTTTTACTCTCATAGGAGGCATGTGGAGGTTTGCCGTTACACCAAAACCCGCAGGTGTTGGTAAACGTAACAAACAGTGACTAGGATCCCTAGGGTGGAAATTATGGATTCTATAGAGGTGCGGTGATTCTTCCAACATCCCCCCTCAAATGCAACTCGGAGGAATTGAACTTGGGTCCAAGCTCTGATACCATGTGGAGGTTTGCCGTTACACCAAAACCCGCAAGTGTTGGTAAACGTAACAAACAGTGACTAGGATCCCCATGGTGGAAATTATGGATTCTATAGAGGTGCGGTGATTCTTCCAACAAGGAAATAGTTGATAAAATGGACTACACATAACAGATGAAGCTATACTTTTATTATTTCCTTGAAGCTCATTATTTCTCTTTCAGGGTGTTTGATAGCATTTTCGACTTTTTGTCTGTGCTTTCTTTTCAGAATCAAGCAATAAATTTCTTAGAAGCATTCGAGATCTTGGCTAGTCCTCGATCCTTTGAGTTTTATGACAAGATGATAATTTTTTTTTATTCTTCTCATAAAAGTAGCAGAGAGACCAGATGATAGAAATTGATTTATTTTATTTTTTCTTATAGAAAGGGAGAGAAAGATTATTTTCCTTTTTATACGAGGAATAACTTATCCTAACTCAGTTGTCAAACCAACAATGAGGACAATCATCTCTAGCTAGGGATTGTTCATCATAATTATTCAAGGAAAACCACACCACTATCTCTAGCTAGGGAACATTCATCATAGTTATTCAAGAAAAACCACAGCACTTGGAGTAATCCACCCATGGTCTGTAAGGGGCGTTTGGTTCTTGGCTTGTTAACCCTTTTCCTTATGTCTAAAGAAAACTAGCTCTTAGCCAAAAGCAGTTTTAGAGCATAGTCCAGACCCAAGAGAAAGCCTCTTATTCCCACTATAACATATATTTTTTGAAATACTTTTTTTAATGAAAATTACTTAAAAAATTATACCCTTTAATAAGTTTATTAACTTTTCTTATAGTTTCCACAACTTTACATGTGTTCTTTTGATTTCAAAAATAATAATGAGGAAAAGGAATTTCATAATATGATCCCAATGATAGAAATTGATTTATTCTTCCCTTAAAGGAGAGAGATTATATCTCTAAACAAATACTTTAATAAAATAATATGCTAATACAGATACTAATCATAGAATATGTAATGAACAATCAAACACCTTTAAAGGAATTGCACATCTTCATATCTTCTTCCCCTTTAAGGATACTATAATATGTAATTTTAAATCTTCTAGAATTTATCTATGGGGATTAATAGTATCTAAAATTATATATTTTATTCATTTTATTTATTTTTTTTAGTTTTCATTATATTATATGTTGATTTAATTTCAAAAAATGTCATAGTGGAAGATACAATTTTTTATCCATTCCAATGTTTTTAAAGTGGCGAAAGTGAAGGAATCAACTGAGAAGACCATTTTTATTGCTGGGATCCAATTTGGAAAATTTGTCTAATGCCTCACGAGATTTGTTTGAGGCACTAAATGTAGCTTTTTGTGATTAAAATTGTGTTGCTTAGGTACCACTTTTTTTTGTGTTATTCTACACATAGGGAGCTCTCAAACGGCACAATAATCACCCCAATCAACGTCAATATTTAAAAGCTCTTCCATTTGGAATATGACCTTCCCATTTTGACCACCATAATTTGAAAGGATGTCATCTCAGCACCATTATCCATTGAAAATGGGTTAGCCACATGATCATGATGAAAAAATACTCTAGAAGAGACCATATTGTAACTCTAATTAAGAGTTGAAGGATTCAAACCTAACTACTAGTAAGTTATGTAGTGAAAAAGGGCACTAGGAGGAATAGGGGATCAATTCTATTCGAATACATTTTGTTCCATATGTGTGTTGAGTAGATGAGATTGACTAAGGAGAGAACACAAATAGATGATTTTTTCATTGTAGCATCCCACGAGACACAAACCTCATTTATTTGTACTTGCATCCACTCTCCATTCAAAGAAAGAGATAAAAGTAACTTCTCCTTCGAGTTGGGTTTTTCTCTTGAAAGCTTAAAGGGGCTTCCCAGGGTATATGTAACAACCCTAGGTTAAAAATCCACATAATAAAGTTAATAACGGAAAAATAAGACAAAGGTCATGGGACACATTTGAAAAGGAAAAGAGACATTATTTTTCATTATTTATGAAAATAATGGAAATTAGAATAAAATGAAGGTGAAAGGTCACAGGTTTCATGTGAGGATGAAATTGAAGAAAATAAAGGCCTCATTAATAAAAGAGCTTCTAAGGATCAATTCACAACCATTTTTCAGCCTTAGCATGGAGTTCTCTCTATTCTCTTTCTCTCTCTCATACTCTCATACACTTAGAGCATTCTTGGAGCACTCTAGCATTGGAGAAAGGAAAGCAAAGGAAGGACAAGAAAGCAAGGTAAAGCAAGGATCAAGTAAGGAAAAGTTGGGATCAAGCAGTTTTAACGGGAATACTTGCAAGTAACAAGTTTGATATTTGATTTCCTAGTTGGTTTACGGATGCATGGTACATGCATATATGTGTTTGGTTCTATTACTATTATTGGCATGGGTTTTTCCAAGTGTGACAGTCGTTTCTTCCTTGTCTTCCTATTTCTGGATAGCCAAGGTGTGATGGAATTCTTTCACTTGGTTAAGCTTGATTATTGGATGGTTTCAAAACTGAGTGTGGTTGTCTCAGGAAAATTCCCAAAGGCTTAGAAATCCCCGAACCGGTATATGGCTAGATATACGGTAAAGCCTGAGAAGAATGGTTTTTTTGTCACAAGTCCCACATCCATGCTTGGAATGGTTTTTTTGTCACAAGTCCCACATCCATGCTTGGAATATGGCATCGGGGTGATTGGTTGAAAGAAAGATTTGGCTCAACCCAATCTATGGTTAGGTGGTACCTGGAAGTCTCTTACTCGGTTGGTTTTATGTATGTTAATAACATCTCTTCTCTCCTCGTATTTTATTAGTATTTATACTTGTTATTATGTGGATTTAATGGTTGTTCTATCATTGTTATTATTCTGGTTATATGTTGGCTATAAGCATGGTTTTATGATAGGTCTTCGTCATGGCACTCATCATGTTTTGATTAGTAAATGAATGAATAATGATTGTATGACCTAATAGGTGATAATGAAACTATGGTGAGAAGGCATCAAGCCTTCTTAACAATTATCATATAACTATGATACCCCTATGTTCATAGGTGTACTTATGACCTCTACATTACATGCTCATGATGTGTTTCGCAAAATGTCTTTCATACTCAAGATGGGTCAGGTTAATTCCTTGAATGAGTTTTGCATTAATGGCCTTGTCGCTTTCTTATTTATAATTTCTATGAGTTTCATTACGTTTTGGCCAGTGGTCTAGAGAGTAGCCCTGAAGAAGAGCCTTAGGTCTCGTAGTTACATGCATAGAACTGAGTGAAAAATACGCAATCATTCCCTTATAGGCTTGTGCATGCGACTAGAGAGTTATAATCGAATTCCAATAATGTTGTACCAATGTCTAGGAGTCTAGGACACTAAACTCAAGTTTTAGGCACCTGGAAGGGCAGTTTAGCCCTTGGGGTTCCTCTAGCACCAGAGGGAGGTTAGTAAGGTTTTGGATTTTTTTATTAGACTTCCTTAAGGTGATCGAGGAGGTTAAGTCATATCATAATAACTCTTTGTCCCATATTTACCCCAGTGAACCGTTGAACTTGCATAAATGTGGGAGGTTATTAATAGTGTTCTCAAATATTATTATTTTGTTGTAGTTCCATTTGGTTTGAAAAATTCTCCAGCTACTTTTATGTGCTTGATGAATAGTGTGTTGTGTCCTTATTCACACAAGTTTGGGATAGTATTCGTTGATGACATCTTGATATAGTCTATCATTGACAGAGAACATGCAGAAAATTTAGCCACGATGTTGAGATTGTTGAGAGAGCATCAGTTGTATGCCAAACTTAGAAAATGCAGTTTCTTTTAGGTAGAGGTACATTACTTGGGGCATGTTGTTTCCAACAAAGGCATAGAAGTGGATCGAGAAAAGATAAGGGCTATCATGGAATGGGAAGCTCCTAGGAATGTCGATGAGGTAAGGTAATTTATGGGGTTATCAGGTTACTATAAGAGGTTCATTAGGAACTTCTCATGGATTTCATATCTTATCACATCATTGTAGTGAAAAGGGAATAAATTTGAATAAATAGAGGAACGTGCAACATGTTTTGAGAACTTGAAACAATTGTTGACAAATAATCTAGTTCTAAAGATTCCAAATCCTGATAAAGAGTTCATTGTGTGTACAAATACTTATAAAAGAGGACTTCGTGGAGTGCTAATGCACGAGGGATAGGTGGTATGTTACAAATAAAAGAAACTAAATGAGCACGAGAAAAATTATGTGATACATGATCTTGAGTTGGCAACGATCATCCATGCTTTAAAGAAGTGGAAATATTATCTTCTTGGAAGGAGGTTTATCTTGATGACTGGTCATAGTGGATTGAGATACTTATCTGACCGATTGAATTTGAATTCCAGAAAACTTAGATGGTTGGAGGTGATTTTGTGAGTTTGAATTCAAGATCACGTACATTAAGGGAAAAGAAAATAGGTTTTCATATGCTCTTAGCAGAAGAGTGCAGGTGAATCATATAGAAGCTATGGGTTCTTATGGTACCTATTTACAGGATCATATCTTACATGAAGGACAGTAGGATGATAGGTATATGGAGGTTAGAAACAAGTTACAATAGCAGGGTATAGGTGACTAGGATGTGGACTATCATCTTACAAAAAATGGTTTGATAAGGTTTAGGAACAGGATCTATGTGTTGGACAATAGTGGTTTCAAGAATATTATCTTAAGGTAATTTCATGTTAAGTCATATTCCAGTCATCTAGGATATCAGAAAACATTGACAAAAGTGAATAATTTTTACTATTGGCTGAATTTGAAGAAGGAAGTGGCAAAGTTTGTGGCTATATGTTTGGATTGTCAAAAGGTGAAAAGCATAAGCATCCACGTGGTTTACTATAGAAGATTCCAATTCCAGAGTGGAAATAGAAGGTCATTTCTATGTATTTAATCAAAGGTTTTCTGAGGACATTTTGACAGCATGATTCCATCATCATTGTGGTGGACATGTTGACAAAGGTAGCACCCTTAATTCTAGTGAAATCTTCTTATTCAACTAGTAAGGTAGCAAAGGCCCTCATCATAGATATAGTGAGATTTCATGGTGCTTCAAAGAATATTGTATTGAATAGACATTCCAAGTTCTGGAAAGAGTTACTTGCAGGATTGGGTAGAGATTTAGTCTTCAACACAACTTATCATCTGCAGATAGATGGACAAACAAAGAGGGTCAACATGATACTAGAGGATATGTCGAGGATGTATCTAATGCATCAATAATGGAGGTGGGAAGAGTATCTTACACTGGTTAAATTTTCTTATAACACTGAGTATTACAATTCGTTGAGGATGAGTATGTTTGAGGCACTATATGGGTGGTTTTGTAATACTCCTATTAGTTCAAGTGATACAGTAAATAGGTTATTGAGAGGGTTGTACATGCTGGTAGACATGGAACATGAAATGCAGGTTATCAAGAAGAATCTAAATGCAACACAGGAAAGACCAAAGAGTTATGGAGATCAACATAGGGTATTGAAGGAGTTTCAGGTTGGAGAACATGTGTACTTTCACATCAAACCCAAGAATGTCTCCTTGAGGATTGAGTCATGTTCCAAGCTAGTGCCTCAGTATTATGGGCCTTTCAAGATCCTTGAGAGGATTGGACCAGTGACCTATGGACTTGCATTTCCTCTGACAGTGAAATTCCATGATATTTTCCATGTTTTATTGCTCAAAAGATATGTGAAATATGTTTATCATGTGATTGATTGGTATGTACTGTAGGTGGAGCCAGAAGGAGAATTCCAACCCCAACATCAATGAATTTTATAGATAAATATTTTCATGCTCCAGAACAAGCAATCGAGTAGGTTAAAGTGTAGTGGAAGTAGTTTGGCCCTGATAAAACTACATGGGAGATGGTTGATCAAATGTGGGCTATGCATCCTTCCTTATTTTCCGGTTGAGGCAAAGCTTTTTTGGTATATGTATACATATATATGGATATAAATACCACCATGAGCTATGTTATAAATATCCAATAAGTGGTATGGTTTTCATGTTGTTATTTTTGTCATATTGGTGTTTGCTTTCAATAGTTTGTTCATTGTAAATATTGCATTGAGCTAGGTTATAAATATTCATGGGTAATATGTTTTATTTTTAGTGGTTTTTGTGGTTGTAGGTGTCATTGAACATCGAGGGTAGTGTTCCCCAAATGGGGATAGGTCTGTGACAACCTCGGGTTAAAATTCCATGTAATCAATATAATAAAGGAAAACTAAGACCAAGGTCGTGGGACACATATTCCAAGCTGAATTTTGGGAAAAACATCATAGAGGGTTCTCATTTGTTTTATTATGGCTAAGGGTATATTAGAAAAGGCATTGGAAAGGGATTTTGGAAAGGCAAAGAGGAACTATTTGGCCATTATTTATGAAAATAATGGAAATCAGGAGAAAAGGAAGGTGAAAAGTCACAGGTTGATTGTGAGGAGGAAAATGGAGGAAAAATAATGGAAATTGAAGAAAATAGAGACAACATTAATAAAAAGGCTTATGAGGATCAGTTCACAACCTTTTGTTAGTTTTAGCTTGGATCTCTCTATATTATCTTTCTCTCTCTCATACTCTCATACACTTAGAGAATTCTTGGAGCACTCTAGCATTACATAAAGGAAAGAAAAGGAAGGACAAGAAAGGAAGGGAAAGCAAGGATCAAGCAAGGAAAAGTTGTGATCAAGCAGCTTCAACAGGAATACTTGCAGGTAATATATTACATGTGTGATTTCTAGCTAGTTTATGGATGCATGTTACATGCATGTATGCGTTTGGTTCTCTTGGTGTCATTAGCATCGGGTTTTCTAGGTGTGACAGTGGTTTCACCCTTCCCTTTGCATTTCTGCATAGCCATGGTGTGATGGGTTTATTTCACTCGGTTGAGGTAGATTTCTATATGGTTTCAAAACTGAGTGAGGTTGTCTCAAGAAAATTTCCAAAGTTATAGAAATCCCTGGACCAATATATGGTGGGATATGTGGTAAAGCCTGAGGGTGGAGATGGGAAAATTTCTCACAGTGTAGGTGAATAAATCGAGAGGCATCCATACATGTATAACCTTAGTGATCCTTTGACCGGTATATCGTGGGATTGTGGTAAATCCTGGTAGTGTGTCTCTTCTTTTGGACTAGGAATCCTTGACTGATAATGCTAGGATATACAGTAAAGCCTGGTTGTATAGGTGCTTGCTTCGGGCCTAGAAATCCTCGACTAGTTTTGGTGGGATATGCAGAAAATCCTGAGAAGCATGGTCATTTTTTGTGATTCCCACATTCATGCTTAGAATATGGAATGATGGTGATTGGCTCAAATAAATATTTGGTTCAACCCAATCTATTGTTAGGTAGTACGTGGAAGTCCCTGAATTGGTTGGAATTTTTGTATGTTAATAAGATCTCTTTTCCCATTGTATTTCATGAGCATTTATACTTATTATTATGAGGATTTAATGGTTGTTCTATCATTTTTATTATTCTGGTTATATGTTGGATATAAGTATGGTTTTATGACAAATATTAGTCACGAACCTCATCATGTTTTCATTAGTAAATGAATGGATAATAAATGTATGACCTAATAGATTATAGTGTAGCTATGGTGATAAGGGGTCAAAAATTCTTGATGATTCTCAGATAATTATGAGACCACTATGCTCAGATGTGTATTTATGACTTTTACATTACATTTTCATGATTTTTTTAACGAAATGTTTGTCATGGTTAGGATGGGTCAGGTTAAGTTCTTGATCATGTTTTACATTAAAGGCCTTGTCTCTATGTTATTTATGATTTCTAATAGTTTCTTTGAGTTATGGGTTGTGGTTTGGAGACTAGCCCTAAAGAAGTGCCTTGAATCTCACTGTCACATGCATAGAACTAAGTGAAAAAATATTGCAATCACTCCCTTTCTCACTTCTACATGTGACTGGAGGGTTACATTTGAATTCTAGTACTATTGTGCTAATGGTTGGGAGTCCAAGACACTAAAACAGATGTATAACTCACAGTTTGGGCACTTGGAAGGGTGGTTTAGACCTTAGGAGTCTTGTAGAACTTAAGGGAGGTCAGTAAGGTTTTGGTTTTGTGAATTCCACTTCCTTAACGTGATCGAGGAGGCTCAGTCATATCATAGTAACTCTTCAGCATATATCTACCTTGGTGAACTTGGGTAAATGTGAGAGGCTAGTGTGTAACTCCCTCCTCCCACATCTACCCAACTAACTGGCCAGCTGGGGTAAACATGTGACAAGACGCCACTATGATATGGTTTGACCCTTTAATTCAAATTAAGGATGTGGAACCGATGGAAACACACCATACAGACATTCAACATCATCCTTGGGACCCTCAAGAACCAATCCAATGCTTCAGACAGCTTGCCCTTGGGTCCCACTAAACTTTCAGAAAACTTAAGCCTGAGTTACTCTCATGCTATAGGCATGACAACATCCAAAAACCAAGAGTCCCTCTAACAAGCTTGTCTGCTAGTGTCCAAAGACTCATTTAGTCAGTGTTATGTTAGCGTCATCAGGATTTGAGCCCCTTTTTCATGCCCAAAGCATAGGTCACTGCCCATAATTGAACCGTCTCTTCAAAACAGTAAAACAACATGGAAATGACATTACTAAAGAAAATAGTTATTTAAGAACTTGAATTGACCCCTACTATCCATCACAAGCATTTTGTCAAACATATTACAAATATGTAAACTACAGTGTAAATAACATATATGAGAATAGGGGTCTCATACTTATCTGAGATTCTCCATGAAGCATTGATGCCTCAACACGTTAATTGCCATTCCATCCATTAGACCATAGATACATGGATGTTTTCATAAAAAAAATACATAACCAACATAATAGTAACAAAAATACTCATGAAAGTATAACCACGTTGACCACATATAATCCATCAAAATGCTCATAGAAATACATGGAGAAATAACCTTTCTTTAATGATGTAAATTCCAAACCCAGGATGGGACTTCCACCTTCCACCGAACTGTAGAATGGTTAAGCCAAATCTCTCTTTAGTCATTCAACCTTGTGACATATTCCAAGCATGAGTGTGGGATCTCATAGAACACATCAATCAATACTCATCTAGGGCGTCAGGAGGCCATCCACCTCAACCCATGAAACACTTATTCAACCTCTCGGTGAGACATCACCAAAAGAATCATCAGATCAATCTCTATCTCAGCATTCGATGGATCCAACAAGTTTGTTCCAACCTAGCTCCTAGGACAGGTAACTCAACCAACGATTGTCATCAATATTTGGAGTGTTTTTCCAACCAATGCTTCCATGACTAGTAACCCAACCTATAACATTTTCAGGGCTTCTAGAGAGTTTGTCATACTAGGGATTCTAGGACTAATAACTCAACCCACCAAGGGCTTCTATAGTGATTTTCCAGCCAAGGCTTCTAGGAATAGTAACTCAACCAATGTTGTTACAGGGATTACAAAGCATTTATCCAACCAAGGCTTCTAGGACTAGTAACTCAACCCAAGCTGTTACAGGGCTTCCAAAGCGTATATCCAACCAAGGATATGGGACTAGTAACTCAACCAAAATTGTTACAGAGCTTCCATAGAGTTTGTCGAACCAAGGCTTCTAGAAACTAATAACTCAACCCAAGCTAAGGAAACATGAGAACCAGCTAAAACAAAACAAGGAAATGAACTCATAATATTCATGGCTATCTAGGTAATGCCAATGCTAGGTAATCCACTGTCAATGTAGGAAATCCCCAATGCTAATGACCGATCACAACCAAAAATCCACATGCATGTGCCAAGCATGCTGAAACTAGTATGGAAAACATACATGGAACTCGGTACCTACAGGAAAATATCATGTAGCTACTGATCGTGATACCCTCTTATGCTTTCCTACTCTTCCTTTACCTTTTTCTTCAAGAATCCAAGTATTCCATACCCTCTAGGAGTGCTCCAAGAAAACTCTACGTCTCTGACAGTATGAGAGAGCTCCAAAACTGAACTGAAAAAAGGTTGAGCCAAGAGCTTTCCATCTGACCCTCAGAAGCCTTTTTATTAATGAGGTCTCTATTTTCTTCATTTTCCATTATTTTCCTTTATCTTCCTCCTCACATGCAACCTGTGATCTTTCACCTTTCTTTTCTCCTAATTTCCATTATTTTCATATATAAATGTGCGAATAATGTGATTTTTCCTTTCAAAAGCCTTAGCCATTTCATTTTCCAATTTCCTGAGCCATAATAAACTGAATCAACACCCATTAGGATGTTTCCCCCACCATTTAGATTGGAATATGTGTCCTATCACCATGGTCATATATATATATATTTTTACATGAGTTTTTAATCACTGCTATTATAGAATCCTTTCCCTTGGAGGAACACCGTCCTCAGTGTTCAATGGGACCTATAACCAACAAGACTTCTAAAAACAAAACATACTTCCCATGTACCTTTATAACATAACTCATTATAGTATTTACAGTGACCACCTGCTAAAATAAGACAAGAATATTGTCTATTAGAGCCTTATAACATGGCTTATTATAGTATTTACAATAATAAAAACATATACTCATGCACATTTGATTCATCCATTATTTCTGGGAAAACTAGTGTCTTGTCAAAGGACTAGCCATCTAGGTTTGGCAGCTACCCTAGAAACAACACTTTAAAGAAATTCAACGATTTCTTCTATGTGTAACAGATAAGAGAAAGATAATGGAACCAACCTAGAACTTCCGCTTAATCCTTTGCTTGCTCTCTCTCTCCTTTGATAGAACACGCAACTCCTCCCCGTACTTAACACACTTGGAGAGTACCTACACAAGTATAGCAACAGAGAATCGTCAAAGCATCGTGATTTATTACAACATAAACATTACAGAATCAGATATATAATGAACAAATGATAGCCTTCACAAACGATAATATTCACAATTACACAATCATATGGAAGAAAACTTGAAGAGCTTTATTAATAGAAGGGAGAATTACAACCCAGTTATCTGATCTAACATCATCCTCCCAACTTCAATCCCTCTTCACCTCATGAAATAGCAAGATCACACCAACAATACGATGCTCTTTCCTTGATTACAAACTATCAGCACTTCCTTGCAATTCACAACATTTCATCCCCTAAATCTCTTAGATGAGGGATCCATTTATAGATATGTGCAAGGGTGTGAGTCATCTCTGGGGTTTTGATTAGTGTCATTCCACTTGTTACAATTGGTTCCACTTGGAGATTTCTTGGATCTCTTACTCATCCCTAGGCGAATTTAGAGAGGCAAGTGGCATAGGAGAAGTTTCTGTAAGATTCCATGAGAAACCACCTAGCAAACTGTCTAGGACATTTGTCCATCCTCACCCATCGCACCCTATAGAAGGCCCAAAAAATATGCATCACAACCTGGTAGTGTACCACTCATTATGCATTGCACTTTTCCAGTGGAGTAGTCATTATGGTTTAGTTTAGGCCATTTCTAGATGGTTTCTCAGGTGGAACTTTTGGGGAATGATGTAATCAGATAACTAAGATCTTTTACGGTATGAAACAACTCTTTTAGGGGTTGATGAGCCCTACTTTATTGACATATAGTTTTGGGGTTGATGTGCCCAAATATGTCTATAACAGTTGCCCCATAAAGCATGAAGTCGTAAATCTTGATGTCGGGTGAAATGCTTTATCATGAGGATCCGATCTTTCGAACTGGAAGGTGAACTGCATAAGTTACAATACAATACATCATCATAATATAATGTTCATGATCTAGCTGAGGTATGCATTCTCATGCTCATCTTTATAAATTCATCTCATGTACATAGATTAGATAGTCGTCTATACATGCAGACTGTTGATTCTTCAGATGTAGAGTCATCATCCATGGTTAGGATGACCATATTTGTAGTGCCTTTGTACATTTCATGTTTTTATATCCTTGAATATATCGCAGCCCGGATGGATGAAACTAGATCTTGGGTCTTCAAACTCTTTCAATCTTCACTCGATGTACAAGTCAATCCATGTGAAGAGATGTTCTAAAGTTGAACATGGAAAGACATCGCCTGATTACCAACCAATAATGTGAGTTGTTAACAGACGCGAGAGGAATCACCGATAATGTTAATGACCCTCAAAGTACTACAATACAATTCATGTGGTGTGAATATATGATTCGATGTCGAACACCATGAAAAATCTTTTGGTCGAAGGCCATTGATGTCAACCTGTCACTGCAAGTGAGAAACTTGCCATTGATGTATGCAAGCTTCAAAGCACTGAAAGGGGTGTTTCTAAGTCAACTTCTTGGATAATGAGCTGACGTCGACAAGAAGTGACTCGTCATAGGACGGCCTTGATGGATCCCACATCTATGACACAAAATGAAACAAATGATTTCTGGAGGTGAAAATGGACTGACGACACAAGGTTTAGGAATGGTGGTCATGAAAGATGAAGGTTGAAGTTATTGCAGTGGATGAGACATTATCTGGATGGAGAATTCTCGAATGAATGACTTCTCTTGAACATGTCAGTGGCACTGAGATGAATTAGTAGTGTTAACCCCAAAAGATGGATGGTGTGAAAGACCAATGGTTAGATGACCGGTGAAGGGAATAACCCAACCCAACTCAATCATGGTGATGAAGTGAAATTGTCATGTTCAAGAGCGACCTGCTATCATAAACTCTTCAATTTCTCTTCCCTTTTCCGCAGTCATTGCTGACCAGTACCTCTTTATTTTTGTTAAGCTTGAGGAGGATAACATATGCTTTTCTATAATTAGCCCTTCGGGCAAAGCTGTCGCTATGTTTTAACGATTCTAGCTTCAATGAAACTCAGTCTCGTCTAGAATCGACAAGTTTGTCACTATTGCTTTAATGAGTTTAACGACAAGGATAACTCGGTCCTTTTCATGTTTAGAGAGTTTGAAAAGAGATGAAAAGAAAACTCCATAAGTTCTTTTTCATAAAATAATCGCTTAGGTCTGAAAATGGATAAAATAATACAAAAGGGATGACTTTTTTGATCACATTAATGAGTTGAAAAAGACAAGCACTTGAACTTTCTCGTAAGATAATCCCTCATGTTTGAAAAAGGACAAAATCACACGGGGGGTGACATTTTCAATCACTTTAACGAGCTGTAAAGGCCAATTGCTCGAAAATATTTTCATATTTAATGATTCTGAAAAGGGTTTAAACAAGACTCGATTTTGAGGAACGAGTGTTGTCTATGGTAGCAATTGGTTCCAGTGAATTTGGAACTTCTCAAAACATGGTGAATTTTGTGAAGAGGCTGGCTAATAAGACCACTCATCACAACTATTCCTCAAAATGGTAAAACAATCATGTGAGAGTGTATGATCGGCCAAAGTGATGGTGGTGATGAGAGGTACACAACCAAGGCTCAAAAGGCTGATAGAATCACAATCATAAAGGTTATTTAGTTGAAGGTGGGTTCATTTTTTTTAACAAACTTGAACTGTGGGGGAACTATGCTTTGTGGGTTCATTTTTTAACAAGCTTGAACCATGGGGGAACTATGCTTGGTGGGTTCATTTTTTGACAAGCTTCAACCATGGGGGAACTATGCTTGGTTTAAGTTTCATTTTTACACAAGCTAGAAACGAAAAAACTAAAAATTAAAATGGAATTGAAAAATGGGAATAAAAATGGTTTGCATGCCCCCAACATGATAAAAAGGAGAGTCTCCTGTAACCAGATGGAAATTACTGTGGTTAGGTAGGACGGTTTCGTCCAGAATAGAGCAAACACCTCCTTGGCTTTGTCCAGAATAGACAAAGGTGAATGGTGTGTCACACCAATCACATAATCTACAAGGAAACTTAACCTTGCAACTAGGTGCATCGAGAATAGACAAGGGTGCATGCCCCCTAAGATTTGTTACATTCACTAGACTACTCATGGAGATCGGGTGGATGGAACAAAGATTCAAGTGATATCGTTGATGTAAAAGGACCATTTAGGGATGATGATTGACTTGGAGCTATGCTTGGACTGGGAAATGAAAGCTGGTCGACGTTGACAATCTTACCTTCATGTAGGAAATGCATCACTTGGAAGAGTGTTGAAACAATAGCTTCCATGTTATAAACATAGTCACGCCGAAGAAGTAAATTGTAATCTAACGGTCCTAAGACTATCATCACGTTCAGATGAATGGTTTTCCTTCTCAAAGTGATTAGTAACTTAGGAAGGATCCTAATGGTCGACTGGTTCCCTTGTTAAAGCCTAACAGATTCTGTGTAATAGGCATAAATGATGGTGAACCAAGCACTTTCCAAGTAGTTGAGGAAAGGATACTCATTGATGCCCCTTCATCTATAATAGTGCCAGAAATGATCATTTTACGAATTTGTACTATGATCCGGAAAGGTACATAAGAAGGAAGGCAGTATGTTTCTAGTTGATTCCAATCAAAGGAGGTGACTAGACTAGTTGGAGGAGGGACTGAAAAAATGGGAGAATTAACCCCTTGAGCTACAAGAACTGGAGGGTTTTCATTGTCATCTTGAAGGTGGGAATGATGGTGGTAATCATCCCACGACGTCTCTCCTATCATCATTGATTGGATGATTCCTTCGTCTATAGAATGTATATGAGACCAAGGATCAGAAGAGGTACCATATTCTAAAGACCTATCTACCCAAACACTCATCGAGTGTTGATGCGGGTTTGCCGCCCAAGCCCAGAAAATTGATTGCTACAAATATTCTATGGGGCTTGGTGGCAACACCTTGCGATGATCCTTCCTATCAAAATGGTTGGAGCTCTTCTTAAACTCAAATGATGTAGAAGATATCGTTTGATAGGTTTCCACTATGGCCACTTCCACGAGACGAGATGGAGGTGGGAGGGAAAAAGTACCCATTAAGGAAGGGTCTTTTAGGAGACCTACTCCGACATTTTGAAGTGATTGTGGACATCCATGGATCAATGGAATACTTCCAGTATCTTGTGAACTGTTGGGAAAAGAGGTTGGTTGGTCAAAGATTGTTATTCCACCTTGGAAGGGAAACGAAATATTTCTAAAATATGTAGACACAATGGGAGCCATAGCATAAATCTAGGGCCTTCCTAGAAGAATATTGTAATCAAGGTTTCCATCAATGACCTCGACTTCAATTTCTACCATCTTGCCCCCCAGTTCAGCTTGCAAGCCACTTAAAATCCCATATGGAGTGTATGTCCTTCCATCGAATGATTTTAATGTTGTCGATGACCATGACAAGGGTGGTGAACCAAGAGTTTTCCAGCAACTCATCGACATAATACAGGTAGATTCCCCCTCATCAATGATGGTTCGATGAACAGTTTTATTGAGGGCTTTTAATATATAATGAAAGCGAGTTGGGACAGTAACTGAGGTGTATATCCTTTATGATTAAAAGCCACAAGATTGGAATACGCTGGATCAATCACACCTATTGCTGATAACAAATCCTGCTTTTGGGAGGGACAATTTTGCAATACCTCAAGTGTCGACATAGTGGATGGCGATTGGGCCAGATCTTCCACTATATTATAATGTTGAGCAGCTCGAGCATGAGGATTAAATGTCAATTTATGTATGACTCCCTTTGGAAGCTTTATTGTTAATTCAGGAATAATGGGTGGAACAACTTTTGGTGAAGTCTTTGTTGAACTGTTAGGTTGATTTGTAGCCTACTTGTTCGATGACAATGGATTCTGATAATATTTATTCCTTGTGAATATCAAAGCATCATTTTTCTTGCTTGAGATGGATAACATAAGCACTTAGGATGTGGAAGCATGATCAATAGCAACCAGTTTAGTTTCTGGGTTTGTAAATGGACCAGTCAAAACCACTGAGGTATTTGAAGTTTTCAAAAGTTTTGCAACCTCAGCGTGATGTGGACATTATATTGTATAATGATCGTCATTACATATCAAACATGGAAAATGAAGAGGTTTCTTTGGCCCAGTAGGGTTCTTAGATGATTTTTCAGGAGTTGTATTCTCCTATTTCTTCTTATTATTTTTCCCTTTCTTTTTGCCCCCTGGTTGCTTTGGATTTTTTCCTTTGTCAGATGCCATGGCATTAATCTCTGAGGAAAGTGGATTGTCATTTGCATTTTGACTAGGAATAACAAGGGCTTTACTAGATGGACCCCTTGCAGTTTGCATGCTTGAGGTACTAATCACACCGTCACCAGCATGAGAGTCCCTATTCGATTTAAGAGGAGGTGGAACAGAAAATTCTAGTCTAGGAGCATCAGGAATTTTGTCGTAGAGTGTGCCAAACTGAGTACAGATCAAGTCTAAATATTGGGCATGAGAAATGACTTGTTATTCAATGACAACTCCTCCTTCCGCCACGTCCTTAGTGATAGATGGCAATAAGGACTTAATAAACCACTCAGCTAAGAGCTGATTGGGAACATACGTCTTTACCATTCGACGATGATGTCGCAGCTCATTAATATGATCGGATATGTGAGTGGCTATGGTCTGTTTAAAGTTGGTAAGGAGTTCTATTCCCATTTCGTACCTGATGGGTAACTGAAAGAGGGTTAGAAAAGTAGTGGCAAGGATCTTGAAGTTATGAAACGAAGCTCTAGGTGATTCAATATACCATTTCGCTACTGGACTAGTAAGCGTTCTTTGAGAAAGGCGAAGGCTAATCGAATCATCATTCAAGGTGTTAGATGAGCACCACAAATGGAAAGTCATTACATGATTCGATGGATCTTCTCCTGGATTTCCAATGAATTTAGGAATATCGGAGGGAAGTTTATGAGGAATCGTTGGTCACCAAGGGGCATATGCAATTGGATCATTCGTCATCCAATTCAAATCTGGTAATTCTAGAGTTGCTACAAAAGGCAACTGCTGTTTCAGGTTAGGTGAAGCATACCTAGGATAAGATGGAATCGCTTGAGTAGTAAGTCTTTGCATACCAGCATAATGTATCTAATGTTGGTAACTTTGATAAGGTTGTTGGACATAACTAGTATAGGGTGGTTGTTGATAATCACTTTGAAAATGCGGTTGTCCATTACCTACAAAGCCTTGTTGCTCAGGTCCCTGGTAGGCTTGATATTGACCAAATCCAGTTTGAGCTTGTAAACCAAGCCCAAACTAAGGTTGGGTTTACTGGAATTGTGGTTGTTGGTATTGTACTAGCCATGGTTGTTGGACTATTTGCTGTTTCCCAATACTAGAAGATTGACCAAGATGCAGATTGACAATACCCATTTGTGCCTGAGTCATTCCAGATAAGGAAGCACTAACCTGAGGTTGCGATTGAGTCGTAGAGACAAGTAATTGTTGTATTGCAACCTGAGAGACTTGAGGTTCAGACATAATAGGCTGTGCTTGTGCTTGTGCTGGTGACATGGTCATAATAACAGGTGTAGTGGGAATATTCGACACAGGTTGGATCAATTGTGTTGGATATACAACCCTTGGTTGTTGTGGCAGCATTAGTACCCAACCACTGGATATAATTCCAATTTGACTTGAATTTTGTTGGAAACTTTCATATGGTTGTTCCCCAGGAGGGAACAATGAAAAGGCACACTTCCCTCCATATGAGAGCAGTCTAGTCTTTAAAGGATATATCGATCTTTGAAGACTAGTTTTTCCAAATTGATACTGGCATCCAGGATCAAATTGCTGAGTTTCAACATAAGAAATACTATAAGGGACTCTAGATGAATAAATAGGAGCAGACCATGTTGCTAAATCAACCGATGAGTGTACTCCAACTAGTGATTGATAACTAGTTGGAACAGATGGTATACCAGCAAACATTGCAGGAATGGCAGCAGGAGGTTCTACCGTAGCTACATCAGATGACACATTCTTAGATTTCGATGCTTGCTTAGACATTTTTAGTCTATCCAAAAGATTTCCCAGCGATTCGACAGGAACTTGCGATGAAGGAGGATCAAAAGAACCAAACTCAAGAGTAGAAGGACACAAATGAATCCCAGTTCCAAAATGAAATGGGGTAATAGATGGGGGATCCTATACTATTTCCTCTATAGCAATCAGATTGGGTGGAAGAGGTAGACCGTCAGGTCCGTAAAATATTTCTGGAGTCGAAGAAGGTATAGCTTCTGTAGTGATAGATACTAGAGGGGTGACACCTTCTGAATTTTGAAACTCAACTTACAGATGTTTGAGTAAGTGAACTTCAGTCTTAAAGGGAGGTTCTTGCACAACTACTATTTCGAATGTAGCCTCGCTTTGAACTGAGATGGGTTCTAGATCAACTTTATATGGATAGGTATAGAGGTGTATACGGTTACACTAGGATCAGTTCTAATATCCTCTTGTAACTTTGGAACTTCTTCTCTAAAGGCAGATGCATCAGAAATGATCAGAGTAACTGTAGTCTCTGACAATGTTGAAACAAAGGTTTCAAATAAACCAGATGAGTTGGACTCAGCTAAATGAGACCGCTTTCTCCAAATTAGCTTCGCTTCCAGAGTCAAAGACGGTTGACTCGCTAGTCTCCGTGAACAACGGGGTTTTGATTGAATTTCTTCCACGATTGTGGATTACTTGATCAACTCAAAATTAAGGGGGAAAATGATGTTATTCTGAATTCAATTAAATTTAATGATGCTTTGACACAACTTTGCTTTTTCAGTTATTAAGAGTTGAGAAAAAGCTAAAGATGACTCTAGTCTCCTTCAATTTTTAATGATCTTGAAGTGACAAGTGCTCAGAAGGACCTTTTCTTTTAAAGAGTCGAAAAGGAATGAAAGTGACTACTCTGGAAAATCTAGATAGAGGGATTACCAAACCAATCCCAAAACTACAAATACACCTTGGTGACAAATTAAGGAGAAATTACCAAGGACTTATGTACGGCAGTCAATCTTCCCGAATGTTGTGTTCAGTGCATTGCGATCAATAAGGCGGCAGACTCAGCTTCCTATGGATAAATGATATAAGCCTATTTTGGTCTCCCAATATATACATGACAATATGGGGAGCACAATTCCATGCTAGCACTTGGCATATCAAGGAGGGGGAATCACCCAACTTTCAATGAAATCGATAGTTACTAGTTTTTATGACGTCGGAACATGTCTCTAGCCTAGACCTCTGGATATGTTGTGTTAAGTTCCAAAGTGTTGTTAGGTTCATTGAAATTTACTTTAAAGTTGATCTTGTTTAAAGTTTTCCTTTCAATGGTTCACCGCGTGATGATGATTTTGAAATTCCTAAAATGAAATCTACAATGATAAACAACCTTTGTTTATTTTCATCAATGAAAATCCTAGCTACTAGGGAAAGAAGATTACAATTCTTTCAACAAAGATCAAAGAGCACACACTAGTGCATTTTCCTAAATCATTTTTTGCACAAAAACTAAAAATGGTAAATGCAAATGCATGTATTTTTTTTCCTTCTCCTTAATGTTAAAAATGCCAAAAAGGAAAACTAAATGCAACAAAGATCTGAAATATTTCTTTCAAAGAAACATTTCCAACAATTTCTTCTTCAAAAGAGAAAGGAAGACTAAACAACACTTTCCAATTTTGAATAAAAATGCTTTTGGCACTTCGAATATAAACAAATCAGATCAAATACATGAAGAAAAGTTCAATTGACTATCAAGGGAAGGAATAATCCATGACACTTCTCTTTTCAACACAAAACGACAATTACAACACTTTTTGTACCAAAGCGATAGATCGATTTAAGAAACTTTTCAACAAAGGATTGTAAATGATGAAAAATACATGAAAAAAGTCACTAATCCTAATCTAATGGAGGCTGATCTATGTGATGTAAGTAGGCTTCAGTAAGGAGGCATTGTCCGTAAGTAGCAAAACAACTAAAAAAAACTGAAAACAAGGTCAAAAACCCCCAATTTCTAGAATGGAAAAAGGATTCAGTCAGTCATCGCACCTGGGCTTCATAGAAACAGGGATGCATCACACTTACTACACTCAAGAGGTGCAATGCATACTGGGTTACAATGACAGACAGTGCAATGGGCCAGAGAGCGCAACTGAAGTGGATTTTAGCTCAGATGTGTAGCCGTTTTCAATTAGTTAAGCTGAGTTTTGATGTACAGTAAAGAGAAAAGTATAGAGGAATGTCTTGAGAGGTTACTGAGCTACCAAAAGGGCATCTAGATGTGCTTGCAAGTGAGACTTTCAATTCATAAGCTAAACCAGAGATTGACTGAAGCAACATTCATCTACTATGCAATTGCAAAGCAAGAGCAATTCGAAGGCTATCTAGATGATTTCAGGCTCTATCTATAGTTTATCAAATTGAACATAAAACAAAAAATAACAACAAACAAACATCTAATTTCTCCCCAGTGGAGTCACCAATTTGTTTATGGGAAAACTAGTGTCTTGTCAAACGACTAGCCCTCTAGGTTTGGCGGCTACCCTAGAAACAACAATTTAAAGCAA
Organism: Pinus tabuliformis; assembly: GCA_031772625.1. NCBI lineage: Eukaryota > Viridiplantae > Streptophyta > Pinopsida > Pinales > Pinaceae > Pinus > Pinus tabuliformis. The sequence continues at coordinate 776,761,919 of CM062812.1, read as the reverse complement.
TTCAACAATTTCTTCTGTGTGTAACAGATAAGAGAAAGATAATGGAACCAACCTGGAACTTCCACTTAATCCTTTGAATGCTCACTCTCTCCTTTGATAGAACCCGCAACTCCTCCCCGTACATAACACGCTTGGAGAGTACCTGCACATGTACAATGACAGAGAACCATCAAAGCATCGTGATCTATTACAACATAAACATTACAGAATTAGATATATAATGAACAAATGATAGCATTCACAAATGATAACATTCACAATTGCACAATCATATGGAAGAAAAATTGAATAACTTTATTAATATAAGGGATAATTACAACCCAATTATCTGATCCAACATTATCCTCCCAGATTTAATCCATATTCACCTCATGAAATAGCAAGATCACACGAACAATACCATGCTCTTTCCTCAATTACAAACTATTAGCACTTCCTTGCAATTCACAACATTCCAACCCCTAGATCTCTTAGATGAGGGATCCATTTATAGATGTCTACAAAGGTGTGAGTCATCTCTAGGGTTTTGATTAGTGTCATTCCACTTGTTACACTTGGTTCCACTTGGAGATTTCTTGGATCTCTTACTCATCCTTGGGCGAATTCAGAGAGGCAAGTGGCATAGGAGAATTTTCGAGAAGATTCCATGAGCAACCACCTAGCAAACTGTCTCGAACATATATCTATCCTCACCCATCACACCCTATAGAAGGCCCAAACAATATGCATCTCACCCTGGCAATGTACCACTCAGTATGCATCGCACTTTTCCAGTGGAGCAATCAGTATGGTTTAGTTTAGGCCATTTCTGGATGGTTTCTCAAGTGGAATGTTTGGGGAATGATGTAATCAGATGACTAAGCTCTTTTAGGGTATGTAAAAACTCTTTTAGGGGTTGATGAGAGCTAGTTTATTGACATATAAGTTTGGGGTTGATGTGCCCAAATCTCTCTCTAACACCAATCAACTAATAATACTATCTATCGAGCTTTATAAATCCAACTTGATAGATTATTTACAATCATACACACATATACACATATTCACATTTTGTAAACCAACAAATAAAAGGATACAATGCATGCATCTGCAACGAGGGAATCCAGAGCGCTGACACCTCCACCTTGAGAGTACTACTAGGGTTCACCTCCTTCCCACGAAGTTAAGAATCCACTGCAATTTCAAATCTACATCCAATGTCCAGTGCTATAATCATGTGCCATGTCTCCTCTCAGTGAAAAATTATTGTCTCTTTGTTTTAGGGCGCACTCCCAATGTGCATCTAATTCCATCTAGCAATGCTAAATACCAAAATAAACCCATTCCTCGATCTTCCCTTCTCTGCTACACAATCCCTCCTAAAATTCAGTCATCGCTTATGTATAGTCACTCACCTTCTAAGTTCTTTTGGCACCCCCATCTCGGGGAGTCCATCCCTTGGCAAGGATTCCTCACATAAGGAGATACAAAAAACAGGAGATATACTTTCCTTAAAACATCATACCAGTCATAGCATGCTCATGGAAATCAATGGAGACCATTTGGTACTGATGTCCCACAATGACCTTGCTCCTGAAGTGCCCTACCAGCATACTACTACATGTTCTAGTTTCTTTCACCGTTGCTGATAATTCTTGCAATTCATTTCAGCCACTCAATCGGGCATGTTCATGCATTCCTATTCCAAGCACATAATTCATTATATTAAAAAAAATTAAAATAACTTCAAATCTTACCTTATTGGTGGCTTGTCAATAAGGTACTCTTGCAATCCTATTTACTTCTTATAACAACAAGTCAAACTAGAATCTTAGCTAAAATCATCATGTATAAACATATCACATTAGATATTCTCAGAACACAACCATCATAGATCAAAATCATAAATCACATGTAACCATCACAAACCAAAATCATTGATCACATGTAATCATCATATACCAGAATCATAAATCACATGCATAGTAAAACTGAATAAAATACTGATATTTATCCTTTAATCAATCCTCGACTTCCACATTTTTCTTTATTTTGTACATAATCTGAATCATTTGTGACACCCGAAAAACACCTAGTGCCTTCTCCTCAACTATGTGCATTAAGACATAGTGTCCATCCCGCACATATAACCACACATGGCATACCACACCATGAAATATGTGCATATACACCTGACACACAACACATACACCAATACCTAATGTATAAGACAACACAATGTATACGCCTATACCTGGTGTACAACACAACACACCACATATACATACACAATATACATCACAAGACATGCATCGACACACAATGTTTAACACCACCAATGCATACACATACACCCGATATACAACACAACTCATACATCTATGCCCCATGTACAATGCCACACAATACATGTAGCTACACCTGGCGTACAACACAAAAAAATGCATGTACTTAGCACCATACACAACACTACATATGCAAAGAGTGAACAACACCATATGCACACAACACCATGTATCCATCATGTACATAACATTGTCTATACCCAACACTTCATATGAAACATTCAGACACACTATATATGTAAGACACCACATGCACACAACAACACATATGCAATATCTACAAAATATATAACATATGCACAACAATAGTACCAAACATACAAAACCATATTGTCTTTACCAAGCAACTTTTCTTCTAGTGCCTTATCCATGCTTGTCCCAACATCTCGTACACGAGACTACTTTCATTTCACTGGTGTATCCCTTAGTATATTCTGTCCATAATATAGACATAATATAATCACATAATATCAACTCATAACCACATGATGCTGGCCTCATAAATCTATCAATCTACTCCTCCCAAATGAATCCTTGTAAGACATGAAACATCTTCACGTCATTCGCCTGCATAAGAAATGATTCCTACACAGAATGATTCCTAACGACCATCTCAAATAATGACATACATACATACATACATACATATATACATATAAACATTAGCATAAAATAATCATGATCCATAATGACCCTGTTAGACTAGACATATATACATACATGTATATCTATATATATATATATATATATATATATATATATATATATATATATAAACATCAACGTAATCATGATCACAACATAATTACGAAATATCATAAAGTAAAGGTTAAGAGAACACCCTCTCTGCATGCAACATATGCACAACATCGAGAAAAACAGTTCCCAACATAGCAAAGACATTTTATACCTCATATCCATTTACTTCACTTTTCCTATTGTTTTTCTCATGGCTAACTTGCCACTTTCCATTTACACCCATGGACCAAACCATCCCAATTAACTATCATAGTCTTACATTCCGCTATTCTTACTTGTGCACAAAGCTTCAACTGAATCTTACATTACCTTTCGACTACCACATAGCTCTCCCCGAGCACCATTAACTTTCCTATTTCCAAAACAATTCCCAAGAGTCAAAACATAAAATGAAATTCCAAGAAACAACCAAGAAGGAAACCATGAAAACCAATAAAAATATGACGCTGGAATAAAATGGCATAGCTATGTACCAGACACATGTAAAATTAAAGATCAAGTGCAACAATCGCAAAATACCAAAAGAAAAATACTAATCATAGACACCATGACTCAATCCCCATGGTTCCCAAGGGAAGCTCAACCAGAGCCTTCTTTAAAATTTGATGGGAATTTATTTTCCATGGAATCAACTATATCATACTGCCATAAACGCATAATTGTCATTGCATAAATAAATTCAAGCATACAACAAATACCTTACCTTGTTGTGCCAAGCATGTTTCCTTGTAGTTGCACAAATCCATGCCATCTCTCAAGGGATCCAATTCCCTTGACAAATCCACCTGTAACTAAAGATTAGCTAATATACCTGTCAAGTACATGTTCATGAATATAGAATCTATCCTCATAATTCGAGACAAAGTCAAGCTTAAGAATACTTCATGTGTGCAAAGCACTCATTCGTTTGCAATTAGGGTTTCCAAACATAGTCAAAGGAATTCTTTCCCAATTCCTTTCTTTTACCTTTACCTTGTTGTAATCAAGCCTTACTATGCATTTTCACATCACCCAACTATTAGTTATATAAACACATCAATTGTTACCTCATCATACTAATGCCAAGCATGTTTCCTACAACTATTTACACATGTCAACCACATGTTCCAATATTAAGACAATCATATCTATAAATTTGAAATTAACCTTTACCAATACTAAAAATCATGTCATAGTCCATAGTCAACTCATAATCATTAGACATAATGCTACAACTATCACCTACTACAATCAAGTATATATCAACTATCTCAACACATATTTGTTAGTACAATAATCTTAAAACAAGATCATTGGAACACATATTCATATTATGAAATTCATCAAACATTCAACCAACTTGCAAACATATCATGTTAAATAAATCAACTAGATGACATAATAAACACCAAATAGATTTCATAATCAAACACTTAAGCACAAAGTAGACAACATAAGCAAGTTCATACCTTAATGTATCTTTGGGGAGGCAATCTTGTCTCCACAATCAATCCAAATTGGTACGATTGAACTTAACAACATATCAGCTTAAACATAAATAAGATCATGATATCCATAATAGTCACTAACTGGCATTTCCACATTATAATCTCATAAGCATTTATCATTCTTACATAATAATCACATATCCAAAGTCAGTTTAGATTAGTATGACCTACTATTAACTCATACCTGAATGTCATAACCCTAACCATCTGCATAGGCCAATCTAGGTTAACACAATACATATAACATCAAGATCTTAAATTCAATAACCTTAATCATTCGGATAACTATCATATAACAACAACAAATTAACCTATAACATGCTCATAAGTTGTAATGTCCCTTAATAGTAAATAATAAATAATAAAAATAATAAATAACAAAAATAATAAATAATAAATAATAAATAATATAATATAATATTAAATAAATAAATAAAATAAATAAAAAATAGTAATAGTAAATAAATAATAAATTAATAAATTAATTACATGCTCTAAATAAATATAAATAAGAATAAAACAAGAAAGAAGTAAAAATCAGTAAAGCTATCAAAAAGTAAAAACAAAAGAATAAAACAAGAAAGCAGTAAAGTTGCATGTTGACACATGGAGTGTGTGCATGTGGTTCCCCTTCCAATGTTTACTCTATTTAATAGATGGGGAAGAAGATGAGAGGCATTCCGTCATTCCATGATTCCACCATCCATTCTCTTGGGAGAATAGTGTTGTGAGACAAAGGATTCCCTGGCATTAGTACATTGATTGAGGGCTCGGGGGTGCCCGGTTGTAGAAAGATTTTGTGCAACTGAGCCTACGGTTAGGTGGAGAGTCATCCCCAAGACTTTGTTGCAGGTAGCAAAATTCAACTAGAGTTCAACTAGAGTTCCATAGGTAAGTTGTCTCTCTTAACTCCTTTATTTTGTAATTTAATGTTAACTAGTTGATAAAGTTCTTGTTGATTATAAATCGCTTGATTAATCTAATTAATTATGTGTTGTTATTTGGTATTAGAGGCTAGGTTCAACTCTTAGGGCCTATAGACATTTTAATGTAGTATAACTAGTATAACCAGCCCAAAATTATCGCATTGCAATAGGCCTTTTGAAGGGCTTGTACGACCGGCCTAAAAGCAATGTGAAATTGTATTGAAAATAGGGGGCACAAATTCTTCAATGAAAAAATAGTATTGTATTTATGCACTTTAGTAAAGCAAATAGGGGCACAATTTCTTTAACAAAAAAATAGTATTGTATTAGCATTCCACAGTAAGGAGCATTGAAGAATCGAACCCCATCCATGTGAAGAAGAAGAATACAGTGCCCCTAAACTATCTATAACGGAGTAAGTAGTAGTTGTCATTGTTGTTCCACATACTGCTTCAATACCCATTTCACTGCATGTCTTAAATTTACCAATTTGTATACATTCCAACTATGTATGTTTTACTCCTTTCAAACTCCATTGCTTCGTTGTTACGAATGATATCAGAGCTTTGCTATTTATTTGGTTTTGAAAGTTCTTGTTTGGAATGTCCTCTGGGATCCCATCCATTGCAGATATTTAGTTTAGAGGTTTTCCCTTGTTTGGAAAATTATATTTGTCTCCAAGGCCAGAGCCAAAGAAAAGCATTTGCAATGCATAGTAAGCATGATTATTTTCATTGAATTTATGTTGGAAGGATGAAACTCGCAGCTTTTCTTGAAAATCCAACTAAAACCTATACTCAATTTCAATTCATTTCGGTTGTGTGTATACAATAAAATATCACTAGGCTTGATTCTATAGAATTTTAATTCATTCACGTCTGGAATCATTCCATTATATACAATGTGGTTCATTTGGTTTCTTCCATTACATTTCAAATTAGGTTGGCTCCAGCTCTGTATGCACAATTTAAAAATCAGCTACGCTTATTGGATACAATTTTAATTCACATGGGATCTATCTATACAGTGTGAAATAATTTTGATTTATTGTATACAATTTCAATTCATGTGGATTATCTCATTTATAAACAATGCCCATTTTTTAGCTTTGGTTTTTAGTAGATTATTGGAGTCAAATTTGATAAGTTGAAGAGATAGAAGGTGCATTGTTTTCTCTTATTACAGAAGTATCCAGAGACCTAGATGTCTACTCCTTCCAGATTGAAATAAATTGTCCAGACTCCAATCTATTCTCAAAAGATCACAAATTACTACCTTGGCAGAATCCTCTTACTTCTTATCTATCCTCCAACTTGTTCTTATTTTATGTTTGTTGTAATTCATATTAGTTTGTTAGACAAGTTAATTTACTCATAATGTACTAGTGACCGAAAGTTATTATTCTGCATTTACCATATCTCTTACCTGTTCCAAAATTCTTATCTTAAGACTAGATTTTTTTTTTCTTCCATGATCTGTCAATGACTTCATGGGCATAGCAACTATTGAACAAGCCTTCAAACAAGTGAATTAGCATGATATCAAATTTAAACCATGATGACTAAATGTTTATATGAAATTTCATATAGCAGTTTTGGAATCGATAAGCCAAAGGGTACCAAAGGATTTTAATTTTGGGATCGATGTTTTAAGGACAATAATATCTTAACAATAAATTGCACTAAAATTATTTTGGGAAGGAAGATTACATGATGATACATTAAGTATCAAGATAATGAGGCCCATTTGAAATTTAAATATGTACTTAAGTCAATATATCTACAGTGTAAATAGACAACTTCCTAGTTGGAAGAAGCGGAAATGATTATTTAAAAGTAATTGGTATCTTGACGAAAACATGACTCTAATAGTATTAGTGAGATAACTTATATCCTAGAGGAATGTTGGTAATCTTATTTCATAGTTGGTATTCATTGTTTATACAAACAAATGATTTTTTTTTTTTGATGAACCATGATAAGAATGCTTATAGTATATATGATAAGTATTGATATGGTTATCATATTAATGATGTTTCATGATGTGATGGTATGTGATAAATGGACATAGTTCTCATGAAAGGTTAATGATGCATATGTGGTGCTTATTTATTTATTTGTTATGATAATGATGTTGTATACTCATGATGGATATGATATGCATAACGTGGCATAGGAATTATGATGCTATAATATGAGGTTTATTGACATGTGGTTCATTTATTATGTGAAGTCATGATATATATTTGATGCAAATATGTTGATGTTAAAACTTATGATGGTATTTCATGAGGTGAAGCATGTGATAGTTGCATAGAAATTTATGACATGCATGAGCATGCAGTCCGTTATTTTGCAATTAACAATGATGAATGTTCTCATGATGACATGCAAGACTTGGCATGTGGATTATTTTCTATGATACTAGGATGGTATAGCCAATGCATCAGTTGCATGTTGAGGTGTGATGATTAACAGGACTCCACAAATGAGCCGAGAGGTCCAACTTATTTGATGATTTCATGCGAGCCCATACGCACGAGGGAGAATAAGTAACACCATATGGGCTGGGGACAAAACTCAATCAACACTACATATGCCAATGGTTCCTTTGTCTTGTATAGCTCTTGATGAATAGCTCTTGAGGGCTATGGGACCATCTTGAGGAGGCCAAGTGCCTGATATTGAAGGCTAGGTTCCTAGTATTGTATTGGGATGCCGAAGTCGGATATGGGTGTAAGGACTTTGATACCAGGGGTTGTGTGCCTTAGTGAGTTGTGGAGGGAGTGGGCCAACCTTGTGAGATGCCCGGAGACATTGAGCATTGTACCGGATGCCTGCTTTGGTGCCTTGGGGGCAGATCAGGTCTGAGTTAGGCGCGAGCCTTCGGGCCAGCCTTGGACAAGGATACAGATCGAGGAGACTTATGCCTGATTCCGAAAGTGGGAGAAAGGACAGAGATTCCTTGGGATTTACCAGGTGTTGTGAAACTTTTAATGCCTGTTGGTTATACTAGTTCAGCAGAGGGTGCCGAGACTGTTACATGAAGTAATAAATAATAAATAATATAATATAATATTAAATAAATAATAAACAATAAATAAAAAATAGTAATAGTAAATAAAGAATAAATAATAATAAATTAATAAACTAACTACATGCTCTAAATAAATATAAATAAGAATAAAACAAGAAAGCAGTAAAAATCAGTAAAGCTATCAAAAAGTAAAAACAAAAGAATAAAACAAGAAAGCAATAAAGTTGCATATTGACACATGGAGTGTGTGCATGTGGTTCCCCTTCCAATGTTTGCTCTATTTAATAGATGGGGAGGAAGATGAGAGGCATTACATCATTCCTTGATTCCACCATCCATTCTCTTGGGAGAATAGTGTTGTGAGACAAAGGATTCCCTGGCAGGAGTACGTTGATTGAGGGCTCGTGGGTGGCCGGTTGTAGCAAGATTTTGTTCAACTGAGGCTACAGTTGGGTGGAGATTTGTCCCCAAGACTTTGTTGCAGGTAGAAAAATTCAACTAGTATTCCATAGGTAAGTTTTCTCTCTTCACTCATTTATTTTGTAATTTAATGTTAACTAGTTGATAAAGTGTTTGTTGATTATAAATCGCCTGATTGATCTAATCAATTATGTGTTGTTGTTTCGGGGCTGTTACATCAACAACATATAACATAATTATCAATTTATCTAACATAAAACAACAATAGAAATGCATACAACCATATGCTACTATCATTCATTACCATTCAACACATGTGCATATGACTATAGTAATCAACTATCATATATCATTTATGTAGCCATAACATAAAAAGACATGTACATAAACCTAATGTATATAGCCCTAATTCATATAACAATCATTAAATTACATACCTACATGACAACAAATAATACATGTATGACAATCTTCTCTTACCCCAAAGTCTGATGCTGAAACCTCATTATGATGATCTACATCTCCTTCTCTATCTCAACCAACACATTAGCATCATAAAAACCAATAACACCATGATAACCTAAATTGCATACCATGACTTCACAAGGCATGTCGAACCTATTATACATGCATAACTATAACCATGAACACACATGAATAACGACTGCATATAGACATATAAAACATGAGTACAAAACCATATACACATCATTCTAGCTAGAGCCCAGTTATCAATGCATGACCACAACAACTAAACAAACCATGACCTCATGCATGACCAAAAAAACACATCACATGCACTTAAAAACATGTGAACACTGATGTGCATAGCAAATTCATATACAACCATACACTCACAACGACACATCCTAGCAACAACATCATCAACCTTCACATCGCAACATCATTACAACCGTGATCAACACCATGCAAATGAAAAAATCACATGGACTACAAACACAAGGAACACACCTTCAATCAACATGAATGCATGACAAACACACAACCCATCTAATCTGAGGGGTGAACCATGCTCTGTTACCACTCTATAGCACCTTCCTCCCACATCTACCCAAGCAACCAACTAACCAAGGAAAACATGAGACGAGAGGCCACTAAGATATGATTCGACCTCCTAAGTCACATTAGGGAAATGGAACCAATAGGAACACACCATATAGAAATTCAACATCATCTTTAGGACCCTTAGGAACCATTTTAACACTTTAAACAACTTTCACTTAGGTCCCACTGAAATTTTTGACAACTTAAGCCTCAGTCGCTCTCATGCTATAGGCATGAAAACATCCAGAAACCCAGAGTTGCTCTCACAAGCTTACCTCGGAGTGTCCAGAGACTCATTTAGTCAGTACTATGCCAACGTCCCTCAGATTTGAGCCACTTTTTTAGGCCCAAAGCCCATGTCACTGCCCAAAATTAAGCAATCTCTTTAGAACAGTAAAATAACATGGAAATTACAATACTAAAGAAAATACTTGTTTAATACCTTGATTGGACCCTTACCAGCCATGACAGGAATTTTGTTTAATATCTCATTAATATGTAAACTATAGATGTAAATAACATATTTGAGAATATGGGTCCCATACTTATATGAGATTTGACATGAAGCATTTATGCCTCAAGACATTAACTCCCATTCCATCGATTAGACCATAGATACATTGTCTATTCAAATATAAGTAAAACCATGGTGAAATACATACATGGATGTTGTCATAAAACACATACATAACCAACATAATAGCATCAAAAATACTCATGAAAGTAAAGTTATATATACCACATATAATCCATCAAAATTCTCATAGAAATACATGGAGGAATAAGCTTTCATTAATGATATAAAATCAAAACCCAGGATGGGACTTCCACATTCCACATGACCATAGAATGGCTAATACAAATATCTCTTTATCCATTCACCCCCATACCAGATTCCAAGAATGAATGTGGGATGTCATAGAACACATCAATCAAAAATCATCCATGTCTTCCAGAGGCCATCCACCTCAACCTATCAAACAATGATTTCACTTCATGGTTGAGCATCGAAAAAACCATCATCAGATCGGTCTCTATCCCAACCTTACAGGGCTCTATAGCATTTGTTCCAACCCATCTCCCATGACCAGTAACTCAAACCATGACTGTCGCTAGGCTTCAAGAGCGTTTGTCCAGCCAAGACTTCCAGCACTAGCAACTCAACCCCACAAAGGCTTCTAGAGCATTTTTCCAACCAAGGCTTCTAGTACTAGAAATTCAATACGAATTATTACAGGACTTCCAGAGCATTTTTCCAACCAAGGCTTCCAGGACTAGTAACTCAACCCAAGCTATTACAAGACTTCTAGAGCATTTGCCTAACTAAGGCTACAAGGCTAGTAACTCAACCCAAACCAATACAGGGCTTCCAGAGTGTTTGTCCAACAAATGATTCCATGAACTGATACCTCAACCCAAGGTAAGGAAACATCAGAACCAACAAAAATAAAACAAGGAAATAAAACCACAATATCCATGGCTAGCCAAGAAATGGAAAGGTTAGGAAATCCACTATCAGTCTAGGAAATCCTCCATGCCAATGACCAATCACAGCCAACAATCCACATGGATGTTCCACTCATGCCGAAACTAGCAAGGAAAACATACATTCAACTTGGTACCTGCAAGAAAATCTAATGTAACTGTGATCCTGATGCCCTCTTTCACTTTCTTTCTCTTCCTTTTCCTTCATGCTCCAGATCCATGTATGCCACACCCTTCAAGAGTGCTCCAAGAAAAATATATGTCTCCAAGAGTATCAGAGAGAGAGAGAGAGAATAATGAGAGATCTCTAAAACTGAATTGACAAAATTTTGGATGGAGAGCTTTCCATCTAATCCTCATAAGCCTTTTATTAATGAGGCCTCTATGTTCTTCATTTTCCATTATTTTCCTTCATTTTCCCCCTCACATGCAACCTGTGACCCTTCACCTTCCTTTTCTCCTAATTTCCATTATTTCCATAAATAAATGTGCCAAAAATGCCATTTTTATTTTGTAAAGCCTTCGCCATTGCCTTTTCCAATTTTCTAAGCCATAATAAACTGAATGAACACCCATTAGGATGTTTCCCCCACCATTCATCTTGGAATGAGTGTTCCATCACCGTGGCCAAATATATATTTTTACACAAGTTTTAATGAGGGTTGTTACATGGTGTCATGATATATATTGTGTTTTTATGGTTGCGAGTGGTTCTATCTTTTATTGTTCTTTATTTTCCACATTTTATATATTGAATGCATGGAATAGTGAATTCGTAAATCCAAAATTAGATGGAAAAATAATTTGCAAAGTATGGATTTCACATTTTTAAATATAAATGTATAGCATATGTTGTAATGTACTAATTAGAGGAATATCCATGGAAGTTAACAAATCATAGTGGTATCAGAGAAGGTTTTTCTAGGTATATTGTGGGGGTTTGTAGGGCATCTAGATTTGCTATACTGAAAGTCAGAAAACACAAATCATGACTGATGAATCTATCAATAAAACTAATGATCTGGTACAGGACAAGTATGCACAATTAGAAGCATAATTTTCAGACATAAATCATAATTTGAGCCTCCTCGTGGCTACCCTAACCAATAATATTAGGTTATTTAGAGAAGATCGGGGTTCTAATGCAAAGGTTCAATTAAAGGAGAGTTTGAGAGATTGGGAAGAAACAAAGAAGCAGTCAAAGAAAGACCTTGAAAAGGATCAACCCAGTTCAAGTGTGGTGAACCATTTATAGTCCCTATTTGAAATGGCAGTAAAGTTTGACATCAAGTTGTATCAAGGTGATATTTATGCTATATAAGTAAATCACTAGTTTTAGGAAGGAGGAGTTTATTTTCTAGAAATTGTAGGAAATTTGCTACTGCTAATGAAATCGAACTGAAATAAAGAGATTACAAAATTTCTTTACTATTTTTTGAAATTGAAATCATAATTTAGAGACAGATGCAATGACACAGAACCTTTAAAACACCACAAGAACACAATGATTCATAGGGGAACACAACTAGGAAAAACCCATCCATTGCTTTTCAATAATTAGATGAGAATGAGAAACTATTACAATGTCTTACTTTGGTCCTGAAGTACAACCTGCACTGTAAACCTATTGTCCTGATGATTGTCCTTCTTTGCCAACATTTAACAAATTCGTGGCTTCAACTTGACCCTATTTCCTTACAGAATCCTAGAGGAAATTAGCTCCTAAAAGATAGTAAACAGTAATTTTCTCTTATTTTCTTATGCAATTCCCAAGGAATGATTCACCTTCTTAACTTCCAAGCCTGCACACTCAACTAATATACAATTGATAATTAAAATTTGCCTTTTCCTCCACTCTAACTAGGAAATTCAAGTTGCTTTCATGTTTGGGATACTTTTAGCTGATTGACTAGTTTAACTAAGAGATTACCTAGTTAACAATAATTCTACTACTCAACTGACTCAATTAGTTATTTGAGCTTAGTTAACTAAGTCAAAATAAAAATAACTTAACTAGATTGCTAAATTTTAGCAATCACTACTTGCAAAACTCTACATCTCACCTATAACACAAATTTATTGACTAAACTAGTAGACAAAGCCATGTCACACAAGATAACTGCAATCCAGTTCATCTTACTAATGTGAAAAAACAAGTTATAAAATTTGACTAAGCCACAAGCCAAAGTTAGCCTTTCTTGATACAATTTCTAACACCCCCTCTTAGAAAGAAAGGGATTTTTCACCACCCATCTCTTGCACCTATGAAATTAGAATTTTCCTCTTGATAATGTCATTTTCAAGATATCTTTATCCTTCTCCTCATTTTGAATGTACTACAGCATCATAAATCTCCTCTGCACACAATTCCATAAGTGATGGTACCTCATATCAATGTTCTTGGACTTGTCATGAAATATTGGGTTCTCAAAGAGTTTGATACAACTCTAATTATCACAATAAATCATTGTCAGATCCATCTCATGGTTGAAAAGACCCACAAATATTTTCCTCATCCATATGGACTCACATTATGCTTGACTCGCAACCATGTATTCAACCTCTATTGCGTTGAGTGCCACAAGCCGTTGTTTCCTACTATACCCGAAAATCATTGTAGACCCAACTCTAAAAATAGCACCTGAAGTACTTTCCATGTCTGATGGACTCCCTACCCAATCTGCATCAGTGAAGCCATGGAGCTTCACTCCCTCTATCCTTGGAACACCCTCCTCCCACATCTACCCAAGAAACCAGCTAGCTAGGGTAAACATGCAACAAGTGGCCACTATGATATGATTCGACCTCCCAAGTAACATTAAGGAAGTGGAACCAATAGAAATACGACATAAATACATTCAATGTCAACATTAGGACCTAAGGAACCAATCCAACCTTTCTTCCAACCAACCCCTGGATCCCACTGATATTTTGGACCACTTGACCTCTGGACACTTTCATGCTATGGGCATGCCAACATCCAAGGACCTATAGATGCTTTCATGCTATGGGCATGCCATCACCCAAGGACCTACAAACACTCTCATAGACTTCCAAGCTAGTATCTAGGGACTATTTTGAACAGTGTTGTCCCAACATCCCCGGGATTTGAGCCACTTTTTTAGGACTAGAGCCTAGGTCATTGCCCTGAATTGAATGACATATTCAGAACAATAAAATAACAAGGAAATAATAGTACAATTGTAATTACTTGAATAAGACCTTGACTGGAACTACGAGAATTTTGAGGTCTAAAATGGGCCCCCTAAGAAAAATGTTCAATCAGAATAAATTTTGTAAGAACCAATAGGATTCAAGATGATGATGTCAACCATGGGGGATGATTCACCATTTTTGGATTAAAAAGGTAAAAAGTTTAAAAAATAATAAAATAATAAAACTACTTTTTCAACTCATATTTTCAATGTATCTCCCTAAGTTTTTACTCAAATTTCGAGTGGGAGTCCTCGTTGGATGAAAAATACAATTCCTCATCCAAGGAGTGCCCATGTTGCATACTTTTGATGGACCATGCTACATGAAAAATGAGAAATACATGAAAAAAATGGGATTGCAATTACATTTTTCAAGTATTTATCATTTTTCATGTAGTGGGCTTCATTGAAAGTATGCAACATGGGTACTCCTTTGATGAGGAATCAAATTATGCATCCAAAAAGTGTTTTTGCTCGAAATTTGAGAAAACCCATAGGGAGATAAGATGAAAATATGAGTTGAAAAAGAAGTTTTTTATTTTTTCCCTCTAAAATTTGATGATGTAATATGTTATTATTTTATTATTTCAACTATTGTTTAAAAAAAAAATAGGAGGTCCATTTTATACCTCAAAATTCCCCTAATAACCCCTACTAGCCATGACAGACATTTCATCAAACATATCATGAATATGTAATCTACATTTGTAAATAACATATCTGAATATATGGGTCTCATACTTACCTGATAATCACTAAGAAACATTGATTCCTCAACACATCAATTGACATTTCATCTATTAGGTCATAGATACATTTTCCATTCATTTACCAATAAAAACATGATGAGTTCCATACATAGATATTGTCATAAAACATATATATAACTAACATAATAGCAGTAGAAATACCAATGAAATCACAGCCATATAAACCACAAATAACCAGTATAATATTCATAGAATGATCAGGAGAAACAACCTCATATTGGTGATGCAAAATCCAACCCCACGTTGGGAATTCCATGTTCCACCCAACCGTAGAATGTCTGAGCCAAATCTCTTGTCATCCATTCACCCCTATGAAATATTCCAAGAATGAATGTGGGATATCATGGAACACATCAATCAAAAACCATCCAGGGATTCCAGAGGCCATCAACCTCAACTCATCAAACAATGATTCCATCTCATAGTTAGACATCACAAAACCATTATTAGATTGGTGTTTATCCAAGACTTTCAAGGCTTCCATTGCATTTTTCTAACGAAGGCTTCCAAGACTAGTAACTCAACCCATAAATTTCAATGGGCTTCCAGAGAATTTTTCCAAACAAGGCTTCCAGGACTAGTAACTCAACCCACCAAGGGCTTGTAGACGATTTTTCCAACCAAGGCTTTCAAAACTAATAACTCAACCCAAGTTGTTATAGGGCTTCCAGAGAGATTTTCCAACCAATGCTTCTGAGACTAATAACTCAACACAAGCTAAGGAAACATGAGAACCAATCAAAATAAAACAAGGAAAAGAAAATCATAATCACCATGGCTATCTAGGAGGTGGCAAGGCTAGGAAATCCACTATCAATCCTGATCATCCTCCATGCAAATGAATGACAACAACCAACGAACCACATGCATATGCCATTCATGCAAAAAGTACTGAGGAAAACATACATGCAACTTGGTACCTGCAAAAAAAATCCATTGTAGTTGCTGATCCCGATGTCTTCTTGTACTTTCCTGCTCTTCCTTTGCCTTCTTGCTCCAAAAATCCCAGTATGCCACACCCTCCAAGAGTTCTCCAAGAAAACTCTAAGTATCCAAGAGTATGAGAGAGACAGAATAATGACACAGTTGCAAAACTGAACTGATAAAAGGTTACAAATTTATCCTTAGAAGCCTTTTTATAAATGAGGTCCCTATTTTCTTCATTTTCCATTATTTTCCTTCATTTCCCTCTTCACATGCGACATGTGACCTTTCACCTCCCTTTTCTCCTAATTTTCATTATTTTCATAAATAAATGTGCCAAAAAGCCTTCGCAAAGCCTTATCCATTTCCTTTTCTAATTTCCTTAGCCATTAATAATGAAATGAACATACATACTACAATGTCTTGGCCAACGTTCAGCTTGGATTAAGTGTCCTGTCAACCATGGCTATTATTTTTTCCTTTCTTAACTTTTATTAAATGGAATTTTCAACAAGGCTGTTACAAAACCCTCTCCCTTGGGGGAACATCATCCTTAGTGTTCAACAACACCTATAACCACAAAGATATTGTAATACAAATATACTGTCGATGGAGGTTATAACTTAGCTAGATGTAGTATTTACAATGATCAACCTCCTGATAAGAAAACCAGCATGAAATCATAACATCATAATGACATGACACCCATACCTCTTATTGGAGCTTTATAACATAGCTCATGGTTGTCTTTACATCCATATACATATGTACATATAGAAATATCACCAAAACATATACTATGACATATACCAAAACACCATAGCAAAACTAGTTTGCCTCAACCAACAAACAAGGAAGGATACATAGCCTACATCTGATCCGCCATCTCCCATGTAGCTTCATCAGGCCCAAAGTGCTTCCACTGCACCATAACTTTTTCGATTGCTCAGTTCCAGAGCATGAGCACCTTTTTTTGCGATATACATTGAGGTTCCAGTTGTAATTCTCCATTTGGTTCCACCTACAATACAAAGAAATCAATCACATGATCAACATATTTAACATACTTCTTAAGTAATGACAGATGGAAAAAATCATGCACTTTCATTGTTGGAGGCAGTGCAATTTGATAGGATCGTGGCCCAATCCTCTCAATAATACTGAAGGATCCAAAAAAGTGTGGTGCCAACTTGGCACATGATCTAAGTTGTAAGGATATATTCTTCAGTTTAATGCACAAGTACACCTGTTCCCAAACCCGGAAGTCCTTGAACAACCTATTCTGATCTGCATAGCTCTTCTACCTATCATGTGCTTCCTTTAGATTGTTCTTTATCACCTGCATTTCCTGTTCCATGTCTGCCAACATGTCTGATCCCATCAACACCCTATTAACTCAATCAATCCAACTAACAAGAGTATTGCAACTCCACCCATATAATCCCTCAAATGGGCTTATACTCAAAGATTCTTAATACCCATTGTTGTAAGCACTCTACCAGTGGAAGGTACACTTTCCACTTCTTTTGTTGATGCATCACATAAATCCTCAACATGTCCTCCAATGTCCTGTTGACGCTCTTTCTCTGTCCCTTTGTCAGCATATGATAAGTTGCACTAAAGGCCACCTCTGTGCAAGACTTGCAAATAAATGCTTCTAAAAGTTGGAAGTGAACTTCGCATCCCTGTTTGACACAATATTCTTAGGAAAACCATGCAATCTGACCATGTCTATGATGAATACATGTGCTACATCGCTAGTTGAGAATGTAGACTTCACTCGAATGAAATGTGAAACTTTTGTCAACCTGTCCCCAATAACCATGATGGAATCACATTGTCTCACTGTCCTCAAAAAATCTGTGATGAAGTCCATGGAAATGACTTCCCATTTTCACTCTAGAATCACAATCGGCTGTAGCGGTACACCTAGATGTTTACGCTCTACCTTCACATACTAACAATCAAAACACCTAGCCACAAAATTAGCTACATCCCTCTTCAGGTTTTGCCAATAAGAAAATATCTTCACTATCGTTAGTGCCTTATGATAACCTGGGTGACCCCAATATATTTTTGCATGAAATTCCCTCAAAATTACCTTCTTGAGCTCACTATTGTGACGCACATATATTTGGTCTCTGAACCTAGCCAATCAATCTATTGTAAGGCAATAGTCAACATCTTGTGCACCTGCACCTGTACCTATACCTATACCATTACCTATACTTGCATCTATACCTGTACATGTACTTATACTCTCACCTATACCTATACATGTACCTATACTACCAACCAAACCTGTACCAATACTCAACTACAACCTATGCATAATCTCCATATATCTAACACCCTACTAACCTGCCTAGAAGATCCTATCCTCTAAATATGTCCCATACAAGTGCATATCTCCTAAGTGATTTACCTGTATCTGCCTACTAAGAGCATCTGCCACTCAGTTCTCTTTTCCTTTGATGTACCTGATCTGAAAATCGAACTCATTGATCATAGTTAACCACCGAGCCTGCTTACCATTCAGATTCTATTGGTCAAATAGATACTGTAAACATTGTGATCACTCATTAATGTAAACCTCCTCCCTAGAAGATAATGTCTCCACATCTTTAATGCATGTATAGTAATTTCCAACTGAAGTCCCTGTGTGGGGTAGTTATGCTCATTCTCATTCAATTTTTGCAATTCATATCATACCACCTATCCATCCTGCATAAGAACTCCACCAAGTATTTTCCTGCAAGGATATGTGTATACTACAAACTCTTTGTCCAGATCTACAATCTTTAACAATGTTTCATGTGTGAACACTTGCTTAAGCTTCTTGAAACTAGCCTCAAACTGCTCTATCCATTCAAACTTCTTACCTTTCCTTTGCAACGATGTGATAGGATAATAAATCTATGAGATGTTATTTATGAACCTCCTATAATAGCCTACCAACCCCACGAAATATCTCACCTCATCTACATTCATGGGATTTACCCACTCCATGATGGCTCTTATCTTTTCTAGATCTACTGCAATTCTCTACTTGGAGAGAACGTGCCCGAAGTAGTGTACCTCAGTCTCGAAGAAAATACACTTGCTGATATTAGCATACAACTGATTCTCTCTCAACAACCTCAACACTGCTGCTAAATTCTCGAAATTCTCTTCCTCATTTTTAGAATATATCAATATGTCATCAATGAACACAATAACAAACTTATCCAAATACAAACACAACACACTATTCATCAAGCACATAGCTGGAGAATTAATTAAGAAAAATGGAACTACAACAAACTCTAATGTCCATACCTAGTTCGAATGGTTCTCTTGTAAATGTCCTCTTCTTTCATGTGTACCTCATGATATCCAAATCTTAGATCAATCTTTGATAACACTATTTCTCCCTTCAAATGATCAAAAAAGTCATCAATCCTTGGTAACAGATACCTTTTCTTGATGGTCACTTTGTTCAACTTCCTGTAGTCAATTGACAATCTTAGAGTACCATCCTTCTTCTTCACAAACAATACTAGTGTGCCCCACGGTGATACACTTGGCCTAATGTATCCCTTTTCCAACATTTCCTTCAACTACAACTTCAAGTCTACCAACTTAGGTGTGCTCATCTTGTAAGGTGATTTTGATGTTCGAGCTACCCCTGGCATGAACTCAATAGAAATATCTACCTCCCTGTGAGGTGGAAACTCTGAAATATCCTTAGGAAATACATCCTTTAACTATTGTAGAGTTGGGTACCTGCTCAAAACATCTGCATCCTCAACCTCCTTACCCTTGACGCTAGAAATGTGTACTGCAAATAACACACACCTTTTTCTGCGACTTCACCTTTCCTGCATAGCCCTAATGTTCCTTTCATCTTTCCCTGTAAAACTCATGGTTCCCCATTATCATCCAAGCACTTAATGGCCTTGTCATATCAATCCACATTGATTCTATGTAGGTACAACCAATCCATGTCCAACAATATATTGTATGATCCCAAAGGTAATACATTCAAATGTAATGTAGTAGGAATACCATTCAAATCAAATTCACAAGCTCTTACCCCATGACAAACTCACTTCCTTATACCTATATCCAACTACACTAACTAAGATTTTGCATTCAATTTCTTACTCAAACCACACTTATCCACCAAGTTAGGAATAACATAGCTATAATTAGATCCTGGGTCAATCAAAATAGAAATAACTTGATCAAAAATCTTACCATCCATCTCAATGATAGACGCCTAATGGTCTTCCTATATGTTATCCAATTCTACACAAATATGAGGAACACTCTGACCAACATCCCCAATAGTGTGTTGCACCCTGTGCACTATATATCTGAGGCCTACCACCCTGATTTTATGGACAACCTCTCTTGCAATGATCTTTCCCACAAGTCCAACAATCTATAGGCTTCCACCCTCTATCCTTGTTCTCCTCCTCATATTCATGTCTCTTCGCTTTGTCAGATGCATTAAACCTCCTATGTGGTGCAACATTCTCCTTATTACCTAAATCCTATAGCATTACTCAATTCTTGTCCCATTTTCCTTTATTATTTGCATTTCCTTTCCTGTCTAACTTAGTCTCAGATTTGCACTTTGATTGTTCATAGCAATGCTTTAGATTTTGGATGGCCTCCTCCAATGATCTAGGCTCATAGAACTCAGTCCTACTTTTAACTGCCATTGGTGACCCACAAGTGAATCTATTAATCTTGGCCTTCTCCTCCTTGAGGTAAGGCACATACCTCAGTAGCTCCAAGAACTTACTACTGTAATCATCTGTTGTAGATCCCATCTTGAGTTCATGGAATTCCTTTTTCTTTTCATCAAAATATCTTTATGATAGGTACTTCCTTTTGAATAGCTGCTCAAACTTATTCCAATTCAATTCCTCCTCCTCTATACCTTTTACATTCTTAACATCTTCCCACCAAATGTCTTCTTTACCTTTGAGACTGACTATAGTTACCGTAGCCTTTATGTTCTCTGAGTAATCAAACATCTTGAAGAACTTCTTCATACAAAGAAACCATACCTCTACATCCTGTGATTTCTTCATCTCTCCATCAAAGGTTGGTGGTTTTTCTTTCTTAAAATCATCTGGAAAGTATCTTGTATCAGTCCTCCTATATGAACGATAACATTATCTGACCTATGACCACTATTCTACCTACTACCATATGCCCCATTAGTTTTTTCCTCCTACTCATCATTGATCCGAAGTGGTCCCTGACACTGAAAATCTGAAAAGCTCTGAAGTATCACTGCATTTACCTCTACTAAATTCTCTTGTGCCTATATGATTATGTCATTATCTTCCTTAGAATCCCTTATTTCTTCCTTTAAGCTGCTCAATGTATCTGCCAAATTGGAAGAGTTCCCAATGCCATACTACTCATATGATTCATAAGGAGAGTAGTTTTTCTATACCATCTTACTAGCGATTTGATATTTCTTCCTGCAAGGCATGTCATGTTACCTAAACCAAATCACAATAATACAACTTACCTTAGTGTAGCTCGAGGAGGATTCCTTGTCACAAGATGAACAAATCGATGTGATACATGTATTTCATAATCATGACAATTATAAAAACATAACATAGAAGTATATAAACATGCAACCATCGTTCTAACTAGGGTCCAATCATCAATGCATGACCTTATCAACAACACATACCATGAACTCATGCACGATGAAAACCATCACATCAATGTAAACTTTACCACATGCAAACATTAACATGCATAAGAAATGTGTAACCAACCTAACACATGCATAAAAACATGTAATCAAGCATAAATGAACAATAATTGTAACTAAACCTACAAGAATGATACATGTAACCAAGATACAAGAATGTAACCAAACATATGAGAATGTAACCAAGCATACAAAATGATACATGTAAGTGACATATAATAACATGTAACCAGTCATACACTTATGATGATTCACTCCATAATAACAACATCAACCTCCACATGACGACATCACTACAACCACGATCAACATCATGCAAATGCAACAAGCACATGGAATGCAAGAATAAGAGACACACATGCAACCGACATGCATGCATGACCAACACACAACCCATCCAATCTGAGGAGTGAACCATGCTGTAATACCACTCTGTAACATCCTCCTACCACATCTACCCAAGCGACCTTCCAGCCAGGGTAAACATGTGACGAGAGGACACTATGATATGGTTCAACCTCCTAAGTCACGTTAAGGAAGTGGAATCAACGGAAACACACCACAAAAACATTCAATATGATCATTAGGAACCTCATGAGCTAATCCAACCTTTTTGCCAACCTGCCCATGGTTAGCATTAAGATTTTGGACCATTTGACCTCTGGACGCTCTCATGCTATGGGCATGCCAACATCTAGGGAGCTCTATATGGTCTCACAGGCATGCAAGCCAACATCCAAGGACTATTTTGCACAGAGCTGTGCTAGAGTCCTTAGGATTTGAACAAATTTTTCAGGCCCAGAGCCTGGGTCACTACCCAGAATTGAATGACATCTTGAGAATAGTAAAATAATAGGAAAATGACAATAAAAATGTAATTACTTGAATAAGAAATTTATTGGACCCTTACTAGCCATGACAGCAATTTCGTCAAACTTATCATGAATATGTAATCTACAGGTGTAAATAACATATCTAAGCATAGGGGTTGCACACTTAGCTAAGAATCAATAAGAAACATTAATACCTCAACACATAAACTTCCATTTCATACATTAGTTCATAGATACATCGTTTCATTTACCAAAAACATGATGAGATTTTTTCGTATTTGTGGAAAAACCTGTGATCAAATTTTAGAAACCAATGTTTCGGACTAACCTAGGGAGTCCATCATCAAGGCAACGTGATCAATATTTTGAGAAGAGAGAGCGTGAAACATGGAGGAATTAATAGTTAATAGAGAGAATTATTTCTCTCTATAAGCCAACATCAAATATTTATCTCTATTAACTAATAATTTCTCCATTTTTTCATGCTTTCACTTCTCAAAATATAGATCACATTTCCCTCATGATGGACTCACTAGGTTATTCCAAAACGTTGGTTTCTAAAAATTGATCACAGGTTTTTCCACAAATACGAAAATCTCTACCAACCTGTGTGGACTCTCTCTTTAACAACATGATGAGAGCCATACATAATTATCGTCATAGCTATTGTCATAAACATATATATAACCATATATAACCAGTATAGTACTCATAGAATGATGAGGGGAAATAAGCTCATATTGATGATGCAAAATCCAAACCCAGGATGGGACTTCCACGTTCCACCTGACCATAGCATGGCTGAGCCAAATCTCTCTTCAACCATTCACCCCCATGCAATATTCTAGGCATGAATGTGGGATCTCATAGAACACATCAATCAAAAACCATCTAGGGCTTCCAGAGGCCATCCACCACAACCCATTAAACAATGATTCCACCTCATGGTCAGATATCACAGAACCATCATTAGATTGGTCTCTATTCAAGCCTTCTAGGTCTTCCAGAGTATTTTTCCAGCCAAGGGTTCCAGGATTAGTAACTCAACCCACAACTTTTACTGGGCTTCCAAAGTGTTTGTCCAACCAGGGCTTCTAGAACTAGTAACTCAACCCACCAAGGGATTCCAGAGCATTTTTCCAACCAAGGCTTCTAGGACTAGTAAACGAACCTAAGTTGTTACAAGGCTTCCAAAGAATGTTTCCAACTAGGGCTTTCGGGACTAATAATTCAACCCAAGATAAGGGAACATGAGAACCAACCAAAACAAAACAAGGAAAATAAATAGACAATCACCATGCCTATCCAAGAAATGGAAAGGCTAGGAAATCCACTGCCAATCCTAGCAACCACAAACCACATCACCACCATGCCAATCCATGGCAATGATAGATCACAACCAACAAACCACATGCATACCCCATCCATGCTAAAACTAGAGAGGGAAACATACATGAAACTCAATAACTACAAGAAAAATATATTGTAGTTTTTGGTCCCCATGTCCTTCTACACTTTCCTGTTCTTCCTTTGCCTTCTTGCTCCAAAAATCCAAGTATGCCACACCCTCCAAGAGTGCTCCAATGAAACTCTTAGTATCCAAGAGTATGAGAGACAACAAATAAAGAGAGAGTTCCAAAAATGAACTAACAAAAGGCTCCCAACTGATCCTCAGAAACCTTTTTATGCATGAGGCATCTATTTTATTCATTTTCCATTATTTTCCTTCATTTTCCTACTCACATGCAACTTGTGACCTTTCACCTCCCTTTTCTCCTAATTACCATTATTTTCATAAATAAATGTGCCAACAATGCCATTTTTCCTTTCCAAAGCCTTAGTCATTTCCTTTTCCAATTTCCTTAGCCATTAATAACCAAATTAAGACCACACTAGGATGTGTTATCAAACATTCAACTTGGAGTAAGTGTCCCATGAACCACGGGTATTATTTTCTCCTTTTTAAAATTTTATTAAATGGAATTTTCACCAACGTTGTTACAGTCCTCTTGTACCATAGACCACACTCGGTTATGCCTCTGTGGTATCTAAAAACATGCTTTTCTTCCTTTTAATACAACTTGGTAGGCTTCACCATATCTTGAATCAACTAGTTAACTACATATCATATGTCGGGCCTTATGTTTAACATATACATCAAGGATTCCACAAGCTGTCTATAGATAGTAGCATCTACTGCCTCTCCTGAAGAAGCACTCTCCTTCCTCTAGTTTGTAGATAGAGTTATGTCCATAGGATTGCAGTTCTCCATGTGAAATCTTTGAAGTACTTCAGAGGTATACTTCCCTTGACTCACAAACAAATCACCATCGCCATGCCATACTTCCATCCCAAGGAAGTAATGCGTCAATCCCATCTATTTCATCTCAATTTCTCTTGTAAGGTCCTCCTCTTAAGAGTGGATAAATTGCTCATCCCCTGCAAGTATGAAGCCATCAAAATACAATAAGAAGATAAGAAACTTGCCATCTATGACAATGTGATAAAGATTGGCATATGCTTCAGTTTTGGTGAAGCCCAATCCATTGAGATATGTGTTAATTTGAGTGTACCATGCTTGGGGTCCTGTTTGAGACCATAACTAGCTCTCTTGAGAGTACACACGTGTCTCCCTATCATATGTCTCAAATGGCTTTGGATTTTCTATATAAGTTTCTTCGTCAACAAGACCATTAAGAAATGTGGTATTCACATCCATCTAGTGGATCTTCCACCCATCTACTCAACTAATGCTAGAATGGTTATGATGGAGGAATATATTCCCACTTGGGAAACTGTTTCCTCATAGTCCACTCCCTCTACATGAGAGAAGCCTTTGGCCACAAATTTTTCGTTGTACTTCTTAATGCTCCCATAAGGTTTATGCTTCACTTTGTAAATATATATAGAACCAACAATTTACTTGTTCTCTAGTTTCAACTCCACCTCCCATACATTGTTCTTCATGATGAGGTCGTACTCCTCTGACATGGCATCAACCCACACTAGTTGAGAAATTGATTCCTCAAATGAAGAAGGCTCTGTATCAATGATTTTTTTCATGAGAACCATATACATGGTCTAATTTTCTAGTGACCTCATCTTCATGTGTTGAGATGTAGGAGCTCCCACATCCTCCCGTCTATTCTGTACCAATCTCTGAGCTTCTCGAGTTCTCTTCCTCCCCTCTCTAGATGATTCAGGTTGAGTGGGTGCCTCCACTCAGCTTCTTGTCTACTCCTCTACATGTGGCTACTACATATCATTCTGAGGCTCTATCTAAGGCTCCTCCTTAGGAACTAAAAGCTCCTCATTTGGTGGGATACTCAACTCACACTATAGAGAGCATCTCATAACCTTCTCCTCAAAAAATATAACATCTCTCCTCACTATTGTCACCCTGAGTGAGGTAAAATGCACCATATAGTTATGTGGTGTCTCTATTTATCCTACAAATACTCTCATCTCAGCTGTAGGCTCAAGTTTCTTCCTGTAATCCTTGGAAATATGATAGTACACAGTAACTCCAAAAATTATGAAATGAGATACATCTCACTTCCTCCAAGAGAAATATTCTTCGGGTGTGATCATGCCAACTACTCTATGAGGGCTCTTGTTCTACAAATAAACAATGTTGTTGCATTATTTTTCCCATAGATGTAATGGCATCCCCTAAGCACACAACATGATTGTTACTTCCCCCACTATTCTTTTATTCTTCCTTACAACCACCCCATTTTGTTGTGGGTTATGGGGTTCTATCATTTCTCTTCTAATAGACTCTTTGGCACAAAAGTCCTTGAATTTGCTAGAAACATATTATCCTCCATTATCACTTCTCAAGGTTTCCAATTTATGACCAGTCTCCTTTTCAACCAATGCATTGAATTAAAAAAAATAGAGAAAACTTGATCTTTCTTCCCCATGAACAAGATCCAACATTTTATTGAAAATTCATGAAGAAAAATTACATAATACCTATGATTTGTTGTAGAGGTTGTATAAAATCATCCACATACATCAAAGTGAACTCACTCCAATATTGGTCAAGCTTTGTTATCTCAGCCCAAGAAGGTTGATTTGACATATTTCCCCAATGTGCATCCCTTGTAGACATCATTCTGGTCAAGGGTGCATTTCGAGAGACCAGTGATGATTTGTTGCATGATTTTTAAGCCTCCATGGTGTAAATGTCCCATGGGCATGTGCCAGAGTTCTCCAACATCCCGACTCTGCACTTCTCCTGCCTGGATACTTAGTGAAGTGAAATATTCTACCTCAGTTTTGTGAATATTCTTAACTCGAACTTCAATTAGTTTCACCTGCCCGATAGCTAAATTTCTCAGAAAGGATTTCCCCTGCTAAAAAAAACATCATAGCCATGATCCTCCAATATATCTACAGAGATCAAGTTCTTATTCAACCCAAGTACATACATGACATCTTTCAAATGAAGATGGGATCCTAACTCCCTCTTAAAGGTTATGGTACCAATTCCGTTGGTACTATACATACCGTCATCCCCAAGTTCTATGTGCATCTGGAGATCCTTACCCTCTAGGCTACTGAAGAATTATTTGCATCCTATCATATGAAATGAGGCCCCTCAATCTCGATACCACACACTCCCCATCACAATGTTGACCATGCATGCAACTAAGGTGAAATCTAATTCAAATTTTGAGGAAAATGCTTCACATACTACTCCCCATGAAGGATTCTTGTTAGATTTCTTGTGGGGACACTTTGTTGCATGCTTCCAAAATTCATGGTAGTGAAATCATTTTATCTTTATTAGGTTCATCTTCTTGCCATTGTTTTGGTTTCTCTCCAGTTTGATCTAGGTCTTCTTTTCTTTCCCTTGTTTCCCTTCCAAACCAAGGAAAAATTATCTTCCTCTTCAAATTTGGATGTTACTCCATCTCTAGTATTCCTCTATATTTATTCTTGCATGAGATCACACCACAATCTCTCCCTGTTTGGTAGTTTATCCCTTCCATTTAGAGAGCCTTGATAGTTATAAGAGGATTTTCGAAGCCCTAGGAGATCTACGCTCACTAGTTTTGAAGAGGGAATATTTTCTCCAACTCCTCTAACATCATCTTAACACTGAGTGAAAGTTGAGAGGTAATGTGAATGGTTTCTCCTTTTTGCATGGAGATGTTTCTAATCTTGTCCGTCAATGCCAATTTCCTAACATCACTACCATTTTCAAATAGTTTAGTGAGGGTATTCCACATAGCAAATGGAGTCTCCTTGCCATGTAAACTAGATATTATGTAAGCTCTCACACCCTCTAGGATGATCCTCTTGGGTTTTTCGGTATCCTTATTCCACTAGGCTATTTGTTGTGCATCTGATACTACTAGCTTTGGGTCAATTTTGGTGTACTCTACCACACCATTATCATCGAGAATTTCTTCCATCCTATCCTTCCAATATATGAAATTATATCTTACCTCAAGGGCATACTCCAATGCCAACCCGTTGAAAGACATTTTTTCGCATGGAAGAAAAATGCTTCACTTAATCTCTAAATCAAAATTTCTAAATGAGAAGATCTATTGACTTGTTTTTAGTTTAATTTCTACTCTAATACTATGTGGAAATTGCAAGAAATTTTCTGTTACTAATGAAAAATTAAAGAGATTACAAATTTCCTCTACTATTCTATGGAATGGAAATCACAATCTAGAAACACATGAAATGACATGCAACCACTAAAACACCACAAGTGTTGAAAATGAAACAAGATGATGGAGCTTAGTGGAAAGGAGTCGCCTTCACTAAGTGGCCTGTTGGGTCCCTATAATACTAGTGATTACCCAATTACTATTGTAGTTGTACCCCTTATTAATATTTTTGTGCCCCTATTATCCCCATATTGTTATTACCATGCCCCATAGAATCCCTCTATTGTTATTTTTGTGGCTTTATATTATTATTGTTAGGTCAGCTGGGTTATATTGTGATGCCTTAGACTCCTATATATAGAAAGGAGGTTTTGTCAATTGAATCATCCTAGAAATGGTCATTTATGTAATGTAAAGGAGGTTTCCCCCTTGAAGAGGCTGAATTCTAAGGTGTGGATCTCTCTTTTATATCTTTTTGTGAGTTGGTTTCATAACATTTGGTATCAGAGCTTTGGATTCTAGGGTTTCGCTACTCCAAACAAGTCATCATGGCATTTTCACTAGAACTTTTTTTCTATGATGTTTCAGAAGCTAAAAATAAACCCATTTGAGAAGACGTCATGCTGAATCTCAGGTCGAAGTTTCAAAGCTTTTTGTGCTATATTTGTGGAGATATGATCTGAGGAAGTTGGTCTTTTTGCAGACTCCTGAATTACATTCCAAACAGGTGACCTGGCGAAAATCTTCATAACCTTCTCTCTGAGCATCAGATTGAAATTTCGTAAAAAGCTACAGAAAGAGGACGGACTGTAGTTTCTTTTATATCTTTTTCAGAGCCAAAGGTCGAAATAGGGACACGTGGCACGTCGTACAAGATTGCTCTACTGAACTAGTCTATAATCATGTCACTGTGGGAGATTTGACATAACTCTTCCTTGGAGAATCCAATTGGGATCAGATTGGTGGCATTGGAAAGAGGACATGGAGGGATGCTACAAATCGTAATTTCAGAATTCGATGGTCCAAAATTACAAAGATATATCAGAGGCAATATCGAGCTCCTACAAAGTGAAAAAAGGTGTGCAGATTTTTTTAAAGTTTTGCTTAAGCTTGGTTTGAAAAATTATTTTGAAGGAATTCAAAGGGCATAGTAGAGCATTGTTATCGGTAAATGATGAATAGAGGAAAGAAAATGCAAACACCTAGTAAGCAACCTGAAAGCAGTAGCATGACTCATGAAGAAGAGGAATAAATGCTACATGATATATCAAAATTACAAGACCAAGTGCAACAAATGTCAGTCTGACAAAAGCTAACAGAACCTAAGATAAATGGCATGGAATCTAAGATAAAGGGTGTGGAAGCTAAGATGAAAGGCATGGAAGCTAATATGGATGATTGGAAGACAGAATTGAAGATAGACATGGAAGAATTGAAGATAAATATGAATAAGTTGCTACAAGAAATGGTCACTAATGGTGAATGGGTAGTAAAGGAAACTCATGATGAGAACAAAAGAAATGTTAATCATGATTACATAGACCCTAATGTTGAATCAAAGACCCACCATATTCCAAAAATCGATATGAGGAAGTTTGATGGCAAGGATCCTGCAACATGGATATTACAAATGGAGCAATTTTTCGATCTCAATAATGTGCAAAACACACAAAAGGTACATATTGAAACTTTACATTTGGAACCAAATCAGTTTGTATGGTATCAATGGCTTTGCTCTCATAAACAAATTATCACTTGGGTAATTTTTATGGAAGAATTGACAGCACATTATGAGGATACAAAAAGCAACACTTTTTTTAGCCAATTGATAAGTCTCAAACAAAAGGGTTCAATAATGGAGCACATTGAGGTGTTCCAAAAATTGAACATAAGGGTAAAAAATATTCCAGAGGAGCATAGGATTGATGTGTTCATAGGGACTTTAAAGGATAATATCCAACATGATGTTCGCCTTTGGGAACTTGATTCATTAGAGAAGGCATTCAGGTTAGCAAGAAAAATGGAAAGAAAAATTATGGCAACCAGGAAGCATACCACTCACAACTATAAAGATGGAAGTGTTGTTGCCCCTAGTCTTCCACAATCTATAAGGTTGACGCCACAACAATTGGAAGAAAAAAGAGAAAAAGGGCTTTGTTACAGTTGTGATAGAAAATACACTAAAGGTCATAAGTGTGCTGAGAAGAAATTATTCTACATAGATTGTGAAGAGGAAGAATAAAAGGAGCAAGAAAGGTCAAAAGAAGAGGATATACTCCAGGAACAAAGCCTAGATAAAGAAGAAATGAATCCGACCATATCTTGTAATGCATTGGCGGGAATTACCACTCCTCAAACCATCAAGATAGAAGGACAAATCAGGAAGAAAAAGGTAATAGTGTTGATTGATTCAGGAAGTACCCACAATTTTATTCATTGTAAGGTAGCAAAAGAATTGAATTGCTTCTTATATCTAGCACCAGAGTGTCAAGTGATGATTGCAAATGGAGGAACAATAAATTTCTCAGGAAAGTGCCATAATATCAAGCTATCCATGGGAGAATATGTATTGACTAGCCCAATGCTTTCCATTCCAATGGGAGGTGCTGATGTTGTACTAGGAGTCCAATGGCTACAATCTTTGGGTACAATAGCTTTTAATTTTCAAGAAATTTTCATGAAATTTTCTATGGAAGGAAAGGAAGTTGAATTAAGGGGTATTGCAGGGAAACCGGGAAAGATAATCAGCTCTAACAGTATGACAAAGCTTCTAAAAAGGGAAAAAAGAGGTGTAATTTCACAATTATGTTCGCTAGATGTTTCCAAATTGGAATCATATATTTCTCCATATCTCCAAAAAGTCTTGGACAATCATTCCAAGGTATTTGAGACTCCCAAAGGTCTCCCACCTATTCGTGATCATGATCATGCTATGCATCTGATTCCAGGAAGTGTTCCTCCAAACATCAGGCCGTACAGATATCCCTATGCCCAAAAGAGTGAAATTGAACGTATGGTTGCAGAAATGCTAGAGTCTGGTATAATTCAACCGATTCAAAGTTCTTTCTCTGCTCCAGTAGTATTGGTGCACAAGAAGGATGGATCATGGCACATGTGTCCAGATTATAGGGAGCTCAACAAGCTCACTATTAAAGATAAGTTTCCCATTCCTACCATTGATGAATTACTGGATGAATTGCATGGATCAATTTACTTCACCAAGTTGGATCTCCGTTAAGGATATCATCAGATCAGAATGAAGACTAAAGACATTCCGAAAACAACATTTAGAACTCATGAGGGTCATTATGAATTTTTGGTCATGCCTTTTGGCCTTACCAATGCACCTTCAACATTTCAAGGTTTGATGAATTCAATTTTCAAACCATTCCTTAGAAAATGTGTGTTAGTATTTTTTGATGATATACTAATCTACAGCAAGTCTTGGAAGGATCATGTTGAACATGTTGATAGGGTGCTACAACTATTGGAGGAGAAACAATTATATGCAAAAAGATCCAAATGTTTCTTTGGAGTACGAGAGGTGGAATATCTGGGTCATATTGTATCTCATGAAGGAGTTAAGGTAGACCCTAGCAAAATTAAAGCCATTAAGGAATGGAAAATTCCCACATCCATAAAGCATCTGCGAGGATTTCTTGCGTTGCAGGGTATTATCGCAAGTTTGTTAAGAATTATGGGAGAATAGCAGCACCTCTAACAACATTATTGAAGAAAGATGCATTTTCATGGACTCCAGAAGCAACAAAGGCATTTGAACATCTTAAAGAGGCAATGTGCCAAGCACCGGTCTTAGCTACACTGGACTTCACAAAAACCTTTATTGTGGAATGTAATGCTTCAGGAAATTGAATTGGTGTTGTTTTAATGCAAGATGAAAGACCCATTGCTCTCAAAAGACGTCCAATGAAGGGAAAGTTTTTACACAAAGCTATTTATGAGAAGGAAATGGTGGTAATACTCCATGCACTTAATAAATGGCGACCCTACCTAATGGGAAGACACTTCAAGGTAAAAACGGATCATGATAGCCTTAAATACTTTTTAGAACAAAGATTATCCTCTGAAGAGAAACAAAAGTGCGTCACAAAGATGTTGGGTTATGACTTTGAAATCATCTACAAAAAAGGGAAACAAAATGTAGTGGTAGATGCACTCTCAAGAAAGGATGAGGATGTGGAAGCATTGTTGTGCACCATTTCTATTATCCAACTAGATTGGATAAATGAAGCAAGGGAGGAATGGAAGAATGACGAAGAACTATGGGCACTTATTCGAAAGTTACAACAAGATTCTAGTATGTCTAATACATTTAGCTAGCAAAATGATTCGTTATGGTACAAAGATCGCTTATACCTCTGTAAGAATTCCCAGCTAAAACAAAATATTCTTATGGAATTGCACACTTCTCCCTTAGGAGGGCACTCAAGATTTTTAAAAACTTACCACATGGTTAAGAAGGAAATTTTTTGGGATGGCCTTAAATCAGATATTCAAAATTTTTTGGCAGAATGTTTGGTTTGCCAACAAAATAAAGTTGAAACAATTAAGACACCGAGTCTATTACAACCTTTATCCATTCCAAGCCAATGTTGGGAGGAGGTTTCAATGGATTTTATCACAGGTTTACCCAAGTCTAAGGGAAAGAGTGTCATCATGGTGGTAGTTGAAAGACTTACCAAGTATTCACACTTTTGTGCATTATCACATCCATTTAAAGCCAGTACAGTTTCTACTACATTTATGGAAACAATTCAAAAGCTACATGGAAACCCAAAGATTATTGTAAGTGACAGAGATCCCATTTTCACTGGAAATTTTTGGACAGAATTATTTTCTTGTCTTGGTACTCAGTTAGCTCATAGCTCATCTTGTCATCCTCAATCTGATGGGCAAACTGAGATAGTAAACAAATGTTTGGAAGGATATCTTCATTGCTTTGTATCTAATAGACAGACACAATGGGTCAAATGGTTGCCTTTGGCTGAATGGTGGTATAACACTTCCTTCCATACAACAACAAAAATGACCCCATTTATGGCACTTTATGGGTATCAGCCACCATCCATCACATCATATTTAAGAGAAAATTATAAGGTTCAAGCAGTGGAACATCACATCGAACATCAACAACAAGTCCTCCAACTCTTAAAGGATAACCTCCTGTTGGCACAGAATAGAATGAAACAATAGGCAGATCAACATCATAGCGAAAGAAGTTTTGATGTAGGTGATTGGGTATTCCTACGGCTACAACCATATAAGAAAATGTCCCTCAAGCAAGCTAAGAAGGATAATAAATTACCACCAAAGTATTATGGTCCATACAAGGTGTTGCAAAAGATTAGTACTATGGCATACAAATTGGAGCTTCCTGCAGCTTCTCGATTGCACCCAGTTTTCCATGTTTCATGTTTAAAGAAGGTTATAGGCGACAAGCTCCCAGTTCAAACAATATTGTCAGAACTTGATGAGGAAGGAGAAATTATATTGGAACCAGAAGCAGTCACAGAAACAAGAACGTGACAGCTACGAAATCGATCAATTTCGGAGTATCTTATCAAGTGGAAGAACTTATCCGCTGAAGATTCCACATGGGATGATGAGAATTTTATACAGAAGCATCTAGAACTTCTCAAGCGTTGAGGACAACACTTTTTTGAAGGAGAGGAGCATGTTGGGTCCCTATAATACTAGTGATTACCCCATTATTATTGTAGTTGTACCCCTTATTAATATTGTTGTGCCCCTATTATCCCCATATTGTTATTACTGTGCCCCATAGAATCCCTCTATTGTTATTTTTGTGGCTTTATATTATTATTGTTAGGTCGGCTGGGTTATATTGTGACCCCTTAGACTCCTATATATAGAAAGGAGGATTTGTCATTTGAATCATCCAAGAATTGCTCATTTATGTAATGTAAAGGAGGTTTCCCCCTCAAAGAGGCTGAATTCTAAGGCATGGATCTCTCTTTTCTATCTCTTTTTTATCTTTTTGATCTCTCACACCCTCTAGGATGATCCTCTTGGGTTTTTCGGTATCCTTATTGCACTAGGCTAATTGTTGTGCATCTGATACTACTAGCTTTGGGTCAATTTTGGTGTACTCTACCACACCATTATCATCGATAATTTCTTCCATCCTATCCTTCCAATCTATGAAATTATATCTTACCTCAAGGGCATACTCCAATGTCAACCCGTTGAAAGACATTTTTTCGCATGGAAGAAAAATGCTTCACTTAATCTCTAAATCAAAATTTCTAAAGGAGAAGATCTATTGACTTTTTTTTAGTTTAATTTCTACTCTAATACTATGTGGAAATTGCAAGAAATTTTCTATTACTGATGAAAAACTAAAGAGATTACAAATTTCCTCTACTATTCTACGGAATGGAAATCACAATTTAGAAACACATGAAATGACATGCAACCATTAAAACACCACAAGTGTTGAAAATGCAACAAGATGATGGATCTTAGTGGAAAGGAGTTGCCTTCACTAAGTGGGCCACATGCTATTTTTGGCGCAAAGTCTATTTTTAGACTATGTCTATTTTTAGACATATGGATCATGGTCTATGAGTTGCAGGATTCTTTTTATGGATGATTGGTCATGTTGGGAAAAATAGATGGAATTCTATTTTTGGTTCAGAATGGAGTGATCAAGTCTATTTTTAGACTGCCAGGCTAAAAATAGAAACAGTCAAATATTATTAGCCCTTACTAATATTTGGACTCTAAACATTATCTTATTCTCTTGGAGCACTTCAGTTTGAGCTACAGATGTGGCACATGCAACTGTCAGAAGGAAATATGCTTTCTTTGTGTGTTAGTTGAGCTATTGCATGGAGGACTTCAGTTAGAACTCATGCATGTGAGTTCTGTGGAGTTGGATGTGGAGTTGATGGAGTTGTATTCAGTTTGACTTAGTTGAACTAGTTGTATTTAGTCTAACTAAAGAACACACTAGTGATGAGTTGTGTGAATTGATTTTTAATTAATTCACTAATTATTAACTCATAAAGAAACTAAAGAATACCTCAGTTAACTCAGTGCATGGACAATTCAATAGAGGCAGGTGTTAGAGGTAAGTGAAAGGGTGAGTTGTGACTATCAGTTGTGCATGAGATTTTGCACATGCATGGATTGAGTTATGCCAATGAGGACTGCGCAGTGTGGGCCAATATCAAGGTAATTGTAGCTTGTGCTCACGTGATTTTCGCTTTGGATTGTGCACTGGAGGCAGGCAAAGAAGCGGAGGAGATTTGAACCTGTGACTTGTTCGAATCTGAGCTAGTTTTGTGTGTAACAGTTGGAGATAGTACTGAGTACTTGTGAGGAATATTGTACTATGTATTGTTACATGTTCTCAATCATTATAATATACAGATAGTGTGGGGTTTTCAGCTGTATTCTTTCCGCGGGTTACATACTGTGTTAATGTGCATATGCGATTGATGTTTCATTGTTTTTAATGCTGCTAAATTGATGATCAACGTAGAGGAGGTTATGTATTATGCATGTATTCCGCAATAGTGTATAATCAGGATAATCTCCGTGAATGAGTGTCTATTATTCAAAATTTCTACATGGTATTAGAGCTGGTTGATTTGTAGAAAAAGTTCTACAGGATATCAAAGCGGGATTGATCATCAAATCTATTATTCAGAAAGGGTTTACATTTTATTTCTTCAGGCAGAGTCTGTAATCGGGCCAGGTAGCCTCTAGATTCATCCTTATTTTGGAAGGTGAGATATCGGGTGAATGCCCATAAAGTCGATCTCTGTACGAGAAATACTTTGTTCTCACGAATTTTAGACTAGAAGCGGTTGAGTTTTGAGATGGTGGAATGGTGCTCAAGGATAAACTCACAAACATCTAAGTGTGAGAATGGAGATAGTATGCCCCAATATCTGACGAAGTTCACCTAATGCCTGGATGAGCTCGGAAGTGTGGGGGTGACTGTCGATGATGAGGACTTGGTGAGATTGGCTCTCCTTGGTCTTTTGAAGAGTTGGCATTCCTATCAGGACTCTGTCAATGGTTGGGAGAAATTGCCAAGATGGGAGAGACTTTGGTTGGATCTTGTGCAAGGAGGAGATCAAACGGAGCACCAGAGACAGTTCTTCATCTATGCATGATGAGGAGAACTGTGCCTTAGCGAGTAAGGTGAAGAAGGGGAAGGAGAAGGGTTCACTTTCTGAATCCAGTTCTTCCAATAATGGGAAGAAGGTTGACAAGTCAAAGGTGAGATGCTTTCGTTGTCATGAGTTGGGCCATTATGCTACTAATTTCCCAAAGAAGAAATCCAAGAAGGGATCTGGGGAAGGATCTGAAGGTGAGGCACTTGCTTCGTAGTTTGAGTTGGATTTCACACTCTTCGCATGCATGGTTTCATCCATGGTGGCAAGTGGTTGGTTTCCTGACGGTGGAGCTTCTTTCCACATGACTGGTGACAAGAGTTTGTTCAGTACTTTGGAGGAGAAAGATATCCAGATACACATAGAGATGGGAAATGATGAGAATTATAGTGTCTTAGGTGTAGGCACGATTATTTTTTAGAGGGAGCATGGAGCTCGCCTTACCTTGACCGATGTCAAGTATGTACCAGGACTGAAGAGAAACTTGGTGTCAATCGTGATGCTGGAAGACAGAGGCTATGATGTAGTCTTCAATAAGGGAAAGGTTTTCCTTGGACACATCATCACTAGACAGGTGAAGCAGATTGGGTCACAGGTCAAGAACCTGTATGCTCTTGAGGTTCAAGAAGCATGCAAAGCCTTGAGCAGTGAGGCAACTGATGGAGACTTGGTGGTTGAGAGGGAGGGTATATTACCTCTCAGCATGCAGAGCCAGAAGAAGTCTCAGACAATTGTGGAGGAGCCACGATTGGTGCAGCAGCTTCAAGAGGTTGTGGAGCAGCCACAACAAGGGAAGCTGAGAGGAGATCGAGTAGAGACATCTACTCATGCAGAGACCTCTAGTAGGGGGGAACTTCAAGCCAGGTGGGTTGAGGGATCACATGCTACCATACCTCCAGGTAGGAGGTGGGGTGATGTTGATTGATCGTCCCAAGGAGGAGGGGTAGGATCCTTGAGGTACCCAACCTCTTGGATGAGACCTTGCTACGGGAGCCCTGATGTGGAGTAGCAGGAACTAATTGATTGGGTAGAGACAGATGCGGATGGAGCAGCAGAGAGAGCGACAGTGTAGGGAATCCCAAGACATCGCATAGCTAGCAGGACAACAATGCGAGAGGCACAAGTGTTTTGCATGGTGCTAGGTAGCACAAAGAGGTGTGAAATGGTGTGAGATGCATGGAGATGTTGCAGTAGCGCAGATGTCAGAGAGGGAGCACTTGTCAGCAGCAGGTAGAGCTTCAGCATCAGAATATGTTCCTAGCCCAACAGAGTGGTCAGTTGGGAGTGTTTTTGTTCCAAGTGTTGTTGGAGCAAGTGGACCGGGCAAATGTGTGCATGCAGAATATTCCAGAGTTGTAGGATAGGGGTTGCAGATAATCCATATCTTGTTGAGAGGGAGTGTTGAAAATGCAACAAGATGATTTAGCTTAGTGGAAAGGAGTCGCCTTCACTAAGTGGGCCCACAGGCTATTTTTGGCGCAAAGTCTACTTTTAGACTATGTCTATTTTTAGACATATGGATCATGGTCTATGAGTTCAGGATGTTGTTTATGATGATTGGTCATGTTGGGAAAAAGTATATGGACTTCTATTTTTGGTTCACGGCGGAGTGATTAGAGTCTATTTTTAGACTGCCAGGCTAAAAATGGAAACAGTCAAATATTATTAGCCCTTACTAATATTTAGACTCTAAACATTATCTTATTCTCTTGGAGCACTTCAGTTTGAGCTACAGATGTGGCACATGCAGCTATCAGAAGGAAATATGCTTTCTTTATGTGTTAGTTGAGCTATTGCATAGAGGACTTCAGTTAGAACTCATGCACGAGAGTTCTATCGAGTTGGATGTGGAGTTGATGGCGTTGTGTTCAGTTTGACTTAGTTGAACTAGTTGTATTTAGTCTAACTAAAGAATACAATAGTGATGAGTTGTGTGAATTGATTGTTAATTAATTCACTAATTATTAACTCATAAAGCAACTAAAGAATACATCAGTTAACTCAGTGCATGGACAGTTCAACGGAGACAGGTGTTAGAGGTAAGTGAAAGGGTGAGTTGTGACTATCAGTTGTGCATGAGATTTTGCACATGCATGGATTGAGTTATGCCAATGAGGACTGCGCAGTGTGGGCCAATATCAAGGAAATTGTAGCATGTGCTCACGTGATTTTCACTTTGGATTTTGCAGTGGAGGCAGGCAAAGCAGTGGAAGAGATTTGAACCTGTGACTTGTTCGGATCTGAGGTAGTTTTGTGTGTAACAGGTGGAGATAGTACTGAGTACTTGTGAGGAGTATTGTACTATGTATTGTTACATGTTCTCAATCATTATAATATACAGATAGTGTGGGGTTTTCAGCTGTATGCTTTCCCTGGGTTACATACTGTGTTAATGTGCGCATGCGATTGATGTTTCACTGTTTTTAATGCTGCTAAATTGATGATCAACTTAGAGGAGGTTATGTATTATGCAAGTATTCTGCAATAGTGTATAATAGGGATAATCTCTGTGAATAAGTGTTTATTATTCAAAATTTCTACAACAATAACACAATGATTTGTAGGGAAAGCCAACTAGGAAAAACCCCTCCACTGATTTTCATTAATTAGATGAAAAAGAGAAACTATTACAATGTATTCCTTCAATCCTGAAGCACAACCCACACTGGAAACTTGTTGGAAAATACTGAGAGTGGGGGGGGGGGGGGTGAATTGGTATTCCTTAGCAATTAGCATTTTTAAATCTTTTCAGAGCATTAGTTAATCTTCAATTATCATTAACGTTTATGCAGTAACAATAGTGAATAAAATAACACAGGAGGCATTTCAAATCATTGATTAATCTTCAATTATCATTAATGTTTATGCAGTAACAATAGTGAATAAAGGAACACAGGAGGCACAAAAATTTTAGGTGGAAAACCACTTCCAAGTCAAAAACCACCGAACGCTTTTCTAATAATTCTTTAATATTAAAGTCGAATGAAAAGAAACCTCCAACTTCCTAGAATCTATAAAAGCATTCTTCTCCAGCTCACACTAGATGGACATGCCAAGGCCTGAGATTCTTCAGTAGTCAACTGAATGGATGCCCCAACATCCAATGAGCTACAATTCACCCTAGTACCACCCTACCACCCTAAAGCTTTCACAAGCTTGAACTTGTTGGTGAATTCATGCACCAGCCTAGCACCAACCTAGCACCCTATAGAAGAATAAAAGAAGAATGGAATCCCGTACTAGGGAAAATGGTCAACTTTACAATGATATAGAATGATGTAGAAGAAGAAGTCACACTAGACCATAACCCCAACTATGACAAAACCAACTAATGATGATCCTAGACCTCCCAACACTGCCTCTTCAACTCTTGGAAGATAGACACTTGTACAACATCTAAAATGATGCTTTTACAATGACTCTATACAATGATTGTATGTAGTGCTTCCCACTTGAAGACTTCATATGGTGAACTTCTTGCTGTTGTTCTACACCTTTACTGCTGCTCTTGTCATGCTACCCTTTCTCACTCTTCACAAAATTATATTATGCATTGAGTCTTCTCTTGATGAATATATAATACCTGAAAAAAGTCTTCAAGGAAATACCCATGACATGATAATAGCAAAACCTACCTCATCTTGTAGAGCATATGTCAGTGCTAAACAAAACCAACAAATTAGAATACAAAGAACCTAATGCAATTAATAAATGAGCATGCATATACACAAGATACTTGTAGCTTACATCCACTACATGATTTTGTTGCACCTCACTCTTTGCTGGCCTAGAAAGTCTGGTCCTTTCCACCCCTTGAGAACACTTGGTCTAGTTTTTCTTGCCTTCTTGGATCACGATATTTAATCTGATGTATCTCTGTGATTTATGATCCCCAATATGTGATATTTGGTCCTATGGTATCCTCTGAGTCTTCTTTCCAATTCCACAGGTCTGACCCGATTTGGACTCTTCAAGACAAAGTTATGCCCAATCTCTCGAAATGACCTAATTATGGACTAGTTCACTAGAGAAAACTTGTACGGTGTGCCATGTGTCACTTTTTCCTCCTTCAACTCTGAAATTGATATACCAAAAACTATATTCTGTTCACTATCTGCCACTTTTTACAGAATTCCAATGTTTTTCTCAGAGAGAGAGTTATGATGATTTTCGAAAGGTCACTTCTTTGAGATAAAATTCGGGAGCCTGCAAAAACCCTAACTTCCATAGATCATATCTCCGAAAATATAGCGAACCAAGATCTGAAATTAGGTCACAACATTCATCAGGATTATGAATCAAATGGGTTCTAATTTTAGAATCTAAGACTTCACAGAAATTAAGTTATAGCGAAAATGCCACAATCACTTGATTTGGAGGATATATGACATTTCTTTTTATAAAGTTGAGAGGCGCTTCTATAGAGAATTTTGGAGGGATTTTAGAAGCTTAAAAAAATTATTCATTAATGACTGTTCAATGAAAAAAACCAATTATGAGTGCCATGCCGCAACCCCATACGGTTTTAGCCCACTAAATGGGGTTACTAACTTCAAACATGAATATCTCTCAAACCATGAAGAATTACTTGGCGTGCCATATATCAACAGAAACATCTCGACAAGTAGAATCCATCTAGGAGATCCTTGACTCAAAATAAAGTAAATTTTCAAGTCAAAATTCCCTTGGAAGATCAGGGTAACCCCTAGTGCTCCTTGGGTTGACATCAATGACAACCTCAGATCATCCTTAGACCAACAATCTCCCCCTTTGGCAATGGCAACACAAGTACTCCCCCTGTGATCAAGGAACCTTTTCCTACTACCTTTTCTCACCCTTTGACATCAACGTCAAAGGGTAACTCCCCTTCACACACAACCATCCCGCGGACCTGTACACACTTCCACTAAACCTTTATTTTTTGAATAAGGAAAATCTAACGAGAACTTGGGAGAATCCCAAGCTTATGGCAAAGATATTCAAATGTTTCACGAGGTAAAGTTATAGTGAAGATATGAGCGATTTTTTTCTTTTGTACCAACATATTCAAGCTTGATAGTGTTTTTAGAAACCTGCTCTTTAACGAAATTATATTTAATTAGAATGTGCTTCATTTTGGAATGCATCATAGGGTTCTTGGAGGTACTGATGGCACTGGTGTTATCACAAAATATGGGAATAGGTTCATCAAACTTGACCTGAATATCTTGGAAATTTTTCTTCATCTAGAGAACTTGAGTACAACAAACTGTTGTCATGATATATTCTACTTCTAATATGGATAACGAGATTGAGGTTTGCTCTTTGTTCAACCATGATACGAGACAACCACCTAGATAGAATGCTACTCCACTGGTACTCTTACGATCATCAACACATCCTACCTAATCTACATCTGTAAAGGCTTGAATAATGAGATTATTTCCTTTGGGATACCAGAAGCCATATTTTTTTTGTGCCCTTTAGATATCGAAGAATTATTTTGACGACAATAAGATGTGATTCTTTTGGTGCTGCTTGGAATCTTTCTACTTGTCCAACTGCTTGCATAAAATCTGGCTAGGAGGTTGTTACATGTAGAAGATTACCAATCATAGATCTATACAACCTCTAATCCACATCCTTAGATGCATCGTCTATGCTTAATTTGTAACCTGTTACCATCGGAGTAAAGATGGGTTTGAAATCTTCCATTTTGAATTTCTTAAGCATTTCCTTGATGTACTTGGCTTGACATATAAATATTCCTTTCTCTTGCTAAGATATTTTAAGCTCTAAGAAGTATGTCAACTCACCAAGTAAGACATCTCGAACTCACTTGGCATCTTTGTAGCAAAGTTCTTACATAGTCGATGATCATTGCTACCAAATATTATATCATCCACATATACCTCAATGATTGTTAAATTATCTTTACCTATTTGTACGTAAAGATTTCTATCAACAGTACCTTTCTTGAACCCTTGTTGACGTAGATATCCATCAAGATGAGCATACCATGCTCTGGGAGCCTTCTTGAGACCATACATGGCCTTCTTTAACCTGCAAACATAGTATTTTTTTCTGATAGTAGAAAACCTTCAGGTTGTTCGATGTAAACTTCTTCTTCTAATTCTCCATTAAGAAATGATGACTTAAAATCCATTTGGTAGACTTTTATTTTTCTTGAACATGCATAGGCAAGAAACATCAGGATGGCTTCCATTTTGGCAACTGGTGCAAATGTTTCATTGAAATCAATTCCTTCCACTTGTGCATATCCTTTGGAGACTAATCTTGTCTTGTTCCTGGTAACCTGTAATCCTTCAATTGTTTTGCTCCCCCTAAACCTTTAATGAAACTACCATCTTGTTCCAACTACCTTCCTGTCAATCATATACTTGTGCCATATACTATTGCATAGACTCCTCTTGTACAAAAATTAAGGAGTTGACTAGCCCAATTGTTCAAAATAGTGAGTCACCTAATGGCCCATCTTGACTTGAGTCAGTATCTGAAGTAACTGATAATTCCTCATGACCATTTTCTTTTACAAATCCTGAAAGAATAACTACTAAAACCTTGTTATTTACTTTGTCTTCCTATACCTATTTCCTTTTCCAGACCTTCTTATTCCTGCAATCTCAAGCCATGTGCCCATATTTATGAAACTTGAAGCATTCAATGTTGTCCATAGGTGATTCCATCTGATATATGTAACCACGAGCGCCATGGCCATAGTTATGGCATTTGAAACATTCAATATTTGGCCCATCTAGCATGTATTCTCCTCTGACAAAATCATTGTGGAACCTGTCTCATGATCCTACAAACTTGCTTCTACAGTTTTGCAGATAATGATCATACCTGTTGAAGACTTCATAATCCCTAGCCATATGTCCATAGTTATCACATAAAAAGCAATAACCATTAAATAAATGAACATACCTGGAAAATTTTTCATTATTCTTTGGAGGCGATGTTGTAGTTTCTTGTGGTTCTTTGTTCTTGATTTATTTGGTCTTGTTCTTTAGAGTTGAAACATTCTTCTTTGGCTTTTCACTTTGATTGACTTCCTTCTTAGAATCATCCTGCGAAGTTGTGGAGCTTGTACC
Organism: Pinus tabuliformis; assembly: GCA_031772625.1. NCBI lineage: Eukaryota > Viridiplantae > Streptophyta > Pinopsida > Pinales > Pinaceae > Pinus > Pinus tabuliformis. The sequence continues at coordinate 776,718,052 of CM062812.1, read as the reverse complement.
TTCATCAACTGGAACTTTACCATCTTTAATTGCCTTCATTTTCACTTCTTCATCTGTCTTATCCTGTAAGTATTCTTTTTGCGATCCCTTCAGTTTGTTGATTTCATCACGAGTTGCATCAAGTTCTTCTTTCTTTTGAGCAAGATCTTCCTGAAACCATCTTTTCAAGATATTCCTTCTTTTTTCTACCTCCTCAACCTGTAGCTCGAGAAGAGTGATCTTCTCTACTTCTCTATTGAGAACCTATATCTGTTCCTTTTGTTTCGCATTTTCAATCCTGTGCCTCTTTATTTCTATTGAAGATGTTTGTAATTCCTTTTTCTTTTGGTCAATGGCAGAGATGTATATTTGATCAGATTCATTCCTTTCAATTTCCACTTCCTGCATCTATTGAGTGATCATGCTAATCTATGTAAATGTTGTGTCAAGTTCTTGTTGCTTCTGTTGGACTTCTCTCTTGAGGTCTTGTGTCGTCGTATTATTGATTTCTTCCAAATTCTTTTGAAGTGACTCTTCAACACATCTATGTTCTTCAACTTCAATTTTGAGACCTTAAACTTGTTCTTCAAGAGTATTGGAACGGATCTTCTTAGCCTTGAGCTTTTTTATAAACTTGATTTCCTCCTTAGAAAATTATTCTATGGTCAACCATCCGAGTTTTCAATAACATCTTGATCTGATTTATTTGTTGAATAAAGATTATGAAGCTTTTCCAAAAGAGCTTTAGCTGTTGAACATTGACCAACTTTTGTTCTCATAGAATTTTGTAAAACATTCAAAATTACATTCATGGCCTTTGAATTGTATCTTTTAGCATCGTCGGTAGATGTGTCTCCAAAAAGAATTGATTCACATACTCCATGTGCCTACAAAGATACTTCCATCCTAGATTCCCATACCCAGTAATTATTTGCATCAAAATCAAGGGTTGGTACACAATACTCACTTTCTTGAGATTTTGTTGTACTTGTACCTTCCTTTGAAATCCTTGTAACATGATTCTTTGACTTTCCCATCTCTATTCTCTGAAAAATGACTTCCAGTAGTTAAGCTGTTACTGAAGGAACCAAGCTCTGATACCAATTGTTGGAAAATACTGAGAGGCGGGGGGGTGAATTAGTATTCCTTAGCAATTAGCACTTTTAAATATTTTCATAGCATAAGTGAATCTTCAATTATCATTAATGTTTATACAGTAACAACAGTGAATAAAAGAACACAGGAGGCACAAACATTTTAGGTGGAAAACCCCCTCTGGGTAAAAAACCACCAAACACTTTGCTAATAATTTTTTAATCTTCAACTCAATTGAAAAGAAAGCTAAAACTTCTTAGAATCTAGAAAAGCATTCTACTCCAATGACCAAGATTATTCAATAGTCAACTGAACAAATTCCCCAACACCCAATGAGCTACAACTCACCCTAGCACCATCCTACCGCCCTGAAGTTTTCATAGGCTTGAACCTATTGGTGACTTCATGCACCAGCCTAGCACCACCCTACCACCCTGTAGAAGAATAAAAGAAGAATGGACTCCCATACCAGGGAAAATGGTCCACTTTACAATGATATGGAATGATGTAGAATAAGAAGACACACTATGTAGAAATTTTCATTGTAGATCAGCAAATTATGCAATATACTAAAAAAAATACAAGTTCTACTTCTAAAAAAAACTTGCGAAAGCTTAATTGAATATGAGCAAGATCAAATAGAACATAAGAGAGAATGAGAAATCAATCACACATGAACATAGAAGAATAACCCGGGGAAAGCCTCAGCCTAATACCCCAATCTCTGTATTATCATACATGTAGAAATATGTTCAGATTTCAAAAAGAATCAGCTCATAAGCTATCCTTCTCTATCTACAATCCAACTGCTTCTCATAGACAGTCAAATGCTTCTTAGAAACCTTCTCCTCTGCCCTCCAAGCCTCATATTTCCTTGTGCAGTTTTCCTTGGGGCCTAGTGCTGCCACCCATGTGAATTGGCCTCTTCACAGACTCACTAACATCTAATCTAACTGCACAATCGTGAAGGAGATAATTCCTTCTACATGGATGAGTTTCCTATATAGGAAAAATCCTCCAACTAATAGTACACCATCCCTTCCTCTGATCTCAACTGGGTCTCTGACTGAACTGACATGCATGAGTTATTTGTGAGAGAACATTCAGTTATCTGAAGTGCAGCAGTTACATGCATGCAAGAATTAACTAACTGAACTCACAATTAATTCCACAAATTGTTGGAACTAATATAACTGGACTTAACTCAGATAACTAAGCTAACTAATTACAACTCAATATTACAACTCATCCTTATCTCTTTAACTAATGGATAAATTCCTCAATCAATGGAGAAGCTGTTGCATGTCCCCACATAGACTTCATGTTTGATTTTCTACAACTAATTAACTCAAGATGAATTAATTAATTATTTTACAAACAACTGTTAAGATCAAATTCAAATTTTAGTTCAGGGACTAACTAAAATTGGAATCTATCCCGAAATTATATTTATAGCAATGTTATTTTTAGCACTTCCATTTTTCATTCTTCATTGTTATGTCCAACACTAGTATCAGAACTGCTATTTATAGCAGTGCTATTTTTAGCACTTCTATTTTTAGCATTTCTTATTGTCATTTTCAACACTCCCTCTCAACAAGAAAGGCATTCAAATTGAACCCAATCCAAAACCTTTGGAATGTTCTGCATGCAACACTTCTTCCAAGTGTTGTTACTCCAGCAACTCTAGAAACAAAAAAATCTCCCAACTAACCTCTCTGTTGGGCTAGAAACATCCTCTGATGCTGAAGATCCATATGCCACTGACCAGTGCTCCCTCTATGACCTCTAATCTGCTACAACATTCCATGCATCTCGCACCATTACACACCTCTCTGTGCCATCCTACACTTGTGCAACACTCCTGTGCCTTTCACATTGTAGATCTCTTTGCCGCTCCATCCACATCCATCTCTACCCACTTAGCTAGTCTTGCTACTCCTCATTAGGGCTCCTGTAGCAAGGTCTAATCAAAGAGGGTGGGTACCTCAATGATCCTACCCCTATTCCAGCCTTCTTGGGACTATTACTCCACATCACCCCACCTCTGACCTAGAGGTATGGATGCATGTAATCCCTCTACCCAATTGGCTTGAAATTTCCCCCTACTAGAGGTATTTGCATGAGTGGATGTCTCTACTCGATCTCCTATCAGCTTCTCTAGTTGTGGCTGCTCCACAACCTCCTGAAGCTACTTCATCAATTGTGGCTCCTCCACAATTGTCTGAGACTTCTTTTGGCGCTGCATGTTGAGAGGTAATGTACTCTCCCTCTCAACAACCAAGTCTCCATCAGCTACCTTGCTCAAGCATTTGCATGCATCTTGAACCTCAAGAACATACAGGTTCTTGACTCGTGAACCAATCTACTTCACCTGTCTAGTGGTGACGTGTCTAAGGAAAACCTTTCCCTTACTAAAGACTACGTCATGGCCTTTCTCTTCCAACATTGCGATCGAAAACAAATTTTTCTTTAGTACTGGTACATACTTGACATCGGTCAAGGTAATGCGAGCTCCATGCTCCCTCTAAAAAATAACCGTCTCTACACCTGAGACACTATACTTTTCATCATTACCCATCGCTATGAGTATCTGGAAATATTCCTCCTCCAAGGTACTGAATAAACTCTTGTCGCCGGTCATGAGGAAAGAATCTCCACTGTCAAGAAACCAACCACATCCCACAATGGATGAAACCATGCATGTGAAGAGGGTGAAATCCAACTCAAACTGTGAGGCCAATGCCTTACCTCAGATCCTTCCTTAGATCCCATCTTGGATTTCTTCAGTGGACAATTTGTAGCAAAATGACCCATTTCATGACAATGAAAGCTTCACACTTTCGATTTGTCAAACTTCTTCCCACCATGGAAAGAACTGGATTTGGAATGGGATGCCTTCCCTTTCCCCTTCCTCACCTTACTCACTAAGGCTAGATTTTCCTCATCATCTTGCTTTGATGAGGATCCATATCTGGTGCTTCTTCTTATCTCCTCTTGCATCAGATCTGACCAAAGTTGTTCCCAATCTGGTAGTTTTTATCTTCCATTAACCAAACTGATCCGGATTTGAGCAGGAACGCAATAGATTACAGATATAACCATAAATACAGAGATGCGATAACCATAAAAACAGAGATGCAGTGGAAATAATACTTCATTTCATTAATGGAGAATACTAAAATATGCTTACAAATAGAAATAACCCAGCTAGGGCGATGGTAGCTTATCTCTGAGAAGAGATGTGTCGGCTACATGCCTCTGAACTATTTCCAACTGTGTTATAATGAGGCTCGAGGGCCTATTTATTATTGAGAAACAATGGAAAACCCTTCACATTCCAAAACCTAACCCTAGAAGATGAAACGCCAAATTGTGGGCCCCGTTTTTGGGTAAGTTGGTACATCAACTTCCCAGGGTCGCGAATTGGTCGTACTATCTCCGTTTGACGTGCATGATAGCCCGTTGGAAAGATCTCTCCGAGGACTATGACAGAAAAGACGATTTTTAGTTAGAAAAATCGCTGGCGGTGGATTTCCCAAAAAACGTCGTTTAGGGCCTCAAAACGGCTCCCAAAGTTTAGGACCCCAAAAACTGCTAAAAATAGTAAACTATGCTATAATTAAGGAAACAGAAAAACTGAAAAAGACAGTTGTGGGGGTCCAAATGGGATAGGTGGGTGGCCACCAACATCCACCTGGATTAAGGAAACAGAAAAACTGAAAGAGACAGTTGTGGGGGTCCAAATGGGATAGGTGGGTGGCCACCAACATCCACCTGGATCATTCCTCCCCCCTTAGGAAGCAATGGTCCCCATTGCGTTGAGTTCCTCCCTGAGATGAGGAAGCTTCTGCTGAGCTAGGTCTCTGGTGAGTTGTTGTGTGGTACCCCTCCAGGTAAGGAGAAGTTGTTCCTGTGTTCTGTCCAAATGGGATAGGTTGGTGGCCACCAACATCCACCTGGATCACAAGTCTTGGTAGCTATTCTAACTCTTAGGAAGACCGAGGAGTGCATGAATCACCATGTCATCATCAGCTGTCATGATCCCTACACTTCCAGGCTCATCCCTGCAAATGGTGAGCTTGTTCAGATATGTAGAGATCGTGTCATCCTTTTCACACTTGATTTTCCGAAGCTTGTCTTTCAGCACAAGCTTCCTTTGATCGTTGATGTTCTGATATAAATCTTTCAATGTTTTCCACATTGAAAACAATGTCTCCTTCGCATGGAGGCTCGGGACAATTTGGTCTCAAACTCCCCCTAAGAGGATTTTTCTTGCTCTAGCCACACATTTCTTCCATTCCACCAATTTTGTAGCATCAGTCAGCTTGGGATCTTCTTGATCAATGAAGTCCTTTAGACCATTATCCTCTAATACTACATCCATGTGATCCTTCCAGGCTATATAATTCGAGCTGTCATCAAGGGCATACTCGAGCCTTAAACCATTGAACGTCATTGGTGAAACTGAGATGTGATAAGAACTCGATTTCTATATTCAGGAACCTCAAACTTTGAACTTCTCCCTTTTTGTATATTGTTCTTTGCTTTAATACCATGTAGAAATTCTCACTGTAGATCAACAGATTATGCAATATACTAAAGCAAAATACAAGATCTACTTGTACAACAAACTTGCGGAAGCTTAATCGAATATGAGCAAGATCAAATAGAACACATAAAATAGAGAATGAGAAAGCAATCACACATGAACACAGAAGAATAATCCGGGGAAAGCCTGAGCCTAAAGCCCTAGTCTCTGTATTATGATACAAGTGGAAATATGTTTAGATTACAAAAAGAATTAGCTCACAAGCTATCCTACTCTCTCTGCAATCCAACCGCTGCTCATAGACAGTCAAAGGCTTCTCAGAAACCTTCTCCTCTACCCTCCAAGCCTCATATTTCCTTGCGCAGTTTTCCTTGGGGTCCAGTGCTGCCACCTATGTGAATTGGCCTCTTCACACACCCTCTAACCTCTAATCTAACTACGCCATCATGAAGGAGAAAATTCCTTCTGCATGGATGAGTTTCCTATATAAGAAAAATCCTTCAACTGATAATACATTATCCCTTCCTCTAATATCGACTGGGTCTCTGACTGAACTGACATGCATGAGTTATTTATGATAGAATATTTAGTTATCTAAAGTGCAACAGTTACATCCATGCAAGCATTAACTAACTGAACTCCCAATTAATTCCACAAACTGTTGGAACTAATGTAACTGGACTTAACTCAGATAACTGAGCTAACTAATTACAACTCAATATTTCAACTCCTCCTTATCTCTTTAATTGATGGATAAATTCCTCAATCAATGGAGAAATTGTTGCACGTCCCCACATAGACTTCATGTCTGATTTTCTACAACGAATTAACTCAAGATGAATTAATTAATTATTTTACAAATAGCTACTAAGATCAAATTCGAATTTTAGTTTAGGGACTAACTAAAATTTGAATCTATCTGGAAATGCTATTTTTAGCACTTCCATTTTTCATTCCTCGTTGCTATGTCCAACACTAGTATCTAAATTTCTATTTATAGTAGTGCCATTTTTAGCATTTCTATTTTTAGCATTTCTTGTTTCCATTTTCAACACACTAGACCATAACCCCAACTATGACACAACCACCTAATGATGATCCTAGACCTCCCAACATTGCCTTTTCAACTCTTGGCAGATATACAATTGTACAACATTTACAATGATGCTTTTACAATGACTCTATACAATGATACTTTTACAATGATTAATGCAGTGCTTCACACTTGAAGACTTCATATGGTGAACTTCTTGTTGTTGTTCTACACCTGGATTGCTGCTCTTATCGTGCTACCTTTTCTCACTCTTTAGCACATTAGATTATGCATTGTCTCTTCTCTTTATTAATATATAATACCTGCAAAAGTTCTTCAAGGAAATACCCATGACATGATAATAAAAAAACTTACCTCATCCTACAGAGCATATGTCAGTGCTAAAAAATAAATAAATTAGAATACAAAGAACCTAATGCAATTAAGAAATGAACATGCATATACAGAAGATAATTACCTATAGCTTACCTCTACTGCATCATTTTGTTGCACCTTTCTCTTTTCTACCCTAGAAAGTCTGGTCCTTTGCACCCCTTGACAACACTTAACCTAGTCTTTCTCACCTTCCAGGAGCATGATATTTAATATGATGTATCTCTATGATTTAAGATCCCCAATGTGTGATCTTCAGTCCTGTAGTATCCCTCTAAGTCTTCTTTCCAATGCCATAGGTCTGACCCAATTTGGACTCTTCAAGACAAAGTTATGCCCAATCTCTCACAATGACCTAATTATGGACTACTTCAGTAGATCGAAGATGTACGGCATGCCACGTGTCACTGTTTCCTCCTTTGGATCTGAAATTGATACACAAAAAACTAAATTCTGTGCACTATCTACCAAATGTTATAGAATTTCAATCCTCTTCTGAGAGAGAAAGTTATGACTATTTTCCAGAGGTCACTTCTTTGAGATGAAATTCGAGAGCCTGCAAAAACCGTAACTTCCACAGATCATATCTTCGAAAACATAGAAAAACAAGATCTGAAATTCGGTCACGACATTGATCAGGATTGTGAATAAAATGGATTTTCATTTCAAAATCTAATACTTTGCAGAAATAAAGTTATAGCAAAAATGCCACGATCACTTCATTTAGAGGATTTATGAGATTTATTTTTATATAGTTGAGAGGGCCTTCTATAGAGAATGTTGGAGGGATTTTAGGAGCTTAAAAAATTATTAATTAATGACTACAATGACCGAAACCTATTATGAGTGCCATGCCACAACCTAATAGGGTCCCATTAACTGGGGTTACTATCTTCAAACATGAATATCTCTCAAATCATGAATAATTACTTGGCATGTCATATATCAATAGAAACATCTCGATGAGTAGGATCCATCTAGAAGATCCCTAACTCAAAATAGAGTAATTTGTCAAGTAAAAATTCCCTTGCAAGACCAGGATAGCCCCTAGTGCTGCTTCGGTTGACATCAATGACAACCTCATATCATATTTAGATCAAAAAAACTTGTTCTCCTGCTGACTGTCTTGCTCTATGGAACACTTAGCCAATTCAAGGATCCATCTTCCTCCTATTTCCTTGTATAATATTGAAGGAAATTAGCTCCTAAAAGATAGGAATTTTCTCCTGATTTATTGTGCGAATTACAAAGGAATGATTCACCTGCTTAACTGCCAAGCCTATATACTCAAATAGTATACTAAGAAATTTGAATTCCATGCTTGCCTGGGTTATTTTTAGCTAGTTGACTAGTTTAACTGACATCATTGAGTTAACAACAATTCTACTAATCAACCAAACTTCAACTAACTCAAATAGTTACTTGAGCTCAGTTAACTGAGTCAAACTGAAAATAACTAAACTATATTGCTAAATTTTAACAATCACTACATGCAAAACTCTACTTCTAGCCTATCACTCGAATTTTCTATGTAAACTAGTATACAAAGACATGCCATGTAATTTAATTACAATCCAAGTCATCGTTCTGATGTGAAAAATCAAATTACTAAATTTGACTAAGGCACAACTCAAATTTATCCTTTATTTCTACAATTTTTAACATATTTAATGTTGATCACATAGAGGAAGCACAAAATTGTTTTCTTTGCTCAACTAAAATTAGAGTTTTGAGCCTTGACCTAGTGGGAAAGCCACATGGAGACCTTGAGCTCAAGGAGATCCTTGAGTAATTGTGTGTGGGATTTCAAAACCCTCACAAATTCACATTTAACCTATAAAGTATGTATAGGACTAGTGGACCTAGTGTCATTAGTTAAGCTAAAGGTAGGGATATACTCTATAGAAGTACACTACAGAGTTAAAAAACATGGCCATAATTTAGTGTTTCTTGCCAAAGTACCCTAATGTACTGCTCTAGATATCCATTTGTGGAAGGAAGTGATGTTTTTCAAACCTATATCGATGAGCGAGGCTTGTGTACATGTACATTACCTAGAAAATATAGGCTGTAAGAACGAGAAATCAAAAGGCCTAAAGAAAAATGAGGACTAGGATGCTTATAAGAAGGGGAAGAAGAAGTGAGAGGAAAAGATTAAAATATTGCAGAAACAACACATTAGTGCAAAGATCCATGAAACCACTACAATCAGCGTAGCATTGATAGTAATATAGAGGAGACTTCTTGGAAGTTACATCTGTTAGGGTCCTATAATTTATAGGATCAATGATCGTTGAGTTTTTTCTTTCAGTATTTTATATTGTAAATAATAAAGCTTTCTGCATATGATTTCCAAAATAAAAGATAGAAAATGAAAAAAATAAATGAAAAGAGGGTATAAATACAAAAGTAAAAGAAAAGAGAAGGAATAGAAATGATAAATGAACCCCATAAAAAATTGAATAAAACTAAAAGTGATGCTAGTTCAAGTGCCACTACTAGCCTTCTAGATTTGTAAAAGAATAAGTAGATGAAATTGTGTGCAACTTATTCAAAATTCCACAATCCCTTTTTGCTTGAGACATATAGTTTAATCATGATCAAGTTGTTTTCAATTTATGCCAATCAGGTTAGAGTGAATAACTTAACCAAGCAGTTTAATCTTGGTTAAGATTAGATAGGTAGAAGTAGGTGAATAAGGTTAATCCAACTATTTAATCTATATTAATTTAGCTAATTAGATTAGTCTAATTTTTGAAACAAATAAACTTTATCTCTTAGGATTAAAAATTGAAGTGGTTTTCAAGCTCAAATGCACCCACATTTTCTTTTAAAATAGCATTAGAATAGGGAAAGGAACATTTCTTTATGAAATATGTCTCAAGTAGTCCTTATATGAAGTTTTCACTTTCGGTTATGTATTATGCGCCAAAATATTTGGCCGGACCTCATGTGCTAAATCCGCTTGCAATTCACCAACACTCGATTACTCCTTGCCTACATCCGACAACCAACTACATTCTTTCGACCCCCCTGAACAACACATTTTAATGATGCAGGGGGTGCTTCCGAATAGTGATTTACTGCCTTCCAACGTGGCATCATCAGGTGTGATTGGACCCCCCCTCCATAAACGCGATACCACCATACCCCCCCCTCCATAAACTCGATATCATTGTGCCCCCCCTCTGAAAGAAATATTTCTTTCCTGCCTAACACACATTCCCACCAAGGGTAGCCTCCACATCCTATCACAGCCGACAATCCCATCGCACCACCTCTCCCTATGTCCCATCACTCCCACTAATGGTATCACTCCACATATCCACCAATCCCCATCTGCCACGTCTAAGACCATTTAAACCTCCATTAATCACCTATTTATTTTCATGTGTTATTACTGGGAGTTTAATGCCCCAAACAGGATGTTAATATAATGGTTAAGGCCAATCGCGACAGATAAATATGACATTCAACACCACAATTACACCTTTCTTTTCATAGTCATTCAATAGCTTTCCCGTCATCTGTGATGTTACCTTTCCGTAACATTACTACTTCCTATCATTCATCAATTGATAAAGGATTGCTACTCTAAATTCCTGTTATTATCTGACACATAGTGACTTCCCCTTGCTACAGTCTTCAATTTCCTAGACCGTGATCACCATGGCACCAACAAATACTGTTGTGATCAAGCAATGTTTAATCCCCCTATTGATTTATACCATATCCCACTTGGAGACAGATTATAAAATCATCGAAACACAGTGTGAATTCAACTTGTTTGAATTGCGTTGTTGGTTCCAAGATAAATTCCATGACCATTCTAATGAGATACATCTCTTGCAATCTCGAATCCGTCTATTTTCTATTCCCCAATCCTATCATTTTCATAAATGTTTCCTGAGATTGAAAGCCTCATACCTTCCAAGCAAGAGGGAAATTGTCTCCCAAAATGGTGAAATTATTTTCATCATCACTGCTAACAACATTAATCAAATGCTACAGGTTCCCCACTATGATTCCTTTCCCCTTTACCCATTGAAGCTCTCAGAGAAATCTACCAGAAGTTAACTTTCCCCATAGAGCAGCCATCCGTGAGATCCTCCTCCCTGAAGACTCCCAACTCCCTAAGAAAAACCACCCGTAGCCCTCTTTTATGTTCCCTCGAAGAACACAAAAAATTATTTATGTTTTGTCTACCATTATGGGTTACTACTCAGATGAGTGGGTAGATGATCCTATTATAGGATTTATATCCACCCTTTCCTCAGAATAAGGACCATCAGTCACCTTTGATTATGGTCACTTCTTATCAAATATAATTCATGAACAATTCCTTCAATTTGTAACTGAAGGAATGTTCAAATATTTATCCACTTTGATGTATATGTTTCTATTTTTTGAAGTAGATAAGTTTCCATTCTCAATGACGAAATTAGATCAACAAGGAAAGCCCAAATTAGTTTTTTGTATAGACTTCCTTAGTCAGAAAAAAATAACAGGAGTACATATTTTGAGAGTTTATAGATCAGTTTGTATATCCATTCACTTGTGTATTAAGTGGCCATCGGGTTCGAAGGATCAGTGAAGAAATTTAGAAGGTTATGCAGCTCAGTGAGCAGGTTAAAACAGGGGATTGGTATCTTTACCAATCACTTACAAAGATTACAATGTATGGTTTAGAGATGCCACCACAAACTTACCAAATATGTGCCAATGAGGATATTTTCCTTGGAATATATCAGACAGATAATTCATTCTCATAATATTCATTTTGTGGCAGCTAGAAAGAAATCCTAGTTGAGGATAAAGACACAAGTTGGACCTTTTATTTTTAATACTAGAGAATCAGGAGAGGAAGGAGATCTCCTGCTGAAACAAATGAACTTTCCTCTCAGCTTCACTTGGTCTTATGACCCCTTTGGGGTAATTTCAAAATTGAGAGTAAAACAAAAAACTACACCATATGTACACACACAGAGGCCTGAAACTGAAATGTATATGAACCAACACACTTGGGTGGAAAACACGTTGTAGGAGGCTGAGGAGTAACTGCTTTCAAGGATAGCTTTAGAGACTCCAATACCCAAATATAAGATAGATAAGAGAGCAAGAGAGGATGATTCTCCATTCACCGAATTCTCAGCCAAGGAACTTAAAATATATGCTAAGAGACTCAAATCAGGCTCTGCTTCTAAAATAAAATTTCCATCACTAAAGGATACATAAGGCACTATTGTGCTCTCAGTATTGAATAATTTCAAGCTAAGCAATGGAACTACAGAATCTCCATCATCTTCCTTAGATACAAAGGATATTCCAACTACTGTCCCTCAAGCACCAGAAACTTCTACAGAGCATAGATAGTTGGACATTTACAGAGATACATGGAAGTCAAGCAAAGGAATGCGGCCATTCATGAAAACATATCAGCTTAGTTCAGAAAGAAATCCTGCTCCATACAACATAGACTCATTTCAACATATGATATAGAGAAGGGAAGAATGCATATGGCATTCTTGCAGGCGCAGGTCCCTGAACAAAAGTCAACAAAAAACTTCAAACATGGCACTTTTGAATTTTAGTCAAAGGATTTCCATCCTTTGGATCAAATAGATATGCACAGGAAGGTAGGTGATATGGTATATTCAAAATTCACACAAACTCCTATCACTACCTCAAAACTACAACTCACTCTAAATAATGCGCAGTCTTAACTCAAATTGGAGAAAGTCTCCTCATTGGCCAAAGTTTCTAGAATCAAATACTTGGAGGAAATGGTAGCAAAAATTGTAGAAGAAATAATGAGAAATAAGAATGTTGATATTGTAGCATTAAAAAATAAATTCAAGCTTCCAGCAACAGAAGACCCCCAGTCTAAAGAAATTGGAGAGAGAGAGTTGCAAAAGGAAGAGATGCGAAATTTTCCTATGGAGCAATGTGCCCAGATTAAAATAATGGAAGCTGAAATGGAAAAGCTTATAAAGGAAAAGTAACAGAATGCACATCTTGCAATTGTTCCTCTTGATAAAATTATAATTGCATCTCTGCTACAAACAGGTGTCCCTACAACAACTACTACAACCGAAACATCATCCTCAATAGTGCTTCCCACTGCAATGGTGGATGACTCAGTTAAGTTTGCTCAATCTATGGAAAATATGACTATACAGGGAGAAGAGCTGAAGAAATTGAAGTAGGAGATAAAAAATTTGTAGGAGCAGAGTACAAGGTATGAAAATGCCTACTCGACAAAAACACAAAAAACTCATACCTTGTCCCAAACATCCAAATCATTTTTGAATAGAAGGAACTTTTTGAAAGGTCAACTGAAGCCATTGAGTAGGCTAGAAAGCAGGTAGGAGATAAACCAAATGAAGCCACTGAGATGATTAAATATCAAAATTCCAAGAATAGTCAAGAGTTAGAATAATTAGAGATTGAAGACATAACCGAAACCATTTTGGAAGTCAAAAAGTTGCTACCTAAATGGAACCTTATGAGATAGCTTGAAGAGAAAGGGAAAAACATGAACATAGGCATACAAAGATTCTTTGCCAAGCTGGAGCCTCTCTACAAGAAGGGATTTCGAAACCTATTAGTTATTATTGAAAAACTCAATACATGGCTATATTACAGTGCACAGATTATGAATAAGGCGAGAGACATATCAAAGGTTACATCTAGAAGACTCAGCGTGATAGGAAGGGTGTTTTTGGAAGCACTATTATTTGATATTAACATCCAACATGCAATTTCAATTTTTTCATCATCTGGCTAATGTTTTCCAAGCATGGCGAAGTTGATGAAGTGTACAAAAAATTAATGAAGATGAATATCCCAAGCGAACATTGCTAGGATAAACTTTGCGAATTTTCAGACTAAATGGTAAATTTAGAAGCACAACTCAACGTTATAACACATTCAATTTTTCAGCACCAGACAACCAGTTGTTCCTTTATTTCAGAGCAACCACTATAGACAGTTCAATTTTCCTCATTTTATTGTAATAAGTTAGCTTAATGAAGTCCTATGATTTTGTAGATACATCCTCATTATCTTGAAAAGATATTATTTGTAATTTAGTTCAAAATACTTCAATTGTTGAAGTAGTTCGGGTTGGCTTTTGTACGAAGAAACACTATTGTATACCTTTTGCTGAAACATTATTTGATTTTCCAAATTAATACAAAGGCCCTTTCACAGGATTCATGTGTCAAATTGGTGAGGAAGTACATCTATCTGTCATATGTGTTTATATCTCTCTATTTCTAGCACATGATTGTTTTCTAAAACTCTTAATTATTCAATAGATAAATAAAGGGAAAAATTTGTTTAAATATACACTCTGCAACCAACTACGAATAATTTCAATGTTTTCTTCTTATCTTTAAATATATAATTCAAGTAAAAATGCTCTATATTTTAAAGTGAACATTATTTTGTTCTTCTTCTCCATTTCATAGACTTTAAATAATCTTGTCGGTATGGTTAGCTGGCCTTGTGAGATCTATCTATAGATAATCTAGTTAATTAATACTTCATTTATTAGACTCCATTTCCCAATCGAAATCTAAGTTATCAACAAATCATTCAAATACAAACAAACCCTGAACTTCATATCTAACCTAACATTTTATCCAACAAATTTAAATCTTACATAGAGAGCCCTCTTTGAAGTTAGTAGGATAGATCCCAACTTCAAAATTTGGTTTGTGGTTACCTTGGTTATTTTCTTTTGCAACCTCATAAAATTGATGAGTGCTAACATTTTGGTGACAATACTGGGGAACTTAAAATAATCCTCTATTCTATCATAATAATATTGTTTCCCTAGTTTCTATATCCTTATTTTAATAAATTTAATGATTAACTCATTGGAAGTAAAGGATTAGAGGTTGTTTTACTCCTAAAAACAAAATAATAAAAAATTGGCTCCAAAAATAGTTCATACTCGAGCCAATCCTAATCCAGACCCACTTGAAATTCTAGACAATCTTGAAAGAATACTCAAAAGGAGAAGTTTGGTTGAAAGCCAGGGAAGCAATAGCCCCCTTTCAAGAGCCAATTCTCTTTTGGAGAACCTTGATACTATTCATGATATTCAGTTTGAACTACCTTTCGAGCATAATCTTTTGAGGACTAAGCCTGAATATTTTGTTGATTAGACAATGGTTGATGAAGCCATTCTTCAACCATAAAAACAAATAAGACCATATGTTGAACCTCATTCAGATCAACAATCCCTTTTGGAGTTTGACAAGATGAAATATCTTGCTTTAGCCCTTGATTAGGCTATACAACAAGCTTACATAAAATAGTTTGTTGAGCTCTCTGCCCTTACTATTGTTGCACCTACTTCATTTTCACAATCGGTTCATGCAACATCAGTTGGCCCTTCCTCTTCAATAATTTCAACTACTTATGGAGTAGTATCTCAAGTAGTCACCCAATTAATTCCCACAAATCCTATATCTGCCTCTCGCTTAATACCAAATATCATGGTTGCTTGTTATGCACCTCTGGTTCTACTTGCACAATTGTATAATATTCCCAAGGCTATCAGACTAGGATACCCCAGTTTGATGGTACTATGTATGTGACTGCACAATAACACATTGACAAGATGAATGACTTCTTTGATCTTCACAAAGTAGATGAGAATGATGTAAAACTGGGGATTTTTGCCCAGATCTTAGGTGGAGAAGTCAGAAAGTGGTTCAAAGACCTAGGAGCTCATAGTATAACTGACCTTGCTACTTTTCACAAATCTTTCCTAACTGGGTGGGAAATAAAAAACAGTCCTCTGTAGATCCTTAATGATTATAAAAACCTTAACGGAGGTCCTAATGAAACTGTAGAGGAGTACTGTGACAGATTCAATCAAGTTTATAATGCAATTCCCATTTCCATTAAACCACCCCCGGGCTTGGCCGTGATACATTTCCTAGGAGGGTACGATGTTAATATGGCCTATCAACTCAGAGAAACAGATCCCTCCACCTTAGAGGAGATGAAAGCAAAAAAAATTAAAGTAGAGGCTAATTTATTAGCCAAGAAATCTAAGTTAAAGGCTGAAAAAAGAGTAACGATAAAAGAGGAACCTTCATCTTCTGTTTCTGTTAATTATAAATTAGACAGTGTACTGAGAGTAGTAGAGAAAATGATGGACATAATCAATATAGCTGAGAGGAATCCTCAAAGATAAAATAAAACTAGGCAAATAAGGAATCCAAACTATTGAAGAAATAAACCCGTGAATAAATAAGGAGACCAAAACGGTCCAGACTAGAAGGTAACACCTCCTTTCTAGGAAAATTATACCTATGAGGAGGCTAAAGCAGCTCATGATACAAAGAATACTCAAATAAATCTATCAGGAGTAAAGGATAAAAACTATATTTTTCTTACTAAGGAAGGTCAAGACTTTTTCATGTTAGCACATAATGTAATAGAACCTAAAGAAACATAGGATTACAAGAAAGTCTTTGAGAATACTATTATGGAAGTTCAAAAATAATACAACCTCAGGACTTGAAAAGTACCTGATAATCCTCTTTAGAAACCAACTGAAACACCTACCAAAAAGAATGTTGAGATCCTTACTCGAAACAATCTTGATGTTATAATCATGAAAAGACCTGACACAGCCTCAAAAATAATTCAAACAAATGATCCCTCTACCAGCCAACCAAGAGATATAACCCAAAGGGATGTAGCTGATAAACTAGAAGTTTTCAATTCAAATAAAACACAAACATCATTTAATATAGAAAACGAATTGGAAAAACTCAATATCCATATTGCTTTGACATAATTGATGAGTAAAACTCCTTACAAATCCCAGGAAATGAAAGCATTGAGCATAGGTGAAGGCATTCATACAACTATTGTATTAGATGATCAACCCGTATTATTATTTGGCCCTGAAGTTGATGGAAAACTTCAAGAGGGATATGTTCCTCCCTTTTATGTTAGTCTAACTATTCATGACAAAATCTTACACAATGCTACGCTTGACTCAGGGGCTTCCCACAACCTTATGCTGAAATTAATTACGAAAAAGCTGGGGTTAGATATTACCAGAAGGTATAAAGACTTGTATTCATTTGATTTTAGTCAAGTTAAGTGCCTTGAACTTATAAAATTTTGTGTGTAAATTTAGTCCAAATCCCTACCAAAAGTGTACTTATGGATATAGTTGTTTCCCATATTCCACCCAAATATGGATTGTTGATTTCCCATTCATGGGGAGCCATACTCCAATGAAATTTATATATGGTAATGTCTTATGCAACAATCCCCTGTCTTTGGTCAGAACAGATGACTCTATAGAGAGAAACTCCTGAAATTGATGGTCACAACTCATGATAGGCCTAACAATCATCCTATATATTCTATTCATTCTGATTTGGACTCATTTATTATTTACAAAGATGTAAGCACACAGGAACAAATTCAAAGCCATAGTAATGATTTTTGTCTCAATGTTGATGGTCAAACATTAATCCCTGACCAAGATAATTAAGATGAAGTTTTGTGGAATTTTGGTTTTGATGGATCTAAGAGTAAATAAGGAGTTGGTGCTGGTGTATAAGTTTCTAATTCATATACTCATCACTCAGAAGGCCACTCTTACAAATTAAATTTTTTGTGTTCCAATAATGTTGTAGAGTACGAAACCTTTCTCTTAGTATTACAACTCTTGAAGAAACTTGGTGCTAAATGAATTTCCATTCATGGAGATTCTGAGTTAGTGATAAAACAAATCAAAGGAGAATACTATAAAAAACATTCTATGATGAGAGCCTGCAAAAACACTATGTTAGACTTTCTTGATTCTTTCATTGAATATAGTTTGTCTACAGTTTCAAGAGATCAAAATATACTGCCTCATGGTTTTTCTACTTTGGAAAGTACTTGTAAATTACAATTTCGTCCTACTCGTCCATATACAGTTGAAGTGAAAAATAGACCTACTCTACCTCATAACATTAGATACTGGCATGTTTTTGGAGACTATACTCAGATTGAAAAAAAATTGCAGTCTAAAGATGAATTTTAAGATACTAATATAGATGTAGAATTTGATATAGAAGATATTGTACATACTAGTGTAAATAAATTAGAATTACATGAAATAAATGAAGAACAACAAGAAATATATATTTTACAACTGAAAGACAACATCCTGCCTAGAGGGCTTGTTCCTTTAGAATATCTATTTTATTTCAATGATGTAGCTATGAAGCCCAAAATTGAACCCAGTGGAGTTGGGGTTGAGGAACATAACATTGGGACTAAACATCAACCCAAAATGATCAAACTCTCTAAATCCTTACCTCCCGCTGAAAAGTTGAACTACATTAAATTGTTTAAAGAATACATTGATGTTTTTTCTTGGAGTTATGAGGACTTGAAATCCTATGAGACCAGTATCATACAACATAGTATCCCATTGAAAGAGGATCATAAACACCTTAAAAAGTATTTAAGGAGGATTAATCCAATGCTTATGCCTCTAGTTGAAAAAGTGGTAAAGAGAATTATGATGCAAAAAGAGTAGTACCTTTGAGATATTCCAAATGGGTGTCCAATTTGGTTCCCACTCGGAAAAAGACTAGTGAAATTAGACTCTGCATTGATTTCCAGAATTTAAATAAAGCCTCTTTAAAAGACAACTATCCTCTTCCTAAGATGGACCACATCCTATAGAAGGTAGTTGGATCTAGCAGGACTTCTTTGTTGGATGGCTTTTCTGGGTATAACCATGTCTTAGTACACCTAGATGATCAAGAGAAAACAATATTTACTACACCTTGGGCACTTTCATGTATGTGAAAATGTCATTCGGTCTAATAAATGTTGCAACAACGTTTCAGAGAGACATTGATTTCACTTTTGTTGATGAAATGGGTCATTTCATAGTTATTTATGTGGATGACATCACTGTTTTTCGAAAACAGATGAGAAACACTTAATTCACCTGAGACGAGTTTTTGAAAAATGTAGAATATTTGGCATTTCCCTCAATCCTAAGAAAACAATATTCAGTTTGGAAGAAGGAAAACTATTGGGACACATTATTTCGAAAGAAAAGATCAAGATAGATCCCAATAGAATAGAAGCTATACTAAAAATTAATCCCCGTGGGAATTTAAAAGAAGTTCAACCTTTTATTTCACAGATAATTTTTTTAAGGAGATTCATTCTAAATTTAGTTGAACTCTTAAAGAATATTACCAATATGCTAAAAAGGGATAATGACATGAAATGGAACATGGATGCTAGAGAATAATTAATAGTGTAAAGAAAGATTTAACTCAGGCACCTGTGTTAATTAGTGCATATTTTACTAAAGATTTTCTATCTTTTCCATTTTCTTCAGAACACACCATTGTTGCATTTTTTGTATAAAAGAATGATGAGGGACATGAACAACCCATTCCTTTCTTCAACAAAGCTTTGAGAGATGCAACGTTGAAATATGACATTATGGTAAAGCAAGCTTTTGCCCTGGTAAATGCCATAAAATACTTTAGTGTACATATTCTCCATTCACACATCATTGCTTTTGTTCCAAGTGCAATAGTTAAAGATATGTTGACTCAAAATGATCCATATGGGAAAAGGGGTAAGTGGATTGTTGTTATACTAGAATATGATATTGAAATCCGACCCACTAAATTCATCAAAGGTCAAGGGTTAGCAAAATTAATGGCATAATATAACTTACATGTTTTAAATATATTTTTTCTGGAAATATTTAATGAACTAGATGAGTTGGTGACTCCAAGGGTAGCAAAAGCTTTTGCTACCTCTCCCTGGTATGCAGACACTATTTATGTGCTACATAATTTACAAGCTCCTCCTTTTTTAACTAAAACAAAGGCTATATTATTAAACTTAAAGTTTTTAAGTTTTACTAAATTGTTTATTGGAAAATGGAGCAGGTAAAGTCATGCAAGAGTTCCATGAAGGAGACTGTGGTGGACACCTATATTGGAAAACTACTACAAATAAGATTCTACGGGCAGGTTTTTACTGGTCGACCCTATTTTTTGATATCTAAAATAAGGTTACTTCATGCCACAAGTTTCAAATCTTCAAAGGAAAAAAGAAGTTGTTTCCTTTACCCTTGAGGCCTATATCTGTTGAAACTCCTTTCAAACAATGGGGTCTTGACTCTATAGGAGAAATCCACCGTCCCTCATGTGTCCAACATAAGTGGATTTTGACATCCACTGATTACATTACAAAATGGATAGAAGCCATACCTACCAGATAAGCTTTAGATGCAATCATAATAAAGTTCCTAGAAAACAATATCCTTGCTAGATTTGGTTTCAGTAGGAAGATTATTATTGCCAATGTTGCAGCTTTCAGGTCAAAAAAGATGATAGATTTCTGCAATAAATATCAGATAAAATTGGGACATTCTACAGCCTATTACCCTCATGGAAATGGACTGGCATAATCTTGCAATAAAATATTGGTTAACATCATCAAAAAGTTGTTGTAGGACAATAAAAAATCATGGCACATAAAGTTGGTTAATGCATTATGGTCAGACAAGCTTACTACCAAAAAATCAATATGCATGTCTCCATATCAGCTAGTGTATGGGATAGATGCTATTTTTTCAACCTCGTTAAGAATTCTTGTTTTAAAGATGATTCAATATTTGGAGCTGGAACCAAATTATTTACAGAGGAGAATAAACCAGACCATCCATTTGCATCAAACCAGACAAGTAATTCATAACATAAATTAGGTGGTCGAAGATAGCATCAAGAAAACATTTGACCGAAGGACAAAAGCTAATGATTTTCATATTGGTAATTATGTTCTAAAATGGGATTCCATAAGGGAAGAAAAATGAAAGCATGGTAAGTTTGAAAACTTGTGGATGGGACCTTACATTATTGATCCTTACTGAGGTAACAATGCCTTTTTTTCTGAAGAACACAAATTAGACAGAAATACCTAGAGGACTTGTCAATGGCAGGATGCTCAAACATTATGCTTGTTAGGACTAACAAAGTCTTTTATCAAAATAATTGTTGATACCATTTACTTTTGTAGTGTCATGAGTGGGTATCTTATATCTCAAATTTGAATCATGTGGAGAAGGCCCTAAGCTTTGAGACATTTTTCCACCATAACTACAGAAAATAGAAAAAATCAGATGCAGTAAATATTGAAGAGAAGGCCTCAAGGCTACTCGTCTACAGTGTTCTTGACACTTCACCATGAGGTTCCATCCCCAACTGGAGCCACTGTTAGGGTCCTATAATCTATAGGATCAATGATCATTGAGTTTTTGCTTTGAGTATTTTAGATTGTAGATAATATAGCTTTCTGCAAATGATTTATAAAAAAAATGATAGAAAGATGAGAATAAAAAATGAAAAGAGTGTATAAATACAAAAATAAAATTAAAGAAAAAGAAAAGAAATGATAAATGAACCCCATAAAAAATGAATAGTTCAAGTGCCACCACTAGCATTTTTTCTTTGTAAAAGAATAAATAGATGAAATTGTGTGCATCTTGTTCAAAATGCCACAATCCCTTTCTGCTTCAGACATACAATTTAATCATGTTCAAGATGCTTTCAATTTATGTCAATCAGGTTAGAGTGAATAACTTAACCAAACAGTTTAATCTTGGTTAAGATTGTATAAGTAGAAATACGTGAATAAGGTTAATCCAAGTGTTTAATATGGTTTAATTTAGCTGATTAGATTAGTACAGTGTTTGAAACAGACAACCTTTATCTCTTAGAATAAAAATTGAAGGGATTTGCAAGCTCAATGCACCCACATTTCCTTTCAAAATAGCATTAGAATAGGGAAAGGAACATTTTTTATGCAATATGTCTCAAGTAGTCCTTATCCAAAATTTTCACTTTGTGTTATGTATTATGTGCTGAAATATTTGGCAGGCCCTCGCGTCTTAAATCCCCCTACAATTCACCACCACCCAATTACTCCTCGACTACATCCAATGACCCACTACATTTTTCAGACCCCCCTGAAGCAACAAGGTTTAATGATGAGGGGTGTGGTCTGAAAAGCAGCGTACTGCCCCTCGACGTAGTGCCCTTAGGTGAGTTCAGACCCCCCCTCCATAAACCCTATACCACAGTACCCCCCCTCGAAAAATGGTATTTCCTTCCCACCTAACACGTATTCCCACCTAATGTGCATTCTCACCAATGGTAGCCTTCACATCCTATCACAACCGCCACTCCCATCACACCACCTCACCCTATATCCCATCACTCTCGCCAATGATCCCACTCAACATATCCGACAATCCCCAGCAACCACATCTAAGACTGTTTAAACCTCCATTAATCACCTATCTATTTTCCCACACTATTACAGGGAGTTTAATGCCCCAAACATACTGTTAATGTAACAGTTAAGGCCCAATCACAACAAATAAATAGGACATTCAACACCCCAATTACACCTTTCTTTCCCTATTCATTCAATATTTTTCCCGTCCTCTATGTTGTTACCTTTTTACGGCATTCCTACTGCCTATCATTGATTAATTGACAAAGGCCTGCTACTCTGAATTTCAGTTATTATCTGACACATAATGACTTCCCCTTACTACAGTCTTCAATTTCCCAGCTTGTGATCACCATGGCACCAAAAAATATTGTTGTGATCAATCCAATGCTTACTCGCCCTATTGATTTAGACCATATCCCACTTGTAGACGAAGATTATAAAAACACTTAAATAGAATACAAATTCGACTTGTTTAAATTGTGTTGTTGGCTCTGAGATAACTTCCATGACCGATTCGATGAGATACATCTATGGAAATCTAGACTCCCTCTATTTTCTGTTCCTCAATCCTATCATTTTCTTGAATTTTTCCTGAGATGCCAAGCCTCTTACCTTCCAAGAAAAAGAACAATTATCTCCCCAAATGGTGAAATTATTTTCATCATCACAACTGACAAAATTAATCAAATTCTGCAAGTTCCCCACTATTATTCCCTTTCCCCTTTCTCCATTAAAGCTCTTAGATAAATCTACCAGAAGTTAACTTTTCCCTAGAGAGCAACCATCTTTGAGATCTTCCTCCCTGAAGACTCTAAGCTCCATAAGAAAAACCCCTTGTATCATTCTCTTATTTTCCATCAAAGAATAAAACAAATTATTTATGTTTTGTCTTCCATTCTTGGTTACTACTCAGATGAATGGGTAGATGAGCCTATTCTAGGCTTTCTATCCACCCTTTCTTCAGAATAAGGACCATGAGTCACCTTTAACTATTGTCACTTCTATTTTTCCAAGCAGATAAGTTTCCATCCTCAGTACAAAAATTAGATCCATGAGGAGAGCTCCTGTTAGTTGTTTTCTAGACTTCCTTAGTCATAAAACAATCACAGGATTACATCTTTTCAAAGTTTATAGATCAGTTTGTATATCTAGCCACTTGTGTGTTAAGTGGCCAACAGGTTCCAAGGATCAATGAAGAAATTCAGAAGGTTTTGCAGCTCACTGAATAGGTTAAAATAGGGGATTGGTATCTTTTCCAATCATTTACAGAGGTTAGAGTGTATGGTTTAGTGATGCCACCATACAAACTGCCCAAACATGTGCCCATGAGGATATTTGTTTTGAATATATCAAACAGATAATTCATTCTAATAATATTCATTTTGTGGCAGCCAAAAGGAAATCCCAGTTCAGGATCAAGACACAAGTTTTACCTTTTATTTGTAATAGTAGAGCATCCGTAGAGGAAGAAAACCTCCTCCTGATACAAGTGAACTTTCCTCTCAGCTTTGCTTGGTCTTATGACCCCTTTGTGGTAGTTTCTATTTTGAGAGTAGAATAAGAAACTACACCAAATGTGCACACATAAAGGCTTCACATTGAAAAGTATATGAACCAACAAACTTGGGTGGAAAACACATTGTAGGAGGCCGAGGAGCAGATACTTTCAAGGAAAGCTTCAGAGACTCCAATACCCAAAGAGAAAATAGATAAGAGAGCAAGAGAGGATGATTCTCTAGTCACTAAAGTCTCAGCAAAGGAATTTAGAATATACGCTAAGAAGCTCAAAACAGGTTCCGGTTCTAAAATAGAATTTCCATCACTGGAGGATACATAAGGCACTATTGTGCTCTCAATATTGAACACTTTCTAGCTAGACAGTGGAACTAAAAAATCTCCATCATCTTCCTCAGTTACAAAGGATATTCTAGCTATTATCCCTCAAACACCTGAAACTTCTACAGAGCAAAGAGAGTTGCACATTTTTCAAAGACACAAGGAAATCAAGAAAAGGAATGAGGCCATTCATGACAAGATATTAGCTCAATTCAGAAAGAAATCCTTCTCCATCCAGCACCGACTCATTTCAACATATGATACAGAGAAGGGAAGAATGCATATGGAATTCTTGGAGGCCTAGGTCCCTCAACCAAATACAGCAACAAAATTCAAACATACCACTTTTGAATTTGAGTCAAAGGATGTGCATCCATTAGATCAAATAGATATGCACAGACAAGCAAGGGAGATGGTATATTCGAATTTCATGCAAACTGCTATCACTGCCTCAAAACTACAACTCACTCTAAACAATGTGTAGTCTCAACACAAATTGGAGAAAGTCTACTCATTGACCAAAGATACTAGAATCAAATACTTGGAGGATATGGTAGTCAAATCAGGCCTTGATCCAGAAAATGCAAAAGCTACGGAAGAAAAAATCAAAAATAAGAATGTTGATATTGTAGCATTAGAAAAGAAATTGAAGCTGCCAATGATAGAAGACCCCCAATCTAAATAACTTGGAGAGATAGAGTCACAAAAGGAATAAATGCTAAAGTTTCCTATGGAGCAAAGTGACCAAATCAAAATAAAGGAAGCTGAAATGGACAAGCATATAAAGGAAAAGGAACATAATGCACAGCGTATTGTTGTTCCTCTTGATGTAGTTCCATTTGCATCTCTATTATAGGCAGGCGTCCCTACAATAAATACTACAGCTAGATAATCATCCTCAATAGTGATTTCCACTTATGTGGTGGATGAATCAGTTAAATGGGCTCAATCTATGGAAAATATGACTATAATGGGAGAAGTGCTGAAGAAACTGAAGTAGGAGATAAAAGTTTTGCAGGAGAAGAGTACAAGGTATGAAAATTCCTACTTGATAGAAACATAGAAAACTCAGACCTTGTCCCAAAGATTGTAGAAAATGGAAGAAGGTTGTGCCATGGGAAAAACATTGGCACAGGTGAAAGAAAATATCTAGAAAAAAATTAATGAAGACATGGGAGAAATTTGGCCTTCCATCCAAATCATTTTTGAACAAAAGGAACCTTTTGGAAGGTTGACTGAAGCCATTGAGCAAGCTAGAAAGCAGCTAGGAGATAAACCAAATGAAGCCACTGAGATGATTAAATTTTTGAACTCTAAGAAAAATAAATAGTTAGAAGAATTAGATATTGAAGATAAAATTGAAACCATTTTGGAAGTTAGAAAGGTGTTGACTAAAAGGAACCTGATGAGACATCTTGAAGAGAAAGGGAAAAACATAAACATATGCATACAAAAATTATTTGCCAAGTTGGAGCCTCTCTAAAATAAGGGGCTTCTAAACCTACTAGTTATTAATGGAAAACTAAGTACATGGTCATATTACAATGCACAAATTATGAATAAGGTGAGAGACAACTTGAAAGTTACAACTGAAAGACTCAGCATGATAGGAAGAGAGTTTCTAGAAGCACTATCGTTTTATGTTGACATCCAGTATGCAATTCCAAATTTGTTCATCCCTCGGTCAACATTTTCCAGCTATGTATAAGTTGATGAAGTGTACAAACAAGTAATGAAGATGAATATCCCAAGTGAACAACGCTGGGATAAACTCTGTGAATTTTTAGACTAAATGGTAAATTCAGCAACACAGCTCAACATTACAACACATCCAATTTTTCAGCACCAAACAACCAGCTGTTCCTTTATTGCAGTGCCACCACTTTATACAATCCAATTTTCCTCATTTTATTGTAATAAGTTAGCTTAATGCAGTCGTATGATTTTGTAGATACATCCTCATCATCGTGAAAGGATATTTTTTGTAATTTACTTATAAATACTTCAATTGTTGAAGTAGTATGAGTTGGTTTTTGTACGAAGAAACACTATTGTATACCTTTTGCTGAAACATCAGCTGATTTTCCAAAGTAATACAAAGGCTCTTTCACAGGATTCATGTGTCAAATTTGTGGGGAAGTACATCTATCTATTATGTGTGTTTATATGTTTTTGTTTCTAGCATATTATTATTTTCTAAAAATCTAAATTATTCAATAGGTAAATAAAGGGCAAAATTTGTTTGAATCTACACTTTACACCCAGCTACGGATAACTTCAATGTTTTCTTCTGATCTTTAAATATATAATTCAGGTAACAATGCTCTATGTTTTAAAGTGAACCTTATTTTGTTCTTCTTCTCCATTTCGCAAAATTTAAAGGATCCAGTCGTTTTGGCTACCTTTCCTTGTGAGATCTATCTGTAGATACTCTAGTTAATCAGTATTTTATGTATCAAAATCCATTACCCAATGGAAATCTAAGTTATCAACCAACCATTCAAATACAAACAAACCCCGAACTTCATAGCTAGCCTAATATTCGATCCAACAAAGTTAAATCTTACAAAGAGAGCCCTCTCTGAAGCTGGCAAGGCTAGATCCCAGATTCCAAAGTTGGTTTGTGGTTACCTTGGTGATTTTTTTTCCAACCTTGGAAAATTGTTGACTGCTATCAACATCCAAAAATTATCTTGAAGAACAAAAGGAAAGATAATAAGAAGAACAATGTCATGGAAACTCATTTTAGCAACCAAGTTGAAAGTAGATTGAATATGGATGATAATATTATATGGAAATCAATGTAGAAAGTGGTGAATCTAAGTAGATTTCAATAATAGGAGGATAAAGAAATTAATTAACCCTTCCATCTAAAGATATAGGTCAAGCATATAAATATTGATGCTCTATTCACCTCACGATCACTCACGAATCTCATTGCATTAGAGAAAGTAAGAAAAATTCAATTAGAAGTTTGTTATCATATAAGCCCATATACATTAGGATGGGTAATTAAGGATGAAAATATAATGGTAACCAAATAGTGCAAAACTAGATTTGCCACGAGTGATGATTTTATTGATAAAGTAGAATTAGACGTTAGAGAAATTTTGAGGTAAAAAATGGACCTAAAAAAATTGTACAACAAAAATAAACTTTATAGAAACAAATAGGATTTAATATGATAATGTCAAACATAGGGGGTGATTCAACATTTCAGAGTAAAAAAAAAAAAAAAAAAAAACTACCTTTTGAACTTGTCTTTTCAACTTATCTCCCTACAATTTCACTCAAATTTCAAGTGGGAGCACTCACTGGATGAAAAATTTAATTTATCATCTGAGGAGTACCCATGTTGCATACTTTAGATGCACCCTACTACATGAAAAAGGTGAAATACACGAACGGGATTTCCATAACACATTTTCATGTATTTCACATTTTTCTTGTTGTAGGGTCCATCGAGAGTATCCAAGATGGGTATTACTTGGATGAAAATTTCAATTCCACATCCAATGAGTGTTCCCACTCAAAATTTTAGTAAAATCATAAGGAGATAAGTTGAAAATATGCGTTGAAAAAACATTTTTTCTTGTTTTCCCTTCAAAACTTGATGAGGTAATCTAATCATATTTTATTATTTCCACTGTTATTTTATCATATTCCTTATGAGAACTATTTTAGACCTCAAAATTTCTCTAATGTCTAGTTCCTTTTGATGTATGTGGATTCGTGATTGGAAGTCCCTACATGTACATATAAGACTCAATCTTCATTCAAATAGCCAACCAGTACTACCTCATTAAGGAAATCCTTCACCATCAATGTGCCAAAGTGCGAGTCTGAAATTTCGTTAGTAAGCTCCAACCAAGACAGCAGACCAATCAGTTCTAGAAATAAGTATTTTCTACTCCTTTTAAGAGAAAATTAATATATAAAAGATTTGATAAGAGCAAAGGAATCCTTGGAGGGGCGTACTAGGAAACAATTATATTAATTATAAGAGTTTCTTCTAGCATACATGGATGTTTTGTAGGAACCTAAAGGGATACCACCTAAGAGGTAAGTGGAGCATGAGATTCGACTATTGTCAGACTCCCCATTTCCAAACATTATGTCATATAGGAAATCTATTATAGAAGCGAGCTGAAGCAACTATTACTATAGCTACTAGACCATGGTGTCATTTGAAGGAGTACATCACCATGTGGGACACCCATTATCATTGTGCCAAAGAAGGATGGGAATTGGAATATGTGTATAGATTATAAGTTGTTACAAAAATTACTCAGAAGAAGAGGTCCCCCACCGCTAGGGTAGATGATCTGTTGGATACATTGCAACAAGAAAAATTCTTCACCAAGCTTGACACAAAGTCTAGATATCACTAGTATTGATTCTAAGAAGATGATACCTAGAAGACCACCTTTAAAATCATTGAAGGTTTGTATGAGTGGCGAATAATATTGTTTGTCCTATTCAATGCACTGACTATATTTATGACGCTAATGAATGATATAATAAATTATTTTATAGATACATTTGTTATTGTCTATTTAAATGATATACTGGTGTACACATCTACCTAGGAGGAGCACATATTACATTTTAAATATGTTTTATATACATTAGAGAAACACAAACTACTCGAAAATCTATCAAAAATGTTAAGTTTTGCATAGAATTAGTTGATGTATCTAGGATATGTGATAAGTGGAGGATAGCTTAAGATAGATCCTACCAAGATGTAGGCCATCATGAAGTGGGAATTTCCTACACTAGCTTCTAAGGTCGAGAGTTCTATTGGGGTAACACAATACATGAGGAAATTTATTTCATCATTTTAAATACAAGAACCACTCCACGCATTAAAAATGTGTTGCAAGAGTTTCTAGTGGGGAAAGGATCAGCTGAGGGTCTGTGAAGAGATAAAGAAAATGATTAGTTAAGAACCAATTTTTTCATTATTATACTTGTAACAAGCATTCGAAGTGGTGACATATGTGATTTGGTATGCTATGTGAGTTGTCTTGATGCAAGGAGGAACAATTGTGTTCTACCATTCTAAAGTATTTCATTTGGAGGTTCTTAACTACCCTACCTACAAAAAGAAATTATATCTCCTAGTGAAATATTTGAAGAAGAAGAAAAAAGTATATGATGGGAAAGGAGATAATAATCCACACAGATCACCAACCACTACAGTACCTATAGTCCCAATGTAAGTTATGGTAGACAAAGCATTACAGGCAGATGGGGTTTATATAGTATTTCCATTTAGTGATAAAATATAAGAAGGGTATCAAAAGAAAGTTACTCGATATGATTTCAAATCCACCCACATCATAGACCGTGACTTTGGGATATCTAAGGCACATGGAGCGATTCACCCATGATGCATATGGAGAAGCATATTTAAAGGATGAATAGTCCAAGGAGGTGTTTCAATAGTTACAAAGCCAAATTCATGTGCACGGTGATCAGAACATAGTTGACTTCCATCTCTAGGAAGGGGTACTCTATAGGCTAAATAAGTTATGTGTTCGTAAAGGTGAGCAACTACAACTAATTAAAGAGCTTGACAACTAAAGGGTCACATGGAACTTTGATGTAGAAAAGATAGTGGCCAACTTGGAATGGTATGTGTATTGGCTAAAGTTGTCAAAACATGTAGCTAGATTTACAGGTGGATGCATGCTTTATTGTTCTAGAAAGCCTAGTAATCGGAAATAGTATCTTTACCATACCTTACCTATATCAAATAATTCTTGGGAAATAACTTCCATGGAATTTGTGGGAGGATTACTAATAACTATAAAGGGACATTGCTAATTGTTTATTGTAGTCGGTATGTTCAATAAGATGTATGTTATGATGCTCTATAAAAATATTATTAGTGAGCACGATGTAACAAACTTATTATTTGTGCATGTTTGGTGCACTTTTGAATACCAAGAAGCATCTTTTCAGACATGGAAACTCTATTTCTCAATGCATTTTGGAATACTTTATGGGATATTATGGACACAAAGTTAAAGTTATATAAAGAATTCCATCCATAGATATATGTGAGAACACAGGTAGTCAATATGACATTGGTGCAACTTATGAGGGGTTATAATCAAAAGCACTCAAATACTTGCAATGAAAATATGGCTATATATGACACTCTTATAACAAATCAGTCCACAGTTATATTGGTATGTACCCATTATAAATATGCTTTGGTTATCTATTTAGGATATCACATATGGATAGCAAGGAGGACTGAGAGAGGATCTTATAGGTGATGCCTAAAACGAAATAAAAATTGTTGTGAAGATCAGGTAAATCTATATTTAGTTACATGAGAGCCTAAAGCAAACATGGGAAAATATCAGGCCAAGAATGATTAACATAGAATGAAGAATTCAGTCAAGGTGGAAGATGGAGTATGGTTACATTTGAACAATGAGAGGTCACATTGTCCTAGAATAAAAATAAATTCTCTACGATATTATGCTTTTGAGATGCTAAAAAAGGTGGGAGTTAACACCTATATACTAATTCTACCCCCATACATGCACATTTATGTAGTCGTGAATGTAGAGAATCTCAAACATTATGAGTCTTCCATGTTATACCAAGAAGAGGAACAAGTGCTCCCTTATTGAAAGGATTGGGCACCATATGCTGAGGCATAGTTGTCAAGGCATACAATTCTATGGAAGAGGTCCAAAAATACAAGAACGAGATAGCATGACATTTGTGAGAATGAGCTTGATGGATTGGTTCAAGAAAATTCTAAATGGTACACTCGAGAAAAGGTTCATAAAAAATATCCTAACCTTGTTTAGTAGAATATTTTTGGGACAAAAAGTCTCAAAAAATGGGGAGCTGTGATTTAGATATGATCATTATATACTTTTGATCCATCTCAATGCTTTTAGTCTGGAAAGAGTTGAGGAATCAACTCATAAGGCCATTTTTATTTGTGAGACGAAGTTTGGAAAACTCGGCTCTGAAACCTTCCAAGAGCCACTTGATGCAATACATGACATTTATTGGGGGTAAAACCTATTTTCTTAAGAAATGTACTCCTTTTTATTATTCTACATACAAAGATATTTTCAATAACCTAATAATCACTTCAATTAGAATCTGTATGCATAGGTTATGCCACTCAAAACTTCATCTTGTTGTTTTGACCACCATAATTCAAGAAGATGTCATGTAAACCATTATTATTCATGGAAAAGGGGATAGCCACATGATAATGATGAATAACAATATATAAATGTCCATATTGTAACTATAGTTAAGAATTCAAAGAGTCAAATCTAAGCACTAGCTGGCTATCAGGTTTTGTTATAATGAGGCCACTATGAGGAAAAGGTGTTTCATTCTATTTGAGTGCATGTTGTTCCAGAGATGACAAAAGTATTTGAGAGTTGATAAGGGGGGAGAAAGCATAAAGGATTTTTGCATTGTAGCAACTTGTGAGCCACAAGCCTCATTTATTTTTACTTGCATCCATTTTCCATTCAAAGGAAGAGAACAAAGCAACCTCATCTTCCAACTGATTTTTTCTCCCCAAAGGATTTTCTATGGTATATCTTATGTTCTTGTCTTGTTGGATGATTGTATTTTTTTCTATTTTCTATTTTCCACAATTTACATATTGCATGCATGAAATTGTAACTTAATCGATATAAAAGTATAAGTAAAAATAATCCACATAGTATATATTTTGGATTTTTAAGTATATTTGTATGAGATTTGTTGTGATGAACTATCTAGTAGAATATCCATGGAACTTTTCTTATCACTTTATAAACAAGATCAACTTCACCATTGTAGGGAAAAATGGTGGTAGAAATTGATTTGTTCTTCTCTTAAATGAGCTAGTTCACTTGTATGGGAGCTAGGCAATAGCATCCGGCCATCACCAACCTACTTTTCATCAAAAATAAGCCAATATCGAAAAATTAGAATATGATGAAAACAACATGATACTAGTCTGAGAGTATCCAAAGGAACAATCAAACTTAGGGAAAATTTCAAGAACCACCCTAGATTTATATGTATAATAAATGGGCTATTCCCCATGACACATAAGAAAAATTGGAGGTGATTTTATCAATAATATAATATGTATATATAATTTTTTTGGCGAATCTCTCACCAGATTATATTATATTGTACAATGATGGAGAATCTTTCACTGAATTATAAAATCTTGTAAGATCTTAGCAAATCTTTTACTGAATAATAAAACATTGTGAAGTCTTGGTGAATGTTTTGTTAAAGTATGAAACCATATATGATAATAAGAAAACATATTCATTAAACTGTAATATACTAACATACATGTTTGGAAAAAGAAACACAATTTTCTCTTCGTACAAACAATGTTTCATGTTTCAGTGGTCATGTTTTTCAAGGTTCTTACAATACACTCTCTCATATCCTTCTATTAGTTTTGATAATATTCCACAACAAAGTTCTTGTAGGTGTTGATATTGACAACGATTTCTGTCAAGGTAGGAGAGATTAATCTTTTCTCTACAACTTTTCTCAAGCTACCACTTTTTTCAAGTTATCGAATTTCTTTCTTATTCCATAGACTCCAACTGCAAGATAAAAAAACACATCAAATTTGTTCACCCCAACACACCAACAAGTAGCAAGCCCCAACTATATTATATAAGAAAGTATTAGGTATCCCAAGGGCTTGAAGGGATCTAATTGAAAGAAGTGACCATTGTGAGAATCCTTCCAATCAATATATGAATATATAAATGTAGATTTATTTTTATTTTAATTGGAAATCTTCAATTAAATAATAAAATTTAACTACGCCTCTCCCAATCTAAATTTATTATTAGCATAATTCACTACCCTCATAGGTCTCACATTTTTTAACAACGTTGTAACATGTAGATTAATTTCCTTTTTGGTGAACAATCTCCACCTTTTAGGAAAATATGGTTTAGTGGCTCCAACCCCTACAGATCATTTGGACAAACTAAGAATAACACAGAAGATGAAAGGTTATACAAACCAACTTATTTTTCAAACAAGTAATCCAACATCAGTACCTAAAATTTTTCATGAAGATATCATATTGAGAATGTTTGAAAAATGGTGAGAAATCTCCTGCAAGGGTGATGCGGAAAGAGTGATAAGGTTTCATTGTTTTGAATTTTTTTTTGTTAAATTTGTCCCTCTGAGCACTTTGTAGACCCAGAATTAAGATGGATCTAAGATGATAGAATTTCCCCCTTAAATATTCTATGCTCACATGAATAACATGGCATTACCATGGGTCAATACCATAGGTTATCATAAACCGGGAGCTTAAAAATTACTATTAGTAATTTATAAAAATTAATAAAATTAATAATTGATTTTTATTTTATTTTTTATTTTAACCAAGTTAAAATGTTTAACATACATTAAATTACAACATCCATTTTTACTCTTGATCCACCAAGCCCCGAGAGGGATGATATTTGATACCTCTCAGGGCTTAGTATATCCAAAGTAAAGATGGATCTATGCTAGTCTAATTCCCACATTTAAATAGGCTACATTCCAGGTGAATACCATGCATCAATACCATGTGCCATTTTTATTTTTATTAACACTAATATTAGGGTTAATAATTTTTTTTTCATGGTATCAATAATAATCTAGCCCATGGTATTTGGCCCATAGTATTTTGCCCATATGTTTCACCTAAATATAATGCATTTTTTGAGTGTTCGTAAATATAAGGTGACTTATCCCCAGATGCGGGTGGCACTACAGCTCTTAATGCTCACCATGCAGCATATTAAAGCCTGGTACTACCAGCTGCAGAGCAGTGTGGCTTCCCAAGACTTCACCTTGCGCGAGCGGGAGGGAGGTTTTAAGGCTGGATCTGGTAGGAGATTTACATTAATGGCTCTTGTTGTTCAATGCAACATTCTCTCTGTTATAATCATGTCGATCCTTGGTGTCTTCCTCACACCTTGCACTCAGTCTCATGGCAACGGAACCTGGTTAGCGGGGGTAGATGGTGACGGGCTGATTCTTGCTCACAGACGTGAGCTCCAGTCTAACTTTTTCAAGGGTAAGCTCTCCTCTGTTCTGGACTTAACCATTGGTTGTATCGTGCCTTCGTCTTGGGTGTTTTCTGTGCATTCAGTTTGGTATCTCTGTCGTTTCAACCAACCCTGTTTTGTAGTCTCTAGTTTCTATAATCTCTCTGCGCCCTACCCTTCGTCAGTCATAATGGTTCGTTCGTGTAAAAGACATCGCTCTGGGGGGCATCGTGACAGTGGCTTACATTCATCTGCTGGTCACTCTGTGAAACCTGAGCAAGCGCCCATCAATCCTCCCCCCACCCATGAGGTTGTGCCACCTTTGAGCTCTGGGTGCAAGCCAGTTCCGAACAGTGCTTTCCAAACCACGCACTTTAAATTTCAAAGCAATTTGAACATGCCTCTTATTACTGCTCACATCACCATTATCCTCTCGGAAGAGGAAAATCAAGTCTCCCCTCTGGATTGCATTTCTCCTGATCCTTCCCAAAGTAGTGAGCATTCCATGGATAAAGATAGCCCGGAGAATTGGAAAAGTGAGAAGTCTGGTCAGGAGGAATTTCTTAAAAGTATTGCGCCCCTTGAAGACATAGGCCCTACTATTGAGGAAGGGAATCATGGTGAAGCAAGTCACTCCATGGAAATCCCTGTCAGCGAAATGGATGGAAATGAGAGTCTGAGGAGCGGCAATGCGTGTCTGGTTGAAGAAAAGAATCATGGCAAGGTTAAGGAAGGGTAGCGCCACTTGGGACCGCTTTTTCCTTTCTGTTTTGGCTACTGCTCAGATAACCACCTACAGGCATCCTCGCTCACAGTCAGGATTCAGCACTCATGACCTATTGTTTTCGACTTCCCGCTGGGGAATTAGTGATACACTTACTGCTGGTTTGCACTGATTTCACGCTTCTGTTGCCAATGTCTCCTTCTCAGCTAAACATGTCACTCTCTATGTTCTATATCTGGTTTTTTGCTATATGTAACTGGTCTCCCCAACTTCTTTTTGTAAGGGGGCATTTCTACTGTGTTGAGTGTCCTCAAGCTATGATTTCTGAGGCCTCAACTCTATGTAAAATTATTCTTCTTTTCAATTAATAGAATTTAGTATTTGCAGAGAAAAAAATATATATAAGGTGACTTATGGAGTAAATATAAAAAAAAAAATTATTTGTTTACCATATCTGTCGTTTATTTATATTTCTATTAATTTACCATACCTCTTTTAAAAATATGGTATTTGGCCCATAGGATTCACTTAAATAAAACCTCTTTTTTAACCCTTCATAAATAGAAAGAGGGTTATGGACTAAATATAAAAAGAGGTTGTATTTATTTACCATACGTCTAGTTTATTTATATTTTTATTTATTTACCATACCTTTTGAGTAAGTATAAAAGGAGGTTTTATTTATTTACCATACCTCCACTTTATTTATATTTTTATTTGTTTACACCCTTTCATCATGGAAAATTTTAGGGGCGAATGTTTGCCCTTTGGCAAAATTAAGGGGTTTTAAATTTTTAGTGGTCGAATATTTTGTATCATAGTACATTTTTACAAATCACGTCAAATAGCCCACCTTATTTTAAGGGAGAGGGTAAAAAAGGTAAATTTAGCCCTTGAAATTAGGAGTTACAACCTTCCATTCACCCTAATTTTCAATAATAGGTTTTATTTAAGTGAATCCTATGGGCCAAATATCATATTTATAAAAGTGGTATGGTAAATTAATAAAAATATAAGTAAATGAAAGGTATGGTAAATAATAAAACATTTTTTTATATTTACTCCATAAGTCACCTTATATACATGCAAGCCTAGAGTTGTTGTCTCAAAAGAGAAATAATAAACTCCACAAAAATTTCATTTTATGAGTGTTTAAAACTTTATGAAGATATCAATTTGCATAAACTTCTATAATAATTTTCTTGTAAAAGTTAAGCTATTACCTTAGGACAACATCTAAACATGACCTCTCAAATTATGAACAAATTTCTAAGTTTTCTTTTTATGTAAACCATCCTTTTAATATGATACACAATAGCTCATTATCAAAATATTGACCGAAAATATTATAAAAAAAAAAAAAAACTTTCATCAAAACATGTAAACTACATATAAATACAGTTTCTTAATCATAAACAAGGGAAGCTACGAGGGAGCAAGTCCCTGCATTGAGTGGGGTAGTTATGGACTCGGAGCGAGCAGTTTAATGCCCAATGAGAGAGCAAGGTTGTGTTTGAGATAGATACCTGAAAACTAACCTACATGTTTTCAACAGATCCATGTAAAATTGAAAATTGAAATTGACTACAGGTGAATGTTTTAACGAATATGTTTGTTGTAAGTTGAATTGTTGATGTTTCCAACAGATCCATGTAAAACTGAAAATTGAAATTGACTACAGGTGAATGTTTCAGTGAATATGTTTGTTGTAAGTCGAATTATTGTTGGATACCAAGAAAAGAAGGAAAAGTTGGGTGGTACTTTAACTAATTGCTAATAAATTCCTCTTCAGTCCTTGATGAACTACCCTCCCTTGTCAAAATGGGAGGTTGAGATGAGTCGCATTGAGTTCTTGAGTTTGGATGACATGCCAATCATCACAATCCTGGTTGTACTGCTCCCCTGTTCCTACCGAAAGGGGTGATATGTCCGGCTGTAGAAAAGAATGTTGGTTGGGATGCAACTGTTGAGAATCAGGTGAGGGCCTTACTTGATCTGACTCCTTATTACATTTATTACACATCTTAATGACTTTATTACATGAGCCTTATTGCCCAGTTATCTGATCAATAAGTTAACAATGGTCATTACTATCTATTAGGACGAAATCCCATTGGAGATTCTTGGACACTCTAGTTGCAGTTTTGATAGTTTGTTTATGAGGACGATATCACAAATGAATTCTTAATATACAGCTGTGGATATTTACATTATCTTTTGTTGTCGTTGTTGCTTTGCAGAATGATTCGAAAGAGCAGAAGCGTTGTGCACAGGTCCATCCTTCACAAATCATTTTCATTTCCCACAAGAGTTCAAATAGCTCCAGTGGGGGAGTTTTGATGTAAGTTAACATCTTTTGATTACAATGAAAATATGTTTTGATATTCTTAACATGCTTCTCATCCCTTTGTTAGCTGGTTTCTGAACATACTCATGTTATAATTGCATGGCTTCCTTTGGATGAAGGCCTTTGGATCTATGTGATGATACCCCATCAAATTCAGAGATAGTTACCAATCCTTATCAGTTACATTCTCCACATGCTAGTGGCCTAGCAATGGCCAACATTCTAGGAGCATCTTCAGGGATACAGCCTATGTCAGTTGGACTTACTCTGTTGCAGTGGACGAACTGTGTGCAGTTGGGTTGTGGTTTGGTAGCTTCATCAGTAGGTTCTAACATTGAAGCCACTGCAAGGTAATGTATCATTATGTGCCTAATATGGCTAGATTTAATTGCTTTCATACATTCTGGATGCACACTTTTTTTTGCTTTGTTTTGTGGTAGGGATGTGTAGAGATTTGCTTCATGAATGTCCCTCTCTGTCTTCATTGATGAGCAACAACAACAGTTGCAACATTATAATTGACTAGTGGCAGGAAGAAGCCTACAGCCATCTGCTCTCACTGTTTCTGCTGGTTTTCCAATTATTCGGTTACCTAATTGAAATGATTGTGCAGTGCCAACCACAAGAAATGGCACTGGAATGATGTGTGGACTTGGTAGAGGAATGGCATTGCCAAGGCCAGGATTTATAACTACAATTTCTGGTGGGCGCAATGTTTTTACCATTTAGCAATAACTTAAGCAGATAATACCTTTAAGGCTAAAGTGGAATCTGTAAGTGCCGCTCTCTTTGATATCTCTAGAACTTGCCTTCCATTTATGTAGGTTGAAGTTTAATATTGTAGGCAGACTTGTGATAATTCACAATTGTTTTTGTGTATGCTTGGGTTTACGGACCAGTAAAGAGCAGCGGAAAATGCTTATGCAAGAGCTTCCACTTCAGGCCAGCCAGAATAATGGTCAGACAGCCTCTTCATTCAATGGCGTGAACACTGCCTACTCTAATCAGATGGTTTCTTCAACAAATCAGAGTTTTTCTGGTCAACATCATCTTCAGAAGCCTCAGCAGCAGCAAGGGCATAGTAACCAGCAGTATCCTCAACCTCAAAATCAAAACCAAAGTCAAACCTATGTGCATATAGTTCGCCAACTACATCAACAGCACCACCAATAGCATCAATAGCAACAACAGCAACAGAACAGGTATCTTCAATCACAACAGCAATTTCCTGCAAGCAGTTCTCAGTTATCTCCATTGACACAGTCACAGCCATATCCTCTTTCAACTATGTATAAAGCATTGCTCCTCGAATATTTATCATGTTACAGATTATAATTTATGCCCCATCTTGCATATGTGAAGCTATCTGAAATGCATTTCTATTTGTTGCATGTATATGAATGGATCCCATACCTAAAGTACTGCAATCGACTGTAGTGTAGGGAATAGGCCACAAAGCCAAAATCAATATCTATCTACTACTACATAAACAACCTCTTGTACTCCAGTCAATGTTTTGGCATTGACAACGAAGGCATGTACAAATTTATATAAACAAAGTCAAGGATTCACTGAATATCTTAGACATATTATAAGACTAGACCAAGGCACGAGATATATTTGCCAAAATTAATTCAGTGTGGAAGACAAGGATTCTATGGGTATTGATTAGCCGATAATAGAAGAGAAGCTAAATTAGACCAAATCTTGGCTGCTAGTAATTTCCAAACAACTCAAAAGAGAAATATTTGTTTGATACCATAGAACTGCAGGCTTGAGATTAAAAAAATTCAAAAATTTATGTGTTTGACACAAGTCAGGCTATGATTATGTGGTGAAACATAACTGATTTGACCCAACTTCTACAAAATTCAGTAGCCATATTTTATCAACGAGTTACTGAAATGCATAATTTCATCAATGGTCCAATCTTTGTATTTAATGGGAATTAGGTTCCTATGTGGGTGTTGAAAAAACACAGATGAAAATTATCTAAACTCTGACATCATTTTGAAAACCATTCCAATCAAAATGCAGAATGCTACAACTAGAAGTTACCCTTCTAAGTCCAACAAAAGTTGGCAAATGTTTTCTTGCAAACAAAATATTAAACTGCAATGTAAAGAGAAGTGTAAAGTTTAAACATTCTGCGATCCTTATTCAAAACCATTATTTTATTTTTGCGAATTCATTCCCAAAAGGAGATTCAATTTCAAACAAATCAACAAATTCTGAGATGGATCAAAAATTGGTAATTATAGTTCTAGCAAGAAACTCAAACAAGGTTTCTGTTTAGGCTGTGGCGTAGTGCCAAGTTGGAGTGTACCAAGGTTCAAAACTACATGTGCACATGTGCTAGCCATTTTCATAGAGAATAAAACAATATGATATTTGAACTAACACCAGATGCAAGTCCCACTACATCGACAGCCCATGGGTGCAGTGTAATCAATGGACAAAAACCATATAAATGTCATGGGTGATTTTGATAAATCAGATACCCATATCATCTATTTCATAAAAACATAAAGTCTAAAAGAAAGTATATTTATCTATCTAAATGTGAAGTTAATTTTCCTTTATTACCAAGACACAGTGTCATTACAATTTACAACAATAGATATTTACCCTTAAGCATGAAGAACAACCTAGCTTAGCCTGTATATAGCCAGCTGCAAGAACAGTGTTACT
This sequence comes from Pinus tabuliformis, assembly GCA_031772625.1. Lineage (NCBI taxonomy): Eukaryota > Viridiplantae > Streptophyta > Pinopsida > Pinales > Pinaceae > Pinus > Pinus tabuliformis. The sequence continues at coordinate 776,678,023 of CM062812.1, read as the reverse complement.
CAGTAGCATGCACAAGGACCTAGATTATCTTATATATGGCCAGCAGGAAGAATGTTGCTGTCATTATTGAGGATGGAGCTCTAGAATTGTGTTATGCAAATTCTCCACTTTATTAGACCACAAGCTCATGCCTCCATCTATCTACAAAAGAATACTAGTCTACGGAAATTCTCCACTTTATTAGAACACTAAAACATGTAAGAATATAAATTTTCACTTCAACAGTGTGGTGCTTCACTTGTAAATCCACCTTTGCAAAGTCCTCCACAGCAGCAACTAAACCTTGCTTAGGCACCTAGAAAAATTTTACAGGTTGCTGGCCAGTCAAAGTCATAGCCCCAAGGTCAGATACAAAAACAGCAACAGCAACAGGTCTGAAAGCTTGGGGAGGGATGGCATCCTATCACAGAACACATCTCCACAACCTGCTCAAGCTGATGGCCTTAGTTCAGTGCCTGGAAATGCTCTCCCGATACAACTGCAAGCACAACAGGTAATGCATCCTGTTTTTGGACCAAGGACATTGTCTGGGTCAAGTTTTCGTTAGTTGGGAAAGCAAATGCCACAATCGGCAGCAAAATAAGGTCAGTTGCACAGTAAGGGATTTTCATAGCAATCATTGTCAAAGTAGCAAACTTCTCAAGTGGTTCCTTAGCAACAAATACATTCTGTGTCAGGAACAAACCATCAAGTTCTAATATCTTCTACGTCCTCTCTCCAGCAGTAGCAGTTGCCAACATCTAAAGAGCAAACATCATCTGGGTCCACATTGTTAGCTTCATCATCACATCTACAACAGAGGTTAGTTCAACCTCAACAGACTGCTCAATGAAGACTACTGCAATGACAAACATGGTCTAATGTAGGATTACAGGTTTCCTCACACCTTGGTAAAGAATCTATGCAACAACAAAGTCTGGCACGACTATATGTATATTTGATTTCTACCTGAAATATCAATCTAGGTACCTCCATTACATAAAATTAAAAGAAAATACGTATATATAGTTTCACAAGTGAGTGGTGGTCTGTAATGTGCTTTAAAAAAATAAAAATAAAAAGACGTCCATGGACCATATGGGCCCTCCCATGAGCGCCACATGCAACACCCCCTCCATAACGTAGCATGCAGGGCTTAAACCATTCCCAAGGGAAAAATAAATATCACTTGGCACCCATGGCGACCATTTAGAGGACCCACGTGCACCCAACTACTATGGACCCACCTGCATGTACTACAAGCATTGATGTAACAATCAGAATGAAGAAGCCGGGCAAGTTGAGGAAGGGGCAGGAATTAAAATCATTACGCTCGGGGGGAAAAACAACAAGCCACCATGAATTTGTTGAACAAAGGAGCCACCATGAATAAGCCATTTTCGTGCACATTGATACGCTTTGTTAAAGTTGTGCGTGCGCTAAGGGTTTTGATAGTGTGCAGTTGGGTTCTGCTTTGGTAGCTTCATCGGTAGGTCTGAACGTTGGAGCCATTGCAAGGTAATGTATCATTATGTGCCTAATATGGCTAGATTCAATTGCTTTCATACATTCTGGATGCACACTTATTTTTTCTTTGTTTTGTGGCAAGGATGTGCAAAGATTTGCTTCAGTAAGGTCCCTCTCTGTCTCCATTGATGAGCAACAATAATGGTTGCAACATTATAATCGACTGGTGGCAAGAAGAAGCCTACAACCATCTGTCGTCACTATTTCTGCTGGTTTTCCAATTATTAGCTTACCTAATTTAAATGATTGTGCAGTGCCAACCGTAGCAAATGGCACTGGAATGATGTGTGGACTTGGCAGAGGAATGGCATTGCCAAGGCCAGGATTTCCAGGATTACGATCAACAGGAATTCCTGGGATGCTTTCTTCAGGAATTAGTAACATGATTTCTTCTAATGGTCTTGGGTTGCCTATCAGTGGTCCAGCTCCTTCTGGAACCATGCATGTTTCAGGAAGTATGATTCCGAGGCCAAGATATGTGCAGATGTTGTAGGTAACCTCCTATATTTCACCAGTCTTTCCTTGAAAAAAAAATCTCTATAATGTTTTCTCAGCCTTGTAACATATTGTTTGCCATCATGAGCATGCTGGAGGATAATGCTATTGTAATTTTAATGGAGACTGGGTACTTGAGTTCCTTGCATGTGGAGCTTTTCATTTGGATTGTTCCCGAGAAGGCAAACAAGTGCCCCACTATTCTTTTCATTCGGATTGTTCCCGAGAAGGCAAACAAGTGCCTCACTATTATTGACAGTAGAATAGGCATGACCAAAGCTGGTGAGTTCTCGAGTCATTCGATTCTCATGATTTGAATGAAATATACTCAATCTTACTAGATTTAAGGGCATGACATTTAGAGAGTTGTTCATCTCTTTTTGAATGTGGTTTGACAGTGAAATACTTTCTCGCCAGAGTGGCTTAACGAACAACCTATAAGGCAAGGAAGGCCAAGGATAAGCAGTTAGTATTGGTATAGTGTTTGATTCAGAGATTTCAATTATTAGTTCACAAAATAAAGTGCTCTACTGGTTTATTATTGCAGATGGTGTTTTTATTATTGCAGATGGTGTTTTCTCTGAGTACCTTGCATATCGGTTGAAGGCATAGCTATGCCTGCAGCAACTGCTCTACTCGCTTGGGGATTTAGGAATGGAAATAGCAATTTTGCAAGGTTGGAAGAGAAAGAACCTGAATTCTATCTTGCCTCTGCCACGCTTAAAGAACTGTCTACAGTTTCACATGCACATGGCCGATTTTTTGGTTCCTCTGGTTCCTCCTGCAAGTTGATTTTTTGATTTTTTTGGTTCCTCTGGCTCCTCCTGCAACAATTTGTCTAGTTCCTCTGGTTCCTCCTTGTTCCTCCTTTAAGTTGTATTGTTGTTCCAGTAAATTGTCCTTCAAATCTTGTTAATGCAGAGCATGGCATCTAGATCGCAAGCTGTGGTAGGCGTACAAGATAGAGCATTCAGCCTACGGACATGTAGAAAGCTATCGCCACCACACCAGTCCATGCATGCACAAAGCCATGTGGTGTGCCATGTGTACTGACGAAAGAGAAGTGTGCCATGAAGTGTGCCATGAAGTGTGCCATGTCTATTGACCATAGACAATGTTTTACGAAGCATAATACGAACCAAATATTATGGAAATATCATTTAATGTTTGTTAACTAATGCTAGCATTAACAGGATGTTTTAAACTGCTCTAACACATTTGCTCTAACACTGATTGGGAAAAAATAAATATAACCTATGTTTTTGCCTCCCGCCTCGGGAAGAGGCCAAATAACATAGTGATTTACTATGTACCAAAAAACTTTCAGTATACTCCCTCAACCGACACTAAGAAGCAAGTCACAAACAGGTCAACTAATGTTAACATCATGGTTTCAAGATGTTTTAAACTGCTATAACACATTTTCTCTAACACTGATTGGGAAAAAATAAATATAACCTATGTTTTTGCCTCCCGCCTCCAGAAGAGGCCAAATAACATAGTGATTTACTATGTACCAAAAAACTTTTGGTATACTTCCTCAACCGGCACTAAGAAGCAGGTCACAAACAGATCAACTAATGTTAACATCGGGGTTTCCAATTACTATAGTCCATGGCCATTGCGAGATAGCACGGACTAATAAGGCTTTAATTGATGTAGACCTTTAAATACAATACATACACATTGGGAAATTCACAAACATAAGAATACCACACATGAAATCTGCATGTTAGAATGACACCATAAATGATCCCTTTTCATTACCAAGAACTTACTATAGGCTAATAACCTAGTCACCTACCGAATAGAATGACAAAGGGAAGACATAAAAACAAAAGCGAATCCCACTGTCACCCTGTAAAGTTTTCACTAAGAATGGATTCAACGCACCAACCCTAAGCCATCCACCCTCAAAATCGATCCCTAGCTTTATGGCGAGGAGACGATAATGCTTCTGCGAGCGAGGGTCCACAGGATATCTCTCTTCCAAAAGCGTTGAGCAGGCCACTCTGTCTCACCCTTTTAAAATAGCTAGGAAAAGCAAGTTAGATACGGAGGGAAAGGACATGAGCACCTCGAAATCTCGAATATCCAACGATTCGCCTTTATGATGCAGGAGAACATTATATAAAAGTTCGAAAAAGGTGATTTGCAATTACTTGACCTATCATTCCAAGATTTATAAGAAAGTTATACCATTCTAGGATAGACAGGAGCGAATATAAGATCGATAAGATTCAGTGCTGTGGTTTTCAGTGTGCTGACACAGTTTTAGAATATGATTTGATGAATGTCGGCAATGTCAAATTAATTGTCCTCCCTTATTACTTCTTTATTCCATGAACCGTCGTAATCCCAAAAGTCAAATGTATTGTTCTTAATTCATGCTAATCTGTTCATGAGTGCGTAGACTCTCTATATAAATCTTGAGACCTTCTCTAACGACTGTGTATCGAAAGAAGCTTTGTCTTCTTTGCTGGTATTAGAATATGATTTGATGAATGTCGGCAATGTCAAATTAGTTGTCATCCCTTATTACATCTTTATTCCATGAACCGTCGTAATCCCAAAAGTCAAATGTATTGTTCTTAATTCATCCTAATCTGTTCATGAGTGCGTAGACTCTCTATATAAATCTTGAGACCACCTCTAACGACTGTGTCGAAAGAAGCTTTTGTCTTCTTTGTTGGTATTAGCGTCGGCGGGGATCATGACAGGACGATATATTTGGCAAAACCCTACAAGGGATGATAAAGAGTTGGATTCTTTGTCAGAGACAAACAAAGTTGTATTGTTTATTATTATATATAACCTTGTCTTCTCATGCGCTATTTTGTTAAAATTTTCTTTCGCAGGGAGCAGGTTGCAAAATTATTTTTCATTGCCTTACAATGTTATAGCATAGTATTGCCAGACTAACTCTGTTGGTATATGATTCTTTACTGCTTTTTCTTGTGTTGCGCCCATAGATGTTTTGGCTCCTAATTGTTATAGTCTCTTATGGTATTTGGCTTCTCATGTTGAAGTTGCGTTCTGTTTCTCAGTATAGAAAGGAGGAGGTTACGGGGAGCTTTCTTCATTCCAACTGAAGGCCGTGTGGGGATGATTCAACTGCTGGTTCATGGAGTCTTTTATCTTGTAATTTTTGAGGGTGTATCCGTGGCAAGATAATGGTGTGCATGACACGGGAGTCGTATTGCCCCTACGCTGTCTTTACTTGGAAAGAAGAGAGCTCTCAGAAGGCCTACTGCCTCTTTACAGTTCATGAAATTATATTTCGTTATAGCGTATATTGAATTATTCAAGGTAGTTTTTATCTGGAAACAGATTTAGTCATCTCATTTCACATATCTTCTCTGAATACTTATAAAGCGTTATGTTTGGCAACTGCCAATAACACTATAAAACAATTGTATCCATCCATCCCGAAGCATTGTAAGATTTTTGTTTTCTCGTAAGATTTATTACACTACGTTATACTAACGACTTTGCAGGTGAAGCTAGCAAGTTCGCGCCGGTGTCTCAAGAAGCCAAGTGATTCCACGAAATTGCTTAAATTTTACACACCATTCCAAGACATTGATGCTTTGAATATACCAGAATGGATATGATCATGAATGGCCAGTCATCGACGCCAATTAGAGTTAAGACAAATTAAGGACGTACTGCTTTGGTCTGATTTGAAACGAGGCAAATTGTTTCATGGGTACAGCATTAACGAGGCAAATTGTATGATGGGTCCAATGCTATGGAACAAAAGTTGTCTATCAAACGCAATATAGCTTGTTCTATATTGCAACAGCTTGCGCATGTAAATTATTTTTATAAATTTAACTGTGGCTTGTAAATTCAGTTTTTGGTTGAAGGATTTCGTTCCTCTCCCAGTCACAACTGGTGATTTCAATTTTGGATTTTTGGATTTCTTAATTTTTGCAGAAAATGGAGTTAACTCTTAGTTCAATTAATTTAAAAATAATTTTCAAAAGAATCTGTTCAGCTATGCATATGCTGTTTTTTTACTAAAGAGTTTTTTTTCAATGTTAAGCTAAACTTATTCGAGTTCAATCTCAATGTTAATGGAAAAACGATCTTCATACCATTAAAATGCTATCAACAAAGCTATCACCAAAATTATATGAAACTTAATAAACTAAAAATTATAGAACGGTCAATCTCAATGTTATGGAAAAACGATCTCCCTACCATTAAAATGCTATCACCAAAGCTATCACCAAAATTATATGAATCTTAATAAAGTAAAAATTATAAAACTTCCAGACCCGCAACCAAGGTATAAGATAAAACACGATCTTCAAGGCGGGGGGGTCTTATCGCTTCTTTGTGCCCGATCGAATGCTCTTCGTTTGGTGACCTGGATATCGTACAGGATCTGTGCCCCTCTTTAGCCGTCCATTTCCACTTCGCAGTTGACGACTACTACAGCATCGGTGATGCCCTTCTCCGTGAACACACGAGAAACACGGACTCAGGCACCATGAAATCTTCTAGCTGGAAGCTGCGCCTCTCGCAACCCTCCGCCTGCTTGTAAGGGGAATCATGTAGTGTTTCTTTCCCTCTGGAAATACGACCCCTTCGAACGTCGTCTCACATGACCCTTGGCATGCTGCCCTTTACATTGAAAACCACAAATTCATTCCCCTCAAAAGCCACATAAACAAGGCCATCGTTCAAGTATGCGGTATTAAAGGCAGTCCAGCGGCTGTTAACATTCATCGACTCACTGACCCCATCATACTAGTGATAGAATATGCCATGGAACAATCAAACTTAGAAGAGCACATTTACAGATTTAATGGCTTCATGCCTTCCTTCCCTTTAATTTTTTTTTTTATGGTTTTCAGCAGGGTGACCAAGTTTGAATTAAAATTAGAATGGAAAACAAATTGGACTATATTTCTAAAATATTTAATATTTTACATTTTAGAAATTTTTTAATAAAAGATAATTATATTTAAAAGTATATATTTTTATTGTTGGTATTATTTTTTTTTTTATAAAAAATTAGTATCACATATACATATATAGTCCAGTCATATAGCAATTATTAACTATTTTTATATAAAATTAAATCAATGCAGAACATTACCATATAAGCATGGGTATATTATATTAGTGATAGAACATGCAATGAAATAATAAAAAAGATCGTAAGTTTACATATTTGATGGCCTTACTTTTTCTTTTTCCTTATATTTTCATAGTTTTGAGTATAGGGATTATGTTTGAATGAAAATTAAAATTGAAATTTTACTAATTATAGTCTTTTTTTTTAATATATCTTTTACTCATACTGTATTTTATAAAATGTAAGATTTTTTAATAAAATTAATTATAAAATTTAATATTTTCTTTTAATGAAATAAATTTTAAAGTTATATCCTTTAATAATTTTTATTAAATTTTTCTATAATACTCTGTTATATATGTTAATTAATTTTTAAAAAATGAGTGGCATATGTATTCTTTTGTACATGGTGTGTGTGTTTTTTTTAAGTTTTAAAAATGAAGATAGAGATTGATTTATTATTTTTTTAAGAGACACTATATATATAGACAAAGCGAGATTATTTTTAAGAATATATATATATATATATACACATAAAGAGAGATTATTTTTAGAGGAGCCAGGTAAATAGGAGGCAAGTAAATAGACATGCAATTATCACTAATCTACTTTGAATCAACAATAAGACAATCTAAATTAACTAAATTATGATTAGAGCTAGACCATATAATAATAAAATATGCAATGGAGCAATTCAACTCTTTTAAAAGAAATGCACATCTACATTTTTTATTTTTATTTTTATGGCTACATGCCTACCCCTTCTGTTTTTACGGTTTTGAGCATAATTCAAAATCAAATTCCATTAGATATAAGGAAAAAAATATAAAGTATGCCTATTAAATATACTAAAAATATGTACTTCTAAAATTTTAAATTTTCTATGCAGGTAATTGTATCTAAACTTATATGATTTAATTTTATTAAATTTTCTTAATAATTTCTATTATGTTACATATTTTGATTTAATTTCAAAAATGGAGTTAGTGAATATACATTTATTTATAGGCTAAATTCATTTATCATTACTATTTGAGAGGAGGGTAAAATTTGGTTTATTCTTCTCTTAATAAGGCCAATCAATATATAAAGATAGAGTACTTGTATGGGAGTTGGGCTTGTTCACATGCATCCATCACCAACTTATTTTTGGTTAAAAATATCCAAAGCAAATCAACTAGAATATGATTAAATTTACATGATAATAAGGATAAAATATGCCAAAGAAAAATACATATTTACACATTTCATGGCTTCATGCCTTCCTTTCCATTCAATTTGTATGGTTTTATACATAATTACCAAGTTTAAATTAGAATTCAAATTCAAATTCCTTTACATATGCAAGAAAAATTGAAATATGTCACTTGTCCATATTAAAATATGTATTTTTTTGTTTGTTTGTTTTTAAAATATATTTTATGGTAGTTAATTGTATATTCTAACAATTTTAATAAATTTTGATATATTTTCCATAATGTTATGTATACTTATTTAATTTAAAAAAATAATGAAGATAGTAAACGAAATCAATTATAAAAGAACACATGGAGAGCTGATATGGGTAGGTGGAGATGCAACCATCACCAATGTTTTTTGCGTTAAAAATAAGGTTTAATGTGTTTCATCTATTACATTGATCTTTGACATCAAAATTATATTTGAAATGTTTTTTCATGCAATAAATTGAAAGAGAATGTGGGATTCACGTAGAAATATTTTTGATAGCATAAAAATTCCTTTGTGTTCATGTCTTACTTAGACAATCAATATTCCCTCACTACTACCATCTAATTAATGGATCCTTGAATATAATTTATTAAAGTCGAAATAACTTCAATTACTATCTTCCCTCAATTTCCAAAAGTTCCAAAAACCATGGTTGGGAGACATGCATGCTTATTACTTTGTTGGCTTGGTAGGGTAATAACAACTTCTCAACCCCACCCAATTTGGAACAAGGGATAAATAAAGTGGCTAAGCTTTGGGTAGGTTAAATAAGTTGAGAGATCTAAATAGTAAAACTCAATAATGTTACAAATATTTATACATCAAACTATGTCTCATGATACGAAAACGATCTTTGAATTATAGGAAAATAATCTTGGACTTGTAGGCAATTGGTTGAAGGAATATATCAACTATACTCCAATCTATGAGGATAACAAGTTGGATAGAATCTATCATCAATCTAGGCCTCAAAATCCTCTAAATTAATAGGAACAAAGTCCTTCTATGATTAATGAGGACACCAAAAATAAGTAGGAGTTGTATTCTCTAGCACTCTCCCTTAACGGCTAGTTGTCTTAATCTCAATAGGAACAATCTATATATGGTTCAGCCTACTATTTAGAACCATTATTAAAAGATGTTGATGGGCATATAAAGGAACAACCATACAGAGGAATACATATGTATGTAACTCCTATAGTACTTGGTTCAACAACATGTCATTCATGTACATGGTTCATTCAAGCATCATATTTGTAGCCTTGTAGCTTCAATTATCCCTGCATCATCATCATCTTGAGTTTCCTTGAATAGCCTGTAACCATGTCATGTTTTTTGTCGACTTACCCTCAACTATGCTCTAGATTTTTCAAGTTAACCCTTAACCATGCTTTGGGCTTTTTCATTCACCCTCAACCATGTTATGATAATCCCTCTCCACTTCCCTCTCACAAATGGTTTTTCTCTTAACACAATCCCACACAACGAAGTGTTTTTTGGCTTTCAAAAAACTTGCATTTACAAGGTAGTTTAAAGATTACCACAAACTTTATGGGGGTACGCATGCCTTATTAGGTTTATATCACAAATAAATCATGTACATACTATTAAAATAATTTAAAGGACTACCACAACACATCGTACACTTGTTTACAAATACAATGTGTGACACACACTACAATCTGATCATGGGTATGTTATTATTCAACACGAAACACACTCGTTTCGACCATCTCCACTGCTATCATCATTCTCGCCACATGAATTATTTTCTTTAAGTATTTTTCATGACTTTATAATATCATGTAGTCAAACTTGTCTATCATTGGAATGGCCAGTTTCAACACAGACTCAAATTCATGACAATATTTTGCTTGATTAAATATCACTAGATTATTTAAATCAAATTTACATCAATAATTGTATGTAGAATAGACTATGATAGGATGTATTGTTAAGGTACTTTGTGATGTAAATGTCACTAGTTTGAAACTCCACAGAAAGAAAATCGAGCCATGTTGAGGGCTGGTGTGGCACAGGCTAGGTGTGATGCCCATGTGATTTTGACAGATTAGATGCCCCTTGGTTGTGGTTATTGAATCCGAAGGTTAAGTGTGCAGTCATATCAGGATTCAAACACTTAGCAAACAAAGAAGAATACATAAATGACATGACAATTTTTAAAGGCTTCAATCTAATTGGAAATTTGAAGACACACTTATGTGCATTGAGATCAAATATTATTATTCTCATTGGTGTCAATTTTTCCCTCTCAGAAATCATTCTAACAGGCTCTTTGTACTCTTCATCATCTTCCCTGATCTAAGTTACCCATGATATCCCTCTTTGTGTTTCTAAAGAGAAAACAATATTTCACATTTAATGGGGTTTGAAGTGGATTTGATACTATCCAAAATAAAATTAAATAAATATATCTACATTTTATTTTAATGGCACTAACCTTTCCTCTCCATTCCAAAAATGTATCAAGTCCACTAAAAAAGAGCATGTATTCATAGCTGATGAGATCTGGAAATATGCAAGTGACTTGTAACCTTGCTAGTGTGCTGTTGGTATGTTGATTCAATGAGGCTTGATTAGATTTCCTGTGGAACAAGACCATATAACAGTAGAGGTCAATTTCTCCTTTCCCATCTAATTTTATAGAAGGAACGTGTAATGTGGCACCTAATATAGACAAAATATCTTTGGCTAGCTATTTCCAGCTTGCTCAAAATCGAGTGTTTCTACCAAACGAGTTGAAAAATAAATATGTTTGTATCCACGATGATTCTTTTATTTCTTTTCATTGCTTGGTTGACCTCCATTGGTATACAATTCTCCTTCTTTGACATTATTATTCTCCACAAGTCCCACAATAGAAAATATGGAAAATTCTCAGCCACAATTTTTCTTCCTAGTTCACTTTCTAGTTCTTAACACAATGGGAGTCCATCCATTCCTAGAATCTACAAATATTGATAAGTCTTATACATGTTGATAATGTAAAATGGATATTTTGTCCCTTCTTACAATAGTAAACAAAACAACTTCTCACATTAACTATCAGATGAACCTTCAAGGGAAGCGTTTCCATCAGCTGTGATCTTCCTCTAGCAACTGACCACTCATGTTGAGTGGATGCACCACACTGCTTCTCATAGCAATGAAAATCATGATCTTTACAAAATAATAACCGATAGCTCTTTTCATAGCAAAAACATGTTTCCTATAGTTTTGATGGCTAAACAAACTCACAACAAAAAAACACACTACACTACTCTCCTAGACATTGGACCCTCCTTTGAGGGACTAAACCCAAAGATGCTCTCATACCAAAATAAGTTGAGTGTACTCTACATTATCATCGATAATGTTACAAATATCAACACATCAAACTATGTCTTAAGATCGGAAAACTCTCCTAGACATGCAATTAATAGCTTGAGGAAATATCTCTACCAAACTCCAATCTGGAAGGCTAGCTAGTTGTAGAGAATATTTCAACCAATATGCCTCAACAAATTCAGAATTAATATGAGCAAGCTCCTTCTAGAATTAAAGCGAGCACCAAAAAAAAGTAGGTGTTTTATTCTCTAAAAAGTTTATGATAGTTAATCTTCACTAGAGGTAGTCTCATAGAGATATATAATATCTTCTTTCATGATATCCAATTAAAATTACATGGATTGAATTTTACAAATTGTATTTGCCAAGATATTTGGTCAAATCCAACTTATCATTGAATTTCAAAATTTTGTTTACGAAAATGACCAAACTTATTAACTATGGTTTGGCATTGTTATATGGAAAATGAAATAAAGAGATCCATAGAAATTTCATCTCATAAGTGTTCAAAAAATTACAAAGATAAAAATTCACTTATATCTGAATCTATAGATACATATACTTGACCAAACATTTTCAAGTAAAAATAAAAATTATTAACTAAAAACTACATCTAAATGTAGTCTCACAATTATAAATAAGTTTCTAAAATATATTTTCATATAAATCAAACTTTTAACATGACAAATAATAACTCATTATATATATAAACATAAACTCTTATATATATATATATATATATAAACAAACTCTCTTAATTATAAATTAAAAATAAGTTTTTGATTAATATAAACCTAATCCTAAATACAACACATAAACATTATGTTGGGAAATTCCAAAACATCATAATAGCACAAAGGGAACCCACATGCTAGAATGATGCAATAAAGGATTCCCTTTTGATTACCGAGAACCTACCATAAATTAATAAACTAGTCAAAATGCAAAGTAGAGAACTGCAAGGCCCCAGCAGTCACACTACCCATATGATAATGGAAACAATGTAGGAGAAAAAAATAAAAAAACGGTTATTCCTATAAAGTTCTCACTAAGAACGGATTCAACACACCAACCCTAAATCATCGACACTCAAAATCGATAACCAGCTTTAGGCGAAAAGAAGAGACAATAATGCCTTCTGGAGCTAGTGTCCAAAGGAGGCCTCTCTTCCAATAGTCTTAAGCAGACCATTCTCTCTTGGCGCGGAAACGAAACGTGGATACGGAGAGAAAGGACAAGAGCTCGTGGAAATCTCTAAAATCCAACCATCCCCCTTTACTTTGGAGGAGAACATTATACGAATGTTCGAAAAAGGTGATTTAAAAGAAAATTAAAATATAGAATTGATACACTTATGTAGAATGAGTAAAATTGAAGAGAATCGGATGTAAAAGTTCAAAAAGGTGAGTTGTAATTACTGGTCAGATTATTCTATAATCTATAAGAAAGTAATAATTGATAGACACTGGTAAAGTGATGTGTGGTTTAATGGTAAGACTATTTGTGTGAAGCTCAAGAGACCGAAGTTCAAATCTCATTGAGTACATGACGTGTTGTGGTGGTAGCTAAAGGAGCAGATTCCCCAATCCTGTCTGGGCAGCACGTGAGTCTAGCTCTAAAATCATATCCCGTCTCCCCAATCTCGTTTGGGCAGCACGTGAGTCTAGCTCCCCAATCCCGTCTGGGCACCGTCTGGGCAGCACGTGAGTCTAGCTCTAAAATCATATCCGTCTGGGCAGCACGTGAGTCTAGCTCTAAAATCATATCCCGTCTCCCCAATCCCGTCTGGGCAGCACGTGAGTCTAGCCTAAAATCATATCCCGTCTCCCCAATCCCGTCTGGGCAGCATGTGAGTGTAGCTCCCCAATCCCGTCTGGGCAGCACGTGAGTCTAGCTCAAAAATCATATCCCGTCTGGGCAGCACATGAGTCTAGCTCTAAAATCATAGGATATTAGTATATCCTACTAATACTCCTAGTGTAGCTCTAAAATCATAGGATATACTCCTGGTGTAGCTCTAAAGTCATAGGATATTAGTATATCCTGCTTGCAGGTAATTGGATGTACTCCTGGTGTTATAGAGACATTGGATGTATAATTCTTAGACTTCTCGAGAATGAGTAAAGTGTGAGTTGTAATTATTTGCCATATCAAATATAAGTTTAAGGAAAAAAATTATTGATTTATATTGTTTTTTAGTACGTTAAATTTTAGATTATTTTTTTAATTAAAAAGGTAAAGAAAAGAAATTATTAATTTGTGTTGTTTTTGTGTAGGTTAAATTTAAGATTTTTTTATTAAAGATAATATAAATATGTTTATGATTAAATTAAATATGAAATAAAATAAAATGCAGATTTATTGATATTTATTTAACACCACATTTATTTAAGTCATTTCAAAAAGGTTGGAGTGGAATTTATTTAAGTGTTTTCAAACAGTTTGGAGTATGTCACAAGTTTATAGTATCATTCTTTATAGCTTTTATTGTTTAGAAGTTAATGTTTATGTATGCATTTTGCTAATGTTGATGACATTTGTTTTGTAGGAATTTTTTCTATCCTAATTTTATTGTAGCAGAAAATATCTCATGAATAAGTGAACCCTCACACTTATTTGACATAGATCAATGATATATAGAAGACTAAATTATAACATATTCTCCACTAGATGTAATTTGTAAGTTCGATATATGCTAATAAGTGAGAAGAATAGGTCTTAACTTTAACCAATAATTTTTCTATTGTATCCAAGTTGATGCAAATACTATATTCGCTCTAAGATCCTAAAGCAAGCCACCTACATACACATCAACATATATCATTCTCAAATATACCTAGCATAAAATAACTCTAATCTATAAAAGATCTAATATACTTTCCTCATGCTAAATATAATCTTCTAATGCATAAAATAAAAGAGTATAGATCACACACATTAGAGGGGTAAAATACCATAGATTTATAGATTAAAAGAAAATAAAGTAAAAATTAGATTTTATCTTGAGACCATGTAGTAGCTTCCTAGATCCTAAATCCATAGTCTCCTCATTGGCCCTCTCTCACTTGTTGAAAATAATAATATTTACATCCACATCACAACGAAGACATGATGATCTATATTACTTGGAAATATACTCTCACACAAGAAAGCCATAAGGCTCTCACTCTATTTCACAATCATGGGGATTCTCAAACTCTACGTATTCCTTAACTCCTATTTGGCCCCTTCTTATAGGAATTTATAAGAGTTTGTGGATAGGATTCATGACACGTGAATTCATAGGATGTCAATGATAGATATGCTTAATGCATGTGAAAAAAAGAAATGACAAGTAATAGATAGGTTTCATGGCATTTGAAATCAGAAATTACAAGCCATAGACAAGTTCCATGCACACTCATGAGCGTTTTCCAACTTAGTATGAGCTTTCGTCTCAATTAAGTGTTTTTTTTATAAATTATGAAATCATTCTTATTTCATAATTAATTGTGAAAGATAATTATTTCCCTGTGACATAAATACGATATTTTAACTTAATAATATAACTGAAGCTTGGACATATAATAATAGACTTGCAATTCCTATGGTGGAAAATATGATTATAACATCAATAATTATAGATAAGAGCATGCAATTAACTACTATGCACTTATCTGGCAATTTTTTTGTTTTTTTGTTTATGTGAGGAGGATCCATCTCGCCTCATGGTTGTTATGACTTTTGTGAGTATGAGGGATACAATTTTACTCCAACTTGGGGACATTTATTTGCTAGACAGGAGTGTAAGAGAACCCCATAATCCTCGATGCCCCTATGCGAATGTACTCAAGAAAAGATCAAGAGTACAACTATATTGTGCGATGAATCCAAATATCATCCATACACTCCAATCTATATGTTTGCTCAACTTCTCTAACACCTTTCTATGTGGTAATCTTCATTATAGGAGAATATAGTCATGATGATGGTAGGGATCCCTGAAAATTATATGAAGTCAAGTTTTCATATGTTCTTTCACAAAATAGATAATATTTAACCATTATAAACAATATAAGCATTGGGACTATCATTTATTACACAAAATGTAATAAAAAATTATATCATACATTGCTTCTCATTTACCACATCTATTAGTTCACCAAATAACATTAAAATGTGACATAATCCTTCTTTTTCTCCCTCTAACAGAGAATTACAAGTTACTAACATTATCAAGACACGTTTGTGGTCAATAAGGACAACCATACTATATCATATTTTTAAACTATCACTTTTAAAATATTGTTGTATAATACATTATTAAAGTGAGTAATATTATCAATCTCAACAAAAACCTTTAACGTATAAGTGTAGTGTTAGAATTATGATTATACTAAGATGGCGAGAGGGGGGCCGACAATCAATATAATGGATAACTTAATGATTTAAAATGAATTTGTCTAGATAAACATTAGTTACAGAAGCACCACATAAAAACACCAAATGTGATGGTAATGTTAGAAATATGTTGTCATTGATAAGAAATACAAGATGATTGCAAAGGAACGGTTTATTGCAAACAAGATTAGCTTGAGTATGGAAAGGGAAATGATGGGTGCAGTGATATTGAAGCCATTTTCCATTTTAGAGGTAATCTCAAGTGTACATGGGACCCACTCAGATGGCTAGAGGTTGGAAGGAGATTTCCAACAATATATTGAAGTTTAAAAAAACCTCCTCAATTTAATGTTGTTGAAAGTCAAAGTTATGGTGTTAGAAAATCAAAGTTAGAAGCTCCACAACACTATTAGTGCACATATGAAAGTCACGTAGGCACGTGCATGACCCCATGGACCAATAAAATCTGAGGAGGAAAAGTGTTGGGAGGACATTTATAGTTAGAAAAGGAAGCGATTAGCGGAAGCGATTAGCGGAAGCTCAATAGTAGTGGACCCCAAGGGACAGCTCATCTTGGAAGGGAAGGACCTGTAACACCACACCCCGCATTTACGCGCCTTTACAATATCACCAGAGTAAGCATGACACGAGAGTTACTATGAATGACCCAACAACCAAGGTCTAGTTGTGGAACTGGGGTCTACCATTCTAAAACTTACTATAACCTCCAAGGGATACTTGATCACCTAGATATAAAACAACATCCACTCATGATCTTTCCTTAATAGGGAACTATCATTTTCCCAGGCATACAACACAATCACATGGATGGCAACTGGTCCATTCAGCCAGAAGGCTCTAGCCGCATGCACAAGCCTTCCTCCATGTGGCTATAGTAAAAATCCCCAGCTTTGTGCCTGCGACCATAGATTCATTGCCCCAATTTTAGCACTAGCCTACATGCCACTACCCAAAACATTCCAGAACCAATACTAAGATAATCACAAGAATGGATAACCTATACATCTTGCCCAAACATGCCCAATGCATGATAAATATTTATATAAACATATGGTAAACATAGTAGCTACAGAGCTTGAATGTGTATTTTTTCACTACCTCATTAATTTCATCATAGAATGATCAAGAAGGCTCATTACCCTATCAATCTCGTTGTAACAACACTTGTTAGCTCATACATTCATAAAAATTTCAATAACTTTTCAAATCATGAAAAATATCCATAAGAATAGCACATCATTTAATCATGCCTATAACCAACATTTAACTAGAATGAAGCCATGACAAACCATTCATAAAATCAACACAATAACCAATACATGTGCCCATTAATATGAATAATAAAAAATAAAATGTGCATAAAGCCAACCAAGTTAGGGTCTTCCACGTAGCAGCCAACCATAGGTTGGGTTGGAAAAAATGTTCCTTTCAGACAAACATCCACATTCCATATTCAAAGTATGAAATTGGGATCACATGGGATAAACCGAAGAAAAAAAAACCAAGTCTTCTAGAGGCTAAACTACCACAACCCTAAACCACAATTATTTCACCTAAATCAACACATAAAACACCAAAACTAAATAAGCTTGGATGCCTCATAGTTTCTTCACCATAATCAGAGGAATTTTCTTGTGTCCACCCACCTGTCAAGAGTTCTATGAGAAAACCATCTCTACCCTCAACCCATGGGAATTTTCTCGAGACCACATCAACCAATATCATAAATCTATTGGCGATCCAAAGCTTCACCAAAATAGGGAACCCACCACATCATTGCTATCCAGGAACTAGAAAAGGCAAGGTTGTACACCAATGTCATTCCAAGAAAATCCCATGATAATGACATCAAACATAAATAATAAACCAATGCATAGATCATGCATCAAATCACAACATGAAAAATCCCACATGTGTATTTTTACCTACAAATCCACATCTGCTATCTACCCTTGCTTGTTGTTGTCCAAACTTCTCTTATGTTATCTCACTTATTCCTTGGTTGCTTTCTTGTGTCCCTATTGTGTCCAAGTGCTTGTTCTCTCTATCATTCTCTTCTCTTCACTAAGTGAATGTTAGAATGTCCGAGAGTGTGTGTGAATGTTCTATTTTTTTTTAGCTTTAATTTTCTTTTATTTTCCATTGCATGCATATGTGTATCCCTTCATTTGCCTTTTCTCTTATTTTCCATTATTTCTTTTATTATATTTCCATTTATTCCCTTTTTCCTTTTCCAATGCCAAAGCCAATTTCCATAACAAATAATAAACCATAATTGATTTTTCAATGTAATATTTTTCCCTCGTTTCATCTTGGAATACATGCCCCATGACCTTGGTCTTATTGTTTTTACATACAGACTTAAGTCAGGGTTGTTAGAAACCTCTCCCTCTTAGGGAAACATAGTACTCAATGTTCTATGACAATTATGGCCAACAAACTACTGAAAGCAAAACATACCTCTTATTGGAGATTTATAACACAACTCATTGTAATATTTACAATGAAGAACTATTGAAACATGACAAAAATATATATATATACAAAAAGCTCATTTACTTCAACTATCGAAAAAAGAAGGATATAATTCCTGCATCTAAACAACCATCTCCTATGTAACTTCATCAGGCCCAAAGTTCTCCCACTACACTTTAACTTGTTGTATTGCTCAGTTCCATAACATGAGTTGTTTCTACTACAATATGAATTATGGATGTGGCTGGAACTCCCCCTCTAGTTCTACCTCTAATATAAACAACTCAATCATATGATTAGCATCCTGCACATATCTCTTAAGAAATGCGACAAGAAAAGCATCAAGGAATTTCACTAATGAAATTAAAGAAAGTCTATAGGCCGCTTGTCCAAACATATCGAGGATCCTCAAAGGCCCATAATACCAAGGTGCTAGTTTGGAAAATGACCCAATTCTCAAGGATCTCTTCTTTCCCTTGATACACAACTAAACATGCTCCCCAACATGAATGTCCTTAATGGTCTATGTTGAGTTGCATAACCCTTCTGCATGTCCTGCACTAGCTTATAATTCTTTATTATAACCTACATCTTCTAGTCCATCTTAGCCAATATATCTAGTCCAATCAAAACCCTATTCATTTGATCACTCTAGTTGATAGGAATATTACAACTCCTCCTGTAGAGACCCTCAAACAAATTCATCTCCAAGGATCCTTGATACCCATTATTATAAGCAAACTCTAACATTGGAGGATACTCCCCTTAATTCCTTTGTTGATGCATGATGTTCATTGTCAACATGTCCTCAAGAATCCTATTAGTGCTCTCTATTTTTTCATATATCTATGGATGATAAGTTGTACTAAAGGATAACTATGCCACTAAGCCTGTGAACAACTCCTTCCAAAACCTAGAACTAAGGTTGGAATATTTATCTGATATAATCCTCTTGGGAACTACATGCAACCTCATTATCTCCTTAATGAATACTTGAGCCACTTCAATAGCTGAATTAGTAGACTTCACTACAATAAAGTGTGCTACCTTGCTCAACCTACCAACCACAATCTTGATGGAGTCATGCTAACTTTATGCCATATGAAAACCTGTAATAAAATCCATGGAAATGACTTCCAATTTCCATTTTGAAATTAGAATAGGCTACAACAAACTAGCTAGATGCTTGAACTCAACTTTCACATACTGGAAATCCAATAACCTTGCAATGAGCTCAACCATCTCTTTCTTCAAATCCGACCAATAGTAGAACTTCTTAATAGTTGTCAAAGTCTTTTGGTATCCTCGGTGGCCTAAATAAAACTTGAAATGAAACTCCCTCAAGATAATATTCTTCAATTCACCACTATTAAACACATAGATTATGCTCTTAAATATAACTAGGTCATCTCCCATGAAGTGATACTCCTCATCCCTATCACCTTCAACTTGATGCTATAAAATCTACTGCAGTTGTTGGTACTTCTCATCATGCTTTCCTACATGTAATATATGCTCACGTAAATATGTCCCATAAGAACTTGCAACCGAAATATTATTCACGTGCACTCTCCTATTAAGAGCATCCACAACCCGGTTCTCTTTGCCTTTGATGTAGCTAATCTCAAAATCAAAGTCACTCATAGTAGCCAACCATCTAGCTTGCTTTGCATTCAAATTAGGCTCCTCAAGAAAGTACCTTAGTCCAATATGATCACTCATCAAAATGAACCTCCTTCCAAGGAGATAATGTCTCCACATTTAAGTGCATGAAAGACAACTGCGAACTCAATATCATGATTTGCATAATTGTGCTCATTGATCATTCAACTTTCATGATTCAAATCAGACCATCTTCCCTTCCTACATCAAGACTCCACCAAGTCCTTCCTTACAAGAATATATACAAACGACAAACTCCTTATCTAGATTTCCAATCTTCAAAACCAACAAATTGTTAAGAAAATGCTTCAACTGATCAAAACTAGCTACACACTCAACAATCCATTCGAACTTCTTCCCTTTCTAGTGATGTGTAAGATAGCCAATATGAGATAATTTCTTGATCAACCTTCTATAATAACCTTCTAGTCCCATGAATTATCTAACCTCATCCACATTCATTGAAGATGGTAAACCCATGGCAACCTTAATCTTTCCAGGTTCACTATTATCCCCTCCTCGGAAACAACATGTCCCAAGGAATGAATCTGACTCTGAAAGAACATACATTTGCATACAACTTATTCTCTC
Organism: Pinus tabuliformis; assembly: GCA_031772625.1. NCBI lineage: Eukaryota > Viridiplantae > Streptophyta > Pinopsida > Pinales > Pinaceae > Pinus > Pinus tabuliformis. The sequence continues at coordinate 776,657,226 of CM062812.1, read as the reverse complement.
TCAACAATCCCAATATAACTACTAGGTACTATACATGCTCCTTCTCATTCTTTGAATATACCAGTTGTTGACAATACTAGAAAGCGACATCAAGCATAGGATGTTTCCCTAATATGAAGTCCTAATTAGATGCCACACCATTTTGAGTAGGAGCGCCAGCCAAAATATGTTTGGTTTCCAAGGTGGTGGTGTCAAAGATATGCCTTAGTTGTGATAAGCACAAAAGGTGATATATTCATAGCTTTGGTAATATCAAGTGTATGAACTTTGTGAGATATCAAGTTGAATGCATGAAAGGTTCCATGACATCAAAGGTAAATAAGTGAGCCCCTTAGAAGAAAGTAATAGTACTATCCTAGAAGAGCCACACAAGTAGTACAAAATAATCAATAGCTAACCTACAAAATAGTTCACAAGATAACAAAGATCGTGACAACATAAACCACATGCATTCAACAAGATACCTACTCAAGAAAAAAATTAGTTCATTATGATTAATCTAAATGAAACAACATACACCATAAATATATAAATAAAAGTCTTACTTCACCCACAACATATGTATGAAGGCATGCCAACACTGAAATATTCTTATTATAGAGTGAAAGTTCCAAAACATACAATTACAGTGATAAGGCACTAGCCCAAATAATGGAGAGAGAGAGATAGAGAACTATGGGGGAGTGAGGAAAGTAAGCATGAAACAATCCCCAATGTGCTTTGGGTAAAAAATAAGTCAATATTACATCAACTAAATGATGATTAGAGCCACATCAATAAAACACAGACACACACACACACACATTTATTTACTTATCACCCCACCCAAAACATGGGAGAAAAGGAAAGAAACTTGACTATCCAATGGGTCTACAAGAGGAATCACACAAGTCCTCCAACAACATTAGCTCAACTCTGCTAAGATACACTCAAGGTCTCATATTTTCATAGAATGTTAGAAAGATTATTGCTGGAAAGTTCTTTAGTTTCGATGAGGTTCATGCATTATGTTAATTCTTTACCCACAACATAAATTTGAAATGATTTTGCATGCAATATAATTGGAAGAGAAAGCATCATTGGCTTAAACTATTATATGGATAACATAAAAAGTCCTTCATGTAAAGGTTATACATGGTTTACCTATGTGATATGAATGTGTTGTGTTTCATCAACTTGAAGTATATAATTCATTGCAAATTATAACTACTTCATATATATAGAAACAATTATGGTTAAGAACATCAATCTTCCCTGATCACTACCACCAAGTCAATGGCTCCTCGAATAAAGTTCTTAAAGACAAAAAAACTTTAGTTACTGTCTTCCCTCCTTTCTTTGAAGTTATAAAAACCATATTTGAGAGGCATGCTTGCTTATTTCCTTGGTTAAGTACGGTAATAACAACTTATGATAGTGACTCCTCATTCGAGGTAGTCTCAAAGAGATACAAAATATCTTATTTCCTCATATCTAATTCAAATTACAATGATTGAATTTCATGGATTGAATTTGGCTAGAATTTTTTCTAAATCCAATCAACCATTAAACTTCTAAATTTTGTTTACCTATAATTATGGCTCAGAGTTGAGGTATAAAAAAGGAAATAAGCTCCACAAAAATTTCATTTCATGGGTGTTCAAAACATTATGAAATTATCAATTTGCATAAATTCGATAACAATTTTCTAATAAAAAACATATAGTGACATATAATAAAAGGCAAGCTATTAGCTAAAGACATCATCTAAACACAACCTCTCAAATTATGAAAAAGTTTCTAGATTTTCCTTTTATGTAAAACCAATTTTGTAATACGGTAGACAATAGCTCATTAAGAAACTATTTACCTAACATTAACAAAAACCATGAAGAAATCACTAAAACTCCATTTAAATACAAATTCTTAATTATAAATAAGGTTTTCATTGACGTAAGCCTTTGTATAGAAAATACTAAAACTACATTTAAATACAAATTCTTAATTATAGATAACGTTTTCATTGATGTAGACCTTTAAATATAATACATACATTTTATTGCATTGGGAAATTCCCAAACACAATAATACCACACACGAAATCTGCATCTTAGAATGAGACAATAAATGGCCCCCTTTTTGATTACCAAGAACTTACTAGAGACTAATAAGCTAGTCACCTACCCACTAAGACAATAGAATGACGATGGGAAGAGATGTAAACAAAAGAGTATCCCATTGTCACCCTGTACAGTTCTCACTAAGAATGGATTCAACGCACCAACCGTAAGCCATCCACCTTCAAAATCGATCACTACCTTTATGCCAAAAGACGAGACGATAATGCTTCCTCGAGCGAGGGTGCACAGGATGTCTCTCTTCCAATAGCATTAAGCAGACCTCTCTCTCACCCTTTCAAAATAGTTGGCGATAGCAAGTTATATACGGAGGGAAAGGACATGAGCTCCGCGAAATTTCGAAAATCCAGGATTGACCTTTATGATGCAGGAGAACATCATATAAAAGTTCCAAAAATGTGATTTGCAATTACAAAGTAATACCATTCTATGATCGACATGAGCGAACATAAGATCGATAAGATTCAGTGCCGTGGTTTTCATTGTGCTGACAAAGCTTTAGAATATGATTTTATGAATGTCGGCAACGTCAAATTAGTTGTCACCCCTTATTACAGCTTTATTCCATGAACCTTCTCATGTTGAAGTTATGTTCTGTTTCTCAGTATAGAAGGGAGGAGGTTACGGGGAGCTTCTTCATTCCAACGGAAGGCCGGGTTGGGATGATTCAAGTGCTGGTTCATGGACTCTTTTATCTTGTAATTTTCGAGGGTGTATTCGTTGCAAGATAATGGTGTGCATGACACGGGAGTGGTATTGGCCCTACGCTGTTTTTACTTGGAATGAAGAGCTCGCAGAAGGTCTACTGCCTCTTTACAGTTCATGAAATTATATTTGGTTATAGCGTATAGCGTTATATTTGGTTATAGCGTATAGCGTGTATACAGATTTAGTCATGTCATTTCACATATCTTCTCCGAATAGTTATAAATCGTTATGTTTGGCAACTGCGAATAACACAATAAAAGAATTGTATCGATCCATCCCGAAGCTTTCTAAGATTTTTGTTTTCTCCATACTAACCACTTTGCAGGTAAAGCTAGCAAGTTCGCGCCGGTCGCTCAAGAAGCCATGTGATTCCACAAAATTGCTTAAATTTTACACAACACTCAAACACATTGATGCTTTGAATATACCAGAATGGATATGATCATGAATGGCCAGTCATCATCGCCAATTAGAGTTAAGCCAAGTTAAGGACGTACTGCTTTGGTGTGATTTGAAACGAGGCAAATTGTATGATGGGTCCAATGCTATGGAACAAAAGTTGTCTATTAAACGCAATATAGCCTGTTCTATATTGCAACAGCTTACGCGTGTAAATTATTTTTATAAATTTAACTGTGGCTTTTAAATTCATTTTTTTGTTTAAGGATTTTCTTTCTCTCTGGGTCGCAACTAGTGATTTAAATCTTCGATTTCTGAATTTTGCAGATAATGGAGCTAAGTCTTATTTTAATCTGTTGGTATTATTAATTGAATTTTTTTAGAAAGAATTTGTTCAACTATACATATATATGATGTTTCTTCACTAAATTTTTTGTTTTTAATGTTAGGCTAAGCCTATACGACATCAATCTTAACGTTGAATAAAAAACCAATCTTCTCACCATTTAAATGCTATCACCACAATTTATCGGTGATGCCCTCCTCCGTGAAGACGCGTGTTACACGGACTCAGGCACAATGAAATCTTCTTTCCCTCTGGAAACACGACACCTTCGAACGTCGTCTCACACGACCCTTGGCATGCTGCCTTTGCATGAAAAACCACAAATTCATTGCCCTCAAAAGCCACATAAACAAGGCCATCGCTCAAGCATGCGGTATTAAGTGCAGTACAGCGGCTGTTAACATTGATTGGCTCCTCATACTAGTGATAGAATAGTAAACATTTACAGATTTGATGGCTTCATGCCTTCCTTCCCTTTTAATTTTTTTATGGTTTTGAGCAGGGTGATCAAGTTTGAATTAAAATTTGAATGGAAAACAATTGGACTATATTTCTAAACTATTTAATCTTCTAAACTTTACATTTTTTAAAATAAAAATAATTATATTTAAAATTATATATTTTTATTAATGGTTTTAATTTTTTAAATAAAAGTTTGTATTTTATATATATTTATAGTCTAGTCATGTAGCAATTATTAACTATTTTTATATAAAAATTAAGTCAATGCATATTATTACAATATAACAGGGCTATATTATATTATATTAGTGATAGAATTTGCCATGCAACAATAAAAAGGATTGTAAGTTTACATATTCTATAGCCTTATTTTTTCTTTTTCTTTATATTTTCATAGTTTTGAGTATAGTGATTATGATTGAATTAAAATTAAAATTAAAATTTTATTAATTATAAAAAAAAATTAGTGATGGAATATGTAACGAAATAATAAAAAAGATTGTAAATTTACATATTCGATGAACCTCTTTTTCTTATATTTTCATGGTTTTGAGCACAGGGATTATGTTTTCTTATATTTTCATGGTCTTGAGCATAGGGATTATGTTTGAATTAAAATTAAAATTAAAAAAACATTATTTTTTTTTCCCAATAAAAAATCTATGTATTTTATAAAATTAAGATTTTTTTAATAAAATTAATTATAAAATTTAAGATTTTTCTTTAATGAAATAAATTTTAAAATTTTAATTTTTTAATAAGTTTATTAAATTTTTCTATGATTTTTACTATGTTAGTTAATTTTAAAAAATGTTAGATGGTATAGGTATTTTTAAGTGGATTCTTTGTTTCATTAAAATTTCAAAAATGATGATAAAAATTGATTTATTATTTTCTTTAGAAAGAGTATATATATATATATAAAGAAAGATCATCTTTAGAGGAATCAGGAAGTAAACATGCAATTATCACCCATCTAATTTGAGTGAACAATAAACCAATCTAAATCAACTAAATTATGAATAGAGCTAGATCATATAATAATAAAATATCCAATGGAAAATCAAACTCCTTTAAAAGAAATGCACATCTACATTTGTTTTTATCGTTACTTGCCATCCCTTTCTATTTTTATTGTTTTGAGCATAATTCAAAATCAAATTCCATTTGATATAAGGAAAAATATAAAGCATGCCTATCAAACATACTAAAATATGTATTTTTTAAAATTTTAAATTTTTGGCAAGGTAATTGTATCTCAACTTATATGCTTTAATTATATTAAATTTTTTTAATAATTTCCATTATGTTACATATTTTGATTTAATATCAGAAAAAAGTTAGTGAATATACATTTATTTATAGGGTAAATTCATTTCTCATTACGATTTCAGAAAATATGGTATACATTTATTTATAGGGTAAATTCATTTCTCATTACGATTTCAGAAAATATGGTAGAAATTGGTTTGTTCTTCTCTTAATGAGGTCAATCAATATATAAAGAGAGAGTACTTGTATGAGAGTTCGGGCTTCTTCAGAGGCATCCATCACCAACCTATTTTTGGCTAAAAATTATCCAAATCAAATCACCTAGAATATGATTATAGTCACATCATAATAAGGATAAAATATGCAAAAGAAAAATACATATTTACACATTTCATGGCTTCATGCCTTCCATTCTACTCAATGTTTATGGTTTTCACCATAATTAACAAGTTTATAATAAGTTTCAAATTCAAATTTCTTTACATATGTAACAAAATTTTAAATATACCTCTTGCGCATATAAAAATACGTATTTTTTATTTTTTTAAATATATTTTATGGTAATTAATTATATATTTTAACAATTTTAGTAACTTTTGGTATATTTTGCATAATGTTATGGATACTTATTTAATTTAAAAAGACAATTAGGATAGTAAACAAATTCCATTATAAGAGAACACATAGAGAGTGGATATGGGTAGGTGGAGATGCAACCATCACCAATGTGTTTTGAGTCAAAAGTAAGGTTTCATATTTTCCAAATAGGTTAAAAGGATTCTCCATGTAAAACTATTCACTTTTACTGTGTTTGATCTATTACATTGATGTTTGACATCAAAATTATATTTGAAATATTTTTGCATGCAATAAAATTGAAAGAGAATGTGGTATTAATTTAGCCTTTTTTTCATAGAATAAAAAGTCCTATGTGTTTAGGTCCTACTTAGAAAATCAATATTCCCTGGCTACTACCATCTAACTAATGGACCCTTGAATAAAATTTATTAAATTTATCATCCCTCAATATCCAAAAGTTACAAAAACCATAGTTGGGAGGCATGTATGCTTATTACTTTCTTGGCTAGCTAGGGTAATAACAACTTCTCAATCCTGCCCAATTTGGAACAAGAGATTAATATAGTGACTAATATTTGGGTAGGTTAAATAAGTTTAAAGAACTAAATATTAAAATTCAATAATGTTAAAAATATTTATACATCAAACTATGAATCATGAGAGGAAAACAATCTTGGACTTATAGGAAAATAATGTTGGACTTGTAGACAATTGATTGAGGGAATATCTCAACTATACTCCAATCTATGAGGCTAACTAGTCAAATAGAATCTCTCAACAAACTACTCCTCAAAATCCTCTTAACTAATAGGAACAAAGTCCTTCTAGAATTAATGAGGGCACCAAATACAAGTAGGAATTATATTCTCTAGCACTCTCCCTTAATGACTAGTTGTCTTAATCTCAATAGGAAAAGTATATATATGGTTCAACCTACTATTTACAATGATTATTAATATATGTTGATGTCCATATAAAGGAACAACCATACAAAGGAATGCATATGTATGTAACTCCTAGAGTAGTTGGTTCAACAACTTGTCATTCATGTACATGGTTCGTTAAAGAACCATATATGCATCCTTGTATCTTCAATTATCCCTACACCATCATCATCTTGAGTTTCCTTGAATAACCTGTAACAATGTCATGCTTTTTGTCGACTTACCCTCAACTATGCTATCGCTTTTTCAGGTTAACCCTCAACCATGCTCTGAGTTTTTTCATTTGACCCTCAACCATGTTATGATAATCCCTTTCCACTTCCCTCTCACAAATGGCTTTTGTCTTAACACAATCCTACATAACAAAGTGCTTTTTGGCTTTCAAAAAACTTGGACTTACAAGGTGGTTGAAATATTACCACAAACCTTATGAGGCTACATATGCCTTATTAGGTTTATATCACAACTAACTCAGGCACATACTATTAAAATACTTTAAAGGACTACCACAATACATCGTACACATGCTTAGAAACACAATGTGTGACACACACTACAATCTAATCATAAGTATGTTATTATTCAACACACTACACACTCTTTTCCACCATCTCTATTGCTATCATAATTCTTGCCACATGAATTATTTTCTTTAAGTCTTTTTCATGCCTTTATATATCAGGTATTCAAACTTGTCTATCGTTAGAATGGCCAGTTTCAACACAGACTCAAACTCATCACAATATTTTACTCGATTAAATATCACTAGATTAATTAAACCAAATTTACATCAATAATTGTATGTGGAGTAGATGGTGATGGGATGTACTGTTAAGGAACTTCATGATGTAAATGTCACTAGTTTGAAACTCCACAAAAAAAATCCATCCATGTTAAGGGTCAGTATGGAAAAGGCTAGGTGTGATCCCCGTGTGATTTTGACAAATTAGATGCCCTTGGGTTGTGGGTTCTGAATCCAAAGGTTAAATGTGCAGTCATCTCACGATTCACACACTTAGAAAACAAAACAATTACATAGATGACATGACGATTTTTAAAGGCTTCAATCTAATTGGAAATTTGAAGACACACTTATTTTCATTCACATCAAACATTATTATTCTCATTGGTGTCAATTTTTCCCTCATAGACATCATTCTAACAAGATCTTTGTACTCATCATCATCCTCCCTGCTCTAAGTTACAAATGATTTCCCTCTTTGTGTTTCTAAAGCAAAAAGAATATTTGACATTCTACATGGTTTGAAGTGGATTTGATACTATCCAGAATAAAATGAAATAAATATATCTAAATTTTATTTTTAATGGCACTAACCTTTCTTCTCCATTCCAAAAATGTATCGAGTCCACTAAAAAAGAGTATGTATTGATAGATGATGAGATCTGGAAATATGCAAGTGACCTGCAACCTTGCTAGTGTGTTGTTGATATGTTGATTTAGTGAGGCTTGATTAGATTGCCTATGGAACGAGACCACATAAAATAAGGGTTTCATTTGTCCTTTCCCATCTAAACTTATAAAAGTGACATGCAATGTAGAACCTCATACATACAAAATATCCTTGGCTAGCTATTTCCACTCTCATCAAAATCTAGCATTTCTACCAAATGTGTTTAAAAAATAAATAGGTTTGAATCCAAGATGGTTTTTTTTTTTATAGCCTGGTTGACCTCCATTGGTATCCAATTCTCCTTATTTGACATTATTATTCTCCACAAGTCCCACAATATAAATTATAGGAAATTCTCAACCATAATCTTTCATCCTAGTTCACTTTCTAGTTTTCAACACAATGGGAGTTCATCCATGCCTGGAATCTGAAAATGTTGATAAGTCCTACACATGTTGATAATGTACAATGGATAGCTCGTCCATTCTTACAACAGTAAAAAAAAAAAACTTCTCACACTAATTATTAGATAAACCTTCAAGGGCAGTGGCTCCATCAATTGTCATCTTCCTCTAGCAACTGACCCTTCATGTTGAGTGGATGCACCGCATTGCTTCACATAGCAATGAAAATCATGACCTTTACAAAAGAATAATCGAAAATTGCTTTCATAGAAACAACATTTTCCTATAGATTTGATGACTAAACAAACTCACAATAAGAAAACACACTACACTACGCTCCTTGACCTTGGACCCTCCTTTGAGGGAGTAGGCCCAAAGCAGCTCTCATACCAAAAAAAAATTGACTGTACTCTACATTAACATCGATAATGTTACAAATATTAACATATCAAAATATGTCTTGAGATCAAAAATCTCTCCTAGACATGCAATTAACTGCTTGAGGAAATATCTCTACCAAACTCCAATCTAGAAGGCTAGCTAGTTGGAGAGAATATCTCAACCAAATATGCCTCAACAAATTCTTAATTAATATGAACAAGCTCCTTCTAGAATTAATGAGTGCATCAAAGAAAAGTAGGATTTATATTCTCTAACAAGGTTATGATAGTTAATCTTCTCTAGAACTAGTTTAATAGAGATATATAATATCTTCCTTCATGATATCCAATTAAAATTACATGGATTGAATTTCACAAATTTTATTTGCCAAGGTATTTGGTCAAATCCAACATATCATTGAATTTTGGAATTTTGTTTACCTATATGACCAAGCTTATTAACTATGGTTTGGAGTTGTTGTGGAAAAGGAAATAAAGAGCTCCCTAGAAATTTCATTCAATGGGTGTTCAAAACATTATAAAGATAGATATTTACTTATATCTGAATTTTTTAAATTTTGTTTACGTATATGACCAAACTTATTAACAATGATTTGGAGTTGTTGTATAGAAAAGGAAATAAAGAGCTCCATAGAAATTTCATTTCATGGGTGTTAAAAACATTATAAAGATAGAAATTTACTTATATCTGAATCTATAGATGCATGAACTTGAACAACAATTTTTAAATAGAAATAAAAATTGTTAACTAAAAATTACATCTAAATGCAGTCTAATTATTAACAAGTTTTTAAAATATTTTTCATGTAAATCAAACGTTTCACATGATAAATAATAATTCATTATAAATATAATAACATACATATATATATGAAACAAAAGTAACTTATATCCAAAAACAAACTCTCTTAATTATGAATTAGGAATAAGTTTTTCATTAATATAAACCTAATTTTAAATACAAAACAGAACCATTATGTTGGGAAATTCCAAAACATCACAATAACACAAAGGGAACCCACATGTTAGAATGAGGCCATAAAGGATTCCCCTTTGATTACCAAGAACCTACCATAAATTAATAAACTAGTCACAATGCAAAGAACAGAACTGCAAGGCCCCACCACTCACATTACCCAGTAAGATAATGGAAGCAATGTGGAGAAAAAATAAACCATGGTTATTCCTATAAAGTTCTCGCTCAAAACGGATTCAACGCACCAACCCTAAATCATCGACGCTCAAAATAGATAACTAGCTTTAGGCCAAAAGAAGAGACAATAGTGCCTTCTCGAGCGAGGGTCCAAACGGTGACTTCCAATAGTCTTTATGAGACCATTCTCTCTTAGCCCGGAAAAGAAGCGTGGATACGGAGAGAAAGGACAAGGCCTCGTGGAAATATCTAAAATCCAGCCATCCCCACTCTAAAATCCAACAATCCCCTTGACGATGAAGGAGAACATTATATGAAAGTTCGAAAAAGGTGATTTGGAATTACCTGTCATATCATTCCAAGAAGGTAATATCATTCTAAGATCGATAAGGGTGAATACAACGTAAAAGAAAAATAAAAATAAAGAATTGATATACTTCTGTAGAATGAGTAAAATGGAAGAGAATCAGATGTAAAAGTTCAGAAAGGTGAGTTGCAATTATTTGTCCGATCATTCGACAATCTATAAGAAACTAATAATGGAAAGACTTCTCTCGAAGGAGTAAAATGGATTGGAGTTGTAATTATTTGGCATATTATTCCATATGTATAATAAGGTAATAAATAATTTATAGAATTCGCTGGAATGAGTGGAATGAGTAAAATGGAGGAGAATAAAGTGTTAGGAAAAAATAATAAATAATTGATAAAATTCAGTATAACGGAAGAGAATAAGTTGTTGAAAAAAATAAAAAAAAGTGTTGTATTTATTTGATAAATAATAAAAATGTAAATTTGCCCTAATATCAATTAAAAAAGGAATATTAGTGAAATAATATAGAAATATAAGTTTAAGAAAATAAATTATTGATTTATATTGTTTTTAGGTATGTTAAATTTTATTTTATTTTTTATTAAAAAGGAATATGAGTGAAATAATAGAGAAATATAAGTTAAACAAAGAAATTATTGTTTTATATTGTTTTTGGGTACGTTAAATTTTAGAATTTTATTAAAGATAGTATAAATATGTTTATGATTAAATTAAAAATAAAATAAAATAAAATGTAGATTTATTGATATTTATTTAATATTAGATTTATTTAAGTGGTTTCAAAAAGGTTGGGGTGGAATGTATTTAAGTGTTTCCAAAATGTTTAGAGTATATCATAAGATTTATAGTATCATTTCTTATAGCTCTTATTGTTTATAATTTAATGTTGATGTATGCATTTTGCTAATGTTGATGACATTTGTTTTGTAGGAAATTTTTCTATCCTAGTTTTATTGTAGAGGAAAATATCTCATGAATAAGTGAACCCTCACACTTATTTGACATATATTAATGATATATTGAAGACTAAACTACAACATATTCTCCACTAGATGTAATTTGCAAGTTCGAGCTATGCTAATAAGCGAGGAGGATAAGTCTTACTTTTAACCAATAATTTTTCTATTGTATCAAAGTTGATGTAAATACTATATTCACTCTAAAATCCTAAAACAAGTCAACTACACACATCAACATATATCATTCTCAAATATACCTAGCATATAATAACTCTACTCTATAAAATATCTGATCTAGTTTCCTTATTCTAAATATAGTCTTCTAACACATAAAATAAAACCATAAATTTGTAGATTAAAAAAAATAAAGTAAAAAAAAAATATTTTGAGACTATGTAGCAGCTTCCTAGATCTACATCCATAGTCTCATCATTAGCCCTCCCTCACTTGTTGAAAATAATAATATTTACATTCACATCACGAAGACATGATGACCTATATTACTTGGAAATATACTCTCACGCAAGATAGAAGGAGAACATTATATGAAAGTTCGAAAAAGGTGATTTGGAATTACCTGTCATATCATTCCGAGAAGGTAATATGATTCTAAGATCGATAAGGGCGAATACAACGTAAAAGAAAAATAAAAATAAACAATTGATATACCTCTGTAGAATGAGTAAAATCGAAGAGAATCGGATGTAAAAGTTCAAAAAGGTGAGTTGTAATTATTTGTCAGATCATTCTACAATCTATAAGAAACTAATAATTTATAGACTTCTCTCGAATGAGTAAAATGGAGGGAATTGTACTAATTTGGCCTATCATTTTATATGTATTACAAGGTAATAAATAATTTATAGAATTTACTTCAATGAGTAAAATGGAGGAGAATAAGGTGTTGGAAAAAAGTACTAAATAATTGATAGAATTCGCAAGAATGAGTATAAGGGAGGAGAATAAGGTGTTGAAAAAAAAAAAAAAGTTGTTGTATTTATTTGAAAAATAATAAAAATGTAATGTCCTTGTAATATCAATTAAAAAAGAAGTAAGTATCACTGAAATAATATAGAAATATAAGTCTAAGAAAATAAATTATTGATTTATATTGTTTTTGAGGTCGTTAAATTTTAGAATTTTTATTAAAAATAATATAAATATGTTTATGATTAAATTAAACATAAAATAAAATTTAGATTTATTGATATTTATTTAATATTAGATTTATTTAAGTGGTTTCAAAAAGGTTGGAATGGAATTTATTTTAGTGTTTCCAAGAAGTTTAGAGTATATCATAAGGTTTATAGTATCATTTTTTATAACTATTATTGTTTAGAATTTAATGTTTATGTATGTTTTTTACTAATGTTGATGACATTTGATTTGTAGGAAATTTTTCTATCCTAGTTTTATTGTAGAGGAAAATATCTCATGAATAAGTGAACCCTCACACTTATTTGACATAGACTAATGATATATTGAAGACTAAACTACAACATATTCTCCACTAATGTAATTTGTAATAGGTCTTAGGTTTAACCAATCATTTTTCTATGGTATCCAAGTTAATGCAAATACTATATTCAGTCTAAGATCCTAAAGCAAACTAACTACACACATCAACATATATCATTCTCAAATATACCTACCATATAATAAATCTAATCTATAAAATATCGAATCCAATTTTCTCATTTTAAATATAATCTTTTAATACATGAAATAAAAGAATATACAAAATCTTTTAATGTATAAAATAAAAGAATATACATCACACACATTAAGGAGGTAAAATACTATAAACGTGTAGATTAAAAATAAATAAAGTAAAAAAAAAAATTACATTAAAACCATGTAGTAACTTCCTAGATCCTACATCCATAGTCTCCTCAGTGACCCTCCACTTGTTGAAAATAATAATATTTACATGCACATCGCAACGAAGACATGATGACGTATATTGCTTGGAAATATGCTCTCACGCATGATACAAGGAGAACATTATATGAAAGTTCGAAAAAGGTGATTGGTAATTACCTGTCATATCATTCCAAGAAGGTAATATCATTCTAAGATCGATAAGGGCGAATACAAAGTAAGAGAAAAATAAAAATATTGAATTGATATACTTCTATAGAATGAGTAGAATGGAAGAGAATAGGATGTAAAAGTTCAAAAAGGTGAGTAGTGATTATTTGTTAGATCATTCTACAACGCATAAGAAACTGATAATTGATAAACCTCTCTCGAAAGAGTAGAATGGAGGGGAGTTGCAATTATTTGGCATATCATTCTATATGTATAAGAAGGTAATAAATATTTTAGAGAATTTTCTGGAATGAGTAAAATGGAGGAGAATAAGGTGTTGGAAAAAAAGTAATAAATAACGGATAGAATTTGTAAGAACAAGTATAATGGAGGAAAATAAGGTGTTGAAAAAAAAAAGAGTTGTATTTATTTGACAAATAATAAAAATGTAATGTCTTTGTAATATTAATTAAAAAGGGAATATTAGTGAAAGAATACAGAAATATAAGTTTAAGAAAACAAAGTATTGATTTTTATTGTTTATGAATATGTTAAATTTTAGAATTTTTTTATTAAACAGGAATATAAGTGAAATAATAGAGAAATATAAGTTAAACAAAAGAAATTATTGATTTATATTGTTTTTGGGTACATTAAATTTTAGAATTTTTATTAAAGATAGTATAAATATGTTTATAATTAAATTAAACATAAAATAAAATAAAATATAGATTTATTGATATTTAATTAATATTAGATTTATTTAAGTGGTTTCAAAAAGGTTGGAGTGGAATTTATTTAAGTGTTTCCAAAAAGTTTAGAGTATATCATAGGGTTTATAGTATCATTTTTTATAGCTTTTATTGTTTAGAATTTAATGTTTATGTATGCATTTTTGCTAATGTTTATGACATTTATTTCATAGGAAATATTTCTATCCTATTTTTATTGTAGAGGAAAATATCTCATGAATAAGTGAACCCTCACACTTATTTGACATAGATTAATGATATATTGAAGACTAAACTACAACATATTCTCCACTAGCTGTAATTTGTAAGTTCGAGCTATGCTAATAACGGAGGAAAATAGGTCTTAACTTTAACCAATAATTTTTCTATTGTATCCAAGTTGATGCAAATACTATATTCATTCTAAGATCCTAAAGCAAGCTAACTACAAACACATCAACATATATCATTCTCAAATATACCTAGCATATGATAACTCTAATCTATAAAATATCTAATATAGTTTCTTCATTCTAAATATAATCTTCTAATGCATAAAATAAAAGAGTATAGATCACACACATTAGAGGGGTAAAATACAATATATTTGTAGATTAAAAGTAAATAAAGTAAAAAATAAATATTTTACCTTGAGACCATGTAGTAGCTTCGTAGATCCTACACCGATAGTCTCCTCATTGGCCCTCTCTCACTTGTTGAAAATAATAATATTTACATGCAGATCACAACAAAGACATGATGACCTATATTACTTGGAAATATACTCTCAGGCAAGATAGCAATAAGGCTCTCACTCTATTTCACAGTCATGAGGATTCTCAAACTCTAGGTATTCCCTAACTTCTATTTGGCCCCTTCTTGTAGGAATTTATAAGAGTTTGTAGATAGGATTCATGACACCTGAATTTAGTGGATGTCAATGATAGGTATGCTTAAGGCATGCAAAAAAAGATATGACAAGTAATAGATATGTTTCTTGGCATTTGAAATCAGAAATTACAAGCCATAGACAAGTTCCATGCATGCTTATGAGCTTTTTCTAGCTTAATATAAACTTTCTTCTCAATTAAGAGTTTTTTTCTAAATTATGAAATCATTCTTATTTCATAATTAATTGTGAAATCGTGAAAAATAATTATTTCCTTGTGATATAAATATAATATTTGAACTTAATAATATAACTTAAGCTTTAGCCATATAATAACCGTCTTGCAATTCCTATGGTGGAAAACATGAGTATAACATCAATAATTATAGATAAGAGCATGCAATTAACTACTATGCACTTCTCTTGCAATTTTTAATTTTTTTGTTTATGAGAGGAGGATCCATCTCCCCTCATGTTTGTTATGACTTTTATGGGTATGATAGATACAATTTTACTCCAACTTGGGGACATGTATTCATGGGGTAGGAGTGTAAGAGAACCTCATAATACTTAATGCACCTATGAGAATGTACTCAAGAAAAGATCAAGAGTACAACTATATCGTGCGATGTATCCAAATATCATTCATAAATTCCAATCTATATGTTTGTTCAACTTCTCTATCATCTTTCTATCTAGAAATTTTTATTATAGGAGAATATAGTCATGACGATGGTAGAGACCCCTCAAAATTATATGAAGTCATGTTTCCATATGTGATTTCGTAAAATAGATAATATTTAACCATTATAAACCATATAATTAAGCATTGTGACTATCATTTATTACACAAAATGCAATAAAAAACTATATCATCCATTGCTTTTCATTTATCACATCTGTTAGTTCACTAAATAACAATAAAATGGGACATAATCCTTCTTTTCCTCCCTCTAAAAGAGAATTACTAGTTACTAATGTTATGAAGACACATTTGTGCTCAATAAGGACTATCATACTATATCATATTTTTAAACTATCACTTCTCAAATATTTTTGTATAATACATTATTAGAGTTAGTACTATTATCAATCTCAACTAAAAACTTTAACGTATAACTGTAGTGTTAGAATTATGATTATACTAAGATGGCGAGGGCTGGGGGGAGTCAATATAATGGATAACTTAATGATTTAAAATGATTTTTTCTAGATAAACATCAATTACAGAAGCACCACATAAAACACCAAATGTGCATGGTAATGTTAGAAATATGTTGTCATTGATGGCAAATAGAAGATTATAGCAAAGGAACAAGCTCTTGCAAACAAGATTAGATCAAGTATGGAAAGGGAGATGATGGGTGAAGTGATATTGAAGCCATTTTCCATTTTTGAGATAAGCTCAAGTGTACTTGGGACCCACTCAGATTTATAGAGTTTGGAAAGAGATTTCCATCAATATATTGAAGTTCAAGAAAAAAAACCTCCTTGATTAAAATTTGTTGTAAGCCAAAGTTACGATGTTAAAGGATCAAAGTTATAGGCTCCACAACACTATTAGTGCAGATATGGAACTCAAGTAGGCACGACTGTGGACTATGTGGACCAACAAAATCTCGGGAGTGAACATGTCGGGAGGACATTAGCAAGTAGAAAAGGAAACAATTAGTGGAATCTCTACAGTAGCAGACCCCAAGGGACAACTCACCTTGGAAGGTAAGGACCTGTAACACCCCACCCCACATTTACGTGCCTTTACAAGATCACCAGAGTAAACATGACATGATAGTTACTATCAATGACACAAAAACTAAGTTATAGTTATGGAACTGGGGTCTACCATTCTAAAACTTACTAAAACCTCCCAGTGATACTTGATCACCTAGATATAAAACAACATCCACTCATGATCTTTATTTAAGCTGGAACTATCCTTTTCCCAAGCTTACAACCTAGTCAAACGGATGCCAAGTGATCCATTCAGCTAAAAGGCTCTAGCCGCATGCACAAGCCTTCCTCCATGTGGCTATAGTAAAAAAAATCCCCAGTTCTGTGCCTACAACCATAGATTCTTGCCACAATTTTAGCGCTAGCCTACGTGCCACTACCTAAAACCTTCTAGAATAAATTCGAAGATAATCACAAGTATGCATAACCTATTAATAGGCTTATATATTTCCCAAACATGTCAAATTCATGATAAATATTTATAAAAACACATGGTAGACATAGTAGCTACATGAATTAAATGTGTATATGTTTGCTATCTCATTAATTTCATGAGAGAATCATCAAGAAGGCTCACTACCCTATCAAGCTAGTTGCAACAACACTTGTTAGCTCATACATTCATATAAGCTTGCAATAACTTATCAAATCATGAAAAATATCCATAAGAATAGCACATCATTTATCAATTCCTATAACCACTATTTAAATAGAATGAAGCCATGACAAACCATTCGTAAAATCAACACAATAACCAATACACGTGCCATTAATCTGAATAAGAATAAAAAATATTAAAATATGCATAATGTCAACCAGGTTAGGGTCTTCTACGTACCACCCAACCATAGATTAGGTTGGACCACGGGGGCTTTACTGGTGGAGCAATACCATACCACGTGGGTTCATATTGGGGGATATATAATAAGGAAAATTTGACATAATATATTGGGGGATATATAGTGGGTAACGGGTTTTTATATTAGCAAGTATAAAAAAATGGAGCTCAAAGTTAATGAAAAAATATAGAGTATAAAAAATGTTAATTAAAAAATGGATACCTACAATATCTAGTGAAAGTAGGGGTTCTTTAAATTGGGGAGGTGTATTGGGTTCATATTGGTAGGGGGTTAAATAATGTGATTTTTATAGGTATTTTCCAATATGTAGTCCAATTAGGGGTATTGTTTAGTATGCCATGAACACACACGATATGCTAGAGGTTCATTGACTGAAGGCCTAGTGGGTTGGACAAAATATCTCTTTCTTACAATCACCCACATGTCATATTCCAAGTATGAAACTGGGATGACATGGGATAAACCAAAACAAAACCAACCAAGGATTCTAGAGGACAAACTACATCAACCCTAAACCACAGTTATTTCACCTAAATCTATATAGAAAATACCTAAACCAAATAATCTTGGATGCGTCATAATTTCTTCACCATAACCAAATGAATTTTCCTATCTCCACCCACCTGTCAAGAGTTTTATGAGAAAACCATCTCCACCCTGAAACCATGGGAATTTTCCCGAGACCACCTCAACCAATATCATAAATCTGTTGGTGATCCAAAGCTTAATCAAAATAAGGAACCCACTACACCATTGATATCCAGGAACTAGCAAAGGCAAGGTTGTACACTAGTGTCATTCCAAGCGAATGCCATGATAATTACATCAAACGTAAGCAATAAACCTATGTATAGATCATGCATCAAATCCCAACATGACAAATCACACATGCATATTATTACCTGCAAATCTACATCTATTAACTACCCTTGCTTGTTGTTTTCCAAACATCTCTTATGTTATCTTGCTTATTCATTGCTTGCTTTCTTGTGTCCCTATTGTGTCCAAGTGCTTGTTCTCCCTATCTTTCTCTTCTCTTATCTAAGTGAATGCTAGAATGTCCAAGAGTGTGTGCGAATCTTCTATTTTCTTTTTCTTTTCTTTTTCCTTTTCTTTTCTTTTATTTTGCATTGCATACATATGTGTATCCCTTCATCTTCTTTTTCTCTTATTTTCCTTTATTTCTTTTATTAGATTGCCATTTATTGCCTTTTTCCTTTTCCAATGCCAAAGCCAATTTCCATAACAAATAATAAACCAATTGATTCCCAATGTAATATTTTTCCCTCCTTTCATCTTGGAATACATTCCCTGTGACCTTGGTCTTATTGTTTTCACATAGAGACTTAACCCAGGGATATTAGAAACCTCTCCCTCTTAGGGAAACATAGTACTCAATGTTCTATGACAATTATGACAAAAAAACTACTGAGAACAAAACATACCTCTTATTGGACAATTATACACAACTCATTATAATATTTACAATGAAAAACTAGTGAAACATGACAAACACACACACACACACACATATATATATATATATATATATATATATATATATATATATATATATATATATGTATATATATATATATGTATATATATATATATATATATATATATATATATATATATATATATATATATATATATATATATATATATATATATATATATATATATATATATATATACCAAAAACTCATTTTCTTCAACTATCGAAAAAATAAGGATATAATTCTTGCATCTAAACAACCATCTCCTATGTAACTTCATGAGGCCCAAAGTTCTCACACTACACACTAACTTGCGCTATTGCTCAGTTCCATAACATAAGTTGTTTCTACTACAGTATGAATTATGGATGTAGCTAGAACCCTCCCTCTAGTTCTACCTATAATATAGACCAATCAATAACATGAAAGCATCAATGACTTTGGCTAATGGCAGAAAAGAAAGTCTATAGGCCACTTGTCCAAATCTCTCGAGGATCCTCAAAGGCCCATAATACTAAGTTTCGAGCTTGGCAGATGACCAAATTATCAAGGAACTCTTCCTACACTTGATACATAGGTAAACATGCTTCCGAACCCGAAAGAACTTGATGCTCTATGTTGATCTACATAACCCTTC
Organism: Pinus tabuliformis; assembly: GCA_031772625.1. Taxonomy (NCBI): domain Eukaryota; kingdom Viridiplantae; phylum Streptophyta; class Pinopsida; order Pinales; family Pinaceae; genus Pinus; species Pinus tabuliformis. The sequence goes on along the minus strand of CM062812.1, from coordinate 776,637,358 downwards.
TGCATGTCCTGCGCTACCTTAGAATTCTTTATGATAGCCTGCATCTTCTAGTCCATCTCAGCCAACATATCTAGTCCAGTGAAAACACTATTCAGTTCATCACTCTAGTTGATAGGAGTATTACAACTCCTCTCATAGAGAGCGTCAAACAAACTCACCTCCAAGGATTCTTGATACCTGTTATTATAAGAAAAATCTAACATTGGAGCATACTCCCCCTACTTCCTTTGTTGATGCATGATATTCATCCTCAAGATGTCCTCAAGAATCCTATTAGCCCTCTATGTTCTTCGATATATCTATGGATGATAAATTGTACTAAAGAATAATTATGCCCCCAAGCCCGCGAACAACCCCTTCCAAAACCTAGAACTGAGGTTGAAATATTTATCCGATATAATCCTCTTGGGAACTCCATGCAACCTAATGAATAGTTGAGCCACTTCACCAGCTAAATTAATATACTTCACTACAATGAAGTGTGCTACCTAGCTCAACCTACCAACCACAACCATGATGGAGTCATGCTGACTTTATGTCCTACAAAAACTTGTAATAAAACCCATGGAAATGACTTCCAATTTCCATTCTCAAATTAGAATAGCATGCAACAAACTAGCTAGATGCGTGAACTCGGCTTTCACCCACTGGAAATCCTGTCACCTTGCAATGAGCTCAACCCTCTCTTTCTTCAGATATGGAAAATAGTAGAACTTCTTAATAGTTTTCAAAGTATTTTGGTGTCCTTGGTGGCATAAATACGACTTGAAATGAAACTCCCTCAAGATAAGATTCTTCAATTCACCACTATTAAGCACATAGATTATGTTCTTAAATATAACTAGGTCATCTCCCATGAAGTGATACTCCTCATCCCTATCACCTTCGGGTTGATGCTACAAAATCTACTTCAGTTGTTGGTACTTCTCATCATGTTTTCCTACATGTAGTATATGCTCATGTAAATATGTCCTACTCAGAGCATCCACAACCCGGTTCTCTTTTCCTTTCATGTACCTAATATTAAAATCAAAGTCATTAAGAGTAGCCAACCATCTAACTTGCTTTGCATTCAAATTAGGTTTATAAAAAAAGTACCTTAGTCCAATGAGATAATGTCTCCACATCTTCACTGATGAAAGACAACTGCCAGCTCAATATCATGATTTGCATAATTATGCTCATTATCATTCAACTTTTGTGATTAAAAGAAAACCACCTTCCCTTCCAACCTGAAGACTCCACCAAGTCCTTCCAAACAAGAATCTATACAAACCACAAAATCCTTATCAAGATTTGCAATCTTCAAAACCAACACATTGGTAAGAAACTGCTTCAACTGATCAAAGTTAGCTACACACTCAACAATCCATTCAAACATCTTCCCTTTCATGTGATGTGTAAGAAATACAATATGAGATAATTTCTTGATTAACCTTCTATAATAACCTTTTAGTTCCGTGAATTATCTGACCTCATCCACATTTGTTGAAGATGGTCAAACCATGACAACCTTAATCTTTTCCAGGTCCACTGTTATCCCATCCTGAGAAACAAAATGCCCCTAGGAATGAATCTGACTCTAAAAGAAGCTACATTTGCATAAACTTATTCTCTCTCAACAATCCTAATAACATTACTAGGTACTGTACATGCTCCTTCTCATTCTTTGATTATACCAGTTGTTAATAGTACTGGATGGTAACAACAAGCATAGGAGGTTTCACCGATGTGAAGTCCCAATTATACCTTGCACCAATTGGAGTAGCATTGCCAACCGGAATATGGTTGGTTTTCAAAGTGGTGGTCTCAAAGATATGCCTTAGCTGTGATAAGCACATAAATGATATATTCATAGCTTTGGTAATATCAAGTGTATGAACTTCGTGAGATATCAAATTTAATGCATGAAAGGTTCCATCACATTAAAGGTAAATAAGTGAGCTGCTTAGAAGAAACTAATAATACTATCTTAGAAGAGCCACAGGAGCAGTACAAAATAATCAATAGTTAACCTGCAAAATAGTTCACAAGATAACAACGATCGTGACAACATAAACAACATGCATTCAACAAGATACCTAATAAAGAAAACAAATTAGTTCATTATCATTAATGTAAATCAAACAACATACATCACAAAGATATAAATAATAGTCTTACTTCACCCACAACATATGTATGAAGGCATGCCAACTTTGAAATATTCTTATTATAGAGTGAAATTTCCAAACATAGAATTACATTGTTAAGGAACTAGCCCCAATAATGGGGAGAGAGAGATAGAGAACAATGAGGGAGCGAGGAAGGTAAACATGAAACCATCCCCAATGTGCTTTGGGTCAAAAATAAGTCAATATCACATCAACTAAATAATTATTAGAACCACATCAATAAAACACGCACACACATTTATTTACTTATCACCCCACCCAAAACAATGTGAGGGAAAAGGAAAGAGACTTGACTATCCACATGGTCTACAAGAGGAATCACACAAGTCCTTCAACAAGATTAGCTCAACTATGCTAAGCTAGACTCAAGGTCTCATATTTTCATAAAATGTTAAAAATACTCTTGATGGAAAGTTCTTTAGTTTCTATGTGGTTCATGCATTACGTTTATTCTTTACCTGGAACATAAATTTGAAATGATTTTGCATACAATATGATTGGAAGAGAAAGTGTCATTGGTTTAAACTATTATATGGATAACATAAAAATTCCTTCATGTAAAGGTTATACATGCTTTACCTATGTGATATGAATGTGTTGTGTTTCATCAACTTGAACTATATAATTCATTGCAAATTATAACTACTTTATATATATAGAAAGAATGATGTATAAGAACATCAATCTTCCCTGATCAATACCATCGACTCAATGCCTCGTCGAATAAAAGTTCTTAAAGACAAAAGAACTTTAGTTACTATCTTCCGTACATTCTTTGAAGTTATAAAAACCATAGTTGAGATGCATGCTTGCTTATTTCATTGGTTAGGTAGGGTAATAAAAACTTATGATAGTGAGTCCTCATTAGAGGTAGTCTCAAAGAGATATATAATCTCTTATTTCCTCATATCTAATTGAAATTATAATGATTGAATTTCATCAATTGAATTTGGCAAGAATTTTTTCTAAATCCAATCAATCATTAAACTTCTAAATTTTCTTTACCTATAACTATGGCTCAGAGTTATGTATCAAAAAGGAAATAATAAGCTCCACAAAAATTTCATTTCATGTGTGTTCAAAACAATATGAAGATATCAATTTGCATGAACTTCAATAACAATTTTCTAGTAGAAGACATATAGTGAAAGACAAGCTATAAAACATCATATAAACACAACCTCTCGAATTATGAACAAGTTTCTAGATTTTCCTTCTATGTAAACCAATAAAAATGCTAAAACTACATTTAAATAGCAATTCTTAAAAACTACATTTAAATACAAATTCTTAATTATAAATAAGGTTTTCATTCATGTAAACCTTTGTATAGAAATTACTAAAACTACATTTAAATACAAATCCTTAATTATAAATAACGTTTTCATTGATGTAGAACTTTAAATATAATACATACATTTTATTGCATTGGGAAATTCCCGAACACAAGAATACCACACACGAAATCTGCATGTTAGGATGAGACAATAAAGGACACCCTTTTGATTACCAAGAACGTTCTATAGACAAATAAGCTAAGTCACCTACCCACTAAGACAATAGAATGACGATGGGAAGAGATATAAACAAAAGACAATCCCATTGTCACCTTGTACAGTTTTCACCGGGCCAAGCCCACTACCTTTTGTGCAGTGATGTGTGGTTTAACGGTAAGTCAAACGGGCGAAGCTCGGGAGACCAAAGTTCAAATCTCATGGAGTACAGTGACCTGCTGTGGTGGCGGCTAGAGGGGCGGACCCCCCCTGACCGCTGGGTCTGCTCTTGCTAAAATCATAGGATCTTAGCATACCCGACTTGCAGGTGGTTGGTTATGCTCTTGGTGTTATAGTGGCAGCAATGAGGTTTGATCCTGGGTCTCCCGTGGATTAAACTTGATAGTTACCGATTCACCATGTGGTTAAAAAAAAAAAAAAAAAATGGATTCAACGCACCAACCCTAACCACCAACCCTAAACCATCCACCGTACAAATCCATCACTACCTTTATGCCAAAAGAGGAGACGATAATGCTTCCTCGAGCGAGGGTCCACAGGATGTTTATCTTCCAATAGAATTAAGCAGACCACTCTCTCTCACCCTTTCAAAATCGCTGGGGAAAGCAAGTTAGATACGGAGCGAAAGGACATGAGCTCCTGGAAATCTCGAAAATCCAGGATTGCCCTTTATGATGCAGGAGAACATCATATAAAAGTTCCAAAAAGGTGATTTGCAATTACTTGACATATCATTCCAAGAGTTTTAAGAAAGTAATACCATTCTATTATCGACAGGAGCGAATACAAGATCGATAAGATTCAGTGCTGTGGTTTTCATTGTGCTGACAAAGCTTTAGAATATGATTTTATGAATGTCCGCAATGTCAAATTAGTTGTCATCCCTTATTACAGCTTCATTCCATGAAGCGTCGTAATCCCAAAAGTCAAATGTATTATTCTTAATTCATGCGAATCTGTTCATGAGTGCGTAGACTCTCTCTATATAAATCTCGAGAACTTCTCTAACGACTGTGTATCGAAAGAAGCTTTGTCTTCTTTGCTGGTATTAGCGTCGGCGGGGATCATGACAGACGATATATTTGGCAAAACCCTAGAAGAGATGATAAAGAGTTGAATTATTCGTCAGAAACAAACAAAGTTGTATTGTTTATTATTATATATACTCTTGTCTTCTCATGCGCTAGTTTGTTAAAATTTTCTTTTGCAGGGAACAGGTTGCAAAATTATTTTTCATTGCCTTACAATGTTATAGCATAGTATTCTCATGTAGGTTCTCTGTCGCTATATGTTTTTGCTTCAGGTTTTTGTACCGTCCAGAGTAACTCTGTTGGTATATGATTCTTTACTGCTTTTTCTCGTGTTGCCCCCATAGATGTTTTGGCTCTTAATTGTTATAGTCTCGTATGGTATTTGGCTTCTCATGTTGAAGTTACGTTCTGTTTCTCAGTATATAAGGGAGGACCTTACGGGGAGCTCTCTTGATTCCAACGAAAGGCCGTGTGGGGATGATTCAACTGCTGGTTCATGGACTCTTATGTTGTAATTTTCGAGGGTATATCCATGGCAAGGTAATGGTGTGCATGACACGGGAGTCGTATTGCCCCTACGCTGTTTTTACTTGGAAAGAAGAGAGCTCTCAGAAGGTCTACTGCCTCTTTACCGTTCATGAAATTATATTTCGTTAGAGCGTATATTGAATTATTCAAGGTAGTTTTCATCTGGAAACAGATTTACTCATGTCATTTCACATATCTTCACTTAATAGTTATAGATCCTTATGTTTGGCAACTGCCAATAACATTATAAAAGAATTGTATCGATCCATCGCGAAGCTTTGTAATGTTTTTGTTTTCTCGTATGATTTATTACACTACGTTATACTAACGACTTTGCAGGTAAAGCTAGCAAGTTCGGCCCGATCGCTCAAGAAGCCAAGTGATTCCACGAAATTGCTTAAATTTTACACACCATTCCAACACATTGATGCTTTGAATATACCAGTGGATATTATCATCAATGGCCAGTCATCGACGCCAATTAGAGTTAAGACTTCTTACTTTAATCCATTAATATGGTTAATTTTTTTACGGTTAATTAAAAAAAAAAAAATTACTAAAGATTAATGTTAGGCTAGGCCTATTCTAAGTTAGCTTTAATGTTAAATAGAAAAACTATCTTTCCATTATTAAAATGCTATAACCAAAATTATATGAAACTTCATAAAAGAAAAATTATAAAACTTCGAGAACCGCATTAGGGAACTTTTAGACCTTTTTTAAACACAAAAGAAATCTTTTGTTCCAAAAACTAAGTTTTTATTCTAGTTATTTTACATTAAAATTAATATCAATTGATTTGTCTTAAATATAAACTTTAAGACAAAAATAAGTTGAGATAAAAATATTTTAAGATAAATATAGTTTAACACAAAAATATTTTAAGACAAAAGTAGTTTGAGACAAAAATATTTTAAGACAAAACTTTATATTTAAGACAAAATAATCTAAGATGAAAATATTTTGAGACAAAATTTATATTTAAGACAAAAGTAGTTTGAGACAAAAATTTAAAGACAAAACTTTATATTTAAGACAAAAAGAGTTTAAAACAAAATTATTTTAAGACAAAAACAATTTAAGAAAAAATTATTTTAAGACAAAACTTTATATTTAAGACAAGCATTTTGAGACAAAAATATTTTAAAACAAAACTTTATATTTAATACAATGACCACTTTAGATCAAACCTATGTTTAATATGATATCTCACTTCGAATGAAAACGGAGGGTAGCGCTGAGTTTCAGGGTGATCTGTGCCCGCGTTCTGAACTGGAGCTCCCATGTCCTTGCTTCCTCAGCTCCTGTGGCCCTCCACAGGCCCCCTGCCTAGCAGCCCCTGCTGCTGGGCTCTCAATCCTTCCCGACATCCCCGCAATTGGGCTCTGCCTCCCTCCTGTGGCTAGTGTTGCTGCTGGCACAGCATCTGCCTCTGGGTTTTGCGATCGCAGAGGAGCGTAGCGTCCGCCATGAGTGAGCTTGGGGGTGGGGAGCCTTCTCCCACCGCACCAATCTCTTCAGAAGAAGCATTCAAAAGATTTCTCTCGCAAAAAGGAAAGAAACGTTTGATTCCAGAAGTCCTGAAGTTCATCAAAAAGCTGGAGGAAATTCTTGAGATCGCCCTGCGAGAAGACCAACCGATAAAAATCGCCCTAGCCCTGGCTAACAAAGGGTTGGTAGGACAATTTATGGGACACTGGCTCTCTACAAAAGCAATAGATGACTGGATCCAACGCAACTGGAGGCCCCAACTGGAAAACAATGTGATTTGCTATGTTGTCGGAAGAGGCTATTTCATTTTCCAGTTCACCTCCAAAGAAGATCGAGATTTGGTTTTCAAAAATGGTCCGTATTTTATGGGAAATCAAGGTCTGTATCTTAATAAGTGGACCCCCGACTTCGATCCCTCAATCGATACCCCTAAAGAGGTCTCAGTCTGGGTCTAGCTTCCCAATCTTCTAATCCATTGCTGGAGCTATCACACCTTGCAGAAGATTGGAAATGGCCTAGGCCGTTTCATTGACAAAGCTGATAACAAGGGCCAATATACATGTGTAAGAATCTGTGTGGAAGTCAATCTAGAAGCTGGACTGCTCGAAGCGGTAAAAATTACAGTTGGAGAATGGCATCACTATCAAAATATGGATTACGAGCAACTGCCTTTCAAATACAGAACCTGTCATGAACATGGACACTTCCAACGAAATTTCCCAAAAGCTCCAACCAGGGACAAAGTGGACGAAGAAGGATGGAAAGAAATCAAAAAGGTTAAGGTAGTCCCAAAACCAACTGAGAAGAAAAATTCAAGGCCATTGGTGAAGCCTTGGCCCAAACCAAAAGCCAAAGAAGTTCCAAAAGAGGGTTCTTCCTCTGGGGTAAAGACATATGCCATTGGAACCCAAGAGGAACCAGAAGACCCGTCGAAGAAAGTGAAAGAAGCAGAGGCAAAGTCAACTCTTCCTCCATCAGAGGATGAACAAAGGGAAAAACAAGAAAACGAGGAGCGCATCAGTCTTGGCTCCGATTTTGAGGGAGATTCAGAAGATGGAGTCTCAGATTCAGACAGCTCGAAAGTCACTCCTATCAAGTCGGTCAGGGGCGAAAGTCTAAGAAGAAACAGAGAGAGGAACAAACTTATCTGGATGTTCTCCAAGGGTCTCAGAAAACTCTCAAAGGAATGATGAATACCAGATTTAGGCACAAGCATGGTCATGCTCTAAAAGGAGCCACAAGCTTCCAAGCCAGTAAATAATGAAATACATCTCCTGGAATTACAGAGGGTTAGGCAACAGGTTGAAAGAAGAAGCTCTGAAAACATTGTAAGGATGTACTTGCCTAAAATCCTTCTCATCCAAGAGACAAAATTGGAGGACCTTCTACTCCTCCAAGCAAGAAAAGCATTCTGGCATAAAGACCAAGGGAGAGCAGTCAGTGCCAAAGGCACCTTTGGAGGGATTGCCTCCTTTTGGGACAGCTCCAAATATGACCTGATTCACGAAGAATGTTGCCCCCATTGGCTTCTCACTAAGCTCCTCCATAAAGAATCTGGCCACCAAGTAAGTGTGTTCAATCTTTATGCTCCGGTCTTACCATTTGAGAAAAAAATTTGTTGGGACTCACTCTAGTCCTATCTTTTCTTGCACAACCCAGAAAATATTATTATTGCAGGTGATCAGAATGTTATGCTAGCTGTAGAAGAGAAAAAGGGGGGCTTGCTGGTAAGGGACCCAGGTAGAGAATGGGTTCAAGACCTCATTTTAGATTGGGAATTGGAGGATATCAAGTCCACATCTGGGAAATTCACCTAGTCAAACAAAAGGATAGGCCCCAGCCACGTTGTTGCTCATTTGGACAGATTTCTAGTCCAATCCTCCTTCTTAACATGTGGTCTAATGGCCACCTCTAAAATTCTGCCGAACTACACCTCTAACCATAAACCCATTATGCTTGAGCTTTCCTTGGATGGAAATCTTGGCCCCATTCCCTTTAGATTCAGTTCTCTATGGATTCATCAAGAAATACTCTAGGAGGTGGTCTCCGAGGCCTGTAACCAGCAAGTTCAAGGATCCCCTTTCTTTGTGTGGGAAGAAAAAATGTGGAGAGTTAAAAAGGAGCTCAAGGAGTGGGCTAAAAGGTTGAAAATGCCCACTGCCAAAAGAAAGGAGATGCATGATAGTTTAACAGGCCATCAATTAACAATGGATAATTTCAATGTAACTCAAATATTTCTTCAGAAAGAAGTAGAGCTGCAAAAATATCTCCATAGAGAAATTATGGATGAAGAAGAGTTTCGAAGACAGAAGTCCAGAAATCTTTGGTTACAGGCCGAAGACAAAAATACAAGCTACTTCCATAAGCAAGTTGAAGCACGCAAGCACTTCAAAATAGTAAATGAAATTCACTATCAAACACTGTGGTTAAAGATTCTGAAGGCATAAAGTGAGCAGCCCATTCTTTCAAAGATCTTTAATCTACCCCAGAAGACCCTCCTATCGATTCTCAAGCCTATCCAATTGATCTTATTCCTCACTGTGTTCAAGATTCTGATAATATTATGCTGACTGCTCGGATCAGCATGAATGAGATTAAAGAAGCTTTGGATTGCATGGATCCAGATAAAGCCCCAGGCCTTGATGGGTTCACTGCAAGGTTCTACCTGACTAGCTGGCCTACAATTAAAAAGGACCTTCTAAGAATGATCCATAAATCTTAGACCTGCACCAAGATTGAAGGTAGTACCAACTCAGCCTTCCTTGCCTTAATTCCAAAAGACAAAGGTGCCACTGATTTTAGCAGATTCAGGCCCATCTCTTTGTGTAATACACGTTATAAGCTGATTACAAAAATAATAGCCAACCGTATTAAGAAAATTCTGCCGATCATCATTCCTGAAAACCAAGGAGGATTCATAAAAGGGAGAAAGATTCTTGACAATATTGTGCTGGTGCAAGAAGCAATTCATTCAAGATGTCATCGAAAAGAGAAAGGCATGGTGATTAAGCTAGATTTAACAAATGCCTTTGACAGGGTGAGACATGATTTCCTATTTTCTGTGATAAAGAAATTTGGCTTCTCAAAAGTTCTCATAACTTGGGTGAAAACCTGCATTTCCTCCCCTTGGATAACGCCTCTGGTTAATGGTCGTTCAATGGAATTTTTCTAGGCCTCGAGGGGGCTAAGACAAGGTTTCCCTTTGTCCCCTCTTCTTTATGCCATTCAAGCTTCGGTGCTCAACTTCCAGCTAGACTACTCTCAACAGATCCAAACTCTGCCAGGCCTGAGAATGACTCACAATGTTAAAGACATAAATCATGCCCAGTTTGCTGATGATACATTATCGCTTGGAGGAGCTAGCATAAATTCTGCTAGAACCTTGAAGAAGGAGCTGGACATTTATAGGGAGGTTTCGAGTGGCAAGATTAACTATCTAAAAAGCACAATCTATGGCTGGAATTGCTCGATCAAAGATTTGATAGACATAGAAAGGCTATTAGAAATGGAAAGAACCCTGACCTGGGATTCATTTAAGTATCTTGGGATCCTAATCTTCAAATCAAATCCTAAGGTAGCTCACTCGATGCCCCTACTAGACAAGCTAAAAATTAGAATACAAGCTTTGGGAGCCTCATGGTTGAATAATGCTGGGAAGGTAATCCTTATGAAATCTATTCTCATAAGTCTCCCAGTTTATTAGAACTCCATTCTACGAGCCCCTAAAACATTTATTAGTAAAGTGGATGGTCTCCTAAGAATATTTTTGTGGGAGGGAGAGAAAATAAATGAAAGAAGGCTCCATTTAGTTAATTGGAACACTATTAAGAAGCCATTCTTGGAAGGAGGTCTCCAAATGTGCGATTTGGCAGCCCAAAATCTTGCTCTGGGCTCCAAGCTCCTTTGGAACATTGTTTCTGGGAATCCTAGTTGGTGCAAGAGAGTTTTGTGGAAAAAATATTTTCATGGGTAGCGTTTGAGGTGCTTGGTCCAGCCTCCTAGAATTTCCAAAGGATCACCAGTTTTTAAACTTTGTCTCACAGCTTTGAAATTTTTTAGTCATAAGCTTTATTGGATCCCAGGTAATGGGAAAAAAATAAAAATTTGGGAAGATTCGATTCTTGGAGATCAGCCCTTGAATTAGATGGTAGAACTAGAAAATATCAGAGCTTGGCTTCAGGCCAGCAATCTGGAAACCCTTTGGGACATCTTCAGTTGGAAAAATGATGCAAAAAGTGTATGGGATGGTTGGAATTTGGGTTAGGTCCCTCATTGGATGGATGGTGAAGCCAATTTATTGTTGGATTTGCTCCAAGGAAAATCTCCCTTGAAGGCCTCTTCTAAGGACAAAATAGGGTGGGGTTCTCTTTCAGGTTCTTACTCAGCAACAGAAGGTTACAAAAGTATGATGGTTGTCCCTAGCATCCCCCCAGAGCCAACTCAATGGAAATTTATTTGGTCTTTTCCTGCTCTCCCCAAAATTGACTTCTTTTGCTAGACTCTGGCACATAAATGTATCCTCACTAGAGATAACTTGAGGAAGCGTGGAATGGAAGGTCCCTCCAGGTGCCCTCTTTGTGCATCGGATGAAGAAACGACTAACCACCTATTCTTATTGTTCCCCTTTACTCAAGAAGTTTGGAAGGGTGTCCGATGTCAAGACCTGACAAAATAGAGCTTCCAGGAAATATTCAGGACCTACTAAGAAACTGGGCCAAGTTATCCCCCTTCTGTCTCTCAAAAAAAATCCTTCTCAAGATTGGCTAGATGTGGATCCCCAAATCCACATGCTCGAAACTATGGTTGGAGAGGAACAACAAAATATTTAGGGAGGAGAGTTGTAACCTGGTCAGAATTATCACTAAGATCAAAGCTCTATTGGGGGAGGCCTTTGAAACCAAACCCACCATAGGAAATGGCATGATTCTGGAAGGCGAGGAAGATCAATGGTTAAAATAGCTTGTTCCAAATCATCAGAATAGATCCATTCCTCGTGCTAAGGCCCCTTCTCATTGGGAAATTCATCTGGAAGAACAAGAATTCATCAAATGGCGATCTGCTTTGGATGATCACTGCCTATTCTTCGATGGGGCCTCTAAAGGTAACCCAGGAAAGTCAGGTGGCAGGGGAGTTATCTTAAGCCCAAGTGGCTCAACTGAGTTGCGCTTTGCCTCGGGTCTGGGGCATGAAACAAACAACAAGGAAGAGGCTCTTACTCTGTGGCAGGGTCTAAATCTAGCTATCAAGAGGAATCTCCTCTCCATCTCAGTCTTTGGAGACTCCAGACTAATTATACAGGCTATGAACTCTCAAAAGATCCCTTCTCAGGTGCAGTTAGCCCCCATCCTCAAAAAAATCAGACTACTATTGCCCAAGTTCCACAAAATCTCCTTCTATCATGTTCTAAGGAAGTTAAACTCACAGGCGGACTTGGCAGCCAACCTAGGCTCTCTCAGGAGCAGGAGATATCTGTTAGTAAATGATGTTGAATCGGACTGCAACATTCCTTAATTTTGGAGTTGTCTGGGCCTCTGTTCCTTTGAGCATTTCACTGATTCAGATTCTCCAGACTTCAGGACCGAACCATTTTGAGCTGGTTGCTGTTAGGAAATGCAGACTCATCCAGAAGGGAAAATTCAGAACGCAACCATGGCATTTTCGATCTCTGTTCGTCGTTGGAACTCACTGCTGCATCTCGGTAGGTGCTGGAGAGTTCACGAGGGCCTCTTCAACACCAATTTACAGCTCTTGGCATTCTTGAACACTATATAACACTGCGCCAGACATTTCAAAAAGAAAACATAGTGATTCCTGGGATGATACGGCACTCTAGCACATTGGATCTCCTCTCTGCAAGCTAGGAAGCAAAGCTATGTCACGGAAAGCAAAAGAAGCAGAATTTCAAGGCACGATTCTGAAACCAAATCATGTTCTTTTTCAAGCCTCTATCTGCATTCATAGTGTAACTCATTCAGCGGACTATTCTAAAGCAAAATCTTCTTTCCCCGCTGACTGTAACAAGGAAATATAGGGTTTCAGTGTTAAAGTCCTTGGTAGCTGATTTGCTGAATTTTAAATAAAAGCTAACCGTTTATGTCAAAAAAAAGAAAATGGAGAGTCGAGCACTTAGGGTTTGACGCTGCTCTGCAACTGGTAGATCTTCACAGACTGCGCCGTTCTACCATTAACCTTAAGCCATAAGGAAACTAAATCACAATAAGGAACAACTATCACGCAATGGAATCACCTCTGGGGGAGGACATGATGCCTCCCCTGTTGATATGGAAAACGGCTTGCGACAGAATGAAAATGTCATGATGGACCATCCAGAAGATACAATAATAGAGAATGAAAATACGCCAATGAATAACAACACAAATGAAGAACCACGAGTGACGTCAAACACCTGCAAGCTGGTAGCAGTTGACAGACCCAAAATTGAGATCCCAAGTCAGCGCATCAACACTCAGATCCAGTTTATGAGGGATCATGCTTTAATAGGAAAGTTCATAGGCCTTTGGCCAATGGAGAAAGCTTTGCACGGTTGGATCGCAGCCAAATGGAAGCCAAAAAGGGCACATAACACTACAGTTAGGGCCTAAGGGCTTCTTTACTGCCATTTTCAATTGTCTGGAGGGCCGAAACAGGGTATTGGATGGAGGATAATATTTCTTCAACACAACAGGGCTATACCTAAGAGGATGGATCGAGCTTTTTAACCCAGACAAAGAAGATCTGAGCTGGGCCCTGGTGTGGTTGCGCCTTTATTCTCTCCCTCTAGAGTATTGGGATGAAGACTCTTTGTGAGACATTGGGAATGGTTTAGGTGAATTCATCAAAGTGGCAAAGGCGACAAAGCTGAAGCGATACACCTCCTATGTGCAGATCTGTGTATACATGCACCTCAACAAAGCTCTCCCGGACATGGTAAGCATCTACCATGATGATTATGAATGGTTGAAAACAATAGATTACGAGCATGTACCATTCCGCTATTGAAAATGCCACGCCCTGGGCCATTTATTTCGATACTGTCCCTCCAATATGAAATCCACGACCACCCCTTCAATGGACAAATCCGACTCGGATGGGTTCACAAAAGTTCCCAATCGCAAAAAGACCCATAAAATCCCTCTACCTTAGTAAAAAAACCTGTCACCAACACCTCCTTGCCTTCAACAAGCGACAACATTGAAATCCTGCTCCAGCCATAGGTTCATATTTTAGATAATCATAAACAACCTAAAGCCATTCCTAAGACTTCCGCCCTTTCTGCTCCATCAAGCTCAAAGAAAGCCCTCACTTCTAAGAAACCCGCGAACACCAAAATGCCCTCTCCCAGTAACATGCAGAAAAGGACTGCTCAAGGTATGGAGGTAGATAGCACTCAGATGCAGCTCACGATTGTAGATGATACAGAGACAGAGCAGGAAACAGTAGAGAACATGGAAGAGGATTCGGAGAGCTCCGACATCGGAGATCTAGATATACTGGGACTTGAATAGGCTTGTAAGAAAAAGGAATATGATAAAATTCCTCAGCGACAGCTAGAGAACTTAGAAGTAATTCTCTCAAGAGCACATAAGCAAAGATCATTAGGCGTCCAAACTGGTAGTCAGTGGGATGGAAGAAATATCTTCAAAGACAACAAGAAACGAGGATGGAAAACAAATCTTTAGAGAACCATCCGCATAGGGGAGATGCTGGTGGAATCTGGAAGATACTCCAAGCTCACCAAATACTATAATCCCCTTCCCAATCGTGAATCATGAAGCTCATCTCATGGAACATCAGAGGGCTCAACAGCCCGGGGAAGGGACAATTAATAAAGAACATGCTACAATAGGAAAAGCCTTAAATTCTCTTCTTGCAGGAGACCAAGTGTAATTCCACAACGTTGGATTAGATCCTTCCCAAAGCGTGGCCAGGAATCAAAGAAGTGGTAGTGGAAGCCATGGGAGCCTCAGGAGGGCTAGTCATCGTTTGGGATGATAGAGCTATAACACTTAGCAACATACATGCCAGTAAGCACTTTATTCATGCCAAGTTTCATTTAACAGGGACTAATGTTCATGGACACTTAACTAATGTCTACTTCCTGCAGGAGGCAACAAACAAACTAGACACATTGAACACCCTAACTCAAATAAACTCAGAAATGTCCCACCCACTTTGGATCACAGGAGGGGACTTCAACATGATTACAAGATCGGAGGAAAAAAGAGGAGGACGGATCAAGCTAGACTGTGAAAGCGCACACATCAAAAACTACATTCATAACAATAGGCTTATAAATATGGAATTCAACAATGGCATTTATACTTGGAACAACAAGCGTGCATATGCCCACCAAATTGTATCTTGGTTAGATAGATTCCTAATCTCTGATAATGCAATACATCTTGGCGGGGATGTCTAGAAGATGAAGAGTATTACCACTTGTTTATTTAAGCTACTGAGGTTATGACCAACATGATCTTACGACTAACCAAGCATGATGCAAGGAATCCTAACTGGGATGAAAGATGTTTGATGATATGTATGTAGTTAGTACACTCCTCTGCATTACTCCTTTGCATTAATCCTTGCTTTATATCTTGCATGTACCCTCACCGCTTGTCAGATTTGGCTACCTGTTGTCAATAGTCTCTTAGCTCTTTCCTGACAAAGCAGGTGAAGGAATTTCCTTCAACCTAATTTCTTCAAGGTTCTTCATAGAAACTATAGAGCTAAGAGAAGGAGATGTGGAATCTCACTATCAAACTCTTGAAAATACTTTGCATGTTCGAATATATCCAAACAATTAAGCTACCACTCAACAACATTGTCAATCTTGGAAGACTCAATAATGATCACATCTCTAGATATTATAAATTTCTTATTCACTTCATCATAGAGATGGTATGCTTTGGAGGTATGAGTACCCAAAGAAGATACATTTGTGACTCGTTGCACTGAGTTTTTTTATCTGTTCCTTAGGTATGAAGGCATAATATGAGGAACCAAAAACCCTGAGATGCCTCACCGAAGGAATGTGGCCATACCACATTTCATAGGGAGTCTTGTTTCTAATAGCAAGAGTTGGACACCTATTATTTATATACACAACACATAGAACGACATCAGCCCAAAACCTTATGAAGTTAACATGTGAACTATGCCAAGTTCATAGTGAAAGTAATACATTCTAATGAACTATGTGTTGAAAAATGCAACAAGAAATTCTCAATTTGATTTTTCCTTGATTAAATTGAAAAAATTCAAATTTCCACATCAACAGACAACTTGGATGATGTTAAGTTGTGTGACATGGCTTGTGTCACCTAGTTTACTCAATAAATTTGAGGTTGAGGAGTTATAGTTCAATTTTTCATATGTGATTGCTAACTTGTGGCAATAAAGGTCAATTATCTTAGGTTGTTGTCAGTTAAACTACTTCTAACTTTTGGAGGAACTAGTGGAAGGTCATTTAAGCAGTGGGACTACAGTCAAACTCAGTGATCATCTAGTTAAATGATCAATCAACCCAAAATAGTTGGGGCATGAAGAGAAGTCAAGTCCCCTAAAGTTGGTGGAGATTCGAAGGTAGTTTTAATTTCTTGTAGCTCACACAGTTACAAGAACTTGCTATAACCATAGTGCAGGAGGTAGCTTGATTAGCAGCTTCTTGTGAAATTATAGAGTGAATGATTGTTGGTAGTATTAATAGCCTACCAACAATTTGTTTTGCACCACACTTCAATGTTTTGGGCATGGTTTTTGAGGGTGGATATTTTTCTTTTAATGCTTTTTGGTCATGCATGTCCTCACTAAGTATCTTGGGAGGTCTGTAATAGTTCCTTGCATGCACATCCTCACTAAATATCTTTTGCGATGTTTGTACTAGGTCCTTGTAAATTTCTATTTGCCAAGGCTTAACTACTTATGATCTTAGGTGCTCACAACAATTCAATAGTTTATGGCACTTTCCAAATCACCATTTCTGAAAGGATCCAACAAAACGACTTCAGAGGAAGATCAGAAGGGAAAACTCTTATTGGAACTAGCCTAGAACTAGTGGAATTGATTGGTCCCAATGGTTTTAGAGTTGTACTAGTCTAGTTTGGTGGTTCAGATTGGCTAAGGTCGGTCTTGTATTGAACTGACCTTAAAACACCAAATTCACTAGTTCTCTAATAAACTGACCAATTCTGAAGAATGTAGTGCAACATAGCTAATGACCACCAAATAATATTTTTTTAATAAAAAATATTGAAAAGGAAAAAAAAAATTATTAACTCAAGGGCCCTATAAAACCTAACCCTAGTAATTAATGGTAATATTTAATTTTTAAAGTTAAAGTAAAATTTGACATTCTCCTTACCTTCCCTTTTTGAAAAGGAAAGATAAGGATATTGTCAGCTTTTACTTAAATTTTTAATATTAACATTAATTGTTTCGAGTTGTTTTAGAGTGGTTCCAACTTCATTCAATTTTGAGAAATTCAAATTTTAGATCCCATTCAAAACTTAGTGGTTATTGTTTGAACCGCTTCTTTGTAATCAGTCCTAGACTTTGACTTCCAATTCTTTAGGTGCAATTATTCCATAATCATATTCCTCGTGAGACTTTGCAGTGGAAGTTGATCTTTAATCCATTGCAAGCACTTGACCTAGCATAAGGAACCATCAGCTACCCCTCCCAAGTTGCACCTCAACATTGAAATTTTCATTTTCAGTAGACATTCATTTTATCCATTAGATCATTTCTTCCACTGTGACAGTCCAACAACACCCCTGCCAGCATATGCTTGACAATCCATCTCATCTTTACTGCAACCTTATAAACACTCTTAAATCTTGTGTCTCCAATATAAAAGAGGAAGAACCAGAAAGGGCCTTCTTGGCCCTATTCACAACCCACAATATGTTTAGCTTCTCTCTTGTGCTTACACTCTAGTCTTCTCACAGCTTCAGAATGGTGAATCTTAAACACAATCTCATGATGTCCATTCAGGGAAGCATAATTCACCCTTTGTTTGAATCAAATTACCCCCCTAGCATTCCCGTTACCTTTAAATGCAGGCATATATTTTCATTCTGGATGATTGTTAAGCTTCCCATCTCTATTTCGCCTCCCTCTCCTACCCTCATGAACCTGATAAGTTGAATTTAACCAATCTCAATGTATCTGAGATAAACAATCCATCCAACTAGGTAGATTGAGTTGAGACCCTTTTAGAAACTAAATCCATCCCTCCACAATGATATATCCCTCCCCAACAACATCATCATGCTCTGTTCAAGCTCTATCATTCCCATGATCACTATAAATTTCTGAGTCCTTCACTTACATATTTGGTAACATCATCATTCAAATCACGTATACTTTGTTGTGTTGTTTCTTGTGTTATGATTTCCTTTAATGGAAATATCTCCCTAGTAGGCACGATTAACTAAATTCAAGTTCTTATTGAACTCTTGCGTTAACATAATTTTCATTTTGACCTATTCGGTTTCAAATTCTTGTGTGGTTGGTTTACTGGTTGACAATTAGCATTCACCAAGTGGTTATTGATGATCATAGTTAGTCTAGAGTGAACATTGGACTTTGCCTTGAAAACCAAGCCCCAAGAATAAGCACTTATCATGGAACATTTCAGAGCCCATACTAGTGGAAGGGCAATCTTGCAGTGGGACTTTAGTCAAACTCAGTGATCATCCAATTAATTGATCAATCAACCCAAAATGTCTAGTGCATGGAGAATTCGAGTTACCCAAATATGTTGGAGATCCAAGGCAATGTAACATCAATTGTATACTAGCCTTGAGTGTACGTGTGTTAGATACTTTCCCCATTTTCTTGCTTATTCATTCATTGCCAAACACTATACCACTAGTTCTAAGAATCTTGTGGATACTATCACCACAATAAATGTATATTTTATTTTATACGAGAGAAGAATTGTATATTTACCTTTGGGACACTCCAAAAATATTTTGATGCACCTTTGTGACCTTTATGACTTTATGACCTTAATTCCCATTCCATGTTCATCCATGTGGACGCACTTTATGATGTTCTACGAGAACCTAATGTCGTTGTCAACTTCCTCTCATCTTCCTTGTCATGTTTTCAAGACTTGTGTATCTAACAAGAAATTTTGGAGATGAATGCCATCAAGGTAGAAAATCAAGGGGGTTTCAAGTCATTTATTTCAGGTTCCCACTAGCATAGTCCCACCATATGATCCACCCAATCCCTAAATTGGGGTCTACTGCTATTTCAATTAATTATTAGATGATCATGGTGGGCCATAATTCCAAGTTAAATATTATGACTCTTCATATGATATTATTGGAGATACTTGAGGAGACATCTTTTTGGCTAAAGGGTTAAGGGAGGATTTTGACTTCAATATCGACCCATCAACCATATCGTCAATATATCTAACCAACAATCAAGAAGACAACTGGGGTGAAGCATGGGCATCCTCTCTCGCCCACGTTGTTTAGCATATATACCAATCTATGAATGCCTCTACACTCCACCAACTGTGCATCAATAAAATTTTGGGTTTCCCCGCTGTCCTCCAAGATGGATACATGTTGTCCCTGCATTGTGCCTTTGATTGCAGAGTGGATAATAATCATAGTTTATTGTGGATGATTGTGATCGTACGTAACATCCATGGTCCAATTCATTTGTTTGGTGCCCAATGTTGGTGAATCATTGTATTGCATCATGGTAGCATATATTGCCTTTTTTAAAGCAAAAATATATTGAAAATAAATTAAGTTATGTCTCATGCAAATGTTCAATAGTATTATGTTGTGAGAGCTTTTCATATTATATGTATCATATATCTATAATCACTTATTTCAAGCCTACTTTAAGAAATAAAGGAAGAGGTGCAAGCTGTTGCCATAAGGACTCCCACCAACTCCTCTTCTTGTAGAAAATTTTCAAACGTTAGCCCATAAATCAAACACATGCCCTTGTTTCTCTAGTTTGGAAACCCTTGGATGTTTTTGACAATGAACTCCTCCCAACCACTACCTTAACCATCTATTGAATTCCTTTGATTGTTGTGTGTAAATTATTTTGATTGATTCCAGAACTGGTGTGAAATCTAATTTTGCATGACATGATACAAACACCAAATTTAACCCATGGTAGCCAAAATTTTAGCCTTACAACTCTCTCATTCAATATTAGATACTTCACTAATTATTCAATGGGTAATCTACTTAACAATATATTAAATATTAGAAGCATTCATATTAATATGAAAAATAAGAATAGTATTTAATATTAAGTTATAATGCAGGTAACTGCCAAGTTGACATCTTCTCTGCCTTGGAAAGTGAATAGTCAGCTTGACTTAATGTTCAATCTTAGTTTTAAAACAATTAAGATAAAATTGTTTAAGAGAACTCACATAGATATATAACTGTTGAGATGATAAATATGATGCAAAAATTTACTCAAAAGTTCATATTGTAAAAGAGCTTTTCACTTATAGTAATATGACCCCATTCCTCCCTTGATAGATCCAAGGTTAGTATATTTGTCCCAATATAATAAATGTGTTTCTCTTTTATATTATTAAATTAGGTTGCTTCAATAATCATGTCCTTATTGTTAAGGGGAGATTGTCTTAAAGTAAGTGTTGTCATAAGTAGTGTGATAGAAGTAACAATGGGAAACTATATCTATATATTTTTTTATACATGTGAAAAAGTAATCCCTAATTTACTTATGTCCATGTTAGTGAAAATCTATTTTTTATAGTGGTAGCTCCATTATTTGTCATGTCAGTATTAGTAGTGGTACCTTATGGTCATTGTATTATGTTTAGTAGATATAGTAATAAATAGTGTAATTTAAAATTTTTAATTTAGACTACATTTACATCACAGTGTGATACTCTATAGTTGTATCAAAACTTAGCAATGAGGACATGACAAGTAACTAGATGTAATCAACAAAATTTTAATGCTTATCATTGTGTCTTTGAATAATACTTATAGTGCTAGCTAAATTGGGTAGTATTGACTTACTTTTACGATTCACATAGATATCATCATAACTCGTTGGTTTTGATACTTGATTATTTGAGAATAAATGCTAGTTAAATTAGGTAGTATTGACTTAGATTTCCACTGCTAGTTAAATTATTAACTCGGCTAATGCTATCTTAGAGAACATGTGTACATAGCCAAATTGTAGGATTTTAGTGGCTCGCAGCAATGGATAAATTTGTTTGAGTGAAAATGGAAGTTGAAGCACAACATGAGAACTCTGCTGCTCTGTGCGAGGCCTTATGCCTTGAACCATCTCTCAGCGTGTGGCTTTGAATGTGGAATATCTCTCTGCATTTGATTTATAGCTACGAGCCATGTCTTTGTGTGTGGCATTCCCTATATCCAGCTATTCTACGCGTGTCTTTTGTTTTTCAGGTAAGATGTCTTCATGATTCATAACATCATTTTGGTCTTATTCTACCATTAATGTTTCCTGTCTAGACGAGTGGATCTCAGTTTTTATCCTTGTAGCTGCACGTGGCCATCTTTAGTCTAGCGTATGGCCTTTCCTTTTATAGTTTTCCTGGTGCGTGGTATGATTCTAAATTGGTTAGATCTTTTTTGGCGCCTCACATACTAGTTATGGCCTGACAATTGTAGGAACATAGAGGGTTTCAAGGAACATAGAGGGTTTCTGCAAGGAAGAGAGGAACGAAAAAGATAGAGGGTTTTAAGGAACAGAGAGGGTTTCTGCAAGTAACAAAGGAGCGAAAAAGATAGAGGGTTTCAAGGAACATAGAGGGTTTTTGCAAGAAATGGAGAGGGTTTCTGCAAGGAATAGAGGAACAAAAAATCACTTTGTTTCTATTATGCTAAGAGATGGCTGGAGAATCACCTCGATTTGTTCCAAAGCAATTCTCCAGACAGCACGAGAAATTGGGCTTTAGGGAGGAATTGATGGAACGGAATCCAGCGGTGGGCCTGGCGGAACTACTCCATTCCCTGCCTGATTCCTGCCATGACTTTCCATTATGAATCCACTGGAAAATGGTGCTGCATTTTCATCAACCAAACCTTCCTCCACACTGCAATGAACCAAAACCATTTCTTCTACAACCAAACCTTCCTCCTCGTCATCAACCAAACCTTCCTCCTTGTTTTCCCCATTGCAATGGAGGGTTTGTCGAGAAAATGGAGAGACAAACAAACACCAATGTTTGAGAGCCACGAGACTAGGGTTTTTGTGATGTGCATGAAAGGCATGAGGCCCAATGACAATAGAGTACATACTCATTTATTCGTGGGTGCCAGGAGATAGATATTAAGACCTTCATTCTTATGAAAAGTGGGATACATGGGCGGGAATCAGTAGGAAACAGCGGGCCAGGCCATCTTAAAATGGAAACAAGACATTTGAAACCACTGAAACTTTTTTGGTGTAGAGGCCGAAAACCTTTTTGGTGCTAAATTGTTTTAGTTTTTATATGCTGGGGCTTTCACTATTATTTTGCAAAGGAACTCGAACCTGAGCTAGAAGTTTCAAGGAAGACAACAAAGGGTTTATGTTCCACAGGTATTTTCCTTTTAATTTGATGTATTTCCCTTGCAAAGATGTTGGCATTGGTATTATTTTCCTTGCGTAGTTGTATTCATTGGTATAGCTGTATGAATTGGGATTATTTTCATGGTATAGATGTAGGCATTGGGGATTATTATCAACAATTTCCTAAGCCGTGCCTGGTTCGGTTTCTTTATAATTACATGAACAACTTAATTTCTGCTTTGAAGTATTGCTCTCTATTTGTGTGTAGACATGAATCCAATCAACCTTCTAATGAGATGACTCACCTGCATGCTGGGAAACACTAGGCATTGGCTCATACATACTAGAGACACTGTCCACTTTCGAACCATACAATTCATCAAGGCCATAAAACTATTTGTCATTGTCTGGACTCTGAATATTGAAATTTGTCTTCATGAACTTCATCCTCAATAGCTGAGTTATGAGGTTGCAGACCAACATCTAAAACTCAAATATTCTCATATGCTTATTGAGGTTCATCATATAATGAATGAATCAGTTGATGATCTACAAATTTCAAAGAAACTACATTAGACAACATAGGACAACCATCATTTTGGCTACTGTTATAGTTCTTATGTGATTTTCGTTCTTCATCATCGTGAGTTTCACTTTTGTAAACCTGTTTAATTTGCTCTTCATTTTCAACTACATGATCTTGATATCTTTCAATTGCATATGAATTCTTAAGCCCATACTCGTGAGTTTCATTATTAACAAGTGAGATGGGATTTTCCTGAATAGAAGTAGCTGAAATGTACTGTATCGTGCATTCTTCACCATCTCGAACTTCATTGGATGATGCCTCCTTTCTAAATAACAATTCTTTCTTGTCAATGAAAATCTGTCTCCTTTCTAATTAAGACAAGGAAAGGAATTTTCTTTATGTATACCATGGAGTATAACCTTTTATATGCAATTGTGTCTTATAACATGATAGTGTTGCACCCTAACCCAACATACAACATTGTAACAATCCTAGTTCCTTTGTGTGTGTTTTGAGAAATGAGGTCATCCTTTTATGAAAATGCATGCCCCATTGGTTCATTGTTATATATTTCAACTTCTGTGTAATAAATGGCCACATTGAGTCACTTGATATTCACCATTCTAGGAGATGCACTGGGATGATATTTTCTTGGATATGTGATCATGTATTTGGCACTAGACTCTAATTCGTTAGCATGAAATAAGTTCTAGAGGGGTGTAATGGAAATATGATTGATTCTCCTCTGAACATCTCAAATCTCCACAAATCTGTGCATAGGTATAATACCAAGCCATGATATTTGTAGCTTGGGTCTTTGAGAAGTATGAGGCATGAAATTGGCATTATTTAGTTTAATCCCACACCAACATTTACTCATGAATTGATGAAACTAGAGCTCATGGGCATTCACTGCATTGCCATTCATTTGAATTCACTTATTCCATGTGTGGTTAAATATATTGGACGGTTAAACATAATTCTGAGTTTTTATACCCTCTTTGCCACCAGTGTTCTACATTATTTTATTTCTTTTCATTTTCCAAGCATATTTCAAGGTTCTTTATTGCATATTGGTGCTCTTCTGAGGCAGCACACCATATTGCTTCATCTACCATAATACTTCTTTAGACTCCGATTAGTAGTTTCCATGCATGCTTAATATGCTTCATATGCATTGCTTTTCAAATGTTGATTTCACAGTTTAATATAAACTGGTGATAATTTATTTAAATATTTTATATACAAAATGATGCTCATTTGTTAGGAACATTGTTTATTTTTTTAGCACCACATATTGAACCTTGTTCGTTTCAATCCATAATTGCAGAGAGTCAACCAACCAGACTTTCATTTAATTTTCTAAAATCTCTCACTTTAATCCAACTTCTGAATGTTGTTATATAAATGATCGAATAGACACTAACCGTGGCAGCAAACTATCTTGAGGAATTATCTGGGCAACAAATCATCCCTAAGGCATTATCTGAGGCATTGGCCTATCTCTAAGGCATTATCTATAGTAGCACATTAAATTTGAGGCTTCACTGTGGCAGAAATATGTCTATGAAGAAATTCTGAGATAGAAAGATACATCTAAGGCACTGTTGATGACAACAGATCATCCCTAATGTATCAATTGTGGCAACAAACCACCTATAAGGGATTGTTTGTGTCAACGACTCACCCCTAAGGTTTTTATGTGGCGGCAAATCATCTTGAGGTATGGTTTGGGGTTTTGAGGCAAGCAAGGTCTGGTTTGGAGTTGATTGTGGCTGCAATGAGATAGTGAAGTAATGTTTATAGGCAGCAAGGAGATATTCTATAGGGATTACTTTGCATTATGTGACAAATATTTAAGACAATGCATTACCCTTTGTAATATAATCCAGAGAACTCCTCAATGAAATTAGTCTTACATGCATAGAAGTTTAAACCAACATATATTAGAGTAATTTTATGGTTTTACACGTTGTCATATATTTCAACATTTATTTATGTAATGATCCTAAATAGTGTCCACACAATTTTCTTCGTAGATTTCTACTACATTATTCTATACAAAATGGCAGACCAAGTATTTCTGTTGCTTTTGGTATTTGTATTATTTATGTTGTTGATTTAGTTAGAGGTTGGATTTGTTTTTAGAAATAACTTTAAAATGATACTTCAAAGGTTTGTTTGTGACTAGTTAAATGCTTCTTGGAACACTCTGATAAGCTTGCCTCAAAGTCTTGGACAGATCTTCAATGCTCACTCAACACATATTTGGTGTTACCGATTCTATTTTCTTATCGGTTTTTTGATCAAGGTTTTCTTATTTTTCTGTTATTATGTGTTTTTTTAAGAATGTACCCATGGGTGTTACCAATGCTACTATGGGGGATTCAATGATATTCACTACTTTTATGGAAATGTTAACAAATGCATGAGGGCAAGGCGCTGCTATAATGATGCATGAGGTAAGATTGAATATTGTCTTTTATATGTTCAATTATCTTATATTCCTTATTATATTATGCTAATTTGTGTTGTGGAATGCAGGAAATCGCTAAAGTCATTCCAACCCCTATAACACCTTATAAAACATTTAAGGTAATGACAGTGGTAAAACTTGATCAATATTTTTGTGCATTTAGTTAACTTGTTTCACTATATATATTTATTAATATTTGTGTTTTTACTAAGCGTGCATTTTGTTGGCAAGCAGGATTCATTTATGCCCCTCAATACAACCAATGTTGGCATGCAGGGATCATTAATGGCCCCATATACATCTAATGTTATGAAAGATGTAAGATTCAACCATTTATTTATGTGAGTTTGATTATGTTAATTGTTGAGAAATCTAGGGCATATATTTAATAAAGTTTTTTCACAATGACTCCATGATTTATGAGGTGTTATGAAGAGCTACATCATGCCTTCAAATGGATCACCCCATCCATTTTTTTTCTTCTTGTACATACAATACTATTTTAACAAGTAACCCAAGCAATATATTATTCCAAAACATGATGTCAAGCTACCTTTTTAGGGTTTTTAAGTAATCAAGAGGCTTTTTTAGGGTTTCTTAAATTCAAACTTTAGATCATACTCTTTTCCCTTTATGTCATTCTAAAGTTTATCCCATGCCCTAGAAATCAAACCATAGGGAACAAATACCTTAAGATTAAGCTTTCTAAATACTAGGGTCTTTCTTAAAATATAAACCCATAAATTCAACCCTACTACATCTTATGATGGACCCTTTAAAAGAAAATTATTATACATACCTCATGGACACCTATCTGTACTGATTAGTATTTTGGTTTCCATGATTATTTGCAACTTTACTATACATTTCATTGATCATTTGCCACCTTCATGACCTTCTTTTAATGAGTCTCCTGAGATATTGTCATTCTATAATGGGACTTGCTTCTTCATGTGTTCATGAAACCATGCCTCAGTCATAACAAAAATAATCTTCCTTTTCCTTTTTTTACATAAATTACATAGAATTGTGATTATATATGTCATTATGAAGACCGAACCTAGTTACATATTTCACATTATTCATCTGTTATTCCATCTTATTATTTATATTTGTGCCTTGCAGGATGTTTCTAGGGTGACTCCAACAAGTATACAATCTGTTGGTATAGAGGGTCATGTTATGCCATCTACACCTAGACCAGAACCCCATAACATGCCCTCTACATCAAATGTGGGTCTAGTCAACATTCTCCCACCAGGACTAGAACAATTTTCTTTGAGGAGTCTTATAGACTCACAAACAAGAATGTTAAGGCTCCTACTAGATATTCCTACAAATGTTCAAATCAGACAAGAAATAATTGAACAAATTTAGTTATGGGAAATGTCATTATTGGAGAGTGTAGCTCCTGTAAGAGATCAACAGGTAAAATTATTTTATTTTTTTTTATAATTTCATTTGTTATGTGTAGGATCATTATTTTAGAAATGAAAAATAGTTTCATATTTTGGTTGGGTTCTTAATAGTTCCGCAATTTCATTGTAAATGCAGGAAGTAAGTGACACAGTGCCTAATGTATCTATAAGGGAACCTTCCTCAATCCCCAAGGCTACAACAATATCATCGGTGACCACAAAAGGAATGCAAGAAGTTACAATCTTGCTCACTTCAGAAGGAAATGTCTTGAAGGATGAAACAGGGCTGAGATTTTATCACTTTATTTTTCGTTGTGCGGAACAATTATTTGGAAATACCATCCAAATGGATTGGAAGAAACAAGCCAATGCCAAAAAAGAGGAACTATTTGAAGATGTAGTGATAGCATTTGCTAATCTTGGATTTGATAAGGAACTTATTTTACAGATTGCAAGTAAATACATGCACTCAAAGAGGTCCAATTTAAGCACAAAGTTGACAAAAAATCTTGATGTATCCATGTCCAGCTTGGATCGCAAACCAAGTGACATGGGATGAACTTATGAAAGATGCCAAGTTGAAGAGGAAAGTCCTCAGAAATTCAAACTACATGTCATTTGCACAAGGAGGAGCTAAGAGACACCTACGAGATACAAGAAAAGCAACCCAAGCTAGGGTGTCAAAAATTGGATCTCACAAATTAGGCTCGGGTGGATATTTCCATCTATTATATTTTCTATTTTAGGCAAAGTAACCATGGTCACGTTAAGTTAATTGTATCTTATTAGTGATTTTACCTTATAGATATGATTATCTTTGTTAATGTAGGTTCACCAGTTTCAAAGGGAAGCTTCAGAGGAAGACCTAAAATATGCTTTATTACATGGTTCCCAAGGTCTTCGCCAACACATAATAAATCAAGGGGAAAAATTAATTACTAGTTATGGATTCAAGGTTAGTTGTTTATAATATTATATGAATAATGCAATAAATCAATTGGGGTTTTTAATGTTCTTATAACAAGTTAAATTGTGTTATGTATAGGAATCAGGTGAAACATCTGGGAGTGAGCATGGGGAGGAGATACAGGCACATGATGACTTGCTTGTTTCACAAAATCATCCAATAGTCATTCTTGAACCTTGGAAGGAAACAATTGTTGAATTTCAGCGAATGGGAGACAAAAATAATGAAGAGGGTGTTCAATGTGAGAGCATTCCACACCCACAATTAATGTAGCGCCTCCCAAAAGGAGGACAAAAAGGATTGATATGTGTTTTATTTTAATAACTTGAACGTGCATCGCTCTAGCTTCTAAGGAGCGCAGTAGGTTGTGAGGGTCCAAACATAAACTAATTATGTGTGCAGCAAAACAAACTTTGAAGATAATTTGTTTTTTTGATGAGTACTTACATATTATGGGCATCACTAAGACTATTGCAGGTCCTAACTTGTATTATTTGTTTGATTATTATCAATTTGATATGCTTATATTTGTGTTGTACGTAGATGACCTAGTCCTAAAAGTTAGTTAACAAAACTCTATCCCATGGTGCAAGAAGAAACTGGCAAGTGAAGTTAACATGAAGGACATACACCTCATGTGTTATTTCTTGGTCTTGGAGGTTTGACAGAGTTGAGGTGACGTGGTCCTCGAATAGGGGTAAGTGAGCAATTGAGATTCTGAAGAAGTTTCAAATAATGGACAATAAACCACAGGCTACTTTTATGATACATATTTTGAAGTTATCAGTAGATTAAGATTCAAATTTTGTTGATTCGTCAGCATACAAAAAGTATATAGGTTCCCTAACATATCTGGTAGAATTTAGCAGTCAAATTGTTGTTTGCATGAGATCCCTTGTCTCACAAACAAGGGTGGCTCAGACACCAATTTAGTGTCCAGCTTGGCTGCTAATATATGGTTGAGCTGAGGTTTCTGCAAATATGCTCCATGGTCTGAGGTATGCGAGGTACTTAAAGGGCACACTGGCACAGTGCTTTGAGCTACTGCATGCTTTAGTGGATTTTGATAGGGCCAAAGATGTAGGTGACAACAAGAGTGATTCATGGTTTTGTTTCAGCTAGGGTTAAAATATAATATCTTTGTTAGGATGGGATACACATGTGTGCAAGTTGAAGAAGTCCCTTTCTGGGCTAAAGTAGCCTCCTGTGCTTGGTACTCATGGATTTATGAGTACTTACAGATTATGGGCATCACTAAGGCCACTGCAGGTCCTAAATTTTATTATTTGTTTTATTATGATAAATTTTATATGCTTATATTTGTGTTGTATGTAGATTACCTGGTCCTAACAATTAGTTTAAAAAATTCTATCCCATGGTGCAATAAGAAACTGGCACCTCTGGTTTCATAGAATGAATATTTACATATAAATTTGTTATGGATCTTCTATGAATGCATGCATTTACATTTGATTAGGTAATGACAGACCCAGATGCTCCTAGTCCAAGCGAACCCAACATGCAGGAATGGGTTCACTGGTATAATAAATTCCTTCCCTTCTCCTTTCTTCAATTTATACAAACATGCAGGAATGGCTTCACTGGTATAACAAATTCCTACCCTTCTGCTCTCTTCAATTTATACAGACAATACACTAAAAAAACAATACATTGCAAAAAATTGAAAGAGAGACACTCTAATGGTAATAATATTTGGCTAATATTACTAGGTCTAATATGCACATCGAGGTTGCAGAGTTCATATCTCCAGTTTTAGTATCCTAATATGCATGCTTGAGCTTCACAGCCTCTGCAATATTATCAATGTTTCTAGTGGATATTAGACTAGATAGGTCTAATTTTATTTGGTAGTGCTGACATTCAATTATAACTTGATGGTGTCTAAACAATGGCTCCGGTTTAGATCGTGTTGTGCCATTGTCCATATTCAATGAACTCACTTCCTTTGTCCATATTCAATGTACTCAGTGCTGCCACAAAATGGCACATACATAGAAGCCGAGTCATTCCCATCCTCACATAGAGTTGCCAACACTTCCTCTTCCTCCTTTTAAATTTGTACTATCACCACTTCATTGTATATTTGCCACACCATACTATTTAGTATTTTTATATGGGCCAATACACTGTCGTAGTCATCCTAGGTGTATAATGCACAATTGTACCGTCGTAGTACTAACATAGGCACCAGAAGCTACGCTACTAGAAATTATTAAAAGTAAAGTAGGATGTTATGACCTTAATGTCTTTGCATGTCAAACACTATGTAATAAATATTCAGGTTTGCGCATGGAGTTCATAGGTTCAAGGGTAAAACATTGAGATCTGTGGCCAGCCCTAATAGATTCAAGGTTGTTTGCGTCTGGACTGTAACACTATCTAAGAAACATTTTGTTTGCTCATTGAGTCTGTTGATTCAAAGTTAAAATCAATATTATCTAATAAAGAGTTTCTTTTTAGCAAGAGCTAATAGATTCAAGGTTAAAACATTAAGGTCTGCAACTAGAGTTAATAACTTAATAGATCCATCTTCAAGGTTAAGACATCTTTTTTTTTGGCCTGGGAAACACTATCTAATAAATATTCAGTTCAAAATAATAGTATTTGGACAATCAAGTATTATTTAATAAATATTTTGATTATTTTCAAAAACCTAGCGATCATATATTCACTTTTAAAACATTAAAATAATAGTTTTTGTCTTGTCAAAATACCATATAATTGGTACTAGAGAATAATAGATTCAAATTTTTGAATATGAGGTTCGCACACAGTTATTATTTTATTCTGGTTAACCAAAATAGATCTAGTGAAAATGGATCTATTATTTATGGTAGTTCTATAAATTTGGTATCTCAATGAACTTTGCACCCAGCTTAAAAATATATTGATAAAGATGCATATAACGTTGGTTGGTATTGGTAATGGGAGTTTATTCATAGTTTTTCTTATAATTTGGTATCTCTTTGAGGTTTGTAGCTGGTTGATGGATAGATCGTAGTTCACTTGGATCTACTCTAATTTTCATCTGGTTCTAATACATCATGGATGGCTTTAATACATCATGGATTTTTGTGGACTTTAATGGTTAAGAAAATTCTATCATAGTGTATTAGGTTAAGATGGTTTATTTATTTATTTTCTCTTGTCTTTTGCTTAAGTTGATATATTCTTTGCGATTAAGATGCTTTTTTAATAGTTTTGATGAAGATTAATGTATTCTAGTTTACTACGTTAATATTTTTTTGTTTTAGTAATTTTTTTGTTCTCATCATCTTAAAGATAACATGAAGTTAAGATGAATCATTTTAGGTCTAAACTTTTTTGGTTTTATGTTTAGTTAAGATTAGTCTCTTCTAGCTTGTGAGGTTAATTTGTTTTGTTTTACTTTTTTACTTTTTTTAATTGTTTTACTTTTTTAGTTGTTTTTACCTAAGGTTATAAACTCTTGAACCGAGATTTTTCTGTTAGTTTTTTTAAATACTGACTTTTAAGCATTGAGGTGTGATATTTTCGAGGTTGAGATAGATTTATACTATCTTTAGGTTAGATTAAATGGAACTGATATTCTTACGGATTGGATAGATTTGTACATTCTTATGTTAGATTAAATGGAACTATGTTGGATTCTACTAGGTTATTTACAGTTGTTTTAAGATAATGGTCAATAAGTTGAATAAATAATAAATTTTGTTTTTGTATTGGTGATCTCAATCAGGATAGTGACTAATATTGCTAGAGCCACAGATGCAGCTCAAGGCTAGCTAGCCTTTTCACTTGGTGGACTGTGTGGATTACATAGTACTTGGCCTTCGCTCCTTCTATTTTTAACAGTTCAAAATGTTGTTTAATTTCATTATTTTATCTGAGTGGTTGAGTTTACAAGTTTTTGCAGGGCATGAAATAGATATGCTGTGATTTGTGACATGATGTACTTTCCCATTAACTATTTTGGTCATCTTTTTTTTCGCATGCTTTGTAATACTAAGTACTTTTCTTGTCTATCAACGGAAATCATGAAGTTCGATGCATGCAAAGGAGTATGCTTCTGGATACCCTTGCAAAAGAATTGGATCCAGGAACGATCAGATTCAATGCTAAAGTTGTTTCCATTCAACAGTATACAGATTCTTCTTTAACTATAGTAAAAATGGGAGATGGAATGCTTATCAAAGCTAAGGTACCATCTTAAATCCAAACTTCTGACTCCCATTTGAAGTAGTAAAACATGGGCGTAATTCTGACCAATTACCTGGCAGTTACGCTACAATAAGCCTTCTGAAGCTGAAGCAGAATAATTACATATCCTTGGAATGTAACAATGTAATAGAGTGCTGAGCCCCTCTAGAGACATCTTTCTATAGACTTTGATTCTCAAATGATATTTGAGGCATACCTGTTCTCCTATGTTTTTTACCTGTTTTCTATGGAATGGGGATGAGAATAGGAATGCCACAAATATCATTTGATGCATCTCCATTTTTGTGGGAACGGCTCATTGGATGTCGCTAGGACATCCCCTACATGAAGGGACCATTCTTAGGATATTCCCACAAAGAAAGGCACTAGTCTACCATTCCTTAAATTTGGTTCTATGTTGGAGCCATTGGCGAAATTCATTTGCTTGCCAATTCTTGCTGGAAGATAGAGTCATTAACCTTTGGCCCATTACAATGTCAACCTCCAAAGACAATTAAAGCATTGGACAAAGATGCACCCTTTATACTACAACAAACCTTTCATAGGTTGTTTGAGACAAATAAAATGCAATCTGAGTTGAGTTCACTGTTATATATCCATAAATAGAAGTTCCTCTTCAACTGTACATTGTATATTATAACCATTGAAATAATGATGGCATGATCTGGTGAGAAGCCTTCATTAACTGACTTACATTCTGTTATATGGAATTTTCTTGATTTACTATCGTGTACTCACATGTTTTTTTAAGGTTAAAAAAATAGTAAACTGCATTCAAATGCATGCTAGTCACATTATTTTCTGCTGGACAATTATGTTGCAGATAAGTAGGCATTGTGCTGCTAGACAATTGTTCAACTTATGAATAATTACAGGTAACCATAAAATTTGGTTTCTCTGGTAGAGAACTATTTAGTATAAAATGAAAATAGATTGCTAGTCTTTGCTTTCAGCTAGGACTAATATCCTTTGGGTTTTCTTCGATGTACAAGAAAAAATATTTCCACTGTTAAAACTTAAATAGATATAAGGTAGAGGGTAGGCAATATTTAGCTGGCCAGAGGCCAAGACTACTTTATGTAACCCAAAGTATAATTGTGAACAACTATAGCTTGTATTGAAACATTTGCATATAGGCAATGAAGCACATAAAGTTCCATTGTAAGTTGCACATGTACATAATCAAAATGTTTGCTATTAAATAATTTAAGAATCAATACACATTTTAGGCTAGGAGACCATGACCATATAAAACGATGACAATAGAAAAATTATTTCCCAACTTAATATTCAACCTCAGTTTGATTTTCTTGTTTATAATCCAGGAAACCATGGTAAGAAGGCCTGTAGATCCGAAGGAGGAGCTCAGAATGATGGCTCAAGAAATCTATGGTTAAGTGGAAGCTGTTCTGAATAGTCTTGCTGCAAATGTTCCCAAAGTAAGACATTTATGTGGATGAGCACACAATACAACCATATAGAATCTCAGTGTTTATTTAGTCCATGATACTTGAATTGATGATTTGATGATTTGCAGGTTGTGGTGCTTTGTCAAGTTGAGAAAGCTAAGGATGAAATTCTGACCCAACTTGATAGCTTAGTTAGGTAAGGTTTAAAGACAAAATGTGGTTAAGGTACGTCAATAATTAGTTTGATTATTTTCCCATTTCTGTATTTTGCCAGACTGATTTTGATTTTCACTTGAAATCAGGTCTCTTGGGACTTTACGAAAGTAGTGTTTTTTGTCATCCTCTGCAGGTGTAGTACACAACTGTTGATTGGAGCACTGTACATTTGAGCTTTTGGGGTGCCTTTTCAACTTTTTGTTTAAAAACGTCCTACATGGATTTAAACTTGGATCGATCCCAAGAGAACTTTTACTTATCAATTCTATTTTCCCGTGTTGATATGTATGTAGTGTGGGCCAGTAGCAACACCTTTTAACCTCAATATTAATGACAATGGAGCAACTATGAGCCCTTTTTTGGTTGCTTTTTATCAACACTCTATTTTACTCGTTTATGTCTCTTTATTTTGAATTTTAATTTAATTTAATTTTGAATTAATAGACAGACTGTGTTATTAGTTGTTTTGATCAATACGGGTTAGCTTTTACTGCTTTTGTTGTCATTTTCCTCATTGAATTAGCGAGGGTTCTAAGTTTTTCCACTTATATTTATTTGAATTTTATTTTTTTTTAATTTTGAATTTATAGACAGACTCTGTTATCGGTTGTTTTGATCAACACTGGTTTGCTTTTCCTATTTCTGTTGGCATTTTCTTGATTGAATTGGCGAGGGTTCCATGTTTTTCCACTTCTATTTATTTATTTCCTTCTTATTTACTAATTGGGATTTTTTTTGTTGCAGTATTCATGGGCAATGTGAAGTTATCATGTTTGATGTTATTGCACGATTGACTTACAAGAATGTCCCAACGTGGCACAAAGATCTTTGCAGGTATCCATTTTGTAGAGGGGTTAGATCTCTAGGTAGAAATGAAGGTTCCTTAATTGTGTGGTGGCACAACTGCCTGAGCAGATTAGCTAAATATCTTTGTGAATTTCAAGGTGTGTGAGAACATTCCTATTGTTCTTTGTGGAAACAAGGTTGATGTGAATAATAGGCAAGTGAAAGATAAGCAAGCTACTTTTCATAGCAGAAGAATCTTTAGTACTATGAGATATCTGCAAAAAGTAACTACAACTTTGAGAAGCCATTCCTGTACTTGGCACGGAAGCTCTCAGGGTGAGCCTTTAATCTAGTTTCTCATGCTCCCTAATATGAATGTTATATTAAAAAATTTGCATTGATTCTATAATGGGTTATTTTTATAGGGATCCAAACCTTCATTTTGTGGAGTCACCTACTCTTGCTCCTCCTGAGGTTCAGATAGACCTTGTAACCCAACAGCAGTAAGTAGAATGTTATTTTCTTATTATTTTTTGTTAAATTTTATTGAAATAATTTGTTCCATTTCTAAAAGATTGAAACTTTGGCTTACAATATTTTATGTTGTCGGGTACGAGGAAGAACTTTTAGCAGCTGTGGCCCAACCCCTTCCAGATGATGATGATGATGCTTTTGAATAGCTTTGTTAAGATTCTTTTTCATATTTAGGGATTGGTGGATTCAATTAGTTTTGTATCATTGGAGTTTGCTCTTGAGTTGCGACATTTAATTCTGATTTGTATTTGGGGCTTAGAATAGCATTATCACATCTCCCTATATGTGATTTAGGTACTGTGTAGATGTTTTCAGCGGTGGAGTTGGCTAAGCTATCTTAGTTCAAATCCATTACAGAGCTATTTTTATATGCTAAGACAATTTTTTCCATTATACACTCTTGCACATTTTGCATAGAACTTTTTGTACTCTTCAAATATTTCAAGAATGCTCAAGTTCCTTTCGTTGTGTACTGTTGGGGGAAATGCTAGTTGCGATGATTGTTGCTTGTAATATATTATGGCTTGTTAAAACTTTCTCTGAAAATTCTATCTATGTCTAAGGATTTATTTTAACTCTGAAATTGGTTTACATAAAGCTTGTACAATGAAAAATTTACCTGCTAGACTATCAGAATAAATGATATTATAAAGTAAGTATTTACACCTTGTATACGGGCCAAATCCCCCCTTTGCAATATTGTTTTCATCCGGGACACTTTCTGTTGCAACTGTCAATGTTTCCATGGTAAAAACTATTGGTTGACCCTATGTATAGCCTCTGTTTCCATTCGGGGCTCTATAGATTGCAATTTCTACAATGCGAACTTGCAATTTCTAACTTCGATTAGAAGTCGTGCAACATCCGTATCGAAAAAAGATTGAATTCTCAATAGCAACAAGAGGAAAGAAGGATGCATGTCCTCTAGAATGGATCTTCACACTGAGACCAATGCAAATGGTGTTGAGAAACTACTGCGCAATGGAATAAACAATGTTAAGGTGCAGAACAAATATATTTTGCCTCCTCAAGAGCAACCCAACATATGTCAGGTATCTTTCTGCGAGAACATTCCAGTGGTGGATCTGAAACACCTAGGTGGCGCTAGCAGAACCACTGTCATAGAACAAATCCAACGTGCATGTCAGGAGGATGGCTTTTTCCAGGTACAACCTTCAATCTCCAATGTCCCAAGTTATGATTTTTTTTGCGGAAGGGATTGGATTCATGAGGCTTTGAATTTTGAATCTCATGATATTGTGATATAAACTATTTTGAAGATTTGAATTTTGAATTTTAAGATTTGAATTTTGAATCTCATAATATCTCTCAATAAACTTCCAAACTCTCAATTATGAACATTAATTCTTAAAAAGATTTATGTTCAAATTTAGTATTAATATGGTTGAAGCTGCATGATATGATCAGATAGTGAACCATGGGGTACCAGAGAGGGTGATGAAAAACATGATGGGAATCGCCAAATAATTCTTCGAAATGCTGATGGAAGATGGTGCATGCCTCTATTCATAGGATCCAAAGCAACTGGCTCAGCTTGCTACAAGCTTCAATATTCACAAAGATGAAGTCCTTAACTAGAGGGACTATCTGAGACACCCTTGTTTTCCATTACACGAAGTCATCGACTCTTGGCCTAAAAAACCTGCAGCCTATAGGTAGCCATTAAACCTTATGTCAACCATTAAAGCAGCAATCATAACTCGTTTGGCTTAATATAATATTGAAGCTTTTGTTAGAGGGAAATTGTAGGCAAGTACGCTGTGGAGGTGAGGGCACTGTGTTTAAGGCTGTTGGCTGCAATTTCTGAAGCTCTAGGACTCCATTCTGATTACTTGAATAATATTTTTGGGGAACACAGACAACTGTTACTTGTAAATTACTATCCACCATGCCCAAACCCAGATGTTACCCTTGCTTTAAGAAGCCATTCAGATGCAGGTGGCATCATTGTTCTAATGCAAGGCGATGTCAGCGGTTTGCAAGTACTTAGAAAAGGGAAGTGGGTTGTTGTAGAACCCATTGCTAATGCCTTTGTTATCAAATGTAATAAGCGAGTCTTCCTCGACTAAAATCAAAATAATTCACGAGCTACATAAGAAACCTCACAAGCTTTTGATAAGTGATCAGTTAAAGAATATTTGTGATGAGTCTGTTCAGAGTATTAATTTTCAACAATGATCAAAAATATTTTGAAAAAGAAGTTAAAATAACTGGGCAGGCATAGAAATGTTCCATTACAGACCGTTCAAGAAAAAGAATACTCACTCTATGATATTGTGTAATCCAGTTCTAGATATCATACTCACTCTATAATACTGCGTAATCCAGTTGAGCGATGAAGCTATATTTTTGATAACATGATTGAAGGATAAAACTAACCCATAACTGCCACCAACGAAATTCCTACAATCTTGTACAATTGATAACTGTGGCTATCAAGCCTGCCTGGGTATTCTTGTGGGTATGTTGTCTGTCGAGCACATAAAGGTATTGCCATTTCAATAATTGGGCTCTCGATTGATTTCCGCATAAAGATTGGCATTGTCTAAATCTAAAGTCGTTTCCATTCAATAGTCTACATATTCTTCTTTAACTATAGTAAAACTGGGAGATGGAACGCTTATCAAAGCTAAGGTAGCATCTTAAATCCAAACTTCTGACTCCCATTTGAAGTAGTAAAACTTGGGCATAAATTTAGTCATGAGTTGAATCCCCTCTTCCTAAGAAAAGGTAATATTAATAACCCATATATGCTGGTTTCTATCAGACAGGAATTTCTGTGGTGGTTTCTCTCATACACGAGTACTATTTGTGAACTTTGAATGTGAAACTACTTTGAAAGAACATTCAAAATGATTTTATTTATTTATTTTTAAATAATTTTTTATATTGTCTGTAGAGAGACAATAGTTTGAATTATGGACATATAGTCTCTATAGAGACAATATGTTTTTAATCTCAGTTATTGTCTCTAGAAAGACAAAAATGTAATTGTCTCTAAAGAGACACAAATGAAGTTGTCTCTAAAAAGACAAATGAAATTCTCTCTAGAGAGACAAATCAAATTGTCTCCTAATAGACAATAATTCTTGTCTTTATAGAGACAATAGAGACAATAATAATATATGTTCTATATTGTCTTTATAGAGACAAATTTTTGAGACATTATATTTTGAGACACCCGCTTAGAGACAATATTTAAGACAATACACAAGTTTCTTTTTGTCTTAAGTTAACACAATTGACTCAAATATTGTCTTAAAACCCCCCTACATGTAGTAGTTCCGCAACCAAGGTATACAGTAAAACACGATCTGCAAGGGCACAGCTTTATTGCTTCTTTGTACCCAATCGAATGCTCTTCGTTTGGTGACCCTCTTTAGCCGTCCATTTCCACTTCGAAGTTGACAACGACTACAACATCGGTGATGCCCTCCATGAACACACGAGAAACAGGGACTCAGGCACAATGAAATCTGTGCCTCTCGCAACCATCCGCCTGATTGTAAGGGGAATCATGTAGTGTTTCTATATTTTTGGAAATACGACTCATTGGATTGTCGACTCACATGACTCTAGGTGTCACAGTCTTATTTTGGTGGCAGTCCTTCAACCACTCATAGGCAAGCGTCCACCACCACCCAATTTATTTTCAACAATACTTTCAAGTGTAGACTACGCCTAACATTCCATAGTTTATTTTTCACATTCTAAGTATTAACATTCACAACACAATGGAAACATTCAATATTTAAACTTCTTTCATCATCATCATTTTACACATATGCACAGTAGATACAATATTTAAAGGGAGGGGCAACTCCATTAATATGAGTCTATCTGACAATATACACAACTTCAACCTGTACCGTGCAGCCTACCAGAACCTCCGTTCAGGAGCGCCCACCCTTACCTGGTCGGATTTCCTAACTCACCAAGCAGAGGTGCCCACCCCCCCAGTCCACCCTCTGCACTACTCGTCATGCTAATTGGTCCAACCACTTATCATTCAACAAACTTGCATGTTCGTTCTGACCTGCCCATAGCATGTCGCCCGCCTGGTGCTCACCCGCAGCTCACCCAACATTTAGCACTTCACTTGCACTTCGTGTGCCTTCACCCAGATGTAGCTCATATTCATGCAACTCTAACTATAGACCACCCATCTCTACCGTAGCACTCACCTGCACCGTCATGTGCCTACCTGAGTGCAGATTGCCGTCCCGTAGCTCTAACTGCAGACTGCCCATTGGCCTGTCACAACCGCACTGCAGACCCTCCTCATTCAACCCAACTCATCAGCTTGCAGCATGCCCTCCGCGAGTTACCCACCCTTTGCCCTACTCGCTGGTTCGCCCATCATGCAGTGCGCCCTTTGCAAGCCGCCTGTCCGACCTGCAACTCGCTGAAACCTGAACTCTGTGTTTTTGTCACCCGACTTGGTGCTTCGGTCATAGTGTCGCCTGCACCTCGCCTTGCCTTATGTGCCCAACTCTTAGCTTGCCCTTCACCCTTGAGCTCGCACTTGTTGAACTTATGATGATCGAACCTGATACCTTCTCCCATCCAAGCATCTGCCTATATATATGATCCACCATGGATAGTTCATGGCTTGGCCTGCCCAAACTGACCTATCAATTTGACGAACTCGCCCACATATCGTGTTGGCTAGCCCACCCTTCACATCAGTTCGCCCACACCGTCGCCCCACCAGGCCCACATGTTCA
Source organism: Pinus tabuliformis (assembly GCA_031772625.1). Lineage (NCBI taxonomy): Eukaryota > Viridiplantae > Streptophyta > Pinopsida > Pinales > Pinaceae > Pinus > Pinus tabuliformis. Next base: position 776,597,767 of record CM062812.1, on the reverse strand, counting down.
ACTTCGCATGATATAAGTCCACCTCCACAAAGTTGCGATACTTAGCCAAATTCTTGACTTTCAGTTTTTCAACTCCTCCACTGGCTTGTCGTGCTTGTGTCCCAAGTCCTTTTAACTGACCGCCCTAGCTCGTTCCTCTCCTCCAACTCATCCCATCGTCGCAACGAAATGTCGCAACCAACGTGCCCACTTGCTGACTCGTCACTCACTCGGCTCGTTGCTTGACACTTGTCATGTTGTCCTTTGAATGAAAAACCCCGAATTCATTGCCCTCAAAAGCTACATAAACAAGGCCATCATTCAAGCATGCGGTATTAAAGGCAGTTCAACGGCTATTAACATTCATTGACTCACTAACCCCATGATACTAATGATAGACTATGCCATGGAACAGTCAAACTTAGAAGTGCACATTTACAAATTTGATGGCTTCATGACTTCCTTCCCTTTTAATTTTTTTATGGTTTTGAGGGTAACCAAGTTTGAATTAAAATTAAAATGGAAAACAAATTGGACTATATTTCTAAAATATTAAATCTTTTTAATTTTAGAATTTTTTTAATAGAAAGTAATTATATTTAAAACTATATATTTCTATTAATGGTCTTAATTTTTCAAACAAAGATCGTAATCTTTCATTAATATTTGAAAAATTACATATAGTAGATGCTAGTAGCATATGCAGTATTGGCTTGTAGCCATGTTTGTGTAATAAATACATCCTTTTGTCACCATGACTATACAAAAAATGGTGCTAAGTGTTGGTCTCATACCACGCAGGGTAGTAGCATAATATAGTCTATATAAAAACATAACTGAAATAATTACAATGACATTCACCACGCAGGGCGATAGCAAAATAAAAGTCTGTAGATAGTAGCTGCAATGATATATACAATGGAAAAGATCAAAAAACTGTATGAACAAAAACCAAAAAGACTAGGGCATGTCTGCCCTATAATATGCCTGATCTATGTACGGTCGGTGATAATACTGGTACTATTCAGCTCCATTCTGCTCCTGTATCAACCACTGTCCTCTGGGTAGTAGCGAGGCCTCCTTGGAAAGCCTATCAGTGCTTTGGTTATATTCCCTATAAATGTGATGACATGAGATTCTGTTAAATTGAGATTTGAGTAAAATCACTTCACCTAGTATATGTCTAAGAGTGTGTGCATGGCAGGCGGAGACATTATTAAACCAGTTTATAATGATTTTCGAGTCGCCAAATATCTGCAGATTGATGCAATCATGTCCCAGGGAAAAATGCAATAGATGACGAAGGGTGATAAGTTCAGCAAAATTGTTAGTTCCACCTCCAAGTCCCAACTTGACATTGTAATAATGTTGGTCATTTAGGTGCAGAATAAAACCACCCCCACAGTCATGCTCTTGTGCAGCCCCATCAAAAAAATCCCAAGGGATGGTTTTGTCAATAGGAGTGGGGGCAAGAGGTCGGCGAGGTGTGGGAGATTTGATATCAGGTAATTCATGATAGGCTGATAATATCTTGGCAGCCATGACAGGCCCAATTGCAGCCCCTTCATCAAAAATAATTTTGTTCCTCGTCAGCCAAATGGACCAGCAAAAGAGCAGGGGGAGGCTGAGCAGTTTGGAGCCATGATGAACAATACACCAATTTTTCTAGGCGCTATTAACATTGTCCGCGTCCCATCTACCAGATTGTAATGAATTTGAGATGGATTCCCAGAGACTTTTGGAGAAATCACATTTTAAAAAGAGGTGATCTGTGGATTCAGAGGCCTATTTACAGAGGACACACTAGCTTGGGCTGTGGAAAGCATGATGAGATAATTGGTCCCCAGTAGGAACTTTGTAACTGAGCACACACCAGAAAAAAAAGTCTGGTCCTCGGGGGAGCATTTAATTTCCAAATCATTCGCCACCAAGCAAGTGTGATTGCTGGCTGCCTGTGAACGCTGATAGCAAGGTAACCAGCTTTTGGCGAATAAATACCATTATCAGCAATGCACCAGATAAGTTCATCAGGACCCTCCATGATTCTGATATGGGATTCTGTCAGAGCATCTATGTAATCTTGCCAGGTATGGTGCCATTGTGGGGGAATATCAAGAGAGTGTGCAGACTTCCATCCTTGGGAGAAGATGGATGTGTTATCATGATCAGCAATGTGTGTAATGACAGATATGTCCCTCTGATTTAAATGATGAATAAGTTCTCTCAGAAGAATATAGTGGGCTCCCCCTCCTGACCAGGGATCCATTCCAATGCGAGCTTTTGATCCATCATTTATCCGCCAGGCCAGATGATTGCGAATGATAGGTAGGGAATGTAGCAGTGCTTTCCAAACAGAGGAGATGCCTGATTTGTTCCATTGAGGTAGACGCACCCAATCCATGATCTGCATAGGCCAGATGTATTTGTGGTAAGAGACAGTGGTCCAGAGATTCTGTCTCGTGAGGAGAGTCCACCCCATTTTGGCAGCCAAGGCCTGGGAAAAATGGCTAAGGTCTTTTAAACCCCAACCACCCCATTTTTTTGGCAATGCGATCTTTTTCCAGCTCACCCATGCAAATATCTTCTTATCTTGATGCCCATTCCATAGGTATCTGCTGCAGATTTGTTGAAGACAGGCAAGTATGTTCCTGGGAATCCAAGCCAGAGACATCCAGATATAGGCATGGCCTCCAGCACAGATTTGATGAGGACCAATCTACCTACTCGAGATAAAAAATGGTGGCTCCAATGAGTCAACCTTTTCTCCAGCTTGATGACCAACCAAATCCAATCAGCTATTTTTTGACTCAACGGTTTGATCCAGAAACCCAGGTATTTGAAGCCCTGATCAAGTGGAAGGATGTTATAAGGAAAGTGATGTTGGGCAAAATGAGACTCTTGAATGGAAGTTAAAGCTAGGGTGATAGTGGATTTCCCCTGATTAGCCAACATACCCATAGCCCTAGAGAAAAGAGAGAGAGCATTTGCAAAAGATGTTGAGTCTCTGATGCTACCATCGAGGAAAATGAGGACATCATCCACAAATAGAAGATGAGTGAGGTAACAATGATCATTTACTTTTAGCCCAAAAAGTCTACCATTCCTTTTCTCCTAGATAAGGAGTCTACTGAGACCTTCCATGACGATAAGGAAGAGGAGGGGAGATAGAGGACATCCTTGTCTAAGACCCCTCTCTGCATGGAAAAAATGTGATGTTGATCCATTAATAAGAACACTGAAAGAAGCCGATGTGATGCAGGACATGATCCAGATGATAAAACTGTGAGGGAAACCCAGATGCATAAGAAGCATTTTGATGTATAACCAGCTGACACGATCAAATGCTTTGGCCAAATCAATCTTTAATATGATGCCCTTAAGCTTTCTCGACCGAATTGAGTGAATAGCTTCCTGGGCCGTGCCAATGGCTTCATGGATCTGACGATTCTCCAGGAAAGAAAATTTCTCAGGGGAAATATGCTGAGAGAGGATGGGTCAGATCCTATTAGCGATAATTTTTGCAATGATCTTGTATAGACAGTTGCAGAGAGAGATGGGCCGAAAATCGTTAAAGGATGAGGGAGTATCCATCTTAGGGATAAGAGCAATGAAAGTAGAGTTTATGGCATCATATAATTTTCCAGTAGTTCTGCATTCCTCAATCACTTGAAGTAGGTCATTTCCCAATAATTCATAAAATGCTAGATAAAATTCAACCGTCCATCCGTCCGGCCCAGGGCTTTTGTCCTTCTTGAACCACTTCAGGGTCCCCTCTAGTTCAACAGACGAAATAGGTGAGGTGAGCTCAGCCTCCATATCTTCATCCACAAAACGTGGAAAATGGCCGACAACTTGGATAATATCAGCTAAGTTAGTCCCAGGAGGGGATTTATAAAGGTTTTGAAAGTGAGAGGTGCCCAGCTGAGATAATTTGCTGTAAGAATCTGCCACACCTCCATCAGGTAAGGGAAGGTTCCAAATAGTATTTGAGACCTTTCTGCCCTTGGCATAGTTCTGAAATAACTTTGTGTTGTCATCCCCAGCACGTAGCCACAGGGCTCTGCTCTTTAGTCTCCAGGTTTCCTCTCTCTCCTTTAGAATCTTTTCCTTCGATTTCTCAAGCTCAATGAGGTGCAGTTTGTCATGCAAAGATGTAAAACCCCTGTTACTATCATCCAATAGACATTTCAATTCAGATTCAATCTGAGAGAGAATATGATCCTCCCTCTGTGATTTTTCTTTGGCCCAAACAATAGTTAACCTCTTCAGCTGGGAGAGATTGTGGCAGAAACCCTTGGCCAAGGATCGATGGCCCGAAATAGGATTAGCTTTCCAGAAATCAGTGACAAGCTTGATGAAACCAGGGTCTTGAAGCCAAATGTGATTGAATTTAAAGGGAGGTTTTGGCTTTGGATGGGGACCAAGTATCTCCATATATATAGGAGAGTGATCTGAGATGCCCCCAACACCCACCCATTGTCTATATCTGTGCAGGATCTACAACAAGGGAATCTTGATCATGAAACGGTCAAGCCTCCTGGCCAATGCTGCCTCCCCAATCCTTCTGTTCCTCCATGTGGGTAGGGGTTTGTTCATAGGAATGTCAGATAGGTTGTGAAGTTCCAATAAGTTCATCATGAAATCTGACAGAGGATCCACTTGTGCTTGTGAGCCCCACGATTCTCCAAACCCCAGAGAGAAATTGAGATCCCCCCCAATAATAATATGATTGGCAGAAACAATGGCAAGGTTAAGGAACCTAAGCCAAAAATCCTCTCGTCTATGGCAAGGCCCATAAATGTTAATAATGCGGAGCTCCAAACCCAATTCTGCAGAAAAAATGTCCAGCCCAATAAACCCAAGACCACCCCAGGCTGAGAGAGCTTTGATGGTTCGGGGATTATACCCAATGGCAAGACCACCAGATCGTCCTGAGGCATCGAGAGAATGAAAATGCCAGCCAGGTTTAAGGGATACCAGGGAACTGGAAATGATATTGGCCTCCCCTAGGGTTTCTTGTAGCATGATGATGTCGACAGGCTCAGACTCGAAGAGTCTCCTAAGGGCTAGTTTTTTGGAGGCACTAGCCATACCCCTGCAGTTAAAAGAAAGACACTTCATGTGGGGAACTGTCCCTGGGTATTCAAAGCTCTAAGTACCTGATCAATGGAGGATTGTCTTCCTGATACTACTTCAGCCTCAGCCTTTTGGATGGCTTTGGAGAGATAAGATTTACGACCACAAGAAGATTTGGTGAAAGGACCAGGTAAAGAGAGACCTAGCCTAGATATGGATAGAGATGAGTCGTCCTGGAGAGAGCACGAGCGAAGATTGTATGAGTGTGAGGGTTCAGACCCATCCTTAGAGGATGTGGAGGGGTGGGGGAGAGGCAGATGGGAATGATGGAGTGGTTGTAGAGAAAAAAGGCGGAGGGAATGAGAGGGAACATGGAATGGAGGGGATGAAATGCAGAGGAGATGATGAAACATGTGAAGCAATACTTGAAACAAAAACAGAGGAGATAGGGTAAGAGGAGGTACCCACTTTCCTCGCGGTCTCAGCAGCTACCCTGGATCGCGTCATGGGAGGTGACAGTGTTCTACGCGAGCATGTTGCAGCCTAAGGGGAGACCGCACGAACAGAAGCCCTGGTAGTCGGAATGGGAGGACATTCCGAGTGAGGAGCAGATTGTCCCTTAGTGCCTTCAGCTACGATTGGAGATTCCAGAGACTTTTTGACCAGAGGGCATTCCTTGAAAATGTGACCAACCTTGTGACACCTCCTACAGCGGAACGAGACTCCCTCATAGTCCAGGATCTGTACCCGAGTGACATTTCTCCACTGCAGTGTAATTTTCTCCTCCAAACCCTCCTGAGTGTCCAAATGGACAAGAATGCGAGCAAGGGTTCGATTCTTTGTCTGGATGTAAGATCTATCATAGTCGAGATAGGTACCAAGCATGTTCCTGATCTGCACGAAGACATCCTCCGACCAGTACTGTAGAGGGAGCCCCGACAGACAAACCGAGAGAATTCCAGCACGTAACTGTTCCCGTTCTGGATCAAACATCAGGCTCCAACGCTTGAGAAGGATTGGGGCCATCTCAATATGCCAGTAGCGGGCGAGTACCAAATTTGTGAATTCTTCCTTTGTAAAATGCAATGCAAACCATCCACAGGGAAGGATTTTCACCTTTGACAGCACTTTCGAAGTGCTTCCATATATTTCTTAGACCTGGAGAGTTAAATGCACCATCGAGTAAGCCCTTCCCTAGACATGACTGACCAGGACAGTGCCCGACTTATCCGCAATCTCTCCCATTGATAAACCCTTGCCAAAATTAATCGTGAAATCCTTTGATGTGGCTTTAATGCACTTTACCTTTCTTTTGCAGGTCCGTGGCGCAGTGGGATGATCCTGCAAGGGGTCCAAGGTAGAAATCCCTTCCTGTTGGGTCTGAGCGACCGACTTAACCCTGATCATTGGGGTTTCAAAACAACCAAACAATGAATTGGTAGCCGAAGAGGACGGGATGAAACCTTGAAGAGAAGGCCCCACAGTAGGGTTTTCAGTAGCCCTAGATGTAGCTTGTTCCCGGAGCGGAGGGGAGGTATGTCGTTGATAAGTGTCATCCCGAGGGTCTAGCTCGAAGGATGGGAGGGCAAAGAGACTACAAAGAGTAGATGGAGGGTTCCTGGAGAAAGCGGTGGCCAATCTAATGTAGGGGAATCAATGGAAAGGGTGCCAAAGTGAAGGGAGGAAGCAAAGAGACTTGGGAGAGTGACCACCGGTGCGGAGCAGGATGGAGCGGATACGGAAGGCACAGGAGTGACTGAAAATGACTGGCTAGGGTTAGGGCTACCAAATATGGGTTGGCCAGGAAACGGATCCGGCGAGTAGTCCACTGCCTTGAGATCCATGTCAACATCCATCCCAAAACAGAAATGAAACGACACTGAAAGACAACCGGGGACACAAGGCAACTGCAATGGAGGCTGAAGCGGATGGATAGACAGTCAGAAGACTGTAGGGTAAAAACAGTGGAGACTGCAGTAAAACTACAAAAATTACCCTAACCCTAAATGGTGCGGCACGAATGGGAGCTCCATCTACAACCCTCGTTTGAGCAACCCTCTACTATCCCTGTTATATATATAGTCCAATCATGTAGCAATTATTACCTATTTTTTGTATAGAAAATAATAAGTCAATGTAGATCATTGCAATATAATTATGGCTATGTTATATTAGTGATAGAATATGCAATCAAATAATAATAATAAAATTATAAGTTTACATATTTGATGACTTTATTCTTTCTTTTTCCTTCTATTTCTTTTTTTAGTATAGAGATTATGTTTGAATTATAATTAAAATTTATTAGTTATAGATTTTTTTATTGATAAAATATGCAATGAAATAATAAAACAAATTGTATGTTTACATATTTGATGGGCGTATTTTTTCTTTTTCCTTATATTTTCTAAGTTTTGAGTATACAGATTAGGTTTGAATTAAAATTTTATTAATTACAGGTTTCTTTTAATATATTTTTTTCTTATACTATCTATTTTATAAAATGTAAGATTTTTTTAATAAAATTAATTATAAAATTTAAGAATTTTTTTTAATGAAATAAATTCTAAAATTATAGCTTTTAATAATTTAATTAATTTTTTCTATAATTTTCACTATGTTATGTATGTTAATTAATTTCAAAAAAATGTTAAAGTGGTATATGCATTTTTTTGGTAAGTGGGATTTTCTTTTTTATTAAAATTTTAAAAATGATTAATGTAATTGATTTATTATTTCATTAAGAGACATAATATATATACAAAAAATAGACATGCAATTATCACCAATATACTTTGAGTGAACAATAAACCAATTGAAATCAATTAAATTATGAATAGAACTATATCATATAATAATAAAATATGCAATGGAACAATCAAACTGTTTTAAAAGAAATACACATCATTTTGAAATGCACATCTACATTTTTTGTTTTTGTTTTTTTTTTTGATATGGCTACTTAACTTCCAATCTATTTCTATGGTTTTGAGCATAATTCAAAATCAAATTCTATTAGATATAAGGAAAAAAATAAAGCATGCCTATCAACATATTAAAATATGTATTTTTTAAAATTTTAAATTTTTGTTGGAGGTAATTGTATCTGAACTTATATGGTTTATTTTTATTAATTTTTCTTAATAATCTCCATTAAGTTACATATTTTGATTTAATTTCATAAAAGAATTTAGTGAATATACATTTATTTATAGGGTAAATTCATTTCTCATTACTATCTCAGAACAAATGGTAGAAATTGGCTTGTTCTTCTCTTAATGAGGCCAATCAATATATAAAGAGAGAGTACTTGCATGAGAGTGGGGCTTGTTCACACGAATCCATCACCATCCTATTTTTGGTTAAAAATTATCCAAACCAAATCAACTAAAATATCATTAAAGTAACATCATAATAAGGATAAAATATGCAAAAGAAAAATACATATTTACACATTTCATGGCTTCGTGCCTTTCTTTCTATTCAATTTTTATGGTTTTCAACATAATTACCAAGCTTAAATTAGGATTCAAATTCAAATTCCTTTACATATGCAACAAAATTTGAAATACACCTCTTGCCGGTATTAAAATATGTATTTTGTATTTGCTTTTAAAATATATTTTATAGTAATTAATTGTATATTTTAACAATCTTAGTAACTTTTGATATATTTTCCAGAATGTTATGCATACTTATTTAATTTAAAAAAACAATTAGGATAGTAAACAAATTCCATTATAAGAGAACACATAGAGAGAGGATATGGGTAGGTGGATATACAGTCATCACTAATGTGTTTTTGGTCAAAAATAAGGTTTCATATTTTCCAAATAGGTTAAAAGGATTCCCCACCTAAAATTATTCACTTTTAATGTGTTTCATCTATTACATCGATGTTTGACATCAAAATTATATTTGAAATGTTTTTGCATGCAATAAAATGGAAGGAGAATGTGGGATTAAATTAGGCTATTTTTTATAGCATAAAAAGTCCTTCGTGTTTAGGTCCTACTTAGACAATCACTATTCCCTCACTAATACCATCTAATTAATGGATCCTTGAATATAATTTATTGTAGTCAAAATAACTACAGTTAATATCTTCCCTCAATATCCAAAAGTTACAACAACCATAGTTGGGAGACATGCATTTTGATTAATTTGTTGGCTAGCTACGGTAATAACAACTTCTCAATCCCACCCAATTTGGAACAAGGGATAAATAAAGGGACTAGTCTTTGGATATGTTAAATAAGTTGAGAAAACTAAATATTAAAATTCAATATTGTTGCAAATATTTATATATCAAACTATGTCTCGTGATAGGAAAACAATCTTGGACTTATATGAAAATAATATTGGACTTGTAGATGATTGGTTGAGGGAATATCTCATCTATACTCCAATCTATGAGGCTAATTAGTGAGGTAGAATCTCTCAACAAACTATTCCTCAAAATCCTCTTAACTTATAGGAACAATGTCCTTCTAGGATTAGTGAGGACACCAAATACAAGTAGGAGTTATATTCTCTAGCATTCTCCCTTAACAACTAGTTGTCTTAATCTCAATAGAAAGAGCCTATATATGGTTCAACCTACTGTTTACAACCATTATTAAAAGATGTTGATTTCCATATAAAGGAACAACCATACAGAGGAATGCATATGTATGTAACTCCTAGAGTAGTTGTTTCAACAAATTGTCATTCATGTGCATGGTTCACTCAAGAATCATATATGAATCATTGTATCTTCAATTACCCCTGCACCATCATCATATTGAGTTTCTTTGAATAACCTATAACCATGTCATAATTTTTTCAGCTTACCGTCAACTATGCTCTAGGTTTTCTAGGTAAACCCTTAGCCATGCGTTTTTTCATTTGACCCTCAACCATGTTATGGTAATCCCACTCCACTTCCCTCTCACAAATTTTTTTTGCCTTAACACAAACCTAGACAACAAAATGCTTTTTGGCTTTCGAAAAACATGGACATACAAGGTGATTTAAAGATTACCACAAACCTTATAAGGATAAAAATGCCTTATTAAGTTTATATCACAACTAACTCAAGTATATACTTTTAAAATACTTTAAATGTCTACGACAAGACATTGTACACTTGCTTACAAATACAATGTGTGACACACACTACAAGATGATCATGGGCATGCTATTATTCAACACACCGCACACTCTTTTCCACCATCTCCACTTCTATCATCATTCTCACCACATGAATTATTTTATTTAAGTCTTTTTCATGCCTTTATAATATCAAGTAGTCAAACTTGGCTATCGTTAGAATGGCTAGTTTCAACACAGACTTAAACTCATGACAATATTTTACTCGATTAAATATCACTAGATTATTTAAACCAAATTTACATCAATAATTGTATGTAGAATAGATGGTGATGGGATGTACTATTAAGGCACTCTGTGATGTAAGTTTCACTAGTTCGAAACTAAATGGGAAAAAATCCATCCATGTTAAGGGCTGGTGTGGAACAAGTTAGGTGTGATCCCCATGTGATTTTGGTAGATTATATTCCCCTCGGTTGTGGTTTTTGAAGCCAAAGGTTAAGTGTGTAGCCATCTCAACATTCACACACTTAGCAAAAAAAAAAAACAATTACATAAATGTCATGACAATTTTTAAAGGCTTAAATCTAATTGGAAATTTGAAGACACACTTATTTACATTCACATCAAAGATTATTCTTCTCATTGGTGTCAAATTTTCCCTCTTAGAACTCTTTGTACTCATCATCATCCTCCCTTCTCTAAGTTACCCATGATTTCCCTCTTTGTGTTTCTAAAGAAAAATTAATATTTTACATACTACAAGGTTCGAAATGTATTTGGTACTATCCAAAATAAATTAAATAAATATATCTACATTTTTTTTTAATGGCACTAACATTTCTTCTCCATTCTGAAAATGTACCGAGTCCACTAAAAAAGAGCATGTATTCATAGCTAATAAGATCTGGAAATATGCAAGTCACCTGCAACCTTTCTAGTGTGTTGTTGGTATGTTGATTTAGTGAGACTTGATTTTATTTCCTATGGAACAAGACCACATAAAAATAGTGTTTGATTTGTCCTTTTCCATCTAAATTTATAGAAGGAACATGCAATTTGGCACCTAATACACACAAAAGATCCTTGGCTAGCTATTTCCACCTTGCTCAAAATTGAGTGTTTCTACCAAACGAGTTAAAAAAAATAAATACGTTTTAATGCACGATGGTTCCTTTCTTTGTTTACATAGCTTGTTTGACCTACATTGGTATCTAATTCTCCTTCTTTGACATTATTATTCTCCACAACTCCCACAATAGAAACTATAGCAAATTCTCAGCCACAATTTTTCTTCCTAGTTTGCTTTCTAGTTCTCAACACAGTGGGAGTCCATCCATTCATGGAATCTGCAAATATTGATAAGTCCTATACATGTTGATAATGTACTATGGATAGTTTGTCCCTTCTTACAATAGTAAAAAAAAAAAATCTTGTCACACTAACTATTAGAGAAACCTTCAATGGCAGTGGATCCATCAATTGAGATCTTCCTCTAGTAACTAAGCCTTCATGTTGAGTGGATGCACCACACTACTTCTCACAGCAATGAAAATCATGACCTTTACAAAAGAATAATCGAAAATTATTTTCATAGCAAAACCATGTTTCTTATATATTTGATGGCTAAACAAACTCACAATAAAAAAACACACTACAGTACTCTCAATGACCTTGGACCCTCCGTTGAGGGAGTAGGCCCAAAGCAGCTCTCATACCAAAATAAGTTGAGTGTACTCTACATTAACATGAATAGTGTTACAAATATTAACACATCAAACTATGTCTCAAGATAGGAAAACTCTCCTCGACATGCAATTAATTGGTTGAAGAAATATCTCTAACAAACTCCAATCTAGAATGCTAGCTAGTTGGAGAGAATCTGTCAATCAAATATGCTTCAACAAATTCCTAATTGATATGAACAAACTCCTTCTAGAATTAATGAATGCACCAAAGAAAAGTAGGAGTCATATTCTCTAACAAGGTTATGATAGATAGAGATATAGATTATCTTCTTTCATGATATCCAATTAAAATTACATCGATTGAATTTCACAAATTTTATTTGGCAAGATATTTTTCCAAGTCCAACATATCATTGAATTTCGAAATTTTGTTTACCTATATGACCATACTTATTAACTATGGTTTGGAGTCATTGTATGTAAAAGGAAATAAAGAGATCCATAGAAATCTCATTTCATGGGTGTTCAAGACATTATAAAGATAGAAATTTACTTATATTTGAATCTATACATACATGAAATTGAACAATAATTTCCAAATACAATTAAAAGTTGTTAGCTAAAAACTACATCTAAATGCAGCAATTATGAACAAGTTTCTGCTTTTTTTAATGTAAATCAAACTTTTAACATGATACATAACAACTCATTATAAAAATATTAACATAGGTATATATATATGAAATGGAAAAAAAAAAAAAAAACTACATCTAAATACAAACTCTTAATTATAAATTAAAAATATTTTTTCAATAAAATAAACCTAATTTTAAATACAACACGTAACCGTTATGTTTGGAAATTCCAAAACATCACAATAGCACAAGGGAACCCCATATGTTAGAATGAGGCAATGAAGGATTCCGTGTTGATTACCAACAACCTACGATAAATTAATAAACTAGTCACAATGCAAAGATGAGAACTGCAAGGCCCCACCACTCACATTACCCACTAAGATAATGGAAACAATGTAGAGAAAAAAAAACATGGTTATTCCTATAAAGTTCTCACTAAGAACGTATTAACGCACCAACCCTAAATCATCCACCCTCAAAATCGATAACTAGCTTTAGGCCAAAAGAAGAGACAATAATGCCTTCTCGAGCTAGGGTCCAAACGATGCCTCTCTTCCAATAGTCTTAATCAGACCATTCTCACTTATCCCGGAAAAGAAGCATGGATACGGAGAGAAAGGACAAGAGTTCGTGGAAATCTCTAAAATCCAACAGTTTACGATGGAGGAGAACATTATATGAAAGTTCGAAAAAGGTGATTTGGAATTACCTGTCATATCATTCCAAGACATATAAGAAGGTAATATCATTCTAATATCGATAAGGGCGAATACAAGGTAAAATAAAATAAAAAATAAAAATAAAGAATTGATACATTTCTCTAGAATGAGTAAAATGGAAGAGAATCATATGTAAATTTCAAAAAGGTGAGCTGTAATTATTTGTCAGATCATTCCACAATCTATAAGAAGGTAATAATTTACAGAGAAGTAATAATGGTTAGAATTCTCTAGAACAAGTAAAATGGAGGTGAGTTGTAATTATTTGGCATATCATTTTACATCTACTGGAAAGTAATAAATCATGGATTAAATTAGCTAGAATAAGTAAAAGGGAGGAGAATATGGTGTTTAAGAAAGTAATAAATAATGGATAGAATTCACAAGAATGAATATAATGGAAGAGAATGAGGTCCTGAAAAAAAAATATAAAAACATGTTTATTTATTTATTAAAAATGAATATAAGTGAAAGAAAATAGAAATATAAGTTTAAGAAAACAAATTATTGATCTATATGGTTTTTTATTACATTAAATTTTAGATTATTTTTATTAAAACGGAATATAAGTGAAATAATAGAGAAATATAAGTTAACGAAAAGAAATTATTGATTTATATTGTTTTTTAGTATATTAAAGTTTATATTTTGATTAAAATTAATATAAATATGTTTATGATTAAAATAAACATAAAATAAAATGAAAATTTATTGATATTTATTTAATATTAGATTAATTTAAGTGCTTTTAAAAGGGTATGAGTAGAATTTATTTAAGCGTTTTCAAAAAGTTGAGAGTATATCACAAGGTTTATAGTATCATTTTTTATCGTTTAGAATTTATTGTTTATGTATGTATTTTGTTATTGTTCATGACATTTGTTTGATAGGAAATTTCTCTATCCTAGTTTTATTGTACAGGAAAATATCGCATGAATAAGTGAACTCTCATACTTATTTGACATAGATCAATAATATACTGAAGACTAACCTACAACATATTCTCCACTAGATGTAATTTGTAAGTTCGATCTATGCTAATAAGTGACGAGAATACATCTTACCTTTAACCAATAATTTTTCTATTGTATCCAAGTTGATGCAAATAATATATGCACTCTAAGATCCTAAAGAAAACCACCTACACACACATCAACATATATCATTCTCAAACATACCTAGCATAAAATAACTCTAATCTATAAAAGATCTACTCTAGTTTCTTCATGCTAAATATAATCTTATAATGCACAAAATAAAAGAGTATAGATCACACACATTAGAGGGGTAAAATACCATAGATTTATACATTAAAAGTAAATAAGGTAAAAAAAAAAAAAAATTACCTATAGACCATGTAGTAGCTTCCTAGATCCTACATCCATAGTCTCATATTTGGCCCTCTCTGACTTGTTGAAAATAATAATATTTACATCCACATAACGATGAATACATGATGACCTATATTACTTGGAAATATACTATCACGCAAGATAGAAATAAGGCTCTCGCTCTATTTCACAATCAATAGGATTATCAAACTCTAGGTATTCCTTAACTCCTATTTGGCCCCTTCTTATAGGAAGTTATAAGAGTTTGTAGATAGGATTCATTACATGTGAATTCAGTGGATGTCAATGATAGATATGATTAAGGCATGTGAAAAATGAAATGACAAGTAATAGATAGGTTTCATGGCATTTGAAATCAGAAATTACAAGACATAGACAAGTTCCATGCACGCTTATGAGATTTTTCCAACCTAGTATGAACTTTCTTCTCAATTAAGTGTTTTTTTTCTAAATTATGAAATCATTCTTATTTCATAATTAATTGTGAAATATAATTATTACCTTCTAACATAAATATAATATTTTAACTTAATAATATAACTGAATCTTTTGACATATAATAACAACGTTGCAATTCCTATGGTGGAAAATATGAGTATAACATCAATAATTATATACAAGATCATGCAAGTAACTACTATGCACTTCTCTTTTTTTATTTTTTTTATGTGAGGAGGATCCATCTCCCCTCATGGTTGTTATGACTTTTGTGAGTATGAGGGATACAATTTTACTCCAACTTGGGGACATGTATTCGCAGGATAGGACTGTAAGAGAACACCATAATCCTTAGTGCCCCTATGAGAATGTACTCAAGAAAAGATCAGGAGTGCAACTATATCGTGCGATGTATCCAAATATCATCCATAAAATCCAATCTTTATGTTTCTTCAACTTCTCTAACACCTTTCTATGTGGTAATCTTTATTATAGGAGAATATAGTCATGACGATGGTAAAGACCCCTCAAAATTATATGAAGTCAAGTTTGCATATGTGCTTTCACAAAATAGATAATATTTAACCATTACAAAACATATAATTAAGCATTAGGACTATCATTTATTACACAAAATGCAGTTAAAAATTATATCATCCATTACTTCTCATTTACCACATCTGTTAGTTCACCAAATAACATTAAAATGTGACATAATCCTTATTTTTCTCCCTCTAAAAGAGAATTACTAGTTACTAATGTTATCAAGACATGTTTGTGCTCAATAAGGACAACCATACTATATCATCTTTTTAAACTATCACTTTTGAAATATTGTTGTATAATACATTATTAAAGTCAGTAATACTATCAATCTCAATAAACAACTTTAACCTATAAGTTTAGTGTTAGAATTATGATTATACTAAGATGGTGGGGCAGAGGCGGGGGGCAATCAATATAATGAATAACTTAACCATTTAAAATGTTTTTTTCTAGATAAACATCAGTTACATTAGCACCACATAAAAAAACAATTGTGCATGGTAATGTTAGATATATGTTTTCATTTATGGAAAATACAAGATTATTGCAGAGGAACGCATTCTTGCAAACAAGATTAGCTCAAGTATGGAAAGGGAAATGATGGGTGCAGTGATATTGAAGCCATTTTCCATTTTGGAGATAAGTTCAAGTGTACTTGGTACCCACTCAGATGGGTAGAGGTTGGAAAGAGATTTCCAACAATATATTGAAGTTCGAAAAAAATCTCCTCGATTGAATGTTGTTGAAAGTCAAAGTTATGATGTTAAAAAGTCAAAGCTCGAGGCTCCACAACACTATTAGTTCATATATGGAAGTCATGTAGGCATGTGTGTGGACTCTGTGGAACACTAAAATCTCAGGAGGGAAAGTTTCAGGGGGACATTAGAAGGTAGAAAAGGAAGCGATTAACAGAAGCTCTGTAGTAGCGGACCCTAAGCGATAACTCACCTTGGAAGGTAAGGACCTGTAACACTGCACCCCATATTTACGTGCCTTTACAAGATCACTAGAATAAACATTACACGAGAGTTACTATGAATGACCCAACAACCAAGTTCTAGTTATGGAACTGGGGTCTACCATTCTAAAACTTACTACAACCTCCCAAGGATACTTGATCACCTAGATATAAAACACATCCACCCATGATCTTTCCTTAAGATGGAACCCAAGCTTACAAGCCAATTGCATGGATGCCAAGTGGTCCATTTGACAATAAGGCTCTATCCGCATGCATTGGCCTTTCTCCATGTGGAAATAGTAAAAAATCCCCAGTTTTGTGCCTGCGACAATAAATTCATTGCCACAATTTTAGCGCTAGCGTACATGCCACTACCCAAAACTTTCGAGAACCAATTCTAAGATATTCACAAGTATGGATAACCTATACATATGCTTAGATCTCGCCCAAACTTTCCAAGTCAGTAATAAATATTTATATAAACATATGGTAAAAATAGTAGCTACAAGAATTAACCTTGCCTATAACCAACATTTAACTCTAAGAAGGAAGCCATAACAAACCATTCATAAAATCAACACAATAACCAATACATGTGCCAATTAATCTGAATAAGAATAACAAATAATAAAATAGGCATAAATCCAACCAAGTTATGGTCTTCCATGTATCACCCAACCATAGATTGTGTTGGACAAAACATCCCTTTCGGACAATCACCCACATGCCATATTCCAAGTATGAAGCTGGGATCACATGGGATGAACAAAAACAAAACTGACCAAGGCTTCTAAAGACCAAACTACCTCAACCCTAATCCATAGTGATTTCACCTAAATTAGCATAGAAAACACAAAAAACAAATAAGATTTGATGCCTCATACTTGCTTCACTATAACGAGAGGAATTTTCCTGTCTACACCGGTCTGTCAAGAGTTCTATGAGAAAACTATCTCCACCCTCAACCCTTGGGAATTTTCCCGAGACCACCTCAATCAATATCATAAATCTATTGGCGATCCAAAGCTTAACCATAATATGGAACCCACTACATCATTGCTATGTAGCAACTAGAAAAGTCAAGGTTGTACACCAGTGTCATTCCAAGAAAATCCCATGATAATGACATCAAATGTAAACAATAACCAAATGCATAGACCATGCATCAAATCTCAAGATGACAAATCACACATGTGTATTGTGACCTGCAAATCCACATCTATTAACTACCCTTCCTTGCTATTGTCCAAAATTATCTTATGTTATCTGGCTTACTCCTTGCTTGCTTTCTTGTGTTCCTATTGTGTCCAAGTGTTTTTTCTCTGTATTTGTCTCTTCTCTTCTCTAAGTGAATGATAGAATGTCCAAGGGTGTGTGTTAGTGTTCTATTTTATTTTTCTTTTATTTTTCCTTTACTTTTCTTTTATTTTCCATTGCATGCATATGTTTATCCCTTCGTCTTCCATTTCTCTAATTTTCCTTTATTTCTTTTATTATATTTCCATTTATTTCCTTTTTCCTTTTCCAATGACAATGCCAATTTCCATAACAAATAATAAATGATATTTGATTCCCAATGAAATATTTTTCCCTCCTTTCATCTTGGAATATGTGCCCGATGACCTTGGTATTATTTTCTTTACATAGAAACTTAACCCAAGGTTGTCAGAAACCTCTCCCCCTTAGGGAAACATAGTACTCAATGTTCTATGACAATTATGACCAACAAACTGCTGAAAACAAAACATACCTCTTATTGGAGATTTATAATACATCTCATTGTAATATTCACAATAAAAAGCTATTGAAATATGACAAGCAGATATATATATATATATATATATATATATATATATATATATATATATATATATATATATATATATATATATATATATATATATATATATATATATATATAGATAGATGTAGATAGATAGATAGATAGATATAGATATATACCAAAAACTGACTTTCTTCATCTATCGAAAAAATAAGGATATAATTCCTACGTCTAAACAACCATTTCTTATGTAACTTCATCACGCCCAAAGTTCTCCCACTACACTTTCACTTTCTCTATTTCTCAGTTCCATAACATGAGTTGTTTCTACTGTAGTATGAATTATGGATGTGGCTGGAACTCTCCCTCTGGTTCTACTTGTAATATAGACCAATCAATCACATGATTAACATCCTACACATATCTCTTAAGAAATGGGACACGGAAAGCATCAAGAACTTTCATTGATGGCAGAAAAGAAAGTCTGTAGGCCACTTGGCCAAACCTTTTGAGGATCCTCAAGGGCCCATAATACCAAGGCACCAGCTTGGCAGATGACCCAATCCTCAAGGAGATCTTCTTGCCCTTGATACACAAGTAAACATGCTCCTTAACCTAAAAGATATTGATGCTCTATGTTGATCTGCATAACCCTTCTGCATGTCGTACGCTACCTTAGAATTTTTTATGATAACCTGCATCTTCTAGTCCATCTCAACCAACATATCTAGTCCAATCAAAACCATATTCAGTTGATCACACTATTTGATAAGAGTATTACAACTCCTCCCATAGAGAGCCTCAAACAAACTCATCTCCAAGGATTCTTGATAACCATTATTCTCAGAAAACTCTAACATTGGAGGATATGCCCCCTACTTCCTTTGTTCATGCATGATATTCAAGAATCCTATTAGCCTTCTCTATTTTTCCATATATCTATGGATGATAAGTTGTACTAAAGGATAACTATGCCCCCAAGCCTACAGACAACTCCTTCCAAAACCTAGAATTGAGGTTGGAATATTTATCTGATATAGTCCTCTTGGGAACTCAATGCAACCTCATTATCTCCTTAATGAATACTTGAGCCACTTGACTAGATGAATTAGTAGACTTCACTACGATGAAGTGTGCTACCTTTCTCATCCTACCAACCACAACCATGATTGAGTCATGCTAACTTTATTTCCTATGTAAACCTACAATAAAATCCATGGAAATGACTTCCAATTTACATTCTGAGATTATAATAGGTTGCAACAAAATAGCTAGATGCTTGAACACAACTTTCACCTACTCGAAATCCAATAACCTTGCAATGAGCTCAACTATCTCTTTCATCAAATTCGTCCAATAGTATAACTTCTTAATAGTTCTCAAAGTCTTTTGGTATCTTGGGTGGCCTAAATATGACTTGACATGAAACTCCCTCAAGATAAGATTATTCAATTCACCACCTTTAAGCACATAGATTATGCTCTTAAATATAACTAGGCAATCTCCCATGAAGTGATACTCCTCATCCTAACACCTACAGCTTGATGCTACAACTTCTACTTCAGTTGTTGGTACTTCTCATCATGTTTTCCTACATGTAGTACATGCTCATGTAAATATCTCCCATAAGGACATGCACCTGAAATATTATTCACCTGCACTCTCCTACTAAGAGCATCCACAACCTGGTTGTCCTTTCCTTTGATGTACCTAATCTCAAAATCAAAGTCACTGAGAGTAACTAACCATCTAGCTTGTTTTGCATTCAAATTAGGTCCATCAACAAAGTACCTTAGTCCAATATGATCACTCATCGAAATGAACCTCCTTCTAAGGAGATAATGTCTCCACATCTTCAGTGCATGAAAGACAGTTGCCAACTCAATATCATGATTTGCATAATTATGCTCATGATCATTCAGCTTTCATGATTCAAAGCAAACCACCTTCCCTTCCTACCTCAAGACTCCACCAAGTCCTTTCTTACAAGAATATATACAAACCACAAACTCCTTATCTAGATTTGCAATCCTTAAAACCAACACATTGGTAAGAAACTGCTTCAACTAATCAAAACTAGCTACACACTCAACAATCCATTCAAACTTCTTCCATTTCATGTGATCTGTAAGATATCCAATATGCGATAATTTCTTTATTAACCTTCTATAATAACATTCTAGTCAGATGAATTATCTAACCTCATCCACATTCGTTGAAGATGGTCAACCCATGACAACCTTAATCTTTTCCAAGTCAACTGTTATCCCCTCCTTGGAAGAAATATGTCCTAAGGAATGAATCTGACTCTGAAAGAAGCTACATTTGCTTACAACTTATTTTGTCTCAACAATCCCAATAACACTACTAGGTACTATACATGCTCCTTCTCATTCTTTGAATATACTAGTTGTTGATAGTATTGGGAGACAACAACAAGCATAGGAGGTTTCCCCAATGTGAAGTCCAAATTAGACCCCATACCATTTGGAGTAGGAGTGCCAACCAGAATGAGGTTGGTTTCCAATTTGTGGTCTCAAAGATATGCCTTAGTTGTGATAAGCACATAAGGTGATATATTCATAGCTTTGTTAATATCA
Organism: Pinus tabuliformis; assembly: GCA_031772625.1. NCBI lineage: Eukaryota > Viridiplantae > Streptophyta > Pinopsida > Pinales > Pinaceae > Pinus > Pinus tabuliformis. The sequence goes on along the minus strand of CM062812.1, from coordinate 776,576,896 downwards.
AGTGTATGAACTTTGTGAGATATCAAATCTAATGCATGAAAGGTTCCATCACATCAAAGGTAGATAAGTCAGCCCCTTCGAAGAAATTAATAGTATTATCTTAGAACAACCACACGAGCAGTACAAAATAATTGATAGTTAAAGTGCAAAATAGTTCACATAACAACGATCGTGACAACATAAACAAAATGCATTCAACAATATACCTACTCAAGAAAACAAATTAGTTCATTATCAATAATGTAAATGAAACAACTTACATCACAAATATATAAAGAATAGTCTTACCTCACCCACAACATATGTATGAAGGCGTGCCGACTCTGAAATATTCTTATTGTAGAGTGAAAGTTCCAAACATACAATTACATTGATCAGGCACTAGCCCCAATAATGGAGAGAGAAAGAGATAGAGAACTATGGGGGAGCGAGGAAGGTAAGCATGAAACCATCCCCAATGTGCTTTGGGTAAAGAATAAGTCAATTTTACATCAACTAAACGATGATTAGAGCCACATCAATAAAACAAACACACACATTTATTTTCCTATCAACCCACCCAAAACAATGTGAGAGAAAAGGACAGAGACTTGACCATCCGCATCGTCTACAAGAGGAATGACACAAGTCCTTCAACAACATTAGCTCAACTCGACTAAGCTAGACTCAAGGTCTCATATTTTTGTAGAATGTTAAAAACGTTCTTCGTAGAAAGTTCTTTAGTTTTGATGTGGTTCATGCATTACTTTGATTGTTTACCTACAACATAAATTTGAAATTATTTTTCATGCAATATGATTGGATGAGAAAGCATCATTAGATCAAACTATTATATTGATAACATAACAAGCCCTTCGTGTAAAGGTTATACATGCTTTACCTATGTGATATGAATGCGTTGTGTTTCATCAACTTGAAGTATATACTTCATTGCAAATTATGACTACTTTATATATATAGAAAGAATGATGGATAAGAACATCAATCTTCCTTGATCACTACCACCGAGTCAATGGCTCCTTGAATAAAAGTTCTTAAAGACAAAAGAACTTTAGTTATTGTCTTCCTTCCTTTCTTTTAAGTTATAAAAACCATCGTTGAGAGGCATACTTGCTTATTTCCTTAGTTAGGTAGGGTAATAACAACTTATGATAGTGTGTCCTCAGTAGAGGTAGTCTCAAGGAGATATAGAATCTCTTATTTCCTCATATCTAATTAAAATTACAATGATTGAATTTCATGAATTGAATTTGGCTAAATTTTTTCTAAATCCAAACAATAATTAAACTTCCAAATTTTGTTTACTTATAACTATGGCTTGGAGTTGATGTATCAAAAAGGAAATAATAAGCTCCACAAAAATTTCATTTCATGTGTGTTCAAAACGTTATGAAGATAACAATTTGCATGAACTTCAGTAACAATTTTCGAGTAGAAGACATATAATAAGACATCATCTAAACACAAACTCTCCAATTATGAACAAGTTTCTAAATTTTCCTTTTATGTAAACCAAACATCATCTAAAGACAACCTCTACAATTATGAACAAGTTCCTAGAATTTTCTTTTTATGTAAACCAAATTTTTAATGCGGAAGAGAATAACTCATTAAGAAAATATTGACCTAACATTAAAAAAGACCATGAAGAAAACGCGCAAACTACATTTAAATACAAATTCTTAAAAACTAAATTTAAATACAAATTCTTAATTATAAATAAGCTTTCCATTGATTTTAACCTTTGTATAGAAAATACTAAAACTACATTTAAATACAAATCCTTAATTATAAATAACGTTTTCATTGATGTATAACTTTAAATATAATACTTACATTTTATTGCATTGGGAAATTCCCGAACACAAGAAGACCACACACGAAATCTGCATGTTAGAATGAGACAATAAAGGACACCCTTTTGATTACCAAGAACGTACTATAGACTAATAAGCTAGTCACCTACCCACTAAGACAATAGAACGACGATGGGAAGAGATATAAACAAAAGACAATCCCATTGTCACCCTGTACAGTTTTCACTAAGAATGGATTCAACGCACCAACCCTAAGACATCCACCGTCAAAATCGATCACTATGATGTTTCTCTTCCAATAGCATTGAGCAGACCACTCTCTTTCACCCTTTGAAAATAGCTGGGGAAAGCAAGTTAGATACGGAGGGAAAGGACATGAGCTCCTGGAAATCTCGAAAATCCAGGATTGACCTTTATGATGGAGGAGAACGTCATATAAAAGTTCCAAAAAGGTGATTTGCAATTACTTGACATATCATTCCAAGATTTTTAAGAAAGTAATACCCTTCTATGATCGACAGGAGTGAATATAAGATCGATAAGATTCAGTGCTGTGGTTTTCATTGTGCTGACAAAGCTTTAGAATATGATTTTATGAATGTCGGCAATGTCAAATTAGTTGTCATCCCTTATTACAGCTTTATTCCATGAAGCGTCGTAATCCCAAAAGTCAAATGTATTGTTCTTAATTCATGCGAATCCGTTCATGAGTGCGTAGACTCTCTATATAAATCTCGAGACCTTCTTTAACGACTGTGTATCGAAAGAAGCTTTTGTCTTCTTTGCTTGTATTAGCGCAGGCGAGGATCATGACAGGACGATATATTTGGCAAAACCCTACCAGAGATGATAAAGAGTTGGATTCTTTGTCAGAAACAAAGAAAGTTGTATTGTTTATTATTATATATAATCTCTCTTCTCATGCGCTATTTTGTTAAAATTTTCTTTTGCAGGGAACAGGTTGCAAAATTATTTTTCATTGCCTTACAATGTTATAGCATAGTATTGTCATGTAGCTTCTCTGCCGCTATATGTTTTTGCTTCAGGTTTTTGTACCGTCCAGACTAACACTGTTGGTATATGATTCTTTAATGCTTTTTCTTGTGTTGCCCCCATAGATGTTTTGGCTCCTAATTGTTATAGTCTCTTATGGTATTTGTCTTCTCATGTTGAAGTTACGTTCTGTTTCTCAGTATAGAAGGGAGGAGGTTACCGGCAGCTTTCTTCATTCCAACTGAAAGCCGTGTGGGGATGATTCTTTTATCTTGTAATTTTCCAGGGTGTATCCATGGCAAGATAATGGTGTGCATGCCACGGGAGTCGTATTGCCCCTACGCTGTCTTTACTTGGAAAGAAGAGAGCTCTCAGAAGGTCTACTGCCTCTTTACAGTTCATGAAATTATATTCCGTTATAGCGTATATTGAATTATTCAAGGTAGTTTTTATCTGGAAACAGATTTATTCATGTCATTTCACATATCTTCTCTGAATAGTTATAAATCGTTACGTTACGCAACTGCCAATAACACAATAAAAGAATTGTATCGATCCATCCCGAAGCTTTCTAAGATTTTTGTTTTCTCGTAAGATTTCTTACACTACGTTATAATAACGACTTTGCAGGTAAAGCTAGCAAGTGCGCGCCGGTGTCTCAAGAAGCCGAGTGATTCCACGAAATTTCTTAAATTTTACACACTATTCCAAGACATTGATGCGTTGAATATACGAGAATGGATATGATGATGAATGGCCAGTCATCGACGCCAATTAGAGTTAAGACAAATTAAGGACGTACTGCTTTGGTGTGATTTGAAACGAGGCAAATTGTACCATGGGTACATCATTAACGCTGCAAATTGTCTATTAAACGCAATATAGCTTGTTCTATATTGCAACAGCTTACGCATGTAAATTATTTTTATAAATTTAACTGTGGCTTCTAAATTCATATTTTGGTTTAAGGATTTTCTTCTGGTTGATTAGAATTGAATTTTGGATAGAAAAATGATCTTTCCACTGTTAAAATACTATCACCAAAATCATATGAAACTTAATAAACGAAAAATTATAAAACTTCGAGACCCGCAACAAAGGTATATATGGAACTTAATAAACGAAAAATTATAAAACTGCAAGACCCGCAACAAAGGTATACGGTAAAACACGATCTGCAAGGGCGCAGCGTTATCGCTTCTTTGTGCCCGATCGAATGTTCTTCCTGTGGGGACCTACCTTACAGGATCTGTGCAATAGTGGTTTTCTTGGTTTTTTAGGATGTCAAAATTATATTGTTAATATAAATATAAAATCTTAAATCAGACTAAATAATTAGTTTGTTTAGTTTTCAAAAACCAAAATTTAATCCAAGAGACATTAATCACCACCATCATCATATATATAATAAATGTAATCCAAACATGTAACCGTTATTAATTATATTTATATAATTTTAAATCGATGTAGATCATTATTTATATATATCTATATATAAATATATACAGTTCACGCAGTAATCACTATTAATTATTTTTATGTAAAAATTAAGTCAATGTAAATCATTACTATCATATTAGTGATAGAATATGCAATGAAATAATAATAAAAGATTGTAAGTTTACATATTTCACGGCCTTATTCTTTCTTTTTCCTTATATTTTCGTACTTTTGAATATAGGTTTTATATTTGAATTAAAATTAAAATTAAAATTTTATTAATTAATGCTTTTTTAATATATTTTTAGTTTTATTATTTATTTGATAAAATATTTTTTTTAATAAAATTAATTATAAATTTAAATTTTTTTCAATGATATAAAATTTAAAATTATATCTTTTACTACTTTTATTAAATTTCTACCTACTATATATATGTTAATTTAATATAAAAAATATTAATTTAATTTAAAAAATGTTAAAGTGGTATAGGCATTATGCTAATTTAATTTAAATAAATGTTAAAGTGGCACAACGATTACTTTTGTAGGTGGAATGCTCTTTTCTATTAAAGTCTTAAAAACCAAAATAGAAATTGATTTATTATTTCTTTTAAGAGAGACCGTATACATAGACAAAGAGATCATTTTTAGGGGCGCCACGTAAATCGATATGCAATTATCACCAACTTATTTTGAGTGAAGAATAAACCGATCTCATATAAATTAGGATTACAACTAGATTATATAATAATAAAATATGCAATCGAACAACCAATTTTTTTTTAAAAGAGATGCACATCATTTTAAAATGCACATCTACATTTTTTATGGCTCCTTGCATACCCTTCTGTTTTTTTGAGTATAATTCAAAATTAGGATTACAACTAGATTATATAATAATAAAATATGCAATCGAACAACCAATTTTTTTTAAAAGAGATGCACATCATTTTAAAATGCACATCTACATTTTTTATGGCTCCTTGCATACCCTTCTGTTTTTTTGAGTATAATTCAAAATAAAATTCCATTAGATATAGGAAAAGTATACCTCTTAAACATATGTATTTTTTAAAAATTTTATGGAGTTAATTGTGTCTCAATTTATATATTTCAATTTTGTTAAATTTTAGGAAATAAGTTAGTGAATATATATTTATTTATAGGCCAAACTCATTTCTCGTTACAATTTCAGAAATATGATAGAAATTGGTTTAATCTTCTCTTAATGAAGCATATATATATATATAAACTCGTATAAAAGTTTTGTGGGGTAAGATGCAATCATTACCAATTTACTTTTGGTTAAAAATGATATAAACCAAATCATTTAGAATATGATCAAATTCATATAATAAAGATAAAATATGCAAAATAAAAATACATATTTACACATTTCATGGCTTAGTTTTCAGCATAATTACTAAATTTAACTTAGAATTCAAATTCCTTTACATATGGAGGAAAATTTGAAATATACCTCTTTTCCATATTAAAATATGTATTTTTATTTATTTTTAAATATATTTTATGATAATGAATTATATGTTTTAACAATTTTAGTAACTTTTTCCTATATTTTCCATAATGTTATGTGCAACCATCACCAATGTGATTTGGGTCCAAAATAGGGTTTCATATTTTCCAAATAGGTTAAAAGGATTCCCCATGTAAAATTCTTCACTTTTAGTGTGTTTCATCTATTACATTGATGCTTTACATCAAAATTATATTTGAAATGTTTTTCATGTAATAAAATTGGAAGAGAATGTGGGATTAGCTTAGCCTATTGTTTTGATAGCATAAAAAGTTCTTCTTCTTGGGGTTTTACTTAGACAATCAATATTTCCTCACTACTACCATCTAATTAATGGATTCTTGAATATAATTTATTAAATCCAAAATAACTTCAGTTACTATCTTCCCTGAATTTCGAAAAGTTACAAAAACCATAGTTGGGAGACATGCATGCTTATTATTTGGTTAGCTAGCTAGGGTAATAACAACTTCTTAAGCCTGTGCAATTTGGAACAAGGGATAAATAAAGTGACCGAGCTCTGGGTAGGTTAAATAAGTTGAGAAAACTAAACATTAAATTTCAATAATGTTACAAATATTTATACATGAAACTATGTATCATGATAGGAAAACAATCTTGGAGTTGGAGACGACTGGATGAGGGAATATCTCAACCATAGTCCAATATATGAGGCTAAGTAGTTGGATATAATCTTTGAACAAACTAGGCCTCAAAATCCTCTTAACTAATCGGAACAAATTCCTTCTAGGGTTAATGAGGAAACCAAAGACTAGTAGGAGCTATATTCTCTAACACTTCCCCTTAACAATTAGTTGTCTTAATATGAATAGGAAAATTCTATCAATGGTTCAACCCACTATTTACAACCATTATTAAAAGATGTCGATGTCAATATAAAGGAAAAACCATCCAGATGAATGCATGGGTATGTAACTCCTACAATAGTTGGTCTAATAGCATGTCACTCATGTACATGGTTCATTCAAGCATCATATCTGCATCCCTATATCTTCAATTGCCCCTACACCTTCATCGTCTCGGGTTCCCTCGAATAACCTCTAACCATCTCGTGTTTTTTCATCTTACCATCAACTATGCTATAGATTTTTGAGGTTAACCCTCAACCATGATTTGGGTTCATTCATTTGACCCTCAACCATGTTATGATAATCCCTCTCCACTTCGCTCTCACAAATGGTTTTTGTCTTAACACAATCCTACACTATGAAGTTGTTTGTTGCTTACAAAAAACTTGCACTTAAAAGGTGGTTTAAATATTACCACAAACTTTATGATAGTACACATTCCTTATTAAGCCTACACTGCAACTAACTCAAGTACATACTATTAAAAAATTTAAAGGACTACTACGAGATATCATACACTTACTTACAAATATGATGTTTGACTCACACCTCAATTTGATCATGGGTATGTTATTATTTAACACACCACACACTCTTTTCCACCATATCTACTTCTATCATCATTCTCGCCACATGAATTACTTTCTTTAAGTATTTTTCATGCCTTTATATTATTTGGTAGTCAATAATTCCTACAAATAAAACTTGTCCATCGTTGGAATGACTAGATTCAACATAGAATCGAACACATGACAATACTTCTCCTGATTAACTGTCACTGTATTATTTAAACCAAATTTCCATCAATAATGGGGTGTAGAATAGATGGCGATGGGATGTAATGTTAAGGCACATTGTGATGTAAATGTCACCAGTTTGTAACTCCACGGGAAAAATCCAGCCATTTTAAGGGCTGGTGTGGCACAGGCTAGGTGTGATCCCCATGTGATTTAGATAGATTAGATGCCCTTGGGTTGTAGTTTTTGAAGCCAAAGGTTAAGTGTGTAGTTATCTCAGGATTCACACACTTAGCAAACAATTTTTTTTACATAAATAACATAACAATTTCCGAATGCTTGAATCTAATTGACAATTTGAAGACACACTTAATTTCATTCACATAGAATATTAGTATTCTCATTAGTGTCAGTTGTTCCCTCTCAGACATCAATCTGACAAATTCTATGTACTCACCATCATCCTCCTTGCTCTAAGTTTCCCATGATTTCCCTCTGTGTTTCTAAAGAAAAATAATATTTTACATTTATAGGGTTTGAAGTGGATTTGATGCTATGGAAAATACAATTAAATAAATATTTCTACATTTTATTTTAATGACATTAACCTTTCCTCTCCAATCCAAAAATTTATGAAGTCCACCAGAAAGGAGCATGTATTCATAGCAGATGAGATCTAACATATGCAAGTGACCTACAACCTTGCTAGTGTGTTTTTGATATGTTCATTTAGTGAGGCTTGATTGGATTGCAAATGGAAAAAAAGACATAAAAATAGCATTCAATTTGTCCTTGTCCATCTAAATTTCTAGAAGGAAAATCCAATGTGGCACTTGATACTCACATAAGATCCTTGGCTAGCTATTTCCACCCTGCTCACAATTGATTGTTTCTACAAAATGAGCTAAGAAAACAAATAGGTTTAAATCCACAATGGTTCTTTTATTTGTTTTCATAGGTTGTTCGACCTCCATTGATATCCAATTCTCTTTCTTTGACATTATTATTCTCCACAAGTCCCACAATAGAAACTCTACCAAATTCTCAGCAACAATTTTTCTTCCTAGTTCACTTTCTAGTTCTCAACACGATGGGAGTCCACCCATTCCTAGAATATTTAATTCTTACTAGGTCCTATGCATGTTGATAATGTAAAATGTATAGTTCATCTCTTCCTACAATAGTAAACGAAAAAACTTCTTGCACTAACTATCAGATAAACATTCAAGGACAGTGACTCCATCAATTGTGATCTTCCTATAGCAACTTGTTGAGCCCTGAAACTACATCTCTCCTACACATTTTCCTAGACTTTTTCCCCTCACTAGTACCTCATAAGCTATCAAATATCATTGCATATTGATTCTAAAAGAGCATTTAAGTGGTTTTCTAACTATGTTTTTGTGTTTTCTATTTGAATTAGATTTTGATAATTAGCTAGAATACAACCACTTTTCGCAGCTGATTCGACTTTCCACAGTTTTTTTTGTTGATCTCTATATTACAGGTGTCATCAAACAAAACGAGGCACGTGGGATGTTCAGGAATGATTTGGACATGGATCAGGTCCTATTGGTTCAACCAAATTTGCAAAGGAATACCTTGATCAAACGGTGGTCAAATGAAGAGTTCTACGGCAAACACGTCTTTGTTTTCAAACACGTGAAGGGTCCGAGACCATTCCTAGATCAATGGGTTCATTTTGACAGTTGTAGACTGCCTCCACAATGCAAATACAACAACCATCTTTTAGTAGATTGAATGATCTTGGCAACCACCATGCTAAGCTCGCGGATGCTGTCTTTTACTTGTCTTCTACTAAAGTAGTTTCATAAGAAAACAATTATGTAATTTCCCTTATAAATAATTCATTTGCAAAATCATGTAGAGTTAGTTTTTGATGTCATTTTGTTGTTAGTCATTGTACTGTGCCATGAACTGGTCGTGCTATTGTAACGAGAGGAGTCTCCCTTTGTTTTGCAATACAATAAAACTTTGTTTTATATGATTGTGTGAGCATAATTCCAGACTGATAGCATGTTTACCAAGGCCATGTAGAGGGCCCTTGCTGGCTGAGGTTTTGTTTTCTTTATTTCTATAAAGGTTTTACATGTTGTTTCCTTATTTCCATCGCACATATTTCATAATTTGTTCACCTGTGTATATTTCATAAGTTAGTTCTGATGTTAATGTTACATTCTTGTACATGATTTTTCAAGCATTATATATTGTTGCTAACACTGATCAGTGTGCGTTTCAAGATAGGCTAGGCCCAGGCATTTTCATACAATTTTTATAATAACTAGTGACATGAGATTAGTCTCTCTGCTGACTTTGCTTTTCTTAGCTTTGTAATTGCAGTTATTCTTTGATTCCAGTTTTATTCATTTTCTTTGTTAGTTAGTTTAGACATCAAATTCATCATATCATTGACGTTATCTCTAGAGCCATAGCTTAACCCCGAAAAGACTACTTGGTGAGTTATCGGACTATGAATGATGTGATTTGATTTTAGCTTTATTTTTCTGCAATTAGATATCAAATTCCTCATATCATTGACATTATCTCCAGAGCCATAGCTTAACCCTGAAAAGACTACTTGGCGAGCTATCGGACTATGAATGATGTGATTTGATTTTAGTTTTATTTTTTTGGAATTAGATATCAATTCCTCATATTATTGGCGTTATCTCCAGAGCCATAGCTTAACCCCAAAAAGACTACTTGGCAAGCTATCGGACTATGAATGATGTGATGTGATTTTAGTTTTATTTTTCTGCAATTAGATATCAATTCCTCATATTATTAACGTTATCTATAGAGCCATAGCTTAACCCCGAAAAGACTACTTGGTGAGCTATCGGACTATAAATGAAGTGAATTGATTTTACTTTTATTAGTTTGCAATTTTTTATTTGTTTGAGTGCAATAGCTTAACTTTTATTTCTGTATTTAGATGAGCAGCAGAGATAGAGACTTCATGATCAGTAATTCATCATTTGCTTGATTCAAGTGGCTGCACATTTACATTCTTGTTTAGCTACACGTTTACATTCTTGTTTAGCTGCACATTTACATTCCTGGTCAAGTATTAATTTCATCACTAGATTGTTTTGAGATCCTTTGAAGTGTTAAGCTCTGGAAGTCATCATAAAGGGCATAATTGCCTTAAAATCTATACCCAAACTTACCTTCTAAAGTATTCTTAAAACTTAGGAATAGGATTTCCACTTGCATTAGGAGACAAACCAAGATAAAACCCCCGAAAACAAGATAAAATTGAAAATAATAAAAACTAAGAAAGAGGTTGCCTTGCACATATAGTGTGCCACACTTCATTAGTTTACGACTCCCGGATTGATAATTAATGTAGCAATTTATGACATACTAAATTGACTAAACACAACTGACCCTTCACATTGAGTGGTTGCACCACACTGTTGCTCACAGAAATGAAAATCATGACCTTTACAAAAGAATAATCAACAACTCTTTTCATAACAACAACATGTTTCCTATAGATTTGATCGCTAAACAAACTCATAATAAAAAAAGCACTACACTACTCTCCTTGATCTTGGACCCTCCTTTGAGGCAGTAGGCCCAAACCAAGTCTCATGACAAAATAAGTTAAGTGTAATCTACATTAACATGAATAATGTTACAAATATTAACACATCGAACTATGTCTCAAGATAGGAAAACACTCCTAGACATGCAATTAATTGGTTGAGGAAATATGTCTACCAAACTCCAATCTAAAAGGCTAGCTAGTTGGAGAGAATCTATCAACCAAATATGTCTCAACAAATTCCTAATTGATATGAGAAAACTCCTTGTAGAATTAATGAATTCTTGAAACAAAAGTAGGAGTCATACTCTCTAACAAGGTTATGATAGTTAATCTTCACTTGAGGTAGACTCGTAGAGATATAGAATATATTCTTTCATGATATCCAATCAAAATTACGGATTGAACTTCGCAATTTTATTTGGTAAGATATTTGGCCAAATCCAACATATCATTGAATTTCGAAATTTTGTTTACCTATATGACCAAACTTATTAACTATGGACTGGAGTCGTTGTATGGAAACGAAATAAAGAGCTCGATAGAAATTTCATTTCATGGGTTTTCAAGAAATTATAAAGATAGAAATTTACATATATCTGAATCTATGGATACATGAAATTGAACAATAATTTTCAAATAGAAATAAAAGTTGTTAACTAAAGACTACATCTAAATACAATAATTATGAACGAGTTTCTAATTTTTGTTTTGATGTAAATCAAACTTTTAATATGATGCATAATAACCCATTATAAAAATATTAAGATGTATCTATATATATATATATATGAAAGGAAAAAAACCCTACATCTAAATGCAAACTCTTAATTATGAATTAAAAATAAAATATATATATATATATATATATATATATATATATATATATAATGAAATGGAAAAAAACTACATCTAAATACAAACTCTTAATTATAAATTAAAATTAATTTTTTCAATAAGTAAACATCATTTTTACTTATTTTAAATGAACACGTAGCCATTATGTTGGGAAATTCCAAAGCATCACAATAGCACAAAGGGAACCCACATGTTAGAATTAGGCAATAAAGGATTCCCTTTTGATTACCAAGAACCTAACCTAAATTAATAAACTAGTCACAATCAAAAGAAGGGAACTACAAGGCCCCACTACTCACATTAACCACTAAGATAATGGAAATAATGTGGAGAAAAAAAACAATAGTTTTTTTTTAATCTAGGATAATTGGTAACTGGTGAGAGTTATCCTGAACAAACCGAGGATCAAATCCAACTGGATGCCACTATAAACCTGGGCTAGGTGCAACAGCCTGCAAGCCGCACAATAGTTATTAACTTATGCCTCAACAAGAGCTGAGACATCTGCTCTGGGGTCGCCTACTCTTCTAGCCAAGACACAACAAGTCATATATATACTCAATGAGATTTGAACCTTCATCTCGAGGGTTTCACCCTGCGAAACTTACCACTAAACCCCATTACTCCTATAAAGTTCTTACTAAGAACGGATTCAACACCCCAACCCTAAATCATCCACCCTCAAAATTAATAACTAGATTTAGGCCAAAAGAAGGGACAATAATGCCTTCTTGAATGAGGGTCCAAAGGATGCCTCTCTTCCAATAGTCTTAAGCAGAACATTCTCTCTTAGCCCGGAAAAGAAACGTGGATACAGAGAGAAAGGACAAGAGTTCGTGGAAATCTCTAAAATCCAACCATCACCCTTTACGATGGAGGAGAACATTATATGAAAGTTCGAAAAGCATGATTTGGAATTACCTGTCATATCATGGCAAGACATATATGAAGCTAATATCATTCTAAGATCGATAAGAACGAATTGATACACTTCTATAGAATGAGTAAAATGGAATATAATCGGATGTAAAAGTTCAAAAAGGTGAGTTGTAATTATTTGTCCAATCATTGTACAATCTATAAGAAAGTAATAATTGATAGATAAGTAATAATTCGTAGACTTCTCTAGAATGAGTAAAATGGAGGTAAAATGGAGGTGAGTTGTAACCATTTGGTATATCATTCTATATTTATAGGAAAGTAATAAATTATTGATGGAATTCCCTAGAATGAGTAAAATGGAGGAGAATAAGGTGTTGAAAAAAGTAATACATAATTGATAGAATTCGCAGGAATGAGTATAATTGAGGAGAATAAGGTGTTGGAAAAAAGAAAAATAAAAATATGTTGTATTTATTTGACAAATAATCAAAATGTAATTTCATTGTAATATCAATTAAAAAAGGAATATTAGTGAAAAAATGCATAAATATAAGTTTAAGAAAAGAAATTTGTGTAGATAAACATAAATTATAGAAGCACCACATAAAAACACCAAATGTGCATGGTAATTGTTGATTTGAGGCTTCTGCGATTTGTATTTTGTGTGGTATCATCTTCTATAGTCATCACATTCTTAGTTTCTGAGTCGATGTTTCGAACCATCCTCTATGGTTCATCATCATGGACCGATCCTAATGATGAACCACAAAGGATGGTTTGAAACGTCGACTCCAAAAATAAGAGTGCATGGTAATGTTAGAAATATGTTGTCATTGATGGAAAATACAAGATGATTCCAAAGGAACAGGTTACTGCAAATAAGATTAGCTCAAATATGGAAAGGAAAATGATGGGTGAAGTGATACTGAAGCCATTTTCCATTTTTTGTGATAAGCTCAAGTGTACTTGGGATTCACTTAGATGGATAGAGGTTGGAAAGAGATTTCAAACAATATATTTGAGTTAAAAAAAAACCTCCTCGATTGAAAGTTCTTGAAAGTCAAAGCTATGATGTTAAAAAGTCAAAGTTAGAGACTCCACAACACTATTAGTGCACAGATGGAAGTCACGTAGGCACGTGCGTGGACCCCATGGACTAATAAAATCTCAGGAGCGAAAGTGTGGGAGGACATTAGCAGGTAGAATAGAAAGAGATTAGTGGAAGCTCCGTGGTAGTAGACCCCAAGGTGTAACTCAACTTGGAAGGTAAGGACCTTTAACACCCCACCCCACATTTACGTGCCTTTACAACACACCAGAGTAAACATGACACGATAGTTACTATGAATGATCCAAAAAACACATTCTAGTTAATGAACTGGGGTGTACCATTCTAAAACTTACTACAACCTTTGAGGGATACTTCATCACCTAGATATAAAACAACATCCACTCATGATCTTTCCTTAAGCTAGAATTATAATTTTCCTAAGCTTACAACCTAGTCGCACGGATGCCATGTAGTCAATTCGACCAGAAGGCTCTAGCCACATGCACAATCCTTCCGCCATATGGCTACAGTAAAAAACCACAGTTTTGTGCTTGCGATCATAGATTCATTGCCGCAATTTTAGCGTTAGCCTACATGCCACTACCTGAAAATTCTAGAATCAATTATAAGATAATCACAAGTATGTGTGACCTATGCTTAGGCTTAGATATTGCCCAAACATGCCAAATGCATGATAAATGTCTATATAAACATATGGTAAACATAGTAGCTACAGGACTTGAATGTGTATTTGTTCACTATCTCGTTAATTTCATCAGAGAATCATCAAGAAGGGTCACTGCCATATCAAGCTAGCTGCACAAATACTTGTTAGCTCATACATTAATATAACCTTTCAATAACTTATCAAATTATGAAAAATATCCATAAGAATAGCACATCATTTAACCATGCCTATAACCAACATTTAACTAGAATGAAGCCATGACAAACAATTCATAAAATCAACACAATAACCAATACATGTGCCCATTAATCTGAATACGAATAACAAAAAATAAAATATGTAGAAATCCAACCAAGTTATGGTCTTCCACATACCACCCAACCATAGATTGGGTTGGGCAAAATATCCCTTTCATAAAATCACCCACATGCCATATTCCAAGTATGAAACTCAGATCACATGGGATAAACCAAAACAAAACCAACCAAGGCTTCTAGAGGCCAAACAACTTCAACCCTAAACCACAGTGATTTCACCTAAATCAGTAGTGAAAACACCAAAACCAAATAAGCTTGGATTCCTCAAACTTTCTTCACCATAACCAGAGGAATTTTCCTGTCTCCACGCACCTGTCAAGAGTTCTATGAGAAAACCATCTCAACCCTCAACCCCTGGGAATTTTCCCCAGACCACTTCGACCAATATCATAAATCTATTGGTGATCCAAAGCTTAATAAAAATAGGGAACCCACAACATCATTGCCATCTAGGAACTAGCATATGCAAGGTTGTACACCAGTGTCATTCCAAGCAAATCGCATGATAAGGACATCAAACGTAAACAATAAACCAATGCATATATAATGAATAAAATCTCAACATGACAAATCATACATGCTTATTTTTACCTTCAAATCCACATTTACTATCTACCCTTGCTTGCTGTTGTCGAAACTTCTCTTATGTTATCTTACTTATTCCTTGCTTTCTTTCTTGTGTCCCTATTGTGTCCAAATGCTTGTTCTCTCTCTCTTTCTCTTCTCTTCTCTAAGTGAATGCTCGAATGTCCAAGAGTGTGTGTAAATGTTCTATTGTCTTTTTCTTTTATTTTTCTTTTACTTTTCTTTTGTTTTCCATTGCATGCATATGTGTATCCCTTCATCTTATTTTTCTCCTAGTTTCCTTTATTTCTTTTATTATATTTTCCTTTATTTCCTTTTTCCTTTTATAATTCCAATGCCAATTTCCATAACAAATAATAAACCATAATTGATTCTCAATGTAATATTTTTCCCTCCTTTCGTCTTGGAATAAGTGCCCCATGACCCTGGTCTTATTGTTTTTACATAGAGACTTAACCCATGGTTGTTAGAAACCTCCCCCTCTTAGGGAATCATAATACTCAATGTTCTATGACAATTATGACCAACAAACTACTAAAAACAAAGCATACCTCTTATTGGAGATTTATAACACAACCCATTGTAATTTTTACAATGAAAAATTATTGAAACGTGACAAACATATATATATATACCCAAAACTCATTTTCTTCAACTATCGAAAAAAGGAGGATATAATTCCTGCATCTAAACAACCAATTCCTACGTAACTTCATCAGGTCCAAAGTTCTCCCGCTGCACTTTAACTTTCTCTATTGTTGAGTTCCATAACATGAGTTGTTTCTACTACAGGATAAATTATGGATGTGGATGGAACTATCCCTCTGGTTCTACATGTAATATATACCAATCAATCACATAATTAGCATCCTGCAAATATCTCTTAAGAAATGAGACACGGAAAGCGTCCAGGACTTTGGCCACTTGTCCAAATCTCTCAAGGATCCTCAAAGGCCCATAATATCAAGGTGCTAGCTTGGCAGATGACCCAATTCTCAAGGAGCTCTTCTTGCACTTGATACGCAAGTAAGCATGCTCCCCAACCTTAAAGTCCTTGATGTTCTATGTCGACCTACATAGTGCTTCTGCATGTCCTACGCTATGTTAGAATTATTTATGATAACCACCATCTTCTAGTCCATCTCAGCCAACATATCTAGTCCAATAAAAACCCTATTTAGTTGATCACTCTAGTTGATAGGAGTATTACAACTCCCATAGAGGGCCTCAAACAAACTCATCTCCAAGGATTCTTGATACCTATTATTATAAGCAAACTCTAACATTGGAGGGTACTCCCCCTACTTCCTTTGTTGATGCATGATATTCATCCTCAACATGTCCTCGGGAATCCTATTATCCCTCTCTGTTTTTCCATATATCTATGGATGATAAGTTGTACTAAAGGATAATTATGTCCTCAAGCCTGCGAAAAACTCTTTCCAAAACCTCGAACTAAGGTTGGAATATTTATTTGATATAATCCGCTTGGGATCTCCATGAAACCTCATATTCTCCTTATTGAATACTTGAGCCACTTCACTAGCTAAATTAGTATACTTCACTACAATGAAATGTGCTACCTTTCTCAACCTACCAACCACAACCATGATGGATTCATGCTGATTTTATGTCCTATGAAAACTATAATCAAATCCATGGAAATGACTTCCAATTTCCATTCTGAAATTAGAATAGGTTGCAAAAAACTAGCTAGATGCTTGAACTTAGCTTTCAACTAGTAGAAATCCAATCACCCATCAATGAGCTCAACCATCTCTTTCTTCAATTCCAGCCAATAGTAGAACTTCTTACTAGTCGTCAAAGTCTTTTGGTATCCTAGGTGGCCTAAATACGACTTGACATGAAACTCCCTCAAGATAAGATTCTTCAATTCACCACTATTAAGCACATAGATTATGCTGTTAAATATAACTAGGTCATCTCCCATGAAGTGGTACTCCTCATCCCTATCAGCTTCAGCTTGATGCTACAAAATCTACTTTAGTTGTTGGTACTTCTCATCATGTTTTCCTACATGTAATACATGGTCATGTAAATATGTCCCATAAGAACTTGAAACTAAAATATTATTCACCTGCACTCTCCTACTGAGAGCATCCACCACCCTGTTCTCTTTGCCTTTGATGTACCTAATATCAAAATCAAAGTCACTGAGAGTAGCCAACCATCTAGCTTGCTTTGCATTGAAATTAAGTTCATCAAAAAATTTCCTTAGTCCAATATGATCACTCATCAAAATGAACCTCCTTCCAAGGATATAATGTCTCCACATCTTCAGTGCATGAGAGACATCTACCAACTCAATATCATGATTTGCATAATTATGCTCATGATCATTCAACTTTCGTGATTCAAAGCAAACCACCTTCCCTTCCTACATCAAGACTCCACCAAGTGCTTCCATACAAGAATCTATACAAACCAAAAACTCCTTATCAAGATTTTCAATCTTCCAAATCAACACATTGGTAAGCAACTGCTTCAACTCAACAAAACTAGCTACACACTCAAGAGTCCATTCGAACTTCTTCCCTTTCCTCTGATTTGTAAGATAGCCAATATGAGATAATTTCTTGATTAACCTTCTATAATAACCTTATAGCCCCATGAACTATCTGACCTCATCCACATTCATTGAGGATGGCCAACCCATGACAACCTTAATCTTTTCTAGGTCCACTCTTATCCCCTCCTTGGAAACAACATGTCCCTAGGGATTAATCTGACTCTTGAAAGAAGCTACATTTGCATAAAACTTATTCTCTCTCAGTAATCCCAATAACACTACTATGTACTATACATGTTCTTGTTCATTCTTTGAATATACCAGTTGTTGACAGTATTGGATGGCGACAACAAGCATAAGAGGTTTCCCCAATGTTAAGTCCTAATTAGACCCCACATCATTTGGAGTAGGAGTGCCAACTAGGATATGGTTGGTTTCCAAAGTGGTGGTCTCAAAGATATGCCTTAGCTGTGATAAGCACATAAGATGATATATTCATAGCTTTGGTAATATCAAGTGTATGAACTTTGTGAGATATCAATTTTAATGCATGAAAGGCTCCATCACATTAAAGGTAAATAAATTAACCCCTTAGAAGAAAGTAATAGTACTATCTTTGAAGAGCCACACAAGCAGTAAAAAATAATCAATAGTTAACCTGAAGAATAGTTCACAAGATAATAGCGATCATGACAATATAAACAACGTGCATTCAACAAGATACCTACTAAAGGAAACAAATTAGTTCATTATCATTAATGTAAATGAAACAACATACATCACAAATATATAAAGAATAGTCTTACTTCACCCACAACATATGTATGAAAGTGTGCCAACTCTGAAATATTCTTATTATAGAGTGAAAGTTCGAAACATACAATTACATTGATAAGGCACTAGCCCCAATAATGGAGAAAAAGAGAGATAGAGAACAATGAGGGAGCGAGGAAGGTAATCATGAAACCATCCCCAATGTGCTTTGGGTAAAAAATAATTTAATATTACATCAACTAAACGATGATTAGAACCACATCAATAAAACAAACACACACACACATTTATTTACTTATCACCCTAGCAAAAACAACGTGAGAGAAAAAGAACGAACTTGACTATCCACAGGGTTACAAGAGGAATCACACAAGTCCTTCATAAACATTACCTCAATTCTGCTACACTAGACTCAAGGTCTGATATTTTGGTAAAATGTTAAAAAGATTCTTGATGGAAAGGTCTTTGGTTTCGATGTGGTACATGCATTAGGTTGATTCTTTACCCGCAACATAAATTTGAAATGAATTTGCATGTAATATGATTGAAAGAGAAGGCATCATTGGCTTAAACTATTATATGGATAACATAAAAATTCCTTCATGTAAAGGTCGTACATGCTTTACCTATGTGATATGAACATGTTGTGTTTCATCAACTTGAAGTATATACTTCATTGCAAATTATAACTACTTTATATATATAGAAAGAATGATGGATAAGAAAATCAATCTTCCCTGATCACTACCATCGAGTCAATGGCTCCTCGAATAAAAGTTCTTAAAGACAAAATAACTTTAGTCACTGTCTTCCCTCCTTTCTCTGAGGTTATAAAAACCATATTTGAGAGGAATGATTTCTTATTTCCTTGGTTAGGTAGGGTAATAGAAACTTATGATAGTGAGTCCTCATTAGACGTAATCTCAAAGAGACATAGGATCTCTTATTTCCTCATATCTAATTGAAATTACAATGAATGAATTTCATCAATTGAATTTGGCTAGAAATATTTCTAAATCCATTCACTCATTGAACTTCCAAATTTTGTTTACCTATAAGTATGGCTCATAGTTGATGTATCGAAAAGGAAATAATAAGCTCTACAAAAATTTCATTTCATGCGTGATGAAGATATCAATTTGCATGAACTTCGATAATAATTTTCTAATAGAATACATATAGTGACATATAGTAGAAGACAATCTATTAGCTGAAGACATCATCTAAACACAACCTCTCAAATTATGAACAAGTTTCTAGATTTTCCTTTCATGGAAACCAAATTTTTAATACACTAGACAATAGCTCATTAAGAAAATATTAACCTAACATTAAAAAAAACCATCCAAAAAACACTAAAACTACATTTAAATACAAATTCTTAAAAACTACAATTAAATACAAATTCTTAATTATAAATAAGGTTTTCATTGAGGTAAACCTTCATATAGAAAATACTAAAACTACAATTAAATAAAAATTCTTAATTATAAACAACGTTTTCAATGATGTAGAACTTTAAATATAATACATACATTTTATTGCAGTGGGAAATTCACAAACACAACAATACCACAGACGAAATCTGCATGTTAGAATGAGACAATAAAAGACTCCCTTTTGATTACCAAGAACCTAATATAGACTAATAAGCTAGTCTCCTACCCACTAAGACAATAGAATGACGAAGGGAAGAGATATATACAAAACAGAATCCTATTGTCACCCTGTAGAGTTTTCACTAAGAATGGATTGAACACACCAACCCTAAGGCATCCACCGTCAAAATCGATCACTAGCCTTGTGCCAAAAAGGAGACGATAATGCTTCCTTGAGCGAGGGTCCATAGGATGTCTCTCTTCCAATTGCATTAAGCAGACCACTCCCTCTCACACTTTCAAAATAGCTGGGGAAAGAAAGTTCGATACCGAGGGAAAGAACATGAGCTCCTGGAAATCTCGAAAATCCAGGATTGACCTTTATGATGCAGGAGAACATCATATAAAAGTTCCATAAAGGTGATTTGCAATTACTTGACATATCACTCCAAGATTTATAAGAAAGTAATGCCATTACAGGACCAAATATAAGATCGATAAGATTCAGTGCTATGGTTTTCATTGCCCTGACACAGTTTTAGAATAGATTTTATGAATGTCGGCAAAGTCAAATTAGTTGTCATCCCTTATTACAGCTTTATTCCATGAACCGTCTTAATCCCAAAAGTCAAATGTATTGTTCTTAATTCATGCGAATCTGTTCATGAGTGCGTAGACTCTCTATATAAATGTCGAGACCTTCTCTAACGACTGTGTATCGAAATAAGCTTTTGTCTTCTTTGCTGGTATTAGCGTCGGCGCGGATGATAAAGATGATAAAGATTTGATTCTTCATCAGAAACAAACAAAGTTGTATTGTTTATTATTATATATAGTCGTGTCTTCTCATGCAGTAGTTTCTCAAAATTTTCTTTTACAGGGAACAGGCTGCAAAATTATTTTTCGTTGACTTACAATGTTATAGCATAGTATTCTCATATAGCTTCTCCACCGCTATATTTTTTTGCTTCAGGTTTTTGTACCGTCGAGACTAACTCTGTTGGTATATCATTCTTTACTGCTTTCTCTTGTGTTGCCCCCATAGATGCTTTGTCTCCTAATTGTTTTAGTCTCTTATGGTATCTGGCTTCTCATGTTGAAGTTACATTCTGTTTCTCAGTATAGAAGGGAGGAGATTACGAGGAGCTTTCTTCATTCCAACAGAAGGCCGTGTGGGGATGATTCAACTGCTGGTTCATGGACTCTTTTATATTGTAATTTTCGAGGGTGTATCCATGGCAAGATAGTGGTGTGCATGACACGGGAGTCGTATTGCTCCTATGCTGTTTTTACTTGGAAAGAAGAGAGCTCTAAGAAGATTTACTGCCTCTTTACAGTTCATGAAATTATATTTTGTTATAGGGTATATTGAATTATTCAAGGTAGTTTTTATCTGGAAACATATTTAGTCATGTCATTCACATATCTTTTCTGAATAGCTATAAATCGTTATGTTTGGAAACTGTGTTAAAAATATTTAAGAAATTTAATTTTTCACGGAGAGGCATACATCTTTTACTTTCACGAAGCTACTTTGAGGAAGCTTGCTTACCACACCATGGAGCTGATTTCGTGCAGCTATCTTCGCGCACTGCAGAGCTGATTTCACGTAGCTATCTTCGCTACTATTTCACAAATTTGGATTGACTTGGATTTCCCCCACTGCAAAGTTATTTCAGAGACTTATGAATAATGTTCACTCATGGCAAAAGTCACAAAGTAGGTTTAGAGAAACACACTAGAACTTAGTATTAAATTCTAAAACATGAAAATACATTCACATGAGGCTGTGGCTCATTCACTAATTAAAAACTAAAATTCCGCCTGGAATAACACAGAGTAAAATACTGTAACTGTTCTTTTCACGGCCCCACCAAAATTTTCTCCACCATTTTCTCCCCACAGACTTGGGCTCTCTTTTTCTCTAACCTCTTACTCTCTAACCTATCAAAATGACTTTTACATTCATATATAACTCAACATACAATTTTACATTTAATTCATGACAGACCGAAACTAATATCATGTTGTTGTTGAGTGTGATCAGAATCACACAAGTGTTTGTGGAGTGTGGTCAATGGTTGCTAAATGAATTCTTGCCCATATCTATTTACCAAAGTACATTATATGTTTTAAATTCCTTGCTATGTTTCAGGATAGTTCATGTCTAGCTTGAGTCCTTCCATCTTCAAACAAAAACGCAACCTGCAAAAATACATCTGACAAGTATGGCTGTTGGTTATTGTGGTGGTTGGAATTATAATTTCCAACACCCCCCTAATCACAATTGCCGCCACTGACAATTCCCAAATAGTTTCTGAGATAAAAAAAAAACTTTCACATGCCAATGGCTTTGTGAAAATGTCAGCAAATTATTCCTGTGACGTGTAGTGTTGCAACACAATTTCATCATTGTTAATCAACTCTCTAATAAAGTGATATTTAGAATCAATATGCTTGTTCCCCTTATGGAAGACAGAAGTCTTTGACAATGCAATTGCTGAGGTGTTGTTGCAAAAAATAGTTGTCACTCCCTCTTGGTCATGATGAAGATCCCTCAGCGTCCTTCTCATCCAAACTACCTCACACACTACTATTGTTGCTGCGACATATTCAACTTTTGTTATTGACAGTAACAAGATTAGTTGTTTTTTGGAGGCCCATGAAATGGCTCTAGAACCCAAATGAAAAACATATCCTAACGTGCTCTTTCTGTCATCAACACTCCTTGCCCATTCACTGTTAGTGTAACCAACCAGCCTGAAATCACTTGTTGCTGTGTACAAAATGCCATACTATTTTATCCCATTGACATACCTCATAATCCTTTTTGATTCTTCCCAATGTGTCTCCTTGGGTGTCTCCATGAACTTTCACACCAAACGTACTGCATACATTATATCTGAGCTAGTGGCGGTTAAATACATCACGCTACCTATCATGCTTTTATATAATGTCTGATTGACATTGCTGTTGCAATCTTCTTTGCTCAACTTCAACCCTATGACAATTGGAGTTGGTGCAGACCTGTTGTTCTGCATCTTAAACCTCTCCAAAATTTCTGCCACATACTTTGCTTGAGAGATAAAAGTGCCATTTTCTATTTTCTTCACTTCTATGCCCAAAAAATATCTTAACAATCTCAAGTCAGTCATTTCATATTCCCTCTTCATGACCTGTTTGAACTTAGCGATGAGGAAATCATCACTGCCGATAAAAATCAAATCATCTACATATAAAATGACAAAGAAAATCTTACCTTTGCTCTCTTTGATGTAGAGAGTAGGCTCACAGTCACATTTGTCGAAACCATTGTCCAACAACTAAGCATCTATCCTGTTGTACCATGCATACGGTGCTTGCTTCAACACATAAAAGAGCTCTCTTCAACCGATATAATTTGTCTTCTTGGCCTTCAATCTCATAACCAAGTGGTTGCGCGACATACACTTCCTCTTTCAGCACTCCATTCAAGAACGCTGATTTTACATCCATTTGATGCACTCTCCATCTGTGCTGCACGACAATCACCACAACTATGCTTACTGTCTCTATCCACGTGACTGGCGCGAACGTCTCCGCATAATCTCTTCCATGCTGCTGTCTGTATCTTTTTATAGCTAGACTTGCTTTGTCTCTTTCAATATTTCCCTCAATGTTGCTTTTGGTCCTATAGACCCACTTAACTCTAATAACATGTTTTCCTTTCGGAAGGCTCACTAACTCCCATCTGTCATTCCTTTCTATCACTTTTATTTCTTTCTCCATTTCCGCAACTCATTTTTCTTCTTTGATTTCATCTTCAAAGTGGATTGGGTCATCTACATGACAAAATAATACAAATAAAGAATTCAGACCTGTGCCACTATCAACTTCATCTTGCTCATAAATTTCATTTAAATTTCCGAACTTTGGTCTTCTTGTGCTTGCTGAAGATGGGCTTGACATGTCACTTGGTGTCGCACTTCACAGTGTGCTTGGAGAAGCACTTACTTGGCTACGCGAAACTGTCCTATTATTTGTTGATGGGATTTCTTATTGCCTACTTTGCTACGCTTGAATATGAGTAGAGGGAGTCACAACTCAGGAATTACTTGCTGCTGTTAATTATTCTTTGTCCTCATGTGGTATTCATGCTTTGACATTGAATTTCTTTTCTAAACTTCTATCCCATGCTTCCTCTTCTATGAACAGCACATCTCTGCTCATTATGACCTTCTTGGTTAATGGATTGTAGAGCTTGTATGCCTTGAATTCATCACTATATCCAAAAAATATACATTTCTCCCCCTTTCTGTCCACCTTTTTCTTTAACTCATCAGGGGCATGTGCAAACACGACACATCCAAAAACTCTCATGTGAGTGACATTTTGTTTTCCTCCACTCCATGCCTCTTCAGGAACAATGTTTTGGACGCTTTTGGTTGAACATCTATTCAAGATATACGTTTCACAAGTGACAGCTTCAGCACAATAATCATTTGGCAAATGATTTGCCTTCAACATACTCCTTGCCATTTCCATAATGGTCATATTCTTTCTTTCTGCCACACCATTTTGTTGCAGTGTATATCTTGTTGTAAATTTCTTGTGAATTCCATGCTTCCCGCAAAATCGAAGGAAGTCATTTGAGATGTATTCTCCACCTTTGTTAGTTCTAAGATCTTTGATGTAATGTCCACTTTGCGTCTCAACAAGAGCCTTGTATTGTAGAAAGCGTTCAAGCACTTCACTTTTCTATTTTAGGAGAAACACCCATGTCTTCCTTGTGTAGTCATCTATGAAGGTCAATACATAGTGGCTACCACCAATTGATGGTGTATGCATTGGTCCTCATTAATCTGAGTGGAAAATCTCCAAAGGTTCCTTTGCCCTTACTGACTTTCCTACTAGAAATGTCTCCCTATGTTGCTTGCCCAAGATGCATCCTTCACATAGGTTGTCCGGTTTTTCTATGAGTGGTAATCCCTTCACCATGCCTTTCCTATGCAACAAATTCAAACCTCCAAAGTTGAGATGTCCAAATCTCAAACGCCATAACCAGGTTTCATCTTTGACCTCTGCTTGATAGTTCAACTGTGTGACAACTACCTCTTTTCTTCCATCCTCTTATGAGTTCATAGATAGTTGTGCTTGTGCACCTTCTTTTTGCAAGTCTGATATTATTTTTAGGGGAAACATTCTATTGTTTGTTATCTTAACCTTTTCAATCAGCGGTCTGCTTGGAGGCCTATCCATAATTGTGCACACGTCATTTTTGAAGAAGACATTGTAGCCTTTCTGCATGAGTTGTCCAATGCTCATGAGATTATGTTTTAGACCGAGGGAAAAGTAAACATCTGAGATGTATTTCTTCTCCCCCTTCTTTGTTAGGATATTAACTCTTTCTTTTCGCATGACAGAGACTCTACTGTTAGTCCTTAATGTCACTTTAGATTTCACACTTTCATCTAGACCAAAAAACATTTCAATGTTTCGTGACATGTGCTTGCTACACCTTGAATCTAGATACCATACATCACTCTGTTTTTCTTGTGCTACATTACAAGCTAAAAACATGCTATCATGGTTCTGATTTTCTCTTGTAAAATTTACACTTGGTTTGTTACTAATGTTGAATATTGCTTCTTTCTACATTCATTTGCATAATGACCATACTACTTACAGTAATGACATTGAACTTGAGATTTATCATACCTCTGACCTTGTGCTTGATTTTGGCTTGGGCCTTGACTTGGATTTTGATTTCCGCCTCTTCCATTTGAGCACGAAGAGCTGCTTCTTCCACCTCTATGTGGGCTTCTTCCTTGCCCTCTCACATATGATCTTCCCCTACCTCGACCTTGACCAAATGATACTTGTGTCTTGAATGCATGCTCCAATGAGGAGCTTGTTTCTCTATTCTGTCTATGTTCATGAGAAATCAGTGATGCATTAAGCTCATCTACTGAGAACTATGAGAGATCCTTTGTCTCTTCTATGGCCACAACAATGGCCTCAAACATTTCTGGCAAACTTCTCAAAAAAATTTCAACTATTCTTATTTTCTCAAGTGTCTCGCCCATTGACATGTGTAAAAAATAAGTTTATATTCTCATACTCTTTCATACAAATTGTTTCAAAATCTCTCCTCAACATTTGAAGCTTTGTTCTTTTGACTTTTTTCATGACTTGGTAGGCTGTCTGTAGGGTGTCCAATGCTTTCTTGGACTTCGTTGCTACTACAACCCTTGGGAAAATACTTTTATGAAGTGCTTGCAAAATATAAAACAAGGCTTTTGAATCCTTTTTCCTGTTGTCCCTTAGCAAATATTTTTCTTTTTGAGATAAGGCATTGTATGCTGCTGCATCTGCTGTTTCTTGAAAACCATTCTCCACCAAATCCCAAATGTCTTGAGAATAAAAAGAGCCTTCATTGTAATAGCCCAATAATCATAATTTTTGTCATTACACTGATGTATTTGAGGATTATTCAAGCTTGTGCTTGATGTTGCCGTTTTTGAGCATAAAAAAAAAATTCTACTTGCTGGTAAATATGCTAAAAAACACTCTGCACTCAAAACAATTTTCAGTGTTAGTAAAAACACTTGTTCTTACACTAACAAAGTTTAACCCGCTCCGATACCATGTTAGAAATATTGAAGAAATTTATTTTTTAGGGGAGGGGCAAAGGTCTTTGACTTTAGTGAAGCTAATTTTGCGTAGCTAGTTTCGGACGCTGCCCAGCGGATTTTGCGCAGCTACCTTCGCACACCGCGGAGCTAATTTCGCATAACTACCTTCGTGCACCCAAAGCTATTTCACAAACTTGGATTTCGCACACCCTAGAGCTAGTTTAGAAACTTATGAATAATATTCACTCACCGCAAAAATGACATGGTAGGTTTGGAGCAACAAAATAAAACTTAGTATTAAATTCTAAAACATGAAAATACAATCACATGAGGTTGCAGCTCATTCACTAAGTAAAAACCAAAATTTGACGTGCAATAACACACAATAAAATACTATAACTGTTGTTTTCAGGCACCCACCAAAATTTGCTCCACCATTTTCTCCCCAGAGACTTCGCTATCTTTTTCTCTAACTTCTTACTCTATAACCTATCAAAATGACTTTTACATTCATATATAACTCAACATACAATTTTACATTTAATTCATGACACAACGAAAATAATATGATGTTGGTGTTAAGTGTGATGAGAATCTCGCAAGTGTTTGTGGAGTGTGGGCAATGGTTGTTGAATAAATTTTTGCCCATATCTATTTACCAAAGTATATTAGATGCTTAAAATTCCTTCCTGCATTTCAGAATGGACATCTGGCTTCAGTCCTTCCATCTTTAAACAGAGATGCAATCTGCAAAAATACATCTGACAAATATGGTCAGGCTATTTATTGTGGTGGTTTATTTCCAACCAACTACGCATAACACAATAAAAGAATTGTATCAATCCATCCCGAAGCTTTCTAAGATCTTTTTTTCCTCGTAAGATTTATTACACTACGTTATACTTACGACTTTGCAAGTAAAGCTAGCAAGTTCGCGCCGGTCGCTCAAGCAGCCAAGCGATTCCACGAAATTGCTTAAATTTTACACACCATTCCAACACATTGATGCTTTGAATAGAAATGGTCTATAACGCGACTTTTTGAAAGCCTTTCCGGCGGATTTTTCCGGTCGAAATCCGGCACAAATTTATTGGAATCGCAAGTTTGATAGCTAGTTTCTGCATAATGAAAGCGTCCCAGGGGTTTTTCAGGGTGCTGAATCCAAATATGCAGTTAAAAAACCATTTTAACTGCAAGGAATCAAGATTTGACCTCAATTTCTTCCGCCGGATTCCGTCACCGGAATCTTCAAAAAGTCGCATTATAGACAACTCCCTTTGAATATACAAGAATGGAAATGACCATGAATGGCCAGTCATCGACACCAATTAGAGTTTAGACAAATTAAGGACCTACCGCTTTGCTGTGATTTGCAACGAGGCAAATTGTATTATGGGTCCAATGTTGTAGAACAAAAGTTGTCTATTAAACGAAATATAGCTTGTTCTATAGTGCAATAGCTTACGCATGTAAATTATTTTTATAAATCTAAATCATTTTTTGGTTTAATGATTTTCTTTGTCCGTCACAGCGGCTGATTTGAACTTTTGAGCTAAGTCTATGTGAAATCAGCTTTAATGTTGAATGGAAAAACGATGCTCTCACCATTAAAATACTATCACCAAATTTATATGAAAATTAATAAATAAAAAAAAATACAAAACACGATCTAAAAGGGGGCAGCCTTATCGCTTCTTTCTCCCCAATCGAAAGTTATTCGTTTGGGGACCTTGATATCTTACAGGATCTGTGCCCCTTGTTTGGTGACCATCTTTAGCCATCCATTTCAACTTCGCAGTTCACAACGGCTACATCATCGGTGATGCCCAGCCTCGTGAACACACGAGAAACATAGACTGAGGCACAATGAAATCTTCTAGCTGGAAGTTGTACCTCTCGCAACCCTCCGCCTGCTTGTAAGGGGAATCATGTAGTGTTTCTTTCCCTCTGGAAATACAACCCCTTCAAATATCGTCTCACATGACCCTTGCCATGCTGCCCTTTGCATGAAAAACCACAAATTCAATGCCCGCAAAAGCCACATAAACAAGGACATCGTTCAAGCATGCGGTATTAAAGGCAGTCCAACGGCTGTTGACATTCATGTTAGAACTCTGGACACCACATATCTCCACAATGGTATGATATTGTCCACTTTGGGCCTAAGCCCTCATGGATTTGCTTTTGGACTTACCCCAAAAGGCCTCAGACCAATGGAAATATTTGTCCATCCTTATATACCCATGATCCTCCCCACTTCTAGTCAATGTGGGACTATTTGGTCGTATACCCAACAATCCTCCCCTCGAACAAAGGACCATCGAGCCTCCCCTCAAACGATTATCCATCCGTCCACTCTCTACCAACCAGGATTCTCTGCTCCAATGCGTTGGAAGCACACGCCTTACATGGAGCACCACCTACCTCGAGAGCTTGCTCTATCCCAGGTCAACTCCTCTTCACCGTGTTGGGGCCAGGACACGTCCATGAAGAATCCGGAGCACACCGCCTGTCTAACTGAGCTCATCCACGAATCCCATCGTGATATTACCGGGGCCCACCACCTTCGTTCAACATTCCGAGGATTCATCCACTTGGCTAACTTCGGGGCATGGCTCTGATACCACTTGTTAGAACTCTGGACACCACATATCTCCACAATGGTATGATATTGTCCAGTTTGGGCCTAAGCCCTCATGGATTTGCTTTTGGACTTACCCCAAAAGGCCTCATACCAATGGAGATATTTGTCCATCCTTATATACCCATGATCCTCCCCACTTCTAGTCAATGTGGGACTATTTGGTCGTATACCCAACAATTCATTGACTCACTGACCCCATAGTACTAGTTCTGAATATGCCATGAGACAATCAAACTTAGAAGTGCACATTTAATGATTTGATGGCTTCATGCCTTCCTTCCCTTTTTATTTTTTTACGGTTTTGAGAAGGAAGACCAAGTTTGAATTAAACTTAGAAGTGCACATTTACGGATTTGATGGATTCATGCCTTCCTTCCATTTTTTTATTTTTTATGGTTTTGAGCAAGGTGACCAAGTTTGAATTAAAATTAGAATGGAAAACAAATTGGACTATATTTCTAAAATATTTAATCTTTTAAATTTTAGAAAATTTTTAATAGAAAGTAATTATATATTTAAATAAAAAATTTGATATATATATATATATATATATTCTTATTAATGGTATTGATTTTTTAAATAAAAAGTTTGTATTATATATATAGATATAGAGTCCAGTCATCTAGCAATTATTAACTATTTTTATATAAAATATTAAAGTCAATGCAGATCATTACCATATAATTATTGTTATATATTATTAGTGATAGAATATGCAATGAAATAATTAAGAAAAGGTAAGTTTACATGTTCGATCGCCTTATTCTTTCCTTTTCCTTATACTTTCATAGTTTTAAGTATAGGGATTGTGTTTGAATTAAAATTAAAATTAAGATTTTATTAATTATAGACTTTTTAGTGGTAGAAGATGTAATGAAATAATAAAAAAGATTGTAGGTTTACGTATTTGATGACCTTATTCATTATTTTTCTTTATATTTCCATAGTTTTTAGTAGAGCGATTATGTTCCAATTAAAATTAAAATTAAAATTTTATTACTTAGAGATTTTCTTTAACATATCTTTTATTTATATTATGTATTTTATAAAATGTAAGATTTTTTTAATAAAATTAATTATAAGATTTAAGATTTTTCTTTAATGAAATAAATTCTAAAATTATAAATTTTTAATAATTTTATTAAAAATTTGTGTAAATTTTATATGTTGATTAATTTAAAAAAAATGTTAGAGTGGTATAGGCATTTTTTTTGTATGTCAGATTTTTTTTTTAATTAAAATTTTAAAAATGATGATAGAAATTAATTTATTATTTTTTTAAGAGAGACAATATATATAGACAAAGAAAGATAATCTTTAGAGGAGCCATGTAAGTAGACATGCAATTATCACCAATCTACTTTGAGTGAACAATAAACCAATCTAAATCAACTAAATTATGATTAGAGCTAAATGATATAATAATATAATATGCAATAGAACAATCAAACTCTTTTAAAAGAAATGCACATCATTTTAAAATGCACATATACATTTTTTTTTATGGTACTTGCCTTCCCCTTCTATTTTTATGGTTTTGAGGTTAATTTAAAATCAAATTCCATTAGATATAAGGAAAAATATAAAGAATGGCTATTAAACATACTAAAATATGTGCATTTTTAAATTTTAAATTTTTTATGGAGGTAATTGTATTTAAACTTATATGCTGTAATTTTATTACATATTTAGATTTAATTTCAGAAAATAAGTTAGTGAATATACATTTATTTATAGGCTAAATTCATTTCTCATTACTATTTGAGAAAATATGGTAGAAATTGGTTTGTTATTCTCTTAATGAAGCCAATCAATATATAAAGAGAGAGTATTGTATGAGAGTTGGGCTTGTTCACACGCATCTATCACCAACTTATTGTTGGTTAAAAATAATCCAAACCAAATCGATTAGAATATGATTAAAGTCACATCATAATAAGGATAAAATATGCAAAAAAAAAAATACATATTTACACATTTTATGGCTTCATACCTTCCTTTCTATTCCATTTTTATGGTTTTCCACATAATTTCCAAGTTTAAATTAGAATTCAAATTAAAATTCCTTTACATATGCAACAAAGTTTGAATATATATATATATATATATATATATATATATATATATATATATATATTTGTTTTTAAAATATATTTTATAGTAATTAATTGTGTATTTTAACAATTATAGTAAATTTTGATATATTTTCCATAATGTTATGTATACTTAATTAATTTAGAAAAAAAATTAAGATAGTAAACAAATTCCATTGTAAGAGAACACATAGAGAGAGGATATGGGTAGGTGGAGATCCAACCATCACCAATGTGTTTTGGGTCAAAAAAAAGGTTTCATATTTTCCAAATAGGTTAAAATGATTCCCAGTGTAAAATTATTCACCTTTAATGTGTGTCATCTATTACATTGATGTTTTTGACATCAAAATTATATTTGAAATGTTTTTGCATGCAATTTAAAGAGAATTTGGGATTAACTTAGCATATTTTTTTTAAAGCATAAAAGGTCTTTTGTGTTCAGTTCCTACATAGACAATCAATATTCCCTCGCTACTACCATCTAGATCCTTGAATATAATTTATTAAATTCAAAATGACTTCAATTAGCATCTTCCCTCACTCTCCAAAAGTTACAAAAACCATAGTTGCGACACACGCATGCTTATTACTTTGTTGGCTAGCTAGGGTAATAACAACTTCTCAACCCCACCCAATTTGGAACAAGGGATAAATAAAGTGACTATTCTTCGGGTAGGTTAAATAAGTTGAGAGAACTAAATATTAAAATTCTATAATGTTACAAATATTTATACATCAAAATGTCTCATTATAGGAAAACAATCTTGGACTTGTAGATAATTGGTTGAGGCAATATCTCAACTATACTCCAATATATGAGTTTAACTAGTCGGATAGAATCTCACAACAAATTGGTCCTCAAAATCCTCTTAACTAATGGGAACAAAGTCCTTCTAGGATTAATGAGGACACTAAAGGCAAGTAGGAGTTATATTCTCTAGCACTGTCCCTTAACTACTAGTTGTCTTAATCTCAATACGAAAAGTCTATATATGGTTCAACCTACTATTTACAACCATTTTTAAACAATATTGATGTCCATATAAAGGAACAACCATACAGAGGGGTGCATATGTATGCAACTCCTACAATAGTTGGTACAATAACATGTCATTCATGTACATGGTTGCTTCAAGGATCATATATACATCCTTGTACCTTCAATTACCCCTGCACCATCATCATCTTTAGTTTACTTGAATAACCTGTAACCATGTCTTGTTTCTTGTGGGATTACCCTCAACTATGCTTTAGATTTTTCATGTTAACCCTAAACCATGCTCTAGTTTTTTTCATTTGACCCAAAACCATGTTATGATAATCCCTCTCCACTTCCCCCTCACAAATGGTTTTTGGCTTAACATAATCCTACACAACAAAGTGTTTTTTGGATTTCAAAAAGCTTGCACTTACAAGGTAGTTTAAATATTACCACAAACTTTATGAGGCTACACATGCCTTATTAGGTTTATATCACAACTAACTGAGGTACATACTATTAAAATAGTTTAAAGTACTACCACAACACATCGTACGCTTGCTTACAAATACAATGTGTGACACACACTACAATTTGATCATGGGTATGTTATTACTCAACACACCACACTCTTTTCCACCATCTCTACTACTATTATCATTCTCGCCACATGAATTATTTTCTTTTTGTCTTTTTCATGCCTTTATAATATTAGGTAGTCAAACTTGTCTATTATTGGAATGTCGATTTTCAGCACAAACTCAAACTCATCACAATAATTTTCTCGATTAAATATCACTAGATTATTTAAACCAAATTTACATCAATAATTGTATGTAGAATAGATGGTGATGGGATGTACTATTAAGGCATTCTGTGATGTAAATGTCACTAGTTTGAAGCTCTGTGGAAAAAAATCCAGCCATGTTAAGGGCTGGTGTGGCACAGGCCAGGTGTGATCCCGATGTGATTTTAACACATTAGATGCCCTTGGGTTGTGGTTTTTGAATCCAAAGGTTAAGTGCGCAGTCATCTCACGATTTACAGACTTAGCAAACAATTTTTTTTTACATAAATGACATGACAATTTTTAAAGGCTTGTATCTAATTGAAAATTGGAAGACACACTTTTTATTTTTGGCTGTGGTTCACGGACACCTTGGTCAATGGGCAGTCGCTACATCCATGGAAAAATCTGGGCTAATTGACCCCAAAGGGAATCTAGCTCTATGGCCCACTAGCAAGGCCTAACTCCAAGGGCTTCGTGTAGAATGGACCCTGTGACCTCCTAAACAGCGAGGCACTGATTTTGACCAACTGAGCTAACCCTTGTGGCTAATTGGAAGACATACTTATTTGCATTCACATCAAATATTATTATTCTCATTGGTGTCAATTTTTCCCTCTTAGACATCATTCTAACAAGCTATTTGTACTCATCATCCTCCTCCCTACTCTAAGTTACCCATGATTTCCCTCTTTGTGTTTCTAAAGAAGAAACCATATTTCACATTCTATAGGGTTTGAAGTGGATTTGATATTATCCAAAATAAAATTAAATAAATATATCTGCATTTTATTTTAATGGCTAACCTTTATTCTCCATTCCAAAAATGTATCGAGTCCACTAAAAAAGAATATGTATTCATAGTTGATGAGATCTGGAAATATGCTAGTGACCTGCGACCTTGCTAGTTTGTTGCTAGTGTGTTGTTAGTATGCTGATTCAGTGAGGCTTGATTATATTTCCTATGGAACAACACCACATAAAAATAGGGTTTGATTTGTCCTTTTCCATCTAAATTTCTAGAAGGAACATGCAATGTGGCACCTAATACATACAAAAGATCGTTGACTAGCTATTTCCACACTGCTCAAAATCGAGTGTTTCTACCAAACAAGGTAAAAAAATAAATAGGTTTTAATCCATGATGGTTGTTTTCTTTGTTTTCATAGCTTGGTTGACCTCCATTCGTATCTAATTCTCCTTCTTTGACATTATTATTCTCCACGAGTCCCACAATAGAAGCTATATCAAATTCTCAGCACAAATTTTCTTCCTAGTTCGCTTTGTAGTTATCAACACAATGGAGTCCATCCATTCCTGGAATCTGCAAATCTTGATAAGTCATATACATGTTGATAATGTACAATGGATATTTCATCCCTTCTTACAATGGTAAACAAGAAAAATTCTTGCACTAACTATTAGATAAACCTACAAGGGAAGTGGCTCCATCAATTGTGATCTTCCTCTAGCGATTGACCCTTCATGTTGAGTGGATGCACCACACTACTTCTCATAGCAATGAAAATCATTACCATTATAATAATCGAAAATTATTTTCATAGCAAAAACATGTTTCCTATAGATTTGATGGCTAAATAAACTCACAATAAAAAAACACACTACACTACTCTCCTTGACCTTGGACCCTCCTTTGAGGGAGTAGTCCCGAAGAAACTCTCATACCAAAATAAGTTGCGTATACTCTACATTAACATGAATAATGCTACAAATATTAACACATTAAACTATGTCAAAAGATAGGAAAACTCTCCCAGAGATGCAATTAATTGGTTGAGGAAATATCTCTACCAAACTCCAATCTAGAAGGCTAGCTAGTTGGATAGAATCTCTCAACCAAATATGCCTCAACAAATTCCTAATTGAGATGAAATTTTTTTTTCTAGAATTAATGAATGCACCAACGAAAAGCAGGAGTCATATTCTCTAACAAGGTTATGATAGTTAATCTTCACTCGACGTAGACTCATAGAGATATAGAATATCTTCTTTCATGATATCCAAATAAAATTACATGGATTGAATTTCACAAATTTTGTTTACCTATATGACCAAACTTGTTAACTATGGTTTGGAGTCGTTGTCTAGAAAAGGAAATAGAGAGCTCCATAGAAATCCCATTTCATGGTTGTTCAAAACATTATAAAGATAGAAATTTACTTATATCTGAATCTATAGATACATGAAATTGAACAATAATTTTCAAATAGAAATAAAAGTTGTTAACTAAAACATACATCTAAATGCAGCGATTTTGAACAAATTTCTGAATTTTTTTAATGTAAATCAAACTTTTAACATAATAACTCATTATAAATATATTAAATTAAATAAATTTATATGTATATATGGATGGAAAAGAAAGCCACATCTAAATACAAACTCTTAATTATAAATATTAAAAATAAATTTTTCACTAAGTAAACATAATTTTAGATACAGCACGTAACCATTATGTTGGGAAATTCCAAAACATCACAATAGCACAAAGGGAACCCACATGTTAGAATTAGGCAATAAAGGATTCCCTTTTGATTACCAAGAACCTAACATAAATTAATAAACTAGTCACAATGAAAAGAAGAGCACTGCAAGGCCCCACCACTCACATTACCCACTAACATAATCGAAACAATGTGGAGAAAAAAAAATCATGGTTATTCCTATAAAGTTCCCTTTTGATTACCAAGAACCTAACATAAATTAATAAAATAGTCACAATGAAAAGAAGAGAACTGCAAGGCCCCACCACTCACAT
Organism: Pinus tabuliformis; assembly: GCA_031772625.1. Taxonomy (NCBI): domain Eukaryota; kingdom Viridiplantae; phylum Streptophyta; class Pinopsida; order Pinales; family Pinaceae; genus Pinus; species Pinus tabuliformis. Next base: position 776,540,748 of record CM062812.1, on the reverse strand, counting down.
TACCCACTAACATAACCCACTAACATAATCTAAACAATGTGGAGAAAAAGAAACCATGGTTATTCCTATAAAGTTCTCAGTAAGAACGGATTCAACGCACCTAACCCTAAATCATCCACCCTCAAAATCGATAACTAGCAACTAGCTTTCGGCCAAAAGAAGAGACAATAATTCCTTCTCCAATAGTCTTAATCAGACCATTCTCTCTTAGCCCGGAAAAGAAACGTGGATACCGAGAGAAAGGACAGGAGCTAGTGGAAATCTCTAGAGTCCAACAATCCCCCTTTACGATGGAGGAGAACATTATATCAAAGTTCGAAAACGGTGATTTGGAATTACCAGACATAGAAGAAGGTAATATTATTTTAAGATCGAATCAGTAAAATGGAAGAGAATCGGATGTAAAAGTTCAAAAAGGTGAGTTGTAATTATTTGTCCGATCATTCTACAATCTATAGGAAAGTAATATTTGATAGACAGATAATAATTCTTAGACTTCTTTAGAATGAGTAAAATGGAGGTGAGTTGTAATTATTTGCATATTATTTTATATTTTTAAGAAAGTAATAAACCATTCATAAAATTGGCTAGAATGAGTAAAGTGGAGGAGAATAAAGTGGAGGAGAATAAGGTGTTCAAAAAAGTAATAAATAAGTAATAAATAATTGATAGAGTTTACAAGAATAAGTATAATGGAGGAGAATAAGGTGTTGAAAAAAAAAGTGTTATATTTATTTGACAAATAATAAAAAACTAATGTCATTGTAATATCAATTAAAAAAGGAATATTAGTGAAAGAATACAGAAATATAAGTTTAATAAAAGAAATTATTGATTTATATTGTTTTTTAGTACGTTCAATTTTACTTTTTATAATTAAAAAGGAATATAAGTGAAACAATAGAGAAATATAAGTTAAAGAAAATAAATTATTGATTTATATTGTTTTTGGGTTAGCTTTTTTTTTTAATTAAAGATAATATAGATATGTTTATGATTAAATTAAACATAAAATAAAATAAAATGCAGATTTATTGATATTTATTTAACAGTAAGTTTATTTAAGTGGTTTCAAAAAGGTTGGAGTGGAATTTATTTAAGTGTTTCCAAAAAGTTATAGTATATTACAAGGTTTATAGTCTCATTGTAAATAGTTTTTATTTTTTATAATTTAATGTTAATGTATGCATTTTGCTATTGATGATGACATTTGTTTTGTAGGAAATCTTTCTATCCTAGTTTTATTGTACAGGAAAATATCTCATGAATAAGTAAACCCTAACACTTATTTGACATAGATAAATGATATATTGAATAGTAAACTACACCATATTCTTAGACTTCTTTAGAATAAGTAAAATGAAGGTGACTTGTAATTATTTGGCATATCATTCTATATTTCTAGGAAAGTAATAAACCATTAATAGAATTCTATAAAAAATAATAATTGATAGATAAATAATAATTCTTAGACTTCTCTAGAATGAGTAAAATGGAGGTGAGTTGTGATTATTTGGCATATCATTTTATATCTCTAGGAAAGTAATAAACCATTGATAGAATTCGCTAGAATGAGTAAAATGGAGGAGAATAAGGTGTTGAAAAAAGTAATAAATAATTGATAGAATTCACAAGAGGAGGAGAATAGCGTGTTGAAAAAAAATAAAAATAAAAAGTGTTATAGTTATTTGACAAATAATAAAAATGTAATGTCGTTGTAACATCAATTAAAAAAAAAAATTAGCGAAAGAATACAGAAATATAAGTTTAAGAAAATAAATTATTGATTTATATTGTTTTTTAGTACGTTAAATTTTAAGTTTTTTTAATAAAAAGGCATATAAGTGAAATAATAGAGAAATATAAGTTAAAGAAAATAAATTATTGATTTATATTATTTTTGGGTAGATTAAATCTTAGATTTTTTTTATTAAAGATAATATAAATATGTTTATGATTAAATTAAACATAAAATAAAATAAGATAAAATGTAGATTTATTGATATTTATTTAACACTAGATTTATTTAAGTGGTTTCAAAAAGGTTGGAGTGGAATTTATTTAAGTGTTTCCAAAAAGTTTAGAGTATATTACAAGGTTTAGAATTTAATTTTTATGTATGCATTTTGCTATTGTTGATGACATTTGTTTTGTAGGAAAATTTTCTATTCTAGTTTTATTGTAGAGGAAAATATTTCATGAATGAGTGAACGCTAACACTTATTTGACATAGATCAATGATACATTGAATACTAAACTACAACATATTCTCCACTAGAAGTAATTTGTAAGTTTGAGCTATGCTAATAAGTGAGGAGAATAGGTCTTACCTTTAACCAATAATTTTTCAATTGTATCAAAGTTGATGCAAATACTATATTCACTCTAAGATTCTAGAGCAAGCCACCTCACAGACATCAACATATATCATTCTCAAACATACCCAGCATAAAATAACTCTAATCTATAAAAGATCTAATCTTGTTTCCACATGCTAAATATAATCTTCTACTGCATAAAATAAAAGAGTATAGATCACACACATTAGAGGGGTAAATACCATAGATTTATAGATTAAAAGCAAATAACGTAAAAAAAATGATTTTACCTTCAGACCGTGCAGTAGCTTCCTAGATCCTACATCCATAGTCTCCTCATTGGCCCTCTCTCACTTGTTGAAAATAATAATATTTACATCCACATCACAACAAAGACATGATGACCTATATTACTTGGAAATATACTCTCACGCAAGAGAGCAATAAGGCTCTCGCTCTATTTCACAATCATGAGGATTCTCAAACTCTATGTATTCCTTAACTCCTATTCGGCCCCTTCTTATAGGAATTTATAAGAGTTTGTAGATAGGATTCATGACACGTGAATTCAGTGGATGTCAATGATAGATATGCTTAAGGCATGTTAGAAAATATATGAGAAGTAATAGATAGGTTTCATGGAACACTTATGAGATTTTCCCAACATAGTATGAACTTTCTTCTCAATTAAGATTTTTTTTCTAAATTATGAAATCATTCTTATTTCATAATTAATTGTGAAATTGTGAAATATAATTATTTCCTTATGACATAAATATCATATTTTAACTTAATAATATAACTAAAGCTTTGTACATATAATAATAGCCTTTCAATTCCTATGGTGGAAAATATGAGTATAACATCATTAATTATATACAAGAGCATGCAATTAACTACTATGCACTTCTCTTTTTTTTTCTTTTTTTCTTTTTTTAATTATGGGAGGAGGATCCATCTCCCCTCGTGGTTGTGATGACTTTTGTGAGTATGAGGGATACAATTTTAATCCAACTTGGAGACATGTATTTGCAGGACAAGAATGTAAGAGAACCCCATAATCCTTAATGCGCCTATGAGAATGTACTCAAGAAAAGATCAAGAGTACACCTATATGTGCGATGTATCCAAATATCATCCATAAACTCCAATCTATATGTTTGTTCAACCTCTCTAACACCTTTCTATGTGGAATTTTTTATTATAGGAGAATATAGTCATGAAGCTGGTAGAGACCTCTCAAAATTATATGAAGTCAAGTTTGCATATGTGGTTTCACAAAATAGATAACATTTAACCATTATAAACCATATAATTAAGCATTGGGACTATCATTTATTACACAAAATGTAACAAAAAAATATATCATGAATTTCTTCTCATTTACCACATCTGTTAGTTCACCAAATAATAATAAAATGTGACATAATTCTTCTTTTCCTCCCTCTAAAAGAGAATTACTAGTTACTAGTGTTATGAAGACACATTTTTGCTCAATAAGGACTACCATACTATATCATCTTTTCAAACCATCACTTTTGAAATATTGTTGTATAATATATTATTAAAGTCAGTAATATTATCAATCTCAACAAAAACCTTTAACATATAAGTGTAGTGTTAGAATTATGATTATACTAAGATGGTGGGGGGCGGGTGGGGGAGGGGGGGTGTGGGGGGCAGAATCTATATAATGTATAACTTAACCATTTAAAACGAATTTGTCTTCATAAACATCAATTATAGAAGCACCACATAAAAATACCAAATGTGCATCGTATTGTTAGAAATATTTTTTCATTGATGGAAAATACAAGATGATTGCAAAGTAACAGGTTCTTGCAAACAAGATTAGCTCAAGGATGGAAAGGGAAATGATGGGTGCAGTGATATTGAAGCCATTTTCCATTTTGGAGATAAGATCAAGTGTAGTTGGGAACCACTCATATGGGTAGAGGTTGGAAAGAGATTTCCAACAGTATATTGAAGTTCAAAAAAAACTCCTCGATTGAAAGTTGTTGAAAGTCAAAGTTATGATGTTAAAAATTAAAAGTTAGAGGCTCCAAAACACTATTACTGCACATATAGAAGTAACATAGGCACATGAGTGGACCCCATGAACCAATAAAATCTCAGGAGGGAAAGTGTCGGGAGGACATTAGAAGGTAGAAAAGGAAGTGACTAGCGGAATCACTGCAGTAGTAGACTCCAAGAGACAACTCACCTTGGAAGGTAAGAACTTGTAACACTCCACCCCACATTTACGTGCCTTTACAATATCACCAGAGTAAACATGACACGAGAGTTACTATGAATGACCCAACAACCAAGTTCTAGTTATGGAACTAAGGTCTACCATTCTAAAACTTATTAAAACCTCTCAGGGATACTTAATCAAATAGATATAAAACAAAATCCACTCATGATCTTTACTTAATATGGAACTATCATTTCCCCAAGCTTACAATCCAATCGCACAGATACCAAGTGGTTCGTTCGATAAGAAGGCTCTAGCCACATGCACAATCCTTTTGCCATGTGGCTATAGTAAAAAATCCCCAGTTATGTGCCTACGACCAGAGATTCATTGCCAAAATTTTAGCGCCAGCCTACATGACACTACACAAAATTTTCCATAATCAATTCTAATATAATCACAAGTATGAATTACCTATACATAGGCTTAGATCTTGCCCAAACATGCCAAATGCATGATAAATATTTATATAAACATATGGTAAACATAGTTGCTACAAGACTTGAATGTGTGTTTGTTCACTATCTCATTAAGTTCATCAGAGAATCATTAAGAAGGCTCACTTCCCTATCAAGCTAGATGCAACAACACTTGTTAGCTCATACATTCATATAACCTTTCAATAATTTATCAAATCATGAAAAATATCCATAGGAATAGCACATCATTTAACCATGCCTATAACCAACATTTAACTAGAATGAAGCCATGACAAACCATTCATAAAACCAACACAATAACCAATAAATGTGCCCATTAATCTAAATAAGAATAACAAATAATAAAATATGCATAAAGCAAACCAAATTATAGTCTTCCATGTACCACCCAACAATAGATTGGGTTGGAAAAAATATCCCTTTCATACAATCACCCACATGCCATATTCCAAGTATGAAACTAGGATCACATGTGATAAACCAAAGCGAAACCAACCAAGGCTTCTAGAGGCCAAACTATCTCAACTCTAAACCATAGTGATTTCGCTTAAATAAGTACAGAAAACACCAAAACCAAATAAGCTTGGATGCCTGATACTTTCTTCACCATAACCAGAGGAATTTTCTTGTCTCCACCCACCTGTCAAGAGTTCTATGGCAAAACCATCTCCACCCTCAACCCTTGGGAATTTTCCCGAGACCACCACACTAAATATCATAAATATATTGCCGATCCAAATCTTAACCAAAATAGGGAACCCACTACATCCTTGTTATCTAGGAACTAGCAAAGGCAAGGTTGTATACCAGTGTCATTCCAAGAAAATCCCTTGATAATGACATCAAACGTAAACAATAAACCAATGCATAGATCATGCATCAAATACCAACATGAAAAATCACACATGCGTATTGACATGCAAATCCACATATATTATCTACCCTTCCTTTCCATTGTCCAGACTTCTCTTATGTTATCTCGCTTATTCCTTGCTTTATTTTTTGTGTCCCTATTGTATCCAAGCATTTGTTCTCTCTATCTTTCTCTTCTCTTCTCTAAGTGAATTGTAGAATGTCCGAGAATATGTATGAATGTTCTATTTTATTTTTCTTTTATTTCTCCTTTACTTTTCTTTTATTATATTTCCATATATTTCCTTTTTCCTTTTCCAATGCCAATTCCAATTTCCATAACAAATAATAAACCATAATTGATTTCCAATGTAATATTTTTCCCTCCTTTCATTTTGGAATACGTGCCTGATGACCTTGGTCTTTCTGTTTTTACATAGAGACTTAACCAAGGGTTGTTGGAAACCTCTACCTCTTAGGGAAACATAGTACTCAATGTTATATGACAATTATGACCCAAAAACTGTTGAAAACAAAACATACCTGTTATTGGATTTTTATAACACAACTCATTGTAATATTTACAATGAAAAGCTATTGAAACATGATAGACATATATCTATATCTATATATATATATATATATATATATATATATATATATATATATATATATATATATATATATATATATATATATATATATATATATACACACACACACACACACACCCAAAACTCATTTTCTTCAATTATAAAAAAAAAAGGATAAAATTCATACATCTAAACAACCATCTCCTATGTAACTTCATCAGGCCCAAAGTTCTCCCACTGCATTTTAACTTCCTCTATTGCTCAGTTCCATAACATGAGTTGTTTCTACTACAGTATGAATTATGGATGTGGATCTAACTCTCCCTCTCATTCTACTTGTAATATAGATCAATCAATCACATAATTAGCATCCTATGCATATATCATAAGAAATGAGACACAGAAAGCATCAAGGACTGTGACCAATGGCATAAAAGCAAGTCTATAGGCCACTTTTCCAAACCTCTTGAGGATCCTCAAATGCCCATAACACCAAGGTGCTAGCTTGGCCGATGGAGAAAGTGTGGTGGTACGCATAGCAGCAGAAGGATACAGTGCGAATCTGCATAGTTCAGGCACAGAAAGGCTGCAGATATCCACAGGTTTATATCGGGTGAAGTTACGGACCTGTCTTAAAACATTTGTTGACTGTCTTTTATCTATTGCTACAGAGTTCTGGGTTTAGATTTCTGGTATTACTTTTCTGTTTACAGCATTATGAGAAGTTGGGTGATTCATTGGTTGATTGTATAAGGAGATTGGGTGATTTGCATGTACTTGATGATTATTTGATCTTCTTGGATCCAGTCTGAGAATTAATGAAACGTGGTCCTTGAAGAAGTAGAAGAACAAAGGGGGTTGTAGCTCCCTTCCCGGAGAGACTAGAAAACGAGAGAGAGTTGTAGCGCTCTACAGGTTGTAGCCTGCGTACTGGTAAAGGATTGCACCAGTACAAAATCCTTGTAAAAGAAGTTTCTAATTGAAAGAAGATAGAGACATATTGCAGTAGGTGGTTTTCACCCACATTGGGTTTCCACCTTATATCTGGTGTTCTTTGGTGTGCTTATCTATTTTTCTTACTCTTGTTCATCATTATATGGCACTGACATACAAATTAATGATCAATATCTGAAGAATAAATTAAAGTATGAATCTGGAAGGTATATTGAAAAGAATTTGATAATACTGATTCACCCCCCCTCTCAGTATTATTTTCAATAATTGGTATCAGAGCAGGTTCTTCAAAAGAAGCTTGATCGCTTGAAGAAAGATCTTTCATCATGAGCAACTACGAGAGGGAAGCATCAATCAGGCCACCAATTTTTGATGGGACAAACTTCATTTATTGGAAGGTAAGAGTTACTGCCTATCTTCAATCTCTTGGTACAGAAATCTGGAATATCATAGATACAGGGTATACTTTTCCATCAGAAACTCCTACAGATCCGACTGAGAAGAAGAAATATGAAACAAATGCAAAGGCAGTCAATACTTTATTAGGATGTCTATCTCAATCAGAATTTGTCAAGGTAATGCAGTTTAAATCTACAAAAGAGATATGGGACAAGATTGTTCTGAGCTATGAAGGGGATGATCAGGTAAAATGAGCAAAACTTCAAACCCTCAGGATTCAGTATGAAAATCTCAGGATGTATAATGATGAAAGTGTGGCTAACTATTTTCTTCGTGTAGATGAGATTGTTAATTGTATGAAAAATTTGGGTGAAGAAATAAAAGAGGCTGTTGTGGTTGAAAAAGTTCTAAGATCTTTGTCCCCTAGGTTTCAATCTAAAGTTTCTGCTATAGAAGAAAAGGAGAATCTACAAAGCCTTAAAATGTCACAGCTGCACGGAATTCTAGCTGCTTATGAAATGAGGAAAGGAGGTCCATCAGATAGGAGAGAAGCTACCTTCAAAGCTTCAGGCAAAGGCGAGTACTACGAGTCTGGACACGTGTCAGAAGAAGAAGAAGAATCAAATTTTGTCAGAAATCTTCAATGGGGTATTGGACAGTTCTGAGGTAAGTTACCTTTCAAATGCTTTGCTTGTGGAAAAGTCGGTCACTATGCTGCCAAATGTCCTCACAAGGATAAGATTGACAAAGGGAAGGAACCTGTTAGATGGAACAAGAAACAGAATGCAACTAAGAAAAGTTACTACACTCATGAAGACAGTGATGGCCTATCAAATAGTGACGAAGATGAACGAGGTAATGATTATAAACTTTTAATTGCTTTTGAAGATGATGATTACATGGATGCTATAGATGTGGATGAATTTTATGAAGAGATTTCTAGACTCAAGACATGTTTAGAAGAAAAGAATGTGATCATTGACACTCTGCAATTTCAACTTGATGAAAAAGAAAAATCTCTTGAGAAGTTAGAATGTGAAATTGTTGGCCTTAGAAAAGAAATTGAGAAAACAAAGGTTCTTAATCTTAAGTTTGTTAAAGGATCTGAAACTCTGGATGAGATTATCAATGTACAACATTCTCCACTAATTAAGACAGGTCTGGGTTATAATGGAGAAACATCTCAAGCATCCACCTCAAAGAGTTATCTTGATGCAGCAAGGAGGAATGAGCAAAAGCCCAATGGAGATCATCAGGTAAAGTAGGGATGAATTACATCAAGAACAAACAGAGACTACCAGGTAAACTAGGGGCAATCCATCTTAAGGGTGAACAAAAGCTACAACCAGCCACAGGTAAAAACTTCTCAATTTGCTTCAAGAATGGATGACAATAGAAATTACAATCATTTGGCTGGTAGATTTGATAATCGCAGAAGTTTCTTCAATGGTCAATGTTTCTCTTGCCATAACTTTGGTCACAAAGCAGCTCAATGTGTTGCCTATAAGACAATCATGACTAGAGAAGCTCAAAAACAAAGAAGTATGATCAGGATTACGAAAAGGACCTATAACAACTTTTCAGCCCTTGAAAATGAATTGAATGTTCTATTTGTAATAACTTCGGTCATGAAGATTCTGAATGCAGGAGCAGGTTTCGGCAAACAAAGGAACAAGCCTCAAGCACTCGAACATGGAGAGTAAAGGAACCGCAACCAGAAAGATGAGGGATAGCCTTTTATGCAGAAGGACAGGAAAATCTATGGTACATCGACAGTGGATGTTTGAAGCATATGATAGGTGATAAAGAAAAACTTGAATCATATACTGCTTTAGAAAAGGGTAAGAAAGTTTCTTTTGGAAATGATACCCCTGTAGCCATAAAAGGAAAAGGCACTACTCATTTGAAAGAAAAGGTCAAAGCTGGAAATGTTTTGTATGTTGATGGCTTGAAGCATAATCTGCTAAGTGTCAGTTAGATGTGCGATCAAGGAACCGAGGTAATATTTCGATCAAATGGATGTAGCGTTCGTGATCTTGATACAGGAAAAACAGTGATCAAAGGCAGAAGAACTCCAAATAATCTATACATATTTGAAGAAGGACAACAACAATGCTATTTGAGTAAGGATGATGAACATTGGTTATGGCACCGGAGGTTGGGGCATCTAAGCTTTTCACAAATAAGGAAAGCATGAAAATACCAGACTGTTCGTGGTCTTCCAGATATCAAAATTCCAGACAACACCATATGTAAATCGTGTCAGTTTGGTAAGCAAACCAGAACTAAGTTCCTTGAGAAGGAAGGATCAGCCAGCATGCCTCTTGAACTAGTCCATACAGATATATGTGGTCCATTTAGGACAAGGTCACCTCGAGGAGAAGAATACTTTATATTATTCATTAATGACTTCTCCAGCATGGTATGGTTGGGAATTATGAAACACAAGGACGAAGCATTCAAAAAATTCAAATCTTTCAAAGAATTGGTTGAAAACGAATCAGATCACAAAATTAAGTGCCTCAGGTCCGACAGAGGTGGGGAGTTTACCTCAAATGAATTTTTTGATTTCTGTGAAGAACATGGAATAAGAAGGAAATTCTCTACAGCTAGGACTCCTTAGAAAAATGTAGTGGTAGAAAGGATGAACAGAACGGTCCAACAAATGGCTCGTGCTATGCTTGATGAGTCTGGGACTCCCGCAACCTTCTGGGGTGAAGCGACATTTGCTGCGGTTGTTATCCTCAGCAAAACAAATGTCCGAGTGAACAACACTCAAACTCCTCATAAGCTCTGGTATGGTGAGACTCCTTCGGTAAAGCATTTCAAAATTTTTGGGAGAAAATGCTATATCAAGAACACTGATGAACAGCTTGGAAAACTTGAACCTAGAGCAGATGAAGGCATTCTCCTTGGTTATTCTCCCCACAGCAAAGCATATAAGTGTTACAATAAAAGACTTGGAAGAATTGTTGACAACATTTATGTAGTGGTTGATGAAAAAGGATACATCCCTAGGCAAGTAAATCATGAAAATATCGAAGAGGATGAAGACTACTCTCCAAATCAGACAAATGATGAAGAAGAACCTCAAGAGGCACCTGAGGAGCAAATAAGGATAGAAGAGAAGACTCCATCTAGCTACGTTCAAAAGAATCATCCAGAATCTCAGATTTTGGGGCAGGAAGAAGTAGGTGTACAAACAAGAAGAACAATTGCAGAAGCCTCAAGCTATTTGGCATTGCTCTCCTCCACTGAACCACAAAATGTAAGAGAGGCATGCAAAGATGAATGTTGGGTCAAGGCAATGGATGAAGAACTTGAGCAGATTGAAAAGAAAAACACTTGGGAATTGGTTCCTAGACCAAAAGATAAGAATGTCATAGGGACAAAATGGATCTTCAAAAATAAGTTGAATGAAAATGGAGAAGTAATTAGAAGCAAGGCTAGGCTTGTGTGTAAAGGGTATGCTCAACAAGAAGGAATAGACTTAGAAGAAACTTTTGCTCCCGTTACTAGACTTGAGGCCATCTGAATGTTCCTTACTCTCTCAAGCTTTCAAAAGTTCAAAGTTTTTCAAATGGACGTGAAATCAACTTTTCTGAATGGGGACTTAGAAGAAGAAGTGTACATTTTGCAACCAAATGGGTTCATCCTTGGGAATGATCCAAATCTCGTATGCATACTAAAGAAGGCTCTCTATGGCCTTAAACAGGCTCCAAGGGCTTGGTACTACCGTTTGGACAAATATCTTCATCAACAAGGTTTTTCAAAGGGATCAACAGATAACAATCTTTACATAAAAATTGAAAATGACAAATTACTAATACTTGTTGTGTATGTAGATGATATTATCTTTGGCAGCAATGAAGAAGCTATGAGTCAAAGCGTTGCCTTGGTGATGCAGAAAGAATTCGAAATGTCTTTGCTTGGAGAACTGACATATTTTCTTGGATTGCAAATCCAACAAAATGAAGGCGGGATTTTCTTGTCTCAAACCACGTATCTCAAGTAGATTTTGAAGAAATATGGCATGGAAGATGCAAAACCAGTATGTACCCCCATGGTCATAGGATATAGCCTTAGTGCAAATGACGAATCAACAGCAGTGCACCCACCAACCTACAGATCTATGATTGGAAGTCTACTCTATTTAATAGGTACCCGACCAGACATCATGCATGCAGTGGGAATAGTTGGAAGATTTTAGGCAAATCCAAAGGAAACTCATCTTCAGGCAGTGAAGATAATTTTTAAGTACCTTCAAGGAACTCAAAACTATGGCTTATGGTATCCTAGAGATACAGATCTCACACTTCATGCTTATACAGATGCAGATTGGGCCGGAAGCGTGGATGACAGGAAGAGCACAAGTGGTGGTGCATTCTTTATGGGTTCCAGATTAGTATCTTGGTTCAGCAAGAAACAGAGTTCGATTGCTTTATCTACAGCTCAAGCGGAATATGTGGCTGCTACATCTAGTTGCACTCAACTCCTTTGGATGATGCAGACCTTGCAGGATTTTCAAATCACTTGTACTCCACCTATCTCCATCTTATGTGATAATACAAGTGCAATCAGCATTTCAAAGAACCCACTCATGCATTCAAAGACCAAGCACATACCGATCAAGTATCACTTTCTCAGGGAACAAGTGCTTGAGCAAAAGGTCAAGTTGGAGTATGTTCCTTCTAAGGAACAAGTTGTTGATATACTCACCAAACCATTGCCCAGGGAGACCTTTGAATACCTCAGGCAAAAGCTGGGGGTTGTTGATGTATCATCTTGTTGTTAATCATCTGTTTCAGAGATTGTTGGTTGTACGCAAGGTTCATATGGGGTATACGCGTACATTTTCTAGCTTATGGATTGGTCGAAGATCGAATGGCACAGGTTCAAGGGGAGCACATATAATGCATTGTTGGCATTATGGTAGCACAGAAGGAGATCATGGATGCTGATCTAAATATTGCTGCAATATGTCTCTATCTCTTTCTCTTATGTTGTATGGTGGATTATGGTTTGTAGATCTGGTTTACTGTCAGGGGGAGCATGATTAAAGAGTTAAGCATGGTCTCAGGGGGAGCATAACCCTTTGCCCTTGATGTCAAAGGGGGAGAATGACGATGAGGATCTTGAGGTTGCCATCAAGTCCAAAGGGGGAGATTGTTGGCATTATGATTCTGGTTTGGCTCTATGGTACAGGTGTTGTACTTGATGGCAACTCACTCAAGTGGCAAAACTCTATTCAGGCTCTTAAAATATTGGAAAATAAGAGGTTCGCAGTTGCATCGTTCAAAAGGTGCGGACCCGCAGGTTCGCCGTCCAGGGAGTGCGGACATACCCGCAGGTTCACCGTTCATAAGGTGCAGTCCCCCAGTTCACTCACTCCAATGCAGAGAAGCGCGCTCACGTGGGGTATCCTATGTTTGGCCCTTTGTATTTAGCCCATCTTTTATGATCCTATGGTTTTGGTCCGTGGTATAGGATCTAATTTATTAAACCCTGGTTTGGATCCCTTGTATTGATTTTTGATGGTTTTGTCCCATGGTGTGGATAAGGGTTGACTATAAAAAGGGGAAGGAGATCACTTGGCTAGACACTTGTGAAATTTGAATATCTTAAGATCTGAATGTTTGGGTGATTGCTTTTAAAAGCTAGATCTAAATCAAGGAGAAAATTTAAAGCGAATCTATTGATAAGTCGTGATCTCTCGAGCGCATGATCAGATGTGTGGATCTGACTGACTGTGGCACATTGGAGGACTGTTAATTTGGCCCTAATCAGAGGTTCATAGGCGATCCATGGTGTAACTACGGGGGTACGCAGTCCAGGAGAAGACATAGTGCGGGGGTACGCAACAAAACAGAAGGCGCAGTGCAAGGTATGCAGCACACAAGAAAACAAGGTGCGGAGATACGCAGAGGCACAGAAGGAACAGTGCGGAGGTACACAGTCAAACAGAGAGTATAGTGCGTATCTGAGTTGAGGTACATAGTTCAGCAGAAGGAGAAAGTGCGGTGGTACGCATAGCAGCAGAAGGATACTGTGCGGATCTACGCAGTTCAGGCACAGAAAGGCTGCAGATATCCGCAGGTTTATATCGGTGAAGTTGCGGACCTATCTTAAAACATTTGTTGACTGTCTTTTATCTATTACTACAGAGTTCTGGGTTTATATTTCTGGTATTACTTTTCTGTTTACAACATTCTGAGAAGTTGGGTGATTCATTGGTTGATTGTATAAGGAGATTGGGTGATTTGCATGTACTTGATGATTATTTGATCTTCTTGGATCCAATCTGAAAATTAATGAAACGTGGTCCTTGAAGAAGTAGAAGAGCAAAGGGTGATGTAGCTCCCTTCCAGGAGAGACTGGAAAATGAGAGAGAGTTGTAGCTCTCTGTAGGTTGTAGCCTACGTACTGGTAAAGGACTGCACCAGTACAAAATCCTTGTAAAAGAAGTTTCTAATTGAGAGAAGATAGAGACATATTGCAGCAGGTAGTTTTCACCCACATTGGGTTTCCACCTTATATATGGTGTTCTTTGGTGTGCTTATCTATTTTTATTGCTCTTGTTCATCATTATATGGCACTGACATACAAATTAATGATCAATATCTGAAGAATAAATTAAAGTATAAATCTGGAAGGCATATTGAAAAGAATTTGATAATGTTGATTCACCACCCCCCCTCTCAGTATTATTTTCAACATCCTATTAGCCCTCTCTGTTTTTCCTTATATCTGTGGATGATAAGTTGTACTAAAGGATAACTATGCCCCCAAGCTTGCGAATAATTCCTTCCAAAACATAGAACTGAGGTTGGAATATTTATTTGATATAATCCTCTTGGGAACTCCATGCAACCTCATTATCTCCTTAATGAGTACTTGATCCACTTCACTAGTTGAATTAGTAGACTTTACTACAATGAAGTGTGCTACCTTGCTCAACCTACCAACCACAACCATGACGAGTCATGATGAGTTTATGTCCTATGAAAACCTGTAATAAAATCCAAGGAAGTGACTTCCAATTTCCATTCTAAAATTAGAATAGGTTGGACAAACTAGCTAGATGCTTGAACTCAACTTTCACCTACTGGAAATCCAATCTCCTTGCAGTCAGCTCAAACATCTCTTTCTTCAAATCCAGCCAATAGTAGAACTTCTTAATAGTTTTTAAATAATGAATCCATACAGGTGAGGATAGTTTTAGATAGAGGAGGAATGACCTATTGTAGAGTTTTATGAACCCAACGTTTCGGACTACCAAGTGAGTCCATCATAAGGGGAGAATGTGTCAATATATATTCTTAAAATCATAATGATGTATCCAAGAGCTATAATTAGGGTATATATATAAGTTATTAAACAAAAGAAATAAGAAAATAGGTCGGCTCTTATCTTTTTATTTAATTAATTAATTAAATTATTTATTATTATCATTATTATTATTATTATTTTTTAATTAATTAATTAATTTATTCAAGGGGATAACTTAATCGAATAATTTTATTATCTATAGAATTAATTATTATGTTTATTAATTCTATTTTAAATAATTAGTTCAATTGATTCATTAATTTGGTTAAATAATAAATTAATTTGTTTGATTAATCAAATTAATTAATTTAATTATGTATTCTTTATTAATATGTTTATTCATTTATTTACCTTATTAATTTATTAATTTTATTAATTAATTCATTAATTAATTAAGTTTGATAAATTTATAAATTAATTAATTTTAATTTTATTAATTTATTTTTTTGATTAATTACTATGTTTTACTAATTAGTTAATTTTTATATTAATTAAACGAATAGATTATTAACAAATTTATATTTATTATATTATTATATTATATTATATATATATATATATATATATATATATATATATATATATATCTATTATTTTTTATTTTTTATTTTTTTAATAAGTTTATTAATTTTCTTAATAGTTTTCAAAGTCTTTTGGCATCATGGGTGGCCTAAATACGACTTGACATGAAACTCCCTCAAGATAAGATTCTTCAATTCGCCACTATTAAGCACATAGATTATGCTCTTAAATATAACTAGGCCATCTCCCATGAAGTGATACTCCTCATCCCTATCACATTTTGCTTGATGGTACAAAATCTACTTCAGTTGTTGGTACTTCTCATCATGTTTTCCTACATGTAATATATGCTGACATAAATATGTCCCATAAGGACTTGCAATTGAAGTATTATTCACCCACACTCCCCTATTGAGAGCATCCACAACCCAGTTCTCTTTGCCTTTGATGTACCTAATCTAAAAATCAAAGTCATTGAGAGTAGCGAAGCATTTAGCTTGATTTTCGTTCAAATTAGGTTCCTCAAAAAGGTACCTGAGTCCAATATGATCACTCATCAAAATGAATATCCTTCCAAGGAGATAATGTCTCCACATCTTCAGTGCATCAAAGACAATTGCCAACTCAATATCATGATTTGCATAACTATTCTCATGATCATTCAAATTTCGTGATTCAAAGAAAACCACCTTCCCTTCCTACATTAAGACTCCACCAAGTTCTTCCTTACAAGAATCTATACAAACCACAAACTCCTTATCTAGATTTGCAATCCTCAAAACCAACACATTGTTAAGCAACTGCTTCAACTAATCAAAACTAGTTACACACTCAACAATCCATTCGAACTTCTTCCCTTTCATGTGATGTGTAAGATACCCAACATGAGATAATTTCTTGATTAACCTTCTATAATAACCTTCTAGTCCCATGAATTATCTGACCTCATCCACATTCATTGAGGATGGCCAACCCATGACAACCTTAATCTTTTCCAGGTCCACTGGTATCCCCTCCTTGGAAACAACATGTCTCAAGGAATAAATCTGACTCTAAAAGGGGCTACATTTGCATACAACTTTTTCTCTCTCAACAATCCCAATAACACTACTAGGTACTATACATGCACCTTCTCATTCATTGAATATACTAGTTGTTGATAGTATTGGAAGGTGACAACAAGCATTAGAGGTTTCCCTGATGTGAAGTCCCAATTAAACCCCACACGATTTGGAGTAGGAGCACAAACCAAAATGTGGTTGGTTTCCAAATTGGAGGTCTCAAGGATATGCCTTAGTTGTGATAAGCACATAAAATGATATGTTCAAAGCTTTGGTAATATCAAGTGTATGAACTTTGTGAGATATCAAATTTAATGCATGAAACGTTCCATCACATCAAAGGTAATTAAGTGATGCCCTTAAAATAAAGTAATAGTACTATCTTAGAAGAGCCACACGAGCAGTACAAAATAATCGATAGTTAACTTGCAAAATAGTTGACAAGATAACAACGATCGTGAAAACATAAACAACATGCATTGAACAAGATACTTACTCAAGGAAACAAATTAGTTCATTATCATTAACGTAAATGAAGCAACATACATCACAAATATATAAAGAATAATCTTACTTCACCCACAACATATGTATGAAGGCGTGATGATTTTGAAATATTCTTATTATAGAGTGAAAGTTCCAAACATACAATTACATTGATAAGGCACTAGCCCTAATAATGGAAAGAGAGAGATAGAGAGCTATGAGGGAGCAAGGAAGGTAAGCATGAACCCATCCCCAATGTGCTTTGGGTAAAAAATAATTCAATTTTACATCAACTAAACGATGATTAGAGCCACGTCAATGAAACAAAAACATGCACACATTTATTTACTTATCACCCCACCCAAAACAACGTGAGAGAAAAGGAAAGTGACTTGACTATCCACAGGGTCTACAAGAGGAATCACACAAGTCCTTCATCAACGTTAGCTCAACTCGGCTAAGCTAGACTCAACGTCTCATTTTTTCATAGATTGTTAAAAAGATTCTTGATAGAAAGCTCTTTCCTTTCGATGTGATTCATGCATTACGTTAATTCTTTACCTGCAATATAAATTTGAAATGATTTTGAATGCAATATGATTGGACGAGAAAACATCATTGGCTTAAACTATTATATGGATAACATAAAAAGTCCTTCATGTAAAGGTTATACATGCTTTACGTATGTGATATGAATGTGTTGTGCTTCATCAACTTGAAGTATATAATTCATTTCAAATTATAACTACTTTAAATATATAGAAAGAATAATGGATAAGAACATCAATCTTCCTTGATCACTACCACTGAGTCAATGGCTCCTCGAATAAAAGTTCTTAAAGACACAGGAACATTAGTTACTGTCTTCCCTCCTTTCTCTGAAGTTATAAAAACCATAATTGAGAGGCATGCTTGCTTATTTCCTTAGTTGGGGAGGGTAATAACAACTTATGATAGTGAGTCCTCATTAGAGGTAGTCTCAAAGAGATATAGAATATCTTATTTCTTCATATCTAATTGAAATTACAGTGATTGAATTTCATGAATTGAATTTGGCTACAAAATTTTCTAAAGCCAATCAACCATTAAACTTCCAAATTTTGTTTACCTATAACTATGGCTCAGAGCTAATATATCAAAAAGGAAATAATAAGCTCCACAAAAATTTCATTTCATAAGTGTTCAAAACATTATGAAAATATCAATTTGCATGAACTTTGATAACAATTTTCCATAAGGTAGAAAATAACTCATTAGGAAAATATTTACCTAACATTAAAAAAAACCATCAAGAAAACACTAAAACTACATTTAAATACAAATTCTTAATTATAAATAACGTTTTCATTGATGTAGACCTTTAAATATAATGCATACATTTTATTGCATTGGGAAATTCCCAAACACAACCATACCACACAAGAAATCTGCATGTTAGAATGAGACATTAAAGGACCCTCTTTTGATTACCAAGAACTTACTATAGATTAATAAGCTAGTCACCTACCCACTAAGATAGTAGAATGACGATGGGAGAGATATAAACAAAAGAGAATCCCATTGTCATCCTATACAGTTTTCACTAACAATGGCTTCAACGCACCAACCCTAAGCCATCCACCGTCAAAATCGATCACTAGCTTTATGCCAAAAGAGGAAACGATAATGCATCCTCGAGCGAGGGTCCACAGGATGTCTCTCTTCCAATAGCATTAAGCAGACCACTCTCTCTCACCCTCTCAAAATAGCTGCGGAAAGCAAGTTAGATTCGGAGGGAAAGGACATGAGCTCCTGGAAATCTCGAAAATCCAGGACTGACCTTTATGATGCAGGAGAACATCATATAAAAGTTCCAAAAAGGTGATCTGCAATTACTTGACATATCATTCCAAGATTTATAGGAAACTAATACCATTCTAAGATCGACAGGAGCGAATATAAGATCGATAAGATTCAGTGCTGTGGTTTTCATTGTGCTGACAGTTTCAAAATATGATTTTATGGCTGTCGGCAATGTGAAATTAGTTGTCATCCCTTATTACAGATTTATTCCATTAACCGTCGTAATCCCAAAAGTCAAATGTATTGTTCTTAATTCATGCGAATCTGTTCATGAGTGCGTAGACTCTCTATATAAATGTCGAGACCTTCTCTAACGACTGTGTATCGAAAGAATCTTTTGTCTTCTTTGCTGGTATTAGCGTCGGCGGGGATCATGACAGGACGATATATTTGGCAAAACCCTACAAGAGATGATAAAGAGTTGGATTCTTTGTCAGAAACAAACAAAGATGTATTGTTTATTATTATATATACTCCTGTCTCCTCATGCGCTAGTTTGTTAAAATTTTCTTTTTTCATTGCATGACAATGTTATAGCATAGTATTCTCTGCCGCTATATGTTTTTGCTTCAGGGTTTCTACCGTCCAGACTAACTCTGTTGGAATATGATTCTTTACTGCTTTTTCTTGTGTTGGCCCCATAGATGTTTTGGCTCCTAATTGTTAGTCTCTTATGGTATTTGGTCTCTCATGTTGAAGTTACGTTCTGTTTCTCAGTATAGAAAGGAGGAGGTTACGGGGAGCTTTCTTCATTCCAACTGAAGGCCGTGTGAGGATGGTTCTTTTATCTTGTAATTTTCGAGGGTGTATCCATGGCAAGATAATGGTGTGCATGACACGGGAGTCGTATTGCCCCTACGTTGATTTTACTTGGAAAGAAGAGAGCTCTCAGAGTTAGTCATGACATTTCACATGTCTTCTCTGAATAGTTATAAATCGTTATGAAGAGAAAAATAATCTTCCCTCCATTAAAATGCTATGACCAAAATTATATGTAACGTCGAAACCCGAAACCAAAGTATACCGTAAAACACGATCTGCAAGGGCGCAGCCTTATCGCTTCTTTGTCCCCGATCGAATGCCGTTCGTTTCGTGACCCTCTTTAGCCGTCCATTTCCACCTCGCATTGACAACGGCTACATCATCGGTGATGCCCTCAACATCAACGGCTACATCATCGGTGATGCCCTCCCTTCGCAGTTAACAACGGCTACATCATCGGTGATGCCCTCCCTTCGCAGTTGAGAACGGCTACATCATCGGTGATGACTCAGGCACAATGAAATCTTCTAGCTGGAAGCTGCGCCTCCCGCAACCCTCCGTGTAAGGACCTGCGATCTTTAAACGCTCCGGCATGAAGTGCGACGAAGGAAACGTGAACAAACGGTTGAAGTGCGAGCTCTCTCTTGAGCGTGTGATGGTATTATGCGCATGATATAAGGAGTGGGCGAGCATATATATGCGTGGCAGACTTATGGAGGCCAACCTATGAACATGGGCAAAGCCGATTTGAAGTTTGGCAAGTTTGCGATTGAGTAGGGGCTTTGGGCGAGTCAGCTGGGCAACCAGACTTCGCCCTACACTTGGTATATATTGTGGAGCGTTGACTCTCATTTGGAAGCAACTCATTCACTCAAACATCTTTGCTCTATGAGGTAAAGGCGCAGGTCTAGGCGCAGTTCTAAGGAGGAGGCGCAGGTTTAGTAATGCGCCCATTCTTGGGCAGGGCTGCAGGGTGATAGCGCGGTTGTGGGTGAAGGTGCGGGCACGAGCGCCCGGCGGTTGAGTGAGGGCGTGCACGGGTGTGTGGCGCCCGACGGATGGTTGAGGCGTGCACGGGTGTGTGGCGCCCGATGGATGGTTGAGGCGTGCATGGGGTGTGGCGCCTGATTTGTGCGACGACTTGGCGCGGGTGTCTTGGCGACTCAGGTGAGCACCCGCCCGGTGTGCAAGTGTGCACGGTGATTTGGTGAAGTGTTGAGATTGTGAACGGAGGTGTGTCTCGGGCAGAGGTGCTCGTGTGTTGCAACTTGGAGGCACGCCCGATTTGGGCAAACAACACAATCGTGTGACAAGGTGAACGAAGCATTGGTGAATCGTGTGTGGAGGTGCTGACGAGCTAGGCAACCGAGTTTTTCCTTGGATTGTAAATTTGGCTAAGTATGAAACTTGGGGTTTCCAAGTATACTTGTAAAGCTTTGTAAATTGTTGTATAATATATTATTTAGGCAGACTCATTGTTTGTTAGAAGATTATATACTACGGAGCAATGGAACACATAAAATATTGCAGAAATATAAACACAGAAAATGCACAAAACAAGAGAGACACAGATATACGTGGTTCACCCAGTTTGGGCTACGTCCACCCCAAACAACCAGTCCTTTCTTTCTATTATCCAGCAAAATGAAGAGATACAACCTACAGCAAATCCGCTGTAATATCCTCTGTTTTCTCTCACAATCTCACCTCTCTGTTTCTCGCTCACAGTATACACATCTATCACATAGCCTCAAATACAATACACTCATACAAAGAGAGGGGTTGCCCTCTAGGGCAAAAAAACCCTAAACTAAACATAAGTTCTACCGTCAGATCATCCGCCTAATGAACGGCCCAAATTGACTAGAAATTACTATACTTTTACAAGGCAATTTTACAGCTGTTTTTAGCTTCGGGGGCGCTGCCCCCGAAACCCCCCGCCAGGGGGGGGATCCCAAAGGTCGCCCCCTGGACCCCCCCTGCAGCGAATATTTTACGAGCGGCGTTGCCACCCCCATTTCGAATTGGGGTCCTATGTGGCGAATTTCGAATTGGGGTCCTATGTGGCAATACCTTTGAATATAGAAGATAATCAGGCTCCACACCCAACATTGTTCAAGGAGTTGCCCCTCCCTTTATACTGTGCAATTGTGTTCTTCATTTATAATTGTTGTTGATATTGAATGTGTATGGGTGTTCATAGGTATAAAGGATAACGTAATAATACTAAGTAGGAGTAAGTGGTTAGGCGTAGTCCACGAACATAAGTAATTGTGAAAATAAAGTGTTCGGTGGTGCCGCACCTCACTAAGAGCGGTTGAAAGACTACCACCGGCTTGGGGGCATGACAGGTGGTATCAGAGCTCGGTTAGAGCTGGTGAGCAGGGTTGCTCATGACGAAGTGCAGGTGTGGATACACTTGGAAGCTCGTGACAGTGAAGCAGGTACTTGCAGGTGAAGGAAGTTGTTTCACACACAAGTGAAACAAGGGCTGGTTCAGGTTGCAGGCATTTTTGAGAAGTTGTTGGATGGTCGAAACTAGATTGCAAAAGAGAAAGAAGCTGTTAGCAATGGAAGCTGAATCTTAGGCTAGGTCTTGTCACGGTATGAAGGATGCTACTATGGCACTTATGGAAAAAGTGTTGGAGAAGATGGAGGATATGGAATCTTTCTGGAATAAGAAGATGGACTTGTTTGATATGGAGCAAGAGGCCAATTCGAAGATGAAGGAAGAGCTCGATGAACTCCTGACTCAACACGAGTACACTAATCTTATCTGTACACAACTTGAAGTAAGGGTCAAGGAGGTTGAAGAGGCAAGAGACCAAGGTCTTGCAGAGATTGTGGGCTTGCGAAAATCTCTTGACGAAGCTAGAGATGAGATCGCGGTGTTGAAGAAGGTTGTGAGGCATAACTCAGGTGGAGGAGTGCCTCATGTGAAAGCCAAGGAACTGGAATCTTATGATGGTACAAGGAGTGCAAAGACTCTTGGCAACTTTCTATGGGACATGGAGCAGTACTTGGAACAATTGGGTCTATCTAATGATGAGACGAAGGTCAAGGTCGCTGCTCAGTTCTTGACAAAAGATGCTAAGATGTGCTGGCGAAGGAAGATGGATCAGATTGCCAATGGCAGTGTTGGTGACATTACTTCTTGGGATAAGATGAAGAAAGCTTTGTAGACCCATTTCAGTCCTCAGGATGAAATGTGGGAAGCAAGGATGAAAATTAAGTTCATAAAGCAGACAGGGAACCTTCAGACATATCAGCGGGAGTTTGCAAGTGCAGTTCTGGAACTTCCTGACATTGCGGAGAGGGACAAGGTGTTCAATTTCATTGTTGGGTTGAAGCCTTGGGCATGCAATGAAGTGAAGAGGCAGAGGATTAGAACACTTGAGGAAGATTTTGCTGCTGTGGATAGGTTGGTGGAGCATTATGATGAGACTTCTGATGATAGATAGAAGAAGTCTGATAAGCCGAAAGAGAAGAAGAAGGATAATGCTTCAAAATCGGATGATAATTCGAAGACGAAGAAAGCCTTGAAGTGTTGGATATGTACTGGACCACATACGGTGAAGAGTTGTCCTTCAAGACCGAAAGTGGCTATGATTGCACAATCTAATACAAAGAATGAAGAAGCTTTTGTGGGCATGATGCAGATAATTGGTGCTGATGCCACAGAGGTGGTCTTTCGGAGGGATCCTAAGAGGAACAGTGTGGAGTATGCTCGGATGAAGGTTGGAGGTGTTGATATACTCACTATGGTGGATAGTGGGGATTCTCACAACTTCATGGGTGAAGATACTGCAAGAAGAATTGGGCTGAAATTTGTACAGGTGAAGGCACATATGAAGACAGTCAATTCTCCTCCTGATAATGTTCTTGGTGTAGCTGAAAAAGTGGACACAACACTAGGTGAGTGGACAGGGAAGGTCGACTTTACTATTGTGGGGATTGATGACTATGAGGATATGCTAGGTATGGAATTCATGAAACAATTTGATGTTATGATTGCTCCACATTTGAGGAAGCTGTACATTTATGATGGAAGGGAAGATGTATCCGTTGGTGTACCAACCATTGGAGTGACAAGGCCTGATTGTAAGTTAGCAGTGATGCAAATGGAGGACGAGAAGCGGATGGAGGATATGAGTAAGCAGTTGTCCTCGGTTGAGACAAAGCTTACCGAGCAGTCGTTGGTCATCAAGACTCTTTCAGATAATATCTTGGATTTGTCAAGAAGACTAGAAGTGGTCGAGGATGATGATGATGATGATGATGATGAGGCATATGTGAGGCTGAATGTCCGGGGGGAGGATCGAGTCACTTATCTAGAGAGGATGGAGATAGAAGATCCTGACAGATGGATTGAGATGATTAGTGAGGGTGAACCTTTAGGCTCTACTCCCTCCACATATTCTTAGATGACAAAGAAGATGGGGCTCATTGTTAGTTGCTCATGGCTGTGAGTCCTTAAAACAGGTTGAGCAGGTATGGTCGATGATGCAGGGATGGCTTGGCATCAAGCATCATGACATGTTGCAGATGGGATGGAGTTTCCATGGACCTAAACATGGTGGTGAGATTCTTGGTGAGTCCGAGATGTGGCAGAATCCGAGATAGACTGGTGAAGGCATAAGGATGTTCACTCTCATGGCTTGAGCATGACAGTTGGATTAGCTACCCAACTAGTTTAGACATGGGGTCCGGAAGTGCACAGAGAGATGTTGGCATCAGGAAGACAAGGACGACAGTTCACAGGATGAGGACGACACATGGTGGAGATAGAGTTCTACATATGTTGCAGGGATGTTTGCGGTATGTGGAGGAGATGACATCATGTGCCAAGGATGAGACAGACATGGATGATGATCTTGGTGGATGGCTACCAGGATGGCATGTTGTTGAGGACGACAATGACTTCAGGTGGAGGAGGATGTAAGGTGCTGCGATCCTTAAACGCTCGGCATGAAGTGCGATGAAGGAAACTTGAACAAATGGTTGAAGTGCGAGCTCCCTCTTAAGCATGCAATGGTATTATGCACATGATATAAGGAGTGGGCGAGCATATATATGCGTGGTAGACTTATGGAGGCCGACCTATGAACATGGGCAAAGCCGACTTGAAGTTTGGCAAGTTTGCGATGGAGTAGGGGCTTTGGGCGAGTCAGCTGGGCAGCCAGACTTCGCCCTACACTTGGTATATATTGTGGAGCGTTGACTCTCATTTGGAAGCAACTCATTCGCTCAAACATCTTCGCTCTATGAGGTAAAGCTGTAGGTCTAGGCGTAGTTCTAAGGAGGAGGCACAGGTTTAGTAATGCGCCCATTCTTGGGCAAGGCTGCACCGTGATAGCGCAGTTGTGGGTGAAGGTGCGGGCAGGAGCGCCCGGTGGTTGGGTGAGGGCATGCACGGGTGTGTGGTGCTTGATGGATGGTTGAGGAATGCACGGGTGTGTGGCGCCTGGTTTGTGTGACGACTTGGCATGGGTGTCTTAGCGACTCGGGTGAGCGCCCGCCCGACGTGCAAGTGTGCACGGTGACTTGGTGAAGCATTGAGATTGTGAACGGAGGTGTGTCTCGGGCAGAGGCACCCATGTGTGGCGACTTGGAGACGTGCCCGAGTTGGGAAAACAACACGATCGTGCGACAAGGTGAACGAAGCGTTGGTCAGTCGTGCAGCGACCGTGTGGAGGTGTCGACGAGCTAGGTAACCGAGTTTTGCCTTGGATTGTAAATTTGGCTAAGTATGAAACTTGGGGTTTCCAGGTATACTTGTAAAGCTTTGTAAATTGTTGTATAATATATTATTTGGGCAGACTCAGTGTTCAGGCAGTTGCCCCTCCCTTTATACTGTGCAATTGTGTTCTTCATTTATAATTGTTGTTAATAATGAATGTGTATGGGTGTTCATTGGTATAAAGGATAACATAATAATACTTGGTTGCAAAACACAAACTAAGTAGGAGTAAGGGGTTACGCGTAGTCCACGAACATAAGTATTGGTGAAAAGAAAGTGTTCGGTGGTGCCGCACCTCGCTAAGAGCGGTTGAAAGACTACTGCCGGCTTGGGGGCGTGACAGGTGGTATCACAGCTCGGTTGGAGCTGGTGAGCAGGGTTGCTTGTGACGAAGTGCAGGTGTGGATACACTTGGAAGTTGGTGACAGTGAAGCAGGTACTTGCAGGTGAAGGAAGTTGTTTCACACACAAGTGAAACAAGGGCTGGTTTAGGTTGCAGGCATCTTGGTGAAGCTATTGGATGGTCGAAACTAGATTGCAAAAGAGAAAGAAGCTGTTAGCAATGGTAGTTGAATCTCAGGCTGTGTCTAGTCACGGTACGAAGGATGCTACTATGGCACTTATGGAAAAAGTTTTGGAGAAGATGGAGGATATGGAAGCTTTCTGGAAATAAGAAGATGGACTTGTTCGATAAGGAGCAAGAGGCCAATTCGAAGATGAAGGAAGAGATCGATGAACTCCAGACTCAACATGAGTACATTGATCTTATGTGTACACAACTTGAAGTAAGGGTGAAGGAGGTTGAAGAGGCAAGAGACCAAGCTCTTGCAGAGATCGTGGGCTTGCGAAAATCTCTTGACGAAGCCAGAGATGAGATCGCGGTGTTGAAGAAGGTCGTGAGGCATAACTCAGGTGGAGGATTGCCTCACGTGAAAGCCAAGGAACCGAAATCTTACGATGGTACAAGGAGTGCAAAGACTCTTGGCAACTTTCTATGGGACATGGAGTAGTACTTGGAACGATTGGGTCTATCTGATGATGAGACGAAGGTCAAGGTAGCTGCTCAGTTCTTGACAAAGGATGCTAAGATGTGGTGGCGAAGGAGGATGGATCAGATTGCCAATGGCAGTGCTGGTGACATTACTTCGTGGGATAAGATGAAGAAAGCTTTGCAGACCCATTTCAGTCCTCAAGATGAAATGTGGGAAGTAAGGATGAAAATTAAGTTCATAAAGCAGACAAGGAACCTTCAGACATATCAGCGGGAGTTTACAATTGCAGTTCTGGAACTTCCTGACATGGCAGAGAGGGATAAGGTGTTTAATTTCATTATTGGGTTGAAGCCTTGGGCACACAATGAAGTGAACAGGCAGAGGATTAGAACACTTGAGGAAGCTTTTGCTGCTGTGGATAGGTTGGTGGAGCATTATGATGAGACTTCCGATGATAGAAAGAAGAATTCCGATAAGCCAGAAGAAGAACGATGATGCTTTGAAATCGGATGATAATTCAAAGATGAAGAAATCCTTGAAGTGTTGGATATGTGCTGGACCACATACAGTGAAGAGTTGTCCTTCTAGACCGAAAGTGGCTACAATTCCACAGTCTAATACAAAGAATGAAGAAGCTTTTGTGGGGATGATGCAGATACTTGGTATCCTGACAGGAACAGTTTGGAGTATGTTTGGATGAAAGTTGGAGGTGCTGATATACTCACTATGGTGGATAGTGGGGCTTCTCACAACTTCATGGGCGAAGATACTGCGAGAAGAATTGGGCTGAAATTTGTACTGGTGAAGGCACAGATAAAGACAGTCAATTCTCCTCCTGATAATGTTCTTGGTGTAGCTGAAAAAGTGGACACAACACTAGGTGAGTGGACAGGGAAGGTTGACTTCACTATAGTGTGGATCGATGACTATGATGCTATGATAGGAATGGAATTCATGAAACAATTTGATGCTATGATTGTTCCACATTTGAGGAAGCTGTACATTTACGATGGGAGGGAATATGTACTCATTGTTGTACCAACCATTGGAGTGACAAAGCCTGATTGTAAGTTGGCAGTGACACAAATGGAGGATGAGAAGCGGATGGAAGATATGAGTAAGCGGTTGTCCTCGGTTGAGACAAAGCTTACCGAGCAGTCGTTGGTCATCGAGACTCTTTCAGATAATATCTTGGATTTGTCATGAAGGCTAGAAGTGGTCGAGAATGATGATGATGATGATGATGATGAGGCATATGTGAGGCCAAATGTCCCGGGGGAGGATCGGGTCACTTATCTACAGAGGGTGGAGATAGAAGATCCTGACAGATGGATTTAGATGATTAGTGAGGGTGAGCCTTCAGGCTCTACTCCCTCCACATATTCTTAGATGACAAAGAAGTTGGGGCTCATTGTTAGCTGCTCATGGCAGTGAGTCCTTAAAATAGGTTGAGCAGGTATGGCAAATGATGCAGGGATGGCTTGGCATCAAGCATCATGACATGTTGCAGATGTGATGGAGTTTCCATGGACCTGAACATGGTTGTGAGATTCTTGGTGAGTCTGAGATGTGGCAGAATCCAAAATAGACTGGTGAAGGCATAACGATGTTCACTCTCATGGCTTGAACGTGATAATTGGATTAGCTACCCAACTAGTTCAGACATGGGGTCCGGAAGTGCACAGAGAGATGTTGGCATCAGGTAGACAAGAAGGACAATTCACAAGATGAGGACGACACATGGTGGAGATGGAGTTCTACATATGTTGCAGGGATGTTTGCCGTATGTGGAGGAGATGACATCATGGGCCAAGGATGAGACATACATGGATGATGATATTTGTGGATGGCTACCAGAATGGCATGTTGTTGAGGACAACAACGACTTCAGGTGGAGGAGGATGTAAGGACCTACGATCCTTAAACGCTCCGGCATGAAGTGTGACGAAGGAAACTTGAACAAATGGTTGAAGTGCGATCTCTCTCTTGAGCATGCGATGGTATTATGTGCATGATATAAGGATTCGACAAGCATATATATGCATTAGATACTTACGGAGGCCGACCTATGAACATGGGAAAAGCCGACTTGAAGTTTGGCAAGTTTGCGATGGAGTAGGGGCTTTGGGCAAGTCGGCTGGGCAGCCAGACTTCGCCCTACACTTGGTATATATTGTGGAGCGTTGACTGTAATTTTGAAGCAACTCATTCGATCAAGCATCTTCACTCTATGAGGTAAAGGCACGGGTCTAGGCGCAGTTCTAAGGAGGAGGCGCAGGTTTAGTAATGTGCCCATTCTTGGGCAGGGCTGCACAGTGATAGCACGGTTGTGGGTGAAGGTGCGGGCAGGAGCGCCCGACGGTTGTGTGAGGGTGTGCATGGGTGTGTGGCGCCCGACGGATGGTTGAGGCATGCACGAGTGTGTGGCACCCATTTTGTGTGACAACTTGGCGCGGGTGTCTTGGCGACTCGGGTGAGCACCCGCCCAGCGTCCAAGTGTGCACGGTGACTTGGTGAAGTGTTGAGATTGTGAACGGAGGTGTGTCTCGGGCAGAGGCGCCCATGTGTGGCGACTTGGAGGCGCGCCCAAGTTGGGCAAACAACACAATCATGCGACAAGGTGAATGAAGCGTTGGTGAGTCATGCAGCGACCGTGTGGAGGTGCCGACGAGCTAGGCAACCGAGTTTTGCCTTGGATTGTAAATTTGGCTAAGTATGAAACTTGGGATTTCCAAGTACACTTGTAAAGCTTTGTAAATTGTTGTATAATATATTATTTGGGCAGTCTCATTTTTCAGGGAGTTGCTCCTCCCTTTATACTGTGCAATTGTGTTCTTCATTTATAATTGTTGTTGATAATGAATGTGTATGGGTGTTCATTGGTATAAACGATAACATAATAATACTTGGTTGTGAAACACAAACTAAGTAGGAGTAAGTGGTTAGGCGTAGTCCACAAACATAAGTATTGGTGAAAAGAAAGTGTTCAGTGGTGCCGCACCTCGCTAAGAGCGGTTGAAAGACTACCGCCGGTTTGGGGGCGTGACACTCTGCCTCTTGTAAGGGGAATCATGTTGTGTTTCTTTCCATCTGGAAATACAACCGCTTCGAATGTCGTCTCACATGACCCTTGGCATGCTGCCCTTTGCGTCAAGAACCAAAAATTCACTACCCTCAAAAGCCACATAAACAAGGCCATCATTCAAGCATGCGGTATTAAAGGCAATCTAGTGGCTGTTAACATTCATTCTCACTGACCCCATCATACTAGTGATCGAATATGCCTTGGAACAATCAAACTTAAAAGTGCACATTTACAAATTTGATGGCTTCATGACTTCCTTCCCTTTAAATTTTTTTTTTAGAGTTTTGAGGGTGAGAAAGTTTGAATTAAAATTAGAATGGAAAACAGATTGAACTACATTTCTAAAATATTTAATCTTTTAAAATTTTGAAATTTTTTAATAAAAGGTGATTATAGTTAAAACTATATATTTTTGTTAATAGTATTAATTTTTCAAATAAAAAATTTTAAAATATATAATCCAGTCAATAGCAATTATATATATAGATATATATTTAAAACATATACTCTAGTCAGTAGCAATTATTAACTATTTTTGTATAAAAATCAAGTCAATGCAGATCATTACAATATAATTATGGCTATATTATATTAGTGACAAAATATGCAATCAAATAACAATAAAAATTGTAAGTTTACATATTTGATGGCTTTATTCCTTTTTTTATATATATTTTTATAATTTTGAGTATAAGGATTATATTTGAATTAAAATAAAATTTTTATTAATTATAGATTTTTTTAGTGACAGAATATGTATTGAAATAATAAAAGGGATGGTAAGTTTACATATTTGATGGCCTTACTTTTTCTTTTTCGTTATATTTTATGATCCTAAGTATAGGGGTTATGTTTGAACTAAAATTAAAATTAAAATTTTATTAATTATAGATTTTTTTAAAATATCTTTTATTTATACTATGTATTTTATAAAATGTTAGATTTTTTAAATAAAATTAATTATAAAATTAAAAAAAAAAATTTAATAAAATAAATACTAAAATTATAGCTTTTAATACTTTTATTAAAATTTTCTATAATTTTCATTAGGTTATATATGTTAATTAATTTTAAAAAAATGTTAAAGTGGCATATGCATTTTTTTGTAGGGGGATTCTCTTTTTTATTAAAATTTTAAAAATAATGATAGAAATTGATTTATTATTTTTTTGAGAGAGTGTATATATCTATATATATATACAAAGAAAGATCATCATATATATATATATACAAAGAAAGATCATCTTTAGAGTATCATTTTTGAGAGAGAGTATATATATATATAGAGAGAAAGAAAGATCATGTTTAGTAGACATGCAATTATCACCAATCTACTTTGAGTGAACAGTAAACCAATCTAAATCAACTAGATTATAAGCCCTCGATCATATAATAATATGCAATGGAACAATAAAACTCTTTTAAAAGAAATGCACATCATTTTAAAATGCACATCTACATTTTTTTTTATGGCTACTTGTCTTCCCCTTCTATTTTTATGGATTTGAACATAATTCAAAACCAACTTCCATTAGATATAAGGAAAAATATAAAGGCTGCCTATTAAACATAATAAATATGTATTTTTTTTAATTTTAAAATATTGATGGAGGTAATTGTATCTGAACTTATATGCTTTAATTTTATTAAATTTTCTTAATAATTTCCATCATGTTATATATTTTTATTTAATTTCAGAAAATAAGTTAATAAATATACATTTATTTATAGACTAAATTCATTTATCATTACTATTTCAGAAAATATGGTAAATGTTGGTTCGTTATTCTCTTCATGAGGCCCATCAATATATAAAGAGAGAGCACTTGTATGAGAGTTAGGCTTGTTCACATGCATCCATCACCAACCTATTTTTGGTTAAAAATAATCCAAACCAAATCAATTAGAATATGATTAAAGTCACATCATAATAAGGATAAAATATGAAAAAGCAAAATACATATTTACACATTTCATGGCTCCATGCCTTCCTTTATATTCCATTTGTATGGTTTTCAGCATAATTACCAAGTTTAAATTAGAATTCAAATTCAAATTCCTTTACATATGCAACAAAATTTGAAATATACCTCTTGCTAATATGTATTTTTTATTTATTTTTAAATATATTGTATGGTAATTAATTGCACTTTTAACAATTTTAGTAACTTTTGATACATTTTTCATAATGTTATGTATACTTGTTTAATTTAAAATTAGGATAGTAAATAAATTGCATTATAAGAGAACACATAGAGAGAGGATATGGGTAGGTGGAGATGCAACCATCACCAATGTGTTTTGGGTCAAAAATAAGGTTTCATATTTTCCAAATACAGTAAAAGGATTCCCCATGTAAAATTATTCACTTTTAATGTGTTTCATCTATTACATTGATGTTTGAAATCAAAATTACAGTTGAAATGTTTTTGCATGAAATAAAATTGAAAGAGAATATGAGATTAACTTAGCCTATTTTTTTAATAGCATAAAAAGTCCTTCATGTTCAGGTCCTACTTAGACAATCTATATTCCCTCTCTACTACCATCTAATTAATGGATCCTTGAATATAATTTATTAAATTTAAGATAATTGCAGTTACTATCTTCCCTCAATATCAAAAAATCACAAAAACCATAGTTGGGAGACATGCTTGCTTATTACTTTGCTGGCTAGCCAGGGTAATAACAACTTCTCAACCACGCCCAATTTGGAACAAGGGATAAATAAAGTGAATAATGTTTGGGTAGGTTAAATAAGTTGAGAGAACTAAATATTAAAATTCAATATTGTTAGAAATATTTATACATCGAACCATGTCTCATGATAGGAAAACAATCTTGGACTTATAGGAAAACAATCTTGGGCTTGTAGATGATTGGTTGAGGGAATATCTCAACTATACTCCAATATATGAGGTTAACTAGTCGGATATAATCTCTCAACAAACTAGTCCTCAAAATCCTCTTAAGTAATAGGAACAAAGTCCTTCTAGGATTAATAAGGACACCAAAGACAAGTAGGAGTTATGTTCTCTAGCACTCTCCCTTAACAACTAGTTGTCTTAATCTCAATAGGAAAATTTTATATATGGTTCAACCTACTATTTACAACCATTATTAAAAGATTTTGATGTCCATATAAAGGAATAACCATACAGAGGAATGCATATGTATGTAACTCCTACAATAGTTGGTCAAATATCATGTCATTCATGTACATGGTTTGTTCAGGAATAATATATGCATCCCTGTATCTTCAATTACCCCTGCACCATCATCATCTTGTGTTTCCTTGAATAACCTGTAACCATGTCGTGTTTTCTGTTGGCTTACCCTCAACTATGCTCTAGCTTTTTCAGGTTAACCCTCATCCATGCTATGGGTTTTTTCATTTGACCCTCAACCATGTTATGGTAATCCCTCTCCACTTCCCTCTTACAAATGTTTTTTTTCCTAACACAATCCTACACAACAAAGTTCTTTTTGGCTTTCAAAAAGCTTTCACTTACAAGTTGGCTTAAATATTATCACAAACTTTATGAGGCTACACATGCCTTATTAGGTTTATATCACAACTAACTCAGATACATACTATTAAAATAATTTAAAGGACTACAACAACACATTGTAACCTTGCTTACAAATACAACTGTGACACACACTACAATCTGATCATAGGTATGTTATTATTCGATCCACCACACACTCTTTTCCACCATCTCTACTCCTATCATCATTCTCGCCACATGAATTATTTTCTTTAGTCTTTTTAATTCCTTTATAGTATCAGGTAGTCAAACTTGTCTATTGTTGGAATGGGTAGTTTCAACACAGACTCAAACTCATGACAATATTTTTCTAGATTAGATATCACTAGATTATTTAAACCAAATTTACATCAATAATTGTATGTACAATAATGGTGATGGGATGTACTATTAAGGAACTCCATGAATTAAATGTCCCTAGTTCGAAAATTCATGGAAAAAAATCCATCCATGTTAAAGGCTGGTGTGTCACAGCCTAGGTGTGATCCCCATGTGGTTTTGATAGATTAGATGCCCATGGGTTGTGGTTTTTGAATCCAAAGGTTAAGTGTGCAGTCATCTCAGTATTCACACACTTAGCAAATAAAAAAAAATTACCTAAATGACACGACAATTTTTAAAGGATTGAATATAATTGGAAATTTGAAGACACACTTATTTGTATTCACATCAAATATTATTATTCTCATTGGTGTCAATTTTTCCCTCTTGTACATCATTCTAATAAGCTCTTTGTACTCATCATCATCCTTCATGCTCTAATTTACCCATGATTTTCCTCTTTGTGTTTCTAAAGAAAAACAATATTTGACATTCCACAAGGTTTGAAGTGGATTTGAAACTATCCAAAATAAGATTAAATAAATATATCTAAATTTTATTTTAATGGCTCTAACCTTTCTTCTCCATTCAAAAAATGTATTAACTCCACTAAAAAGGAGCATGCATTCATAACTGATGACATATGGAAATATGCAAGTGACCTACAACTTTGCTAGTGTGTTGTTGGTATGTTGATCCAGTGAGGATTGATTAGATTTCCTATGGAAAAAGACCACATACAAATAGGCTTCGATTTTTCCTTTTCCATCTAAATTTCTAGAAGGAACATGCAATGTGGCAACTAATACATACAAAATATCCTTGGCTAGCTATTTCCACCCTGCTCAAAATCTAGTGTTTCTACCAAATGAGTTAAAAAAATAAATAGGTTTTAATCCACAATGGTTCTTTTCTTTTTTTTCATAGCATGGTTGATGTCCATTGGTATCTAATTCTAATTCTTTGGCACTATTATTCTCCACAAGTCCCACATTAGAAATTATAGAAAATTCTTAGCAACATTTTTTCTTCATAGTTTTCTTTCTAGTTGTCAACACAATGGGAGTCCATCCATTCCTGGAATCTGCAAATCTTGATAAGTCCTATGCATGTTGATAATTTACAATGGATAGTTCATCCCTTCTTACAATAGTAAACAAAACAACTTCTCACACTAATTATTAGATAAACCTTCAAGGGTAGTGGTTCCATCAATTGCGATCTTCCTCTAGCAATGAAAATCATGACATTCAAAAAAGAATAATCGAAAACTTTTTTCATAGCAAAAACATGATTTCTATAGATTTCATGGCTAAATAAACTCACAATAAAAAACACACACTACACTACTCTCATTGACCTTGGACCCTCCTTTGAGGGAGTAGGCCCAAAGTAGCTCTCATACCAAAATAAGTTGAGCGTACTCTACATTAAAATGAATAATGTTACAAACATTAACACATCAAACTATGTCTCAAGATAGGAAAACTCTCCTAGACATGAAATTAATTGGTTGAGGAAATATCTCTACCAAACTCCAATCTAGAAGGCTAGCTAGTTGGAGAGAATCTCTCAACCAAATATGTCTCAACAATTTCCTAATTGATATGAGCAAACTCCTTCTAGAATTAATGAATGCACGAAACAAAAGTAGGAGTCATATTCTCTAACAAGGTTATGATAGTTAATATTCACTCGAGGTAGACTCATAGAGATATAGAATATTTCTTTCATGATATCCAATTAAAATTACAGATTGAACTTCACATATTTTATTTGGTAAGATATTTTGCCAAATCCAACATATCATTGAATTTTGAAATTTTTTTTACCTATATGACCAAACTTATTAACTATGGATTGGAGTCGTTGTATGGAAACGAAATAAAGAGCTCCATAGAAATCTCATTTAATGGGTGTTCAAAACATTATAAATATAGAAATTTACTTATATCTGAATCTATAGATACATGAAATTGAATAATAATTTTCAAATAGAAATAAAAGTTGTTAACTAAAGACTACATCTAAATGCAGCAATTATGAACAAGTTTCTAGTTGTTATTTTGATGTAAATCAAAATTTTAATATGATGCATAATAACCCATTATAAAAATATTAAGATAAATAAATGTAAATATATATATATGAAATGGAAAAAAACTCTACATCTAAATGCAAGCTCTTGATTATGAATTAAAAATAAATTTATATATATATATATATATATATATATATGAAAAAAAGCTGCATCTAAATACAAACTCTTAATTATAAATTAGAAATAATTTTTTCAATAAGTAAACCTAATTTTAAATAGAACATAATGGTTAATTTTAAATACAACACCTAACCATTATGTTGGGAAATTCCAAAACATCACAATAACACACAAGGAGCCCATATGTTAGAATTAGGCAATAAAGGATTCCCTTTTGATTACCAAGAACCTAAGTAAATTAATAAAATAGTCACAATGAAATGAAGAGAATGTTTGAGTTAATGCTTACATTCCATATATAAGAAGTTGGTTTGTGATTGTTGAGAAATTCTCTCAACCTCTCTATCTAATTTAGGAATAAGTTGGATCTCAGAAACACTATTTAAAAGAGTAATCTGAATGTAATCGTGTGTGAGTGTGTTTACACATACACCATTTGTGCTTAATATGATTGTGTTTCTGTAATTGTGTATGATTTAACAATTTCTATCTTGGTATCAAAGCTTGAAGTCTTCCATTTTACCCAGGCAATCCTGCGTGGGCGCCTTCTGTTCCCAAGTGATCAGTGGTTCTCGATATCTCACTCCGCTAAGGACTTGATAAGCCAGATGCTTGGAAAAGACGTCACCAAGAGATTCAGCGCACAGCAAGTCCTACAACATCGATGGATCTGTACTCATGCGTGAAACTAATCCTGCCTTTGATGACGGGTGTACATTGTGCCTCATCGTCATCTTCATCATTATCGTGACCGAGTATAGTAAGACTGGTTATTTTAGTTTGTATACATGTTTACATACTCAGACATTAATAATACAGTAGAGAAATATAAACATAGATTTTGACGGGCGCCGCCGGTTCTGAGTGTTATAATTTTAGATTCTGCCAGCCCAAGGAAATAGCAGTGAAGAAGTTGTCTGTAAGATCTGGACAGGGAAAATCGAGAGTTTATGAATGAAGTGAAGCTTGTAGCCAATGTTCAACACCAAATGCCCAATTATAATTGAACCAGATCGAAAGGCAATCAGCGATTATTGGTGTAAGAAATTGAGGTGAGGAACGCACAGTTTTTTCCCAAGCCTGTAAGATCATTTTTTGTTCCTCAAACAGGATTTTTCTCGCCATTTTAGAAAAGGTATTTTATTTTGTCTTCTCTTTTATCATGGAGTTTATGGTGTTAGACAAATTCAGTGGTTTGAATTTTCCCTCGTGGAAAGTAAAAATACAACTGCAATTAATGAATAAAAACTTGTGGGGAATAGTGAATGGTTCAGAAGCAGCACCTACAGATGCCAAAGAGTTACTTGAATGGAAAAATAGAGATGACAAAGCTAAGTCTATTATTGGACTTGCTCTTTCTGATTCGCAATTACATCATGTAGATCTTACT
Organism: Pinus tabuliformis; assembly: GCA_031772625.1. Classification (NCBI taxonomy): domain Eukaryota; kingdom Viridiplantae; phylum Streptophyta; class Pinopsida; order Pinales; family Pinaceae; genus Pinus; species Pinus tabuliformis. The sequence continues at coordinate 776,503,633 of CM062812.1, read as the reverse complement.
AAAACATCAAAGGAATTATGGGAAAATTTGGCTCAATTGTTTGGTGTAAAATCTACAAATGTAAAATTTTCCATAAAGCTGCAATTATTTAGTCTGAAAATGAATGAGGAGACATCTATGTCCAGTCATATAAATAATTTAATGTCTCTTTTAAGACAATTAAGTGAAGCTGGGACTAAGGTGGAGGATGAAGATGTTAAAGCTATATTATTAAATAGTCTTCCTTCAAGTTATAGTAATGTTGTTTTCACTTTGAGTCAAATGTCTACACAAACATTACAAGAGACAATTGCAGCACCTCTGGGGGAGGAAAAGCGACTGAAACCAGAGGATGCGGGAGAGAACTCTCATGTAGAAAATGCCTTGTGGAAAAAGTCAAGGATGAGAAAGAAAAATGCAAAGAAAGGTGACATTGAATGCTACTATTGCAGGAAAATTGGGCATACAGCGTGGAATTGCAGAAGTCATGCTAGTGATGTGTTAAAAGGGAAAGAATCAGCAAATATAACCACAGATGAATACCAATTGAATTCCGATGATGAATTCAATGAAGAGAGTGAACCTATTAAACTCTTTTAAAAATAACCAGCAATTCCACTATGCGTCTAATGCTAGTACTTAAAGATCAAGTAGCAGTAAGGCTCAATATGGATGGTTGTCCAGATAGTATGGCAGTTGCGGATCTAAGGAAGGATCCCTCATTAGTGGTAGATATGGAAGTGGTTTCCTAATGAGGTTATGCGACAGATTGAGATGTTGTCCAGTAATTGACTTCGGGAGGTCATTGATTCGGGAGTTGAGGAACGGAAGTCGGGAATCCAACTTGCCAACTACACCTTTCCGAGGGTTATGAGGCAACTTGATGGAGCATCTACTGATAAGCTTGATTATTTTGTTATTTTCATGTAATGTAATCATTAAGCGGCGATGTTGGAGTTAATGCTTACATTCCATATTTAAGAAGTTGGTTTGTGATGGTTGAGAAATTCTCTCAACCTCTCTATCTAATTTACGAATAAGTTGGATCTCAAAAACTCTATTTAAAAGAGTAATCTGAATGTAATCGTGTGTAAGTGTGTTTACACATACACCATTTGTGCTTAACATGATTGTGTTTCTGTAATTATGTATGATTTAATAATTTTTATCCGAGAACTACAAGGCCCCACCACTCACATTACCCACTAGGATAATGGAAACAATGTGGAGGAAAAAAACCATGGTTATTTCTATAAAGTTCTTACTAAGAACGGATTCAACACCCCAACCCTAAATCATCCACCCTCAAAATCGATAACTAGCTTTAGGCCAAAAGAAGAGACAATAATGCCTTCTCGAACGAGGATCCAAGGGATGCCTCTTTTCCAATTGTCTTGAGCAGACCATCCTCTCTTAGCCCGGAAAAGAAACGTGGATACAGAGAGAAAGGACAAGAGTTCGTGGAAATCTCTAAAATCCAACCGTCACCGTTTACGATGGAGGAGAATATTATATGAAAGTTCGAAAAAGGTGATTTGGAATTACCTGTCATATCATTTGAAGATCGATAAGGACGAATTGATACACTTCGGTAGGATGAATAAAATGGAAGAGAATCGGATGTAAAAGTTCAAAAAGGTGAGTTGTATTATTTGTCCGATCATTCTACAATCTATAAGAAAGTAATAATTGATAGACAAGTAATAATTCTTAGATTTCTCTAGAATGAGTAAGATGGAGGTTAGATGTAATTATTTGGCATATCTTTTTATATCTGTAGGAAAGTAATAAATCATTGATAGAATTCCCTAGAATGTGTAAAATAGAGGAGAATAAGGTGTTGAAAAAGAGTAATAAATAATTGATAGAATTCGCAAGTATGAGCATAATCGAGGGAGAATAAGGTGTTTGGAAAAAATTAAAAAAGGTGTCGTATTTATTTGACAAATAATAAAAATGTAATTTCCTTGTAATATCAATTACAAAAGGAATATTAGTGAATGAATGTAAAAATATAAGTTTAAGAAAAAAAATTATTGATTTATATTGTTTTGGAGTAAGTTAAATATTAGAATAAAGTGTTGAAAAAAATAAAAAAATTGTTGTATTTATTTGACAAATAAGAAAAATGTAATGTCATTGTAATATCAATTAAAAAAGGAATATTAGTGAGAGAATACAGAAATATAAGTTTAAGAAAAGAAATTATTGATTTATATTGTTTTTGAGTATATTAAATTTTAGATTTTGTTATTAAAAATGAATATAAGTGAAATAATAGAGTAATATAAGTTAAAGAAAACAAATGATTTATTTATAGATATTGTTATTAAAAAGGAATATAAGTGAAATAATAGAGAAATATAAGTTAAAGAAAACAAATTGTTGATTTATATTGCTTTTTGGGTACTTTAAATTTAAGATTTATTTTCTATCCTAGTTTTATTGTAGAGGAAAATATCTCATGAATAAGTGATCCCTCACACTTATTTGAAATAGATCAATGATATATTGAAGAATAAACTACAACATGTTCTCCACTAGATGTAATTTGTAAGCTCCAGCTATGCTAATAAGTGAGGAGAATAAGTCTTACCTTTAACCAATAATTTTTCTATTGTATCCAAGTTAATGCAAATACTATATTCACTCTAACATCCTAAAGCAAGCCACCTACACGCACATCAATGTTTATCATTCTCAAACATTCTTAGCATAAAATAACTCTAATCTATAAAAGACCTAATATAGTTTCCTCATGCTAAATATAATCTTCTAATGCATCAAATAAAATAGTAAAGACGATACATATTAGAGGGGTAAAATACCATAGATTTATAGATTAAATGTAAATAAAGTAAAAAATAATAAATAAAAAAATTACTTTGAGACAATGTAGTAGCTTCCTAGATCCTACATCCATATAATCCTCATTGGCCCTCTCTCACTTGTTGAAGATAATAATATTTACATCGAAATCACAGTGAAGACATGATGACCTATACTACTTGGAAATATACTCTCACGCAAGATAGAAATAAGGCTCTCACTCCATTTCACAGTCATGAGGATTCTAAAACTCTTGGTATTCCTTAACTCCTATTTGGCCACTTATTATAGGAATTTATAAGAGTTTGTAGATAGGATTCATGACACATGAATTCAGTGGATGTCAATGATAGATATGCTTAAGGCATGTGAAAAAATAAATGACAAGTAATCGATAGGATTCATGGCATTTGAAATCAGAAATCACAAGCCATAGACAAGTTCCATGCACACTTATGAGCTTTTTCCAACTTAATATGAAATTTATTCTCAATTAAGAGTTTTTTTCTAAATTAAGAAATCATTCTTATTTCATAATTAATTTCAAATTGTGAAATATAATTATTTCCTTGTGACATAAATATAATATTTTAAATTAATAATATTACTTAAGCTTTGGACATATAATAATAGCCTTGCAATTCCTATGGTGGAAAATATGAGTATCACATCAATAATTATAGATAAGAGCATGCAATTAACTACTGTGAACTTCTCATGCAATTTTCGTTTTTTTATATGAGAAGGATCCATCTACCTTTAAAGTTGTTATGACTTTTGTGAGTATGAGGGATACAATTTTACTCCGACTTGGGGACATGTATTCGTGGGACAAGAATGTAAGAGAACCCCATAATCCTTAATGCCCATATGAGAATGTAATCAAGAAAAGATCAAGAGTACAACTATATTGTGCGATGTATCCAAATATCATCCATAAACTCCAATCTATATGTTTGTTCAACTTCTCTAACACCTTTCTATGCGGAAATTTTTATTATAGGACAATATATTCACGACGATGGTAGAGAACCCTCAAAATTATATGAAGTCAAGTTTGCATATGTGCTTTCAGAAAATAGATAAAATTAAACCATTATAAAGCATATAATTAAGCATTGGGATTATCATTTATTACACAAAATGCAATAAAAAATTATATCATCCATTGCTTCCCATTTACCACATCTGTTAGTTCACGAAATAACATTAAAATGTGACATAATCCTTCTTTTCTCCCTCCAAAAGAGAATTACTAGTTACTAATGTTATGAGGAGACGTTTGTGCCTAAGTTTCATGAAACGGGGAAACGGGTACGAGTTTCTGAAATCGGCACGGGTATGAAACGCGAGCCCCCAAAATTTTGGAAGCAGGGAAACGGAGTGTATATATATATATATATATATATATATATATATATATATATATATGTATGTATGTATGTATGTATATATATATATATATGTATGTATGTATGTATGTATGTATGTATGTATATATATATGTATATGTATATGTATATGTATATATCTATATATATATATATATATATATATATATATATATATATATATATATATATATATATATATATATATTAGGACATTTTTGAAATATGTGAAATCATAAAGCATATATGATACATTCTAATTTATTACATTATGATTAAATTGTCAATTGTTAATGCATAAACTATAAGTCTCCAAATTTACATCACATTTACTCATGAATGATCACATAATGAAAATAGTAATATCCAAAATCAGCCACGAGAAATTTCGAATTTCTTGTCTTGTGCTTGATTGGGAGTCTCCTCGTACATAGTCGAACGACCTTAGTGCTCTTGATTAAATACAAGTTCCATACCCTAGTACATGACAAAATCCAATGGAAACATTGCAATCCCCCCAATCCTGAAATCCCAAAAAACAGATAAGTCGGTTGGATTTTGAGTGAGATCTAAAATTCTACTTTCTCCATATGAAATCTAATGAGGGCGAAACAACTCTCAAACATCCTGAGTCATTTCACGGTAATGTTAAAAATTTAAGTAAAAGGATGAAAATGAAAAATAAAGGAGAACATCACTTTTACTTTAAGAATTTAACATTACCATGAACTGCATATCAACAATAAGGCCATAGGCTTGAACATTAGGCTACCCCACTCAAAAAAATCCTATTTTTTGTAACTTGAGAGGCATCCAGAAAATATTTTAGTTTCCCAATAAAAAATTAGAAGCGAAGAAAAAAATACAAGAAAAATTCAAATTAGAAGAGGAAACTTCGTCGAACGGCCTAGAAATGCATTTCTGGCTGTACTGGTCACGTCTCCTCCTCGAGAAACAGGCCAGTACGGCTAGAAATGTGTTTCTAGACTGTATGGTATGAGATTTCTCATTTCTGTTTGGTTTCCGGCCGGAAACAGACCCTTCTCCAACATTTCCTGCAACTTCAGTTTATGCTCAATAAGGACTACCATACTATATCATCTTTTTAAACTATCACTTTTGAAATATTGTTCTATAATACATTATTAAAGTCAGTAATAATATCAATCTCAGCAAAAACCTTTAAAGCGTAAGTGTAGTGTTAGAATTATGATCATACTAAGATGGCAGGGGAGGGGAGGGATCAATATAATGGATAACTTAATGAATTAAAACGAATTTGTGTAGATAAACATAAATTACATAATCGCCACATAAAAACACCAAATGTGTATGGTAATTGTTGATTTGGGGCTTCTGTGATTTTTATTTTGTGTGGTGTCATCTTCTATAGTCATCGCATTCTTATTTTTACAGTCGATGTTTCAAACCATCCTCTATGGTTCATCATAAAAAAACCTCCTCGATTGAAAGTTGTTGAAATTCAAAGTTATGATGTTAAAGAGTCAAAGTTAGAGACTCCACAACACAATTAGTGCACATATGGAAGTCACGTAGGCACGTGCGTGGACCCCGTGGACCAATAAAATCTCAATAGGGAAAGTGTGGGAGGACATTAGCAGGTGGAAAAGAAAGTGATTAGCAGAAGCTCTGTAGTAACAGACCCCAAGGGATAACTCAACTTGGAAGGCAAGGACTTGTAACACCCCACCCCACATTTACGTTCCTTTACAAGATCACCAAAGTAAACATGACACGATAGTTACTATGAATGACCCAAAAACCACATTCTAGTTATGGAACTGGGATATAGAATTCTAAAACTTATTACAACCTATGAGGGATACTTCATCACCTAGATATAAAACAACATCCACTCATGATCTTCCCTTAAGTTGGAACTATCATTTTCCCAAGCTTACAATCTAGTCGCACGGATGCCAGTGGTCCATTCATCTAGAAGGCTCTAGCCACATGCACAAGCCTTCCTCCATGTGGCTATATGTGCCTGTGACCACAGATTCATTGCCACAATTTTAGTGCTAGCCTACATGCCACTACCCAAAACTTTATAGATTCAATTCTAAGATAATCACGAGTATGTGTAACGTATACATAGGCTTAGAAATTTCCCAAACATGCCAAATGCATGATAAATATTTATATAAACATATGGTAAACATAGTAGCTATCTCATTAATTTCATCAGAGAATCATCAAGAAGGCTCGCTGCCCTATCAAGCTACTTGCAACAATACTTGTTACCTCATACATTCATATAACCTTTCAATTACTTATCAAATCATGAAAAATATCAATAAGAATAGCACATTATTTAACCATGCTATAACCAAAATTTAACTAGAATGAAGCCATGACAAACAATTCATAAAATTAACACAATAACCAATCCATGTGCCCGTTAATCTGAATACGAATAAAAAATAATAAAATATGCATAAAGCCAACCAAGTTATGGTCTTCCACATACTACCCAACCATAGATTTGGTTGGACAAAATATCCCTTTCATAAAATAACCCACATTCCATATTCCAAGTATGAAACTCGGATCACATGGGATAAACCAAAACAAAACCAACGAAGGCTTCTAGAGGCCAAACTACCTCAACCCTAAACCACAATGATTTCACCTAATTAGTATAGAAAAAAGAAAACCAAATAAGCTCGGATGGCCCATACTTTCTTCACCATAACTGGAGGAATTTTCATGTCCCCACCCACGTGTCAAGAGTTATATGAGATAACCATCTCCACCCTCAACCCCTGAGAATTTTCCCCACACCACCTCAACCAATATCATAAATCTACTAGTGATCCAAAGCTTAATCAAAATAGGGAACCCACTACATCTTTGTTATCTAGTAACTAGCATAGGCAAGGTTGTACACCAGTGTCATTCTAAGCAAATCCCATGATAATGAAATCAAATGTAAACAATAAACCAATGCATAGATCATGCATCAAATCCCAACATGACAAATCATAGATGCACATTGTTACCTGCAAATACACATCTATTATCTACCCTTGCATGTTGTTGTCGAAACTTCCCTTATGTTATCTTACTTATTCCTTGCTTGCTTTCTTGTGTCCCTATTGTGTCCAAGTTCTTGTTCTCTCTATCTTTTTCTTCTCATCTCTAAGTGAATGCTCGAATGTCCAAGAGTGTGTGTGAATGTGTATTTTCATTTTCTTTTATTTTTCCTTTCCTTTTCTTTTATTTTCCATTGCATGCATATGTGTATCCCTTCATCTTCTTTTTCTCCCATTTTCCTTTATTTCTTTTATTATATTTTCCTTTATTTCCTTTTTCCTTTGATAATGCCAAAGCCAATTTCCATAACAAATAATAAACCATAATTGATTCCCAATGTAATATTTTTCCCTCCTTTCATCTTGGAATACATGCCCCATGACATTGGTCTTATTGTTTTTACATAGAGACTTAACCTGGGGTTGTTAGAAACCTTTCACTCTTAGGGAAACATAGTACTCAATGTTCTATGACAATTATCACCAACAAACTATTGAAAACAAAGCATACCTCTTATTGGAGATTTATAACACAACCCATTGTAATATTTACAATTAAAAACTATTGAAACGTGACAAAACACACACACACACACACATATATATACACCAAAAACTCATTTTCATCAACTATCAAAAAGATAAGGATATAATTCCTGCATCTAAACAACCACCTCCTATGTAACTTCATCAGGCCCAAACTTCTCCCACTGCACTTTAACTTTCTCTATTATTGAGTTCCATAACATGATTTGTTTCTACTACAGTATGAATTATGGATGTGGTTGGAACTGTTCCTCATGTTCTACCTATAATATAGACCAATCAATCACATGATTAACATCATGCACATATCTCTTAAGAAATGAGACATGGAAAGCATCCAAGATTTTGGCCACTTGTCCAAATCTCTCAAGGATCCTCAAAGGCCCATAATATGAAGGTGCTAGCTTAGTAGATGACCCAATTCTCAAGGAGCTCTTATTGCACTTGATATGGAAGTAAACATGCTCCCCAACCTGAAAGTGCTTGATGCTGTATGTTGACCTGCATAACGCTTCTTCATGTCCTATGCTATCTTATAATTCTTTATGATAACCTCCATCTTCTAGTACATCTCAGCCAACATATCTAGTCCAATCAAAACCCTATTTAGTTGATCACTCTAGTTGATAGGAGTATTACAACTCCTCCCATTGAGAGCCTCAAACAAATTCATCTCCAAGGATTCTTGATACCCATTATTATAAGGAAACTCTAACATTGGAGGATACTCCCCCTACTTCCTTTATTGATGCATGATATTCATCCTCAACATGTCCTCATGAATCCTATTATCCCTCTCTATTTTTCCATATATCTATGGATGATAAGTTGTACTAAAGGATAATTTTGCCCTCAATCCTGCGAACAACTCCTTCCAAAACCAGAACTGAGGTTGGAATATTTATCTGATATAATCCTCTTGGGATCTTGAGGCAACCCCATTTTCTCCTTAATGAATACTTGAGCCACTTCACTAGCTTAATTAGTATACTTCACTACAATGAAGTGTGCTATCTTGCTCAACCTACCAACCACAACCATGATGGAGTCATGCTAAATTTATGTCCTATGAAAATTGTAATCAAATCCATGGAAATGACTTCCAATTTCCATTCTGAAATTAGAATAGGCTGCAACAAACTAGCTATATGCTTAAACTCAACTTTCAACTACTAGAAATATAATCACCTTGCAATGAGCTCAACCATCTTTTTCTTCAATTCCATCCAATAGTATAACTTCTTAATAGTTGTCAAAGTCTTTTTGTATCCTGGGTGGCCTAAATATGACTTGACATGAAACTCTCTCAAGATAAGATTCTTCAATTGACCGCTATTAAGCACATAGATTATGCTCTTAAATATAACTAGGCCATATCCCATGAAGTGATACTCCTCTTCCCTATCACCTTCAGCTTGATGCTACAAAATATACTTCAGTTGTTGGTACTTCTCATCATGTTTTCCTACATGTAACATATGTTCATGTAAATATGTTCCATAAGAACTTGCAACTGAAATATTATTCACCTGCACTCTCCTACTGAGAGCATCCACAGCCCAGTTCTCTTTGCCTTTGATGTACCTAATATCAAAATCAATGTCATTGAGAGTAGCCAACCATCTAGCTTGCATTGCATTCAAATTAGTTTCATCAAAATAGTACTTTAGTCCAATATGATCAATCATCAAAATGCACCTCCTTCCAAGGATATAATGTCTCCACATCTTCAGTGCATGAAATAGAGCTGCCAACTCAATATCATAATTTGCATAATTATTCTCATGATCATTCAACTTTCGCGATTCAAAGCAAACCACCTTCCCTTCCTACATCAAGACTCCACCAAGTGCTTCAATACAAGAATCTATACAAACCACAAACTCCTTATCAAGATTTTCAATCTTCAAAACCAACACATTAGTAAGCAACTGCTTCAACTCATCAAAACTAGATACACACTCAAGAATCCATTCGAAATTCTTCCCTTTCCTGTGATGTGTAAGATAGCCGATATGGGACAATTTCATGATTAACCTTCTATAATAACCTTCTAGTCCCACAAATTATCTGACCTCATCCACATTCGTTGAATATGGTCAACCCATGACAACCATAATCTTTTCCAGGTCCACTGTTATCCACTCCTTGGAAACAACATGTCCCTACGAATGAATATTACTCTGAAAGAAGCTACATTTGCATACAACTTATTCTCTCTCAATAATCCCAATAACACTACTACGCACTATACATGCTTCTTCTCATTCTTTGAGTATACCAGTTGTTGACAGTACTGGATGGCGACAACAAGCATAGGAGGTTTCCCCAACATGAATTCCTAATTAGACCCCACACCATTTGGAGTAGGAGCACCAACTAGAATATGGTTGGTTTCCAAAGTGGTGGTCTCAAAGATATGCCTTAGCTGTGATAAGCACATAAGGTGATATATTCATAGCTTTGGTAATATCAAGTGTATGAACTTTGTGTGATATCAAATTTAATCCATGAAAGGTTCCATCACATTAAAGGTAAATAAGTGAGCCCCTTAGAAGATAGTAATAGTACTATCTTAGAAGAGCCACACAAGCAGTAAAAAGTAACCAATAGTTAACCTAAAAAATAGTTCACAAGATAACAATGATCATGACAACATAAACAACATGCATTCAACAAGATACCTACTAAAGAAAACAAATTAGTTTATTATCATTAGTGTAAATGAAACAACATACATAAATATATAAAGAATAGTCTTACTTCACCCACAACATATGTATGAAGGTGTGCTGACTCTGAAATTTATTCTTATTATAGAGTGAAAGCTCGAAACATACAATTACATTGATAAGGCACTAGCCCCAATAATGGAGACAGAGAGAGATAGAGAACTATGAGGGAGCGAGGAAGGTAACCATGAAACCATCCCCAATGTGCTTTGGGTAAAAAATATGTCGATATTACATCAACTAAACAATGATTAGGGACACATCAATAAAACACACACACACACATTTATTTACTTATCACCCCACCCATAACAACGTGAGGGAAAAGGAAAGAGACTTGACTATCCACAAGGTTACAAGAGGAATCACACAAGTCCTTCAAAAACATTAGCTCAACTCTGCTAAGCTAAAGTCAAGGTCTCATATTTTGGTAAAATGTTAAAAAGATTCTTGATGGAAAGGTCTTTAGTTTTGTTGTGGTTCACGTATTATGTTGATTCTTTACTTGCAACATAAATTTGAAATGATTTTGCATGTAATATGACTGGAAGAGAAGGCATCATTGGCTTAAACTATTATATGGATAACATAAAAAGTCCTTCATATAAAGGTCATACATGCTTTACCTATGTGATATGAACGTGTTGTGTTTCTTCAAGTTGAAGTATATACTTCATTTCAGATTATAACTACTTTATATATATAGAAAGAATGATGGAAAAGAACATCAATCTTCCCTGATCACTACCATTGAGTCAATGGCTCCTCGAATAAAAGTTCTTAAAGACAAAATAACTTTAGTTACTGTCTTCCCTCCTTTCATTAAAATTATAAAAACCATAGTTGAGAGGCATGCTTGCTTATTTCCTTGGTTAGGTAGGGTAATAACAACTTATGATAGTGATTCCTCATTAGAGGTAGTCTCAAAGAGATATCGAATCTCTTATTTCCTCATATCTAGTTGAAATTACCATGATTGAATTTCATGAATTGAATTTGGCTAGAAATTTTTCTAAATCCAATCAATCATTGAACTTCCAAATTTTGTTTACCTATAAGTATGGCTTAGAGTTGATGTATCAAAAAGGAAATATAAGCTCTACAAAAATTTCATTTCATGGGTGTTCAAAACATTATGAAGATATCAATTTGCATGAACTTCAATAACAATTTTCTAGTAGAAGACATATAGTGACATATAGTAAAAAACAAACTATTAGCTAAAGATATCATCTAAACACAACCTCTCAAATTATGAAGAAGTTTATAGATTTTCCTTTTATGGAAACCAAATTTTTAATATAGTGGACAATGGCTCATTAAGAAAATAGTAACCTAACATTAAAAAAACGATCCAGAAAACACTAAGACTACATTTAATTACAAATTCTTAAAAACTACATTGAAATACAAATTCTGAATTATAAATAAGGTTTTCATTGATGTAAACCTTTATATACAAAATACTAAAACTTCAATTAAATACAAATTCTTAATTATAAATAACGTTTTCATTAATGTAGACCTTTAAATATAATAAATATATTTTATTGCATTGGGAAATTCACAAACACAACAATACCACACACGAAATCTGCATGTTAGAATGAGACAATAAAGGCCCCCTTTTTATTACCAAGAACTTACTATAGACTAATAAGCTAGTCTCCTACCCACTAAGACAATAGAATGACGATGGGAAGAGATATAAACAAAAGAGAATCCCATTGTCACCCTGTATAGTTTTCACTAAGAATGGATTGAACGCGCCAACTCTAAGCCATCCACCATCAAATTCGATCACTAGCCTTACGCCAAAAAAGGAGACGATAATGCTTCCTTGAGCGAGGGTCCACAGGATCTCTTTTCCAATAGCGTTAAGCAGACCACTCTCTCTCACCCTTTCAAAATAGCTGGGGAAGGCAAGTTAGATACGGAGGGAAAGAACATGAGCTCCTGGAAATCTCGAAAGTCCAGGATTGACCTTTATGATGCAGGAGAACATCATATAGAAGTTCCAAAAAGGTGATTTGCAAGATTTATTAGAAAGTAATACCATTCTATGATCGACAGGAGCGAATATAAGATCGATAAGATTCAGTGTCGTGGTTTTCATTGCGCTGACATTGTTAGAATATGATTTTATGAATGTCGGCAAAGTCAAATTAGTTGTCATCCCTTATTACAGCTTTATTCCATGAACCGTCGTAATCCCAAAAGTCAAATGTATTGTTCTTAATTCATGCGAATCTGTTCATGAGTGCGTAGGCTCTCTATATAAATGTCGAGACCACCTCTAACGGCTGGGTATCGAAAGAAGCTTTTGTCTTCTTTGCTGGTATTAGCGTCGGTGGGGATGATGACAGGACAATATATTTGGCAAAACCCTAGAAGAGATGGTAACGAGTTGGATTCTTTGTCAGAAACAAACAAAGTTGTATTGTTTATTATTATATATACTCGTCTTCTCATGCACTGGTTTCTTAAAATTTTCTTTTTCAGGGAACAGGCTGCAAAATTATTTTTAATTGACATACAATGTTATAGCATAGTATTCTCCTGTAGGTTCTCTGCCGCTATATTTTTTTGCTTGAGGTTTTTGTACCGTCGATACTAACTCTGCTGGTATATGATTCCTTACTTCTTTTTCTTGTGTTGCCCCCATAGATGCTTTGTTTCCTAATTGTTATAGTCTCTTATGGTATTTGGCATCTAATGTTGAAGTTACGTTCTGTTTCTTAGTATATAAGGGAGGAGGTTACGGGGAGCTTTCTTCATTCCAACTGAAGGACGTGTGGGGATGATTCTTTTATCTTGTAATTTTCGAGGGTGTATCCATGGCAAGATAATGGTGTGCATGACACTCGAGTCGTATTGTCCCTACGCTGTTTTTACTTGGAAAGAAGAGAGCTCTCAGAAGGTTAGTGCCTCTTTACAGTTCATGAAATTATATTTCGTTATAGGGTATATTGAATTATTCAAAGGTAGTTTTTATCTGGAAACAGATTTAGTCAGGTCATTCACATATATTCTCTGAATAGTTATAAATCATTATGTTTGGAAATCGTGTTAGAAATGTTTAAGAAATTGGTATTTGACTTTCACGAAGCTACTTTCGTGCACCGAGCTATTTCACAAACTTATGAATAATATTTACTCATGGAAAAAATGACAAAGTAGGTTTGGAACAACAAAAGAAAATTTAGTATTAAATTTTAAAAATGAAAATACATTCACATGAGGCTGCTGATCATTCACTAAGTAGAAAACTAAAATTTCACGCGCAATAACACATAGTAAAACACTGTAACTGCCCACCAAAATTTGCTCCCCCATTTTCTTCCCAAAAACTTGCGCTCTCCTCTTCTCTAACTTCTTACTCTCTAACCTATCAAAATGACATTTACACTCATATATAACTGAACATACAATTTTACATTTAATTCATGACAAACGCAATTAATATGATGTTGTTGTTGAGTGTGATTAGAATCGCGCAGGTGTTTATGGAGTGTGGGCAATGGTTGCTGAATGAATTCTTGCCCACATCTATTTACCAAAGTACGTTAGATGCTTTAAATTCCTTGTTGCATTTTAAAATGGTTCACGTCTGGCTTCAGTCCTTCCATCTTCAAACAGAGACACAACCTGCAAAAATACATCTGACAAGTATTGCTGGTGTTAGGCTATTTATTGTGGTGGTTGAGATTATTATTTCCAACACTCCCCCTTAATCACAATTTCCGCCATTGACAATTCCCAAATAGTTTCTGAGATAAACAAAACTTTCACATGCCAATGGCTTTATGAAGATGTCAACAAATTGTTCATGTGACCTGCAGTGATGTAACACAATTTCATCATTGTTAATCAACTCTCTAATAAAGTGATATTTAGCATCAATATGCTTGGTCTTCTTATGGAACACAAAATTCTTTGACAATGCAATTGCTGAGGTGTTATTGCAGAAAATAGTTGTCGCGCCCTCTTGGTCATGACGAAAATCCCTTAGCATCCTTCTCATCCAAACGTTGTTGTGACATATTCAACTTTTGTTGTTGACAGTGACACTACTGGCTGCTTCTTGGAGGCACATGAAATGGCTCCAGAACCCAAATGAAAAACATATCCTGACGTGCTATATCTGTCATCGACGTTGCCTGCCAAATCACTATCAGTGTAACCAACCAGTCTGAAATCACTTGTTGCTATGTACAAAGTGCCATATTGTTTTGTCCCATTGACCTGAGAATCATTTTCGCGGCTTGCCAATGTCTCCTTGGGTGTTTCCATGAACCTTGACACCAAACTTACTGCATACATTATATCCGTCCTAGTGGCGGTCAAATACATCAAGCTACCTATCATGCTTTTGTATAATGTCGGATTGACATTGCTGCTGCAATCTTCTTTGCTCAATTTCAACCCTATGACAGTTGGAGTTGGTGTGGACTTGTTGTTATACATTTCAAACCTCTCCAAAATTTCTGCCACATACTTTTCTTGAAAGATAAAAATGCTATTTTCTATTTGCTTCACTTCTATGCCCAAAAGATATCTTAAGAATCCCAAGTCAGTCATTTCAAATTCACTCTTCATGACTTGTTTGAACTTAGATATGAGGAAATCATCACTACTTGTAAAAATAAAATCATCTACATATAAGATGACAATGGGAATTTTACCTTCACTCTTTTTGATGTAGAGAGTAGGCTCACCGTCATATTTGCCAAAACATTGTCCAACAAGTAAGAATATACCCTACTGTACCATGCACACAGTTCTTTCTTCAACCCATAAAGAGCTTTCTTCATCTGATATACTTTGTCTTCTTGGCCTTTAATCTCATAACCAGGCGGTTGTGCAACATACACTTCTTCTTTCAGCACTCCATTCAAGAACGTTGATTTTACATCCATTTGATAGACTCTCCATTTATGCTGTGCGGGAATCACCACAACTGTGCACGCTGTCTCCATCTTTGCGATTGGCGCGAACATCTCCACGTAATCTCTTCCATGATGCTGCTTGTATCCTTTGACAACTAGCCTTTCTTTGTGCCTTTCAATCTTTCCCTCATTGTTGCTTTTCGTCTTATAGACCCACTTCACTCCAATAACATTTTTTCCTTTCAGAAGGCTCACTAACTCAAATTTGTCATTCTTTTCTATTGCTTATATTACTTCCTCCATTGTCGCAACCCATTTTTCTTCTTTGATTGTATCTTCAAGGTGGATTGGGTCATCTACATGACAAAATAATGCAAATAAAGAATTTAGACCTGTGCAACTATCAACTTCATCTTGCTCATAAATTTCATTTAAATTTCTAAACTTTAGTCTTCTTGTGCTTCCTGAAGATGGGCTTGACATGTCACTTGGTATCGCACTTCGTAGTGTGCTTGGAGAAGCACTTGCTTGGCTGCGCGAAACTGTCCTATTATTTGTTGGTGGCATTTCTTGTTGCCTGCTTTGCTGCACTTGAATAGGAGTAGAGGGAGTCACAACTGAGGAATTACTTGCTGTTGTTAATTCCTATCTGTCCTCATGTGGTATGCATGCTTTGACATTGGCGCTCTTTTCGAAACTTCCATCCCATACTTCCTCTTCTATGAACTACACATTTCTGCTAATTATGATCTTCTTGGTTGATGGATTGTAGAGCTTGTATGCTTTGGATTCATCACTGTATCCAACCAATATACATTTCTCCCCCTTGTTGTCCAACTTCTTCCTTAACTCATCAGGGACATACGCATACGCCACACATCCAAAAACTCTCATGTGAGTGACATTTTGTTTTCTTCCACTCTATGCCTCTTCAGGAACAATGTTCTGGATGTTTTTGGTTAGACATCTATTCAAGATATATTCTTCGCAAATGACAACGTCAGCCCAAAACAATGTAAACTATGAAACAGGAACTGATACTGTTACCCGTTTCGTAGAGATAGCTAAAAAGTGACCTGATTTTGAAAATGGGTGATGCAGAACGCACATGTTTTTTCTAGAGCATAGTTTTTGGCACTTTAGTTTTTTTTATGTACATCACATTTTAGAATGGTAGTGATTTTCATGCTGATTTTAAAAAGTGAGCATTCTGCATCACACTCCTTTCTTAAAAGCCCTGTTTTTTGGCTTTAAATTTTTTAATGTATAAAATGTAAATAATTATTTAGTAAATTTGATAATTTTTTAAGTGGTCGTTTTCTTCACATTTCCTTGTTTTTTATTATAATTTTAAAATTTTTTTTCGTGAGGTTTTTACTGTTTTGCATTTTTAAATTAGAAGGTCGATATTTAGACTTTTCGATATTCTACATATTTATACATCCTTAATTAATTTTTCAATCGACATGAAATAATTGTTTCTAAAAAACAATATTTTTTAACAATGGACATAAAAATAACCATTTTTAACATAAATATAACTAAAAAACTACACGTTTTGATAATTTTTTGTTAGAATTGACATGTCAAAATCACAATTTTTATACGATAATTTTAACTAAAAATGGTTAAATAATAGTTTTTTCTATGAATTTCATGTCAAAAAAATAATAAAAATCACTTTTTTTTTCAAAAAATAATGATTAACTTAAAAATCAATGTAAAAATCACATATTACCAATATTGAACGTATAACAACCATAATTGAGTGTTTATTCTTCTCATAAAATGTCAAAGTCAAAACATTGCAAAGCTTGATTTACAAGCATAACTTAAATTTAATCAACAATGTCACGTAATCCAAACTCTTCGTCCTCTAGAGTTTCATCATTGTCCTCTTCCACAATATTTTCTGTTTCATTTTGCTCATTTTCCTCTTCTAATGGGTCTTTGATGTCTGCAAAACTCCCAATGTATGTCTTTCCAAACATTCCATGTAATGGTGGTTGGGGTTCCTTTGCCTTTTTTGCCACACGTGATTCACTAAAGTCCCCTTTCTTCAACCCAATTTCTTGCATTGCATCTGGAATAAATTGAAGAGCATTAATTCTTTGCTGAATGAAATTGCACTGTACTGGATCTTTTTCAATTGCAATGCAATTTCTTCCTTTTTGAAGGCAACATGCTAGTGTTGTACCTAATTTTCAAGCACAAAAGAAATAATGAACTAAATTAGTACAATGACATATTAATTAAAAAAATAACATATTGAAATTCAATTCCATATAATAAAACTTACCTGAGCCAAAAAATAAATCCAAAACCCAATCTCCTTCATTTGAACAAATGTCTATAAGATAGTTAATCAATAACTGTGGTTTTTGATAATGTTAACTATCTCTCCTTTTGCTTCTTTGTCTTCATATGTTAGTTTTCTCACAACAACATCATAACTCAGTATTTGGCTATGACTCTTTCTGTCTACCCGATTAAAAATCATAGACATATGGCTATCATCTTTTGCCCAACTATCAATATGAATGAACTCACAATCATTTATAAATTGTTGATCTTCATTGTGAAGAAGATTTGGCTTTTCCCTGTAACACGAAATAGTAAAAGTTAAATTAACTTGTACATAAATAAATTTTTCAACATTAATCAAATATACATTTTAAACGTCTTACCATGTAAGCTGCATCCTTGAATTTGTTTTCCCCTTGAAGCTTGACAATATCATTGCCAATTGTGTGTCTGAATGAAATGTCACAAATCTCCATAATGGTGATGACGTGACTTCTACAAATCCCGCAACCACTTTACTAAAAGCTTGATAAGTATAAGGGTCACTATCATAGTCAATGTTTGGAATATTGAAACCATGGGGAATATCTGCAATGACTAGGGCATAATCCCTTTTAGGTATGAGTTTAGCAATGTCTTCACAGTCGCCTTGTATTACTTGATATTGAATAGTGTCTAGCCCATTCCAAATGAAATGATTAAGAGTTGGATCAAGTTGAATATCCTTAATACGTTGCTTCCTCAGTCTTTCGATCTTTATCTTTTCGATAAAGGTTTTGAAACTATCTGGCACTCCATTATCATCCTTCCTCATCTTTTATAAAATAAACAAATATATGTGTAAGTTATAAATTAAAAATAGTACACAGGTGAATAAAAATGAATGTATAAATCAAGATACCTTTTTAAATGCAAGATAAAAATATTTTAATGTTGATGTAGAACTTGCATCTGGATAGTTGCGTACGACATCATCCCAACTATCTTCATTCAACAATCTAACCATTTGTTCTTGAATTTTCATGTAAACTTTGTGACTGCATAGATAAAGTAACAAAAAGTTAATATAATGATATGTATAACAAATACTACCAAGAACAGCATGTTTTATTTAAAATATAATTATAATCTAGAAATAAATAAGAATATTTCAAGAAACTTACTTTTGAAATTCTTCAGACATTTCCTCCATTGATAATTCCCCTGACCTCACACGAGATAATATTGTTTTGACAATTTTCTCATCTTTCACTCCTTGCATCGCCCTCCAAGGTGTGATAGTCATATCGTCTGGAAGATGCTTCATTTCAGGAGCTAATTTACTGTTGCCACATATGAATGGCTTAGACTTTTTGACCTTCTGGTTTTTAATGGCAATGTCTTCCCACATGCCAAAAATCTCATCAATCAACCTCCAAACATCTCCAGTTCTAAATGCCAATTGGAAAATGTTATCAACACCTCTGAATAAATCACTATGTTTGTTGCCCTTTCCACCTTTTGAATTGGTTTTCTCTTCAATTTGATATCCTATTTCCATACAACATTCCTTTCGGAACTCTGCAGTAACTTTTGTCCTATCCCCACCACATTTTTCTTCAAATTCACTATGAATAAATCTAACCCTTTGGATGAAAGTCATAGACATCCTATATTCATTATCTGAATTATGATCCCATGCCACTAACTTTGCTTCTGTATCAGATAAACCAGCGTAAATGATACATTTCATTGTTTCAAAACGTGGGTTATTAGGATATTCCTCCATCAATTGTCTTTGAGCTTCTACAGAATGGTTCCCCCCAAGCACATAATAATTGTATTCAAAACATTTTGACTTATCAAATGCTTCTTTGTTGGGAACTTGAAGTGGATCAACAAGAAGCACATAACTAACCACATGAGCATATGGATTGTACCTCATCAATGTCTTCAAGTTGTGAACATGCAGATGATGTGGCTTTCTAACTTGATATTGACATTGTCCTTCACTTGCTTTATAGGTTTGCCTGACATTAAGCTAAAATGTGCGACCACCATCAATTAAGTTTCTCTTTGTCAAATTCTCTCGAATGACATTTTGTTTTGTTTTGATAATGCCATCTTCTAAATCAGCTCCTGGTGTAATGATTTCTCTGCTTTCTTTTGAAGTTTCACTAGGTTCTTGACTGCTGGTAATGACTGCTGGTAATGACTGCTTCAAAATCATCAACTCTACTTTTCTTGGTCATAACATTCCCACCAGAGTTATTCTTGGGCATTGTTACTTTTGGATTTTTATGGCTCTTCTCAGTTCCAATGTCATCTTCAGTAATGACAACATATGTTTCATCGTCAATTTCAACTTCATCGTTCTCAAAAGTAACTTGTTTACCCTTGCTAGATTTATCCACCAGAGACCTTTTTTTCTGATTGTTTGGATGTAGTTTTGTAGCATTATCAATTACTTCATTTTTCCTCTTTTCCATATTTTCTTTTGACACTGAGTAAAAACTGCTGACAACTTTCATGATATCATTCTCAATGAAATGAATGCCTCCCAACCTAATTGAACAACTTTCAATGAAATTCTGCCAAACAAAATATCATATGTCAATAAAAAACAAAGTTAAAAAATATAGTGAGACACTTTAAAAAACGCAAAATACAAATATAAATAATAATACTTACGATGTTATCTGTCATCTCATTTACGATTTGACTACACAACTTTGTAGATACCTCGCTCGTGTCATACAATGAATATGATAGTTGGTATTTAACCCTTTCATGTGACTTGGGAGCTTTTGTAAGTACGTAAACAACTTCAGTGTTCGTTACCGAACACATATCTACGACTCTTCCCATCACCTCAAAAATTCCACTATCATTCGGTATATCGATATATAGATATATATTCACATTTGTGCTTTCTCTTTCTTTCACATACCACATTCTTGATGGAAATTTCACCTCTTTCAAATTCTTCCAGTCTGAAATCATCTTCTTATCACTTGAGGCACTTGATAGATTTGTAGTCATGAGCTGAGGTGGAGTTCGTTCACCAATGTTTCTTTTAGACGCACCTTTATGAGTCTTTGGTCCAGAAAGATTCACTGAAATTCTCTTTGATGCCATCTTCCTGAAAACTAGAAACACATAAATCAGTAAATAATAAAAACATATTGACTTAAAGTAACAACGAAAACTTATCATAAATTTTAATCAACAATCGCCCCCCGCCCGGCAACCTCACCCACCCACCCGCCTCACCCGAACCCCCCTCCGCCCGGGCTCCCTACCTCTTCCCACACCCGCCCACTCCGCACCACCTCACCCGCCCGCTCCAAACCTCCTGGCGCTCTCACCCCTTCGGGTGCCCTCGCCCGCCCGTCCGCCCGACGCCCTCACCCAACCACCCGCCTCAACCGAACCCCCCTCCGCCCGGGCTCCCTACCTCTCCCCCAACCCGCCCACCCCGCACCCCATCATGCACCCCTCACCCAACTGCTCAACCCCTCCCGGCGCCCTCGCCCGCCCCCCCGCCCGGCGCCCTCACCCACCTGCCTGCCTCACCCGAACCCCCCTCCGCCCGGGCTCCCTACCGCACCCCCTCACCCCGCACCCCTTCACCCGCACACCCCGCAGCCCCTCACCCGCCCGCTCCTGCCTGCCGGGCGCCCCGCCCTGCCTGCCGGGCGAGGGCGCGGGTAGCCCGGGTGGCGCCTGCACGAGGGCGCCCAACCCTCGTGCAGGCGCCACCCGGGCCGCCCGCGCCCTCGCCCGGCAGGCAGGGTCGCCCTGCCTGCCAGGCGAGGGCGCATGCGCCCCGGGTGGCGCCTACACGAGGGTGCCCCCCCTCGTGCAGGCGCCACCGGGCCGCCCGCGCCCTCGCCCGGCAGGCAGGGCGACCCTGCCTGCCGGGCGAGGGCGCGGACGGCCCGGTGGTGCCTGCACGAGGGCGCCCAACCCTCGTGCAGGCGGCACCCGGGCCGCCCGCGCCCTCGCCCGGCAGGCAGGGTCGCCCTGCCTGCCGGGCGAGGGCGCGAGCGGCTCGGGTGTCGCCTGCACGAGGGCGCCCCCCCTCGTGCAGGCGCCACCCGGGCCGCCCGCGCCCTCGCCCGGCAGGCAGGACGATTCCGGGAATCGCCCTGCCTGCCGGGCGAGGGCGCGGGCGGCCCGGGTGGCGCCTGCACGAGGGCGCCCAACCTCGTGCAGGCGCCACCCGGGCCACCCGCGCCCTCGCCCGGCGGGCAGGGCGATTCTGGGAATCGCCCTGCCTGCCGGGTGAGGGCGCGAGCGGCCCGGGTGGCGCCTGCACGAGGGCGCCCAACCTCGTGCAGGCGCCACCCGGGCCGCCCGCGCCCTCGCCCGGCAGGCAGGGCGATTCTCGGAATCGCCCTGCCTGCCGGGCGAGGGCGCGGGCGGCCCGGGTGGTGCCTGCACGAGGTTGGGCGCCCTCGTGCAGGCGCCACCCGGGCCGCCCGTGCCCTGCCTGCCGGGCGAGGGCGCGAGCCGCCCGGGTGGCGCCTGGACGAGGTTGGGCGCCCTCGTGCAGGCGCCACCCGGGCCGCCCGCGCCCTTGCCCGGCAGGCAGGGCGATTCCGGGAATCACCCTGCCTGCCGGGCGAGGGCGCGGGCGGCCCGGGTGGCGCCTGCACGAGGGGGGGCGCACGAGGATGTTTTACTATACAATTAATATGGGATAATTTGTTTTACAATATTATAAAGTGAATATTATTGATTTGTTTTACAACAGGTTGAATGTGGGATAATTTGTTTTAAAATATTTTAAAGTGAATATTGTAGTATTGGAAAGCGAATATTATATGGTTTAACTATTATAATAATTGTAGAAGTTGTAGTGTACAATTTTAATTATGATTTCATAAAAAAATTTAGTTTACATTTTCCAATAAATTGTAGAACAAAGTAATAAAGGTAAATAAATTTAACAGATTTTTTGGAGGGAAATATTTTCGCGAAACTTTTTGGAGGGAAATATTTTCGCGAAATTTTTTGGAGGGAAAATTTTTGGAGGGAAAATTCCATTCTTTAAGCTATATAATATCTTTAGGAGACTCTCCATTTGTATCATTCAACATCTTCTATTTGAAAGGGATGGATTGTTCTGATAGTGAAGTTTCGATTTATACACCATCAACTTCTGCATCGCGTAACAACTCTATTCATATTGATGAACATAGCGGGAATTCTTCCACTATGAATAGAAAGTCACTTCTTCCACTTAGTCCTGATTCTAAGGACTATGAGAGCAGCACTGATGAAAGAGGGGATGGAGAATTTCAAATAAATAAAGAGTCACATATTCCACTTAGTCCTACTTCTAAGGACTATGAAAGCCGTAGTGATGAAGAGCATGATGGTGAACTTCAAAAGAACAGAGTGTCACGATGTCCACTTAGTCCTAATTCTGAGGACTATGAGAGCAGCAGTTTTGAAGAGCATGATGGTGAAGTTCAAAAGAATGGAGGGTCACGGTGTCCACTTAGTCCTAATTCCGAGGACTATGAGAGCAACAGTTTTGAAGAGCATAATGGTGAAGTTCAAAAGAAGGGAGTGT
This sequence comes from Pinus tabuliformis, assembly GCA_031772625.1. Taxonomy (NCBI): domain Eukaryota; kingdom Viridiplantae; phylum Streptophyta; class Pinopsida; order Pinales; family Pinaceae; genus Pinus; species Pinus tabuliformis. The sequence continues at coordinate 776,480,344 of CM062812.1, read as the reverse complement.
CACGGTGTCCACTTAGTCCTAATTCCGAGGACTATGAGAGCAGCAGTTTTGAAGAGCATAATTGCGAAGTTCAAAAGAAGGGAGTGTCACGGTGTCCACTTAGTCCTAATTCTGAGGACTATGAGAGCAGCAGTTTTGAAAAGCATAATGGTGAAGTTCAAAAGAAGGGAGTGTCACGGTGTCCACTTAGTCCTAATTCTGAGGACTATGAGAGCAGCAGTTTTGAAGCGCATGATGGCAAATTTGAAAAGAATGGAGTGTCACGGTGTCCACTTAGTCCTAATTCTGAAGACTATGAGAGCAACAGTGATGAAAAGCATGATGTTGATTTTCAAAAGTATGGAGTGTCAAAGTGTCCACTTAGTCCTAATTCTAAGGACTATGAGAGCAGTAGTGATGAAAAGCATGATGTTGATTTTCAAAAGCATGGAGTGTCACGGTGTCCAGTTAGTCCAAATTCTAAGGACTATGAGAGCAGCAGTGATGAAGAGTGGGATGATGAAATTCAAAATATTGGAGTACCACAGTGTCCACTTAGTCCTAATTCTGCGGACTATGAGAGCAATAGTTATGAAGAGCGTGATGATGAATTTCAAAATAATAGAGTGTCACTGTGTCCTCTTAGTCCTAATTCTGCAGACTATGAGAGCAGCAGTGATGAAGGACAGGATGATGTACTTAGTCCTAATTCTAATGAGTATAAAGGTAGCAGTGACAAAGGACAGGATGTAGCATCTTCAATAAGTAAGTCACATTTTCAACGTAGTCCTAATTCTATGGACTATGAGAGTAGCACTGGCAATGCATATGAGGAAGAATATCCATTAAACATCGAGTCAGATTTTCTATTCAGTCCGAATTCTAAGGACTACGACAGTAGCACTGAAGAAGCAGAAGATGAAGAATATCCTCCAAGTCAATATTTGAAAAGCAAGGATGATCATAGTGTGGATAACATTCCTCTTAATGATGATGAAAATCCTTATACAAATGATGATCAAATGATGGAGATGTTGCCAAGAAACATTGTATCAAGGAGTAGGAGCAGGCCTTTTCGTATCAATGCAAGTTGTTCTAGTTATACAAGGGGTAGAGTAGAATATCTGACGAGAAGAAGTTCTATTAGTGCTCTCATTTCAAGTGAATGTTGCCAAAAAGATTGCTTGAAACATATGGATTTCAAATTTGCATTAGAAAGCAGGAAGAGATATTTGTCAATGAATAAAAGCATGCAAAATTCATATTTAGTTTGGTGCATGCAATCTACATTGTCAGGTTATGATTATCATATTGGGACTTTTTTTATCTGTAGAAAAGGTTTCAAAATGTTTCATTCGATTGGGAATTTTCGTCTCTCGAGAATTCAAGAAAATTTGGAAAAGGATCCCACATTTTATTCAGAAGTACGTCATAAAAAACACTTTGGTCCATTATCAAATATTGCAATGTCATGGATGAAAGATTTCTTTTCAAAGCATGGAGAGTGTATGCCAAATGGAGAGACAATACATATTCCAGATAATTTTTCAAGACGAGAAATCTACAACTTATACAAAGAATATGCAGAAGGTGCTGAGGGACATGGCCAGTTTATTACATATCAATATTTTGTGAAGGTATGGAAGAAAGAATTCAACAATGTCCATATTCCTAAGAAGACAAGGATGGGGATTTGCAGTACATGTGCTTCTCTTAAATCAAAAAGGGACAAAAGTGAAGGCTTAGAAAGAGGTAAGCGTTTATAACTTTAACTTTTAAAATTGTATAGTCATCAACTATGAAAACATATTTCTTAATGAATCTCTTTTATGTTGTGTAGATTTAATTGTCAAACAACTTCAGGAGCATCGTGAACAACAAACAAACGAAAGGAAGAAGTTGTACAAGCATCGAAAAAAGTGCTATGATAATCCGAATAAATATTTGGGTTTGATAATTGATGGTATGGACCAGAAGAAAACACTTTTACCACATTTTGTTCGCACACCCAAAAATTTACAGGAGGAAAACTTTATTCAATTTCACTTGGTCGGTTGTATGGTCTTCAATGGGAAAATGTTGCCAAGGGTGTACTTCACAGCTCCAAATATTCACAATGATGCAAATCTGACCATAACTATAATTTATGATGTGATTTCTCATTGGTCTGGTAATCTTCCTGAAGTTTTGTATCTACAATTGGACAACACTTGCCGTGAAAACAAAAATCAGGTTGTTTTTGGATATCTAAACATGCTTGTTGAATTGGGAATTTTTCAGAAGTTAAAGGTTGGTTTCCTTCTTGTTGGGCACACTCATGACCATATTGATCAGATGTTCAGCCATTTTTCAGTCACATTGAGGAGGAAGGAAGTTGGTAGCTTGCCATCACTAATTGAATGTATTAAGAAATCATACATGCTAGAGCCTACTTTTGATGTGTTGGAAGAAACTATTGACATGCGAAGGTTTATTCTGGGATCATATGGTGAGGGGAGATGCATTGAACAACTTAATGACATTAGCTTCCAACATCAATTTCGTATCAAAAAAATTGATGGGAACACACTAATATGGGGCAAGAAGTATTCAACTACTACAGAATGGGCACCGTCATCAGGATTGAAATTTTTGAAGTTCATTCCAGATCATCCAATATTTGCATCAAAAATATTGTTATTACAATCAGTTGGTGAAGTTCAGAATGCACGTAGACAGAACAGGGCTATAAATTATTCTGATTGCCTGGAAGAAATTAAAGAATGTATTAGATATACATATGAGTACTTTGACATTGCTGATTCTGTTTGGTGGGAGTCGTTTTTCAATAATCAAAGTGATATCATTTCGACAACAATAAATGAAGATATACCTTTGAAAAAACCATTTATTTGGCCACATAATGTGTCGAATGAACATGAGGAAGTAGACATTGTTGAACAGCAACAATCTCAAGGTATTATTAATTCTTCACAGGCAGAGGAAAGAGAGATGTAGATTGGTTCCAGAAGATCTCGTGCACAACGTGAAGCCATGGAAGACCTTTATAGGGGTTCAGTACAGGATATTAAGGAGGGTTGCATGATTGCAGTGCTAGCAGATGGAGATCCCAATGGCTATCCATTTTGGGTTGCTAAAGTTATAAAGGTCTTTACAGAAAATGAGGATGTTACAAGTGTTGAAGTACATTGGTATGCCACAAATACACACCCATTCAATGGTGTGTATAAGCCAGAGATGGTAGTTGACAAAAAAAATGGCGGAAAAAGAAAAAGAAAGGGTACAAATGTAAATCACCGCCGCACAGACATATTAAAATTGGAGGATGTAGACATACTTGTTTATGACTTCAATTTAACAAAGAGAGGAACTCTTCGCTTCAAGACGATAGAGATTCTGAAAAGGTTGTTACCAGAAGGAACAGTGTTGACATGGGAGTCACCTGAAACCAGTCGTAGATCTAGAAGAATTTTGAGACCTGAAATGTTGGGCATGCATGTGGACTCAGATGGGGAACTAGTTGATGAAAGAGAAGAATATGGAACATCTTCGTCAGCATCCAGTCACTCATCTGAAGATGTGAATTCTGATGGTGTGCCAGAAAACATGAGTGATTTTGAATAGTTGTTTAAGACAGTTTATATAACTGATGTATGCATCGTATCTTCAAATAAAATTAATGTTTTCCATATGGTGTTAAATGAGAAGTTATGAGGCATTTTTATGTTGTTGGATTATATGTCTTAGTTATGATAAATTTTATTGTTTAAAATATCTACAATGCAATATTAAATTAGAGATATAAAATATGTTTTATTCAATATACAAATAATGACTTTTGAATGCATTTAGTGATGTAATTTGTTCATAATGTCATGGTTTTTTTTTATTTTATAGTTGAAAAAATTTCAATTTTGTTTGTATCTAGCATGTTATGGTTGAAAACATGTTAAATTTATACTTAGGAAAGAAAAATGATATTCTACCAAAAACATTAGTGTGTTTTTTCCCGCATAAACAACTTTGTTTGACACATAGAAATTTGGTTTTATTAGCATTTTTTTTAAATACTGAAAATTGACCCTAAAAAAAAAATCATTGTTCCAGTGTCATCAGTTTCATTTTGAAGCTATATTTTGCACGAAAATTTCATAGTAAATTTTGTAGTCACTGCCAATTTTAAAACATGTTCAAAATTGAAGCCTAAAAAATAAAAACATCGTTCCAGTATACACACTTTTCGTTTTGAGCACTGTTTTTGATGTTTTTTTGGGGTTTTTTGGCCAGAGTTCCCATTTTGAGTTTATAGTTCCCGTTTCATAGTTTACATTGTTCCAATAATCATTTGGCAAATGCTTTGCCTTCAACATACTCTTTGTCATTTCCATAATGGTCCTATTCTTTCTTTCTACCACACCATTTTGTTGTGGTGTATATATTGCTGTAAATTGCTTGTGAATTCCATGCTCCCTACAAAATCGAAGGAAGTCATTCGAAATGTATTTTCCACCTCTCTCAGTTCTAAGGACTTTGATGTAATGTCCACTTTGCTTCTTAACAAGAGCCTTGTATTTTCGAAAGCACTTAAACACTTCACTTTTTTGTTTTAGGAGAAAGACCCATGTTTTCCTTGTGTGGTCATCTATGAAGGTCAATACATAGTGGCTGCCACCAATTGATGGTGTCTGCATTGGTTCACATAAATCCTAGTGGACAATCTCCAAAGGTTCCTTTGCCCTTACTAACTTTCCTGTTGGAAATGTCTCCCTATGTTGCTTTCCCAAGATGCATCCTTCACATAGGTTGTCCGATTTTTCTATGAATGGTAATCCCTTCACCATGCCTTTCCTATGTAGAAAATTCAAACCTCCAAAGTTGAGATGTCCAAATCTCAAATTCCATAACCATTTTTCATCTTTGACCTCTGCTTGATAGTTCACTTGTGTGACAGTGTCTTGTTTTCTTCCATTGTCTTGTGAGTTCATAGATAGTTGTGCTTGTGCACCTTCTTTCTGCAAGTCTAATATTATTTTTAGCGGAAACATTCTATTGTTTGTCATGTGAACCTTTGCAATCAGCTGTCTGCTTGGAGGTCTATCCAAAATTGTGCACACATCATTTTTTAGGAAGACATTGTAGCCTTTCTGCATGAGGTGCCAAACACTCATGAGATTATGTTTCAGATTGGGGACAAAGTAAACATCTGAGATGTATTTCTTTTCCCCCTTCTTTGTTAGGATATTAACTCTTCCTTTTCCCATGATAGAGACTTTGCTATCAGTGCCTAATGTCACTTTAGATTTCACACTTTCATCTAGATCAGAAAACATTTCTGTGTTTTCTGACATGTGGTTGCTACACCTAGAATCTAGATACCATATATCACTATGTTTTTCTTGTGCTACAAATATTACAAGCTAAAAACATGCTATCATGGTTTTGATTTTCTCTTGTGAGATTTACACTTGGTTTACATATTTCTTCTTTCTACATTTATTTGCATAATGACCATACTTCTTACAGTAATGACATTAAACTTGAGATTTATCATACCTCTGACCTTGTGCTTGATTTTGGCTTGGGCCTTGACTTGGATTTTGATTGCTGCCTCTTCCATTTGTGCTTGAAGGGTTGCTTCTTCTACCTCTATGTGGGCTTCTTCCTCTTCCTCTAGCATATGATCTTCTTCTGCCTGAACCTTGACCAAATGATACTTGTGTCTTGAAGGCATGCTCCAGTGAGGAGCTTGCTGCTCTAATCAGTCTATATTCATGAGAAATCAGTAATTCATTAAGCTCATCCACTGAGAACTGTGAGAGATCCTTTGTCTCTTCTAATGCCACAACATTGGCCTCAAACATTACTAGCAAACTTCTCAAAAATTTCTCAGCTATTCTTCTTTCCTCAAGTGTCTCACCATGAGACTTGATTTAAGTAACCATCCCACTGACATGTGTAAAAAATTAGTCTATATTCTCAGGCTCTTTCATACAAAGTGTTTCAAAATCTCTCCTCAACATTTGCAGCTTTGTCATTTCGACTTTTTCCATGCCTTGGTAGGCTGTCTGTAGGGTGTCCCATGCTTTCTTGGACTTCGTTGCTGCTACAACCCTTGGGAAAATACTTTCATGAACTGCTTGAAAAATATAAAACAGGGATTTTGGATCCTTCTTCCTATTGTCCCTTAACAAATCTTTTTCTTGTTGAGATAAGGCATTGTATGCTGCTGCATCTGCTGGTTCTTGAAAACCATTCTCCACCAAATCCCAAATGTCTTGAGAAGAAAACAAGGCCTTCATTGTAATAGCCCAATAATCATATTTTTTTCCATTAAACTAAGGTATTTGAGGATTAGTCAAGCTTTTGCTTGATGTTGCCATTTCTAGGCGTAAAAAAAACTTTCTACCTGCTAATAAATATGCTAAAAAACAATCTACGCCAAAAAGAATTTTCACTATTAGTAAAAGCACTTGTTTTTACACTAACAGAGTTTAAGTGGCCACAATACCATGTTAGAAAGAAATATTTAAGAAATTTATTTTTTCACGGAGGGAAAAAGGTCTTTGACTTTTGCACAACGAGCTTTGCGCACCATGGAGCTCATTTCGCGCAGCTACCTTTGCGCGAAGCTATTTCACAAACTTAGATTTCACACATCTACCTACACAAAGCTATTTAACAGACTTAGATTTCACACATCGAGGAGCTATTTCAGAGATTTATGACTAATATTCACTCACGGAAGAAATGACAAAGTAGGTTTGGAGCAACACAATAAAACTTAGTATTAAATTCTAAAACATGAAAATACATTCACATGAGACTGTGGCTCATTCACTAAGTAAAAACTAAAATTTCATGCGGAATAATACACACTAAAATACTGTAACTGTTGTTTTCACGCGGCCACAAAAATTTGCTCCACCATTTTCTCCCCAAAGACTTGCACTCTCTTTTTCTCTAACCTCTTACTCTCTAACACATCAAAATGACTTTTACATTCATATATAACTCAACATACAATTTTACATTTGGTTCATGATAGAGAGAAATTAATATGATGTTGTTGTTGAGTGTGATCAGAATCGCGCAGGTGTTTGTGGACTGTGGGCAATGGTTGTTGAATGAATTCTTGCCCATATCTATTTACCAAAGTACATTAGATGCTTTAAATTCCTTGTTGCGTTTCAGAATGGTTTATGTTCAGTCCTTCCATCTTTAAACAGAGAAGGAAACTGCAAAAATATATCTCACAAGAATGACTGTCTGCTGTCAGACTATTTGTGGTGGTGGTTAAGATTATTATTTCCAACAAACTACCTTGTTTGTGGTGGTGGTTAAGATTATTATTTCCAACAAACTACCCATAACACAATAAAATAATTGTATCGATCCATCTGAAGCTTTATAAGATTTTTTTTCTCGTAAGATTTTTTACAATATGTTATACTAACGACTTTTCTGGTAAAGCTAGCAAGTTCGCGCTGGTCGCTCAAGAAGCCAAGTGATTCCACGAAATTTCTTAAATTTTACACACCATTACAACACATTGATTCTTTGAATATACCAGAATGGATATGATCATGAATGGCCAGTCATCGATGCCAATTAGAGTTAAGACAAATTAAGGACCTACCGCTTTGCTGTGATTTGCAACGAGGCAAATTGTATTATGGGTCCAATGTTGTAGAACAAAAGTTTTCTATTAAACACAATATAGCTTGTTCTATATTGCAACAGCTTACGCATGTAAATTATTTTTATAGATCTAAATTTATTTTTTGGTTTAATGATTTTCTTTCTCTCTCAGTCACAACAGGTGATTTGAATTTTGGAGCATAAGTCTATGTGAAATCATCTTTAATGTTGAATGGACAAACGATGTTCTCATCATTAAAATACTATGACCAAAATTATATGAAGCTTAACCAAAGTATACGGTAAAACATGATTTGCAAGGGCGCAGCCTTATCGCTTCGTTGTCACCAATCGAATGTTGTTTGTTTGGGGACCTGGATATCTTACAGGATCTGTGCCCCTCGTTTGGTGACCATCTATACCCATCCATTTACACTTCGCAGTTCAAAATGGCTACATCATCGGTGATGCCCTCCCCCATGAACACCCGAGAAACAAGGACTCAGGCACAATGAAATCTTCTAGCTGGAAGTTGTGCCTCTCGCAACCTTCTGCCTGCTTGTAAGGGGAATCATGTAGTGTTTCTTTCCCTCTGGAAATACGACCCCTTCGAACATCGTCTCACATAACCCTTGCCATGCTGCCCTTTGCATAAAAAACCACAAATTCAATGCCCTCAAAAGCCACATAAAGAGGCCATCGCTCAAGCATGCGGTATTAAAGGAAGTCCAACGGCTGTTAGCATACATTGACTGAGTGACCCCATAATACTAGTTATAGAATATGCCATGAGACAATCAAACTTAGAAGTGCACATTTACAGATGTGATGGCTTCATGCCTTACTTCGTGATGCAGGAGCATCTGGCTGACAGGGCAAAGACAGAAGCAAAGTTGACATGGTTTCTGAAGAGGACAGAGAACACAGTTCGCTGGATGGATAGTATATCTGTCTTTATTTTATTTTACTTTTTTTTTTTAATTAAAGTTGCCTAAGAATAATGTAATGACTTTTAATTAGGAGCAGTAGTAATTAGTTAGAGTCGTTGTTTCCAGACAGTTACATTACTGTTGTAAAAGCATGAAAAGAAAGTGTGCTAGCCAACTATGAAAAAGTTCCACATAAGAAACAACTAATGTAACCAACAAAACAAACCAACAGCAGTTACAAAACCGTTTGTAAACAATGCTACTAAAGGAGGGAAATAGGCCCATTACAGGGTTCGACTGTGTATGAAAGGAAACAGAGAGAGTAATATAATTATTCTGTGCACACACAATCCTACAACGTCCTCAATGGTTGTGTAACTTTTGTTAATACTTTATTATATGAATACTGTCGATGTACTGCTACAGGTTCTGTACCAGGAGAAGAAGATAGACCAGTTGGACGACAAGTAACAGCACGAATCAATATAACCAGATAATTAAAAGACCTTGTAACAGGTATGTGAAATTACAAACGCAAGACCAATCTATTCCATTATTAAATTCATGTGGTTACAATAATACAGTCGCCCAAATTCATCATACATTTACATATTGTCCAAAGTAGAAGACTGAACTCAGTTCATAGTCGTGGCTAATCAACACTAAAAGCAAACAGAATCCAATTCCCGTAGGACCCAAAACCATAGCCAACGTCGTGCCCAACGACCAGAGAGTTAAGTACAGACAGAGAGCAGCCTAAGGCCAGCAAAGAAAGTTCAACCCAATAAAATCAAAACACCCATACAAGCAAGCTACCAGATGAATAGAGAAGCTACCCGTGTTTGCTCAAATAGCTGAGAGCTCAAACACCGAAACCCTCGAATGGTTCAACCTGCAAGAGAGCGAACAAGAGCGGTTAGGTTCCAAGTAACAATACCAACAAAGCGAAAAGGAACGGAAAAGAATGAGAAATGAACCACAATGTCATAGTACCTTTCCGGCGGACCATAGCCACAATTCTACCACGAAGTGACCCTCCTGCTCACGAAGGAGTCAAGACATCAGATACAGGTAAAAGAGGATTGCAAATATCTGGCATAGAATAGAGACTTACCAGACGAGTTGGCAGAGAACCCAACGGAGAGCGCTACTACTGGACTGCTGAAGTCTGTGGAGAAGCTAAACCAATACTGAAAGAAATTACCACCAAGAATTACACAGCTATCACATAACTTAAACCATCATAAGACATAGACAACGACGCATGGAGGCGGAGGCCCACTGAAGCAGAGCAACTGTAACCACTCACGAGACACAGACAGCAATGCACAGAGGTAGGAACCCATTAAAGTAAAACCCCAATTCACAGTAACAGCCAACATGCAAGCCGAAGAATAGAGTTATGCAAAACTTACCAGAGTCTTAATAAATTGCCGAAAGAACAGAAGCATTCCAGGCCGAGACCTAAACGACCGAGGTCGAGAAGGAAACCAGGAGCACATAACCAGCAAACCAGGCAGACAAGCCTCAGAAAACTACAACAAAAACCACAGAAGCTGCAGAGCTCGCAGAGCAAATGACCGGGAGAAACAACGAGAACCAAATGAGCGCGAAGGAGTAAAAACCCCAAACCAAGGTGGGTTCGTAGAATCCCGAGGAGGGACAGGTGTTCAACGGGCAAGCAATTAGGGTACAATCACCGTAACCCTAATCAATACAGCACAGATTACAAATCAAAAAACACATATATCCGAAAACTCTTTTATTATTATATTCATTGCTGGTACATAACATCATCAGCGCATTAACTATTAGTTGATGAATAGTGCGAGGTTGAATTTCACATTGGCAAATACCAAGACACGGTGGTCTGCGATATTATGCCAATGGACGTATGCCATATACTGCTAGGAAGACCGTGGCAGTATGATCGGAAGGTGACGCACGATGGGAAGACGAATTGTTATAAATTTGTGAAAGATGGGATCAAACATACACTTGTACCCATCAAAGAGGAGGATGTAGCAGAACCAAGTGGAACAAAAGCATTGTTAATAGGAGGAAAACAGTTTGTGAAGCAGATTGAGGAAAATGAGGTCAATTATGCGATTGTAAGGAGGACAAAAACGATGTTGCTGAACACAGAAAAGTTGGAATTGCCTGCAGAGATTCAGGAGCTGTTGAAAGAATTTAAAGACATCGTAGTTGATGATCTACCAGATAAATTGCCTCCCAAGAGGAGCATCAGCCATCATATCGATTTTATACCTGGAGCAAGCTTACCGAATAAGGCAATGTATAGAATGAGTTCGAAAGACAATGAAGAGATTTGCAAACAAGTGCAGGAGTTGCTGGATAAGGGACTGATTAGAGAAAGTTTGAGCCCTTGTGCGGTACCAACAATAATCGCACCTAAGAAGGGTGGAGAATGTCGAATGTGTACAAATTCGCGAGCTATTAATAAAATCACTATTCGGTACAGATTTCCCTTACCCAGAATGGATGACATGATAGATTGTCTTAACGGGGCGGCTTATTTCACGAAGATTGATCTGAAGAGTGGTTATCATCAGATCAGGATTAGAGAAGGAGATGAGTGGAAGATAGCTTTCAAGACCAATGAAGGGCTGTACGAATGGCTGGTCATGCCATTTGGATTAAGCAACGCTCCTAGTACTTTTATGAGATTGATGAATGAGATGTTAAAGGAATTTATTGGCAAGTTTGTGATAGTTTACCTTGATGATATCTTGATTTTCAGCAGAACGAAAGGAGAACATCTTCAACATGTTCGAAGGGTGTTAGAGAAGTTACAGCAGAACAAACTGCTGATAAACTTAAAGAAATGCACTTTCCTGCAGAAGGAGCTGGTCTATCTAGGGTTTGTAGTTGCAGAAAATGAATTGAAAATGGACCCAGAAAAGATTGCAGCAATCATAAATTGGCCGTCACCGAAGAGCTTATTTGAGGTACGTAGCTTTCACGGACTGGCAAGTTTTTATCGGAAATTTATTAGGAATTTCAGTGAAATCTGCGCGCCGATGCTAGAGACCATCAAAAAGGCCAGTCAGCCTTTTTGTTGGACCAGGGCGGCAGAAGACAGTTTTCAGCTCTTGAAGCGGAAGATTACGGAGAGGCCAATCTTGAGGCTGCTCGATTTTAATAAACTCTTTCAGGTTCAGTGTGACGCAAGTGGAACAACTATTGGCGTTGTGCTCAGTCAGGAAGACAGACCAGTGGCATTCTTTAGTGAAAAATTAAATGAGAGCCGGTAGAAATACTCCTCGTATGACAAGGAATTTTATGCCGTGGTCCAAGCTTTAAAACATTGGAGGCACTACCTGCTGGGCAATGAGTTCATATTATTTTCTGATAATTCGGCATTACAATATATAATGCAGCAGCACAAGTTAAACCATAAGCACGCCAAATGGGTAGAATACTTGCAGAGTTTCACTTTCGTGTTAAAACACATAAGTGGGCAAGCTAATAAAATGGTAGATGCCTCGAGCAAAAGAGCTTTGCTCTTACAGGAAAGTAGCATACAGGTGATGGGATTCGAACATCTGAAGGATTTGTACCAAACTGACACAAATTTCAAAGAGGCTTTTGAAGCCTGCCAAAATCCCATGTTGAGGAATGCAAGCCCATGGTTAGACTATAATTTGTAGGAAGGATTATTGTTCAGAGGTGGGCAGTTATGTATCCCGGACTGTTCGATGAGGGAAAATATTGTACGGGAGAAGCATAGTGGTGGACTAGCGGGACATTTTGGCATCAACAAAACTTTGGAGCAACTCGGACATTTTTATTATTGGCCCAAAATGAGCAGGGATGTACAAAGATATGTGAACAGGTGTAAAGTCTGCCAACTGGGGAAAGGACACAGTTAGAATACTGGACTTTACACACCACTACCTGTTCCAAACAGGCCATGGGAGTCAGTCAGCATTGACTTTGTCTTAGGACTACCTAGAACGCAGCGGGGATATGATTTAGTAATGGTGGTGGTAGATAGATTTTCGAAAATGGCTCATTTTATTCCTTGCCAGAAAACTAGTGATGCCACGTACATGGCTCACCTAATTTTCACGGAGGTTGTTAGACTACATGGCCTACCCAGATTTATCATTTCAGACAGGGATGTAAAATTCACAAGACACTTTTGGCGCACCCTGTGGAAAAAGTTGGGCACACAATTGAATTTCAGCTCTGCGTATCATCCGCAGACTGATGGACAAACGGAGGTGGTGAACAGGAGCTTGGGAAATTTATTACGGAGTCTAACTGGAGAAAATTCACGGTTATGGGATCGAGCTCTCGCTCAGGCAGAATTCGCTTATAACGATTCGCCCAATCGTAGCACCAGACACAGCCCATTCCAGATTTTGTATGGCATGCATCCTCGGGGAATACATGAACTGCGAGATTTGGGAAAGTTGGAACGGAGAAGCGCGGATGGGGAAGACTTTGCCGAAGCAATGAGCGAACTTCATGAAAGGGTCAAATTAAGATTGCAGGACAGCGTACAGAAGTATAAGCAACAAGCAGATTCAAAGCGAAGAGAAGTGCAATTTAATGTTGGAGATGAGGTTCTCGCGCACCTGCGCAAGGAACGGTTTCCTAAGGGCACGTATAACAAACTAAAATATAAGAAAATTGGTCCATGCAAGATCTTACGTAAATTTTTAGCCAACGCTTACGAGATTCAGCTGCCACCTGATATAGGCATATCACCTATTTTCAATGTGGCGGACCTGTTCCCATATAATGCCCAAGCAAAGGATGACAGTGTGGTACGGCCAGAACGGGACACCCAAATTGGAGACAGTTCTTGGAAGAAGCATTTGCCTTCGGCTCAATCCCATGAGATTGAAGGGATCCTCAGTACACAGGTAGCCAAGAAGACACGTAGGAAAGAATATCTACGATATCTCGTCAGGTGGAGAAACCGTCCAATGGGGGACAGCTCGTGGCTCGACACGGCGTAGATACAGAAGGCTGTCTATTCGGTGGAGGAACTCATGGAACGGAGCCATGATTTTCTTTTACCCCGGGAGCCTGATGCAGGAGCATCTGGCTAACAGGGCTAGACAGAAGCAAAGTTGACATGGTTTCTGAAGAGGACGGAGAACACAGTTCGCTAGATGGATAGTATATCTGTCTTTATTTTATTTTACTTTTTTTTTTATTTAAAGTTGCCTAAGAATAATGTAATGACTTTTAATTAGGAGAAGTAGTAATTAGTTAGAGTCGTTGTTCTGACAAAGTTACATTACTGTTGTAAAAGCATGAAAAGAAAGTGTGCTAGCCAACTATGAAAAAGTTCCACATAAGAAACAACTGATGTAACCAACAAAACAAACCAACAGAAGTTACAAAATCGTTCGAAAACAGTGCTACTAAAGGAGGGAAACAGGCCCATTACAGGGTTCGACTGTGTATGAAAAGAAACAGAGAGAGTAATATAATTATTCTGTGCACACACAATCCTACAGCGTCCTCAATGGTTGTGTAACTTTTGTTAATACTTTATTATATGAATACTGTCGATGTACTGCTACAGGTTCTGGACCAGGAGAAGAAGATAGACCAGTTGGACGACAAGTAACAACACGAATCAATATAACCAGATAATTAAAAGACCTCGTAACAGGTATGTGAAATTACAAACGCAAGACCAATCTATTCCATTATTAAATTCATGTGGTTACAATAATACAGTCGCCCAAATTCATCATACATTTACATACTGTCCAAAGTAGAAGACTGAACTCAGTTCACAGTCGTGGGTAATCAACACTAAAAGCAAACAGAAGCCAATTCCCGTAGGACCCAAAAACATAGCCAACGTTGTGCCCAACGACCAAAGAGTTAAGTAAAGACAGAGAGCAGCCTAAGGCCAACAAAGAAAGTTCAGCCCAATAAAATCGAAACACCCATACAAGCAAGCTACCAGACGAACAGAGAAGCTACCCGTGTTTGCCCAAATAGCTGAGAGCTCAAACACTGAAACCCTTGAACGGTTTCACCTGCAAGAGAGCGACCAAGAGTGGTTAGGTTCCAAGTAACAATACCAACAAAGTGAAAAGGAACGGAAAAGAACGAGAAACGAACCACAATGTCACAGTACCTGTTCGGCGGACCATAGCCACAATTCTACCACGAAGTGACCCTCCTGCTCACGAAGGAGCTGAGACATCAGATACAGGTAAAAGAGGATTGCAAATATCTGGCATAGAACAGAGACTTACCGGACGAGTTGGCAGAGAACCCAACGGAGAGCGCCGCAACCGGACTGTCAAAGTCTGTGGAGAAGTTGAACCAATACTGAAAGAAATACCACCAAGAATTACACAGCTATCACATAACTTAAACCCTCATAAGACACAGACAACGACGCATGGAGGCGGAGGTCCACTGAAGCAGAGCAACTGTAACCGCTCACGAGACACAGACAGCAACGCAGAGAGGCGGGAACCCATTGAAGTAAAACCCCAATTCACAGTAACAGAGAACATGCAAGCCGAAGAATAGAGATATGCAAAACTTACCAGAGTCTTAATAAATCGCTGAAAGAATAGAAGCATTCCAGGCCGAGACCTAAACGACCGAGGCTGAGAAGGCAACCAGGAGCACACAACCAGCAAACCAGGCAGACAAGCCTCAGAAAACTACAACAAAAACCACAGAAGCTGTAGAGCTCATAGAGCAAATGACCGGGAGAAACAACGAGAACCAAATGAGCGCGAAGGAGTAAAAACCCCAAACCAAGGCGGGTTCGTAGAATCCCGAGGAGGGACAGGTGTTCAACGGGCAAGCAATCAGGGTACAATCACCGTAACCCTAATCAATACAGCACAGATTACAAATCAACCAACACATATATCCGAAAACTCTTTTATTATTATATTCATTGCTGGTACATAACATCATGAGCGCATTGACAACGGGACCACGTGGGCTGGCCGCATCATTTCCATTTTAATTTTTTTTATGGTTCTGATAGGGTGACCAAGTTTGAATTAAAATTAGAATGGAAAACAAATTGGACTATATTTCTAAAATATTTAATGTTTTAAATTTTAGAAATTTTTTAATAGAAAGTAATTATATTTAAAACTATATATTCTTATTAATGGTATTGATTTTTATTCTTATTAATGGTATTGATTTTTTAAATAAAACGTTTATATATATATATATATATATTCTTATTAATGGTATTGATTTTTTAAATAAAAAGTTTGTATTTTATACCTATAGTCGAGTCATGTAGCAATTATTAACTATTTTTATATAAAATTAAGGTCAATGCAGATCATTACAATATAATTATGGCTATATTATATTAGTGATAGAATATGTAATGAAATAATAAAAAAATGGTATGTTTACATATTCGATCGCCTTATTCTTTCTTTTTCGTTATATTTTCATATTTGAGTATCGGGATTGTATTTGAATTAAAATTAATATTAAGATTTTATTAATTATAGACTGTTTAGTGATAGAAGATGTAATGAAATAAAAAAAAAATTGTGAGTTTACATGTTTCATGACCTCTTTCTTTATATTTTCATAGTTTTGAGTATAGGGATTAAGATTAAGGTTAAGGTTAAGGTTAAGGTTAAGGTTAAGGTTAAGGTTAAGGTTAAGGTTAATATTTTCATATTTGAGTATCGGGGTTAAGGTTAAGGTTAAGGTTAAGGTTAAGGTTAAGGTTAAGGTTAAGGTTAATATTTTCATATTTGAGTATCGGGATTGTATTTGAATTAAAATTAATATTAAGATTTTATTAATTATAGACTGTTTAGTGATAGAAGATGTAATGAAATAAAAAAAAAAATTGTGAGTTTACATGTTTCATGACCTCTTTCTTTATATTTTCATAGTTTTGAGTATAGGGATTAAGATTAAGGTTAAGGTTAAGGTTAAGGTTAAGGTTAAGGTTAAGGTTAAGGTTAAGGTTAAGGTTAAGATTAAGATTAAGATTAAGATTAAGATTAAGATTAAGATTAAGATTAAGATTAAGATTAAGATTAAGATTAAGTATTTTATAAAATGTATTTTCTTTTTAAATTAATTATAAGTTTTAATATTTTTATTTAATGGAAAAAATTCTAAAATTATAATTTTTTTGATAATTTTATTAGATTTTTCTATAAATTTCACCATGTTATATATGTTGATTACTTTTTAAAAAATGTTAGAGTGGCATAGGCATTTTTTTTTTGTATGTTTGATTCTCTTTTTTATTAAAATTTTTAAAATGATGATAGAAATTGATTTCTTATTTCTTTAAGAGAGACAATATATATATAGACTAAGAGAGATCATCTTTAGAGGAGCCATGTAAATAGACATGCAATTATCACCAATCTACTTTGAGTGAACAATAAACCAATCTCAATCAACTAAATTATGATTAGAGCTAGATCATATAATAATAAAATTAGAACAATAAAACTCTTTTAAAAGAAATGCACATCATTTTAAAATGCACATCTACATTTTTTTTTTATAGCTACTTGCCTTCCCCTTCTATTTTTATGGTTTTGAGGTTAATTTAAAATTAAATTCCATTAGATATAAGGAAAAATATAAAGCATGCCTATTAAACATACTAAAATATGTATTTTTTAAAATTTTAAATTTTTTCGGGAGGTAATTGTATTTAAACTTATATGCTTTAATTTTATTACATATTTTGATTTAATTTCAGAAAATAATTTAGTGAATATACATTTATTTATAGACTAAATTCATTTCTCATTACTATTAGAAAAAACATGGTAGAAATTGGTTTGGTATTCTCTTAATGAGGCCAATCAATATATAAAGAGAGAGTACTGTATGAGAGTTGGGCTTGTTCACATGCATCCATCACCAACCTATTTTTGGTTAAAAATAATCCAAACCAAAATCAATTAGAATATGATTAAAGTCACATCATAATAAGTATAAAATATGCAAAAGAAAAATACACATTTACACATTTTATGGCTTCATACCTTCCTTTCTGTTCCATTTTTATGGTTTTCAACATAATTGAAGTTTAAATTAGAATTCAAATTGAAATTCCTTTACATATGCAACAAAGTTTGATTTTGATATATATATCTACACACACACACACACACACACACACACACACACACACACACACACACACACACACACACACATATATATATATATAATGGTAATTAATTGTACATTTAACATTTTTATTAACTTTTGATATATTTTCCATAATGTTATGTATACTTCTTTAATTTAGAAAAAAAAATTAAGATAGTAAACAAATTCCATTGTAAGAGAACATATAGAGAGAGCATATGGGTAGGTGGAGATGCAACCATCACCAATGTGTTTTGGGTCAAAAATAAGGTTTCATATTTTCCAAATAGGTTAAAATGATTCCCCATGTAAAATTATTCACTTTTAATGTGTGTCATATATTACATTTATGTTTTTGACATCAAAATTATATTTGAAATGTTTTTGCATGCAATTAAAAAAAATGTGGGATTAACTTAGCATATAGCATAAAAATTCTTTCGTGTTCAGTTCCTACTTAGACAATCAATATTCCCTCGCTACTACCATCTAATTAATGTATCCTTGAATATAATTTATTAAATTCAAAATAACTTCAGTTACTATCTTCCCTCAATCTCCGAAATTTACAAAAACCATAGTTGGGATACACACATGCTTATTATTTTGTTGGCTAGCTAGGGTAATAACAACTTCTCAAACCCACCCAATTTGGAACAAGCGATAAATAAAGTGACTAATCTTTGGGTAGGTTAAATAAGTTGAGAGAACTAAATATTAAAATTCAATAATGTTATAATATTTATACATCAAAATGTCTCATGATAGGAAAACAATCTTGGACTTGTAGACGATTGGTTGAGGGAATATCTCAACTATACTCCAATATATGAGGTTAACTAGTCGGATAGAATCTCACAATAGATTGGTCCTCAAAATCCTCTTAAGTAATGGGAACAAAGCCCTTCTAGGATTAATGAGGACACCAAAGACAAGTAGGAGTTGTATTCTCTAGCACTCTCCCTTAACAACTAGATTCCCTAATCTCAATAGGAAAGGTTTATATATTGTTCAACCTACTATTTAAAACCATTCTTGAACGATGTTGATGTCCATATAAAGGAACAACCATACAGAGGGGTGCATATGTATGCAAATCCTACAATAGTTGGTCCAATAACATGTCATTCATGTACTGGTTGGTTCAAGAATCATATATGCATCCTTGTACCTTCAAGTACCCATGCACCATCATCATCTTTAGTTTCCATGAGTAACATGTAACCATGTCATGTTTTTTGTGGGATTACCCTTAACTATGCTTTAGCTTTTTCAAGTTAACCCTCAACCATGCTCTGGTTTTTTTCATTTGACCCAAAACCATGTTATGATAATCCCTCTCCACTTCCCCCTCACAAATGGTTTTTGGCTTAACACAATCGTACACAAAAAAGTGCATTTATGCTTTCAAAAAGTTTGCACTTACAAGGTGGTTTAAATATTACCACAAACTTTATGAGGCTACACATGCCTTATTAGGCTTATATCACAACTAGCTGAGGCACATACCATTAAAATACTTTAAAGGACTACCACAACACATTGTACACTTGCTTACAAATACAATGTGTGACACACACTACAATCTGATCATGGGTATGTTATTATTCAACACACCACACACTCTTTTCTACCATCTCTACTGCTATCATCATTCTCGCCACATGAATTATTTTTTCACGCCTTTATAATATGAGGTATTCAATCTTTTCTATCATTGGAGTGGCGATTTTCAACACAAACTCAAACTCATCACAATATTTTTCTCGATTAACTATCACTAGATTATTTAAACCAATTTACATCAATAATTGTATGTAGAATAGATGGTGATGGGATATACTATTAAGGCACAACGTGATGTAAATGTCACTTGTTTGAAACTCCATGGAAAAAAATCCAGCCATGTTAAGGGCTAGTGTGGCACAGGCTAGGTGTGATCCCCATATGATTTTGATAGATTAGGTGCTGTTGGGTTGTGGTTTTTGAATCCAAAGGTTAAGTGTGTAGTCATCTCACCATTCACACACTTAGCAAACAATTTTTTTTTACATAAATGACATGACATGTTTTAAAGGCTTGAATCTAATTGGAAATTGGAGGACACACTTATTTGCATTCACATAAAATATTATTATTCTCGTTGGTGTCAATTTTTCCCTCTCAGACATCATTCTAAGAAGCTCTTTGTACTCATCATCATCCTCCCTGCTCTAAGTTACCCATGATTTCCCTCTTTGTGTTTCTAAAGCAAAAATAATATTTCACATTCTACAGGATTAAAGTGGATCTGATACTATCCAAAATAAAATTAAATAAATATATCTGCATTTTATTTTAATGTCACTAACCTTTCTTCTCCATTCGAAAAATGTATCAAGTCCACTAAAAAAGGGTATGTATTCATAGCTGATGAGATCTAGAAACATGCAAGTGACCTGGTTTGTATTTTAGTGTGTTGTTGGTATGTTGATTGAGTGAGGCTTGATTATATCTCCTGTGGAAGAAGGCCACATAAAAATAGGGTTCGATTTGTCCTTTTCCATCTAATTTTCTAGAAGGAACATGCAATGTGCACCTAATACATACAAAATATCCTTGTCTAGCTATTTCCACTATACTCAAAATCGAGTGTTTCTACCAAACAAGTTAAAAAAATAAATAGGTTTTAATCCACAATGGTTATTTTCATTGTTTTCATAGCTTGGTTGACCTCCATTCGTATCCAATTCTTCTTCTTTGACATTATTATTTTGCACAAGTCCCACAATAGAAGCTATAACAAATTATTAGCCATAATTTTTCTTCCTAGTTCTCTTTCTCGTTCTCAACACAATGGGAGTCCATCCATTCCTGGAATCTACAAATATTGATAAGTCATATACATGTTGATAATGTAAAATGGATAGTTCATCCCTTCTTACAATAGTAAACGAAAAAAATTCTCACAGAAACTATCAGATAAACCTACAAGGGAAGTGGCTCCATCAATTGCGATCTTCCTCTAGCAACTGACCCTTAATGTTTAGTGGATGGACCACACCACTTCTCATAGCAACGAAAATCATGACCTTTACAAAAGAATAATTGAAAGTTGTTTTCATAGCGAAAACATGTTTCCTATAGATTTGATGGCTAAATAAACTCATAATAAAAAAACACACTACACTACTCTCCTTGACCTTGGACCCTCCTTTGAGGGAGTAGGCCCAAAGCAGCTCTCATACCAAAATAAGTTGATTGTAATCTACATTAACATGAATAATGTTACAACTATTAACACATCAAACTATGTCTCAAGATAGGAAAGCTCTCCTAGACATGCAATTAATTGGTTGAGGAAATATCTCTACCAAACTCCAATCTAGAAGGCTAGCTAGTTGGAGAGAATCTCTCAATCAAATATGCCTCAACAAATTGCTAATTGATATGAACAAACTCCTTCTAGAATTAATGAATGCAGCAAAGAAAAGTAGGAGTCATATTCTCTAACAAGGTTATCATAGTTAATCTTCACTCAAGGTAGACTCATAGAGATATAGAATATCTTATTTCATGATATCCAATTAAAATTACATGGATTGAATTTCACAAATTTTATTTGGAAAGATATTTGGCCAAGTCGAACATATCATTGAATTTCGAAATTTTGTTTATATATCATGGTTGTTCAAAACATTATAAAGATAGAAATTTATTTATCTCTAAATCTATAGATACATGAAATTGAACAATAATTTTAAAATAGAAATAAAAGTTGTTAACTAAAGCTTACATCTAAATGCAGCAATTATGAACAAGTTTCTGATTTTTTTTTTTATATAAATCAAACTTTTAACATGATACATAATAACTCATTATAAATATATTAACATAAATAAATAAATAAATATATATATGAAATGAAAAAAACCCACATCTAAATACAAACTCTTAATTATAAATTAAAAATAAATTTATATATATATAATGAAATGAAAAAAAATCTACACTACAAACTCTTAATTATAAATATTAAAAATAATTTTTCCAATAAGCAAACATAATTTCAAATACAACGCTGGGAAATTCCAATTATAAATATTAAAAATAATTTTTCCAATAAGCAAACATAATTTCAAATACAACGCTGGGAAATTCCAAAACATCACAATAGCACAAAGGGAACCCACATGTTAGAATTAGGTAATAAAGGATTCCCTTTTGATAACCAAGAACCTAACATAAATTAATAACCTAGTCACGATGAAAAGAAGAGAACTGCAAGGCCCCACCACTCACATTACCCACTAAGATAATGGAAACAATGTGGAGAGAAAAAAAACCATGGTTATCCCTATAAAGTTCTCAGTGAGAACGGATTCAACGCACCAACCCTAAATCATACCCCCTCAAAATCGATAACTAGCTTTCGGCCAAAAGAAGAGACAATAACGCCTTCTCCAATAGTCTTAATCAGATCATTCTCTTAGCCCGGAAAAGAAACGTGGATACCGAGAGAAAAGACCAGAGCGAGTGGAAATCTCTAGAATCCAACAATCCCCCTTTACACTGGAGGAGAACAATATATGAAAGTTCGAAAAAGGTGATTTGGAATTACCAGCCATATCATTCCAACACATATGAGAAGGTAATATCATTTTAAGATCGAATGAGTAAAATGGAAGAGAATCGGATGTAAAAGTTCAAAAAGGTGAGTTGCAATTATTTGTCCGATCATTCTACAATCTATAGGAAAGTAATATTTGATAGAAAAATAATAATTCTTAGACTTCTTTAGAATGAGTAAAATGGAGGTGAGTTGGAATTATTTGGCATATTATTTTATATCTCTAGGAAAGTAATAAACCATTGATAAAATTTGCTAAAATGCGTAAAATGAGGAGAATAAGGGGTTGAAAAAAGTAATAAATAATTGATAGAATTCAGAAGAATGAGTATAGTGGAGGAGAATAAGGTGTTGAAAAAAAAAGAAAAGTGTTATATTTATTTGACAAATAATAAAAATGTAATGTCATTGTAATATTAATTAAAAAAGGAATATTAGTGAAAGAATACAGAAATATAAGTTTAATAAAAGAAATTATTGATTTATATTGTTTTTTAGTACGTTAAATTTTACTTTTTATAATTAAAAAGGAATATAAGTTAAATAATAGAGAAATATAAGTTAAAGAAAATAAATTATTGATTTATATTGTTTTTGGGTTAGTTTTTTTTTATTCAAGATAATATAAATATGTTTATGATTAAATTAAACATAAAATAAAATAAAATGCAGATTTATTGATATTTATTTAACACTAGATTTATTCAAGTGGTTTCAAAAAGGTTGGAGTTGAATTTATTTAAGTGTTTCCAAAAAGTTATAATATATCACAAGGTTTATAGTCTCATTCTTTATAGTTTTTATTGTTTAGAATTTAATGTTTATGTATGCATTTTGCTATTGTTGATGACATTTGTTTTGTAGGAAATATTTCTATCCTAGTTTTATTGTATAGGAAAATATCTCATGAATAAGTGAACCCTAACACTTATTTGACATAGATCAATGATATATTGAATACTAGACTACACCATATTCTCCACTAGATGTAATTTGTAAGTTCGAACTATGCTAATAACTGAGGATAATAGGTCTTACCTTTAACCAATAATTTTTCAATTGTATCCAAGTTGATGCAAATACTATATTCACTCTAAGATCCTAAAGCAAGCCACCTCAAACGCATCAACATATATCATTCTCAAACATACCTAGCATAAAATAATTCTAATCGATAAAAGATCTAATCTGGTTTCGGCATGCTAAATATAATCTTCTAATGCATAAAATAAAAGAGTATAGATCACAAACATTAGAGGGGTAAAATACCATAGATTTATGGATTAAAAGCAAATAAAGTAAAAAAAATTATTTTACCTTGAGATTGTGTAGTAGCTTCCTAGATCCTACATCCATAGTCTCCTCATTGGCCCTCTATCACTTGTTGAAAATAATAATATTTACATCCACATCACAACGAAGGCATGATGACCTATATTACTTGGAAATATACTCTCAAACAAGATAGCAATAAGGCTCCCACTCTATTTCACAATCATGATGATTCTCAAACTCTAGGTATTCCTTAACTCCTATTTGGCCCCTTCTTATAGTAATTTATAAGAGTTTGTAGATAGGATTCATGACATGTGAATTCAGTGGATGTCAATGATAGATATGCTTAAGGCATGTGAAAAAAGAAATGACAAGTAATAGATAGGTTTCATGGCATTTGAAATCAAAAATTACAAGCCATAGACAAGTTCCATGCACACTTATGAGATTTTCCCTACATAGTATGAACTTTCTTCTCAATTAAGAGTTTTTTTCTAAGTTATGAAATCATTCTTATTTCATAATTAATTGTGAAATATAATTATTTCCTTGTGTCATAAATATAATATTTTAAATTAATAATATAACTGAAGCTTTGGACATATAATAACAGCCTTGCAATTCCTATGGTGGAAAATATGAGTATAACATCATTGATTATAGACAAGAGCATGCAATTAACTACTCTGCACTTCTCTTTTTTCTCTTTTTTTCTTTTTTCTTATGCGAGGAGGATCCATCTCCCCTCATGGTTGTTATGACTTTCGTTAGTATGAGGGATACAATTTTAATAAAACTTGGGGACATGTATTCACGGGACAAGAGTGTAAGAGAACCCCATAACCCTTAATGTCCCTATGAGAATGTACTCAAGAAAAGATCAAGAGTACAACTATATGTGTGATGTATCCAAATATCATCCATAAGCTCCAATCTATATGATTGTTCAACTTCTATAACACCTTTCTATGGGGAAATTTTTTATTATAGGAGAATATATTCATGAAGATGGTAGAGACCACTTAAAATTATATGAAGTCAACTTTGCATATGTGGTTTCACAAAATAGATAATATTTAACCATTATAAACCATATAATTAAGAATTGAGACTATCATTTATTACACAAAATGTAATAAAAAAATATACCATGCATTGCTTCTCATTTACCACATCTGTTAGTTCACCTAATAACATTATAATGTGACATAATCCTTCTTTTCCTCCCTCTAAAAGAGAATTACTAGTTACTAGTGTTATGAATACACTTTTGTGCTCAATAAGGACTACCATACTATATCATCTTTTTAAACCATTACTTTTGAAATATTGTTGTATAATAGATGATTAAAGTCATTAATATTATCAATCTCAACAAAAACCTTTAACGTATAAGTGTAATGTTAGAATTATGATTATATGAAGATGGTCGCGGGGGGAATCAATATAATGGATAACTTAACCATTTAAAATGAATTTGGCTACATAAGCATCAATTATAGAAGCACCACATAAAAACACCAAAAGTGCATGATAATGTTAGAAATATGTTGTCATTGATGGAAAATACAAGATGATTGCAAAGGAACGTGTTCATGCAAACAAGATTAGCTCAAGTATGGAAAGGGAAATGATGGGTGCAGTGATATTGAAGGCATTTTCCATTTGGAGATAAGCTCAAGTGCACTTGGGACCCACTCAGATGGATAGAGGTTGGAAATAGATTTCCAACAATATATTGAAGTTCAAAAAAAACCTCCTCGATTGAAAGTTGTTCAAAGTCAAAGTTATTATGTTAAAAATCAAAAGTTAGAGGGTCCACAACACTATTAGTTCACACATGGAAGTCACGTAGGCACGTCAGTGGACCCCTTGGACCAATAAAATCTCAGGAGGGAAGGTGTCAGGAGGACATTAGTAGGTAAAAAAGGAAGCAATTAGGGGAAGTCATTAGTCGAAGCTCTGCAGTAGCGGACTCCAAGAGACAACTCACCTTGGAAGGTAAGAACCTGTAACACCCCACCCCACATTTATGTGCATTTACAAGATCACCAGAGTAAACATGACGCGAGAGTTACTATGAATGACCCAACAACCAAGTTCTAGTTATGGAACTAAGGTCTACCATTCTAAAACTTACTACAACCTCCCACCTCCCAGGGATACATGATAACATAGATATAAGGGAACATCCACTCATGATATTTCCTTAAGATGGAACTATCATTTTCCCAAGCTTACAACCCAGTCGCATAGATGCCATGTGGTCCATTCGACAAGAAGGCTCTAGACCCATGCATAAGCGTTTCTCCATGTGGCTATAGTAAAAAATCCCCAGTTATGTGCCTATGACCATAGATTCATTGCCACAATTTTAGCACTAGCCTACATGCCACTACCCAAAACTTTCCAAAATCAATTCTAAGATAATCAAAAGTATGCATTACCTATACATAGGCTTAGATCTTTCCAAAACATGCCAAATGCATGATAAATATTTATATAAACATATCGTAAACATAGTAGCTACAAGACTTGAATGTGTATTTGTTCACTATCTCATTAACTTCATCAAAGAATCATCAAGAAGGCTAACTTCCCTATCAATTTAGTTGCGACAACAGTTGTTAGCTCATACATTCATATAACCTTTCAATAATTTATCAAATCATGAAAAATATTCATATGAATAGCACATCATTTAACCATGCCTATAACCAACATTTAACTAGAATGAAGCCATGATGAACCGTTCAGAAAATAAACAAAATAACCAATACATGTGCCCAATAATCTGAATAAGAATAACAAATAATAAAATATGCATAAAGCCAACCAAGTTACGGTCTTCCACGTAGAACCCAATCAAAGATTGGGTTGGACAAAATATCTCTTTCAGACAATCACCCACATGCCATATTCCAAGTATGAAACTGGGATCACATGGGATAAACCAAAACAAAACCAACCAAGGCTTCTAGAGGCAAAACTATCTCAACCGTAATCCATAGTGATTTCACATAAATAAGTACAGAAAACACCAAAACCAAATAAGCTTGGATATTTGATACTTTCTTCACCATAACCAGAGGAATTTTCCTCTCTCCACCCACATGTCATGAGTTCTATGAGAAAACCATCTCCACCCTCAACCCTTGGGAATTTTCCCAAGACCACCTCAATCAATATCATAAAGCTATTGCCGATCCAAATCTTAACCAAAATACAGAACCCACTACATCATTTCTATCTAGGAACTAGCAAAGGCAAGGTTGTACACCAGTGTCATTCCAAGAAAATCCCTTGATAATGACTTCAAACGTAAACAATAAACCAATGCATAGATCATGCATTGAATCCCAACATGAAAAATCACACATCCATATTGTTACATGAAAATCCACATATATTATCTACCCTTCCTTGCTGTTGTCCAAACTTCTCTTATGTTGTCTCTCTTATTCCTTGCTTTCTTTCTTGTGTCCCTATTGTGTCCAAGTGTTTGTTCTCTCTATCTTTCTCTTCTCTTCTCTAAGTGAATGCTAGAATGTCCAAGATTGCATGTGAATGTTCTATTTTCTTTTTCTTTTATTGTTCCTTTACTTTTCTTTTATTTTCCAGTGCATGCATATGTGTATCCCTTCGTCTTCCTTTCATCCTATTTTTTTTTATTTCTTTTATTATATTTCCATTTATTTCCTTTTTCTTTTTCCAATGCCAATGCCAATTTCCATAACAAATAATAAACCATAATTGATTCCCAATGTAATATTTTTCCCTCCTTTCATCTTGGAATACGTGCCCGATGACCTTGGTATTATTGTTTTTACATAGAGACTTAACCAGTGTTGTTAGAAACCTCTCCCTCTTAGGGAAACATAGTACTCGATGTTCTATGACAATTATGACCAACAAACTAATGAAAACAAAACATACCTCTTATTGCAAATTTATAACACAACTCATTATAATATTTACAATGAAAAGCTATTGAAACATGACAAACATATATATATATATATATAT
Organism: Pinus tabuliformis; assembly: GCA_031772625.1. Lineage (NCBI taxonomy): Eukaryota > Viridiplantae > Streptophyta > Pinopsida > Pinales > Pinaceae > Pinus > Pinus tabuliformis. The sequence goes on along the minus strand of CM062812.1, from coordinate 776,452,765 downwards.
ATATATATATATATATATATATATATATATATATATATATATATATATATATATACCCAAAACTCATTTTCTTCAACTATCGAAAATCAAAGAATATAATTCCTACATCTAAACAACCATCTCCTATGTAACTTCATTAGGCTCAAAGTTCTCCCACTACATTTTAACTTTCTCTATTGCTCAGTTCCATAACACGAGTTGTTTCTATTGTAGTATGAATTATGGATGTGGCTCAAACTCTCTCTCTGGTTCTACCTGTAATACATAACAATCAATCACATGATTAGCATCCTGCACATATCTCTTAAGAAATGAGGCATAGAAGGCATCAAGGACTTTGACCGATGGCAAAAAAGCAAGTCTATAGGCCACTTGTACAATTCTCTTGAGGATCCTCAAAGGCCCATAATACCAAGGTGTCAACTTGGCAGATGACCCAATTCTCAAGGATCTCTTCTTGACCTTGATACGCAAGTAATCATGCTACCCAACCTGAAAGTCATTGACGCTCTATGTTGATCTGCATAACCCTTTTGCATGTCCTACACTACCTTAGAATTCTTTATGATAACCTGCATCTTCTAGCCCTTCTCAGCCAACATATCTAGTCCACTCAAAATCATATTCAAAGTCCTCCATAACAGATCTCGTTACAAAGCTTTCCCTTCCAGTGACATGTATATCGCTCAAGGCTGCTTTATGGACACCCCACTAATTATTTGGCATGCAAGTCAACACTATAAAATCAATTCCGAGCATAAGCTATGTTGGGACTCAGAAATGTCATATTTTCATCCACCTTTTTCTTCACTATTCCTTACATTTCATCATCCCATTAACCTGTTATCATATCACTTTCATACATACATTTGGGTTTCACCTTCTTATTTTCCATTTTATTCATTTTTGTATTATAAGTGAATTTATGATTAATTATTAGAAAATGTACATATTTTTATATATATCTCAAGAATATGTGAGTTTTGTGATGTGTAGGAAATATGTGAAGAATTAATATCTCCTCCACCATATCAAGGAGATAATTATGCAAGCCTTTTTCTAAGGAGAAAATCATGGAGGCATATCTTTTTCTAAGGAGAAAATCATGGAGGCATATCTTTTTCTAAGGAGAAAATCATGGAGGCATATCTTATCCTAAGGAGAAAATCATGGACATATCCAATTCCCAAAGGAGATAATTAGGAGAAAAGCATGGAGGATTTGGTTGGCATATCTATCCAAGATATGTGAGAGATTTATGGGATCATGTTTGAGAGATTTGTGCGATGATATCTTGTAATAACGGGAAACTAGTTGAGAGTGCTTGAGAGAATATTGGATATGTAATTATGGAAAGGTTATCTTCTTCATGTATATAAGAGAGTGCTCTCTCTTCATTGGGATAAATAATGAATAATAGAGAATGGAGATTAACTTTGATTCATATTCTTCTTATGCTTTCATGATTTGTAATTTAGTTTTTGCAATTTGACATAGTTTTATTGTTGTGAGTTCATATCTGTTGTTTGCCATTCACTTCTTCACATGTTGTATTGCTTTTCTTTTATGCAACTTACTGCTTTCATAGTTAATGTTTCAATGCCTTCTTAGATCAATTTGATTTCAGTAATTTAGATTAGATTAGATTAGATTAGTTCCATTTCAGTCCTGCATATATAGTGCATGTGTCTCGTAAGTCTACGGACCTCGGATTGACAAATTAAATAGTTGGGTAAGTACTACAACGGAATTAAACGAACATAGTTTCACCCAACAAGCTATTAATTATAGTGGAGAGCTTTACCAAATCCAAATACGGGTGAGAGAGAGAGTCCAAACAAGTAAGGTGCTAACTTACTTGACCAGGGAAGGACGATTCCTGTGCGTGTCCCTATATGGTTGCTTGGATAGAGAACCTTACTTGACCTCTCGCTGATCCAGCCGCAGTCCCTGTTGCTATGCGTCCAGTTCCTATGGGCGGTGCCCCAAGAAAAGCTATTGATCCTAGGAGCTTTGCTCTAGCATTTGTTTGTGAGTGTTTCCTTTTCTATAGTCCACCAAGCAGTAAGAAAGTCAAAGGTAAGGAACGAAGTAGCTTGTCTGCATCGGGCAAGGTCCCGGCCGGTGCTTTTAAGAGAAGGGTAATGTGGCTTGGGCATAAGTCCATCCATGCTCCTAGGTTGAAGGTAATAAGTAAGTCAGGGGTAAAGTGATCCGGTTCTGAAAGGGAAAGTTGCCCTCCACACTAAGTGATTCATTACTCAAGTGGTCTAGGGCTAACATGCCTAGCAACATGCCTAGCTCTGAAGGTGAAGTTGTATAGTCAAAGTGAAGTATAAGGTAAGACCTGTCGTAGGGATAATAGTAAGAGTGCCCTCTTAATAGATTCATTCCTAAAGGCAAGTGATCAAAGAATCTCCTAGCAGTCAGAAGCTTATGCATCCAATGAGGTTGTTCTGATGTACCATAATCCCATCCCATCTGGCAGTTTCAATGATCTGAGTGAAAGGGACACTCGCCCTCTCGGGACCATCCCCGCCCGGAGGAGCATGTAACTAAAAGTCCTTGGCTAATGACACTATCCATTCAGCCGCCACCCTGCCTGCCATGTCATCAAGAGGGGGAGTAAAGTAAAGGAAAGGGATCGTAGCATTTCCCCGACTCATTTCACTAAGTGATTCATATAGATGGCCATACCTCTCTACTAAGATTCATTGTTATAAAGAGATCCTGGCTGGCTTTGTTTGGGCATATCCTATCAATATGAAGCCTATCCATCCAACGTTTTCTGATGGATCATAATCCCCATTCCATCTGATAGTTCCATGATCTCTGTTAGAGGGAAACCACCAACAACCTTCTTCTCTATCGGCTATTCAACCCCATCCCATCCGGTGCTGCTGATAAGGAAAGGGGTTCATAGCAATACTTCCTAAATGCTTCATTCAGGTGTTCTAGGGATATGGCTCTTCCGGTGGACAGGTAACACATTCATAAGGGGGGGTAGGTGGTATCATGCCATCCATCTCTATGCCATGCTATTCTCTCTGCTCGGGTCTACAGCTGTTGTACCGTACTTGCCTAAGCGCTTTCATCATCTGATATCGGGTAGTTAGGAAACACATAAGTGAAGAAAGAGGCACGGAGTGGGTAAGAAGTCATTGTTTCATGCCAGCCATGCCATTCCCTCTGCTCAGGTTGATAGCAATACTTCCTAAGCATCTCATTAATGCAAGTGTTCTAGGGTAGAAGGTCTAGTTCTTCAGGTGGGTAACTATAAGGTTAAGGGAACAGGTAGTTTGATTCATTCCTAGCAAGTGGATTCAAAATTCAAAAGGTATCCTATCCTGAGCTCGGCCGGAACAACAAGTAATAGCGGTACCCAGCATAGCATCTTAAAGCAAGTGCGATAAACAAAGCATATCCTGACTGTCTGTACATCTTCTCCTAGCAGCAGTCTGAAGCCTGTCCTCCATCCAATGAGGTTTTCTGATGGATCATAAAGTAATCTAGCAGTAGTGAAACGATATCTTATAAAAGGAAACCATCCCTCCCTGCTAGTGTACAATCCATCCTGCAATCGGGAAAGCATGCATGGTAAGAAGCTAATCAAAGTCTTGGGCTATTTGACCCCATCCCATCTGGTGCTTCTCTTCTAAGATCAGGTCATGGGTTGGATAGCACTAAATCTCTTTTTCTAGGTTGAAGGCAAGTATTGATTGAGTATATAGGTCTGGTGGAACAGGTCTAGTATGCACGTAAGTAAAAGTAAGATAGGCAGCGTAGTAAAGGTAAATAGTTAGACTCTAAATGTTGTACCACCTAATATTCATTAATGAAGCAAACATCTATCTCCTTGTAGTAGTCCCCCGTAAACTCAATGCTCTATGTTGAAGTCCATTCATCCATCCATGCCATGCATCAAATCCCATCCTACCCGAAGAAGTTAATAACTATCTATATCTCCTAAGGTCTTAATTTCTCAAGTGGTCTAGGGCTAACAGGTCTAGGTCTTAAGGTGGTTAAAGAGAAGGTGAGTAGTAGGCATGAAAAGAAAGGAAGGTAGGTCTTACTGGCCCGGCAGGTTGGTCCTGAATGGAAGGTCTTACCTGCCCTGCTAGCTTGCTTTATGCTCAAGTTAGCTATTTCTTTTTCATCTAGTAAATACAGTAAATAAATATGGAAAGATGGTCTAATCCCTTTCCCGGTCTTGTGATCTCTCTTTATTCTATCTAAAAGCATGCATATGAGTCCTTTTGAGGGGAAGAAATATGGGGCATAATGGAGGGGTGGGCGTAGTATAGGAAAGCAAGTGAGAGTCATGATTATGGGAACTTATAAAGAAAACTTTTCATCTCAAAGCCCTCTTCATCAAAGAGGGTTTAGGAGATCCATTTACCCACCCCGGTTTAGGAGAAGATTGAAAGGAGAGCTTCCTTTCCCACTGGAAACTTCAGCTCCTCGTCCGGGTGAAAATCAATCCTTTCGACCCATTTTGGCCTCAACGAGGAGACCGCCGAGTTTTCCTGGTTTCTGACTTTCATCCTCATTCATCCTAAAATATCCCTATGGGAATAGGAGCTCCCCGGTCTTAAACAAATCTACCACGATCTGTTTACCAACGATGCATCGTTGCATGCAACGATCAACCTTTTCCCAGATATATTGTTTGATAGGGAGCTCTGAATAATATGTGGAGCCGCTCACCTGATTCAGAGGGTGAGGGTGAGGAGCGTAGGGATGAACACTCTATGAAGGAGTAGGGTCCCAAAAATAGAGGAACGTAGTTGCTCGACCAACGGGAGAGGAAGAATGGCTCGACCAGCGAGAGAGGAAGCATAAGAAGGCGACTATAGTATATAGTGGAGAGGAAATAAGTCATTTTTATAATCAAGAAAAAACGCAGTTTCTGCAAGGTGTGCCTACTCCTTCCTTCCCCCACCTGAGACAGGATCAAATCAAATGGTAGGTAGATCGATCGGCTAGGAAACCTTTCTTCTTTAGTTCTTCGAATCCGCATCCCTGGCATTCTCGGTGAGAAGAGGGATCTTCATCATTACTATGTAGTACGGGACATTAGCTGCTTATAGCAGCCACCATGATCATCTAGCCAGGTATACAACCTCTCACCTGAGCGTCAAGTACTAAAGCCAAGAGCATACCCTGTTCGATAGCCCGTAGCACCCATGGATAGTTCCCGATCCAGTTTTCATGCCTTGTTGTTGCTATTCTTTTCCTCTGATTCTTTTGTACTGAAAGGTTCTCCTTCTGCTACTGCTTCTATCGTAGGGAGGGCAAGTTCAGGCCACCTCCCCACTCTTGAATTTCCCACTTTGACAAGGCCACCTTTAAGCAGTTCATTTACCATCTGGAGAGATAGGCCCTCATGCTCCTCGTGACCAGATATACAGGTCACCTTTTGTTTCTGAATTAACCATCCCTTTCATCATTTTTCACAAGCAACTTGGATAAGCTAATAGGTTTTTCTGTATAGGCCACTTTTCTTTTCTAAATTTTCCATATTTGATAGGCCCACACTTTCTTCCCCGTCTCCTCTTGACATGTCACCTTTATGTATTTCATTTCTTTGCATATCCTTTTGGTCTTGCTCCATTGTCATGGAAACTCACCTAAAGAGAATAGCTTAGCCCTGTTAGTTCCACCTGGACCCCTATGGACACCACCTTTATTCTTAAGCAAGTTAAGGCAGTCGTCTTAGCACCTACTATTGGACCTGGACCTAGCTGAAGTAACCTATTGGAGATATAGTACCCCATTTGATGGAATATGCCTTAAGCCCTCTCAAAGCTCTAAATCATTATGCATATATTATTTTACTGTACCTACTTCATTACTTTGATCCATGTGAATACACCATATTAAGCTTAGAGGTTCGAATCCTATGGTGGACAAGCAAAAAGTGCAAGAAGCCTGCCGACAACGGGGGCGTTCTTCTATGGAAACAAGCCAAAATAGTCCCACCTGGAGATGGACATATGCTTTAGTAGAGTTCAAGCCGATTGCATTGGACTAGCTGAAGTCTTTAGCCTATTTGGACCTAGACTATAGGTAATATCCCCCCCCATGTGGATGGAATGATGCCTTAAGCCCCAGTGCTAGAGAAACCAAGCCTTAATAGTAGAGTCTCTAGTGTATTTATATATTTCACTCCAAAATGATTCTTCTATGTCCTCCCTATGCAGAAACACAAGCCTTAAGCCCCTCAGTGCCATCCATGGAAACTAGCCAAAATAGACTAGCTTTTATTAGTCTTGTTAGTTACACCTAGAGATGGACACTAGCTTTTGTATTAGCCTGTGTGCTACTATTGGACCTAGTCTCCCCTATATGTGGATGGAATGCCTTTTGCCCCAGTGCCACGGAAACAAGTGCCTAAAGAGACAAGCTTATTATTAGACTTGTTAGTTCTGCCTGGAGAGCCCTATGGACACTAGAGCTTTAGTCAATAGGTCTAGCATTAAACACTCTTTTAGACTATCTTAGTCCATTACTTTGATCCATGTGAATGCCGTGTTAAGCTTAGAGTGAAAACCCTACTAGTCAGTACAGTAAGCCGGGGCAGCCTTAGTTTGTTGTATTGACATAATAATGATAAGCGAGTGCCCAATATGAAAGCCCATTTTACCTAACTAATCTTGTAAGAGCTTATTCACTTGGATCCACTAGATATACCACCTGCCTTCCCCAATTTACCACTTATCAGAAGACCACGTTGTTCAGACTCTCTATCATCTCGTAACGACACCTTTCTTCTTACCGTGGGCTTGGATATCTCATTGGACATTTGCTGCTATGTGTAATATAAAATTCATATTGATTTGCTGCTTAGCAAGAGTCATTAGTCCCACAAAAAAACCACACCTATCCACCCCTTTTTGTTTGTATAAACTTATGTGCATAATCCCTATTTGGGAATGCTCTATTTCAATCAAAATTCCTCTCCCGTTGGTCGAGCCCTCTCCTTAACAGTCGAGCGTTCGTACCTCACCCTGCTGGGGGCATCCTCTCCCGTTGGTTGAGCGTGCTCTACATCCTCTCCTTATCAGTCGAGCCCCTATTGGTCCTCATTGGGGGATGCAATCAATGAGGTCTGGTTTTGAGCAAAAAAGAAGCTATTTATCTTCCTAAATTGATCATCGGGGAATTCTCTATTTCCTTCAAAATAATGGGAAATGCACTTATTCACATGGGGTCTATAACAACTTTAACTAATGATGCATAGAAGTGAACTAACCAGTCTTTTGAAGCTTCAGAGAGCAATAGCTCTTCGGAGAGTAAGATTAAGTTGTACCACCCATCCTAGCACACACCAACAACTCACTTTCTTTAAAGAAAGTCTTTGTCCAGAGTTTTTGAACACTTACCTTAATGTGGGTGACTTGTAATGATTTTTATTTCCAATTTCCCATCTAGATAGACTGGACTCATGTTCCTGATTCGGATAGTAAGGCACCTGCATTTACTAAATTGACCATACTGCATAGGCTACGTGATCACTCTATATCATCTTGTAATGCCACCTTTGCATATTGAATTTCCCACCCCACATAGCAAGGAAGTAACAGGGTAAATTATTTAGTATTAGGTTTCGGCAAATCGTACTTTTTTATGTTGGTGAATCATACTTTTTCCGGTTGACTATAAGTTTGTTTGGCGCGTTACATAAGGTGGTTGGCCAAAGAATCCCGGGTCTAATTCTCTGCCCTGAAACTACCTCCTAACTGTAGCCTGTCCCATGCTCTGCCCAAGAGCTATCTGTTGGGAATAGAATATGAATATAACCAAAGTGACATCTCAATAAAAAAGAGTCTTATCCGGGCATATCCCGGTAAGTAAAGATCTCTGAGTAAGTAAGAGGTATCCGGGCTACGCCCGGGCAAGTGTAATAGGTGTAAATAAGTAAATAGAGTTCGTATGGGGTAATCGTAAGTAAAGAAGCTAATGGAAGTCTAACCCTAAGTAGGTTCTGACTTGACTGGTATTCCTTCCTTGCTTCCTTCACTGGGGGAGGTTGGGGTCTAACGCTGGAGGGTAAGGGTTAGGTTCTTATCCCAGGCAAGAGGAAGTGGAAGTATCTGGGCGTAAGCCTAGGCAAGAAGCAATCTATAGCGTGACGGTGGTGGTTGGCTGAGGTAAGAAAAGGTACTGGGTGTTCAAGGCTATAGAGAGTGGAAGATGAGATGCCCTAAAGTAATAGGGAGACTGGGCGTATAGAGACTAAAAAGAGTCTGATACGTTGCAGTAGCGTAGCCTAGCTTGTATGATGAAAAGCTTATTGAGGTCAATCTGGGTGGCTCCCCCGTAGAGTGGGATAGGAGATGAGTAAGATCTAATAAGAAGGCATGTGTTGGCAGGGTTCTCTCTCCCACTTAGGCATGTGGGGTTTCCATGGCACCAGTACAAGAGCTATTCGCACCTCTGAGTTTGAGTGAAGCAATCATATGGGCATTAATAATATAAGAAAGAATCTAATGCTCTTTCTTATCCCTCAAAGTGAGGCATAATCGCGTAAGTAATAGTAGCATTCCTTATTCCACTCAAAAAACTCAGTCCTTATCCCACCCTTGAAGCAAGTCTGGACTTAAACCTAAAAGGCATATAAGTAATGTCCTTATCCTCAAAGCCTCTAGTCCAATCCTTATTCCTAAAAGGATGTCTGGCTAGAAAGTGGTTATCCGAGACATGGTCTAGACTTAAACCTAAAAGGCATATAGGTCTAGCATGATCCGGGTAAGTAAGAGTTCTGTCCTTATCCCGACTCTAGTGGTTAATAACTAATGCATTCAACATCTTCCTAACAATCTCTGTAATGCTAGCTAGATCTTCCTAATAATATATAGAGTATTATTTTCTTGTTTGTTCTTCCTATTGATTTGACCAGAGGTTTAGTTTGTGTGACCATAACACATTAGCTTGTTTCTCTGCTTTTGGTCTTTAGGCAAGGAAATTTTGGTAATACCTACTAAACAAATAGGCCCTACATCACTTGAGTTAAACCATAACATTGATAGGTTAGACAGATCTATAGATAGGCTTTCGCTGAGTAAGTGGGATAACATTTCTTTGAGACGGTGAGGCATTCTACCTTCGCTTGGATGGACATTCTACGGTAGTGACTGGCTTCAATTCTGTACCTAGCTTGGTGATCGGATGATATTATTTACCTAGCGATTGGATTATATTAAATAACTGATCTAGTCTTCCGAACATGCTTTATACCTATGGCACGATACCTGAAATAGGCTTTCCTTAAAGTTCAATATGAATAGACAATACCTTTCAAGATGCGGACAAGCTACTTCGTTCCTTACCCTTGACTTTCTTACTGCTTTCACCCTAGGAGATGGATTGATGCCCAACCCATTGATGATTCCAACCAGGAACACTTTGAAGGGTAGCCACTATGAAAACAGCCAGCCCCCTACCTTAGTTCCACACAACCTATTTACCCACCTTAATTACCACACCTGTTAGCCTTCTATACTACTTGATTAATGAATCGCTTAGTCGGTACTGCTATTAACCAACCCATCTCATTACCCTTGTCTTATCAGGACAGGACAGGATTATCCAACCCTTACCCTGACTTTCTTAATTGCCCACCACACTTTCACTACCACCGGATCGCCGACTCATGAAACCTCTTCTTACATGCCTTAGATTAGCTTACTATACAGCTTTCACAGGTGTTCACATAAAATAGAAGAACATGGGCTTCGGATACAAAATTCACCAGTGAGAACACTTCCTGAATGAATCCCTTAGGAGCAAATGCTTAGACCTTCTCTTATCACCATTGGATGGATCAACTAACCTTGTTGCTAGCCCCCAACCTTATGCCTGAATATGCTAGGTATGCAGTCTTGCTCCACACTTCAACTTTTCATATTGGGCGGGCCTTGCCCGATGCGGACAAGCGGCTTTGCTCCTTGATTCATCTTCTCCTTAACCGGCTTCTCTTTGTCCAGTTCAAGATCCAGCCCTTGATCCAGAAGCTTACCTAGTTACAGCAGCATACCTATCAATAAAGAAAACGTCATAGATAGAGGCACGGGCAAGCTTTACCGAGTGATAACATCCTTGTCCATTCCATATAAATGTAGAGCCAGTTGATCCAGTTAATTAACCATATTAACCACTAGCTTGAACAGTTTCAGTACCTATAGCATCAGTGTAAATCAAATCTCCACTTTGCCCTCAGCCTCCTAGTGGTCAACTATTATGAAACCAGCTCAAGAAAAGATAGAAAATATAGATCAACGCCTTAGAATTCAGCCTCTTCGAGGGGGCAACCTCCTTTACATTACATAAATGAACAATTCTTGGATGATTCAAATGACAAAACCTCCTTTCTATATATAGGAGTCTAAGGAGTCATAATATAACCCAGCCGACCTAATAATAATAATATAAAGCCACAAAAATAACAATAGGGGGATTCTATGGGGCACATAAATAACAACATGGGGGTAATAGGGGCACAACAATATAAATAAGGGGTATAACTACAATAGTAATGGGGTAATCACTAGTATTATAGGGACCCAACATGCCCCTCGCCTTCAAAAAAGTGTTGTCCTCAATGCTTGAGTAGTTCTGGATACTTCTGCATAAAATTCTCATCCTCCCATGTGGAATCTTCAGCGGATAAGTTCTTCCACTTGATAAGATACTCTGAAATTGATCGATTTCGTAGCTGTCGAGTCCTTGTTTATGTGACTGCTTCCGGTTCCAATATAATTTTTCCTTCCTCATCAAGTTCTGGCAATATTGTTTGAACTGGGAGCTTGTCACCTATAACCTTCTTTAAACATGAAACATGGAAAACTGGGTGCAATCGAGAAGCTGCAGGAAGCTCCAATTTGTATGCCATAGTACCAATCTTTTGCAACACCTTGTACGGACCATAATACTTTGGTGATAATTTATTATATGGTTGTAGCCGTAGGAATACCCAATCACCTACATCAAAACTTCTTTCACTGCGATGTTGATCTGCCTGTTGTTTCATTCTATTTTGTGCCAACACGAGGTTATCCTTTAAGAGTTGGAGGACTTGTTGTTGATGTTCGATGTGATGTTCCACTGCCTAAACCTTGGAATTTTCTCTTAAATACGATGTGATGGATGGTGGTTGATACCCATAAAGTGCCATAAAAGGGGTCATTTTTGTTGCTGTATGGAAGGAAGTGTTATACCACCATTCAGCCAAAGGCAACCATTTGACCCATTGTGTCTGTTTATCAGATACAAAGCAACGAAGATATCCTTCCAAACATTTGTTTACTATCTCAGTTTGCCCATCAGATTGAGGATGATAAGATGAGCTATGAGCTAACTGAGTACCAAGACAAGAAAATAATTATGTCCAAAAATTTCCAGTGAAAATGGGATCTCTGTCACTTACAATAATCTTCGGGTTTCCATGTAGCTTTTGAATTGTTTCCATAAATGCAGTAGAAACTGTACTGGCTTTAAATGGATGTGATAATGCACAAAAGTGTGCGTACTTGGTAAGTCTGTCAACTACCACCATGATGACGCTCTTTCCCTCAGACTTGGGTAAACCTGTGATAAAATCCATTGAAACCTCCTCCCAACATTGGCTTGGAATGGATAAAGGTTGTAATAGACCCTGTGTCTTAATTGTTTCAACTTTATTTTGTTGGCAAACCAAACATTCCGCCACAAACTTCTGAATATCTGATTTAAGGCCATCCCAAAAAAATTCCTTCTTAACCCTGTGATAAGTTTTTAAAAATCCTGAGTGCCCTCCTAAGGGAGAAGTGTGCAATTCCATAAGAATCTTTTGTTTTAGCTGGGAATTCTTACAGAGGTATAAGCGATCTTTGTACCATAACGAATCATTTTTCCAACTAAATGTATCAGACGTATTGGAATCTTGTTGTAGCTTTCGAATAAGTGCCCACACTTCTTCGTCATTCTTCCATTCCTCCCTTGCTTCGTTTATCCAATCTGGTTGGATAATAGAAATGGCGCACAACAATGCTTCCACATCCTCATCCTTTCTTGAGAGTGCATCTGCCACCACATTTTGCTTCCCCTTTTTGTAGATGATTTCAAAGTCATAACCCAACATCTTTGTGACCCATTTTTGTTGCTCTTCAGAGGATAATCTTTGTTCTAAAAAGTATTTAAGGCTATCATGATCCGTTTTTACCTTGAAGTGTCTTCCCATTAGGTAGGGTCGCCATTTCTTAAGTGCATGGAGTATTGCCAACATTTCCTTCTCATAAATAGCTTTGCTTAAAAACTTTCCCTTGATTGGACGACTTTCAAAAGCAATAGGTCTTTCATCTTGCATTAGAACATCACCAATTCCATTTCCTGAAGCATCACATTCCACAATAAAGGTTTTTGTGAAGTCTGGTGTAGCTAAGACCGGTGCTTGGCACATTGCCTCTTTAAGACATTCAAAGGCATTTGTTGCTTCCGAAGTCCATGAAAATGCATCTTTCTTCAATAATGTTGTTAGAGGTGCTGCTATTCTCCCATAATTCTTAACAAATTTACGATAATACCCTGTCAACCCAAGAAATCCTCGCAGATGCTTTATGGATGTGGGGATTTTCCATTCCTTAATGGCTTTAATTTTGCTAGGGTCTACCTTAACTCCTTCATGAGATACAATATGACCCAAATATTCCACCTCCTGGACTCCAAAGAAACATTTGGATCTTTTTGCAAATAATTGTTTCTCCTCCAATAGTTGTAGCACCTTGTCAACATGTTCAACATGATCCTTCCAAGACTTGCTGTAGATTAGTATATCATCAAAAAATACTAACACAAATTTTCTAAGGAACGGTTTGAAAATTGAATTCATCAAACCTTGAAATGTTGATGGTGCATTGGTAAGGCCAAAAGGCATGACCAAAAATTCATAATGACCCTCATGAGTTCTAAATGCCGTTTTCGGAATGTCTTCAATCTTCATTCTGATTTGATGATATCTCGAAAGGAGATCCAACTTGGTGAAGTAAATTGATCCATGCAATTCATCCAGTAATTCATCAATGACAGGAATGGGGAACTTATCTTTAATAGTGAGCTTGTTGAGCTCCCTGTAATCTGGACACATGTGCCATGATCCATCCTTCTTGTGCACCAATACTACTGGAGCAGAGAAAGAACTTTGACTTGGTTGAATTATACCCGCCTCTAACATTTCTGCAACCATGCGTTCAATTTCACTTTTTTGGACATAGGGATATCTGTACGGCCTGATGTTTGGAGGAACACTTCCTGGAACTAGATGAATAGCATGATCATGGTCACGCATAGGTGGGAGACCTTTGGGAGTCTCAAATACCTTGGAATGATTGTCCAGGACTTTTTGCAGATCTGGAGAAATAGATGATTCCAATGTAGAAACATCTAGCGAACATAATTGTGCAATTACACCTCTTTGCTCCTTTTTTAGAAGCTTTGTCATACCATTAGAGCTGATTATCTTTCCTGGTTTCCCTGCAATACCCCTTAATTCAACTTCCTTTCCTTCTGTAGAAAATCTGATGAAAAGTTCTTGAAAATTAAAAGCTATCGTACCCAAGGATTGTAGCCATTGGACTCCTAGTACAACATCAGCACCTCCCATTGGAATGGAAAGCATTGGGCTAGTCAATACATATTCTCCCATGGATAGCTTGATATTATGGCACCTTCCCGAGCAATTTATTGTTCCTCCATTCACAACCATTACTTGACACTCTGGTGTTGGATATAGGAAGCAATTCAATTCTTTTGCTACCCTACAATGAATAAAATTGTGGGTGCTTCCTGAATCAATCAAGACTATTACCTTTTTCTTCTTGATTTGTCCTTCTATCTTGATGGTTTGAGGAGTGGTAATTCCTGCCAATGCATTACAAGATATGGTCGGATTTATTTGTTCTTCCTATAGGCTTTGTTCCGGGAGTATATCTTCTTCTTTTGACATTTCTTGCTCCTTTTCTTCTTCCTCTTCACAATCTATGTAGAATAATTTCTTCTCAGCACACTTATGACCCTTAGTGTATTTGCTATCACAACTGTAGCAAAGCCCTTTTGCTCTTTTTTCTTCCAATTGTTGTGGTGTCAACCTTATAGGTTGTGGAAGACTAGGGGCAACGACACTTCCATCTTTATTGTTGTGAGTGGTATGCTTCCTGGTTGCCATAATTTTGCTTTCCATTTTTCTTGCTAACCTGAATGCCTTCTCTAATGAATCCGGTTCCCAAAGGCGAACATCATGTTGGATATTATCCTTTAAATACCCTATGAACACATCAATCCTATGCTCCTCTGGAATATCTTTTACCCTTATGTTCAATTTTTGGAACTCCTCAATGTGCTCCATTATTGAACCCTTTTGTTTGAGACTTATCCATTGGCTAAAAAAAGTGTTGCTTTTTGTATCCTCATAATGTGCTACCAATTCTTCTGTAAAAATTGCCCAAGTGATAAATTGTTTACGAGAGCAAAGCCATTGATACCATACAAACTGATTTGGTTCCAAATATAAAGTTTCCATACGTACCTTTTGTGTGTTTTGCACATTATTGAGATCGAAGAATTGCTCCATCTGTAATATCCATGTTGCGGGATCCTTGCCATCAAACTTCCTCATATCGATTTTTGGAATGTGGTGGGTCTTCGATCCCACATTAGAGTCTATCGAATCAAGATTAACATTTCTTTTGTTCTCATCATGAGTTTCCTTTACTACCCTTTCACCATTAGTGACCCTTTCTTGTAGTAACTTCTTTAATTCGTCCATGTCTGTCTTCAATTCTGTCTTCAAGTCGTCCATGTCTGTCTTCAATTCTGTCTTCAAATCATCCATCTTAGCTTCTATGCCTTTCTTTAAACAATCCATCTTAGCTTCTGTTCCTTTTTGTGCAAGTCACACTTGTTGCACTTGGTCTCGTAATTTTGCTATATCATGTTGCATTTCTTCCTCTTCTTCATAAGTCATGCTAGAGCTTTTAGGTTTTTTACCAGGTGTTGACATTTTCTTTCTTCGGGGCATCAATTAATGAATATAATGCTTTACTATACCCTTTTAATTCCTTCAAACCAAGCTTATGCAAAAATTAAAAAAAAAATACACACCTTTTTTCACTTTGTATAAGCCTGATATTGAATCTGATGTATCTCTGTATTTGCGAATCATCCAATTCTGAAATTTCAACTTGTAGTCGCCTTCTGCGTCCTCTTTCCAATGCCACAAGTCTCACCCAAATTGGATTCTCCAAGGAAGAGTTATGTGAAATCTCCCACAGTGACTTCCTTTTAGACTAATTCAGTAGGGCGAACTTGTACGACGTTCCACGAGTCACTGTTTCAACCTTTGGATCTGAAAATCACACTCAAGAAACTATGGTCCATCCCCTTTCTGTACCTTCTTATGAAATTTCAATCTGATCCCCAGAGAGAAAGTTATAACGATTTTCCCCAGGTCACCTGTTTGGAATGTAATTCAGGACTCTGCAAAAAGACCGATTTCCTAAGATCATAACTCCGAAAATAAAGTGCGAAAAGATCTGAAATTCCGACCCAAGGTTCAGCGCGATTTCTTCTCAAATGGGTTTTTTTTTTTAACTTCTGAAACGTCACAGAAAAAAAGTTATAGCCAAAATGCCATGATGACCTGTTTGGAGCAGCGAAACCCTAGAATCCAAAGCTCTGATACCAAATGTTATGAAACCAGCTCAAGAAAAGATAGAAAATATAGATCAACGCCTTAGAATTCAGCCTCTTCGAGGGGGCGACCTCCTTTACATTACATAAATGAACAATTCTTGGATGATTCAAATGACAAAACCTCCTTTCTATATATAGGAGTCTAAGGAGTCATAATATAACCCAGCCGACCTAACAATAATAATATAAAGCCACAAAAATAACAATAGGGGGATTCTATGGGGCACAGAAATAACAACATGGGGGTAATAGTGGCACAACAATATAAATAAGGGGTATAACTGCAATAGTAATGGGGTAATCGCTAGTATTATAGGGACCCAACATCAACCGAGTTGCTCTGCCCTTTACTTTGACTTTTGATCTTGACTTTACTTTGACTTTTGTGGAATGAAAATTCATTGTTTAAGAAAATGATCCTATTATTACTAGTAAGCTATTATTAGGGACACTCCTCACACCACACGATCTCAATCAGAAGCTTCATCCCTAGCTAGAATCATTAACTCAATACACTTTGATCCACTATAGGAAATATCTTAGCTCCTACCAGCAGACACGATACACCAACAACCATTCGACCTTTGACATCTTTTCTTCCTCATTCTCAGCAAATCTATTCGAGTAACAAGCAATTTAGTTAGTATGATTAAGATAGTATAAGACCCTTTTTATTACTAATAGAGTCTAAGATAGTCTTGATTGAAGCACCACTACCAACAACAGAGGTAAAGGGAGTTTCCAAGGTATTGAAGTAACAACTGTTGGCATTATGATTCAAGTGTTGTCCTTGATGGCAACTTACTCAGAGGTTGGTACAGGTGATGGCAACTTAATCAGAGGACAGATCTGAGTACAGCAGGCCAAGACAGTTCATACACGCATATTCGTTAAGCCCAAGTTGCGTGTACACGCAGGTTGGCTTCATTAAAAGCGCGTGTATGTGGAAAACTCATTTTGGTACCATGAAGAATCTGTACCAACTAAAGGCCCAACTAAAAGAAGTTTCTCATTAAACAAGAAAGAGACAAATTGCAGCAGGTGGTTTTCACCCACATTGGGTTTCCACCTTATATCATGGTGTTCATGTGTGTGGCTTTTGTGTGATGATCTGTTCTGTTATACTGCACCTGTTTACTGTTAATATGCTTAATAATATTCTGATGCATTTACTGAAGATAAGATTAACTGAATCATAAGATCTCTGCATATACGCTAGTTTCTTTAGACACAGTCGCGTGTACACGCGGGTTCACTTAACTGAAGTCGCGTATATGTTTCTGAGCATGAAATTGAAAAGGTTTTACTGATCTGATAATACTGATTCACCCCCCCCCCCCCCCCCCCTCTCAGTATTATTTCCAACAATTGGTATCAGAGCAGGTCCTTCAGAGAAGCTTGATCGCTTGAAGGAGATTCGTAGAACAATGGGGAAGAAAGCACGTCAGAAGAAGAAGACAGCTCAAAGGAACAATGACAACCTGTCGTTGAGTGGAAGCAAGTATTCAGATCCTGAAGCACCTCAGATTGAAGATGGACAAGCAAATGAAGCATCAGATCAAATCATAGATCAACAAGATCTACCTAGCAAAAGGGAGAATTCCCTCAAAGAAGAAATCATCAGATTAGAAGATCAGTTGGAATGTGCCTCCAGAATTCGAGAAATGCTGCTAGCACTGAATAAAGAGCAAGAAAACGAGATCCTCAAACTAAGGCATCAGTTGGATGAAGGAAGGAAAGCTGAAGAGACCTTGAAGAAGCAATGTCTTGAAAAAGAAGAACAACATCAAGTTGAGGTAAATATCTTGAAAAGCAAATTAGAAGAAAAGGATAAGCTTTTACGATTTCAAGATAGCTCTAAAGTCTTGGATAATATTCTTAGTAGTCAAAGATCTCCTGCTATCAAGACTGGTCTTGGTTTTCATGAATATGTTGAAGGTGAATCTAGTTCACAAGGTGAGGCAAGAAACTCTAATGAGAAATCTGAAATGCCCAACAAGGAACAACCAAGGAAAGAAATTCCTCAAGGAAGATTCTCTACTCCTAACTGTGGACGTGATAGACGATTATTTCCTCCACTGAATAATGTTGAATGTTATGTATGTCATAATCTTGGACATGTTGCAGCCATATGTAGAAGAAGAAGGTTTCAAGACCATCATGCAGAAAGATCATCACATTCAAGGTACTTTAATGGGTATTGCTTTTCTTGCAATATATTTGGCCACAAAGCTGCTGATTGCTATAAGAGGAATATGAAACATGTAAGATGCTATGCATGTAACAAGTTTGGACATAAAGCAAGAGATTGCAGGAACAAAGCTCATGATAAGAAGAAATCATCAACATGCTTGAAGAAATGGAAGAAGAAGGAAGTTCAGCCAGAAAGATGTGGCACAGCACAGGGTACTCAGCACAGCACAGACGTAACAGACTCAGGGGGAGCTGAAGATGTAAAACTTCAGTGTTCTAATTCTCATACGCAAGTTTCATGAAGTAAAGACGCGTATATACGCGAGTTTCACACTGCAAAGTCGCGTATATGTCAGTTTGTGAAAAAGCAGTGGGGGAAGACTCAGAAAAGGGGTCTGATATGATCCAGTCCAATATATGCTCTATTGGTTAATAGTTACAGTCTGCTGAGGATGTTTGGAAATGTTTTGATACTTGTAAGATGTTAGAAGTGTTTAATCCTAACTTGATGATGATGAGATCTTGATGCTTATTATTGGTGTATGCATGATCAGATCTAACTACAGATGGCACAGGCTCAGGGGGAGCATATACTTCAAATAATGCATTGTTGGCATTATGGTTAAAAGTTGTTGATAAAATCTATGAAGCTAAATGATACATCTTGTTGTTTGATCAAAGGAATGGCATTGCAGGCTGATGGTACAGATCATATATGATGAATGATAGTCATGGTCTTGAATGAATTGCTGGTCCTAGAACTTGCATCTACTCAGGGGGAGCATGGATGGATTGATACAACTTGGAGCCCATTCAGAAACTTCAGCATGTATCTCTGTTGTGATATCTCTTTTATGGTGTCAAGGTCATGTAACGGCCTATGTTGGTTTCCCCACTATGCCTGGGATGAATGATGTAAAGTTCATGTCTTATCATGAGTAAACTCTTAATGTATCTCCACATGGTTAGGTGGATGAGTCAATATTGGTATATCCCCACTAGTTTGGGTGATGAATGTATGTATTGAGTCTTTTGGTGATAGGAAGGTCTTCTATGGTGTATAAGTCTTTGTTCTTCTTGAAGAACATCTTTTGCAGATCTTGCCTACAGTCAAGGGGAGCATGAACAGCACAATTCAGCAAGAGCAGGATGGATAGATTGGTACACTTTGGCATACACAAAGGGGGAGCACATTTGGAGATTGCAGCAGGTACTCAGGGGGAGTATGGACAACAGAAGGTATACCAAAGAAGAGGATATCTTGGTTCGCCCTTTGCCCTTGATGTCAAAGGGGGAGAGTGACTTGGTGTGGTGGTTGCCATCAAGTCCAAAGGGGGAGATTGTTGGCATTATGATTCAAGTGTTGTCCTTGATGGCAACTTACTCAGAGGTTGGTACAGGTGATGGCAACTTAATCAGAGGACAGATCTGAGTACAGCAGGCCAAGACAGTTCATACACGCAGGTTCGTTAAGCCCAAGTCGCGTGTACACGCAGGTTGGCTTCATTAAAAGCGCGTGTATGTGGAAAACTCATTTTGGTCCGTGGCGGTTATTCCTTGGAAGTTGTGCCTATGGTTTTGGACCATGGTGTCTCGACGAACGTGTCGATCCCTAGCATTGAGTTGATGGTATTGGATTTCTATGGTTTTGGCCCTTGGTATTGAGCAAGGCCTAAAGCTATATAAGGAGAAACATCATTAGGCCAATGTGCAAGAGTGTGTGAGTGATGAAGATATGAGGAAGTGTGAGATCCAAGTGCTGGTTATGGGTTGGTGATCTGAACCAAGGTTTCACTCATGTGGAGGATGATGAATGATGGAACGAGATCTCAAGGCTTGGAATGATTATCTTCATATGGTTTGACTGTGGATAGATCAGATCTACTGACGCATGTTTATTATTATGATCTGGGTATGTTTTGATGTATGATATAGTTGCAGAGTTATAAGTTAGAATTTGCAGATCTGTACGCGGGTTGGCTTTGGTAAAAGAGCGTATACACGCAGGTTGGGTTCATCCAAGTAGCGTATACAATGTGAAGTATGATATTTGAAGATGAAGTTGGATCTGGTTGTTGTTATGTTGTCTGGTTGTTGTTGACAGGGTTACAGTGATTCAGAATTGGGTGTTTCAGTGATTGATGATGCAGGTTGTTCTACAATGGTGATTGTTTCATGGATCCAGTATGAAAATGTATGAAACGTGGTCCCGGGTAGATCGTAGGCCGGCACCTACGTACTGGTAAACATATCAGCCAATACCAGAGCCAAGGGGTTGTAGCTCCCTTCCACTAGCAGCTGGAAAACGAGTAAAGAAGCATTTTGTAGGTAGGCACCTACGTACTAGTAAATGGATCGGCTAGTACAAAAGCTAAGAGGGTTGTAGCCCTCTGCAGGTTGTAGCCTGCGTGCTGGTAAAGGACTGCACCAGTACATTGTAAAAGAAGTTTCTCATTAAACAAGAAAGAGACAAATTGCAGCAGGTGGTTTTCACCCACATTGGGTTTCCACCTTATATCATGGTGTTCATGTGTGTGGCTTTTGTGTGATGATCTGTTCTGTTATATTGCACATGTTTACTGTTAATATGCTTAATAATATTCTGATGCATTTACTGAAGATAAGATTAACTGAATCATAAGATCTCTGCATATACGCTAGTTTCTTTAGACACAGTCGCGTGTACACGCGGGTTCACTTAACTGAAGTCGCGTATATGTTTCTGAGCATGAAATTGAAAAGGTTTTACTAATCTGATAATACTGATTCACCCCCCCCCCCTCTCAGTATTATTTCCAACAACAACCCTACTAATTGGATTAGTTCCATATTTTCAAGGTGGAGAACTATGACCTCGTCTAGCAACATCCATTCTTGCCTGATACTAGGAAATTCAACATAAAGAACCTGGCTATGTACCTAGTAAGTTTACCGTAGTGAAACTGGAAGGTATTAAGAAACTGGTCAACTCGTATTCAATAGCCTTAATACAGGTTGGTCATTTTCCCTCAATGAATACTTGTGGTTGAGCGTCAGTATGAAAGATTTAGCTAACGAAGCTGGATTTAGGCTGTCATATTGAAATGACTGAACCTAGCCTTCCTTGCCCTCCTCAAGTTTGGTGCCTGCCCTAACCTTCTGCACTTCCCTATGCCTCTGCCCTGTCGAGAACCTATGTGTTGTTGGTGAAGTTGGATTTCAAATACAGCATGGTGTAGCCCTTTTATTATACGATGCATTCCTCGGTAAGGTTACTATATTTTTCCTTCAATATTTGCCCTTCTGGAATGCTCTCAACACATAGGGCCGGCCTGACTCGAATAATGACTCACATGGCAAGTCAATCTGTCTTTCAAGACCTTCTAGCTTGGGTAAGGGATCTGACCTAGTTGACCTTATCGATTGGGTTCCATACTTCTCTATAGCATAGGGTCGGGTGTACTTACCAGCCAGCTATGGAAGGAGGTATTACCTTATCTCAGATCAGGACCAGCTTTCCTCCCCTAAGTCTTTCCAAAGGCTTGAATAGCCAAAATAGAACTTTAAGACCTTATAGGATAGGCTCTTTTGCCTTCGGTAATCAAAGAGAGATAGAATCGAGTGTCTGGAGCACAATTCTTTCACACACTAGGAACGACAGGACCTTAGTTGACCAAGTTGAGTACCAGTGGACCTAGTGGCTTCTCCAACAACTCTGCCACAACACAGATTCCTCATGGAGCAATCCCTTCTAAGGAACTCCACAATCCGCAGAGATGTAGTGAGCTAATTGAACTGATAGAAAGTGCCTACAAAGCCTATTGATTGAGAGGGTAAATTCAGTAAGCAAACCTGCTGTTATGGGTTATTGGATCTTACCCTGCATGATCCTAAGTAATGGTTGGAGGGTAGGGCATAGGTGGGTCAATTCACTCTATAAACATGGCGTTACCTAGCTATCATGGTTGGGGAAATTAGCTCTATAAACCTGGCTAAAAGAAAGAAGGAAGAGTATGACAGAATAGGAATAGGAGAGGTCATCAATAGCTCCGACTGAAGGATCTATCCGGTTGGGAGGAGAACTCATTACTTCCACCGGTTGTTAATTTTCTATGGTTGGCTTATGTAGATGTAGTTTTCTATGGCTGGCCTGTCTAGGAGCATTCTTTCTTTCCTGTGGCTATAGTGGATTGGTCGACTCACCCGCCTACACCCCCAGTGAATGAAGCTGAACCCGTGCGTGTTAACTTCTCTCTACAACCGGGCACCTATACTATTCTAGTTAGGCCTCCCAACAATGATTTGAGTTGAGGGAGCTTGAGCTCAACTACAGCTTTCCTTCCTCCGGAGTAGCTCCTCAATAAAATGGATAGCTTTCCCTGCTAGGCCATCCCTCACCCCCGGTAGCTTGAACAATCCAATGAAGCTGGGCTCTTGCCCACCACCGGTTGAACAAACTAGTTGAATTGGACTACGTTTTGTTTAGCTATGGCTCCTCTTCAAGGCCGATATAACGTATGTAATTTAGGGAGGTTAATAGCTAGTCATTTCCGGTTGAGAAACTATTATGGAAGGAGGAATTCGAGCCTATCCTTCTCTGAGCCTATCCTTCTCAAACTAGTTTCACTCGCTGGAGAAAGTAGTTGAGTCAACTGACTAGTTCTGGCTGTTCCCGACCGAGCTAGTAGCCCTACCATTTGGCTTTTCTTGTCCGACCATCCAGCTGGCCATCCTAGTTGAGCATTCTTTCTAACACTCCCTGCTTTGTTTTCTCCTTGTTGACATAAAGGTAGTCTACTCACTCGTCACGAGATAGTGAAATGAGGAGGAAGGACCAGTGAGATCTCTATCCATTCCTGCTCATAGTTGAATGGGTGGTAAATGAACTGGAGCCCAACCCGTAGGAGCCCAACGAAGATAGCCTCAAACTGTATTATCATATTCTATGACTACTTAGGACAACCAAACAATAATATAAGAAAATGGACGGTCTGGTAGCAGCTAAAAAACGATTGGATGGTCCCCAGCTAACAAGCTACTTCCTTCCAAAAACAAAGGGACTGGATAGAAAGAAATGATGGTCCAGCTAATTCTTGCCTCCCACCGGGCGGGGGTGTGGCAGGAGAACGATAGTTGAAGCTTGTCCTCCCAAGGGGTGAGGATGGAGGGGAATACATTTCAATAGCTAATCTAAATAAAGAATAGCTAGTCCTCCCAATAGTACACCCCTGGTGAAGGATGGCAAACCCAGATTGCAGTTTTAGGCTTGTCCAAAAGCATGCTCCTCAAGACAGGAACTTCAGAATGCTCGACCGGTTGGATAAAAGTTCAGGATGGAGTCACCTTACTTTCTTTAACTCCCTCCCTGTTTCATTTATAGTATACTCCCTCGGTAATTGAAACGAAGTACTGTCTAGCTCAAAAATGATTTCGTTACCCAATCCGCACCAACGGTTTCCCTATCTAGCTTTGTTGGGTTGCCCTATCTAGAAAGCTTTCATTATCCACCCCCACCAGTTGAACTCCCTCACTCATTAAGAGGCTAGGGAAGGTAGAAAATAATGCTATCACTCTAATTAAGCTACTTCATTAAGAAGCTTATCTAAGAAAGTTGAGATGAGAAGCTAGGAGAGGAAGCCTTACATGGACTCATCTAACCGAAACATTCAGACTCCCTCATTCATCTAAGAAAGCTTATCTAAGAAGGAGGGCTTAAGAAGGGTATGTCGATTGTAGAAACCATGGCATTGGCACATGAAATGGTAAGGGAGTTGTAAGGCATGTGTGGGGCAGCAATGTTTTTCTAAAACTGGATATGGCTAAAGCCTATGACAGGCTGGAATGGCCTTTTTTTCTTAAAGGTGCTTCGAAAGCTCATCTTCCCGCTTTCTGGTTTACTTTCAAGATCCAGCTTAGGTATCTTATATAGTGAAAGCTGCGTGATGAATTTCATTGCCGGGCCAGAGCCCTTCTTTCTGATACGGATTTGGGTGCCTCGCCTGAAGCGTCTCATTCAAATATAGATATTACAGATCCGCATACGAAAGATTGGAATGACCGGATAACTGCCCAAAGCACTACTAAATGGGTGTCAAACAGGAATGAAATGGGATGACTGATTGATGGATACATGGGAATATTCCACTCCTGAACGACTTGGTACTCCCTCTTTCTCTATGGATCGAGCATATGAGGTTCCACTCTACCGCACCAATCCAGGAATTGGAATTGATAGATGTTCCTCCTGGTGCCTTGCCAGAAGCTCGTTTTCCAACGCGAAAATGGAATATTTGAAGATCCCATCCCCGGAACTGGAAAAGGACCTAAACTCATGATAGAAGCCTAATGCAATCTAGTTTTCCCACTTTTCTAGTTACGGAGAGAGAATCCAACTCTACTTCATTCACAAAATAAAGAGTTCCAGAGGCTGACGTTCCAAACCCAACGTATGAAGATGTTGTTCCATAAGAATAGAATTCCTACTCGAATCTAACTGAATAAGCTGTTAAAGAGGCCGTTGTTCCAGGCCTAGAATAGGAGTGGCTCCGTGACTTCTTTCTACCTTACTAATTGTACCCAGATAATCAATGTCTTCACCCTAACCCATACACCTATCCATATTTTGTCGTATCCACTGCATGCCCTAATAAGTCTAGCTCGTATCACCCGAGCTCGTATCATTCAAATAGAAAGAATTAGTGACCAGATCCATGTACCAAAAAGAAGTTGTTGAAAGACATGATGCCCCGAAGCCCTCAATTGGTGGGAGGCCCAGTCTTAAAATCAAGATCGTCCCGTGAACAAATGATCGATGCCCGGCCCTCAAGCACTGGCCTAGTAGGAGTAGTCCCTTCCCATGCCTTCCTATGCTATGTTCACCATGCCATTAAGCCCAGGAGCTACAATCGATAAATAAGAGTCGACTGACCAGAAAGGAATGTCCCTACCCTAAAGCCGAAACGATTGACTATGAGCCGAGAAGAAGGAATCTAGTTGATTGATATGGGCTAATAAACAGAAGTCATAAAAACCGAGACAGAATGAGATTGAGTAGAAGCAAAGTACATGGAATAGAGAAATGTTCCGAGACCCTCGTTGTGACATAAGCCGAGAATGAATGAATGACTATGCGCCAAGAAAGAATGACAGCTTGATGTTCGCAGATTGTATTCTATTCATCGTGGAATCGTTGGTGCAGTTACCTCGAAGAGAAAGATCGGCTTGAGGACCGTGGACAACAAAAGGCTATACACATAGGGAGGTTTCGACTATTCTAGACTTATGGTTAAGGGTCAAGTCTTTCTGGCTAGTGCCAAGACCTTTCATAAGCAAGCTCTATTTCCTGTCGTGAGCGCATTGTAGTTTTATCGCTGGCTTTCGAGACTCCACGTGTTGGGAGTTGGCGCCTACATAAATGGAAAATAGGAATATCTAGAAATAGTCATAATAGGAATACTGCAACTGCAACCATAACAGTAACCGCTACAGAAAAAGGAGCAAGCTATTGGATCTCCTCGCCCGCCAGCCAATAAAAATCCCAATCGAAATTCAACAGGAAAGCAAGCAGAACAGTAATAAGAGGATGTGCAAGTAGGCTCGACCGCTAGGGAGAGGAATATTAGCAACCAAAATATGATTCTTTTGTAGTCTTTCCCACTTTCATAACCTTGTTAGTAGCAGCCTTAGGTGAAACAAGTAGTTGACCAAAACCCGAGTCCACGATCTAAAGTAGGAGTAGGTATTTCAGAGCCTCCTTCTCGTATGTATTATAAATCGTAACCACAACAAGAAGAGTAACCGGAGTAGTAATCGCAATAGGCAGATACACTAGAAGGAGCAGGAGTAGTAGGAGCTGGTCTATTCGTAATCGCCACAGGAACCGTAACCGAAATCACAATAGCAAGCCATCGAGCAAATATCCTCTGTTTGATGTATTGACTCTTGTTGCCTGCAGGCGAGTTGAACGAAGGGTTTCATAAGGGAAGGAAATATCGTATAATGAAGGAAAGTCCTAAGGGTGAAAGGCAGGAGGGAAAGACTCCCCGAAGGGGTACTTGATCCTACTCATTCATTCATCTAATAAGAAGCTCAAAAAGGTAAGGGAAACTTCTAGGTAGTATAAGACAGACTTCCCTAACCATTCATTCAGCTAATAAGAAGGTTGTAAGGAAGTTTGAACTCATTCACTCATTATTCCAGGCTTTACTCACCTAATTAATAAGCTTAGAAAAGAAGATGATTCAGCCTCTCCCCGAAGGGACATAAGAAGGAATCTAATCAAGAATATGATGAAACTGCTCCATTAAGAAGGAAGAAGAAAGACTAAAGAAATGATCCCGCTTGCTTGACGTTAGGAGGGAAAGGAAGATGATTCAGCTACTCAGAAAGAAGCTAATAAGGTTTGACCTATCTACCTAAGAAGCTAAGAAGGCTTCTTACTCGCTCATTCATTTAGCTAATAAGAAAGATAAGAGGGAAAGGAAGGTAAGAAGGTTTTACTCCACTACTCATTAACTCAAGGTAGGAGAGGTAGTAAGGAATGTCTTATAGGAAGGAATAGGAATGGCTGGAACTAAATCCAAAAGGAAGGGGAAGAGAAGTGAACTCATCTTCAACAGAATCAGAGTCTTCATCATCCTCAACCCTTTCTAAGCAATCGCAGAAGCACTCGCGAAAAAGTCAAATCTCAAGGGAACTTCCAAAGTCACATCTGGTCTCTATGAAAGCTGTTGACATTCTTTCTAAAAGAAATATAGCTTCAACTTCTCACTATCCATCCCTTCAATAAGTGCAGTTAGAGCTCAGACAACTAAAGAACTACACCAAAGATCTCGATCGTTTTATCACAATCCTTGAAGAACAAAAGCCTACAGGAGATGTAGTTCCACATAGTGAAATGGAGATCATAGCAAAAGCAAGTATTATCAGCGTTATGTCACAGCAAGCTCAGAAATGGGTAACACATCTTTCAATAAATGTCTTTGGGAAAACCCACACTGACATTTATGCCAACTTGGATTCTGGCTCAGATTTGAACTGCATATGGTTGGGATATGTTCCGGGTCAATAGTGGGAGAGGTGTGGTGCAAGAATTCATGTAGTAGATGGAAAGCAAGTCGAGACCAATTGGTTTGGTTGGGGTTCAAGGAATTCATGAATTGAAGATCCGACTATCTAAAGTTAGATTTTCACATAAAAAAGGACTTGAAATGGAGATTCTCCTTGGAAATCCATTCCTCACCATGATCCAACTAATCACTGTCTCGAAAGAAGGAATTAGAGGATATATGAATGGTAAGCACGTCCTATTCATATTTGTTGTGCCCACCCAATCATCTCGAATCCAACAAGCAACGGTCTGTGCCTACGACGAAAGGTTACGTAATGGCCTTAGTCATGCACATCCTACGATCAAACTACAGTGCGCTAACGTGTGTGACTATATTATAAACTCCTTTCAACCATGCGCGACTAATATTCGAGTGAGTGTGCTGCGGACGAAAGGTGACGGAGCAAGAAAACTACAGTGCGCATAAGCATAGCGCTAGACTCACTATTATAAAGAGCAAAAGCCCCTTTCGCATAATAGACGTGCCCGACAAACAAGTTGCCCTTACTTGTTTTCTCATACTGTTGCTTGTTACAACAAGTTACCCTAAAGCCTACATTTGCTAGGTTGGAGTAGAAGGATTTGTGCTCTATCAACGATGTTGGATCTGGTCTCTTTCCAAGAGTGGCTAGTAGTTATTCTGCACCGTGGATTTATGGTCCAGTTCTTGATTCATCTCGCTCATGCAACAATCTATATACGTAGGAAGTATCCTCTTCGCCTGCCATTCAGAGTGAATTCTTTCTCCCCGCCCCCACATAGACACCTTTACCTATGAGTTGAGTAGTGTATGGGGGGAAGCATGTGATGGGAGAGCTAAGTCTACCTATTGATCGATTTAGAGTGCCCCGTCTCAATGAAATGGGTGACCTTCCTTCTCAGGCGGTACTCTTGCTCTTCCTAGCTCGAAAAAACTCCTTGAACTAGGAAGCGCAAGAACCTACCAGACCTTCTTTTCCGGCTAGGAAGCGAATGAGGAAGAAAACTCCTATTGCTGTTACGGCTAGTGTGAGTTGCTCATAGGTCAGTGGTTCAATCTATACTTTCAGTAAGTGGGTTAAGTAAGAAAAGGAAAGAGAGCCAGCTAGCCAAGTTACTGTTCTCTAGTAGTAGTAGTAGTCTCGTCTATCTCTGCTTTCTCTCGTACTATCGCTTTCAGCTTTTAGCTGTCAGGAAAGCAGCTCATGAATTCATTCCTTCAGTCTGGCAAGTGGATTTTCTTAGAGAGTCTGTACTTTCAGTTCCAACTGTAAGTGGTTGTAGAGAGAAAGAGGGGCGTCTGGGCTCGTTCTCTCCTCTCGCACGCTCTTTCCATTTTTAAGTCCTTCGGTTCATGGCTTTTAAGTCGGTTTTCATCACCTTTCACTCCTTTTATCGCAGAGGGAAGTGATTGATTTATTTCTCGGCTTGCAGTATCGATACTCTGGGCAAGTGCTAGTGCTAGTGGTTTTGCTCATACAGTCTTTCCTTCCGAATTCAACTCCTGAAGTGACTTCTTTCAGTACTGGGACTCAAGTCAAGTAGTTGAGATAAGTTGTTTGCTCTTTGTCAGGTGCCGTAAGTTCCTTCTATCCGTTAGGTTAGCTTGTTATGTCAGTGGTTCAAGTCAATAAGCGAGGAGATCTATTGGCATAGCATAGAGAACAGTCACTTGCGGTAGTTTTGGGAAGAGAGTAGGCAGTTCAGAGAAAGATTCCCCTTTTCTTACTTCATTTACCCACTTTGAGCAAGCGTGTTGAACTCTCCAATTTAGCGGGTACCAGGGCTACTAATCGAGAACTGATAGGCCACCTTCTCACTCTTCAATTTTCCACTTTGACTATGGGTACACTGAGTTAGTGTATCAAGTCATAAGGCCAGGTTCTCCCTCTTTCATTTCCCACGGTCGCTCACTAAGCAAGGCTAGTCATCCCAAGCCAGCGTCCTCCCATCCATCCTATCTAGCCAGACCAGTCACTATATCCAAAGCCATAGCCAGTCGGCCAAAACCAGCAATAGATCCAGATAGAAATAGAAGCAAAGACAGTGGCAGTAGCAGCATAAGATTAAGCCGTTCACTAAGCAGTTTATCCAGCAGTAGACCCACCAGCAAGAGTATATGTGGATTCAGTGGACCTAGTTGGGGCATGAAAACCTTATCGCCGAGCTCTGCTATTAAGAGAAAACCTCTCCTTTTAGTCGAGCTAGCTTACGCTTCCTCATTGCCAAAGGAAGAAATGAAATTCTTCTGGGTCGGTGGGTCAAGGTGGTAAAGAACTTCACAACACAGATGATTAACGGAGCAATTCCCTTCTAAAGAACTTCGTAACATAGATGATTAACGGAGTAATTCCCTTCTAAGGAAATCCGTAACGTAGATGATTAACGGAGCAATTCCCTTCTAAAGAACTCCAAAATCTGTGGATATGTAGTTAGCTAATTTCATAGACAGAAAGTTCCTACAAAGCCTATTGATTGGAGTGGTAAATCCTATCTATAAACCTGGCCTATCTATCTAGCTTCCTATCCAATCTAACCCTTCGTACTTGGCTGTCTTCCCCATCTCGTCTGACAAGCTTTCTTCCCTATGTATGGGGCGGGAGGCATAATAATCAAGACGATCAGAACGCAGATCCTAACTTGAACTACTATCAACTGCAACTTGAAGTACCCCTACCAAATAGTACAGCCAAGACCATTCTAACCATCCCCCTACCACTACTACTTCCATCTAGCCAACTATCCACTAATCTTTATAGCAAATACTCACACCTACACTTATGCTGAGCGCATTCTGACCTAGCTTCCTAATGAGTATGAGTACGGGTCAAGCTTATCCTTACTTCCCCTACCTCTCTAGGATAGGTATAAGAGTATGTCTTACCTTCTATCTGTCTTTGGAAGTAAGGATAGAACAACCAACCCTTTCTTATCCCATCCCGCAGTGGAACAACCAACCCTTCTTGTCCAGTAAAAACAACTAGTTAGGACAATTTATGGATAAGTCCCTAAGTATGGGGCTTAAAGCCTTATCTATTCTGGTTGAAGCATCATAAATTAATTCTTATGTAATATTCTTTCGGTAGTTTCACTACAAATTTGCTAAGAAGCTACCGAATCATTTTCATTTCAGAATGAGGTTAGGTCTTGAAGATTGTGGTCTAGGATTAGATCTTCTCTTGTTGTTGGTAAATGACTGATGCAACTAAAACAACCTGATTGAAGAATGAAATGACATAAAGAGATATGGTCTGGAAGAGATTTGGCCAGGATATATTCTCTTTTTTTTGTGAATGACCGATGCAACATATATAATAGAGGTCAAGAAGCTAGGATGCGTAGCTTGAAACATTCGACCTTGAGTTACTTATTGGGTGGGGGGGCCGAATGAATATGGAAGGTGAGAGCGAGACCATCACTCGATCAATGATTAGACAAATCGATGGTTCAAATGAATCAAAACGAA
The DNA here is from genome assembly GCA_031772625.1 of Pinus tabuliformis. Taxonomy (NCBI): domain Eukaryota; kingdom Viridiplantae; phylum Streptophyta; class Pinopsida; order Pinales; family Pinaceae; genus Pinus; species Pinus tabuliformis. The sequence goes on along the minus strand of CM062812.1, from coordinate 776,422,313 downwards.
GTGGATGCGCATATAGCCTTTAAGGTTGTGTCCTCAAAGAAGTGATTCTTGTACCAGAGATTAGAAAATATATCAATCTTGTGAAAACTACCGCAACATATAAAGATATGAGGCATTTCCCTTCTACAAATCCCTCACCATATGAATAGTGAGTGACTCCGTCCCTCCTGAAAACGAATTGAAATGAAGTTCTGCATCAAGGATGTGTAAGCATGCTCGACTGTTAAGGAGAGGAAGCCCTCGGCAGGGCTCTCAATATAAGGAGAGGAAATTTTGATCTAATATCTCCATTCTGAGATTGCATAATTACATATATAATATATGCATTATTTGCTAAAGCATAATTACATCTTTGCAGATTGCGGAGTGAAATAGAAGGGTGCTACAACAAGCTCGACCATAAGAACTGGCAGGGGCTCGACTATTAAGGAGATGGATTTATCACTCGACCATAAGGGAGAGGGCCACCATCGAATTGCTCCACAAAGAATCGATGTTTCGGAGTGAAAAAGAGGATGCGCAAGCACGCTCGACCAACACCCCCGCACCCAATAAGCATCAAGGACCAGCAGGGCGAGGTAACGTGGCCCCTCTCAAATAGGTAACTAAGACGAGCAACTCTCTTTTGGGGGAGGGGCCCCAAAAGGGAGGACCGACAGGGTGTGTAAGCACACTCGAATGTCAAGGAGAGGGGCTTGACTGATAAGGAGAGGTCCAGCAGGGTGAGGTAATGAACGCTCGACTAAAAGGAGAGGGCTCAACCAATGCCCCCCATCCAATAAGTAAAATGAAACTTGAAGAACTAAAAGGCTGCCATTGGCTCGACTGTTAGCCCCCCCACCCAATAAGTAAATTGAAGCTTGAGTTGCTCGACCAATTCCCCCCCACCAAATAAGTAAAATGAAGGTAGGGCGCAATCAACGGGAGAGGAAGGCATGACTCGACCAATGGGAGAGGATGCCCTCGACAGGGCTCGACTAGTAAGGCTACCATCGTGAGCCTGCTGAACTCTTTTTTAGTTACTTATTTGAGAGGGGCCACCCAAAATTAATTTCTTTCTTTCTTCACCTTTAAGGAATGGGGCAAGGGTGCATAAGCACGCTCTCAATTAAGGAGAGGGACGAAGTCACTCACTCATTCCGATGGGTGAGGGTTTGAACGCTCGCTTGACATTAGGAAAGTGAGGATGCTAACGCACACTCAACTATCAAGGAGAGGATGCATAAGCATGGCTCGACCAACGGCCCCCACCCAATAAGCATCAAGGAAGCAGGCGACTATAGGAAATCTAAGGAGAGGAAGGATGGCTCATCCAAAGACTATTTACCCACCCAGCCCAATCCCCAGTGAGGAAAGACACATATTTTTTCCAAATCTTTCCATTAATAAGTATTGATATAGTTTCGAAAGGATTCAACCTTGCCCGATGCGGACAAGCGACTACGTGCCTCTCCCCCTTGGTCGAGAGTTCACTTGCTCACGCTTTTTTACCTATATTTTAAATATTTCTCTTAAAAAGAGGCAGTATTGATACGGTTTCAAAAACATTCAACCCTTTCGTATTTTATTAAGTATGGACATTTCAGTTAAGTACAAAAGAAATTAAGTTCAGAAGGAATGAATAAGGGAATGAGACGACTATTTATTGGACTATTCCATAAACAGATTCTACCAAATTTATCTACACTAAATTCCCCATTTCTCTCTTATATTGTAGTAACGCCCTTAATCATGGGTTTTGAAAAATACTTTTCATGTCATTCCCATTTAGGTCTGATTCAGATTCCTCTGCTGTTTCCTCTTCTTCCCAAACCTTTCTCTCGGAGTGATAAAGAAGATGGTACACCCGAATCGTATTCTTCGAGTTCTTATTGCTTGCTAGAAATCCTACTTCTGCAATTGGTAGGTCACTGGGTTATTAGAATAAGTGGTGTTTTCCGTAGTTTTCCCATGTTACAACTTTCGTACCAATTTGATCGATCCGAAATAAATTGGTTAAACATTCCACGAGGGAGCCCGATCTTGACTCTTATGTGTGGTATTCATTCCCATTCGGCTCTTGGAATCACATCCAGTAGTGGTTGAAATAGCTCGCAAAATCCAACCACTTTACCTACTTTATCACCCCCAATTGTTCTCCCTACCTCTATCGAAACTGAATGGTTTCATGTTCCTTCATCGATTGGTTATTCCTCTCCGTTCACATCTCTTTTTCCAATTTCGGTCTCAATTGGTTCACAAGATTCAATGGCCGAGCAAAAAGAACCCAATCGTTTCCAATAATAAGCCTTCCTACGCCTTTTGAACCCACTTTTTTGATAAGAACCCAATGGAATCACCCCATACGAACGAAATCTTGCCAGAAAAGAATGTGTTGTGCTTGAGAACCAGTAGCTAAATAAGAATGTGCGGAGGTGGCGGGCAGATCAAACAATCCAACATCATTACAGTCCAAGCTTGTGAGTTTAGGAACGTGGAGTGCGGCCAGCCATTTGATTGAGGTAGGTGGGGCATGTATATTTCTATGTGCTTATCTGTGCATGCATGGTTTGTATGGCTGATTCATGTAGGTAGGTAGAATGAATATAGAAAGGGGTGTTCGGTGAAGTGGTTGGCTTTGGAAGGCAGGGAGGATGGTCTAGGAAGGTTTGGAAAGGACAAATAAGCCCGGTTAAAGGAATCCACACCAGGCTCACTCTATTATATATCTATACGTCCACGGATTCTCTATTCTACATAGATAATGGATGGAAAAGAGAGAGATTCTTTGGAAATGCGGGGCGTGGGGTAACACCCCCCCCGCACTGGTGATGCCACGATCATTGATTGAGCACAAAACCTGCCACGATATGCTACAAAAATGTTCCACAATGCAACCTATTTTCTTGCTTGGACCTGCCTGGGATGGGATATTCCTACTCCAGATCATTCATCCCAGATAGAGAAGCCAGTCTTGCCTTCACCCACCACTCTAGTTGATAGGAGTATTACAATTCCTCCCATAGAGAGCCTCAAACAAACTCATCTCCAAGGATTCTTGATATCGCTTATTATAAGCAAACTCTACATTGGAGGATATGTCCTCTACTTCCTTTATTAATGCATGATATTCATCCTCAAAATGTCCTAAAGAATCCTACTATCCCTCTATATTTTTCCATATATCTGTGGATGAGAAGTTGTACTAAAGGATAACTATGCCCCAAAGCCTATGAACAAATCCTTCCAAAACGTAGAATTGAGGTTGGAATATTTATTTGATATAATCCTCTTGGGAACTCCATGCAACCTCATTATCTCCTTGGGTTATGTATTATGTGCCAAAATATTTGGCGGGCCCTCACGTGTTAAATTGCCCTACAATTCACCACCACCCGATTACTCGTCGACTACATCCAATGACCCACTACATTTTTCAGACCCCCCTAAAGCAACAAGGTTTAATGATGGGGGGGGTTTGAAAAGTAGCGTACCGCCCCTCAACGTGGTGGCCTTAGGTGAGTTCAGACCCCCCCCACCATACATCTGATACCACCGTACCCCCCCTCAGAAAATGGTATTTCCTTCCCGCCTAACGTGTATTCCGGCCTAATGCGCATTCCCGCCAATGGTAGCCTCCACATCCTATCACAACTGCCACTCCCATCATGCCACCTCACCCTATGTCCCGTCACTCCCGCCAACGATCCCACTCCACATATCCGCCAATCCCCAGTTGCCACATCTAAGACCGTTTAAACCTCCATTACTAACTTATTCGTTTTCCCGCGTTATTACAGGGAGTTTAATGCACCAAACATACCGTTAATCTAACAGTTAAGGCCCGATCAGAACAAATAAATAGGACATTCAACACCACAATTACACCTTTCTTTCCCCATTTAGTCAATATTTTTCCCATCCTCTATGCTATTACCTTTCTGCGGCATTCCTGCTACCTATCATTCATTAATTGATAGAGGCCTGCTACTCTGAATTCCAGTTATTATCTGACACACAATGACTTCCCCTCACTACAGTCTTCAATTTCCCAGCCTGTGATCACCATGGCACCAAAAACTATTGTTGTGAGCAATCCAATGCTTACTCCCCCTATTGATTTAGACCATATCCCACTTGTAGATGGAGATTATAAAATCACTTAAACACAATACAAATTCAACTTGTTTCAATTGCATTGTTGGTTTTGAGATAACTTCCATGACTAAATCGACGAGATACATCTATGGAAATCTAGACTCCCTCTATTTTCTATTCCTCAATCCTATCATTTTCTTGAATTTTTTCTCAGATGCCAAGCTTCTTACCTTCCAGGCAAGAGAAAAATTATCTCCCTAAATGGTGAAATTATTTTCATCATCAAAACTGACAAAATTAATCAAATGTTGCAAGTTCCTCACTGTTATTCCCTTTCCCCTTTCTCCATTAAAGCTCTTAGATAAATCCACTAGAAGTTAACTTTTCCCTAGAGAGTAACCATCTTTGAGATCTTCTTCCCTGAAGACTCTGAGCTCCCTAAGAAAAATCCCTCGTATACTTCTTCTATGTTCCATTAAAGAATAACACAAATTATTTATGTTTTGTCTTCCATTCTTGGTTACTACTCAGATGAGTGGGTAGATGACCCTATTCTAGGCTTTCTACCCACCCTTTCTTTAGAATAAGGACCATCATTCACCTTTTACTATGGTCACTTCTTATCCAATATAATTCATGAACAATTCATTCAGTTTTTAACTAAAGGAATGTTCATATATCCATCCATTCTGATGTATATGTTTCTATTTCTCCAAGCAGATAAGTTTCCATCCTTAGCATAAAAATTAGATCAGTGAGGAGAGCCCCTGTTAGTTTTTTTCTGGAATTCCTTTGTCAAAAAATAATCACAGGATTACATCCTTTGAAAGTTTATAGATCAGTTTGTATATCCAGCCACTTGTGTGTTAAGTGGCCAACAGGTTCCAAGGATCAATGAAGAAATTCAGAAGGTTTTGAAGCTCAGTGAACAGGTTAAAATAGGGGATTGGTATATTTACCAATCGTTTACAGAGATTAGAATGTATGGTTCAGAGATGCCACCATACAAACTGCCCAAATATGTTTCCATGAGGATATTTTCTTTGAATATATCAAACAAATAATTCATTCTAATAATATTCATTTTGTGGCAGCCAAAAAGAAATCCCAGTTTAGGATCAAGACAAAAGTTGGACATTTTATTTGTAATAGTAGAGCAGTAGTAAAGGAAGAAAACCTCCCGGTGATACAAGTGAACTTTCCTCTCAGCTTTGCTTGGTCTTATGCCCCCTTTATGGTAATTTCTAAATTGAAAGTAGAATAAAAAACTACACCATATGTGCACACACAGAGGCTTCACATTGAAAAGTATATGAACCAATAGACTTGGGTGGAAAACACATTGTAGGAGGCCGAGGAGCAGAATATTTCAAGGAAAGCTTCAAAGACTCCAATACCCAAAGAGAAAATAGATAAGAGATCAAAAGAGGATGATTCTCCAATCATCGAAGTCTCAGCCAAGGAATTTAAAATATACGCTAAGAAGCTCAAATCAGGTTCTAGTTCTAAAATAGAATTTCCATCACTGGAGAATACATAAGGCACTATTGTGCTCTTAATATTGAATACTTTCTAGCTATACAGTGGAACTAAAATGTCTCCATCATCTCCCATAGTTAGAAAGGCTATTCTAGCTATTATCCCTCAAACACCCGAAACTTCCACAGAGCAGAGAGAATTGCCCATTTTTTAAAGACACAAGGAAATCAAGAAAAGGAATGTGGCCATTCATGACAACATATCAGCTCAATTACAAAAAAAATCCTCCTCCATCCATCACAAACTCATTTCAACATATGATATAGAGAAGGGAAGAATTCATATGGAATTCTTGTAGGCCTAGGTCCCTCAACCAAAGTCAGCAGTAGACTTCAAACATACCACTTTTGAATTTGAGTCAAATGATGTGCATCCATTGGATCAAATAGATATGCACAAACAAGCAGATGAGATGGTATATTCGACTTTCACACAAACTACTATCACTGCCTCAAAACTACAGCTCGCTCTAAACAATGTGTAGTCTCAACGCAAATTGGAGAAAGTCTACTCATTGACTAAAGATACTAGAATCAAATACTTGGAGGATATGGTAGTCAAAGTAGGCCTTGATCCAGAAAATGCAAAAGTTACGGAAGAAATAATAAAAAATAAGAATGTTGATATTGCAGCATTAAAAAAGAAATTGAAGTTGCCAACGATAGAAGACCCCCAAGCTAAAGAACTCGGAGAGGTAGAGCCACAAAAGGAATAAATGCTAAAGTTTCTTGTGGAGAAAAGTGACCAAATCAAAATAATGGAAGCTGAAATGGACAAGCTTATAAAGGAAAAGGAACATAATGAAGAGCTTATAGTTGTTCCTCTTGATGCAGTTCCATTTGCATCTCTGCTATAGGCAGGTGTCCTTACAACAAATAGTACAACTAGATAATCATCCTCAATAGTGATTCCCACTTTTGTGGTGGATGAATCAGTTAAATTGGCTCAATCTATGGAAAATATCACTATACATGGAGAAGTGCTGAAGAAACATAAGTACGAGATAAAAGTTTTGCATGAGTAGAGTACAAGGTATGGAAATTCCTACTTGATAGAAACACAGAAAACTCAGACCTTGTCCCAAAGATTGTAGAAAATGGAAGAAGGTTGTGCCATGGGAAAAACATTGGCATAGGTGAAAGAAAATATCTAGAAAGCAATTAATGAAGACATGGGAGAAATTTGGCCTTCCATCCAAATCATTTTTGAATAGAAGGAACTTTTTGAAAGGTTGATTGAAGCCATTGAGCAAGCTAGAAAGCAACTAGGAGATAAACCAAATGAAGCCATTGAGATGATTAAATTTTTGAACTCTAAGAAAAATAAATAGTTATAAGAATTAGATATTCAAGATAAAATTGAAACCATTTTGGAAGTTAGAAAGGTGTTGACTAAAAGGAGAATGATGAGACATCTTGAAGAGAAAGGGGAAAACATGAACACATGCATACAAAGATTCTTTGCCAAGCTGGAGCCTCTCTAAAAGAAGGGCCTTCCAAACCTACTAGTTATTAATGAAAAACTCAGTACCTAGTCATATTACAATGCACAGATTATGAATAAGGCGAGAGACAACTCGAAAGATACAACTAAGAGATTCAGCATGACAAGAAGGGAGTTTCTGGAAGCACAATTGTTTCATCTTGACATCCAGTATGCAATTCAAAATTTTTTCATCCCTCGGTCAACATTTTCCAGCTATGTCGTAGTTGATGAAGTGAAAAAAAAATTAATGAAGATGAATATCCCAAGTGAACAACGCTGGGATAAACTCTGCGAATTTTTAGACTAAATGGTAAATTCAGCAGCACAGCTCAATGTTACAACACATCCAATTTTTCAGCACCAGACAACCAGCTATTCCTTTATTGCAGTGCCACCACTTTATACAATTCAATTTTCCTCATTTTATTGTAATAAGTTAGCTTAATGTAGTTGTATGATTTTTTAGATACATCCTCGTTATCGTGACAGGAATTTTTTTGTAATTTAGTTATAAATACTTCAATTGTTGAAGTAGTACGTGTTGGTTTTTGTACGAAGAAACACTATTGTATACCTTTTGCTGAAACATCAGCTAATTTTCCAAAGTAATACAAAGGCTCTTTCACAGGATTCATGTGTCAAATTGGTATGGAAGTACATCTATCTATTATGTGTGTTTATATCTCTCTGTTTCTAGCACATTATTATTTTCTAAAAATCTGAATTATTTAATACGTAAATAAAGGGCAAAATTTGTTTAAAGCTACACTCTGCACCTGGCTACAAATAATTTCAATGTTTTCTTTTGATCTTTAAATATAGAATTTAGGTAAGAATGCTCTATATTTTAAAGTGAACCGTATTTTGTTCTTCTTCTCCATTTCACAAATTTTAAAGGATCTAGTTAGTTTGGCTACCTTTCCTTGTGAGATCTATTTATAGATACTCTAGTTAATCAGTATTTTATGTATCAGACTCCATTAGCCAATGGAAATCTAGGTTATCAACAAAAAATTCAAATACAAACAAACCCCGAACTTCATAGCTAGCCTAATATTCGATCCAACAAAGTTAAATCTTATAGAGAGAGGCCTCTCTAAAGCTGGCAAGGCTAGATGCCAGATTCCAAAGCTGGTTTGTGGTTACCTTGGTGATTTTTTTTCCAACCTCGAAAAATTGTTGAGTGCTATCAACATCCAAAAATTATCTCGAAGAACAAAAAGAAAGATAATAAGAAGAACAATGTCATGGAAACTCATTTTAGCAACGAAGTTGAAAGTAGATTGAATATGGATGATAATATTATATGTACATCAATGTAGAAAGTGGTGAATATAAGTAGCTTTCAGTAATAGGAGGATAAAGAAATTAATTAACCCTTCCATCTAAAGATATAGGTCAAGCATATAAATATTGATGCTCTATTCACCTTACGATCACTCACAAATCTCATTTCAGTAGAGAAAGTAAGAAAAAATTGATTAGAAGTTTGTTATCATATAAGCCCATATTCATTACCGTGGGTAATTAAGGATGAAAAAATAAAGGTAACCAAAAAGTGCAAAAGTAGATTTTCCACGAGTGATGATTTTATTGGTAAAGTAGAACTAGACATTAGAGAAATTTTGAGGTAAAAAATGGACCTAAAAAAATTGTACAAAAAAATTAAACTTTATAGAAACCAATAGAATCTAATATGATGATGTCAAACATAGGGGGTGATTCAACATTTTAGAATAAAAAGGTAAAAATATTAAAAGGAAATAAAAAACTACTTTTTGAACTTGTATTTTCAACTTATCTCCCTACAATTTCACTCAAATTTCAAGTGGGAGCACTCGTTGGATGAAAAATTTAATTTCTCATCTGAGGAGTACCCATGTTGCATACTTTTGATGCACCCTACTACAAGAAAAAGGTGAAATATGTGAACGTGATTGCAATAACACAATTTCATGTATTTCACATTTTTCTTGTTGTAGGGTCCATCGAGAGTATCCAACATGCGTATTACTTGGATGAAAATTTAAATTCCACGTCCAATGGGTGCTCCCACTCAAAATTTCACTAAAATCATAAGGAGATAAGTTGAAAATATGAGCTGAAAAAACATTTTTTCTTTTTGCCCTTCAAAACTTGATGAGGTAATCTAGTCATATTTTATTATTTCCACTATAATTTTATTATATTCCTTAGGAGAACTATTTTAGACCTCAAAATTTCTCTAATGTCTAGTTCCTTTTGATGTATGTGGATTCGTGATTGGAAGTCCCTGCATGTACATATAAGACTCAATCTTCATTCAAATAGCCAACCAATACTACCCTATTAAGGAAATCCTTCACCATTAATGTGCCAATTTGCGAGTCTAAAATTTCATTAGTAAGCTCCAACCAAGACAGGAGACCGATCAGTTCTAGAAATAAGTATTTTCTACTCTTTTTAAGAGAAAATTAATATATAACAGATTCAATAAGAGCAAAGGAATCCTTGGAGGGTTGTACTAGGAAACAATTACATTAATTATAAGAGTTTCTTACAGCATACATGGATGTGTTGTAGGAACTTAAAGGCATACAACCCAAGAGGGAAGTGGAGCATGAGATCCAACTATTGTCAGAATCCCCATTTCCAAACATTATGTCATATAGGAAATCTATTATAGAGCCAAGTGAGCTGAAGCAACTATTACTATAGCTACTAGAGCATGATGTCATTTGAAGGAGTACATCACCATGTGGGACACCCATTATCATTGTGCCAAAGAAGGATGGGAATTAGAATATGTGTATAGATTATAGGTTGTTAAAAAAATTACTCAGAAGAAGAGGTCCCAATCCCTAGTGTAGATGATTTGCTGGATACGTTGCAACAAGAAAAATTCTTCGCCAAGCTCGAGACAAATTCTAGATATCACTAGTATTGATTCTAAGAAGATCATACCTAGAAGACCACTTTTAAAATCATTAAAGATTTGTATGAGTGGCGAATCATATTTTTTGTCCTATTCAATGCATTGACTATATTTATGATGCTAATGAATGATATAATAAATTATTTTATAGATACATTTGTTATTGTATATTTAAATGATATACTAGTGTACAATTCTACCTAGGAGGAGCAAATATTACATTTTAAATAGGTTCTATATACATTAAAGAAACACAAACTACTCGAAAATCTAACAAAAATGTTAAGTTTTGCATAGAATTAGTTGGTGTATCTAGGATATGTGATAGGTGGAGGATAACTTAAGATAGATCTTACCAGGATGGAGGCCATCATGAAGTGGGAATTTCCTACTACAGTTTCTAAGATAGAGAGTTATATTGGGGTAACAAAATACATGAGGAAATTTATTTCATCATTTTAAATACAAGAACCACTACACACATTAAAAATGTGTTGCAAGAGTTTCCAGTGGGGAAAGGGTCAGCTGAGGGTCTGCGAAGAGATAAAGAAAATGATTAGTTAAGAACCAATTTTTGGATTATGGAACTTGTAACAAGCATTCTAAATGGTGACATATGTGATTTGGTATGCTATGTGAGTTGTCTTGATGCAAGGAGGAACACTTGTGTTCTACCATTCTAAAGTATTTCATTGGTAGGTTCTTAGCTACCCTACCTACAAAAAGAAATTATATCTCCTAGTGAAATATTTGAAGGATGAGAAAAAGTATATGATGGTAAAGGAGGGAGTAATCCACATAGATAACCAACCACTACAGTACCTATAGTCCCAAAGTAAGTTATGGTAGAAAAAGCATTACAAGTAGATGGGGTTTATATAGTAGTTCCATTTAGTGATAAAATATAAGAAGGGTATCAAAAGCAAGTTACTCGATATGATTTGAAATCCACCCACATCATAGACCACAACTTTGGGATATCTAATGCACGTGGAGTGATTCACCCATGATTCATATGGAGAATCATATTTAAAGGATGCATAGTTCAAGGAGGTTTTTCAATAGTTACAAAGCCAAATTCATGTGCACGGTGATTAGAACATAGTTGACTACCATCTCTAGGAAGGGTTACTCTATAGGCTAAATAAGTTATGTGTTCCTAAAGGTGAGCGACAACAACTGATTAAAGTGGTTGACAACTGAAGGGTCACATCGAACTTTGATGTAGAAAAGATAGTGGCCAACTTGGAATGGTATGTGTATTGGCTAAAGTTGTCAAAACATGTAGCTAGATTTATAAGAGGATGCATGCTTTATTGTTCTAGAAAGCCTAGTAATAGCAAACATGATCTTTACCATACCTTACCTATACCAAATAATTCTTGGGAAATAACTTCCATGGAATTTGTGGGAGGATTACTAATAACTATAAAGGCACATTGATAATTTTTTATTGTAGTCAGCAGGTTCAATAAGATGTATGCTATGATGCTCTATAAAAATATTATTAGTGAGCACATGTAAGAATCTTATTATTTATGCATGTTTGGTGCACTTTCGAATACCAAGAATCATCTTTTCACACATGGACACTCTATTTATTAGTGCATTTTGGAATACTTTATGGGATATTATGGACAAAAAGTTAAAGTTATATAAAGAATTCCATCCATAGATATATGTGAAAACACAGGTAGTCAATATGAAATTGGAGTAACTTATGAGGGGCTATAATCAAAAGCATTCAAAGACTTTCAATGAAAATATGGCTATATATAACACTCTTATAGCAAATCAGTCCACAATTATATTGGTATGTACCCATTATAAATATGTTTTTGTTATTTCTTTAGGATATCACATATGGATAGCAAGGAGGAGTGAGGGAGGATCTTATAGGGGATGCCTAAAATGAAGGAAAAATTGTTGTGAAGATCAGGTAAATCTATATTCAGTTACATGAGAGCCTAAAGAAGACATGGGAAAATATCAAGCCAAGAATGATCAACATAGAATGAAGAATTCAGTCAAGGTGGAAGATGGAGTATGGTTACATTTGAACAATGAGAGGTCACATTGTCCTAGAAAGAAAATAAATTCTCTACGATATTATGCTTTTTAGATGCTAAAAAAGGTGGGAGTTAACACCTATATACTGATTCTACCCCCATATATGCACATATATGTAGACACGAATGTAGCAAATCTCGAACTTTATGAGTCTTCCATGTTATACCAAGAAGAGGAACAAGAATTCCCTTATTTAAAGGATTGGGAACCATATGCTGAGGCATAGTTGTCAAAGCATACAATTTTATGGAAGAGGTCCAAAAATACAAGAAAGAGATAGCATGACCTTTGTGAGAATGAGCTTGATGGATTGGTTCAAGAAAATTCTAAATGGTACACTCAAGAGAAGGTGAATAAAAAATATCCTAACCTTGTTTAGTAGAATAATTTTGGGACCAAAAGCCTCCAAAAATGGGGAGCTATGATTTAAATGTGATCATTATATACTTTTGATCCATCTCAATCATTTTAGTGTTGAAAGAGTAGAGGAATCAACTCATAAGGCCATTTTTATTTGTGAGACCAAGTTTGGAAAACTCGGATCTAAAACCTTCCAAGAGCCACTTGAAGCAATACATGACATTTATTGGGGGTAAAACCTATTTTCTTAAGAACCATACTCCTTTTTGTTATTCTACATACAAAGAGATTTTCAATAGCCCAATAATCACCTGAATTAGAATCTGTATGCATAGGTTATGCCACTTGAAACTTGACCTTGTTGTTTTGACCAGCATAATTTGAGAGGATGTCATGTAAACCATTATTATACATGGAAAAGGGGATAGCCACATGGATGAATAACAATATATAAATGTCCATATCGTAACTCTAGTTAAGAATTCAAAGAGTCAAATCTAACCACTAGTAGGCTATTAGGTTCTATTATAATGAGGCCACTAGGAGGAAAAGGTGTTTCATTCCATTCAAGTGCATTTTGTTCCAGAGATGAGAAAAGTATTTGAGAGTTGATAAGGGGGGAGAAAGCATAGAGGATTTTTGCATTTAAGCAACTTACGAGCAAGCTACTTGCATCCTTTTTACATTTAAAGAAAGAGAACAAATCAACCTCATCATCTAACTGACTTTTTCTCCCCAAAGGATTTTCTATGGTATATCTTATGTTATTGTCTTTTTGGATGATTGTAATTTCTTATATTTTCTATTTTTCACAATTTACATATTGCATGCATTAAATTGTAACTTAATCAATATAAAAGTATAAGTAAAAATAATCCACATAGTATATATTTTGGATTTTTAAGTATATTTGTATGAGATTTCTTGTGATGAACTATCTAGTAGAATATCCATGGAACTTTTCCCATCACTTTATATAAGAAATTAACTTCACCATTGTAGTGAAAGAAGGTACTAGAAATTGATTTGTTCTTCTCTTAAGCGAGCCAATTCACTTGTATGGGAGCTAGGCAATAGCATGCGGCCATAACCAACCTACTTTTCGTCAAAAATAAGCCATTCACTTTTAATGTGTGTCATCTATTACATTGATGTTTTTGACATTAAAATTATATTTGAAATGTTTTTGCATGCAATTTAAAGATAATGTGGGATTAACTTAGCATATTGTTTTGACAGCATAAAAAGTCTTTCGTGTTTAGGTCCTACCTAGACAATCAATATTCCCTCGCTACTACCATCTAATTAATGGATCCTTGAATATAATTTATTAAATTCAAAATAACTTCAGTCACTATCTTCCCTCAGTCTCCAAAAGTTACAAAAACCATAGTTGGGAGACACACATGCTTATTATTTTGTAGGCTAGCTAGGGTAATAACAACTTCTCAACCCCACCCAATTTGGAACAAGGGATAAATAGAGTGACTAATCTTTGGGTAGGTTAAATAAGTTAAGAGAACTAAATATTAAAATTAAATAATGTTATAAATATTTATACATCAAAATGTCTCATGATAGGAAAACAATCTTGGACTTATAGGAAATCAATCTTGGACTTGTAGACGATTGGTTGAGGGAATATCTCAACTATACTCCAATATATGAGGTTAACTAGTCAGATAGAATCTCACAACAAATTGGTCCTCAAAATCCTCTTAACTAATGGGAACAAAGTCCTTCTAGGATTAATGAGGATACCAAAGACAAGTAGGAGTTATATTCTCTAGCACTCTCCCTTAACGACTAGTTTCCTTAATCTCAATAGGAAAATTTTATACATGGTTCAACCTACTGTTTACAACCATTATTAAATGATGTCAACACCCATATAAAGGAACAACCATACAGAGGGGTGCATATGTATGCAACTCCTACAATAGTTGGTCCAACAACATGTCCTTCATGTACATGGTTTGTTCAAGAATCATATATGAATCCTTGTACCGTCAACTACCCATGCACCATCATCATCTTTAGTTTCCTTGAATAACCTGTAACCATGTCGTGTTTTTTGTGGGATTACCCTCAACTATGCTTCAGCTTTTTAACGTTAACCCTCAACCATTCTCTATTTTTTTTCATTTGACCCAAAACCATGTTATGATAATCCCTCTCCACTTCCCCCTCACAAATGGTTTTTGGCTTAACATAATCCTACAAAAAAAAGTTCTTTTTTTCTTTCAAAAAGTTTGCACTTACAAGGTGGTTTAAATATTACCAAAAAAATTATGAGGCTACACATGCCTTATTAGGTTTATATCACAACTAACTGAGGCACATACCATTAAAATACTTTAAAGGACTACCACAACACATTGTACACTTGCTTACAAATACAATGTGTGACACACACTACAATCTGATCATGGGTATGTTATTATTCAACACACCACACACTCTTTTCTACCATCTCTACAACTATCATCATTCTCGCCACAAGAATTATTTTCTTTAAGTCTTTTTCGTGGCGATTTTCAATGCAAACTCAAATTCATCACAATATTTTTCTCTATGAAATATCACTAGATATCTAAACCAAATTTACATCAATAATTGTATGTAGAATAGATGGTGATGGGATGTACTATTAAGGTACTTCGTGATGTAAATGTCACTAGTTCAAAACTCCATGGAAAAAAATCTAGCCATTTTAAGGGTTGGTGTGGCACAGGCTAGGTGTGATACCCATGTGATTTTGACAGATTAGGTGCCCCTGGGTTGTGGTTTTTGAATCCAAAGGTTAAGCGTGCAGTCATCTCACCACTCACACACTTAGCAAACAATTGTTTTTTACATAAATGACATGACAATTTTTAAAGGCTTGAATCTAATTGGAAATTGGAAGACACACTTATTTTCATTCACATGAAATATTATTATTATCATTGTTGTCAATTTTTCCCTCTCAGACATCATTTTGACAAGCTCTTTGTACTCATCATCATCCTCCCTACTCTAAGTTACCCATGATTTCCCTCTTTGTGCTTCTAAAGCAAAAACAATATTTGACATTCTACAGTGTTTGAAGTGGATCTGATAATATCCAAAATAAAATTAAATAAATATATCTGCATTTTATTTTAATGGCACTAACCTTTCTTCTCCATTCCAAAAATGTATCGAATCCACTAAAAAAGAGCATGTATTCATAGCTGATGAGATCTAGAAACATGCAAGTGTCCTGCAACCTTGCTAGTTTGTTGCTAGTGTGTTGTTGGTATGTTGATTCAGTGAGGCTTGATTATATTTTCTGTGGAAGAAGGCCACATAAAAATAGGGTCCGGTTTGTCCTTTTCCATCTAATTTTCTAGAAGGAATATGCAATGTGGCACCTAATACATAGAAAATATCCTTGTCTAGGTATTTCCACCATACTCAAAATCGAGTGTTTCTACCAAACAAGTTAAAAAAATAAATAGATTTTAATCCACAATGGTTCTTCTCTTTGTTTCATAGCTTGGTTGACCTCCATTCGTATCCAATTCTCCTTCTCGACATTATTATTTTGCACAAGTCCCACAATAGAAACTATAGAAAATTCTTAGGCACAATTTTTCTTCCTAGTTCGCTTTATTATTCTCAACACAATGGGAGTCCATCCATTCCTGGAATCTGCAAATCTTGATAAGTCATATACACGTTCATAATGTACAATGGATAGTTTGTCCCTTCATACAATGGTAAACAAAAAAACTTCTCACACGAACTATCAGATAAACCTACAAGGGAAGTGGCTCCATCAATTGTGATCTTCCTCTAGCAACTGACCCTCCATGTTGAGTGGATGCAACACACCGCTTCTCATAGCAATGAAAATCATGACCTTTACAAAACAATAATTGAAAATCGTTTTCATAGCAAAAACATGTTTCCTATAGATTTGATAGCTAAATAAACTGATAATAAAAAATCACACTACACTACTTTTATTGACCTTGGACCCTCCTTTGAGGGAGTAGGCCCAAAGCAACCCTCATACCAAAATAAGTTGATTGTACTCTACATTAACATGAGTAATGTTACAAATATTAACACATCAAACTATGTCTCAAGATAGGAAAACTCTCCTAGACATGCAATTAATTGGTTGAGGAAATATCTCTACCAAACTTCAATCTAAAAGGCTTGCTAGTTGGAGAGAATCTCTCAACCAAATATGCCTCAACAAATTCCTAATTGATATAACAAACTCTTTCTAGAATTAATGAATGCACCAAAGAAAAGTAGGAGTCATATTCTCTAACAAGGTTATCATAGTTAATCTTCACTCGAGGTAGACTCATAGAGATATAGAATATCTTATTTCATGATATCCAATTAAAATTACATGGATTGAATTTCACAAATTTTATTTAGCAAGATATTTGGCCAAATCCAACATATCATTGAATTTCGAAATTTTATTTACCTATATGACCAAACTTGTTAACTATCGTTTGGAGTCGTTGTATGGAAAAGGAAACAAAAAGCTCCGTAGAAATATCATTTCATGGTTGTTCAAAACATCATAAAGATAGAAATTTACTTATATCTGAATATATAGATACATGAAATTGAACAATATTTTTTAAATAGAAATAAAAGTTGTTAACTAAAGCTTACATCTAAATGCAGCAATTATGAACAAGTTTTTGTTTTTTTTTATGTAAATCAAACTTTTAACATGATACATAATAACTCATTATAAATATATTAACATTAATATATATATATGAAATGCAAAAAAAACCACATCTAAATACAAACCCTTAATTATAAATTAAAAATAAATTTTTATATATATAATGAAATAGAAAAAAAACTACCATACAAACTTTTAATTATAGATATTAAAAATAATTTTTTCAATAAGTAAACCTAATTTTGAATACAACACGTAACCATTATGTTGGGAAATTCAAAAACATCACAATAGCACAAAGGGAACCCACATATTAGAATTAGGCAATAAAGGATTCCCTTTTGATAAACAAGACTAAAATTTAATAAACTAGTTACAATGAAAAAAAGAGAACTGCAAAGCCCCGCCACTCACGTTATCCACTAAGATAATGGAAGCGATGTGAAGAAAAAAAAACCATGGTTATTCCTATAAAGTTCTCAGTATGAACGGATTCAACGCACCAACCCTAAATCGATAACTAGCTTTCGGCCAAAAGTAGAGACAATACCGCCTTCTCCAATAGTCTTAATCAGACCATTCTCTTAGCCGGGAAAAGAAACGTGGATACCGAGAGAAAGGACAAGAGCTAGTGGAAATCTCTAGAATCCAACCATTCCCCTTTACAATGGAGGAGAACAATATATGAAAGTTCGAAAAAGGTGATTTGGAATTACCTTCCATATCATTCCAAGACATATGAGAAGGTAATATCATTTTAAGATCGAATGAGTAAAATGGAAGAGAATCGGATGTCAAAGTTCAAAAGGGTGAGTTGTAATTATTTGTCCGATCATTCTACAATCTATAGGAAAGTAATATTTGATAAACAAATAATAATTCTTACACTTCTTTAGAATAAGTAAAATGGAGGTGAGTTGTAATTATTTGGCATAACATTTTATATCTCTAGGAAAGTAATAAAATATTGATAAAATTTGTGAGAATGAGTAAAATGGAGGTGAATAAGGGGTTGAAAAAAGTAATAAATAATTGATAGAATTCACAATAATGAGTATAATGGAGGACAAAGTGTTGAAAAAAAGTAAAAAATAAAAGTGTTATATTTATTTGATAAATAATAAAAATGTAAGGTTGTAATATCAATTAAAAAAGGAATATTAGTGAAAGAATACAGAAATATTAGGATAATAAAAGAAATTATTGATTTATATTGTTTTTTAGTACGTTAAATTTTACGTTTTTTAATTAAAAAGGAATATAAGTGAAAGAATAGAGAAATAAGAAAATAAATTATTGATTTATATTGTTTTTGGGTTAGATTTTTTTTTTTTTTTTAAATTAAAGATAATTTAAATATGTTTATGATTAAATTAAACATAAAATAAAATAAAATGCAGATTTATTGATATTTATTTAACACTAGATTTATTTAAGTGGTTTCAAAAAGGTTGGATTGGAATTTATTTAAATGTTTCCAAAAAGTTATAATATATCATAAGGTTTATAGTCTCATTCTTTATAGTTTTTATTGTTTAGAATTTAATGTTTATGTATGAATTTTTCTATTCTTGATGACATTTGTTTTGTAGGAAATCTTTCTATCCTAGTTTTATTGTTCAGGAAAATATCTCATGAATTAGTAAACCCTAACAGTTATTTGACATAGATCAATGATATATTGAATACTAAACTACACCATATTCTCCACTAGATATAATTTGTAAGTTCGAGTATGCCAATAACTGAGGAGAATAGGTCTTACCTTTAACCAATAATTTCTCAATTGTATCCAAGTTGATGCAAATACTATATTCACTCTAAGATCCTAAAGCAAGCCACCTCAAACACATCAACATATATCATTCTTAAACATACCTAGCATAAAATAACTCTAATCAATAAAAGATCTAATTTGGTTTCGTCATGCTAAACATAATCTTCTAATGCATAAAATAAAAGAGTATAGATCACACACATTAGAGGGGTAAAATACCATAGATTTATATATTAAAAGCAAATAAAGTAAAAAAAATTATTGTACCATGAGACCGTGTAGTAGCTTCCTAGATCCTACATCCATAGTCTCCTCATTGGCCCTCTCTCACTTTATGAAAATAATAATATTTACATGCACATCACAACGAAGACATGATGACCTATATTACTTGGAAATATACTCTCACGCAAGATAGCATTAATGTTGTCACTCTATTTCACAATCATGAGGATTATCAAACTCTAGGTATTCCTTAACTCCTATTTGGCCCCTTGTTATAGTAATTTATAAGAGTTTGTAGATAGGATTCATGACACGTGAATTCAGTGGATATCAATGATAGATATGCTTAAGGCATGTGAAAAAAGAAATGAAAAGTAATAGATAGGTTTCATGGCATTTGAAATCATAAATTACAAGCCATCGACAAGCTCCATGCACACTTATGAGATTTTCCCAACATAGTATGAACTTTCTTCTCAATTAAGAGTTCTTTTCTAAATTATGAAATTGTTCTTATTTCATAATTAATTGTGAAATATAATTATTTCCTTGTGACATAAATATAATATTTTAACTTAATAATATAACTGAAGTTTTGGACATATAATAACAGCCTTGCAATTCCTATGGTGGAGAATATGAGTATAATGTCAGTAATTATACACAAGAGCATGCAATTAACTACTCTGCACTTCTCTTTTTTCTCTTTTTTTCTTTTTTCTTTTTTCATGTGAGGACGATCCATCTCCCCTCATGGTTGTTATGACTTTCGTTAGTATGAGGGATACAATTTTAGTCTAACTTGGGGACATGTATTCGCAGAGCAAGAGTGTAAGAGAACCCCATAATCCTTAATGCCCCTATGAGAATGTGCTCAAGAAAAGATAAAGAGGACAAATATATGTGTGATGTATCCAAATATCATCCATAAACTCCAATCTATATGATTTTTCAACTTCCATAACACCTTTCTATGTGGAAATTTTTTATTATAGGAGAATATAGTCATGAAGATGGTAGAGACCCCTCAAAATTATATGAAGTCAACTTTGCATATGTGGTTTCACAAAATAGATAATATTTAACCATTGTAAACCATATAATTAAGCATTGAGACTATCATTTATTACACAAAATGTAATAAAAAAATATATCACGCATTGCTTCTCATTTACCACATATGTTAGTTCACCTAATAACATTATAATGTGACATAATCCTTCTTTTCCTCCCTCTAAAAGAGAATTACTAGTTACTAGTGTTATGAAGACACTTTTGTCCTCAATAAGGACTACCATACTATATCATCTTTTTAAACCATTACTTTTGAAATATTGTTGTATAGTACATTATTAACGTCACTAGTATTATCAATCTCAACAAAAACCTTTAACGTATAAGTGTAGTGTTAGAATTATGATTATACGAAGATGGTGGCGGGGGGAGAAGGGGGGGGGAATCAATATAATGGATAACTTAACCATTTAAAAGAAATTTCGCTACATAAACATCAATTATAGAAGAATCACATAAAAACACAAAATATGCATGGTAATGTTAGAAATATGTTGTCATTGATGGAAAATACAAGATGATTGGAAAGGAACATGTTCTTGCAAACAATATTAGCTCAAGTATGGAAAGGGAGATGATGGGTGCAATGATATTGAAGCCATTTTCCATTTTGGAGATTTGCTCAAGTGCACTTGGGACCCACTCAGATGGATAGAGGTTGGAAATAGATTTCCAGCAATATATTAAAGTTCAAAAAAAACCTCCTTGATTGAAAGTTGTTGAAAGTTAAAGTTATGATGTTAAAAATTAAAAGTTGTCCACAACACTATTAGTTCACATATGGAATTCACGTAGGCACGTCAGTGGACCCCGTGGACCAATAAAATCTCAGGAGGGAAGGTGTCGGGAGGACATTGGCAGGTAGAAAATGAAGCAATTAGCAGAATTTATTAGCGGAAGCTCTGCAGTAGCAGACTCCAAGAGACAACTCACCTTAGAAGGTAAGAACCTGTAACACCCCACCCCACATTTACGTGCCTTTACAATATCACTAGAGTAAAAATGACACGAGAGTTACTATGAATGACCCAACAACCAAGTTCTATTAATGGAACATGAGGTCTACCGTTCTAAAACTTACTACAACCTCCCAGAGATACTTGATCACCTAGATATAAAACAACATCCACTCATGAACTTTCCTTAAGATGGAACTATCATTTCCCCAAGCTTACAACCTAGTCGCACATATGCCAAATGGTCCATTCGACAAGAACTCTCTAGACCCATGCAAAATCCTTTCTCCATGTGGCTATAGTGGAAAATCTCCAGTTATGTGCTTGCGACCATAGATTCATTGCTACAATTTTAGCGCTAGACTACATGCCACTACCCAAAACATTCCAGAATCAATTCTAAGATAATCACAAGTATGCATTACCTATACATAGGCTTAGATCTTTCCAAAACATGCCAAATGCATGATAAATATTTATATAAACATATGGTAAACATAGTAGCTACAAGACTTGATTGTGTATTTGATCACTATCTCATTAATTTCATCAGAGAATCATCAAGAAGGATCACTTCCCTATCAAGCTAGTTGCAACAACACTTGTTAGCTCATACATTCATATAACCTTTCAATAATTTATCAAATCATGAAAAATATCCATACGAATAGCACATCATTTAAACATACCTATAACCAACATTTAACTATAATGAAGCCATGACAAACCATTCAGAAAATCAACAAAATAACCAATACATGTGCCCATTAATCTGAATAATAATAACAAATAATAAAATATGCATAAAGCCAACCAAGTTATGGACTTCTAGGTACCACCCAACCATAGAATGGGTTGGACAAAATATCTCTTTTAGACAATCACCCACATGCCATATTCCAAGTATGAAAATGGGACTACATGGGATAAACCAAAATGAAACCAACCAAGGCTTCTAGAGGCCAAACTATCTCAACCCTAAGCCATAGTGATTTCACCTAAATAAGTACAGAAAACACCAAAACCAAATAAGCTTGGATACCTGATACTTTATTAACCATAACCAGAGGAATTTTCCTCTCTCCACCCACCTATCAAGAGTTCTATGAGAAAACCATATCCACCCTCAACACTTGCGAATTTTCCCAAGACCACCTCAATCAATATCATAAATCTATTGCCAATCCAAATCTTAACCAAAATAAGGAACCCACTACATCATTTCTATCTAGGAACTAGAAAACGCAATGTTGTACACTAGTGTCATTCCAAGAAAATCGCTTGATAATGACTTCAAACGTAAACAATAAACCAATGCATATATCATGCATCAAATCCCAACATGAAAAATAACACATCCATATAGTTACATGCAAATCCACATATATTATCTACCCTTCCTTGTTGTTGTCCAAACTTCTCTTATGTTATCTCGCTTATTCCTTGCTTTCTTTCTTATGTCCCTATTGTGTCCAAGTGTTTGTCCTCTCTATCTTTCTCTTCTCTTCCCTAAGTGAATGCTAGAAAGTCCAAGAGTGTGTGTGAATGTTCTATTTTCTTTTTCTTTTATTGTTCCTTTACTTTTCTTTTATTTTCCAGTGCATGCATATGTGTAACCCTTCATCTTCCTTTTATCCTATTTTCCTTTATTTCTTTTATTATATTTCCGTTTATTGCCTTTTTCTTTTTCCAGTGCTAATGCCAATTTCCATAACAAATAATAAACTATAATTGATTCCCAATGTAATATTTTTCCCTCCTTTCATCTTGGAATACATGCCTGATGAGCTTCGTATTATTGTTTTTACATAGAGACTTAACGCAGTATTGTTACAAACCTCTCCCTGTTAGGGAAACATAGTACTCAATGTTCTTTGGTAATTATGACCAAAAAACTACTGAAAACAAAACATACCTCTTATTGGAGATTTATAACACAATTCATTGTAATATTTACAATGGAAAGCTATTGAAACATGACAAACATATATATATATATATATATATATATAACCAAAACTCATTTTCTTCAACTATATAAAATAAAAGAATATAATTCCTACATCTAAACAACCATCTCCTATGTAACTTCATCAGGCCCGAAGTTCTCCCACTACATTTTAACGTTCTCTATTGCTCAGTTCCATAACGTGAGTTGTCTCTACTGTAGTATGAATTATGGATGTGGCTCGAACTCTCCCTCTAATTCTACCTGTAATATAGACCAATCAACCACATGATTAGCATCCTGCACATATCTCTTAAGAAATGAGATATGAAAAGCATCAAGGACTGTGACCAATGGAAGAAAAGCAAGTCTATACGCGACTTGTACAATTTTCTTGAGGATCCTCAAAGGGCCATAATACCAAGGTGTCAGCTTGGCAGATGACCCAATTCACAAGGAGCTCTTCTTTCCCTTGATATGCAAGTAAACATGCTACCCAACTTGAAAGTCATTGATGCTCAATGTTGATCTGCATAACCCTTTTTCATGTCCTACACTACCTTAGAATTCTTTATCATAACCTGCAACTTCTAGCCCTTCTCAGCCAACATATCTAGTCCACTCAAAGTCATATTTAGTTGATAACTCTAGTTGATAGGAGTATTACAACTCCTCCCATAGAGAGCCTCAAACAAACTCATCTCCAAGGATTCTTGACACTGCTTATTATCAGCAAACTCTAACATTGGAGGATACGCCCCCTACTTCCTTTATTGATGCATGATATTCATCCTCAACATGTCCTAAAGAATCCTATTAGCCCTCTATGTTTTTCAATATATCTGTGGATGATAAGTTGTACTAAAGGATAACTATGCCCCAAAGCCTGTGAACAAATCCTTCCAAAACCTAGAATTGATATTGGAATATTTATCTGATATAATCCTCTTGGGAACTCCATGCAACCTCATTATGTCCTTGGGTTATGTATTATGCACCAAAATATTTGGTGGGCCCTCATGTCTCAAATCCCCCCTACAATTCACCACCACCCGATTACTCCTCGACTACATCCAATGACCCACTACATTTTTCAGACCCGCTGAAGCAACAAGGTTTAATGATTGGTGGCGGGGAGTCTAAAAAGTAGCGCACTGCCCCTCGACTTGGTGTCCTTAGATGAGTTCAGACCCCCCCTACATACACCCGATACCACCGTACTGTTGGCATTATGATTCAGGTTTGGCGCTATGGCATAGGTGTTGTACTTGAGGGCAACTCACTCAAGTGGCAGATCTCTGTTCAGGCTCTCAAAATCTTAAAAAATGAGATACCTGCAGGTGATCCTAAGAGAAGCTATGGACCCGTAGGTACGCCAACCAAGAAGTGCGGACATATCCCTAGGTGCTCCGTTCAGAAGGTGCGGACCCTAGTTCACTCACTCCAATGCAGAGAAGCGTGCACACGTGGGGTTTCTTATGTTTGGCCCTTGGTATTTAGTCAATCATGATCCTATGGTTTTGGTCCGTGGTATAGGATCTAAAGTATTGAACCCTGGTTTGGATCCCTTGTATTGGTTTTCAATGGTTTTGTCCCATGGTGTGAATAAGGGCTTGCCTATAAAAAGGAAAGGAGATCACTTGGCTAGACACTTGTGAAAATTGAATATCTTAAGATCTGAAATTTTGGGTGATCGGTTTTAAAAGCTAGATCTAAATCAAGCTGAATTTTAAGGCGAATCTATTGATAGGTCGTGATCTCTCGGGCGCATGATCAGATCAGTGGATCTGACTGTCTGTGGCACATTGGAGGATTGCTAATTTGGCTCTATTCAGAGGTCCGCATGCAATCCACAGCACAGGTGCGGGGGTCTGCAGCACAACAGAAGTCGCAGGTGCAGGGGTCCGCAGTGCAGCAGAAGGCGCAGGTGCGAGGTACGCAGCGCAGAAAAAGGCACAGTGCGGAGGTACGCAGGGGAACAGAAGGACCAGGTGCGTAGGTACATTGTCAGGCAGACAGTGCAGGTGCGGATCTGAGCAGAGGTACGCAAGGTAGCAGAAGGAGTAGGTGTGGAGGTACGCAGAGAAGAAGAAGGAATAGGTGTGGATTTGTGCAGTTTAGACACAGAAGAGCTGTGGATATTTGCATGCCTCTATTGGTGAAGTTGCAGACCTTTCTTGAAACATTTGTTGGCTGTATTTTATCTATTGCTGAAGAATTCTGGGTTTAGATTACAGGTATTGCTGATCTGGTTACTGCATTCTGAGAAGTTATTGGTTGATTCATTGGTTTATTGAAAAAGTTGATTGGGTGATTCACATGTACTTGATGATTATTTGATGTTCATGGATCCAGTTTGAAAATTTATGAAAAGTGGTCCTTGGAAGAAAATAAGTAGGGGGTTGTATCTCCCTTCCAGGAAAGACTGGAAAATGAGAGAGGGTAGTAGCTCTCTGCAGGTTGCAGCCTGCGTACTGGTAAAGGACTGCACCAGTACAAAATCATTGTAAAAGAAGTTTCTAATTGTAAGAAGATAGAGACATATTGCAGTAGGTGGTTTTCACCCACATTGGGTTTCCACCTTATATCTGGCATTCTTTGGTGTGATTATCTATTTTTCCTATTCTTGCTCATTATTATATGGTACTGACATACAAACTAATGATAAATATCTGAAGAATAACTTAAAGTATAAATCTGGAAGATATATTCAAAAGAATTTGATAATACTGATTCACCCCCCCCTCTCAGTATTATTTCCATCACGTACCCCCCCTCAAAAAATGGTATTTCCTTCCTACCTAACGCGTATTCCCACCTAATGCACATTCCCGCCAATGGTAGCCTCCACATCTTATCACAACTGCCACTCCCATCACGCCACCTCACCCTATGTCCTGTAACTCCCGCCATCGATCCCACTCCACATATCTGCCAATCCCCAGCTGCCACATCTAAGACCGTGTATACCTCCATTAATCACCTATCCATTTCCTCGCACTATTACACGGAGTTTAATGCACCAAACATACCATTAATCTAGCAGTTAAGTCCCGATCATAGCAAATAAATAGGACATTCAACACCACAATTAAACCTTTCTTTCCCTATTCAGTCAATATTTTTCCTGTCCTCTATGTTGTTACCTTTCTGTGGAATTCCTACTGCCTATCATTCATTAATTGATAGAGGCCTGCTACTTTGAATTACGGTTATTATCTGACACACAATGACTTCCCCTTGCTAAGGTCTTCAATTTCCTAGCCTATGGTCACCATGGCACCAAAAACTATTGTTGTGATCAATCCAACGCTTACTCCCCCTATTGATTTAGTCCATATGCCACTTGTAGACGGAGATTATAAAATCACTTAAACACAATAAAAATTTGACTTTTTTGAATTGAGTTGTTGGTTCTAAGATAACTTTCATGACTAATCCGATGAGATACATTTATGGAAATCTAGACTCCCTCTATTTTCTATTCCTCAATCTTATCATTTTCTTGAATTTTTCTTGAGATGCCAGCCTCTTACCTTCCAATCAAGAGAAAAATTATCTCCCCAAATGGTGAAATTATTTTCATCATCACAATTGACAAAATTAATCAAATGTTGCACGTTTCCCACTGTTATTCCCTTTCCCCTTTCTCCATTAAAGCTCTTAGATAAATCTACCAGAAGTTAACTTTTCCCTAGAGATCAGCCATCTTTGAGATATTCCTCCCTGAAGACTCTGAGCTCCCTAAGAAAAATCCCTCGTATCCTTCTTCTATGTTCCATTAAAGAATAAGACAAATTATTTATGTTTTGTCTTCCATTCTTGGTTACTACTCAGATGAGTGGGTAAATGACCTATTCTAGGCCTTCTATCCACCCCTTCTTCAGAATAAGGACATTCAGTCACCTTTGACTATGGTCACTTATTATCAAATATAATTCATGAACAATTCATTCAGTTTTTAACTGAAGGAATGTTCAAATATTCATCCATTCTGATGTATATGTTTCTATTTTTCCAAGTCGATAAGTTTCCATCCTCAATACAAAAATTATATCAGTGAGGAGAGCCCCTGTTACTTGTTTTCTGGACTTCCTTAGTCAGAAAACAATCACAAGATTACATCTTTTCAAAGTTTATAGATCTGTTTGTATATCCAGCCACTTGTGTGTTAAGTGGCCAACATGTTCCAAGGATCAATGAAGAAATTCAAAAGGTTTTACAACTCAGTGAACAGGTTAAAACAAGGGATTGGTATCATTACCAATCATTTACAGAGATTAGAGTGTATGGTTCCGAGATGCCACCATACAAACTACCCAAATATGTGCCCATGAGGATATTTGCTTTGAATATATCAAATAGATAATTCATTTTAATAATATTCATTTTGTGGAAGCCAAAAAGAAATCCCAGTTCAAGATCAAGACACAAGTTCGACCTTTTATTTGTAATAGTAGAGCAGCAGTAGAGGAAGCAAACCTCCTGCTGATACAAGTGAACTTTCGTCTCAGCTTCGCTTGGTCTTACGACACCTTTGTGGTAATTTCTAAGTTGAGAGTAGAACAAGAAACTACACCATATGTGCACACATAGAGACTTCAGATTGAAAAGTATATGAACCAACAGACTTGGATGGAAAACACATTGTAGGAGGCCAGGGAGCAGATACTTTCAGGGAAAGCTTTAGAGACTCCAATACCCAAGGAGAAAATAGATAAGTGAGCAAAAGAGGATGATTCTCCAGTCACCGAAGTCTCAACCAAGGAATTTAAAATATATGCTAAGAGGCTCAAATTAGGTTTCGGTTCTAAAATAGAATTTCCATCACTGGAGAATACATAAGGCACTATTTTGCTCTCAATATTGAATACTTTCTAGCTATATAGTGGAACTAAAAAATCTCCATAATCTTTCTCAATTACCAAGGGTATTCTAGCTATTATCCCTCGAACACCTGAAACTTCTTCAGAGCAGAGAGAATTGCACATTTTTCAAAGACACAAGGAAATAAAGAAAAGGAATGTGGCCATTCATGACAACATATCAGCTCAATTCAGAAATAAATCCTCCTCTATCCAACACAGACCCATTTCAACATATGATACAGAGAAGGGAAGAATGCATATGGAATTCTTGCAGGCCTAGGTCCCTCAACCAAAGTCAGCAACAGACTTCAAACATACCACTTTTGAATTTGAGTCAAAGGATGTGCATCCATTGGATCAAATAGATATGAACAGACAAGCAAGGGAGATGGTATATTCGAATTTCATAGAAACTGTTATCACTGCCTCAAAACTACAGCTCACATTAAACAATGTGTAGTCTCAACACAAATTGGAGAAAGTCTACTCATTGACCAAAGATACTAGAATCAAATACTTGGAGGATATGGTAGTTAAAGCAGGCCTTGATTCGGAGAATGCAAAAGTGACAGAAGAAATAATAAAAAAGAAGAATGTTGATATTGCAGCATTAAAAAAGAAATTGAAGCTACCAACGATAGAAGACCCGAAAGCTAAAGAACTTGCAGAGATAGAGCCACAAAAGGAATAAATGCTAAAGTTTCTTGTGGAGCAAAGTGACCAGATCAAAATAATGGAAGCTGAAATGGACATGCTTATAAAGGAAAAGGAATATAATGCATAGGTTATAGTTGTTCCTCTTGATGCAGTTCCATTTGCATCTCTGCTACAGGTAGGTGTCCTTACAACAAATACTACAACCAGATAATCATCCTCAATATGGATTCCCACTTTTGTGGTGGATGAATCAGTTAAATTGGCTCAATATATCGAAAATATGACTATACACGGAAAAGTGCTGAAGAAACTAAAGTAGGAGATAAAATTTTTGCAGAAGAAGAGTACAAGGAATGAAAATTCCTACTTGACAGAAACACAGAAAACTCAGACCTTGTCCCAAAGATTTTATAAAATGGAAGAAGGTTGTGCCATGGGAAAAACATTGGCACAGGTGAAAGAAAATATCTGGAAAACAATTAATGAAGACATGGGAGAAATTTGGCCTTCCGTCCAAATCATTTTTGAACAAAAGGAACATTTTGAAAGGTTGAATGAAGCCATTAAGCAAGCTAGAAAGCAGCGAGGAGATAAACCAAATGAATCCATTGAGACGATTAAATTTCTAAACTCCAAGAAAAATAAATAGTTAGAAGGATTAGATATTGAATATAAAATTGAAACCATTTTGGAAGTTAGAAAGATGTTGATTAAAAGGAACCTAATGAGACATCTTGAAGAGAAATAGAAAAACATGAAGACATGCATACAAAGATTCTTTGCCAAGATGGAGCCTCTCTAAAAGAAGGGTCTTCCAAACCTATTAGTTGTTAATGAAAAACTCAGTACATGGTATTACAATGCACAGATTATGAATAAGGCGAGAAACAACTCGAATGTTATAGCTGAAAGACTCAGCATGACAAGAAGGGAGTTTCTGGAAGCACTATTGTTTGAGCTGGACATCTAGTATGCAATTCCAAATTTGTTCATCCCTCAGTCAACGTTTGCTAGCTATTTCGAAGTTGATGAAGTGTACAAAAAATTAATGAAGATGAATATCCCAAGTGATCAACGCTGGGATAAACTCTACGAATTTTTAGACTAAATGGTAAATTCAGCAACACAGCTCAACATTACAACACATCCAATTTTTCAGCACCAGATAACCAGTTATTCCTTTATTGCAGTGCCACCACTTTATACAATTCAATTTTCCTCATTTTATAGTAACAATTTAGCTTAATG
Organism: Pinus tabuliformis; assembly: GCA_031772625.1. Taxonomy (NCBI): domain Eukaryota; kingdom Viridiplantae; phylum Streptophyta; class Pinopsida; order Pinales; family Pinaceae; genus Pinus; species Pinus tabuliformis. Next base: position 776,392,431 of record CM062812.1, on the reverse strand, counting down.
AAGTCGTATGATTTTGTAGATACATCCTCATCATCGTGATAGGATATTTTTTGAAATTTAGTTATAAATACTTCAATTGTTGAAGTAGTACGAGTTGGTTTTTGTACGAAGAAACACTATTGTATACCTTTTGCTAAAACATCAGTTGATTTTCCAAAGTAATACAAAGGCTCTTTCACAGGATTCATGTGTCAAATTGGTGGGGAAGTACATCTATATATTATGTGCATTTATATCTCTCTGTTTCTAGCACATTATTATTTTCTAAAAGTATCCACTATCTAATAGGTTAATAAGGGGCAAAATTTGTTTCAATCTACACTCTGCACCTAGCTACGAATAATTTCAATGTTTTCTTTTGATATTTAAATATAGAATGCATGTAACAATGCTCTAAATTTTAAAGTGAACCTTATTTTGTTCTTCTTCTCCATTTCGCAAACTTTAAAGGATCCAGTCAGTTTGGAAACCTTGCCTTGTGAGATCTAACTGTAAATACTCCAGTTAATCAGTATTTTATGTATCAAACTCCATTACCGAATGGAAATCTAAGTTATCAACCAACCATTCAAATACAAACAAATCCCGTACTTCTTAGCGAGCCTAATATTTGATCCAACAAGGTTAAATCTTACAGAGAGAGTCCTCTCTGAAGCTGGCAAGGCTAGGATGGAAACTCATTTTAGCAACCAAGTTGAAATTAGATTGAATATGGATGATAATATTATATGTACATCAATGTAGAAAGTGGTGAATCTAAGTAGCTTTCAATAACAAAAGGATAAAGAAATTAATTAACCCTTCCATCTAAAGATATAGGTCAAGCATATAAATATTGATGCTCTACTCACCTTACGATCACTCACGAATCTCATTGCATTAGAGAAAGTAAGAAAAAATTGATTAGAAGTTTGTTATAATATAAGCCCATATTCATTAGGATGTGTAATTAAGGATGAAAAAATAAAGGTAACCAAATAGTGCAAAACTAGATTTGCCACAAGTGATTATTTTATTGATAAAGTAGAACTAGACATTAGAGAAATTTTCAGGTAAAAAATGGACCTAAAAAAATTGTACAAAAAAATAAACTTTATAGACACCAATAAGATTTAATATGATGATGTCAAACATAGGGGTGATTCAACATTTCAGAGTAAAAAGGTAAAAAAATAACAAAAATAAAAAATTGCTTTTTGAACTTGTGTTTTCAACTTATCTCCCTACAATTTCACTCAAATTTCAAGTGGGAGCACTCGTTGGATGAAAATTTTAATTTCCCATTTGAGGAGTACCCATGTTGCATACTTTTGATGCATGAACGTGAAAAAGGTGAAATACATGAATGTGATTGCAATAAAATATTTTCATCTATTTCAAATTTTTCTTGTTGTAGGGTCCATCGAGAGTATCCAACATGGGTATTACTTGATGAAAATTTCAATTCCACATCCAATGAATGCTCCCACTCAAAATTTTAGTAAAATCATAAAGAGATAAGTTGAAAATATGAGTTGAAAAAACATTTTTTCTTTTTTTCCATTCAAAACTTAATGAGGTAATCTAATCATATTTTATTATTTCCACTATTATTTTATCATATTCCTTAGGAGAACTATTTTAGACCTCAAAATTTCTCTAATGTCTAGTTCCTTTTGATGTATGTGGATTCGTGATTGTAAGTCCCTGTATGTACATATAAGACTCAATCTTCATTCAAATACCCAACCAGTACTACCTCATTAAGGAAATACTTCACCATCAATGTGCCAAAGTGCGAGTCTAAAATTTCATTGGTAAGCTCCAACCAAGACAGGAGACCAATCAGTTCTAGAAATAAGTATTTTTTACTCTTTTTAAGAGAAAATTAATATATAACAGATTCAATAAGAGAAAAGGAATCCTTGGGGGTGTACTAGGAAACAATTACATTAATTATAAGAGTTGCTTCCAGCATACATGGATGTGTTGTAGGAAGCTAAAGGAATACCACCCAAGAGGAAAGTGGAGCATGAGATCCAACTATTGTCAAACTCCCCATTTCCAAACATTATGTAATATAGGAAATCTATTATAGAACCAAGTGAGCTGAAGCAACTATTACTATAGCTACTAGAGCATGGTGTCATTTGAAGGAGTACATCACCATGTGGGACACCCATTATCATTGTGCCAAAGAAGTATGGGAATTGGAATATGTGTATAGATTATAGGTTGTTTAAAAAATTACTCAGAACAAGAGGTCCCCCATCCCTAGGGTAGATGATCTGCTGGATACGCTGCAACATGAAAAATTCTTCACCAAGCTCGACACAAAGTCTGGATATCACTAGTATTGATTCTAAGAAGATGATACCTATAAGACAACCTTTAAAATCATTAAAGGTTTGTATGAATGATGAATCATATTGTTTGTCCTATTGAATGCACTGACTATATTTATGATGCTAATGAATGATATAATAAATTATTTTATAGATACATTTGTTATTGTCTATTTAAATGATATACTGCTGTACAATTTTACCTAGGAGGAGCACATATTACATTTTAAATAGGTTCTATATACATTAAAGAAACACAAACTACTTGAAAATCTAACAAAAATATTAAGTTTTTCATAGAATTAGTTGGTGTATCTAGGATATGTGATAAGTGGAGGACAGCTTAAGATAGATCCTACCAAGATGGAGGCCATCATGAAGTGGGAATTTCCTACTATAGTTTCTAAGGTCGAGAGTTCTATTGGGGTAACATAGTAAATGAGGAAATTTATTTCATCATTCTAATTACAAGAACCACTCCACGCATTAAAAATGTGTTGCAAGAGTTTCTAGTGGGGAAAGGGTCAGCTGAGGGTCTGCGAAGAGATAAAGAAAATGATTAGTTAAGAACCAATTTTTGGATTATGGAACTTGTAACAATCATTCTAAGTGGTGACATATGTGATTTGGTATGCTATGTGAGTTGTCTTGATGCAAGGATGAACACTTGTGTTCTACCATTCTAAAGTATTTCATTGGGAGGTTCTTAACTACCCTACCTACAAAAATAAATTATATCTGCTAGTGAAATATTTGAAGAAGAAGAAAACGTATATCATGGGAAAGGAGATAGTAATCCACACATATCACCAACCCCTACAGTACCTGTAGTCCCAAAGTAAGTTATGGTAGACAAAGCATTACAAGTAGATGGGGTTTATATAGTAGTTCCATTTAGTGATAAAATATAAGAAGGGTATCAAAAGAAAGTTAGTCGATATGATTTCAAATCCACCCACACCATAGACCACAACTTTGGGATAACTAATGCATGCAAAGCGATTCGCCCATGATGCATATGGAGAAGCATATTTAAAGGATGAATAGTTCAAGGAGGCGTTTCAATAGTTACAAAGCCAAATTCATGTCCACGATGATTAGAACCTAGTTTACTAACATCTCTAGGAAGGGTTACTCTATAGGCTAAATAATTTATGTGTTCCTAAAGGTGAGCGACTATAATTGATTAAAGAGGTTGACAACTGAAGGGTCACATGCAACTTTGGTGTAGAAAAGATATTGACCGACATGGAATGGTATGTGTATTGGCTAAAGTTGTCAAAACATGTAGCTAGATTTATAAGAGGATGCATGCTTTATTGTTCTAGAAAGCCTAGGAATAGGAAACATGATCTTTACCATACCTTACCTATAACAAATAATTCTTTGGAAATAACTTCCATGGAATTTGGGGGAGGATTACTAATAACTATAAAGGGACATTGCTAATTGTTTATTATAGTTAGTAGGTTCAATAAGATGTATGTTATGATGCTCTATAAAAATATTATTAGTGAGCATGTTGTAAAAAACTTATTATTTGTGCATGTTTGGTGCAATTTCAAATACCAAGAAGCATCTTTTCAGACATGAACACTCTATTTCTCATTGAATTTTGGAATACTTTATGGGATATTATGGACACAAAGTTAAAGTTATATAAAGAATTCCATCCCTAGATATATGTGAAAACACAGGTAGTCAATATGACATTGGTGCAGCTTATGAGGGGTTATAATCAAAAGCATTCAAAGACTTGCAATGAAAATATGGCTATATATAACACTCTTATAACAAATCAATCCACAGTTATATTAGTATGTACCCATTATAAATATGCTTTGGTTATTTCATTAGGATATCACATATGGATAGCAAGGAGGAGTGAGCGAGGATCTTATAGGGGATGCCTAAAATGAAGGAAAAATTGTTGCGAAGATTAGGCAAATCTATATTCAGTTACATGAGAACCTAAAGTAGACATGGGAAAATATCAGGCCAAGAATGATCAACGTAGAATGAAGAATTCAGTGACGGTGGAAGATGGAGTATGGTTACATTTGAACAATGAGAGGTCACATTGTCTTAGAATGAAAATAAATTCTCTACGATATTATGCTTTTTAGATGCTAAAAAAGGTGGGATTTAACACTTATATACTAATTCTACCCCCATACATGCACATTTATGTAGTCATCAATGTAGAGAATCTCAAACTTTATGAGTCTTTCATGTTATACCAAGAAGAGGAAAAAGTGCTCCCTTATTTAAAGGATTTTGCACCATATGCTGAGGCATAGTTGTCAAGGCGTACAATTTTATGGAAGAGGTCCAAAAATACAAGAAAGAAATAGCATGACCTTTGTGAGAATGAGCTTGATGGATAGGTTCAAGAAAATTCTAAATGGTACACTCGAGAGAAGGTGAATAAAAAATATCCTAACCTTGTTTAGTAGAATATTTCTGGGACCAAGATCCTCCAAAAATGGGGAGCTATGATTTAGATATGATCATTATATACTTTTGATTCATCTCAATGCTTTTAGTGTGGAAAGAGTACAGGAATCAACTCATAAGGCCATTTCTATTTGTGAGAGCAAGTTTGGAAAACTTGGGTCTGAAACCTTCCAAGAGCCACTTGAAGCAATACATGACATTTATTGGGTGTAAAATCTATTTTCTTAAGAAACGTACTCCTTTTTCTTATTCTACATACAAAGAGATTTTCAATAGCCCAATAATCACCTCAATTAGAATCTGTATGCATAGGTTATGCCACTCGAAACTTGACCTTGTTGTTTTGACTAGCATAATTTGAGAGGATGTCATGTAAACCATTATTATTCATGGAAAAGGGGATAGCCACATGATAATTATGAATAACAATATATAAATGTCCATATCGTAACTCTAGTTAAGAATTCAAAGAGTCAAATCTAACCACTAGTAGGCTATTAGGTTCTGTTATAATGAGGCCACTAGGAGGAAAAGGTGTTTCATTCTATTTGAGTGCATTTTGTTCCAGAGATGAGAAAAGTATTTGAGAGTTGATAAGGGGGGAGAAAGCATAGAGGATTTTTTCATTGAAGCAACTTGCGAGCCATAAGCCTCATTTATTTTTACTTGCATCCTTTTTACATTCAAAGAAAGAGAACAAAGCAACCTCATCATCCAATTGATTTTTTCTCCCCAAAGGATTTTCTATGGTATATCTTATGTTATTGTCTTTTTGGATGATTGTATTTTTCTATATTTTCTATTTTTCACAATTTACATATTGCATGCATTAAATTGTAACTTAATCAATATAAAAGTATAAGTAAAAATAATCCACATAGTATATATTTTGGATTTTTAAGTATATTTGTATGAGATTTGTTGTGATGAACTATCTAGTAGAATATCCATGGAACTTTTCTGATCACTTTATATAAGAAATTAACTTCACCATTGTAGTGAAAGAAGGTGGTATAAATTGATTTGTTCTTCTCTTAAGTGAGCTAGTTCACTTGTATGGGAGCTAGGCAATAGCATGCAGCCATCACCAACCTACTTTTCGTCAAAAATAAGCCATTCACTTTTAATGTGTGTCATCTATTACATTGATGTTTTTGACATTCAAATTATATTTGAAATGTTTTTGCATGCAATTTAAAGATAATGTGGGATTAACTTAGCATATTGTTTTGATAGCATAAAAAGTCTTTCCTGTTTAAGTCCTACTTAGTCAGTCAATATTCCCTCGCTACTACCATCTAATTAATGGATCCTTGAATATAATTTATTAAATTCAAAATAACTTCATTTACTATCTTCCCTCAATCTCCAAAAGTTACAAAAACCATAGTTGGGTGACACACATGCTTATTATTTTGTAGGCTAGCTAGGGTAATAACAACTTCTCAACCCCACCCAATTTGGAACAAGGGATAAATAGAGTGACTAATCTTTGGGTAGGTTAAATAAGTTGAGAGAACTAAATATTAAAATTCAATAATGTTATAAATATTTATACATCAAAATGTCTCATGATAGGAAAAAAATCTTGGACTTATAGGAAATCAATCTTGGACTTGTAGACGATTGGTTGAGGGAATATCTCAACTATACTCCAATATATGAGGTTAACTAGTCAGATAGAATCTCACAACAAATTGGTCCTCAAAATCGTCTTAACTAATGGGAACAAAGTCCTTCTAGGATTAATGAGGATACCAAAGACAAGTACGAGTTACATTCTCTAGCACTCTCCCTTAACGACTAGTTTCCTTAATCTCAATAGGAAAAGTCTATATATGGTTCAACCTACTATTTGCAACCATTATTAAATGATGTAAACACCCATATAAAGGAACAACCATACAGAGGGGTGCACGTGTATGCAACTCCTACAATAGTTCGTCCAACAACATGTCCTTCTTGTACATGGTTGGTTCAAGAATCATATATGCATCCTTGTACCTTCAACAACCCATGCACCATCATCATCTTTAGTTTCCTTGAATAACCTGTAACCATGTCGTGTTTTTTGTGGGATTACCCTCAACGATGCTTTAGCGTTTTAACGTTAACCCTCAACCATGCTCTGTTTTTTTTCATTTGACCCAAAACCATGTTATGATAATCCCTCTCCACTTGCCTCTCACAAATGGTTTTTGGCTTAACACAATCCTATAAAAAAAAGTGCTTTCTTGCTTTCAAAAAGTTTGCACTTACAAGGTGGTTTAAATATTACCACAAAATTTATGGGGCTACACATGCCTTATTAGGTTTATATCACAACTAACTGAGACACATACCATTAAAATACTTTAAAGGACTACCACAACACATTGTACACTTGCTTACAAATACAATGTGTGACACACACTACAATCTGCTCATGGGTATGTTATTATTCAACACACCACACACTCTTTTCTACCATCTCTACTACTATCATCATTCTCGCCACATGAATTATTTTCTTTAAGTCTTTTTCATGGCGATTTTCAATGCAAACTCAAATTCATCACAATATTTTTCTCCATTAAATATCACTAGATATTTAAACCAAATTTACATCAATAATTGTATGTAGAATAGATGGTGATGGGATGTACTATTAAGGAACTCCGTGATGTAAATTTCACTAGTTCAAAACTCCATGGAAGAAAATCTAGCCATGTTAAGGGTTGGTGTGGCACAGGCTAGGTGTGATACCCATGTGACTTTGACAGATTAGGTGCCCCTGGATTGTGGTTTTTGAATCCAAATGTTAAGTTTGCAGTCATCTCACCACTCACACACTTAGCAAACAATTGTTTTTTACATAAATGACATGACAATTTTTAAAGGCTTGAATCTAATTGGAAATTGGAAGACACACTTATTTGCATTCACATGAAATATTATTATTACAATTGTTGTCAATTTTTCCCTCTCAGACATCATTTTGAGAAGCTCTTTGTACTCATCATCATCCTCCCTACTATAAGTTACCCATGATTTCCCTCTTTGTGTTTCTAAAGCAAAAAAATTATTTGACATTCTACAGGGTTTGAATTGGATCTGATACTATCCAAAATAAAATTAAATAAATATATCTACATTTTATTTTAATGGCACTAACCTTTCTTCTCCATTCCAAAAATGTATCGAGTCCACTAAAAAAGAGCATGTATTCATAGTTGATGAGGTCTAGAAACATGCAAGTGTCCTGCAACCTTGCTAGTTTGTTGCTAGTGTGTTGTTGGTATGTTGATTCAGTGAGGCTTGATTATATTTCCTGTGGAAGAAGGCCACATAAAAATAGGGTTCTATTTGTCCTTTTCCATCTAATTTTCTAGAAGGAATATGCAATGTGGCACCTAATACATACAAAATATCCTTGTCTAGCTATTTCCACCAACTCAAAATCGAGTGTTTCTACCAAACAAGTTAAAAAAATAAATAGATTTTAATCCAAAATGGTTCTTCTCTTTTCTTTCATAGCTTGGTTGACCTTCATTCATATCCAATTCTCCTTCTCTGACATTATTATTTTGCACAAGTCCCACAATAGAAGCTATAGCAAATTCTCAGTCACACTTTTTCTTCCTAGTTCGCTTTCTCATTCTCAACACAATGGGAGTCCATCCATTCTTGGAATCTGCAAATCTTTATAAGTCATATATATGTCATAATGTACAATGGATAGTTCGTCCCTTCTTACAATAGTAAACAAAAAAACTTCTCACATGAACTATCAGATAAACCTACAAGGGAAGTGGCTCCATCAATTGTGATCTTCCTCTAACAACTGACCCTCCATGTTGAGTGGATGCAACACACCGCTTCTCATAGCAATGAAAATCATGACCTTTACAAAACAATAATTGAAAATTGTTTTCATAGCAAAAACATGCTTCCTATAGATTTGATAGCTAAATAAACTCATAATAAAATAACACACTACACTACTTTTATTGACCTTGGACCCTCCTTTGAGGGAGTAGGCCCAAAGCAGCTCTCATACCAAAATAAGTTGATTGTACTCTACATTAACATGAGTAATGTTACAAATATTAACACATCAAACTATGCCTCAAGATAGGAAAGCTCTCCTAGACATGCAATTAATTGGTTGAGGAAATATCTCTACCAAACTCCAATCTAGAAGGCTCGCTATTTGGAGAGAATCTCTCAACCAAATATGCCTCAACAAATTCCTAATTGATATGAACAAACTCTTTCTAGAATTAATGAATGCACCAAAGAAAAGTAGGAGTCATATTCTCTAACAACGTTATCATAGTTAATCTCCACTTGTGATCTTCCTCTAGCAACTGACCCTCCATGTTGAGTGGATGCAACACACCACTTCTCATAGCAATGAAAATCATGACCTTTACAAAAGAGTAATTGAAAATTGTTTTCATAGCAAAAACATGCTTCCTATAATAAAAGGTTACAGCTTTTTCTTCGGAAAAAACATGCTTCCTATAGATTTGATAGCTAAATAAACTCATAATAAAATAACACAGTACACTACTTTTATTGACCTTGGACCCTCCTTTGAGGGAGTAGGCCCAAAGCAGCTCTCATACCAAAATAATTTGATTGTACTCTACATTAACATGAGTAATGTTACAAATGTTAACACATCAAACTATGTCTCAAGATAGGAAAGCTCTCCTAGACATGCAATTAATTGGTTGAGGAAATATCTCTACCAAAATCCAATCTAGAAGGCTGGCTAGTTGGAGAGAATCTCTCAACCAAATATGCCTCAACAAATTCCTGATTGATATGAACAAACTCTTTCTAGAATTAATGAATGCACCAAAGAAAAGTAGGAGTCATATTCTCTAACAAGGTTATCATAGTTAATCTTCACTCGAGGTAGACTCATAGAGATATAGAATATCTTATTTCATGATATCCAATTAAAATTACATGGATTGAATTTCACAAATTTTATTTGGCAAGATATTCGGCCAAATCCAACATATCATTGAATTTCGAAATTTTGTTTACCTATATGACCAAACTTGTTAACTATGGTATGGAGTCGTTGTATGGAAAAGGAAATAGAAAGCTACATAGAAATCTCATTTCATGGTTGTTCAAAACATTATAAAGATAGAAATTTAAAGGAAATAAAAAGCTACATAGAAATCTCATTTCATGGTTGTTCAAAACATTATAAAGATAGAAATTTACTTATATCTGAATCTATAGATACATGAAATTGTACAATAATTTTCAAATAGAAATAAAAGTTGTTAACTAAAGCTTACATCTAAATGCGGCAATTATGAACCAGTTTCTGATTTTTTTTTAATGTAAATCAAACTTTTAACATGATACATAATAACTCATTATAAATATATTAACATAAATAAATAAATATATATATATATGAAATGGAAAAAAAACACATCTAAATACAAACTCTTAATTATAAATTAAAAATAAATTTATATATAGAAATGAAAAAAAACTACAATACAAACTCTTAATTATAAATATTAAAAATAATTTTTTCAATAAATAAACCTAATTTTAAATACAACACGTAACCATTATGTTGGGAAATTGCAAGACATCACAATAGCACAGAGGGAACCCACATGTTAGAACTAGGCAATAAAGGATTCCGTTTTGATAACCAACAACCTAACATAAATTAATAAACTAGTCACAATGAAAAGAAGAGAACTGCAAGGCCCCACCACTCACATTACCCACTAAGATAATGGAAACAATGTGGAGAAAAAAAAGGCATGGTTATTCCTATAAAGTTCTCAGTAAGAACGGATTCAACGCACCAACCTTATACACCCCCAAAATCGATAACTAGCTTTCGGCCAGAAGAAGAGACAATAACGCCTTCTCCAATAGTCTTAATCAGGCCATTCTTTCTTAGCCCGGAAAAGAAACGTGGATACCGAGAGAGGACAAGAGCTAGTGGAAATCTCTAGAATCCAACAATCCCCCTTTACAATGGAGGAGAACAATATATGAAAGTTCGAAAAAGGTGATTTGGAATTACCTGTCGTATCATTCCAAGACATATAAGAAGGTAATATGATTTTAAGATCGAATGAGTAAAATGGAAGAGAATCGGATGAAAAGTTGAAAAAGGTGAGGGGTAATTATTTGTCCGATCATTCTACAATCTATAAGAAAGTAATATTTGATAGACAAATAATAATTCTTAGACTTCTCTAGAATGAGTAAAATGGATGTGAGTTGTAATTATTTGGTATATCATTTTATATTTCTAGGAAAGTAATAAACTATTGATAAAATTCGTTAGAATGAGTAAAATGGAGAAGAATAAGAGGTTGAAAAAAGTAAAAAATAATTGATAGAATTCACAAGAATGAGTATAATGGAAGAAAATAAAGTGTTGAAAAAATAAAAAATAAAAGTGTTATATTTATTTGACAAATAATAAAAATGTAATGTCATTGTAATATCAATTAAAAAAGGAATATTAGTGAAAGAATACAGAAATATAAGTTTAATAAAAAAAAATTGTTGATTTATATTGTTTTTTAGTATGTTAAATTTTACGTTTTTTAATTAAAAAGGAATATAAGTGAAATAATAGAGAAATATAAGTTAAAGAAAATAAATTGTTGATTTATATTGTTTTTGGGTTAGCTTTTTTTAATTAAAGATAATATAGATATGTTTATGATTAAATTAAACATAAAATAAAATAAAATGCAGATTTATTGATATTTATTTAACACTAGATTTATTTAAGCGGTTTCAAAAAGGTTGGAGTGATATATCACAAGGTTTATAGTCTCATTCTTTATAGTTTTTATTGTTTAGAATTTAATGTTTACGTATGCCTTTTGCTATTGTTGATGACATTTTTTTGTGGGAAATCTTTCTATCCTAGTTTTATTGTACAATAAAATATCTCATGAATAAGTAAACCCTAACACTTATTTGACGTAGATCAATGATATATTGAATACTAAACTACACCATATTCTCCAGTAGATATAATTGGTAAGTTCAAGTATGCTAATAACTGAGGAGAATAGGTCTTACATTTAACCAATAATTTTTCAATTGTATCCAAGTTGCTGCAAATACTATATTCACTCTAAGATCCTAAAGCAAGCCACCTCAAACACATCAACATATATCATTCTCAAACATACCTAGCATAAAATAACTCTAATCGATAAAAGATCTAATCTGGTTTTGGCATGCTAAATATAATCTTCTAATGCATAAAATAAAAGAGTATAGATCACAAACATTAGAGGGGTAAAATACCATAGATTTATATATTAAAAGCAAATAAAGTAAAAAAGTTTATTTTACCTTGAGACAGTGTAGTAGCTTCCTAGATCCTACATCCATAGTCTCTTCATTGGCCCTCACTTTATGAAAATAATAATATCTACATCCACATCACAACAAAGACATGATGACCTATATTACTTGGAAATATACTCTCACGCAAGATAGCAATAACGCTCTCTCTCTATTTCACAATCATTAGGATTCTCAAACTCTAGGTATTCCTTAACTCATATTTGGCCCCTTCTTATAGTAATTTATAAGAGTTTGTACATAGGATTCATGACACGTGAATTCAGTGGATGTCAATGATAGATATTCTTAAGGCATGTGAAAAAAGAAAAAATAGGTAATAGATAGGTTTCATGGCGTTTGAAATAAAAAATTACAAGCCATAGACAAGTTCCATGCACACTTATGAGATTTTCCCAACATGGTATGAACTTTCTTCTCAATTAAGAGTTTTTTTCTAAATTCTGAAATCATTCTTATTTCATAATTAATTGTGAAATATAATTATTTCCTTGTGACATAAATATAATATTGTAACATAATAATATAACTGAAGCTTTGGACATATAATAACAACCTTGCAATTCCTATGGTGGAAAATATGAGTATAACGTCAGTGATTATAGACAAGAGCATGCAATTAACTACTTTGAACTTCTCTTTTTTCTCCTTTTTTTCCTTTTTTTTGTATGAGGGGACGATCCATCTCCCCTCATGGTTGTTATAACTTTCGTTAGTATGAGGGATACAATTTTAATCCAACATGGGGACATGTATTCACAGGACAAGAGTGTAAGAGAACCCCATAATCCTTAATGCCCCTATCAGAATGTACTCAAGAAATGATCAAGAGTACAACTATATGTGCGATGTACCCAAATATCATCCATAAACTCCAATCTATATGATTGTTCAACTTCTATAACACTTTTTTGTGTGGAATTTTTTTTATTATAGGAGAATATAGTCATGAAGATGGTAGAGACCCCTCAAAATTATATGAAGTCAACTTTGCATATGTGGTTTCACAAAATAGATAATATTTAACCATTATAAACCATATAATTAAGCATTGGGACTATCATTTATTACGTAAAATGTAATAAAAAAATATATCACGCATCGCTTCTCATTTACCACATTTGTTAGTTCCCCTAATAACATTATAATGTGACATAATCCTTCTTTTCCTCCCTCTAAAATAGAATTACTAGTTACTAGTGTTATGAAGACACTTTTGTGCTCAATAAGGACTACCATACTATATCATCCTTTCAAACCATTACTTTTGAAATATTGTTGTATAAGACATTATTAAAGTCATTAATATTATCAATCTCAACAAAAACATTTAACATATAAGTGTAGTGTTAGAATTATGATTATACGAAGATGGTTGTGGGGGGGAATCAATATAATGGATAACTTAACCATTTAAAACAAATTTGGCTACATAAACATCAATTATAGAAGCACCACATAAAAACACCAAATGTGCATGGTAATGTTAGAAATATGTTGTCATTGATGGAAAATACAAGATGATTGCAAAGGAACATGTTCTTGCAAACAAGATTAGCTCAAGTATGGAAAGGGAAATGATGGGTGCAGTGATATTGAAGCCATTTTCCATTTTGGAGATAAGCTCAAGTGTACTTGGGACCCACTCATATGGATAGAGGTTGTAAATAGATTTCCAACAATATATTGAAGTTCAAAAAAAACCTCCTCGATTGAAAGTTGTTGAAAGTCAAAGTTATAATAAAAATTAAAAGTTAGAGGGTCCACAACACTATTAGTTCACATATGGAAGTCATGTAGCACGTCAGTCGACCCCGTGGACCAACAAAATCTAAGGAGGGAAGGTGTCAAGAGGAAATTAGCAGGTTGAAAAGGAAGTGATTAGCGGAAGCTTTGCAGTAGCAGACTCCAAGAGACAACTCACCTTGGAAGGTAAGAACCTGTAACACCCCACCCCACATTTACGCGCCTTTACAAGGTCACCAGAGTAAACATGAAATGAGAGTTACTATGAATGATCCAACAACCAAGTTCTAGTTATGGAACTGAGGTCTACCATTCTAAAACTTACTACAACCTCCCAGGGATACTTGATCACCTAGATATAAAACAACATCCACTCATTATCTTTCCTTAAAATGGAACAATCATTTCCCCAAGCTTACAACCCACTTGCATAGATGCCAAGTGGTCCATTCGACAAGAAGGCTTTAGACCCATGTAGAAGCCTTTCACCATGTGGTTATAGTGAAGAAAACTCCAGTTATGTGCCTTCGACCATAGATTCATTTCCACAATTTTAGCACTAGACTATATGCCACTACCCAAAACTTTCCAGAATCAATTCTAAGATAATCAAAAGTATGCATTACTTATACATAGGCTTAGATCTTTCCAAAACATGCCAAATGCATGATAAATATTTATATAAACATATGGTAAACATAGTAGCTATAAGACTTGAATGTGTATTTGTTCACTATCTCATTAATTTCATCAGAGAATCATCAAGAAGGCTCACTTCCCTATCAAGCTAGTGGCAACAACACTTGTTAGCTCATACATTCATATAACCTTTCAATAATTTATCAAATCATGAAAAATATCAATACAAATAGCACATCATTTAACCATGCATATAACCAACATTTAACTAGAATGAAGCCATGACAAACCATTCAAAAATCAACAAAATAACCAATACATGTGCCCATTAATCTGAATAAGAATAACAAATAATAAAATATGCATAAAGCCAACCAAGTTATGGTATTCCACATACCACCCAACCATACATTGGGTTGGACAAAATATCTCTTTCAGACAATCACCCACATGCCATATTCCAAGTATGAAAATGGGATCACATGGGATAAGCCAAAATGAAACCAATCAAGGCTTCTAGAGACCAAACTATATCAACCCTAAGCCATAGTGATTTCACCTAAATAAGTACAGAAAACACCAAAACCAAATAAGCTTGGATACCTGATACTTTCTTCACCATAACCAGAGGAATTTTCCTCTCTCCACCCACATGTCAAGAGTTCTATGAGAAAACCATTGCCATCTTCAACCCTTGGGAATTTTCCCAAGACCACCTCAATCAATATCATAAATCTATTGCCGATCCAAATCTTAAACAAAATAGGGAACCCACTACATCATTTCTATCTAGGAACTAGCAAAGGCAAGGTTGTACACCTATGTCATTCCAAGAAAATCCCTTGATAATGACTTCAAAAATAAACAATAAACCAATGCATAGAGCATGCATCAAATCCCAACATGAAAAATCACACATCCATATAGTTACATGCAAATCCACATATATTATCTACCATTCCTTGCTGTTGTCCAAACTTCTCTTATGTTATCTCTCTTATTCCTTGCTTTCTTTCTTCTGTCCCTATTGTGTCCAAGTGTTTGTTCTCTCTATCTTTCTCTTCTCTTCTCTAAGTGAATACTAGAATGTCCAAGAGTGTGTGTGAATGTTATATTTTCTTTTTCTTTTATTGTTCCTTTACTTTTCTTTTATTTTCTAGTGCATGCATATGTGTATCCCTTCGTCTTCCTTTTATTCTATTTTTCTTTATTTCTTTTATTATATTTTTGTTTATTGCCTTTTTGTTTTTCCAATGCCAACGCCAATTTCCATAACAAATAATAAACCATAACGGATTCCCAATATAATATTTTTCCCTCCTTTCATCTTGGAATACGTGCCCGATGACCTTGGTATTATTGTTTTTACAAGAGACTTAACCCAGTGTTGTTAGAAACCTATCCCTCTTAGGGAAACATAGTACTCAATTTTCTATGACAATTATGACCAACAAACTGCGAAAAACAAAACATACCTCTTATTGCAAATTTATAACACAACTCATTGTAATATTTACAATGAAAAGCTATTGAAACATGGCAAACATATATATATATATATATATATATATATATATATACCCAAAACACATTTTTTTATCTATCGAAAATAAAAGGATATAATTCCTACATCTAAATAACCATCTCCTATGTAACTTCATCAGGCCCAAAGTTCTGCCACTGCATTTTAACTTTCTCTATTGCTCAGTTCCATAACATGAGTCGTTTCTACTGTAGTATGAATTATGGATGTGGCTCGAACTCTCCCTCTTGTTCTACCTGTAATATAGACCAATCAATCACATGATTAGCATCCTGCACATATCTCTTAAGAAATGAGACACGAAAAGCATCAAGGACTGTGACCGATGGCAGAAAAGCAAGTCTATAGGCCACTTGTACAATTCTCTTGAGGATCCTCAAAGGCCCATAATACTAAGGTGTCAGCTTGGCAGATGACCCAATTCTCAAGGAGCTCTTCTTGCTCTTGATATGCAAGTAAAAATGCTACCCAACCTGAAAGTCATTGATGCTCTATGTTGATTTGCATAACCCTTTTGCATGTCCTACACTACCTTAGAATTATTTATGATAGCCTGCATCTTCTAGCCCTTCTCAGCCAACATATCTAGGACACTCAAAATCATATTCAGTTGATAACTCTAGTTGATAGGAGTATTACAACTCCTCCCATAGAGAGCCTCAAACAAACTCATCTCCATGGATTCTTGATACCGATTATTAAAATAAAACTCTAACGTTGGAGGATACGCCCCATACTTCCTTTATTGATGCATGATATTCATCCCCAACATGTCCTAAAGAATTTTATTAGCGCTCTATGTTTTTCCATATATCTATGGATGATAAGTTGTACTAAAGGATAACTATGCCCCCAAGCTTGCAAACAAATCCTTCCAAAACCTAGAATTGAGGTTGGAATATTTATCTGATATAATCCTCTTGGGAACTCCATGCAACCTCATTATCTCCTTGGGTTATGTATTATGCACTAAAATATTTGGTAGGCCCTCTTGTGTTAAATCCCCCTACACTTCACCACCACCTGATTACTCCTCGACTACATCCAATGACCCACTACATATTTCAGACCCCCCTGAAGCAATGAGGTTTATTGATGCAGGTGGCGGTCTGAAAAGAAGTGTACCGCCCCTCGACATGGTGTCCTTAGTTGAGTTTGGGCCCCCCTCCATACACCCGATACCATCGTACCCCCCCTCAAAAAATGGTATTTCCTTCCTCCCTAATGCGTATTCCCGCCTAATGTACATTCCTACCAATGGTAGCGTCCACATCCTATCACATCCACCACTCCCATCATGACACCTCACCCTAAGTCCCTTCACTCCCGCCAATGATCCCACTCCACATATCCACTAATCCCCAGTTGCCACATCTAAGACCATTTAAACCTCCATTAATCACCTATTTGTTTTCCCACACTATTACAGGGATTTTAATGCCCAAAACATACCGTTAATCTAACAATTAGGGCCCGATCAAAGAAAATAAATAGGACATTCAACACCACAATTACACCTTTCTTTCCCTATTTGGTAAATATTTTTCCCATCCTCTGTGTTGTTACCTTTCTGTGGCGTTCCTCCTACCTATCATTCATTAATTGACGAAGGCCTGCTACTTTGAATTCTCGTTATTATCTGACACACAATTACTTCCCCTCATTACAGTCTTCAATTTCCTAGCCTATGATCACCATGGCACCAAAATCTATTATTGTTATCAATCCAATGCTTAGTCCCTCTATTGATTTAGAGCATATCCCACTTGTAGATGGAGATTATAAAATCACTTAAACACAATACAAATCTGACTTGTTTGAATTGCATTGTTGGTTCTGAGATAACTTCCATTACTAATCCAATGAGACAAATCTATGGAAATCTAGACTCCCTATATTTTTTATTCCTCAATCCTATAATTTTCTTGAATTTTTCCTGAGATGCCAAGCCTCTTACCTTCCATGCAAGAGAAAAATTATCTCCCCAATTGGTGAAATTGTTTTCATCATCACAACTGACAAAATTAATCAAATGCTGCAGGTTCCCCACTGTTATTCCCTTTCCTCTTTCTCCATTAAAGCTCTTAGATAAATCTACAAGAAGTTAACTTTTCCCTAGAGAGCAACCATCTTTGAGATCTTCCTCCCTGAAGACTCTAAGCTCCCTAAGAAAAATCCCTCGTATCCTTCTTCTATGTTCCATTAAAGAATAATAAAAATTATTTATGTTTTGTCTTCCTTTCTTGGTTACTACTCAGATGAGTGGGTAGATGAGCCTATTCTATGCTTTTTCTCTACCATTTCTTCAAAATAAGGACCATCAGACACCTTTGACTATGATCACTTATTATCAAATATAACTCATGAAAAAATCATTCATTTTTTAGCTGAAGGAATGTTCAGATATTCATCCATTCTGATGTATATGTTTCTATTTTTCCAAGCAGATAAGTTCCCATCCTCAGTACAAAAATTAGATCAGTGAGGAGAGCCCCTGTTATTTGTTTTATGGAATTCCTTAGTCAGAAAACAATCACAGGATTACATCTTTTCAAATTTTATAGATTAGTTTGTATATCCAGCCACTTGTGTGTTAAGTGGCCAACAGGTTCCAAGGATCAATGAAGAAATTCAAAAGGTTTTGCAGCTCAGTGAACAGGTTAAAACATGGGATTGGTATATTTACCAATCATTTACAGAGATTAGAGTGTATGGTTCAAAGATGCCACCATACAAACTGCCCAAATATGTTTCCATGAGGATATTTTCTTTGAATATATCAAACAAATAATTCATTCTAATAATATTCATTTTGTGGCAGCCAAAAAAAAATCCCAGTTTAGGATCAAGACACAAGTTGGACATTTTATTTGTAATAGTAGAGCAGCAGTAGAGCAAGAAAACCTCCTGCTGATACAAGTGAACTTTCCTCTCAGCTTCACTTGGTCTTATGACCCCTTTGTGGTAATTTCTAAGTTGAGAGTAGAATAAAAAACTACACCATATGTGCACACACAGAGGCTTCACATTGAAAAGTATATGAACCAACAGGCTTGGGTGGAAAACACATTGTAGAAGGATGAGAAGCAGATACTTTCAAGGAAATGTTTAGAGACTCCAATACCCAAATAGAAAATAGATAAGAGAGCAAAAGACGATGATTCTCCAGTCACCGAAGTCTCAGCCAAGGAATTTAAAATATACGTGAAGAAGCTCAAATCAGGTTCTGGTTCTAAAATAGAATTTCCATCACTAGAGAATACATAAGGCACTATTGTGCTCTCAATATTGAATACTTTCTAGCTAGATAGTGGAACTAAAAAATCTCCATCATCTTCCTTAGTCACAAAGGATATTCTAGCTATTATCCCTCAAACACTTGAAACTTCTTCAGAGCAGAGATAATTGCACATTTTTCAAAGACACAAGGAAATCAAGAAAAGGAATGAGGCCATTCATGACAACATATCAGCTCAATTCAGAAAGAAATACTCCTCCATCCAGCACACACTCATTTCAACATATGATACAGAGAAGGGAAGAATGCATATGGAATTCTTACAGACCTAGGTCCCTCAACCAAAGTCAACAATAGAATTCAAACATACCACTTTTCAATTTGAGTCGAAGGATGTGCATCCATTGTATCAAATAGATATGCACAAACAAGCAAGCGAGATGGTATATTCGACTTTCACACAAACTGTTATCACTACCTCAAAACTACAGCTCACTCTAAACAATGTGTAGTCTCAACACAAATTGGAGAACGTCTTCTCATTGACCAAAGATACTAGAATCAAATACTTGGAGGATATGGTAGTCGAAGCAAGCCTTGATCCAGAAAATGCAAAAGCTATGGAAGAAATAATCAAATAGAAGAATGTTGCTATTGGAGCATTAAAAAAGAAATTGAAGCTTCCAATGATAGAAGACCCCCAACTAAAGAACTTGGAGAGATAGAGCCACGAAAGAAATAAATGCGAAAGTTTCTTGTGGAGCAAAGTGATGAGATCAAAATAATGGAAGATGAAATGGACAAGCTTATAAAGGAAAAGGAACATAATGCACAACTTATAGTTCTTCCTCTTGATGCGGATCCATTTGCACCTTTGCTACAGGCAGGTGTCCCTACAACAAATACTACAGCCAAATAATCATCCTCAATAGTGATTCCCACTTTTGTGGTGGATGAATCAGTTAAGTTGGCTCAATCTATGGAAAATATGACTATACATGGAGAAGTGCTGAAGAAACTGAAGTAGGAGATAAAAGTTTTGTAGGAGCAGACTACAAGTATGAAAATGCCTACTTGACAGAAGCAAGGAAAACTCAGACCTTGTCCCAAGATTGTAGAAAATGGAAGAAGGTTGTGCCATGGAATAAACATTGGCATAGGTGAAATTTTTTTTTGGAAAACAATTAATGAATACATGGGAGAAATTTAGCATTCCATCCAAATCATTTTTGAACAGAAGGAACTTTTTGAAAGGTTGGTTGAAGCCATTGAGTAAGCTAGAAAGCAGCTAGGAGATAAACCAAATGAAGCCACTGAGATGATTAAATTTTTGAACTCTAAGAAAAATAAATAGTTAGAAGAATTAGATATTGAAGATAAAATTGGAACCATTTTGGAAGTTAGAAAGGTGTTGACTAAAAGCAACCTGATGTGACATCTTGAAGAGAAAGGAAAAAACATGAACACATGCATACAAAGATTCTTTTTCCAAGCTCGAGCCTCTCTAAAAGAAGGGCCTTCCAAAACTGCTAGTTATTAACGAGAAACTCAGTGCATGGTCATATTACAATGCACAGATTATGAATAAGGAGAGAGACAACTTGAAAGTTACAGCCGAAAGACTCAACATGTCAAGAAGGGAGTTTCTGGAAGCACTATCGTTTGATCTTGGCATCTGTATGCAATTCCAAATTTGTTCATCCCTAGGTCAACATTTTCCAGCTATGTCAAAGTTGATGAAGTGTACAAACAATTAATGAAGATAAATCTCCAAATTGAACAACGATGGGATAAACTCTACGAATTTTTAGACTAAATGGCAAATTCAGCAGCACAACTCAACGTTACAACACATCGAATTTTTCAGCGCCAAACAACTAGCTATTTTTTTATTATTGTCTCACCACTTTATACAATTAAATTTTCCTCATTTTATTGTAATAAGTTAGCTTAATGCAGTCGTATGATTTTGTAGATACATCCTCGTCATCATGATAGGATATTTTTTGTAATTTAGGTATAAATACTTCAATTGTTGAAGTAGTACGAGTTGGTTTTTGTATGAAGAAACACTATTGTATACCTTTTGCTGAAACATCAGCTGATTTTCCAAAGTAATACAAAGGCTCTTTCACAGGATTCATGTGTCAAATTGCTGGGGAAGTACATCTATCTATTATCTGTGTTTATATCTTTCTGTTTCTAGCACATTATTATTTTCTAAAAATATGAATTATTTAATACGTAAATAAAGGGAAAATTTTGTTTAAATCTACACTCTGCACCTGGCTACAAATAATTTCAATGTTTTCTTCTGATCTTTAAAAATAGAATTCAGGTAACAATGCTCTATATTTTAATGTGAACCTTATTTTTTTCTTCTTCTCCATTTCACAAACTTTAAAAGATCCAGTCAGTTTGGCTACCTTGCCTTGTCAGATCTATCTGTAGATACTCTAGTTAATCAATATTTTATGTATCAGACTCCATTAGCCAATGAAAATCTAAGTTATCGACCAACTATTCAAATAAAAACAAACCCCGAACTTCATAGCTAGCCTAATGTTCGATCCAACAAAGTTAAATCTTAGAGAGAGAGCCCTCTCTGAAGCTGGCAACTCTAGATCCCAGATTCCACAGTTGGCTTGTTGTTACCTTGGTGATTTTTTTTCCAACCTCAGAAAATTGTTGAGTGCTACCAACATCCAAAAATTATCTCGAATAACAGAAAGAAAGATAATAAGAAGAACAATGTCATGGAAACTCATTTTAGCAACCAAGCTGAAAGTAGATTGAATATGGATGATAATATTATATGTACATCAATGTTGAAAGTAGTGAATCTAAGTAACTTTCAATAATAGGAGGATAAAGAGATTAATTAACCCTTGCATCTAAATATATAGGTCAAGCATATAAATATTGATGCTCTATTCACCTCACAATCACTCATGAATCTCATTGCATTAGAGAAAGTAAGAAAAAATAGATTAGAATTTTGTTATCATATAAGCCCATATTCATTAGGATGGGTAATTAAGGTTGAAAAAATAAAGGTAACCAAATAATGCAAAACTAGATTTTCCATGAGTGATGATTTTATTGATAAAGTAGAACTAGACATTAGAGAAATTTTGAGGTAAAAAATGGACCTAAAAAAATTGTACAACAAAAATAAACTTTATAGAAACCAGTAGGACTTAATATGATGATGTCAAACATAGGGGGTGATTTAACATTTCAGAGTAAAAAGAAAAAAAAAAAAAAAACAAACAAACAAACAAGCAAACTACTTTTCGAACTTGTATTTTCAACTTATCTCCCTACAATTTGACTCAAATTTCAAGTGGGAGAACTCATTGGATGAAAAATTTAATTTCTCATTTGAGGAATACCCATGTTGCATACTTTTGATGCACCCTCCTACTTATCTCCCTACAATTTCACTCAAATTTCAAGTGGGAGCACTCATTGGATGAAAAATTTAATTTCTCATCTGAGGAGTACCCATGTTGCATACTTTTGATGAACCCTCCTACATGAAAAAGGTGAAATACATGAACGTGATTGATATAACAAATTCTCATGTATTTCACATTTTTCTTGTTGTAGGGTCCATCAAGAGTATCCAACATGGCTATTACTTGGATGAAAATTTCAATTCCACATCCAATGAGTGCTCCCACTAAAATCATCAGGAGATAAGTTGAAAATATGAGCTGAAAGAACATTTTTTCTTTTTTTTTTTTTCCCTTAAAAATTGATGAGGTAATCTACTCATATTTTATTATTTCCACTATTATTTTATCATATTCCCGAGGAGAACTATTTTAGACCTCAAAATTTCTCTAATTTCTAGTTCCTTCTGATGTATGTGGATTCGTGATTGGAAGTCCCTGCAAGTACATATAAGACTCAATATTCATTCAAATAGCCAACCAGTACTACCTCATTAAGGAAATCCTTCACCATCAATGTGCTAAAGTGCGAGTTTGAATTTTCATTAATAAGCTCCAACCAAGACAAGAGACTGATCAGTTCTAGAAATAAGTATTTTCTACTCTTTGTAAGAGAAAATTAATATATAACAGATTCAATAAGAGCAAAGGAATCCTTGGAGGGGTGTACTAGGAAAGGGAGTTTCTTCCAGCATACATCGATGTGTTGTAGGAACCTAAAGGGATACCACCCAAGATGGAAGGGGAGCATGAGATCCAACTATTGTCAGACTCCCCATTTCCAAACATTATGTCATATAGGAAATCTATTATAGAAGCAGGTGAGCTGAAGCAACTATTACTATAGCTACTAGAGCATGGTGTCATTTGAAGGAGTACATCACCATGTGGGACATCCATTATCATTGTGCCAAATAAGGATGGGAATTGGAATATGTGTATATATTATAGGTTGTTAAAAAACTTACTCTAAAGAAGAGGTCCCCCATCCCTAGGGTAGATGATCTGTTGGATACATTACAACAAGAAAAATGCTTCACCAAGCTCGACACAAAGTCTATATATCACTAGTATTGATTCTAAGAAGATGATACCTAGAAGACCACCTTTAAAATCATTAAAGGTTTGTATGAGTGGCGAATCATATTGTTCGTCCTATTCAATGCACTCACTATATTTATAATGCTAATGAATGATGTAATAAATTATTTTATAGATACATTTGTTATTGTCTATTTAAATAATATACTGGTGTACAATTCTACCTAGGAGGAGCACATATTACATTTTAAATAGGTTCTATATACATTAAAGAAACACAAACTACTCGAAAATCTAATAAAAATGTTAATTTTTGCATAGAATTAGTTGATGTATCTAGGATATGTGATAAGTGGAGAATAGCTTAAGATAGATCCTACCAGGATGGAGGCCATCATGAAGTGGGAATTTCATACTATAGTTTCTAAGGTCGAGAGTTCTATTGAGGTAACACAGTAAATGAGGAAATTTATTTCATCATTTTAAATACAGGAACCACTCCACGCATTAAAATTGTGTTACAAGAGTTTCCAGTGGGGAAAGGGTCAGTTGAAGGTCTACGAAGAGATAAAGAAAATGATTAGTTAAGAACCATTTTTTGTATTATCGAACTTGTAACAAGCATTCTAAGTGGTGACATATGTGATTTGGTATGCTATGTGAGTTGTATTAATGCAAGGAGGAACACTTGTGTTCTACCATTCTAAAGTATTTCATTGGGAGGTTCTTAACTACCCTACCTACAAAAAAAATTTAAATCTCCTAGTGAAATATTTGAAGAAGAAAAAAAAGTATATGAGGGGAAAGGAGATAGTGATGCACACAGATCACCAACCACTACAGTACCTATAGTCGCAAAGTAAGTTATGGTAGACAAAGCATTACAAGTAGATGGGTTTTATATAGTAGTTCCATTTAGTGATAAAATATAAGAAGTGTATCAAAAGCAAGTTACTCGATATGATTTCAAATCCACCCACATCATAGACCGCAACTTTGGTATATCTAATGCAGGTGGAGCGATTCACCCATGATGCATATGGAGAAGCATATTTAAAGGATTAATAGTTCAAGGAGGTGTTTCAATAGTTACAAAGCCAAATTCATGTGCATGGTGATCATAGCATAGTTGACTACCATCTCTAGGAAGGGTTACTCTATAGGCTAAATAAGTTATGTGTTCCTAAAGGTGAGCGACTACAACTGATTAAAGAGGTTGACAACTGAAGGGTCACATGGAACTTTGACGTAGAAAAGATAGTGGCCAACTTGGAATGGTATGTGTATTGGCTAAAGTTGTCAGAACATGTAGCTAGATTTATAGTAGGATGCATGCTTTATTGTTCCAGAAAGCCTAGTAATAGGAAACATGATCTTTACCATACCTTACCTATACCAAATAATTCTTGGGAAATAACTTCCATGGAATTTGTGGGAGGATTGCTAATAACTATAAAGGGACATTGCTAAATGTTTATTGTAGTCGGCAGGTTCAATAAGATGTATGTTGTGATGCTCTATAAAAATATTATTAGTGAGCACGATGTAAAAAACTTGATATTTGTGCATGTTTGGTGCACTTTCGAATACCAAGAAGCATCTTTCAGACATGGACACTCTATTTCTCAGTGCATTTTGGAATACTTTGTGGGAGAGTATGGATACAAAGTTAAAGTTATATAAAGAATTCCATCCATAGATATATGTGAAAACACAGGTAGTCAATATGTCATTGGTGCAACTTATGAGGGGTTATAATCAAAAGCATTCAAAGACTTGCAATGAAAATATGGTTATATATAACACTCTTATAACAAATCAGTCCACAGATATATTGGTATGTACCCATTATAAATATGCTTTGGTTATTTTTTTAGGATATCACATATGGATAGCAAGGAGGAGTGAGGGAGGATCTCATAGGGGATGCCTAAAATGAAGGAAATTTTTTTGTGATGATTAGGTAAATCTATATTCAATTACATGAGAGCCTAAAGCAGACATGGGAAAATATCAAGCCAAGAATGATCAACATAGAATAAAGAATTCAGTCAAGGTGGAAGATGGAGTATGGTTGCATTTGAACAATGAGAAGTCACATTGTCCTAGAATGAAAATAAATTCTCTATGATATTATGCTTTTGAGATGCTAAAAAAGATGGGAGTTAACACCTATATACTAATTCTACCCCCATACATGCACATTTATGTAGTCATGAATGTAAAGAATCTCAAATTTTATGAGTCTTCCATGTTATACCAAGAAGAGGAACAAGTGCTCCCTTATTTAAAGGATTGGGCACCATATGTTTGAGGCATAGTTGTCAAGGCATACAATTTCATGCAAGAGGTCCAAAAATACAAGAAAGAGATAGCATGACCTTTGTGAGAACGAGCTTGATGGATTGGTTCAAAAAAATTCTAAATGGTACACTTGAGAGAAGGTGAATAAAAAATCTCCTAACCTTGTTTAGTAGAATATTTTTGGGACCAAAAGCCTCCAAAAATGGGGATCTATGATTTATATATGATCGTTATATACTTTTGATCCATCTCAATGCTTTTAGTGTGGAAAGAATGGAAGAATCAACTCATAAGGTCTTTTTTATTTGTGAGACAAAGTTTGGAAAACTCAGGTTTGAAACCTTCCAAGAGCCACTTGAAGCAATACATGACATTTATTGGGGGTAAAAACTATTTTCTTAAGAAACATACTCATTTTTCTTATTCTACATACAAAGGGATTTTCAATAACCCAATAATCACCTCAATTAGAATCTGTATACATAGGTTATGCAACTCGAAACTTGACCTTGTTGTTTTGACCACCATAATTCGAGAGGATTTCATGTAAACCATTATTATTCATGGAAAAGGGTATGGCCACATGATAATGATGAATAACAATATATAAATGTCCATATCGTAACTCTAGTTAAGAATTCAAAGAGTCAAATCTAACCACTAGTAGGCTATCAGGTTTTGTTATAATGAGGCCACTAGGAGGAAAAAGTGTTTCATTCTATTCTAGTGCATTTTGTTCTAGAGATGAGAAAAGTATTTGAGAGTTGATAGGGGGAGAAAGCATAAAGTATTTTTGCATTGTAGCAACCTGCGAGCCACAAGCCTCATTTTTTTTCCTTGCATCCATTTTCCATTAAAAGAAAGAGAACAAAGCAACCTCATCTTCCAACTGATTTTTTCTCCTGAAAGGATTTTCTATGGTATATCTTATGTTCTTGTATTTTTGGATGATTGTATTTTTTTTTGTTTTCTATTTTCCCCAATTTACATATTGCATGCATGAAATTGTAACTTAATCGATATAAAAGTATAAGTGAAAATAATCCACATAGTATATATTTTGGATTTTTAAGTATATGTGTATGTGATTTGTTGTGATGAACTATCTAGTAGAATATCCATGGAACTTTTCCGATTACTTTATAGACAAAATTAACTTCACCATTGTAGTGAAAAAGGGTGGTAGAAATTGATTTGTCCTTATCTTAAGTGAGCCAGTTCACTTGTATGGGAGCTAGGCAATAGCATGCTGCCATCACCAACCTACTTTTCATCAAAATTAAGCCAATATTGAAAAATTATAATATGATGAAAACAACATGATACTCTCAGAGTATCCAATGGAACAATCAAACTTATTTAAGGAAAATGCACATCTACATATTTGATGGCTTCATGCCCTCTTTCCCCTTCCATTTTTTTATTCGTTTGAGCATTTTTACCAAGTTTGAATCAAAATTCGAATTCAAATTCCATTAGATATGGAAACAAAATTGTAGTATACTTCTTATCCATAAAATATGTATTTTTTTTAATTTTAGAAATATTTTTATGGCAATTACCTATATCTAAAATACTAATGTTTTAATTATTTTATTCTATTTTCTTATATTTTCCACAATGTTACATATGTTCATTTAATTTCAAATTTTAGCGCGCCCCCCCCCCCCCCCCCCCCCCCCCCCCCCCCTCTCTCTCTCTCTCTATATATATATATATATATAGGGGAAATCAACAATGGGGGAGCCGAGAAGGTAAGCATGAAACCATACCAAAAACACACATAAACAAAACACAGACACACACACACACATTTACTTATCACCACAGCCAAAATAACATGAGAGAAAAGGAAAGAGACTGGACTATCCAGAGGGTCTACATGAGGAACAGAACAAGTCCTTCAACCACATTAGCTCAACTCTTCTAAGCTTGACTCAAGGTCTCATATTTTTATAGTATGTTAAAAAGATTAATTCATGGAAAAATCTTCATTTTCAATGTGCTACATGGCACTAATTTGATTCTTTTACCTGCAACATATATTTGAAGTGATTTTGCATGCAATATATTGGAAGAGAAAGTGCCATTGTCTTAACCTACTATATGGATAACATAAAAATTCCTTCATGTAAAGGTTATATTGGCTTTACCTATGTGATATGAATGCATTGTGTTTCATCAACTTGAAGTATATATTTCATTGCAAATTATACTTTATAGACATAGAAAGAATCATGGATAAGAACATCAATCTTCCGTGATCACTACAATCGAGTCAATGGCTCCTCAAATAAAGGTTCTTAAACACAGAAGAACTTTAGTTATTGTCTTCCCGCCTTTCTTTTCAGAAGTTATAAAATCCTTAGTTGAGAGGCTTGCATGTTTATTTCCTTACCTAGGTAGGGTAATAACAACTTATCAACAACACCCAATTTAGACAAATGGATCAATAAAGTGACAAAACTTTAAGTTGTGATAGTCAGTCTTCACTCGAGGTAGTCTCAAACAGATATATAATCTCTTCTTTCCTCATATCTAATTGATATTACAATGATTGAATTTGAGGAATTAAATTTGGCTAGAAATTTGTCCAAATCCAAACAATCATTGAGCTTCCAAATTTTGTTTACCTATAACTACGACAAGTTACAATTGTTGTCTCAAAAGAGAAATAATAAACTCCACAAAAATTCCATTTTATGAGTGTTTAAAAATTTATGAAGATATCAATTTGCATAAACTTCTATAACAATTTTCTTTTAATAGTTAAGCTATTAGCTTAGGAGAACATCTAAACACAACCTCTCAAATTATGAACAAATTTCTAAATTTTCGTTTTATGTAAACCATCCTTTTAATATGATACACAATAGCTCATTATCAAAATATTGACCGAAAATATTAAAAAAAAAAACATCAACAAAACACGTAAATTACATTTAAATACAATTTTTTAATCATAAATAAGGCTTTGATTGATGTAGACCTTTAAATACAATACATACACTTTATTGCATTGGGAAATTCACAAACATAACAATACCACACATGGAATCTGCATGTTAGAATGACACAATAAATGACCCCTTTTGATTACCAAGAATTTACTATAGGCTAATAACCTAGTCACCTACCCAATAGAATGACAACGGGAAGCCATAAAAACAAAAGCGAATCCCATTGTCACCCTGTAAAGTTTTCACTAAGAATGGATTCAACGCATTAACCCTAAGCCATCCACCCTCAAAATCGATCCTTAGCTTTATGGCGAGGAGACGATACTGCTCCCTCGAGCGAGAGTCCACAGGATATCTCTCTTCCAAAAGCATTAAGGAGACCACTGTCTCTCACCCTTTCAAAATAGCTGGGAAAAGCAAGTTAGATACGGAGGGAAAGGACATGAGCACCTGGAAATCTCGAAAATCCAACGATTCACCTTTATGATGCAGGAGAACATTATAAAAGTTTGAAAAAGCTGATTTGCAATTACTTTGACATATCATTCCATGATTTATAAGAAAGTAATACCATTCTATGATAGACAGGAGCGAATATAAGATCGATAAGATTCAGTGCTGTGGTTTTCATTGTGCTGACACAGTTTTAGAATATGATTTTTTGAATGTCGGCAATATCAAATTAGTTGTCATCCATTGTTACATCTTTATTCCATGAACCGTCGTAATCCCAAAAGTCAAATGTATTGTTCTTAATTCATTCTACTGTTCATCAGTGCGTAGACTCTCTATATAAATCTCGAGACCTTCTCTAACGACTGTGTAACGAAAGAAGCTTTTGTCTTCTTTGCTGGTATTAGCGTCGGCGGGGATCATGACAGGACGATATATTTGGCAAAACCCTACAAGAGATGATAAAGAGTTGGATTCTTTGTCAGAAACAATCAAAGGTGTATTGTTTATTATTATATATAATCGTGTCTTCTCATGCGCTATTTTGTTAAAATTTTCTTTTGCAGGGAACAGGTTGCAAAATTATTTTTCATTGCCTTAGAATGTTATACCATAGTATTCTCATGTAGGTTCTCTGCCGCTATATTTTTTTGCTTCAGGTTTTTGTACCGTCCAGACTAACTCTGTTGGTATATGATTCTTTGCTGTTTTTCCTTGTGTTGCCCGCATAGATGTTATGTCTCTTATGGTATTTGGCTTCTCATGTTGAAGTCACGTTCTGTTTCTCAGTATAGAAGGGAGTAGGTTACGGGGAGCTTTCTTCATTCCAACGGAAGGCCGTGTGGGGATGATTCAACTGCTGGTTCATGGAGTCTTTTATCTTGTAATTTTCGAGGGTGTATCCGTGGCAAGATAATGGTGTGCATGACACGGGAGTCGTATTGACCCTGCGCTGTTTTTACTTGGAAAGAAGAGAGCTCTCAGAAGGTCTGTTGCCTCTTTACAGTTCATGAAATTATATTTCGTTATAGCGTATATTGAATTATTCAAGGTAGTTTTATCTCGAAACAGATTTAGTCATCTCATTTCACATGTCTTCTCTGAATACTTATAAAGCGTTATGTTTGGCAACTGCCAATAACACTATAAAAGAATTGTATCCATCCATCCCGAAGCTTTGTAAGATTTTTGTTTCCTCGTAAGATTTATTACACTACGTTATACTAACGACTTTGCAGGTAAAGCTAGCAAGTTCGCGCCGGTGTCTCAAGAAGCCAAGTGATTCCACGAAGTTGCTTAAATTTTACACACTATTCCAAGACATTGATGCTTTGAATATACGAGAATGGATATAGATCATGAGTGGCCAGTCATCGACACCAATTAGAGTGAACACAAATTAAGGACGTACTGCTTTGGTGTGATTTGAAACGAGGCAAATTCTATCATGGGTACAGCATTAACGAGGCAAATTGTATGATGGGTCCAATGCTGTGGAACAAAACTTGTCTATTAAACGCAATATAGCTTGTTCTATATTGCAACAGCTTGCGCATGTAAATTATTTTTATAAATTCAACTGTGGCTTCTAAATTCATTTTCTGGTTTAAGGATTTTCTTCCTCTCCCAGTCACAACTGGCGATTAGAATTTTGGATTTTATTGCAGGCAAAAAGCTTTCAAATATAATTTTGATGTCAAACATCAATGTAATAGATGAAACACATTAACAGTGAATAATATGAAGCACATTAACCGTGAATAATTTTACATAGCGATTTGATACTATCCAAAATTAAATTAAATAAATATATCTACATTTTATTTTAATGGCATTAACCTTTGTTCTCCATTCCAAAAATGTATCGATTCCACTAAAAAAAGAGCATGTATTCATAGTTGATGAGATCTGGAAATATGCAAGTGACCTGCAACCTTGCTAGTGTGCTGTTGGTATGTTGATTCAATGAGGCTTGAGTACATTCCCTGTGGAACAAGACCATATAAAAATAGGGTTCGATTTCTCCTTTCCCATCTAATTTTATAGAAGGAACATGCAATGTGGCACCTAATACGGACAAAAGATCGTTGGCTAACTATTTACAGCCTGCTAAAAATCGAGTGTTTTTACTAAACGAGTTGAAAAATAAATAGGTTTGTATCCATGATGGTTTTTTTCTTTATTTTCATTGCTTGGTTGACCTCCTTTGGTATCCAATTTTCCTTCTTTCATAGTATTATTCTCCACAAGTCCCACAATAGAAAATATAGCAAATTTTGGGCCACAATTTTTCTTCCTAGTTGGCTTTCTAGTTCTTAACACAATGGGAGTCTATCCATTCGTAGAATCTGCAAATATTGATAAGTCTTATACATGTTGATAATGTAAAATGGATATCTTGTCCCTTCTTACAATAGTAAACAAAACAACTTCTCACATTAACTATCAGATGAACCTTCAAGGGCATTGGCTCCATCAATTGTGATCTTCCTCTAGCAACTCACCCCTCATGTTGAGTGGATGCACCACACTGCTTCTCATAACAATGAAAATCACGAGCTTTACAAAATAATAATCGACAACTCTTTTCATAGAAACAACATGTTTCCTATATTTCTGATGGCTAAACAAACTCACAACAAAAAACACACTACACTACTCTCCTTGAAAATTGACCCTCCTTTGAGGGAGTAAACCCAAAGACGTTCTCATACCAAAATAAGTTGAGTGTACTCTACATTAACGTCAATAATGTTACAAATATCGACACATCAAACTATGTCTCAAGATTGGAAAAATCTCATCGACATGTAATTAATGGCTTGAGGAAATATCTCTAAGAAACTCCAATATGGAAGGCTAGTTGGAGAGAATATCTCAACTAAATATGTCTCAACAAATTCAGAATTAATATGAACAACCTCCTTCTAGAATTAATGCAAGCACCAAAGAAAAGTAGGTGTTATATTCTCTAACAACTTTATGATAGTTAATCTTCACTAGAGGTAGTCTGATAGAGATATATAATATCTTCTTTCATGATATCCAATTAAAATTACATTGATTGAATTCCAAAAATTGTATTTGCCAAGATATTTGATCAAATCCAAGTTATCCTTGAATTTCGAAATTTTGTTTACCTGTATGACCAAACTTATTAACAATGGTTTGGAGCTGTTGTATGTAAAATGAAATAAAGAGATCCATAGAAATTTCATTTCATGAGTGTTCAAAGCATTATAAAGATAGAAATTTACTTATAGCTGAATCTATAAATACATGAACTTGAACAGTAATTTTCAAGTAAAAATAAAAATTGCTAACTAGAAACTACATCTAAATACAGTCTCACAATTATAAACAAGTTTCTAAAATTTATTTTCATATAAATCAAACTTTTAACATGATAACTAATAACTCATATATATATATATATATATATATATATATATATATATATATAAACAAACTCTCTTAATTATGAATTAAAAATAAGTTTTTCATTAATATAAACCTAATTTTAAATACAACACATAACCATTATGTTGCGAAATTCCAAAACATCACAATAGCAGAAAGGGAACCCAGATGTTAGAATGAGGCTATAATGGATTCCCTTTTGATTACCCAGAACCTACCATAAATTAATAAACTAGTCACAGTGCAAAGTAGAGAACTGCAAGGCCCCACCACTCACACTACCCACTAGGATAATGGAAACAATGTAGGAGAAAAACAATAAAAGCATGGTTATTCCTATAAAGTTCTCACTAAGAATAAATTCAATGCACCAACCCTAAATTATAGGCACTCAAAATCGATAACTAGCTTTAGATGAAAAGAAGAGACAATAATGCCTTCTCGAGCTAGTGTCCAAAGGATGCCTCTTGTGACGCCCCCAATTCTTTTTTCGTAAATTGGCTTTTGTGTGGCATCGGCCAAATAGTTAACTTCATCCATCTTTAACTATTTCCTGAACTACACCTAACATTCATTCTTTTACCCATTAATATTAATGTGCGGAAACCATTAATATAACATTCAAGAGTAGAATAAACACCTTAACCATATGCATAATAATAATCTTTTATTATATTTTCAAAGTTTTCAAATTCACCAGGAGGTAGAGCTCAATTGGCTTTACATCAAAACGCTTAGCTATCGTGTAGCTTGACCTTTGGTCTCTACACCATTTAGCACTTCCGAACAAATATGTCATTTGCCCAACTTGGGTGCCGCTATCTGTGTCAACGTGTCACCCAAATTGGGCACCTTCGCACTTCCACCGTGCAGCATTTCCACCCAACAAATCACTCACCGTTTCTCCTGTCGGGTGCTCCTACCCGCGGGTCACCTCACACAAGTTTTCCAACCGAATCGTTTCACCACTCATATCACGCCCCTACAATGGAGGTACTCTTCCAACCACACTATAGGAGGTGTAGCACCACCGACCACTTTCTTTTCACCAATACTTGCGATCGTGGACTACGCATACTTTATATACTTAGTTTATTTTTCCCTTTTACCAAGTACTTTCATTCATTATAAAACAACAGTTAAACATTCATCAGCATTAACATAAATGCACAACAGTATAACTGGGAGGGGAAACTCCTTGTAATGAGCTTGCCCACAATAATAATATATATGTAAGTTACAATCTTGAGGAAACCCCAAATTTACACTTAGAATATTTTTCACATTCACTCGCACAACACATTCAGCCAGCTCATCGGTACGCCCACATGGTTGTCCGAATGAATCTGCCCAAATCTTCATTTGCCTTCGTACGTTCACCCGAACATGTTTCATTCAACTCGTCCAACTCGTCCAACTCGTTAACTCGTCAGGTGCTCCCACCAAACGCTAACTCGCCAAGCCTCCATCGGCGAGTCATTCACCGTGCACCCATTCAAGACTTCACTCGGTCCATCGTTCACCAACTCGGGTCATTTGGGTAGACACCCTGCCTCACCTTTGAACGACTTCCTAAATGACCATTCGAACGGATGCCCTGCTACGCCCTCGAACGACCTCGAACAACCCTACTGGAAGACCCTCGCATGATTTCCTAAACGACACCCTCGCACGATGCCCTCGCACAATTTCTTGAACGATGTCCTCGCACGATTTTCTAAAGGACACCCTCACATGATGCCTTCGCATGATTTCCTGAATGACGTCGTCTTACGATGCCCTCACATAACTTTTTCTCTACTCGGTGCTTTGGACTTGCACTTGTCCACCTGCACCATTGCCTGTTTCATTCTTCAAACCCATGCACTTCACCTTTCACCTTGACTATGCATTTTTTTCTTGAACGAATGATCATGCCTTAGCTCCTCACCAAGCCATCCTACATATATGGCTTGCCCAACATTGAACCAATGCGTCCTCTTGTTGGCTGACCTCCATTCTTCATAGTTTTACTTCTTTTGAATGGGTCGGCCCACCCATCGGCTGACCCAAGTGTGGTGTCCATCATTTTCCTTCACCCGTCTGTTGGCCCACCAGGACTGCCCATGGCCTATATGTCAAACAACCTCCACATTTAGTATTTTTCCCCATGCATTCCTCCATTTTCTGTCTCACTCATTTGGCTCACCCGTGCTTCCTCATCGTGCGCCCTTGCCTAAATGTGTCTGCAGCACGAGGTCCTTACATCCTTCTCCACCTTAAGTCATTGTCGTCCTCGACAATCTTCCATCCCAACAACCATCTGTTGCCAAGATATCATCCACACAACTGTGTATATGGGTAGTCCAGATGTCCACTACTCAACCATCTCTCATGCCATAGATATGCCACTATTCTACAAGGAATCATGTGCTGGTACCCCTCATGTCAGTGATTAGTTGGGTAGCTAATCCAACCATGCATCGCCTCCACAAGAACTCATGCCCATACATCGTCATGACTATCCACTGCATGTTGTCTGTCAACTTGTGTCATCTCACCCCTAGATGCCTGCTCAAAGTGTTTGGAGACTCACTGCCATGAGCAACTAACAATGAGCCTCATGCTCCCTAATAGTCTAAGATGATGAGGAGGGAGCAGAGCCTGAAGGCTCTCCCTCACATATCAACTCAATCCACCTATCTGGATCCTCCACTTCCATTTTCTGCAAGTATGCCTCCCAATATTCTCTTTGTCATCGTCATCTTCCACTGCCTCGAGCCTCCTAGATAGACCGAAGATGCTATTTGACAATGCCCTGATAACCTGTGATTGCTCCATAAGTTTCGTCTCTGCAACAGACAAATGCTTACAGATTTCTCCATCTTCCCTTCCATACTCCATACTCATCATTCTCAGCTTACGATCGACCTTAGTTACTCCCAAAGTGGGTACACCAATAGGTACATCCTCTTGTCCATCATAAATGTACAGTTTCCTCATATGGGGAACAATCATCACATCGAATTCCTTCATGAATTCTATACCTAGTACAACTTCATAGTCATCTATCCGCACTATACTGAAATCGACTTTCCCTGTCCATTCACCTAGTGTCACATCCACCTTTTCAGCCACACGAATCATAGAATCTAGAGGAGAATTAATTGTCTTCATTTACGCCTGCACCGGTACAAACCTTAGCCCAATCCTTCTCGCAATATCCTAATTCATAAAGTTGTGAGTTGCTCCACTATCCACCATACTAAGCACATTCACACTCCCAACTTTCATTTCAACATACTCCAATTTATTCCTCTCGGGATCTCTCCTAGAGACCGCTTCCGTGGCCACTGCAACTCCCAATATCTGCATAACCCCTACAGAAGTTTCTTCTTTCTTCGCATTGGACTATGCCATCACAACCACTTTCAATCTTGAAGGAAAATTCTTCATCGTATGTGGTTCCTCACATATCCAACACTTCAAGGGTTTCTTTGTCTTCAACTTATCATTCGATCTCAAAGTTTCCTCTTTTGTGGTCTTCTCTTTCAGTTTGTCATACTTCTTCTTCTTCTCATCAAAACCTTCATCAAATTGTTCCACCAAACGATCCAGAGCAGCAAAAGAATCCTCAAGTGTCTTAATCTTTTGTCTCTTCACTTCATTCCGCACCCAAGGTTTCCGACCTATGATGAATTTGAACACCTTCTCCCTTTCCACCATGTTTGGAAGTTCCAAAAATGCACTTGCAAACTCTCGCTGATATGTCTGCAAACTTCTTGTTTGCTTCATTTAATTTATCTTCATCCTTGCATCCCATGTTTCATTCTGTGGACTGAAGTGAGTTTGCAAAGCCTTCTTCACTTCATCCTACGAAGTTATGTCCCCAATATTTCCATTAGCAATTTGGTCCATCCTTCTTCGCCACCACATATTAGCATCCTTCATCAAGAATTGAGCAGCTACTTTCATTTCGGTTTCCTCATTGGATAATCCGAAGTGCTCCAAGTACTAGTCCATGTCCCATAGAAAGTTTCCAAGAGTTTTCGCACTGTTTGTGCCATCATAAGAATCTAGCTCTTTGATTTTGGTATGAGTCACTCCTCCACCTGAGTTGTGCCTCACTGCCTTCTTCAACACCGTGATCTCATCTCGAGCTTCGTCAAGGGCTTGCTACAAATCCAAGATTTTAGCCAAACCTTGATCTCTTGCTTCACCAATCTTCTTGACCTCTTCTTCCATTTGTGTATACTTCCATTCTGTATACTAGTATCGATCCTTGAGTTCTTCAAGTTCTTCTTTCACCTTCGCACAACCTTCATGTTCGGCCTTCATCGAAGTTATGTCAGAACCTAGTTCCTCCATTCGTTCCAATACCCTGTTCAGGAAAGCTTCACCTGCATTATGACTAGATTCACCTACCACAACTTGAGGTTCCTCTACCATCTCTGCCATCAGCCTTCTTTGTGATCCTATATAGACCATAAATTGTCAACCCGAATCACCTTTCAAATTCCTCTAATACCACTTGTCATGTTAGTGTAGTGGGATTAGCTTCTTGTCGAAATTCACCAGCCTTTGATACCACCTACCACATTAGTGTAGTGGGATCAACTTCCCGTCATTCATCAACTCTGATACCACCTGTCACGCTAGTGCAGTGGGATCAGCTTCCCATCATTCATTAGCTTTGATACAACCTGTCACACCCCTACACTGGTGGTACTCTTCCAACCACACTATAGGAGGTGTGGCACCACCGACCACTTTCTTTTCACCAATACTTGCGATCGTGGACTATGCCTACTTTCTATGCTTAGTTTATTTTTCTCTTTTACCAAGTACTTTCATTCATTATAGAACAGGAGTTAAACATTCATCAGCATTACCATAAATGCACAATAGTATAACTGGGAGGGGCAACTCCCTATAATGAGCTTGCCCACAATAATAATATATATGTAAGTTACAATATTGAGGAAACCCCAAATTTACACTTAGAATATTTTTCACATTCACCGGCACAGTGCATTCATCCAGCTCATCGGTACGCCCACACAGTTGTCCGAATGACTCTGCCCAACTCTTTGTTTGCCTCTACATGTTCACCTAAACGCATTTCATTCAACTCGTCCAGATCGTCCAACTCATTGAACTCATTGGGTGCTCCCACCAAACGCCCAACTCGCCACCCAGACTACCATTCACCAACTCAATTCATTCGGCCGAACACCCTGTCGTGCCCTCAAATGACATCTCGAATGACCGTTTGAATGGATGCCCTACTATGCCCTCGAACGACCTTGAATGATCCTGCATGAATGCCCTCTCACGATTTCCTGAATGAAACCCTCGCACGATTTCCTAAACAATGCTCTCACACAATGCCTTCGCACGATTTCCTGAACAATGCCCTCACACGATGCCCTTGCATGACTTTGTCTTAGCTCGGTGCTTCGGCCCTGCACTTGTCCGCCTACACCTTTGCCCATTTCAGTCTTCAAACCCATGCACTTCACCTTTCACCTTGACTGTGCATTTTTTGCTTGAACGAATGATCATGCCTTAGCTCCACGCCAAGCCATCCTACATATATGGCTCACCCAACATTGAACCGATGCATCCTCTTGTTGGCCAACCTCCATACTTCACCTTTTTACTTCTTTTGAATGGGTCAGCCCACCCATCAGCCGACCCAAGTGTGGTGTCCATCATTTTCCTTATCCCGCCCGTCAGCCTGCTGGGACCGCCCACGGCCTATATGTCAAACAACCTCCACACTTAATATTTTTCCACACGTGTTCCTTCATTTTCTATCTGACTCATTTGGCTCACTCGTGCTTCCTGACTGCGTGCCCTTGCCAAACGTGTCTGCAGCTTGAGGTCCTTACAGTTCGACAGACGTGCACGCCGATGTCGTCTTGCTTGATTTCGTTCACAAGTTCAGCTCGTTCACCCATCATGCGAGCACATATGCATTGTAGTTCTGCGTTCACCACAGAGCTCACACCTATTACTCACACTTGTTCACACTTTCCTTTGTTTATCAACTCCCTGCTATTATATATATGCCTCGCCCAATGTGTGGGGGTGCTTGGCCGACCCACCAACCAGTATTATAACACGTCAGTTCACCTCTTAACTCATCGGCCTATCTATTTTGGCTCAAGTTTGCTCATGGGCTCGAGCATGCCCGCTCGCCCACTATAAGTTTGTGGCCTTTTCACAAAGCCATCCTCTCGCTCGTCGCTCACACCTCGCCCTGCTAACTCGCCAAATTTCCTGTGCGCATGTCGCACCCTCTCCAGCTCGCCGATTTAATGTTTAGGCATGCTGGGTGGGCACGCCCATGCTGCTTCACCGTCACAATAGCCGCAGGGCGTTAAATCCTCCCCCACCTAAATTCATTGCCATCCTCGGCAATTGAGCTATCCTTAGTAGCTTCCTATTGTACTTCGCACTCTTTCATTTCCATCTCCAAAGTGAGTCCTCCATTTCCTAGTTATCTTGCTTCGGTGCATCCTTCCAGCTAACAAGAAATTCTTGTCTTCTTTGACTCCCAATCCCTATTGCCTGAGATTTCAAAATGTTATCTATCTCAAGGTTTGACCTGTCAATAATCATGGTTCGTCCCCTTGGTGGTTTCACTCTCTCTGGATGTTCTACATCAAGTCTGCATTTTGTCAACTGACTGATATGGAAAACTAGATGTTTCATATGCATATGGTGCAGAAGATCCAACTCATAAGTAACCTCCCCCACTCGGTTCTTAACTCATAATGGCCCCTCATACTTCCTTTTCAATGATCTCGCAGTCTCCTTAGGTGGCTGAAACTGATTTCCGGTAATCCTGAGGAACATCATATTTCCCACACTAAAGTGTGCATCCCGTCTATCCTTATTTGCCTATTTCTTCATTTTCCTTGCAACTTCATGCAAGCACACCCATGCTAACTACAAGGTCTAGTCCCCAGCCTTCATGAACTTCTTCGCATGAGGACTTCTCAACAAACCACCCATCACTACAGTATGTGGTGTGACTGGCATCTGTCCATTTACCAACTCAAATGGACTGTACCCTGTCATAGAACTCTTTCTTATGTTGTAGCTAAACTAGGATATATCGAAGAGTTTAGGCCAATTCTTCTAATCAGTCATC
Organism: Pinus tabuliformis; assembly: GCA_031772625.1. NCBI lineage: Eukaryota > Viridiplantae > Streptophyta > Pinopsida > Pinales > Pinaceae > Pinus > Pinus tabuliformis. The sequence goes on along the minus strand of CM062812.1, from coordinate 776,352,339 downwards.
ACATAATGTCTTAAGTAGTCCTCCAGCAGTGTATTGATCCTCTTGGTCTATCCATCTGTCTGCAGATGGTAACTAGAACTCATCAACAAATCTGTTGATCCGAATTGGATCCATTAAAATTATCGGAGTTTTATGACTGTTTCAAATCATGATAGACTTCAAAATCTTGTAGAAAATGAGCTATCATAAAAAAATCTGTATAATGGAAAATTGCAGCCAGCACGGAGCAACGAGGACCTTCGATCAAAGCGCACTGACCGTTGGCCCATGGGGATCATGCATGGTGCAAAAATGGAAGTTAGGAGGCTCAAACCCAAAACGGAGGCTGTTTTCGATCACGTAGCACTGGGAAAAGTCCCGCGAGAAGGAAAAGCCCCAAGTGCACAGTCACAAGGGAAACTGGAAAACTGTGGGAAAAGCGCTAAAACAGAAGGTGAGTCTCGCACTCCCAAACTAGTGGGATATCGGAGGCATTTCCAGCGGTAAGCCAGTTTGTCAGAGGACCAAGCGATTCCATACATTGAATGATGCGTGTCCGATGGATGAGAGAGAAAACCGCTCTCATCGCGGGTTAACGTTCGAGCAAGTCAACTGCGCGATAAGAGAGATAATCGTAGGATCTAGAGGCCCTAGATCTAATGGTGGAGATTGCACCCGATGGCAAACTGGATTTGGAGGGGAGAATAAGCTAAGGCATATAAAAGTTTGAAGTCTGATTTGACTGCTAAGCTGGCAGATGAATCATTTCACAAAGTAATCGAAATAACGAACTATTGGAGGAAGAGCTGGCACTCAGTTTGTGAGAGGACAAGTGGCCACCTCGTGTGAAACGTTAGACAGTGGCAATGACACGAAAGCATGGAATTCCAAGTCAACAAAGGCAGGCGAACCGAAGGGACGAAAGAGGAAGTGAACACTCAAGGGTGGAATTGGCTTTAAGCCATGAATAGACAGAGAATAGACAAGGAGGACAGAAGAGATGAAACAGAGAAGAGCAAGGAGCAGATAATAGAAATCGAGCTGACCTACAGAGCTAAGCCAGCATCGAGCAGATAGAACCGAGAAGGCTTGAGAGGTTTGAGTAAATCCCTGTGAGGATATCAGTTGCGAACTGAATACCAGATTGGACTCATCCCATTGAGACCAGTTGAGGTCGAGACTTCGTAAGGGGGAGCCTGTGTACTCTAGTGGCTTGGGGAATCCAAGTACCACCCTGCTAAGCATCATCTACTACAGGAGACTCACATTGAGCTCCTCATTGTAAAAACTTTGCTTAAAACACAATAAAGGAAGGCCACCACTAAAATTTGGACTAGGAGACGTAGTCCAGGAGGATTGGGTGAAATCCTTATTAAACTATTGTGTTTTTCATTTGCTTGCTTTGTTTCTCTTACTATTTTCCAGTGCCTGTTTATTTTGGAATCTTGTCGATCCATTGCTTAAAATAACATAGGCACACCAGCACATGAGTCTCTAATACCTACATTACTTAACTGAGATCATACATAAGTGATTTTTAGATCAAGTGGTATCAGAGCTATAGGTTGTTAAGGTTAGACAAGCTTGTGCTAGATTGAGCTATTCAATTCTAACTAGATCAAAGATCAAATTAGGAAAAGGAGAGTTGGTTGAAACTAATCCTAAGATTGGAAGAGTCTATCCTTAGAAGACAATGTTAGAGGAAGGTTCTATGGGGCCAGACGCTTAAGTTATAGATAGTTTCCTGGCCATAAGGTCCATGGTAGAGGAAATGTATAAGGATTTTAGAAAACATAAGGATGAAGACTCATCAGGCTCTAAACAAGATAAAGGAGAAGAAAATTCTCTCCTCCATGACCATTCAAAAGGCAAGGGGAAAGAAGAAAGCTTTCTCACACCTCCTAATAGCCCTGAACATAAAAAGAAGACATCTTTGATTAAACTAGATGTTAAATTTGATTTACCAATATATGATGGAGAGTTGAATGTAGAAGAGTTGGACAATTGGATTAAACAAATTGATGTTTATTGCAGAGTGCAGAATATCGATTCAGATAAGAGCAAGATTAAACTGGCCAGCCTACACCTCGGAGGCACTACCTTGGTTTGGTGGGAAGGAAGGACCCATGCTGACATGATGACACATGGTAAGACGCTTTCTGTCTCGAGTCAATTTGTTTCTACAATAAAAAAAAGCAGTTCTGTCCGCTAGCCTACATGAAGCAAGCCATGATGAGCTGGCAAACTCTTTGTCAGTTGAAAGGGCAAAGTGTACAAGGTTACACCCAAGAATTTAGGAAGAGAGCAATGATTCTAGTAATTTCATTGGACTCACTTGAGACTCTATTGAAGTACATCGGTGGTCTACACAACTACATGAGGCACACTATCCTCATGTTTAATCCCACTAGTATAGATGAGGTATCTGTTCAAGCTACACATCTAGAAGCTAGAGGAAATAATGGAAACCCAGAGGTTGGGCAATCATCCCAACCCACTGCAAGCAAGAATAAGGAGAAAAGAAAATGGAAGTGGAAAGCAAGGAGGGCCAATACTGCACAGAAAAGCAAGTCTTCATGCACTCACTATAAGAAGGATGGGCATGATGATGAGCACTATTGGATTCTACATCTGGAGCTGAAACCTAAGAAGTTTGAGGGCAAGAAGAAGAAGAATGTTGTAGCTATTCAGAAAGATTTGGGGTCAGACTTAGGAGATGAAACAACCATTGCAACCATAGGTATAAAAGGTAAGAATTCTGAAGCATCTACTAGTAATTCTGCACAATCTACTATTGATGAAGAAAATGAGGGAAAAAGACATGAGCTTTTCCATATTCGAGTTATTTCCAAAAATGAAAAGATTGATACTTTGTTTGATAGTGGCTCACAAGTAAATTTAATTTTTGAAGCAATTGTAAAGAAGTTGGGATTACTGACTACACCTCATAAGAAACCATTGTTATTAGGATGGTTAAGTGATAAAGCACAACTACAAGTGACTAGACAATGCAAACTTAAGTTTTCTTTTGGGTTAACATTTATAGATGAGGTTGAGTTCGACATAATTCCTTTGGATATATGTGGAATTGTTTTAGGAAGTCCTTACATGTATGATAGAAAAGATATTTTCTATAAAGCTAAGAACAACTATCTACTTGTTAAATATGGAATCGAATATTTTGTAAGATCTCATAAGCTCAAGAATAATTACACTCTCATAAACTCAAGGAAGATGAAACGAATGATAAATTCATGCAAACAATTTTTACTAATGGTTGTAAAGGAAAAGAAACCTAATAAAACCAATGTATTTGAGGGTTGTGATGGTAAATAGCAAGCTGATTTAGAAAAAGTTGTTTCAGAGTATGATATCTTGTTTCAAGAACCTAAAAGTCTGCGAACCAAAAAGGAAATAGTTCATGAAATTAATTTGCAGCAAGATTCTCCATTGCCTAACATTGGAATGTACAGATTGTCCGCTTTAGAGAATGCAGAAATCAATAAGTAGGCGCAGGAGTTTCTCGAGAAGCGATCCATCAGACCTATCACATCACCATGTGGATCTCCAATCGTTTTGGTGAGAAAGAAAGATGGTTTTTGGAGAATGTGCATTAATTACTGAGCATTGAATAAGATAACAATCAAAAATCATTATCCCCTTCCTCGCATAGATGATCTATTAGATCAATTGAAAGATGTTGTTTATTTTTACAAGTTAGACTTCCATAGTGGATATCATCAGGTCAGAGTTACAGAACAAGATGCATGGAAGATTGCTTTCAAAAAAAAGTAGGGATTGTATGAGTAGCTGGTTATGCCTTTTGGCTTAACTAATGCTCCTGTTACTTTCATGAGAATAATGAATGATGTACTCAGACCTTTTCTTGATGATTTGTTATTGTGTATCTGGATGACATTCTGATATTTAGAAAAACATGGGAATAACATTTAAAGCATGTTAAGCAGACACTAGATGTTTTGGAAAGAGAAAAAATTTATGTTAAGCTCTCAAAACGTGAATTTAGCAAAACATCTTTGAATTATTTGGGACATATAGTAGGGGGTGGTGAATTCAAGATAAATCCCTCTAAGGTGGTTGTCGTTGTAAACTGGCCTAAACCCAAATCTGCTACAAATGTCAGGAGCTTCTTAGGAGTAGCAAAATATTGGAGAAAGTTCATTTCTAATGTTTCCTTAATTGCAGCTCCCTTACATGCTTTAACAGGATTGAACAAAGTGTTTCAGTGTGGAGGCAAACAACAAAAAGCCTTCGACACCTTGAAAGAAAAGATCACTACAACACCAATACTAGCACTGCTTGATCTTCAAAGACCCTTTGAGATCCAAATGGATGCTAGTGACTATGCCATGGTAGCAGTGTTGATACAGCACAGTAAACTCTTATGTTATCATTCAGAGAAATTTAATTCTGCAGTAGTTAACTATCCTACATATGATAAAGAATTGTATGCATTAGTATAGAGTGTGAAAAAGTGGAAACATTACTTAATGGTAAAAGATATAGTAATACATACTGATCATCAACCACTTCAATATCTACACTCCCAAAGTAAGTTGCAGCAATCAAGACACTATAGATGAATGGGTTTTCTACAACAGTTTCATTTAGTAATCAGATATAAAAAGGGCATACACAATAAAGTCGCAGATATGTTATCTAGACCTATTATAAATGCATCTACTATACTTAAGCATAATTTTGTGTTACATGAGAGCTACATTGAACAATATGCTCAAGATATAGACTTTAAAGACGTATATGCAACTTTAAGTCAAGGCAAATGAGTAGAAGAATTGGATTATCATATTAAGGACTGACTCTTACATCATTGTGGGAAGCTATGCATTCCATAAACTGAAAGAGTAAAGATAATTCGAGAAGGACACACTTCTCTAATATCACGTCACTTTGGGGTAAGTAAAACAGTTGCACAGCTGCAAAGGTTTTGTTATTGGCCAAAAATGAATGAGATAGTTTCTAGATATGTGAGAGGGTGTACTATGTGTGCTAAAAGCAAGCCCAACAATAGAAAACTAGGCTTGTACACTCCATTACCAGTTCCTTCTCATCCTTGGGAAAGTGTTTCCATGGACTTTGTTGGAGGACTGCCGAAATCTAGGAAAGTTCATGATTATCTGTATGTTGTTGTAGATAGGTTCAACAAACTGTGTATTTTGATACCTTATAATAAATAGATTATAGTTGAACAAACTGCAAAACTGTTCTTTCAGCATGTATGGGTTCATTTTGGATTACCCACTTCCATTATATCTGATCAAGACACCTGATTTGTGGGAAAGTTTTGGTCAAGACTGTGGGAACTGATTGACACCAAACTGAAGAAAAGCACAACGTTCCATCCACAAACCAATGGCCAGACAGAAGTAGTCAACAAGACAATGATCCGGTTACTCAGAGGATATTGTAGGAAGCATCCTAAGCTTTGGGATGAACATTTGTGTTATGTGCAACATGCTTACAACAACGCCAAACATTCTTCCACACAAATATCTCCTTTTGAGACTTGTTTTGGTTTTACACCCAGGTCAGCCTTGGATTTTGTCTTTGTTAAGGACACAATAGTTTAGGGACACAACGATGTGGATAGGGCAACTAGGTTCATTGAACAAATCCAAGAGATCCACCAGGCAGTACAGGAACAGCTGGAAAAGAGCCAAGCCAAATACAAGGCAAGGCATGACAAGCATCGGATGGAGCATAGTTTCCAAGTTGGTGATCAAGTATGGATGTATATCAGCAAGGACAAAATGTAAGGTGAAAGTAAAAGGCTAAAGCTTATCAGGTATGGACCTTTCAAGATACTTGAGAAAATTGGTGAGAATGCTTTTTGCCTTGATCTACTAGCTTACATGCACATCTACTCAGTCGTAAATGCAGATAGCTTGAGATTGTTTGAACCTTCACTAATTGAGGGTCCCGAAGAGTAGAGTCAATTTCCTTCTATTTGACCTGTTACCTGAATATCTTAATGAATTGCGAGAAGACACAGTTCTGGATAGGAAGGTGAGAACGACGAGCAGCAGAGATGTGGAGTACCTCAGAATTGGGCTCATGGGTTCAAAGCCAAAGCAGTGAAAAGTGGATAGAGATTGGACAAGTGAGACAATTGTACCCTCACTTAGTTGATGCTTGAAAATCAACTTTTTGGTGGTCTAAAAGCTTTTTCAATGGGAAGGCCATGATCTGAATTGGATCCATGAAAATTATCAGATTTCTATGACTATTTTAGATCATGACAGACTTCAAAATCTTGTAGACAACGAGCTATCATAAATAACCTTTGTATAATGGAAAATTGTAGCCAACACGGAGCAACGAGGACCTTCGGTCAAAGTGCGTTGACCATTGGCCCATGGGGACCATGCATGGCATAAAAATGGTAGATAGGAGGCTCAAACCCAAAAACAGAGGCTATTTTTGATGTGTGAAGCGCTAATCACACATCGCTAGGCAAAACCCCTCAAGAAGGAAAAGCCTTGAGCGCACGGTTAGAAGGGAAACTGGAAAACCATGGGAAAAGTGCTAAAACAGAAGGTGGATCCCATGCTCCCAAACCAGTGGGATATCCGAGGCTTTTTGGGTGGTAAGTGGGTTTGTCAAAGGATCAAGCAATTCCATACATTGAATGACATGTGTCCGGTGGATGAGAGAGAAAACCGCTCTCATCACGGGCTAACGTTTGAGCAAGTCAATTGAACGGTAAGAGTGATAACCATAGGATCTAGAGGCCACAGATCTAATGGCGGAGATTGCACCCAATGGGAAACTGGATTTGGAGGGGAGAATAAGCTAAGGCATATAAAAGTTTGAAGTCCGATTTGACCACTGAGCTAGCAGATGAATCATTTCACAAAGTAACCAAAATAACAAACCGTTGGAGGAAGAGCTGGCGCTTAGTTCGTGAGAGGACAAGTGGCCACCTCCTATGAAACGTTACACAGTGGCGATGACACAAAAGCAGGGAATTGCAAGCGAATAGTGGCAGGTGAACTGAACGGACAGAAGAGGAAGTGAATAGTCAAGGGATGGATTGTCTTTAAGCCATGAATAGATAGAGAATAGAAAAGGAGAACAGAAGAGACAGAACAGAGAAGTGCAAGCAGCAGAGAACAGAAGTCAAGATGACCTGCAGAGCTAAGGCAGCATTGAGAAAACAGAACCGAGAAGGCTTGAGAGGTTTGAGAAAATTCCTGTGAGGATATCAGTTGGGAACTGAGTACCAGATTGGACTCATCCCATTAAGGCCAGTTGAGGTTGAGACTTGTTAAGGGGGAGTCTATGTACTCTTGTGGCCTGGGGAATCCAAGTACCAGCTTGCTAAGCACCATCTACTACAGGAGAGTCAGATTGAGCTCCTCATTGTTAAAACGGTACTTAAAACTCAATAAAAGAAGGCAACCAATGTAAGCTAGACTAGGAGACGTAGCCAAGGAGGATTGGGTGAACTCCTTATTAAACTGTTGTGTTTTTCATTTGCTTACTGTGTTTCTCTTATTGTTTTCTAGAGTCTATTTATTTTGAAATCTTATCGATTCGTTGCTTAAAATAACATAGTCACACTAGCACATGAGTTTGTAATACCTACATTAATTAACTGAGATCACACATAAGTGATTTTCAAATCATTTGTCCCAACTAGCTTGAACAATGTAGTCCAAAATCTGCCTGTAAATCGCGGATCTTGGTCTTTCCCATTTTAGGATGCACTGTGAGATTTGGGTGTGCCGAACTCTACATCTCTAGAAAAGATAAAAGGTTGTTGGAGGGCTGAGGGATGTTTGGTTTGAAGGTGGGGTGACGGGGCCCCATCAAGGCTGGTCAAAGGCTCATTTCAGGAGACCCACACTGGGCCAAAGGCTCAAGGTTGGCTAATGGCTCAAGGTTGGCCGAAGGCTCAAGGCTGGTCGAAGGCTCATTTCAAGACCCTGCCTTGTTTCAAATGAGATTTGGGTCATCCGCAAATCTCCATCACCCGTCAAGGTGATATAATGCTCAACGGAATTCCCCAATACTTCACTATGTTCTTGAAGAACAACTCCATAGTCCTCTCAGCTCTACAAGGTATCTTTGTTGGAACAAAGACAACATACCTAGAAAAACAATCAACCACAACCATGATTCCATTATACCCCTGTACTTGTGGTAACTGAGCGATGAGGTCCATCGAGACACTCATCCATGGTCTCTTAGGAATCGGTAAAGGCTGCAATAAACCTCCTTGCCTCTGAGTATCTAATTTTCCCTACTGACAAATGACGCACGTATATACATAATCCTCTATATCCTCTCTCATATTCTCCCAAAAGAATCCTCTCTCCAATAATGCCAAAGAATGATGCTGCCCTCGGTGGCTAGCCCATGGAGAATCATGGCATTCCTTGAAAAGGTGCCTCCTGAGCCTTGATGACTTTGGAACATAGAGTCGATTTCCAAAGAACAAGAATCCATCCTGGAGAAAGAACTTTCGTGTCTTCCCCTCTTTTATCTACTTCACTATATTCTGTGCCTGAGTATCGGTCTCAATGCTTTCCTTGAGCTTATTCTGCGTCTCTTCTTACATCTATACTCGACTCGTACTTTGTGCTACCCAGTCTTCTTCTTCCTCCCATGCTACTAGTTGTCCCTTCCTGCTAAGGGCATCTGCCACCGTGTTGAGTCTTCTTGGTCTATACTCAATAGTCATGTCAAACTCTCCTAAGAATTCCTCCCAACGAGCTTGCTTTGCTGACAGCTTTGGTTGTGATGCAAAATAACTTGTTGCAGCGTTGTCAGTCCTGACAAAAAAAAGTTTCCCAATCAAGTAATTCCTCCATACCTATAAATAGTGAATTATCATAGTCATCTCTTTATCATGGATCAGATACCTCCATTCTCTATCATGTAACTTCCAACTCTCGTACGCCATTGGATTCCGATCCAGCATAAGAACCCTCCTATGGAAAAATCTGAAGCATCTGTGTGTACCTCAAATGGTCACTCAAAGTCCGGTAACTTCAGCATCGGTGTTGTAACCATCCTCTTCTTCAAATCATCAGATGCCTCTTGAAATTTGTCTATCCAACTCCATCTCTTGTCTTTCTTCAGTAGATCTATCAGTGATCATGTCACCTTGGAGTACCACTCTACAAGCATTCGTTAGTGGTTGGTCATGCCCAAAAACACCCTCATATCACGGTCATTCTTCAGTTCAACCCAGTCCTCGATTGTCTTCATGCAGTTTGTGTTATAGCTCCAAATATCACTCTTATGGTTTGTGATGCTGTACTCATGGCCTAGGGCAACCCCTCCTTCTAGACCTAGCCCTAAAATTTAAAAAACAGTGTTTTATCCCTTATACGCGACATTGCCCTGAGTTAAACGCGTGTATACGTGGGTTTGTGTATATCCAACCCGCGTGTATGTATTAAAACACTTAAAAAAATATAAAACTCCTTATTTTCGAGCGGAGATCGTGGGTTCTACCTGCTGATCACCTGTTAGTGCCCGTGGCCAAACTATTCCCAACCAACTCCTAACTAAAAAACTACTTTGGAGATGGTATAAAAAGACCTCAAAGGGAAGGCCTAAGGGAGGAGAGAAGAGAGAGAAAGGTTACGCTGAGATTTTTCCCTTGACCAGGTCTGAAGTCCCTTGTGCCTTCTGCACTTCCCCCATTTTGTACAGGAAACCTTTGTTTCCTTGTGTGTTGATGTTCATCCACCATTTATGACATCATGGAGAGAGTCATGGAATGAGTTTGTTAGAGGCTTGAGGCTGGAACGGATCCGGAAGGAAGCTTTGCTTGGAGCCTGCTGAAGGTGACTCAGGTGAAGATATTCCTTTTTATGTACTTTATTTGTCTATAATAAAAGAAACACATGTCTTGGTTCCTGAAATGAATCTTCTTTATGTTAACGATATTCATGTTTAGAATTCATATGTAAATGGTTGTTTGGATTTCATAACTAACTACCTTTCTTTATAACATGAAGATGGTTTCTCTATAAGTTTTTGTCCATGTACTACTGTGTTCCTTGAATTGTTTGTTTTGCAGGACAAAAGAGAAGAAGGGAACTCCAAGAAGGGTTTGGACCCTAAGGGCCTTCTCAAACGTACGACTAAAGGTATGTACCCTTATCATAGAATTTGCTTATAATAGCATAATGGCCGTGTGAATGCATGTTTCTTTGAATAGATAACTTTCAGTTTGCTAGGGTTTCAACCCAAAAAGCCCTAGGGGAACTTTTCCCTCTATCAGAATTGGCAACTCCACTGGGGACAACACTCTTGTTGTTCCTAGTTTGGGTGTTTTTGAAGCCAATCAGGCCTCAGCTGCCTTGTCTCCTTGCTGTTACTATCTGGTCTGTTCTGGAACTTTAAGCTTTGCCAGTTTCTTGAGTTTGTTTTTTTTATTTTCTTGAAGATTTTCATATACGTTGTTTTTCTTAGATACAGAGGTGTATATACGCTTGTTTCTTTGAGTGAACCCGTGTATATGCAGGTTTCCTCAGATACAGTCACGTATACATGCAATCTGTAATTCAGTATAGTCGCGTATATATTGTAATTTTCAATATTTATAAATCTTTTTAGTCTCTGAAGGTTTGTCTGGTGGTTTGAGTCAGTCTGAAACAGTCATTTTCTAGTATCAGTTATTTGTTTTACAGTGAGCATCTTGTTCTGAATTCTCTCTGATTATAAGGAGTATTGGTCTTGTTTTTTTGTTGATTGCAAGCGTCATCGTTTTTTGCTAAAGCACGCAAGATTTCTTGCTAGGAATCTTGGCTGCTCTGTTTCAGCAGGGTAGGAAGATTGATCACAATTTTTGTGTTAATCTTGCTTTTGGTGACTTTTTGTTTGCTTGACAAAATCGATTTTGTGACCATCCACTTCTTTGTTTCATGAAAGTTGTTGATTGACACTTTCTTGGAATTTGTCTTTTTGATCTTTTTGGTTTTCATTGCCAAAGCTTTCATTGCTGCTTTTGATTGTTAAGAGCGATTGCAAACACATTTATTTTTGTTGAGTTTTCATCCGTTGTGTGGTGTCGATTCGTAAAAGTGTTTAATTGCCTATTCTTCAATCACAAGTTTCAGTGTTGTTGAGAGCATTTTTTTTTTGAAAAGACTCTTTTGTTTGTTGCTTTGAAGAAAATCTTTTGAAAATCTTAGTTTTGCTTTCTTGAACTTGATTTTCATTTGGTTTCCTTTTATGAAGTGAAAGTGCTTTATGTTTGTCTTAGAACTTGTTTTTAGTGTTTAGACGAAATGAATGGTAGCATCTCATGTTCCATCTAGACATTGTAAGTGGCAAGATAAGAAATTGATAAGCAAGCAACTTTCATTTTTGTTTTTAGAGTAGTTTTAAATCTTGCATCCACATATAGTTGTTGCATTAGGATAGATTTGCATCCCCTTTTAGGCATACATAGCTTTGTTAGCTTTTGTGAGTGCGAAGTGTGAATTAACGAAAAGAAAATAAGAATTTGTTTTATTAGAAGTACCTATGAACCCTATAGAAATTGCTCTTCATCGAAAAACGAAAAAGTGCATGTGCATGTAGTTAAGTTTTTATTAATTTCTTTTGCGTCAAAAAACACCACTAGTTTCACTTCCGTTACCTTGTGACTTAAAGAATAGCCTAATAAAATCAAGCGCTAACTAAAATTCACTAGAACTCTTTGTTTTAGTTAGTTACACCAACAAGATTAGGATTTTAGGGCCTTGGATTAGGAGAGTGGAGAGTTAACTCTCCAAGGCCATATAAACGTCAAACATAGGAGTCTGCATAAGGAGAGAAAATCCAATAGCGTTAGGAAGACCAGGAAAGCTCCGGATCTGGGAGTTAAGCACGAGGGTCTGTGAAGACAAGGAAGAGAGATACCCCCTCTCCTACTTGTCCGAACTTACCTCATGACTGTTCCGCCTGGCTTCTGCGATGAGTTGGTATCCATAGTTGATACTCCTAGGGAACTACACAGGTGGCTGTGGATGGGAATCCCGTAGCACCTGAGGTTGACGTTGCATCACTCTCGACAGTACTATTGGAGGGCACCCTTGCGAAGCTTGGGGGCTTGCACCGGCGCAGGCTATTGTTAGGAGGTCAGTGTAACTTCCTCTGATACCTTCACTGATAGGACTGGGCCCTCATCATCCCAGACTATCTTTGGAAGGCCCATCATTTCACTTTCTCATATTTTGGTGTCCGGTCTTAATCACCCGGAGCAGAAATACTTGGAAGTTGTTTGACTGGCTATATCTTTAGGGACTTTATAGTGTGTGCTCTGTGCTCTTAGTTGGCCTAGCTTTCAATTTTTTGATTCTTTAGTTAGATCATAACAAAAAATTCAAAGTGGCTGACCGATCTCCTAGACGGTCTCGAAGACTTCGTGGTCTTTCACCACCAAGTTTAGAGCCTTCTCCTAGAAGGCACAGAGGTAATACTACCGGTGGGTTTCGTCCCACACTGGTTGATGCATCGGGGATTGATCCTCCTCTCATGGGCATTAGCGGCCAAGCAAGGCCTGGCACTTCTGAACAAGAGAGCGACACTCCAGTCCTTTCTCGAGTTCTCTTTCAAGCAGAGAATAACATAGAGGTAGAAGAACTCTCAGAGTCATTAGCAGCTCCGAATTCTCCACTACCATCTAGCCATCCAGACGTATTACAATACGTTGGGACTCTGACGCATAGACCATCACGTCCAGGTTACGCTACGCGCTTACCATCGATGACCACTACTGGAAGCATGGCTTCTACAAGTGCTACGACTATGCAAACCCCAACATCAGTGCAAGGGGGAGGAACCATTTCCATCTCCTTTGCTTCCTTATTTGGATCTTTTGCTAGCACATCTGTAGTTGGGTCTACCTCCATTTCGTCCATGAGTGGAAATGCCCAAACCAATGCTTTTGTTTCTGGATTCTTCCCATTTGGCACCCACTCACAGGGTATTCCATTGGTTCCGTTTAGTGACGCTACGTCCATGATGGGCGGATAGGCTTCATTCCAGGGTTTTCCTTTCGGATGTGGTCATATACCACATTCCAACCCAATGGTAGGATTCATGCCTTTTTCTTCTGTAGGACAAAGCAGCAATCCTTTCCAAGGTTGGAATAACCCTAGGGTTAGTAGTGCGAGAACTGGGAATCCGTTTATCAGCCAACAAGGGAATAGGCCATACTCCACAGTTAGTTCGTTTCAAAGTATTCCTCCCCTTGCTTCAGCTTGGAATCCGTATCAGGGGTTATCAACTCCTTACAATCCTTTAGGAGGAAACTTTGCTGGTTATGGAGGTTATACGGTCGGAGTTGGTCAAACTTCGAATTTTGTTGGATCACAAGGCTTGCCTTTTGGTTCAGTCGGTTCTACTGGTTACTTCGGGCAGCCTGGTGCATCCCAAATTCCAGGACAATCTTTTCAGAACTTTGGGAGTTCTGCCCAGTCTGGGTGGAATCCCCAAGGTCCTCCTAGGCTTCCGTTTCTGGCAACGTTGAACTTGCCAGATCTCACTAAGTTAACAAATGACCCAATGAAGTACAATCTGACCTGGCCTCTGGTCCCAACCAAACTCCCTTCGAACATTCCAAAATTCGAAGGGAGGAGTGGTTAAGACCCAGGCGACCATGTAACCACATTCCATTTGTGGTGCTCATCTAACTGCCTTATCGATGACTCGATTAGGTTGAGACTCTTTCAGCGCACCTTGACTCGTAATGCTGCCAAATGGTATATAGAGTTGCCAGGGGGCAGCTTTACATCTTTCGCTGACTTAGCCAATATTTTCTTAAATCACTTCCAGTTGCCTGTCCGCTATGATGCCGGAACTGAACTTCTGGCCACCTTTCGTCAAGATAAGGCAACCCACATTTCTGACCATATTCAAGAATGGAGACGGAGAAAGAGGCTCATTAAAGCCGAAATCCCTCCGAAGTACCGTCTTGAGTGGTTTTTGAAATCTTTACAACCTAAGATCTCCAAGGATGTCTCCATGTCTGGGGTCTATTCTGAGGAGCAAGCCATTTTTAGGGCCCAACAATTAGAATTGTTCTACTCTCAGTCTGGGATCCTACAAAAATACTTGTTAGATGCTCCTGGATCTAAGGTTGACGTAGCTAAGTCGAAGTCAGGTCCGCACGCGGATGGTATCGTTGGGTCAATAGACACAACTACAGTGAACTTGTTGAATCAATTGCAGCAGTTGTCATTGCAAACTGCTTCTAACAACCAAGTCACATCGTCTAATCCCCCCACTTCCCAAACTTCTTCAATTAATGCCGTCCAATCTGATAACCCTAAAGGAAATCAAAATTCCAATGGGAAAAAGAAAGGACGAGGTAAGAAAAAGAACCAGGATGGGAAGCCTGATGCAAATAAATCCGGCAACAACGCCGGTGGTAGTAGAAATGAGTCGAGAAAGAAAGTCAAGTTTCCATGCAAGTTGTGTAGTGGAGACCATATAACTCTTCTCTGCCCTAAGATTGAAGACGCTCAGCACTTGTTAGGACAGCAAGGGACTTCTAGTTCTCAAGCTGTGTTAACCAACCCGTTTCCCCAAGTGCAGCAACTTCTTGCTAGCGCGAGCTCAAACCCTGGAACCTCCGCAGGGGGCAACCAGGAAGGGGACAAATCGTCAAATGTTTTCATGATGGGTTCTAACGTCCATGTGGCTACTCGGTCACATGATTATGGTGAAGCCGAAACTTCCAAGGACAAGACTGTTCCCAGAAGTACTGACCTTCATATTGAGCGACCCTCTGTCGAGACTATACCATGGATACCAAAAGGTTCCTCTAAATGCGCGACTATTAATCCTAATGCTAGGGCCGCCAAAAATTGCTCCATTGTGGAGGATCTGGCTCAGAGTCCATGCGCCATGTCCGCTTTAGAGGTTCTCCAGTCCTATCCAGCTCAGAGAAGTGCTTTACTCTCTGCGATTGGAGCAGTCGATCCAGCTAACTCTTTAGTTCTCACTTTTGACATGTTAAATGTCAAAAAGTGACTCCCTCATCATATGGCTTTCCAAATAAAGTCTACATACCGGAAAATCAATATTTTTCGGATGATTGTAGATGAGGGAGCTTCCACGTGTGTTATGTCTATGTCATGCTGGAAGGCCATTGGATCACCATTGGTTGTTCCTTCACCCACCCTATTGACAGCATTTGATGGTCATTCTCATAGGCCATACGGGATTATCCCAGCCTTTCCTATATGTGTTGGAGGAAAGGTCATTAATATTGAAGTAGAGGTCGTAGATGCTAACCTAGACTATAATCTCCTCTTAGGAAGGAACTTGGTCTACGAAATGGATGTCGTTGTTTTGACTCTGTTTCGTGTCATTTGCTTTCCTTATGAGGGGAAAATCGTTAAGGTTGATCAATTGGACTATTGCCCAGTTGATCCTTAAGCAAGCTCTGACTCTACCATTCCTTTAGTGGGTAACCCCCGTCCGCCTACTGAGAGTCTAGGAGTCAGGATGTAGTCTTCATTGATGGGTACGTTTAATCTTCCCCCTCCTACAGTAGGTATAGATATAATTTCATCCTCCAGGGATCCTTTATAGAGAAAGTTTGTTCAAACTCCTTATTCTTCGAAACCTGGAACCTTACCTTCATCTGTGACCACATCAGGTGAGGACAAGGTGGGTGGAATAGGATCTCTTATGTCTACAGTAGAGCTTAGATGTGAATCTATCAGTAACTCTATAGATAACCATTCTACTTCTTACTCTGGGAAAGAGATAGATGGTGATGTGGCTCATTTTCGGACCCTCGATTCCACCTCTGCATCGGATTGCTTGGATATTGTTTTTCCATCGGATGAAGCAATATTCGAAGCAATGACGGCTGTAGATTGAGCTTTGGAAGATTTACATCGTCGGTTACACTTTCATTCCCCTGTGCATGAAGTTGAATCTTGGTCCTCGAGTTCGACTAGCGATGTTTGTACTGTCCCTTTGCCTCCAACACATTCATTTGCTAAAGGGAGTATATTGATTGGTTCGATCATTGTACCAATAAACATCCCTAGGAGTAAGTCGGTGGAGCCCCCTGACGGGCTCCACGAAAAGAAGTACTTTGCTTAGTTTTGGCCAGGAAATGGCTTCTTTGTACTTTATGTATATTTGTACATATATTGTCGGGAGTCTTTTGATATCAGTACTTTTTGGTCTACTGTGGCAGGTGTTGATGGATGATTTGGTCTATTTTGGGTTCGCCGATGGTGCTAGTCAGCACACTCGGAATCTTGCTTCCGCAACTTGGGTACTTTATTATCTAACTGGTCAATTGATGGCATCAAGAGGCGTATGTATCGGTCCTGCTTCAAACAATATGGCCGAGTATACTGCTGTTATTAATTTATTATCTGAGGCAATCTCTCATGGGTTCGACTTGTTGGTAGTGTACCTTGATTCTCAATTGATAGTGTCTCAATTAAATAACATTTATCGGATACGGGATCCATCTTTATATCGCCAGTATTTAAGGGTGAGGTTGTTGCAAAGATCATTTACTTATATTAATTATTTACACATTCCAAGATCTCATAATTGGTTAGCTGATTCTATCGCTAATCAGGCATTAGACTAGCACATCAATCATTCATCATAATAAAATCAAGCATCAAAAAGTCAAACTATATATATATATATATATATATATATATATCGTAAAGCGTCTCGAGTGTACATATGTGTGTCCAAAAAATATACAAAATTGGGACTCAAATGCCCATAATCATGTCCGGCATATCTAATGCCTCGGCTCAGGATGAGCGTCTAAGTATGTAACTATAGCATTGGCCACACGCTAAAAAATGCGAACCTAGTCACGTGGCATGCCAACCACATGACGTTGCATATCCTCAGGAAGGTCCTCTATGATGGCCATCGGTACTTGGCAGCTCAGTCTCGCCAAGTGTCACTGGACGTTGTTTAGAGTCCGTTTTGTATTAGTAGCCGCCTCTTCGGCTCCTCGGCCACGCCGTCCATGCCGCAGGAATCCATCTGGTCATACCAGCCCGATGTCTGGAACATGATCATCATATCAGTCATTTGAATCTCATCAAAAATATTTTTCAAAATTCATCATTATATTTGAAAATCTAAAAAAATCATAAAATCAAAAAATCTTACCAATCTCGCCCCATGTTGCGTTCGGTGGTAACGCTAGATCAGGATCTCCTCGGAAATCCAGCCCAGCATAGGGGTAGTCATCCACGGTGATGATCTGCTGATCCCACCAGGTGAAGAAGTCATCATCGAAGGCAGTCCTTGGGACCTCCCCACCTCCCAAACGTTTCATCAGATCAGCCCACTGGCCCATGCGTGGATTGCGTGGGGTGCTGATGGAAACTGCTACCCTGGGGTGGAGTGCGGGAACCTTCTCGAAAAAGAAAGCACACAAGATGCTCCCATATCAAAAGTTCTTGGTCTGTCCCCTCCTGATAGAAGTAAGCTGGCTCTTCATGTTGGCCAGAAGAGAAGTACACCAGTCGAGCACAGTAGTGAGACAGTCAACTGCCACACTCATGTTTTGCCATGACGCCTGATGCAGAGAGGATGATCCGTTCACTCGAGCCATGGTGAACAGGATTATCCTAAGTGGTAAACTCGCCACGTGTGTGATGGAAATCTGGCTCCCAACTTTTTTGGGATGTCTCGGGCAGTATATTTGTACATAGTCATCTATCGAGAGGCTACTCCGTGTCCTGCCCCGGGACTGTACTACTCTCCCCTTCGGGAAAGGCCCATGATAAAATAGATATCCTGCACTTCTACCCTGAGCAGCGTCTGATCAATCATAAAGGCTTCCTCATCAACATCCCAATAATCAATGAGCATCTCAAGCAGACGTGTGTTCGCTTTCATATTTGACAATTTGAAAAATTTAAGCAAACCGCATCCCCGTAATGCATCTAATGCTTCTGGACTGTTCATAACTTCATTGTCTACTGTTGCGTGCTCTCTTTCACGCCACGTGATAGGCATCCTGAGAAAAATCGATTTAAAACCGTTAGTTTTTGTTTAAAAATGATTCGCGGCGTATACGTGGGTCCCTGTGCACACAGTAGTGTATAGGGCCCACGTGTACGCAGGTTCAATATTACCAACCTGTGCATACGCCACGGAGAAATTTTTGACAAAAGTTCAACAGTGAAACATCAATCAAAAATCTTAAAACCTGTCACAATCAATTGCAAGCTAAGTATAAGAGTTACCTGGAGGTTTTTGACGAATTTGAACGGTTGAATCTGGCTGTGGGAAGTTTGCTCCTTTTGCTCCAAAATCTTTGCTCTCAAACTCAAATGGTAAAAATGGTGAGTCAAAAATGCTTTTTATAAGTTTTGAAAATGCAAAATTTTTTCAAAATTTTATTTTGTTTGGCCTCATGTGACTTTTAACTTGGGAGCTTGGAATGTCGAGATTGGTTTATTTTTCAGGACATTTTGGACGTTTTTCGACAGTTTGAGACAGTTCCATGACTGCTGACCCATCATGGCAGGTATCGTCTTCTCACTGGCATATAGGTTAGGGACATCATTTTTCCGTTGCATTATGCATACTAGCCTCCATTTGCCGATACATCTGCCATAGGGTCGACCCCATCGTGTTATGGTTCGTAAGCCATCTTCACTCGCCGATTCTTTAAATCATGACACGATGGTAGAGCCATCCTTTACATGGGAATCCTAGTTAGCACCTCACTGACATTTGTTGCCCATGCTGCTCCGACTTGAGTAGGCTCGGGAGTCCTCTGTAGTCCCGCCATGACTTATGCGTTGAAGACTCATTCCTCTTAGCTTCTCTTCTTTGTTCTGGCCTTATACCCTAGAGGCTCCTTTGTGTTCAGTTGTACTACTGCATTGCATGTTGACCACTTGCACCTTTTGGCCTAGAGCCGGCTTCACTTGGACTCGTGTTTAAGCCAACTTTTGACCATGACATCTGCAAAATCAACCTTGCATACCTCTGACTTCTGCAGCTTGACACACCTTGACCCGTGGAAGGAATATACCTTTGAGTGTCACTGACTAGTTTTCACCTCCCTGCATTGAGCATAGGAACGTTCCTTTCCCAGGAACTAGATCATCTGTTTCACCGACACTCATTCTTTCCACTGTACCATAGCATTCTTTTATTCTTTTTCTAGCTTAACAGAGAAAGACAAAAAAATTAAATATTCCAAAAAAGAGCGGGAACGGGACATTATTTCCATTTATTGTTGGCAGCTAGAGTCAGTCGTGTCGCCCTTGAACAAAGCACTCAAAACAAAGTCTCCTCCGCATGGGTGGGATTTAGTTTGACTTAGGTATGCTATAACCTTGTTATTGAGTCAGTTTTCCCCCGATTGGTTATCTCTTCCAATCATATGGAGGGTTCGTTCATGCCTCCTGTATGGCGAACTTATACAGAGTCATCATATGCTGCCACATAGTCACATTGAGTCGTGCTTTTGTTCAAGGGAAGTTAGCCTGAGTCGGCCTCTCTACGGTGTCTCTTAACTCATTTTTCAGTCGGCCATCCCTGGTTGTCAGTGTCATGTCTATTATCACATTAGTTATATTGGTCCTTTACTCGTGCCGATTTGAGAAGGTCCCCATTGACTTCTTGCTGGCGGGTCTTGTCCTTATCGACGACGACATCTTGCTCTGAGGACAGGCCTAGAGCTGCACCCTGGGCCTATTTTCATTATTGATAGGTCACCTTATGCTTAGCATCGATCAGTATCATGGGTCTTCGACTGAGTGGTTTCCCTTGTGTTCGACGTCAGCTTACATTATCACACATTGGGATTCGTGTAGTACCTTGGTTTCCATTTGACCTTATTGGTGGATACCTCACCTTTGTGTCAGCTTTCATTATTGGTTGGTCCAGAGGGTTTCTGTCGTGCGCTAGCCACATCTTGTGTACGCCAGAAACGTACTTCGGTTGGGTTACTACATCTTTTTCGTCTGATTCCTTCCACATTATTGGCCTACGGGTTACACTCGCGCTAGATTGATGAAGGATGCCTTAATGCCTTCCTTCTAGTGGATCTTTCCCTACTGACTCTGACTCATTGCTCTGGGGCAAAGATCTAGAGTCCATTTGGCAATACCTTGGGGTTTGTAGTCATTAGCGGCAGATTTGTCGCTATCGATAGTGGGAAACCATCATTCTCTCCTGATCGATATATTCTTATAGGTGTTTGACTCCAGCTCATCTATTCACACTTGTTAGATTGTACTGGGTACCTTGACGCTCATTATCATTATCTGTGAGTAGTCTCACGTTTGTTAACGGTATACATCAATGACCGGTAATCAAACGATTTCTCACATGGTCGACTTCAGATCATTTATTCCCATGGTGTAGAAATGTACCATGGCGGTCGGTGAAGACCTCAGGTTGTATCAGCATTCATTAGTTCACTTGATAGTTGCTCTTGTTGCTGCTAGTTGATACCACTCCACTTTATATGTTGCAGTCAGTCATGGCAACATTCTATATGCTGGCACCTGAGTTTGCAGTGTAGTACCATCCTATTCCATCATGTTCAATTGGTACCTTTTGGGATCAATCTTTGATATCAGTGATCTGTTGCATCTTTCAGCATCATTGACATGTACTTGTTCATTATGATCAGATGATCCATTATGTATCTTTCAGTCATTTATACTTGTATACTTAGTGGATCCGCTTGTACTTGACATGGGGACATGCTTTACTTTTTCTGAGCATGGGTATGCCCGCCTCAGACAGTGTTTCTTTCTGATCTCCTTTGGTGGCTTGGCAGGCTGAATTCTGGTGAAGTCCTCCTCGGTTTTTGATAGACTTCCTTTCCATGTACTCGTATAATATATTTCAGCCATCATGTACCCCTTCTGACCTCATATATTAGGGGGCATCTGTTATAGCTCCAAATCTCACTCTTATGGTTTGTGATGCTGTACTCATGGCCTAGGGCAACCCCTCCTTCCAGCACCGGTCCTAAAATTTAAAAAACAGTTTTTAATCCCTTATACGCGACATTGCCCTGAGTTAAACGTGTGTATACGCGGGTCTGTGTATATCCAACCCGCATGTATGTATTAAAACACTTAAAAAAATATAAAACTCCTTATTTTCGGGGGGAGATCGTGGGTTTTACCTGCTGATCACCTGTTAGTGCCCGAGGCCCAACTGTTCCCAACCAACTCCTAACTAAAAAATTATTTTGGAGATGGTATAAAAAGACCTCAAAGGGAAGGCCTAAGGGAGGAGAGAAGAGAGAGAAAGGTAATGCTGAGATTTTTCCCTTGACCAGGTCTGAAGTCCCTTGTGCCTTCTGCACTTCCCCCATTTTGTACAGGAAACCTTTGTTTCCTTGTGTGTTGATGTTCATCCACCATTTATGACATCATGGAGAGAGTCATGGAAGGTGTTTGTTAGAGGCTTGAGGCTGGAACGGATCCGGAAGGAAGCTTTGCTTGGAGCCTGCTGAAGGTGACTCAGGTGAAGATATTTCTTTTTATGTACTTTATTTGTCTATAATAAAAGAAACACATGTCTTGGTTCCCGAAATGAATCTTCTTTATGTTAACGATATTCATGTTTAGAATTCATATGTAAATGGTTGTTTGGATTTCCTAACTAACTACCTTTCTTTATAACATGAAGATGGTTTCTTTTTAAGTTTTTCTCCATGTACTGCTGTGTTCCTTGAATTGTTTGTTTTGCAGGACAAAAGAGAAGAAGGGAGCTCCGAGAAGGGTTTGGACCCTAAGGTCCTTCTCAAACGTAGGACCAAAGGTACGTACCCTTATCATATAATTTTCTTACAATAGCATGATGGCTGTGTGAATGCATGTTTCTTTGAATAGATAACTTTCAATCTGCTAGGGTTTCAACCCAAAAAGCCCTAGGGGAACTTTTCCCTCTATCAGTTTGGCTCCATCTGTATGTGCTCTTGACCCACAATGTGTCCAAGGAATGGAATCTTAGTCTGAGCGAACACACACTTAGACTTTTTCAAGTACAGCTGACTCTTCTTCAGCGCGTCGAACACCAATGCCAAGTGCTTCTTATGATCCTCCATATTATCACTATACACCACTATATCATCCAAGAATACTACTATGATCAAATCCAAGTATGGACATGGAACATCATTCATTAAAGTGCAAAACGTAGCAGGAGCATTGCACAACCTAAATGGCATAACAAGGAATTCAAAGCTTCCATACCTTGTTACTATCGTGATCTTTCATTCGTCTCCTTCCGCTATTCGCACCTAATAATACCCATGCCTCAAGTCCAGCTTGGAAAACACTCGTGCTTTTGCAAGCTTATCGAAGCAATCTATAACTAATGGAAAAGGTTACCTGTTCTTTATCGTCTACTTGTTGATAGCACGATAATCACAACATATCCGTATCTCCTTCATATCTTTCTTTCGCTGTAACAACATTGGAGCTCCATAGGGGGACCTTGAAGGTTTGATGAAACCCGCATCAATTAACTCCTTTAACTGTCGTTTCAACTTTGCTAACTCAGGTCCTGATAATTGATAAGGAGCTTTAGCCGAAGGTTGTTTCCCTTGCTCAAGCTCGATGCTATGGTCCACTGCACACCTTTGTGGAAGCTTCTTTAGTAGCTCATCGGCCATCAAATCTGCATACATAGTAAGTACCTCAGAAATCTTAGCTAGAATAGGCATCCCCACTCCATCATCGCCTTCGACTTCTCTGATTATATCCACATACGTCTCCACATCTGACTCCTGCATAGCCTTCTCCAAACTTAGCGTTGAAACATGCTGCACCTTGACTTCCTTCCTTTTCTTATGAGTAGGCAAAGTCCAATTCTACGAATTTCCAATCAGCATAACCTCATCACAGAAGGGGACAATAATTGCCTTATTGCCCTTCAATAAATCCTGCCCCAATATCATGTCAAAATCACTCATTTCCATCACTGTGAAGTCCAACTGACGTTGCCAATATTTAATTTGTACAGGCACTTCGTGAGCCAAAACTGCCACTTTAGCTCTTGAGCTCACCGCCTTGACTTCCACATTCAATGCGAAGATTTTTAGTCCAGCTTCTCTTGTTAACCATGTCATCATGAAGTTATGTGTGGCCCCCATGTCCATTAGTGCTTGAATGGTTTTGCCATGAATCACCAATTCTATGAAACCAAGACTATGAATCGATGATTTCTCCATAACTTACATCTGCATATTTTCCTGGTCTCTGCAATTCTCTTTGATACCACTTGTCATGCCCCCAATTCTTTTTTCGTAAATTAGCTTTCGTGCGGCATCGGCCAAATAGTTAACTTCATCCATCTTTAACTATTTCCTGAGCTAAGCCTAACACTCATTATTTTACCCATTGATATTAATGTGCGAAAACCATTAATATAACATTCAACAGTAGAATAAACACCTTAACCATATGCAGAATAATAATATTTTATTATATTTTCAAAGCTTACAATTTCACTGGGAGACAAAGCTCAACCGGCTTTACATCGAAATGCTTAGCTGTCGTGCAGCTTGACCTTTGGTCGTTGCACCATTCAACACTTCTAAACGATCATGTCATTTGCCCAACTCGGGCGCCACTATCCGTCCCACCGATCCACCCAAATCGAGCACCTTCGCACTTCCACTACGCTGCGTTTCAACCCAAAAAACCATTTTTCGTTTCTTCCATAGGGTGCTCCTACCCGCGGGTCACCTCACACGAGTTTTCCAACCAAATCGTTTCACCATTCAGTAGGCACGCACGCTAATGTCATCCTGCCTGAGTTCATTCACAAATTTGGTTCGTTCACCCGTTGTGCAAGCACATCCATGCTGCAGTTCTGTGTTCACCACAAAGCTCGCACCTTTGACTCACACCTGTTCACACTTTCCTTCTTCTGTCAAGTCTCCGCCATTAAATATATGGCTCGCCCAGTGTGTGGGGTCACCTGGCTAACCCACCAACCATTCTTATAACGTGTTGGTTCATCTCTTAATTCGTCGGCCTATCTATTTTGGCTCAAATTGGTTCATGGGCTTGAGCGTGCCCACCTGCGCACTATAAGTCTGTGGCCTTCTCACCAAGCCGTCCGCTAGCTCATCATTCCCACCTCGCCCTGCCAACTCCTTAGGTTGCCTGCGCCTGTGTCGCGCCCTCGCCAGCTCACCGATTTATCATTTACGCATGCTCGGTGGGTGCGCCCATGCCGCCTGACCGTCACAAGAACCACAAGGCATTACACCTCTATTCCAATAGTCTTAAGCAAGCCATTCTCTCTTGGCCTGGAAAAGAAACATGGATATGGAGAGAAAGGAAAAGACCTCGTGGAAATCTCTAAAAGCGAACCATCCCCCTTTACGATGGAGGAGAACATTATATGAAAGTTCAAGAAAGGTGATTTGGAATTACCTGTCATATCATTCCAACACATATAAGAAGGTAATATCATTCTAAGATCAATAAGGGCAAATACAAGGTAAAAGAAAAATTAAAATAAGGAGTTGATACACTTATGTAGAATGAGTAAAATTGAAGGGAATCGGATGTAAAAGTTCAAAAGGGTGAGTTGTAATTATTTGTCAGATCATAGCCGGATGCAGGTGACCATCGAAGCATTTAATGAAGAACTGACTGATTGGTGGCGTTCGGACGAGCTAGATGGTGGCCATCGCACCATCTTATGCTCACCAGAAATGAGCTTAGACATGCTAGCAAGCTGCATTTAATGGTCACTCAAGCCAAGACTTGGACATCGCCTGCCTTGATATGGAGCCTCCCAACCCCTCAGTCTTCCCTCCTTCCCTCAGTATTTGCCCACCCCAAGCTGAAAATCCCTGCAGTCGGATAGTTACCGGGAGCAGCTACTGGCTTCTGTGTTGTATTGACTTTGGAAACGGGCACCACTATTCCCACTCTAGGCTTTGCCCTCTGAATCCTGACCAAACACCCTCTATTCATCCTGTGCTTTCCTTCCCAGTCTTCTATCCTGCTGAATTCCCTTCCCACCATATTAACATGGTCCGTCATAGAATGAGGAGTCGTAGAGGTGGTATTCGAGGTGGCAGCGCTCACTCACAGGTAGCGCAGAGCTCCGAACCTACCTCACCTTCTCCTCCCTATGAAAATCCTCCCCCTCCCAGCTTGCCTCACAAGAACTATCCTCACGCTCACAGCGAATGGGGTCCTGGACAAGCTTCAATTACTAAGCACAATGATTTCAGGCTCCATAATGCTACTTTTCCTCTACCCCCTGGTTTGTCCCATCACTCGATGCAATTCAGGTTCTGGAGAAACCTTAATAGACCTATCATCATTGCCAACATAACCGTTCTCTTCTCTAAAGAAAGTGAGCAGAATGACACTCCACTAGGTCGCTCTGAAATGATACATCAGGAGGAGCGCAGTCATGGAGTAGGTCGTGACTCTGGGATGCTCCTGAAGGAAGAAGGCAGGGGAATTCAGAGTGGCGGTTTGCATGCAGAAGGTGGATGCACTGATGACAGTCAGCAACCAGGTGGCAACTTAGTTGGAGCGTCTATTTTGATGCCTATGGTTGGCAGTATGAGTGGCACTTTTCCTGTGAGGGAGCCATAAGGTGGCATGGCAGAAGGCGTCGTGGCGGAAGCGGATGAGGTTTGGTATCATTATGCGTGTCGCATAGTTGAGGAGACTCCACACCAGGATGAACCCAAATGAAGCCACGTGGCATCAGCTGCCACACACGCATCAACTAAGTTCTCAGCTACTAACTAGTTTGGTCAAGTCACTTGTTGTGTCTATTTTTTGTCTAAACAAAAGGATGTTCTGTCATTACTTCACCTGTGTCTTTTTGTGTCATGTCAAAACTTCTTCTGAAGCTCTTCTGTTTTGGGTCAAGGTGACATGTTTGGTTTTTTGCTATGACAAACTGGTTTCCTCAAATATGGGGCAGTTTAGATACTCCTGATGAAAAGTGTACAAAACAGCTAAGGCTGGGGCCTCATTGTAACTCTATTTTTTGCATCTTTTAATAGAATTAGTCTTACATAGAAAAGAAATTATTTGTCAGATCATTCTACAATCTATAGGAAAGTAATAATTGATAGACACATAATAATTCTTAGACTTCTACAGGATGATTAAAGTGTATGTGAGTTGTAATTATTTGGCGTATCATTCTATATATATAGGAAAGTAATAAATCATTGATAGAATTCCCTGAGTAAAATGGAGGAGAATAAGGTGTTGAAAAAAGTAATAAATAGTTGATAGAATTCGCAAGAATGAGTATAATGGCAGAGAATAAGGTGTTGAAAAAAATAAAAAAATGTTCTGTATTTATTTGAAAAATAATAAAAATGTAATGTCATTGTAATATCAATTAAAAAAGGAATATTAGTGAAAGAATACAGAAAGATAAGTTTAAGGAAAAAAATTATTGATTTATATTGTTTTTGAGTATGTTAAATTTTAGATTATTTTTTTTTATTAAAAAGGTAAAGAAAATAAATTATTAATTTATATTTTTTTGTGTCGGTTAAATTTTATAATTTTTTACTAAAGATAATATAAATATGTTTATGATTAAATTAAAGATGAAATAAAATAAAATGCAGATTTGTTGATATTTATTTAACACTAGATTTATTTAAGTGGTTTCAAAAAGGTTGGAGTGGAATTTATTTAAGTGTTTCCAAAAATTTTAGAGTATATCAAAAGGCTTATAGTATCATTCTTTATAGCTTTTAATGTTTATAACTTAGTGTTTATGTATGCATTTTGTTAATGTTGATGATATTTGTTTTGTAGGAATTTTTTCTATCCTAATTTTATTGTAGAGGAAAATATCTCATGAATAAGTGAACCCTCACACTTATTTGACATAGATCAATGATATATTGAAGGCTAAAGTAAAAAATATTCTCCACTAGATGTAATTTGGAAGTTTGATCTATGCTTATAAGTGAGGAGAATAGGTCTTAACTTTAACCAATAGTTTTTCTATTGTATCCAAGTTGATGCAAATATTATATTTGCTCTAAGATCCTAAAGCATGTCACCTACACACACATCAACATATATCACTCTCAAACATACCTAGCATAAAATAACTCTAATATGTAAAAGATCTAATCTACTTTCCTTGTGCTAAATATACTCTTCTAATGCATAAAGTAAAAGAGTATAGATCACACACATTAGAGTGGTAAAATACCATAGATTTATAGATTAAAAGAAAATAAAATAAACAAATATATTTTATCTTGAGACCATGTAGTAGCTTCCTAGATCCTACACCCATAGTCTCCTCATTGGCCCTCTCTCACCTGTTGAAAATAATAATATCTACATCCACATCACAACGAATACATGATGATCTATTCCTTAACTCGTATTTGGCTCGTTCTTATTGGAATTTATGAGAGTTTGTGGATAGGATTCATGACACGTGAATTCAGCGAATGTCAATGATAGATATGCTTAAGGCACGTGAGAAAAAGAAATGACAGGTAATAGTTAGGTTTCATGGCATTTCAAATCAGAAGTTACAAGCCATAGAAAAGTTCTATGCACACTTATGAGCTTTTTCCAACTTAATATGAACTTTCTTCTTAATTAAGAGTTTTTCTTATAAATTATGAAATCATTCTTATTTCATAAATAATTGTGAAATATAATTATTTCCCCGTGACATAAATATAATATTTTAACTTAATAATATAACTGAATCTTTGGACATATAATAGCAGACTTTCAATTCCTATGGTGGAAAATATGAGTATAACATCAATAATTATAGATAAGAGTATGCAATTAACTACTATGCACTTCTCTTGCAATATTTTTGTTTTTTTTGTTTATGTGAGGAGGATCCATCTCCCCTCATGGTTGTTATGACTTTTGTGAGTATGAGGGATAAGATTTTACTCCAACTTGGGGACCTGTATTCACCGGAAAAGAGTGTAAGAGAACCCCATAATCCTCAATGCCCCTATGAGAATGTACTCAAGAAAAGATCAAGAGTACAACTATATCATGCAATGAATCCAAATATCATCCATAAACTCCAATCTATATGTTTGTTCAACTTCTCTAACACCTTTCTATGTGGTAATTTTTATTATAGGGGAATATAGTCATGACGATGATAGAGACCCCTGAAAATTATATGAAGTCAAGCTTGCATATGTTCTTTCACAAAATAGATAACATTCAACCATTGTAAACCATATAATTAAGCATTGGGACTATCATTTATTACACAAAATGCAATAAAAAATTATATCATCCATTGCTTCTCATTTACCACATCTGTTAGTTCACCAAATAACATTAAAATGTGACATAATCCTTCTTTTTCTCCCTCTAAAAGACAATTACAAGTCACTAATGTTATCAAGACACGTTTGTGCTCAACAAGAACAACCATACTATATCATCTTTTTAAACTATCACTTTTAAAATATTTCTGTATAATACATTATTAAAGTTAGTAATATTATCAATCTCAACAAAAGCCTTTAACGTATAAGTGTAGTGTTAGAATTATGATTATACTAAGATGGCGGTGGGGGGGCCGACAATCAATATAATGGATAACTTAACGATTTAAAATGAATTTGTCTAGATAAACATCAATTAGAGAAGCACCACATAAAAACACCAAATGTGCATGGTAATGTTAGAAATATGTTGTCTTTGATAACAAATACAAGATGATTGCAAAGGAACAGTTTCTTGCAAACAATATTAGCTCAAGTCTAGAAAGGGAAATGAAGGGTGCAATGATATTGAAGCCATTTTCCATTTTAGAGGTAATCTCAAGTGTACTTGGGACCCACTTAGATGGCTAGAGGTTGGAAAGATATTTCCAACAATATATTGAAGTTCACAAAAAAACTCCTCGATTTAAAGTTGTTGAAAGTCAAAGTTATGATCTTAAAAATTCAAAGTTAGAAGCTCCACAACACTATTAGTGCACATATGGAAGTCACGTAGGCATGTGCGTGGACCCCGTGGACCAATAAAATTTGAGGAGGGAAAGTGTCAGGAGGACATTAATAGGTAGAAGAGGAAGTGATTAGCAGAAGCTCTACAATAGCGAACCCCAAGGGACAACTCACCTTGGAAGCGAAGGACCTATAACACCCCACCCCACATTTATGTGCCTTTACAATATCACCATAGTAAACATGACACGAGAGTTACTATGAATGACCCAACAACCAAGTTCTAGTTATGGAACTGGGGTCTACCATTCTAAAACTTTCTACAACCTCCCAAGGATACTTGATCACCTAGATATAAAACAACATCCACTCATGATCTTTCCTTAAGATGGAACTATCCTTCCCAAGCATACAACCCAGTCCCACGGATGGAAAGTGGCCCATTCAGCCAGAAGGCTCTAGTTTCATGCACAAGCCTTCCTCCATGTGGCTATAATAAAAAGTCCCCAGTTTTGTGCCTGCAACCATAGATTCATTGCCCCAATTTTAGCGCTATCCTACATGCCACTACCCAAAACTTTCCAAAATCAATTCTAAGATAATCACAAGAATGCATAACCTATACATAGGCTTAGATCTTGCCCAAACATACCCAATGCATGATAAATATTTATATAAACATATGGCAAACATAGTAGCTACAAAGCTTGAATGTCTATTTGTTTGCTATCTCATTAATTTCATCATAGAATGATCAAGAAGGCTCATTTCCCTATCAATCTAGTTGCAACAACACTTGTTAGCTCATACATTCATATAAACTTTCAATAACTTATCAAATCATGAAAAATATCCATAAGAATAGCACATCATTTTACCATGCTTATAACCAACATTTAACTAGAATGAAGCCATGACAAACCATCCATAAAATCAACACAATAACCAATACATGTGCCCATTAATATGAATAATAAATAATAAAATGTGCATAAATCCAACCAAGTTAGGGTCCTCCACGTACCACCAAACCATATACTAGGTTGGAAAAAATATGCCTTTCAGGCAATCATCCACATGCCATATTCGATGTATGAAACTAGGATCACATGGGATAAACTGAAACGAAACTAACCAACTCTTCTAGAGGCCAAACTAACTCAACCCTAAACCACAATGATTTCACCTAAATTAGTGTAGAAAACACCAAAACCAAATAATATTGGATGCCTCATAGTTTCTTCACCATAACCAGAGGAAATTTCCTGTGTCCACCCACCTATCAAGAGTTCTATAAGAAAACCATCCCTACCCTCAACCCCTAGGAATTTTCCCGAGACTACATTAACCAATATCATAAGTCTATTGGCGATCCAAAACATAACCAAAATAGAGAACCCACCACATCATTGCTATCCAAGAACTAGCAAAGGCAAGGTTGCACACCAATGTCATTCGAAGAAAATCCCATGATAAAGACATCAAAAGTAAACAATAAACCAATGCATAGATCATGCATCAAATCCCAACATGAAAAATCACACATGTGTATTGTTACCTGCAAATCCACATCTATTATCTACCCTTGCTTGCTATTGTCCAAACTTCTCTTATGTTATCTTTCTTATTCCTTGCTTGCTTTCTTGTGTCCCTATTGTGTCCAAGTGCTTGTTCTCTCTATCTTTCTCTTCTCTTCTCTAAGTGAATGCTAGAATGTCCGAGAGTGCATGTGAATGTTATACTTTTTCCCCTTTTATTTTCTTTTATTTTCCATTGCATGCATATGTGTATCTCTTCATCTTCTTTTTCTCTTATATTCCTTTACTTCTTTTACTATATTTCCATTTATTGGTTTTTTCCTTTTCCAATGCCAATGCCAATTTCCATAACAAATAATAAACCATAATTGATTGTCAATGTAATATTTTTCACTCCTTTCATCTTGGAATACATGCCCCATGACCTTGGTCTTATTGTTTTTACATACAGACTTAATCCAGGGTTGTCAGAAACCTCTCCCTCTTAGGGAAACATAGTACTCAATGTTCTATGACAACTATGGCCAACAAACTATTGAAAGAAAAACATACCTCTTATTGGAGATTTATAACACAACTCATTGTAATATTTACAATGAAGAACTATTGAAACATGATATATATATATATATATATATATATATATATACACACACACACACACACACACACACCAAAAGCTCATTTGCTTCAACTATCGAAAAAAGAAGGATATAATTCTTGCATCTAAACAACCATCTCCTATGTAAGTTCATCAGCCCCAAAGTTCTCCCACTGCACTTTAACTTGCTCTATTGCTCAATTTCATAACATGAGTTTTCTACTACAGTATGAATTATGGATGTGACTGGAACTCCCCCTCTAGTTCTGCCTATAATATACACAAATCAATCACATGGTTAACATCCTGCACATATCTCTTAGGAAATGAGACACGGAAAGCATCAAGGACTTTCGTTTATGAAATAAAAGAAAGTCTATAGGCCACTTTTCCAAACATATTGATGACCCTCAAAGGTCCATAATATGAAGGTGCCATCTTGGGAAATGACCGAATTCTCAAGGAGCTCTTCTTTCCCTTGACACACAAGTAAACATGCTCCCCAACGTTAATGTCCTTGATGCTCTATGTTGATCTGCATGTCCCGTGCTAGCTTAGAATCCTTTATTATAAAACACATATTCTAGTCCATCTTAGCCAACATATCTAGTCCAATCAAAACCCTATTCATTTGATCACTCTAGTTGATAGGAATATTACAACTCCTCCCTTAGAGAGCCGCAAACAAATTCATCTCCAAGGATTCTTGATACCCATTATTATAAGCAAACTCTAACATTGGAGGATACTCCCCCTACTTCCTTTGTTGATGCATGATATTCATCCTCAACATGTCCTGAAGAATCCTATTAACGCTCTCTATTTTTCCATATATCTATGGACGATAAGGTGTACTAAAGGATAACTATACCCCTCAGCCTGTGAACAACTCCTTCCAAAAACCTAAAACTAAGGTTGGAATATTTATCTGATATAATCCTCTTGGGAACTCCATGCAACCTCATTATCTCCTTAATGAATACTTGAGCCACTTCACTAGTTGAATTAGTAGACTTCACTACAATGAAGTGTGCTATCTTGCTCAACCTACTAACCACAACCGTGATGGAGTCATGCTGACTTTATGCCATATGAAAATTTGTAATAAAATCCATGGAAATGACTTCCAATTTCCATTTTGAAATTAGAATAGGCTACAACAAACTAGCTAGATGCTTGAACTCAACTTTCACATACAGGAAATCCAATCACCTTGCAATGAGCTCAACCATCTCTTTCTTCAAAGCCGGCTAATAGTAGAACTTATTAACAGTTGTCAAATTCTTTTGGTATCCTTAGTGGCCTAAATACGGCTTGACATGAAACTCCCTCAAGATAAGACTCCTCAATTAACCACTATCAAGCACATAGATTATACGCTTAAATATAACTAGGTCATCTCCCATGTAGTGATACTCCTCATCCCTATCACCTTCAACTTGATGCTACTAAACATACTTCAGTTGTTGGTACTTCTCGTCATGTTTTCCTACATGTAATATATGCTCATGTAAATATGTCCCATAAGAACTTGCAACTGAAATATTATTCACATGCACTCTCCTACTCAGAGCATCCACAACCCGGTTATCTTTGCCTTTGATGTAGCTAATCTCAAAACCATAGTCACTGAGAGTAGCCAACCATCTAGCTTGCTTTGCATTCAAATTAGGTTCATCAAAAAAGTACCTTATTCCAATACGATCACTCATCAAAATGAACCTCCTTCCAAGGAGATAACGTCTCCACATCTTTAGTGCATGAAAGACAACTGCCAACTCAATATCATGATTTGCATAATTGTGCTCATGATCATTCAAGTTTCGTGATTCAAGGCAGACCACCTTACCTTCCTACATCAAGACTCCACCAAGTCCTTCCTTACAATAATATATACAAACCACAAACTCCTTATCTAGATTTGCAATCTTCA
The DNA here is from genome assembly GCA_031772625.1 of Pinus tabuliformis. Taxonomy (NCBI): domain Eukaryota; kingdom Viridiplantae; phylum Streptophyta; class Pinopsida; order Pinales; family Pinaceae; genus Pinus; species Pinus tabuliformis. The sequence goes on along the minus strand of CM062812.1, from coordinate 776,319,343 downwards.
AAACCAACACATTGTTAAGCAAATGCCTCAACTGATCAAAACTAGCTATACACTAAACAATCCGTTCGAACTTCTTCCCTTTCCGGTTATGTGTAAGATAGCCAATATGAGATAATTTCTTGATTAACCTTCTATAATAACCTTCTAGTTCCATGAATTATCTTACCTCATCCACATTCGTTGAAGATGGCCAACCCATGACAACCTTAATCTTTTGGTTTCATGGGTGTTGAAAACATTATAAAGATAGAATTTTATTTATATATGAATCTATAGATACATGAATTTGAAAAATAAATTTCAAATAGAAATAAAACTTGTTAACTAAAAGCTACATCTAAATGCAATCTCACAATTATGAATAAATTTCTAAAATTTCTTTCCATGAAAAAAAAAAAAAAAAAACAAAACAAAATAAAACAACAAACATTCAAATACCAACTCTTAATTTAACTTAATTATAAATTAAAAGTAAGTTTATATAATATAGAAATGAAAAAAAAATACATCTAAATACAAACTCTCTAAATACAAACTCTCTTAATTATGAATTAAGAATAAATTTTTCATTAATATAAACCTAATTTTAAATACAACACATAACCATTACGCTGGGAAATTCCAAAGCCATCACAATAGCACAAAGGGAACCTACATGTTAGAATGCGGCAATAACGGATTCCCTTTGGATTCCCAAGAACGTATCACAAATTAATAAACTAGTCACAATGCAAAGAACAGAACTACCAGGCCCCACATGGAAACAATGTACGAAAAAAAAAAACACGGTTATTCCTATAAAGTGTTCACTAAGAACGGATTCAACGCACCAACCCTAAATCATCGACACTCAAATCGATAACTAGCTTTACCCTAAATCATCCACTCAAAATCGAAAACAAGCTTTAGGCCAAAAGAAGAGCCAAAAGAAGAGACAATAATGCCTGCCTCTCGGAGAGAAAAGACGAGAGCTCGTGGAAATCTCTAAAATCCAACCATTCCCGTTTACGATGCAGGGGAACATTATATGAAAGTTCGAATAAGGTGATTTGGAATTACATGTCATATCTTCCAAGCCATATACGAAGCTAATATCATTCTAAGATCGATAAGGAGGAATAGAAGGTAAAAGAAAAATAAAAATAAAGTATGGATACACTTCTGTAGAATGAGTAAAAATGGAAGAGAATAGGATGTAAAAGTTGAAAAAGGTGAGTTGTAATTATTTGTCAGATCATTCTACAATCTATAAGTAATAACCGATAGACACGTAATAATTCTTAGACTTCTCTAGATCAGTAAAATGGAGGTGAGTTGTAATTATTTCGCATCTCATTTTATATTTCTAGGAAAGTAATAAAAATCATTGATAGAATTCGCTAGAATGATTAAAATGGAGGAGAATAAGGTGTTGAAAAAAGTAATAAATAATTGATAGAATCGGAGGGAATGAGTATAATGGAGGAGAATAAGGGGTTGAAAAAAATTAAAAAAACGTGTTGAAATTATTTGACAAATAATAAAAATGTAATGTCGTTGTAATATCAATTGAAAAAGGAATATAAATACAAGAAGAGAGAAATCTAAGTTAAACAAAGAAACTATTGATTTATATTATTTTTGAGTATGTTAAATTTTAGGTTTTTGAATAAAAAGGAATATAAGTGAAATAATAGAGAAATATGAGTTAAAGAAAAGAAATTATTGATTTATATTGTTTTTGGGTAGGTTAAATTTTAGATTTTTTTGATTAACCATAACATAAATGTGTTTATGATTAAATTAAACATAAAATAAAAAGCAAATTTATTGATATTTATTTAACACTAGATTTATTGAAGTGGTTTTTAAATGGTTTTAAAAAGGTTTGAGTGGAATTTATTTAAGTGTTTTAAAAAAGTTGAGAGTATATCAAAAGGTTTATAGCATGATTCTTTATAGTTTTTATAGTTTAGAATTTATTGTTTATGTATGCATTTTTCTATTGTTCATGATATTTTTTTTTATAGGAAATTTTTTTATCCTAATTTTATTGTAGAGGAAAATATGTCATGAATAAGTGAACCCTCACATTTATTTGACATATATTAATGATATATTGAAGACTAAACTACAACATATTCTCCACTACATGTAATTTGTAAGTTCGAGCTATGCTAATAAGTGAGGAGAATAGGTCTTACTATTAACCAATACTTTTTCTATTGTATCCAAGTTGATCAAAATATTATATGCACTCTAAGATCCTAAAGCAAGCCACTTACACACACATCAACATATATCATTCGCGAACATACCTAGCATAAAGTAACTCTAATCCATAAAAGATCTAATCTAGTTTCCTCATACTAAATATAATCTTCTAATGCATAAAATAAAAGAGTATAGATCACACACATTAGAGGTGTAAAATACCATAGATTTGTAGATTAAAAGTAAATAAAGTAAAAAAATATTTTTTCCTTGAGACCATAGAGTAGCTTCCTAGATCCTACATCCATAGACTCCTTATTGTCCCTCTCTTACTTGTTCAAAATAATAATTTTTACATCCATATCACAATGAATATGTGATGACCTTTATTACTTGGAAATATACTATCATGCAAGATAGCAATAAGGCGCTCACTATATTTCACCATCATGAGGATTCTCAAACTCTAGGTATTCCTTAATTCCTTTTTGGCCCCTTCTTATAGGAATTTATAAGAGTTTGTAGATAAGATTCATGACATATGAATTCAGTGGATGTCAATGATAGATATTCTTAAGGCATGTGAAAAAAGCAATGACAAGTAATAGATAGGTTTCATGGCATCTGAAATTAGAAATTACAAGCCATAGACAAGTTCCATGCACACTTATGAGATTTTTCCAACATAATATGAACTTTCTTCTCAATTATGAGTTTTTTTTCTAAATTATGAAATCATTCTTATTTCATAATTAATTGTGAAATTGTGAAATATAATTATTTCCTTGTGACATAAATATAATATTTTAACTTAATAATGTAACTAAATCTTTGGACATATAATAACAACCTTGCAATTCCTATGGCGGAAAATATGAGTATAACATCAATAATTTTAGATAAGAGCATGCAATTAACTACTATGCACTTCTCTTGCAACTTTTTTTTCTTTTCCTTTATGCGAGGAGGATCCATCTCCGCTCAAGGTTGTTGTGAATTTTATGAGTATAAGGGATACAATTTTACTCCAACTTGGGGACATGTATTCGCGGGACAAGAGTGTAAGAGAACCCCACAATCCTTAATGCCCCTATGAGAATGTACTCAAGAAAATATCAAGAGTACAACTATATGGTGCGATGTATCCAAATATCATCCATAAACTCCAATCTATATGTTTGTTCAACTTCTCTAACACCATTCTATGTGGAAATTGTTATTATAGGAGAATATAGTCATGACGATGGTAGATACCACTTAAAGTTATATGATTTCAAGTTTGCATATGTTCTTTCACAAAATAGACAATAGATAACTATTACAAAACATATAATTAAGCATTGAGACTATAATTTATTACACAAAATGCAATAAAAAATTATATCCATTGCTTGCCATTTACCACATTCGTTAGTTCACCAAATAACGTTAAAATGTGACATAATCCTTCTTTTTCTCCCTCTAAAAGAGAATTACTAGCTACTAATGTTATCAAGACACGTTTATGCTCAATAAGGACAACCATACTATCTCATCTTTTAAAACTATCACTTTTGAAATATTGTTATATAATACATTATTAAAGTGAGTAATATTATCAATCTCAACAAAAAATTTAACGTAAAAGTGTAGTGTTAGAATTATGATTACACTAAGTTGACTAGGGGGTATCAATATAATGGATAACATAACAATTTGAAACAAATTTGTCTAGATAAACATCAATTACAGAAGCACCACATAAAAACATGAAATGTGCATGACAATGTTAGAAATATGTTGTCATTGATGGTAAATACATGATAATTTCAAAGGAACAAGTTCTTGCAAATGAGATTAGCTCATGTATGGAAAGGGAAATGATCGGTGTAGTGATATTGAAGCCATTTTCAAATTTGGAGATAAGATCAAGTGTACTTGGGACCCACTCAGTTGGATAGAGGTTGGAAAGAGATTTCCAGCAATATATTGAAGTTCAAAAAAAACTCTTGGATTGAAAGTTGTTGAAAGTCAAAGTTATAATGTTAAAAAGTCAAATTTATGATGCTAAAAAGTCAAATTTAGAGGCTCCACAACACTATTAGAGCACATATGGAAGTCGTGTAGGCATGTGCGTGGAGCCCATGGACCAATAAAATCTCAACAGGGAAAGCGTCGGGAGGAAATTAGGAGGTAGAAAAGGAAGCGATTAGTGGAAGCTCTGTAGTAGCGGACCCCAAGGGACAACTCACCTTGGAAGTTAAGCACCTGTAACACCCCACCCCATATATACACGACTTTACAAGATCACCAGAGTAAACATGACACGAGAGTTATTATGAATGACCCTACATACAAGTTCTAATTATGGAATTGGGGTCTAAAATTCTAAAACTTACTATAACCTCCCAATGATACTTGATCACCTAGATGTAAGACAACATCCACTCATGGTCTTTCCTTAAGCTAGAACTATCCTTTTCCCAAGCTCAAAACCTAATCGCACACATGCCAAGTGGTCCATTCGACTGGAAGGCTATATCTACATGTGGAAGCCTTCCTCCATGTGGCTATAGTAGAGAGTCCCCAGTTCTGTGCTTGTGACCATAGATTCATTGCCATAATTTTAGCGATAGCCTACATGCCACTACCCACAACTTTTGATAATCAATTCTAAGATAATCACAATTATGCATAACCTATACATAGGCTTAGATCTTTCCGAAACATGCCAAATCCATGATAAATATTTAGATAAACATATGGTAAACATAGTAGCTACACGAATTGAATGTGTATTTGTTCGCTATCTCATTATTTTCATCAGAAAATCATCAAGAAGGCTCATTGCCCTATCAAGCTAGTTTCAACAGCACTTGTTAGGTCATACATTCATATAACTTTTTAGTAAATTATTGAATCATGAAAAATATCCATAATAATAGCACATGACTTAACCATGCCTATAACCAACATTTAACTAGAATAAAGCCATGAAAACCATTCATAAAATCAACACAATAATGAATACATGTGCCCATTAATACGAATAAGAAAAATAGATAATAACATATGCGTAAATCCAACCAAGTTAGGGTCTTCCATGTACCACCCAACCATATATTCGGTTCGACCAAATATCACTTTCAGACAATCACCCACATGCCATATTCGAAGTATGAAACAAGGATCACATGGGATAAACCAAAAGAAAACTAGCTAAGGCTTCTAGAGACCAAACTAACTCAACCCTAAACCACAGTGATTTCACTTGAATCCATACATAAATCACGAAAACCCAATAAACTTGGATGCCTCATACTTTCTTCACCATAACTAGAGGAATTTTCCTATTTCCACCCACCTCTCAAGAGTTCTATGAGAAAACCATCTCCACCCTCAACCCTTGGTAACTTTCGCGAGACCACCTCAACCAATATCATAAATCTATTGGCAATTCAAAGCTTAACCAAATTAGTGAACCCACTACATCATTTATATCCAGGAACTAGCAAAAGAAAGGTTGTACACCTATGTCATTCCAAGAAAATCCCATGGTAATGACATCAAACATAAACAATAAACCAATGCATATATCATGTATCAAATCCCAACATGTTAAATCACACATGCTTATGGTTAAATCCCAACATGTTAAATCACACATGCTTATGGTTAAATCCCAACATGTTAAATCACACATGCATATTGTTATCTGCAAATCCACATCTATTATCTACCATTGCTTGCTATTTTCCAAACTTCTCTTATGTTATCTTGCTTATTCCTTGTTTTCTTACTTGTGTCCCTATTGTGTCAAAGTTCTTGTTCTCTATATCTTTCTCTTCTTTTCTCTACGTGAATGCTAGAATGTCCAAGAGTGTGTGTGAATGTTCTATTTTCTTTTTCTTTTCTCTTCCCTTTACTTTTATTTTATTTTCCATTGCATGCATATGTGTATCCCTCTTCCTTTTCTCCTATTTTCATTTATTTATTTTATTATATTGCCATTTATTTCTTTTTTTCTTTTCCAATGCCAATGCCAATTTCCATAACAATTAATAAACCATAATTGATTCCCAATGTAATATTTTTCCCTCCTTTCATCTTGTAATATGTGTCACATGACCTTCGTCTTATTCTTTTTACATAGAGTCTTAACTCAGGGTTGTTAGAAACCTCTCCCTCTTAGGGAAACATAGTACTCAATGTTCTATGACAATTATGACAACAAATTGCTGAAAGCAAAACATACCTCTTATTGGAGATTTATAACACAACTCATTATAATATTTAGAATGAAAAACTATTGAAACATGACAAAGATATATATATATATATATATATATATATATATAGATATATATATATATATATATATATATATATATATATATATATATATATATATATATATATATACATATATATATTTATACACACACACACCAAAAACTCATTTGCTTCAACTAGCGAAAAAAAAAAGGATATAATTCCTGCATCTAAACAACTATGTCCTATGCAACTTCATCAGGCCCAAAGTTCTCCGCCTGCACTTTAACTTGATCTATTGCTCAATTCCATAAAATGAGTTGTTTCTACTTCAGTATGAATTACGGAAGTGAATGGAAGTCTCCCTCTGGTTCTACCTATAATATAGACCACTCAATCACATGATTAGTATCCTACACATATCTCTTAAGAAATGAGACACAGAAAGCATCAAGGAATTTGACCGATGGCAGAAAAGAAAGTCTATAGGCCACTTGTCCAATCCTCTCAAGGATCCTCAAAGGCCCATAATACCAAGGTTCCATCTTGGTAGATGACCCAATTCTCAAGGACCTCTTCTTTCCCTTGATACGCAAGTAAACATGCTCCCCAACTTAAAAGTCCTTGATGCTCTTTGTTGATCTGCATAACCCTTCTGCATGTCCCGTGCTACCTTATAATTCTCTATGGTAACCTACATCTCCAAGTCCATCTAAGCCAATATATCTATTCCAATAAACACCCTATTTGGTTGATCACTCTATTTGATAGGAGTATTACAACTCCTCCTGTAGAGAGCCTCAAACAAACTCATCTCCAAGGATTCTTGATACCCATTATTATAAGCAAACTCTAACATTCGAGGATACTCCCCCTACTTCCTTTGTTGATGCACGATATTCATTCTCAACATGTCCTCAAGAATCCTATTAGCCCTCCCTGTTTCCCATCTCTTTATGGATGATAAGTTATACTAAAGGATAACTATGCCCCCAAGCCTGCGAACAACTCCTTGCAAAACCTAGAATTTAGCTTAGAATATTTATCTGATATAATCCTCTTGGGAACTCTATGAAACCGCATTATCTCCTTAATGAATACTTGAGAAACTTCACTAGCTGAATTAGTAGACATCACTACAATGAAGGGTGCTACCTTTCTCAACCTACCAAACACAACCATGATGGAGTCATGATGCCTTTATGTCCTATGAAAACCTGTAAGAAAAACCATGGAAATGACTTCCAATTTCCATTCTGAAATTAGAATAGGATGTAACAAACTAGCTAGAAGCTCAAACTCAACTTTCACCTATTGGAAGTCCAATCACCTTACAATGAGCTCAACCATCTCCTTCTTCAAATATGACCAATAGTAGAACTTCTAAATAGTTGTCGAACTCTTTTGGTACCCTGGGTGGCGTGAATATGGCTTGACATGAAACTCCCTCAAGATAAAATTCTCCAATTCACCACTATTAAGCACATAGATTATGCTCTTAAATATAACTAGGCCATCTCCCATGAAGTGATACTCCTAATCCCTATCACCTTTAGCTTTATGCTACAAAATCTACTTCAGTTGTTGGTACTTCCAATTATGTTATCCTACATATAATATATGCTCATGTAAATATGTGCCATAAGAACTTGCAACTGGAATATTATTCACCTGCACTCTCCTACTAAGAGCATCCACAACCCGGTTCTCTTTTCCTTTTGTCTACCTATTCTCAAAATCCAAGTCACTGAGAGTAGCCAACCATATAGCTTGCTTTGCATTCAAATTAGGTTTGTCAAAAAATTACCTTAGTCCAATATGATCACTCATCAAAATGAACCTCCTTCCAAGGAGATAATGTATCCACATCTTCAGTGCATGAAAGACAACTTCCAACTCAAGATCACGAGTTGCATACTTCTGATCATGATCATTCAACTTTTGTGATTTAAAGCAAAACCACCTTCCCTTAATACATCAGTGCCCCACCAAGTCCATCCTTAAAAGCATCTATATAAACCATAAACTCCCTATCAATATTTGCAATATTCAAAACCAACACATTGGTAAGAAACTACTTCAACTGATCAGAACTAGCTACACACTGAACAATCCATTCAAACTTCCCTTTCTTGTGATGTGATAAGAAATTCAATATGAGATAATTTCTTAAATAACCTTCTATAATAACCTTCTAGTCCCATGAACTATCTGAACTCATCCACATTCGTTGAAGATGCCCAACCCATGAGAACCTTATTCTTTTCCAAGTCCATTGTTATACCCTCCTTGGAAACAACATGTCCCAAGGAATGAATTTGAGTCTAAAAGAAGCTACACTTTTTGAGCTTTCCATACACTTATTCTCTCTCAACAATCCTAATAACACTACTAGGTACTATACATGCTCCTTCTCATTCTTTGAATATACCAGTCGTTGATAGTACTAGAAGGTGACAACAAGTGTGGGAGGTTTCCCTGATGTGAAGTCCCAACTAGACCGCACACCATTTGGAGTAGGAGCCCCAACCATAATATGGATGGTTTCCAAAGTGGTGGTCTCGAAGATATGCCTTAGATGTGATAAGCACATAAGATGATATATTCATAGCTTTCATAATATCAAGTGTATGAACTTTGTGAGATATCAAATTTAATACATGAAAGGTTACATCACATCAAAGGTAAATAAGTGATACCCTTAGAAGAAAGTAATAGTACTATCTTAGAAGAGCCACACGAGTGTTAGAAAATTATATATTACAGAGCAATGGAACACATAAAATATATTGTAGAGATGTAAACACAGAAAACACATAAAACAAGAGAGAGACAGATATACATGGTTCATCCAATTTAGGCTATGTACATGGATAAACACCCAGTCCTTCCTTTTATATTATCCAACAAACTGAAGAGATACAACCTACAATAGATTCACTATAATTCCCTCTTTTCTCCCACACAATCTCCTCTTTCTTTCTCACTTAGAATGCAGATCTACATAGATGCAATACAATTCCCTCATATATAGAAAGGGGTTGCCTTCTAGGGAAAAAAACCCTAAATTAAACATAACTTCTATTGTCAGATCTTTGCCCAATGAACAACCCAGATTGACTATGAAATTACAACATTTTACAATGCAATTTTACATCCATTTTTAGCTTCAATGGCGCTACCACTGATCCCTCGCCAGGGGTGGGCTCCCAAAGATCGTGGCCTCCCCCCCACCCTGGACCCCCCTTGGCGCATACATTTTATGGACAGTTTTGCTGCCACATTACGAACTGGGGTCCAATGTCGTTATACCTCTAAATAAATAATATAATCAAGCTCCCCACCCAATAACAAGCAGTACAAAATAATCAATAGCTAACCTACAAAATAGTTCACAAGATAGCAACAATCATGACAACATAAAGAACATGCATTCAACAAGATACCTACTAAAGAAAACAAATTAGTTCATTATCATTAATGTAAATGAAACAAAATACATGGCAAATATATAAATAATAGTCTTACTTCACCCACAACATAGGTATGAAGGTGTGCTGACTCTGAAAGATTCTTATTGTAGAGTGAAAGTTCGAAACATACAATTACATTAATAAGGTACTATCCCCAATAATGGAACATGAATCCAACAGTTGCTTCTCCAAAGAATGATATTCCCATTGTGCTAGACTAGAGAAGCCAAGGCTCTCAATATTTGGTTCCAAGCCCTTTGCTTGAACCAAGAAGGTTTATTTATAACAAATGAGATGACCCTTCATCTCCCTTTGTGAACTTTGAGCTTCCCTCATGACTCTTGGACTTATTTTGTCTTTATTCTAACTAACAACTTTTTGTATTCCACATCTAACTCTTGTACTTCCACTTACACATTTATCATCAAATACAATAATACAAAGACGCGTAGAAGACAAAAATGGGTAGAGCCTAATAAGACAAAATGGATACATTAATCTTGAGTTTGAGGAAACTCTAGCTCGACAACATCAACTTGTAATTTTGTGGTTACATATTGATGACAAGCTTTGAACTGTGTGATTGTGTACTCAAAATTCGTAGGAAGGTTTGCCTGAAAACAGACTTTAGCTTCCATTCCATCTAGGTAGATGGTTTTGGAACTAGTTTGTATATCATTATGCAATAATAATATCTTCATATTAATATTAGCAACACCACCTATATACTTCTACATGTTGTGTTTGTTATCCTCCAGGTCTTATTTGGTGGTAATCTACTTTAGCTATTTCAAGTATTCCTTGATATCCTTCCTGAAAATGTTTCCACCCTTTGTCTTTGCAAATGGCCAGACTGAGGGAATCTTGTGTGCTTGAACCAAGGAATCTAAACTATTATACAACTATGCATTAGAAGCTAGAATATTGGCCATGAAGTTGCCAAGTTTCTTATTGCCTTGTATGGGCATTCTAAGCTCATGCTTTTCCAACTCTGCATTTTGCCTTGTTTTCTTGGCCAATTCTGCTAGTCCACTCTTGTACTTAATTCACCAATCATGGATCACGATAATGGTTGCATGAATGAATTTCAAGGATTTCACATTTTCCTACAACTTATTTTGCATATCATGTAAGGGAACTACTACTTTATGCAAAGTAACCAACTCCTCATAAATATGCTTCATAGTGCCTCCCAATTCTTGTATCTCGGCATATATAGATTCTTGAAGCTCTTTCAAGAAATAACGTGCATAAGACAACCTCTAATTCTCCACTTGGAGTTGTTCTATTTGTTTCTTTATAGCTTCTAGATTTGTTTCCATTTATTGGTTTTCTGCCATGAGGAAATTTGTATTTTCTTTTAAAGCTCATAAAATGGCTAAGTTAGTTGCAACAATGGTCTGAGGATGCCATTTTGTGTTAGTGACAATCACCATTTCCATGTGGATGAAAGTAGTATGTGCCAAATCAACAGGGAAATATTTTGTATTTTCCTGTACAATTCTTCCTTGGAGCTCACTAAAAGTGTGGCCATAAATATGCATGACCGAGTCTTCATCTAGAGAATATATTTATCCTCCACCTCTTGGGGGTTTCCTATCTGTAGGGCGGTAGAAAAGGCTAACTAATGATCCGTTCTACATTAGGAATAAATTTAACAACTTGATTTTGTTCCCTTTGTTCTATCTTTATGTCTTGGGCTAACATTTTCTCCTTAATCTCTTGAACACGCTCATGATCCTACTTTTGTCTTCTCCCTCTTCTTTAATTTATATATTCTTTTATTCTTCTGCCTACTTCATTCTAGCTTCTTATTATTCCTTTCTTTTTACTTCTTCTTGCACCTACATTTCCTCTCGTTCCTTCCTTTCATGTTCTTCCTTCTACTTCCATTTTTCCTCTTGTTTCATTTCCATTTATCATTGCTTCCTCTTCCTTCCTGCTACCATAGTCACTTTTAGAATAGCTAGATATACCCTGAATTTATGGCTTTGCTCCTTTGTTGGGTGTGGGAAACCTTCCTATTGTACTTAATACTCACTAGGGTGCATTCTTCCAACCAATTTAATTCTTGGTTAACACTTTGTTTTGGAACTGTGTTAGAAGGGCCTTCATGGTTCCCTGGTGCATCTGGTTAAGAGACATTATAGCGATTCTTCATCTTTTCTTCCTCCAACTTGACATAGGCCCCATATGGCCATACAAAGTCTAACTTGGCACATTGTTTCTTAAAAACTCATCTATGATCGTACTGATGAAAATCTATTGTATTGATCTTCAAGCTTTCGGCCTTCAAGTTCTTAATCTCATAAGATCACAACTGTAAGGGAAGAGTAGGCCAAGGTTCCTTCTTCTTCCTATGCGCTACTTTAGTTAGACCTATGATAAGATGGTAAGAAACATCTTGCATGACTACCTTGTCCATGGCATACCTTGGAAAGAAATGAGATGGTTTATGGTAGCCAAACACTTTAGGGCATGTGCCATCTGGTGAGGCAAACAAATATGCAACTTTTGATACTATACGCATTTCCTCACAATACATGCAAGGGGATTCTTCTTCTTCAAATATCATCTTGTATAACACTGTAAAGAAGTGATCAACTAGCTTTTTAAAGAGTCCTTTGTAATTACACACTACTAAAAATCTACAATAAATATGGATAGGGGGTTCTCTTAGTGTCCATTTCCAATACATGTCACAGAAAGAATTGTGATCACATTTCGTGTCCAACAAGTAAACATACATGTAGAACTATTGTTTCTTTCCTCTTGGAGTATTTTTCTCCTTTTTCACATTGATCTTTAGCTGTTGAGTCATAATATCATACCAACTATATATATTCCCTTCTCAAACAATTTGATATGGCATGTAAACCAATCATTCAAGGAAGAATTCAATATTCTTGAGTCCATAAACTTGGAAAAAAAACATTATCAAGTAATGAAACACCTTTCTCAGTGATTTGGTCTTGTAAATATTTGTTGGTGTCTGGAGAATCTTTGATGGTCCATTTACCCATATCTTCACCCCTTCCTTAGTTTATAAGTAGCATATCGCTACATACAAATGAGAGTCCATGTGTTTATTAGGCTTAGGAAAGTTGTAGATGAAGTGGATACAATGTGGCTGGTAGGAGGCCAGTTTCTACCCACTAACATTGTTTAGAGACATGCTCATACTATCCAAGCCTTCTATAATTCATCTAATGACATATGCGGATGGTAGGATTAGGAATCTGCAAGTGACCCTGTGAAACCCTGATCATTGGATGTTGATGTAAACCTATATATTGTCTAGATATGCTTTATATTTTGTAACTGTGAATGCATCCTTGACAGTATGCCAAGTGATATCAAAGTCCTTCTCAATGTACAAATGTGTAACAAATAAAATAGAACATGATATTGAAGTCCTTTCAAAAAATTCCTTGGTACTACTTTATGTAGTCTCCTTTTATGTTGATCTCTTTGGAGGCATGATGTTATCTAATAATGATAGAAAAATATGTCCATGAAATGCAGTACCTATGGAAAGCATTACACTCATGGAAATAACAAGTTAGCTCTGGCAAATCAATTCAATAATCAATATTAAAACAACAAAACAATGGCTAACGAGAGAGATTGTATAATAATGGGTTGCATGAGGGTAGGCTGGGTTCTGTAACAACATAATTCATAGTGAGAGAGGAGATTAGGTTGTCTTTTCTAATCGAGGGATGGCTTAAGGATTGGAATTATAAAATTCCTAGTATTAGTTTGCAGAGGAGGAAGAGGTTTACACTTTGCACAGTCTTAGTGGCCAAGCTAGATCACTGATGGTTGGGATTGCAGAATGCGTAGCTAGAGGAGACCAGTATCTATGCATTGTGAAGTTTCATCTGGAAAGGAGGGGGGTTTCTACATGGGATTTCATAATCCACACTTAGAGAAGCTAGTAAGCATTAAGGGCTTTGTAGTTCAACCTAGGAAAGAGGTAAGCTTAGAAATTTGTGGTTAAGGAAAAGACAAATATAGATCGGCCTTGGAATGGGTTAGATTAGTCACTATAAATTACCATAAAATATCATGCAAAGGGAAGAACATGCATGCATAAAATGACCTAGTAGCAGTAACAAACTAAAACAACGCTTAAAAAATGAAACAAAAAACTGTAACAACACTTGTACAGGGTAATAATAGTACAAACGCTAGTAACTACAAGTAGAAATGGGTAAACTAGAACCTGTAATCACAAAAGAAACATACCCAACTGAAAAAATAGAAAAAAGTAACATTTTAGAAACTTACCCAAAAAACCTCTCTAATCCAAATCCGAAACCCCTTGAACTCATGGGGATGGCTAGAGCTCAAATGTAAAATTTGAAAATGATCTCTACTAGCATCTATTATATAGTTTTACCCCCATGGGATTAGGGTTAGGTTTATGACACTCATGCCTAAAATTAAGGAGAACGTGACACTTTTATATAAACCAAAAATAGAAAGCTATGCTACATGGTCACAAAGGAATGCACGCTCCCTATTTTCTAGGTGAATCTAATTGGATTGTTCCAGAAGACTACATAGTCCACTAGTAGAAAGGACTACATAATTTGCTAATCTCAAGGGATTGTTCAGTTCACTGGCTTAGTGGATTGCACAATTCTGACCCTCAAATGATGATTACTAAATTTTCTTGTCCAATGGTTGATCGTCTCACAATATTGGACAATCTAATTCCTCAAGGAGTTATGTAGTCTCCAATGTGTTTTCACTACTATAAATCCCTCCAAAATTTTGGCCTACATCCAAATTTCGTAGCCTACATTTACTTTTCATGCCATTGTCGCAAATATTAAGAGTCATTGCATTTACTCTCGCTAACTGTTATGGTCATGCTTGTGAGAATATTAAAATGTCATCTTCTGGCATGTTAAGTGTCACATATTGTACACAAGCTAGTTTTGATGTGTTTAGGTGGTAATTCTTGAGCAAATGAGTTGTTCTCATCTAGAAAACATATATCACACTTATCTCCAATGTTTCAATAATTATCGCACAAGTGTCATCATGATCATTGTAAAGTGTATATTTGGTGTCACACTTGGTGTCAACCATTGTAAAGTTGTTGCATTGAGGAAAGTATGTTATTCATGTGTTTTGAGTGTTCCTCGTTTTGTTGTGAAGTAATCTAAGTGTGTGATCATTTTCAAGTCTTTCTTTTGTTAAGTCTCATATCGTTGATCCAACACTTATCCAAAACTGGGAAATGTCTCGATCTAGCCACTCAATCTCATCTAGACCTCCTAAACTATGCACTGTGTAGTCTCTGTCCTCAAGAAAAAATATTTTCTCTTGTAACTATAAAATGTGTAGCCTCCCCCTCCGAGAACTACACACTACGGAGTCTCAATGCACAAGCCTAACCCCTGAGCTCTAGAATTGTGTAACCTTTCCCTCCAGTAAGGCCTGAACTATGCATGGCATAGTCTCAGTTCTCAAGCCTCAACCTTTAACTCCTGAACTATGGAATTTCACAATCACCTAGCCTTACTATACATTCAATAATGAGTAGTGGGAAAAATTTGTACTCAATCCCTCAGCCTGACTTCTTGTATCCCTGTACTGCATAGTTTTCAAGCCTAGTCTATCCTAAACTATGTATTGCATAAACTCAAGGCTCGGTCCTAACCCTTGATTGCCTAATTTGCACAATTCCACTATTCCTAATCCTCTCTCTCATCTTTCCATCCAGTTTCATCTCAGTCATTGAATTATCATATTAGACTAGGGGTTTATCAGACTAATGTCGCCTTGTCATGAGTGAGTTGTAGTCGTACGTACTCTATCATGCTATGACAATATATTGAAGAAGGAGACGGAGAAAAATACCATGATAGAAGACATGTTAGTAGCTACAAGGACAAGAGGATCAAATGAAGAAAACGGACATCATATTGCGACAAAAGGTTGAGATCAAGATAACACTGAAGACTCCTCAACTCTAAGCCATATGGAGGTGGAAAAGGGTACCGTGTTCTATCTTTCAAAAGGACATAGAGAAAGAAAAGACAAAGGATGGCTTGACATTGCCATGTCATCATGCAGTCCATGTCATCAATTTCACGTCAAGTCATGTCATGATTTATCATGTGCCACATCAGTTTTAGGATTATGTAAATTCATAATGGAAAATGTATTGTGAAGTGGAAATCTAAGAGTCATGTAAAAGTCAAAAGTTAGAGGAAGTCAAACAGTTATGATAGTAGTCCAAGAGTCATAAGGGAAGTGAATGTTCATACCCTTTGTTATATATACAAACTCATTGTATAAGCAAAAGACTTTCTATGCTGGCTCCTCCTACCAGGATTTGGAGAGGAAGATAGTCTTTTTAGAGGAGTGAGTGACTGCTCTAATGCTCCACTATTGGAGCTAGTGGTATTCACTGTCTTGATGTATGTTGGAACATTTACTTAATTCAGAAGCTCGTTAAGCCAGTGAACTTTCATGCATATGTCCTTAATATTGTAAGACAATTCTTTGAATGTTTGCAATCTATGTTGTTTTCATATGTACTAAGGGAATTGAACTATTTCAGTGGCTTTTGTACTTATCTTGTAGAAGGTTTGTTGTATTTTCTCTTCCTTTTGAACTATTCCATTGGTTGATCAATGATTCATTCATATGTACATGCTCATGTGACTATTCTATAATAGTACTATTACTTGTCTTTAGAGGGCCAATTTTTCTCTTTCCTTTTGGTAGAAGGACCTTGATACTTTCTGTAGCTGAACATTTCACAATGCATACTCACTTTTTGATATGAAAATACTTACATATTATTCTCTTGTCCTTAACTTTGTAACCAAGGAAAATCTACAAGGATACATGGTAGCTAGGATGATACTCCAAATGGGGCTCCTACTCCAAACTGTGTGAGTTCTAATTCAGAATTCACATTGAGAAGACCCCCTTGGTTGACGAATTTCCAACACCGTCAAGAAATGGCACTAGAAGGAGGGCCAGATGATAATTTTTGCCCATTGAGTATGTTTTGAAACTCTTTTCTGAAGTAGCTCATCTCGAAATCATACTCCCAGTGTGATTTTTCTAACATTCCCCCTAGTGAAATTTCAATCCTTGATGAGTCTTTCCATGACTTGTCTCAATTCAAGTTTTATGGTGAGGGTGATACATCCATTGTCAAGGATACATATCTTTTCCTTGAGTTATGTGAATACTATGAAAATGATTGTGAAGATGTGGGTTGTATTATTTTCTGCCTCACCCTTGAAGGTCGCGTTATTCAATGGTTTTAGATTCTACCCCCTTCTTCCATTCATTCTCTTGAACAACTGATCAAGGAGCTTCAATTAGCATTTTATAGATATGATTACCAAGATGTTTATAAAAGGATTAATCACCTAAGAATGAATACTAATGAATCAATTAAGGATTTATGTGATTGATTCTTTCACCTCTATTATGAATTCCTGAAGAAGGCATGAATATGAATTTGTTTAAACAAAATATTGAATGTTTGGTTTTTATCTCTTTGCATGATGAACAAAACCCATCTGATGTTTTCACTTCCCCATCTCCTGTAAGCCATGAGACACCCCTAATTTCAAAGGAGGAACTTGTTATTCCTTTGGTTCCTTGTCCTCCGCATTTTTTAGTTTCGTTTTGGTTGCCTCCTTGCGATAATAATAAAGCTGGAGAATTCGCAAATCAAATTCCTAATCCATCTTCTCATCCTGCTCCCACTTTTCATGATTCAAATCCCATGGAGGAAATATCAAAATGGTTCATGAAGCTTATGGTGAAGAGTAATTTATTTATTTTTCAAGATGACGTTATTAACCATAATTTAAATATTTCTTATTTGGATACCTATCATCCTATACCATCTTTTTCTCATGACCTATTGTCCCTCAATCTTCCTAATCAATCTCTTCCAAATACAAGTAGTGAACATGTGAAAGGTAGTCACATTTCCTAGGTAGAGGAGTACGAAGGTTAAGATTCTTTCGATATTTCTTCTCTTTTTCATAGAATTCCATGTGAATATGGTGTTTCCTCACTCTTGGCAGATAATGAATCTAGTATTCTCAATCATAAATCAAATTTAATAAAATCTCCTAATCAATCTAAAGTCCTCGGAAACAATTAAGATGACTTAGTCGATATATATGATGATGAATTCCCAAGTGCACCACATGATCTTTCAATTTTTCAAGAATATTTTATTCCAAAGATTTAGATCTCAAATCTGTTTTAGTCAAAGAAGATTCGCTTATCAAAACTTCTTCGTCTTCACCTCCCTATCCTTTGTTCTCTACTATTTGTAATGCATCAACTTATGATGGAAATTCTTCATGTTATTCAAGTTTGTTGTCTGATGAGTTGAATATCAAAATGAAACAAGATAGTGAGACTGTGATGAAGAAGAAAGTAATGATATTATACAACATCCATTCCATCCATTACCATATCTTTCTTTGTATGGGGGTAAATCGTTGAACCAGTGTGATCATGATATTTTTATGATCCACATTTTCTTAGAATTGTGATCAGAAGAATATTATGACTTGAGTAATCTATTCGTTGAAGTTGATGAATTTGATCAAACCAATGATGTAGATAGATTCCATCAATATAGTTGGGATTTTATTGGCTTAACCGATAACAATTGTCCACTTGATTTTTTTGGTCTAACTCAGTTTACAAAGTGTTGTTATCTGTCTTTTCAAAGTTTCAAAATTTTTCAGGAAGTTGAGGCACTTCAACTCTCGTTGATGGTTATTTCAGGTTCTAGCGATCTTAGTGAAATTCCACAACCATATCAAATTTGTAATTTCTTGCATAATTCTTTCATTTGTATTCTTTTGCTAGATGAAAATGTGTTCTTTATGGATTTTAGGATTTATCGTTACAATTTTCCAATTTCTGATGATCGGGTTTCTAATAATACTACTATAGTGAATTTATCTTCATAAAAATGTATTGTATCAAATTCTGGTTTGGAGTGTACACCTTTCATTAATGTTTGAAATCATGAAGTTGATCACTTTGAAGATTACCTTTGGTTGAATAATTTATATTTGCTAAGCGCTATGGTGGATAATCAGATCCTAATATTTCTTCTGAAATTATTGTTCACAACTGAAATACTCTTGAGTGTTATAGAGTGTTTGAGTTATTTGTGGAATGAAATTCCTCTTTTTCATCTAAGATGTCATCCTGACTAGTTTCATATATTTGTTACACTAGCATTCCTTTTCAATTATTTCGATGGTTACGATGCTTGTACAATTTTTCCTCAGCTACAGGAAAATAGTTTACCTCATTCGACATGCGAGCAAGATGGTCCTCCCATTCAGAGCATTCACAAAGCTGTTCAAATTGACTTACATTTCCTTACTAGTAACTAGGAATATGATGCTTTAATCAGCCCATCTAATGATGATTTTGGCTCTGATATCATTCAGCTTACAATTTCCCGATCGGCATATCAGATGACAATTGTTTTACATCCTTTGATTTTTATGGTTTAATATATCATTATTCAGGTTCTTTTCAAGAGGTTCAGGCACTCCAACCTTCACTGATGATTATGTTACGTCCTCATTGTCTTGGCATGTCTACTGAATATGATCAGATCCATTTTCCTTGACAAGTTTCTCATCTTGGCCCTATGTTTTTAGTTGAAACTTCATCTCTTCAAGGATTGTGGGGTTTTCAAGAGGGTTCTTTTTGATTTTACAATTCAATCTATGATTGCCTAGAATTATCTTACTTAGCAATCACTTTTTTTGATAACAATTTTTTTCTTTTCTCATTCTCGATACGAAAGACAATATAGATGAAGCTGCATTGGCAATAATTCTTTGAGGTTTTCTTTATTATGGCTTTCCTCAAAAACTTAAGACTCTAAAATGGTTAGAGATAGTTGTTATGACACATATTTCTGTCAACATTCAAGACCTTCTACTTGTTGTGCAAGTTATTCAATCTCTTCCTTTTTCTATTTGAAGCTAGTTTATATCAATTTTAATTTGTCATATATTTGTGATTACAGGTCGGGAACAACTATAGTTGCTTCACTGAAAGTTTCATTACACTTGAAATTGACCTTCTAGCTGGTTAGGTTAGGAGTAGGTCTAGTTGAAATTTAGTTTTCCCTTCATGCACTCACCTTGCACTCATTTTCTTTAGTCTCTCTTGTGTTTTTAACTTTTGTCTTGCATCCTCTTTTTGGTTAGCCCCAATTTTATTTGTATTTTTTTTTTGTTTCTTGGCTCTTCTTTCATGTTTTTTGTAATAAGACACTACATGAAGGATGTTCACTTTCACTCAGAAATCAATGTGGAAAAATAGAAGAGGGCTTTCTGACATTGCAACATTTTGCTAACTTTTAGTCCTTCTTATTCATCATTGTTACACTTTTGATCGATGATGTTCTAATGGAAAATATGATAATGCATAAGGAAATATTTTTGTTTAACCATGATATCCATGTCTATTTTGGAAACCTTATTCCTACATTCAGGTTTTTATGTTTTAGTGTTTTCCATGCTGATCTGATCAACTAGAGAAGGACAAGGGGAAAATGTAAATGAGAAAACTAATATCAGAGATTTAATATATGATTCTCTAAAGGAACAATCACTTCTACTCTCAATAAGTTGGGATCCCCCTTCCACCAATGAAATGAATAAGTGTTGATGCACAATCCTATATAAAATAAATAAAGAAGGGTGAAAGAAGAGAAAGGATTCCTACGGAGGGAGGTGAAGTGAGAAATTCCATTGGGGTATTGTCTAGTATCACTTGCAATGGATCGATAAGATTGCGAAATACACATACATTGAAGAAGTTAGATAAAACATAGCAGGAAAACATGTAAACAGAACAAGTTTAATAAGGAGTTCACCCAATACTCCTAGGCTACGTCTCTCGGTCCAGCCTTCAGTAATGGCCTCTCTATTATGTCTTCAAAAGCAGAGTTTTTACAACAGTGAGCTCAATTTGAGTCTCACACGGCAGATATGAATCAGCGAGACTATAATTGGATTCCCCAAGTCTCTGGAGTACACAGACTGTACTTGCTAAAACTCAACCTCTATTGGTCACAATGGTATCAGCCCAATCTGAGACTCATACATGACAGGAATATACAGAGGAGTTTGCTTGAACATCTCAAGCCTTTTCTGGAGTACACAAACTCTCTGACTCTCTCTAGCTCTGTCTGGCTTGATGTTTCCTTTGCTTCTCCCTCTCTCTCGCTGTCATTTCGTGGCTTTAAATCCATCGGCTTCCTGGCTATTCATTTTCGCTTCACGGCTTTCTGGTTTCCCTACCTTTGTTCGTCTTAATCCCTCTATTCTGCATAATCATCACTGAATAACGCTTCATAGGGAGGTGGCCACCTATTCTGTAATAAATGAGTGTTTGAGGTTCACTGGAAATGTTTGAATGATTTTTTTGTTCGTTAACTCCAAGAATGCCCACAAAATACAAATCTGTACCAACACATCATCCATATCAGACTTCAAGTCTTATATAACTCTTCTTGTTTACCCCGCTGAATCCGGTCATCCATCGGATCGTGTCTCGTCGTTGATCTGGGGCCTCCTGATCCTATGGTCATCGTTCATATCAGGCGCGTAAGTAACATGATGTTTACCCGTCTGATGTGAGTGGCTTTCTCTCTCTTCCACCGGACATGTGGCAATTGATGTGTCACATCGGGTGGGACTCGGTTGAAACCAGTTACCACCTCGAGCCCTTCTGATATCCTGCTGGTTTTGTGGAATCCCACTCCATCAGAACCAAATTAATTACTTTTCCACATTTCATAATATTTCGGGTCCGGGTGCTCGAGGCTTTTCCTTCTCTGAGGGGTTTCCCTGCGATATGTGATTAGCAACTTGTCGCTAATCACATATCAGAAACGGTCGTTGTTTCTTGAATTAACCTCTGGTTCTGCCAATTTGCGCTAGTGCATGTTACCATGGGCCAACAATTTGCGCGCTTCACCGAGGGTCCTCGTTGCTCTACGTGAATTATAAATTGCAACTGTTACAAGGATATCTCTGATAAGCTTGATATTTATAAGAATTTGAAACTTTGGCAGAATTTTAAGAGTTTATGAAAACTTAGAGAGTGTTCTAGGATCCAATTCGGATCATGGCCTTCCCACTGAAAAAGCTTTTAGACCACCAAAAGTTGCTTTTTAAGCATCAATCAAGTGAGGATATAGATTCCTCACTTGCCCAATTTCTATCCATCTTGCACTAGTTGGTTTTGAACCTTCGAGCCCAATCCTAAGGTACTCAGCATCCCCTTTGCGTGTTGTCCTTACCTTCCTGTCCAGAACTATATCTTCCTACAATTCATTGAAATATTCAGGCAACAAATCATCAATAGAAGGCAATTTGCTTTGCTCTTGAGGATCTTCAATCAATGAAGGTTCAAATAGTCTCAAGCTTTTTGCATTAACTATGGAATAGATGTGCATGTAAGCTGGAAAATCAAGGAGAAAAGAATTTTCACCAATTTTCTCAAGTATCCTAAAAGGTCCATACCTAATTGGCTTCAACTTCTTACCTTCACCTTGCATTCTGTATTTGCTGATATACAGCCAGACTTCATCACCAACTTGGAAACTATGCTCAATCCGATGCTTATCATGCCTTGCCTTGTACTTGGCTTGGCTCTTTTCTAGTTGTTCTTGTACTACCTAGTGAATCTCTTGGATTTGTTCAATGAACTTAGTTGCCTTGTCCACATCACTATGTCCATCAACCACTAGGTCTTTGCCAAAAACAAAATCCAAGGGAGTCCTTGGTGTGAAACCAAAACAGGTCTCAAAAGGAGATCTCTATGTAGAAGAATGTTTAGCTCAGTTGTAAGGATGTTGCACATAGCATAGGTATTCATCCCAAATCTTGGGATGCTTGCTACAATAGCCTCTGAACAACTAGATCACTGTCCTGTTGACCACTTTTGTTTGGCCATCTGTTTGTGGATGAAAGGTTGTGCTCTTTTTTAGTCTGGTGTCCATCAATTCCCATAGACTTGACCAAAATTTCCCAACAAATTGGGAATCTTGATTAGATACAATGGAAGCAAGTAATCCAAAATGAACCCATACATGCTGAAAGAACAACATTTCTATTTGTTTAACTGTAATCTATTTGTTACAAGGTATTAAAATACACATTTTGTTGAACCTATCCACAATAACATACAAATAGTCATGACCTTTTCTAGATTTAGGTAGTCCCCTAAAAAAGTCCATGGAAACACTTTCCCATGGATGAGAAGGAATTGGTAGTAGAGTGTACAAGCCTAGTTTTCTATTACTGGGCTTGCTTTTAGCACACATGGTGCACCCTTTTACATATCTAGAAACTGTTTCATGCATTTTTGGCCAATCTAAAATCTTTGCAGCTATGCAACTGTTTTACTTACACCAAAGTGACCGAATATTAGAGAAGTGTGCTTCTCGAATTATCTTTGCTCTTTTGGTTTGAGGAATGCATAACTTTCCAAAATGATACAAGAGTTGGTCCTTAACATGATAATCCAATTCTTCTACTTTCTTTCCATGACTTAAGATTGCATATACATCTTTAAAATCTATATCTTGAGCACATTGTTCAAAGTAGCTTTCATGCAATATTGAATTATGCTTAAGCATAGTGGATGCATTTATGATTGGTCTGGACAACATATCTGTAACTTTATTGTGTATGCCCTTTTTATATTTGATGACAAGATGAAACTATTATAGAAACCCAATCCACCTATAGTGTCTCAATCGTTACAACTTAGTTTGTGAGTGTAAGTATTCAAGTGGTTGATTATCAGTATGTATAACTATCTCTTTACCCATTAGGTAATGTTTCCACTTTTTCACACTCTGTACTAATGTATACAATTCCTTATCATATGTGGGATAATTAGCTACTGCAGAATTAAATGTCTCAGAATGATAACATATGGGTTTACCATGCTGCATCAACACTACTCCCATGGCATAGTCACTAGCATCGGTTTCAATCTCAAATGGTCTTTGAAGATTAGGCAATGCTAGTACTGGTGTTGTACTAATCTTTTCTTTTAAGGTGTCAAAGGAATTCTGCTATTTGCCTCCGCACTAAAACACCTTGTTCAATCCTGCTAAAGCATGTAAGGGAGTTGCAATCAAGGAAAATTTAGATATAGACTTTGTTTAATACTACGCTGCTCCTAGGAAGCTTCTAACTTTAGTAGCAGATTTGGGTTTAGGCAAGTTCACAATGACTGCAACCTTAGAGGGATCTATCTTCAATTCACCACCCCCCTATAATATGACCCAAATAATTCAAATATGTTTTGCCAAATTCATGTTTTGAGAGCTTAACATAAATATTTTCTCTTTTCAAAACATCTAGAGTTTGCTTTACATGCTTCAAGTGTTCTTCCCATGTTTTACTAAATATAAGAATGTCATCTAAATATACAATGACAAAATCATCAATAAAAGGTCTGAGTACATCATTCATTACTCTCATGAAAGTAGTAGGAGCATTAGTTAAGCCAAAAGGCATAACCAACCACTCATACAATCCCTGCTTTGTTTTGAAAGCAATGTTCCATGCATCTTGCTCTGCAACTCTGACCTGATGGTAGCCACTATACAACTCCAACTTGGAAAAGTAAACAACTTCTTTCAGTTGATCCAACAGATCATCTATGCGAGGAACGAGATAACGAATTTTGATCGTTATCTTATTCAGTGCTCGGTAATCAATGCACATTCTCCGTGAGCCATCTTTCTTTCTCACCAAGACAATTTGAGATCCACATGGTAATGTGCTAGGTCTTATGAACCCTTTCTCGATAGAAACCCTTTCTTGAGCAGCTCCTGTACCTACTTCTTGATTTCTGCATTCTCTAAAGCAGACAACCTTTTATACCTGTGGTTGTGATTGTTGTTTCATCCCCTGATTCTGACCCCAAATCCTTCTGAATAGCTACAGTAGTCTTCTTCTTCTTTCCATTGTACTTCTTGGGTTTCAGCTCTGGATGTAGAATCTAGCAATGTTCATCATCATGCCCATCCCTCTTGTAGTGAGTGCACGAAGGTTTGGTCTTTTGTACAACGTTTGCCTTCCTCTCTTTCCATTTCTGCTTTCTCTTTTCCTTGTTCTTGGTTGCAGTGGGTTTTGATGATCCCCCAACTTATGGGTTCACTTTCTTTCCTCTAGCCTCTAGATGTGTAGCCTGAACAGATACCTCATCTATGCTAGTGGGATTAAACATGAGAATCTTATGCTTTAAATAGTTGTGTATACCACCTATATACTTCAGCAAAATTTTAGGTGAGTCTAAAGAAATTCCTAGAATCAAAGCTCTTTTCCTAAATTCTTGGGTGTAACTTTGTACACTTTTCCCTTTCAATTGTCGAAGATTTTTCTAGCTCAATATGGCTTGCTACATATAAGCTAGTGGATAGAACTATTTTTTAATTGCAGAAACAAATTCACTCCACACAGAAAGAATTTTACCATGCTTCTTCATGTCAGCTTGTGTCCTGCCTTCCCACCATACCAAGGTAGTGCCTCCAAGGCATAGGCTGGCCAGCTACATCTTGCTATTGTCTAAATCAATGCTCTACACCTTGCAATACACATAAATCCGTCTAATCCAATTATCTAGCTTCTTTGCATTCAACTCTCCATCATATATTGGAAAATCAAATTTAACATCTAATTTAATCAAAGATGTCTTCTTTTTATTTTTGGGGCTATCAGGAGGTGTGGGAAGCTTTTCTTCTTTCCCTTTGCCTTTAGAATGGTCATGGAGGAGAGATTCTTCTGCTCCTTTATCTTGTTTGGAGTTTCATGAATCTTCCTCTCTACCTTTCTTAAACTCTCTATACATTTCTGCTACCATGGCTCTCATGGTCATGAAACTATCCATGAACTGAGGGTTTGATTCCAAAGCACTTTGTTCAGCCATTTTCCTCTTACGATAACTCTTCCAATTTATGGGTTAGTTTCAACCAACTCTCCTTCTCCTAATTTAAGCTTCGATCTAATTAGCATTCAACAAAAAATATCCAACACAAGCTTGTCTAACCTCAGCAACCTAGGGCTCTGATACCACTTGATCCATAATTGATCTAAGACAAACAATTAAGGTATTACAGATTCATGTGCATGGATGTGCCTATGATATTTTATGCAATGAATCGATAAGATTACGAAATATATACACACTAAAGCAGTTAGAGAAAACATAACAGGAAAACAAGTAAACACAACAAGTTTAATAAGGAGTTCGCCCAATACTCCTGGGCTACGTCTCCCGGTTCAGACTTGAGTGGTGGCCTCCCTATTATGTTTTCCAAAGTAGAGTTTTTACAACAGTCAGCTCAATTTGAGTCTCACACAGTAGATATGAATCAGCAATACTATACTTGGTTCCCCCAAGTCTCTGGAGTACAGAGACTCTACTTACTGAAACTCGAACTCTATTGGTCATAGTAGTATGAGCCCAATATGAGACTCATACATGACAGGAATATACAAAGGAGTTATCTTGAACCTCTGAAGCCTTTTCTAGAGTACACAAACTCTTTGACTCTCTCTAGCTCTGTCTTTCTCGATGTTGCCTTTGCTTCTACCTCTCTGTATCTGTTAGTTCATGGCCTTAAAGCCATCAACTTCCTGATTGTTCGTTTTTACTTCTCAGGTTTTTGGTTTCCCTGTCTCTATCATTCTAAATCCCTCTATTTGGCATAGTCATCATTGAATAACACTTCACAGGGAGGTGGCCACCTATTCTATAACGAATGAGTGTGTCAGGTTGATTGGAAATGTTTGAACAATCATTTTTTCCATGAACTCCAAGAATGCCCGCAAAATATGAATCTCTGCCAATGCATCATCCATATCGGACTTCAAATCTTATATAACTCTACCTATTTACCCCGTCGAATCCGGTCATCCATCAGATCGTGTCTCTGCCATTGATCTGGGGCCTCCAAATCCTACCATCCTCGTTCATATCGGGCAGGTAAGTAACATGACGTTTACCAGTCCGATGTGAGTGGTTTTATGTCTCTTCCGCTAGATGCATGGCAATCGATGTGTGGCATCGGGTGGGACTCGGTTGAAACTGCTTACCGCCTCGAGCCCTTCTGATATCCTTTCGGTTTTGTGGAATCCCGCTCCGTCAAAACTGAATTAATTACTTTTCCGCATTTCATAATATTTTGGGTCTAGGTGCTTGAGGCTTTTCCTTCTCTAAGGGGTTTTCCATGCAATATCAGAAACTACCTTCATTTCTCGAATTAACCTTTGGTTTTTCCAATTTTCACCAGCACGTGTTACCATGGGCCAATGATCTGTGTGGGTGACTGAGGGTCCTCATTGCTCCACGCTAATAAAAAATTGCAACTGTTACGAGGATATCTCTGATAAGCCTGATCTTTATAAGACTCTGAAACTTTGGCATAATTTCAAGAGTTTATGAAAACTTAGGGAGTGTTCTAGGATCTAATTTGGATCACTGCACAAAGGAACTAACCATGGCAAAGAAGCTAGAATTCTACCAATGTATCATCAAGTGTTGTGGTTGCTACAACACCCTCCAGAATTTTAGCCTACATCCAAATTTCAGAGGCTATTTTGAATTTTCATGTTGTCATCACAAATATTAAGATTCATTGCATGTGTTTTCTCTAAGTGTTCTGGTCACATTTGTGAGAATATTAAAGTGTCATCTTCTATCATGTTAAGTGTCTCGCATTGTACACTAGCTAGTTTCGGTGTGTTTAGGGGTTAATTCTTGTGGAAATGAGTTTTTCTCATCATGAGAACATCTATCATGCTCATCTCCAAGGTTTCAAGCATAGTCACACAAGTTTCGTCATGATCATGGCAAAGTGTATCTTTGGTGTCACACTTGGCGCCAACCATCACAAAAGTTCCACATTGAAGAAAGTATGTTATTCATGTATTCTAAGTGTTCCTCGTAGTGTCATAAAGTAATATAAGTGTGTGATCATGTTCAAGTATTTCTTCTGTTAAGTCTCATCCCATTAATCGAACACCTATTCAAAATTGAGAAAACTCCCTAATTGGGCCACTCAGCCTCATCCAACCTTCCTAGATTGTGAATTGCACATTCTTAGTCCTCAAGTAGCAACGTTGTCTCTTGGCACTACATAATGCATAGTCTCTTCCTCCTAGAACTACATATTGTGCAATGTCAATGTTCATGCCCAACCCCTGAGCTCCAAAACTGTGCAATCCTTCCCTTCAACTAGGCCTAAAATGCGCATTATGTAGTCTTAGTCCTCAAGCCTCAGCCTTGAGATCCTCAATTGAAAAATTTTGCAATCATATCACCTTCATGTCCTTCCAATATTGTGCAATCAGAAAACTCAATGCTCAATCCCTCAGCCTGCCTTCTTGAATCCCTCAAATGCGTATTTGTTAAGCCTAGTCAAGCATAAACTACACATTGTATAGTCTCAAGGTTCATTCCTGACCCTTGACTGCCTAAGTTATGCAATTGCACACTTCCTAAGCCTCTCTCTCAGCCTTCTATCTAGTTTCATCTCAGTCAGTGGATTATCATCTTAGACTAGGGTTTTATCTGACTGATGTCACCTTGTCATGTGTGAATTGTAGTTGCATGTACTCTATCATGCTATAACAAGATGATTAATAAGGATATGGAAAATAAGACCATGCTTGAAGATAACTTAGTAGCTGCAAGGACAATAGGACCAATCAAATGAAGCAAAGGGACATTATATTGTGACAACAACATGAGATCAAGATAACACTTAAGACTCCTCATCTCTAAGCCATATGGAGGTGGAAAATAGGACCATGTTCTATCTTTCAAGAGGAAACAAAGAAAGAAACAACAAAGGATGGCTTGACATTGCCATGTAATCATGAATTGAATGTCCTCAGTGTCATCATGTCATCTCATGAGTCATCATGTTCCACATCAATTTGTGGATTATGTAAATTCATAATGGAAAATGTATTTTCAACTGGAAGTCCAAGAGTCATGTGCAAAATATGAAGAGTCACGTAGAATTCGAAAAGTCAGAGGAAGTCAAATAATCATGAGGGTAGTCCAAGAGTCACAATAGAAGTAAAGTGTCACCCCATTTGTTATATATACACCCTCATTGTACAAGAAAAATACTTTTCACCTTGGATCCTCCTACCAGTCATTGGAGAGGAAGGTAGTTGTTTTCAAGGAGTGAGTGACTGCTCTAATGCTCCACTATTGGGGCTAGTGGTGGTCATTGTCTTGATGTATTTTGGAACTTTTCCTTAATTCAGAATCTCCTTGAAACAACATGCTTTCATGCATATGTTGTGAATATTGTAAGACTATTATTTGAATGTTTGTGATGTATGTTGTTTTCATCTGTACTAAGGGAATTGAATTATTTTAGTGGCTTCGGTACTTATCTTTTTTAAGGTGTGGTGTATTTTCTTTAACAATCGATGCTATGTTGTGAACTATTTTGTTGGTTGATCAATAATTCATTCATATGTATATGCTCGTGTGCCTTTTCTATATTAGTATTATTACTCATCTTTAAAGGGCCCAATTTTCTCTTACCTTTCAGTAGAAGGACCTTCATACTCTCCACAACTGAAAATATCACAAGCCATACTCACTTGTTGATCCAAAAAGACTTGTGTATTACTCTCTTTTGTTGAACTTTGTAGCCAAGGAAAATCTACAAGGATACATGGCATTTAGGTCGATAATCCAGATGGGGCTTCTACTATAAATGGTGTTAGGACTAATTGGCTCTTCATATGTGGGAGAACCCCTTGGTTGATGGATTTATAGGATTGTCAACATAGTGATATATGATTTTGCAGCTCCCAAAGGCAAGAACAACAATTTGTGCTAGATCATGACATAAGTTAGCTTATGCTTGAAAGGGAGTTTACTTGTCTTTAAAAGTTACACAACTACTTTTGTCAAGGATCATTTAAGACATGAAAGAAGCATTGCATGGATGATTATTAAACTATAAAATCAAGAGGAAAATGGGACGATGGTGAAAGATTGGTTCTTATAGTCAAAAGGTAGCCTCCAAAATGAAAGCATAGGAAAAATTTTGGAGGGGGTGTAGTAGCTACAGCAATTGGTGACACACTCGTAGAACCCTAGTTTCTCTGTATGGGTATAAATCTTCATATTGAGTCTATCTCTTCGTTAAGTATTATTTTTCCGTTGATCATCATATTTTTTCTCTTAGCCCGACTTAAAGATATAGTTTCCTTCATTCTCCTCATCAATGACACACTAACAAAAGAATGTAAAATATTGGTTCTTTGAATTAGGAATAACGAGTATATAGATATGCAAGTGAAAAATATGTCAGAGTCTTAGTTTTCATATATAGTGTTGCTTCATTGCTAGCAAGCCTATAATATACCTCAACAGAGTCACTTCTGTAACAAAAGAATTTCTTCGTTGCCAAAACGATTGGTTAGTACCTTAGCAATGTTATTTTCTTCAACTATCTACATAGGAAGCCTTTCTCTTCTTTCACCCTTTATTTATTTTATTTACAGAATTGTGCTTAGGCACTTATTATTTTACTGGGGTCGAAGAAGGATCCCAACTCATTGAGAGTAGAAGAGGTTGTTCCTTTAGAGAAGGATATATAGACATATTTGAAATAACAATTCATTCACTTATGTTTCATCTCCTTCCTCTATTTGACTTATTTAACAAGTTAAAACCAATGAAACTTAAAAGACAATTGAAGAAGAGGATCTTGTTTATATATTCAAGAACCATAGATACACTAAGGTTTTCTTTGAGAAAAAATGTATTGGTTGTCCAAGCATCATAGAAAAATATGCAATTCCCATGCAAAGAAGGGAAGAGTTAGTTAACCAAGCATTAATAGTTTTACAATGCCCTATCTAACATTTCCATGCTTATTTAGAACCAAAGCATGACTTTCATACCAGGTGATGAGCCCCAGTATTGCAGCAAGAATGTTGCAACTCCTAGAGCTACTAAATTTACTTTATCAACCCAGGGTTTTGATACAAACTTGGAGCTTACAATGCTATATACTCAATAGATTCATCATTCTACTCATGTCACTCTCAACTGGGTCGCTTCACCATTAGGCTTCTAGACCATTCCTCTACTGAACTAAAAGGAGTCTGACCACTGAAAGTAGAATGTTGGTTTGAGGGGGCCTCACCCAGGTTCAGCATTAGTTAGCCAAACAAATCCTTACACCACTGGCCCTTTCAGCATCAACTTGTAGAGCACAGACTAAAGTCTCACTCGAAGCAGTATGGGGTGATGCTGGAACCATGTTTCTACACCCTTGAAATGATATGATGTCGGTTATTTCCAACTATTCCTACCTTCGCACAGGTTGCTTCGTGCTCTATTCTACCCATCAGTACCTTCGCTAAGTGTTACAATCGGCTTTCACACAACCCTAACTAGGGGCTGAAGTCCATTCGCACTGCTAGGGCAACGAACTGCGATATTCCCTCAACTAGGGTAAGTATCTTACTTATCTTATTATGAAATCTTAGTTAGCTTCATGTAAAAAAATGTTATTACTTGCGTTCACTTAACCAATATAGTTATACATATTCGCCCATCATACAAACATTAGAAGTGAAATTCATACCCAATATAACATATGCATAAATAGGAAATAAAGATGCGGAAATGATAGAAAACTTCTCTTTATTAATACTTCCAGATGATTACAAACTCGACTCGACCCACACACTCAGCTGCAGGGGTCTGCGGACTCAGCTGCGGACTACTAGGACTCTGTGCACTCAGTTGCAGAGCCTCTACCTATGCCACGACCCAAAACTTAGACTTACACTTCAGGAAATGAAAGCTGCCAACCTGTAAATGCTATGAAATGACACAAATCATCTAGCTATGAAATGACACAAATCAATTGCAGAAATGAAACTATGATAATCTTGCACTTGATCACCTATCTATGAGGGTTTCTTGAAAATAGAAGACTACTCTACCATTTCATAATTCAAACATGCATGCATTAACTATATCATTCAGACATACAGAGTAGATAAAGTTCTAATTGCTATATTTATAAATATATGATTTTGCATGAAGGAAAGGAGTGAAAGGACTAATCTAGGTGGCACTTCTAGTCATGGAGTCCAAGCTGAGGGGCTAAAATACTACTAAACTAGGATACGTTGTAATTAGGGTCAAAATAGGGTCAAAACATGTTGCTATAGGTTTTCTATAGGATGTCCCAAACTACTACAATTTACCCTGAACTGCTACAGGAAGTTGGCTGAGAGGTTTTTGAGGGAAATAATGTTGATATAAAGTGTTGGTAGGTTGTATGAAAATGGTGAAAGTGCGGGGTAGGTGATCATCACCCTCAGCGAAACCCAACATTCCAAGAAGGTTAGATTCGACTAAGACAACTTGCTCACGGTGACCGAAGGACAAAGGTTTAGAATATGGGTTGGCATATGTCTACAGTAGGTGGAGAATACTTAGATGTAGTTTGTTGGAGGAGTCCCTTCCTACAGATCAACAAACCTACAATTACACCTATTTCTCTTTTCATTTACAACTCATTACATGTCAATGTGGAAAAGATTAATTGAATTTGGAAAATCTAATCTAATTATTGCTAAGAACTGGATCTATGACAGGATTTACTTCAAAGCTACAAAAATATTAAAATAAACATAACAAGTATGATTTCTTCCAAAAAACCATAAGCAACTAAGACTAAAACTTAATCTATGCAATGGTAAAAAAAAAAATCAAACTTTGTTTTTGGGCTGTGAGAGTGGGGTCCTCTAATCATGATCCCATGAGGGATATGAGATAGGGGTCACTATCACAATTTTTTTGATATATTTTACTCTATTTCACTGCAACAACTAACTTATCGTTTAAGCTAATGGAAGCATGAATAAAGAAACAACTTAATCAATCTTTTAAGCTAAAAGACACATGAATAAACTGCAGTAACTAACCAACATTCTAGCCTAAGAATATAGATACAAGAGAGGAACTTATACTGCTAGGGTTGTGCCCTAAACCAAGAGCTTCAACCCCTTGAGTTAGCTCAATGCTGGATCAAAACAAAATTTCTCATTATCATAAAAAGTATCAAAGACATCATAACATGATAGTAAAGTATGTGTTGCAACTAAAATGGCCACTTGTTTATCAAAAATTTGAATCCTAGTGAGTCCCCTATCTTGCTTATTTATACAAAAATGGAGCTACCAACAACTCCATAGAAAATAGAGATACTTGGCTCTCTAACTTGAGTATAGGTGGGTCTAACTCTTCCTTCACTTGCACTGGCTCGACTACCAATGAACTCGACATGCTTAGCTGCTAGTGAACCCGAGCTAATGAGATAGAGTGGGAGATCTTTGACTAATTGGAGGAGTTAAGGAGGGATACCACTTCCTATAATATCTCTTTCTTGTCTACTCTGAGTTATTTCACCCTAATCAACTCAAACTTGCTCCAATTCCTGCATTTAACACACATTAGGACACATGACATAGTAACACATCTCTACTCCTCACATTAAGCATAATATAATAAAATATGTGGATAAATGTGAGAAAATACAGTTTAGTAAGCTGGAGAATGGCATTCTGACCCATATAGTTTACCTAATTATGAACCTCATCATCACCCCCATACTCAAAACTATTACTCATGCTCCCCTTCTTCTTCCTTTTTTTCTTCCTCCACCTCTTCTTCTTTATGTGGTTCCTCCTCAATTTTCTCTGCCTTTTTCTTTCCTCCTTCTAGTTCTCCCTCTTCCTCTTCACCTCATTCCTCTTCCTCTCCATCCTCTTCTTTGGCACTTGAGGCTAGGTTCTCACCAAGTGCAAGGACTTGCATCTCAAGGAAGCCTTCTCTATCCATATCTCTAAATGTCGATGAGAGGACAAGAACTCTTGACTTACTCAAAGAATCCTCCACTATTAGCTTGATGAGACCATGGTGTGATAATTGTTGTTTCTTTCCCTCTTTAACCTTCTGGCTCATTTCCATGATGGAATGTAGGAGAAAATAAGGCACATTGAGTCTTTGGGATATGGGCAATCTCACTTGAAATCACAGTTCATTAAGCAGTCTAAATTGGTAGCCATCGACTACACTTAGTCTTCCTTCAGAAGAAATGAACTTAAGGATGTGATAGGCTACGTCATCCCAAGGATAGGAATGACTCTCCCTTATAACCCCATTTTTGTTTTCAGTTGTTTTCTCATCATTTGTGAAGAAATTATTCTTAGCAAGGGAACTACTAGACTTGTCTCTTTTCTCCACTGGACCCCTAGGGGGGGTTTTCACCCTGTTAATTAGCTCACCAATGATGGTAATGGATAATCCCCTCACTACAATGGTAGAACTTCATTTTTTTAAGCTTTTAGGGCCGTGGAAAACTCATACATGATCTCATCATCATATCATTTTGGCAGCTCAAAGAAACCTAACCAATGATGTCTACTAAAGGTGTCTACTATAGGGGATGAAGGTGAATTCTCCTTGTATCTGTAGGCTCCCTCCTATTGAATCACCCTCCCATATTCTTCTATTTTTTTAACTAGGTGTAGGAGGTTTTTTCTGGGATAGATTCAGTATGAATTCAAAGCAACTGAGAGGTGGAACTCTAGTTTATGACTATAATTACTAAGACTCTTTATAACCAAAAAACTCTTTACTTTTATAGTGCCAAAACTCTTCTTAATTCGAAGGATATCTGTAATTCCTAAGGGAGTTCAAAGTGCACTAGTATGAAAATCATGGAGAGAGAGAGAGAGAGAGAGAGAGAGAGAGAGAGAGAGAGAGTTCTTACTCCTTACTATAATTCCTAGCATACTGACAATTCAGGACCAAATCGACCTTAGGCCCCATTCTTGCACCCTTGCAGGTTTCATGTAGAAATTCATGTGCTGGGAAGTAGTGTAAGGTTTGCAGGATGATGGTAGAGGTTGATGGGTGAGGATCATGTAGAAATTTTGAATAATAAACACATTTTCAACAGAAATTATGTTGATTATACACTATTTAGGAATACATGCACAATACATAAGCTCCTCTACATTGATCAACAATTTAGCAGCATCAAAAACAATGAAACATCAATAGCATGCACACATTAACACAGTATGTATCCCGAGGAAAGCTTACAGCTGAAAACCCCACGCTATTTGTATATTAATGATTGAGAACATGTAACATTACATAGTACAATACTCCTTACAAGTATCCATCACTATCTCCACCTGTTACACACAAACCAGCTCAGACCTGAACAAGTCACAAGTTTAAATATTCTCCACTGCTTTGCCTACCTCTATTGCACAAACCTGCTGAGAATCACTCACACTGGAAATCACGTGAGCACAGGCTATTTCACTGGGCATATACTAGGCAATTCTCATGGGCATACTTAATACATTGCTTGTGCAAGACCTCATGCACAACTATGGTCACAACTAATAGCAATCTCAACCTCTAACACCTGTCTCCACTGAACTGTACATGCATTGAGTTAACTAATGTATTCTTCAGTTGTATTGTGAGTTAATAATTAGTGAATTAATTTAATCAATTAATTCACATCACTCATCACTAGACTATTTGCAGTTAGACTAATTACAACTAGTTTAACAAAGTCAAATTGAACACAACTCCATCAACTCCACATCCAACTCCACAAAACTCACATGCATGAGTTCTAACTGATGTCCTGCATGCAATAGCTCAACTGACTCATAAGAAAAGCGTATTTCCTTCTGACAGCTGCATGTGCCACATTTGTAGCTCAAACTGAAGTGCTCAAAGAGGATAAGATAATGTTTATAGTCTAAATATTATTATGAGACAATAATATTTGAATTTTCTATTTTTAACTAGCAGTCTAAAAATAGACTCTGATCACTCCTACTTTGATCCAAAAATAGAAGTCCATCTATTTTTCCCAACATGACCAATCATCCATAAACAGCATCCTGCAACTCATAGATATGATCCATATGTCTAAAAATAGACTTTGCGCCATAATTTGCCTGCGGGCCCACTTATTGAAGGCGACTCCTTTCCACTGAGCTCCATCATCTTGTTGCATTCTCAACACTCCCTCTCAACAAGATATGGATTATCAGCAACCCCTATCCTACCTCGACGGTATTTGAATTTTCTCCTGGTGAGCGCCTTCGTCAAGATATCAACATCCTGATCCTCCATTAGAATGTATGAAAGTAACATGATTCTCCGTTGCACACAATCTCTGATATGATGGTACCTGATGTCAATATGCTTAGATCTATCATGAAATACAGGATTAGCTGAGAGTTTAATGCAACTTTGGTTATCACAGTAAATTATAGTAGGATCCAAGTGAGAATCGAACAAACTGACCAGGATCTTCCTCATCCATATAGCCTCGCATGCAGCCAAACTTGCTGCCATATACTTGGCCTCTACTGAACTGAGTGCCACAGATCTCTGCTTCATGCTGGACCAAGAAACTATTGTCGACCTGATACTAAAGACCCCTCCTGATGTGCTCTTTCTGTCCGTTGGGGTCCCTGCCCAATCTGCATCCATGAAGCCACATAGCTTCACCTCATCCCCCTGTCTGTACCACAATCCATATCCCGATGTGCCTCTCCAAATAATGCAATACATGCTTGCCTGCCTTCCAGAAGAGCTTGGTTGGCTTAACCATAGCTTGTGAAAGCTGGTTAACAGCACATCATATATCGGGTCGTGTACTGACTAGATACATAAGCAACCCCACCAACTGTCGATAAACAGTGGCATCCACTTCTTCTACCGAAGTGGAATCCTCCTTCCTCCAACCACCAGGAAGAGGAGTATCAATAGGCTTGCAGCCATGCATGTTGAACTTCTTTAGTATCTCATGAGCATACTTACCCTAAGAAATAAATAGTCCATCATTGCGCTGCCAAATTTCCAATCCCAGGAAATAATGAAGGAGGCCCAAGTCCTTCATTTCAAACTCCTTAGCAAGATCATCCTTGCATGAACGTATAAATAGCTCATCACCCGTTAGAATCAAATCATCTACATACAGTACAATGATAAGCAACTTACCCTCCACCACAATCTGGTATAGGTTAGGATCTGCCTCACTCTTGGAGAATCCAAGTCCAGTGAAATAACTGCCTATCTGTGTGTACCAAGCATGTGGTGCTTGTTTCAACCCATAAAAATCTCTCTTGAGCCTGCACACATGCGACTCGCTACTGAAGATCTCAAAACCTTCGGGCTACTCAATGTACACCTCCTCCGGAATGACTCCCTTGAGGAATGCAGTCTTCACATCCATCTGATGAATGTGCCACCCCATCTGTGCTGAGAGAGCAAGAATCGTCCGTATGAAAGAATATCTTGCGACAAATCTTGCCTTGTACTTCTCCACACTCCCGTCAGCTCCCTGCTTAACTTTGTAGATCCATCTCGAACCCACCACTAATTTCCCTTCCGGTCTAGGAACAATCTCCCATGCATTGTTTCTGACAATCGAATGATACTCTTCCACCATGCCATCTACCCATGCGGGATCCTCCATAGCTTCCTCGAAAGAGGATGGCTTAGTCACAACACATTTGCTCATAAGAGCCATGTATCCAGTGTACCGATCAGGTGACTATCTCTGCCTACGTTGGGTTGTAGGTGGTCCTACAAATTTCTCGGCATCTTGAGCTAGTCACTCAGCTTCTGTGAAGCGCTTTCGCCCTCTGATGGTTGGCGCTGCATGAGTGGTCTCTTCTACTCCATGAACCTCGTTGTGTGGCTGATCCACATCCTAAGCTCATCCTTAGGAACTAATAGCTCCTCATCTGCATGCAAGTGTGGCTCCCTCTCAAGCAAATAGTTCATGGCTTTCTCTTCCTGAATTTTTATATCCCATCGCACAACAGTCTTACCACTATCTGGAAAATACACACGATAGTTGTGGGGCATATCATTGTACCCCAGAAATATCCCAACTTCTGCGATCGGCTCCAACTTCTTCCTGGCATCCTTCATCACATGCATGTAAACGTTAGCACCAAAATCCTCAAATGAGAAAGATCAGGCTTCTTACTAGAATAAGCCTCCTCGGGTGTACTCATGCCAAGTATCTTGTGAGGACAACGGTTCTACACATAAACTATTGTATTGCATGCTTCCGCCCACAAGTGAACGGGTAGGCCCTGATCATGCAACATCGCTCGTGCAACACCCACGATCATTCTGTTCTTCCGCTCAGCAACCCCATTCTGTTGTGGGTTATGGGGAGCTATGAGCTCTCTTCGAATCCCTTCTACTTCACAAAAATCCTTGAACTCCCTAGAGATGTATTCACCGCCATTATCACTCCTCAGAGCCTTCACCTTCTTCCCCGACTCCTTCTCGACCAGTGCTTTGAACTCACAAAACTTTGAGTATGTCTCACTCTTCTTTTGCATGAAGAAGACCCAGCACTTACGAGAGAAATCATCAACAAAAATCACATAATACCTGTGTTTTGTTGTCGAAGCTACTGAGAAAGGTCCACACACGTCTGTGTGAATTCTCTCAAGGATTGTTGTGGCGTGACTATCCTTCTCGTGGAAGGTGGCTTTCACAAACTTTCCCAAAGTACATCCCTTGCACTGATCTGACTGCGCAAGAGTGCCTTTAGGAAGCCATGTAGTGATCTGCTGAAGTATCTTCAAGGCTCCATGGTGAAGGTGACCTAATCTCCTATGCCACAACTCGCCATCATCCCGGCTCACCAATCCTTCTGCCTTGCATGCCATTGCTACGTATCCATCTACATGCAATTGATAAAGGTTCCTCACTCGAACCCCTATCTTCCAGGTTTCTCCAGTTGTCTTACTGCGCAGGAAAGAATTTCCCTCGCTGAAAACAACATCATATCCCTTATCTTCTAACATCGCTACAGAGATAAGATTCTTCTTCAATCCTGGAACATGCATCACTTCCTTCAATATGAAGGTTTTACCAGACTCCCTCTCAAAGGAAATGGTACTGATACCGGTCGCACTAAATCTACCATCATCGCCCATCTCGATGTGCACTCTAAGATCTTTTTCCTCCAGATCAGAAAACAAATCTCGATCTCCTGTCCTATGAAAAGACACACCACTATTCAAGAACCACACCGATCCCATCACACTTGAAACCAAGCATGCGATCAATGAAAAACCAAGCTCAAACTGCGAGGCTAGAGCCTCTCCTACTGTAGATCTAGCAGCTTGCTTGTTCTTCTTCTTTTGCGGACAATTAGTGGCATAGTGTCCGTGCTGGTGATAGTGAAAACACTTCACCTTGGACATATCCTACCTCTTGCCTTTCGCACCAGACTGAGAAGATTTCTTTCTCTTCCCCTTATTTTCCTTGGCAGCCAAAGCACAATTTTCTTCATCAGTTCCCTTTGATGAGGATCCGTCCCTGGTACTCTGCCTCATCTCCTCCTGCACAAGATCTGACCAAAGTCTCTCCCATCCTGGCAGTTTCTCCCGACCATTGACAGAGTCCTGATAGGAATTCCAACTCTTCGGAAGCCCAAGTAGAGCCAAGCTCACCAAGTCCTCATTATCAACAGTTACCCCCACACTTCCCAGCTCATCTCTGCACTAAATGAACTTTGAGAGATACTTAGGCATACTGTCACCCTTCTCACATTTGATGTTTCTGAGTTTATCTCTAAGCGCCAGCTTCCTTTGATCGCTCTTACTTTGGAATAGATCTATCAAATCTTTCCACATAAAGTATGGAGAAGTATTACCATGCAGGCTGGACACAATGTGATCCTTCAAGCCCTCTAATAGAATCCTTCGACACTTTGCTGTCTTCTTTTGCCAAGCCTCAGCTGCGGTAGCATCAGTAGGCTTTGGGACCTCAGCCTCTATGAACTCCTTCAGCCCGTTATCATCCAACACCACCTCCATCCTGTCCTTCCTTGCAATATATTTCGAGTTTCCCTTAAGAGCATACTCCAATCGCCATCCATTTAAAGACATTGCAATGTTGACACCAAGAAAACGCTGCTGCAAATTCGAATTCCACCAGCTCCAAACTCAACCGCCTCTGATCTAAGATTCGTGAGAACAAAGTATTTCTCATAGAGAGATTGGCTGTATGGGATTTTACCGGATATCTCACCTTCCAAAGGAAGGATGAATCCAGAGGCTACCTGGCCTGATTACAGACTCTGCCTGAAGAAATAGAATGTAAACACTTCCTGAATAGTAGATCTGATGATCAACAACTCTGATACCATGTAGAAATTTTGAATAATAAACACATATTCAACATAAATTATCCCAATTATACACTATTGTGGAATACATGCACAATACATAAGCTCCTCTACATTGATCAACAATTTAGCAGCATCAAAAACAATGAAACATCAATAGCATGCACACATTAACATAGTATGTATCTCGGGGAAAGCTTACAGCTGAAAACCCCACACTATCCATATATTAATGATTGAGAACATGTAACATTACATAGTACAATACTCCTCACAAGTATCCAGCACTATCTCCACCTGTTACACACAAACCAGCTCAGACCTGAACAAGTCACAAGTTCAAATCTTCTCCACTGCTTTGCCTGCCTCTATTGCACAAACCTGCTGAGAATCACTCACACTGGAAATCACGTGAGCACAGGCTATTTCACTGGGCATATATTGGGCAATTCTCATGGGCATACTCAATACATTGCTTGTGCAAGACCTCATGCACAACTATAGTCACAACTGATAGCAATCTCAACCTCTAACATCTGTCTCCACTGAACTGTACATGCACTGAGTTAATTGATGTATTCTTCAGTTGTATTATGAGTTAATAATTAGTGAATTAATTTAATCAATTAATTCACATCGCTCATCACTAGTCTATTTGCAGATAGACTAATTACAACTAGTTTAACAAAGTCAAACTGAACACAACTCCATCAACTCCACATCCAACTCCACATCCAACTCCACAGAACTCACATGCATGAGTTCTAACTGATGTCATGCATGCAATAGCTCAACTAACTCATAAGAAAATCATATTTCCTTCTGACAGCTACATGTGCCACATCTGTAGCTCAAACTGAAGTGCTCCAAGAGGATAATATAAAGTTTATAGTGTAAATATTATTACGAGACAATAATATTTGACCTTTCTATTTTTAACTAGCAGTCTAAAAATATACTCTGATCACTCCTGCTGTGATCCAAAAATAGAAGTCCATCTATTTTTCCCAACATGACCAATCATCCATAAACAACATCCTGCAACTCATAGACATGATCCATATGTCTAAAAATAGACTTTGCGCCATAATTTGCCTGCGGGCCCACTTAGTGAAGGCGACTCCTTTCCACGAAGCTCCATCATCTTGTCACATTCTCAATAGATCAGGATGGTGAATATGGATGACAT
Organism: Pinus tabuliformis; assembly: GCA_031772625.1. Taxonomy (NCBI): domain Eukaryota; kingdom Viridiplantae; phylum Streptophyta; class Pinopsida; order Pinales; family Pinaceae; genus Pinus; species Pinus tabuliformis. The sequence continues at coordinate 776,277,906 of CM062812.1, read as the reverse complement.
GTCCCTCGTGTTTTTTTATTTTTGAAATTTTTATCTCTTGTGTGACTGAGACATAACTTAGGGTTGCAATGGGGAGATGGTGATTTTTTTTTAATGAGGGATATATGGATGATGGGTTAGTGGATGGATCAAGTAAAGAGGCCTTGACCAACCTAGGAAAGGCCATGCATGATATTTTTCTATCAGATTCATTCCCGTATAGAATTGTAGGACATCATGTTACATGACATTCCACAACAAACCAGAGAGTGCCTAAAAATCAGTTTTTAAGCCCTGATGATGGATGAGAGTCGTAGGGATTTAGTAGAAATGGACTGTATGGAGTGGATGGATGTAGAAATGAAATGTAATTTAAGCATGTTTCCCCTATAGATTTTAATTTTCCACTACCTTCAAAACATGCAAAATCACAAAATTTATTAATAGACAGGTTGTAGTCGCCTGTCATGGTATTCTCTTTTTTCCATTTTGTTTTGTTTATTTCTTCTTTTTTTTTTAGGTATACATAGGATGCGTCAAAAGAGTTTTTCAACCTACCTATTTGCTCTGGGCACCTCAAGGGAGGTTTTCACATAGGGATATTTTAATTTTCATTCTTGGGTTGCCTCAAGAAGGGTTTTGTTTTTTTTTTTTGCTAAAGCAAGAGTAGGACCTTCTATTTCATTAATGATATACATAAATTACATCAATCCACAAGGAGTTGTGGGTCAAGGGAGGGACCTGAAAACCCAACCGAAAACAGGCAAAACACCCAACTTCTAAATTCAAAAAAGCTATACAAGGCTAAACAAAAAGGAAACCGAGCGGAACCAAAACTATGAACCAAACCCAAGTCAAAAGTGAGAGTCCCAACAATTCATTGGAATGTTGAGAACAAGCACACTTCCCACCAACCAAGCTACCTGACCCTTTGATATTCACCATTGGTCCACTATACCCAATCCAATGGCAGAGGACTATTTCGCAACGGTAAGAAGTGTGACCCTTACCATCCTGACCACCAACTAGCTCGATCATTCCTAGCCGTTGATCCATTGCAGATGATCCAACGGCCGGCGATCATATCACATTTACCAATGTCACGAAACATTAGTGTGTGATGAGGGCAGTTTTCAAACCGACCCCACTGCCATGTGTTGCACTCTGTATGTGATCGCTTCAAAATTGGAAAATTGTTTTCTGCCCGTGATCGCAGGAAAACCGTCCCCCACCCAGTATTCTGAACCCAGACGGAAAGCTCATGGTATTGCGACCACCAAGATTGCTTTCCGATGTGTTTTTTCTTCTGGAACTGAGATAAGAAGAGACTCCCCCCAAATTGCCCAACTAAACAGATTGTCTAAATCACTTGGGATCTGTATCCAAGGCTCTCCTTCGAAACACGATTCTATCTTCTTTTGCCTGCTCATGAAAAATCATTTTTATCCTGCTCAGAGGCAGTTCTTGCCAAATCAGTACAATCCTATTCGTTGTGTTGATAACACCTTGATTGGCTAGAAGATCCACCATTTTATTCGCCGACCTTCGAACATGTTTAAAACTGACTATACGAAGGCTCTGGAGGTGAATCTAAATCCATTGAAAGCCCTGGATCAGCCTCCAGTTCTTTGAAACTTTTTTTGGCTTGGTTCCCCAACTGATCCTTTTCACCGAGTTGATGATAAGCTCAAAACCAGCCTCAACTATCACATTTTGTCGATTTTCCTATTTCAGGAGATCTAAACATTGTTCCATAGCCATCAATTCTGCCATGTTATTGGTGGCTTTTCCTAAATGACTGTGGAAGATGCAAAGGACACTTCCTTTCTCATCCCTTAACACACCTCCATAACCAGCGGTGCCCAGGTTGCCTTTTGAAGCCCCATCAATGTTGAATTTCAAAAAGCCCTTGGGGGAGTTTGCCAGAAATTTTCTCAGACACCATGGAGATTACTTTCCTTTCCAGTCCCTGAGGAGAAAGATCCTGCATACCTAAATCACAGAGAATTCTCAAATCAAGAGCAGAGGGAGGGTTCTTAGGAAGATTTCTCACAATGGTGCCAACAGTTTCTCTGAGTTGTTTTAAGATCAACTTAAAAATGTGTTGGGATGGCCTCTTTTCATTCTTTAAGATTCTGTTGTTTCTTTCTTTCCAAACATTCCAAATGATGAAACTTGGGAAGATGGCCCATGTTGAGCCAAGAACTTCATTATCTGAAAAGTTTCTTCTCCAATTTTTTAGGGTGTTGATGATATTCCTTTTGTCTTTGTCAGTCTGGCAGAAAATGGTGGCAAAATAATCCCACAAACTAGAGGTGAAAATGAAATTGTTGAGAAGGTGCTCCATAGTTTCCTCTTGAGCTTCATAGAGATGACATCTGGAAGGCCCCAACATACCCCTCTTCCTAATCTTATCCCAAGTTAGAAATTTCTTGTGTTGAACTAGCCACATGAATAGTTAGATTTTCATCCAGCCTTGGTGTCTCCATAGTTCAACCCAAATCTTGTCCAGAGCTTGTGTGTTCAAGTCAAGGAGAATGAGTTTTGGTTGATTGAGATTAAAGGCCCCCTCATTGTTGTAGCCCCATCTTAGCTAATCTTGCCCCTCTAACTTTAGAATCTTCCTTTGGTCTAACATTTTTTGTAGAGTCTCTACTTTAGCTTTTAGGGGGTTGTCCTCCCTAAAATCCAAGTTTCCCCGGGTTCTCCATTTTCCATTACTGTTGGCTTGATCCCAAAAGTCTTTTACTTTAGATAACCCTTTGGTTTCTATTTCATCCTTGAGATCCCTCCAGTCATCTTTGAACAATATGGGTTCTTGTTGCCATCTATCCTCCCAGAATAGGGCTAGATTTCCATCTCTGATTTCCCAGAAGCTGTTTCCTTGGACTAAGTCCCTGTTATCCCAAGCCTTATTCCAAAGGTATGAGCCCTTTCTATGTCCTGACATTCTTATGAGATCGTTGTTTAGCCAAGTGCTGGCATATTTTTCTTTCCAGATCATTGCCCACTGAGCCTCTAGGTCTTTAACCCATCGCCACCATAATTTAGCTCCTAAAACCCTGCTTAGAATTTCAGGATCATCCAATCCAAGCCCATCGTAGATTTTAGGTTTGCAGTTTTTTTCCCATCCTACCAAGGCCCATTTCTTTTGTTCTTCTCCCTTTACCCAAAGAAAATCTCTTTGAATGGTTTTGAGTTGCTGCAAGACTCCTTTTGGTGCTGGAAGAGCAGATAGCATGAAGACTGGGATTGATTGTAGGACCGCCTTGGTTAACACTAACCTACCAGCCAAATTTAAAGATCTGGTAGTCCATTTCCTAATTTTATCTTGCACTTTGTTAATCACTGGCTCCCAGATGCTCTTGTGTAAAGGCTTGGCTATTAGAGGAACTCCCAAATATTTTGAAGGGAGGGACTCCCTTTGAAAGCCCAAAATTCTAGAAATATTTCTCTGAATAGCAATGTGAGTATTAAAGAAAAAAATCTTAGATTTGGAGAGATTAACTTCCATACCTGAAGCCATAGCAAAGTCTCTCAGGATTTTCCTATAAGCTAGAGCTTCTTTGACCATGGGGATACCCTGCAGCATGGTATCATCAACAAATTGTTGATGAGTTAAGGCCTAGCCATCTTCAGAAAGTTGGATACCCTTGACCTCACCAACTAATTTAGCTTGCTTGATCACTCGACCCAGTCCTTCCATCATGAGTATGAAGAGAAAGGGAGAGAGTGGATCTCCCTGCCTGAGGCCTCTTGAAGGATTAAAAGTCTCCAAGGGAGAACGATTGACAAGGATAGAAAAAATCGGAGAAGTAACTAGGGCCATTATGCATCTGATCCAGTTATGATCAAACCCAAAAGCTGTGAAAACATTTCTAATATAGTTCAAATTTAGCTTATCATAAGCTTTTGCTATATACAATTGCATGATCATTCCTTATTTCCTATTGATTTTCAATGAGTGCACCACCTCATGAGCTTGAATGATGATATCAAGGATTTATCTTCCTTCCACATATCCAGACTGTTCAACCAACACTAGGGTGGGAAGAAGAGGTTTGAGTCTATTGGCCATAACTTTGGATATAATCTTGTAGACCACATTGCATAAGGCAACAGGTCTAAACCTGTCAGGAGTTTGAGCCACATCCTATTTAGGGATGAGGGATATAAAGGTGGTATTAAGAGCCTTCAATATAGTTTTGTCCCTCCTGGAGTCTTCCACTACATCCACAATGTCCTGCTTCACTGTGTTCCAGCAAGCTTCAAAGAAATCCACATTAAATCCATCGAGCTTGGTGCCTTACCATTTTTCATTTCTTTTAGCACCTCACTGACCTCCTCTTCTGATACTAGTCTATTGAGGTTGAAGTTGTCCTCTTTGGAAACTAGCTTAGCTATATGTCTTGAAATAGTCCTGATGTATTGATCTCTGTCTGAGTCAGTTTCTTGTGCAATAGCCCAAAAGTGCTGAACCAATACTGCTTCTATTTCTTCATGAGAGTTGAGCAGGTTACATTCCTCGTCCTTAATCGAAGAAATCATGTTGTGAGCTTTGGCCGCCATAGCGGATCTGTGGAAGAATTTAGCATTACGTTCTCCTTCTTTTAGCCATTAAATTCTGGATTTTTGCCACCAGAAAATTTCCTCTTGTTTACATAAGTTCTCCCATTCTTGATGATATAGAGCTGCTTGATCATTTCTATCTTTATCAAAACCCTCCATCATAAGTGTTTGGTTGAGCTCCTGCATTTTTCCCTCAACCATTTTTTTTGCTTCAAAAATGTTGCCAAATTCCTTCTTGTTCGACTCCTTGAGCCAAAGTTTGATATGTTTGAGTCTTTTTTGAAGAAGGAACATTATTGTGCCCTGAATATTCAGATCTTCTGCCCACCAGATGGCAATGTTGTTGCAAAAATTTGGGTGGGAGAGCCAGATGTTTTCAAATCTGAAAGGTCAATTCCTAGGAGTACTAATGCCTTGAATTTCTAGTTGCATCGGCCAGTGATCAGAGCCTCCAAAGTGGAGAACTCTTGCAGCTATGTCCTTATCCTTGATGATAAGATCTTTTGAGATTATGAATCTATCTAATTTGGATGCCACCTGCGACACTCCTCCTCTTTTATTGTTCCAAGTATAGGTAGCATTGTTCATTATAATATCCACTGGCTTCATATTGTCTATGAAGGATTGAAATGCACAGGAGTCCTTGTTCAGAATTCTGGTACCCCCTTTCTTCTCCGACAACAATTTGATCATGTTGGAATCACCCCCTAAGATCCAAGGGATTCTTGCATGTCTTTCCCTAATATCCTGCGGGATTCTAGAAGCTCGAGTTTACCATCCAATCTTTGGGGTCCATACACATTCGTGACCAGGTAAATTTCTTTATCTCCCACTGGTTGAATGACCACTGATAGATAGTTTCTAGATGCCTCTGCATCTATGATGTCAATTTTTTGGGGGTTCCAAAGCGTGAGAATTCCTCCTGCTGTATTCTCTGCTTTGACTTCTAGAAACTCAAATTTAATGAGCCATTTGTTGTGAATCTCTTTTATTCTTTGCATGGAAAATTTTGTTTCCTGGATGAAGATCACATCTGGAGCTATTTGTTTCATCCTATTACTAATTAATCTTTGTTTTATTCTTCTTCCTAGACCTCTTATATTCCAATAAGTGAAATTCATTATTAAAGATTTGTAAAAGAGTAACTAGATAGGTCTTTCATCTTACCTGAGTCTATCATTAGCTTTCCACATTCCATCAATAGTTCGTTTTTCTTTTTATGGCCTCATTTCTTTCCTATGATTCTGGGTGCTAATCGTGGTGTGGTTTTCATAGCTTTCACCCCTTCGCTACCCTATCTTTCATTCTTCCTTTTCTTTTCCAGCCCTTTGGTTTGCGTTTTCCATAAGAATAGTTTTTGAACACTATGGAACTCTTCTAGTGGTAATGAATCCACTCCCTCCCTGGTTCCTTGTTTCAATAATCCTTCTAGATCTAGATTCTCTTTTTCAAGAATCTCCTGCAGTCTGTTGTCCTCCATTTACATCTCACTCTGGGTCATTTCCTGGTCCATCTCCAGTTCTGTGTCACTCATCATTTCTCCTTTCTGTTTATTGTTGTTTTGGGTTTTCTCATCATTTTCTTCATTCCCCTCCTCCACTGGACTATCTCCCTTGACCTGATTTGCTTCCATTATCACATCCTCCTCTTCTAGGGCTTGAAACCTGTTTTGACTGGCTCGTTGCTTTTCTAATTGAAATTGCTTCGATCAACTTTTGCTTCCCTTTCCTTTCTAGACCACCTTTTGAAAGCTTTCAAAATCTTTCATGGTGTTTTGTTTGCCCTTTTTTTCCATTTTACTGAGAGGGAAATCTCTGAATAGGTGCCCATGCTCATGGAATTTACAACATCTGAATGGGATATGCTCATAATCCACTGTTTGCACCCATTCTTCATCAAACACTTCCAAGATTACCTCATCCAGCAAAGCTCCAGAAAGATCCATTTCCACACATATTCTTGCAAAGGATGCGTATTTTCCCCTTCTGGTAGCCTCAGAGGCTTTCACAAAACACCCTAGCTTATTTCCTATGGCAGATAAGGATTCCAATTGCTAGTAATCCAAAGGTAGAGAGTAGAGTCTGACCCAAACTGGTACCGAGGTAAATTTTTCTCGTTCTGGGACAAAATTCATAACCCATGGTCGCATGTACAGGTCTGCTACTGCATAAAAGTAGGGCCCTCCTTCAAACACTCTATCCTTATCCTCAATATTTGCAAAAACAATAGTAAAGAATCCCTTTGACCCCAGATGTAGTTCTATGCTTCCTTTTGGTTTCCAGTGGTATTTAATCCATGTTTGTAAAGATTATTCCATGGGCCATAAGCCCATGAACTTACAAATGATTGCATAAGTCTACATATGGTCCCTATGCGGCTACAGAGCAGGATCACTCAAAACTAATCTAGCATGATTGTAGTTGTGGGCTTCCATGGTCCCTTTTGTGCTTTGTCTTTTGTTCCCTGTTCCTTGTCTACTTCCTTGCTTTCTGTGGTGTTATTATTCTCCATTGATTTAGAGCCATCCTGCTTCTCTTCCTTTTTTCTTTGTCTTACATCTGAAGGACCTCTATTTTCTTCTATCGGTTTTTTACCTCTGCTGGTCACTGCCTATTTGTAGGAGGGAGTGGAGCTCCCTCCTTTGCATCCCTCCATGGAGAACAATTCTGCAAACCTGTAACCCTAGCTTGAAAATCACCTCTGTCCCCCGTCCATAAATTCCCAACCAACGCGAGGAAATTTATTATTGTCTTAACAAAGAATCAATTCGCCTCAAGGAGGTTTTCATCTAGGCCTCTTATTGTTTTTTTTTGCTTTTTTCTTTTTTTTTTACAAATAAAAATAGTATTTAAGAATCTTGTGACTTGGAAATTAGGACCCTTCAAATAAAATTCACCTCCTTGCTAATGGTGCTAATGAAGTCTTCCATGAACAGAGGGTTTTTGTAAGCCTTTAATCTGTATCCATTGACAAGCAAGTGGATACCTTCCTCATCAATGGTCTGAATTTTAATAGCTCCTTTTTCATGGCAGTTCTCTATAAGGTATGTGCCCAACCACCTTGTCATCAATTTTCCTTTGAAGTCCTTGAACGTAGATTCATATAGAAGAGCCCAATCCCCTTCTTGAAAAAACTTGTCCTTGATGTTATTGTCATGCCAAAAAATTCTTTGTACTTGGATAAATTCATTGTGTAGGAGGGCCTGCATTCTGAATTCATCCAGATCATTTAGCTGGAGCATGTTAGGTAAACTTGACTCAGGATAGAGTCAAATTTGACCAAGTTAAATAGTGATGGTTTTGGGGCACATGGTATTGTGCACCCATAGTATTCTTCCCGTGGTATTATATGTAATGGAGCTTATAAAAGGCTGGAAGGACTTCATTGTAATGCAAGACCTGGAGGTGAGTGGTGAAGGCTCACTTGGTCAGATTGGCCAGGGTTTTGGCCAATGCTAATAAGATCTTATTAGGTTGGGTTTTTCCTCGAATTTGGGGTTTTCCTAATAAGCATTTGTGTTTATGTGTTTATGGTTGTTGCTGGCTATTTTATATGTATTCCTCTTAGTATTTATTTATGTCATGCAGTAAATTTCTTAACAACTGGTATCAAAGACAGATATTGGCTTCAAAGGGATTCTTTGAATCTAGGGGTTTATAGTGCCTGATGAAATCAATGCAGCCTTTTTTTTTATAGATCTGGGTCTAGAAAATAATGGTGGAGCAATCGTACGTAGAAGAACCTCGAGGAGAATGTGTGGAAGATAGTGCCGTAACTACTAGGGATCATAGTGCATTTGCGATTTTTACCGGTTTGGAACATGCTGACGAATTGTTTGGGATTCATGTGGCTATTTAAAGAAGGTCAACAGAAGAAAATTGTTCATGCAGTTACGAAAATTGTTCGTTTTCTGCTACGTGAGACCACCGGTGCTAGAATCTACAAGGTTCTAGTCGGGCTCGCAGTTGGAGCGGTTTGATAGAAGTTTTTGAGCAAATCAAATTGAGAGAGGATGGATCAGAATCACAGTATCAATAAACAAAAAAAAATTAATGAAGTCAAAATTATTGCATGTAAATGGGCATACTACTGTACCCCTTGGTGATCACTGGTAATGTCTGGGTTAGACCTAGGTGAGAGGGGGGATGTCAGGTTAACAAGGCCCTAGGGAAAAACTCTGAGCGGGGTAAGAAATAGAGTGAGCGAGATTGTCTCACTTAGCAGGTTTGGCTGGAGTTAGTCAAGGAACCCCAAGTCAAGTTTAAGGGGTGAATTGTTAGGTAAACTTGACTCAGGATAGAGTCAAAGTTGACCAGGTTATATAGTGATGGTTTTGGGGCACATGGTATTGTGCACCCACAGTATTCTACCCATGGTATTATGTGTAATGGAGCTTATAAAAGGATGGAAGGACTTCATTGTAATGCAAGACTTGGAGGTGAGCGGTGAAGGCTCACTTGGTCAGATTGGCCAGGGTTTTGGCCAATGCTAATAAGATCTTATTAGGTTGGGTTTTTCCCCAGATTTGGGGTTTTCCCGGATATACATAGGATGGAAGGACTTCATTGTAATGCAAGACCTGGAGGTGAGCAGTGAAGGTTCACTTGGTTGGATTTGCCAGGGTCTTGGCCAATGCTAATGAGATCTTATTAGGTTGGGTTTTCCCTCGGATTTGGGGTTTTCCCAGAAAAACTTTTGTGTTTATGTGTTTATGGTTGTTGCTGGTTATTTTGATATTTATTCCTCTCAGTAATTATTTATGTTATGCAGTAAATTGCTTAACAACTGGTATCAGAGCTAGATATTGGCTTCAAAGGGATTCTTTGATGCTAGGGGTTTATAGTGCCTAATGAGATCAATGTAGCCTTTCTTTTACAGATCTGGGTCTGAAAATAATGGTGGAACAATATTACGCAAAGGAACCTCAAGGAGAATGTGCGGAAGATAGTGCCAGCCAGGGATTGCGGTGCATTTGCGATATTTAATCTACGAGGGCTCATAGTTCGAGCGGTTTGATAGACGTTTTTGAGCACATCAAATTGAGAGAGGATGGATCAAAATCACAGTAGCAATAAACAAAAAGAATGGTTAATGAAGTCAAAATTATTGCATGTAAATGGGCATACTACTGTAAGACCTGGTAAGGCATGTGTACCCCTCGGTGATCATCGGTAAAGTCTGGGTTAGACCTAGGTGATAGGGGGGATGTCAGATTAACAATACCCCGGGTAAAACCTTTGAGGGGGGTAAGAGCTAGAGTAAGCGAGATTGTCTCACTTACAATGTTTAGCTGGAGTTAGTCAAGGAACCCCAAGTCAAGTTTAAGGGGGGAATTGTTAGGTAAACTTGACTCAGGATAGAGTTAATGTTGGCTAGGTTAAACAATGATGGTTTTGGGGCACATGGTATTGTGCACCCATAGTATTCTACCAGTGGTATTATATGTAATGGAGCTTATAAAAAGTTGGAAGGACTTCATTGTAATGCAAGACTTGGAGGTGAGCGGTGAAGGTTCACTTTGTCGGATTGGCCAAGGTTTTGGCCAATGCTAATGAGATCCTATTAGGTTGGGTTTTCCCCCAGATTTGGGGTTTTCCCAGAAAAATTTTGTGTTTATGTGTTTATGGTTGTTGCTAGTTATTTTGATATTTATTCCTCTCAGTAATTATTTATGTTATGTAGTAAAATGCTTAACAGAGCAGCCTCTCCTACCATGCCTTTATAACATCTAAATCCAGTTGTGATTCCATCCTAAAGGTATTTTATTGAAACATAATATAGAGCAGAGCCTTCTTTCCATGGAACAAGTCATAAGGAGTGAAACCAATAGTTGTCTTCCAAGTTGTATTATAGGCCCAAGTGGCCTCCACTAATATGTTTACCCAATCCTTTCTATTTATGCTCACAACCTTGGTGAGGATTCCTTCTAATGCTCTATTGGTGACCTCTACTTGTCCATTGGCATAAGGATGATGGACAATAGATTTTCTGTTCTTTATCCCATGCTCCCTTAAGAAATTTTCAATCAGATGTGATGTGAATTGAGCTCCTTGATCAGTGAATAGATCTCTAGGGTACCCAAATTTGTAAAACACATTTTCCCCCAATAACTTAACTACTTTCTCCTTTGTTTCTACCTTGACATCCTTGGTTTGAGCCCACTTCATCAAATAATCAGTGCACACAATTATGTGAATTTTTTCCCCTGATGGTGGATCAGTTAGCCCAATGAAATCCTTGCCCAACTTGTTAAATGGCTCTAAATCCACTTGATGTTACAAGGGAATTTCATTCTAAGGAGTAGGTTTCCCTATCCTTCGATATTGATCACATTGACTTGCGTACCTTCTAGCATCTTTGTGAAGAGTGGGCTACTAGTACCTAGCTTGTAGAACCTTGAAAGTTGTCATCTTAGCAACAAAGTGACCTCCACAAGGCCCATCATGGCAGGCTGAGTGGATGTCAAAGACTTCCTCTTCCGTAACACATCTCCTCAAAATTTGAATTGGTCCCAGTTTGAAGAGATTTCCCCGAATCCAAGTGAAAGGGGCACTCTTCCTCACAATTATGCGCTTCTCCCTCGGTGATAGGTTTGGAGGGAATTCTGAAACAACTAGGTAGTTTCCTATGTCAGAAAACCATGGAGAGAGAAATCAAATAGAAAATAGGTGTTCATATGGCAGCTGGTCATCAACCATCCCTTATTCACCCGTAAGCAAAACAAGTCGAGACAAAAAATCTACAACTAAATTTTCTTTACATGGCTTATCAATCATAGTTAAATAAAACTGTTGTAATAGAAGAAACCATCTAATAATTATAAAATTCACATCATGCTTTCTCACTAAGTGCTTGATAGCATCCTAGTCAGTACGCACAAATTTTTGATAACCTATGATGTATTGTCTAAATTTTGTTCAAGGAATGGACAACAAGAAGGAGTTCCTTCTCAATCACAGTGTAATTCAATTCGGCCTTAGATAGATTTCTGCTAGTTAAGTAAATGAGGTAAGGAAACATGTCATCTATCTATCCTAGAGTTGCTCCTACAAACTTATCAGATGCATCAGAATGGATGTAGAAAGGAAGAACCCAATTTGGGCCTCTAAGTATGGGTGCAATAGTCAATTTGTCTTTCAAGATTTCCAGGGCCTCCTGGCAGCTATTTGACCAGAAAAATTTAGAGTCCTTGGATATCAATCCAAACATTGGTGAGGATTCTTTGACGAATTCTTCGATAAACCTCCTATAATATCTGGCTAAGCCCAAGAAACTCCTAACATCCCTCTTCCTTTGAGGAGTAGGGACCCTTTTTATGACGGAGATTTTATTTAGGTCCACTTGTATTCCCTCCTTATATATTGAATGCTCTAGGACAATCCCTACATTCATCGAGAATTCATACTTCTCAGCACTAAGTGAGAGGTTCATTTCAATGCAATTCCTTAGGACCTTTCGCAAGTTGGATAGAGACTCCAAGAAGTCACACAAAAAGGGAGTGAAATCGTCCATGTAGATCTCTATAGAGTCATGAATGAGCTCAACAATGATGATCAGAACTGCCCTTTGAAAGGTGGCAGGGACATTGCATAATCCAATAGGAAGGACCCTATAAGAAAAGGTACCCCAAGGGCAGGTGAATGTAGTTTTATCTTGGTCATTTGGGCTGATCTGGATCTCATTCTAACCACTAAATCTATCTAGAAAAGAGAAGAATTTATTTCCTGCAAGAACATCAAAGACTTGATCAATGAAAGGTAAAGGGAAATGGTAATTTTTGATGGATTTGTTCAACTTTCTATAATCCGCAAAGATCCTCCAAATTACATTCTTCTTTGGTACTAATACTAGAAGGGAGACCCGCTCAATATCTGAGATGGGGTAAATGAGCCATGCATCCAACAATGTTTGCAATTTTTCCTTCACTATATTTTTGAGGGTTGGGTTCATTCTCCTTTGAGGTTGGTGCACCGATTTTCATCCTTCCTTAATGTATATGTGTTGGGTACACACTAAACAATGCACTCCCTTGATTTCTTTATAGCTCCAATCAAAGGAATTTAAGTGTTCTCTCAACATGTTACATAACTTCACTTCTTGGTTGGCTGAGAGAGAGGGGTTGATCTTGAAAGTCTTAGATGGGAAAAATTCTACCATTTTGACATGTGTAGGACTTCGCTCCACTAGTTATAACTCAATCCAAGAATTACCCTTGGATTCCTTCACAATACCATCAAGGGGTCTGTTGTTTGGGGGATAGTTCTAGAGGATTTTGTCAATGAGGTAATATTCATTAGGTTACCCCCCTCCTATGATAGCATCTAGGGTACAAATTTGACGGTATGTAGTGTGATACACCTCATCTTCATCCTCCTCTTCCAAACATAGGGGCAAGTCATACTCAAGGGATGGTTGGCCATGAGGGTAAAATACCAATTGTTTGGACAAATGCCCATTCTCAATGGTCATGTTGCTAGATCTACAACTTATGTAAGCATCAATTGTGGCTAGCCATGGTCTTCCAAGGATGACAGGGTAGCCATTGAATTTTGTCTTGGGATGGAGAACTAGGAAGTCAGCAGGATACTCCCAGGAATTAATAGATACCATTACATCCTCAAGAATCCCCCCATGAGCCACTGTGGATCTATCTACAAGTTGCAGCATTGTTGTGGTGTTTCTCAAAGATCCTTGGAGGTTTAGTTTGGGAATTTTTTCCTTAGTAATCACATTGATGGAATCCCCAAGATCAATCAATGTGTGAGGGAAAATTATGCCATCAATGTGTACGTCTACCACATGACTTCCAATATCTAGATACTTTTGGCAAATAACTCTCCCTAACATCATATTAGACAATTGACCAATGGCATTGATTATAGCAGTGTCTTTATTTCTCCTCCCAAGATGTTTGAATCATTTCTCTTTTATAAGTTTATTAGAGATGGGAACATCCGTGATAGCATGGAGTGGGATTTTCACACACAAATTTTTCAATTCTCCTAGAAGTTCATTCTCTTCTGAGGTGTGCTGGTTAGGTTGGATAAATTTTTTAGGAAAAGGAGGTGGATTAGCTTCAGGAACACTCTATTCCTTTTCCTCTTCAAGCTCCTCGGGTGGAGATGGAGGTTGGTTATTTGGTAGCACTCTTCTAGACCTGAGGTTAATTTCTTGAATCTCCACAACATAGACATGGTAATATGTCTCTCCACTATAGACCTATTGTGATTGCTTGTTGTTCGGGCTTAGATTTCATTGAGTAGGCATCTGAGGTTTCTTTGTTGGAGGAGGATGAATGAGTTGCGGATGAGACAAAGGTGGAGGCAGTAAAGTAGGAGGTTGGTTGAACTGAGGCCTCCAAGCTTGTGATGGGTATTCCACTAAGGATGTGGAGAAGCATATTGCTGAAGTGGTTGATTGGCAGGTTGGGGAGGATACTGAGGTGCATAAGACCAAGGAGAATGTGTGAACCATGAAGGGTGAGTAGGAGAACACCAATGAGGTACGGATGAATTCTTATTGGGATGGTACTAGGAATAGGATTCACCCTGCATGCCCTGCTAGTATGGCATAGGTCCTTGAGGCGTCGTTTGATTGATATATAATGGAGTTGTTCAACCCCACTTTCATGCCCATGGTAGAAAATTTTCAATCCAGGAAAAGAGGGACAATTATATGTGGAATGGTTCTCCTCAAAGACCAAGCATACCTCTATATTCAATGGACATTCATTTCTGGGGTGCCCCCTAGTGCATTTAGGGAAAAATATAGCTAAGGCCCTCTTTTCTTCCTCTTGTTTCCGCTTGATCTACATGGTGTCCATTTGCAAAGCAAAGGTGTGTAACATTTCACATTTAAATTCCTCCAACATGTTTCCAATTTCACTCTTGGTAGATGTGGTGGAGGAAGAGGAACTGGCCAAAGATTGACTAGCCCTACCCTTCTTTCTAGTAGCCCTAGAATGGTTTTTGAATAAAGTCTTGATATCATCATAGGGTAGATGATAAATGTGTCCTCTAGACAATAAGTTTAGGGTTTCCAATATGTCCTCCCTGATTACTATATGATGGACTAACTTGAATTATTCAAGATCAAGGGTGCATCTGGCCCTTTTGTAACTGAGTTGGAACCTTTCCTCATAATCTTCCAGGGATTCACCAGGACCAAGGGTCATTCCAAATATTTCCTCTTTGGTGTCCTTGGACCTACAATAGTCCATGTACTTGTTGTTAAAGTATTGTTGCATTTGAGTCCAGGTAGTGATCTTATCCCTAGGTAGATCCATGAACCAGTGCAAGGCTTCATCCTTGGCGATGGATGGAAACAAATTAAATGTCTAGTCAACAGAGGTATAATCATAAGTTTGCAGATGGAAAAAAAATCAAACAAGAAGGTATTCGGGTCCTCTTAGCTTAAGCCATGGAAATGAGGAAGGGCATAGGGACTTATATTTTCATCCTAAAATCTCCATTAGTCTCAATAATCAGAAAAGCACCCTCATTTCTATTTTCAGCCTCATTTTTGTTTTTAGCCATGGTGTAAGTGTGTGGAATGGTCTCTTCTTCCTCTTCCCCAATTGGCTCTTCAAATATCTCAGGTTGATCACCTAAGGGGTTTTCTAACTCCCCTATAGTCAGAGAGGGATTCTAACACTCACTAAAGAAGAGGGAAGGTTGATTGTTTGATGGTGCGGGGGTATTTGGGAAGAATTTCCCTAAAGTGTCTCTACTCCTATGAGGTATGAAAGAAATATATATATATTTATGAGTTTTTTTTTAAAAACCAAATGCAAGATAGAAAGGAAAGCAAGAGTAACATTTATATTGTAAATGAAAAATAGAAAGAAAAAGCAAAAATTATATCTACCTGGGAACCTCCTCGATAATGAAACAAAAAAGTGATGAGCCCATGTTGCAGCAAGGATGATGCAACTCCTAGAGCTACCAACTTTACTTTATCAACCCAGGGTTTCATACAAACTTGGAGGTGACAGTGTTATATACATAGCATATGGATCATTGTAGTCATGTCACTCTCAACTGGGTTCCTTGACTATTAGGGTTCCATACCATTCCTATATTGAACTAAAAGGAGTATGACTACTGAAAGCAGAATGTAAAGGCATGGTTATAGTGCAGAGGGAGTAAATTCTTGTCAATTCAGGAAATGAAAGCTACCAACTTGTAAATGCTATGAAATGTCACAAATATTCTAGCTATGAAATGACACAAATCGCTTGCAGAAAGGAAACTATGCTAATATTGCACTTGACAACCTATGTATCAAAGTTTCTTGGAAACAAAATAATACTCTACCATTTCATAATTCAAACATGCACGTGTTAACTATCTCATTCACACTTGCATAATAGATAAAGTTCTGATTTCTACATTTAGAAATATCTAATTTAGCAGGAAGGAAAGGAGTTAAGGGACTGGTCTAGGTGGCACTTTTGGTCATGGAATCCAATATGAGGGGTTAAACTACTCATAAAATAGGCTAGGCTACCATTCGAGGTCAAAACAGGGTCAAAACAGGCTGCTACAGGTTTGCTACAGGATGTTTTGAACTGCTACACAATACCCTGAACTGTGACAGGAAGTTATATGAGAGGTTTTGGATGGAAAGAATGGTTAGATAAAGTGTTGGAAGCATGTATGATAGTGTTGAAAGTGTGGAGAAGGTGATTATTACCCTTGGCTAATGCTAACATTCCACGAACGCCACATTTGACTAAGACAACTTGCTCATAATGACTAAAAGACATAGGTTCAGAATATATGTTGGCATTCATCCACAAAAGGTGAAGAAGGCCTAGGTGGAGTTAGCTCGAGGAGTCCATTCCTGTATATCAACAACCCTACAATTACACATGTTTCTCTTTTCATTTACAACTCATTACATGTCAATGTGAAAAAGACGAATTGAATTTGGAAACTTTGGTCTAACTATTGCTAGGAACTGGATCTATGATAGTAACTACAGCTAAGCTACAACAATCCTAAAAAGCAGCATAACAATTGTGAATTTTTCCAAGAAATAATAAACAACTAAGGCTGAAACTTAATCTAGGCAATGGATGAAAAAAGGTGAAACTCTATCTTTAGGCTATGAGAGTGGGATCCTCTAATCATGATCCCATGAGATGAGATAGGGGTCACTGTCACAATATTTTTGATGTATTTTACTCTATTTCATGACAACAACCAATTTATCTTTTAAGCTAATGGAAGCATGAATAAACCAACAACTTAGTCAATATTTCAGGCTAAAAGAGACATGAATAAATTGCAACAACTAATCAAAATTCTAGCCTAAGAATATAGATACAAGAGAGGAACTTCTGGTGCTATGGTTGGGCCATAACCCAAGAGGTTCAACCCCCTCAGTCAACTCAGTGGTGGATCTAAACATAATTTCTCATTATCATAAAAAGTGTCAAATACATCATAACATGACAGTAAAAAATGTGTTGCAGCTAAAATGGCCTCCTCAGATAACAAAACTTGGAATCCTAATGAGTCACATAGCTTTCTTATTTATACAAAAATGGAGCTACCAACATATCCCTAGAAAATAGTGATACTTGGCTCCCTAACTCGAGCACGGGTGGGTCTAACTCTTCCTTCACTTGCACTGGTTCGGCTACCAATGAACTTGGCATGCTTGGCTACTAGTGAACTCACGCTGATGAGATGGAGTGGGATATCTTCGACAGATTGGAGGAGTTAAGGAGGGATACCACCTCCTAGAATCTCTCTTTCTTGTCTACTTTGAGTTCTTACACCCCAATCAACTCAAACTTGCTCAAATTCTTGCATTTAACACACAATACGACACATGAAATAGTAACACATCTTAACTCCTCACGTTATGCATAATATAACAAAATCTGTGAATAAATGTGAGAAAAGACAATTTAATAAGCTGGAGAATGGCATTGTGACCCATATAGTTTACCTATTGATGAGTCTCATCACAAGGCTTATTTCGAAAAATCTAAAATAAAAGTGTGAGATGAAAGACAAAACAAAAACAACATCAACACAAAGCTAAACTCAATTGAACCTACTCTTAGTTTAATAGAGGATAGGTCGAGCTTACGTGAAGTGAAATTTCCAATGTGACTAACGAAGATTTTTCTGACCTATATCAACAAGGGAATAAGAAACAAGAAAGATCATCAAGAAAAGTAAAAGACAACTAAAACAAATCTTAACTTGCTCGAAAATACAAAGGAAAAAAACATGGGCAGAGAAGTATGATAGGAAGGCATAGAGTAACATTATATTGTAGTGTCATAATTTTTGTAAACATTGTGATAGACTCTCATAACAAAGAATCCATTCTGATTTTCAAACTTGGAAAGAAAGAAGAAAGATAAAAAATTATTCTTAGCAAAGGGCTTTCCATGGATGATTCCTCCAACCATTCAGCAATGTGATCATGAAAAATAGGTGAAGGATCTTGGGATTGAAAAATAAGTTCATTTTCAACATTTGCAATCAATTCATGGATTTTCCACATGAAAGAGTATCAACCTGATCATGCTTGGAACACCAATCAAAATCACGATTTCGTATCATAATCATCAACATAGGCTCAAGTGTCTCAACATTTTGACATGGTTTTAAGGTATCTGAAGATAAATCTTCAAAAACTAGTGACTTGGAATAATTGATAGTTGAATACATAGAATCATTACTGAATGATTCAACGAATAT
Source organism: Pinus tabuliformis (assembly GCA_031772625.1). Classification (NCBI taxonomy): domain Eukaryota; kingdom Viridiplantae; phylum Streptophyta; class Pinopsida; order Pinales; family Pinaceae; genus Pinus; species Pinus tabuliformis. The sequence continues at coordinate 776,259,634 of CM062812.1, read as the reverse complement.
CTTAAGAAAACCATGATCAGAGTTTGATTTTCATTCAAGAGAACGGGGTGCTCATGACCTAATGAATCATAGGGAGGGATTGACTCAAAATGTGAAATAACATCCTCAACTTCTTCATATTCTCAAGATGAGGAACGAGATATATTGTGAAGAGTGAATTCTTCCTTATCTTCTTTTAATATGAAATCTACATTCCAACATTCCTTACTGCAATCAAAATCATCCATGGATGTGAGAGGTGTGATAGATTCATTGAACATGTCAGGATAGTCGGTGAAAGATTAGGGACAAAATGATAGTTTGATATAAAGAAAATATTTAACAACAAATTCTTATTCATAATCGTAATCCCAAATATAGGCATTATGAAGGATATATTTAGTTTCTTGATATCCATTCACTCCAATTTGGACTTGAACCTCTTGAGAATCAAAACAAACTTCTATAATAGGTTGATGTGACAAATCAAGATGAGGAAGATCAGAGGAAATGACTGATGGAGGAGGGTAGGAGGTGGATCGAGAACAAACAATGTCATTGATTAAATGAGATTCAAAGTTACAACTTGAGTTTAAATCTTGAATATGAGGGGAAGGAGAAGATGGTGTGAGATCAATAAACTGATGTCTGAATTCTCTATCCTTGACTTGGGTGCATAGAGCTGCTTCATTTGAAGAATCAGAAGAAGATGAAGAGTCATATGAAAAAGAGGTTTTGTATTTTGGAAATTTTAGAGCTCGATGACCGAGAACTATTATGATACTTCAAAGGGATTCAAGTTTATGTGCATTCAAAGAAATATGAACAACATACTCAAAATTTGCTTTCATGAAAATCCAATCTATGTCGTCCTCTAAAAGCCCATAAGAAAAGTGAATAAAGTGATAATGAAAATCTTCAATGGATTCATCATATTTCTTTCTTTGATGAACAGTCTTCTTAAAAACTCATTCATATCATACCTATCAAAAGCTTGGTGAAGCTCCTTGACAATCTATTAGAAGGAATGAATAGAGGTAGTCAATAATGTGTAACACCATTGTTTAACACATCCTTCGAATGTGAGAATGAGCAACCTACAAGCAACATCCTCAAAATTAATTTCATAATATTCACAAAAATCAAGAAAGAGGAGGCCCTATGCTTAAGAAAGGTTGTTTCACCATCGCCATAAACTTTCAGATTTGGCAAGTTATGAATTATCTCTACCAGCAGTTTCACACTTGTAACTTTTGAAAATCATGTCGAGGTTATTCTATGGGATGAAGCAATTTATGATGAAAAGGTGAAAATAGACTTCACGGTGTTAGTTTTTCATATGGCCCTCCTTCTAGTGCCAAAATCTTATTGATGGTGCTAGAAAATGACAATTGGCATAGCGGGCTTCCCCAATGTAAAGTCCCAATTAGACCCCACACCATTTGGAGTAGGAGCCTCAACTGGAATAAGGCCGGTTACCAAATTGGTGGTCTCAAAGATATGCCATGGATGTGATCAGTGCATAAGATGATATATTAATGGTTTGGATGGTAGAAAGTGTATGAAGCTTGTGAGATATCAGATGTAATGTATGAAAGGCTCCATCACCTCAAGGAGAAATAAGCGAGCCCCTTAAAATGATGTAATGGCACTATCTTAGAACATACACACAATATACACAAAAGGATTGCTAGTTAACCTACAAAATAGTTCAGAATATAAAAATGACCATGATAACATAAATAATTGGAATTCATAAAATATACATACTGAATCAAATGAATTAGCTCATTAGAATTAGCATAAATGAAACAAAATACATCACAAATATATAACTAAAAATATTACTACATCCATGAGATATGCATGAAGGAGTGCCAATTCTAAGAGCTTCTTGTTATAAAGTGAAAGTTCCAAGCATATAATTAAATTGGTAAGACACTAGCCCCAATAGTGAAACATGAAGTCAACACTTGCTTCTCCAAAGAATGATATTACTCCTATTTTATCCTATAGAAACCAAGGCTCTCAATCTTCGGTTTCATGCCCTTTGCTTGAGCTATGAGGGATTATTTATAAGAAATGATATGAGCCTTCATATATTTTTGTGACCTTTGAGCTTTTCTCATGACTCTTGGAATTATTTTGTGTTTATTCTAACTAATGAATTTTCATATTCCACATCTGACTCTTGAAATTCCACTTACATATTTATCATCAAATTCAACAAGGAAAAATCTCATATGGGACAAAAATGGGTAGAGCCTAATAAGACAAGCCTAATAAGATAAAATAGATACGTTAAGCCTGGGTTTGATGAAATTCTAGCTTGACAACTTCAACTTGTATTTTTGTGGTTACATACTGATGCCAAGCTTTGTACTGTGTGATTGTCTCCTCAAACTTTGTAGGAAGGTTAGGCTAAAAACAAACTCTAGTTTCCATTGTATATGGGTAGATGGTTTTAGAACCAGTTCTTACTTCATTCTACGATAAGAACATAATCATATTGATATGTGCAAGACCACCTATATACTTATGCATGTTTTTTCTATTAAGCTCCAAGTCTTGTTTGGTAGTAATATTCTTTAGCTGGTCCAAGTATTCCTCAACCTCCTGCGTAAAAACGTTTCTTCTTTTAATCTATGAAAATTGACCTACTGAGGGGATATTGTGTTCTTGAACCAAGAAATCCAAACTATTATACAAGCGTGCATAATTAGCTATAATGTTGGCCATGAAGGTGTCTATTTTCTTGTTGCCTTGTATGAGCATTCTAACCTTAGCCATTTCCAACTCTTCTTATTTCCTTGTCTTCAAACCAATTTTGTTGGTGCACTCCTCTACCTTGTTCCCCTCTCATGGATTGTGGTAATGGACGCATGAATGACTTTCAAGTCTTTAACATTTTCCTACGATTTCTTTTACATATCATGTAAGGGAAATATTGATTTATGCAAGGTGATCATCTCCTCATAAAGATTCCTCATTGTGTATCCCAATGTGTGGATCTCACCATATACCACTGCTTGAAGATCTTTCAAGAAACAATATGTGCATGATATCCTCTGGTTCTTCGATTGGAGTTGTTCTATTTGCTTCTTTGCAACTTAGAGATTATTTTACTTTGGATTTCTTTCTCACATAAGGAAATCCATATCTTCTTTTGAATCTCCTGCAAAGGCTATGTTAGTTGTCGAAATGTTCTAAGGATTCCTTGGAGTGTCAATGATGCTCAATATTTATGTGTGGATGAAATCATTATGTGCCAAATAATCAGGAAAATATTTCTTCATTTCTTGTAGAATTATGCTATGGAACTCATTAAAGGTTAGGCTAGAAATATCCATGTCACATATTCATTTAGAGGAGATATTTCTTCTTCATCACCTGGGGATTGCACATATGTAGGGAGAGGTGAAGGTTGGATGACAATACGTTATGTATTAGGAATTAGGTGAACATCTTGATTCTTCTCCCTTTTTCTATCTCCATGCCCTGGGATAATATTTTCTCCCCAATCTCTTGAACAATCTCATGGTCCTACTCTTTTCTGTTGTCTTCTTCTTCAAGTTGTTTATGCTTTTCCTCTTATGTATGCTTCATTGTAGCTTCTTATCCTTCCTTTATTTTTAGTTCTTCTTACACCTAAATTTCCTCTTGTTCCTTCCTTTCTTATTCTTACTTCCTCTTCCATTCCTCCTATTTCCTTTCTATTTCTCACAACTTCATATTCTTTTTTGCTGCCATAACCACTTTTAGAATAGTTGGATTTGCCTTGAATATGTGGCTTTTCACCTCTACTAGGTTTTGGGAAAGCTTACTCTTGTACATAATACTAACTAGTTTGTGTTCTTAAGATTTTGGGCTTGGATATTCCACAATATTCATTTTTATGTTGTCTATGTTTCAAGTCTAGAACAAGACTCATCCTCAGGACTGAATCTACAAAGAAGAGAAAGGGTATTATAAATATGAAATGGAGTGTTGTCAAAGTAGAGAGTCGACCAACTTAAGGTTAATAATTACTTATTTTATAGAATTTTTATTATTGTTCTAGACTCGAAATGTAGACAACATAAAAATGAATACTGTGGAATATCTGAGCCTGAAATCTCAAAAACCACACCACAGAAATCTGCAAATAATTAGTGTGTGTTCTTTTAGCTTCTTTACGTCTTAGGTAACACTTTGTTCTAGAAATGTGTTGGAAGGACCTGCCTAGTTTCCTCGTGCATGTGGCCAAGAGGCATTATAGTAATTCTTCATATTTTCTTCCTCCAACCAAGCATAGGTCCCATATGGACAGAAAATGTGTAACTTGGCACAATGTTTCTTTCAAAGTCATATGGGATCGTACGGATGAAAATATATTTTCTTGAGATTGACGCTTTCCAATTCTATGACTTTAGCTTATGTGGCATTCAAGTTCTTAATATAATACGATCCCACCTACAAGGGAAGTGTAGGCCAAGGTTCCCTCTTCTTCCTCTGCAGTTAGACCTATGAAAAGATGGTAAGAAACCTCTTGCATGACTGCCTTTTTTGTGGCATATATTGGCAAGAGACATCTAGGGAGGCAAACCAATCCACAACTTCTGATACTAAATTCATTACCTTACAGGACATGCAAGGGTCTTCTTCTTAAAATAAAATATGGTATAGGACCCTGAGGAAGTGATCAACCAATTTTTCAAAGAATCCTTTATAACTACACTATCCTAACAATTTGCAATAAATATGGATAGGAGGCTCTCTTGGTGTCCATTTCGAATCAATTTCAGGGAAATCACTATGAGAATGTATCCCATCCAATAGGTAGGAAGACATGTAGAACTATTGTTACTTACTTTTTTGGTGGCTTTTTTTCCTTGTTCATGTTGATCTTTAGTTCTTGAGGCACAAGAACAAACCAATTAAATATATTCCCTTCTAAGAAAATATGATAAAACATGTAATCCCATCATTTGGGGAAGGATTCAATATTCTTGATTCTATAAACTCGACATCATAACATATAGCATGTAAGCCCATCTTTTGGGGAAGATTCAGTGTTCTTGATTCCATAAACGCGACAGCTTAACACTATCAAGTACTAAAACACATTTCGAAATGATTTGGTCTTGAAAGTATTATTTGGTGTCTAGTGGAGCTTTGTTCATTCCTTTACCCATATATTGACCACTTCCTTGGTGTTTAAGTATCCTGTTGTTGCATAGAAATGAGATTCCTTGTGTTTTTCAGGCTTAAGAAAGTTGTAGATGAAGTGGATGTCATATGGTTGGTAGGAAGAAAGTTTCTTCCCACTAGCATTGTTTAGAAACACAATCTTGGCATCTAAGCCTTGCAAAACCCATCTAATAACATCTAGACATGGTATGTCCGGGAATCTACAAAATACCCTATGAAACCTTGACTGTTAGATGTTGACGTAAACTTGTATATCCTCCCAATATGCTTTAAATTTTGTAGCAGTGAATGCATCCTTGATAGTATGCCAAGTGATATCAAATTCCTTCTCAATGTACAATTATGTATCAGATAAAATAGGAACTGATATTGAAGGACTTTCAACAACTTAATTTGCACTACTTTATGTAGCCTCCTTTTATTCTGATATTTTGGGAGGCATGATGTTATTCACTGATGAGAGAAAAACATGTCCAAGAAATTCAGTACCAGTAGCAAGAGGTGAACTCATGGAAATAACAAGTTAGCTCTAACATATCAATTCAACTATCAACATTAAAGCAACAAAACAATGAATGAGGAAATATATTATGCAATACTGGGATACATTTAGGGTAGGTTACACTCTCAAATTGCACAATGCATACCGAGAGAAGGGATTGCGCAGTCCTGATTAACAGAGGGACAGATTGAGGCTTGGAACTACACAATGCGCATTCTCAGTTGGTAGAGGAAGAGGATTGTCCATTATGAGTATTAGTGGCTAGGCTAGACCACTGATGGTTGGGATTATGTAATGCACATCATGAGGAGATGAGTAATTTTTCATTTCATAGATCCTGTTGGAAAGGAGGGGGGTTGCTACTTAAGATTGCACAATGCAGAGTTAGAGAAGCCAACAAGCCCTAATTCTGTTGTAGTTCAGCCAAGGATATATGAGAGATCCAAATTTAGAGATAATGGAAACACAAGTGTAGATCAACCTTACAATTTGTTAGATGAGTCACTATCAATCACTAAAATGGATCATGCAAATCGAAGAAGATGCATGGACAAAATGACCAAGAAGTTGTAACTACTGGTAGGACAAAGGACATGGGAGGGATGCGACACTTGTAAAAGTGAAATGAAAAATTGAAACAACACTTGTACAACGTAATAATATTAAAAATTATAATAACTACAAGAAGAAATAGGAAAAGTGGTGCTTGCAATCACAAAAGTGACGAAAGCGAAAAAAAAAGCAACAAAAAGCGACACTTTAGAAACTTACCCAAAAAAAGCTACAAACCAAATTTGACACTCCTTCAACTCGTGGGTAAGGATAGAGGTTGAATTTTGAATGTGAAAATGAAATCTACTAGCCTCTATTAAAAATATTTACCCCGACGGGATTAGGGTTAGCATTTCTAACGCTCATGTCTAAAATCAAGAAGAAAGCGACACTTGTCCCTAGACCAAAAATAGAAACTTATGCCACATGATCAAAGAGGAATCCACACTTCCTATTTTCTAGGGACATGCAATTGGATTGTTCTACAAGACCGCATAGTCCACTGGAAAAAAGGACTATACGATTCATAGTGACAAGGGAATGTGTAGTTCACTGGCTCACTAGATTGTGTAGTTCTGACTCTCATAGGAGGATTGCGTAGTTTTATTGCCCAATTATTTTTTTCTCATAGGATTTCAAAACTCAATTCCATAAGGAGTTGGATAATCTCCAGTGACAGAGGATTGTGTAGTTCCAAAAGGAAATACTAGAAGTAACTACTAGATCAAGACACAAGTTAGCTTGTGTTTGAAAATGAGGTTACTTGTATCTAAAATTTATGCAATTGCTGCTGAAAGGACTCAATTAATAAATGACACAAGGGTTGAATGAGTGATTACAACATTAGACAATCGTGAGGAAAACTTGATGATAATGAAAGATTGATTCATATAGACAAAACGTAGGCTCCAAAATTGAAGCGTACGAAAATGTTCGGAGGGCGGTTGTAGCCACTACAAGATGAGTATGTGATCAAAAACTATTATCAAAAAATTATGCAGGTAAGGGCACAGCACAATTTTCATCAAACACATGATGATGGTTGGAGCATTGGCAAGACCAAAAGGAACCACCACAAACTCATAGCTCCCATTCCTTGTACGAAACGTTGTATGGTATATGACTTATTATTTCATGTGAACCTAATGATATCCTTATCTCAAACAGATCCTAGAAAATACTATTTCTCACTTTGACTGATCAAACAAATCATGTTTCTAAAGAAATGGGTACCTATTTGCTTATAGTCGATTCGGTTAGTTGTATGTAATCAATGTAGGATCTGTGAGTACCATCCGTCTTCTTTACAAACAACACTAGTGCACCCAAAGGTGATAGACTTGGCCTTATGTATCCCTTTTCAAGCACATGGGGGGATTCACTCGTTGAACGTATGGCATAGCATGAGTTTTCATGGCATACTAAACAATAACCTCAATTTGAGTACATATTGGAAAATACCTCTAAATATCACATTATTTAACCCCCTACCAATACAAACCCAATACACCTTCCTAATTTAAAAATCCCCTACTTTCACTAGATATTGTAAGTATTCATTTTTCATTAACATTTTTTATACCCCTTTATATTTTTCACTAACTTTGAGCTTCATTTTTTATACCTTCCAATATAAAAACCCTTTACCTCGTATTATATGCTCAATATATTATGTCATTTTTTCCTAAATATATATCCTCCAATATGAATGCATGTGGTATGGTATTGCTCCGTAGTGAAGCCCCTGTGATCAAACATCTCTTAATCTACAACTTCAGTTACACCAACTTAGGCATCCTCATCCTACAAAGTGTCTTAGATGTTGGTGTTGATCCTTGTACCAACTAAATAGAGAAATCCACTTGTCTATGAGGATACAACTCTAGAATCTCTATAGAAAATACATTATAAAACATTTTAAATATAGGATACTTCATGAGGACTTCCTCATACTCATCCTCCTTCCCTTTATCACTAGAAATATGAACCACAAAAAATGCACATCCTTTCTTGCGTTTGTGCTTCGCCTTCATAGTTGTAACCACCCTCATTGAGGTAGACTTCTTATTTCCCTACAAGAATCTCTTTCCTGAATCATCATCTAGGCTATCAATGGCATTATAATAGCAATCTACCTTGTTCATATGAATAAACAATCATTCCATGCCCAAAATCATGTTATATGAACCCAAATAAATTACATTTAGGTGTTCTATCGTAGGCATGTTAACCTCAAATTCATAAGACTTCACCCAATGGTCAACTCTTCTCTTCATCCTTATAGCTCTCTTCATCCTTATAGCCAACTGCGCCAACTAATATTTTTCATGCACTTCCTTATTTAATTGTAACTAATCCCTTAGGTCCAGACTAGTATAGCTATAGTTTGATCCAGGGTTAATAGAAATAGAAACAACATGGTTACGAAGATTACCTTTCATCTCAATAATGGATGCCTAACGATCTTCCTTCCTATTATCCACTATTGAAAAGATACAAGGAAAGCTCTAACCTACATCCCCAATTGTCTGTGCCTCCTTAGTACTATAGATCTTAGTCCTGCTACCCTGATACGATGGAAAATCCCTCGTATGATAGTCTCCACCATAATTCCAACACTTCAAAGGTTCTTTGCCACTGCCTCTATTATTCTGCTCTCCAAGAAGAGACCCATGTCCTTTCTCGGTAGCATTAAACTTCATATGTGGAGCTACATTTTATTTTTAACCTGCATATTGAGATCTTCCTCACTTCTTAGGTCAATTTTCTTTAGTCTTTTGATTAACCTTTCAGTCAGGCTTGAACTCAGGCTTATGCTTTGACTACTCATAACATTGCTTCAACTTCCTGGTTGCTCCCTCTAGAGATCAAAGCTCATCAAACTCTATCTGATATTCGAATGACAATAGAAATTTATTGATGAATCTTTAGATCCTTGATTTCTCATCCTTGAGATAGGGAACATACCTCAAGAGCTCTAGAAATTTGGTTGTATACTCTTGATCTACCACAAAATCTATCTTGAGCTCATAGAACTCCTTAGCTTTTCCAACATAATACCTCTCAGGCAAGTTCTTCTTCCTAAAGAGCCCATCAAATTCTTCCCATCTCAGCTCCTCTTCTTTGATACCTCTGACATGCATAACATCTTCCCAACATATATTTTCTCTTCCTTTGATAGTAAAGTTAGATATCTTGGCTTTCATGTTCTTACAGTAATCGTGAAGTCTAAAGAATTCCTTATCCCAAGAAGCCATGCTTCTACATCTGTTGATTTAGTTAACTCACCATAAAAATTAGGAGGCTTGTATTTCTAAAAACCGTCTAGCATGTACCCCCTCTCAATAGTCCTATAAGGATGTTCGCGGTGATGGTGATGATGTCTCCCAAATGCAGGACTAGAATAAAATCCATGAGTATTGTCCCTCCTCTCAGGGGTATCCAAGAGTCTTCCGCTCTTCATTGTATCATATCTTTCCAAGTTGTACCTTTTTTGAGACTCGCTTCCATATGCACCATTATACTCTTCCTCCTATGTATGTCAATGAATGATTCCTAGCTATTTATACTTCTACAAATCTAAAAGACTCAGGACGATGACTGCGTTAACCTAATCTTGCTTCTCTTGAGCTTTCACAAGCCTTTCCTATGGCTTAATCAATTTCTCATTATCTTCCTTGCAACTTACAATATCTACCTTCAAGCTTCCCAATGCATATGCTAGATTAACAGAGTGTACCTCTCCCTATTGCTCAGCTGATCTTTACCACCCCACCAATGTCTCTTCTAGTTTGTAGGAGGAGTTATATGAACTGTACACAAATATTCTTCTCTTCATCATTCGGCCTTCTATTTCCTCCAATAAACCATTTTTATCTAAATAGAAGAATAATAAAAGGCATACATCAAATTACTATTGGTGAGGTTATTGTATATGCATAGGGCAATCCATATTAGCAAGTTAAAACATATCATAAGCATGATATAATAGCGATATCAATAAGTGGCTAGCACGCATGCTTGGAAAACATATAAACAACTAACATGCAAGCATAAGAATTTACATTTACCCCCAGGTCAAGTGTTGCAACCTTGCTTTGATACCACTCTGTCACCCCACCCCACATTTAACTGCCTTTAAAAGCTCACTAGGGTAAACATGAGACAATATTTACTATGCATGACCCAACAATGAAGTTCCATTTATGGAAGTGGGGTCTACCATTTTGAAAATTACTACAACCTCTGAGGGGAACTTGATCACCTAGATGTCAGACAACATCCACTGATGATCTTTTGCTAATATGGAACACTATTTTTCCCAAGCTTACAACCCATCTACACACATTCTCAGCGGTTCATGCGGCCACAATGCTCCATAGGCACTCACAAGCCTTCCTCTGTGTAGCTTCAACTAAAAATCCTGAGTTTTGTGCCTACAACCATGGATTTAGTGCCATAATTTCAAGGCTAGCCTACAATCCACTGCCCAAGACTAACCAGAACTTTCCAAAATAAAGTCTAAGATAATCACAACTACACATAACCTATACTTAGGATCATATTTTTCCCAAACATGAAAAACACATGATAAACTTATATACAGCCATATGATAAATAGAGTAGCTGCATATCATGAATGCATATATGTTCATTGTATCATTAATTTCATTAGAGATTCATCAAGGAGGCTTACTACCATCTCAAGCTAGTTACAACAACACTTCTTATATCATACATTCATATAACCATTCAATAACTTATCAAATCATTGACAATATGCATAACAAGAGAACATTATTCAACCATGCCTATAACCAACATTTTACTAGATGAAGCCATGAAAAACTAGTCATAAAGTCAACAAAATAACCAATACATGTTCTCATTAATCTCAAAAATAATTACACATAATAACATATGCATAAAGCAAAGCAACTTAGGGACTTCCACGTACCACCTTAACATAAATTTGGTTGAATCAAATATCTCTTTCAACCAATCACCCCCATGCCATATTTCAAGCATGAATGTGGGATCACATGGCACAAGCCAAAAAATATAAATCAGGCATTCTAGAGGCCAAACCACCTCAACCCTTAACCACAGTGATTTCACCTTAACAGGTCCAAAAATCAACAAGACCAAATAAGATTGGATGCATAAAACTTTCTTCACCATACCTAGAGGAATTTTCTTGTCTCCACCCACTTTTCAATATTTCGAGGAGAAAACCATCTCCACCCTCAACCCTTGGGAATTTTCCTAAGACAACATCTACCAAGATACAAAATCTACTAGAAATTGAAAGCTTAACCAAAACAGGGAACCCACTACATCATGGTTATCTAGGAAATGGAATAGGCAAGGTTGTACATGATTGTCAATCTAAGAAAATCACATTCCAATGACAATAAACATAAACAATAAACCAAATCATAGATCATGCATCAAATCCCTACATGTTAAATCACGCAAGTACATTGTTACCTATAAATACATAGTTATTATTTGCCCTAGCTTGTTGTTGTGCAAACTTCTCTTGTGCTACCTTGATTATTCCTTGCTTTCTTGCTTTTCTTTTATAGATTGCAAGTGAAACTAGTTATTCAACTCACGTTGGGTTCATGGCATTCAAGGAAAGCAAACAAGTGAGTTTCCCTTAGGAAATGGATGCGTAAGGTCGTAATTCTTTTAGTTAGTAGTTAATTAATTAAATAACAAATTTAAAATATTAGTGCATGCATCATCCAAACATGGCTCTCCATGCTAGTAGTAAAATTATAATCTCATTTTACATAAGAAGAGGTTGAAGGGGGGATCTTACACCAATCGCTTGATTTACTTATGATCTCAAATGATTCTAAGTCATGTTCTGCTATTTTCTTCGTAATTTTTCATACAACACTAACTCTGATCTTCACAACACTAAACATTGTTCTCTTCTCTATACTTTATAGCCTATTAGTGCACTTTGTTTATCATAGGACATATATGTTGAATAGATTAAACATTTCTCCTCTCACTTTCCAAAACACTCATTTTTCACTTCAACACTTAGCCCTTTTCTATGCACCTCAGGTAAGAGTCTTTTATTTAACCATGTTCATTCCTCATACTAATCACCTATGATAGCATTATTTCATACTTCAAACAAAACTAAGGCTTAAATCTTCTTTGCATACCATAGACTTCATTGCACACTTTGTCACTCTATTTTGGATAGGTTCCCTCCACAGGCTACACACCTTCTTTAGACTTCATGCTTATATTTATTCACACTTGGCCCAACAAATTTTAGACTTCTTGTTTTTTCTTCTCTATGTTAGATATTATCGATGTATCTTTCCATATCCACACTTATAAATTGCAGATTAAGTTATTTTTAGGAAATGGATTGATTAAAGACAACAAAGATGAAAATAACTTCATCGAGGCTGTCAAAAAAACCTTGGAGCTCTTCTAGGGATAAAATCATGAGTATATGAAAATCATGGATTGAGACAACATGCTTTACCAACATTGGTGCCCCAAATAAAAAAATATTAGAAGGGCTAGATATCTATGTTATCTAGACTTTCCTTGCATGGAATATTAGGCGGATTACCCGAATACAATTTGTTTTACACGTAATATCCAAATTGCATGGAATTGTTTATTTTTGTGTGTATTATTGAGAAGAACCTCCAATATCTATATTACCTAGATTTTTTATCACTGTGTTTTCATGACCCCTTAAATTTTTGATCTAAAGCACTAGGCACCTGGCACCATGTGCTCTTACTACAATATAAACAAAGTACTTCAATAAATCCAGAATCAAGGTATTTTAATGAAGATACCCTTTGAATTCACTTGAATATCTCAATATCTATATTTCCAAGTTGAATCTAGAATTCAAGTAAGCCTACCGCATCATTTTCCAAGTCACATTACTACCACATATCATGATTTATTGCTACCATGTGTTATCCACAAGTTGTCCAGCTGGCCATCGAAAGGGCCAAAAATGAGTTCCATTTGTTACAACCGTAGGTCACCACATAATCAATTCTACCAACTTTTGTCCACAACACTTCCAATTTCGTTTTATCATTTTGGAACTTGTGTTGGCACGACTTGTATGCTTGCTAGCCATGGCAGGAATTCAGAATCCAAATCATTTGAGAGAACAAAATGCCATGCAAAATATGGAAATAAATGGCGTCCTAGGGTATCATATAGATTTTCTTTCTCGAATTTTAATCCTGAGTCAACGTTAATTTAATGAGTAAATTTTTTTTGTACACCTAGATGCCTAAATATCTAGATTATCTTAATTTTCGTTGAATCAAATTTCGATTCATGCTTCTAAAATTTTGGGTTTTTCCCACATTTTCCTTTCTCACCTTCATAATCCCTTTTATTTTTGACACCTTCTGAATAGCTTTGTTTTTAACTGAAAGTGGGTAAACACTAACGACACTTAACGACCTCGAACCACCTTGATCTCCTTGATGTCATTCCTCCTTATTTTACTCACTTAACATTTATGACATTACAATCAATAACTTACTAAGTTTCCTTTGTATGTTACTAAAAACACGTGCACTTCCTATAACATCAATAAAAACACATTTCCAATATATAAAAATATCGCAATTTTAATATAACATTAAAATAAACCAACTACCCATTACAAATAAATTTTGCAACATTAAATAGCATTATATTCAATAATATTATCAAATTTATGAATTATATTGTCAACAAGTGCTGCATGCAGCCGGTAGTCCCTGTCGGGGTCTGCCAGAAGGTCTACGTTGCAGATGGCATACCCGCCGAAATTTTTTCGAAATTATTTTTAAATGATTTGTATTATTCATAGTACAATACTGAAATCGTAAGAGTAATTTTTTATTTTGTAATAAAAAGATGTCGGTCGAAATTGTTTTCAAATTATTTTTGCAGATTTGTTTTTAAACGAATTGTATTGGTCAGAGTACAATGCTGAAATGGTAAGGGAAGTAATTTTTTTTATTTTTTAATAAATATGTCTTGTTTATTGTTGGCAAAGCAGTGGTGGTATAACCATGAATGGGAAATCCAATATAGTTATTGAATTAATTGTTCATTCTAAAATACAATACACTATATAAGACATTGGACTTTGTTGGTCATTATGAAATACACAATGTAATTACTGAATTAATTGTTCATTCTCAAATACATGATATAAGACACTGAAGTTGTTATTCATAATTTGTTCATTCTGAAATACATGATATAAGACGTTGAACTTGTTATTCATAACTCGTTCATTCTGGAATACATGATATAAGATGTTGAACTGGATGTTCATAATGAAAGACATAAAAATAGATGGTTTTATGATAATAAAAAAACTAACATACGAATGTGATTTTATTGTTATAATATTTCCTTGTAGTTTAGGCCTATTACTCAATACTTTGATTGACTACTCTCACCACTACCAGAAGATGTAGCAGTTGCTGCTGCAACTGCAGCAACCGCAGAAGCTACACCAGCAACTGAAATAGCAGCATGAACTTGTGCATTATGAACCCGGGTCTCTTCTTTTTTCTTCTCTTTTATATCTTTTAGCCACCGTCCTACTGTTTTTCCCCCAAAATGTGTTTTTGTTGAGTTGACAGTCTTACAGAACTGCCAATAAATTAAAATTTGCAGGGTTAGAGTCTTCAAGCAAACACTAGGTATCCTAGTACCATAGCACTCTCTAGATGAGCTACCCAACAGGTGGCATGACTGGAAAAAGAGAAGGGGGCTGTAATAATCCCTCCGCCACTCCAGATAAAAATTCTTGACATTAGTTGTTTCAAAGAAATTTTATATAAATTTTAAACTCCCAGAATGAAGCTGGAATGTGACCCATATAGTGAAAATAATATTAAGACATTCAAGAATCCCAATAGCAAAGTTGTTCTTATGTTTAATGGCAAAGTTGACCTATTGTGGTGGATAACAGCTACTCCATTCAACACGCAGAACCTTCATGGCTTTCATTGGAATGTCGAATATCTAACGCCTGCTAGTCTTTGAATCAAAAGCTTATATTTTTATCTTCCAGCTATTTTTATAAAGAGATCAAACATTCATAAAAAGGGTAAAATATCTTCATTGTGCACGGATGAAAACACCAATGCGTTCCAAGATTGAAGCAATGATAGAGGTAAGGCTCTCCGTTGTAAATTTATTATACTTTTCATTCAAATGTATAAGAACCAGAACGATTGTAAAGGAAGCTGAATGTAAATACCATAACTGTACCCAGTAGCAGAATACAAAAATTGAAACAAAGAACCATATAACGAACCTAAACCTACACATCAGAATTGAAAGCTTGTTGCAGTAAACCAGGCTTGAAGAAGATAATGTCAACCACATAACATATCTAAAATTCTCTTGCACAATTGTTGTCTAGGTGTGGCAACACAGAGGTGATAAACTCATTGTTGAATACATTCAAGAAACATGATTTATTAGGTTTCATGATCTGCTCCAGAAAACATTGTAAAATAACATACCTTGAAATCATCAGATCCCCTTGGTGAAACTGGAGGACTCCCATTAAATGAGCCAGCACTTCGGATACTCAGTGGACCACTGCTATGCAGACTCTTTCTTGATGTCAGATGGCATTGTTCCTGTGAAGGAAATTAATTCATGAGATTCCAACAAACAGCTATACAAAAGATAATGACAATCTTGACATCAAAGGCTCTGACAGAAACCTAGAAAGGATCTCTGGAATCTAAACGCAAAAATAAAGGCAACAATTAATACTTCAAACTCCATAGTCGAGTAAAAATGTAGATCAGACTTGTAAGGTTAGTTGTATTTAAAGTCAATTTAACCCTAAATCTACATTGATATCATTTCAAACATCAAAGCAGCTGAAGCATGCAAGGTACATATCAGTCAGACAAATTAATCCACAGAAAATGTCATTAAGCCCATCAAATACAAGAAATCTGACTGCAAAGTAAGGATACAATGGAAGCCTACTTGGATCCAAATTACTATCCCCACACAACTGTAAATATGTTACTCCCTTTTATGATTTTTTACCATCATTCAAATAAATTATATATTTCTATTCAACTTTCCCACTTATTCTTAAGGGTGTGAAGATGCCCTTGCATCTTCTGATTTACACTATTATATCCTCTAAAAAGAATAAAGACACATGTTATGTCAGAAATAATGAAAAACCCCTTAAAGACAGTATAACCTTATGCAAGCAGTAAAGAGCTTTGAGAAAGACTGCAGATATCCGTGCACTCTACAGGGGTGTTGCGCTGCGGAAGTGGCAGGATAGACAGATAATGCAACAAGTGCCTGCTGACACGGAACAGTTACTTGAGCAGTAATTAGCATACATGCTTGGCACCCTGTGGCCATTATAGTGTTATTTTGTCCTCATTATAGTTTCGAGACATTGCCTTAATTTTTTTGACAGAACCAGCACGGAATACCAACAATGGCTAAATTACTTATTTATCTTCAGGTTTTAAGGAAAAAGGGTCTAGAATACACTTGTGTGAATAAAAAGACAATTAATGGTTCAGATTCCACAGCTAAGTAACAGGATTAGTGGGTGGAAACCAAAAAGGTCGTAGTTCTAATAATTTTCATTCAATCGAAAGCAATTTCAATCTACAACTGCCAATATTTATAATCTATACCAATCACTCCGTAATGCAACCACCACATGGAGCATTCTATCAGAACCTCGTTTGACACAACAATAAACATTAGACCACCAACAGACAGCATACCTTACCAGGTAGTTTCACTACATATATACCTTAACATTTTCGATTGATAAATTGTGTATATCGAGAATCGCTAAAACATTACATCAGAAGGAGCTTATACAGTTCGTTATGCATCAAACAAGCAAACATCCGAAACATCTGGCTGTGCTAATGAATAGACAAATCCGATTGCCACAGAAAAACAGAAGCAACCTGCCTAGATCCACATTACTGCTTGAAGCTAGCATTTGCTAAGAGTATTGGCTTGTAGTCTGGTATTAAACTGATTAGTTTGTTTGACATAGAGGGGTTTCTATTTCCGCTGACTGAGCGTAAATAAATGCTCTTACCAAATACTCATTCTTTGACTAAAAACAATCTAAATTACAAGGACAATGATGGATCTTGCACCAGAGTTATACAAACGTTGAAGAAAAACAAAGCTTAATGTACAGACCATAAGCAACAGTACAAAAGATCAAGAGAAACTTACAGATTGTGATAAAATTCTTTCCATTACTAGCTCTGCGGTTGCATTCGATGCATATGTAAATGGGACTGTAGCCAGAGATAAATTTTCTGCATTTCTACTTGCTCCTTGGGTTGCTGTTACTCCGGAGAATTAGCTGCTCGACACTCTCTGCTCTGAACTTACTCCGGACTCCGGACAAGGCATTTGTAGACCACCGTGGACGCCTCTGCATATGCAAACAGCTGGCACTTGCAGGATGCACGACACTGCATGCAGGACATGGAGAACAGGTACCAAAAACTTAGGACAAACTAAGTTGTGCTTTTGATAAAATGTTCAGCTCGACAATATGAGGAAACTTTGGATAACAAAAACTTTTCATCTCCGAAAACTTTGGATATCTTATTTTTACGCTGAACATAATGTCTTGAAAGCTGCGAAGCCCGCAATAAGACCCCCAACTTTGTTGTCCAATCCAAAATTACATAATAAATTTTATATTATTTTCTACTATGAAAACTTTGGTTAAAGTTGTGATGCACAGCGATATTTTTGGGTCAAACAAGAGATTAGTACGCGGTCAACGCACAATCGATCGCTAAGAATCCCAGGCAAGGACTAATAATACTCTTTAAGTTTTATAATCACATTGAAATAAACAATGCTAGTGACCTTAAACATAACCTTTTTGAAGCATCAAGCTATGTCATAAATCTTTTAAACTACAATTGTTTTATTCGTATATAACCCTTTAAAACATTATGCAACATTGTAAGCCTCTTAAATTATTACTTCGAGAATATTTCAAAATAACAAAACAGTGAACTCAAGAATATTATTCGTGGTGGAAAATATGACGAATCGTAATGACAACCACACTTTATATACCTATTAGATTATTTTTATTGAAGTGTTAAAATAAGCCATATTATCATTTCTAACCATAATCTCTTAAACTGTCAATCCTGAAATGTCGCATTATAACATAAAATTGTAGTCCACCGTATCATTTGTTTAAAAAAATTATGATCCCATATAACATTTAAGTGAATTTCATGAATGATTTTTGGAATACCATATTATAACATTGAAATCAACCTCTTAAAGTATTATTTTGAAATGTTGCACTATCTAATATTATTATCTAATCAACCATATTGTTAACTTCAAACATAATGTTTTAAAGTAATAGTCTAAATCTCACAACGTTACATACAACTGAAGTTTGTGATATCATAAACCTTAATTACAACGATACACGATGGAAAAGTGTTTTGTGGTTTTATCTTTGAAATTTTACATTGTAATATAACAATTTCTCATATTATTAATCATAGTCAATTATATGGACCAAGGTAATTATAGTTAATTATCATAAACAAAAAATAATAATCATTAATAAAATTTAATTATTTTAAATTAAAATTAATTAAATTTATCCAATGAAAACCATAGTCAACTAAAATAATTAATAATAAATTAAAGTTAATCAAAACTAAATAATATCAATCCTTATCAAGAATCATCACTTGTAATTAACCGTCATGAAACTACAATCAATTAAAGTAAAGCATAGCCTATAAATATCAACCAGAGTTATAGTTTGTGATTAGAAAATGTGAACGATAAAGGGTCAAGAAAATGCAACCATAATATGGAATGGTCTATGGTTCTTAACCACAGTTAACCAAATTGTCCCATGGTGAGTTGCATTAGCTAGAATCAACTACAACCAATTCTACGGAATGGTCTATCGTTCTTAACCACAATTAACCAAATTGTCGCATGGTGAGTTGCATTGGCTAGAATCAACTTCAACTAATTCTACTTACCTATATTTAGCCATGATCAATGAAAATCAATCACTCTTAACCATGTTAATCACAATCAAGCATAAAGTTCACTATAATCAACCCAAATCAACCATTATCAACTATTCTCAATAGAGATAAACTACAATGATTATCAACCATAGTCAACCAGCGTAAACTACACCAATCATTGTTAGCCAAAATCAGTCATGTTAACCATAGTTAATATTTATCAACATATATGTACAATAACCAACCAAGATTAACAAAAGTGAATCGATGTTAGCTATT
Source organism: Pinus tabuliformis (assembly GCA_031772625.1). Classification (NCBI taxonomy): domain Eukaryota; kingdom Viridiplantae; phylum Streptophyta; class Pinopsida; order Pinales; family Pinaceae; genus Pinus; species Pinus tabuliformis. The sequence continues at coordinate 776,240,059 of CM062812.1, read as the reverse complement.
ATTAACAAAATTAAACATATTTAATGATAATTAAATAAATTAAAGCATTGTGATTTAATATAGATAAAAGTCAACCATCTTCGACCAAAAAAAATTATAGTTTATCAAATTTCACCAAAATCAATTTAAATTAAACAAAATTAATAAAATAATTAAAAACAAATAAAAGTTAATCATTATTAACTAAACTAAACAAAATCGACTATAATTAACAATAACCAAATACAGTAAACCATTATGCTTTACAATTTTATAATGATCCAAAATTGTACATTTTTAGTTAAAACTAATTACGTCAATCAAATTTGACCAAAATCAATTCATATGAAATAAAATTAATAAAATAATAAAAAGTAGATTATATTATTAAATTTATTAGTTCCATAAAGTGGGTATCAAATTAATGTATTAGGAATATATGTGACCCTATACAGTGATCCTCGGCAGTAGGCATATGCATTTTGTCACTTAGTGGACGAACATCTATTTGCTAAATGTGCAATGTAGCCTTTATTGACTTCTGTATTATTCCCATTCTTTTTCAAATGATCGCTCTTTACAAAAAAATTCTTGTCGGACTGGAATCGAAAATATGGGATATGGTTAGGCTGAGCAAAGAAATATAAAAAAACGGGCGAAAAAGTAGAGGACAAAATCCCTTGAATTAAATAATTCAAGCAAGTACAGAACGATCACCATGGCTGAAACAGTTAGATTCGAATACCAACTTTAGAAACAATTTTACACGTCCCAACTATAAACGTAGGATTCCCACTGCCTTTTGAAATTTATTTAATAGTTCTATGCTTATGAAATCTAGAGGGTTGGATTGAGGTTTGGATTTGGTCAATACCATAGGCTGTTGTTTTCCATTCTGGTTTTACAGGCTCAGAATATGTTTAATGCAAGACGGTACTGGCAAATGAGTTGTCACTCCAGGGGCACTAGGGTTGTATGGCATGAACCGTCATATCTCCATTGCAGGGAATCCAAACTTTATTTTTTATTCAATCTAGCGTGCATCTCGTGTGCAGTTAACTCCAGCGAATCTGCTAATGGGTTTGGAAACTCTCTATATAAGTATCTGAAGCTTCTCATTGTTTTATCAATTGAACGAAGATCTGGCCTCTTTGTTAGTGTTCGCGTCGCAGGACGAGAAATCGGGCAAGACGCTGCCAGAGAAAATTAAGTCACGTCTATATTCTATTATTGTTTCCTCATATTCTGAAGTAGTAGTTTGTTAAATTTCCTTATGCAGGCAGCATGTTTTGAAATTCTTGTTCATAGCCTAACAATATTATAGAACAATTCTGTGATGTGGAAACTGAGCTGTTATATGTTTTTGGTTGAAGCTTTTGTACTTCTCGATTATGTTGGTACATGGCCGTTTATTGTTTGTTTTCTGTTATTTCCCTGGCTGTTTTTGCTTAGAATGCTTAGAGATAACCGACGTTATGGTTATTGGGTGTTGGATAATCCATCGCTATCTATGTGTTTGGGTACATGTGCTTAACCGTTTTTCGAGGATCGTTAATTTGCGATGCCTCTGTTTACTAATATTTGTAGGTTTTGATATAATAGAATTGTGATTCTAACCAGTAATATTAGAACCAAAAATATCGAATTCTAATCACACCAGGGTCCGACTAAGAGGAGATTGTTAGACATTGGATTCAGGTATTCAGCCTTGCCTTTCTAAGTTTTATGTTATCGGATCGTTTATGAGGATTCGTTAACAATTTTGGTTTCTTTGTATTGGAAGAAGCAAGAGGTGAACCGGGGGTCTCTTCAGTCCAATGAAGGGCCGTGTGGGGAGGATTCAACTGCTGGGTCATGGACTTCGTTGTCTTGCAATGCTCGAGAAGCTGTTTTCGTGGCAAGATAATGGTGTGCATGACACAGGAGTTATATTTCCCTTACGCTGTTCTTATTTGGATTGAAGAGAGCTCCGGAAGTCCTAGTGCCAATTTAGTGCTAATGGAAATTTATCTCGTTATGCTCCTGATTATTTGAAATTTTGAAGGTCCTGTTTGCTTTGTGACGGGTCTGCACAGGTCAATCCTGCCATTTGTGCTCTGGACAGGTATAAATCTTTATCTAGCCACGCATGTATAACACAATAAGTGAATTGTATCAATCTTTCCTGGAGCTTCGTATGACTTTTGTTTGTTATTTAGAAAGCACACTAGTACGGTTATATAACGGCTTCACATGTGACTAGCAAGTTCAGACTTTCCGCTTGAGAAGTAAAATAAATTCGTGATATTGGGATTTTAACCGATGCAGCAGATGTTGTTATTCTTTCGCAGGTCTTCAGAAAATTTGCACAACGCTTCAAAGACAAAGATGTTGTACCCATGGGATAGCATGTCTAGCAAGGGAAAGAAATTTCGCAGAAATTGGTTGGGAAATGAGCAGTTGCATTCTCCAAAATCACGACCTCAACGAAAGAAGGGTTTACAGCGTTTTAAAATAGAAGACTAATATGGGTGTTTGAACAATTGAACCAGACAATCCACCAAAAATAGAGGTTTTTGTGTGCCACCTATCATTCTCGGCACACCACTAAATGCACTATGCCTGTCCTACGTTTCGTCGTTGTATAACAGGTTCTTGGTCTTAAGACCTGCATAATTTTAACCGAGTGGACTATCTCTTTTATAAAAGGTTGTCTTTCTCTTCTTTCTATATATTTTTCGCAATTAGATTTTTAGTTAAGTTGAGATTAAGTTGGAGCGATTGGATTAGTTATGATTTAATTTAGCTTGAGTTAAGTTAATTCTAATTTTAATATCTAATTTTTATTTCTGGTTGATTTCTCTCTAAGTCAACTTCTGGATCTCATACAAGCTAATCAATCTTCATCCAAAAATGGTCTTTTCAAGATATATGAGTTAAAATTTAAATAAAAACTATGTTTTATTGTTCAAATTATAATGGTTAAGAAATGAAAAAAATGGAGCATAGATGATTTTCTCAATATTCAAAATTAGTTAAAAAGAAATTATATAGCAGATATCAATTTTAAATGTCAGAACTGAATTGAACTCTATTAAAATTCTAAATTACTATGACATTTCCATTGAACTCTATTAAAATTCTAAATTACTATGATATTTGGATGGACACCTACCAGGTGGTTGGAATTAGTTTTTCCAATGCTCTCTTAATCACAACTACAAAAACTTAAACTGAGATGTCTGTTGGTGTAAGTCTTAAGTAGGTTTACATGGCCTCTTATTGTTTTTTTTTCTGTTATTCACATGATTTTTTTGCTCAGGCGTTAGTAAAGTGTAAACAGAAAAATATTTCATTTTAGAATGTGAGGCTTTCAACTACAAGAAGGAAAGTTATGCAGATATGATGACAACCATCTCTTGAGATAATGAAGCTGTGAGCATTTATTTTGAAGCTTCACAGAAAAAAAGTCAAATGAAGAAGCAATCTGTCCCATAAACTATCTTTAACTTATATGTACTTAACTGTTTTTTAAGATCAATTAACTTTGTGATGCTTTTGTATATCGTATATCAATAGATTTTAGTGTCATGGTAATAGTGATTCCCACTAGTAATATTAGAACTAAAAATCCAGAGTTCACACCCTGCTCGCCCTGTGAAAAAATTGTTGGACATTGGATTCAGTTATTCAGCCTTGGCTTTCTAAGTATTATTTTATCGGATAGCTTGTGAGCATTCGTTGACATTTTTCGTTTCTTTGTATTGGAAGAAGCCATAGGTGAACCGGGGCGTCTTTTCAGTCCAATCAAGGGGCCATGTCGGGGAGGATTCAACTTCTGGGTCATGGACTTCGTTGCCTTGCAATGGTCGAGAAGTTGTTTTCGTGTCAAGATAAAGGTGTGCATGACACAGGAGTTATATTTCCCCTACACTGTTATTATTTGGATTGAAGAGAGCTCCGGGAAGTCCTAGTGCCAATTTAGTGCTAATGGAAATTTATCCCGTTATGCTCCTGATTATTTGAAATTTTGAAGGTAGTGTTTGGTTTGTGACGTGTCTGGACAGGTCAATCCCGCCATTTGTGCTCTGCACAGGTATAAAACTTTATCTAGCCACGCATGAATAACACAATAAGTGAATTGTATCAATCATTCCTGGAGCTTGGAGCTTCGTATGACTTTTGTTTGTTATTTAGAAAACACACTACGGTTATATAACGACTTCACAGGCGACTAGCAAGTTCAGACTTGCCGCTTGAGAAGTAAAAGAAATTCGTGATATTGGGATTTTAACCGATGCAGCAGTTGCTGTTATTCTTTCGCAGGTCTTCAGAAAAATTGCACAACGCTTCCAAGACAAAGATGTTCTACCCATGGGATAGCATGTCTACCAAGGGAAATTTTTTTCGCAGAAATTGGCTGGGAAATGAACAGTTGCATTCTCCAAATTCACAACTTCAACGAAGGAAGGGTTTACAGTGTTTTAAAATAGGAAGACTGATCTGGGTGTTTGAACAATTGAACCGGACAATTCACCAAAAATAGAGGTTTTTGTGTGCCACCTATCATTCTCGGCACACCACTAAACGCACTATGCCTGTCCTACGTTTGGTCGTTGTATAACAGGTTCTTTGTCTTAAGACTTGCATAATTTTAACCCAGTGGACTATCTCTTTTATAAAAGGTTGTATTTCTCTTCTTTCTATATATTTTTCGCAATTAGATTTTTCGTTAAATTGAGATTAATTTGGAGTTATTGGATTAATAATGATTTAATTTAGCTTAAGTTAACTTAATTCTAATTTTTATTTCTGGTTGATTTCTCTCTAAGTCAACTTTTGGATCCCATACAACCTAATTAATCTTCATCCAAAAATTGTCTTTTTAATGTATAAGAGTTAAAATTTAAACAAAAATTAGAAGAGCATCTATGTAGAACATAGATGCTCTTCCACATATTGAAAATCAGTTAAAGAAATTATATAGAAGATATCAATTTTAAATGTTTGAACTTGAACTCAATTGAATTTGACTAAAATTCTAAATCACTATGACACTTGGATGGATGGACATGTGTAAAACCTACCAGGTGGTCAGAATTAGTTTTTCCAATTCTTCCCCTTAATCACAACCACAAACTAAGATGTTTGTTGGTCTAACTCTTAGTCAGGTTTAAAACTTAAAATATTTGACTCCAACTAAATTTCTTTTTCTTTTTCTCTTCTTCCAAATCCTATAGCCTCTAAATTGTTTCAACTTTTTCTTTTTGTTGTATCCTTCAAACTTCTATTTCATCGTTTTCTATTGCAAGTCTTACATTGTTACAAGTTGTCTAAATACGTTCTTGATTTATTCAAAAATCGATTTGTATGTAGACAGTTCCCACATGTGATATTTTGTTGTGTGATTTTGATGATCAACTTTTTCTTTTTGTTGTATCCTTCAAACATCTATTTCTTCATTTTCTAGTGCAAGTCTTCCATTGTTACAAGTTGTCTAAATATGTCCTCGATTTATTCAAAAATCGATTTGTATGTAGAAAGTTCCCATATTTGATCATCAACTTTTTCTTTTTGTTGTATCCTTCAAAACTTTATTTCTTCATTTTTTGGTGCAAGTCTTCCATTGTTACAAGTTGTCTAAATATGTCCTCGATTTATTCAAAAATCGATTTGTATGTAGACAGTTCCCACATGTGATCTTATGTTGTGTGCTTTTGATCATCAATATTCTGTTGCAAGATAAGTCTATAATAAAAAATTATCTCTTAAGGACTCCACTTCATCAAATATCATTGATGTTTTGATCCTGCATGTTGTTTTCAACATTCATTCCTTTAGCTTTTATGCAGACTTTATTAAGACATGGTGTTGAAAGCTATGCTTTAAGGAATTTTAACTCTTCTTCATAATCATCATGTTTACCTACACATTGGAAATCAATTTTAGGATTTAAAAAAATTGCATAATCATATGCCTTCTCAGCTACAATGAGAGATTTGTCTTTGTTGGCTTCCTTCTCTTCCTCTGCCTCTGTCTCTGTCTCTATATCTTCTACTTCTTTACTAACTTGCGTTGTCGCACACAAGTTGTCTTCCACTTAGTTTTAAGACTCAAGTGGGCTTCTCTCACTGAATAAAATCATATTGATATGGTGCTTCTATGGTATGATATGCAACCATTCATTATTAGCTAACAATTCTTCATCAATGTTTACATCAACAATATTAATTACCAAATTCACTATAGCATTCGCTGCTTCAATGGCCACTTCACTTGTACCAGCAAACTCTGTTATTGCATTCACAAAATATTCATCCACTTACAATTGTGCATAGTGGGATTCATGAGCATCTGTATGCTCCTTATGCATATTCTTAACAATCATCATCCGCTTGTTGTTTAGCATAGTGGGATTCACCAAACTCTTCATTTTCAACATGATTAATGCCCCTTACACCAAAATTCCTCTCAAGAGTATCCCAGGTCTCCTTGGCCGTCTTTACATCTACAAAGGAATATTTTTGTATTTTTACTTCCAAATATTTCAAAAAGACCCCAAACATCTCTTGTTGTCACTTTGACCTTCTCAGCCTCTTGATTTTTTCCATTTGTTGAGCACTGTGTGACTGTTGCTGAACAAGAAAATTGACTTGCAAACATAATGAAAACATCTTTACAATAGTTTATTTTCTACTAAATTTCAAAAAAAAAAAATTACAAATTTTATTTACTAAAACTACACTTATAAAAGAAGCTTTCACAAACTCCTTCATACCTCTTTTTTTTTCAATACAAAAAAAATTACAAATTTTATTTACTAAAACTACACTTATAAAAGAAGCTTTCAAAAACTCCTTCATACCTCTTTTTTTTTCAATACACATCTCCTTTTTCAATACACATCTCCTTTTAAAGAAAAAGTTTTTTTGAAAAGAACTTTCAAACTTTTTAAAATATACCTTCTTCACATAAACACCTAAGATAAGCTTTTTTTACCAATTTTTTTAAAATCAAAAATTTTCTTTGATAAAACCCCACTCCTTTTTTCCAAAAGGCTTTCATCCCTTTTATTTTAAAAACCTTTAGTAAACTTCTTTTAAACGAACCTTTTAAAGAAAAAGTTATTTTGAAAAGAACTTTCAAACTTTTTAAAATATACCTTCTTCACATAAACACTTTTTACCAATTTTTTTAAAATCAAAAATTTTCTTTGATAAAACCCCACTCCTTTTTTTCAAAAGGCTTTCATCCCTTTTATTTTAAAAACCTTTAGTAAACTTCTTTTAAACGAAGAGGACTTCAAAAATCCTCCAATCAAAGCCCTTTTTAAAATCCCTAAAATCTCCGTTTTAAATAAAGCCTTTTGAAAAACTTGTGCTTACCTTTAAATAAAGCCTTTTCCTAAAAAACTAATATGCCCCTTTTTAATTTACCAAGACATACCATTGGAGCCCAATTTTTCATGAATATTTTTTTTTTCAGTTTTGTCGTTCTATAATAAGAAATTTCAAAGAAAAAACATATGAAGCCCTTGAAAATGACTTTAGACTCTCGAAAAAAATCATTTGTCATTGGACCAAGGAAAACGAATACCGGTATTTTTAACAAAATCGCTCTAAATTTTTTTAAATTTTGACTGGGTGTGTCGCACTTCTTGACAAAAATTGTATGTGCAATCCTTAGCATTTACAGTATTACATGGTGTGAAAATCCCCAAATTTCAAGAATTTTGTAAGTTTGGAATTATGTGTCATACTTTCGGATGATACTCACAATGAGGACCTTTAGTTGCCGGATAGTGAGTGCAACAATTATATGACATGTAACAAAACTATGCTTTTTGTCTTGATGCTTCCATAACATTCGAAAGTATTCTTGGAGATCGCTATTATATAAAAGCTAAAGGGAAAGGTATTGTCCCTATTCTTACTAAACATTGTAGAAATTCCTTGTAGGTTCAAATTTCTTATGTAATTTTCTAAAATGAAAGACTTGAATCTACTCTACTCATCAGTGGAAACAATTAATTGATCGAGAAATCATGAAGAATACAAGAGAAATAATTCAATCAACGCATTACACAATGATTTCCTGGGGAAATCCACAACTAAAAATCCCTGCTATTTGTATATTTCTTTAGTCAGAAAATATGAGAAGATTACAATTCTTTGATCAAGGCCAAGCAAGCTCGGCAATATCTCCATCTATCTCACTGCTTCCTAGACAAGCCTTAGAAATAGTTAACCAATTTTTTGATTTCCCAAGTCCCTATTTCATTGGGTTGTTTCCTTGGTAATTAACCCCTAATAATTAGGGAAATTCCTCAATTGCAATTACACAATTGATCACGGGCCTTCCTCTGACTACATGCACCACCTGTACAATTTGGATCATTATATAAGTGATAGTACGTTTCCCTTGAACTCCAATATCAACTGTATAACTCTTAGATCTCACATGCATGAGTTATTTATGACTTAATTATCAATTAACTGGTTGAACAAATGAAGCAACACCCCACTCTTAGACATCCTACTTGTTCCACCAATTGTTGGAACTAGTTTAACTCGCTTAAACTCAGTTAATTTGAATTAATTAATTACAATTTAAAATAAACTCAGCCAAGGCTTCTATAAAGTAAGAGACACTCTAAATGATTCAAGTTGGATCCTCAAATCGAATTAACTAAGACAACTAAGTCAAACTAACTTAGTCAACTTGTACAAGTTGTCTTATGATGTGGGATTACAAATTTTCTCCTAATTTAATTCAAAGGAAAATTAAATCATGATTTTTGTTGTTGTATTTTTAACACTACCTCTCAACAAGAAAGAGTTTATCAGATACCCCAATCTTGCCTCTATGGAACTAGAATTTTCCTCTTGACAGTGGCTTAGTCAATATGTTTGCATCATGTTCCTCTTCAAGAATGTACTCTAGCAAGATGATTCTTCTTTGCACACAATCTCTGATATGGTAATACTGGATGTCAATATGCTTGGACCTATCATGAAAAATTGGATTCTCTGAGAGCTTGATATGACTCTGATCATCACAATAAATCACTATAGGATCCATCTGTTGGCCAAATAACCGAACACATATATTCTTCATCCAAATAGCCTCACAAGTTGCTTGACTAGAAGCCATGTACTCTTCTTCTGCTACACTACATGCAACTAATCTCTGCTTATTCCTTTACTAAGAAACTATTGTTGACCCAATATTGAAGATTCCACCCAACGTTATCTTCTTGTCTGATGGACTCCCTACCCAATTTGCATATGCGAACCCTTGCAACTTCACTCCCTCTATTTGTTTGTACCAAATACCAAACTGAGTGGTACCTCTGAGGTATCTCAACACATGTTTAGCTACCTTACAATAGACTTTGGTTGGCTTAACCATTGCTTGACGAAACTAGTTTATTGAAAAACTCATGTCTGGTCATGTGTTCACCAAATACATAAGTGAACCCACAAGTTTCATGTAAATAGTAACCTCCACTACTTCACCTAAAGTAACATCTTCCTTCCTCCAATTTCCTGCTAGAGAAGTCTCCATGGGTTTTCTGCTCTCGATGTGAAACTTCTTTAGTATCTCGTTGACATACTTCCTCTAAGATACAAATAGATCCCCATCTCCTTTCCATACTTCCATACCAAGGAAATAAGACATGAGCCCTAGGTCCTTCATCTTGAATTCTCTTACAAGATCCTCTTTACAAGATTTAACCAACTTCTCATCACCTCTTAGAATTAAATCATCGAAATATAATATTATAATTAATAATTTACCTTCAACCATAATATCGTAAATGTTTGCATCTTCTTCATTTTTGTTGAAGCCCCCCCTGGTGAAATAGTTGTCGATCTCGGTGTACCATGCACAGGGTGCTTATTTGAATCCATACAATTCACACTTGAGTTTGTACACATGCGACTCTTTGTTGAAGGTCTCAAATCCTTCTAGCTACTCAATGCGCACCTCTTCCTCAATCACTCCATTGAGGAAAGTTGTATTCACATCCATTTGATGTATCTTCCATGCCATCTATGTTGAAAGTGCTATAATAGATCTAATTGAAGAGTACCTTGCTAATGGATCAAAGGAATTCTTGTAATCAATTCTCTCCATACAAGAGAACCCCTTGGCCACAAATCTTGCCTTTTATTTCTCGACACTACAACTCCTCCTTGCTTCAACTTGTACATCCACCTAGGACCTACCACTGACTTGTCATCTGGCCTTGGGACAACTTCCCAAACACTTCTCTTGATAATGGAGTCATACTCCTTACCAAGTTATAAACACATACTTGTTGTTGCACTGCTTCTTCGAATGAGGATGGATAAATCTCTACACTCTCGTTCATGAGAGCCATGTAATTAGTGTACCGATCTGGGGACCTTCTCTTCCTGCACTGTGATGTTGGTGCTCCCACATTCTCTCTAGCATCATGCATCAATATGTCATCTTCTCTAGTGCACTTCCTTCCATCCCTGGATGTCTCTGCATGAGTGGGTGCTTCCACTCTTTGCTCCTTTGCATGTGGCTACTCCACATCATCCCGAGGTTCTTCCTTTGGAGCTGAAAGCTCCTCATTGGCATGTCACTGAAGCTCCCTCTGGAGGAAACATATCATGGCCTTATCTTCATTGAACTTCACATATCTATGAAAAAATTTCATCCTGTGAGATGGAAAGTACACCTGATAATTGTGAGGTGTACTAGTGTACCCCAAAAATATGGCCAACTGAGTTGTCAACTCTAGATTTTTCCTTGTATCCTTGGTAACATGGCAGTAAATTGATGAAGCAAATATCTTAAAGTGTGACACATCTAGTTTTGTTCATAACAAAGATTCTTCTGATGTACTCGTCTCAAGAATCCGATGAGGACTCCTATTTTGCACATATACAATTATGTTTCATTCTTCAGCCCATAAGTGTAATGGTAGGCTCTGATGATGTAACATCACTCATGCAACTCTGAAAATACTTCTATCCTTCCTTTCAGCAACGCCATTCTGCTGTGGGTTATGTTTTTTGTTGAATCGTGTCAAATTCCTTTTGATGCACAAAATTTCTTTAACTCATTTGACTCACATTCTCCACCGTTATCGCTCTTGAGAGAATTCACTTTCTTTTCAATGTCTTTCCCAACAAGTGCTTTAAATTCCAAAAACTTAGAGAAGGTATGACCTTTCTTATGCATGAAGAAAATACAACACTTACATGAGAAATCATCTACAAATATCACATAATAAATGTTATTGGTTGTGAAGGCTGTCGAGAACGATCCACACACATCTGAGCGAACTCTTTCAAGGATTTCTTATGCTTGAATGTCTTTATCATGAAAGGTGGCTTTGGTGTACTTAATGTACACTCTTTGCATCTATCTCACTGCTCTAGTGCACCCTTGGGAAGTCTCGTAGAAATCTACTGCATGATCTTCAAGGCTCCATGGTCCTAATGGCCCAATATTCTATGCCATACTTCAGCTCTGTCTCGGCTTTGCACCTTCTCTCCTTTCGTGCTCAAAGTAGCACAAACTTCTACATCAAATTTGTAGAGGTTCTTCACCTAAAGCTTGATACGCTTCACTTTTCATGCGGCTATGTGATGAAGGAAAGCCTTTCCTTTGCTAAATATCACATCATAACCACGGTCTTCCAGCATAGCAACTAAAACTAAATTCTTTTGCACACCCAAAACCTACATTACATCTTTTAATGTGAGACGAGAACTAAACTCCCTCTGAAAAGAAATATTACAAATGTCGATCATGTTATACCTTCCATCATCTCCCATCTTGATGTGCATCTTGCAGTCCTTCTCCTCCAAGTCACTGAAAAATTATTTTTTTCCTGTCATATAGAATGAGGCTCCACTTGCGAGATACTAGACACTTCCCATCACCAGTGTAACCATGCAAGTAATGAGGGTGAAATCTAACTTGAATTGTGAAGCTAGAGCTTCACCTGCTTCTCCTCCTAAGGGCTTCTTGCCAAACTTCTTGTGTGGACACTTCGTGGCATAGTGTCCCACCTCATGACAGTGAAAACATTTAATCTTGGACAAGTCCTTCTTCTTTCCACCGTGACGAGATTCCCATTTGGATTGGGATTTCTCCCCTTTCCCTTTCTTTTCCTTTCCATTTAGGTTATAATTCTCCTCATCATCATGCTTGGATGAGGTTCCATCTCTGGTGTTCCAATTTATCTCTTCTTTCACAAAGCCGCACCACAAACTCTCCCACTTTGGTAGATACTCCCTCCCATTTACAAAATCCTAATAGATTTTCCAGCTCTTAGTAAGGCCTAGAAGTGTTAGGCTCACTAGAGCATCTTCAACAACTGTAATACAAATGATCCCAAGCACATCCCGAAATTTGGTGAACCTGCTCAAGTAATGTGGTATTGTGTCACCCTTCTCCATCTGGATCTTCTGAAGCTTGTCCTTCAGTGCCAACTTCTTATGGTCATTGTTGTTTTGAAGCAATTCTATTAAGGCTTGCCACATCCATATGATGTATCCTTCCCATGGATATTCGAGACAATATGATACTAAACTCCTTCTAATATGATCGTCCTCGTCTTTGCCACACATTTCTTCCACTCTGCCAAGTCTCGAGGTTCGGTTCTTGGAGACATAGAAATATTATTTTCTATGAATTCCTTTAGCCTGTTATCTTCCAACACTTCCTCCATCTTGTCCTTCCAAGCAATAGAATTCGAGCTACCCTTAAGGGCATACTCGACTCTCAATCCATAGAATGACATCCTGTTGGTTCTTAAGATTGATCCTGCAAATTTGATTTCACCTACAAAAACAAACTCATATTCTTCTCTTCTAATGTGATTTATGCTCTTATAGCATGTAGAAATTCCCTTCAAATTCAAACTACTTATGTAATTTTGTAAAACAAAAGGATTGAATCTACTCTACTCATCAGCGAAAAGAATTAATTGATCGATAAATCATGAAGAATACAAGAGAGAGAACTCAATCAACACATTGCACAATGATTTCCCAGGGAAAGTCGCAACTAAAAACATCTACTATTTGTATATTGCATTAGTAAAAAAATATGAGAAGATTACAACGCTTTTCTCAAGCCCGAGTAACCTCTGAACTATCTCTATCTATCACACTTCTTCTTAGACAAACCTTAGAAATTACTAGACCAATTTTATGCTTGCCCAACTCCCTATTTCCTTGTGTTGTTTCCTTAGTAATTAGCCCCTATTAATTAGGGAAATTACCTAATTGGAATTGCACAATCTGTGATGGGCCTTTCTCTCACTACATGCCCCACCTGTACAATCTGAATGATTATACAACTGATAGTACACTGCCCTTGAACTACAATATCAACTTAGTAACTCTCAAATCTCACATGCATAAGTTATTTATGACTTAATTATCAGTTAACTGGTTGAACTCATGAAACAACACCACCCTATTAGACCGCCTACTAGTTTCTCCATCAGTTATAACTAGTTTAACTGAATTTAACTCAATTAAAATGAATTAATTAATTACAACTCAAAATAAATTCAAGCAGGGCTCTTATAAAGTAGGAGACATTCTACATGACTCAAGTTAGACCCTCAACTCGAATTATCTAAGCCAGCTAACTGAAATTAGAATATTTAACTCATACAAGTTGTCTTGTGATGTGGAATTACATTTTTTTTCTCTTAATTCAGTTCAAGGGAAACAATTTATTGTTGCATTTTCAACAAACATAATCAATAGAAATATATACCTAATATTTATTATGTTCCACATCTGAAACATAAACTTTGTTCCACATTTTTCATTCCTTAACATGGTATTAGAGCATAAGACTCCAAGGAGAGCAACATTTTTTTTTGTGCCCACAGAGAAATAATAAAAGACGAGAGGAGCTCGAGGTTGAGAGGAGTGGCATAATTTGAAATTTAGCAGTTGTGAAGAAAGAGAAGTTTTCTTCTATGATGCAAACATGCCACACTAAACTTTATTCACGTGTGTGAAATTGTCGCACTTCTCTTTCTTCACAAGTATGCAATTCCAAGTTCTATTTCTCCTCTGAGTCTCTCCACATTGAGCTCCTCTTGTCTTTTGCTATTTCTTTGTGAGCAAAGAAAAATTAAAATGTTGCTCTCCTTGGAGTCTTATGGAACATGGTGGTGAAATACCATATTAAGGAATAAAAAGCATGGAACAAATATGCTCTTCTCAATACTCGAAATTAGTTAAATAAATTAAGAGACATCAACTTTAAATTATTAACTGAACTAAAATTCTAAATGAATGTGAGAGTTGGATGGATTGAAATTAGTTTCTCCAACAATAATTCTTTGATTCATTCTTTCATTCAAAATAGAACAATATTTATTATTTTAATCTTATCATAATAAGTTTTATTTCATTTAAATTAGATTTTTTTGAGAAATTATAAAACTTGTAAATTTTCTATTTAAATTATTTTTAAAATTTTAAAATAAAAAATTATCAATCAATTTTGAAATGGTATTTATCCTCAATATATAATTATTTCATAATATATTTTATTGGTCATATTTTAATGTAGTTCCTTTGGTTGATACTGGCAAAAAAATGTTTATTATTTTTACTTTATATTATATAATAAAAAATTAGAGAGATTAATTGCATGGGCATGTATTTTTATTTTTATATTTAAAATTATATGGTTTCTTCTTTTAAATTGTAATTTATAGCTAAACCATATACTCCAATAAATGTTTGGAAATACATTGAGAAGTGATCAAGCTTTAGGAAAGATGATTGATTGTTTTAAAGGTTCAAGATTATATTTGAATAAATAATATAATCCAGAATCCAAAAGTCTGAGGAAAAAAACTATCTAATTTTTCTATTTTTAATTATAGATGTACATTTCTTTATGGAAAATTCATTCATTTGATTAATCATTTAACATTGCTTATATTTTCTGTTATTTTTATTTTATGAATTTTAATTAGATAATTCAGATGTATTTGATTTTTCTTATTATTTTTTTAAATCGAAGTAGTAAGTGTTGACATAAACGATAAATAGTGATTACAAGGATTCTGGTAACTATGAGTTATGTTGATAGTACATAACGAGTTCAAATTAAATTTAAGGATTCTCGTAGTTGAAAGAGTGTAAGCTCGGGTCTCCTTGCTGCTGTTCGCTGCCGGTACGAGATATCCGGCCAGACGTTGCAAGAGAAGACTAGATGACGTCTATATTCTATTATCGTTTCGTCTTATATTCTCACGTACTAGATTGTTAAATTTTTTTATACAGAGTGTATTTCAAAATTCTTGTTCATAGAGTTACAGGTGTATGTGTTGGGTATTAAAAGGCTTAAGTAAATTAAACATTAATCACAATTAGAACTAATTATAAATAGAAGCAATCTAACACATAAGAATACAAAAATTTATGGGGGAAAATTTTAATTTTGGGGAAAACTTGGCATAATAAAATTCTATTAAATTTTGGCCAAATACCCTAACTAACCTTGCAAGGAGCCTTGTTGAACCCTTGGGGTCTCTCTCAACCCTTGACTCCCTCGCACTGGTTTCGGAGACCTTGCCCAAACCTTAACACCTTGGTGCTTGACATACTTAGAATGGAAACAAATAAACTTATTTATACATTTCTTTCCGACCAAATACAACTAGCATAATACCAGATGTTTTCGGCTCGAAACCATTAATGGTTATGTGATGTGGAAACACAACTGTTAGACTCTGTTGGTCGAGGGTGGTTTATTGATTTGTCTTCTGTTATTTCCCTCTCTATTTTTGCTTAGAGACGTTATGGTTTTTTCTGATATATAGCCTTTTTTAGTTTTATGCTATCGAATAGTTCGTGAGGATTCGTCCACATTTATGGATTCTTTGTATTGGAAGAAGTAAGAGGTGAACTGGGGGCTCCCTTCAGTCCAATAAACAACGGTGTCGGGGAGGATTCAACTGCTGGGTCATGGACTATTGTCTTGTAATGCTCGAGCAACTGTTTTTGTCGTTGTTCTTATTAAAGCTGCCCAAGCAAGTATATAGTGATACTTAATGCATTGACCTATATTAATCTCAGTTGAAGTATTCTTATAAGTGCAATTTAACCAAAAGTCTAAACAATTTTATATTTTAATAATATTTTAAAATAATTTGTGATTGTTTTGATTGGGTATCACATTAGAGCTCTCACTGTAAAGGGAGAGACAATATCTTATGTTTTTTTAGGCGAGAAATTCATTAAAGTTTGGATAAACAAGTTAAACATGAATCAAATTCTCAAAACTCAAAATTTAACATTAATTCATGACATTTAGTGTTACACCGATAGTTTGAAAAAATGTGCAAAATGTTTTGCACATTTGTATTGATTTCTCACTTACTCTCAAAATTACAATTGTTATTCTCAAAGTTACAGTTGCTATCGTAGGCTTACACTTGCCACCATTGCTCTCCAACACATTAACACCCTCTTCCACATATATGAAAAGATGTGCTCTTAACCCTCTGCCCTCGCTGGTTGTAGCCTTCTTAGGCTTCATAACTCCCATGGTATGCCATGGCTCGACATTCTTCTCTAGATAGGTTTTGGACCCTCGCTAGTTGTAGCCTTCTCAACCTTCATAGCTCGAATGCTCTGTCGTGGCTCCACATTCTTCTCAGCTCCAATGCTTTGCCCTAGTGCTCCAATGCTCTGCCCTGGCTGGACATTCCTCTCAACTCTATTGCTCTGCCCTGGTGCTCCAATGCTCTACCCTAGCTCGACATTCTTCTTAGCTCCAATGCTCTGCCCTAGTGCGGCATTCTTCTACAAGCTTACAATTAAATGAACATATGGTACTAAGGGACAAAAGGCATACCTGAGTAGGCATCTGAAACGTTATGCAACAATCTCACACTTGTATGCTTGTTGGATATTGTTCTCTTATTCCAAATGCTCCTGGAGGAGATGAAAATTAGCATTGAAATGCTCTCTTTTGTTTGTTGACATTGAAAATCTCTCTTCCGTTTGTTGGGATATTGTTTTGAATAAATGCTCCTGGAGGAGGAAGTGGTACATAAAACTCCTTTTTGGCTCTTCTTCTGTTCCCGTATAAAAAATTTTACATTTATATGTGTTGGAGGTACTACACACCTAGGACCTTCATTACTTGCACATGCAGACACTTAGTTAGAGCATGGGACTAAATGCCAAATCCTTTCTGCATGATTTACTCCCTGATTTTCTCCTCCTATCACTCGACAACTGGCTAGTTCTTCTGCATGATTTACTTCCTGATTTGTTCCTCCTTTAACTCTGCCATTGGCTAGTTCTTCTGCATGATTTACTCCGTTATTTTCTCCTCCTTTCACTCCGCCACTGGCTAGTTCTCTCAGGAACATGTTTTAGGTGTTGATTCATCTCATTGATCACCACTATGGCACATTACCTTGGGATCTTCACCCTGTAATGCTCTATCATGAGCATTGTAACCTATTTTATAAATCAATCATTTTTTTTGTTCTTTCGATTCTTTTAGAGTTTTTGCTCTGCAAAGCTATGTGTTCAACCTTTACTATCTAGATTCATCTGTGCAGGTTCTCTAACACATTTACATGGTATCAAAGCCCACAGGTTGCTAAATAAAAGGCGCACCAGTGGTTTATTTTGTAGGTATTACAACTAGGAGATCGAAGATCGACAGAAAAATGGAGTTTCCCAAAGCATCGATCCTAACATTGTATAACTATCACGAATAGAAATACCAAATGGCTCGATACCTTCGTCAGAAAGTGTTGTACAAGATTACCATGGTTGTAGAAGTGGAACCCACTTCAACCATAGAGAAATCTAAGTACCTCAACCGCATGGATGAGGTGCGCAGATCCATATGCATGTGCATCTCCCTAGAGTTGTAGTTTCATCTATCTTCCTACAACACTCCCAATGAGATTTCAAAAAATGTTGAAGAACTCTACGGGAAACAAGATGATATGAAAGGACATCTACTCGAAGTGGAGATACTCTCGTTGGATCCACGGAACTATGACAAAATTCAATACTTCTTCACCAAATATAATGATCTATTGTTGCAACTCAAGGGTTGTGGAATTGACAAATCCAAGGAGGAGAGTCGCCAAGTTCTCTCTATTATGTCAAATCTTGGACCAGAATACTTCGTTTTTGTGTCTTCATTTCATTCAGTAAGGCTCGCAACAGGTAAATCCTACACTATGCCTTCTCTCAAAGAGTTCATGGATTCTCTCACTTTTGAGCAAGATAAACTCATTGGCATGGGTAAAATAAAACCTCCAAAAGGGCTCGCACTTGCTATGCGTGATGGCAGCCATAATAAAAATCACAGATCCGATTCAAATCAGAAAAATTAGAAGCAAAAAGACAAGGGAAAAGCACATTCCCATCCAAAGAAGGAAGGGTACACCAAGCCCTTCAATGACTCCTTCGACTCCAGAAATGAGAAAGGGAAGAAATGAGACAAATTCGCCTACTGTCATCGAGGATTCCATTCGGAATCCTCTTGCATGAAGAAAAACATTGACCAAATGGCAGGAATCCTTTAGAAGCACAACCTTGGGACCACATCCCTCAGGGCACCAAGAATAAAAGTGAGGATCTGCCACATGGGAAAGGTAACAATTTTCATGCTTTAGTTGAAATTAACTCTTCCCTTGATGCATGGATTATAGATTCTAGTGCATCACATCATATGGTTACTGCAAAGGAAGTCTATTCCTCCTTGGATGAATGCAAAGGACCTTCCATCCTCATGGGAGATGACTTACCTATTGAGGCCATCAGAAAAGGTAAAGTGGAACTTTTACACAGAAGCTTTGGAGATGTGATTCATGTTCCAAAAATTTCGGTAAACATGCTTTTAGTTTATTAGATCACTCATTTCGGCACTAGAAAGAGAGTGGAATTCACTCCAGATGTAGTGAACATATATGACCTACATAGCAGCTCCAAAATTGCAACCACTGAGGTAATCAATGGAGCTAGACTGTATGCATTTTCTGAATTTATTGAATCAGAATCCTCCTTATTGCTTACACATGCTGATGGTAGTAGTAGGCTTTGGCATGAGAGGTTTGGTCACTTAAATTACAGGCATATGTAGCAACTAAGCAGGCATGAGATGGTGGAAGGCTTTTTAAATATCAGTTTCTCCAAAGGAGTTTGTGAAGGGTGTGTCCTTGGCAAACATCCTATAGAAAAGTTTGACACTGGAAAGACTCACAGAGCATCCTCTTCTCTAGATCTAATCCATAGTGATCTCATGGGGCCTTTTCATCATCCTTCCATCAAAAAAGCACGGTATGTGCTTACATTTATTGATGATTTGTCACGGTATACTTGGGTGTATCTTCTCATGGCCAAATCTGAAGTTCTTGCGCACTTTGAAGATTTTAAAGCACTAGTTGAGACATAGTCAGAGAGAAAGATCAAATCCCTTCGTCAACATCCAAGTCTAGATCGGGCTTCTAGCAGTGAATCAACTTCCCTTGTCCCAAATTAGAGAATAAGGAGCTTAAGTGAGATATATGGACAAGACCACCCAGTTGCTAGAAATGGTCTTATGGGGGATAATTTTGATCTGCGGAGGACTAGCTTAGAGTTTATTGAGCCTCCTCTTCCCCTCACTGCTACTGAACCAACGCCATCTCAACATTGTCATTTGGTTCAGTATTTTGATCCACAGTTTTATGCTAAGGCTGCTGGGCATCCCTCTTGGGAGTCTGCCATGGAGGAGGAGTATAACTCCCTCCTCAAGAACCGATCTGGTCCCTCTTCCTTAAGGAAGGAAACTTGTCTAATGCAAATGGGTCTACAGGACCAAGAGTGCTGTAGATGGGAAAATCATGAGACAGAAAGCTAAGCTAGTAGCCAAACTTTTCCAGCAAGTGCATGGCATTGATTATGATGAGAGCTTTGCTCCAGTAGCAAAGATGGATTCCATACGCCTTGCACTTTCCATTACGGCTGCCCAGGGGTGGGAAGTACATCAGATGGATGTGAAGAATGCCTTTCTTCATGGAGACCTATCTGAGGAGATCTACATGGAGCAGCCACATGGTTTCATTCATGATTCATCTTTGGTTTGCAGACTGAAGAAGTCTCTCTATGGCCTTAATCAGGCCCCAAGAACTTGGTATGCGAAGATGGATTCTTTTCTCTTATCACAAAACTTCAAAAGGTGTAAGTCTGATCCAAATGTTTATGCTCAGGACACATGATTTTCTTCTTATCTTAGTTTTGTATGTGGATGATCTCTTGATCACCAGTAGCTCAGCTTCAGCCATTGCTGCAGTCGAGAGGGCCTTGCATGATAGGTTCTTGATGACGAACATGGGTCCATTACACTTCTTCCTTGGTCTTGAGATCATCTTGGATGCCACAGGCATCAAACTCTCTCAGGCTAAGTATGCACAGGATCTCCTCGAGAGATTTCACATGACTAACTGCAAGCCAGCACCGACTCCTTTTTTTCTGGGGTCCGCCTTGAGGATGGAGGTGACATTCCATTAGTTGACATTACTCTCTACCAACAACTAGTGGGGAGCTTACTATACTTCACCCACTCCAGACCAGATCTCTCATATGTAGTAGGGGAAGTTTCCAGATACATGCAGGAGCCACATGAGCTACTTTGGAATGCTGGCAAGCGCATCCTCCGATACGTGTAGGGCACCATCACCTTCGAGATTCACTATGCAGCACACATTGCATTGAATCTCCTTGGCTTCACATATTCTGATTGAGTGGGCGACAACATTGATCACAAGTCCACCTTCGGATATTCACTCAGTCTAGGGTCTAGCCCTATTTGTTGGTCGAGCAAGAAGCAGGTTGTTGTTGCTCTCTCTTTAGCTCAGGCCAAGTACAGAGGAGTAGTCAACATCGCCATTCAGGCTCTGTGGCTACAACACTTCCTCACTAAGTTGGGTGTCCAGTTCCACCAGCGCACTGTCATCTGGTGTGACAACCAGAGCACTCTCAAATTTTGTAGGGATCCAGTATAGCGGCAGCTGACGAAGCACATAGAGATCCATATGCACTACATTAGAGACTTAGTACATGATCGGGTCATTGATTTGCGGTTATGTCCTTCAACAGAACAGACTACAGACATCATCACCAAGACATTCACTGGGCAAAAGTTTCACTCTCTACGCAATTGTCTTGGAGTGAAGGACACAGTCGCTTGGCAATTGTCTTTTCTTCCTCTTTTCTTTTGATTACATTGTATTTTGAGGGGGGTTTTCCCACGATGTTTTCCCTCTTTCCTCAAATTTAGTACAAGCTGCATTGTATTTTGGGTGACCTTTGGCCTTAGTTGCTAGGGCCCACTTTCTATTTTTCCCCATAGTGCTATTCAGGGGGAGTGTTGGAGGTACTACACACCTAGGACCTTCATTATTGGCACATACAGACACATAGTTAGAGCATGGGACTACATGCAAGATCCTTTCTGCATGTTTTACTCCCTAATTTGATTCTCTTTTAACTCTGCAAATGACTAGTTCTTCTGCATGATTTACTCCCTAATTTGCTCCTCCTTTCACTCTGCAACTCGCTAGTGCTCTCAGAAACTTGCTATAGGTGTTGAATCCTCTCATTGATCACCACTATGGCGCATTACATTGGGATCTTCACGTAGTAATGCTATATCATGAGAATTGTAACCTATTTTCTGAATCAATCATTTTTTTTTTGTTCTTTCAATTCTTTTAGTCTTTTTGCGCTGGAAAGCTGTGTGTTTAACCTTTACTAGCTACATTCATCTCTGCACGTTTTCTAACACATTTACAATATGAATTAGCTCGGCTCATGGTTTTGGTACTGACTCCACTTCATGTTACTATTCCATTCTAGGTAACCTGGTCCCATTTTTGTATTGGGAGCAGCTTGGCATATTTTCAGATTTATACGTTCATACTAATATTCAAATAAATATGGACGACACAGTTTGAGAAGGAGATGATATTGCAATTAGCTTTTGCAGAAAAGTATGATGTAACGTACAAAATTCAAACCCATAAAAGGTGACCCTCCTAAGCATGTGAACTGAACTTTCAAAGCATTAGTGCGTTTCAGAGAATGTGTTCCAAGCATTTCGTCCAAATTGATTATACTTGATCAATTGGTTATACCTCAGTCAATTAGCAATGGATGTGGTTCATTGAAAATGTCGCGATGGATACTGTGGCTTTTCGCTCTATATATTTATATTGAAAACTGCTATAACCATGCGCTTGTATTTCCTCATTTAAATACTACACAGAAATAAAATTAAAAAATTAAAACTTATCGTGAATGCCTTTGTTTTTAATTGGGATCTATTATGTAAAAAGCATACAACACATTTTTTTCTTTTTATTGCGGCAATGATTTGGTTCTTAATTTTGATCCTTGGTGTTCGCTTATTACTTCAATCGAAGTTAATATACAAGATTTTATTCCGCAGGTATTCCGTGTGCAACGCGAACTTGTTTGGATTTGGTTCTTAATTTTGATCCTTGGTGTTCGCTTATTACTTCAATCGAAGTTAATATACAAGATTTTATTCCGCAGGTATTCCGTGTGCAACGCGAACTTGTTTGGATTGAAGAGAGCTCCCCCAAGTGCTAGTGCCAATTTAGTGCTAATGGAATTTTGTTTCCTTATGCTGTTGATTATCTGAATTTTGAACGTAATATTTACTTCGTGACTGCTTTGGACAGATTGTGCTCTGCAAAGTTATAAATAATTATTCTGACCACACATGAATCACATAATAATTGTATTGTATCAATCTTTCTTGAAGTTTACATGGTTTAAAATACGAGGTCTGATCTGCGTGTTTGAACAATTGAAACGGCTTTTTCACCGAAAATAGAGGGTTTTGTGGGCCAGCTATCGCTCTCTGCACACCAGGAAACGCAGTAATGCATGCCCTACGCTTGGACGTTGTACAATAGGTTTTTTTGTTCAAGACTTGCAAAGTTGAAGGGAGTGGACTATCTCGTTTGAAAAGGTATATATTTCTATTCTTTCCATATACATTTTTCAATTTTGTTGAGATTAGGTTGGAGTTAATTTTAATATCAAATTAATAATTCCAATTAGTTAAGCTAAACAAAGTTAATTGCAATCTAGTTTTTATTTCCTACAATTTGGTAATTATTTATTTTTTATTTTTTATATTTTACTATTCAAATTATTATTCCTTCAAAAAAAACATTTATTATTTTAACTTTATCATAATAGATTATATTATATCATTTAAAGATTTAAACACTTTCCTATCTTACCATTCAATTTGTTATTCCTTCATTAAAAAGTAGAGAAACATTTCTTATTTTAACTTTATCATAATATGTTATATTTTCATTGGAGTTAGATTTTTGGAGATTATGAAACTTATATTTTGATATTTAAACTATTCTCACTACAGTGGAATGTTACAATAAAAAATTATCAATTAATTTTAAAATTTTAAAATCATATATTTTTAAAAGATTTTTTTTTTCAAAATATATTTTATTCGTGATATTTTAATGTATTAGTTTAGTAGTGAAAAGAAACGTTTATTTTTTCCGTATTTTAATGAAAAAATAAATTATTATTTTAATATACTCAAATTTATTATTATTGCGCTGATTTTTATATTTTTTTCACACCTAATTATCAGTAAATTTCTATCCATGATTAAAATTATATTAATTAAAAATTAAAAAACTTTTATATTTTACTATTCAAAATATTATTCCTTTTATTTTCACACCTAACTATTAGTAAATTTCTATCGATGATTAAAGCTATATCAATTAAAAATTAAAACACTTTAATATTTTGTTATTCAAATTATTATTCCTTCATTAAAAATATAGAAAAACATTTATTATTTTAACTTAAAATAATAAGTTATATTTCATTGAAATTAGATTTTTGGAGATCCTTAAACTTATAATTTTGATATATAAACTATTCTCCTTATAGAAAAATGTTATAAAAAAATTTATCAGTCAATTTCCAAATGATATATTTCAAAAGTAAAGAATTCTTTTAAAATATATTCTATTTGTGATATTTTAATGTATTTTTTTGGAGTGAAAAAAATACATTTATCATTATATAATTAAAGTAAAGATTAGTTAATTTTTGGGTTTACATTGTATTCTTTTTTTCGTGAATGTATTTTTTTTGTAAATCCATAATGAGGGGATTTGAATTTTGGATCACTTTATTTTTATAGATCTCATTCATCACCAATCGAATTGCCCCCTAAAACAAGCTTATCTCTATATTACTATTATTGTAATTATCTATTTTTCATTTATTTACTCTCTTTTTTGTGAATGTATTTTCTTTTTTGTAAATTTTTGTGAATGTCTTCTCTTTTTTGTAAATGGATGACCAGGAGATTTAAACTTTGAATCTCTCAATTTTTATAGATTTCTTTCATCATGTGTTGATTTTCCCTCTAAAACAAGCTTATCTCTATATTACTATTATTGTAATTATTTATATTTCATTTATTTTCTTAGAAAAAATAATAATCATACATATATGAGATTTACTTTTATAAATTATATATTTCTAAATTTATATTATTTGTTCTTATATATTAGTTAAACAATCTACTATAATAAAGATTTGAAAATAGATTAACAAGTAAAATCCAAACCAAAACATAACATTAAACATTTACAAGATTGGTGATTTCTATAAAGATTGAACATTGAATTTAGATAAATAATATAATTCAAACTCCAAAAACCATAGGTAAAAAAAATTCATCTAATTTCTCTATTTTTAATTATAGATGCAAATGTCTTTATGGAAAAGTTTCTTGCACATATTTAACATATTTTTTGTTCTTATTTTCTGGATTTTAATTCGATAATATAAGTGTATTTGATTTTTTTTTAAAGCTACATGTTAAGATAATTATAAGTGTATAGTGAATGTTAACCAAAAAAACACTGATGGGTTATATGTGAAGATTCTTATAACTATGAGCTAAGATAAGTCGATTGTCATTTTTTTAGAAATATAGAATGGAGTGATTAATATTTTTAATTAAAAAAATATTTTTTAACTTTTTAATTTTAATTATAAATTAATAAATATTTTGAAATTTTCAAAACATGACATTTGAAAATTTATATTTGTTTGTATGAGTTTATAAATATTAATTTATTAAAAATATTTAATATTTTTTTATCACGGCACCTATGAAATTTAGGATTCCTCATTTGTTCTTTTACCTTTATCAGATCTTCATCATTCGTATCTCCCAATAAAAGACCACACTTATGGTTTAAAAGGCCAGCACCAAAATTATTAACTTGATGGTTTAAAAAGATAACACCAAGATTATAAATGTAGTTGGTGGCTAAGAAAAAACTTAAAGTTTTCCAATCCCATTTCTTTTTTTTTTTTTCATACATATATTTGATGATTTAAAAATTGGATTATCCATCGTTAAATAGTCATAAGGTAATCATCTAGAATTTAGAATTATTTATTAGTAAAATGTAAAACAGTAAAATATATATATATATAAACATAAACCTTAAATACTACCCTTCTTTCAAATTTGCTTCCTGGCTATTTGATTTAAAGTAATTTTTAAACTTCCAACTTTGTTACTGATTCACTCTGCAGTTAGCACTGCACATACGGCAACCTGTGAGCTGCCACCACCGTTCACTTGCGCATGCACCCTCTGCAGATCCTTGAGGTCGAGGATGGCACCCGAGTGGGAAGGCCAATTGCTGTCGAAACCTGTAAGAGTATTTTGAACAAAATCTATTCATCTATGTATATTTGATCCCCAAATTCCGTCAGCGTAGATGAGTGACACCCAGAAACCTAAATAGACAACTGAAATAAAAAGATCGTATTAAGCTACAACAATGCTCACTCAGCAAGCGAGATCTCAGTTGCAAAGACGAAGTCCTTACAACTGTAAAAGGCCACTAATTACTAACAATTGGTTATTGGCATTTGCTGTAGTGTTCAAGTACAATTTCTTCTGGTAATTAAGATAGTTGAACAGTTACTTGTTTGAGTTAGTTTAAAAAAGGATAATGCTAGAAGTTATTATTCTGAATATTTTTAGAAATTTTTCTTTCAATTTATTTATAAAACTTCTAATTTATTCCAAAATCAATTTAGTAATTGGAAAAAAAGTTACAGTATTCTGTGTTTCCAATTGATTTCATTCCTATTTGACGCAAAACTCTTCACAGGGTGGAGAACAATCATGAAAGATATTTGAGGATTTGAAAGTTAGACGTCGTGAATAAGCCGCGTGGTGTTCGCTCTTTGCAGTTGTATCCCTAGCCTCCGTGAGTATAAGGCACCACAAACCCTCCGTTCTATTTATGGAGGCACACTCAAGCAGCTGTAGTGAGATCGTAATTCATTGAGAACTGCTGTGCACCATTGCCGCTGCCATTGTGAGCACCTGCAGTTTTCTTCTGCTTCCATCTTGAGTTACAGCCGCTGTCAAATGTGTCGCAATTGTTTTCAAAGGAGATACGAATGCTAGAAACATTTATGGTCTGATTATGATTTTAAACGAACCACATGTCCGGAGTGGAGAAATTTATTGAAGTTTGTTGAACCGTCTATTTTTGAGGAATATTATATTATGACAGGTTAGAAGAGAGATTTTCAAAAAAGAACAGTGAGTTCTATGGAGTTCTCTATTTCACTCCTTTTAATTTCATTTACTATCATTTTTAAAATTGGCTATAGTGTAATTATTTTCTACATAGCATTAGAATATGTTTATCATTTTTGCTATATTTTGGAGATGTTGGATATTCTAATTATTTTCTACATAGCATTTACTATAGTTATTTTTTACATAGCTAATTGTTGTTTTAGAAGGGTCTTTAGCCGGTCGGTAATAAATGTTGTAATGCCGTGTTATATTTAGAGAATCTCCCATCAGTTTGGAAAAAAATGCGGTAATGCCTTGTTATATTTAGAGAATCTCCCATCAGTTTGGAAAAAAATGCGGTAATGCCTTGGTATATTTAGTTGGGTAAAATAAAATAAAATAAAAAATAACATTTAGAGACTCCAATGAGTCTGGAAAAAATGTTATAATGCTTTGTTATATTTAGTTGAGTAAGATAAAAGTAAAATAAAATAACAAATAAAATTAATAATTTGGTATTTGTTATTATGAAGCCTATTTAATGGTTTGAGGAAATTTATTATGGAATGTAAGAATAGTATAATCTATTTCTATATATTTCTGTAAGATAGTTTTGTTTTCTTAAGGATTCATTTATTTTTATTTGAATTGATATTAATGAATTTTATTTAATATATGTGACGATGAAATACCAAGTTGTTCAATGAGAAAGTTGTAGTCAAAGGAGAAGAAAGGTGTAAGGAGAGCACTATGAAATGTACTTGTCAGTTAATTGAATTTATTTATTTCTAAAGACTCTTTTATTTGTAAAATTTTGATAGTTGCTTAAAACTGAAAGTATATGTAACACCCTTTGTTGCACAATATTTACTTTCGTTTTTACCAAGTTTGATGCAGAACTTTAGAAACTTTTAATTTTTCTTAACACAGTTGTTAAGAAATTAAGGCTGGAAAAGCCAAAACATCATGATATTTTTGTTTAAAGAAATTGAACAGTGTTTGATTAAGAAAATTGAATAGAAACAATTACAATAACTCCTTGGATAGTTAAGAAACAATTGCCATCCTCTTGTGATGGGAAAAGAAGCAGGGAGGGGTGCTTGATTTTTCGTAGCGTTCGGCAGGAAGAACCAGTGGGAAACTTTACAATGGCAAACAAGTAAACTTGTGTGTGACTTGAGGCTAGGAAATACTTGTGAAGCCCAAGATACCACATTGTGCATGTCTAGTGATTTTCAGGAGCAAGAAGTTCTCGGAGAGGGAGAGGGACATTGGACATAATTGCCAGGTCCACGGTTAGGTGGTGAGAACTTCCAAAGAAACAGAAAATAGTTACGCAACTCTAAAATCGATTAGACACACATAAGTGACTCATTTTAGATTTAGTACTTAATTAGTAGAAAAGGCATTGTTATAAGTTAAGATTTTAAGCATGCTCTGAGGTACATAGAATAAAAACGAGGAAATAACTTTTCTCTGTTATCGAAAATTATGATATTCTGATTGAGGTAATAATAGATATTATTTCTTATATAGAAGAGAGGATATACGTAATACTGTTAATTTTACTCTATGCATGAATTATTTATTCCTCGAACCGTAGAATATTTAATACATTATTGTTTAAATAATTATACAGAGAATAAACAAATAATTATACAGAGAACATTTTGACAATGCCTGTAGGCCACCTTTCTTTCTGAGATTCTCTAAAAGAAGTAAATGTAGCAACAAATAGAGACAACACCTAATTGGAAACCACATTCAATTCCATAAGGTAGTTGGAAACTACATTCATTATCACATAAACACAACATTCGAATTATGGCACTATCAATAAACACAGTAAAGCAATTCAGTCCATATTTAAAGGGTGACCTTACTCTCAGTAACCATCAGTGAAATTCCGATCATAAACTCAAAAAAATCGACAGAATAGTTAAAGGAAAATTCAAAAAATATATGTGTATAAAATTGTCGACAAAAGTTAAGATCCTGAACCGGCTCTCCGCCAAATCCCCGGGGATGGATCGAAGCCAGACTGACCTTCATAATAATAAAATTCCAACGATGATCTTAAACCAGTACTTCCTCTAAACCAAGAAATGAAGCCAAGCATTCATAAACCCTTGAAGTTCGGCTATCAAATATACATTGCACGCATAGTAAAATCGGGTGAATACCTAGATTCATTTAAACATTGAATAATCATACCGTAATTCACTGTAGCATGGTTCGTAAAAATCTAGATGATTCATTCGACAAGGGTTGGCCAAGCTCCACTCAAGGCCAACAAAAACCCTTATCATTTTAAGAAGCAAACCCTAGCTACCTTCGTCGAAAGAGAAAACAATTAATTCTTTCCGCTCTCAACATCATTGTAAGGATTCAAGACACCAACCTCAGAACATTGAGGAAGGAAATTTTGTTAGGAGAAACTTCATAGATCGCTAAGGAAAGGCGCTAGTCGAAGGGTATACCTGCGAGACCAAAAACGAAGGATTCGAATTACGGCTTCTATAATCAACTTCAGAAGTAAGAAAATATGTGAAGGAAAGTATTATGCTATCACCTCCTTACCTGAAAAAGAATCGTTCTAGACTAGGAAGAGCCGAGAGCCTCCAATTTTAGGCAGTTGTTAATTTTTTCCCTACAAATAAGTGCATAAGTAGTTGAATGTTCAAATTTCAGAACCAAACCCTTACCTCGGAAGGTCAATGCTCCTGACGCACTTGCGGTCCGGCTATAGGGAGCAGAAACAACCAATGAAATCCTGCAAACAACATCTTCAACAACCACCAAGAAAAAGATGAAAGACTGAAAATAATTACAGAGCATGGGAAGAGAAGAATTAACAAATTACGAGTGTGCTCACTTGACAGTGACTGAAGGAGGAAGTTCGGTGCCATCGTGATGACCACCATGAACCAGAACTATTCGCAGAATCATCATAGCTCGGTTACTGAGATCGACATGGTCACAGAGCACAGCATATAGAGAATACCTCATGCAAATGAGAAATGAATAGGGTTGGTAGGAAAAAGAGGGGTTAGGGTTAAGAGCCATCAACTGGACCGTCGTATTAACCTTCTCCAAATCCCACCTTGGAGTGATCCTTGGCATTAATGCTATGGCCCTCTAGCAGAGAACCGGGCTGTCAACATTACCGCAAACTAGGTGGAAATGTATTAGTTCAATATGTTGTTTGGGCGATGTTTCCAAGTCAGCGTGTGATGGGGCAGAGCCATCAATTGTGTAGATCTGCAGGATAGAGCCTTTATATCCCTTTCTAATCTCATTAACCCCTTTAATAGTTGCTGAGACCTTACGATAATCAATGTCACCAAGTTTAGTTTAGACTCATGGTAATATTATTCGGTAGGAGTAGATATATTAGGGTAATTTGTTTTATATATATTTATATTAGTGTTTCAAGTGTTACAAGTGGTATGAGAGCCCAGGCTCGCACCGTGAGACGTCTAGGATAAATATTGTGCATTTAATTGAGCTCAGAATATTTTTATTATGTAATAAACAATTAAGTTTGGAAACTTTGAACACAAAGAAAGAAATAAAGGCTAAAGTCAACACCAAAGTACAAAATACAGAGGGACCCTAGATTATCAAATCAGTCGGAGGTGCCTTATGTGGAGGCCAATCCAGATATATGGATGCAACTGTGAGAGGAACCCCAGCAAGCCAACACTGCCTTGTCGGAAACTGTGCAATAGTTACATGCAGAAATGATGAATTTAAGAACAAATAATGAACATCTAAGGCAGGTATAGGAAAAAATTCTCAAAAGCCCATCTGACTGACAGAATCAACGAGGACAGGATCCGAGTATGGAGGATAGGGAGAAAACCCCAACAACCCATCATGGCGAAGAAAATGCAGAATCAACAGAGAGACATAAGGAGGATTAAGAGCGGTGTTCAAATAACGTTTGTAGACCAGAGAGAGATTAAAGGACAGAAGATGGAATTACAGGGTGAGTTTAAAAAAATAAAACCATCACTGTTCGAAGGAGAATCTGAAGAGGTAGCCGAAGCATGGTTGATTGACATGGGTAAATATTTCCAGATTTATGAATATACTGACAAACTCAAAGCATGATTGGAAGTTTACCAGTTACGGGGAAAGGCCACTCTCTGGTGGGAAGAAATTAAAATAGTGAGAAATATTGATGAAGAACAAGTGACGTGGCATGAATTCCATAAGCATTTGAAGGACAAATACTTGATTGAGTGTTATTATGACGAAAAAGAAAAGGAGTTCCATGAGCTAAGATTGGGAACCTTGACCATGGACGAATATGTGAAGCAGTTCACATCCTTGTTATGATATGTCTCACACATGTAGGAGGAAAAAGCCAAAATTTAGTGGTTTATTAGCAGTCTACCCAATTTTATGAAGGAAAAGTTAGAATTTGACTATCCTAGAACGATGGATGACACGGTGTGAAAATCCCGTATCTGTTACTAGCAGATGAAATAGAAAAGTGATGCACCCAAAGGAGCTTCAGGGAGAAGAATGAGGAATTTACCCCCAAATAGATAGTAGAAAGTAGTAAATGGTCAGAATAGTTAACAAAGAACCTTTGGGAAGTTTACCAGGAATCCTTCCAAATTTCCAGCATACCCCAAAGCTAAACATACAGATTGAATTAGTAAACCTACAACTGATCAACCGTCAAAACAACCTCTGCAATGTTGGGGATGTGGGGAATCTCATTATTATAATAACTACTTGCACAAAGCTCGAATGAAACAACTTTCCAATATGAAAGAAGCCTCCACAGTTGAAGATATAGCAAGAAGTATAACCAAAATTAATTCTGCTCTGGATGATCATTAAGCAGAATACCAACCCTCCATGATCGAGTGCAAATGTATGGTTGTTAATCAACCCGTTTCTATTTTATTTGATCCGGGTGCTAGCCTAAGTTATATTAGCCCCAGAGTAATAAAGAAATGCCAGCTGCCAAGTAGCAAATCTAGGAAATCTTGGTTATTCCAACTAGCCACCGGAGCTAAGAGAAAGGTATATATGCGAAAACAGAAAACTGTGTGATAAAAGTTTCAGGACAGTCCATCCATGTTAATCTAAATATACTGCCCTTAGTTTTGTATGATGTACTAATTGGAATGCACTGGTTGGAAGGGTGATGGTCCTTGGTAGATTGCAAGGAGAAATTTGTAAGTTACCTTACAAAATCAGGGCAAAGAAAGGAAATTCAAGGAATCAAGAAAAGCATGAAATTATGCCTTATCACTGCTAATAAGCTAGGGAAATGCATAAGAATAGGCCACCACATTTATGATGTCCAAGTAGGATACTCTAATCACAAAAGCAAAATGACTTCATTAGAAAGTATTACTCTAGTTCTGGACTTTGTGGATGTATTTCCTAAATCCATTCTTGGATTGCCACCTAGACGTGATATTGATTTTACCATTGAGCTAATACTTGGAGAAACCCCTGTTTCAAAGGCTTCCAACCGCATGAGCATTCCAGAGTTAATAGAACTCAAAATGCATATTCAAGAACTTCTAGATAAAGGGTACATTCGCCCTAGTGTATCACCTTGGGGAGCCCCTATGTTGTTTGTTCGAAAGAAGGATGAGACCTTAAGACTATGCATCGACTATCGGCAACTAAATAAGCTTACCATCAAAAACAGGTAATCTTTAACTCCCATTGATGATTTATTTGATCAAATGTAGGGGGCCAATGTATTCTCTAAGATTGATCTAAGGTCTGGTTACCACCAGATCTGAATAAAGGATGAAGACATTTGTAAAACTACTTTCTAAACTCGTTATGGTCATTACGAGTTCGTAGTACTGCCTTTTGGCCTTACCAACGCCCCAGCCACATTCATGAGCCTGATGCACGACATATTTCGGCTTTTCCTAGATAAATTTCTATTGATTTTTATTGATGATATATTAATTTATTAAAAAAATCAAGAAGAGCACGAAAAAAACTTGAGAATAGTTTTGCAGATTTTGTGAGACAATCAGTTGTATGCTAAGTATAGCAAGTGTGATTTTTACAAAGACAAGATTCAGTACTTGGGCCATGTTATATCAGCTGAGGGTATAGTGGTAGATCCAGAAAAGATCAAAACTATAATGGAATGGACAACCCCAAAAAATGTTGCAGATATTAGATCCTTTTTGGGCCTGGCAGGTTATTACCGTCAATTCATTAAAAAAATTTCAAAGATAGCTTTTCCTATGACCTCGCTATAGAAAAACGGGCATGCCTTTCATTGGAGAGTGGATTGTTAGCAAAGTTTTGAGAATCTAAAGCAATTACTCACCACTGCACCAGTGCTAAAGGTAGCAGATCCGGAAAAATAATTCGTGTTATGCACAAATGCAAGTAAATAGGGGGTTGGTGGTGTATTAACTCAAGAAGGAAAGGTCATAGCATATGAATTACATAAATTGAAAGACTATGAGCAACGGTAGTCTGCTTATGGTCTGGAGTTAACCGTAGTAGTGCACACACTTAAAATGTGGCGGGATAACCTCCTAAGAAAGAAATTTCTATTCTTAACCAATCATAGCAGTTTAACAAATTTATTTAATTAATTGAGTTTAAATTCTCGGCAGGCCAGGTGGACCATATTTCTGAGTGAATTCGACTTCGAAATGAAGCACCTTCAAGTAAAAGAAAATCAAATGGCCGATGCATTAAGCAGGAAAATGCATTGCATCTATGAAATACAAGCCAGTCAAATACGATATAAACTTCTTGAAATTATTAGGGGAGCATCCCTTAAGGACCCTGAATACGCATTTCTTTGGTAACAAGCAGGAGAGGATCGGAAAAATAGGAATTAGTCTGACTATGATATAACTTCCGATAAAATGTTAACGTTCAGAAAAAGGGATTTATATTCCCAACCAAAATTCTGTCAAACAATTGTTACTGGATGAATTTCACAGGAAGCCTTATGCTGCTCATCGAGGATACCAGAAACTTCTGACAGCTATCTAGAAAAGATATTTCCGGCCAAGTTTAAGGAAGGATACTGTGGAATACTTATCAAAGTGTTTGGAGTGTTAGTTGATGAAGGTAGAGCATCAACATCCCACTGGTCTATTGTAGCCATTACCCATTCTTGAGTGGAAATGGGAGACGATCACTCTATATTTTATTACCGGACTACCCCACATTGAGAAGCAACATGACTCAATTATGGTGGTAGTGGGAAATCTAAGAAAAAAAACCCATCTTATACCTATGAAATCCACCTACAAGGCCATAGAAATCACATATATATTCATGAGACAAATATTCTGATTACATGGAATACCTCGAGTAGTAATTTCCTACAGAGATGTAAAATTTACATCTGCATTTTGGAAAACCCTCTTTCCTGGGTTGGGTACCCAGATTCAATTAAGTAATACCTACCATCCGCAAACAGATGGCCAAACAAAATGAGTAAATCAAGTCCTGGAAGACATGTTAAGGATGTTTTTTATGCAACAACCGCACAAGTGGGAAGACTACCTCCATTTAATGGAGTTCGCCTATAAAAATGGCCATCACGAATCTTTGGGCATGTGACCTTTTAAGTTCTTGTATGGAAGGAAGTGTCGGGTACCCACAGACTAGAATAACCCTATTAATAAATTAGCATTGGGTCCTCATATGTTAGTTGAAATGGAGGCCATGGTGAAAACGTTCGCCAAAATTTAAAAGTCGCTCAGGATAGGCAAAAGGTTTATGCTGATAAAAAAATGACTCATAAAGAATTTCAGTTAGGGGATCATGTATACAAAAATTAAACCCCGAAAAATCACCTTACAGTGAAAGGGTTTCACCAAGCTGGCACCCGAGTATTGTGGACCGTTCCAAATACTAGAACGAATTGGACCAGTGGCATACAAATTAGCACTCCCCGGCCACATCCGAGTTCACAATGTTTTCCATGTCTCTTTGCTAAAAAAATATGTATACAACCCTCAGCATATAATTAACTGGGAAAATATACAGGTAATAAAACAAATGAATATGTGACATTAAATTGTTGTTTGGTGCAATTCTAACAACCAATTATAAATTGTGCAGGTCAAGCTCGAGGGAGAGTTCCTGGCAGAGCCTCTTCGTATTCTAGATCAAAGAGAAACCACCTTACGGAAGCAAACCATCCCCGAGGTTAAAGTGCAATGGAAGCACTTTGGCCTGGAAGAGGCCACTTGGGAAGAAGAGGAGATCATGCTACAGGTGTATTTGACATTATTTTCTTATAAGAACACGAGGGACGACGTTCCTCATAAGTGGGGAGAGTTGTAATACCCTTTGTTGCACAATATTTACTTTTGTTTTTACTAATTTTTATGCAGAACTTTAGAAACTTTTAATTTTTATTAACACAGTTGTTAAGAAATTAAGGCTGGAAAAGCGAGAACATCATGATATTTTTGTTTAAAGAAATTGAGCAGTGTTTGATTAAGAAAATTGAATAGAAACAATTACAAGAACTCTTTGGACAATTAAGAAACAGTTTCCATCCTCCTTTCCCAAAAGGAAGGTAAAAGAAGCAGGGAGGGCTACATGAATTTTTCCTAGAGCTGGGCAGGAAGAACCAGTGGGAACCTTTACAATGGCAATCATGCAAACTTGTGTGTTACTTGAGGCTGGACATTAGTCCTAAAGCCCAAGATACCAGATTGTGCATGTCTAGTGACTGTTAGGAGTAGGAAGTGCTCGGAGGGGGACAATGGACGTCGTTGCCAGCTTCATGGTTGGATGGTGAGAACTTCTAGGGAAACAGAGAATAACTATCTAGCTCTAAAATCAATTAGACACAGATAACTAACTCATTTTAGATTTAGTACTTAATTACTAGAAAAGCATTGTTATAAGTTAATATTTTAAGCATGCTCTGAGGTGCATAGAATAAAGACGAGGAAATAACATTTATTTGTTATCGAAAACTATGATATTCTGATTGAGGTAATAATAGATATTATCAGTTATGTAGAAGACTTGAGATACCTAATATTGTTAATTTTACTGCATGCATGAATTATTTATTCCTAAAACCATAGAATATTTAATACATTACTGTTTAAATAATTATACGAAGAACATTTCACAATGCATGTAGGCAACCTTTCTTTTTGACATTCTCTAAAGGAAGTAAATGTAGCAACAAATAGAGACAACAACTAATTGGAAACCACATTCAATTCAATAAACTAGTTGGAAACTACATTCATTATGACATAAACATAACATTCGAATTCCGGCGTTATCAATAAACACAGTAAAGAAATTCAGTACATATTTAAAGAGAGACCTTATTCTCAGTAACCATCAGTGAAATTTTAAACATAAACTCAAAAAAATCGACATAATAGTTATAGGAAAATTTTGAAAATATATATGTATATAAAATTATCGAGAAACGGTTAAGATCTGGAACCAGCTCTTCGTCGAATCTCGAGGGACAGATTGAAGCTGGACTGACCTTCATAATAATAAAATTCCAATGAAAGTCTTAAACTAGTACTGCCTCTAAACCAAGAAATGAAGCCAAGCATTCATAAACCCTTGAAGGTCGGTTGTCAAATATATAGTGCAGGCATAGTAAAATAGGGGGAATACCCAGATTCATTTGAACATTAAATAATCAAACTGTAACTCAATGTAGCATGGTTCATAAATATCTAAATGATTCATGCGATAGGGGTTGGCCAAGCTCCACTCAAGGCCAGCAAAAACCCTTATCATTTTACGAAGCAAACCCTAGCTACCTTCATTGAAAGACAAAACAATTAATTCTTCCTGCTCTCAACATCATTGTAAGGATTCAGGACACCAACCTGAGAACATTGAGGAAGGAAATACTATTAGGAGAACCTTCATAGCTCACTCAGGAAAATCGCTAGTCGAAGAGTATACATGCGAGACCAAAAATAAAGGATTAGAATTACGGCTTCCATAACCAACTTTGGAAGTAAGAAAATGTATTAAGGAATGTATTATGCCATCACCTCCTTACCTGAAGAAGAACCGTTCTGGATGAGGAAGAGCTGAGAACCTGCAATTTTAGGCGATAGTTAATTTTTTCCCTATAAATAAGTGCATAAATAGTTGAATGTTCAAATTTCATAACCGAACCCTTACCTCGAAAGGTTGATGCTCCTAGCACACTTGCAGTTAAGGTGTAAGGAGCAACAACAACCAATGAAAACCTGTAAACAACATCTTCAACAACCACCAAGAAAAACATGAAAGACTATAAACAATTACAGAGCATGGGCAGAGAAGAATTAACAAATTACCAGTGTGCTCGCCCTGCACTGATGAAAGGAGGAAGTTCAACGCCATCATGATGACTGCCATGAACCTGAACTATTCACAGAATCATCATAGCTCGGTTACTGAGATCGACATGGTCGCAGAGCGAAACACATAGAGAATACCTCATGCAAATGAGAAGTGAACAGGGTTGGTAGGAAAAATAGGGGTTACGGTTAACAACCATCAATTGGACCATCTAATTAACGCTCCGCAAATCCCACAGTGGAGCGACCCTCAACGTTAATGCTCTTGCCCCCTTGCAAAGAACCGGGCTGTCAACATTAATGCCGCAGGCCAGGTGGCAAAGTATCAGTGCAATATGTTGTTCGGGTGATGTCTCGAAGTTAGCGTGTGATGGGGCAGAGCCATCGATTCCGTACATCCTTTGGATATACCCCTTATATCCCTTTCCAATCTCATTAACCCCTTTATTAATTGCTGAGACCTTATGATAATTAATGGTGCAAATTTAGTTTAGACTCGTTGTAGTATTATTCAATAGGAGTAGATATATCAAGGTATTTTTTTTATATATATGTATGTTAGTGTTTCAAGTGTTACCATATACTTTAAAATCACAATAATTTAGTTTTATTTTGAATTTTTTTATCTGTAAAGTGAAATTTATTCATAAAAATTAAAAGATATGCTTTCAAATCATATTAAATAATATAATAAGATAAATATAATTATTCAATAATCAAAGCTAAATCATAATCTTATTTTATTTTTATTATTTAATTAATCAAAATAATTACTCTTTCTAGTCTCATACTTGATGTTTTTCATGTACCTCTCATAACTTATCCCAAAAAGTATTATAATCATAATTTGAATGTATTTATTTCTTAAAGCATGATTATTCATAAAATTTTATTGGTTGCTTAAGACTAAAAGTATGTTGAGTACTAATTTGAATTTGTTTAATTAAAAGTATGCTTTAAAATCATAGTAAATAATCTAATAAAATAAAGACAATTATTCAATAATTAGAGTTCAATCATAATTTTAATTTATTTTTTATTATTATTTAATTAATTACATAGATAGGCATCCCCTATTGGAATTGGCCACTTTAATATTTTTGCTAATTAATATTATTGACCTGATGGTCTAAATTGAAATATGCAAGTATATTCTCATCGTCACCACTACATCAATGGATGAAATTCATACCACTAACTTTCTTGCATATATAAATCACATGTCTAAACCATACTTAAATTATTTTTTTTACAAAACATGACTAAAAATTTACCATGCCATTTGTTGATTGCAAGCTATCAAGATTACACGAAGTGAAGGGATATGGGAATATGAACCAAAATAAAAAACAACTCAGTAATTCAACATTTACAAAATTACATTGCAAATTTAGTATTCTACAGTATCTATTAATAACCACTTATCTATCATTAACAATTAATACATATAATGAGAAAGAACTTTGTACTACAATTATGAAAGGTCTTCCATCCTCTGTTGTTAGCAATGTGGCACCTAGGCTTTTCGAATGCCTTCTCATTACCATTAAAAAAAATCTAAAAAATCACATCCTACTCCATTAAAAACTACACACAATCGACTACAACAATGTGGCACCACGTTATGAAATGCCTTACTGAGCTCAATAAAATCCAAACAAAAGACATTCAAAATATCTAGGAAATAGGTTTTTTGTACGAAATATTTTGTTGATGGACATTCAGGATCATATGACTGTCTTTTATCGACCACTTTCCATAGGGAAGATTAAGAGGGATCATAATACGGAAGCAGAAGATCATACCTGAAGTGAAGATTAGGTATGATCATATTGCAACCATTTCTAGCCCTTTAGATTTTTTTGAAGATTAAGATGGATCAAAACACTGAGGTGAAAGATCGTATTTGAAGAGCCACGGTTGGGACATCAAAATAATTGGGCCCAGACACCGAACTAGAGCATAACGCTGAGAGGAGTTGAAGGCACATAGATTTGATTTCAATCTAAGTTCACTGTAAGTGAAATATCGCTGTATTTCCCTGACTGAATAAAAAATTTTGAGGTTGTATTTCAATGTTTAATTCCGCTCTTGTGCAGAGTGCTCTTTCAAAATGGAAATAGATTTAGAAAAATCTTCCTAACCACGATAATAAAGGATATATTGACTCGATGAAGATGATATTGAGAATGAAATATACAAATCTACGTACCTCCCTCATCTTTTTTGCAATGAAGAGGATACCCTAATTTGTGCTTTGTGATGGAATAGGTCCAGGCAAGGATAGGTAAAACAATTATCTATTTTTTCCA
Source organism: Pinus tabuliformis (assembly GCA_031772625.1). NCBI lineage: Eukaryota > Viridiplantae > Streptophyta > Pinopsida > Pinales > Pinaceae > Pinus > Pinus tabuliformis. The sequence continues at coordinate 776,200,788 of CM062812.1, read as the reverse complement.
AGGTTCTCTATAATTAATACTTAGTTTTGTGACTAACTACTAAATTGTTGGTCAAATAGTAATGGAATCATGGATTTAGTTTAGAATGAAATATAAAGTTTTTGCACAGTGGAGAATCAGAGGTATAGTTTCTAGGTGTGCCTTGTTGCTGCGAATTCCGACTATAAAAAAATGAGTGCAGAAATGGTTTAAATGAGTTCAATATAAGGGAAGGAGGACCCCAAATAAAGGCAGTTGGTGGAAAGCATAATCAATGCAACAACATGACAACATTCAAGAGTACAGTGAGAGGAGAAGAGACAAATTCCACAGGCATATTGCTGTCCGCTTGCATTGTATTGTCTATGTAAGCAATCCAGGCACCTCATACATGACGATCAACATATAATTATCATAGTTAGCCCCATTCTACTCAACTGATATTTATGTTAATGTAATATTTAGTAAAATAATTAGGTTGAGAATATTTTCGATTATTATGTAGACTCTTGCATTTTATGTAGAAACAGCGGTAGCAGCTGCTAGAGCTTTGAGATTTTAGATGTATTGTAAAATTTGGTTGATAAAAATTCTATTTCTGGAAAACTCATGGTTATTTTTTCAAGCACTACTTTACCAACATTTACCCCACGTCTAAATTTCTCTCTAATATTTGTATTTTTTTTATGACTTTGCGAAGGATTTCTTAGTTTTACTAGTGTCCTAAAATCACCTAATTTCTTCCAGAAAATATTAACATTTTATGTAAACTCAAATTTATGAATTTTTATTAAAAATTTAGAGTAGATTGTACACTTTTTGTGTACTGTATTTATACCAAAATCTGTAAATTTTAGTAAAATTCCAAACCATAACCATTTTAATAAACAGTTAATCCCATCTACCCATCTTTGAATACACTGTTAATACCATCTTCTCAAAATGATTGTTACTCCACATAATTGATCCTACTCAGTAAAATAGACATGACAATTCCTCCAACATACTCACAAAAATATGATATAATGACATCAAGAGGCTCATCCATATCTCATGAAATAATATTATAATGGTAGTGATTGCCTTAATTTCTTGAAATTAATGAATACAACTTTTGAGAATTTATCACGCTCATCAAAGCATTTTGTTATTACACACTGCCACTATTGACAACATTGTTTAGTGAATCCTTTAAATATATTAATAACAAATGTTATTATTCAAAGGGAGAATTTATTCTTGTCATCATACTAATCAAATCAATTATGTTTGGTAACTTGAGGTTAGATTTCTTCTGTTTAGCGAATCCTTTAGACATATTATGTACTAATGGTATTATTCAATGAGGGAACTTATTCCAATCATCATTCTAATCAAACGAACTTTGTTTAGCCATGTAGGGTTATCGTTTTTCATCTATATATGTTTATTATAAATGAATTTATTAGAAATAAAAATTATATTTTTTTAATATATAAATATGTTTAAAGAATAAAATATTATACATAAAGAATAATAGAGAATATGAAATAACTTCACCTGACGAAATCAATTTCATTTTATTAGAATGATGACATGAATAAGTTCACTCTTTGGTTAATATCATTGGTTATTAGCATATCTGAAACAAATATTGTCAAACGATAGGATTATATATATATATATATATATAAAATGTAGTATTTAATGGTGCAAATAGTTTCAACACTATAAAGAATTTTTGAACACCCAAAATCTTGAAGTTTGATAGTTATAACCTTCATTTCCAAGAATTTCAGCACAATTTTACAAAAAATATTACAAGAATTTCCATTATTTTCCCATCAAATTGCAACATCATTAGAAATATATATATATATATATATATATATATATAAGTAATAATTATGAAATCCAAACTAATAATTTCAAAGTCCATTCCAAGGTGTGTGTGTTAAAATAGGTGATTTATTTTATACAAGTTTTGAACAATTAGTTATGTTTAAAATCTCCTATATTATAATTGATTTTTAATAATGAATTCAATTCAATTGTGCATTTTTCTGGATTCGATTCATGTTCTTTGATTGGGTATCATAGCTACTAGGACAAAGAGTGTGCCACTGCAACTTGCTTGAAGGAGAAATTCGAGTTCTGGAGTTGTATTGTTGTGCTAATGTGTTGTTATGCTACATTGACATATAGGATTGTGCAAACCAATGCTGAATATTGTGCATAAAAAATTATGGAGATCAAGCGAGTTATTGGTTAGTTGTTCAAATTGACCTTCATTTGAAATTATATTTCCCATCATTGTAGTTGATTTAGATGTGGAGGAAGTGTTGAGATAATGGGTACTTTGTAAAGTAGGGCACAAGTCTAATTATTAGATATGTTTATTTTAGTGAGTGATTTTTACTTCAGGGTTTTTATAGCTTAGGTTTATAATATTAATCCCTCGGGTTTAATACTATTTCGTTTGGTTTATAAAACGTTGGGTTTTATATTTAATCACTAGGTTTATTAATCTAAGGATTTGTAATCCTAAGGTTTAATATTAATTATAGGGTTATAATATCAATCATAGGGTTTAATTTAAATATATTGGGATAACAATCATGGCCAATGATGGTCAAACATGATCCAATGTCACATTGTGACAAAAAAATGTCTCAATATGAAATTCAAACATGCTCTACTATGGTCAACCATGGTCTAATGCCGCATTGTGACAAATATTTTCTAAATAGGAAAATAAAACATGTTAAAAAATGGTAAACCATGCTTATTTTAGGGTTTATAATAATTATTTTAGAGTTGATATACCTTGCTTTTATAATAGTTATCCCTTGGGTTTAATATTATTCCCTGAGGTTTATAATCCTTTGGGTTTTTAGTATTAATCCAATTGCATTATAATATCAATCCCTCGGGTTTATTAATCTAAGTGTTCTTATTCCTAGGGTTTAATATTATTCCTAAGGTTTATAATATTAATTCTTGTGTCTAATATATGTTTATTTTAGGGTTTATATACCTTAGTTTTATAATACCAAATGGATTGATATTTTTCATTATGACAAAGACTAACTGCATATGAAAATCAATCATAGTTAATCATGGTGCAACATCACATTATGACAAAGATTGTTTCAATATGAAAATCAACAATGATTAACCATGATAGTTCTAGGGTTTACAATATTTATCTTGGGGTTTATATTTTTCGAGTTGACAATATTTTTCCTTCAGTCTAATCCATGTCTATTTTAAGTTTATATAACTTAGTTTGATAATATTAATCCATTGGGTTTAATATTATTCCCTTGTGTTTATAATATCAATCCCTTGGGTTTATAATATTATTCATAAGGTTTATAATATTAATTTTAGGGTTTAATATAAATCACTCGGGTTTATAATCATGGTCAACAAAGGTCAACAATGGTCAAATGTCACATTGTGACAAATATTGTCTCAATATAAAAATCAACCATGGTCAGCTGCATTATGACAAAGAGTGCCTCAATATGAAAACCAAGCATGGTAAACAATGGTCAACCAAGTTTATTTTAGTGTTCATAATATTTATCTTAGAGTTTATATACCTTGGTTCTATAATACTAATCCATTAGGTATAATATTATTCCCTTGGGTTTTTAATATTAATCCCTTTGGTTTATTTCCTTTGGTTTATAATATCAACCCCTTGAGTTTATTAATCTAAGGATTCTTATTTCTAGGGTTTAATATTATTAATAAGGTTTACAATATTAATCCTTGGGTCTAATATAAATCATCTTGGTACAAAAGAATGGTCAACCATGGTCCAATGTCACATTGTGACAAATATTTTCTCAATATGAAAATCACCCATGGTCCAATGTTGGATTGTGACAAAGATTGCTTCCATATGAGAATAAATCATGGTCAACCATGGTGCAACGTCACAATGTCAGAAAGATTGTCTCAATATTAAAATCAACCTTGGTCAACCATGGTGCAACCATGTTAATTTTAGGGTTTACAATATATTTATCTTTGTGTATTTATAACTTGGTTTATCATATTCATCCATTGGGTGTAATACTATTGCCTTGGGTTCATAGTCCCTTGGGGTTTTAAAATCCAAGGGACTGTATAGTGAACCATAGTCACCCATGTTTATTATATTATTTATAATATTTATTTTAGAGTTTATATACTTTAGGTTTATAATATTAATCCCATTTGGTTTAATATTATTCCCATGATTTTATAAAACATTAGCATTTTAGGGTTTATAATGTTTATTCCTCGTTTAATATTATTCGCTTTGGTTTATAATCCCCCGGGTTTTTAGTATTAATCCATTTTTTTTAGTATCCACTTTGGTTTATAATATCAATCCTTTGGTTTATTCCTAAGGTTTAATATTATTCATAGGGTTTATAATATCAATTTGAAAATCAACGATAGTCTACCATGGTCAACCATGGTTGAGCATCGCATTCTGACGAAGGTTGTCTCAATGATAAAATCAAGCATGGTAAACCATGGTCAAACATGTTTATTTTAGTGTTTATAATAATTATCTTAGATTTTATATACCTTGGGTTTATAATAGTTATCCCTTGGGTTTAATATTATTCTGTTGGGTTTATAATCCTTTGGGTTTTTAGTATTAATCCGTTTGGTTTATAATATAAATACCCTGGGTTTATTAATGTAAGGGTTCTTATTCCTAGTGTTTAATATTATTTATAAGGTTATCATATTAATACTTGGGTCTATTACATGTTTATTTTAAGATTTATTTAACCTAGGTTTATAATACCAGAGGGATTAATATGTTGCATTAGGACAAAGAATTGATTGCATATGAAAATGAATCATGGCTAACCATGGTGCAACATCGCATTGTGACAAATTTTGTTTCAATATTAAAATGAACCATGGTCAACCATGATAATTCTAGGGTTTAGAGTATTTATATTTGGGTTTATAAACCTTTGGTTTATAATATTTATTTTAGGGTTTATATAACTTAGGTTTATAATATTAATCCATTAGGTTTAACACTATTTCCTTCTGTTTATAATATCAATCCCTTGGGTTTATTAACCTAAAGGTTCATATTCCCAGGGTATAATATTATTTACAGGATTTATAATATTAATCTTAGGGTTTAATATAGATCCCTTAGGTTTATAATGATGGTCAATGATGGTCAACCATTGTCCAATGTTATATTGTGACAAATATTGTCTCCATATGAAAATGAACCATGGTGTACCATGGTTGACCATGGTCCATTGCATTCTGACAAAGATTGTCTCAATATCAAAATCAAGCATCGTAAACGATGGTCAACCATGTTTATTTTAGGGTTTGTAACATCTATTTTATAGTTTATATACCTTGGGTTTATAATATGTATCCCTTAGGTATAATATTATTCCCTTGGGTTTATAATCCCTTGGTTTTTTAGTATTAATCCCTTTGGTTTATTATTCACTTTGGTTTAAAATATCAATCCCGTGGGTTTATTAATATAACAATTCTTATTCTTAGAGCTTAATATTATTAATAATGTTTGTAATATTAATCCTTTATTCAAATATAATTCCCCTTGGTGTATAAGAATGGTCAAGCATGGTTCAACATCATATTGTAGCAAAGATTTTCTCAATATGAAAATCAACCGTGGTCAACCATGTTCAACCATGATAATCCTAGGGCTAGAAATATATTTATCCTTCCGCATTTATAAATTGGGTTTATAATATTCATTCATTGGGTGTAATATTATTTCCTTGGGTTCATAGTCCCTTACGGTTTTAAACCCTAAGGGACTGTGTAGTCAACCATGTTTATTTTAGGGTTTATAATTTTTATTTTAGTGTTTATATACCTTAGGTTTATAATATTAAATCCAAAGGATTAATATTAATACCTTGGATATAATATTATTCCCACGGTTTTATAAAATGTTTTGATTTTATGATTTTTAATATTTATACCTCGTTTAATATTATTCCCTTGGGTTTATAATCCATTGGGTTTTCAGTATTAACCCCTTTGGTTTATAATACCAATCCGTTTGGTTTATTAATCTAAGGGTTCTTATTCCTAGAGTGTAATATTGTTCATAGGGTTTATAATATTAATTCTTGGGTCTAATATAAATCCCTTGGCTTCTAATCATGGTAAACCATGGTCCAACATCACATTGTGACAAATATTTTCTCAATATGAAAACCAAACATGGTCAACCACGGTGAAATATCGCATTGTGACAAATATTGTCTCAATATCAAAATCAACCATGGGCAACACAACCATGATGATTATAGGGTTTATAATATTTATCTTGTGGTTTATATACCTTGGATTTACACTATTATTCTTTTGTGTGTAATATTATTCCTTTGGATTTTTAGTATTAATCCCTTAGGTTTATTATTCTCGTGGCTTTAAAATATAAAACCCTTGGCTTTATTAATCTAAGGGTTCATATTCCTAGAGCGTAATATTGTTCATAGGGTTTATACTATTAATCATTTGGTTTAATATAAATCCATTGTAACAATCATTAATATAAATTAAAAAAATATATATTTTATAAGAATAATGAATTAATTAATTATGGTTAATTATTTAATTAATTAGTATTAATAATTTTAAATTAATAATGATATTACATTTAATGAATAATAATAATAATAATAATAATAATAATAATAATAATAATAATAATAATAATCATCATCATCATCATCATCATAATAATAATAATAATAATAATAATAATTAATTGATAAATGTTGTTCATTTTATAATGTTAGCAATCCCTAGTGTTTATTAATCCTTAGGGTTTATAATATTAATCATCGTGTGGGTTTATTGATCCTCATGTTTAAACTATCAATGAGTACATTTATAAATCCCTCGTGTTTTTAACATTGATCGCTTGGGTTTGTTGATAGCTTAGGCTTATAATACATTTCCCTTAGGTTTACTAATTCCTTGGGTTTATAATATTAAACAATTTGGTTTATAATATTAATAATTTATTGGGTTTATAATTTAATCCCTTGGGTTTATAATGCTAATAATACCTTAGGTTTATTAACCCTTTGAGTTTAAAATATTAATTCATAGGCTTCATTAATTCCTTACGATTTTTATATTTATCCCTTGAGTTTGTTGATCCCTTCGGTTTATAATATTTATCCCTTGGGTTTACTAAATTGTTGTGTTTATGATATTAATAATCCCATGGGTTTATTAATCCTTTGCGTTTAAAATGTTAATTATTAGGGTTCATTAATCCCATGCATTTTTAATATTGATTCCTTGGGTTTGTTGATCCCTTAGGTTTATAATATTTATCCCTTGGGTTTACTAATTCTTTGGGTTTATAATATTAAACCATTGTATTTATTAGTAATTTTTGTTTTAGGATTTATAATATTTATTTTAGGGATTATGTACCTTAGGTTTATGATATTAATCCCTTGGATTTGATATTATTCCCTTGGGTTTATAAAATTTTTTGATGTTAGGGTTTGCAATATTTATCTTAGGATTTATATATCTTGGTTTTATAATATTTATCCATGGCTTAATATTATTCCTTTGGGTTTATAGTCCATTGGGTTTTTAGTATTGATCCCTTTGGTTTATAATATTAATCCCTTCGGTTTATTAATCTAAGGGTTCTTATTCCTAGGGTTTAATATTGTTCATAAGGTTTCTATTATTAATCCTTGGTTGTAATATAAATTCCCTTGGTTTATAATCATGGTCAACCATGGTCCAACATCACAATGTGACAAAGATTTTCTCAATATGAAAATCAACCATGGTCCAACATTTCTTTATGACAAAGACTAATTGCATACGTAAATCAATCATGGTCAACCATCGTGCAACGTCACATTGTGAGAAATATTGTCTCAATATAAAAATCAACAATGGCCAAACATGATAATTATACGGCTTACAATATTTATCTTGGGGTATATATATGTTGGGTTTATAATATTATTTCCTTTTGTGTAATAGTATTCTGTTGGGTGTAATATTATTTTCTTAGATTTTTAGTATTAATCCCTTGGGTTTATTATTCTCATGGGTTTATAATATCAATCCCTTGGGTTTATTAATCTAAAGTTTCATATTCCCGGGGTGTAATATTTTTCAAAGAGTTTAAAATATTAATCCTTGCATTCAATATAAATCCCTTGGGTTTAATTAATTAACAATAATTAATATAAATTTAAAAAACCAAGTAATATTTTATATTTTTTAATAAATAATAAAAATAATTAGTTAGTTTATTAATTATTGTTAATTAAAAATAAATTAAATTATAATATTTATTGTTATTTAACTAATTGCTATTATTATGTAATAATAATTAATTAATTGGTTATTAATAAATTATTATTAAATTAACCTCTAAGAACTAACTATAACTAGGATTAGAACTAACTCTCATGAGATTAAATTATTATTAATCTCTCAAGTGACATGACCTGTTCCCATGGTTTGGGTAGTAGCGTCGTGGACTATGTGATCTCTAACATCCATGTCCTGAACCATATTACAAACTTTGAGCTTATTAAATGTTACGAGGTTGACTCTGACCAAAAACCTTTGTCATTATCCGTGACTCTTGCTATGCATACCACCCACATGGAGGAGAACAGTGAAAGAAAAAGTCGCATTCACTTTGATAAAAGTATTGTTGGCATTTTCCTAAAGGATTTGGAAAGGAATCTGGGTTCCCTGATTTATAATAACAACATTTTTGAATCTATTACCATTTTACTACTACCCTTTCCACCACCATTAGCAAATCGTCTAATACGATTTCATATAGGAAGAATAATAAAACTTCCATTCCTTGCTATGAAAAAGACTGTAAAATTACGAGGAAAGAAATGAGATATGCCCCTAATGAAAGAATTAAGATCTAGAATATAAGTATATACAAGGCTCTTATTAAGAGGAAGGAGTGGTCATACATTAATAAGACACAAGAGAAACTTCTCCACCCTTCTAAAATTGCACTCAAAAAGTTTTGGCGGAATGTGCTTGTTTGTAAAACTAAAGATAATCATTTTATCCCCTTAGAAAATTGGGATAACTATCTTAAGAAGTTGTATGGCTCTCTCGACACCATGGGCACCATCTTAAACACTCCTATTAAGGATGATATTTTTTCTCTACAAGGCATTGAGTTTGGGATTAATAAGCCCACTAATGGGAAAGCTAAAGATATTGAAGGTTATGAAGTTGAGAACTTTAAAATAGGAAAATCTATCTCCATTCCTCATCTCCACAAGATTCTTAGTTTGGGTATAAAGTATGGCTTCCCTAATATTTGGACGCAAATCCTTATTGTACGTATATTCGAAAATGGGGACAAAAGCGTTCCCTCTAACTATAGGACCATTATGATTAGCCACATCCTAGCCAAGATTTATGGGCTCATTCTAGAAAAAAAACTTAGCCTTTGGCTTGAGAACAAGGGTAAAAGAGGTAAAGTGCAAGCTAGTTTTAGGATACAACATTCATCCATCGACCACCTTGTCACTCTTAGGATCATCATAGAGGAACGTCACAATAGTAAAACTGATCTCTTATGTTGTTTTGTGGACATTACAAAAGCTTTCCACATTGACCCCTCAGATAAGCTCTGGGAGAGGTTTGAAGAGATCATGGTTCCTCCTTAAATGAGGAATGTTGTGATAAACCTCTACAAGACTGTTATTGCCAAGCTTAACGCCAACGAGTCATGGTCTAAATATATTAAATTTAATATCATGGTTAAGCAAGGTTTTCCCCTTTCTCCTACCATTTTGGTATTTACATCAATAAACTAGAGGAGTGTCTGAAAACTGTGGCTACAAAGGCACCAAGCTCATTGGTATTATCATTCCTCTTCTCCTTTATGTTGATAATATCATTCTTCTTGCAAGTAGACATGCTAAATTAGACAAGCATCTTAAGACTCTGCATGTCTACTACTCCAAGATGGGTATCACAGTTAATACCGACAAGACAAAAGTCATGATCGTTAAATCCAAAATGGTCACCCATGGTAATTTTATCTATGATATCCAGTGCCTTGAGCGGGTTTCTTCTTATAAATATCTGGGTATTGACTTTCCTCATGAGCTCAACTAGAATTATAGCATCGAGAAAATAATTATCGGAGGTTGGAAATATGATTATGAGCTTGAAAACAATTGTAAGTCAAATGACCTTTACATTTGAAGTAAAAAAAGGTTTCTTTTTAGACTCTCATCACCCCTGTTATCTTATACAAATGTGAAGTTTGGGGGTGTACTCAAGATCAAGGGTAATACTCCCTATCCGATCCTCTTGATCAAAGCTGGGTTGTCCCCCATTGAAAGTGCAGTTATGCTTAGATATCTAATATATAAGAAGAAGCTTCACAATATGGATTCCAAGAGGCTCCCAAAAATTACTTCTAACTTTAGTCAAAACCCCCACCTCTGCCTCAAGCTTGGGTGGCATCAATATGCTCAATATTGTCTCAACCTTTGGGGATTAAGGAGGCGATGATCGTGGGAAGAGAGGACAGTATCAAAGACACTATTACCTCCATGTTTAAGGACAAGGTGTGGGATGCTAAGGAGATGGAGGGTAAAAGGAAGCTAAGGTACTACAAGGAGGTGATCAGCCCAACCCTTGATGGTCTTAATTATCTCTCTATGTTGACTAGAACTAAGAAGAAAATGAACATCGCAAGAATTAGAACTAACTCTCATGAGCTTCGGAGAGAGACCTGGTGCTGGTCTACTCCTAAGACTCACCGGGACAATAGAATTTTTCATATTTGTGATAATAAGAAGGAGGAAGATGAAAATAACTTCCTTTTAAAATACCCAACTCTTGCTCACATCCACTCTCAATTCCCTATGATCGGCCACACCTCCAATCTTCTTGACTTATTAATTTAGTCCAACTATAGTGATCTTGGAACTCTTCTTTCCCTTCTCTTTGATCATAGAAACAAGATTTTGAAGAATGACAATTAGGTTCTCTTTTCTTGAGGTCCGATAGACCACATTGGCTTTAGTGGATGTTAATCATCATCATCATCATCAACACTGTTATAATTATTAACCATAAATAATATAAATGTAAAAAAAAACAATATTTATATTTTTTTAATAAATAGTGTTAATTAATCAATTAATATTATTAGCTAATTAATTAATTAGTATTAATATTTATTAATTAATAATGATATTAAATTTAATGAACAATAAAAATAATAAACAATTAGTAATAAACCTAATTATTTTAAAATGATTATAATAATAATTTGTTTACATTATAATTTTAATAATAATTATTGTAATAAAGATATTAATAATTATAATAATAATAATTTTATTGTAATAGTTATTTTTTAATATTATTATTTTTATTATTTTATCTTTATCTTTTTTTTGGTAGGTAAGCACCCAAGGGGGATTTGAATCAGTGACCTATTGCAAGGAGTGCCTTAACAGTGCACCCATTCACCATCAATCCAAAGCCCCATGGCCTATTATTATATATTCATCAATATGAATATTAATTTTATAATTAATATTAGGTTTATATCATTAATGTTAGTTGTGGTGGAGTTTATAATATTAACCATATCTAAGGTTTATTAATCCCCATGGTTTATAATATTAATAATTGTGTGGGTTTATGAATCCCTTGGGTTTAAAATATCAATCCGTGGGTTTATAAATACATTTTGTTTTAATAATTTGTTAGGCTTAAAATATTAATAATATGTTAGGTTTAAAATAATTCGTTAGCTTTAAAATATTAATTTTGTTAGGTTTATTGGCGATGATATAATGGTGAGAGATAAATTCATATTATTATTACGTTATATGATAATTAGGTTAATGTTATTATTATGTTATATGTGAATTAGATTATAGTTTTAAATATAAGTATCAATATATTAGCAATATTTTATTTAATAACTAATATTATATTAATGCAATAATGTAAATGTAATAAATGTAATTATATGAATAAAAAATAATATGGCTATTATTATTTACATAGTTAGTAATAATGAAAATAGCTAGCCATTATCAAAATATAGCTGATAGTTGTTAATGTGGTGGGTGGTGGATGTACGCCTATCGACGTATATCAACCACATTGGTAAATGTGGTTATGCTAGTTAAAATAGTTAATTAAGTACATAGTAAAAAAATATTTTTTTATGACAATTATTTTATTAATTGTTTTATTGTTTGATTATTTAGATTTGACTTAAATATTTATTATTCTTTTATTTTTAGATATTCATTTCATTAAAAATTTCCTTTTGATGAATTATTTTCCTTAATTTAATATTAACAATTATATTCTAACAAATTTTTTTATATATTAAAATATTATTTATTTAGTCAAATCTAACCGTTATATTATAATGGCTAATTTTTTTATCTTCATCTATTTAACTTGATGTGAAGATCTTGTTCTTCATCTTGTTGTATGATGAAGCACAATGGATGGTTCGAAACACGTCGGCAAAACTCTGATGATGTGATTTTTGCCAAAAGTTTTCTTACTTTTCAAAAATTAACCTACTTGTTATTTTTAAAGTAATATAAAGCATCGACATGTATTTTATGTTCAAACCATAATTACAAAATTTACTTGATGCCAAGCTCTTGTTCTTCATCTTGTCATGATGATGATGATGTGATTTTTATCGAAAGCTTTCTTACTTTTCAAAAATTAACCCGTCCACAAAACTCTAATGATGTGATTTTCACCAAAAGTTTGGTTAATTTCAAAAAATTAACCTATTTTTATTTTTAAAGTAATATAAATTATAGACATGTATTTTATGTTCAAACAATAATTACAAAATTTACTTGATGCCAAGATCTTGTTCTTCATTTTGTGAAAAACCACACTGAATGGTTTGAAACGTGTAAACAAAATTCTAATTACGTAATTTATACCAAAAGTTTTCTTACTTATCAAAAAAAAATATTTATTATTTTTAAAATAAAATAATGTATTTTATGATCAAATCATAATTACAAAACTTACCAAGACAAAACAGACAACTTATACTACCAAAAATATATTTTTATACTCAAAACAAAAAAACCTGCAATACATGATACTTGAATGATAAACTTAAAAAAACATGCAATACATGATACTTAAATGATAAACTTAAATAATAAGTAAAAATAAACATTAAAAATGATATGAAGGGAAAATTTTAAAGAAAAAACGTCATAAAAAAATTTCATGGCGGGTAGGAGTCCCTGTGACATTTATACCCTACCGCCTATTTCAGTTATAAAGCAAAAATCCGGATAACCAGTCTTGAACGATTATGAATACTTGGATGTAGATGACGTGTTTGAAGAGATATTTTAGTTTTTTAAGTGAGAAGGTGAGAACGATTTTAGTACTATTTTAATACAAAATAAGGAAAGGTTAGGCTGCCACATGCCCGTGACATTTATACCCTATTGTTCTATGATGTGATTGAAGAGAGATTTTATTTTTTATATTTCTTTTCCATGTTTTTTTTTAACTTGAAAAAAGAGAGAGAAAGGTGTACTTATGAGAAAATTAATATATATATATAAAAGTAATGGTCTTTCTAAGTAATTTCGGGTAAATGTAGAGAACAATTTTGGTTATTAAGAATTGAGTTTTGTTCCATGGTAATAAAGATTTTATTGTACATATACGAGCATTGATAAGTAATTGATAATATTTTTTAAAGACCAACTCAAACAAATCTACATGATATATTCTGTTATCACAAAAATCAATACTAAGGGCTGCAACCAAGCAAGATTTCATGTAACTCTTTCAACCAGACTTTAGACCAAAGATTAGCCTCTTTGGTCAGAGAGGGCTCTCTCACAGACTCTTGATAAAAATCCTTCACTACAACAGATGGCTAACTCTTTACTCATTCATGAAAACAAAAGCTGGTTGGATACATATCAAACTGGTCCTCATTGGGCTATGGAGTCTCATACACTAAGTAAACAAGAAAAACATAGTCATTTCATGGAAGTCAAGGCTCTTTGCATTAAATGTTCAAACATACTCCACAAAAACCACAGCTTGCCAAACACACAGGAAGTCAGAGCATAAGATATGAATTCTGAGTGATTGTGCTATAACAAGGCTGCAAAAGAACATATAATATAAAACACCACCATTATATTTGAACACAATAATCCATCGAGAATCTTGAGAAGAAATCAACACTGTTTTACTATTACTGTAACAAGTCTTACAATGGCCCAAATAACTCTGTTTTTGTATATAATGTCCAACCCTTTTTTACATCCAACATTGATCCATATATAGGCAAGAAAACTTAACCACCTCGAGCTTCCTCCTCCAGCATGAGGGGAGCCTCGAAGGTGGCTATTGACTATCCCTATCTAGTGCATAACTAACGTATTAATTACATAATGGCTAAACTGAAATTACAAATGGTTTTCATTTAATCAAAATCCACAATCTTTTCTACTCGTAGCATGATGCTTTTCTGGCTCTTGACACATGTCCTTTTGCTGCTTGGGTTAAGATGGCTGACTTTTAAGTTGTAGCTACAGATGCAATGAATGCTGACTTTGGATGCTTGGAAGCGCTGATGGCTCATTAATCGACCAAAAGATGTACTCCTATTTTAACGGTCTCTGTCTCCCAACATTCTCCGAAAATTCAGCAACATGTCTCAGCTCTTTTAATAACCCCAAGTATGGAATGCTGCCATGTTTTTGATGTGCTGTAAGTGATATTAATAGACAGGTGTTTCACTTCCTCAACTCCCGCTCACAGTATCACACTAGCTGCTCTGTGCTTTAAAATCATCAGCTACAGCAGTTTCGTAGCGCGCTACGAAACTGCTGTGTGATTTAAAGAAAACACAGTCCTCATCAATAAATTTGGCTGTCTTCGATTAACCAGGAAGAAGAGATGTATACCAATTATTGGTAATGAAGATAAAATCCTTCCCATAAGGTTCACTAAAGTGTTCACTGTTTGAGAGATTCAGAATCCTTGGAGCTTCAATGGCTGTCTCCATTCAGTGCCATCATTCTGGCTCAAAGCATAGCAAAATGTCTCAACATGCTAATGTCTTCTGCAAACTCAAAAGGAGATGGAACTACACCAGCCGATGCCAAATAGCTGTGTAACTTATTGCAGAAATTGTAAACCTTCTTCAAATGAACAAGGCCTAATCCATAAACTGAAAAAACTATTCAAAACAACATCTGGTTGATTGCCCAAAATAGTGAGGAAGGAATCATAATACTCCATTCCAGCTGCAGCTGGTTTGACCCCACCCCAGTAACCAGCAAGGGCATGCCACACATAGACATATTTCACGTTATGGTGCTCCTTTGCTTCTTCTATAACATGTCTGAGCCCTGGGGGATCTTTGAGCATGCGAACATCAAATGCTTCCATTACCTGCAAACTCAATATAGATGAACACATCAAATTCTTCATTAATAATTTTACTTCAAACTCAAGGTAGATTAGACTACGATGAGTCATAAACCCGCTATCTAGTAGGATTTACAAATAAAGACAATTCCATAACATCATCTCTGTTTTTTCCATATACGGCCTGTGACCCTCAGTTTCAGCTCTCGCCATTTCGACAAAAGCTCGCCATGCAAACTGTCTAATTCTTCTAGGGATTTCTAAACCTTCCCAATTTCCTCTGCGCCATTTGCAAGTTGACAAAATCGTTTTCTTTGATTGCACTCTGAATTCGGGCTTTTGTTGCTGAACATACACATGTACAGAATGCTAGCCGGCTTAACAAAATTGTCGCCATTACTGAGCTTCTATTAGGTTCCCGTGATCCTCGTTACAATATCATGGACTGGTGCGAAGAGGTGCCGCGGCTTTGAAATCCACATCCGCAGATAACTATCTGAAACAACTGCAATAATTGCATTGTATTTATAACTCAGATCACCGCATGTTTCATTTTTTGGCGTGCTCTGGAATGCTTTAAATCTAGCTCTGTATACCTAGGAACATCATCCAAAACCGCATATGGATGTTTTGAACAAGAAACTCCATCATAAGGACGACTAGGCGCATCCAAAAAACTATTCACCCTTTCCAGATGTCAGCTATATCCATCATTAGCTTTCATTACATAAGATTGCATGTTACCACGTGCTCTCTTTCTCTATGATAACATCGGCTTCATCAGTTGAAACATAAGGAAAAGCTCTATTAACACCCGTTAGTAATGCAGAGAGAATCCTTGAATCAATTTCAGCAGCAGCTTCAGATAAGGAATCTTGCTTTTTGTTTTTTTCCGAAATATTCTTCCATTTATCCTTAGAGTCTTTCAAACTCTTTGCATCCTTTTCCGCTTCATCATCCATGGAAATCAGCACCTTGAATAGTGCAAAGTATATGTCAACTAGACGTCTTGCCAGCTTCGGTCCATCACCATGATTACTAAGCAGAATTTGATTTAAAAAAATGACAGCATAATATCTTGCCCGCAGTCCAACATGGGGACGAAACACAAAAATATCTACTTCATCAACCACGCCTGCCTTCATATTTGAGTGAGCAGTTAGTAGACGTGACAGGAGATACCCAGCGTTTGAGGCCACTTTCCTTTCTGGATCACCAAGCTTGTTCACAAGTGTCGAAAGGAGCTTGCGTTCTTGTTCAGGTTTATCCTTAAGAAAATCAAACATTGTCTTCAAGGCTTTGTCTTTTAAGAAAGGTAGTGCATCTTTGGAAGCATCTTCCAATGCAACGACAAAGCGCTCAAACCTCTGCTTTAGACAATCTTCCCAATACCAAAATAGAAGAAGTGAATTTGCATCCTTTGATTCTGAGAGAACATGGAGAGATTGCTGGCCAAAATACTTCAGTTTCCTATCTGGCAGCAAACTGATTAAAAATAACTCCTTCAATGCATCAATACCAACACCTGCATGGCGCTTACCTACCTTAGAGGTCACCTATGACAGAAAAATCAATCATCCCCATATTGAAACGCCGAAGTATCCTTCTCTTTATCCTTGAACATGGTGTGAACATGAACTTTATCATAAATATTCCTCGTTCATTCCCTGTCAAGTTCCATGCAATCGGAACAAAGATGCGGTCATATACAGGCAACAGTGGAATAATAGATAGGTCAAAAATACTCTGTAAGCTTGCAGGAGGGATCTCAAAATGTTTTTCCAATCTTTCAATCCATTGTGGTGCCCTGTTTTGTGAAAGAGGTTGCAGATTGTGAAAAGACAATCCCAAATGTCAAACACAACACCCAGATCAGTGACGGCCCAGGAATAGCTTTCACCTCTTCAACGTCTTGGACTGTATATATATAAGTGTAGATGAGGCACCGCAACTATAAATACCTTATTTGAACTCTTTCGGTTGAGGAATATTTTTGAATGAAATTTGACTAGCTATGTCTTGATCTTTAGGCCGAGACTAATACTTTCAACTCAAGAACTTGTAGTTGAATGGCAATAGGATTTACCAGCCTTTATCTATTAGCCATAGCCAACCAGCAGCAGATCATCCAAATAGTCCTAATATCAAAAATAGTACTAATAGATTTCCCAGTGCGTTCTGTTCAGGTCCCTTTTATCCTTTCGGTGCAGCAGTGACTATACAAACTATAAGGTATTCACTGGAAACACCGAGCACAATACATAGGAAAAACATTCAACCTTGGGTACCATATTTTGCAATAAAATAGAAACAAGGAATTCAAGAGTTCCAAAACTTTAGATGCATTTCCTTCTTTCAAGTGATTAGCAATTAGGAAGCATTTTTATCCTGAGAAACGTTCTTTTCATTATAAAGAGCCTGAAGAACCTCAGGCAACGGTGGAGCTGACATCATTGCCTTGATATCTTCAATCTTATCTGAAAGATCTGACATAGACCTTTAAGCACATCAACCTCATCGACAACAGTTGTAGCCAGTGAACAATAGGCATGCTATGATTTGGGTGTCCATTGAAAACTCGAACAAATCCCCAATTCCGTAGCACGCTACGAAACCACTTAAAGAGGTAGCGCTGCGAAACTACTAAAAACGAATTCAAGCGCTGCGAAAACACCCAGTCTTTAAGCTAGGCTAAAAATTTTTTTGGCAACAGCATTTTCAGTGATAACAGTGGCTCCACTTGGGATAGTGTGCCCTTGTGGTGCACTAAGAACCTGCAGCTCCAGTGCCTTATAGAATTTATTTGACAAACAGAAATTTGCTTGACCAGCATGACTGTAGGAGAAAGAAAACTACATCTACTGAAAAAAGAAATGCTCAGTTAACCTTGAGCTTATTTGCATTTACCTCTACCTACCTACCCTAACCATTTCAACTTCTTCAGCTCAATCAATGTGAAATTTCTAATCCAGCCAATCATTTGTCTTATCTGATATTTGATTTCTTTGACCACATTGGAGTTCAGAGCCAACCTGACAGTGTGATGACCGCTGCCACTGAAACTGCCTCTGATCTTTATAGGAAAACTGAAACACTAGAGAGTAAAACTCTTCCATGTAATCAGCTATAGGATCCCAGAACACATGATCAGCTTGTCTTTCCTTGAAACTTTCCAGCTGTGCAAACTGATCTTCAACCACAGTGTTCAGTTCCTCAATCGTGAAAGAGAATGGAAGCAGCATAGTCTCCTTGCGTTCTGTCACAGAAAACTTCTGAGAATAATAATCATGATCATGAAAATTGTATGCCTGAATTTTTCCTTCTAAACATTCAATTTCTTTTTCAATGTCTTTGGCAAATTCATCAAAAAATTTCATCTTATCCTCTGACTTGAAGTCAAAGGATTTTAGATATGAGAATAATGACAAAGAAAAAGATTCATTTGTTTCTTCTTTACTATGATCATCATTCCATTGTTTGAAACCTTCAACTGAGGGAGAGTCTGCCACCAACTCTGACCTATCTATCCATTCCTCCAAAAACATGAGCCAAAGGTCTTGAAATGACTTAATGGATTTGGCAGGAAAGCATTCAACCCACTGTTTGCACTTCCCTTGAAGTGAATCATAAAATAACATTATGAAAACATCCTCATGTTTAACTCTAAGAAGCTCAGCAAAATGACAGAAATCTGAGATATGCTCCAACGTTAAACTCAAGTCTCCTCCATTGAACTTTGGACCATTCCTTAGAAAATATGCATCCTTGGGAAAATGATTTGGGAAACCATGAATTCCTGAGAAATCTATGCATGCATACCTTGAACAAAGAATGGCAGCCTCTGGGTCCTTCATAACTCCAGTGGAATCACCATGAATATATGAACTTTGAATTCTTCAACAATGGAGTCGCCAAGGTAGTTTTGCAGCCACGAAAATCATTTTGAACTCCTGCTACCTTCAGAAATCCAATCTTCAAATTACGGGAGAGAGTAAGCTTCAGGCTCCCGGCAGACGCACCAAAATGTTATCACAAAATCACTACTAAGGGCTGCAACCAAGCAAGATTTCATGTAACTCTTTCAACCAGACTTTAGACCAAAGATTAGCCTCTTTGGTCAGAGAGGGCTCTCTCACAGACTCTTGATAAAAATCCTTCACTACAACAGATGGCTAACTCTTTACTCATTCATGAAAACAAAATCTGGTTGGATACATATCAAACTGGTCCTCATTGGGCTATGGAGTCTCATACACTAAGTAAACAAGAAAAACATAGTCATTTCATGGAAGTCAAGGCTCTTTGCATTAAATGTTCAAACAGACTCCACAAAAACCACAGCTTGCCAAACACACAGGAAGTCAGAGCATAAGATATGAATTCTGAGTGATTGTGCTATAACAAGGCTGTAAAAGAACATATAATATAAAACACCACCATTATATTTGAACACAATAATCCATCGAGAATCTTGAGAAGAAATCAACACTGTTTTACTATTACTGTAACAAGTCTTACAATGGCCCAAATAACTCTGTTTTTGTATATAATGTCCAACCCTTTTTTACATCCAACATTGATCCATATATAGGCAAGCAAACTTAACCACCTCGAGCTTCCTCCTCCAGCATGAGGGGAGCCTCGAAGGTGGCTATTGACTATCCCTATCTAGTGCATAACTAACTTATTAATTACATAATGGCTAAACTGAAATTACAAATGGTTTTCATTTAATCAAAATCCACAATCTTTGCTCCTCGTAGCATGATGCTTTTCTGGCTCTTGACACATGTCCTTTTGCTGCTTGGGTTAAGATGGCTGACTTTTAAGTTGTAGCTACAGATGCAATGAATGCTGACTTTGGATGCTTGAAAGCACTGATGGCTCATTAATCGACCAAAAGATGTACTCCTATTTTAACGGTCTCTGTCTCCCAACATTCTCCGAAAATTCAGCAACATGTCTCAGCTCTTTTAATAACCCCAAGTATGGAATGCTGCCATGTTTTTGATGTGCTGTAAGTGATATTAATAGACAGGTGTTTCACTTCCTCAACTCCCGCTCACAGTATCACACTAGCTGCTCTGCGCTTTAAAATCATCACCTACAGCAGTTTCGTAGCGCGCTACGAAACTGCTGTGTGATTTAAAGAAAACACAGTCCTCATCAATAAATTTGGCTGTCTTCGATTAACCAGGAAGAAGAGATGTATACCAATTATTGGTAATGAAGATAAAATCCTTCCCATAAGGTTCACTAAAGTGTTCACTGTTTGAGAGATTCAGAATCCTTGGAGCTTCAATGGCTGTCTCCATTCAGTGCCATCATTCTGGCTCAAAGCATAGCAAAATGTCTCAACATGCTAATGTCTTCTGCAAACTCAAAAGGAGATGGAACTACACCAGCCGATGCCAAATAACTGTGTAACTTATTGCAGAAATTGTAAACCTTCTTCAAATGAACAAGGCCTAATCCATAAACTGAAAAAACTATTCAAAACAACATCTGGTTGATTGCCCAAAATAGTGAGGAAGGAATCATAATACTCCATTCTAGCTGCAGCTGGTTTGACCCCACCCCAGTAACCAGCAAGGGCATGCCACACATAGACATATTTCACGTTATGGTGCTCCTTTGCTTCTTCTATAACATGTCTGAGCCCTGGGGGATCTTTGAGCATGCGAACATCAAATGCTTCCATTACCTGCAAACTCAATATAGATGAACACATCAAATCCTTCATTAATAATTTTACTTCAAACTCAAGGTAGATTAGACTACGATGAGTCATAAACCCGCTATCTAGTAGGATTTACAAATAAAGACAATTCCATAACATCATCTCTGTTTTTTCCATATACGGCCTGTGACCCTCAGTTTCAGCTCTCGCCATTTCGACAGAAGCTCGCCATGCAAACTGTCTAATTCTTCTAGGGATTTCTAAACCTTCCCAATTTCCTCTGCGCCATTTGCAAGTTGACAAAATCGTTTTCTTTGATTGCACTCTGAATTCGGGCTTTTGTTGCTGAACATACACATGTACAGAATGCTAGCCGGCTTAACAAAACTGTCGCCATTACTGAGCTTCTATTAGGTTCCCGTGATCCTCGTTACAATATCATGGACTGGTGCGAAGAGGTGCCGCGGCTTTGAAATCCACATCCACAGATAACTATCTGAAACAACTGCAATAATTGCATTGTATTTATAACTCAGATCACCGCATGTTTCATTTTTTGGCGTGCTCTGGAATGCTTTAAATCTAGCTCTGTATACCTAGGAACATCATCCAAAACCGCATATGGATGTTTTGAACAAGAAACTCCATCATAAGGACGACTAGGCGCATCCAAAAAACTATTCACCCTTTCCAGATGTCAGCTATATCCATCATTAGCTTTCATTACATAAGATTGCATGTTACCACGTGCTCTCTTTTTCTATGATAACATCGGCTTCATCAGTTGAAACATAAGGAAAAGCTCTATTAACACCCGTTAGTAATGCAGAGAGAATCCTTGAATCAATTTCAGCAGTAGCTTCAGATAAGGAATCTTGCTTTTTGTTTTTTTCCAAAATATTCTTCCATTTATCCTTAGAGTCTTTCAAACTCTTTGCATCTTTTTCCGCTTCATCATCCATGGAAATCAGCACCTTGAATAGTGCAAAGTATATGTCAACTAGACGTCTTGCCAGCTTCGGTCCATCACCATGATTACTAAGCAGAATTTGATTTAAAAAAATGACAGCATAATATCTTGCCCGCAGTCCAACATGGGGACGAAACACAAAAATATCTACTTCATCAACCACGCCTGCCTTCATATTTGAGTGAGCAGTTAGTAGACGTGCCAGGAGATACCCAGCTTTTGAGGCCACTTTCCTTTCTGGATCACCAAGCTTGTTCACAAGTGTCGAAAGGAGCTTGCGTTCTTGTTCAGGTTTATCCTTAAGAAAATCAAACATTGTCTTCAAGGCTTTGTCTTTTAAGAAAGGTAGTGCATCTTTGGAAGCATCTTCCAATGCAACGACAAAGCGCTCAAACCTCTGCTTTAGACAATCTTCCCAATACCAAAATAGAAGAAGTGAATTTGCATCCTTTGATTCTGAGAGAACATGGAGAGATTGCTGGCCAAAATACTTCAGTTTCCTATCTGGCAGCAAACTGATTAAAAATAACTCCTTCAATGCATCAATACCAACACCTGCATGGCGCTTACCTACCTTAGAGGTCACCTATGACAGAAAAATCAATCATCCCCAGATTGAAACGCCGAAGTATCCTTCTCTTTATCCTTGAACATGGTGTGAACATGAACTTTATCATAAATATTCCTCGTTCATTCCCTGTCAAGTTCCATGCAATCGAAACAAAGATGCGGTCATATACAGGCAACAGTGGAATAATAGATAGGTCAAAAATACTCTGTAAGCTTGCAGGAGGGATCTCAAAATGTTTTTCCAATCTTTCAATCCATTGTGGCGCCCTGTTTTGTGAAAGAGGTTGCAGATTGTGAAAAGACAATCCCAAATGTCAAACACAACACCCAGATCAGTGACGGCCCAGGAATAGCTTTCACCTCTTCAACGTCTTGGACTGTATATATATAAGTGTAGATGAGGCACCGCAACTATAAATACCTTATTTGAACTCTTTCGGTTGAGGAATATTTTTGAATGAAATTTGACTAGCTATGTCTTGATCTTTAGGCCGAGACTAATACTTTCAACTCAAGAACTTGTAGTTGAATGGCAATAGGATTTACCAGCCTTTATCTATTAGCCATAGCCAACCAGCAGCAGATCATCCAAGTAGTCCTAATATCAAAAATAGTACTAATAGATTTCCCAGTGCGTTCTGTTCAAGTCCCTTTTATCCTTTTGGTGCAGCAGTGACTATACAAACTATAAGGTATTCACTGGAAACACCGAGCACAATACATAGGAAAAACATTCAACCTTGGGTACCATATTTTGCAATAAAATAGAAACAAGGAATTCAAGAGTTCCAAAACTTTAGATGCATTTCCTTCTTTCAAGTGATTAGCAATTAGGAAGCATTTTTATCCTGAGAAACGTTCTTTTCATTATAAAGAGCCTGAAGAACCTCAGGCAATGGTGGAGCTGACATCATTGCCTTGATATCTTCAATCTTATCTGAAAGATCTGACATAGACCTTTAAGCACATCAACCTCATCCACAGCAGTTGTAGCCAGTGAACAATAGGCATGCTATGATTTGGGCGTCCACTGAAAACTTGAACAAATCCCCAATTCCGTAGCACGCTACGAAACCACTTAAAGAGGTAGCGCTGCGAAACTGCTAAAAACGAATTCAAGCGCTGCGAAAACACCCAGTCTTTAAGCTAGGCTAAAAAATTTTTTGGCAACAGCATTTTCAGTGATAACATATTCAATGCCCAAAATAATTATGTTGTGAAAATAAGGAAAAAAATATAATGACTCTAGGTTTTAAGTGTAGTTAGTGTTTCATTTTATGTCAAAATAATGGGAGTACTCAAGGAAAATGAATCAAATTACATAATTATTTTCTTTGTTATTTATATTGATGATTTTAGAGTGGAAAATTTGGGCGAATCAACTCACATGACCATTTTTACGAGGGTCAAAGTTTGAAAAAATTTAAGTAAAATCTTCAAAAGCCATTTTTATGCTTCATAAATACTTTTTATGGTGTGTCACTTATTATAGGTTTTGATATCGTAATCTACATATTGATATCTTTCCAATGACACAACAATCACCTCATATGTGAAAGTTATGCTTCCCCGAGATGACTTATCAAAATTGACCACCATAATTCAAGATGATATCACATCAACCCCCACTATTCATGGACAAAGCGCTAGCCTCAAGATCATGATGAAGAATTTAGAATATTTAATATTATAAATCTTTTTGAGGCTTGAAGGAGTCAAACCTAATCACTAGTAGGCTATCGTGTTGTGTTATAACCTTACTATTAGGACAAAAAGGGATTTTATTCAAGTTGAGTGCATTTTGTTCCATAGATGAACAAATTAGCTGAGAGAGGATACGGAGAGTGAAAACAAAGAGGATATATGCAATGTAGCATCCCAAGGGCCACATGTATTACATATCTATACTTGTCTCCATTTACATTTAGAAAAAGAGAGAGTAGAGCAGCCTCGCCGTCTAGTGAGGTCTTCTCCCAAAAGGGTTTCCCAAGCTATTTCTTGTGTTTTCTTTTTGTTATGGTAGTCAAATTGATAACATGGTGGTTCTCGTACTCATGTTACATGAGATAAATATCCTTCGGATGCCACTATAACCTCAAGGCAAAGCTACACAACCCCCAAGCACAATGGTGGGGTAAATCGAGGATTGAATCTGTGACTTCATGTTGACCAAAAGGCCACACCCTTGGGGGCTATATCCCAGGTTATTATAGTTGTGAATCATTATATTTTTTCTTGTTCGATATTTTCTATATTTACAAATTGCATTCATACACTAATAACTTAATAAATCCATAATTCTAAGGAAAAATAACCCTCATTATATAGACATCATACTTTTTAGTGTAATTTTATGATATTTGTTGTGACAAATTGTCTAGTGAAATATCCACAAAAATTTATTAATCAATAAATAAAGCCCGAGATATCCAAGCTTTGACATATAATGGTAATGACAAAGTGAAAATTTTGAAGCTTCAAATCCTTGGGAGAGAGGTTGAAACATTGAAGATGAAGGAGCTTGAGAACATTAGCAAGATCATGACCAATGTGATGGGATTTTTGAATCAATCGATAACTCATGTAGATACATTTAAAGATAAAAAAAATTATATAGAAAATTCTCAAGAGCCTACCTAAGAATATTGAGATGGTTGTGATTAT
Source organism: Pinus tabuliformis (assembly GCA_031772625.1). NCBI lineage: Eukaryota > Viridiplantae > Streptophyta > Pinopsida > Pinales > Pinaceae > Pinus > Pinus tabuliformis. The sequence continues at coordinate 776,175,463 of CM062812.1, read as the reverse complement.
TATGGAGTCCAAATAGATATCCAAATTTCCTGTAAAATAATTAATGGGATGTCTCTATCTCATGAATAAAATCACCATGGAAGATGAGTCCTTAAAACATGCCTTCGAAACTCTGGAATATATTGGTACAGGTAGAGGAAAAGAAAGTAGAAGCATAGGTATTGATCAAGTAAAAGGAAGAACTATAACATCATAAGAAAAATCAAATTAGGCTAGACATTCGTAAAATCATATGGGGAGAGGAATAAGATGCAAAGATAATTCCATGATACAATGTTACTAGTGCAAAACATACTGAAAAAGTTAAAGTGAATGCAAAAAAAAAATAGTAAGATCCGAATAAGTGTATTTCTAGTGTCTCCAACATTGAAGAAGGGACATTTGAATCCCTCTGAATCTCATGTCAAATAATTGAAGAAGATCACAACAAGGATATTTGGTTGCTTGGTAGTGGCTACAATAATCACATGACTTATAAGAAGAGTTTAATTACTAGTATTTATATGTTTGTTTAATCTAAAACTACTTTAGGTGATGATTATCATATGAAGGAAATAGGGAAAGGTCTTTTGTCTATCCTAATTAAGAAAAACTAGAAGAATGATATTTGTGATGTCTTTTATGTAGCAAATACTAAGCATAATCTGCTACGTGTTGGACAATGGAGTCAACATGGTTATGATGCCAGGTTGAAGGGATCCATGTGCAAAATCTTAAATAGCTCACTTAGTAGAAGACATGATACAATGATCGAAATGACGAGGAGTGCAATGTTCCCTTTGACCGTAATAAGTGTAAATATATCATAGTCATATGCATACAATGTCTCAAGAATAGATGATACTTTCTTGTGGAATCTCAGGTAGGGTCGCCTACCTTTCAGGAATATTGATAGCTTGTAGAAACAATCAAGGATTTAGTGATTTTCTATATTGAATGATAGCCTTGCACTTGCGAAAGTTGAATACTTGGAAAAGATAAAGGAGATAAGTTTCCTAAATCCTCCTATAGATCTAGTGAGCATCTAGAACTTATCGATGAAAATATGTGTGGACCCATGGAAACTCAACATATTAGTGGAATATTTTATTTTCAAGCATTCATTGATTATTCTAATAGGAAAGTTTTTGTTTATATTCTAGAAAATAAAATTAGATACTTTCACAAAGTTCAAAGCATTCAAGTTTGCAGTAAAAAGAGAAAAGTGGAAGATACGTAGAAGTGTTAAGATCATATGAATGAGGAGAGCATGACTCAAAGGAGTTTGTGCATTTTTTCAAATAATAGACAATTAAAAGGTATTTTATAGTTTACCAACGAATATACTCTAGAGGATAATGGTGTAAATGGAACCACAAATCAGACCATTATGAACATGGCAAGTAGCATGCTTGAAGCTAGAAATTTTCCCAATGATTTTTGACTGAAGCAATAGTTTGTTCAATCTACATATTAAAAATATCTCCAACAAATAATATGAAAAGTAAGTTCTTCGAGGAGAGTTGAGTGGAACAAATTCAAGTGTCTCTTATTTTATATTTTTTGGTTGTATTTCTTATGAACTTGTCCCATAAGACCTGAGAATGAAACGCAATAACATGAATGAAAATTCCTTTTCATTGGATACAATAAACAATCGAAATGCTATGAGTTATATAATCTAGTGATTAAGAAATTTGTAGGGAGAAAACATGTTAAATTCTTCGAAGTAAATACTTGGAATGATCACAATAATGAAGCAATTTGTATATAAATCCATCTCTCCCAATACATGAACAAGTGGGAAGTATGAGGAAAAAAAGTCCCTCCATCAAGATTGCTAAGGTTACAAGAGTAAAGATAAGAACACAATCCTTCTAGCACAGAGTCAGTAGATTTAGTGAGAAATGAGATAAATAATTATCCTTGTAGTATTTTGTTAGAAATTCGATTAGAGAACAAGGAGGTTAAGTGAAATATATGAGTAATGTGATGGCATGGATATTCAAGCTAATTTTTCCTCATTATCACGTCACTCTACATGTTTTGAAGAGGTAGTAAAATAAGAGCATTAGCTACAAGAAATGAATAAAGAGATTCATGTTAATGAAAGGAATGAAACATGGGATCTTATTGATCTCCCAATGAATAGAATGATTAGTGGTTTTAAGTGGGTGTACACTACCAAACTATATAAGAAAGGAAAATTAGAGAAACATAAAGAAATTTTAGTTTCTCTAGTAGCAAGGTTAAATAACATTTGAAATTGTGTTAGACATTTCTACCTAGAACAAAACGATAATTTACTAGATGGAGGTGAAGTCAACCTTCCTTAACTACAAAGTAGAAGAGGAGGTATATGTTGGTTAGCCACATATATTTGAGGTAAAATCATGTCAAACAAATCGTACAATTTGAATAAATCCTTGTACGACTTGAAATAAGATACAATAGGTTAGTGTAGTAGGATTGAATCATATTTACTCAACAATTATTTCAAAAAGAGAAATAATGAACCCACTTTATCTATCAAATCAGGGCAAGGTAAAATCATTATATTTTTTATTTATGTTGATGACTAGGAAAAATTTTAAGGATGGAAAATTTGTTATGAAACTAGATCGCAAAAGATAGAAAAGAGAGATAAACGCCTTAGAATTCATCCTCTTCGATGGGGAAACCTCTACATTACACAAATGAACAATTCTTGGATGATACATATGACAAAACCTCCCTTCTATATATAGGAGCCTAAGGAGTCGTAATATAATCAGAGTCGACATAACAATAATAATGTAAGGGCACAATAATAACAATAGTGGGCTTCTATGGGGCACAATAACAACAATATGGGGATGACATGGGTACAACAATATAATAAGGGGGTTGTACTAATAACAATAAGGGGTTACACTGGTAGTATAGGGGCCTAACATGCCCCTCTCCTTCAAAAAGTGTTGTCCTCAATGCTTGAGTAGTTCTTGATGCTTCTGTATAAAATTCTTGTCCTCCCATGTGGAATCTTCAGCAGGTAGTTACTTCCACTTGATGAGATACTCTGAAATTGATCGATTTCGTAGTTGTCGGGTTCTTGCCTCTGTGACTGCTCCAGGCTCCAATATGATTTCTCCTTCCTTGCCAAGTTCTGGTAATATTGTTTGAACTGGGATCTTCTGCAAATTTTGAATGAGTGGCCAAACTTCTTCATCCTTCTTCCTTTCATATCTTGTTTCATTTATACAATCTGGTGGGATAATAGAAATGGTGCACAAGAATTCTTCTACATCCTCGTCCTTTCTTGAGAGTGCATCTGCCACAACATTTTACTTCCCTTTTTTGTAGATGATTTCAAAGTCGTAACCGAACATCTTTGTGACCCATTTTTGTTGCTCTTCAGAGTATAATCTTTGTTCTAAAAAGTATTTAATACTATCATGATCCATTTTTACCTTGAAGTTTCTTCCCATTAGGTATGGTCATCATTTCTTAAGTGCATGTAGTATTGTCAACATTTCCTTCTCATAAATATCTTTCTTGAGGGACATTTGTTTGTATGTATGTAACCATAAAAATACCCAATCACCTACATCAAAACTTATTTCATTGCAATGTTGATATGCCTATTGTTTCATTTGATTCTGTACCAAAGTGGCGTTATCCTTTAAATGTTGGAGAACTTGTTGTTGATGCTCGATGTCATATTTCACTGCTTGAATCTTTTTCTTCTTGATATGTCCTTCTATATTGAGAGTTTGAGGAGTGGTAATTTCTTCCAGTGCATTACAAGATATGGTCGAATTCATTTCTTGATGCTCTATGTGATCTTTCACTTCTTGAACATTTTTCTTCTTGATATGTCCTTCTATCTCAATAGTTTGAGGAGTGGTAATTCTAGCCATTACATTACAAGATATGGTCAGATTCATTTCTTCTTTCTTGATATGGTCTTTCACTTCTTGAACCTTTTTCTTCTTGATATGTCCTTCTATCGTAAGAGTTTGAGGAGTAGTAATTATTTCCAATGCTTTACAAGATGTGGTCAGATTCATTTCTTCTTTCTTTGGCGTTGGTTCCTAGTGTATATACTCTTCTTTTGACGTTTCTTGATCCTTTTTTTCCTCCTCACCACAATCAATGTAAAATAATTTCTTCTCAGGACACTTATGACCTTTAATGTATGTATTTTTTATCACAATTGTAACAAAGCCATTTTTCTCTTTTTTCTTCCAATTTTTGTGGTGTAACCCTTGTAGGTTGTGGAAGGCTAGGAGAAACAACACTTCCATATTTATAGTCGTGAGTGGCAGGATTCCTTGTTTCCATAATTTCGCTTTCAATTTTTCTTGCCCGCCTGAATGCCTTCTCCAATGAATTGGATTCCCAAAGACGAACCTCATGTTGAATGTTATCCTTTAAAGTAACTATGAAGACACCACTCCTTTGGTTCTCTGGAATATCATTTACCCTTATATTCAATTTGTGAAAGTCCTCAATGTGCTTTGCCATTGAACGCTTTTGTTTGAGATTTATCAATTGGATAGAGAAGGTTTTTCTTCTTTTATCCTCATAATGTGCTATAATTTCCTCCATGAAAATTGACCACGTAACAAGTGGTTTACGAGAACGAAGCCCTTTATAGCATAAAAATTGATCTTGTTCTAAATTTTAAGATGCAATACATACCTTTTGTAATAGTGGTACACCATGTAGATCAAAATATTTTTCCATATGTAGTATCCAATTTACGGGATCCTTGCCATCAAACTTCCTCATCTCGATTTTTCTTGATTTTAGGAGCTTGACCTTGAAACGACTATAACTGTAATTTCAGATCTCCAAGTTCTAAAATTTCTTTATGCAGTAGCTCTGTGAGTTCTCTTTCTAACCCCACAAGTCTGATCACAATTTTATTATCCAAGGAAGAGTTATGTCAAATCTCCCATGGTGACCTGATTATAGACTAGTTCAATAGAGTGAACTTGTACGACGTGCCAGTCTCACTGTTTCGACCTTAGTTCCTAAAATGGATATATAGAAAACTACAGGAAGTCCTCTTTTTGAAACTTCTTACAAAATTTCAATCTGATGATTAGAACAAAATTTATGATGATTTTCCCCGGTTGCCTGTTTGGAATGTAATTCAGGGGTCTGCAAGAACTCTAACTTCCTCAGACTATATATCCGAAACTATAGCAAGACATGATCTGAAATTCAGAGCAGTGGTTCATAACGATTTCTTCTCAAATGGGTTTTTGTTTTAGCTTCTGAAACTTTGTAGAGAAAGCGTTATAGCGAAAATCCCATGATGACCTTTTTTAGTTAAAATTCTGGAGCTTGCAAACACCCTAACTTCCTTAGATCATATCTCTGAAAATGTAGGAAGAAAAGCTCTAAAATTTGAACCTAAGGTTTAGACCTATCCCTTCTCAAATGGGTTATTTTTTTTAGCATCTGAAACTTCGTAGCGAAAATGTTATAGCGAAAATGCCATGATGACCTGTTTAGCAGCAGCGAAACCCTAGAATCCAAAGCTCTGATACCAAATGTTATGAAACCAACTCACAAAAAGATAGAAAAGAGAGATAAACACCTTAAAATTTAGCCTCTTCGAGGTGGAACCTCCTTTATGTTACACAAATGAAAAATTCTTGGATGATACAAATGATAAGACCTCCTTTCTATATATAGGAGTCTAAGGGGTCATAATATAATTAGATCCGACATAATAATAATAATGTAAGGGCACAATAATAACAATAGTGGGCTTCTATGGGACACAATAATAACAATATGGGGACTGCATGGGTACAACAATATAATAAGGGGGTTGTACTAATAACAATAATGGGTTACACTGGTAGTATAGGGGCGTAGCACAGAGTCAGTAGATTTAGTGAGAAATAAGATAAATAGTCATCCTCGTAGTATTTTGTTAGAAATTCGATTAGAGAATAAGGAGGTTAAGTGAAATATATGAGTAATGTGATGGCATGGATATTCAAGCTAATTTTTCCTTATTATCACGTCACCCTACATGTTTTGAAGAGGTAGTAAAATAATAGCATTAGGTACAAGCAATGAATGAAGAGATTCATGTTAATGAAATGAATGAAACATGGGATCTTATTGGTCTCCCAATGAATAGAATGAGTAGTGGTTTTAAGTGGGTGTACACTACAAAACTAGATATGAAAGGAAACGTAGAGAAACATAAACAAATGTTAGTTGCAAAGGATTGTCTTGATTACCAGCTATTAACGAAGGTGAAATCTTTGTTGTAGTAGCAAGGTTAAATAACATTTGACATTGTGTTAGCCATTTCTACCTAGAACAAAACGACAATTTACTAGATGGAGGTGAAGTCAACCTTCCTTAACTACAAAGTAGAAGAGGAGATGTATGTTGGTTAGCCACATAGATTTGAGGTAAAATCATGTCAGACAAATCATACAATTTGAATAAATCCTTGTACGACTTGAAATAAGCTACAATAGCTTAGTGTAGTAAGATTGAATCATATTTACTCAACAATTATTTCAAAAAGAGAATTATGAACCCACTTTCTCTATTAAATCAAGTCAACGTAAAATCCTTATATTTTTTATTTATGTTGATGACTATGAAAAATTTTAAGGATGAAAAATTATCTTGAACTTTAAAAATATTGGCGAATTTCACTAGTTTCTAATATGCAAACCATACATTTTTAAATAATGAATCCATACATGTGGGGATAATTTTTAGATGAGAGAGCAATAAAATGTTTATAGATTTTAATTAAACTATATCAATAGTTTATTCCTCTCTTATCTAAAAACCATAAATTGTTTATTGATATATTTGTAAAATTATTCAAATTAATAATTTTTATATATATAGCCTCTATATAATGTTGGCGATTTTTAAGGTGAAATAATTTTATATTGTAAAATCTGGGCGATTTATTTTTATAGAAAATGAATATTGGCGAATATTTTTTGTGGAAAAATCATGGAAAATCAACCCACCTACGAATATTAGTCCCTAAATTTTTTCTTGTTGATGACATGATATAGATAGGAAGTATAGTTTTAAATGAATTCAAAGCTATCGTGAAAAGATAATTTGAGATGAGAGATCATGGTCTCATGAAGTACTTTTTGGTAATTGAAGTCAAGAAATATGCTCAAGATATTTTCATATGTCAACAAAATTATGTGTTGAAGATCTTAAAGAGGTTTAAGATGAAAAACCACAAATCACTAGAGACACCTATTGCAACAAGAAAAAACGGAGCAAACAATGGGATAGTCTAGTAGTCAATTCAACATTATATAATATAGTTGTAAGAAGCCTCATGTACCTTACTAAAGCTAGACTTCATGTTATATTTGCAATTAGTCACATTTCATCATTTATGGAGTCTCACAAGGAATCTCACTAGAGAGTTGGAAAATGATTCTAAAATATATTGCAGGTACAACTATTTATAAATTATTTTACACAAGCTACAAAGACAACATGCTTATGTGAGACACAACTAATGATTCTAGAGATAGTATTGACGATATAACAAATAATTTAAGCAATTATTTTCACTTGGGCACAAATTTGATCTTATGGGTTTTTAAGAAATAGCCAATTGTCTTAACGGCTTTTATAGAAGAAAAACGTCTATTAGCTACTATAGAAACATGCCATGAAGTATGTCTAAGAAGACTTTTGAAAGACCTTGTAGATGTTGGGAAAAAGTGAACTAGTGTATTTTGCGACAATAACTCAAAAATTGCATTCCAAACATGCCATTGATAAAAAAATCAAGAATATTGAAACTTGTTATGCGTTGATTCAAGAGCTTGTAAAAAATGGTGATATGTTTCTTTAATTTCATGGATCTATATATTATTTAATAGATATCTTCATCGAAGGATTGTGAATAATTGTGTTGGAATTCCAGAGACAACATAAAATCATTTTCAATGCTAATAAGTGTAACAATTGATATTAAGGGAAAGTATTAAACAATGGCATCTCATTGTTAGCTAATGTATTCAAATAGTTAGCTGTGATTTGTAAAAATAATTATCTAAAATGTTAATCCAAATAGTTTTAGAATTTTTTTTGTTGAAGTAGTTAGTTGTAGATAATTACAAAAAAACAATATTGTAAGATCTATTTAATAATGAGAAATGTGTGAAATGCCTTGTATGTTTCTAGTTGATTTCATTATTTCTCTACTTTTTAGTTTTATGATGCAAGAATATATTTCTTCTAATGTACATCAATCCACCTAAACCAACATGGCATCAATTTTTGACTTTCACATTTAGAACACCTACAATATTTCTAGTTGTGCTAATTGTACTTACTTTCGTGTACACATAAAGGTAGTAACACAAACTTGCCCCTTTTGATTGAAGTAATAGAAGTCTAAGTGTTGGCACCAAATCAACATAAGGCCTTATAAACATTCAATTTCAATCCATCATCGATAGCAACAACTTGCATGGAAGATCCATATGCATAGAGGTATAATTCATACACAAAATGACCAAGTGACATTAAAGAGACATATAGAGAACTAGCATACAAAACTACCATTGATAGATTCCCAAAATGTAATTAACAATAGTATTTGATCATCAAACATGACGTTATTCCTTCCAACATACTTAACCTCATTAATGGGAAAATATAGACATTTATTACTATATCGTTGACTTTAGGAGTCAATCTCTATATATTAGTGTGAGGGTTGAAGGAAACATTATCTTCCTCTTAAATTGAGGAGGCATATCTATTTTAAGTTATGTATAGTAAGTGGGGTGGCCACACCATAAGAATAGACATTGTTGACTATGATCCTCCTGCCTCCAAATCTTGGTTGCTCCATTTGTTTATTTTCCCTACCACTGCAACTCGGAGGCCACATAAGAGTATACTTAACATACTCCTAATCACATCACAATGTGTCCATCAATATTATCTAGTCGTCATACCTTTGGATGATCTTGTGGACCCACTTGCTTAATTCCAAAATTGCTCCTCTTAGGATTATCTTCACCACTCGATCAAACAACTCTATTTCATACTCTATTATGCTCTTCACTAAAATGGTAAAGCTATTCTTATGACGTTAAGCATGATATATAATTACCCATGTGATGTAGGAGCATCAACCCATAATAAAACCATTTTCCTAGACCCAAAGTGGTCATGACAATTTTACCAAAGGGGAAAATTCCCCATAGAAAAAATTTGTATAAAATCTGCAAATAGGAAAATTTTGAAGTGACTTGATTCGAGAGAGTTTCTACATTGTTGTGAGTTTAATGAGCTAGAACATTTGGAGATGTGCAATATTGTAAAATTTATAAAATATAAGGCATTAGGCTATTGGGAAAAATTTCCAATTTATCTTTGTTTTCTTAAGATATTTCGTGGTCTCGAGAAAGTTGCAATAACATACCTAAAGGCCCTAGGGGAAGGTTGTTGAATAGAGGGCCCTCACATGGAAGTGCATTTGGTCACCAATTTGACTATGGAACTTTCAGTTAAGCCATTCATAGAGGGATTTGGGTTGAGAGTGAAATTGTATAGAAATTTTGTCTAGTTCATCAGTGGATTTGCATATAAATCTTGAGTATTGGGCATTTAGTGCCATAACTAGGGTCCAAAAAGAACACATAATCTAAAGGTGTGAGGATATTCCAATATAGAAATAGGTACAAAGTTCAGATGCATAAATTGGTATCAGAATGTTGTTTGAGATTGAGAAAGCTAATAAAAATATATGTGTGTTAGAGGTTTGTAGTTAGAAAGAGAATATGTTGAAGCTATGCTTTTATAGGAAAGAACAAGTACATAGAGAAAAATAATCATGGTAGCTAGTAGAAGAGGAGTAGAGTAGTATAGTAGCATAGGAAGAACGAGGACTTATAACTTCATAATAGAGATGAGATAAGGAACCATAACATAGAAGGACTGGGACAAAGAATTCAATTGAGAAATAGAACAGAAGAAGATCAATGCACTTGAAGCAAGGAATGCATGAGGATGAAATCTCAATATGTGGAGAACTTATACGTAAATATAATCTTATGGCTATATTTTAACTTAGTGGAGAAATTTATAACTGTATGTAGCATCAAAAGTGAAGAGGATTTTGGTAAATAACCCATACATTAGAGAAGTTTTATAGAGGGAAAGATAAGTGTTCCAAATGAGGGTGGAAAGGAGAAGATAATAGAGGAATTCATCAAGAGATAATGAAGAGGAGGAGTGACGTTATCAAGAGCTGAGGAGAGTACAATAGACATAAGAGTAGAGGGGGATTGAGAGGTTATAGAGGAAGAGAACCTATGATACCAAAAGGAAAATCTTGAAGGAGAGAAGATTGCTAAGGTGCCTTATGGAGGCTTGTGTTATAGCTCAAAAATCCACCCCCTAGGGTATAAGAGAAAAGGAAAACCCTTGCCAAGTTAAATGGTCAATTTATAATTAGTGGAACATCAAGAAATGTGGAATTTTGAGGGTTCAACACCCTTATCCAACTATGTCTATAAAACAAAAGACCCAACAACACCCTTTTCTAGTGTTGAGGCTGAAACAAAAGCATAAAAAGGCCCTATCACCACTGTAGTTATGAAAAAATAAAAAAGTTATATTGGATGAGCATTGATTTCATCTAGATTAACCAATTTTATCAATTCATCTTTTATTTGGCCTAGTTTAATCATAAGCTATGATACGATCAATAAAATCTCTAGGTTCAACGAGCCAAATCATGAGGATAATCTATTAAAGCCAAGCTCTTTTCTAGTAACATGAGAGAAGGAAGGAACTTATGTTGAAATGCTACCGAACAATTTCTGAGATAATATTTTTCGTGTAAGTACACACACCACTGAGCATTAAGGTTAGGAGATATACCTAAGGAAGGGGTTGTGAGGACCCATTGATGTACTTTGGTTCAATATTGGTTATACATTAATAAAATGACTTCCCCACATTTGTTTTCCGTGTATTCTTGTATTTTATATGGTTGATTTGTTGTGCATTTCCTAAAATTGTTTTTGGAGGAGAATAGTAATTGGTTTTATTCTTTGTGTGCAATTAATAGTGAATATTCAGGCATAAATATCTCAAGGAGATCTTCCCAAACTTTGCTTCACTAGTAGAGATTGAATTCTCACCATAAGATCTAAGTTCTTCAAATTGTATTTCGGACTTTGAATGCATGCGATTAATTGTTAGCTTAGCACCACTTCTCTACACACACACATTGTATGAGTAGGCCTTGGGCAAACCTTGTTGGGTTTAAATTAACTTGCCACTACAAGAGAAATTTACCCTTAAACATAAATGGTGACTCAACTAGGGAGATCCTAGTCAGTTTAATATTACCCTATTGTAACTCATTTTTCTCAGGGCTTTATTAGTCCCATGGTGTTTTAAAATGGTCTATAGTCTTCCAAAAACCTTAGATTCAAAACCTAGATTCCAAAAGGATCTAGAGCTACGTTATCCCCATTTATTTATTTCTTGTAGTGTGAACGAGGGAATTGAAGGCCCCCTATTTCATAATTTTCTATTGTAAAAGAGAATTATTAGGCTCTTTATTTCAGAATCAATTTTGTGACAAACCATTGAAGTCCATTTTATTGAGAAATTTAAGGGTTTAGCTTTGAAATTCAATGGGGTTTTGGCATCTTAGTAAGCCCTGTAGGGGCTTATACTTTAATATTTAGTTTTGGAGTCCAATCATTGTTTTTTGGGTAAATTTGTATACAATCTTGTATATTTAGTTATCTAATTATGGTTTTTACCTAGCTCTTGGGTTTTTATTCTTATCGGGCACATTGGTGTCCAAATACCATTTTGGCATCATTGTAATAACAACCCTATACTATTTTTTTCCTTGTGAGCTTGTTGCTTGATTGATTTATTTTTCATATCTTAGTGAATTCTTGTTTGTGAACTTAGTGTTATTGGTTTTGAGTAGATTTTCTCTTGTTTCCTTTTGCTTCTGATGTTGTGTTGTTGTAGTTGGGTATTTTAATTTGACTTGCAGATCATAGTGTAAAATGAGAGATAATTTAGGACTATGTTCATGGTTTCATATAAAAGAAAAGATACCATCCTCGCTTTAGGTATAATTCATTGAAATTGCAATTTTGCATTTGCATCTACTTGCATGATTTCTTTGGGTTTGTTGAGTGACAATACCATAAAAATTTCATGCATTAACTTTGACTTAATAAATAGCATTTCAAAATAACACACATTAATAAAATTAATTCAACATTTTTCTCTTTCCATGGTAGAACACCAACATTAGATAGGTTAGGATCTTGGTATATAGAAGAAAGGTTAACCTCAGCAAGACCAGGAAATAAACATAGAATCTTGAGATAGGGAGCATAAATCCACTTTTAGTGGCATGCTGTGGGAAGCCTTTCTCACACAAGGGTTAAGAACTAGGCTATAATGGGACCTATAGGATGATATCCCACCTCTATTTGGAATTGGTGATACTTATATCTAGTATTTACATCATACTTCCGGAAATCTCCTTTGGGAGAATGTGGGATCGATACCCTACTTGTCCATGTACTTATAGTTGATGAATATTCCTGAAGGACATGTTATTATTGGTGGTGACCTTAATTTCCTTTCTTAGGAGGCTATCACCAATGAAAATGAGGGGGCTAGTCCTTGATATACTTGTGGAATATTTCAGCTAAATTCACTTGGTTCTCTTAGTGGCATGCTCCACTGTTGATATTTGAGTGTGAGTACTTGGACATAGGTGGAAGACAAATTAAGTAGTGAGATTTATAACCATCTGAACCATTCCTCACATTTGATCTACTCATTGATTAAGTGGGCTCCAATGATGAGAGGATCCCTTTTCCGCATTAGTTTTCTTAGTTTGATTCTTTGGGATCTTTCTAATGCATGCTATTTTTTCTATTGTATTTAGTGGCCTTATCATTTCTCTTTCTTCACACTTGTGTCCCCTTTGATTACCACCATGTAGAATTTTCATTTGTGTCACTCTTGTAGACTTATGGCTCTTTCCCCCTACGAGGTAGGTCCACATCCTTGTAGGCTTAAACTTAAATCCACCATAGGTATATCCTTATCTTAACTTACTTCAGGTGATACTTAGAGGACTAAACCATTTGTTCACCGAGTAGTTTACCATATTTTGCCAACTCAGCATCATACGTTTGAGCCCATCCCATCAGTTGGGGGTGTTGACTTGTCTAAATCTTTTCATGGTTCCTTACCTACTTTTTTCACATATAACACTAATACTTCTATAATGGAAGTTGTTGTCTCTACACTTGTAGTGAATGATGGTATTCCACTTGTAAGATCTAAATTTATCCCTTTGAACCTGGATGCATTCCAAAGTACATCCTTTAATGTCTCTTTCTCATAATTTTGGCACAATATTCATGGAGTTATACCACTTGGCACATCTAGTATGGGTGCATCCACATATCTGAGTTTTACATCTCCATTAACATTGAGTAGAGGATATTTTTCTGTCACATATGGTATCCCTATGTTTAATGTTGGATGGTCTAAATTCTCTTTCATAGCTAGTGTCACGGGCCCCATGATATGTCCTAGTATATCACTAAGAACTATGACAATAACCAATAATGGGTTTCCATATTGTTAAAATCCTTTCAACGTAGCCATGTTATCCTCTAAAAGTTCTAGAGGAATTATCGTCTCTAGTGGGTCCATAAATCAACCTCTTGGAGGATCTCCATTCTATGTTCACACATCTGATCCATGGAATTCCCTTTCCAGGCACAAACACTTTTTACATGAATAATATATGGGGTCCTAATCCTTTCAATAAACCTTTTAGACCCCCCTATGTCTCAAGATCTCAACAACCTCTTATAAATCCTTTTTCTATTGAGGCCACTTAACCACAGAGAATTAACCAATCACAAGTTTACATGGGTGTTGGAGTTAACACCTCTAGCCAATTCACTTCCATGATTAGCCCTAATACTGGAAACAATGTTGTGGGTGGAGCACCTCGTCCACTTATATAACAAGGGGCATCTAATCCGTCTGTAGTATTGCTCACATCTCCTTTCTTGGGGACATTAGCTTTGCTTGATCTTTGTAAGTTTATGAGTAACCCCATTAGACATAATCATTCATGAGCACCAATTCTACATAAGATATGAAGGGAAATTCACAACTTCAATTGTAAAATTGGAGAGGACCTTGCAACCCATATCACTACTTACCATTTCTGATGTTCTTCCAATTCATTTATGTATGATAGCAATAGGTTTCTTTTTTCCTAGTGGACACTTACTAAAAGTGCTTCAAAATGGTATATTGATTTAGAATTTGTTTCTTCTGATACATTATTATCCTTAAACCATACTTTTGTTAAGAATTGTCAATTTACTATTAGATATTAGGCTAGTACATATATTATCACTAGATTTTGTTAGGATAACTCCACAAACATTTCTAATCATATTTATGAGTGGAGTACATGAGCTTGTTTCTAGACCAAGCTTCTTGATGAATTTCTATGTGGTTAGTTCATTAAGTATTTATTGCCTCAAATTGTCAAATATGTAGCAATGGGTGTGGTCGAAACCAAGTAGTAAGCTATCTTGCATGCCCACCAATTCAACTTGATCTATTCTTAAGCAGGCACCTTGTATCACTGTATGCTGAATGCTCCTCAATCATTGACCGATCCTTCAACTAAAAAACTAGGAACTCGTGTTGATGGAGTCATGGGATCTATATATTTTTGAATCATATGCCAACTAGACTCTCAGATGAGTCAAATTAACATATATTCTAGTACACCAACTGGTAAACTTGCTATGCTAACTCCTCATGGCCTTGTTCCCACTTCTAGGGTAGTTTATTTTTACTCCACCTCGAATAAGAATTCTCAGCAATTAGGATGTAAGAAGAAAAAGAGTACACCTAAAAATTCGACCAAGGAACATGGGGAATCACAAACCCCAGACAACACAAGGAGGGGTTCCAAGGAGAAGAATAATAAGAATAATTTCCCTTACAATATTTGTGAGGATGATCATATTACCCATGAGTTCCCTTGGATGGATGAGATTCTGATGCAAGAACATCACCTCCATCTACCAAAAGAAAAAATCTAGGATGAAGGGGGCTGTATAACATCCAAGGAAAAACATTCTTCAAGTATTTATAAAATTATCTAAATTGATGTAAATGTTGGTGTGTAGATTCTAGTAGAATATCTAGGTGGTTATTTTGTTTCAATGGTGGTTTATTTCTTAGATGGGAATTTGTAAATTTTTCAAATGCCCAACTCAGATGATAAGTAGGTCGGATAGATGGCTAGGTAGCTTTAGTGTATTAGGATATTTTCCCAACAAATGAAAAATTATTGAAGTGAAGTACATCGAAAAGGTTAGAGTGTGTTCAAAGGAAAGGAAAAGAAAGAACATGATAGGAAGTTTTGAAAGTGAGCCCATCATAATACTTTTAATTTTTTTGTTGTTCTAGACATGAATATAAATTATATTTATTTTATGAGTTTAATTAATTTATTTGAATGTGGATTGAAGCCCCATCTATAAGGGGATAGTATCTATATAACATGTAATCAAAATTCTATGTTCTATATAATTTCTGAAGGTCTTTACGAGTGATTGGAACTCATAAAGAACTTAAGTTCATACTGAAGAGGATTGAAAGTTGATACTATTGTGGGTGAATGATTAAAGTCTTTTGCATGCCTTTTCAATTGTAGCAACATAGAAAATTCTTCAACATATGAGTAAAGTTTAGTTGTGGTGAAGCAGGCGAGCCTATTTAATTAGGAAGTTAGCCCAGATACCATCATAAATTCTCCATGCATCTATGTATTACTATTCTGAATAGAGGTAAACATTCTCAATTTTCCTTTGTATGTGTACACATCTTTGATTTCTTTGTGTAGTGACACCTATCTTGATATAAGGTGGGAAATACCCTTGTATGGACTAATGATACTGCACACAAATCCCTATTTTCAGTTTTTCAGTCACTAGAGATGAAGTAAGCTAATAAAGTGTAGGAAGGCCTCGGGGATCAAAAGACAAACGAGAGAGAAATATTCCCAATCACAGATGAATGCTCTCAATGGATTAGAGTCTTAGGTTAGAATGAGACCCAAAATAAAGGAATAAGGGATCGAGAAAAATGTATGTTCTAATAACAAAGGTGTGAGAATCAAAATAAAGTATTCATGTTAATAATGATCAAATTGAGTCTCTAAACGCCCATGAAATTATCACTAGTGTAAGGAGAAATAGCCAAATTATAGGGAGAAGTGATGTTCAAACATGTGGGTGTTTAGGCTCGAGCTCAAACCAAAAAAATGGACAGGGGTTGAGATGGATAGAACCATACAAATACTAAATAAATAAGGAGTTGATCCTTTGATATTTGATTGATCATTGGTGCATGAGAAAGGACTGATCATTGAATGCCTGGCCAAGGGAGTGTTGACTAGAACTCACCATATACTACTTTGACAAATGTTTGTGTCGACCCTGTCCTTTGATGAACAAGGTAAATACATTCAACTCGATGTGGGACACATAAGTGGGGACCTCGAAGAATAGCCTCGTTTAAGGTGGATTCATATGTGGAAGTGCTTGAAAAATGGTTTTCCTACTGCAAGTGTAAATTTCGTTCATTGATGATTGAATATGTCATATCCCTTTGGTTCATGGAATTTACATTAGTTTGGTGCTTTATTTTATATACATGTTGGTAAAATATATAAGGATCCACTTTTTTAGAATATACAGAGGTGGTATTGGGTCACAAATCGACTTGCCACTACATTAAATTGGTATCAGATCCTCGATAACACTCTTTTGCGATGATTTGACAAATGTTTGCATTGCAGGGTATTTGTAATGAGTGAATGCTCAAGGAATCTTCGTGACAACAAGGAAATTGTTGGAAGAGAAGTCGAGGAATTTTAGGCAAAGGGACCAAAACACAAAGGTAGAGAAAACTACTCAAGAATAAAAGCGAAGAACCTAGAGTATGTGAATTAGAACACAAAAAAAGAGAGTTACACTTGGTCTCTCTCTCTCTCTCTCTCTCTCTCTCTCTCTCTCTCTCTCTATATATATATATATATATATATTATAAGTAGTTGGTAAAAACAATTGTAGTTAGAAACTTGTGATATAAGGAGAAGCATGTGTGGATCTCTTAGAGGAGAAAGAGAAGTTGATAGAAGAATAACCCACACAACATGAGAAGTTGTGATAATTATTGAATGAAATCGAACCAACCATGTTCTCCATGATTGTGAAAAATGGATCTTATAACAAAGAGGCTGCATTGAAATACTTCTACCGTAGTTTGGAAAGGAAGAAGGTGACAAAGGAAGTCCTCAAAGAAGAATTAACTAGAGGAGTTCTCAAGAAGTGAGAAAGGTGCAATAACAAGAGAGGAGCAAGGGGTGCTCAAGAGGTCCCAACAGAGGGAAACAAAGAAGCACCAATAATGAGGGTGTGGTGAGGTGTTCAAGTAACAAGTGAGCTTAGGCTTGTTACAAAGATATCTTGTATCTCATTGTGAGCATGGAGAAACCCATGGTGTTTTGGGAAGTTTTAGTGTCTATGTATAAACACTTAAACCCCTAGACTAGTAGCTAAGTCTAGAACAACAGTGCAAAGCATTCTCTAGTTTTCCTATGACCAACAGATTAAATAAGATAGTAAAGAAGCCTACCTGAAGATTTCTCTTATTCCTTATCTCCCTTGACCAATCCTGTAACTCCTTTCGGTACTTTATCCGCTTGAAAAGTACCTACACACAGACATAAGACAAAAACCAATCAAAGCATATGATAATGATCTATTGATTAAACATAGCATGGAATCAAGTACATAATACACATATGAAAGCATCAATGAACAATACAAACATATGGAAAAAGCTTTGAACACTTTATTAGCAAAAGGAATAGTTACAACCCAATTTTGTTGATTCTGTATCACTCCTCTAGTTCAATCCCATCCTCTCCTCATAACAAGCAAGACATTTTGACATCATTACAATACTTGAAACCAACTCAAGTCTCATACTAAGAACATCTTCCTATAATTCAATGATTTTCAGACCTTGATCACTTAGATGAGTGGTCTCTTTATAGGTGAATGAGGGAAGTTATGCCATAAATGGTGATAATGAATGCCCTCCCAAACTTAGGATTTAGTTCCATGGAGGAAGGGATAAAGGGATTGATGTTCCTTAACTCCCTTCCTCATCCGATTTCCAGCCCAGAGGAGTGGATAGCCTTTGGAAACTTCTAGAAGAATCCAATGGATAAGAATATTCAAAATCCCAATGCAGATTTCGCTCAAATTCACCCAGCATAGGCCAAAGAGGGCCCAAATGCGCTGCAATGCACCCTGGCAGTGTTGTGTGTGGAGCATGATTGTTCAGAGGTCTTTGCTTCAGCCGGATGTATACCCCAGGAAGTTTGTACACCTTTCCATGCGGGGGGGACTTGTCCCCCCCGCGGGGGTCCGGGGGGGCCAATCCCCCCCGGCTGGGCAGTCTGGGGGCCAGCGATCCCCTGACAGGGGCTCAGGGGCAGCGCCCCTGAAGCTAAAAACAAATGTAAAATTGCCTTGTAAAAGTATAGTAATTTCTAGTCAATCTGGGTCGCTCATTAGGTGGATGATCTGACTGTAGAACATATGTTTAGTTTAGGGTTTTTTTCCCTAGAAGGCAACCCCCTCTCTTTGTATGAGGGCATTGAATTTGAGGCTGAGATATAGATGTGTATTCTGTGAGCGAGAAACAGAGAGGTGAGACTGTGAGAGGAAACAAAGGATATTACAACGGATTTGCTGTAGGTTGTCTCTCTTCATTTTGCTGGATAATATAAAGGAAGGACTGGCTGTTCGGGGTGGACGTAGCCCAAACTGGGTGAACCACATATATCTGTGTCTCTCTTTTTTTGTGTGTTTTCTGTGTTTATATTTCTGCAATATTTTATGTGTTCCATTGCTCCGTAATATATAATTTTCTAACAGGCAATGCATTGGGTTGCACTGCAGTGCACCCTGATAAAGGCCTTCCTATGTTCATCTTCTTAGAGGCAGTTTTTGGATGATTTTAGTCATGTAATCTCTTGGGAAGGAGGAATTCTGATAGTTGACTTCATTTAGGGCATGTAACAACCGAATTAGTGTTTGATGGGCCCTAATAGTACTGATTTGTAAGTTGGGGTTGATGTGCCCAAATGGATATATAACAGTTGCCCCCTAAAGCATGAAGTCGTAAATATGTACGTCGAGTGAAATGCTTTATCATGTGGAGAGGAGGTTTCGAAGTGGAAGGTGACCTGCATTAATTACAATACATATATCATGATAATTTGATTTTTTCTCATGAACTCACTGAGGGAAGGCAAACCCATGTTCAGCTTATAAACTTTCATTACATGTACAAATATAGTTGTCTATAGATATAGACCCATGAATGGATGACCATTAATGTAAGGCCATTGTACATTTGATTTAGTTCTCCTAAAATTATCGTAGCCCAAATAGATGAAACTAGATCTGGGGTCTTCAATCTTGTTCAATATTTTGCTCAAGTAGAAGTCTAACCATGTGAATAGATGATCTAAAGTCAAACATGGGAAGACATCGTCTGATTACCAGCCAATGATGTAAGCCATTAATAGAGCGAGAGGAATCACTGATAATGGTAATGACACTCAAGGTACTACAATACATTTTGCATGGTGTGAATAAATGATTTGATGTTTTACACCATACAATGTGTTTTGGTCAAAGGCCAGTGATGTCAGCATATCGCCAGAAGTGAGAAACCTACCATTTATGTATGCAAGCCTCAAGGTACTGAAGGGGTGTTTCTAAGTAAACTTATTGGATAATGTACTGATGTCGACAAGAAGTGACTCATTGCAGGAGGGCCTTGAGTATCCCACATCAATGATGCGAAACGAGGTAAATGATTTTGGAGATGAAAAATTGATTGACGATAGAAGGTTCAAGAATGGCGGTCATGAAAATGAAGGTTTACAGTATTGCAAAGGATGAAGTTTGAATTGAATGACTTCTCTTGAACATGTCGGCGACACTAAAATGAATTGGTATCATTGATCCATAATACAGTAATGGATGGTATGGTAGACCAACGGTGTGATAACCATCAAGCTGAATGACCCAATCCACATAGTCACGGTGATGAGGTGAAAGTGTCATGCGCAAGAGTGACTTGCTACCATAATGTGTTTTCCCCTTTTTCCAATTTTCCCCAGTCATTGCTAACAAGTACCTTTTTATTTTTATCAAGCTTGAGGAGGATAACATATGCTTGTTGTAATTTCACCCTTTGGGTGAATCCATCGCTATTTGATGTTTTAACGAGTCTAGCGAAGGTGAAACTCGGTCTTGTCTAGATGGACAATTTTGTCGCTATTTTATGTTTTTAACGAGTTTAACAACAAATATAACTTAGTCCTTTCCATGTTTAGAGGGTTTGAAAAGGGGTGAAAGAGAAACTCCAAAAATTCTTTTTCGTAGATTAATCTCTCAAGTCTGAAAAACTATAAAATAATACAAGAGAGATATCGTTTTGAATCCTTTAACAAGGTGGAAAGGACAAGCGCTCAGCAATATTTTCATGTTTAGAGAGTCTGAAAAGAGCTTAAAGAGGAGTCCAAGGGGGGCTCCTTTTTCCTTCTTAACAAAAATATAAAAGAGATAAAAGTTTGCTTTGTGGTCAAAGATGTTCAATTTACATTTGAGCACGTCAAACTCTGCATGTCGGTTGTCAATCCTACTCAAAACACCATCAAAAATAGATTAAAAATACATGTTTCATGGATAAAATGAATAAAATCTAATGTTTACTCGATTAATGTGCAAGAAATAAACATAAAAACAAGTTTTACCATTTCACATTTACCCTTTTATTTTGGTGCTTTGGAGCAGTTTTTACCTCGAAATTCACCAGCTGATTGCGAAAGATTCAGTGGACCATTCCTCATGTTGTCTGGACTAGGTAGGAGCTATCTCTATTCTCTCTCATTTCATATCATTCATTTTCAGTTTTAGGAAAAAAATTTGAGTTTTTGGGGCCCCTAGGGTTTCAATTTTCCAATCTGGGAGCAGCGCACCTTTCATCATGAAAAGGTGTGCTGAAGTGCACTTACCTAAAAGGTTGTCTATATTGGAGTGCACTATCCCTAAGGCTGGGCTGCGCTGAGCACAATACCCAATTTCCTTCAGTTGTTTTTACCCAAAAATTCTCCTTTTTTTTGCAAGAAATGCCTCCTAATTTTCATTATGGTTGTATTTTTAAGTATTCATTGGATCAGAATGACGATTACATAGAGAGAAAGAGAGAACAGAGAATAGGATATGATTTCCCTAAATAACTAGGGCACGGTTGAGGCCCTAAGGAATTGTAGGTTACTCAAATATTGCTGATTACTTGGTATGAGGCAGCAAATTGTGCTTTTGTAGTTCCTTGTTCGTTCATGGGATTCTACTGATCAGACATTTCACATTAGATACAATGTGGTCTCAATTACCATCAATGACATATACTTTCTTATGGGACTGTCAAGGTTGGGTGCCCCTGTCTCACTTTCTGGATTTACCAAAGGGGGTGAATCAGTGAGAGATTACATACGACAGTTCTGTCAGCTAGCTGCACGGCCTAGCAAGGACGAAAAGATTAACATTAGGGATGTTAGTGATTTACCATTGAGGATGATCCTCTTTACCATTGCCTAATTGGCTGGCAGCACAACACTACATTTGGTAAACAGATCATACATGCAGTGTGAACTGGTGCGAGACAATACTTTCATCCTTGAAAGAACAACTGACCAAGGTGAAAAGCGGAAGGACAAAGAAATTTGGCTATGGGTCGATCCTGATTTCTTTCTCCATGGAGAGAATTCCACTTATGTAGCCATAACATGTTTCACTAGGTGTATCTGGACCTAGGGATCCATATATGCAGAGATGGATAGATCTTATGGCTAGGCATGCTGGTCAGTCATTGATCTCGTTTACCCCTGCATTCTTTGAGTGGCTTGATCAACAGGATATGGCCATCATAGAGTATCCATATTCAGGGATGGATTTCCGTGGAGACCAAGACTTGATGTTACCAGTTGGAGTGCAGTGGGGTGCTATAATAAATTGTTTGACCAAATTGTTTTTTGATTTTAAAGTTTCTATTTTTTTTTTATTATCTGCGAGACTAAACAGAATCTTTTTTTATGTATGTAGACGTTGGACCTATTCAACCTGTGGGGCACCAATGACTGGCAGGTGGGCCAACACAGAGACCTATTGGGAGAGTAGTTCTTCGAGACTTAGATTTGGTTGAGACACTGGCTGAGCTACAGGACCACATAGAGGGTTTGACCCTAGGCATTCTAGATATCCAGATTGAGGAGTTTCCTATGTTACTGCAGCACCACACCATTGGTGTGCTGAGTCATTGGATGAGACTTTTACGCATGATAGCATAGGTTGTGACCTGTTATCATGAGCACCACTAGTTTACTTAGATGTTTTCTGCATACATTTTAGTTTTTGGGTTAGATGACCAATTTTTGTCTTCGACAAAAATTGTTTGTAAAAACTTTTAAAACAACTATCTATTTTATTTTCAGATTTTTATTATGGTTATGTGATGCAATCCTATTCAACTAATGTTATAAATTGAAAATATTTACTTTACATATGTCACAGTTGTCTATTTAACACATAATTTGCTAGAGAAACAGTTAATGTGTTTAGATTTATGGAAATATGTTGATATTGAATGAACTCAAAATACCTTTCCAAAATACGAACTCTAAGGAACATGCGATGAATTGTTGGGTTTTGTACAGTATAAATGCCAGTAAGTTGTAGTACAATGAGTTGTGAGTCCAACCTAATGATGATTCAGTGTATGCCGAGTGAAATGGCATCAGGGAGAAGTTCAATCAATGCACTATACTCATCGATATTGTTTGTCAATAGACCAATACAAATACCTCTAAAATTCACTAACTCGTTGCTTGGATCGAAAATGGCCCATGCTGCAAAGGATAGGTTATGCGTACTACGACTAGCCGCATCAGTGTAACCAACAAATGGTTCCGAAAATTTCAACATATGCAACAAATGCATAGTGGATTACTTAACTAAATAAAAACTCAGAAAGAAACACACACACACATGCAATGAAAGCATATATACAATGAGTTTTACTATACTTAACTAATCATAGTAGCATTTAAGGTAAAGGCCGTTTCGGGGCTACGACAATGGAATCCCATCATAGTCTACTAACTCGTAGGAACATTTCGTCAAAACACACTTAACAATATAAGGGCCCATCCATAGCGGTTCAAATTTTCCTGCTCCAAGTTTATCAGACTCCTGATCATAAAGCAAGACTAGGTCACCTTCTGAGAAGACACGAGGCTTGACATTTTTATCATATTGTGCCTTAATACGTTTCTGATGTGCTTCATTATCCAATGCGGCATCACAACGAGTTTCATCCCGATGGATTAACTCCAAGAAATGCGCTTCTTATTCAGAAGTGTCAGGTAGCAGGTCAATTGTGAGTTTGAGAGATGAGATTTCACATTGAATTGGTAAGATTGCTTCCAAACCATACACGAACTAAAAGGGTGTGAATCCGGTTGCATTTATCACTAAGGTTCGATATGCACACAGAGCTGAGTATAGGATTAAATGCCAATTTCTTTTATGAACTCCAATCATTATTTGCAACGTGTGCTTAAGGACTTTGCTAATGGCCTCAACTTATCCATTAGCTTGCAGGTAGTATGGAGTAGAACTATCATGTGACAGTCCTAACTTGGTTGTCAACTCAACCATCATGTGATTGCGAAAATGCGATCGATGATCTATAACTATGGCTTGTGGTACACCAAACCTGGCAACCACATGGTTGAAGAAAAATAAAGCATTTTTTTCGCCATTGTTGTTCAATGTTGGCATCGCCTCAGCCCATTTGGTAAAATAGTCAACGACAACTATAATATAGCCATACCCCCCGACCGAGGTGGGGATACATATCATAAAGTCAATGCCCCATTTGGCGAATGGGCCAACAACAACGACTGGATGTAAAGGTGCAAGTGGTAATCTAGTTTTTCGGTCATATATCTGGCATGCATGATAGCTTCTGATAGCAATAATTTAATATTAGAATATGGTTGGCCAGAAGTAGCCAGCATGGAGAATTCTCTACACGGTAGCATACCCTGACAAGTGTCCACCACATTCAAAGCTTTATTGGCTTCCTCATGAGTGAGGCACCTATGTAAAATCTTATCAACACCATGACGATAAAGTGTATAAACAATAGTCAGATAATATTTGGCTTAGTATCGAGTACGTCATTGTTCAGAGTAAGAAGTATTAGGCCAGAAAGCATGGGTCTGGAGATAGACGAGTATATCTCCATACCTCAGATCACTTGACGAGATAAGAAACAGAGACACATCGAAGGTTGATGTTTCTGGTGTTAAACCATTGGAGGATGAGTGAAGGCCACAAAGTAACTCGGTGAAAACAAGATATTTATTTGATTTAGATTTGATGAATTCCAAATCAAACTCTTGCAAAATAACTATCCATTTTGAATATTTTCCCCCTAGAAATTGACATGACAAAATGAATGTCATATGGTTGTAATATGATATAATAGTAGTTTTACGTAGGAGGATGTAATGAAGAAATATCTGCATAGCTCGAACGGCTACCACAGCTAACTTTTCGACATAGGAATACTTACTTTATGTATCGTCGATATTATGACTCAAGTAATAAATAAGATGTTCAATTCCACTCTCTTCTTGGACTAAAACCATGCGAATGGTTGTATTTGCAGCGGAAAGATATAGTTTTATAGTCTTTTTGATAGTTTGGGGCATACATTAATGATTCTCTAATCAAGGAATCTTTAAGAGCATCAGAGGAAGCTTGCACAACCTGATCCCAATGGAAGGGTACCCCTTTCTTCAATAGACGAGTAAAACCTTTAGCCAACTCAGCATAGTTTGGAATGAACCTCCTCAGAAAGTTTGCCTTCCCTTGAATTTTTTGTAACTGTAACAAATTTAAAGGTGGAGGAAAGTCAAGGATTGCCTAAACCTTAATTGGATCGAGTTCAATTCCATCTTTTGCGACCATGAATCCAAGCAATCGACTAGAGATGACACAAAACACACACTTTTGTGGATTGTGTCGTATCTTGTAGTGTCAGCACTATAAAAATATTGCCCTCAAATGTTATGGGTGATCATACCACTTTCATGAATGAGCAGGAAAATCATCAACATAAGGTTGAACAATGTGCTTGATGTAATGGAAGGCATAATTCATTGCCCTCTAAAATGTAGCCCATGCATTCTTCAAACCAAAAGGTAACTTTCGATAGGTGAATGTGCCACAAGGGCAAATAAAAGTTGTTTTATATTTGTCTTGTGGGCTGCTATTGATTTGATTGTAGCCAGAAAATCCATCCATGAATGAGAAGATTTCACATCTGGCAAATTTTTCAATCATATGGTCGATAGAGGGTGTAGGATAATTGTCTTTTGGAAATGTTTTATTTACATCCCTATAATCGATGCACAATAGAATTGCCCCTTCTTTTTTCATAACTGGAACAATATTATATACCCAGTCGGTAAGAGGTAAATGTAAAATGAATCCAACACGCAAAAGTTTTTCAAGCTCTGCTTTAATGGCAACGGATTTCTTAGGATTAACAGGTCGAAGCCACCGTCATACTGGTTTGACATTGGGGTACATTTTAATCTCATGTTCAACAATGCTTGAGTCAATTCTCGCATCTCCTCATAAGACCATGCAAAAATATCTCTAAATTCACGAAAGAGAGCACATTAATTATCAAGTTCCAATGGAGAACAAGATTTTCCGACATGAATGTTTTCTACAACATTAGGCTTGGTCGAAATGTTTATAGAAATCATTTCTTCTATGTTTGAAAAATTACGCTTAGAGCCTACAGTATCTACTCTAACATAATTTGACAGAAAATCAACGATTGATGGGTGGTTTAGTTCATTTGAATAATCTTTGATGTCATCTGGAAGATCGGAATGATGATGATAATCTTCCCATGATTCCTTTCCTATCATCATTGATTGGATGATTCCTTCATCCGTAGAATGTATACATGAAAAAGGATCTGAAGAGGTACCATATTCTAACGACCTATCTACCCATACAAATTTTGAGTGCGGATTTGGGTTTTCCACACAAGCCCAAAAGATTGATTGCTATGATGGTTCAATGAGGCTTAACGACAACACCTCCATATTACTATCAACTTCAAATTGGTCTATAATTCTCCTTAAATCAGATGAGGTGGAGGAAATCATGTTGAAAGTCTCTACTCTTGCCACCTCTGCCAAGGTAGATGGTGGCGGGAGGGTAAAAGTACCCATTAGGGAAGGATCTTTAAAGAGACCTACTCCAACACTTTGAAGTGACAGCAGGGGTCTGTGTACCAACGAAATGCTTCTCGTAGCCTATGAACTATTCAAAGAAGGTTAGATAATCAATGACTATGATTCCACCCTTAAAAGGGAATGCAATAGGACGAAAGTATGTGGAAACCACAACAGCCATAGCATATACACAAGGCCTTCCCAGTAAAATGTTGTAATCGAGGGGTCCGTCGACTACCTCAACTTCAACAGTAACCATTTTCCTCCCAAGTTCAATTTGCAGGTTACTCAAAATCCCACATGGAGTATATGTTCTTCCATCAAAATCTTTCAATGTGCTTGGTGATCATGACAACAGCGGTGAACCAAGTGTTTTCCAGCAGCTCATGGACATAATGCAAGTAGATGCCCCCTCATCAATAATAGTTCGGTGAACATTCTTATTGCTAATAGTAAAGCCTACTTTTGGGAGGGATAGTTTTACAACACCTGGAGTTTTGACATAGCGGAAGGTGATTGAGCAAGATCTTCCACTATGTTGTAATTTTGAGCTTCTCGAGCCCAAGGGTTGAATGTCGATTTGTGCCAACTCCCTTTGGTGGTTTTATTGTCAATTCAGGTACAATGGGTGGAACAACTTTAGATGAAGTCAAAATCAAAGGATGAGGTTGATTAGTGGCCTGATTATTCAATGACGATGGATTTCCATAATCTTTGTTTCTTATTGATACCAAAACTTCATTTTGTGGCTTTGTGATGGATAACATGAGTACTTGGGATGTGGAAGCATGGTCTGTTGCAACCAAATGTGTCTCCGTGGTTGGAAGTAGATCAATCAACACTGTCGATGTGTTTGAAGTCTTTAAAAGTTTAGAGACCTCAGAGCGATGTGGAGAATATCTTGTAAAATTCTCGTCATTACATATCAGACATGGATAACAAGGTTTCCTTGCCGAAGTAGAGGAATCAGATGATTTCTTTGGAGGGGAATTTTCTTGTTTCGTTTTGTTTTTCCCCTTTTTATTGCCCGCTGTTTGCTTTGGATTTTTGCCTTTGTGAAATTACACGACATTAATCTTGGAGGCAAGAGTATTTTCTGATGCATTGGTAGTTTGATTAAAAACAAAAAGAGTTTGACCAGATGGTCTTCCTACTATTTGTGTGCTTGAAGAAATGATCACACTGTCATCGGCATGAGAGTCCTTACTCAATTGTGGAGGAGGGGGAACATTGAAAGCTGGTTGAGGTGCATTGGGAATTTTACCATAAAGCATGCTGTATTGTGTGTAAATCAAATCCAAGTATTGGGCACGAGCAATGACTTGCTCTTCTGTGACAACTCCACCTTTTGCCACATCCTCGGTGATTGATGGAAACAAGGATTTTATGAACTACTCAGTTAAAAGCTGATCAGGAACATATGACTTAACCATTCGACGATGATGCCAGCACTCATGAATATGATCTGATATATGGGTAGAAGTAGTCTATTTAAAGTTGGTTAGGAGTTCCGTTCTAGTCTCATATTTGATAGGTAACTAGAAGTGGGTCAAAAAAGTAGTGGCTAAAGTGGTGAAATTATCGAAAGAAGCTCTTGGTAATTCAATGTTCCATTTAACAGCTATACCAATAAGTGTTCTTTGTAAAAGATGAAGTCTGACCGAATAGTCATTTAAGGAGTTTGATGAACACCACAAATGAAAGGTCATAACATGATTTGATGGGTCTTCTCCAGGATTTCCGTTAAACTTCGGAATCTTAGATGGTAACTTATGTGGAATTACCAGCCACGAAGGTGCATATAAGATTGTATCATTAGTGAGATGATTTAAATCTAGTTATGCTAAAGTAGCTATAAATGGCAATTGTCGATTCAAGTCAGGTTGAGCATACCTAGGATATGATGGAATTTCCTGAGCAATAGGTCTTTTCTTACTGACATAGGGCATTTGCATTTGGTAACCTTGGTATGGTTGTTGAACAAAACTACTATAAGGTGGTTGTTGATAATCAGGTTGAATGTGTGGTTGTCCATAACCTGCAAAGCCTTGTTGACCAGAACCTTGGTAAGCTTGAGATTGAACAAAACCAGGTTGAGGTTGTGGAACAAGTCCAAACTGGGGTTGGAATTGCTGGAATTGGGGTTGTTAAAATTGAGGCTACCACAGTTGTTGAATCAACCGTTGTTGTTGTTTGTACAACTATTGTTGATTTAATGGTTGTTGTAGTCCAGCAATGAAAGGTTGGCCAGGTTGTGAATAAACCATACCACTGTAAGACTGGGTCACTCTAGATAAGGGTATAGTAGCTTGAGGTTGTTGCTGAACTCCAGAAACAAGTGGTTGCTATAAAACAACTTGAGGAACTTGAACTTCTTGAATTGAAACTTGTGATTGCAAGGTAGAATGATCAGTTTGTACCGGTTGAAATAAAACAATTTGATCTTGTGACTATGGTACAGTCGTAACAACATGTGTAGTAGGAATAGCTGACACAGTTTGCATTGGTTGTGTTGGATACACAAGCCTTGGTTGAATTGCCATTTTTGGTTGCCATTGACAAACTCTAATTCCAGATTGACCTGAATAGTGGGATATTACCATATGGTAGTCCCTTGGAATAAGAAGGATACGATGAATAAGCATATTTCTCTCCATATGCTGGCAATACAATATTTAATGTATACACAGGTCTTTGTTGACTAAATTCCCCATATTGATACTGATATGAGGATCAAAATGTTGAGTTCCCGTTAGAGAAGAACCACGTAAAATTCTAGTTGAGGACATGGGTGAAGACCATGGTGTAGAAGCAACCCCTGAGTAGGTTCCAGAAAATGATTGGTAACCAACTGGGACGAACAATTCACCATACAGGTGTGACTTGGGTGTGGTAGAAAATATAGAAGAGGTTACAATAGAAGATTATGTTGCAGCTGCATTAGACGATACAGTCTGAGATGTTGACGGTTTGTCCAGCCATAGGTAACTGACCCAAAAGTTGTCCTAAATATTCGACGGTACTTGAAAGAAGTAGGATCAAATGAAGTGAATAAATTAGGAGTATTAGGGTAAAGATAAAGCCTAGATCCAAAGTGAAACAGGGTTCTAGGTGTGGAACCTTATTGCAGTTCCTCCTCTATAGCAATTAAACCTGCTGGAATAATTTCACCATCACGCCCGTAAAAGATTTCTGGTGTTGATGAAGTTGAAGTTTTAATAGTTACTGATGTCTGAGGGGTAATTGGTTGATTGTTTTCTGGTAAAGTAACAACTTTTGAATGTTCAAATTTGAATTCCTGATGTTCGGGTAAATGAACAACAATTTCAGTAAGAGGTTCCTGAACAACTTCAGGTCCGGATGAAACTTCTATTTGAACTGGAATAGATTCTAGATTAACTTCTGGTTGAACTGATTCAAATTCAGAAGTACTTTCTTGTTGAACAATTTCAAGTTGAGGATCAACTTGTTGTTGAACAACTTCGGTTATTGTTTCACTAGGATCAGTGCTAATGTCCTCAGGTAATTGTGAAACTTCCTCTTCAGGAATGGATGTACCAAAAATAGTTGGAGTAATTGGAGTCTCTGTACTTACCTAACTAGATGATTCTGGTAACTCAAATGAAGAACTACGAGTTCTTGATGGACTAGGCTCATTTAAGCAAGACCACTTTGCTCGAATTGGTGTTGCTTCGGGAGGCAAAGTCGGTTTGCTCGCTATTCTCTGCGAACGATGGCGTATGGGTTGATGTTCCTCCATGATTGCTGATTACTTTTATTATCAAAAAAGAAATAAATAGAAACGGCTATACTAGGCAAAAGGCTTACCAAGCAACTGTGAACTGCAGAATACCTCCTGGAAAACCAAGAAGTACAGGTAGGAAATCTCCCTGAATGCTGTTTTGGGCGTATCACAGTTTTCAAGGCAGCCGACTCAATTACTTAAGGATGGATAGAAAACTAGAGTTGTCCTCCCATATATACCTGAAGATACATGGAGGCCCAGTCCGTATAACTGTTGTCTAATGAAAAACCGCACAGTGAGAGCATTCCCATATACTTTACGTACTATAACACCACCCTATATACCTGAAGGCACGTGAATGAGCTACGATATAATCATGTACGTGGCATGAGGTATCACACTCAGGATGTATTGCAGAAAAGTTAGTGACAACTGCTTTTTAAAGGACGATGGAACACATCTCTAGTCTAGAACCACTAAATGTTCTCCTTAATGACAATGCTCCATTAGGTAAATTGATGCTTATTTTAAGTTGATACTGCTTAGGAATTTGCCTTTCAATTTCACGACGTGATGTATTATGAAATTCCTAGGATTGCAACTATCCTGATAAGCATTCCTTCCATTCAATTTAATGATGAAAATCCTAGCTGCTTAGGCATAGAGAAATCATATTTCTTTTGATCAAAGAGAAAAGAGCACAATCTAAAAGAAAATTCCCTACCTTGTTCCTATTAGCACACACAAACTTTTTCAATGCAAACTTCTTTTCGATTTCCCTTAATGTGAATGAACAAAAAGGAAAACTAATGCACAATCGATCAATAAACTCTTTTCATAAAAATGATGATTTTGCGACAATTTCTTTTCAACGAAAGGAAGACTTTACGACAGTTTCGTTTTCAAAGAAATGAGGAATTATGACACTTTCAACGAAAAGTCTAATCATATGCATACATCAATCAATCGATCTTTCATGAATGAGGACTCTACAACAATTCAACTTTGAAAAGAAAAGATGATTTTACGACACTTTCTTTCGACAAAGATCAATCAACCAAAAACTAACTTTCGACTAGAGATTGAAAATGACAAAGTAAATACATAAGAAACATTTATTAATCCTAGTCTATGTAGGGCTAGGTAAGGAGATGAAAAACTATTTTTAGATACAAGACATCTCTAACATTCAGCAAATCATTCAAACAAGAGAAAATTGGCACAAAACTTCAGCTCCTAGATGGGAAACTGACCCTCAAGGGATCAACGTAGGCTGTAGTGAGAGACAATGTGCTTCAGCGCACTGGCTCTATGCGGGAAGTGCATTGCAGTGCACTATGTCCTTCATTGGGTTGTGCTGGTGACAGTAAGCCATTTCTGAAGGCAATTTGACACAGTTTTGACTCAATTTTCAATGAAATAAGACTGAAATTCAATCATTGACCATAAGTATAGCATGTAGAAATGTCTTAAGAGGCTGATAAGCTACTAAATGGATGATTGCTCCACAGTGGAATCACCAATTTGTTTTGGGAAGTTTTAGTGTCTATGGATAAACGCTTAAACCCCTGGACAAGTAGCTAAGTCTAGAACAACAGTGCAAAGCATTCTCTACTTTTTCTATGACCAATAGATTAAATAAGATAGTAAAGAAGCCTACCTGAAGCTTTCACTTACTCCTTATCTCCCTTGACCAATCTTGTCGCTCCTTTCCGTAGTTAATCTACTTGAAAAGTACCTGGACAAAGATAGAGGACAAAAACTGATCAAAGCATACGATAATGATCTATTGATTAAACATAACATGGAATCAAGTACATAATACACATATGAAAGCATCAATGAACAATACAAACATATGGAAAAATATTTGAACACTTTATTAGTAAAAGGAAGAGTTACAACCCAATTTGGTTGATTCAATATCACTCCTCCAGTTCAATCCCAGCCTCTCCTCATAACACGGAAGACAGTTTAACATCATTACAATACTCGAAACCAATGCAAGTCTCATACTAACAACATCTCACTGTAATTCAATGATTTCCAACCCATGATCACTTAGATGAGATGTCCTTTTATAGGTGAATGAAGGAAGTTATGCCATAAATGGTGATAATGAATGCCCTCCCAAACTTAGGATTTAGTTTCATGGAGGAAAGGATAAAGGGATTGATGTTCCTTAACTCACTTCATCATCTAATTTCGATACCAAAGGAGTGGATAGCCTTGGGAAACTTCCAAAAGCATCCAATGGATAAGAATATTCCAAAATTGAATGCAGATTTTGCTCAAAGTCACCTACTGTAGGCTAAAGAGGGCCTAAATGTGCTTCAATACACCTTGGTAATGTACTGAGCTACACTGCAGTGCACCCTGATAAAGGCCTGCCTGTGTTGATCTTCTTAGAGGCAATTTCTGGATGACTTTAGTCATGGAATATCTTGGGAAGGAGAAATTTTGATGGCTGACCTCATTTAGGGCATGTAACAGCTGAATTAGGGTTTGATGGGCCCTAATAGTATTGTTATGTAAGTTGGGGTTGATGTGCACAAATGGATCTATAACACATCGGTAAAGAGGACATAATGACGATTGTTGGTCATGATAAAGGTTTAAGTGTTAATCATGGTACATGAGAGAAATATTATGGGGAAAATTTCATGAAATGAAGGATGAGCGAAGAGAAATTCAACCAAGAAATAACCAAACTAAAGGAAAGTGTTAGAAAATGTTGTAGTTGATACACTATAGGGAAGAAGACTAGAGAGATGGTTGGGTGATGAGAAAAAATAAGGTGAAGTGGCCTATGTTGCAAGAGAGGTTGAAGCATAGTTTAAATTCTTCTCTATGGAAGAGATAACTTAGATGTGTTGAGTATCAAGGTGAGGATGTTCAATTTTGTAAACCGAAGAAATGATCAATCCTTAGTGGAGATGGTGGACATGAGGAGAGAAGACTAATAGAAAGTCTCGATCAATGGGAGCAAGAGTCAGATTGGCATGGTGATCTGGGAGTAGAACCTCAAATGGGGATAAAAATCCTTATATTTTTCATACTAATACTTTATATATGGTTGTGTGTTATGAGAGTAATAGAGACAAAAAACCAACTCTGGTTGTCATAATAATGGAGCATGAGATAGTACCTATTTAGGGTGCTGAAGAGGGATAAAAAATACAATATTTCATAGAAGAAGAGGGGAAAATATGGCCTAATGTTTGTAATGAGAAGGAAGACCATACACCACAAGGGGAATATGAGGATGAAGCTACCCCAATAAAGGAAGTAGAGAATGTAAGATCCTATGAACACATGCAAAAATATGTTGTTGCACCAACTAGAACCAAGTTGACTAATGTATATAGCCATAAAAAGGATAAAGGACTGATATGTTAATATCACACTAATGGTATTGGTAAAGATTTTTTTGATAACCCTCATTTGTCAAACAAAACCCATGTGGAAAAGATTGGAGCCAAGTTTTCAAGCAAGGAAAAGGAAAAGGAGTGGGCGATGAAGGCATCACGATAAGCTAGATGTCCTCATCATTTTTAAATTAATGATCTTTATGGAAATGTAGGCCAGGAGAAAGGACATTTACTACAAATTGTCATGTTGAAAGAATTTGCACAATTTTCTTTAGAGGATAGTCGCAACAATAGAGCTTGAAATGGAGCATATGAAATGGATCCAGGATAGAATTTAAGTGGAATGATCATGTATCATAGCACAAATATTGAGTTTATGGAGAATTTAGAGCTAAATCCTATTGACAAGGGAGCTATTCAGATTCTCTTAGATTGGTTGAAGAATAGAAATAAACATTAGTTGGGGAAGGAATTAAATAAGGGAATAGAACCTTACGGTTTTAAGTATGATAAATTGTGCATGGTTGTAAACTTTATAGGCATTGGATTTGGAAAATGATTTGAAGTTGTCACAAGTATAGAAGAGACTGAAAAAATGACTCTCCAAGGAATTGAAGTAGGAAATAGTTTGAAAACTATTATGAGAAGGGAAAAAACCAATTTAACTTACATGGGAAATCAATATGAAGACCAAGCCCAGCAAGGAATGAAATTTTGGGATATTTTTTTTCCAAAACATGTTGTTGAAGTTAGCAAAGGTAGAATTAGATTAGGGCATTAGTGCCAGAGGGAATGATGGAAATGAAGAGAAGCACTTAATTTAACAACTCCTAAAGTGTGTTTATGTAACATCCCTTGGTAACCTCACAAGAAAATGGATAGAGTTATGTTACAGGGAAAAGTGTCTACACAGAACTGCTTATCCCACTAAGGTGTGGTAGCTACCTTAGAAACAAACAAAGTAAAGCTACTTTCGTTTTTCCTTTATGAAATATAGATGAGAGAAGAACAAAGAAGACCAACCTCTGTCTTGCGCTTATCTCCCAGTTCGATTCCTCTCTCTCTTGATAGTCTTTCGCTACTTGCTCCCTTCTACACCAAGCTTCACAGAGTACCTGTAGGATCACAGTAGCATAACACTATACAAGAACGTGGATCTATAATCATAAACAATCTAGGATCAGATGTAAATTGA
Organism: Pinus tabuliformis; assembly: GCA_031772625.1. Lineage (NCBI taxonomy): Eukaryota > Viridiplantae > Streptophyta > Pinopsida > Pinales > Pinaceae > Pinus > Pinus tabuliformis. The sequence goes on along the minus strand of CM062812.1, from coordinate 776,140,631 downwards.
CCATACAAATCCATAAAACATAAATGACACAAGGGTATGGAGGAGAACTTGAATAGCTTTTATTGATAATCAAGAAAGAGCCAAGGGAGTTACAACCAGTTGTTCTGACCCAACATCATCCTCTCAGCAAGTAAGCCCTTCTTCACCTCATAAAAAGCTTAGATCACCCAACACTTATGATGTTGTCTCAAGAAACCAACAAAAATTCCTTACAAGATGCAAAATTCCAGCCTCTGGATCTCTGGGATGAGGGATCCATATATAGATATCTGTAAGGGAGATGAGTTAGCTTGTGATTTGATTAGTGTCTTCCCTCTGATAGTTCTTTCTTCCACTTGGAGATTGATGATCTCTTACTCATCCTTGGTCGAATTCAGGGAGGCAAGTGTCACAGGAGAAGTTTCTGGAAGATTCCATGCCTCTCCACCTCGCGGATTGACACTGCCATTTGTCACTTCTCACCCATCGCACCCCATGGAAGGGATTTTTGAAATGCAATGCACCCACAGAGTGTACTTAGGTGAGATGCAACAGACTTTGCCTATGGAGCAGCTGAAATGATCCTGTTTTGACCAGTTTTGAGCAGTTTTTCATGGAGAACTTCTGGGAGAAGCTGTAATCAGTTGACCTTGTTCCTTTAGGGGTTAGAACAACACTTTTAGGGACTTAGGAGCCCTTGGTTTATGGACATTTCATGCTTGGGGTTTTCGTCCCCAAAAATGTCTATAACAGTTGCCCCCTAAAGCATGAGGTCGTTAATCTTTTGATGTCGGGTGAAATGCTTTATTATGAGGATCCAAAGTTCTTTCAAGCTGGGAGGAGACCTGTAATAAGATACAATACAATACATTATCTTCATAATATTTTCATGATCTAGCTGAGGCGGGCATTCCCATGTTCAGCTTTATAAATTTATTTTCATGTACATAGGACAGACAATCGTCTGAGTGTAGACTGATGATTCTGGTAGAGCCATCATTTGTTTGATTGGATGATTATCTGTGCAGCAATGATGTACATTTGATGTCTTTATTTCCCTGAATATATATCGCAGCCCAGATGGATGAAACTGGATCCAGGGTCTTCAATCTCGTTAGATCTTCACTCGAAGTACAAGTCTATCCATGCGAGAGATGTTCTGGAGTCGAACATGGAAAGACATTGCCTCATTACCAGCCAATGATGTAAGTTATTAACAGGCGCGAGAGGAATCACCAATAATGATAATGACCCTCAAGGTACTGCAGTACAATTCACGTGGTGTGAATAAAGGACTTGGCATCGAAAACCACGCAAAATCTTTCGGTTGAAGGCCATTGATGTAAACCTATCGCCGGAAGTGAGAAACTTGCCATTGAGGCATGCAAGCTTCAAAGTACTAAACAAGGTGTTCCTAGATCGACTTCTTGGATAATGAGCTGATGTTGACAAGAAGCGATCCGTCACAGGAGCGCCTTAATGAATCCCACATCAATGACACGGTATGGAGCAAATGATTTTAATGGAGGTGAAAACGATCTGATGACATAAGGTTCAGGGTGGCGGTCATGAAAGAATGGAGTGTAAATGTATTGTAGCGGGTGAGACACAAGTGAATTCTCTGAATGACTTCTCTTGAACATATCGGTGACACTGACGTGATGGATTGGTAGCATTAACCCCAAATGTGGATGGTGTGATGGGACCATGGTGATGTGACCGGTGAATGAAACAACCCAACCTGACTTGGATGTGGAGTGAAAGTGTCATGTTCAAGAGCGACTTGCTACCAACAAAGTTTCTTCAAGTTTTCTTCCCAATTTTTCCCCAGTCATTGCTGACCAGTACCTCTTTATTTTTGTCAAGCTTGAGGAGGATAACATATGCTTGTTCTATAATTTTCCCTTCGGGAAAACCCATCGCTATGTTTTAACGAGCCTAGCGATAGTGAAAATCGTTCTTGTCTTCTATGGACAAGTTTGTCGTTATTAAGTTTTAACGAGTTTAACGACAAACATAACTCGGTCCTTTTCAATTTTAGAGAGTCTGAAAAGGAACGTAAAGGAAACTCCAAAATTTCTTTTTCGTCATCTAATCCCTTAAGTCTGAAAAAGTATAAAACAATACAGAAGGGATGAATTTTCGATACTTTTAACGAGCCGAATAAAACAAGCGCTCGATCTTTTTGTGTAATAATCCCTCAGGTCCAAAAAGATTAAAATATAAAGGAGAGATAGCACTTTCGGTCCCTTTAACGAGCTGGAGAGGCCAATGGCTCGACAATCTTTTCATATTTTACGAGTCAGTGGAAAAGAGCTTAAAAGAGACTCGTCTTTTGAGGAACGAGTGATAAAATTGGGTAGCAGCTGATTCCAGGTACGGTTTGGAATTTCCCAATCATGGCAGTCTTACAAGGATGGCTAGTGGGATCACTCTTCGTAGCTGTTCCTCAAAAGGAGTAAACAATCAAATGGAGGTGAATGATTGGCCAATACAAAGTGGAGGTGATGATGAGAACACGACCAAGGCTTTAAAGGCTGAAGTACTACATTCACGATGGTTATTTACCGGGCAATAGTTCATTTTTTAATGAGCTTAAATGCGGGGAGAAATATTTGCTCATGTCTTATGTTTATTTTTTAACGAGCTTGAAATATGTGCTAAAACTACTCGATTAATCCAGTCGTATAATAAGAATGTCTCATATATGAAAATGGCAATTTTTCAAAACTTTGCCCCACATCCTTTTTTAATGCAAGTTAGGAAACAACCAATCCAAAAAACAGATAAATGATCGCTCTTCGCTTGCAAGCCAAAAGGTTTGCATGCCCCCAAGTATAAAATAAAGCTTCAAGGTCACCTTTCATTCTACCAACAAAACATTTGTTTTATCAGGAAAGGTCTACCTCTTTCAGGTTACCAAAGATTGTTCTATTCACACCACAAACAAAACACTTCTTCGGCGATGTCTACCAAAATAGACAAAGGTGAGACAATCCACTCACATAACTTTGACGAGGGAATCTTATTCCAGTCTAACCCCCTTTTCCAACCACGGACAGGAGTACAGACTAGTCATATATCTCTCACGGAAACCTACCCTATACCCGAAGTTTTCTTACCGAAGCAGACCAGGGTGCATGCCCCTTGGGTTTCAGTCATGTCCCCCGAATCACTCGCGCTCATCAAGTGGACAGACTGGAGATTGATGAGACATTCTTTGTGTGAAAAGACCATTTAGGGATGGTATATGACTATTTGCTATGTGTGATCGAGGAAATGAAAGCTGGTCTACGAGCTTGACCACTCTTCCCTCGTGCGGAAAACACATTACTCTAAAGAGTGATGAGACAATGGCTCCCATGCAATAAATATAGTCTCATCCAAGGAGTAGATTATAATCCAGGGGTCCTTGGACTACCATTACGTTCATATGAATGGTTTTCCCTCTCAATGTTATGGGCACATTGGGAAGGATCCCTAACGGTTGACTGGCTCCTTTGTCAAAGCCTGTTAGATTTCTCATCTCAGGAAAAAGCGATGGCGAACCAAGCACTTTCCAAGCAGTCGAGGAAAGGATACTCACAGAAGCCCCTTCATCTATGATGGTACCGGCCATAACCATTCTATATATTTGAGCAATGATTCGGAATGGTACACTATCCGGTAAACGGGGTTTTCCCAGTTGATTCCAGTCGAAGGAAACAACTAGGTTTCTTGGAGGTGGGACCGAATAGATGTCCGGGTATGACTCTGACGAACTTCCTTCCTACGGTAAAGGAATGGGTAAATTTCCCCCATGTTCATCGGAGTCTGTTCTTACGAAAAGAATTTGGACGGTGTCATCCTTATTCTCTTCTGTGATTGTATCATCTGAACATGGAACCTCTGAAGGCAAGACCGGGCCAACTGCCGCCTAGACCTTTTGACTTTCGTCTGGTATGGGTTCAGATGGTTCATCTTCAATGATAGATGCTTCAGCCGACCACCTGGGCGGGTCAGCCGGATTTTCAACTAGTGACGGACTCTGCAAGAGTTTTTTATATCCAGGAGGAAGTCGTAACGGTGAAACCGGACAATCGTCCAAAACTCTTTTAGCCTCGTCTAAGAAGGGAAAATGGTGGACGGCATGTTCGCCTTCGCACAGTTTGCAAGGAAATCTATATTTTCCTTTTTCTCCTGGGGCTTCACTTTCACTAGTCGACGGTGTGTTTCCAACATGATCATCAGAGGTTGACGACACCGGGTTGTGCAAACGAGGAGACCAGTCCCTTACGAGGATGCAGGGACAATCTCTATGATAGTGGTCTCCTCTGCAAATGACACATGGCGATTTAGGCCTGGTCGGTGCAGTGTGTGGAATTTTGCTAGATGACGCTTGGTTGCCCCCTTTCGATTTTGGCTCCTTCTTCTTCTTCTCTTTCTTCTTCTTTTCCTTCTTCTTCTCAGGTACTTGATTTTTGGCTTTACCAACCCCATCAAGCGAAGAGGAAGGAGGAGAGGAAGAATTGGAGGAAGTAGAAGGTTGGTGGGTAACTCTGGATTCGTCTAGTTGCTGACTCGATTGTTTAGGAATTGCGGTGTTCTGAACGACAGAGGTTGAGAAGAGCCATACGGGCAAGCCAATTGTCAATCCTGGAAGCGACAATGTGGCCATATGGGGTGCACCAACATCTCCCCAAGAGGAGAAGGGACTATGTTTTCCTCCAAGGGGAATTCCTTGGTTGGTGGATTCCATTTTCTCAACCTAATATCAACGTAGGAAAGGGTGATGATTATTCCTTTTAAAATAAATTTTAGACGCTTTGACACAATTGTTTTTTTTAATTTTAAAGAGTCGAGAAAAAATAAAAGATGACTCTAGTCGCCTTCAATTTTTAATGAGCCTGAAGTGACAAGTGCTCAGATGGACCTTTTCCGTTAAGGAGTCTGAAAAGGAACAAAAGGGACTGCTCTGGAAATATAGGTAGAGGGATTACCAAACCAATCGCAAAACTGCAGAATACTTTTTATGGTATGGCAGTCAGTCTTCCCGAATGCTGTGTTCAGTGCATTGCGATCGATAGGGCGGCAGACACAACTTCCTATGGATAAAGGATTAAGCGTATTGTGGTCTCCCAAAATATACTCGACAGTACATGGGAGCACAAGTCCGTACTGGCACTTATTGTCTCAAAGTGGAGGAATCACCCAACCATCAGTGAGAACAATAGTTACCAGGCTTTAAGACGCCGGAATATGTCTCTAGCCTAGACTTCTAGATGTTGTGTGTTAGGTTCCAAAGCGTTGTTAGATTCATTAAATTTATTTTATAGTTGATCTTGCTTAAGAAATTTTCCTTTCAGGTTCACCACAATATGTAGATGTACAATTCCTAAAATGCAATCTAAGATGATAAACAGTCTTTTATCTTCTTTGTGCAATGAACATCCTAGCTACTAAGGAAAGAGAGACAGTATTCTTTCACAAAGAGCAAAGAGCACACACTAAATGCACTGTCCTAAATCAAACCAATCAAACAGTCTAAATGCAAATGCACATGCATGTAGTTTTTTTCGGCTTTCTTAGTATGTGAATGGTAAAAGGAAAGCTAATGCACAAATCTGAATTACCTTTCAAGTGACAATTACTAACAAGTTTCTTTTCAAAATAAAAAATGGATACAATCACAACACTTTACGATTCAGAAATGAATACTTGCTTTCGACACTAGAAAAACTACAAACTCAGACCAAATACAATAGCAACAGGGTAATCAACTATCAAGAGCAACCAAACTCTCTCCTATGACTAAAAATGACACTTGCGACACTTTCAAATCAAGGAACGACAGTACAATTACGTTACTTTTTACAAAGGAGAACTGAAAATGACTCAAGAAATACACAAAAACATTTACAGTTCTTTTGCACAATGGAGGCGGAATATTAGCAAGGAAAGGGGTTTCAAACAGAGATATACTAATTACAAACAACAAAACTCATGAATAGAACTAAAAAGAATGAACACAGAAACCAAAACTGAGGAACAATGCCTAGTCTGATTAGCACACCTGTAACACAGGGAACTTGAAATGTAGTGCACCTACTACACTCGGGAAGTGCGCTGAATTTCAGATTCACAAAACAGAGCCTGCGTTGGGCCAGAGATGAGACTTTGCTTGGGTTCCGGGTCACAGTTTGCAGTTCAGTTTAGGGGTTTGGGCCGAGCAAATGGTAATCAGTAAATCAACAATCGGGGGTAGATCTAAGGAGGTTCCAAGAGCTACCACGAGGGCAATTAGAGAATTTGTGAATCAGTTGTTTAATTCATAAACAAATCCCGAAGATTGACTAAAGCGGCATTTATCTACTTTGCATTTGCATAGCAGATGCAGTTCGAAAGCTACCTGGCTCGACTTCAGGCTCCGTCTGTAAGTTTATAAAATAAACAACAAGGAAGATAAACAAACAACCTAGTCGCTCCCCAGTGGAGTCGCCATTTTGTTACAGGGAAAAGTGTCTACACAGAACTGCTTATGCCACTAAGGTGTGGTAGCTACCTTAGAAACAAACAAAGTAAAGCTACTTTCATTTTCCCTTTATGAAATATAGATGATAGAAGAACAAAGAAGACCAACCTTTGTCTTGCGCTTATCTCCTAGTTCGATTCCTCTCTCTCTTGATAGTCTTTCGCTACTTGCTCCCTTGTATGCCCAGCTTCACAGAGTACCTGTAGGATCACAGTAGCATAACACTATACAAGAAAGTGGATCTATAATCATAAACAATCTAGGATCAGATGTAAATTGACCATACAAATGCATAAAACATAAATGACACAAGAGTATGGAGGAAAACTTGAATAGCTTTTATTGATAATCAAGAAAGAGCCAAGGGAGTTACAACCAGTTGTTCTGACCCATAATCATCCTCTCAACAAGTAAGCCCTTCTTCACCTCATACAAAGCTTAGATCACCCAACACTTATGATGTTGTCTCAAGAAACCAACAACAATTCCTTACAAGATGCAAAATTCCAGCCTCTGGATCTCTGGGATGAGGGATCCATATATAGATATCTGTAAGGGAGATGAGTTAGCTTGTGATTTGATTAGTGTCTTCCCTCTGATAGTTCTTTCTTCCACTTGGAGATTTATGATCTCTTACTCATCCTTGGTCGAATTCAGGGAGGCAAGTGTCACAGGAGAAGTTTCTGGAAGATTCCATGCCTCTCCACCTCGCGGATTGACACTGCCATTTGTCACTTCTCACCCATCGCACCCCATAGAAGGGATTTTTGAAATGCAATGCACCCACAGAGTGTACTTAGGTGAGATGCAACACACTTTGCCTATGGAGCAGCTGAAATGATCCTGTTTTGACCAGTTTTGAGCAGTTTTTCATGGAGAACTTCTGGGAGAAGCTGTAATCAGTTGACCTTGTTCCTTTAGGGGTTAGAAAAACACTTTTAGGGACTTAGGAGCCCTTTGTTTATGGACATTTCATGCTTGGGGTTGCAGTGCCCAAAAATGTCTATAACAAGTTAGGAAATATTTTCAACATTTACCAATGTGTGACATTCTAAATTACTTTCCATATTTCTTTAAGAATGATTAGATAAACCGTAATCATTACATAGAATAATATTTAGTAAAAGAATAGTGAGTTACAAAACAATTAACTACCATTATTGTAACATATTAACTTAAACCTTCTTATGTAACCTTGCATCAATTCAACGACTCTTTTAACCGAGTTAGTTATTCACATACTTGATAATATCAAAATCACATCATGATAGGAATCAATATCATAAAATGGCACAACAAGAAACCACATCATGAGAAACCAATATACCATGGAAACCCCATCGAGAGAAAACCAAAAAACATTTAATTTTATTATTAAACACTTATGAAGGAATCTACCCCTCAATCAATGGATTGTAAAGGAGTCCATCCCTTAACCATTGTCATAAAACCTTACATACTAGAAATAATTCTTATAAACAATAGGTCAAAATAGAAGTTATTACAATCATCTGGATACCATTTACCCATAAATCCTCAACCTAATTGTTCCTATCAGTAGATCATTCTTTAACTAAAATTCCTGAATCATATTGGACCCTTACTTGCTTATCTACCACAATCTTAAGCATAGTGTAGCCTTAGCATAAGTCATAATTCTTCCCTGCCATTCCTATTGTGAGAAAACATTGATATCATGATTATATAATCATCTAATAATCAATCTTTATTAGTGTGGGTTCAACATTTATTCATGTTCATACATAAAATGAAAAAAACAGGCATTCTGATACGCTTCATTAAATAATCACCACACCTACATTAATTATAAGAAGAATACTATTATAGCATGTCTATAAATAAATAAAACATTAACTAATATTCTTCTCATGCAACCACACCTTCCTTTCCAAGAGGAAACCACTACAACAATCCTTATTTATTTAAAGTAAACTAGAACATTACCAATAGTTTTTCATGTGAATACATAAACTTTTCACAATAGTTCCTATTCCCACATGTAGATACATAATATTTTATCAAAATAAATCTAACATAATCCTACATGCAAATTCATAATCTTTCCAAAAGAAAGATAATATAATATTGCATGCAATTGCATAATCTTTCCGAAAGAAAGCTAACATGATCTTGCATGCAAACTCATAACCTTTCCAAAAGAAATATGATATAATATTGCATGAAAACTAGTAATATTTCCAAAGGAAAGATAACATAATAGATGTTGTTATTATGGATGCAAATATATATTTTTCTAGCTCAATAGTTATGATTTTATGCATGCAATTACATAAAATTTACAAATAGAAATAGTCCCCTCAGCTATTTCTTTTGGTGCATGCAAATACAAAAAAGGAAGATAAGACTATGGAAAATGTTACTATGCATTCAAATGCATGTTCTTTCCAACAACATCTTTTCCAAAGGAGAGTTATTCATAATACCTATTTTAAATGCAAATAGATGCTCTATTTCAACTAACATTAATAGCATAATTATTATTTCTTGTGTGAAGATACATGTACTTATCCAAAGGAAGCTAACATATTTATTTCATGCATTTACATATTTCTTTTCAAAACCTTTAACACAATAATTATATTCTCCTCTACATGCATATATATATATATATATATATATATATATATATATATATATATATATATATATATATATATATATATAAACAAAATATATCATATTGACTTATTCTTTTCATGCAACATCAATATAAATAGATGATCAATAAATAACAATTTTGTTTCCAAAAACATGAAGATATTAGCTATCTCTATATGTACATAAACAACTATTCTTATCGCGTTGATCATTCAAATGGAAACACACTATTTTACTCTGTTTTTCTTGTTTTAGCCATCAACTCTGGGTGTAGTTTCTAAACATATGGAAATGATTTTTTGAAAACAAAAAGTCATTTTTTTTTGGAAAGGGTTCATTTAAAAAAACCTCTCATTTTTTACACATGTGTTATGGTTTGGAATATTTGAATGAAGCTTTGTAGCAAATTTTTCCAGATTTAAATATTAAATATTTTTTTTGTTTTTTTCATCAACTTTAGTTGCAATTTTCATACATATGGAAATATATTTTTGAAAACCTTTTTTTTTTTGTTGGAAACGAGTTGATAAAAGAAAAACCCTCTCAACTTTTACACATGTGTCATTGTTAGGAAGATTCAAATCAACCTTTACAAACCATTTTCAGATTTAAATATGAAATAATTTCCTGTTTAGTCATCAACTTTGGCTGTGGTTTTTGAGAAGTTGAAAATGCATTTTTCAAAATTTCAAAAAAACATTGTCGAGAACAATATCATTTACAAAAACCTCTTTAAATTTTTACACAGTTATCACCATTTGCTACATACAAAGGCATATATGGACCCTCATTTTCAATAACTCATGCAAATGTTTTCCAAGATTAGTCTCTTTGAATTATCTTCTATTTTTAATAATTTAGGAAATATTTTCAAGAAATCAAACTCTTAGATGTATGGTAGCTATTTTTTCATGCAAACATATACTTCTTTGCATAGTAGCTAATTTTCTTACTTGCCACTGTATACTTCTTTGCACAATAGCTATTTTCCTGGACGCAAACATCTACTTCTTTTCTAAAAAAAATATTGTATAATATATATTAATTTCATGCATATGAAATTTATTTTCTAATAGAAATATAATATAATAGATGTTGATCTCACACATATGCAAAATCTTTAAAGAAATTAATGCACAAATAACTTATCTTTTAATGTTTTGAATTCCTCATCCCAAGGAGACTCCTTACATGGTATCCTATGTCAAATTGATGCTTTACGCCAAACTACTATGGCCAATAGTGACCAGGTAAGAGACGAAACAATCATGCGCTTAGTTCTCCATAGGAGCAAATTTTATTCAACAAATTTTGTACATCGAATTGTTCAAAAACACGCATTTGTTTCTCTTGGCCTGATTCTACATGCATTTGGAATTTAGTTATCATTTCGCATAAGCTTAGAATATGTGTAATTGAAAAAATGAAATAGCTTTTCTAAATCTTAAAAGCACTCCATAAATCACTCCATAAATCATAATTGTCTAAATTCTAGAATCACTCAATAAATCATCCCTAGAATCTCTCGTACTTCTCAAGGTAGATTTACTTTTGCCTTATGGACAAAATATAACATATCCATAGCTTTATTAAAACTATGACTTATTAGTTCTAAAACTCATAAAATTTACCAACCTGGGAGATAAAATTTATTTAGATAGAATAATTTAAATCCTTCTCGTTATAATAATTAAGAAATAATTCTTGTAATATTATTGTAATTAAGAATTACAAGAACATTTTCTTGTAATATCACTATAAAAATTAATAATGTTAAATTATTCAACAACACTCATTTTATGATATTTTTTACAGTAGTTTATGCCAATGATATTACATACTCCCCCCCTTTAAAGAGAACACCGTCCTCAGTGTTCATCTATCATTGGAACTTTAAATTTTACTCATAATATAAAATATATCCAAAAATGCAATCATTTTCCTTCAAAATGAATCATTTTTATGTTCAATAAATAAAATTAATAATTCTTAACAATAATCATAATCATTTACAACTACAAAAAATAAGAAATTTCTCTTTTCCTTCACTTAGTCGTTATTCAATTTTTTTGAGACGAAAACAAAATATTTATAACAAATTACTGTTACTTACCAATTAATCTTGGAATTTATTTAGGAAAAATGCTAAGAGGGGGGTTGAATCAGTATTTTTAAACTACTTAACCTTTTCTATTCACATTAAGATTTATGAAAGCTATTGTTATGAAGTAAACTTGTGTATGTACGCGACTGTAATGAAGACAAGTAGCGTGTACCTAGTTAACTAAATTTTCAGGTAATTCATCAATTGTTCAACTTGAACCAGTGTGTTGGTACTTCATTAGACATTAATTAAACACTAACCATGTGCAGTAAGAATAGAATAAACCATCACACATAAGAAACATATCAACGCTCATGAACACCCAGATTTTTATGTGGAAGCTCAATGTGAGAAAAAACTATTGTTGTTGTCATCTCTCTCTTATTCTTTTATTATAAAGAGAAATTTCTTACAATATTGCACTCAAGTAGAATCATACCAATACGCAAGCACCCACCTACAGAAGGCTACAATCTTCTCTTGTTCTCTAACTTATACTAGAAGGGAGCTACAACACCCTTATCCCCTGTTCTTTGTGGATCACTTTTTAGAATATTTAAAAATGGATCCATTCCAAAAATGAGATAGGAATACTAAAATCAACACAGCATCAAGTCATTGAATGAAGTAGATTACCAAATCAAATATTGAGGTAACATTGTATGCCAATTGATAAGAATACCAAACTATATGTTGTTCATCACATAAACTAGATCTTGTTACTACAAAACCTTGTTAAACACATGTGAGAATATATATGTGACTCTTCATAAGAATATCCATGTATATATGTGGTTTCCTTTAGGATGACCTACATACAGATCTTAAAACACAAAAATATGAATCTGAATTACTGCGCTACTAAGATAATCACTGAAACACATATTGATCCCATCAAAGATCTTTGAACCACATATAGATCGTCACATTACCATTCATCATTTCAACCCAACCAACATTTTTAAACACAGATTATCATGAAAGGCTTCATTAACAAACAACAACAAATATAATAAGAAAAGTCAATCATTATCGCTAAACCATACTACAAAACCATAAAAGATGTAAGTGACCTTTATAAATTATTTCCTCGTATGTACGTGCCTTTCATACTTGAGAAACATGCACAAATCTATTCATACTGGACAATACATATGCGACTACCTAGAAGAAGATTCGCGTATAGGTCTAAACCTACATACGTATATATAAATAATGAGTCAAAGCTTCTTTGCACACCATAACACCTCTCAAACCCAAATCGTAGCATACATAATAAGACATCATAAAATCATCGCCATAGATTTATCAAACCAGAAGCATATTATTCAATATATAGTCATTTCATATCTAATAGATATGATACACTATCATAATCCTTGTTGCACACCTACTTTAGATAAAACCAATCATCAATAACCCAATAGATGGCCACTTAACACTTTGATCTCCATCTATTTATATATCTTAGGCCTTAGATAATACCTTAGGCCAATTTTGTAGTTATGTCAGAGGTATTATTTGACGAGATCAAATATACATTGTTGTGCTCATTACTATGGGGAAATACCATGGTAAATACCCCTTGTATTGATAATACTATGGTGTGGAAACTATATGCAACCTTGCTTCACCATACTTGTGTATGTACACTTCCTTTGTTCATAGATACTATGTATACTTGTTAAAATATCACCTTTATCCTTCCTCTATCTCTAAATTGATATTCCTTTCTCCAATCTCTTTGATACATATGTACTTTCCTGTATACTCATTCTTCTACCATCATGTTGACATGTTTATCAAGTAGGTTTCTATCAGGGACAAAACATTAGTCATAATACCAACAACCTCCCTCTTTGGACTTGATGGATACCACTTTTGTGTTTGTTCACCACCACCTATACATACTTGTAGCCGTATATGTAGATATAGAAAGCTTCTCTCCCAAGTCACCATGCATTCCGAAGTCACCAAACATTCCCAAATGCCAAAATTCTCTCCCACTTTTGCATCAAGGGAAAGGGCTAACCAATGTTGAATTAAGGCCTCTTTTGTCTGATGTTGCTAAATATGAGCATTGACCATGCTCCCCCTGAGCATATGCTGAAACTTATAGAAGATATATAAATAAGTACATAATGTTATGTCTCAATGAAATTTGACCTTTCTTATCACCAAGAACTCATGCTTACATCAATTACCCAACATAGTGGGGTTACATATTGGACTCAACATTACATCAAATGACCAAAATAATCGGATTATATACATAATGAATTTTACTCTAATAGTTGAATCATGACTTAATATAACAATGTTACATCATGGGTATTTATAGTACCTTTACATTAAGAGGCAAATATGACATTTATAACCAAAACCAATGACCTCAATAGTGAGGTAGCAAGACCATGATAGTCATCAGTAACCATGATTTGCCATATAAGGATGAGCATCTGTCAGTACCAATATGAGCATCATTATCCAACAATGAATGCTCAAGAAATCAACTGCCAACCATCATGTGCACAATTAGAGATATACAAAAGCCTCCCCCTGAACTTGTGCCATTTGTTCATTTTCATGATTGATCATATTCTATAGCAAGGTCATCAAATAAACTTCATCAAACAGTAAAATTATCAAAGTCGCAATGTTTTTTAACAATCATCATAAGAAAATATCACTTTTATGTTTGATTTGAGAAACAACAGATTGTAACCAGTTAATATATGAAGAAAAGGGCCAAAGAACCACTAATTGCAGTATACCAGAAACTCTCCTTGAGTTTGCCCCATAGTATTTTTTTTTTTTTTTTTCATATAGAAACATACGCTACTATTAGGAACCAAAATAGAGTATATACGCGACTTCCCTTCATTGGATGCACATACATAAAGTAAATTGCAGTAATTTCAAACTTAGCTCCCAGTGAACATGAAATATATCTCAGAATAATGAACAAAGTGATGAAGCACATACCAACTCCTAGTTTCTATATGAGTTATTGAAAGGAATCACGTGGAAGTGGTTTAGTAAATATGTTTGCAACTTGTTCCTTTGAGGTAACATATTCTAGTTTGACCTTTTGGGCAAGCACATATTCTCTCAAAAACTGATCTTTGATTGGAATATGCTTGGTTTTTGAGTGCATAACAAGATTTTTTGAAATATTTATGGTGCTAGTATTATCACACAAAATAGGTATAGGTTGAGGACATGTGACTTGAATTTATTTTATTGTTTGCATCATCCATAGAAGTTGAGTACATCAACATGCATAAAAAATGTATTCTTCCTCAACAATAAATAAAGTAATGGAGCTTTTTTTTTTGCTAAACCATGACGCCAATCGAGGTCCCAAATCGAATGCTCCTCCACTAGTACTCTTTTGATCATCAATGTTACCAACCCAATCTGCATTTGTGTAACCATGAAGAGAAATATTTTCACCTTTATGATACCATAGACCATAATATTGAGTTCCTTGTAAGTACTTGAATATTATCTTGACTACATGGAGATGATTTTTTTTAGGATTTGCTTGAAATCGTCCAACAATCCCAACTACATTCATGATTTATGGTCTTGTCTATGTAAGGTACAGAAAGCTCATGCTAATAGATCTATACTATGGTCGATTTACAAAAGGAGAATCATCATCTGAACTGAGGTTACATCCTATTACAATTGGTGTGCATACAAGCTTGCAATATTCCATTCCATATTTATTTAAAATATTCTTGAGGTACTTAGTTTGTGAGAGAAATATACAATTATTTTCTTGTTGAACTTAAAGACCAAGAAAGTATGTTAGTTCACCAAGTATTAACATTCCAAATTCTTGTTGCAAGATTGACAAAAAACTTTGACTCATAGAATTTTCATTTTTTCCAAATATGATGTCATCTACATAACTGACAACCATCAAAAGTTTACCGTCATCCATATTTATATATAGATTTCTATTTGTAGAAGCCTTAGTGAAACCTTGTTGTTGAATATACTTGTCAAAGAAATAATACCATGCATGAGGAGCTTGTTTTAGCCCATATAATTCCTTCTTGAGTTTACAAACAGGGTTTTTATCATTTTGTACAATGAACCCTTCAAGCTATTCAATATAAACTTCTTCTTCTAGATCCGCATCTAGAAATGCATATTTAACATCCATTTGATATACTTTAAAGTTATGAAAGATTGAAAATGCAAGAAACATTCTTATGGCTTCAAGTTTGGCTACAGGTGAAAATGTTTCTTCATATTATATTCCTTCTTGTTTCGCATAACCTTTGCATACAAGTATTGCTTTGTTTCTAATTATCTTTCCATGTTCATTTATTTTGTTTGTGAATACCCATTTTCTCCCAATAACATTTTTGTCACGAGGTCATGGTACTAATTCCCATGCATGGTTCTTTTCTATTTGGTCAAGTTCTTCATCCATAACACAAAATTCATATTTGCTAGCTTGATTTACATTTTTATTTCAATCATAGATAGTAAGGCTAGATAACTATAAGTTCCAACAAGATTTCTTCTAGTTTGTACTAAAACTTCCTTATCACCTAGAAATTGAGATTATAGATTTTTTTATGAACATACATTAACATAGTCTTTTGTGATGCTTCTGCATTGTCAATTCCTTCTTTTGATGCTTCATTGATTCCATCTCCTACATGATTTTATCTTTTTGTAGGAGTATCTTCATCATCTGCTCGTGCTTTCTTTTTGGTACCCATGGATGCTTCATCAATCAAAACACCAATGCATTCAACAATATTTTCAAGTATTTTATTATAGAATTTATATCCTTTCCTTCTAGAGGAGTATCTAAGGAGAATTCCTTCATCATATCTATCTTCAATAATTCAAATTTTATCATCATTATTCCTTATGTAACATTTGCTTCTAAAGACTCTAAAATTCTTGACAGTTGGGGGCTTACCAAGCAATAGTTCATCAGGAGTTTTTTCACCATTTACATGAATCTAAGATTTGTTGAGGATATTTACTGTTGTATGTGTTTCTTCCCCCCATAAGGTATGAGTTGTTCTAGACTCATCAAGCATGGCACGTACCATTTGTTGCATTGTTCTGTTCATTCTTTCTGCCACTCTGTTTTTTTTAGGAGTTTTAGCTATAGAAAAACACCTCTTGATGCCATGTTGTTCACAAAAGTAAAAAGCCTCATATAATATAAATTCTCGTCCTCTATCATATTTGCAGTATTTTATTTTCAAATATAACCCATTCTCTACTAGTGCTTTGAAGACATTAAATTTATCAAATGCTTCATCTTTATGTTTTAATAAGCCAATCCAACACATATGAGTAAAATCATCAATGCATAACATGAATTATTGTCCCCCTCAGGAGACATCTTTCTCATAGGACAACACAAATCAATATTAATAATTTCAAGTTTCTTACTTGAAGTACCTTCTTTGGCACTAAATTGCACCTTGGTTTGCTTACCAAATTGACATGATTTGCATATGGTATTTTTTGGTAAAGAGATGTTAGGAAATTCGCTAACTGCTCTCATTCTGCATGAGTTAAGTAATTGAGTGAAGCTTGTATTTCCCAATATTTTGTGTTAGAGCCAAATTTATCTTATCTTCTCAAGTAAAAATGTTCTAAACAGCCTTTTGAGACATAGACATTACCTGGAGTTCTTGTTCCCTTTATTATGATCTCACTTATATCAAGATTTCGTACCACACAATTCCTTGGTCTAAAAACCACCTCATGCCCTTGATCACACATCTAATGAACACTCAAAAAGTTATGTTTTAATCCATAAATAAACAAAACATTTCTAGTTTTAAATTTTTCTTTTAGTAATACAATTCCTTTTCCTTTTATAGCAGCAGGTGAATTATATTTGAATCTTAAATTCCTTTCTTTATTTCTTTCATTAAAGGACATAAACTTATATTTATCACCTTCCATATGTTTTGAACACCCAATATCAATGTACCACATATTTTCTTGATCTCCTACATATAAAGTGAAATCACAATTCTCATATTATATGGTTTTCTTTTTCCATACATTAGATGTTGTTGCATTTTGTTCATTCTGAAGAGTGATCATATTTTTCTTCTAAATTGAATTTCTGTATGCCCAAATTTATTGCAAAAGGAACATTCATATTCATCTTGAAGAGATTATAAGGTATTGTGAGAGTAGTTCTTTAACCCATTCTCATTGTTTTGTTTTCTTGCTTCTCTAGTCATGATAGTTTTATAAGAAACACATTAAGCAACCTTATGACCATAATTATAACAATTGAGGCATTGACCGTTAAGGTAAACATTCCTAGGAGTGTAGTACCTTCTTGTGTAGCTTTCCCTTTGATTGTGATAAGGGTGATTCACTTGAGAAACATTTGGTCCCTTATTCCTTTGCTAAGATATGGAGTTTTGTTGACTGCTTCCTTTTACTGCATTGAGATAGCTTCCTGTACCTATTTCAGAATATTTTATAGTCTTTGATGATTATCCATTGTATCTGAGGCCTATATTTATAAGAGGATAGATTTTTACTTTCATGATTACGTCTAAGGTCTCAGATCCTTTAACAAATCTAATGTTTAGACTTTTTTCTTTCTCAAGTTTGTTCCTTAGACTTACAACTTCTAGTTCTAACGTTTCATTAGGGCTTTCCTTTTCTACGATTTTTTTCTTGATCATCTTCTTCTAATTTATATTCTTATACAAAAAAATTAATTTTAGTTATTTATTCTATGAGATTATCCTTTTCTTATAGGGAATCCATTAAAAAACATCAGTCTCATCAATACATTTATCTTACAATTCCATAAGTAATTGATATTCTTGATCAAACACACGTTCTTCTCCATTTGAAAGACAATCACTATCTTTGTATGTGTAGAAGCTTCTCTTGTTTCTGAACCTTCCTCTAAAATTTACTTTTGTTGAATTCTTCCCCTTTGAATGGTTTTCTTTATAAGGGAATTTAGCAGCATAGTGACCAACTCTTCCATAAGAAAAACATTTGAAAGGAAGCTTACCTCTAAATTTGCTAGTGCCTACTTGGAGTTTCCTTATGAATTTTTCCTCTTCTTCGTCTAATACATATCCTGATTCCTTGAGCTCCTCCTTTTCCTTTACTTTAGAAGTATATTTGCATGCATCTCCTTTGATATCTGAGGGAGCCCCTTTTCTCATTTCGTAGGCTTTTAAAATACCATGAAGATTTTTAATAGTAAGTTTCTTTAGATCCTACATTTATTCAATGGTAGAGACTTTCGAATCAAATTTTATGGTTAGAGATATTAATATTCTCTCAACCATTGATGGTTATTTTATTTTGTCACTGATATTACTCATTGAAATAAAGTTCGCATCTACCCCAAGAAAGAAACTTGCAATACATTCATCATTAGGCATTCTGAGAGTTTCATCTTGAATTCTAGGAGTTTGAAGTTTGGAACTTTTTGCCTTGGTGCCGCCTTCATAAATTTGGATGATTTTGTCCCATATAGCATTTGCAGTATTCAATTTCATGACTTTTACAAACTCCGATTCTTCCAAGATTCCTAACATAACATTGACAAATTTTTGATTGGTCTCATATTTTTTATTTTCTACTTCCTTTATCAGAATGGGCAATGGATGTCGATAGCCTCCTTCAATGATTCCCCAAGCACCCACTCCAAGTGATTGTAGGTAAGCTCTTATTATGCCTTTCCAGAAAATGAGATTGGATCCATTAAATAATGGTGACTTGATAGATGCTACTCCCTCTTGGTTTCTCATCTTGATGAATCTTCTTTTGGGAATAATACTAAGAGGGGGTGGGTGAATCAGTATTTACAAATCAATAGCTTTCTCATTTCCACAATCAAATTTATATACACTACTTCAGTGAAGGGAACTTGCGTGTGCACACAAATGTTCTTAAGGAAACCAACGTATATCCATTGAACTTATGATTTAGTTAATTCATCATATGTTGATCTTTAATTAGTACATCAGTCATTTATTAAACATTAAATAATAACCATGTGCAGTAATAATAGAATAAATGATCACACATAAGAAAAACAAACGAAAACCAAGATTTAAGGTGGAAACCCAATGTGGGTGAAAACCACCTGATGTTGGCATCTCTGTCTTCTTTTAATAATAAGAAAAAATTGTTTACAATCTTCTAGTGGTGCAAACTCATACCAGTATGCAGGAACCCACCTGTAAAAGGCTACAACCTTCTCTCATTCTCCAGCTTCTTCTGGAAGGGAGCTACGACCCCCTAGTTCTTGTACTAGCCGATATGTTTACTAGTACATAGGATCTGACCTATAGAAGGCTACAACCTTCACTCGTTCTCTAGCTTCTACTGGAAGGGGGGTTGGAATCACCAGCCACTACTGGTAGGAAGCTTTGACTTCCTCACTGAAGGCTCCAACCCTCATTATCCTCCAAGGACCTCGTTTCATGAATTTTTAGATTGGATAATTTTGGTACACAACACTACAATATGAAGGCCACGTTTCATCAAATTTTCACACTAGACCCGTTAGTAACATTGAAGCTCAAAATAAATCACCACCACAATACAACCATCAAATATATCCACATCAACCAATCAATGAAACCCAATCATCAATCTTTGATATAACTAAAACCTAATCATCAATCTCTGATATAACTAAAACAATCAATTACTGAAACCTTTGAACCTTTGATACATTTGAATCAAACAATCATAGAACCTTTGACACAACTAAATCAACCATTCATTCAAACTTAATCAAAAATTTCCAATCAACTAGAACAGAAAGATCACTATAACTAGTACATTGATTTGAACTTAAAACACTGTAGCAACAACTAGAATTAACTCTAACCTTAAAAGGCATGCATCATAATGTATATTCTCCTTCAATGAAGAAAACCTGTGTGTGTATGCTACTTCCTTTTGCCAAACCTACGTATGCCTCTAAAGATACTGAATCATAAAACCTCTGAACCATAAACTGTACCAATTAGTGAAATTATGAAGATCTACTATCATATTAGAGAGTTCTAAATAGATAGCAACAAAGGTCACCCTTATTTCTCAATCAATCAATCAACGAGACTCAATCTACTTATACAATCAATTTTATTTTCAGATCTAATGAAGACATCATTGACAAACAATAGTAAAACAACAACACTGATATGATAGATCAGTCATCCGTTAACATCAAGACTTTTTTTTGCATACGCTACTTTGAAGAGTCGAACCAGCATGTATACGCACCTTCACCAAAAAGAAAACCAGTGTATAGATTTGTAAATACTTACTTATAACTTTGATGTAATTCTAGACTTCAGACATGCCCAGATCATCACATATAAAGGATAAAATGTGCGTCAGTAATCATATCACGCTGATCCACTATCAGATCACAAAATGATAATTCATTATGATCCTGATCCATCATTAGAACTCATCCATCATCAAACACTTAGGTGCATACTTAGTTCAGATCAAGGAAATCATCAAAAACCCATAACATGTATATTTTCTTTTGATCTAACACTTCATAAGAAATTCATTACTTTTTGCACTTTGCCCTTTGATCTTCTCCTATAGTTTTGGCCTTTCTCAATACCTCGGACCAAAACAACTTAGAACCAATCCCTCGGACCAAATACCTCGGACCAAAATCTCAGACCAATACCTCGGACCAAAAACCTCAGACCAATACCTTGGACCAAAAAGCTCAGTCCAAAACCTCAGATGAATACCTTTGAACAAAAACCTCAGACCAATACCTCAGACCAAAACCACACTTAGGATCTGTGGTATTCTTGGATGGGATCAAATAGTCATGACCCTGCGCAATATTGTGGGCTAATACCATGGTATTGACCCTTGGTATTCTTTCACCAAATTTTCCTTAATTTTTCATCACATACCCACTTTTTGTTTTATGAAAGTGTGTGCGTATGTATACACTTTGTTTGTATAGTAAACCCACGTGTACACGATCGTTTTGTATAGTGAACCAGCGTATACAACTTAACGTACCTGAGAATGCCATTTTTCTTCAACTTCTTGATTATGATCTGCAATCCTATGTTCCTTCATCCTATTATTTTGTACCATTACTTTTCTCCCTTTGAATAGACATGTTATAATGTGATTTTCCATATTGCTTCTAAAATGATTCCTTTGAACTACCCTACATCTTTTCACATCTGTAAACATAACTGCTATGCATTCTATCAGATCTGATATCACTTCTGTAGATTCATCTTGTTACCATATACAAGTGAGTTGTTCTACTACAAGTGGGTTGCCATCAAGTACAATACATGCATCATAATGCCAACAATCTCCCCCTTTGGACTTGATGGAAACCATGTTGTTTTTTATTACTGCAAGCTGTAGAAACTATTAGAGATAACAAGAAACACCAATAACAAGCAACACCAAAGTACTCTCCCCCTTTGACATCAACGGAAAAGGGTAGACCAAGGTATTCTCCCCCTTTGATATCGAGGGCAAAGGGCTAACCAAAATGAAGACTTTCATATCTGAATAGCTGAATATGAACATTGATAATACTCCTGCTAGGCACGTGCTAAATTCTTTGATTAAACTCCCCCTTCTTACATGCTGATATGCACTATACCATCCATGGTCCCCCTGAGCACATGCAGAGTTTGCAAAAAAAAAAAATTCAAAAAGAATAACATGACTCTATAACTCAACTATGTGAGTATGACCTTCCTATCACCAATGATTCATACATACATCAATCTCCCAACCAAGTGGGGATATATGAATTATTTATACATGACTAAATATAGAAATTATTACATCATCCTTCCCATGCATGGTGAGGGTACAAATTACATCATATGACCAAAAAGAACTCATTAAGAGACTCTGACAGACAAAGACATATTATTACATCATGGGCCTTTGCATGACCTTTACATAAAATGATATACATGACATTTATAAAAAAGACCAAAGATCTAAACAAGACCATGATAGTGATCAACAACTATCATACACCATACACGATCTGCACCATAGGCATATGTCAGTAGCATCCAGACCAGCAATCTATATATGTCCATCATCACTTTGCAAGATATGACAAAGTAAATATCATCAACCTATGATAGAGTATGCTGCATATAGTTATCAACTCATCCTATTGATCTCATCAAGATCAACTTGCTTCGTTTCCTTAGTAGAAAGAGCCTTATCATAACCTTCCATATCCAAGCAGTAACACAAAATCATTCATAGCATATCATATGTATGTGAAAATACCATAGTCATCATCTATGATCATAATACCATCATCAAGAATTGCATGATATTTTAACAAGATCCATCAATATATCAACCATGTATCATCACTAGGGAACATCCCACATCTGATAAGCATCAACAATGATAATCAACATATGTGAATATCAAACCTATCATCATAAAGTAAGAATTCATTATCATTAGGTGACTAAGTAAGCCATGTCTCCGAATATACATGTCTTCAAAAAGCTATGTCTTCAAGTGACCTACAATAACACCATTCTATTGGCCAACCAATAGTATTTATCAATATGCAACTTAATTAATCATCCATGTATCCAGCATAACGTGTATCCATCAAAAAGATAGAGATATGTATCTAGCAAACCATGAGCTCACAGTCATTTGTCAAACTTTCTTCATACCATCAAGATCAATAATCCTCAACCAATATATCATGTGAGAGACAAAAAATATTGGAATCCTCATCCATAACTGCACCATATGAACTTTATGTGTCTTTGAAGGCATGATGACAACAACATAAAATAAATGAGTGGCTCAATATCAAATAATGAAGTTGTGTACTCAAGCTTTGTACTTCTCCTTGTCTTTATGAATATCACCATGTAAGGAACATATATGTATTGTATGCATCATCAAAAGTCATCCACAATCACCCATAAACCTGATCTTAATAATGACTATGTAACCCAAAGCAATACAAGTATCATCATCATAGGCATCTCATAACTGCAACATAGCATGATGTATCATTTAAACACTTTAGCCACATAAGCATCATCACCATTGATAAGAATCATTAGGTACCAAAGACTTCTAAACATAATGCCAACAATGCAATATTAGAAGCATAGCATATTCTCCCCATAAACCTGTGCCACCTGTTCACTATCATATCTGATCATTGCATATATTAGTAAGAAATATCAAGGCATCATCATCAATTAGATATACATCAAGTTATCAACAACTTATGAGGATCAAAACCACTTCTAAATAACATCCACAGATTGTAGTCATTAATCATCAAGATAGAAACGATAATTGATAATTGTTTGAACCATATTAGATCATTTTTCTAAGGCTGTCCCACTGCTTCTTTATCAAACCAACATATATGCAACTATGCAACTTCGAACTCGTGTATATATGTGACTTATCTTCATGATAACTGTGTATGAGAATTAGAACACTGAAATTTCATACTCTAAGTTTCTCCTGAGTCTATTCTGTCTGTATACTAAGCTATGCCACATATTTTTGGTAGTACTTCCTTCTTATTCCATACCTTGGAGTGTGATGATTTTTTCTCCTCTGGTATGTTGGCCGAATTTTGCTCCTGCATTCTTTTTTTATATTCCCATACTTCTTACAAGAATAACATCTTCTATGTTTCATATTCCCTCTATAGCAGTTAATGGCTTTGTGACCAAACATATTGCAGGAAAAACAATACCCCTTAAAGTACCTGGAAGCTAATGATATTTCTATGTGATGGTTATTAGCTTGAATCATTCTACTTCTGCATCTAACTGCAACATGTCCAAAATTATGACATATAAAAAATTCAACATTGTTCAATAGAGGAAAGAACTGATTATCACTTCCATAGTTAGGAGTAAATTATTTTCTTTGAAGTCTTTCTTTCCTTTTTTATTGATGGGGTTGACCTCTTATCTCTGTGTTTAGGATTTCAAATTATGCATTAGAGTTCCTTCCTTCAGTTTGTGAGCTAGATTCACCTTTAACAGTTTCATGAATACCAAGACCAGGTTTAATGGCATGAGACCTTTGATTTTAAGAATATCATCCAAAATCTTAGTACTATCTTGAAATCATAAGAGTTTATCCTTTTCTTCTAATTTACCTTTTAGGATATTTACTTCAACCTGATATTTCTCTTCCTTTTCAAGATACTGCTTCGACATGGTTTCTTCAGCTTTTCTTCTTTCACTTTTTGTCTTAATTTGAGAACTTCATTTTCTTGTTCTTCAAATTCTTGGAGTAGTTGTTCATTCTTCTTACTTGAATTTTTCAGATCTTATTTTATAGAAACAACCACAGCTTGAAGACCTTCATAGTACTTTGTTCTTTCTATAAGTTCCTTGGTTGTTGTGTCCTTTCCATTCACTTCATTTCTCAATGATGTTACTTCATCCTACAGCCTTTGACTTTCATCTTCCTATTCCTCATACTATTTCCTTACTTTGTTTCCTTCCTCGAACTGAGCTTTTAACCTTGAAATATCTTCTTTGTAGGTACACTCCCTTTTGTCCAATAGATCTTGTTGATCTCTAATTGTGTATGTGAGATTTTTAAATTCTACCTCTATTTGATTTCTTTCTTTTTCACCCATAAGAGAAAATTCAGTTGTTTCATTGTCACATTCATTGTCTGAAAATGAACAGACAAATGTATCACCAGAGGACAACAATTTCATACCTAATAATTATTTTTCTTTTTCATCTTCAATCTAAGGTGATTCTGAATCTGAAGAGTTTCTTCCACATAATGGCCAATCGTCTCTCCCACTATCACAGTTCCTTTGAGATGTCTTCTTCTTTTGAGGTGCTTTCTTCTTTTGCTTCTTTCCCATTCTTACTACGGATATCCTTCAAGTGATTAAGCTTCCACCAAAGGACCTGCTCTGATTCCAGTTGTTGGGAATAATACTAAGGTGGGGGTTGAATTAGTATTTACAAATCAATAACTTTTTCATTTCGATAATCAGATTTATATACGCTACTTCAATGAATGCAAGTTGTGTCTGCACACAACTTTTCTTAAGGAAACAAGCGTATATCTAGTGAACTTATGATTCAGTTAATTCATCATATGTTTATCTTTAACAAGTGCATTGATACTTTATTAAACATTAAACAGTAACCATGTTTAGTAATAACACAATAAACCATCACACATAAGAAATTCACATGAACACCAAGATTTAAGGTGGAAACCCAATCTGGGTGAAAACCACTTGTCATCTCTATCTTCTTTTAATAATAATAATAATATGTATATAATCTTGTACTAGTGTAGACTCATCCTAGTATGCAGACACCCACCTACACAAGGCCACAACCTTCTCTCATTCTCCAACTTCTTATGGAATGGATGTGCAACCTCCTAGTTGTTGTACTAGCCGATATGTTTACTAGTATGTAGGCTCTGACCTACACAAGGCTAAAACCTTCACTCGTTCTCTAGCTACTACTAAAAGGGAGCACCAACCTCAAGATCAAATCACCAGCCACTACTGGAAAGAAGCTTCGACTTCCTCACTGAAGGCTCCAACCCTCAGTATCCTCCAGGGACCTCGTTTCATGATGTTTTAGACTAGATACTCCTCGTACACAACACTAAAATATGAAGGCCATGTTTCATCAATTTTTCCCACTGGACCCATTAGTAACATTGAAGCTCAAAATCAATCACCACTACAAGGTAGCCATCAAATATATCCACATCAACTAATCACTGAAACCCAATCATCAATCTTTGGTATAACTAAAAGACAATCATCAATCTCTGCTATAACTGAAACAATCAAGTAAAAAAACCTCTGAACCTTCAACACAACTGAATCAAACAATCACTGAACTGCTAACACAACTGAATCAACCATTCATTCAAACTTAATCAAATTTAACCAATTAACTGGAATAGACAGATCACTATAACTGGTTCACAGATCTGAACCCAGAACACTACATCAACAACCAAAACTAACTGTAACCTTAAAAGGAGTGTGTCAAAATGTATACGATCCTTCAATGAAGCAAACCTGTGTGTGCATGCTACTTCCTTTTGCCCAACTTGCGTATACCTCTAAAGATACTGAATCATAAAACCTATGAACCACAAACTGTACCAATCAGTGACATTTTGAATATCTACTATCATATTACATAGTTCTAAGTAGATAGCAACAAAGGTCACCCTTATTTCTCAATCAATAAATCAACGAGACTCAATCTCCTTATACAATCAATTTTATTTCTAGATCTAATGCAGACATCATTGACAAACAGTAGTGAAACAACAACACTAATCTGATAGATTAGTCATCCCTGAACATCAAGCTTTATTTTTTTCATATGCTACATGGAAGAGCCAAACCAACGCGTATACACACTTTCATCAAAGTGAACCAGTGTATAGATATGAAAATACTTACATATAACTTCCCTATAATTCCAGACTTTAGACATACCCAGATCATCACATATAAAGGATAAAACATGTGTTAGTAATCAGATCTAGCCGATCCATTATCAAATCACATAATGATAAGTCATTATGATCCTGATCCATCATTAGATCTCATCCATCATCAAACATTCAGGTGCATACTTAGTTTAGATCAAGCAAAGTATCGGAAACCCATAACATGTATATTTTCTTTTAATCTAACACTTCATAAGACATTCATTACGCTTTTCACTTAGCCCTTTGATCTTCTCCTCCTTATATAGTTTTGGCCTTTCTGAATACCTCAGACCAAAACCACTTAGGACCAATACCTCGGACCACCACCTCCGACCAAAAACCTCAGACCAATACCTTGGACCAAAAACCTTTGACCAAAACCTCGGACCAATACCTTGGGCCAAAAGCCTCGGACCAATACCTTAGACCAAGACCACACTTGGGATCTATGGTATTCTTTGAGGGGATCAAGTAGTCGTCACGCCGCTCAATATTGTGGCCTAATACCGTGGTATTGACCCTTTGTATTCTTTCACCTTAATTTCCTTAATTTTTCATCACATACACGCCTTTTCTTTTATGAAAGCGCATGCATACATATATGCTCTATTTGTATAGTGAACATGGCTGTACACACTCCTTTTGTACACTGAACCTGTGTATATAACTTAACATACCTAAGAATGTCCTTTTTCTTCAACTTCTTCATTAGGATATATAGTCCTTTGTTCCTTCATCCTATTATTTTGTACCATTAATTTGTTCCCTCTGAATAGAACTATTATAATGTGATTTTCCATATTACTTTTGAAATGATTCCTTTGAACTTCCTTGCATTTTGTCACATCTGTAAACACAACTGCCATGCATTCTGTCACATCTGATATCTCTTCTGTAGATTCATCTAGATACGTAGATTCATCTAGTTACCATATACAAATGAGTTGTTCTGCTACAAGTGTGTTTCCATAGAGTATAACACATGCATCATAATGCCGACATCTTGTTTCAAGAGATAAACATTATTCTGAAGGACCTACTATGTTACAATTGTTAAGAAAAATACTGAGAGGGGGGGTGAATCAATATTTTTAGACTACTTAACCTTTTTCTTTTCACATTTAGATTTATGTACTCAACTGTTAGGAAGTAAACCTACGTATGTACACAACTATAATGAAGATAAGTCATGTATATCTAGTTAACTAACATTTCAGTTAATTCATCGATTGTTTAACTTGAACTAGTGTATCAGTACTTCATTACACATTAATTAAAAAATAACCATGTGAAGTAAGAACATAATAAAACATCACACATAATAAACATTCAGAACACCAGGATTTTTAGGTGGAAACCCAATGTGGGAAAAAACCACCATTGTTTTCATTTCTATCTTCTTCTTTTAATATAAAGATACATTTCTTACAATATTATACTAGTGTAGACTCATACCAGTACCCAGACAACTACTTGTAGAAGGCTACAACCTTCTTTATTTCTCTAGATTCTACTGGAAGGGAGCTACAACTCCCTTATCCTTTATTCTTAGTGGATCACTTTTCATAATATTTCAAACTAGATCCATTCCAAATATTAAATAATAATACTAAAATCAACACTGCATCAAGTCATTGAACCAACTAGATCACTAAATCAAATATTGAAGTAACTTATTAAAACAACCAGACCAACTTCTAACATTGTATATCCATTCATCAAAATAGTAGACTATATACTTTTCATCTCATAAACCAAATCCTATAACTCCAAACTCCGATTAAACACATGTCAGAATATATACGCGACCGTTGAGAAGCATATCTACATATATACACGCCTTCCTTTAGGATGACTTGCGTACAGATTTTAGAACAGAGAAATCTGAATCTAAATTAATTCACTATTGAAACAATCACTGGAGCACATACTGATCCCATCAAATATCTCTAAACCACATACATATCATCACATTACCATTCATCAGTTCAATCAAACCAGCACTCCTAAACATACATTATCATCAAAAACTTCATGGAGAGACATAAACAAATATAATAAAAAAAATCAATCATTATCATAAGCTCATACTACAAAACCCTAGTAGATGTACAAAACACTTATAAAGTATTTCTGCATATGTACATTCCTTTCATACTTGACACCTGCATACAGATCTATTGATACTAAAGAATATATACATGACTACCTGAAAGAATATTCACATATGTATGCAACCACTTTGAAGCAAACCTTCATACAGAACTATAAATACTGAGTCAAACCTTTGTTGCACACCAAAACACCTGTCAAACTTAAATCTCTGAATACACCATAACCCATCATAAAAACATCATCACAGATCTATCAAACCATAAATAGATTATTCAATGTATAGTAATTTCAGATTTAATAGATCTAATCCATTATCATACTCCTTGGTGCACACCTATTTTAGATAAAACCAATAATCAATAACCCAATACATTCACATTTAGCACTTTGATCTCCATCTCCTTATATAGCTTAGGCCATAGCCAATACCATAGGCCAATTCCATAGTTCTGCTGATTGTATTATTTGAGGGTATCAAATATCCATTGTCGCTTTCATTACTATTATTCAAACCATGGTAAAGACCCTTGGTATTGAGCATACTATGATATGGAAACTATACACGACTTTTCTTCACCACACCCACATATGTACATGACCCTTCTTCACAGGACTCACATATACTTCTTAAAGCATCACCTTTATCCTTCCTTTGTCTTTGAACTTATATTCCTTTCCCCAATCTCTCTGTCACATATGTACTGACTTGTATGCTCATTTCCTACCATCATGTTAACATTTTTATCAAGTAGATTTCCATAAAGGAAAGCACATTAGTCGTAAGGCCAAAAAATTCACGGTCACTTTATACAATTTTTTAACTACAGGTAATTCACTAGCCTCCATGGGAAGCACCTTGTAATGTCTAATCCACAAATTCATTTACATTAATCACAATATTTTCAATCCACTGAAATATTTTTAACTATCAATCACATATGAAATGTCAATTGACATTTTAATCACAATACTTATATAAGTACGTAGAGAGAACCTATCTCTCTAATCATAAAAATGATCAATAACAACATCAAGTGCATACTATCTTAGTTCTTTCTAAAGAGATTCATAAGATTGGTAATACAGTAAATGAACTTACATTTCAAATAATTCCTTTTTTAGCACTAGGCTCCTTTATTGCCAAGATGTACATAAAATGCTTACAAAATTATATAGAAAAATAATCTTTAACATGCCATTTATCTGATTAATTAACTTGTTCTACCATAAGAACCACATCAAGAAAAATATTGAGGAATAAAGCATGTTCATCCTGACCACAAATTCCATTTGCAAGTTACCCTTGAGCTAATATTTACTTGCCACTAGAATCAACAACCTCATTGATTCCTTGGTGGTTTCTTTTATAAGTTTCCTTTCCAACATATTTTAGCAGTGTCACACTTTTGGGTCTGCCAACCCTTTTGCATATTCCTTTTGTTTTTTTTTTTTTGAAAAGGGTTCTTTCATTTTTCTTTAAAGCCTATTTTTTCCTCCTGTGATGCTTTATTTCACCTAGACATAGTATCTTTCTCGAAGTAAGTGATTTAATATGATATTTATCTCTCATCATATTAAATCCATTTATTTCTAACTATTTTCTCCTAGGGATTTTTATGAGATTTTTAGGCAAGGATCATCTTGGACTTGACCACAAACAACTGTTTCCAACATGGGAAGAAGTATTATAACTCTAGTTCTCTTCTCGTCAGTATTTTTCCAACATTTTTATTTAACTATAATAATTAATTGATTCCATAGAAATAAGTAAATCAATTACATCATCACAAAAGTTTAAACACGGCTTCCATACTCATCTAGTCCTAAAATACTCCATGTCTAAAAATAGTCAATGCCTAAAAATCCATTGTCATATACATAACTAACCATTTGAATATTATCATTAAGGAAAATTAAAATTTATGTGCATCATTCACTCGTAATTGAACTTTAACATACATCCGACCATTTGTAAAAGTCAGTTGACAGGAAATCATCAGATGTTATACAGGTGATATACATTCCAAATTTCCACATAATAACAATCATGCAACTTAGAAAAAAAAACATTAACATATCTTTTGTACCATAACATTATGCTTGCTCACTTGTGGTTGCAATTCATATTTTGAAATTTTACCATTCATAGGTTATTATTTACCCATTAAGTCGCCCCTTCTTAATCACACCAGTAATTTGTAATAGCATTTTTTAATAAAACCATATTTCTACCAAAATAATATTATGCACAAAACATTTTTCAAATACATTCAAGATGGCTTTCACATGAATCTATGTTTTCAATATTTTCACACGTAGAAATGTATCGTTCTTGTTATTTTCCATAAACAACATTCTATAATAACACTCTCTAACAACATTTTGTAACGTTATTCCATACATTGAAAGTAATATAACAAGGATAAATCCTCCAGATGTTAGATAAAATTTTCCATAAGTTGTTTTTCCAAAACAACAGTTAAGGGGAAAATACTTTAATCATTTCCATTCCTGTAGTTTCTAACTCATGCAACTTGTCAGTTCATTTATGCATATGCATCTAACCAATAATCATTAAGAAGTACTACTAGATTCAATTCATTCACACAAACTTCTCTTGGTTAATCAAACTAGTAATACCAATAGATTCAAAAACCATCCCAAATTTCATTTTGCAATGAGAACTAAAAACACCATGTTTCAAAAACATCATGGAGTTTTCTGATTATATTTACTATGTTTTTTCACCACAATATTCACACACTATATGGAATTATAAAATATGTAAATAACATATTTGTTAAATGTAAGATGTGAACTATCTAACATCATCATAGAATCATTAGTTCAGAATGTTGCGAGGTTTAAAAAAATAAGGTAATCAACATGATTTGATTACTACTAGTTCTAACATTAAGCTAGGAGAACTATAAAATTAATGACTTTAACAACACTATTATATCATGATCCAAATTTTTTCTCACCTTCAAGAACCTGAAATCATTGTATTTTTCTTGCATGTGCATACAATATTAAACAAAACTTTAATAATTCAAATACACTGATTTATCATTAATGCGTAAGTGTTAATAAAAATTAAGATAACAATCCAAACATTCACAATTCCATAGTGTACTATTACCAAAAGATCAACAATATAATGTAAACTAATACAATCACTTGTTTACAGCTTACAATAAGCTTTAATAAAAAGCGATTCATGCATATAAGTTTTAATATTTAGTCATACAATACTAACTAATCAATGCTACCAACCATGTTAATTTCAATCATGACAATACTCAATAAAAAATTAGGCATTATAGTCAATTTTTACCATTTGAATCATTGTTCATTTCTAACATTGAGAGGGGCTCTTTCAATGTTTTAAAAACCATTTTATTATCCTTTTCAAGGCCAACCCACCACCTTTTACAATCATACATGAACATTATTTATAGGTAGTGAATTGTAACTTTAGTCATGTTGATTAAATGTATCATTAATGTGTTCATATTTGCAAATGTTCGTAGTCAATTCTCACTTTCACTAGTGAGTGCTCCCGATTGTTAATAGGTGAAATAAACATTTTATTATCTTTTATCCACATCAATATTCAAATTTGATGAGCACAAATTTTAAGGAAACATTCTAACTTACTATTATGTAATGTGGTTATTAATCATGCATCAAGTATCTCATGTCGTATGTAGTCTACTACAAATTCAGTTAGACTCATACTTGAGATGATGCCCACTAGCATCATACCTCTACTTCTTTTCTTCTTAACAATTCCCAATATGCATTAGTGTTGTTAAAATTTCCTCTGATACCACTTATAACATCCCCCGGTAACCTCATAGAAAAATGCACGAAGTTAGGATTTTTTTCATCATTTAACAATGTCTGACTTTCTAAATTACTTTCCATATTTCTTCAATGACCATTCGATTAAGCATCATCATTACATAGATTAATATTTAGTAAACGAATAATGAGTTATGAAACCATTAACTACGATTTTTGTAACATATTAACTTAAACTTCCTGATGTTACCTTGAATCAATTCCATGATTCTTTTAACCTAGTTATATATTGACATACTTGATAATATAAACATCACATCATGCAAGGAATCAACATCATAAAAATGGCACAACAATAAACCACATGATTAGAGACTGTTATACCCTGGAAACCCCATATAGTGAAAATTACTAAATTTTTAATTTTATTATTAAATGCTCGTGAGGATGTTGATCCCTCACTAAATGACTTATAAGGGAGTCCATCCCTTAACCATTGTCATAAAATATGACATAGAAATAATTCTTTAAAACATGTCCATGTATAAGTTATTACAATCATCATGATATCATTTACCCACAAATTATCAACCTACTTTT
Source organism: Pinus tabuliformis (assembly GCA_031772625.1). Taxonomy (NCBI): domain Eukaryota; kingdom Viridiplantae; phylum Streptophyta; class Pinopsida; order Pinales; family Pinaceae; genus Pinus; species Pinus tabuliformis. The sequence continues at coordinate 776,107,344 of CM062812.1, read as the reverse complement.
TCCCATCAGTAGATCATCCTATATCTAACATTCCTCAATCTCTTAGACCCTTAGTTTTTAACCTTCCACAATGTTAAGCATGTATAGTAATTTCATAGGTCACCATTCTTCCCTTCCATTGTTGTTGTGAGCAAAATTTGATATCACAATTAGATAATCATCGAATAATTATTCGTTATCCGTGTTCTTCAACATCTATTCATGTGCATACATGAAATGCAAGAAAAAACATTGTGATGTGCTTACTTTAACAATCATTACATAGGAATTAATCATAAGCATATAACTATTATAGCATGCCTATAAATAAATACCACATTTACTAATATCCCCCTAACACAAGAACACCTTTCTTTCCAAGAGGAAACCACTACAATAGTCCTTATTTCTTGAAAGGAAACTAGAACATTAGCTATATTTCTTCATATGAATACATAAAAATTTCACAATAGTTTGTATTCCTGCATGCAAATACAAAATATTTTCTCAAAATAAATCTAACATAATCCTACATGCAAATGCATAATCTTTATAAAAAAATCCTAGCATAATCTTGCATGCAACTACACAATCTTTCCAAAAGAAAGATAAACATAATCTTGCATGCAAACTCATAATATTTCCAAATGAAAGCTAACGTAATCTTACATGCAAATTCATAATATTTTCAAATGAAAACTAACATAATAGATATTGTTATTTTGCATGAACATATATATTTTTCAATATCAATAGTTATGATCTCTATGCATAAAATTTATAAATAGAACTAGTCCCCTCAGCTATTACTTTTGGTACACGCAAATAAATAAATGTAACCTAATGCTATGGAAAATGTTGTTGTGCATGCAAATGCATTTTCTTTCCAACAAATTATTTTCCAAAGGAGAGTTATTCACAATAAATATTGTAAATGAAAATACATGCTCTATTCCATGTAAGGCTAATAGGATAATTATTATTTCTTGCATGAAGATACATGTAGTTTTTTTCTCAAGAGATACATGTAGTTATCCAAAGGAAACTAACATATTTATTAGATGTATTTACGTATTTATTTTCAAAAGGTATAGCACAATAATTATATTCTCCTGTACATGCAAATTTATATATCTCTCCTTCCACAAAATCCATCATAATGATTTTTTTTTTATGCAAGATCAATATAAATATCTGAGCATAAAACAATAAATTAATTTTTGAAAAACTAACACATTTAAATCTTTATAGGTACATAAATATTTATTCTTATCGTGCTAACAATTCAAATCGCAACACTTTCTTCTACTCTATTTTTCTTGTTTTATCCATCAACTTTGAGTGCGGTTTCTAAACATCTGGAAATGAATTTTTGAAAACCAACTTTTTTTTGTTGTGAAGAGGTTCATTTAAAAAGACCTCTCTCATTTTCTACAGCAGTTTCATGGTTTGGAATATTTGAATGAACCTTTGTAGCCCATTTTTCCAGATTTAAATATTAAATAATTTCCTTTTTAGTCATCAAATTTGGGGGTGGTTTCTAAATATATCGAAATAAATTTTTGAAAACAAAAAGGGGTTTATTCTAGAAATGGGTTCATAAACAAAACACTTAGTTTTTATATATGTGTCATTATTTGGAAGATTATAATGAACCTTTTCATCCCATTTTTCTAGATTTAAATATTAAATAATTTCTTACTTTAGTTATCAACTTTGGGTGTGGTTTTCGAGAAGATGAAAATGAATTTTCCAAATATAAAAGAAAATTTTGTTGAGAACAGACTCATTTACGAAAACTTCCTTGAGTTTTTACACAAATATCATAGTTTGGGAGATACAAAGGAATATTTGAACCCTATTTTTTAATCACTAATGAAAATCTTTTCCAAGATTAGTCTCATTAAATTATCTTTGTTTTTCGACAATTAATGCAATAATTTGAAGAAATCGAACTTCTAGATACGTGACAACTATTTTTGCATGCAAATATATACTTATTTGCATAGTAGCTAATTTCCTTACATGCAAACATATTCTTCTTTGCACAATAGTTACTGCATGCATACATTTACTTGTTTTCTAAAGGAAATATAGCATATACATATTAATCTCATGCATATGTAATTTATTTTCTAAGAGAAATCTATGATAATAAACATGCATCTTACGCATACGAAAATTATTTGAAGAAATTAATGCACATTTAACTTATCTTTCAATGCTTGGAACTCCTTATGCCAACGAGACTCTCGATGCGGTATACTATGTCGAATCGATACTTTCTATCACACTACTATAGCCAACGGTGGCCAAGTAAGAGATGAAACAATCCTGCGATGAGTTCTCCATAGGACCAAATTTTATTCAACAAATTGTGTACATAGAATTATTCAAAAACACTATTTCCTTTCTCTTGGCCTAATTCAACATGCATTTGGAAATTAGTTCTAATTTCCCATAGGCTTCCAATAAGTGGAATTAAGAAAATGCAATAGCTTTTCTAAATCCTAAAATCACTCCATAAATCATATTTTTCTAAATTCTAAAATCACTCAATAAATCATCCATGAACCACTCCATAAATCGTATTTTTCTAAATTATAAAATAACTCAATAAATTATCCTTAGAATTTGTCATGATTTTCAAGGTAGATTTTTTTTTTTCCTTATGGACAAAATATCACCTATCCATATATTTTCTAAAACTATGACTTATTAGTTCTGAAACTCATAAAATGTACCAACTTGGAAAATACAATTTATTTACATAATATAATATAAATTCTTCTTAATACAAGAATTAAGAATTATTTGTTGTAATATTCTTGTAATTAAGAATTAAAAGAACATTTTTCTTTTAATTTAACTATAAGAATTAATAATATTAAATTATTCAACAACACTCATTTTATGACATTTTTTACGGTAGCTTACCCCAGGGATATTACATACTCCCGCCTTTAAAGATAACATTGTCCTTTGTGTTTTTTATCTCATTAGATCTTTAACTTTTACTCATAATATAGTTACAATATAAATATAAAAAAAGGAAATCCTTTCCCTTGAGAATGAAGGACTTTTATGGTTAATAAATAAAATTAAAATTGTTTATCAATAATTATAATCATTTACAACTACAGAAATAAGAAAATTATACTTTCCTTCACTTAGTCATTATTCAATTTTTTTGAGATGAAAACAAAATATCTATACCAAATTAATGTTACTTAACAATTAATCTTGGAATTGATGGTCACTTTATGAAAAAAATGAGTTATAGGTGGTTCACCAATCTCCATGGCAAGCAATTTGTAATGCCTAATTAAAAAAATTCAATCACATTAATCACACCATTTTCAATCACATGAAATATTTTTAATTATCAATCACTTATGCAACATCTTGCGATATTTTAATCACACTACTTCTATAAGTACGTATAGAACACATAGCTCTCTAATCATTTGTTGATAGTGTTAGAAATTTATCAACCAAGGGGATCTCCATGGTATGATGTCCCAATCAAACCTCACACCATTTGGTGTAGGAGTACATCAAGTATAAAGGCCCGGTTGCCAAATCCTCAAAGATCTGCCTTGACTCTAGATGTCAACACAGGAGATTGATGCAATGATGTCCTCGAAAAGTAAGGGAGGTGTGCTTGGTCAGTGTGCAGTTGCAACTGTGTCAATGTTCTTATACTGCAAAGGGAGGAGAAAAGTAAACCTCTAAGTGGGAGGTAATAGTACCCCACAGGAAGCGAAACACATGGACCAGAAAGCTTCATCTAACATCTAACGGAATAGTCCACTGTGGATGCAACAGTTGTTACAACCAACAACAAGGAAATATTTGTCTAGTATCTCGCAGAATAGTCCACAAGGATGGGGCTGTTAGGTTCCAATACCAATAGGAGTCATAATTTTTGAATGATTGAGATTAAACATGTAATATGTACATACCTTTGTTTTCTGCAAATGTTTTCCATATTCAAAAAATTAAAACATGTAAAGAGGGTATCTCCTAAAAGAAAAATCAAAGGGAAAAAACAATAAAAAGGTCAAAAAAGATGAAAAATATGAACCCAAAGAAAAAAAAATCCCATGAAAGTGAGCAAGCAAAAATTCCACTCCTACTTTACTTTTATGCAAAATAAAATGATTGTGTGCAGCTTGTAATCCTTATCACAATCCATGATAGTCAAAATGTTTAAACTTGGCTATTTCATGTTTTCAATTTCATGTCTATATATAGAGAATAAAAGTCTGGACAAACAATGTAACCTTGGCAGACAATTAGATAGGTAAAGTAAATAAAAGGAGCTCAATTGTTTAATCTGAGCCCTTGGGTGCAATAAGGATAGATTTAGTTAGTTTACTATTGTAAAAAGAAAGAAAAATGTTTGATAAGGGTTTTCTAGCTCAAATGCACCCTAATAAAGAGAAGTGAAAATGGTAGGATGAGTAGATGGGTAAGTAGAAGAAAGGTTGCAGAAGTATGGTGATTGATTAGACAAAAGCATGTTTATCATTTTTTCCATCATAAAAGTTTTATAGAAAAATGGACAATCAAGCATGAAATTGGATGTCAAAGTCAATTAATTAACTTTCCTCATTCATTTCACCTTTTACAAAACTAATTTCCCACAATAAAGTTCAAAGTACCAAAACCTTTAAGTCAAAGAGGCTCGGAGCATTTCTCTAACTTTTGGATGGACCGAACCCTCGGCTCACTGACTTATAGGCAATAAGTAGTAAAGCCCCCTCATAAAAGTTCATCCCCCCTTCAGTTCATTCATTTTCCCTAATAATACTCCTTTCCTAAGGTTAAAATACTTTTACCTAGGAAAAGTATTTATCCCCTCACATAAATCATTTTCATATTTAAAACCCACAAAAACACCTTATCCTAAGTATTTATGTTAATGTTGGAAAAGCATTAAAACGTGAAAAAAACCATTTACTTAGGATATGGTAATCCTTTATGTTCATTTTATTAATTACTAATTTTATTTATTAAATCCCATAAACAAAAACCCCTTTTCCCCGTATATATTTAACTCCCGAATATTAACTAGCCCTATACCCTAGTTTAAAATATAAACTATAATTTCACCCAAACCCTGAAAAACCTCTAACTAATTGATTTGCGATTAAGTTAGATAATCCCCTATTTAAACTCATCACTAATGATCCCAATGCCTTAAACCCCCTTTAATCCTTCATTAACTCAATAACCGTTGCACTTAAGTGCCCGTCGGGTCCCCCACTACCCTTCATGCAACTTCCCCGCCCGATCACTGTAAAACTACTTCCCTTCGGGCCCCTAATGCTACGTGTTGTTCAACATATGGAATCGAGCGGTGTCCCCCCAATACCACCGAGAGCCAAAAATCGGTGCAATGGAAACCATTTACCGCCCACCCACTACATGCCAAAATAGTTAATTTTCACCCGCTACATGACAAAATGACTACTATTCACCCATACCCACCAAAATTGACTTTCATGCATAAAGCCAAAAAGCCCCAAATCATTTGTTTTTATCATTTTTTCAACTGTAAACCTCCATGTACCCACCTGTGAATGTTGAAGTTGTCAACCTATGTCCGATTGCATCCTAAAGATGCCATAGAGCACCCAGTTCACTTTCCAGCCTACATAGAGCCTTTTCAACCATTCGTAGTTGCCAGTCGCCCTGTTTAGAGCTAGCTTTCCTTAAATTCTAGGTATTTAAGCCACAATTCATTGGAAAACCTATCAATTTTAGAACCAGTTACTGAGTTTTATTAGTTAAAGAAAAAATTAAATAAAAAATCTCTATCAACTCAAACCTACTTTGTAATGAACCACCATTTCCCTAAAAAACTAAAAATCACCTCCCCCATTCTCAAATCCACAAGAACTGAGAATGGCTGCCCCAATCACCATGGATTTTAGACCTATTTCCACTCCTCATCTGGACCTAGACCACCTCCCCCTCTCTCATAAGGATTTCCAAATAAAGGAAACCTCTATCCATGAATGCCCTCTCAAACTATACTGCCGATACAGAGACCAATACCTGAACCATGCTGATAAAATTGGTTTTTGGGAGTCCAATTTGCTCAAGTACCAATTCTCTGATGTTCACGTTTTCCCAGAAATTTTCAATTAATGCCATGAAAATTATATCCCCAGTCAAAGAGTAGTGATGTCCCCTAACTAAACCATCCTTTTCACCATCACTGCTGAATCTATCAATTAGATGCTACAAATCCAGCCTGGCCAAAACTTGACTCCCCTCTCCATTAGAGATCTGTTGGACTTATTTCCCAAGCTCATCCCTACAAGACTGGCCCAAATAATCCAAACCTTCATCCTAGAAGAAAACTATACCCCCAAAGATCCTCCTCCATATGTGTATACCATATTTTACCCATTTCGCCAAGACATTGTAGCAATGATATCCAGTGTCCTAGGTTATACCACTAGTGAGTATATAGATGAAATCATCCTATCTTTCATGTCCGTCTTCACTCCAGGATAGCCTCATGCTATCATTTATGATTATGAAAAGTTTATAGCTGATAGGATGCATGGCCAGTTCCTTAGGATGATTAATGAGTTAGTCTTCAAGTATTCCTATGTTTTGTATCACCTTTTCTTATACTACCAACCACATAAGTTCCCCATTACTCTCTAGAAGCTTGACACAAGAGGTCACCCTAGATCATTAATTTTCTGGACTCCATTGATCCATAAATATCACTCTCCATATTCATATATAAATAGGATCCTGCAACTCTCAAAACAATCCAGAGTAGGTGATTGCTACTTGTACCAAAACCACACTGAGATGAGGATTTATGGCTGTGAGCTGGCCCCACACAAATTACCTAAATACCTCCCAATGAGGTTATTTACTCTGGAGTACTACAGGAAGATAATAAATTCAGATTAGGTAAACTTTGTTAAAGCCAAAAAGAAATCCCAACTCAATATTAAAGACCAATTAGGTCCCTTTATTTGTAATAGAAGAGAAGTGGGAAAGGAGGCAGACCTAATCCTTGAAAGGTTAAAACTAAAACAGAGCTTCATATGGAGATATGATCCCTTGGACTTCATCTACAAAACAAGGAAGAAAAAAATATGGCTTCTTATATCCATCACCACATCTATGAGAAAGAAAAGTATGCCAACCAATTGCAATGGGTGGAAAACACTTTAGAGGACAGGGATAGTGCTAAATTTGTTGTGGAAAACACATTAATTTACCTATATAAATAGCTTGATGAGGGCTCTTTCCTGCAGGTGCGAGAAGAATCATAGGTACCGGGATAATCACAAGTACCAGAAGAATCAGAAGTGCTAGACCTGTCAGAGGTGGTAGATCAAACAGACATACCAGAGAAATCAGATAAACCAGAAACCACTATGAGTACCCCTCCAGTTCTATAGACTCCTCTAAATGAGGAGAAAATCCTTAAGAGAAACAAGGAAGGGGCTACTACTTCAGAAAGAGCAACATCAAAGGGCTATGTAGAGACAAGCCAGTCTAAGAGACAAAGAGTAAATCCTATTGCTGAACAAGAATATATAGAGGAGATAACTAAGGTTATAAGCACAGAAAGAGATCGGAGGAGGCTTGCCACTCCATCTGGAGGCACTCTAGAACCTTCCACATCACACACTAAGATGTTGGAAACGCAGCAAAGTGTTGAGGTTTCCTCTTTCAGAATGCCATCAGATAAAGACCAAGATATCAAAGAGAGATACAAAGAAATAAAGTCTAGATATGAGAGACTGAAAGCCCAAACCTATGCACAGTATCTGAATATGACCCCTACCAATCAAACAAGGCTTATGTCAGCCTTTTATGTTAAAGAGGGGAAAATGCAGATGACTTTCATCAAGCTAACCACTCAGCAGCTAAGAACAAGATCAGATTTTAAGAAAGTAGATTTTGAAGTACTGGCAAGGGATATTCATCCCATTGACAAGATTGAGCTGCATAAGAAAATAGGTGAGATGATTTATTCTAAATTAACAGGGAAAGCCATAGTAGCCCACCAATTACAGAACTCTTTAAACAATATGTCAACTCAATTTCATTTGGATAAGGCCTCCTCACAGGCCAAAGATACAAGAATCAAGTCCTTAGAGGACTTAGTGATAGAATTGGGACATGATCCCAAGGATGTAAAAGCAACAGAGCAGTTAATTAAAAAGAAAGATGATGATATTGCTGCACTGAAGAAGTAGTTCAAAATTCCCCAATTGCATCACCCCCATGCAATGGAATTCCTAGAAGCATAACAAGGACATGAAGAGCTTATGGACCTAGTCCTAAAGCTAAATTATCAACTCAAGGAGACAAAGAAAGACTTGGACACTTTAATTCAATCGAAGCAAAATTACCTGGCCACAAATTCCAGAACTATCATCCCCATAGTATCAATAGCAGTTCCTCCCACATTGGTAGCATCATTGGCACCTACAACTCCACCTGCCATAGCACTTCCAATTACAACTGAGTCCACTATACTAGTAGGTACATCAACTAAGAAAACAACAAAATTGGTAAAATTTATGGAGGAGATGTCCATCCAAGCTACAGTGCTCTAAATATTAAAGGAGAAAGTAGCATGTTTAGAAACTAATTGCAAACTTGCCCAAATTCACCAAAGAGAAGAAACACAGAAAGCCCAAAGAATGGGTGAGAAAATCAAAGTCTTAGAGAAAGATTTGACACTGCAAAAGCCACTAGGACAGACTAAAGAGATGCTCTAGGCCAATATCATTGACTCTGTCAATGATATTTGGCCATCAATCCAAGTTATATTTGAGCAAACAGAATTAGTGAAGATAGCCATTGAAGCTATCCAGAAAGTAAGGGAAGAATTAGGAGATAAACTCGAAGATGAAAATTGACTCATCCACCTCCTAAATAGTAAGAACAGGTATGAGCTCCATGAGCTTGGCGTAGAGTATACGACTAAAACCATCCTAGAGATTAAAAATGTTGTTTCCAAAAGAAACCTCATGCTCAACTTAGAAGAAAAGTGCCCTAACATGCAAGTAGCCATTGGTAGGTTTAAGGCTAAATTTAAAATTTTGAGGGACAAAGGCCCTCCCAATCCTATGGTCATCAATTAAAATCTCATGACCAAATTGGACTATAGTGATAATTTCAAGAGGTTAGCCAAGGAACAAGCCACCTCTTTAGTCATTAAGGCCCTGCCAATAGGCAAAGTATTATATGATACTTTGGAGAACCTATTTTTTCTAGAACATGAGGTGAAACATTCGTTTTTCACCAAACCCAATTTTGCAAAATACACAGAGGTAGACAAAATTTATAGAAGAATGTTGAAAATGAGATTGCCTGAGACAGAATGGTGGGAGAAAATGACAGATTTGCTATGAAAAAGTTTTACATCAGAAAGTTACCACAGTAAATATGAAGGTAGCCAAGTGAGATGGGCAAAAGACAGATCAACAGAGTCAAAGGGTAACAGAGTCAAAGAGTATCAGTAAAAGATCAAAGTAAAGAAGATTCCAGCGTAGAAATACCACAACCATCAGCCAACTTAAAGGGCTCCAACTCAACAAAAATAGCCAGCAACACCATAATAAAAGGGACAACATGAAGCAGTTTAACATCTGTCTCTATTTTCATGCAAGAAGATACTCTTATTCCCTAGATTAAGTCTCAAGTTGTTTTGAGATATTTTGTAAATATTTCTGTATAAATACTTCACATTTCGAAGTATGTGGGGTGGATTCAAAGACATTTCTATAGACTCTTTCTCTCAAATCAAATTTCTATTGTATCAATGACTGGATTGGCTTGCTGGATCAAGGAATAAAGATAATATATTTTACAGGATTCTTGAGTAAAGTGAAATACAAATAAGTATTCTTCTATGTTCAATGTTGTTTCTCCTTATGTTTTTTCCATAACATTTTATGTAAATTTCTAAAATCTAAATGTATAACAAGGAATGATATTTCAGAAAGTTCTTGAATTCACTATGTCTTGGCTATTTTACATTCTCAATGTTTTCTCCTAAACTATATTAGCTAGGGAATTCTTCGTTGCTCCTAAGCTTCCATAGTTTTTTCTCTGGTCTATAGCAAAGGATTCTTCATTCCCCTTTGTTCATGATCACCCTCTATTCTTCATTCTCATCCTGGTCCGAGGATTCTTAAGTGCCCTTTCACCCTGGTCAGAATCAATTCACCCATTAGACCTAAAGATTTGCATTTTTCTTTGCTAGCCTACCCTGTGAACATTCCCTTTAATGATCTAGTCCAGTTACACTATCCATTTATTGAATCCATAGCCCAATGGCTTGAAGACCTAGTTCTATCCATTTGCTCTAATAATTCCGCCACCCAACCTTCAATTCAGAACAAAACCCATGAACACTAATAACTAGCCTAAAATCCCATAAAAACAAAGTTAGGTTGGTTAGAGCCTAAGCCTAAAAGTTTGGTTTGTGGTTACCTCAGATGCTTCCTTCTTTTGATGACTTCTAGGGAAAAGTTTTGAGTGATAACATAGTAGTGACCATACTGGGGATTCAAACCCTTAGTCGTAACAAACCTTTGATAAAATTTCAAATATTTATTTCAAGCCTCTTGAAGGGTTGATTAGAAGTTATTTACAAAATTTGTCAAAAAGAAAGTAATTAGAAAAGTTCAAAACTTTGGCTTCAAGGAGAACTGACTATACTAGGGCTAATCCAGATCCAAACCCTGCCCCAGTAGTGGATAATCCCAACCTGATTTTGAGAAGATCCAAAAGACAAGAAAGTTCTGTAAGTCCAACACCTTCAATCAAAGCAGATTCATGCTCTTATGAGCAGTTGTTTTTAGAAGACCTTCCCTTTAATGATTCATTTGACATTTCCCTATTTAGAACCAGGTCTGAAAGTGCACTTGATGACATAGTTCTAGATCCAGAGTTTATTGAAGACCTCGAAGTCCAAATGGAAAACAAATCAATTGATGAGTATATTCTAAATTCCCCTCAGTCATCCCTTACTACTACCAAGATATCTGAGCTTTCTGAACTAGTGTCAACTAGCCTTAGTTCACCATTATTCCCTTCCACCTTTGAAGTTCATTACTCACCTCCATTTATACCTTCACATCCCTACCAACCTACCATTACCCATCAATCACCTATTACTCCCAATTCTCCATCAACTACTGTATCATCTCCTGGTACCCCAACCCCACTTCTTAGCCCTACCCAACTTAGAGCCATGGCTAATATATATGCTCATCTTGTGTTACCTGCCCCACTTGGTGCCATACCATAATATTACCAAAACAAAATTGTCCAATTTGATGACACAGGACATTATACAACACAACATCATGTAAACAAAATGACATATTACTTTGAATTGCATGAAATTGATATTGGAGATGTTCAAATGATACTTTTTTCTCAGACTCTAGCTGGTGATTTAAGGAAATGGGTTAGATCATTACCTGCTAATAGCATAGATAGTTTAGATATATTTTTATCAGCAATTTTTAAATAGATGGGAAAAGAAAAAGAACCCTCTGCAGATCCTTTTAGAATACGAAAACATCAGAAGAGGACCAAATAAAATAGGCCAAGATTACTGTAGCATATTTAACAATATATACAATGCAATACCAGTCAATCTTAGACCCCCACCTAACTTAGCATTGATAAATTTCATGATGGGTTTGATACTAATATGGCCTTCCAAATGAGAGAGAGAACCCCTCTAAATTTATAAGACATGCAGAGTGTAGCAGTTAGTGTAGAAGCCAACTTGCTAGCAAAAAAAGCTAGGGTTAGGAATGAAAGGAGGGGATTTGCAAAAGATGAAGCCTCACCCCCCAACCTTAAAATAGATGTTCTAACCAAGGGTATGGAAAAACTGATGGATAGGATAGAGAACACTGAGAGGAAGCCTCAATGGGATAATGAATAGGCACCTCCAATGAGAAATCCAAAATTTAGAAAGAATTGAAATCAAAATACTGGAAAAAAAGGACCTGATCAGAATATTAGGCCTCCCTTTTAGGAAAACTATGCTAAAACATCCCATTCAGATGATGCTAAACAAGACACACACACATTAACTTGATGGGATTAGATGATGAGGAAACTGTTTTCTTGACCTAAGATGAGAAGGAACTGCATATGCTACAACAATTGTAGACCCAATCTCGAGAATCATTTGATTGTAAACAAGGGTATGATTATGGTATTTTTGAAGTACACAAACAATAGAATTTAAGGAGTAAAAAGAATTTAGACAATCCTAACCAAACCAAGAAAACAATGCCAAATCAAACCAAGAAAATAAAAACAGCTCCCATTACTAAAACTCTTCAAATTCTCCATACACCAAATCAAAACCCTCCCAGTCCCACCATTGTAGATATAACCCATGACGAAGCCCCTATTGATCAACCATCCACTTCAATCCCCTCAAAGGAGATAGTGGAGAAATCTCCAAACACCATATTAGAAAATCCACAAAAAATGACCTAAAATGTAGAAAAAGAAAAGCAGCCTACTCCAATTCCTGCTACAAAAATTCCAAGAACTCAAATAGAAAAAGCCGCTTTGCCTTTCAATTTGGGAGTAGAGGGAGCTAAACTGAAAATTTCAATTCCCTTAATAGAGTTGATTAAAAGTGAAACCTATAAGTCTCTAATAAACAAAACTTTAAACTTTGTTGAGAATGAAGACTTTGTCAACTTGTTTGATGATCAACCTAAGCTTATATTTGGTCTTGATGTTAATGACAAACCATTAGAAGGAGGGATACCACCCTTTTATATTATCCTTAGCATTCATGATAAAATCTTACACAATGCAATGTTAGATTCAAGGGCTTAACACAATTTAATGCCTAAATCGGTTATGGAAAAATTAAACTTCAACATTACTAGACTTTACAAGGACTTATTTTCGTTTGACTCAAGTCAAGTAAAATGTCTAGGGTCAATCAAAGACCCATGTCTTTCCTTAGTACAATATCCTGCTAAGACCATTCTCATGGATATAGTAGTCACTGACATCCCACCTAAATATAGCATGCTATTGTCTAGATCATGGGGGCCTAAACTCCAAGGTTCTTTACAACTTGACATGTCATATTTCACAATCTCAGTCTTCAGAAAAACTAAAAAGCTGTACAGGCAGACCCTAATGAAATATGTGGTGAGTAGCCGGGATAGACTTCAAAACTTTCCTATCTACTCCCTGCATTCTGACATTGATTCTTTTATTTGTATAATGCTGAAAAAACATAAAAAACTACTTCAAACAGCATTGTTTCAGAACCAAAAGAAATTGTAGTTAAAGCTAAAAATGAAACTATCCAAACTCAAGAGCTTTCCAATGAAAAGAAGGAACAAAACACCTCAAACAACAAAAATTTTCTTCCCCCTCACAGTGAAAATTATGAACATGAGATATTATGGCACCTTGAATTTGATGGATCAGTGAATAAGTTAGGAGCAGGAGTAGGAGTGTGGATATATAAATTGGAGAATGATCACTCAGAGGGCCATGCTTACAGACTGAATTTCAAATGCACTAACAACATGGTTGAGTATGAAGCACTTCTTTTAGGTCTTAAATTAGTTAGGAAGCTATGAGCTATAAGAGATTTTGTCATTGGAGACTCTGAATTAGTGATAAAACATATTAAAGTTGTATATATGACCAAACACCCTAGATTAAGTTGTACAGAGGAACCATTATAGAAATACTAAACACTTTCCTAGAAACCAAGGTTGTTGTAATTCCTAGGAAGCATAATATGAAGGCTCATAGTTTGGCAATGTTTGCCAGCTCTTGTAAATTACCATTTCAACCTAACCATTATTACTCTGCTAAGGTCAGGCACAGACCTGCTATCCCAGATAACTTGGAAAACTGGCAAGTATTTGCTAATGACCAACAGATAAACAATTTTTTAACCTTAGAGGAAGAATTTGTAAATAGTAATATAGATACTGAGATAACATTAGATCCTGATTTTAAAGATGAAATAGAAATTAATGAAATAGAAGATGAAAACATAGATAAATTCTACCCCGCTAAATTTACAAAATTAGATGTAGAAAACCTAAAGCAAGTTGAAATTGATGAGATAACTAATGAAGACTCTGAAATAATTAATCTCAAAGACAATTTTTTTCCAAAAGGATTAACCACTTTGGAAGACTTGCTTGATTCAAATGATGTCCCTAGAAAACCAAAGATGGAACCCTTAAAATCTGATATAGAGGAGTGTAATATAGGCACTAAGGAAAACCCAAAATTGATCAAACTTCAAAAGTCCTTTTCTCGTATCGAAAAAGTGAAATACCTTGAATTATTAAAGGAATTCCAAGATGTCTTTACTTGGAGTTATGAGGACCTCAATTCCTATGACACCAGTAGCATACAACACACTATCCCCATGAAAGAAAACTAGAAACCTTTCAGGTAGAAGCTTAGGAGGATCAATCCCATCCCATTTCCTTCTACTGAAAAGGAAATCCGAAGGATGTATGAGGCCAAGATAATAGCACCAATTAGATTCTCTCATTGGTTTCAAATTTGGTGCCAACAAGGAAGAAAACTGGTGAGATCAAATTTTGTGTTGATCTCAGGAATATTAACAAATTTTCACTCGAAGACAATTAGGCTCTCCCTAAAATGGATCATATCTTACAAAGGGAAGTACGGTCAACCAAAATCTCATTATTGGATGGGTTTTCTGGTTACAATCAGATTTTAGTTCACCTAAATGACCAAGCTAAAACTACGTTTACTACTCCTTAGGGCACATTCATGTATGTGAAGATGCCTTTTGGATTAAAGAATGTAGGGGCCACTTTCCAAAGAGCCATGGACATAGCTTTTGCTAAGGAAATTGATGACTTCCTAGTAATATATTTAGATGACAATCATTGTATTCTCAAAATCTGATAAACAACACTTAGATCATCTAAGGCAAGTTTTCATCAAATGTAGGAAGTATGGAATTTCTTTGAATCCCAAATATTATTTATTTGGGTTAGAAAAGGGAAAGTTATTAGGCCATATAATCTCTAAATATGGTATCCGAATTGATCCTATAAGAATTGAAGCCATCTTATAGATACAACATCCTAGGAGCATTAGGGAATTACAAGCCTTTTAGGGAAAATTAACTTTCTTAGGAGATTTATTTCTAAATTACCAGAATTAATTAGATCATTAAACAATATGTTGAAAAAATATTCGACCATAAAATGGAGCATTGAGGCTAAGAAATGCTTTCAATATATTAATCTAGCCCTAACAGAATCACCATTTTTTATCAGTCCAAAGTTTGATAGAGATATCATTATATTTTCTTTTGCTTCATAACAAACAATTGTTGTAGTTCTACTGCAAAAGAATGATCAGGGTTATGAACAACCTATTTCCTTTTTTAGCAAAGCCTGAGAGATGCCCTCTTAAAATACAATATAATGGAAAAGCAAGCCTTTGCTTTGGTCAAAAAAATCAAAGATTTTAGAGTTTACATTTTATATTTTCATATAATAGCCTATGTCCCCAATTTAGTAGTGAATGATATCCTAACTCAGGATGGTCCAGATGGAAAGAGAGGGAAATTGATTGCTCCTATATTAGAATATGACCTAGAAATCAAACCAACAAAGTTAATCAAAGGCCAAGGTTTAGCCAAGCTCATGGCTTAATCGAACTGTCAGGCCTTAGATATAAATTTTATTGTAGAAATGGATAATGGAGAGGAGAAGGTGACTCCACCAATCAGCGACACCTTTATTGAATCACCATGGTATGTTGACATCATATATGTTTTATAAAATATACAAGCTCCTCCTGAATTATCCACGACCAAAAGAAGATTTTTAAAAATGAAATCCTTAAAATTTTGCATAATTGACAATGCTTTGTTTTGGAGGAATCACGAAGGTATCCTTACTAACTTTTTATTGAAAGAAGAATCTCACAAAGTGTTACAAAAGTTTCATGCAAGTGACTTTAGAGGACATCTTTATAGGAAAACCATTGCTGATAAGATTCTTATAGTTGGTTTCTATTGGCCTACATTGTTTTCTGATGTAAAGAAATTTGTAACCACATGTCATAAATGTCAAATTTTTTAAGGAAATAAAAATCTTTTACCCCTGACCCTAAAACTAATCTCTGCTGAAGTACCTTTTCAACAATGGGGTCCTGACTTCATTGGTGAAATCCATCGACCTTCCTCTGCCCAACACAAATGGATCGTCACTGCTACATATTATTTTACCAAATGGATTGAAGCCATACCATCAAGGCAAGCCACTAACATTGTTATAATAACCTTCCTTGAGGCCAACATCCTATCAAGATTTGGGTGCCTAAACAAAATCATCACTGGTAATGCAGCAACTTTCAAATCTAGAAGAATGACTGATTTCTGTAACAAGTATCATATAACCTTGGGCCACTCCACAACTTATTACCCTCAAGGAAATGGACTAGCAGAGTCCTTAAACAAAAGTTTGGTAAATATCATACAAAAATTGTTATAGGATAACAAGAAAACATGGAACAAAAAGCTAGTAAATGCTTTATGGGCAGACATGCTAACCACAAAGAAATCCATTGGTACTAGTCCTTATCAATTAGTTTATGGAATGGAAGTTGTTTTCCCATCTTCCTTGGGAACACCAGTGATGAAGTTGCTCCAAGAGTTGCAGGTTGAACCAAATGACATCCAAACAAGAATCAAGCAAACAATTCACTTAGAGCAAACCAGGGAAGAAGTGTACATCAGATCTCAAGTTGTGCAGGAAAGGGTAAAGAAGAATTTTGATAAAAGGACTAAGGTAGAAGATTTTCAACTAGGGGACAAAGTTCTAAATTGGGATTCGAGGAGAGAGGATAAAGGTAAACATCTGAAATTTGATTTCCTATGGAAAGGCCCATATATCATTTATGCTTTCATAGCTAATAAGGCTTTCTTCCTCAGAGAAATGGATGGCACGGAAGCAGAAGGACGACCAGTTAATGGTCGAATGCTCAAACACTATATGAACATAGTTACTGATTTGATTGACCAATTTTACATACTTTACATTCAAAGGTCTAGAGTTGATTGGATGGTGACTTTTGAGGTTGAAGCCGAAACAAAAGGCCCTAGCTTCAAAAGTTTTACCGTCATAAATAGCAGTAATGCAGAAACATGAAAAGGAAAAGTTGTAGGGTAACATCACAACAATTCAAAAGGCCATTGGTCTACAAAGTTCTTGACATTTCACCAGGAAATGCCATCCCCAAGTGGAGCCACTGTTAGGTTCCTATACCAATAGGAGTAATAATTTTTGAATGACTGAGATTAAATCTATAATATGTACATACCTTTGCTTTCTACAAATGTTTTCCATATTCAAAAACTTAAAAAATGTAAAGAGGGTATGTCATAAAAGAAAAATCAAAGGACAAAAGCAATAAAAAGGTAAAAAAAGATGAAAAATATGATCCCCAAGAAGGGAAAAAAGACCATGAAAGTGAGCAAGCCAGAATGCCACTCCTACTTTAGTTTTATGCAGAATAAATTGATTGTGTGCAACTTGTAATCCTTGTCACAATCCATGATAGTCAAAATGTTTAAACTTGGCCATTTCATGTTTTCAATTTCATGTCTATAGATAGAGAATACAAATCTGGCCAAACAATGTAACCTTGGTAGATAATTAGATAGGTAAAGTAAATAAAAGGAGCTAAACTGTTTAATCTGAGCCCTTGGATGTAATAAGGATAGATTTAGTTAGTTTACTATTGTAAAAAGAAAGAAAAATGTTTGATAATAGTTTGCTAGTTCAAATGCACCCTAATAAAGAGAAGTGAAAATGGTAGGATGAGTAGATGGGTAAGTAGAAGAAAGTTTGCATAAGTATGGTGAGTGATTAGACAAAACCATGTTTATCATCTTTTCCATCATAAAAGTTCTATAGAAAAATAGACAATAAAGCATGAAATTGGATGTCAAAGTCAATTAGCTAACTTCCATCATTCATTTCACCTTTTACTTAACTAATTTCCCACAATAAAGTTCAAAGTACCAAAACCTTTAATTCAAAGAGGCTCAGAGCATTTCTCCGACTTTTCGAGGGATTGGACCCTCAGCTCAACGACTTATAGGCAATAAGTACTAAAACCCCTCATAAAAAATTCATTCCCCCCTTCAGTTCATTCAATTTCCCTAATAATACTCCTTTCCTAAGGTTAAAATACTTTTACCTAGGAAAAGTATTTACTCCCCACATAAATCATTTTCATATCAAAAACCGACAAAAACACCTTATCCTAAGTATTTATGTTAATTTTGGAAAAGCATTAAAATGTGAACAAAAACATTTGCTTAGGGCATGGTGCCCCTTTCTGCTCATTTTATTAATTACTTATTTTATTTATTAAATCCTGTAAATAAAAAACCCTTTCTCTCGGTATATATTTAACTCCCGCATATTAATTAGCCCTATACCCTAGATTAAAATATAAACTATAATTTCACCCAAACCCTGAAAACCCTCTAACTAATTGATTTGTGATAAATTTAGATAATCCCCTTTTTAAACTTGTTGCTAATGATCCCTATGCCTTAACCCAGCTTTAATCCTTCATTAACTCAAAAAATGTTGCACTTAAGCGTCCCCCAAGTCCCCCACTACCCTCGGTGCAACTTCCCTGCCTGATCACCATACCATCGTTTCCCTCCACTTCTAATGGCCCTTATCCATTTCAGGTGGTCCCGACGTTTGAACAATACCTGCCCAAGAAAGTTGTTTTCTGTCAGGCCCCTGATGCTACGTATCATTCAACGTATGGAATTGGGTGGCCTCCCCCCAATACCACCGAGCGCCCAAAAGTGGTGTGATGGAAACCATTTACTGACCTCCCACTACATGACAAAATGACTATTGTTCACCATACCCGCCAAAATTGACTTTCGTGCATAAAGCCAAAAAGCCCCAAATCATTTGTTTTTATCGTTTTTTCAATTGTAAACCTCCATGCATGCACTTGAGAACATCGAAGTTGTCAACCTATGTCCAATTGCACCCTAAAGATGCCACAGAGAACCCAGTTCACTTTCCAGGCTACACAGAGCCTTTTTGACCATTCACAGTTGCTAGTTGCCCTGTTTAGAGCTATTTTTCCTTAGATTCCAGGTATTTAAGCCACAATTCACTGGAAAACCTGTCAATTTCAGAGCCAGTTACTAACTTTTATTAGTTAAAGTAAAAAATTAATTAAGGAAATTGTAACAACTCAAAGCTACTCTGTATTGAACCACCATTTCCCTAAAAAACTGAAAATCACCTCCCCCATTCTCAAATCCACAAGAACTAAGAATGGCCACCCTAATCACCATGGATGTTAGACCTGTTTCCACTCCTCATCTGGACCTAGACCACCTCCCCCTGGCTGATAAGGGTTTCCAAATAAAGGACACCTATGTCCATCAATCCCCTCTCAAACTATACTACCGATACATAGACCAATACATGATTCATGCTGATAAAATTTGTTTTTGGGAGTCCAATTTGGCCATGTACTGATTCCCTGAAGTTCACATTTTCCTAGAAATTTTCATTACTGCCATGCAAATTATATCCCCGGTCAAAGAGCAGTGATGTCGCCTAACCAGACCATACTTTTCACCATCATTGTTGAATTTATGAATGAGATGCTACAAATCCAGCCTGGCCAAAGCTTGACTCCCCTCTCCATTGTAGATTTGTTGGACCTATTTCCCAAGCTCAGCCCTACAATACTGGCGCAAATAATCCAAACCTTCATCCTAGAAGAGAAGTATACCCCCAAATATCCTCCTCCTTATGTGTATACCATATTTTCCCCATTTGGACAGGACATTGTAACAATGATATCCACTGTCCTAGGTTATACCACCAGTGAGTATATAGATGGAATCATCCTAGCTCTCATGTCCATGTTCACTCCAAGACAGCCTCCTACTGTCATTTATGATTATGCCAAGTTTATAGCCTATAGAATGCATGACCAATTCCTTAGGATGAGTAATGAGAAAGTCTTCAAGTATTCCTCCATTTTATATCACCTTTTCCTATATTACCAAGCAGATAAGTTCCCCTTTACTCTCTAGAAGCTTGACACAAGAGGTCACCCTAAATCAGTAATTTTTTGGACTCCATTGATCCATAAATATCACTTCCCATATTCATATGCAGACTTCATAGACTTATTTGTACATCCCATTGTGATAGTGTTGATAGGAAGCCGTCCTCCAAGAATCGGTTCAGATATAAAAAGGATCCTGCAACTCTCAAAACAACCCAAAGTAGGTGATTGGTACTTGTACCAAAAATACACTGAGATCAGGATTTATGGTTGTGAGCTAGCCCTATACAAACTACCTAAATTTCTCCCAATGAGGTTATTTTCTGTGGAGTAATACAGGCAGATAATAAATCCAGATGAGGTAAACTTTGTTAAATCCAAAAATAAAGCCTAGCTCAAGATCAAAGACCAATTAGGTCCCTTTATTTTTAATAGCGGAGAAGTTGGAAAGGAGGCAGATGTAATCCTTCAAAGGTTGAAACTAAAACAAAGCTTCATATGGAGATATGATTCCTTGGATTTCATCTGTAAAAGAAGGCAGAAAAAAAGATGGCTCCTTATATCCATCACCGCATCCCTGAGATAGAAAAGTATGCCAACCAATCGTAATGGGTGGAAAACACTTTAGAGGATAGGGATAGTACTGAAATTGTTGTGGAAAACACATTAATTGACCTAGAGAAATAGCTTGATGAAGTTTGTTTCCTGTAGGTGCCAGAAGAATCACAGGTACCAGGAGAATCACAGGTACCATAAGAATCAGAAGTACCAGACCTGTTAGAGGTGCTAGATTAAACAGACATACCAGAGAAATCAGATAAACCAGAAACCAGTATGTGTACCCCTCCAGTTCTACGAACTCCTCTAAATGAGGAGAAAAGCATAAAGAGAAACAGGGAAGGGGCCACTACTTCAGAAAGAGAAACATCACAAGCCTATGCAGGGACAAGCCAGGCTAAGAGGCAAGGAGTAAGTCTTGTCTTTGAATAGGAATATACAGAGGATACAACTGAGGTTACAAGCACAAAAAGAGATGGGAGTAGCCTTGCCATTGCATTTGGAGGCACTCTAGAACCTTCCACATCACACACTCAGATGTTGGAAAGGCAGAAAAGTGTTGAGGTATCCTCTTTCAGAATGCAAATAGATAAATACCAAGATATCAAGGAGAGATACAAACAAATAAAGGCTAGAAATGAGAGGCTGAAAGCCCAAACCTATGCACAGTGTCTAAAGATGACCGCTACCAATCAAACAAAGCGTATGTCAGCCTTTAATGTTAAAGAGGGGAAAATGCAGATGACTTTCATCAAGCCAACCACTCAACAACCAAGAACAACATTAGAATTTAAGATATTAGATTTTGAAGTACTGGAAAGGGATATTCATCCCATTGACCATATTGAGCTGCATATAAAAATAGGTGATATGATTTATTCTACATTAACAGGGAAAACAATAGCATCCCACCAATTGTAGAACTCTTTAAACAATATGTTAACTTAGATTCAGTTGGAGAAGGCCTCTTCACAGACCAAAGATACAATAATCAAGTCCTTAGAGGACTTAGTGATAGAATTGGGACATGATCCCAAGGATGTGAAAGAAATAGAGCAGCTAATTCAAAAGAAAAATGATGACATCGCTGCACTAAAGAAGCAGCTCTAAATTCCCCAGCTGCATCATCCTCAAACAATCGAAGTCCTAAAAGCACAAGAAGGACATGAAGAGCTTATGGACCTAGTCCTAAAGTTAAACGATCAACTCACGGAGATAGAGAAGGAGTTAGATACTTTAATTCAATTGAAGCAAAGTGACCTGGCCACAACTTCCAGAACTGTCATCCCATAGTATAAACATTAGTTCCTTCCACATTGGCAACATCATTGACACATACAGCTCCACCTGCCACAACACTGCCAATTACAACTGAGTGCACTATAGTAGCAGGTACATCAATTGAGAAAACAATAGAACTGGTAGAATCTATGGAGGAGATGTCCATCCAAGCTACAGAGCTCAAAAGATTGAAAGAGAAAGTGGCAAGTTTGGAAACTGATCACAAACTTGCCCAAATTCAGCAAAGAGAAGAAACATAGAAAGTCGAAAGAATGGGTGAGAAAATCAAAGTCCTAGAGAAATATTTGACACTGCAGAATCCACTAGGATAGACTAAAGAGATGCTCTGGGCCAATATCATTGACTCTGTCAGTGATATTTGGCCATCAATCCAAGTTATATTTGAGCAAACAGAATTAGTGAATATAGCCATTGAAGCTATCCAGAAAGTAAGGGATGAAATAGGATATAAACCCGAGGATGAAAATCGACTCATCCACCGCTTGAACAGTAAGAATAGATATGAGCTCCATGAGCTTGGCATAGAGGATAGGACTGAAGCCATCCTAGAGATTAAAATGGTTCTTTCCAAAAGAAACCTCATGCTCAACTTAGAAGAAAAGTGCCATAACATGGAGGTAGCCATTGACAGGGTTATGACTAAATTTAAAATTTTGAGGGAAAAAGGCCTTCCCAGTCCTATGGTCATCAATGACAAACTC
Source organism: Pinus tabuliformis (assembly GCA_031772625.1). Lineage (NCBI taxonomy): Eukaryota > Viridiplantae > Streptophyta > Pinopsida > Pinales > Pinaceae > Pinus > Pinus tabuliformis. The sequence goes on along the minus strand of CM062812.1, from coordinate 776,084,662 downwards.
ATGACCCAATTGGACTATAGTGATAGACTCAGGAGGTTGGCCAAGGAACAAGCCATCTCTTCAGGCATTAAAGCCCTGCCAACAGGCAAAGTATTATATGATTCTTTGGAGAACCTGTTTTTCCTAGAACATCACCAAACCCAATTTTTCAAAGTACATAGAGGCAGACGAAATTTACAGAAGAATGTTGAAAATGAGATTGCCTGAGATAGAATGTTGGGAGAAAATGACAGATTTGCTATGAAAATGTTTTACATCATAAAGTTACCACAGTAAGTCTGAAGGCAGCCAGGTGAGATAGGTAAAATATAGATTAGCAGGGTTAAAGGGTAATAGAGTGAAAGAGTATCAGTAAAAGATCAAAGTAAAGAAGATTCTAGCGTAGAAGTACCACAACCATTAGCCAACTTAAAGGGCTCCAACTAAAAAAAAATAGAAAGCAACAAAATAATAAAAGGCACAGCATGAAGCAGTTTAACATCTGTCTATATTTTCATGCAAGAAGATACTCTTATTCCCTAGATTAAGTATCAAGTTGTTTTGAGATATTTTGTAAATATTTTTGTATAAATAATTCACGTTTCAAAGTATGTGGGGTGGATTCCAAGAAATATCTATAGACTTTTTCTCTCAAATCAAGTTATATTTCATTAATGACTGGATTGGCTTGCTAGATCAAGGAATAAAGATCAGATATTTTATAGGAGTCTTGTGTAAAGTGAAATACAAATATGTATTCTTCTATGTTCAATGTTGTTTTTCCTTATGTTTTTTCCATAATATTTTATGTAAATTTCTAAAATCTAAATGTATAACAAGGAATTATATTTCAGAAATTGCTTGAATGAACTCTGTCTTGACTATTTTACATTCTGAATGTTTTCTCCTAAACTATCTTAGCTACAGAATTCTTCACTACTCCTTAGCTTCTGTAGTTTTTTCTTTGGTCTATAGCAAAGGATTCTTAATTCCCCATTGTTCATGATCACCCTCTGTTCTTCATTCTGATCCCAGTCCAAGGATTCCTAAGAGCGCTTTCACCCTGGTCAGAATCACTTCACCCATTAGAAATAAAGATTTGCATGTTGCTTTGCTAGCCTGCCCTGTGAATATTTCCTTTAATGATCTGGTCCAGTTATGCTATCCATTTATTGACTCCATATCCCAATGGCTTGAAGACCTAGCTCTATCCATCTGCTATAATATTTCCACCACCCAACCTTCAATTCCGAACAAAACCCATGAACACTAAGAACTAGCCTAAAATCGCATAAAAACAAAGCTAAATCATAAAGAGAGAGCTCTCTCTGGACATAGGTTGGCTAGAGCCTAAGCCTAAAAGATTGGTTTGTGGTTTCCCCGGATGCTTCCTTCTTTTGTTAACTTCTAAGGAAAACTTCTGAGTAATAACAGGGGTAATGATAACAACCATTACAACACATTCTCAACAATAATAACCGAAATAGTTCAACTATCTTAGTACATGTGGAAGAAAACATGAAACAAAAATGTCCATAGAATAGCCTTACAAACATTCATATTCTATGCATGATGAACGTGTTGGCCTTAAAAGGCTGATGTTATTAAGAAAAAGTTCCGAGACATAGGTTTACAATGTACATCACTAGCTACAATAGTGGGACATTGGGCCCACTCCTTTCTCCTTAAAGAAATAGTCGATCTCTCTAATGCCTTGCGGGAGGAGCCAAGGTGAAAAGCCCTTTTGTCATACAATGAGGGGGTATATATAAACAAGGGGTGATGCTTCCTCTTTGTGACTCTTTGACTACCCTCATGAATGTTCAACTTCCTATGACTTTTCAGCTTACATGATTCTCCATATTCATGTGTTTCCCATGGATGTCCACTTTAAAATACATTTAAATATAATATACATGGTCCACAATGATGATGTGTCAAATGATAGCTCATGAAAATACATGAAATGGAACTATTGATGTAAATTGCTTGGATGTTATGGTGATGTTAGGCCACTGTTGCTGCTTTGAGTGATGTCTTCTTAAGCATACTCTTTTCTTTCGCTGACCCCAACTTAAATAGGAATGAAAAAATTACATATATAACCATAAATATAGAGATGTAGTAGAAATAACACATCATTTCATTAATATCAAATACTGAAATAAGCTTACAAATAGAATGGAAATAAACTAGATCTAGTGATGGCAGCTTATCTTTCAAAAGAGATGTGGCAGCTAGATGCCTCTGAACTATGTTACAATGAGGCTTGAAGGCCTATTTGTTATTGAGAAACAATAGAAAACCCTAAGCATACCAAAATCTAACCCTAGGAGATGAAGCACCAAAACTATGGGCCTCGTTTGCGTAAATTGGTACATTAACTTCCCGAGGTTGTAACTTTGGCATACAATCTCTGTTTGACACGCACAACACCTCGTTAGAAATATCTATCCGAGGAATAAAAAGTTAGATTGGAAGACATGGGTCTTCCCAAAAATCATCGTTTGGGCCTCAAAATAGCTCTGAAAGTTCAGGACTTGAAAAAGTGCCAAAAATAGTAAATTGTGCTATAATTAAGGAAACTGAAAAAGTGAAACAAACAGTGGTGGGGGTCCAAGTGGAATAGTTAGGTGGCCACCAACATACACCTAGATCATTCCTCCCCTCTTAGGAAACAATGGGCCCCATTGCATTGAGTGCCTCCATGAGATGGGGAAACTTCTGGTGAACTTGGTCCCTAGTGAGCCACTAGTCTTGGTGTAGGAGTTGGCTAGGTTTAACAACCCGATATAGTTGGATCTTATGTTAGCGATTGTTATTCATCTATGTGTCCATAATATGATTAATTGTGGCATGTTCCATGAAGCCTTGGTTTAACTCTTTTGCTGTGAGTTGTTCTGCATTGTTTGATGTGTCCATTAATGGTGGGAAGTATGGTCGAAGGTGGTCCACATTGAACATTGTGTGTAGGCCAATGAATGGGGGAATGTTGAGCTCAAATGGATTGTCTCCCACAACCTTGGTAATGGTGTAAGAAATATATCAGAGTGGTCTAAGCTTTCGATGGGCTCCATTAAGGCATTCTTTCTGGAAATGCAACCAAACATTGTTGTCCAACTGAAACTTGTGTGCCACCTAATGTTGACCATGTCACTTCTTCTATTTGGAATTTGAATTCTCCAAGATGTCATGAAATTTCTTTTGTTGGATTCTCAATAAATTTGGTCACTTTATTAGCCTCAAACAATACATGTGCGATTTTGTCTATGTAGTCGCATGAGGCATGGCAACATCAATCAGACACAAGGGTTGAAATCCTAGACCCACTTGAAAGGGACTACAGCAAGTCGAGATATGGAGATATCTTTTATGACTGTGTTGCACATAAGGAATAATCTCACCATAGGTTCATGGATTCTTAGAGTTGTACATGCGTAGTATGTGAACTATCATCTAATTAACGACCTATGTCTAGACATCAGTATGGGGATAGAAGGTAGACGACTTGGTGAGCTTGGTGTCCAATAGTGTTTAGAGGCTTGACCAGAATGTGCTCAAGAACCTACTATACCGATCTTATATAATGGTCTACAGACCCCAAAATGTACCCACACTCATTCAGAGAAGAGTTTTGCAGTTTCCTCTATTGTGATACTCTTCTTGTAGGCCACCAATATAGCCATCTTAGAAAATCGGTCCACGACCACAAATGCACTGTCATTACCATGCTTGGTAGAAGGGAGGCTAGGCATATAGTCCATGGAGATGCATTCCCATGGATGGTTGGGAGTAGGTAGACAAGTGTACAAGCCTTGCTTCTTGATGGTTGGCTTGGCGATGCAATAGGTAGTGTAGAGTCTAATATATTTCCCAACATTGAGTTGGAGTTTTGGCCAATAAAAGTACTTTTGGATTACAACCACAGTTTTCTCCACACCAAACTTTCTTGCGACTCGACTATAGTGCACTTCCCAAATCATCTTAGCATGTTTGCTTGAAGGAACACAAAGGTGGCCCAGGTAGCATAATAATGTTTCTTGGAGGTGGAAATCAGGAACTTGCTTTACATCTACTCGCATCTAGTATGTGGAGGAAAAATCTAGATCATTTTTGTATAGTTGTGGCCATCCAAAGGTCTCGTGGCCACAAGAGTTGAGAACAATAGCCATTGTTGCAACTGGAGGATGGATGAGCCAGCCTACAACATGATTGGTGTCGTTTTTCTGTATTTAATGTTAAAGTGGAATTTTTGTCGATATGTAGACCAATTTTAATGACAATTGTTCTGCAAGTTCCCTTGCATCCATATAAACTGAAAAGGTCAGCAATCGGTGTGGATGACTATCACCTTCCCCATAATGTAATGCTTCCATTTTTGATAAGTCTACATCATGGAATACATCTCTTTATCATAGGTGGGGTACTTCCAAATTGTATCGGGAAGTGTCTCACTATGATAGGCCACTGGATGCATGTGATTGGTGAGGACTAAATTGATAGCATAGTTAGAGGTGTATGTCTGAATTTCAAATGGTTATTGCACGTTTGGAAGTGTGAGTACCAATGCAGAGCACAAGTGGTGCTTCAACTCAATGAATGCCTTCTGTTGGGACTCAAATGAGCAAAAAATTTCTTTCACCTTTCCCTTAGTAATATGACTCAAGGACCAAGGGATATGGAATAATCCCAACACGAACCTTTGATAAAAATTTGCAAGGCCCAAAAAGTTGCGAACCTCTGTTAGAGTGGTCTGAGCTAGCCAATCCTGAATGAATTAGATCTCAGTTCGACCTACATGCATGCCACCCTCATCTATGATGTGACCCAAATATTGGACCTGACTCATGCCAAAGGTCCATTCCTCCTAGTTGGCACACAATTTTTGCTGCCAAAGGGTTTGAAGGACCTGTTGAATGTGTTGCAAGTGTTCTTCCCAACTGTTGTTGAAGATGACGATGTCATCCATATTAAAAACCATGAATGATTCTGTAAAGGGCCACAAGATATCATCCATTAGCCTCATAAAATTAATAGTGGCATTTTTCAACCTGAAGGGAATAACCAACTATTCAAAAAGGAATTCCTTGGATTTGAAGGTGGTATTCCATACATCTGTGGGCTCTATTGGAACCTGGTGATAGCCAAACTTTAGATCGATCTTGCTGAAATACTTGCCCCCTTGAGTTGGTTGAGAAGGTCATTAATCCATGGCATTGGACACCTGTTCCTAACAGTGATTTTTTTTAGTGCCCGATAATCAATGTAGAGCCTCTAGTTCCCATCCTTCTTCTGTACAACTACAGTCCATCTCCCAGAAGATGAGGAACTTGGTCAATTGTTCCCTTTTTGTAGTAACTCCTAGATTTTCTGCTTGATCACTTCATTTTGAAGAATGGAGTGATGGTATATTGGCCCATTAGGTAGAGGTGCTCTAGGAGTCAGATCAATCGAATGCTTAACTGGAAAGTGAAAGTGTACCCCTATTGGTGACGAGAAGATGTCACTGTATTTCTTCCACAACCATATCCACCTTCTTCTACTGTTGACTAATGTGAAGATCCTGTCCTTGGCGAAGCCATCTGATGGTGTACGACTGTGGAGGTGTTGTACTTGTTAGGCTTATCTGCTTCACAACCTCTTCTTAAATGGGGTTCTTTTGGATCCCGTTGTTGACAGTAAACCATAGTGGTGAACCCTTCACCCACATCTATGAGTGGAAGAGGTGTTCCCCCTCCTATAGATCTTCAGGCTCAATCTTCTAGATATTGGTGGTGGCCACGGTGGCACTAGGATTGGGGTCAATGATATGCTTCCCTTTTTCATTCCCCTTGTCGGTATCTAACTAAAATTTAGAACATGCGTCTGATTCGAAAGCCTTTAGCTTGGTCACTAGTGATTCCTTGCCCCGCACTCACTTATCTTGTGGGTGGAACTCTTATGGATTTCATGCCATATTCTCGTCTCCTTATTTATCTTCATGGTGTTTTTCTTTGCTGGCGACTTTGGCAGGTTATCATGGGTTACTTTGCCTTAGCTTTTTCCTTTTCTCTACGGTTTAGGGGAACCTTTCCCTTGCTTCAAATTCGCAGATCCAAGGTGTCACTTTTACTTTTTAAACTTCTGCTTAATCTTTACAGTGTATCTGTATGTCGTTCCAAGTGAGTAGATTTACAACAACTACATCAAGTCCTAGATGTACCTATGTAGATAACCGTTGTAGCTGAGTACCAAATACTGCTTAGAATCCTTGATACCCAACTTGGTGTGAAGGGTATGAAAAACAATAGTAAACTCTGACATGTCTCTGTCCCTTCCCTACCCTAGCGTGCTCCACTTTATGTATTTATCATCACATATTTCGACATGGTAGTACTTATCCTTGATGGCTTCGCCAAACAAATTCCATGTTGGTGCAACTGAAAATAGTGAGGGTGTAGTTTCATTGTTCTACTCACAATAGGTTTACCACTAGTCCTTGATATGGGGGGTGACTTTGAGAAGTGGAAAAGTAATCTTTTCATCCGTAGGAAAATCATGAAGAAAAAAGTATCCTTCTGGCAGATTTAACCACTTACCTTCGATGTCCACATCTATCTCACCTTCAATTATGGGGATGTCAAAATTAACTTGTACCTTGAAAGGCGTGATGCTTGCAAAGTGGTTGCTGGAAGGAGATATGTGGCCTTTGGGTAGCCGATGAAGGATTTGGGAAAACTTGTCCATCATTGTGCTCCTCTTTTGCTCGAGGGCTTCTTTAAGAATGATTTTCAAAGTATCTCCTGCCCACTCATCTTTCTTCTTTTCTATCATGGCAGGTCGTCGACGTTTTTGAGGTTGGACATGCAAAGTTTCGACCAATTCGAGCCCCAACTCCTTATATCCTGACCTTGTTGTGGACATGCAAAGAAAAACAGAGAAAGAGAATACCACCCTAATACCACTGATCCAAACATAAACAAGAACACAAAAAAAAATAAATATATAACGATAAATATAGAGATGCAGTAGAAGTAACACCTCATTACATTAATATCAAATACTGAAATAAACATCCAAATAGAATGGAAAGAAACTAGCTCGGGCAATGGTAGCTTATCTTTGAGAAGAGATATAGCAGCTACATGGCTCTAAACTATTTTACAGTGAGGCTTAAAGGCCTATTTATTATTGAGAAACAATGGAAAACCATAAATGTCCAAAAACCTAACCCTATGAGATGAAGCGCCAAAAACTATGGGCCCCGTTTGGGTAAATTGGTACATCCTCCCGAGGTCATAAATTTGTCATACGATTTTCATTTGAAACAAAAAAAAAAACCTCGTTAAAAATATCTATTTGAGAAATACAACTTTCTAGTGCAGAACATTAGTAAAAAACCTATGTTTTCCTTGCTTTTCCCTAAAATTGTTGTTTAGGGCCTCAAAACGACTTCAGAAGTTCAAGACCCAAAAAACTGCCAGAAATAGTGAACTGTACCACAGTTGAGGAAACTAAAAGACTGAAAGAGATAGTGGTAGGGGTCCAACTAGATAAGTGGTTTGCCACCAAAATCCACCTGGATTGTCCACCTCCTCATGGCTTGGTGACAAGAATATTCAATGATCTCAAGTATTTGGCTCAGGTCACAAGTTGGTGTCCCTTTGCATGGCCTTGATGGATTAGCTTGCATGCTCAGCTACAACAATGTCCTTTGCATGTGTTCCACCTGCATGTCGTTCTTCATCATCCCACCAGGTTCGTTTATCTATAATTCACACATGATGAAAAGACATCAACCTGAAAACCTCCTAGCCTAAGATGGTGCATTCAACTTCAAAGACTAAGTTGAAATTGAGTTTTAGGTCAAAGAGGGAGGGTAATTGACTATGCATTGCATAGTCTCAGTAGTCAAGGCTGATTCTTGAGGTCTCGAACCATGCACTGTGTAGTCTAGGTTTTATTGAGGGACAATGAGTCTGGCTGAAGGAGGTGCCATTATGGAAGATTTTTGTGCAATTTTGGAGAGGATGTTTGACTGAATTCTGTGTAGTTCTGGGAGACAATGGATCAAGATGAGGGGAGAGCAATTGAAGGTAGCCTCTACACAACTCTAGAAGGGAAGTCTGAGTGAAAATATTGTGTAATTCTAGAAGGGATGGTTGGAACATTAACATAGGAATTGCGTAATGCAATAGTCCTGGGGGACAGTAACTGCACATTTTCAGATACAAGGGTCAAGGAGACAACTTGCTGACTGTAACTGTGTAATGCATATTCTAGGCAGGTTGGGTGAAGCTAATTTGAATGGTCTAGGAGCTTCTTCAAAAAGGCCAAGTGCTAGACCAGTGAGATTAAGATGTGAAGTGATGGAGCTTCAATGGTGTCCTAACACTTATAATACTTGACGACCCAAAAAATTTGATTACCCATGACACGTGAACAACACTTTCACTTTTGTGTCGCTGCTCCATGACCATCTATGACAAGTGTGACACCTAAGACAGACTTTATGATGACCATGACAAAACCTATTTGACAATGATCAAAAATTTATGAATGAGTATGACAGGTGTTTACATTGTTAGGAAATATCATAACCACAAATATGAGCCCTTGGGAGCACCATAATGAGCATATGCATAAAGCGCAACAACTAGAATGAAAAAAATATGAAATTTTCTTATCTTGTGAAAGGGAACGAAACACTTAGCAAACACGCATGGAATGACTTTTAGTGTTTGTGACCATACATCTAATTGAAGACATAATGAGATGAAAATGATAAGTTTTCCTTTATACTACAATAAGAGGTCAATTTCAACTTCATGAAAGATGTGCTTTGTTTTTCGTACCTACCCTCCAAAGGGTTGTGAGTCAGATTTAGTCTTCATACAGTCCTAATCTCTAATCTTCTAGCATGTCCCCCTTTTTAATCTCCTTATTCATCATCTTTCCATAGCATGGTGTAATTCTTGTATCTGCAATCCACTCATGACAAGACAACATCAGTTTGATAAACCCCTAGCCTAAGGTAGAGCAATTGGCTTCATGAATTGGGTTGAGAATAAGTGATAGGCCAGGGAAGAAGGCCTAATGACTGCACAATTGTGTGGTTCAAGAGGCCAAGGATCAAGCTTGATCACTGAGAATGTGCAGTGAACAACTAAGGCCATAACGAGGGAAATTTATGCATAGTCCTCACTTAGGAAAAAAATTGTGCAGTTCCCTCTAAGGAAAACATTTACGTGCTGCCCACTTAGGGACATAATTGCAGAATTAAATCAGGTAGTGTCTACTACAGGATGGGGCCCTGAGAGGATCAAATGCATAGTTCTAGGAGGCAAGAGGACTGGGCAACTAAGAGGCTTCAAAGATAGAACTACAAAGTTTATGGAGGCAGTGAGCTCTAGCTCAAGGAAGCACACTGGAAGAAGCATCTGCAAAATTTTGGAGGCCAAGGGAGGATGTGATGTCCACATATTTTTGTGGTTCCAATAGGTAAGGGAAATGCCTGAGGGTTGTAGGTGTGAAGTGCGTAGTTTAGGATGGCTAGATGAGGATAGGTTGCTAGGAATCCTCCAGAATATGGCGAAGTGTGGGATAATTTGAACCGATGTGGGATAATTCACTTAATGAAACAACCTTTGTGGCAACTTACGACAAGTGCAACCCCGACAATTGACTTTGTGAGGATAATGAAGACACTTGTGTAATGGTGTGTGAAACCTTGGAAATGAGTGTGAAACATGTCTATATGATGAGAAAAACGCATTTTCACAAATATTTCCCCTTGATGAAAACTGATCCTCCCCCTTTAACAACAAGCAATAACTCCCATGCCCTAAGATGACACTTGCTATATAAATATAAAAACGTGAACAACACTTGAGATCTAAGAAGGGGGCTTGAAATCATCAACTAACCAATAAGTGAATAAGGAACGATTGATAATAGGATCCATAATAGGCTACAAAATTCAAGTGTAGGGAAACATTTTTGAGGGTGTTACAGTCGCTACAACACTTGGCAATGCACTGGTATAATCCCAATTCTCTGTTTTTGTTAACTCCTTACATGCAGGGCCTTGGTTATTCAGGGAGTATTGGTCCATCATGTATATCGGTGTAACACAACATAAGATTCAACTTAATCAATGTTTCTATTTGGGAAGGGTAGTGTAGCTTGTGAGCTTAAGATTTTCAAAGTATAGTTTTTCATCTCTAGTGTTGCTCCATTGCTAATAGGCTTGGATAGCACCTCGGTGGAGTCATGCAGGAACACAAACATTGGTTTGCTTCGAGCGAGCTTGGATAGTACCCCAGTGGAGTTATTTGCTTCACCTGTCTGGGCAGGAATCATCTCTCCTTGTTCGCCTTTATTTATTTATTTGAAGAGAACTGTGCATTGACACTTATTTATTTTGGGGTGGAAGAGGGATCCTGACTTATTGAGAGCAGAAGAGGTTGTTCCTTCAGAGATGCATATAAAGAGCTATAATTTAGATTTGCTCGTTTGGATTTTTCCACTTCTCTTCTTCTACTAGTTGGATAATATTAAGCCCTAAGGATCTCGGATAAAAAGAGTTTTGAGAAAGAAAAATACCATCTCCTTGATGTCTTTGTTGAGAATGGTTATAGTAAATACTTGGGATAGAAGGCTTTCCTAAAAGCTGCCAAGAATTCCCTTGCTAAAAGGGAACCAAAGGAGAAGAATCCAGGTGTCCATCTTCTATTTGTTCAGGGGACCATTGATAAGACTGCAAGGATTGTCAAGATGCACAGCGGCCCTGCAACCTTTAGGCCCCTCAACACCATTTGTATGTCCCTCAAATCAGCAAAGGATCCTATCAACCCTAAAGATATGAAAGGGGTATATATTATCCCTGGTAACTGTGGGACTGCCTATATTGGTGAGACGGGTCACTCCATCAATCAAAGGATTAGTGAACACATAGATGACCTTAAGCATAGGAGATCAAAGTCTTCGGCTTTAGCTAAGCATGTGGAAAAAACTAATCGTCATGTTTGTATTGATTAGGCTAGTGTCATTGCTAGAGTTTCACATTTACATCATCGGAAATTTAGGGAAGCTTTGGAGATTAAAAGAAGCCGAGCAATCTCAATAGAGAGGATAGCTGGAAGATCAATAGATGTTGGGTCCCAGCTCTCTCTTCCTAGTCGCTTTCTTACTTTCCACCCCTCCTCCTCCCCTCCCCTCGTTTCTTGTCTCATCTTTTTATTTTATAATAAGTTAATATTTACAATTATTTTATTTGATTAGTTTCTGTATTTATTTAATTATTTCTAATGTGTATATATATATATATATATATATATATATATATATATATATATATATATATAATATATATATATATATATATATATATATATATATATATATATATATATATATATATATATATATATACATATATACATATATACATATATACATATATACATATATACATATATACATATATATATATATATATATATATATATATATATATATATATATATATATACATATATACATATATATATATATATATACATATATACATATATATATATATATATATCTATATATATATATATATATATATAAAGATTAACTTAACAACCAATTTTAAACTCTATAAATGGTCGTTTTATTCAAATATTTATATGTATAGTTAATAACTCTATAAATAGTTAATTATACGTTTTATTCTAATATTTATATTTTCTATGTATTTATTAAATATTTAATACCTTTTAACTAACTATTAAATTAACAACAAATTAAATTAAATTATTTATTTAGAGGTAAGGTCCCTTATTATAAATAACTTCCAATTAAATTAAATTAATTTTTTTAGAGGTAAGGTCCCTAGTCCAATTTATCCATTGGCCTAGTTAGCCGTTAGAGGCTCTACTCAAGCTATTTAACATGCAAAGTTGGATCTGGTTCTTCAACTTGTCCTGATAATGAACCACACCAGTTGGTTCGAAATGCGTTGAAAAATGATAGATGTTGTGATTTACGTCGAAAAATCTCTCGTAAACACCAAAGCAGAAAAAATGAGTATAGGCATGAGGTTTTTAGACTAGACATGGGTTCGTGGTTGGACCAAAAATTTCCTTATAGATGGATAGTATTTTCTGTTAGAACTTCATCATCCAAAAGATGTAACCCGCACAAGGAAGATGGACAGATGGCTATAAAATGTTGAAGTGTCACAAGACTCTTTGTAGTTCATCCACACACATAGTAAGAAGCCAAAACAAGTCTAGGAACACACTTATTCGCATGATGAAGAAAAAGGAAAAACTCAACAAGAAATAAAAACAAGACAAAAAGTAAGAAAACACACAACACAGAAACATAACTAGAAGACAAGCGAAAAAAAATGCTAAAGGAAACATGATTTAGAACCAGAATCAAAAAACAAGGACATGCTACAAGGAACAATTGCAGAATGAGTACAAGACAGGGAAAACTAGGATGCAACTAATCTTACTAATAAACTAGTAGCTAGAATATCAGGGTCATGTATAATGAAATTTCCAATGAAGTCACCATAGTCGTTCCTGATATGCATCCAAAAAGATATGAACAATTAAAATAGATAAAAATTGATGTGCAACAGAAGATGTAAAAACTTGAAAAACTTGCATAAGAAAAGGAAGGTCTTTTCTCTAGGAAAAATGGTGTGTCACAACCCATACTTTCATCCAATCCACATGCTTACCTGTTCAATAAATACCATTTTTTGGCGAACCTCGGAAGCTTCTTGTGGATGTGTCTTCATCTACACTGAATTCCTTAGCAAGTGTGAGGAAAGATTGAAAAATTTTATTTGCTACGAGCTTGTCAGGTAAGATTATTCTAGCCGTTCAATAATTGGATGATAAAATTTATGATGCCCCTCTTGAAAACCCTGTAATATTGGGAAATATGGATTTTCATTTAGAGGAGCGGAATCACGATGGGAATCTTGTGAGGAAAAATAAATCTGATCATACTCAACACTCATGTTAAGATAGTGAGGACCTATGAAAACCATCAGCGAAGGCTGAAGTGCCTCACCTGCTTGAAAAAATATGAATAAAGAGATGTTCAACAATGAAGATCGAGGTGTCTGAAACAAGTTTCATTGGATGTGTTGATGGGAAAATGATAAGATGAATGACAATCACACAAGACAAAAAAATGATCAGATAATTTGATTAAAGCACCAAATTCCCAATTTGCAATAAACGAAGAAAAATCAATTTGAATAGTCTCATGGATGCTCTGAATAATCGACCCAAGTTCCTTGCGAACCAAATATGACACACAATTTTCCTATAACTGGTGACAAATTATACAAGTATTGTAGTCATCAAACAAGTTTAAAAAGGGCTCTAATACAATAAATGTATGAGACTAGTTCGAACATGGTGAATGAAGAAGAACTTGATTCATGTGACAATTGGTGTGTTCCTCATCACTCAAGAGGATTTCTAGTGATATGAGAGGACATATTTGTAATATAAAATTCCCAAGAAGACTGAGGAGATGACCATTAAGGGATAAATTGGATAAGAATGGCTCCTTCAAGAAAAGATAGTCCTTGGAGTGATCAACTTCAGAATTCTATGATCAATGAGTGATGCACAACCCCAACCCGAGTTTCATGCAAGTGATTTACATGAAGAGGAATGAACTGTAACAGATTCTTGAATTCGGTAAGATGTAAAATTTTGAAAATTTGAAATAGCACAAATAGAATGCCAACCATTTTTTACAAGGAAATTTACGTCGAGTGCAACCATGCAAAGAGACATATTGTGCCGGAGAAACTGGATCTGACATAGTTCGTGGGGCTTAAAAGAGTCGCGAGATCATGACATAACCATCAATGGAGGTTGAAGTGCCTCGACTCCTTGGTAGGTCCCGAAACTTCCTAGGATTGTAGAATTACATTTTGAACCTTGAACTAGATCATGCATAGTTTTAGGATGGTTGCTATTGTTGGATTCAGTAAGACCATTTCTCATTGGATAGTAGCCATCTGCGTTACAAACTTTACCAAATTTTTCAACTTCAACAACCAAATTTCTCAAATTGGAAGACTCTTCTGGTCAGAAATTCAGAGATGAATGAATTGGTGATATCTCATGAGAAAGCTGAGTTAAAGCATTTTCCTTGTGCACAAGAAGATATGATGAGGGGTGGGAAGGGTTCCCTATGATTTTAATGTTTTCAATTTCATCATCAACAGGCTCATCACCTTGTTTCCATCGAGGGGATAACTAATTAGATGAAGAAACAAAAGAACATGGAGTATCTCCATTACTGGTAGATGTGTTGCAAATGGTAGGACATAAGTGATAGTGAGGTTAAGAGGAAGTTTCAATATGAGCATATTCTTTGACCAAACCTGATTCTAGATTTGAATTAAAATATTCATGAGTAACCGAATGATCACATTATGTGCTTGGGCATTCATCACAGCATACAGAAATACTATTGTCATCAGTGGAATGATCACTACCCAAGGTTGGGGGTTGATTGAAAGAATTGATTGCATTGGATTCTCTATCGCGATTAGCATATTCAGAATAACTCAGGAATGGTAACAAAATATGTTGACATGGAAAATTTAAAAAAAGGGAGGAAAGATTGAAATCATCTTCACGTTCCTTCTCCTCAACCTGCGTAATGTGATTTCTTTGTACCTGATCAAAAATTGAGTGAGCGAATTGAGAATCAAGAAATGTTAAGAACTAGTTGGTGGAGCAGATCGATCAGGTGGGTCATGGTACAAAGAGTTAGGATATGTACATGATAGAGGATAACAAAAATCTAGATTATCATTGAGACTAGAGTTGTGAATGATTGCAACATCTTGCGAAATGGAGGAGTCAGTCGTCACTGTAGGCTTCATGAGCCATTGTAGACTTTCCTCCATTGAATCCAAGTCATGCAAACAAGAAGAAGAATGATAACATGGACTTTAGATTTGATTTGCAAATTTCCTAATTTTACAACCATTGCAAGGAGGCACTAGCATTAGCACTTGAAAGGGAGGAGGACAAAGAACAAAAGGGGCAGTAAGGTCCTCCTATAAAATTTTAGGTGCCTCATGATTCCCAAGGGTTGGGGAAGTAGAAAAATCAAGAGATGCAAGTTCCCCATATGAAGAGACAAGAACCAAGCACTCAAACTAATGTTTTAAGAAATCCAATTTAAGGTGTTTTTGAGGAATTTTATAACAGAGGTGAAGGATTCGATTATAAAAATCCTCAACTGGTTTGTTAGGCTCCATTCTGAACGTATTGATTCTTGCACAAACATTTATGTAGTTATACTTATCAATGGCTTTATGAAGCTTCTTGGAAATATGATCGAATGAATGGATAGAAGAAGTAATGTATCACCCGATCGATTAACACAACCTACCAATGTGAGAGTGAGTAATTTAGCCATGAAATATTTGGAGCATATTGTGTGAGAATGAAAAAGATGGAAAACTCGAAACAAATGTTCATGAAAAGTTAATTCACCGTCACAATCAAATTTAAATTCAAATAGGTTATGAATAACTTCCATAGGGATGCTACAATTAAGTTCCTTACAAAAAAATCCTGGGATTATGATTTGGAGAAGAGCCATTTTAAATAAGAGATTCAAATCAAAATCAATGGGCATGGCCTATTGTCTAGCCCTCATTCTAGAGAAATTTCGTTGACATTGTTGGAAATTCATCAACCAAGGGGATCTCTTCGATATGAAGTCCCAATCTAACCTCACACCATTTGGTGTAGGAACCCCATCCAGTGTAAAGGCCGAGTTGCCAAATCCTCAAAGACCTGCCTTGGCTCTAGTTGTTAGCACATGAGAGTGATGCAATGGTGTCTTCAAAAAGAAATGGAGGTGTGCCTAGTTAGTCAGCAGTTGAAACTTTGTAAAGGTTCTTCTACTACAAATCATGCAGAAAAGTGAACCTCTAAGTGATAGGTAATAGTACCACTGAGGACAAGACACACATGGACCATAAAGCTCCATCTAACATCTAGTGAAATATTCCATAACGGATGTGACGATCGTTATAACCAACATCAAGGAAATATCTATCTAGTATCTTGTGGAATAGTGCACAAGGATGGGAAATCGATAACAACCATTAGAACACATTCTCAATAAGATAAGCACTAAAATAACTCAAATAGTTCAACTATCTTAGTACATGTGAAAGAAAACATGAAATACAAACATCCACAAAATCATCTTACAAAAATTCATAGTCCATGCATGAAGATTGCACTCGCCTTAAAAGGCTTATCTTATTAAGAAAAATTTCAAAAACACAATTTTATAATGTACATCACTAGCCCCAATAGTGGTACATTTGAGCCACTGCTTGTTCCTCAAAGAACTAGTTAATCTCTCTAATGCCTTGTGGGAGGAGCCAAGTTGAAAGGTCCTTTGCTCATACAATGAGTGGGTATATATAACCAAGGGGTGATGCTTCCCATTTGTGACTCTTTGACTACCCCCATGACTATTCAACTTCCTATGAGTTTCTAACTTACATGACTCTCCATATTCATGTGTTTCCTTTGGACTTCCACTTTACAATACATTTGAATATAATATACATGGTCCACAATGATAACATGGCATACAAAATCTCATGAAAAGTTATTGCATGGTACTATTGATGTAAATGGATTGGATACTATAGCAATGTCAAGCCATTGCTGCTACTGTGAGTGATGTCTTCTTGATCATACTATTTTCTTTCACCTCCTCATGGCTTGGTGATAGGAATGTTTAATTATCTCAAGTATTGGGTTGTGGTCGCGAGCTGGTGTCCCTCTGCTTGGCCTCGATGGAGCGACTTTCATGTTCAGATGCAAGAATTTTATTTGCATGTCTTCCACTTTCATCTCATTCTTCATCATTCCACCAGGTTCCTGTATTTACAATTCAGTCATGATGAGATTACATCGCCCCGAAAACCTCCTAGCCTAAGATGGTGCATTAAGCTTCAAAGAGCCAGAATTGAGTGGCAGGTTGAAGAGGGAGGCTCAATGACTACACATCGCATAGTCCAAGTAAACAGGGCTAAGGCTGAGGCCTAGAACTATAGAATGCATAGCCTAGGCTAGGCTGAGGGATAATCTTTGCATAGTTTTGAGAGATAATGATTATCGCTAAAGGTGGGGCCACTGTGGAATATTTCTACGCAGTTATGGAGAGGAAGGATGACTACTTTATGCGTAGTTCTGGGAGACAGTAGGTCAGTATTAGGGGAGGACTACTGAAGGTAGCCTCTGCATAGTTTTGGAAGGGAAGGATGACTGAAAATATTGCACAATTCTAGAAGGGAAGGATAGGTCTTGAGCTCAAGTATTACGCAATGCAACATTCTTAGGGGAACATAAATTCACATTGCATAGATCCAAGGATAAAGGTTGTAACTTATTGAATGGAACTATGCAATACGCAGTCCAGGCAGGTTGGGTGAAGCGAAGTTGAAGTGCCAGGGAGTTTCTTCAGAAAAGGCCAAGTGCTGGACCAACGAGACAAATAGGTGAAGTGATGAACCTTTGACTATGTCCTAACACTTAGAATACTTGATGAATCAACAAAACTAATGACCCATGACACATGAAAAACATTTTATCTTCTATGTGACCACTTCATGACTATATATGATAGGTATGAAACCTAAGATAGACTTTGTGACGGCTACGACGAAACTTGTGTGACAACACTCAAAACTTTGTGAATGAGTGCGATAGGTGTTCACATGGTTAGGAAAACTCATAAAAACAAAGATGAGCCCTTGGAACCACTTGAATAAGCTTATGCATAAAGTGTGATAGCTAACATGAAAACATATGACATCTTTCCTATCTTGCAAAAGGGAAAGAAACACTTAGCGGAAACACGTGGAATGACTTTCAATGTTTGCAACCATACATGTCATTAAAGACAAAATAGTATGAAAATGATAAGTTGTTCTTCATACTACACTAAGTGGTGAATTTCAACTTCATGAAATATGTGCTCATTAGGGAATTTTTGAGGTCTAAAATGGGCCTCATAAGGAAAATATAAAATAATAGTGGAAATAATAAAATACAACTACATTACATCATCAAATTTTAGAGGGAAAAAGGAAAAAACTATTTTTTCAACTCATATTTTCAGCTTATCTCCCAATGGGTTTACTCAAATTTCAAGTGGAAACACTCGTTGGATGAAAAATTTGATTCCTCATCTAAGGAGCATCCAACATGGGTACTCCTTGGATGAGGAATTGATTTTTTTCATCCAATGAGTACTCCCACTTGAAATTTGAGTAAAAACTTAGGGATATAAGTTGAAGATACGAGTTCAAAAACTAGTTTTATTATTTTATTATTTTTTAATATTTTTACTTTTTTACTCCAAAAATGGTGAATCATCCCCCATGATTGACACCATCATCTTGAATCCTATTGGTTCTTATAAATTTTATTTTGATTGTACATTTTTCTTAGGAGGCCCATTTTAGACCTCAAAATTCTCCTAATGTTTATTTTTTGTACCTACCCTCCAAAGGGTTGTGAATCAGATGGAGTCTCAATGTGGTTCTGATTTCCGATATTCTAGCATGTCCTCCTTTTTCATCTCCTTCTTCATCATCTTTCCATAGCATGGTAGAATTCTTGTATTGTCAATCCACTCATCAGAAGATGACACGAGTTTGATAAACCCCTACCCTAACGTAGAGTACTTGGATTCGTGAACTGGGCCACGAGTGAGTGATAGGTCAGGGAGGAAGGCCCAGTGACTATGCAATTGTGCATGCCAAGTAGCCAAGGGTCAACCTTGGTCACTAAGAATGTGCACTACATAGCTCAGACTTGACTGAGAGAAATTTCTCAACAGTCCTCACTGAGAGAAAAATTTGCATAATGCCCATTGAGGAAAAAAACATGCACATTGTCCATTGAGGGATAAAATTGTGTAGTTCAAGAAGGTAGTGGATACTATGAGATGGGGCCTTGTGAGGATAAACTGTGTTGTTTCAGGAGGCAAGGGGACTAGGCAGATGAGAGGCTTGAGAGAACAAACAATGCATTTTTTGAACGAAATGAGCTCCCACTGAGGGAAGGACACTAGAAGAAGCATCTACACAATTTTAGAGGCCAAGGGAGGTTGGAATTTCTATGCATTGCATAGTTCCAATAGGTAAGGAAAAGGATTGAGGGATTCAAATGTGAAGTTCACAGTTTAGGAAGGTTGGATGAGGTTAGGTTGCCAAGAAGCCTCTGGAATTTGGCTAAGTGTGGGATCAGTGGAACCAATGTGAACAATGATAGGACTTGACTGTGACCACAAACTCGGATACTTGGTGATACAACATAGATCATCCAGAACATATGAACGCATACTTCGCTTAATGCAACAACCTCTGTGGCAACTTATGACAAGTGTGGCCTCGATGATGGAATTTGTGAGGATAATGACTAAACTTGTGTAATGGTGTGTGAAACCTTGGAAATGAGTGAAAAACATGTCTATATGATGAGAACAAGTCATTTTCACAAATATTTCCCATTGATGCAAACCAAAAATCCCATTTTCATGAAAAGTGATAACTCCCATGCCCGAAGATGACACTTGCCATATAAAGATAAAAACATGAACGCCACTTGATATCCAAAAAGGGGGCTTGAAATCATGGACTCACCAATAAGTGACTAAGGAATGATCGATCAAAGTATCCAGAGAAGGCTCCAAAATTCAAGTGTAGCCCAAAATTTTGGAGGGTGTTGCAACCACTACAACATCATCATAATGATCAATAACTACATCAAGTGCATATTGTCATAGTCCTTGCTAAAGACATTCACAATATTGGTAATACAATAGAGGAATCTACATTTCCATTAATTATTTTTTGAGCACTAGGCTCCTTTTTTGTCAAGATGGACATAAAATGCTTACATAAATATATACAAAAGTCATCTTTAACATGTCATTTATTTGATTAATTAACTTTTTCTACTATAAGAACCAAATCAGAAAAAATATTGAGGAACTAAGTATGTTCCTCCCAACCATGAACTTCCTCTACAAGCTTCCCCCAAGCTACGATTTACTTATCAATAGAATCAACAACCTAATTGATTCCATGGTAGTTTCGTTTATAAGTTTCCTTCCCAACATATTTTAGTAGTGTCCTGCTTTTGGGTCTGCCAACCCTTTTCTCTAGGCCTTTTATTTTCTTTTTTGAATAGGTTGTTTCCTTTCTCTTTAAATGTTGTATTTTCCCCCACAACACTTTTTTTCACCCAAACTTAGGATTTTTCTGCAATCAAGAGATTTAATATGAACTTTCTCTCCCATCATATTAAGTCATTTTATCTCTAATTATTTTCTCCTAGGGATTTTTAGGAAAGATCCATCTTGGACTTGACCACCAACATCTCACCAACAACTCTTTCAAAGATGAAAATACAGCTTCTAACTATAGAGATTGTTCCCTTAGTGCTTTTCCAACATTTTATTTGTTAATAATAATTAAGTTATTACATAACAATAATTAAATTGATTAAATCATCACAAAATTCCAAACATGGCTTGCATAGTCATCTAGTCCAAAAATAGTCCGTGTCTAAAAATAGTCAATGTCTAAAATCCATTGTGATTTACATAACTAACCATTTGCATACTATCATTAAACCAAAGGAGAATTTATGTGGATCATGCATTCATACGTGACCGTCAACATGGGCCCTACAATTTGTAAAAGTAAGTTGGCAGGAAATCATCACACGTCATAGCGGTGGTATACATTCTGAATTTCCACATAATAACAATCATGCAACTTAGAAAAAAGACAGTAACATATCTTGCATATCATAACATTATACTTTCTCACTTAGGTTTGCAATTTGTATCACAACATTTTACCTTTCATAGGTTGTTATGTTTTCATTAAGCCACCCCTGCTTAATCACATCAGCAATACTAGTCACAACAATTTTTAATAAAAGAATACCTTCTACCAAAATAGTATTACGCACAAAACATTTTCCAAATACATTCAAGATTCAATTAACTTTCACATGCATCTATGTTTTTAATATTTCAACACGTAAAAGGGTATTTGTCATGTTATTTTCCATAAACAAAATTTTGTAATAGCACTATGTAGCAACAATTTTTAACATTATTCTATATATTGAAATTAATATAATGACTAAGGATACATTGTTGAGATGTTAACACAAAGTTTCCATAAGTTGTTTTTCCAAAACAACAGTTAAGGGAATAATACTATAATCATTGTTATTCCCATACAATTTGTAGGTCATGCAACATGTAATTTCATTTACACATATGCATCTAACCAAAAATTATTATGCAATACTACTAGATTTAAGTCATTCACACAAACTTCGCTTTGTTAATTAAACTAGAATACCAATAGATTCAAACACCATCCTAAATTTTCTTTTTTGAAGGAGAAACAAAAATGCCATGTTTCCACCACAACATGGACTTTTCTGATTAGATTTACTTTTGTCACCACAATATTCTCATGCACTAGATGGATTTATAAAATATGTAATTACATATTTGTTAAATATAAGATGTGAACAATCTAACATCATCATAGAATCACCAATAAGTAAAGTTGTAAGGTTTAAACAAACAAGGTAATCAACATCATTTGATTACTACTAGTTCTAATATTAAGCTCGTAGAAGTACCAAATCAATCATTTCAATAATACTATTGTATCATGATCCAATTTTTTGTCACCTTCAAGAACTTGGAATGATTGTAGTTTTCTTGCATGTGCATAGAATTTAAAAAAAAAAATTGAACCATTCAAAGGAACTAATTGACAAATAATATTCAAAAATTTGAAAAATATCAAATAGGCCATCCAGTTGAGTGTGGCAGTGCCAACCCAAGGTTAGTGGAGTGATCAAGTGTCACTTTTCCAGCACTGGGTCAGCCCTTCGATCCCTGATAGGAGGAGAGTCGATTCCTAGAATTGTCCTTCCACTAGTCGAAGCACGCAGGGCCAACCTAGGGCCAGTGGATCGAAGCATGAGCATTGCTATGCCTCTCTTGGGTCAGACCTGTGGCCCCTATCTGACATAGGTTTGATTCCCAGAATCAACCGTCCTTTAGTTGGCGCAACAGTGCTTACACAGGGTCGATGGAACAATGGTCATGTATGTCATCACCGACCCTGGACTGATCCTGTTGCCATCAGCTCGCCGACCTATTTCAATTTTTTTATTATTTAATAATTTTTTAATGGTTTTTTTTTTTAATTTTTAATTTTTTCAATCTTTTTTTAATTTTTTTAATTTTTATTTTCATTATTTATTTTATTATTTTCTTAAATTTTTAAATTTTCACTTTTATTTTAATGTTTTTACATTTTTATTTTTATCAATTTTTTTTTTATTTTCTATTTTTTTACTATTTTAATGTTTTGTTAGGATGATGATGGTGGTTAACGTCCATTGAGACCAAATTGGTCTATCAGACCTATAGTTTTCTTATTTTTTAACTGTCTGGATCCTGTTCTTTCTTGGCGAGATTGGTGTTGTAGCTTTCTTTTTTTTCTCTACGGTCTTCCAACTTCCTTTATATTGCATCTCCTTCATCTGTTCTGGTTCTTGGGACATTGGTGTCTTAGCTTCGCGAGCTATTGTGTTCATCCTTTTGAAGATAGTCAGAGAAGGAGTTTGGTCTAGGAGATCTTCTTTGCTATTAAACGAAGATTTATTTTATGCAGTGTTTGAATCCTCATACTTTTTAATGCTTGAGGTGTTTTCGAGTTCACATTTTTGTGGTTGAGCGGGGCTTTCCCCCTGCTTGTCTTGAGAGTTGTTTATTTCCTGCCCGATTTCTTGTGATTCAGAGTTTTCCCAAGAGTATTCTTCTTTGATGACAGTGTAGTGTTATTTTTGTGCTCCTTCACACCATGTAGATCTGTGTTGATTTTTTCTAGAAGAATTTTCTAGGAGGCTTTTGGGCAAATTTTGGCTAGATGGCCTGTCTCAATGTAGGATCGACATCTGAAGAGGACACTTTCATAATCAAGTTTCTCGTTCCACACATAGTCTTTACTTGTTAGGTGTATTTCAACTAGGAATCTAACGATGAAGTTCATTTCCACACAGATGCATGCATAGGTGGTTCTAACATATTCCTTTGTTTCTAGGCACCTACAGTAAAATTTCCTAATTGCATTTCCAATACATTTTAGCGAGGAGGAATTCTAGAGATGCAAGGGTAGGTTTGATAATCTCACCGAAATTGGTGTTGAGGTTACGACTGTTGTTGAGGGATCGAATGATGGGTTCCATGGCTTCATGATTAGGCCTGAGGGCTAGAATCTAGAATACGTTGTCTTGTTTCAGGGTTTTCAAAATCTAGCATAAAGAAACCCTTAGCACAGGGGTGGATATTAATTGCATCAGAAATGACAGGCTTCCATACCTCCGAGATCCAACTGTGGAGAGCTATCAGCCGCAACCAAAAACCATTGAATCAGCAGATTAGGGCCAAAAACCATTGAATTTTATTAATGTTCTTGTTTTAAATGTTTTTGTAATTTTTAGGCTTTTTATGATTTTATCTTTATTTTTTATGTTTAAAGGATTTTTTTTTTAAATTTAATTGCATTTTTTTTTCTTTTTATTTTTTTTTTTATTTTAAGGATTTTATTTTTATTTTTATTATTTATTTTAAATTGTATGTTTTAATTTAATTATTTTTATTTAAAATTTTATCCGAATCACTTTTCGCTAAAAAAGACTTCAAAAGTCATCGTCTTTGGATATAAAATTCATAAAAAATTAATTAAATCTACTATTTTGCCAACTTTTTTTATTCAAATTTTTCATCAAGTTCTTTTATTCAACATGTCTTTTTAATGTAAAGGTAAAATGTGTATTTTTTGTCGACTTTTTAAAATTATTAAATTTTAATGACAATTATTTTTCTTGTTATTTTTACTTAAAATTTTATTTGAATCATTTTTCACAAAAAAAAAATTCAAAAGTCATCATCTTTGGATATAAAATTCATAAGATTTAATTAAATCTATTATTTTTCCAACACTTTTTATTCAATTTTTTCATAAAATTCTTTTATTTAACATGTCATTTTTAACACAAAGCTGGAATGTTTATTTTTTGTCGAATGTTTAAAATTATTAATTTTTAATGACAATTATTTTATGTGTATTGAAGTATTAGTTAACGATATATAAATATATAAAAAATATTAACATCAAAATATTATTATTTTTAATTTTTTTTAAACTTTGCAAAAAAATTTAAATAATTGATTATAAAAAAACATTGCAAAGAAAAACAAAAAATACAATTTTGGAAAACCCTTAAAAAACAAACATCTTAGGACAAAAAAAAAAGAGGAACATGACAACTTGAAAAATAGTTAAATAATCAACATTTAAGAAAAATGTGCATACTTAGGATATAAAAAATAATAAAGTGTGAATAATATGCCTAAAATAAAGGTTAATGATTTTCAAATCTGCATGAAAATTATTAGTATTTAAAAAAAATATTTGTATTAAATATATAAAAATTATTTAGAGTGTCAAAAGTAAGCCCAAAAAAAAGGGGTTGATACTACATCAACACTTTTCAAATTCTCATGATAATCACTAACATTTAAAAAAAATAAAAGTGCATACTTAATACATAAGAAAATTGTAGGTTTTAACCCTATACAGAAATTACCTGCATACGAATTCTAAAATACAGAAAATAAACAAAGCGAGAGCATAACACATAAAACACATATACACAGAGATTTTCCCCTGGATCCCAAAACCGGAACTACTAGCTTGATTTTTCATTATGTTCCTTTCAATGTTATAATACATATTTATACATGTCGAAGCATCCAATACCATGGACGAAAAACCATCGCATCCAATACCATGGACCAGAAACCATCGCGTCCAAAAACATGTGCGAAAATCATGCACAAAATCATTGGTGGGTCCACCCAACCTAACATAGGGTCCAAAACCAAAAAAATTCGGGGCATTGCCTTGGACCCCATAAAGTGGGGTTACAGGTACACCTCAAACCCCCTGTGGCCCCCCCCCCGCTACACAATCGGTGCAACGAAGAGGGTGCTACACCCCCCCTCTAAGCCCTCGGTTAACTACGTGGGCTAGTCATGGAAGGAATATAACACAACCCAACATTCTCCCACTTGTTGTTTTCTTTCCACAGGGGGCCACAAGAGATCTTAGTCATTTTTCTAGCCCTGAAATGCCCATTTTTTCTCTACACCGAGAGAGCTTCTCAGAGCTCACAGATTTTGTCAATGCATCTACAGTATTCTCCAAAGTTTCCACCTTTACCAGCAACACCTTTTTGTCTTCTATCATATCCCTCACAAAGTGATACTGAACATCAATGTCCTTTTTTTTTGAATGATATGCAGGGTTCTTTGCCAAGAAAATTTCACTTTCGCTGTCTTAGTCTATCCTTATAGCTTCCTGTACTAACCCCATACTTGAATACAACCTCTGCAACCAAACTAATTCCTTGCTTGCGTGAGTGGCTGCCATGTATTTTGCCTCTGTAGTTGATAGTGCCACTATAGATTGTTTCTTACGCATCCAATTGACTACACCTCCAAATAGGTTAAACACATACCCACTTGTAGATCTTCTCTGATCCAGATCTCCTGCCCTGTCTGCATCAACAAAGCCATGAATATCCAACACTTTGTCCAATCCTAGTTTTCCTTGGTAGCACAGATCATAATTAATAGTTCCACGCAAATACCTGAAATCCTGCTTCCCTGCTGTCCAATGCTCCTTTCCCGTATTTGACTTAAAACTTCTCAATACTCCCACTGCACGTGGAATGTCTAGTCTAGTACAGACCATTGCATACATCAGGCTACCAATTGCACTTGCATAAGGAACACGGGACATGTCCTCTTCCTCTTCTTGTGTCTTGGGACATTGTTTAGCAGATAACCTCACACCTAAAGGAATAGGAACCTTCACCGGTTTACTATCATGCATATTAAACCTCTGCAGTATTGTCTCGACATATTTCCTCTCGTTTAACCAGAGCTTCCTCTTTGCCTGAAATCTTTTAATTTCCATGCCCAAAATATAGTTTGCAGCACCAAGATCTTTCATGTCGAATTTGGAGGACAATTGGATCTTCAAATCCTGGATAATTTCTTTGTCGTTTCCAACCAGCAACATATCATCCACATAAAAGACCAGATAAATAACGCAGTCGCCGATTAATTTAAAATGCACACAGTGATGTGCTTTGCTTCTAGTGAAGCCAAGTCCCCATATAAATGTATCAAATTTCTAATACCACATCCTTGGTGACTGTTTAAACCCATGCAAAGTCTTCTTTAACTTGCATACCAGTTCTTTCTTACCCTTCACTGCAAAGCCTCCAGGTTGTTTCATGTAGATTTCCTCTTCCAGATCCCCGTGAAGAAATGTTGTCTTCACATCCATCTGTTCTACCTCAAAATCAAAAGAAGTAGCAACAGATAAAAGTAATCTAATAGAAGTTACCTTGACAACAGGAGAAAAAATATCACCAAAATCAATTCCCAGCACTTGGGAATAACCTTTTGCTACCAACCAAGCTTTGTATTCTCCACTTTTCCTTTTGCATTTGTCTTCTTTTTGAACACCCATTTGTTTCCAATGGGTTTCCTTCCAGCCAGAAACTCTACCAGATCCCAAGCCTCATTTTTGTGCAAAGATGCCATTTCATCAACCATCGCCTCTTTCTAGAGTTTTCCATCCTCTAAATCCACTGCTTCCTTCACAGTTTTGGCATCATCATCAGTAATAGATAAAAGCAAAATTTGAACAGAAAGTAGATGGACAATACCTTTCGGCTGGATTCTTTCTCGAACTGATCTTCTCATAGCCAGAGTTTGTGGCTCTAAATCTTCTGATTCCTCCTCTGCTGTAGAGTCTGATTCTTCCTCCTTTAGCTCAGAATCTATCTTCTCAGGTTCCTTTGGTTGGACTTCATGTTTAATAACATCTTTAACCTCTCTCAACACCACATCTCGGTTGTACACAACCTTCCTTGTTACTGGGTTCCAAAGCTTATAACCCTTTAAACCATCCTTATACCCAATAAAGATGCACTTTTCAGATTACTATCCAACTTGGTTTGTTTCTCCTTTGGAACATGTACATATGCATCACATCCAAATACCCTCAGATGTGAAAGAGAGGGTTTCTTAGCAGTCCATACCTCTTGTGGAGTCTTATCCTCCAACGCTGATGAAGGTGACCTGTTGACCAGGTAACATGCAGTATCCATTGCCTCTGCCAAGAATTCCTTTCCTAACCTTGCACCACTGAGCATGCTTCTTTCCCTTTCCATCAACATCTTATTCATTCTTTTTGCAACTCCATTTTTTTGAGGTGTATATGGAGTAGTCTTCTGCCATGATATACCACACTTCTTACAGAGTTCTTCATTTTAATTGTTGCAAAGCTGTCCACCATTCTCTATCCTCAGCACCTTTATCTTCTTCTCTGTCTGGTTTTCCACTAGAGCCTTAAATTCTTTAAACCTGTCAAAGACTTCAAATTTCTTCTTAAGGAAATATATCAATGTATTCCTTGAGAAGTCATCTATAAATGATACATAGTACACAGACTTACCCAGTGATGGAACCTTCATAGGTCCAAACACATCACTGTGCACAAGCTCTAATCCCTGTTTCGCCCTCTTACCACCAAAAGGGAAACTCACTCGATTCTACTTCCCATATACACAATTTTCATAGAAATGAAAATCCAGAGAGCTATTACTCATACCTTCTACCATACCTTTATCAAGAAGTATTTGAAGGCCCTTCTCTCTAGTATGTCCAAGCCTTTGATGCCAAAGCATGGTATTCTCTCCAGAGACCACTAGATTTTATGCTCCACTTTTAGGAACCATAGAACTATTGCACCCATCAATAACAGTGCTACCTTGTAGCTTGTACAGAGTTCCAATCCGAACTCCTCGCATCAATACCAATGCTCCCTAAACCATTTTGCAGGTATCCTTCTCGAACAATGTTTTTACACATGCATCATCTAGTTTGCTTACAGAAATCAGATTTCTGGCTAATGCAAGAATATGTAGAACACCTGGAAGCGTTTTAACCCTTACACCTTGCAACTTCAACTTTACTTTTCCATGACCAATGATTCTAGTCTTCCTCTCATCCCCCAAGAAGACATCACCACCATCATATTTTTCATACTCGCAGAACCACTCTCTATGGGGAGTGAAGTGAAAGGATGCACCTGAGTCAATCAATGATGCCTCATGATCTACATGTGTACTTGAAGAAGCCAAACTTGTACACATCCCCACGTTTATCTGAGGTGGTTTTTGCCTCTGTAGAAGGAGCCTCATCAAATCCCTTTCCTTTGTCAGGAGCTTTAGATTTACAATCCCTTTTAAAGTGGCCTTCCTTTCCTCATTTTCAACACACCAACTTTATAGGTTTTCCTGGAGATTTAGATCTCCCTTTAGATTTAGATCTCCCACTCGATGACTTATTTTTGTTTCTATTCTGGGACTGTCCTTGTACAGACAAGGCATCACCACTCTGGCTCTCCATATTTTTCCATCTCATCTACTACGTCAGCAAGGCTAAGACTATTTCATCAAACTGCAAGGCAGTTGCATTGCTACCTATTGCAATAACTAGACTATCCCATGAATCTGGTAAAGAACACAACAAACTGATGCACTTATCTTTATCTGAAATTTTAATATCAACAGATGCTAACTGACTTACCACAGTATTAAATGCATTCAAATTCTCTGCCACTGAGTCTCCATCTTTCATCCTCAGGTTATACAATTTTTTCCGCGGCAACAATTTATTCACCAGAGACTTAGATTGGTACAAAGTCCCTAACTTGTCCCACAAAGCCTTGGCCATAGCTTCCCCTGATACATTCAACAATACTAAATTTGAGACATACAATTGTATTATGCTCTTTTCCTTTCGATCCAACTTCTTCCATTCTTCATCGGACAGTCCCATTGGTTTAGTACCTGAATCTACCACGATCCACTGATCTTTATCCACCAATAGATCCTCCATCTTGAGTTTCCACAACTCAAAACTCTGACCATTAAATTTCTCAATCTCTATCTTTCCACTGCTCGCCATCTTCTTTCACCACCAGAATTGATCTCATAGATCTCCCACTAAACAGGGTCTACTACAGGCCCGAGCGAAACCCCTCAACAATAAAGGTGTCTCCTTGAAGCCAAAATAGCTCTCATACCAAATGTAGGTTTTAACCCTGTACAAAAATTACCTGCATACGAATTCTAAAACACAAAAAATAAACAAAGCAAGAGAATGACACATAAAACACATATGCATAGAGATTTTCCCCTGGATCCCAAAACCAGGACTACCAGCTTGACTTTTCATTATGTTCCTTTCAATGTTATAATACATATTTATACATGCAAAAGCATCCAATACCATGAACCAAAAACCATTGTGTCCAATACCATGGACTGAAAACCATCGCGTCCAAAAACATGTGCCAAAATCATGCACAAAACCATAGGTGGTTCCGCCCAACCTAACATAGGATCCAAAAGCAAAATTTTGGACCCCATAAAGTGGGGTTATGGGAACATCTCAAACCCCCTGTGACACCCCCTTGCTACACAATTGGTGCAACGAAGGGGGTGCTCCGCCCGCCCTCTAAGCCCTTGGTTAACTATGTGGGCTAGTCATGGAAAGAATATAACACAACCCAACAAAAATTTAAATTCTCAAAAATATGTTCCAAAAAACAATATGTATTCGTAATATACACTTACAAAATCGGATTATTTTTTGTTACATCTAAAAAGAGATAACTCAGTATAGATCTCATTTGATTGTAAACTTTCTGAAAACCATTGAAGAAAAAATGTTGAAAGACTCCTCTTTGACGGGCACATTTCCCCTCTCTCCATTGGACCCATGTCCATCTTCTTCTATGATTAACATGATCTCTTTTGTCACTTGTGAGTTGGATCCTTGGATACTCAGTTAGTGCCTATGGAAGGTTAATCTCATGGGGGAACAATGCCAACCTTTGTGGAAGTATTTTCCTCATTGGTGGTCCCACCACTACCTAATGACATTGGTGAAAATCTCTATTAGAATATGGAATATGATCATGGTACTCTACCCAGATGGGTCATCATTCCATTACTTTCTCATGACTCCCTTGATATTGAGTTTCCTTTAGACAAGACCATCTTGGAGGTCATGGCTTCACAAGATAGTATATGGGATACTATGCATCATGATGCCTATACACTCCCACAATTGGAAATGATGGAGCTTGGCACTCAAAATCTTGAATCTATCTAAGGGGGATTTCATGAGTCATCTAATGAACTTCCACCGTTGGACCAATTCAAGTTGAGGATTTGTACTAATAAACTTGCCACTAGACTATCCACTCTAACATTCCCCATTGATGAATGCCTCATACCCTCTTCATGTCATGATCATCACTATCAAGGCGTTGTCTTAGCTCATGGTACCATTCATCCTTTATGCCCTTATTACATTCCTGATAATGCTACGGTTCAAGGGTATCCTCAGAATCATCAACCTTTAGGAATGGGGAAGTCTAAATTGTCGTGGCATGGCCCCCTCATGGTGTTCGATATGCTACCAAAAATATCGCATGTGTTCATACATTGGAATACTTTTCTTGTGTGTGAAAATGGGAACTACATTGCATAACAAATCAAACAATCTCATGTTTTTTATACATGTATATAATCCTCTTAAAAAATAAAAGAAAAAAAAACTTCATGTCGATTTCAGGTACATCATTAAACCTCACATTTAAGATTATGACCTACCGATTTTTTCATTGCATTATTTGCCCTCTCCTTCACTATTTCATATTTCATTAGGGCCTACCCCTCTAGGTTGTGGAATTAAAAACATCTTTGGGCACATCCTAATTTGTGTGGTTGAGCCTATCCTTCATGGGCATCCTTAAAAAGCACCCGATTATGGTGTTGGTGCCCATGCTATAGTTATTCGTAGGTTCAGGGGTCCTCTTTAGTACCTACCATAAGACTGTTGTTGAACCTCATGCCTCTCTTTATCTATCATTTCTAGCTATCACCCTATATGGGGTTCCCATAGATGTTTTTTACATGTTTCTTTGTGGCTGCCTATTATCATGGTCCTCAATGCCTTGTGAGATGCTATCATACCAACTTTTTCTTTCATTTCTCTCACCAACCTTGCAACCATGCTTGATCACTTGCATTTGAATTAGCCCTACCTCCATATCATAGCCTTCCATCAAATTTTAGAGATACTACTGCAATGATTGGATTTCCATTTTCCAAACACTTTTTCAATGATTTTTACTTTACTTAGGTCAGTTCTGTCAGTTATGTTCGGAGAAAGATGCATACCATTATACCACTTTCCTCTTTGGAATGACCATCCTTTTGGCCCTATTTTCATGCTTGTTAAACAGTGAAAATCCTCATCTCATTTTGGTATATTTTCATGCTTGTTAAATATATACAAAAATTCCAAGTAAATTTTGGTCTTATTTCCATGACTACATAAACACATGAAAACACTAAGCTTCCCTTTTTATTATCTTTTCATGCACAAAAAAAGTGTATGAAAATGCCAAGTTCTTTCTGTCTTTCTTACTCATTAATTAAATTGAAAGTTAGTGAGTGCTCTCCTTTCCATTCTGAAGCTCATAAAATCATGACAAGGATATGATTATACTTTTATCTCTTTTTAACCTCACTATGAGACTTACAAAAATGTATCCTGTTGAGCTTACTTGTCTTCTCTTTCATTCTCATTAAACTATGAAGGGGATACAATATACAAAAAGGGGGAGGAAGTCTTTCTAACTTGCACATCTTTACCTTGGAAGTTGTATGTCACCCTTTGACATGGCATTTGTTTGAGTCATACTCGTACACTTGGCTTTTGCCAGAGTTGTGAACCACACGTTTATCTTGAGTCGAGTCACTCTATTATTGATTCAATATCTCACCCAGTCAATCGCCCTTATAGTCTATGGGATTCGGTGATGCCCCTGGGACATGAATGTGTCCATTGATCTTCTTTATCGTATGCTTCCATGTTCACTATTACATTGTGT
Source organism: Pinus tabuliformis (assembly GCA_031772625.1). Lineage (NCBI taxonomy): Eukaryota > Viridiplantae > Streptophyta > Pinopsida > Pinales > Pinaceae > Pinus > Pinus tabuliformis. Next base: position 776,052,462 of record CM062812.1, on the reverse strand, counting down.
CATTATATGTAATCGAAGTCTTAGTTAAGAGTCAACGATTTGAAAGTATTGCTATACCTTTTGCAATGACCATCCTCTTTTTTAGTTGTCCATTACTTCAATTTCTATCATCTGAGACCTTATCTTGGTGTGTGTTTAATGGAAATGATGGAGGGTGTATTAAGGGCCTCCTTCAATGGATCTCTTTCCATCAACGTCAACACCTTATCTAATATGTAGATCAAGAAATAGTGTAGTACCTTAGAGCTTATAGTCATAAGTGGTAGGTTTCCTCATAATTCACATTAGGTTTTCATCATTGGCCCATGTTGACTGATTTTATGGAGTTCTCAACATTAGCTCATTCATTCACACTACAGATTGTGCTAGGTACCTTAGGAACCATTTTCATTTTTGGTGGTATGCCTCACATCAATTAATGGGATACCTCAATTCCTAGTAATCACACAGTCTCCCTGCATGCTCAACATCATCTCATTCATTCACATGTAGTGGAGTCATACCATCAAAACGTGTAGAGGACCTATGCATATCGAAGCCACTTCACTCATGATCATTTCGTCTCACAAGTTGCGATTAAAGAATATATTAAGTACTTTGAGGGCCATCATTGGGGGATCTCACATCATTATACAACCTTATTGATAGCTATTATGAAATAAATATAAATTATATCTTGACTAGTCCTCGATGACAACAATCCACAGTATGCTGGTGGGCATCTATGCTCTATTATCTCAAGATCGATCTTGTATGGGTAGTCCTACCTCAGGGAGGTACTTGTCTATGTATCTGACTATAATAACATTAGAGAAATTCAAAGGTATAAAATGGGCCTCAAAATAAAAATGTACAAACAAAAGAAAATTTATAAGAGCTGATAGGATTCAAGATGATGATTTCAAACATGAGGGATGATTCACCATTTTTGGAGTAAAAAAGTAAAAATATTAAAATAAATAAAAATAAAAATAAAAAACTATTTTTTTCAACTCGTATTTTCAACTTATATCCATATGGCTTTACTCAAATTTTGAGTGGGAGCACTTGTTAGGTGCAAAATTTAATTCCTCATCCAAGGAGTTCCCATGCTGCATACTTTGAATGGACCCTTCTACACAAAAAATGAGAAATACATGAAAAACGTGATTGCAATAATGTTTTCCACGTAGTTCTCATTTTTTGTGTAGGAGGGTCCATCGAAAGTATGCAACGTGGCTACTCCTTGGGTGAGGAATTAAATTTTGCATCTAATGAGTGATCTTGTTGGAAATTTGAGTAAACTTGTAGGGAGATAGGCTGAAAATACAAGTTGAAAAAGTTTTTCTTTTCTTTTTCCTTCTCGTGTAAATTTTTTTCATGTATTCTAATATTAATTTATTCTTTCCACTATTATTTTATAATATTCCTTAGGAGGCCCATTTTAGACCTCAAAATTTCTCTAATTCTTTTGAACCTCTCCAAATATCTTGTTTGTGGTATGTCTCTCTCTATCTGACTCATTGGTTTACTTATTATGATGTATTTCATCCATGAGATTCTCTTTTGACCTCACATTAGGGGCATTTATTATAGCTAAAAAATCCACCCCATAGGGTCTTAGAGAAAATCACGTCCCTTTCTAAGTCAAAGGGTCTGTAATAGCCCTGGTGAAAATTCCATGTAATAAAAGTTAAAAACAATAACCACGGTTGATGGGACACTTATACCAAGCTGAATGTCGGGTAAGACATCCTACGGGGTGTTAATTTGGTTTTTTATGGCTAAGGAAATTGGCAAAGGCATTAACCAAGGCTTTGGGATGGAAAATGGATTTTTTGGCACAATTATTTATGAAAATAATGGAAATTAGGAGAAAAGGGAGGTGAAAGGTCACACGTTGCATGTGAGGAGGAAAATGAACGAAAATAATGGAAAATGAAGAAAATAGAGGCCTCACTAATAAAAATTCTTCTGAGGATCAGTTGGTAACCTTTTTTCAGTTGAGCTTTTGAGCTCCCTCATTATTCTCTCTCTCTCTCCCTCTCATACTTTTGGACACTTAGAATTTTCTTGGAGGATTTTGGCATTAGATCAAGAAAGGAAAAAGAGGAAAGAGGAAGCAAAGATCAGGTAGGGAAAGGCAGGATCAAGTAGCTACAACATGATTCATTGCAAGTATCGAATTGTATATGTATTTTCCTTGCTAGATTTGACATGCATGGTATTGCATGTGGTTATTTTATAGCATGGCATGGGTTTTGCCAGATGTGACAATTCCTTTAGCGAAGCCTCACCATTTCCAGATAGCCACGTTGTGATGGGGTTCTCATGTTTTGGTTGATATGCATTGCCAGATGGATTCAAAGATGAGTGAGGTGGATCTTGGAAATGACAGACCACATGGCCTATTAAGCCCTGAGCTAGCCTGTGGCTTGCAGTAAAGATGGATTTTTTGTTACCTTGGATGGCCTAGGAATCATTGCAAGTGACTAGCAGGATATACAGTAAAAAGAGGTGGTTTGCTCTCCGTTGGGCCTAGTAATCCTAGTTTTTGGATATGCGGTAAACCCTGGAGAGTGGGTTTAGGTTTAGGGCCTATTGATCTGGATTTAGATTGTGGTACACTTGAGAGACTAGGAGACACGAAAATGAAATCCAGTGGCATTCGTGATTTTTTCTCCTAGTGATCTGGTGGAGATACGATAAAGCCTATTATGATGCATTTATTATGTTGGCTTAGTGATTTGGGATGGATTATAGTAAAGCCTAGTTTCTATTGATGAGGGTGAGGTGGTTTAACCTCAATATGCCCTAGTTGGTTCTTTTTGTTTGAGTCCCACATTCATTCTTGGAATATGGCATGGGGGTGAATGGCTGAAGAAAGATTTGGATCATCCATTCTATGGTCAGGTGGAATGTGGTACTCTGATCTCTAGTTGGTTGATTGCATTCATTATGAGAAATTAATTCCCTTGATTTTCATGTGAAAATGTATTGTTGTATATGTGGATTTTGATGGTTGATATGCTTATCGTTTTTTTGTTCTTATTAACTAGTTATATGTATATTTTATGACAATAATTGTGTATGGATCTCAGTACGAATTTACTTGTAAATGGATGGATAGTGTATCTATGGCCTTATAGATGATAATCTAGAAAATTACATGAGGGAACAATGTTTCATACCAATTCTCATATAAGTATGAGATCCCTACACTTTATTCTTTTGTTTCTACCTTTAGACTACATGTTGATGATATGTTTGACCAAATTCCTGGTATGGTTGGTAGGGGTTTGGCTATGGTCATGTTCATCTTATTTCTTATGCATCATTGTTTCCTTGTATTTTTAATGATTTCAAGCTATCACTCCATACTGGGTACTGGTTTGGGCTCTGGGCCCGAAAAAGTATCTTATGTCTCGGGGTCGCTAGCATAGAACTAGAAATTTTGGTCCAAAGTCACTAGCACGCAGGCCTGTGAGAGTGACTTTAGGTTGCTGGTCATCCTATTTCCCATAGCATGAGAGTGATGATGGCATAAGAGATCTAGAACAATAATGGGACCCAGGAATAGGCTATTTGAGTGGTGGATTTGGCTCTGGAGAGTTTTGTTGATGATGTTGGATGAATGTGTGTGATGTTTCCATTGATTCCACTTCCTTAAAGTCACATAGGATGTTTAATCTGATCATAATATCCTCTTGTCTCACGGTTACCTGGTTGACATGGTTACTTGGGTGGATGTGGGAGGAGGGTGTTATAGAGTGGTATCAGAACATCGCTCACCCCTCGGACTGGATGGGCATGGTGTGTTGGTCATGCACGCATGTTAGTTACATGTGTGTCTCTTACACTTGCATTCCATGTGCTTGTTGCATTTGATGGATGATTGATTATGGTTGTAATAATGTTTTCATGGAGAATAGATGTTGATTTTGTGGAATGCATTTTTCATGAGTCTGTGACACTTGCGTATGGATTATATGTTGCTTACGTGTTGGTTTTATGTTTCCTACTTACATCCTTGTGTGTTAGATTGCATTCTTGTAGGTTTGATTACATGTATCAGTCTTGTAGGTTGATTACAAGAATTGATCGCTTATGCTCGACTACATGGGTCTATCCGTATGTGTATTTGATTTGGACTTGCTTATGCATATTGACGGTTGCATGTGGCAATGTCTACAATGGAGTAATGGTTGTTTTCATGCATGAGGTCATAGCATCCATTATTGATATGGCCTTGCGTTGATGACTTGACACCAACTAGAATGATGGTTATCTGTTGATACATTTATTTGTAAATGTATATATGTTGTTATGTTTATGTTATACATGTATCATGTTGATTTGGTGATCTTACAAACAATGTATCCCCCCTGAATTATGCTAAGGTATGTTGATTTATTATGAGTTGGTTTCTCTGACATATTATACATTGTAGGAAAGAGATCAAATGGATAGAAACATGGTTGACTACAAATACTCTCCCTATGAATCCGAAGAGTAATATGGTGTTGGTAACTCTTTCGATTTGGCAATTACATTAAGAAGTTTAAAGGAAGAGTGAAGGAGTTGTAGGGCGGATAGTGACCGGATCATATAGGCACAAGAAAATCAAGTAGAGTTAAATGCTATACTTCTTCAGAGTTTGTTGGAATTGTAGCAACAAGGACCACTTCATATCAGCCATAGACATGAGGATAGAACTAATGCGGCATATCGCAATAGGTCTCATGGTAGACATAGGTCAGATAGATCTGATATGCTGAGAGGTGGAAGGTTTTTGGACACCCCAAATAGAATGGATGATGAGTACAAGTTAAATTCTAGTTCTAGTGTTTATAGACATCATGATCATCATCGTTATCATCCTTACAGGGGGAATGATAGGGCATACTTACTGGATGAATTCAAGAAAGAAAAACCACCTACATTTGATGGAGATATGAAGAAGTCAGAAGATGCAGAGGCTTGGATACTTGGGATCAACAAATTATTTGAGCTACATGATTACACAGATGACATGAAGCCTAGTGTAGCGATATTCAATGTTGAAAGGTAAAACAAACATTTGGTGGGAAGATGTTAAGTGGGTCCGAGACATTATGACATATGAGTTGAGTTGGCAGGAGTTCAAGTGGCTATTCAGGAAGAAGTACTTGTCGGAAAGGGACTACGACACTAAGTCTAAAGAGTTCTATGAGGTAAATATGGGATAAATGATAGATGAAGAGTACTTGACCAAGTTTCTCAAGCTATTGAGGTATGCAACGAATCTTACTGATGAGAAGGCTAAATTTCAAATATTTATCAGCTGTTTTCCATTACCATTTACATATCACATTGAGTATGATGAATCTTGGTCACTTGAGGAAGTTATTAGGAAACTGAAGCATTGTTCTGAACAATAAAAGTGTAAGAATGAATCTCATCATGGATGTAAAGGAAGGGAAAAGGTAAAGGTAAATGGAAACCTAAGATGAAAAGGCCTTTACATGCAAATGAAAAGGAGAATGTGGCACCACAAAAGAGATGTAATGTAGATAGAAATGGGCATGAGTCACAACAACATAATAAAGGTGTCGGTATCGGTCAGTTGGAGTGTTGGACATGTGGAAAGGAACACCTAAAGAGAGATTTTCCATAGAATCACGTTGATAAGCCTTAGATATAGATTGCACAAGAGGCATAGAGTGTTGGGGATGTTGGGTAGAGAATTCCTCGTATCTATGCAGAAGTGGACATGAAGCAAGTTGAACACCATGCATCTATCATTGAGATGAATGGTAAGCTTTATTATCAAGTTATTTCTATTTTGATTGAACCTAGATTTAATTATAGCTATGTTAGTCCTGAATTGGTGGATAAGTGTGGTTTTAGTAAGGAATTGCATGCAGAGTCTTGGTTAGCACAGTTGGCTATAGGTATGAAGAAATGAGTTCATCATTGGGTAAGATCTTGTTCATTTGACTTGAATGATATGCCTATCACAACACATTTGAATGTATTACTGTTGGGTTCATATAGTATGTTGTTGTGCATGGAATGGTTGTATCTTCATAGGATCGTGGTAGACTATTATGACAAAGCCATTCAGTGTGTTGATGAAAATGGGGAACCAAGAGTCTTGCAGGGTATGAAGAAAGGCAAGTCATCTAGGATGGTGACAGCTATGTAAGTAAAGCGTAGCCACAGGAAAGGGTGTATGTTATTTGTAGTACACATTTCTAGTGATAAAGGTAAAGAAGTTGAGGATGTAGATGTGTTGACCAGATACCCAGTTCTACAGCATTCAAAGATGTATTTTCTGAGGACATTACAAAGTTTCCAACTCACAGGGAGGTAGACCTTTCTACTGAGTTAGTGTCAGGGGAAGCTCGAACATCAAACACACCTTACAATATGAGCACACCTGAGTTATTTTATTTAAAGCTACATTTGAAGGAAATGTTGGATAAGGGATACATTAGGCCAAGTGTACCACCTTGGGATGCATTGATCTTATTTGCGAAGAAGAAAGATCATACTCTTAGATTGTCCATTAACTACAGGAAGTTGAACAAGGTGACTATCAACAACAGCTACACTTTGTCGAGCATTGATGACTTGTTCGTTTAGCTGAAGGGAGCAACATTGTTATCAAAGATTTATCTGAGATCTAGATACCATTATGTACACATCAAATACGAGGACATTTACAAGACTCTGTTTAGGGCAAGGTATGGGCATTATGAGTTTGTTTTTTTTCCATTTGGCTTAACTAATGATCCAACTACATTCATGTGCTTGATGAATAGTGTGTCACATCCATATTTGGATAAGTTTATTGTTGTATTCATTGATGATATATTGGTATATTCTAAAAATCAGGAAGAGCATGTCGAGCATTTAGTAGCAATGTTGAGGTTTTTGAGGGAGCACTAGTTGCATGCTAAGCTCAGCAGGTGTAGTTTCTTTCAGACTAAGGTACACTACTTGGGACATGTTGTCTCCAAGGAAGGCATTATAATAGATCAAGAGAAGATAAGGGCCATCATGGAGTGGGTAGATCCTAAGAGTATGGATGAGGTAATATCTGTCATAGGTCTAGCTGTATATTACAGGAGATTCATCAGGAACTTCTCATAGATTGCTTATCCCATCACATGATTGCAAAGGAAAGGTAAGAAGTTTGAATGGACATAAGAGTGTGGGACTAGGTTTTAGTAGCTTAAGTAGTTGTTAACACATGCACTGATGCTACAGATTGCAGATCCGAACAAAGAGTTTGTCGTATGTATAGATGCTTGCAAGAGAGGGCTTGTGGAGTCCTTATGCATGATGTTAGGTATATGGAGATTGTGCATAGGTTGCAGAAGGGTAAAACTGTAGATAGAAGTACAAGTATAGGTACAGGTGCAAGTGCACAGGGTATTGATTATTGTCTTACAATGGATGGATTGGTCAGTGTCTGAGACACGATATCTGTACCAGATAATAGTGAGCTCAAGAAGGTGATCTTGAGGGAGATTCATGAGAAACCTTATTCAGGTCACAGGGGCTTCACTGGGGGAGCAATGCCATACCATGTGGGTTCATATTGGGGGATATTTATTGAGGAAAAAATGACATAATATATTGGGGGATATATAGGGGGTAGAGGGTTTTTATATTGGAATTTATAAAAAATGGAGGCCAAAGTTAATGAAAAAATATAAAGGGGTATCAAAAATGTTAATGAAAAAATGGATACTTACAATATATAGTGAAACTATGGGTATTTAAATTCGGAAGGTGTATTAGGTTCGTATTGGTAGGGGGTTAAATAATGTGATGTTTAGAGGTATTTTCCAATATGTAGTCAAATTAAGGGTATTGTTTAATATGCAAGGAATACACGTGATATGTTAGAAGTTCATTCAGTGAAGCCCCCATGATTCAGGTCACCCAGGTTATCAAAAGATGTTGATAATTGTGAAGAGATTATACTATTGGAAAAATTTGAAGAGGGATGTAGTAGAGTTTGTAGTGAAGTGTTTTGACTGTTAGCGAGTGAAAGCATAGTATAAACATTCAGGTGGACTGCTATGGCCGATTGTGATTCCAGAGTGGAAATGGGAGGTATTTTCCATGGATTTCATCATAGGGTTTCGTATGACAGTGAAGAAGCATGTTTCCATCATGGTCATTATGGATAGGTTAACAATCTTGGTTACACACTTCATTCCAGTAAAGTCTACATTCTTAGCTAGCGATGTGGCACAACTATTCATCAGAGATGTAGTTAGACTTCACAGTGTTCCAAACAAGATTGTGTTATACATGGATGTGAAGTTCAATTCCATGTTTTGGAAGGAGTCATTTGTAGGTTTCAACACATAGTTGGCCTTCATCACAACTTATCATCTGTAAACACATGGAGAGACAAGGAATCTAAACAAGATATTGGAGGACATCTTGAGAATTTATGTGACGCATCATTAATGGAAGTGTGAGAGTAGCTTCCACTGGTTGAGTTCATGTACAAAAATGGTTATCATGAGTCATTGAGGATGAGTCCTTTCGGGGCATTGTATGGGTGGAGTTACAACACTCCCATCAATTGGAGTAATCTGGTTAGCAGGGTATTGATTGGACCAAAAATTATGGAAGACATGGAACATGAAATGCAGGTGATCAAGAAGAATCTAAAGGAAGCACATGATAGGTAGAAGAGTTATAAAAATAGGAACATCTTGTTTGAGGAGTTCCAAGTTGGGGAACAGGTGTACATGTGCATCAAACTGAAAAAGATATCCTTGCAGATTGGATCTTGTGTTAAGCTGGCACCAAGGATTTTTGGACCCTTTAGTATCATTGAGAGGATTGGGCCAATAGCCTATCAACTTTCACGACCTCTGGCAGTGAAAGTCCATGATGTTTTCCACGTATATTTTCTTAATAAGTGTGTTAAGGATGTTTGTCATGTGATTGAATTGTATGTATTGCAAGCGGAACCATATGGAGAAGTCCAGTCAGAGCCTCAGTGTGTATTGCAGAAAAAGTTGCTCATGCTCAAAAAATGAGCAGTCAAGCAAGTGAAAGTGTAATGGAAACACTTTGGACCCAATGAAGCTACATGGTAGATGGTAGATCATATGCAGGGTATGTATCCTTCCTTTTTTTCTGGTTGAGGAAAAGAAACTTCAATATGGTGGTTTAGTATATGCTTCATGGTGGTTTGGTATATGTTTTATGGTGGTTCGATATATATTAAGACATATGTTTTGGTATATGATTTGATATATGTTTTGGTATATATTCATGGTGATGTTGCTATATGTACATATGTGTATGGATGTAAATACTGACATGAGCTATGTTATAAAGCTCCACTATACGACATGGGTGTTATGTGATTATGATTATGTTGTCATGTTACCATGATATTGTGTGGTTATGTTATCATGATGTTATGATGGCATGTGGGTTGGCACTCAATAGGATGATCATTCTAAATACCGTAATGAGATTGGTTATAAAGATACACTATGCGTTATGTTATCACATTGTCATGATGTTTTGTTTTGAGTAGATACTTCATCGTACATACTACATTGAGCTGTGTTACAAAGCTCCATGAATAGTATGTCTTTTTTCAGCAGGTTTCTGAGGTACATGTATGACTTAACACTGAGGATGGTGTCCCCCAAGGGGGAGGGTTTTGTAACAAACTTGGTGAAAATTCCATATAATAAAAGTTAAAAACCATAACCACGGTTGATGGGACACTTATTCCAAGCTGAATGTTGGGAAAGACATCCTAGGGGATGTTCATTTGATTGTTTATGGATAAGGAAATTGGCAAAGGAAATGACGAAGGCTTTGGGAAGGAAAAATGGAATTTTGGCATAATTATTTATGAAAATAATGGAAATTATGAGAAAAGGGAGGTGCAAGGTCATAGGTTGCATGTGAGGAGGAAAATAAAGGAAAATAATGGGAAATGAAGAAAATAGAGGCCCCATTAATAAAAAAGATTTTGAGGATCAGTTGGTAACTTTTTGTTAGTTGAGTTTTAGAGCTCCCTCATTATTCTCTCTCTCTCATACTCTTGGACACTTAGAGTTTTCTTGGAGTATTTTGGCATTGGAACGAGAAAGGAAAAGAAGGAAAGAGGAGGCAAAGATCAAGCACAAAAAGGTAGGATCAAGTAGCTACAATAGGCTTCATTGCAGGTATCGAATTACATGTGCATTTTCCTTACTAGTTTTGGAATGCATGGTATTGCATGGGTCTTGCCATGTGTGACAACGTTTTCAGCCTAGCCTTGACATTTCTAGATAGCCATGGTGTGATGGGGTTCTCATGTTTTGGTTGAGTTGGATTGTTGGATGGATTTGAATCTAAGTGAGATGGATCTCTGAAATGATAGAACACATGGCCTACTAACCCTAGAGTTTGATTGTGGGTTGCGGTAAAGCTAGATATTGTGTTTCCTTAGATGGCCTAGGAATCCTTGTTGGCTAATGGTAGGATATATGGTAAAGCCAAGAGGTGGTTTTCTCTCCATTAGGCCTAGTAATCTCGTGTTTGTTATATGTGGTAAAACCTTGAGAGTGGGTCTCGGTTTAGGGAGTAGTGATCTAAATTTGGATTGCAGTAGAGCCTGAGAGACTTGGAGATAGGAAAATTCCTCACGATGTAGGTGGAGAAATCCGGTGGCATCCATGCTTGTTTGGCCTAGTGATTGGGTGGAGATCATAGTAAAGCATATTATGATGTGTTCATTGTGTTTACCTAGAGGTGGTTTAGCATTGGTATGCCCTGGTTTGTTCTTTTGGTTTATGTCCCACATTCATGCTTGGAATATGGAACAGGGGTGAATGGTTGAAGGGAGATTTTGCTCAGCCATTCTATGGTTGGGTTGAACATGCTAGTCCCATCTCTAGTTGGTTCATTGCATTTATTAATGAGAAATTGATTCCCTTTATTTTCATGTGCAAATGTATTGATGTATATGTGGACTTTGATGGCTGATATGTTTATGGTATCTATGTTAGTAGTATTGCTAGTTATATGTATATTTTATGAAAACAACTATGTATGGCTCTCAACACATTTTTACTTGTAAATGAATGGATAATGTATCTATAGCCTAATAGATGATACTGTAGAAAATGACATGAGGGAAAAATGGTTCATAGCGATTATCATATCAGTATGATATCCCTACACTTAATTATGTTGTTTACACCTATAAGTTACATGTTGATGATATGTTTAATGAAATGCCTGGCATGGCTAGTAGGGGTCTAGTTATGGTCTTGTTTAGCTTATTCCTTTTGCATCACTGCTTCCCTATATTTTTAATGCTTTGAATCTATCACTCCATTTTATGCAATGGCCTAGGCTCTAGACCTAAAAAAGCAGCTTAAATTTTGGTGTCGTTGGCATAGAATTGACAATTTTGGTCCACAGTGGCTAGCAGGCAAGCCTACAAGAGCGACTTTAAGTTGTTGGGTGCTCCCTTACCCATAGCATGAGAGAAACGATGGAGTAAGAGATCTAAAACAACAATGGGACCCAAGGACAGGCTGTCTCAGTGGTTGAATGGTGTCGTGAGGGTTTTGTTGATGATCTTGGAAGAATGTGTGTGATGTTTCTTTCGATTCCACTTCCTTAAAGTCATATAGGAGGTCTAATTTGATCATAGTATCCTCTCATCTCATGTTTACCCAGTTGGTCACTTGGGTGGATGTGGGAGGAGGGTGTTACAGGGCCAATTTGTGATTAGTTGAACATTAAGAAAATTGAAATTTTGAGTGTTCAAATCTGTTAGCTTGTTCTAGCTCTAAAACATAAGGCCCATCAATGCACTTTGCTAATGTTGAGGTTGAAAAAAATTCTAGAAATTCCCTTTCTCTGTTGCAATTATAAAACAAAGTGAAAGTTCTATTAGATAAGATTTGATTTGGTCCACTTTAACCAGTTTGATCAATTCAACATTTGTTTTTTCTAGTTTATTCATAACCTATGATACAATAGAAAAAGTTTTTAGGTTCAATGAGACCAACCATGAGGAAAATCCATAAAAGTTAAGCTCTTCACTAGCCATAAGAGAGAAGAAATGAACTTATGTCGAAATGTTGTTAGAATCTTCCCAAGATAAACTTGTGCATGCAGTTACATACACTATTGAACATATAGGTTAGGAGATAAACCAAAGGAAGTCACTTCAAGAACCCATCAATGTACTTCAGTTTAGTATTGATGCTATAGTAATAAAAATGATTTCCCTACATTTGTCTTCCATGTATTCGTGTATTTTTTATGGTTGATTTATTGATATATTTTGTTTGTATTGACATTATTATTTCAGGAGAATAAGAATTGGTTTCCCTCATTGTGTGTAGGTCATAGTGAATATTCAGTGGAAAATATCTCGAGGAGATCTTCCCCAAGATGGCTTCAACAACAAAAGATGGATTCTTGTGATAAAACGTAACTTCTTCACTTTTTCTCTGTGACATTGAAAGAATGGAATTTCTTGTTAACTTAGCGTCATTTCTTTACGCCCACACACACACTATTTGGGCAGACCTTGGGAAAATCTCATTGGGTATAGAGTAATGTGTTATAGCAAGCATAATTTACCCTTGAAAAACATATTTTTCAATCACTATGAGCATAAAGAAGCTCATGGAGAAGGAGAAAGAGATGACCATTAATTGTCATGGCAAGGATTTGGGTGAAAGCCAAAAGATGATGGATAAAGATTCCAAGGAAATTCACCTTATGAGAAGAAAGGTGAGCCAAGAGGAGTTTGAAAGGGAGATGGTTGAGTTAAAGGAAAAACAGTGTGTGATGGAATATGATACAATAAATGAATACCAAAGATGTGGATAGGATCTAAAGAGAAATATACAATAGATTTTTGGACAACTATATACCAGGAAGCTAAGGAGGAAACTCAGGTAGTTGTTGGGTACGTAATCGAGAGATGAGGAGCTCAAAGTAGCTATGTATGAGGTTGGATAAGTTCTCTATTTTGAACCATAGAAATGAGTATTACATGGAGAAGAGGATGATGTAGATGATGATGAGAGACCTACCGAGAATCTTGCATATTGTCTGAAAAATGCAGAACAATAGAAGGATATGATGATATAAAATGACGCTAGAGAACCTTTTGTTTTTGAAACTAATAAGTTGTGTCTCTAGTATATATGCACTAAAATCTGATAGTTGTACATTGACTTTTCGATGTAATTACATAGGTACTCTCCCAAACTTGTAGCTCTCGTTTTGGCAATGATATTTCATCGGATAATCCAATGAACAAGTTACCTTCAGATATATGATAACCCTTCATCACATAATTCAAGGAACACATTGTCATCATATACTAGATAGACATTGATTTGATATTATTCATCAGATATCTCATAATACATGGCTCCTAGTTTTCATCAGTGAAACTTTTATTTTGGCCAAAAATTTATCTATATATAGTAAGGGTTCAACCACAAGGTGTCAAAAAAGGTGTTCAACATCGACATTTTCATTCCTCTGCGAGGGATCAAAGTCTCAATCGAGGCATGTTAAGACTGTGAAATGATGTCTCTGGGTTTAGATGGTAACAAGATTCTTTATACCCATTAAGTTATTCATCAGACTTATGTTCACTTACAAGCATTCAGTAATAATTCATGCAGAAATAAATAAAGATATAATAACAGATTAACATAATACTTGTAAAGGAAATTTAAAGGGTTTGCATAATCCAATCACATTTTTCTATGAGATATATATACGTGCATCCTACAACAAGCTCCTTATATTAAATTTTAGAGAGCCAAGTCATTACAATATAGATTTGCAAAGACTACACAAGATATTTTAGAACTCTCCGAAGATTATTTAGCAAGAAAATATTATAGAAAAACACATAAATGAGTTTCAGTTCTCATTCCAACAACATGAGGGCCCTTTTCTTCTCTCCCTTTCAAAGTTCACTCACATTTTGTATGCATTCTTCATGAACTACAATCATATGTATATGTGGTTGTTTATCAAAACAGTTTCATATGCTTATCGGTAATGAAAAAGAAGTAGCACAGATTCAAGGGGAGATTCTCATATGCTTCCATAAGTTCATTATAGTCTTTCTAGTTTTAACATTTGTTTGCTATAGTATGTTGGTGATGCCATTATGCTGCTTAGGGTATTGACTTACGATGAATGTTGAACATGTTCCAATGTATTTTATATGTCCTTTTGATTGGTGAGATGGATATAATATGATCATAATTGATGGTGAAAACTTGGAACAGGTTTAGTAGGAGCATATTCTATGGTTCTAATGGTTCATTCTTGGAATTATAGTTTCAAGAGAACTCCTTATTTCATGGTGTTCCCTATGATGAGTTCATGGTTATTATTGTCATCATCATTCTTATTTCATTATTCACTATTCAAAATACATGTTGTTATATGTGTGTCATGGATGGTTGGATTACGCGTGGTGAAGTTATGGATGATTCCTGTATGTCTCTTCAGTTGCATTATTGTTGTTGTCAAATGTTGATAAGGAAGATATGCATGTTATGTTCATTGAAGATGTTGGTTGATGATGTTGCTGATCAGTTTTATTCTACTTAATGGTTTGTGATGTTCGAGGTACTCTTTTTTTCACATATATTTTTGATGCATGTATGTTATCTATGGTTTTATGGCCCAAGAGTTCGATATGTTTTTTATTCTTAAGTATTGTGGCTTTCCCTATATGTGGAGAGAGTGTGTTAACCTTGATGACATGAGGTCAAGGGGATAAGTTTCCGAGAAAACTTTATTGCACAACCTTATGCTTCTGATATAGTTTCTTAGTGATACTTGGAAGCATTTCATATTTGTTCAGATGTTGATGATGTTGGAGAAATTGATGCTACACTTCCTTATCTTACATTTATTCATGATGGTGAGGATGTTCATGATAATTTCATTATGACATTTATGTTTTTGATTATATATGCCTATATGGTGCATGGTGATTGCTGATGAATATCATGGCATTGCTACAAGTTCATGTTTATGGTTATAGATGTCATGTATGTCTCTTGATAAAGGTCATAAAAGGACCCATGCTGTAATCATTGTAAAATCCAGTCATATATGGGGTATTGGGTCAAATGTGTAATGTCATTATGTTGGGAGATTGATGTAATCATTGGAGCATAAAGTCATTGGCGATAGGAAAAGTCGTATTTGTTTATGGATTGCCATGTACTTGAAACATAAAACCTTGTATATTTATTGTATATCTTTAGAAGGTACATCATAGGCTCAGGGGAGCATGGTTAGTATACAAATTTCATGATTCATATCAGCAAATCAGACTTATAGTCATGAGCGTTACAGGGGAAAGTACTTCACTCATCATGGTTCCACCCTTTTCCCTTGATTTCAAAGGGGGTGAGAAGACTTGGTCTTTGTAGCTGTAGAAGACTTCGTGTTCACAGGTGGTTTCCAAACGCCAAAGAGGTTGCCATCAAGTCAAAAGGGGGGAATTGTTGGCATTATGGCTAATGTATTGTACTTGCTGGAAACCTTCTTGATAAATATGCTCTTGATGTGAACTTGGATATAAGTTGATGATCATGGAACTAATCCAGATGAAAGGAATGTTGGTATCAATATTTCAAAAATGAGGAAGCATGTTGGAACCCTTGGTACATGTTTCACTTGAGAAAACATGGGAATTGTAAAATTTGAACAGTATACATGACCCTTGTGAAGAAGAGTCACATACCTACACATGTGCAATGAACAAAAGTTGCACATATAATCTTAACCATGGAAAATTAGATACCAGGTGTCATTACCATAGTAATTTCCCATAGTAATTATGGTGGAAATGTCTCTTTGATCCCATCAACGAATACTAACAACATTACCAAAGGATTTTCCTGTGGTATTGACAAAGGGAAAATATATAAACGGAGTTGGAGATCAGCGAGTTAAGTGTGCATTGGATGGATTATTCATGTATGATATGATTTGTAACAGGTGTGCACAAGGGAGTAAGGAAACAAATCAAATCTGAGAGATATGAAAATTCATTGAGCACGAACGACCTGTTTATGGTTGTGTAGTTAACAATATTATATTCTTAGTTATAATGATGGTATGATCAAAATTTGCGTATAGTGATATGTGATTTTGAGAGTAAGGTATGAAAAATATGTGTTGTGTTTGCAAAAAATGTTTGATTCACTGATTTAAGATATGTATGTCAGTTTACATTAGTAAAAACGTGTACATTAGTAAAGTTGTTATGAAACCAACTCACAAAAAGATAGAAAAGATAGATCAATGCCTTAGAATTCAGCCTCTTCGAGGGGGAAACCTCCTTTAAATTACATAAATGAACAATTATTTGATGATACAAATGACAAGACCTCCTTTCTATATATAGGAGTCTAAGGGGTCATAATATAATCAGAGCCGACATAAAAATAATAATGTAAGGGCACAATAATAACAATAGTGGGCTTCTATGGGGCACAATAGTAACAATATGGGGACTACATGGGTACAACAATATAATAATGGGGTTGTACTAATAACAATAAGGGGTTACATTAGTAGTATAGGGGCCTAACATGCCCCTCTCCTTCAAAAAGTGTTGTCCTCAACGCTTGAGTAGTTCTTGATGCTTTTGTATAAAATTCTTGTCCTCCCATATGGAATCTTCAACGAGTAAGTTATTCCACTTGATGAGATTCTCTGAAATTGATCAATTTCATAGCTGTCGGGTTCTTGTTTCTGTGACTGCTCTAGGTTCCAATAAGATTTTTCCTTCCTCTTCAATTTCTGGAAATATTGTTTGAATTGGGATCTTTTGCAACTTTTGAATAAGTGGCCATACTTCTTCGTCCTTATTCCATTCATCCCTTGCTTCGTTTATCCAATCTGGTTGGATAATAGAAATAGCACAAAACAACGCTTCCACATCCTCATCCTTTATTGAGAGTGCATCTGCAACAAAATTTTGCTTCCATTTTCTATAGATGATGTGAAAGTCATAACCCAACATATTTGTGACACATTTTTTTTGCTCTTCTAAAGATAATAGTTGTTCTAAAAAGTGTTTAAGACTAACATGATCCATTGTTACCTTGAAGTGTCTTCCCATTCAGTAAGGTTTCCATTTCTTAAGTGCATGTAGTATTGCCAGCATTTCCTTCTCATAAATAGCTTGCTTGAGATGTAGCAGTAAAAATACCCAATCACCTACATCAAAATCAATTTCGCTAAGATGTTGATCTACCTGTTGTTTCATTCGATTTTGCACCAAAGTGGCATTATCCTTTAAAAGTTGGAGAACTTGTTGTTCATGTTCGATGTGATCTTTCACTGCTTGAACCTTTTTCTTCTTGATATGTCCTTCTATATTTAGAGTTTGAGGAGTGATAATTTCTTCCAATCCTTTACAAGATATGGTCGGACTCATTTCTTGATGCTCAATGTGATCTTTCACTTCTTGAACATTTTCCTTCTTGATATGTCCTTCTATTTTGATAGTTTGAGGAGTGGTAATTCCAACCAATGAATTACAAGATATGGTTGGATTCATTTCTTCTTTCTTGACGTGATATTTCACTTCTTGCACCTTTTTCTTCTTGATATGTCCTATCTCGAGAGTTTGAGGAGTGGTAATTCTTGCCAATGCTTTACAAGATATGGTCTGATTCATTTCTTCTTTCTCTAGGGTTGGGTCTTGGCGTATATCCTCTTCTTTTGATGTTTCTTGATCATTTTCTTCCTCCTCTTCATACTCTATGTAAAATAATTTCTTCTCAGCACACTTATGACCTTTAGTGCATTTGCTATCACAATTGTAAGAAAGCCCTTTTTCTCTTTTTTCTTCCAATTGCTGTGGTGTAACCCTTGTAGGTTGTGGAAGGCTAGGAGAACCATCTTTATAGTTGTGAGGGGTAGACTTCCTTGTTGCCATAATCTTACTTTCC
The DNA here is from genome assembly GCA_031772625.1 of Pinus tabuliformis. Lineage (NCBI taxonomy): Eukaryota > Viridiplantae > Streptophyta > Pinopsida > Pinales > Pinaceae > Pinus > Pinus tabuliformis. The sequence goes on along the minus strand of CM062812.1, from coordinate 776,034,484 downwards.
ACTATGTAACAAAGCCCTTTTACTCTTTCCAATTGTTGTGGTGTTTCTCTAAAGAAGGTGTTTCTCTTTGTATCCTCATAATGTGCTATCATTTCCTCCGTGAAAATTGACCATGTAACAAGTTGTTTACGAGAACAAAGCACTTTATACCATAAAAATTGATCCAGTTCTAAATATGAAGATGCAATACATACCTCTTGTAACAGTGGTACACCATGTAGATCAAAATATTGCTCCATCTAAAGTATCCAATTTACTGGATCCTTGCCATCAAACTTCCTCATATCACCTTTTCTTGATTTCAGGAGCTCGATATTGAAATGACTATAACTCTATAATTTCAGCAATTCCAGTTATGAAATTGCGACCTACAGTAGCCCTCTGTGTCCTCTTTCCAATGCCACCAGTCTGATCGAATTTAGATTCTCCAAGAAAGCGTTATGCACAATCTCCCAAGATGACCTGATTATATACCTTTTCAGAAGAGGGAACTTGTAGGAAGTGCCACGTGTCACTGTTTCGACCTTAGGATCTAAAAAATATACAAATGAAACTACAGTCTGTCCTCTTTTTGTAACTTCTTAAAAAATTTCGATCTGATGCTCAAAACAAAAGTTATGACTATTTTCCTCAGGTCACCTATTTGGATTGTAATTTAGGAGTCTGCAAAAACACCAACTTCCTTAGATCATATCTCTGAAAATATAGCACGAAAAGCTCTGAAATTCAGATCTACAGTTCAGAACGATTTTCACCCAAATGGTTTTTTTGTTTCACTTCTGAAACATCACAGAAAAAAAGCTATAGTGAAAATGCCACGATGACCTATTTGGAGCAGCGAAACTGCAGAATCCAAAGCTTTGATACCAAATGTTATCAAACCAGCTCAGAGAAAGATAGAAAAGATAGATCAATGACTTAGAATTCAGTCTCTTCGAGGGGGAAACCTCCTTTAAATTACATAAATGAACAATTCTTTGATGATACAAATGACAAGACCTCGTTTCTATATATAGGAGTCTAAAGGTTCATAATATAATCAGAGCTGACATAACAATAATAATGTAAGGGCACAATAATAACAATAGTGGGCTTCTATGGGGCACAATAGTAACAATATGGGGACTACATGGTTACAACAATATAATAAGCAGGTTGTACTAATAAGAATAAGGGGTTACACTAGTAGTATAGGGGCCTAACAAAACTCATGCACATACACATATCTGGCTTATTATAGTCACACATACATATTGAGTTATTATGGTTCTGAATGCTACTTGATCTAGGTTCCTTAAAGATTTTTGGATTCCCATTGACTTGATGAAGTTTGTATTATTTTTTGTTTTATGCCAATGAAGTCATGATATGTTTGGTTATGGAATGGTATATTGATTAGTTATAAAGTGTGGTTGGGTATGGTTGAGTATTGGTATTCAATGATATGTGATTGATTTAGTACTTGATTCATTGTTGTAGCGAATTAGTTAGCTAAATGGTTCAATGTTCAGTAACCTAAGATCTATATGTAGGTTTTATGAAGATGAAGCACATATATACACATATTTTCTTGAGAACAATCTCGTATACATTACGAAGAAAATATTATTAGATTTTTTAATGACTATGTTGATGAAAGTGTTCTTAATATTTTTATTCATGATTGGTTACTCAGTGGACTAATTTATGGCTTGTTATGTTGATGGGTGGTTGTGCATTGTTATGATCTCATTAAGGTGATTCAATATTGATTTAGTCCTTTATGATTGAGTATGGTATCTTGGTTTTTTCATTGATTTTATGATTTGATTCAGTATTAGGTTTTAGAGTGGTTAGTTGGTATTGAACATAATGTTAGTTGCGGGTCTAGTGTGAAAATCTGATGAAAGGTGTTTTGCATGTTTTCATGATTGATTGACAGGTGGATCTAGTATGAAATATTATGAAACATCATCCATAACGTGTTGAGGGTTGCAGCATTCAGTGAAGGGGTAGGAACTACCTTCTGGTAGGTGTTGGTAAACGAGATCAGGAGGTTGTAACTCCTTTCAAGTGGGTGTTGGATAATGAGTGGAGGTTGTAGCCTCCCGCATGTGTGTGTCTAGATGTTGGTGAGAGTAAGTGCTAGTAAAAGATATAATGAACATTTTCTTTATAATAAATGAAGAGAAAGAGGACAACAATGATGGTTTTCTCCCACATTGGCTTTCCGCCTAAAATCTTGATGTCCATATGTATTGGTATGTTTCTTATTATTTGATGATTTATTTATTCTTTACTGCTCATAGTTACTTCTTAATAAATGGATAATGATATAATGATTCATTGGTTAAAGACAAACATATGATGGAACAAATGAAAAATTAGTCATAGATATACGCGGTTTGCGTTCACTAGAGTCACGTATGCATATGGGTTGCATAAATAACAATAGTGTACATATTCTTAATGTGAATTTTAAAGTTTAAGTGAATTAAAAATATTGATTCACCGCCCTCCCCTCCAAAATCATTGATTTAAGATATTTATGTGAGTTTTCTTTTGTAAACTTGTGTACATACACAGATCTGGCTTAGTATAGTCGTGTATACATATTGAGTGACTATGGTTCTGACAGATGTTTGGTCTGCATGTTTTGATGATTGATTGACGAGTGAATCTAGTGTGAAATATTGAAACATCATCCACAAGGTGCTGAGGGTTGCAGCCTTCAGTGAAGGGGTAGCAAATGCCTTTTGGTAGAAGCTGGTAAACAAGATCAAGAGGTTGTAGCTCCATTCGAGTGGGTGTTGGAGAACGAGTGGAGGTTGTGGCTTCCTGCGAGTGTGTGCCTAGAAGCTAGTAAGAGTAGGAACCAATATAAGATATAATTAATATTTTCTTTATAATAAAAGAAGATAAAGAGGACAACAATGATGATTTTCTTCCATGTTGGATTTCCACCTAAAATATCGGTGTCCATATGTATTGATATGTTTCTTATCTGTTGATGATTTATCTATTCTTTACTTCTCAAATTTACCTCTTAATAAATGGATAACGATATAATGATTCATTGGTTAAAGAAAAACATATGATGGAACATATGAAAAATAAGTTATATGGGTATATGCATTTTTCATTCTCTAGAGTCGCATACACACCTAGGATGCATAAATAACAATAGTGTACATATTCTTAATGTGAAATTGAAATTTTAAGTGAATTAAAACTATTGATTCATCGCCTCCTCCCCCACACCATTATTTTTCCTAGCAACTACAACATACTATGCTTTAAGATAGTAGAATTCGTCCATGAAGGAAGAACAAGATATCACATATAGGTAAAATAATAAATAGATTTCAGTTCCAAAGATCCTTCTTACATATACTAAAGTGGGAAATTAACAAATGTATAAATGCAAAAATGTTTGATAGAAATATTCAAAGTGCCTTTTTTCTTATAGTTGTTCTTTATTCAATTCTCTAAGTGTTACATGTTTCATAGAAATTGAAAAAGCAAAAAATAATAAAGCTATCTAATGTAATAATCAAATGACAATAAATAAAAGAGAAAAACAGCGCTAAGAAAAGTTATCACTATCTTTAAGTGTATCTATTATACTTGTATTCATCTTCCTTGTTCTAAAGATATGAATTAGATCAACTATATAGAAATAAGGAAAAAAAGATATTATAAATTCATAGCACAAAAATAATTTAGTACTAATTGTTGTATGATGATTACTCAGTACTAATATTGTTGAGTACTTTTGGATATGAATCTTGACACTTTACACAATGTATCAATCCACAAAATGAAGATTGTGTAGAGAAATATTTCAATGTGGGCACGAAATTTTTTGGGCTTAGTATTCTTTATTATATGATCAATATGAATTTCCATGATCCACACAATTTACAAACCTACACCTCCACACACATTCCCCTTCGCACAAATAAACCGATATATAATATTGCTTAGTATTTGCTCAATATGAATTTATTGATTCCCCTCAATGTATGAATTGACACCTTCTCACTTTGTACAATGTATCAAAAAATATTAATATTCTGTTATAATTCTAAGACGCATTATTGACCAAAAGATGTGGAAAGTGCGAAGCTGTGGAGAAGGCTTTGCGGAGTTTCCTTTCATTATGTGCAATGCGGAAGTGTGGAGGAGAGAATAACAATAGATAGACCGGAACGATTTCCACATAACGAAAAAATATGTATACCAAATTTTGTGTGGAGTGCTGAGGTGAGAATAATCACAAAAAGTATACACTACATTGCCTTTATAAACTAATTAGCATTAGAGGCAAGGACTATGTTGTGTTGCATTAGTCTTGTTAGTTTTTCCAATACCATTATCCATAAACTTCTCATGAACTAATAAAGTAACATGACTTAAAAACCAATAAGATAGATGACATAAATAACATTAATTTAGCACAATTCATACTTACATTCATGAACCCTTAATATTTTAGAAATGGTCCACCAATTGTTTCTAGAAAAAGGTATTTACCCATTCATAAGCTATCTACTACAATGATTCTTTCTATATTAGAACCTACCAATGACTTGAGCTTATGAATCCACAAAGGTGAATTTTTCCTATAATTACATCTAACTATACCCACATAACCCAATTCTTAAATTCATAATCAATTTTACACCTGAAAGAATAACAACCCACAACTCATTTTTCTAATCAACTTGCACGAGGCAAAGAATATGATGCCTTTCATTGATAACATGTCCCTCAATCTGTACCTCTAGCACAAGCTAATACGCGAATTTCAATATTAAAATTCATATTTCTAGTCAACTTGCACCGCGCAAGGAATATGATGCCTTTCATTGCTAACATGTCCCGCAATCTGTACCTCTAGCATAAGCTAATATGTGAATTTCAATATTAAAATTCATCTATTATCCTGCCTACTAAAATTATTTAATAGCAATAATAATCATTATATTTAGTAAGTACTCTCTTATGATACTGAGTTGTATATTCCCATAACCTTGTTAGAATAAGCTTCTTGTCATCTTAACTCACGCAATAACTCTGAGGAAGACTAAAAGCAGAACTACCTTTCGTATCCAACATTTATGAAATATATTCGTTGTGAGTGAGAATGCACCTCTCATCAGATTTTGTTAACATTCCGATTATGGGATGGATATACATATCATTTATTAGAAGATGATGTGAATGGCTACCATTCACATCATCAGTGACAAATAGGTTCTTGATGGTCATGTCGAAGAAAACATTTTTGTTAGTTTGCTTTTTCAACAAAGTGGGTAGGATTTTTTATGGACTAGGGCCGTAGCTACATGTTTTCAGTGTTACGGAGTTATTCACGTGCAAATGAGGATTTACAAGATCAGAACATGCAAGCTTACCAAATGTTATTATAAAATGGAGTATTTTCCACCAATTATGTCAAATGGTTCTCGACATTTGCCAAAATTTCGCTATCAAAATAGTCATGTTCAAATTTATCGAACTACCCGGAGCAGAGGAACATTTGCTACACAAAATTGATACTAGTAGTTGATAACATTTAAAGCCGAATGATGTATGGTCATACCAAAATAAATCGATCACATGACTAATGATCTATGGTCATACCAAAATAAATCGATCACATCCAATGACTGTTCCGTTCCACATATTCTCGATCTCTGTTCCTGTATTTATGGCTGTTAAACTGATAAGGCAGCGATACTTTCACAGCAACAAGCCGCAACGATTAACGAGGACATAAAACGTTGAAAGATGGTGATAGGTGATGGAAACTGGTCAGAGTAAAGAGAATCTACTTATGTACTCGTAAAAAAGCCAGACATCACTACCTTCTTCACTGCAAACGTGGGAATCAACCAGAAGGCGTCATGAATGGTCATTAATTTAGGTCTAGGTCTAGCTTACACATTTATAGGTGGCACAATATTTTAGTTATAAATTTTCGTGTTAATTCTCTTAGTAAAAAAGTGCAGTTACGGCATAGTTTTTTCAATTTTCGATGACTTATGAATCTATGCATCAAAATATTTATTTTAAATATATATCAGATTATTAACCTAAAAAAAATGTTAAAGAAATTAATTCAACTATATTTTTATTTCCCATTAAATAATTATTATTAGTTATAAAAAATTAATAAATGACTTAATGGTATATATATTTAAAAATATATAATAAAATTTTTAATCACAAAGAATCATTCTTATTAATTATTGAGATTTTTAATTTATAAATAGATTTTGTTGAAATACTATGAGCTAATACTAACTATGTAATATTAATACCACTTGTCTTAAAAATCATTAATTATGTGATGTGATAATTGTTTATATTTTTAAAAAATTTATTTAATTAAAATAAAATTTTGAATTCTAAAGAATCACTCTTATTAATCAGTCTTATTAATCAGTCAGCTTAATCTGTAATAAAATAATTTGGACCAATACCAATCAGGGATTGCCAAAACCATCACTTATTTTATATGATAATCATTCATTTTTTGAATTTATCAATTTAATTAAAAAAAAAATTACTTCTAAAATCAAAAAAACTTCCAAAATAAAAATATTATCAATATACAAAAATAAAAATATTAATTATTTTGTATCTCTAATTTGATAGATATATGATTAATAAATTTCTTAACTTTTAATTTTAATTTTAATTATTATTAAAATAATATTATATAAATTACCATTTTCATTATCAAATTACACATAACATCATAAATTCAATTTATAAAATGAACCATAAGTGGTTGAATTTATGGCATAAGCAATTCGAGTTACAAGAGCTTTTAAGGGTTATCTTCTAAATGAGATCCATTTACATGCGTTCGAAAACTTTTTTAAGAAAATGGAATTGTGTATTCATAGTTGTTTGTAAGATTTTCAGCACCATTAAAAACTTTTAAAATCCTTATCACGAGGAGAGATCTCATCATTTATTATGAATTATTTGTTTAAAAAAAATATAAAATTAAATGATTTACTAATATTTATGAGAGTAATTTAATATGTATAATTAAGTAAGTTTTAAATTTTCAAAAATAGATGGAATTCATTAATTATAAATTATTATTGAAAAATTTATAAAATTAAATGATATATTAATATTAATAGAAAATTTAATATATATTTTTGAGTTATTATGGGGTTTAATTTTGTTATAAATTGAAATGTTATTGAGAGTTGTTGACCAAGGAAGCTATTATATATTATGAAGAATTAAATGTCACAAAAAAATTCTAAACATAATAATAAGTATCTATTAGGAATGAATCTAGTTAAACTGAACTTATTTAAAAAAAAAAAACATATATGTGTTAATTAATTATATATGTGTTAATTATATATATATATATATATATATATATATATATATATATATATATATATATATATATATATATATATATATATATATATCATCCAGAAAATTCATAAAATTAAATAACTTATTAATGTTAACATATCTATATATTGCTTAATCCTAAAATTAAATAACCTATCACCATTGATAAATAAGTGTATATATATACATATATATCAATGCTAGTCTTAAGCATAATTTGATATTAATTCGTAAGGGTCTTCCTTAGTCTGCATTCACAGTGATTCTATAAATTGTTATCCAAAAAAATCATAAAATTAAACGGCCTATTAAGATATATATCTCGGTTTATATATATATATATAAAATGAACTATCAACATTCATGGATAATTTAACATATATGTCTACGCTTGTCCTAAAACTCTTTAGCATAGATTGATATAATCGGAACAGCCTCCTTTAGTCCGCACCCACCTCCGACCTCGTCAATGTTATGAACCACCTTAAGATGCAGGCTGCAGCACAGTGAGCCTATCTCTCAGAACCTTTGGAATCCAAACGGTCGTTTTCCATTTCAGCTTGTCCGTGGTGTATTTATGTCCCGGAAACATCGTAAGTTGAAGGCTGTAGCTCAGCAAGCCTAGGACCCTTCACCTTTGAAAACCAATAGTTTACCATTACAGCGTATCGGTGGGGTACTGATGTCCATGTTTTATTTTCCTCGTTTGTATTGACAATAAAGTTGGTCAAAATTATATAGAAGAACAGTGATAAGAAGCGACGGTTTTGCTGTAGCAGATTAGGTTTGAGCAATGTCATGGATAGTTGAAAAGATGCAACCTGGCCTGATTGTTGTCATGTCGCAATGTAGTACCATGACTACCAATTTTTTTCTACAAATCCACTGCGCATTGCAACAGTTTTAGTATGTAAAAATTAAAAATCAGTGTGAAGAGACTATAAAGAATATGTTTATTATCCATATGGTATAAATAAGTTAGTTTAGTCCCAGCTACCGGGTCTTTTAGCTTTAAATCTCTGGGATGGATTAACTATGGAAGTTAGTTTGAACAATTAAACTATTTCGAAAATTTTTGGTAAAATTCTAGTGATAACATCTCATATATATAGCTAGCTAGTTCTCCCCTCTCAAACCTAATCTCAACCTAGTTACCATAAATAAATACTAATTTAAAAAATGACTGTAAACCTAATCTCAACCTAGTTACCATAAAAAAAAATAAAAAAATAGTAATTTACAGAATGATAATGAAAGTGAACAAATATTTCAATTTTCTAAGAAATCCTCGTTATTGCTCTTGTACTAAAACACTATGCCGTGATACTGAAACATCTTCAATATCGATTTCTATTTTAATATCGCTTTCCATATGCATGCATTGTATGAAGAGTTCCACTGTTTTAAAAGAGCGACCTAGATAGCGAAATGCCTGCATTGCTTTTACTAATGCTTCTGTATTTACGCATTATATTGAAATGTTCAGAGAGATTCATTGTACTTGTACTAAACAAGTGTTTGTGGATATTGAAATGTCTTCAATATCGCTTTCTATGTTTATTCATTGTATTGAAAATTCGAATGCTTTAGGGGAACCTAGATAGTGAAATACCTGCGCTTTTTCGACTGATGTTTTATATGTTTTCTCAGGGAAAGATTCTTGGATGAATGATTATTTATGTTAAAAAAATTGAATGTTCTGTAAAAAGTTTTTAGTATGCTTTAAATAATCTTACAGCACATAGATTTTAGATATATCTGGTTTCGATAATGGCCATTGACCATTTTTAAGAAAAAATTTGAAAGTGTTATTTTACATTATATTTAATTTTAGATGTTTTTTTAATGTATATTTAGCTAATGTATATTTACCTATAGTGCCGTTAATTACAAAGCTATTTAGATAATTAAATCTTTTTAAATGTCTTTACTAGTATTTTTAAAAGAGAGATACTATATTATAAAACGGATTATATATATATATATATATATATATATATATATTCATTTTTATAATATAGTATCTCTTTCAAAAATACTAGTAAAAACATTTATTAAATCGTCATTATTATAACTATTTTTTATTTGTTTCTTATGAAACATTTTTTTATTTGTTAATTATTTTCATGCATGGTATTGAAAATAACCACATTATTGTTTCTTGAACTGGTTTAATTGTTATTAAATTAATTTATTAATATAATTATGAAATATATTAATTTTAAATTGTTGACATCGATTGGGTGAATATATGTAAATAGATAAATTAGAAATATGAACAGTCATTGGGAGATGAAGTGAACAGTCTCTCCCTCATGTATATAATGAATACCTACGTGATGGAATAACACACGAATCATTTTTTCCTTATGGAGTTACTGCCTGGGCTGACATGGTATCAGAGCGAGCTCCTTCCTTTTTTAGCTTTTATGTCCTTTGTAACTCCCTAGTCTGCTCCTCTGCTCTCCATATAGAAGCGCTGCTCCTCCATATAATTTGCTAACCATATAATTTAGTGCCTCACACTGCCTGCACTCTCTGGCTCTCTGGACTGTCCATGAACGTTTTCTGCCATACTGTTAAAGGGAATCAAAGCGCATTAAGTCATTAATAGTGGTCCTCATAACCGGGATTGTTCCCTCTGGGAAACTTATTCCATTGAAAGCCATCGCCTCCGCCATTATCGTGAGCCCAAGCAGTCCGTTTGAAGAACGCTAGTGCATGAGTCGAGCTGCCGCCACCACTGAAAGCCATCACCTCAGCCAAGGTTCTAACTATTCTCAGTCATAGTTTACACAACTATCATGCTGCCACCATAGTGGCTGCCGCTGTAACTCTCCTCCATAAGTCCGGTCCATTGCCGAAGGAATCAAGCCACACTGCATAAGTTTCTAAGTTTCTATAGTGGAAGCACATCACAATCGATTGGCCCGGAAAGGGTTCCTTTTTTGGGTAATCTTTACACTTTCGAATCAATGCTCCATATAAACGTTGTTTCATGTTTGTTACACATACGTTGCTCCACTTTTTTTAACGCTAGCCTGATGTTCCATATTATCACCGATTCAAATAAACGCGTTCCTTGGGCGCCGACATCAAAGGAGATGAATCCGACATGAATCTTGAGTGATAGGTGGAGCTGAGTGCTACTTCTAGTGTGGATATGTCATGTATTGTATTGTATTGAAGTTTTATATTATATATGTTGATATTAGATTGGTGAAGACCAAATTCAGATAGCTTTGTTGCCTTTTCATGTAAAACAATTCAAGAACGTTGCAAAAAAATGATGAGGAAGAAATTTGAAATTTTTTTGAGAATTCATAGCTGATCTATGTTTTATATTTTCATTAAAGACAAAGACTGTACATGGAGAGAATTCCCTTTTGAAATGTAAAAAAAAAATTACCACTAGAAGTACAATTTTACTGTATATTGGCAGAAGTATTTTTCTATGAGAAGAAGTTTTTTTTACAGAATGCATTCAATCATATCCATGGTGGGAATAGTTCTCACTGGTAAGGAGAACTATCCTGAATGGTCCCAGATGATAAAACACACACTCATTTTCAATGAGTTGTGGAAAGGAGTGTGTGTCGGAGACGGAGACAATGAACCAATACAGCCTACCTCAGACAAAGAGCTCATCATTTCGGAAAACAAGAACAACAAAGCTTATGCATTAATCACAACATCTGTAAATGAAGAGGTGAGTCACCATATTTCGTCATATTCAACTACCTTTGAAGCCTTACAAAAGTTGAAAGAACTCTATGACTCACATTCGGCACTTGAAGTTGTTTAGCTCATGATTAAACTCTTCACTCTTGAACTGCAAAATAATGATCCTCTTGTTCTTGCATCAGAAGTAAAGTCTATAATGCATGATATCAAATCCACTAAGGTTGAATTGGATATTCCTCTTATCGCTTTTCTCAAGGCACTTTATCCTACTTACTCCAATTATCTTGATTCATTGCAAGCAAATGGAAATCTCAATGATATAACCTTTGACTCTCTTGTGAAAAAGTTTGCTGAAAGAGAGAAAACTTTTGGAAAGAAGACAGCCCTTGAATCTTTTGAAGAGGCTGTGTGCCTTGCTCATAAAGAAAAGCATCCTACTCAAGATTCTACAAGAGGAAGAGGTGGTCGAAGAGGAAGAGGAAGATATTTCAGAGGCAGGGGGGGTAGACATTCTCAAGGAGAAAAGGCAGATTTGCACTGCATACGCTGCAAAAGAAATGGATCACATGATGCCTCTACAAGCAAGCTACCATGGGACAAAATTGAGTAGAAAAAAAACCAACAGAAAGGTAAAACTGCTGATACAGACAAAGGTAAAGCACCTGAATCCACTCACTATGTTGTGGCACAATGTAACATTGGAGTAAATGAAGATTTATTTAATGCTTCACTTGCTTCTTGGAAAAATGATTGGTTGCTTGATTCAGGAGCAACTTGCCACATGACTCATAGATTTTTTTGAAGATTTCACTGACAATGTTGATGGAGTAGTATACTTTGCAGACCAATCAAAGATCAAGCCATCAGGGCTTGGCATAATTAGGCTTAAACTGCCTAGTCTTCCAGACTTTTTTCTGCATCATGTTCTATATCTCCCACAACTCAAGAGAAACTTGGTATCCTTGGTCCACATCCGCCAGCAAGGTCACTCCATTCATATGTTTGATGGCAAGCTTGAGGTAAGAAAAGCATCTGACCACTCACTCGTCATGAGGGGAATAGAAGAAGAAAGGCTTCTCAAGCTGCAAGGAACCTCTGCTCGTGCACAACATTTCTCATACAACTCTCATCATGAAGAAGGTACACTTCCATCAAGTTTATTATGGCATGCTAGATTTGGACATTTGAACTATGATAGTCTCTGCTTGTTGAAGAATAATGGTGTTGTTGGTTTGCCTACAATTCCTAGGAAACTTAAGCAATGTGATGCTTGCATTCTAGGAAAACATAGCAAACAATATTTTCATGATTCACATTCAAGAGCACATAGAAAAATTGAACTCATTCATTCAGATTTATGTGGTCCAATGCTTGTTCCTTCTGCAAATGGAAATAAATATATCATGACATTTATTGATGACAAAACCAGAATGTGTTGGGTTCATTTATTGAAGAACAAATCTGATGCTTTTCAAACATTCAAGAATTTTCATAAATGGATTGAAAATGATGCACAATCTCATATTAGGTCTATTCACACTGATAATGGAAAAGAATACACATCAAATGAATTTGAAAACTATCTTCGCCAACATGGGATCAAACATCAAACAACTGTGCCTTATAATCCCCAACAGAATGGTGTAGCTAAAAGAATGAATAGGACAATCTTAAATATGGTACGATCCATGCTCTTCTTAAAAAATGTAAAGATAATGTTTTGTGCTGATGTTGTTCTTTGTGTTGCATATATAAAGAATAAATGTCCATCTAATGCCATAAGAAACAAGACTTCACATGAAATGTGGTATGGACATGTTCCTTTGGTAAAGCATCTGAGGGTGTTTTCTTTCACCTATTATCCCTTGATACCAAAGGTACATAGAAACAAACTTGGTGCTAGAAGTCATAAGTGTATCTTTCTTGGGTATCCAAAGACTTCCAAAGCATACCGTCTCTATGATGAAGTAAATAAGAAGTTTGTTGTATCTAGAGATGTAATTTTTCTTGAATCATCCAAAACTGACAATGTTGTTGAGCGGCAACTTGATCGCTTGGATAGATTCAAAAAAGCAAAATCATTTCAAGAATTTGATAATTAGATTCCACATCTTGAAGGGGGGATTCCTATACTAGATCAACATGTGGAATCTTCTACTGAAGAACACTCTCCCCCGCACGAGACTCCAACAACAGATGATGCTTTAAGTGATGTAATTGATAGAATTGGGAGACTCAATCTTGATTCAGTCCCAACTCAATCAATGGAGCAGCCTGGACCATCTGAGAAATGTCCCCCAAAGTGGCTGACAAAGACACTTGAAAGTGTTCATCCTAATGAGGTTGGAAAGACAGGAACTAGAAATTCAAACTAGCAAAATGGAGGTGATGTGGATGACTCTAATTCACCTGTTGATATGGATGTTTCTTACGATTGTGAATTAAACTTGTCTACAGATTTTGAACCAAATTCCTTCAAAGAAGCTGCTTCTCATGATGAATGGAAAGAAGCAATGAAAAATTAGTATGATGCGCTCATAAAGAACAACACTTGGAGGCTGGTTGATCCTCCATTAGGAACCAAACCAATTGGCTGCAAGTGGGTCTCCAAGAACAAGTATAAAGCTGATGGCTCACTTAACAAGCACAAAGCTAGGCTTGTGGCAAAATTTTTTGCACAGAAGGAATGGGTTGATTATGAAGAGACTTTTTCCCCCATAGCAAAATGGGCTACCATCAGAACACTTTTTTCACTAGCAGCTCAGAACGGTTGGAAAGTCCACCAAATGGATGTAAAAACTGCTTTCTTAAATGGAGATCTAAAAGAGAATGTTTTTATGTCCCAGCATGAAGGATTTGCTATGAAAGGACATGAACATAAATTATGAAAAATGGTGAAGCCCTTGTATGGCCTCAAACAAGCACCACAAGCCTAGTATAAAAAACTAACTGAGCATCTTCTGAAACTCAATTTCAAACATTATGATCTTGATGATGCAAATTTTTTGTCAAGAAAGTTGGCAAAAGAGTTTTATATCTTGTGGTATATGTAGATGATCTTTTGATGACAAGGAACTATGAAAGCTACATTGCATCCATAAAGAAGGAATTTGGGAAAAGTTTTGAAATGACTGATTTGGGCTATGTTCATTACTATCTTGGCATTGAAGTAACCCAACATCCGAAGTCCATATTTCTTTCTCAAAAGAAATACATTGGAGATCTATTGAACAAGTTTGGCATGACAGAGTGCAATCCTCTTACTACTACAATGGAACAAAACTTAAAGATCACATTTATTGATGGAAAAGAATTTGAGGATGCAACAAAGTATAGACAACTTGTAGGAAGTCTCAACTACCTAACTACTACCAGACCAGACATTTCATTTGCTGTTGGAATCCTCTCCAAGTTTATGCAAAAGCCTTTTGAGGGACATTGGTTTGCTGCAAAAAGAGTTCTAAGGTACTTGAAGGGAACTCAAGACTTTGGAATCAAGTATACACAGGTGGACGACTTTAGCTTGATTGGATACTCTGATTCAGACTTCGATGGAGACAAAGAAACTGGGTTATCTACTTCAGGATATGCTATGAGTCTTGGATCAGGAGTTGTCTCCTGGAGATCACGCAAATAATTAGTTCCAGTAGATTCCACAACAGAAGCATAATACGTGGCAGCAGTTGAAGCAACAAAAGAAATTGTGTGGCTCAGGAAAATTCTTAAAAATTTGTAGGTAAAATAAGTACAATCAACTCCACTCATGATTGATAATACCTCTACAATAGAGTTGGCCAAGAACCCAAAGTTCCATGATCGAACAAAACACATCAATACTAAATATCATCTGATTTGGCATCATGTTGAGGCCAAAACAATCCATCTCTGTCATTGTTCCACAAATGAGCAAATTGCAGACATCTTCACCAAAGCGCTTGGAAGAGAAAAGCTTGAATGATTTAGAATGATCCTTGGACTCACCAACATCCATTCAGATTAAGGGGGGAATGTTGACACCTAATCCTTGTGATTAGGTGAATATATGTAAATAGATAAATAAGAAATATGAACAGTCATCGAGAGATGAACTGAACAGTCTCTCCCTCATGTATACAATGAAGACTACCTGATGGAATAACACACAAATCATTTTTGCCTTATGGAGTTACTGCCTGGCCTGACATAAATAAATAAAATTAATTTAAGAATAAATTTAGCACTTTATTTAATAGTAAAATTTATGTTAGTATTATTTTTAGAATTTATTTATTATGGAACATATAACATCCACACTAAATCATTAAACTATTTATATTGTTCTAATTTTATCATCCCCAAAGTTATTTTAATGCTCTGCGTACAAATAGGTACAAATATTTTAATGTGATAGAGCCCATGTTACAATCTTGAATAAATGTAAATGTTCAAGGGTGACCATGAATGTTGCCATTAATTATCAAAAATCAATAAGGATATTTAAAGGATTTTGTTTAGGTAGCATCTTTCATTTTAGGGATTTTAGGGATTTCTTTCTTTATATTGTGTTTCAAAAATATCTTTGTTATATTTTCTTGTTTTATTTTTATTTATTTTATTTTTGGTATATATATTAAATTTTACTCAATGAATTTAGTTTCCTATACCTTTATTGTATATGTATTAAAAGAATTGTGGATTTCTTTGTTGTGAGTCTAGGGCCTTTTGATGTTTTTTTGTGTGAGATTTTGTGATATAGTTTCTATTACCTCTCTGTCAGTGGGGATACATAGATTTTTTCAATGCAACATTTATCACCATTATAAGTCCAAGGTCACAGGTTAAATCCATGTAACTACAATGTGAGGTTGTATATTGGATATCAATGACATATGTCTTGTTAGTTCGATTTTGTATCCATTTCTTTTGATGGACCATGTTTCATCCCTTGAAAGATTCCCTTAGATAATTTCTCCCCTAATCAAATTGGAGAACCTTAGTGACATTCTCATGAAGAATCATGGTTTTATGGGAGCCTACATTTGTAGGGGTGATCACCCACGTATGTGCTATTCCAACCCACATCAAGGTGTGTGTATGTCATTCCACTGAGTTAGACTTGTGTATAGAGTTGGTAGGTGACCTTGGCCTTAGTGAAATATTACTCATGATAGTTCTCATAGCATAGAAATTTCTTGTGACAACTAACATATTTCTCAATAGATCTCATCGGTCCCAGTGCAAAAAAATCCAAGTGGTCGAAAAGGCATCTTGTTCTCATATTATAGAGTATGACTAGGGGATCCCATGTAACACATGAATTTTTTGATCACATTATCTGGGTAGGAGTTATGGTTTGGACAAATATTGTCAAAAAGATGGGAGAATGTTCTAGGAGGATTTCTAGGAAAAACATTAGGTGTAATATTGCATGAGTTATGTTTGAATTAATCAATGAGACAAGACAATGAATACTGAGGTGTTATAATTTTAAGATCATGAAAGGCATTAGTGAATATGAACATGGGAAAGATGTCAAGGAAGTCAAGTTGACGATGTGGAAATTCCCTAGATGATTGGATAAAATAGGGATGTAGCCACTAGAGATTAGGAACTGAGCAATAAACCCCTTGGTCTGGTTTTGTGGAAAACATGTCAGATACCTAGAGGTGGTGGGTCAAAGGAGAGTTGTGCGAGTAGAACTTAATATATAACAACTTAAAAAGTAGTTGCTAGGTCAAATATAGCATATGTAGAATGGTCATGTAGCCATTTGCAACCAACTTGGACCAAGAAAATATTATTATGGACATAAATATAACAATTGGAAATAAATTAATGGCCAAGAGACCAAGTCAAATCTCCAAGGACAATTTGGAGGGCCAAAAAGGCAAGTTGAACTTCACAAGTGGACCATCAAGCTAGATGTTAGAGAGAAGGAGTACCATAATCTAACTATTAACCACCGAGGGTGCATTTTCAAATGGAATTTGTGCTCTTCTTAGGAATAATAGCCAATTTCCCCCCATTGAGAAATAATTAAATTAATTTGTAATATTTCTATGGAGAAAAAAAAATGATCGAATCTCGGATTGTGGAAAACTAGCAATATTTTATTTGGAGAGTCTAGCTAGCACCTAACTAGCAATTAGAAGTTGATCTATAAATCTAGACTCTCCAAATTGTAATTGTTGCTTTTAACTTGAGAAAAGTGCTATCATTAACGAAACAACTAATTTATATGTAAATATTTTACTTTTTGCATGATCGTATAGTGGCTTTTGTTATTGTTTTTCTTCTTGCTATTTTTATTAAGCATAATATTAATAAAATCTAATTATATTTTGTAAATAGGTGAATTCCATCCTAAGACAAACGTTATTTTCCATTAAGGAACTATTATGCTATGTGGAAGCAAGTAAGTAGGGTTTTCCAACTTCTTTGTTTTTCCTTTGTGGGAAAGTATTAATGATTTCTTGTTGTAGGATTGGGTTAAATGGTTGAAGTGAGTTATTTTGTAGGATAAAAATAATTATTTCATCCTTGGAATAGATTTGGAAGGTCAAAGTAGTCATTGAGATACTTGGATTAGTTTGCTTATTCACAAATTTGAAATTTCTAAAAGTTCCTTGCAGGAAATAATAGTAATTTTCTGCTATTTTTTAGAACATGCTAATGAGATTCATTTGAGTTTATTCCACTTGCACTAGATGACAAAAAATTCAAGTCAATAAAAAAAATTACCCCATTTCCTTTTCACTTGATTAGGTTAGTCATTTGATAGGTTAACTAGCTCACTAGTTCTCGAATTTCTAGATTTTAGACTAGTAATTTTCTGCTATTTTTTAGCATGTGTCAATAGGGGTGTTTTTGAGTGATTCCACTATAATAGATACCTAAGAAATCCTATTCAATAAAAAAATTATCGCATCCCATTTGGATTTTATTTACTTGGTCATTCGATGAATTATAACTTCCTGTAGAAAATACCATAACTTCCTGTAGCAACCTATAACTTCCTGTAGCGACTTGTGACTTCCTGTAGAAAACACTGTAACTTCTTGTAGCACTCCCCTATCATGTGTAAACTTGACCAAATTTTCTCACAACACATGGTTTTTGTTTGTTAGGGCTGAATCATAACCCCTCAGCCCTAAATCCATGACTGAGGAAGAATAAAAAACCAATTAGGACATGCCTTTTTAGAGAGTAGATTAGGCCTATTTATTTGAATTCATGCTCTTAGGATTCCAATTATAATTTGTTGTTCTTGCCTAGGATTAGTTTCTTTTCAATCTAACATTTCCATCTATGCAATTAGGTTAGGTTTTAATTTCATTACATTCACTCCATTACATCATGATAGTGAAAGAAGGACACATTGTATGCTGCACATATAGTGTTGATACCTCCTAAGTTTGTACAAACTCCGGGTTGATAATTAAAGTTGATAGCCTTGGGAGTTTTAGAATTCTTGTTGCAATACTGAGGTTCTTCACTTTTTGGAGTCGTTATTGGGGATATGTTAATGTATGCATTTTTTTCTTCCTTAGTTGATTCATTTCCTTTACTTTCTACAAAAACACAAAAGAATATTGCATTAGACATGTTGCATTTTATTACCATTCAAATTCAATTTTATTTTTTTTATAAAAACAAAAAATACCTCTCCAACGACACCCCCCCCCCCCCCCACATTTGATTATGTGGTGAAGTAGGATACACATCACCATATACATTTGCAAGTAGAAGAATAAGAGGTGGTAGATAAGGTAGAATAAATGGATGGAGATGATGACAACGAGGAAGATCCTATTGGATTTCCCATTCAAGATACTGATGTCAGTGTGCATGTGAAGAACATCCCTCTATCTTTCCATCCCAAATTCCATGGTATGAGGTGAGAGGATCTGGAAACCTTTCTCTTTGAACTTGAAATTATTTCTAGATCTTGTGGTTACTTATTAAACCCTAAAAAATTGAGATTGTTTCTGGAAACATTGAAGGATAGAGATCTTAAATGGTTCATGAGTTTAGGGACTAATTCAATAAGATCATGCAATGGTATGCAAAAGATATCTATAGAAAAATATAAATATCATGATCTTAAAGAAGAGATATTTAGAATAAATAAAAAATAATATGAGATCCTTGAGGATCTAATAGATAGGTTCATGTATAACGCTAAGAGGGAAAAACTACATCATTTAGGATCTGACACACTAAAAACTCTCTTACTTACAACAATTAGGGATGAGTGGATTGATATACTTGATCTCATGAGTAGAGGTGATGTATACCAATTATCATTTGAAGAAATCTATGAAACATGCAAACATGTATCAAGAGGAAGGGAAATATTAAGTAAATCAACATCAACATTGGTAAGTCAAGCTAAACTTGGAAATTTTTTTGATAACTTTAAAACAAAAATTCTTAGCAATCTAGGAAAACAAGTAGAAATTTTAAGAATGCAAGACAATGAAAAAGAAGATGTTGATATGTGTGTTGTGATGTTAAATATTTCCCATCATTACCAAGGTTGAAGGAAGTTTACCAAGAGGAAAGTTGAGCAAGTCAATCACCAAAGTAGCTATGTTATGTAGCTCCAAGAGGACCATGGCAGCCCAGTCAACCTGGTATGATGCAAGAACCTAATTCACAATTTCAATATTATGTATATCCATCTCAAAGTAATTGGAACACACCCTTTCCTTGGCAACCTAGCCATCTAAATCCCAAAACCAATCTTGGCAAAAAGGTTGGAAAGGAGCTTATGGGAGAAATCCATAATATCGTGAATATTTTCCTCAATATCCCCCATATCCAACTCATGTTATCCATACCATCTATCTCCACCACAACCACGACCCCAACCACATCCATCTCAAACATCCATTCCCACTCAGCTACCTATACCACCATTTCTAAAACCACACAAGGAAGTATCTCAACCCACTTACAATATTGAGGTACAACACTTCCTAACATCTCTTCTTGATCTAAATGGTATTCATCTTAGATTAGGAAAGGTATTGAAAAAAAGAGATTCTATTGATTTCATTGAAGGACAACATCCGGAAGAAGAATATTCAAATGAGGATACGAAAGGATCATGGACTGCAATTGATGGAGAGAAGACATAAGAATCAAATATTGAGGATCTTGCCTCATGTTTACCATAAAATCCTCCATGTGTTTGAGAGAAAAATCAACAAAAGGAGGAATATTTGAATGTCATGATAGAAGAGGACACAAAAAAAGATCCAAATTTGCAAATGGACCAGGGGCACCACAACTATATTGAAATATGGTTCCAAACAATAATTAGGTTGTAGAAATACACTCTTCTTCAACAATTCTCGATCTCATCTTAGTCAAATTATTTGGTCTCTTACATTTAGGTACATGTCAAAGAATATATTTCAAGTCTACACATCATTTTATCTATCATCTTGATGTGCACATGGCTCCATTCGAAGTATTCCTATATTTGAAAGAGATTTTGTTTCTCAAGTAGAGTAGGATAGAAAAAGAAAAAAATGAAAAATAAGATAAAAAATAAAATCTGAGGTAAATACCTCATTTGAGGAGTCTGATATTCGATCATTGATTGAAAACCTCCATGATGTTTTCAATGGGTTGGAAAAAGAGGAAAAAAGAGAAAAATAAAAGATCATAGGTGAAAACCTCCATTGGGGCGCCTAGGCAGACCTACTAGTTGAAAATATCATTGAGGCAGCTAGTAGGCCTAAAAGAAAAAAATGAAAAAATGAAAAGAAAAAAATTATTTTCTCCATGTATATCTCTATGATTAATGGAGGTGCTCTCCAACGTTTTCAAGCAAAAATAACACTTTAGCACCAAAAGGAAATTTTTTTTATCAAAAATCTATTCAAAGGAAGTCAAACTTGGGTTTTAACCTCCTTTGCTCATATGCTCCAATATGACCAAGACCATGCCAATCCATCACCCTCATCTATTTCCACCATCCACCCATCATTCCTGGCTTTTCCCATTCATTTTTCTCGCTATCCTAAAATGGTACATGACGGCTCTGTTTTGCTACAAGAAGCGAAAATACACAGAGAATATTTTTTTTATCATATCGTGAAAACCATGCATCCATTTCTTGAGCTGTTTCATGGAGAGATGCATATGGATGATGGTAACATGATCAAGAAATTTCTGAAAATTGTGATGCACAATTTTCAATAAATCAACCTCCAAAGCCTACAACTATTTTTTTTTCTCAAGCTTCGTGCATCTATTGGTCAAGCTATTCCATGGAGAGATGCATATGAATTATGGTAACATGATCAAGCAATTTCAACAAATTCTAGCGCATGCTTTTCAAGGAATCGACCTCCATCACCTACATCCATGTCTATTTTTTCTCGCGATTCATGAATCCACCGACCAAGATTTTTATGGGGAGGCGCATAAGGATGATGGAAACATGCTAAAAAAATTTCAGGTCAATCCATTACACCATTTGGATATATGGAAAAAAACAAAACTGGTACACGAGGTTGTCCTGAAATGCTACAGGAAGGACCAAAATTGCTACAGGAGGCATATTTGATTGGATGAAGGGGTCAAAAGGTTGAGAGAACTTGTATTTTTGTATCTCCACTTTCATTTCTTGTAGGCATGTTATTAGATTGATTCAAATAATGAAGCTTGGTCTCCTTCATAGGAAGTTGAGTTTCCCCAGGCTTGGCCATCCCTGGAGCTTTAGAGCCCTTTTGTATAATTTGTTTTTCTTCTTTTCACTTCTTACTCACATGTATCTCTTCTTCTTGTTTTTCTTATTTCTTCATTTAGTATTGATGATTTCTTATTGTAGGATTGGATTAAATGGTTGAAGTGAGTTCTTTTGTAGGATCACAAGCATGATTTCGTCCTTGGAACAAATTTGGAAGGTCATAGTAAACATTTAGCTACTTGGATTAGTTTGCTTATTCACAAATCTAAAATTTTTGGAAGTCCCTTGTAACAAATAGTAGAAATGTTTTTCTATTTTTTAAAACATGCTAATTAGCTTCATTTGAGTTTATTCCACCTGAATTAGATCATAAAAAAATCCAGGTTAATAAAAAAATTTACCCCATTTCATTTTCACTTCATTAGATTAGTCATTTATAAGTTAACTAGCTCAATATTTCTCAAATTTCTAGATTTTAGACTAGTAATTTTCTGCTATTTTTTAGCATGTGTTAACTAGGATATTTCTAAGTGATTTTCATTGGAATGGAGATGTAAGTCAACATATTCAATAAAAAAAAATTATGCATCCCATTTGGATTTGATTTACTTGGTCATTCAGTGAATTATAACTTCGTGTAGCAAATATCGTAACTTCGTGTAGTAACCTGTAACTTTGTGTGGTAAACACTCTAACTTCCTATAGCACTCCTCTAAAACGTGTAACATTGACCAAATTTTCACAAAATGCATGGTTTTTGTCTCTTAGGGTTGAATCATAACCCTTAGGCTCTAAACCCATGATTGAGACAGAATAAAACACCAATTAGGACATGCCCTTTTAGAAAGTAGATTAGGCCTATTTATTTGAATTCATGCTCTTAGGATTTCAATTACAATTTGTTGTTCTTGCCTAGGATTAATTTATTTCCAAGGTAACATTTCCATTTAAGAAATTATTTTAGGATTTTATTTCATTACATTCACTCCATTACATGATGGTAACGAAGGAAGGACATATTGTATGTTGTACATAGAGTGTCGATACCTCTTAAGTTTTTACGAATCCTAGGTTGATAATTAAAGTTCGTAGCCTTGGGAGTTGCAGCATTCTCGTTGCAATACTGAGGCTCATCAGTTACCATCCTTATAGGAGGATTGATATGGGATACTTTCCATATGAGTTTAAGAAAGCAAAGCCACCTACATTTGATGGAGACTTGAAGAAACCATAAGATGCAGAGGCTTGGATACCTGGAATGAATAAGTTCTTTGAGCTGCATGAGTATGCAGAAAACATGAAGGGCACAATTTCTATCTTCATCCTGAAAGGTAAAGTAGACATCTGGTGGGAACATGTGAAGTAGGTCAGAGACATCAATATAGAGGACTTGAGTTAGCATGAGTTCAAGAGGATTTTGAATCAATAAGTATTTGTCAGAAAGGTACTACGATAGTAAAGCCAAATAATTCTACGAGCTAAAGATGAGATCAATGGGAGATGAAGAGCACGCGACTAAGTTTCTGGAGCTATTTAGGTATGTAGTACCGTATCTTAAATATTATAGAGATAAAGTTAAACAATTTGTGAGTGGATTTCCATTAGTATTTAGAGATCGGATTGACTATGATGAGCCTCGTTCACTTGAGAAATTTATTGGGAAACTGAAGCATTGGTATGAAAAGGCAAAGTGTAAGAATAAATCTCAGCAAGGATGGAAAGGGAAGGATAAGGATAAAGTTAAAGGTAAATGGCACCCAAAAAGAGAAAGGCCTTAGAATGAAGACGAGAAAGAAAATGTGGCACCACAAAAAAGGTTCAAAGTAGCTAGACAGGGACATAGGTCACAACAATAGAATACAGGTGAGGGTACTAGTCAGTTGGAGTGTTGGACATGCAGTAAGGAGCAACTTAAGAGAGATTTTCCATATAATTATGGTGTAGGCCCCATATATATACTGCACAGGAGGCACAAACTATTGGGGATGTTGGTTAGAGCATTCCTCATATTTATGGAGCATTGGATAACAAACAGGCAAAGCATCAGGCATATATCATTGAGATGGAAAACAAGCTTTGTGATAAAGTTATTACTACTTTATTGACCCTAGATCTAATTATAGTTATGTTAGTGCTTGCTTGGTGTATAAGTGTGGTTTGAATAAAGAAGTGCATGTAGAATCTTGGTTAGTGCAGTTGGATACATATACAAAGAAGCGAGTTCATCATTCGATAAGAGCTTGTGCGTTTCATTTGAATGGTATGCCTGCCGCAACACATTTAAATGTATTACCACTGGGATCATATAGTATGTTGTTCGGCATGGATTGGTTGAACCTTCATAAAACCAAGATGGATTTTTATGACAAATCCATTGAGTGTGTGGATGATAATGGGGAACCAAGAGTCTTGTAGGGAAAGTATAAAGCCACATCAGTTAGGATTGTGAGAGCTTTGCAGACAAAACATATCCACAGGAAATGGTGTATGTTATTCATAGTGTAGATTTCTAGTGATAAAGGTAAGTAAGTTGAGGATGCAGATGTTTTGAGGAGGTACCTGGTTCTACAATAGCTTTAGGATGTATTTCTTGAGGACATTTAAGATTTTCCACCTCATAGTGAGATATACTTTTCTATCGAGTTAGTGCCAGGGGTAGCTCCAACATCAAAAGAACCTTACAAGATGAGCACACCTCAATTGGTAGAGTTGAACATGCAGTTGAAGGAAATGCTTGAAAAGGGATACATTAGGCCAAGTATATCACCTTGGGATGCACTAATATTATTTGTGAAGAATAAGGATGGTACTCTCAGATTATGCATTGGCTATAAGCATTTGAACAAAGTGAATATCAAGAATAGATATCCGTTGTCAAGGATTGATGACTTATTAAATCATTTGAAGGGAGAAGCAATGTTCTTAAAGATTGATTTGAGATGAGGATACCACCAGGTACACATCAAAGAGGGGGACATTTACAAGACAACTTTCTAGGCTAGGTATGGGCATTATGAATTTGTTGTAGTTCCATTTGGTTTGACTAATGCTCCAACAACATTTCTGTTCTTGATCAATAGTGTGTTCCATTTGTATTTGGATAAGTTTTGTATTGTGGTCATTGATGACATATTGGTATATTCTAAAAGTGAGAAAGAGCATGCCGAGCATTTAGCAACAGTGTTGAGGTTATTGAGAGAGCTTCAGTTGTATGCTAAGCTCAGCAAGTGCAGTTTATTTCAGATTGATGTGCACTACTTGGGACATGTTGTTTATGAGGAGGGCATAATAGTGGATCCAGGAAAGATAAGGGTCATTTTGTAGTGGGTAGCTCCCAAGAATGTGGATGAGGTGAGATCTTTCATGGGGTTGGTAGGAGATTACAGGGGGTTCATCAGGGACTTCTCATATATTACTTATCATATTACATCATTGCAAAGGAAAGGGAAGAAGTTTAAATGGAGAGAGGAGTGTGAGGCCATTTTTTAGCAGCTTAAGTAGTTGTTGAGACACACACCAACGCTACAGATTGCAGATATGGATAAAGAGTTTGTAGTATGTACAAATTCTTGCAAAAGAGGACTTGGTGGAGTCCTTATGTATGATGGATAAGTGGTAGTCTATGAGTTACATAACTAAATGAGTATGAGAAGAACTACTCAATACATAATCTTCAGTTAGCAGTGATCATACATGCATTGAAGATGTGGAGGAATTATCTTCTTGGCAGGAGGTTTGTGATGATGAGTGATCACAATGAGTTGACGTATTTGTTTGAACAATCGAATTTGAATTACCGATAAGGTAGATGGTTGTCCATGACTAGTGATTTTGACATCGAGATCAGGTACATCAAAAAGAGGAGAAGAGGGTGGTAGATGCTCTTAGGAAATGGGTACAGGTAAATCACTTAGCAGCTATGAGCTCCTATGTGACAAACTTACAGGATAGGATCTTGCAACAAGGTCAACATGATGTCAGGTATATGGAGATTGTGCACATGTTGTAGCAGAGTACATGTACATGTACATGTGGTCATACATGTATAGGTACAGGCAGTGGTACAGGTACAGGTACAAATTCAAGTGCATAGGATGTGGACTATCGTCTCACAATTGATGGATTGGCTAGATTCAGAGACAGGATATATGTGCCATATAGTAGTGAGCTCAGGAAGGTGATATTGAGGGATTTTAATGCGAAATCATATTCAGGTCACCTAGGATATCAAAAGACATTGACCACAGTGAAGAAATTTTATTATTGGCTAAATTTGAGGAAGGATGTAGCAGAGTTTGTGGCTAGGTGTTGCATTTTTCAGTAGCTGAAGGAAGAGTGTAAGAATCTAAGTGGACTGCTATAGCTGACTGTGATTCTAGAATGGAAATTGGAGGTCATTTCCATGGACTCTATCACAGGTTTTCTGAGGAAAGTGAGACAACATGATTCCATCATGGTTATTGTGGACAGGTTGAAAAAGGTTGCGCACTTCATTTGAATGAAGTCTACATTCTCAGCTAGTGACGTAGCATAGGTATTCATTCAAGATGTGGTCATATTTCATGGATTTCCAATGAATAATCCGTTAGATAGGGATGAAAAGTTCACTTCCAAGTTTTGGAAGGAGTTGTTTGCAGGTTTGGTCACAGAGTTGCCTTCAATACAACTTATCATCCATAGACACATGGACAGAGTGATAGGGTCAGTAGGATATTGGAGGATATGTTGAGGATTTACGTTATGCATCATCATCAAATGAAGAGTATCTTCCACTAGTAGAGTTAACTTACAAAAATGGGTATTAGGAATATTTGAATATGAGTCCATTTGAGGCATTGTATGGTTGGAGGTGCAATACTCCCATCACTTGGAGCAATCCAGTGAAAAAGGTGTTGATACTAGACATGTTGTGGAAATGGAACAACAAATGCAGGTAATCAAGAAGAATTTGAAAGCATCACAGGACACACATAAGAGATATTCATATAAGAACAAGTTGTTCAAGGAGTTTCGGGTTGGGGAACAGCTGTTATTACGCATCAAAGCAAAGAAAATTTCCTTGAGGATTGGATCATGTGCCAAGTTGGCATCACGGTTTTGTGGACCGTTCAATATTATTTAGAGGATTGGGGTATTAGCCTATCAAATTTCACTGCCTCCGATAGTGAAATCCCATGATGTTTTCCATGTTTTATTGCTTAACATGTATGTTAAAGATGTTAATCATGTGATAACTGGTCTGTATTGTAGGTGGAACCAGATGGATAATTCCAGTTGGAGCCTCAGCGTGTATAACAGAAAAAGGTGTTGATGATCTAGAGTCAAGTAATCAAGCAAGTTAAAGTGCAGTGGAAGCACTTTAGGCCCGATGAAGTTACATGGGAGATGGCAGACGAGATGTGGGCTCTGTAGCCTTCATTGTTTGTAGTTGAGGCAAAGCGGTTTTGGTATGGTGTTTTGGTATATATCTTTGGTATATGTTTTGTTACATGCTTGATGATGTTTTTGTATATATACATATGTATATGGATGTAAATACCACCATGAGATATGTTATAAATCTGTAGTAAGAAGTATGGGTGTCATGTCATTACAGTAATTTCATGTTGTTATGTTGTCATGTTGGTTTGCTTTTCAGTAGGGTGATCATTGTAAACACTACATTGAGCTATGTTATAAAGCTCCATGGGCAATATGTTTTCTTCTTAGAATTTTTGTTGAGGTATAGGTGTGATTGAACACCGAGGATGGTGTCCCCCAAGGCAGAGGGTTCTATAACAACCCTGATGAAAATCATGGAAAATTTTAGAGGCTAATATTCGCAGGTGGGCTAATTTTCCATGATTTTTCCCAAAAAAATATTCACCAATTTCAATTTTTTTAAAAATGATTCGCCCAAATGTTACAATATAAAAGCATTATAAATTTGAAAAATTTTACAAATATAAAAGTAAACATTTTATAGTTTGCATATTAGGAACTAGTGAGATTTGCCAATGTTTTTAACCTTCAAGATAATTTTCCATCCTTAAAATTTTCCCTCGTGAAACTAAAAGTTTACATAGGAAAAAATAATGACCATGCTTGATGGGACAATTATTCCAAGTTGAATGTTGGGAAAAACATCCTAGTGAGTGTTCATTTGGTTTATTATGGCTAAGGAAATTGGCAAAGGAAATGGCTAAGGCTTTGGAAAGGCAACATGGCATTTTTGGCACATTTATTTATGAAAATAATGGAAATTAGGAGAAGAGGAAGGTGAAAGGTCACATGTTGCATGTGAGAAGGAAAATGAGGGAAAATAATGGAAAATGAAGAGAATAGAGGCATAATTGATAGAAAGGCTTCTAAGAATAAGTTGCTACCTTTCATCAGTTCAGTTTTGGAGCGCTATCATTATTGTCACACTCTCTCTCATTCTTGGACACGTACAATTTCCTTGGAGCATTTTGGCATTGGACAAGAAAGGAAAAAAAGACAAGAGGAAGGAAGGAGCATGAAAGGAAGAGCAAGGTCAAGAAGTTACAACAATATTATTTGTAGATATCAATTTGCATGTGTATTTTCCTTGCTATATTTGGCATGCATGGTATTGAATGTGGTTCTTTTGTTATTATGGCATGGGATTTTCCAGGTGTGACAATGTTTTCAACCTAGCCTTGTCATTTCCGGATAGCCATGGTGTGATGTGGTTCTCATGTTTTGGCTGAGATGGATTTCTGGAAGGATTCGAAGCTAAGTGAGGTGGATCTTTGAATGATAGAACACATGGGATAGTAACACTTGAATGGGACTGTGGGTTGCAGTAAAGACAAATTTTGTGTTGCCTTGATGGGATTAGGAATCCTTTCCAGTGAATGGTGGGATACACGGTAAAGGAAGGAAGTGTTTAATGTTGATTAGGCCTAGGAATCCTTTCTGATGAATGACGGGATATACGGTAAATCCTAGAGGGTGGTGTCTTAGTTTAGGGCCTTGTGATCCCTAGATCAGACTATGGATTGGGGTAAAGCATGAGGGATTAAGAGATAGGAAAATTCCTCACAGTTTATGTGGATAAATATGATAGCATCCATGCTTTTTTGGCCTAGTGATCGGGTGGAGATCATGGTAATGCTTGTTATTACATGTTTATTGTGTTAGCCTAGTGATCCTAGATGGACTATAGTAAATTATGGTTTTTATTGATGAGGGTGAGGTAGTTTAGCCTCAGGATGCCCTGGCTGGTTCTTTTGGTTTGAGTCCCACATTCATGCTTGGAATATGGCACGGGGGTGAATGGATGAAGAGCGATTTTCCTCAACAATTCTATGGTCGTGTGGGACATGGTAGTCCCATCCCGGGTTTGGATTTTATGTCATCAATATGAGGTTATTTATCCTTGTAATTCTATGAGTATTATAATGGTTTATATGTGGATTGTATGCTTGTGATTTCCTTGGTATTTTTGTTGTTATTTCTCTTGTTATGTGTATGTTTTATCTCAGTGGCTATGTATGGATCTCATCATATTATTACTTGTAAATGAATGAATAATGTATCTATGACCTAATAGATGATAATGTAGTAAATGATATAAGTGAACAATGCTTCATAGTGATTCTAAGATAAGTATGAGAACCCTATGCTTAAATCTGTTGTGTACACATGAATATTACATATTTGTGATATGTTTGACAAAATTTATGTCATGGCTTGTAGGGGTATGGTCAAGGTCTTGTTCAAGTATTTAAATTTTCATCATTGTTTCCTTGCTATATTTATATTATAACGGTTTCATTCAATTATGGGTAGTGAGATGGGCTTTGGGCCTAAAAAGGTGGTTCCAATGCTGGAGACGTTGGAAGAACACTGAGCAAAATAGTCCCTCAATGTTGCATGTCTTTTCATGAGAGCAGCCAGAGCCACCTTGATGATGTCACATCCATATCATAGGAAAGTCTCAGGTTCAAGTGGTCAAAAACCTTAGTGGGACACATGGGCTAGTTACAGAAAGGTTGGGATTGTTCTTAGGAGTCTTGTCGATGATGTGGAAGGTCTGTATGATGTGTTTCCATCGATTCCATTTCCTTAAGGCTACCTAGGATATTTTATCCAATCATAGTAGCCTCTTGTCAAATGTTTACCCTAATTGGTTGGTTACTTGGGTAGATGTGGGAGGATGGTGCTACACTTGGATATTCCACTGTAAACTTCGTAACATTACATATGATAATATTATGTTAAAGTGTGAAAATTTTACACTATTACAGTTTATTTAGACTTCAAGAACTATAGATTTAACTGTAATTAGTGCATGCATGTGAATGGAAATTACACAAAACAATAGAGAACGAAAAAATAAGCTCACACACACACACACATAAGACACAAAATTTGGGCTGGCTAACCCTTTTGGAAGAAAATCCAGATAGAAGGTGAGCTGGCTTCGCTTTCTTTCTCTATCTAGAAATATGGATACATGTACAAAGAAGTAATGATTGTGGCCCATGGGCTACTACAATACACATATCCTCTCTATGTGCTCTACCTCCTTTGACACCTAGTTATCATTTTTTAGGTATGGAACAAAATCCACTCGAAAGATTGGAATTCCTATTCCTCCTCATGGCCTATTTATAACACAACTTGATAGCCTACTAGTGGTTTAGTTTTGCTACATCAACTCTTAACTAGAATTACGATATAGACTCTTCTAGAGTATTTTACATCAAAAACACATGGAAAGCTCCTTTTCCATGAAAATTGGGTGCTAACATGACATCCTCCTAAACTATATGTGTGAAAACACGAAGGTCAACTTTCGAGTGGCATAACTCTTTCATACAGAATTTGATTGACGCATTTCTTCCATTGTTGGAATTATCTTTGTGTGTATAATAGCATGAAAATGTGTACCAGTAAAGCGACATTTTTTAACCCCTAAAAATATAGTTTGATGCCTCAAAATTCTCCCACAAGGTTTTATAACCCACTTTCGAAAATTAGGTCTCACTGGTAAAAACGGTCTCGTTAGATGATTCCTATGGTTTTTCCACTTTGAATGCATCGATATCAATGACAAATAATATAATGATCCAATTTGAATCACACCTTTAGAGATTGAGTAGGGAATGTTTTAGGTTTTCAAGTGCCAAAAATATAGGAGGTAGTTTAGTGTAACCCCATTAGTATGAAATAGAGTGTGGATCCCCTTATGCTTGTCACATATTCCAGGTTTAAATAAACCTAGAAATAATCCCTTAAAGGAGTGATTTCTAGTATTTTTAATCATAACTAACTAGATCCTTCATAATTGGATGACATATTCAGGGGTTATGGTAAATTCCATTTGTTTACAAATGAAATATATCATGGTACATAGGACTTCATAACCATATAATATTATTTGTGCATTTGAATCTCATAAAATCCCATCCATCAAGTTGATAAAGGATTTATATGTCCACCTTGCAACTGATCCTGATGTATTCCTATGTATTAGCATGGTGGTGTTGGATGTGTGACTTTCTTGAGGAATGTTGATATCAAAAAAGTGGATGGTAGATTTAAGTGGTGCTATTCAAATGGATCTATCATACATCAGACTACTTGAACCTAAATATGAGTCCATTGGGTTATATAGGGAATCATATGTATTGGACCATGTAGAATATGCTAGTAACGTTGACATTGAAGTTAGAATAATAGAGGAAATTACGGGGTCTTACATGATCATGGATGCTAAAATTACTTAGTCGAAAGAGGTAAAAGAGTATCAAGGATTTGTTTTGATTGTGCATCCTCAAAACATGGGAATGAAGCGCAAATTGTTTCTCATATTTTGAAGTGGAATTCCTCCATTTCTCGTATAGGTTCGAGTTTTAGGAAACTAACAATGTGCTAAAGATTTAAGCTTTACTTTTAGTATCATCCTTTGCTAGGAATATGGGAATATCATGTCTAAAGGTAATGGGAAATTTAAAGATTGTGGTTTGTCAAATCAAAGGCCTTCATGGATGTACAAATGAAATACTTAGGAAGTGTAGATATGCCTTCATTGTAGTCATAGATGTTTTTGGTTCATTTGATGTAAAATTGATACAAAGGTTAATGAATGTTATTGTTGAATCATTGATCATGTCTACATCAATTATGCAAATTTTTGTATTTCTCAAGGGAAGTGAAGAAGTCGAGGAAGACAAGCCTCATTCGATGGAAGAACATTTTGTAGAACGTTTTCCTCTGATAACATTCCCTTGGGTTTAATTTCTTTAAAAGCATCCTTCAGTTGAGATGATGCTTCCAAAGAATGAACTAACTTGACCAATTTGGAATTGTAATATCCTAACTCAACCTGCATATTTTAAATAAATGTGTACATATGAAACTTATGTTGGTGACTGGTACATATTGATTATTTTGGTGGCATAGTGATTACCTTCGATAGTGGTGTTCTTGTGTGCATATATGTTTATATGTTTTGATGAAAGTGTTCCCAAGTGCATATGTTTCTATATGTTTTTGGGCCATAGAACGTAGTTTTGTAAATAAGAAATTACACGTAAACTAGTAAAATATATAACTACTATAGAATGAGTTAGATGAAAAGAGTATGGGTCATAGACTCCATGTGTCCTAAAAATGACAATTTGTATGATGTAATATTTATTAAAAACAAAAGTGTAGTGTGTCAAATAAAGACATGCACATAAAAATTAGTATGTTGGTGTTATGGAATAGACATTTAAAATTATTTGAGCAGAAAAAATGATTGCACACCTTGATGGGAAACATGGGGTGAATTTGTGATACATGGGATTGGTTTCCTAGTGTGAGGGCCTTGAGGACACCTCAAGATCCTGAAAGTTGGCAAGAACTCCAAAAATCCATAGGCCTATCAGACATCCCTAGCCAACTAAGTTCAATTCCCTACAATTGGTTGCATAGCCCAAGGGACTGAAGTGTAGAAAAACGGGTGGAATAATTGATTCTGGGTCTAATGGTGGTGTTATATATTACAGAGCAATGGAACACATAAAATATTACATAAATATAAACACAGAAATGTCATAAAACAAGAGAGACACAAATATACGTGGTTCACCTAGTTTGGGCTACGTCCACGGAGAAACAACCAGTCCTTCCTTTTATATTATCCAACAAAGTGAAGAGATACAACCTACAATAGATCCGCTGTAACACCCTCTTTGCTCTCAATCTCCTCTCTCTTCCTCACTCAAAAAACAGATATACATAGACGCAATACAATTTCCTCATATATAGTGAGGGGTTGCCTTCTAGGGCAAAAAACCCTAAACTAAACATAACTTCTACTGTCAAATCATCCGCCTAATGAATGGCCCAGATTGACTAGAAATTACTAGACTTTTACAAGGCAACTTTACATCTATTTTTAGCTTCGGGGGCGCTGCCCCCGAACCCTCGCCAGGAGACCGCTGGTCCCTAGACCCCCTAGCCGAGGGGGATTAGACAAGTTCCCCCTGCACCCCCCCACATGGAGGGGTGTATAGTCTTCCTAGGGTATACATCCGGTTGAAACGTTTGAATACATAAGATAATCAGGCTCCACACCCAACAATCTCTCACTTGGAGACTGATTATAGCAACTCCACCATTGCTTCATTTGCTAGATAATAACTCCACTTTGGACCTGGTTGTTTCTCATCTTCTTCATCATACTTGAAGACCAATTGAAACTAAGCAGATTCTCAGTTTCTCCCTGGTTACAACTTTTGTTAACATATCTGCAAGATTCTAGCTAGTGTGTATCTTTTCGAGCTTCAACTATCCATCTTCCAATGCTGACCCTGTGAAATGGTACTTGAGCTGTATATGTTTAGTCCTGGAATGAAATGCAGAGTTCTTTTGCAAGATGTATGGCACTCTGGCTGTCACTGTATAACCTGCCCAACTCTTGCTTCTTACCCAATTCATCCAGAAACCTTTGTAACCAAATCATTTCTTTACTAGCCTCTGTAGCAGCAGCATACTCTGCTTCTGTTGTTGAAAGTGCAACAACACTTTGGATTTTTTAAAACCAACTGACAGTTGTTCCACCTACAGTAAACACATACCTTGTTGTGCTCCTCTTGTTATCTCTATCACCTTCCATATCTGCATCAACATATCCTTGTAGAGAAATGTTTGAACCACCAAAGCATAATGCTTGATTTGTGGTACCTCTCAAATACCTGAGAATCAACTTCATTGCCATCCAATGTTCTTTTCCTCGATTATTCATGTACCTACTTACAACTCCCACTGCATGCGCAATATCAGGCCTTGTGCAAACCATTGCATACATTAAGCTTCCAACTACTGATGCATATGGAACTTTAGACGTATGAGCCATTTCTTCCTGAGTCTTGGGACACACCTCCTTACTTAATTTGAAATGTCTAGCCAAAGGTATATTAACTGGTTTTGCATTTTGCATATTAAACCTTTTCAACACCTTTTCTATGTACTCACTTTGAGACAATGTTAATTTGCGATTCTTCTTGTCTCTTGTTATTCTCATACAAAGGATTTGTTTTGCAGCACCCAAATCCTTCATTGCAAATGAGTTTGCCAATTTTCTTTTGAGCACATGTATTTCCTACATGTTAGAACCTGCAACAAGCATGTCATCTACATACAATAACAATATAATATAGCTGCCATCATTTTTCCTTTTGAGATAAACACAATGATCAGAGTGACATCTAGTATAACTTTGTTCATACATAAACTTGTCAAATTTTAGAAACCATTGCCTTGGAGTCTGTTTTAAGCCATACAAGCTCTTCTTCAACCTTCACACTAGTTTCTCCTTCCCTCTTACCTCATATCCTTGTGGCTGCTGCATATATATCTCTTCCTCAAAATCCCCATGGAGAAAGGTTGTCTTTACATCTAACTGCTCAAGATGCAAACCTTTAGCTACTACTAGACTTAAAATAGTTCTAATTGAAGTCATTTTAACAACAGGAGAAAATATTTCATCAAAACCAATACCTTTCTTCTATGCAAATCCCTTCACCACAAGTCTAGCTTTGTACCTCTGTTTTCCTCCATCTTCTTCCTTCAGCCTATAAACCCATTTATTCTACAATGTTGTTTTGCCTGCAGGCAACTTGACTAAGTCCTAAGTCTGGTTATGTGCTAAGGAATCCATCTCTTCTTTCATGGCTTGCTCCCACTTCTTCCTTGTTTCTACCTGCACTGCTTCTTCATAACATTCTAGTTCACCAAAATCAGTCAACAATACATAATATAATGAAGGAGAGTATCGTTCAGGGGGTCTACTTATCCTGGTAGATCTTTTAACACCACTTTCAGGTGTTTGAAGTGCTTGTTCTTGTTGTGGTTGTTTTTCTAGTTGTTGATCATTATGATTTTCAGGCACCATCACTTTTCCTGTGATATCGTCAAGCACTGTGTATTCTCTATTTTCTTTTTCTTGTTTCTTTTCTTGCAACTGATTCTTATACAAGACCTTTTCATTGAATATTACATCTCTGCTCCTAATGATTTTGTGATTTTCATAATCATATAAGCGATAACCAAAATCATTAACACCATATCCAATAAAGGTACATTTCTTTGATTTTGCCTCAAGCTTTGTTCTATTTTCTTTGTTAATGTGGACAAAGGATTCACAACCAAAAGTCTTTAAAAATGAGTAGTTTATCTTTTTACCTGTCCATTCCTGCTCTGGAATACCACCATTCAAGGAACTTGAAGGCCGTCCATTTATTAGATAAACAACAGTATCTACGGCATCTACCCAAATTTGTAAAGGAAATCCCTCATGCAATCTGATGCACCTTACATGCTCCATGATTGTCCTATTCATCCTTTTTGACACACCATTTTCTTGTGGTGTTCCTGGAATTGTCTTCTCTTTGCAAATTCCATTCTCTTAATAGTATCTATCAAACTCTTTGCTGTAATATTCACCTCCATTATCTGATCTGAGACACTTCAGACTTTTTCCCTATCTCATTTTCAACCAAAGCTTTCCATTTCTTGAAAGTATCAAATACATCGGATTTATTTCGAATACAATAAATCTTGGCTTTTCTAGTCGCATCATCAATAAAAGTAACATAATAACAAGAGCCACCAAGAGATGATACCTGAGCAGGTCCCCATACTTTTGTATGCACAATCTCTAATTTTTCGCTCTTCTTTTCTTTCCCAACTCTAAGGAATCTGACTCTCTTCTATTTTCCATAAACACAATTCTCACATAATTTTAAATCAACATGCTTCAAACCTAGCAACAAATTTCTTGAGTGAAGAATCTGCATCCCCTTCTCACTCATGTGCCTGAGCCTATGATTCCACAATGCCATATCTTCTCTTGTAGAGGTTAAAGCATTAATAGAATTTGAAATACAATTGCATAAATACAATGTACCAACCTTTTCTCCTTTGGCTATTACCAGGGATCCTTTAGTGACCTTCTAGGTTTTATCTGTGAAGGTAGTTACGCAACCTTCACCTCCTAACTGCCCTGTTGAAATCAAATTTTTCTTCAGATCTGGAACATGCATTACCTTCTTCAATAGCCACTAATTTCCATTTTGTTGTTTTATGAAAACTATACCCATTCCAATGATTTTACAGGGTTTATCATCACCTAATCGAACTTGTCCAAAATCTCCTTGAACATAATCATGAACATGTTTCTTATCAGGTGTGGCATGGAATGAGGCCCCTAAATCTACCACCCAAGAATCAATAATATTTTCTAATGAAAGAATCAAAGCATCTTGCAACACATCACCTGTTACACTCGATTCATGATTAGTTTCTTGCTGTGCATCTCCCTCTTTTCCCTTCCGAGAATTGTAGTCTTTCTTTAGGTGTCTTTTCTTCCCGCATTTCCAGCACACTATCCCCGATCTGGACTTGGATCTGCCTTTTCTTGATGTACTGCGATATCCTAGGCTATTTCCTCTTTCCATTTTTCTTCCCCTAGTCTCTACAGTCAAAGCATTATCTAATGTCTCATTGGAGATTTTCTGTTGCATTTCCTCGCTAAGGATTGCACCAACAACATCATCAAACTTTAAAGTACTGGATCTAGAGACAGAGTTACTAACGGCCATAACTAAACCATTCCAAATTTCTGGCAATGAGCACAAAAATAATAGAGCCCTAACTTCATCATCAAAATTTACCCCTACAGAACTTAACTGACTTGTAACTATATTAAAATCATTTAAATTATCTGCAACAGATCCACCTTCTGACATCTTCATATTAAATAAACGCTTCATAAGAAATACCTTATTTGAGGCTGAGGGTTTTTCATACAGTTTGGCCAATGCCGACATTAAACCTTGTGTTGTCATTTCCTTTGAAATATTAAACGCTACCGACGCTGCTAGGCACAACTGTATTGTTCCAAGTGCCTTTCTGTCTAGAATATCCCATTCTGTGTCTGCCATACTTGTCAACTTCTTTGTCTTTCCGCTCAATGGTAGGTACAGATCTCTCTGATATAGATAATCTTCCATCTGCATCTTCCATAGCTGGTAGTTTTGGTCATTGAATTTTTCGACCCTAAACCTACCATCTTCTGCCATTGCTCCCACTCGAACCAGGAACCCTTCTCTCCTGTGAGTTTATTAGCCAAATAGACCTTCGGCTCTGATACCAGTTGTTATATATCACGGAGCAATGGAACACATAAAATATTGTAGAAATATAAACACAGAAAATGCATAAACAAGAGAGACATAGATATACGTGGTTCACCCACTTTGGGCTACGTCAACGGAGAAACAACCAGTCCTTCCTTTTATATTATCTGGCAAACTGAAGAGATACAATCTATAGCAGATCCACTGTAACACCCTCTTTGCTCTCAATATCCTCTCTCTTCCTCACTCAAAATACAGATATACATATATGCAATACAATTCTCTCAGATATAGTGAGGGGTTGCCTTCTAGGGCAAAAAACCCTAATCTAAACATAACTTCTACTGTCAAATCATCCTCCTAATAAATGGCCCAGATTGAGCAGAAATTACTAGACTTTTACAAGGCAACTTTACATCTATTTTTAGCTTCGAGGGCGTTGCCCCTGAACCCCCGCCGGGGGACAGTTGGCCCCCAGACCCCCTAGTTGGGGGGGATTTGCTCCCCTAGTCCCCCACAGGGGGGGCAAGTCCTGCCCGCACCCTCCCACATGGAGGGGTGTACAGCCTTCCTGGGGTATACATCTGGCTGAAACCTTTGAATACATAAGATAATCAGGCTCCACACCCAATAGGTGGATGTGTGCCTATTGGTTGGAGGAAAATAGGCTTTAGTTCCCTAGAGATTCTCATAACTAGTACTAGGTATGCTTATAATTTTGGGTTTGTTTTTTGCATATGTAGTAGAAGCTCCATCTGAGGGGTGACTTTTCATTGAGAGATCATTAACAATGTGGTCTATGACTTAGGGGAATTTTTATGGTCTTCTACCAATTGAAATATTTAGTCATATAAGTGTTAATTTAAACATCTAATTAAATTTCTTTGTGATTAATTAGTGATTTTATCTATTGCATACGCATAAAAAATAATGATATAGGTATGTACCTATACTCTTGTGCTTGATCACATGGCTGAAACTAATTTTTATGCCTATTAAACACATAAGGAACTAAATAAAAGTAAAATTTGAACAAAAAATTATTATGGGGGCAATAGGTACAATAAAGTTCCCAACAGGTGGTTGTTGGGGTATTATAGATTGGTATCAGAGATCATGTTTACAACACTTGAGAAATATCAGTCAAACTTTGCCACATAAGAAAATCACATATTGTTGGGAAACTAATTGATAAAATTTGTAGGGAATCGATATTGATAGATCTCTAAATATAGGATGATAATGTACAGACGAGTAGATATACAATTTAATTTTATTGTTATAGGCTCATAATTTGCAAAGTGATGGGTAAATTTTAGAAGCATAGACATTGAATTTGTAGAGATGAAAATTTTGGTAAATAAGTATTATTTATGGAAATAGAAAAAAACTATAAGCAAAAATTGTGACATAAAAAATGAGGTGGAAATGTTAGGTGGTATGAGCAGCTGGGAAATGTGTCTCAACATGGAGGTGACTAGGTGGTTGAAAATTGGCATGAGCAGACACTATCAGAAGTCAATGAACTATTAAACCTCCTAAACCTTTGAAACTAATATCAATATAGATATTTGATCTAATATTATGTCATATGTTAGATCCAAGTGGGGTGAAAATTCATTTTATCTCATCTGCATGTTGGAACCCAGTGGGTGATATAGGCCATTGATGGGAAATGATAGTGTACACCAAATCCATCAGGGGAGACACTTCATTTTATCCTACATACATATTAGAACCTGATGAGAATTCGAGGCCATTAATGGGAAATGATCAGGGTTGTCAGATCCATAGGTGGTACAACTTTATTTTATCCCCTACGCATGTTTAGACCCAACATGGATATGATTTTTTGGATCAGAATGATCTCAGTTGTTGGATTGATCATGAGCGCCACTTCAATTTACTCACCACAGATGTTTGTACCGGATAAGGATATGGGTCATTGGACAATGGTGATTTCAACCATCGGATTTGTGAAGGGTGTAGCTTATGCATCATGGAAGAAAAGTGGGTAGTGAACCTCATCTGTAGTTGTATCAAATTAGGTATTACCATGTGGAAGGTTTCATGTGAACCATGGGGCCTAGGTGGACACTGAAGTGAAAATAGGGCTTTCACATGTGTGTCAGGAATCTAAGGAAAGGAGTGTGGATTTAGTTAGTGTCCAATGTAGAAGGAGAGTTAAAGAGAGAGACATAAGGTTCAAGAGATGTCAATTGATGGACTAAGGACTAGAGTATATTTGGTTTAAAGTGTTTGGAGAAATAAAATAGCTATGAGAAGAAAATTCGCAATGAAAATACAACTTGACAATATTTGTTGGCTAATGGTGGATTCCCTAAGAATTATCAATATGGCATTTAGAAACCAAATATTATTCTATCGACTATTGGATGTTGGAATATTCGGGATTCATATATCAAGTGATTGGAAGTGTAGAATGCAAAGGTAAACCTCAACACCAAATAAACCCAAAACATTAATCAATGGGAATTTGGTTTATGCCAACTTATGGATGATTGAGACCAAGATATTAGATATCACTAAGAGTAATATCTAACTATCAAGGTTCCATCTCCATATAAGTTGATCCTGGTAAGTATTTTTATGTGGCATGATGGTGCGGAAAGTTTTGTTAATGTTGCATGCTAATTGGTGTAGATGTGGTTTCCAGTAGGGTATCTATTGATATCATATGATGGTGATGTGGCACACTTAAGAGATCATTTCATGGAATTCTAACATGTCACGATTACATGGTAAGGGGAATATTTAGGATGTTACCATGGAACAAACATGACATGCTTGTGTGGTGCTCATGTGGATAAAATATGTGGCTAAATGATGTGGAATAGAGTTCATAATGGTCTTATGGTGGTAGTTAGGTGGTAGCTAATGTAAAGGTGGTGTATACTTCATGGTAGTGGGATATCATACCATTGAGTGAAGGGCATCAAGTGGTCATGTATAATTCTATTAGGATTCCTAGTATCAAATTTTAATTTGAATAACCAATGAAATATGTTAAGTGTTTTGATGGTCTATGGGCCTAGTAGTGTAGTAAATAGAAATGATAGATGATGGGAAGGTTGATCAATATTGGCTCATAATTAGTCAATTTGGTCATCCTTATGGGAATTTTGAGGTCTAAAATGGGCCTCATAAGGAAATTATAAAATACTAGTGGAAATAATAAAATATGATTAGATTGCATTATCAAATTCTAGAGGGGAAAAAGAATTTTTTTTTTTTTTTCAACTCGTATTTTAACCTTATCTCCCTATGGGTTTACTCAAATTTCAAGTGGAAAAACTCGTTGGATGCAAAATTTGATTCCTCATCCAAGGAGTACCCATGTTGCACACTTCGGATGGACTCTACTATAGGAAAAATGAAAAATACATGAAAAACGTGATTGCAATCACATTTTTTCATGTATTTCTCAAATTTTGTGTAGTAGGGTCCATCAAAAGTATGTAACATGGGTATCCCTTGGATGAGGAATTAAAGTTTTCATCCAATGAGTACTCTCGCTCGAAATTTGAGTAAAACCTTAGGGAGGTAAATTTAAAATACAAGCTGAAAAAGTAGTTTTATTATTTTATTATTTTTTAATCTTTTTACCTTTTTAGTCCAAAAATGGTGAATTATCCCCCATGGTTGACATAATCATCTTGAATATTATTGTTTCTTATAAATTTTATTTTGGTTGTACATTTTTCTTAGGACGCCCATTTTAGACCTCAAAATTCCCCTCATGAATAGGAGATAATGAGAGGAAGGGAGTGTAACCTAGTAATATTTTTACTTGGGGATTGGTTGCCAATACAATAGCCAATAGACTAGCCAGGCTATTATCTCAATTGACATGGAAATGTATGATGTTGGTACATAGTCAAGCATTGCCCCATGTTTTTCAAGTGACATGGTATGGATGTTGAAATGGATTTAGAGGAAAAGTTTTAGATAAGCATAACATTATGTCCAAAAATCAATTTTGGATAAATTTTATATCACTCAAAAGGTATCAATGTTCCAAAGATAGTGGAGGTATTAGAAATTATTTTAATATGGTTTAAGGAAAAGGAATTTTGATGAACCCATCTCCATAAACTAACACTAGAGGTTGAATCTAGATACATTAAATATTTAAAGCTAAAAAAAAATCAGTATATATATGGAAAATTTTCAATAGAGTATTATCTAGGAGTGGTGCATATATCAAATCATTTTCTAAGAATAAAAAATTCATAGCTTGAAGAGAATAATGGCAAGGAATAAAACCTCTTGAAACAAAAATTTAATGCCCATAAAATAAGGGAGGGGGGTGCAAAGAGTACTAAGTTCACTCATCTCTATATAATCCAACACCATAATCACAACCAAATCCCTTAAATTGGAACAATATAGGTAATAAATTGGAATGCCACAATAACATTGAGAAAGAATTTATTTCTTTTTATCATCACCTCTACACAAAACCATATATGGATTTTCATCATCTTATTCATAAAAATTCTCAGTATTTTCTCTCTCTTGTATATCAGGAGAAAAATGAAACCCTCCTTAGAGAAATAACACTGGATGACATAGAGTTAGAAATAATGGAAATTTCCCATAGAAAATCTCTTTATCCTGATGGTTTCACGAGTGAGTTTTTCTAGGCTTTGTAGCTCATCAATAAAAGAAACGTGTGAGAGAATATTTATAATTGTTGAAAGACTACATCAAGCTCTTTCATTCTCAATGATTCCTTCATCACCATCATTCTCAAGTTGGAAATATCTAAGGATCATAATAATTTTTTACCTATTTCCCTCTATAATACGATCTAAAAAATCACAACCAAATTTGTTTCCAAGAGACTCAAACCCCTCATTCCCCACCTTATCCCCCCCGGGCAGTCTAGATATGTTGAATATAGGCATATCATGGACAATGTTCTCTTATTCGGTGAACTGAATCACTCCTTCAATATTTTGTTGAAAATGCAGCAAGTGAATATAGTTTTGACTTTGCCTTGGTCAAACTAGATTAAAATTCGAATTTGTATTTCAACATAATACTTGGAGGTAGTTAACTAAGGTGAGATGGCACTTATCACTCATATAACTTAGTAAATTCAATTTGGGGAAGCTTGAGTTCAGTTTTACATGATTCGTTGCTAATTTGTAGCAATCTATTTCATTTAATTTGAGTTATCGTGAGTTTACCTAGTTCTAACTGTCATAAGAACTAGTGGAGGTCAAGTTGTGGAAGTGGAACTTCAACCATACTTAGTGATCAACTAGTTAACTCATCAATCAACCCAAAATAATTGTTGCAGGTAGATAATTGAAGTCACCTAGTTTAGATAGATATTCCAAGGTGGTGTACTATCAATTATAGCATATTCCAATGTGTATAAGTGGTGCATGTAGTTAGAGGAAAACCTAAGGATATTGCATGATTCCAGAGTGTGAAATTCCTAAAAAATAGGGGAAATTTCCCAAGGGAACAACACAAGGAAACATGATATTTGGAAGGCTTGAAATTGGCTAAGTTTTGTCTAGGTGCACGAAGTCAAGAAGAGGGATGGACTATAGAATTGAAAGGTGTGCTCAAGCTTGAGAAACCATTGTATTTCTTCTCTATTCCCTAATTAATGCAATATAGATAGTAAGGGCTTTTGAGAAGTTTCTTTCCCCTAGATAAATCTGTGTGCATGTGTGATGTTTCCTTTTCCATGTCTATGATTCTTATTTTAGATGGTGAATTAACTTCTGTAGATCAGTAGAGTA
Source organism: Pinus tabuliformis (assembly GCA_031772625.1). Taxonomy (NCBI): domain Eukaryota; kingdom Viridiplantae; phylum Streptophyta; class Pinopsida; order Pinales; family Pinaceae; genus Pinus; species Pinus tabuliformis. The sequence continues at coordinate 775,991,318 of CM062812.1, read as the reverse complement.
GCTTCAAATCTTCTGATTTCACAAATTTTATGAACAATATTCAACCTACACATTAATTTCTACATGGTATTAGAGCTGGAATCACTATAGAGAAAATTTTTGAAGTTCTCATTGCAGGAGGTCTGAGGTTGCAGATCAAGCTACATGTTTTCTTCAGGACTAAGAAGATGGATTTAAATGGACTAAGGCTAGATTATTCCCTTAAGGGAAGCTCGAATTAGGTTGCATGGAATGATCACGTGGAGGTAGTACTGCATCTTAATGGGTTGAATTAATTCATTGATAATGATAGTGTGAAACCAACAACATATGATGCAAAGGATCTATAAGAATGGAATAACTTTGTTGCTGAGGTGAGAATGATCATATTGGAGAGAGTATGAGACCATATTGTCTCTAATATCCATGGGAAAGGGACTCCATATGAAATTTGGAAAACACTGACATATTTGTTCCAGATTAGTAGTGGCAACAAGAAGCTTGGTCTCAAGAACAAAATTTGAAAGATCAAGATGCAAAGGAACGAGAGCATTCCACATTTCCTGATCATGTTCACATAGTATCATGATGAACTTGTTCAAGTTTGTGTCACTATAGGAGATGATGATCTAGTGAGCCTAACCCTTCTAGGCGTTCCTAAAAGCTATCACAACTACCAAGATTTGGTAAATCATATGGAGAAACTAACAAATTAGGAATGGTTGGGGTCATATTCGGTATAGAAGGAGATAAGGTAGAATAATAAAGATGATACCTCATCCAAGGGAGAGGATGAGGTGAAATATTCCTTGGATAGAAAGGAAAATAAATGGAAAGGAAATAAATCCCAACCGAAAGCAAGATTGAGTCAAGGGGGCAAGAAGAAATAATTGTCCAGAATCAAGTGCTTTCACTATCATGTATTCACGAACTATGCAACGTAGTGTCCACACAAGAAGGTAAGAAGGTAAACCACAGGAGGTGAAGCTGGTGAAGCTTTGGCTTCATGTTTGAGATTTATTTTACTCTCATTGCATTCATGGCCAATATGGTGATGGGAAGTGTGTTGTATCTCGACAGTGGTGCCTTATTTAATATGACGGGGAACAAATATTTTTCAATGATTTGGAGGAGAAGTATCTTCAGATGCACATTGAAATGGTAGATGATGGAAGGTGCAGAGTGACTAGGATTGCTACCCTCATCTTTTAGAGGGATTCAGGCTCCCCTCTCAGGCTTAAGGATGGGATGTTTGTACTGGGTCTAAATAAAAATCTTGTTTTTATTGCAGTTTTGGAAGATCATGGCTACGATGTGATCTTCAGCAAAGGAAAGGAATTGTTGAGACACATAGCCATGGGACAAGTGAAGCAGATCAGGCTTCGAGTGAAGAACCTCTATAGGCTAGATGTGGAGGATTGTGTTTAATTGAGCACAAAGATGGAGAAGGTGTAGAGCCGTGATGTTGATGGACTTTGGCATAGAAGAATTAGCCGTTTGAATCATGACACTTTGAATATCATGAAACAAATTACCACAGGCCTCCCCAAAGGAGAACTAGAGCAACAAGACACATACAGAGGGTGTACCTTGGGGATGTACACAAAAGACACTTTCCATGATTGAGATAGCAAAGCACATGAAGTCCTTGAAAGGATCCACTCTGGTGTTTTTGGACATTTCTCGACAGCCTCCACTACCAAGAACAAGTGTTTATTTATGGCTATCTGTGGAAGTGCCGCCTCTTCTTCATGTGGAAGAAGGATGATACTTTCTCCAAGTTCTTATAGTTAAAGGCACTGGTCGAGAAATAAACGTGCAAGAAGGTGAAGGCTCTCAGGAGCGATAATGGAGGTTTGTACATGTCAAATGAGTTTAATTTTTTTTATACAAAAGAAGGCATTGGACGAGAGTTAACAATGGCCCACAACCCACAATAGAATGGGGCGACTGAGAGGAATAATTGAAGCATTGTTGGAGCAGCATGGTAAATGTTGCATGACCAAAGCCTACCTTTGCACTTGTGGTCTGAAGCATGCAACACAATGGTCTATTTGCAAAATAATAATCCTCATCAGATTCTTGGCATGATCATACCAGAGGATTATTTCTTAGGGAGGAACTCGAATGTGTCACACTCCATGATATTTGGAACCTCTATCTATTACCATATCTCCAAAGATCCAAAGAAAAAGTTGGATCCAAAAGAAGAGTTTGGGGTATTTCCGTGTTACACAAAAACTCCCCACAACTACTGTGTTTATTTACCATCCCTTAGAATGAGAGTTGTGTGATGAGATGTCAAATTTGATGAAGAAAAAGCCATGCAATGCTCTCTTGAGAGGGAACTATCTATAATATATCTCACTAGAGGATGAGCTTTTAGCTCCAAAGGAGGAGGCTCAGGATGTTGTAGAGAAGCCACAGGTTGAGGAGTAGAGAGTGAAGAGAGCCACCCAAGAAAAAATATCCAGAGAAGGATGAAAGAGAACAAGAGAAGTTGAGGTACTCGTGGAGCATGAAAGGGATAATGTTGGTGCTCTTTTAAATCAACACAGGCAGAGAAGGTCACGATATCAGTACATTAGCTAAATGGCTCTTATGAATGAGACAATAGAGCCCAAACCATCCTCTTTCGAGGAAGCAATAGAATAACCAATCTGGGTTGATGCAATAGTGGAGGAGTATGAATCCAACATGAAGAAAAATGTTTAGGAGGTGGTCCCAAGACCAACATACAAATTAGTTGTGGGCTAGAGATTGATCTTCAAGGTGAAGTAGGCAGTAGATGGAAGCATAAAAAATTACAAGGCCAAATTTTTGGCTAAGGGGAACTCTCAGGTGGAGGGGATTGAATATGAGGAGACCTTTGTTCCTATAGCAAGGTAAACATGCATCAAATTAATCCTTTCCTTGGTTGTGCAGATGGGGTGGAAGATCCACCTGATGGATGTGAAAACAACATTCCTTAATAGAGTTATTTAGGAGGAGGTGTATATCAAGCAACCATAAGGCTTCAAGACTTTTAATCGAGACTCTCATGTGTACAGACTCAAGCAAGCATTGTTGGTCTCAAGAAAGCACATCGTGCTTGATGCACCAGGATTTCTAGATATCTCACCTATTTGGGCTTCACCAAAAGTGAAGCGAATGTAAACCTCCATCATATTTTGTTAGAAGATCAATTTTTGGTTATTTGTTTATATGTTGATGACTTGATCCTTAGTGGTGATGAGAAACTAATCAGATCTTGCAAGGAAGACGTTACAAGAGAGTTCAAGATGAAGGACATGTGTCTCATGCACTACTTCCTTGGATTAGAAGTGTGTAAAGGTGATGGGGAATTGTTTGTCTCTCAGGGGAATTATGCTAAAGAGATGCTTGAGAGGTTCTGAATGGACAGGTGCAAAACCATGGATACTCATCTAGAAACCAACGAGAGGCAAGAGGATGCCACTTCAGGTGAAGAAGTGGATGCAATTGTTTATCGACAGTTGGTGGGTTCACTCATGTATACATGAACACACAACCAAACATGTGTTATGTAGTCAACCAGCTTATTCAAGCCATGGTTAGTCCAACCAAACTATTTTGGAGGGAAACTAAACATGTTCTATGGTACCTCAGAGGCACTACCCAATTTTAACTTTAGTAAAGATGGAGAGAGGGAGTGAAGTTGTGTGGCTTCACTGGTGCAAATTGGGAAATAAGTCCATCGGACTAGAAGAGAAAATCAGCTGGAATTTTAAATGCTAGGTCTGAAACAATTTCTTGGTAGAGAAGGAAGCAAAGATTAGTGGAACTTAGCTAAAGAGAAGCAGAACACATGGTTGCAAGTCAACGAGTAGGTGAGGTGACCTGAATGAGAAAGATACTTGTTAGCTTGCTTGGTTAGATGATGGATCCTACCATGATTTACTGTGATATTTAGAGTTGTATAAAACTCTCAGAGAATCATGTTTTTCATGATCGATCAAATCATATTGATATCCGGTATCACCATCTATAGTATTGTCTGTAGAGACAAATTATGTTGTTACATTACATTCCATCAAAGGAGCAAGATGCTAATATTTTGACAAAGGCTTTGTCAAGAGGAAAATTCGAGGTTCGTAGGTGTAGGGTAGGGGTGATTGAAGATCCCTTTCTTGCTGAGAGGGAGTGTTGAAAATGCAGCAAGAAAATATATCTTTGACTTTCCATTGGTCAAACTACATTAAAATTTGAATTTCTATTTCAGAAAAATAATTGGAGGTAGTTAGCTGAGGTGACATGGCACTTGTCACTTAGTTAACTCAGTAAATTCGAGTTGGGGAAGCTTAGGTTCAGTTATACATGATTGATTGCTAATTTGTAGCAATTTGTTTCAGTTAATTTGATTTATTATCAATTTAACTAGTTCTAAGTGCTAGAAGAACTAGTGGAGTCCAAGTGGTGGAAGTGGAACTTCAAAAACACTTAGTGATCAACCATTTAACCGATCAAACAACACAAAATAATTGTTGCATGAAAATAATTCAATTTATCTAGTTGAGATGGAGATTCGAAGGTAGTGTACTATTAGTTGTAGCATATTATAATGTGTAAAGGTGGTGCATGCAATCATAGGAAGACCTAAGGCTATTGCACAATTCTAGCATGTGAAATTCCTATAAAATATGGGAAATTTACCAAGGGAATGGTGGAAGGAAATAGGATTTTTGGAATGCTTGAAATTGGCTAAGTGTTTGCATGGTTTAGCTAGTCAGACAGAGGGATAGACTATAAACTTGTACGGCGTGCTTAAGCTTGAGAAAGCATTATATTTATTCTTAATTCTATGATTAATGAAATATAGATAGTAAGCAATTTTGATCAGTTTCTTTCACCTAGATAAATCTTCATGCATGTGTGATGTTTCCTTTTGCATGTCTATGATTATTTTTTAGATGGTGAATTAACTTCTGCAAATCTTTAGAGTAGCTTCAAGTCTTTTGATTTAGCAAATTTCATGAGCAATATTGAATCTACACATTAATTTATACAAATTTAAGAAGAGTAAGGGATGTTCATCATATTGGATAGACCTAAATCCTTTGACCATCAAAGATGGAAATGAATTTACCATGACCATATTACCTTTTTCTTCATTGAAAAATGAGTTTGTTGCATTCCTTCTCTCACTTAAAATATATTTTTTCAATCTTTATTAATGTTTATGATCACCACCTTTATTTCCTCCCAAGGAATTAGACAAGGGGGTCCATTTTATCCTTTTCTTTCCATTTTGATCATTGAAGGGATAGGGAATGATCTAAAGGATATAACTTCTTTGAACATAAGAAAGGGTGTTAATTTTCATGGGGACAATCTTACCACTTCTGATCAACAGATTTTTTATGATACTCTCCACCTACATATCCCCACTATTCATGAAGCCTTTGTATTCAAAATGAAACTAGAAGACTTAATTATGATTTTCAGCACTATCATTAGTCACAATAATTCCCAAATAATATTTTTTTGTACTACCCTTAATGTTCAGACTCATCATTCATTCATTGTTTGTTTTTAGATACCCCTTTAGGGGGGAATGCACTTTTTCATGCCTTTCAGGAAGACCTTTTAATCATATGCAATAGAAATGATCGAATTGGAACTTTCATTCTCCCAACTTAGTAGGGAATTAATGACAAGACTAATGCTCTATCTGTAAGCTAGCAGAGCATTATAAGTCACTGGTTTGCACTACTGGGGTGCATTAGGGGGGAAGAAGTTGTAAAATGAGTCTTTTAGGTTCAAATCAAAGGATGGGCACAACACAAAAGGTTATGAAGAGCCTTGAGTGGTCAAAAAGGGAACCAAGAAGAATAGGAATTCATGGAAAGAAAGAGAGATTTCAGAACTTGAAAGGAGGAAACTGGTTACTAATTATACTCCCCAGTGGAGTCGCTAGTTCTACTATAGAGATCAATGCACTAATGGTTGTGGCTAGAATACCCTCAAGTACCTTCCCGTGATCCAAGGTAGACCTTTCAGATTAACTACAACTCGCATGAAGAAGCATATACATATCTATATCAATGGTAATCAAAGAAGAAAAGGAGAGATTACCTCATATCTTCATGCAGTCTTGCTGGAGAACCCACTGTAGCAGAGTGGAAGACCCCTTTGCTAGCTCTTAGATCAGTACTTGCATATGAACAAGCTAGACAGTAATACTACAACATATGCACTCTCATAATAAAAACATTAATACATAAAGACATGAAATCAACATGCATATAATCTACTCATAAAATATGGTACTAAATCAACAGGTAAATAAACACAAACTTAGCACAATCGAGTAGACAACACAACAACATGTCTATACTATTAGATAGGAAAGAATGATTACAACCATATGGTGAATCAACCTTCCATTAATCCTTCATCTCCTTTCTCACTCTCTCTTCTTAACTACTTGGTAGAAAAAGAACTATATCTCATACAAAGTTTTGATAATTAGTTGATAATCCTTCAACCTCTTTCACAATGCAAAAGCCTTCAATATTTAGATGATGAGAGGCTTATCCTTTCCAAATCTCTCATGATTTCCTTTAAGGAAAAGTTAGGATGTTTCCTTTCCTTATTTCTCTTTCCCCTTCCATTAGACTCTGTTAGGCATAGAAATATCCTTAGACAAGTCGAAGGTAGATGTTTCATGCTTTTCAGGATGACATTTGAATGAAAAGTGGAATGTCAGTCAGTCAACCTGCTCTATGACTTCTACAATATCACAAAACCTGGGTAACACTATCACTTGGGAAAAACAATGAGTTACCCTAGGGAATAACGCCCCTGGCTCATGCATGGGGAGTGTGCTAACTCTTCTTGTTAGTTCTTTGGGCGTGTTACCTTGGAAAATAGGCCTATGGATTAGGTCATATCTTTAACCAATCCATCTTTCTCCTCTGAGCGAATGAGGAGGTCATTTTCCTGTATAACACTACTGACCCTAAGTGTGGTTGTAACTGTTCATATGTACGGAGAACTCTATAATTCTTGGAGTTGTAGTTAATATTTCATTTAACCAACCCTATGACTCTAGAATAATTTATTCGTCTCACATGTCTAAGCTCAGACCCTACAATTTTTGGACCTCTATGAACTAGCCTCAGACCTATATGAACGAATCCAAAGAGGAGAGAGAGAAGAATATGCTTGATGTTATGTCTAAATGAGGTTTACTTATCTTTTGTTTATATGCTTCCAAGGGTGCTCAATTTCTCTTTAAATTCGACTTGTACATTTGTGCACATGTTGGTTTTCACCTTAAATTACAATTTTCCTTAACTAAATTAAATAATTTTCTGGGATAGGAGGGGTATTTCTTGATGAGGAAGGTTGTTTAGGGGGGCAGTTTTTCCATGAGATACCAAATTAACATGAACAACTAGGAGCATATGGGCCCCTCGGCTAGGCTGAGGTGGAAAAATATATAGAGGTTTGATGAGGTTGTGTGGATGACATGCGGTTACATGACATGGTAGGATAATATCACTCATATGCCATCATCATGTAATTATGTTGGAAGTGAGAGATGACATGGAAAAATAGGTTAACGTGGCCTCTATGTGACATGTGGAGGTGTCTATTTATTCCATCTAGGGTACATGTGCTATGTTGTGTCAACAGGATGGTTGGCATGGTTTAGAACCATGCCATCACAGAGCATGGCTCCTCGGAGAAAATTTTCACTACATCTCATAGCCAAGGTGCAGTTGAAATAATTTGGAGAGAAAATGGAACCCATGAGGTGAAGAATCACCCCAAAACTTGACACTAAAAATATTTTTCACATTGTGAAAGGTTGGGAGAAGGATTCTCTTAAGTATTGGTTCTAGAATGATGACACTATGACACTATGCTATAGTAGTTCCATGGTAGACCATTCCACAAGAGGAAGTGCGACATGGTTTCCACGTGGTAGGTAACTTTTTGATGTGGCAAGGGGTTTAGAGGTTCAACCTCAAATGAACAAATCCTCTATTCTAGGAGTTAGATCAGGATAAAATTTATATCACCATAATTCTCTTGACAAGATGGATGTGATGGTGTTATCCAAATTTGATGCTTCCAACATTGGGAAGGAAGGAAATTTTGTAACCCCATTTCCATGAGGAAACTATGGAGGTTAGATTCAATTAAATTAACAACTCCCACTAGTATTTGGGAATTCCAAGGGGTGGGAGGAAGAGTTATAGAGTGATATCAGAGCATGGTTCAAAATTGGACCTATATGGGCTCAAAATTAATTATATTTGGAGCTCTAATACAGAGCCTAGTCCACAAAGGATATGTGTTTGTTGTTTTTGTTGACTGTAGATTGTGAATTTTATGCATATATGTGTTAACATGATAATGATGAGATGACAAGTGATTTTAATTATAGATTTTTTATATGTTACTTGGCTTCTAACTAGTATACTAACTTGAAATTTTTTACTTCAGATAGCCTTATATCAATAGGGTTATTGCAATTAATCCAAAATGATGAGTAAATGTGTTTAATGATATTTTCATTATCTAAAAATTATCTGTATATAACAACACATAAGAAGAAAACAATGAACAACATGGGAATAATGTTTGACTAGTAAAATGGTGCAACACAACCCTAGTAAATGCCACCAATACCAAGGAGATGAATCAATTGACAAGGGGATGGACAAAGGCTCTCCTCATTGGATGACCATCCATACAAGTATGCAAGTTGAGATGAGAAGTTACATGGGAAAAATTCAAAGGCTTTTCATGGCTCAAGAGAATAAGTTAGAATCAAATTCGATCATATTACATATCCTATAAGGCTTTCAAAGATGGAGGAAATTGTTCTTAGTGTCAACCACATAGTTAGGGGTAATGGAAGAAATTGTCCCTCAAGACTTGGAAGGAATGGATTGAACATTTCTGGTATAGAAAGAGGAAGGTTTAGGAAAAGGTATAGATATAAAGTGAAGACACCATCAGAGGTGGAACTACACTTTGTAACCAAAGGAGAAGAAAAAATAGTCATAAACAACTATCTAGTGCCACCACTAAAATTCACTATCAATAAAAGAGGAGAGGAAAATATTTGATTCCAGAAGAGTTTAAGGAAATACCTTCTACATTTGATGGACAGTTGAAGAAGGTAAAAAATAGAGCATGTTAGATATGAATGATAAAACATTTTAGCATGCATGATTACTCTTAGAATATGAAGGAAAGAATGCCCATTTTCAGCATGAAGGGAAAATATGAACTCTGATGGGAAGTCCTGAAGAATGTCAAGGATATTCAAGGGGAGGAGACATGGAGGATATTTAAGATATATTTTAGGAAGAAGTACCTATATGAAAGGCATTATGACAACAATGCCAAATAATTTTATGTACACAAGGTAGGGTAACTCATAAGTTGGGAATGGACCCCGTGTGTATCTGTATCAAATCAAGGACCTCCATGTCAATGGTTCAAGTGAACCATGTGGCCTAGGTTCAAACCAAAATGCAAGGAGGGTATTTTCATGTGTGCCAAGTTCCTAAGGAAAGGAATGCATATTCAGCTTGTGTCCAACGATAACTATAAACTAACATATACATAGGGATATACTTTCAAATAAGAGTGCATAGAAAGAGAGACATAAGATTGAAGAGATGCCAATTAATGTACTAGGAACTGGAGTCCATTTGGTGTGAAGTGATGGGAGGACTACAAAAACTACCAGAAATAAATTCTCAATGCAAACTAAACTTGATAATACTTTTTGGCTAAAGGTGGATCGTTATCAGTTATCGATAGGGCATCGAGACATTAGATATCGATCTATTGACTATTGGTATTTGAACATTGGGGATTTAGATGTCAAGTGAATGGAGGTGTAGAATGAAAAGGCAACCCACAACACCAACTAAGCCCAAAACATTAATCCATGGAATGTTGGTTTATGCCAACTTAGGGATGACTGAGACAAAAATATTAGATATCATTAGGAGTATTATCCAACTATCATTGTTCCATCCTAATACATGTGGATCCAAATAAGTCATTTTAATTAATTTTATGTGGCATGGTGCGAATTTTTTTTTAATGTGGCATGCTGACGGGTATAGATGTGGTGGCTAATAGGGTAGGTATTTGTATCGTAAGATGGTGATGTGGCACATATAACATATCATTCCATGGCATTCTAACAAGTCGTGATTACACGATAGGACGAATATTTAGGATTATGTGGGATGTTAACATGGAAAAAACATGGCATTTTGATGTGGTCCTAATGTGGATAGAATATGTGGCTAAATGATGTGGAATAACGGTCCTGTGGTGGTAGATAGGTAGTAGTTGTTAAGGAACCTAGGGCAAATTAAGTTAATGACATTCTTCTAGTCATGATACCTATTTGTGAGGTATTTTTAACTTTTTTTTCTTAGCACAATATTCACTTGTTATTATTAGAGTGTGTCTTCTTATATTCATCAAATATTTACCAAAAATAAAGAAACAAGAACATGAGATTTTGGCTTTCTGCCAGGGCCAAAACCTCTCTCTCTTTGAGAGGAAAACCTACAAAAAAATATTCTTATAGAGATTCCAATTAATGAATAACAAGACCATGACCCTTGACCTATTAGGTCACTCCAAGACCAAGACACCAATCCTCTTCTTTGTCATTACCGCGTTCATCATCATCATTGTTGCTTCACTGAGGTCATCATTATTGCACCACAGAAGTCATTACAATTGCACCATGTACCTTCACCTTGCTAATTGCCACATTATCATTGAGATCATTAACATGTCAATGATGTTTCTTGTCTTCATTGAGACCTTCATTATGATCTTGATTCCTTGACTTCTTGAATGCATCAAGATCTTCATCATGACCTTTTCTAGTATGACGATAGTATATTACTGTGGGATCATAATTATGTCGAGATAGAGATCAGTTTCTAGAGAGTGTATAATCTCCATGTTCTTCATCACAAATATAGTGATCAGCACTGAGATATTTATCATTACAATTACACCGAGACAATGATTGTTTTCCTTACACTCAGATCATCATCATAGATATGCTGAGACTGTCACCATCGAGGAGGATGAGATTGTAATTTTCTCACTATAATTATCCACGAAAATTGCAGAGGTATCTGAGATTGTACCCTACTTTACCCATCTGAAGTTTCTAAGCTTGTGGATAGATGTTTGAAAATGACATCCAAAATTCTTCCTGTAACTGTCCTCCTATTCTTCCTGTACCCATCTAAAAATCATAGAGTATCTGAGTTTTGTATTTTATGTGGTGACCCTAGCCACATATATATAGTGATTCGACCCACATATGAAGCTGACATGACATTGAACCATTCTGTCTCTTTATATGGGCCAACATGACTACATTTTATCTTATTTGGAGGTCGACTTCTTCAAGAGGGATTGTGCTTGTCTTTGGAGGGTTTCTAGAATTTTCTATATGCTTGTATATATTACAAATAGGCTCAAGAAGTGCTTCTTCATACATGACATTGAGTCTTGAATTAATAATAAATCCTAAGGTTTTTAATGGGCGTCACTAGCAAATAAATAAACCTATTTCTCATGAAACCAATGAAGCAAGGCATATAAAAATAATTTTATTCTTTTTATTTCATCATTTACAAAGATCATGTCATTATGAATACCAAACCTACTTACATTTCCTTCAACAATCCCTCTTAACTAGGGAGGTATTCATAATGGTACTTGGTCAGTCTTAATATGAAGAATTTCTCATAAGAAGAATCGGATCGGTAACCCATCTATATAGCATCATAGTAATCAACATTTTTTGCATAGAAAGGCCTTCACTAACAACTCTATCTCTCATTAGATCATAGATCAATGTTGGTGAGACCAATGACTATAGACACCTTCATCATTGTCTCTCAACGTACATACCCACTCAGGTGTTCAATGAGTATGACCTTCTAGGACTATTCTTATCTTGGGTTCCCAACCCTCAAAGGATATATGTCCTCTTGCCTACTCTTATCTTGGATGCCCTACAAATCCTCAAAGAGCATCAAATGCCAGATTATTACCCAATCCTCCATTCTCTCTTCCCAAGTGAAGAAAATAATGTTGTGTCTATCTCTCCCTCTCAACTAGGGAAGATATGCCCATTCCTATAAAGGAATGTACCCAAGTTCCCTCTGACCAGGAAATTTTCCAAGGTCCCTCCTAATTAGGGACTCGTCAGAGCTCCCCCTTAACTAGAGACTTTCCGTTTTCATTGAAAACTTCTTCTGCGTGGGTCCTTCAGCTGTTTGATCAACTTATTTCCTTGATGTCATGAAATTTAGTTGAGCTTCTTCCTTTTAAGGTGATAGCCATCCATCACTTTCCTTCTCGGTTCATCGTGTAATTCATTTCTTCATGGAAGGTGGCCTTCTTGATACATATATGGAACCCTTGTCATATGTCTACTTCTTCCTCATCATGTTTCTTTCAAGAATTTCCATCCACCACATGAATGTTAGTTTTACTTTTACTTACAATTCTTGTTCCAGTAGCCATGCATGAATTCATCCAGATATTACTCAAGGAATCAAAGCATAACATTAAATAAAATTGTACCTTTCGAGATGTATCTTCAACATGACATCTTCCTGTAGGTATCAACATCCTGCATACATGTTGACACATCCCATAAAGATATCCATTGTCAATGATATTCATTTTTTCATACTTTTATCAGAGTCTTCATATCCTTCCAGGATATTTCCTAATCAAATCTTCTTGGTCTTTCAAATGTTGATTTCCTTCATCATGGTTTCATATCTCACAATCTCTTCCTTCCCCACACATCCCATTCCCAAGAGGTTTCAATCGAATTTTCTTAATTGCAGTCAACCTCCTCATACTTCATATGAGGACATATTATGCTGATTTTATCTAGTGCGACTTTATGCCTTCCTGCATCCTTTCAAAGGAGGATATCCTTTTTATCTTTATCATGCTTCTTAAGATATAAGTAATGATCCATGGTACCTGCAACCATATGACATGACATTATAATATTAAAAACAAGCATACATACCTCATTTTACCTTTAGGTCATCCAGGCTTCTTCCAACAGCTTCCTTGAATGAAAAGATCTTCAATCCCTTGATCTGCTTCATGTCATCACACCATCATCTCGTGAATTCCATATGTTAGAGTTCTTGACAAAACACTTGCTTCCTCTCTAGATTAGTGAACCCTCTGATGAGCATTCCATTAGAGAACCTTGAGGTTCTTTCATATCCCCATCTAGAAAATGTTTCGTTTTTCACTTGATGTATGATGAGCCTTTTCCTAGATTACTTCATCCTTTCCTTCAATGTTCAATGAGGTTCCAAAGAGCTATATCCTTCATGTTTGACTGCCATAGAATTTTTCCTCCATGATTCCCATGGTTAAGTCACGAGCGCTTGTTTCTAATGCTTTCATGATGCCATGATGCATCTTATTATCATGGTCATATATGCAATAAAATATTTAGGAGCTTATGATAGGACCCTTTTGTGAGGGAGACCATCTTGATCATAGTAGAGATCTATTACTCCCTCTTTTATTAGCCTTTTTCTTCAATCTCCTCCATCATTTTGGTGATATGAGATTTCTTTCCATAATATTTCCATAGCATTGAATCTTAGATATACTATTTGTTTGAGGACCAAACTTTGATTTCCTTATTGCTTATTATATAGAACAATGATTATAATCTTTTATCATCTCTCCTAGATCTCCCAATTGATATCTCATGAAGATATTATTTCTTCCTTTGATACCTTCAATCTGGTATAAGTCATATGACATTCTTCAGTGCATTTCAGAGAGTATATCTTCTAGCATTCCATATATATCTTTTATGTCTCCTTTCTTGATACATAGGGATGATATGACCTTAAGAGTTCCCTCCCATGAATTCAAAGGCAACCTTGATATGTTCATTAAATTCTCTTATCTATGAGGACCATGACAATGAAAATCCTCCTTATTCCATGCGAGGACCTTTGATGACCCATCCAACCTATAGATATCCTTGCAATCATGAAGTACATTTACCAAATTTATTAATGAAAATACTTACTTGGCATGTGAAGATAAAATCTTCACCTTGATCATATTGAAGATGCATTGATTCTTCCTCTGGGTGATCTTTAAGTTGATGTGATTTTATTGTATATCCTTGTGGTCTTGTTGTGATGCTCCTTGTTGGTGTAGAATCCTAGAAACTTTGACCTATAGATCCTTGCTTGAGTTGACTAGCAATGAACAACTAAAATCCATTTTTCAAAGATCTCCTTTCAGACCTTCTAGCATTGTTCAACACCAAGAACCTAAACTACTTCAAAGTATAAGTTATCGAGATCACTTTGGTATGACAGAGATTGTAATGACACCCAATTTGTGTCTTTCACTGAAGTTGTGAGAGGTATCGCATTTTATTTTTTTTACTGTGATCCAAGTTCTGAATGCTTCATATTTTCACTCAGATTACTTGATCTTGGCACCGAAATTATCCTAAACTATCTTGTTATTCCTTGATTATATAAACAAAACCCCTTTCTATTGTAGACTGTTGTTGTAGATTGATACTTGAATCTTGACAAATTCCTTCAACTTGCCTTCATGCCCTTCTTGAATATGGTCATTGAATGTCTATTTTTGTTGCCCTTCCTTTGACTTCAGTGCCTTAGCTCTAGTACCATGTTGAAGAATCTATGGAAAATGAAATTAATGAGATTATTCTGTCATGATAACTATTTGTGAGGTATTTTTAACTTTTTCTTCTTAGCACAATCTTCACTTGTTATTATTAGAGTGTGTCTTGTTATCTTGATCAAATAGTTACTAAAAACAGAGAGACAAGAACAAGATAGGATGGCTTTCTACCAGGGCCAAGACCTCTCACCCTTTGAGAGGAAAACCTACACAAAATTCTTCTTATAGAGATTACAATTGACAAATACCAAGACCATGACCCTTGACGTATTAGGACACTCCAAGAACAAGACACTAATCCTGTTCGTTATCATTGCTAAGTTCACCATCATCACTATGCTTAACTGAGGTCATCATTATTTCACCATAGAAGTTATTATAGTTACACCATGTATCTTCACCTAGATAATTGTTGCACTATAACAGACATCATTACAATGTCAACGAGATCTCTTTTATTCATTGAGATCTTGATTATGACCTTGATTCCCCGATGTCATCAATGCATCAAGATCTTCACCATGATGTTGTCTAGTATGCCGACAATATATTGATGTCGAATCACAATTATGACGTGACATAGGTCAGTGTCTAGAGAGTGTATCATCTCCATCTCTTCATCACCAATATAGTGATCAACAATGAAATATATATCATTACAACTACACCGAGATAGTGATTTTTTCCTTGCACTGAGATCATCATCATAAATATGCTGAGACTGTCACCACCCAAGAGGATGAGACTTTAATTTTCTCACTATAATTATCCACAAAAATTGCAGAGGTATATGAGATTGTACCCTATTGTACCTATCCAAAGTTTCTTAGCTTGTGGATATACCTTTGAAAATGACCTCCAAAATTCTTCGTGTAATTGTCCTCCTATAGTTCCTGTACCCATCTAAAAATCAGAGAGAATGAGTTCTATGTTTTCTGTGGTGACCCTAGCCGCATATATATAGTGGTTCGACCCACATATTAAGTCGACATGATAGTGAACCATTGTGTCTCTTTATATGAGCTGACATGACTGTATTTTATCTTATTTGGAGGCTAACTTCTTCAAGAGGAATTGTGCTTGTCTTTGGAGGGCTTATAGACTTTTCTATAGGCTTGTATATATTACACATAGGCTAAAGATGAGCTTCGTCAAACATGACATTGGCTCTTTGACTTAATAATCAATCCTAAGGCTCTCAATGGGAGACACAAGCAAATAAATGAACCTCTTTCTCATGAAACCCATGCAGCAAGGCATACAAAAATAATTTTATTCTTTTTATTTCATCATTTACAAAGATCATGTCATTATGAAGACCAAACCTAGTTACACTTCCTTCAACAGTAGCTAATCTAAAGTTTGTTTATACTTCATGTTATTGGGATATCATACCATTGAGTGCAGCACATCAAATGGTCGTGTATTAGCCTATTGGGATTCCAAGTATCAAATGTTAATTTGAATAAGCAATGAAATATTTTAAGTGTCTCGATGGTCTATGGGCCCAGTAATGTAGTAAATAGAAATAATAAATGATAGGAATGTTGATCAAAAGTATTTCATAATTAGTCAATGGGGTCAGACTAAGAGATACTGGCAGGAAAGGCATGTAACCCAACAATATTTTTCCTTATGGGGTAGTGTATAATACAATATCTAGTATACTAGACAAGTTATTATTTCAACTGACATGGAAAAATATGATGATGGTACATGGTCAAGGACTACCCCATGGTTCCCAAGTGACATGGTATGGATGTTGATGTGGATTTAGAAGAATTTTTTTAAATAACCATAAATTTATTTCATGAACTCTTTTTGGGATACAATTATATCATATGAAGGGGGTCAATAAGATGAAGATAATTGAGGTTTTACAAATTATTTTTATATGCTTTAAGAAAGAGGATTTTTGATAACCCCATCTCCATAAAATAAGACTAGAGGTTGGGCCTAGATATGTTACATATTTTTAGCTCCAAAAAGATTAGTATATAGATGGAAAATTTTCAATAGAGTATTGTCTATGATGGATGCACATATGAACTCATTTATTAAGAATCCATAATTTACATCTTGAAGAGAATAACTATGAGGAATAAATCCTCTTTAAACAAAAAATTATTGTGCGACAACTAAGTGAGGGGGGTGCGAAGAATACTAAGTTCTTTGATATCTCTATGATACAATGCCATATTCACAACCAAATCCCTTAAATTGGAACAATATATGCAATAAATTTCAACAACAAAATATGGTGAATGCATGAATATGGGTTATGCTTTCGAACCAAATGTGGCGATGCAATTTCAAAAATTTACTCCTTTACTGAATTGAATCCATCAAAATTCATATACGCATTGTGAATTTTGATTCAGAGTAAAAATAAAATTTGTGGAGAATCATGTTTTTGTGCTAATGATATCTTTTGCAAAAAAATTTAGTGTCATATAATCTATCAATTTTCCATCAAATGAAATGCTTGTCCTTGCAAATTTCTGCACATCTTAATAGGTATAAATGTGTTCATGTAGCATAAATTACTCATATATACATATACATACACACACACACACACACACACACACACACACACACACACAGATATATATATATATATATATATATATATATATATATATAAGAATGATCTACATAGAGAGAGCTAAGTTTTACATATTAAAACTATTTTTTTTATGCACAATTATATTTTTTTATTATTTTACAAAGTTGACGTATTAATATTTGAATTGAATTTTTCACACAGATGTTCACGTAATATTTTTTCTACTATTTAAATAAATTAAAAAAAAGAGAGTACCCTTTTGAAGAGTACTTGTAAAATGAACATAGTGGTATTTTTGAGTTTTGTTCGGTTTGTACATTTTATGTTATTGATTTTTCATTCAACCCCTTTGAAATTGTCCAAATACATTCAAGCATAATGTTTAAAATAAAATACATGGAAAATATCATATCAATTCGAGAATGTCAAACTCATATGCCATTGGATATATGGTTACTTCACGAATCCAACATGATCAACTCTACCACCTAAGGAAAAATATTTCCTTAAGTTAGTTAGGTGACAAAATGTTGTTGTAGAGAAATCTACCAAAGGGCAGCTAAATCTCTATTTTGTTAAGCTATCAACAACTCGATCAAGAATTTAAAATGCTTGATCGAGTGTTTAAGGTAAAAATTCAAATAGATCAATTAAGGGTTTAAGAAACCCTCAATTAATCCCTTAACATGGTTAAACAAAAGTTTGATCGAGATTTAAGGCTTGATCGAGCCACCTTTTTTAATTCCATGCCTATTATGTATTGGTTGAAAATTTCTAAAGATTGGCATGATCGATCCCCTAACCTGTGGTTAGATATGATCTTGATTGAGGATTTTTTTGAATGCTCAATCGAGCAACTGTTAAGCCCTTAAATAGCTTGATCAACGACTTAAAGATTTCTTGATCGAGTTCTTAAAAAAGGATTCATCAAACTGCTTTTTTTCACCCACAATGCGTCCTTGCTTGACAGAAAGTGCAACCCCACTCCACGCACAAAACTAATAACATTGAGAAATATTTTATGTTTTTTCATCATCACTTCCCCACAAAACCATAGATCGGTTTTCACCATGTTATTCATATAAATTCCTAGTATATTCCCTCCCTTGTATGTCTAGAGAAAAATATGACCCTCCTTAGAGAAATAACTCTGGTTGACATAGACTTAGTTGTAATGGAAATTTCTTGAAGAAAATCCCTTAATCTTGCTTGTTTACCAGTGATTTTTTTCTAGTCTATGTAGTTAATGATTTAAATAAATGTGTTTGATCTTATTTATAACTAATGAAATACTACCTCTTTCACTTTCATTCTTAATGCCTCCTTCCTATGCATCATTCCCAAGGTAGAAACAATTTTTAACCTGTTTCCCTATACAGTATTATCTATAAAATCACAACCAAAGTTGTTTCCAATAGACTCAAACCCTCCTACCCCACCTAATCTACCTCAAACAACCTAGATATGTTTAATGTAGGTATATCATGGACAATATTATCTTATTCTATGAACTTATAAACTCCCTCAAGAATTAAAAATGGTAAGGTATGTTCATCATATTGGATATATCTAAATCCTTTAATCATATAAGATGGAAGTAAATTTATCATTACCTTATGGCCTTTGGCTTCAATAAAAAATGATTTCATTGGAATCTTTCTCTCACTTAAATTATGTATTTCAATCTTTTTCAATGTCTTAGCATACTCACCTTTATTCCCTCCCAAGGCATTAGACAAGGGGTTCTATTTTTTCCTTTCATTTCCATTTTGATGGTTGAAGAGATAAGGAATGATCTCAGGGATACATTAGCTTCCTACATAATAAAGGGTCTTAATGTTCATGGTGACAATCTTACCACTTCTCATCAACATCATTTCATGATACTCTCCTCTTACATATTCCCACTATTTTTGAAGCCATGTTATTTAACTAGAAACTAGAAGACTTAATGGTGACTTTGAGTACTATCATAAGTCATATTAAGTCCCAAAGCATGTTTTTTATACTACCCTTACTATTTGGACTCATGTTTCATTAATTTTATGTTTTTAGTGGACTTTAGTTCCATATAAATATCTATATTCCCCTTTAGGTGGAAATGGACTATGTCATGCCTTTTAGAAAGACCTTCTCATCAAGATGGAAAATAAATGAGAAAATTAGACCTTCCTGTCTCCAAAGTAAATGTGTTGACATCTTATTATTCTTAATTCAATTACTCAAGGGATCTCCTCATACAAATTTTCATCCTTTGGTACCTTGAAATTGATAATTAAAAAATATGCAATTTTAAACAATCATTCTTATGGGAAGGAGATAAGAAATAAAATAAATGGAATCTAGTTTCCTGAGAAAAATAATGTCACATAAAACAAAACGAACGTTTATATCTCTATCATCCATATTTTTAGTGAAATATTTGGTTTAAAGAACATGATGGGATTGAATCCAAAGTCCCAATCAGATATGGGGAAAATTATGGCGAAGTAAACATACACCCATTAACCAGGTGGAAAATCTCATTTAACTAGATGGAAAAATCATAGAATTACATATGTAGAATCCCACTTGGTAGAACAAACTTTTGTTCCAAAGAATTGTTTTTGGGAAGTATGAAATAATATCTCTACATTTTTTGGAAGAGTCGAGGGAACAAGTGCTAAGGCTACAAGGATAGGAATAACTCCATTACCTTTAATTATGATGTTTTATCAAGGGTACCCATTCGTTTCTCACTATCAGTCACTCCTCCCAGACAATCCTTCATTTCAATATTAGAAACCCAAAAACAATTGGCATCTCCTTGCATAGAACTATTTCTAGGAAATTTTTTTGTCATATCTAACTAGCAGAACAATGAAATATTGACTTGAAGAAAATAGACTATGATAAGGCCAAAAGCCTAATGGGACCTTCATTCTAAATTATTCCTACAATATTGCTACATAACTCACTTCAATTCCTACATCATAAGTTTGGAATAAAATTTTGAAACAAAAGATGTGGCAAAAAATCCATCTTTTCTCATGGTTTCCTATCTAGGGGAAAATTCTTACATGGGAAAACTACAAGAAGAAGTATTTCAAGAGCTTTATTTCTATCATATTTTCTCTTATAATTTAGGAATTATTGAACGGCTTCTAAATTCATGCCACTTTTTCTCAATTATTTGGGATAGGAATCAGGACAAAACCATTTCATAAATGTATTAATGGCGGTAATTAAATTTCATCCACCCCATTGTGAATTGGGTCTAGCAACGCTTTCTGGAATTATTTTTATGGAAGACCTATAATGAAAGGGATATAAAAAGTTTAAAAGTCGCACATTCTCAAAAGCATTTCTCTAGGGTATATTTAAAAAATATATTAAGGAAACAATCATATACACTCCTAAGAGTAATCCTTATTGAGAACAAAATAATTTGGAATAAATCATATTATAATCCTTGCATATCTCTCCTTCCATTACACATACTCAAATTGTTTCAATGAACTCCCCTTACGTGAGTCATAATTCTTGGAGTCCTCCACCTCTTGGATTTTTAAAAATGGATTTTGTTGGTGCTTCTGTGGGAAATCGTGGTCTTCCATGCTTTCGGGGAGTTTAATCGAATAATGTTAGCAATATTCTTTGTCTCTATGTGGGTTTTCTATGAGTCAAAAGAAATACTACTATAGAAATATTTTCTGTAGAACGTGGTCTCCAATGTTCTACTAGGAATGGATTTTCTAGAATAGTTGTAGAGGGAGACTTGTAATTGATGATTAAAATAGTAAAAAAGGGAAAAAAAAATGGCTCTCCTTTGTCCAATATTTCACATTTTTTGAGGCTTAACAATGAACTAAACCAACTGGGGTGATTTCATGAAATTGGACATTGACACCATTATCACCAGATACATAAAATACTTAACCATATAACATAATAACAAATGAAAATATAAAGAATAAGTTGAAATTATAAAAAAAAATGTACATAATAGATATATTATAAAGTAACCAACTATTTGTAGAACTTAGATGTACCACCTAGCCATTGAACATGCTACTCCTAATCTCTTAGCAATAGGTCACCACAAATATGGGGCCATAACTCCACATGTAACAATTGTTTTTGGATACCCCCTTCTAATTATCCTTGTGAATTGCAACTCATGTGGACATTGTGCAAATGTAAACATGATATATGTTTATGAGGAGTGGACAAAAATTCAATGTTTCGGGAGAGGAGTTGCATGGGAATTTGTTAATTAGGTCTATTCATTAAATCACCACTAGTTATCCTAACTATAATTAATGCTCTACATGGCTAGTAGGGATGTGGAGTATGGGCTTCCTAAATGGAGGGAAAGCCCATACCACCCTTGTTTCCTCATCAATTATGTTCTATGGTTAACACAGAAGAGGCTGCGGGGGTGGGTTGGTGGAGAAAGAGAGCTGATGAGAAGGAAGAAGATAAGAGCATCATCTACGTGAGCATGGAGACAACACTACAATATGCATAGGTGAGAAAAGAAAAAAATTCCATGTAGGTAAACCAACGTTGATAATCTAGGTAACAATCAAAGGCCCAAGTTGTTGGTTTTGGGTGCTTGTAGGCTAGGATAGGCATACAAATATCTCAAGTGAACTCATGGGAAAAATGAAGAATGCTAGAAAAGGCATCGGTGTTCGAGTGGGAGCATGTTTGGACGTGTGGTTGAATAATAAAAGCACGTGGAACACAATGCACTTTGTATCCTTAGTTTGAAGAGGGAAAAATCTATGTGTTTGTAATATCTATGGGGTTAGCAGATAGACATTAATGCTATCTATAATACTAGGTGAACAAATGAAGGCAATGGAGGATATAATATTGTGGAGATGGGATGCTACCAGGACTCCTCTATGGTCAATTGATAGGAATCAATTTTAATTCCCTTAAGCTATTACTCCTTGGACTCTGAATCAAACTTGAGGGTGGCTAGACACAAGAAAGATTGTAGTGCAGTTGAGTGCATTTGAGCTATGCTTGGGTGGAGAGTGGAAGTCACTCGCTCAATTGCTAGTCCTAAATCTATACAAATAATTGTTCTCGTCTGTGTTATATTGCATTCTCAATGTGGAATGATGTCCTTGTGGACAATAAAAATGGTTATATAAGTGGTTTTTTTGGAGGAATGTTGTTATTCCTTGATGCCCTTGATGAGATGTAATTGTTAATGTTCTCCTGGTTTGATTGTTGACACTTGTCGAACTTATAAAGATAATTTATAATGTGTGGATCTTGTGGTTGGCATGGTCAAGGTTATTTTCTAGTTTACATTTTCTAACTAATTTTACGCTGCATTGTGTGCTTTACCATCTATTTTATCATGTTTTGCTAGACCGAGTAAGGGTTTTTTGTGTTTCTACTATACTTAACATGCATAACAGTGTTAGTCACTATTGATTATTCTAGTGCCTGGTGAGAGAGCATAGTTATGAGATTATTGAGCAATGTTATGCCCATTGTGATCGTTGAGTGTTAGAATAGAAATGAGGACTTCATTTCTATAGGGAGTAATGCTCTGGGAAACGCTAGTCCTCAAGGGGGATTGGGTGTAGTCTCGGGATTCCTAAAATCGCTAAGTCTGAAGAGAAAGACATCAACTCAAGATGAAAGAGATTTACTGGTAAAGGGAACTCGATATTCACATAAGAACCTAGAGATAATATGACCATGGGATATGAAAAGTCACCATCTTATGCCATGAAATATTCATGTTACAATGCATTGGGATTTGTATGTGGTGGTAGTGAGAAGAGTGGTAGAAAGAAGGCGTGGGAGGTGAAGCTTCACATTATTTACCACTAAATTTTTGTTCACTCCATGGAGGTATGCCCATGGATTCGTTTAGGTAATCGGATGGTTTGATTAAAGGAAGGTGCGATGCATGCCAGGAATTTGTCCTTCTTAATAGATGGGGTTGTGTACTTCCGGAGAGGTGGAGGTGTGTTTCCACTAAAAAAGGGTTGAAATCAGGGAATGAACTTATATTTGTCCCATGCAAGGAGAAAAGTACATATTGAAAGGAATTAATGAAGGTGCATGGTTTTATGTGGAAATGTTTCTAGTCAAATATAACCTGCATTCACTCGAAGGGCGAGGAGCTAGTGAGCCCCTCAGCTAGGCTGAGTTGACAGAAGATATATGGGTTGGCTAAAACTACATGATCCAGGTGGATATCGGTGGCCACTTGCCTATTCCACTCGGAACGCCAAATAGTTTCTTTCAGTTTCCTTAATTGTAGCATAATTTACTATTTTTGGCAGTTGTTTGGGTCATGAACTATTAGCACCATTTGGAGGCCCTAAATGACATTCTTTTGGAAAAAGGGAAAAGAAACTGTGTACAAGATGAGTTTGCAGTAGAAATTTGTACTCCTCAGATATATATTTTTGATGAGGTATCGTACTCATCAAATGAAGATCATCTGATAATGTTATGAGTTAGGAAGTTGATGTACAAATTTACCCCCACGGGGCCCACTGACTTTTGGTTCTTCATCTCCTAGGATTATGTTTTTGGATTTTTATGGTTTTCCATTGTTTTTAAATAATAAAAAGGCCTTGGAGCCTCATTGTAACACAATTCATAAGGCATGTAGCTGCCACATCCCTTTTACAGATAAGCTAAAATTTCCCGAGCTAGTTTATTTCCATTCTGCATGTAAACAATTTTCAATACCTTTTTATTAATGAATTAAAGTTATATTTTCACTGTATCTCTCTATTTATATTTATAAATGTATTTCATTTTGTTCCTTCATAAATTTGAATCAATCGTATCATAGGGGTCTAATATTCCTTGTTTTTATCAACATGTCCCTAATGAGGTCGGGGTATAAGGAGTGAGGGCTTGAACTGGTTGAAACTTTTCAAGACTGACATCACCAACCTCGATGACCTCCCATGACAGAAGAAAACAAAGAGGAGGGAGCAAGAGATCCTTTCAAAATATTTCTCGAAGAATCTATCAAGTGACAATGGAATGAGATGATGGACAAATTTTCCTAGACCCTTTAGCAAATGCCCATACATGACACATCTTCATCTAGAAGCCACCTTGGCAACGCCACACCATTTAAGGTACAATTAAACTTTGAAATTCCCATAGTTGAAATCCAAATAGATACATATGCCATTGATAAATGGTTAAATTTATTGGAAGGATACTTTTATGTTCATCATTTTTCTAATACGGAAAAGATTACTTTTGCTATCCTCAAAGTCACCCTCCATGTCAAGGACTAGTGGGAAACCTAGTGTGAGTAGAGGGACGAGAGGGAACCATCACTATTTTCAACCACACACACTTGGAATTATTTCTAAGATAACATCAAAGAAAAATATTACCCTATTGGGGTCTATGAAGATAATTACATAAAATGGACCACACTATGGAAAGGAAGGGACCATAATGTACCAGTGTTCATAAATATTTTTCATACCCTTTGCATGAAATTGGGTATCAAGGATTCTGATCTACATTTGGTACTGAAGTACCAGGATTATCTACAAAAATAGTTTCAGGATGAGATGGAGTCCCTAGACATGTCATCGCTTGGAAACACCTACCGATATGCTATCAATATTGAGCAGAAATTTAAATAGCAGAAGCAAAAATTTGGATCTGAAAATATAAAGCAAGGAGAAGGTGTCCCCAAACAATAAACAAAAGTTTGGGAGACCCTAGAAAACCCATAAAAGCCACCAATAAAGGATAATACCATGAATATGAATAAGTAAATATAAAAGTGGTATGAGTTCCACAAGAGCCCCACTCACAACACAAGTGAGTGTCACATGAAGCAGTTAATGGTGCCCAAGCTAAAGGATTTAGGGTCAGATCCATGTTTTGACTATGCTTATACCTTGAAAAGAGAAATGATAAAGGGAATATGATTATTGATTCAAATCCCAATGCCACCATTGCAACCACCAATGTCCAAAATATTAATCTCAAAGATGCAAAGGAAAGGCAATGTATCTTATGTTCATAGATTCGGGTAAAGGGGTATCTGCTGCAATTCATTTTCGATAGTTGGACCCAAAATAAACTCATCTCAATAAAAATCATCAAGAGGTTAGGCCTACCAACCACATCACACCTGTAATCGTACACCATTGCGTGGCTACACCAAGGACAAGATCTTCGCATCAACCAACAGTCTCATCTTCCCTACAAAATCAAACCCTTGACGAATGAGGTATTGTGTGACATTTCTCCTCTTGAAGTTTGTGATGCATTGTTATGCCAACCATGCTTGTGGAAGAATCATGGTTTGTTTGAGTTTAGGCCTTGCACTATTATTATTACCTTTGGAAATAAGTTATATAGGGTATCGGAGGTAGCTCCACCTGTCGCCATCTATTTGATATCTATTAATAAATGTAGTAAGATCATATCTCAAGCTGGGAAATTTGTTTTCTTTATGATTTTCTATCAAAGTAAGGGGAAGATTGACACCATATCCATGTCCCCCGCAAAGGATTCCTCCATGCAACAGAAGCAGGTGAATAAGGTCATGGAAGAATATAAAGACATATTCTCCATACCGACTAAAGTACCCTTGCACTGTCAAGTCAAGCATTTGATTGGTATAACTCCCAGATCACCTTCACCTAATGGGCCAATATATCACTGCTACAATCTGGAAAATGAAGAGTTCAAGTGGAAGATCTTGGAGCTACTAGAAAAAGGGCACATATGACCAAGTTCGTCATCTTTTGGGAGCCTGATTGTATTGGTACAAAGAAACGATGGGACATAGAGGCTATGCATTGGTTATCAAACATTGAACAAAATCATTGTCAAGAATAGGTATCCAATCCTATAGATTGATGACCTTCTTGAACAACTCAAGGTGGCCAAGTATTTCACCAAGATTGATTTAAGGTCTGGCCATCACTAGATTTCGGTATGTCCCACATATGTATGGAAGACTGCCTTCAAATCCAAGGAGAAAATTTTTGAATGGTTGGTCATTCATTTCAAGTTAATAAATTCCCCTACAGATTTTATGAGGTTAATGGATGACATCTTGTAGCCATTCACCAACTTGTTCATGGTTGTATATCTAGATAACATACTTATCTTCAGTAAGAGTTGGGAAGAATACTTGCAACACATTCGATAGGTACTTCAAACCCTGTGGTAGCACAAACTATGTGCCAACTTTGAGAAATGCACCTTTGGTAGAAGCCAAATCTAATATATAAGATACATCATAGACGAGTAAGATGTGCATGTGGACATGACTAATATCAAAGTCATTCAAGATTTCCGAGCCCTTATCACTTTAATAGATATTCTTAGCTTTTTGGGCCTTACTAATTCTTTTCATAGGTTCATGTTGGGATTCTCCCATATGACTTGGCCTTTGATTCAAGCTACCAAGGGTAGAGCGTAAGAAAATTTCTCTTGGTCCAAATCCCAATAAAAGGAGTTTATTGAGATGAAGAACCACCTCTACTCTGCACCTGTACTCACATTTCAAAACCTACAACAACCATTAGAAATTGAGACAGACATCTCTAACTATGCTATTGGCATAGTACTCACCCAACAAGGGCATCTAGTGGCCTATCATAGTGAGAAACTTTCTGATACAATTTGGAAGTAACCCACTTATGATACAGATATTTCTCCCATCGTGGAGGCTTGTTGGAAGTGGAAACATTAGATTCTGTGGAAGGATATGGCCACCAACATAGATCATCGACCCCTTAAGTTTATAGAGACATAAGGGAAGTTGGAAAATAATCATCATCAGAAGTGGTCTACATATCTGTAACAATTCCACCTAAACATTAAATACAATAAGGGTATTACTAATCATGTTACAAATATCCTCAGTCAACCCCCCGTTGTAGCACTAACTACTATTCTCAAATCTTGTGTCCACAATACCTCTAGATGGTTGCAACTATACAAGAATGATCCAAAGTTCGCCACCACATATGAGGTGCTAGTGGATGGTGTCATAGCCCCAAGTTAAAGTTTCATATAATAAAGGATAATAAAGTAAAAATGAGACCAAGGTCATGGGAAATGTATTCCAAGATGAATGTTCAAAATTTTTTTTTACAGAGAATCACTTGTGGTTTATTAATGGCTATGAAAACTAGTAAAGGCATTGGAAAAGGAAAAGAGATAATAATTGGAATTTAATTATGAAAATAAGGAAAATAGGAGAAAAGGAAGGTGAAGAGACAAAAATTTAGATGCAATGGAAATTAGAGGAAAATGAATGAAAATGATGAATAACGGGACATCAATGATAATAAGGCATCACCGAAACAACTCACAACTTTTGTTAGTTTAGCTTTTAGCTCTCTTACACTCTTGCACACTTAGAGTATTCTTAGATCACTTCAACATTCACTTGGATTTGGAGAAAGTGAAGCAAGCAAGCAGAGGAATGAAAAGGACAAGAAAAAAATGAAGGAAAGAAAGGAGAAGGGTGGATCAACAAATTCAACAAGAATATTTTGTAGTCAATAGGTTGTATGTGTGATTTCCATGCTAGAATGTGAATGCATGGTACATGAATTTGTTTATTTGGTTCATTTGCTGCCATTGGCATGGGTTTTGTCTGGTTTGACAATGGTTTCAACCTTTCCATAACATTTCATGGATAGAAAAGGTGTGATGGGATTCATTCTTGGTTTAGCTTTGGATTGATGGAAGGTTTTGGAGCCATGTAAGGTGGTATTAGAAAAATCCCAAGGGTTGGGGGTGGAGATGGTTTTCTCTAAGAAGCCCTCAAAAATGGGTGGATACAGGAAAATTCCTCAATATATGATGAAGAAATTCTAATCCATCGAATCTTGGTTTGTTTTTGTGATATCGAGAGGATTTTAGGTGAGATCACTATAACTTGAGGGTGGAGGTACTTTAACCTCTAGATTCCCTGTTTGATTATGTCTTGGTTTATCCCATGAGATCCCACATTCATTCTTGGAATATGGAATGGGGGTTATTGGTTGAAAGAAATATTTGGTTCAGCCAACCAATGGTCGGGAGGTATGTGGAAGTCCCTCACTTGGTTAGTTTTTGCATAAGTTAATATGTGCTATTCTTCTAATGTAATCAATGAGAACATGTACTTTTTATTATGTGGGCTTTATGGTTGATTTTTCATGGTTTATATTTTGTTCATGTGTTGGTTATATAGTTGGCTTTATGATTTGATATAGTTATGGATCTCTTCATGATTTGATAATTCATTGAATGGTTGACGAATGCATGGGCTAACAACTATTGTTGTAGCTAGATAGAGAGGGCATTGAGCCTTCTTGGTAATACTCAAATGAAGTTTTGAATTTTATGATCACATATGAATTAATGACCTATAGCTTATATGTTTATCATATGTTTGACGAAGTGTATATCTTGAAGTAGGTATGTATTGGTCAAGATTGTGCTCAAGTTTTGAATGGTTAGCCTTGTCATTACCTTACTTATGTTTTTGGAAACCTACAGATAGTTTTGGGTAGTGGTCTGGATGCTTTCTTCACAAAGTGGCATAGATATCATGACAACATGCACAGAACATGGAATTTTGGGCTATAACCACACATAGGAAGGCTTATGGGTGTGGGTGGAGCATGATAACCACACACATACTATGTCAAGGGTGTGATTGTGGTGTAAATATTATGAAAAATAGTTCCAGCTCAAGGATTGATCACTTGGGGCCGTTTGTAGGCTCCTAAGTGATATGTAGTCCTTGAGGGATGCTAGTAAGTTGTTGGTTGGAGGCTGCATTTGCATCACTAGAACATGGAGGTCAGGTCATGTCATATTAGCACTCATCTCATGTTTACCCTCGAGAGCTTGTAAAAGAAATTAAATGTTGGAAGAGGCATTGCATATCAAAATAAAGTTCTAAATTTCCACCTTGAGGATGCATTATTATGCTATATGGTCCACCTTTGTGTTCTTTCAAGCGAGCGTGCCAAACTAATTTGGGAGGCACACTACAGTTCGGTCACAAGACATTGTAGCATGAAGAAAAATGTGGTCATACTAAAAACAAAAAGCTATTGTCGAAGACTTTGAGAGGATCTTGGAAAATATATCATATCATGCACTTCTTGTGCCATCGTGAAGTAAACCATCAAGAAGAAAGGAATGTGATGATCCTTGATATTGCAACAAGAATGTTGCAACTCCTAAGGCTATGTGATGTAGGAAATGTTCCCTTTGTGAACAGAAGAAACCCTTCTAGCCCTACAATGGGTCTAGTTACATCAAGGAAAAACAACAGCTAATTTCCTTAAACAATGATTGTTGAAAGAGCCTACCTCAAACTGGTGTTCGACGAAGCTTTCATTACGTTGTTTTAGCTATCGTTTCCTTCTCCTAGATGAGAAATTCACCTAAAACAACACAAGAGAACAATAGAACACATAATAGAGTACAACAATGATCTATTTACTTACAGAGTCAAGGAACCATAAGCTCTCAAGTATATTTTACAAAAGAAATAGGAAAGCACCATTGATTGTATTAAAATGAATAAAAGCAAAGCTTACAACCAAGCCTTGACGTCGCAAACCTTCTTGAAGGGTCTAGCCGATATGTTTCTTCAAGCATTTACTCTCAAAAGGGTCTCCCAAGTAGATGATAGCTCTCTCTCTCACTCACAAGCACTAATACAAGGTTAAAACAATCCAAAACCAATTGCTAAACTATCAGAATTTCACACTGCAAACTATCAAACTCACACCAAAGCTAGCTAATTTGCTCAATGCCAAAAACTAGCTGATCATAGCTCTAGGAAGTGCTTTTATAAGAGGAAGATCCTCCATAAAATGAGGGAGATGGAGCTTATCCCCAAGGGAGGTTTCTCAAAAGGTCGAACCACCATCCCAGAGCAGCGAACTCCCTTGACCCAACAACCAATTCTAGAACCACTCAGAAGCATTCTGTTTGAACTAATTTGCCATATTTGGATCGTCACAAGTCATACACTAGGGCTCGGTGATGACGTCACAAGGAAGCAATGTATTCAGAGCCATCGTCGCAAGAAACATATTGAGGACTTGTGCCGAGCCCTAAAATTCGACTGTTGCGGGAAATAGATGTACCCCTATGACAACGTCGCGACGTTATAGTTCATTATAGAGAATCGTCACAGTGAGAATGAGGTTTACTTGTGACGATGCAGAAACATGGGTAAAAAGGTCAATCTTTAGGATTAAAGAGCACTTGTTAATGTTCTTGAATGAGTGGGAAGATGTAGACATATTTATCAGATGTATGACACAGTGGAGATGTCACTCAGTGACTGACTTTATCCGAGATCAGGGGATGTGAGGCCAGTGACAAATTACTGTGTAATAGGCTACCAAATTAAATTATCAATGTTGTCATTGTATCTATCGTAGATGGCTTCCTCTTCCTAGTATAGATTCCTTTAATGCAAGTGAGAGGAACCAATGTAACAAATTCAAATGAGAAAACATCTATGTAATACACCACTCCTAAGTTGCAAAAGGTAAATAATCGTAAGGAATCCTATTCTACTTTTGTTGCAAACTAAATGGTGGAAAGGAAATATATTATAATTGCCAAAATGTAAAGCACAATGAAAATTAAGAAAATAGAATATATATTACTATAAAGGAAATGAAATTAATGGAAATCTATTCTATTTTATAGGAAAGGAAAGTCCTAGATTACTCCTAGAAGAAGGAAATCACACTTTGCGTAAAGTAAATCAGGGAAAGGCAATTTAGACTAATTGCAGAAATCAACATTTGAGAAGCAAGCAATGTAAGAGCTAAATGGAAACCTAACTAGGCCTCAACTCCACCAAATGGTCACAGAGAATTCATAGGCTATAAATCTACTTCTACCATGAATTTGGAGTGAATCGGGGCAAAGCAGATCTTGAAAACAATCTGTTATACGATTTCTACATGATTGCTACATGATTGTTGTTTCTCAAGTTAACTTGCCAAATTCCCAAACAAATCAAATTAAAATGAGGCAGGGTAATTTTTTTTATTAATTAGGATGTCTTAGGACTCCAATCCTAATAGAACCACTCAAAATTACCCTTGTTAATATGTGACAAAAATTAGCAGAAAATTACTACTCTAAAAACACCAGAAATTCTAGAACTAGTGAGCTAGTTAACCTACCGAATTCCTAACCTGCTCAAGTGAAAATTATATGGGGTAATTTTTTTTTATTAATTAGAATACACTTAGGAATTATTCCAAGTGTAGTCAATGAAAATGAGCCTCGTTAACATGTGCTAAAAGATAGCAGAAAATTACTACTATTTTACTACAGGATTGTTGAGAATGTCTGTCTACCTAATTTATTAACCAAATAAACGTCCCTACTAGGTATAAGAATCCATTTTATTCATATTTTTGGTATTATTATCATTATTTTGTGCCTAGGGGTGGTCAGGAGTGTTTTTCAGAAAATTGGAATGTATTTGAAGGTTTTTTCATAGTGCTACAAGATCGAGAAAGAGTGCTACATGATTGCCTTGTTTTGCTACATGATTGAATCTGTGAGCATTCTGGGGGTGGGAAAGATGATATGAAGGTAGGAAAAGGTAGTGGAGGGTAAATTAAAGTTTCATGAGACCTTTTCCAAGCCTAGAACACTTCAAGGGCCCATCTTGCACAAAATACAATGCACACAGTGGCTTTCAATAATCCATAAATGTGCTCTAAGTGAAAATTTATTTCAGGGGGTTGTTGAGGTTGAATAAAGGAATATAGTGGTGGGATGGAAAGTGTGAATGAAAATTCTAACCTGGAATATAAACAATAGTACTTGAAAATTGGAGAAAGTTACTCTATCTCGCCAAAAAACTAAAGTATGTTAACAATGTAAATTGCAAAATATTGAAATGACAGAGAAATGATAATTTTGATAAAGTCTTTTAGATTAATCACATCATAATTTGTTGGTCAACATTTTGAAACATCTAATGTGGTTCATCCTCACATTTTTCCTGAGGATGAGCCACATTAGATGGTTCAAAACATCGATCAACAACTCATGATGTGATTAATCCAAAAGACTTTATCAAAATCAATATGGATCAGAAAAGTATAAAATAAAGAGAAAGGATGAGTTGAATTTCATTGAAAATATAACTATTGTGTTGAAATAAAATCTATCTCACAATCCAAACAAGGCCTACATCCGCTATAGGTTATACTTCATGTTCTCAAAGAAAACTACTAAACCAATCACTAGTTTCCTGAAAACATAGATGAAAAAAGACGACTAATCTGCGGTCTAACTACTTAAAATGAGAATGACTATATATTTTTTCTTGCAAACAAGACATATCGAACCACGCTTCCAACAAGAGAAGTGATTGACAAACCCCCACATGAAATTTTCTCATAAACAAGTTCTACTAAAAAAAAAAGAAAATATTGCTAGGAAAGGAAATGCATGAGTAAAATACACAAAAGAGAGAGACTAGAGCCTCTAGATTGGGCCCCAACCCAAGAGGACTCAAACCTCTAAAGAGGGATCACACTGAAAATAATATGGAAAACGCCTGCTACTGCTCAAAATACATTCTCCAATATTTCAAACTTTTTTTATTGCGCTACTAGGCCCCTTTATTTATACAAAAATATTTGAGGGGAAGCCTTCTTATGTAAGGGGACTGGTTCCCTCCAAAACTCCTAGAAAAGTGGATTTGGTCCCTACGCTAAGGAATCTTAATTAAATATTAATATTCGGCTTCTCCTATAGAAGGGAACACATCGTAGATTTTCTCAATTAGTGGAGCTCCAAAATTTATCAATTATTTATTTTTCAGTCCATCCTGTGGAGCGATGCAACTCCCTAAATCATCTCATCTTCCAAATTTTCAAAATTTGCCCAATATTCTCACAATATTAGACAAAAATAAATAATATTAGGAACATAATATGCAATTAAGAAAACATTATTAATTATAGAGGGATATATTTAGTATGGCCTTTATGTGTCTAAGAAAGGTTATCTGGGCCTTAATTTGTATGTAATTTGTAGGCCCATCATATCCCCTACTAAAATTGTTGCTCGTCCTCTTAGCAACCTACTCATCTTCCTTTCTTTGGTGTTATTCATGTATGCCTCTAATAACTTTTATAACACCCCATACTGATGTGGATGTAGTTTCCCTGCTTCCTCCATCCTCTTCTTAGTTGGTCTTCTTGGTGTCCCTGTGTCATTCTGAGAACATTGAGACTTTGTCTGTGGTGTTGTTATTTTAGCTTAAACATTTGATTATGAAAAATGGAGCTTAACCAACTCTATTTCAATTGTTATTGCCTTGGTTTTTAGCTTTGATAACTCTACCCCTACCTCTATATTTTTTTATGTTTATTCCTCTATCGCTACTTTTGTTGTATCTATGTCTTCCAACTTTGTTTGGGTCTCTGTTGCTATAGGAGTTTAATGTTTCCTATGCAACAAGAAATTTTGTAGGATAGAAAATATGCACAATTTTTCAAGGACAGTAAGTCAATTATCTCATGAAAAAATTCCATATTTATCATACCAAAAAGAACAACCAGACTACCCAATTGTTGCACTTCTTGAATTCACATTGCATAATGTAGAAATTTTTCTCTTTGAGAACTAATATATTTTGAACAATTTTATCATATGCATGTGAAAATAATTTTTGACTTACACTTCCTTTTGAAGATCCCCTTGCTTTTAAAGTTATTCAATGCTTTGGATGTCAGTTTGGGCAAAATGTGTCTTCCTGTAGCACTTTATAAGCTCCATCTATCAGCCTATAACTTTCCTATAGTACCCTATAAAATCTTCTAGTAGCGAGTTTGTGTGCCAAGAGGTGGTAGGTCCACCCTTTTATGTTATTTTTTACAAATTTTTAAAATATGTTTCTCTCTATTTTTTTAAGAAACATTGCATGGAAAAAAAGGAGTTAAGTGAGCTATCCCCAACTACATTTTTCTTTTTTCCTTAACGATATTGCAAGCAAAATAAACTTGAAGTTATTTGAATTAAGTTAGTTGGCCCCCACCTATGCCTTCACACTCTTGTCCTCTATCTATTCTTTTTCACTTTTTTCTTGTTCCTCTCCAACACATGTGGGTGTCCTAGTGGAAAAATGAAGTGAACTACTAGATAAGGTCGAGGTTTCTCAGAATTAATTTTGGGTACAAAATATCTTTCCTTCTCACACTTTTAATATTTTCTAAATCTAGAATAAGTTCGATGGGTGAGGTTAAAGAGTTGCATACATGTGTCTTACCATAAGTGTTTTCTCTGCCATATGTTGTTGTAGATGTGGAGGTTGCCTTTGATGATCTTGAAGCTGCATGTGATAATTTGTTAGAGGTCCTAATGTTGATAGCATTGCTTCTGGAAGTCTTATAGGTTTTCTATTGTTGTTGTTGTTTCTCTACTAATGAAATGCTCCACATGTAAGTGTTGTATGTGATAATTTGGTGTTTGTCTGTCATCTCTGAAGACAGGTAAGGTTTCTTTACATGTCTTCTACAATTTCTTGATAAAGACATATATTTTTTATGTTCTCTTGCTGACTAATGCTAGATGATGTA
Source organism: Pinus tabuliformis (assembly GCA_031772625.1). Taxonomy (NCBI): domain Eukaryota; kingdom Viridiplantae; phylum Streptophyta; class Pinopsida; order Pinales; family Pinaceae; genus Pinus; species Pinus tabuliformis. The sequence goes on along the minus strand of CM062812.1, from coordinate 775,956,410 downwards.
GCTCCTTTCTTGATGCAGGTGCTCATTGGATCAGATGTTTGTATTTGTTGGGTGATCAAGAATCCTATAGAAACTAATAGAAGGTCCTCTAGATTCTTGAGCATCATAGTTATTATCTCCAAAATTTTCATGGTGGTTGGCTTCTAGATCTGGTACAGTAGCTATGGTCTGGCAAGGGATGTGCATAATGCTGTAAGATTCCATGTCTACCTATAGTAGCCACTAAACCCTGCTAAGATCACAATTTCCTTTAGGTGTTTCCTCTAAAAATATTGATAATTCATTAGTAACCAGTTGACATTGGTCAAAGGGATTTTTTTTCATAGAAGAGTGAAGAAGGGGTGAAAAGTGGTGTTTTTGATTGACAGAGGTGGAAATGAGAGTGGAGAAGAGGTCAGGTGGTGTGGAAAATGAACGGTGAGGGCATGGTGGACCCCCTTCATTGTTCTTGAGTGGAAAACAAAATAACTATCCTTCCTTTTTATACCTATCACAATCCTGTAGAAAATCTGGAAGAATCCTGTAGTAGTTCTGGGACAATCCTATAGAAGATTTCTTAATCCATATCTTTCAAATGGTAGATTTGATTCACATAATTTTTTTTGAGCATGCTTCGATCATCTTTATGCATCTAATCATAAAACTTATTGGCCAATGGATGCACGAATCTCGAGAAAAATGAAAAATAGTTGTAGGAGATGGTGGCCTATTCCTCACAAAATATGCATTGGAATTTGTTGAAATTTGTTAAGCATGTCACCATCATTGTTATACATCTCCCAATTAAATAGCTCAGGCAATGGATGAAAATTTTTCAATATATGGTAAAAAAACATTATGCTCTTTTTTTAATCAATCTGTTGTACTATGTAACAACACACCCATTTATAGGGATTAATAGTTAGTATTTGACATATAAATGGGGACCCTTTTAAATTTTTAGCTTTTAAAAATAAGCGCTAACTCTAAAAATTTGCCTTAAACCTTTAGAATGGAACCCATACTTAAACTTTTATCGTCACAAATCGCATCTCGTGGTTTTGCATGTGACAATTATTAACATCCTAAAGAGAATCTCAAAATAAGATATGCAATAAAGTCTCCACTGCGATTTTCCGATCGTGACACTCTAAGAATATGCGATCGTACTTTGCAAGTCACAATTTGACAAGGCATGCCACTGTGTTATCCTTTAAAAATTGAAAAATATGATATTGTGATATTTCACAATCGCATTTTGCATTATCTACAAACAACACTATGTCGCAATGTTTGAAAGTCGCGATGCGAAAAATTAGGCATGAAATGTGGGAAATTATTGAGTTTTTAATGAAAGATCAAGTGGGTTGATAGAGAAATTATTGTTTAGCATCCTAAGGAGAGAAGTTAATATTTTCAAGTCATGGCTAGTTAATATAGTGATTGCGTTCAAATCTTCCCATGATTCAAGTCATTTCAAAGAGCTCTTCAACCTTAATTTCGTTTTATTGTTTACACTGATATATCTCTCTTTTATTTTAAGAAAGCTTCAAAAGAGATTTCCTTACGGAAATTAATGCAAAATAGAAACAACAGAGTGTTTCAGAATCTGAGGTTACAGAGATGTTTCCCTTATTTTTTGATACGGTTTGTAGTGTTCATGGAGGAGAAACATCATGCGAAGTTATCTATAATAGACTTGAAAATGAGTAGCCTGAAGTTACTGTTACCAAGGCAACAACATATTCAACACTACCCTTGCCAACTCAATTCAGAGACTCTGCTTTCTCTTTTCTTCACAGAATAAAAGCAAGAGCCAAGATACTACTATACACAGATATGATTAGATGGGTAGTGGAGAATGTCAATATTGAAGATAGACAATTAATGAATTCAAATATGGAGCTGATGGGATCATTTTAAGCTAAATATTTGAAACAAATGTATCACCTTCCTAACCCTTAGGATATATATGATAGATCATTCCTGCTCAAGTTCATGAAGAAGAATAAATAACACCTCAAGATGATTCAGGGGTGGAGAGTCCTAGAAAACAAATTCAAATATGATAAGACGGGTATGTACCCCATAGCTTCTTTAGTAAATCCCCATAACTATGTGGCCTCTATGTTAGGTAGATTGTATGCAATGCATAATAATACCAAGTTCTCTATAGAATTGTTCCCTTTAATCGATACATGTATGAATTCTCATATAATGAATTGGGCTACTATCCTATCCAACAACTTAGCTATGACTATTTCCAAATATCGTCAAAATAGATCCACCTCCACAGAAATCTTTCTTCCATTTTATATGAGTGGTTATGTCATGGAATCTATCTGCTTATGTAATAAGTGTCGAATTATGGGTTGGAAATCGACCTTGTAAGACCCATACCCCATCCATCTCAGTCACAAACAAATGTGGGAATCCCATTTTATACCCCATTTTTACAAGATATGCAATGGTGTAATGCTACCATTACATCAAATGATTTTTTATGAAAGCAATTTGAGATTTTCTAAGGAAGCTGCTACAGGCATTCTTGTAGTAGGCAACCACTTTGTTGAGCAATGGTTCACATTTATCAGAGTTTACGGTAGTACAAAAGAATCATATCTACTTCCTTTGTATGTCCCCAACAAGCTGTCAGCCAGAGAAATAACTCACCAAACTGATGGAAAAGGCTTAACCAATACTTTGAAAGATAGAAACAAAATCACTATGGCCACCCTTTCCCATCCGATGTGGTGCTTTTTCATTGGCGAACTTCAATCATGCAAACAAAGAATTAAATATCTTAGAGAAGCATGGGCTGGCTACTCTGCAAAATAGGCAATTTGACCCAGAGAAAGTAGCACAAAAATTTACTATTTCAGTAAAGGTCAAACCCTTTATCCACGAAGATCATGAATTTAAAGATTTATTACAATCAGCTGAGTCATTTGAACAAACATTCAATTAGGAAAAGGTGAATTTGAATCTTGACGACCTCGAAAGGTTTCAGGAATTTAAAAATCAGAGGCTTGAGAAAATCCCTTTGGATTTGTTAAGAATTGATAACAAAACTACGCCCAATGTGACTGTTAATAGCGGCGAACCAAATTGTCGAACAAAATATCATAAGAATGCAACCTAGAACATAGGAAAAACACTGGAAACAGAGGCTACGGTAGAATCTAGCAAAAGGATAAGTGAGAAGTAGGTCAAAACTGACCTAACTCAAGATACTGGTGCCAAAGGAGAAAGTAGCGATATGGAGGAGGAATGGGACCAGTTTAATAAAAAACTCCAAGATACTACCAAAGAAATAGATGTCCAAGAAACTATAGGATATCATACTCCATAGTAAACTCAAAAATTTTTAGATTCTAAACCAATGAATGAACAAGGGACAAATTTATAGAATGCAGAGGTCATACCTACATTTCCGACATTTGATATTATCCTAAAGGTTACAGAAATACCTCCTTTACATGTATTCTACAACCCAGAACATAAGGTTGTAGTAAGAAGATAGAGGAAGAAAAGGAGAGTGGAAACACCTAGAATTCCACCAAGGAATGAACCAATGGATATAGTCTGGAAGGATATTCCTTTAAATCCAACTGAAAATTTAACTAGGATGTCAAAATTTGCAGGGGCATATGCTACTACCACCATTGATAAGGCCACTGAAGTATCTGTTTTGTTAAGAGAAAAGAATAAAGGATATCACAGCTTGAACAATAGCTGGAAATCGAGAAAACAAATGTGAACAAGCAAGCCACCGAACAAATAGTCCAATTGCAGCAAAGTATGGAGGTACTTAGGATAAGCCACGAAACAAATATCTCAACAAAGAATATGCAAATCCAAGAGTTGCAAGAGACTATGGAAAAATATAAATATGTCCCCACTATTGATGAGTTCATCAGAGAGGGATTGGAGCTAAAATCCATTCTGTCATAATAACAAGATCTATTCAGCTAGAAAATGTCCCATATAACCCCTTATTTGAATACTAGTGATCAATTAACAGATAAGGCAATTGATCAAAGAACTACGTTTAATGACTTAAATACTAAGTTCTCTAATTATATTGAATGAAAAGAATATGAAGAAGGAAAAAGTGCTAATATGCTAGAGATTGAAGAAACACACAAAGACATATTATTCACAGATTAGGATGCACAGATTAAGCAGGCAGAATTAGTAGTAGCAAGAGCAGCAACAGTGACAAAGAATATAATAAAGGTAGTCAATCATACTTTGCACACCACCAACCTGATAAAAGATGGTGATCCAAAGTCACTGTGAGATATTAAAGACTTGGATAAAATCTAGAAAGCAAAGCTGAAAATCCAAAAAGAGGAAATCATGAAATTATCAAAGGCTGACTCGGAGGTATATCAACAATTTCTTGTCAAACCTCACAACTAGATTATGACATTGAATTATTCACTCAATTCAACGCAATGAATGTTTCCACCTCTTACAGATGTCGACTTTGCAGGACAGGTCAGAATGCAATTCAGAGCAGCTCCTCAAGTAAAACCAATTTTTGACATATGTGACCTCAAGGAAAAGCTCGCCGAACGCAAGACATTTTCAACCTCGATTCATCAAATTGATTTTATTTTTAGGGTTAGTTACTAGTTAAGAGGAAGGTTGTTTGAAACCTCCTCAAATATTTTGTATAATCTATTTTTAAACTTTAGTTAGATAGTATTTATACCCTTCTCATGCATTTAGAGAAGGGTCCACGATTTTACCAAAAATAATTTGAAAAGAATGCAATTTTCTAAGTTTATAGATGCCTTGATGAAATTATGGAACATGGTCATTACTTTTGAATATCAAATTATTGTCTATTGTTGATGCACTATTGTATGCTTGGAGAATAATTTGATTGAAGAAAGGAGTTGATCTATGTCACTAGCAAAATGAGCAGAACCTCACACATATGGTACTTTTATCTTGTATCACTAGTAAAAAATGACTAATTAGTTACTAAGAAAACAACTAAAATTTGCATATAAATGACCATTTTTCAGTCGGTGACCAATAGTAGCTTATTTACAGTATCTTATAATGCGACTAACTTCTAGTAATTTTTAGCTTAGTCATTAATTGGTTTCCTCAATTTTACCATCTAGTAGTATATTCAGTCATAAATTTGGTCATTAATTTTTCATTGGTTTAGTCATTAATTGTTTCAATTAATGACCAAAGAAATATGACAAAAATGTTGGTCCTATTATAAGATACTGTCAATAAGCTACTAATAGTCATATATATGCAAATTTTAGTCATCATTTGAAACCAATTAATGACGAAATAAATATGACTAAATTTTAGTTGTGTTATAAAATACTCTAAATTAGCTACTAATAGTCGCATATATGCAAAAATTCGTCATCATTTCAATTAAAAAATTATCATTTGCAGTAGTCATTTATCTTTTTTTGGTATTTTCATATTCATTATATAAATGACTAATTTAGTAGTTTCTATTCATTTTATTTAATTCCATTCATAATCATTATAAACGACTAATTTAGTCATATATTCATTTTATTCGTGTTCATCATTAATTAATTTAAACTACTAATTTAGTAGTTTTAGATTACTTTTATGTGTTCATTATTAATCAACGTAAATTAATTAGTATGATTTTGGGACTAAATTTTTAAAAAATGCCATACAATGTGCATGTTTATCTAATATGATAATGCAAAGTTACATATGTTAATTACAAGAATAAATAATATCAAGTGCAAATAAAAATAATTTCAACCATATAAATTTTATTATATAAACTATCAAGTATTACAATATGAGTTTCCAACTTAATATCGGTTGGTCTACAATTTACACATGAAATATTGTTTCATCATTTCAAAACATTATCATTGTGTTGCCAAAGAATTGCAAGTGAATTCACCAACTCTGAAGTCTTGACCATCAGCCTTTATGAGTGTGTCTTATGAAAGATATTGGCACTAAGGGTACCACTAGACATATTCTCTTGTCTCTCTTATTTTTCATTTATCATTCCAGTTTTGTTGTTCTCCTCTTTCTTCAATTGTCGCTTCTTACCATCAATATTGAGTTCCTCTCTTGAAAATGAAAGAAGATACAATGCAGAGTATAAGACATGAAAGATGATGAATACTTGAATACAAAATAAAGTAGACTATAAAAGATTTATACTAAATATACCTCAACATTTGATAGTGGCCATTATGTGACTAGATGACCCGTATAAACAAAGAAAATAAAACGTCACCATAGAAAATAAAACCTTAGGAACTTAGTATTCAACCTTCAACAAAACCTTAGGAACAATCATACCAAGTTACATGTTAAAAATATCAGACAATAGATAGCTTGTGAAAACAAATGGGAAAAAAAAAGATCAGTGTAAAAAATATCCTTATTTCTTTTTCGAAAAGTGTCATGTTCCTTAGATTTGGATATTCTTTTGCCCACAGTAAAATTTCCTCACTATTATGACCTATGTTTTTAGGATCATTGTCAAGCGGAAAGAGTCAATTTTGCGGACAAAACCGACCTCCCTAGAAAACAAGGCTTTTCTAGTGACAAAAAAAACAATCAAGCACTATCTTTCCCTAAATATGCATTTAAAATAAAAGCAACCAGGTGTTTAAGGCATACCTTTAGTCCAATGTTGTTTGTAGCAGCCAAGCCTCTTCGATCTAGATGAGCTCCTTTTCCTTGAAGCCTGCATTCACTAACAAGCAAACGATTACATAGCACCTAAATAACTGATATAATAAAACATATTCATCATAAAGACCAAGGAGTTTATGAAACAAATTATATATAACAACTTGTTGAGAAAAATGAACTTAACTGTATTAATTGGAAACAAAAGAAACCTTACAACCAGTGCCTTGGTGTTGTGCAGGTCCCTCCCAGGGTCCAGCAAGAGTTCTCCTCTACTTTGATCAGCTCACCCACTTCCAAATGAAGCTAAGAAAGGATTGGAATCTCTCCTCTCAAGCTCTATAACGGAGTCCTAATTTTAGCAGCATCTACCCTTAGGAATGTTCAGCTTTCAACCTCCCTTGCCTCTTGCCCAATGCCTGTATTTATAATGCTTTGGAGGAAGTTAAACAGGTCCACCATCAATGGGATAAGCCCCTCTTTCAAAGGGATAGTTCCCCTCTTCATGGGATAAGTTCCTCTTTCATTGGGATGCATGAACCATCTGGAGGCGCTCAATACACGTCAAACCATCTTCTAGAATGCTCTAGAATCGACCGCAAGTAAGTTTTTTGAAGTAGAACTTGCACCTTTTGACTTTTACAAGGGTACGCACCCACCCCTTTACAGACAGAGCGTACAAGTACGCACGTATTATGTACTTGAGGTGCGTGCACACAGGTAAGAGTAAGAGAAAGTGCGGAACGAGAGTTATATTGATTTTCAAAGGCTTTCTCTCTTTTTTGGAGTTTGACATGAGGAGCAGAGGTATAAGACTTGCCAAGGAGGATAGCATGGTTATTGATGGAGCCATACTGACTGCAAATAGTCATGGTGACAAATCTTAGTGTAACAGATTGCCCCCTAAAGTGCGAGGTCTGTAGTAGATTAGGGTTTTATATCATCTAGGAAGGGTGAAGCACTTTATCATTTCGAGGATTATCTTGTGGAGAGCCCAGTTGGAACCTGCAAATATTCAACAAAAAATACATATATAAGATCATATCATCGCTAAGGTAGGCATTCCCATACTCAGATCAAAAACTTAACTAACAAACTAACTACTACACTGACATAGGAATGATTTCGCAATACATCATAATCATAGACACATGTAGACACAGTATGGACGCAACCATTTGTTTATAATTAGTCTACTGTATAATGAATACAAAACTCCTCGTAGCCTGGATGGCAGAAACTAGATCCAGGGTCTTCATTTCCCGTTCCCGAAATAGTACGATTCTATCCATGCGAATAAATGAGTTGATGTCGAACATGGTAGAAACCACTTGATTACCAGTCAATGATGTAAACTGTTAACAAGTGTGAGAGAGACCACCAGTGATGTCAACGGTTCTCAAAGTACCCAGTACAATCCATGAGATGTGAATGAATGTGTTGATGTCGAACATGTCACAGAATCCTTCGATCGAAAGTCAATGATGTAAACTGTCGTCAAAGGCGAGAAACCTGCCATTGAGGCATGTAGATTTCAAGGTACTGATGATTCCTAGATCATCTTTCTAGATAATGTACTGATGTCGATAGAAAGCGACCCGTTGTAGGCAAGCCCACAACACGAAATCATAGATCAAGTTGAAGAAATGTAGCTGTAAGGACTGACTTAGGGATGGTCAAGATGGATGACAGATATTTTGCAGATGAATGGTTTATTTACAGTGACCTCTTGAACACATAACGACACAACAGATGGCTTGGTGACAATTGACCCAAAGTTAATACCCAGAACCCAGCTGAAGACTTTCAATGTGGTTTGATCAACTGTTAGGCAAAGGATTTCCCAACCCAGGTGAATGAAAAGTGTCATGTTCAAGAGTGGTGATAAGGTTTTTCCGAGACAAAGGATAAAAAATAGGCTCATTTTTCTCTCTTTTCCCCCACCATTTCTGGCAAGTACCTGTTTATTTTTTACAAGCTTGAGGAGGATAACATTTGCTTGATTATAAGCTCATCCTTCAGATGAGTCCAACTTAGTTTAGATTCGAACCCTAAGAAGGAGTGGTCTGTTCCTGTTTGTAATCGAACAGGTCCTTTTCTGTGAAATTTTAACGAGTCCAGTATAGGAGAAACTCGGCGTTTTTCAATTTTAGAGAGTCTGAAAAAACTTAAGAAGACTCCAGGGTTGACCTTTTTCATAAATTTGTGTCTCCCAAGCCTGAAAAAGTATAAAATAATACTTGAGAGAACCGCTTGATCTTTACGACCAAGGAGTACTTTCATGATTAGTGTCTCTGACCTGAAAAGTAAAAAGCAATCAAGGACACGTCGTTTTATTTCCAATATCGAATTTGAAACAACAAAAATCCGACAATCTTTTCATGTTTTTACGGTCAGAAAAGGGTTGTAAGAGGACCGTCTTTTAATTCCATTTTAACGAGTGTAAAAGAAATGCTCGGCAATCTTTTCATGTTTTAGGAGTCAGAAAAGGGCTTAAAGATGACTCTGATGTTTTTGTTTGTAAAAAATGACAATTTTCCCTGGAAATCCTTTATCGTGCACAAAAACCAACACATTACTCATACCTGTTGAAGATAGATAAAAATACTTTGAAAAATACCTTTTCATGGTGAAAAATAAACAAATTTACCATTTATTTACCCAAAAAACCTATAAAAGGGGCTTTTACCAATTCATTTTTACCATTTTACTGTTGAGGAGAGAAAAAAGGGCTTTTGGCAAGAAACTTCCCGTGGACACTGCGGAGAATCCGACCGTTGAAACCGAACACCGTCTCTTCCAGGTAATTTTCAACATCCTCCTCTTCAATTTCATCCGTTTAGAATTCTTTTTAAGGCCCCATATTTCATTTTTGGGAGGTTTTGGGGTTTCAAAGACCGCCTCTCGGCATACGCAGGCACCACACTAGGGACCCGCGTACCCCGACATTTTCTCAGTTGGAAAAATGTCGGGGGTACGCACCTTGCCTTCAGGAACCCTACGTACCCACACTCTGTTCCTAAAGGCGGGGTGCATACTCCACGCAACAAGTTTTTAAACCCTAAATTCTCCAAAATGGACCAAATTTTTTTTATTTCATGGAATCTAATGGATGTTTTTTGGCTTGTAGATTGTTCACCATGCTTGATTGGCACGAGAGAGAGCACGAAGATGTTGATTTGGCCACCATTAATCATCAACCGTCAATTGATGCTTTGAAGGCATGCGGCCTTTATAAATACTGGGCCATACCTGGCATGAGGGCCCAAGTGAGCTTTCTAGAGTGGCTGGTAGAAAGATGGAACGTTCAGGACCAGTGTTTTTATATTGGAGGGCACCAGCTCGAGATGGAGCCCGCAGATATCTACTTTCTCACTGGTTTGCCCAAGAGAGGCGAACACTTGACTCTTTTCGGGACTAGGCCGGGTGGCCAGTCCATTGCTAGTCTCCGACTAGAGTGGTGTAACACTCAGTCTCAGGAAAAAGGGATAGAGATCAAAACTATATCCCTTCCTGAACTTATGGTGATTGCCTTTACAGTTACCAGACTTTGCGGGGCTTCCGCTTTACATATTGCCACTGGATCCCAGATGCGGATGGCGATTGATTGCTATCGAGGTACCATTTTCAACTGGTGTGATGCTGTGTTGGCCAATGTAAAAGGCCAACTGACTAGAGCCAAAAACGGAGAGCTAAAGACCTTTGGTTATGGGGCTTTAGTTGTGAGTTTTGGCTTAGAGAGGGTTCTGATGCTGATCCCACAGCAGCTCACTGTTGAGGTTGGGCTTCCTCGAGAGCCCAAATTGATGCGATGGGTTGCGGTTATGGCCCGTCATCCTGATGAGGGAACGGAGGTTGTCCGATTTACTCCGGAGTACTTTCACTGGTTAGAAGACCAGGTCTTTTCTATACAGGATTTTCCTTATGCCGGAGTTGATTTTCGTGGAGATCCGGACATGGTTCTTCCACCGGGAGAACAATGGGATGATACAGGTAATTCATTTTTCACAAGTTTTTTAAACTATCCATTTTTTTGTTTTTATATCGTCTCAAAACTGATAGTAATAATTTTCAAAATGCAGATGTAGGCCCATGACGTCCAGCCAATCTCTGGCCTTACGAGAGGAGACTACCAGTTACAGCGACACCGGCCCCACAGGACGAGGCCACAGAGACTTTGGCTGAGTTGGAAAGTGACCTGGAGCGTCTTACAGCAGATATACCGGAGACTACCATAGATGACATTCCAATCAGGCTTCAGCGCTATGTAGTCGAGGTCCCAGGACCTTTTAGGAGGTTCTTGTGTAGGGTGGCCCGTGCAGTGGTGTCATATAGAGATCAGCACCAGTGATTGGATGGTCGTTTTGTAGACACATGTGACATTTTGGTTTTTTGTACTTATCATTTTTGCCGATCATAAGGTGTTTTTCAACCTATGATCGAAGACGATGTATTTTTTGACACACTCCTATATATATATATCATTATTACCGGCTTATCTTGTAAATCATGTTATGGAATGGTTTTAAATTTACATGTATGATTATTGCAAATGTCTATTTAACATTCGAGAAGCAATTGCATCTGCTAATGTATTTAAAGACCTTGGAATATGCTGATATTCAATGTAATCAAATTCACGTTCCAAGAGATGCACTCTCAAAAATAACCTTAATAACACTAGATTTCTAATGGCATACACTCTATTAAGTTGTAATACAACGAGTTCAGAATCTAACCTCACTATCAAACTCCGAATCCCAAATGAAATAGATTCAGACAATAACTCAATCACTGCACTGTATTCGGCAATGTTGTTTATTGTTTGACCGAGGCTCACCCCATGCATAGATACTAACTTGTCAGAGGGCGAATAGATAACCCAAGCTGCGAAAGAGATATACCGTGTACTACAACAAGCACCATCAGCGAAACCAATGTATGTTTGGAGTGGCATCGACATCTGCAATATCAAGAGTAAAACCAAGATAAGCCAGAATAACGACAAAAACACACTCTCTAAGCTAACACACTGTCTAAAATAACAAACACACCAGCTAGAAAGAAAAACTAACCTAACTAAAAATCTTCATACCTACTCTTTTAAGCATAATACCTCTTTAGGTAAAGTCCATTTCTGGGTTTACCCAAAGAGTCCCCGTCAAAGTCTACCAACTCATAGGCCCCTTTTGCTAGCTTTCGCTTGACAATATAGGGACCATGCCACATAGGAACGAATTTTCTAGCACCTAATTTATCATTAGCTTGATCATACAATAACACTAGGTCTCCTTTCGAAAAATTTCGAGGGGTCACATTTCGATCATACTAAGCTTTCATACGTTTTGCGTGAGTCTCGATCGCCAATGCAGCATCACGTCGATTCTCATCTAATTGAGCTAAGTATAATAAACACTTTTCCTCTTCGGAAGTAGCTCGAAGTAACTCGATGGCCATTTGCAGTGATGGGATTTTGTATTCATTGGGTAGCACAGATTCCAAACCATAAACTGGTTGGAAAGGAGTGAACCCTGTTGATGTTTTCACTGAGGTTCGGTACGCCCAAAGAGCTGAAAATAACATGTTGTGCCAATTCGACCGATGAATACCAATGATTCATCGGATCATGATAACTAAAACTTTGTTGATGGACTCAACCAGACCATTCGCTTGTGGATAATAAGGAGTTGAGCTATCGTGATGCAAACCAAGCTGGCCTGTAAGTTCTGTCATCATAACATTTCAAAAATGGCGCCCATGGTCAGTGATTATCTCTTGTGGGACACCAAACCTAGCAATTATGTGATTGAACACGAAAATTGCAGCTGTCTTGCCGTCTGCCTCGAATGTAGGCATCGCCTCGGCCCACTTAGTAAAATAATCTACCGCAAGGATGATATACACATGCCCCCCGGCCGAGTGAGGGTTACATGTAATAAAATCGATACCCCATTTGGCAAAAGGACCAACGACAATTATAGGGTGGATAGGAGCAGGTGGAGCGCGCATCTTTCGATCAAACACTTGACAGTTGTGGCATTTTCGGACCGCAATAATACAATCTTTAAACAAGGACGGCCATAAGTAGCCAGCGCGTAATATCTTTTGGGCTGTGGCATACCTAGACATATGACCGCTACACGCTCCAGAGTGACAGTCATTTAGAACCCTTTCAGCCTCCTCATGTGTTAAGCAACGTCGAAAAACCAAGTCTGCCCCACGGCGACTCCACTGGGGAGCTTGATTGTTTTCTTTGTCTATACTTTGACCTAAGAAACTGTATTTTCTGTTTCTGTTTTTGACCTGATGATTGTGGGATTGGGTGAATTTAGTTAATTTTGAGTTATTTTTTATTTTTCATAGTTTTTGGAGAGGTACGCACCCTCTGAGTTAAGCACAGTGCGTACTAGTACGCACTTTTGCTTTGTGCACAGAGCGTAGGCGCATCTGTGTAATCAGGTTGCCTGCGTACCCTGTCAAAAATTTGAAAAATTTTAATTTTTTCTCTGTTTTATCAGTTTAGAATTTTTTTATAGGTTTTAGCCATTGCCCAGACCTGCTTGTTCCCTGTCAAAAACTTTCCTTGGCAAAAGGACCAACGACAAATTATAGGGTAGAGAGGAGCAGGTGGAGCGCGCATCTTTTGATCAAACACTTGACAGTTGTGGCATTTTCAGACCGCAATAATACAATCTTTAAACAAGGACGCCAGAAGTAGCCAGCGCGCAATATCTTTTGGGTTGTGGCATACCCAGACATATGACCGCCACACGCTCCAGAGTGACAGTCATTTAGAACCCTGTCAGCCTCCTCATGTGTTAAGCAATGTCGAAAAACCAAGTCTTCCCCACGGCGACTCCACTGGGGAGCTTTCTAGTGACAAACAAAACAATCAAGCACTATCTTTCCCTAAATATGCATTTAAAATAAAAGCAACCAGGTTTTTAAGGCTTACCTTTAGTCCAACGCTGTTTGTAGTAGCCAAGCCTCTTCGATCTAGATGAGCTCCTTCTCCTTGAAGCCTGCATACACTAACAAGCAAACGATTACATAGCACCTGAATAACTCATATAATAAAACATATTCATCATAAAGACCAAGGAGTTTATGAAACAAATTATATATAACAACTTGTTGAGAAAAATGAACTTAATTGTATTAATTGGAAACAGAAGAAAACTTACAACCAATGCCTTTGTGTTGTGCAGGTCCCTCCCAGGGTCCAGCAAGAGGTCTCCTCTACTTTGATCAGCTCACCCACTTCCAAATGAAGCTAAGAAATGAATGTGATCCCTCCTCTCAAGCTCTATAAGGGAGTCCTAATTTCAGCAGCATCTACCCTTAGGAATGTTCAGCTTTCAACCTCCCTTACCTCTGGCCCAATGCCTGTATTTATAATGCTTTGGAGGAAGTTAAACAGGTCCTCCATCAATGGGATAAGCCCCTCTTTCAAAGGGATAGTTCCCCTCTTCATGGGATAAGTTCCTCTTCCATTGGGATGCATGAACCATCTGGAGGTGCTCAATCCACGTCAAACCATCTTCTAGAATGCTCTAGAATCGACCGCAAGTAATTTTTTTGAAGTAAAACTTGTGCTTTTTGACTTTTACAGGGGTACGCACCCACCCCTTTACAGACAGAGCGTACAAGTACGCAGGTATTATGTACTTGAGGTGCGTGCCCGCAGGTAAGAGTAAGAGAAAGTGCGAAACCAGAGTTATATTGTTTTTTTAAAGGCTTTCTCTCTTTTTTGGAGTTTGACATGAGGAGCAGAGGTATAAGACTTGCCAAGGAGGACAGTATGGTTATTGATGGAGCCATACTGACTGCAAATACTCACGGTGACAAATTTTAGTGTAACAGATTGCCCCCTAAAATGCGAGGTCTGTAGTAGATCAGGGTTTTATATCATCCAGGAAGGGTGAAGCACTTTATCATTTCGAGGATTATCTTGTGGAGAACCCAGTCGGAACCTGCAAATATTCAACACAAAATACATATATGAGATCATATCATCGCTGAGGTAGGCATTCCCATACTCAGATCAAAAACTTAACTAAAAAACTAACTATTGCTCTGATATAGGAATGACTTCGCAATACATCATAATCATAGACACATGTAGACACAGTATGGACGCAGCCATCTGTTTATGAATAGTCCACAACATAATGAAATACAAAATTCCTCACAACCTGGATGGTGGAAACTAGATCCAGGGTCTTCATTTCTATATCTCGAAATAGTATGATTCTATCCATGCAAATAAATGAGTTGATGTCGAACATGGTAGAAACCACTTGATTACCAGTCAATGATGTAAACTATTAACAAGTGAGAGAGACCACCAGTGATGTTAATGGTTCTCAAAGTACCCAGTACAATCCATGAGATGTGAGTAGCTGTGTTGATGTCGAACATGTCACGGAATCCTTCGATCGAAAGTCAATGATGTAAACTGTCGTCAAAGGCGAGAAACCTGCCATTGAGGCATGCAGATTTCAAGGTATTGATGATTCCTAGATCATCTTTCTAGATAATGTGCTGATGTCGATAGAAAGTGATCCGTCGTAGGCAAGCCCACAACATGAAATCATAGATCAAGTTGAAGAAATTTAGTTGCACGGATTGACTCAGGGATGGTCAAGATGGATGACAGATATTTTGCAGATGAATGGCTTATTGGCAGTGACCTTTTGAACACATAA
Source organism: Pinus tabuliformis (assembly GCA_031772625.1). Classification (NCBI taxonomy): domain Eukaryota; kingdom Viridiplantae; phylum Streptophyta; class Pinopsida; order Pinales; family Pinaceae; genus Pinus; species Pinus tabuliformis. Next base: position 775,941,048 of record CM062812.1, on the reverse strand, counting down.
CGACACAACAGATGGCTTGGTGACAATTGACCCAAAGTTAATACCCAGAAACCGGCTGAAGACTTTCAATGTGGTTCGATCAACTGTTAGGCAAAGGATTTCCCAACCCAGGTGAATAAAAGTGTCGTGTTCAAGAGTGGTTACAAAGTATAACAAATAGGCTCATTTTCCTCTCTTTTCCCCCACCATTTCTGGCAAGTACCTCTTTATTTTTTACAAGCTTGAGGAGGATAACATTTGCTTGATTATAAGCTCATCCTTCGGATAGAAAATTTTAAGGATAGAAAATTTTCTTGAAGTTTAGAAACATTGCCGAATCTCACTAATCCCTAATATGCAAACTATAAAATGTTTATTGATATAAATGTAAAATTATTCAAATATATAATGATTTTATATATATCCTCTATATAATGTTGGCGATTTTTAAGGTAAAATAATTTTATATTCTAAAATTTGGGCGAATCGTCTTTTATAAAATTGGAAATTAGCGAATCTTTTTTGTGGAAAAATCATGGAAAATTAGCCCACTGGGCGAACATTAGCCCCTAAAATTTTCCATGGTCCAACTTAGTTTAGATTCGGACCCTAAGAAGGAGTGATCCGTTCCTGTTTGTAATCGAACAGGTCCTTTACTGTGAAATTTTAACGAGTCCAGTATAGGAGAAACTCGGTGTTTTTCAATTTTAGAGAGTCTGAAAAACTTAAGAAGACTCCAGGGTTGACCTTTTTCGTAAATTTGTGTCTCCCAAGCCCGAAAAAGTATAAAATAATACTTGAGAGAACCGCTTGATCTTTTATGACCAAGGAGTACTTTTTGTTATTAGTGTCACTGACCCGAAAAAATAAACAAGCGACCAATGACACGTCGTTCTATAACCAATATCGAATTTGAAACGACAAAAATCCGGCAATCTTTTCATGTTTTTTACGGTCGGAAAAGAGCTGTAAGTGGACCGTCTTTTAATTCTGTTTTAACGAGTGTAAAAGAAACGCTCGGCAATCTTTTCATGTTTTAGGAGTCAGAAAAGGGCTTAAAAGATGACTCTAAGGTTTCACTTTTTCATAAGTTTTAACGAGTTTGAAAAAATGATAAAAATGTACTCATGATTTTCATTTTTTCGTAAGTTTTAATGAGTTCGAAAAAATGACAAAAAATGTACTCATATGGCCGACTTTCAATTTAATTTACGAGCAGGAAAAGACGGAAAGAACTCGCCATTCTCATTTGTTTTACGAGAATGAAAGATAGCAAAATAATCTCGGGATTTTCATGAGTTTAACGAGTCTTGAAAATAACTGAAATTGACTCGAGATAGGTTTCATTTTTACAAAAGCTTGAAACAGAGAAAAACTATGCTTCAAAGTAGTTTCATTTTTACACAAGCTTGAAACAGAGAGAAAACTGTGCTTGATGCCCCCTAAGCGTAACTGCTAGAGCGCATGCCCCCCAGCTTCATTTCATTCAACTAAGTACAAGCTGGATGGAATGAAGGTTCATGTACGAGATCATTTGAAAGACTCGACCTAAAACCGTAAGAAAATTATGTAAAACACTGAAATAACTAACCTAAATATACAACTTAACATTTATGAGATCTAGTCAAACTCTCGACTCAAGTAGAGGAGGATTTGTTTCATTTTTTAACGAGCTTGACACAGGAAAAGAACTATGCTCGGATTCGGTTTCATGTTTACGCAAGCTTGAAACGAAAAACTATGCTTGTTATAAGTTCACATGCCCCCAGCATAATGACGCAAATCAAGGTACATGCCCCCCAAGCTTCATTGCATTCAACCAGGTGGATGAAATGAAGGTTTACTTTCGCAATCTTGGAAAGACTCGTGGGAGTTGTTTCATTTTTTAGTGAGGTTGACAGAGGAAAAGAACTATCCTCAAAACCCTTGTTTCATTTTTTAAACGAGCTTGACACAAGATAAGGAACTAAGCTCATAACTACTCTCTACAATCTACCTATATAACCTACCCTTGTTTCATTTTTTAAAGAGCTTGACACAAGACAAGGATCTATGCTCAAAACTCCTTGTTTCATTTTTTAACGAGCTTGACACAAGACAAGGAACTATGCTCCAGAAGTTCGCATGCCCCCAGCATAACGATGCAAAGCGAGGTACATGCCCCCCAAGCTTCATTGCATCCAACCAGGTGGATGGAATGAAGGTTTACTTCCAAGACTCTACTCGAAAAGGGAGTTGTTTCATTTTTTAATGAGGTTGACACAAGAAAAGAACTATCCTCATACTCACTGATTCATTCTTTTTTAATGAGGTTGACACAGGAAAAGAACTGTCCTCATACCTAATTCATTTTTTAACGAGGTTGACTCAGTAATAGGAACTATCCTCTGACCAACTGATTCATTTTTTTTTTTTTAATGAGGTTGACACAGGAAAAGAACTGTCCTCATACCTGATTCATTTTTTAACGAGGTTGACTCAGTAACAGGAACTATCCTCTGCACACATTGATTCATTTTTTAACGAGGTTGAAACAGTAAAAGGAACTTTCCTCACACCTGATTCATTTTTTAACGAGGTTGACACAGGAAAAGAACCATCCTCAGACTCACCGATTCATTTTTTAACGAGGTCGACACAGTAAAAGGAACTTTCCTTGATGCAGCCTGTTTCATTTTTTAACGAGGTTGGTACAGTGTTAACGGGAAAAGTGTCTACTCAGAACTACCCTATCCCACTAAGGTGTGACAGTGACCTTAGAAACAAACAGAGAAAACTACTTTCGTATTCTTCTTTATGAACTATAAACAAAGAGGAATAGGATGAACCAACCTGTGTCTTGCACTAGTCCTTTGATCCAATCTCTCTCCTCTTTGACAGCTTCCAGCTACCTTCTCCCTTACTTGCCCAGCTTCACCAAGTTCCTGTAAGATCACAGAAGAAGAAAACTACACAAAGATATGGATTTATATTCATAAATAGCTTAGGATCAGATTTAAGCTAAACATACAAATGTAACAAACATCAATGATACACAAGCATGTAGGAGAAACTCAAATGGTTTTATTGATATAACAAGAAGATCCAGGAGGAGTTACAACCGATGATTCTTGATCCAGCATCAACCTCCCAGCAAAGGAGTCCCCTCTTCACCTCCAACAAAGCATAAATCACGCAATACTCTGATATCTATCTCAAAACCAACAACAATTCTCTGCAATGTACAAAATACCAGCCTCCGGATCTCTAGGATGAGGGATCCATATATAGATGTATGCAAAGAGGATGAGTCAGCTTATGATTTGACTAGTGGCTTCTCTCTGTCAGTTCTTGTTTCCACTTGGAGACTGAGAGCCTCTTACTCATCCTTGGTCGAACTCAGTGAGGCAAGTGTCATTGGGGAAGATTCTGGAAGCTTCCATTGTCTGTCCAGCTCGCGGAATGACACTGCCATTTGTCATTTCCCGCTCAACGCACCCTGGTAGTGCATTTAGGTGCATTGCAGCGCACCTAGCTAGTGTACTTGGGTGCTATGCAACGCAGCTAGCTAGTGGAGCAGCTGAAATGATCCTGATTTGACTGATTCTGAGCAGTTTCTGGTGGAGAACTTCTGGGAGAAGCTGTAATTTGTTGACCTTGTTCCTTTAGGGGTCGGAACAACACTTTTAGGGACTTAGGATCCCTTGGTTTATGGACATTTCATGCTTAGAGTTGTAAGGCACAAAAATGTCTATAACAGTTGCCCCCTAAAGTATGAGGCCGTTTATCGAGTGAAATGCTTTATTAGGAGGATCCAAAGTTCTTTCAATGCTGGGAGGAGACCTGTAATAAGATAAAATACAATACATTATCTTCATACTGTTTTCATGATCTAGCTGAGGCGGGCATTCCCATGCTCAACTTTATAAATTCATTTTCATGTACATGGGACAGACAATCGTCTAATGGTAGACTGATGATTCTGATAGAGCCATCATCCTTTTGGTAGGATGATTATCTGTGCTGCAATGCTGTACATTTCAATGTCTTTATTTTCCTGAATATATATCGCAGCCCGGATGGATGAAACTAGATCCGGTGTCTTCAATATCGTCCGATCTTCACTCGAAGTACAAGTCGATCCATGTGAGAAATGTTTTGAAGTCGAACATGGAAAGCCATCGCTTGATTACCAGTCAATGATGTAAACTGTTAACACACGCGAGAGGAATCACCGATAATGATGATGAACGTCAAGGTACTGTAGTACAATTCATGTGGTGTGAATAAAGGACTTGGCGTCGAACACCACACAAAATCTTTCGGTCGAAGGTCATTGATGTATACTTGTCGCCGGAAGTGAGAAACTTGCCATTGAGGCATGCAAGCTTCAAAGTACTGAATGGGAGTTCCTAGATCAACTTCTTGGATAATGAGCTGGTGTCGAAAAGAAGCGATTCGTCAAAGGAGGGCCTTAATGAATCCCACATCAATGACACGGAATGGAGCAAATGATTTTGATGGAGGTGAAAACAATCTGATGATATACGGTTCAGGATGGCGGTCATGAAAGAATGAAGTATAATGTATGGTAGTGGATGGGACATAGGTGATTTCTCTGGATGACTTCTCTTGAACATGTCGGCGACACTTATGTGATGGATTGGTAGCGTTTACCCCAAATGTGGATGGTATGGCGTGACCATGGTGATGTGACCGGTGAATGAAACAACCCAACCCGACTAGGACACGGAGTGGAAGTGTCATGTTCAAGAGCGACTTGCTACCAATAAAGATTCTTTGAGTTTTCTTCCCAATTTTTCCCCAGTCACTGCTAACCAGTAGCTCTTTATTTTTGTCAAGCTTGAGGAGGATAACATATTCTTGTTCTATAATTTTCCCTTCGGGCAAACCCATCGCTATGTTTTAACGAGCCTAGCGACAGTGAAACTCGTTCTCGTCTAAAGACAAGTTTGTCGCTATTAATCTTTTTAACGAGTTTAACGACAAAGATAACTCGGTCCTTTTCATTTTTAGAGAGTCTGAAAAGGTACGTAAAGGTAACTCCAAAATTCCTTTTTTGTCATCTAATCCCTTAAGTCCGAAAAAGTATAAAACAGTACAGAAGGGATGAATTTTCGATAGCTTTAACGAGCCGAACAAAACAAGCGCTCGATCTTTTTGTGCAATAATCCCTGAGGTCCAAAAGATTAAAATCTAGAGGAGGGATAGCACTTCCAGTTGCTTTAGCAAGCTGGAAGGCCAAAACTCGGCAATCTTTTCATATTTTACGAGTCAGTTGAAAAGAGCTTAAAGAAGACTTGTCTTTTGAGGAACGAGTGATAAAATGGGTAGCAGCTGATTCCAGGTAAGGTTTGGAATTTTCCAATCATGGCAGTGTCACAAGGATGGCTAGTGAAATCACTCTTCGCAGCTGTTCCTCAAAATGGGTAAACAATCAAATGGAGGTGAATGATTGGCCAATGAAAAAGTGGAGGTGACAGTGCAAACACAACCAAGGTTTTAATGGCCGAAATGTTACATTCACGGTGGTTATTTACCAGGGAATAGTTCATTTTTTAACGAGCTTAAGCGCGGGTGGAAACATTTGCTCATATCTTATGTTTATTTTTTAATGAGCTTGAACTATGCGCTAAAACTGCTCGATTAATCCAATCATATGATAAGAATGTCTCATATAAAATGGCAATTTTTAGATTTTTGCCCCTCAACCTTTCTTTATGCAAGTTAGGAAACGACTAATCCAAAAAACACATAAATAATCGCTCCTTTCTTGCACTCCAAAAGGTTTGCATGCCCCCAGGTATAAAATATGGTTTCAAAGTTACCCCTCAATTTGCAGACAAAACATTTGTTCTATCAGGAAAGGCCTACCTCTTACAGGTTACCCAAAGATTGTTCTATTCGCGGTGCAAACAAAACACTTCTTTGGCGATGTCTACCAAGATAAACAAAGGTGAGTGACGACGTCTGCCAACTCACATAACTTTGACAAGAGAATCTTATTCTAGAATAACCCCTCTTCCACCGACGGACGGGGTATAGACTAGTCATATTCTCCCGCGGAAACCTACCCTATACCCAAAGTTTTCCTGCCGAAGCAGACCAGGACGCATGCCTCCTGGGTTTCAGTCATATCCCTCCGAATTACTCGCGCTCATCGGGAGGACGGACTGGTGATTGAGACATTTCTTGCGTCAAGAGACCATTTAGGGATGGTATATGACTATTTTCTATGCGTGCTCTGGGAAATGAAAGTTGGTCCACGAGCTTGACCACTCTTCCTTTGTGCGGAAAACACATTACTCTAAAGAGTGAGGAGACGATGGCTCCCATGCAATAAATATAGTCTCGTCCAAGGAGTAGGTTATAATCCAAGGGTCCTTGAACAACCATTACATTCATTTGAACTGTCTTCCCTCTCAATGTTATGGGCACATCGGGAAGGATCCCTAAAGGTCGACTGGTTCCTTTATCAAAGCCTGTCAGATTTCTCATCTCAGGCAATAGCGATGGCGAACCAAGCGCTTTCCAAGCAATAGAGGAAAGGATACTCACAGAAGCCCCCTCATCTATGATGGTACTAGCCATGACCATTCTATATATTTGAACGATAATTCGGAATGGTATGCTTGCTAGTAAACGGGGTCTGCCTAGTTGATTCCAGTCGAAGGAGACAACTAGGTTGCTTGGAGGTGGGACCGAGTAGACGGTCGGGTATGGCTCTGACGAACTTCCTTCCTGTGGTAAAGGAATGGGTAGATTGCCCCCATGTTCGTTGGAGTCTGTGTTGATGAAGAGAATTTGGACGGTGTCATCCTTGTTCTCTTCAGTGACTGTATCATCCGAAGATAAAACCTTTGAAGGCAATACCGGGTCAACTGCCGCCTCGACCTTTTGACTTTCGTCTGGTATGGACTCAGTTGGTTTATCTTCAATGATAGGCACTTCAGCCGACCACCTGAGCGGGCCAGCTGGATTCTCAACTAGTGACGGACTCGGCAAGAGCTTTTTATATCCAGGAGGAAGTCGTAACGGTGAAACCGGACGATCATCCAAAACTCTTTTCGCTTCATCTAAGAAGGGACAACGGTGGACGGCATGATTGCCTTCGCACAGTTTACAAGGAAATCTAGCTTTCCCTTTTTGTCCTGGGGCTTCACTTTCGCTAGTTGACGGTGTGCTTTCAACATGATTATCAGAGGTTGATGACACAGGATTGTGCAAACGAGGAGACCTGTCCCTTAGTATCCGAGGGATGCAAGGACAATCTCTGTGAAAGTGGTCTCCTTTGCAAATGACACATGGCGATTTAGGCCTGGTCGGTGCAGTGTGTGGATTTTCGTTAGACGACACTCTTTTTCCCCCATTCGCCTTTGGCTCCTTCTTCTTCTTCTCTTTCTTCTTCTTCTCCTTCTTCTCCTTAGGAACTTGACTTTTGGCTTTGCCAGCCCCATCAAGCGAAGAGGAAGGAGGAGAGGAAGAATTAGAGGAAGTAGAAGGTTGGTGGGCAACTCTAGACTCGTCTAATTGCTGATTCGATTGTTTAGGAATGGTGGTGTTTTGAACGACATTGGTTGAGAAGAGCCATACTGGAAAGCCAATTGTCAGTCCTGGAAGCGACAATGTGGCCATATGGGGTGCACCAACATCTCCCCAAGAGGAGAAGGGACTAGGATTTCCACCAAGGGGAATTCCTTGGTTGGTAGACTCCATTTTCTCAACCTAAGATCAATGTAGGAAAAGGGTATGAATATTCCGTTTAAAATAAATTTTAGACGCTTTGACACAACTTGTTTTTTCAATTTTTAAGAGTCGAGAAAAAACAAAAGATGACTCTAGTCTCCTTTGATTTTTAATGAGCCTGAAGTGACAAGTGCTCAGATGGACCTTTTTCGTTAAGGAGTCTGAAAAGGAACGAAAGGGACTGCTCTGGAGATCTAGGTAGAGGGAGTACCAAACCAATCGCAAAATTGCAGAATAATTTTTATGGTACGACAATCAATCTTCCCGAATGTTGTGTTCGGTGCATTGCGATCAGTAGGGCGGCCGACACGGCTTCCTATGGATAAAAGGTTTTAAGCCTATAGGGGTCTCCCAATATATACTCGACGGTACGTGGGAGCACAAGTCCGTACTGGCACTTATCATCTCAAAGTGGAGGAATCACCCAACCATTAGTGAGGAAAACAGTTACCAAGCTTTACGACGCCGGAATACGTCTCTAGCCTAGACCTCTAAATGTTGTGTTGAAGTTCCAATGCGTTGTTAGATTCATTCAATTTATTTTAAGTTGATCTTTCTTATGAAGTTTTCCTTTTGGGATCACCACGAGATGTAGATGTAATTCCTAAAATGAAATCTAAATATGATAAGAAAACTTTTATCTCTTTTCAGCAATGAAAATCCTAGCTACAAGGGGAAAAGAAAGACACAATCTTTTCTCAAAGAGCAAAGAGAACACTGTAAATGCACTTTTCCTAAATCAAGCCAAACAGACTGTCAATATGCAAATGCACATGTGCATGTATTTGTTTTTCACTTTCTTAATATTGATGCCTAAGAAGAAAGTTGATGTACAAATCTGAATTTGCTTTCAAGTGACAAACACACACAAGCTTCTTTTCGAAATCAAAAGGTAGAGATGATTACGACACTTTATGATTTTGAAATAAATACTCATTTCGACAATAGAAAGTCAAAAATTCAAACCAAAGGCAAAAGTAAAAGCATAATCGACTGTCAACAGCAAATAAACTTTCTCCTATGATCAAAATCGACACTTACGACAGATCTAAATCAAAGGACGACAGTATGACTATTCTACTTTTTCAATGGAAAACTGTAAATGATGTAACAAACACACAAAAACATCTACAGTATTTTTGTACAAAGGAGGTGGAATTAAGGCAAAGAAAAGAGGTTTTTAAACAGACACATACACTGACCACAGGCTGCAAAAATCAGAGACAAAACTGAAAAAATGAAGCAAAGAACCTCAACTGCACAAGGCTAGGCTGATCAGCGCACCTGTTACACAGAGAAACTGGATTGCAGCGCAGGTAGCCCTCTCGGGAACTGCGTTGAAATGCAGAATCTCTTCACAGAGCCTGCGCTGGGGTAGAAACGAGAATTCTATCTGGGTTCTAGGTCATGGTTTGCAGTTTAATCTACGATTTTTGGCCGAGTAAAAGCAATCAGTAATGCACAATCAGAGGGTAGATTTAAAGGAGGTCTAAGAGCTATCACAAAGGGCAATCAGATCATTTGTGAATCAGCAGTTCAGATCATAAACAGATCCAGCGAATGGATTGAAGTAGCAGATGTCTACTTTGCATTTGTTAATGGCAAATGTAGTTCGATTGCTACTTCTATGTTTATGAAACAAACAACAAGAGAAACACAAACAAACTAATTAGACACGATCCCCAGTATGGTCGCCATTTTGTTAACGGGAAAAGTGTCTACTCAGAACGACCCTATCCCACTAAGGTGTGACAGTGACCTTAGAAACAAACAGAGAAAACTACTTTCGTATTCTTCTTTATGAACTATAAACGAAGAGGAATAGGATGAACCAACATTTGTCTTGCACTAGTCCTTTGATCCAATCTCTCTCCTCTTTGACAGCTTCCAGCTACCTGCTCCCTTACTTGCCCAGCTTCACCAAGTTCTTGTAAGATCACAAAAGAAGAAAACTACACAAAGACATGGATTTATATTCATAAATAGCTTAGGATTAGATTTAAGCTAAACATACAAATGTAACAAACATCAATGATACACAAGCATGTAGGAGAAACTCAAATAGTTTTATTGATATAACAAGAAGATCCAGGAGGAGTTACAACTGATGATTCCTGATCCAGCATCAACCTCCCAGCAAAGGAGTCCCCTCTTCACCTCCAACAAAGCATAAATCACCCAATACTCTGATATCTATCTCAAAACCAACAGCAATTCTCTGCAATGTACAAAATTCCAGCCTCCAGATCTCTGGGATGAGGGATCCATATATAGATGTATGCAAAGAGGATGAGTCAGCTTATGATTTGACTAGTGGCTTGTCTCTGTCAGTTCTTGTTTCCACTTGGAGACTGAGAGCCTCTTACTCATCCTTGGTCGAACTTAGTGAGGCAAGTGTCATTGGGGAAGATTCTGGAAGCTTCCATTGTCTGTCCACCTCGCGGAATGACACTGCCATTTGTCATTTCCCACTCAACGCACCCTGGTAGTGCATTTAGTTGCATTGCAACGCACCTAGCTAGTGTACTTGGGTGCTATGCAACGCAGCTAGCTAGTGGAGCAGCTGAAATGATCCTGATTTGACTGATTCTGAGCAATTTTTGGTGGAGAACTTCTGGAAGAAGCTGTAATTTGTTGACCTTGTTCCTTTAGGGGTCGGAAAAACACTTTTAGGGACTTAGGATCCCTTGGTTTATGGACATTTCATGCTTAGAGTTGTAAGGCACAAAAATGTCTATAACATACAGGAAAAAACTATCCTCGCTAAGACCTGTTTCATTTTTTAACGAGGTTGGCACAGGAAAAGGAACTATCCTCGTGTTATGAAACCAGCTCAAGAAAAGATAGAAAAGATAAATCCACGCCTTAGAATTCAGCCTCTTCGAGGGGGCAACCTCCTTTACATTACATAAATGAACAATTCTCGGATGATACAAATGAAAATACCTCCTTTCTATATATAGGAGTCTAAATGGTCCCAATACAATCAAAGCCTACATAACAATAATATTGTAGGGCACAACAATAACAATAGTGGGCTTCTATGTGGCACAATAGTAACAATATGGGCACTACATGGGTACATCAATATAAATAAGGGGTATAACTACAATAGTAATGGGGTAATCACTAGTATTATACGGACCCAACATGCCCCTCTCCTTCGAAAAAGTGTTGTCCTCAACGCTTAAGTAGTTCAGGATACTTTTGCATAAAATTCTCATCCTCCCATGTGGAATCTTCAACGGATAAGTTCTTCCACTTGATAAGGTACTCTGAAATTGATCGATTTCGTAGCTGTCGAGTTCTTGTTTCTATAACTGCTTCGAGTTCCAATATAATTTTTCCTTCTTCGTCAAGTTCTGGCAATATTGTTTGAACTGGGAGCTTGTCGCCTATAACCTTCTTTAAGCATGAAACATGGAAAACTGGGTGCAATCGAGAAGCTGTAGGAAGCTCCAATTTGTATGCCATAGTACCAATATTTTGCAACACCTTGTACAGACCATAATACTTTGGTGATAATTTATTATCCTTCTTAGCTTGCTTGAGGGACATTTTCTTATATGGTTGTAGCCGTAGGAATACCCAATCACCTACATCAAAACTTCTTTCACTGCGAGGCTGATCTGCCTATTGTTTCATTCTATTCCGTGCCAACACAAGGTTATCCTTTAAGAGTTGGAGGACTTGTTGTTGATGTTCGATGTGATGTTCCACTGCCTGAACCTTAGAATTTTCTCTTAAATATGATGTGATGGATGGTGGTTGATACCCATAAAGTGCCATAAATGGGGTCATTTTTGTTGCTGTATGAAAGGAAGTGTTATACCACCATTTAGCCAGAGGCAACCATTTGACCCATTGTGTCTGTTTATCAGATACAAAGCAACGAAGATATCCTTCCAAACATTTGTTTACTATCTCAGTTTGCCCATCAGATTGAGGATGATAAGATGAGCTATGAGCTAAACGAGTACCAAGACAAGAAAATAATTCTATCCAAAAATTTCCAGTGAAAATGGGATCTCTGTCACTTACAATAATCTTTGGGTTTCCATGTAGCTTTTGAATTGTTTCCATAAATGCAGTAGAAACTGTACTGGCTTTAAATGGATGTGATAATGCACAAAAGTGTGCATACTTGGTAAGTCTGTCAACTACCACCATGATGACACTCTTTCCCTCAGACTTGGGTAAACCTGTGATAAAATCCATTGATACCTCCTCCCAACTTTGGCTTGGAATGGGTAAAGGTTGTAATAGACCCGGTGTATTAATTGTTTCAACTTTATTTTGTTGGCAAACCAAACATTCTGCCACAAACTTTTGAATATCTGATTTAAGGCCATCCCAAAAAAATTCCTTCTTAACCCTGTGGTAAGTTTTTAAAAATCCTGAGTGCCCTACTAAGGGAGAAGTGTGCAATTCCATAAGAAGCTTTTGTTTTAGCTGCGAATTCTTATAGAGGTATAAGCGATCTTTGTACCATAACGAATCATTTTTCCAGCTAAATGTATCAGACGTACTGGAATCTTGTTGTAGCTTTCGAATAAGTGCCCACACTTCTTTGTCATTCTTCCATTCCTCCCTTGCTTCATTTATCCAATCTGGTTGGATGATAGAAATAGCGCACAACAATGCTTCCACATCATCATCCTTCCTTGAGAGTGCATCTGCCACGACATTTTGCTTCCCTTTTTTGTAGATGATTTCAAAGTCATAACCCAACATCTTTGTGACCCACTTTTGTTGCTCTTCAGAGGATAATCTTTGTTCTAAAAAGTATTTAAGGCTATCATGATCTGTTTTTACCTTGAAGTGTCTTCCCATTAGGTAGGGTCGCCATTTCTTAAGTGCATGGAGTATTGCCAACATTTCCTTCTCATAAATAGCTTTGCTTAGAAACTTTCCCTTGATTGGACGACTTTCAAAATCAATGGGTCTTTCATCTTGCATTAGAACAGCACCAATTCCATTTCCTGAAGCATCACATTCCACAGTAAAGGTTTTTGTGAAGTCCGGTGTAGCTAAGACCGGTGCTTGGAACATTGCCTCTTTAAGATGTTCAAAGGCCTTTGTTGCTTCCGGAGTCCATGAAAATGCATCTTTCTTCAATAATGTCATTAGAGGTGCTGCTATTCTCCTATAATTCTTAACAAATTTGCGATAATACCCTGTCAACCCAAGAAATCCGCGCAAATGCTTTATGGATGTGGGGATTTTCCATTCCTTAATGGCTTTAATTTTGGTAGGGTCTACCTTTACTCCTTCATGAGATACAATATGACCCAAATATTCCACCTCCTGGACTCCAAAGAAACATTTGGATCTTTTGGCATATAATTGTTTCTCTTCCAATAGTTGTAGCACCCTGTCGACATGTTCAACATGATCCTTCCAAGACTTGCTGTAGATAAGTATATCATCAAAAAATACTAACACAAATTTTCTAACGAATGGTTTGAAAATTGAATTCATCAAACCTTGAAATGTTGAAGGTGCATTGGTAAGGCCAAAAGGCATGACCAAAAATTCATAATGACCCTCATGAGTTCTAAATGCCGTTTTCGGAATGTCTTCAATCTTCATTCTGATTTGATGATATCCTGAACGAAGATACAACTTGGTGAAGTAAATTGATCCATGCAATTCATCCAGTAATTCATCAATGATAGGAATGGGGAACTTATCTTTAATAGTGAGCTTGTTGAGCTCCCTATAATCCAGACACATGCACCATGATCCATCCTTCTTGTGCACCAATACTACTGGAGCAGAGAAAGAACTTTGACTCGGTTGAATTATACCAACCTCTAGTATTTCTGCAACCATACGTTCAATTTCACTTTTTTGGACATAGGGATATCTGTACGGCCTGATGTTTGGAGGAACACTTCCTGGAATCAGATGAATAGCATGATCATGATCACGCATAGGTGGGAGACCTTTGGGAGTCTCAAATACCTTGGAATGATTGTCCAGGACTTTTTGGAGATCTGGAGAAATAGATGATTCTAATGTGGAAACATCTAGCGAACATAATTGTGCAATTACACCCCTTTTCTCCTTTTTTAGAAGCTTTGTCATACCATTAGAGCTGATTATCTTTCCTGGTTTCCCTGCAATACCCCTTAATTCAACTTCTTTTCCTTCCACAGAAAATTTCATGAAAAGTTCTTGAAAATTAAAAGCTATTGTACCCAAGGATTGTAGCCATTGGACTCCTAGTACAACATCAGCACCTCCCATTGGAATGGAAAGCATTGGGCTAGTCAATACATATTCTCCCATGGATAGCTTGATATTATGGCACTTTCTAGAGCAATTTATTGTTCCTCCATTTGCAATCATCACTTGACACTCTGGTGCTGGATATAGGAAGCAATTCAATTCTTTTGCTACCCTACAATGAATAAAATTGTGCGTGCTTCCTGAATCAATCAACACTATCACCTTTTTCTTCTTGATTTGTCCTTCTATCTTGATGGTTTGAGGAGTGGTAATTCCCGCCAATGCATTACAAGATATGGTTGGATTTATTTGTTCTTCATCTAGGCTTTGTTCCTGGAGTATATCTTCTTCTTTTGACCTTTCTTGCTCCTTTTCTTCTTCCTCTTCACAATCTATGTAGAATAATTTCTTCTCACCACACTTATGACCCTTTGCGTATTTTCTATCACAATTGTAACAAAGCCCTTTTTCTCTTTTTTCTTCCAATTGTTGTGGTGTCAACCTTGTAGGTTGTGGAAGACTATGGGAAACAACACTTCCATCTTTATAGTTGTGAATGGTATGCTTCCTAGTTGCCATAATTTTGCTTTCCATTTTTCTTGCTAACCTGAATGCCTTCTCTAATGAATCAGGTTCCCAAAGGCGAACATCATGTTGGATATTATCCTTTAAAGACCCTATGAACACATCAATCCTATGCTGCTCTGGAATATCTTTTACCCTTATGTTCAATTTTTGGAACTCCTCAATGTGCTCCATCATTGAACCCTTTTGTTTGAGACTTATCAATTGGCTAAAAAAAGTGTTGCTTTTTGTATCCTCATAATGTGCTATCAATTCTTCCGTAAAAATTGCCCAAGTGATAAACTGTTTACGACAGCAAAGCGATTGATACCATGCAAATTGATTTGGTTCCAAATATAAAGTTGCCATACGTACCTTTTGTGTGTTTTGCACATTATTGAGATCGAAGAACTGCTCCATCTGTAATATCCATGTGGCGGGATCCTTCCCATCAAACTTCCTCATATCGATTTTTGGAATATGGTGGGTCTTTGATCCAACATTAGAATCTATGGAATCATGATTAACATTACTTTTTTTCACATCATGAGTTTCCTTTACAACCTTTTCACCATTAGTAAGTATCTCTTGTAGAAAATTTGTCAAATCTGTCTCCAAATCTTCCATGTTTGTCTTCAAATCTGTCTTCAAACTTGCCATGTCTTTCTTCAAATCTGTCTTCAAATCAGTCTTCAAATCATCCATCTTAGCTTCCATACCCTTTATCTTAGCATCTGTTAGCTTTTGTGAGCGTGACATTTGTTGCACTTGTTCTTGTAATTTTGATATATCATGTAGCATTTCTTCCTCTTCTTCATGAGTCATGCTAGAACTTTCAGGTTCCTTACTAGGAGTTTGCATTTTCTTTCCTCGGGGCATCAGTTACCGATAATAATGCTTTACTAGGCCCTTTGAATTCCTTCAAACCAAGCTTATGCAAAAATAAAAAATAAAAACTACACACCTTTTTTTTACTTTGTAGAAGCCTGATATTGAATCTGATGTACCTCTGTAATTTCGAATCATCCAGTTCTGAAATTGTGATCTATAGTAGCTTTCTGTGTCCTCTTTCCAATTCCACTAGTCCGAACCAAATTGGATTCTCCAAGAAAGAGTTATGCACAATCTCCCGCAGTGACCTGATTATAGACTGGTTCAATAGAGCGAACTTGTATGAAGTGCCACGTGTCACTGTTTCAACCTTTGACTCTGAAAGATATATAAAAGAAAACTAAAGTTTGTCCTCTTTCTGTAACTTCTGACGAAATTTCAATCCGATGCTCAGAAAGAAAGTTATGACGATTTTCCCCAGGTCACCTGTTTTGAGTGTAATAAAGGAGTCTGCAAAAAGACCAACTTCCTGAGATCATATCTCCGAAAATATTGCGCGAAAAGATCTAAAATTTGGACCCAAGGTTCCGCACTATTTCTTCTCAAATGGGTTTTTTTTGCGACTTCTGAAACGTCACAGAAAAAAAGTTATAGTGAAAATGCCACGATGACCTGTTTGGAGCAGCAAAACCCTAGAATCCAAAGCTCTGATACCAAATGTTATGAAACCAACTCAAGAAAAGATAGAAAAGATAAATCCACGCCTTAGAATTCAGCCTCTTCAAGGGGGGAAACCTCCTTTACATTACATAAATGAACAATTCTCGGATGATACAAATGAAAATACCTCCTTTCTATATATAGGAGTCTAAATGGTCCCAATACAATCAAAGCCTACATAACAATAATATTGTAGGGCACAACAATAACAATAGTGGGCTTCTATGTGGCACAATAGTAACAATATGGGCACTACATGGGTACATCAATATAAATAAGGGGTATAACTACAATAGTAATGGGGTAATCACTAGTATTATAGGGACCCAACACTTCGTGAACACTTGTTTCATTTTTTAACGAGGTTGGCACAGGAAAAGGAACTGTCCTCGCAAACACTGATCATGGCTTCCAACTGGAAGAAAGACATGTCAACGGACACACCTTGATCATGGCTTCCAAAAGGTCTTCATCAGAAGGAAGAGTAGTTCTCTGGAAGGAACACATGTCAAGGGACTCCAAAGGGATAAGAACATCGTGGCCAAGTAATCCCATAGAGTTTTCCATGTCAATTACCGGATCTAAATCAAAGGAAGATGAGCAAATAGTGAGAGGCTCACTTACATCAGTAACTGAAAACATGGGACCAGTTGCCACATAATTAACCCGTGGCGGGGTAGATACCACTTTAGAATCAGGAACATTTAGGGGTGTCATATTATTTGTAGTTGAAACAAGACTAGGGAACGAAAGCTGGTCTACAGTCACAATATTTCCATTGTGAGGGAAAGACATCACGCGAAAGAGTGTCGATACGACAGCTTTCATTGCATAAACATAGTCTCGCCCAAGGAGTAAATTGAAATCCAAGGGACCTCGAACTACCATAAGATCAATATAGACAGTTTTACCTTCCAAGGTAATGGAAAAATTAGGAAGGATCCCTAAAGGTTCACTAATGGTTCTGTTAAAAGCTTTCAGATTCTGCGTAATAGGCGCAAGTTGAGGGGAACCCAAAGCTTTCTAGGCAGTTGAGGATAAAATACTAACAGAAGCACCTTCATCTACCTGTGTGCGATGCATGTCCCTACCACCAGCCTTGACAATGATTTGGAAAGGGATGGAGGAAGGAAGACGAGGTTCTGTCAGTCTATTCCAATCAAAGGAAAAGACCTCAGTGCTTGGAGGGGGTTCTGCAGAAACAGGTGAAATGCCCCCCGGCATAGAAGAATCTGATGTAACAAAAAGAACCTGAGCGGTATGAAGTTCACTCTCTAAAGGGAAAGTGGGATCGACAGAATGTGAAATTGAATCGACCACTTGATCAACTAACAGATCATCAACCTGAGTGACATGAGTTTCACTCTCCAATAAAAGAGTGTGATCGACTGTACTTGAAATTAGATCAATCACTCCGTCAGTTGATGGTAGGTTGGGAGAAAGTTTACGGTAACCAGTTGGAAATTCTTGCTGTGGAACAGTAAGGTTTTCCAACAATTTTGAGGCTTCATCCATGTGAGGGAAAATGTGAGTTTGATGACTCCCTTTGCATAACTTACAAGGAAACCTAACTTTACCCTTTTTCCCAGGAACCTGACTATCACTGGTTGATGGACCAATGGAAAGTTGATGAGATTTTTCTGACCATACTTCCAAGACCTTTCGAATACCAGGACAATTGATAAGGAAGTGGTCACCCTTACAAAGCCTGTAAGGGTATTTGGGTTTACGATGCATGTCGGAGTTTTCCTCAACACAACTAACACTTACAGTCGTGGTTGGTTGGTTGACTTCTTTCTTATCTTGCTTCTTCTTCTTCTTTTTCTTCTTCCCCTTCTTCTTCTTCTTAGCCACCTGGTTACTAGCATCAAGGCTTTTACCAAGCGAAGAGGAAGAAATGGAGGAAGAAAAATTAGGCGAAGAAGGTAAAGGGTCAACAGAAGGTTGGTGACGTTGAGATGGTGAACACTGTTGAGGTGAAGCATTCAGTTGAGGTGGAACAATTGGAGTATTTGGGGCCAACGAAGTTGAAAATAACCATATCGGTAAACCTATTGTAAATCCAGGTAATGACAAAGTAGCCATATAAGGAGGACCAACATTTCCAAAGAAAGGAAAAGTACTAGGATCCTCGTTAAGAGGGGTTCCTTGGTTGGTAAATTCTGGAACAGTTGCCATTATATTCAACTTCAGTGAATTTAAAACTAAAATTAACAATTCACAATTCACACCTAACAATTAAAATTCACAATTCACACCTATGGTCTCTAAAAGTAAAAACAAACAAATTAACACGCGCTATCAAATCTAGGAGTCAAACCACACACAAACAATAACTTTCCGTACCGAAAACACTAGTTGGTGATGAAATCCAACGTCGCAGAATTCAATACTAAAATGGCGGTTGGAACAGTTACCCTAGCAACCTGCTTAATGAATAGACTGGCACAAGTTCCTCCACTTAACCGTCTCGAGTGAAGAGAACCCCCCAGAAAATCCAAGTGAGTCTAGCCGATGTCTGCTCCAGGTACAGTGGGATCTTCCCACCACTGTCACCTTAGGAAGAATCCTAAAGAATATGGCCACTAAGGTTACCAACTGAAACAAATATACCTGGGGGAATAGTCTATGATCCGATACGCACGCAAGGGCAGAGTAGCAAGCTCAATCCCCTTGAAGGCTCCTTGACATAATCCAAGGTTTACGAACAAGTGACCCCAGGCTCCTCGACAATGGTTAATCCGAGGTTTACCCTTTTTAATACGTGAATATCTGGCATCGTTCCCAATGAGGAAGGATTTATTCCCACACTGGTTCAGACACGATCTCGTGCTTCTCCTTTAAGAGGAGCTTTCCCAGAGTATAAATGCAAGAATTGGATTTCTTCCTACCACAAGATACAGCTACTTGTTTGTTTTACTGTCTTGGAGAGTTAATTACTCTCCTACTCCAAGACACTAGCCTAAGCTATGTTGGTGTATCAGAGCCCTAGAATAAAAATATTACTAGATGAATTTTAATTAAGCGCTGTGTTATTTGGGCTATTATTACTCAAAGGGGTAAATGGATACGAAACCAATGGTGTTATGACCCGACTCAAAACTGAATGCAATCGAATATGATAATGTAATCCTTTCAATTAAATGAATCCTAACTAAAGTAAGGAGAGAGTTTCCATTCACTTCCAACAATGCAAAAAATTGATCACTAAGAGAAAATATAACAAATTCTCTAATGCACTAATTTCATAAAAAAAAACTAATGCAAATCAATTCCAAAATAGTTTTTTTTTTATTTTTGTGTAAATTCAAATCAAAGAAAACTGATCTAAATCTACGATTGATTTTTCAGAATGTAAACTATGCAATTGTAATCTATGCACAATTCACTTGAAAAGTATGCAAATGTAATCTATGCACATTTTTCATTCATATTCTGAAAATGAGAATTCTAATTATGAAAATGTGATCTATGCAAAAGAATTCTCAAACACAAGATGATTCTAATGTAATCTAAGAACCAATCAAGTGCAAGTCGAGAAAATTGGGTGAGAGTTCCAAAGATCAAAAAATAAAAACACTCAAAGGTGATTAACACTCATACACAATTTAGCCCCCCCCAGCGAATGAGGGGGAATTTTTTTGCAAAAACAAGAGCAAAAAGATGCAAAATTGTGAAACGACTGAGAGAAACCTCCAAGTAATGACCAAAGGAAAACAAATCAAGAATTTCTCAAAAAGAGACTCAAAACACCCAATTGATAAAAGCTTAGAGTAGGAATGCCAATGAAATTAACCAAGGAAAGTTTTTGACAGGGAACAAGCAAGTCTGGACAATGGCTAAAACCTATAAAGAAATTCTAAACTGATAAAAAAGAGAAAAATTTAAAATTTTTCAAAATTTTGACAGGGTACGCAGGCAAATTGTTTGCACAGGTGCGTCTACGCTCTGTGCACAAAGCAAAAGTGCGTACTAGTACGCACTGTGCTTAACTCATAGGGTGTGTACCTCTCCCAAAACTATGAAAAATAAAAACTAACTCAAAATTAACTAAATTCACCCAATCCCACAATCATCAAGTCAAAAACAGAAACAGAAAATACAGTTTCTCAGGTCAAACTATAGACAAAGAAAACAATCAAGCTCCCCAGTGGCACTGGAATCGAATTTTCCGACGTTCCGACTTTGAAACTTTGGGCCGAAAGGATTGGGTCTAGAGATAGACAATGATATCCCCATACCACGGATCTAAAGTGCTGATTAGAAACAAAGATTCGTCCGCAATGGGCTCCTCTGCCACAGTTTCTGTGTCAGCACGCGGGAAGTCACAGATTAACTCTGCGAAAACTAAAGATTTCTTAGACTTAGATTTCTCAAACTCCAAGACGAACTCCTGCAGGATAACAATCCATTTAGAGTACTTGCCCCCTAGCAATTGTTTGGTCAAAATGTAGATCATAGGGTTGCAATCCGAAATGACTGTAGTTTTGCGTAGTAAAATGTAGTGACGAAAACGTTGGACAGCTTGAACGGCTGCCAATGCCAATTTCTCCACATGTGAGTACCTTAGCTTAGTCGGGTTTAACGTCCGACTAAGGTAATATATCACATGTTCCATTCTGAATTCATCTTCCTAAACTAAGACCATTCCAATGGTGGAATGGGAGGCAGCGAGATACAAAAAGTAATCCTAGTTGTGGTTGGGAGGATGCAGCAACGATGCATGGGTCAACGCGTGCTTGAGTGCATCAAAATATTTCTGAGCTATCTCATCCCAAGTGAATTGAGTGTTCTGTTTTAACAACCGTGTAAAACCCTTTGTAACCTCGGCGTAGTTAGGAATGAATCGTCGTAAAAATTTTGCTTTCCCCTGCAAACTTTGGAGTTGGCGAAGACTCGAAGGAGGAGGCAATTTGATGATAGCTTCAACCTTCGAGGGATCAACGCGAATGCTCGCTTTTGAAACTACAAACCCCAGCAATCGACCCGTTTCTATACAGAAGACACATTTGTGTGGGTTCAACCGAATTCGATAATGCCTACACCTCATAAAGATTACTCGTAAATGGACGAGGTGATCAGTTCGATGTAATGAATGAGCAGGCAAGTCATCGAGATAGAGTTGCACAATGTGCTTGATGTCATGAAACGCATAAGACATCGCCCTTTGAAAAGTTGCTCCGGCATTCTTGAGCCCAAAAGGTAATTTGCAATAAGCAAATGTCCCCCATGGACAAATGAAAGCCATTTTTGGTTGATCGGTAGGTAGAATATTGATTTGATTGTAACCGGAAAAACCGTCCATAAAGGAAAATATTTCACTGCCGGCACAATCATCAATGATTTGATCGATATAGGGTGTTGGGTAGTTGTCCTTTGGAAAATCTCGATTAATGTCCCTATAATCGATGCATATTCTTATTGTTCCCTGTTTTTTGTTAACCGGAACAATATTCGATACCCAATATGTTAACGGGATCGGATAAATGAAACCTGCTTTCAACAGTTTTTCAACTTCTTCTTTAATTGCAGCCACTTTTCGTGGGTGAATCTAATGCAAACGTTGTCGGACGGGTTTAGCATCCGGGTAAGTCTTGATCTCATGAACAACAATCGCGGGATCAATTCATGGCATTTCCTCATAGGACCAGGCAAACACGTCACGAAATTCTTGAAATAGGGCCTTGTATGTCTGAATTTCGTCATCTGTACATGAGGCACCTATATGAATGTTCTCAACAATTCCAGGCTTAACCGAAATGTCAATGGGAATAGTTTGAGAGATGTTTCCCAAATTCAGCTCTGAATCAGGATGTTTCATGGGATTCTGGGCTTCCTTGACATATTCAGCTGTAAAGATTGATGAGAAGTCATTTTCAAAACGATCATCCTCAGGTAAAAATGAAGATCTATGATGGAGATCGTCCCATGGTAAATCATCTATACACAGGACTTCACGAAGTTGGTCGTCAGATGAAACAACGTCGAGAAACGCTATTAGCTCCGAGGTTGATGTGAAAAGTGATTCCTGACGGACCACATTCATTAGGTCGATTTTGGTTGAACACGGGTCGGTAAAAGACTGCACGGCTTCATAGGCAATTTCATATGGACTCAAAGGCATAGCATCACCAAATGAGTCTATCTCAGATTCAGAAGGAACGATCCAAGGATCGTCGTAAACAATGGTGTCTGATGTAATCATATGAATGGATGCAAATGAAGACAATGCGTTGATTGGAGGAAAAGGAAAAGTTCCTAGTAAACCGGCATCTTTAACTAATCCTACTCCAACATCCTTATATGGGATAGTCATTTTACCGACATGCTGAATACTCTCTGAAGAGGCTGGGTCGGATGAAAAGTAAGCCAGCTGGTCTATTGTTACAATCTTTCCATTATGTGGGAACTTTATTACTCGGAAGACCGATGAAACGACCGCTGTCATAGTGTAAGACCAACTTCGACCCAAGAGAAGGTTGTAGTCTAGAGGGGCATCAACCACCTCCACATCTAGACTAACGATTTTTCCTTCAACCCCTATAGGCAAATCCTGTAGAATGCCAAAAGGATGAAACCCACGGCCATCAAAGGCCTTAAGAATTGTCGGGGATTGATTTAGTGAAGGAGAACCAAGCGATCTCCAACACTGTATTGACATAATACACGTGGAAGCTCCCTCATCAATTACAGTCCGATGAATAGGCCTGTTTTTGACTATCACTGGGATCTGGAAAGCCATTTGATGAGGCAAATGCGGTGTACTATTTTCTAGATCAAAGATTATTAGGTTCGGGTCCTGAACATCAACAATTCCTATAGCCGACAAAAGTAATTTACGCTATGCTGGGCATGATTGCAGCACTTCCAAAGCCGACATTGCTGAGGGTGAAACAACTAAGTCCTCAACAATGTTATAATTCTGGGTCGCTCTCGCATGTGGATTGAAAGCAGACTTTTGAAGTATACCCTTGGCGGGCGGTTTGATTACTAAGTCCGGGTTAGGTTTCTCGATCTGTAGTGGATCGGAACCGGGAGATGAGGTTGATGGATTAGAATGAGAAGATTCTGCTTCTTTGCCATCAACAGGACTTTTACTACCATAATCTTGCGATCGAGTCGCAATCCTTACATGGGACATCATCAATATGGGTTCTTCATTGGCATTCGAGGAAGAACCTATCATCTTGCTATCTTGATTTGGAAATGGATCCCTCAAAACAGCAGGAGTTTGGGAACCTTTGACAATCTTCGCAACCTCTACTCGATGAGGGCAGTCTCTTGTAAAGTGTTTCTCTTCACAAATAAGACAAGGATATCGAGGTTTGCGTTTTTCATCATTGGTTTCCGATTTTTCAGTTTTCTCCTTTGGAGTTTTGTCTACTTTATTCTTCTTCTTCCCTTTCTTCTTTCCACCGGATTTTGATTTAGCCGTAGATGATTCTACAACGTGAACATCGGCGGAAACTTCTGCAGAAGAATCTCCTGTCAGGGAATCAGGCAAGGTTATGATAGGAGAAGAATTCTTGGAGGATTTCTTCTTGCTTTTAGTGTTCACCGTACCAATCATGCCATCGGCAGCATGAGACCCTGACGGAGCAGCAACTATTTGATTTGACTTGGGAAGATCGGGGATCTTTTCATGTAACGTACCTGACTGAGTATAAACTAAGTTAAGGTACTGTGCTTGAGCAATCACTTGCTCCTCAGTAACTACTCCGGCCTTAGCTACGTCTTCAATAATCTTCGGTAACAATGATTTAACAAACCATTCAGCTAAGATCTGGTCCGGGATAAAAACTTTCACTAACCGCCTTCGACATCTCCATTCATGAATATGATCAGAAATATAAGTGGACGTTGATTGCTTTAATGAAGTTAGTAACTCCGTGCCATTATCATATCTGACCAGCAACTGAAAATGAGTAAAAAACGAGGTATCTAACTAGCTAAAACTATAAAAAGAGGCCCGTGGTAACTCAATATACCACTTGGCCGCAACACCAATGAGAGTGCGCTGGAAAAGACGTAAGCGGATCGAATCATCCGAGATGGAATTAGAGGCACACCAGAGGTGGTAAGTCATCACATGATTCAACGGGTCCTCTCCAGACTTACCTTCGAACTTGGGAATGTCACTGGGAAACTTATTTGCCATTGGCGGCCAAAACGGAAGATAATTAATTGGATCGTTCGTTAGGCGTGACAAGTCTGGTAATTCCAAAGTTGCGATAAACGGTAGTTGCCGATTAGGATCCCTAAAACTCTGAGTCACGAGACCAGCCCCAGGAGGAGGATATCCGGGATAACTTGGAATAGGAATCGCGTTCGGGATATTGTATCCTCCTGGAAAACCAGGATTAACCGGACCGTACTGGGGTTGTTGTGGTTGTTGATAAGTGTACCCAGGATACGGTTGATACTGGTAAACTGGCTGCTGGACAGCAGGACCGAATTGGTACTGTCCCTGGTACGGTTGATAAGTGAATTGTGGTTGACTTGTGACAATCGTACTTAAACCAGGTTGTCCTACAGGCATCTAAACCGTGGTTTGAATCGTGGATCCAGACGATGGTAAAGATGTCTGAGGAGTAGATACAGGAACAGTAGAAACCGGAGCTGTCGATACTCCAGAAGTAGGTGCGGTAGATTGAACAGATGTTGCGGTAGTTGCAGCAGTCGTTTGAGATGGAGTACTAGGTGCAATAGGCCCAGACTGAGAAACTACCGAAGGTACAAAAGTTTGAATATTAGACTGGACTGGTTGCTGGGGTGAACCAGAAACTAAGGGTTGTCCAGTTTGAGATGACAACTGTACACTTGGCTGCAACACCTGTTGAATTTGCGATGGATCCCACACTATGTTCATTCCGGGGTACTGACCCATAACAGGTTGAGGATATGGGGGACCATAACCAGGTTGAGGGTAGGATTGGTAATTGGAAGGTACGTTTCCCGTTCCTTGAACATAAGATTGACCTTGGGGTGGTTCGAAACCTTGGTTCGAGTACTGTCCTTGGGGTACATATTGAGGCTGGGGTTGACCTTGAGGAATGTACTGCACCATGGGTACATACTGTCCTTGAGGTTGCCCCCAGACACAATTTGTGTACCTTGAGGTTGCCCCCCAGGCGGTAACTGGCCACCTTGAGGTTGAGAAATGGGAATAGAACCTGACATCATGAGAATGTTTTCTACGCTCAACAGTTTATTACCATTGTTTCCAGTTAATAACCCATGTTCAATGGGTTGAGGAGATGCTCTTGCAAAAGTACCAGAAAGTGACTGATACCCAGAGGGAACAGAAGGACCGTCGTACAAAAAGGATTCAGGCGATTGAGTAAACATGGACGATTGACCAGACATATTTACAGGAGTATAAAGACCTCTAGGTGGATAAGGAGCACGAGGTGGTGAAAAACTTAACCCTGAGTTGTCCAAATAATTAGTTAAAGAAAGATACCAAGTAGTACTTCTAGGTGGACTGTAAAAAATTGATTCACGCTCCCTTAGATCAATAACAGGTTGATTTTCAGGGATAGGGATGCCTATTTCTTTTTCTGGAGCAAGTTCTTCAATAGCTATCAAACCAGAAGGAAGATTTTCGGTGATGACTCTTTCTACCCTAGGTGAATTAGGAGCACTAGAAGTTGGAGAGACAAACCCCGATGTTGGAGTAACAGGTTCAGATATCTCAGGTTCTTCACCTATATCACTAGTAGATGAAAAACTACCAGCAAGTTCGGAAACCGAAATAGCTTCAGGATTATAACCTGTTTCTAGAGTTTGGTAATCAGGATGAACAACCAACGAAGACTCTCCTTCTTCAGGTGACCCTACTTTACTGCCACTAGGAGTTACGAGGACTTTCAAACATTCGTAATGACCCGGGACTTCTTCAGGAGGTTGGCCCCGAAGTCTACGAGACTTCCTCAACAAATCAGCCACGGTTACAACCTCAAGGGACTGGCCCCGAAGTCTACGGGACTGTCTTGGTAATTCAGCCACAGCTAAAAACTTTTAACTACTGCACACGCAAATAAAGTAAAATCTCAAAGCAAACCACCTAAAGTCTCTAAAGAACCAAACAAATTCGAATCACACGCCTAAAGAATCTAGGGCGTCAAACCACACACAAATAGTAACTTTCTGGACCGAAAACACTAGTTGGTGATGAAATCCAACATCGCAGAATTCAGTACAGAAATGGCGGGTGGAACAGTTACCCCGACAACCTGCTCAATGAATAGACTGGACCAAGTTCCTCCACTTTAACCGTCTCGAAAGAAGTGAACCCCCCAGAAAATCCAAGTGAGTCTAGCCGACGTCTGCTCCAGGTACAGTGGGATCTTCCCTCCACCGTCACCTTAGGAAGAATCCTAAAGATAATAGTCACTAAGGTTACCAACAGCAACAAATATACCTGGGGGAACAGTCTACGATCCAATATGCACGCAAGGGCAGAGTAACAAGCTCAATCCCCTTGCCGGCTCCTTGACAATAATCCAAGGTTTACCGACAAGTGACCCCAGGCTCCTCGACAATGGTTAATCCAAGGTTTACCATTTGTAGTATGTGCATATATGGCGTCGTTCCCAATGAAGGAGGATTGATCCCCTCACTGGTTCGGACACGATCTCGTGCTTCTCCTTTAAGAGGAGCTTTCCCAGAGCATAAATGTAACAATTGGATTTATCCTACCGCAAGATAAGCTACTTGTTTGTTTTTACTGTCTTGGAGAGTTAATTACTCTCCTACTCCAAGACACTAGCGTGATCTATGTTGGTGTATCAGAGCCCTAGTAAATAAAAAGTTACTAAGTTAATTTTACTTTAAGCGTTAATTTTTTATGCCTTTTCTTTAGGACAAAAGGTAGCGGAGATGAAACTTATGATGTGTAGACTCGACTCAAATCCACTAAAAATATGCACCTAGGATGAAAAAACAATCTTTCCTTTTCAATGAATTCCCTAGATAAGAGAGTTGGAGAATGCAAAATTTATAAAGACAACTTTCTTAACAATGAAAATCAAAGAAAAAATCTCTTTATCTTTTCCAAAGCACACAACACAAGACCACTAATTATTTCACGAAAACGTCCTTTCTCTTTTCAAAGACTTCAAACGCTACTAAAACAAATTTTCTTCAAAAGAGATTTTGTATTTTTTCCTATTTTAACAAAACATGTAAAACTACTTAACAGAAATCAATTTTAGGATCCATGAAAATCTAAGAGAAATTTACCTAAAAGCAAATCTAATGAGGTAAAAGCCTACAAAATATAATTCCAGGATGTTTTACTCAGTTACAATTCAACCAAGGACTAATTCATGCAGAATCATAAATGAGTCAAAAACAAAAATAAAAAGCTTTTGTTCTTTTTCTTAAGAATGAAATTCACAGCTTAACAAACAAGCCTTCTCAAAATTCTGCAAAGAGACAACACAACAGTAGGTTTCTGACAAAGGTGGATTTTACGAATGGTCTAACTCCTAAGAAGACTGAAACGACCAGGGATATCCAAGGTTTTTACAACTTCTAAAGCCAGAGTCACTACACGACCAATACAAAAATCAAACCTAGGGCTAGAATTTCTATGAACTTCACTAAAACCCTTGATGCTAATGAAACAAGCTTAGATGAGAACTTCTGACAAGTAACTAGTGGATCTGGGCAGCTATAAGTAAACTATAAACAAAATCTAATAGGGAAAAAGGAAAAAATTGAAATTTTCTAAAGTTTTGACAGGGTACGCAGGCAGCCTGTTTGCACAGGTGCGGCCACGCTCTGTGTACAAAGCAGAAGTGCATACAGGTACGCACTGCGCTTAACGCAGAGGGTGCGTACTGCTCTCAAAAACAAGAAAAATAAAAAACTAACTCAATCCTAAGCTATTCCACCCAAATTCACAGTCAATCAGTCAAAAACTAGAAAGAAATCGACTTTTCTCAAATCAAAGTATCAATCAAAAGAGAAATCAATCAAATCCATTGATTCCCCAGTGGAGTCGCCATTTTGTCAAGCGAAAAGAGTCAATTTTGCGGACAAAACCGACCTCCCTAGAAAACAAGGCTTTTCTAGTGACAAACAAAACAATCAAGCACTATCTTTCTCTAAATATGCATTTAAAATAAAAGCAACCAGGTGTTTAAGGCATACCTTTAGTCCAATGCTGTTTGTAGCAGCCAAGCCTCTTCGATCCAGATGAGCTCCTTCTCCTTGAAGCCTGCATTCACTAACAAGCAAACGATTACATAGCACCTGAATAACTCATATAATAAAACATATTCATCATAAAGACCAAGGAGTTTATGAAACAAATTATATATAACAACTTGTTGAGAAAAATGAACTTAATTGTATTAATTGGAAACAAAAGAAACCTTACAACCAGTGCCTTGGTGTTGTGCAGGTCCCTCCTAGGGTCCAGCAAGAGTTCTCCTCTACTTTGATCATCTCACCCACTTCCAAATGAAGCTAAGAAAGGATTGGAATCTCTCCTCTCAAGCTCTATAAGGGAGTCCTAATTTCAGCAACATCTACCCTTAGGAATGTTCAACTTTCAACCTCCCTTGCCTCTGGCCCAATGCCTGTATTTATAATGCTTTGGAGGAAGTTAAACAGGTCCACCATCAATGGGATAAGCCCCTCTTTCCAAGGGATAGTTCCCCTCTTCATGGGATATGTTCCTCTTTCATTGGGATTCATGAACCATCTGGAGGCGCTCAATACACGTCAAACCATCTTCTAGAATGCTCTAGAATCGACCGCAAGTAAGTTTTTTGAAGTAGAACTTGCACCTTTTGACTTTTACAGGGGTACGCACCCACCCCTTTATAGACAGAGCGTACAAGTACGCACGTATTATGTACTTGAGGTGCGTGCACACAGGTAAGAGTAAGAGAAAGTGCGGAACTAGAGTTATATTGATTTTCAAAGGCTTTCTCTCTTTTTTGGAGTTTGACATGAGGAGCAGAGGTATAAGACTTGCCAAGGAGGACAGTATGGTTATTGATGGAGCCATACTGACTGCAAATAGTCATGGTGACAAATCTTAGTGTAACAATCATGAGATTGATCCAACACCATATTGGATTCTGGAGACAAAATGATTCAGCTTTCCAAGATGAGTACCTCACTTGGTTGAATGAGTGCCAGCTGTGAGTAGTGTTAAAAGCTTAGGGAGTAGAACACTAAGGCCTAAGAAAATATATCACCACTTTTCCACTGAAAGAAAAAATTTAAATCCCACAATCGCTTATGGGAGTACATTTTGTTGGATGGATATCAAACTCTGAGATATTATTGTCTAATACAATGAGAAGTGTACATATATTGTCACACTGCCCCTCACACTCCGACCATATAGTTGTGTCCTATAATATTAAGAATATCATACTATTAAATTATTAATTATGACTATCAGTTAATTATTACTAACTATATTATGACTATCTTATATCTTATCTTATAGGTGGTGATGGATATATAGCCTTTAAAATTATGAGCCATTATTGTCATATATTATATTTAATGATAGATATATCTTTTAAGAGCATCAAGCTTGTTTGTTATTTTATGTACGGTCAATTTAAATGGAAGTGATCATAATTTTATTCAATATTATATTGTACAACTGGAAATAAAATGATGTGGGGGTGGTGTCTCTAGTGATTTTCAAACTTGCTTTAATTACCTAAATTTAGCCTATTTAAAGTAAAGAGTTACACTGACCATCTTATCTTAAATTCAGTAACTTTTCTTGAGGGCATCTTCATGACATCCACCACCTTTGAAAATTATGAAAAATTAGTAGTATATTGCACTAAATAGACAATGTTGGCATAGAATATTACTTTTGTGTTTTTTACTCCATGTCAAAAATTTATTGATATTTTATGATTCTTGGTTTCTATTTCCATGCTAATACTGGATTCATCATTCCTGCTAGGATTTTTATTTGTGCACACATCATAGTGCTCACTTCTAATTGTATCAAAAATAGAGAGTATGCACGATGATATGTAGAGACATGTGGGTGTCTATTTTACTTAATGAAATGCTTGATTTTTTAACCCTTCCAATCCTACCACAATGAAATTAAGAGAGACAAAGACACAAGAAGGACTATCAATAAATGAAATTAGATACTCTAGAATGCAACTCAAATTGTACCTGAATGTAACGATAAGTATTTTCACCTGCCTGGTCACTGATGAGCATCAAATCACACTGTGAAAAATTCCTGTGTTATGAGAATTTGGTTGCACCTGCACTAATCCTCTATAGTAGTTCCTTGACTTGCCTATAGATTTAATTTTAGAAACAATCATACTCCTACAATTCTTCCCAATATGGATCATCTTTGTCCCCCCCCCCCTATTGATAGTTATTTTTCAAGGCAATAGAATAAAACTCTCCAATTGCATCATCTCCTTTCAAAACAATGCTTGAGTATTTCCATGTGATTGTCGAACCATTCTCTACTCACTTCCACGAAATCCTTGATTTCTCTTCATCGCAAAAGACTCTTTTCATAAAAAAATTATAAATCCCATGTCCGCATTCCTCATCCCCGACATACCAATTCTTTAAAGTGGAATACTTTATCGTTTCTCCCTCAGTGCAATAGAGATCCACTACTATGGCATGTAGATGATTGGTGTCATAAAATGGTGTAGTGCATCCTGTAATATATGTCACAGAACTCCTCTCACCTCACAGAATGCCTCTCATCTACAACAATAAGAGTCCTCTCAAGCTGCCTGGTCTCCATCTCATTCATCCTGAAATAAGTAGATATTTCCATGGGTGACAAAGTGTACTTGGGGATTTAATAGAAAAAGTTATCACTAAAAAAAAAAATTACAATGCAACATAATAGTTATCAACAGGAGGAACAACCCTTCCAAGCTACTTCCTAAATAGATCAAGATACTCCAAAATTACCTCTTATAAACGAGCAAAAGATAACCTCAACTTCCTATAGAGTCTACCTATTCGTGGTAGCAATGTAAACAGTGTCAAAAACAACAGCTACAACAATGTTGGTCAATCTTTTCTTCTAGTCAAGGTCATGCCCAACTTTTGAAAAGTATCAAGGAGGTCAGGTTCCACCTCATCCAGGTTCCTCTTCTTCTACTCTAACTGTTTAGGTTTAGAATAATAGCAAAGGTCTTGGAAAAAGATGATGTAGGGCCAGTACTTTAACCCAACTGTCCTATAAGGTTAACACTAAACCCCACTATATAACCCAGGTTAATTCTATAATTCTAGGTGATTAATCATTAATGTATTACCATAGGTTAAAAACAACCTCTCTTCAACCTTACTCTCGATTCTCATCAATCAATTCTATAAGCAGATACTTTTCCTCTAAATTAATTTTATTAAACGAAATATTCTGCAACCCTTTTCTACGTGGCTTGTGCAACCTCTTGGCGTGGATACCCATAATAGAACTTTATACCATAAATTAAGTGCTGAGCCAACACGTGTCCCCCTCTTTATTCTGGCACCATGATCTCCACCGTTGGTTCAGTGTTGATCCAATGACTATCGCATCGTTTGCTCGCCAAGTAGCCCGGACGATCTCCACAGTCGATGTGACCTATCCAAACGAACGACTATCGCACAATATCACGTAGATTCTAGCACAATTGATATTTGGTCGAGTGCACATGAGAAAAGTTGTTTTCCTTTTTCATCGTGCACTACGTGTCACTCAATTAGGCTAATCGCATGAAATTTTCTAAATATCATTTACTACCTTGATGGCATGCGAGATACCACTTGCCATAAACATCACTGACTACTGACTTGTGAAGTGTTGACTGATTTAACATGTGATATGTGCTTTAACCTGAGCTATCCATCCTTCATTTTCCAACGATGCGACTTAATCTCCATTGTTCTTTCTCCCTTCACTATCTCTTTACAATCCTTTAGGAAGTTGAGAAAAATCCTACGTCCTCCACTATAGAAGATATCTTTCAATATTCCTCTGTCTATTGTGAAAACCAATTGCGCTCGCTTCCAGCTAATCCCTCCATCCATTTAAAAGTGAAATCCCTATCTCTACATGCCTATACATAGGTTTCCTTAGACAATTAAATACTTATCCTTGAATGGAAATTCCATCAATCATTCATTCTATTAAACACAAAAATTCCATAGTATTTCTCATATTCATAGTCAACGCACCATAAGGCTATTAAGACACATACAAACACAAATTCCCACACATGATGTATACAAATCCACACTGTTTTGGTATTTTTATAAAATATTTACAAGGAAAATAGTCACATTCGACTATTTCAGTTCTTTTCCATAAAATCCATCTACTACTCTTCCTAACTCCTCACTCTTGCTCTTACTATCCTCTAGCCCTCTAACCCCTAGCTAGCCTCTAGCTAACCCCGAAATGCATCGACAAAGTTTTGCTGATGTGTTTTTTTCTGAAAATATTTCTATAATACTCTAGCTAACCTCTCGACTTATTCAAAAGATCACAATTTATACAAAAAACGGATTCATGAACCAATTTAGTTCAAATCCAACAATCTGTCAATCTCTCCCAAAGTATCTCTCTAACTCCACTCTTTTCTCAAACAGAATCCAAAATTAATCATTTAAATCCCTCAAATCCTCACTCTTCCTAGGATTATTTAACTATCTCTAAGATCTCTACATTCACGACATATTATCCATTAATCAAATTACATTCCAATCTCTTCAAAACACAAAATAAACTTGGGAAATAAATAAATAATTAAGGGAACCCACTCCCTTTAGTAAATGTGTGATAAGCCTCTTAGGTCTTATAAATCTTGAAGAATGCTCATGCATCAAATTCCCAGGTTGAAATAATCCATGGACTCTTGTTCATGAGTCTTCCCACTTCTCCTATTGTAAACTTCATCAGATTTCATCTTCTAATTGGATGCCTGACCTTTTCCAATTGCAGGTGCATTTAATACCTCCTCTCTTTCTCCTGGATGCCAAACTCTGTGTTGTGGATGTCCTTTTACTCTACTTTCTTAAGCATCTCCTTTGCATAGTGTTTTGGTGTTGATATAGTGCATAAACAACTCATGAAGCAACATAAATGTCTATTCCTTTTTCTGTTGCTATCTTGTCATCATCTCAATAGAGTTGAGCTCCAACTTTATGTATTTTCCACTATCTTGTACCTGACTGTCCATTCTGATTTTTGCCCCAATCTCAAGCATCCTCTTCTGTCTATAAACCATTTTCTTTATGTTATCCTATATATACTTCCATCTTTCCCTGACTTTATGACTTTGACAATTCCTCATGCTCAGCACCTTTATATTTTTCATCATCCACCTATCCAATATCTTGAGTATAATTCTCTCAATCTCAAAAGAAAATTGTTTCTTATTTGATACAAAAACATATAACCTTTCAACCACATACTGTCCACTAGCTGCAAATAATTTAGTTATTGGACTTGGTTCAATTCCCCCCATATTCCTATTAAACTTAACTGAACTGTTCATCCCAATTTTCAATTACAAACTCAAGATAGACTCTTGACATTCAACTCTTCTTTGCATCAAAAATAAAATTTGTTCATGGACTGTAATTTCACATCTTTTGCAATCTTCTCTCTTCTGGAGTGTCTTGTTTAAGAGCTACGCCAACTCTCCTTCCTCTATTCCAAGCTTTTGAACCAACTAGTTGCTTACTCTCATCTTCTTGTTTCCATAAGGAAAATTGACTTTCTGCAATTATGGAACTTACATACCTCTTTATGTTCACTTGTGCAAACATATCTCCAAGAGAAGTTTGTCCTTCATCATGAAAACGACATTCACCAATTAATAATTCAAAATCAGGAAATACATTACATTTTCCGCTAATTCTACTCCAAGTTTTCTTTGATTTGTCATCCTCTTGATATGCATATGAAATGCCATACTTGTCATGTTGTCTAGTCTTGAAAAAGTCTTCTTTGTCTTCACTTTGTTCTGAATGCTATCTAATTTTTGTATTCTATTTTCTACTCTTCTCTTTGGTCTTCCTTCCTTTCACACTTCTTTTCATTCTTCCTATTTCTTCCCTACAAATCTGTAAACCACTACGTTTCTTTTTCCGTGCCCCTTCCTTTTCAATCAAAATATGTCAATATATGATTTTAGAACCCAAAGTTCTCTTTTTTCCTATACAGGAAGTAAAATCACCATATACAACAATTTTTTCATTCCATTGTAACATCCCTTTTACAACAGTAAAAATTACTGTCAACACCATGAATGTCACATTCCACTGAACTCCTTTTCTGCTCACTGCATATGCATAGTTCATGAAAGCATCCCTTTCTTCATCCTCTGAGATTGTCTGTCTATTTTCAGTTTGTTGATTACATTCACCTTTACTCTTTTTGAAATTTGTACAAATAACACTATCTTCAAATTTATGTTGTGCACCAGCCTCTACCAACCTATTCTTAAGTTCTTGGCTATCCTCCTTTCCTCTGCTGTTCATAGCCTTTTCTAGACTAATTATTCTCCCTTTGACTAAAATCTCTTTATAAATCTCTGTTCTACCATATTCTATATTGCACTCTTTAGTGAGAGTCCTTTCCATTAATGTTCCACTATGTCCTTTGAAGACAATTTCTTGCCCATTAACTGTCAATATAGGTTCGTAATTTTTGAATAAAAATGGAAGAGATAATCCCATTACCTCAAGTGTTTGTACTACACATATACTCTTGTTTTCTCCTCTCATAAGGTTATGTTCATACCACTTTTCTACTTCACCTTTTGTAATCTGCCATTTCCTTTTGTCTTTAGGTTGTCTGCCATCTTTATGCCATGTCTTACTAGATTCATCATCCTCAGCCTTGTTAGCAGTCTTCAACATTTGTCCATCTTCAGTGTCTTTGAACACATGTTCAATTAAAAACTATTCTATTGCATCCATCTCTTCTAACAGTTTCATTTCTTTAGCAACCTGCATAAACATATCTTCTAAAGTTTGTTCATCACCTGCATACATACACAAATCATCAGTTTCAAAAATACTAGGCTCCTCTTTCTTTGATGTTTCAATCATCACACCTCTCTGCTAATTCAAACTTGTCCAACAGTTCATAAAATCATTAATGATTCCTTGCTCAATAAGGTAAACCTCTTGCTTAGGTCTACAATAGCTATCTTTCACTCTAACTCAGCTGCTCTGAGTTCCTCAATTAATTTGATATACATTCTCCTCTTTATCTGTTTCTGCAACAACTTCCCCTTTATCTTCTTTCTTTTCATAGTCCAACCATAACTTTGGTCATTTTCACATTTTTCTAGTAGCATTATTATGGCATCCACACTTGCTTTCAATTCTGCAATGTCGCTGTCAAATATATCTTGACTCATCTCCTATCTTTTGCCATTTTCATTGGCATCTTTATTTCTTATGTTGTGGCTTCTCTCTGAACCCCTGCTATGACTATTAGTAGTCATTTCCTTGTTATCTCTATGAGCTCCTTACTCACTATGAGCTGCACTAATCCTTTGGAACAACAACTCCTCCCTACTGTCAGATACCTCACCAATCCCCTCTTTGGACTTGGTCTTTTAGAAAGCACTAGTTCTCTATCTGTGGAACCTCTTTAGCACTCTCTTCTTCTCTCTTTAGGCTTATAATCTCAACTCACCTTCTCTTTAGAAAAATTTAATTGTCCTCCAGTCCAACTTTTCACTAGAATATTTAGGTTCACTGCCACTAACACAACTCCTCTCTTTCTTTACACAATCTGCTACTGTGTGTTGCTCCTATAATTCTCTTTCCCTATAAAAACAATTCAAATGAACCAACATCAAAATACAACTCATACCTAATGATCTATCTCTTTAATCTTTCACTGGCTTGGCAATACACATGTTGCTTTCATTTTCACTGTCTGCACTTCAGTTCTCCTTTCAACTGAATTTCTATTGTTGCTAAGTACATCCATATTCACTTTATTTCCTTATAGTATCTCTGCTGCAATTCCTTCACTTGCTCCTTTATCACAGCTACCTAGTTGAAACTTCATTACCTACTACTTGCATTCACCTACATACATCATTGATGTTTTAAAACATACAAGATCCTTCCTGATCCTGTCTTCCTCAAATCCCTTTTACAAATTCTATCTTGAATGAACTGACTAAAGTATTCATTACCTATAACATTTAGAATTATTCTCTGCATAAAATCTTGTGTTCTAATCTCCCAAAACCAATTCCTTTCAAATCATATCCCTCTATATCTGAATCTATTACCAATGCAATTCTACACATTTTGAGAAAATTCAATCTTCCAACCAATCTCCATAGATTATTAGTCTCTGTTTTGATACCAAAATGATGCAGGGATAGTACTTTAACCGAACTATCTTGTAAGGTTAACACTAAACCCCATTGTATAACCCAAGTTAATGCTTTTATTCTAGGTGATTAATCATTAATCTATTACCATGGGATAAAAAAACCCCTCTTCAACCTTACTCTCAATTCTCATCAATCAATTCTATAAGCGGAGACTTTTCCTCTAAATTAATTTTACTAACTAAATATTCTGGAACCCTTTCCCACATGGCTTATGGGACCTCTCAGCATGAATACCCATAATAGAAATTTATACCATAAATTAAGCGTTGAGCCAACACATGTCACCCTCTTTATTCCGGTGCCACAATCTCCACCGTTGGTTCAGTGTTGATCCAACGACTATCACGTCGTCTGCTCGCCAAGTAGTCCAGACGATCTCCACCATCGATATGACTTTTCAAATGGAATGGCTATCGTGCAATCTCAAGAAGATTCTAGAATGATTGATATTTGGTCGAGAGCACGTGAGAAAATTCGTTTTCCTTTTCCATCATGTGCTATGTTTCACTCACTTAGGCTAATCACGTGAAATTTTCCAAATACCATTTACTACCTTGAGGGTGCGCGAGATACCACTTACCATAAACATCACCGACCACTGACTTGTGAAGTGTTGACTGATTTAACATGTCATCTATGCTTTAATCTAAGCCGTCCATCCTCCATTTCCAACGATGCGACTTAATCTCCACTATTCTTTCACCCTTCACTGTATCTTTACAATCCTTTAGGAAGTTGAGAAAAATCCTACGTCCTCCACTATAGAAGATAGCTCTCAATCTTCCTCTATCTACTGTGAAAATTGATTACACTCGCTTTCAACTAATCCCTCCGTCCATTTAAAATTGAAATCTTGATCTCTACGTGCCTATAGATAGGTTTTATTAGACAACTAAATACTAATCCTGTAAAGGAAATTCCGTCAGTCATTCATGCTATTCAACACGAAAATTCCATAGTATTTCTCAATTCACAGTCAACACGTCATAAGGCTATTAAGAAACATACGAACACAAATTCCCACACATGATATATACAAATCCACACTGTTTTGGTATTTGTATAAAATATTTACAAGGAAAATAGTCACATTCGACTATTTCAGTTCTTTTCCATAAAATCCATCTACTACTCTTCCTAATTCCTCATTCTTGATCTTACTATCCTCTAGCTCTCTAACCCCTACCTAGCCTCTAGCTAACCTCTAGCTAACCTCTCGAATTATTCAAAAGATCACAATTTATACAAAAATAGATTCATGAACAAATTTAGTTCAGATCCAGCAATCTCTCACCCTCTCCCAAAGTATCTATCCAGCTCCACTATTTTCTCGAACATAATCCCAAATTAATCATTTAAATCCCTCAAATCCTCACTCTTCCTAGGATTACTTAGCTGTCTCTAAGATATCTACTTTCACGACATATTCGCCATTAATCAAATTACATTCCAATCTCTTCAAAAATCAAAATAAACATGGGAAAATAAATAAATAATTAAGTGAACCCACTCCCTTTAGTAAATGTGTGATATGTCTCTTAGGTGTTATAAACCTTATGCTCCTGCATCAATTGATCGGTGGATAAAAGATGTCAGACCATTTTGGTTCTTCCATTTTTAATCATTGTCTATAAGCATTGAGTATAAATTACAAAATCCATTCAGGTCCCTTCTTTTTAGTTGAAATTAACCTAAGCTTTGGAGAGTTGTAAGGTTCAATGGATCTAAGTATATTCTACTTAAAATCTAGTAACATGGTTTAAATCTCTAGGCATTGAGATTAGACTCTAAGGATGAAACATAAAAAAATTTATGTTCATAATTACAAGAAATTTTAATTTCATTTACAAAGTTTGAGGAATGCCTAGTATTTTCATCCTACCAGAAAATTTGTTTGGATCACTCTAGCCCTTTGAACTGGTCATGGTATAGTCCATTACAAAAAAAACCAACCACTAAAAAAAAAGTGAAAATAAAAAATTAAATTTCATGCATTCTGACACTAGAAAAGTTAGGGAGGAATGAATTGATTTGTAAAATAAGGACATACAAAATGCTTACTTGTACATTGTCTTTTGATGAATTGTTGGCCGTAATCTAGATCTACATTATCATCATCAATAAACCCTTTGTACAATAAAAACATGAAAAATTCTTACTTGTGCATTCTCTTTTGATGAATTGTTGGCCGCAATCAAGATCTGCATTATCATAATCATTAAACCCTCATTTGTAGATGAAATTTATTCTTTGACCATATAAACCCAAGATTTGCATTATTATAATCATTAAAACCTCAACTCTAGATGAAATTTATTCTTTGATCATATAAACCCTAGAATTTGTTTACCCATAAGAACAAAAATCATCGTTAGTAAAAAGGAAGAACTCTCTAGAGAAATCATTAAACCCTCAACTGTAGATGAAATTTATGCTTTGAACCTATAAACCCTCGAAAATGTTTACCCATAAGAAAATATATCATCTTTAGTAAAAAGGAAGAACTCTTCAGAGTAATCATTAAACCCTCAACTGTAGATAAAATTTATGCTTTGATCATATAAACCCTCGAAATTGTTTACCCATAAGAAAAAAAATCATCAAAGTAAAAAGGAAGAACTCTCCAGAGTCCAAATTCATACCCATGTAAAAATGGCCAATTGTTTACCCATAAGAAAAAAAATCTTTAGTAAAACAGAAGAACTCTCCAAAGTCCAAATTCATACCCATGTAAAAATGGCCAAAATCTCCACGCCTAATGACCTTGCCCTTCCTCCATCTAATCGTTGATGCTATCGTAAGGTGTTTCCCATGAAAACTCCATCTGGGGATGGAATCCCATGAAATCCATAGATCACATTGATGGTCTTCCTTTTTCTGGCATTGAATCCCATGAAATACATAGTTGATGGTCTTCCTTCTTTTGGCAAAGGTGTTTCTCATGTAAACTCCATCTGCGGATCGAATCCCATGAAAACCATAGATCACGTTGATTCGTTCTTCTGGCATTGGCATTGAATCCCATGAAATACATAGTTGATGGTCTTCCTTCTTTTGGCAAAGGTGTTTCTCATGTAAACTCCATCTGCGGATCGAATCCCATGAAAACCATAGATCACGTTGATTCGTTCTTCTGGCATTGAATCCCATGAAATACATAGATCACGTTGATGGTCTTCCTTCTTCTAGGGATAGAATCCCATGAAATCCGTAGATCACGTTGATGGTCTTCCTTCTTCTGGCATCCAATCCCATGAAATCCGTACACCACGTTGATGGTCTTCCTTCTTCTGGCATTTTCACAGAGATGTCAACAAGGTAGAGAAAAACGTTGTGCTACAATGTGATATTGTAATATGTGAATATTTTATTTGAACCCAGCACTAAACTGGAAATGAAAAAGAAAATAAATATTTATAATGGAAAAAATGAAAGAAATATTTATACTATAAAATAAAATATATAAATTACGATGGGCTAAATGATTTATTTTTAATAAGAATTTGTTATTTTTGCGTAAGATGCTAATTTAAAAAGAAGAAGAAGAAGTTAAAAATGATATTGGGATGAGTGTAAACATTTAAATATGGCCTCAATTAATAATAAAAAGTTAAATTAATAAAAATAATAAAATTCAATCTGTTATATTTTGATTTTGTTATTAATTTGTGAATAGGCTTTGTTACAATAGCATCGGCCAATACCATGGTTTATCAATACTACAAGTCCAAAAACCATAACTTATTTCACAACCAAAATATTTTATAACAATGTGACAAGATTCTTAACCATGGATATTCACACTGACATTATGGTAGATATTATTAATTTGTAAAAAATAGCCTTTGTTTCAATACGATGGGTCAATACCATCGATTATCAATACCACATGCCAAAAAACCATAACTTAAATTATTTTACAATCAAAATATTTTATAACTATAGATATTCACCCTCACTTTACCATGGATATTAACATGTAAATCGGCTTTGTTACAATAGCATGGCTTATCAATACCACGTGCCAAAAAACCATAACTTATTTTAGAGTAAAAATATATATATTTTTAAATTTAATTTTACAACATTTTTTTAATTGAATCTAAAAGGGAAAATGTTACAATTTGATATATATCTAAACCCTCTATTGGCTTTGTTACAATACAATGGGCCAATACCATGGCTTATCAATGCCACATCCCAAAAAATTATAACTTATTTCATAGTAAAAATATTTTATTTTAATTTAATTTTAATATAACATTTTTTTAATTGAATCTAAAAGGGAAAATGTTACCATTTGATATATATCTAAACCCTCTATCCTAACCACTATTAAAAATGTTCCCATAGAAATTAAATTAAGGTTTTAATAAAATTAAGCTAAGATGGATGTGTCGGTTCTTTATACACACACACACACACACACACACACACACACACACACACACACACACACATATATATATATATATAACCAACATAGCTCCATGTTAGCTAAGGATCAAAGGGATGAGAACAAGAAAACTGACTAATTATAATATATTAAATATAGTGCATGATTTTTCAAATTTTTTCATTATTTTATTTTCTTCCACATGATTGATCCAAAATATAGGTTTAATATTTTACAACCAATTAGTTTTTTTAAATTTAGATAATTTCATAAACATAATACAATGTGATCAAACTTAAGACAGAGTTAGGGAGTTGGCGGAGGGAGAGAGGTAGATAGTCAAAAAGTTGGAGGTCACAGAGAGAGAGAAAGAGAGTGTGATGGGGGGAGAGAGTGAGGTGGGAGAGAGGGAGCGAGAGGAAGGAAGAGAGAGGGGAGAGGGAGAGAGAGATGGAGTTGGAGTGGGAGAGAGAGGGAGGAAAGAACACAGACATGGAGAGATAGAGGTGGAGAGACAGAGGAGTGACAAGGGAGAGAGTGAGGGAGAGAGAAGAGAAGGGAAGAGAAATAAGAGGAGAGGATAGAGATAGGGAAAGAATGGGAAGGGAGAGATATGGAGACATAGAGATGGAGAAGGATAGAGAGGGGGGGAGATAGTGATAGAGTTGGATGGAAGAGAGAGAGAGGGAGAGTGATTTGGAGGGGAGAGATAGAGGGAAGTTGGAGATAAGGGATAGAGAGGAAGGAATATAGAGATGAGGAGAGAGAGATGGAATTGGAGGGGATAGGAGAGGGAGGGAACAAGAAAAACATAGAGGGAGAAAGATGGAGAGAGAGGGGGTGACAAGGGAGTCATGGAGAGAGAGTGAGGGAGAGAGAAGAGCGGGAGGGAATAGAGAGAAGGATATAGATAGAGAGGGAGAGAAGGGGAACAGAGAGATAGACAGAGAAGGGTAAAAGAGGGAGAGCGAGGGTGTGTACATTTGGGGGGTGAGATAGAGAGAGGGAATAACAAAGAGACACAAATACAAATATAGATATTATATAGTATTATATAACCAATCTAGATCCATTTTAACCCTATAATTATCAAGTTCCTAGAGGGATCCAATCTCTCGAGGTGCAAACCTTTCCTCAAGTTTTTCACTAGAAAGAAATCTTTGCACCTCGAGAGATTGGATCCCTCTCAACGGTTGATAGATCTGGGGTTAAGATGGATATAGGTCGGTTAATATGAAATTAAAGTAGTTTTTATTCAATATTATAGTCTTAAAAATTAAAGTTTCTCTTTAAATTAATTTCAAATTAGTACTAGATCCAATTAGATTCAACGAATAGATTTTTAAAAAATGCATAAAATAAATTTTTTATTAAATAATATATCTTTAAAATTACAAATTATTAGAGATAAATAATGAAAATTTGGCTCACCTTACACCATGTGAGGATGAAGAATTTTTTAAGGAAGGATAGCCTTTCAACCAATCTTTAACATCCTTTCAAGCCCCTATCACTTGTACGTTTAGATTGCTTGACACAATTACGATTACTAACATAAAAAACGGATTGATATTATTGTAGTACTTGTTAGGTAGTTGTATTTTTATTCTTAGACTAAATTAGTCATTCATGTTAGTAATTTTTAGTTGTATTACTTATTAGATAGTCACATATTTCAACCCGCGACTAAATTAGTGATTTATGTTAGTCGTTTTTAGTTCGGTCACTTAAGATTTCTCATTTTTCATAGTATTTCGCTTGGAAAAGCTGCGGTGACTAACTTTTTTAGTCACCTAGTCACTAATTTCTCATTTTCTACTAGTGTATGATTAGTTATGTTTTACCAAATTAGCGATAACATTTCGTTTCATGAATTATATGTGGAGTATGTTATTTCTATTATGTGTTAACTGCACTATTGTATAATACTTAGCTGAAAGCATTTATTTTCATATATGATCATTAAATATATGCAATGTAGTTTCCAAAATTCTTTGACTAACTATTTAGTGAAATAAATTATCTTTACATGTTATCATCTCTATTTAACACTTGAATGATCTTTATTACCACGTACCAAACAGATATCCTTCTCAGATCGTATATCACACAGAATACCTCAGGTTTATACTATATTAAGTTAATTAGAGATTTGCATGTCGTAATAGGTAATTTAGATATCATTATTATTATTTCAATCACTTGAAAACCACCCATCATCATTTTCAAACCCACATTGGGAAATTGGTCCCATCATCCCCAGTCGTAGCCACCATACCAAATGGAAAAGAAGCTACTTTCTAAGGTCCAGACCGGGTGGTTATCCCCCATGTCAGAGCAGCAGAATTTTGAGGCTTCAGCATTTTGGCTCTAGAAGGAGGGAAATTCGAATATGAATGACATATAAATATAAAGGTCAAATGAAAAACATTCATAAGAGTCAAAACCCCTCCATAACTTCTACATCCTCTGATCTCATTCAAAATCTCCAAATTAGAAATCTGAAGTTTTAGAAACCTCCCCCTCATCTCACAAAGTATTAAGACAATCACCTTCTTCAGATTACACTCCTGAGTCTCCCAAAGTTCACTCCTTAATACAGAAATTGGAACAGATATCCATTTCTCCTAAGAAACCTCAAAAACCCGAAGCTTCTGAAGAAAGTGTCACTTCCCTATTATGAGATGTTGGTGTATTAACATAATTACAAAGTGAAAAGCTTGGAGTAATCCCTTTTGTGTTTCCCATTCATTCACGATGT
This sequence comes from Pinus tabuliformis, assembly GCA_031772625.1. NCBI lineage: Eukaryota > Viridiplantae > Streptophyta > Pinopsida > Pinales > Pinaceae > Pinus > Pinus tabuliformis. The sequence goes on along the minus strand of CM062812.1, from coordinate 775,897,418 downwards.
AAGAAAGCTACCACATGAAAATCTAAATCAGATACCAATGAGATGACATCATCTTCCCCTCCATTTACTCCCGCATTCACTTCCACTCAATCTGTGTCTTCTGAACTATCCATTTTTTGACTCAAACAATTAGTGTTGTTACTAGTAGTACTAGTCCAGTTGTAAGTTTTTCACCATCCCCATCTACTTTCGGACATACCTCCTCATCTTCGCAACCCTCAACACAAGTTATGCCCAATCAACTAGCTCAACCTTGGACAAACCCTGGTGATGTACTGGTTGCTAATCCAAATCCTCTCCCAACAAACCTAGAAAAATGGTTACCTAAGTATAATACTGATGATCATTTTCCTACTAAGGAACATCTAAATAACTTTATGTTAGCGATGAAACTTAATGGAGTTGTGCATGAAGATGTTGTTATCAGATTGTTTCCCTATACTCTCCATGGATCTATAGTATCCTGGTACCTTTCCCTTCCAAGAGGTTCAATAAGAACTTGGGATGCTTTTCAAGAAATATTTCTTGCAAAATTTCGTGATGATAGAACTGTGGCATCTTTAATCGATGATCTTTCCAACCTAAAAGGAAGTTTCGATGAAAGGATCAAAGACTTCAACTCCAGATTCAACAAGTTACTGAACAAAATCCCAGCTGCCTCTAGACATGAGTAGATGTACAAATAGAGTGGTACATATCCTCCCTTCCCTCTAATACCACATTTTTTGTAGATAGAGCCAATAAGGCTACTCTTGTAGAAAACATCAAAGAAGTGTTGTCTATAGAAAGGATAATCGTTGCCTTAGAAAAGATGTCATAGATAGAAGAAAGGAAATCAAAGAATGTGACATTCAAGGAAGATTCAAAAAAGAAAGCTCCAAAGGACCCTTTCGATTTTGAAGACCTTCAAAAGGTGCTAAAGACCATGTCAAATGAAATGGTTGAAATCAAGAAACAAGTTTCAAAATCATATGCTCTGAAGAAAGCTTTTCGCACATTCAAAATAAATCACTTTTCTACATCCCAGCCACCAAATACTATTTCAAATGTTGAATCTGATCAAGAATGTTATGAAACCAACTCAAAAAAAAGATAGAAAATATAGATCAATGCCTTAGAATTCAACCTCTTCCAAGGGGCAACCTCCTTTACATTACACAAATGAACAATTCTTGGATCATACAAATGAAAATACCTCCCTTTTATATATAGGAGTCTAAGGGGTCGTAATATAATCAGAGCCGACATAACAATAATAATGCAAGGGCATAATAATAACAATAGTGGGATTCTATGGGGCACAATAGTAACAATATGGGGACTACATGGGTACAACAATATAATAAGGGGGTTGTACTAATAAAAAAAAGGGGTTACACTAGTAGTATAGTGGCCTAACATGCCCCTCTCTTTCAAAAAGTGTTGTCGTCAATGCTTGGGTAGTTTTTGATGCTTCTGTATAAAATTTTCGTCCTCCCATGTGGAATTTTCAGCAGGTAAGTTCTTCCACTTGATGAGATACTCTGAAATTGATTGATTTCCTAGCTGTTGGGTTCTTGTTTCTATGACTGCTCGAGGTTCCAATATGATTTTTCCTTCCTCTTCAAGTTATAGCAATATTGTTTTAATTGGGATATTTTGCAACTAACGAATGAGTGGCCACACTTCTTTTTCCTTCTTCCATTCATCCCTTGCTTCGTTTATCCAATTTGGTTGGATAATAGAAATAGCACAAAACAATGCTTCCACATCCTCATCCTTTCTTGAGAGTGCATCTGCAACAAAAAATTTCTTCCCTTTTCTGTAGATGATGTCAAAGTCATAACCCAACATATTTGTGACCCATTTTTTATGTTCTTCTAATGATAATATTTGTTCTAAAATGTATTTAAGACTATCATGATCCATTTTTACCTTGAAGTGTCTTCCCATTGGGTAAGGTCACCATTTCTTAAGTGCATGTAGTATTGCCAACATTTCCTTCTCATAAATAGCTTGCTTGAGATGTAACCGTAAAAATACCCAATCACCTACATCAAAACATTTTTCACTGCGATGTTGATCTACCTGTTTTTTCATTCGATTCTGCACCAAAGTGGCATTATCCTTTAAAAGTTGGAGAACTTGTTGTTGATGCTCGATGTGATATTTCACTGCTTGAACCTTTTTCTTCTTGATATTGCCTTCTATATTGAGAGTTTGAGGAGTGGTAACTTCTTCCAATTCTTTACAGGATATGGTCGGATTCATTTCTTGATGCTCGATGTGATATTTCACTTCTTGAACATTTTTCTTCTTGATATGTCCTTCTACCTTAATAGTTGAGGAGTAGTAATTCCAGCCAATGCATTACAAGATATGGTTGGATTCATTTTTTCTTTCTCGATGTGATATTTCACTTATTGAACCTTTTTCTTCTTCATATGTCCTTCTATCATGAGAGTTTGAGTGGTAATTCTTGCCAATGCTTTACAAGATATGGTCAGATTCACTTCTTCTTTCTCTAGGTTTGGGTCCTAGAGTATATCCTCTTATTTTGATATTTCTTTATCCTTTTCTTCCTCCTCTTCATACTCTATGTAAAATAATCTCTTCTCAGCACACTTATGAACTTTAGTTCATTTTCTATCACAATTGTAACAAAGCCCTTTTTCTCTTTTTTCTTCCAATTGTTGTGGTGTAAGCCTTGTAGGTTGTGGAAGGCTAGGAGAAGAAACACTTCCATAATTATAGTCATGAGTGGTGGGATTCCTTGTTTTCATAATTTTGCTTTCAATTTTTCTTGCCAACTTGAATGCCTCCTCCAATCAATCAGGTTCCTAAAACCGAACCTCATGTTGAACGTTATCCTTTAAAGTCCCTATGAAGACATCAATCCTTCACTTCTCTGGAATATAATTTACCCTTCTATTCAATTTTTGAAAGTATTCAATGTGCTCTTCCATTGAACACTTTTGTTTGAGATTTATCAATTGGCTGAAGAAGGAGTTTCGCTTTGTATCCTCATAATGTTCTATCATTTCCTCCATGAAAATTGACCATGTGACAAGTGGTTTACGAGAACAAAGCCCTTTATACCATAAAAATTGGTTAGGTTCTAAATAATTAGATGCAATACATACCTTTTGTAATAGTGGTACACCATGTAGATCAAAATATTTCTCCATCTGTAGTATCCAATTTACCGTATCGTTGCCATCAAACTTCCTCATCTAGCTTTTTCCTGATTTTAGGAGCTCGATCTTGAAACGACTGTAACTTTGTAATCTTAGATCTTCTAGTTCTGAAATCGCAACCTATAGTAGCCCTTTGCATCGTCTTTCCAATGCCACTAGTCTGATCCAAATTGGATTCTCCAAGGAAGAGTTATGCCAAATCTGCCACTGTGACGTAATTATAGACTAGTTCAGTAGAGCGAACTTGTACGATGTGACACGTGTCACTGTTTTGACCTTTGGATATAAAAAAATGTACACAACAAACTACATTGCATATTATTTCTATAAATTCTTACGAAATTTCAATCTGATGCCCAGAGAGAAAGTTATGACGATTTTCCCCAGGTCACCTGTTTGGAATGTAATTTGGGAGTCCGCAAAAACCCTAACTTCCTCAAACTATATCTCTAAAAAGCTAGCAAGACAGGATCTGAAATTCAAAGCCAAGGTTCAGACTGATTTTTTCTCAAATGATTTTTTTTCTTAAATTCTGAAAGTTCATAGCAAAATAGTTATAGCGAAAATTCCACGATGACCTATTTGGATTAGAAAAACCCTAGAATCCAAAGCTCTGATACCAAATGTTATGAAACCAACTCACAAAAACATAGAAAAGATAGATCAACGCCTTATAATTCAGCCTCTTGAAAGGGGGAACCTCCTTTACATTACACAAATGAACAATTCTTGGATGATACAAATGAAAATACCTCCTTTCTATATAAAGGAGTCTAAGGGGTCATAATATAATCAGAGCCGACATAACAATAATAATGTAAGGGCATAGTAATAACAATAGTGGGCTTCTATGGGGCACAATAGTAACAATATGGGGACTACATGGGTACAAAAATATAATAAGGGGGTTGTACTAATAACAATAATGGGTTACACTGGTAGTATAGGGGCCTAACAAGCAACCAGAAGAAGACTCAGCAACCGAAGAAGAAACAAAAACTGAAGAGGAAGTTGAGTTAAATGGAATGTGGGATTTTATTATGCCAACTAAATAGGAAGCATAAGCTATGCCAGTAACTACAAGAAGTAAAAGCTCTATTGATACATCAAAAATAAATCAAAAATAGAAATTTGCTACTCCTGTAAAGGAGAAAATAGTAAGTAAGAAATCTAAGACTAATCAAATTGATTCTATTCCTTTTCAAATCATTGACCGGAGAATCCATAGTATGAGTATTTTTGTACCAACGTTTCAAATCCCAAACGGGATCCATCATCAGGGTTTGAGAATGATGATAAAAGAAGAGCAGAATGGATAGAATAAATACTTAAGAGGACAAAATTTTTAAGGAACAGCACATGGTCGGCTTGAATCTGAAATTAATTTAGTTTTATTCTTATTTTTAATTTATTTTTATTTTTAATAAATTACCTTTATTTTATTGAAATTTTTATAAAAAATTTTAATTTTAATAATTAGGTTTATAACCTATAGATTAAAAAGGAAAAAGAACTGATACTAAAATTTTTCGATAATAGATTGAACTAAAATATATTAATTTCTATATAAATTAATTTAATGTATTAAATTAATTCATATTAATAATTATAAATAATAAATATTTATAATTTATAAATATAATAATTAATATATTAATTAATAGTTATATAGAAATTATTATATTAAAGAATTAAAAAAGTTAATTATCAGGTTAAAGGAGCTAAAAATGAAGGGATAATAAATTAATTATTATAGAAAAACTAGGGAATATATCAATTTCTACTAGGGAATATATCCGGTCATTGATTCTATTCCATTAGATCCTCTAACTGCTTCTAAAACTTTAGTAATCTTGGATACAGTGGAATACAATATATTCGAAGATATGAAAAAGATGAGAGAAAATATTTCATTACATGAATTGACTAAACTCAAACAACAACATAAAATATGACTTAGAGAGTTAAAAGCAGTTCCTGTAGCTCCTTTACCAGCCACTATAGTTACTCAATCTCCTAAAGATATAGGAAAGCCTCCTTCATATTCAAATAAAGTCAATCCCATAGACCTAGTTCTAATAGGTGATAGATATATCTCTCATACTCCTCCATTTCTTCTTACTTATGATATTTTTAACGAAAACGTCCATACTTGCCTTATTGATTCAAGAGCCTCTTCAAACATCATGCCAAGAAATCTGTGCACTAAATTAAATATCACACCTCAAAAATATACTATACACATAGTTCAACTGGACAGGACAAAAGTAGAAGTACTCGGAGAAATGATATCAGTTTCAATTAGGCTTTCCTCCAACCCAAAATTTTCATAGGTAATCGATACTCTAGTGGTAGATATCCCTGAATTCTATGGTTTAATTTTTTTGTATGGATTGGTCTAAAGAGTTACACAGATACTTTACAACTAACTGGTCTCATATGTGGCTTCCATACAATGGTAAACCTAACCAAATTAGAGTAGACTGTGAGAAATTCATGTAGTACATAACCACTGATCTCGAGGGGAGTAATGAACCAATAGCTTTCACCAATAATATTATTAGAAACTATGCAGCTGAGTCATTCTTGGGATCCTTTAATGCACAAATATCTCCCTTTCGAATAACGCTATAGTATCTCAGATAGAAATTTTTTTGCAAACAGATGCTTCAAAATGTATAGATGTAGTCGATAAACTTGTAGATAATTCATTATTTTGGACTCTTTATTTTTATGGCTCTAAGTCTGAAGATGGTGCAGGTTTTAGATGTATCTTAATCGGCCCGTCAGGATAGAAAACCATGTTAGCCTGTAGGCTTGAATTTCAATGCATAACAATACCTCGGAATATGAAGCATTAATTTAAGGGTTATACAAAGCCATTGGACTTGATGTCAAGTATTCGTAAGTATATGGAGACTCTGAGAGAGTTATTAAATAGGTAAGAAACACAATCCATTGTGTGTCTAGGCATCTCAAACATTATCAATCCCTAGCCCACAATCTTACTTCTTACTTCACTGCTTTTAACATTTCTTCAGTCCCCATATTACAAAATGCCAGTGGTGATTTACTTGCCAATGTAGCATCGAAGCTTATACCTTCATAGGAATTTCGTCCAGATAGATTTTCTATAAAGTGAATTTTTAGATCATCCATTTCAGATAATGTAACAAATTGGAGAGTTTTTAGTAATGATGCTGATATAATTGATTTCCTTACACCAGAAGGATGCTATGAGGAACAAATCATCGATGAACATGAACATGACTTTCAAATCAACCGTAAGCAAGATCAAAATACGATTCCAAAATCTATAGTCAAAATGGAAGATCTCTATGATTTGAAAGATAGATTTAAAAATATTACCAACTCCAAAACTCAGAGTTCTACTTTGAGATTTGAAGTGGTAAACCTAGGAACATCTGAAAAGCCTCAAAACATCAACCTAGGTCTTGTTTTATCATCCAAGGAAAGGATATCATTCATCAAATTGTTGAAAACATATAAAGGTGTCTCTTCTTAGGATTATTCAGATATCAAGACCTATGATACATCTGTAATTCAACACACTATATCGATGACCTCTGATGAGAGACCAGTTCAACAATAGCTTAGAAAGATTCATCCAAACCTTGAAAGCCAAATCAAATCTAAATTAAAAAATACTTCTGATTAGCAAAGATAATCATTCTCATTAGACACTCAAAACGGGTATGAAATATGGTTCCTGTCAGGAAAAGGAATGGAGATATTAGGATTTTTATTAACTTTAGGAACTTAAATAAAGCTTGTGAAAAGGATAACTTTCCTTTGCCTACCATGGAGAAAATATTGCAATCAGTTGCAGGCTCTGAGTTAATGTTTTTTCTAGATGGGTTTTCAAGAGATAATCAGATTCTTGTACATCCAGATGACAGAGTAAAGACAACATTCAGGACCAAGTGGGGGACATATGCTTATTAGAAGATTCCTTTTGGACTTATCAATGCAGATGCTACATTTCAACGCGTCATGGATATGGTTTTTAAAGGTATGATTAATACATTAGTTGTGGTTTACCTAGATGACATTACAGTCTACTCTAGGATCATAAAAACTCATTTGAATGACCTAAAGAATATTTTTGAAAGATGCAAGAAATATGGCATTTCTCTAAATCCCAAAAAGTCATACTTTGTGTTAGCAGAAAGAAAACTTCTTGGATTCATAGTGTCCAAGAAAGGAATTTATTTTTATCCTGATAGAATCCAAGAAATTAAAACGGTTCCTCTCCCACATAACAAAAATACCATGAAGTCATTCCTAGGCCAGATTAATTTTGTAAAAAGATTTGTTCCCGATTTTTCATAGATTGTTTTACCCCTTCAATCAATGATAAGAAAGAATGCAGTCTTCAAATGGGATAAAAATGAAAGAGAGTCATTTGAGTTAATCAAAAAAGCCATTATCAATTCTCCTTCTTTAACAACTCCAAACTTTCTTAAACCTTTTGTATTATACACATTTTCATCTAATACATCATATGTAGCAGTTTTAACAAAACTTAATGATCAAAACATCGAGCCACCTATATTTTTTTCAGTTCCAATTTACGGGTGCCAAGCTAAACTACTCAGTTGTTGAGAAACAAGCTTTTGCTATCTTTAACACCTTAAAACATTTCAGACCTATTCTCCTCAAAAGTCATACAAAAATAGTAGTACCTTACCCTGTAGTAAGGAAAATATTGATTCAAAGAGAAGTGGGGAAGAAAATAACAAATTGGGTCATTGCACTTCAAGAGTACGATGTAAAAATCTGACCAGCTAAAATTGTTAGTGGCCAAGGTTTTTGCAGAATGCTAACTGGAGCTTCCCATTTATCAACAAAAGAATACCAAGGTAATGAAGTGAAAATATCAGAGGTAAGCCTCAACGATGCACAATCATAGTATGTTGATTTGAAGTTTTATTTAAAGAATGGATACATTCCTATGCATCTCAACTAAAAAAAAAGCGTGCTTTAAGGTTGAAATCAAATCAGTATGGATTAATTGACGATGTATTATTTAGAAAAAATTATGATTTAGTATTATTAAGATGCCTAGAAAAAACTAAAGCCGAAAAGGTTATGCAAGAGTTACATGATGGACCAGTTGGAGGTCATTTCGAAGGAAATACCATAGCTCACAAAATCCTGCATGCAAGTTATTATTGGCCAACACTATTCAGCGATGCACATGACTATGCAAGAAAATGAAAAAATTCTCAAACTATAGCTGGAAGAGAAAAGAAACTAGCATTTCCATTACATCCAGTGAATATCCAACAACCATTTGAACAATGGGAATTAGATATAATTGGTGATGTTGTTCCTAACTCTTCCAAGTAGCATAAGTACATCCTTACAACTACTGATTATTTCAAGAAATGGGCAGAAGCTATCCCACTAAAGGTAGATAACACAGAATGTATTATAGACTTGATTGATTAGTACATAATCACCAGTTTTGGCTTACCTACAACTTTCATGTTTGAGAATGCATCTTATTTTTTTGGAAATACTATGGTAGAATTTTCCTTAAAAAGAGGTTTGAAATTGAGGTATCTAGCCAACTATTATCCACAAGGTAATGGATTAGCCAAATCAACAAACAAAAACCTTATCAGAATCATCAAGCGGACTATAGACCAAAATCATAGGAATTGGCACAAGGCAGTGACATTTTCTCTTTGGGCAGATAGAATAATGCAGAGGGCCCCTATCAGTACTTCTCATTTTTCTTTAGTTTGTGGAAAAGAAGTAGTTCTCCCCACAAACATAACAATCCCATCTCTCGCCCTAATGCAATTTATTAATGAAAATCCTTCCTTTTCTCTTCAAGCAAGACAATTTCATATCCTTATGCTTGAAGAAGAAAGAGAAAAAGCTAAATCCACCCATTCCCATCATCAACAGTTAGTCAAAGCCTATTTTGATACAACCTCTGCCAGTCATAAAACCTTTGAAGTAGGTGATCTGGTTTTGAACTGGGACAAAGCACATGAGAAAAAGGGAAAACACACCAAATTCCAAAGACTGTGGCTTGGACCATTCCAAATCATTGAGAAAATTGGTCCTTTAACATTTCTTTTACAAGACTTGTCAGGTAGAATAGATTCTTTGCCTGTTAATGCACAAATTTTGAAAAAATACTTTACCTAGAAAATAACATCTTCTAATCTTGTATCATATTGTCTTTAAGGTTCTTAGGAAAATACAAGTTAAATAGTATTTACTTTTGGCTTCTCAAAATAAAGTCTCTAAGAATACTTCGATCTTTCGCTTCTATAAATAGGAAAAGTTAAAGAAATAATTAGAGCATTTGAGTATCAAAATGAACCCTATTTTTTTGGAGAAACTTGACCTTACTAAAAACACTTATTCTATGAACAAGCTCTTATCTTTATAAAGTAAAGATGTTTTGTTATCAGTCAAGAACATAATCTTAACCTAGTAAGGACTCCCTACAGATGAGTATCTCAAAACTCTATTATTATCATTCAAAAACTCTTACAACGAGCCAATGATTCACCCCATCTGATAAAATTTTCTTTTTTTAGAGTGCAATTCGAAAATGTGCAAAACTTAAAAGATAATAAGTCTCATTACAAGCTTGTTTACCATGATCATAGGGGAATAATTGAACCGATATTACCAATACTACATATCAAAATAGGGTAATAGCCAATGATATAATCAATCAAAGGACAAGAGGTCTCATCAACAGCTAGCTTGTTCAGTTTAACTACAACCAGTGAATGGCATTGTCATTATTGGGTTACGAAGCCTAGACAATGTCTTTGAAGAAACTTAAAAATAAATATTACATAATAGGAAAATCCTATTATATCACTTATTCAAAGACACTACTTGCTCTTTTCTTCATAGAATAGGAGCGAGAGCCAAGATACTACCATAAATGGATATGGTTAGATGGGTAGTGGAGAATGTCAATATTGAAGATAGGCAATTCAAGAATTCAAAGATGGATATTATGAGATCATTTAAAGCCAAAGATTTCAAACAAATGTATCATCTTCCCGACCCTTAGGATATATATGATAGATCATTCTTGGCCAAGTTCGCGAAGCAGAATGAAGAACCCTTCAAGATGATTTAGGGGTCGAGAGTCCTAGAAAATAAATTCCAATATGATAAGATAGGTATGTACCCCATAGCTTCTTTAGCAAAACCCCATAAATATGCGGCCTCTATTTTATGTAGATTGTATGGAATGCCTAATAATACCAACTTCTCTATAGAATGGGTCCCTTTAATCAATGCATGTATCAATTCTGATATAATGAATTGGGCTACTATCATATTCGACAACCTAGCTACGTCTATTTCTGAATATCATCAAAAGAGATACACCTCCACATAAATATTTCCTCCATTTTATATGAGTTCCTATATCATGGACTCTATTTGCTTTTGTACTAAGTTTCCAATTATGGGTTGGTAATGGACCTTGCAAGACCTATACCCCATCCATCTCAGTCACAAACAATTAGGGAATCCCATTTTATACCCCATTTTTATTAGAGCTGAAATGGTGTTATGCTACCATTACATCAAATTGTTTTTGATGAAAGGGCCCCAAGATTTCCTAAGAAAGCCGATATAGACCTTCTTGTAGTAGGCAAGCACTTTGTTGAGAAATGGTTCACATATATTAGAGTTAATGGCATTACAGTAGAACCACATGTACCTCCATTGTATGTCCCCAACAAGCTATTAGCCAGAGAAATAGCTCACCAAACTATTGGAAAAGACTTAAGCAAGACTTTGAAAGATAGCAAAAAGTCACTATGGCTACCCTTTCCCATCTGGTATGGTACTTTTTCATTGGCAAGATTAAACCATGCAAACAAATAATTACAGATCTTAGAGAAGCTCAGGCTAGATACTCTACGAAAGAGGCAATTTGACCCAGAGAAGGTAGCACAAAATTTTACTACGTCAGTAAATGTCAAACCCTTTATCCATGAAGATCATGAATTTGAAGATTTATTATAATTAGCTAAGTCATTTCAACATGCATTCAACTGGTCAAAGGTGAATTTGAATCCTGACGGCTTCAAAAGGTTTCAAGAATTTAGAAATTAACATCTTGAAACAATCCCTTTGGATTTCTTAAGAGCTGATACCAAAACTACACTCAGTGTGAAAATTAACAGCGAGGAACCAAATTCTTGAACAAAATCTCAAAAGAATGCAGCCCGGAACATAGGGAAGACACGGGAAACAGAGGCTGTAGAAGAATATAGCAAAAGGACAGTTGAGAAATAGGTCAAAACTGACCTAACTCAAGATACCGGTCCCAAAGGCAAAAGCAGCGATATGGAGCAGGAATGGGACCAATTTAGTAAAAAACTCCAAGATACTACCGAAGCAACAGATTTACATCAAACTACAAGATATCATACTCCATAGAAAACTCATAAAGTTTCAGAGTTTGAGCTAATGAACAAGTAAGGGACAAATTCACAGAATGCAGAGATCATACCTACATTCCAACATCTGAGATTATCCTAAAGCTTACTCCTCCTCTAGATTTATTCTACAGGCCATTGCATAAGGTGGTAGTAAGAAGATAGACGAAGAGGAGAGTGGAAACATCTGAAATTCCACTAGGGAATGAACCAATGGATATAATCTGGAAGGTTATTCATCCAATTGAAAATTTAACCAGGATGTCACAAATTGCAAGGTCATATGCTACTTTCACCATTGATAAGGCCATTGAAGTATCTATTTTGTTAAGAGAAAAATAAGAAAGGATAGCACAGCTTGAACAACAGCTGGAAATCAAGAAAACATGTGTGAACAAGAAAACCACAGAACAAATAATCGAATTCCAGAAAAGTATCGGAGTACTTAGGATAAGCCATGAAGAAGATATCTCAGCAATGAATATGCAAATCCAAGAGTTGCAAGAGACAATGGAAAAATATAAATAGACCCCACTATTGATGAGTTCATCAAATAGGCATTGGAGCTAAACTCCATTATGTCAAAACAGCATGAACTATTCTGCCAGAAAATGTCCCATATCATCACCCCTTATTCGAATACCAGTGATCAATTAACAGATAAGGAAATTGATGAGAGAAAAAAGTTTAATGACTTAAATACTAAGATCTCTGACTATATTGAATGGCAAGAATCTGAAGAAGGAAAAAGTGCTAATATGCCAGAGATTGAAGAAACACACAAAGACATATTATTCACAGATTGGGATGCACGAATTAAGTAGGTAGAATTGGTAGTAGCAAGAGCAATAGGAGTGGCGAAGAATATAATAAAGGCAGTCAATCATACTTTGCACACCACCAACTTGATAAAAGAAGGTGATCCAAAGTCACTACCAGATATGAAAGACTTGGATAAAAACTGGAAAGCAAAGATGAAAATCCAAAGAGAGGCAATCATGAAATTATCAAAGACCGATTGGGAGGCATGTTGACAATTTATTGTCAAACCCCACAGCCAGATTATGACACTGAATTGTTCACTCAATTCAATGCAAATAACGTTTCTACCTCTTACAGATGTCATCTTTGTAGGACAAGTGAGGACACAATCTGGAGCACCTCCTCAAATAAACCAATGTCTGACATATGTGACCGCAAGGAAAAGCTGGCAGACAGCAAGACATTTTCATAATCTCAACTCATCAAATCAATTTTATTTTTTATAGTTAGTTACTAGTTAAGAGGAAGGTTGTTTGAAACCTCCTCAAATATTTTGTATAATTTATTTTTAAACTTTAGTTAGATAGTATTTATAGCCTTCTCATTCATTTAGAGAAGGGTCCATGATTTTATCAAAAAACATTTGTAAGGAATGCACTTTTGTATGTTTACAGATGCCTTGATGAAAATATGGAACATGGTCATTAATTTTGAATATCAAACTACTGTCTATTGTTGATGCACTACTGTATGCTTGGAGAATAATTTGATTGAAGAAAGGAGTTGATCTATGTCACTAGTCAAATGATACGAACCTCACACACATGGTACTTTTATCTTGTATGATTAGTTCTATTTTACTAAATTAGTGATAAAATTTTGTTTCGTGAATTATATATGGAGTATGTTCTTTCTGTTATGTGTTAATTGCACTATTGTATAATACTTAACTCAAATAATATATTTTCATATATGATCTTTAAATATATGCGATTTAATTTCCACATTTCTTTGACTAACTATTTATTCAAATAAATTATCTTTACATGCTATCATCTATGTTTAACACATGAATGATATTTATTACCACATACCAAACAAATATCTTTTTCAGATCGCATATCACATAGAATACCTCGGGTTTATATTAGATTAAGTTAATTATAGATTTGCATGTCAGAATAGGTCATTTAGTTATTATTATTCTTATTGCAATCACTTGAAAACCACCCATCATCATTTTCAAACTGACATTGTGAAACTAGTCCCATCATCCCCAGTCGAAGCCACCATATGAAATGAAAAAGGAGCTGCTTTATAAGGTCTGGAGTGGGTGGTTATCCCCATGTTGGAGCAACAAAATTCTAAGGCTTCAACGCAATCCTATAGCAACTTGAAACATTCCTTTAGCACTCCAGGAAAATGAGGAAAATGAATGTGAAAATCTTGGGAACGACGATAAATTACATGTGGATGAATTGTGAGGATGACAAGAGATGTATGTACTTTTTTTAGCCATGTTGAAGCACCTTGGTGCAAAAGTTGGAAAACTCAATGTTGGCTACCCTTCACTAGATGCTTTCTTCCCTAATAAACTTTTTGTTCTTTATGCAAGTTGGAAAGACCCTCCGTATAACATAGAGAGATACCTAAGGAAAAGAATATTTTCTTCTTTTCATTTTTCATTTTTTCGCTTTTCTCTAGGCCTATTAGTTGCCTCAATGAGGTTTTCAACCATCAGGTCTGCCTAGGCACCTCAAAAGGGGTTTTCACCTAGGATTTTTTTCCTTTTTTCTATTTTTTCTTTCCAACCCACTGAATGATTCATGGAGGTTTTCAATCAGTGAGCCAATATCAAGTCCCTCAAAGGAGTTTTTCACCTAACATTTTATTTTTTCCCTCTTAGTTTCTCTTCCTATTTTTCCTCTTTTTTCTTTCTCCTTTATTCCTCTATCCTACTCTTCTTGAAAAGAAAATGTATCTTTTAAGTATAGGAATACTTCTAATGGAGCCCTGTGCATAACAAGATGACAGATAAAACCTTGTGCAGACTCAAAACATATCCTTTGAGATGTACTTGAATATGAGAGACCAACTTCTTTGATTATGTGAGGAATTCTTGAAGAAGAGACTGGTGCTCCAACTTAAAGATTTCCTAGAACCAAATTCCAATATAGATTTGATGCACTTGGTTCTCTTACTCATATTGAAAATTATCTATGTCTTCTTCATCTATTCCATTCAAATATTCTTCTATTCTCCCATTAGCCCCTTGAACACATAAAGGATATGATGGTAAGTATTGAAGAAATTATTCAATCTCAAGCTCCAATGACTTCTCTCCATCAAATGTGGTCCATGATTCTTTAGTCTCCTCTATATATTCTTCTTTTGAATGTTGTTTTTTAATAGGAGCAAGAGAATATTTTCTTTCCAATACTCTTCCTAGTCCAAGATGAATATCATTTGGATCGAGAGGATTTCTTTGGATATTTTGTATCTCAACACTGTAAGTGGGCTAATTTAAATTATTGATTGGGTTTTGAAATGGTTATGTAGGTATTTGAGTGGCAGTGGGTCTTCGATATGGTCATGGTTTAGGATGTGGTTATGGTGGAGGTGGATGGGATGGATAACATTGAGTTTGGTATGGAGGATATTGAGGGTAATATGGATCACCCCACTAATGAGGTTGTTGTTAATATGGATGTAAATGAGGAATGATACATTGGGGAGGATAATACCATGAATATTGAGGAAAATATGGATGTCCCCATTAGGGAGGTCGGTGTTGATATGGATGAAAAGAATGAATGGCATAATACCCTAGATATGGTTGAAAAGGTTGGGGAGGATAAGACCCTTATTCATATGGGTTGACAGAGTAGAGTTGATCCATGCCTCCTTCTAACTTCTATGCCACATCTTATTCTTCTACCTACACATAATCAAGTGGGGTGGTCTGTGGTGTTGAATTTTTTTATTTTTTTTTAATAATTTTTTTTGAATGAGAAGTATAACGCAACGCAGTGAAAGATGAATAATGATTTTTTTTTATCTTTTCATAGAACAAAGAGGGAATCATTCCAAGAACAATAGAGTTCCATCTTTGACACCTTCCTAAGAAACAGTGCTGAAAAGTGATGAGCTGCATAACTTCATCAAGAATGTAGCAACTCGCAAGGCTATCAAATTAAATTATCAGCCTAGGGTTCGTACAAAATTAAAAGGGGGCGGTGTTGTACGTGTAGCAAACACCTTCCTCTTCCTAGTCTGAATCCCTTTGATGCAAGTGCAAGAAGGTAATGAAATAAATTCAAATAAGAAAATATCTAGGTACGTTGTCAATCCTATGTTGCAAAAGGTAAATAACCATAAGCAAACCTATCCTACTTTTGTTGCAAAGTAAATTACAACATGGAAATCTATTCTATTTGCAAAAAATTGAAGAATAACGAAAAATAAGAAAAAACAATCTATATTTCTTGAAAGGAAATGAAATGAAGGGGAATATAGTCTATTTTGCAGGAAAGAAAAGTCCTAGATTACTCGTGCAAGAAGGAAATCACACCTTTCATAAAGTAATTTGTGGAAAGGAAATATAGACTAATTGCATAAATCAACCTTGAAGAAGAAATCAATGTAAGAGCTAAATGGTGACCTAACCAAGCCTCAGATCAACCAAAGTGGTCCCATAGCATTCATAGGCTATAAATATACTTCTACCATGAATTTGGAGTGAATCTAGGCAAGGAAGATCTTGAAGACAACCTGCTACAAGGTTGTTGTTTCTCGAGTTAACTTACCAAATTTGAAAAAAATAAAACTAAAACAAGATGGGGTAAATTTTTTTATTGGCTAGGATGTATTAAGACTCTAATCCAAATGGAATCACTCAAAAATACTATTGTTAACATGTGCCAAAAATTAACCGAAAATTGCTACTGTATAAAGCAGAAATTCTAGAACTAGTGAGCTAGTTAACCTAACAAACGTCTAACCTAATCAAGTGAAATTACTATGGGGTGAATTTTTTTATTAACTATAATGTATTTAGGACTAAATAAAATTGGAATAAAATCAAAAGAGCCTCATTAACATTAGCTAAAATATAGCAGAAAATTACTATTGTTTTGTTACAAGATTGCTATGAAGGACTGTCTATATACTTTATTAGCCAAAGCAAAGTTTCTAATAGGTATTAGAATCAATTTTATTTATATTTATGGTATTATGATAATTATGGAGTTCCAATGGGTGTTCATGAGTGTTGTAGGGAAAATTGGAATGCATTTGGAGGCTTTTTCCATAGTGCTATAGGATCAAGACAAAGTGTTAAAAGATAGCCCCGTTTTGCTAGAAGATTGAATCAGTGAGCATTCTGGGGGTGGAAACGGTGATATGAAGGTGGGAAAATGTAGTGGAGGGTAAATTAAGGTTTTATTAGAACTTATCCAAGCCTATTACTCTTCAAGGGCCAATATTGCACAAAAACCAATGCACGTGATAGCCTTCAATAATCTAGAAATGTGCTCTTGGTGAATAACTTTTTGAGGGAGTTGTTGAGGTTCAAAAAATGAATATAGTGGTGGGATGAGGAGTGTGAATGAGAATGAAAACCCCATAAATAAACATTAGTATCTACACACCACAACAAGTTACTCTACTTCTCCAAACAACTAAAGCATGTTAACAATGTAAATTGCAAAAAATTAAAATGACAAAGAAATGATGGGTTAAATTTGATTAGGAATCTAACTATTTCATTGAAGGACAAGATATATGGAAATTTTCATAGGGCCTACATCCACTGCAGGTTATACTTTAGGTGCTCAAATAAAATTACTAAACCAACCACTAGTTTCGAGAAAACATAGATGCAAGAGAAATGACTAATATGAGGTCTAATTACTACGAAGGAAATTGACTATATATTTTTATCTTGAAAAAACAACATATCCAACCACACTTGCCACAAGGGATGTGATTCACAAACCAACATAAGAAATTTTCTCATAAAGAAGTTCTAAAAAATTACAAACACTCCTAGGAAAGGAAATGCATGAGTGAAATACACAAAAAGGAGAGACTAGAGTCTCTAGGTTGGGCCCTAATCTAAGAGGAATCAACCCTCTAAATACATATCAAACTGAAAATAAGATAACTTTCATTCATTGTCAAAATAGTTCATAAATAAAAAAATACTAGGCAAAGAATCCTGCTACTCCTTAATGTTTATTCTCCACCTCCTTAAAGAGAGGGACTTCTTCCCTCATAAACCCTTATAAAAGTGGATCTAGTCCCCAGCAGGAGGAATATTTAATAAATATTGAAATATGACTTCTCCTGTACTAGGGAACACATCACTAGATTTTCTCAATCACTGGAGCTCTATAATCTGTCAATGATTTTATGATATTTAAATAACTTATTGGTCCATCATATGGCATCCCATGGAAGGGATTGGTGAGCCCTTGTATTGGACCAATGATGTTGCAACTTAAAAGGGCTCCTCAACTCAAATTATGAACCTGGGGTTCATACAAACTTAGAGGTGACAGTGCTATATACACAAAGATTGGATTTCACTTAGGCCACTCTCAATGCTGACATTAGATCAAAGTGTTCAAAGGCCATTCCTCCTAGTGAACCAAAATTAAAGCATGCTAATGAAACTTAAACTGAAAACTAATTCTATCCATGAAAGTGGAAATACCATTTACTCAACTTGTATATGCCAATTAATCAGTTCAAGGAAGGATAAGGGATAATCTACTTGCAGAAATAAAGCTATTTTATCTTGCAAAATCCACCAAACTACCAAATATAATTCAATAAATGAAGTTATTTTATCTTTCATAATTCATCAAAATACCAACCATAATTGGATTTATCATCTACCTAGTTCACACTTGCTTGAAAATCAATAGCCTACTTGCATCATACTTGTGATAAAAAAACTAATTCTAGTTCATTTTGTAGTGAAGAAAAGGAATGGATGGAGTGGCCTAGGAGCTTCACCTGATCATCAAATCATAACTGGGGGTCATTATTCATATTAATAAAGATAAATTTGAAGTGGGGATAAAAATTGGTGAAGGAAGGTGGTGTTATAGGCTTTACACAAGTGGCTACTACAGGAGGCGATGTATTTCTACAGGAGGGCCTGTAATTGTATAGGAGGGGTTTCAAGTGGATTTTGAGGGTGAAAATGATGTCTTGAGGGTATGGAGAGGTGGATAGAGGTTGAAGAAAATTAAGGTAGGTTGGGTTGAGTTCCGTAGATAAGCTCAGGACCTCGTATAGGTATGTCTTGCACTATGATGAATGCTCACGGTGTCCTAAGTTCACTAGGAAGAATGACTTATGTAAATAACATTTCGGGACATAATTGAAGGTGGAAAGAGAGGATCAAGGAGACTAACATGAAAGTGGTAAAGGTGCCATTCCGTGCAAATCAACACAACCTTACAATCAGGCACATGCATAAATCCATTGATCATTAATAAAATGAGATGACTTGTGATGGAAAAGATGATTTGAATTTAAATAACTTATATTTTATGCCATAACACCAATATAATCACTAAACTCACTTCTAAGCTACCAAGAGAAAATCTAAAGTAGAACAAGCAACATTTATATATTTCCAAGAAATAATAATCACAATATTTTTGGATTGAGGTCGTGAATCATTCCACTCATTCTCCCACAAGGGAGGTGATGTAGAGGCTTGCAACCACATGTTTTTATAGCTTAATATCTACTAAAATGAAAGGAACTATGAACTACCTGGAATCAAGAAGAAACAAAAGTACAAAACAAGGGACAGACACCTTTGGGTTGGGCCCAAACCCAAGGGTCTCAACCCTCTAAAACTAATTCAGACGGAACGTAAAATCCATCTTCTTATTATAAAAACTAAAGGTCTCATACATCACATAAAAGTTCAAAGTGAAAATGTCAAGCTTCAATCTTTATAACTACACCTTATTGAACAAAAAATTGAAATCATAATCAGATTTTCTTCTTTTTTATTTATAGAAAAGGGAGGCTGATAGTAGCTCCCTTGAGATTAGGAGTAATTCCCAATTTGATCTTAGAAATGGTAGATATTATCCCTCTTGAGCATCACTTGGACTAGGAGTCACTCAATTGTCAATGAATTCAAATGAGTGAGAGACGATGTTCTCATCCCAAGCCGAATTAGGGAGTTAAGGAGGTGAAGGCACCTCCTAGATTCTTTCCTGGTTGTCTCCATCAAGCCCCTGCATAGTAATTACCTGAAAAATGCTTTTTTTTCCTCCAATTAAACAACATTATGCCACATAATTTAAAACAAACTTTTACTCCTATTACTAAGAATAATATAAAAAAAAATGTGAATTAATGTGAGAGAAGGATAGGTTTAAGTTTGTAGGATGGCATGTTGATCTTAAAAATATACCTATTGATATCATCATCATCGCCCTGCTGAAGTTGTTTCTCATTCTTTTAACAACTTAGTCATCCATGTGAAGCTCTTTCATGGCCCTGGTGGCCTCACTGACATCCCAAGGCTCTTCAGATGGCGTGACCTCTGGTGGGTAGAAACTTGCATTCCTTTCTATCTATGTCCACTCCCTATGCTCTTATGCTTGATATCTTCCTTCTTGTAAGACTGGTAGCAAGGGTGGTCAAATTTTGAGTCATATCCACCTGCTTTTCATCCTCTGTTTGATTCTCTTGTACAATGGTGTTCTATCCAAGGCATTCCTTAGCTTTCAAGAGAGTGCTAGTCTTTGATTTGTAGATTGTGGGGTAAGGAATTCCATCTTCTCTGACAAGCTTGCAAAATTTCTATTCTTAACATTTTAAATGTGTCTTCAAAGTGTAGAATTGCTTGCTCTGGGGTAGCAATTTATTTGGTGCTAAGGAAACATCTTTGGAGATAAGGCTATGATTGTTGATGACAGCCTTAGTGCTCAGTAGCTCGGCTCTCATATACAAGGGTTCCTTATCCTCTTTTTCCATTACCTTTTTCACCTCCTCAATGCTTGTCTACTCATGAATCAACCAAGATGCTAAATCCATTAGTTGAATGTCTAAAAATATTGAATTGGGATCCCAAAAAATCATATTTTTCAAAGAAAGATTATGCATATACAATTCATCTAATTTTTCCCTATCTTCCATATTAGTTTGGTTTGTAAACTCAATAAACTTCTTGTAGTTCTGAAAGGGCAAAGATCCATATTGTGCTAGAGTTTTTATTTGGAAATGCAACCACTCTTATTTGAGGAAGAGAGAATAACACTTTGATGTATGCATGCATTGCAGGGCTTCCATAGAGAGACATTCCATGGTGGAAAGTTGTGTTTCTTTCTCCTCCAACTTCTCTCTCAACATTGTGTTTTTTTCCTGTAGCTTCTGCTTCATAATAGACTCCCTCCATCTCAAATCAATAACATCCTTACCCATTTCAATTAATTTCTCCTCCATGAGTCCCACATCTTACACATTCTTGGATTTGGCAGTTTCAGTCACTTGTGGGTTTCGCCTCTCTCTAGCTTCAACTCATAGAGGAGCGGGATTGCAATTTTTTCAAGGATAATCCTTCCTCCAATAAATTTATAGTAGGACCCCATGCCAGGTTGTCGGTTAGCCTCCTGGAGATGATGTAGGTCTTTTTCAACTCACCTTGATGTGGTGGCTTCCTTTTGTATCTCTTTCTTGTGCTCATATAGCTCCCCCTATTCTTCTTGTAGAAAAATCTACTACTCCTGTATCAAACCTTGGTTCTCTTATCGCAAACCCTGATCATCCTATAGCTTCTCTTTTTCTTCTTTGTTAAAGGCATCTTATGTCCTTGGTTTCTTGAACGTGATTGACCTAGTTGTGGGCATACCTAGAGATTCTACAGGTGACTTGGTTTGTTTTTAGGAGGAGTGACCTTCTTTATATTTCCTTCACTGGGTCCTATTTCTTCATTTTTACTTGGTGACTCATCAATAATGATAGGGACCTTTATAGGAGTTTGTGGTTTCCATTGTCTAATTTTGGTGCTCTTCCTGGTTCTGATATACATGGGAGCTTGTCTTCATTGTTTCATCATGGGCCTGAAAGGAGTACCTCATGTATCTAATGTTTCATATACCTCCTGTTTAGTATACCCTAGGGATAGACTTGTTTGATGTGGTTGATATTCTACTCCTTGGGGTTTAAAAGTATCCTCAGTGGTTACTCTATCCTCTACATTCTTCTCCCCTATTCTCCTTTAATTTATTATTCTCCTTCATCTATCTCTGTTGCTTGCTTTTCCTTTGTTTTTATTGTCTTTGTTTCTCCACCTAATTCCTAGAGGTAAGGTGGTCATTCTGTTTATGGTTTCAAGACTAAGAGAGATGGCGAATGGTCTGATAACAATAGTGGAATGGTCTTCCTCTTGAGAATGTAATTCCATGGAAAATTCATCATCAAGATCATCATCATACCCCTTTAGCAACTCAAAGAAAACCAACCACTAGTGTCGTCTAAAGATGTCTATTACATGTGGGTGTTCGTGAATTCTCTTAGTGTTTGAGGGTTCTCTTCTGTTAAATCCTCCACCCATTTCTTCTACAATTCCTCCTTGCTATTACATAGGTGTGGAATTCAAAAATATTCAAATAGTCTCAGTGGTGAAACAATGTTAAGTTTCTAGGTAGTAGTGAGGGAGAAGGGTGCTCGTATGGATATCAACCTAACTACTTTTATCTTCTTTTAACCAAAACAATTTTCAAAATGCACTCTTACTGATCAATTAACTATTACAGGTTCTTAATTTCAAGCAAATTTCTCGTGAAAATGGATGTAGAAATGAGGAAGGAGGGTGTCACTTCTTGTCAAAGTAATTATGGGTGTGCGTGAAGGTTTTGAGAAATATCCAACCACTGTGACTCCTTTTTCACATATAAATTCCTCCTGTGTCTCTTCTCAACCCTACTGTAGCACTTGCCAGCCTACCTATAACTTCCTCCTATAGCACTTGCAGATAGGGTTTGAAAGTCCTTGGTGGAACCCTACGTTGTTTGATACGATAACTCGTCATTCCTCTACATATTTTTGGAATGAATGATGGTAAAAATGAATCCGAACCCATCACATAATATCCTCTTTTGGTTAATATCTTAAGGTTCTCTAGTGACATGGAATTAACATGAGTTCCCCCTTTTGGACCATTGTCCCTACTCACTGTAATCATTTCTCTCTCCTCGTGATTATCACTCCACTCTTGAAGGGCACCACTTTGTTTCGAGTTGACATTTCCATGTTGCATGGGTGAGTTAACTAAAGCTTAAGTTTACTAGCTAAGGGTGGCCAAGTTTGCTGGCCACCTCTAGCCTATTAAACCACCTCTCTCACTCAAAACACATTTTAGTCTGTAAGACCTCCTCCCAGGTCTACCCAAAGTAACCTTGCCAACCAGGGTAAACATGAGGAGAGATGCTTCTACAATTAGACTTGACCTCTTATGTCACCTTAAGGAAGTGGAATCAACGAAACATCACATTCAATCATCCAACATCATTAATAGAACCCTCATGAGACAAGTTCGCCACTCATATAGCTTGTCCCTGCGTCCCACTGCTATTCTGCAGCTCTTAGGCCATATTTTCTCTCATGCTATGGGAAAGGGAGCAACCACAAACCCAAAGTCACTCTCACAGGCCTGCCTGCCAGTTACTTTGGACTAGAATTTCCAGTTTTGTGCCAGGAATCCCGAGATTTAGGCCAATTTTCTAGCCCAGAATCTTGGCTTCTACCCAGAAATTGTTGTAATTTCTAGAATTCATTAAAAACATGATAACCATGGTGATAAATAAAAAATAACCCTCAAAGCTAGGCCCGAGCATCCCCAACTAGGACTGACATTCTATCAAACACTTAGTAAATATTCAGCCTATAGGTCTAGGCTACAAGACATTTCATAAATGAGTGAAACCACTTATGAAACATAACCAGAAGGATCACCTCCTTCTCCATTGAGCTACAACATAATCAATTAGGTATTTCATCCTTCCATTTAACATTTACAAGTAAATAAATGAAATAACCATGACATAAACCGGCCATCTAACCATGCTTATAATGAACATTAAACCATATAAATATCATAGATATGAAAACCATTAAATCCACATAAAAATCAATGCAAAAGTAAGAGAACTTGGCTTTTATTAATCATAGGCAAATCTGACCAGGTTTGGCACTTCCACATACCACCCAACCATAGACATGGCTGAACCAAATATCTCTTTCATCCAGTCACCCCTGTGCCATGTTCCAAGCATGAATGTGGGATCTCAAAGAACGACCAATCCAAGAACAAATAAGGGAATCTGGAGATTAAACCACCTCCACCCTCATCAAACTATGATCACACAAAATCCTATGCTCCGATCACAACTAAACAAAACCTGGAATGCCATCCAGAATCCATCACTATCCTTGAGGAATTTTGCATCTCCTCATACCTTAGGCCTTACCGCAATCCAAACCCTAATCATTAGGCCCTAAATCGAGATTGCTCCCTTAGAATTTACTGTGTATCCCTAGGCCTTTGGGAACGAACATTGAGATCACCACCGCCTCGGATTCTGAAATCCATCCAACAAATCTAAAGCTCAAAACCAAGATCAACATCCCAATACACCATGGCATCTATAAAATGGCAAGACTAAGCTAAAAACCATTGTCATAGCCCAAAAAAACCATGTCGCTGACAACAAGAGAACCATACACCAACATGAAAATTCATGTATGTCCAAAGCAGCTAGGAAATCACACATGCAAAAGGTTACCTGTAAGTATTCTTGCTAAATCTACTTGATCTTGCTCTCCCTTACTTGAACCTTGCTATCCTTCCCTTCCCTTTGCTTGCTTTTCCTTCCTTGATCCAAGGCTAGAGTGCTCCATGAAAACTCTATGTGACCAAGAGTGAGCGAGAGAGAGAGAATACTAAGAGAGCTCCAAAATTTCCCTCAACAAGAGTTTGTGAACTGATCCTTAGAAGCCTTTTTATTAGTGGGGCCTCTATTTTCTTCATTTTCCATTATTTTCCTTCAATTTACTCCTCGCATGCAACCTGTGACCTTTCACCTTACTTTTCTCCTAATTTCCTTTATTTTCATAAATAAATGTGCCAAAAATGGCCTTTTCCGTTTTAGTTCCTTTTCCAATTTCCATATCCAAAACACAAATCTCGTGATGCCCACTAGGATATGTTTGCCAAAAATTCAGCTTGGAATACGTGTCACTTACCCATTGTCTTATTTTACCTTTATTAATTTTTATTACATGAACCTTTCACCAGGGCTATTACAAAACCCTCCCCCTTAGTGAACACCATCCTTAGTGTTAAACCATACAATGACCTCAACAAAATCACTGAAAAGAAAACATACTGCCCATGGAGCTTTATAACATATCTCATTGCAATTTTACAATGAATGACCTACTCAAAAGTAGTGTTGGCTTGTTGGGGCCTGAACCAGGTTTAGAGTTAATTAGCCAAACAAATTCCGATACTACTAGCCCTTTTGGCAACAACCCATGGAGCGTGGATTTAGGTCTCACCAGAATTAGTATGGGACAGTGCTAGAACCAGGTTTCTGCACCGTAGAGATGTCTGATGAGTTCGACTGGTCCGTGGTTTGTGCCTACGCGCAAGTTGCTTCGTGCACTTTCCCGTTCCTCACGGCCTGATTTACTGCCTTTGCACAGCCCTACCCAGGGGCTGAGTGCCACGCTCTTTATTATTACCCAAGACCTTGCTTATATTCCAATATTAGTTAATTATCTTTGTTGGCTTTATGATTATGGTATGGCTCTATGTTACAGGTGTTGTACTTGATGGAAACTCTCTTAAAGTGGCAATGCTCTGTTCAGGCTCTCAAAATATGTTGGAAAATAAGAGGTACGCAGGTACACCGTACAAAAGCTGCGGACCCGCAGGAATATCATAGATAAAGTGCGTACATACCCGCAGGTTACCCGTTCATGAGGTGCGGACCCCCAGTTCACTCACGTCAAGGCAGAGAAGCACGCTCACATGGGGTTTCTTATGTTTGGCCCGTGGTATTTAGCCCGCTGTTCTTGATTCTATGGTTTTGGCCCGTGGTATAGGATCAAATTTAGCCCCGGTTTGGATCCCTTGTATTGGTTATTGATAGTTTTGTCCCATGGTGTGAATAAGGGCTTGACTATAAATAGGGAAGGAGATCACTTGGCTAATGCATCTTTTGCAAATTGAATATCTTAAGATCTGAAATATTGGGTTATCGGTTTAAAAGCTTGATCTATATAAAAGTGAAGTTGAAAGTGAATCTGTGAAGTGTGATCTCTCGGGCGCATGATCAGATCTGGGCATCTGACTATCTGTGGCACACTGGTGGACTGCCAATTTGGCCCTAATCATAGGTTCGCAGGTAATTAACGGTGCAAGTGCGTGGGTACGCAGAGTAGAAGAAGCCGCAGTGCGTGGGTACGCAGCGCGACAGAAGTCCAGGTGCGGTGGTTCGCAGTGAAGAGAAAGCAGAAGCGCGGAGGTACGCTGTGCGACAGAAGCCGCAGGTGCGTGGACACAGTGAAAGTACGCGACGCGATAGAAGCAGTGACTGCGGAGGCACAGTGAAAGTACGCGGCGTGATAGAAGCAGTGGGTGCGGGGGCACAGTATTGGTACGCGACACATTTAAAGGTACAGTGCGTGGATACGCAGTGCAGTTCAAGGCTCTCTGCGGGGATACGCAGAGGCACAGAAGGTGAAGTGCGAAGCCCCGCAGCCCAGATAAAGAAAAACTGCAGATCTGTCTTAAAAACATTTGTTGATTATCTTTTATCTATTGTTGCAGAGTTCTGGTATATTTCTGGTACTGTCTTTCTATTTACAACATTCTGAGAAGTTGGGTGACTCTTGGTTGATTGTATAAGGAGTTTGGGTAATTTACATGTACTTGATGATTATTTGATATTCTTGGATCAGTTTGAAAATTTATGAATAGTGGTCCTTGAAAGAAAAGAAGTAGGGGGTTGTAGCTCCCTTCCAGAAGAGATTGGAAAACGAGAGAGAGTTGTAGCTCTCTGCAGGTTGCAGCCTGCGTACTGGTAAAGGACTGCACCAGTACAAAATCATTGTAAAAGGAGTTTCTAATTTGAAAGAAGATAGAGACATATTGCAGCAGGTGGTTTTCACCCACATTGGGTTTCCACCTTATATCTGGTGTTCTTTGGTGTGTCTATCTGTTTTTCTTGTTCATGGTCATTATTTTATGGTACTAACATGCAAAAATAATTCAAAGTATAAATAAGGAAGATTTATTAAAAGAACTTGATAATACTGATTCACCCCCCCTCTCAATATTATTTCCAACAATCTTTGCCTACTTGAGTGCTTTAAGTTATACTTAACAACATAGAACCTTCATACAGGAGTGCACAGTAAATAAATAGTATATTTGCAAATTATATCAATCATACATTAGCCTAGGAACAAATACACAAAATTATAGAAAAACTTCTCTTTATTGATGCTTTCCACAGTTACAGACTCGACTCACCCTGTGCACTCAGTTGTAGGGGTCCACGCACTCAGCTGCAGACTACTAGGCCTCTACACGCTCAGCTGCAGAGCCTTCTCCTACTCTATGACTCATAAACACACTCTACACTTTGACTAAACCACTTAGACTTCTCATGCTCCTCTAACGCCTTTTTACACTTAGAGCCTTGCTCTATTTATACAATCCCATCATTTGCGGACCATCGGTAGGTCAATCCAGCCGACATTACATTACAAAACTACGGTGGAAAACCATGTGACTCTAGCATACTTTCATGCCCCGCACCCATAATTCACCGAGCTTTACAACAAGATTTAGTCAGAACTTGGGCTTTAAGCCCCAAAACATGCCTTAGGGGGATTCCATGCCCAGCAGGCCCCCAACACAAACATCGTGACTTGCCCTTGAGTCACTCTGTCGGCATGACAATATTTGCGCAAAGTCCCTCTAATAGTTCTCAAACTGCATGAAGGTCAATAGCACACTGAGTTGCTGCTTGTTGGATCTCTTGCATATGTTGTTTCGAGACCTCTATGTCGGGAGTGCTTCTCTGCATCAGTACGTGAATCCCCTGCATGTGTGTGAGATTTCCTTTGATTTCTGCCATGATGGTGAAGGCCTCGTCAATCCAAGGCTGAACGCGTGCCTTCAGGACTGCTTCCTTATGTCGTGCCATGTCCACCTGCTCCTTTAGCTCTTTATCCTACTACATCCACACAAGCCTCTGAGTGAGGAACATTGTTTGTACAGTTCCTCAGACACTGTCATACTGCTATTGGAGTTCTCGCACCTTCATTTCTAAGCGCTGGATTTTGGGGTCCTCCTGTAGATTTGAGAGGACCTCAAGTGATTCTTCCAACATACTGGTGCAGTCTCGTACTACACCTCCAATCTCATCTAGTCCCGCTGTGATGGTGCTAGCTCACTACTCTCTAACTTCCAGAGGGATGAACAACTGTGCCTTCAACCATAGCTTGGTGATCTAAAGGTTTAACTCTAGCTAAACCTTTGTCACTTCTTCCTTTTCCTCGCAAACCACTATTGCTAACCTGTGGATCCACGCCTCTATTGGCATGTCAGATAGAATGTCCAGCTCTGGGACGCTTTGGCAAGCGTCGTCTATCACCTGTATCAACTATTGATTCTGTGACACCACTTCATCATGCTGCAAGCTTAGTTGTTCCATATTTATTTTCTGCTCACTAAGGACTTGGACTGCACAGCTCTCCCTAGTTCATGCCTCTGCAATTATCCCATCCTATAACACATATATCTTCTCTCGCGGGAGTGCAGCTATATTGAGACCAAGACCTTTCAACACGCTAACCAAAGGTCTATCGGTGTCATTTGATGTTAGTAGCACCCCTTCCGGTAGCACTATGGTGTTCGTCATCCGCCCGCGCAACATATGTTCTACTGTTGTTGAGCCGACTGCGAGGCTAGTCGAAAGGGTACCAACCTGAGGAGGGCGTGCCTATAATTCTTACAATTGTACTCTGAGGGCCCCCAATAGAATCTGGTGCTCCTGCATGAACTCTTGGAGAGCCCTTGAGGTGACATCATGCACCGTCTCATCGATGTCGTGCAGATCACCCTCGGTTAGGGTGATCGAGTCAATATGCAAGACAACCCCCCATGTGTAGTCGCAGATCTTGTGACTTTTTGCTTCTGTGCGCAGCTCCAACATCATACAGCTTCCGGGTAGAGTAGTTTATAGTCTCTCGCTTCCTTTCAACTACTTGGAGCACTAAGAGTGTTCCTCCCTTGGCTAGTTAAGTGGTCGTGCCACTTATGTGTGATTTCCTCCATTCATCCAGCATTCTTCATGGGAAATACCTACCCTTTACCATTACTAGCAGCATTGCGCACCTTATCCTCTGTAGTGCATCACCTTGGTTATTTTTCTTAGTAATATGTGGTCTACGACAAGGCATTAGACTGATCAATTCGTGGCAATAGTCCTTGAACTTGTCAGCCTGATCATGCACACTGTGTTTTATCACCTTGGTCTTCTTATCGAGAAACTCATCCCTTATCTCATCTTCTAGCTTTTTGACTTCCACTTCTACCAAAGTGCATTTCCTCCTTAATTGTACCCTTTTCTTTTCAAGTTCTTGGAGCCAAAAATTTCCCTGTTGGATTTCTTCCTCAAGTCCCATGCGTTCTGCGTCTTACAGTTGTGTGATCCCTTCTTTCCAGGTTCCGTGAACCATCGTATCTACCGGTCCTTCTATGCACAGACTAGGCTTTTCATGCTCCATGGGGATTACAGCATTCACTTCATGCTTCAGCTTCGGAGGTGCCTGCGTGGTTAGGTTTTTGCACATGGTCCTATATGCCCAGAGAACTATTGGTACACGTAGGTCCCATTTAGCCCGCTTCACATGGTGGGCTGTGTTCAGTGCTTCGCGTACTTTGTTAAACGTTTCTGCGTGGATATTCTTCTATGGAATTGGTCTTTCCATATTTCATGGTCCCAATTGTAGAGATCATTCACACCATTGCCTTACCCACACCTGCTTACTCCTCATGTCTCCTACTGTGAGTACTGCGTGCATTTCTGCAAGTTTCGTACCATAGGCTTGTATCCACCTAGAAAGGTGGGCACACAGGCCCTTTCGTTCGTCATATTTGTCTTTTAACCACATCTAAGGCTTCTCAAATCGTAGGCGCATCATCCTTCGGTAGTCGTGTCAGTCCCAAAACCTCTTCTGGTGCGTACCCCACCACCTTGCGGGCATAATGTGCACTACCCATTTGAGAGCGCCTAAACACTATTGTTCCGACACTTCCCCTTCAAATTTGTTTAGGAACTCCTACACTTCACCTAACCCGTCATATGTAGGTAGATCTCTTACCTCTGTTGCTATGCAGTGCAGTGACCTTGTCATCATGTTACAGTTGAGTGTAGTTAACTCGTGTAACTGGTTCTGCCATCATTCTATCTCTTTGTCAGAATCTGATGTACAAGAGCTTTTGGGCTCCCACGAGATTCGGCCATATGCGGTTGGATTTACCCAGTCTTTCTTGCATATAGTTATCTTGTAGATTAAGTCTAGATCATCATCGTTGTTGTTGTCATGCACTCGGTCTGTGTATCGCGATCCTTCCGCAGGGTCTAAAGGTACCACTACGCACAGTGACTTTTTTTCAAAAATCATCTTGCATTTCTTTAGATTTATCACTCCATTCATGTCAGTTGCCCAATCTATTCCCAATAGCATGGGATAGGGATTGCTATCATCAACAATCTCTATCACTTCAAAATCTACTAGCGTGCTTGCTCCTTTGATATCTACTATGATTCCCTGCAATCTCCCCATAGGTAGGATCTTTTTTTTGGTTTGTCATTCGCAGTTGAATAGGAGACCATTGCAACGTAGACCTAGCCATGTGTTCACATGTCGGCTTTGATAGGACGTTCACATCCGATCCTAGATCCAGAATCACTTGATCCATCTCATATTCCCCGATCTTCGCAGTCAATCTCACCTCCCTTCCTGTTCGCATCGTGTGCTTCCCGAGCTTCTGGACTACACGTGGTTCTCCTGGCGCTATCCCAACACATCTAGTTATGATTTCTTGTAGCCCCTTCACAGCCTTGCTATGATGCAACAACTTCATGCGTGTCTCCAAGAATGTAGTGAGCATCGATGGGTCCATTTCCAGCTCTAGTTTGTCTTTACTTCACGAAGTGGAGGCATTCGCGAAGCTCTTCTTAGCTTTTATGAATGTCTCCTTAGCACGCTCCAAATCAAATTCTGGTTCCTTTGTTGGATCCTTATGAACCTAGGTACTTTATTCGGGCTACTTGCCTTTGTCATCCACTATTGTAATACCACTTTAGAGCACGATATTTACATTAGGGTCTTCCTCGCGTGGCTCAGACATCATCGTTTGCAGGTTCTGAGTCAGGGGAGGCTAGAGTGCTCCTTTATCACGCAACCTCACTATCAGTGTGGGACAATCCTCCATCTCATGATCAAAGTGCATACAATATAAGCATGATGGTCTCGTTGGATTTGTACAATCACATCAATAATGCCCCAGTCCTCCGCAATTGTAACATATCAGCTGTCCGTGACCTCTTCCTAGTGCCATTCCACCTCGGCCTCATCCATGCCCCTGAAATCTAGTGCGCGCCATTCCTGCATTTTGATCAAGGGGTCATGTTTCGACTTGAACTCTATAGGTAGGAGTTTGATCCATCTTTAGTTCATAACTTCTATAGGAGCGCTCATCATGTCCTACTGACCTACAAAAATTATAGAACAATTTCTGGGAATTCTGCATGTACTTCTGTAATAGATTGTAGTTATCTGTAGCATACTTTCCTCCTATCAGAAAAATTGCGCATCACAATGCATGCACCATGCTTGGTCCTATTTGTGCCTCCGATCTCAATGGTATTGGTCCTCCTCCTGCAAGGTAATTTGCGAACACCGGGCTGTGGTCCTTGTCATGCCCCTGGCCCTTGCACTTTATGCACCATACCTCGTCGCGCCCTTCTCGATGAGCCATCCTATCTTGTTTCAAACTCTGCGTTTCTAGGCACAAGTTTTTCAACTGTGCGTGAATCTGTTGGACTCCCAGGTTAGGATCTTGTATCGGAGTCTCATGCAATCTCATTGCGACCTTCAAAGCCTCAACCTAAGTGGTTATCCTTTGTTGCAATAGCGCGTTCCACAGATGCGGTGTTAACGAGGTTACAAACCACTCACAGTGTTGCCCATATGTTAAGGTCGTGTTCGCTTCGTGAATTGTGCACTTCAGTCTTTGATCCAACTCCCACAGGGTTTTGCCTGGTAGCATTGATATTTCCTTGAATCCAATGATCGATTATGCCTCTGACTTTGGCCTGCTAAATTCTTTGTTTAGCCCAACCTAGATATCTGCTGTCCCCGCATTCAGATTGTCATTGGAATGCTTAATGTACCAAGTCAGCACGCGATCCTGCAAAGCACTGACCAATGTTGCCTTCTTTATATTATCATCCGTGACACCCTGTGCTTCCCATACAGCTTTTATCATGAACCAAAACTGGTCTAGATCTTCATTCCCTACTCCCTTGAACACTAGTAGCTTTATCGCGCTGGCCATACTACTTTGCGGTGGTGGCAGAGGTGGTATGGGTGAAGTCGGGGGTGAAGATGGTGAAACTAATGGTGATGTGGGTGGGGGTGGTATGCGTGGAATTATTTTCCTTATCAGGGTGATCGCGCTTCTTGGCGAAACCTTCGCGAGCTCTTCTTTGCCCCCTCGTGGAGGTGATATCAAGGGGCTAGTTTCTAGTTCTGTGCTACCTTTGTTTATGTAGATTCTCCCACTCTGCGTAACCCCAAACATCAATTTATTTGCATAACCTGCTTTTCACACAGTAGCATTTTAATCCAAGTGTTCAAATATTTAACATACTTACCTTATAGTCCCTTGAGGAAGCATCATTCTGCTTCTCTATAGCTGACCGAAGTGTCTACCAGAAATTCGGTGATGAACCCTCCTATGATTCAATCTAGTCAGTGATTGAGAGCGCACGCGATCTTATCTCTGGATGCTCCTAGTCTGTGCACCAATTCTGGACTCCACTCAATAGGTTTGTTGAGTTTACACCTTCCTTGGCTATCTGCTAGCTTCGCGATCCATTCGTATAACTCAGTAGGGAAGGATGCAAAGAAAATTTCATAGATCTCCCTATAAAAGTAGCAATATGACCACTCTTCCTTTAACAGTCGTGGATTCCTATTTTCCTGCGCTGTGAACTCCTGAATGCTTCCATCCAACTACTCCTCAATTCCTTTCTTGGTTAGATTCTAGTGATATGACATCAGACATCTCTATGCAAATCCCGGTCATGGAAATAGAACAATTTGTTGGCTTGTTGGGGCCTGAACCAGATTTGGAGTTAACTAGCCAAACAAATACCAGTACTACTGGCCCTTTCAGCAACAGTCCATAGAGAGAAAACTGAGGTCTCACCTAAAGTAGTATGGGAGGGTGCTAGAATGAGGTTTCCGCACCCTAGAGATGTCTGATGAGTTTGTCTGGTTCGCGATTTGTCCCTATGCGCAGGTTGCTTCATGCACTTTCCCGTTTGTCGCAGCCTGATATACTGCCTTTGCGCAACCCTACATAGGATCTCTACATTGCACTCTGCGTTATTATCCAAGGACTTGATTATATTCCAATATTAGTTAATTATCTTTGCCTACTTGAGTGCTTTAAGTTATACTTAACAACATAGAACCTTCATACAAGTGTGCGTAGTAAATAAATAGTATATTTGAAAATTATATCAATCATGCATTAACCCAAGAATAGATACATAGAATTATATAAAAACTTCTCTTTATTGATGCTTTCCATCGTTACAGACTCGACTCACCCTGCGCACTAAGCTGCATGGGTCCACGCACTCATCTACGGACTACTAGGTCTCTGCGCACTCATCTGGAGAGCCTTCTCCTACTCTATGACCCGCATAAGCACTCTACACTTTGACTCAACCACTTAGACTTCTCATGCTCCTCTAACGCCTTTTTACACTTAGAGCCTTGCTCTATTTATATAATCCCATGGTCCGTGGACCATGGGTAGGTTTATCCAGCCGACATTACATTACAAAACTAGGGCAGACAACCCTATGACTATATCATACTTTCGCGCCCCGCACACGCAATTCGCAGAGATTTACAACAAGATTCGGTCAAAACTTGGGCTTTAAGCCCCAAAACATTCCTTGGGGGGATTTCATGCCCAACAAGTGGACATCATGACAACATGAAAATATAATATAACCATATCGCATACTCGAGCTTCATAGCACAACTCATTACGATATTTACAATAACCACATATACCCATATGCACATTTCCTAAACCAAAACATAAAGGATATGATGGTAGTATCATTCAATAAGGGAATACATAGGATCACACCACCACACTCAAAGTAATACAAGGATTCTCCTCCTTCCTAGGAAGTCTAAAATCCATTACCACAGTCAAATTTGCACCTAATGTCCAACGCTATAATCCCACGCCATGTGTCTCCTTATTGAACATTTACTGACTCATTGTTCCAGGGTGCACTCCCAATGCGCATCTAATTCCATCTGGAAATGCTAATGACCAAAACCAATATATCCATGACCTTCCCTTCTCTGCTACACAGTCCCTTGGGAAATCTAGTGACCCCCTTTCGTGTAGTCACTCACCTTCCAAGTTCCCGAGAATCCCCTAACCTAGCCAATCGATCCCTTCGCAAGGCTTCCTTGAATCAGAAGATACAAATAACCAAGGCATATATCTACCTCAAAAACATGATACCATTTGTAGCATGCTCATGGAAATCAATGGACATTATTGGGTACCAGTGTCGCACAATGGCCCTCCTCCTGAAGTGCTTTAGCAACATACTTCTGCATGTTTCAATTTATTTCATTGTTGTTGCTGATTCTTGCAGTCGATTTCAATCATTCAACCAGACATGTCCATGCATTCCTGTTCCAAACACATAAATTTCATTAGATTTAAAATAAATTAAAATAACCTCAAATCATACCTCATTGGTACCTTGTTAATAAGGTATACTTGCAATCCTGTTTACTTCCTGTCACAATAAGTCAAAATAGCATCTTTGATCAAATCATTATGTAAAAACATATCACATTAGATTAGCTCAAAACAAAACCATCATAAATCACATGTAACCACCTTAAACCATAATCATAGATCACATATAATCATCATATACCATAGGCATAAGTCACATGCATAATAAAACTGAAATGAAATGTTGATACTTATCCTTTCATCAATCCTTAGATTCTACCTTTGTCCTTATTCCGTACATACTCTGGATCAGTTGCCACACCATAAAAGCACCCAATTCCTTCTCCTTAACCATGTGCACATAAACATAGTGTGAATGACACACATAAAACTACACACGTCATACAACACCATGCAATACATGCATCTACACCGTTACCATATGTACCACATGTACACATTACCACT
This sequence comes from Pinus tabuliformis, assembly GCA_031772625.1. Taxonomy (NCBI): domain Eukaryota; kingdom Viridiplantae; phylum Streptophyta; class Pinopsida; order Pinales; family Pinaceae; genus Pinus; species Pinus tabuliformis. The sequence continues at coordinate 775,862,421 of CM062812.1, read as the reverse complement.
TGTTCACTGCAACCACCTGCATAATGTGTGCACAACATCACATGTACACGACACCACCTTCACAACATGTACACAATGCCACGTGTGCACTACACCATTGTACAATGTGTACACAATACCAAATGTACACGACATTGCGTGCATGACATGTGCACGACAACACATGTACATAGCATCACATGAACAACATGTACACAACACCATATGCACATATCAGCACATGTACATCATGTACATGACACGACATGCTCACAACACCACTTGTACAATCATGCACACAACACCATATGTACAACATGCATAGAACACCATATGTACATAGCACTGCATATCCAGCATGTGCACAACACCACATATCCATCATGTACATAAGATCATCTATACCCAAAACTGCATATGCAATATTCACACAACACTATATGTACTATCCTATACATAACATTGCATAAACAACATGTACACACGCTATGTATACACAACACTGCATGCACTCAACTTTCATAGATGCAACATGTACAACATATAAACAATAATAGTACCTCACATCCAAAATCACACTCTCTCTACTAAGAAATTTTTCTCCCAATGTCTTATCTATGCTTGTCCCAACAGGTCGTAGACCATACCACTTTCATTTCACTGATGTATCCTTCCACAATACCTATCATAAACATATGCATAATACAAGCATACGATATCAATTCATATCCACATGATATTCAACTCATATATTTGTCATCACTACTCTTCCCACTTTATTTCTCATGAACCGGGAATCTCTTCATGCCATTCACCTGCATAAGAGATCATTCCTCCATAAGAACGATCCCTAAAAGCCATGTCAGATAGTGACACAGATACATACATAAATTCATATATATAATCATTAACATAAAACAATCATCATCCTGTCAGGCAATGACATACATATACACATACATGTATACATGTATATAAGAATAAACATCATCATGATCATAACATGATTACTAGATAACACAAGGTCTACGTTAAGAGAACTTCCTTACTCATGCAAAACTTTGAGAAAAATTGTTCTCAACATAACCAAGTCATCCAACTCCTCAAATCCATTTAATTTACCTTTTTTGGCTACCTTTCTCATGTATGTACTACCACCATCCATTTACCACCATGGACCCAACCAATCTAATCAACTGTCATAGGTTTATCATCCGCTGCACTTACCTAGGCCACAAAGCTTTATCTAAGTCTTACCTTACCTATTGGGTACCATACCACTCTCCTCGAGATCCACTAACTTTCCTCTTTCCTAACCAATTCCCAAGACTTAAAACATAAAATGAAACCCAAGAAACAAACAAGAACAAGATCATGAAAACTCATAACAATACCGCACCGCAACAAAGTGGCATATCTATTCACCAAACACACGCAAAATCACAATTCAAGCACAAAAATCACAAAATACCAAAATCACAAGACTAACAACAAACACCATCACTAAATCCCCATGGTTCCTAGTGCTTCCAAATGAAAGCTCAACCTGAGCCTTTTTCATGGTTCATGGCAATCTCTCTTGCCATGAAACTCCCGATATTATACTTCCATAAACAGATAATGTTAGTGCATATATAAACACAACAATACATCGCTTACCTTATCTTGTCATTCCAATCTTGTTGTCTTGCAACTGAACGCATCCACGCCATCTCTTAAGGGCCTTCGATTATCTTGACAGATCATGTTGTTGGGAAAAGTATCCAATACGGAATGACCCTATCCCACTCTAAGGGTGATATTACCTCAGCAACAACCGAATGCAAAGCTATTCAAGATTACTTCTTTATGAGATGTAAGAGAGAGGAGGAAGAGATCCATTAACCGTTATCTTCCGCTAATGATTGATCCAATCTTCCCTCTTTGCTGCTTGCTCCCAGCTCCTTGCTCTTTCACTGGCCCAGCTACACAAAGATCCTGCAAAAGCACAAGAAACGGAAACTACAAGAAGCATACATCCATAACTGATTCAAGGATTAGAATAAATCAAATATACAAGCATCAATATGCCACAAAGACACATGCATATAGAAGAACCTCAAATGCTTTATTAATGGAAGAAGTAAAGTTCTGAGAGTGTTACAACCATAAGAGGTCCAATCCAGCAACACCTCCCAGCAGAAAGAAATCTCCTCTTCACCTCCTTCAAGCAAATCACCCAATAGTTCTATACTCAAACCAACAACACTTCCTTACATTCACAAGATTCCAGCCTCCTTAGACCTCATGAGAGAGCTCTATATATAGGAGTTTTGGAGAAAGGATGAGTCAGCTTGAGGCTGGCATGAAGCTGACTAGTGTCCTCTCCCACTTCAGTTATTCTTCAGTTCTTGAGTCCACTTGGAGTTTCTTGCTTCCACTTGGAGATCTAGATCCTCTTACTCATCATAAGGCGAATTCCCTGATCCAAGTGTCATTTTAGAAGCTTCCTGGGCATTTGACACCTTGCAGAATGACTGTGCCACTTGGCCAATCTCGCCCAGCGCAGGTAGCCTTCATTAGAGTTGACATTCAGCGCAGGTACAGAGTGGAGCAGTTGACATTCAGCGCAGATGCTCAGTGGAGCAGTTGACATGATCCAGAATTAGCTTGTTTTTTAGTGTTTTCAGGTGGAGAACTGATATTCAGTGCTGTGGTTTGCTGACCTTGTTCCTCTAGGGGTAGGAACAACATGTTTAGGGACTTTGGACCCCTTAGATTATTGACATTTCATGCTTCATGCTGTAAGGCACAAAAATGTCTATAACAGTTGCCCCCTAAAGTATGAGGTCGTTTATCGGGTGAAATGCTTTACCAGGAGGATCCGAAGTTCATTCAATCGCTGAGAGGTGACCTGTAATAAAATACAATACAATACATTATTTTTCATTCTGCTTTCATGATCTAGCTGAGGAGGGCATTCCCATGCTCAGCTTTATAAATTCATTTTGGTACATATAACAAACGATCGTCTGATGGTAGACTGATAATTCTCTCCTGAAATTATCATCCTTTGAGTAGGATGATCATCTGCTGCAATGATGTACATGTCAAATGTCTTTATATTTCCTGAATATATATCGCAGCCCGGATGGATGAAACTAGATTCGGGGTCTTCAAACTCGTTCGATCTTCACTCTAAGTACAAGTCGATCCATGTGAGAATTGCGCTGAAGTCGAACATGGAAAGACATCGCTTGATTACCGGTCAATAATGTAAACCGTTAACAAGCGCGAGAGGAATCACCGATAATGATAATGACCCTCAAGGTACTGCAGCACAATTCACGTGGTGTGAATAAAGGACTTGGCGTCGAACACCACGCAAAATCTTCTGGTCGAAGGTCATTAATGTATACCTGTCGCCGGAAGTGAGAAACTTGCCATTGAGGCATGCAAGCTTCAAAGCACTGAGGGGGGTGTTCCTAGATCAACTTCTTGGATAATGAGCTGAAGTCGAAAAGAAGCGATCCGTCAAAGGAGGGCCTTAATGAATCCCACATCAGTGACACGGAACGGAGCTAATGATTTTAGTGGAGGTGAAAACAATCTGTGAAATATGATTCAGGGTGGCGATCATGGGTGGATGAAGGATAATGTATGGCAGTGGATGGGACACGGTTGACTCTTTCTGAACAACATCTCTTGAACATATAACGACACTGATGCGATGGATCGGTAGCATTACCCCAAATGTGGATGGTTTAGCGAAGACCATGGTGATGAGACCGGTGAATGAAACAACCCAACCCGATGTGATACGGAGGACAAAGTGTCATGTTCAAGAGCGACTTGCTACCATTAAAGCTTTGAGGTTCTCCCAATTTTTCCCCAGTCATTTCTGACCAGTACCTCTTTATTTTTGTCAAGCTTGAGGAGGATAACATATGCTTGTTCTATAACCTACCCTTCGGGCAAGCCCATCGCTATGTTTTAACGAGCTTAGCGATAGGGAAACTCGTTCTCGTCTAAAGACAAGTTTGTCGCTATTTAATAATTTTAACGAGTCTAATGACAAGGAAAACTCGGTCCTTTTCATTTTTAGAGAGTCTGAAAAGGTACAGAAAGTTAACTCCAAAATTCCTTTTTCGTCATCTAATCCCTTAAGTCCGAAAAAGTATAAAACAATACAGAAGGGATGAGTTTTCGATAACTTTAACGAGCCGAATAAAACAAGCGCTCGACCTTTTTGTGCAATAATCCCTCAGGTCCAAAAAAGATTAAAATCTAGAAGAGGGATAGCTCTTCCGGTCACTTTTAACGAGCTGGAAGGCCAAAACTCGGCAAACTTTTCATATTTTACGAGTCAGGAGAAAAGAGCTCAAAGAAGACTCGTCTTTTGAGGAACGAGTGATAAACAGGGATAGCAGCAGATTCCAGGTACAGGTTGGAATTTTCCAATCACGGCAGTGTCACAAGGATGTCTAGGTGAGATCACTCTTCGCAGCTGTTCCTCAAAATGGGTAAACAATCATATGGAGGTGAACGATTGGCCAAATGGAATGGAGGTGGCAGGTGCAAACACGACCAAGGCTTTTTATGGCTAATAAATTTATGATCACAGTGGTTATTTACCAAGATGGGTTCATTTTTTAATGAGCTTGAATGCGCCAAAACACTGCTCAATGCTTATGTTTATTTTTTAACGAGCATGAATTCCACGTTAAAACTGCTTGGATCTCGCTTTTCTATTTTTTAACGAGCATAAATTCCGCGGTAAAACTGCTCGATTATATTTTGCATGCCCCCAGCATAATAATGCAAATGAGGCACATGCCCCCTAGGCTCTAGGGGTCGCTTCATTTTTTTTAATGAGGTTGACACAGTAAAGAACTATCCTCTTGACTCTTTATTTCATTTTTTGACGAGGTTGACATGAGATAGGAACTATCCTCGACTCTTTATTTCATTTTTTAACGAGGTTGACATGAGATAGGAACTATCCTCGAAGCCCAAATCCATTAGATATAGAAGGTTTCATATTCCACTGTGGCCATTTCCGCCAGATTACTCGGAGGCGGTAGGGCAAAAGTACCCATTAAGGCAGGGTCTTTTAGGAGACCTACTCCGATATTTTGGAGCGAATAATTGCTTCCATGGATCTTTGGACTGCTTCCCGTAACTTGTGAACTGTTGGGGAGAAAAGTTTGTTGGTCGACGATTGTAATTCCTCCTTGGAAAGGAAATGCAATCTTCCTGAAGTAGGTTGACACAACCGCGGCCATGGCATAGATCCAGGACCTTCCCAGTAGGATGTTGTAATCGAGGTTTCCATCAATTACTTTAACATCAATTCCTACTGTTTTGCCCCCCAGTTCAACTTGCAAGTTACTTAAAATCCCGTATGGAGTGTATGATCGTCCATCAAATGCTTTTAACGTCGTTGACGATTTCGACAAGGGTGGTGAGCCTAAATCTTTCCAGCAACTCATCGACATAAGACATGTAGATGCCCCCTCATCAATAATTGTTCGATGAACAGTTTTGTTGAGGGCTTTCACTTGAATAAGGAAAGCTAGTTGATCTGGTAACTGAGGGTCATATCCTTTATGATCAAAGGCGACAAGATTGGAATCCATTGGGTCAATTCCACCTATTGCTGATAATAAAGCTTGTTCTTGGGAGAAGCAATTTTGCGGTACCTCAAGTGTCGACATAACGGACGGCGATTGGGCCAGGTCCTCTATCTGTGCTATTTTTGCACAAGGATTAAATGTCGATTTGTGTACTGCTCCCTTTTGCGACTTTATTATTGGCTCAGGGACGATGGGTGGCACAACTTCGGTCAAAGTTGTTGTCGAACTACTAGGTTGTTCATTAGCCTTGTTGTTCGACAGCTTTGGATTCCTGTAATCCTTATTCCTCATCAAAGCATTAGTTTGCTGCTTTGAGGTAGACAACATAAGCACTTGGGATCGGGAAGCATTTTGATTAGCAACCAGATTTTGACCTGGATTAGGAAACGGATCAGTCAATACTGCTGGGGTTTTTGAACTCTTAAAGAGTTTCTTAACTTCAGCTATATGTGGACAATCTTTCGTCCAATGATCCTCATCGCATATATGACACCCTGCTGGGGGTTTCCTTTTTCTCCCTTTCTTTTTCTTCTTGCCCCCTAGTTGCTTCAGTTGTTTGCCCTTGTCGGTCGACATGGCATTTACTTCTGAGGCAAGAAGTTCTTCATTTGCATTTTGACTATAAATTTTGTGCTTGTCAATCACGCCATTGTCGGCGTGAGAGTCATTGTTTGATTTAGGAGGAGGAGGAATTGAGAATTCCGGTCTAGGGGCGTCAAGTTTTTGTCGTAGAGCGTGCCGGACTGAGTATAGACCAAGTCCATATATTGTGCACGAGCGATAACTTGCTCTTTCGTTACGACCCCCCCCTTTGCCACATCTTCCGTGATGGCAGGAAGTAATGACTTGATAAACCATTCAGCTAATAGCTGATCGGGAATGTACATTTTTACCATCCTACGACGACGTCGCCACTCATGTATATGATCAGATATGTGGGTGGCAGTCGTCTGTTTGAAGTTGGTAAGGAGTTCTGTTCCCGTTTCATACCTTATCGGTAATTGAAAATGGGTTAAAAAGGTTGTGGCTAAGGTACTGAAGTTGTCAAACGAAGCTCTAGGAAATTCAATGTACCATTTTGCCGCTGGACCCGTTAACGTCCTCTGAAAGAGGCGAAGTCTTATCGAATCATCATTCAGGGTGTTCGATGAACACCATAGATGGAATGTCATCACATGATTCGACGGATCTTCACCCGGATTTCCGTTAAATTTGGGAATATCTGACGGAAGTTTATGCGGAATCGTTGGCCACCAAGGGGCATAAGCAATTGGATCATTCGTCAGCCGATTTAGATCTGGTAATTCTAGAGTTGCTACAAAGGGCAACTGTTGGTTCAGGTTAGGCGAAGCATATCCAGGATAAGATGGTATCGCCTGAGCAATGGGTCTTTGCAGACCAGCATAATGCTGGCAACTTTGACAAGGTTGATGGGCATAACCATTATAGCATGGTTGCCCATTACTTACAAAGACTTGTTGCTTAGGTCCTTGATATGATTGTTGGAAAGGCGGTTGTTGAGATTGAACCAGCTCTGGTTGTTGGGCCATTTGTTGTTGACCAATACTGGATGATTGACCAAGATGAGGAGTCACAATACTTGTTTGAGCCTGAGTCGCTCCAGATAAGGAGGCACTACCCTGAGATTGTGATTGAGTCGTTGAGACAAGAGGCTGTTGTATTGAAACCTGAGAAACTTGGGGTTGACATACAACAGGTAGCGCTTGTACTAGCGACGCATTCACCATAGCAGGTGTGGTGGGAATATCCGACACAGGGCGTACTGGTTGCATTGAATATACAACCCCTGGTTGTCGAGGCAGTATTGGTACCCAACCGCTGGATGTAATTCCAGTTTGACCTGAACTTTGTTGTAAACTCCCATATGGTTGTTCTCTAGGAGGGAACAATGAAAGAGCATACTGCCCTCCATACGGTGGAAATCCAGTACTTAAAGGGTAAATTGGCCTTTGAAGACACATTGGATCAATTTGTAGAGTTTCAACATAAGAAATACCAGATGATAATCTGGATGAAGAAATAGGAACTAACCATGTCGTCGTCCCTGATGGGACTCCGGCTTGTTGTTGAGGATAATTTGCCGGGACAGATGGTATACCAGCGAACATCGTTGGAGTAGCGGCAGGAGGCTCTGCCGCTGTTGTGTCAGACGAAACAGTCCTAGACGTCGACGGTTGTTCAGACATATTGAGTCTATCCAATAGATTGCCTAGCGATTCTACAGGAACTTCACTGGTGATAGACTAACTTCGAAGATCAACGAGGGAAAGGTGATGATTATTCCGCTTAAAATAAATTTTATAACGATGCTTTAGACACAACTTGCTTTTTCACTTTTAAAGAGTCGAGAAAAAGCTAAAGATGACTCTAGTCTCCTTCGATGTTTTAACGAGCCCGAAGTGACAAATGCTCGGATGGACTTTTTCTGTTATAGAGTCTGAAAAAGGCCAAAAGAAACTGCTCTGGAGATCTAGGCAGAGGGTGTGCCAAACCTTTCGCAAAACCACAAAATACGTTTTACGGTACGGGTGGTCGATCTTCGTGAATGCTGTGTTCACTGCATTGCGATCAGTAGGGCGGTCGAAACGGCTTCCTATGGATAAAGGCTTTGTTCCTATAGGGGTCTCCCAATGTATACGCGACGGTACGTGGGAGCACAAGTCCGTATTGATACTTATCGCTTCACCGTGGAGGAATCACCCAACCACTCAACGCCAAGATATCACGTTTAACGACGCCGGAACACATCTCTAGCTTAGACCTCTATGTGTTTGCGTTATGTTTCAAAGCGTTGTTAGGTTCATTCAATATATTTTAAGTTGATCTTTTTAAAGTTTGCCTTTCAAGGTTCACCACGAGATGTTTGATACAAATTCCTAAATGCAGTCTAAGATGAGAAGCAAGCTTTTCCAATCTTTTCGACTTATGAAAATCTTAACTACCGAGGGAAAAGAGAGAAAAAATCTTTTCACACAGATCAAAGAGCATACACTAATGCACTTTTTCCCTAAATCAACATGCAAACTTATCAAATGCAAAATGCAAAATGCAGGTATTTCTTTTCTCTTCCTTAATGTTGATGCAATACAAAAAGAAAGCTGTTGTATAATTTCGAATTCAATTTCAAGCGAAAGCAAACAAGCTTGTCCAAAATCAAAAGACACCTTAAGATTTACTTGTTTCGACACTAGAAATATATAAATTCAAACCATATGACGAAAGAAAAAGCTCAATCAGCTATGAACAACAAATAAACTAACTCTTAAGATCAAAACGACACTTATCACAGGTCTAGATCTAAGAGGCCACAGCAAGACTAGTTCACTTTCGTTATGGGAAACTGCAAATGATATAAGAAATACACAAAGAACAAACACAGTTTCTTTACACAACCGAGGCAGAATAGTGGCAAGGAAAGTTGGTTTCAGATAGGTACATTGACTGGTAACAGGCTGCAAAAACAAGGATGAAAACAGGACAAGAAACAACAGGAAACCCCAGTAGCACAAGGCAAGACTGGTTTAGCGCAGGTAGTACACTGTCAGTTTGACATTCAACGCAGGTAGCCCCTTCGGGAACTGCGATGAAATGCAGACAACCTTCACACAGCCTGCACTGAAGAACGAAACTTTCGTTTCTCTTGGTTTCCGGGTCACAGATTGCTCAAAAATTCACAGTTTTTTGCCAAATCAGAAGCTATCAGTCAAGTACACACTAAGGGATGAAAAGGAGGATGAAAAGCTATCACTAAGAGCTATTTAGAGTCCTTTTGGATCAGCTGTTCAAATCATAAACTTGCCCAGAAACTGAGCTAGAGTAGCTGCCCTCTACTTTGCATTTGAAAGATCCAAATGCAGTTCGATTCGGTACTCCCTTTGTTTATGAAATGAATAGCAAAAACACAAACAACCAACAAGATACGATCCACAGCGGAGTCGCCAATTTTTTGTTGGGAAAAGTATCCAATACGGAATGACCCTATCCCACTCTAAGGGTGATAGTACCTCAGCAACAACCGAATGCAAAGCTATTCAAGATTACTTCTTTATGAGATGTAAGAGAGAGGAGGAAGAGATCCACTAACCGTTATCTTCTGCTAATGATTGATCCAATCTTCCCTCTTTTCTGCTTGCTCCCAGCTCCTTGCTCTTTCACTGGCCCAGCTACACAAAGATCCTGCAAAAGCACAAGAAAGGGAAACTACAAGAAGCATACATCCATAACTGATTCAAGGATTAGAATAAATCAAATATACAAGCATCAATACGCCACAAAGACACATGCATATAGAAGAACCTCAAATGCTTTATTAATGGAAGAAGTAAAGTTCTGAGAGTGTTACAACCATAAGAGGCCCAATCCAGCAACACCTCCCAGCAGAAATAAATCTCCTCTTCACCTCCTTCAAGCAAATCACCCAATAGTTCTATACTCAAACCAACAGCACTTCCTTACATTCACAAGATTCCAGCGTCCTTAGACCTCATGAGAGAGCTCTATATATAGGAGCTTTGGAGAAAGGATGAGTCAGCTTGAGGCTGGCATGAACCTAACTAGTGTCCTCTCCCACTTCAGTTATTCTTCAGTTCTTGATTCCACTTGGAGTTTCTTGCTTCCACTTGGAGATCTAGATCCTCTTACTCATCATAAGGCGAATTCCCTGATCCAAGTGTCATTTTAGAAGCTTCCTGGGCATTTGACACCTTGCAGAATGACTGTGCCACTTGGCCAATCTCACCCAGCGCAGGTAGCGTTCATTAGAGTTGACATTCAGCGCAGGTACAGAGTGGAGCAGTTGACATTCAGCGCAGATGCTCAGTGGAGCAGTTGACATGATCCAGAATTAACTTGTTTTTCAGTGTTTTCAGGTGGAGAACTGATATTCAGTGCTGTGTTTTGCTGACCTTGTTCCTCTAGGGGTAGGAACAACATGTTTAGGGACTTTGGATCCCTTAGATTATTGACATTTCATGCTTCATGCTGTAACGCACAAAAATGTCTATAACAGATCACCTGTAACTAGAGACTAGATAATATACCTGTCAAGTACATGTTCATGAATCCACCACATATCCACATAATGTCAACAAAATCAATGTTAAGGAGACTCCCTATATGAAGAGAACTCATTTTTTTGGAATATTGGTTTCAAAAATATTGCACAAAAATTTCCACCTTGACATTCTACAATGTGTGTGAGTCCATTACCACTCATACTTTCCTCTTTTGCATGTCTTAAGCCTCAGTTCTTCATATCAAGCCTTGAAAATAAGAGAAAGCCCTCAAAAGTCTCTAAAACTCTGGTTCTGCACTTTCTCTTAGCATTACCTGCAGTCCCGCACCTAAACGTCATATCACCTGTGCACCTGACTGCTCTATCTCTGTGTTATGGGTGTGGACCCTTGTAAAAGTAAAAAAGGCACAAGTATATTCTTAAAAACTCACTTTGAGTCATTTCTAGAAGCTTCTGGAAGGAATCTTGAGGTGGCAAGTTCACTCCTCTAAGGTTCATGCATCCCATACCTTAAGGAGCTAACCCCTTGATGTGAGGAGCTTATCCCTTTGAAGGAGGACTCTATCCCTTCATATGTGGACCTATAATCTCCTTCCTTTGCACTATAAAATGAAGCATTGGGCTGGTTACTGGGAGGTTTGAAAGCTGAATATTTTTGAGGTGAAATGCTGCTGGAACTTAGTCTTCCTAATTGAGATTTTGTGAGGAGAGATTACATACCTCTTTGATCTCATTTGGAAGAGTGTGAGGCTTGTCAAAGTAAAGGAGATTCCTATTTCAGACCCTGGGAAGAGCTTGTACAACATCAAGGCACCAAAGGTTGTAAAGTTCTTCTATTTCAAAGTTAATACAAATCAGTTTATTTTTCTCAATATGTTGTGTTTGATGATTTACTTTATGGATTCCTTGATTACCATAATGAACATGATTTATGATATTAGCTATGCAAGTGTTATTTAATGTGTGCTTGTTTGTGATTTCAGGTTCTCGAAAGGAAACTCTTTCGGATGGTTGAAGGATGGCTGCTACAAACTAGTGTTAGACTTGAGGTAGGGTCTAAACACCTCTATAGTTTTTATTAATGAATCTCAATATGTTTAGAGAAAGGTAGATTTTCTTGTCTTGCTTGCTGCTAGATATCTTTTGATACTAGCGAGATCGGCCCTGTCTGCAAGATTGATTTATCCGGCCAACAAATTGGCAACTCTGCTAGCAAACTGAATTTGGATTTTGGTTTTCCTTTTTCTTTGACTTGAGAAACTTGTTCTTGTTTCTGGTTTTTGCTTGATGTGTGTGGGATTTGGTAGTCTTTAGGATCTGGATTATTTTTTGTTTTTTCGAAGTTTTCAGAGGACCGCACTTTCTTTTTACAGACAGTGCAGGCATCTCCGCACTTTGCCTTTAGTACACAGAGTGGTACAGCTCCTGTTTCTTCTGGAAGCCTACGAACCCTGTCAAATTTTTGAAAAACCTAAAATGGTTTCTTCCAATTAAGTTTAGGTTTTATTTATAGCTTTTAGTGTCTATCCAGATCTGCATGTTTTCTGTCAAAAATCTCTTGCAAGTAAGTTCCGTTGGTATTTTTGTTTTAGATGATTTTCTAGAATTTTGCATGCCTAGAATGGTTTTCACTTGGACTCTGTAGTGATTCAAAGATTAGAAGCCTAAGAAACCTTAGATTACCCTGGTGTCTTTTTGTCTTCTTGATGAGTTTGACCTGTTTGTGAAATCTGTCCTTGGTGAGAAGTAGCTTTATTTTTCTCTTTGCAAATATTTGAACGAACTTGGTTATAAGTTTTGAATTTCATTTCTATAAAAGAAAACATATTTGGATGTTTTTGGATTGATTTGTTATTCTGAACGAATTAATCCTTAGTTTACTGAATAATTAAGTAAAACGTCCTCAAAAAGAATTGAAGCTTTTATACATTCGGTTTTTAGAAGTTTTTAGGTCTCAAGATTAGTTTTTGTAGTTTTGAGGGTTTTCTAAAAATTGTAGAATCTCTTTTGAAAGAATTACTTTTTTAGTTTTTGAGTGTTGAAAAAGAAAGGGATTTACTATGAGCATAATTAGTAGTCTCGTTTTGAGTTCTTATTGAAATAGACAAAAGGATTTTCTTTTTATTTCTATGTTGAAAGAAGGATTTGTTTCTTAAAGAATTGCATTCTCAAACTCTTTCTTTTAGCTAAAAATTCATTGAAGGAAAAACGAATTGTTTATCATTTTAGGTGCACTTTTTAGTGTTTTTGGAGTCAAGTCTTCACACCATCAAAGTTTCATTTCCATACCTATTGACTTAAGAAACAACCCATAAAGGTAACACTTAATTAAAATTGATCTAGCAATCTTTTTTATTTCTAGGGCTCTTATCACCAATATAGCTTAGGCTAGTATCTTGGAGTAGGGAGTAATTAACTCTCCAAGATAGTTAAAACAAACAAGTAGATATATCTTGCAGTAGGAAATAAATCCAATTGTAATTGATATAATCTGGGAAGCTCCTCTTAAAGGAGTCAATCACGAGATCATGTCCGAACCTTTAAGACAATCAAGTCTGTCTCATTGGGAAAGATAGAAGATTTTCGCGTATTAAAAATGGTAAACCTCAGATTAACCATTGTCGAGGAGCCTAGGGTCACTTGTTGGTAAACCTCGAATTGATCATGTCGAGGAGCCTTCAAGGGGATTGAGCTTTGTTACTATGCCCTTGCACATAGATCGGATCGTAGACTATTCCCCCAGTTGTATTTGTTGTTGTTGGTAACCTTATTGTCCATATACTTAAGATTATTTCCTAAGGTGACGGTGAAGGACGGGTCTCACACTACTTGGAGTAGACGTCAACTAGACTCACTTGGACTCTCTGGGGGGTTCTCTTCACTCGAGATGGTTATGTGAAGAAACTTGTGCCAGTCTGTTTCATTAAGCAGGTTGATGGGGTAACTGTTCCAACCACCCTTTCTGTATTAAATTCTACGACGTTGGATTTCATCACCAATTAGTGTTTTTAGTACAGGAAGTTACTGTTTTTGTGTGGTTTGAACTCTTATATTTTTTAGGTATGTGATTCCAGTTGTTTGTTTCTTTAGAGACTTTAGGTGCTTTTATTCAAATTTTCCTTATTTGCGTGTGATTATTTTCATCCTACACCTAGAGATTATTATCCTTGATCAATCATGTCAAGACAGTCATCCATGTTTTCCCAATCACCGGAAACATTTTTATATGGCGGTCCTACTGTTCCCTTGGGGTAACAGTCACTTTCTGGTACTTTTTCAGGAGCAACTCCTCGACTGACTGAACATCAGTTATCACCTGGTAATAATGGAGCTAAAACATTGAACATAGAACTAATTTTTATGATGTCTGGTAGTTCCAAATCCTGAACCTCAAGGTAGTCAGTTACCGCCTGGAGGGCAAGGTAGTCAGTTACCGCCTAGGGCGCAAGGTAGTCAGTTACCACCTGGGGGACAAGGTAGTCAGTTACCACCTGGGGGGTAACCTCAAGGTGGTCAGTTATCGCCTGGGGGGCAACCCCAAGGTAGTCAGTTTTCGCTTGGAGGGCTACCTCAAGGTTTTCAACCTTGAGGACAGTACATACCCTAAGGTCAACCTCATATTCCTCAGGATGCTTATCAACCCCAGAATCAGTACATGCCTCAGGGTTATCAACCTCAAGGTCAGTACCCAACTCAAGGTTTCCAACCACCTTCTGGTCAGTCATTTTTACGAGCTGGAAATGTACCTCCTAATTATCAGCCCTACGTTCAACTAGTTTATGGTCCTCCATACGTACAACCTTTTATGGGTCCGGGAATGAATATGGTGTGGGATTTGTCTCAAACTCAACAGACTTTGCAACCTAATGTGCAGTTACCTTATCAAGCTGGACAACCATTGATTTCTGGTTCAATCCAATAACCTGTCCAACCTACAGTTCAAACCTCAGCACCTAGTTTAGTTCAGCAGCCTGGGCCTAGATCACCTCAGACTTCGCCTCGAACTGCTGCTGGAATTGCTGCATTTTCTGTTCAATCTACCACACCTGTTTCTGGAGTATCTGTAGCTCCAGTTTATACTATCCCTACATCAGTGTCAACTCCTCAAGTCTCTGTGCCCCAGTCAGGACCTACAATTCAGACTCTGGTCTAGATGCTTGCAGGATAAGTTGGTCTAAGTACAATTGCCACGACTCAACCGTACCAGGGACAATATCAATCTGGTCCTACTATACAAAATCTAGTTTATCAGTATCAACCGTACCCTGGCTATACTTATCAATAGCCTCAACAACCCCAGTTTGGTCCGGTTAATCCTGGTTTCCTGGGAGGTTATAACATTCCTAATGCAAATCTGATTCCAAGGTATCCTGGATATCCTCCTCCTAGAGCTGGTCTCATTACACAAGGTTTTCGTGAACCTAACCGTCAGTTACCATTTATTGCAACTTTGGATTTACCTGATTTGTCACGCCTTACGAACGATCCGATTTATTATCTTCCGTACTGGCCGCCAATGCCTAATAAGTTGCCCAGTGATATCCCAAAATTCGAGGGTAAGTCAGGTGAGGATCCGTCAAATCATGTGATGACTTATCACCTCTGGTGTGCATCTAATTCAATCGTTAATGATTCAATTCGATTGCATCCTTTTCAAAGAACTCTTATTGGTCTTGCTGCCAAATGGTACATTGAGTTACCACGAGGCTCTTTTTATAATAGTAGTCAGTTAACCACTGCTTTTTTAACTCATTTTCAATTGCTTGTCATATACGAAAATAGCACGGAATTGTTAACTTCACTAAAACAATCCACGTCCACATATATTTCTGATCATATTCATGAATGGCAACGTAGAAGGTGTTTAGTGAAAGTTTTCATTCCAGATCAAATTTTAGCATAATGGTTCGTTAAATCATTGTTACCTAAAACCACTGAAGATGTAGCTAAGGCAGGAGTTGTCACTGAAGAGCAAGTCATTGCTCAGACTCGGTACCTTGACCTCATCTATACACAGTCAGGTTCTTTACACAAAAAAATCCCTAACCTTCTGAAAACTACAGCTCCTTCAGGGTCTCATGCCGCTGATGGTATGATTGGTTCAGTTAGTATTAAAAGCAAGAAGAAATCTTCAAAGAATTCTTCTCCTACAATGACTTTACCTGATTCCCCGGAAGGAGATTCTTCTGCTGAAGTTTCTGCCGACGTCCATGTCGTAGATTCATTTATGACCAAATCCGGTAGTAAAGAGAAGGGGAAGAACAAAAACAATAAAAATTCAAAAGATAAAGCAAATAAAAATGAATCTATTGAAGAAAAATGAAAACCTTGCTATCCTTGTTTCATCTGCGACGAGGATCATTTTACTAAAGAATGTCCATATCGAGCAGAGTTTTCAAAATTCTTTAAAGGTTCTTGAACACCTGCTATATTGAAGGATCCTTCTCGTACTCAAGATAGTAAAGCGGTTGCTTCTTCCTCGAATACCTTGGAAGAACCCATTATGATGATGTCTCATGTCAGGATTGCGACGCGATCACAAGATTATGGTAGTAACAATCCTGTTGATGGTAAAGAAGCAGAATCTTCTAATTCAAACATATCAACTACACCTCCTCCTAGGTCTGCTCCACTACAGATTGAGAAACCAAACCCAGACTTAGTAACCAAACCGCCTGCTAAAGGTATATTTCAGAAATCAGCTTTCAATCCATATGTGAGAGCTGCTTAGGATTATAACATTGCTAAATACTTAGCTATTTCCAACTTTGGAAGTGCTACAATCATGCCCAGCACAGTGTAAATTACTATTGTCTACTATAGGAGCTGTTGATATTCAGGATTCGAACCTAATAATCTTCGATTTAGAGAATAGTACACCTCGCCTTCCTCATCAAATGGCTTTCCAGATTCCAGTGTTAGTAAAAAACAGACCTTGCTTTAGGACTGTGATTGATGAGGGAGCTTCTACGTGTATTATGTCGATCCAGTGTTGGAAATCGCTTGGTTCTCCTACACTCAATCAGTCTCCGACAATTCTAAAGGCTTTTGATGGCTGAGGGTTCCATCCTGTTGGCATTTTGGAAGATTTACCTACAGGGGTCAAAGGCAAAACTATAAATCTAGATGTAGAAGTGGTTGATGGCCCTCTAGATTACAACCTTCTTCTGGGTTGCAGTTGGTCTTATGCTATGACTGCTATCGTTTCATCGGTCTTTCAGCTTATTAAGTTTCCTCATAACAGACAGATCGTTACGATATACCAGCTAAGTTATTTCTCATCTGACCCAGCCTCTACTGATAGCATTCAGCATGTCAGTAAAACAACTATTCCTTACAAGGATGTTGGGGTAGGTTTGATTAAAAATTCTGGTTTACTAGGAACTTTTTCCTTCCCTCCTCCTAACATATCACCTTCTATTGCAACTATTCATATGATTTCATAGAACACTATTTCTTTTGATGATCCTTGGATCGTACCTTCCGATTCCGAGGTGGATTCATTTGATGGTGTGATGCCTTTGAATCCCTTTGAAATTGCATATCAAGCTGTACAGTAATTTTCTGATTCCTGACCTATCGCGAGGATAGTTTGTTCCTATCTCAACCTCATTAAAAAATGAAATTGGATGTCATGAGGATAGTTTGTTCCTATCTCAACCTCATTAAAAAATGAAACAAGGAGTGGCGAGAATAGTTTGTTCCCGTGTCAACTTCATTAAAAAATGAAATTGGATGTCTCGAGCATAGTTCCTGGTCTTGTGTCAAGCTCGTTAAAAAATGAAACAAGGAGTCATGATCATAGTTCCTTATCTTGTGTCAAGCTCATTAAAAAATGAAACAAGGGTTTTGAGGATAGTTCTTTTCCTGTGTCAACCTCATTAAAAATTGAAACAACTCCCTTTCCAAGTCGAGTCTTTACAAGATCTCGAAAGTGAACCTTCATTCCATCCACCTGGTTGAATGCAATGAAGCTTGGGGGGCATGTACCTCGATTTGTGTCATTATGCTGGGGGCATGTGAACTTATAACAAGCATAGTTTTTCGTTTCAAGCTTGTGTAAACATGAAACCAAATCCAAGCAGAGTTCTCTATGGTTCAAGCTTGTGTAAAAATGAACCCATACCCTTTTTACATCTCGTGATTGCCGTCTTTATCCGCTAAATTCTGTTACTTGAGCCTTGGTTGTTTTCATTCCATCGCCACCATCTCTTTGGTTGATCATATGCTTTCACTTGGTTGTTTACCCTTCCTGAAGGACCACATCTATGAGTGGTTTTGTTAGCCAGGTTCTTAACCATTACATGTTTTGAGCAGTTCCTCCATTGTCGGAACGAATTGCTACCCTCTATACCACTTGTTTCTCTAGGATGAGTCCTCTTTAAGCTCTTTTCTCACTCGTAAAATATGAAAAGATTGCCAAGTTTTTTCCTTTTTAAACTCGTGAAACAGGATTAAAAAAGCGGTCCACTTACAACTCTTTTCTGACCGTATAAACATGAAAAGCTTGCCAAACTTTTGTCGTTTCAAGTTTGATATTGGTTGTAAAAGAACATGTCTTTGATCACTTTTTTACTTTTCATATCGGAGCCACTAATTATGAAAAGTACTCCTTGATCGTAATGGTCAAGCAGTTCTCTCAAGTATTATTTTATACTTTTTCGGGCTTGGGGGACACAAATTTACGAAAAATAACACCCATGGAGTTTCCTTAAGTTTTTCTTCTGACTCCCTAAAATTGAAAAACACAGCGTTTTTCCTATACTGGACTCATTAAAATTTAACAGTAAAGGACCGGTTCAATTTAAAACAGGAACAAACCACTCCTTCTTAGGGTTCGAATTTTAAACTAAGTTGGACTCATCCAAAGGATGAGCTTATAACCAAGAAAAATGTTATCCTCCTCAAGCTTGTGAAAAATAAAGAGGTACTTGCCAGAAATGGTGGGTGAAAAGTGAGAAAAATGAACTTATTTGTTACACTTTGTGTTTTAGAAAAGCAGTTAACCACTCTTGAACATGACACTTTTTGTTCACTTGGGTTGGGAAATCCTTTGCCTAACAGTTAATCAAACCATATTGAAAGTCTTCAGTTAGTTTTTGGGTATTAGCTTTGGGTCAATTGTCACCAAACCATCTACAGTGTCGTTATGTGTTCAAGAGGCTAGTTCAAATAAACCATTCATTTGCAAAATATTTGTCATCCATTTTGACCATCCCTGAGTTAGTCCTTGGCAAATATATTTCTTCAAAACTCGATCTATGATTTTGTGTTGTGGGCTTGCCTATGACAGATCGCTTTCTATCGACTTCAACTCATTATCTAGAAACCGTCAGTACCTTGGAATTTACATACCTTAATGGCGAGTTTCTCGCCTTCGACGACAGGTTGCATCATTGACCTTCGATCAAAGGATTCTATAATATGTTCGACATCAGCTCATTTATTTGAATTTCATGGATTGTACTAAGTAATTTGAGAGCCATTCACATTACTGGTGGTTGCTCTCACACTTGTTAACAGTTCACATCATTGACTGGTAATCAAGTAGTTTCTACCATGTTTGACTTCGAGATATTCATTCACATGGATAGAATCGTACTACTTCGGGAAGCAGAAATCAAGACCCTCGATTTATTTCCCACCATCTAGGTTGCGAGGAATTTTGTTATTCATTATACAGTGGACTATTCATAAACAGATGGTTGTGCCCATACTGTGTCTACATATGTCTATACTTGTGATGTATTACAAAATCATTCCTGTATCAGAGCAGTTTAGTTAGTTTTCTAGTTAGTTTTGATCTGAGTATGGGAATGCCTACCTCAGTGATGCTATGTTCACATATATATATATTTTGCATTGAATGTTTTTACAGGTTCCGAATGGGGTGTCCAAAGGATGATCCTTGAAATGATAAAGTACTTCACTCTTCATACATGAAAGACTTTTATCTTCATCTATTACAGAATTCACACTTTAGGGGGCAATGTGTTGCACAAAAATTGTCACCTTGACATTCTGTAATCTGTGTGAGTCCATTACCACTCATACTTTCCTCTTTTGCAAGTCTTAAGCCTCAGTTCTTCATATCAAGCCTTGAAAATAAGAGAAAGCCCTCAAAAGTCTTTAAAACTTTGGTTCCGCACTTTCTCTTAGCATTACCTGCGGTCCCACACCTAAAGGTCATATCCCCTGTGCACCTAACCACTCTGTCTCCGTGTTATGGGTGCAGACCCCTGTAAAAGTCAAAAAGGCGCAAGTATATTCTTAAAAACTCACTTTGAGTCATTTCTAGAAGCTTCTGGAATGAATCTTGAGGTGGCAAGTTCGCTCCTCTAAGGTTCATGCATCCCATATCTTAAGGAGCTAACCCCTTGATGTGAGGAGCTTATCCCTTTGAAGGAGGACTCTATCCCTTCATAGGTGGACTTGTAACCTCCTTCCTTTGCACTATAAAATGAAGCATTGGGCTGGTTACTGTGAGGGTTGAAAGCTGAATATCTTTGAGGTGAAATGCTGCTGGAACTTAGTCTTCCTAATTGAGATTTTGTGAGGAGAGATTACATACCTCTCTGATCTCATTTGCAAGAGTGTAAGGCTTGTCAAAGCAAAGGAGATTCATGTTTCGGACCCTGGGAAGAGCTTGTACAACATCAAGGTACCAAAGGTTGTAAAGTTCTTCTATTTCAAAGTTAATACAAATAAGTTTATTTTTCTCAATAAGCTGTGTTTCATGGTTTATTTTATGGATTCCTTGATCACCATAATGAACATGATTTATGATATTAGCTATGCGGGTGTTATTTGATGTGTGCTTGTTTGTGATTGCAGGTTCTCAAAAGGTAACTCTTTCAGATGGTTGAAGGATGGCTGCTACAAACTAGCGTTGGACTTGAGGTAGGGTCTAAACACCTCTATAGTTTTTATTAATGAATCGCAATATGTTTAGAGAAAGGTAGATTTGCTTGTCCTGCTTCTTGCTAGATATCTTTTGATACTAGGGAGATCGGCCTTGTCTGCAAGATCGATTTATCTGGCCAACAAAAACCTAGCCAAAGAAAATTCTTGCCCAATTCCTTTATTTTACCTTTTCCCTTGTTGCAATCTAGGCTTACTATGCATTGTCACATCATCCAAATGTTAATTATCTAAACATACCAACTATTATCTTGTCACGCTAATACCGAGCATGTTTCCTGCAACTGCTCACACATGTCAACCACAAGTTCCATATATCAAGACAATCATATCTATCAATTTGAAATCAACCTTTACCAGGACTAAAAATCATGTCATAATCCACTGTCAACCCATAGTCATCAGTCATAATACTGTTGAGGCCTCGAAAATCACTGCAACAATAATGGGGGATAACCACCTGGTCTGGACCTTCAAGAGCTCCTTTTCTGTTTGGATTAGTGGCTCCGACTGGTTTAACTAGGTCCAGTTACCTTCTTCCTATCGCTATTGGTTTATGATGTACCTTTGACTACCAATAGACAGGGATATTAGATCACTTCTTCTTGCTGATGAGGTAAGACAATGACCCTTAAGCTGATTTGGGTTCAACCAAACCACAACTAAAATTTTGCCTCTTTGAGAGGAGGACTTAAAAGAATATAGAAATTAATCTAAGCGCAAGTTTATTCTATAATGCAGGCAAAAGAAACTAATCTTAATCCTATCTTAATTAGGTAGATATAGATCTAACCCAACTAAGAGCAAGATAATTAAAGTACTGGGATTTAAATATGTTTTGTTTATAATGAATATCAATTTAATGAAGTAGTTCAATTATCTAACATTATGGATACCAAAACACATCCTATTTAGATCTCTTAACTGAAATAATCAATCAACAACACTTCAAGAAGAAATTCACAAAAATGATATTAATTGTCAAATCAGTAAATCCATAATTAAACAATAATATGCAGAAATAGTTCACAACACATTACCATTCAATAAATTAGTTTTATAAGACATATTTATGAGTAAATAGTTACTCAGAAATTAGAAATTAATTCATAAGAACATAGATACATAATAACAACATTGAGACAAATTACCCATATTGACAAAAGTGCACACACATGAATAAAATGACACATTCCTATTATCATAAAAAGGAAACTGATATTTGAAACAGTAGTATTATAAATACCAATTTATTGCATCCATTTCTGTGACCCTGGTCTCCAACAGTCCTTTACATTGCTTGAACTTCTACTTTCAAAGCTAAAGCCACAATAGTGCAAACTTTTCCCATCATGCATAATTCAAGATACAAAAGAAAAATCCTCAATAATCCCCAGATCTAAGATTTTCTCTCCTCCCTCCTACAACTCTAAATTTCTATTAAAAAAGTGATTTTAGAAGTCCAAAATTGTAGAGGAGAGCAGCCCCTTATTACATTCTGCAATCTATTATTTATAATATTTCCAAAAGTATTTTGAGAGGAGAGTTTGTTGAACAAAAATATGCCCAATCCAATTTTATTTGCTCAAAGTTCCAATCTTTAATTGCTAGAGCATTCTCATTTGATTGAAATCCTTCTCTCCATATCTCTTCTACTATTTTCCTGCAAGAAAAAATCAAAATAAATTAAGATGCAACAATAAAATCAAAATGTCATTTATGAAATTTAAAACAAATCCAATTTAATTTAATTTAAATAAATAACTTAAAATAAAATGTAAGCTTTCTATTGATGCGTGAGATGGTTTAATTGGCTGAGGATATCATTGACGAATGGACCCACATTGAGAAGAGGCTTGGACAAATCAAAATATAGAAAATAAAACTTAGAAAATTGATTTTGTTTTAAAAAAATTCGTAGATTGATCTTCTGCATATTTTTTACCTAATAAATGACCAAATCTATCAGTGAAACCTCCTTAGAAATTTTCTCCTTGATTTTATCTTTCCAATGAGCCATCCTGGGCCTCATTTGGCCAAGTAAAACTCAATCTATGAGCCTCCAAAGTTGATGAGCCAAATCTGATATAAATCTGGAAATTCTATTGCTTGGCTAAAAAATCAGAATTTTAATTAAAACTTTAATCCTAAATTAGAATTATAATTATCTAATAATTAATTCTAATTCAATTATTAATCATAAATTAAATCAATTATTTAATAAACTATTTATTAATCTAACTAACTATTATAATTAACTATTTATAATTAATTAATATTAATCTAAATAATCTAAATAATAATTAAATTTTAATTCAATTCAATTAATTAAATTATATATATATTAATTAATTAATTTAATTTAAAATTTAATATATTAAACTTTAACTAACTATTTTTAATACTAAAACTATCCTATACTACCTTCACTCATTCACTCACAAATGAGTTTGAAACTGAAACATAACATAAAGCTTTAAGATTAATACTCTTTGATTTTTTATGATCGGCAATCAGCATCGGGGAGGTGTCGGGGCTTCTTAAACTTGTCACATTTGAGAGATTCGATCCGATCTTCCGATCGGGTAAATAGTTTTTTTTATTATTATTATTTTAATATTAAACCAAATTAACTTGCCATCTTACGTATGTATGAGTGAAAAACAAATTACAAGGTTCTATGATAAGACATTGGTTTAATACCTTATGTCTTTTCGTAATCGGGACATCTGGAGATTTGAGGTTATCAGGATGTTTGAGAACTCCTGATGCAATCTTCTGATCGTAAATTTTTATTTTATTTTATTTTTTATATATTTTTTAATTTTATATTGTTTTATTTTTGTTTTATTTTAATGAGGTTTATTTAAATTATGAAACTTTTTAAACTACAACCACTCTAAAAATGAATAAATAAATAAACTACAGCCACTTCGACATTTTGATTTTTCGAGATTAGTAATTTATTTGATATTGGAGTAAATTACTAAAATCTTGTTGCTTCATGATTTGGCTGTATAAGTGAAAAATGAAAAAATGTTAGTAAGAACTAACTAGGTGTTAATATTTAAAATAAATGCATTATTGAACTAATTTATTTACAAGAATGAAATATTATACATTTTATGTATTTTTAACCTAGGTGACATAAATGATTAGACTTCAAAGGAGTGTCGTTTACAGACTAGTTGACCAAATGAGACAAAACAAGCGTTAGTGGGAAGCTTATAAAAAAATCGATTTTAACAAAATAATCAAAACAAGAATCCAAAGAAAATGAAAAATTAACAAATGCGTAGGATAGTCAACTAAATAAAAATCCTAAAAGGTGTTTAGCCAAAATTTTATAGAAAGGGTCCCCATTATTTGAAATGAACAAGTCAAAAATTGGGGGGTTGCGTATTACCTCAACAATGGCGACTGTTGGGTCCCTATAATACTAGTGATTACCCCATTACTATTGCAGTTGCATCCCTTATTAATATTGTTGTGCCCCTATTATCCCCATATTGTTATTACTCTGCCCCATAGAATCCTCTATTGTTATTTTTGTGGCTCTATATTATTATCGTTAGGTCGGCTGGGTTATATTGTGACCCCTTAGACTCCTATATATAGAAAGGAGGTTTTGTCATTTGAATCTTACAAGAATTGTTCATTTATGTAATGTAAAGGAGGTTGCCCCCTCAAAGAGGCTGAATTCTAAGGCGTTGATCTATCTTTTCTATCTTTTCTTGAGCTTGTTTCATAACATTTGGTATCAGAGCTTTGGATTCTAGGGTTTCGCTACTCCAAATAGGTCATCGTGGAATTTTCACTATAACTTTTTTTCTGCGATGTTTCGGAAGCTAAAAAAAACCCATTTGAGAAGACATCACGCTGAACCTCGGGTCCAAATTTCAAAGCTTTTTGCGCTATATTTGAGGAGATATGATCTGAGGAAGTTGGTCTTTTTGCAGACTCCTGAATTACATTCCAAACAGGTGACCTGGGGAAAATCATCATAACTTTCTCTCTGTGCATTAGATTGAAATTTCGTAAGAAGTTACAGAAAGAGGACAGATTGCAGTTTCTTGTAAATATTTTTCAGAGCCAAAGGTCAAACAGTGAATCGTGGCACGTCGTACAAGTTCACTCTACTGAACTAGTCTATAATCAAGTCACTGTGGAAGATTTCGCATAACTCTTCCTTGAAGAATCCAATTTGGGTCAGACTGGTGGCATTGGAAAGATGACACAGAGGGCTACTGCAGGTCGCAATTTCAGAGCTGGATGATCAGAAAGTACAGAGATACATCAGAGGCAATATCGATCTCCTACAAAGTGAAAAAAGGTGTGTAGATTTTTTTAAATTTTTGCTTAAGTTTGGTTTGAAAATTTATTTTGAAGGAATTCGAAGGGCATAGTAGAGCATTATTTTTGATAACTGATGCCCTGAGGAAAGAAAATGCAAACACCTAGTAAGCAACCTGAAAGCTCTAGCATGACTCATGAAGAAGAGGAAGAAATGCTACATGATATATCAAAATTGGAAGAACAAGTGCAACAAATTTCACTCTCACAAAAGCTAACAGAAGCTAAGACAAATGGTGTGGAATCTAAGATAAAGGGTGTGGAAGCTAAGATGGATGATTTGAAGATAGATTTGAAGAGAGACATTGTAGATTTGAAGACAGATTTGAAGACAGACATGGAAGATTTGAAGACAGATTTGACAAATTTTCTACAAGAAATACTTACTAATGGTAAAAAGGTAGTAAAGGAAACTCATGATGTTAACAAAATAAATGTTAATCATGATTTATTAGACTCTAATGTGGGATCGAAGACCAACCATATTCCAAAAATCGATATGAGGAAGTTTGATGGCAAGGATCCCACAACATGGATATTACAGATGGAGCAATTTTTCGATCTCAATAATGTGCAAAACACACAAAAGGTATGTATTGCAACTTTATATTTGGAACCAAATCAGTTTGTATGGTATCAATGGCTTTTCTCTCATAAACAAATTATCACTTGGGCAACTTTTATGGAAGAATTGACAGCACATTATGAGGATACAAAAAGCAACACTTTTTTTAGCCAATTGATAAGTCTCAAACAAAAGGGTTCAATGGTGGAGCACATTGAGGAGTTCCAAAAATTGAACATAAGGGTAAAAAATATTCTAGAGGAGCATAGGATTGATGTGTTCATAGGGACTTTAAAGGATAATATCTAACATGATGTTCGCCTTTGGGAACCTGATTCATTAGAGAAGGCATTCAGGTTAGCAATAAAAATAGAAAGCAAAATTATGGCAACCAGGAAGCATACCACTCACAACTATAAAGATGGAAGTGTTGTTGCCCCTAGTCTTCCACAACCTATAAGGTTGACACCACAACAATTGGAATAAAAAAAAACAAAAAGGCTTTGTTACAGTCGTGATAGCAAATACACTAAAGGTCATAAGTGTGCTGAGAAGAAATTATTCTACATAGATTGCGAAGATGAAGAAGAAGAGGAGCAAGAAAGGTAAAAAGGAGAGGATATACTCCAAGAACAAAGCCTAGATAAAGAAGAAATGAATCCGACCATATCTTGTAATGCATTGGTGGGAATTACCACTCCTCAAACCATCAAGATAGAAGGACAAATCAAGAAGAAAAAGGTAATAGTTTTGATTGATTCAGGAAGTACCCATAATTTTATTCATTGTAAGGTAGCAAAAGAATTGAATTGCTTCTTATATCCAACACCAGAGTTTCAAGTGATGGTTGCAAATGGAGGAACAATAAATTGCTTTGGAAAGTGCTATAATATCAAGCTATCGATGGGAGAATATATATTGACTAGCCCAATAATTTCCATTCCAATGGGAGGTGCTGATGTTATACTAGGAGTCCAATGGCTACAATCCTTGGGTACAATAGCTTTTAATTTTCAAGAACTTTTCATGAAATTTTCTATGGAAGGAAAGGAAGTTGAGTTAAGGGGTATTGCAGGGAAACCGGGAAGATAATCAGCTCTAACGGTATGACAAAGCTTCTAAAAAAGGAACAAAGGGGTGTAATTGCATAATTATGTTCGCTAGATGTTTCCACATTGCAATCATCTATTTCTCCAGATATCCAAAAAGTCTTGGACAATCATTCCAAGGTATTTGAGACTCCCAAAGGTCTCCCACCTATTCGTGATCATGATCATGCTATTCATCTGATTCCAGGAAGTGTTCCTCCAAACATCAGGCCGTACAGATATCCCTATGCCTAAAAGAGTGAAATTGAACGTATGGTTGCAAAAATGCTAGAGGTTGGTATAATTCAACCGAGTCAAAGTTCTTTCTCTGCTCCAGTAGTATTAGTGCACAAGAGGGATGGATCATGTTGCATGTGTCCAAATTATAGGGAGCTCAACAAGCTCACTATTAAAGATAAGTTTCCCATTCCCGTCATTGATGAATTACTGGATGAATTGCATGGATCAATTTACTTCACCAAGTTGGATTTTCATTCAGGATATCATCAAATCAGAATGAAGACTAAAGACATTCAGAAAATAGCATTTAGAACACATGAGGGTCATTATGAATTTTTGGTCATGCCTTTTCACCTTACCAATGCATGTTCAACATTTCAAGGTTTGATGAATTCAATTTTCAAACCATTCCTTAGAAAATTTGTGTTAGTATTTTTTGATGATATACTAATCTACAACAATTCTTGGAAGGATCATGTTGAACATGTTGACAGGGTGCTACAATTATTGGAGGAGAAACAATTATATGCAAAAATATCCAAATGTTTCTTTGGAGTACAAGAGATGGAATATCTGGGTCATATTGTATCTCATGAAGGAGTTAAGGTAGACCCTAGCAAAATTAAAGCCATTAAGGAATGGAAAATATCCACATCCATAAAGCATCTGCGAGGATTTCTTGGGTTGACAGGGTATTATAGCAATTTTTTTTAAGAATTATGGGAGAATAGCAGCACCTCTAACAACATTATTGAATAAAGATGCATTTTCATGGACTCCAGAAGCAACAAAGGCCTTCGAACATCTTAAAGAGGCAATGTGCCAAGCACAGGTCTTAGCTACACCAGACTTCACAAAAACCTTTATTGTGGGATGTGATGCTTCAGGAAATGGAATTGGTGATCTTTTAATGCAAGATGAAAGACCCATTTCTTTTGAAAGTCGTCCAATCAAGGGAAAGTTTTTACACAACACTATTTATGAGAACGAAATGTTGGCAATACTCCATGCACTTAAGAAATGGTGACCCTACCTAATTGGAAGACACTTCAAGGTAAAAACGGATCATGATAGCCTTAAATACTTTCTAGAACAAAGATTATCCTTTGAAGAGCAACAAAAGTGGGTCACAAAGATGTTGGGTTATGACTTTGAAATCATCTACAAAAAAGGGAAGCAAAATGTGGTGGCAAATGCACTCTCAAGGAAGGATGAGGATGTGGAGGCATTGTTGTGCGCCATTTCTATTATCCAACCAGATTGGATAAAAGAAGCAAGGGAGGAATGGAAGAATGACGAAGAAGTGTGGGCACTTATTCAAAAGTTACAACAAGATTCCAGTACGTCTGATACATTTAGCTGGCAAAAGGATTCTTTATGGTACAAAGATCGCTTATACCTCTGTAAGAATTCCCAACTAAAACAAAAGATTCTTATGGAATTGCACACTTCTCCCTTAGGATGGCACTCAGGATTTTTAAAAACTTACCACAGGGTTAAGAAGGAATTTTTTTGTGATGGCCTTAAATCAGATATTCAAAAACTTTTTGTAAAATGTTTAGTTTGCCAACAAAATAAAGTTGAAACAATTAAGACACTGAGTCTATTACAACCTTTATCCATTCCAAGCCAACGTTGGGAGGAGGTTTCAATGGATTTTATCACAGGTTTACCGAAGTCTAAGGGAAAGAGTGTCATCATGGTGGTAGTTGACAGACTTACCAAGTATGCACACTTTTGTGCATTATCACATCCATTTAAAGCCCGTATAGTTTCTACTACATTTATGGAAACAATTCAAAAGCTACATGGAAACCCAAAGATTATTGTAAGTGACAGAGATCCGAACCACTCTAAAAATAAATAAACTATAGCCACTTTGACATTTTTATTTCTCGAGATTAGTAATTTATTTTATATTGGAGTAAATTACTAAAATCTTGTTACTTCATGATTTGGCTGTATAAGTAAAAAAAAATGAAAAAATGTTAGTAAGAACTAACTAGGTGTTAATATTTAAAATAAATGCATTATTGAACTAATTTATGAAACTTTTTAAACTACAACCTCTCTAAAAATAAATAAAAATAAATAAACTACAGCCACTTTGACATTTTGATTTTTCGAGATTAATTAATTGAAGTTAAAATTTAATATATTAAATTTTAACTAACTCCTTTTAATACTAAAACTATACTATAATACCTTCACTCGTCCACTCACAAATGAGTTTGGAACTAAAACATAACATAAAGTTTTAAGCTTAATACTCTTTGAGTTTTTATAATCGGCAATCGGCATCGGGGAGGTGCCAGGGCTTCTGAAACTTGTCACATTTGAGAGCTCCGATCTGATCTTCCGATCGGGTAAATAATTTTTTATTTTATTTTAATATTAAACCAAATTAACTTTCCATCTTACGTATGTATGAGTGAAAAACGAATTACAAGGTTTTATGATAAGACTTTGGTTTAATACCTTATGTCTTTTCACAATTGGGAGATTGGGAGATTTGAGGTTATTAGGATGTTTGAAAATGTTTCGTTTGAGAACTCCTGATGCGATCTTATGATCGTAAATTTTTATTTTATTTTATTTTTTATATAT
This sequence comes from Pinus tabuliformis, assembly GCA_031772625.1. Lineage (NCBI taxonomy): Eukaryota > Viridiplantae > Streptophyta > Pinopsida > Pinales > Pinaceae > Pinus > Pinus tabuliformis. Next base: position 775,833,018 of record CM062812.1, on the reverse strand, counting down.
ATTTTAATTTTATATTGTTTTATTTTTGTTTTATTTTAATGAGGTTTATTTAAATTATGTAGCTTTTTAAACTACAACCACTCTAAAAATAAATAAAAATAAATAAACTACAGCCACTTTGACATTTTGATTTTAAGAGATTAGTAATTTATTTGATATTGGAGTAAATTACTAAAATCCTGTTGCTTCATGATTTGGCTGTATAAGTAAAAATTGAAAAAATGTTAGTAAGAACTAAGTAGGTGTTAATATTTAAAATAAATGCATTATTGAACTAATTTATTTACAAGAACGAAATATTGTACATTCTATGTATTTCTAACCCAGGTGACATAAATGATTAGACTTCAAAGGAGTGCCATTTACAAACTAGTTGACCAAATGAGATGAAACAAATGTCAATGGGAAGCTTACAAAAAAAATCGATTTTAACAAAAAAATCAAAACAAGAATCCAAAGAAAATGAAAAATTAACAAATGCGTAGGATAATCAACTAAATAAAAATCCTAAAAGGTGTTTAACCAAAATTTTATAGAAAGGGTCCCCATTATTTGAAGTGAACAAGTCAAAAATGGGGGGGTTGTGTTTTACCTCAACAACGGCGACACACGAGAGAAGAACCAGTTATCTATGTTTAATATGAATGAGGTTTTCCCAAAATTCAAGTAAAAATAATTAAGGAAGAGAAAATTGTTTTTGGATTGCTTGACTATGTTCATTAGTCTGAATAAAATCAAGAATCATCTAACTTTAATTTTCCTTAAAATTTCTCATAAATTAAAATATTTCAAAATTCTATATCAGTCCTTAATTAGTTGTAGAGATAAAGAAGGGGTCACTTTACAACTTAGCTTTTAAAATATACTCATTTGTCACAGGTAGAGCCACTACTGCCAGCAAACATCTATAGTCTCGACAAAGTTACCTTTTAATCATCAATGATTCAGGATCCCATCTATTTAAGAATTATTGACCTAGAGATAAATGCATCTATATATGTTTTTTTTTATTTTTATTTTTTCTATTTTTATTTTTTAGTTCTTAAAAGTCATTGTCCTGGTTTGGTAGCCATATAGTTGAAAATTCCATTCACTAGGCATAATTGGATAGAACAAGCTGGCTAGTGATGAGACCACTTGTCTTATAATTGTTTGCAACCATAAGCCATTACCCTAGTTTTTTTAGTAGTATTGGTAATGTCAGCCTATTTTTACCCTATGATCATGGTAAGTAGGCTCATGATGAGACCTCTTATCTTTTAAGTTTAAACATATCTCTGGATTATACTCTAGAAAAATAAGACTCTTTGGGACAGGGAGAATCATTGAATCCTTAAGAGTTAAGAATAACAAATTCAGAGTTAAAAGGTGCTTTGCTGTAAAGTGTCTTTACTTGGTTAAAAATAATTTTTCCTGACTGATAATAGAAATTTGAAAGATCTTAATAAAGTATTGAAATCTCAAAATGATTACAATTTTAATGAAAAATAAATTTCTCCAGATTTTATTATACTTTGCCAACATCTCTTGTTTTATAATCTCTTCCTTAAGTATGTCTACCTTTATAATAAGAAAAACAAATTTTATTAAGATATTTAAGAAAAAGATAATAGGTGACTATTAACAATTTTACCTATGTATGCTGACCATTGTTAGGTAACAAGAAGGCCTTCCATACAAATCATGGTGAAGTTACCAAAATTAAAACTGAAAACCAAAGGAAAGGAATTCTTATGCTAAAATGAGAAAGAAATCAGCAAGCAAAAATAAAAATGAAGAAATTTTAAAAGTGGAAAAGAAAATCCAAGTTTTGAAAGATAAACTCAAACAAGAATGTTTATACCAATGTCTCAACAATATGAAAAAAAATAAATCATGTAATCATTCCTTCTTATGTCGAGATTTAGGAAAATCACACCTTGCTGGGTTGTAAGTGTTTCAGGCTTTTTGGATAGCAGTGATGATAAAATTCAGCCACAATGAAAACTTTCTGTCTGATGTCAATCTTCTTGTTTCAAAGCATTAACTTAATCATTTTCTAATGAAAGGAATGCTTAAAGAAACAAACTAAAGGTTCAAAAACTTCTTGGTGTAGCTGTTTCAATGAAGATTATTGCTGCTTATTGAAATAAAGCCAGGAGAAGAGTATAGGACTTTGAAAATATGATCTCGTGTAGGATTGGAAGCTTTTATGAAGAGTTGCAAAACAGATTTTTATATCAACATAATTTAAAAACAAAAATAAAACTAAAGTGACAAAATGGAAATTAACGAAAGTGGGTATATGAATCTTACCATTGGATAATTTCTTTTGATCTTACCTGAAAGGAATCAGTTTCTCCAAACTAGCGGACTTCTTATTTTAATTAACATTAAAAACATGATGAAGTCAAACTAACCAAAATCCTATAACCCAAAATCATTATTTATTTTATTTAAACTAAAGCAAGCAGTAAAATAAAAATGAATGTTTTGTGTTCAAAGGAATTGAAATTAAAAACCAATGCATCAGAAATGAGAACGAGAATTTGGAATAACGAATGTTCTCAAAATATTATAAGTTTCAAATAAACTCCATTATTTTATAAATTGTTCAGAATTAAGACCAAATCTAAGATAATGAAATTCAAATGTGAAGATAGAGAGGTCTTGAATTTGATATTTAATTATGGAATTATATATTTAAAACTGAAATATATGAGAAATCGAAATGATTTGAATATGCTGCAAATTGGTCATTAACTGCTTTTTTACCATAGTGGTTACCCAAGCTCGCTTTTAAAATAGCACATCACCATATCGGCTGATTCACATCACATCTTTCTTCACCATGCTTCAAGTTTAATCTACAAGACTTCACCTTTATTGCTATGCCATATATTGATTAAATGTTAATGGCTTAGAGGCATGCATTGGAAGCTATCACATCGGAGGTTGAAATGGCATATTGCCGATATGCAAACATGCGATGAGAATATGTGCGATGAGGTGGAGTGATCACATCATTGAAGAAATATTATATCGGGGATCGGGGAATATTTACATTGTGCTTGCCTCATTGCACAACGCACATCATAGATTCGGAATTGTGACGTGAGCATAAATAAAAATGTGATGAAGCGATTGTGATATCAGCGATCCAATGGATGACGTGCTAATCGACGATCAGCGATCTTAAGCACATGAGGTAACAATTCTTGATATGCCGATATGCGATGAAAAGTGGACCCAATAACTTTGTGATGAAAATTTAATAACATATCGGATCCGAGACGTCGGCCCTTTTAAAGTTATGCTCCTACCATTATTGTGATTGAGCGGACGTGATATTTTTTATGACTTTGATTTGAATTTCATATCAGGTCCTGAATTATGTGGTCGTCGCAATATTGGTAAAATTAATTATCGGAGATTGGCGATTCACGATAATGGAAGTATACTTCAACTGCAAACATCCAATATGCAAATTACGATATGGCATATGAGTGAGGTAATAGGTCAGAGATCTTTTATGAACAATTTGTTATCAAAAATGCTAAGAGCTACTTCCAACGAAATCTTATGATACAAATGGTTGTAATATGGATGATGTGATATCAGAATTAAATGTTTGAAAAAGATGAGTGGGCTGAGAATATTGCAAACATTTTCACTGAAATATCAGCAATATGAAAATCAAGTTGAATCCTATGATATTGCTTGAAATTTCAATTGGGTTTTCTGATGGTTGAAAGCAAAGTTAAAAATGCTCAAATTCTAATGAATCACAAATAAAATTTCCCTGAACCTATTGCAAATTTGAAATCGGTTTGCTGTTTACTTCAAGTTTTGAAAACAAATGAAAACCTGCAAATAAAACAAAACAAAAATAAAAAATAAACTAATGAAAAGAGAAACTAATAATAGATGAGAATGAACTTGTGAATACGTACCTAGAAGGAAATTCTCTATAGTTTTTACATCATGAATCTTCAAATTCTTCCTTCGATTTATCAAAATTTTGCCTTTGTTCAAAATCATCTCATTATTTATTCTAAATCGGAGTGTGCAATCAGCCTAAATAAAATCTGTTTATTTATGTTCAGGAAATCTGAAAATCATAAAATTAACTAGAAATAAATATGAAAATAGGCTTCCCTTTTGAATTGAAACAGTAATTTATTACCTCTACTTATCCCGAACAACTTGAGAAGAATTTGTATTGTTATAGTGATTGTTCAATAATGCCTTTAGTAAATGAATATGATGCGTATTGCAACTAAAGATCAAAATGGGAGAAAGCCACTAATTGTGGAAGAATGTCAACACAGATTTAAATGTGTGTCACGTGCATACTCAATTAAATTCTGTCAATACATTATTTGAAATAGGTAGAGATGTAATCATGGGTAGAGGTATTGCTGCAAGGAATTTTTAAAATGGAAAACAAGAATTAAAACTTTCTGATAGGAAGAAAATGTTTCACTGAACACATATGAGAAGGGCTGATTACTTTGTTTTTTTTTTTAATCTACAAAACTGTTGAAAACAAATTAACTACATAAAACAAACAAACTAAATTAATTGTACTCCTATTCTAACCATATACATGAAAATGACTAGGTATAGTCATATTTCCAACGTAACCATTTTATGATTTTAATTCCTACATGTATGTATAATTCAAATGTTAGTAATAAAAATACAAATCTAACTAAACGAAGGAAGATAAATTTGCAAATAGAATTTACAGTTATTGTTAGCAACTGAATTAAAATATCCTTCTCTTGAAATTTCCTTTCCAATTGAATACCAATTGGATCATAGAAATCTAGATGGATTTCTATTAAGAATTGGGAAATGTTCAAAAGAATAAATGACAGGCCAGGTTGCAGATATGAACTTTTACATTCAAAGGCCTGGAAAAAATTGTTAGTGTTATATACAAATGTTAAACTATTAACAATCTTCCTTTAAGGAAAAATTTCCAAATAATTTTCAAATAAGCTAATGAAAAATGGATGGAAATATTTCAAATAAAATGGAAATTTATTAATTAAATTGGATTCCTGGCCAGATTGTAAAAATAGATTCTCTTGATGATATTGCCTTTGACAAGATAGAAGCTTTTTATGAAACGTTAGCATTGATTGAAATTGAAATATTAATAGATTTTGATGCTCATGATTATAATATGAAACTTCAATTTTCCAACAGGTCAATGCATCAATTGAATGTTTGATAGTAAAGTGCTCAATATGTCAGCGTAAAGTATTAAAAATCTAAAAATAAAATTAGAAATAAAATCTAATTTTAAACAAAAGAAGTGAGGAAATAAAAATAAAATGAAATCACTATTGTTGTAATTAATGTTACGTCACAATTGGGATCGTTTTGAAATAATTTATTTTTCACAAGGATGGGCCAGAATAATGGAATTTGAATAATTGCCAATTCCAACTTGTGAATTAGAAAACGAATTATGATTATGAGTAGGAATGAGAGGTTGATCATGATATGAATAATAAATTGGAATGTTTTCTTGAATGTTGAAATCATGAAGATAATTTGCTGTTCTAGAATGAGGATTGGCTGGAATAATTTCTAAATTGAAAAGTTCCTCATTCTCAGATATTATTTGAATTTTCTCATGACATCCTCAATGTCAGAGTAATTATCATAAACGACTTCACAATATTCTCTAAAATTACCTTCGATCTCATCCAATATATCAAAACAAGGAGGAATAAAAATATCATGTCCAATAATGGAAAAAGAATGATCAATAATTGTTTCTCTATCTTGATAAAAACTTATTGGTAATGCATTTAAATCATTCTCTTTATCTTCTGAAATATCATTAATACCAAGAGGGGAAAAATTCCCATCATTAAAAATATCAGGATAAAGGGAAAAATGTGAATCTGAAATGATGCAATTAAAAATGTCTCTATTTGAGAACTCTTATGCATTATGGTCATTGTAAATTTTAGATTGCAGATCATTCCTTTCTGTGCTAATGCTTCTTTGAAGAAGATTACTTTGCTGCTCTGATTTCGGCATTTGCTTGTCATGAAAAAATTCAGAAATTTGTACAGCAATTTGCATGCTATTATTTACTCTGATTGCTGCTTGTACTTGTTGATTTGCAATTTGATTTTCTGAATTTACCTCAAAGTATCTTTCAGATTTCAATGTAGCTCTTTCTCCAAAATTGTTGTTGTTGTCTTCTTGCATTTGATTAGAAATATTTTCCGAGCTTTGTGAAACCACTTCATCACAATTTATTTGGACATCCATATTGGAATTCTTATTTATGTTGGAAGGGGATGAGACAAAACTTGAACCAATTTCATATGTATTGGGAATGGGAGGAAGAGAACTAATATGTTTAAACCAATCTAGTGATCTTTCTTTAGTAGGTTTATCTCCGACTTTAAATTTTAAACAATTCAAATGAAATTGAATATTAAAATCTCTAAAAGAATCATTTTCTTTTCGTAGATATTCAATTTCATAACATACCTGATCATAATCATAGCCATCAAATCTACAAATGAAAATTGTAACAAATTGATCTGAGCTCTGGACTGAGGCAACTGGAAGAGTTCTACACTAGTTTTTGGCTTTTGCCGCGAATGTGAGAGTAAAAATCCTGCATAAGATGCCTTCATCAATTCCTTGAAAATCATAATTTGAAACATTTTGAATAAATTGATGGACATGATTAAAAGAAAAATAAATTTTCTTCCCATTAAATTTTACCTGAGACAAGAGTCTTACCACTTCGGGTGGAATATAGGAAGATGCACGTCCATGGATACAACTCCAAATTGGAAGTTTAAGAGGAGCCATCTTGATTTAAATAAAATGTTAAAATTGAAAACGCTCCAATAGAAAAAAATTCTCAGGCCCTCCTTCTAATGCCAAAAATGTCGAGGTCTCGAAAATCATTACAACAACAATGGGGGATAACCACCTGATCCGAACCTTAAAGTAGCTCCTTTTCTGTTTGGATTAGTGGCTCTGACTAGTTTAACTAGATCCAGTTACCTTTTCCCTATCTCTATTGGTTTATGATGTATCTTTAACTACCAATAAATAGGGATATCATATCACTTCTTCTTGTTGATCAGGCAAGAGAATGACCCTTAAGCTGATTTGGGTTCAACCAAACCATAACTAAAATTTTGCCTCTTTCAAAAGAGGACTTAAAAGAATGTAGAAATTAATCTAAGTGCAAGAGTATTCTATAATGCAAGCAAAAGAAACTAATCTTAATCCTATCTTAATTAGGTAGATAGATCTAACCCAACTAAGAGCAAGATAAATAAAGTATTCAGATTATGTCTTGTTTATAATGAATATAAAGTTAATGAAGTTGTTCAATTAACTGAAGTTATGGATACCAAAACACATCCTATTGAGACCTCTTAACTGAAATAATCAATCAAAAACACTTCAAGAAGAAATTCACAAAAAGGAACCGTTGCTCTGCAACCAAAACCTAATGGTGGCCATGTGGTAAAATCGGCGGGGAGGATTCGAGGAAGGTAAGGGTGCAGACAACAGAGAGTCACAACAAAAGACAAGCCAGACATTTGAGAGCCACAGTCATGGTCAGGAGGGGAGAGATCCCCTCCTATCGAGATGCAGCGGCAGGGGAAGGACAGAACAATCAGAAGGCACAAGAGAAGAAGAATGTTGGTTCAATTCTGGGAGGGACATGGTAGGCGGGCAGACGGGGAAAATGCCTGCCATGTGCGGAGGAGAAACCAAGATTTGTAATCGTGCCAAATAAACTAGAAAGATATAGAAGCTACATGAAGGATCATGCCCTTATCTATAAGTTTGTCGGTGTTTGGCCATCCGAAAGAGACCTTACCAGATGGATTCAGCAAAAATGGCAGCCCCAAGGACACGTTGAGCTAAAGTTGGGAGCTAAAGGCTTCTTTATGGTAATATTCTCTAACTTGCAAGATAAAGAAAACGTTTTTGAAAATAACCCCTATTTTTATTATAATGTTGGTCTTTTTATGAGATATTGGGAAGAATGTTATAACCCCAATAAGGAAAAAAATTTAGCAGCTCCAGTATGGGTTCGATTATTTGGGTTACCTATGGACTTTTGGGATCCGGAAATCTTGGAAGGGATAGGGAACACTATAGGTAGTTTTGTGAAAATAGCAGAAACTATGAAGAAAGGAAGGTATACATCGTATGCTAGGATATGCGTGTATATGAACATTGCGAAACCAATCCCAGATTCTATGGAACTAGAGTACCATGAAGAAGTCTAGCAGCAAAACCTAGACTATGAGCATATACTGTTTAGATGCCGCTGATGCCATGAATATGGACATCTGGTTAAGGAATGTCCTATTACAGTGGAAGAAGAAGAGAGAAAAAGTAAGCAATTGAAGAAAGGGCCAATAGACCAGGAAGGATTCCAAGAGGTAAAATGTAGAAGGAAAATAACCAAGGAAAACTCCAAAGAAGACAAGAAGGAAAAAGAAACAAACCCATGAAAATAAAATAGCTTTGAAATACTATGGGAAGAGGGGGAAGATTAGGATCAAACAATGGAAAATCAGGAAGATAAAGAGTAAGACAATAGCTCCAACAGTGAAAGATCTCGCACAAAGAGGAAAGCCCCGAGTGAGATCACAGACAAAGGCAAAGAACAGGCAAAACAGGCAGAACAGATGGAGACAGAAATGAAGATAACCAGGGATGATCTTAGTAAGGAAGAAGAAGTTCTAAAAAAATTATTAAATGAATGTAGGAACCTAGGTGAGAGATTTATCCCGGAAGACCAGAAGAGGTTGTATGCGGAAACCTTCCAGCAGTATATAGCTAAACAGGAAAAAGGTAAAGCTGCACCTGAGGATTACCAAGAGAACCAGAAGGACAGTAGAATAGATCAGCAAGGACAAATCAAGGGTGAGAAAAAAAAAGAGGGAGAAAAAATCTTAAAGACTCCATACAACTAATGGGAGAAATGCTAGTGAATACAGGGAGAGTGGTTCCGCTTTCAGCGGTGTTTCAAAACCTAAATCAAACCCCTCAATTATTTTGACATCCTAGAATATTAGAGGCCTGAATAGCAAAGGGAAGCAGAGACATTTAGCGGAAATATTGAGGAAAGACAAACCACAGATAATTCTTATTCAAGAAACAAAAATTTCAGGCCAGAAGATGGAGGACATACTCAATAAAATAAGTCCAAGATATGAGCAAGTAACCATAGATGCTAAAGGAAGTGCAGGAGGGATAGCAGTAATTTGGAACCCAGCAAAAGTCCTATCAGACTGGTGGATAGGAATGCCGAGAATCCTGACTGGTAGATTCAAACTCATTGGAAAAAGTGAATGGGTTGTACCGTCAGTAGTCTACGGGCCCTACACCTCGGTAGATAGAGGCCTATCCCTTAGTCACTTGCAAAAACTAAAGAATATGCACCAGGAGCGAAGGTGGATTATTGCAAGAGACTTTAATATAATAACATCTAAAGAGGAGAGGAAAGGATGATTAAGGAGGGAAGACCCAGAGATGGAAAGATTCAGAAATGTCGAAAAAGACTTAGATCTGGTAGACATACCAACAATAAATGGAAAATTCACCTGAAACAATAGAGGAGGTGGGAACAAACAAATAGCATCGAGATTAGATAGATTCTTGGTCTTCGAACACATAATAGGTATGGACATCTTCTACGAAGCCTCCATTCTCCCCTCCGTAGGGTTAGACCATTGGCCAATTAAATTGGAAATAGTTATGAATAATCAGAATAAAAAGAGACCTTTTCATTTTGAGTCCTTTTGTCTAGGAGATCCAGAATTCTTAAACAGAGTAAAAAACTAGTGGCAAGAGAGAAAAAGGGGAATGGAAGGTAGAAAAAAAATGCACACGTTCCAAATTAGACTCAAAGACATAAAGGGCAAAATAAAAAAATGGAATGGGGAGGAATTTGGAAACATTAAAAATGAGCGAGGGAAATTACTGTCTAGAATGGAAGGAATTCAACAATAAATCATTGAAACAGGAAGAAGTGAGGAGTTGGCCAAGGAGGAAGGAAGGATAATCAATCAGTTAGAGGAAAGACGAAAGCAAGAAGAAATTCTGTGGAAACAGAAATCACGTGCCCAATGGCTGAAATAAGGGGAGAAGAACTCCAAATTCTTTCACAAAGCAATGCTGAACCACAGACAACATAATAGAATATTTTCACTAAAAGATAGTCAGGGAAATAGAGTGCTGCAACAGGAAGAAATGGAGAAGCTCCTAGTGAACTATTTCAAAGGGATCCTAACAGAACCAAACATTACTAGGGAGGAGGAAATTGCCAGAGTTTGCCAACATATACCTAAAAAAGTAACTAGAGAACAAAATTTGGCTCTACTCAGGGTAATTACAAAAGAAGAAGTGGAGGAAGTGGTTAACAGAATGGCGAAGAATAAGGCCCCGGGACCTGATGGATTTACCATCGAATTCTACCAAGCAACATGGAGTTTTATGGGTAATGACTTGTTGGACCTAGTGGAGGAATCAAGGTGTACAAAGCGTATGCATCAGGGTCTTAATGCCACCTTCCTGGCTTTGATTCCAAAGACTGGAAAATCGGATGAACCTCAGGGATTCAGACCAATATCTCTATGTAATGTAGTGTACAAAATATTAGCAACAATTATGGTGAATAGACTCAAGCCTATTCTGCCCGACCTCATTGCACAGGAACAAACTGGTTTTGTAAAAGGAAGGTAGATAACAGATGGAATTATAGTTGCCCAAGAGGTAATCCACTCTTTGAAAAACTCTCGAAATCAAGGCATGATAATCAAATTAGACCTGGAAAAGGCTTATGATTGCCTTAGTTGGGTGTACCTAGAAGGCATCCTCAAAGCTCACGAATTTGATGAGAGATGGGTGAAATGGATCCTGTCAATGGTGAGCACACCGTTGATGTCAGTTATGTTGAATGGAACCCCTTCCAAGGCTTTTAACCCTTCTAGAGGGCTCAAATAGGGAGATCCCCTATTCCCGTTTCTCTTCATCCTAGCAGCATAAGGGTTGGGCAAGTTGGTAAAAGCACAAGTAGCTAGGGAGTAGATAAAGGGGCTAAGAATCTGTGGGAATGATCTCCCCATAACACACCAGCAATTCGTAGATGACGTAATGATTTATGGCTAGGCCTCACTTAAGGAAGCCCAACAGATCTTAAAAACCTTATCTGAGTTCACCCAAGCATCCAGGACAGAGATTAATAAAGAGAAATCAGAAATATTTTTCTTTAATACACAGGCAGCGGCCCAAATATTTCTGGCTTGAACAATGGGATTCAGAATTGGAAGTTTCCCAGCAAAGTATCTGGGTATTATGCTTAATGAGCACCAATACAAGGTTGCTAACTGGGGACCTCTAATAAGTAAGATCAGGAAAAAGATGGACAATTGGACATTCCGGTCGTTGAACACCCCCAGTCGGATAATTCTTCTAAAAGCAGTTCTTCAATCCATCCCAATTTATCAGATATCGAGCCAAGCTGTTCCCAAGTCCATCAGCCATAAACTAGTAGCCATGTTCAAGAAATTTTTATGGCAGGGAACTAGTAAAACCCGAAAATGGGCTTTACTTTCTTGGGAGTGGCTAAGCAAGCCAACCAAAGATGGAGGATTAGGCTTGCGGGACCCCTACTTACTCAACCAAGTGATGGGGGTGAAGCTATGGTGGAGGTGGACTGAGGGTGGCCAAGACCTATGGAAGGCAATCTGGGAGAGGAAATATGAAGCTGCTGAGCAACCAGAAGACAGGATGAGAAGCCAGACAGAGGAAAAAGGCTCCGCAATATGGAACTTAGCAAGGAGTAATAAAGAGCTGATAAGAGAATACAACTTTTGGGAGATAAGAGAGGGGGACAAAGCTAAGTTTTGGGAGGAATCCTGGCAACAATGAGAAAAGCTTATCCATAAGGAAGGCCTTCAAGTTATCCAAGTATTCACTTCCCAGGCAGAGGGGGAAGTGGTTGGAAAATTTTGGAAACCAAGTATAGGGGGTTACTAGCGAAACTAGAAATAGAAGGAGGAGTGGGTCGCAACCCCCGACACTGAAAGGTGGGACGATTACCAAAAAGAAATGGCAACCTGTAAATTAGCGGTAAAAACAGGGCCAGATATCCTAAGATGGGGAACCCGAATACAAGGAACCTTTTCTATAGCAGAAGGGTATTACTTAAAAGCAAACCAGAATCAACAGATAGAGACAAAGAAATGGAAAAACTTATGGAAAATAAAGCATTGGCCGAAAGTCACTTTCTTTTTATGGATCATGTTACATGGCAGGGCACTTACCTGGGATCAATTACAGAGAAAAGGGAGGCAGGGACCATCACGATGTGCGCTCTGCAATGAACAGGAGGAGACGATGGAACACCTTATGAACAGATGCATTGTCAGCAACACCCTGTGGGAAAGACATCACCAGATGTTTGAGCGCCACTATAGGAACTTCCAAAACATCAAAAACACCTTGGAAAATTGGCCGAAGAAACCTTACCAAAACCCGGTGTTAAACCGTGCATGGATGCTGTCTGCTGGGTTCCTGCTCTGGAATATGTGGAAGGCACGGAACAATGTGATCTTCAAAGAAGAAAAGCGAACCTCGACAGAAATATGGGAACAAACAATCAAGAACATGAGAGAAACAATTTTAACGGAATGCTGGAAGGAAGAGGACTGGAAGGTCATACAAACAGAGGCGAAGATCTTGCAGCGGCTAGAATTAACCCAAAGCATGATTGACAGTTACCAAAGAAAGGACCAAGTCAGAGAGGTTGAAGAAATTAAATAGTATAGGCATCCCCCACAGGGATTTGCAAAATTAAATTTTGATAGGGCAACAAAAAACAACCCGAGAGAAGCAGGCATCGGCGGGGTGTTTAGGAATGATAGAGTAAAAATGTTGAGAATTTTCTCGATGGACTATGGAGAGGCAACTAATAACGAAGCGGAACTACATGCACCGAAGCATGGCATTGAAATTGTGATTCAGGAAAAGTTCCCGAGTCTCCAAATTGAAGGAGATTCAAAATTGGTGGTGGATATGGTAAAGCAGCTGCAACAGAAAAAACCAACGGAAAGAATAAGTAAGAGTTGGCGAACAGCGTGGCTCATCAGTGAAATCGGGAAACTAATTACCAGAATAGACTATTTGATCCCCACCCATGTAAGATGCTCAGGCAATCAACCAGTAGACTAGTTAGCGAACTGGGGAAGCAGGAATAGGGGAAAGTTGATAGACAGCAGAGGAATGGAGCTTTTGCTACTGGAGGAGAGAGAGCAATTGCAGAAACTTCTCGATGTCGATAAGGGTGGCCATGGAAATTCTGAGGAGAACGGCCAGGAAAAGTTAGTAAGTGGCAGATGTGGGGAAAGATTACAGTAGGTGGTGACAGAAAGGATAATCGTGGGAAAGGACAGGGGTGGTGCAAGTGACAGAGCAGGGCAGCTGACGGGGCAGGGAAGGGTAGGATCACTTGATGGGGCAGAAGAGAGAACCGAGATGCCATTAAGAAAGGACTTGGAAGGAGCGTGGGGAGTCAGGACAAGAGGCCGCGAAGGGTTGGCAAGTGGCAAAGGTAGTACAGAAAGGGTACGGTAGGAGTAGCTGGGAGAATGTAGTAGTTATGACGAGTAAAGGCGGCCAGACAGGTAGAGACAAATCTTGAGGAAGGGACGCGGGGATGAGAGCAAGGAAAGATAAAGGACAGGTGGCGGTAAGGACGGAAGGACGGAGGGGATTAAACAAACAAGGGCATGAGGTGGCATTAGGATTTTACATGCAGCAAAGCACGAAGCAGGAGAGAACGACGAAAGGTGGCAGCAAGGCACAGAGTTCAGACCAAAGCTACGATACCGGCGAGGAAAGGTGGTATGTATATTCATTATCCTATCCTGCTGCTCTTGAGATAGATAGAAGTAGGAATTTCTGTTATTCCTCAGAGATTTCCATGAAAACGAAGCTGAAAGGCAGACGTAGGCAGGGTATAGGCAATCCCAGATATGGGAAGAAAGGTCTCTACTCCCCCAGATATGATGGTGCCCTGGGTAGAAAGAAATACGGGTCTCTGAGAAAGGAAAAATCCAAACCCAGGAAAGGCTACAGGGTGGGGAGGGTTGCTAAGTCGGGAAGAGTAGGGTTCCTTGCTGGCTGCAGGAACCATGACCATGTCTGCTACATAGGCAATTTAAGTAAGGCCAAGAGTAGAACTCCACCGGCAAACAGGTGGGAAAGCAGTTTCCCCCGACAGTCGGGGAGAAGAGATATTATGGCTAAGTACATAGAAAAACAACAAGAGGGGCATCGAGGGAAGTACAGAGAAGTAGAGAGAGGAGGGAAGGTAAGGGGCCATTTTGCAGGGGAGGTCGCGAAGTGGCCAGGAACCTTTTATCAGAAGAAAACTCGGGATCACCAGATTCATGAAAGGGTGGTAAGTGAGTGGGTTGACGTAGAAATTCACAACAGAGTTACTGACTTGTGGTCTCTTGTCTTGATAGGTAGGAAAGACACAACCAAGAATAGTTTCCAGGCAAACAGCAAGATGGCTCCGAAGAAAGAGAAACAAGTTCGGACCCAAGAAGAAGGATCGAGCAGTAACCTGAAGCGGCGTGGAAGGAAACTAGAGGCAGAGCAAAGAATGTATATGATAAATGCTTACATGGCTAGGAATTCCCCAGAAATCTGGGAACAGATAAATGGGTGGGAACGGGAGCTGAGATCCATCAGCTCGAACAAGGAGATTCCTCAGGGGGAATGGGAAGATTTAATACCAGATCCAGGAAATACCAGGAGCCGCAATTCTTTGTTTAATAAGTCGATCCAACATTATTGGATTATGAAGCACGTGGTAGCCTGGGCTATGGAAATGAACCAGGAAGTCTGGGAGGAAGAAGAGGAGGAAAGGAAGCAGAGGGAGGAGCAGCTTAGGAGTCAGACACAGGAAGAATTGGAAAATATAAAGTCCACACTCCTGAAGGAAATTGTGGAGGTTCAAAGCCAGGCCACAAGCAATAATCAAATTCTGGGAAAAATGGAACAAATGCTTCAAGAAATGAAATGGGTTATGGAGCAGAAGAATGTGACTCCAAGTTCAAGTGCCATGGCACCTGCCCCAGTTATTTCTTCTGATGAGGACTGATGAAGCTGGTTTCTTGGCTCGTTTTGTTTGAAGTACTGTAGTAAATGAATGGTTTCTTGATGTTTTATTACAGATTAGTAGATAGAATAATTAGTAGGGTTAGCAAGAACATACATGATAGAACTAAGGAGATGAACATTTTTAAATTTTTGTCGGGGTATAACACTAACAGGTGGCTACCTGGTTTCCCACGAGCAGGCTAGCCACCTGGAACATATGAATGTTTTATGTAATTTTGATTTTGAAATATAGAAAGTAGTAATGCCTAAGTTCACAAAAAAAGTAGAAATTCACAAAAATGATATTGATTGTCAAATCAGTAAATCCAATAATTAAACAATAATATGTAGAAATAGTTCACAACACATTACCATTCAATAAATCAGTTTTATAAGACAAATTTCTGAGTAAATGGTTACTCAGAAATCATAAATTAATTCATAAGAACAGAGATACATAATAACAAAATTGAGACAAATTACCCATATTGACAAAATTGCACAAACATGAATAAAATGATACATTCCTATTATCATAAAAATGAAACTGATATTTGAAACAATAGTATTAGAAATACCAATTTATTGCATCTATTTCTCTCACCCTGGTCTCCAACAGTCCTTTACATTTCTTGAACTTCTACTTTCAAAGCTAAAGCCACAGTATTGCAAACTTTGCCCATCATGCATAATTCAAGATACAAAAGAAAAATTCTCAATAATCCCCAGATCTGAGATTTTCTCTCCTCCCTCCTACAACTCTAAATTCCTATTACATAAGTGACTTTAGAAGTACAAAATTACAGAAGAGAGTAGCCCCTTATTACATTCTACAATCTATTATTTATAATATTTCCAAAAGTATTTTGAGAGAAGAGTTTGTTGAAGAAAAATCTAACCAATCCAATTTTATTTGCTCAAAATTCCAATCTTTAATTGCTGGAGCATTCTCATTTGATTGAGATCCTTTTCTCCATATCTCTTCTATTGTTTTCCTGCAGGAAAAAATCAAAATAAATTAAGATGCAACAATAAAATCAAAATGTCATTTCTGACATTTAAAACAAATCCAATCAAATTTAATTTAAATAAATAATTGAAAATAAAATGTAAGCTTTCTATTGATGCTTGGGATGGTTTAATTGGCCAAGGATATCATTGACGAATGGATCTGCACTGAGAAGAGGCTTGGACTTGAATGAAAATGCAGAAAATAAAACTTAGAAAATTGATTTTGTTTTAAAAAAATCGTAGCTTGATCTTCTACATGATTTTTCACCCAATAAATAACCAAATCTATTAGTGAAACCTCCTAAAAAATGTTCTGCTTGATTTTATCTTTCCAATGAACCGTCCTGGGCCTCATGTGGTCAAGTAAAACTCGATCTATGAACCTCCAATGTTGATGAGTCAAATCTGATATAAATCTAGAAATTTTATTGTTGGGATAAAAAATCAGAATTTTAATTAAAAATTTAATCCCAAATTAGAATTCTAATTATCTAATAATTAATTCTAATTCAATTGTTAATAATAAATTATATCAAGTATTTAATAACCTATTTATTAATCTAACTAACTATTAAAATTAACTATTTATAACTAATTAATATTAATCTAAATAATCTAAATAATAATTAAATTTTAATTAACTATTTTTAATACTAAAACTATCCTATACTACCTTCACTCATTCACTCACGAATGAGTTTGAAACTAAAACATAACATAAAGCTTTAAGCTTAATACCCTTTGATTTTTTATGATCGGCAATCGGCATCGGGGAGGTGTCGGGGCTTCTTAAACTTGTCACATTTGAGAGCTCCGATCCGATCTTCCGATCGGGTAAATAATTTTATTTTATTTTAATATTAAACCAAATTAACTTGCCATTTTACGTATGTATGAGTGAAAAACGAATTACAAGGTTTTATGATAAGACTTTGGTTTAATACCTTATGTCTTTTTGAAATCGGGAGATCAGGAGATTTGAGGTTATCGGGATGTTTGAAAATGTTTCATTTGAGAACTCCCGATGCGATCTTCTGATCGTAAATTTTTATTTTATTTTATTTTTATATATATTTTAATTTTATATTGTTTTATTTTTGTTTTATTTTAATGAGGTTTATTTAAATTATGAAACTTTCTAAACTACAACCACTCTGAAAATAAATAAAAATAAATAAACTATAACCACTTTGACATTTTGATTTCTCGAGATTAGTAATTTATTTGAAATATTTGAGTCAATTACTAAAATCTCATTGCTTCATGATTTGGCTATATAAGTAAAAAATGAAAAAATGTTAGTAAGAACTAACTAGGTGTTAGTATGTAAAATAAATGCATTATTGAACTAATTTATTTATAAGAATGAAATATTGTAGATTTTATGCATTTTTAACACGGGCGACATAAATAATTAGACTTCAAAGGAGTGTTGTTTACAAACCAGTTGACCAAATGAAGCGAAACAAGCGTCAATGGGAAGCTTATAAAAAAATCGATTTTAACAAAACAACCAAAACAAGAATTCAAAGAAAATTAAAAATTAACAAATGCGTAGGATAATCAACTAAATAAAAATCTTAAAAGGTGTTTAGCCAAAATTTTATAGAAAGGGTCCCCATTATTTGAAGTGAACATGTCAAAAATGGGGGGGTTGTGTTTTACCTCAACAAATACATATTGCTACAACTATCACCTATCATGTTCAAGTACATATCAACTGTCTGAAATCATATATATGTTAGTACAATTATCTTAAAACAAGATCATTTGAACACCTACTCATATTATGAAATTCATCAAACATTCAACTGACTTGCAACATGCTATGTTAAAAAAATCAACTAGACGACATAATCAAACAATCAAGCACCAAATATACAACATAAGCAAAATCATACCTTCGTGTGTCTTAGGGGAGGCTATATTGTATGCACAATCAATCTAGGTAGCATGATATAACTTCACAACATATCAACTCAAAAATAAATAAGATCATGATATGAAGTATAGCCACTATCTAACATGTTTACATCATAACACATACACAATTATCATTCACACATATGCAAAGTCAATCTAGATTAGTACAACACCATATCACAAATATGTCCTCTCATACCTGAATATCGTAACCATAACCATCTGCATAGGCCAGTCCAATTTACAATGATACATATAACATCAGGGTATAAATTCTATAATCATAATCATCAAGCTAACTATCATTCTCATCAACAACATATAACCTAATCATCAAGATAATTTCAATATAACAACAAAAAGTTAACCTATAACATACTCATGAGAAACATATAACATGATCATCAGGTTATCTAATATAAAACAACAATATAAATGCATACAACTATAGGTTACTATCATTCTTGACTATCTGACACATGTGCATATAACTACACTAATCAACTAATATCTATCACGAATGTAACCATAACATCAAAAGACATGTACATAACCCTTATGTATATAAACCTAATGCATATAATAATCATTGACTTACATACCTACGTGCCAAACATACAATACATGTATGATAATCTTCTCTTACCCCAAAGTCCAATGTTGCAACCTCATTATGATTCTGTTTATCTCCTCCTCTATCTCAACAAACATATTAGCATCATAACATACCAATATCACCCTGATGACCTAAATTGCATACCATGACTTCACAAGGCATGTTTGACCTACTATTCATGCATAATTATAACCAATACCATACATGTATGGCCACAACCATTACTCCATTGTATACATTGCCTGATGCAACTATCAACAGGCATAACCAGATGTAATCGAGCATAAGCAATCAATTCTTGTGATCAACCTACAAGATTGATGCATGTAATCAAATAATGAAGAATGCAACCCAACATATAGGGGTGTAATCAAGTTTCATATACTCATGTAACCGATCATATACTCCTGATGATGCATTCCATAAAATCAACATGAAGTTCCTCATGATAACCTTACTACCATCATGACCAATCATTATGTAATGAAACAAGAAAATCAAATGAAAGTGTAAGAGACATACATGCAACTAGCATGCATGAATGACCAACACTTCCACCCAAGGAGAGTGAAACAAAGTTTTGATACCACTCTGTAGTATCAAATATGACCCTAAGAGAGTGCAACCCACTCTGATACCAATCTATGGTATCAGATATGACCCAAAGAGAGTGCAACCCACTTTGATACCAAACTGTAACACCCCCTCCCAGGTCTACCCAAAGTAACCATGCCAACTGGGGTAAACATGAGGAGAGATGCTTCTACAATTAGAGTCGACCTCCTATGTCACCTTAAGGAAGTGGAATCGATGGAACATCAAATACAGTCATCCAACATCATTAACCAAACCCTGAAGAGACAAGTCAGCCACTCAAACAGATTGTCCTTGGGTCCCATCGCTATTCTACAGCTCTTAGGCCATAGTTTCTCTCATGCTATGGGCAAGCAAAAGACCAACAACCCAAAGTCACTCTCACAGGCTTACCTGCTAGCAACTGTTGACCATAATTTCTAGTTCTCTTCCAGCGACCCCATGATTTAAGCCACTTTTCTAGCCCAGGATCCCGGTCTCTGCCCAGAACTTGTTGTAACTTCCAAAATTTATTAAAAAACATGATCACCATGCTGATCAATCAAAAATCTCCCTCAGGACTGGCGCTGAGAATCCCCAATCAGGACTGACATTTTGTCAAACACTTAGTAAATATGCAACCTATAGGTCTAGGATACAAGACATGGCATAAATGACTGAAACCACTTATGAAACATAACCAGAAGGATCACCTCCATATCCATTGAGCTACAACATCATCAATTAGGTCTTGCATCCATCCATTTAACAATTACAAGTAAATTCATGAAATAACCATCACATAAACTAGTCATCTAACCATGCTTATAACCAACATTAAACCATTTAATATCAGAGATATGATAACCATTAAATCCACATATAAATCAATGAAAAAGTAAGAGACCTTAGCTTTTATTAATCATAAGAAAATACGACCAGGTTTGGGACTTCGACGTACCGCCAAACCATAGACATGGTTGAACCAAATCTCTATTTCATCCAACCACTCCCGTGCCATATTCCAACCATGAATGTGGGATTTCATAGAACAACCAATCCAAGAACAACCCAAATATCTCTTTTAGCCAGTCACCCCCATGCCATATTCCAACCATGAATGTGGGATTTCATAGAACAACCAATCCAAGGACAACTAAGGAAATGCAGAGGTTAAACCACCTCCACCCTCACCAAACCATGATGACATTAAAATTATCCTCCCATCACAACTGAACAGAACTTGGAAGCCATCAATAATAAATCAATTTCCTTGAGGTATTTTCCATCTCCTTGTCTCTCGAGCTTTACCGCAATTAAACCAAGATCACTAGGCCCTAAATCGAGACTTCTCTGTTAGGCTTTATTGTGTATCTCGCCAAAACTGGTCAAGGTATTCCTATGCCTTTGGGAATGAACATTGAGACCACCTTTGCCCCAGATTCCAAAATCCATCTAGCAATTCCAAAGCTCATACTAAGATCAACATCCCAACATACCATGGCATTCGGAAAAAGGCAAGACTAGGATGAAAACCATTATCATAACCCGACAAAACCATGCCACCAACAACAAGAGAACCATATACAAACATGAAAACCCATGCATATCCAAACTAACTAGGAAATCACACATGAAAAAGGTTACCTGCAAGTACTCCTGCTGAAGATGCTTGATCCTTCTCTTCCTTCCTTGATCCTTGCTTTCCTTCCTTTCCTTTTGCTTGATTTTTCTTCCTTGTTCCAAAGCTAGAGTTCTCCAAGAAAACTCTAAGTGACCAAGAGTGAGAGAGAGAGAGAGAGAGAGAGTAATGAGAGAGCTCCAAACTTTCCCTAACCAAGAGCTTTCCAACTAATCGTCAGAATCCTTTTTAGTAATGAGGCCTCTATTTTTCTCATTTTCCATTATTTTCCTTCAATTTCCTCCGCACATGCAATATGTGACCTTTCACCTTATTTTTCGCCTAATTTCAAATATTTTCATAAATAAATGTGCCAAAAGTTACTTTTTTCCTTTTAATCCCTTTTCCTTTGCGAATTTCCTTAGCTAAACACACATCTAGTGATTCGTACTAGGATATATTTTCCCAACATTCAGCTTGGAATACGTGGTCTTATTTTTCCTTTATTAACTTTTATTACATGAAATTTTCACCAAGGTTGTTACATAGTCATTTTATGCATAGGGAGGACGTGAGGGTTGCCATACCTAAGCATGCTTATGGATCAAACTGTTGTAGATGGCTGCATCATGGAGTTGGGCCATATAATCATTATGATCAAGGGATTTGACTATTTGACTTGTTTCCTATGCATGACATCATTCATTGATGATACCTTGACTATTGATTTTGTTGTGTGTGTGCAGGTGCCTTTCTGATGTCAAAGTTTCTGATGCTAGTGGAAAGCATCCCTGAGGATGATGTGTCTCTTCATAGTTGCAGACAAGGCTCTAGCATGCCCTCTAGTGGTGGGATAAAAAATATCAGTGGTTTCTATTGTGACTTCACGGGTTGTTATAAGAGGAGCTTTCTTCCTGTAGTAGTCTCTTGATCCTCCCTTGGATTCTTGAGTTTGCATGATGGTGTTGAGGGAGATGATGAAAAGCCACGAGGATAGGGTTAGATTCATGAGGGAGTAGTGTAGCTACTTTAGAAATAGAAATTAGTGGCCTCTTTGCTTTTTTAGATGTAGGAAAGAGTAGAAAATTTGAGCAAGTTTTTAGTGAAATTGAGTGGATGGGTGATAGATCGATGATGAGAAAATCAATGGAGGACCATATGTACCATTTCCTAGTTTCATAGTGTTATTTTGGACTATTCGCCTCATTGGATCCCCCTCATGTAGCTTTACACGCTCCCCTTGTAGCATTACAGGATCTCTTGTAGCAATACATGTCTTTCCCATAGCATCACAATGAGGACGTGAAATTTGAATTTTTTGTTGATGGGATGGTGGAGAGGATGGGGATGAGATGTATGGATGGAAGGATGGATTAGGTCTAGCTAACTTTGTCCTATAGACATGAAATTTGTCGCTATGTGTAATACTAGAAAACAAGAGAAAGGTTAGCAGGCATGGTATACGCTTCTTCCTTGTGTTCTTCTTTTTCTCCTTTTTTTTTGGGACAAACAGGTTGCCTCTATGGAGGTTTTAAACTTGCATGCCTGCCTTAGGTGCCTCAGAGGAGGTTTTCACCTACGAATATTTATTTTTCTTCTCTTTTTTGCTCCTGGGCTGCGTCATAGAGGTTTCAACCCTAGAGTTGGCCTTAGATGCATCATATAGGTTTTCATCCATGTCTTTTTTTTTTATATCCTTTTACTTTTTTCAAATTTATAGGAATGTTGGTGACTGGAATCTATGAAACTCCCAATCACATTTAATTCTTTGCTAACTAAACTAAAAATTTTGTCCTTGGACAAAGGCCTTCTATATAGCTTCAACCTATAATCATTTACAGGTAAGGGAATTCCTTCCTCATCAATGGTTCTGACCTGTGAAAATCCATTTTCATTACACTTTTCTGCTAGGTATGGACTAAACCATCTTTTCATTATCTTCCCTTCGAAATATTTGAGCCTAGAATCATATAACAAGGCTTAATCCCTTTCTTGAAAAGTATTTTCCTTGATATTCTTGTCACAAGAAACCTTCCTTTGTAGGATATCTTGCATTCTGAACTCATCTAAGCCATTAATTTAAAGCATCCTTTCTTTTTGTTTTGTAGTGAAGTCTAGGTCCAACTCAGCTGCCATCCTCAAAGTGTTATATTCAAACTCAATAGAAAGAAAAGATTATGGATATTTTCAACTATAGCATTAAAGATAAAATATCATGACTTGGAAAATCCTTAAAATTTTGACATTTTTTCAACCATGGAATTAAATTCAAATATCACGTCTACAAAAAACATTGAGTTTTCAATATATTTCAACCATGGCATTATGGGAAAATTATATGACTAATTTTTTTTTAAAAAATGAACAGCTGAATGAAAGAGTCATTATACAAAGAGTGATTTCTTTTTTAAATGCTAAAAATATAGCCATTTCAAAATCTTATCCTAAGACAACTTGACAAATTGGAAGGAAAATTTAAAAATCAACCATCAAATTGACACATGTTGTAGGCGAAGTCGACCCATTACAATGAAATCTTAGAAATCAACCATGAAATTGACACACTAAGGGCTGAACTTGATACATTTTAAAGAAAACATGAAAATCAACTATCAAATTGACACATAATGGGGTCGGGTTGCTAGTCGAGGATTGACACAATCCTTGTAGAAAAAAATTAAAAAAAAAGAAAATAAAAAACAAATAGTTAAATAAATAAAAATGAAATTGTAAACAAAATAAAAATTAAAAGATTCAAAAAAAAGTAAAAAACAAAAATTTTAAAAAAATCCAAAATTTTAAAAAAATGGTAGCTAATAAATAAAAAATAAATAAAAGAAGACCCAAAAATAAATTAATAAAAGAAAATTTGAGAATTAAAAAATAAACAAATTAAATACAAGTTAAAAGCAATTGAAAAAATATGAATTGAAAATTTATTTAAATCATAATAAAGATTCATTTAAAAACAAATATAAAAAATATATTAAAAAAACATTAAAAGGATTTAAAAGAATTAAAAAATTAAACTTAGAGTAAAAAATAAAAAATAAAAATTAAACAAAAACACTGAAAAATAAATAATAAAATGTTACAAAAAAATTTAAATAAATAAATCAATAAACTTATAAGAAAAGAAAATACATTAAAATTTAAAATATTGATAGCCTTTGGCCCCAGCTAGCAAAGGGCGATTATGGGAATTAACCCTTCGCTCTCCGGCGGTCGAATGGCCACCACAAGGTCGACTGAGGGGGCATTGATGTTCATTGGGGACAACACGGCCATAGACGCCCCTCCATCTACCCTGCAGAGTCTTTCAGTCCCCTAGATGGTAGAAGGTTGATTCCCCTAAACATCCTCTGCCAGTAAGGGGCTAAATGTTGTCCATTCTTTGAAAATTTTATTGTATTTTTTCTTAATTTTTTTAATTTTAATTTTTTCTGAAGTAATTTTTTTTTATTTTTGTTTTGTTTTTTATTGTATTGTTTTTTAAATTAAATAAAGTGTTTTTTTTTTTTTTTATGTGTTTTTTTTCATTTTATTGCATTTTTAAATTTTAAATTTTATGTTTCTTATTTTTATTTTTAATGATTTATTTTTAATTGTATGTTATATTTTATTTTTTAACATTTTGTTTTTTTATTTTTACTTAAAATTTTATGTGAATCATTATTTTTGGAAAGAAAAAAATCAAATATCATTATTTTTTGATATAATTCTCATAAAAATTTCAAAACATTGTTATTTTTCCAACATTTTTTATTCAACTTTTTCATAAAAATTGTTTATTTAACCTCTCATTTTTACCTAAAATGTCCCAAAATATGTATTTTTTTAATTATATCTATATGAAAAATGTGTGTTTTTTGTTGAGTCTCAAAAATTATTATTTTTAGTGACAATTACCCTGTGTATTGAAGTATTAATTAACGATATATAGATATATAGAAAATCTTAATTTCAAAATATTTATTTTATTAATTTTTTTGTTCAACTTTGCAAAATAAATTAAAAACTTAATTTAGAAAAACATTGCAAAGAAAAACAAAAAACACAAGTTTGGAAAGCCCTTAAAAAACAATCTTAAGACAAAAAAGTTAAGAAGAGGACTAACACAACTTAAAAAATGGTTAAATATTAGCATTTAAAAAAAAATTGTGAATACTTAGGACATAATAAAATTTAAAGTGTTAAAAATTTTCATTAAAAAATGGATGACGTTACTTTTGAAATGCCCATGAACATCATGAACATTTAAATTTTTTTATTCATAATTAATAATAATAAAAACTGAAAGTTTCAAAAGTAAGCTCCAAAAAAAAGGGTTGATGCTACATCAACACTTTTTAGATTTTCCATGACAATCACTAACATTTAAAAAGATGTGAACACTTAATACATAAGAAAATTTAAAGTGTCAAAAATATGCTCCAAAAAAAATATGTATTCTAAATCAATATTTTTCAAAATCCGATGATTTTTTGGAACTCTAAAAAAGTGAGAACTCGATATAGTTCCCCTTTCATAGGTTATCCTATTGCAATCTCTCATTGTAAGATCCACACAATGAAAAATTGATGCTTGCAACTCTAGCTTCATTGCATGCATTCATAAATAACTGTAAATTTTCGTAGAGTCCTTGCTTGCACACTTCCTTCACATGGTTTCTTCCACACTCTGCGCAAACCATTTCTTCACACAAAAAGATAATAACGGTTAGCATCATCCACCATTTCACGTAAGGGACCTGCGTCCTTGTTATCTATGGCATCATTGGATAAAACGATAACAATGTTAGGCATAAGAGTGACAAAGAACTCACGAATGCAATGGTCACTCATAAACTTAGTATTTTTCTAGTTTAAAATGATTTGTAACGCAATGATAAATAGGAAAAATAAAGTTCCCTCCACTAGGGGAATTATGTCCCATCATACCCTTCTAAGCCATTGAAAAATTAGTAATAAGATTTCCAAAAATTAGAAAATCCTTTTGTAATTTGCACGAAAATAGGAAAGTTAAGAATTTTCACTAAACTTTGGTTAAATTTACGTAAACTCAACAAAATAATTGGAAATCAATGCACTTTTTCCATGACGTGAATGTTATAGTCCTTGGTGAGCTAGTGATCCAATCCCAAGCTAGATTGAAGTCGTGGTCATTGAATCCACTTTTAATATAATAAACTACTCATGCAAGTCATATTTGTCTTCATTCCAATATCAATTATTTTCTCAACATCTAACGAAATAATATGTTTTTTCCACACATCTGCACAACAATCCAAGCCCATTAATAGAACTCATAACTTTCAATTGCTAAGTTAATTTCCCTTATAGTGTTAAATTATCCTTGTATGGAGATTTCACTTTAGGGAGGAAGCTTCTTATGCACAATGAAAATTTTCATTGTAATCTTCGCACAAGAAAACATTCATCCCTGCAACTCTCACTTCCCTAGATGCATTTACAAATAACACTAAAATTTCTTTCATAACAATATTAATTGGTTTTAGAAATAAGAATAGCTTTCCCTATGTGGAGATTTCATTGTGTTAAGGAAGGTTCCTCTCCATAATGAGAGCTTTTGTTGTAAGCTCCACAAAATGAAACATTCATCCCTACAACTCTAGCTTCTCTGCATGCATTCATAAATGACATTGAATTTCCTTTCATACTAATATTAATTTTTTTTTGCAATTGATAACAAGTTTCTATTACTCTAAGTTAGATTAATTTAATTTATATTTATGATTTTAATATTTACACTTTTTTAATGAAATCTTTTATGCATCCATAAATGACACTGAATTTGCCTAAATTCCCTGATCCCACACTTCTCGCACACTTTTTCTCGTGAACTTTGTGCAAACCTTTCTCTGTGTAAGGAAACAATAGCAATTAACCCCCCTCACTTATGTAAGGGACCTGAAACCCACTTAAGCACTACACACAATATATCAATGTCACTTATGCATGCACTTCATGCACACCCTTTCACCTGCACTTCCCGTACATCATTTCTCCGCACAAAAAAATAATAGTACTTAGGTCCCCCCTACTTATGTAAGGGACCTGCAACATTTTCAGTTTTTTAGCATCTTTGGACAAAGCAATAGTAGTGTTAGGAATAACAGTGTCAGAGAACTCAGCGACGCAATGGCCACTAACAAAATTAGTCTTTTTTTATTTTAACATTATTTGTCAAGCACTAAAAAATCCCATAAAGCCCTGCTCAGCCAATGGAAAATTAGAGATAAGATTTCCTGAAATTAGAAAATGAATTTTGATTTACTCGAAAATAGGGATGTTCAACAATTTCCCAAAACATTGGTTAAAATTGCATACACTCGAAGAAATAATGAAAAGCCAATGCACTTTTACTGTAAAGTGAATGCTATAGTCCCTTGCGAGGCAAGGACTAATAACCATTGATTATTACAAGGGAAGTTGTGAAATTTTTTCTTATTCCTATTAACAACGAGTGACATGATAGCTAAGAATATATTAAAGGAAACTTTTCTAATAAACATTTCTCTGTATATGAGCTAGATTGTTTTATTTCTAACCATTTATCTTTCAATACAACAACGAGTGACAACGAGTGACATGATAGCTAAGAATATATTAAAAGAAACTTTTCTAACAAAAATTTCTGTATATGAGCTAGAGTGTTTTATTTCTAACCATTTATCTTTCAATACAAAATCAATGACCTTTTTTCGCATGAATTATAAATTCAAATACCTTGACTACCTCCTTACGTATATCCCTTATGGAGAAGGAGAGTAGGCATTGAATATAACTTTATACATAGGAAAACGTATATCATTATGGATGTAAGCAAATCACTTAGGTGTCATAGTCTTTGAAAACTTAGAAAATATTACTTGAGAATTCTATTAATTTGGAACAACATTTTGTTAGAGAAGTTTTAAAAGATCAATACATTCCCTTTATCGTGAGAAAGAAAAAAAATATCATCAATCGAGCAAATTTAAAGAACCCCATATGACTCATTTAGCGAAGAAATTGAATGTTTTATAATCTCACAAATATCTTTGGTTAATTTTTCATCGTTCTTTGTTATGAGTTTTAAGGAAAAGGGTTAATGACTTTGGCATTTTGCAGGATTGAAATTTTACCTTTTTACAAACCATTAGCTGGATAATTCAAGTTGGCTTATTTTTTTCGTTGAGTAACAATAATGAATCAACTCATGATAATTGTTTCCACTATTAATTTAGTAAAATTATAATATATTATCTCACTATATCAAAACACAAAACAAAAATCTACCAAAAAACAAAGAAAAAAATGCAGTGTGTAAAAAGAACATGCTTACCCTAGATTTGAACTTGTTCATAAAAGAGATATCGATCCTTACAAACTATTTTGAAATAAAAAATAATACTAGTAAATGCTAAATGTGAAGCCAAACGAAGGCACCAACGTTGACGCAGCCAAATCACCGCCGCATCCTACCACATCAATTGTCACCGACAATCCACGATCCATTGACTTGTAATTTCTCTTTGCAATCATGAAAAACACATCCATAGAATTTTAGAAATTTGTATATTCAGATTGAACCTATAAACAAGGCAAGGCGTACTGTTTAATGAAAATGTTATGATTTTTAGAGATTTGTAAATCATATAAAAATTTGTAATTTTTTCAGATTGAACATATAAGCAAGGCAAGTGTACTATTTAATGAAAATCTTTGATTTTTTCTCCATTGTTATTTGTTTGATCTCTGTTTTGTTTAATCTCCGTTTTGGGTTCTTATTATTTTTGTTGTATTCCGTGGTGTATGTTAGGATTTCTCAAATCAGTTCCCGTGTTATACAAGCCTGCTCAAGAATCACACGGTGTCCGCGAACAAATCAGGGAAACTTTGGTTGGATTTGGGTTCGACCTTACTGTTGAAGCAATCATGCTGAAGAGTGTTCTCCTGCAGTGATGGAGGAACTTTGGTCATGCAAGATTCGCAGGAGGTAGAGTTTGAACTAGTTTTCATCGGTATAAATTACTATTTGCAAAATAATTTATAGGGGTTCAAGAATATTGATTGTACATATTACTTCAAATAAAAGTGGAGTGCTAAATTCCTTTTTTTTTGCCACGAGATCCATAGCATTTTTCTATCAAACTTCTTGGAAAGGGTTGTTTTATTTCATTGAATTTTAAAGTGAATCCTTGATTACGGCCTACTTGTTTTGAAAATAATAAAATATGGTGGGAACGAGCTATGTATCTTGCCAAGTGCTATTTTTATTAGGGATTTGGTTTAAATTTATTTAAAAAAAGAAAAAATAGAAAGGAAAGAAAGTAAGAAGTCAACATATAAATCATTTTTAAAAGGAGATTAATTTTAGCTTTTTATTTTAAATTGGTGTATTAATTAAAGTCTTATTTTGTAAGTGGAGTTTTGAATTTTGGGGCGTCAATTTTGTTGAGAATGGAGACGACAACATTAACTAAAATGGAGAAGTTGAGTGGGGCTAATTTTTCCATATGGAAATCATAGATAGAGGATATACTCATTTTAAAGGATCAAAATTTGTCGATTGAGGGTATAGAAAAAGACACTCATCGATGGCACAAAGAATGGAATAACCTAGATATAAAGGTGATTATGACAATCCGCCAATATCTAACAAAGTATGTGTATTTCAATGTGTTTTGAGAAACAACGCCACAAGAATTATGGAAGAAGCTCTATGACAAAGAAAATTTTAAGCATGGAAAATTTTCTTGATGTTTAAAAACATTGGTGAATCTCACTAATCCCTAATATGCAAACTATAAAATGTTTGTTGATATATTTGTAACATTATTAAAATTTATAATGATTTTATATATATTATCTATATAATTTTGGTGATATTTAAGGTAAAATAATTTTATATTCTAAACTTTGGGCGAATCATCTTTTATAAAAATTGGAAATTGGCGAATCGTTTTTGTAGAAATTTCATGTAAATTTAGCACTCTGGGCAAATATTAGCCCCCTAAAATTTTCCATGCTCCATGATCTATATGAGAAGAACACGACATAAAAAAAAGTGTTCTTAATGAAGAAGCTTTATAATCTCAATATCAAGGAGGGTGCTTCAGTTGTTAATAAATTTAATGAATTCAATAGTATTACTATATAGCTTGCCTCTATTAAAATCATTCTAGATGATGAAATTAGAGCTTTTTTTTAATGTCTTTTATGTCAAACAAATAGGAAAATTTAATTGTATATATGAGGAGTTCAACACTTATAGAAATCATGAATTTTGATGATGTCAATAGTATTTTAATGAATGAAGAGTTGTGAGTAAAGTAAATTGCAAAAAACGAGGGAGGAGAAGTTCTAGCTCTAGATGACCATGGTAGGAGAATTTATCGAGGCCAACAAGGGTTTTCAATATCGAGAGGTTAATCGAAATCCAAGGTTGATTTCCTTCTATTGTGGTAAATAAGGGCACATGAAGAAAGAGTGTCAACTCCTAAAGAAAGGACAAAAGGAGCAGAAATTGGTCAGTACAAATCACAAGTCATCCAGCACAAATGAAGGTGATATTACTACTGTAGTCACATATGGTGCTCTGTTATTTACTGTTTCAATAGAGGATGCATGTCTATACACATATAACAGTAGATTTGATTGGATCCTTGACTCTGGGGCATCTCACCCTATAACCCCATGAAAAGATAGTTTTGTTGCATATAATCCTAGTGATTATGGTATAGTGCATTTGGGGAACAATCATTTGTTCATTATTGTTGGAGTGGGAGATGTCAAAATCAACAATAAGGATTGAAAAGAAATATTGTTTAAATAGGTTAGACATGTACCATAAATGTTCATGAGTTTGGTCTCCTTGGGATGGTTGGATGATGAAGGCTATTGCACAAGCTTTGGAAAAGTAGGATGGAAAATTAACAAAGGATCATTGGTTGTGGATAGAGGACCCAAGATAGGAACATTATATACATTAAATGAAATGATAGGGGAATCAAATTTGGCTACTATCACAAAAGAAGGAAATTCAACAGATCTGTGGAATAAGTGTCTCGGTCACATGAGCAAAAAGGGATTAAAAATCCATGTTGGTAAACATTTACTGACATGTTTTAAATCCTATAACATTGATCTGTGCGAGCATTTAATATATAGTTGACAAATAATGGTTTCATTCCTTAGAGGTGGCCATGACAAAAAGAAAAAATTGTTAAAATTTATACACTCAAATGAGTTTGGTCCTGTTAACATTAAGTCATTAGAAGTAGCATCATATTTTGTAACATTTATAGATGACGCATCTAGGATGGTTTGGGCCTATGCTATGAAAACTAAAAGTGAAGTGTTTGAAATATTTCAAAAATTCCATGCTGTTGTTGAAAGAGAGACTAACAAATTTCTCAAGAGTCTAAGAAAATATAATAGTGAATAATATGTCTAAAAATAATTGAAGGAATACTGCAATAGATTTGGCATAAAGCATGACAAGAAAGTGCCTAGTACTCCTCAACAAAAGGGAGTTGCAGAAAGGATGAATCACACCATTATGGGGAAAGTGAGGATTATGTTGTCAAATTATGGATTTGAGAAGATTTTTTGAGTTGAAGCAATAAGGACAACTTGTTATCTTATAAATCGATCTCCTACTATAGCCTTGGATGGTGGCATTCTTGAAGAAGTTTTGACTAGTAAGAAGTTAAATTATTAATATTTCAAAATCAGTTTGGACGTGAAGCATTTCTAGATATTCCTAGTAAAAATAGAACTAAGTTAGATGACAAATCTACGAAATGAATTTTTTTGGGATATGTAGATGAAGAATTCGGTTATCGTCTATGGGATCTAATAAAAAATAAAGTTATTAGAAGAAGGAATGTTATATTTAATGAGCAAGAAATGTTTAAGAGGTTTGTAGGTAAGTTGGAGATTAAGAAATTTATTGAAAATTTTGAAGAGCAACCCTAAAACATCCCACCAATGCAAGAAAATGGACAACAAATTCAAGAGTGGGAAGGACAGCAAGTGGAAAATGATGAACGTCAAGAAGAAGGAACCTTGTAAGAACCATTACAGGAGATTCAACCTGATAATGCACCACCACATCTAGTTCGTAGATCTTCTAGGCCTCATAAGCCTTCACAAAGGTATCCTCATTCAAACTATATTTTATTAACCAATGAAGGTGAACTTGATTATTTTCAAGAGGCTTGTAAAGTTGAGCACAGTAAAGAATGGAAGAAGGTAATGGAGGGAGAGATGAACTCTTTTCTCGAAATTAAAACTTGGGAAGTGGTAAAGTTACCAAAAGGTAGAAAGGCCTTACAAAACAAATGGTTATACGAGATTAAGCATGAAGGTGATGAAAAGAAGTAGAGGTATAAAGCACGACTGGTGGTGAAGGGATTTGGCCAAAAAAAAGGTATTGAATTCAGTGTGATTTTCTCGCCTATTGTCAAAATTCCATCCATCAGAGTCATTCTTGTTCTTGTTGCTACTTTAGACATAGAATGTGAACAGTTAGATGTAAAAACTGCTTTGCTTCATGGTGAATTGGAGGAAGAAATTTATATGGAGAAGGCTTAATAGAAAGAGGCAAAGAAGACCTAGCTTGTAGGTTGAAGAAGAGTCTTTATGGATTGAAACAAGAACCTTGGTAATTGTATAGGAAATTTGATTAATTCATATTGGAACATGGTTTTCACAGGTTGGTCATTGACTATTTTTTCTATATAAAGGGGCATGATAAAGGAAAGTATATAATATTTCTCTTATATGTGGATGACATGCTTATTATTGGGAATGATAAGAATATGATCCATAGGTTGAAGAAAGAATTGGGCATCAAATTTGCAATGAAGTATTTGGGTGCAATACAACATATATTGGGCATGAAGATTATGTGTGATAGGAAAAACAAAAGGTTATGGTGGTCAGAAGAAAAATGTATCAAGAAGGTGCTTGATAAGTTTAATATGAAGGATGCCAATCTAGTTCGTACACCCCTTGCAACCCAATTCAATTTGAATACTGATTTATGTCCTAGTGATGAGAAAGACAAGGAATAAATAAGAAAGATTCCTTATGCTTCAACATTTGGAAGCTTGATGTATGCCATGGTATGCACATGACCATACATTGCATATTCAGTGGAAGTAGTGAGAAGGTTCCTTGCCAATCTAGGAAAACAACATTTGTATGTAGTCAAATGGATTTTGAGGTATCTCAACGGCAATAATAATTATTGTTTATGTGTTGTTCATAATTATACTGTGTCTGAAGGATGTAAAGATGCAGTTATGGTTGGAGATATGGACTCTAGAAAGTCCACTTCAACTTATTTGTATACATTTTCACGCACATCATTATCTTCGATGTCAATGCTAGAAAGAAAAGTAACTCTCTCTATGACAAAGGTAGAGTACATAGTTGAAATAGAAGCTTGCAAATAGATGTTTTGGATGTAGTGATTCCTAGGAGAGATAGGAATTGAGTAGGACAAACCAAACACATTGACTTAAGGTACCATTGGATCTGGCATGTGTTGAAGGAAAATTATCCTTGGAAAATATCCATATAGATAAGAACTCTACTAATATGCTCACTAAGATTCTACCAAGAAATAATCATGAGTTATGTAGAGGCATGGTAGGACTTAGTGTGACTTGATTCAGGGTTATTCATTTTCCTTCAAGTGGGGGGAATGTTTAATGTGAACGCAAATGAAGATGGCAATGCCAATGCCAACAAATGACCACGAAAACCTACTATGTAGAAAATTCTAGAACTTTGTCCCACATCGATAAATTTGTAATTTTCCTTAGCCTGAGCATGCAAGAAAGGCAAGGGATACCATGTAATGAAAAGCTTGTGATTTCTTCATTGTTATTTATTTGATCCTTGTCTTACGTTGTGTCTTTTGTTCTACTTATTTATGTTGTATTCCCTTGTATCTACTAGAATTTCTCTCCTCTGATTCCATTAATAAATATCGTAATAGATTGAATTGAAGTTGTGTTCATTAAACTTGTTTTCTTGAAGCACATGAAATTGTGTTTGGATGGTACCTGGGAAAATGTAGAATTGATGGCAGGAGGAGAGAGATTTTACTGTAGTGGACAAATTGTAAACTATCCAAGATTTACAACATTGGAATTGATGTAACTATGGATAGCCTCATCCGAGTATCGAGAGGCGAATCCATAGATATTCCAGAATGTGAAATTATTTGGTAAACATTTTCATACCTTAAATGAATAGTTTGGTTTATGTTATGGAAATTCATGGTCAATGCTTCCATTCCATATGTAGCTATCATTACGAGTCACAAGGACTCAGTGCAGATGTTGTTGTTTCCTATGTATGAGTTGTAGTTGTAATCTAGATGTGTCAAAGTTAGTGACTTGTGTCCTATATATTTTTAACTCTTATGATTAATAAAGAGATCAAATTGTTTGTTTTGGTGTTGTGTGTAATCGCTCTGTGATCTCTCTCCATTTTCTATCATGGTATCAAAGCTGGTTCATCCCTGACTCTCTCACGAGAGGGGATGCGATCATGAATTTTTAGCCATGATACTCCTTTGTACATATATTAGTTTAATAGAGTGTTTGATCTATTGTTTGACTGAGTGTTTGTGCCAATGTCACGGTGTGAGTAATTTTTTTTTTTTTTTGTAGATATCTTCGATGCGTGATTTGAGTTGCAAGGGTCACCAATTTCATCAAAATAAACTTACTTCTAAGAATATTGTTGTCATCAATTTCATCAAAATAAACTTACTTCTAAGAATATTGTTGTCATTTTCAGTGCCATAGGATCGGTGTTAGCAAAAAAAACAAAGAGAACCCTTTTATTTTCAATTGCAATAGTTCTAGCTCTCTATTTTATGACAACGTTGTTCTAACTGTTTCCATTTAACCCTTTGTACAGACCAAGTTTACTCTTTCGTTCGATGGCTTCAATCAAGAAAGATCCAACTCTTTTGGTACACTCTTCAAATATTTCAAAGAATGCAGTGGCTGCATGGAAGGACTCTCGGTCGTTGAGTTGAGTTATGGTAAGGTCATTTTGCTTAGGCGAATAGATCCATGAAATCGTATGGCCATATTAGTTGAACATACTAATGTAGGAAGAAAATATGCCATGATCTTGATGTTGAACACAACCTCCACACACGATTCTTCCATGGAGTCTGATGTGATTTCAATAGAGGCAAGTCTCAATCAAATCTTATATGTGGGGTTGTGTCCGGCAATTTCTAAGTGTGTAGTTGCATGGAGAAGTTTAGAAAATAATTGTCTCCTAAATACAAATACATGAGCAACATCGCATTACTCAATAGAAAAGTCGTAAAAACTGTACGTATGAAACATAGCCACATTGGAAGTAATGTAGTCATAGAAACATAGCCATGTGGCTTCCATTGTATGTTCTAAGATCTATGTTTTTCCGGAGCCTCTGTGTATTCTTTTCTCACTCTCTTTGAAATTTCTAACAAGTGATTTAAACTAGCATGAACCATATATGTGTTCGAGATCCGTGATTAGCCAAGGAGAAGACAAAACTCAATCAAAATATTATTCGCATCATTTTTGGAAAAGAGGATGAGTTGAAGCTCAATTCCTACAAATTCATTGAATTTTGGATCTATTCTTTTTGTTTTTAGGGTTTCATTTTCTGGAAAAATATGGTTGGTAGAAAAAATTATGGTGCAGTTTTTATTATGTTGAAGCATGTTATTGGTGTAGTGTGAAA
This sequence comes from Pinus tabuliformis, assembly GCA_031772625.1. NCBI lineage: Eukaryota > Viridiplantae > Streptophyta > Pinopsida > Pinales > Pinaceae > Pinus > Pinus tabuliformis. The sequence goes on along the minus strand of CM062812.1, from coordinate 775,797,329 downwards.
AAAAAAATCAAATGATGTACAACCACAAAGAGTAGGTCAATTATTCAAGAAACTAATGTGACCCATCGTGCTCTTAGAGCAATAGTTACAAGTAGTTCTTAATCAAGTCAAGCTGGTGTGACCCGTCATGCTCCTAGAGCATCAATACAAGTTATTTTGTACCAAGGTCAAGTTGTAGAATTATCTACTGAAGACATTATGTATCTAGAATGTTATCCTAGATAACTCATGAGGGCTATGGAGGGTTGTGGATTCAATAGATAGTGGTAGTTCCATAGGATGGTTCAATATCAACATTGGCCCATTGCACTCCAAGAGGTTAAGAGACATCAATTCTGCAAAGTTTGCCAGTGATGTCTGAAGCTTGAAAGTGTGGTGAAAAAGAGAGAAAAAAACATGAGATTTTATAGTGGATATGAGTGCGAGTGATCATATGAGACAAATGTGACGAGGATTATTATTATTATTGTAATATGTGTTTTCAATGTTTTCCATGTAAGCATTAAGCGAGGGTGCTAGAAGTAGTGCTTCCATGTCTTGCGTAGTTGTCACTATGAGTCACGAGGAGCTAGTGTACATGCTGTTGTTTCCTATGTATGAGTTGTAGTTGTGATCTAGATGTGTGGAAGTAGTGATTTAGGTCTTATATATTTGTAACTATTGTGATCAATAAAGAGATCAAAGTCTCTGTTTTGGTGTTGTGTGTAATAGCTCTTTTATCTCTCTATTTTCGATCATGTGTGTAAACTATACCAGATTCACCCCATCATATTTGGGCTTGATGTAACTAAGGAGAGCCTCGTACGAGGATCGAGAGGCAACTCCATAGATGTTTCAGAAAGTGAAATTATTAGGTAAACATTTTCATACTTGAAACGAATAATTTGGCTGTTGTTATGGAAATTCATGGTTTCATCCTGCACATTTGGCATTTTGCACATATGTTTGGCTTTGTTACATTCTTTCGCAAAAATACCGAAATATCATAAAAATTTTATTAATACTGATCATTTCCAATTTATCACAATTTTAATGGAGTAACAGTGGTCATTTTATCTGATCAGTGCTCTCAATTTGCAGGGATTTACTCACCCTCTGGTTGTCTCACGAAAATCGAGCTAAATTATTTTGTGGAGGATCATCTCATTGGCACATGGGCATCAATTCTTTCGTTTCCAGTTGTTTGAAGCCTGTGTTAATGCGATTGTGATATTCGGTGTAGGTTTTCAATTATCTTGCCTTGATTGTACCGTGGATAAACCTAGCTTTAAAGGGCAAAACTTGCTCTAGTGAAGCAATTGGTTCAGGCAACTTACCTAGTTACACATTCAAGGAAAACCTGGAATTCGTGGCAGCAGCAGAGGAAGTCAGAATTTTCGGTCCTTTGCATATAATTCTTTGAAGTAACTTCCAAGGCAAAAAATGGAATTCGTGGCAGCGGCAGAGGAAGTGAGAATTTTCAGTCCTTTGCATGGAATTCTTTGAATTAACATGCAAAGATCTTGAGAGAACAAAGAGAGTTCCAAATCGTTGTCTTAGCACTTACTGGAGGGCACAATCTTATGTTGTTTCCAGATTCACATAAGTAAAGGAAACCTTCATGTCTACTCACTTTGCATCTCGGAATTATGATTGCATTCACTACCTATCGATTCCATCAAGTCAAATTTGTTTGATGGTTACATTCCAAAAGGGGTTTGTCGCCCTTGTGTTCTTCAACTACTCGTTAATTTTTCCGCTACATTTTCAACTCTAGCTTAACGTACTGTAGATAAGTTTGATATGAACGAAAGGACTAAAAAGGTGTTTGTACTTTAATCTGGCAAGAAAACAAAAATATTGGAATTGATTTTGACGGGAATATTAGTCAAGAAGTTTTTCCAGAAGAGGAATTCGTAATGAGACAATGGTCGTTGATACCATTGAAGGAAATGCAGAACAAATTGGGAAGACAGTAACGGCCATGAGGTGATAAATTGGTTATTTTAGCGCGAGCATCCTCTTGGAGATATTGATTCATAAAATAAGGCCGTGGAGAAGTTCAAGATGAATTTAGCTCTCGAAGCTGAAGATAGAAAATGAGTTCGAAACCGCGATGTTCTTCCTATCAATGAATTTGTCCCTCAGCCCGAAAACTGAAGTAAAGTTGAATCTGGTCATGAAGTATGTAGAAAGGGAAATAAATGATTTCTTACCGATACCCTGGAATTAGGATTGTTCAATAAACTACGATGGAGAGTGATTATGTGTGGCAATGTTAGTGGGATAATTTGATGGATTGAAACTTGTTGCAGATGTTTATAGTTTCAATAATATCGCAAGCCATCTCAGTTATAGTTCAAACAATGCCGGAGGTTTTCCTAATAATTCCTCAATCTAGTTGAGCTAAAGGCCAAATAGGAGCAAAGGCCTCTACAATGATGCCTAAAGTTAGCTTAATTGCGGTACAGACAAAGCAACCTATGTTTACTGGCATCGATCTTTTGCAAAGTGATTTGAAATTCAAATGTGAAAGTTTATGTGGTAAAAGCAGTTTCCTCAGACAGAGCAAGGTATACTTCCGGACTTCGGCCTTTCTCAAAAGTGAGTTAAAATCCAAATATAGCAAGTTGATGTGGTGAAAGCCATCGCCTAAGATAGACTGAAGAGGTATAAATTAAAATGCATTCTAGCACAACAATCGAAAGAACATCAGCATTTGAAAAATGATTTCGGTAAGGAGAGTATGTAAATTGGAAAGTGGTGTTCAAGTTCAAAGCAAGGCATCTTTGATAGTGAAGGTGATTTTGAATACTCAAAATCAATGATCAAAAAAATATAACACCTCATCCTCACTCTAGTTAACAGAGAGGGATGAAGGCTGGAATAAACTATCTAAAAAAAATTCTTAATCAACTTTCAATTAGGGGTAGCTTACAAGTCAGTGGAATGTCCCATATAATTTCTAATATTTCCTTAGTATACTAAGGATATTGAAAATGAAAGACCAAAAACATATAACACCTCAACGACACTCTAATTACTCTAATTAACAGAGAGGGATGAAGGTTGGAATAGACTATCCAAAAAAATTCTTAATCAACTTTCAATTAGGGAGAGCTTACAAGTCAGGGGAATGTCCCATAGAATTTCTAATATTTCCTTATTATACTAAGGAAATAAATCTGTTAATTATAAAATTATGAACCACAACTAAATTTTCACAATCTAAGAGCATTGATTCCAGCTTATCTAAGTTTTCTTAATAAATCGATTAAGGCCAGTTGTAGTTGGCACAAATCCTTGACGAGCTCTTAATTCTGCGTGATGCAAACTGCCTCAATCAAGAGCCTCCTAAAAATATTTTCACCCCCATTTAACAAAATCTGCAACACACCTTCATGCATTCGCCAGAGATTAAATAATAGTTTCAGAGCTTGTTTTATTAGTTGGTAAGAAATATATTTTAATTTTGAGTGAACCAAGGTAGAGAAAAGGTAGGCTCCATGGTTGTTTTTATTTCAAATACAATTAGAGGCCTTTGCTTCTAGTAGTATTCTCATTTTCTTATTCTTCTAAATAAATCTCTTCAATAAATACTTTTATGATCCTTATGCTTTTCAAAATAAAGTTTTGTATGAAACGTTTATCGAGTTATAGAGTTATTGATTGCAAAAGCTTCATATATATAGGACATAAATTATTGATTTCGACACATTTAGATCATGACTACAACTCATACATAAAAAAAAACTTCTAGATTAATGCTTGGGAACTCGCATTGACAACTCACAACAACACATGGAAGCATTACTTCCAATACCCTCTTTTAATGCTTATACGGAAAACATTGAAAAAACATATTACAACAATAAGGATAATTTGTGTTTGATTGGTCTTGATCAGCACTCACATCCGCTCCAGGATCTCACAAACACACTCTTTCACCACCACATCTTCGAGCTATCACTTGACCTCCATTTAAAACGTAACCGCCTCTCACCATCGTTGATGAACTCTACAAGATCAACAATATTGACACCTTGGCTCATCGGGGCTTCCACGATATGAGCTGTTAAGTAATAAACCATCCTATGGACGAACCACCATGTATCAGATATTTCACTTTTGACTATCCATTAGTTGCTTGAATTGAGGTCTGAATATTAAATGTGTTCAAAAGTTGATCAAGCAAATTGACCTTACTAACACACAAGAATTGATGTTTTGGACATGAGGACTTCTACTTTAAGAAACATCAACCCTTTTTATAACTAGAATTGAAAGAAATATAAAAATACTTGACAAAGACATTTAACAACTACAAACTCAATAATCATCAAACTATCAATTGTCATCCATGCATAGACAAGTCACCACGTCCCTCCTTAGCATAGGTTAAAAGTTGTTCATCTGAATCAATCTTTATCTTGTATTTTTCTCGCCTTCATAAATAATTTTTTAGAGTGGTCAATTCCAACAAACATACAGTCACATATTGAGTTGACCAAACTCAATATGTGTAAAATGCAAACTCCAAAATTTGAGATCAGAACAAGATTGAAACAAAAACATCTGACGCGGATATCTCTTCCCCGTAGAAGCGAAAATTTGAAATTTGCCTCCAATTTAACACTTTTGACATATATCACTAACCACTTGAAACTCCTCAGCACCAAATTTCAAATCTAGATCTCAAGTCCGGATTTGTGCAACAACATGTATAATTCGTGGGCTTGATTTTTCATATTTATAATATGACAGTGCAAACAATTTTAACAAAACCATACAAGCATGAATTTAACTCATTTGCAAGCTCCGAGAAGATAGGCACAATAAAACTTTACATGTTGCAAGATGACGGAAGGATCTGACGATGCTTGAAGCTACAAACAACAAATAGATCTACACATATAGGATCACAAAAAATTTCGTACACTAAAAATAAACTCTCACACATCTATACTAATATGTACACAAAAAATAACACACAGGATCCCTCACATATTCATGGACCCCCCTTGAGGGAGTCAAGTGAGTACTAGCTCTGATACCATGTTAAAATTTGAGAGACGAGAGAGATTACACAGAAAAAATACACACTGTGACTTATTGATCACAATAGTTGCATATATATAGGATATAAATTACTGACACTCACAAATCTAGATCCTAAGAAAGTGGATCTAGATAGATAATACAACTCACACATAGGAAACATCAACTTCAATATTGACAATTCAAAACTCTCAATGATAACTCATAGCAACACATGGAAGCATTACGGGAGGGTATTGGAAGTAATGCTTCCATGTGTTGTTTTGAGTTGTCATCGTGAGTTCCCAAGTGTTAATCTAGAAGTTGTTTTCTATGATTGAGTTGTAGCCATGTTCTAAATGTGTTGAAGTCAGTGTTTTATGTCTTGTATATGTGCCGCTATTGTAATCAATAAAAGTATTAAAGTGTGTTTTTGTGTTGTGTACACAATCTCTCTCTGTTGTCCTACCTTTTCTAACATTTCTATCGTTTCTAAAGATCTAGATGTATATTTTATTGATATTTTTCACGTGGAAACATTTATTTGCATTTTGTTTTCTTTTTTTTAGAAATCCAATAATGCTGGAAGTATTAGTTTGCATACTTAGGTCAACTCGAACACTTTTTAGTACCTTGCATCACTCTCTTCCTCCCATATTTTTTTTTACCATAGAGTGAAGCATCTCCTTCTCATCACCGAATGTTAAAATGAGTAGGTTTTAAAATTCTATAGATAATAGGTGTCACCTATCTAACCACCTCTGTACATCAAATTTATGTGATAGGTCACTACTACATAAAGGAGGGTTTTAAGACAATATTTGAGACAATTTTTGAGTAAATTGTCTTAACTTGAGACAAAAAAAAACTTGTGTATTGTGTTAAATATTATCGTTAAGCGGGCGTCTAAAAAATTATTGTCTTAAAGATTATTGTCTTAAAAAATATTATCTTAAAGATTATTGTCTTAAAAAATATTGTCGTAAAGATTACAGTCTTTAAAAATAGTCTCTATAAAGACAATATATAACACAAGCATTATTGTCTCTTAGGAGACAATTTCATTTTTGTCTTTCTAGAGACAACACTCAGATTAGAGACAATATGTCTTTAATACTGACTATTGTCTCTCTAGAGATGATAAAATTTTTATTTAAAGATCACTTTTGTCTCTTTAGAGACAATATAAAACAATAAATTGAGAAATATCTCACCATTGAAATAAATAGATACAAAAAACATTTAAATAAAAATAAACTACAAAATCGTTGATTAATTCATGTTAGTGCATAGTGAATCGAACCACCAACCTCCTTCTTGTAAGGTAGACACTCTTCCATTGAGCTAGCATACTTTAAAGAATTATGTGAAAAGTTATGGAAATCCTTAAAATTACATTTATAGCCGTTGATTTAAAAAAAATGTAGCTACATGATGAATTTCACACCAAAAAAATTTGCATATTTCAACAGAATTGATGTTGTAATGCCACTCCTTATCAACTTTGATAAGTAGAAGTGGTTATTGAAAAGAGTCAATTCCCAATGCAACTTTTTGGGAATGGGATCTAAAGGTCTCTCTTTTTTACTTGCCAAAATTTCACACCCTCGCCCTACTTACGTGTAGCATGAAGCTCAACCGATGCACCATCTAGTAAAGACTTCTTTTTGGTATTTGCTAGATTGTTCTATTTCCCATAAGGAAATTTGACTATGTTGTTTTAGTTCTCATGTCATTAGAGTACATAATAACAAGCAGCCAATTCATGATAGCATATGAGGCATAGTAACATAAAAAAAATACTCATAACAAAATAAATATTTGCACTCAAGTTCAGAAATCTTATTCCAAATTCTGATATCCCTCCCCATGCAATTCCAAAAAGATTTTCTTCAATTCCTTATGTTCCTCTAGTCTTCCACTACAACTCTTAGATATTCCAAGGCCCAAAAAGTACCAAAGTTGCCGAGTGGAAGAAAATTACCACAACATAATAGAGAGATAAATCAAAAGCAATGAGAAATACAATGAGATTTCTTGATGTTCACCCTTGCATGATATGACAAATTATATTGATAAATGGTTCCATGTAAATTAGTAGGAATTTTTAGATTATATGTGAACTTCCAATCTCTCCAAAAAAGTTATTATGGATCAAAGTTTGATAAGATCACCCAACAAGTCTCCAACCCATATATTTAATTACAATATTTAGATTAATCATATCCCATAGACAATTCCAAAAGGGTTTATTGTTAGATTTGAGTATCCTTATCATTTTCAAGAATATTTTATACAAGCCTCTTGGCTAGGAGGATCCTACACACAAACTGTCATTTTCATACACTAAGGCACCATGCTTCAATAGATCTGCTAGATGCTTCACTCATACTCAAACTCAAAGGCAATGCCTGGCCAAGAATAGTCTTTTCCAAATTACTTGCAATAATACACTCCCTTAAAAGATGCGTACTCTAATTGTTAACAACCTATTTTTAGCTAATCTTCCCAATTTAGCTTATGTTTTTTTTAGCTTATGACCATAGTTAGATACCAAAACAACAACACGACTTGTAAGTTATTATGCTAAGTTTTTCCTTCATCCTTGATGTCTATGATCATAGATTTTCCTTCATATGCACCTTGAATTATGTAGTTCTCCTAATGTTCCATTACCACTCATGGTATTACATCATTTAAGTTCTTCTGTCTCTTTTTTTCCCAACTATATGCCAAAATTCCCATATGAATTTAACTATTCCATGAGAAATGAATTTGGTAGCCTAACAAAACTATACGAGTGAAAGATTTGCATCCCAATTTTGTAATAATATAGAAATTATACAAACACTCAAACAATTAGTAGTCAAAGAGCTCAATGTGCTGAGGAGATATATAACAAACCAATTAAATTAATACTAAGCATATCTCAGTGTAAAGTCGAGAAGCTCAAATTTGGAGCACAAATCCAACTACCATAAAACACTATACTACATTGAACAATATAAAATTCCTTAACTATAAGGTTTGTAGACATCTCAAAAATACTTACAACAAATCTGAAGAAAACTGGAATTACTTGATGTTGCCAATAAATCTAAACTAGAATAAAAACAAGAAAAAATATGAAACTCATTGTAATTGTTTTAGAAACTACAAAGTAGTGACATGAATATTGATTGATGAAAAACTAGAAAATGTAATATATGTTAATCCAATATTGTCTCATAGAATTCAATTTCCCTATAAAATAGGATACATATATTAATAAGATTATCGAGGGAAATAATGTTTTCAGTGAAATGAGGATTCGAGGCTTGTGTGAAAGGCTACAAAATCCTTTGACACTAACAAGTCCCATGTAGTCCTATTAAGAACTATATACATCCAAAATGCCAGAGCAGAGTTTGTCATGATGAATTCATGGTTTACTAAGGCATGTAATACCTCTTGATTTGAAATATATATATATATATATATATATATATATATATATATAGAATGTCAAGTCTGTGGGTTATGTCTCTCTTCTTAATGAGAGAACAAAAGGGAAAAATAAATGGGAGAAGGCACCATTTGGACACTTCATGAGATTTGAAGTTAAGGAGAAAAGGAGGCTGAGAGAGAAGTACAACAGGAGAAAGGAATAACAACAATGAGCTTTAGGCTGGGAAGGCACAAAAGTCAAGGCTCTTCAAAACCACATATTGCAGCTGGGTTAGCATGAGTTACAAGGCCATTTCAGTGCATTTTTTGAAACAGGTTGAGCGCTAAAATTGAGGGAATTGACAAGAATTTACTGCTGTTAGTTATGGCATGAAATTCAAGGGTTTGGGCTGTGTTCAATGTTGCACAAAATTTTACATAGTTAGCTTTAAATTATGAGTAGACAAGGCGTGATTTTCAAGGCTTTCAGTGGTGTGCACAGTGCTATTAGGGGTATGAAAATCAAAGTGTCACTGCTCTAAAATCTAGAGCAGATTTCTAAGTCTGTCAATGCATAAATTTCAAGGCAAAGGAATGAATTTTGAGGGAGATTGACAATATAGTAGTGGCATGAATTCATGTGTGAGGTGGGCATGAGTTTTGGAGACTTTCAGGCACGAAATTTAAGGAGGTAGCTACAACACTTTCTCCAAGGAAATTTAAGCACAAATTTTGAGGGAGATAAGCATATTTAATTTCTTTTAAATAACTATTGTAATATTTTTTTTATAATAAATAAAATATCCCTCTCCTCACTGGTTTTCCCTTCAAGGTTTTTCCAAGGTCTTTGGATAAAAAATCATTGTGTTAAATTGTGGGTCAGTTTGTGTTATTCTCAGCAAAAATTTCAAGTAGGGTTGACTTATGTGTTTCATGATCTTTTTAAATATATTCATGTTTTAAAAAAGAAATGATGGTTGGGCATTAAACTGATGTGGTTCCTAAAACTTAAAACCAAGTTGGGCCTTAAATTTCTACAGCAACTTGTACAACAGATTTAGATTTAATGTAATACAAAAAAAATGGATGGGAAAAATAATCATATTCTCCAATCATTAATGTCCATTGTTAAAACAAAAGATATATGCCTAGAATATCCCCAAAATATTCCCAGAACAGCCACAAAATTTGTCTGAAATGTCCCTAAAATATGCCTGGAATGTCTTGGGGATAGCCAGGATTTTCCCGTTGATGTTTTTTGATGGTTGGGTAGCATCAGATGGATGTTCTAGTCTCAAGTTTGGTCAGAGAGGCTAAGAAACACTAGAACTTCAAGACCCAGAAATTTTTTTAGGAGAAAACACCTAGAGATGGCTCAATTAAGTTAATTAGTCAATAATTAAATATTTTCTCAGTCTAACTTAGGAAAAGTGATTAATTAACAGGTATTAATTAAGAAAGGTGAGATTTCTCTAGAAACTCACATGGATTGACTTAGAGATGATTTTAGTCATTGATAAGGATTTAATCATGGTTGTTGGTGAGCCAACGAGAGCTTATAAGAGGAGGTCGATGGGGTTGGAGAAATACACTCTTGAGATTGATTTTCCTTGGCTAATCGAGTTATTCAACAACAACAACTGAGTAGGGAAGAAGCGTTTGAGCGAGAGGGGAAGCATAGTCAGTGAGGGGCAGAGACAGTGATTTTGAGGATATTCCAGTTCGAGAGAGTAATTTGCACGGGCGTCGAGTTTTCCTCAGTGAGGTTGCGCAAGGGCTGTATAGATAGCTTCAGAGGAGGAGTTGAATTTAGCTAGAGTGAGGATTGATTCAGTGCTTGGAGGCTGAGATAAATTCGAGAAGGCTAAGTGAGTCATTCTAAGAGGCTGAGTTGGGTTGGACATCTCAACCAGAGAAACTTCTTGTTATAGACATATTTGGGTACATCAACCCCAAACTCATATGTTGACAATATGAGGGCTCATGAACCCCTAAAAGAGTTGTTTTAGACTCTAAAGAAGCTTAGTCATATGAATGCCTCATTCCCCAAAAGTTCCATCTCAGAAATCATCCAGAAAGTGCCTAAACTAAACCATATCTGAAAGCCTTGCATTAAGGTGATATGCATCTCACCTGTTACACTGTCCAAGTGATATGCATTGCAGTTTGACCCTTTAGTAAGTGTGATGGGTGAGGATGGACAAAATTCCGAAACAGTTTGTTAGTCGGTTGCTCATGGAATTTTATAGAAACTTCTTCTGTGCCACTTGACTCTCTAAATTCACCCAAGGATGACCAAGGGAACTAGGAAACCATCTCCAATTTCCCTCTCTTGTGGAACTAATTTCAAGAAATGGAATGACATTCATCATTCCCATTGATGACACACCCTCTTGCAATCATCTACAAAAGTATCTCCCATCCAATAGATTAGAAGGCTGAATTATTCTGAGTTGTAAGGAAGTGTCGCTAGTTTTAGTATTGAGGAGAGAGCATTGTGTTATTGTTGGTGTGTTCTTGCTAATTCAAGAGGTGAAGAAGGCTTGAAGCTGGTAGGATGGCATTGGATCAGACTTCTTATGGGTTATAATTCTCCTTGATATCAATAAAGTTCTTCAAGATTTTTCCCAATTGATTGTGTTAACTGTATATGCATTCATTCGTTTATCATATTTTTGATTCTACAATGTTTATGCTGTGATGGATCATTATGCTTTGACAGTTCTTTGATTCGGTAGCTGTGTAGGTACTCTCCAAGCGTGTTAAGTACGGGGAGGTGTTACGAGATCTACCAAAGGAGAGAGAGATCAAGCGAGGATTCAAGCAAAAGTTACAGGTTGGTCTTTCATAATCTCTTTCTTATCCATCACTCAAAGGAAAGATATTGAATTGCTTTAACTATTGTTTCTAGGTTAGCTACCAAACCTAGAGGGTTAGTCGTTCGACAAGACACTAATTTTCGCAGAAACAAATTGGAAACTCTGTTGGGGAACAATTAGATGATTGTTTGTTGCTATTTGTTTTTCTATGTTGAATTATATAAACTATAGACAGAGTCTGAAGCTAGCTAGGAAGCTTTCGAATCACTCTTGTTATGCAATTGCGTAATAGATAAATGTTGCTTCAGTCAATCTTTGGTTTAGTTTATGAATTAAACATTTGACTTGAAAACATATCTAGATGCCCTTTTTGGTAGCTTAGTAACCTCTTAGGACATTCCATCATACATTGGTTATCATTGTTCATCAAAATCAAGCTTAATCCATTGAAAACTACTGCAAATTTGAGCCAAAAACACTTTCAGAATCACTCCTTGGACCATCGCACTGTCTTGAACTGTGACCTAAGATGAATCTCACTTCCCGAATGGGAAACTTGCTATGCATCTCACCCTCTCCAAAGGCTAGGTGCGATGATTGACCGAACTCAATTTCCCATCTAGGAGTTGAGGGTTTTTGACTAGTTTTCAGACTTGTTTGGTTGCTTGCTGAATTTGAACAATACCTCATCACTGAAGCCAACTTACATCACTTATATTAGCCTCAATTTAGATTAGGATTGGTGAATTTTTTTGTGTGTTTGTTCTTCATGTAAAATCCATTGTCGAAAGTAGTGTTAATCAATTTGTCGTTTTCGATAGAAAAACGACATAAAGTCTTCCATTTTCATCGAAAAAGTGAAGTGTTACAAAATCCTCCTTCATAGCTAATCTATTAAACTATTTTGGTTCATTTGATTTTGTTTTATTTCATTCAAATTGTCTAAAAGATATTTCTACAAACTTGAAAGTGTCGTTTTGAGTCTTCCTTTCTCTTCTTGAAGAAAAATTGTTGAAAATTGTCATTTTGTGTGGAACATTTTCAGTCCTTGTTGCATTTAGTTTTCCTTCTTGAATCATTCACATTAAGGGAAGCTGAAAACAAATACATGCATTTTTCATTATGCACATTAAGGTTTGCAAATGCTTGATATGAATAGCTAGGGAAATTTCATTAGATGTGCTCTTTACTCTTTGTCAAAGATCTGATTGCTCTATCCTTTAGTAGCTAAGGTTTTCATCATTCAAACTAAATCAAAAGTTTGTTTACCATGATAGTTGCATTTTAGGAATTGAAAACATACATCACGCTATGAACCCTCAAAGGCAATTTTTTTAAGCAAGATCAATTTAAAATGAACCTCAATTAACTTAACAATGCTTTGGAATTTAACGCAACACATCTAGAGGTCTAGGCTAGAGATGTGTTCCAGCGTCTTTAAACCTAGTGGCTGTCATTTTCATTGAAGGTTGGGTGATTCCTCCTCTTTGATATGATAAGTGCTTGTACGAACTTGTGCTCCCTGTATCGTCGTGTATATAGTGGGAGACCCCAATAGGCTAAAATCCTTTATCCTGAGGAAGCCGAGTCTACTGCCTTACCAATCACAATGCAATGAACACAACATTAGGGAAGATTGACAGCCATACGTAAAGTCCATGGCAATTTCTCTTTAATTTATCACCAAGGTGTATATTGCAATTTTGCGATTGGTCTGGTAAACCTTTTTGTCTACATTCTCCAGAGTAGTCACTTTCATTCGTTTTCAACTCCTTAAAAGAAAAGGTCCATCTGAGCACTTGTCCTTTAAGGCTCATTAAAAATTGAAAGTGACTAGAGTCATCTTTTGCTTTTTCTCGACTCTTTAAAACTGAAAAAGCGAAGTTGCGTCCAAGTGTTGTTAAAATTAATTGACCACGAATAACATCCCTATTCCTTAGTTGATCTTAGGTTGAAACATATGGCGACAAATTCGGAATCCACCGATCAAGGAATTCCTTTTGATGGAAATCCTAGTCCTTTTTATTCTTTGGGAAATACTGGTGCTCCATATATGGCTACATTGTCCCTTCTGGGATTTACCATTGGCTTACCAGTATGGTTGTTTTCAACCTCCTTGGTTCAAAATGTTGTGATTTCTCCTCAATTGAGTGCACCTCCAACTGGACAAAATCAACCTCCAATTGATCCTAAAGTTCACCCTTTGCCTTCTTCCTCATTTGTCTCTTCCTCCCCTTCTCACTCTTCTCTTGGTCAAAGTGTTGGTACTAGTAACCAGGTGGCTAAGAAGAAGAAGAAGAAGAAGCACATTCATCAAAAGGAAAACCAAGCGACCATTGCGTTGAATGCAACATCTCATGAGAAACCATCCATCAAGCATCACAAAGTTTGATATCCATGCAAACTTTGTGCGAGAGACCAATTTCTTTGGAATTGTCCTGATATTCCTCAGATCTTAGAAGAATGGTCTTCCCATTTACATCATCCTGTGTCCTCAACTTATGGAGATCATGTTGGTGGCACACCATCAACTAGTGATAGTAAAGTTCATGGAAAGAAGGGAAAAGTCAAGTTTCCATCTAGGTTATGTAAAGGGAATCACCCCATTTACCTTTGTCCCTATCTGGATGAAGCCAAGAAAGTGTTGGATAACTGTCTTGCTTCACTGCAGTGACTTCCATCTAGTTACAGGAAACTCTCCCTAAATCCTTCACTAGTTGATAAATTGACTGACGAAAATCAACCGTTGGTCGAAACAACTCTATCTGAAAGTGAATCCTATGATTCTATACCTGATCCAAATCAACAGGCCAAGATAACAGTTGACTTGATTTCACCTTCAACTAATCATACCTTTCCTGAAGAGAGTGAAAATCAAACCACTCAAGTTCTTTTTGTTTCCTCAGATTCAAATGAGCTTAGGGGTAGCCCACTTGTTCCATCAAGACTGCAGGAAAATCCTCCAGTTCTCGTAACTCAAGGGGTTAATTATCCCGCTTCTACGGCAACCCCTCCAAGTAGTCTAGTCACTTCCTTTGATTGGAATCGACTAGCAAGATTCTCCCTTCCTTCTTATGTGCCTTTCTAGATCATAGTACAAGTTTGTAAAATGATTGTATCTGGCACTATTATAGATCAAGGTGCATCAGTGAGTATCCTTTCCTCAGCTGTTTGGCAAGCGCTTGGTTCACCACTGCTTATGCTTGTTACACAGAATCTGTTGGGCTTTAATAGAGGAACTAGTCCACCATTAGGGATCCTTCCTCAGTTGCCTATTGCTTTGGGAAAAAAACCCTTTATTTGAATGTGATGGTAGTCCCAAGCCCTTTAGAATACAATTTACTTCTTGGGCTAAACTATTTTTATGGCATGGGAGCTATTGTTTCAACACTCTTTAGAGTGATTTGTTTCCTGCATGAAGGCAAAGTTGTCATTGTTGACCAGCTCTCATTTCCCAGTCCAAATGTAGCTCCTAGTCAACCATCATCCCTAAATGGTCCATTTATACCAATGGTATCATTCTTGCCACAGGTTAATTATGTGGCAACCTGTTCCATACCTACATCAACTGACAATCAATACAGTGATGTAGTACATCATGTACCGGGGGCATTGGAACCAGGTCTCTCCTTCATGACTTCTTATGAGTTGTGATTGAATACGAGGATAGTTATTTTACTATGTCAACCTCCTTTAAAAATGAAACAGATCACCAAGGATGGTCCCTTGTCTTGTGTCAACCTCATTAAAAAGTGAAACCAAGGAATATGAGGATATTTCTTTGTCTTGTGTCAACCTTGTTAAAAAATGAAACAAGGGTCCAACCATAGTTCTTTGTCTTTTGTCAACCTCGTTAAAAAAGGAAACAAGGGTCTGAGGATAGTTCTTTTACTTGGTCAACCTCGTTAAAAAATGAAACAGGTACATGAGGATAGTTCTTTTACTGTGTCAACCTCATTTAAAAATTAATCAGGCCAATGAGCATAGTTCCTTGTCTTGTGTTAAGCTCGTTAAAAAATTAAACAATGAATCTGAGCATAGTTTCTTTTCTTGTGTCAAGCAAATTTTAAAAATGAAACAAGGTCCCAATTTCCAAGTTGAGTCTTGGATTAGATCTCGTAAAATCCCAATCATGTCTTTCACTTGATCTCGTAAAAGAACCTTCATTCCATCCACCTGATAGCCATGAGTAGTCTACTTAGATGAATGAAATGAAGCTTGCGGGGCATGCACCTAATGGTAAAGTTAAATTTCCTTATAGGTTATGTGAACGGAATCACCCCATTCACCTTTATCTATTTGGATGAAGCCAAGAAGGCATTGGATAACTGTCCTGCTTCACCAGAGTGACTTCCATCTGGTTACTGGAGACTCTCCTCTTCATCATGTTGGGGGCATGTAAACCATTTTCAAGAATAGTTTTTTTTCAAGCTTGTGTAAAGATGAAACTGAATCCAAGCACAGTTCCCTATGGTTCAAGCTTGTCTAAAAATGAACCTATTTCCATTTTCACCCTCTTGATTGCCATCTTATCAGCCTCTTTTATCAGATGAGCCTTGGTTGTTTCATTCCATCACCACCATCTCTTTGGCTGATCATACACTTTCACTTGGTTGTTTTACCCTTTTTGAGGAATAGTTGCAATGAGTAGTATGATTAGCCAACCTCTTCACATAAATGAACATGTTTTGATAAGTTCCAACATCATAGGATCTAGTTGGTACCCTAGACACCACTCATTCATCAAAATAGAGTCCTCTTTAAACTCTTTTCAGACTCTTTAAACAACAAAAGATAGTCGAGCACTTGTCTTTTCCGGCTCATTAAAGTATTGGAAATGACATGCCTCTTGTATTATTTTATCCTTTTTTGGACCTGAGGGATTATTTTACGAAAAAAAACTTTTGGAGTTTTCTTTTTGTCCCTTTTCAAACTCTCTAAACATGAAAAGGACCAAGTTATCTTTGTTGTTAAACTCGGTAGAATAATAGCAACAAACTTGTCCATCTAGATGAGACCGAGTTTCACTGTCGCTAGACTCGTTAAAACATCAAATAGCAATGGGTTTTCCCAAAGGGAAAATTATAGAACAAGCATATGTTATCCTCCTCAACCTTGATAAAAAATAAATAGGTACTGGTCAGCAATGACTGGGGAAAAAGGGGAAAGGTCTTGAAAATTTATGGTAGCAAGTCACTCTTGAACATGACACTTTCACTTCGTCTCTATGATTGACTTGGGCTGGGTTATTCCATTCACCGGTCATCATACCATTGGTCTTTCATACCATCCATGTTTTGGGGTTAATGCTACCAATTCATCTCAATGTCGCCGTTATGTTCAAGAGAAGTCGTCCAGTTGAGAAGCCATCCAATTAAGAAGTCATCCAGTTAAAGTCTCATCCATTGTAATACAATAAACCTATATTTTTCATGACCACCCTTGAACCTTGTGTCGTTAGTTCATTTTTACCTCTAGAAATCATTTGCTTCGTTTCATGTCGTAGATGTGGGATACATCAAGGACCTCCTATGACGAGTCACTTCTTGTCGACATTAGCTCATTATCCAAGAAGTTGACTTAGAAACACCCTTCCAATCCTTTGAAGCTTGTTTACAACAATGGCAAGTTTCTCTCTTCCAGTGATAGGTTGACATCAATGGCCTTCGACTGAAAGATTTTGCGTGGTGTTCGACATCGAATCATGTATTCACACCACGTGAAATGTATTGTAGTATCTTGAGGATCATTATCATTATCGGTGATCCCTCTCGCATCTACTAATATCTCACATCATTGGCTAGTAATCAGGCGATGTCTTTCCATGTTCGACCTCAGAACATCTCTTCACATTGTTTGACTTGTACATCGAGTGAAGATTGAATGAGTTTGAAGAGCCCAGATCTAGTTTCATCCATCCAGGCTCTGATATATTCGAGGATACAAAAACATGAAATGTACAAAGGCTCTACACAAATGGTCATCCTAATCATGGATTATGACTCTATATCTGTAGAATCACAAGTCTGTATCTGAAGACGGCTATCTGATCTATGTACATGAAATGAAAATCTATAAAGTTGATCATAGGAATGCCTCCCTCAGCTAGTTCATGAAAAATCATATTAGTGTGATGTATTGTATTGTAATTTATGCAGGTCACCTTCCATCTCAAAACAGATGATCCTCATGATAAAGCATTTCACCCGACATGAACATTTACAACCTCATGCTTTAGGGCGCAACTGTTATAGACATATTTGGGCACATCAACCCCAAACTCAGATGTTAATGATATTAGGGCTCATCAACCCCTAAAAGAGTTGTTTAATACCCTAGAGAAGCTTAGTCATCTGAATGCCTCATTCCCCAAAAGTTCCATCTCAGAAATCATCCAGAAAGTGCCTAAACTGTATCGTATCTAAAAGCCTTGTGTTAAGTTGAGATGCATCTCATCTACTACACTGTCTAAGTGAGATGCATCGTAATTTGACCCTTTAGTAAGTTTGATGGGCGAGGATGGACAAAATTCCGAGACAATTTGTTAGTTGGTTGCTCATGGAATCTTCTAGAAGCTTCTCCTATGCCACTTGCCACTCTGAGTTCACCCAAGGATGACCAAGCAAACTAGGAAACCATCTCCAATTCCTATCTCTTGTGGAACTAATTTCAACAAATGGAATGACATTCATCATTCCCATTGATATCTCACCCTCTTGCAATCATCTATAAAAGGATCTCCCATCCAAGAGATCAGAAGGCTAAATTATTCTGAGTTGTAAGGAAGTGCTGCTAGTTTTAGTATTGAGGAGAGAGCATTGTGTTATTGTTGGTGTGTTCTTGCTGATTCATGAGGTGAAGAAGGCTTGAAACTGGGAGGATGGCACAGGATCAGACTTCTTATCAGTTGTAATTCTCCTTGATATCAATAAAGTTATTCAAGATTTTTCCCAATTGATTGTGTTAACTGTAAATGCATTCATTTGTTTATCATATTTTTTATTCTGTGATGTTTATGCTGTGATGGATCATTATGCTTTGATAGGTCTTTGCTTCTGTAGTTTTCCAGGTACTCTCCAAGTGTGTAAAGTACGGGGAGGAGTTATAGGATCTACCAAAGGAGAGAGAGATCAAGCGAGGATTCAAGCGAAAGTTCATGTTGGTATTTCATAAACTCTTTCTTATCCATCACTCATAGGAAAGATATTGAATTGCTTTAAATGTTGTTTCTACGTTAGCTACCAAACCTAGAGGGTTAGTCATTTGACAAGACACTAATTTTCCTAGAAACACTTCTAGACAGTGCGAGTTTGGCCTGCGCAGATACAACAAAGAGGCTAATGCAGGGGTAGTTCAAGTGGCATGTTTGTGCCAATTTTGGAGCTGGATCAATGACGGGTGAGACAAAATTTGTCTCACTAATTTTTGGCTAGATTATCTTATGGAGAGTTTTCAGTTTTGGGCATCCAGATTGTACTCAAAATTTTGTTGCAACATATAATAATAAAACCCTCATCTGTTGCACCAATTTTCCCACATTTCATTTTTTCGGGGACAATTGTCCAAAAATAACTGAAAATTTAGTGTGTGCGCTATATATTTCTCAGTTTCCAACATTTATTTTTTCGTAGTGTCCTTATTTGCGAAGAATTTCAGTGTGATTTATTTGTTGTTTTCCATAGAAAATAAACTACATAATTAGTCAGTTAGAAGAATAAATTTCTAGTTGCTACAATTTAAGAGAAATTGCACACCCACATCCCCAATGACATTCCCAACAATTTCGAAACAACGGGTTTGGGTTTTTTTTTGCTTGGGGGGGGGGGGGGGGGGGGGGGGAGGGGGGCTTGGGTCTAGATGCAACATCGAATCAAACCCATCCAGATAAGGAAAATAGGATGAGGATAATTAAAAAACAAAGAAAAAAATTAAAAGCTATCACAATATCCAATTTCCATTTGTGGAATTATGCACACTTTTGATTCTGATTATTAAGACTCATCATTTTTCCCTACTAAAATAAGTTCTCCCAACATATGTTAATGGTACATTCTTTCCAAAGAGGGGAGTTGATGTTATTGATGGCTACTAGTTGCCCAAAGGGGTTTGGACCATTGGTGAGGAATGGTGAGCTTTTCAATAATGACCAATGTTCAATTCCCATGAGAGCATTCGGCTCTTGAGATTTCCATGGGAGCACCGAGAGTTAGTGGTCAAACATGTGAAGCTTGCATTGCACTAACCCTATAAGCAAATCAAAGCCAACACTCTTGTCATCCTTAAGAGTAGACACTAACCGTTTTGGATACAACCAAAATTTCAACCCTAATAGTTAGCTCAATCGAACTATCTACCCAAGGCATGTTGCTAATGAGGAGACTATAGGTCACAAGTTCAAATCCAATAAAAGTCCCTCAGGATTACCAACCACCATTATGGCTGGCAATTTAGATGCCCTCCACCTAGATACTCCAAGGAAGAAGAGAAGAGATTCAACAAGTTTTCTAAAAAAGAAAACAATGAACAACTCTTAACAAAAAAAACTATATTCTCAACAGAATATGACCTTCTATCAATTCAAAAAACATGCATACAGACCATAGACAACACAAATCCAACTAATACATAGTTGTTCTTATGCTTTTCTTCTTTTAATTTAACAATAAGATTGAACAACCTTTAGAATGCATTTGTTCTTATTATCTTCAGTATGAAGGGCCAAACTAATCAATTAACAAGTGCATTATTATAAATAATTTGAGATAAACAACATACTTTTTGAAACTTGAATAGTCAAGAAAAAAAGCATTACTTTAGGACACATATGTACGCACTTTAAATTGTAAAGGTATTTCACTACAATAATTTACCAATTTGAAAATGGAGTAATTAGACATTTCACTACACCAATTTGAAAATGATCCAATTAGGACATAAGAAAACACATTTTGTATACATACAAATCGAACATAACAATGAAATTGCCTTTGTACATTTTAGAAAGTATGTACATGGCAACAATAGCTTCCATGATGTTCGTCTTACTCTTCCCAAAATTATCTTCCTCCTCTCTTCTATCCTTTATATTAATAAATGCATATGCTCCATACATTTCCGACATGAGATAGCCATATCCATATGGCTTCATTTCCACATTGGGACCATTCTCAATACGGTTATCATAAAACTCCCCATTTGGGAAAAGACTTATGGATGGATGCATGCGATATTGTACATTTAGAAGATGAACTGGGTGTCCAAGCCTCTCCAATCTTTCAAAGACACTTCTTCCATAATTTATTTTCTCCATAAGCTGATGAACCGATAATTGCATGGAATTAATAATTTATAAGAACTTTTAGGAAAATGAAATTGGGAAGAGACTTTTGAAAAGGCCACTGTAAACAAACCTTGTTGATTACTATTTCCGGTAGCTGCTTTGGATCTCCTATCAGAAATGCATGTGTTACAACTTCAATCTATAGTGCAATTGTAGATTCAACCACTTTGAGCTGGGCTACCTCATTAATAATCAGATAGTCAAATTGTGTTTCCAAGTTCATGCAGCTCTTTCGAGACGATGATACAGTTGAAAAGACCACTTTAGCACCTAACAGACACATTTTTAAAATGTTTCGCCTGGGGATTGTTCTTGTACAGTGTAGTTCCTTTCT
This sequence comes from Pinus tabuliformis, assembly GCA_031772625.1. Classification (NCBI taxonomy): domain Eukaryota; kingdom Viridiplantae; phylum Streptophyta; class Pinopsida; order Pinales; family Pinaceae; genus Pinus; species Pinus tabuliformis. Next base: position 775,776,394 of record CM062812.1, on the reverse strand, counting down.
TATGAGATCGATACATTCACTTCTCAAGCAGCAAAGGGATTCTTTTAAGAAATTTATATTGTTAATCACTCTCTCTCTCAATATCTTTGTGCACTTTGTTGCCTCTTCATAGATTTCTCCATCACTGGAAAAGCATGCTCTAAGAATTTTCTCCTTACATGCATTTTTCTGAATTAGATTTACAAAGCACTCAACAACTTTAGTCAGATAATCCAAATCCTGTTTCTCTGAGATTGGTCCTCGATAATCATTCAATAAAATCTATGCACACTCAGAAATGTTTGCAACTAAGTTTCCAAGACTTTTTATGACAAATTCTATAAAGTTAACTCATTGCGTCTTCTCTGTTGTTTATTGAAAAACCTCATATTGTGAAACTGTCGATTCACGAAAATCAAGAAAATATGCCTCTTTGTCTCCATCTTGTCATTGAAACACAAAATTTTAATAGGTATTCCTCTCGATATGGAAGGAAAATATTTTCTAGAGGACCTTCAACATCCAAGTGCTCCTCATTTCCAACTAGCAGAAGGTCACTCAAGGTCAAAATACAAGGAAAGTTGCATATATCAGGGCACTGATCAGACGGACTTGTAACTAATTTCAAGAATCTCAGTGCAAGTTATGATAAAGCAGCATTTGTTGGTGCACACACTAGTACTTTGTAACTCAGAGTAAGTAAGACAGAAAGAAGTGAAACCAACATTGAGGTCCTCCCTGTCCCATGGGGGCCCTGGATCAGATTTATATAGGGACGACTTTTCTTCTTAGCAGCATTAACTGCATTGAAATATAGTAGAAGCTTGAGAATCATTCAACATGTGGGACTCATAATGTTTGTTTCGCAATATATGTATATCATCCTCATTTTCCTTAACACTGTCTTCATTATAGTCCTATAAAACGTAGTCAGGTTAGGGATCATTTTCTGGGTTGTCCACTCAACCAGTTAGATTACAGTTCACTCAGAAACAATGACAAAAATAGATATTTCAAATCCTATAGAGGCCTAAAACAATACAAGTGCACACCTTTGTATTATAGTATACCACCTTCCCAAGCATCACCAAATTGATTGTTTCATTGCCCAACTCAAGATGCAAAGGATTCCAGACTCGCAAATTTGTTGCCATGTTACTAAGATAAATACCAAAACATTCATTTCTCATATTGCTATTTTCGGTGCGAAAAGGATGCATATCTGGAACAAATATTTTCAGTGCGAGAATACTGTTATCTTCATATTCACCACACTCTATTCTACTTACTAAATCCAACATGGAGTTGTGAAGATCTTCCACATGTTGAGGTACTCTTGTCGAGACTATAAGAATGTCATTTGGTGTGGGCGTAACGTTTTGTCCTCCCTTCCACTCTTGGATGTCATATTCTCTGTCAATAAGCATCTTGTATACCTCCATTGCACCATGTGATGGCCATATTTTTTCGGGAAATTCTAGCTGCATATGGAGCTTCAGAGATGGATTCAAGGGTATTGTGGAGTTCTGCCCTCGTTTCTTCTATTAGATGTGAAATAAAAGAGGAAATGTACTCTGCTATGGATTTAAACTTCTCAGGGATACATTAGACCTGAAAAAGTCATCAAAATCCTTTGTTTGAAAATTGTAGATTTCTATCATAAACTTTGCAAAGTACTTTGATCACTAGGACTGACTCTATGCAACACATTTAACCTGAAAAAATCATCAAAATCCTTTGTTTGAAAATTGTAGATTTGTATCATAAATTTTGCAAAATGGGAGTACTTTGACCACTAGGATTGACTCTAGGTAGCAAACTTTAGAAAATCTATGGAATATTAATGACAACTATTCTGCAAAATTAAAGTACCTCAAACCCACCAACAATAGCAGGAGGTGCTCAAAGTAGTACAGAAAACACATCATCACCAACCACATCATGAAAAGATTATGTAGATATGTTTAAACCATGGATGGGTGATGCAATGGTAATCTTGAGACCGAAACCTGACACCATTGGATTTTAGAAATATTCTTCAATGCCTTTAATTTTACTCACCTACATAAAAATTCAACTCGGTATTTCAAAGATTGAAGAAAAAGAGATATGTTGAGGAAGAATTACAACAATAGACTAGCATTGAAAATAATTAATCATCTACATAGAAATATTCCATCAAGGTAATAAGATAAGATGAGATTTTATCAGTTTCCAAAAAATGAATACAAAAATAAGTCAATGTGATTGTTGAGTACATAGATATCAATACAAAGTGGGAGTTCAATATGAACTCCTAAATAAAGAAAGAAGAAAGTAAGGGAAATAAAATGAGGTACTTCCCTAACCTGAGATCTAAATAGAGCTCTAGAAGCTAAAACAAGATTTTGAAGAGATGGACCCAAAATATGGAATACAAAGAGTGAGTGCCAATCAGGCTCTGCCAGTAACCGCTCTCTCAATATCCAAGGATGAATGGAGGATAAGAATAATTATTTAATGTCTAACAAATGACCACAAAATTAGGCCAATGGGACTTCTAAGTAGAATGATGTGAATACAAAGCAGGAGTACGAAAAAATATCCTATATAAATAACAAGAGATAAAGTAGAAACATGAAGTCTATATGCGACAACATGAGAAAACCCTCATATCCAAGTGTAGGCAGTCGCAATGGAAGGGAGATGTGCAAAGGGAAATTATTTAGGGACTAGGTCACTATCCACTAGTTCTACCTCCCCTAACATCCAAGGCTGAATGAAGAAAACTCAAGATAGGATCTCCAGATAGACCATTGTTTTCAAGAGAAACTATAAGAGAATTTGGATTGCGCACTATGCTATTGTCTGGACAATGACACCCAATGCTGAGGCATGTGAGGAGTCTCTTGCCAGATAATTTGGGTTCTAGAACATCCATGTTTCTAGTGTCATTGGAAGTTGGTGGTAATCCCCCAAGCTTGCACTGATATTGAGCCAAAGGCCATACTACTAATGATCTATCTCTTGGTAGTATAGTTGGTAGCTACAAAAATTCTCTAAGGAAATCCACATCATGTAAATCCCCAACAATGTTTTGAAAAACATAACTTTATGAAATTCCTCAACAATGGCAATAACATATAAAGGAACATATAATTATTCATAATTATTGATACGTTACAAAAACATGCTCACAGTGCTTTAGTTACAACAAACAACACTATGGCTGCTAAAAAGAAGTTGTCGCTATATGATTTTTCTTTAAATGTTTGTTAAATGCAATCATTATGTTTGATGCTTGGCATCAAGAAAAAATGTTTTGGTTCAGTGGCAATATTGTAATAAAGTTCGTATATTGGAATTAAACTTTGTAATTTTTTTGCAGTGAAATGAAATTTCTTTTGTATGTTCTAAAAAGATCTATAGTCTATTATAGCCATTTCCAAATTCCAAGTACTCCACCAAGAACATATAGATTTAGAGGTTTGGTATCATACATTGTACAGTACCCCACTATGTTCATGGAAAAATTTATAATCTATCCAGAACATAACAGAGAGTTTATATTTGTGAAAAGTTTCCATTTAAGTTATTATTCTTGGTTGTTGTACATTAGGAGGATTGATTGTATAAGAGAGAACATTGATCACACCACAATATGATAAGTGTTGTAGACATGTTAACATAGAAATTTATGACATACTATAGGCCCCATGTCTAGTGTTGTATGGTTCTCTACAAAAAGAACTTAGGGATTTAAACGCCATGTACAACATATAAATCCCCAATCCTTTTTTTCTGCTTCATGTTTTTTTGTTTCTACTTTCATTTTGAAGTGTCCAAGGTATCTTATTTTTTGTAGTCACAAACCAACCTTGAAATTATGTGATATGTTGTACTGAAAATGTTTTGCTAATAAATATTTTGCAGAAGTTGACGTATGTCAAAATGACTTCTGTCTAGCATGCCCTCAACTCTGTATTGGGAGTGTAAGAATGGAAGATGTATAGGTGAACTATAATCAAGTATGGCGATTGCACATTTAGGCATGATATGTTTCCATTAATCACATCTATAGAACCTGCACAGTTCACCTGAGATCACTCTGAATCCTGTATAAGAATTCTCATGTCTATCTTCAATTAATTTATGCTATGATGAATCTCTAAAGGTTTATCTTTTTCAAAGAGTATCATTAACTTTTTCCTACAACAAATTCAACCTTTGTGCAATCATCACATCACCTCCTTTCACAATTTGCTATTGATTAATATTAATGTCAAAATCTATCCAAGTAATCTCTCACAATGTTGATTCTTATTAGCATCTTGTTGTTGTTCTTGTAACTAATCCACTAATATTTCCTCAAGTGTTGTTGTCTCACTAATCTCTATCCTGTAGAACTCTCTCAGAAAAAACATTGGTCATGACATTCGCACCATTTATTTCCTCATAAGGTAGATCCTAATAGAACTCATCATGATAACAATTGTTAAGGAAAAGTTTTAAAAGTATCCACCTACCAATAAATAAGCTCAATCCCATGTCCTATATTTGGTAAAAGAAGAAAAAACATCAGTAAAGACACTTAGACTCCTACTCCACATATCAATTACATTGAAATAGGTACTTCATTCTGGTATTTAACTAGACAGTCTACTGTATTTTTGTTGGTACATCATCCAACTAAGGTAACACCATGGAGTTTCTTGATAATGTCTCTATGTCCATACCTTTGTATATGCAACATATTCAACCCAATTTATATCTTAAGAAATATCCTACTCTAGCAGGGATATGGAATGGCACTAGTTTTGACACTAAACCTAGAAGTTCCTAATTCATCGAGTTTGTTTGGTTTCTTCTGTCCATGAGTGTTTTGGGTTGTCATGGGAGAGTAATCCACTTATGAAAGCCATTATTGCTGACACACAAAGACCTTAGAGTGAAATGGGTATTTCTCCCATGAGATTATTCTTGCATATTCTCACACTTTTAAGGCTTTCCTATGTGCTAGAAATCAAAGGTAGGTACCCACACTTGGAAGAGAACTTGAAGTTGTTATGTAGCTACTTAACCCAATTCCAATTCCAGAGGCACAAAACTTGATGAATAATAGAACTCAAAGTTGTTATACTGCTACTGAGCTCAATTCCATATAAACAAAGATCTCAATGAGTTAAAACTCAATCCATGGACCATTGAAGAGTTACATTCAACAATCCGCATTGCAATGTGAATATATGAAATACGCCAACCTTGTCTACACATTCATAAGCAACATCTAACAAACAGCTTTGGCATCCAGATATTAGTGTTTTAGTGGAAATGAATAAAGCATTGTATAAACAGAATTCAATCTTTTGGGAGATCCAGTCAATGCTTTATAGAATGGAGTAGAAACAGGTAGCCAAAACTGGGTTACGGGTAAGACTCTGGACAACGGGGAGGAAAACCATAAAAGAAAGTATATGCTATGTAATCCTAATAAGAAATGAACACATCAGGTAGAGTAAATCTATCTAAGTCTAGAATAGACGGAAAAAATGAGCCTCAAAGAAGAATATACCTCGGACAACTTTTGACAAGCCATGTCATAGAAAGGTCGGAAGATGTTCTCAATCTGGAAAACCTTGTTAAGGGATCACATCCTAGTATGAACGTTTTGAGAGAAACCCTTTTTGAAAGATAAAAGAAAAAAAATTTGACTAACGGGTAAGGATATTGATAACAAGCAGCAAACCCATAAAAAGAAAGGATATTCTCTATAATCATAATAAGAAATGAACACATCTGGAATATTAAAGCTATCCGAGTCTGAAAAAAAGGGAATATAACTCAGGCCACTTCTGACAAACAACCATGTTAGTAGAAATATACTCAAATGTCCTTACTCTAAAAGCCCTAAAAGCCCTATAGGGACTCCCCATACAAAACTAAGCAAAAGCAGAGACAATAAGCACTGAGCCATACCTGCTTATACTTTTTCTGCCTCTTCCCATCAGCGGTCTCAATAATAAACTTGGTAGAAAAGATATTAGCCAGCTTGGCACCATACCCATTCCTTCCACCGGTGGTCTTCTTCTCAGAGTCATCGTAGTTACTGCTCGTTAACAGATGCCCAAAGATCTTCTCCAGCACATACATGCCCTCCTCCTGGTGAATCTCCATGGGAACACCATCTCCATTGTTGTAAACCATGATGCAATTATCCTCCATGTTGATGGTCACCTTCACAGAATCCATGGAGGTATCCGGTTGCTTGTTATCAGCCACATTGATGAGGATCACATTGAAAATCTTGTAAAGACCTACCATGTATGAGATGCTTTGGTGAGAAATCTCATTGCCTTCGTAAACCTAAGGGACTGGGTATGCTTCTCGATGGAGCTAACACAGCTGTCGGGATGAAGCAAGATGTACTCCAACTGAGTCTTCTTCTGGAATTTTTCTTAGCTGGTTTTGCCAACATCATTTCTATTGGCTTGTTGGATATTGGCGATATTGCTCAGCTGTAATGGCTACATTTTCTCACTCGCCATGACACAGAGAATGAATTGACACATAGATTGTGTCCAATGGGGATTGGGGAAAATGGATGCTTTGGGTTTTCTAGGCTCTACACAATCCAAAAAACCCAATCATCTATCAAATCCACGTTAAGGTCTTGAGGGAAAGTGTGTTGTTTTGGGAAAATATGACAAAGATGAGCGTTAAATAGTTTTATGGTATATGTGGCATAATAATTCAAAAAACAATAGAACTAAAACGTTTCTAACTTGACCTCACAATAGTGAACCTAGATTCTAATTAATTTTTATAACTATGTATTAGTTGTTCAACGATATGAAGGTAGAATGTTTTTATAAGGATTAAGCTTTGAATTAGATGGAATGTTATGCTCTTCAAAATATTGCTCGTAGCATTGGATAATATTTTTATTTTTTTTGTAACCTTCTATATCAAAATGATAATGATTTTCCTTGTATCTCATATATATTATATGTTGGAAATAATACTAAGAGGGGGGGGGGGGGGGGGGGGGGGGGGGGGGTGGTTGAATCAGTATTAGCAAATCAATAACTTTTTCATTTCCATTATCAGATTCATATACGCTACTTCGGTTAATTCATCATATCTTGATCTTTAATCAGTGCATCGGAACTTTATTAATCATATAAATAGTAACCAGGTGGTGTAAAAACAAAACAGATCATCACACATAAGAAACACACATGAACACCATGATATAAGGTTGAAACCCATTGTGGGACAAAAACCACGTGCTACCGTCTTCCTTTAATATAAGAAAAATCTGTTTACAATCTTGTATTAGTGCAGACTCATACCAGTACATAGGTACCCACCTGCAGAAGGTTACAACCTTCTCTCATTCTCCATCTTTTACAGGAAGGGAGCTACAACCCACTGGCTCTTGTACTAGTCGATATGTTTACTAGTATGTAGGCACCGGTCTACTGAAGGCTACAACCTTCACTCATTTTCCAGCTGCTACTGGAAGGGAGCTCCAACCCCCTGACTCTTGTACTGGCCGATATGTTTACCAGTACGTAGGCACTGACCTACAGAAGGCTACGACCTGATCTCTTCCTCCAAGGACCACGTTTCATAAATTTTTAGACTAGATACACCTGAAACACAACACCACAATCTGAAGGCCACGTTTCATCCAATTTTCATACTGGACCCATCAACAACATTGTAGCACAAAATTAATCACCACTGCAATACACCGATCAACTACACCTGCATCATCAATCTCTGAATCACCCAACGCTGAAACACTAAAACACTGTCAATAGAACACAGTCACCAGAACACAGAGCAGACCACAAAATTCTTCAACAACAACCAGATCGAACTGCAACTTCAAATATCATACTTCATACTGTATACGCTACTCTAATTAGTAGAACCAATGTGTATACGTGCTTTTACCAAAGTGAACCCACATACAAATCTGCAAATATTTACTCATAACTTTGTAGCTATTCCCGACATCAGTCATACCCAGATCATAAAATTTATATAATAAAACATGCGTCAATAATTCATATCTAGTATATCCATGATCAAACCACATAATGATAATACATTCCAAGCCTTATGATCCTGATCCATCATCCATCATCAACCGCATAGGTGCATCCTTGGTTCAGATCAAGCAAAGCATCACAAACCCATAACCAACATACTTGATCTCACACTTCATCAGATATTCATCACTTGCACACTTGCACTTTGGTTTAATGATCTTCTTCTCCTTATATAGGTTTAGGCCTCTCTCAATACCATGGTCCAAAACCAGGTAGGACCGATTCCTTGGACCCAATACCTGGGGTCAATACCTCGGACCAAATACCATGGACCAATACCAAAATACCATGGACCAAATACCACGGACCAAAACTTAGTTTTCCAACATGTACACGCCTCTCCTTATGTCAAAGTGTGTGTGTACGTTATACGTGACTTTGTACAAAAAGAACCTGTGTGTATACATGACTTGGTCAATGGTGAACCTGCATATACCTTTCTTTCTTCATTCTTTGTTGCTTACCTACTATACTGTGATCTTTCATCTGAGGGGGTTGCCATCAAGGACAACACCTGTGTCATACCTGTATCATAATGCCAACATTATAATTATATACTAGTGTTACATTCGAGTTACTTAAAAGCATTTGAGAACACTTATACTTGTTATTTTGTGTTTTGGGGTTTGTTTCTAGTGACTATTGTCATAAATTTTATGAGATAATCATGTTATGTTAAAAAAAATAAAGGTAGTTGGTTAATTAGATGACGAGTGTTACATGATTTATTAGATCATTACATTATGTGTTTTCCAAATTTGATGAATAAAATTTCATATTAAATCAGAAGTATGTTGTTTTGGTAAATTATGATAAAGATTTGACAGAGATGGCTAGGCAATAACCTAATTTTGGCATCATCTTATGTTTATGGAGCTTCCAAGAGTGGTCCATGGAAGGAACCTCATCCTGGAATTTTAAGTAAGTTAAGATAATTTCAAGAATGGATTCCTAAGAACTCTCGTATAGTGATTTTATCTCAAGAACATTTCTCCATTGGGAGAAAAAAACCCAGTGAGTTCACTATTAACACAATTTTGCATAGATTTAATTGAATCTTGGTCAAACACTTACTCCATTTTCTAGGTTGAGTCTATCAACTTTTATTTTATCTTTCAATATCCCATTGTCATTTTATCTATGATGCTGGAGTGAGGTGTTTGAACCATTTCAATTTCTCAGCATGGGCATATAAATGATTTCATTCATTAACCTTAGTTATAAAATTTTCTACAGACAAATACTCTAATTTCTAAAATGATGAATTTTTGTTTTTTAAAGCCATGAAAAGTAAGTTTTCTATTTTTGATATAGATCACAGGTTCTGTGATAGTCAACAACTTTCATAACTTGCTTTTGAAAGGTCTAATATAATTCCTTCTAATTCAATAAATTCCTTTTTCCTTTTTTAATTAGCTCATTGATATGTAGGCTATGTATGCAAATATTTCATGAGCCAAATGTGAGACCTCTCTCACCCAAAGTTAGGGAGGTTACATATTCAACTCTCTTCATCCCCTAGCAGTTAAGTACCCTAATTAGGGCCAACGCTTTACTGAATTTACCATCCATGGATCGTGGAAAGGTAATTGAATGGTTTTCCATGAGGTGTTCTCCTAAGAAAAAAATACTCATGAGGTTTATTTAGAAAAGAAAACAAATATGTGTATATATATCTATATTCGTAGATAGGTAGGTACGTAGATAGATAAAAAAGTTTTGTAGCCCCAATGGTTAGTTCAAGTGATTTTTCATGCCATGCCAAAGCCATAATGACCACAAAGATCACAAGGTATAATCCACTTGGGTCCCTTAACGGTTGGCACATGTCAACCAATAGTAGAGCACCATTCACAGAATGTCAAGAAACCGTTGGAGGGTTTATCCAAGGATGTTGTATATGGAAACAATGATATCATCATCATTTATATCAATACTTAAAGAATATTTTTATCAACAAAATCAAGGGGCAATAGCACTCTACTGTTCTCTTAATTTGACTTATATTGGAGAACCTAGATGTGATGTTGGACATTATTGGAACCTGTGATTACATTTGGGAGTGTCAAAGTAAGGCTTACATTTATTGTTTCTTTTCTTGCCTTTTGATAATACAACTATTTATCGCTAGCATAGTCTGAAGTGGCTCTTTATGGGAAGAGGATGAAATGTACAATTCCCTCCATCTATGGCTTAATGTCACAATATGGAGCATTTCTCATATTTTATTCCTTTGTATTATGAGTACAATCTATCTGAGAGTTCTTGTATATTTTGAAGGCATTCTAGATTTTGGTTGACTCTAGTTTTCATCATCAAGACCCTGATTTGCAACCAATAGAATGCAATATTACAACTTGTTTTCAATATGCATATAAAAAATGGTTGCAAAGTCTTCATAAGACTCATTCATTTAAATTATAAACAAAGAAGTAAACACAATCACAAAATAACTTCGACTATATATATATATATATATATATATATATATATATATATATATATATATATATATATATATATATATATATATATATATATATATATATATATATATATATATATATATATATATATATATATATATATATATATATATATATACACACACACACACACAAGATTCTGGAAGTAAGAGAATATGTATCGCTAATGGTATTGTATAAAAACAAGCAAGAATAGGAAGTAGACCGGTATATATATGTGTATGTAAGCATGCGCACACCCGCCTTCGGCTTAAATGAAAGAAAAGCTTCAAAAGAATCTAGAGGAAAACACAGTCTTAGATTTAACCCAGGAAAACCAATGGGAACGCTCATAAACACCTATTTAATTACAGCGAAGAATTGACACTATGCTGCGAGCCAAAGTGTCACATTCAGTGTCTATACAGAGAAAAATTTCTCTCAAAATAGTCTTAATAAATTTACACCACAAAAGAATGTTCATTATACAACATTCATCCCAACTGTAGACATTGAAAACACTTCCTACTTAGACAGGAGCACACTTCGTACTCATGTAGGAGCACAAAAGAAGAAAATGAGTGAAAACCTTGAAATAATATAAAACCTAAGATGTTGCCATGACCGGAACCAACAACACTATGTAATTCGAAGACCAAGGTTTGACCATAACAGAGAAGAAACAAAAGGAGTACCCAAGGGTAATTGCAGCAAAGCTGAACCCTAACTCCACTAGGCCTAGTCAAGCGTAGTGCACTCGAACCTGCCCATCGGAAATAAGAAAATAAAGGAGTAAGAAACTGGCTAATGAAGCATATGTATAGATAGATTTGGAGGAAAAGAAGTAAACTATAACTTAGGGTTACCTGTGAGAAGCCGGGTACATTGTTGAGTAAGATAACCTCCCTTGCAACCCATCATTCCATCTGGACTTGGCACGAATCCTTGCCTATAAATAAAACCAGAGAGGGGTGGGATTATGCATGTAAACCAAAACCATATCAAATTAATTGAAAAACTTTATGTGAGAATATGATTAGACTCTCTTCCAGTCGTTTCAATCAGAAGGGAACAAAGAGGGAAGAAAGCTCTTACTAGAGTAATCCACTATGTAAACCCTTCTGTGAAAACAGGAAAACTGAAACACTCGACTGCGAAGCCTCTTTCTCCGAAACCGTCTGAGAGAAAATGATCGACTGGGGCAGGGGATGGGGTAGTTGGTTACATTAACTTCCCACCCATACACCCAAGCCGTTCGATCAACCTCAAGGAAATCAATGGTAGTGAGTGAGACCGGGTGGAGGAATCACATACCACCTCAATTCCAGAAAAATAACAAGTTGTAAATGTAAATCCCTGCATATTGTTGTGTTAATGAACCCAATCCAAGGTGTGTTGTTGGATCACCAATCGGAAACACATAATTAAATTTCCAAGTCGAACCAAGCTATATATATTGTTAATTATAACGTAAAGGAATGTCAATTATAACATAAACGAATTAATGTTGTCATGACTGAACCTGAAGAAACCACATCACTTTATTAATGCTAAAGTACTAGTTGACATATCAATATAAAACCGATGTAATGCTTATGGAAAACATGGGTTCTTAACATAATTATAAATGTTATTTAATAAATGATTTTTTTATGGTAAGTTTCTTTTTGTTTGGTAAATCTATATGGATGTTACAAAGTTATTTTTATTTTACAAATGTTTTGAGTTTTGGATTCATAATATTTAATAAAAATGTTATGAGAAAACATGGGTTATGAACATAATTATAAATGTTATTTAATAAATGAATTTTTTTATGGTAAGTTTTTTTTTGTTTGGTAAATATATATGGATGTTACAAAGTTATTTTTATTTTACAAATGTTATGATTTTGGATTCATAATATTTAATAAAAATGTTATGATTTTTTGGATTTATATGATTAATCTTAATTCAAAATGTCTTTTGGATAAATCACATGGTTATTTATTAGGGTCTATAAGTGTTTCATCATCCAAACCATTTATTAGGGTTCATCATCTCTGTCTCGATGATGAACCACTTTAATTTGAAACACATGAACCTTAATAAGCTAAGATGTGATTTCTCACAAAGAGATTTTGGATTAATTATGAATCACAGTAGCTCATATATGTTATTTTGATTATGATATGAGTAGATCATATAAATAAATACTTGATGAGTGTCTATAATTAATAAAATAATTTGGGTTATTTTTATTATTCTATACAACTACTGTAAAAATTAAATGGTTGGTAGGTGTAGATAATCATTAAAATAATTATGCACCATTTGTAATATTAAGAATTTTCAAAATGAGGACAAGAGTGGAGGATAGGTAAAACTCACAACTCAACTATGGAGGTGCAAGTTAAGAGTAGAGATCATAAATTGAAAAAGTGTTTGGAAACGCTTAATTTCAACTGTTAAATTATGTATATTAGGAAAAATATTTTCATACTATTAAATATACATCATTCATAATTTTTTAATTTTTAAAGATTGAAAATTATGAGACTTATTCCTAAATGGTCACATCTACCAAGTTAATCCACCTCCATTAAAGCTATAGGTGACAAGGTACCAAGATGATCTCTATTCACCCATTATACTTAGACAATGTGCTTCTACATGGTATACAAATGAAATACATTACTGAGCAATAATTTGTTTATTTATTTATGAACAACATGAGGTTGATACAAGGAAAATAGAAAAAATAAAACAATCAGAGTAATATTTTATTAGTTTCTTTATTTAGGAAGAAGAAGTACATACATTATATATATAGCAAAAAAAGAACATAAAAATAACATTTTATTAAATCAGATTCTTGTTCAAAATTACTCAAGTTTTTATAAAAGATAACCAATAACAAGAACAATTTGAGAATAATGATTCCTATGCCACTATAACTCAATCTTATATTGAAAAACTAGACTAACTACACATTCTAAAACCAAACTTTGAAACTATAAAAATTTGAATATTCATGGAAAAGAGATAGATACCATCACATTATCAAACAAGGAAGCAATATCAATACATTGATTAGAGATTCCTCGGGGTTTTATTTAAATAGAGATATTCAATGTATTTGGTATCTATCGCCCCAGTGTTGTAGAGTAGTCGCTACTAAAATTTTTACTACTGGTACTGGATGGAACAGTATTGAAGTTGTGTTGTACCGTATTGAATCTGACCACCACTGGCATTGTCACAAATGGCCCAGCTCAAGTTGCAGAGGTTAGTATCGAAGTAGGGACTCCCATTTGGGATTTTTTGGTTGCTACATGAGCTACATGTGATGGTCAGATTATCTGCGCCCACAACCGCACAGAGCTGAATGAACTGGTCATCGTGATGGCTGCCCCAATTGAAATAAATAATAACACCTCTAATAATGACAAATGACAAACGTTATTGTTGTGATTCTTATCAATCTGCCTACAACGCCCCCATTTTATAGTGCTCGCTAGACATGGATGATGACGTTAATGACAAGCCATGCTTTTTTAGTCACACAAACAAACAAAAGCTTCATTCTGGATTAGGTTGGTATTATAAGAATGTAATATGAAAAGCCATGTGAATTAAGTTATGAGTAGCCATACATTCCTTCACGACATGAACCACTGCATTCTAAAGATTAACCGAGTATTTAATTTAAATTTTAAGAATATTCTAAGATTTTATTTAAAAGATATAAAGGATTTTATTAAAATATATTTTAACCGAATCTTAAATTTAGACTTTAATAATATTCTAAGATTTCATTTTAAAAAATAAAGTGATTTATTAAAATATATTTTAATGGTATTTATAGGCTCTAGTGCCTCCTTCCTTCTCCTATTGTGTCATATTTGTAAATCATTCAATCCTATCCCAAGTTGTTCTTAAGGGGGGATGTTAGGATATTCCGACACATAGGAAATAGTTAAGTATAACTTGGTCTAGTATAGAGTTAGGTAAAGTGTGTTTCTTTACTATGTACATTTTGTAACTTCCAATCCGACGGTCACGATATGTAGTGATTCGACGATTCATTCTCTCAGTGTTACTGACACCTGATCCTTGGCTTAACAACCGATTGGTCCATGATCTCGATTTAAAGAGCATGGAGGGTCATTTGTAGGTTAACCATGCATGAGATAAGCTTATGTAAATTTTCATTCTTTTATTAATAAATTGCGTGAAGTGGCCGCTTTGGCTTAGGTTGTGGACTGTTTCCTTCTTTGAGGGTTTTAACCACGTCAAAAGTATTGGTGTATTGATCTGTGATCCGTTGTGAGCGGTGTCCTTTCATGTTCTATCTGAGGAACTTACACTGTAAATTCCTACATGGTATCAGAGCTATTTGAGGGCCGCGCCCATTGGTGATCCAAATATGAAGCTGGTAGAACTGCATCCGACTGACGTTTCCTAGATCTACCATTTCTGACTACTTTCAGGCCGATAGGACTACTCTATTGTGTTGGAAGCATCTGTTCCAGTGAGGAACCCCTTTCGTTTCATGCGAAAAGGTTTCCGGTAGCCCTAGCTACGTCATTTTTAAGATCTGGAGGTATATAATGTTTATTTGCAGTTTACAGTCATTTTCTCTCTATTTATTTCAGTTTCGGTTTATTTAGCCTTTTTTTATTATTACCAGATCTATACCTTTCATTTATGTGTATGCTCTTTGCCCCGCGACTTTGTGCGATCTGGGCAAATCAGAAACATAAAAGAAGGATTTTTCTCATGCGTATGCTCTTTTCCGTTGCGCCTTAGTGTGATCTCGGGAAATCAAAAACATTGAGAAAAATATTTAGTTTCTGGCTAAAGCTAGCTTCGAGCCACAAGGTTTGTTTTTTTTGTATGTGCGTGTTGGGTTTTGTGTTTTTTGTTTTGTAAGGAAAAAGAGCTTTCTCAAAGCAAGCACGCAACCTAAAGCTTCAACACCCCCTCCCCCCCGCTCTCTCTCTCTCTCAAACTTTTTGTATAGCTCACTTGGTTCAAAGCTAATTTATGAGAGTAGAGGTCTTGAGTTCAAGTCTCCTTTTTGTGGGGGCAGATTTTTCATTTCCACACATTCCCGCACTCTCTCTCTCTCTCTCTCTCAAACTTTTTGTATAGCTCACTTGGTTCAAAGGTAATTTATGAGAGTAGAGGTCTTGAGTTCAAGTCTCCTTTTTGTGGGGGCGGATTTTTCATTTCCGCACATTCCCGCACTTCGTCGGTGACTTCATCAAATTTTCTTCAAAAACCCATAACTTCTTCATCTGGAAGCCATTTTCAGAACCATTTTTTTTTAAACAGCCTAATTTTTTGAGATCTTTCCATTGCAACACTTAGTTTCAACATCTATATCTTCAGTTTCTGTTAAAATGGAAATTCCATGCCAAGTTATTCTTGACGGCACCAACTACTTCCAATGGTGTTCCTACATTGTGGATTTACTTAGAAGTAAAGGTCTCTACAGAATAGCCACAGGCCAAGAAACCAAACCGAAAGATGAAGATAAGGCAGCTAAATGGGAAAATAGGTAAGATCAAGCACGTGGGTTGATAGGGATGTTTATTTCTCCAGATCTTAGATTCCATATTGCAGAACTTGATGCTCCTGATGAAGCAATGAAATAGATTACTAAAGTCTTTGGAATTAGAAATGAACTTAGAGCCCATCAACTTGAAAATGAGTTGCTTACATTGGACCCCAATAATTTTTCTTGCATTGAAGAATTTTTGTCCAAGTTCAAGACCCTTAGACTTCTCTTGGAAGGTGTTAAGGTTAAGAAAGAAGATAGTAACCTTATCTATTCCATTCTTACTAAGTTGGGACCAGCCTACTCTGTGTTTGTTTCCACCTTCCATTCTACAAGAGAAGCCTTCATTTCTCAAGGACAAGACTACAAGTCCCCTTCCTTTGATTCTTTTTGTGATTCTTTAATAAGAGAAGAAGAAAAACTCTTACACCTTGGTCTTCTTAATCTTGGAAACTCTTCTAAGAAAGCGTTAGCCACCCAGCAGCAACCAAATCCAAAGAATCCTAAGAAGTTGTATCCTAAAAGGAATGGTCCTAAACCAAACAAGGGTCCTAAGCAATTTCAGCCTCAAAATGAAAAATCATTTCAACAAAATGATAAGACAAATAAAAACAAAGGGAAGAAGACTGATAGACATTGCAAATTTTGTAATCGAGATGGCCACTTAGAATCCAAATGCTTTAAGAAGATGGAAGCCTTGGAAGCAACAATGAAGAAGCATAACATCCATTTGGAGAACTCTTCAACTTCAACTTCATCCTCAAGAATGGCACTTTCTGCATGTGGTTGTCAAGCATCTCGGTCTGGCTATGCACTAAATGTATCTTCTTCTTCTCATTCTCATGAGTGGCTCATTGATTTTGGATCTTCTTATCACATGGAAAAAGACAAAGCCATGTTTTCTTCTTTAAATGATTGTAACACCAAAAATATATATGTTGGTGATGATAGATCTCTTAGTCTTGTAGGGACTCAAACTGTTCATATAGACAATGGTCAGTTTAATGATGTATTATGTGTTCCAACCTTATCTTGCAACCTTCTATCTGTATATCAGATAACTCATTCAAGTGAAGGTAAAATCGTTGAATTTTCACCTCACGATGTTGTAATTAAGGACCTAAGAGATCCTAGACAGATTTTAGCTACTGGCATTGCTGATGATTCTACAAGGTTGTGTAAGTTTCACAACTTTGGGTCATCAAATCTTCCCTCAGTATTTGTTGCTCATAATGATGAAGTGAGCAAACTTTGGCATGAGCGATTTGGTCACTTAAACTATCGCTCTCTTTAGAATCTATGTAAATAAAATATGGTGACAGGTCTTCCAATGGTATCTTGCAAAGATGGTGTTTGTTCCGGATGTGTACTCGGAAAACATCATCGGGACAGTTTTGAAAAACATGCCTCTTAGCACGCCTCAGCCCCTTTACAGCTTGTGCATAGTGATTTATGTGGTCCACTTCTAGTTGTTTCCTTCTCTGGCTACAAGTATTGCTTAACTTTCATTGATGATTTCTCAAGACGCACTTGGGTATACTTCTTAAAACTGAAGAGTGAAGTATTTAACATGTTCTTAGCCTTTAAGGCCTTTGTTGAAAAACAATCTGGACATCAAATTCTTAAGCTAAGATATGATAATGGCGGAGAATATGTTAAAAACAACTTCATCAACTTTTTCACTGAGCATGGAATTCAAATGCAACATACTGTTCCATATACTCCACAACAAAATGGTGTAGCTGAATGAAGAATCGCACCTTAAGGGAAATGGCTAATTGTATGCTTCAATCTAAAGGACTTAGTCTTAATTATTGTGCAGAAGCAATTAACTGTGCAAATTACATAATAAATCGCACTCCTACTAAGTTTTTAAAGAATATCACTCCAGAAGAAGCATGAAGCTCAATTAAACCATATGTGAGTCACTTTCGTGTTTTTGGAAGTGAAGCATGGGCCCATATTCCCGATGAGAAACATAAAGCTTTAGAACCTAAGAGTGAAAAATGTATTTTTGTTGGATATTCTGAAGATGTCAAAGGATATAGACTTATTCCACTTAAGTCCAAAAATGTTATCATTAGAAGAGATGTAAAGTTTGCTGAAAATATATCGGCCTACGAGCCTAGTTCGACGGATGTGCCACCTCTCCCTATCTCTTCTACTTTTGAAAATATTTCTTCTTCAGATGATGAAAGCGAGGATGAAAATCCTCCCCCACCTTCTCAGGATCCTCCTTCAGCTCCTCAGCTTCCAAAATGGGTCCGTGCTACTCGGGATGCAGCAGGTGATCTTGTCGGTGATCCTACAGATCAGCGACCTACACATTCTCAGTTTGATAAAGCCTCTTCTTTACTGGCTCAAGCTTCAGTGAATTATGATCCTGACACCTTTGCAGAAGCTTCAGGGCATCCAGATTGGGAAGCAGCTATGAATGAAGAATATCATTCATTATTGGCAAATGATACATGCGATCTTGTTCCTCTACCAAAGGGACGAAAACTTGTTAGATGCAAATGGGTTTATAGAACCAAGTATGGACCAGATGGGAAATTTGATAAACATAAAGCTCGTCTTGTTGCTAGGGGCTTTTCACAAGTTGAAGGCATTGACTATACTGAAACCTTCTCCCCTGTTGCCAAAATGAACTCTATCCACCTTGTTCTTTCCCTTGCTACCTCTTTGAAATGGGAATTCCATCAGATGGATGTTAAATCCGCCTTCTTGCATGGGGACTTGCATGAAGAAATCTATATGGAACAACCTATTGGCTTTATACAAACAGACTCCAACCTTGTATGTCGGCTTAAGAAATCCCTTTATGGTCTCAAGCAAGCTCCTCAAGCTTGGTATGCCAAAATGGATAACTTTCTTTTAGAAAATGGCTTTTCTAGGTGTCATTCTGACAATACTGTCTACACCAAGAAAGTGGGAAAGTCTCTTATCATTCTTGTTCTTTATGTTGATGATCTTATCCTGACTGGTAGTGATCCCAATCTTATAAACCATGTGAAGACTAGCCTTAAAAGGAAGTTTGAAATGACAAACTTAGGACACTTACATTATTTTCTTGATCTTCAAGTCTTACAATCCAAGGAAGGTATTTCCCTTTCCCAGTCCAAGTATGCCTATGATATTCTACGCCATTTTCACATGGAAGACTGTACGCCAGCCCCTTCTCCCTTTTAGTATGTAGTCAAACTTTCAGCCACTTGTACTTCTCCTGAAGTTGATGCTACCTTATACCGTCAACTTGTCGAAAAACTTTTGTATCTAACCCATAAACATCCTGACCTTTCCTTTGTTGTTGGCCTTGTTGCTCAGTTTATGCAAAACCCACGTGAAAGTCATTGGAAAGTAGCTAAAAGAATACTTCGTTATGTTTGAGGTACAGTTCAGTTTGGGATTCATTACATTGTCGAAGCATCTCCTCTATTGGTTGGTTTCACTGATTCCAATTGGGCTGGTGACCCTGATGATCAGAATTCTACTGCAGGTTATGTGTTCACTCTTGGTTCAGGACCTATTACATGGGCTTGCAAGAAACAAGGTGCCATTTCTCTTTCTTCAGTAGAAGCAGAGTATCGTGGTGCCGTAGAAGCTAGTAAGGAAGCCTTGTGGCTTCGTCAGATCCTGTCAGAGTTTGGCTTTCAGCAGCAACATCCGACTACACTTTGGTGTGATAATCAAAGTGCCATTCAACTATGCAAAGATCCATTCCAACATCAGTGCAACAAACACATTGAACTGCACATGCACTTCATCAGAAATCTCATTCACAACCACGTTCTTGAACTGCAATATTGTTCAACAGATGATCAAGTTGCAGACATCTTTACAAAGGCTCTCACAGAGGTGAAGTTCACTAAACTTCGATTTATGGTTGGAGTTCAGGAAGTCGTCACTAAGGGGGGATAGGTTCTAGTGCCTCCTTCCTTCTCCTGTTGTGTCATATTTGTAAATCCCTCAATCCTATCCCAAGTTGTTCTTAAGGGGGGATGTTAGGATATTCCGACACATAGGAAATAGTTAAGTATAACTTGGTCTAGTATAGAGTTAGGTAAAGTGTGTTTCTTTACTATGTACATTTTCTAACTTACAATCCGACGGTCACGATATCTAGTGATCCGACGGTTCATTCTCTCCTCGGTATTACCGACACTTGATCCGTGGCTTAACACCCGATTGGTCCATGATCTCTATTTAAAGAGCATGGAGGGTCATTTGTAGGTTAACCGTGCATGAGAGAAGCTTATGTAAATTTTCATTCTTTTATTAATAAATTTCCTGAAGTGGCCGCATTGGCTCAGGCCGTGGACTGTTTCCCTCTTTGAGGGTTTTAACCACGTCAAAAGTACTAGTGTATTGATCTGTGATCTGTTGTGAGCGATGTCCTTTGGTGTTCTGTCTGAGGAACTTACCCCGTAAATTCCTACAATATTCATAAGATTATTGTCACACATTATGATCTAAGTAGCCATATAAATTAAATAACTAGTAACCATTTATTCCAACAAAAACATGAACCACCCTAATAAGGTTAGCGAATCTTAAATTTAAATTTGAAAATATTCTAGGATTTGATTTTAAAAAATGAAGTAAATTATTAAAATATATTTCAATTGTATTCATAATATTATTATCACATATCATGGTATGAATAATAATATAAATAACATGGTTGATAAATGTAGATAATCATTAAAATATTTATGGGTAATTTATAATTTTGAGAATTTTTAACATCAAGATCAAAATTGGAAGTTGTTAAAAAAAATTATTGTTACAATATTATGTACAAACAACCATTGGAGAAAATATTGATGAATAAAAAGTTGTGACTATGACCCTTAACGGGTTTTTGGATTCATGGGATCCATTTGTATCAAGCATTTGTGATAAAATAAAAATTACAAAGTTTGATCAATTATGGGCTTCTGTGCCCAAGAGGAGTATAGGCTATTATCAAAGGGGAAGATTCAGAGACCTCAAGAGGCCAAGTCACAACCATTCACAATTCATATGAAGAATGGTAAAGGAAGTAAAAAATTTGAAAATTTTCATAAAATGAATACATGTAGAAGACCTCCTCCCACTCAAAGTTAGAAGAAGAGGGATATGTCAAAGATTCACTTTTTGAGTTGTCACAACTTACAAGGTTAGGTCACTATAAAAACAAGTGTCTTGAATGGAGGAATGATAGTGTTATAGACATTTTTGTGCCTTACATCATGAAGCATGAAATATCAATAATCTGAGGGATCCAAAGTCCCTAAACATGTTGTTCCTACCCCTAGAGGAACAAGGTCAGCAAACCACAGCAATGAAAATCAGTTCTCCACCTGAAAACACTCAAAAACAGGCTATTTCTGGATCATGTCAGCTGCTCCACTGAGCATCTGCGCTGAATGTCAACTGCTCCACTCTGTACCTGCGCAGGGCGAGATTGGCCAAGTGGCACAGTCATTCTGCAAGGTGTCATATGCCCAGGAAGCTTCCAAAATGACACTTGGATCAGGGAATTCGCCTTGTGATGAGTAAGAGGATCTAGATCTCCAAGTGGAAGCAAGAAACTCCAAGTGGACTCAAGAACTGAAGTATAACTGAAGTGGGAGAGGACACTAGTCAGCTTCATGCCAGCCTCAAGCTGACTCATCCTTTCTCCAAAACTCCTACATATAGAGCTCTCTCATGAGGTCTAGGGAGGCTGGAATTTTGTGAATGTAAGGAAGTGCTGTTGGTTTGTGCATAGAACTATTGGGTGATTGCTTTGAAGGAGGTGAAGAGGAGATTTCTTTCAGCTGGGAGGTGTTGCTGGATTGGGCCTCTTATGGTTGTAACACTCTCAGAACTTTACTTCTCCCATTAATAAAGCATTTGAGGTTCTTCTATATGCATGTGTCTTTGTGGCGTATTGATGCTTGTATATTTGATTTATTCTAATCCTTGAATCAGTTATGGATGTATGCTTCTTGTAGTTTCCCTTTCTTGTTCTTTTGCAGGATCTTTGTGTAGCTGGGCCAGTGAAAGAGCAAGGAGCTGGGAGCAAGCAGAAAAGAGGGAAGATTGGATCAACCATTAGCGGAAGACAACGGTTAGTGGATCCCTTTCTCCTCTCTCTTACATCTCATAAAGAAGTAATCTTGAATAGCTTTGTATTCAGTTGTTGCTGCGGTACTATCACCCTTAGAGTGGGATAGGGTCATTCCATATTGGATAATTTTCCCAACAACAAATTGGCGACTCCACTGGGGATCAATCTTGTTGGTTGTTTGTGTTTTCGCTATTCATTTCATAAACAAAGGGAGTACCGAATCGAACTGTATTTGGATCCTTCAAATACAAAGTAGAGGGCAGTTACTCTAGCTCAGTTTCCGGGCAAGTTTATGATTTGAAGAGCTGATCCACAAGGACTCTAATAAGCTCTTAGTGATAGCTTTTCATCCTCCTTGTCATCCCTTAGTGTGTCCTTGACTGATAGCTTCTGATTTGAGCAAAAACTGTGAATTTTTGAGCAATCTGTGACCCGGAAACCAAGAGAAACGAAAGTTTCGTTCTTCAGTGCAGGTTGTACAAAGGCTATCCACATTTCAGCGCAGTTCCCGAAGGGGCTACCTGTGCTGAAGGTCAAACAGACAGTGTCCCACCTACGCTGGACCAGTCTTGCCTTGTGCTACTAGGGTTTCCTGTTGTTTCTTGCCCTGTTTTCACTCTTGTTTTTGTTGTTTGTTACCAGTCAATGTGCCTATCTGAAACCAACTTTCCTTGTCACTATTCCGCCTCGGTTGTATAAAGAAACTGTGTTTGTTCTTTGTGTATTTCTTGTGCATTTACAGTTTCCCATAACGAAAGAGAACTAGTCTTGTTGTGGCCTCTTAGATCTAGACCTGTGATTAAGTGTCGTTTTGATCTTAAGAGTTAGTTTGTTTGCTGTTCATAGCTGATTGAGCTTTCGATTTCATCATATGGTTTCAATTTATATATTTCTAGTGTCGAAACAAGTAAATCTTAGGGATTCTTTTGATTTTGGACAAGCTTGTTTGCTTTCACTTGAAATTGAATTCGAAATTATACAACAGCTTTCTTTTTGTGTCGCACAAACATTAAGAAAGAGAAAAGAAATACCTGCATCTTTGCATTTTGCATATAAGTTTGTATGTTGATTTAGGGAAAAAGTGCATTAGCGAGTGCTCTTTGATCTGTGTGAAAAGATTTTGTCTCTCTTCTCCATCAGTAGTTAAGATTTTCATAAGTCAAAAAGATTGAAAAAGCTTGCTTCTCATCTTAGACTGCATTTAGGAATTTGTATCAATACATCTCGTGGTGAACCTTGAAAGGCAAACTTTAAAAAGATCAACTTAAAATATATTGAATGAACCTAACAACGCTTTGAAACATAACGCAAACATCTAGAGGTCTAAGCTAGAGACGCGTTCTGGCGTCGTTAAACGTAGTGACTGTCGATCTCGACGAAGGTGGGTGATTCCTCCTGAGAGTCGGTGGCACTAATACGGACTTGTGCTCCCACGTACCGTCGCGTATATATTGGGAGACCCCTATAGGAATAAAGCCTTTATCCATAGGAAACCGTGCCGGCCGCCCTACTGATCGCAATGCAGTGAACATAGCATTCACGAAGATCAACCACTCGTACCGTAAAACGTATTCTGTGGTTTTGCGAAAGGTTTGGCACACCCTCTGCCTAGATCTCCAGAGCAGTTTCTTTTGGCCTTTTTCAAACTCTATAACTGAAAAAGTCCAACCGAGCATTTGTCACTTCGGGCTCGTTAATACATCGAAGGAGACTAGAGTCATCTTTAGCTTTTTCTCGACTCTTAAAAAGTGAAAAAGCAAGTTGTGTCTAAAAGCGTCTAATAAAATTCATTCATTTCGGAAACACAAATTTCCCCTTTTAATATTTTAGTTGATCGAGTAATCCACAATCGTGGAAGAAAGTCAATTGAAACCCCGTCGTTCGCGGAGGCTTACGACTCAACCGTCTTTGTCCCCAGAATCGAAAACAGTACGGGCAAAGCGAACTCGTTTAACCGGTTCAAAATCCCCTTTGAAAGTTAGAACAAGTGTTCCGACTGCATCTGAGGTTCTGATTACTCCTTACATTTCTGGAAACCCTGCCTCTATAGAAGAAGTTCAGCAGCCACAGAAGGACAGTAATACTGGTCCTAGTCTGGGGGAAAATACTTGTGTAACTGAACCAGTTCCATCTGTAACCGGTCCAGAAAGTTTTGTTGCCCAAACAACTGTTGCTGTCGAAGCAACCACTTCTTCAGCACCAGAAATATTTTACGGACCTGACGGTCTTCCTCTTCCACCGGGTTTGATTGCGATAGAGGAAATTGCAGAGGATCCGCAAACAAGTACTCCAACCCATTTTGGAGTCGGGATCACTCTATTTCCTTCATCAGAGGTTAATCCACCACAAGTGGAAGTCCCTGTAGAATCGCTAGGCAATCTATTGGATAGACTTAAAATGTCTGAACAACCGTCATCGTCTAGGACTGTGTCAAATGACACAGCGACAACAGAAGCCCCTGCCGTCACTCCAACGATGTTTGCCGGCATACCAGCTGTCCCAATTAGCTCTCAACAGCTAGAAGGAGTCCACCAAGGGGCTATTTCGACATTATGGTCTGTTCCAGCTTGTTCATCCGGAGTAATACCCAGTAATTCTTATGTTGAAACTCGACAGATTGATCCTCATGGAGGTCAATTTGGGCCATCTAGTCCTCAAGGACTAACAATCCCTCTGAGTTCCGGATCGCTACCATATGGGGGGCAGTATGCCCTTTCATTACCTCCTCCAGGAGGATATCCATATGGCAGTTCTCAATAGTATCCAGGTTATACTGGAATTGCATCAAGTAGTTGGGTACCTATGCTACCTCAACAACCAAGGATTGTATATTCTATGCAACGGTGTGTACCTGTGACGAACATCCCAACCACACCGGCTATTGTAACCGTGTCGCAAGTTCAAGCGATACCTGTTACATGTCAACCTCAGATTTCTCAGGTTGTAATGCAACAGTCGCTTGACCATGGGTCACAACCATAATCGCCAACTGGTGGGACGACACAAGTACAAACGGGTACAATTACCCCACACCTTGGTCCAATGGTTAGCATGGCGCAACAGAACATGGCGTCACAACCATGGCTTGTACAATACCAACAACCACAATTCCAGCAAGTGTACCAAGGTTCTGAGCAGTAGATCTTTGCGAACAGTGGACAACCGTATATCCAAAACGGTCAAAACCAACCACTTTACAGTGGTCAAGTCCACCAACCGTATCAGTCATACCAACATCAATTACATTATGCTGGTGTGCAAAGACCCACTGCTCAAGCGATTCTGTCGTACCCTGGTTACGCTTCGCCTAACCTGAATCAACAGTTACCATTCATGGCAACTTTAGAGTTACCCGATCTACACCGGTTGACGAACGATCCGATTTCTTATACCCCTTGGTGGCCAGCGATTCCTCATAAACTTCCGTCTGACATTCCTAAATTCAATGGAAATCCAGGTGAAGACCCATCGAATCACGTGATGACTTTTCATCTGTGGTGTTCGTCGAACACCCTTAATGACGATTCGATAAGACTTCGCCTTTTTCAGAGGACGTTGACAGGTCCAGTGGCTAAATGGTATATTGAATTGCCAAGAGCCTCTTTCGATAACTTTAGTTCCCTAGCCACGACTTTCTTAACCCACTTTCAATTACCAATAAGGTATGAAACGGGAACAGAAATATTAACCAACTTCAAACAGACAACTGCTACCCATATATCTGATCATATACATGAGTGGCATTGTCGTCGTAGGATGAAGAAAACATATGTTCCCGATCAGCTATTAGCTGAGTGGTTTATAAAGTCGTTACTTCCGGCTATTACGGAAGATGTGGCCAAGGGGGGAGTCGTAACGGAGGAGCAAGTGATTGCTCGTGCACAGTATTTGGACTTAGTTTATACTCAGTCTGGCACGCTCTATGACAAAATACCTGATGCCCCTAGACCATAATTTTCAATTCCTCCCCCTCCTAAATCAAATAGTGACTCTCATGCCGGTGATGGCGTGATTGGCGCAACAAACGTGAAATCGATAAAGGCTTCGTCAAAGAAAGCCCGTAAGAATTCGGATCAAAATGCAAAAGAATAAATTCTTGCTTCGGAAATAAATGCCGTATCAGAAGAGAAAGGCAAAGAAACCAATCAACCAGGAAGCAAGAAGAAGCAAAACAAAGGGAAGAAGAAGAAACAGGGTGAGTCATCCCCGGGGAAAAATTCTTCAAACCCTCCTGGAAAAGGGAAACCCCCTTTTGGGTGTCAGATATGTGATGAGGATCATCGGACAAGAGATTCTCCATACAAAGCTGAGATAAAAAGATTGTTTAAGAGTCCGAAAAATCCAGCCGTGTTGTTTGATCCGTTTCCCAATCAAAGTCAAAATCTGGTTGACAGTGGAAATGCTTCCCCGTCGCAAGTCCTTATGTTGTCGGTTTCGAAACAGCAAAATGATGCTTTGATTTCGACAAGGAACAAATATTATGGTAATCCTCAGCTGTCGAATGAAAAAGGAAAAGATCAACCAAGCAGTTCGACAACAACTTCGATAAAAGTTGTACCATCATTCGTTACGGGAAGCATTCCAATGATCCATGGAAGTAATCATTCTCTCCAAAATATCGGAGTAATTTTCCTAAAAGACCCTACTTTAAGGGGTACTTTTGCCCCACCGCCTCCGAATAATCTGGCGAAAATGGCCACAGTGGAATATGAAACCTTCTATTTCTAATGGATCCAAAACTTCGAGGATAGTTCCTATCTCAAGTCAACCTCGTTAAAAAATGAAGAGTCAAGAGGATAGTTCTTATCTCAAGTCGACCTCGTTAAGAAATGAAACGACCCCCCTGAAGTCTAGGGGGCATGCGCCTCGTTTGCATCACTATGCTGGGGGCATGTAAAATGAATCGAGCAGTTTTACCGCAGAATTTATGCTCGTTAAAAAATAGAAAAGCGAGAACCGAGCAGTTTTAACGCGGAATTCATGCTCGTTAAAAAATAAACATAAGCATTGAGCAGTATTTTGGCGCATTCAAGCTCATTAAAAAATGAACCCATCTCGGTAAATAACCATTTGTGATCGTAAATTTATTAGCCATAAAAGCCTTGGACGTGTTTGCACCCGCCACCTCCATTTCATTTGGCCAATCGTTCACCTCCATATGATTGTTTACCCATTTTGAGGAACAGCTGCGAAGAGTGATTTCACTTAGCCATCCTTGTGACACTGCCGTGATTGGAAAATTCCAACCTGTACCCGGAATCTGCTGCTATCCTTGTTTATCACTCGTTCCTCAAAAGACGAGTCTTCTTTGAGCTCTTTTCATCTGACTCGTAAAAAATGAAAAGTTTGCCGAGTTTTGGCCTTCCAGCTCATTAAAAGGACCGGAAGAGCTATCCCTCCTCTAGATTTTAATCTTTTTGGACCTGAGGGATTATTGCACAAAATGGTCGAGCGCTTGTTTTATTCGGCTCGTTAAAGTTACCGAAAACTCATCCCTTCTGTATTGTTTTATACTTTTTCGGACTTAAGGGATTGGATGACGAAAAAGGAATTTTGGAGTTAACTTTCTGTACCTTTTCAAACTCTCTAAAAATGAAAAGGACCGAGTTTTCCTTGTCGTTAGACTCGTTAAAATGATTAAATAGCGACAAACTTGTCTTTAGACGAGAACGAGTTTCCCTATCGCTAAGCTCGTTAAAACATAGCGATGGGCTTGCCCGAAGGGCAGGTTATAGAACAAGCATATGTTATCCTCCTCAAGCTTGACAAAAAGAAAGAGGTACTGGTCAGAAATGACTGGGGAAAAATTGGGAGAACCTCAAAGCTTTAATGGTAGCAAGTCGCTCTTGAACATGACACTTTGTCCTCCGTATCACTTCGGGTTGGGTTGTTTCATTCACCGGTCTCATCACCATGGTCCTCGCCAAACCATCCACATTTGGGGTAATGCTACCGATCCATCACATCAGTGTCGTTATATGTTCAAGAGATGTTGTTCAGAATGAGTCAACCGTGTCCCATCCACTGCCATACATTATCCTTCATCCACCCATGATCGCCACCCTGAATCATATTTCACAGATTGTTTTCACCTCCACTAAAATCATTAGCTCCGTTCCGTGTCATTGATGTGGGATTCATTAAGGCCCTCCTTTGACGGATCGCTTCTTGTCGACTTCAGCACATTATCCAAGAAGTTGATCTAGGAACAACCCTCTCAGTACTTTGAAGCTTGCATGCCTCAATGGCAAGTTTCTCACTTCTGGCGACAGGTATACATCAATGACCTTCGACCAGAAGATTTTGCGTGGTGTTCGACGCCAAGTCCTTTATTCACACCACGTGAATTGTACTGCAGTACCTTGAGGATCATTGTCATTATTGGTGATTCCTCTCGCGCTTGTTAACGGTTTACATCATTGACCGGTAATCAAGCGATGTCTTTCCATGTTCGACTTCAACGCAATTCTCACATGGATCGACTTGTACTTAGAGTGAAGATCGAACGAGTTTTGAAGACCCTGGATCTAGTTTCATCCATCCGGGCTGCGATATATATTCAGGAAATATAAAGACATTTGATATGTACATCATTGCAGCAGATGATCATCCTACTCAAAGGATGATAATTTCAGCAGAGAATTATCAGTCTACCATCAGACGATCGTCTGTTCTATGTACCAAAATGAATTTATAAAGCTGAGCATGGGAATGCCCGCCTCAGCTAGATCATGAAAGCAGAATGAAAAATAATGTATTGTATTGTATTTTATTACAGGGCGCCTCTCAGCGATTGAATGAACTTCGGATCCTCCTGATAAAGCATTTCACCCGATAAACGACCTCATACTTTAGGGGGCAACTGTTATAGACATTTTTGTTCCTTACAGCATGAAGCATGAAATGTCAATAATCTGAGGGATCCAAAGTCCCTAAACATGTTGTTCCTACCCCTAGAGGAACAAGGTCAGCAAACCACAGCACTGAAAATCAGTTCTCCACCTGAAAACACTCAAAAACAAGCTATTTCTGGATCATGTCAGCTGCTCCACTGAGCATCTGCGCTGAATGTCAACTTCTCCACTCTGTACTTGCGCTGGGCGAGATTGGCCAAGTGGCACAGTCATTCTGCAAGGTGTCATATGCCCAGGAAGCTTCCAAAATGACACTTGGATCAGGGAATTCGCCTTGTGATGAGTAAGAGGATCTAGATCTCCAAGTGGAAGCAAGAAACTCCAAGTGGACTCAAGAACTGAAGTATAACTGAAGTGGGAGAGGACACTAGTCAGCTTCATGCCAGCCTCAAGCTGACTCATCCTTTCTCCAAAACTCCTATATATAGAGCTCTCTCATGAGGTCTAGGGAGGCTGGAATTTTGTGAATGTAAGGAAGTGCTGTTGGTTTGTGCATAGAACTATTGGGTGATTTCTTTGAAGGAGGTGAAGAGGAGATTTCTTTCAGCTGGGAGGTGTTGCTGGATTGGGCGTCTTATGGTTGTAACACTCTCAGAACTTTACTTCTCCCATTAATAAAGCATTTGAGGTTCTTCTATATGCATGTGTCTTTGTGGCGTATTGATGCTTGTATATTTGATTTATTCTAATCCTTGAATCAGTTATGGATGTATGCTTCTTGTAGTTTCCCTTTCTTGTGCTTTTGCAGGATATTTGTGTAGCTGGGCCAGTGAAAGAGCAAGGAGCTGGGAGCAAGCAGCAAAGAGGGAAGATTGGATCAACCATTAGCGGAAGACAACGGTTAGTGGATCCCTTTCTCCTCTCTCTTACATCTCATAAAGAAGTAATCTTGAATAGCTTTGTATTCAGTTGTTGCTGAGGTACTATCACCCTTAGAGTGGGATAGGGTCATTCCGTATTGGATACTTTTCCCAACAACAGATAGGAAGAGAAAGAGAAAGCAACATGCTTCACTAGCAGACAATGATGATGATAAGCGTCCACATCAGAAAAGAGTGATGATAGTGTAAATGATATACATTACTTCTTCTCTTATGCACTTATAAGCATTATTGTGATATCACAGTTACGTTTGGTTAGTGGACAGTGGTGCCTCCAAACATATGACAGGTGACCATGACAGTCTCACACAATTGGTACAGAGGAAGTCACTTATCCACTTAGAGTCACAAGAAAATATTCATATAAATTATGTGTTGTATGTACCAGGATTATAAAGGGTATAGATTTGCATTTATTAATGGACAAGTCATTGTACGGAATAAGGGGTCAAGAATAGATTTTGCGAAGGTGATTGGTCCTTGAGAGGGAGGCATGTACACACTGTTGGGACAATTAGCCTAAGCATTGGTACATGATAATACCAATATATTCCAGTTATGGCATCAAATATTTTCTCACATACACTGCAAAGTTTTGCTAGCATTGAGGAAGACCGTGACAAGTTTTCCATAACACAACTAAAGAGTGAAGAGGTTTGCAAGGGTTTTTCACTTGGAAAGAATGTCAAGGGATATTTTCCAAGCATTGACAATAGGTCCAAGGGGTTCCTAGATCAAATAATTTCTAATGTATGTGGACCCCTAACAATATCATATTTGGGTGATTTCTTGTACTATGTGACATTAATTGATGATTTATCCTAGAAAACATGGATCTACATCATGAAGACCAAGGATGAGGCCTTTAGTAGGTTTCAATAGTTCAAGACTTAGGTAGAGAGCTTGACAGGGAAGAAGATCAAGGTTATGAGGTAAGATAATGGAGGAGAGTATACTTCCAAGGACCTCATTGCCTTCTGAAAGGAAGCAAGGATTAAGAGGGAGTTGATAGTTCATTACAACCCTTAGTAGAATGAGGTTGTTGAAAGGAAGAACAAGTTCATTATGGAGTCTACTAAGGAAATGATTCATTATCAAGATTTACCCAAATTGTTATGGGGAGAGGCATCAAAATGAAAATTTATGTTCAGAACAAAATTCCTCACTGGATCTTGGGGAATAAGAGTCTGGAAGAGGATTTCATAGGTGAGAAACCAGAGGTTGTCCAATCTACATTCATGTACCCCAAGAGAAGAGGAAGATGTGAAGACTTCTAGGAAGAAGGGAACATTTGTTGGATGTAGTGAGACATTAAAGGCTTATATGATTTATGCTCTAACTCAACGACTCTCACTAAAGGCTTATATGATTTATGCTCTAAGACAATGACAAGTTGAGGTCCGCCGAGATGTTACCTTTGATGAGGATGCAGTCTACTAGAGATCCAAGGGATCTCACATGGAACAAGGCACAAACTAGTTGTAGTAGTCATAGCTTCGTTAGGTTGTTGTAGTTGAGGCAAGACTTGGTTGGGTTCCCAAGTCACAACAAAAGTAAGGGTAGTTGTGAGGGCATGATAACTAAGGATTTCCATGGTGTCCCAAGGAATGAAAAGGCATGCTAACACATGCCAGATAGTGTCAATGCATTTTGAGGAGCATTAGGGAGTGCCAAAACATCACAAGAACTTTGTCCAAATGCATGGAAATAAATGAGTATGAGGGTGTGCCAAGCAGTGTCAATGAATTTCAAGTGTCTCCAGGATAAAGTGTGTTAGGAGAATGTTAGATTAACACTTTTGGGAGGAAATAATATGGTTATAATAAGGGGCTAGAAAAAGTAGTTTCAAACAAATTGATACTTTGGGTTGGGCACAACATTGTTTTTCCAATGATTTTGGTTCGGTTTCCAAGTCGCAAAAAAAGTAAGGCTATCTACAAGGGAATGAAAACTAGGGAGTACCAAGGTGTGTCGAGGAATGTCAAGAAGTACTAACAATTTATAAATAGTTCCAACGCATGATATGGATTCCAAGTTGTGTCAAGTGCCAGGGGTGTGGCGTGAACGGATGCTAGAGAGTGTGAGGGGGAAGTGCTAGGGAAACACAAGGGAGCACTAGTTTCAAATTCATGGAAATGAAGTGTTAGTAAGTTCTAGGTGTGCTAATCAGGGAGTGACAAGGTAGTGCCAAGGAAACACAAGGGAGTGCCAAGGAAACACAAGGGAGCACTAGGTCAAATTAACGCATGTAAATGAACAAATAAGAGTTTGTGATAAGAATTGTCGTTTGAGTTACATGTGAGCTAAATAGGGAGCGAAAAGGTATATTAGGCAATGCTAAGGCATGCTAAAGGTCGGGGAAACATGCAAAGATATGCTAGGTGCTAGGGTGTGTCAATGCATGCCAGGGAGTGTTATGGAGTATCAGGGAAACACAAGGGAGCACTAGTTTAAAATGGATGGAAATGAATGAATAAGAGTGTGTGACAGGGAGTGTCAATGAGTTCTATGTGTGCTAAGGAGGGAGTGACAAGGTATGTTAGGTAGTGCCAAGGAATTTTAGAGTGCTAGGGTGACATGACAAGATGTCTCAGGTGTGAGAGTATGTAAATGTGTGCCAAGGAGTGTTAGGGAGTGCCACAACAACAAAAGGGAGGAATAGTTAAAAATGCATGGAAATGAATAGATAAGAGTGTGTGATAGGGAGTGTCAGCAAGTTCCAAGTGTGCTAAGGAGGGAGTGACAAGGTTATATGCCAAGTAGTGCCAAGGCATGCTAGAGTGCCAAGGCATGTCAGGGAGTGCTAGGGTGTGCTAGGGAGTGCCAAAGAATGCCAAGGAATGCATGGGATGCTAACACGCAATACATAATTCCAAGGGATTGTTAGACGTGCTAGGTGTTATGGCATGTCAAGACGTAAACAATGTTGCTTAGTTGTTTCATGGCCACAGTTGGACATGAGCCTTGACTTCGTAACTTGTTAAGTGGGATGAGTTGAGATTGGATAGGAGTAGCCTAAGATTAGTGGTAGGAAATTCTTAGCTCAAAAAGGCATAGTCTAGTTGTAGTAATTATAACTTGGTCAAGTTGTTGTAGTCGACGCGGGACTTGGTTGGGTTTCCAAGTCTCAAAAAAAGTAAGGGTAGTTGTGAGGGTATGATAGCTAAGGAATGTTAGGGCATGAAAAGGAATGAAAAGGTGTGCTGACATATGTTAGACAGTGTCAATGCATGCTGAGCAGTGTTAGGGAGTCTCAGGGCATCACAAGGGATAATTAGGTTAAAATTCATGGAAATGAACAAATTTGAGTGTGTGCTAAGGAGCGTTAATGAATTCCAGGTGTCCCAAGGATGAAGTTTGTTAGGAGAAGTTAAGATAGGAGTTTCAAGAGGCAATACTATAGTTATGATAAGGTGTTTACAAACCTAAACTTGGTTGGGTTCCCAAGTCGCAAAAAATTAAGGCCATGTATGAGGGCATGTCAGCTACGGAGTGCCAAGGTGTTCCACGGAATTCCAGGAAGTACTAACACATTCTAGAAAGTTCCAAAGAATTTTAGGCATGGAAAGATATGTCAAGTGCTAAGCCATGCCAAGATGTTCCAGGCACCAAGGTATGGTGCCAACACATGCTAGTGAGTGTTAGGTCCAAGTGCTAGGGAAACACAGGGGAACACTAGTTTCAAATGCATGGAAATGAATGAGTAAGAGTGTGACAAAGAGTTTTAGTGAGTACTAGGTGTGCTAGGTGTTGGGGAGTGCTAGGATTTGCTAAGGAGTGCCAAAGCATGCCAAGGAATGAAATAGATGCTAACATGTGCCACATTGTGCCAAGGGATTGTCACACGTGTTGGGTTTTATGGCATGTCAAGATGTAAACTATGTTGCTTAGTTGTTTTACGACCACAGTTGGATGTGAACCTTGTCTTCGTAACATGATAAGTTGTATGAGTTGATATTTAACATGAGTAGCCCAAGATGGGTTATAGGAAGTTCTTAGGTGGACAAGGCATAGTCTAGTTGTAGTAACTGTAACTTGGTCAAGCTGTTATAGTTGAGGTAGGATTTGGTTGGGTTCCCATGTTGCAAAAAATGTAAGGATAGTTGTGAGAGCATGATAGCTAAGGAGTGTCAAGGCATGCTAAAGAATGAAAAGCTGTGCTAACACATGCCAGACATTGTTAATGCATGTCAAAGAGTGTTAATGGGGAGTGTCAAGGCATAACAAGGGATAACTAGGTCAAAATGCATGGAGATGAAAGAATAAGAGTGTGTGTTAGGGAGTGTCAGTGAATTCCAAGTGTTCTG
Organism: Pinus tabuliformis; assembly: GCA_031772625.1. NCBI lineage: Eukaryota > Viridiplantae > Streptophyta > Pinopsida > Pinales > Pinaceae > Pinus > Pinus tabuliformis. Next base: position 775,742,110 of record CM062812.1, on the reverse strand, counting down.
AGGATGAAGTGTGTTAGGAAAATTTTAGAATAGGACTTACAAGAGGGAAACCTACGATTGTGATAAGGGAATGGACAAAGCAGTTTTAGACAAAGGGAGACTTTGGGCTAGGCACAACATTATTTTTTCAATGACTTGGTCGGTTTACCAAGTTGCAAAAAATGTACCGCTATCTATAAGGGCATAATAAGGAGGGAGTTGCAACGTCTACCATGGAATGCCAAGAAGTTCTAACACATGATAGAAAGACACAAGGCATGTTAGGCATGCCATGACATGCCAAGTGCTAAGGCATGGCAAGTTGTGCCAGGTGCTAGGGTGTGGTGCCAATGCATTATAAGGAGTGTTAGGTAATCTTAGGAAACACAAGGGAGAACTAGATTCAATTGCATGGAAATGAATGAATAAGAGTGTGTGATAGGGAGTGTTAGCGAGTTCCAAGTGTGGTAAGGATGGATTGATAAGGTATGTTAGGAAGTTCCAAGGCATGCTAGAGTGCTAGGGAATCATGCCAAGATGTACCAAATGCCAGAGTGTGCCAATGAATGCTAAGTAGTGTTAATGAGTGTTAGGGAAACACAAAGGATCACTAGGTCAAAATGCATGGAATGAATGAATAAGAGTGTGTGACAGAGAGTGTGAGCGAGTTCTAGTTGTGTTAAGGAGGGAGTGACATGGTATGTTAGGTAATGCCAACTCATGCTAGAGTGATAGGGCAACATGAAGCCAAGATGTGCCAAGTGCCAGGGTGTGCCACCGCATGGTTGGAAGTGTTACAAATTGCCAAGGAAACACAACGGAGCACTAGGTCAACATAATGCATGGAAATGAATGAATAATATTTTGCGATAGAAAGTATCAGTGAGTCCCATGTGTGATAAGGAGGGAGAGACAATCTATTCTAGGTATTTCTAAGGCATGCTAAAGGCCAGGGAAACATGCCAAGATGTGCTAGGTGCTAGGGTGTGCCGATGTATGCTAGGGATTACTAGGAAGTTTCACGAAAACACAAAGGAGTACTAGTTTAAAATGCATGGAAATGAATGAATAAGAGTGTGTGACAAGGAGTTTTAATGAGTTGTAGGTGTATGAAGGAGGGAATGACTCTTTCACTTATGGTGAAGCCAAAACCGATGATATAGCTATCGATCTAGGTGTACCAAGCATGAGGTGCTTGTTTCAGATCATACAATGCTCACTTGAGTCTACACACATGAGACTCTTGATCAAATGTCTCAAAACCTTTGTGCTACTCTATGTACACCACCTCCTTAATAATCTGATTGAGAAATGTTGTTTTTACACCCATCAGGTGGATATTCTACCCCATCTGCGTAGCCAGAGAAAGAATTAATCTAACAGGTGAGTACCTTGCTAGAAAGGGTGATCTATTTCTTCCTCAAAATATGATGGCTCAATCTATATAATCTCAGTCATAAGAGCCATGTAGCGAGTGTACCTCTCAGGTGACTTCCTTTTCTTACACAAATTTGAAAGACATCCCACATTCTCCCCCGTACCCTGCACAAGTCTATCAACTTCCTCAGTTATTTTTCTCCCTTCTCTAGATGGTTTTTCTTGAGTGAATGTCTACACTCTCTGCGCCTCAATTTGTGGTTGCTCTAAAAATTCTCGAGATTCCTCCTTTGGAGCTAAAATATCATGTTTTGGTGGGATCTAAAGCTCCCTCTCAAGGGAGTAGCACATAGCTTTCTACTTATCGAAATTTACATCCCTTCGCACAAATATCATTCTGAGTGATGGCAATTACACATGGTAGTTGTGGGGATTTTCTATGTAACCCACAAATACCCCTAATTCTACGGTCGACTCAAGCTTATTCCTTGGTTCTTTGGAGTCATGGTAGTAACAGAGGCTCCAAAATATTGAAGTGAAACACATCCTACTTTCTTCCAAGAAATCCTCCTCCGATGTAATCACGCCAAGAATCTGATGAGGACTTCGGTTCTACAAAAAAAAAATTGTATTGCATGCCTCAACCCACAAATGAAGAGGTGGGCCTTGGTCATGAAATATCACCCTCATTGCTCCCAAAATGCTACTATTCTTTCTCTCAACCACCCCATTTTGATGTCGGTTGTGAGGTGTTGTCAACTCTCGTTGAATGTCTTCTTTCACACATAAATTTTTAAATTCATTCAACACATACTCACCTCCATTATTGCTCCTGAGAGCCTTCACCTTCTTGCTAGTTTCTTTCTCAACCAGTGCCTTGAATTCTACAAACTTGGAGAACATCTCATCTTTATTTCGCATGAAGAGATCCAACACTTATGTGAGAAGTCATCAATAAAAAGGACAAAATATTTTTGTCTAGCAGTGGAGGTTATCGAGAAAGGTGCACAAACATTAGAGTGGATCATTTCCGATACTACATGCACTTCGTTGTCACGATCATGGAATGCAGATTTTATGTACTTCCCCAAGGTACATCCTTTGCATACATCATGTTGCTCAAGTGCTCCTTTAGGGAGGCTAGTGGCTATTTGTTTTATAATATTCAAGGTGCCATGATGCAAATGGCCAAGTCTTATGTGATAAAGTTCACCTACATCGTGACCCTGCACTTTCTCTTCCTTAGTGCTTAATGTAGCACAATCTTCCACATCTAACTTATACAAATTCTTCACACAAACCCCGATCTTCTTCACCTATCCCATGGCTATGTGTCTCAGGAATTCTTTTCATTTGTTGAAGATCACATCATAACCACAGTCTTCCAAAACTCCAATAGAGATGAGATTTTTCTTTAGGCCTAGAACAAACATGACATCATTGAGCCTGAGAGGGGAGCTTGACTCCCTCTGAAAGGTGACTATACCAATCCCAGTCATGTTGTACCTTCTGTCGTCCCTTAGCTTGATGTGCATCTGGATATCTTTCTCCTCCAGGTCACTGAAAAAATATCTACACCCTGTCATGTGGAAAAATGCACCTGAGTCCAAGTACCACACGCTCCCCATCACTGTGTTGGACATGCATGCGATAAGGGTAAAGTCAAGGTCAAAGTGTGAAGCCGAGGCTTCACCCACTGCTCCTCCTAAGGTCATCTTGCTTGCCTTTTTCTGTAGGAACTTTGTGGCATGGTGTCTATGTTCATAACAATGGAAGCATTTATTTTATGAAAAAATTTCTTCTTCCCCCCTTGGATGAATTCTGGTTTTGTTTGAGACTTCTTCCCTTTCCCCTTCTTTCCCTTTCCAACCAATGCAAATTTTTCTTCATCCTTTCCCTTGGATGAGGTCCCATCTCTGGTATTCTTCCTTATTTCCTCCTGTACCAAATCGTACCATAAGTGTTTCCAATTCGGTAGTTTCTCCCTCCCATTCACTTAATCTTGATAGTTATGCCAATTCTTGGGAAGGCCCAGAAGGGCTATGATTACCAAGTCATCCTTTAAAACAGTAACACAAACTCCTGCAAGCTCATCACGAACTTGTGTGAACCTCCTTAGATATTGCAGGATAAATTCATTCTTCTACATCTTGATATTTCAAAGTTTATCCTTGAGCACCAACTTTTTGTGGTCACTACTATTCTAGAATAGATTTTTTAGTGCCTACCACATTGCATAAGGATTTTCTTTCCCATGGAGATTGCTGACAATGTGGTCCCATACTCCCTCCAATATTATTCTCCACACCTTCGCTACATCTTTCTTCCACTGAGAAAGGTTTTTGGCATCATATTTTATTGGCTTTATAACATCTCTCTTGATGTATTCTAGCAATCCATTGTCATCGAATACCTCCTCCATGTGATCCTTCCATTCAATGAAATTAAAGTTGCCTTCCAAGGCACACTCTAGCCTCATCCCATTGAAGGTCATCTTCTCAGCTCTTAAGAGATCTTGCTACACTAAACTGCAAATTCAAACCTCCTGAGAAACAAGTTTGAAATTCCTGCTCTAATGTGAATCCTTCTATGATACGATGTAGAAATTATGGTGTAGATTTGCAACTACTCATGAAGTTTTTTCAAAATCACAAGACACAAACCTACTCTACTGCTCTATGGAAGTTAATTCACAATTTAGAGAAAAAAATTCAGGCATGCAATAAGAAATAAAACACATGCACATAATATTTTTCTTGGGGAAAGCAATCTGCTAAAAACTCTAATGACTTCTTGCATCAATCTGATGAATATAGATGTATTACAATTCCTTTACTCGACCGTGCACAACCTGTAAGTGAATAACCTATCTCTTTGATCACTAAGAAGCTTAAACCCAAACTTCATCAATTCTTGCGTCTGCTTGAGCCCCTATTTCCTTGGGAAATTCCTTGAGAAATTAGGCCCTTATTATTTAGGAATTTTTCCAAAATGGATTGCTCAATTCCTAAGGTTGATCATGTGACTACATGCAACACCTGTATGCTCAAGACTAGTCTACAACTAATGTTACACTTCCTTAGAATCTCCCCCATAGCTGGGGAACACGAATTATTTTCATGAACTAGATACTTTGGGTTGATTGACCAGATAAATAGATGATCATTGCATTTGACTGAAGTCCCACTGCACAACTAGCCTTCTACTAGTTCCTCCAATACTTAGAACTAGTTTAGCTGAAAGCAACTTGAGATAATTGACTTTGATTGCTACAAATTAGCAATCACACATGCTTAACTGAACTCTAACTCCTCCAACTCGAATTTTTTGAGTAAAATGGGTGACAAAAGCCATGTCATACAAGTTAATTGCATCCAAGTTGTCTACTGATGCGGAAATTCAAATTTTCTCAATTTAATCAAGGAAAAATCAAATTGAGAATTTCTTGTTACATTTTTTAACAATCCTTCCAGTGAATCTAATCCATGCTGCTAATCCAGCACAATAATGTGCTAATAACAAAAACCAATGGATATAAGTAGTGTTCAAAATAAATAAAACAGTAAAAAAAACATATTAAAACACAATCGATGGATACTCCAACTATGTTACCACATATCCACGTTCATCGGAAGTGCCTCCATCACTACTCTCATGATGCACACCCCCGTTGTTGGCCTCCATCGCCCTAAATCCCATTAGTTGTTATCATCCTCCATCGCTCTACTTCCCGAAGAACCCATCAATAGTGTACATACAAACCCCTAATCCTTTACCTTTTTTACTAGCGCCTCATATTGAAAATTTTAAGACAAAAGATTTATTTTGTCTTAAAAATTGTCTTAAAATTCCCCACCATGTAGTAGTGTCGAATGCAACGACATACAGGTTGTCTCTAATCATATCAACATATATCAAAGGGACAAAAAAGTAATTAATGCATGGAAAATCTTGCCACAGAAAGTTTTTGCGTTCTTCACAGTCGGCTACCCCCACAAAATGAAGAGCCCAAAAATTCCTTGTCTTTATATAAGATAACGTGAATTGAAAGTGAAATAGAAACATTGGTATAGCCACGATACAGCAGTAGCCTACAAGCTAGTGGACTTAGGGTGCACTGTGAGAGTCAATTTCATAGTTGTTAGATAATATTTTCTTAAATTGATATGTTTTTGTCTTAATTGTTAATTGTCTTCAATGGGTTTCATCTTAAGTGGCCATTGTCTTAAATATAAACTTGTCTTAAAATATTTTTGTCTTAAAATAATTTTGTCTTAAACTATTTTTGCCTTGAAATAAAGTTTTCTCTTAAAATATTCTTGTCTCAAACTGTTGTTGTCTTAAAATATTTTTGTCTTAAACTGTTTTTGTCTTAAATATAAAGTTTTGTCTGAAAATATTTTGTCTTAAACTGTTTTTGTCTTAAATTTAAAATTGTGTCTTAAAATATATTCATCTTAAGTTTTTTTTTTCTTAAATATAAAGTTTTGTCTTAAACTGTTTTTGTCTTAAATTTTCTATTTAAGACAATTCAATTGATATTACATTTGAATGTAAAATAATTAAAATAAAAAGTGACTTTTTAAGACAAAAGATTTCTTTTTTCTTAAAAAAATGTCTTAAAAGTTCCCTTGGTGTAGTAGTGGGTGATTCAAAGAAGAACACAAGCCTCACATTCCATATAGTAATATTTCCATTTTTTTAATTAGTGTCATACACTTTTATGATAGGGAATTTACAGTCAATTCCCATTTGGAAATGTAAATATCATTTCACCTAACAAAATAATTCATTGCCTATGTTGAAATTCAATTAGTTTAATAATTAAATCTTACATTATTAATAGAAACTAATACATGAGCATTTAGATTAGCAGGAATAACTAGCATTTTTCCATAAAATGTAATTACATTTCCCTCATAGTTCTAGTATCTCCTAAGATAACCACAAATCCAAATATAAGCATTTCATAAAGTCGAAATTGTACTTAATATAAGTATAATTTTGACTTTTTAATTATAAATGATAGTTATAATAAAATTTCAAATATACATATGAATATTTCCTAGATGACTTAGAATTACACTACTAAGCAAACACTAATTCCCAAATTTGTAGTTTTATTAGGTAAGCACATACCCCATTTACAACAATTCCCAAAGTATTAACATCAACATATAGATAATATACACAAAATCAAATATCTATTAACATCAACATATAAATAATATACACAAAATTACATATCTATTAAGAAAGTGCACCCAGGGATCAATGGGAGTTTTTCCACTCTCAACCATACACACTAGCTTATGTATGTCCCACCCCATGTTGGGAAATGAAACATGAATATCTTGCTCAAACTAATTTTAAATATTATAGCTAAATAATTAGCATATTTTCCTTATTTTTATAACAATTATCGCACTCCATAGCCTCTCAATTTCACCTTAACCCTACATAGCACAAGTAGTGGGATATCCATCTCTAATAAATAGTCCCTAGTCTTACCACCCTTATATATAGAGATGCAGTATATTTTGGTTAGGATTTCCATCTCTAATCAATAGTCCTTAGTTTTACCACCATTTTATATAGTCCTTAATCTTACCATCATTTTATACAGTGATGTAGTATATTCTGGTTAAGAAATATATTTTTAATCAGAAATAAAGAATCTCAATTGGTAAATTATTTTCCTATTATCATAGTGCTTACCCCTGAAATTAGTCACATTTTCCACATGGTTTCATGGAAGGGCACTACAGTAAAATACTAGTCCTTAGAAAAATACTTACCCAATAGTAACATATCTATCTAGATAGAATTTCACTTTTAAGAGTGGCGTCATCCCTAGAATATAATTGTGAGAATACATGAACTATTAGGTTAAGAGAATTCCATATCAAGGCTTGCATGAGGAATATTAAGAGAATTCCATATCAAGGCTTGCATGAGGAATATTAAGAGAATTCCATATCAAGGCTTGCATGAGGAATATTAAGAGAATTCCATATCAAGGCTTGCATGAGGAATATAATCCCCTCTATAAGCTTGTGAAATTAACAAATAAAGAAAATTAAGCTTAAGATAAAGACTTAGCAATAAACTAAATATTGTATTCATTGACTCCCCATATTTCCCTTCTCATTGCTTCATTGCAAGGGGAATTGTTATGTCTTACATTGACTCTCTTCATCACATGTTTTAAAACAACATAAAAGGTGGAAGAAAAAATGATAGTTACTTCTATTTTTATTGCATCCATCCAATTTCCTACAATTAGTATATGAGTGGTAAGGGCGTAAATAAATTCCAAATATCACCTCTTATCTCACAGGTTTCTTCGTATTAAAAACATTAAACTAGCAATTGTACCACATGTTGCAATCGGAACACTGTAAGGCAGGAGCCTAGGAGGTAAGGAAGTAAGGCAGGAGCCTAGGAAGTAACGAATTAAGGTAGGAGCCTAGGAAGTAGTAGTGTAGATGATGGAGGAAAAATATTATGTATTTTTATTTAATTATCAACTTTTGAGATGGGCATCTTAACCCTAAGAGTAAAAAAATTTTCAAATCCTGGGGGTTTGTAGCCCACATTCAAAACTATGGTAAAAAATGCTTCTAAGATTCACAAGTGTTCACCCTCCAGCACATCGGAAGTAAGGTAGAAGTCTAGGAAATAGTAGCGTAGATGATGGAAGCAAAATTTTATGCATTTTTATTTAATTATCGACTTTTGAGATGGGCATCTTAACCCTAAGAGTACAAACATTTTCAAATCCTAGGGGCTTGTACCCCACATTCAAAACTATGGTAAAAGATGCTTCTAAGATTCACAAGTGTTCACCCTCTAGCACAAATTGATCAAGGAAATGGCGAGATGATGAAGTTTCCATCCAACCTAGATGAACAGGCTAAGGAAACCATTATTTTATTATGACTAATTATAAAATACAACTAACTATTTTTATAATTTAATTATAACCTAAAACCCTTATTTGAATTTTGTATTAAAAAAATAGATACAAACATGTTTTTGTTAAAAACAAACATAAATAATAACATAATCTTACCTTATTATCTGATAAGTTTCAACATCACATCCACTAAAAGATATGGCTTCTCCTCCCATTGAATTTTATATTAAAAATATACATACAAACATGATTTTGTTAAAAACAAATCTAAATAATAACATAATCTTACCTTATTATAGGATAAGTTTCAACATCACATCCACTAAAATATATGGCTTCTCCTCCCAGTGTCACTTTACGCATGTCATTTTCATTGACTAAATTTGTCTAACACTACAACAATTAATTTTAGAAATGAAAAAATTTGAGAACCAACCACAACTCTAAGGAACAATCATGGATTGAACCTTAGACGTACTGACTTGGGGTTGAAGACGCAGATGTGGGGAAAATCTACAAGGGTTCCACTATGCCAAACATTGACAATTGCATGCGGTCGAGCTTTGGGAGTAAGATCTTTTACCAGTGTATCGTCGATCTCATTGTCCACAGTCATTCCCCAAAGTCAAGAGGCTAGAACACTTCGTCTTACCCATCTATTTCATGGCCATTGTAATCGTTTCGCTGTGTGATGACCAAAATAATAAAACACCAAAGAATCTCCTGTTGGTAGAACAATACCCAATACACACTTTATCTATGATTTATCAAATCCCAAGAGTTTATCATAAATAGAGATATAAAGTGAAGTGTTCTAGCAATAAATATCTACTATGGTGGTCAAGAGATCCATGAAATATATTGAAATTAGGTTCTCGTGGGGTGAAATCAACATGTATCTAGTTAGTTATGTTAGTCTAAGTGGGGAAAGTGGTATTTTCTTAGCATTTTTTTGCATGATTTTGTAACCAATAAGATTGAAAAGGCTAAATGCCTTGCAAATATTTGATAAAATTTTTGCTTCATGTTTAGTTATTATGATGGAATAGAAGTCAATGTTATCTTACTTTAAGATGATGTTATCTTACTTTTTAATGGTAAAATGGAAGATTATGTTACCCTCTTACTATTTAATGGTAAAATGTAAGATTATGTTACCCTCACCTTTTAGCACTTAGTATAATTTTTTTTGTTTGTTTATTTTTCAAGATGGAAGGGATGACTTCATCTAATAGATCCTTTACCACTATCTCATCATCACTATCTAATGTATGTTTGTAACTGCATGGCATATTGTTGTGCACATATATACACTTTCTAGTTTATAGTATATACTTACACATACAATAGTCCACATATATAATTTGTAGTATGCACTTATATAGGATATCAATAAGACTTTACTAAAGGAATTGGGATATAAAGTGAATGCAGTAATATGACCCATGGTACTAATCCAAAAATCCTAAAGGCACTCTCTCACACTGGTATTAAGGTCTCTCTCATGGTTAAGAATGAAGACATTGCCAATGTGAAGGCCAACCAGTCATTTTATTTGTATGTAAAATGAAGGTTTCACACTAATATTCAGGAGTAGAATTAAACAAAGTTTTTGTGAACTCTTATGCTAGGCATGATATACCTAGATTGGCTATTTTCCAAGGGCTTATCGAGTAAACTTGTTTCTTCCATTAAAATTCATGTTTGAGATACCTTATCAAAGATGTTTATGACAAAACAGATCATATAATCCATCGTCTAGACAAGATCTTCAATGTGTGGACTATTTAAAAAAACAAAATAAACTTGTTCAAAGTTGTACTTACTAGGTCTAGATGCCAAAAAGCTCATAAAGAAATTGCCTTGTACATTTTATCAATGTCATGATCTTATTAGATTTACTATAACCAACATTCTTATATCAATGAGCATGTTAGTTAACATAATTTGGAAACTTAAAATTTTGACTAACGAACTTCTCAAAATCAACATCCTTGTTGCCTATTACTTTGACATGCATCAATCCATCAATGTCATGATCTTATTAGATTTACTCTAATAAAATAAAATGAAAAAACAAAAGACTGCAGAACCAACATTCTTATATCAATGAGCATGGTAGTTAACATAATTTGGAAACTTAAAATTTTGATTGAACTTTTCAAAACCAACATCCTTGTTTCCTATTACAAATTTTGACTAACGAACTTTTCAAAACCAACATCCTTGTTGCCTATTACTTTGACATGCATCAATCCATCTTATGAGCATGGTAGTTAACGTAATTTGGAAAATTAAAATTTTGACTGACAAAATTTTCAAAACCAACATCCTTGTTGCCTATTACTTTGACATGCATCAATTCATCTTATGCACATGATATTACATGTCTAAATTTTGAAGATTGAAAGTTTGACTAACAAACATTTTAGAACCAACATCCTAATTACTTAGAGATATAATGAATAAGCGAATGAATAAGAAAAAATAAAATATAAGTAGCAGAAGAAAATTAGCAGAAATAAATGAATAAGAATCTAGAAACTAATATATATAAAAAAAAAAAATCGAATGAAGATATAAGTTTCTACAGATGGGGTTGTAATATGTTATAGTAACAACCAAATATGAAATGCAAATTACTTAACCTAGTGAAACAAAAAAAGAAGGAAGATATAATTTGCTACAAATGGGGTCTGAGAAAACATATACTATGCCTATACTTGGTCGGTCTGGCGAGGCTCATCATAAGGGCCTTATACCATATTAAAACAAATATTTAATTCTAGTCAAACTCTTCACACCCAAGGATGGAATTTTAAAATGTAGGAATCAATGCTGGAAATTTATAATGAGAACATACAAGATATCGCCAATTCTTGAACCTACTCCCATGATGCTGAGAAGCAAGATGTGGTGAAACATGATGTAAACATGATGTGTAATTCCTTTTTTTTTTTTTCAGATTAAATTAGATTCATGGCACATGGCTCCCTGCACATGATGTAAACAAGATGTGTAATTCAAGAAAAACCCAAAATAGACCATAAACAATATTTATAAGACATAATGCAAAAAATAAAATTTAAAACCAAAACCAAAAATAACCAATAAACAATACTTTATATGATATAATCCAAAATGAAGGATATGCTAATGCAAAAAAGAAGTGAAATTAATAAAGAATTTGTAATAGCAACAGATCAGGTTGTAATATGTTATAGTAACAACCAAATATGAAATCAAAATTACTTAACCTATTGAAACAAAAAAAGAAGGAAGATATACTTTGCTACAGATGGGGCCTAAGTAAACATATACTATGCCTATGCTTGGCTGGTCTGGGGAGGTTCATCATAAGGACCTTATACCATATTAAAACAAATTTAATTCTTGTCAAACTCTTCGCACCCAAGGATGGAATTTTAAAATGTAGAAACCAATGCTAGAAATTTATAATGAGAACATACAAGATATCACCAATTATCGAACCTACTCCCATGATGCTCATTGCTGAGAAGCAAGGTGTGGTGAAACATGATGTAAACAAGATGTGTAATTCAACCAAAACCAAAAATAGACCATAAACAATATCTATCATACATAATCCAAACCAACATCCTAGTTACTTAGAGATATAATGAATAAGTGAATGAATAAGAAAAAGTAAAATATAAGTAGGAGAAGAAAATTAGCCGAAATAAATGAATAAGAACCTGGAAAATAAGATATAAAGAAAAGTGAATGAAGATATAAGTTGCTACAGATGGGGTTGTAATTTGTTAGAGTAACAACCAAATATGAAATGAAAATTACTTAACCTAGTGAAACAAAAAAAGAAGGAAGATATAATTTTCTACAGATGGGGTTTGAGAAAACATATACTACGCCTATGCTTGGTCGTTCTAGCGAGGCTCATCATAAGGGCCTTATACCATATTGAAATAAATATTTAATTCTAGTCAAACTCTTTGCACCCAATGATGGAATTTTAAAATGTAGGAATCAATGCTGGAAGCTTATAATGAGAGCATACAAGATATCGCCAATTCTTGAACCTACTCCCATGATGCTAAGAAGCAAGATGTGGTGAAACATGATTTAAGCAAGATGTGTAATTATTTTTTTTTCTCAAATTAAATTAGATTCGTGCCACATGGCTCCCCGCACATGACATAAACAAGATGTGTAATTCAACCAAAACCCAAAATAAACCATAAACAATATTTATAAGACAATCCAAAAATTAAAATTTAAAAGCAAAACCAAAAATAGCCTATAAACAATACTTTATAGGATATAATAAACAAAGAAGGATATGCTAATGCATAAAAGAAGTGAACTTAACAAGGAATTTATAATAGTAACAGAGGGGGTTGTAATATGTTACAGTAACAACCAAATATGAAATGAAAATTACTTAACCTAGTGAAACCAAAAAACAAGGAAGATTGATCCAAAACTGAAATAAAAGGCACTGTGAGCATTGAAAGGGTTTGTGAGATTACAAGCATTATTTCAAGGTCGTCAGGTAAGGAAACAAGCAGCAGTTACCTTGAGGTGCATGCAAGCACTTGTTAGAGTTCAGGCCCGTGTAAGAGCTCGCCGTGTTCGGATGTCGACTGAAGGCTTAGCTGTGCAGAAAATGATTGATGAACATCGAATTCGCCAAAACAAACTGCGAGAATCTGAGGTATTTTAACACTCTGGCCACTATGGTTTAGTAGCTTACTCTACCCACACAATAGGTCGGAGTGCCGAATCCTGTGAGTGTCGGATTACCATATGTCAACTTTAGTTTAAGATATATACGAAACCACAAGCAAATCCTAATGATCATCGTGTTTACTCTTATCATGAAAATTTCCTGCACAAACGCTTCAGGCCCCTGTTCTGATCTGTGCTCAGACACCTAACTAGGACTACTCATGAAGAAAAGAAGCTGCCATTTCTATAGACTCTTCCTGGCCATATTGCTTTTCACGACCCTTGTGCAGTGGACTAGATCATACCTCATATAGATACTTCTTTATCATAGGTCTGAAACGATCTCGGTTTTTCTTACCAGTTGCTTTCCCTTTGTTTCTAGATATGCTAAATTTCAGTTTCTGACAATCCCATCACTTATACTACAATAGTAATATCTGTGTGATGTGGAATTTCCAGAATAATTCTGATAACCTAAAAATCTTTTATGTTTTAACTTGCAAAAAATTGGCTGTCATGCCTTTCTCCATAGATATTTGGAGGAGATTTTGGTTGGAACAGATGTGTAGACTCACTCATATTGTCAAATGACTCTTGTTGTATGCACATGTAAATTTCTGAGTGCAAACTTCACAAATTTGATGATAAATTTATGAATCCACTCAGGCACTGAAGCAGAGGTGCATTGATTCGGCCACCCACAATTGCATTGAATACCTTCTAGATTCCCTCTTGGGGTGTTTGGTCTGTCCTCGGAGTCATCATTTTCGTTTCAGTTTCTCCCGGATAAATTCATACAGAGGAAATAATTTAGAGCCATGGATTAATGTTTTGCAACAGGAGCAACATGCGACTGTTAGTGCGCTCCACGTAAGAAAGCACGATTTCTGTAATCTCTTCTTGAAGGTGGGATTCGAACTCTTTTGTGGAATGCAAGAATGGCGTTAAGAAATGTCTGTTTGAGGGTGGAGACAAGTGCGAGGGAAGGGTTGCAGGGGGGTTCTAAATATGTGTACATTGGAATACCCATGGCGACCTTAATAAGTTGTTCTTTAATGGATTTGGGAAGATGGCATGCATCTGAAACACTTGAGGTGACTTCTAACACAACTTTCAGAAGAATTTGTTTCAATTGTCGAAGATCTATTGCCTGGTAGAGAGCTTATAAGTGCGATGTCAGCATGAGTTTCAATATAGTATTCAATGGCGAAGTTGTGTTGATATGAAGCGCAAATGGAACTATACGATGCCAAAATTAGTTTCAATATATCCAGAGCTTCTTCAGTCTTCAATGGTGAAGTCGTGCATCTTAGGTTATCAGTGGACCCTAATAACAGATGCATTTCCTTACCTGGGAAATTGCATTTCACCCGTCTTTTGTGCTACTTCATTGTTTTTCCAGTCATTAGTTATGTAGGAATCTTGTTCTAAGTTCATTCATTTAGCGGAAGCAAGCTTATTGACTTTGCTGTAACATGCACAGAAAAAGCTCACCAATGTAAAGTCCAGAAAATGGGGCTTGTGGAAAATTTCTAGTGACCATGAATCCGAGGGGAGAAATGAAGGAAATTTCCATAAGAGGGTAAATTCAAATGGGGAGACATCTGAAGTTATATCTGCTAGTGCAGAGGCTTATAATGCTACAGTGGCCACTATTGTGAGGGCTCCTCCTAAAGAATTCAAGGTTGTCAGAGAAGAATGGGCCGCCATTCGCATACAAACTGCTTTTTGAGGATTTTTGGTAACCATTCTTCATGCACGAGCCTCTATAGATTGTATGGTCAGTTGTTTTGAGATGAGTGTGGGAAGGCCTAATTACATGAACTCTATAGAGTCTGCCAAGGCTAAAATATGCTCGTCCAGTGCTCCAAAGATAAGACCCTCATATGATGATCTTCAATTGCAGAAGAAAGTTTCTTCATATAATGCTGAAGTGAAGAGCACAGCCGGTTCAGATTCTTCTCTGCATGCTTGCAAATTGATTCCACCTATGTTGAGATCTGACAAATCATATACCAAGAGTGGAGAGATTTCTTCCTGTTCTTATGGAGAGTCCTGAAAACCCTTTTATCAATGCTAAGTTTCAGAGTTCTATCCTATCACTACTAGTGGCTGAAGCTTGAAAACTCTGTTGTGAATGGTTTGAGCTACAGCGACCAGCATTTCATGGGCATTCTTCTGTATCTTTGAATAGAAGTTCAACTTAGCTGTAGAGATTAAGATTTCAGCTTCCAGTTGAATTGTCTCAGATGCTCTTTAGTAGTGGAGAGTAAAATTTTGAGTTCAAAAGCCTGCTCAATTGTTAATTAGCTTGGTTGTTGGTGGCTGTGAGGAGCTAAAAGTTAGGTTTGATCTGGTGATTGGAGACATGGTCAGTTGGATTGCATTTGAGTCTTTGAGGAAGCCACTTACTGGAGAACCATGTTTAAGGGAAAAAACAAATCTATAGCAAAAGCAAAAGAGCATGAATTTTCAACTAAGCTTCTGGTTGTTATCTTAGCTGGCCTTGCAGATTCAAGGCATAATGAGAGTATTTCTTTACAGAAGCCAAACAAAGATAACTGGGATATATCAAAACATTCTCGGCTGTATTCCTGCAGGCATATTGATGGTACTGTATAAGTAAGGAGTGTGTACACTTTAAGTTAGTGATTTGAGATGGGATTTCTCTAATAATAACGTTATTGGGCTTCTTGCCCAGTTTAATATTGTGTAAAGATTTCAAGTTGGAATGAGATTCTATATATATATATATATATATATATATATCTAATTCTTATATGTTTTCTGTCTACATTTTTTTTGAACCTTATAATACAATTGTAATGATCTTATGGTCAGTTGTAGTTCATCCAGGCTAAATAATTGTATTTTGGTGTTAGCATTCTTAGGTTCTTAGTTATCCCTCCAGTCTTTCCATATATTAGCTGATGCTTCTATATAAGCAATGAATTTTTGATCTGAACACAAATGTGCTCCCTCTTCAGATTCCTGTAATTTCACTGTCAAAAAAGTGATGTTGGGAAACAAGTACCAAACTATGGATCCACACTTTTATCAGTAGATGTGCTGCGATGGCCATCTCCAGGACGCGTCGGTAAGTGTCATCTACTGTGTGCACCAAATGTTGATTCTGTGACACCAACTCGTCGCGCTACAAGATGAGATGTTCTATGTTTATTTTCTGCTCGCTAAGAACCTGGATCACGCAACTCTCCCTGGCCCGCAGCTCTACCGTTATCCCATCCTGTAACTGATACAATGTTTCTCGAGGAAGGGCAGCCAAGTTAAGGCCAAGGTCTTTCAGCATGCTGAGTGACAACTGATCTATCGCATTGGACGACACTAGAGCTCCCACTGGAAACACTATTGTGTTTACCATCCTTGCATGCAACATCTGCTCTGCTGCTAAAGTTCTTGCTATGACATGTGTTGACAAGGTACCTTCCTGAGAGGGTCACACCTGTAACTCTTGCAGTTGTGCCCTGAGGGCCCCCAACAAAGTCTGATGCTCTTGCATGAAGTCCTAAAGTGCTTCACTTGTGACATCGCAAACCGTCTTGTCGATGTCACGGAGATGACCTTCGGTTAGGGTGATTAGGTCAATTGCCAACTTTTAGGCCTTGACCTTCTTCCTTGGGCCCGATCTCTCTACGATGCATGGCTACTTTAACTATGTGGATGTGACCCCTTGGTCTATACTCCCTTCTGCCATTTTTGTTTCCTCTGCCTCCTACCCTGAGGACATTGTTTGGCCCTCGTCTGCATGTGTTGTTGCTGCCTCTGCTGCCTGCATTGTTGTTGTTGCTTCTGTGACCTTATTCTGCTCCACGGCTTTTTGTGCTACTTCGCGCACTGCCCTTACCTCAGCTGCTGCTTTTTCGTTCTACCTTTTCTGTGCTAATTGAGTGATGCGCAACTTAGCATTATCCTTTTTCTTCTAGGTTGTTGCCTTCTCCAGTTTTGTCAGGTCTCGAGTGCACCATTCGGGAGGCCATGTCTCCAAGACAGTAAAAATCACGTCGTCAGTGGCTACAAACGGTAGCTCCATCCACTACTTCGCTGGATCCTTTCACTCCCTGATATAGATGTTGTGCATATCAAATTTGAAGTTTCCAAAACTCTGCAGACTATTATGCACAATAGGTGACAGCCGCGGCCTCCTATTGATCCACATCCGGATGCTCGCCTTCATGAGCACCCAGAAAATTTTTGCGTTGCAAATCCGTTTCACGTCCTTGGTGGCCCAGAGCAAAGCGTACTTCACGGCCTCTAATAACTCTCTGTTAATGCTGGGGAACTGACTGTCCTTCAGTAGTTCTCTCACTACTAGCAATATGGATAATAGCAACCATGCATAGTGGAAGGTCTTACCCTGCTCCTGAGCTTCGCAATAGTTTGTCAAAAATTCCTCGCAAAGGAATTCATCCCAGTTGAACTGGACCCCCTCCGCACACTGCCAGACCAGCGCAACCATCGGTGCTGGTACCTCATTAGTGTGGGATTTTCTCATGAATTTTACCGGGCATGAGTTGAGTTGTTACGCGCACCCCCTATCCTTGATGCTGGAGATGGCTTAGCCCCTCTTCTTTTTCTCTAGCTTATACTTTTCCTTCATGGCTTCTGCGAGAGCCAAATCGCTACCTTTTACGGCTATAGTCGTAGGGTCCTTTCCCTTACAAGGGAGTTGAGATATATGATGAATGAGGTCTGTCGTGATGGGAATAGGCTCTTCCAGCCATAGATACCCATCATGCACCAGGAATAATAGCTTCTTGATGACGAAAATGGTGATGGGTGTGCGATGGAAATGTGGTATCCATAACAAGTGCAGTAACCGAACTTTTCCACACCGCGCAACCATTTTCGTGGCTCTAAGATTATCACCGCTCCGTTGGTGTTCTGCTTCATTAACTTCCAAGTCTCGAGGTGAAGGAACTTCTCACTATCAGCAAGGTCCCAGTCTTCGAATATCATGGTTGGAATGCAGCCTAGGTGTGTGCCCTCAAATACAATGCCATCAGGGAGGTGCGAGGACTGGAGTGAGCTTTTCGTTTCGTCCAGGTCCTTTGGCACTTTGGTTTTCCATTTCCACGGAGGGACATACGCTGGCAGTTTTGTTGTAGAGCACAACTGTTGGATATCCTCCTCCATGTCTTCTTCTTCTTCTGCTGTGGAAATCAGGGCCTGTAAGTCTTCTTCTTCCTTGTCTATTTCTATTGTGACTACTTTCCCCTTCTCTTCCATGGATAGTTTGTTGTGCCGCGATTCCTAGGGGACATGTGTACTAGACCTATTACCTGTTTATCCTTCTTGGGCCATAGTGTTTGCAGTGATTTGGGGATTTTTGTCACCACCCCGGCGCCTTCCGGGACATCCCCCACCATTTGGGTCTGCACGACCTCGCCTGCAGTTACCTCTTCAATTCCCAACCCATCCTTAGTGGTCGTCATCATCTCTAGACTCTATTCTATCTCTCACAAACTTAGGGGCTCAATTATCACTTAACTCTCACCACTCTTTGCTCTGCTTAAACTCTCAATTCTCAAATTACCAAGTGTTGTTTGCTGGCGAGCCCTTTGAGTTTTATAGCACCTTTCGAATTTGAATTCAATCGTTCCCCCCAATTTTAGGCCATTAATGCTTTCTTGACAGCAGATTTTCCCAAATCTGTCCCATAACTCATGTCTTAAATGCCCGCCACCCACTCCATTTGGCCTCCAATCGAATATCCCATCATGAATAGTGACACCAATGATCACTTCCCAGCCAACCCATGTGGCAACACAACCCTCCATGTGCAGTGGCGAACCCTGTGATGTTCTGATTCTGCGCACATCTCCAATATTTCATAGCTCCTAATAAGAATATTTTATAGTCTCATGCTCCCTTTCAACAGCCTGGAGTGCTAAGACTGTTCTTCCTATGGATAGTCAGGTGGTTGCACCACCCGTGCGGGGCTCCATCCCGTCATCCAGCATGGTTCGTGGAGAATCCTCATCTCCCATTATGGTGATCAACATTGCACACTCTTCTATTTGCAATGGGCTACCCTGGTTACTGCATTTGGTGATATGCAGTCCTAGCCACGACAACAAACTAACTAGTTCTCGACGATAGTCCTCTAATTCGTCAGTATGATTGTACGCACCTTTCCTTGCCATCCATGGCTTATCCATGAGAAATGCTTCCTTTATTTCATTTTCCAGCCTCTTGACCTCTGCATCGATTAAAGCACTTTTCTCCCTTAGCCATACCTGGTCCTTTTCAAGTTCACGAAGACTAAAGTTTCCCCGACGAATTTCTTCCTGAAGTCTTTTATGTTCTGCTTCACGTAGCTGTGCGATTTCTTCATTCTAGTTTGTGCGAATCGTCGTATCTATGGGTGATATTACACGCAGATTTGACTTTGCATGCTCCACTGGGATTTCAGCCCCTGTTTCATACTTCATCTTTGGAACGGCTCTCGCAGTCAAGGTTTTACACATGGTCCTATAGGCCCATCGAACCACTAGTACACACAGGTCCCAGTTAGTGCATTTCACATGGTGGACCCTCTTCAACACTTCACACACCTTGTCAAAGGCTTCCCCGCATATGGTTTTGGGTGCACTGGGTGATATCATACTTCGTCATTCGCACACTTGTCCTGCCTGCTTCTGCGTGTTGCTCCTATTTTCAATCATGAGAGCAGTGTGCGTTTGTGTGGGCTTTGTACCATATGCTTGTACCAATCTAGAAAGGTGGGTACGCAATCTATTTCATCCATCATGTCAGGTTTCCATCCTCATCTGAGGCTCCCCAAATCACAAGTGCATCATCTTTATGCATTTTTGCTAGTCCCCGAAACTCTACTGGTGCATACCCCACCACTTTGCAGGCGTAGCGCGCAATGCCCAGTTCATAGCATCAAACCGTTGTTGTTCTGGCACTTCGCTCTATAATTTGTTCAGGAATTCATCCACCATTGTCAACACGTCATCCATCGGCATATCACTTACCTCTGTTGTCACGCAGCATAGTGATCTTATCATCATGTTGCAATTGAGCGTGGTTACCTCGTGTGACCGATTCTGCCATCGTTCTATTTCTTCATCTGAATCCGAAGTGCAAGAGCTTTTGCGCTCCCACGAAATTCTGTCATCTGCTGTTGGATTCACCCAATCCTACTCTCAAGCAGTTATCTTGTAGATACAGTCGAGATCGTCATCACTATCATCGTTGCACACCGGTTTTGTGTACCGTGATCCTTCTGCAGGGCCTAAAGGTACCACTACGCATAGTGACTTTTTCTCAAAAATAATTTTGTGCTTCTTCAGATTTATGACTCCGTTCATATAATTGGCTCAATCTATCACCAGTAGTGTAGGATAGGTATTTTTTTCACCGACAATCTCTATCACTTCGAAATCTGTAAGCGCGCTTGCACCTTCGATGCCTACTGTTGTCCCCTACAATCTTCCCATCGGTAGGATCTTCTGTTGGTTCACAATTCGCAATTAAATGGGAGACCATTGCAACGCTAGCCTGCCGATGCATTCCCATGTCTGCTTTGGCAGTACATTTGCATCTGATCATAGATCTAGAATCGCTCGATCCATTTCATATTCTTTGATTTGTGTAGTCAATCTCATTTCCCTTCCTGTTCGCGATGTGTGCTTTCTAAGCTTCCAGACTACGCACAGTTCTCCCAACCTAGTGCACCTAGAGATAAGCTCCCACAATCCTTTCACAGCCTTGCTATCATGTAGCAACTTCATACATGTCTCTGAAAAGGTAGTGATCATTGAAAGATCCATCTCTGTCTCTAGTTGATCCTTACTACCTGAAGCAGAGACCTACGTGAAGCTCTTCTTAGCTTCCATGAACATCTCATTTGCGCACTCCAGATCAAATTCAAGTTCCTTTGTAGGACTCTTAGGAACCCACGCACTTTCTTGAGGCTGCTTACCTTTGTCATCTCCTGTCGTGATACCACTTCAAAGCACAATGTTTACATTTGGGTCCTCTCTGCACAGCTCAAACCTCATCATTTGCAAATTCTGAGTTGGGGGAGGCTGGAGTATCCCTTTATCGTGCAACCTCGCTATCAGTGTAGGGAAATCCTCTGTCTCATGATCAAACTGAGTACTATATAAACATCATGCTCTCGTTGGATTTATACAATCACAGGCATAATGCCTTGGCCCTCCATAATTGTAATAAATCAGCTATCTACGACCTCTTCCTGGTCCCATTCCACCTCGACCTTGTCTGTGCCCCTGAAATCCAGCACGCGCCATCCTTGCATTTCATTCGAGGGCTCGTGTTTCAGTCTGCACTCTGTAGGCAGGAGTCTGATCCATCATTAATTCATAACTTCTGCAGGTGCACTCATCATGGCCTACTAACCTGAAGAAGTTATAGAACAATTGTTTGGATGTCTGTGTATACTTCTACAAGAGATGACAATTATTAGTAGCATGTTTTCCTCTTATCTGACAAATCGCGCACCATAATGCAGGCGCCGCGTAAAGTCCTATTTGTGCTTCTGGTCTTAATGGCATCGGCCCTCCTCCCACCAAGTAGTTTGTGAAGACTGGACAATGGTCCTTGTCATGACCCTGGCCTTTGCATTTTATGCACCATACCTCCTCGCATGCCTCTAACCGAGTTGTCCTGTCCTATTTTAAGCTTTGCATTTCCAGACACAAATTTTGTAGTTGCACGTGGATTTTTTGGACTCCCAGACCAGGATCTTGTATTTGGGTCTAGTGTAGTCTCATTGCAATCTCCAAATCTTTGGCCTGGGTGGAGAGCTTCTGTTGTGACAGCATCATCCTTAAATGTAGAGTTAGTGATGCTACTAACCATGTGTGGTGCTATCCATCCATCAAGGTCATGTTAGCTTCGTGAATCATACTCTTTAGTCTTTGGCCCAGATCCCATGTGGTCTCGCCTAGAAGCAACGTGATTTCCTTAAACCTGATAATCGATTATGTCTCTAATTTTGGCCTGCTAAATTCCCTGTTCAGCACGGCTTGGATCTCTGCGATCCCCGTGTTTGGATGGACATTAGAATGCTTAATGCACCATGTTATTGCACGATCTTGTAACACACTTACCAGCGTTGCCTTCATTATATTGTCATCCATGACTCCTTTAGCTTCCCATACAACCTTTACTACGAACCAAAATTGGTCCAGATCTTCATTCCCTACTCCTCTGTATACCATCAATTTCATCACGCTCACCATACTGAACTGTGGTGGTGGAGGAGGTGGTGTAGGTGGAGATGGGAGTGACAATGGTGAAAGCGGTGGTGGTGTAGGTGGGGGTGGTATGCACATAATTCGCTACCTTATCAAACTAATCGCACTTCTTAGAGAAACTTTTTCAAGCTCTTCCTCACTTTCCCGCCGCAACGAAATCAAGGGGCTATTTTCTATCTCTGTGCTACCTTCATTTCTATAGATCCTCCCACTTCACGTAGTCCCAAACATCAATTTATTCACATAACCCACTTTTCACACAATAGCATTTTAATCCAAGAATTCAATGATTTAATGTACCTAACTCATGTTCCCTTGAGGAAGTGACGTTCTGCCTCGCTAGAGCTTACAGTTGTATCTACCACAAACTCAGAGATAAATCTTCCTATAATTCAATCGAGCCAATGGTCCACAATGCACACAATCTTATCTTTCAATGCTTCTAGTCTACGCACCAATTCTGGAGTCCACACAATCGGTTTATTGAGCCTACACCTTCCCTGACTGTCTCCTAGCTTTACAATCCACTCGTACAACTCAGAGGGGAAGGATGCAAAGAAGATTTCATCGATTTCCATATATAAGTAGTGCTCCAACCACTATTCCTATGATAGTCGCGGATTCCTGTTTTCCTACACCACGAACTCGTGAATCTTTCTATCTAACCACCCTTCAATTTCTTTCTTTTTTAGATTCCAGTGACACAACATCAGACATCCTTCATGCATTCCAGTGACATGACATCAGACATCCCTCATGCATTCTAGTGACATGACATCAGACATCCCTCATGCATTCCAGTGACATGACATTAGACATCCCTCATGCAGATCCTGGTCCTGACAAAAAAACCATTTTTTGGCTTGTTGGGGCCTGACCCAGGTTCAGAGGTGATTTAGCCAGACAAATCCTGGTACTACTGGCCCTTTCAGCAACAGTTGGTGGAGTACAGACTGAGGTCTCACCCGAAGTAGTATGGGAGGGAGCTAGCACTAGGTTTCTGCACCCTGGATATGTCTGATGGTTTCAAGGGGTCCAAGGTTGCACACGTCGCTATGTGCACTTACCCATACCTCAGCGTCGGTGATGCTACCTTCGCGTAGCCCTACTTGGGACTTGAACAGTGTTATTACCCAAGCCCTTGCTAGTAACCCTATCTTAGTTGATTAACTTAGCTTATTTGAATACTTTCGGTTATGCTTAACGATATTCACAATTCATATAAGTTTGCATAGTAAATAAACAATATAATTGCAAATGATATCAAACATGTAATAACTTGGAACAGATACACAGAATTTAGATAAAACTTCTCTTTATTATTCTCTACAACTTCTCTTTATTATTCTCTTCCTTCGGTTACAGACTCTATTCCGCCCTACGCACTCAACTGCAAGGGTCCACGCACTAAGCTGCAGACTCTACTAGGCCTTTGCGCACTTAGCTGCAAAGCCTCTTCCTACTACTATGACCCAAGATACACTTAAACACTTTCTCTGTACTTCTATCTCATACTTCACTTTCACTTTCTCCCTTTTCAACTTAGAGCCTCGCTCTATTTATACAATCCCATGGTCCGCGGACCATGGGTAGGCCGACATTACATTCAAACTTAAGGCAGACAACCCTATGTCTCTAACATGCATTTTTCACCCGCAATTCGCGAGCTTTACAATAATATCACTCAAAACATGGGCTTTGAGCCCTATAACATGCTGTGGGGGGATTCCATGCACACAAACTCTTCGCACCCAATGATGGAATTTTAAAATGTAGGAATCAATGCTGGAAATTTATAATGAGAACATACAAGATATCACCAATTCTTGAACTCCCATGATGGTGAGAAAAGATGTGGTGAAATATGATGTAAACAAGATGTGTATTTCTTTTTTTTCTCAAATTAAATTAGATTCGTTCCACTTGGCTCCCTACACATGATGTAAACAAGATGTGTAATTCAACCAAAACCCAAAATAGACCATAAACAATATTTATAAGACAATCCAAAAATTAAAATTTAAAACCAAAACCAAAAATAGCCAATAAACAATACTTTATAGGATATAATCCAAAAAGAAGGATATGCTAATGCACAAAAGAAGTGAACTTAACAAATAATTTGTAATAGAAACAGATGGTGTTGTAATATGTTACACTAACAACCAAATATGAAATGAAAATTACTTAACCTAATGAAACTCTGAGAAAATATATACTATGCCTATGCTTGGTCAATGGAGAGGCTCTTGGTCAATGGAGAGGCTCATCATAAGGGCGTTATACCATATTAAAACAAAGATTTAATTCTTGTCAAACTCTTCACACCCAAGGATGGAATTTTAAAATGTAGGAAATTTATAATGAAAAATAATGAGAAGAAGGAAATTTATAATGAGAAATAATGAGAACATACAAGATATCACTAATTCTCAAACCTACTCCCATTCGTGCCACTCCCATGAAGCTAGAAGCAAGATGTGGTGAAACTCCCATGATGCCTACAAGCCAAATGTGGTGAAACATGATGTGTAATTTTTTTAAACATGACGTGTATTTTTTTTTTTCAAATTAAATTAGATTCGTGCCACTTCCATGAAGCTAGAAGCAAGATGTGTAATTCCTTTCCTTTTTTTCTCAAATTAAATGGATTTGAGATTATTCCAATTCTAATAAGTTCATATTGCAATTAGATGTGGAAATTAATATATAAGAAAAATTTATTTAGCAAAATGGTCCATTCTAGAATAAGATGTGTAATTATGTGTAATTATTACGATGTAAACAAGATGTGTAATTCCTTTCATTTTTTTCTCAAATTAAATTTCCACGCCCACCAACTTCCTAAGGATTTGAGATTATTCCAATTCTAATAAGTTCAAATTGTAATTAGATGTGGAAATTAATATATAAGCAAATTTTATTTACCAAAATGATCCATTTTAGAATAAGATGTGTAATTATTATGATGTAAACAAGATGTGTAATTCCTTTCCTTTTTTTCTCAAATTAAATTTCCCTGCCCACCAATTTTGTAGGGATTTGAGATTATTCCAATTCTAATAAGTTCAAATTGTAATTAGATGTGGAAATTAATATATAAGCAAATTTTATTTACCAAAATGGTCCATTTTAGAATAAGATGTGTAATTATTTTTTCTTCTCAAGTTAAAGTTGACCCATAACTTTTTTATACATGGTTACTTGGTAAGACATTCTTCACGTTGAAATAGTTTTTTTGTTATATTTATAAAATGTTGGCTATGTGTACATTGGTAAGATGTTGGCTATGTGTACATTGGTAAGGCATTCTTCAAGTTGCAATAGTTTTTTTGTTATATTTATAAAATGTTGGCTATATCAACCACATTAATATTTTTAATGTTGTTGTACTAATTATATTTAATGGTCTCAATACATTTGAGTAAGAAAATGAAAAACAACATATCTTGACAAGTGTGAAAGATTTAAAAAAACACCCATTTAAAACCAAAACCCAAAATAGACCATAAACAATATTTATAAGACATAATCCAAAATTTAAAATTTGAAAAGAAAAAAGGATATGCTAATTTATCCACAAAAGAGGTGAACTTAACAAAGAATTTGTAATAACATAAATAAAAAATTAGAATATTGAGAAGGCAGCACAAGGAGAGTGATAAGATGGTCCAATGTCTTCTTGCTTAGTGTTCATGAATTCTAAAGCTAAAAAAGTATGATATTCCAAGCTAACTATAACAAAATACATATTTGGGCAAAGTTCCCAAAACTAATGAAATGATACATTGATAAAAATAATATTAATTTCATAATAAGCCTATATCAACCATATAAACAACCTCACTAAAGCAGGAAAAAAAATGCAAAATTTCAAAATTTAGAATATGAAATTCAACCATGCATAAAAACAAAATTTAAAAAGAAAAATATGTTAATTGTGTCAATCCATTTCCACTGCACTACTGTTAAATAAATACTCTGCGGAAGATTTAATGTTTGTGAAAGAACAAATTTAAAGCATATCAATTGCCTAGGCCAAATTACATCTACCAATCCACTCCAAGTAAAATTTAAATGAACTAATAACTTGACACTATAGTGAAATTTATAACTTTAATAATGGCCAAATCATGGTTGAACGTATCTTCTGGAAGAATTTTATAAAAATCACTTAATCTGGTTAATTATTTTTATTAATTGACTTGCCATAGCTTTTAGTGATGTTAAAAATTTTCTTATTGAGATTTAGAAAGTTTTGAAGCTTTGTTATTAATTGCTTATTTGAGTGCTGTGGATAATCAATAAACTAATAAGCATATTTCAACCATATAATCAACTTCATTAAAAAATAAGAAAAAAAAACTTCTTTTAAAATATGAGATCTAACCGTGCATTAAAAACAAAATTTAAAAAGGAAAAGAGTGTTGGAATTTTCTGATAAATTCCATAACAGACACACAAAAATTGCTCTGTTTTTGCACAGAAAAACAGAAAAT
This sequence comes from Pinus tabuliformis, assembly GCA_031772625.1. Lineage (NCBI taxonomy): Eukaryota > Viridiplantae > Streptophyta > Pinopsida > Pinales > Pinaceae > Pinus > Pinus tabuliformis. The sequence goes on along the minus strand of CM062812.1, from coordinate 775,715,378 downwards.
CGTTTGCTCGAAACGGTGTTTCAGCAACACGGTTTTTTTTTCAGTTGCTGTAACTTGTGTTGCAGCAACGCTGTTCGTGGTGTTGCAGCAACGTAAATTTTTTACGTCAAGTATTTTTTGAGTTACGGTGTAACAGTAACGGTGATTTGACATCAACCACTTTTGGTGTAACAGCAACGGGGATTTTTGACGCAATAACTTTTGGTGTAACAGCAACAGGAAAAATTAACTTGCGTTTATTAAAAATAAACTAATTGTTACAGATTTGTCTTCCTCATACTGAGGGAATTTCACAACTTCTATTACAAAACTGATTCACCAAGGAACGCTTCTGTTCCACACAAATAAACATTTGTTAAACAAATTTCATTCAAATATCTGCATTGCTGTGCATTTTTCCTTTTCTGCTCTCTGCTGCGCTGTTGCATCTACTCCTGTTGTGCAGTGCTATGCGTTTTACTGTTCTTGAATAATTTATCTTCACGTTGCTGCATGCTCTCCTCTGCTCTCTATCAATCTGCTGCCAACCCTGAAACTGAACTGTTGTGTGATGCATTTATATGTAAAAACATATCTGATTTAAACAGTAAAATATTACAGAATATCTTCTAATGCCTATCACCGAATTTAATGCAGCAAGGCGGTGATGCTTCTATCAAAAAACAAGTCGGCTGTCTGCAGGGGAATTCAATTGAAACTTTAATGCATATTTAATGTGCAAAAATATCGGGCTTGACTTTAAGGCACATAATAGGCTGGAGTATTTACTGCAAATCGAACTGTTCATTATTGCAGTTGGAATTAAATTCCAACACTCCCCCTTAATTTCAACTGCTGCATACCCAAACATTTCCTGAAATTATCAAAACTTTTCTTTGCTAATGGTTTTGTCAAGATGTCAGCTAGCTGATCCTCTGTTCTGCAGTGCTGCAAAATAATCTCACCATTGTTAACCAATTCACGTATGAAGTGAAATTTGGTGTCTATGTGCTTTGTTCTTATATGAAAAACAGAGTTTTTAGACAATGCTATTGCTGAGCTATTGTCACAGTAAATGGTTGTGCCCTTTTCTTGTTCATGACAGAAATCTTTGAGAACTCTTCTCAGCCATACTGCTTGGCATGCTGTTGCTGTTGCTGCTACATACTCTGCCTCTGCTGTTGACAAAGCCACAACTGGTTGCTTCTTGGAAGCCCATGAGATGGCTCCCGATCCCATATGAAACACATATCCCGATGTGCTTTTCCTATCATCAACACTTCCAACCCAATCACTGTCAGTGTAACCTGTCAACATGAAACTTTCAGAAGAGGAGTATAAAATACCAAACGTCTTCGTTCTATTCACATACCTTAGAATCCTCTTGGCTGCCTGCCAATGAGTCTCTTTCGGTCTTTCCATAAATCTGGAGATTAAACTCACAGCGTGCATAATGTTCGGCCTAGTTGCAGTTAACTACATAAGGCTGCCAACTATGCTCTTGTACAATTTTGGATCAAAATATTTGCTGCTGTCTTCTTTGGTTAATTTCAGCCCCACTACTGTTGGAGTCATAGAAGCCTTTCTGTTCTGCATGTTAAATCTCTTCAACACAGCTTCTACATATTTATCTTGAGAAATGAAAACGTCATTTTCACTTTGGTCTACTTCAATTCCAAGAAAATATCTTAAGAAGCCCAAGTCATTCATTTCAAATTCACTTTTCATGACTGCTTTAAAATCATCAATGAGAGAAGCATCATTGCTAGTAAAAATCAAATCATCTACATATAGAACACCAATAATAATCTTACCATCATTCTGCTTTATGTAGAGTGTGGGTTCACCATCACACTTATCAAACCCATTCTCAATCAGATAAGCATCTATTCTACTGTACCATGCTCTTGGAGCTTGCTTCAGCCCATAAAGAGCCTTCTTCATTTTACAAACTTTATGCTCTTGGCCTTCAACTTTATAGCCCGGAGGTTGATCAACATAAACCTCTTCTTTTAACACTCCATTCAGGAATGCAGATTTAACATCCATCTGATAAATCTTCTATTTGTGTTGTGCTGCAATAGACAACACTGTTCTCACTGTTTCCATCCTTGCTACTGGTGCAAAGGTTTCATCATAATCTTTGCCTTGTTGCTGCTTGTAGCCTTTCACAACAAGTCTTTCTTTGTGCGTGTCAATCTTGCCTTCAGCATTGCTTTTGGTCTTATAGACCCACTTAACTCCAATGGCATCTTTGCCTTTAGGGAGGTCCACCAACTCCCATGTTTTACTCTTCTCAATTGCACCAATTTCTTCATTCATTGCTTCAATCCATTTATCTTCATTTACAGCATCTTCAAAATGGATTGGGTCATCAATATGACAATACAAGGCAAATAATGAATTCAGACCGGTATTGTTACTTACCTCTCCTTGTTCATAAATCTCATTTAGATTTCTGAATCTTGGTCTTCTTAGTGTGCTTGGAGTTCCATCCGAACTTGAGGGTATATCAGATCCCTGTGGTGTTTCAGCAACAGCTGTTTGTCGTGTAACAACAACTGTTCTTCCTTGACTTCTCAAGGCTGTTCGAATTCTAGCTTGTGGTGTGGTTTGTTGTACTTGTTGTGGTGGAGGAGGAGCCACCAAGGAAGGAATATTTGTTGTTGTCCCTTCCTCTTGTTCTTCATGAGACAATTGTCTTCACATTCACTGTTTTTTCCAAGCTTCCATCCCAAGCTTCATCTTCAATAAACTGCACATCTCTGCTTACTATTAATTTCTTGGTGGATGGATTATAGAGTTTGTATGCTTTTGACTCATCACAATAGCCAATAAAGACACACTTCTCCCCCTTACTATCAAGCTTTTGCCTTAGTTGATCCGGTACATGTGCATATGCTACACAACCGAATACTCTCATGTGAGTGACAGTTTGTTTTTGACCACTCCATGCCTCTTCTGGTATTCTGTTCATGACAGCTTTAGTTGGGCATCTATTCAAGATGTAAACTGCGCAAGTAACAGCTTCTGCCCAATACTCATGCGGTAAATGTTTTGCCTTCAGCATACTTCTGACCATGTCAAGAATGGTCCTATTCTTTCTTTCAGCAACACCATTTTGCTGAGGTGTATACCTTGTGGTGAACTTCTTTTGTATGCCATTCTCTCTGCAAAAACGCAGAAAGTCTTGGGAGATGTACTCTCCTCCTCTATCTGTTCTGAGCACTTTGATATAATGCCCACACTACTTTTCAACAAGAGTTTTGAAGTGGCGGAATTTCTCAAACACTTCACTCTTCTGTTTCAGCATATACACCCATGTCTTTCTGGTGTAATCATCAATAAAAGTTAAAACATATTTATTTCTAGCAAATGATGGTATTTGCATCGGTCTACACACATCAGAGTGAACAATTTCCAAGGGTGCTTTTGCCCTTATACTCTTTCCTACTGAAAAGCTTTCTTTGTGTTGCTTGCCCAAGATGCAGCCTTCACAAAGGTTATCTGGTTTCTCAATCAACGGCAATCCCTTTACCATTCCCTTTCTGTGCAGCAGATTCAGGCCTCCGAAATTGAGATGTCCAAATCTCAAATGCCACAACCAATTCACATCTTTCACTTGTTCTTGAAAGACTTCTTGTGTTACAGCCGCAATAGTTTTGCCTTCCTTCAAATCTGCCCTGCGTTTGAGAGGAAACATTCTATTGCTGGTCATCTGCACCTGTGCAATGATCTTCTTACTTGGAGGTATGTCTCTGATAGTACACAAATCATCTTTGAAGAACACGTTGTAACCTTTGTTTATGAGCTGTCCAATGCTCAAAAGATTACATTTCAGACCAGGTACATAGTATACCTCTGGCACAATCATCTGTTCTCCATTTTTTGCTCGAATACTGACTCTGCCCTTACCCTTGACAGATATCTTATCATCAGTCCCTGTTGTTACCTCAGATTTCACATTTTCATCCAGATTGGCAAACATTGCAATATTTCCAGTCACATAACCTGAGTCTAAGAACCAAAAATCTTCTTGTTTGTCTTTTGCTATGTTACATGTTAACAGCACGTTCTTTGGGTTCTTATCTTCTTCATTTGCAAAATTAGCATTCTGCCTATTATTCATGTCATTTTGTTTTTTCTTACATTCATTGGCGTAGTGCCCAAATTTTTTACAATAATGACATTGGACTTGGGATTTGTCATACCTATGTCCATGAGCTTGCTGTTTACTTGAACCTTCAGCTTGGTTTTGATTTCAGCTCCTTCCGCTTGTGTTAGCAGGATAATTTTTTCCTATGTTTTGGCTTCTTCCACGACCTCTGTTATTTGCTCTGCCTCGACCTCTTCTTTGGCCAAAAGACATCTGAGTCTTGAATGCTTGCTCAAATGAGGAATCTGTTCCTCTACTCAGTCTGTGTTCATGAGACAAAAGAGAAGCACTCAGCTCATCTACCGTGAACTGTGAGAGATCTTTTGTTTCTTCTATTACCACCACAATAGATTCAAACCTTGAGGGTAAACATCTCAAGATTTTCTCTACAATCCTTCTATTTTCAAGAATCTCACCATGAGATCTTATCTGGGTTATCAAGCCAATTACCTGAGTAAAGAATGAATCTATTGTATCAGATTCCTTCATGCTGAGATTTTCAAAGTCTCTCCTCAACATCTGCAACTTTGCAGTCTTCACCTTCTCCATGCCTTGATAGGCAGTTTTGAGAATATCCCATGCCTCCTTAGATTTTGTTGCTGCTGCAATCCGCGGAAAAACACTTTCATGTACTGATTGGAAGAGGAAAAAGAGGGCTTTGGCATCCTTCTTTCTGTCACCCTTCAACTGGTCTCTTTCTGCTACTGTCAAAGCAACCAGTGCTGTTGCATCTGTAGGTTCAGCATAGCCTGTTTCAACCAGCTCCCATATTCCTTGAGAAGCACACAGTGCTTTCATTGTTATGGACCAATAACTGTGATTTTTCCCATTAAACTGTGGTAGTTGGGAATTTTTCAAACCTGTTCCAGCATTTGCCATCTTAACATGTATTGGTAAAGAAGAGATACTGACTGTATAATGAAAACAAGCAAAAAACTTTCTCTACTGGAAAAAATCTGCTCTACAAACTTCTTACAGCTCCTACAGTGAAAAACAAACTCTGTTTTTTGACACACTAAGTGCCTAGACCAGCTCTGATACCATGTTGAAATTTTCTGATAAATTACATAACAGACAGACAAAAATTGCTCTGTTTTTGCACTCTGTTTTTGCACAGAAAAACAGAAAATCGCTTGCTGGAAACAGTGTTTCAGCAACACAGTTTTTTTTCAGTTGCTGTAACTTGTGTTGCAGCAACGCTGTTCGTGGTGTTGCAGCAACATAAATTTTTGACGTCAAGTATTTTTTGAATTACGGTGTAACAGCAACGGTGATTTGACGTCAACCACTTTTGGTGTAACAACAACGGGGATTTTTGACGCAACAACTTTTGGTGTAACAGCAAGAGGAAAAATTAATTTGCGTTTATTAAAAATAAACTAATTGTTACAGATTTGTCTTCCTCATGTTGAGGGAATTTTACAACTTCTATTACAAAATAGATTCACCAAAGGAACGCTTCTGTTCCACACAAATAAACATCTGTTAAACAAATTTCATTCAAATATCTGCACTGCTGTGCATTTTTCCCTTTCCGCTCTCTGCTGCGTTGTTGCATCTACTCCTGATGTGCAGTGCTGTGTGTTTTACTGTTCTGGAAGAATTTATCTTCACGCTGCTCCATGCTCTCCTCTGCTCTCTATCAATCTGCTGCTAACCCTGAAATTGAACTGCTGTGTGATGCATTTATATGTAGAAACATATCTGATTTAAACAGTAAAATATTACATAATATCTTCTAATGCCTATCACCGAATTTAATGCAGCTAGGCGGTGATGCTTCTATCAAAAAACAAGTCGGCTGGGGGAATTCAATTGAAACTTTAATGCATATTTAATGTGCAAAAATATCGGGCTTGACTTTAAGGCACAGAATAGGATGGAGTATTTACTGCAAATCCAGCTGTTCATTGTTGCAGTTGGAATTAAATTCCAACAAAGAGGTTAATTGTGTCGATCCATTTCCGCTGCTAATGTTAAATAAATAAAGAACCAATTTAAAGCATATCAATTGCTTACGCCAAATTTCATCTACCAATCCACTCGACGTAAAATTTAAATGAATTCATAACTTGAAATGGTAGGGAAATTTCTAACTTTAATAATAGCCAAATCAGTGTTTAATGTATTTTCAGGAAGAATTTTATAAAAATCACTTAATATGGTTAAATATTTTTATCATTTGATCTGGTTTATTATTTTTATTATTTAATTTGTCATGGCTTCCACCAAAAATTTATCACTTGATCTGATTCATAAGTTTAATTAATGGCTTCCACCAAGAATTTACCACTAGATCTGGTTCATAAGTTTTATTAATGGCTTCCACCGAGAATTTACCATGTGACCTCGTTCGTTATTTTTATTAATTAACTTGCCTTGGCTTCCATCATGAAGAGTGCTTCAACTTGCTTCGTTCTCCACCTGCTTCAACACCAGTCCAAACTGTTCCAAATAATTTCTGGATTCATCTATATCAAATTCCTTCATAAACTTGGCAATGCAATCACTAACCTCAGCATTTTTCTGCAACAACAAATTCTGTCAAAAATGGTAATGTCATCCATAATGAAACAAAGAAAACATTCAGAATATGAAGATTGAAGGACATATGTTTCTCAGCGCCATTTATCTTGCAGCTTTTTTCAAATTCTTCCATCTAGGGCCTTCCATTATGTTATTTAGTTTAGTACCAGCGTTCTCACTTTGAGGGCGGATTCAGATTTTTGACTCTAATCTCTCACAAATATTTACAATTTCAGCAACTTTGGGCCCGGCCTCCATATTCTCTGTGAACAGCCTTTTCAAACCTGGACGATGATGGCATCGGTCTTGTGACTCTGAATCTTGGAAATAAAGAAAATGTTTGGTTGCCCGGAATCTTTTGAAGGGCGGTATCATATGCAGATTTTCTGGTGGTGATGGGCGCTGAAAACATAGTCTCATCGTTCAGTCAATAGAACCTTGACGGTCGGATATCAGCCTTTGCTCTAACCCTGGCATAACAAAGGTCACTGCCTGCAAAATTACGCATTCCCATGGTCTTTTGCTCCTTTGTGCGGTCGCACACTAGCCCTTGCTCAGCTTGACTTGCTGAGAAACTACCCTTTGTAGTTCAGTTATTAGCAATGATGGGTCGGTGACTGGAAAACCACTTAACTACCCTGTGTAGTTCAGTTATTAGCAAGGATGGGTCGATGACTGGAAAACTACTTAACTACCCTTTGTAGTTCAGTTGTTAGCAAGGATGGGTCGGTGACTGGAAAACTACTTCAACTACCTTGACTGCAACATTCTCCACCTAACACCTGATCCAACTCTTTAAAAATGTTCCAATCGTCTAGCACACAGCGTAAACGGCCTACCAAATTACAGAGTGTTATGGGAGGGAGTCTTTTCAAGAAGGAAACGCCTTACGGCGTAATTAAAACAAAAATTACTCGAAATTCATATAAAGAAATCCTCATATACTATATCTACACACCATTTCTTAATGAACTAAAATAAATGAGGGAAAAATGACCTCCATCTTCTCTTGATCCATATTGATTTTGAATAAATCATTTCTAAAAATACATATACACTCTTATACATATTTTAAAAATACACATTATATATTTATAATTAAGTATTTATATAATAAATATATGAACACATATTCATCTATATATATTTCAACATATAAAATATTAATATCAATACCTTAAATGAATAATAAACGAAACTGATTTTAATTCTGGTAAAACTTGGAATATAATAATTAATTAAAAAGGGAAAAAAACTAATATGTATATATATGTCATTAACTTATTTTTAAAATAATCTACAACCCTGCTGCTATAGAATGATTAACGTTCTTAAACAATTATTTATAATTTGACACAATCCTTTTTCACGCCCGACTTACGGAATTGCAGTCAATGGAATGCTCATAATCATGATAGTAGTGGTTCAAATACAAATTGACACCTACGATTTTTATAATAAAATAATTCAAATTGTCTATGAGTTTCAGTTTCCCTTGATTATGAGCATTGCATTGACAGGAATTCATATGCAAATTCACACGTCGAATACTTATAATAAAGTAACTCAAATTCTATTTATAACAGTTTCAATTTATCAACAATCTAAGATCTGTAAAGTACGAGTCATGCATCTCGATCTATCGATATAATATAGTGTCAGTGTTATTCGAGTCAACAGGTGCTCTTTGTGTGGGTAAACCATTAGAGATTATGGTAGATTAAGAATGGGTTGTGAAATGTTTGGAAACGTCCCTCCCATTCTCCACACACTGAAATTGTGTCCACAATATATATACTTAATACTTTATTATACCTACTGTAGGCATGGAACTGTGTCCACAATATATATATTTAACACTTTATTATATTTGCGGTAGGCATGATATAATATATTAGTTTGTTTTTAATAAAAAAAAATTATGATAAATTTACGAAGTATATTTATAATTTAACATTAGAAATTTAATTTTTATTTTTTTTATTAATGAAATAAATTTATTTGTAAAATGATTAGTTGAGGTTTCATTATAGGTTGTTCAGTAAGTTCCATTTGTATTAGTTATTAATTTTTTGTTTTTAGTTTTACTTCTTTTTTTTATTTTTCTTATTCTTTTTCTATTATTTCTCTTTTCATAAATTATAATTTTTTCATAACATTTTCAATTTAAGGTGACTTGTTATTATATTAAAAACATATTTTAATAAATTTAATTTTAGACAATTATATTATGAGCTCTTTAGTGACTTTGATTTTTGTTGGTTAACTATTTTTTGTTTTCAGATTTATTTATTTTTTATTTTTATTTGTTTTTTAAATTTATTTTTTCTATTTTTCTATTTTTATGAATTTTTGCTTTTCTCCATATTTTCAATTTAAAATAATTTAGTATTATATTAAAAACATATTTTAATAAATTATATATATATATATATATATATATATATATATATATATATATATATATAGGTTAATATAAATAATATTAGTTAATCATATTCTTAATCTTTCATGATGACATTCAACAATACAACATTTTATCAATTGTTTTGTTTTTGTGATGAATTCATTGTTGTTATTATATTTTAGTTTAATTAAGCTATATTTAAGGTAAGCAACAAATACTAAGTACTAGATGACTTATTATTATATTAAAAACATATTTTAATAAATTTAATTATACAAAATTATACATATTAATAAAAATAAAACACATAAATATATAATAAAAATAAACATATATATTAAAGTCTATATATATGTTAAGGAAAACAATATTAGGTAATTATACTTGTTAATTTTTGGTAGTGACATTTAACCAAACAATGTTTTATTAGTTGTTTTATTTTTGGGATTAGATTTTTGTCTTTATTATTTTTTAGTTTAATTAAATTATATTTAAGCTAAGCGACAGGTACTAGCTACTATTTAGCTCTTGTTTAATTACCTATTTATATTTTATGTGTTTAATAGTATATATTATAATAAGGAAGTTAAAATATTAAAATTAATAATTTTTATATTATAAAAATTATTAATATTAAATTTAGCTATTTTAATTGTAAGAGAAGAGTATTATTATTTTTTTCTAACCAAGTTTTTCAAAACTTTAATTAAATTTTTTTATAATTATTAAATGTATTATATGGATCTAATATCTAGAAATATTTTAGAATATTTTTATTATTAGCTACAAATCAAATAAAGTTTGAGATTTATCTAAAAAGTGATTATGCTCTTTTTATCCTATAAATTAAATTTATTAATAAAAAATATCATATATAATGAGTTCTAGGTTTCTAGATATGTGGTTTTGATAAGTCATATTATTGACTCGTGATATTAGACAAAGTCCATAAATCCCTATAGTAAAATAAGGTTGAATCCTCATAGTTAGTATTGTCTCTTTTATATATATATATATATATATATATTCCTTATAAATAATAATGAAAATAATATAATAATTTAAAATTAAATTAAAATCTAATTAATTTCTATATGGTTCTAATTTTAATAATATCAAATATATAATAATTAAGTGATATTATTCATAATTCTACCCTTAATAAACTATGTTATAATATCTATATAATAAAAATACAATATAAATATAAAATCGTTTCAAAAATATAAATAATTATCGTTTTGGTTTTTTTCATATAATTAATTTATTAGATTAATTGGTTTCAAAGCATGATCATCAAAATCTGAGAAATGTATCCCAAAAAAATAGTATTATAAAATAAGCATATTAACAATTTTGCAAAAGCTTGTGAAGTCTAGTTTCAGACTTAAAATTCGAAAAACATCCGCACAGAATAACACTATAACATAAAGATATTGACATTTCTGTGGAAAATTTACGAACTTTTTAATTTAATGCGTACAAAATTTAAAAATAAAAATTAAAGATTGATAAAATCTAATATAAATAAATCTAACTAAAAAATGTTAAAAATGAAAATTTAAATTGAAATTACAGTATAAATAATGAAAAAAAATTAGTAATTAGTTTATTTAATATAATATTATTGATATTTATAATATATAATTTTTTTATGTAGTTTAATGGGTGACGCATATGATAATAAATTATTATCTATTATGTTATTTCAGGTTTAAATCTTTTTATTAATTTATTGACAAATTTTAAAAATGGTGGAATAGCATAGGTTTATACTGAGAGTTGTTGGAATGAACCTTGTGTCACTCATGTACAAGACCAATCTAAGTGTTAATTCTTCTAATTAAAAACAAATAACATTCATAATATTTGGTAATTCAGATATAACAATATACATTCCTAAAATATAAAAAATATATTATTGTAATTTAATGACATATAATACAATGATACCTCCATTCAAAACAGTTTGCAACTTCAACTGTCTATTTCACTTCTCTTGCAATGAAATGTTGGTTAACCACTTAAACCATAAATCCATGTTATGAAGGAGTTAAAAGAAAACACACAAAATATCGACACACAAAATATCACGAAAGTGCTAGACCATTGACACATGTACACAAATTCCCAATGAAGCACATTGGACCGATTCTTGTAACGTAATGCTTACTGGAATATGTGGATATCGATGTTTTCTTTACGAATACTCCTTTACTTCTCTCTTGGTGTATTGTAAACAATTGAGAGATAGTTCTCCTCACTTAATGCCACTAGACGATCAAGCCCTAGGGATATTAGAGGTTAACAATATCAGAAGAATGCCACAACAAGGTCCTAGTATGGATATCATTATGGTGTAATGGAGCATTACTTGAATATGACATTTCGATTATTTGGGAACATTAACTAACACCATTAAATCATTGGGATACTGGAGACTTTGGAAAATCCTTACAATTAAAAGTTTCTTTGGAGTGTCGTTATTATGGAATGAAACCTTATCAGACAGAAATACTTCTATTGCAAGCCTTTTGTTATTTGATAGAAAAGTACTTGGAATATCAGATATTGAGAAGACGAGAAAATGAAACAAATCCCTACCAATGCATTGAGCATCAGTATGGAACGTTGCAACGAGATAGTAATTGATGGAAATATTTATCTTATGAAATCTCCATTAGTTAATGGACGTGGCATCAAAACTCATGTAATTGTGATTTTTTCATAATTTATGTGTTTTTCCGATATAAAAAATCCACATTGGAGCCTTTCAACACCAAATGTTTAGTTTAGTTCTCGAATGATCCTTTCGAATGTTGGACTCCTAGGGGAACCACACCTTAGAACCTAAACTAGTTAACAAATGTGATCTGTAGGTTTCTATTGTGTACCAATTAAAATCAATCTTCTGGATCAGTGATGCAATTACAACTATTCAAAAATATAAGATGGAAAAGAAAATAAAGTAATATCATTTATCAATTGACAATAAAATATAAAATTTGAAAATTATATTCAATACTTAAAATAGAAATGGATGATTAAAGGAAATTGAAAGCATTATATCACCCTCTCAATTTCTCTCCTCTCTCTTTCCCCCTCCCTATTTCTATAACAATCTTATCAATATAATAAAATTGTTATACTTCATTTTAAACTAAATGATATTCATTGCACTTTTATAACTATCTAGAAACATTCCTTCCATATCGCATATGTTAAATATTACAAATTTGAACAAAAAATGAAGAAATTAAATTCCCATAGTAAAACCTTCAACACAAGAAGGTCAATCATGATTTTCACTTGTAGATTCTCCTATATTAGACTCTTGGCAAAGAAAACAATTATTCATGAGCTTTTCAACACTTGTACCATCCATGAAAATATATGTTGTTGTTCTCCAAATAGCATATTTCAATGGTTTATTATTTGAATAAATCAAATATTGGTAGTATTGTTTTTCTTTTGATTTTTTTTTGCGACATTTCGGTCCAATATTGCTTCAATACCCTTCTAAAGTATTTTATATAGGCATTTCCTCTATCTAATGTTTATATTTTCATCGCTATTAGGCTCATATACATAAATTTCTTCCATCTCCTTGAAGAGATACATTAATATGAAACATTGAAGATTAGATAAATCTCAATATTACTTGGGTGTTTTATTTCATAGGTGTTAGAAAAGGAAAAGCTTTCTTAAGACTTTAAGTCATCTAATCTTCTAGAGTTTTAACTGGTGTGTAGGAAAATTTTGCTTTCTTAAGTGTTCTATAACTAAGTCACCAACTCTAAAATTCAATTGTTTTCTTCTCAGGTCTCTTCTCTATTTTTGTTTGCATTATTTTCTTGAAATTGTTGTTTAATTTTTGTTGGAATTCCTGCATATTTACTCCATAATATTTGCCATCAACACTTTTCATCTCTTGTTTTGCTAAATTCCTCAACGAATAGACCCCTCTTATATCCATCCCACAACAAAATTGAAATGAACTTATCCTTGTGCTTCTATTAGGTGAATTATTATATGAAAATTCGATTTCAGCAAGTACTTGACCCACTACATGGAATTCCCATTTACCAAACTCCTTAAAATGTTTCTCAATATTCTAATTACCACCTATATTTTCCCAAAAGTCTATGGGTGGTATTTTGAGCTAAAAATGATTTTCCATGAACTCATCAAATAACGACCTACAAATTGTGTATCTTTATCAATTATGATTCTTCCGGGAAAGTAATTTGACGTTATAATTTATTTAAAGAATAAATTTGTGATATCAATTACAACATTGGTTTCTATACAAGCTATAAAATGTACTATTTTTAATCATAGGTCAACAATAACATAAATCAAATCATGACCTCTTTTTTGTTGGCAATACCAACAAAAAATCCATACTTATTTAATCATGTGGTATGCTTGGTATAGTTAATGGTTGATATAGATCTGCATTATGACATCTCCATTTGGTATAATGACATATTTTTCATTTCTCAACAAATATTTTTACATTAGCTTTCATTCATAGCTAAAAATAAGAAAAATTTAACAAGGGAAAGGATATATCCTATTCAAAATGTCCTAATAGTCTTCTTCCATGCTTTTCGTTTCTTAATTTTTCTTTTATTTAACATCTTGGTATGCATAGTTTACTATCTTTAAATTGCACTCCCTCTTGTATCAAATAATTCATCCATAAAAATCTATTGTGTTAACTAGGTCTTCATAGGTTTCATAAGCTTTTTTAAAATATCCATCATCCTTACACATTTCTTCTAACCCATGAAATCCCAAAATGTTTACTTGGAATTCATGTGAAAGAAAATTAATTCTAATCAATGGATCAACTACCTTATTTGATTTACCACTTGTATGATTGATAATAAATATGAAATATTGAAAAAATTCTACCCATTTAGCATATTTTATATATAACTTTGATTGAATAGTAATACATCATAAAATATGATTGTGAGTATAAAGAAAAAATTCTTGAGGCATGAGGTAATGTCTTCACTTCTTCCATGCTTGAACAATCACATACAACTCTTTATCATATCAGGAATATTTTTGTTTTTCTTCAATTAGGTTTTCAAAAATGTGCGTATTTAGTATTTCTTCGTTGCTTAGAACAAATTCTATTACAATTCCATGAACATCAAACTCAAATTGAAAAAAATTATTAAACTCTTGGCAAGTTAAAATTGATTGTTATATACTATTCTACCTTAAAAATATATTTTTTATTAGTTTCTTATGTCCACATCAGTGGCTATTTATTTTCTTTATTAATTTCCAGAATTGAACCATAAATTTGATTGAAGTTTCTAATAAATTTTCTATAAAAAATTGCTAACTATGGAAGCTTCACACCTCAAAATCATTCCTATGAATAGGAAAATTTGTGATTGCTTTGAATTTCTCCTATTCCATCTTCAAGCAATCCTTTTAAATTAAAAAACCTAATTACACTAAATTTTTATTCATAAAGTTGTAGTTCCTTAGAGCTATTAGTAATTGTTCTCACCACAAATTACTTAAGACCAACCTAAGATGTCCCAAATCTGTTTTTCTTGTTTGACTGTAAACCAATATATCATTTAAATAAACCATAATAAAGTTGTAGATGAATTATTTCAAAACCTCATTTATCCATCTCATGAAAGAACTAGGAGTGTTTGTGAACCCAAAAGGAATAACAAAGCATTCATACAGTTGACTATTGGTTTCGAAAGATGTCTTCCATTCATATCCCTCTCTAATTATGATTTTATCGTACCCAATCTTCGAATAAATATCTAAGAAATATTTCCCTACTTAAAATATCTATCAAGTCATCAATATAAGGTAATTGAAGTATCTACATTATTGTAATTTTATTTATTACTTTGGAATTGGTGCACATTCAGCATCCTCCATCCACTTTTGTACTGATTACTATAGGAATAACACATAGGCTTAATCCGTCATTGATTAGATCTTTATCCAACAACTCTTTCACTTGTCATTTTTTCTCTTCAATCTCTTTTGAAGTTCTCATATATGTTGCTTTATTAGGAAGATTAGCCCCTCAAGTCGAATCTATGTGATTACCGATAATTCTTGTAAAGGGTAATTCATTAGGAAAATCATATATTATGATATCAACAAATTCATCCAATAAGGTTTTATGATCTTCAAAAAAATCATCCAAACTTTTACTAGTATGTATTACTTTAAGATTACAAATTAGGGTAGAATGTACCTCCTCTTTCTTAAATACTTTCAATAATTAGTCTCCACTCATTAACAACACATTATGGCCAACTCCTTCTTTTTGTCTTTCATATTTTAAAGGTAACAATACATGACCTTAACCATCCTTCTTAGAAGAATAAGTGTTCATCCTACCATCGTGAATGGACCTCCTATGATATTGTAGTGGCATTTCTAAAAAATACTTGGAGACATCCATAGGAATTATATGACATAACTCCCCATCCTTATAACCACCTGTAAGACATACAACTCTATGTTGATAAGAGTAGTGAAATTTTACATAAAAACTATCAAATTAAATATTTGTACGTAACCAATTTTGTTGTATGATGTTCATCCCTCGTTGACATGACACTGTGGAAAATATGAGTTCTTTGTTACCATTATCAAACCGACCAATTCCTCCTTGTCTATCTCGGATCAAGCTCTATGGCTACTAGACCTAGAAGATATCGAGAATTAAGTCTCCTTGCCCACATGCCCAAAACTCCAAGAATAATGCTCAAGCTTCTTATAGTTTTAACTAAGTCTATAACACCTCGCTCATTCCTCAAGTTTGTTCCGTCACATTCTCTCTTCACTATCACTCTTTTTCTTTATGCCCTCCATCCATGAACAAAATAACCTGTCATATTCACCCCGCGTGCTTACCTATATTAGAGAGGTTTCTACCCTTTCCTCTAATCTCCTCACAAACTCTCCATAAAACAATAATTGAAAATCCATCGATTTCCTGTCACTTAATAACAAATAATGGATTTTTATGGTTTTCTTGGTGCTTTTTCACCCTTTGGCTTTTAAAATATCGATAACCATTAATTGATCACACTTTGGGTTGTTTAAAATATTTGTAACCATTAATTTATCACCATGTGGGTGTTTAAAATATATAACCATTAAGCTTACCATCTTTTGCGGGTTAAGATATATGTAACCACTAAGTTGACTGCCTTTTGGGTGTCTAAATATCTTAGTAATAATCAGATAATTTTTATTAATTATACGATTTAGTTCTCAGGTCCCTCTCAACATTGTTGTTTTATATATATTTGTTTTGAACTTAACACTAAAGGGGTTTATTAATTAATGAGTCTTTATCCTAGTTAATTTGTAATATTAGTTTAGTGTATTTATAATTTTTTTATCATTAAATTTTAAATTAGTATATTCATTATCTTCTTGATAGTTAGTTATTTATTCTAGTAATTAATTATTTAGAAATTATTCATAATATATTAGTTCGTATACTATTGCAATGCATGCATATTATCTATCATATGCATGCCTCTTATGCATGATAAAATTATCATATTCTGCCCATAATTAGATATGGGTCATTACAAACACACCTCCTTCATAAAAGTTAGTCTCGAAGTTAGGATTTAAATACTACATCAATGATTAATCTAGTCATGTAAGGATTGCAGTCTTTAATTGAATTCTTGTTTATAATGGGAGGAAACTTAAAATTTGTATTTTGAACACTCAATGGTTACAACTTAGTAGCCATAACCTGCCATAAAAGAGTTCCCAAGCTATTCTAGAATCATCCTATTCATTTAATATCTTTCCTCCCATCATATCTATCCTCTACTGGAATATGCCATGGCGTGAGCCATACTAACCTAACATTCCATAAAATACCAAGGGTGGGAGCATTGACTACATTCACCTAAATTCCATAGTAGGTATTTGGTCATCATCACATGTCTAGGGGAGCGCAACTTGCACAATCCTCCCATGACTCCAATTTTTGAACGATAAATGGTGGGAAAAAACTTCAACCCTCCTAGTACGACCATGGTTAAACCTTATTGGGCCTCAAGTATTCTTAGAGTTTTTCCATCACATGGTCAGTTCGTTAATGATAACATTTGCAATATAAACACATTCCTACACATTGTAACATGTGTATAAATATATCCAAAACCAAAATAATGATATTGTCTACAATATAGACACTTTCCTACACATTCTAACATATGCACAAATATATTAAAAACCAAAATAATGACATCATGGAAAATATAAACACTTGTCTACATATTATAACATATGCATCAATATATCCGAAACCAAATTATGTTCAAGAAATCAGTTACTATCATTCATATTTTTTGACGTCTATGATATTGATCTTTGAGTTCATATAACAATTTTGGCTATGTCTAGTGAATATACTTGTTGTTAGCTTTCACATTATGTAGCCAATTGTGGTTACTATAATTATATTCATCTTATCAATAATAAGAAATATATGGTCTTTAACTCAGTCACACATGTTGATAACTAAAACACAATATGTACAGATTCATTCATAAGAAAATTCACAATGGTATACATGTACCAACAACATGTACATATTTAATTAAGCATAGATGAAAAAACACAGTCATTTGAAATAACATTCTCACGTGAAACTCTTCATAGTTATACTTAAGTTCAAAATGATAGTCTTATATATAGCTAAATAAGTAAATATATACAAAATAAATTTTTAAGTCTTTTACAAATCAAAATAGGTTAAGATACTTCTGGAATATGGTGTCAATGTCTTCCTAGGAAGCATACCTAGGACTATACTTGTGCTATTGGACCTTAAAATGGACCACCAAGTGCATGGTTCCTAAGCTGTCAACTCTTATATTCTAGTATACCTAATGGTTCGACCAAAATGGTTCCCTTGTCTGATACATGCAATTCCTTCCACTGAAGGTTATGAGATTCGTTAGTTATGTAGTGTATTAGTACATATACCTGAAAAAGATTATGAATTTTATGCAAGTGGGGTGGAAGTGCAAGACGATAGATGAAAGATCCAACTCTTTCAAGAATTTTAAATAGCTTAATAAATTTGGGTGACAAGTTTGTTTCCTTTCCAAATTAGATGGTGATTTTGTTTGGTCTGATACAGATAAAAACTTGATCCCCTACATAATTTTGAGTTTTCCTATGAGCATCAACACATATTTTATGACTATCTAGTGCTTCTTGTAGTAGTTAATTTATTTTACATGTTCCTCTATCTCTTGAATTTATTTTGGCCCCACTATTAACATGTCCCCTAACTTGTCCTAATTTAGCAGTGTTTTTGAAGGTCTTCAATATAATGCTTCAAATCAATGGATTACGATTGAATTGTGGTAACTGCTATTTTATGAAAATCCATCCAATGGAAACTACTTATCTCATTGTGTTTGTTGTTCCATAAGATACATCCTCAACATATCTTCCATTACTTGATTCACCCTTTATGGATGCCCATGAGTCTCATGGTGATTAATCATACTGAAATTTATTTGGGTTCCTAAGGCAGACTGCATGCAAGTCCACAAAATTTAAGTGAATCACATACCGCTATATGATATAATATTCTTAGGAACTCCATGAAACCTAATCATTTCATTTATAACCACCTGAGCTACATCAACAATCTCATAAGTAACATTTATAGGAATAAAGTAACCACTTTTCATCAATTTATCCACCACGACCAAAATAGGATTATACCTTTGTGGGACAAGAGGTATTCCTATGATAAAATCCATTGAAATCACCTCCTACTTGGCCATACGAATGTTGTGTGGTTGTAGGAGACATACTCGGTGATGATGGTCTGCCTTCACCTACTGAAATTAAAAAAAAATGCAATGAATTAGACAATATCGAACTTCATGCCTTCCCAAAATAAGAGTTTCCTCATGTCATCATACATTTTCCTTACACAAATATGCACACAATAAATAGATATATGGGGTTCCTTGAAGATGGTGTTTCAGATATCTCTAATATGGGGGACATACATGATTCCATGGAATAATAAAATCACATCATTCTCTAGTTCATATTCTTCAAACTTAGGTTCTCATGGATTTTCACTTTGAAGCCCATATCTTACCATTAAATACCAATTATCTTTTAATATATGTTCTAGCACTCGGTCCCTCAAGTTTACCTTAATGGGTCTAAGTGAAAAGATCCTTCATATTCTACTTATATGATCTTCCATTATACTCACCTTACCTTATCGTATTCAATTAAGAACTCGCTCCATCGTCTTTTCCTATCATTGAAGTCCCTTTGGGTAGACAAGTGTTTTACTCTAGATCATGTGTGGCACAGATTTCCTCATCAGGCTTTAACTTCCTTGAGGCATATGTTATTACTCCTTTGTTTTGCGTTAACATTTCTCCTTGTCCTTAGTTAGATGCATCAACACATACTATAAAGTCTTTTTCCATGTGAGCTACTCACAAAATTGGTGCACTGATTAACAACCCTTTAAGCTAAATGAATGCAAGGTCTCATTTCTTGATCGACTCATACATAACTACTTTGCAATGTAGGGTTGCGATAGGCTTTGCAATTTTTTACAACCCTACTACAAACCTTTAATAATATCCTTCTAAACCCATAAAACTATGCTCTTCATGCACATTTTTCAATATCTTCCAATCCATGATTTATTTTATCTTCTCATGATCTACTCTAATCCTTTAACTAGATATAATATGACCTAGGTAATGAACCTTCTTCTGAAAGAAGAAAGACTTAGATAACTTTCCATATAACTAGTGCTCCTTAAGGAAATATAATACTATCTGGAATTGTTTTTTGTGCTCCTTATAGTTCTTAGAGTATAATAGAATATCAGCTAGGAAGAATTCTACAAAGAAATCGATATACTTATGAAAAAAATATTTATAAGATTTATGAATACTACGGGTGAATTAGTTAACCCAAATGGCACCACTATTAAATGGTAATTTCCAAAGCATGTTTAGAATATTGTCTTATGAATATAACTATAATTAATTATTAATTGATGATAACTAGACCGCATATCAATTTTTGAAAAGACATCATCCCCTTTCATTTGGTCAAAGACCTAAAAAATTAGGGGCTTTGGAAACCTTCTCTTTACAGTAGAATGATTTAAGACTGGACAGTCTATACATATTCTCAAGGAGTGATCCTTCTTCTTGATTAAAATTAGAGGTGCATCCCAAGGAAAGATGCTAGGATGAATGATTCCAAACATTAATAACTCCTTAAGTTGTATTTGCAATTATTGAAGCTCTAGAGCCATAATTCTATAGGGTGTTTTGGAGATTAGTTATGTTCTATATTTTAATCATGTTGTCATATAAAGCCCCCTTTCGATAGGTTATCCTAGAAGATCTTTTGGAAAAACATCTAGAAAATCAAGAAATAAAGGATATTGCTCTGGGGATGATCCATTTTCCTTTCTTACCTCCTTTACTACATATACTTGACAATCTTTTCTTAGGAAAGGATTCCTTTAAATTGATGAGATGGGGCTTAAAGATACCTTCCTTATGATATCGTGTATTTGGATCAACTCTCCTTTATCATTTATTCATAGAATTTTATTTGCATAGAAATCCACCCAAGATTGGTGAGCTTCCAACAAATGTAACCTTTTTATGGGTTCATAACTTCCTAAGATAGTGACATATAATTTTTACTTAGTTGAACAGACTCCTAAATCAACCACACATTCCTCAACACTTGACTCTACTGACTGTAGCTCCCTTGAAGCCATTTCTACTAGTCTATTTTTTTTGCATGTTTCCAACCCACATTTATCTAATGCATATGACGAAACGAAACTAGCAATTACACCAAAATAAAATAATATTTTGATTTCTATGCTAGAAATGGAACTTGCGGAATCCACTATAGTGGACTGATTTTCTTCCTGTTTGTTGTTGAATGTTGCATGGATCTGATTACTGCATTTGGTGTTTAATGATGTCTCTTTTCCTTCCCTATACACAACACTTAGTGAAGCCTCTGTGAAGTCATGATGGAAATTGGGTCCTCTACATCCCCAATAATTAACCTATGTTAGTCCCCTTGCATCATTCTGTGAGTTTCTTGAAAAGGTATTCCTTCCCCAGATGCTTCTTCTTTTGTCGAAGGTTCTTTGAGATTTCCACAGCATCATGCTAGACCCCTTTTAAACCACATATATAACATTAGTTCTAATTGGAGACCCTCCTCTTTTTTCTGTTGGAGTAAATCTACCACCATAAGGAGGTAGCCTCGAACCACCTCCACTGAGGAAGTTCCAAGGGGTTTTCCCTATAAATCTTGACTATGGAGGTCTCGTTAGTCTAATTATCCTTATCATACTTAGGTTTACCTCCACATAACAAGCACATTCAACTGCATTTTCTACTCACGATTCCATC
Source organism: Pinus tabuliformis (assembly GCA_031772625.1). Classification (NCBI taxonomy): domain Eukaryota; kingdom Viridiplantae; phylum Streptophyta; class Pinopsida; order Pinales; family Pinaceae; genus Pinus; species Pinus tabuliformis. Next base: position 775,693,825 of record CM062812.1, on the reverse strand, counting down.
AATATTCTCACCATGGCCCTAATTTGGGGGTTCAATCTTTACATGAAGTGCTCACCTTGGCATTCATCTATATCTAGATAGGGTAAATATCATACAAGTTCCATAAAACTCATCTCATATTCCTCCACTATTTCATTACCTTGTACTCGAAACACTCTGGCATGTTGTTCTTGAAAGGAAGGTAGAAACTGCTTTGCACAAAAAAATTCCTCAAACAACTCGAAGGGAACATTTTCTGATGTGAGATGCAACTATTTTTCTAAATTTCCCCACCAAATCGAAACACTTCTCGTAGCTCGAATATAGCAATATTTGTCTTGGAGTTGGAGGCATAATACTTTACTACAAAACACCTTGTCATTCTTGAACCATGCTTTAGCACATTCTCCAATTCACCCTCCTAAAAATATCGGAGCTTAATCTTTTGTAGCTCCCTAGAAATATCCTCACGATGTTGTCTATGATATGATCCCTTGGAAAGTTTGGGGTTTTTTCCCCTCAAAATGAGATCATTCTTTCTTGGTACTATATGTCATCGCCCATTTTATGGTTTCCATTGCTTCCAATGAGTGCATTATAATGGCTAGCTCAGATGAAAACAACATTGCCGGTGGTGGTGGCAGCAGTAGTGTTGCTACTAGTTGGCCTTGTCGTCAACGTGTCTCTACCATCACAACTTTGGTCTCGTAAAAAAATAATGATTATGAGTATCTCATGTGTTAACTTGGTTTAGAAAAAATAACATCGTAAACTCAAGCTCGTATAAGGGTATAGGTTTCTTGTTATTATTAGCTATAGGAAAGTGTTACTAATATTGATCTCAAGGATGGTGGTATGTTAATTCATTATCCTTAATTGAAGGATAATCAGTTCTGATATGTAATAATGTGTAACATTACTTATTACACTAAATAATTATGCATAGCCCATTATATCGCTTTGTAAGACTTCCTAACATAAGCATTGTCGGTTGTTAACGACATTTTTTTTAATGACTACCAATATACTAAGTTTCAAATTCCATACATAAACAACTTTGTAGAACAACCTACCATACCACATCCATTTTCTATGGGATATGGAAAATATTAATGATGAAATGGTTTCAATTTTATTGGGGGTCTTGGAAAAAAAATTGAAATGTCATGTTATCAACTTTGTCAATTTCTAAAACTTTATGAACTTACTATCAAAGTGTTCATCAATAATATAATTAATTTCTTAAGTAACATAATGTATTGCATTCAAAGGGAAAATATTAAACTAAAATTAGTCACACTTCCCTTAATATATATATTTATAGAAATATATATTTATATATATAACAGCAATATCTAATATACATAAATAAATATGTGTAACACATTTTATATCTATATATATCTATATATCTATATATATATATATATATATATATATATATATATATAGATATATACATATATATATATATATATATCTATATATATATATACATATATATATATATACATATATATATATATATATATATATATATATATATATATATATATATATATATATATATATATATATATATATAATATAATATGATCAATATTAAATATAATACTAAATGAATTTTTAAAAATATATTTCTATTAATATATTTTTATACTCATTAGAAACACCAAATTTTGTTTCGTCTTTCCGATATGTAAACGACATTGTCGGTTGTTAACGACATTTTTTTTAATGACTACCAATATACTAAGTTTCAAATTCCATACATAAACAACTTTGTAGAACAACCTACCATACCACATCCATTTTCTATGGGATATGGAAAATATTAATGATGAAATGGTTTCAATTTTATTGGGGGTCTTGGAAAAAAAATTGAAATGTCATGTTATCAACTTTGTCAATTTCTAAAACTTTATGAACTTACTATCAAAGTGTTCATCAATAATATAATTAATTTCTTAAGTAACATAATGTATTGCATTCAAAGGGAAAATATTAAACTAAAATTAGTCACACTTCCCTTAATATATATATTTATAGAAATATATATTTATATATATAACAGCAATATCTAATATACATAAATAAATATGTGTAACACATTTTATATCTATATATATATATATATATATATATATATATATATATATATCTATATATATCTATATATATATATCTATATATATATATACATATATATATATATATATATATAATATAATATGATCAATATTAAATATAATACTAAATGAATTTTTAAAAATATATTTCTATTAATATATTTTTATACTCATTAGAAACACCAAATTTTGTTTCGTCTTTCCGATATGTAAACATACATATTAACATGATAAAAATAATTAATGTAATGGAAAACATAAATATATACGATTCTTGAATATTTTGGATGGATTTCCACTAATGGGAGCGACAGAGGATGAACAAAATAGGGTTTCAGTACTGCTGCAAGGGTGGTTCTCCATGGAAGGGTGCAAAGGAGGGAGCTCCACTCCCTCCTACAAACAGGCTGCTACAAGCAGGGGTAAAAAACCAATGGAATATGACAGAGGTCCTTCAAAGGGAAGGAATAGGAATAGTGAAGAGGAACAAGATGGACAAAAGTCAAAGCAGAACAACATCACTAATGAAAATGAGGAATAAGACAAGGAATAGGGAACAAAAAACAAAGCACATATGGGTCCACATAAACCCGAAGTTGTTGTTAGTCCCAGAGTTGTTTTAAATGAGCCTGCTCTGCAGCGCATAGGGACCATATGCAAACTTATGCAATCATTTGCAAATTCATGGGTTTATGGCCCACTGAAAAAGCCTTACAAATGTGCAAAAAATATCACTGGAAACCAAAAGTAAGCATTGACCTACACCTTGGGTCAAAGGGTTTCTTCACTATGGTATTTGCAAACATCAAAGATAAGAATAAAGTTTTTGAAGGTGGGCCCTACTTCTATGCTGCAGCAAGTCTCTACATGAGACCATGGATCATGAATTTTGTCTTGGAACATCAGACCTTTACATCGGTCCTAGTTTGGGTAAGACTCTATTCTCTTCCACTTCACTATTGGCAAACAGAGTCCTTATCGGCCATAGGAAATAAGTTAGGATGTTTTGTCAAAGCTTCTGAAGCCACTAGAAGGGGAAAGTACACTTCCTTTGCTAGAATATGTGTGGAGATGGATCTCTCTGGAGCTCTACTAGATGAGGTAATCTTGGAATTTTTTGATGAAGAATGGGTGCAAACTGTGGATTACAAACATATTCCATTCAGATGTCGCAAATGCCATGAGCATGGGCACCTATTCAAGGATTTCCCTCTCACTAAAATAGAGAATGAGTAAAACTAATGCAATGAAAGACTCTGAAAGCTTTCACAAAATGGCAAGCAAAGGAAAGGGAAGCAAGAGGGGGTCAAAGATACAAAAATCCGAAGGGCAACAATCCAGTCAAAATAGGTTCCAATTTCTGGAAGAGGAAGAAGCTATAAAAACTGCAGACCAAACGAAGGGGGAAGGTTTAATGGAGGAAGGGAAAGGTGAGGATAGGGAACAAACACCAGATAAAAATTAGCAGACAGAAACAATGGTGAGTGAGGCAGAAACAGAAATGGATCATGAGATGACCCAAAGTGAGATGGAAGTGGAAGACCAAGAACTCCAGGAGATTCTTGAGAAAGAGAATTTAGATCTAGAGGATTTCTTGATTCAAGGAACCAAGGAAGGGATAGACTCTTTACCTCTAGAGGAGTTCAGTACAGTCCAGCAGTTATTTATATGGAAAACCCAAAACAAATGGCCGAAGAGGCAATGAAACAAGGAAAAGCAGAGTAGCGAAGGGGTAAAAACGGTGAAAACCACACAAATAATGAAGGTTATATATAAGTTTTACTCCATGTCACTATATATATATATAGGAAACTTAAACTTCATTTTCCTACGAGTCCCGTTACCCATCAATGCCTTCCGGCACAATAAGAAATCAAAAAGTATAAACTGAGTGACCGAGCCCCACCCATATTTGGCTGCAACTACTTCAGGAGTAGGGATGAGATCTTGAGTGACTATGGCTAATTAGTAGGTCCTCTTTAGCGGGTAATGGCATCATCATCGGTGGCCAAATCATGGGATTTCCAACAATGGAATTTGAAACATTGATCTGTGGCTGTTTCTTTCAATCTCTATTCTGATATCTAGAATTTGACCAACAAACAGAGAAAGAAAGGAATGGGACACCTTGTGCGATTCATCCTTTTTCCTTTGCTGACTCTCTTTCAAGAACATTTCAATGAATGATTTCGGCAACTTTGTTAGTTCTAAAATTCAAGTATTTGGGAATCAATCAGCTAAATAACAAAATAACATATATAATTTAGGCTCAGCTCATATGGTACAAAATTAGCTTCTGTTTCGTCTAAGTAATACCTCTGCCGAAAACACATAAGGTGTTCGCTATTTCTCTATCAACAAATCGGTCAGTCTTACTAGGTTGGTATAACTAGTGCATCTCTTACTTGTAAGTACATATACATTATACTCTCATCTTATCATTCAAGAATTTTTTCCATAAATTTTGCATAGGTTCCTTTACTTGATTGTATTGAAACACTCCAGCAAATAAAATTTAAGAAAGAGTCCAATACTACATAAATTAAATGATCATAATATATTACTGTATACTATCCTCAATTTGTGTCAATACTATTCCTGATAAAGAACCATATTCCGATTTAAAATACGAGGTGATAAAGAACCATATGCTGATTTAAATACAAGGTGGTGACCCTGGCGAGGGTGGTTCAAAGGCCAAAAGGAAACATTTTTTAGTCTGTCTAGAAATTTGGGATGCGCAAGGCTTGTGCAAAATAATTAGACACATAATTCAAACATCGCACAAAGGGAGTCAAATATTCTCAATAAACTAATGTCCATTTTATTAGACTAGACAATGAATCTATCTTTTGAGGGACAAGCAAAAGTGAACAAAATACATGTCCAACTCCTTCACATATCTGTATTAGTTGTTCTTCTATTGCTTCATATGGTATACTACCCATTGAAGTATCATTTAGGACCATTCTTGAAGGGATATGTCTAACATTACCATGCATTATATTAAATATTAATTATGAAGGATGTGCAACACTCTACTAGATATTAATTTGCATATTCACAACATTTATGGGTAATTAATAACTGTTGTGAGACTCTACTTCTAGCAGAGGCATCATATTGTTAAATTTGTATGCAAGCCATTTAGGAAATTCAAGAAATTTCTTATGTTTAGGAAGCTCAGTGAGATGATTGTGTAGAGACAATTATGACATTAAGACATGGAACAGATGTGAAAACGGTATTTTCACACATGAAACAAACAGTAAAATTTTTACAGCCACAAACAGACCTCCATTGTGAATATGGTGACCATGCAGTAATAGACATATGATATTTTTAATTGAAAGGTCATTATTACCTTACTTAATGTTCCACATATTTGGCCCAACAGGTTAGATCATATTTATAATCACAGGGTTATGTTACCATGCTCATAATTTATCATATGCATTCATCTAGTCGAATCATTTGATCAACAATTGGTGTACGTCTTGTAAAGTTTGAAAGAGTTTGATACCCACTCTTGTACCATGTGTACTTGCTACAACTATAGTTTCATCAGAGAAGAAATTTTTATGTAAAATATATTAAACTAAATACATGTCTGTACATGGTTTTCCCTTCTGAAGTCGATCATTATTGACTAAGTTTCCTCCATGGCAAATATGAGCCCTTTATTATCATTATCGAACCAACCAATTCCTCCCCATCTATCTGGGATCAACCTCTATGATTTCTAGACCCCGAAGACTTCGAGATAAAAGTTCCATAGCCCCCATGCCCAAAATTCCAAGAATAGTGTTTCATTCTTCTACATTTTTAGGTAAATATTGAGTCCCTAGCTCGTCCCCAATGTTCATTCCATCACATTCACTCTTCAATGTGACTTTGTTTCCTTTTGCCTCACATGCATGAACAAAAATACCATTTGTCATCACCCCACTTATTTCCCTATAATAGAGAGGTTTATTCCCTTTCTCGTAATCTCTTCACCACCTCCCCATACAACAATTGTCTAAACTTCATTAGCTTCTATCACCTAACACTACAAAGAATGGATATTATGGCTTTTTAGGTGGTCATCTGCCCTTTGGATTTTTAATATCTCTAACCATTAATTGTTCGTCCTTTGGGAATTTAAAATATCTATAACCATTAATTTATCACCCTTCGGGCATTTAAAATATATGTAAGCATTAACTTGACCACCTTTTGGGTGTTAAAATATCTTCATAATCATTAAATTGACTTGATTGATTACTGAGTCAGTTCTCTAGTCCCACAAAACTTTGTTGCTTCTATATTTTATTTTTTTAACTTAAAATTAAATGGTTTATTAAGCAATGAGTCCTTATCCTAGTGATTTGTAATAGTAGTTTAGTATATTTATTAATTTTATTATTATTGAACCTTAAAATTAATACATTCATTACCTTATTTATAGTTAGATATCTATTTGAGTATTCTTTTAATAATTAATTCATTTATCCAATATTTAGAGATTCTTCATAATCAATTAGTTTGTATGGTAGTGCAATCCATGTGATGCATACATATGTATCTATCATATGCATGCTAATCATCATATCCTACCCATAATTCGAGATCGGTCATTACACCACCAATGTGAAAATCCAAATTACACTACTCATTAACTAGGATATGTTGTCCATTTTGTAAGGAAAAACCATTAGAGGGTGTAGGATATACTAATCTCTTCAACCCTAGATCTTTTCCATTTCAGTGTGTTGAAGCCCCGAAAATCAGGTCGACAACAAGGGGGATACCTGCCCGGTCAGGACCTTGGTTCGCAGCTCCTTATCCGTTTGGTATAGCGGGTCCGACTGGGGATAATGGGACCAGTTTCCCAATCTATGAGTGTGTGTGTGTAGAATTTGATGTTGCTGATCTAACAGTTCCTATTTAAGATATTCTAATTCTAACTTTAATCTAATTCTATGCTATTGTAATCTAATAAACATCACATCTAAGTCTATACAAACCCGGGATGTAATTCTTATATGATGAGATCTAAAGCTTTTTCAAATAACAACTGGTAATAAAGATCATTCAGTAATTATAAGAAAGGAAATCAATAAAGATGAACCACTTCACATAAAAAGTTAGATGAAACAATTGTGAAAAACATATCACATAATGAGCTATTCATACATTAAGCATAAATAAATAGCTATCACCATACAAAAGTGCCAAATGATAACTCAGGAATTCATGCAATAATACATAAACAACTAAAAATTGTATATCACTTTAACACATAAGCAGCAATGGTCAAGAGATAAAAGTACCATTTATGACTAGTCCTACTCATGAGCTTCAAGTGACAATGATTTATCTCTCCTTGCTCTAACATCCACTAAGAGTACAGAAGTGCAACATCAGTAGCAGATATCAAATGCAAACATCAACAAATCTTGATCCATCCATTCACCAAAGCCTCCTCTGAGGGTGCAAAAGTGCATGTTCTGAGGACAATTTTTTGATAAATTTTTGGACCCTTCTCTAAATGCATGAGAAGGGTTTAAATACTACTAACTAAATAACTTAATTATAGAGATTCAGGATACGGTTTAAATGACCGCCCTTTTTCTAAGCAAAAATAAAATAAAACTATTTCTAAAAATTAAATCTAATATCTAACTATTTCTGCATTTGCTCCTTAATGTTGCAAGCATTCAGTATTTTCCTGGGTAGAGTCGGCTGACTGTCTTCTGCTTTTGGTTGAGCTAAGAAAATAGAAATGGTAAGAGCTGGCACCATCTTTTCAGCAAAATCGATGATATACTCGAGAGTCATCTTCTGTCTATGTGGCTTCACCGCGTATGCCTAGTAATAATCCAAGTTCAACTTGGTTAACCCTTGAATCACTTCTTCCTTTTCTTTAGCTTTCTATTTCAAGTTTGCTTTTTTTCATTGCTTTCTTTCACCTCTCGGGCTTACAAGTGACTGAGCCGTTAGATGCTTTCCTTCTGGAATAATTTTCTCAGCGATTGCGCATCGGAAACTACCTCCGTTCTTTGATCCGGGCTTCTCTGATGAGTTTTTCTCCTTTTGCCCCGTTTTCTTCATTGGGTATAAAGCTTCAAAATTTTTAAAAATGATGCTTTCGTGAGCTCTTGACCTTGAACATTAAACTGCCTATTGATATCAGCATTGTTCAATACTCATTCAACCATGGTTGTAAATGAACGATCTGTAATGGATGGCTCAACAGTGTTCTGTGAATCTGCAGCTCTGCTGCATGCGGGCTTCTTTTCTCTGTCTTTGAACATTGGAGTTTTACCCTTTTTCCTCATAGCTTCCTGCTCATTGCTTTGTGTAACTTTTGTTTTTCGTTCCTGCAGTTCACAAGTGAGGAGAGAGTATTGATAATAAAAATTGACAGGAAAGATTTAAATGCTACGGATATGCAAAAACATGCCACCTGATGTAAACTAGCTCTTCGAACAACACAAAACCATATTTTATTAACAACTGGCATATAATTCATTAATTATCATTAAAGCACGTATCCAGTTCTTGGTTTATGGAAAACTTTTCTTGAATATTGAGCCAGGAAAATTTGCGATGGACTGTTTCTGCGATCTGCATCGCAGTATCGCATTTCGTTGTATCGCATTATCGCAATTTCATCGTGTTGTGCTATCGCAAGGTTGCTTGATCACACTATCACAAGATCACGGATCGCAAGTATCGCAATGTCGTGGAACGTAGTATCGCAGTATCGCAGAACGAAGTATCGCAGTATCGCAAAATCGCAGATCGTTGTAATCGTTAAATTGTTATGTGTTTTTCATGCAATTTTGCGATATGCGATATGCGATATCGTATATCGGTGATTTTTTAAGGTTTTCCAATATGAGCTTTTATTAATGCACGTGATGTGATGGAGTTCGCGCCGCAATCTCGTAGTTTATCATTTTTACTCATAAGGAAATGTCCTACCCTTCTTTATGCGATGCGATGTTTCTTAAGGAGTAACATATATGAGCACTAATTGATTTTTTTAACTAAGGGTCCCCACTTACCTAGTGTTATTGCTAATACTAAATAAAGAATGGGGTTGTTGGTGGCCACAACAATTGGCGATTCACTTGGAGGAACCAATTATCTCTACTTTTCTATTGAATTTTCTAAACTTCCAAAACAGAAAATTTTTCAGAAATTTAAACTTTATTATGGAAAGATAAAGTACATTATGCTCTAAACTGTCAATGATATTTTGTTTCAACCATTTTCCACTTTGATTATTTGCTTCCTCAGTCTAGTCCTTGTATTTACATCAGTCATTACTTGGTCTTGTAAAGATAAAACAAAGTCTCCTCTGTAAACCAGTTTTAAATATGCTCATTTGTCGTAGGTAGAGCCTCTGCTGCCAGCAGGCGTTTATAGCCTCGACAGCGTTACCTGTTACCTAGCAATGATCTTGTATCCTACTTAAGGTAGCCTACAACTTTCAAAGAAAAATCCATACCCACACTTATTGCTTTGATTTTCTTTTTTATTCTTAAAGAACAATGTCTTGGTTTGGTAGCCAAATTATGACACAGTCATTCACTTGATTTATAACTTTGGTGAACAAGCTGGCTCGTGATGAGACCCCTTGTCTTTTGATTGCAACAATCTTGAGTCATTGCCCTGTTGTGGTGTACAGTATTGGCAAAGTCAGCAAGTTATAATATCTGTGATTATGATAAGTCGGCTCGTCATGAGACCTCTTATTCTTCAAGATAAAGTGCATCCTTGGGTTGTTCCTCTGAAAGTTGTGATTTCCTTAGCGGGGAGGAAGTTATTGTTTCCTTAAGATAGCTCTGGATGACAATAATAGAGTTTTTGGAAACAACTGTTCTACAAAGAATCTTTATTTTGTTATTGATACCTTTCATTGTACTGAGATAAAACAATTTCTTCACTAAAGGTTGTTTTTATCAAACTTTTTTGAAGTTGAAACTAGTATCATCTCTAGGCTAGAGTCTTTAACTGTATCTATCAATAATAAAGATCAGTTTTCCAAAAGATTTGCTATTTATACAAGCGAAAAGTTCAAAATCTGAAAGATAATTGGTGTCTTTTTCATAAATGCCTAATGTAACCACTCACAACTGGTTTTATTATGAAAAATAAAAACAACTACTCTACAAAAATAGAAGAATAATCTTCTATGAAAAATATTTCTTGAGAATTTGTCCATTAACAGGCAAAGGATCCCTCTTACTTGTTAAATCCTATAACACAAACGTTGATGGACCTATGACTTTTAGAGTTTGAAAAGGACGAAGCCACTTCTTTGAAATTTTGTATGTTTTCCTTTCTCTTCATGAGCCTTGTCCCACTTTAAAACTAAATCTCCCATCTGAAAATCTTTTCTGGTCATTATGTTTGAATCAAAAGAGGATTTTACTAGTGCTTGATGATGAGCATGCATTTTCCTAGCCTGTTCTCGTTGTTCTTCTAATTTGATTATTTCCATTTATCTTAGCTGTAGGGAGGAAGTGGGTACTTCATCAACGTATTGAACTAAAGACAAAGAGGGAATTGCTAAGTGAGTCGGAAGAACCACTTCTTTCCCATAAACTAAATTAAAGGGAGACATGCCACTAGAAGCTTTTTGCATTATTCGGTCTGCCCATAAAGCATATATCAAAGCCTTGTGCCAATTCTTATGATTTTGGTCAACTGTTCTTTTAATAATCCTGATTAGGTTTTTATTTGTGGACTCAGCTAACTCATTGCCTTGTGGGTAGTAATTGGCCGAATATTTAAGTTTGAATCCTCTTTTAAGTGCGAATTCAGTCATTGCATTTCCAGAAAAGTATGATGCATTATCAAACATTAAAGCGGATGGCAATCCAAACCTGGTGATTATAAATTGATTTATGAACTCAATGATATTTTCAGAATTAGCCATCTTTAGTGGAACTGCTTCTACCAACTTAGTAAAATAATATGTTGCTGTGAGGATGTATCTATGCTTCTTAGAAGAGTGAGGAATGATCTCACCTATTATGTCCAATCCCCACTGACTGAAAGGTTGCTCAATGTTTACCGGCTGTAGTGGCAAGGATGGCTTCTTTTGTCTTCCAGCAGTAGTTTGGCAGACTTGACATCTCCTCATGTAACTGTGCGAGTCTTTAAATAACTTGGGCCAGTAATATCCTGCGCGCAACATTTTATGTGCAGTAGCATCCCCAACATACTGTCCGCCTGCTGGCCCATCGTGGAGTTCCTGCAAAAACATTTCAGCTTCAGATTTCTCAAGACACCTAAGAAGAACAGAATCATAATTTATTCTAAAAAGAATATCATTTATGAGTTGATATTGTTTGGCTTTCAACCTTAGAGCTCTTTTCTTATTATGATCGAGGTGTGAAGGAGCATACCCGTTCTTAATATAATAAATGATATCAGCGTATAATGACTCTGCTTCGTTTAGGCTTACCTCGCACATTTGTACCTCTGCAGATGGAATTTCAGAAATTTGCGACGCTCCAGCCAGCATTTTGCAAAAGCCTTGACCTCTTACAATGTTTGCTGGTTTAATCTCAATGTCATATTCTTGTAAGGCAGTAACCCAATTGGCCTTGTTTTCACCCACATCCTTCTGTACTAGAAGATTCCTTACTGCTGGAAATGGTACTATGATTTTAGTATGGGTTTTGAGTAAGAAAGGTCTGAAGTATTTGACCGCTTTGAAAGCGGCATAAGCTTGCTTCTCCACGTCTGAATAATTTAGTTCAACACCCTGTAAATTTGAACTAAAAAATGCAATTGGGGCTTCCACTTTTTCTTGATTTGCTTGAGTTAGTATCGCAACATATGACTTATCTGAGGCAAATGTGTATAAAATAAAAGGCTCTGAAAAATTCGAAGTTGCTAAAGATGGAGAATTAATAATAGCTTGTTTGATCAGGTTGAATGCTTCATGTTTATCTTGGCCCCATTTAAAATTTGAGTTCTTTTTAATCACGGTTTGCAAAGGAGACACGATTCGTGAAAATCTGGAACGAATATCTTTACAAAGTTGATCTGAACAAGGAAAGATTGTATGGCTTTTTTGTTGTGAGGTAGGGATATTTCAGAAATTTCTTTGATTCTGTCGGGATCAATGTGAATACCGGATTTTGACACTATGAATCCTAGAAGTTTCCCTTCACTTAGTACGAAAAAATATTTCTTTGGGTTAAGTGAAATTCCATACCTTAAACACCGTTGGAAGATTTGTTTCAAGTCTTTAAGATGGTCTCTTCGCTTCTTCGAATACACTGTTATATCATCCAAATAAATTACTACAGATTTATTGACTAAACCTTTGAATGCGATGTCCATGGCTCTCTGAAATGTGGCACCAGCATTAATCAAACCAAATGGCATTTTTGGATATGCGTATGTGCCCCATTTAGTTCTGAATGTGGTTTTCAATTGATCATCAGGATGTACCAACACTTGATTGTATCTTGAAAATCCATCCAAGAAAGACATTAATTCTGAGCCCGCCACTGCCTGCAATATCTGTTCCATAGGTGGTAAAGGAAAATTATCTTTTTGACAGGCTTTGTTAAGGTTTTGAAACTCAATGCAAATCCTAATATCTTTGTTTTTCTTTATAATAGGTACCATATTGGAGACCCATTTAGAATGTCTGACGAGAAAGATTTTTCTGGCTTTCAGTAATTTATTGAGTTCAGTTTTTATCTGATTTTCTAAATTGGGGTGGATCTTTCTCAGCTTTTGTTGGATAGGTTTTTCATTATCAATCATGGGAATAGTATGTTGGATGATGGAAGTGTCATATGTTTTGAGCTCATCATAATTCCAGGAAAAAACATTTTTATATTGTCTCAAAAGACGAATATACGCTAGTTTTTCTTCAGGGGTTAGGCTGAGGCTTAGATTAATGTTTTGTGGTTTGGCGTCGGTTCCTAGGTTTACTATTTCATAGTTCAAGGTTGAACTTTGGAGTTTTGAATTGGTAGACCTTTTAAACTGATCTTTCAAATCGTACAAGTCTTCTAACTTGACCACCGACTTAGGTATAGCATTGTTAGTGCTATCTTGTTGCAATTGTCGATCATGTTGGTCTTCGTCAATTATTTGATTGGAGTAGGATCCTTCAGATGTGAGGAAATTTACAATATCAGGATCGTCATTGAATACTGTCCAATTTGTGATGTTATCAGGAATGGATGGTCTAAAGATTAATTCTATTGAGAATCTATCTGGACTAAAATCTTCTGAAGGAATAAGCTTAGAAGATACGTTAGCCAAAAGGTCTGCACTTGCGTTTTGGAGTCTGGGGATTGAAGAAATATTAAATGCTATAAAATGCTCGGTCAGACCTTGAACTAAGGATTGATAATGTTTTAAATGACCTGATAAGCAATGTATAGTGTTACGTACCAGTCTAACCACAATCTCAGAGTCTCCAAAAACTTGAAGGCACTTGATGTCTAACCCGATTGCTTTGTACAAGCGTTGGACCAAAGCCTCATATTCTGCTATATTGTTGGTGCAATCAAATTCGAGTCTGCATGTAAGCATGATTTTATCTCCTTCTGGACTATTCAAAACGCATCCTGCTCCTGCTCCTTCGTTAGATCTAGAACCATCAAAAAATAATTTCCAAAACAAAGATTTATTTACAGGTTTATCTAAAAAATTGATACATTTCGAACTATCAGTTCGAGGAAAATTCTAGAATTGCGGCAAAACAGAGTGTTCTAAATAGGGTGACGCATGAGCATTGAAATTGCCGAGGAAAGAATCTACTGAGTAATTGCCAATAATGCTGTTGTTATACGCTACTGGTTCATTTTCCCCCTCTAGCCCCATTACTATGTACTTCTGATGTAGCTCTCGTTCAACTTTTATTTGATTTGGTTTACCATTGTAGGGTAGCCACATGTGCGACCAGTCGGTTGCGAAGTATCCATGAAGTTTTTCTGACCAATCCCTGCTAAGAATTAAGCCATAGAATTCAGGAATGCCAGCAATTAAAATGTCAATAACTTGACATACCTTTGGGTTGGATGACAACCTTATGGTTACTTGATTTAGTTCACCAATCACTTCGACTTGAGATCGATCTAACTGAACTATGCACACAACAGATTTCTGTAGTTGAACGTTTAACTTGGCACATATGGATTTGGGTAAAATATTCGATGAAGCACCAGAATCTACCAAACAATTATGCACATTTTTATTGAAGATTTCATAAGTAAGGAGAAACGGGGGAGTGTGAGATCTTGATCTTCCTCCAATTAGAGCGATGTCAATCGGATCAATCTTATTAATCGTGTTAGTTGGAGGTCTTCCCATGTTATGGGAAGCTTGATAAAGTACAACGGCAGGGAAAGGTGCAACTGGCACAGCATGTAATTCTTTCATCATTATCTTCTGTTGATGCTTTAACTTGCTCAGTTCGTAAAGGGTGATGTTGGCCCTAGTCTTTTTCATGTCTTCTATAATATTGTACTTCATTTCATCTGACATGATCAGTGTTTTAGATGGAGTTGTTTCATCTGTTTGGACTGGGCTGGTTTGAGCCGCTTTAGATGTCATTTTCTTTGTTGCGACTTTATCCTTTATTGCAAAGCTTGTGCTCTTTGGCTTAGGGATAGTTTGGGGAGGATCAAGCTGATTTTTACTTTGTTAGCTAACTGGGAATACTTCTTGATCTTCTTCTTGTGGGAGGATGAAATCCCACATTCCTTGTAATTCCACAACTTCTTCTTCATCAGTCTGCCCTTCTGTGGCAATTTCCTCTTCCTCTTCCTCAGATTCAGCATTTTAAATAGCATTGGGTGGCTTTTGTTGGCATTATGTTTCAGGTGTTGTCCTTGATGGCAAACTCTTTCAGGTGGTAAATCAAGAAGGACGCAGGAAATATGTTCAGCAAATGCGTCCCCGCAAGTCTACCATACAGAACCCGCGTCCAGGGACGCTGGCCAGCCGTTCAGAAGGTGCGTCCGCCCAGTGCACACATTTCAAGGTAGAGAAAAGCTCGTGGGGGCTTCTTGTGTGGTATCTAGCCGACGGTTGTGTGTTTCTATGGTGTCGGCTCGTGGTATTGTTCCACGCTTTGGGGAGAAGCTTGCCTATATAAAGCAAAGGAGTTCATTTGGATTAATTATCATCTTGGTTGATCATCTCTTGGTGAGATCTAGTCCATATCTTTAAGGGTAAATCTTCTAATGGACTACGATCTATATGGCGCATGATCAGATCTGTGGATCTGAGTGTTTGGGTTGGTTCTGAAGTCCTCTTATCTTCTATATCTAAAGGGACGCAGATTCAGTGAAGGGAAAGTGCGCCGGGACGCAGTACAGTAAAGGATCAGGTGCGTCTCTGTAGCGAAGGACGCGGCGCGACTGTGGTATTGGGTGCGTCTCTGAAGCGAAAGACGCAGCGCGATAGTGTTGATGTGTGCGTCGGTCGCAGACAAGCAAAAAGGAACAGTGCGTCGGCACGCAGAACAGCATAAGGTATACTGCGTCCAGTCGCAGGCCACAGAAAGAAAATATGCGTCCCTGTCTTAAGATGATCTGTTGACTGTATATTTCTGTTCATAAGGTGTTCTGGGTTGTTTCTGTAATTACTGATCTGATATCTATAGTAGACTGTATCTGTTGTATACTTGTTGATCATTTGATTCTTCATGAAAAGAAGTAGGGGGTTGTAGCTCCCTTCCAGGAGAAGTCTGGAAAACGAGAAAGAGTTGTAGCTCTTTGCAGGTTGCAGCCTGCGTGCTGGTAAAGGACTGCACCAGTACAAAATCATTGTAAAAAGAAATTCTTGAAAGAAGATAGAGACATTATTGCAGCAGGTGGTTTTTCTCCCGCATTGGGTTTCCACCTTACATCTTGTGTTCTTTGGTGTGACTGTCTATTTTCTTTATTCATGCTCATTGCTTTATGGTACTGATATGCAAGAATATTTCAAAAGATCAAATAAGGAAGATTTGGTAAATTGCTAGATAATACTGATTCACCCCCCTCTCAGTATTATTTCCAACAATTGGTATCAGAGCAGGTCCTTCAGAACAGCTTGATCGCTTGAAGGTAGATCGATCATCATGAGCAACTACGAGAGAGAAGCATCAATCAGGCCACCCGTCTTCGATGGGACAAACTTCAATTATTGGAAGGTAAGAGTTACTGCATATCTTCAATCTCTTGGTACAGAAGTTTGGAACATTGTAGAATCAGGCTATGCCTTTCCTTCAGTTACTCCTACAGATCCAGCTGAGAAAAAGCAGTATGAAACAAATGAAAAAGCAGTCAGTACTCTATTAGGAAGTATATCTCAAACAGAGTTCATGAAGGTCATGCACTTCAAATCAGCAAAAGAAATATGGGACAAAATGATCACTAGCTATGAAGGAGATGAACAGGTAAAAGAAGCTAAACTTCAAACTCTCAGGATTCAATATGAGACTCTCAAGATGTATAATGATGAAAGTGTGGCTAATTATTTTCTTCGGGTAGATGAGATTGTTAATTGTATGAAAAATTTGGGTGAAGAAATAAAAGAGACTATAGTAGTTCAAAAGATTCTAAGATCTTTATCTCCCAAGTTTGAATCTAAAGTATCTGCAGTAGAAGAAAAGGAAAATCTCCGTGTTCTCACTATGTCTCAGCTGCATGGAATTTTAACTGCTTATGAAATGAGAAAGGGAGGTCCATCAGACAGAAGGGAAGCTGCTTTTAAAGCATCTGGCAAAGAAGATCACTATGAAGCAAGTCATGTTTCAGAAGAAGAGGAAGAAGAATCAAACTTTGTCAGAAATCTTCAAAGGGGTTCTGGAAGGTTCAGAGGTAAGCTACCTTTCAAATGTTTTGCTTGTGGAAGAGTAGGTCATTATGCTGCAAAATGTTCTTATAAGGATAAAGGAAAGGAACCAGTTAGATGGAACAAGAAACAGGGTACAAATAAGAAAAGCTACTACACCCATGAAGATAGCGATGGCTTATCAAACAGTGATGAAGATGAACAAGGTAACAAATATAGATTGTTAATGGCATTTGAAGATGATAATTATGAGGATGCTATAGATGTGGATAACCTTTATGATGAAATTACTAGACTCAAGAGATGTATAGAAGAAAAGAACATGATTATTGATACTCTACAATTTCAGATTGATGAAAAGGAAAAACATCTTGAAAAATTAGAAGGTGAAATTGTTGGTCTTAGAAAAGAAATTGAGAAAACAAAAACTATTAATCTCAAGTTTGTCAAAGGATCTGAAACGTTGAATGAGATTATCAGTGTGCAGCGGTCTCCACTAAATAAGACAGGTCTGGGCTACAATGGAGAAACTTCTCAAGCTTCCACTTCAAAAAGTTATCTTGATGCAGCAAGAAGAAATGAGCAAGAACACAAGGAAGATCATCAGGTAAAGCAGGGACAAACTTCAAACTATCAGGGGCAATCCAGCTTAAGGGTGAACAAAAGCCACAACCAGCCACAGGTAAAATCTTCTCAATTTGGTTCAAGAATAGATGAAAATAGAAATTACAATCAGTTGGTTGGTAGATTCAATAATCGCAGAAACTTCTTCAATGGACAATGCTTTTCTTGCCATAACTTTGGTCACAAAGCAGCCCAATGTGTTGCGTATAAAACAATCATGACTAGGGAAGCTCAAAAACAAAGAAGCATGACAGGGATTACAAAAAGGACCTATAACAATTTTTCAGCTCTTGAAAATGAAGTTGAATGCTCTATTTGCAATAATTTTGGACATGAAGATGTTGAATGCAGAAGCAGGTTTCCGGAAAGAAAGGTACAAGAACAAAAAAGGGAACAAACCTCAGGCACCAAAACATGGAAAATAAAGGAACCTCAAACAGAAAGATGTGGGATAGCATTCTATGCAGAAGGACAAGAAAATCTATGGTACATTGACAGTGGATGTTCAAAGCATATGACAGGTGATAAAGAAAAACTTGAATCTTATTCTAATTTAGAAAAGGGAAAGAAAGTCTCTTTTGGAAATGATACTCCTGCAACTATAAAAGGAAAAGGTATTGCTCCTTTAAAAGAAGATGTTAAGGCTGGAAATGTTTTGTTTGTTGATGGACTAAAGCATAATCTTCTAAGTGTAAGCCAGATGTGTGATCAAAGAACCGAGGTTATATTCAGATCAAATGGATGTCTTGTTCGTGATCTTGATACAGGTAAAACAGTTCTCAAAGGAAAAAGAACTTCAAATAATCTATACATTTTTGATGAAGAACAACAACAATGCTATCTAAGCAAGGATGAAGAGCACTGGTTATGGCATCGAAGGTTGGGACATCTAAGCTTCTCACAAATAAGGAAAGCTTGCAAATATCAGGCAGTTCGCGATCTTCCAGATATCAAGATTCCTGACAACACCATGTGCAGATCATGTCAGTTTGGAAAACAGACTAGAACTAACTTTCCAGAGAAAGAAGGATCAGCCAGCATGCCTCTTGAGCTAGTACATACAGATGTATGTGGACCATTCAGAAAAAGAACACCTAGAGGAGAGGAATACTTGATATTATTTATTGACGATTTCTCCAGGTTTGTTTGGTTAGGACTTATGAAGCACAAAGATGAAGCTTTCGAAAAGTTCAAATCCTTCAAAGCCTTGGCTGAAAATGAATCAGGTCACAAGATTAAGTGCCTCAGATCCGACAGAGGTGGAGAATTTACTTCAAATGAATTTTTTGATTTCTGTGATGAACATGGAATAAGGAGAGAATTTTCTACAGCTAGAACTCCTCAGCAAAATGGAGTAGTGGAAAGAATGAACAGAACAATCCAGCAAATGGCTCGTGCTATGCTTGATGAATCAGGAACTCCTGCAACCTTCTGGGGTGAAGCTGCACATGCGGCAGTTATTATTCTCAACAAGACAAATGTCCGAGTGAACAGCACTCAAACTCCTCATGAGCTCTGGAGTGGTAAAACTCCTTCGGTAAAGCACTTCAAAATCTTTGGGAGCAAATGCTATATCAAAAATACTGAGGAGCAGCTTGGCAAACTTGATCCTAGAGCAGATGAAGGAATTCTTCTTGGCTACTCTCCACATAGCAAAGCATACAAATGCTACAATAAAAGACTTGGCAGAATTGTTGACAGCATTGATGTAGTGGTTGATGAGAAAGGATACATTCCTAGGCAAATACATCGTGAAGACATTGAAGAAGATGAAAGCTACCCTCAAAGACAGAATGATGAAGAAGAAGAACCGCAAGAACAATTTCAAGACGGACCTCACGAAGAAACAGAAGAAAGAACAAGAATAGAAGAAAAGACTCCATCCAGATATGTTCAAAAGAACCATCCAGAATCTCAGATCATGGGACAAAAGGAAGCAGGTATACAAACTAGAAGAACAGTTGCAGAAGCTTCAAGTTATTTGGCATTACTCTCCTCTACTGAACCACAAAATGTGAAAGAAGCATGCAAAGATGAATGTTGGGTGAAAGCAATGGATGAAGAACTTGAGCAAATCGAAAAGAACAACACTTGGGAGCTGGTTCCTAGACCAAAGGATAAGAATGTTATCGGAACAAAATGGGTTTTCAAAAATAAATTGAATGAAAATGGAGAAGTAATTAGAAACAAAGCCAGACTTGTTTGTAAAGGGTATGCACAGCAAGAAGGAATAGACTTTGAAGAAACTTTTGCTCCTGTTGCAAGACTTGAGGCCATCCGAATGTTTCTTGCTCTCTCAAGTTGTCAGAACTTCAAAGTATTTCAAATGGATGTGAAATCAGCTTTTCTGAATGGAGACTTGGATGAAGAAGTGTACATTGAACAGCCAGATGGTTTCATTCTTGGAAACGATCCAAATCTTGTATGCCGATTAAAAAAGGCTCTCTATGGTCTCAAACAAGCTCCAAGGGCTTGGTACTACCGGTTGGACAAATATCTTCATCAACAAGGTTTTTCAAAAGGTTCAGCAGATAGCAATCTTTATATAAAAGTTGAAAATGACAAATTACTAATACTTGTTGTGTATGTAGATGACATTATTTTTGGCAGTAATGAAGAAGCTATGAGTCAAAGCTTTGCCTCAGTCATGCAGAAAGAATTTGAGATGTCCTTGCTAGGAGAACTGACATACTTTCTTGGTTTGCAAATCCAACAAAAGAAAGGAGGAATCCTTTTATCTCAAACCAAGTATCTCAAGCAGATTTTGAAGAAATATGGCATGGAAGATGCAAAACCAGTATGTACACCCATGGTTACAGGATGTAGTTTCAGTGCAAATGACGAATCTGCAGCAGTTCATCAACCAACCTACAGATCTATGATTGGAAGTCTACTATATTTGACAGGTACCCGACCAGACATCATGCATGCAGTTGGAATAGTTGGAAGGTTTCAGGCAAATCCAAAGGAGACTCATCTTCAAGCAGTAAAGAGAATCTTCAAATATCTTCAAGGGACTCAAAATTATGGCCTATGGTATCCTAGAGATACAGATCTCACTCTTCATGCTTATACAGATGCAGATTGGGCCGGAAGCGTGGATGACAGGAAAAGCACAAGTGGTGGTGCATTCTTTATGGGTTCTAGACTGGTATCTTGGTTCAGCAAGAAACAGAGTTCAATTGCCTTGTCTACAGCTGAAGCGGAATATGTTGCGGCTGCATCTTGTTGCACCCAACTTCTTTGGATGATGCAGACTTTGCAGGATTATCAAATCACTTGTACACCTCCTATTCCTATCTTATGTGACAACACAAGTGCAATCAGCATCTCAAAGAATCCGATTATGCATTCAAAAACCAAGCACATACCAATCAAGTACCATTTTCTCCGGGAACAAGTATTTGAACAAAAGGTCAAGTTGGAGTATGTTCCTTCTAAGGAACAAGTTGCTGATATTTTCACCAAACCGTTGCCCAGGGACACTTTTGAATACCTCAGGCAAAAGCTGGGGGTTGTTGATGCATCATCTCACTGTTGACCATCTTCCTATTGATGGTATAGGCTCAGGGGGAGCACATAATGCATTGTTGGCATTATGGAGAAGGAGATCTTGGAAATAGCTGCAATATGTCTCTGTCTCCTTCATGATGGATTTCTGGTTACAAATCTGGAGAAGCTTGAGCATAGGGGGAGCATACCCTTTGCTCTTGATGTCAAAGGGGGAGAATGATGAAGCTGAAGCTTATGTGGTTGCCATCAAGTCCAAAGGGGGAGTTTGTTGGCATTATGTTTCAGGTGTTGTCCTTGATGGCAAACTCTTTCAGGTGGTAAATCAAGAAGGACGCAGGAAATATGTTCAGCAAATGCGTCCCCGCAAGTCTACCATACAGAACCCGCGTCCAGGGACGCTGGCCAGCCGTTCAGAAGGTGCGTCCGCCCAGTGCACACATTTCAAGGTAGAGAAAAGCTCGTGGGGGCTTCTTGTGTGGTATCTAGCCGACGGTTGTGTGTTTCTATGGTGTCGGCTCGTGGTATTGTTCCACGCTTTGGGGAGAAGCTTGCCTATATAAAGCAAAGGAGTTCATTTGGATTAATCATCATCTTGGTTGATCATCTCTTGGTGAGATCTAGTCCATATCTTTAAGGGTAAATCTTCTAATGGACTACGATCTATATGGCGCATGATCAGATCTGTGGATCTGAGTGTTTGGGTTGGTTCTGAAGTCCTCTTATCTTCTATATCTAAAGGGACGCAGATTCAGTGAAGGGAAAGTGCGCCGGGACGCAGTACAGTAAAGGATCAGGTGCGTCTCTGTAGCGAAGGACGCGGCGCGACTGTGGTATTGGGTGCGTCTCTGAAGCGAAAGACGCAGCGCGATAGTGTTGATGTGTGCGTCGGTCGCAGACAAGCAAAAAGGAACAGTGCGTCGGCACGCAGAACAACATAAGGTATACTGCGTCCAGTCGCAGGCCACATAAAGAAAATATGCGTCCCTGTCTTAAGATGATCTGTTGACTGTATATTTCTGTTCATAAGGTGTTCTGGGTTGTTTCTGTAATTACTGATCTGATATCTATAGTAGACTGTATCTGTTGTATACTTGTTGATCATTTGATTCTTCATGAAAAGAAGTAGGGGGTTGTAGCTCCCTTCCAGGAGAAGTCTGGAAAACGAGAAAGAGTTGTAGCTCTTTGCAGGTTGCAGCCTGCGTGCTGGTAAAGGACTGCACCAGTACAAAATCATTGTAAAAAGAAATTCTTGAAAGAAGATAGAGACATTATTGCAGCAGGTGGTTTTTCTCCCGCATTGGGTTTCCACCTTACATCTTGTGTTCTTTGGTGTGACTGTCTATTTTCTTTATTCATGCTCATTGCTTTATGGTACTGATATGCAAGAATATTTCAAAAGATCAAATAAGGAAGATTTGGTAAATTGCTAGATAATACTGATTCACCCCCCTCTCAGTATTATTTCCAACAGCTTTGAATCCGTTGAAGGACCTCTTTTAAAACCTCTGTAGGGCTTTTTTGAAGAAGTTTCTGCTACTTGCTTTTTGATGTCGACCATTTCATTGGACATGGTCTTTAGAACTTTCTGCAATCCTTCCAAATCGAATGGATCTTTTGCTTATTTCTTCTTGGAGTCTTCCTTGAAGGTGACTTTTTTGGATTTACGTTCCTCTATCGCGGATTTCTTTTCCAGGGCTATTATACGTTTCTCTACTGCTATTGCTTCTTTCATGTTATCAGCTAAGGTTGCTTTATTGGCCCTGTCCATGAAGATTGCTATGTTTGATGGTAGAGCGGTGATATACCATTCACATCGTACTTCTTCGCTGGGCTGGGAAGCAGTAGGAATTTTGTTGAAGATTTTATTAAAACGTAAATTTAAATCTTTGATAGGCTCTCTAGATTCGGCCCTAAGGTTGGAAAGGTCGTTGATTAACTTTGTCGTAGACCTGTCATCACCAAACTTGGTCAGGAATTGCTCCTGGAAGATGTCCCAACTAGTGATGGATCCAGAGGGTAAAGAAAAATACCATGACCTGGTTGTTCCTTGCAGAGTATAAGGAAAAACCGAACAACAGCATCTTCATTAGTAACCCCATTGAGATTAATGGATAGCATGAAGTTGTTTATGTGCTCTTCTTCTAGCATGCCTGCCTTGAGATTAAATTTAGGGAGCCATTTCTCAGGATGGGCTGGTATTTGACTCAAAGGTGCAGGCATTAAGACTGCCCCAGGGTTATTCCATGGAGACTGGGCCATTACTGTGCTACTAACAGTGGAAAGTGCAGAAGATGATCCCTGTGGCTGGGAAGATGAGGATACTACGATTGTAGATTATTGAGGAAGAGTTGTGGGGGTTCCAGTGGACGGATGGACGATGACCTGAAGTGGTGGAGTGGATGGTTGACTTCGCGGTGAAGAAGTTGAGATGGATGACGTTGACGAAAGAGTCTTGTTGTCGGACTCTTTAGGTGATTTCCTTGCTCTTTTCCTGGTGGAAAGAGGTAATTCGGTAGGCTGAACGCCAAAATTTTCACTCTTTAGCCTAGTCAGGGGATGAGTAGGGTTATAATGCAAAGTCACGCGGCCTTGAGATTTATCAGACCTTTGAGGAGAAATGGAAAATCACTGAAGTTTGTGAGTAAGAGTTTCAACTTCAGGAAGTTCAACTCTAGATTGTTCTGAAATGTCAGGGTTTGTAGCAGCGGTTGATACTCGAATGACTTCTAACTCTGGATTTAAGTTTAATGGAGAAGTCGGGGGAAATGGTGAGGGCGATTTACTCTCAGAATGGTATTCAGATTTAGATTTACTTGCCATTCATAGTTCAGGCCCTCTTTCTAGCGCCAAATATGTTGAAGCCCCAAAAATCAGGTTGACAACAAGGGGGATACCCACCCAGTCCGGACCTTGGTTGGCAGCTCCTTATCCATTTGGTATAACCGGTCCGACTGGGGATAATGGGACCATTTTCCCAATCTATGAGTGTGTGTGTGTAGAATTTGATGTTGCTGATCTAACAGTTCCTATTTAAGATATTCTAATTCTAAGTTTAATCTAATTCTATGCTATTGTAATCTAATAAATAGCACATCTAAGTCTATACTAACTCGAGATGTAATTCGTATGTTATGTCATCTAAAGACTTTTCAAATAACAACTAGTAATAAACATCATTCAGCAATTATAAGAAAGGAAATCAATAAAGATGAACCACTTCGCATAAAAAGTTAGACGAAACAGTTGTGAAAAACATATCGTGTAATGAGCTATTCATACATTAAGCATAAATAAATAGCTATCACCATACAAAAGTGCCAAATGATAACTCAGGCATTCATGCAATAATACATAAACAACTAAAAACTGTATATCACTTTAACACATAAGCATAAATGGTCAAGAGATAAAAGTACCATTTATGACTAGTCCTACTCATGAGCTTCAAGTGACAATGAGTTATATCTCCTTGCTCTAACATCCACAAAGAGTACAAAAGTGCAACATCAGTAGCAGATATCAAATACAAACATCAACAAATCTTGATCCATTCATTCACCAAAACCTCCTCTGAGGGTGCAAAAGTGCATGTTCTGAGGACAAGTTTTTGATAAATTTCTGGACCCTTCTCTAAATGCATGAGAAGGGTTTAAATACTACTAACTAAATAACTTAATTACACAAATTCAGGATACGGTTTAAATGACCGCCCCTTTTCTAAGCAAAAATAAAATAAAACTATTTCTAAAAATTAAATCTAATATCTAACTATTTCTGCATTTGCTCCTTAATGTTGCAAGCATTCAGTATTTGCCTGGGTAGAGTTGTCTGACTGTCTTCCGCTTTTGGTTGAGCTAAGCAAACAGAAATGGTAAGAGCTGGCACCATCGTTTTAGCAAAATTGATTATATACTCGAGAGTCATCTTCTGACTATGTGGCTTCACCGCGTATGCCCAGTAATAATCCAAGTTCAACTTGGTTAACCTTTGAATTGCTTCTACCTTTTCTTTAGCTTTCTATTTCCAGTTTGCTTTTTATCATTGCTTTCTTGCACTTCTCGGGCTTACAGGTGACCAAGCCGTTAGAGGCTTTCCTTCTCGAATAATTTTCTCAGTGATCGCGCATCGGAAACTGCCTCTGTTCTTTGATTCGGGCTTCTCTGATGCATTTTTCTCCTTTTGCGCCTTTTTATTCACTTGGTATAAAGCTTCAAAATTTGTAAAAATAATGCTTTCGTGAGCTCTTGACCTTGAACATTAAACTTCCTATTGATATCAACATCGTTCAATACTCATTCAACCATGGTTGTAAATGAACGATCTGTAATGGATGGCTCAGCAGCGTTCTGTGAATTTGCGGCTCTGTTGCATGCGGGCATCTTTTCTCTGTCATTGAACATTGGAGTTTTACCCTTTTTTCCTCATAGCTTCCTGCACATTGCTTTTTGTAGCTTTTGTTTTTCGTTCCTGCAGTTCACAAGTGAGGATAGAGTAATGATAATAAAATTCGACAAGAAAGCTTTAAATGCTACGGATATGCCAAAACATGCTACCTGACGTAAACCGGCTCTTCGAACAACACAAAACCATATTTTATTAACAACTGGCATATAATTCATTAATTATCATTAAAGCGCGTATCCAGTTCTTGGTTTATGGAAAACTTTTCTTAAATATTGAGCCAGGAAAATTTGCGATGGAATGTTTCTATGATCTGCATCGCAGTATCGCATTTCGTTGTATCGCATTACCACAATTTCATCGTGTTGTGCTATCACAAGGTTGCTTGATCGCGCTATCACAAGATCGCAGATCGCAGTATCACAATATCACGGAATGCAGTGTCGCAGTATCACGGAATGCAGTATCGCAACATCGCAGATCGCTGTAATTGTTGAATCGTTATGTGCTTTTCATGCAATTTTGCGATATGCGATATGCGATATCGCATATCGGTGATTTTTTAAGGTTTTCCAATGTGAGCTTTTATTAATGCATGCGATGCGATGGAGTTCGTGTCGCAATCTTGCAGTTTATCATTTTTACTCATAAGGAAATGTCCTATCCTTCTTTGTGCGATGCGATGTTTGTTAAGGAGTAACATATATGAGCACTAATTGATTTTTTGAATTTTTTAACTAAGGGTCCCCACTTACCTAGTGTTATTGCTAATACTAAATAATGAGGGGGGTTGTTGGTGGCCACAACACAGTGAAAACCAAATTATCTATACTATAACTATCAATTATAGATTGGCTACACGTACCTCTTGACTTGCATATAATCTTAAATACATTTTTTCTTTGAGTTGGTTCCTTACTGTTGTGGGGAAAAATGCCTATGCAGGACGATCCTATCCACCTAAGCTGTGATAGTGCCTTAGCAACAAACAGAAACAACTATTCTAGTATTCTTCCTTTATGAATTAAGAATGAAGAGAGATGGATGGACTAACCAGTGTCTTCCGTTTGTCCCTTGATCCGGTTTCTCTTCTCTTTGAGAGTTCCCAGCTACTTGCCTTCTTGCTCGCCCAGCTTCAACAGGTTCCTGCAAGATCACAAGAAGGGAACACTACACAAAGACATAGATTCATATTCATAACTAGTTCAGGATTAGAAATAAACCAAATACACTAATGAAATCATACATCAAAGACACATCAGCATATAGGAGAAACCAAGATAGCTTTATTGATGAATAACAAGGTTTAGGAGGAGATACAACCAAGAGAGTTCCAATCCAGCATCTCCTTCCCAGCAAATGAAATTCCTATCTTCACCTCCCTTCAAAGCATTAAGCACCCAATGATTCCAATCTCAAACCAACAGCAATTCTTTGCAATAACAAAATTCCAGCCTCTAGATCTCATGGAGAAGAGATCCATATATAGATGTTTGGAGTGAGGATGAGTCAGCTTGTGATCTAACTAGTGTCCTTTCTCTCTGTCAGTTCTTACTTCCACTTGGAGACTAAGAGCCTCTTACTCATCACTTAGTCGAACTCAGCAAGGCAAGTGTCATGGAGGAAGATTCTGGAAGCTTCCACAGTCTTGACACCTCTCACAAGAGATCCTGACATTTGTCATTTCCCACTCAGCGCACCCTGGTAGTGCTTCCACCTGCGTTGCAATGCAACTAGCCAGTGTAGCCTCTGCATTTCAACGCAGGCAGCTAGAGGAGCTTCTGAATTGATCTTGAATTGACTTGTTTTTGAGCAGTTTCTGGTGGAGAACTTCTGTGAATTGCTGTGGTTTGCTAGCCTTGTTCCTCTAGGGGTAGGAACAACATGTTTAGGGACTTTGGATCCCTTGGATTATGGACATTTCATGCTTATAGCTGTAAGGCACAAAAATGTCTATAACAGTTGCCCCCTAAAGTATGAGGCCGTTTATCGGGTGAAATGCTTTATTAGGAGGATCCGAAGTTCTTTCATTGCTGGGAGGAGACCTGTAATACAATACAATACATTATTTTCATACTTTTTTCATGATCTAGCCGAGGCGGGCATTCCCATGCTCAGCTTTATAAATTCATTTTCATGTACATATAACAGACAATCGTCTGATGATAGACTGATGATTCTGAAAGAGCCATCATCCTTTTGGTAGGATGAATATCTGTCCTGCAAATCTGTACATTTCCATGTCTTTATTTTCTGAATATATATCGCAGCCCGGATGGATGAAACTAGATCCGGGGTCTTCAATCTCGTCCGATCTTCACTCTAAGTATAAGTCGATCCATGTGAGAATTGCTCTGAAGTCGAACATGGAAAGACATCGCTTGATTACCAGTCAATGATGTAAACTGTTAACAAGCGCGAGAGGAATCATCGATAATGATGATGAACCTCAAGGTACTGCAGTACAATTCACGTGGTGTGAATAGAGAACTTGGCGTCGAACACCACGCAAAATCTTTCGGTTGAAGGTCATTGATGTATACCTGTCGCCGGAAGTGAGAAACTTGCCATTGAGGCATGCAAGCTTCAAAGTACTGAAGGGGGTGTTCCTAGATCAACTTCTTGGATAATGAGCTGATGTCAACAAGAACCAAAGGAGGGACTTAATAAATCCCACATCAATGACATGGAACGGAGCTAATGATTTTGATTGAGGTGAAAACGATCTGATGACATATGATTCAGGGTGGCGGTCATGAAAGAGTATAATGTATGGTAGTGGATGGGACACAGGTGACTTCTCTGAACGACTTCTCTTGAACATATGGTGACACTGATGCGATGGATTGGTAGCATTACCCCAAGTATGGATGGTATGGCGGGACCATGGTGATGTGACCGGTGAATGAAACAACCCAACCCGATTGTGGTACGGAGGAAAAGTGTAATGTTCAAGAGCAACTTGCTACCATCAAAGTTTTCTTGAGTTTCTCCCAATTTTTCCCCAGTCATTGCTGACCAGTACCTCTTTATTTTTGTCAAGCTTGAGGAGGATAACATATGCTTATTCTATAACTTGCCCTTCGGGCAATCCCATCGCTATGTTTTAATGAGCCTAGCGATAGGGAAACTCGTTCTCGTCTAAAGACAAGTTTGTCGCTATTTAATGCATTTAACGAGTCTAACGACAAGCATAACTCGGTCCTTTTCATTTTTAGAGAGTCTAAAAAGGTACATAAAGTTAACTCCAAAAGTCCTTTTTTGTCATCTAATCCCTTAAGTCCGAAAAAGTATAAAACAATACAGAAGGGATGAATTTTCGATAGTTTTAACGAGCCGAATAAAACAAGCGCTCGATCTTTTTGTTTAATAATCCCTCAGGTCCAAAAAGATTAAAATCTAGAGGAGGGATAGCTCTTCCGGTCACTTTAACGAGCTGGAAGGCCAAAACTCAGAAATCTTTTCATATTTTATGAGTCAGATGAAAAGAGCTTAAAGAAGACTCGTCTTTTGAGGAACGAGTGATAAAAAGGGGTAGCAGCTGATTTCAGGGAAGGATTGGAATTTCCAAATCACGGCAGTGTCACAAGGATGGCTAGTGAAATCACTCTTCGCAACTGTTCCTCAAAATGGGTAAACAATCATATGGAGGTGAATGATCGGCCAATGAAAAGTGGAGGTGGTGGGCAAACACGACCAAGGCTTTAATGGCTGATGTCGCTACATTCACAGTGGTTATTTACCATAATAGTTCATTTTTTAACGAGCTTAAACGTGGGTGGAAACATTTGCTCGATCTTATGTTTATTTTTTAACGAGCATGAACTATGTGCTAAAACTGCTCGGATCTTGCGTTTATTTTTTAACGAGCATGAACTGTGTGCTAAAACTGCTCGATGATAAGTTTGCATGCCCCCAGCATATTAACGCAAATCGAGGTGCATGCCCCCCAAGCTTCATTGCATTCAACTCGGTGGTTGGAATGAAGGTTTACCTTTGAGATTTGAAAAGGGGATTTGTTTCTTTTTTTAGTGAGGTTGACATAGTAAAAGAACTATCCTCATGACCCACTGTATTTACAGTATTTGATAGAAAATCAAAGACTGAAGGATGATAAAGGTCATCCTGAGTATCTTCTTCACAATCCGGAAGAAGGGAACGATGGTGGCTATCATTCCATGGTGCCCCCTCAATCAACATTGATTGTATGATTCCTTCGTCGATTCCATGCACTCGCGACCAAGGATCCAAGGGGGTACCATATTCTCTAGACCTATCTACCCGAACGCACGATGAGCGTTGATTTGGGTTCGCCTCCCAAGCTAGGAACATTGATTGCTACAATATTTCCGTTGGGCTTGGGGGCAAAACCATTGCATGATCCATGTTAATATCATCTTCTGAAATCTTTTGTGCGGAAGATATCATGTTGCAGGCTCCTACCAACGCTACTTCTCCAATATAGATTGGAGGTGGAAGCGTGAAAGTTCCCATTATTGTGGGGTCTTTCAGTAGGCCTACTTCGATATTTTGAAGCGAATGGTTGCTCCCATGGATCATTGGAATGCTTCCTGTAACTTGAGAACCATTGGGGAGGAAGTTTTGCTGGTCAACGATTGTAATCCCTCCTTGGAAAGGGAATGCAATTTTTCTAAAATAGGTCGACACGATAGCTGCCATGGCATAGATCCATGGTCTTCCTAGTAGGATGTTGTAGTCAAGGTTCCCATCAATGACTTCGACATCTATTTCTACTATTTTCCCTCCTAGTTCAACTTTCAAGTTATTCAGGATACCATATGGGGTATACGATCATCCATCAAATGCTTTTAATGTTGTCGAAGATCGTGACAAGGTTGGAGATCCTAATGTTTTCCAGCAACTCATCGACATAATACATGTGGATGCCCCCTCATCAATAATCGTTCGATGAACGGTTTTGTTGAGGGCTTTCACTTGAATAAGGAAAGCTAGTTGAGCTGGTAACTAAGGATCGTATCCTTTATGATCGAAGGATACAAGATTGGAATCCTTTGGGTCAACCCCACCGATAGCTGATAACAAAGCTTGCCTTTGGGATGGGAAATTCTGTAATACTTCAAGAGTTGACATAGCGGATGGCGATTGGGCCAAATCTTCCACTATGTTATAATGTTGCGCTGCCCTAGCACGAGGATTAAACGTTGACTTGTGCACTACTCCCTTTGGCGGTTTTATTGTTAATTCAGGAATTATTGGTGGTGTTACAACTTCTGTCGAAGTTGTTGTCGAACTACTTGGTTGATCTTTATCCTTGTTGTTCGACAGTTGTGGATTCCCGTAGTCTTTGTTCCTTGTCGAGATCAAAGCATCATTTTGTTGTTTTTAAACCGACAACATTAGCACTTGAGACGGGGAAGCATCTCCACTATCAACCAGATTTGTTCCTGGATTTGGAAACAGATCAGTTAACACTACTGAGGTTTTCGAACTCTTAAAGAATTTCTTCAGCTCAGCTTTGTATGGATATTCGCTTGTCCAATGACGCTCGTCACATATCTG
Source organism: Pinus tabuliformis (assembly GCA_031772625.1). Taxonomy (NCBI): domain Eukaryota; kingdom Viridiplantae; phylum Streptophyta; class Pinopsida; order Pinales; family Pinaceae; genus Pinus; species Pinus tabuliformis. Next base: position 775,662,821 of record CM062812.1, on the reverse strand, counting down.
ACACCCTGTGGTAGGGGTTTTCCTATTTCCAGGAGGGTTTGAAGAAGTTTTTTCAGGTGATGACTCATCCTGTTTCTTCTTCTTCCCTTTGTTTTGTTTCTTCTTGCTTCCTGGTTGTTTGGTTTCTTTGCCCTTATCTATCGATACGACATTTACTTCTGAAGCAAGAATTTCGTCTTTTGAATTTTGATCTGAAACCTTACGGGCTTTCTTGGATGTAGCCTTTGTCGATTTCACGTTTGTCGTGCCAATCACGCCATCGCCGACGTGAGAGTCATTGTTTGATTTAGGAGGAGGAGGAATTGAGAATTCCGGTCTAGGGGCGTCAGGTATTTTGTCGTAGAGCGTGCCAGACTGAGTATAGACCAAGTCTAGATATTGTGCACGAGCGATAACTTGCTCTTCCGTTACGACCCCCCCCTTGGCCACATCTTCCGTGATGGTAGGAAGTAATGACTTTATAAACCATTCAGCTAATAGCTGATCGGGAACGTATGTTTTTACCATCCTACGACGATGTCGCCACTCATGTATATGATCAGATATGTGAGTGGCCATTGTCTGTTTGAAGTTGGTAAGGATTTCCGTCCCCATTTCATACCTTATAGGTAATTGAAAATGGGTTAAAAAGGTAGTGGCTAAGGTGCTAAAATTGTCGAACGAAGCTCTAGGTAGTTCAATATACCATTTAGCCGCCGGACCCGTTAACGTCCTCTGAAGGAGGCGAAGCCTTATCGAATCATCATTTAAGGTGTTTGACGAACACCATAGATGAAATGTCATCACGTGATTCGATGGATCTTCACCTGGATTTCCATTAAATTTAGGAATGTCTGATGGAAGTTTGTGTGGAATCGCTGGCCACCATGGGGCGTAAGCAATTCGATCATTTGTTAACCGATGTAAATCAGGTAACTCTAGAGTTGCCACGAATGGTAACTATTGGCTCAGGTTAGGTGAAGCATACCCAGGATACGATGGGATCGCCTGAGCAGTTAGTCTTTGCATACCAGCATAATGCAGCTGATGCTGGTATGACTGGTAAGGTTGGTGGACAAGACCATTATAAAATGGTTAATTTTGACCGTTTTGAATGTACGGTTGCCCACTATTTGCAAAGATCTGTTGCTCAGAACCTTGGTATACTTGTTGGAATTGTGGTTGTTGGTATTGCACCAGCCATGGTTGAGAAGCCATGTGCTGTTGCGCTATACTAACCGTTGGACCAAGGTCTGGGGTAATTGTACCCGTTTGGACCTGTGTCGCCCCACTAGTTGGCGATTGTGGTTGAGTCGCAGGGTAAAGGGGTTGTTTCATTACAACCTGAGAAATCTGAGGTTGACATACAATAGGCAACGTTTGAACTTGCGACACTGTCACAATCGCTGGTGTAGTTGGGATGTTCGACATAGGTACACACTGTTGCATCGAATACACAACCCTTGGTTGTTGAGGTAGCATAGGCACCCAACCACTTGAAGCAATTCCAGTGTAACCTGAACTTTGTTGTGAACTCCCGTATGGATAGCCTCCTGGAGGGGGTAATGAAAGGGCATACTGCCCCCCATACGGTGGTGACCCGGCACTGAAGGGGATTGATTGCCCTTGGGGACCGGATTACCCAAATTGACCTCCAAACGGATCAATTTGTCGAGTTTCAACATAAGAGTTGCCGGGTATTATTCCGGAAGAACAAACAGGAACAGACCATATTGTCGTAATAGCCCCTGAATGGGCTCCTTCCAGCAGTTGAGAGCTAGTTGGGACAGATGGTATGCCGGTGAACATTGTTGGAGTGATGGCAGGGAGTTCTGCTGTTGCTGTGTCAGGTGCCACAGTCCTAGATGTTGACGGTTGTTCAGACATATTTAGTCTATCCAAGATATTCCCTAGTGATTCTACAGGAACTTCCGCTGGTGGTAGACTAACTTCTGAAGAAGGATATAGAGTGACCCCGACTCCAAAGTGAGTTGGAGTACTTGTTGGAGGGTCTTCTACAATTTCTTCAATCGCAATCAGACCAGGTGGAAGAGGAAGACCGTCAGGTCCGTAAAATATTTCTGGTGCCGAAGAAGGGGTTGTATCGACAGCGACAGATGTTTGAAGAGCACCACTCTCCGGACTGGTTACTGATGGAACTGGTTCGGTAACACAAGTGTTTACTCTCAAACTAGGATCAGTATCACTGTCCCTCTGTGGCTGTTGAACTTCTTCTGTAGAGGCAGGGATTCCAGAAATGTTTGGAGTAACCGGAACCTCCGATGTCGTCAGAACACTTGTTCTAACTTTAAGAGGAGATTTGGAACCAGTTAAACGAGTTCGCTTTGTCCGTACTGGTTTCGATTCCGGAGACAAAGACGGTTGACTCGTAAACCTCCGCGAACGACGGGGTTTCAATTGACTTTCTTCCACGATTGCGGATTACTCGATCAACTAAAATAAATAGGGGAAGTATGTTTCCGAATTGAATGAATTTTAGACGCTTTTAGACACAACTTGTTTTTTCAGTTTTAAAGAGTCGATAAAAAACAAAAGATGACTCTAGTTGCCTTCGATGTTTTAATGAGCCCGAAGTGACAAATACTCGAATGGACTTTTTCCGTTATAGAGTCTGAAAAAGGCCAAAAGGAACTGCTCTAGAGATCTAGGTAGAGGGTGTGCCAAACCAATCACAAAACTGCAGAATACGTTTTAAGTTACGACAGTCGATCTTCCCGAATGCTGTGTTCAGTGCATTGCGATCAGTAGGGCGATCGACACGGCTTCCTAAGGATAAAGGTTTTAAGCCTATAGGGGTCTCCCAATATATACGAGACGGTACGTGGGAGCACAATCCGTACTGGCACTTTTGGTCCCTCAGGAGGAATCACCCAACCATCAGCGAGGCGAACAGATACCAGGTTTTACGACGCTGGAACACGTCTCTAGCATAGACCTCTATGTTGTGTGTTATGTTACAAAGCGTTATTAAGTTCATTCAGTTTATTTTATGTTGATCTTTCTTAGAAGTTTGCCTTTTGAGGTTCACCATGAGATGTATAGACAACTTCCGAAATGCAATCTAAAAGATGATAAGCAAATTTTATCTCTTTTTCAACAATGAAAATCCTAGCTACAAAGGGAAAAGAAAGACACCATCTTTTCTCAGAGAGCAATCAGCACACTCTAAATGCACTTTCCCTAAATCAATCATGCAAACTATCAAGATGCAAATGCACAATGCAAGTGTTTGTTTTTTGCTTTCTTAATATTGATGCCTAAAAAGAAAGCTTTTTGCACAACTTTGAATTTGCTTTTAAATGACAAATACAAACAAGTTTACTTTTTCGAAATCAGAAAGGGTAGAAGAGATTACAACACTTAACGATTTTTGAAATGAATACTTGTTTTGACACTCAAAAGAGACAAACTCAAACCGAAAGCAAAAATGAATGTATAACCAATTGTAAACAGCCAATGAACTCTCTCCTAAGATCACAATCAACAGATCTGAATCAAGGGCTACAGGATGACTATTTCACTCTTGCAAAGGGAAACTGTAAATGATGCCACAAACACATAAAAACACTCACAGTCTTTTGTACAAAAGGAGGCGGAATTTAAGCAGAGAAAAGGGGCTATCAGACAGGTACCTATGCTGGTTACAGGCTGCAAAAGTCAGAGATCAAAACAAGGCAAAACAGAGCAGAGAACCCCAGCTGCACAAGGCCTAACTGGATCAGCGCACCTGTATAACAGGGAAACTGAATTTCAACACAGGTAGCCTTCACGGGAACTGCGCTGAAATGTAGAGTCTCTTCACAGAGCCTGCGCTGAAGGAGAAACGAGAGTTCCTCACCGGGTTCTGGGTCACGGTTTGCTATTTAATCTACAGTTTGAGGCCAAATCAAAGAAACAAGCAAGGTACAATCAAAGGGATGCTTTGAAGGAGGACTAAGATCTATCACAAAGGATCATCAAATCATTTGTGAGTCCATTGTTCAGATCATAGACAAATCCAGTGATTGGATCAAAGCAGCAGCTGTCTACTTTGCATCTGAGAATAGCAGATGCAGTTCGATTGTTGTTGTTGAGTCTATGAAACAAACAATGATAGAAACACAAATAAAATGACTAAATAGATCTCCCCAACGGAGTCACCAATTTGTTGTGGGGAAAAATGCCTATGCAGGACGATCCTATCCACCTAAGGTGTGACAGTGCCTTAGCAACAAACAGAAACAGCTATTCTAGTATTCTTCCTTTATGAATTAAGAATGAAGAGAGATGGATGGACTAACCGGTGTCTTCCGTTTGTCCCTCGATCTGGTTTCTCTTCTCTTTGAGAGTTCCCAGCTACTTTCCTTCTCGCTCACCCAGCTTCAACAAGTTCTTGCAAGATCACAAGAAAGGAACACTACACAAAGACATAGATTCATATTCATAACTAGTTCAGGATTAGAAATAAACCAGATACACTAATGCAATCATACATCAAAGACACATCAGCATATAGGAGAAACCAAGATAGCTTTATTGATGAATAACAAGGTTCAGGAGGAGATACAACCAAGAGAGTTCCAATCCAGCATCTCCTTCCCAGCAAATGAAATTCCTATCTTCACCTCCCTTCAAAGCATTAAGCACCCAATGATTCCAATCTCAAACCAATAGCAATTCTTTGCAATAACAAAATTCCAGCCTCTAGATCTCATGGAGAAGAGATCCATATATAGATGTTTGGAGTGAGGATGAGTCAGCTTGTGATCTGGCTAGTGTCCTTTCTCTCTGTCAGTTCTTACTTCCACTTGGAGACTAAGAGCCTCTTACTGATCACTTAGTCGAACTCAGCAAGGCAAGTGTCATGGAGGAAGATTCTGGAAGCTTCCACAGTCTTGACACCTCTCACAAGAGACCCTGACATTTGTCATTTCCCGCTCAGCGCACCCTGGTAGTGCTTCCACCTGCGTTGCAATGCAACTAGCCAGTGTAGCCTCTGCATTTCAACGCAGGCAGCTAGAGGAGCTTCTGAATTGATCTTGAGCAGTTTCTTGAACTGTGAATTGTTGTGGTTTGTTAGCCTTGTTCCTCTAGGGGTAGGAACAACATGTTTAGGGACTTTGGATCCCTTGGATTATGGACATTTCATGCTTATAGCTGTAAGGCACAAAAATGTCTATAACACTTACCTTTATTTTTTGGCTTAATAAAACTTGTCTTCATCAATAGTGATTCTCTTACTCTTGTGTTACCTTCCATTGCAAACAAATTTAGACTATCTTTCTTTGCTTCAATTGAATGTGCATCTCCTTGAATTGTAGGACTATTCTTTCAACATTTTCATGCCATATGCCCTAGGTTACCATGTTTATAATAACTAACATGATATTCATTTCCTTTTCCTTTGCTTCTTGAAAAATACCTTCTTTCTTTGGATTCACCTCCTTTGATTGACTAACTCAATTGACTTGATCTTCTAGCTTCTTCTCTTAGGGATTGAAATCTCCCATTACTACTATGTTTCCTTTTTCCTTTCATAAGACCCAGGCTTCCTCTGCTCTTTTGATTGTATTTCTTGGCTACCTTCTCTCCTACCTTCAAAGCATCTTGATAAACATCTTCCACTATTCTTGGCAATAAGATAATTATCTCATCCTAGTATTTCATGCCTCAAACCATTGATATACTTAGAAACCATTTTAGCATATTTCATTCTATGACAAGATGTAATGTTTAATTTATAAAATTTCACAATATACTCATTTATTGAGATATATTTCTATCTAATATCCTACAATTGCTTAAAATTATTTAACTAGTAATATTTTTGCATGAAATTACTTTTAAACTTAGCAACCATTAGTCCTAGCTCTTTATATTGGACTTGCATTTCCTATTTCTATCTATCAGCACTTCATCCCACCATTGGGTTTCATCTCCTTTCATCCTAGTCATTGCACACTTCCCTTTCTATTCTTAATCTACATCTTCATAAGAAAAATACTTTTCCATAGAATGAATCTTGTATATCAACTCCCACCTAAATTCTAGAAATCTTTTTCAACATTTTCTTATATATTTCTTCCTCACCTACATCATCCTCCTCAGAAGTTTCTTCTTCATTTCCACTAAAATATCCTATGTTATATCCTCTATTTTTAGTAGTTTGAATGTCCTCCAACCTCATTCAGATTTGCCTCATCCCATCTAGCAATAGTGAATTTGCTATATAGGCCTCCCTCAACCTATCCCTACTCCTATATTTCTATGTTCCATTTATCACTTTTATAAAGACCACCCCAATTATGATATCAAACTTATGACGAGTCAAATAATGTTACACTCCCTCATGATAGTTTCTACCTTCAACTTTCCATTTCCCTTCTCTTGTAGTATAATGTTGGTCACTTGAAAAAAAATCCAACACAATATCACCAAAGTTTTATACCCTTAGTAGCTGGACACTAAAACCAAACCAAGTACACATGACTAAGTCCTAAAACCAAATACTTATTGTGGAACTAGGATATTAATGTTATTTTATAAATAGTGCTTTGGTTATGGCCTGGTATGAAAACAAGGCATAATGGATGATGATTCTATAATATAATTCCATCGAATGGTCAAACCCTTAAGATATCAAAGGTAAACAATATTGGAAGAATGACACAACAATTTTGTAGAATGGTTATTTTTCTAGTGTATCAAAACATTTCTTAATGGTGATTTTTATGTCTCTTGGGCACATCAACTAATAGAAATGAAACACAAATATATTACATAATTAAGAAATTATTTCAAATTAAAAAGTACACTATAGTATCACTCTAGTATGATGGGACATTAGGCCTCCTACAATCACAACGAACCCTTTGGGCACATCGTGGTCCCTTGAGTTTGTGGAACTGACATATTTCATCTTTGCCTCATGGAGAACAAATCTACTTCAATTGAACTACACCTCTTAGAAAGCTCACTTAAAAAATTTGTATACCATTAGTAACTTAGAGGAATATAATAAATCTTCAATATATTGCAATAAATCTTACTATCACTTCTACTTTAATTTGTAATTTCATTCAAAAAGACATGAACATTATATTCAATATATCAATTCACCATTAACATCATCATTCACATGCACAAATCTATAACGAAACGACCCACCGACCCTCTACTTTCATTAAAAATCATAATTACAAGGAACCCCTAAGATAAAGGCTTGGTTCACAAAACCACAAATCCAAGAAAACCTAAGGTAATATAAGAAATCTTTATTCTAACCACTTCGACCCAACCCAGGTCACCTGTCACCCTATTGTGGGTTATCTCCACCATATCTAGCTAATTTGATTCAAATGCAAGATTCCATTGGTTCATGCATCACCGTAGACATAAGTCACTCATCTTGGCGACTTTCCTTCATCCATTTATCTCTTGCACTCATCCCAAGCGACTTTAGCTGATTTGAATGTGTTTTTTCTTCTACACAATCCACTCCTATTTATAGGGTTCATACCACCTCTCTGTGGTTCTCCTCATAGAATAATGGGTTAGATCAACCTTTTTTTTGACACACTGGGTCAAGCCAACTCATTGTTCTAACCAATTCCCACATAAAATTACCATACAATGTGCCTGCTCATCCACTGCGCCATTCCACTACACCTGCCCAACCTAACATTTTTTGGTCATTCCAATGTTTGGGCCCTTCATGGTCATTTTTGGCTACTTGTTTAGGGAAATCGTCACACCACTCTTTCCACCATGGCACCCTCCTATCAGTCTAACATGCCTTCGACTGAACTCCTCCCATCTTTTGGTCGCTTGTCTAGGTGTGCTTTCGTTGGTGCCTTTGGTAGCTCATGATGCCTCCCATGGACTCATCTTTCGTCATTTTACTCATCACTTTGAGAACTCAGGTGATGAATTAGTCATATATATCATGCCACCAAGTTTCCTATGTGCATCTTAGAAATTTAGTAATGGCAGTTATTAATCTAATTTCTTTAACCTTGATACTTGTTTGTGGATCTTAATTATCTTCTTTATGTAGTTTTGTTATATATTTTCATCAAACAATATCAAGAAATAGCAAAAACAAAAAAGGACACATATATTGGTTCTCTCCCTTGGGAAAAACCCCTCCAACGTGAAAGCACAAAAACTCTTCTCTTCTTAGAATTTTCTTCAAATGATATACAAATACCCAATCCCTAGTTCAATTCCTTCTCTGAGTACCAAGCCAACCCTTCATCAAGTCCTTCTTGAATTTGTACCAAACTGCTACATACTACAACTTCGGTTTGCACGTTGCAACAATGCTACATGACCTACAACTTCGACCTGGAAATTTTGGTCTTGTATCTCCTAAGGAAACCATAGCTATACATCCTTTTATGACCTTGAAAGAGAAATACAACTCTTCCTAAGGTCATCGAAGTATAGACATATTTTCCTTCCTCCCGACTACAAGATGTTGCAGTTTGTCCTACTGTAACATGGTCCTGCAACTTTGACCTCTTCTTGTAGCCAAGAAACCCTATATTTTTACACTTGTGAGTGAGTGTCACAATGAATGAACTTGAATTTCTCCTTTATATAGCCTTCTCAAGTGGTCAAGTTCACGGCCGACTTGTACTCTTGGAGATTCTAGGACTTTGGAAACTAAAAATTGATTATTTGTACAATTACAAATTTCCCAGAAGGGTCTTATGAACATGATGTTGACTCCATTGAATCATGATGATAAATCATGATACCTAACAAACCATATAAGCACAAAGAACATTCTTTTACCTATAATACCATCAATGATGAGCATGGAACCCATGCTTTAATAATAGTAATAATAATTGTCTTTCTTCTTTTCTTGTTTGCTACATATGATACATACTGAAATGAATACAATAGTTATAAGGACCAAAACTAGTTACATTTCTCAACACTACCTTTTAACTAGGAAGGCATTCATAATTGTATGACTACTACAACATCATATCTCAAATCCAAAGAGTTCTCAAGAGGAGTTGGATTGATAACCCATACTGTAACCATCATTGTTATAACTAGCATTATCCACGAGGCCTAAGTGGACAAGATCTTCTTTTATTCAAGAGCATAATTTTGGGACGCTTTATGTGTGATACCACACTTCCTCTCTAAGGTACATATCTGATATGGATGTCCACAAGTTATGTCCTTTTAGGACTAGTCTTATCTTGGATCTCCATACCTGAGTCCTCAAAGAATATCATTCTCTTCAACCACTCTTCTCTTCCATTCTTGTCCCATATTCAAGGAGACTCCTTTTCTCCCACTCAAAATGAGAGGATATTCCATACTTTCTTCTAATAATGGAATAGAACACCTCAAGTCTTATATCTTGTATTCATCAAAGTATTAGCTACTAGTTCTCCATAGCTACATCGTTTCATCTTTCACATTTATTACATCATGCCTAATTCCTTTCAAGGTATCATGGAACCATTTCCACTATTTTTTCTTATGATAGGATCCAGGTCATCTTTCTTTTTCATCACTTTCATATTCAACATGAAGGCATTGCAATAATCCTTCCTAATCTTCAATTTGATCGTGAATTCCTTATGAAAGTGATCATCCTTGACCTTTATGTTATCTTCTTACACAAATACCCTTTCAAACTCAATATAGACTCATCTTGCCTTCATATTTACCAAGTATTAGATATTGAACTTCCCTCAATACTCTTCATTCATATAGTTGAACATGCCCCAACTATCATCATGTATTCCTACAACATCCTTTTCCTAGTAGTAAACAATAATATGTGAGCTAGATAACTAAACCATAAATGAAATATACTTACCTCACCATGGTGACCTTCCCATACCATCAACATCCTCATTGACCATCTTCACTTTGTACTTCCTTCAAGTATCACAGTGCCCAAGGATCAAACTTGATTACAAAGTTACAATTTTTCTTTTGGACAATTAGGTGGATGTTTAATCACTTATATATATTCTATGGAAATTCCTAATATTTTATACATTCTTAAGTAATTCAAATTCTACTCTTTTCCAACATCATTAATACTTATTAATATCTTTATAACAAACTTCATTCCATAAGATTATTCTCCATATGAATCTTATCCAAAGTTTATTTTTCAACATATATTCCTATGCTTTTCTCCAATCATCCAGATATCCAAATCTCTCACAAAAAGTTTTCATCTTGGCCCATTGAAACCCTTCATATTTTTTTTTCAATATGTTTCCATATTACATATAATACATACAATTCCTATCATGATACTTTTTCCAAGGACTTTCCCAATGATGGTCCTTACTTGATCATGATTAGTCATTTTAGCAAGATGACAACCTCTAACATAATGCTAGATAATACCTAGATGAACAATATGAAAAATGGTCTAACATTATATCCTAGATGGTCTCTACAAAGCAACTTAATCATGTATATTTTAGGCATGCTACTATCATATACTTCTACCTTATGATGCTTATGCAAAAAATCTAAAAGAAAACCAGAAATTCATAAAGAACCTAGAAGTCAGTGAGCCTTATTTTAGTAGTAAAGATCCTTCCCTTCTTCCTTCTTTGCCTTTTTCTTAGGCTTTCCCACTACTTCAACTACACGAGATTCACGCCTATCCTTTATCTTGTTGTTCTATTGATTTGGAGAGTCCCTCTTATAGTCTCCTAACTCATTGCACCTTTGACATATATTTATTCTTGGACTTGCCAAACTTTCCTTTCTTCATCTTCTTAACTCAAGCTAGAAAGTTTTGAGACTGCTCATCTGATTCAATGTCGTCCTTGACCTTGTCCCTTGATTCTTCTAGTATATTGTTCCCACAATCCATCAAAGGAAATTGAATCCTTCTTGGAGTAGACACTTGTTTCAAAGTTGCTCCATTCAGGTGGCAATGCATTCAGAACACATATGGTCACCTCAGAATCAGTGATGGGTTCCCAAGGTCCTTCCAAATGATCTCTTAGCTAAGAGACTCTCATGAGGAAGGATGCCATATCCTCATCCTTCGATTTATTCATTATATATATTTTGTTTTATAATTACATCTTTTGGCTTCTTGTACTTACATAGTACAAATTCACTAACTTATCGTACATGGCCTTTGAAGTCTTTAAATTTGCAAAAAATAGAACAAGAGAATGCTTAAGAGACTCAACTATGATCCTTTGAGCTCTTACATCCCCTTTCTTGTACCTTGTTATTTCTTGTGCCCTGTCTTCCTCAGGTTTAGTAAGTTCTCCATTAACATATCGCATTACATCTTGCTCTATGAGTATCAAGTCAATCATTTTCTTCCATGCTATATAGTTTGAAGCCCCAATGAGCTTAATTCTCTCCTTGTAGAACTAATTTACGTGACCTGAAGATTTAGCCATTATTAAATAGTGTGATACTTGAATATCAAAATTCTACTTGCTGATGATACCTCCAACCTTCTTGAAGTCTTCAAGATCCTTGAGGACATTTCTTTGACAAATGTTTCCAAGAACTTCTAAAATCGATGCCTTCCAATTAGACTTCTTCTTGTGAGATCCAAACCCTTGTGAGATTGATGTAGTCCTGATATTCTTTAATGTTGAATATTCTATCAATGGGTCTTTAACCATATCCCTTCAAGGGATAATCTTCTTCTTTTATGCCTCAATATCTTCCTATCCCTTAATCAATAACTCTTTCTTCAAGCTACTTTCCTTGCTCACATTTTCTTTGATACCATTTTATAAATTTGATAATGGTAGTTATTAACATTATTTATTAAACCTTGATACTTGCTTGTTAATCTTAGCTATATTCTTTATGTTCTTCATTTAGATTTTTTCATCAAATAATATAAACAAATAGAAACAACAAAAGAGGACATAGACATAACCACTTAGCCTAGGGAAAAAACCCTCCAAGGGGAAAACATGTAAACTTTTTTCTTCTTAGAATATGCTTCAAATGAGATACAAAGACCTAGTCCCTATACCAATTCCTTCCCCAATTTCCAAGTCAGCCTTTTTTGAATCCCTTCTTGAATCTGCACCAAACTTCTACACAGGTGCAGCTTCGACTTTCTAGCTATAGCACTGTTACATGACCTACAACTTCATCCATACAATTTTGGCATTGTAACTTGTGAGGAAACCCTAACTCGACCTCCTTATACGACATTCAAAGAGCAAGACAACTCTTCCTAAGCTCAAAAAATTGTAGAGAGAGTTTCATTCCTCCCAACTACAAGATGTTTTACTTCATCCTACTATAGCTCAGTCATGCATCTTCAGCCTGTTCCTATAGTGAAAAAGCCCTATATTTTAGCACATGTGAGAGAGATATAGCCCAAAAACCAAGAAAATTCATCCTTCTTTCTTCTCCTTGACCTTCGCTCTCCTTCTCCAGCTTCACAGCTATAGATCGAAATTTTTCTTGAGATATCGAACTTATGAATGACTGTGTCATCAAATGAAGTCGAAATTCTCCTTTATATAACCTTCTCAAGGTATTAGATTTCCTCCTTTAGGAAAAAATAATAAACCCAACGTTGACTTGTACTCTTGGAGATTCTGAGACTTTCTAGACTCAGAAAAAAATTATTTTCACAATTACAAATTTCCCATAAGGGTCTTATAAATATGATGTTGACTCCATTGACTCATGACAATAAATCCTAATACCTAACAAACCTTAGAATCATGAAGAACATGTGTTTACCAAGAATACCATCAACAATGAGCATGAAACTGATTCTTTAATAATAATATTTTTCTTTGTTATTTTCTCGTTTACTACATAGGATACATACTAAAATGAGTACAACAATTATGAAGACATAAAATATTTACATTTCTCAACAATGGGCCTAGTGGAGACCCTAAGTGTGAGTTCTTCGACACCTTGTGTTGATTTTCCCTCATCCAAAATCACCTTTCATTGCATTTCTTGTGCTATCTTTGTCATAATTTGTGTGATGAAGATATCACCCATGGTGCACACATCAGTTAAGGGTGCTCAAAATTTTTTCCCTGATATCCTCCCCCATTGAAATTTATTACCATCACATCATTTGTCTAGGAACAACCCTCTAGTCACATACCACTATATATCATGTTCACGATGAAGTCTCTTTGAATGTTATCTCTAACTGCATCTCTAGAAATCACTCCTACATATCGGCATGTGTCGGTTCCCCTCATGAGGCTTGAATATTTTGGTAGCCAATTTCATCACCACACCAAGATCCATAAAAACTCATGCTTCATAGAGCAATATCCTCAAGCCTGAGTCATCATGACCCCACCAATTCGATATTGTAGAGTCACCACCCTAAATAACCCCATGATGTTGGTCGACCATTTATCCACAACAAGGAGCTATCTCCATGGTTCAATGAGACTAATATGAGTGTTGGACATTGTGACCTCCACTCTCATCTCCCATATGATTTTCTAGAAGTATTCATCCATACTTCTTCATGATGTAGGTCAATAAAGGAGGATATGATCTTATCCTACTCTTCTTTGTCAATAAGTTTTTTGACATTAGTATCTCGTGGCCAATGACCTAGGCTGAAATTGGATGTATCAACCTTCTCCTTGGCATCATAATACAAAGGAACATCTCCTTAGTGACCTCTTTGAACTACTATTATCATCCTAGTCTCCCCTTCCATCTCTAACATTTTTGTTGTCTTACAAAACTTATCTACCCTATCTGTCAAAGAAAACATGATTTCTACATGTGACGAGAGAACAAAATCCATATCAGTACTTCGCATCTCTCCACATGTAGCTCCAAAATATTCTTTTTCAATCTTAAATATGGTGGTCGTCCTGACATTCATATTTAAGTCTCCTCTATGAGACTCCACTATGATTATATTAGATCTAAAGATAATGAATATATTTTTCGTATCAAGCACACTAACAACATTCTCATTAATTAAGAAATATTGCCCCAACATCATGTCATAGTCATCAAGTTAGACTATCGTAAGGTTGATCTTACACCACTGATCTTCCATGCAAATAAGCACATCATCAGTCAAACCAATCACCCTTATATCTGTGGAGTTGATGGCCTTAGATGATGTTATATTGAGCTTTATCCTATGAGCAAGCTTCCTTTCTACTTCTTTTTACATAAAGTTGAACGTAACTCCACTGGTGACCACCATTGTTACCTAGTTTCCTCCTAGTTTTACACCAAGAAAATCCAATTAGGTTCTTCCCTTACCTTTGTCTTTTTCCTTCTTCATATGGGAAGATACTACTTCTACTACCTATAACATCCCAACATTAGCTACATTTTGTTACTCAAAAGGAACCACCTTCTTCTTGATCAAGTAATTCCTTGTCAAGTGATCTTCTCCAGAGGTCCAATAATATATGGGCATCTTCTCTTTTGTTGTACTTATTATTTTTCCATCTTTGGAAGCCTTCGCTTTTTCTTGGTCCTCCTTCTTCTTCTTTCTCTTATCACTATTCACCTCCTCCTTATCCTTTCCAATTGGGTAATAATTAAGGAGTTTCCTTGTCGTAATGATAACTTCTACAAGACATTGGACTCCCTTCTTCATGACTTCCTTTTTTTCCCATGGATGGAGATTGTTGATAAAGGCATACACCCTTCCCTTTACACCCGTATTCCTAAGCTCCAACATAATACCTTAGCTCTCTTTAATATTTGTATGGATCTTACTATTATGCTTCAACTCGGTCAAATGTTCACCTGCCACCTATTCTTAATTCCCTTATCTGAATTACATGTATAAATCTTATTTTAGCTTTATGCAAGTCTCAATCCTCATTGTGATGATGCCTACTGCTATGTCCTCAAACCTAGTTGTCCACCAAAGTTTCGTTCTTCCTATGAGATGCATGGTTGCTGCATTAAAGTCCATGTCTTAAAAACCACCCTTCATCTAATCCATCATTTGTTGCATGTTCCAATACCATCTTCAAAGTATATTAGCACTTCCTATCCCATCATATATCTTCAACTCTTTCAACATTTCCTTCATAGGTCAAGTACATGAACTCCACCTTATGAACAACTTCAATAATACAATGGTATCAGCGTAGTTTATTATCAGTTCCACAAGTGACTTCACCTGATCCTCTCAATCCTTAATCTGATCCTCCTGATGTTGGGCTTGTCTCATTAAATGATTAATGATGTAACAACCTACTTCAAGGCCCCCGTTGACTTCCTGAATGTCCACTTGAAGCTCTTCAAACTCATTTCCATGTCCTTCAATTCCATCTATCATCCATGCCAAGGTTAACTCAATATCCCTAAGTTTCTCAGATAGTTCCACCCCAACCTGGTCCATTGGGATAAACCTATTTTTCACCATCATGACCTAGTCTTTCCGAGATGTGAACTTATTACACTTACTTTAACTAAAACCTATATGTATAACCAATATCCAAAACCCCCTTGACCACCGCAAAATCGATGATAGAAGCCCCTTCCCCAATAACCTACAAACTTGAGACATCTCTCTTTGCAATCTTCCTTTCGCTCATGCTTATTATAGTACCTGTTGTATAGAACCAACAATTTGGATGACAACTCTAGTAACACTTTCTTCTAGTATAAATTTTCACCACGTACTCTGACATATCCTCTACCTGTATGTATAACGGTATGATCTAATACTAATTATCACAACCCTAAGACCTCCTATAGAAGGCACATTTTGGGTGTACAATGATCCTTCGAGCATATGGCACTGATGTGTTTCAACTCTCCCTCATGGAGAACATAGCTACTTCACCCAGACTACACCTCACAATAAGTTCACTTATATAATTTATATATCATTATTTACTTAGTGGAATAACATAACTCTTTCATATAGTGCAAACAATCTTACTATCACTTCTACTTCATTTGATAATTCCATTCATCATGACATGAACATTATATGCAAGATATAAATTCACCATTAACATCATCATACACGTGCACAAATTTATAAAGGAATGACCTACCATCCTTTTGCTTTCATTAAAAATTATAACTACAGGGACCCCCCATGAAAAAGACTCAGTTCACAAATCCACAAAATCAAGAAAGCAAAAAACAAATACAAAAGGCCCTTCTTTCCAAACTCGTAGACCCCATTGGGGTCACCCATCAAGCTATCACAAGTTGTTTAGACCCTATTGGGCCAGTTTAGTTCAGGTGCAAGGTTCACTCAAGTTTTTCATGACCGTGGGCACGATTCATTCATATCAAATCCTTCCCTTCATCTTTCCATCCCTTGCACTTTTCTCAAATGACTTTTCTTGATTCGAATGTTTTGTTTCTTCTCCACTGTGTGCTCCTTTTATTTATATAGATTGTATCACACACATATGATTCTCATCTTCACACAATTATTTTTCTCATCCATTGTGTTTAGTTCTTTAGGTTAGGCCAACTTGTCATTCCTTCTAATTCCCACATAACTCAAACATAGGACTTACTCACATTTCCACCATGTCATTCCACTCCACTCGACCAACCTTAATTTGGTTGATCATTCCAATGTTTTGTCTTATTAATGCTCATCTTTCCTACATGTTTAGGGGAATCATATCACTTCTTAGCCCACCATGGTTCCCTCCTCTTAGTCCAACATCCCTCAGGACAACCTCCTCCTTTTATTTAGTTGCTTGTCTAGAGATGCTTTGGCCCACACCTTGGAGTGCTCATGCTCCCTCCCATTGACTTGTCTTGGGTCTGTCTACCTGTTGTGTGGCTAGGTAAGGTGCTCGATCACTCAAATTCATTGAGCCATCAATTTTCCCACATGTGCCCAATGGAAAGCCCAAGTGTAGATTTTTTGACACCTTGTGTTGGCGCGCTCTCACCCAACATCCTATTTCATCACATTTCTTGTGATATCTTCAATGAATTTCATGCAATGGAGGTTTTTCACATGGCGTGTAGCTCCATTACAGGTGTGCCAAACTCTAGGGCATGAAATTATAATATGGTAATCTTTCTATTACAAACTTTCTGTTAAGTAACAATAGAGAGATCAAAATATCAGATATCAACAATATGAGAAAACAAAAATCACTACCAAAATGTTGAGGGCCAATATGGAGCCTTGCTACTAGACAATAACTTACGATTATATTTTTGTTAAGAAATCACTGTTAGTAAATGAAAATGCCACTAGAACTTCAAAAATTGTGAGTTTTTCATGCTTTATGGGTTTTCTCCATATATAAGAATTTCACTTTGGAACACTTTAGAATCGAATATTTAGTCTAGTTTTTGAATGATGCTTCGGAACATTGGACATTAGGATGGAACCACACCTTTGAACATTCACTGGTCAACAATGTCGATCCATGGGTTTCTACTATGTATAACTTAAAGCTTATCTTCTCGATCCTTTGAGGACATTATTATTATTCAATAATATAGCATGGAACCAAACAAAATACAATAATATTATTCCATTTATTGATACCAAAATATAAAACTCTAAAATGTTATTCATCATTTAAAATAGAGAATAGATAATTATAAGTACTAAAACTGAATTTGCACTATCACACTCATGATTTCTCTCCTACTCCCTCTTTTTTCATACACAAAACTCCCCTAAATTCTCTATTACATAAAAATACTCTTTATACAAAAATATAATTGAAAAAAAAATCGTAACATCCCTCATTCCTCTAACAATCTTTTAATAAATTATTATATTATATGTAAAGTAAAAATTATTCTTGAAAATTCCTAACTATATACCTTCACTGAATATTATAATTTATTAAATATTATTTAAATGGAAATCCGAAAAAATCAAATTTCTCTAACAACTCTTTTAAACTATGAAAAATCAAATCACAAATTTAATGATAATTTGAACATCCTATATATTACATCATTTCAAAACACATACTATTGATTAAGGGATAAAGTATGCAATAGTGCGGTGGTTATAAATGTGAAAATTTATTATAGTTGTTTAGTTATGTCAATCTATATTTTTACATATTAAATTTAAAATAAATTAGTAAAAACACATACTATTGATTAAGGGATAAAGTATGCAATAGTGCGGTGGTTATAAATGTGAAAATTTATTATAGTTGTTTAGTTATTTCAATCGATATTTTTACATGTTAAAGCTTTAAAATAAATTAGTACTTTTACTAATATAAATTAGTATTTTTAAAATTTGATAATTTATGTATAATTTTAAAATTTATAAATAAAAATTAGATAATTATTAATTATTAATATAAATATTAGAATATTTATTGTATATTTTAAGTAAAAATATATTTTGGAAAAAGGTTATATATATATATATATAATTGTATTTTATTGATTAGTGAAATATAGTCATCACTCCTTTCTTTTCACACCTTTTCTATGTCCTATCAAAAACCAAAATTAATAAATTAGTGATATTCAAACGATCTCCTTGACAAAATAGGATAGCTTTTGATGACAAAAAATGATATTCATAAAAGTGATAGGTAAACAATATTTGAAATTTTAACATTAATGAAGAAGTGACAGCATTGATAACATCCTTTTTGAGGTAATAATAAAGAACGTGATAGTAATCATAACACACTTTTCAAAATTTTAATATATATATAAAAACAATAGTAATATTCATCACAAGATTTTTGAATTTCAATATATATTTCAAGGATCATTTACCAGAATTAAATGTATTTGAACTTTGAAGATGCCATATCGATGAAGTACTTCTAAGGTGGCCAATTACATTTCAAGTGAGGATTGACATTAGCAGTGGATTCCCCATCACAGTGAAAACGCTAATTTCAATGAAATTGATCTATGGTTAACATCATGATATCTATATTAAAATATCTTTCCATGGAACCTCAAATGTTAGGAGAAACACTGTTACCACTTCCTGGCAGCGTATTCAAATGAGGACTGAGAAAAAATTGTATGGATTCCGTTGTAGAGACCCAACTACTTTCATGGAACTTTCTAAAAGCACATTGCGAATATTTAGGTCCAAGCCCAGAAAGCTATTATATAACAAAGATATTTCCATGTTAATGAACAAAGAGAGGAGTGATAAGCAATTATGGGTTTCAAAACTAGAGGTGAAATCCAGGGGAAGGAAGGGTTGAGACGAGCTGAGTAGTTTAGAAAAAACAGTTAAAAGAAAATTATTCTAAAATTTTTAATCAAATTGAATTAAATTAAGATTAGTTAATGAATGTCATATTATGAATCCATTATAGGTTATTATTAAGAGATTTGTAAAAGTATTTAAATCTTATAATTTTGAAGAGTTTCAATTTTAGTTATTAAAATTGAGTAATATAATATTTTTTAATAAAATTATATTTTTTATTATTTAAATTATATTTTTCTATATACAAATAAATTTATATTCTGAAAAACCTAATTCTAAGATACACTTCTGTCAAATCCATATCAAATTTTAAACAAAAATAATACCCACCCAAACAAGAAGCAGTTACACTATCTTTAAATCTCACTTAATAAAAAAATTTACTTTGCATCAACCAAATGCTAAGATTAAGATTATCTTCAGCACAATATTTGAATGAAATGACCTTCCTCAGAACAACGATCTACATCACTTAGTTCTCCTCAACCCAACGTGTGCATTAAAATAAAAGACCGATGTGAACTAATCTATAAATTAATTAAATATGTCAATTTTATGCACCAGTTTTGCTTTTTTTTTCAAAGAAGTAATAATTACTTGGCCAAAGTAATAATTATAAAGATTTGATTACTTAATCGAAACATTAAATGAGGAATTGAATAGAAAACATAAAATGTAAAACGGCCTTAATTTCCAATAATCAATGATGGGACGTAGACCGAAATTTTTCACTTACTTTGCTGACCATAAATTAGGCATAGATCAGCTGACATTATGGTGACATCACGCCTGCACAATGCTACTCCCAACCATCTTGGTGGCCATCTCTATTATTTCTACAAACAGAAAACTTCGAGAAATAGACGATTCTGATAAAAACACATGGAGATAGTAAACAACATCGTAAATGTCAACATTTTAATGGCAGTGTTGCTTTCTCTCTCTGGCATATTAACAGTACAATACATGACCCACACAGAGATTGATCAAACCAAATTGAGAAAACGCGTTAATATTAACAATACAATGCAGGACCCGCATAGAGATGCAACATGCTTAAGCAAGCCAAATTTAAAAGACGGATCTAGGATTTTATCTTTGAAAAATATCGGATTCTCATCTTCATTAATATTTTAAAATATGTTATTCATTGAGTGGTTGATTGTTTTTTTTTCTTCAGGTAGGCCGTGATATTGTCGGGTCTATCTACATATAATTTAAATGTCTGCCTTTTATTTTTAATATGTTTTGATTTAAAAAATATAAAAATGGTAGATTATTAAATTTGTATAAATTTAATGTTGTGAAGTTTCTGAAGATTTTAAATGTATTAAAATAATTATTACGGGGTAGTTGTATAACAAATTATATATAATAATTAAATTTTTTATAATTAAGTTGAGAGGTTTATTTTACAGTTTAGTATGAGAGGATGTATAAGTTTGTTTATGTGTCCATGTCTTTTTAAAATGAAAATAAAAAATTATGTTCTAAATATAAAAATAATGTTAGCTATAATTAAAAAGAAATGAATAGGTTGTAAAGTCATTAGAAGTAAAAAAAAAAATGTGTCAATGTTTAGATCTTATAGTTTTTAAAAATATTTCAACAAGAAATTTTAATAAACTATTTTAAGATCTATGTTAACTAATTTATGTAGATATCAACTTCATATATACTAGATGTAGAAAAAAGAGTTAAGTTTTTATTGTTAAAATTTTTATTTCGTCCTATATATACTCTATTTAGCATTAAAAAATACAATTTAAACAATGAAAAATAACACATTGTATTTTGCGCTTTAAAAAAAATTGTACATGAGAAAATTTGATCCCTTTGTGCTCATGTTAGATCCCTACTTAAGATGGATCTATATTGGTATATTATAAAAAAATCATTATATTTAAATATAAACATTGTTTAATTAATAGATGAAATGCTCTCTTTTACGGCATTTTTACTAATTAACTTTAACCAAAATCTGACATAGATTTTTAAAAGCCTAATTTAAATTTCTTAATAACTTTAGAATGCTGAATCTATTTATGCATTAAAAATATATTTTAAATAACACAAAATCACAATGTTACTTGAAATTATATCCCAATTCTTATAAAAAAACATTTAATCAATATATTAAACTAAACATTAAATTTATGTGTATTTTATAAAAGAACTATCTAACAAATATTCAAAAAAAATTACCATTAAGTGTGTCATTAAATATTAATACATACCACAATTAATGTGTTCATAAATAGAATTTACATTTTATAATTATATATCTAATATATTTAATTTCCAAGTGTTATTCGGATTTTCTTCTGTATTTGAAGACATTAGAATCTAGCCACTTGAACTATGTTATTTTGAAATTGTGTTTTAGAGAACGGAGTTGTTTTTAATGCAATTTTTTGGACATTCTCAAAAGATTGGGGTGAAATCTTGATTTGTGTTATTTAAACTGCTTTTTTTTTTACTGTAAATATGGATTCAGTACCTTCCAAAACCTAGGGCACTTCATTGTGCATGGATTACCCATCAAATTTGTGATTTCAATAATTTCCTACCGGATTTTAAATAAATTACCCCAAAAACACTTACTGGAAAAACTTCAAAAAATCACAAGACCAAAAATTCACAATAAAAATAACTCGTTAAAGACCAAGCCAGTTATTTGGTTGTAAATAGAACACTGTCGGTGCAGAAAATTATATTTGAAACCAGAAATGTCTATCACAGCTTTTAATGGTGGATGATGTCATTTTGAAATTGTACTTCAGGGAACAAGCAGGTTGTTTGATGTAAATAGAGCACTGTCGGTGCAGAAAATTATATTTGAAACCAGAAATATCTATCACAGCTTTTAATGGTGGATGATGTCATCTACATTTTATGACATTAGAAATTTCCAAGAGAAGAACTGGCTTTTAACGATGTTGTTGTTACTTGTATATTTTTTATCACATAGATTTTTCAATAACAGGTTTTCAGAGTTCTCACTGGAGTTGACGTTCCCTTTTTGTTCGAATTATTGTTTTTAATGGTTCTAATGGTTAGTTTATTTATAATTATAATTATAAAAGAATTTTCACAAACCTATAAAATTAATTATATAAAAATAAAAACTTTTATATAATAGGGATTAATTGTTATATATATATAAAAGAATTAATATATAGCAGATTTAATGTAATATAAATAAATTATGTAATATCTATGTTCATAAATTAAAATATTGTATTATATATATGTGCAAGTGGGTTGAGTTTAGGTTAGCAAGGAAGAGCTTGGATGCTCTTTGGGATTATTTAATTGTCCCAATGTGGTTTTAATTTTAATTTCTAATAAAATTTAAACGAGGTTAAGTTTAAGTTAGCCTGAGGAACAGCTTGAATGTCCCTTGGGATTATTTAATTATTACAATATGGTTTTTATCCTAATTTCTAATGAAATTTAAACCTGTGACTAGTCAAAATTAAACTCCACAGAAACTAGCTTATCTACAACCTAAATATTTTTGAACTTGTGACTAGCCAAGATTAAACTCCATAAAAACCAGCTTATCTACAACCTAAATATTTTTAAATATCCAAACTTTTTTTTAATGTAAAAACAATGCAAATAAAATAAAATGTACAAAAAGAAAAAGTGTTATACTGTAATGAAAATATAAGAAAACATAAAAAATTTAATTAAATTTTATTGTTATCTATCTTTACTACTATTAAAATCAAAATAATATTATTAATATACAAGTACATGTGGTTTATTATTGATTCCAAATCATTCATATTGATGTGATGTTAGGTTTTTATTGTAATTTTTTTTAGTAATTAATTATCTAATATAGAAAAAGTTTCTTAAATTAAATAAAATGTATTAAATAATTTTAAGTTATTTATAATCTATGAGGTTTTAAATTAAGAGTAAAGGGGTGTTTTTGTCAAAATACTTTTATGTATAAACGTCATCACGTCAAATACTTCATAAATATTCCTAGAAAATAAACTATTAATAATTAAATTTATTAAAAATATAATATATATAGTTGTAAATTTATTTTCTTTTCTAGTTCTTTTCTACATTTAACTTTATATTATACTATTTTTATTAATTAAATACATAACATATGTAACAATCAAACACTTCAAAGTTCTAAGGTATTAGAAAAACTTGTAGGGTATGGAAAAAATTATATAAGAAGGAAATGGTGATAAAAAAGATGAGGGTTTATAATTATTGAAATGTCAATAGTGATTGAAAATGTTTCATCTCATATTTTCTATTCATTCATGATTCTAATTTTTGTTTTAAATTGAAAATTTTATTAAAATACTCAATTATAAGGAATTTTATTAATTGTACAATTAAGTTATAATTACATCTATATCTATATTTAAGATTTAAAAGTATACAAAATTAATATAAATCAAAATATATGTACATTAATAAAGAAGGTGGTGATGAAGGAATTGTTTATAACCACAAAAAAATTAAAGAAATAGAGTATGGATAAGTTATAGGCATCATCAATAATGATCATGCCTTTAAAATTTTCCAAGGTTTATTGTTCTTAACATGAAAATGAATTATTAGTTAACAATGTAGGAGTCATTAGTGATGCAATAATAATTCTAATTGTTTTGCGTTATTTAAGCTTATCAGAAGTGGGGGAGAATTATACCTACATTTTCCCCCACTACAATGGCATTAAATTATAAAGAAATATTTAACATTACTTGTCATGTGACATGAATTCAAGAGCTAAATATATTAGATTTTTACTACCCTACATAGTTCATTTTACACAAATCCACAATAATGAATAACACAATGTTATTGAAGCTCCTAAATGTGGTAGAATTTAGATTTTTGGGGGTTTAGTGTTGACCTGAAAGAACACATTATTTTAATGTGAATGACAACACAATTCCTTTGTAGCCTTTGTAACACTCAATGTGTCATTGTTTTGTGACCAACCTAATACCTAGCGAATATTTATAAAGCTATACTACCATCGTAGGAACATATCTTTTTTCCATTGATACTCGAAGGACTTGTATAAATAATTAAAATATCTGAGAAGGATATTGAAAATACTAGTAGGAGCTTAACCTACTCTATGATTCAATATTATCATTGGCATGAGTACTTTGAGATGTAATCAAGCAGATGAAACAAAGCTTAGGAGCAATGAGTAATTAATACCAAACAGGGCATATCAAACTTATGGGAATGGGAAGTGGAATCTAGGGCTAATGTAGTTGTTTTGTACGTTAAAAAGACTCAATTAGCCTCTAAAGTCACCTCCATCAAATTCCTACTAGAAAACATTGTAGCATATATAACCTTACCTCTAATTTTGTTTCCATAGTCAATATTGTCACATGAACACTTCAACGGATATATCATTGGTAAACCCTTTGGAAATACTATGGAATCAAGATTGTGGAGCATGATGTCACTCATCCAACTTATGAAGATGATTTACCACAAACTCACATAATTTCATCTATTATTGTGACTTTGGACTTTGGAGATGCATTTGCTTAGCATTATTATGAGGTGGACAAACATGTGAGATTGTACATATAATGTTATTTGTTTTATGTAGTTGAAGTGTTTCTCTATATCTTTGTTATGATAATGTCTTCAATAAAAATCTCGTGGCATTTTTCCCAAGTATTTTTGAACATATATAAAGTATCCAAAGTCCGTAATCTAGTAGCATTGAATAATATGTAGGTATGAATTGTTATCCTACACTAATGTTGTACCATTTCCATCTATATGGTTCTAGTCCAACATGTTTCAATGAAACCCCATACTAATTAGGTAAAAATAAAAATATATGTGTGAAATAATGTTCTTCTATATATAATTTTTTTTTAAGAAAATTGAAATATATTATACCAACCAAGAATAATGTAGTTAGCATGTTCAAAGAAAATGAATAAAATTAAATTGAATTGATTTTTAAATATTAATCATAGTTGTACTTACATTGGAATACTATAATATTGAATTTTAGATACTAATTATGGCCATGCCTAAGCTATGCTATATTCATATTAGGAACGAATTCAATGAATCTTTGAAAAAGACATTATAATACCAAATCTCAAATATTAATTGTAATGATGTCTAAATTATAATATATATAATTTATATATATCAAGCACCATGATATTGAATTTCAAATATTAATGTAGTCATGCCTGGGATATGGTGCATTCATATTGGGATTAAATAGAGTGATGTCATTCCCTTAATAATATTCAAGATTGAGTATTATTGACTATGATAGATTTAATGGAAATTGAATTTATAATAATAATAAGTACATGCCACTTTATTATACTAATTCGCTTTGTTATACTAATTATGATAATAACATAGTTTATTGTGATTTGTAAAGATATTTTATTGTTATATTTTTTTATTTTTTTCAATATTATAATTTTTATTAAAGAAATAGAATTATTTATAATCAGTTAAATAATTACAAATAATAACATGAAAACTATATAATTATATTATTAAATAAATTAAAAGTAATATTTTTGAATGTTATAAGTATTATATATTTTTTTGGTTGATTTGACTCACAATGATTTGAACATAATTTTATGATTTTTATATTTCATAACGTGACAATCACTAATTAAATAGTCACCATTAAATTATAAATATTATAAATTCTAATTTAGTAATCATAAAGAAAATAATTTCAAAAACATTAATTTTAAATAATAAATAAATATATAATATGAAATTTAAATTAAATAATTAAAATATTTATGGTTAAAAATTCTTATCATTTTCGTAATGAATAGATTTATATGATAAATTTATAACACACTGTATTTTTAAAATATTACAACATTAATTTATTTTTATATAAAATTAATTAATTAATTAATTAATTAATCACATATACGTTTTGAGAGAAATAAATTTTAAATCATCTCTAAAATTTCCATGCATTATATAAACTTAGAAAGAGTACTCTCTTAATATTTTCAATGCAAAACATAAACATAGAAAAGGACATTGAAGACATTTCTATGCCCACCACGTGACACTTGACACTAAACCTTTCTTGAAACATACGAGTTTGTTCAGTGGCACAATTTTGAATTCACATCATAAACCCTTTTTCCTGAATTTTAAATACTACGGCCCTTTCTTTAACACGGGAAATAAAATAGTCCCTTCAGATTAAATTTGAGGTTTTAGGTTAAGATCAATGGCAGCCTTGGAATCCATAGTTGATTTCCAAAAATGATAATTAAAATTTATAGTTTGTTTGACTGCTTCCGAATCTTGAGGAACCTGTTTAGAGTAATGATGGCAGTCCCATGTGGTGTCGATAAGGGTCAAACCTGTTACAACTTGTCAACAATACGGTACACTGCTTGAACCTAACTCTAAAATAAAAACTGTCCCTTTTCCTCCGGGTTCCATCAACATATAAAACTTTGACCAACTTTATTATGTGTACGAATGTGGAAAATAAAACGTGGACATTAATGGCCGCACCGACGATGTCTCATAGGAAAATGACGTTCTTGCAAGATGCCATGAAAATGCTTCTTCTATTCTTCGTCTGGTCTTACAAATATCACGGGAAGCTGGGCTTATTTGAGGAGAGAAGCAACCCTCAACTTACTGTCGATCAAAGCGTTCCTGAGCGAGTGATTCAACTAACCCGTAGGTCTGCAAGTGTATCGATTCCATTAAACATGGGCCGAGCTCCATGCTGTGATAAAATGGGGATTAGAAAAGGACCCTGGAGTCTTGAAGAAGATAGAAAGCTCATTGATTATATTGAGAAACATGGATTTGGAAACTGGCGTGCTCTACCCAAGCAAGCAGGTTAGAACTCTTTAAATGCGAATATTTTTATGATTATTCCTTGAACTTTGAGAGTTTTGAATTTTGCTAAGATATGTCTGTGTTTTTTTATATGCAGGACTTCTGCGATGTGGGAAAAGTTGTCGATTGAGGTGGACTAATTATTTGAGACCAGACCTAAAGCGTGGAAGTCTCAGTTCAGAGGAGGAGCAGACCATCATTCGGCTCCATGGGATGCTGGGGAATAGGTAACCTAGTAACTCTCTCTAACTCTCTCTCTCATCTATATATATATAGATAGATATAAAACGTTAATGTTGTTTTCAGCTCGTTTGTTGAAGAGAAGGCTAAAAACTAGTTGATAACCTAATAACTCGTAGAAGCAGTAACCTAATAAATTGATGTAGGGTTTTCAGTCGATCTCCAACTCACAGATTTTCTTACATAATACACTTGTCATCATCGCAAAACCCAGCAAAGTAATTAGCACGAATTAATTTACAGTCAATAGCATCCAATAATTGTTTATGATATCTTCTTGGAGAAAAAAATAAAATGATAGACTCTGTCGATTCAATTTATTCTTTCTATTTGCTCTGGACGTATATCAAGCAGAGTCTCTGTGTGTTGTGAAAGTTTTGAACTTGTCTAAATTGCAGAAATCGGAAAATCTACAATATTTTTAAAATCTGATAGACATGAGCAATATTAAACAATTGACCTACTTGTTGTTATGAAAGTGTTAAACTTATCTAAATTGTAGATATGGAAAAAATCTGCGATATTTTTATAATGTGATGAACAGAAGCAATATTAAACAACTGACCCCGTTGTTGTTAGACTAATGCCAAAATATTCCACAATCTGGAATCAGTATAAACGTGCCCATTGTGAACGCAATTTCCTTTATCTTACTTATTTTAAAACTATATGCAGGTGGTCCACTATTGCCTCGTACCTGCCCGGGAGAACAGATAACGAGATCAAGAATATATGGAACACCCATCTCAAGAAACGTCTCGCGCAGAGTGATGGACCCGCGCATTCTACTTCTTCTACGATGCCCACAGCTCCGGCGTTTAATTTGTCGACGTCCTTGGCCATGCAGAATTCTGATTCAGATCACGATTTTCAACTGCTTTCTGGTTATTCACCAAACGATTATGGTATCGTGGAGAGCACTGAAAATAATTTTGATGCTAATGATTTTGTACAAGTCTGCGAGCAGGGTCCTACTTTTAAAGATATACACGAGGAGCTCGTGTCTCAATTTCCTGCTTCTCCCAATTCGGCCTGCAGTTTTGGTTACACGAAAGACTCAGCTGACCAAACAGAGCACGTAATAGCTGAGCAACAATTCGAGAGCAACACTCTATGGGAGAGAGGCACTGCTCATCGTTGTGAAGCAGATGATAATGGATCAGCTCACGAGTATATCGAGTCTTTGAAGAAATTTCTTGATATCACTGAAGAATCTTCAGTGGGTGTGGACTACGAGTTTCATCAACATGCAGGCAGAACTTTCACCATCCAAAACCACGAGTTCGATGATCAAGAAAGTACACCGCAGCCACACAGCTATTTATCACTAGACAATGGCAGCGAGCATCATATTACTAGTAACAATATATTCTGCTCGAATTCACCATTCTCTGTGAATCAAATTGACCATGAAATACAGAACTCTTTGGCCGATTCACAGGTGTCATATTCGGATTCTCCTCACAGCTTCAACCTACAGGACACGCATGTTTGTACTCCAATGTCTTTTTCTCAGGATTTCTTACTTGACTTCCCACAAAATCCGACATGTTCAGACTTCCTACTTGATTTCCCAGAGAATCCGATGGATGTCACAGATGTTCTAATTCCACCCCTCTGGATGGACTGATCCAGAACATGAAGACTAGAGGATAGAGCTCGAACAACTTCTTCCAATGAGGTTTTAGTAACTGTAAAGTAATACCTACCTTCTTTAAGATTGCTTGAATGGTCATGCACCCATTATACTCACTCTTCTTCATACTATACAGATTAATCACCAGCAGGGCCAACTGTGAGCGTGCATGATCCGTTTTGAAAACACTGGGATTGCACCTTGCAGCCCTGTTCGAGATCTAGAATGGAATAATTTAGGAAGGAGTTATCACGAAATGGAAAACCTTGGCCAATAGGATCTCTGTTATAGACTACATAGTTACAATAAAATTTGTGAAAAGTATCTACTTATCAATTATATCAAGATTGCCTATACTCATTTTCCATATGCTGTCAGTACTGCGCTTTTGAAGTTCTAATATATGCTTAATAATGTATTAAGACAGACTATCAGAAAAGAAAAGACCGTCTGAGGTCTGATCCTTAGTTCATTATGAATAAAATCGGCTTCATAGATATCTCGATTGTCATATGTGATATCTGTATCGAACTCGCACTATTAATCGGTGATATAGGGAAAACGAATATCTTTTGTGGTCAGCTGAAATAGAATCTTTTCCTCTGCTACCGTAATCAAGTTCATCAAAATGAATGCATCGAGAGAGATTCACTGTGTATGTCGATGACTTTTAACAGCCGGAATTGATTTTTACTAATGATCTACTTACATCAATACAGTAACTGTTAAAGAAAAATATCTATTTTCTTCCCTATTCAAACCATGTTCCGCTTGCATTGCCTTAGAATCATCAATATCTAACTAGCACATTGGAAGTAAAACATACTGTAACATAGATTGTACGGAGATTATATGCAATTGGGACCCATATGTTAGGAAAAAAGGGGTATTTTGAGAATATTCTAAAATTTGCCTAATGAGCTTAAATAATTGAGTTTGCTTCTGCAAATTCAATTATAAAATGTTGCAAAAATTATTATATTTAGCTTAAAAAAAATTATAAATTTTATAATAAATATATATTTTTTTACAATATTTTATTTAGTAATAATATTATATCTTATTTAGTAATAATATTATATTTTATTTAATAATAGTATAGTAGAGTAAGAATAAAAAAAATTTAACAATAACAATGATTTAGTAAGATAGATATACATTATTATTAATTTAATTTGGATTTTTTAAACAAAATCATAGCTCATAAAGATATTATTCTTTTTATTAAATTTGGTAAAGTGAATTTCCATAGCTCACTTTCAAATACATTATAATCAAATATTCTTAAGCATTTTAAAAGCTTTGTGGTATATAATCTACTTGTTGAATACCATTATTCACTAAAAGAACATATGCTAAACCATTATTATTCTAAAGCTATTAAATTCTATAACCAAGGTATTTGGGAATCAAAAATATCCTACTTGTCACATAATACTATTTCCAAACACTTGAAAATAACACATTATAATAAAGTATCCTCGACCTCGACCATTCTAAAGGCTTTATAATATGAAATCCACTTGTTGATTATCATTATTCAACAAAACAATGAATGTGAAACCATTATTATTCTACCACTGTTAAATTCTATAACCAAGGTATTTGGGAATCCAAAATATCCTACTTGTTACCTAGTTCTACTTCCAAACACTTGCAAATATTACTGGAAATTTTATAGGGGTATGCATGCCTAACAAGGTCTTAGAGTCTTATGGGTTTTCATGTAACTATTTTTTTTAACACCATTATAATGGATGTTTTCTTTTTCAATTAGTTATTGCTATCACAACACTTATGCAACCATCATCTTGCTTTTCCAATGCTTTTACTTCAATCAACAATAACTAACTCTTGCTCATACTCTATTTTGTGGGCTTGCACACCTCCAACAACACCTTGAGTTGCTTCTATAGGAATTGATTCTCACTAATCCCATTTCCAACATGAACTCTATAATGTAAGTTGCTAAACCACCACATGTGCCTACTAATCACTAGGGTCTTTCCATGCCGCTCTAGTGACTACTTTTATCTTCTTATCATCATGACATCATCCACTATTGCATTTACAAAAAGTTTAAAACCTTAGATCTTTAATGCTCAAAATTCTTTTTACTAATTCAACAACTTTTCTCTGAACATGAGATAGCTCTCCTTCAAGAAAAGTAACATTTGGCCTCCTCACTCCAACAACAAATATAATGATAGAAAAATGAAAAGGAAATAATAACAATAACAATACTATGCACATGAAAATTACACATTATTTATTTTAGTCAATCTTTATGAATGAAAACTAGCCAGTAAATTTATTATTTCCTTAACAAATATTACTCAAAGCTCACTCAATGAGCCTTCGCCACTCCCCTATAACTAGTGAAATATTCTGAAAGCTTTTGAAAACTTTATTACATAAAATCCATGTATTGAATATATGTTTAAAACCAATATTAATAGCTTAACCATTTTTATTCTTTTATTACATAAAATTTAATCTCACATATAAAATTTATTAACTAAAACATCATTTAATGTGTCTAGAAAGAATATTATTAACTTAATATAAAACATTATTAAGTTAAACATTTTTATTCTTCATCTAATAAAACTTAATCTAACACCCCACAAAAAAAAACATCATTCTTGTATAATTGAAATGTGACCTAACATTACTACAACGGAACTAAAACATAGCATAATATAAATTATGAGGAGACACTAGGCCATTGGAAATCCATAAGTAATGGGTACATAGGGTAATGAGGGCATTCCTAACATAAGTTAGGAAGAGACACGAGGCCAATGAAAACACATATGTCATTCCATAAAGGTTCATTAACTAAAAAATGGTCGTTAGTGTGGAAATAATATGTAATATTATATGTTGACCTGTTGTGTCTTGGTTAGAAGAGTAGGCAATCTCATAGAGGAAGTATTGGCTCTTGTTGAGGCATAAGTTACCTGCTATTGTGAGGCTTGCAAGTTGTTGCACGTAGCCTAGGTTTATAGTGTCAGCCAGTCAGATTTGAGCCAGTCAGATTTGATCCTGACTCTGTTCAAGGTAACTCTCACCAGTTAACGATTATCCTAGATTCAAAAAAAACATTATTTATAAAGGTACAATACGCCATTGGAAACCCATAAGCTATGGGAAAACAACCCAATGACCTTTTTATTTTAACTGCCCGTTCACTCCATTAGAGTCATTAGCTGGTAACTTGATACGCTTCAAAGTTGAAAGCCGAGGTCGGGAATTTGTTGTATAATAATGAGTTTATTTTATTTTAAGTGAATCTACATTCCAATAGATTCATTAGCTAGTAACCTTGGCCGATAGGTAGGAGTTATCACGAAATGGAAAACCTTGTCCGATAAGATCTCTGTTATTGACTACGTAGTTACAATAAAATTTGTGAAAGTGTCTACTTGTCAATTATATCAAGATTGTCTCTGGTCATTTTCCTTATGCTGTCAGTACTGCACTTTTGAAGTTCTAATATATGCTTAATAATGTATCAAGATAAACTATCAGACAAATAAAGACAGTGTGTGGTCTGATATTTCTTTCATTATGAATAAAATCGGTTTCATAGATAAATTTCGATTGTTATATGTGATATCTGTATCGAATTCACACTGTTAATCAGAGATACAGAAAGGAAAGGAAAAAAAAATATGTGGTCAGTTAAAATAGAATCTTTTCCTCTGCTACCGTCGTCAAGTTCATCAAAATGAATGCATCCCGAGACACTCACTGTGTATCTCGGTGACTTTAACACCCGGAATAACTGACTTTTCCTAATCATCTACTTAAATCAATACAATAACTGTTTAAGAAAAATATTAATTTTGTTGCGGATTGAAACCATGTTCCACTTCAATTGCCTTAGAATCATCAATATATAATTAGCACATTGGAAGTAAAACATACTTCAACATAAATTGTACGGATATTATATGCAATTGGAAACCCATAGGTCATGGGAAAACAGGGTATTTTGATTATATTCCAAGATTTGACTGATGAGGTTAAACAATTGAGTTTGTTTCTGTAAATTAAATTTCAAATGTTGCAACATTAGATACAAAGAATTTATAAATGTGCAGAATAAATATATTTTCTTTTTCTATAACATTATTAGATACAAAGAATTTATAAATGTGCAGAATAAATATATTTTCTTTTTCTATAACATTTTATTACTATTTAGTAATAGTATAGTGAATTTAAGAATAAAAAAATAAAATAAAAAATAATAATAACATTAATTTAGTAAGATGGATGCATATATTATTAATAATTTATTTTGATTTTTTATCAAAATCATAATTAATAGAAATATTATTTTTTTAACTAAATATGGTCAAGTGAATTTCCATAACTCACTTTCAAACACACTATAATAAAGTATCATCAAGCATTTTAAAGGCTTCATAATATATAATACACTTGTTGAATAGCATTATTCACCCAAAGAACAAGTGTGAAACCATTTGCATTTTACAACTATCAAATTCTATAACGAGAGTATTTGGTTATCCAAAATATCCTACTTGTCATCTAGTGCTACTTCCAAACGCTTGGAAATAACGCATTAAAATAAAGTATCCTCGGCCATTTTAAAGGCTTCATAATGTGCAATCCACTTGTTGATTACCACTATTCACTAAAACAAGGAATGTGAAACCATTATTATTCTATGGCTATTAAATTCTATAACAAGTGTATTTGGGAATCCAAAACATCCTACTTGTCACCTAGTCCTACTTCCAAACACTTCCAAATATTACTGGAAATTTTCTACTAGGAGTATGCATGCCTAACAAGGTATTAGAGTCTTATGGTTGTTTTGATGTAACTAAAATTTTTTAACATCATTATAATGAATTTTTTTTTCAATTAGTTATTGGTATCACAACACTTATGTCGCCATCATCTTGCTTTTCGAATTCCTTGACTTCAATCAACAATAACTAGCTTTTGCTCATAGTCTCCTTTTGTGGGCTTGCTCACCTCCAACAACACCTTGAGTTGCTTCTATATGCATTCATTCTCACTAATAACAATTCCAACATGAACTCTATAATGGTGAGTTTCTCAACCACCCCATGTGCCTACTACTACTAGGATCTTCCCATGTCTCTATGGTGACTACTTCGTTCTTCTTATTATCATCCACTATTGCATTTACTAAAGATTAAAAACCCTATACCTTTAATGCTAGAAATTTTTTTCACTAATTCACAAAATTTTCTTTCAACATGATATAGCTCTCCTCGAAAAAAGGTATGGTTTGGCCTTCTCACTCTAACACCAAATGTAACAACATGAGATAGCTCTCCTTGAAAAAAAGTGAGGTTTGGCCTCCTCACGCACCAAATGTAATGATAAAAAAATAAAAAAAAAATAACAACAATAACAATAAAAAAAATATTTATTTATTTATTTTAGTCAACCTTTATGAAAAAAAATTAGTTAATAAAATTATTATTTCCTTAGACAATATTAAACAAAGCTCAACAAATAAACTTTCACCGCTCCCCTACAAACAATAAAATATCCTAAACCTTTTAAAAACATTATTACATATAATCCATAAATTCAATATAGGTTTAAAAACCAATATTAATAATTTAATAATTTTTATTTAAAAAAAAAAAAATTAATCCCACACATAAAATTCATGGACTAAAACATCATTATAATATAGTTAAAATGTAACCTACCTTTAGTAAGTCAAAAAAATTATTATTAACATAACATAAAACATTTCTAACTTAATTTTTTTATTTTTAATTTAATATAAATTAATCTAAGACATAAAATTTATTAACTAAAACATCATTCTAGTATAAACATAGCATAACATAAATTATGAGAAGACACTAGGCCATTGGAAATCCACATTTAATGGGAACATAGGGTAATGAGGGAATTCGTAACATAAGTTAGGAAGAGACACTAGGCCATTGAAAAGCCATAAGTCATTCCATAAAGGTTCATTAACTAAAAAATCGTCGTTGGCGGGGAAATACTATGTAATGTGACATAAATTATAAGGGTACAATAGAC
Source organism: Pinus tabuliformis (assembly GCA_031772625.1). Taxonomy (NCBI): domain Eukaryota; kingdom Viridiplantae; phylum Streptophyta; class Pinopsida; order Pinales; family Pinaceae; genus Pinus; species Pinus tabuliformis. The sequence goes on along the minus strand of CM062812.1, from coordinate 775,627,848 downwards.
CATTGGAAACCCATATGTAATGGGAAAACAACCTAATGAGTCTTTTATTTTAACTGCTCCTCCATTCCATTAGAGTCACTAGCTTGTAACCTGATACGTTTGAATGTTGAAAGGTGAGGTCGGGAATTTGTTGTAAAATAACGAGTTTATTTATTTTAAGGGCACCCCCATTCCAATAGATTCATTAGCTACCAACCTCAAACCTTTCAACGTTGAAAGAGGGGGTTGTGAATTTGTTGGTAAAGTTGGATTCATTGCAAATTATGTGGTTAGATGGTTTATTTTGGAATAGGATTTTTATTTTTTTTAATTTAATTATTGATAGTTATTAGATATATAGTATGATTTAAATTTTATAAAATATTTAAAAACAAATTAATAGTAATTATATATTAAAAGTTGAGATTTTATTTTAGTTATGTTTTTTTTTTATTTTTGTAATCAAATTGATTAATTAAACAAAATGAGGTAGGAAAATATCTTCTCTAAATATTATTAATGGTATTTTTGGGTCTTTCATATTAGTAGGTTATTTTCTTGGTTTACTATATTGAAATAAAACTAATTTAGAAGTTAAAAATATCTATTAAAAAAATAATCCATTATTAATAATGTTGTTATATATTTTTAAAATTATGTATATTTAAGGCATGTATCATTGCTTTGGAAAAATACTATTACTAATAATAATTTTATTTAAATAATAATAGTATTAATATTAAAGAAGCTGTAGTTTAGTTAGTTTTTATGTTTTTTTTTAATTTTGGAAATACAGATATATCATAATGTAAGTGATGTAATGCCTATAGAAGTTTACGAATCATTTAAATTATATGCTATGATAGTTTAAATAAGAAAAAAAAATGTTTGTATTACTACTTTTCATACTAAAATATTTAGTTTAACAATAATTAAAAATAAAAATTCAATAAAAACATATATACAATATTTTTTTAAGCCAGTCATTGTGGGAGACTCATCGCTTTGAATCTTCTTGGATAAAATAAATTTATCCATAGCTAAGTGAAATTAGAGGGTGATTTTGATGCCATAAATGCCCTTAGATCCTTTTTTTTATATAACAAAGTGTTATTCTTGCAAGTCACAAACAAATTAATTTAAAAAAATATAAGTTTTGACACCTATTCTCTATTTTTATAAAATAATTATTTCTTCAAGTTCTAGCAAGTAAAAAAATAGTCCAAGTGAGATTCTATAGATTTTTAAACATCCAAAAGCCTGTTATCCAGTGATGTAATCCTTCTTTGAGTTTATTAATATTTATGGAATTAAGATGGATTTATTTCTTTAATAAATTTGGAGTGAAAATGTATTTCTCTCTCTCTCTCTTTCTCTCTCTCTCTCTCTATATATATATATAATGGTGATTACCAAGTGTAGTGTATTTTTCACTTATATTTCATATTCCTTAATGATTATGATGATTAACATCCACTTTGATTAAATATGGAAATGTACCTTATTAGTTGAAATTATTTGGAACCTTAATTGTAATTTTGTAAATTATTAAGAGAGACCTTCAAATATCATCATAGTTTTGTTGAGCTAAAAGGTAAAAAAAGGTTTATAGTGTGAAAAATATTTTTAAATTTAGATATTATATTTCTAAGTATATGCTAGACAATTTAAGAGAAAGTTTTATTTATCTTTAACCCTCTTAGTGTCACAAAGGTGACAAAATATTTCATCGTATGGTGTTGTGTCAATTAACCAATGCCCAATTTCGATATGGATGTCATGAGAAATTCTTGTTATTTTAGTAGTATTTATTTTATTTCTTACAATAGTAAAGATAGAGAGATATTTTGATTTTCAATATTTGAGTTGCTCACGTCTCTTTAATATCTTAATTTCTTTTTTTCCTCTAATTCTTTATCAAAATACAATTTCTCCTTTACATTTTTGTCTAATATTATCTTTTGTATTTTGAAAAATGATGTCTTCCTTTATGTGTCACTTGTCTAGCCAAGATTGTGCATCCATAAGCCACCCAGACTTGAGTCAATGATGGTTTTGGCTAGGGTTTGAAGCAGTTTCTGGCAATTTCCTACTTTCCACATTGTTTAACCTCTTCTTATACTTTGAATATCTAGTCGTACCATTATCTAAATTTAGGAACAAATTGCTTTGATTAGGAAGATAGTATACGATGTATTTTCTTTAGTTTTGTTACTACATGTTATAAATTTCCTTGGGGTATATACTATCTTTCTCTATGACACTTTGCAGATATTTTATCCCCAATATTCACATCCATATACAATAATAGGGCTAATGAGATTCTAAAAGAGAGTCCTCTCCTTTTTTTCTAAATCCCATGTCAAAATTTCTACTAATTTACAATTGTTTTCAAGTCCATAGAAAGCTTCCCAACCTGCATTCATCATTTTCTCAATGCCAAAATTTTAGTTCATCTTGCGATAGATATTGATTTTGAAATATTTCTATGAAGGAACTTGAAGAGTTCGTATATATAAAAGTATCAAATTTATGTTTTTTAGATTTGATTATAACTATTGGTATTTTGTTAGTATTAAGAGTCATAAGCATCTTGGAATTGTAATCTCATAAGATTATTAATTTCATTCCAATATTGTAAGGATTCCTCACCAAAAGAGCAACATCATCAACATAGAGAGCAAGATCAATGTCTATATCAATGAAAATTGGGCCAAGGCAAGTTGTTTCATCCAAAAACTCTTCTAACTTTTAAATGCATATGCAAAAAAAGGTACGAGGCAAGGGATACCCTTGGTTGACTTTCATATTATATTTAATTATTTCCAACTAGCCATTAATGATCCTAAACTCATTAATATCACAAGAGTCCGTAAACTCAAGAAGAATATTTATCTCTTCCAACATATTCCAAAGGTTTGTCCTGGTAATTGTGTCAAAAGCTTTTAGAATGTCAATGAATAAACATAGGAGATTACTTGTATTATTGTTGCATCCCTCCTTTATAAGCCAAATAGTAACAAGTGGTTCAAAGTTGAATGATATCTACTAGTACTAGTTTGACCTTTATCTCATTTATTTTTCTTTCTATCCATAGGCTAATCTTGTTTTCCGAAACAATTTCATATAACTTCACCTAATTGGTGTTAATCATAATGACCTATGTTTAAAGTGATTTTTTTTTATTACGAATTTTAAAAATAAGAAAAATCAAAATTTTTGTATAGTGTTTGTGAAAGCCTTACTTCATTTCCAAATTCAAGAGCCTGCATATATGAAAGATGAAAATAGACCTAATTTTAAAAATTCAAGTTTGATAACTTTAATGTCCTTAGTATTCATATGTATTAGATCATGAAATCTAAAATATATGTCTTCTAAAGAAAAGACTTCACCAACTATGAGAACTTATGAAAAAATCTATACAACATTAAAGGGTTCTTAATATCAATCTATAAAACATTAGAGGATTCTTAATATCTTTTAAAATAAAATTTTGGTTCATATTATTTCAATTTCTAACTATCAAAGCAGACATTTTAAGTGAAAAATCTTTAAGAATTCATAAAAGTTGGACGGGAGCTGAAGGTCCTCCCAAATTCCATATTTCAAATAAATCTTTTCACTTAATAAATGTTGTGCACCTAACCATAATTTCCTTATTAGTACACGAAATATTTTATGTGCATATTCAGGATCTTCTCATAAATGTTATATTTCTAAATATACCTTTTTTCCATGTAATATGGGTATAATAATGTTATATTCGTAAAGATAGCATCTAATAAATATCCAGTAATTTATGTTAATGATTTTGAAGTTTAAGCCGGCTTTTTGTTTTTTTTTATTTGAATAAGAATCGCCCCCTATCATGTCTATCTCGTAACATTTTACGTACAAAATTCATTTGTTTAAAGATATTTCATTATTACTCAAATGGCTTCGCATAATCCAATGTGTGGTGATCATATTTTCCTACTTTTTTTCCTTGGTTTTGGATTTCTATTTATGTTAGATTGTTAATATTAGAGTGGAGTCAATTGTCATTTGTGTTGTGTAACTCTTTTCGGACAAAAGAAATGAAGCGGAAATTTCAATATTTAACTCAGACATAATAAAACACTTTAAATTGGAAAACAAATGACGTGATTTGTCTATAAGATTTTAGCAAAGTTGACATCAAATTTGTTTAGACTTTTCATTCCATAAGGACGAAGGATTTGGGTAGAGAAAGTCATTAATATTTTTGGAATATTAATCTTTTTACAATTTATATTAACATAATTATATTTATCAATACAGTTGATATAATATATATCAATCACATTAATAATTATTATGTATATTTTTCTAAAAACAAACTATTTATGATTATTAATAAATATATAAATAATAACAACAATATTCTTATATATTTATATATTTATAATTATTATATAATATTATAATAATAATATTAAATTATTATTATATTATTATAATAATAATATAATTATTATTATATTAATAATAATTATAATAATATTAGTAATATTAATTAACAATAATAATTATTTAATAATAACAATAATTATTTTAGTAAGTGTGGTTGATATATTCATAAAGCTTCATTTCTATCTATGACAGAAACTATTGATAAATATATAAAAAAACAATAATAATAATAATAATAATTTATTACTCATTTATTGATAAATATATAATAAAAATAACAATAACAATAATAATAATTTATTACTCATTTTTTAGAAGATGCAAATAAATAATTACTTATTTTATTAAAAATAAATAAATTTTACTAATGTTTTAGGAAAAAAAATAAAATAAAAAATATTTTATAAGTTATAATAAAATAATAATGTTAATATTAATAATAATAATAAATTAATTTTTACATTAATAATAATGAATAAGGTAAATAACTAATAATTATAATTAATTATTTGTCACAATGTGACGTTGGATCATGGTTGACCGTGGATGACCATGGTTGAATTTCATATGGAGACAATCTTTGTCACAAATCGACATTTGAGCATACTAGACCATGTTTGACCATGATCAATAAACCCAAGGGAATAATAAACCTAAGGGATAACAATTATAAACCCTTGGGATATAAACCTTAACATCAATATTATAAAACCTAAAATAAACATGGTTGACCATGGTTGAACATGGTTGGCGATGATTGACCATGGTTGAAAATGATTAATATTATAAACCCAATGCATTGATATCATAAACCAAAGGTATTAATACTAAACCCCCAAGGGATTATGAACCCAAGGGAATAAATTAAACCCAAGGGACTAATGTTATAAACCCAACGTATATAAATGCTAAGATAAATATTATAAACACTAAATTAAACATGACTCACCATCGTTGATTTTCATATTGAGATAATCCTTATCATAATTCGATGTTAGACCATGATTAACATCATAATGATTTAGTGGGAAATAATAAACCTAAACGATTAGTATTATAAACCCAAAAACACAATAAACCCAAAAACATTAATACTAAAACCCCAAAAATTAAATATATAACCCTTCGCAATTTATAATATAATGAATCTCCTCACCTTCGCATTAAAATGCTTCTATCTAATTTGGTGATGCAGTCGAAGAACATAGCTTGTTAACAAAATCCGAGGACTCTACAATTTCTAGTGCAACACATGGATAACAACATCATTGTTAAAATTGGGAGGTGAGCGCTTGTGGAATGGGATGGATCACTAAAAATATGAAAATATTTTGGTGTGTTATTATATGCGTTGACTTGAAAAGAATATAACTCGATAAACATAATGATGTTATTTTCCTATACTTGTTCCATAGGTACATGTCATTTAAAAAATATTATAACCAGTTTCAAAGAATCAGATTTTAAGGAAAAATAAATGTGTGCAATATTGCTATTTATGTTTCTAAAGTAAGTAAAAAGGAATGAAGTAAAGCAATTTGTCTTTTATCAATTTTTAATAATTAAAAAATTGTTCTAACGAAAAGAAATTGTTATAACTAGAAAATATGGATTTATGTTAAATATATAGCAAGGAATTACTTAGCTATAGTGAGAAAGGTATAGGGTAATAAGACCAAGAAAGCGGGAGTGCTTATATTAATACAAAGGAAAGCGGGATTCCCTATATTAATACAAAGGAAAACACTAAGGCATCTAGTGGTTCATCAAACTAATCACTTCAACTCAAACTCAAACTCTTATCGTGAGTGATATTAACATTCGTGTTAATGTCTAGAACATTAAAATATATTATATGGATGGATATCTATGCCAATTTTGCTGTAAAATACTCTCCTTACATAACCATTTAATGGCTTTGTTGCATAAGAACAAGTCAATAGAATACAAAAAAGAGGGGAACTTGGTCTTCCCACATTAGAATGATTGATTTGTGTAGGATTGATACCTTCAAATTTTATTCTTTCATTAATAATGAAAGGCGTTTTCTTTGGCCTATCAAAATGCTACACAAAATGTGATTGAGAATTATGGTATATCATAATACTACACAAAATGTAATTCAGAATAAATATAGTAAGTGACACAACCTCTTTCTAGATACTTATCCATATATCGTTAGTAATACTTCATACTATATAAACATATTTAGTGTGATTAAAGTGTGGTACAAAAGATATAATTTGATTATATATGCTTAAGAAATGCCTTTGTTGAAGAGGCTTGATGGTTATATAGTGAATAGATAATGCATTAAGAATTTAGTGACACATTTTTATTAGGACCTATTCCATTATTTGTAAGTAAAGGTCTATATTCTTTGATCAAGATAGTCATGGAATCATGGTCAAGGGCTTTTAACTTATGAAAATTTAGGTCATAGAATCTAAACATGTGTCTAAACTTATAAATATTGTTCACTTTGGGTTTATGAATTATTTTCATTATGTGGGTAGTTACCTTGTATAAAATGTATCACTCATTACTTTGTGCCTTGTTCCAAAATTATATGATGGTATGTTAGAGTAAGCTAATAAAAATACCCGATGGTAGTGGTATCAAAAAAGTTATTTCACTTTCCCTTACAAAAGGGTCCTTTATGGTTCATCCTTATTCAAAGCGACACTTCTAAGATATCAATATTAAATGGATTATGAATGAACTCCTAAAGAACTAGGATTATGATCTGAAACAGATAGTTATATAAATTGCCATCTATTTTGGCCCTGGGAAGATTGGACTTATTTTCGTGCAATTCCTAATTCATGTGTAGCTTGTAAATTAGTGATTTTGGATCCAGAAGCCTTGGAAGAATGTCTGAGTTCATAAATGATATTTTTGGTTTAACCCTTCACTAACAAAGTTCCTATCCTATAAGTGGTTTTTTCACTTTGATAGGTTTCGAACAGCGTAGAGATTGCCTCAAATGAACTTTTTATGTGAATTTTGTACCTCCTACAAGTCAACCTATTCTACTGACCACCATAATACCAAGTCGAAGCCTTATTATCTTAGTGGAACTATTTGCATGTGAACTTTTAAGAAGACTCTAGATGGTCCAAACCCTAACACTAATCAAGATATGCGGCATGAAAAAACCATATCCCCAATCCTAGATGATTTTTAGGCTATGTTAATGATTTTTGGTCACTAATAAGGAAATGGATTTGATTCTTATTATATATATATATATGTATGTATGTATGTATGTATGTATGTATGTATGTATGTATTGGTCCATAGTTGATATGTGGACATAGGATTGTTCTATGAGATAGAAATAAAGTAATTAGAAGATATTATAGATATTGGGTCTTCTATGATACATGTTATGTTATCTCTTTGGATGACTTGTTATCTTAATAACTTTTCTCATTATACTTTTAGTATATTTTATTAATTTGAGTGCCAAACTAGAACCATGAAATTTGAATCTAAAGTAAAGCATTTGATAGTATGAGAATTTAAAACATTGTTATATATGTTGTTATTGAATATTTGAATGTATTATCCATGGTAGTTTATACTTCATATTTAATCTATTAGTAAAATCCCACATATGATGTTCTTACTTTCATATCAAACATAAAAAAATTAAGTTTCCATGTATTTGATTGAAAAAATGATAAATGATTTTTATTAGTAAACATTTATCAAGTTGTAAAACTAAGACATTGTTGCATTCAAGACTCATCATGGTCACTACTAACTATGGGTGATGCCATTCAATATCTATAATTATCTGGTTACATTTCGAAATTTAATTTACCAAACTTTTAATAAATATCTTTGAAGTTAATTAGATTGTATTTTAACGATTAAGATATGGAATTGTGTTCATAATAACATAGGTTTAAACCCTAATGAAAATACTATCCTAAAAGTTAAATTGATAATCATATTTAATAATAGTTTATATTAAACACTATTTTAAAAAATATAGATTTTTTCTTAATATTATTTACCATAATTTGATACATCGAAAAACCTTAACAAAACATTAACAAAGTATTTATAATATTTAAATCTCATAATAATAAATAAGTTATATTCTTCTAGGCTTCCCTATATCTTTGTCATATTATATTTTATGTAGGGTGTTTGTATTTAGCCTTTAAAAAGTAAACAAACCTAAGTGTTCAATAATGTGGCCTTTAGGAAAGCTAGAATTTGTTTTATCAACATTATGCCCCTTAGGAAGCGTAGAGTTTCTTTTGAGCTTAGCACTATTTAATAACATATGTGTATATAGTTTCTCTATTATAAATTTGCATGTCATTGCATTATCAAGGAATTATGCCTTTAGTTTACTCATGAGACACATATCTAAAGAGTTCAAGGGATGTACTTTTTGTTACAGCCCCGAAATAACAACACATAATTAATTAGATTAATCAAGTGATTTATAATCAACAAGCACTTTATCAACTAGTTAACATTAAATTACAAAAGTATGAGTGAAGAGAGACAACTTACCTGTGGAACACTAGTTGAATTTTGCTACTTGCAACAAAGTCTTGGCGACGACTCTCCACCCAACCGTAGGCTAAGTTGCACAAATCTTGCTACAACCGGCCACCCCCGAGCCCTCAATCAATGTACTACTGCCAGGCAATCCTTTGTCTCACAACACTATTCTCCCAAGAGAATGGATGGTGGAATCATGCAATGATGGAATGCCTCTCATCTTCCTCACCATCTATTAAATAGAGCAAACATTGGAAGGGGAACCACATGCACACACTCCATGTGTCTACATGCAACTTTATTGCTTTCTTGTTTTATTTCTTTTGTTTTTACTTTTTGATAGCTTTATTGATTTTTACTGCTTTCTTGTTTTATTTCTTTTCATATTTATTTAGAGCTTTAGTATTGTTATTTATTATTTTATTATTATTTATTATTTATTTACTATTACTATTTTTTATTTATTGTTTATTATTTATTTTCTTGTATTTTAATATTATATTATATTATTTATTATTTTTATTGTTTATTATTTATTATTTATTATTAAGGGATATTACATACTTCCCCACTTTAAGGAACTTCGTCCCAAAGTTGAGTTGAATTATTTAATATTTTATTTATTAGTTATTTATTACTTCATGCTTTCCCTACACCCTCTGCTGAACTAGTATAACTAGCAGGCATCGAAAGTTTCACAACACCCACGAAATCTCAAGGAATTTTTGTCCTTTTTCCCACTTTCGGAACCAGGCATAAACCTCGCGAGTCTGTATCCTACTCCAAGGTTGGCCCCAAGGCTCGTGCCTAACTCAGACCTCATCTGCCCTAAGGTAGGCATCCGGTATGGTAATCAATGACTCCGGGCATCTCGCAAGGTTGGCCCACTCCATCCACAACTACTAAGGCCCACAACCCCAAGCATCAAATTCCTTGCACCCCCACTAGACTTCGGCATCCCAATCCAATAGCAAGCACCTAGTCTAGAACATCAGGCACTTGGCCTCCTCAAGATGGTCCCATATCCCTTCAAGAGCTATCCATCAAGAGCTACACAAGACAAAGGAACCACTGGCATATGTAGTGTTGATTGAGTTTGTCCCCAACCCATATGGTGTTACTTATTCTCCCTCATGTGTATGGGCTCGCACGAGATCATCAAATAAACTGACCCTCTCGGCCCATTTGTGGAGTCCTGTAAATCATCACACTTCAACATGCAACCAATGCATTAGCTATGCCATCATAGTATCATAGAAAATAATCCACATGCCAAGTCTTGAATGTCAACATGTAACATTCATCATTGTTAATCACAACATTATGAATAATAACGGACTGCATGCTCATGCATGTCATAAATCTGTACGCAACTATCACATGCTTCACCTCATGAAATACCATCATAAATTATAACATCAACATATTTGCATCAAAGACATATCATGAATTCACATAATAAATGAACCACATGTCAATAAACCTCATATTATAGCATTATAATTCCTATGCCACGGTATGCATATCATAATCATCATAAGGATACATCATCAGTATTGTAACAACTATATAAATATGAACCACATGTGCATGATCACCCTCATACCATCATATCATGAAATAGGAGAAACATCTCAATACTTATCAAATATAGAATAATACTCTATAAGCATTCTTATCATGATTCATCAGAAAAATGAATTTCATTTACTTTAAAAACATTCAACTATGAACTAAGATTATTCAACATCCATCTACGATCTATGTTATCTCATCAATGTTATTAGTGTTATGTTTTCATCAAGATACCAATTAGTTTTTCAATAATCATTTCCACTTCTTTCAACTAGGAAGTTGACCATTTACACCATAGGTATAATCATCTAAGTACATCATTAAATTTCACATGAGCATCATCATCTTGAGTCTTAATCTCTTGTCATATATTCTTCCTTCCCCAAGGAAATTCTGGTGAAATTCATTGTTAAGATATTAATAGTTATACAATCATTATTTAAATCATCTATCTCAAAATTAAAATCCCTTAGTTTTACATCCATTTACCCTTTGTCTTACCGATTCCAATATCGCTATATGAAATTGCATATAAACAGTAGGTCATCATGATTTAATTTTATATCGTGCTTAATTTACTTGCATCATTTTCATCCACAAAAAATATTTTCTTATCTTGTCAAGTTCCTAACTTAACACCATTTAATTTCTTTATCGTAAATTCACCCTTCTTCAATTTTGATAAGAGATTCTTACTCATTAAATAGTATCTTTATTTTAGATTTTGAAACATTTGGAAACACTACTACCATCATTGTCCATGAGAAAATAAATGTGTGGTGTTCTATGGAAACAACCTCTTTTAACACTATGGGAGCAAAACTTGACAAGCTTCTCTATGTCAAGTCCTACTCATGAAACAATGAGTGCAAATGAAGTCCTACTCATGAAACAATGAGTACAAATCAGTCACATTCAACCTCTATTAATTGAATCTCACTTCTTTTGTCAATATGTACACAATCCTTCTCAAGGTATCCTTATAAAATTTCTAGCAACATTTCTTTCCTATACTTAAACTATTATTTTTTTTTACCATTTAAACCTTTAAACATCTTCCTCGTTTATCATCGCTGGTCATTATGAAAATTCTCAACTTCATATCTTCACATTTTTAAACTATGTAGATCATTACTATCCGTTACCAATCATGTTTCTTGGTTCACTCATCAATACCCTTAAAAGAACTTTCTTCTTGATAGAACATCCCTTCATTTCCTCCTACCCGATATTCATAGATATATTTTTATTTTTCTCCGAGTCTTAATTTCCTAATATTCCATGTCTACTAGCTTCAAAAATGGAAACTTCTTCACTTCATTCTATTTTATTAAATTGACTTTAATTTCTCACCTCCAGTCATTGTGGTTTCTTTTCCTCCTCTCTTAGAAGCATAGCATTGATACACTTTGGAAATGTTGTTACTATTCCCCAACTTGGGTAATACCCTATAAATAAATTCATTAAGATGGCTACCAAATGTAATCCGCTTATCATTTCCTGTTTTAAGACATCAACATAATAAAATTTCCTGATCATACATCTTGTTATCCATAATTCATGCATATAGTTAGTCACTTATGGGAAACTTTACAATGTGGCCCTCCCATTAGAGGGAAAAACTATTATAGATGTTGTCATGAACGCAACGTATCTCGTCCAATTGATCAATTTTATTACGGATTTTCTTATTTAATTTATGTCATCATACCTTCAAGGTTCTTTCAAAATGACCTTCATTATTACCATGATTATTCAACTTCATTAGTTGATTGCCAATATTTTCTTCTTTATGTGCATCATCCTTAGATAGACCTTATAGTGATACCTTTAGAGTACCAAGTTATGATTATACCAAACTCTTCCATTATGTTCTAAAATAGGTTGTGTCTTCTTATTGATTTCTTACCCTTGTTGTGACACTTCCTTTCAACCACCTTAAGTATTGATATCCAAGTTGGCCATAATCAAATGAGCTATCATTAGTTATCATCATTAGAAAATTTGCAATTTTCTCCTTTCCATTTCTCCTTAGACAACTTTATCCAATATATGCAATTAACCTTGAATCATGAAACCTCATGTAACATTATACTCAACATCATAACAGTTAATTAAACTAAAGTCAAATCATAATGTACGATCTCGATGTATCATAAAGTTTAAACACTAAAACATGATTTATATGCTCCATAAAAGTATTTGTCTTAGCTAATTAAGCACTCCTAATTATTTCACCACACATTTTAATCAAGTAAATAAAGAAATTCATTAAAAATAACATCTGCATCTTCCCAGGTAGCTGACCCTGGGCTATATTGGTCCCACTGGACCTTGACTTGCTCAAACTCACAGTTCCTAAGTCGACGAAATGCACTCAGTATTTTCATATTCTTGTTGACAGGAAACCCATCAAATAACAGAATTAAGAAATAAAATAAATCTAGAAGATAGCAGGATAATGTAGCTTTCTGAATCTTATATATTGTCAAACATTAAAAGATATAGATTAAAAGATATAGCGTCAAACATTAAAAGATATAGATTAAAAGATATAGCTTGTGCTTTCAATATCTAATGGATGTGTTTTTCTATGGTCAGAAATACTTAATCAAGGTCCTCCAAATAGAAAAATTAAATGAATACATAAAATTAAATGAATACATCATTCTATAACAGATTCCTTTTCTCGGGACTAAATACAAATGATTTAAAGCTGGCACAATTATGGTACAGACATAAGAATAGGTATTTATCAGTCGTAAGTTCGTAACATGTTAAGGGCACAAGGGCTTGATCGTTCTTCACGTTTAATACTAATGAATCCGAGCTGTCCTCTCCAAGTACACTCAAGACTTTTTTGCACATCCCCTTCGTTCTCAGGGAACTTAGGTAAGAAAATCCAATGAAACTAATTGCTTATTAGTTTTAAACAAGTTACTGTCAGTTTTCGCTTAAGTTAAATGCAAAAATATAAATTCTAAAGCTGTATCTACTAAGTACATTCTGCTTTCAATTTGAGTCTTCCCAGTCGTGACGAAGAAAATAAAATAGAGCCAAATTAGCCATATGTATCATTATTGATGTACCATTTTTATTTTAGTTCTGAAATATATTATACATTCTCAACAAAATTCACTATGTATGTTTTGAGAAACTGTGGCACACCTTCAACATCATCCATGACAAATCATTTTGTCATCCCAATGTGCTCTATGTTAGACTGCAATATCCAGAATGAACTAATGTCCACACAATTCTATCACAGCATGAGGTTAATGGTTACTTGCTGGCAATATAGGCATCCACTAATTAGTGGATGTTTTTACAACATTGAAGAATTTCCTAGGTCCCTTGGACCTCCCATTTTAATCTGAATCTTGACTGGCATAGGTATCTGCATTACCCCAAGCCATGTCGAACAGAACATATGGAGATGAAAAGCAGAGCCTGTGTTGAAACTTGAAATCGAGTCATACCAGCACATATTAAAAGTAATAAAAGAGTTGGAATGGCTCATATTAGGGAGCACTCACAGAATTTTTCTGATGTTTCACAATAATACCTCATGATGATATACTGTATGGATTTATAACTCAGTTAAAACAACCATGCTTCCTAATAGTATACGATGTGATAACATACGTAATCTGATGACTCTCTTCACCGGTCAGCATAAACTGATTCTATAATACACATTTCATTGGAAAATTATTGAAACTCTAACAGTCTAAGTTCCATTGGCATCCACCGAATAATTTTCACAATGGAAAGGCTTGGCACCCTTCACAACTATTTTTCACCTAACAATCTTGAACATGAACTCATTGGCAGTAAGGCTGTCAAAGGAGACAGGAAAACTCTTGACCATTCATATCAGTGTAGGAAGGTATGAGTAATAAGTCCAAAAGCAATGGTCTACTTCTCGTTGTGACTACAAAGACTTCCTTCTTCCCCTCAACACCATGCCGAGAAAAGTTTCTATCAGACATATACCCTACTTCCTTTATCTACTCACTCCAGCTCTCCAACACTATAGATTTTCTCCCTTGCTGAATGGGAATTATCACCTACCTGGAATGCATGCAAACACTTATTTACCTCAATCCAGCTGCATCCAGGCCTCTTTTTCAATCCTCTGTCCTTCAGCAACTTTCGCAGATTTGTTACTTCATCCCACCTGCCAGCAGAAGCATAGATGTTCGATAACAGAACACAAATTCCAATGTTATTAGGCTCTAAATGAAACAGGTGTTCTGCTGCATACTCTCCTAGTTCTAAATTATCATGGATTATGCACGCAGCAAGTAAGGCCCCCCACACACTAGGACTAGGTTGTAAAGGCATTTTGAGTCCACACTATGTGACACCGATAATGGTAAAGGAAAAATGTCTGCATTGATGCACCTCAAAGAAGTGGAAGAAGAATTTTCAGAAAAAGAAGCATGGAAAAAAATAAGAATCAAACAAGGGGGAATTGGAAAAACCCGCAGAAAATGGAATTTTTCCAGGCCATGATTTTTAACAAAATTTTCGAGGGAAAAACATTTTTTCTTTGAAGCACCCAATTAAATAGCCTTTCTAGTAAAATTGATCTGTAAAAAGGGCCATTTAACACAACTCCTTTCACTAAAATAAGTTTTAGTTATGTAATCTACCACACAAACTTTTATTAGGCGATTCTATTAGTCACCACTAATTGACTTTGTCCTTGATATTATCGCTCAATAGGGAAAAAAAATGAAAAAATATGTATCCATTCTAAAAGGAAATCCACTAGTATATGTGTTTTGCTGTACCCGATGAGTGACTTTAAGGTAATTTAATCAATCTGGAAGCATTTAAGGCAATCTACAAAGTTGTGGCAATTTGAACACAATTTTGATAATAAAAAAAAACATCAAAAAGGACGGGTAAAAAAAAAGGATTCACAAGAAAGAAAATATAAAACCGGATAACATGGCCAACAGAAATGAACAGAATCATGACTATCTAAGCAAAAATTAAACCGTATACAGAGTAAAAGCTACGCAAAGAATTGCATCATTTATTTCTAATATATGGACTTTAAGCAGCAATGTCAACGCAAATTTGAGAAAATGAAGTAATTATGAAGATTTTAATCAAAATGAAACCTATTCTAAGCAGCGATTCATGGCAAAGAAAGTTAGATACATGGAAACTCCAAGGACCGTAAAAACAAATTGTCAATAAATATAAAATTTTGTTTAAAAGATCTGCAGAATTCCAGATAAGTCAAAGCACAACTTACAATGTAAGTCAAAACTTAAAATTGGGTTGATTTTAATTTCAATATAAATAAAATTATGGATAAATCTAAGTAAATATTTTTCTTGAACTTTTATATAGAGGTCACCAGGCCTATAAGGCGACGAAGTACATAGTAATCAAATTAAAAATAAATTATATTTTGCTGCCTCATATATTTATATCTCAGAAAACAATAAATAAATTATATTTTTCCACCCTATTTATATCTAGACAAATATATTTATTATATATATTTTACCTTGGTGATATATACAAACTGCAAATGCTGCATATATGAATTCGAGGACATTTGAAGCTTCTGATATTGGATTAGCCTGTTCTAGGTCATGTCCTCGTTTCTTAAGAATTATAAGTAAAATCCTGTGAAAGCCTACTCCCGATTCTGCCAAAGATGGCCACACAAGCTAGTCTTGGGATTTCAAAAATAATGATCCTTGAGGGTGCAGGTATGGTTTTTTTTAATTTTTATTTCCAAATAATAATAATCTTGCCAAGTTAAAATCACAATAATTTTGAGTGCAATTGAATAAACGTGATTAATATTCGGTTTTAAGGCAATGTAATGTTCGAAAAGAACAACTTTCTATTATTCTGAACATTGTTCTGAGAAACCCTAGCATTGAATTCATTATTTTCAATAAAATATGGAATTGAGGGTAGAGCCAAAGCCAAAGAGGGACAATGAGAAAAATTTATAGCTGCAACTTGCAGAGCCACATTAAAATATCTATAGGCCCTAAGAGTTGAACCAAGCTCTAATACCATATGTAACAGCCCTGAAATAACAACACATAATTAATTAGATTAATCAAGAGATTTATAATCAACAAGCACTTTATCAACTAGTTAACATTAACTTACAAAAGTATGAGTGAAGAGAGACAACTTACCTGTGGAACACTAGTTGAACGCTAGTTGAATTTTGCTACTTGCAACAAAGTCTTGAGGTCGACTCTCCATCCAACTGTAGGCTTAGTTGCAAAAAATCTTGCTATAACTGGCCACCCTCGAGCCCTCAATCAACGTACTACTGCCAGGGAATCCTTTGTCTCACAACACTATTCTCCCAAGAGAATGGATGGTGGAATCATGGAATGATGGAATGCCTCTCATCTTCCTCACCATCCATTAAATAGAACAAACATTGGAAGGGGAACCACATGCACGCACTCCATGTGTCTACATGCAACTTTATTGCTTTCTTGTTTTATTTCTTTTTATATTTATTTAGAGCTTTAGTATTGTTATTTATTATTTTATTATTATTTATCATTTATTTACTATTATTATTTTTTATTTATTGTTTATTATTTATTTTCTTGTATTTTAATATTATATTATATTATTTATTATTTATTATTATTATTATTATTTATTATTTATTATTAAGGGACATTACACTCTCATCATTTATGAACGTGCATTGCCCGTAATGTCATCGATTCATCATAAATTGAAGTGGAAATGAGTTCCTTCTCCTTTGGAAATTCCTTTATTATAGTCAATATGCATATAAATATTCTTTCAACCAATCGATATCAGCTTCTAAAGCAGTTTTAGTGATTACCAAAATGATGCTAGTGGGGTATGCGAGCAGGCACACATAACTTGGTAATACCCATATAGTGTTTCTGTCCCTTCCAAAGCGATTTATCATGGCTCTTTCACTAATCTTATTTCAGTCTTTTGGACATGGGACATGAACCTTGGATGATGATACACCAATTCTATTTAAAAACCTAATTTTATTGAAAAATAAAGGTACATGTCGACAGACATAAACGAAATGTTAGTCATACTTGTTGCAGTAGCCAAGTGATGTCACTTTCGCTTCTTATTTAAGTAGCAGTCACTTTTTTGGTATATTTGCTGGTATAATTTGTCTTGAGTCAAGCAGGATATCTTGAAATCACAAGTTTGAATTGTAAAATATTTCTAGTTTGAGTGACTTAGGAATTTTTCAGACATTAAAGTCATATATATACACTAAAAAAGCTATTTTAAAAAATAAAATTAATATTTGGCCAAAAACATTTCACCACATTCCTACCAAAAGTTCCAAAGCTTAGCCTATTTAGAACACATCCATATTTAATACATTTTTTAGAAGCACTTCTTCATTTTAAGGGAAATCTTGAGATAGTATTCTTTCTCCGATTGAAGTTAGTTTGAATATAAACCATAATAATAATTAATAATTAAAAAATATATAAATTAAATTTATTAGTAACATTAAACCTATGATATAAGAATATCACATCAAAAACCTACTTTGAGATGACAGCTTAACAATCTAATCCATAATTAGGATATGGTATTCTAACTATGAATAAAAATAAGATTAATATTTGTAAAGTATCATAAGCCTTACTTCTAGCACTAATAAATTGATTAAGGTTGTTACTCTTTGCGTGGGGCCCACATTTTTCATTATTCAGCAATGCCACTTTCATACCTTGCATAATGAAATCCATCTAGATAGATCTTTCCTGCACACCTTCACACCTAGGACAATGAAAGCCACCTTTAGATAGCTTCGTTTGCACCTCTTCACTTCACATAATGAATTCCTCATTATTTGAGAACATTGTGTTTCTAAAGTACGCACGTTAAAAGGTTTCTCTACACCTTTGCATTTCACATTATGAGAGCTAAACCCTAATGATGTCGAGTGTGTCATTATTTGAAAGCACTCCATTTCTGCACCCCACACAATTAAACCTTTTTCCTCATCTCCGAACTTTGCAAAATGAAAGGTAAACCTTGATTTTGTGTAGCATGGAGAAACCTTTCATTGTGTTTCTTCCACACTTCACACAATGAAATTAAATCAATTAAAGTAATAGAAATTAGCTCAATTAATATTCATATTAGGATACACTTCAAATGTGGAAATTCAAGTCCCACAAAATTAATATATTAGTTTCACTTCGATGATTTAACATTGTGCAAAGGGGCGTCGAACACTTTCATTATACAAAGTGAAAATGTGGCGATGAAGATTTTATTGTGTTTAGTGCAGAGTATGGAAGATGCTTTTAATGTTCCTTTTTTGTAGATCATTTATTATAAACAACAAAAATTTAAAAGATTAACTAGATGGAATTAACTCAATCAAAAATAAAATATTTAAACATATAATTATTTTCACTCCATAAAATGTATCAATGTTATGGTGAACATGATTTTTTTTGAACTAATTTTCATCAAAAAGGAGATAGAAAATGAGAAAAAGGAGGTTTAAAAATTCATAAATTTAATAACAACATCAAATGTAAAACTTTGATTTTTTCTGTAGTCAATTTTTTATAGGTTCGAAGCTTTAAATCTTTTGCATGAAGAAAACAACTGTTAAATATAACTATAGATTCAGAATAATTTAACAAAACACCGAATAGCCAAATATGCAAAAATAAAGAGAGTGCATGGTGAATTCTCTAAGCCCCATTGAAGATGATAATTTCACATTTTTTTATCACAAATTTTCATATATGCTCAATGTTTTCATTCTATGAAGTGTGGAGGGGCAGAGAAATGTTTTATTGAGTGTAGTGTAGAGGAAGCTTTCATTGTGCTTAATATTAAAACACTAAGCAATATTATGTAACAATCAAGTGTATAAATAGAAATTGAAGTCACATAAAATCAATATATCAATTTCATTCCGAGGTGCGGAAGAAGATTTCATTGTGGGGAGTGGGGAGTAGGGACATATTAGAGAAGAATAATGACATCCTTTTATGCAATTTTTCACTCAGCACAAATTTAAAATATTAAGACATATAAAATCTTCTGAACTTCATATTAAATATAATGACAAAGCTTTGATAATGAAAATAATAAAAATTATCATATAGTATATATTTTCATTGAATTTTTTATTTAGCATCAACTTGTTATCCTTATGTTCTTGGGCAATGTATGTATGATCTAATATAAGATATCAAGGCATAAGTATTAAACAATAAGAAACACAACTACATTTGCAAGAACTATACAAATATTCAAATTCCAATCATCATAATTATGATGAAAATAAATAGTATAGATGGAACATATATATCTAAAATCCAAAACTATTATCGAGCATTTATTTTCATAGTGATTAGTTACAGAGGATTAGATATAATATAAATGTTAAAAACTTATCGTTGAAAACTTGTGTTCTATTAATCTTTTTGGGCAACACCACATAATTCAAATCCATACAAGGTCTTATGCAAAACATTAAGAACTTTGATTTATGGTAGAATTTGCTTATATCGGTAATAAGAATGTTCAATAGCTTAGCTCACCATCTTAGACAATATGTTATTTCAACATCTTCTCTCCTTAACTATCTGCTCTTGCATTCTGGTAAAAATTAACAATAATGACTCTCTAATAAATTAAGTAAACATAATGAATTATAATTTATCTTTGAAACAAATATAGCTAGTAAGATGAAGTCACGTTCAAATGGAAGGCATTATGTAACTCAACCTACATTTTTGTTTTGATTTTAAAGAACTCATCAAAATATTGTTAATTAATCAAAAAATTAAATGCATTCGTCCGAATGGGGACTGAGAGTAGGCTCCTATGAAATATAATATAGAAAAATACAATTGTAAGGAAAAACAAGAAATTGCATCCAACAATTAGCTTAGATAACGAGAACAAAACCAAAAAATCTCAATAATAAAATACTAATAAATAGTAAAACAAATGTGCCAATATTTAAGAACAATCACAATATATGAAAGAATAGACCATGATTGTTTAACTATCAATTGTCTTTCCGGTCAATTATGTCTTGAAGGAATTCTTCCAACACAGTTTTAATGAAATATTTCATTGGAGCAACTTTAATCTCCAACTTAAAATGTATGTTCAATATATTCTTCTCAATTCCAATAAACTCTTTTTGTAATTGAGGAGCCAAGGAAAACTTCTCTTCATTAATACTAACAAAATTGATTAGCCATTTTCTAATTTCCCCCGTGGAAAAGTTAGTTATGTCATCAAACTCTCTTACCTTTGACTCTTTTAGCCTATCCACTCTATCTACTATCATATCTCTTGAAATTAATTTATAATCACATATGATGAGTCGGCCACTTAGATACTGAATAATTTCTACCACCTTCAAAAAGGCATTGCCACTTCCAATGTTTATGCTTTCATATTCAGGAATAATTTTTTTTGGTGTGCTAATTCTTTTTCACCATCTAGCTTTGACCTGCTTCATTCGATTAGCATTTGGGATTCATATATTCCTTTTGTTTAGATCATATAGTAAACCAAGATTTTGACTAAAAGTAAGTAAGTCATTGTCAACGAAATACTTGTTTTACTGCACATTACATTTAACCAAATTGACAAATGACATTATTCCCTATGTTAAACGCAACAGATATGAAGTTGCTTGCCATGCATGTTCAATAAATTGCAATCTTCGGCATATAATAGTGATAGTATAACATTTTACTTCATTAAGGATATTGACAACTTTATTAGATCTATGGGATGTGACAAGAGTATAAATTGCCAATGGAGGTGCCTATATTACTAGTGGGGTCATTAACAAAGGACCTAGATTTAGAGCATAATCTAGCTCTTGTATTCTTACTTTAAGCGTCATGATCTCTAATTCCTGTTGGCTAATAGTATCTGCAAATTCCTTACTAATATATTTTTACAATTCCATGATTTTGGTCGCTACAACCTTAGGCATGTCAACATCCATTTCTACTTTATGCATAGCCTTTTAATTATGGACCTTTAATTTTTCAATTCTCAATTTTTTCCTTTCCTTGCTATAGTTTGCATCTTGCAAAATCACATGGTGATCATGAAAAGTAGAGACTTCTTCGGATAATTTCCTCCATTATTTTATGATTTTATGTTAAACAAGTACCAACCCAATCAATTAGTATAGCACTCTCATTTTTCATGTTCATATCTTGTTCTATGCTTCTTCTTTTCTAAGGACTTTTGGATTTAGATGATTCAACCATGTGCATTCTTTGTCATATCCACCATATGATAGCTAATCATGAACTAGTTTTTCACTTGAAGTATTATTTCTCTTTCTTTGACTGGAGGATGAAGTCAAACTAGCACCATATGGATAAGGTGGAGATTGTTGCATAGGATTTGTGCATCTTTGCCTGTATTTTATTTCCATGCTAAAGCTAGATTCTTCAACAATTTATTTAGTGTCCATTATCAATTCATCATTTTTTCGTGGATCATTTTCGATCTCCTCACGCTCATGTGTAACTCTTGTAAACAAGTTATCGCCTATGACACTACATAGGTGTGCAGTAAATAGGACTTTTGGATCAAAGTCTCGACAGGCTTCAACTTTTGTAGAGTTAAAAGAACCCAAAGACTCTACAATGTTTGAAGTGTGAGCCTCATTATACATAACGACTTATCCAATGGTAAATGGAAAGGAAATATTTTTCTTTTTCTTTTTCTGTTCAAATATAACTAGATAATAATGGTATTTCCTCCAAATGTAATGGTTAATGGTTATCTTCTTAATGATGAAAAATGTTATATGAAAATCTAATGCTAATAATGAAATTTGAATATGTTATTTGTGTGAATAAATGGTTCTTGTTATGCCCTAGTAAAATCAACATGGTATTAGAGCTACGGGGCATTGAGGAACCGTCATTCAATTTCATTGCAAACATCTAGCTGGCATCTAAATTTACCTATTGAAACAAGACCTAATAAGAGGGATTAGTATGTCTCATATTAGCAAGTATATCTCTCCCAAAAGATTCAAGCTAAATGTGAATCGTTTCACATCAGACATGAGATCATTTTAATCCAAAATTTTGTGTCTTGTAGGGTTAGGTCCAAGCTACAAAACCTCTACTATAGGAGGTCTGGAGGTCTTTTCTTGACCTTGTTTCTCATGTCATATGAAGTTTGCAAGACAAAGTAGTTCTATGCAACTAAAATAGGTGAAAGTATGAGTTTTGTGTTATTATAGGAGGTTCAAAAGGAGATCTAAAGTATGATCTAATTGAAGGTCCAATATCGAGAGTATTTAATATTAAAGGAGGCCCAAAGTAATGAGGTCTGAAGCCTTGAGTAATGAATTCAGTGATTTATGAGTAAAGTTATCCTCTAGGCCAAGCCTAGAGAAATAATATAAGTCTAACACATCATGATCCAAGTTAGGTATATTAATCTGAGTTAATGATTGTGACCTGAGATCATTTCAAAGATTAAAGGTTAAAATCTAAAGTTTTGAACTCTAAAACTGAGGTCATAGGCATGATGATCTAATTTTAAAAGTGTGTGGATAACGGATTAAGGTCATAGGCATATATTTCTATGGTATATGAACTTACTAAGGGATGATAATCTCTAAATAATGTGAGCTCAAATGATAATTGTAATCTTATTAATCCAATTTCTTATGACATGTAACCCGTGTGATGCAATCTCAGTGATGCAAGTTTCCATGACAAATACGCTCTGACTCCATGTTAATTTTACTAGGCATAACAAGAACCATTTATTTAGAAAGATATCAGCTTCAAATTTCATTAGTGGCATTAGAGTTTCATATAATTTTTTTATTGATTAAGTAAATAGCCACTAAGCATGAAGAGCATAATAGAAAAGTAACAAACAAACTATGAGACAAGAGACATGGAGATTAGGCCTTATGTTAAGGAAAAACCCACAAGGGGAAAACTAGGAAATACTTCTTATGTGAGATAAAAAAAAAAATTAAATATGTATCCGTACATAAAAGATATCATTAAGATAACCAAACAGATACCCCAAGAATAAGAGATATTCCAAGTCAAGTCCCAAATCTTTCCCCCAAATTTTTGGCCTCCTGAAATTCGTTAGATCATACATGCACAAGACAAATAAATGTACCAAATGAGGAGAATACTTGTCCTTTATATATAATTCCAAGGGTTGTCGAATAGATGTCTTATTAGAGCCTAGTTGACTTGAAAAACTGCCAGGCCAACCTGTAAATTTTCGAGCGAAAGTTCAAATTACAAATTTTACATTTTCTTCCTTTTATTTTCATTCATGGAAATCCAATCATGGATACAAATTTCAATGCTCCCTCTTAGCCATGGAGGTATTTTAGTTTTATTACATCACATGGAAAGTAGATAGCATCACATCCCAATTTCAATGATCCCTCTTAGTGAGGGAGACATTCTTCTAGCTGCTCTATAGATCTCACCTTATCTTAACAATCATGTATTGATCCACAATGAATGATAGGGGAGTTCAATTTACCACAACCAATTCCATGGAAGTCACATCTAACCTTTGTAAATATCACACACACCGTATTAGTCTACAAGTCAATATTCATGAGCTAAAAAAGTATATCATAGATCTCATATCAGATGTGCGTGTCTTAATACAAGGAAAGTTTATAGATGCATCATCATCTCATTTAATCTCATACTGTCTCAGAAGAATGATTCAAAATTACAATAGGAGAGATTGATTTACCATAAAAGAACCCATGGAAGTCATAAATGACCTTGGTAAAGGTCTTAAACACCCTATATCCACTTATTGATGCTCACCCAACTTGATCCTCAACGATCAAGTGGTGGAACACTAGCAGCAAATACTTAGGGAGATAAATTTACCTTAATCAAGTCCATGGAAGTCTTATTTGACTTTGGTAAGGATCACACACACCTAAGTCTCCTCACCTATGGGTGGAAATCTATAAAAGCTTAACCAATTGCATGTCCCTTGGCCAATAAAGACATGAAAGGTCAATTGGGGTTAGGATGCATACTATAACATGTACTCAACAAATTCCATGGCTCTGAGGAGTACCCTCACAACTATTATCCTCGCAACTCATTGCACCTTAATAATTACATGGTTAGTTGAAAGACTAGGGGAGAGCATATGCTCAGTGTTCTCAATTAGTAGTGTTTCCTCTCAGGGAAGGATGCATCTCCTACACTCCAATCTTCTCTTTGAATAATATGATTTTTCCATTCAACAAAGGGTTGGTAAGAATTTATGCAACATGTTCATATGTCTAGATGTGTTGGAGCCTCACTACTACTGTCAGTACCACATCTTTGATATGGAAGGTTGATCCTACTTGATAGTAACAATATATCATGGACATATGTGGCACATGATAAAAAAACCATGTAAAGAGAATTTTCACCCATACTACCTGATAACTTACCATACTGGTTACAATATGCTCTGCCTCAACTCTACTGAGAACAACGGATCCTTGTTTACTATTATTCAAGAAATCATCACAGATCATAAGCTAAAGGAACATTCTGATGTTCTTTCCCTATCGGTGACAATCAATCTACATTTGTGTCATGATTGGTTCCAGTACCAGAAAACTACTACAATTGTTTCACAAATCAGTTATGCAACATGAAATATTCATGTCATTAGAACTACCACAACACTTATAATAGTTTGTGAAATCATGTAATTCCAGCAAACATAAACATCCACTTGTTCATCCAGTTGGGTCTTCTCACAGAAGAAAACAATACAACATAAAATAAGTAGCTTGTCTCTGAAGCAAATATCGACGCCATGCTTATCACTAGAAAAGTGTTCCACAGTTGAATTTCTCAAACAATAAGAGGCTTCTTTTAAAAGTATACATCAATAATCAGTTTCATTGTTAGCTACACTTCCATCTTCAAACGCATAGTAGGAAGTAGGATCATCCAGGTCATCCAGACCAGGACAACACCCAAAATTCCTAGATTCGATGGTTCAACGAGCGAATAAGAGAATCAACCAAGTTAACAACAACTTCTCTAATCTTTTGTTAAGAAAGTGTCTATGAAATGACAACCCTTTATGTTACAACTTTAGCAGATATTTCACCAGGCTCGAGCCAAACTCTAATCTTATAATTACTTAATCAGCTTCCTCTTATGCCAGACAAAGAGGACCTTAACTCTTATCAGAAACATATCATCAATACATAGCAAAAAAGTCATAGGCTCATTTCCAATGTACTCAAATTATGATCATTCTTCCCGACATGTAGCCATATTCATAATGGTGGACACATAAATCAAAACATGCTTTGCTTTTTCCACTCCCTTTTATGATGAGGCTCATTAAATCAAGAGTCTTCTTGTCTCTTTGTTGTTCTAGTCATTTTCGATGATTTCCACAACCAAAAAAATGTATCATGTTCTTGCAATACTCACTAGGAGGCCATGGAAGATCAACTATACCCATGATATATATATATATATATATATATATATACACACACACAAGAGACTCATAATGTAACAATAAAAAAAAATAACCAAGATATTACTAATATCTTAAGTTTGTGTGAGGTCCCTCTTTATATTAGATGTCTTAGATCCATACAATCTCGTCCACAATCACATCAACACATCATCAAGGAGTCTACATCGTCAATGAGTCCATATAATCAACGAGGAATCCACATCATCAAAGAAGTCTAGATCATCAAGGAGTCCATATAATCAATGAGTCCACATCATCAAGGATTGCATATCATTTAGGGATTCTTTCAAGTGATTGTAATTTGGAATTTAAGCCTCAAATTCTCTTCCAAAACCTACATAATATTTACAAGCCAACACAAGAGACTTACCTTGGAGATCTTGAAAAATCCACCTTGACCTTTTGTCTTCTACATTAAACCTGCAAAACAACCTCGTCATCAAGATGTCAGAACTTCTAAAAGCTAGGGATCTTTTTATAGATTTTTTACTGTAGAATAAAACTACTTATGTGATATGCTAAAACAAAAGACATGAATCTACTCTACGCATCAGCAGAAAGAAAAATTGATCGATGAAAACACTAGGAAGAAAAGGCAGAATTTCAATCGCACACAACATAATATTTTTTTGGGGAATGTAATTACTAAAAGCCCCGACTATCTATATTGCATTGACTAAAATATCTGAGAAGAAAATATAATTCTTGTTCAATCTAAAAAACTTCTACACAAGTACAATCCATCTCACTACTTCGCAAACTAGGTCAAGCCAACACTTAGCCAAATCTATTGTCTGCCAAGCTCCTACTTCCTTGCACTCACAAGCTCCATGCACAAACTTGTGCTTCCTATTGCTTGTTCTCGACAACTTGTGCTCACCAAAACAATGATTAAACTTCTGTCTTCATTCCTCCTTTCAAAGGAAATTCAAATGGTTAAAATTAGTGAGCTCTCTAATTAAATAACTATTTATTTTAGGACTTCTTATCACTGCATGCACCACCTATACAATTTGATGATTATACAACTGATATTACACTTCCCTTTAACTACAATCTCAACTGGGTCTTCCTTAGAAATGACATGCAAAAACTATTTGTATTCAATTATTAGTTATGTGATTGATCACTGCATGTGAATTAAATCTAATTTAATTTATTGGACCTCTCACTAGTTCCTTCATGAGTTAGAACTAGTTAAATTGATTTTAACTCAAATAATTAAGTTAACTAATTACAATTGAAAATAAACTGCAACTGAACCGCCTTAAATTTAGGGAGAACTCTACATGCCTCTAGTTTGACCCTCAACTTGAATGGAATGAGCTAACTAAGTCTTTCTGACTTAGTTAACGCATACAAGTTGTCATGTGATATGGAATTACAATTTAATTCTAATTTTGTTAAGGGAAAATTAAATTGGATGCCTCTTCTTGTTTCCATTTTCAATATTTCTTGTTGCAAATTTCAACACTCCCTTTCAACAACAAAGGAATTCAACTCTATCTTGATCCGACACCTTCAAAATGTTATGCATGCAACACTTCCCTCTAGTGTTGTTGCTACTGCAACTTCTGAAACTAAGAAAGCATCCAAACTGAATCAGTATGATGCATCTGTCACCAGAGTCTTTAACTTATACTAGCTACTACATCGTCTACTAAAAACTTTGCGTTGTTGTTGACTCTGCATAGTACCATCTACACTACTGCCAACTCTACTCTGCGCTTCCTAGTATTTGACTTCTACTAGTCTTTTCCTTTGTTACTCTGACATCTAACAACATCAACTTCCACTTATCCATCCTGATACTATGTACTGTGGGCTCCCATAGCAAGGTAATGATCCATGAGACAAAACATCTCAATGGACCCTTCCCAAATTTCTACACTCTTGGGAGTATTACTTTAAATCACCCCACCTCTCACCTAGAGGTATGGATACATGTGTTCCCTCTACCCACTTAGCTAAAAATTCCCCCCTACTAGAGGTGTTTTCTTGAGTGGATGTCTCCACTCAGGTCTCCTTCTCCAATTGTGGCTGCTCCACAACTTGCTGAGGCTATTTTTGAGGTTGCATGCTCAAAGGTCTAACATGCTCCCTCTCAACCACCAATTCTCTAACCATTGCCTTGATCCTCAAGGATTTGCATGCATATTGCACCTTAAGATAATACATGTTCTTGACTCACACACCAATTTGTTTCACCTATCCCATGGTGATGTGTCTAAGGAAAACCTCTCCTTTACTAAGAATCACATCGTAACCACAATCTTCCAATACTATGATGGAAAAAATATTCTTCTTTAGTCTTATGTGATTCATAGAGGGGAGCCAAACTCCCTATGAAAAATAATAGTATCGATGCCAGTCGCATTATATGTCCCATCATCTCTAAACTCTATGTTCCGCTTGAGGTCTTTCTCCTCCTAGTCACTGAAGAGATCTTTATTCCCTGTCATATGGAATGAGGTACTCCTGTCAAGATACCACATGCTTCCCGTCATAGTGATTTCCATGCATGTAATGAGAGTGAAAAAGGTTTGAATTGTCAATCTATAGCTTCACCTACTACTACTACTGCAAGATCCTTGCTTTCTTTCTTTTGTGGGCATTTTGTGGCATAATACCCGAACTCGTGGCTAGCTTCATGTGGTCACCATTGTTTTGAAATAGGTCTGTCAATGCCTTCCCCTTTTGTAATGGAGTTTCCTTACCATGGAAATTCGATACAATATGATCTCAAACTCCTTCCAGGAGAATCCTTCCTTCCTTTTCCACACAGTTTCTCCATTTCGCTACAGATTTACATCATATGTGGAGGCTTTGGGATATTCATGATCTACGAATTCGTCTCTGATACCATGTATAATTTTTACTCTTGATTAAAACTGCTTATGTGATATGCTAAAACAAAAGACCTGAATCTACTCCACTTATCAGTGAGAAAAGAAAAAAAAATTGATCCATGAATACACTAAGTAGAAAAGGAAGAATTTCAATCGTGCATAACACAATATTTTTCTAGGGAAAGAAAATGTTAAAAAATCTGACTATATAGATTGCAATAATGAGATGAGATGAGAAGAAAATACAAGGCTTGTTCAACCCGAATAATCTTTGCACAAGTACAATCTATCTCACTACTTCACAAACTAGCTCAAACCAACACAGCCAAATCAACTGTCAGTCAAACTCCTACTTCCTTGCACTCACAAGCTCCATGGACAACCCTATGCTTCATATTTCTTGGTCTCACCAACTTGTGCTCACCAAAACAATGATTGAATTTGTTCATTCATTCATCCTTTTAAAGGAAATTCGAATGGTTAAAATTAGTGAATTCTCTAATTAAGAAATAATTTATTTTAGGCCTTCATCTGATTACATGCACCACCTGTACAATTTGATGATTATATAAATAAAAGTACACTTCTATTTAACTCCAATCTTAACTCGATATTCCTTAGAACTGACATGCAACAACTATTTATAACGAATTATCAGTTATCTGATTGATCACTACATGTGAATTAAAAGTAATTTAATTCACTGGACCTCTCACTAGTTCCTCCATTAGTTAGAATTAGTTAAACTCATCTTAACTCAAATAATTAAGTTAAATCATTACAACTCCAAATAAATTGCAACTGGCCCCCCTAAAACTTATAGATAACTCTATGTGCCTCTAGTTTGACACTCAACTTGAATTCACTAAGCTAACTAAGTCTTGATTGCTTAGTTAACTCGTAGAAGTTTTCATGTGATGTGCAATTGCAATGTAATTCTAATTTAATTAAGGGAAAATTAAATTAGAAGCCTCTTCTTGTTTCCGTTTTCAATATCCTTGTCACAAATTTATTTAAGAAGAAGCATTCAATCCACAGGTCTCGAGCTTTGATTTCCAAGCACTTTTGACCTGAAAAGGGTTTTGGTCTGAAAATATAATACTTTTATATATTGTTCTTGATCAACATCCTTGAATTCCATTTTGGCTATCAATATTATGGTTTTTAATTTGACTCCCCTACTATGGTAAATCCAAGATAGGTCAGCAATTTAATCTTCCAGGCCTTCAATTCGAATACATAGAAACTCAGTAAGTGTAAGATCAATTATAATAATTAGGAAGGACCTCGACTCTCTTAAATAGAGAAATTTTAGAGAGGATCATAACTTCAAATCAAGAATATCTAGTAGCACGATATTTTGCAATAAAAGCAAACCTATTTCAAACTATTCACATTTTCCTATCTTGCAATTCAGTCTTAACAATTGTGAAGGATATGGCTTCCTAGCTACAAAATCTGTTGATTTTTGCAAGGTCATAATAAGAACAATATATTCTCATAGATAACAGCTTGAAACTTCATTATTAACATTAGTTTTCATATAACATTTGATCACTAAGAAGTTAAAACATAAATCATTAAGCATGAAGACAATATTAGAGAAATAACAAAGAAACCATGACACAGGAGACACAAAAATTAGGCCTAAGATGAAGGTAAAACTCACAAGGGGAAAACACTAAAAATTATTCATTTGGGGGGAGAGAGAGAGAGAGAGAGAGAGAGAGAGAGAGAGAGAGAGAGAGAGAGAGAGAGAGAGAGAGAGAGAGAGAGAGAGAGAGAGAGAGAGAGAGAGAGAGAGTACATTATATATATTATCAAGATAATAGCCAAGAACAAAAATGCCAATCCAACACCCATAGCCCTTTCTCTATTTTTCTACCTCCTTTTCTCTTCCTGAAATTCAACCTCTTTTCTTCCATAGAACTCATTGAAGCAAATAGAATTTTTATATGAATTTCCCAAGTGAGGAGGTGAGAGTCAAAAATATATGGCCTTCTCAAGGGGTCGAATGGGTGCCTTAAAGAGTCCAGCTGACCTAACATTATTATGAGGTCGACTTGTAATTTTTCTAGGGAAATTACAAATATAAATTTCCAATTTAATTTTTTTGTTCATAATTTTGTTTTTGATAGGTGGAAATTCTGACCGTGGATACGATTTTCAACACTCCCTCTTAGCAAGGGAGGTATTCTTCAATTTGGTCCAAATATCTCATTTCAGTTCAACAGTGATGTCTTGATCCACAATGGATGACAGGGGAGATTGATTTACCACAACCAAGTCCACGGAAATCATATTTGACCTTCGTAAAGATCACACACATCCTATTGGTCTCTAGGTCAAGCTCCTTGACCTAAAAGAGTATATCATAGGTCTCATCTCAGATATGCATTTCTCAAAATAAGGATAGATAATAGTTGCATCATCATCTCATCTCATCTCATAATATCTCATCTCTTCTCATGTTGAAATAATGATCCACAATAACAATAGGGGAGAACAATTTACCACAACCAAGTCCATGTTAGTCATAAATGACATTGGTAAAGATCATGCACCATATGTTCACTGATTATACCTCACCCAACTTGATCCTTAGTAATCAAGAGGTAGAACACCTACATCCAATACTTCGGGAAATCAATTTACCACAACCAAATCCATGGTAGGTGTGTCTGCCCTTGGTGAATATCACACACACCTAAGTATCTTCACCCACTATCTAGATAGGTGGAAATCTTGGCAATGTTAACCAAGTCCACGGTCCTTTGGTCATTAAGGGCACAAAGGTGACTGGGAGGTAGGATGCATAGTGGGGTATGTACTTAGCCAAGTTCATGGCTTTAAGGAGTATCATCACCCTAGAGCCTCACTGCTCATCCTCCTTCACGAAGTCCATGGATAATCATAAAGACAAGGGATATCATATGCTTAGTGTTCTAGATCAATAGTGTTTGCTCTCGAGGATGGATACATTCTTGTCTACACAAGTTGCTTTCTAAAGAATAAGAACCTCGATTTGGGCAATGTCTTGGTGAAAATATCTGCAATTTGTCACTTGTTGAAGACTTACTACTTCATTTGTGGAATAGGTTGTAGTGAGAGCCTCACTCCTCCCTCTATTATAGAACCCCATCACTTCCTCTAAGTTGGAGCCTCAATGCTCCACCAATGGCACCATGTTTAAAAATCATGTAGATAACTACACTACTATTAATTTAGATATAGAAGCTAAATATGATCAACCACTATTGGACTAAGTGCATTGGGTGATACTGGCCCACCCAGGAAATCAAAGCAAGACCCATACTGAAGAAACAACTTAATGTGTTTTTCTTGTTCACAACAACCCTAATTTACTTGGAATCAAAATATTTCTTCAGTCACAACATATCACGGTCATATATGACACATGATCAAACAACTTTGTAAAGAGATTTCGCACCCATATTACCTCTTAGCTAGCATACTGGCTATAGTATGGTCTACCTTGGTTGTAGTGAGAGGGACATATTTATGCTTCCTCCTCATTTAGGAAACCATCATATATCCCAAGATAAAGCATTACCATAATGTGTAACACTCTCAGCCAAATCACATAATCATCAACACCCATCTCAATAGTAGAAAAGTAGACATGGTAGACTTCAACACTTTATCAGATATTCTAGCAAACAACAACAGTCATCTATTCAACATCAGTTGGGGCTTGTCATAGAATAAAATATCAACAACAATAGTTGAATCCAGTAGAGAATAAGAATATTTTCATGTAAGAAAATATTAATGACCATCTCATAAATCAGCTACATTTCCTACTTCAAACCTGCTACATGCAACATGACCATACATGTCATTTAAACCAATATCGAAAATTCATCTAGTCCATATAGAGTCAGCAATCATGAGCCAATGGTAGAATTAATGAATTGAACAACAAAGTCTCGCAACTTTTGCAAATTTTCATCAAGTATTGATGGATTCATAGTCCATTATTCCAGGATCAAGTTCATACCAAACTTTAATCTCACGAAAAGTAAACTCTCTCTTTTACTAAGAATAGAGGTCTTTAGCTTTTGTTGGAAATATTTCATGAGAAAATAGCATGCCCATCTCCAACATATTCAAATTAGCATCACTCTTAAATCTTCTATCCATCTTCATTGTGGAAGACGCATAGGTAAAAATGACTTGATCTTCTTCACTCTACTTGGCTCCAAGGCTCATTTGATCACAAGTATTCATGTCACTTTTATCTTCCATCTTTTCAATTATTTTCATAGCCCTGGAAATATTTATTATGAAGGTACAATAGTCACTAGGAGGCAATGGAATAAAAAATCCATCCAAGCAAGATATACAAAGAAAAGAGACTCATAATGAAACAATAATAGAAACAATCAAGAGAGTACTTATCTGTAGAGAGTGTGTCAACTCCCTTCCAACCTTATTCTTCATGGTTCTAGTGAATCTCATTCATCCCATCAAGGTTCCCATGTCCACATTATTAAAGAGAGTCAATATCTTCATTAAGAAGTCTAAAACATCAATAGTTCGATGTAAAAAGTCCATATCATCATTAAAACATAGAGATGGATGAGAGAGAATAGAAATACTCCTTTTCATTTTGTTGCATTGCAGAAGGTTCAAGACGAGAATGAATAAAAAATATTGAATGGAATATATATTATGAATAGAATCTGGTCAATGGAAGGCAGAAAGCGCACTTCCCTCCCCACATCATTAATGAATGATAAGCTCACATCATTAAGGAGATAACAAATTCTCATCATAATGGAATTATCAACAAATGTACATCGTGATGGAGTTCACATTATCCACATCACTAAGGAGTGCATATCATCATAGGACTTATATTTTCTTCTCAAGACCCTACCTAGGGTTTAAAATAATAAAATGAACACAACATACTTATCCATTATGAGATCATGACAACTCTACTTTCATCTTTAGCCTTCTTACATTCAATTAGTAAATCGACCTTATCATCAAAATGATAAATCTTCTTATGTGGAAGCAATTAATCCATAGGCTCAACCCTATATAGGGTTGTTAAATGATTAGCTAGGTTTTTTACTTCAACCCCTCATAACTCTTCAAATTTGTGTTTGGGATTGTAAACCATTGATACGAAGCATTCATCCTTGCATTCTAGAGTAACTTCATATGTTCTCAATGTCAATCATTTGTCCTAGTGTTTTTTTCCTTAAACCCTAGGATTTTAGTTATCGAACCCTCGCTATGGTTTTTAAGAGAAATCCAAAATTTTTAGCCCTTTTAATGTCTTAAGAACCAATAGATGGCATCAATGACCTTCAATCATTATCACATTCCATAGCAACCAGAATTAGACTATTTGCAACTATTTTCCTTGCAAAGACATAACAGAGGGACTTGGTCCTTCTCTTCATGATAGAGATATTTTTACGAATAAGACATTTGTTAGTCTCTTAAGGATTATATGTGTCTTCTTCGAGAAAAACTTTCCTTGATCCTCTCTCTCACACATACATATATCCTCAAACCACTAGTTCAAATATTGCCATAGAGACAATTAAATTATTAGTGAAATTGAGGGGGCTAACACATAGTTTTGATTTTAGCATAGACTAGAGTCAAGATATTATTTAGATACATACCATATTCGATAGGAAAAACTTCAATTTTCTCCTAACTTTGAAATGATGATTCCTCATGCCTCAAATTCTCAATCTTCGTTGAATATATTTTGTTCCAGGTTAACAAACATAATAAAACACCTCAATTCACAACCTTTCAAGTAAATATCTAGGATACTGTGAACTTCAACATTCGAGGTGACATGTTCTCGGATCATGAGAGACTCAGATCATTTGAATCAATCAGATCAGCCTTATAAGAAATGAGGGTATCGATCTATTTTATTATATAGAAATGTTTCATCAAATAGAGAAGTCATTTTCATAGAGATGACTTCGGACTTTAATGTCATCATCATAGCATGGCGTAGTGAGATTTAAAGATGGCTACAGTTACTCGGATTATAGCAGAGATATATAATTCAGAACACTGAGATGTCGTTGACAAACGTCATAGCCTTGTTTACAATTATCCTCAGGTTTGCACAATTGAAGGACTGTCGCTTTGATTTTATTTTACAACGAGTAGATTTTATTTTGTAGTGAGTAGCATCATATGGTAAAAGAATACAAAGAATTCAGAACACTGAGATGTCGTTGACATACGTCATAGCCTTGTTTACAATTATCCTCAGGTTTGCACAATTGAAGGACTCTCGCTTAGATTTTATTTTACAACGAGTAGATTTTATTTTGTAATGAGTAGCATCATATGGTAAAAGAATACAAAGAAGCTTGCATATATTTTTCCTGTCACAAAACATAATGTCACAAAAGTAGAGTACTAGAGGATATTTGCATGCCACTCGCAGAATTCAGATTCCTTGTCATGGCGAAAGGATGCCATATAGCCATAGTCCTCGCATACAATGCCACGGAGAGATGCATAAGAGATTGAAATATATAAAAAAAATAATTAGAAACTTCGACACTGATACTCCGATTATCCTTAAAAGTTTGGACTTAAAATGAAGCATAAATTTGTAATAATTGCAACCTAGATCAGTGACAAATCTTAGACCTTAGGTCCTCCACCAGAAACCTTCGGGTCACTCGATAGACTAGGTCTCGGCCTAGTTAATTTTCCCAACTAATGAAAAGCCTCTCGGGTTCCAATAACTAGATTCTGCACTTAATCTTTAGATCTCGGCCTAAAATAGTAGACCTACAGATCCCTTCTAGGGCTCGGCCTAGATCACGAGGGCATAAATAATAAAACTTCACATTGATTTTTGTATGGCTCAGCCTAGATATTAACTTCACTCTCGGATTACTGGCTACCTCTAAAATGAGTTTGAAACATGCTTTCATGTCGTAATATTTAATCAGAATTTGACAAGACTAACATCTCTTACCTCAATAAGTTGTGGTGGTACGAGATATATATTACCATGTTCCTACACCAAACACAAAAACTTATCTATGACAAACAATGAATAAAAATGCGGAGAAAATATTTCTCTTTTCAATATTAGAAATCAACTAAATAAGATTATGTTAGAGACATCAACAATAAATCAGTGCAGCGAGACTTAACTAAACTAGACTAACTGAAACTAAACTAGGACACTTTATGGACAGTTTTGACACCTAGCATTTGGTTGAAATTATATTTTCCAACACTCCCC
The DNA here is from genome assembly GCA_031772625.1 of Pinus tabuliformis. Classification (NCBI taxonomy): domain Eukaryota; kingdom Viridiplantae; phylum Streptophyta; class Pinopsida; order Pinales; family Pinaceae; genus Pinus; species Pinus tabuliformis. Next base: position 775,591,659 of record CM062812.1, on the reverse strand, counting down.
CTTAATAAACCACATAAAAAATATAAACTAAGATGTGAGTTGGTCTATGTCTTAGTTACGGTTACAATTTAAAAAATTGACTTCAACTACATTTACTTTTCTTCTTGTAGATCATGTAGCCTCTAAATTGTTTCAGCATTTTCTTCTTGTTTTATTCTTCAAACATTAGTTTCTTCATTTGCAGGTCTTTCCATTGTTCCAAGTAGTCTAAGGAAGTCCTGGAATTATTCAAAAATGGCTTGTATGTGGGCTGCTTGCCACATATTATCTTCTATAGTGCACTTTTCATATCAATCTACTGCAACATAAGATAAGAATAAAATTTTACCTCTTTAAAACTCCAACACCTAAAAATTTCATTGATTTGTTCATCATGCATGTTGTCTTCAACATTCATTTCTACAACTTCTATGTAGACCTCTTCTTGACATGATTTTGCAAGCCATGCTTCATAATCATTTTGTTTACGTGCACATTGAAAATGAATGGTAAGGTTAAAAACATTTGCAGAACCACATTGATTTTGTTCCTTTTGTTGTGCAATGAGAGCTTTCTCCTATTGCCCTCCCTTATTTACCTCTACGTCTCTCTCTTTTTTCTCTTTATGGGCTTCGTTATTTTTCTTCGTCTCGATCATTGTGTTTTTCTATGTCTCTTCCACTTCCTTATTAACCTGTACTACTACAACTAGGCCGTCTTGTACTTGTATTTTAGGCTCAAGTGGGATTTTCTCACCAAACAACATCATGTTTATTTGATGTTTCTATTGCATCATCTACAACCATTAATCTTTAGGTAATAATTTATCCCCAAAATTTACATTAGAAATATTAATTGTTGGACTCACCATAACATTGACTTCTCCAATGTTAGTTTCATTGTTATCAACAAGATTTGTTGCTAGAATCACTAAATCTTAGTCCACTTGTGGTTGTGCAAAGTGGGAGTCACGAGCATCTACTTGCTCCTTCTTTGCTACCTTTGTAATTTTTTCACAATCATCATCCACTTGTGGTTCGGGACAGTGGGATTCAACAAAATTTTTGTCTTTCTATAGATTTCATGTTATAAATGCACCTTCATCTCCAACTTCACTTCTCCCCCTTACACCAAACCTGCTCCCAAGGTATCTGAGGGCTCCTTGGTTGTCTTGGAATTTGAAATTAGGGGAATAATGTTGTCATCCGCATATTCCTTTATGCATGTCAATGCTAACACATCCTTTGCCTCTTCACTTCCAAATTTAAAAAGATCTCAAACATCTCCTGTTGTCGCGTTCACCTTTTCAGTCTCTTGGATTTTCACATTTTTTCATGATCTTCACACATAAGTTGAACACTACAAGTTCAACTCTCTTTACTTTATCGTGGCTTCCACTAAAAAAAACTTTCTTCTCTATAGGAAACAAAACTCCCTTCTTTAAAGAATGATTTCACTTAAATACTTAAAATAAATAAATTATATCCTTCAAAAAAAACAAAAACCTTTATTATAAAAAAGCTTTTATAATGTCATGAGAAGCATACCTCATTGCTTATATGTAGTGCCCATTTTTTTAACACATTCAAGTTTGAATACTCGAAAGAAACTCTCCCTTTTTTTCAAAAGATTTTAATAATCCTCTTTTCAAAGTAAAAAAAAGGAGAACACTTTTAATATAGCCGCTTTGAAAAAAAAATGTTTGACTCTCCCTCTTTGGGCCTCTTAAGAAAAATTATGAACAAAGCACTTTTTAAAACAATAACCATGAGATCGTTTTAGAGAATTACATGTAACCCTTTAAAAAAATACATAAACCTTTTGACAAAGAATGAAATACCATAGAAAATATTACACCAAGTAAATTTTTCATGATAGGATATCATAATCATTTTGCAAATTAATGAGGATTTGAAAAAACAATGATCCTCTCACGAACCTTTTACCTTTGACCATTGTGCTTCAACTGTGATGTGAAATGGTGACGTCAGCATTCTCTCTCCAATACTTGAAGGTTGCACCTTTTTCTTACATTATGATGTCAACGCACATCTCGATAGAGGAAGGATGCATTGAGGTGCCTTTTTTTATTGTTTTGTAAGTTTTCTAGGGTTAGGGCATGTGTTCCAATGAGCATGGGTATGTTTCGCGCTCAATTTATTTATTTTTTAATAAAATTTGGGCCTTCAAAACGAATTTGTCTATGCTCCTTCTTTGTAGGAGGCTTCTTCAATCTTTTGCTGCTCTCCTAAAGAGTCTTATGCATACTCACCACTTCTCTTTGTTAATCTCATGGACTCTTAAGAAACCCAAGCTCTGATACCATAACAAAGAATTCATAGAAATGTCGAGCAGAGATTGATCTTTTCAATATTTCGAATCAGTTACATAAGATTATATCTCAGACATCAACAATAAATCACTGCAGTGAGACTGAACTAAATTGGACTAACTAAATCTGAACTAGGACACATCGATGGATGGTATTGACAACTAGCTGGTGGTTGGAATTATATTCCTCAACACTCTTTCCTTGTGGTCTTCTTCCAAGTAAGAGCATCAATCTATGCATCCACGAGTTTCCAACGTTGTTGCAAAATCTTCTAATTTTGGGCATATAACATGTATGCATAGTGATTTTCATTTGAACTTCATTGTGCTACTTCTTAAATTTGGATTCCAAAGACTCCTTTCAGTCCTCCTATTTTCATTCTTTAACCTACACAAGCATAAGTTTGTTGTTCTATGCATCACTCGAGGTATTTTGACCCTATTTTAGTCCTCCTAAAGTAGCCACAACAAAGACCTAAACTTCAGCCTCTCATACCTTTGTCATTCCCTTCATTTAAACCCTTCTCCCTTGTGATGGTCTACAAAAGAGTGCAACAATCATTCCTACAAGGAACTAGGCATTATGAACCTCCAATATTCTCCTTACAGGGGCATCACCTTAAAACCAACACTTCTATGACCTTGAACAAAGAGGACTTAACAAAAATATGCCAACCATGAAAAAATATTCATCTCTTTGGTAATTTCTCTTCAACGACATTTCTTTAATTCCCCCAATCTCTAATACTATATTGATTTTTGGTAGGGCATGGTAAGAAATATATACTCATAGATAACAACTTCAAACTACATTAGTAGCATTAGTTTTCATATAACATTTGCATCATCAACCAGTTAAAAAAAACCATTAAGTATGAAGAGAGTAGTAAATAAATAACCAAGAATAGTGAGACAAGAGACACAGAGGTTAGGCCTGAGGCCATGGAAAAAATCACAAGGGGAAATGATCCATATTTAAGCAGGAAGGCAATGAAATACAAAGATAACCATAAAGACAAATATACAATGGAAATAATACCTTATTTCATCACTGTAAAACACTGAAATATGCTTACAAACAGAAATGGAAATAAACCAGCTAGGGCGATGGTAGTATATCTCTCAGAAGAGTTGTGGCAACTACATGCCTCTAAACTATGTTACAATGACGCTCGAAGGCCTATTTAATTTTTGAGAAACAATGTAAAACCCTTCACATCCCAAAGCCTAACCCTAGAAGATGAAATGCCAAATTGTGGGCCCCGTTTGGGTAAATTGGTACATCAATTTCCCGGGGTCGTAACATTGGCATATGATCTTTGTTTGACGTGTATAATAGCTTGTTAGAAAGATCTATCCGAGCACTACAACTTTGGGAGAGGAAATATCGGTCCATGGACCCATGTTGCCCCCAGATTTCCCAAAAATCATCGTTTAGGGCCTCAAAACGGCTCCGGAAGTTCAGGCCCCGAAAAACTGCTAAAAATAGTAAACTATGCTACAATTTAGGAAACTGAAAAATTGAAAAGAGATAGTTGTGGGGGTCCAAATGGGATAGGTGGGTGGCCACCAACATCCACCTAGATCATTCCTCCCCCGGTAGGAAGCAATGGTCCCCATTGCATTGAGTTCCTCCATCTGCTGAACTTGGTCCCTCGTGAGTTGTTCTGCAATCTCGGATGTGTCCAGTAATGGTGGGAAGCATGGTCAAGGGCAGTACACATTGAATACTTGGTGCAAGTGAAGGAATGGAGGAATGTTGTGCTCCAAAGAATTATTTCCCACAACCTTAGTAATGGTGTAAGGACCATGTCGGCGTGGTCAGAGCTTTTGATGGGCTCTTGTAAGGCGTTTTTTCTGCATATGCAACCAGACTTTGTTGCCCACTTGAAGCTTTTGTGGTACCCATGTGGGTGAGGAGAAGTTGTCCCTGTGTTCTATCATGATCATATTCCTTTATGCTGCTAATTCATGGAGGAACCCTTTGCGTGGGTCATAGATGTGGCAACGATCTTCCTCTTAGTTTGGGAGTGATCCAGAGTGATGAATTTCCTTGTCTAGGAGATGAGCTTGCTGCCTTTCTTAATAGTGACCAAAGAGGTGACGTTATGTGGGGCTACCTTGGTATCTTGTATAATGAATCACCCAAACAAATGATGACAGCACGAGGCCTTGACTCATACACAACATGTCACCTCCACAAGTATGGCTAGCATAATAGCACATCACAAACATCACACACAATACCTTGTTTTTGAATGGCTTGATGTTGTAGGGAAGGTGGCACTATTGGCGAACTTTGAGATCTCGTCCTTCATGAAGCCACCCGATACTGTATGGTTGTGGGTGTGGTGTAGTCGGTAGGCCCAACCGCTTCACGACCTCTGCTGAAATGAGGTTCTTTTGGCTACCACTGTCCATAATGATTTGAAGTGGCGAACCCTTCACCCACATCTGTGAGTGGAAAAGACGGTCCCCCTCCTCTAGATCTTTGGGTTCATTCTTCTAGATCTTGGCGATGGCAATAGTGTCGCTAGGCTCCGCATCAATGATCTACTTCCCTTTTCCATCTCCCTTGTCAGGTTCTGGCTAAGGGTCAGAACATTCATCTGATTCGGAAGCCTTCAACTCGGCCACCAGCGACTGCTTGGTCTGACACTCACTTGTGTTATAAGTGGGACTCTTGTGGAACTCACACCACTTTCTTGTGTCCTTCTTTGGCTTCATGGTGGTGTTCCTTTCTTCGGGCTTTGACGGGTTGTCTTGGGTCACCCCACCTTGGCTTTGTCCTTTGGGCTTTGGATTTGCAGATCCAAAGTCTCGCTTCTTCTGTTTTAACTTTTGCTCGATTTTTACAGTGTATCGGTACGTTGCGCCGAGCGAGGAGATGTTCAGGAGCTCCATCTTTTCCTGGATGTATCTGTGTAGGCAGTCGCAGTATTTGAGTACCAAATGCAACTCAGAGTCCTTGATACCCAACTGTGTGCGAAGGGTATGAAAGAATTTTGTGAACTTCGGCACATCTTTGTCTCGTCCCTGTCGCAATGTGGTCCATTTGATGTATTTGTCCTCATAGCTTTTGACAAGGTAGAACTGCTCCTTGACAGCATTTCGGAATGGATCCCGAGTGGGTGTGGCTGAAAATAGTGAGCCCATACTTTCATTCTTCTACTCACAGTAGGTTTCACACCCATCCTTGTCATGGGGGGCTTCTTTTATAAGAGCCAAAACAATCTTTTACCGACTAGAAAATTAATGAATAGAAAAATACCCCTCTGGCAGATTTAACCATTTATCTACAGCATCTACGTCTATTTGATTCTCGAATATGGGAATTTCAAAATTAACTTGTACCTTAAACAGTGTGGCATTTCCAAAGTAGCTGTTGGAAGCCAATGCGTCGCCTCTGGGTAGCCGCTGAAGGATTTATGTAAAGCTATCCATCATCGTGTTCCTTGGCCGCTCGAGGGCTTCTTCGAGCAAGATTTTGATAGGAACTCCTGCCCTATCGTCGTTCTTCTCATCTGCCATGGGAGGTCGTTGGGATTTGTGAGGCTGGTCTTGCAAAGCTTCGACTAGTTCAAGCCCTAACTCATTATATCCAGACCTCGTTGGGGACATGCAAATAGAAACAGAGAAAAAGCAAACTACTCTCATACCACTAATCCGAATTTAAACAGGAATGCAACAAAATACAGAGATAACCATAATGACAGATATGCGGTGGAAATAGTACTTCGTTTCATTACTGTAAAATACTGAAATATGATTACAAACAAAAATCTAAATAAACCAGCTAGGGTGATGGTAGTTTATCTCGGAGAAGAGATGTGGAGGCTACATGCCTCCGAAATGTGTTACAATGAGGCTCGAAGGCCTATTTATTGTTGACAAACAATGTAAAACCATTCGCATCCCAAAACCTAACCCTAGAAGATGAAACACCAAATTGTGGGCCCCGTTTAGGTAAATTGGTACATCAATTTCCTAGGGTCGTAACTTTGGCATACGATCTCCATTTGATGCGTATAATAGCTCATTAGAAATATCTATCCGAGAACTACAACTTTGGGAAGGGAAACATTGGTCCATGGACCAATGTTGCCCCCAGATTTCCCAAAAAAAATCGTTTAGGGGCTCAAAACGGCTCCGAAAGTTTAGGACCCGAAAAGATGCTAAAAATAGTAAACTGTACTACAATTTAGGAAACTGAAAAACTAAAAAGAGACAGTTGTGGGGGTCAAAATGGGATAGGTGGGTGGCCACCAATATCCACCTGGATCATTCCTCCCCCCTTAGGATGGAATGGTCCCCATTGCGTTAAGTTCCTCCATCTACTGAACTTGGTCACCCCTTGGTGAGCTATTCTACAATCTCAGATGTGTCCAGTAATGGTGGGAATCATGGTTGAGGGTAGTACAGATTGAGTACTTGGTGCAGGCGAAGGAATGGAGGAATTTTGTGCTCCAAAGAATTATTTCCCATAGCCTTAGTAATGGTGTAAGGACCATGTCGGCGTGGTCAGAGCTTTTGATGCGCTGTTGTAAGGTGTTCTTTTTTCAGATGCAACCAGACTTTGTTGCCCACCTGAAGCTTGTGTGGTACCCCTGTGGGTGAGGAGAAGTTGTTCTTGTGTTCTATCATGACTGTATTCCTTTGTTGTTGCTGCTGCGTGGAGAAACCCTTTCCGGGGGTCATGGATGTGGCAACGATCTTCCCCTTACTTTGGGAGTGAACCAAACAGATGAATTTCCTAGCCTGGAAGAGGAGCTTGTTGCCTTTCTTAGCAGTGACCAAAGACGTGGCGGTATGTGGGGCTACCTCCGGTATCCTGTATAATGAATCACCCAAATAAATGATGACAGCGCGAGGCCTTGACTCATACACAGCATGTCGCCTCCACAAGTATGGCTAGCCTAATAGCACATCACAAACATCCAAAGGCGTAACATCACAGAATACCTCGTCTGTGAAGGGCTTGATGTTGTAGGGAAGGTGGCACTATTGACGAACTTTGAGATCTTGTCCTTCACGAAGCCACCTGATACTATACGGCTGTGGGTGTGGTGTAGTCGTTAGGCCCAACCACTTCATGACCTCTGCTGAAATGAGGTTCTTTTGGTTGGCATTGTCGACAATTAATTGCAGCGGTGAACCCTTCACCCATATTTGTTAGTGGAAAAGACGCTCTCCCTCCTCTGGATCTTCGGGTTCATTCTTATGGATCTTGGCAGTGGTAACAGTGGCGCTGGGCTCCGCATCAATGATCTGCTTCCCTTTGCAATTCCCCTTGTCAGGTTCTATCTCAAGGTCGGAACATGCATCTGATTCGAAAGCCTTCAACTCGGCCACCAACAACTGCTTGGTCTAACACTCTCTTTTGTTATGAGTGGGACTCTTGTGGAACTCACACCACTTTCCTGTGTCCCTCTTCGGCTTTGTGGTGTTGTTATTTTCTTGGGGCTTCGATGGGTTGTCTTGGGTTACCCCACCATGGCTTTGTCCTTTAAGCTTCAGATTTGCAGATCCAAAGTCCCGCTTCTTTTGTTTGAACTTTTGCTTGATTTTGACAGTGTATCGGTACGTCGTGCTGAGCGAGGAGATGTTCAGGAACTCCATCTCTTCCTAGATGTATCTATTAAGGCAGCCGCAGTATTTGGGTACCAAATGTAGCTCAAATTCCTTGATACCCAACTCTATGCGAAAGGTATGAAAAATGTTTGTGAACTCTGGCACATCTTGGTCTTGTCCCTACCGTAGTGTGGTCCATTTGAAGTATTTGTCCTCATAGCTTTTGATAGGGTCATACTGCTCCTTGACAGCATCCTGGAATGAATCCCAAGTGGGTGTGGCTGAAAATAGTGAGCCCGTATTTTCATTCTTCTACTCGCAGTAGGTTTCCCACCAGTCCTTGACGTGGGGGGCTGCTTTGAGAAGAGCTAAAACAATATTTTCCCGACTCGAAAATTCATGAATAGAAAAATACCCATCTAGCAGATTTAACCATTTATCTACAGCATCTGTGTCTATTTGACCCTCGAAAATGGGAATTTCAAAATTAACTTGTACCTTAAATGGTGTGGCATTTCCAGAGTAATTGTTGGAAGCCGATGCGTTGCCTCTAGGTAGCCGCTAAAGGATCTGCGCAAAGCTATCCATCATTGCATTCCTTTGCCACTCGAGGGCATCTTCGAGCAAATCTTTGATATGATCTCCTATCCCATCATCTTTCTTCTCATCTGCCATTGGAGGCTATCGGGATTTATGAAGCTGGCCTTGCAAAGGTTCGACCAGTTCAAGCCCTAACTCCTTATATCCCGACCTCGTTGGGGACATGAAAAGAAAAACAGAGAAAAAGAAGACCGTTATGATACCACTGATCCAGATTTAAACAGGAACGTAATAAAATACAGAGATAACCATAAAGACAGATATGCAACAGAAATAATACTTCATTTCATTACTGTAAAATATTGAAATATGCTTACAAACAAAAATGGAAATAAACCAGCTAGGGCGATGGTAGTTTATCTCTGAGAAGAGATGTGGCGGCTACATGCCTCTGAAATGTGTTACAATGAGGCTCAAAAGCCTATTTATTGTTGAGAAATAATGCGAAACCCTTCACATCCCAAAACCTAACCCTGGAAGATGAAACGCCAAATTGTGGGCCCCGTTTGGGTAAATTCGTACATCAATTTCCTGGGGTCGTAACTTTGGCATATGATCTCTGTTTGACACGTATAATAGCTCGTTAGAAATATCTGTCCAAGAACTACAACTTTGGGAAGGGAAACATCAGTCCATGGATCCATGTTGCCCCCATATTTCCCAAAAAACATCGTTTAGGGCCTCATAATGGCTCCAGAAGTTTAGGACCCGAAAAGCTGCTTAAAATAGTAAACTGTGCTAGAATTTAGGAAACTGAAAAACTGAAAAGAGACAGTTTTGGGGGTCCAAATGGGATAGGTGGGTGGCCACCAACATCCACCTGGATCATTCCTCCCCCCTAGGAAGCAATTGTCCCCATTGCGTTGAGTTCCTCCATCTGCTGAACTTCGTCCCTGATGAGCTGTTCTGCAATCTCGAATTTGTCCAGTAATGGTGGGAAGCATGGTCGAGGGTAGTACACATTGAATACTTAGTGCAGGAAAAGGAATGGAGGAATGTTATGCTCCAAAGAATTATCTCCCACAGCCTTATTAATGGTGTAAGGACCATGTCAGCATGGTCAGAGCTTTTGATGGGCTCTTGTAAGGCCTTTTTTTCTGCAGATGCAACCAGACTTTGTTGCCCACCTGAAGCTTCTATGGTACCCTTGTGGGCCATGAGAAGTTGTTCCTGTGTTCTTTCATGACTGTATTCCTCTGCTACTGTTGATACGTGGAGGAACCCTTTGCGGGGGTCATGGATGTGGCAACAATCTTCCCATTACTTTGGGAGCGAACCAGGGAGATGAATTTCCTAGTCTGGGAGATGAGCTTGCTGCCTTTTTTAGCAGTGACCAAACTGGTGGTAGTATGTGGGGGTACCTCCAGTATCCTGTATAATGAATCACCCAAAGAAATGATGACAGCGTGAGGCCTTGACTCATACACAACATGTCGCCTCCACAAGTATGGCTGGCCTAATAGTACATCACAAACAACGAGAGGTGTAACATCACACAATACCTTGTCTGTGAAGGGCTTGATGCTGTAGGGAAGGTGGAACTGTTAGCGAGCTTTGAGATCTCGTCCTTCATGAAGCCACCCGATACTGTACGGCTGCGGGTGTGGTGTAGTTGGTAGGCCCAACCGCTTCACGACCTCTGCTAAAATGAGGTTCTTTTGGATACCACTGTCGGCAATGAATTGTAGCAACGAACGCTTCACCCACATATGTGAGTGGAAAATAAACTCCCCCTCCTATGGATCTTCAGGTTCATTCTTCTGGATCTTGGCGGTGGCAACAGTGGTGCTAGGCTTCGCATCAATGATCTGCTTCCCTTTGCCATTCCCCTTGTCGGGTTCTAGCTTAGGGTCGGAACATGCATCTGATTCAGAAGCCTTCAACTCAGCCACCAACAACTACTTGGTCTGACAATCACTTTTGTTATGAGTGGGACTCATGTGGAACTCACACCACTTTCTTGTGTCCTTCTTCGGCTTCATGGTGTTGTTCTTTTCTTGGGGCTTCGATGGGTTGTCTTGGGTCACCCCACCTTGGCTTTGTCCTTTAGGTTTTGGATTTGCAGATCCAAAGTCTTGCTTCTTATGTTTGAAATTTTATTCAATTTTTACATCGTATTGATACGCCATGACGAGCGAGGAGATGTTTAGGAACTCCATCTCTTCTTGGATGTATCTGGGTAGGCAGCCGCGGTATTTGAGTACAAAATGGAGCTCAGAATTCTTGATACCCAACTATGTGCGAAGGGTATGAAAAATGTTTGTGAACTCCGACAAATCTTGGTCTCATCCCTACCATAGTGTGGTCCATTTGATGTATTTGTCCTCATAGCCTTTGACAGGGTAGTACTGCTCCTTGATGGCATCCCGGAATGAATCCCAAGTGGGTGCAGCTGAAAATAGTGAGCTCGTACTTTCATTATTCTACTTGCAGTAGGTTTCCCACCAGTCCTTAACGTGGGGGGCTGCTTTGAGAAGAGCGAAAACAATCTTTTCCCAACTCGAAAATTCATTTCGTTACTGTAAAATACTGAAATATGCTTACAAACAGAAATGGAAATAAACTAGCTAGGGCGATGGTAGTTTATCTCTAAGAAGAGATGTGGTGGCTACATTCCTCTGAACTATGTTACAATGAGGCTCGACGGCCTATTTATTGTTTAGATATAATGTAAAACCCTTCACATCCCAAAAACTAACCCTGGAAGATGAAACACCAAATTGTGGGTCCCATTTGGGTAAATTGGTACATCAATTTCCTAGGGTTGTAACTTTGGCATACGGTCTCCATTTGACGCATATAATAGCTCGTTAGAAATATCTATCCGAGCACTAAAACTTTGTGGAGGGCAACATCGGTCCAAGGACCCATGTTGCCCCTATATTTCCCAAAAAACATCGTTTAGGGCCTCAAAGCAGCTCCGAAAGTTCAGGAGCTGAAAAGCTGCTAAAAATAGTAAACTTTGCTACAATTTAGGAAACTGAAAAGAGATAGTTGTGGGGGTCCAAATGGGATAGGTGAGTGGCCACCAACATTCACCTGGATCATTCCTTCCCCCTTAGGAAGCAATGCTCCCCATTGCATTGAGTTCCTCCATCTGCTGAACTTGGTCCCTGGTGAGTTGTTCTGCAATCTCGGATGTGTCCAGTAATGGTGGGAAGCATGGTCGAGGGTAGTACAAATTGAATACTTGGTGCAGGAGAAGTAATGGGGGAATGTTGTGCTCCAAAGAATTATTTTCCACAGCCTTAGTAATGGTGTAAGGACTGTGTCGGCATGGTCGGAGCTTTTGATGGGTTGTTGTAAGGCGTTCTTTCTACAGATGCAACCAGACTTTGTTGTCCACCTGAAGCTTATGTGGTACCCCTGTGGGTGAGGAGAAGTTGTTCTTGTGTTCTATCATGACCATATTCCTTTACTGCTACTGTTGCATGGAGGAAACCTTTGCGGGGGTCATGGATGTGGCAACGATCTTCCCCTTACTTTGGGAGTGAACCAGAAAGATGAATTTCCTAGTCTAGGAGATGAGCTTGCTGCCTTTCTTAGCAGCGAACAAAGAGGTGGCAGTATGTGGGGCTACCTCCGGTATCCTGTATAATGAATCACCGAAAGAAATCATGATAGTTCAAGGCCTTAACTCATACATAGCATGTCACCTCCACAAGTATGGCTAGCCTAATAGCACATCGAAAACATCCAGAGGTGTAACATCACACAATACGTCGTCTGTGAAGGGCTTGATTCTGTAGGGAAGGTGGCACTGTTGGCGAACTTTGAGATCTCGTCCTTCATGAAGCCACCTGATACTATACGACTGTGGGTGTGATGTATTCAGTAGGCCCACCCGCTTCATGACCTCTATTGAAATGAGGTTCTTTTGGCTACCACTGTCGATAATGAATTGTAGCGGTGAACCCTTCACCCACATCTGTGAGTGGAAAAGACGCTTCCCCTCGTCTAGATATTCGGGTTCATTCTTGTGGATCTTGGTGGCGGCAACAATGGCACTGGGCTTGACATCAATGATCTACTTCCCTTTTCCATTCCCCTTGTTGGGATTTGGCTCAGGGTCAGAATATGCATCTATTCTGAAGCCTTCAACTCAACCACCAGCGACTGCTTGGTGCAACACTCACTTCTGTTATGAGTGGGATTCTTGTGGAACTCACACCACTTTCCTGTGTCCTTCTTTGGCTTCATGGTGTTGTTCTTTTCTTGGGGCTTCGATGGGTTTTGAGTTACCCCGCCTTGGCTTTGTCCTTTGGGCTTCATATTTGCAGATCCAAAGTCTCGCTTCTTCTGTTTGAACTTTTTCTTGATCTTGAAAGCATATCAGTATGCCGTGCCAAGCGAGGAGATGTTCAGGAACCCCATCTCTTCCTGGATGTATTTGTGTAGGCAGCCATGGTATTGGAGTACCAAATGCAGCACAGGGTCCTTGATACCCAACTGTGTGCAAAGGGTATGAAAAATGTTTCTGAACTCCGGCACATCTTGGTCTCGTCCCTACCGCAGTGTGGTCCACTTGATGTATTTGTCCTCATAGCTTTTGACGGGTAGTATTGCTCCTTGACGACATCCCGGAATGAATCCCAAGTGGGTGCAGCTGAAAATAGTGAGTTCGTACTTTCATTCTTCTGCTCGCAGTAGGTTTCCCACCAGTCCTTGACGTGGGGGGCTGCTTTGAGAAGAGTGAAAACAATCTTTTCCTAACTCGAAAATTCATGAACAAAAAAATACCCATCTAGTAGATTTAACCATTTATCTATGGTATCTGTGTCCATTTGACCCTCAAAGATGGGAATTTCAGAATTAATTTGTACCTTAAACGGTGTGGCATTTCCAGAGTAGTTGTTGGAAGCTGATGCGTCGCCTCTGGGTAGCCGTTCAAGGATTTGCGCAAAGCTATCCATCATCGCGTTCCTTTGCCACTCGAGGGCTTCTTAAAGCAAGATTTTGATAGGATCTCGTGCCCCCTCGTCTTTCTTCTCATCTGCCATGGGAGGCCGTCGGGATTTACGAGGCTGGTATTGCAAAGGTTTGACCAGTTCAAGCCCTAACGCCTTATATCCCGACGTCGTTGGGGACATGCAAAGAAAAATAGAGAAAAAGCAGACCGCTCTGATACCACTGATCCAGATTTAAACAGGAACACAATAAAATATAGAGATAACCATAAAGAGAGATATGCAGTGGAAATAATACTTCATTTCATTACTATAAAATATTGAAATATGCTTACAAACAGAAATGGAAATAAACCAGCTAGGCCGATGGTGGTTTATCTCTCAGAAGCGATGTGGCAGCTACATGCCTCTAAACTATGTTACAATGAGGCTCGAAGGCCTATTTATTGTTGAGAAACAATGTAAAACCCTTCACATCCCAAAACCTAACCCTAGAAGATGAAATGCCAAATTGTGGGCCCCATTTGGGTAAATTGGTACATCAATTTCCCGGGGTCGTAAACTATGAAAGAATTTAGGAAACCGAAAAACTGAAAAGAGACAATTGTGGGGGTCCAAATGGGATAGGTGGGTGGCCACCAAGATCGACCTAGATCAGGAAAACCCTAGAAATTCTTCTAGATGTGTTTGTGTGTCCGTGTGTGTGTGTGTGTGTGTGTGTGAGAGAGAGAGAGAGAGAGAGAGAGAGAGAGAGATTACATTAGAGATATCCTCAAGATAATAGCCAAAATATATACCCATGAATAGAAATTGTAAGCCAAGATCAATAGCCCTTTATCTAGTTTTGACCTCCTTCTCTCTTCCTGAAATTCAATCTCTTTTTTCCATAGAATTTGCTAGAGCGAAAAGAAGTATTGTGATCCAAATTTGCCAAGTGAGGAGGTAAGGGTCACAAATATATACCCTTGTCAAGGGGTAAAATGGGAGCCTCAAAGAGGCCAATTGACTTAAAATTATTATGAGGTCAACTTGTAATTTTTGGACGAAATAGCTTGGGGATGAATTTCACCAAGGAGAAGACCAATTACCCCAAGGACAAACCAGCTTGCCCCAAAAGAGAATTCAAATTTTGGATAAAGGAAAACTATTATTGATTTGTCCAAATTGGCTTTCTACTCCTCTCATTATTGTTTGATGTGACATAATTTATTTGGGCAAGTGTCTATGTTAGCATCAATATCAAGGAATTTATATTCAAATTAAAAGGGGTATTTCTTAACTCCACTTCTCTAAATGAAGGGACACATTGGCAGAAAGGAACCCCTTGGCTTCTCCAACAATTAATATAAATAAGAGACCTTCTAGCTAACTCAAACACACACATCACATCTCATTCTCTTGTTATCTTCTATTCTAAAGTGTGTATGGTTTCTAAAAGTTGTAAGAGAAAGGGTTCATGATCATTTTGTGAAGTGAAAGGGGTCAAGTTTTCGTAGAAGTTTGTTTTGGATGTAGGAGACTATTTCCTCCCTAGTTGGGGATAAATCCAAGCTCAACATTACTGAAGTTTATATTCCTAATTTTTGTGAACCTTCGCTTAACTTCTATGTGGATAAAGGGAAGGTCGAGACACTTTAAGTTGCCATCAGACCTCCGTGACAAGGGCCAAGTTTGAATATATTATTGGCTAAAGTTGAATGTTATTTTGGCAATGAGTTTTGGAACCATTTCACTATGACAAGACTGCTAGTATTTTTGTACATTGAAGGTAAGTTGAGTCTCTATTTTGATGATCTAAAAGGGCTAGAAGGATGCTGAAATAATCTTGAATTCTCCTATAGCTAGTGTACAACAAAGGAGGATCTAGATTGGAGGAAAAGATTATGTGTTTTAAGAGATAAGGCCATTGACTTAGGGATGACATGGTGTTTCAGGAATTCCTAGGTCGAAAATTTAGGTATATGCATAAAATCCAAGGAGGATATCAAAGCATAATCATTACCCTAAAAGTATGTTGGTTGTTCTTCCAATTTGGTTTGGTTGATGAGGTCCAATTTGGATAGACATGTATAGGAGATTATGTATAGTTTGGAGGGTTTGTAGTATTGAAAAGTTGGCATTATTGGTATGGCCAGTGGAAGTAAGTGTGTTGGCATTGATTTCAACACCCATGCTAGGAGATGTGTTGGACAGTTGGTATTTCTTCACAGTTAACAAGTATGTTGGAATTGAAGTCAACCAGAGTAGCATGGATGTATGTGCTAAATGCTTGTTCCATGGGGAGTTTCATGATTGTTGTAGTCTCTAGTAGAGAATAATCACAGTGTCAGGCCTATTTGAAAAGCCATAAAAGTATAACCATGTTGGCTGGGAAGACCAGGATTCTAGGCACAAGAAGAAGAGTCAAAGTGCAAAGAGTGAAAATAGCTTACAACCATCTTTCAGGTAGAAAATGGGCTCAAGGACTACATTAGACCTCCTCTGCTTGAAAGTGCTTTGAAAATAAATTCCATCACTATGTGGAAGTCCATAAATGGATCTTGAGATCAAAATCTATTAACAACCGAAGTAAGGATCTTGAAGTCCTTAGAAGTAGGCCGAATTTCAGAACCAAGGAAGTAGGGTGAATTTTCAAACCATAGAACTAGGAAAGTAGGAGGAATATCAGAACCTCGAATTTCAGAACTTCAGAAATTTGGAGGGTCATTGTCTCGAGACCTCGAAAGGTAGGAATCTTGAGATGTTCAAAGGTTAGAATATCAGATGACCCCAAATTTTAGGACTTCGAAATTTTGGAGGGTTAGAGTTTTGGGACCTTAGAGAGTCAGAATCTCGAGATGTCAAAAGGTTATAATTTTGTAAGCATGTTGAATATTGGAATCCCAAATTTCATAACTTCGGAGGGTCAGAGTCTGGGGACCTTGGAGGTTTGAGAATCTCGGGACGTCGAAAGGTCAGAATATAATAACCTCGAAGGTTTATTTAAAAGAAACCTAAGATAACATGGAACCAGGGAAGCGAGCCAAATTTCAAACCCATCCGAACATCAGAACCTCAGAATCTCATAACTTCTTATTAATGAATTATTTTAAAAGCAACAAGGGTTTCAGGGAGTAGATATTTACAGAGGAAATTGTTTGCAAAACAAAAGACCGAGAGTCCCTTTCTCTCTTCCCAAATAGGACATATCGTAGAAGTTGATTGGCCCTCAGGGGGTGATGGTGAAAGATGACATCAACATGACATGGATGTATGGTGGACACGTGGCAGTCATTTTGAACATTATTGAGGGGCCTAATGGGGAAAATCTTGGTGACATGTGTCACCACTAAGGAGACGCCACCTAGAGTTTATGACACAATCATGATGTCACCCTAGAAGTATATTTCAAATGTAGGAGATTCGATAAATCATCTATAATTGCATTTTGACAAAGTTTTCATACCAGGGATCTTATGATATTGATTGGAACTTGGTCATGGAACCCAAAGAACTAAGCTCATATAACAAGAACACAAGAAAATAGACCCTATGAAGGATCCATAAGGGATCAACACCTAAGTGCTATGGAGACGCCACCTGGGGTGTATGAAAAGAGCATGATGCCATCCTAGAAGTATATCAGAGGTCGAAGATTTCGTAACTTGTAAAACCCTCCTCCCACATCTACCCAAGTAACCAGCCAACCAAGGTAAACATGTGAGGAGAGGCTACTATGATTTGATTCAACCTCCTAGGTCACATTAAGGAAGTCAAACTAACAAAACACAAACAAATTGACCATCCACACATCCTACAGAACCTCTAGGAGCTACCCAAACTTCCTATATGACAAACCTCTGTGGGAACTCAATAGCTCAAGGACCTAGAGCCTCAGTCACTCGCTTGCCAAGCCCTCCAAGTGACTGAGGGTCCTAGTCGCTCCCATGAGCCTAGTTGAGTGTGAATGCAGACTTTGTTTGCGAGCGTTATGCGAGCGAATACAAGATTTAAGGCTAAATTCTATTACTAGGATCCAGTCACTTCCTAGAACTTCATGGAATTTATAGAAATGAAAAGAAACATAGAAAAAATGATTCCAATGCAAATTCTTCAACAAATACTTGGCTAGATGCCTACTAGCCATGATAACAATTTCGTCAAATATGTCACAAATATGCATTCTCGAGGTCATAATAATATATCTGAGCATATGGGTCTTATACTTATCTGAGAATCACTAAGAAGAATTGATTCCTTATTAAAATAGTTGCATTATCATATTTTAGGTCATATATTCATTGCTCAATCATTTAGAAATCAAAACATAATAAGAACCATACATTTTGATTATCATAAAACATATTCATAACCAACATATAAACAATAAAAATAATGAGGATACAACAACCATAAATTCCACATATAATCGAGTACTTTTACACAAATAACATTAAGGAAAGGACCTCTTATTAATGAAGGAAAAAGCCAACCTGGTATGGGACTACCACATTGCACCCAACCATAGATTGGCTAAGTAAAACCTCCCTTCATTCAATCACCCCCATGCCATATTCCAAGCATGAATGTGGGACTCAAACCAAAATAGCCAACCAGGGCTTCTTGAGGCTAACCCACCTCACCTTCATTAATAGAATAAGGCTTTACCACAATCCTCACCAAATCCCTTGGCCATACATAAGAATGGATGCCATCGGATTTCTCCACCTACCCCATGAGGAATTTTACTATCTTCTACTCTCTAGGGTTTACCACAATACACAGTCTGATCCAGGGATCACTAGGCCATAATTGAGGCACCATCCTCAAAGCTTTACCATATATCCCAACATTCACTCGCAAGGATTTCTAGGCCTAATCAAGGATAACCACCTCTAGGATTTATCGTATATTCTACCATTCACCAGTTGAGGATTCCTAGGACCACCGAGGAACATGTAATGATATTTATCTTGGAACATAATCATGCCTATTATTTTTCCTTTATTAACTTTTATTACATGGAATTTTTGCCAAGGCTGTTAGAAAACCCTCCCCCTTGGGGGAACACCATCCTCAATGTTCAATGACACCTATACCCAATAATACTACTGAGATAAAATTATATTTCCCCATGGAGACTTATAACTTACCTCGTTGGAGTATTTATAATGATCAACCTATTGAGAAGAAAACCAACATGACAACATAATTACATAACAACCATAATGACATGACACCCTAACCACTTAATGGATATTTATAACACAACTCATGGTGGTATTTACATCCATATACATATATACAGACACCAAAATATATACCAAAACAAATGCCAAGCATTCACTCAACCAATGAATAGAGAAGGATACATATCACGCATTTTATCTGCCATCTCCCATTTGATTCATCGGGCCCAAAGTGCTTCCACTACACTTTAACCTGATCGGTTGCTTGGTTCCAGATAATGAGCACCTTTCTCTGTAATATACATTAAGGTTCCGGCTGGAGTTATCCATCTCGCTCCACCTGCAATACCGACCAGCCAATCACATGATCAACATCGTTAACATACTTCTTAAGAAATGACACATTCATGGCATCATGGAATTTCACTGTTAGAGGAAGTGCACGTCTATAGGTTACTAGCCCAATCCTTTCAAGAATATTTGAAGGTTGAAAAAACTGAGGTGCCAACTTGGCACATGATCCAATCCACAAGGATCTCTTCTTTGGCTTGATGCACAAGTACACCTGTTCCCAAACTTGAAACTCCTTAAACAACCTATTCCGAACAACATAGATTTTCTTCCTATCCCTTACTACCTTTAGATTATTTTTTAATACCTCCATTTCATGTTCCATTTCTACTAACATGTCTGGTCCAATCAATACCCTATTCACTGATTCACTCCAACTGATCAGAATATTACCACTCTGCCCATACAATGGCTCAAACAGATTCATCCTTAGTGATTCTTGGTAACCATTATTGTAAGCGAAGTCAACCAACAGAAGTTACTCCTTCCATCTCTTTTGTTAATGCATCACATACATCCTCAACATGTCCTCTAATATCATGTTGACCCTCTCTATCTTTCCAACTATCTACAGATGATAAGTTGCATTGAAGGCCAACTCTGTACCTAAACCTGCAAACGACTCCTTTCAAAAGTTGGAAGTGAACTGTGCATCCCTGTCTAACACAATATTCTTTGTAACACCATGCAATCTGATGACATCTTTGATGAACACCCGTGCCACATCACTATTTGAATAGGTAGTCTTCATTGGAACAAAGTGTGCCACCTTAGTCAACCTCTCCACCACAACCATGATGGAATCATGTTGCCTAGATGTCCTTGGAAAACTTGTAATGAAATCCATGGAAATGACCTACCATTTCCATTTGGAATCAGAATCATATGTAGTATTCCACCCAGATTCCTACACTTTTCCTTTGCCTGCTAACAGTCTAAACATTTAGCCACTAATTATACCACATCCTTCTTCAGATTTGGCCAATAATAAAACTTCTTTGCTATTGTCAATGTCTTTTGGTATCCCAGGTGACCTAAATGTGGTTTTTCATGAAACTACCTCAAGATAATCTTCTTGAGCTCCTATCCCTAAATCTAATCAAGCCCTTTGTTAGGAGATGATAGTTTGCATCCTCTACAACTATACGTGTACTTGTACTTAGACTTTGTTGTAACCTGTGCATAAGCTTTCTATACCTGTCATCCCGCTTACATGCCCGTAAAATACGATCTTGCAAGTCTATCCCATCAGAAATCATAGATGCAATGTCATTTACTAGTATCCCCCTACTAAAAGCGTCTCGAACCATGTTCTCTTTAACCTTGAGGTGCTTGATCTCAAATTCAAACTCACTGATTGTGGACAACCATCTAGCTTACCTGACATTCAGATTCGGCTAGTCAAACAAGTATCTCAACCCACTGTGATCACTCATCAATACAAACCTCCTAGGAAGAAGGTAGTGCCTCCACATATTCAATGCATGAATGACCATTGCCAACTCATGACCACGTGTTAGATATTTCTACTCATGCTTATTCATTTTCCATGACTCATAACATACTACATGTCCCTCCTTCATAAGGACTCCACTAAGTGCTCTCTTGCAAGCATCTATACACACTACAAACTCCTTGTTCATCTATGACTGAAGTGTTTGTCAACAACTACTTTAACTTCTCAAATATTGTTGAACATTCCATTTTCCATTCAAATTTCTTACCTTTCCTTTGTAATGACATAATACGATATTCAGTTCGAGAGAAGTTCTTGATGAACCTCCTATAATAGCTTGCTAGCCCCATGAATGATCTTACCTCATCCACATTTCTAGGATATGCCCACTCTATGGTAGCTCTTATCTTGTCTTGATCTACTGTTATGCTTTCCTTAGAAACCACATGCCCCAAGTAATGCACCTTTGTTTGAAAGAAAATTAATTTACTGAGCTTAGCATACAACTAACACTCTCTCAATTCTTAGAATATATCAAAATGCCATCAATGAATACAATAACAAACTTTTCTAGATAAGGATGCAACAAGCAATTCATCGTGCACATAAAGGTATCTCAAGCATTATTCAAGCGAAATGGAACTACAACAAACTCATAATGTCCATACCTAGTCCAAAAAGTTGTCTTATAGATTTCCTCTTCCTTTATGTGTACCTGATGATACCCAGATCTCAAATCAATCTTTGAGAACACTATTGCTTCCTTTAATTGACCAAGTAAGCCATCAATCCTCGGTAATGGGAATTTTTACTTGATGGTCACCATGTTCAACTGCTTGCAATCAATTCATAACTTGAGAGTACCATCTTTCTTCCTCACAAACAATACTAGTGCACCACACAGTGATACACGTGTCCTAATGTATCCCTCTTCAAGCATTTCCTTCAACTGCAACTTCATCTCTACTAACTCTTGAGTGCTCATCCTGTATGATGTATTTGGTGCTAGTGCTGCCCCTACTACAAACTCAATGGAGAATTCCACTTCTCTATGACATGACAACTCTAAGATCTATGTTGGAAACAGATCCTGAAACTATTGTAAGATCATGTACCTACTCAATATCTCTGTATCCTCATCCTCCTTCCCTTTATCACTAGAAATGTGTACTGGAAATAACAAACACCCTTTTTTGTGACTATGTTTTTCCCACATAGATGTCACCATCCTAACTAATGTTTCTTTCTTCTTACCCCGCAAGATTCTATGTTCTCCATTATCATCCAAGCACTCAATGGATTTGTTGCAACAATCCACTTTGTTCCTATCAATATATAGCCAGTCCATACCCAATAGCATACTATATGATCCCAATGAGAATACATTCAAATGTTCAGAAGTAGGCATATCATTCAACTCAAATGCACAAGATATTCCCCAATGACGAAATCTCTTCATGGTACCTATAGACAACTGCACTAAACAAGATTTTTCATTCACTTCTTTAATCAAGCCACACTTATCTATGAAGTCAGTGTTAAAATAGCTATAATTGGATCTAGCATCAATCAAAATAAAAACAACTTGATCACAAAGCTTATTGTGCATCTCAATGTGAGATGATTGATGACCTACCTTCATATTATCTAATGATGCATAGATATGAGGAATAATTTGACCAACATCCCAAACAATTTGTGCCTCATGTACACTATAGATCTAAGTCCTACAACCCTGATTTTGTGGATAATCCCTCTTAGGATGCTCCTGGCCAAATGTCCAACACTCCAAGCATTTTGTACCATCAATACTATTATGTTGTTGTGTCCCATGTCCTTGTCTAGCTACATTGAACTTCTTATGTGGTGCAACATTCTCTTTCTCTTTTGCATTCTGAGGCCTTGTTCTTTTCAACTACCATTTACCTTTACTTTTATATTTCCCTTTCCATTCTTGCTGATATGTTTTCTTATGCTTTGATTGCTCATAGCAATGCTTTAGTTTCCCAATAACTTCCCCAAGTGACTGAGGATTATCATACTCAATGTGATCTCTAAATGCTAATGGAAATCCACTGAAAAATATTTGAACTTTATCCTTTTAATCATTAATATATGGTGCATACCTTAATAGCCCTAAGAACTTAGTCGTATAGTTCTCATCTATCATCGATCCCATTTTGAGTTGATAGAATTCCTTGGCTTTGTTGTCCTACTACCTTTCCGAAAAGCACTTCTCTCTAAATATTCTCTTGAATTCATGCCAACTCAAATCCTTTTTCTTGATGTGTCTAATCCATTCTACATCTTCCCACTAGATATCCGCTTTCCCTTTGAAGCTAAAGATAGCTATTTTGGCCTTCATATTCTTTTTATACTCATGGAGTTCAAAGAAATTATTCATGCAAAGTAACCAAGCCTCTCTATCCTTAGGCGTCTTCAAATCTCCATCAAAAGTAGGTGCCTTCTCTTTCTTAAATTCATCCAAAAAGTATCCCCTACCATTCTCCATGTAAGTGTGATAACAATGACGATCATACTTCCTATCAAAACCAGAACTAGAATAGTACATGTGTCCATCACCTCTCCTATCTGGAGTATCCAATAATTTACCATCTATGATCATGTCATCTCTATCTTACCTATGACCACGATGAGACCTATTGCCATATTCCCATTAGTCCCATTCTCATGTCCATAGCTGATCCAAAGTGGTCCTTGTCTCTACAATTCTGACAATCTTTGAAGAATTACAACACTGAATTTTTCTTGGTTCTGTTATTCCTACATGATTTTGTTATTATTTGCTTGTTCCTTCAAACTCCTTAACATATTTATTAATTTGGAATATTTCCAAACACCACATTGCTTATTTGATTCTTAGGGAGAATTGTTGTAGTCTACCATATTTCTAGTCATCTTGATCTCTTCTTGCAAGGCATACTATGTTAGCTAAACCAAATCATAAACAAACCAACTACCTTGGTATAAATCAGGGAGGATATTTCATCTTTGAGACCAACCAGATTAGCACAATACATATATGATCATAATCATACCAGTATTTAATCTTCATCTCAACCATTATCGAGTCATCAATGCATGACCATACCCACCACATATCACGATCTCATGGATGTCAACTATAACCACATCACTTTATTCATAGCAACATATGTGTGACACACACACATACACATTACATAAAAACATTGAGATGCATATCTAGTGCATAATTGATATAAACACATGATAAACACATCCAATGACAACGCCTTTAACTACATGGAAACACCACTTCAACCATAACCACCACCATGCAGACATAACCAGTACATGGACCAGAAACATGAGAACACATATGCAACCAACATGAATTCATGGCAACACATAGCCCATCCAATCCAATGGGTGAACCATGCTCCAGTACCACCCTGTAATAGCCTCCTCCCACATATACCCAAGTAACCAGCCAATTGGGGTAAACATGTGACGAGAGGATACTATGATATAATTTCACCTTCGAGGAATCCTTAAGGAATTTGAACTGACAAAACACAAAAAAATTTACTATCCACACATCCTACAGAACCTCCAGGAGATAGCCCACCTTTTCAGGTTACCAACACCTGAGGAAACTTGATATTTCAAGGACCTAGAGCCCTAATCACTCCCTTGCCAATCCCTCCAAGTGACTAAGGGTCCTAGTCACTCCAATGAGCCTACTTGAGTATGACTATCACCTTTGTTTGCTAGTGGTATGTCAGTCACTGATTTATTTAAGGATACATTTTAGCACTAGGACCCAGTCACTGCCCATAACTTCATGGAATGTACATAGTTGAAAAGAAACATAAAAACAATGATGGCAATGAAAATTATTGAACAAAGACTTGACTAGACCCCTACTAGCCATAACATGAATTTCATCAAACAAGTCACAAATATGCATTCTACAGGTCATAATAATAGATATCAGTATAAGGGTCTTATACTTATATGAGAGTCACTAAGAAGAATTGATGCCTTATTAGGTTAGATGCATTATCATCTATTAGGTTATAGACTCATTGCAAAATCATTTACAAATCAAAACATGATGAGAACCATACATTTTAAATATCATAAAACATATTCATAACTAGCATATAAACAACAAAAATAACGAGGATACAAAAACAATAATTTCCACATAATCCAGTAGTTTTAAATAGAAAATACCAAGGAAAGGAACTCTTACTAATGAATTCAAAATCCAACCTGGTATGGGACTACCATGTCCCACCCGACCATAGATCTATTGTTCCAATTCTCTCTTCAACCAACCACCCTCATGCCATATTCCAAGAATGAATATGTAACCCAAACCAAAAGAACAAACCACAAATTTGCAAGGCTAAACCACCTCACCCTCATCAATAGAATTAGGATTTACTACAATCCTCACTCGACCACTAGGTGATAAACAAGCATGGATTCCACCAGATTTCTCCACCTACCCCGTCAGGAATTTTCCTATCTCCTAGTATCTAGGATTTACTGCAATCCACAGTCTCATTGAGGGATCACTAAGCCATACTCGAGACACCACCTTATAGGCTTTACTATATATCCACCCCTTCAGAGGAAAGGATTCCTAGGACTCATCAAGGGAAGCCAACTCTAGGCTTTACCATATATCCTGCCATTCACTGGTCAAATATTCCTAGGCCCACTAAGGCACACAATACCTAGATTTACCAGAACCCACATTCTGATTTAGGGCTCATTAGGTCAGTTTCTTTACCGTAATCCACACTCTAGTTCAGGGATCACTAGACCATGTGTTCTTTCATTCAGAGATCCATCTCACTCAGCTTCAAATCCATCTAGCAATTTGGCTCAAGCAAAACATGAGAACCGCATCACACCATGGCTATTAATAAATGACAATTAAAGGTTGAATAACAATGTCACACCTGGTAAAACCCACGCCTGTGACAACAAGAGAACCAATAATACACATTCATAACCATGCATGCCAAATATAGCAAGGAAATAGCACATGCAAATTGATAACTACAAGTAAACCCACTATAGTTTCTTGACCTTTATCTGCCTTACTTAATTTTTTTCCTCTTTACCTTCTTTTACATTCTTGATCCAATGCTGAAGTGCTCTAAGAAAACTCTAAGTGTCAAAGTGAGAGAGAGAGAGAATAGAGAGAAATTCAAAACTGAACTGACCAAAAGCCATGAACTGATCGTCAGAAGCCTTTTTATTAATGTGGCTTATATTTCATCATTTTCCATTATTTTCCTTCATTTTCCTCCTCACATGCAACTTCTAACCTTTCACCTTCCTTTCTCCTAATTTCCATTATCTTCATAAATTAATTTCCAAAAATGCCATCTTTCCTTTCCAAAGCCTTTTCCATTTCCTTTGCCAATTTCTTTAGCCATAATAACCGAAATGAATCAGAAAACTAGGTTGTTTTTCCCAGTGTTCAGCTTGGAATGAGTGTCCCATAACCATGGTTATTATTTTTCCTTTATTAACTTTTATTACATGTAATTTTCACTAGGGCTGTTACATAACTCCTCTGTAATTGCACTATGAGAAAGTTAAGATGTCAGGTATTTTCTGATGTTGTTAGTAGTTGGTTGTGGAGCCCAAATAACCAAGGGTGTAGAGAAAAATCATAAGGACATAGACCCCAACACACACCTAAATGGATTAGCACCTATGTGCGTCGCTCACAGCACCCAGTCCTATGGTGGAAAAACAATAAGAGGTAAAGAAAAAGGGGCTAAGGGTCAGGCCTGAAATCTCACAATTTCATAATATCACCTTAATAAAATTATGAAATATGGGGATCTAAGATTGTAGTGCAAAATACTTGGTCATTGGAGTAAATGGGGACTGCAGGAAGAACCATGATCGCACATGATGATGTAAAGGAGTATGTCATGAGCTGAGACAAGACATCCTTAATATTGCTTCCATTCTATGATAAATTGAATGAAGATCAGAGCCTTAGCTATAGGAGATATGTTCATAGAACTAATAAGAGTTGTGTTGGATTGTGCAGGAATGACTAAAGATTTATGTCTCAACATGGGAACACTCAGGTTCTCATCCTCATGTTTAATCCAATAACGATGGATCAAATAACAGAGCCCATTCTTAGTTGTTAATGAAGGTGCAATACCTATGTATCAAATGCAATTGCAAGAAGGAGTGCTAAGTGCTAAGTACACTTGCACAACATGAATGTTGAAATGATGGCCGACAAAAACAAAATTGTTTACTATATTTCAGTGAAACAAAACCAAAGATTGTAGTTGAGCAATGTGGGGTTAAGAATCATTGTTTCTAGTGAGATGTGTGGAGATCTGTGTGTATAAGTGCTTTGTTGACGAGAGGCTGAGTGGGCCTATGCTACAAGAAGAGTCTGCACATGTTGCATAGAAAAGGGGTTGAGTCAGCCTGTGCTAGTGTGTGAGGTTGAGAGAGGTTGTGGAATAGTAGAGGGTCAAGAGAAAAAGTATGATGTTGCAGTCTAGATAGAGTGTTGCATGGGTTGTGTATAAGTGAATACTTTTGATAAGAATAGATGGTTTTTGTAGAGTCACAAAGGATAGACACATCATGGGATGAGTATAGGAAATGATGTTGAGCAGAATAGAGATGATATTAGGCATAGTAGTTTCCATCTACAAAGAAAATTATTTCCTTATTGGGTGTGGGTTGGTTTCTGCATATAGGACGTTAGTTTGTCCATCTCTAGTGAGTGTCTGAAGAAATATTGGGGGTCGGTGGATCGTACAAGTTATTTCTTGCATAAATCCAAGGAGCTGCAAAATTGTGCTTGTAACAAATTCATGAAGTTGGTGCTTTACATGGTGCTTCTAGTAAGCTAATTAGGTGTCTACAAAAGGAGGGAGTTGGTGCTTCCTATGAGTCGTGGCTCACAAAAAAATTGATGTAATAGAATAGGTCCTCTTATTTTACATCAATAATAAAAACAATCTTTGGTGTTTTTTCTCTCGGAAGGGTTTCCACATTAAATCTTCATGTCTCATGTGTTTTTTTCTCATGATGTGTATGCTTGTATTGGTTGATATGGCTATTGTTACGTTTTTTTAATGGTTTCTATCATATAATCGATGCCAAATTTGAATGAGTGAAGATAAATTGGCATAAACATTTAAATTAGACTTAATATTGATTCACCCCCCTCTCAATATTAACATTGTTTCCAATAGGTAGAAAGTTACTTGAAGAATGCTTAAAGTATAGTCCCTTGTGAAGGAAAATAAGGTATGATGCATTGGTGTGATAGGGATGTGATGATAAGTTACTTTCTGTGTTGTGAAAATTATGTCTGGAAGTGATAATTACCCTAATGATGATGATGTATGATAATGATATATTTCCTTATGACTATATTGTATGATAGTGATACTTATCCATATGAGAGTGACATATGGCAATGGTACATACGATTGTGATGACATTAATAATTGATAGAGATAAGTGCTACCTCTGACAGTAATGTGGAGAAATCCTTAAAGTTTAATTTTTTGATCACTAGGAGACTTATCAAAGGTTTTTTGTAGGTATTTTGAATGCCTTTTTGATAGGCGTGCCTGCTGCCATCTCATAAGGATCATGTATGATCCTTTGTTGGAATTAGGAGGCCTAATGTGATTGACATTGAAAGACTCATGTTTCATTATAATTTTTGTATCTCAGTTGAAAATTTGATGAATATATAAGAAGAAGAATAAATGAATATGGGTCTTCCCCCTTGTGAGGTTTTTCCCTAGTCATTGATCATCAATTCTGGTGTCTTTATTATGTATGCTTTCATTCTAATGTCCCTTACTATTCCAATTCATTTTTAATGTTCTCTCTATATGATTTCTTATGATAATATGGGGTGAACATAATGTGAAAATGTTGAATTTTTTTTCAAAATGTAATTATCTACAACAAAGAATTATCTTTCCCCTAAACTTTAACATGGAATCAGGTTTGGCTAAAGAAAATTCTTTGAGATAACCCTTGTAGAACCCGATGATGGGTTTCTTGATCAAGAATGATAGGGTTTCAAGGAAAACCTTAAGAGAATTTTTTCTTACAAAAAGAGGTTAGGGTTTTGGAGAAATCCTTGGATTAGCCTAGGATATCAAAAGGTTTGGGTTATATAATATCGGAATCCTGGTGTGATTCGGAGTATTCATTATATAATATGATCAATGAGAAGAAATATTTAGAGTAACCCTAGTCGGACTTGTCCCCTACCTAATAAGAGATGGTATGTTGTAGATCAAGTGGTCATCTTCTACATTTAAAATTAGGCTTGGCTTCACAAGGAGATTAAGGATCTATAAATGATAATAGAGGTCATGCTCAAGAGAAAGGATTTGTTATTTTTACAAAAGACATTGACATATGGTTGATGGAAAATGGTGCATCATGGCTAAGGATCAAGGATCAAGAAGGAGTTGATAGCTTCCTACAATACTCATTAATGAAAGTACTTTCAAGACTTATGTTATTTTTTTGTAACATTGTTCTTAATTAGATTGGTTTATCTTCTTATGATATTGTTTATTTGTCTTGCATGAGTATTTGGCTAACAAAATGCTTCTTTTCTTGACTTATTAGATGACATTGTGATCAAGAAACATATATACATCTTGAGGGTCATCAACCTAAAGAGTAATGCTGAAAGAGTTATCTCCAAGAGGGAGATGGTGTAAGAGAATGAAGTAGTCACTCTCATATCTATAGAAGAAATATTAGTGTCCTATGGATGAAGCTTGCAACAAATGATGAAAACATGAAGAAGCTAAAAATTTATAATATTCTCATGATAGAAAGATTTGACTATGCAGAGTCCTACTTCATCATCAGGTACATTTTCATTATGTTTATTTACTTTTCTATTATTTCTCTTTCTCTTTTTCTGGGGTAAATAGTACATTAGATGGATGTAAGGTCCAAGTCCTCAATATCAATATTGAGGAAGATGTAGATCCACCCCTTATTAGAGTGGCACTTGAAAATTAATAAGAGCTCAGAGCTCAAAGGAACTATTGCAACCTCCCAAGTTGATGAGTTTGAATGAAGAGGGTTCCTATTCAGAGGGATTAGATTGTTGGTTTGGATGATATATTCAAGGATAAGAAGTCTTTGAGAATAATATGTCCTTCACTAAAGGACCATACTAGATGACAATATGTTTAAGTCTTGGATGCTTCCACCATAAAGGAATAAATAGTGAATAAAAGGAGTATGCTTTCATTATAGAGGGAGAAACAATGTTATATTCTTCCATGATAGAAATATCAATAGTGATCAGGAATATGGTCACAAAGGGAGAGGTCTTTGACAATATTCGAACACCTCTTGTGAGATGCACTATTATCAAATGAATGGGATGTTGGATTCCTCAATGATGTACTTGACGAAGAAACATACTTGGAGCTACCTCAGAGATTTGAGGTACATGGGAAGGAGACTCATGATTGTAGGTTATAGAGATCCCCATATGGACTCAAGAAAGTCCCCTAGGCTCTATATGGTTAGATTAATGGAAATTGAATGTAGATACTAACCTATATTCATGGTTGAAGGTATGTCATTTATATTTTCTTTTATATGCTAATAATTTATTTCTGACAATATCAGATCATCTTATCATTCAGTACCAAAGTGAGTTGGCCTATGAGCCCAGGTTATCCACTTCTTAAGATTAGAACTGTAACAAATAGATGATAAGGAATTCCTTGTCAATGGAATTATTTCTTTAGATACTTGGCATAATGAATTACACTAAAATAGTTGAGAGACTCCTCTTCATATTCCTATTTGGTGGATCCCACTATGAGCAGGTAACGAAGATGGATCCTTGCTTTACAATGTGTACCCTGAGCTAGATAGAGCCCTCCTCAATGAATTATGTAGGGAAATATTTCTTTGCGATCTCATGCCCAATTTATATCACTAGACAACATAAGACAATGGCTAAGAAAATATAATAAAAATCCCCTATCTAGATGGCCCTGCATGCAATTTCGATGCAATTTCTAATGCTACAAAGTATGAGCAAGTAATGTTCCCCCTCAGAGGTTGGTGAATGGTTTTTGGCCTGATGTGGAATCCTTTGTCTATGATAAATCAATCTCTTTCATACACTCATGATCTAGATCCTACGCACAAACACAACCAAACAAAGACAACAAGTCATCTTCCGAAAAATATCATCAGCTCAAAACATTTAGAAATCACACATACAAATTACTGCAAAACTTATATAAGGGGAAGGAAAATATATTTTTATTAACAGTATATGTAAAAGTACATCAATATACCTTCCAGCAAAGGATATCCTCTCCTCAATATTGGATACTATATCTAACCCCCTTTCCTGTTTGTGAGATTATATGGGCTCATTCTATCCTCTAGGAGAATGTTTCTAGACAACTAGGGGTTTAAGTTGTGAAATTTCTACCATAACGGACCCCTAGCCAACTCATACACCATTGGTTTAAGTTTATCTCCTTGGGAATGGAAACCTCTAGAAATCTTTCTCAAAATTATGAATTTTTCCTCCATTATCTCAATTATGAAATAATTATTATCTCATAATTATAATATTTTGGCAAATTAATTATGATAAATAACTCAATCATGTAATTTCACCCTTTTATCATGTGATAAATATCACATTAGTAAAAGTGGAGGTGAAAAAGGGATGCATTCTAGCCAACAAGTAAGGTAATTTGAACTTGTGTTTCTCTCACTATAATGGAGTGGAAAATAGGGTTATAACATATGACCCCTAATGCATGAGGTTAGAAGAGAAATTGATGGTTAAAATGCATTACAATAATACTCAAAGCTGAAAATGGGAGGAAGGAGCCAAGACTACGAAGCTGGATCAAAGGAACTCAAGTGCCGAAGTCTCAACTATGGTGATAACATCCTCCAAGCCGACATACCCATGCTCAGTAATAATGAAATACTAAACATGGCCACCAAACATATATTATGGATCCATGACATGAAATTATAGAAGATGGTGACAAAGACATACATAGTGGATCCATGTGACTCAACAAAAATAGCATAGCCACTAGAAAATGCAATGTGGATATATGTCATAGTATACATCAGTAGGAGTATGGACACATGAAAGACAAATAAGTGTCATAGATAGCCCTCAAAGCACATAAATGATATATAACTCCAATGCAGCTCAGGAATGATGCCATATAATGTGAGATGTCTCTAACGCAAGGTATTTTTCATAACCCTGATCATACGAATATACATCATCTAAACATATGAGTTGATGTCGAGCATGGTACTGCTTGATTACCAGCCAATGAGGTAAACTACTAATAGACATGAGGGAATTCACCAATGAGGAAAATGGATCTGAAGGTGACTAGTATAGTCCACTAAGTGTTAATAGATGAGATGACATCGAACATAGGTGAGCTTGACCAATTAGGAGCCAATGATGTAAACCTACTTTTGACCACGAAGGAGATTGCCACTGTGGTCTGCAAGCTCCAATGCACTACAACTTCCTAGATCAAGCTCCTAGATAATGAGATGAAGTCAATAGGAGAATATTTGTCAAAGGAGGGCCTTGATGTATCCCCCTATTGGGAGTGGAGCCTGATTATCTTCTGTATTCAAAGGTTTCAGCCGGATGTATACCCTAGGAATACTATACACCCCTCGATGTGGGGGGTTGCGGGGGGAACTTGTCCCCCCTGTGGGGGTCCGGGGGGCCGATCCCCCCCGGCTGGGGGGTCCAGGGTCCAGTGATCCCCTAGCGGGGGCTTGGGGGCAGCGGTCCCAAAGTTAAAAATAGATGTAAAATTGCCTTGTAAAATTCTAGTAATTTCTAGTCAATCTAGGCCATTCATTAGGTGGATGATCTGATGGTGGAAGCTATGTTTGGTTTAGGGTTTTTTTCCCTAGAAGGAAACCCCTCACTATATATGAGGGAATTGTATTGCTTATATGTATATTTGTATTTTGAGTGAGGAAGAGAGAGGAGATTGAGAGCGAAGAGGGAGTTACAACAGATTTGCTATAGGTTGTATCTCTTCAGTATGCTGGATAATATAATAAAAGAAGAACTGGTTGTTTCTCCGTGGACATAGCCCAAATTTGGTGAACCATGTATATATGTGTCTCTCTTGTTTTATGCGTTTTTCTATGTTTATATTTCTACAATATTTTTATGTGTTCCATTGCTCCGTAATATATAATTTTCTAACAACTGGTATCAAAACCAAAGGTCTATTTGGCTGATAAACTTGCAGCAGAGAAGGGTTCCTGGTTCGAGTGCGAGCAATGGTGAAAGATGGTAGGTTTAGGGTCGAAAAATTCAATGACCAAAACTATCAGCTGTGGAAGATGCAAATGGAAGATTATCTATATCAGAGAGATTTGTACCTACCATTGAGTGGAAAGACAAAGAAGCCTACGAGTATGATAGACACAGAATGGGATATTCTTGACAAAAAGGCACTTGGAACAGTAAAGTTGTACCTAGCGGCAGTGGTAGCGTTTAATATTTCAAAGGAAATGACAACAGAGGGTTTAGTGTCGGCATTGGCCAAACTATATGAAAAACCCTCTACCTCAAATAAGGTATTTCTTATGAGGCGTTTATTTAATATGAATATGTCAGAAGGTGGATCTGTTGTAGACCATTTAAATGATTTTAATACATTTACAAGTCAGTTAGGTTCTGTAGGGGTAAATTTTGATGATGAAGTTAGGGCTCTGTTATTTCTATGCTCACTGCTAGAAAGTTGGAATGGCTTAGTTATGGCCATTAGTAACTCTGTCTCTAGATCTAGTACATTAAAGTTTGATGATGTTGTCGGGCAATCATTAGTGAGGAAATCTGATGGAAAAGCTTTGGTGAGACATCAGGTAATGCTTTGACTGCATTGACAAGGGGAAGAAAAATGGAAAGAGGAAAGAGCTCAGGATATCACAGTAAGTCAAGAAAAGTTAGATCGAAGTCTAGATTGGGGATAGTATGCTGGAAATGTGGGAAGAAAGGATACCTAAAGAAAGACTGCAAGTCTCGGAAGGGAAAAAAAGGAGACGTGCAGCAAGAAAACAATCATGAAGTGAATGTGATGTGTTGCAAGATGCTTTGATTCTTTTATTAGAAAGTATTATTGATGCCTAGGTGGTAAATTCAGGGGCCTCATTCCATGCCACACCTGATAGGAAACATTTTCATGATTATGTTCAAGGAGATTTTGGACAGGTCTGATTGGGTGATGATAAACCTTGTAAAATCGTTGGAATGGGTACAATTTTCATAAAACAGCAAAATGGAAATCAGTGGCTATTGAAGGAGGTAAGGAATGTTCTAGATCTGAAGAAAAATCTGATTTCAATAAGGTAGTTGGGAGGTGAAGGTTGTGTAACTACTTTCACAGATAAAACTTGGAAGGTCACTAAAGGATCCCTGGTAATAGAGAAAGGAGAAAGGTAGGTACATTGTATTTATGGAATGGTATTTCTAATTCTGTTAATGCTTTAACCTCTACAGGAGAAGATATGGCATTGTGGCATCATAGGCTCAGGCACATGAGTGAGACGGGGATGCAAATCCTCCACTTAAGAAATTTGTTGCCAAGTTTGAAGCATGTTGATTTCAAATTTTGTGAGAATTGTTTTTATAGAAAACATAAGAGAGTCAGATTCCTTAGAGTTGGGAAAGAAAAGAAGAGAAAAAAATTAGAGCTTGTGCATACATATGTATGGGGACCTTCTCAGGTATAAACTCTTGGTGGCTATCGTTATTATTTTACTTTTATTGATGATGCAACCAGAAAAACCTGGATTTATTGTGTTCGAAATAAATCTGATGTATTTGATACTTTCAAGAAATGGAAAGCTTTGGTTGAAAATGAGACAGGGAAAAGGTTGAAGTGTCTCAGATCAGATAATGGAGGTGAATATTGCAAAAAAGAGTTTCATAGGTATTGTTTAGAGAATGGAATTCGTAGAGAGAAGACAGTTCCAGGAACACCACAAGAAAATGGTGTGTTAGAAAGGATGAACAGGACAATCATGGAGCGTGCAAGGTGCATGAAATTACATGCAGGATTGCCTTTAGAATTTTGGGCAGATGTTGTAGACACTGTTGTTCATCTAATAAATAGAGGGCCTTCAATTTCTTTGGATGGTGGTATTCCAGAGGAAGCATGGACAGGTAAAAGGGTAAACTACTCATTTTTAAAGACTTTTGGTTGTGAAGCCTTTGTCCATGTTAACAAAGAAAATAGAACAAATCTTGAGGCAAAATCAAAGAAATGTACCTTTATTGGATATGGTGTTAATGATTTTGGTTATCGCTTATATGATTATGGAAATCACAAAATCATTAGGAGCAGAGATGTAATATTCATTGAAAAGGTCTTGTATAAGAATTAGTTGCAGGAAAGGAAATAGGAAAAAGAAAATAGAGAATACACAATGCTTGACGATATCACAGCAAAAGTGATGGTGCCTGAAAATCATAATGATAAACAGCTAGAACAACAACCACAACAACAACAAGCACTTCAAACACTTGAAAAAGGTGTTAGAAGATCTACCAGGATAAGTAGACCCCCTGAATGATACTCTCCTTCATTATATTATGTATTGTTGACTGATTCTGGTGAACCAGAATGTTATGAAGAAGTAGTGTAGGTAGAAACCAGGAAGAAGTGGGAGCAAGCCATGAAAGAAGAGATGGACTCCTTAGCACATAACCAGACTTCGGACTTAGCCAAGCTGCTTGCAGGTAAAACATCATTGCAGAATAAATGGGTTTATAGGGTAAAGGAAGAAGATGGAGGAAAACAGAGGTACAAAGCTAGACTTGTGGTGAAGCGGTTTGCACAGAAGAAAGGTATTGATTTTGTTGAAATATTTTCTCCTGTTGTTAAAATGACTTCAATTAGAACTATTTTAAGTCTAGTAGCAGTTGAAGATTTGCATCTTGAGCAGTTAGATGTAAAGACAACCTTTCTCCATGGGGATTTGGAGGAAGAGATATTTATGCAAAAGCCACAAGGATATGAGGTAGAAGGGAAGGAGAAACTAGTGTGCAGGTTGAATAAGAGCTTGTGTGGCTTAAAACAGGCTGCAAGGTAGTGGTATCTAAAATTTGACAGGTTTATGTCTGAACAAAGTTATACTAGATGTCACTCTGATCATTGTGTTTATCTCAAAAGGAAAAATGATGGAAACTATATTATATTGTTATTATATATAGATGACATGCTTGTTGCAGGTTCTAACATGCAGGAAATAAATGTTCTCAAAAGGAAATTGGCAAACTCATTTGCAATGAAGGATTTGGGTGCTGCAAAACAAATCCTTGGTATGAGAATAACTAGAGATAGGAAGAATCACAAATTAACATTGTCTCAAAGTGAGTACATAGAAAAGCTGTTGAAAAGGTTTAGTATGTAGAATGTAAAACCAGTTAGTATACCTTTGGCAAGCCATTTCAAATTAGGTAAGGAGGCATGTCCCAAGACTCAGGAAGAAATGGCTCATATGTCTAAAGTTCCATATGCATCATCAGTTGGAAGCTTAATTTATGCAATGGTCTACACAAGGCCTGATATTGCACATGCAGTGGGAGTTGTAAGTAGGTACATGAGCAACCTAGGAAAAGAACATTAGATGGCAGTGAAGTGGATTATCAGGTATTTGAGAGGTACCACAAATCAAGCATTATGCTTTTGTGGTTCAAACATTTTTCTACAGGGATATGTTGATGCAGATATGGCAGGTGATAGAGATAACAGGAGGAGCACTACAAGATATGTATTTACTGTAGGTGGAACAGTTGTCAGTTGGGTTTCAAAAAGCCAAAGTGTCATTGCACTTTCAACAACAGAAGCAGAGTATGTTGCTACTACAGAGGCTAGTAAAGAAATGATTTGGTTACAAAGGTTTTTGGATGAATTGGGTAAGAAGCAGGAGTTGGGCAAGTTATACAGTGACATCCAGAATGCCATACATCTTGCAAAGAACTCTGCATTTCATTCCAAGACTAAACATATATAGCTCAAGTACCATTTCATACGGTCAGTAATGGAAGATGGACAATTGAAGCTATAAAAGATACACACTAGCCAGAATCCTGCAGATATGCTAACAAAAGTTGTAACTAGGGAGAAACTGAGAATATGCTCAGTTTCAATTAGTCTTCAAGTATGATGAAGAAGATGAGAAAGAACCAGGTCCAATGTGGAGTCATTGTCTAGCAAATGAAGCAATGGTGGAGTTGTTATAATCAGTCTCCAAGTGGGAGATTGTTGGGTGTGGAGCCTGATTATCTTCTGTATTCAAAGGTTTCAACCAGATGTATACCCCAAGAAGACTATACACCCCTCCACGCGGGGGGGTGTGCGGGGGACTTGTCCCCCCCGTGGGGGTCCGAGGGGGTCGATCCCCCTTGGCTGGGGGATCTTGGGGCCAGTGGTCCCCCGGCGAGGGTTCGGGGGCAACGCCCCCAAAGCCAAAAATTAGATGTAAAATTGGATTGTAAAAGTCTAGTAATTTCTAGTCAATCTAGGCCATTGATTAGGAAGATGATCTGACGGTGGAAGTTATGTTTAGTTTAGGGTTTTTTACCCTAGAAGGCAACCCCTCACTATATATGAGGGAATTGTATTGTGTCTATGTATATCTGTATTCTGAGTGAGGAAGAGAGAGGAGATTGAGAGTGAAGAGGGAGTTACAGTGGATCTGTTGTAGGTTGTATCTCTTCAGTTTGCTGGATAATATAATAAAAGAAAGACTGGTTGTTTCTCCGTGGACGTAGCCCAAATTGGGTGAACCATGTATATCTGTGTCTCTCTTGTTTTATGTGTTTTTCTGTGTTTATATTTCTGCAATATTTTTATGTGTTCCATTGCTTCGTAACATATAATTTTCTAACACCCCCATAAATTGACATAGAATAGATGATAATGATTTGCTGTAGGGATGAAGCTATGATATGAAGTACAACTCATAGAAGGATGGTAAACTCAAAAAGGTCAACGCACTAGTGCAGATGGTTGACACAAACCAATACATCACTTGAACACATAATGACATAACACAAAAGTGACTTGGAAAAGTCACTAAAGAGCACCATGTGATATCATGCAATAATGCAGAAGGCATTGAGTCATGCTCATTGTGACTAGAAGAGTGCCAATTAGAGGAGTAGACAGACTCATATGTATGGTATGACTCCTAAGAAAGCTAAAACCTAACTATGAGACAATGAAGTAGATAGCTGTCATGTCTAAGGGAAATGCAAGGCATGCTTCCATTTGATGACTAATGGAGATAAATGTTCCCTCCATTCTCATTTTATAAG
Source organism: Pinus tabuliformis (assembly GCA_031772625.1). Taxonomy (NCBI): domain Eukaryota; kingdom Viridiplantae; phylum Streptophyta; class Pinopsida; order Pinales; family Pinaceae; genus Pinus; species Pinus tabuliformis. Next base: position 775,553,883 of record CM062812.1, on the reverse strand, counting down.
ATCCTTTTTTGTAAAGTTGTCCCTGAAGCTTGAAAAAGAGATAAAACTATACAAGGGAGAGACTCCTAGGCATAATAGATTATGGTATTCATTTTGTATAATTAGTCTAACCCAGTTCGGAAAAGGGTTAAAATTATACTAGGTATAGGACCCTTTTGGTACTTTTACAAGCGTGAAGGAAACAAGCTCACTTGACAATATTTTCAAAATTAAGGAGTATGAAAAGAGCTTAAAGAAAGCTCATCTTGAGGGAATGAGTGGTAGAGAGGATAACAACTGGTTCCAAAAATTATAGAACTACTCATGACATAAAGAGGACAGGAGGTTGGCTAATAGGACCACTCATCACAACGGTTCCTCCAAGAAAGGGTAGAACACCAAGTGAAAGTAAATGGTAGGCCAAGAAGGTGATGATGATGGAAGAGAAAAACTAAGGCTCAATTTGATAAAGCTAGGTCGATAAAAGGTGGAATTCATAAGGGATAAAATTATGGAATCCTCCTGGGGTATAGCCAGAAATATGGTGAAGAAGAGGACATGAGGTTCAAATTCTAGGTCATGGTAGGTCTAGAGGGGGGATTCTGAAAGGTAATAAGGATGGCTGCATGTACACCAAAATGGAAAATAGTTGCTAACTATGGTATCTATGAGTGGGTAAGCTCTACCACTAGATGACGACATGCATAAAAGAGGATGGACAAAGTCACGATTTGATAAGATTGTACCTAAGTAATAATCATGAAACTGACAGTCAATAATGCAGTGGTGATGTGGATATATGACCTAACCGTATATGCTAGTTGAATAGAAACACGCCTAAGGTCCAACGGATGTTGCAATATAAATGACACCCTGTCACATAAAAACCATCCAAAATGACTATAACCATGATTAAATCACATAATCTAAGACATAAAACATGGATTTGGTAAAAGAAGGACCATGTGTTTATGAATTTTTGAATTTTGTAATTTTTTTTTATTTTTCTTTTTTAAGCATAAATGAGGCATGAAAAATACATTCATCGGACACGAAACCAAAAAAGGGTAGAAATGATAGAATCTTATGTACAATATATATAAGCAAAACATAGTCTGCTAGGTCACGCTAAGGTGTGCCCACATCTAGGCACAGACCAAGGGTTTCTATATGTGAACTCATGTAGAGAAAGGGAACCATATGGCTCACCAATGTGGGGCCACGCAAAAGGTTACCGAAATTCCCAATCTGGAAAGGTTGACCATCCCAGGGACAGTCTAACATAGTCACACTCTCGAAATCAACTTGAGGACATAAGCGAGGATGAATACATAAATGACATACAAGACGCTTGTCAGTAGGTGGTAAGGAGTTGGAAATTTCATTAGCAAGTTCGGTAATAGAATCGCAAGACTTGACTTGGTCCATGGGTGGAATTTCGAAGGAACACCGAGGAAGTTACCCATGATTCAATTCAAGGTTCATATAGCCAAGTTCCACATGTTCTAAATCAGGGAGGATAGAGGCATAATATCCCTAATATTATTAGTGGAGAGATCCATGACCTCCAAGTTGACTAGCCAGGGAGGTTTGTCATCAATGGAGTCATGTGGAACAAGAAGAGGGATGAATCATGTGGGAAAAGAAACTTGTTCATATTCCATATTGGGATAGAGTTTTTTACCAACATCAGGAGGTACTGATGGGACTGTCGGAGAGGAAATATATTCAACAATAGCTAGCAAAGAGTGGTCACTAGCTGGATCAACTTCCATAATATGAGGTGACACTACTCAAGGATCAGAATGTCTATGGTGTCCACAGTGTTGGAAGAGATCATATGCATAGGAGATTTTGAAGAGGATGAGGGAATGTTAAATGGTGGTAATCAAGGAAATACCTCAATAAGAGATGAGCTTTTAAAAAATTCCATTCCAACACTCTGATACTAAGTAGGGTTATCTCCAAAAGGTGGGACTGAGTTCCCCATAGTGAAAATTTTGGATGATGGCATGCAATAGTAAATCTTATTGATAGTGGAAATATTTCACTCATGAGGAAAGAAAAGGACACAGAATAAAGACAATACAACAATTGTCATGGCATAAAAACAATTATGACCAAGGCACAAGTTATACTCCAAAGTGGCATCGACGACTTCAACAATGGCATAAACAGTTTTTCCCCCTAGTTCGTGGAAAACTTCGGAATAATCCCCTTAGGTACAAAATTTTGTCCATCAAAGGCTTGAAGAGTAGCATTGGACATAGTGAGTGCTGGAGGGCCAACAACCTTCCACCATGATGATGACATGACACAAGTGGAAGATCCTTCATCCACCAAAATGCGATGAATATTCTTATGGAAGACACGCATGATAATCTAAGAAGAAATATGGTGGGAAATTCAAATAGAAGCCTTGTCATCATTAAATGCAATGAGGTTTGAGTCATAAGGATATACTCCATCGCTCAGAGATAAAAAGGCCTTATGTTGTTGAGGACAACTTTACAAAACGTCAAGGGTAGACATCGCACAAGGATCGTCAACAACATATTCAATAAAACTGTGATGTTGAGTGGCTCAAGCAGAGGGATTATGTGTTGCCTTACAAATGACACCTTTTGGGGGGTGATAGACAGGTTCCAAAGACTTATCTAATGTGATAAGTCCAAGGGATGTAGGTGGAACAAGTGAGTCCTTAGAAGTAGAATTCGACTCAAGAACATCATATCACTTAGCTCGCATGGTCACATTCACATGTTCTTTTCTCATAAATATGGATGAATTGTTGGGAGGATAGGAAAATGGTCCCTTGTTTCTCCCTTGTGGAGGTGGAGGAGGTTGGGCAACCATTTGTTGTTGAGGTTGTGCAGAAAATGGATTAGTTAAAACAACAAGTTGTTGGGTAGACTGTGGTGGTGCAAGGAGACTATGAACTTCATCCATCTAAGAAAATTCATGACTAAAATATTCACCTTCACAAATTTTACAAGGGAATTTAACCTTTCCATGACACGTATTAGTGCCCCCTCCATGATTCTAGGGTTTTGGTTGAGATTCCTGAGTAGTTTGGTTATATAGTATTCTTCTTATCAATTTTACCACTAGGTTTTTGGTTGTTCTTAGGTTGTGTGGATTTCACCATAAGAACATCGATGGACTGCTCACAAAAAGGTACTTTAGTAAATCCAAACGCACTTGTCATGGCTTGTAATGTAATGATAAAGTGCCCAAGTTCAGAAGTAGTTTGGCTCATGGAATGAGAAACAAACCTAATCACACCGTCAACGTGTCGCCCAGGAGTAGGTTTTGGTGGGTTAGTGGAAGGCCTAGGGGGATTAGGAATTACTTCATAAAGGGTACCCAAATGTCAATAAATGAAATCCACTTGTTGGGCAGATAAGATACCTTGCTCTTCAGTAACGACTCGAAGCGTAGACACGTCCTTGGAAATTTGGGGTCGGAGAGATCGAATGAACCATTTACGTAGAATCTCATCGGGAAGTTTGGTTTGAACCATCCTCTTTCAACAACGCCACTCATGAATATGGTCATAAATCAGTGTGCCAATGCATTGTTTAAAATTGGACAAGAGTTGAGAATCGATATCATACTGTGTTGGAAACTAGAAGTGTGTCAAGAATGTTTAGGTTAATGTTAAAAATTCATTGTAGGATGTTGTATCCAATTTGATGTACCAATTAGTGGCATCCCCTGTTAAGGTACATTGGAACAAGCGAAGTTTAATGGAATCACCCACCAAATAATTTCAATGAACACCATAAATGATAGGTGGTAATGTGGGTGGATGGATTCTCCCTAGGCTTTCCTTCAAACTTGGGAATATCGGATGGTAATTTGTTAGGTATAAGTGGCCATTAGGGATCATTTCTAATGGGTTCATTAGTTAACATGGCCAAATCTAGTTGATCAAGAGAAGGTGAAAAGGGATTATGAAGTTGAATGAATGGGTCATAGGCGGGAGAGGTGCATGACCAACCTTATGGTCCCCCCATATAGGGATTATGATGCATGGATTGTTGGTGAAGGTATGGGTTCTCCAGGACATATGACTGCTATGGGCCATAGTAATTGGTGAAAGGATTTCCCCCTAGGGTATGTACCCCTAGAAAGAAAAGGACCCCCAAGAGCATGAATTCTCATAGGGTTGTAACTAGGAGGATAAGTTGGACCATCCTGTGTAATTGGATAAACATAAGGGGAATAACTGGTGCAGGTGATGGCACTAGCACTAGGATTGCCTCCACGTAAACTAGCCCCTCCAAGAAGAGTACTTGTAGGTGGCATTCATCCAAATAACAAACTATACCATGCTTGTGACATGCTAGAAGCAGCATTACCCCTAAGCTAACTAGGAACAACTAATGACCCCCCAAGATATTTCTAGAAGTTACAACACCCATTTGAATAACATGGATCGTTGGCTGAGAAAATTTCACTGAAAAGACTCCTGGCCCTATTGGCTGACTTGGAGGAATAACCATAGTCAATGTAGAATATGGAATAGGCATGGGAACATTTAGGAAATTTGTAGGAGTTATACAAGAAACTAGTTGGATTCCAAAAGAAGATGTGAGAGGTTTCGACGGAGGATTAGGTATGGCCCCACTAAGAGGCGATAATGATGACATGGCAGCTGACACTGTCAATGCAGAGAATAAATATGTCTTAGACTCCACCTTAGGACACACAATTGACAGTGGTAAAAAGTTATAAGTAGGTGTATGTTATACGAAATTTTGTGACATCCGATCAGTGAGCCTCCTAAGGGGATCAATAAACATCCTATTCCCCCTTGTCACCATCTTCCACAAAGCCCTAAGCATGTTCCATTCATACCTCAAAATTTCAGCCATAAATTACACATCTAAGCCTATTTTAGGACCAACTCTTCCTATATACCAACTGGGGTTCGATCACCTACAAGTTGCTCCACTGTGGCATGCATTGGTCACCAGTAGGTTGCTCCTATTTGTACCTGCGTTGGTTCTAGAAATCTAGGAGAATGATGGGGATTCCTAAAGCTTCCCCTTCTAGGAGTTTCTAGAGTTTATTCTAACTACTTACCTTTGATAAAACATTCAGATCCTATCCTACCCTACTTTGGAGTTTTCAACACTTATCCTTTGATCCTATCCCTCCATCAAAGGTGGATCTCAAACCGTAGATTGGTAATTGGATAAGAACTCCTAACTTATCCTACTTCTCTATATATTTCCAGCCTTTTATGTGGTTTGGGGTTCGATTTCGGAGAGTGATTCTTCCCTTATGTTGTTGTAGTGAGTGGTTATTATTGGAGGTGCATATTGTAATAAGGAAAGGACAAGTCAACAACTTGGAGGAGCTCTTCTATAGGATCAAATGGTACTTATGGTTGTAATATCCTTGCATTTATATTAATGAAAAGAATTCATTATTTTCATATATGTGATGTCATTATTTCATATATTTTAATACCATGTTGATCTATTGAATGAAGTACCTAGATGATACAACATAGATCTCGTAGTTTCTTGGCATGCCTTATCTGATTGTGAAAGTTCTAGTTTTGGCATTCAGAGTTGGGATTGGACCCTCCAAGCTAACGAAGGAGAAAAATGTGTGAATAATTCCAAGTAGGCCACACTCCTTCATCTATTTAATTTAAGTAAAATCATTGTGTTCCTTGAATGTATGTTCTTCTAGGTTAGCCACCGACCTAGGGGAGATACTTTTTTCACCAATTGTAAATCCCATATAACAAATTGGAAACTCCACTAGGGAACAGAGTATTCCCTTGGTGGTTTCCTTGTCCATTATGTTTGATTACCTCCTTGATATACCTTTGATGTATCATTCTGGCAAGAATAGACACAGGAAGTGATTTCATTGAGTCATTTTTAGAATTTTTGTGTCAGAATTCTCTTTCCCAAGCCCAACGCAGCCCCTATGCCTCTGACAGAGAATTGCATGTCACCTAGGCCCAATATGTACCAATGTTGCAATGCATTGGTGCCTCTTCTGCACCATTGTTGGTCCCTATTTTTGTACAATATTTTCCTTTCTTCTTGAGCCTCTCTTTGGTGAGCCTACTTCCAGCTGAACTTCCCTCAGTCTTGAGTGTCTTGTGGTCTCTACAAATCCTCCATTTGGTTTAAATTTGTGTTTATTTACTTTGTTAAGAATTAGTTTATATTTTTATTTGTTCTTATCATTTGGTCATGTTGTAGTGGTTACAACAACCCTCCAAAAATTTTCCTTCGCTTTGTTTTGGAGCCTCCCTCCTTAAATCTTAGCAAATTGTCTTTCACTGCTTAGGTACTTGTGTTTTCATTTGAATTTATTATTTCGCTTTACATCTTGTGTTCACCTACTTGATTTTTTTCTAACCACAACCCAACCCCCCGTGAATTGTTACATCTAGTTCTTACATTGGCATGGGAAACTGCGCAGAACAAGAGGGCATCCAGCCTTGCTCACAGGGATTGCATAGAGAAGCCTAGCAGTGAGCCTTGCTCTCAAGAGTTGTGCAGATTAGCCCAACAGTGAGTTTAATCTCTAGAAATGTAAAAACCTAATTAATAACTTGTCTTCAGTTGGGAAATTGTGAAGAGCATGAGATGCATCTAGAGCCATTCATCCTAGGAATTGCACAAAAGCATTCCCTCAGCTACTACCTGATGCTTGTGCTAGCATGTTGCCCAGTTCCCTCTAGAACTACGTAATTTCTCCATGCATGCATGGAAACCCTTCCCAAAAAATGGAAAATCAAAAAAGAAAAAGGATCCCTAAAAAGTAGGGAGCTATTTTTAGCATTGGGAGTTATACTTGAGTCAACCTTAGAAACTGTTGCCACTTGTCGCTTTTTCCTAGATTTTTGGTGTGTGCATCATAAACCCTAAGTTGATCAAATCTATTTAATGGAAACTTCAAGAGCTCATTTTAACATTCGATCTTAGAGATCTAGCATTCCCAAGGTATTTAGGAATCTTCAGCACGATCGACACAACTTTTCCAGGTAATTTTTCTTTTTCAAGTATTTTGTTTCTTTTTTTTTATTGCTTTTTCTTTCTTGGCTTGTGTGAGTGTTTCTTTTCATATTTTATCAAACGGTCGCTAGTGTTTTAGTTTGTTTTAACTCATAGAAATCTTGTTTCAAGATTTTCATTGCCTTTCTTAAGCGTTGCATGCATAACCCAATTTTTGCACTAATGGTCACTGGTGTGGTGACTCTCCCCACAAGCTTTGTTGTTCATCCATTTGATTTATTTATGCACTTTCCTTGATTGCATGCATGACTATTCACTCATATTTGCACCATCCTTCACTCATTCATTAAGATCTACTCATTTCCAAGTCAGCCTTGGGTAGATCTAGGTTGCCTTGATTCAAATCTAGCTTTTCTTGACATGCACTCCCCATTTCTAGAACTGAAGGCACTGCCTTGGCTCTAGGAATTCCATAGAGGCTATCATTCACTCGCTCCATCTATGATCTGCATACCTCCAAGAGTCATTCTCGAGTCTTACTCACTGGGATTACGCAATGCGTGGTCCCAACCAGCATCAAGCGAAACTGAACTGCACATTGCATAGTTCCTGTCTATAGCAAGCCACATTGGACTATGATCTACACAATTCTAGTCATCAGTACCTCTCATTGGCAGTTGAGACTGTGCAATTTTTATGAAACCAGCTCAAGAAAAGATAGAAAAGATAGATCAACGCCTTAGAATTTAGCCTCTTCGAGGGGGCAACCTCCTTTGCATTACATAAATGAACAATTCTTGGATGATACAAATGAAAAGACCTCCTTTCTATATATAAGAGTCTAAGGGGTCATAACATAATCAGAGCCGATATAACAATAATAATGTAAGGGCACAATAATAACAATAGTGGGCTTCTATGGGGCACAATAGTAACAATATGGGAACTACATGGGTACATCAATATAATAAGTGGGTTATACTAATAACAATAAGGGGTTACACTAGTAGTATAGGGGCCTAACATGCCCCTCTCCTTCGAAAAGCATTCTCCTCAACACTTGAAAGTTCTTGATGCTTCTGTATAAAATTCTTGTACTCCCATGTGGAATATTTAGTGGGTAAGTTCTTCCACTTGATGAGATACTCGGAAATGGATCGGTTTCTTAGCTGTCGGGTTCTTGTTTTTGTGGCTGCTCTAGGTTCCAATATGATTTTTCCTTCCTCTTCAATTTCTGGAAATATTGTTTGAATTGGGATCTTTTGCAATTTTTGAATAAGTGGCCATACTTCTTCGTCCTTCTTCCATTCATCCCTTGCTTCATTTATCCAATCTGGTTGGATAATATAAATAGCACAAAACAATGCTTCCACATCCTCATCCTTGAAGAGTCTTCCCATTCAGTAAAGTCACCATTTTTTAAGTGCATGTAGTATTGCCAACATTTCCTTCTCATAAATAGCTTGCTTGAGATGTAGCAGTAAAAATACCCAATCACCTACATCAAAACATTTTTCACTACGATGTTGATCTACCTGTTGTTTTGTTTGATTTTTCACCGAAGTGTCATTATCCTTTAAAAGTTGGAGAACTTGTTGTGGATGCTCGATGTGATCTTTCACTGCTTGAACCTTTTTCTTCTTGATATGTCCTTCTATCTCCAGAGTTTGAGGAGTGGTAATTTCTTCCAATCCTTTACAAGATATGGTCGGATTCATTTCTTGATGCTCGATGTGATCTTTCACTTCTTGAACATTTTTCTTCTTGATACGTCCTTCTATCTTGATAGTTTGAGGAGTGGTAATTTCGAACAATGAATTACAATATATGGTTGGATTCATTTCTTCTTTCTTGATGTCATCTTTCACTTCCTGCACCTTTTTCTTCTTGATATGTCCTTCTATCTTGAGAGTTTTAGGAGTGGTAATTCTTGCCAATGCTTTACAAGATATGGTCTGATTCATTTCTTGTTTCTCTGGGGTGGGGTCCTGGCGTATATCTTCTTCTTTTGATGTTTCTTGATCCTTTTCTTCCTCCTCTTCATATTCTATGTAAAATAATTTCTTCTCAGAACACTTGTGACCTTTAGTGCATTTTCTATCACAATTGTAACAAAGCCCTTTTTCTCTTTTTTCTTCCAATTTTTGTGGTGTAACCCTTGTAGGTTGTGGAAGGCTAGGAGAAACAACACTTCCGTCTTTATAGTTGTGAGGGGTACGCTTCCTGGTTTCCATAATTGTGCTTTCCACTATGTCACAAATCCCTTTTACTCTTTCCAATTGTTGTGGTGTTGCTCTAAAGAAGGTGTTGCTCTTTGTATCCTCATAATGTGCTATCATTTCTTCCATGAAAATTGACCACGTAACAAGTTGTTTACGAGAAAAAAGCCCTTCGTACCATAAAAATTGATCTGGTTCTAAATATAAAGATGCAATACATACCTTTTGTAACAGTTTTACACCATGTAGATCAAAATATTGCTCCATCTGAAGTATCCAATTTACCGGATCCTTGCCATCAAACTTCCTCATCTTGCTTTTTCTTGATTTTAGGAGCTCAACCTTGAAATGGCTGTAACTCTGTAATTTCGAATCTTTAATTTCTGCAATTGTGACCTATAGTAGCCCTCTATGTCCTCTTTCCAATGCCACCAGTCTGATCCAAATTGGATTCTCTAAGAAATATTTATGCATAATCTCCCAAGATGACCTGATTATAGACCTTTCCAGAAGAGCAAAATGGTATGAATTTCCACGTGTCACTATTTCGACCTTTGGATCTTAAAAATGCATACAAACAACTACAGTCCGTCCTCTTTCTGTACCTTCTTACGAAATTTTAATCTGATCCCCAGAGAGAAAGTTATGACAATTTTACCCAGGTCACCTGTTTGGAATGTAATTCAGGAGTCTACAAAAACACCAACCTCCTCAGATCATATCTCTGTAAATATAGCGGAAAAAGCTCTAACGTTTGGGCCCGAGGTTCAGCGTGATTTATTCTCAAATGGGTTTTTTTTGCAACTTCTGAAACATTGCAGAAAAAAAGTTATAGTGAAAATGCCACGATGACCTGTTTGGAGCAGCGAAACCCTAGAATCCAAAGCTCTGATACCAAATGTTATGAAACCAGCTCAAGAAGAGATAGAAAAGATAGATCAACGCCTTAGAATTCAGCCTCTTCGAGGGGGTGACCTCCTTTGCATTACATAAATGAACAATTCTTGGATGATACAAATGAAAAGACCTCCTTTCTATATATAGGATTCTAAGGGGTCATAACATAATCAAATCCGACATAACAATAATAATGTAAGGGCACAATAATAACAATAGTGGGCTTCTATGGGGCACAATAGTAACAATATGGGCACTACATGGGTACATCAATATAATAAGTGGGTTATACTAATAACAATAAGGGGTTACACTAGTAGTATAGGGGCCTAACAGCAATGCATAGATCTAGATGACAGTCTCACATGTTTGAGTGTCATAAATGCACAATATTGCCCATCGATTTTCGAGTTTATTACATGATTAAGCCTTGAAGTCCTTTGTGTTTTTAAGCTGACATTTATTTAATATGAGTGTCCTCTATGTCTTTGGGTACATCAGGTGTTGAGAAACTTCTCAACACTACAGGCAAAATGGTTTCCAAGAGAGCTAAATCAAAGGATACTTTAGAGAGCAATAGTGGAGATGTGGTTGAAGAGGTGCCAAAGTGCTTTCCCATCTATGTAGACACACAACTGTTCATAGATAAGGACATGAAGATTAGGTGGCAAGAAATAAACGACACATTTGCAGGCCATTTCAGGAAATATCTGGAAGATTGACATGTCTATGTCAACATTCAAAAGTCAGGCTTGTACACGGCTGCATGCAGGTGCCCCGCCTTCCCGTGCACAGATATCATTCACTTGATTGTCTCACATAATGATCCTAAGATAATGACACTAAGTAGTACCAGTGGAACACAACCTACCACCTTCATGGTGGTAAATTACCATCAGATATATCACTTTCCACAGACGATGAACCACATGGATTCACTGTTCTTCACTCCCAACAGTGATGTGAACACTAGAGACATCATGAAGTGTTGGATAAAATATCCATCGATGTTTAGAGCGACACTCAACTAGGTCTATAAGACAAAGTCACTCAGGAAGGCTTACCAACTCTTGGTCATCTTTGCATGCCACTTGTTTGGCTAAAAGAGCGCGAAGAGCTTCCCATAGAGTTGGGTGGTTATGTTGGAGTAGTTGGAAAATGAAGGAAGGTCATTCAACTGGTCTCGCATGTTGGATTTTAAATTGAAAGTGCATGTGTCTAATTCTCAGAGTCTGCATAAGGACGAGAAAGAAATATTGTTTATGTCCACGTACCTGCCTGATGCAATCTGTGCCCAATAGCAGTTCAATGGCATGGGTTGGACATGGAAACCATCAAAGGATGTTGTGAAAATTTATTGCAAGTTTCTCTCTGAGTGCTGCTACCAAGGAGTCATGGCGAGGTTTCCTGACCAGTTCATCACCCCACTGTATAGGATGATATTTGAACAAGATCCTCTTTGCATTTCCCAAGAAGCAATGCAGACATTGCTTAACATTAGAAATTGGTATGCCTCATTTGGTGGCACCTTGATCAAGATGTTTTGCATCGAGAAGCCTCTGCATGAGCTACCAAGGTTTGGCATGGATAAGGTGGTCATGCAAGCAGTTTCATATCAAATCTCCATAGCGTTATCAATAGGAATGCACAGGAGGAAGAAGGGACCATGGCCTACCCTTCCTTTGCGGATTGGATTGTACGAGATCCATACCTTGAAGGATGAAGATGTCAAGGCTAAGGACTTAAATATGTTTGGGTTTAATACTAAGAGTTTCAATCTATATGATCCCGTATCACCCATGGATCCACTGGGCATTTCATTGGCTAGAGGAAGATCCTTGGAGGTATTTCTACAAGTTTTCTAGGATTAATGAACTAGTTAGGATAGTTGAGGAATGGAAAGCACCACTATAGGCACTAGCACCACAGGAAACAACCATGATAGCAGTAGTGAGTAGTAAGCCAATGTAAGACAAAGGAAAGAGGAAGATTGTTGAGATCACAGAGGTTGACTAGAGCTACAAGTTCAGAGAAGATCCTCTTGTTGAGAAAGTAGCTTTGGAGGTAGAGGCAAAGAGGCGACAATGTGAAAAGAGAGTAGAATGAAGGAAGAGAGATAGTAAAGGTTGGAAGATGTAGAGAGGAAGTTGCAAGAAATATAAAATATGTTGAAAGAAAAGAAAGAGCTTAGGAGGAGAGAAAGGGAATAAAAGCAGAAATAGGAATAGGAGGAAAGCCAAGGCGCACTCACAAAGAAACTGTGCCTATACAGGTTGTGACAGCAGAGCAACCAGCAGATGAAGAAGAGGGTGAGAAGGTGGAGGTTTAGGAACTCCCTTAGCAAGTTGAGTAGGTGGCTGAAGAAATGGACATGAAGATGGAACATGAGCCACAGGACTAAGACACCAATCTCATACCAAGAGCATCTGACATCGCACCATAGTCTCTGCCACCTCTAGAATCACAACTGAGAAATCAGATGTTGTTCTCCTTGATGATGATTTGGAGATGGATGTGTACAATCTGTCATTCGACGAAACATAGGAATGTACAGACGTGAAGAAAGTAGATCTCAAATGATCACACATCACCTACGCACATAGAAGAAAGGGTGATGGTATCAGATTTTAGAAGACATCCATCTACCATGGTCGAGGCTTCTCAAGCTTATGCAGAAGCCACGAGCTTAATAGCCAAGTTCTTCATAACAAAGAATGATCAGATGGTGAAGGAATTGTAAGAGGCTAGGCAAGGAACAGAGCAGTCCACAGGATCCACTATGGCGAAAATGAAGAAAGAAATACTTTTGGAGATATCAACTTTGGAGACCACCATGCGCACATTGTATAAAAGCTTTGTCACTGTGCAAAAAGGATTTTTCCATCTATACGATTTTCAGAAGTAGTGCACAAAGACATCCCAAACTCTTAAAGACATCCACACTTCCATTACGCATATACAAGAATGGACAATGAGGTACAAGGGGGCCCCACTTCACTTGCATAAGATGATGAAGCCATAGGTAGAGCTAGACAAAGAATGGATTCAGATGTTGATCTAGAACTATGAGCAATTGCCTCCACTCATCACCAACATTGAGGCTTCCTACCTATGGTTGTATAGGAGTTTGGATGTCATAGTGAGGACACACAGGATCCCTTTAATCAAAACCCTCACCCAAGCCATGAGGAAGAACCAATTCATGTTGGATGTCGACAAGTACATAAAGAAATTGATGCATGAAGCCAACAGTGATGACTTGTAGTTGAGCGCAGGGAACATGAAGAAGTACATCGATGGTCCAGCCACACTCAGGACAGTGTTTCAAATGCTTGAGGATTAGCAGGACAAAGGTCTCAGAACAATATACCTAGAAGCCATGGTGGAAAGAGTCTACTTTGATAAAGGCATCACCAAACAGTATGGGGACACGATAGTGTAGTACCAAGCTTGGTATCAGTTTGTCGTTGAAGACCACCACAAGGAGGTTACCAAGTTGATCTTTCCCCAAGACCCCGAGTGATGTTGTTTATCTTGTTAGGCTGACTCAAGCCTATTTTTGTCCCACATGGGTATATGTGGAAATTGTATTATTATAAATATGTTATAAGTAAAATTCCAAGTGTCACTGGTGGAATGTGAACGATCACTATTTAATGTGAAGAGCCATGAGGATTGTCCAAGAGTCAAAGGGGAATGTCAAGGTTCACCCCATCCTTTGCTATATATAAAACCTCATAACTCATAGTACAAGCTTTTTCGGAGCTAAGATTTGGCTAGGCATTTCTTAGAGAAGGCTTAGAGAGTATTGTGATGAGCCTTGGCTTCTCCATAGAGTAGTGTGAGTACATCTCTTTGGACGAGCAGGTGGTTTTGACTGTAATGTTCCACTATTGGGGCTAGTGGATGTAAATGGTGTATGTATGGATGGAACTTTAACTTAATAATATAACTGAGCCAACACGTTTTCATGCATATGTTATTATTATAGTTAGACTATTATGGTTACTTTAGCAATTTATGTTATTTAACTTATGAATTTGTGTATGAACTATTTTGTATGCAATTGTATGAATCTTGTTGAAGACATGTTGTTGTACTAACCTGTTAAATTGGATTGTATACTATTCCACTTCCATCTTGTGATGTCATTTCGGTTGTGTGTTCCTTTCAAACTACGTACTATTACAAGCTTCTAAAGGACACACTCCATTTTCCTCTTTGTGTTTTAGAACACCCATGCATCTCACTTGACTCACTACAAGATCGCACACTTGCTTCCAAAAAATGTATCATACTTACCTTTGCACACTACCACAGTCAAGGGACTACTGTACTACCTACTGATGGGACTCTTACTCCAAACGGTTTGAGACCTAGTTGGGACTTCTTATCATGGATATCACCTAACATGTTGGTGGGCCAGTACCATCAAGAGGTCACTTGCAAACTGATTTCGTTTGATTGTTGATCTCTTAGATGAATTGTTCTTCTAGTCCTAATTTTGAAAAGTGTAATTGAATCAGTAATTGGATATTTACATCTTAGTTTTCTTTATTTCAAAACTTAAGTGTGGTGAAAAGAAAAATTTTGCATTGCCATTTAGGGATTTGCATGTGCATTAGTATAGGATTAGTTGCAACGAGAAGGAAATTGCATATTGCATCTTGTTTACTATATAGTGTATGTTGCATATTGATTGTCTCCTTGCTTCCTTAGCTATATTTTCAATGAAAGTGAAAACATTTATATTTTCTCATGTTAGATTTGCATTTTAAGATATTCAGGTGACATTTGTGGTAAGCCCTAAAGCTGAGACATAATCAATGATAAGCAATAAAATTAATCAAAGAAACCTAAGGATCATTTGTAACATTAACATAAACATCTAGAGGTCTAGGCTAGAGACGTGTTTTGACATCGTTAAATGTATGGTTTGTCATTGTTTTCAAACATTGCATCATGCGGTTGAAATCTTGTTCCACGTATTTGAGTGTATAGGATCATAGTCTATGTACCTTCGGGTATATTGGTGGTTCTCGAAGCATGTAGATTATATGGGAACGATCTCATCGATTATACAGATTGCACTCCCACGTACCATCAAGTATATTTTTTGGAGTCCCGTTGTTATCCATCCATAAGTAACCGAGTCTACCTCCTTGTATACTATGATACACTGAACACAACATTCAGGGATATTGGTTGTCGTACATTAAGTCCTTGGTTAGCCAAGGTGTACATTTCAGTTCATGGTTTCTTAGTAATAATTTATGCCTAGATTACCCTCTTTTTAATTTATTTCTTTTTTTGTTAATACATATTATTATCCAACGTGGAAGAACAAAATCCCCCTCCTCGTCATTCGCGTAGAATTAAAAATAAGCTTCCTCTTCCTCCAAAGGTTACTCCTAACCATCGTCTTACGCATAATAAAATACAAGCTACTGAATCAGGAACATCAAGAACTAGTTTTGGCCCTCCTCCTAATATTCATCACCTAGAATGATCTATCCCTTTGAGTTTTGAACCTGAGATCACATCTATTCTTGTTGGTGACACTAACACAATTGAAACAAAAGTCCAAAAAAAATTCTTATCTAAGGCCATTGAATCTAACCTCGTCAAGTCAGAAACTTTGTTTCCTAAGGTTATTGAAAATGAGGAGCCTCAACCATCTT
This sequence comes from Pinus tabuliformis, assembly GCA_031772625.1. Lineage (NCBI taxonomy): Eukaryota > Viridiplantae > Streptophyta > Pinopsida > Pinales > Pinaceae > Pinus > Pinus tabuliformis. Next base: position 775,538,115 of record CM062812.1, on the reverse strand, counting down.
CACCTGATTCTTTTGGACCATCCACTTCTCTTCGTTTGTCTTGGACAAAACCAATATTTCTTTGGGCCTAACAGTGAACCTCTTCCATATGCATTTGTGGGTATTGAAGAGATCCTTCAAGAAGAGCCTCATCCTTCTAATCCCATTGATTAAGAAGGACTTCATTTTTATCAAACCGATCATTTTTTGTCTCTTCAACGTTCGAAACAATCTCCTTTACCCGATTCTTGAGGCCTACCCATGAATATCTTGTGACAATCTTCATTGGCATTTTTAACCATGACTGGAACTGATTCAAACTCCCATCCCATGTCCACCAATATCGCTGATACACCAAGTTTCACTTCCTCATCTATGTTTACAACATAATTGGAAATTCATTTGTATGGTGGCCCCTCATTCTTGCCTAGCTATCAGCCATTATTTGGTACCTTTTCTAGTGTGGCTTCCATTCCTTGGTCCTCCCCCATGTCATCTAATTCAAGAATAATGTTTGGTACTTCTCTTATGAATTCCACCAAGTCTACTCCTCTTCCTCCACCTACACCTATAATAGACCAGCAGGCTGGCCCTTATGTTAGTTGGAAAATCTACCCTCAATGACCTAACCCTCCTCATGTTGGGTACCCTCCATCTGCATTGTCGTTTCCTCCATTTGCATTGCAGTTTCCTCCATCAACCCCTCCTCCTATGACAGTGGGGAACTTGTTGTTGGTATACCTCAATATGGTAAGATGCCTATTTATAGTCCTCCTTATCCTGGAATGGATGTGAGTATTTATAAACCTACTTTACCCATTCAACTTAGTTCATTTTGGGATCGATTTCTAAATCCTCAAACTGTCCCATCTTCATCATAGATTCCTACCTATCCATTAGCACCTAAACATGCTCAAATACATGTGAGTCAAACTTTACAACATTTTCCAACGATGTTTAGTTCTCCCGAGATCCTAATTAGTCAGCTTTTAAAAGGTCCCTCACGTTCTCAATTGCTTGTGCAAGGTACTCCTTAAGTTTTGGTAGGTAAAAAATTTTTAAATTTCACACAGTCGCAATCAAACCCGTGCCAGGGGAAATGAAAACCCCTCTCGAGCAAGTGTAGGGATCACATCAAGCTCCTTTTCAAGGCCAGGAAATCCAAACCCAACCATTCGAATAGCTTTATCGCCATCTTGGGGCTAGGAAAAAAACTCACTTGTATGATGGTTATCAGAACCCTCCACATCCTAGTAACTAGGTTACTTATTATAAGAACCCTCCTTACCCATCAATGAAAGTGCCTATTTCCTAGGCTATTGCTTCATATCAAGTCATCCACCTCCAGAATTTAATCTACAGTTTCCTTTTTTGGCTACTTTTGAATTACTGGATTTAACTCAGCTTCCTAATGACCCTATTTCTCATTCTTTGTGGTGGTCAATTATTCCCACTAAGTTGCCTTCTGATATCTTAAAATTCAATGGTAATCGTAGAGAAGATCTATCAATGCATGTTATGACGTATCATCTATTGTGTTCATCCAACTCCCTTAATTATGATTGCATTCAACTTTGTATTTTGCAATGAACGCTTACATGTACCATAGTTAATGGTATATTGAGTTACTTAGAGCATCGTTTCACGACTTCATAACTTTAGCCACTACTTTCGTCACACATTTCCAGTTACCAATCAGATACAAAACTAGAACAAAACTATTGACTAACATTAAAAAGTCCAAATCTATTCACATTTCAGATCACATTCATGATTGGAGGTGTCGTCACTAGTTCATCAAGGCTTAGGTTCCCGTTCAATTGTTAGCGGAATGGTTTGTCAAATCTCTGTTAGCTCCCATGACAAAAGAGGTGGCCAAAGGTGGAGTAATGATGGAAGAGAAAGTTATTTCTTGTGCTCAATATTTAGATTTGGTTTATAGCCAATTGGGCATGCTATATGTAATATACCAAACATTTTAAGACCTTCGAATATTGTTCCTCCTTTGCCTGGTAGAGAATCTCATGCTGCCAATGGCATTGTAGGTTTTGTTAGTTTGCAGTGGGTGAGTAAACCATCTATTTTTTCTCTTACCACTGCTGCTCAAAATCCTCAATCCCATACTCCTATGGCTTTAGCTTTTGAGATAAATGTCATTTCATCTGAAAAAGGAAAATCTCAACAGTAACCTGGAAACAATAATAAAGTTAAAGGTAAGAAATAGAATGATTCCTCACCATAGGATAAATAAATAAATTCATGTTCTAATGAGAAATGAAAGCCTCGATACCCATTCTTGACTTGTAATAAGGATCACTTTACACAGGATTGTCCGCACCACACTAAAGTGAATCAATTTCTTAAATCATCAGCTTCTCCCACTGTGTTGACCAACCCATTTCCCAATCAAGAGACTCATATGGTTTCTCAATATGATTCTTCCTCTAACATATTTTTATGCTTTCCTTCTCAAATATGAAATCCGATGTCATTTTGGCCACTTGGAATAAGGACTATGGTAATGTGAATCCATCGAATGATTAGGCTACTAATCAACCTACCATTTCATCACTACCTTCCTCTGATCCTATTCCACCTTTGGTTCTTATGGAATTAACTATCAAGCCTCCAAAGGGTGCTATTCATAAGTCTACTTTCAACCCTTATTCAAGAGCCACCCAAAGTTATAATGTAGTTGAAGGCTTGGCTTAATCTCCATCAACTATGTTTATTCTTGTGGTGTTTCAAAACATCCCCACCTAAAAGAAGGCCTTGTTGTCAATTATTGGATGTGTGGATCCATCAGATTCGAACCTAGTTGCTTTCTCAGACAAAAACTATACCCCTCAACTTCCAACTTAGTTAGCTTTTATGGTTCAGGTCATTATACATGGTAAGAACATGCATCGTTCTATTGTGGAAGAGGGAGCCTTGATCTTCATCATATCCATGTCTTGATGGAAGGCAATTGATTTACCCCAACTGAGTCAATCGACCACCACATTAAAATCCTTTGGTGGAAGGACATATAAACCTTGTGGAATTTTGAATTCCCTCCAAGTGGAACTATGGGAGAAAACCATCTCTATTGAAGTATAATTTATTGACGGGCCTCTAGATTACAATATTCTACTAGTACGTACATGGGATTATGTTATGGCTGCCATTATTTCGACTTACTTCCAAATGATTGTCTTTCCTCATAAAGGTGGGATCATAGCCGTAGATCAACTCACCCTTTTAACTTATGATTCCAATGCTATTCGAAGATTCCCTCTTGTAGGGGAAGCCCTACATTCATATCAACATGCCAGAGTTAGATTGTTGAAGGATTCATTACCTATGGGAACCTTTTCTCTCCCTCCTCCTATCCTTTCGGGCTCCTCCTCTTCGATTTCTTATATCAATATGATATCATCCTCTATGGTCCTAGAAAATCTATGGATTGTACCCGATGAAATTGACATCAAAATTTTTGGTGACTAAATGTCGCTTAGCCCTGTTGAGAAAGATTATGAAGCCGTCTATTCGGCTTATGTGGTCCAAAATTTTTATTCGATCAATTCTGTAGATTGAGCACTAGATTATGGAATGCCCTCTAATCCTTTCTTGCATAGATTCTCTACTGATGAAAGCATCATGGAGATCATAATGTAAGACAACGCACCATGGTACAAACATCATCATCGTTCCTCCTTCCTAGATACCATTATCAATGGTGTGTACCTACCTAATTTTTCGAACCCTTAATGAATTCTCTCTCCATTTATGAGATTGATTGTGAAAAAACCATTTCGAATATTGAAGAAACAATGCCTCTCAATATCTTGATTAAGCTAGGAATAGTAAACAAATTATACATTAGAGCATATTGTTCTTCATCTTAAATTGAGATTTACCGAGCCCTTTTCCATGAGTTTAGAGATGTATTTTCCTTGACGTATGAAGAAATTCTAGGTATCAACCCAAACATAATGGTACACAAAATTAAGATGTATCCTGATGCTAAACCCATCCAGCGGTGCCTCCGTCTGGTCCATCCCAAGAAGGCTATTGGGATAAAAGGTGAAATCGAAAAGCTTCTTTGGGGCTAGTTTAATATACCACATTCCTTTAATTGAATGGATATAGAACATTGTCCTTGTCATGAAGAAACAGGACATGATTCGAGTACGTGTCGATTATGGGGATATAAATCGTGCTTATCTAAAAGACAACTACTTGGCCCCATTTATTGACCGAATTGTTGATGACTACACTGGCTACGAGATTTATTGATTTATGGATGGATTCTCGGGCTATAATCAAATCAACATTATCCTAGTGGACCAACCTAAAACTGAATTTATTTGTCCCTGGGGTACTTTTGCTTATATAAAGCTCCCTTTCAGTTTAAAGAAAGCAAGGGTAACATTTCAACGTTCGATCTAATATGATTTTCACAACATCAAGCATATCATGTAAGCCGGTTTGGATGATCTCCCTGCTCACACCAAGCATCGGGTTGATCACCCCATGTATTTACGGGCCATTTTTATCCATTGTAGACATTATAACATTCGAATTAAACCACACAAATGTGTGTTCTATGTTGGTTCTGGTTGACTCCTTAGTTTTTTCATTTTGAAACAAGGAATCCATATTGATCCTCTGAACGTGGAATAAATTGTTTACTTTCCTATGCCTTCTTCCCTTGTTCAGTTATAAAGACTCCAAGGGAAAGATTACTTCCTAAGGAGGTTCATCTCTAACTACGCTGAACTGACCAAAGGATTTACTCACTTACTGAAGAAAGGGATCCCCTTCCATTGGGATGACGCTACACAAAAAGCATTTGATTCCTTGAAAGATGCACTGATTAAGGCATCTCTCTTATATCCCCTTGACTATCAACATGAGTATTTCTTGCATCTCGTTGTGACCATCTCTACTATAGCTATGGTGCTGGTCCAAGAAGATGATACGGGGACTGACCATTCCATTTATTGTCTAATTCAAAACCTCAACGATACCAAGATCCGGTATACTCATGTGGAAAAGCTAGATTTGGCAGTCATTCAAGCCATCTAGAGATTTCACCATTACATGTTGCTTCAGAAAACTACGGTCATCTTATATTGCAACCATATGACATACATATTGTCACAAAAATTACTAGGGGAAAATGCTCTAAGTGTATCACTATTCTCCAAGTGTTCAACCTTGAATTCTTCAAATCCAAGTCACATAAATCCTTAGTTTTTGTCGAGATAATGTGCAATCTTCATTCCCTTGATCTTGAATCTACATTTGAAGATTCCATCCCTAATGAGTCATTTTTTCTGAATTCATCATTTGACCCATGGTTTTGATATTTTTTGATCTATCTCTAGACCAATACATTCCAACCTAATACCTCTCGCTCTGAGCAGTGATGTATTTGGTACAAATCCTGAAATTATTTGATTACCAACGACACCCTTTATGGTCACAATATTGATATGATTTTACGGAGGTGCATCACTCTTGAGGATGTTGAGAAATTCCTTAATGAATGCCACTCGGGGGCATACAATGGACACTTATCTTGTTAGGATAACACCCAAAAGATCTTACACGCTAGTTACTTTTGGGCCACCATTTTATGCAACTATATCCTTCCAGTCTAGAAGTTTCATGCATGCTAGATTTATGATCATAAAATCCATGCTCTGCCTGCTCCATTTCATCCCATTGTTGCTATTTGTCCCTTTATGAAATGGGGTATTGTGTTTATGACATGTAACCCTCATTCAGTCGGGGGCATGGTTATATCATTGTCATTGTTGAATACTTAACTAAGTGGGCTAAAGAAATGCCTACGTTTAACAACACTAGCGAAATGACTGCATACTTTTTCTTCAACCACATTATTGCTAGGTTTGGTTTTTTGGAAGAAATAGTTACGGATTACAAGAAGCAGTTTTGGAACCATATGATGACCAAATTAGGTACCAAATTGGGATTTTCACATGAAAATTCCATTCCCTATTATCCTTAGGCTAACAGACAAGTTGAGGCTATTAACAAATTTCTAAAGATTATGCTACAAACTATGATAAGGGAACATAAATCAAACTGGGACTTCCTTATCTATGATTCCTTTTGGGCATACCGAACCTCAGTTAGGAATGCTACCGGATTCACACCTTTCCACTTCGTTTATTGTCTAGAAGCGATCCTTCCCATAGAATGAAAAATTCCATGGCCGAAACTAGCTATCGAACTTCTTCCTAATACTTCCAGAAAGGAGTGTATTTTACATCTAACTCATTTGTATGAAACCCAGCGCAATGCCAATTTAGCCAATTAAGCTCATAAAAGATGCATTGAAGAGTAATACGAAAAAGTGTCAATCCTAGAGTGTTCTCGGAACGAGATTTGGTTATTTTATATGACTAGGAGGTTGACAAGTTAGGTCCAGGAACCCTCTAACCTATGTTGCTGGGCCCATACATTGTCATCCATGTCCTTGAAAAAGGGGCCTATGAGTTAGTAGATTTCGATCAAGTTCCACTAACATAGCCTAGTAATGGGTTGTACCTCAAAAATACTATGCTTGATCCCATGCATAGTACACTGTGTACAAATTGTCTATATGTGTGTTGAGTTTGTTTGCAGTGTGTTTTTCAGAGCTTCCCATGGTTTTTGTTGATTCTTTTTACTTTTGTATTGGAGTTGTCAACCTCTCTTAAATTGTATATTGGTTATTACTATGGTGCTAGCTGTAGTACTTGAAACCCATCTTTTGGAGCATGTGCTATCTTTGCTCCAAATGGAAGGCTAGTGAGCATGTAAGAGATTTACGTTGGTCACTCTACTAACAAAATTTCAGAGTATAGCGCAGTCGCTGAGCTACAACCTTATGCTATTTTTGATGGTATTTGTCATATAATCATTAGTCTTGACTCATAGCTCATAGTACTACAACTCACTACTATCTATTTAGTGAGAAATCCTGCCATCCTTTACATTGTTCTGAGAGTGCATCTTCTGGAAAGACATTTCAATTTCATACGATATGAACATATTTCTAGAAATGTAAACGCATTAGCATATGCCCTAGATAAATTTTTTTAGATAGATATTTACAAGGACTATAAATAACTTTCAATTCTAACCACATCATATTGAAATCAGAATAGAAACTAGGAAACAATGAATATATATCTATATATTATATATATATATATATATATATATATATATATATATATATATATATTAAGTTTGGTTTTACAAAATGTGTGCCCCAAGACACATATAGCTACAATGGCCATATGAAAAATACATGAAAAGATAGAAGTAGACAAATCAATGGTGCTCATGATAAAATGACATTGCACGAGCTATCTTGCACAGTAATCAACCAATACGACTAGGAACTCTGATAGTGCATCACTAAAGTTGCAATGGAAGTTGATCGACAATGGTCTCATCAATTCTGTTTGTCAATCCCTCCATGTGGCACTCTACCTCTGATAGGATCTCAACTATCTTAAGGTCCCATAGCACATCTTTTCCTGCTGTAACGACTTGTATTGGTTCCACTACCTCCTCCTAAGGTTGTCTCCCTATGCCATGAAGATCTGTAGCACCTATTGGTCGAACAAGTTTGATATGTACATGAAAACATCAAAACAGTTTAGTCTCGGGAACATAAAAAAACACAAGAAACAAATCGTAAAACTTTCAAAAACTCAATGGTTAAAATATCTTACCTCAAGCATCCCATTGCTCACCCTCAGGAAACTTGAGGTTAGGATCATCACAAAAATCCATCACTGCGTAAGGATAATAACTAATAATGATGAATTGGCTACGTAACCACCCAAATAATGCTAGTGAAAACATTTTCTTTGATGTAACTGCATGTTGGCTCATGTGGTCTATATATCTCCTCATCCGTGGGATCCTTGGATTGATGGGATCGAGTACAATCTATTGAGGCAGCAGTAATAGCACTCGCTCTAGAGAAAAAGGGACTAAGATCATGCCATAGCCCAAGTTCTTCAACTTTCCATCCTTTTCTTTAGTAATTTATTCCTTCAAATTGACTAAGACACCCTCACTCTAATTCAATATCATCAAATCTAGACACTTTATCCCATACTGCATGTATGATCTATTCGTTACATGTAGTGGTGGGTTGCCTGCAAATGTTGCAATAATGAATAAAATCATTCTTAAAGGTAATTGGGTTACATCCTTTATACTGATCACCATCCTACCATTAATTCTTCCACCTAGAAGAGAGATGGGGGAACTTCACTTTGAAAAACCCGTCAAAAGGTAACTATCCTCTACTTATATCATGAGTAGATTTTCCCCAAACCTGAATGCCTGTGGCTGAATATCATGAACAGATAAGGTATTTCAACAACTCTATATGTTTCCTCATAGGAGGAATCCATAAGAATTTCAATAACCCACATTTTTTGAGCGCTTGGATGGTAGCAGGTCATTTTCCACATTCAAATATCATTCCTCGTGTTCTCTTTCCCTCCAAATGAATGCCATTTTTTCTATGGGTACCTAAAACATCAATAAGAAATCCATTAGGGTCTTTCCCATGCAAAAAAACTGACAAAATTTGAGGCAAAACTAAAAGAAAACTTGAAGAAATGCACCCAACATGCCCTAGGAGTGTTTGAAAGAGCATTTCACATTTGTCTACAGTTTTTCTCTTCCTAGGAACAATACTTTTTCGACAGAGAGGGGTGCGTTGGTCCTAGGCATTTTTTATGAATCCAGGGGCCTCAAAACCTTGAAAATTTTGCATGAAAACAAAAAAATGAACCATGTAAATATAGGGAAAGGTTTTAGATCCTACCTAGAAGCGACGACACTCAAAATGGTTCTCTAGATTGGCCGCAATCAGCTACAGAAAATCGAGGGCAAAATGGCTCCAAATAGTCACTGTTGAAGGTAAAATGTGAAACGGTGAAAAAGAAAAGTCATTTTGAATATTTATGATCATTTTCTCATTACTTGATTCATTTTTAGTTTTTTCACCAATATATGCTTCATTTTTACTATAAAACATGTATGTTTAATCCCTCTTGTGGTGTTTTGAGCAGGTAAATAGTTGTTAGTAGGTTTTTATTATTTTTTAAACAAGTTATTTTGACCAAAGTGTATACGTTTATCTCTTTTTCAGGTTTATAAACCTATGTAAAAGGAACCCCCCTCAAGTCCTCTTTCAGCTCTTTTGAGACCGAAAATATGAAAAGACTGTTGAGCACTTGTCTTTTCGAACTCGTAAAAGTAAATGAAAATACATGTACTGAATATAATTTTAACCCTTTTCTAGACTGAGATAGACTAAATAAAAAAATAAATACCTTAGTGGAACATGGCTAAGAGGTTCTCCTGGGTATTTATTTCTATATTTTCAGACCTAAGGGACTACCGACGAAAATGGAAATTCAGAGTTTTATTTTTTGCCTCTTTTTCAAACTCTCTAAACATGAAAAAGATGTCGAGTTTTACCTTCACTACAAATGTAAAAACATCAAACAACGATGGGCTTGTCAAACATGATGAGGCTGAACCACTCCTTCTCAAGGTTTGTTAAATATAATTAGAGGGATTCATCCATAGCATGAGCTTACAGATCAAGCATATGTTATTCTCCTCATGCTTGTTAAACAAGAAAGAGGTACTGACTAGTATGGTTGGGGAAATTGGGAAAACAAGTGTTGGCTTAGTGGGTCCTGACCCAAGTTTAGAGTTAGTTGCGCCAAATAAATCCCTACACTACTAGCCATTTCGGCATCAACCCGTAGAGCACGGACTGAAGTCTCACCTGAAGCAATATGGGGGGATGCTGGAACCGAGTTTCTGCACCCTGAGATCAGCATGATGTCATTTTGTGCCCTAAATCTTCCTTCACGTAAATCGATAATCCATTGGGGCTTATCGATGGAACTTCCTTTAATCGGCTGCTAGACCTCCATGAAGGTATATGAGTGGCTTTCGCGAACCCTAAATAGGTAAATAAACTACTTACATGCATCAAAGATTACTCTTAACCTAGTATTTTCTCATATCTTCTTAAGTGTTTGATAACTTTAACATGAAATGGTATAGTCTTAGTGTAAATACATAGCATCAATTGTGTTCATATAATAATATAAATTAGGTAAAATCACACATCAATACATCATTATTTCATAAACCCATCATTTGTCATATCATAAAGCGCATTAATACATAACAAAAGTAAATATATATAACATAGAAATTTCTTGAATAATCTTATTTATATTTATTTAGTTCAGCTTACAGACTCAAGACTTCCCTGCGCACTCAGTTGCAACAGTCTGCGCACTCAGTTGTCGACTCTACTCTAGTCCTAGGTGCACACAGCTGTAGAGACTTTTCATCCTCTAATACTGCTACGATATTCCTTCTATTGACCCATTACATCCATCTTCATCATCTCCTCTCTCCTTAGACATCCCTAAGACACGCTTATTTATACAATCCAATTGTCCACGAACCATGGGTGGATCTACAAAAAATAAAGGTAAAAACCCTTTTGATTCCTTTACTATGTACACAATTTGCGACCACAATTTGTGGGTACTTTACATTTTTTACATCAAAACTTGGGCTTTTGTCCCAAAACTTAGGATTTTTCAACAATACGTGACCTAGGGGACCCCATCCCAATAGGCCCCCAACACAAAGATCGTGACTCACCCTCGAGTCACTCGGTTGGCATTGAGGTCTTACTTTGAATATCCTTCAACTTCACTTGTGCAACCACTATTGGCTACCTACTTGATCAGTTCCACCAGTTTCTATGTGGCTCATCTTGCACTGCCCTGCTTGATTTTCTGCTGCATACTCTGTAAGTTTGCTAAGTTTTCCTAAATATTGGTAGAGATGATGTAGGCCTCATCCAACAAAGGCCCCAATTTTGCCTTAAGGATGATCTCTTTCTTCTGGGTGGCTTCCACCTGTGTAAGCAGTTTTTTAGCCTACTGCAACTTGCAAAGGCATTGTGTTGCAGCAATGGTGTGCGTCGTTGCCCTCACTTTGTCATATTGCTGTTGTAGCTCGTAGACTTTTGTATTCAATATTTGTAGGTTGGGATCTTCCTGCAAAGTCATTACTACCTCCATAGCTTGCTCAAACAATGCAGTGTAGTCCCCGACTGCGACATCCACCATCGCGACTCCATCCTTAATAGCAGTTTCACGTTGTTTCCTTACCTCTAGTGGGGTTGAAGGTTGTGACTTCAGCTTCAGTTCTGTTATCTTTATGTTTAGGTCAAACTGAACTTTGGCCACCTTTGCCTTGGCATCCTACACGCCCATAACAAGCCTTCTAATCTTCACCTCCAATGGTGCTTCCTCTAGTATGTGCAACTCTGGCACTACTCTGTAAGCTTCTACCGCCACGGCCGCTAGTTGGGCACTTTGCACCTGAATTTTCTCCTTTTCCAGCAATTCCTCTATCTTTTTAGTGAACATCTGCTCATTATTGACCCTATATTCACTGATTAGGCTTAGTGCGCACTCCTCTTGGGCGTTGAACTTTTCTATCACACCGACTTGCACTGTGTGAACATACTCATTGGGGAGCGTGACCAGGTTGAGGCTGATCTTTAGAGAACTTAGGATGACTTTGACATCAACAGCCTCCATGCTTAAGGATCCATCTGGCACCGTGACTACTTGGAGATCCAGTGATAGAACCATCTCTGCTGCCTAACTAGTTCCCAGTGCCAAGCTTGTCCGTGGAGTGCTTACCTACCCTACACCCACCTCAATTCTATTCGTCTCAATCTGTAGCTCACACAGATCCTTTTGAATGGTACTTAGCACCTGTTTTTTTTTTTGTTTGAACTACTGTAGCAGTTCCACCATGGTATCATACAACTTGTCTCCAATCTCATCAAGGTCTCCATCTGTCAGATTAATTGGATCCAAGGATGGTTTCATCACTCTTGACTCCTTTGTGGTCCTTCATTCTGCTGATCCCTGTATCTCTTTATCCAGAAGGGAGTACTCTACTCCTGACCACAACTTCCCTTCTTTGACTGCTCCTCCTCCACTATTTAGGGTGAAGGGGACTAACCACTACGATTAGAGTCATGCTCTTATTGTTCATCCTACTGCTTTGCGGTGCACTCCGCTTCCACCCGGGCCTTCCCCTTGGCCTCTTTTCTCTGCTTCTTACCCAATTGCTGGACCTTCTGCTTGGTCACTTCCTTATTTTTCTTCTTCATGGAATTTCTTGTGCCTGTGGCCAGATTGGACGGAGAATTCTAATCCATCAGCCAACACTTAATAATTTCCTGGATTTCATCATCCATGGAAAAGTAAGTCAGATCAAACCATTTTTATTGCAGATCCTTCCACACCCTGATGTAGATGCGATGGAAATCTGCCTTAAACTGTACATACTCTGCTAGCTGCTCAAACATAGTTGGTGACAACCATGGCTTCTAGTTGATGGCCATGCGAATGCTTGCCTCCATTAGCACCAAAAATATTTTGGTCTCTATGACATGCATGGCATCCTTTTTTTCCTAGAGGGATGAAAGCTATGCAGCCTCTGGAAAATATTTCTCCATGGGAGGAAATTGACTATCCTCTGGAAGATCCCACGTGACTAATATGATGGAGAGTAATAGCCACACGTAGTGGAACATTTTACTCTCACCCTGCGCCTCTCGATAGTTTTCAAGGAACTCGCTACAAAGGTAGCATAACCAATTGAACTACATGCTGTCCATGCACTGTGCAGCCAGTGAAATAACTAGCACAGGAACCTCGTCCGCATGAAATTTTCTCATGACTTTTCCATCAAGGATCTACGTAGAAATTTTTACCACGAGGTTGGTGATTGAGGCAATAAAGTACCTGCATGGCTTCTTCACGAGCTTGAATCTTTCCTTCATTTTGTCTGCAAGATTGTCCTTGCTCGTCTTTTTGCCAAAATCCTTGGACGGATTCATACTTGAGTGTGGCAGTAGTGTGATCCAATGGATCAACATATCACGTAGAAAATTTGTGTAGGTTAACCCGAGAATGCAATATAAATTGAAGAAGAATATTATAACCTACTTCTACTATCAATTTGTGGAAGCTTAAAGATTGAGTTGAACAATATAACTAGAAGAAGAAGAATCAATGACACAACACACATGAAAATACTTTGGGGAAAGCCTCAGCTAAAAACCCCACACTATTGTATTATCATACATGATGGAAATACATAGGAATTATAGAAAGCCTTAGCTCTCAGTACAATCCTCACAGATGCTCACAGGCAATCTTGGCTTCTCTCCAGCGTTCCTCTGTGCCCTCCAAGCTCATATTTCCTTGCACTGTTCCTTGTCGATGAATCTCTCTTACCAAGTGGAAATCCAATCCTCCAAAATTGCACAATCCTCAAGGATAAGTCCTTGACTGCATGCATGAGTTCTATCCATGAGAAAACACATATAACTGATAGTACACTGTCCTTGAACATTTATCTCGATTGGGTCTTTCTCAAAATAGACATGCATGAGTTTCTGAGGAGGGGATCTTCAATTAACTGGAGTAGCACCAGTTGAGTGCATTAATGCATCAACTGACTGTTAACTCACTATTAGTTCCTCAAACAGTTTGGAACTAATTTAACTAGACTTAAATCATTAAATTGAGTTAACTAATTACAACTCAAATATAACTCAATCTTATCTCCTTAATTTAAGGGATAACTGTTGCATGACTTCAAAAATACTTCTAACTTGAATTTCTCCAACTAATTAATTTAAAATAAAATAATTAATTGTTAATACTAAATTTGATTTTAATTCACAGTTTAATTCAAGGAAAAATTAAATTGGAATATTCTTATTGCCATATTTCAACACTCCCTCTCAACAAGAAAGGGATTATCTACCACCCCAATCCTGTCTCTATGGAACTCGAATTTACACTTTGACAATTCCTTTGTCAAAATGTTAGCATCTTTCTCCTCTATCGAAATATACTATAGTAACATGATCCTCTCGACGTGTGAAAAGCCATGGGAAACAAATCTTGCCTTATGCTTCTCCACACTACCATCAATAGCTTGCTTTACCTTGTAAAGCGACCGAGAACTCACAACTGACTTGTTCTCTTGTCTCAGAACCACATCCCAAACACTATTAAGAACTATGGAGTCATACTCCTCCACCATAGCATCAACCCAACTCGGCTACTGCACTGCTTCCTCAAATGAAGATGGTTTGATCTCAACAAATTCCCCAGCAAGGGCCATGTACCCAGTGTACCTCTCAGGTGACCTCCTCTATCTATGCTGAGGAGATGGTGATCCCACATTCTCTATTCCATCCTCCAACAATATGTCAGCTTCTCTTTGGTGCTTCTGTCCATCTCTGGAAGACTCTGCTTCAGTGGATGTCTCCACTCCTAGAACCTGTGGCTGCTCCACATCAATCTGAGGCTCCTCCTCCTTAGGAACCAATAGTTCCTCCATAACCTTTAGTTCGAGATCCCTCTCAAGGGAAAGTCGCATGGCGTTCTGCACATCAAACTTGAGATCTCTATGAACCACTGTCCTCCAACTGGTAGGGAAGTACACCCGATAGTTGTGAGGTGTATCAGTGTACCCCACAAATATCCCCAACTCTGCTGTCGACTCAAGCTTCTTCCATGCATCCTTTGTCACATGGAAATATACCGATGAGCCAAAGATCCTGAAGTGACCCACATCTAGTCTCTTACCAGAGAAAGCTTCCTCTTATGTCTTCATCCCAAGTATGTGATGCAGGCTTCTATTCTACAAATAGATCACTATGTTGCATGCCTCAGCCCACAAGTGATCTCATAGGCCTTGGTCATGTAGCATTGCCCGTGTTTCCCCTACAATAGTTTTGTTCTTTGTCTCGGCCACCCCATTCTGTTGTGGGTTATGAGGTGTCGTCAACTCTCATTTAATTCCTTCTGCAACATAGAAATCCTTGAAATCTTGAGAGACATATTATCCACCAATGTTGCTTCTCAAGGCCTTGATCTTCTTCCCCAACTTTTTCTTGATCAAAGATTTGAGCTCACAAAACTTTGTGAAGGTTTGGTCCTTCTTCTGCATGAAATAAATCCAGCATTTACGAGAATAGTCATCAATGAAAATCACATAATACCTTTGCTTCATTGTGGATGCTGTTGAGAATGTTCCACACAAATCAGTATTAACTCGCTCTAAGATAGCCTCTGCTCAACTGTCTCGATCATGAAAGGAAGACTTGGTTTCCCAAGGTACAACCTTTGCATGTGTCAACTTGCTGAAGTTTACCTTTGGGAAGTCCTGTAGATATATGTGGCATTATCTTCAAAGCCCCATGATGAAAATGGCCCAACCACCTGTGCCACAACTCACCATTGTCATGGCTTTGCACCAATTCTTCTTTCATACTCAATGTTGCATAATAATCTACCTCTAGTTTATATAGATTCTTCACTCAAATCCCTATCCTCTTGGTCTGACCCGTAGACATCATCGTAGCCTTTGTCCTCCAACATTGCAATCGATACCAAGTTCTTCTTTAGTCCAGATGCATACATCACATCTTCCAAGGTGAGAGGAGCTCCATGCTCCCTCTGAAAATCCACTGTGTCCACTCCTGAAACACTATACCATCCGTCGTCACCCATCTCTATGTGCATCTTGAGGTCTTTCTCCTCCAAGGCACTGAATAAATTTTTACCAGCGGTCATGTGGAATGAGTCTCCACTGTCAAGATACCAAACACAACCCATCATCAGTGACACCATGCATGCATTGAGGGTAATGTCTCAAACTGAGAGGCTAATGCCTCACCTTCTAATCCTTCCGAGGATCCCTTCTTAGACTTATTCGATGGGAAATTAGTTGCATAATGTCCCATCTTGTGACAATTAAAGAATCTTACTTTAGAAATGTCACCCTTCTTCCCTCCATGAGAAGAATTCGATTTGAAATGGGAAGCCTTGCCCTTCCCTTTTCTTGCCTTACCTACGAAGGCCATATTTTCTTCATCATCATTCTTCGATGAAGAACCATCTTGTGTGCTCCTCCTCATCTCCTCCTGCATAAGATCTGACCACAGTCGTTCCCAATCCGGTAGTTTCTCCCTTTCATCATAGAGTCCTGGTAGCTATTCCAACTCTTTGGAGGGCCAAGGAGAGTGAGGCTCACCATATCATCATCGGCAGTAGTTATTCCCACACTTCCAAGCTCATCTCTGCAGGTGGTGAGCTTGTTCAGATATGTGGAAATAGTATCGCCCTTCTCCATCTTGATTCTTCGAAGCTTATCCTTGAGCGCCAATTTCCTCTAGTCACTACTCTTCTGGTAGAGGCCCTTTAATGTCTCCCACGTTGAAAATCGAGTATCCTTCCCATGGAGACTCGAGACAATATGGTCTTAATCTCCATCAAGGATGATCCATCTTGCCTTCGCCACACACTTCTTCCACTCAGCCAACTCTTGTGCATTAGTTGAAGCTGGCTTTGGGATTTCTTAATCAATGAATTCCTTCAAGCCATTGTCTTCTAAAATAGCCTCAATTCTATCTTTCCATGCTATGTAATTTGAGCTACCTTCCAAGGCATACTCGAGTCTCAAGCCATAGAACGCCATTGGCCAACCTTGATGTATGATATGAATTTGATTTGCACCGACAACCCCGAATCTTAAAACTTTGAATTCTCTTCTCAATATACGATTCACAGCTCTGATACCTTGTAGAAAATCTGTGTAGCATAAGCTGATAATGCAATATAAATCAAAGAAGAATACTATAACCTACTTCTACTATCAATTTGTGTAAGCTTCAAGATCGAGCTAAATAATATAACTAGAAGAAAAAGAATCAGTGGAAGAATATACATGAAAATACTTTGGGGAATGCCTCAGCTAAAAACCCCACACTATTGTATTATCATACAAGGTGGAAATACATAGGAATTATACAAAGCCTTAGCTCTCACAGCTAGCCAGCTCTCAATACAATCCTCACAAATTCTCACAAGCAATATTGGCTTCTCTCCAACCTTCCTATCTGCCCTCCAAGCTCCTATTTCCTTGCGCTGTTCCTTTGGATGATTCTCTCTTACCAAGTGGAAAACCAATCCTCCAAAACTGCACAATCCTCAAGGATAAATCCTCGACTGCATGCATGAGTTTTCTCCATGAGAAAACACATGCAACTGATAGTACACTGTCCTTGAACATTTATCTCAACTAGGTCTTTCTCAAAATAGACATGCATGAGTTTCTGATGAGGGAATCTTTAGTTAAACGGAGTAGCACTAGTTGAGTGCATTAATGCATCAACTGACTGTTAACTCACAATTAGTTCCTCAAATAGTTTGGAAGTAATTTAACTCGACATAACTAAGTAAACTGAGTTAACTAATTACAACTAAAATATAACTCAATCTTATCTCCCTAATTTAAGGGATAACTGTTGCATGACTTTAGAAAGACTTCTAACTTGAATTTCTCCAACTAATTAATTTAAAATAAACTAACTAATTATTTCCAAGGAGTTGTTAAGACTAAATTCAATTTTAATTCACAATTTAATTCAAGGACAAATTAAATTGGAATATTCTTGTTGCCATATTTCAACATATCAATGATAGGGATTAGCATGCTCAACCACAAGCATCCGTCATGTACCAAGGTCAACAAGTTCTTGATAACAATAAGGTTGATGTTGGAGCGGTGGTAGTGGGGCACCCACAATAGGTTCAGCAACCCTAACTGATTCACTCTGTGAAACCACTGAACAGGCTCCAACGTGGTGACACCTGATCCCATGTAAATACTCTTTTCATATAGTTCTCTCTTTCAAGGTGGGGGAACCTCTCGTGGTCCACCAAATCCCAATATTCTAGCTTGAGATGGGGAATCTGTGCCAAGCGCAGACCTTCAAATGTGATACCCTCCGTTAGCACTGGCATATTGAGGAGGAACTTTCCTGCGTCTGGGTCATGAGGGATATTCACTTTTCCCTTATGTGGAGGGATATAATCTGGTAGTTTTGGAGATAGGCTCCACCCCCTCAGAATCTATATCCTCTGTGCCTCCTTCAGCCTCCAAATCTAACACTTTCCCCTTGTCCTTCGTTGTTTTTTTCCTTCTTCTGGGTCTTGGTAGTAGCATACATCCTCGGTGACTCATGCCTTGGCATGGGCTTTTTTTTTCTTGTCTTTCTTGGGCTTGGGGACCTCCTGCACCAGTGTAGGTTTCAGCCTAGGTGACCTCAATGCCGTAGGCACAACAGTTGGAGCCTCCATGCTTACAACTTCTGGAACGCTCCGTTAGAAGCGACATCTCCACCAGTACTCATAGTTTACGTGGGGCTTAGTCGTAACATATTTTCTAGGATGAATATTTAATTTACCTCTGATAACTTGGAAAAATTCAGGGCTCATGACTAAATACTCCCAATACGAGTGATTCATATACAATCGATAGCACAACTTGATAAAAACTCTAAGGATGCAAAGTGTTTTTGGTTGTATGGCCACACGTAATTTATAGGCGAATTCGAATTCAAATTCGAATGTTCCCCCCAAAATCCATCCATAAATGCTGATTTGGTGGAAATCTCCAAATATTCCAGCCTTAAATGCCTTAAATGTTGCCTCCCCCTCCCCCCTCTCATCTTAACTATCTCTTAGCAGTCAAATCATGAACAATGACCGAAATGGTCACTTTTTGGCTATGCTACGTAGTCTCCCCTTCCATAGCACAACTCCCTTGGCATCTCTTCTGGTACTGTGACATTACCTCTTTTCATGCAGTCTCTCTATCATGTAGCTCTACAAATCGAGCAATGTAGATAGTCATGTGCTCCCTTGCAGTTGTCTAGAATGCTAAGAATGTGCTACCATCATGTACTCATTGGGCCAGATCCCCCATGTATGGCTTCAACCAGCTTCCATTTACCCTTCCCGGAGATGGATCTCGATTCAACTTTGCAAGCTGAATTGCTCCACCATCTGTAATTTCTTTGATAACATATGGTCCCAGCTAGTGCATCTAAAATTTTCCTGGAAACTTAGCAAACTTACTGTCATATAATAACACCAAATCATTTACCTTGAAGGTGCGCAGTTTGATGTGCCGATCATCCCAAGCTTTTTCACGTTCCTTCTGAACCTGCTAATGGAATCCAACCAAAAACCTATCTTCCTCGAGCTCCATTAGCTGTGTGAGCCATTCTTCTAAGGCTCTGTGGTCCACCATTCCTATGAAAGTCGCTATGTGTAGACGAGGGATGATGTAATCCATAGGCATTACAACTTTTATGCCATAGACCAAATTAAAAGGTATACAACCAGTAAGATTTTTACAAGTAGTCTGGTAAGCCCATAATATTGCTCGTATGCGCACGTCCCAATCATTTTGTTGTGCATTGCAAACCTTTGTCAGTGCATTCTCCAATATCTTATTAAAAGCCTCGACTGTTCCATTGGCCTAAGGATGATATGGCGTACCCTTTTGATGGTAAACATGGAACTCCTCTGTCAGTGCATTGATCGCTGCATTAAGAAAATGCATACCATGATCACGCATCAATACCTTCGGGCAACCAAACCCGACCAACACATATTTAAATAATAATTTCATTGTTTTTGCCCCTGTATAGTCTTTCACAGGCTACACCTCCATGCATCTAGTCAAATATTGGTGATGATATATCACGCACCATTTTTCTTGCTTGGAGGCTGAATTGGTCCTACAAAATCAATTTCCTATTTCTCAAATGGTTGCAATGACACTGTTAGGTCCCTATACTACTAGTGTAACCCCTTATTGTTATTAGTACAACCCGCTTATTATATTGTTGTGCCCATGTAGTCCCCATATTGTTATTATTGTGCCCTTACATTATGATTGTTATATCACCTCTGATTATATTATGACTCCTTAGACTCCTATATATAGAAAGGAGGTCTTGTCATTTGTATCATCTAAGAATTGTTCATTTGTGTAATGTAAAGGAGGTTGCCCCCTTGAAGAGGCTTATTTCTAAGGCGTTGATCTATCTTTTCTATCTTTTTGTGAGCTGGTTTCATAACATTTGTTATGAGAGCTTTGGATTCTAGCATTTCGCTGCTCCAAATAGGTCATCGTGGTATTTTTGCTATAACTTTTTTCTATGATGTTGCATAAAAACCCATTTGAGAAGAAATCTTTTTGAACCACGCGTCTGAATTTCAGAGCTTGTCGCACTATATTTTCAGAGATATGATATGAGGAAGTTAGGGTTTTTGCAAGCTTTATAATTTCATCTAAAATAGGCCATCATGGTATTTTCACTATAACCGTTTCACTACGAAGTTTCATAAGCTAAATAAAAAACCCATTTGAGAAAAAAGCGTTCTAAATCTTAGGTCCGAATTTTAGATATTGTCTTGCTACATTTTCGGATATATGATTGGAGGAAGTTAAGGTTTTTACAGACTCCTGAATTACATCCTAAACAGGTGACCTTGAGAAAATTTTCATAACTTTCTATTTGAGCAAAAAATTGAAATTTTGTAAGAAGTTACAGAAAGAGGATGGACTATAGTTTTCATTGCATAGTTTTCAGATCCGAAGGTCGAAACAGTGACATGTGGCACATCGTACAAGTTCGCTCTACTAAAACATTATATAATCAGGTCATCTTAGGAGATTGGGCATAACTCTTTCTTGGAGAATGAAATTCTGATCAGACTTGTGGGGTTAGAAAGAGGACTCAGAGGGCTACTGCAGGAGACAATTTCAGGACTTTGAGATCTGAAAGTACAGAGTTACAGTCATTTCAAGATTGAGCTCCTGAAATCAAGAAAAGGCGATATGAGGAAGTTTGATGGAAAGGATCCAGTAAATTGGATACCACAGATGGAGCAATATTTTGATCTACAAGGTGTACCAATGTTACAAAAGGTATGTATTGCATCTTCATATTTAGAACCAAATCAATTGTTATGGTATAAAGGGCTCTTTTCTCGTAAACAAATTGTTACATGATCAATTTTCCCAGAGGAAATGATAGCACATTATGAGGATACAAAGAGCAACACCTTCTTTAGAGAAACACCACAAAAATTGGAAGAAAAAAGAGAAAAAGGGCTTTGTTACAAAGTGGAAAGAAAAATTATGGCAAAAAGGAAGTCTACCCCTCACAACTATAAATATGGAAGTGTTGTTTCTCCTAGCCTTCCACAATCTACAATGGTTACACCACAACAATTGGAAGAAAATAGAGAAAAAGGGCTTTGTTACAATTATGATAACAAATACATTAAAGGCCATAAGTGTGCTGAGAAGAAATTATTTTACATTGATTATGGAGAGGAGGAAGAAAAGGATCAAGAAACGTCAAAAGAAGAGTATATACACTAGGAACCAACCCTAGAGAAAGAAGAAATGAATCCGACCATATCTTGTAAAGCATTGGAAAGAATTACCACTCCTAAAATATCAAAACAGAAGGACATATCAAGAAGAAAAAGGTTCAAGAAGTGAAAGATGTCATCGAGAAAGAAGAAATGAATCCAACCATATCTTGTAATGAATTGGACGGAATTAACACTCCTAAAACTATCAATATAGAAGGACATATCAAGAAGAAAAATGTTCAAGAATTGAAAGACCACATTGAGTCTCAAGAAATTGATCCAACCATATCTTGTAATGCATTGGAAGAAATTACCACTCCTAAAACTATCAACATAGAAGGACATATGAAGAAGAAAATGGTAAGAGTGTTGATTGATTCAGGCAGTACCCATAATTTTATTGATTGTAAGATAGCCAAGGAATTGAATTGCTTCCTATATCTAGCATTAGAGTGTCAAGTGATGGTTGCAAGTGGAGGAACCATAAATTTCTCTACAAAGTGCTATAATATCAAGCTATCTATGGGAGAATATGTATTGAATAGCCCAGTGCTTTCCATTCCAATGGGTGGTGTTGATGTTTTACTAGGAGTCCAATGGCTACAATCTTTGGGTATGATGGCTTTTAATTTTCACGAACTTTTCTTGAAATTTTTTTGGGAAGGAAAGGAATTTGAATTGAGGGGTATCAAAGGAAAACCTGGAAAGATAATCAACTCTAACATCATGACAAAGCTTCTAAATAAAGAACAATAGGGTGTAATTGCACAATTACGTTCACTAGAGGATCCCACATCGAAATCATGTATTTCTCCAGATCTCCAAAACATTTTCGACAATCATTCCAAGGTATTTGAGACTCCCAAAGGCCTCCCACCTATTCGTGATCATGATCATCTATTCATTTGATTCCACAAAGTGTTCCTCCAAACATCAGGCCTTACATATATCCATATGCCCAAAGGAGTGGGAACCCATTCAAAAGTTGCAGAAGATCCCAGTTCAAACAATATTGTGAGAACTTAACAATGAAGGAAAAATCATATTGGAACCTGAAGCAGTCACAAAACTGAGAAATCGAAAGCTACGAAATTGATCAATTTCAAAGTATCTCATCAAGTGGAAGAACTTACCTGCTGAATATTCTGCATGGGAGGACAAGAATTTATACAGAAGCATCAAGAACTACTCAAGCGTTGAGTACAACACTTTTTGAAGGAGAGGGGCATGTTAGGTCTGTATACTACTAGTGTAACCCCTTATTGTTATTGGTACAACCCCTTTATTATATTGTTGTGCCCATGTAGTCCCCATATTGTTATTATTATGCACCATAGAAGCCCACTATTGTTATTATTTTGCCCTTACATTATTAGTGTTATGTCGGCTCTGATTATATTATGACTCCTTAGACTCCTATATATAGAAAGGAGGTCTTGTCATTTGTACCATCTAAGAATTGTTTATTTGTGTAATGTAAAGGAGGTTGTCTCCTTGAAGAGGTTTATTTCTAAGGCATTGATCTATCTTTTCTATCTTCTTGTGAGCTAGTTTCATAATAGACACCTACGGATTCAAATGTAGTTCATCCCTCTCTGATGGCCTGCTCATTCTTTGACATGCATTGCATGCTCTGCAATATGCTTTAGAGTCTTTATATAGCATCAGCCACCACAACCCAGTGCGTAAAATCTTTTGCGTTGTTGCTTTTCCTGCATAATTCCCTCCTACATCTCCTCCATGAGCTTCAACGAGGATATTGGCCTGTTCAAAATCTAGCACATAACATCTAAGTATCTCTTTTGATCCCATTTTATGAAAATTCCCTACAATTATAGAGAAATCTTTTGTGTGCACCACCAATTCTTTCTTCTTCTCACTGGTGTATCCTTTTGGAGCCATCCCTATAGTCCCAAAGTGGATAATATCCGTAAAGTGATTATCCGCTACACGTACCACGAAGAGCTATGCACCAAGAAGCCCTTCCTCCAAATTAGTAGGTTCTTCTCCTGTTTCAATGTGCGATAGATGGTCTGGTCCCACATTAGACCTTCCTGGCTTCACAATCACCTCAAAATCATATTCTTGAAACAACATCAACCATATGCACATTTCCCCCCCAACAAAAGCTTATTGACTAGATAATTTAGTGAAGAATGGTCTGTATACATCTTGAACTGTCCCCTAGCCAGTAATGCCTAAATTTTTGCACCATGTGCACTATAGCCAACCCTTCACGCTCTGTCGTCGAATAGTTATTTTCTGCTTTTGACAATTCCCTACTTTCAAATGCGATAGGATGATCCATCTCTCCTTCTCCAGCATGTGTCAGCACCACTCCTAGCACAATACATGAAGCATCCACATGCACATGAAATTCCTTCTTCCAATCTGGGAAGATTAGGACTGGTGCGGTGACCATTTTCTCATTCAATAAATTCAGGCTGTGCTGACATTCTTCATCCCAACAAAATGTAGCATCCTTCTTCAGTATCTTTTCCATTGGTGCCGTAATCTGAGCATAACTTTTGATGAACTTCCTATAGTACTAAGTATGGCCCAGTGTTCTGCGTAGCTTTTTAACACTTCTTGGCACCTCCAAATTAATTATGACAGTGATCTTAGCCGGGTCCACCATTAATCCTTGTTTGTATAGCACATGACCCAGCAAGATTTCGGAAGGGATGCAGAACAAGCATTTCTTCAGGGTTAGCGCAATTTGATACCTTCGGCATGTATCCAACATCAAGCGCAAACTAGCTACATGGTGCTTTACAAGCCCAAACACTATCCAATCATCAAAATATAATTCCAAGAATTTATGAATGAATTCCTTCAATGTCGCGATGACTACACGCGAGAGGATTGCCAACACATTCTTAAGTCCAAACGGTATTACTGTATATTGGAAACATCCTCATTTTGTTGTGAAGGTGGTCTTACTCCTGTCTTCTGGCACGGTCTTCATCTAATGGTATCGATAGAACCCATCATTGAAGGAATATGCTTCATGTCCTCCCACATTATCCAGTACTTGATCACTAAACGGTGTCGGGAAGGGATCATGGACAAAGGCATCATTAAGCTTTCTTAGATCTATGCAAGTTCATATCTCTCCTTTTTGCTTCTTCTCTTGGACTACCATCGGTCTCACCCAATCAAAATCCTCCACTAATTCAACAATGCCTGCTTCTAGCATCTTATCAATCTCTAAGCATACCTTTTATTTACACTTGGGATTAAGGCGATATGGCCTCTGCTTTATTGGCTTCACATCCCGCTTCAAGGTAATCTTGATTACACCTAAGTCTCCTATGATACCTTTCATGTTTGAAAATTTGGTAGGAAACAAATCCTGATATTCATGGAGCAGCTCAACGACCTTATCTATTGTGGCATCATCCCAGTAATTTCCAATATTTGCAAATTTTGACTCCACCTCTGTGCCAATGTTCACTTGTCTAGTCTTCAATGGTGCGGTGATGTCTGGATTCTCTATCTGTGGTCCCTTAACTTCTCAGTGGCCCTCTGCCTCTTGGATGTTAATATTCCTTGGATCCTCATCATCTTCTTCAGTGGTCACATTATAGCACTCCATCGTATGGCACAACTGGGTGCTCCAATCTGGTTGAATCAATTCTAAAGGATCCTGCAAGATTCTGCAAATTGTTGCCTTATCCTCCTACAGTGCTTCGTTGACGCTTTTGAACCCATCCTCAAAGATGAAGGTCATCAAAAATCCTTCTCTTAAGATGTCCCACTCCACGGTACCATGGCGAAGCTCTGTTTCCAGGTACCAATTGATAGGAATGATGTCCAAAGTATGATAGAAAATATGCACCCACTCTCCCTACGGCTGCGTTCCATAAACATTAGTCCATTTTTCTAAATGATCGCATGGATCATTTCTTCCATCATATTTTTTAGTTAGCCAAAATTTCATGCGACCAAACCTCAATCTCATCATTCTTTTGTAGTCGTGCCATTCATCAAAACTATCTTTATGCGTACCCCACCGCTATGCAGCCGTAGTGTGCAGTGCCAAATCCAGTGCTTGGAAGTGATGCTTCTCCGGTACTTCCCTTTCAAATGCATCCAAAAATTTATCTACATAAGTCAAAACATCATAATAAGGTAAATTTCTTACCTTCGATGACACACAATGCAATGATTTTGTCATCATATTATAATGTAGTGTAGATACTTAGTGCAATCTATTATGCCAATGCTCCAATTCTTCGTCTGAATCTAAGGTACAGGAGCTTTCGCAGTCCCATGTGATTTTTCCATCGGCTTTGGATTAACCCAATCTTGGTCTCGTGCTGTTATTTTATAGATTTGAACCAAATCATCTATTTCCTATTAGTAGCGGACTGGTTCAATATAGCGTGGTCCTTCTACAGGGTCTAATGGTACTACTACGTGGAGTGATTTCCTTTCAAACGACATCATCTTCTTCTTCAAATTAATTACCCCATTCATGTTGACAGCCCAATCAATTCCAAAGAGTGTGGGGTATGGATTGTTGTCATCAACAATCTCTATTACGTCAAAATTGTTCAATGCGCTCGCTCCTTGTTGGGTGTGGAGCCTGATTATCTTCCTTATTCAGAGGTATCAGTGCATTGGACCCCATTTTGTAATGTGGTGGAAACACCACTGGTAAAATGTATGCTTCCAGGGGGGTCCATGGGGGGCGACGATGATTATTTGGAGTTCCCCTCTAGTGGGGGATCGGGGGCAGCGCCCTCAAAGCTAAAAATAGATGTGAAATTGCCTTGTAAAATGTTGTAATTTCGTAGTCAATCTGGGCTATTCATTAGGCAGAGATATGATGATAGAAGTTATGTTTAATTTAGGGTTTTTTTCCCTAGAAGGCAACCCGTCACTATATATTAGGAAATTGT
Organism: Pinus tabuliformis; assembly: GCA_031772625.1. Taxonomy (NCBI): domain Eukaryota; kingdom Viridiplantae; phylum Streptophyta; class Pinopsida; order Pinales; family Pinaceae; genus Pinus; species Pinus tabuliformis. Next base: position 775,511,816 of record CM062812.1, on the reverse strand, counting down.
ATTGCGTCTATGTAGATATGTATTCTGACCGAGAAGATAGAGGAGATTGATAAGGAAGAGGGAATTACAACGGATCTGCTGTAGGTTGAATCTCTTCATTTTGATGGATAATATAAAAGGAAGGACTAACTGTTTCTCCATGGATGTAGTGCAAATTCGGTGAACCACATATATTTGTGTCTCTCTTGTTTTATGCATGTTCTGTTTTTATATTTCTATAATATTTTATGTGTTCCATTGGTCTGTAATATATAATTTTCTAACACTCCTTCTATATATATGGTCACTCCATGCAATCTCCCCATAGGGATAATTTTCTGTTGATTTTCCATTCTCAATTGAATTGGAGACCACTGCAATGCAGGTCTCCACATTCTTTCCCATGTGTGTTTAGGTAAAACATTCACATTCAACCCCAGATCAAAAATAACTTGATCCATCACATAATATCCTATTTGTGTGGTAAGCCTCATCTCGTGCCCTATTCTTGTCTTGTGTTTTCCTATCTTTCTGACCGCGTGGTATCCTTCAAGAGCACCTTCCCTACCAACACACTTATTTATCAAATCTTGTAGCCATTTTATAGCCTTGCTGTCGCGCAGTAGCTTCATACAAGTCTCCAAGAAATTGGTAAGCATGAAGGGGTCAACCTCTTCAGATATCTTTTCTTGACTTCCTGAGGTTGAGGTCTCAGCGAATATTTTCCTTTCTTCCATCAACGTTTCCTTCACGTGCTCCAAGTCAAACCAAACTTCTTTTTCTAGATCCTTGTGGACCGATTCACATTCTTCAGGTTATTTCCCTTTATCATCACCAGTTATCATTCTGATTTGCAGTACAATATTCACATTGGGATCCTCTTCGTGGTGGTCGACCCTCATCATTTGTAAATTCTAGGTAGGCTGCTAAGGTTGCACCTTCTTCTCGTGCATCTTAGCTATCAGTGTAGGACATTCTTCTAGCGTGTGGTCAAATTGAGTGCAATACCGATACGATGGTCATGTTCGGCTTGTACACTCCCGTGCATAGTGTCCTGAAACTCCGCAATTATAGCAAATAACTTGTCCTCGACCTCTACTAGATCCTCCTCCTCCTCAGCCTTGTCTATGCCCCCGATATCCTCCACGTGCTCCCCCAGCACCTTGATCCAGAGGCCGAGTTTATGTTTACATTTGGTATGTGGGCATTCCTTCCATCATCAACTCATAGATACGACAATAACGCTCATCGTGGCCCACCGATTTACATAATTTGCAGAATAACTGTTATGACATCTGTAAAATTCTTTGCAACAAGTGAGAATTGTCTGTTACATGTTTTCCAGCCACTTGACAGATAATACACCATAGCACGGGGCCTGTCCTTGGTCCTGCTAGAGCTTCCTGCCTCAGAGGCATTGGCCCTCCTCCTGTAATATAATTCACGAAGATAGGGCTGGTATCTTTATCATGCCCCTGGATTTTAAATTTGAGGCACCAAAATTCTTCGCGCACCTTCGTTCGAGCCACTTCTTCCTTTTTTAAGCTTTGTAATTCCAAGTAGAGATTCTGCAATTCCACGTGAATTTGCTGAACTCCCAAAGAAACGTCCATAATAGGCATTTCCTGCAATCTAATCACAATTTCCAGGGCTTCCGCTTGGGTCCCTAACTTTTGTTGCAATAAAGAAACCCTTAGGTGGGGTAGGAGCGAAGCTACAAACCATTCATGGTGCTGAGTATCCGTGAGATTCATGTTAGTTTCGTGGATCTGGAACTTCAGTTCCTGAAGTAGCTCCCAGGGTGTTTCACGAGACCTCATCATGATTTCCTTGAATCCAACTACTAATTGCGATTCAAACTTGAACCTACCAAATTCCTTATTCAGAGTATTCTGAGTGTCTCCTAACGATGCCAATGGGTGATCAATGCAGTACTTAATGTACCATGTCAACACGTGATCTTGTAGAGAAGTAACCAACTGTGCCTTATTTATATGATCATCTGTAATATTCTGTGTCATCCATACAACCTTTGCAACGAACCAAAACTAATCTGGGTCCTCACTTCCCAAGCCCTTGAAAACGAGCAACTTCATGGTATTCAACATGTTGAATGGTGACAAAGGTGGTGGTGGTGTGGGCGAAGGTGTATGTTGTCGAGGCGAAGGTGGAGGTGGTGTGGGCGGATGAGGTATTCAAGGAAAACCCTTCTTTATCATCTGTACAACACTTCATGGTGAGGCCTCTACCACTCCAATGTCATCACTCGAAGGAGGTTCTATCAACAGGTTCTACTTAGGACCTGTTCTCTCCTGATTTCCAAAGACTTGTCCACATCGCGTAGATCCAAACATCAAGGCAGTGGCATAACCCGTTTTTCACACAAGATCATTTTAGTCCAAGTATTCAAAGATCTTAAATACTTATCTCGTGATCCCTTGAAAAAGAGCTGCTCTGCTTCACTATAGATGACTAAGGTATTGATTGCGAATTCTGTCACATATCCTCCTGTGACTTGATCAAGCCAGTGGTCAACAACACACACAATATTATCTTCAGAAGCTTCCAACCTCCGTACTAGCTCTGTGGTCCACACTACTAGACCATAAACCCTCCACCTTCCCTGGTCGTCTACCAATTTAGCAATCCACTCATATAGTTAGATCGAGAATGTGTAGAAGAAGGTCTTGTGTATCTCCTTGTATAAGTATCTGTCCAACCACTTTTCTTTTGTCAGGCATATTTCTGTTTTCTTGCGCCATGAATTCGTGGATCTCTCTGTCCAACCACTTCTCAATTTCTTTCTTTGTTGGATTCCAGTTATACGACCTCACACATCTCTTTATGTAGATCCCGGTCCCGACAACAAAACCATTTGTTGGCTTAGGGGGTCCTGATCCAGGTTCAGAGTTAGTTACGCTAGACAAATCCCTACACTACTAGCCCTTTTGGCATCAACCCATGGAGCACGGACTAAAGTCTCATCCGAAGTAGTATGGGGGGATGTTGGAACCAAGCTTTCACACCCTAGGATAAGTGTGATGTCATTTAGTGCCTTAAATTTGCCTTCGTGTAGATCGATAAGCCCTTGGGGCTTATTGATGGAACTTCCTTTAATCAACCTCTAGACCTCCGTGAAGGTCTACGACTAGCTCTTGTGGACCCTAAATAGGTAAATTAAATACTTACGTGCATCCAAGATTACTCTTAACCCAGTGTTTACTCAGATCTGCTTAAGTGTTTGATAACTTTAACATGCAATGGTATAGTCTTTGTGTAAATAGTTAGCATAAATTGCTTTTATATAATAATATAAATTAGGTAAAATCGCACATCAATACATAATTATTTCATAAACCCATCATTCATCACATCATAAAGTGCATTCATACATCACAGAAGTAAATAGATAGAACACAGGAATTCCTAGAATAATATTCTTTATATTTATTCAGTTCAACTTACAAACTTAAGACTTCCCTGCGCACTCAACTGCAGACTCTACTCTAGGTCTTTGCGCACATAGCTGTAGAGCATTTTCTTCCTCTAAGACTTCTATGATCTTCCTTCTATTAACCGATTAAATTCATATTGATCATATCTTCTCTCCTTATACATCCCTAAGGCATGCTTTTTTATGCAATTCCATGGTCCACGAACCATGGGTAAATCTACAAAAAGCCGACTTAACTTACATAAAAGAAGGGTAAAACCATTTTTGATGCCTTTACTATCTACGCGCTCTATAACCACAATTTGTGGGGACTTTACATTTTGTACATAAAAACTTAGGCTTTGGTCCTAAAACCTATGTTTTTACCCCAAAACATGACCTAGGGGATCCCATCCCAACAGCAAGGGATTCCATTTTTCTAATGGCACCAAGTCACTCCTAAACATGACATCCTTCCGCTTCATCTCTGTGGCTATTGGGTTGGGTAATCTACTTGTATTTTGGTTATCACATTATTTTCAGAGCCTCCATTTCGTTTTTGGGTCAATGTTGCCAACCCCATTTAGTGTCATCATTATGTTCAAGAAAAGTCATTCAGTTAATATCTGCTACAATACTCTTAAGCCTGCATTTTATGTGTACCTTTCTTGATCTAGTTCTATATCAACATGATTTTGATCATTCTGTCTCAATCATGATACTTGTTTCATGTTGTTGATGGGGGATACATCAAGGCCCTCCTACGACAGGTTGCTTCATGTTGACATCAACTCATCATCTAGGAAGTTGACTTAGAAACACCCTTTGGTACCTTGGTTCTTGCATACATCAATGGCAAGTTTCCTTTCTCTTGGTGATATGTTTACATCAATGGCCTTCATCCGAAAGGTTTTGTGCAGTGTTTGACATCAACTCATTTATTTGCAAAATATAAATTGTACTTGAGTACCTTGAGATCCAATAACATCATCGATGGTTTCTCTCACATCTGTTACTGACTTACATCATTGGCTGATAATCATATGGTTTCTACCATGTTCGACTCTAGCTCATTGATTTACGTGGTTAGACTCGTATGTTGGTTAGTCGTGTGAATGAGATAGAAGACCCCAGATCTATTTTCATCCATTCGAGCTACAATTTCAAGAGTTATACAAAGATCACAATGTATGATGGTTGTGATGATATAGACAATCATCTAGCCATGGGTGCATTAGTTGCATCTGTGGACACATCATTTCATTATTGTAAATGTTATGTTAGCTTATGTGCTGATATCGGTATGCCTCCCTCATCAAACACATATTTCATACTGTAAATGTATTGTAACAGATGAAGCTTGATGATTGTCCTTGAAGCTGACTTGTCACAAGGTAAAGAACTTTAGTTATCAATCATCATCTATGACTTTGTTCTTTAGGAGGAATTATTTTATAGGCCATTTTGTCACATATGATTAGTGAGCCTCCTAAAGGGATAAATCAACATCCTATTCACCCTTGTGACCATCTTTCATGAAGCCCTAAGAATGTTCCCTTCATCCCCCATAATTTCAGCCCTAAACTACATTGGTTGAGCGAGTTTTAGGACCAATGATCCATGTATTCCTACTAGGGTGTGATCACCTACAGGTTTCTCCATTGTGGCCTATAATGGTCATCAACATGTTTCTCCCCTTTGCACCTACATCGGTTCTATAAATCTGAGAGAATGATCGAGATTCTAAAAGATTCCCCTCTTGGGAGCCTCCAAAGGTTGTTCTAACTACTCACCTTTAATTAAACATTTGGATCCTATCCTACCCTACTTTGGAGTTTTCACCACTTATCCTTTGATCCTATCCCTCCATCAAAGCTGGATCTCAAACCTTAGGTTGGTAATTGGATAATAACTCCTAACTTACCCTACTTCTCTATATATTCCCAACCTCCTATGTGGTTGGTGGTTCTTTTGGAGAGTGATTCTTCCCTTATGTTGTTATAGTGAGTAGTTTTATCTCATGAATTTAGGGTGATTGGAGGTGCATATAGTGACAAGGAAAGGAAAAGTCAACATCTTGGAGGAGCTCTTATACAAGCTCAACTACTACTTATGGTTGTAATCTCCTTACATTTTATTAGTGAAAAAATTCATTTTTTTCCTATATTTGATGTCATTATTTCATATATTTCAATAGCATGTTGATCTATTGAATGAAGTACTTAGATGGTATTGCATAGATCTCGTAGTTTCTTAGTCTGTGCTATCTGCCTGTGTAGGTTCTAATTTTGGCATTCAGAGTTGGAATTGGAGCCTCCAAGCTAATGAAGGAATGAAGTGTGTGAATGATTCCAGGTAGGCCTCACTCCATCATCTATTTACTGTAAGGAAAAACATTATGCTCCTTATCTCTATGTTGTTAGAGGTTAGCCATCGACCTAGGGGAGATACTTCTTTCTGTAATCATATAACTGACCCAGGGGAGATAATTCTGTTGGCAATCATAAATCACTTATAAGAGTGTAGAATCGTTAGGGTTCAACCATAATAACTCAAGTCCTAGTGCATCAGTCAAATCTCAATTGGTGGGAGTGTTAGGTCCCTATCCTACTAGTGTAACCCTTCATTGTTATTAGTACAACCACCTTATTATATTGTTGAGCCCATGTAGTCACCATATTGTTATTATTGTGCCCCATAGAAGCCCACTATTGTTATTATTGTGCCCTTACATTATTATTGTTATGTCGTCTCTGATTATATTATGACCCCTTAGACTCCTATATATAGAAAGGAGGTCTTGTCAATTGCATCATCGAATAATTGTTCATTTTTGTAATGTAAAGGAGGTTTCCCCCTCGAAGAGGCTGAATTATAAGGCATTGATCTATCTTTTCTATCTTTTTGTGAGCTGGTTTCATAACATTTGGTATCAGAGCTTTGGATTCTAGGGATTTAGTGCACCAAACAGTTCATCGTGGAATTTTCGCTATAGCGTTGTTTCTGCGACGTTTCAGAATCTAAAGAAAAAACCCATTTGTGCTTAAATGGTTTTTAACTTTGGTTCCGAATTTAAGATCTTGTCTCGCTATAGTTGCAGAGATATGATCTAAGGAAATTAGGGTTTTGGCAGACTCCAAAATTACATTCCAAACATGTGACCTTGGAAAAATCATCACAACGTTTGCTCTAAGCATTAGATTGAATTTTCATAAGAAGTTACAGCATGAGGATGGACTGTAGTTGTTTTATGTATATGTTTCAAAACCTAAGGTGGAAACAGTGACACGAGGCATGCCATACAAGTTCACTCTACTGAACTAGTTTATAATTAGGTCACCGTGGGAGATTGGGAATGAATCTTTCTTCTGGAATCAATTGCAATCAGACTTGCGGAGTTATAAAGAGGACTTGGAGGGCTATTACAGGCCAAGATTTTAGAACTTAAAGATCCAATATTACAGAGCTACAACCATTTCAAGATCGATCTCCTAAAATCAAGAAAAAATGAGATGAAGAAGTTTGATGGCAAGGATCCAGTAAATTGGATACTACAAATGGAGAAATATTTTGATCTACATGGTGTACCACTGTTACAGAAGGTATGTATTGCATCTAATTATTTATAACCAAATCAATTTTTATGGTATAAGGAGCTCTGTTCTCATAAACCACTTGTCACGTGGTCAATTTTCATGGAGGAAATGATAGCACATTATTAGGATACCAAGAGAAACACCTTCTTTAGCCAATTGATAAATCACAAACAAAATGGTTCTATGACAAAGCACATTGAGGACTTTCAAAAATTGAATATAAGGGTAAATGATATTCTAGAGAAGCAAAAGATAAATAGTTTTATCTATGCCATGGAAGCTAATATCAATGGTATGAAATCATATTGGAAGAAAGGCATGGAAGATTTGAAGAAAGATATGGAAGGTTTGAAGGAAGGTGGGACAAAGCTACTACAAGAAATACCTCCTAATGACGAAAAAGATCAAGAAATGTCAAAAGAAGAGGATATACACCAGGAACCAACCCTAGAGAAAGAACAAATGAATCCAACCATATATTGTATTGCAATGGCAGGAATTACCACTCCTCAAACTCTCAGGATAGAAGGACATATCAAGAAGAATAAGGTTCAAGCAGTGAAATATCAGGAAAAAAAGTATCAAGAAACATCAAAAGAAAAGGATACTCACCTTGAACCAACCCCAGAGAAAGAAGAAATGAATCCAATCATATATTGGAATGCATTGGTTAGAATTACCACTCCTCAAACTATAAAGATAGAAGGACATACCAAGAAGAAAAAGGTAATAGTGTTGATTGATTCGAGTAGTACCCATAATTTTATTCATTGTAGGATAGCCAAGGAATTGAATTGCTTCCTATATCCAACACTAGAGTGTCAAGTGATGGTTGTAAGTGGAGGAACCATAAATTTCTCTAGAAAGTGCCATAATATCAAGCTATCCATGGGAGAATATGTATTGATTAGCCCAATTCTTTCCTTTCCAATTGGTGGTACTGATGTTGTACTAGGAGTCCAATGGCTACAATCCCTAGGTACATTAGTTTTTAATTTTCAAGAACTTTTCATGAAATTTTCTTCGGAAGGAAAGGAAGTTGAATTAAGGGGTATCACAGGGAAACTAGGAAAGATAATCAGCTCTAACGGAATGAGAAAGCTTCTAAAGAAAGAACAATGAGGCGTAATTGCACAATTATGTTCGCTAATGGTTCCCACATCGAAATCATCTATTTCTCCAGATTGCCAAAAAGTCTTGGGCAATCATTCCAAGGTATTTGAGATTCCAAAAGTTCTCTCATGTATTCGTGATCATGATCATGTTATTCATTTGATTCCAAGAAGTGTTCCTCCAAAAATCAAGCCTTATAGATATCTATATGCCCAAAGGAGTGAAATTGAACATATGGTTGTAGAAATGGTAGAGGTTGGTATAATTATCTAACCAAATTTGATAAACAAAGCAAGGGATGAATGGAATAATGTCGAAGCAGGTTGCGAACTAATTCAAAAGTTGCCAAAGATCCTAATTACAATAATATTGCTAGAACTTGATAAGGAAGGAAAAACCATATTGGAACCTGAAGCATTCACAGAACCGAGAAGTTGACAACTATGAAATCGATCAATTTTAAAGTATCTCATAAAGTGGAAGAGCTTCCCTGCTAAAGATTCCACATGGAAGGATGGGAATTTATACAGAAGCATAAAGAACTACTTAAGCATTGGGGACAACACTTTTTGAAGGAGAGGGGCATGTTAGGTCCCTATACTACTAGTTTAACGCCTTATTGTTAATAGTACAACCCCCTTATTATATTTTTGTGCCCATGTAGTCCCCATATTATTATTATTGTGCCGCATAGAAGCCCACTATTGTTATTATTGTGCCCTTACAATATTATTGTTATGTCGGTTCTGATTATATTATGACCCCTTAGACTCCTATAGATAGAAAGGAGGTCTTGTCAATTGTATCATCTAATAATTGTTCATTTTTGTAATGTAAAAGAGGTTTCCCCCTCGAAGAAGCTGAATTCTAAGGCGTTTCTCTATCTTTTCTATCCTTTTGTGAGCTAGTTTCATAATAGGGAGCAACAAAATTGTTTGTCAATGTTTTGATAGAAATCAAGTGACCACCAGAAGGACTAGGTATATATTCCAAAACTATGTGTCGATATAAGTCCTAAACACTGACAAATACTCTTCGTGCAAGAGTCACAAGTCCACGTCGTTCAGGTGGAAAATCGTGAAGACAACTTGACTGGTGGTGAATAAATTCAACTAGGGTGAAAAATTATGAATTAACATAATTATATTAGTGCGAACACCCTAAGGCAAAAAATACTGACTCATACTAGACAACACAAACTATAAATGTCCTAAGATGTAGTCACAAACAATCCAAACTAAAAAGAAGTCAGTGGTTAAACAATTATACTATTAACCTTCTTCACAACCCTTTTAGCTGCAAACTCAGTGCAAGTGCCCTTATTAGTGGTGGCCCACCCTCTGAGAGGACTGAAAGAATATGACTAATATCTATTCCAAGTACAAAGAAGATGAGCTCGACCCTACACCTATGTATGATCCCTAAAATATATGCCACTATGATCACCACCGAGAATAACGTGACCTAGGGGAACAATCGTAGGACAATCCACATGCAAGGGAAGTACATATAATTCAGAGAGCTAAGATGGAAACCCCCTTAATATTTTTCTCCCAAGTGGTCTGCAAGTTCTACAACGAACGCTAATAACACATTTTGTATGCGTGAAAATTCCACCATATTGCAACACCCGAAACTAAGTGAAATGGTTCATATCGTCTTGCCTAACACAAGTGTGACCTCGTGCTTAACCCTTTTGTTAGAAGGGATTCCCAAACCGCACTACTTCAAATGGATTATGGTCCCTACCACATGATTTTATGTTTGTTTTGTAGTGTTATAGAAGTTGACTCACACACCCATTTCCAAGACCCTAGCCTAAGCTATTGTTGGTGTACTACTAGTAAAAGAAAACTATGAGTCTAGTTTTTTCTATTATTGCATTAATTTGAAGTGGATGTTGTCTACATGGTTCATATGTTGTGTGAAAGTTTCATGGTATGAATTATTGTTGTTAGTTACCCTAATTCATCTCTATGCAAATTATTCTTTTCTCTTCGACGAATTCTAACTACAGGAGCGTAAGATTTTTTTCACAACACACCAATGCCTATAATGATGCACTTCTCACTAAATTCTTAAATCCAGATAGCCTAGATTTATAACAATGTTGACCCAAAAATCAAAACAAAGAGGAGGAATAACTAAAAAGAGACGAAATAAAATTCCTCAAGCTAGAATGCCAAGCACTTCAAAAGCGTCAAAGCTAGGAAAACAAAACCCAAAAAGAAAATACACTCAAGCAATCGAAAAGAAGGCCAACAGTGAAAAAGGAAGGTAATGTCAACGAGCTACGGGTGTAGCACACTGGCAAAACCAAGGCCAATGTTATACAAAGGTCAAAACCAAACCCTAGAGGTAGGAAGGCCTAAACAAGATCAAATGTGAGTGACAAAAAGCAATGGAAAAACACTCACATGAACTTTCCTAGATGAAAACTACACAACCAACCACAACGCCACCAATTGACAAAAAACAGCAAGAAAAAAAAGAGATATCTTGAAAACAAGTGGTAAAATTATCCAAAGGGAAAAAGGATCCGAAAGGGGAATATGAAACAGGTCTAAATGGTCACTGAAAGAAACCAAAAAAATCTGAAAATGATATATAGAGGAAAAATCCAAGCCTCAACCCAAAACACCCAAAAAATCTTAAGAACACCTTGAAAGGCAAGAGTGATGAAAGACCCCAAGTAAACTAATCAAACATGGATCAAATCAGACATAAATAATAACTGATCAACAACAAAAAACCATAGACCCAACATATCTCCAATAGATAAGGAAAGGATGAGAGGATCAAAGCTTAAAACAAGCCAAAAGTATTTCTCAAACAAAACAAATCCAATTCAATGAAATTAGGCACCAAAAGATAGTTTTGGGCCAAAACAATTAGGTAGATAGAAAGCTAACTCAGATCTAAAGTAGAGAAAAATGTTCAGAGGGTAAATTTGAATTTTTCATGCATGGAAGGCCAGTCTTACGGATCAGCCATGCAAAGAGCGACTAGTCGCATGTATAAAAGGAAAGCTAGAGACCAAAAAATTATAGTCGCTTGGAGATAGTGTTGTGCTAATGACTGGGAAAACAAATTGACTAGCTAACTTCAATCGACCATAAAATCTTCATACAGAGTTTGTTTTTAGTGATTTGTTTTTTGTTTTTGGATGAAATTACAAGCGAAATCCAGATATGTGGTCAATTTAATAAAATAATCTATAGAAAATTCCATAATTTGATTTTAATTCCAAGATTTTTTATTCTCTCATATAAAACAACAAAAGAAAAACTCCAGATCTAAGATCAACTACGATATGAAGCAAGTAAAGCCAATGGAGATAAAAAAATAATCCAAAAATGCACAGAGAACTCAATGAGAGACAAAAAAAAAACCCAAGTCCAAATCAAATGAGATGTGATCTAAATAGAAATAGGGCAAAAGAAGAATCTCTCACTGAAAGCACCAATTATGTTGCAATGAATTATGCCTCAATATCATGCCCTATTGAGATCACCATGCATCAAAAGAGAATGGATAAGACAACCTACTAAAATTTCCTAATCAAGATGACCCTGCATTAAGTTTTAATGCAATTTCCAATGCTACAAAGTATAAGAAAGTACCTTCCCTCCTCGCAGGTTGGTGAAGGGTTTTTGGGCCTGATGCAGAATCCATGTGATCCAATCAAGAGATGTCTTTCATCCACTCTTGATACAAATATTACACATGAACACAACCAAATAGTGATGACACATGATCTTCCACAGAGGATCGTTAGCTCAAAACATCTAGAAATCACACATAAATTACTGAAAATTTGATATAAGGGGAAGGAACATAAATTTTTATTAACCATATAAGTGAAAGAAAATCAATATACCTTCAAACAAAGGATATCATCTCCTCAATCTTGCAGTATGGTATCCTCTCCCAATACAGCATAGCTCTCACGCTATAGTTTGGATACTTGATCTAACTTGGTTTCCTCTTGGTGAGATTATATAGGCTCATTCTATCCTCCAGAGAATGTATCTAAACACTTGGGGGTTTGAGAAGTTTGGAAATTTATACCATAATGTGCTTCCATCCATCTCATACAAAATTGGGTCAATTTGATCTACTTGGGAATGGAAAACCCTAGAAACTTTTTTCACAATTATGAACTTTTCCTCAATTATCTCAATTCTGAAATAATTATTATCTCATAGTTATAATATTTTGAAAATTAATTATGAGAAAATGTTAGGAAAAATTCTAAGAGGCATGGGCGGGGGGTGAATCAGTATTTTAAAACTTACTAGACCTTCTAATTTTCTATTCAAATTTTTGTATGTGACTTTGCTGAGATAAACATGCATATGCATGCTACTGTCATGCATAAAACTAGTCTATATCTAGTTAGATATATTTTCAATTAATAATTCATGTTTTTAACTTGAATCAATGTATCAATCCTTTATTAGGAATTAATTAAATAGTAATCAAGTGCATTAAGAACATAATAAAGCATCACATATGAACACCAGGATTGTACATGGAAAGCCAATGTGGGAAAAAACCATCGCTACTGTCATCTCTATCTCCTTCTTTTAAAAAAATATTCTTTACAATATTGGACTGGCACATACTCATAACAGTTCATAGGCACCCACCTATAGAAGGCTACAACCTTATCTCGTTCTCCATCACCTACTAGAAGGGACCTACAAACTCCTTATCTTCAATTCCTTATGCATCACTTTTTAGAATGTTTCAAACTAGATCTAACTTATCACAACATTACAACCTGTACGCCGCATTTCATTAAATTTTCATACTAGACCCACTACCATCATCAAATTACTAAATCAACTAAGACAAATCAATTACTAAATCCCATTGCAACTAATCAAACTAAACCAAAAAAATCATGTGAATGCGTTATCAATCATCAAGCCAGATACCATTATCTATTATTGAAACCAACTACTGCCACTACAAACCCTGATCAACAATATGTCAATATGTATACATGATTGTTATGTATATTACCCTCATGTATGCATTATTCCTTAATTTAATGTGCATACAAATCTCAAAAATACTGATCCTTCACATTGAAACAATGCACTACTGAAATCAATAAAGGACATATATATCCTTCATCACATATCTCTCAGCTACTTACATATGATGACATACCATCATCAATATAGTTGAATATTTCATTCACAAACCATTGAAATTCACCACAACTATTACACATAGTTTATTATGAAGAAGACCTTATAAACAGACAACATAAATCACAACAACACTGATCAGACATCATTAATTATAAATACTTTAGAAACCATGGCATATGTACATGAACCTTACAAAAAACTTTTGCTTATGTACGTGCCATTCATATTTAATACCTACGTATAAATCTTTTCATACTACAAAATCAATATGCTATTACTGAAAATCAGATTCGTGTATGCACTCTCTTTTTCTATACCAAACCTACATACAAATCTATAATTATTGACTCATACCTTTGTTTCATAATAGAAGTTCAGTCAAACACATACATAGTAACAAACACACGTCAAAACATTATCATCACATATAAAACCAACCCATAAGAAGTTTATTCAATGTATAGTCATTTCAAATCTAAAAGACTTGATCCCAAATCACATTCCTTGTACAACCTTATTTCAGATCAAATAGCCCATTACTCGCACAATTCACACTTTGATCTTCATCTCCTTATATTGATTAGGCATTATCCAATACCACAAATGAAATCCTTATTAATGTTGATGGTATTCTTGGATGAGATCAAATATCTATTTTCGTGCTCATTACTATGGGCCAATACCATGGTAAATATCCATGGTATTTAGGATACCATGATGCAAAAATTGTATACGCTTTCTCATATTCATACCCGCATGTATTTCTCAAATCATCACCTTCATCATTATTCCATCTTTGGACTACCATGCCCTTGTCCAAACTCTTTGTCACATGTGTACTAGATTATAAAATCATAATGTTGGAAAACTTCATCAAGTAGGTTCCCATCAAGGACAACACATTTGTCATAATTCCAATAATCTCCCCCTTTGGACTTGATGGAAAACACGGTGGTGTTTGGTTACAAACCATTTGTAGATACATGTATATATACCAAGCTAATCTCCAAGAATGATTTCTCCAAACAACAAGTTACTCTCCCCCTTTGGCAGTAAGGGCAGAGGGCTAACCAATGCTGAATGAAGTGATGTAGATTATTGAATGAAGTGTTATTGAATACTAATAACTGAATGCAAACCATGCTCCCCCTGAACACATGCTGAAGACATAAAAATAAGTAAAGATACATGACCTTTCCTATCACCAATAACTCATATTAACCAATCTCCCAAGTTACGCAGTGGGATTACATAGTTAACTCAACATTCCATCAAATCCAGAACATGGGATGACACTGACTTGACCCCAATAGTCCATTAATGATTGGATATTACAATTATTACATCATACATCTTTACATGACCTTTACATCAAATGACATTTATAACCATGACCAAAGACCTCAATAGTGAGGTAGCAAGTGCTGGAATTCCAAGAAACTATCCTAGGTTGTAGCTTGGAGATGCCTGGTAACATATAAATTCAACTATTGTTGCAAGTTTAATTGAAGGACTAATGGTTTAGTTCAAGCTAGATAACCACTTCTACTTTGTTTCACTCCAGACATGTGTGAACACCCTCAGACTACAAGGCTTTAGACCACCAATTCTTACAGTTTTAGATATTATGTGAATATGGAGAATACTAACCACACCAGTAGATGCACAAGACCATGTGATGGCCGGTTGCAACTAGTAAAGAAACCTGTAAATCTAATCTACTAATGCAAAGACAAGATGATAGCTCTCTTGCATCAGATAGAAAGAAACTTGAGTAACCTATTCAGTGATACATTCAACAATCTAACACAAAGATAAGATGACAGTTATCTAGTGCTAAACCTCAAAAGATCAAGAACACAACATATCAGGCACAAGCTTAGAACAGAGGAAAATGGAAAGTGAGCAGTTAACAACAAAAGAAGCTTGTATTAGCTGAAAATGAAGACGAGACATTGCAAGTGACAAAATATCTACAGTCTCCAGAAGTTGAACCTCACATCAAATGCCAACCTTGATTACATTGTGATTCTGGATATTTATAGATTTACATTACAAGGGCACTTGGCCGCTTAGGTATGGAGGGGTCATAATTGAACACCAACCGCATGTAACTGCCTGATGGAGTCTCTGAATGTGTTTTCTTGCTTTAGTGAGTGAATCCGATCTATTCGGGTGTTGTGCTGTCCTTTAGGCAGTTGGAGTGCTCGTACCAGTGGAGTCCATGACTGTTAAGGTTAGTTATAGGGTTGTTCTTGTCCTTTTCTCCCTTTGCCATGCTTTCTATTAAATATGATAGTTGGGGGTCTGACAGTGACTGATAATGGCATAGCTGGTCATGTCCTTCTTCAAGCAACCGAATGGTCAGAGGACGTGGAATGCATGAGCAGGTGGATGATTTTGGATGAGAGAGAAGGATGACCGTCAGATCGGGAAAATGGATAGCAGATATGACTCGACGGAGGCTATCGGCCGAGTTGGGAGTGGGGTGAGTTAGAGCCGTTGGATCTTTAGCAAACAGATCAGATGGTCGTCGGGAAACAGAGCTGCATGAATGTTTAATGGGCAGAGCAGATTTGTTGGGCGGTAATGGTATTCATCGAACCACTTTCGAGCATTGAGCGGTAAATCCGCGGGGTTCCACGATTTCGTTCAACGATCGACATGTAGCAGCGGATGAGAGAGAAAAACCACTCTCATCGCACGTTAACGCTTATTTAAGTTGTAGGTGTGATGAGAGTGAAGACTATCAGATCTTGGCGGAGATGATCTGATGGTGGAGAGTGGTAGAGTAGGTCGCCTTTATTGGGTGTGACGAGAGCCGTTGGATCAGTGGGGAATGATCAAATAGTGGTGAAACAATGAGGGGTTTATGAGCGAGTGAGGGTTTATGGGTGAGGTTTTATGGTGGGTTGGGGTT
Organism: Pinus tabuliformis; assembly: GCA_031772625.1. NCBI lineage: Eukaryota > Viridiplantae > Streptophyta > Pinopsida > Pinales > Pinaceae > Pinus > Pinus tabuliformis. The sequence continues at coordinate 775,495,610 of CM062812.1, read as the reverse complement.
TTGTGCTTGGGGCTAAAGTCAAAAGGGATTTCGTTGGGTTTCGAAAGCCTTAATAGAGAAACGGAAATGGAGGAGAGTAAGTGAGGTAGAAGGAAAGAAGGGAAGAGTGACCAAATGTGAAACCCCTTTGAACAAAACCAAACAAACCAAGATTTTTTCTGACAATAAAAAGTTAGTGTTGCATAGCAAAGCTAACAGCAAGACTAGGATAGTCTCCAGTTCTATATACCATATAGGACTTGTACTATTAACATTGGATAACAACATCATGAACCTCATCAAAAAGTAATTCAAAAACATGTGCTTCTTTAGAAACATAATCAATAAATCATAATTCGAAAAATGTACTATAAGAAGTAAGGAAAAATGGCCCCCCTGAACCGACGTCAACTGTTCACTTTCATATCTGATTATATCAACTTATTCATCAACTATCTCATCAAAGAAACTTCATTAATCAAAGCATCAATGTCATATTGGAGAAACTCATAAACCATAGGTATATTAACATCATAAAACTATATCTAACTAATTATCATAACTAGCAAAAAAATGTCATCATAACCATCTCATCACTTTTCTTTGAGTTAGATCGGCTGATACTTCATCACAGAGAAACCTACATGACTGTATGGATCGGAATCCATGTATATATGAAACTTTTCTTCATAAAATTTGTGTATAGACAACAAGCTGCAAAAAAATTCACTTTCACCACCCCGAACTTGAAGGATTGTTCAAAATGATTAACAAAGTGATGAAGCAGAGACCACTCCTAGTTTCTATCTTAGATATTCAAAGGAATCATGTGGAAGTGGTTTTGTAAATATATCTGCAACTTGTTCTTTTGAGGGAAAATAATTGAGTTTGACATTTTGTTCAGCACCTGTTCTCTCATAAATTGATATTTGATTGGAATATGCTTGGCCTTTTAGTGCATTATAGGATTTTTAGAAATAATTTTGGCACTGGTATTAGCACATAGAATGCAAATAGATGGGGAACAATTGATTTGAATATCCTGTAATGTTTTCATCATCCAGAGAAGTTGTATTCAACAACATGTAACAACAATATATTCTTCTTCTAAAGTAGATAAAGAAACGAATCTTTGTTTTTTGTTGAACCATGATACCAAGTGAGGTGCCATGTAGAATGCTCCTCCACAAGTGATTTTTCCATCATCGACATTTCCTGCCCAATCTACATCTATGTAAGAATGAAGAATAAGGTCTTCATCTTTGGTATACCATAAACCAAAGTATTGAGTTCCTTGTATATACTTAAATATTATATTGATTGCATGGAAATGAGTTTCTTTTTGATTTTCTTGAAATCATACAACAATTCCAACTGCATGCATCATATATGGTCTTGTGCCTATGAGATAAAGTAAGGTTCTGATGATATATCTATATTATGGTTGGATGAATAGGGTAGAATCTTAATGTGAAATGAGATTACATCCTGACACCATTGGAGAGCATACATGCTTACAGTATTCCATTCCATATTTCTTCAAAATATGCTTGAGGCACTTTGCCTGTGAGAGGAAGATACCATTCTTTACTTGCTGTACTTGTAGACCAAGAAAATATGTTAGTTCACCAAGTAAGGACATTTCAAATTCTTGTTGCATGAAAGAAGAAAATATTTGGCTCATAGACTCTTCATTGCTACCAAATATGATGCCATCTACATAAACAACAACTATTAACATTTTACCATCATTCATCTTTATTTATAGGTTGCTATCTGTAGACCCCTTAGTGAAACCTTTTTGTTGAAGATACTTCTCAAGATGATAATACCATGCAAGAGGAGCTTTGTTTAGCCCATAAAATGCCTTCTTGAGTTTCCAGACAAGAATTTTATCATTTCCTACAATGAACCCTTCAGGTTATTCAATATAGCCTTATTCTTCTAGGTCCCAATTTATGAATGCAGATTTAGTGTCCATTTGATAGACTTTGAAGTTATGAAAGCTTGAGAAGGAAATAAACATTCCTATGGATTCAATTTTGGCTACAGGTGCAACTGTTTCTTCAAAGTCTATTCCTTCTTGTTGAGCATATCCTTTTCATACAAGTCTTTCTTTGTTTCTAATTATTTCTCCATTTTCGTTCAGTTTTTTTTGAATACCCATTTTGTCCCAATAAAATTTTTATCATGAGGCTTTGGTACTAATTCCCATGTATGATTATTTTCTATTTTTTCAAGTTATTCATCCATAGCCTTAACCAAACATTCATCTTTACTTGCTTGATTTACACTTTTTGGTTCAATAGTGCATAGTAAGGCTAGATAACTAGGGGTTCCAACAAGAGCTCTTCTAGTTTGTACTCCATCTTCCTTTTCTTTTAGAATTTGAGATTATGGATGATTTTTCTGAACATACCTTGATGGTGTCCTTTTTGATGCTTCTGTATTATCAATTCCTTCTTCTGATGCTTCACTAGTTTCTTCTCTTACATCATCTTTTCTAGTTGTAGAAATACATTCATCATCTATTCATGCTTCCCTTTTGGTACCTGTGCATGCTTCATTGATCACAACATCAATACATTCAACAATATTTTGAAGTATTTTATTATAGCATTTATATCCTTTGCTTCTAGAGGAGTATTCAAATAGAATTCCTTCATCTACTCTAGCTTCAAAATTTCCAAGCTTATCATCATTATTCTTTATGTAACATTTTCTTCCAAATATTCTAAAATGCTTGACAATTGGAGGCTTACCAAACCAAATTTCATGAGGAGTCTTATCATTGTTTACATGGAAATGGGATTTGTTGAGAATAGCCAAAATTTTATGTGTTTATTCTCCCCAGAAAGTATGAGGTGTCCCAGACTCATCAAAGCATGGCATGTACCATTTCTTGAATTGTTTTGTTCTTTCATTCCGCCACCCCATTTTTTTGAGGAGTTTTAGTTATATAAAATTTCCTATTGATGCCATGTTGTTCACAGAGGTTGAAAAAATAATCTGATATGAATTCTCCTCCCTTGTTAGATCTAAAGACATTTGATTTTTAAATCTAACTCATTCTCTACTAAAGCTTTGAATACTTTAACTTCATCAAAGTCTTCATCTTTACGTTTTAATAAGCTAATCAAGCACATTCTAGTGAAGTCATTAATGAATAAGATGAAATATTATTGTCCCCGAGGTGACTATTTCCTCATAGCCCACATAAATCAATATGAATAACTTGAAGTGGCTTACTTGCAGAACCTTCTTTAGCATTGAACTAAACCCTGGTTTTCTTACCGAATTGACATGATTTGCATATGGTAATTTCTCATATAGACATGTTAGGTAAATGTTGAACAAATCCTACCTTTCCTGACTTATGTATTTGAGTCAAGATTATATGTCCCAATATTTTTTCCATAGCCAACTTTCTTTTGCTTTGCTTAACATTGTTCTAGACTACCTTCCAAGACATAGACATGACCAGGAGTTCTTATCCCCTTTATTATGATCTTACCTGTATCGAGATTCTAAACCACACAGTTCTTTGATATGGAAATAACCTAATGCACTTGGCCACACATATGACTAACGTTGAACATGTTATGTTTTAATCTATTAGCAAACAAAAAATTCTAGCTTTAACCTTTTCTTTCAGAAAAATGGTTCCTTTTCCATCGATAGTAGCAATTGAATTATTTCCAAAGATTACATTCTTTCCTCCTTTATTTCATTAAAGGACATAAACTTATCTTTATCACCTATCATATGCTTTGAGCATCCACTATAAATGTGCCACAAATTTTCTTGATCTCCTACATATAATAGACCACAATTTTCATATTCCATGGTCTTATGTTTCCATACCTTTTATTTTTTTTCCTTTTATTCATTCTGAGGTGTTGATCACATTTTTTGCCTTCATTCATATTATTTATGCCCAAATTTATTGCAAAAGTAACATCTACTTTCATGTAGAAGAGGTGAGAAAGTATTGAAAGAGCATTTCCTTATCCCAATCTCATTATTTTGCTTGATTGCTTCTCTAGTCATGATGGATTTGTAAGCAACAAAATGAGCAACCTTATGAAAAATTATGGCCAGTGAAGAATTGTCCATTAAATTAAAAGTTTCTGGAAGTATAGTAACTTCTTGTGTACTTTTCCCTTTGATTGTAGTAAGGGGTATTTACCTGAGAAGTATTTGATCCTTTATTCTTTTGTTGATAGTTGGAGTTTTTTTATTGCGTCCTTTTACTACATTGAGATAGCTTCTTGTACCCATTTCAGAAGGATTTACAGTCTTTGATTATTCTCCACTATATCCAAGACTTATTTTTATGAGAGAAGAGAATTTCACTATGATTATTTCATCTACAATTTCATATCTTTTAGCAAACCTATGATTTAGACCTTTTGTTTTCTCAAGTTCCTTTCTTAGACTTACTATTTCTAGTTCTAAATTTTCATTATGCTTCTCATTTTCGAGGATTTGTTTCTTTAGAGATTCTTAGGAGAATTTGACTTCTTACATACGAATTTTAAGCTAATTTATTTCTTCAATGAAATTATCCCTTTTTTCTAAGGCCTCGATAAAAAAATCATCATACTCATCAATACATTTATCTTCAAATGCCATAAGTAATTGATATTCTTGATCAGACTCACGGTATCAACCATTTGAAAGACAATCACTATCTTCATGAGTGTAGAAACTTCTTTTGTTTTTGACCTTTCCTCTTAAATTTACTTTTGCTGAAGTTTTCCCTTTCTCATGATTTTCTCTAATATAAGGACATTTAGTAGCATAGTGACCAACTCTTCCACAAGAAAAACATTTGAAGGGAAGCTTACCTCTGAATTTGCCAGTACCTATTGGATTTTTCTTCACGAAGTTTTCCTCCTTTTCATATGATACATAACATGTTTCCTTAAGCCATTCCTTTTCCTTTCCTTTAGAAGTAGCCTTGAATGAAACTTCTATGATATCCGAGGCACCCCATTTTATCATTTCATGGGCCGTTCGAATCCCATGAAGTTTTTCAACAGTAAGGTTCTTCAAATCCCACATTTCTTCAATGGAAGAGACTTTTGAATTGAATTTTTATGTTAGAGATCTTAACATTTTCTCAACTAGAGATGATTCTTTTAATTCGTCACAAATATTTTTCATTGAATTAATGATCTCCTCTACTCTAAGAAAGAAACTTGCAATTCTTTCATCATTATGCATTATGAGAGTTTCATATTTAATTCTAAATGTTTGAAGTTTTACACTCTTTACCTTGGTGTCACCTTCATAACTTTGGATGATCTTGTCCCATATAGATTTTGTGGTATTCAGCTACATGACTTTGAAAAATTATGATTCTTCCAAGCTTCCTAACAAAGCATTGACAACTTTTACATTGGTCTCATATTTTTTCTTTTCTACTTCATCTATGGGAGTGGTGGATAGATATTGATAGCCTTCTTCAATGATTCCCCAGAAATAAACGCCAAGTGACTGTAGGTAAGCTCTTGTTCTGACCTTGCAGAAAACTAGATAGGATCCTTAAAAAAATGGTGGTTAGATGGATGTTTCTCCCTCTTGGTTGCTCATCTTGATGAATCTTCCTTCAAACGATCAAGCCTCTTTTGAAGGACAATCTTTGATACCAATTGTTAGGAAAAATACTGAAGAGGGGGGGCATGAATCAATATTTCAAAACTTACTTGACCTTATACTTTTCTATTTAGATTTTTATAGGCGCCTTTACTGAGATAAACCTGTGTATGTACTCTACATTTATGCAGAAAACTAGTGTTTATGATGTTAGCTATATTTTCAATCAATACTTTATCATTTTAACTTGAACCAATGTATCAGTCCTTTATTAAGAATTAATTAAACAATAATCAAGTGTAATAAGAATATAATAAATCATCACACATAGTCAACACAATGAACACCATGATTTTAGGTGGAAACCCAATGTGGGAAAAAAACATCATTGTTGTCGTCTTTGTCTTCTTCTTCTAAAGAAAATATTGTTTCCAATATTGTAGTAGTGCTGACTCATACCAATATGTAGGCACCCACCTGCAGAAGGCTACAACCTTCTCTCTTTCTCTAGCACCTACTAGAAGGGAGCTACAAGACCCTTATCTTCAATTCCTTGAGGATTTCTTTTCAAAATATTTCAAACTAGATCCATTGATCAAAAAATTATAACTTGTAGGCCACCTTTCATTAAATTTTCATAGTGGACCCATTACCATCATCAAATCACTGAATCAACTAAGGCTAATCAATCACTGAATCTCATTGCAACCAATCAAACTAAACTGGAATGGATCATGTGAGTGCACTGCCAATCATCAAGCCATATATTGTTATCTATCACCGAAACTAACTGCTACCACTACAAACCCTGATTAACAATATCTCAATATGTATAATACCCACGTAAACACATTTTTTCCTTAATTGAACCTGCATACAAATCCCAAAAACATTGATCCTTCAGAATAAAAGACTGCACTGCTGAAATCAATCATAAACACATGTATCCTTCATCATAGATGTCCGAGCTAATTACATATCATTACATACTAGCATCAATATAGTTAAATATTTCATTCACAAACCATTCAACTTCACCAAAAAATCACATACAGATTATTATGAAGAAGACCTCATCAATAGAAAATAACAATCATAAAAAGACTAATCAGACATCATTAACTGCACATACTTCAGAAATGCTAGCATATGTATGTGACCCTTAAAAAACACTTCTGCATAAGTATGCAACTTTCATATTGGATACCCATGTATACATCTATTCGTACTATAGAATCAATACGCTACTAATCAGAATTTGATCAGTGTATGTACAAACTTTTTCTATAAAAAACTTGTGTATAGATCTATAATTATTGACTCATACCTTTGTTGCAAAAAAACACCTCAGTCAAACCCATACACAGTAAAAAACACACGTCAAAAGATTATCATCATAGATCAAACCAATCCATATGCAAATTATTCAATGTATAGTCATTTCAGATCCAAAAGATCTTATCCCACACCACATTCCTTATGCAACCTTATTTCAGATCAAACAATTACTCAATAGCCCAGTACATTCACAATTATCACTTTGATCTTCATCTCCTTATATAGCTTAGGCGTTATCCAATACCACGGGTTAAATCATTATTAATGTCGATGGTATTCCTAGATGGGATGAAATATCCATTTCTACATTCATTATTATGGGCCAATACCATGGTAAATATCCATGGTATTTAGGATACCATGGTGTGGAAACTTTACGCGCTTTCTCATCTTCATACTCACCTATGTATGTGAATTCTCTTTAGAGAACCCGCGTGTATTTATCATATCATGACCTTCATCATTCTTCTATCTCTGGACTTCCATGCCTTTTTCCAACCTCTCTATCACATGTGTACTAGCTTGTAAAATCATCATGTTGGCAAACTTCATCAAGTGGTTTTCCATCAGGGACAACACGTTTGTCATAATGCCAACATAAATAACTCAATCATGTAATTTCACACTTTTATCATGGGACAAATCTCACATAACTAAAATAAAAGATGAAAAGGGGATGCATTCTAGCCAACAATTGAGGTAATTTGAACTCGGGTTTATTTCACTAGAAAGGAGTGGAAAATAGGGTTATAAAAAGCTCGGGCATGCATATTGGGATGTTGCAAAATTGATATTGAGATGCCTACATGGTACAGTTTGTCATGAATTGAGACAAGGTTGTGACTAAAGAGATATGTTGATGCCAAGTGAACTAGGAGTGTTGTGAATAAGAAGAATACATTGAGATGTTGCTTCAATATAGGTCTTGCTTTGATTTCCTAAATGAGTGAGTAGTAAATTTTTTTTGCACTAAGTCCAACGATGGTTGATCATTTTTTAGCTTGTATGTCTGAATTATGAGTAGTGTGGCTTCAAATTCTATAAACAATATTCTTAGACATGGTGCCACTATTAGAGAATTGAGTCTCTAACACAAAGGGAACAATGAGGCTTTGATAGTGATTTGTTATAGAAATGAGGTAGTGAGGCTTCAATAGATAAGAAATTTGTAGACATTCTCACCAAGACTCTGATAAAAATGAAGTTCTTATTCTTTAGGAGGATCTTGGGGTGTAGGACTCTCCCTCCATGAGAGAGAAGAATGTTTATTGAGAAAAATGAGCATATTCTCTCCCTTAGTATTTAAACTAGCCATGGACTTGGTATTGGCAAATTGATCTCCCCTAAGTATTGGATGCAGGTGTTATACCAGTGGATCACTGAGGATCAAGTTGGGTGAGGGCCAGTTAGTGGAAATAGCATGTGTGATCTTTAACAAAGTCATTTATGACTTGCATGGACTTGGTTGTGGTAAATCGATCTCCCTTATTGTCAGGTGGATCATTCTTCTTATTCTATGGATCAATTCATGATTATTGAACTGAGATGAGATGAGACAAGATTAGTTGAGATGATCTTCACTTATGTTGATACATGTACATTTGAGATGACAATAATGGTGTAGTATAACAAATCATCAGTCAAAAATTCATCCCTAGATTAGAGGGATTGTTGAAATTTGGGTAGCTTCGATATGAATTTCCCCATGGAGAAGCCCAACTACTCCAAGGAGAAACCAACATGCCCCAAAAGAGAATTAAAAATTTGGATAAAGGAAAATTATTATTGACGTGTTCAATTTGGCTTGGTACTCCTCTCATTATTGTTTATGTGACACAATTTTTTTGGGCAAGGATCTATGTTAGCTTCAATATCAAGGCATTTATGAGAAAATTAAAAGTGGTATTTCTAAATTTCGCCTCTTCAAATGAAGGGACACATTGGCACAAAGGAAACCTTTGTCTTCTCCAACAATTATTATAAATAAGAGACCTTGTAGCCCATTCAAACACACACATCACATACCATTATCTTGTGATCTTCTAGTCTTAAGTGTATGGTTTCTAGAGGCTACAAGAGTAAGGGTTTACAATCTTTTCGTGAAGGGAAAGGTTGAGTTTATGTAGAAGGTTATGATAGAGTCTCTCAACTTCTTTACTGTAATCCATCATGGAAAATTTGTAATAGCATACTTCCATTGACAAGCAAGTCTTCATCATCTCTCTTTTAGACTTCTAATCTCACAAAGTGGATCACCATGGGCTCAAAGGTCAACTCCCTCTAGTAATGAATGAAGAGATGATTTGATCCTATCACAAGTAATTTTTTAGCATATAAAACCAAATATCAAAAATATATGTTTGATAGCTTAGGGGGTCCTGATCGAGGTTCATAGTTAGTTTCCACAAACAAGTCCCTACACTACTAGCCCTTTTGATATCAGTCCATAGTGCGCGGATTGAAGTCTCACTCGAAACAATATGGGGGGATGCTTGAACAAAGTTAGAGATCAGTGTGATGTCCCTTTGATGACCTAGATCTACCTTCGCACAGACCTCCATTATCCTGTTTCCTATTGATGTAACTATCTTGGATCAACCTCTAGACCTCCACGAAGGTTTACGATTGGCTTTTGTGGACCCTGAATAGGTCACTCAGCTAATTATGTGCCCTTTAGATTACTCTGACACCATTATTGGTTCAAATCTACTTAAGTGTTTGATAACTTTAACAGAAAGGGTTATAATCTTTGTGTAATCACTTAACATTAATTGCATTTCATAAAACCTTTATTCATCACGGTATAGAGCACATTCATACATAATAGAAGTTAATAGATAAAACACAGGAATTTTTTTAGCAATATTATTTATTAATATTCAGTTAAGCTTATAGACTCAAGAATTTCTTGTGTATTTAGCTACAGGGGTCCACGCACTCAGCTACGGACACCACTCTAGGCCTCTGCGCACTCAGTTGCAGAGCCTTCCTTATTACTCACATGTGCTAACTCTCTAGACTCTTTCCATGATACCCATAGACAACTTCAATTACTTCCCGACATACCCATATATTTTCAAAATCTGACTTAAGTTACATAAAATAAGGTAAAACCCTTTTTGACTCTGTTGATGCCTCGAAATTCGTAGCAACAACATTTTTGGCGCTAGAAGGAGGGCCATCAACTGTGAATGGCAAGTAGGTCCAACCCCACAAACCATTCTAAGAGTAATTCCCCCTCCAAACCATCTTCTCCTTCTCGATCACATGCTGGTTTACCAGCACATGATCAAAGAAAAGAAGAATCAACCACCACTGCTCATACCCATAATATTTCAGAACAACTGAGTCTTGAATCCCCTGAAGTCCAGTCTCTAATCCAGAAACTTCAGACCTTCTCCATCTCACCACAGAAATCTGAGATATCAGAAAGCAGTGCGACTTCGCAGTTCAACCTCACTCATCCTCTCACCAGACTTCAGAGCGAAAAACTTGGTATTGAACCCACTGAGTTTCCTTTACCCAAAAGGAAAAGGCCAAAGAAAAACACTGAAGGATCTGATAGTGGAGATTTTTCTTCCACATCTTCCATTTCATCTCCTCATCTGCAAAGTCGACCATCCACTCCTCCATTACAGATTGTTGTTCATCAGGGAATAGGAGCCTCAATATCCCAACCTGTTCACTCTTCATTTTTGATACCTCCTCAAATATCTGGAACCCCGAAAGTAGTGCCAACCCCTGTTGCTAGCACAATGGCAGATCCATGGACTAGGCCAGGTGCAGTCAACATGCCTGGACCATTACATGATCTACCAGACGCTCCCGAAAAATGGTTGCCTAAATTTAATCCAGATAACGGAACCCAAGCTGAAGAACATATTAACAATTTTATGTTAGCAGTCAACTTGAAAGGAGTGACAGAGCAGGATGTTGTTGTCAGACTGTTTCCCTACACTTTACAAGGATCGGCAGGATCCTGGTATTTTTCCTTACCTTCTGGTTTAATTACCAGTTGGAACACATGCCAAGAGGAGTTTCTTACCAAGTATGGAGATGATAGGTCCTTAGCTACTTTAATAAATGATCTCTCCAACTTAAGAATAGAGCATAGGGAACTAATAAAAGAGTTTAATGCTAGATTTAATAAACTCCTGAATAAAATCCCTACTGACTCTAAACCAAGTGAACAAATCAGAAGCGAATGGTATATTACTGCCTTACCTGCCAACATAGCTATTTTTGTAGACAGGGCTGGCAAACCTACCTTAGCTGAAAACATGAAAGAAGCACTTGCTGTTGAAAAGCGCATTAATGCTCTTGAGAAGAAAGCTGCTCTTGAAGACCGAAAAGCTAAAAAAGTCTCGTTTAAAGATGATTCCAAGAAGAAAACCCCAAAGGACCCCTATGATATGGAGGGTTTACAAAAGGTCCTTAAAACATTGTCTAATGAAATGGTTGATATCAAGAAACAGGTGGCTGAAACCTCAAATAAAAGACCATTTAGAACTTTCAAGAAAACAGAGTCAAAGCCACCCAATGTTATATCAAATGCAGACTCAGACCAAGAAGAAGAGGAAGGTGAAACAACTGAACAGACCCATGATGAAGAAGAAGTAGTTGAGTGCCATGGAATGTGGGATTTTATACTCCCAAATTCTGATACTGAGAATGAAGAAGAAGCCTTTCCGGTTACTACAAGAAGTAGAAGCGCTTCTGAACCTACTCAAACAAAAAAGAGGAGCGCAGGTGCTGCCACACCAAAAGAAAAAGTTCTTCCAAAGAAATCTCCGGTAGCAGCCCCTCAAAACCAGCCTCCAATTTCTAATTCTCCTTCAACATCCAAAACACTAGTGGTATCTGACCATATGGAGTATAATATTGTCGATGACATGAAAAAGACCAAGGCAAACATAACTATGTTTGAGCTAGGTAAATTAAAACATCAGCAAAAACTGCTCCTAAGGGAATTTAACGCTGTTCCTTCTTCCCCTCTTCCCAGTTCAAAAGCTGCTAATGATTCAGGACAACCCCCTCCAGATATGGTCGAGGCTACCGATTCGGTTCTGATTGGAGATAGATCCAATTCTCATACCCCACCTTTTTTGCTCACCTATGAAATCTATAATCGAAATCTGCATAACTGTTTAATTGATTCAGGGGCTTCATCCAATATTATGCCAGCTTCAGTTTGTTCTAAGCTGAACATAGAACCCCAGAAGTCAGCCATCCACATTGTACAGTTAGACAGAACCAAAGTTCAGGTCATAGGAGAAATTAATTCCGTGACTATCAGGTTGTCTGCTGATCCCAGAATAGTACAGAGAATAGACATTTTGATAGCCGACATACCTGAATTTTACGGTTTAATTTTGAGCAGAGACTGGTCTGAGAAACTACATGGATACATTTCCACCGATTGGTCACATATGTGGCTCCCCTACAAGGGTAAGCCAAATCAAATAAGGATCGACCGTGAGAAGCATATGACTCATACAGTAACCGATTTCGAACAAGAAAACCAGCCGGTGGCTTTCAACAATAACATTTTGGGAAATTATTCTTCACAATCATTCTTTGGCAATTTTATTGCCCAATCTTCCCCTTTTCAAGTTAATCATTGTACATCTCAAGTAGAAAATTTTTCACAATCAAATTTATCCAAATGCTTTAATGTAGATCAAAAGGATGTAAATATTTCTGATTCTCCTTTATTTTGGTCTTTGTATTTTGATGGCTCTAAGTCCAGCGAGGGCTCAGGAGCAGGTTGCATCTTGGTTAGTCCAAAAGGCGAAAAGACAATGCTTTCTTGTAGATTAGAATTTGAATGCACCAACAATACAGCCGAATACGAAGCATTACTTCAGGGATTATATAAGGCAATTGACCTTAAAGTCCAATATTTAAAAGTATTCGGCGATAGTGAGATCATTGTTAAACAGGTAAGGAATACAATCCATTGCCTCTCAAGCCACCTTAAGCATTATCAAACGTTAGTGCAAGATCTCACTTCACATTTCTCAGCATTCAATATTTTATCAATCCCAAGATCGCAAAACTCAGCAGCTGATTTACTAGCCAACGTAGCTTCCAAGCTTCTCCCTTCCGAAGACTATAGTCTTGATAGATTTTCTGTAGAGTTAATTTTTAGACCTTCAGTTCCTGATAACATCACTAGCTGGAGGGTTTTCAACCATGACGAGGATATTCTGCAATTTTTGACCTCTGAAAAGTCCTATGACAATCAAGTCATTGAAGAGGATGAGCATGATTCTCAAATGAAGCAAACATCTCAAGATAACGTTATTCCTAAACCTGTGGTAAAGCTTGAAGATCTTTATGACATTAAAGATAGATTTAAACCTGTAATTAATGCTAAACTCCAGAGCTCTACTCTTAGGTTTGAATTGATTAATTTAGGAACGGCTCAAACTCCTCAGAATGTAAATTTAGGATTAGGACTTTCTACAATAGAAAAGGAAGCATTTATCAAACTTTTAAGAAAAAACAAACAAGTTTTTGCTTGGAAGTATGATGACCTTAAAACATATGATACATCTATCATACAACACACTATTCCTATGCTTCCCGATCAAAAACCAGTCCAGCAGAAGTTAAGAAAAATCCATCCAAATTTGGAGAGCCAGATAAAGTCGGAACTTAATAAGCTTTTAAAAGCTAAGATTATCTTTCCTGTCCGACACTCAAACTGGGTCTCCAATATGGTACCCGTCAGGAAGAAAAACGGCGACATCAGAATCTGTATTGATTTCAGAAATTTAAATAAGGCAAGTTTAAAGGATAACTTCCCTCTGCCTACCATGGAGCAAATCCTTCAATCGGTAGCAGGATCTGAATTGATGTCTTTTCTTGATGGTTTCTCAGGATACAATCAAGTACTGGTCCATCCCGATGACCAATTAAAAACTACATTCAGAACAAAATGGGGAACTTACGCATACCAAAAGATGCCTTTCGGACTCATAAATGCAGGGGCGACATTTCAAAGAGCTATGGATACAGCCTTTAGAGGGTTAATTAACCGAACAGTAGTTGTCTACCTCGATGACATTACTGTATATTCTAAAAAGAGATATAATCACTTGCATGATTTGAATCAGATTTTTCAACGATGCAAAACATATGGTATCTCTCTTAACCCGAAAAAGTCTTTTTTCGCTCTCAATCAAGGCAAGCTCTTAGGGTTTATTGTATCTAAGGATGGCATTTATGTAGATCCTGAGCGAATTACGGAAATTTCTGAAATTCCTTTTCCACACAATAAAAAATCGATGCAGTCGTTTTTAGGACAAATTAATTTCGTTAAGAGATTTGTTCCAGATTTTTCACAGATTGTACTACCACTGCAAAAGATGATTAAAAAGAATTCAACCTTCAGATGGGGACTAGAAGAAAAGCAAGCTTTTCATGATATTAAACAATCCATAATCAATGTCCCAGCCCTGAATACTCCAAATCTTTCTAATCATTTTACATTATATACTATTGCATCCGACTTATCTTACGCAGCAGTACTAACTCAATTGAATGATGACAATTTGGAAGCGCCCATTTCGTTCTTCAGTTCTAACTTCCAAGGCGCCGAATTGAATTATTCAGAAATTGAGAAACAAGCTTTTGCTGTCTTTAAAGCAGTCAAACATTATCGACCCTTTCTTCTTAAAACCCATACTAAAGTAATAGTTCCTTTCTCCGCAGTTAGGCAACTATTAATTCAAAAGGAATTGGGAGAAAAGAGGGCAAACTGGGTCGCAGCTCTCCAAGAATATGATCTAGAAATAAAGCCAGCAAAATTTGTTAAAGGTCAAGGTTTTTGCAGGATCTTAGCAGGAGCATCAAACATTCCTGAATCAGGTGATACAGAGCAAAATCAAGAAGTCAATCAGCTAAGTATACCGGATTCCGAATCTCAATATTCAGATCTAATCTTTTATTTAAAGAATGGTTATGCACCTACCAATTTGTCCTACAAGAATAAGAGAGCCATTAGGTTGAAAGCTAAAAGTTTTTCTCTTATTAACGATGTGCTCTTCAGGAGAAACTATGATTCTGTATTACTAAGATGCCTTGAGAAACCTGAAGCTCAAAAGGTTTTGCAGGAGCTACACGATGGACCGGCAGGAGGACATTTTGGAGCTGATACAACAGCTCATAAAGTAATTCATGCCGGATATTACTGGCCTACTTTGTTTAAGGATGCTCATGAATATGTAAGGAAATGCATTAAGTGCCAAGCTGCCAGTGGAAGACAACGAAAGCCAGCTTTCCCTTTACAACCAATCAACATTGAACAACCTTTTGAACAATGGGGATTGGACATCATTGGAGAAATTAATCCTTCATCTTCCAAGCAACACAAGTATATCCTTACAGCAACTGATTACTTTACAAAGTGGGTAGAAGCAGTTCCATTAAAGACAACAAACTCGGAAGCAATCATCGAATTTATAGATCAGTTCATCGTAACCAGGTTTGGTGTTCCAAACGCTCTTGTCTTTGATAATGCTTCTTACTTCTCAGGCAATGCAATGATTGATTTCGCTATCAAAAGAGGATTCAAATTAAAATATTCTGCCAACTATTACCCTCAGGGTAACGGCCTAGCAGAATCAACTAATAAAAATCTAATCAAAATCATTAAGCGAACAATTGAAGAAAATCATAAGAACTGGCATAAATCCTTGGTATTTGCATTATGGGCCGATAGAATTACACAGAAAGCTTCCATAGGGACCTCTCCTTTTAATCTTGTTTATGGAAAAGAAGCAGTTGTACCAACCAATCTTCTTCTCCCATCTTTAGCCCTAGTGCAATTTATAGACGAAACTCCTTCTTCTTCCATACAGTTTAGACATGATCAAATACTCAAACTGGAAGAAGAAAGGGACAAAGCCAAGGTTACACATGCAAGACATCAGCAAGTCATTAAAGCAGCTTTCGATCTAGCCTCATCCAGCCCTAGACAATTTGAAGTCGGAGATCTAGTCCTGAAATGGGACAAAGCCCACGAAGACAAAGGTAAACATTCCAAATTCCAAAAACTGTGGCTGGGACCATTTCAAATCTGTGAAAAAGTAGGCCATTCTACATTCATACTTCAAAATCTATCAGGGGTGAGAGATTCTCTCCCTGTCAATGGTCTAATTCTGAAGAAATTCTTTAACTGAGGAGGTAACCCCTTCTCTTTCTAGCTTATTAGTTTTTCATAGTTTGTAGGATTTGTAGGAATAAGAATGTGGGACATTCCCATTGACCTTTCGCTGTAAATAAAAGCTGTCTCGCCATAGTAATATTAATATTTACTTTTTAAAAAAATAGCATCCTGAACCAAGAGAGATCATTTCTAGGAAATTAGATGTCTTTTTATTCTAAGCATTACAGACTCACCTTTGTAAATTTCACTCTGAACAAAGATCTATGAATCATCTTGAGTGGTTGAAATTAGTCCCCAAAGGTTATTTATACGAAAATAGGAGCTAATTCATTTTCAGCATCTTCAACTCTTAAACCTGTCATCCATTTATTCTTAACAAGATAATTGTTCATCCCATTCACCAACAGTTTTTGATTACTCAGAGTGTAATTCTAAAAAATAAAAGATTAAAGATAAGAGGTCTTATCACAAGCCTGCTTACCATGTTCATAGGAAAATAATTTAACTGACATTACCAAAACTGCATACCAAACAGGGTAATGGCTTGAAATCTCAAGACAAGGGGTCTCATCACGAGCCAGCTTGTTCAGTTTAATTACTACCCGTGAATGGCATTGTCACCTATCTGGCCACCAAACCAGGACAATGGCTTTTATCTTAAACGGAAAAAAGAAATTGAAATTCAAAAAATACGAGAATATCTTTTGAATTCATTCTGTTTAGTCACACTCTAAGGTGAATGGAACAATGGACAAGAACATGGTTAAAAGGTAACCCTGCCGAGACTATGAACGTTTGCTGGCAGCAGAGGCTCTACCTGTGACAGAGGAGTTTATTTTAAAAGCTGATATGGAAAAGTTTTCTATTTTTACTCTTACAAACCAATAAGGACTTATTTTAATACTCGAAGTGCATTTATAAAAAGAGGAAGTTTAATGAAGAAACCTGTTTTATTTAGAATCAATAGATATCTAGTTATATTAGAAATTTCCTTTCTTTTATGAAGATTCTATTTGAGAAAATGTAAATATAATTGTTAGTTCAGAGATAACTGGTTCTGCCAGCGAATCGCCAATTGTTGTGCCCTACAACAACCCCCCATTTCATAACAATTTTATCACAAACAATTTACATATGAAATGGGTCCCTTTTAAATTTTTTAATTGGCATTAATAAACTTGTTCAAATAAGGTATGATAATCAAATGAATTTATGCAAAAAACCCTTATTGAGCAAGTGGTAAGCAATTTTTTTTGGTTAAGTCCAAAGAAGTAATCGCAAGTTCGGTTGCCATCTTGGTTTTTCCCGATGCGATATCGCTATCGGCCATCGGCAATAGCAAATGCACACACAAAAGGGCACATACCTTTCCCCGATGCGACGCGATATCGGCGATCGGCTATCGGCATTCCACTATGTCGTGTGGAAAATGTTTTAACACTCCGGCCCGATGCGATATCGGCTATCGGCATTCGCTAAAAGCAATTGATACACATCTGGGGGTATGTTCGCGTGCCGAATGCGATATCGCAATCGGCTTTCGCTAAAAACTTTCCCAAGTAATAACGCCACACACACACTTCCGATGCGATATGATGACGCTTAATGATGACCTCAGTTCCAAAAGGTGATTATTTCAAAGCATTAAAGTTATATTTAAATCGATTTGACAAAATCACAGATTTCAAAAAGCCGTTAAGTAAAGGGATAAGGTAATGCATGCGTATTTAAAAGCTTTGCCCCTTCGAATTAACGAACAACTACGATTAGACCTTTCAAAGATCTATTACACGCTTTAAGGAGTCATTCGGTTTAATAACTTAAGTAATGGTCATTTATGAAGCTGTAGGCCGTAAAATCACCATCATTACATCTACGGCGCCTGCTCAAATCATTAAATCCGCAGCCTCTTTTTAGAATAATCTCGCCACGCTTCAAATCATATATTTATCCCGTTATGGATTGTCATTGTTATTTCTTTGTTACGATTTCTCTTGCACTTGTGTAGAATTCAACTAACGAGAGAAGTCTGAATATGATGGGAAAAAAGTCTAAGAAGATGGCAGGTTCTACTGCAACACCCGCCTCAGGCCAAGCTGCTACACCTTCAAGGAAGGGCTTAATCTCAGATACTACATGCACTGGTCTTACTGGTACTACATGGCAAGGGACATACAATTTGCTAGAAGGAGAACAACCAGAAGTGACAGTAACGGAGGCAAGTGTGGATGAATTAAGAAAGTCTGAGGCAACTCTTAAAGATTTGGCGGACTCTTTTCTGCACAGAATAGCAGCCAGGGAACAAGTCCTGCCTTATACTGATGTGGTACGTTGGGCAATTGAAGAAGTTCCTCTCACTAACAGAACCTTCGTTTCTAAGGATAGAAGGATTTTCGGCTCCTTCAAGCCTGAAGACTTAAGACAAATGTATCATCTGCCCAATCCCGAGCAAGTCTATAACAGAGCATTTGTGGAAAAATTTGCCAGAGAGAATGAATCACCAGCCGAACCTCTACGAGAGTGGAGGCAAAATCCAGCAAAACACAAACAAGATATGTCGGGTAAGTACTCCAATGCTTCTCTGGCTTCACCTTACTGCTATGCTGGAATTATGATGTGTAGATTGTGGGGATTTCATGATTCAGCAAATATCCATGTTGATATGGTTCCCTTAATGGAAGCGGCCGTTAATAGTATAATTATGGATTGGGCCACTATCCTGTCTGATAAGTTGGTCTTAGCTATTCGTGAGTTTAGGGCCAAAACCAGAGTCAGTGAGAGGAAAATCCCACCTTTTTATTACTCTGCATACATTATGGATGCCCTTTGTTTTAATTCTGAGTTTCCTGTCCTTGGTTGGAGATGGACAACCCATGACCCAACACCTATTCATTTGTATCATCGTAAATTGTGGAAACCTTCTCACAAAGATCATTTATACCAAATTTGCAATGGTTTTATGGTTCCCGTTCACTATTCTATTTTTGACAGACCTATCCCTAGGATTTCCTATGAAGCCTCTTTTGACCTGCCATCCGTAGCCCATTGGTTCGGCGAAGAATGTTTTTCTTATATCAGAGTTTTTGGAAGCAAGGCCAGGCCACATGTTCTTCCCGTATACATCCCAGACAAACTGTTGGCCCGAGAAATCTCTTATCAGATAATGTCTGAAGGTGTTACCCAAACTCTCAAAGAGGAGAAGAAGAGAGGATGGCCATCGTTTCCCTTAAGAATTGGAGTTTATACGCTGCTAAATTATAAACATGCAGAAAAGGAAGCAGCAAAACTCCAAATGCTATCTCTAGTTTCTATTCCCAACAGACTCTATGACCCGAACAAGGCTGCTTTCACTGCCTTGGAACAGGCTAAGCTGACAAAGGTGGTTCATCAAGAAGACCAGTTTGACGACCTGTTCATGGGTGCTGATTCAATAAGCCAAGTCAAACAACTTGCTGCAATGAGATATGGAGATATGGAATTAACTGAATTTAATAAACTTAGAAAGCAAAGGTTGCAAACTTTGCCTCTAAAGTTATTATCTACAACCCCAACTTCATCCTCAAGCGAGCCTGATCAGCCAGAAATAAATTTACCTCCCGTTACAATTAGAGAACAGGAGGAAAGTCAAAGAAAACTGCAGGCAGAAAAGCAGCAAAAAGCACAAATTGAACAAGAACAGAGAAGGCAAAGGGAGATAGAAGAACAGAGAAGGCAAAGGGAGATAGAAGAACAAAGGAAACGAGAGGAAGAAGAAAAAATTAGGAAAGAACTGGAAGATAGGCAGAAAAAGGAATTGGAGGAACAGCAACGGAGAATACAAGAGGAGCAACAGCGGAAGGCATTCGAAGAACAGCAGAAAATTGAAAAAGAAAAAGAACAGAGTAAGCAAATCTCTGTCGATACTGAATTAATTGAGGAATGGAACCAATTTGATTCCATTATAAGTGGTAAAGAAGCCTCCAAAGACTCAGATGCCTTAAAGACTCCCGATATTACTGTTTCTCCGGTTCTTGAAGGAACCAGCGGCCCACCCACAGTACAGAATGTTGAAGAAGTTACTCAGAATCCATCTGATCAAGTTGATCTTCAGGTAGAGGAAATTCCTCCTCTAGACATTTTCTACAGCCCTAAGCATAAAGCCGTTGTAAGACGCTCAAGGAAGAGACGAAGGCTTGATCAACTTTCTGTCTCAAATGAGCAAACAGTCACGGGCAATGTCGTCTGGAAGGGAGAATTAAGTCCCTCTGAAGATTTAACAAAGCTGTCGCAATTCGCGGGAGCTTATTCAGCAGCAACCATTGACAAAGCATCCGAAGTGAGTCTTCTTTTGAAGACTAAAGAGCATGAGGTATATGCATTGCAAGCAGAAGTGATAGAGGCAAAGAATAAAACGACACAGGCGGAAGAACAATTGCTGGCTCAACAACAAGAGAATCATTTGTTAATCCAGCAAATTGAAAAACTAAGGATAGACCAAAGTGACATTAAAGCACGAGAGTTAGCAGAGGCATTATCACAGTTGGAAGCATCAAATGCGCTGTTAATGAAATCTAAAGAAGATCAAATAGTTCAGCTCTCAGCACAACTTGAAGGTATTAAAGGCGCCAAGAGCATTGAAGATTTCAGAACAGAGGCAACTCTGATAAACGGCGCTTTAATATCCCAGATTAGACTTTTGTGCCGACAGCTAGTTGAGGCTGAGTCACTTTGTGATATATCTACAGCAGTATGTAAGCAAATCGAGAAAGCCAGGACTAACTTGGATCAGGCCGAAGATGAAATAATAGAATATATTGAATGGCAAGATACTCCAGAAGGGCAAGCTGCTAATTTAGCCCGAATCAGTGAAACATACAAGAACATACTTTTCATGGAATGGGAAACACAGGTAATGAAGGCAGAGAGGGCAGCATCCAGATGCAAAACAATTTCCACGAACATGATCAATATAGTCAATGATACATTGTATCTGGCTAATATGATTTCACAATGCACACCTGGAAATATAACAACCGCAAATATGCTGGAGCATAAGAATTATCTTAAGCTGGAAGAACAAGGGCGGTTAATTGCTGGAGTAAATACCTTGACCTCCGATGCATACTGGCTTTTCTTGATTAAACCGCATTCTCAAAGGTCGGCTCTCAACTGTCTAACCGACGCTCTCCAATACCTGATTGCCGATTTCCAAGATGCCACATATGATGCACAGCTGACTTCTCGCCTCAATACTCCACCTGAAGTAGAGCCAATGCTGGCTATATGTCAGCGAAAGAGTAAAGGCAAAGAGACAGCTGACTGAAGCATCGCCGCCGACTGCCGATTCACCCAAATTGCAAGATGATATTTGTTGATGCCGATTTCTTAGTTTTCAGTTTTTAGATATTTAATAGTTAGATTAGAATAGTATTTATAGACCCTTTCATTGTTTTGGAAAGGGTCGTAAAATTTTGTAAAAGACTAAAAGGCTGAAGTTTGCACTATTGTGCTTCAGTCCATATTCTTTTTGAAACTCGACCACTGGTCCTTAATTTTACTTGGAATGCTGTTTAAGTAAATTGTGCACTATTGTCGTTTGCTTGGAATGCTTTCTGGTTGGAAGGAAGGACTGCTACATAGCGATTAATACATTGGATTGATCAAACAGCTTGCATGGTACTATTATCTGTATCTGTTCTCTTTTCAGTTATATGAATTGCTGTGTTATTACTTTGCTATTATTGAATACATGTATGCAATACAACAATAAGTCTTCATTTCATATCACTATTGAATGTTTTTGAGATTTGTTATCTTTCACCCATGTATGTATCAATGATATAAATGACTGAGTACAGTAATTCGCTATTATAGCTCTGCGTAACTACTTACGCAGAGCAATCTCAAATGATTAAACATCTATGCTTGTTGTTAGTGTCATCTATATGCCTGTCATTAAGCATAGTTTATTAAACGCTGTACTGTCCGAATTGATAAGTCCCGGGATTAGCTTATAGTTTTTGCATTTCTTTTATAGTTTAGTTATTTTGTTTATTATCATTTCATATCTTAAATCATCCATCCATCCCGTTCACTTATAATCTTTGGGAAACTGGTCCCGTTATCCCCAGTCGGAGCCACTATTCCAAACGGAAAAGGAGCTGCACTAAGTTCCGGACCGGGTGGTTTCCCCGATGTTGTTGCTACGAATTTCAAGGCCTCAACAGACTCTTAACTAGCTACGTGCTCTGCGACCACAATTTCTGGAGACTTTACATCTTTCCACATCAAAACTTGGGCTTTTGCCCCAAAACTAACCTAGGGGACCCCATCCCAATAAGCCCCCAATAGAGAGATCATGACTTTCCCTTGAGTCACTCAGCTGGTGCGGAGATCTTACTGCGAAGATCCCTCAGCTCTTCCTGCACCACTGCTACTTCAGCCACGCTCTGCCTAGTTGCCTACTTCACCTATTCGACTAGCTATTATGTGGCTGGTCCTTCACTGTCTTGCTTGATCTTCTGTTGTTTAAGTGGCAGGTTCACCAACTTCTCCTATATGTTAATGAAGACTTGGTAGGTTTCTTCCAACCAAAGATCCAACCGCGCCTTAAGGAATGAATTTTTTTCTATGCAACTTCCACTTGTGTAAGAATTTTATTGCCCTTCTGCAACTTGGTGAGGCGATGCGTTGTATCCATTGTGTGCACCATCGCCCTCACTTTGTCGTACTGCTGTTGGAGCTTGCGGGTCTCTGTTTTTAATCTCTGTAGGTTGGGATCTTCCTACAAAGTCATCACTACTTTAATGGCCTTCTCAAACAACGTTGTGCAGTCCAAAACCGCATCATCCACAGTGGCTATTGCATCCTTAACAACACCTTCATGCTATTCCCTAACTTTTGGGAGGGTCAAAGGCTGTGACTTGAGGTCTAGTTCTATGATTTTCATGTTGAGCTCAAACTAAACTTAGGCCACCTCTACCTTAGCATCCTGGACACCCACTGGAAGTTTCCTAATCTTAGCAACAGAACCATTTTCTAGATCAGGGGGTGTTAGTGCTTAGATCGACCTCAAGCTAAAGAAAGGCATGTCTAGGGTAACATCAAACCACGCTTAACTGGGTAGCTAGCCCTACCAGGTCAGGAGAGGGCTCTCTCCTTTTCAATCTCAATTAGAATATGGAAACTAGGGCTTGCGATGACTGAAATGAATCCTGATTTTAGGCTAGGTATAGTAGATCAAAGGATTTTGTTTGATTTTAGATTTTGGTTGCTGGATCAATTGGAGAAGGTAGATTGGGTCTGGGAAATCAACTCAGGGATACAGTCATGTCCTATGGGGCAAGATAGACAAAGGTTTATGTACTAGCAATGGATTTGAGATGGTAGAGTAGATAGCTGAGGAGTTGGGGAGGGCATAAGAAACTATGAATCCTCTTCAAACAGTGAAAACATTGAAAACCAAACGCATTCCCAAGACAAAGCACTGTAAATTAGTTTATTTTATCTACTCACCTTGAATCATTTAGTTTAGAAGAGAGAGATATGTGGATACATATAAAACATCAGAAAAAGGCTCATTACAAATATGACACAATACATAAACTCACCGTCACAAGAATCCCACAAAATAGCTATGAAACCTGGTTTTATTCCTTGCCAAACTGCTGATACAAATGTTTAGTGAGTCCAACACTTCTGCCAAAGTCCAGCCCTTACAAGTGACTAAGAAATTACATAATATAGGCAAGGAAACCACTTGTCCTATCTATCAGGGCTGAATATATGAGAAGAGGGATGGTTTCAACCATATCTAAACTAAGAACAGGAATATAGGTAGTGGAACAACTTGCCTCTAAAACCAAGGAAACCAATTCATTACAACTCAAAACCACTTGGAACTTAATGTATCTACCCTATGAAGTGATTTTAGTCCATATTTACATCGAATTCATCATTTACCATGCTTACATTTACCAGGAAATGAGGAAAAAGTGATCTCCCAAGAAGACTAGGAAAAATCTGGAAAATCAGGAAAAATTGGCAAAATCAATTTAATGCGTAGCAATTTTTCTAGGCCAATTTTGGAAGCCTTCCCGGAGTCCAAATTAGGTGCAGGATAGCTTGCTGGAAGGCCTGTCAAGTCTACTTTCTGGAACAACTTAAATTTCTGAATTTGGAGTTCATTTTCGTCTCTAAAAATTTATTCTCCCAAGACTGCTTCCTGTGTGGTAAAAGAGTGGTAGAGAGGGCACTTTTTGGGTGTTTTTTGCCCTTTTGGAGACCGAGAGCTTGTCCAAAATTCTCAACCATTTTTTAGCTTCCATATTTTTCCATGCTGATTTCAAAAATATAAACGTTTTTGCAAGAAAGTGTCCCCAACAAAAGCGCAACGTCGGTGGCGCTGCGCAATGCCGGTGGCGCTGCGCAACTGCTGAAAAACCTTTTTTTTACATTAAAAATTTCAAAATTGACAAAAATTTCTCCAAATTTCTTGAAATTTGGCATGATTAACCCTTGTTAAGTGCTTTGATGAGCCAATGATGCTTCAACCAAGATCTTGAGTTTATCTTGCTCTTTTTCTCTCCTCAAAACTCTTTTTAGCTTGGCCTTTAGCTTCTTCACCCTCGTTTTGCAAATATTGTTCCGGGTTAGGTAGTGATAGGCCATATGGCACAATATTTTCTTTTCTTTGTTGTATTTCTCAGGCATCTTCTCAAGGTGAATGTTAGCTCTTTCCAACCATGATTCTCGGTCAGCTTCAATTTCTTGCTCAAGGGAGGTCATCTTAATCTTTCTTTTCTTTGCCATTTACCTATTTTCCCTAATCATTTGCAGCTCCATAATAGCTTTCTTATCTGTCAGTTTCTTTTTTTCCTACTCAATAAAATTGATGATCCATTTGGCTCTCTCAAGATCAATTGATAAGGTTTGTCTTTCAGCCTCCTTCTCTTTGATAATCATGTCTTTGAGTCTTGAGCTTTGAGAGCCCAAATCAGTGACATCCTCTTCAATCAAAACAAAATCCCTGTCTTTCCCTTTAGTAGGGCCCACCTCATGCATCCTTTGCTTCCCTTTTTCTTTGGTCTTTGACTGTTTACGGACCTGTATAGCTGGAGAAGAAGGAAAATCCCCTTTCACCCCAGGTGAAGATAACATTTTCCTGTGGTTTGGTGAAGAAAACGAGACCCATTCCACGTCTCGTGGAGATAGTACTTGCCTGGCAGCAACAAAAAGCATCCCGGTGCCTCTCTCATAGGTGACAAACACCGACACACCTGTAGTTTCAGTCTCATCAAAACCTGGCTGTCCTGATGGCCCAACCTACTGTTGAGGCACCGATGGAATCACCTGAGGGCCTTTGAAAATCTCATGGACAATAAAGGTATCCCACGGTATGTTCAGCAAGCTTAGCTGATGCAAAACAACAATTTTAATTAGTAAGAAGTGGTAAATGTTGTTAAATTGTTGAGGAAAAGGTTTCATTTGCACATAGAGAGCCATCTTCTCAATATTCCTGCATATAAAGTATGGGAGGTTGTTTCATCATCCTTACTCTTGTGAAATGCATCAACAATCTGACATGATATGTATATAGGTAGGAAAACCTTCCTTCACAGGTGAAATACTTGATGATGTGTTTCATGAGAGGAGCATAAGTGTTTTTCAAGTATTTGAAAGGAAAATCCCTGTTGATTTGCCTGTGATATCCAGCCTTAATGTAAGGCTCATAATATTCTCTGCCCACATGCTACTCATTATTCCACTGTTCAACTACATTAGGGATGCCTATTGCTGCTAAAATGGTGTCAGGTGTCAAGGTGAAAGAGACACTATCAAGGTTCACCTAGCCATTGTGGAGATGAAGAACAAACATCCTAGCAAGCTCATGATGAAATTGCACCCTCTCTACCATTTCACAAAACTGATAACAAGATTGGTGTTTAAAGCTAGTTACAGCAAGACAGCAAGCAAGTAATTCTACAAGAGTAGTGGGCTCCTCCCGGATGATCTTTCCTCCTTTTTGTGGCTTTCTTGGTACATGAGCTTCTTTGGAAGAATCAGTGAGATTTTCCTCTTCCCTCTCATAATATTAATCTGTCTCCATGCTTATGAATTAGAAGTGAAAGTAGATGAGTATGAAGAGATTTTGAAATATGAGGTAAGTAGTGTGTATAAGGAAGTGAATGCTAGGAGGAATGGTTTCCTTTGGGAAATGAGGGGAGTGAATGGTATTATGAATGTGGAATGAGGGGTTTGATAATGGAGTGGATGTAGTGAAGGAATAGGATGTGGGAGTTAGGGTTTGGGAATAGGGTATAGGGCTAGGGTTTGGTAAATGGGAGTGGGGTTTGGGGAGTGAATTTTGATGATTTAGGAAGAGGAAATGGGATTTCACAAGCTCAATATGGATGGAGTGAGAAAGAAGAGAAAATGACTTTCAATAACTTTGCAAGAGATGATTTAGCAACTAGCTAGGGTTTGGGTTAACCATTTAGCTAGGGTTTTCTCTCAAGAAAACCAAACACATCCAAGCCACCAAACATAACTTTCCTGAGTAAGGAGGAGTGAACTACTTACTTGGAACAGGCATTAATTTGCTTTTTAGGAAGTTTGGAGGTGTTTTGAGGCAATTCCGCTTCTTGTAACAGGTGTGCAGTGCCAACAAATAGTTGCGCAATGCCAAACCAAAATTCAATAGAAAAACTGCAACAGATGCATAGCGCCAAAGCACAGGTGTGCACCGCCAGCAAAATTTCTAGATTTCTTCCCCTATTTTGCCTTCTTTCTTCAAAAATGTGATTTTCTTCCTCTGGCTCATTTGATTTCAATAATGAAGACTTAAACGCATGAATGGGCATTTCTATCCCTCTCTTTTAATTTTTCATTAACCAAGACCCACTTTTCTAATGTTTTGCTAGCTTTTTCAAAACTGCTCTGTTTCACTTACATTCTAACTTTTTCCTTTTCGCAGGTGGACTTATACATTAACCTTTGTAATGGAAGGAGTTTACTTTGTCACCAAGTCACCAGGAATAGCTATTGAATACTTATTACATATAGAAACATTCAAATTACATAAAATTTCTACAATAATGGAGAAACTCTATTTTCACCTCAAAACGGAGTTTTGAGGTAAAAAAAAATAATTCAACATGACAGAAGTAAATTTATGATTTTATGAACTTATTTACCCTTCTCATGTGCCTGCTGACGTTTTTATTCAAATTTGGTTGACCATGATGACAAGCCCTAAGACCTAGTGAGACTAAACCCTAAAATTGATTTTTATAAATGAAATGAAACAAGATGATAGTAAATGACTAAAAAATTGTGTGAACAGGTCAGCAGGTGAATGTCATGACGGAAATTGACATGAGACCACTAGCATCAGTTGATCCATGACCTAATGGAATGCAGCTGATCAGATGCGACACCTAATATGCATGAAAAAAGAGCAATTTTGATCACTGATGGCGGTGTGAAGACACTGACACTAACATTGGATCCAATGGGGATGGTAGCTCCTTGGAGGTGCTAAGAACCATAGACCTTTGGGAGAGTAGACCAGTGCCTTATTGATTGAGCAATGGAGTCAAAAACTCAAGCTGAAATTACATGACTAAATACTGATGACTCAAAAACACCAACTAACTAAAACTGACTCAATACTAAAACACAACTAACAAACTGGAAAATATGTCAAAATGGAGCTTATTCAATAAAACCTACTCTAATTTTTCCATTCATCAACTGATCAAGTGAAATGAAAGAACCAATGCAACCAGGTAAGTATTCTAGCTACTTTTTGAATTCTTCGCAAGTGCTTTCTTATGAACCGTAAGAGAGAACTACTAAAAGGAAACTCTCATGAAAACTTGTAAACAAATCCAAATTTTCCCAATTTGAATAATATAGATTCTCTATCCACCTCCAAAAAGACTGCATAAGGATCTTGAAATTCATATGCACTAGGGCTTAACTCATCCAATGGATTAGTTTGCTTCTCTTCATACCATGAATGAAAACTTTCAACTAAGCTTTGTGACAAGACTACTCCTCATTATGATAAAGAAATTGGCTATCAGATCAAGTTTGTATCAATACTTTTTCTAAGCTCATAGTTAGCTAATGGAGAAGGAATTTGACTACAGACATCATCCAAAACATCAGCTATTGGATCGTGAAAAATCTGAAAACACTGCTGCAATCAATTTTCTATTAGTTTCGATGAGATTACATGATTTCCTACAGGCTGCTCATTTGAAGATATATTATGCAATTTTCCCTTCAAAAATTGAAATGATTCAAAACAAAATGGTACGGAATCATCTGGCATCATTTGATCATATGGTCCAGCTTCCAAGTCTTCATTTACAACTTGACAATCAAAGGCATTCGAGGCTGCAACTCCGGATATGGAAAGTCTTGAACAAGGATTTCATTGCCCTCAAGATGCTCCAAATCAAGACTTGGCGACAGTTGATTTCTGATTGCATGAAAGTTTTCTCTAATCAACTGAAATGAAGCAAAACAAAAAGGCAAAGATCCTTTACTTACTTCAAAATTTGCTACACTTTCCTCCTCACTTTCATGGCTGACATGTAACGGCTGATCACTGTATTCAAGCTGCTGAAAGTGAACTTCCTCCTTCCACAAACTAGTTGTTGATTTGTCGACAAGACTAGCTTCTGTTTGGAGAACATAATCATCATCATATTGATCAAATTGGGGCAAATCATCAGTATAAAACACATCATCAAGCATATATGTCATATCAATAGATCTCTCTTCTCCAAGATGATCTATAAAACAATCATTATCAGGCCTATGACAACTAGGATAAGAAACAAAATGTTTTGGATCAGCAACTTGTTTCTCTTCAATCAGTGAGCCATGGTCTTGAACATCATACTCGTTCCTTGTAGTGATCTTCTGCATCATCTCTTCCACTGCACTTACCAAAATGTTGAGCTTTACCTCTAAAGATGTCGATTCCTCTGGGTCTATGTTCTTCATCTCTTCTTCCTTCGACTTTTCCCTTATGATCAGTAAATTAGCCTCTACATCTATTGCACTATTATGCATCTCTTCAAGTGTTGCAAGGTTCCTTTCCCTCAGCTGAAACTCCATTTCCGGATCAAAAGCTTCCGGGTAGTGCAAGAGAGTGGATCCAGGAGGAGGTCTTATATTAACCAGCATCCAAAAATAGACTTGGTTAAATCCAACAGAAAATTGTTGTAATGTCTCCCCTGGTGGTCTTTTTAGCTGGTTACACTCTTCTATAATCAAGAAAGGGTTTTGTCTAACCACCCAATTGTCGAGGAAAACTTTGACAAATTGCTAGAAATATGAGATGCTAGCATCAGGAAGGGTTTTAAACCAACTCTTGACTTTGCCTTGAAAAGAAAGAGCAAAAATCCTAATACTAACATCCTCTTCATCAACTTCAAAAAGTTCAAGAAAAGAACCAAAATTCAATACATGTCTCTCAGCAGTGATGTTGTCGCGTTCACCATCAAATCTTGGTAGATATAGGTCATGATTTTTAGGGAAAGCATGGGATATAGGAGGTAAAATCAGAGGCTTATATTGATCGGGAATTTTAAAAGGTATAGGAGTATGTACAGAAGGTGAAGAATCAGTCTTAGTCTCTTTAGGCTCATCTGTTTGAAGACAGTCATCATAAGATTTGAAAGAACGGTCTTGATCAAGATCAAAGGCATGCGAATGTTTTGTATTCACAATCTTCAAAGGAAAAGAATCAAATTCAGGTCTGGGATCTTTTGTCAAACACAGTATACTTCGTAAAGCCTTCTTGACATTCTCGGGAAACGAGAAGAAATAATTTATAACAAAGAACATAATGTCTTGGATGAAATGCCAACTTGAATACCTGATCTGTCCATATTGTCCTTTCATGTTTCTACTGGCCAGGTTCATCCTCCAGTGGAGTCCTTAGATTTGATCTCGAAACTAATTTAGAGTCGCCACGTGAATGATTTCAGCCTTCCGGTGTCTGATCATTGTCCACCATCAAAAATCAGATATGAACTTGATACATTTTATTGAGGAAAATAAAACTACGTCCCCAGTACGGTCGCCACTATGTTAGTGCCTATATTGACCTCAGGCTGAAGAAACGCAGGTCTAGGGTAACATCAAACCACACTTAACCTGGTTGCTAGACCTACCAGGTCGGGAGAGCTCTCTCCTTGTCTATCTCAATTAGAATATCGCAACTAGGGCTTCAGATGACTGAAATGAATGCTGATTTTAGGCTAGGTATAGTAGATCAAAGGACTTTGTTTGATTTTAGATTTTGGTTGCCGGATCAATTGGAGAAGGCAGATTGGGTCCGAGAAATCAACTCAGGGATATAGTCATGTCCTATGGGGAAAGGTAGACAAGGGTTTATGCACTAGCAATGGATTTTAGATGGTAGAGAAGACAACGGAGGAGTTGAGGAGGGCATAAGAAACTATCAATCCTCTTCAAATAGTGAAAACATTGAAAACCAAATGCATTCCCAAGACAAAGCACTGCAAATTAGTGTATTTTATCTATTCACCCTGAATCAATTAGTTGAGAAGAGAGAGAGATGTGGATACCGAAAAAATATCAGAAAAAAACTCATTACAAAGAAGAAACAATACATAAACTCACTGTCACAAGAATCCCACAAAAATAGCGGTGAAACCTAAATTTATTCCTTGCCAAACCGCTGATACAAATGTTTAGTGAGTCCAACACTTCTGCCAAAGCCCAACGTTTACAAATGACTAAGAAATTACATAATATAGGAAAGGAAACCACTCATGCTAGCTATCAGGGTCAGATCCATGAGAAGAGGGGTGGTTTCAACAATATCTAAACTAAGAACAGGAATATAGGTAGTGGAAGAGCTTGCCTCTAAAACCAAGGAAACCAATTCATTACAGCTCAAAACCACTTGTAACTTGATGTATCTACCCTATGATGTGATTTTCATCCATATTTACATCGAATTCATCATTTACCATGCTTACATTTACCAAGAAATGAGGAAAAAGTGATCTCCCAAGAAAACTAGGAAAAATTTGGAAAATCGGGCAAAATTGGCAAAATCAATTTAATGTGCAGCGCTTCTTCTAGGCAAACTTTGAAAGCCTTTTTGGAGTATAAATCAGGTGCATGATATCGGATTGGAAGGAATATCAAGTCTAATTTCTTGAACAACTTGAATTTTTGAATTTGGAGTTCATTTTCCCCTCCAAAAATTGATTCTCCCAAGACTGCTTTCTGTGTGGCAAAAAACTAGTAGAGAGGGCACTTTTTGGGTGTCTTTTGCCCTTTTGGAGACCTAGAACTTGTCCAAAATTCTCAGCCATTTATGAGATTCCATATTTTTCCATGTTGATTTCAAAAATATAAACTTTTTTGCGAGCAAGTGTCCCCAACAAAAGCACAGCGCTGCTGGCACTGTGCACCTGCTGAAAAAGCCTGTTTTTTACATTAAAAATTTCAAAATTGACAAAAATTTCTCCAAATTTCTTGAAATTTGACATGATTAACCCTTGTTAAATGCTTTGATGAGCCAATAATGTTTCAGCCAAGATCTTGAGTTTATCTTGCTCTTTTTCTCTCCTCAAAGCTCCTTTTAGCTTGGCCTTTAGCTTCTTCACCGTGGTTTTGCAAATTTTGTTCCGAGTTAGGTAGTGATAGGGCATATGGCACAACATTTTCTTTTCTTTGTTGGCTTTCTCAAGCATCTTCTCAAGGTGAACATTAGCTCTTTCCAACCATGATTCTCAGTTAGCTTCAATTTCTTGCTAAAGGGAGGTCATCTTAATCTTTCTCTTCTTTTCCATTTACCTATTTTCCCTAATCATTTGTAGCTCCATAATAGCTTGCTTATCTTTCCGTTGCTTGTTTTCCTGCTCAAGAAAATTGATGATCCATTTGGCCCTTTCAAGATCATATGATAAGGCTTGTATTTCAGCCTCCTTCTCTTTGATAATCATGTCTTTGAGTCTTGAGCTTTGAGAGCCCAAATCAATGACATCCTCCTCAATCAAAAGAAAATCCTTGTCTTCCGCTTCAGTAGGGCCCGCCTCCTGCATCCTTTGCTTCCTTTGTCTTTGCTCTTTAACTACTAGCCAACCTATATAGCTGGAGAAGAAGGCAAAGCCCATTTCACCCCAAATGAAGATAACATTTTCATGTGGTCTGGTGAAGAAAAAAAGACCCCTTCCACCTCTGGTGGAGATAGTACTCACTTGGCAGAAACAAAAAGCCTCCTGGTGACAAACATCGGCACACTTGTAGTTTCAATCTCATGAAAACCTGGTTGTCCTGATGGTCCCCCTTCCTGTTGAGGCACCAATAGAATCACCTGAGCGCCTTTGAAAATCTCATGGGCAATAAAGGTATCCCATGGTATGTTAAACAAGCTTAGCTGATGTAAAACACCAATTTTAATTAGTGAGAAGTTGTAAATGTTGTCAAATTGTTCAGGAAAAGGTTTCCTTTGCACATAGAGAGTCATCTTCTCAACATTACTGCATATAAAGTATGGGACGTTCATCATCCTTACTCTTGTGAAATGCATCAACAATATGACATTATATGTATATAGGCGTGAAAACCTTCCTTCACAGGGGAAATACTTGATGATGAGTTTCATGAGAGGAGAATAAGTGTTCTGCAAGCATTTGAAAGGAAAAACCCTACTGATTTACCTTTGATATCCAACCTTAATGTAAGGCTCATAATATTCCCTGCCCACATGCTGCCCCTTATTCCACTGTTCACCTATGTTAGGGATGCTTGCTGTTGTTGAAATGGTGTCAGGTGTTCAGGTGAAAGAGACACCAGCAAGCTTCACCTGGCCATTGTGGAGATGAAGAACAAACAACCTAGCAAGCTCATGATGAAATTTCACCCTCTCTACCATTTCACAAAACTGATAACAAGACAGGTATTTAAAGCTAGTTACAGCAAGAGGGAAAGCAAGTAATTATGTAAGAGTAGTGGGCTCCTCCTAGATGATCTTTCCTCCCTTTGGTGGCTTTCTTGCTACATGAGCTTCTCTGTAAGAATAACTGAGAGTTTCCTCTTCCCTCTCATAATTTGAATCTATCTCCGTGCTTATGAATTTGAAGTGAAAGCAGATGAGTATGAAGAGATTTTGAAATTTGAGGTAGGCAGTGTGTATAAGGAAGTGAATGCTAGGAGGAACAGTTTCCTTTGGGAAATGAGGGGAGTGAATGGTATTATGAATGTGGAATGAGGGGTTTGATAATGGAGTGGATGTAGTGAAGGAATAGGATGTGGGAGTTAGGGTTTTGGAATAGGGTATAGGGCTAGGGTTTGGTAACTAGAGTGGGGTTTGGGGAGTGAATTTTGAATATTTAGGGAGAGGAAATGGGAGTTCACAAGCTCAATATGGATGGAGTGAGAAAGAAGAGCAAATGAATTTCAATAACTTTGCAAGAGATGATTTAGAAACTAGCTAGTGTTTGGGTTA
The DNA here is from genome assembly GCA_031772625.1 of Pinus tabuliformis. NCBI lineage: Eukaryota > Viridiplantae > Streptophyta > Pinopsida > Pinales > Pinaceae > Pinus > Pinus tabuliformis. Next base: position 775,462,029 of record CM062812.1, on the reverse strand, counting down.
ACCATTTAGCTAGGGTTTGCTCTCATGAAAACCAAGCACATCCAAGCCACCAAACATAACTTTCCTGAGTGAGGAGGAGTGAACTACTTACTTGGAACAAGCATTAATTTTCTTTTTAGGAAGTTTTAAGGTGTTTTAAAGAAATTATGCTTCTTGTAACAGGTGCGTAGCGCCAACGAACAGGGGTGTAGCGCCAGACCAAAATTCAATAGAAAAAATGTAACAGGTGCGCAACGCCGGTTAGGTGCACATCGCCAAGGCACAGGTGCACGACGCCAGTAAAATGTCCAGATTTCTTCCCGTGTTTTTCCTTCTTTCTTGAAAAACATGATTTTTTACCTTTGGCTCGTTTGATTTCAATAATGAAGACTTAAACACATGAATTGGATTTTATGTCCCTCTCTTTTAATTTTTCACTAACCAAGACCCACTTTTCTAATGTTTTGCTAGCGTTTTCAACAATGCTCTGTTTCACTTACATTCTGACTTTTTCCTTTTTGTAGGTGGACTTATACATTAAATTTTGTAATGGCAGGAGTTGACTTTGTCACCAAGTCACCAGCAAGAACTATTGAATACTTATTACATATAGAAACATTTAAATTACATGAAATTTTTACAATATTGGAAAAACTCTGTTTTCACCGCAAAATATAGTTTTGAGGTAAAAAAGATTTATTGAACATGAAAGAAGTAAATTTATGATTTTATGAACTTATTTACCCTTCTCATGTGCCTACTGACCTTTTTATTCAAATTTGGATGACCATGATGACAAACCCTAAGACCTAGTGAGACTAAACCCTAAAACTAATTTTTATAAATGAAATGAAACATGATGATAGTAAATGACTAAAAAAATGTGTGAACAGGTCAGCAAGTGAATGTCATGAGGGAAATTGACATTAGACCACTACGATCAGTTGATCCATGACCTAATGGAATGCAGCTGATTGGATGCGACACCTAATATGCATGCAAAAAGAGCAATTTTGATCATTGATGGCAGTATGAAGACACTAACACTAATAGGGGGTACTGACCCAGGTTCAGAGTTAGTTGCGCCAAAAAAATCCCTACACTACTCACCTTGTTGGCATCAATCCATAGTGCACGGACCGAAGTCTCACCCGAAGAAGTATGGGGGGATGATGGAACCAAGTTTCCACACCCAGAGATAAGTGCAATGTCCCTTTGATGACCTAGATCTTCCTTCCCATATACCTCTATGCTCTTGCTGCCTATTACTGTAACTTCATTCAATCAACCTGTCGACCTCCGTGAAGGTATATGATTGTCTTTTGCAGACCCTGAACAGGTCACCCAGCTACCTACATGAGGTTTAGATTACTCATAGACCATTATTGGCTCGAATCTACTTAAGTGTTTGATAACTTTAACAGAAAGCGCTATAATCTTTGCGTAATCACTTAACATTAATTGCATTCAAATAACAATGTATATCAAGTAAAGTCACACATCAATACATAATTATTTCATAAAACCATTATTCATCACAGTATAAAGCGCATTCATATGTAACAAAAGTTAATAGATAAAACACAGGAATTTCTGCAACAATCTTCTTTATTAATATTCAGTTAAGCTTATAGACTCAATACTTTCTTGTGCACTCAGTTGCAGGGGTCCGCGCACTCAACTGAAAACAGTACTTTAGGTATCTAGACACTTAGTTGTAGTGCCTTCATATTCTCGTGCGCTAACTCTCTAGAATCTTTCCGTCATACCCATAGACAACTTCAATTACTTCCTTTAGACTCTCTAAGACACACTTATTTATATAATCCCATGGTCTACTGACCATGGGTATATCTTCAAAAGTTGACTCAAGTTACATAAAAGAAGTGTAAAACCCTTTTTGACTCTTAACTAGCTACATGCTCCGTGATCACAATTTGCGGAGACTTTACATCTTTTTGCACCAAAACTTGAGCTTTTGCCCCAAAACTGACCTAGGGGACCCCATCCCAACAACCTTCAACCTTGAAGAGATGTTGCTGTCTGCATCATATGTCCATTAATCCAAGCATACCAAGGCTAGGGGACCTACTTGAGTCCATATGGGTATTTCTTCAATCTGCAATCATGAATCTCCTTCTTATGTACCTCAAAGCTTCGATGTAGCTCTAAGTATGTTATTTCCTTAAGTGCATCACTGAGGAATCCAACTTCACATACATATGATAATAGCGCATCTGGAAATAGGTGTGACAGTCAAATCATATTCCTCTTCCTCTGAGGGCTTATTCCTTATCACTGACAAATTTTCTATCGTGGAAGCATCTAACACCACTGCTCCCTTTGAGTCAAAATCTCAACAAATCGTGAATCTTCTTTTATTTTTTCTTCCATCCTTCTTTATCTTCTATGACAACCCTAGAACTCTTCATTATGTACCTACAATCCTTAGTAGAAGGCCATGGAATAAAAGGTACAACCTAGCAAGATACAAATAGACAAGGGACTCATAACACCTGTACAAAATGGCTAATTAGTTACTAAAAAAATGACTAAAATTTGCATATAATTGACAATTTTTCAGTTAGTTACCAGTAGTATCTAATTTATATCATCTTATAACACAACCAACTTTTATTCATTTTTAGCTTTCATTAATTGGTTGTTTCAATTTTATTGTTTAGTAGTATATTTAGTCATAAATTTGGTCATTAATTTAGTCATTGATTTAGTCATTAATTACCACATTTAATGACCAAATATATTACTATATGATCATGTGAGAAAACTAATTAATGACCAAAGAAATATGACCGAAATGTTGGTCATGTTATAAGATATTGTAAATTAGTTATTAATATTCGTATATATGCAAAATTTACTCGTTATTTGTAATCACAAATTTATCAATTGCATTAGTCATTTTTTTTTTTTATAATTCCATATTCACTATATAAACGACTAATTTAGTATTTTATATTCATTTCATTTACTTTCATTAATAATCAATATAAATGACTAATTTAGTCATATATTCTTTTTATTTGTGTTCATCATTAATCAATATAAATTACTAATTTAGTGGTTTTAGAGTGATTTTATATGTTCATTATTAATCAACATAAATTAATTAGTATGATTTTGCAACTAAATTAAAAAAATGTCATACAACATGTATGTTTGTATAATATGAAAATGCAGAGTTACATATGTTAATTAAAATACTAAACAATATCAAGTGCAAATATATATAATTTCAACCACATAAATTATATTATATTAAATGTCAAGTATTACAATATGAGTTTCCAACTTAATATTGGTTGGACTACAATTTACACATGACATGTTGTTTCATCACTTCAAAACATTATCATTGTGTTGCCCGGACATTGCAGGCGAGTTCACCAACTCTGAAGACTTGACCATCAATCTCTATGTCTGTGTATGATGCAAGATATTGGCTCTAAGGGTATCACTAGATCGTTTCTATTCTCTCTCTCTTTGCATTTGTCGCTTAGTGTTATTGTTCTCCTCTTTCTTCCATTATTGCTTCTTACTATCAGTATTGAGTTCCTTTTCTGAAAACAAAAGAAGATAAATACAGAGTGTAAGGCATGAAAGATGATGAATACTAGAATATAAACTAAAATAGACTATAAAGGATTTATATGACATATACCTCAATATCAATAATGTCAAAGCCATTTTTCGCCATAAAAGCAAGAAACTCGAACAATTTTTCTTCAGTTGAGCAATAGTGGCCACTAAGTGGTCAGATGACCTATGTAAACAAAGCAAATAAAACATCACCATAGAGAAAAACACCTTAGTAACTTAGTATTCAAACTTCAAGAAAATATTAAGTACAATCATGCCAAGTAAGTTACATGCTAAAAAGCTCAAGTTGTAAATAACTTGTGAAAACAAATAATTTGAGGTGTGATGTCTAATCTTGGTCGTCTTATTCACAAAAAACATTTCATTCTTTAGCACATGAACTTGGTCAAGTATATAAAAATCATGTTCTCAAATAACAACGTGGAATTAAAATTTTCTAATAGCCATGAAATTCTCAATAAATATTGTGTAATAATAATTTTATCTTTTAGATTTGGATGTTGTTTAAATGGACATGATACCAAATATTTTCAATTTCATAGGTAAAATACAAAACAAAATCAAAAGAAACATTCAAAATAAAATTGAACAATAAAGAGAGGATATCATGGAATAGACATTGCAATTATAAAAAAAATGTTTACCTCACCATTTGGTTTCCCAAAATAACCATGAGGTCAAATAATCACAACATTAAATACCATAGGAATCCCTACTACAAAAATTTCCAAAGTTGATGGATTAGGTGCCTGAAGGATAATAGCATATACCTATGCCTCCTGAGTTTCATAGCCATGTTAATTTTCTAAGTCAAATGTATATTGGAAATCATACTGAGAGGGGGGGTGAATTAGTATTATTACATCAATAATTTTTTATTTCCCAAACAGATTTATATATGCTACTTCAGTGAAGTGAACTTGTGTGTGCACGCTACTGTGTTTAGAGAAACCAACATATACCCATAGACTTTATGATATAGTCAATTTATCATGTGCTGGTTTTTAATCAGTGCATCAATAACTTATTATACAGTAACTATGTGCAGTAATAACATAATAAACCATCATACATAAGCAACACACGAACACCAAGATTTAAGGTGGAAACCCAATGCAGGAGAAAAACCTCCTGCTTTTGTTGTCTCTATCTTCTTTTAATATAAAAAAAATTTGTTTAAAATCTTGTACTGGTGCAGACTCATACTAGTACGCAGGCACCCACCTGCAAAAGACTACAGCCTTCTCTCATTTTCCATCTTCTACTGGAAGGGACCAGCAACCCCCTAGTTCTTGTACTAGTCGATAAGTTTACTAGTATGTAGGCATTGATCTACAGAACAGTATGACCTTCTCTCTTCCTCCACGGACCATGTTTCACTAATTTTCAGACTGGATGCTCTTGTACATAAAAATATAATATGAAGGCCTCGTTTCATCGAATTTTCACATTGGACCCATCAGAAACGTAGAAACTCAAATTACATCAACCAACAATTAGTTAATCTGAAGAGTCATTTTAGCATCACCAGAACACTATGCTAAACCCAAAAACCTGCATCATAATCTAGAACTAGTTGCAACCTAAAGAATCACACATCAGAATGTATACGCTACTTTAATGAACCCAACCTGCATGTATACGCTACTTCCTGCAACAAAACTTGCATATACCTCGAAAACTATTGAATCATAAAAACATCTGAATTAAATTCTTACCAATTAGTAATATTCTAAACATCTACTATCAATTTACAAAGATCTAGTTAGTCAGTAACAAAGATAACCCTTCTCACTTAATCAATCAATCAATCAGACACAAACTCCTTATGCATTCAGTTTTACTTTTAGATCTAAGAAGACTTCATTGACAGACAACAATAAAACAACAACGCTGATCACATAGATTAATCATTTCTAAACAAAATTCTTTTATTTTACATATTCTACTTGGAAGAGTCGAACCTGCATATATATGCACCTTTACCAAGGTAAACCAGTGTATAGATCTGCAAATATTAAATTTAAGCTTCGTTGTTATTCTAGACTTCAGACATACACAGATCATGATATTTAAAGAATATAACATGTGTAAGAAACCATATATAGCCCAACCAATATCAGATCATACAATGATAAGTCATTTCAAGTCTCATGATCCTGATCGAACATTGTATACAAGGTGCACAAAATATCTCAAATCATATCATAATCATAACCTCTGCAACATAAAATATAATTCAGATAGAAGTATTCCTAAGAAACCCTTTTCACTTGCACACTTGGCCCTTTGATCTTCTCCTCATATAGTTTTGGCCTTCCTTAATACCTCGGACCAAAACAACACTTAAATCTTGTGGTATTCTTGCACGGGATCAAATAACCATTAGTCTGCTGAATATTGTGGGCTAATACCATGGTATTGACCCTTGTTATTCTTTACTCTTTAATTTATTGATTTTCCAACCCATACACGCTTTTCCTCTTGCGAAAGTGCGTGCATACGTATACACTCTTTTTGTTCCATGAACCTGGATGTATATGCTACTTTGTCAAGCTGAACCTGCGTATACATATTAAACTATATGAAAACATCATTTTCCTTCAACTTCTTGATTCTGATTAGTAGACCTCTGTTCCAACTCCCTGCTCTTTTGTACCAATGCCCTGTTACCTCTGAGTTGACCTGTTACACTGTGAGTTTCCTTTTATCAAATCTGAGATGACCCGTGAGTGAGTTTCCATCAAGGACAACACTTGTATCATAATACCAACAAACTCTCCCTTTGGAATTGATGGCAACCATATTGGTGTTCATTACTACAAGCTGTAGAAACTGTTAGAGGTATCAAGCAACACAAAAATACTCTCCCCCTTTGACATCAAGGGGAAAGGGAGGACAAAGATATTCTCCCCCTTTGAGATACACATGTTATCCATGCTCCCCTTGAGTACATGCAAAGTATGCAGACATATGTTTCAAAAGAATAACATGACTCTAGAACTCAACTAAGAGAGGATGACCTGCCTAATACCAATGATTCATACATACATCAATCACCCAACCAAGTGTGATACACAAAACTTGACTCATCCACACAACCAAGTGGGGATATACCAACCGTTTATACATTACTGAAATAGAAATTATTACATCATATGTCCAATAGGACTCATTCAAAAATAGACTATGACAGAAGGAGACATGTTACACCCTAGATCTTTACATGACCTATTCATAAATTGATATGAATATCTAAAATCATAGCTGAAATCAACAACCATAATGCCAACAATGCAGAATGTTTGATAAGGCTAATGCTCTTCCTGAACCTATGCTACATGTGCATTGCCAACAAATCATTCATCAAGGCATATTCATCAGTTAGACAAATATCAATGAATGAAGCATAACAACAGACTGTAATCATCAATATCAGACCGAGCACCCATATCAGAGTCTGACCCACTGTTTTTCTATCAAAAAAGCATAAATTCTTCTTTAGCCACAGAAACTCGCATATATAAGAAATTATCCTTTGTGAAACCCAAATATAGGAACTTCCTCTTAAAAACTAGATTTAATAACCGAATGATGCAAAAACTACTACCAAATTTTGTTTGAGATATTCAAATGTTTCTCTGGGAAGTGGTTTGGTGAATATATCAACAACTTGTTCTTTGGAGGGAGCATATTCCAATTTCACCTTTTGTTCAAGCACTTGTTCTCATAGAGAATGGTACTTAATGGGTATGTGCTTGGTCTTGGAGTGCGTGACTGGATTTTTTGAAACACTGATGGCACTTCTATTATCACATAGAATGGAGATGGGTGGAGTACATGTGATTTGAATATCTTGCAATGTTTGCATCATCTAGAGTAGTTGTGTGTAGCAAAATGTAGCAGCCACATATTCTACTTCAGTTGTAGATAAGGCAATCGAACTTTGTTTCTTGCTAAACCAAGACACTAACCGTGATCCCATATAGAATGTCCCTCCACTAGTGCTTTCTCGATCATCAACATTTCTTGCCCAATCTGCATCTCTATATGCATGAAGAGTGAGATCTGTATCTTTAGGGTACCGTAGACCAAAGTCTTGAGTTCCTTGAAAGTATTTGAATATTCTTTTTATAGCTTGAAGATGTGATTCTTTTGGATTTGCTTGGAACCTTCCAACAATTCCTACTGCATGCATGATATCAGGTCGAGTACATGTTAGATGAAGCAGACTTATAGTCATAGATCTATATGCTGGTTGGTTCACTATAGGTGATTCATTGTTAGAACTGAGACTGCATCCTGTTAATGTTGGAGTACATACTAGTTTAGAATCTTCCATTCTGTACTTCTTTAGAATCTTCTTGAGATATTTATTTTGTCAAAGAAAAATATAATCTTTTCTTTGTTATACTTGTAGACCAAGAAAATAAGTAAGTTCACCAGGTAAGGACATTTAAAATTCTTGCTGCAAAACTGAAGCAAAGTTCTGACTCATAGATTCTTCATTGCTACCAATGATGATATCATCAACATAAACAACAATAATTAGCAATTTATCATTTTCAATATTTGTATATAAGTTGTTTTCTGTGGAACCTTTTGTAAAACCTTATTGTTGTACATATTTTTCAATATGATAATACCAAGCCCTTGGAGCTTGTTTCAGATCATATAGAGCCTTTTTGAGCTTAGATACAAGATTTCATCATTTCCTAGAATGCATCCTTTTGGTTTATCAATATAAACTTCTTCTTCTAAATCCCCATTCAGAAAAGCTGATTTTAAATCCATTTGATATGCTTTGAATTTTCGAAAACTTGAAAGAGCGAGAAATATTCTTATGGCTTAAAGTTTGGAAACAGGAGCAAAATTTTCTTCAAAGTCTATACCTTCTTGTTCAACATACCCTTTACAAAAAAGTCTTGCCTTGTTTATAATAACCTTTCCCTTTTCATTCAACTTATTCTTAAATATCCATTTTGTTCCTATAACATTTTTATCATGAGGTCTAGGAATTAATTCCCAAGTATCATTATTTTCAATCTGATCATGTTCTTCATCCATGGCCTTAACCAACATTCATCTTTGCTAGCATCATTTACATTTTGTGGTTCTATGGAGGATAGTAATGCTAGATAACTTGAGGTTCCTATAAGACTTCTTCTTGTCTGTACTCCAGACCCTTTTTCTCCTAGAATTTTAGATTCTGGATGATTCTTTTGAACATACCTGGTGGAGTCTTTTCCTTGTTTGTTGTATCTTCTTCTGATGCTTCATTGGTTTCTTCCACTATATCATTTTGATTTGATACGGGAAATCATTCCACATCTTCCTCATTGTCATATTCCTTTGTTGATTTCATCTGTTCCAGATTTCTGCATGCTTCATCAATTACTACGTCAATGCATTCAACAATTTTTTAAAGTCTTTTATTATAACATTTGTATCCTTTTCTTTTAGACGGATAACCAAGAAGAATTCCTTCGTCTGCTCTGGCTTCAAACTTCCAAAGTTTGTCATCAACCTTTTTAATGACATATTTGCTTCCAAAAACTCTAAAGTGTTTTATAGTAGGACACTTACCATATCAAAGTTCATATGGATTTTGATCACTATTTACTCGAACATTAGGTTTGTTGAGAATAGTCATGGCAGCAAATGCAGCTTCACCCCAGAAGGTGGCAGGAGTTCCAAATTCATCAAGCATAGATCAAGCCATTTGTTGAATTGTTCTATTCATAATTTCTACTATGCCATTTTGTTGAGGAGTTCTGGAAATAGATAACTGTCTTTTTATTCCATGTTGTTCAAAAAAATCAAAGAATTCATTTGATATGAATTCTCCCCCTCGATTAGATTTGATACATTTTATTTTTTGATCTGATTCGTTTTCAACTAAGGATTTGAAGGCTTTGAACTTTTCAAATGCTTCCTCTTTATGCTTTTGTAGGCCTATCCAACACATTCTAGAAAAATCGTCAATGAATAAAATAAAGTATTCTTCTCCACGAGGTGACTTTTTCCTTGTTGGTCCACATAAATCAGTATGGATGAGTTTAAGCGGCTTACTTGTTGATCCTTCTTTTTCACTGAAATGAACTTTGGTTTGCTTACCGACTTGACATGGTTTTCATATGGTATTTTTTGGAATGTTAATATCTGGAAGATCAAGGGCCGCCTTGAGCCTACATGCTTTTCTTATTTGAGAAAAGCTTAGATGCCCCTATATACTGTGCCATAGTTGTTTTTCATCTATTTTTCTTACATAACATTGCTTTTGTCCTCCTTTGAGTATGTATAAATTGTTTACAGTTCTTGTACCATTGATTATGGTCGTTTTTGTATTAAGCTCACAAACCACACATTTGTTTGGTCGAAACAAAACTTCATTTCCTTGATCACACATTTGATTGACACTCAGCAAGTTATGCTTTAAACCATCTACATATATGACATTTCTAGCTTTAACCTTTTCTTTCAAATAAACAGAACCTTTACCTTTAATGACACCGAGTGTGTCATTTCCAAACAAGACATTATTTTCTTTTTCCAAAGAATTATATGAATGAAGATTCTCTTTATCACCTGTAATGTGTTTGGAACATCTGTTTCCAATGTACCATTGATTTTCTTGTCCTTATACAAATAGATCTATGCCACATCTTTCTGATTGAACTTCCTTCTTTCTCCATACATTGGAATTTAATGATGATTGCTCCTTTTGAAGTGTTGGCTGAAATTTACTCCTGCATTCAGATTCTTCATGACCAAAGTTATTACAAAACGAACATTCAATTTCATCTTCAAGAGGAGAGAAGTTATTATAGGAACCTTTCTTGATTCGTGTTATGCTCCTTTGATTATGTGCTTCTCTAGTCATGATAGTTTTGTAAGTAACACATTAAGCAACCTTATGCCCAAAGTTATGGCATGAAAATAATTGTCCATTAAAGAAGTTTTTGTAATCATAGAATCTTTTGGCATTGTTTACCTTTTGGTTGATTTTTCTATTTATGTTCATCCTTGGAGTAAATTGAGTGTGATTTATCAGATGAGTAATTCTAGGCTTTTGCTGACAATTCACATACTGTTCACTGGTCTTTGTTGCATCAAGATAGATTCTGGTGGAGGCTAATGGATTTTACGATTGAGATGATTCTTTAGTATATCCAAGATCTATATATACAAGAGGGGAACACTGAACTTTTATGATTTCATTTAAATTTTCTAATCATTTATCAAAACTAAGATTAAGAGATTTTGTCTTCTCAAGTTATTTTCTTAAACCCACAACTTCACATTCTAGTTTTTCACTGTGGTTTTCTCTTTCAGTGAGTTTTTGTGTTAACGTGTCTATGATCATATTCTTTTCTTCCAAAAATATTTTGAGTTTTGTGATTTCTTCAAGAATGTCTTCCTCTTCTAAGGCATCCAAAAAATCACCATTGTCATAAGCCATGAGTAGTTTATAAGTTTTTCAGTTTCATCTTCACTTCTATTAGATAATCCATCACTATCTTCATGGGTATAGAAACTTCTTCTATTGACAACCTATTTTCTATTTCCTTTTGCATATTCCTTTCCTTTTTCATATTTATCTTTATGAGGACACTTGGCAGCATAATGACTGACTCTACCACAAGCAAAGCATTTGAATGGTAGCTTACCTTTGAATCTTCTGGAACCCCGTTGAAGCTTCTTGACAAAGTTTACCTCGTCTTCTTCTTCTTAAGCATATCCTGATTCATTGTGTTCTTCATTTTCTTTTCCCCTTGCTGAAGCTTTGAAAGTGACTTCTCTCATATCTGATGGAACTCCTTTCCTCATTTCAAAGAAAGGAAGTTAGAATTCCATGAAGTTGAAGCATAGTAATAGATTGAAGATCCTGCTTTTCTTCTATGGCAAATACTTTTTAAAATTTGGAAGACACAGATCTCAAAATTTTCTCTACTAAAGTAGCGTCCTTTATTTCTTCACCCAGATTCTTCATATAATTAACAATCTCATCTACACATAAAAAGTAACTAGCAATACTTTCATCGCTATGCATCTTAAAAGTTTCATATGAAATTTTGAGAGTTTGAGGCTTAGCACGTTTTACCTAGGAGTCTCCTTCGTAGCTCTGAATGATTTTATCCCATATCTCTTTGGCTATCTTGAACTGCATGAGTTTGATGAATTCTAATTTTGACAAACCTCCCAATAAAGTATTAAATACTTTGGCATTGATTTCGTATAACTTCTTACCTGTTGTATCTATTAGTATTTCTGCTAGAAATTGATATCCTCCTTCCATAATTTCCCAAACATTGGCTCCAAGTGATTGAAGATATGCTCTTGTTCTTATTTCCCAATATACCAAGTTGTTCCCATTGAAGATTGGTGGTCTGATAGATCCCATTCCTTCATGATTTTTCATATTCAAAGATCTCCCTTCATGCAATCAAGCTTCTTCTGAAGGAAGTGCTCTAATATCTATTGTTGGAAATAATACTGAGAATAAGGGCAAATCAGTGTTATTACTTCAATAATTTTTCATTTCCCAAATAGATTTATATACATTACTTCGGTGAAGTGAACACATGTGCACACTGCTGTAATTAGAGAAATCAACGTATAACCAGAGACTTTATGATATAGCCAATTTATCATGTGTTGATTTTTAACTAGTGCATCCGTAACTTATTATATAGTAACTATGTGCAGTAATAACATAATAAACCATCACACATAAGAAACACATATGAACACCAAGATTTAAGGTGGAAACCCAATGTGGAAGAAAAACTACCTGCTGAGGTCGTCTCTATCTTCTTCTAATATAAGGAAAATAAGGCTACAATATTGTACTGGTGCATACTCATATGAGTACATAGGCATCCACCTTTAGAAGGCTACAAACTTCTCTCGTTTTCTAGAATTTGCTAGAAGAGGGGAAGAACCCCCTAGCTCTTGTACTAGTCGATATGTTTACTAGTACGTAGGCACTGGACTACAGAAAGCTACGACCTTCTCTCTTCCTCTAGGGACTGTGTTTCATTAATTTTCGGACTAGATGCTCATGGTACACAACAATACAATATGAAGGCCTCGTTTTATCAAAAATTCACATTGGACCCATCAGAAACTTAGAAACTCAAACTACATCAACCAACAATTAGTTAATCTGAACAATCAGATCACTGTCACCAGAACACTATGTTGAACCTAGAAACCTGCATCATCATTCAGAACCAGCAGCAACCTCGAGAATCATACATAAGAATGTACAATACTTTAATGAACCAAACCTACATGTATACGCTACTTCCTGCAATAAAACTTGCGTATACCTCCAAAACTACTGAATCGTAAAAACTTCTGAATTAGATCCCTACCAATCAGTAATATTTTGAACATCTATTGTCAATCTACAGAGATCTAGTCAGTCAACAACAAATATAGCCCTTCCCACTTAATCAATCAATCAATTAGACACAAACTCCTTATGCATTCAGTTTTAGTTTCAAATATAAGAAGACTTGATTGACAAATAACATTGATAAGATATATCAGCCATTTCTGAACAAAAGGATTTTCTTTTGCATACGCTACTTGGACGAGTCGAACCTATGTGTATACGTTCCTTTACCAAGGTAAACTAGCACATAGATATGGAAATATTAGCTTTAAGCTTCGTTACTATTCGAGACTTCAGACATACCCAGATCACGATAATTAAAGAATAAAACATGCGTAAGCAATCAAATCTAGCCCAACTAATATCAGATCATACAATGATAAGTCATTTTAGGTCTCATGATCCTGATCTAACATTGTACACAAGGTGCACACAATATTTCAGATTATATCATAATCATAACCCCTGCAACATAACATATACTTCAAAGAGAAGTATTCCTAAGAAACCCTTTTCACTTACACACATGGCCCTTTGATCTTCTCCTCCTTATATAGTCTTTTCCTTCCTCAATACCTCGGAAAAAAACAACACTTAGAGCCTGTGGTATTCTTGGACGAGATTAAACAACCATTACTCTGCTCAATATTGTGGGCTAATACCATGGTATTGACCCTTGGTATTTGTTACTCTAGATTTTTCTTTATTTTTTAACCCATACGCGATTTTTGTCTTGTGAAAGTGCATGCATACGTATATGCTCTTTTTGTTCCGTGAACCTGCATGTATACATTTCTTTGTCAAGTTGAACCTGCATATACAACTTAAACTATCTGAAATCATCCTTTTCCTTCAAATTCTTGACTCTAATCAGTAGACCTCTGTTCCAAATTCCTGTTCTTCTGTACCAATGCCCTGTTAGCTCTAAATTGACCTGTTACAATGTGAGTTGCCTTTTATAAAATCTAAGATGACCTGTGAGTGATTTTCCATCAAGGACAACACCTGTATCATAACGCAAACAATGTAGACTATCACAATATTTATGAAATAATTATAATTAATTTTGATGTTGATCTTCTTTTATTTTATTCCAATATATCATTCAACAATTATACTTCAAAAATTCAACCTTACAAGAACAATGGAACAATATAGATCACAATGTAAAAGAAGAAGACAAAATTTACCCTAGGAAAACCTCCCCATCATAACAACAAAACAAAAGGTCCAACCTAGAGTGCACCACCAACAAGGGATTATTAAATCAAAATCATCATCTAACATTATGAAAAGGTTAGATGACATCAAGTCATAATATAATTATTAATACCCCTTATATAACTCTAACAGCTTAATATATAACATATCAATGAGAGTATTAACATTGTGAAACACCTTACCCCTAGGTGATGTCTAGAAAATGTGACATTATAAAGTTAAATCACCTAGAAAAATCTCACAAAGGCACCCTAAATCATCCCACCATAGCAACATGATCAGAGAAAGGGACATATTAGAATGGCTAATGCATCTAACCTTAAAAATGTGTCCCCCATCACACATCTAGCATAAGGACCATGTAGAAATTTCTCCTGGTGAAACCCAATAATACCACATTATTATGCAAAAGTTACCAGGAAACTTCAACAATCATGGAAAATATATCTCCTAGCCATCATCATCTAACCCCCTTTAGGGGGCTAGAACCCTCATCCATATCCAAGATAAACATATATACAAAACCACCATTACAGGATAGTATGATCCACATCCATCAAGAATGCAACCAAGGGGTGATCAAAAAAGCAAGCACATGTAAGTGAGATGCCATTCATGATTCAACCAAGGAGAAGTTATATTCCCCCAACCAAAGATCTCCTTCAAGTGATATGATGCGACGATGAAGAGAAGAGGTCTCATCAAGATGAATTCCCCCCACCCCTCACTTGCAGCGCACCCATGGCCAGGGCCAAGTTGGTCTAATGCTCCACGGGAAACAACAACAAATCTCCATCAATGTGATGAAAAATATCACAAGATGTGATCTCCTATAATATAAGTTGTGACAAGCACTATTTTTTTTTTCTGTGTTGTCATAAATTGGGGCATCCTTATTGCTTGAATTTAGGTGATTCTAATATTAGTTTTTTTGTCATTTTTTCAATTGGTTGTATTTTTTAAGGAAATGGTATATCATACTGGAGCAACACCTGATCCTTGCGTGGAGATTTTTTTTCCACTCCTTTTTCTCCTTGTTATTCTAGTGACGGTTGTAGTGTGAATGATGTTGTGGCATAAGAATTAGTCTATGTTGATTTTTCTCTACCAATTGGACTATCCTACCCAATCTTAGTTGAATTTTGGCACAACAATTGATATCAGACTACTCAAAACACTCGTTGGGTTGCTAATCTTTGACATAATGATGACCTTGACAAACAATCTAAAATTCAAAGGGGAATGTAATCAAGTCTTCATGCATCTTCCTATAGAATCATCGTAGGGTATTTAGTGGGATTGTTTTCCCTTTGCCTAAAGAATCATCACTCATGAGCATGACAACTGGAAAATAATGGAATCATTGCTGCCATTATTTTTGTGTGTCCTCACCATGGTTTTCGAGGGTCAAAGATTCAAATGTTTTTGGTGTGCCATAGATACATTTGTGTTCCTCAAATGGATGCATCATTTGCCTCTTCTTGTCTTCAGGTATCTCCATTAGGGCACAAAATTTCCAACAAGGGTGTGAGGCATACATCACTGGCAATGGCATAAAAAATTTCAAGCAATTTCAAGGGTTATAGGTTGGCAAATGAGTTCACAAAATTAATATCCCTACAACGTCAATCTAAAGCCATAAACGTACATCCATAAATTACATGTCTGAAATTCATTTTTCTAGTTTTTACAATTTTTAGAATCGAAATACCCATGATAAACTTTAAGAAATTACAACAGAACTTGGAAAATTATCTCTAACAACACTTCTTCATAAATCACTACTGTAAAAAAGTAACAAAATTGAAAACACAAAAAATCATTAGGAAACACAACTACATCAAAACACAAGAAAAATGGTCATTGTTTTGTGTTGCAGGCGAACTCATCTAACCAACAAACTCGAAGATGCACTTGTTACAGGAAGACAATTCATAAAAAGGTGAAAACATAAATATGAAAACCACCTTTAAAGTTTTCCTTCCTCTATTGTCCCAAGAACTACAATGTTTCATGATGTCATTTGACTAAATTGAATTTTAATTACAAACAAAATTAATAATAAATTAATTTTATAACATACGTAACATAGAAAGAACATTAGATAGGTATAAGAATTAGAAAAAAATTAGCCCAAAGGGTTGGCTCAACCGGATGTCGCCAATGTTGCTGGGCATTTAGCATGTTCCATGCCACTAGGTACCCAATTCTAATCCTCCAGAGTGAGACACACTAGTCCATTAAATGGGTCTACTAGAGATGCCATCCACAAATGTCATCCAAAAATGTAGGGAAGGATCCATTGGATTTCCCCAAAAGGTTTTTCTTGGAAAAGATAATTAAAAAAAAGATTAGCATCTATCATAGGTTATAACCAGTCCAGTTGAGGGTGACCTGCAGGGGGAGGAATGAGAAGTCCATTTTGAACCCAATTTGCATAGAATGTTGCAGATGCAGAGGTGAAAATGTGGATGTAGACAAAATTTCAAAATTCATCCTCCATATTTAAAAAAATGCTCTCAAAGTACTACCTTAGTGCCCAAAATGCATAACTGTGATGTCACATAATGGTGCATGATGGTGATAAAATTACAAAATAGAAATATTGTGAATACTCACACACAAGAGAGAAAGTATGCAACTATGAGATGACTGGAAATCATCATAATGTCCACCATGGTTTTGGAGGGTCAAAGATTCAAATGTTGTTGTTGTGCCAAAGATACATTTGTGTTCCTCAAATGGATGTGCCATTTGTCTCATTTTGTCTTCATATATCTCCATTAGGGCACAAATTTTTAAGCAAGGGTGTGAGGCATACATCCCTAGCAATGGCATCAAAAATGTCAAGCAATTTCAAGGGTTATAGGTTGGCAAATGAATTCACGAAATTAATATCCCTACAATGTCAATCTGATGCCATAAACTTATATCCAGAAATTACAATTCTGAAATTCTTTTTTTCATTTTCACAGTTTACAGAATTGAAATACCCATGATAAACTTTAAGAAATTATAGCAGAACTTGGAAAATAACCTTCAACAACATTTATTCATCCATAAATCACTATTGTAATAAAGTAACATAACTAAAAACATAGAAAATCATCAGGAAACACAACTACATTAAGACATGAGAAAAATGGTAGTTGTTTTGTGTTGCAGGGGAACTCATCCAATCAAAAAACTCCAAGATGCACTTGTTACAAGAAGACAGGGCATACAAAAGTGAAAACATAAATCTGAAAACAACTTTCAAAGTCTTCCTTCCTTTGTCTTTACAAGAACTACAATTTTTGATGACGTCTTTTGACTAAATTGACTTTAAATTACCAACAACATTAATGATAAATTACTTTTATAACATATGCAACATAGAAATAACATTAGATAGGCATAACAATTATAAAAAAATTATCCCAAAGGGTTGGTTCAACTGGATTTCACCAATGTTGCTGGGCATTTGCCTTGTTCCATGCCAGCAGGTACCCAATTCTAATCCCCCCCTGTGAGGTACACTAGTCCATGCCAATGGGTCTACTAGAGATGCCATCCACAAATGTGGGGAAGCATCCGTTGGATTTACCCAGAAGATTTTTCTTGGAAAATATCATTAACAAAATTTTAGCATCTATCATAAGCTATAACTAGTCCACTTGAGGGTGACTTGTAGGTGGAGGAATGAGAACTCCATTTTGAACCCAATTTGGATAAAATGTTGCAGATGTAGAGGTGAAAATTCTGATGTAAACAAAATTTCATAATCCATCCTCCATATCTAAAAAATTTCTCTCAAAGGTCTACCTTAGTGGCCAAAATTCATAACTATGATGTCTGTAATGGTGCATGATGGTGATAAGAGTAAAAAATAGCAATGTGAATACTCACACACAAGAGAGCAAGTATGCACGTATGAGATGGCAGGAAAATGTCATAATTTCCACATATGGTGCACTTTGCATTGTATTATGCATATATTGAAGTCAAAAACTATTGGAGAGTGGCCAAGTTTTCTATTGTTACAGTAAAACATACAAATGAGAATGGTGAAATAGAGTAAAAGTTGTAAATTAAAATAAATCCTATATTTGTGCTTCCTGTAGCTTGTCCTCCTTGAGGGATAGGGTAAGTGAGGACACTGAAAGTGTTCTGGAGAGTAGCCACCTCAAAATAGTATATCTACCAAATATGAGTGAGGCGGCTAGTGTATAGCATGTGAACTAACAAAAACAAAAAGAAAACAATAAATGAACGCAAATTGCGTACTTAGGCAGCAAGGCAACAACTATAATTCAAGAACTGCCATGAACTATGTAAACAGCTAACCTAAACCTAAATACATGTACATAACTGTGTGATCTTAAGGAATAAAATCAAACAGCCATGGGAACAAAATGACTGCTCCTTGACTAAGGAGGGCTATCAATGACTCCCCCATATCTAGAGCAAAATCCACCTTGAACAGTACCTCCATTGAGAGTTTCATCTTTTGTAACAACCAACAATAGCGGCTGAACAACATTGAAGCCATCATCTACACTCCCTGAGGTGATTGGCCTTGGTTGCATTTGCAGGAATGAAATAGGACCATCGTGCTTCAAGATCAGCTCCCTCACATCATTAGTTTCCTCAACATCCGAAACTTGGAAACGATTCACATAACCAAGTAGGAGAACACATTGGGAAATATTTTCTCCATCTTAAAAGAGCATGAGTTGAGGGAGGATATTACTCTCTTAGATGTGCTTTTTCCCATTACAACCCATTCATGGGACCTCCTTTTAACTTAATATACTTGATACTCTTGATAGATTAGAATAAATTCTCTCATTATTCCCATAATTAATTTCTTCCTTTATTTATCTAAATATATTTGTCCCCTTTAAGAGATAAAAGGTTAGGTTTTGGAAGAGGCTGCCTCGAAGGAAAAAAATATTATTTGTTACCCTCTCCTATAATTGAAATAATTGAACTATATCTAAGTCATTGTTCCACATTAAGTAGTGCTCAACTATAACAATTCAGGAAGTGGGTATGGTTATTCTTTTCAAAATGCTAGGATGTTTATGTTAATTTCTAAAGAGTTTGAAAATCATTTTTAAATGTACATCCCCAATAAGCCTCATGAAGTATGACTCAAGTTTTCTATCTGGTTATCTAAGTTGTGTAACTCTTTGTGCAACTGCAATATTTTAGCAGAAACATCAATAGCCTTAACATCTTGTTGTAGTTTGCTGACTTCTTTCTCTATAGATTTGATTCTCATTTCTTGTTACTTAAGAGTGAGAGATAAAGAACCAACATCCACAACTTTGAATATTTGACTTAGTGATAAGGTCTGCAGAAATATATGAGATCACCTTCACAAAATTCAATGCTTCCCCTAACTGTAGTATAACTAAGAGATAGTACATTTTTCAGTGAAATAATACACAATATCTCCAATAGGAGATATTCCATTGTCATTGTAATAGGCTTGCATTTAAAAAATCGTAACAAAGAGAAACAATTACAAGTAAGGGAATCCACAAATCACACATACATCCCAAAGCGATGTCTAGTACTAGAGAGAGGAAGGATGCTATCACATAAACCTGGAATATTACTGTTACTAATGAGAAAATCAATATAGCTTTGTGCCATCGCTGAACAACTAACATTGATTTGAATATTATTGGAACAAAAGCTTCCAATAACTAAAAACAATGAGAGAAACAAAGCGAGCAATCATGGTTGTGATATTTTTTTGATGTTCAGATCACAAAACCAAATATTTCAACTTCGCATCTACAGAGAAATACCATAAGATGCACAATGTCCAAATAAAAGACTAGGAAGAAGATATTTTACAAGTAGAACCAATATCTCCACTCTTAATTGATTCTCTATATATGTTTTGAGAATGCATATGGACTTTATTCCCAAAGCTCAATGCTTCTTTCACTGAAAAGCAATGGACCGAGAAACCTAGAAATATTGATATGAATTAATCTTTCTTCCTTTCAGAGTTAGCCCTAGAGGAAGGATATTTGAAGTAATTATTCTAACAACCTCAAGGGACCTTTTGGAGCATAAATCCATGAGTAAAATAGGATCCAGGTTGAAAAACAAAAAAAATGAAAACTACTGCTATTCCATGCATCAAAGTCTATGTTTGTTAAATTGATTGGCATAGCTTTTTAAGCAAGTGAATGTGCTCTGATTCGTTCACAGCCATAGTGTCTTGCTTTTGGAGTACTTGAAGGACATTGAGAAATGTGAGGCAATAGAATCATTGAAGTGTTAATCCAATGAACCTTGTGTAAGCACAACAACACAACCAACCTTGTTGAAAGGGTAGGGGACCACTTTATTTGGGAAGATTGTGGAACAATGGTTATCCATGTCTTTCCTTAAGATACTGGATTTACAACTTTTTTTGTAGGGAAACAACTTGAATGGACATGTACCATCATGCTCCTCTTAGTGAATAACTGACAACACCTCTAAACATCCTTCATTGGCACACATCACAAGCCTTAATGGGCATTTCACTTTGTGTTCTACAAGCTCTAGTCTCTTCTCGAACCTCATTTGAAAATAATAAATTCTACTATGATCAACCCTTTTAAGAAAATTTTTGGCTGCAACTTCTCTTTTTCTTGCCAGCCATGCCCCTATCTTGTCGATCTCTTGAGAAAATTCTTGAATCCTCCCATCATCTATGTCCCTAGAAAGAATTGTTCTCAAACAATGCCTAAACAAACTTATCTTATACATTAGAAAGCTTTGTAAAGGATCCCCTAAGATGTTAACTGGGCTCTGGAACCGACCATTCCCACTCCCAGTTGCATAGGCTTCAACTTGCTGATGCAAGTATTCCAACATTTCATTCTTCAATTCTTCCACAAAAGAGGTTGGCTGCTTGAATGGATCTATAGAGGCTTTCTCCACACTATCTGTAGCTAAAGTATTCAACAATTGTCAGATGATCAGTTGAACTTGTTTCACGTCATAATATCCACACTCTTTCAAATCAGGCACGACGTCATAATTTCCAGCAATTCCAATTGTTGAGGGGTGGTTCGATCCCCCCCTAAAAGAATTGAATGATAGCATAAATTCCTCCAAGTAGACCACCAAGAAAAAATAGGCAACTTCTCAGTAATGAAAATAGAGGATTTATAAGGAACTCACTAAGAAAATTGAGATTTTTGATGTCTGCAATAAAGGTACTAAGAAAACAGAGATTTGTAGGTCCCCAACAAATGTTGAGGGTTTCAAAAATAGTGAGGAAATTTTCAAACTACACCCAAAAAACATAGAAAATGCCCAAAAACAAATGGGAAGGGAATATTATATGACTCAAAGCCTATAAACCTCTCTTTTTCCTTCTCAATCAACTTATAAGCACTCAAGTGCATTCTAAGGAGCCTTCTCTATTGTAAAAAAACAAGGAGAAAAGGGACTTTCTTTGGTGGCTTGGGATATAAATACCTAACCTGAGATCAAGGGGGGTTGGGCCTCTATGTCATAGAAGCCAAAGGGGTTTCCCTTGCTAGAAAATGGGTGTTAAGAGTCTTTTCCCCAGGGTTGTACTATTCTCTCTCACTCAAGGTCTCAATGCTAGGACAAGATGTGCATGAGCACTTTCCTACACCATTCTAGGCCTTCAAGAAAGTAATTGGGACAACGTGGGTGTAACCTCCTTTATCCTAAAGTTATTTTCTTTGGAATGTTAGCCTAGAACAACTTTTTCTAGTGGAGCTTCAACAAGATTTATAGCAAAGTTAAATGTTGTGCTTTACAACTATGTTGATTTATATTAGTTTTGAAAGGTGTGAATGGGTTAAAAACTTACGAGACTAGTGAAGGTATGTTCATTAACCCAATGTAAAGGGTGCCTTAATCATGACTTCATATTCAAAATACAATGCTAGAAAATAAACATTCATCATAAGAATAAGCCACACACTACTTTCTTATTTATCAAGTTTATTTAACACTAAAAATAAAATGGGAAAAGCAAGCATAGATCCATTGGTTCATTCAATAAAAAATATAAGATAGACATTGGAACACAACATGAATAACTTGCTTGAGTTTCATTATTTCACTAGGGGTAATGTGCCTTAGTCCTTATTACACAATAAATTCAATAATTTTTTCAATTACAATGACAGTCCCAGATGGGGACCATGAAATCCCGATCTTGGGCCTTTACTATTTTTTCCCAAGAGTTGGAGCTTACAATGCTGCTTACAAAAGAGAAATAAAGAGAATATAAAGAATATAGACCCAAAATCGACCTATAATCCCAACATGGGGTCAAGGAAAAATACAAGAATTGAGAGCGATAACTCTCTCTCAAAATTTCAATAACCTAGTAGTATCAATATTTTTGTTCTTTTGTTTTGTTTCCAAGGGCTACTTATATGGAAGTCAGTGAGCCTACTATTGTGACTTGATATTTTCTCACTTAGGGCTCAATTCTTGTTTTTTTCCATCTCTCTCCCTCAATCTTGCAAATTTAAGGGCACATGTGGGAAGTCTAACAAAAATCAATTCCTTACCATTTAGGTAACCCTCGTTTAGTACCACTATTTTTTTTAGTTTGTCAATGGTGAAATACTCGAGATGAAGTCACTACTATAAGTGGCTAAAAAGGCACTTACTGAAAAAGTGGCATTTGGAAAAGAGGGGGGTGATTTACTAAGGTGATCTTATTTGGGGTTTATTGATTATATGATCATATATGATATTGATCATTCGCCATTCCTGCTCACTGACTATTTTATCCCCCTTATGATTCTAAAAGAATTATTAAACATTGATTTCTCTATATATTCATCTAGGCCCAAGGAGTGGGGAAAGCATCCACTAAGGTTCCACATGATAATTTGGGGATACATTATGATCATATACATCCTAGGGTGAAGGAATGGCCCTTGTGTCATCTACATGCGTTAGTCCAGATGTAGCTTCTATTATCAACCCCTTGTATTTATCTAGTGAGTATACTCTCAATTAATAATCCCATGAAAATAGAAGGTCATGTCTAATCATTGTGCTCATGGAAGTCATGAAACTCTTGATTTTATGTTATACAACTAAGTCATTTTTATTAGTTATTTTCCAACTCATACATTTTTTGGTACATGCATCACCATGCATGGAAACAGATGTCCAATCCCTGACCCCTAATAATTCCAATGCTTCAACTAGTAAATTCTTTAAGGCCTTTTCTAATCTCTCCAACACCTTGGCCTTATTCTCCATGCCCTCTCTCTTATCATCAATATATTTAATCACCTACTTATGGAGGTTGTAAAACTAAATAATATTGCAAGTGATCTATAAGTTTGAGATGTCATCACCACATAGCCGAAAAATGTGCTTTCGGTATTTTAAATTATAACTAGAAATTTAGAATCATCCAATGTCTTTTAATACCTTGTCCTTGAAGCATCTCTTCTGCTAGTGTTCATGTAATTTTATTCTCCTCATACCACTTCTTCTAAGTTTCATCGATCTTTAAAATTTATTTTTTACTCTTCTTTTCTTTTATCAACAAGGATTTGGGAAGTAGTAAAGTGGGTTGTCTTGGTGCATTGGTCTCCATTCTTCAACTTTCTTCAAAAAATAATCTACCTTCTATTGTATCTCTACAACATCATCTATTTCTATTTTTCTATATCCCACATTAAAGAACTAGAAGCCATGGTTTTTTTAACTTCTCCTACAAAAGTTAAAATTGTAAATTCCTTTTTCCTTCATTTGCTCAGCTAGTTATGACGGTATTTCTATCACTTTGCTCCATTCAAACTCCAAATTTGTTATTATTTCCTCTGTGGTTTGGCCCTTAGCATTGAAGATGGCATTTTCTCTCTTAACTTCCCCAATTAATTTTTGTTTCTCCTCAATCACCTATTGTGTAAAAGTTAAGATAGGGATCATTGAATGCTCTCTAGAAAATTAAACCTTGCATCCTTCTCCTTGAGAAGGGTTATAGCTTCAGTGACCGCCTATAGGTCCCTTCCTAAGGAGGCCAATCTATCATGCAACTTCTTCTTTTCCACATCTAAGGCCCTTTCCATGCCATTCTTGAACAACACTTACACACTTGTTATATACCATGCTACTAGAGTTGTTTTCCATTTAAGCATTATCTTCAATGAGAAATTCAATTGTTTCAAATGTGACTTGAGAAGACTTCCAGTGCTCGGGACCCATTTTGAGTATGGTTTCTTCAGTAAGGCTCTAGAGTAGTCATGTTATATTGTTCCGATTGGTCATCATACATTAGGAGGAGCATGGGTTGAGTAATTCCCTTTGAAGAACTCAAGGTATTCTATGCATCCTTGTTTGCTTTCCTCCTCTTTTCTCCCCTAACTATCTCCATATGGTCACATGGCTTGACTGTAATTTGATTATACACATTTGAGGTATTGCATAGAGTAAACAATATACTATCGATGCACTAATAAAGAGCTCAAAGTAAATTAATTTATTGTTGCTACAATAGCACTACTCTCGGGATTCTCTAAGGAGTGACTAATTTATACACATTTGGAATATTTAGTTGGTTAGCAGAAAGATTGAGCAGTGGTAGTGGTCACTCCTTTCCCTCCCATGGCAGGTATGTACATAATCAACTATAAATTGATATAAAAATGAGGTATGTTCCTGAAAAATAGGAGTCTGAATCTACAACTCTAATTTAGTGGCAAGGAAATATTCAATTGTAAATGCCTTATATCCTACACTGCAAATTTCTAGATAAATGGCTAGCCTAAATCTGTCCATTGTTCACATATCCCAAAAAAACATCCATGTCTGGACTCTGGCTGTGTGTGAGAGGGGAGGTCACATAAATAATCCATTATCAAAAGAAAAAGTTAAAGCACAATATTATATGGATAATTTTTTTTAAATTATATTACATACCTTAGAATGATTGAAAGGATAGAACTTAAGCTTCCCTCTCCTTCCCTACTTTAGTAAATATGCCCATTTTCCAGTTTATATGTGGCTCGCAAAATCACAATCAACAAAAAGAATATGAAAAGTAAGTTTACCGAATTAAATTATCTTTGTTATACCTCAGAAAGATGGACTCTGATTAATTGGATTCATGCTCTACAAAAGATCATACAGTGAGATCTAATCACATTTTTAACTGAAAAAGGGAAAGTAGTTTCATGCTTTACAATAGACAATATAATGAGATCTAATCAAATTTTCGACTAAAACAAAGGTAAGCTAAGTAAGCTCAAGCTCCAAAATGATGGCATCCAACTTCTGAGTGGCAGTTACTATATATATATATATATATATATATATATATATATATATATATATATATATATATATATATAGATATATATAGATATATATATAGCTAAAGGCTATAACATAAGGATATATGTTATATATGAAGATAAAAAAATGAAAAGAATGTGAAATTTTGACCATTAACAATAACTTCCTTTCAAGGACTAGATCAAACCACAACATTTCTATCAATATTAAGTCAACTCGCCCATGCTAGTATGTTTCCAATAGTTTCATGATAAAAATCAAACTCAGTAAACTTCAAGCAACATAAAATAACCAACGATATGTCTGATGTTGGTTACCTATGGATTAGATCATACTAAATTTACGGCACCTTTAGTGGAACCACTCTCGACCTGTTGAGGCATTTGAATGTTTTTAGGGTGGTATCTGCTAATTTTAGTCATCCCAACTCAATGGCCTATAAAAATGACTAGAACTCTATAACCTTTAAGATATATTGAACCACAGAACTCGGAAGGAAAAAATACAAAATAAACAAATCTAAACGATAATGTTGGTGCAGAAAAGAGTGGGAGTTCTTATTGGGTAGCTAGACACACTGATTTTTTTGTTTGTTTGTTCGAAATATTTCTAGCTAGTCATAAGGATAATTATGAGATTATGTTTTTCCAACAAAATTTAAGTGAGGTAAGTGATAAATATGAGTTTTTCTTTTGAATGGTCCCGTTTTTAAGGCTTTCAAGTAAATTTTTTATTAATTCAAGGTTTTAAGCTAATTGAGAATTTTCATTTTCCAAATGTCTATGCATGAAAGAAAGGAATCTTGTTTACAATGTGGATCAAGTTTTGATGTTTAGTTAGTCTTTGCCTCCTTGACAAATCTCCATGAGCTTTTGGGAACCTAGTTCCTCAACTTTTGTCACCAACATGAGCCATAGTAGATCCTAGTCTAGAATATTTGGATCCATTCCAATATGTCCTTGCAAACTGAATAAAATTATGGATCTGCATATTGTGTATCTTCCTAGGAGATATAGAGACCAACCAATTTTTTTAAGAAATGCTTGAGCTAGGACCATGTCAATTTGCACCCTATGTATCAATAAAACTAAGAAATGCATTCTTCCACAAAACAATATAATTGGAGGAATCAAGAGAGATTTAACACCTCTTTCTAGAAGATAAATGAACATTAATAAACAACACGTGGAATGATAAACACAATCCCTTTATTTATTAGCTCCTCCTCTAATATTTAATGTAACACACGGATCTAAACCATGGTTTCCAGCCAATGTTTAATGCCACAGACATAGTAAAGCTCCATTGAGCACATTAGCTTTCTATCTTTGTTACATAGAGGCAGGCTTGTCCCCTTATACAAAGAGATTACAATCATTATATCCTAAATTTCTTGAAATAAATACATCTAAACCATCAAACACCAGTGATGCGATAATTTTTGGGTGTTAGATACCCACTACATAGTTCATATGAATCTTGCTTCATGGTCTTTCTATAATTTCTCTTCTTTCCATTTGGTTCTAAAATTCATTCCTAGCTCCTCATGATTGACAGACCCATCAAACCCCATAAATGGTTCAATAATTTGGATGTATGTCATTATCTACTGCCCCTACACCGAGCACAAACCTATATAGAGTCTAGAGCTGTGTCTGAGATGCCCTTCCCAGTTTGTGAAGCTAGATGTTGCATATCTCCTATTCTATATTTCAGAACTCAATGATTTGTGTGCATTTGATGGATCCTCAAGCTTAGGAACCCCCATGTCAATATCAAACTTGAATCTATATGGGTGTGTGAAAACTTCATATTCATGCAGTCAATGCATTTATATATTTAATGTCCCATCACTTGAACATACAAACGCTATAATTCCCGCCCATGTCTAGGCTATTAGCATGGATCTCAACTCTTTATCAGTGCAACTAAGGTGGATGTGATCCAATTTCCATCTCTCCAAAATTACACAGTAAGCATTACATCAAAAAATATTTACCACTATCCCTGAAAGGACAAAGTACTAGGGACATTGTGGCATAAACATATATATGTAAAAAGGCTAGAGCTTCAACAGAAAAGATCCAACTAAATTTCATAACTTCAACAAAAGAGGATGTGGCAGGCTCGATTTTACAACTTCTATAGGTTGAATTACACTAGATGATTTAGATAGCTCACACGTTAGTCCAAGAGATGGGAAAAAAATACTACTCAACATGCCTTAATTCTATTTCATTCAACTAAATGTACAGGGTCTAGCTAATCTCCAACTCAGAGAAATGATTTAGAAAGCCTATCATGGGTCACAACTTGAGCAAAGGTTCCTTGGATATTTGATGTATGTGGTGCTAATTCTCATGAGAAGAGTGGTGTTGGTATGCAAGGTTGGTTTTTTAGCCTTAGGATATTAGGCATTTACAAAAGTCACAACAAATTGGCTTCTAGAACC
This sequence comes from Pinus tabuliformis, assembly GCA_031772625.1. Classification (NCBI taxonomy): domain Eukaryota; kingdom Viridiplantae; phylum Streptophyta; class Pinopsida; order Pinales; family Pinaceae; genus Pinus; species Pinus tabuliformis. The sequence goes on along the minus strand of CM062812.1, from coordinate 775,434,052 downwards.
TCCAACAAACTCATCCTAAGGTTTCATTATATTTTTATCATTTCAGGGACTACCCTATGCTGAGAAGCTGAAGAATGAGAGAAGGTAGTAACCTTCTGTAGGTAGAAGCCTGCGTATTTGTATGAGTCTACAATAGTACAATGTTGCAAACAAATTTTCTTATCATTAAAAGAAGACAAAGATGATAGTAACAGGTGGTTTTTACCCACATTGGGTTTCCACCTTAAATCTTGGTGTTCATGTGTGTTGCTTATGTGTGATGGTTCCTTCTATTATTAACTACACATGGTTACTATTTAATGTTTAATAAAGTACTAATGCACATATTAAATATCAACATATGATGAATTAACTGAGTCATTAGTTTGTTGGATATACGCTTGTTCCCTTAAACACAAATGCATGCACACACGGGTTACCTTCATTGAAGTAGCATATATGAAATTGAGTATCAAATGAAAAAAACTTATTGACATGACTAATACTGATTCACCCCCCGTCTTAGTATTATTTCCAACAATTGGTATCAGAGGAGGTCCTTTGGTAGAAGCTTGATCACTTGAAGGGGATCCATAGAACAATGGGAAAGAAGCTAAAGAAGAAAGCACCTCAGAAGAAGAAGACATCTCAAAGGAACTATGACAATGGGATACTCGATTGGGGAATATGTGGAGGCAACTCCTAGATTCAGAATCACCTCAGAATGAAGATGAATAAATAAAAGAACTATCAGGTATGAATTTGTTATCCTCTGGTGATACATTTCTCCATCCATTTGAAGATGATGAAAGTGATAGTGAAACAACTGAATTTTCTCTTATGGGTGAGGAAGAAAGATATCAAATAGAGGCAGAATTTAAAAGGATTACAGACAAAATTAGAGAACAACAAGATCTATTGGACAAAATGGAATGTGCCTTCAAAGAAGAAGCTACCAAACTAAAAGGTCAACTAGAGGAAGGAAACAAAGTAACAAAGCAATTCAAGGAACAGGAAGATCAATTTCAAAAGCTGCAGGATGAAGTGACATCATTAAGAAATGAAGTAAATGAAAGGAGCACAACAATCAAGAAACTCAGAGATAGATATAGTTATTATGAAAGTCTTGAAGCTAATATCCTCTTGCTAAAATAAGATCTTGAAAAATCAAATAAGCAGAATAAAGAACTACTCCAAGCTCTTGAAAAACAAGAAAATGAAGTTCTTGAATTAAGGCATGTAATGGAAGAAGGAAGAAAAGCTAAAGGAATCATGAACAAGCAGTATCTTGAAAAGGAAGAGCAACATCATGTTGAGGTAAATATTCTAAAAGATAAGTTAGAAGAAAAGGATAAGCTCTTACGATTTCAAGATAGTACTAAGATCTTGGATGATATTCTTAGGAGTCAAAGGTCTCCTACCATCAAAACGGATCTTGGTTTTCATGAATCTGTTGAAGGTGAATCTAGCTCACGAAGTAAGAAAAGGAAATCTAATGCAAAATTTGAAATGCTCAATAAGGAAATAAGAGGTCAATCCCATCAAGAACCGAGGAAAGAAATTATTCAAAGAAAATCTTTCACTCCTAATTGTGCAAGTGATAGTTGGTCATTTCCCCAAATGAATAATGTTGAATGCTTTATATGTCATAATCTTGGACATGTTGCAGTGAGATGCAGAAGGAGAATGGTTCAAGACCATCACACAAAAATATCATCAGCTTCTAGGTACTTTAAGGGATATTGTTTTTCTTGCAAGATGTTTGGTCACAAAGCCATCGATTGCTATAGAAGAAATATGAAACATGTAATATGTTATGCATGTAACAAGTTTTGACATATAGGAAAGGAATGCAGGAGGAAGTTTTGGCCACCATATCAAAAGGAGAAATCATCATCACACTCAAAGATATTGAAGAAGAAGGAAGTACAGTCAGAAAAACATGCCATGGCACAATGTATGTACATAACAGACTCAGGGGGAGTTGAAAGTGTGAAACTTCAATGTTCTAAATCTCATACAAAAGTTTCCTAAAGACAAGTCACACATATATGTAAGTTTGAAGCTACAAAATCACGTATATATGGTTTGAGAAAAATGTAGTGGGACAGACTCAAAAAAACTAATTTGATATGGTTCAGACAATTATCAGTTATCTTTTCTGTTGTGATGATAAATGACTACAGTCTGTGGATGAAATTTTGTTTTTGATCCTCACAAGTTGTTGATAACTTGATGTATATTTGATTGATGATGATACCTTGATACTTCTTACTGATATATGTAATGATCAGATCTGACAGTGAAGCGGTGGAATAGGTTCATGGGAATAACATGCTATCTAATAAAGCATTGTTGCCATTATGTTTAGAAGTCTTTGGTACCTAGTCAATGATCATGATTCTTATATGGCTAAAGTATCTAAATGATACATCTTGCTATGTGACAATTATGAGTTACCCATGATGAAATCTCAGATGATACTTGTATTGATTCAGATCAGATTTGTGAATGACTTTTTGATGATGCATATAGTACATATATGTTGCTTACATGGTGATCTTCATAAGGACAAAGAGAAGTACAAAGCTTGAGTACACAACTTCATTATTTGATGATGAGCCACTCATTTCTTTTATGTTGCTGTCATCATGCCTTCAAAGATGGATAAATTTCATATGGTGTAGCTATGATGTAGGATTTCTATAGTTCTTGGCTCTCACATGGTTGAGGATTGTTGTTGTTGAGGATATCAAGAAATCTTGACAAATGACCATGAGCTCGTGGTTTGCTAGATACATATTGATATCTCTTTGATGGATACATGGATGATTACATAAGTTGCATATTGTTGGTTGGCCAAGAGAATGGTATTATTGCAGGCCGCACGAAGACATAGCTATTTGAATACATGGATATTCAAAGGCATGGCCTACTTAACCACATAATGATGATGAGTTCCTATCTTATGATGATTGGTTGATACTCACATATGTTGATTATAACGGTTAATGCTTATCAAATGTGGGATGTTCCCTAGTGGTGATACATGGTTGATATATTGAAGGTTTTTATGGAAAGATCATGCAGTACTTGATGATGATAGACTATGGTGTTTTCACATACATATGATATGATGTGAATGATTTCGTGGTACTTCTTGGAAATATGACATACACTAAGGAAACGAAGAAAGTTTATCTTGATGAGATCAAGAGGATGAGTTGATATCTATACATAGACATACTTTGTCACAGGTTGATGATATTTACACTGTCACATCTTGGGAACTAATGATGGACATATACAGGTTGCTGGTCTGGATGCTATTGATAGATGCATATGGAGCAGATCATACATGGTGTATGATAGTTGCTGAAGGCTATCATGGTCTTGTTTAGATATTTGGTCTCTATTATAAATGTAAAGATCATATCAAAAGCCATGATGTAATAATTTCTCTCTGTCTGTTGTGGTCTTTTGATGAGTCCGTTTTGGTCATATGACGTAATTTGTATCCCCTCTATGCATGGGAAGGATGATGTAATAATTTCTATATTCAGTCATATATCCCACATGGTTGGGTGGATGAGTCAAGTTTGGTATATCCCCACTTGGTTGGGAGACTGGATGTATGTATGAGTCATTGGTGATAGGAAGGTTAAACTCACATAGTTGAGTTATAGAGTCATGTTTTCTTCTTGAAAATATTTGCAGACTTTGCATGTGCTCAGGGGGAGCATGGGTGATACAGTATATCTTAGCACTAACAAATGGGGAGTTCAATCAGAGAATTCACCAAGTGCCTAGGGGGAGTGTGATTAATATTCAGCTATGAAATTCTTCATTTTGGTCTGCCCTTTGCTCTTGATATCAATGGGGGAGAATATCCTAGTCCACCCTTTGCCCTTGATGCCAAAGGGGGGGAGTATTTTGGTGTTGCATACATTTCTAAAGCTTGCGGTAATCAACACCAACATAGTTTCCATCAAGTCCAAAGGGGGAGATTGTTGGCATTATGATGTATGTATTGTACTTGATGGCCACCCACTTGTAGCAAAACAACAATCTTGTATATGGTAACTAGATGAAACTACAGAAGAGATATCAGATGTGACAAAATGCATAACAATAGTGTTTACAGATGTGATGAAATGCAGGACAGTTTCAAGGATTTAGTTCAAAAGGCAACTCTCTCAAATGAAAGATCACAGTATAGCAGGAAAATAGCAAAGAATTACATATCAATCTTCACAGAAAGAAGAAAGAGAGGTATACGCATGTTCACCATTGACCAAGGTGCGTATACACGCAGGTTCATTGTATAAAAGGAGCGTATAATGTACACATGCACTTTCACAGATGGAAAAGTGTGTATACCTTCGAAAACTAGGTTTTTGGTCCATGATATTTTGATCCATGGTATTTGGTCTGAGGTATTGACCCTAGGTATTCGATCCAAGGTATTGGTCCTAAGCGGTTTTGGTCCATGGTATTGAGTAAGGCCTAAGACCATATAAGGAGGAGAAGATCATTAGGCCAAGGCAGATATGTAATTGAATATTTGATAAAGTGTGAGATCCAATATGCAGGTTATGGGTTCATGATGTTCAGCTTGATCTGAGCTAATGAGGAACCTTACTGGTTGATGGAGTACAATATCGAACGATGGATCAGGATCTTAAGACTTGGAATGAATTATCTTTATATGGTTTGATCATGTTTATTTTAGATCTGTATACTAATGCATGTGTTATTCTGTAAATATTATGATCTGGGTATAACTAAAGTCTAGAATAGCTGCAAAATTATGAATGAATATTTACAGATGTATACGCTGGTTGACTTTGGGAAAATTGTGTATACACGCAGGTTCAACACATCGAAGTAGTGTATACCTTGTGAACTATGACGTTTGAAGTTCCAATTGATTCTTGTTGTTGATGCAGAGTTCTATGTTTTACTTTATGTTCAAGTGACTGCATTCTAGTAACAGTGTTCAGATTGATAGTGATTTTCTTCAGTGATGATGGTTGATGGTTCAAGATCATAACGACTTATCATTATGTGATCTGATGGGCTAGATCTAGTTGCTAACACATGTATTATCCTTTATATGTGATGATCTGTGTATGTCTGAAGTTGGGAAGTGCAGCAAAGTTATAAGTAAGTATTTGCAGATCTATACGCTGGTTCACTTTGATGAAGTTGCATATACACGTTGGTTCGGCTCTTCCAATTTGCGTATACACTCTGATGTATGGTTTTGAGGTTACAGCAAGTTCTGAATGATGATGTAGTGTTTTGGGTTCAAATATGTGTATTGGTTACAATGATCTGTCAGTTCTAGCTGATTAATTGAATTTGGTTAAGTTTGAATGAATGCTTGATTCAGTTGTGACAAAGGTTGAGTAAGTGTTCGATTCAGTTGTGTCAAAGATTCATGGGTTGTCACTGATTGATTGATTCAGTTGTGGTTGATTCAGAGAGTGATGACTAAGTTTCAGTGATTAGTTGATGTAGATGTATTTTATGGTTGTATTGTAGTTATGATTTTGAGCCTCAATGTTATTGATGGGTCCATTATGAAAATTGGATGAAACGTGGCCTTCAGAATATGGTTCTGTGTTCCAAGAGTATCCAGTCTAGAAATTTATGAAATGTGGTACCTGGAGGAAGAAAGAAGGTTGTATCCTTTTGTAGGTCGACACCTACGTGCTAGTAAACATATCAGCTAGTACAAGAGCAAGGGGGTTGTAGCTCCCTTCCAGTAGAAGCTGGAGAACAAAAGAAGGTAGTAACCTTTTGCAGGTAGAAGCCTGTGTACTGGTATGAGTCTGCACCAGTACAATGTTGTAAACAGATTTTCTTATTATTTAAAGAAGAAAGAGACGACAACAGCAGGTGGTTTTTACCCACATTGGGTTTCCACCTTAAATCTTGGTGTTCATGTGTGTTGCTTATGTGTGATGGTTCTTTCTGTTATTAACTAGACATGGTTACTATTTAATGTTTAATAAAGTACTAATGCATAGATTAAATATCAACATATGATGAATTAACTGAATCATTAGTTTGCTTGATATACGATTGTTTCCTTAAACACAATTGTATGCACACACGGGTTACCTTCATTGAAGTAGCATATATGAAATTGAGTAGGAAATGAAAAGAGATTATTGACTTGACTAATATTGATTCACCGCCCCTGTCAGTATTATTTCCAACACTTCAAGTATCAAAGCCTTGCCAACTGGAAAAGAGCATGAGGTGAAACATTTGTTTGTCACCAAGCCCAGTTTTGCTAAATACACAGAGGCAGACGAAATCTATAGAAGAATGTTGAAAGTAAAGTTAGCTGAGGATTGAATGATGGGAAAAAATGACAGATTTACTATAAGTTACCACTGTAAATCTGAAGGTATCCAGATGAAACAGGTAAAAGACAGATCAACAGGGTCAAAGAGTAGCAGGTTAAATAATATCAGTGAAATATGAAAGATAAAGATGATTCCAACGTATAAATATCAGCCAACATAAAGGGCTCAAATTCAACTACAACAGCCAGCACTACCACAATAAGAGGGACAACATGATGCAGTTTTCCATATGTCCCTACCTTCATGCTTGAAGATATTTTTATTCCCTAGATTAAATCTCAGATTGATATGAGATATTTTGTAAATATTTTTTATATAAATACTTCATATTTCGAAGGATTTAATGTGGATTCCAAGAAATTTCTATAGACTTTATCTCTCAGTTCTAAAATTATACTATATCAATGACTGGATTGGCTTGCTGGATCATGGAATAAGGCTTAGATATTTTACAAGATTCTTATGTAAAGCGAAAATCAAATAAGTATTCTCTCATGTGTATTATTGCTTTTCCTTATGTTTCCTAATAATAATATATGTTTCTATGAAATATGAATGTTAAGCTAGCAATGATATTTCAGAACTTTCTTAACTGCACGCTATCTTGACTGTTTACATTCTTAATGTTTTCTGCTAAACTATCTTAGTTATGGAATTCTTGACTGCTCCCTTGCTTCCGTAGTTTCGTCCCTAGTCTATATCAAAGGATTATTGATTTCCATTTTCTCATGATCACCTGCTTCCTTTCATTCTAAACCTAGCCTAAGGATTCTTCACTGTGCTTTCACCCTGGTTAGAACCATCTCATCCATTAAACCTGAAGATTTGCCTTTTGCTTTTGCTAGCCTACCCTGTGAACATCCCCTTTATTGATCTATTCCAGTTATGTTATCCTTTGATTGACTCCATAGCCCAATGGCTTGAAGACCTAGCTTTATCCATATGTTCTAATAATTCCACCACCCAACCTTTAATCTAAAATCAAAATCCTCATGAACACTAAGAATTGGCCTAAAATCTAATAAAACAAAGTTAAATCATAAAGAGAGAGCCCTCTCTGGACTTAGGTTGGCTAGAACCTTAGTCTAAATGATTGGTTTGTGGTTACCTCAGATTATTCCTTCCTTTGATAACTTCTAGGGAAAACTTCTAAGTGATAATACATACCATGAGTTATCATATATGATCCTGTTTGACGAATGGTTTCACCCATACCTGAATCCAGTTACATGATCATTCTCTGGATGGCTGTGTCCATGCCCCGATTAATGTATCATTTGAAAAAGTTCTCAGTTATGTATATGTATATGTACTTTCTTGTATGTTCTCCGATAGCAGACTACAGTTCCCTACACTGATTCATAAATTTTTTCATCCCTCACTTTAGTTCAGCCTTCACGGTTTAGGGGGCATCTGTTACACAACATTTTCTCACTATCACTGTACTCCCCATCCCTTGATCTTGGAGGACCTCTATAGTGAACTCAACATGCTTTCCCTTCATGAAGAAATCCCCATTGTGTTCCTCTTCATGAGCAGATCAATTCCCTTTTTCACCATTTCCCCTGAAACTTATGTTTTTCCTAGTTTACAAGACCAATGCTAATGGCCCTTGTCTTCCCCGCGCCCATGTGAAGAGATTAACACTATCCCTAGCACCGAATGGAGTGAATGAGCTATGTTCCAGTCGCATCAGTCCTGTTATGGAAAGTTTTTTATATAAATAGCCAAAGCTTCTAGCTCTAGAAGCTTTGTAATGGAAGTCTGGTAAATGGTTTGGATGGATGGGGTTAAGGATTTCAGTTTGGGCTCCTCTCCCCTATAATTATGGAACTACCTCAAGGGACAAGACCTTCTCCCATGAGAAGAGGATCCATCTCCCATTGATTCATCTTATATAAACCTCCATTTTTCCCAAGCACAAGCTAGTGTTAGTGTTGAAGTGTTAATGTTGGTGTGCTAGTGCTATTTTGGTTTGGAGTAAACAACAAGCTATTCATAGTTGTATCTCTCTAGTTGTGTGAGGGAGAAGTGTATTTTTGGTTTGGAGAGAAGCCTAAAGGGAAGAGCCTTAAAACTATTGTTGATTGAGGCCATCATGGAATGCTAGCAGAAGTGTGTGGGAACTTGGTCTTGTCATAGGAGGGCAGCAATGTCAAGACAATGTTGTAATGTCTTCGTGATTCAATATATATGAAACTATCGATTGATTTCCTACATGATTGGTCATCTTACATATTCATGGCTTAATGTTTCTTGACTTTTTAGGTAGGTTGAATTACAATTTGTCTATTATCATGATTTTTATTTGTTATTTTTCACTTGTTTCAGGTGCTTGATGAGGGAAGTGAGAGATAATTGGAGCGAGAAAGCAAGGACATCATCAAACGAGATAAGAAAACTAATAGGTAGGCCCTCTTAATTGGTTATAACCTAAGGAAATCTTCCATAGAATGTATCAGTTGTGGCTAGACCCATTACTGGGCTAGATGAATTTGTTTGTGTCTGCACTTATAATTTTACTTCACCACAGGTCATTAGAATACTAGTGATTCCCCTATTACTATTTTCATTGTAGAACTTATTATTATTATTGTGCCCTATAGAAGCCCACTATTGTTATTTTTGTGCCCTTATATTATTATTGTTATGTTGACTTTGATTATATTGTGACCCCTTAAACTCCTATTTATAGAACAGAGGTTAAGCCATTTGTATCATCCAAGAATTGTTCATTTGTTTAATGTTAAGGAGGTTTCCCCGTCAAAGAGGCTAATTTTGAAGTCGTTATGGAATTTTCGCTATAACGTTTTCTCTACGATGTTTCAGAAGCTAAAAAAACACATTTGAACCGAAATATCGATGATCCTCGGGTCTGAATTTCAGATCTTGTCTCTCTATATTTTCAGATATATGACCTAAGGAAGTTAGGATTTTTGTAGGCTCCCAAATTACATCCCAAACAGGTGACCTTGGGAAAAAATTGATAAATTTATCTTTGAGTATCAGATTGAAATTTCATAAGAAGTACTTTTCTTTGCATTGTTTTTAGGTCTGAAGGTTGAAAAAGTGACACGTGGAACTTCGTATAATCAGGCCATCTTGGGAGATTGGGCATAACCCTCTTTTAGAGAATCCAATTTCGATCAGACTGGTGGAATTGAAAAGAGGACTCAGAGGGATAACGCAATTCGCAATTTCGGACCTTGGAGATCTGCAATTCCAGAGATACATCAGATTCAAGATCCAACTCCTACAAAGTGAAGAAAGGTGTGTAGTTGTTTTTAAAATTTTGCATAAGTTTGGTTTGAAAATCTAGTTTGAAGGAATTCAAAGGGCATAGTGAGGTATACTTATGATTAATTGATGCCCTGAAGAAAGAAAATGGAAACACCTAGTAAGCAACATGAAGCAATGATAGAACATTATAAGGCTACAAAAAGAAACACCTTTTTTAGCCAATTGATAAATCTCAAACAAAAGGTTTCAATGATGAAGCACATTGAGGACTTCCAAAACTTGAATATAAGGGTAAAATATATTCTAGAGGAGGATACGATTGATGTGTTCATAGGGACTTTCAAAGTTAACATCTAACATAAGGTTTGCCTTTGGGAACCTGATTCATTGGAGAAGGAATTTAGGTTGGCAACAAAAATGGAAAGAAAAATTATGGCAACTAGGAATCCTATCACTCACAACTACAAAGATGGAAGTGTTGCTTCCCCTAGCCTTCAACAACCTACAAGGTCGACACGAAAAAAATTGGAACAAGAAAGAGCAAAAGGGATTTGTTACAATTGTGATAGCCAACACAATAAAGGTCATAAGTGTACTGAGAAGAAATTATTGTACATAAATTGTGAAGAGGAGGAAGAAAAGGAACAAGAAACGTCAAAATAAAAGGATATACACTAGGGACAAATGCTAGAGAAAGAAGAAATGAATATGACCATATATTGTAATTCATTGGCTAGAATTACCACTCCTCAAACTATCAATATAGGACATATCAAGAAGAAAAAGGTAATAGTGTTGATTGATTTGGGCAGTACCCATAATTTTATTCATTATAAGATAGCCAAGGAATTGAATTTCTTCCTATATATAGCAACAGAGTGTTAAGTGATGGTTGCAAGTGGAGGAACCATAAATTTCTGTAGAAAGTGCAATAATATCAAGCTATCCATGGGAGAATATGTTTGAATAGCCCAATGTTTTCCATTCCAATGGGTGGTGTTGATGTCGTACTAGGAGTCCAATGGCTACAATCCTTGGGTACACTAGTGTTATAGACAATTTTGTGCCTTACAGCAACAAGCATGAATTGTCAATAATCCAAGGGATCCAAAGTTCCCTAAACATGATGTTCTTACCCCTAGAGGAACAAGGTCAGCAAACCAACAGCTCTCAGATCAGTTCTCCACCTGAAAACACTCAAAAACAAGCAATCCTGAAATCAAAGCAGGTGCTCCACTAGGTTTCTGCGCTGAAACTCAGTTGCTCCATGGTGTACCTGCGTTGCAAAGCAAGTGGGACAAAGGCCACCTGCGCTGAGCGAGAAGGGACAAGTGGCACAGTGAGTCATTGCTTTGGAATCTTCCAAAAATGACACTTGGATCAGGTATTTCGCCTTGTGATGAGTCAGAGGCTCTGTTTCTCCAAGTGGAAGCAAAGTTCTCCAAGTGGACTCAAGAACTGAAGATCAACTAAAGATTAACTGAAGAGAGAGAGGACACAAGGCAGCTACACATCAGTTGCAAGCTGACTCATCCTTTCTCAATTCATCTATATATTGAGCTCTCTCCTATGAGCTCAGGAGGCTGGAATTTTGTGCAAAGTAATGATATGCTGTTGGTTTCACTATTGAGTTATTGGGTGATTGTTTGAGAGAGGTGAAGAAGAGCAATTCTTTCTGCTGGGAGGTGTTGCTGGGTTGGAGCCTTCAATGGTTGTAATACTCTCAGAACCTTTATTTCTTCATTAATAAAAGCTATTGAGGTTCTTCTATGTGCTCTTGTTTCAATTATATATTGTGATGATTGCATGTTTGGTTTACACTAATCCATGAACCAGTTATGATTGCATGCCTCTTGTAGTTTCCTTCTTTGTTATTTTGCAGGATCTCATCGTAGCTGGGCGAGCAGAAGAACAAAGAGCTAGGAGCAAGTGGCCAAAGAGAAGAGTTTGGATTCGACATTAAGCGCAAGGCAACGGTTAGTGCTTTCTCCATTCTCTTTTGCTTTCATAAAGAAGTAAACCTTAAGTAGTTTGTTTTACAGTTGTTGCTAAGGAACTGTCACCCTTAGAGTGGGATAGGGTCATCCGAGTCGGATACTTTTCCCTACAACAACTAGATTTTAATTTTCAATAACTTTTCATGAAATTTTGTTCAGAAGGAATGAAAGTTTAATTAAGTGGTATCACAGGGAAACCAGGAAAGACAATCAGCTCTAATGGAATGAGAATGCTTCCAAAGAAAGAACAACGAGGTGTAATTGCACAATTATGTTCACTAGAGGTTCCCACATCGAAATCATCTATTTCTCTAGATCTCCAAAAAGTCTTGGATAATCATTCCCAGCTATTTAAGACTCCCAAAGGCCTCCCACCTATTCATGGTCATGATCATGCTATTCATTTTGTTCCAGGAAGTGTTCCTCCAAACATCATGCCTTATAGATATCCCTATGCCTGAAGGAGTGAAATTGAACGTACGATTGCAGAAATGTTAGAGGCTGGTATAATTCAACCTAGTCAAAGTTCTTTCTCTACTCTAGTATTATTGGTGCACAAGAAGGATGGATCATGGTGCATGTGTCCAAATTTTGGCCTTACCAACACACCTTCTACATTTCAAGGTTTGACGAATTCCATTTTCAAACCTTTCCTTAGAAATTTTGTGTTCGAATTTTTTTATGATATACTAACCTACAACAATTCTTGGAATGATCATGTTCAACATGTTGAAAGGGTTCACAAACTATTGGAGGAGAAGCAATTATATGCAAAAATCTCCAAATGTTTTTTTGGAGTATAGGAGGTCGAATATATGGGTCATATTGTGTCTCATGGAGGTGTTAAGGTATACCCTAACAAAATTATAGCCATTATGGAATGAAAAATCCCCACATCCCTAAAGCATATGCAAGGATTTCTCAGGTTAACAAGGTATTATTGCAAGTTTGTTAAGCTTTATGGGAGAATAGAAGCACCTCTAACAACATTATTGGAGAAAGATGCATTTCATGGACTCCAGAAGGAACAAAGGCCTTTGAACATCTTAAAGAGGCAATGTGCCAAGCATCAATCCTAGCTACACCAGATTTCACAAAAACCTTTATTGTGGAATGTGATGCCTTGGGAAATGGAATTGGTGTTGTTTTAATGCAAGAAGAAAGACCCATTTCTTTCGAAGATCATCCAATTAAAGGAAATTATTTACACAAAGCTATTTATGAGAAGGAAATGCTCGCAATACTACATGCACTTAAGAAATGGAGACCCTGCCCAATGGGAAGACACTTCAAGGTAAAAACGGATCATGATAGTATTAAATACTTTCTAGAACAAAGATTATCTTTAGAAGAGTAGCAAAAATGGGTCACAAAGATGTTGGGATATGACTTTTAAATCATCTACAAAAAAGGGAATAAAAATAGTGTGGCGAATGCACTTTGAATAAAGGGTGAGGATGTGGAAGCATTGCTTTGCACCATTTCTATTATCCAACTAGATTGGATGAACGAAGCAAGGGATGAATGGAAGAATGACGAAGAAGTATGGGAATTAATTCAAAAGATACAACAAGATCCTAGTACATCTGATACATTTAACTGGAAAAATGATTCGTTGTGGTACAAAGATCACTTATACCTATGTAAAAATTCCCAACTCAAACAAAAGATTCTTATGGAATTGCACACTTCTCCATTAGGATGGCACTCAGGAGTTTTAAAAACTTACCACGAGGTTGACAAGGAAGTTTTTTGGGATGGCCTTAAAACAAATATTCAAAATTTTGTGGTGGAATGTTTGGTTTACCAAAAAATTAAGTTGATACAGTTAAGACCCCAGGTCTATTACAACCTTTATCCATTCCAAGCCAATGTTGGGAGGATGTTTCAATGGATTTTATCACAGGTTTACCCAAGTCAGAAGAAAAGAGTGTCATCATGGTGGTTGTTTATAGACTTACCAAGTATGCACACTTTTTGGCATTATCTCATCCATTTAAAGCGAGTAAAGTTTCTACTGCATTTATGGAAATAATTCAAAAGCTACATGGAAACCCAAAGATTATTGTAAGCGAAAAAGATCCAATTGTCAGGCCAGGTTAACTCCAGGAATTATGAGCGCAAGACAGAACTTAGTGATATTATTCATTCAACTATTATTATTTATACATGTACAGAAACGGATCAGTTCATCTTCTAGATGACTGTCCGGCTTCACCTCATCCGTTTCGGATTAGGTGTCAACATTCCCCCCCTTAATCTGAAGGGATGTTGGTGAGTCCAAGCATCGTTCTGAATCTTTCAAGCTTTTCTCTCCCAAGCGCTTTGGTGAAGATGTCTGCAATTTGCTCGTTCGTGGAACAATGACGGAGATGGATTGTTTTGGCCTCAACATGATGTCGGATCAGATGATATTTAGTATTGATGTGCTTAGTACGATCATGGAACTTTGGATTCTTGGCCAACTTTATTGCAGATGTGTTATCAATCATGAGTGGAGTAGATTGTATTTGTTTTACTTGCAAATCTTCAAGAATTTTCCTGAGCCACACAATTTCTTTCGTTGCTTCAGCTGCTGCCACGTATTCTGCTTCTGTTGTGGAATCTGCTGGCACTGATTGTTTGCGTGATCTCCAGGAGACAGCTCCTGATCCAAGACTCATAGCATATCCTGAAGTAGATACCCCAGTTTCTTTGTCTCCATCGAAGTCTGAATCAGAGTATCCATTCAAGTTGAAGTCGTCCACCTGTGTATACTTGATTCCAAGGTCTTGAGTTCCCTTCAAGTACCTTAGAACTCTTTTTGCAGCAGACCAATGTCCCTCACAAGGCTTTTGCATAAACCTGGAGAGGATTCCAACAGCAAATGAAATGTCTGGTCTGGTAGTAGTGAGGTAGATGAGACTTCCTACAAGCTGTCTATACTTTGTTGCATCCTCAAATTCTTTTCCTTCAGTAGATGTGAGCTTCAAGTTTTGTTCCATTGGAGTAGAAAGGGGATTGCACTCTGTCATGCCAAATCTGTATAACAAATCTCCAATGTATTTCTTTTGAGAAAGAAATATGGACTTTGGATGTTGGGTTACTTCAATGCCAAGATAGTAATGAACATAGCCCAAATCAGTCATTTCAAAAATTTTTCCTAATTCTTTCTTTATGGATGCAATATAGCTTTCATTGTTCCCTGTCATTAAAAGATCATCTACATATACCACAAGATATACAACTGTTTTGCCAACTTTCTTGACAAATAAAGTTGCATCATCAAGATCAAAATGTTTGAAGTTGAGTTTCAGAAGATGCTCAGTTAGTTTTTCATACCAGGCTCGTGGTGCTTGTTTGAGGCCATACAAGGACTTCACAAGTTTGCATACTTTGTGTTCATGTCCTTTCACAGCAAATCCTTCAGGCTGGGACATAAAAACATTTTCTTTTAGATCTCCATTCAAGAATGCAGTTTTTACATCCATTTGATGGACTTTCCAACCGTTCTGAGCAGCTAGTGCAAAGAGTGTCCGGATGGTGGCCCATTTTGCTGTGGGAGCAAAAGTTTCCTCATAATCGACCCCTTCCTTCTGTGCAAAACCTTTTGCCACATGCCTAGCTTTGTGCTTGTCAAGTGAGCCATCAGCTTTGTACTTGTTCTTGTAGACCCACTTGCAGCCAATTGGTTTGGTTCCAAATGGAGGATCAACCAGCTTCCAAGTACCATTCTTTATGAGGGCATCATACTCCTTCTGCATCGCTTCTTTCCATTCATCATGAGAAGCAGCTTCTTTGAAGGAAGTTGGTTCAAAATCTGTAGACAAGTTCAATTCACAATCATAAGTAACATCCATATCAACAGGTGAATTAGAGTTATCTACATCACCTCCATCTTGTCGGTTTGAATTTCGGGTTCCTGTTTTTCCAATTTCATCAGGATGAACACTTTCAAGTGTCTTTGTCAGCCACTTTGGGGGACCTTTCTGAGATGGTCCAGGCTGTTCTGTTGATTGAGTTGGGTCTGAATCAAGATTGAGTCTACCAATTCTATCAATTACATCACTTAAAGCATCATCCGTTGTTGGAGTGTCATGCAGGGGAGATTGTTCTTCAGAAGAAGATTCCACATGTTGATCTAGTATAGGAATCCCCCCTTCAAGATGTGGAATCTGATTATCAAACTCTTGAAATGATTTCTGTTTTGTGAATCTATCCAAGCGATCAAGTTGCCGCTCAACAACATTGTCAGATTTGGATGATTCAAGAAAAATGACATCTCTAGATAAAACAAACTTTTTATTTACTTCATCATAAAGGCGGTATGCTTTAGATGTGTTTGAATACCCCAGGAAGATACACTTACGACTTCTTGCACCAAGTTTGTTTCTATGTACCTTTGGTATTAAAGCATAACAGGTGGAACCAAATATCCTGAGATGTTTTACCGAAGGAACATGTCCATACCACAATTCATAAGGAGTCTTATTTCTTATAGCACTAGATGGACATCTATTCTTTATATATGCAGCACATAGAACAGCATCAGCCCAAAACATTGTCTTTACATTTTTGAAGAAAAGCATGGATTGTACCATATTCAAAATTGTTCTGTTCATTCTTTCAGCTACACCATTCTGTTGAGGATTATAAGGCACAGTTGTTTGATGTTTAATCCCATGTTGGCGAAGATAGTGTTCAAATTCATTTGATGTATATTCTTTTCCATTATCAGTGCGAATAGACCCAATATGAGATTGTGCATCATTTTCAATCCACTTATGAAAATTCTTAAATGTTTGGAAAGCATCAGATTTGTTCTTCAATAAGTAAACCCAACACATTCTGGTGTAATCATCAATAAATGTCATGATATATTTATTTCCATTTGCAGAAGGAACAGGCATTGGACCACATAAATCTGAATGAATAAGTTCAAGCTTCCTATGTGCTCTAGAATGTGAATCATGAAAAGACTGTTTGCTATGCTTTCCTAGAATGCAAGCATCACATTGTTTATGTTTTCTAGGAATTGTAGGCAAACCAGCAACACCATTTTTCTTCAACAAGCGGAGACTATCATAGTTTAAATGCCCAAATCTAGCATGCCATAATAAACTTGATGGAAGTGTACATTCTTCATGATGAGAAATATATGAGAAATGCTGTGCATGAGCAGAGGTTCCTTGCAGTTTAAGGAGTCTTTCTTCTTCTATACCCCTCATGACAAGTGAATGGTCAGATGCCTTTCTTACCTCAAGCTTTCCATCAAACATATGAATGGAGTGACCTTGCTGGCGGATGTGGACCAGGGACAGCAAGTTTCTCTTGAGCTGTGGGAGATATAGAACATGATCCAGAAGAAAGTCTGGAAGACCAGGCAGTTTAAGCCTGACTGTGCCAAGCCCTGATGGCTTGATTTTTGACTGATCTGCAAAGTATACTGCTCCATCAACATTATCAGTGAAATCTTCAAAAAAATCTTTCCTATGAGTCATATGACAGGTTGCTCCTGAATCAAGCAACCAGTCATTTTTCGAAGAAGTAAGTGAAGCATTAAACAGATCTTCATTTACTCCAATGTTACATTGTGCCTCAATATAGTGAGCAGATTCAGGTGCTTTACCTTTGTCTGAGTCATCAGTTTTACCTTTCTGCTGATCTCTTCTCTGCTCAATCTTTTCCCATGGTAGCTTGCATGTAGAAGCATCATGAGATCCTTTTTGTTTGCAGCGAATGCAATGTAAGTCTGCCTTTTCTTCTTGAGGGTGTCTGCCCCCCCTGCCTCTGAAGTATCTTCTTCTTTCTCTTGAATGCATACTGTAACAAAATATCTCTGCCAAAAACTTCTGTTGAGAGAAAAAAAAATCCTTATATGATTGCCTTATGCAATTTTATTTTTCTTCTAACATCCCAACAGTATATATATATCACTGCTCACATATATATATCATTGTTCAACAAAACAAGGGCGCTCAATAGTGTTCACTGTTTTAAAAAAGGAGCACTCAGCATATGAAAACGCTGCGGTAACATCATGTCACTGTTTTAAAAAAGGAGAGCTCAGCATATAAAAACGCTGCGGTAACATCATGTCACTGTTTTAAAAAAGGAGAGCTCATATGTATATATATGTCACTGTTCAACAAAGGCGATCATATGAAAAATATATATGTCTATCATTAAACTCAATATTCTCAATATATATATCAGTATTAAACTCAATATATATCCGCATTAAACTCAATATATATCCGCAGGTTTCAATATATCACTGCACAGGTCTCACTAGCACACACCATCACTTCTTTCACCACAGCTTCAATCCGGTTATCTTAGAATCATATGAATTAGGACGTTCACATCTTAAAACTTATTCCCATGAATAAACAATGAAATCCGCCTGCGGCTTTAGACGAAAGAACGCTTCAGTTTCCAACTTTATTGACAAGAAGCGGTGGACAGGTATGCGAGAGCAGGTGTCTCAGCTCGAGACCGAGCTTGATACTAAAAAATATTTCAGACACAGAGCAGCGAGAGCCAAACAATACGAGGAAAGTTTCAGATATTGAGCGAAGAAAGTTTCAGATATTGAGCAGCATGAGGCATATAATGGGCAGATGCAGCTCAAACGCAGGCTTCAATATGTTAACGGCATAACATTATAGGCATAAACGCTGGCTTCAATTCATTAAAGGCATTAAAGGCGCATGTCAGGCCAGGTTACAAATAAAATACGCCCACAGCTTCAAATGAAAAACGCAGTCACATCTTTCACCCATGACTCATTCTTGGCATTCAACTTTGGCACTTTTACACTTCGGATGCAGCAATACAACGAACAATCATCGACCATGAGACAACGAACAAACCATCCAAGGCACGTGGAGGCACCATTAACGCACCAGAAACGCAGTTATGAGGAGGGCACTATTAACGCAGTGGTCAGTGGTTATTTAAAATAAGGACGCAGCAGCCAGCATTAAAGACGCAGCAATATATACCATGTATCAGTCTTCAATATACTCACTCAACCATTAACTACTCTCAACAGCAGATACCATTAAAATGTATCAAGAAAACGCAGTTAGTTTTCAAGAAAACGCAGTCATCATACATCAACCACAGTTCTTAAAAAAACGCAGTCACAGTTCTATACAGCGTTTAATAGAAGGCGCAGTCACCAGCACCATATACCAGGTCTTCAATACGTTTAAACGCAGGTCTTCTTACAATAAAACGTTAGCTCTCAAACACAGCTTCAATACATTCAATACATTAAAGCAGCTCTTCTTACAATAAAACGTTACCGTTCTCTTCCACGACTTCCACATACAGCAACGGACCTCAACGCAGCAAAAGGGAGGGCGTATGCAGCGATGTCAGAAGGGATGTCAGAAGAGCAGAGAGCGTATGCAGCGCTAGTGCGCCAGGGAGCAGAGGTTTCATGAGGCAGCAGAGGAGTTACGCTATTTCTGGAACCTGGGACCTGTGCTCTGATACCATGTCAGGCCAGGTTAACTCCAGGAATTATGAGCGCAAGACAGAACTTAGTGATATTATTCATTCAACTATTATTATTTATACATGTACAGAAACGGATCAGTTCATCTTCTAGATGACTGTCCGACTTCACCTCATCCGTTTCGGATTAGGTGTCAACACCAATTTTCACTGGAAATTTTTGGACATAATTATTTTCTTGTCTCGATACTCAGTTAGCTCATAGCTCATCTTATCATCCTCACTCTGATGGGAAAATTGAGATAGTAAAAAAATGTTTGGAAGGATATCTTCGTTGCTTTGTCTTTGATAAAAAGACACAATGGGTCAAATGGTTTCCTCTGGCTGAATGGTGGTATAATAGTTCCTTCCAATCTCCAGCAAAAAAGATCCCATTTATGGCACTTTATGGATATCATCCACCATAAATCACATCATATTTAAGAGAAAATTTTAAGGTTCAAGAAATGGAAGATTACATGGAGAATCAACAATAAGTTCTCCAACTCTTAAAGGATAACTTCACTTTGGCATAGAATAGAATGAAACAACAAGAAGATCAACATCATAGTGAAAGAAGTTTTGAAGTAGGTGACTAAGTATTCCTACAGCTACAACCCTATAAATAAATGTCCCTCAAGTAAGCTAAGAAGGATAATAAATTACCACCAAAGTATTATGGTCCATACAAGGTGTTGCAAAAGATTGATACTATGGCACACAAATTGGAGCTTCTTGCAGCTTCCCAAGTGTACCCAATTTTCCATGTCTCATGTTTAAAGAATGTTATAGGTGACAAGATCCCAGTTCAAAAAATATTTCCAGAACTTGAAGAGGAAGGAAACATAATATTAGAACCTGAAGCAGTTACAGAAACAAGAACTCGACATCTGTGAAATCGATCAATTTTAGAGTATCTCATTAAGTGGAAGAACTTAGTCACTTAAGATTCCACGTGATAGGATGAGAATTTTATACATAATCATCAAGAACTATTCAAACATTAAGGTCAAAACTTTTTTGAATTAGAGGGGAATGTTAGTTCCCTATAATACTAGTGATCCCCCCATTACTATTGTCATTGTATCCCTTATTGTTATTAGTTTTCCCCATAGAAGCCCACTATTGTTATTGTTGTGCCCTTATATTATTATTTATATGCCGACTTTGATTATATTGTGACCCCTTAGACTCCTATATATAGAAAGGAGGTTTAGTAATTTCTATCATCCAATAATCGTTCATTGTTTAATGTAAAGGAGGTTTCCCCCTCAAAGAGGCTGATTTTGAAGTCATTGATCTATCTTTTCTATCTTTTTGTGAGTTGGTTCATAACAGGGGATGAGTAGCAAGGTTCGTAGGTGTGAGGGTACTCCTCAGAGCCATGGACTTGGCTGATTACATGCCCAAGTAGGCATCCCACTGATAAGTAACTTTCATGCCTTTATTGACTAAGGGCTATGGAATTAGTTAAGGCTGCTTGCATTTCCACCTATCTATCCAGTGGATGAGGAGACATAGGTGCATGTGATATTTACCAAAGTTTGATGTGACTTCCATGGACTTGGTTAGCCTAAATTAATCTTCTTAAGTATTGGATTTATGTGTTCTACCACTTGATCATGGAGGATCAAGTTGGGTGACAACTAGTTAGTGGACATAGGATGTGTTATCATTAATAAGTTAACATATGATTTCCATGGCTTATTTGTGGTAAATTGACATCCCATATTTTTATTTTTGATGTTTCTTCCAAAATGGGATGACCCATCAACTTTCCTTATAATTAGATGTGTACATCTAAGATGAGATATATGATATACTCCTTTAGGTTATGGAGCTTGAATTAGAGACTAGTAGGGTGTGTGTGATATTTACCAAGGTAAAATATGGCTTCCATGGAATTGGTTGTGATAAATTGATCTCCTCTATCATTTGTTGTGGATTAAGACATCATTATTTAACCAAGACAAAATCTATGAAGTAGCCAACATAATACCTCCCCAGTTTAGAGGGAGCATTGAAATTGGATTATGATGCTATATGCTTTCCTCATGATGAAAGAGGATGAAAACCCATCCATGGATAAGAGGGGGTGTTGGAAATCATAGACATGTTTGGAATTTCCATCAATGTAAATTAAAGGAACAAAAGAAAAAAATTTAAAATTGCAATTTTGAATTTTTTTTTTTTTTCCTCGAAATATACAAGTCAGCCTCAAATTATATTAGGTCAGATGAGACCTAGGAGGAACCTATTTAACCCCCACAAAATTCAATATAAATGAGTCTTTCATCCTCATTTTATATCATTGAACTTTTCTTATGCATGTTTGATCTCGTGAAATCGGAAGCATGAGGAAGGGTTGAAATTTTAGGAGCTTGGTTTTTATCTTCGCATTGATCATGTTATTTGGTGTTGGTTTGGATATT
This sequence comes from Pinus tabuliformis, assembly GCA_031772625.1. Classification (NCBI taxonomy): domain Eukaryota; kingdom Viridiplantae; phylum Streptophyta; class Pinopsida; order Pinales; family Pinaceae; genus Pinus; species Pinus tabuliformis. The sequence continues at coordinate 775,412,539 of CM062812.1, read as the reverse complement.
TTCTTGATGATGTTTCTAATGCATTGTTGAAATATGAATTATGTCTCTATCATAATGAATAATTTATGGGCTTTCCTTTAAAACCCTCCTCCCACATTTACCCAATCTAACTAGTCCACTGGGGTAAACATGTGATGAAGAGTTACTATGAAATGATTAAATTCCCCAAGTATATTTAAAGAAGTGGAATCGACAAACCAAAACCAAATTGACCTTCCTTAGTTGCTACAAGAACCTGAGAGGCTAACCAACCACTCCAGTTGTCCAATCCCTGAGTTAACGTACCTTTTGACTAAACTAGACCCTAGTCAGTCACATGACAACCCTCCATTTTCTCCCATAACAAGACCTCCATGCGTCTACAATACTTTTGAGGAAACTGTATGCCAACAACCCAAAATTATGGGCCATGTTTTTGGGGATAGGACTCATCCCTCTTCCGAGAACTTGATGAAATTCTAAAAAATCATATTTAATATGAAGACCATGATTCTAATGAAAAACCTAACAAGAACCTGACCTAAATCATCCTAACCATGACAGGAATTTCATCAAACACATCATGAACATGTAATGTATAGGTCATAAATACACATCTCAACATAGGGAGCTCATACTCATCTCAGAATCATCAAGAAGGTTTGATGCCCTCTCACATTAGATTCATTGTCATCTATTAGGTCATTCATTCATTAACATTTCATCTATTAACCAAAGCATGATGAGAGTTGTAAATCAAGACTATCATAAACCATACTTATAAACATCATATAACCAGATAAATAACAATAATAGAGCAACCATCAAAGCCATATAATAACAAGTACATTTACATAAAAAATAAGTGGATAATAACTCTTATTAACATATGCAAATCCAACCAAGTCAAGGACTTCCATGTACCACCTGACCATAGATTGGGCTGAACCAAATCTCTCTTTTTGCTAATCACCCCTATGCCATATTCCAAGAATTTATGTGAGATCTCATGGAATAAACCAAGAGAAGCAAACCAGGGCTTCTAGAGTCTAAACCACTTTAATCCTCAACTATTGATTCCACCTCACGGTACGACATCAATGACCATCGCTAGAGTAGTCTATATCCAAGTTGTCTGGGGCTCCAAATCATCTATTGCAACTTGGTTTCTAGGACTAGTAACTCAACCCATATCTTTCTTCGTGCTCTAAAACATTTGTCCAACCAAGGCTTCCAAGACTATTAACTCAACCCACAAAGGGCTCCAGAGTGTTTGTCCAACGAAGGCTACCAGGACTATTAACTCAACCCAAGTTGTTACAGAGCTTCTAGAGAATTTTTCCAACCAAGGCTCCATGACCTAATAATTCAACCAACATCCATAAGGACCATGAGCACCAACCAATAAACAAAAGTTAAAACCCAGAACACCATGACTATCCAGGAAATGGAAAGGCTAGGAAAAACCAATATCAATCCAGGTAATCCTCCATGTCATAATCAACAAACCACATGCATGTGCCATGCATGCCAAAAATAGCAAGGAAAAAATACATGCAACTCGGTACCTACAATTAAAATTAATTGTAGTTGTCGATCCCATTGTTCCCTTGTACTTTCTTGCTTTTCCTTTTCCTTCTTACTCCAAACCCCAAGTATGCCACACTCCTCCAAGAGTGCTCCAAGAAAAATCTAAGTGTCCAAGAGTACGAGAGAGAGAGAGAATAAAATGAGAGTGCCAAAGACTGAACTGACCAAAACCTAACTCTGACAAATGCTATATATTGATCCTCGAAATCTATTTTATTTTTGAGGCCTCTATTTTCTACATTTTCCATTATTCTCCTTGAATTTCCTCCTCACATGTAACCTATGACCTTTCACTCTTCTTTTCTCCTATTTTCGATCATTTTCATAAATAAAATGCCAATAAATGTCTCATGCCTTTCCAAAGCCTTTGTCAATGCCTTTGCCAGTTTCCATTGCCATTAATTAATCAAAAGTGGTCGACGTCACTATGTTTTTCTCAACATTCATATTGGAATACATGTCCCATGACCCTGGCTATTATTTTTCCTCTATTAATTTTATTACATGGATTTTTAACTAGGGGCTATTACATTTTCTCTTTTGGGTTTTTCCCTATCTTAGAGCCCAATTTCAATGTCTGTCATCTCATGGATTTATGTTATGCAACCAACTCACAAATAGAGAGATCAATGACTTAAAAATTATCCTCTTCGAGGGGGAAACCTCCTTTACATTACATAAATGAGAAATTCTTGGATGACTCAACTGACAAAACCTCCTCTCTCTATATAGGATTCTAAGGGGTCACAATATAATGAGAGCGGACATAACAATAATAATGTAAGGGCTTAACAATAACAATAGTGGGCTTTTATGGGGCACAATAATAACAATATGGGGACTACATGGGCACAAAAATAACAATAAGGGGCCTACACTTACCATAAAAATGAGGGAATACACAAGTATTATAGGGACCTAACATGCCCCTCTCCTTCAAAAAATTGTTGTCCTCAATGCTTGAGTAGTTCTGGATAGTTCTGTAAAAAATTATCACCCTCCCATGTACATGTTGGCATTATGAGATAAGTGTTGTCCTTGATGGCAAACCTCACTGATGACAAATCATAGTACAGAAGGTCAGCAGCAAGGAATTGATGATCAGACTATAAGAAGAAGAGAAAGTTCATACACGCAGGTTCGTTAAGCCCAAGTCGCGTGTACACGCAGGTTGGCTTCAGCAAAAGCGCGTGTATGTGGAAAAGTACCTTTGGTCCATGGCGGTTATTCCTTGGAAGTTGTGCCTATGGTTTTGGACCTTGGCGTCTCGGCGGACGTGTTGATCCCTAGTTTTGAAGTTGATGGTATTGGATTTCTATGGTTTTGGCTCTTGGTATTGAACAAGGCCTAAGGCTATATAAAGGGAAGGAAATCATTAGGCAAGTGTATCTGAAATGTCTTGAATATCTGATGAAGCATTAGATCCAGTATGCAGGGTTATGGGTTGATGATGCATTGCTTGATCTGAGCTAAGGAGAGATCTCATAGGTTGATGGAGAGCAAGATCTAAGGAGAGATCGAGATCAAATGGTTTGAAATGAACTATCTTTATGATGCTTATTCTAGATCTACATACTGACGCATGTATTGTTCTATAAGTATTATGAGTATGATTGATGTCTGGTACAGCTGCAAGTTAAGAGAAATTATTTTTAGATCTGTACGCGGGTTGTCTTTGGAAAAAGCGTGTATACACGCGGGTTTGATTCATCTAAGTAGCGTATACATTGTAAAGCTTGATATTTGAAGTTGCAGATGGATCTGATGGTTATTACAGAGTTCTGTGTCTGCTCTGTGTTCTGGTGACTGTTGTTAACAATGTTTCAGTGATTCAGGGTTTGATGATTGTTTTGAGCTTCAATGATAGTTATGGGTCCAGTATGAAAATTGGATGAAAAGTGGCCTTTCAGATTATGTGTTGTGCTTCAGTGTATCCAGTCTGAAAATTGATGAAACGTGGTACCTGGAGGTGAGAAGATTGTAGGCAAGCACCTACGTACTAGTATCTAAGCTAGTACAAAAGCTAAAGGAGATCTTTGGAGCATTGTAGCAGGTAGCAGCCTGCGTACTAGTAAATGGATCGGCTAGTACAAGAGCAAAGGGGGTTGTAGCTCCCGTACTGGTATAAGACTGCACCAGTACAAATATTGTAAAAGGATTTTCTTATTAAGAAAAAGATTGAGATGACTTGCAGCAGGTGGTTTTCACCCACATTGGGTTTCCACCTTATATCTTTGTGTTCATGTGTGTGGCTCTTGTGTGATGTTGTGTTCTGTTATTCTGCACCTGTTTACTGTTAATATGCTTAATAATGATCTGCTGTATTTACTGAAGACTAAGCTAACTGAATCATAAGATTTCTGGATATACGCTAGTTTCTTTAGACACAGTAGCGTGTACACGCGGGTTCACTTAACTGAAGTAGCGTATATGTTTCTGAGCATGAAATTGAAAAGTTTTATTGATCTGATAATACTGATTCACCCCCCCTCTCAGTATTATTTCCAACAATTGGTATCAGAGCAGGTCCTTTGGTAGAAGCTTGATCGCTTGAAGGAGATCCGTGGAACAATGGGAAAGAAGCTTAAGAAGAAAGCTCAAAAGAAGAAGAAGACATCTCAGAAGATCTATGACAGTGGGAGAGTCGATTGGGGATTAGGTATAAGAAATTCTTCAGATTCAGAATCAGATTCAGATTCAGAATCATTATCAGGTATGAATGTGTTATCCTCTGATGTTCCTGCTATATTTCCTTGTGAAAGTGATGGAAGTGATAGTGAAACTACTGAACATGCTTTTATGGGTGAGCAAGAAAAGTGTCAAATAGAGGCAGTGTTTAGAAGGCTTAGACAAAGTTAAAGATCAACAAGATCTATTGAACAAAAGGGAATGTGCTTTCAAAGAAGAAGTTACCAAACTAAAGGCCCAACTAGAAGAAGGAAACAAGGTAAGAAAGCTACTCAAGGACAAGGAAGACCAATGTCAAAAATTGCAGCATGAAGTGACATCATTAAGAAAAGAAGTCAACAAAAGAAGCACAACCATCAAGAAACTCAAAGATAGATCCAACTACTATGAAAATCTTGAAGCTACGATCCTCTCACTAAAGGAAGACCTTGAAGAATCCAAGAAGCAGAATGAAGATCTACACCAAGCAATTGAAAAACAAGACAACGAAGTCATCAGCTTAAAATCACAGTTGGAATGTGCCTTCAGAGTTCGTCAAATTCAACAGGATCTGTATGAAAAGCAAGAAAAGGAGATACTCAATCTAAGGCAACAAATGGAAGAAGGAAGAAAAGATGGAGAAGACATGAAGAAGCAATGTCTAGAAAAGGAGGAACAACTTCAAATTGAGGTAAATATCTTGAAAGGTAAATTAGAAGAAAAGGATAAACTTTTGAGATTTCAAGATAGTACTAAAGCCTTGGATGATGTTCTTAGTAGTCAAAGGTCTCCTGAAATCAAGACTGGTCTTGGTTTTCATGAATCTGTTGAAGGTGAATCTAGCTCACAAGGTGAGGCAAGGAACTCTAAAGAGAAAACTAAAATGATCAAAAGGGAGATGAAAGGTCAACCCCATCAACAATCAAGGAAAGAGACTCCTCAAAGAAAATCGTTTACTCCTCCTATGAATAATGTTGAATGTTATGTATGTCATAATCTTGGACATGTTGCAGCTAGATGTGGAAGAAGAAGGGTTCAAGACCATCATGTAGAAAGATCATCACATTCAAGGTACTTTAATGGATATTGCTTTGCTTGCAATATGTTTGGTCACAAAGCTGCTGATTGCTACAGGAGGAATATGAAATATGTAAGATGTTATGCATGTAACACGCTTGGACATATAGCAAAGGAATGCAGGAACAAAGGATGGACATCACACCAAAAGGAGAAAACCTCATCACACTTGAAGATATGGAGGAAGAAGGAAGTACAGTCAGCACAATGTACTGAGACACAGCACAGCACAGACATATCAGACTCAGGGGGAGCTGAAAGTGTAAAACTTCAGTGTCCTGAATCTCATACGCAAGTTTCTTAAAGGGAAGTCACGTATATACGCGAGTTAGACACTGAAAAGTCGCGTATATATCAGTCTGAGGAAAAGCAGTGGGGACAGGCTCAGAAAAGGGATCTGACATGATTCAGTCCATTATTTGCTCTATTGGTTAATTGTTACAGTCTGTTGAGGATGTGTAAAAATGTTTTGATACCTGTAAGATGTCTAGAAGTGTTTTGATCCTAACTTGATGATGATGATGTCTTGATGCTTATTGCTGATATATGCATGATCAGATCTAACAGATGGCACAGGTTGAGGGGGAGCATATGCCTTTAATAATTCATTGTTGGCATTATGGTTAATAGTCCTTGGTGATGATTCTTATATGGCTAAATGATATATCTTGCTATGATGTGGTTGTGAGTTGTCTATGATAAAATCACATATGATTCTTGGGGTTACATAGTTGATGATCAGATCAGATTTATGGTTGATTCCTTGATGATGCATATATGGTGCTTACATGGTGATCTTCATAAGGACAAGGAGAAGTACAAAGCTTGAATACACATCTTCCTCACTTGATATCATATGCATAAAGATCATACAGTTATGATGCAGGCACTCATGTGGATAAAGATTGTTGCTGATGATGATATCAAGAAGCTTTGTCAAAAGAGTTTGAGCTCAAGATACATAGTGCTGATTCATGGATGACTCCTCAAAGTCACTTTGTTGGAGACATGATGATGAGTTCGTATCTATCTGATGATAGGTTTATACTTACATATGTTAATTGATGCAGATGTTCCCAAGTAATGATACTTGGATCAGGTAGAGCTTGATGAAATGGCTATGGTGGTTTCACACATGATACAATGTGAATGACTCTGAATTCTGTTCAAAGGGATGAATTGATGCAGACATACCTTGTTATAGGTTGATGACCTATTCTCTACAAGACATTTACAGGTTGCTGATATGGAAATTTGTGTACGCGTGTTGTTTAAAGGATATCCGCGTGCATACGCCGTTTTACAAGGGGATAGTCGCGTATATGGTGTACGCGTGTTGCGTAAGGGATATCTGCGTATATATGCCTGTTTATGTGTATACAGACGCGTATATGGAGATTTGAAGAAAATCAGCAGGGACAGATGTTGGTTGCAGAAAGTCTGATATAGGTCTGACAGAGATCATCTGGCACAGGTTCAGGGGGAGCAGATAATCTTCCAATGATGCATTGTTGGCATTATCTTAAAGCTTTTGGTTCTAGTTCACATTTGGTGTTGATTTCAGGAGGAACAAAGGCGAAAGGAGAACAGAAGGATCTCTTGGTTGCTGATCTGAATGGTGATTATCAGATGCTGCTGGTGACTTTCATAAGTCTTGGTCTAGTTATTTCGTCTCTATGTCATATATCTCTTTTGTGGTATCTCTTTCATGGTGTCAAGGTCATGTAACGGCCTATTTTGGTTTCCCCACTATGCCTGGGATGATTGATGCAATGTGATTGGTTGTCATATGTAAAATTTTGATGTATTCCCACTTGGTTGGGTGGATGAGTCAATTTTTGTATATCCTCACTTAGTTGAGAGATGGATGTATGTATGAGTCCTAAGTGATAGGAAGGTCCTTTATGATGTATAGAGTCATGTTCTTCTTGAAGAACATCTTTTGTAGACCTTGCTTACAGTCAGGGAGAGCATGATCAGCACACTTCAGCAAGAACAGAGATTCAGCATGTACTCAGGGGGAGCATGGACAGATTGGTACACCTTGGCATATACAAAGGGGGAGACTATTCAGAGATTTCAGCAGGTACTCAGGGGGAGTATGGACAGTGGAATGATTCAGCAAAGGAAGAGAATATCTTGGTCCACCCTTTGCCCTTGATGTCAAAGGGGGAGAGTGATTTGGTGTTGTTGCCATCAAGTCCAAAGGGGGAGATTGTTGGCATTATGATGCATGTGGTGTACTTGATGGCAACCCTCTCATAGAAGAATATCTCACTTATGTATAACTGGGTGAATCTTCAGAAGAGATATCAGATGTGACTGATGGAGGACACCTCAAAGGAATCAGATGATGAATCTTCAGAAGAGATATCAGATGTGACTGATGGAGGACAGCTCAAAGGAATCAGATGATAGTTCTAAGTGTGACAAGTTAGCTTTGCCATCAAGTCCAAAGGGGGAGATTGTTGGCATTATGAGATAAGTGTTGTCCTTGATGGCAAACCTCACTGATGACAAATCATAGTACAGAAGGTCAGCAGCAAGGAATTGATGATCAGACTATAAGAAGAAGAGAAAGTTCATACACGCAGGTTCGTTAAGCCCAAGTCGCGTGTACACGCAGGTTGGCTTCAGCAAAAGCGCGTGTATGTGGAAAAGTACCTTTGGTCCATGGCGGTTATTCCTTGGAAGTTGTGCCTATGGTTTTGGACCTTGGCGTCTCGGCGGACATGTTGATCCCTAGTTTTGAAGTTGATGGTATTGGATTTCTATGGTTTTGGCTCTTGGTATTGAACAAGGCCTAAGGCTATATAAAGGGAAGGAAATCATTAGGCAAGTGTATCTGAAATGTCTTGAATATCTGATGAAGCATTAGATCCAGTATGCAGGGTTATGGGTTGATGATGCATTGCTTGATCTGAGCTAAGGAGAGATCTCATAGGTTGATGGAGAGCAAGATCTAAGGAGAGATCGAGATCAAATGGTTTGAAATGAACTATCTTTATGATGCTTATTCTAGATCTACATACTGACGCATGTATTGTTCTATAAGTATTATGAGTATGATTGATGTCTGGTACAGTTGCAAGTTAAGAGAAATTATTTTTAGATCTGTACGCGGGTTGTCTTTGGAAAAAGCGCGTATACACACGGGTTTGATTCATCTAAGTAGCGTATACATTGTAAAGCTTGATATTTGAAGTTGCAGATGGATCTGATGGTTATTACAGAGTTCTGTGTCTGCTCTGTGTTCTGGTGACTGTTGTTAACAGGGTTTCAGTGATTCAGGGTTTGATGATTGTTTTGAGCTTCAATGATAGTTATGGGTCCAGTATGAAAATTGGATGAAAAGTGGCCTTTCAGATTATGTGTTGTGCTTCAGTGTATCCAGTCTGAAAATTGATGAAACGTGGTACCTGGAGGTGAGAAGATTGTAGGCAAGCACCTACGTACTAGTATCTAAGCTAGTACAAAAGCTAAAGGAGATCTTTGGAGCATTGTAGCAGGTAGCAGCCTGCGTACTAGTAAATGGATCGGCTAGTACAAGAGAAAAGGGGGTTGTAGCTCCCGTACTGGTATAAGACTGCACCAGTACAAATATTGTAAAAGGATTTTCTTATTAAGAAAAAGATTGAGATGACTTGCAGCAGGTGGTTTTCACCCACATTGGGTTTCCACCTTATATCTTTGTGTTCATGTGTGTGGCTCTTGTGTGATGTTCTGTTCTATTATTCTGCACCTGTTTACTGTTAATATGCTTAATAATGATCTGATGTATTTACTGAAGACTAAGCTAACTGAATCATAAGATTTCTGGATATACGCTAGTTTCTTTAGACACAGTAGCGTGTACACGCGGGTTCACTTAACTGAAGTAGCGTATATGTTTCTGAGCATGAAATTGAAAAGTTTTATTGATCTGATAATACTGATTCACCCCCCCTCTCAGTATTATTTCCAACAGTACAATCTTCAGCGGGTAACTCCTTCCACTTAATGAGATACTCTGAAATTGATTGATTTCATAGTTTTCAAGTTTTTTTTTCCATGCTACTTCAGGTTATAATATTATTTTCCCTTCCTCATCAAGTTCTGGCAATATTTTTTGAACTGGGATCTTGTCACCTATAACCTTCCTTAAGAATGAAACATGGAAAACTAGGTGCACTCAGGAAGATGTAGGAAGCTCAAATTTGTATGCCATAGAACCAATATTTTGAAACACATTGTAAGGACCATATAACTTTGGCGATAATGTATTATCCTTCTTAGCTTACCTGAGGCACATTTTTTTGTATGGTTGTAGCCGTAAAAATACCCAATCACCTACATCAGAACATTTTTCGTTGTGATGTTGATATCCCTATTATTTCATTCTACTCTACGCTAAAGTGAGATTATCCTTTAAGAGTTGGAGAACTTTTTGTTGATGCTCAATGTGATATTCCACTTCTTGAACCTTAGAATGATTTTGCAAGACTATTTGGAGATTTGGAGAAAAATATGATTTCTATGTTTGAACCTCTAGTGAACATAATTGTGAAATTACGCCTCATTTTTCTTTCTTTAGAAGATTTTTCATGCCATTAGAGCTGATTATCTTTCTTGGTTTCCCTGTGATACCCCTTAATTCAACTTACTTGCCTTACCAAAAAAAATTCAAGAAAAGTTCTTGAAAATTAAAAGCTACCATACCCAAATATTGTAACCATTGCATTCCTAGTACAACATTACCACCACCCATTGGAATGGAAAGAATTGGACTATTCAATACATATTCTCCATGGATAGATTGACATTATGGAAATTTCCAAAGAAATTTAAGATTCCTCCATTTGAAGCCATCAATTGAAACTCTGGTGCTGGTTATAGGAAGCAATTCAATTCCTTGGCTATATTACAATGAATAAAACTATGGATACTACTTGAATCAATCAACACTATTACCTTCTTCTTCTTCATATGTCCTTCTATCTTGAGAGTTTAAGGAGTGGCAATTCCTATAAATTCATTACAATATATGGTAGGATTCATTTCTTCTCTCACTGGGGTTGGCTCCTAGTGTATATCCTCTTCTTTTGACTTTTCTTGTTTCTTTTCTTCCTCCCCTTCCCAATCTATGTAAATTAATTTCTTCTAAGCACACTTATGACCTTTAGGGTATTTTCTATCACAACTGTAACAAATACCTTTTGCTATTTTTTCTTCCAATTGTTGTCAGGTCAACCTTGTAGGTTGTGGAAGGATAGGAGCAACAAGACTTCCATATTTATAGTTGCAAGTGACAGGCTTCCTTGTTTCCATAATTTTTCTTTTGGTTTTTCTTGCCAACCTGAATGCCTTCTCCAATGAATATAGTTCCCAAACGTGAACCTCATGTTCGATGTTATCCTTTAAAGTCCCTATGAATACATCAATCCTATGCTCCTCTGGAATATTATTTACCTTTATATTCAGTTTTTGGAAGTCCTCAATGTGCTCTACCATTGAATCTTTTTGTTTGAGATTTATTAATTGGACCATTGAATCTTTTTGTTTGAGATTTATTAATTGGTTGAAGAAGGTGTTGTTCTCTGTATCCTGATAATGTGCTATCATTTCCTCCATAAAAGTTGACCAATTGACAAGTGGTTTATAAGAACAAATGCATCGATACCATACAAAATGATTGGGTTCTAAATATAAAGTTGCAATTCTTACCTTTTGTGTGTGTTTCACATTATGAAGATTAAAGTATTGCTCCATTTGTAGTATCCATGATACCAGATCCTTGCCATCAAACTTCCTCATATCGGTCTTTGGAATATGGTGGGTCTTGAATCCAATGTTAGAATTTATGAAATAATGATTAACATTTATTTTGTTCCCATCATGAGTTTAAGATAATACCTTTTTCCCATTAGAAAGAATTTTTAGTAGAAAATTTGTCAAACCTTCCTTCAAACCTTCCATGTATGCTTTTAAACCATTCTTCAAATCGTCCATGTTGCCTTTCATTTTTTCTTCTATACCATCCATATTAGCATTCATGTCATATATATTAGTTTTCATTCCATCCATATTAGCTTTCATGTCATCCTTAAAACCTTCCATATATGATTTTAATCTATTCTTCAAACCATCCATCTTAGCTTCCATTTCATATTTAGTTACTCTTTGTGAGAGAAAAATTTGTTGTACCTGGTCTCATAATTTTGATACAGCATGTTGCATTTCTTCTTCTTCTTCCTTATGCGCTATAGTAGAGATTTTTGGTTTCTTACTAGGTGTTTCCATTTTCTTGATTCGAGGCATTTTGAAATCAAACAATGATGTTTATGCTTCACTATGCCCTTTGAATCACTTCAAAATGATTTTTCAAACAAAAGTTATGCAAATTTAAAAAAAAATACATGAATTTTTCTTAATTTTAGGAGCTCGATTTTGAAATGATTATAAATTTGTTTAGGATCTCCAAGTTCTGAAATTTCTTCCTGTGGTATAGTTCTAAGTCCCCTTTCCAACCCCACAAGTATGATCAAGATTGGATTCTTCAAGAAGGAGTTATACCAAATCTCTGATGATGACCTAATTATGGACTACTTCAGTAGAGCGAAGTTATATGGGATGCCACGTGACACTGTTTCACTCTTCCGCCCTGAACTTACTGCACAAAAAGCTATCATTTTTTTACTTTAAGTCACCTTTTAGAGAGTGCAAATTTGATGCCTGAAAAAAATTATGATGATTTTCGCTAGGTCACCTATTTGAGACATAATTTTTGAGCCCACAAAAACCCTAAATTCCTTAGAGCATATCTCCAAAATATAGCGAACCAAGATATGAATTTTTTACATGAAGTTCTGTGCAATTTCATATTCACGTGGTAAATTTTTTTATCTTCTAAAGCCTTGTATAAACAAAGTTATGACAATTTTCCCTTGGTCACCTATTTGAGACAAAATTCTGGAGCTCGATATAGACCCTAACTTCCTAAGAGCATATATCTGAAAATATAGCGAACCAAGATATGAAATTTTTAAATGAAGTTCTTTGAGATTTTTCCATGTGGTAAACTTTTTAGCTTCTAAATCCTTGTAGAAAAAATTTATACTAAAAATTCCAAGATGTCCTATTTGAAGAAGTGAAACCATAGAATCTAAAGCTCTGGTACCAAATATTATGCAACCATATCACAAATAGATAGATCAATGACTTAAAAATTATCCTCTTCAAGGGTGAAACCTTCTTTATATTACATATATGAACAATTATCGGATGATTCAAATGAGAAAACCTCCTCTCTATATATAGGAGTCTAAGGGGTCACAATATAATCAGAGCCGACATAATTGTAATAAGATAAGGGCATGAAAATAACAATAGTGGCCTTTTATGGGGCACAATAATAACATTATGGGGACTACATGGGCACAAAAATAACAATAAGGAGGCTACACTGACAATAATAATGAAGGAATACACTAGTATTATAGGGACCTAACAAATTCTGGTTATTTCTACTACTCTTTTATGTTTTAATGGTATTAATTCTTTTTGTATTACTATCTAAGGATTTTGGATGAATTTTATGCAGAATTAATGTTAAGAAGAAAAAAATCAATTCTCTCTATGCCCTAGTAAAAATCAACATGGTATCAAAGCATTAACAACACACTCTTGCATCTTCTTCAAATTTTCATCAACTAAGTATCCATGGACTCACATTACATTATGCTATTTTTCTTGTGCCATACTTTCAATATTTCGATCCTTCAATCAGATCCCTCTTACACTAGATGAAGAGGACCTCAGTCGTTGTCAGAAACATATAGCAAAAATGGCATGGGCTCTTCTTCAACATATTTGGATCAACATTGCTCTTCAAACCTCTATCCATCTTCATTTTGGAAGTCACAATAAAGTTAATTTCTTTATGAATAAGGGTTGATATTATCTGCTCCCTCTGAGTCAAAAAACTCATCCAATCATGAGTCTTATTATCTTTGTTCTTCCATCGTTCTTTATTTGTTGCCACAACCTTGGTAGTCTGCAATATGTATCTGCAACCCTCACTACAAGTACATGGAAGAACAAATACAATCAAGCACGATATAGAAAGACAAGAGACTCATAATGAAACAATAATAGAAATAAAAATTATTTGTCTCTTAAGAGTGTGTAAACTCCCTCTTGATATTAGGATTCTTAGGATCAATTAATCTCATCCAACTAATCAATGTATTAATGTTAGGTCCCTATAATACTAGTGATTCCCCCATTCTTATTGTTGTTGTCTCCCTTATTGTTATTGTTGTGCCCCTATTATTCTCATATTGTTATTATTGTGTCCTTATATTATTATTATTAGGTCAGCTTTGGTTATATTGTGACCCCTTAGACTCCTATATATAAAAAGGACGTCTTTTCATTTGAATCATCTAAGAATTGCTCATTTGTGTAATGTAAAGGAGGTTTCCCCTTCGAAGAGGCTTATTTCTAAGGCGTTGATCTATCTTTTCTATCCTTTTGTGAGCTAGTTTCATAACATTTAGTATCAGAGCTTTGGATTCTAGGGTTTCGTTGCTCTAAATAGGTCATCGTGGAATTTTCACTATAATTTTTTTTCTGTAGTGTTTCAGAAGATAAAAAAACAAACCCATTTGAGATGAAATTGCACTAAACCTCAAGCCCTAATTTTAGATCTTGACTTGCTATATTGTCGGAGATATAATCAGAGGAAGTTGGGGTTTTTGCAGACCCTTGAATTACATTCCAAACAGGTGACCTTGGGAAAATCATCATAACCTTTGCTCTGAGAATTAGATTAAAGTTTCATAAGATGTTATAGAAAGAGGACGGACTGTAGTTTTTTGGGTATAATTTTTGTAACCTAAGGTTGAAACAGTGACACGCGACACGTCGTACAAGTTCACTCTACTGAACCAGTCTATACTCAGGTCAGCGTGGGAGATTTGGCATAACACTTCATTGGAGAATCCAATCTTGATCAGACTTTCAAGGTTAGCAAGATTACCCAGACGGTTACTAATGGAAGAAATTTCAGACCTTGGAGATGTTTTCATTATGATAGAAGTGTTTTCCTTGATGGCAACTCACTCACAGGTCAAAGCCGTTCTGGTAAAAGGCAACTCATAGTACAATAGGTATATTAAGAGGTTACAGGGAAATGGTACAGAAGAAACAGGAAAATGGAACTAAGCTCTACTAATCAGAACAAAGAAGGTAAAGGAAAAGGTTGATCTAAAGTAGTTTAAGAAGTATACGCATGTCCATTTAGTCAAAACAATGTATACACGTCGGTCCACAGAACAAAAAGAGCATATACATATACACGCACTCTCACACGAGTAAAAGTGTGTACACGTTGGAAAACCAAAGTTTTAGTCCAAGGTATTGGTCTAAGGTATTTGGTCTAAGGTATTGACCCTAGGTATTTGGTCCAACGTATTGCTCATAAGTGTTTTTGGTCCGAGGTATTGACAAAGGATATAAGTACATAAGGAGGAGAAGATCAAAGGGCTAAGTGCAGAAGTAATGAATATCTTATGAAGAGTGAGATCAAAAATAAAATATGCATGTTATGGGTTTATGGTACTTTGCTTGATCCGAACTAAGGATGAAACTTAGCGGTTGATGGGAATGAGATCTAATGATCATGAGATCTAAAATGAATAATTATTATATGATTTAATCATGGATAGTCTAGATCTAAATTCTAATGCATTATTTACACTATAAATGTTTTGATCTGAGTATGCCTGAAGTCTGGAGGTGCAGTGAAGTTATGAAGTAAGAATTTGTAGAACTGTATGCTGGTTCGCTTAGGTGAAGGTGCATATACATGTTTGTTTAGCTCTTCCAAGTAGCGTATGTGAAAGTAAATCTTGATGTTCAAGGATGATTGATCTATCAAATCAGTGTTGTTCTTTTACTGTTGTCTGTTAATGAAGTCTTCTTAGAGGTAAATGTAAAACTGAATGAATAAGGAGTCTGATATTTGATAGATTGATTGTATAAGTGAGAAGAAGTGATGTTTGTTGTTGCTTATGTAAAGTTCTGTAAGTTGATAGTAAATGTTCAGTATATTGGTGGTTGGTACAGACTTGATCTAAAAGTTTATACTTGCAGTAGCTTTGGAGGTATATGCGGGTTTGATTAATGGAAGTGGCGTATACACAAGTTTTGGCTTCAACCAAGTAGCATATGCAATCTGATGCATGGTTTCTGAGGTTACATCTAGTTCTGAATGATGATGCAGGTTTCTGTGTTCAACACTGTGTTTTGGTGACAGTGATCTGATTATTTTGGATTAACTACATGTTGGTTGATGAAGTTTGAGTTTATAAATTTCTAATGGGTTATTGATGAGTCAAGGTCTTCATATGTGCCAGGAGCATCCAGACTGAAAATTCATGAAATGTGGTCCCTGGGGGAAGAGTGGAGTTTTTCTGTAGGCTGGCACCTACGTACTAATAAACATATTAGCTAGTACAAGAGCTAGGGGGTGGTATCTCTCTTCTATTAGAAGCTGGAGAATGAGAGAAGGTTGTAACCTTCTACAGGTAGAATCCTTCATACTGGTATAAGTTTGCACCTGTACAAGATTTTAAACATATTTTCTTATTATTAAAAGAAGATAGAGACAATAGCAGCAGGTGGTTTTCACCCACATTGGGTTTCCACCTTAAATCTTGGTGTTCATGTGTGTTGTTTATGTGTTATACTTTATTCTATTTTTACTGCATTGTTTGATAATTTATTGATGTACTAGCTTAAGATCAACACATGATAAATTGTCTAAATCACAAATTCTCTAGATATACCCTGGTTTCTCTAATCACAGTTGGGTGTACACGGTAGTTCACTTCCCTGAAGTAGTGTATATAAATCTATTTGAGAAATAAAATTAGTGATATGATAATACTGATTCACCCCCCTCTCAGTATTATTTCCAACAAATGGTATCAGAGCAGGTCCTTCAGAAGAAGCTTGATTGCTTGAAGGAAGATCCATCAAGATGAATAATCACGAAAGCATGGGATCCATTTGACCACCAATCTTTGATGGGAGCAACTTTGTTTATTGGCAAATAAGAACCATAGCCTCTCTACAATCTCTTGGAATAGATGTCTGGGAAATTTTGGAAGGAGGATATCAATTTCCAACAGCAATTCCTACAGACACGGAAGGTAAAAAGTAATATGAAACCAATGCCAAAGTTGTCACTACTTTATTCGGAAGTTTATCACAATCAGAGTTTGTCAAAGTCATGCAGCTCAAATCAGCAAAGGAGATATGGGACAAAATAGTTTAGATCTACAAAGGAGACTCTCAGGTAAATCGTGCTAAGCTTCAAACTCTCAGAATTTAGTATGAAACTCTTAAGATTCATAGTGATGAGAGTATAGCTAGTTACTTATTACGTATAGATGAGGTTGTTAATTGTGTGAAGAATCTGGGTGAATAAATAAAGGAAGTTACCTTAGTTGACAAAATTTTGAGATCCTTGTCCTCTAAATTTGAATCAAAAGTGTTTGCCATAGAAGAAAAACAAGAACTACAGAATATCACTATGACACAGCTTCGCGGAATCCTAATTACCTTTGAGATGAGAGAAGGAGGTCCATCAGATATGAGAGAAGCCGCATTAAAAGCTTCAGTAAAAGGAAAATAAAAGGATGAACACAATGAATGAGGACACGTTTCAGATGAAGAAGATGAGGTAAATTTTGTCAAGAAGCTTCAACGGGGTTCTGGAAGGTTCAGAGGTAAGCTACCTTTCAAATGCTTTGCTTGTGGTAGAATTGGTCACTATGCTGCCAGATGTCCTCATAAAGATAAATAGGAAAAAGGAAACTAATATGCAAAAGGGAATAGGAAACAAGTTGTGAATAGAAGGAGTTACTATACTCATGAAGATAGTGATGGTTTATCTAATAGTGATGAAGATGAAATTTGTCAATATTACAAACTTCTCATGGCTTGTGATAGCAATGATTTTTGGGATAGTTTAGAAGAGGATAGTGATGGTTTATCTAATAGTGATGATTATAGAATTCTCATGGCTTATCAGAATGATGATTTTTGGGATGCTTCAGAAGAGGAAAACTTTCATGAAGAAATCTCTAAACACAAAATCTGTTTAGAAGAAAATAATATGATCATAGGTACCTTGACATACCAACTTGCTGAAAAAGAAAAACGCAATGAAAAATTAGAATGTGAAATTGTGGGTCTAAGAAAAGATCTTGAGAAAACAAAATCTCTCAACCTTAGATTTGTTAAAGGATCAACAACTTTAAATGAAATTATCAAAGATCAGTGTTCTCCTCTAATAAAGACAGGTCTTGGATATACTGAAGAACAATCTCAATCATAGAATCTGTCAACCTCCACCAAAATCTATCTTGATGCAACAAAGGCTAGTAAATTGTATGAAAATCGCCAGCAAAGGCATAAAGCTGATCACGAGGTAAATCATACTCAATTTGCTCCAAGGATGAATATCAATAGAAGCCACAACCAACCTTAGGCAAATCATACTCAATTTTCTCCAAAGATGAATATCAATAGAAATTACAATCAACAGGTAAATAGATTCAATAGTCACAGAACTTCTTTAATGGGCAATGTTTTTGATGTCATAATTTTGGGCACAAAGCTACTCAATGTGTTGCTTACAAAACCACCATGACTAGAGAAGCACAAAATCAAAGGAATGTGACAGGGATCAAAAGAAGTTCCTATAATAACTTTTCTCCTCTTGAAAATGAAAAAGAATGCTCAATTTGTAACAACTTTGGTCATGAAGAATCTAAATGCAGGAGAAAATTTCGGCAAACACCTCAAAAGGAGCAAACACCATTAAATACCAAGATATGGAGAAGGAAATAATCTCAAACAAAAAGATGTGGTATAGCCTTGTATGCAGAAGAACAAGAAAATAAGTGGTAAATTGACAGTGGATGCTCCAAAGATATGACAGGTGATAAAGAGAAAATTCACTCATATAATGCCTTAGAAAAAGAAAAGAATGTCTCATTCGGAAATGACACTCCAACTGTCATAAAAGGTAAAGCTTCTGTTTTCTTGAAAGAAAAGGTTAAAGCTGGAAATGTTATGTATGTAGATGGTTTAAAGCATAACCTGTTGAGTGTCAGTCAAATTTGTGATCAAGAAAATGAAGTGGTGTTTTGATCAAACAGATGTGTTGTTCATGAGCTTGATACAGGGGAGACTATGATCAAAGGTACATGAACTCCAAACAACTTATACACACTCAAAGGAGGACAACAACAATGCTATCTAAGCAAAAATGATGAAAGCTAGCTGTGGCATAGAAGATTGGGACATCTAAGCTTTTCTCAAATAAGAAAAGCATGCAGACTCAAGGTTGTTCGTGATCTTCCAAATATAATCATCCCAGAAAATACAATATGAAAACCATGCGAAATCGGTAAGCAAACCAAAGTTCACTTCATGGAAAAAGAAGGGTCAACTAGTAAGCCTCTTGAACTTATCCATACTGATTTATGTGGACCAACAAGGAAAAAGTCACCTCATGGAGAAGAATACTTTATTTTGTTCATTGATGGTTTTTCCAGAATGTGTTGGATAGGTCTTCTAAAACATAAATACGAAGCATTCGAAAAGTTCCAAGCCTTCAAAGCTTTGGTTGAAAATGAATCAGATCGAAAAATCAAATGCCTCAAATCTGATCGAGGAGGGGAATTTATATCTAATGAATTCTTTGACTTTTGTGATCAACCTGGAATAAAAAGGCAATTCGCCACCGCAAGAACTCCTCAACAAAATGGTGTGGTAGAAAGGATGAACATAACAGTTCAGCATATGGCTTGGTCAATGCTAGATCATTCTGGAACTCTAACAACCTTCCGGGGTGAAGTTTCATTTGCTGCCATGACTATTCTTAACAAAACAAATATTCGGGTAAATAGCACTCAAACTCCACATGAACTTTGGTATGCTAAGACTCCTACTATAAAATATTTTAAAGTTTTTTGAAGAAAATGTTTTATCAAAAGGACTGATGAAAAACTTAGTAAGTTTGAACCCAGAGCAGATGAAGGGATTCTTCTTGGTTATTCTTCTAGAAGTCAAGGATAAAAATGTTATAATAAAAGACTTGGGAAAATTGTTCAAAGCATTGATGTTGTAGTTGATGAAGCATGTAGAAATAGAAAATAGATAAAACCAACAAACGATTATGACAATGAGGAAGATGGGGATTACTTTCCCACATCAAATCAACATTATATTGAAGAAGAAACCAAGGAATCACCAGAAGAAGATATAATCATAGAATAAAAGACTTTGTCCAGGTATGTTCAGAAAAATCATCTAGAAACTTAAATTTTAGGAGAAAAGGAGGCTGGTGTACAGACAAGAAGAACTATTACAGGGACCTCAATCTATCTAGCATTACTATCCTCCACCGATCCTCAAAATGTAAGTGAAGCATGAAAAGATGAATGTTGGGTCAAGGTCATGGATGAAGAACTTGAGCAAATAAAAAAGAATCACACTTGGGAATTAGTTCCTAGACCTCATGATAAAAATATTATAGGAACTAAATGGATATTCAAGAAAAAGCTGAATGAAAATGGAGAAGTCATTAGAAACAAGGCCATACTTGTTTGCAAAGGGTATGCTCAACATGAAGGTATAGATTTTGAAGAAATTTTTGCACCTATTTCCAGACATGAAGCCCTAAGAATGTTTCTTGCTCTTTCCAGTTTTCAGAAATTCAAAGTATACCAAATGGATGTAAAATTAGCCTTCCTTATTGGAGATTTAGAATAAGAAGTTTATATTGAACAACCGAAGTGATTCATTCTTGCAAATGATGCAAAACTTGTATGAAAACTAAAAAAGGCTCAATATGGTCTGAAACAGGCTCTGAGGGCTTGGTATTACCGCCTTGAAAAATATCTACACCAACAAGGTTTTACAAAAGGTTTTGCAAATAGAAATTTATTTACAAAGATTGAAAATGATAAATTGCTAATTATTATTGTTTATATTTACGATATCATTTTTGGTAGCAATGAAGAATCCATGAGTCAGAATTTTGGTTTAGTAATGCAACAAGAATTTGAAATGTCCTTGCTTGGTGAACTAAACTTACCTATTTTCTTGGTCTACAAGTTTAGCGAACTAAAGATGGTATTTTTCTTTCACAAACCAAATATCTCAAGCAGATATTGAAAAAGTACAAAATGGAAGATTCTAAACTTGTATGTACTCCAATGGTAACATGATGCAGTCTCAGCTCAAATGATGAATCAGCAGTAGTACATCAACCAACTTACAAATCCATGATTGGAAGTATGTTTATCTAATAGGTACCCAACCTAACATCATGTATGCAATAGGAATAGTTAGAAGATTCCCAGAAAATCCAAAGGAATCACACCTTAAGGCAATCAAAATAATTTTCAAATATATTCAAGGAACTTAGGACTTTGGACTATGTTATCCTAGAGATGCAGATTGGGCAAGAACTGTTGATGATAGAACAAGCACTAGTGGTGGTGCATTCTATATGGGTTCCAGGCTAGTGTCTTGGTTCAACAAGAAACAAAGTTCAATTGCTTTATCTAAAACTGAAGCAGAATATGTGGTCGCTGCATCTTGCTGCACAAAACTACTTTGGATGATGCAAACTTTGCAAGACATTTAGATCACATGTACTCCACCCATCTCCATTCTATGTGATAATACAAGTGCCAATAGTATTTCAAAGAATCCAGTCATGCACTCCAAGACCAAGCACCTAGCCATCAAGTACCATTTTCAACGAGAAAAAGTGCTTGAACAAAAGGTCAAATTAGAATATGTCCCCTCCAAAGAACAAGTTGCTGATATATTCACTAAACCACTACCCAGAGAAACATTTGAATATCTCAGACAAAAGTTGGAAGTAGTTGTTGAATCATCCGGTTGTTAAATCTAGTTTTTCAGAGGAAGGTTATTATACACGTGTTTCATGAAGTATAGTCATGTATAGATGAGGGTTTTTGTGGCTAAAGGGGCGTATATGTTTTTATGACAGGAAAAACAGCAGGTCAGACTCTGATATGGGTGTTCTGTTTGATGTTGAAGATTACAATCTAACGATATGTTTTGTTCATTAATTTTTATTTGACTGAGAAAGATGCCTTGATTAATGACTTGTTACCAATGCACAGGTAGCATAGGTTCAGGGGGAGCATTATCCTTCTCACGCATTCTGCATTGCTGGCATTATGGTTGCTGAGTCTAGCTACGTCTTTAGATATTTATACCATTTTTTTCTTAAGTCATGTAAAAGTTTAGGGTGTGGTATGATTTCTCATACATTTGAATGAGTCTTATTGGACAAATGATGTAATTTGTATCCCCACTTTGCATGGGATGGATGTTGAAATATTTATTGTATTTTTGTCATGTATAAACAAGTGGTATATCCACACTTGGTTGCGTGGATGAGTCAATTTGGATGTATGTATGAGTCATCAGTGATAGGAAGGTCAAATTCACATAATTGAGTTATAGAGTCATGTTATTATTTCAAAAAATATTTTTGTAGACTATGCATGTGCTTAGGGGGTGCATGGATAGTTAGTGCATCACATCATGTACAATGATATGAGAACATGAAAAAAGAGGGAGCTTAATCAGAGAATTCAACATGTGCCTAGGGGAAGCATGATCATATTCAACTATTCAAATATGAAGAGTATCCTGGTTTTCCCTTTTCCCTTGATGTCAAAGGGGGAGAGAATTTTGGTGTTGATTGTTATCTCTAATAGTTTCCACAACTTTCAAAAATCAACACCATCATGGTTGCCATCAAGTCCAAAGGGGGAGGTTGTTGGCATTATCATACAAGTGTTGTCCTTGATGGCAACTCACTCATAGGTCAATTCAGTTTTGGTAAAAGGCAACTCACAGTACAATGGATATATTCAGAGGTTACAGAGTAATGATACAGAAGAAATAGGAAGATGGAACTAAGTTATACTAATTAGAATAAAGAAGGTAAAGGAAAAGGTTGATGTAAATCAGTTTAAGAAGTATACACAGGTCCATTTAGTCAATACAACATATACACGCTAGTCCACAAAACAAAAAGAGCATATACCTATACACACACTCCCACAAGATGAAAAGTGTGTACATGTTGGAAAACCAAGGTTTTGGTCCAAGGTATTTGGTCTAAGGTATTTGGTCCGAGATATTTGGTCCGAGGTATTTGGTCTGAGGTATTGACCATAGGTATTTGGTCCAAGGTATTGGTCCTAAGTGGTTTTGGTCTGAGGTAACGTTGTTATAGACATATTTGGGCACTGCAACCCCAAT
This sequence comes from Pinus tabuliformis, assembly GCA_031772625.1. Lineage (NCBI taxonomy): Eukaryota > Viridiplantae > Streptophyta > Pinopsida > Pinales > Pinaceae > Pinus > Pinus tabuliformis. The sequence goes on along the minus strand of CM062812.1, from coordinate 775,389,856 downwards.
CACATATGTCCATAAACCAAGGGCTTATAAACCCATAAAAGTGTTGTTTCAGACCCTAAAGCATCAAGGTCAACTGATTACATCATTTCCCAGAAGTTCCTCCCTGAAAAACTGCTCAGAATTGGTCAAAACTGGACCATACAGACTGCTCCATGATGAGGGTTCCATTCATCTCACCTGCTACACACAAAGGGTGTGATGCATACTAAAAATTCGTTCTGTAGGGTGTGATGAGTGAGAGTAGAAAAATGGCAGAAGCAGTTTGCTAGGTGGAAACTCAAAGAATCTTCTAGAAACTGCTCATATGACACTTGCCTCTCTGAATTTGCCTAGCGATGAGTAAGAGATCATAAAATCTCCAAGTGGAACCAAGAACTATCAGTGACATGACACTAATCAAAATCCTAGAAGCTGACTCACTCTCCTGCAAACATCTATATATGGATCCCTCATCCTAGAGATCCAAGAGGCTGGAATTTTGTAACTTGTAAGGAAGTGATGTTGGTTTCTCTTTGAGACATTGTATTGTTGGGTGATCTTGCTTTTTATGAGGTGAAGAGGGCTTTCATGCTGGGAGGATGATTTTGGGTGAGACAGCTTGGTTATGATCCTCTCTTCTACTACTTCTATCAATAAAGCTATTTGAGTTTTCCTCCATATACTTGTATATCTCTGAATCTTTTATTTGTATATGCATTTGTATGGTTAATGTACATCTGATCCTATATTGTTTATGGTTATAGATCTCTATGCTTTGATGGTATTTTTCTGCTTTGACTCTACAGGTGTTCTTTGAAGTAGGAAAAGTGAGAAAGGAGTGGTGAAAGCTCTATCAAGGGAGAGAGGAAACAAGTAAGGAGACTAGCAAAAGACTGAAGTTGGTACTCTTTTCTTCTCTCTCATCTACTCTCATAAAGGAAAACACAAGTAGCTTTGGTTTGTTTGTTTCTAAGATAGCTACCCATCTTAGTGGGACTAGTAGCTCTAAATGGACACTAGCTTTCTTGATAAAAAAATGGTGACCCCACTAGGGAGCGAATAGTTTGTTTGTTTTGTTACTGTTGTTTGCTTTATAAACTACAGACGGAGCCTGAAGTTAAGCCAGCTAGCCTTCGAATTGCTTTTTCTATGCAACTACAAAGTAGATCAACACTGCTTTAGTCAATCTTTGGGTAGTTTATGAACTAAGCATCTCACTTGCAAACATCCTAAGTTCCCTGGTGGTAGCTCAAATAACCTCATTAGATCAGCCCCTATACTTTGTGTTTATTGTCTATCATTAGCTTGGCCTAAATCCCTGAACTTAGCTGCAAACTGTGAGTGAAAACCAAGCTCAGTCTCATCCCTGGACCATCACACCATCTCTCATTGGCAATCTGGATGCATCACACCTCCTGTGTGTTGCAGGTGAGATGCATCCTTGTTTCCCTGTGTTACAGGTGCGATGATTGAGTGAGACTATCTGCCTCTGGATTTTGGTTTTTTCTTCATTTTCTTTAGCTTTATTCAGTAGTTTTTCTATCTATGATCAATATATCACTATTGAAACCCTCTTCCTTTACATTATTCTGCCTCCATTGATAAAGAATTGTGAATTTTTTTTATGTATTTTTCATCATTTACAGTTCTCCTTTGCAAACAATAACTTAATTGAACTGTCATCTTTTGATTTGAAAGGGTCGCAACTATCATTTTCAGTCAAGAAAAGAGTGTCATAAAGCATTCCTCTTTTAGATAGTCAATTACACTTTTGCCATTATATTTGATTTGAACTTTTAGTATTTCAAGTGTCGAAAGTAGTTTTAAATTCAAAATCGCAAAGTGTCGTCTTAGTCGTCCTTTCGTTTTTTGAAGAGAAAATTGTTAGTACTGTTGTTTTGAAAGGAAATAGTTTAGATCTGTACTTAGTTTTATTTTTTTCATTCTCGCATTAAGGAAATTGAAAAACAAATACATGCATGTGCATTTTCATTTAGACTACATGCAGAAATTGATTTAGGAAAAGTGCATCTAGTGTGTTCTCTCTGCTCTATGTTGAAAGAATTTCACTTCTCTTTCCTTAGTAGCTAGGATTTTCATTGCTAAAAGAAAGTAAACAATTGTTTATCATCTTAGATTGCATGTTTGGGAATTGTATATCTAAATCACGTGGTGAACCTTAAAGGAAAACTTCTAAAGAAATATCAACTGTAAAATAAACCTCAATGAACATAAAAACACTTTGGAACCTAACGCACAACATCTAGAAGTCTAGGCTATAGACGTATTCCGATGTCGTGAAGACTGGTAACTATCTTTTTCATCATAGGTTGGGTGATTCCTCCTCTTTGATATGAAAAGTGCCAGTGCGGACTTGTGCTCCCACGTACCATCGAGTATATATTGGGAGACCATAATTGGCTACATCCTTTATCCTTAGGAAGCCGTGTCTGCCGCCCTATCAATCACAATGCATTGAACACAACATTCAGGAAGATTGACTTCCATACCATAAAAAGTATTCTGTAGTTTTGCAATTGGTTTGGTAATCCCTCTGTCTAGATTTCTAGAGTAGTCACTTTTGTTCCTTTTCAGACTCCTTAAAAGAAAAGGTCCATCTTAGCACTTGTCACTTCAGGCTCATTAAAAATCGAAGGTGACTAGAGTCATCTTTAGCTTTTTCTCGACTCTTAAAATTTAAAAAAGAAAGTTGTGTCAAAGCGTCATAAAATTTATTTTAATCAGAATAACATCATTGTTCCCTCCTTGGTCTTAGGTTGAGAAAATGGAGTCTACCAATCAAGGGTTTACCCTTGGGGGAAATCCTAGTCCTTTCTCCTCTTGGGGAGATGTTGGTGCTTCATACATGGCTACATTGTCCCTCCCAGGACTCACAATTGGCCTGCCAATATTGCTTTTGTCGACCTCTGTTGTTCAAAATGTTGTAAATCCTCAGCAATCAAATTAGTAGCCAAATGATACTGAAGTCGTTCCACCACCTTCTACATCATTTGTTTCTCCCTCTCCTTCTTCCTCTTCGCTTGGTGAAAACACTAAAAACCAAGTAACCAAGAAGAAGAAGAAAGGGAAGGAGAATAAGAAGAAGAAGCCAATGGCGAAAGGGGGCAACCATGCATCGTCTCGTGAAAATCCACACACTGCACCTTCCAAACCTAAATCTCCATGTGTCATTTGCAAGGGAGACCACTATCATCGAGATTGTCCCTGCATGCCACGGATCCTGAGGGACTGGTCTCCCCGCTTGCACAATCTGGTGTCTTCAACCTCTCACGATCATGTTGAGAGCACACCATCAACTAGTGAAAATGAAGTCAAAGGATAGAAAAGAAGATCTAAATTTCCTTGCAGGTCGTGTGAAGGTGATCACGCCCTCCACCGTTGTCCCTTCTTAGATGAAGCTAAAAGAGTCTTGGATAACCATCCTACTTCACCGTAGTGACTTCCACCTGGATAAAATAAACTCTTGCCAAGTCCATCACTAGTTGAAAATATGATTGACACACCTCTGTTATCAGTCGAAGCATCTACCATTGAAGATGAACCCCCTAAGTCCACACCAGACCAAAGTCAACAGGTCAAGATGGCAGTCGACCCAGTCTTCTCTTCAGAAGGTTCACCTTCAGATGATACAATCACCAAAGAGAATGAGAATGACATCGTTCAAATTCTTTTTGTTAACACAGAATCCGATGAACATGGGGGCAATCTACTTGTTCCTTTACTGTAGGAAGGAAGTCTGTCAGAGATTCATCCAGTCATTTATTCGATCCCTCCTCCAAGCAATCTAGTCGTTTCCTTCAATTGGAGTCTACTAGGGAGACCCCACCTACCATCTAATGTACCATTCCAAATCATAGTGCAAGCCTACAAAATGATCATGGTTGGTATTATCATAGATGAAGGGGCTTCTGTGAGTATCCTTTCCTCAAATTCTTTGAAAGCGCTTGGTTCGCCATCGCTTCTGCCTGAGATTCGAAATTTATCAGGATTCAACAAAGGAACCAGTCAACCTTTAGGGATCCTTCCAAACTTGCCTATAACATTGAGAAGGAAAAACATTCATCTAAACATGATGGTAGTACAAGGGCCTCGAGATTACAATCTATTCCTTGGACGTGACTACATTTACAACATGGGAGCTATTGTTTCCTCGCTATTTCGAGTGACGTGTTTTTCGTATGGAGGCAGAATGGTCCAACTAGTTGATCAACTTTTATTCCTCGGTTCAAACAAAACTACTAGTCAAATGCCATCCCTAAATGGTATTTTTGCACAAGGAATTTCTCATCAATCTCCAGTCCATCCACCTAATGATCGCGAGTGATTCAGTGAATGTGACTAAACCCAAGGGGTATGCGCCCTGGCCTGCTTCAGTAGGAAAACCCCAGATATAAGGGAGGTTTCTGCGTAGGATATATGATTAGTCTGACACCCATATCCATTTAGGAAAATGGGATTAGACTGGAAAAGGATTCCCCTGTCAAAGGTTATGTGACTGGAAATTCCCACCATTAATCTTTGTCCATTTCCGACAGAGCCAAGGAAGTGTTTTGTCTACAAATGCAGACGAAACAATCTTTCTAATGCAAGAACTTCCATATGGTAACCTGGAAACTCTACTTCTCTTTATACCTGGGGGCATGCAAACCTTTTTGCATGCAAGTGAAAAATGACCTTTTATTTTCTTAGTTTGTAGGCTTATTTTCTTAGTTTGTAGGCTCTCAACCCTTTAACCTCGTAGGTTGGTCGTTTCTAGCTTGCATACAAAAGGCTCCGGAGAAAAGTTTTGCATGGGGAAAGCTCCCTAAAAAATGAACCTACCAATGAGAGACATCCTTATTATACGATTGGCACGAGTAGGTTTATGTGAAGTTCAAGCTCATTAAAAAATAAACCTAGCAATGAGCACATGTTTCCCCAGATTTCAAGCTCATTAAAAAATGAACCCACCTTTGGTAGATAATCTTTGCGATCGCATAGTTATTAGCTTTTGAACCTTGGTCATGTTCTTACCATCATCTCCACTCTTTTTAGCCAATCATACACCTCCATTTGATTGTTTACCCTTTTGAGGAACAATTGAGACGAGTGATTATATTAGACACCTTCTTAACAGTGTCGTGATTGAAAAAGTTCCAAACCTTACCTGGAACCAGTTGCTATCCAAAAACATCACTCGTTCCTAAAAAAAAAGTCTCCTTTAAGCTCTTTTTAGACTCGTAAAATATGAAAATATTGCCGAGCGATTGGCCTCTCCAGCTCGTTAAAGTAATTGGAAGTGCCATCCCTCCTCAATATTTTAATCTTTTTGGACCTGAGGGATCATTACACAAAAAGATCGAGCGTTTGTCTTGTTTGGCTCATTAAAACTATCAAAAATTCATCCCTTTCATATTATTTTATAGTTTTTCAGACTTAAGGGATTATATTATGAAAAGGACTACTAGAGTTTCCTTTTTGTCTCTTTTCAGACTTTCTAAAATTGAAAAGGATTGAGTTATCTTCATCGTTGAACTCGTTAAAACAATAGAAATAAACTTGTCCATGCAGACAAGAACAAGTTTCACTATTGCTAGGCTCGCTAAAACATAGCTTCGGGTTTCCCTGAAGGGAAAATTATAGAACAATCATATGTTATCCTCCTCAAGCTTGAAAAAAATAAAGAGGTACTGGTCAACAATGACTGGGGAAAAAGGGAAGAAAACTTGAATAAATTCATTGGTAGCAGGTCACTCTTGAACATGACACTTTCACTCCATCACCATGATTGAGTCAGGTTGGGTTATTCCATTCACCGGTCATATCACCACTGGTCCTCCGTACCATTCATTTTGGGGTTAACACTACCAATCCATTCCAGTGTCACCGATATGTTCAACATAAGTCACTCAGAGAATTCTCCAACCCAGATAACGCCTCATCTGCTGCAATACCTTAACGCTCCATTCTTTCATGACCACCACCCTGAACCTTGTATCATCAGAATGTTTTCATCTCCACAAAATCATTTTCTCCATTTCGTGTCATAGATGTGGGATTCATCAAGGCCCTCCTACGATGGGTCACTTCTTGTCGACACTAGCTCATTATCCAAGAAGTTGACTTAGGAACAACCCTTTCAGTACTTTGAAGCTTGCATGCCTCAATGGACTTCAACCAAAAGATTTTGCGTGGTGTTTGACATCGACTCATGTATTCACACCACGTGAATTGTACTGCAGTACCTTGAGGGTCATCATCATTATCAGTGATTCCTCTCGCACCTGTTAACAACTTACATGAATGGCTAGTAATCAAGTGATGTCTTTCCATGTTCGATATCAGAACATCTTTTCACATGGATTGACTTGTACTTCGGGTGAAGATTGAACGATTTTGAAGACCCCAGATCTAGTTTCATCCATCCGGGTTGTGATATATTCAGGAAAATAAAGACATCAAATGTACATCATAGCTACACAGATAATCATCCAAACTAAGGGATGATGGCTCTACCAAAATCATCAGTCTACCACACACACGATTGTCTGTCTTATGTACATGAAAATGAATTTATAAAGCTGAGCATGGGAATGCCCGCCTCAGCTAGATCATGAAAATATTATCAAGATAATGTATTGTATTGTATCTTATTACAGGTAACCTTCCAGTTCGAAAAACCTCGGATCCTCATTATAAAGCATTTCACCCGACATTAGAATATTTACAACCTCATGCTTTAGGGGGCAACCGTTATAGACATATTCAGGCACTACAACCCCAATCACATATGTCCATAAACTAAGGGCTTCTAAACCCCTAAAAGTGTTGTTTCAGACCTTAAAGGATCAAGGTCAACTGATTACATCATTTCGTAGAAGTTCTCCCTGAAAAACTGCTTAGAACTGGTCAAAACTAGACCATATGGACTGCTCCATGCTGAGGGTGCCATGCATCTCACCTGCTATACACAGAGGGTACGATGCATATTGAAAAGCCCTTTTGTAGGGTGTGATGAGTGAGAGCAGACAAATGGAAGAAGTAGTTTGCTAGGTGGAAACTCAAAGAATCTTCTAGAAACTGCTCATATGACACTTGCCTCTCTGAAATCGCTTAGTGATGAGTAAGAGATCATAAAATCTCCAAGTGGAACCAAGAACTATTAGTGACATGACACTAATCGAAATCCTAGAAGTTGACTCACTCTCCTACAAACATCTATATATGGATCCCTCATCCTAGAGATTCAAGAGGCTGGAATTTTGTAATTTGTAAGGAAGTGATGTTGGTTTCTCTTTGAGACATTGTATTGTTGGGTGATCTTTATTTTTATGAGGTGAAGAGGGCTTTCATGCTGGGAGGATGATGCTATGTCAGACAGCTTGGTTATAATCCTCTCTTCTACTACTTCTATCAATAAATCTATTTGAGATTTCCTCCATATACTTGTATATCTCTGAATCTTGTATTTGTATATGCATTTGTATGGTTAATGCACATCTGATCCTATATTATTTATGGTTATAGATCTCTATGCTTTGATGGTATTTTTCTGCTTTGACTCTACAGGTGTTCTTTGAAGCAAGACAAGTGAGGAAGGAGTGGCGAAAGCTCTATCAAGAGAGAGAGGAAACAAGAAAGGAGACTAGCAAACAACTGAGGTTGGTACTCTTTGCTTCTCTCTCATCTATCTCTCATAAGGGAAAACACAAGTAACTTTGGTTTGTTTGTTTCTAAGATAGCTACCCATCTTAGCGGGACTAGTAGCTCTAAATGGACACTAGTTTCCCTGATAACAGAGGTATTGACAAATGCTCTAAGTATATAAGGAGGAGAAGATCAAAGGGCTAAGTGCACAAGTAATGAATATCTTATGAAGAGTGAGACCAAAAAGAAAATATGCATGTTATTGGTTTATGGTGCTTTCCTTGATCTGAACTAAGGATGAACCTTAGCGGTTGATGGGGATGAGATCTAATGATCATGAGACCTAAAATGAATTATTATTATATGATTTCATCATGGATAGTCTATATTTGAATGCTAACATGATTTACATTATAAATGTTCTAATTTGAGTATGTCTGAAGTCCAGAGGTGCAACAAAGTTATGAAGTAAGTATTTGCAGATCTGTATGCTAGTTCGCTTAGGTGAAGGTGCATATACACGCTGGTTCAAGTCTTCCAAGTAGCGTATGCAAAAGAAAAGCTTAATGTTCAAGGATGACTGACCTATCAAATTAGTGTTGTTATTTTACTATTGTCTATCAATGAAGTCTTCTTAGAACTTAATGTAAAACTAAACGAATAAGGAGTTTGATATTTGATAGATTGATTGTATAAGTGAGAAGAAGTGATCTCTGTTGTTGCCTGTGTAAAGCTCTATAAGTTAACAGTAGATCTTTAGTATATTGTTGGTTGGTACAAACTTGATTCAAAAGTTTATGTTTGTAGTAGCTCTGGAGGTATACGCAGGTTTGATTAATGGAAGTGGTGTATACAGCAATTTTGTTCAACCAAGTAGCGTATATAGTATGATACATGGTTTCTGAGGTTACAACTGGTTCTGAATGATGATGTAGGTTTCTGGGTTCAGCACAATGTTCTGGTGACAATGATTTGATTGTTTTAGATCAACTACATGTTGGTTGATGAAGTTTGAGATTCTAAATTTCTAATGGGTTATGGATGAGTCAAGGTCTTCATATGTGCCAGGAGCATCCAATCTAAAAATTCATGAAATGTGGTCCTTGGTGGAAGAGTGGAGTTTTTCTGTAGGCTCGAACCTACGTACTAGTAAACATATTGGCTTGTACAGGAGCTAGGGGGTTGTAGCTCCCTTCTAGTAGAAGCTGGAGAATGAGAGAAGGTTGTAACCTTTTGTAGGTAGAATCCTATGTACTGGTATAAGTCTGCACCAGTACAAGATTATAAACATATTTTCTTGTTATTAAAAGAATATAGAGACGACAACAGCAGGTGGTTTTCACCCACATTGGGTTTCCACCTTAAATCTTGGTGCTCATGGTGTGTGTTTCTTATGTGTGATGCTTTATTCTACCTTGACTGTACTGTCTAATAAGTTACTGATGTATCTGTTTAAGATTAACACATGATAAATTGTCTAAATCACAAGTTCTCTGGATATACGCTGGTTTCTCTAATCACAGTTGCGTGTACACGCTAGTTCACTTCACTAAAGTAGCATATATAAATCTATTTGAGAAATAAAATTATTGATCTGATAATATTGGTTCATCCCCCTCTCAATGTTATTTCCAATAGGAGATCCAAAATTACAGAGATACATCAGATTCATTATAGGCTTCCTACAAAGTGAAAAAAGGTGTAGTTTTTTAAAAAATTTTGCAGAAGCTTGGTTTGAAAAATTAGTTTGAAGGAATTCAAAGGCCATAGTGAAGCATTATTATCAGTAATTGATGCACCGAAGAAAGAAAATGGAAATACCTAGTAAGCAACCTGCAATCTCTAGGATTACTCATGAAGAAGAGGAAGAAATGGAATATGATATATCAAAATTATGAGACAAAGTGCAACAAATTTCACTTGCACAAAAAGTAACAGAAGCTAATATGGATGGTTTAAAGAAAGACATAGAAGATAATATGTATGACATGGAAGCTAAGATGGATGGTTTAAAGAAAGGCATAGAAGCTAAGATGAATGACGTGGAAGCTAAGATGGATGGCGTGGAAGCTAAGATGAATGATTTAAAGAAAGGCATGGAAGATCCGAAGATAGATTTGAAGACATATTTGACAACGTTTCTACAATAAATTCTTACTAATGGCAAAGGGGTAGTAAAGGAAACTCATGATGAGAACAAAATAAATGTTAATCATGATTTCATAGACTCTAACGTTGGATTGAAGAACCACCATGTTCCAAAGATTGATATGAAGAATTTTGATGGCAAGGATCCTGAAACATGGATACTACAGATGGAGCAATTTTTTGATCTCCATAATGTGAAAAACACACAAAAGGTACGCATTGAAACATTATATTTGCAACCATTTAGTTTGTATGGTATCAATGGCTTTTCTCTCGTAAACAAATTGTCACTTGGGCTATTTTTACGGATGAAATGATAGCACATTATGAGGATACAAAAAGCAACACTCTTTTTAGCCAATTGATATATCTCAAACAAAAGGGTTCAATGATGGAGCACATTGAGGACTTTCAAATATTGAATATAAGGGGAAAAGATATTCCAGAGGAGCATAGGATTGATGTGTTCATAGGGACTTTAAAAGATAACATCCAACATGAGGTTTGCCTTTTGGGAACCAGATTCATTAGAGAAGGCATTCAGGTTGGCAAGAAAAATGGAATGAAAAAATATGGCAACAAGGAAGCCTACCACTCACAATCATAAAGATGGAAGTGTTGTTGCCCTTAGCCATCCACAACCTACAAGGTTGACACCACAACAATTGGAAGAAAAAAGAGCAAAAGGACTTTGTTATAGTTGTGATAGAAAATACACTAAAGGTCATAAGTGTGCCGAGAAGAAATTATTCGACATAGACTGTGAATAGGAGGATGAAAAGGAACAATAAACGTCAAAAGAAGAGGATATACACCAAGAACAAACCCTAGAAAAAGAAGAAATGAATCTGACCATATCTTGTAATGCATTGGCTGGAATTACCACTCCCCAAACTATCAAGATAGAAGGGCATATCAAGAAGAAAAAGGTAATAGTGTTGATTAATTGGGGATGTACCCATAATTTTATTCATTGTAAGATAGCCAAGGAATTGAATTGCTTCCTATATCCAGCACCACAGTGTCAAGTGATGGTTGCAAGTGGAAGAACCATAAATTGCTCAGGAAACTGCCATAATATCAAGCTATCCATGGGAGAATATGTATTGAATATCCCAATGCTTTACATTCCAATGGGTGGTGTTGATGTTTTACTAGGAGTCCAATGGCTACAATCCTTGGGTACGATAGCTTTTAATTTTCAAGAACTTTTCATGAAATTCTCTTCAGAAGGAAAGGAAGTTGAATTAAGGGGTATCACAGGGAGACTAGGAAAGATAAAAAGCTCTAACAGAAAGAGAAAAATTCAAAAGAAATAACAATGAGTCATAATTTCATAATTGCATAATTATGTTCACTAGAGGTTCCCACATCGAAATCATCCATTTCTCCAGATCTCCAAAAAGTCTTGACAATCATTCAAAGGTATCTAAGACTCCCAAAGGCCTCCCATGTATTCGTGATCATGATCATGCTATTAATTTGATTCCAGGAAGTGTTCCTCCAAACATCAAGCCTTATAGATATTGCTATGTCTAAAAGAGTGAAATTGAACGTATGGTTGCAGAAATGCTAGAGGCTGGTATAATTCAACCTAGTCAAATTTCTTTCTCTCCTCTAGTAGTATTGGTTCACAAGAAGGATGGATCATGGTGCATGTGTCCAAATTATATGGAGCTCAACAAGTTCACTATTAAAGATAAATTTCCCATTCCTGTCATTGATGAATATTGGATAAATTGCATGGATAAATTTACTTCACCAAGTTGGATCTTCATTCAAGATATCATCAAATCAGAATGAAGACCGAAGACATTCCAAAAACAGCATTTAGAACTCATGAGGGTCATTATGAATTTTTGGTCATCCCTTTTGGCCTTATTAATGCACCTTCTACATTTCAAGGTTTGGTGAATTCCATTTTCAAACCCTAATCTCCAGCATGTCTTCGAAGGATCATGTCCAACATGTTGACATGGTGCTCAAACTATTGGAGGAGAACCAATTATATGCAAAAATATCCAAATGTTTCTTTGGAGTAGAAGAGGTGGAATATCTGGGTCATATTGTATCTCATGAAGGTGTTAAGGTAGAGACTAGAAAAATTAAAACCATTAAGGAATGGAAAGTTCCCACATCCATAAAGCATATACAAGGATTTCAGGGTTGAAAGGGTATTATCATAAGTTTTTTAAGAATTATGGGAGAATAGAAGAACCTCTAACAACATTATTGAAGAAAGATGCATTTTCATGGCCTCCAGAAGCAATGAAGGCCTTTGAACATCTTAAAGAGGCAATGTGCCAAGCACCAGTCTTAGCTACACCAGAATTCACATAAACCTTTATTGTGGAATGTGATGCCTTAGGAAATGGAATTGGTGTTGTTTTAATAAAAGAAGAAAGACCAACTGGTTTCGAAAGTCCTCCAATCAAAGGAAAGTATTTACACACAGCGATTTATGAGAAGGAAATGTTGACAATACTACATGCACTTAAGAAATGGCAACCCTACCTAATGGGAAGACACTTCAAGGTAAAAAAAGATCATGATATTCTTAAATAATTTTAGGGACAAAGATTATCTTTAGAAGAGAAGCAAAAATGGGTCACAAAGATGTTGGGTTATGAGTTTGAAATCATCTACAAAAAGGGGAAGTAAAATGTTGTGGCGGATGCACTCTCAAGAAAGGATGAGGATGTGGAAGCATTTCTTTTCACCATTACTATTATCCAACTAGATTGGATGAACAAAGTAAGGGATGAATGGAAGAATGAAGAGGAAGTGTGGGAACTCATTCAAAAGATACAACAAGATCCTAGTACATCTCATACATTCAGGTGGAAAAATGATTCGTTATGGTACAAGGATCGGTTATACCTATGTAAGAATTCACAACTTGACAAACAAAATATTCTTAGGGAATTACACAGCTCACCCTTAGGAGGGCACTCAGGATTCCTAAAAACCTACCGCAAGGTTAAGAAGGATTTTTTTTTGGGATGGCCTTAAATCAGATACTCAAAATTTTTTGGTGGAATGTTTGGTTTTCCAACAAAATAAAGTTGAAACAATTAAGACCCCAGGAATATTACAACCTTTATCCATTCCAAGCCAACATTTGGAAGAGGTTTCAATGGATTTTATCACAGGTTTACCCAAGCTCAAAGGAAAGAGTGTTATCATGGTGGTATTTGACAAACTTACCAAGTATGCACACTTTTGTGCATTATCTCATCCATTTAAAGTGAGTACAGTTTCTATTGCATTTATGGAAACAATTCAAAAGCTACATGGAAACCCAAAGATTATTGTAAGTGACAGAGATCCCATTTTCACTGGAAAATTTTGGACATAATTATTTTCTTGTCTTGGTACTCAGTTATCTCATAACTCATCTTATCATCCTCAATCTGATGGTAAAACTGAGATAGTAAACAAACTTTTGGAAGGATATCTTCATTGTTTTGTATCTGATAAACAGACACAATGGGTCAAATGGTTTCCTCTGGCTGAATGGTGGTATAACACTTCCTTCTATACCACAAAAAAAATGACCCCATTTATGGCACTTTATGGATATCATCCACCATCCATCACATCATATTTAAGAGAAAATTCTAAGCTTAAAGCAGTGGAAGATCACATCGAGCATCAGCAACAAGTTCTCCAACTCTTAAAGGATAACCTCACCTTGGCACAGAATAGAATGAAACAACAGGTAGATCAGCATCACAGTGAAATAAGTTTTGATGTAGGTGATTGGGTATTCCTACAACTACAACCGTATAAACAAATGTCCCTCAAGCAAGCTAAGAATGATAATAAATTATCACCAAAGTACTATGGTCCGTACAAGGTGTTGCAAAATATAGGTATTATGGCATACAATTTGGAGCTTCTTGCAGCTTCCCGAGTGCACCCAATTTTCTATGTTTCGTGCTTAACAAAGGTTATAGGTGACAAGCTTCCATTTCAAACAATATTGCCAAAACTTGATGAGAAAGGAAAAATCATATTGGAACTTGAAGCAGTCAAAGAAACAAGAACTTGATAACTACGAAATCGATCAATTTTAGAGTATCTCATCAAGTGGAAGAACTTTCCCGTTGAAGATTCCACATGGGAGGATGAGAATTTTATAGAGAAGTATCTAGAACTACTCAAGCGTTGAGGAGAACACTTCTTTGAAGGAGAGGGGCATGTTAGGTCCCTATAATACTAGTGATTCCCCCATTACTATTATCGTTGAATCCCTTATTGTTATTGTTCTGCCCCTATTGTCCCCATATTGTTATTATTGTGCCTTTATATTATTATTGTTAGGTCAGATTTGGTTATATTGTGACCCCTTAGACTCCTATATATAGAAAGGAGGTTTTGTCATTTGAATCATCTAAGAATTGTTGATTTGTGTAATGTAAAGGAGGTTGTCCCCTTGAAGAGGCTCATTTCTAAGGCGTTGATCTATCTTTTCTATCTTTTTGTGAGCTGGTTTCATAACAATTAATATCATCCATATAATTATTATCAAGGGCTCCAAATCATTTTTAAAGAGTCTACATCATCAAGGATTCCACTTCATCAAGAAGTCCACATCATAGGAAGTTCCCATCAATAAGGAATTCATCATCAACATCAATGAGTCAACATAACCAACCAATCCATCTCATCGTCATTAAATCTACATCATCAATAATTTGAACTTATCTATATCATTATCAATAGCTACATTTTATTAAAGATGATAAAATAAATACTTGGTACTTATGTTTGAGAACATGAAAGCTCTCTCTTAATCTTGAGCCTTCTCGCATAAAACCTGCAAATCAACCTCATCATCAAGATGCCAAATCCTCTTAAGCGGAAGAAATCGTATTATAAAATCAACGCTTTCTCAAACCTTGCTTATTTATAAAGCGTTAATAGCTTATTATCTAGAGTTTTAACTCCAACCCTAATTTCCTAACTTCATTATTATTGCTATCAGACTTAGGGTTTGGACCCTAGTCAAACTAATGTCCAAAAACTTTCCAGTGTCCTTGGTTTTCTTTAAATGATCAGATGACACTTATCGTTGAAATTTTCATTCATTTCATCATTCACATCAACATAAATCATGGGCTTTTACAACCCTTGGGGTTTCTCTTATTCAAATCCTTACGCAAAACATTCACGAGTCAGAATAGATATTGAGAATTTTAGACCCTACCCACCTTTTATCATCATGATTCATCCTTGATCTCTTGAAATTAGGAAACCCCTTTATAGTAACATATTCCTCTTCACTAGGGAATCAATAACTCCCTCACTATGCCTATGGGACCTCTTCCAAGTATTTCTTCGGATCTCAAAAAAAAATAGAAAAAAAATCTCCAACAAAATTCAAGGTACAAAGAGTTCATTCAAGTATTTGATTCAAAATTCTATACACATGATTGGAAAATTTACTTCAAAGACAACACATCTTTACTTTATGCGTAAATTAAATAAACTCTTCTCATTTGGAGACAAATAGAATATTTGAAATAGATCCATCATTATATAATATCAAAGTGAGAATGATTTGGAATAGTAATATTATCCAGGATAGCTTTCGAGTCGAATTATTTATACTAGTCTCATACATACATACATACATACATACAGACATAGGCATGTGCATATTCATATACATATACGTACACACACACACATAATAGGTACATACCAATGTAGGGACATTTTGAATTAGATCAAAATTGATATATGCAACTTAGATAGGGTGCATAGTAATAGAATAAGGACTTGGTTCACTGCCTTAGAGAGAAATTTATGTCAAAAATTTAGATATTTAAAATTAGAAAAAGACATCCTCAATCTCAACTTCGATTGATATTTAAAATGGATATGAGTCTCATATTCACATGATTCTATAGAGTAGAAGCCTTATACTTTTCTTGGTTCCTATATAGCTCATATTAATTTGCGATGAGATTTCAAATTAATTTTTAGACTTCCACTTCTACCTTTGACATGTATCCACATAATTCACATGAATCTCCACAAGACTCGATGACATAAACTTCAAGATTGAAATCCTTATAAATTCTTAGATTATAATATATTTTAGAGTCCTTTTGAAACTTGCGTTAATTTTGTAAAAATGTAATTTAAAGCTCCAACTAGCATTCAGCCATGCTTCACATACTACAAAATTTGGTTTCAATTAGAAATTGATCCTTTATCCCTAGTCTCATTAGTATTCATCAGATTACTATGTTGGTAGTATCGTAGCAAAGGAGCTTGGAAAAATAATGCCTTGTAATAGTGCCACAAGATCTTCACATATCGCATGTCGTAGGGAAGATTTCAAGTACTCATCAAAATAATTCTGATCACAGATATTGGATTCTCATAAAGAGCTTAGATGTATTTAGATTCAACATAGAATTCATATTATTTTACATATACTTGAACTTCCCAACCTACAATATTTGGCTTACTTAATTCCACATAATTCACACATTTCATAAAGAAACTTGATGCCACAGAGATCGCACAGGAAGCACAATTTTCATGTTGAAATAATGTCATAGGAAATTTGTAGGGAACTCTTGTAATAACATCACATGAATAGATACTATTACATCTTAAAGAATTTGAATTATTTAGAATATAATGAGTCCAAACTTCATACCTTGATTAGGATCGAACTTTATATAATGCATAGGAGTCATTGAATGCCTTTCCACTTGGTTATGAGAATATTCACATAGCTTCATAGGAATATATAAAATGTATCTTTGAATATTATAAGAACACTTACATACACCATATGTGATCACACTAACCACTGGTTTATCCTTTGATTCATTTCATGATCCATATTTTTTACTATCATTCATGAATAGGAATTATTGTTGCAACCATACAAATCTTGTAGGATACCTCAGAGAGTCTCAACCCATATCTCTATATTTTTTATCTAACAACTTAGTCATTTTTCTTACAAAATGAGTTTGAGACCTTTAACCATTTCTCAATAATTTTTCTGTTACAAACAAAAACCCATAGAACCTTGCCACAAAGATACTTCTATACTTGATTAGGTAATATGAATACCAGGTCCTTCGATGAGGGCTCATGCCTTTAGCATAAGCCTTCCTCCACAAATTTGAATTATAATATTGGGATTAAATCTTCAAAATAGCTCTTACATGCCAAAATAAAAAAAATTTAGCTTAGCATCCATTCCTTAACAAGGGTCTCAACTTGATCACAAATTTGTCTTACAATTTATGCACAAAATTAGCACATAATTTGACATAAAATCTTGTTTTTCTTCATCAAACTAATTTTCAATGGCCCCCATATCTAGTACATGATCTCCCACATTGAATTCCTTTTGAACTATTTCCAAATATGAATAACTCTTCTATCAATCTTGGGAAGTTCTTAAATTTGTCTTGACCTGTTTAACTACTTCTTCCATCTCGTTTGACACATTTAGTCCTAATACTAACCAATCTTTGGGATGATAAAAAATTAGAGGTAATTTCATCTCCTACCATATAATACTTCAAGCACACTCATCTTTAAATAATTTTGATACCCATTATTATAGGAAAACTCAACTAAGTGAAGATAGTCTTCCCACTTAGTTGGCATGTCCATAACATACATTATTAACATATCTTCTAATATCTAACCGATTCTTTTTGTTTGACCATTAGTTTGAGGACGATAAGTTGTATTAAAGTTTAACTTTGTCCCCATACCTTCAAATAAACCATTCCAAAATTTTGAAGTGAACTTGACATCATAGTCTGAAATCATAGTTTTGGACGTACCGTGGAGTCGAAATATCTCCTCCAGTGAAAAAAATTCATTATTAATAGGCTTAAAGATTATTTAATAGGAATACAATGTTCATATTCACTGAGTTTATCTACCACTACCATGATAAAGTCATGTTGTCTCCTAGTTCTTGGTAATCCAGTAATCAAATACATGGATATGGTTTCGCATTTCCATTTTGCAATGGGAAAGGGTTGCAATAACCTCGTTGCATGTTGAGGAGAATACTTTACCTATTGGTACTCTAAGAACTTAGTCACATAATATACTATTTATCTTTTCATGTTATCTGAATACAAATCTTTTCTCAATGTAGTTATCTGTTTTTTATATCCGGGATGGCTAGTTGTTAGTTTCTTATGTAATCACCTAAAACAAATGTTTCCAGTTCTAGAGTATTAGGAAAGTAAATTCCTCCTTTGAACAATAACAACTATTCATTATTTACTAAAAAATCAGTTTCTTCTTTGCGTAATAGTTTGATTTTCTAAATGTTTGTTTTAATCTACATGTATTCCTCACTAAAATTTGTTATTATTTTATCTCTTTTATCAAAATTGTATGCCAACTCATTAGTGAAATTCTATAGATCTGATTTAACTTTTTGTTGAAATCATTAACAAATTTGTTTTAATTCCCTTTTAATTTGTATGATTTCAAAACTGTACTTCCTAAGAAATGCCAACCATCTAACTTGACTAGCATTCACATTTGGCAGGTCAAAAATGTATTTAAGGCTAACATTGTTGATATTTAGTTGAAATTTTCTTCTGATCAGATAGTATCTCCACATTTTTAAAGAATGGATGATAGCTCCAAATTTTAGTTCATGTCTGGCATATGCCTTTCCATGATCCTTTAATTTCCTAGACTCATAACAAATTAGATGGCCTTCTTTCATTAATACACCTCTGAATCCTTATTTACAAGAATATGTGCATACAAAAAAATATGTATTAGGATCAACTAGTTTCAGTATTGGAGCAATGATTAATAGCTACTTTAGTTTCTCAAAATTATCATGACACTTCTGGCTCCATTCAAATTTTGTCCCTTTTTTTTTGTAAAGAAGTAATAAGACGTGCCAACTTAGAGAAACCTTCTATAATAACTCGTAGTTCTGATAAATGTCCTGACACTGACTACATCCTTAGGTATTGGCTACTCACTAATATCTCTAATCTTTTAAAGGTCCACAACAATCCCTCCCTTAGACACTACATGTCCCAAATACTGAATATGTTCTTGGTAAAATGAGAATTTTCTAAACTTATCATATAGCTCATTCTCTCTAAGTGTTTGAAGAAAAATCTACAAGTGTTGATCATGTTCTTCTTTACTTTTTGAGTAAACAAGAATATCGTTTATGAATAACATGTCAATTTTTTCAAGAACAAGAATCAACACACTATTCCACAAGAACATGAAGGTTGTCAGTTCATTAGTCCAAACAAAAACACTACAAACTCACAACGCACATATCTTATTTTGAATTTTCTTTTATGTGTATCCTCATCGTTGATCCTAATTTGATGATACTCAGACCTTAGATCAAGTTTTGAAAATATTGAATCTCCCTGAACTTTTTCAAAAAAAATATTAATCTAGGGTAAATGATATTTGTTTTTAATGGTTATTTTGTTGAGATTCATGTAGTAAATACAAAGCCTAAGAGTCCCATATTTCTTCTTAACGAATAAACCTAGTGCTCCCCAAGGAGATACACTAGGCCTTATGTACTTCTTATCTAGCAACTCTTGTAATTCATTTTTCAACTCCATTAGCTCAAGAATACTCATTCTATATGGATCTCTAGATACCAGAATGACTTCAGCAAAAATATCAATAATGAAATTTATATATCTCCTTGGAGGAATTCCTAATATCTCTTCAGGAAATATATCTTTATATTGCTCCAAACTAGGATAGTCTTCCTTATGTTTTATAACAAGTATGCATGCAACCCAAACTACAAACATTTGGTAGCCCTTATGAGAACATTTTTTTAATTGTAAGGAAAATATGTGCCTCACATAAATATATATTGCCCCTCATTTCACTACATAGTACTCTCCTTCATTATTGATACAAGTGAAAGACTTTTCTAGTAAATTTGGAATTACGATGTGATATTCTAACTAGTCCATCGCAACAAGAACATTATATGAGCCCAAAGGTAAAACTTTCAGGCTTAAATTTTTGTTCATTCCATTCAATTTTAATAAAAAATCTTTTCCAAATTATGTAACCTTCCTTTTTGTTCTTGTGTCTAGCTATAAAACTAGGGTCTACCCTATTTTTCCTTTTTAATTTCACACTTTTCAACTGCAATAGGAGAAATATAACTTAAAATAGGTTCACAGTTTATTAATACTGAAATATTTTTCTTAAAATTTTTAGCTTAAACTTCCACGATAGTGGATTGGTTGCGCTCTTGTCTTTCGACTAATGTTGTACTAATCCTTGAAATATTTTAGGTAATACCATTCACTATAGAAGTTTCAAACGAGCTATTTATTATTTCTATTTTATTTACTGTGTTTTGTGGATAGTCTCTCCATAAATGGTTTTTACTGCAATCCCAACATTTAATTGGTGGTTTAGTTGTTTCTCCAAAGTTCCTATTTCTTGCTCTAGCCCGTTGTCCACCTTTATGTCCTAAAATTTTCTTTTGGTTCAAACTTCTGCTATAATTCCCTCCATGATTACCTCAAAAAAGTGTTTCAAAACTTCTGTTTCTTAGACCCCTTTTTCTTAGTATTGAACTTCTCATGTTTCTTTTCCATCCATCCTTTAGAATTGTCAACTTTCTTTTGGATATGTTTAAAAACAAATTTTTTCCTTCCATATACTTTCATCCACATTTGTTCGATTGTCAAACTCAATCCTCTCCCTATATGAAAAAATGAAAACAACCAATGAATCTTTATATTTTAGTTTTTTCCTCCCTCAAGTATGGTACATATCTTAGAAAATTCATAAAATTATTAACAAATTCACTCATGGTTGACTATCCCAATCTTAACTCATGGAATGATTTGGCATTTTTATCACAATAACTTTCAGTTATGTATTTTTTTAAAGAGCTTCACTGGCATATTTTTACTTCTAATTATTTTTATAACTTTATTTTCCTCCCACCATAAGTCTTCTTTACCTATTAACTGGTATGTTTCCCATATTTCCTTCATATTAAATTCTTGGATAATTGTAGACTTTGAAGTAATTTGATACATTTAGAAGTCATGCTTTTGCTCCTTCGTATTCTCCATCAAAATTTGGAGGTCTAATCTTTTTGAATTTTCCTTGGAACTGATATGTAATCCTCTTCTTCTTAGACACAAAAATAACACTTTCATATATTTTTTCTTCTCCTTCATCAAACTCATGAGTCTTACTTTTACTATAATTTATGAAATCATTTTTTTTAGTTGATTCACTCAGTCTTCTTCTTTGGAGTTTCTATTGTTTTATTAGTGACTCTATCTTCTTCTGCTTTTCTAAACAAATATCCATTCATACTCTCATGATATGCCTTAACTTCAAACATTTTTTCTTGATTTCCCATTATATTATCTAAATCCATATTCAAAATATGCATTACTTGTACAATTTTAGCATCTTGATTTTTTGTATTACTGTTTCCTTCTCCCATTATGCCAATTTCAGTATTAGGTTCCTCACCCCCTCTGGGTGACCATATGGAAGTTTTTCCATTATTTTTTTTATCCATACATCAAACATTTTCTAAGAATCCTTTAATTATCTAATCATGACACAAATAAAAATATGTGTTTCATTTTAGGACCCATATAAGGTCCAATATTGTAACCTACAACTATGATACCACTTGTAACGAATCTCCTCTAACACATATTTTTTTCTTTAATTTAACTACATAATTATCTTCCTCTCATTTCCTATTCCTTCAAGGAATCCTTGCTATGATAAACTATAAAAGTTTCATTTTCATTCTTGGATAGTAAAGTTTTTTGTAATATCAGTGTGTCACGTTTTCATGCTATATTTTCTTCTTCAATTATGTTTCTCATTTTCCCACTATTGTTTTTGTTTGTATTCCTTATACTCTTATCCATCAATAATTTCATTTTTGTATATTTTTTATTCTACACCGAAGAATTTTCCTTCCTCAAAGAATTGTATTAATTCCTTGACTATTAAGGATTAGTGTATTAAACGCAGACTTAAACTACTATTAGTACTATGGAGTTTTTTTTTAATGCAATCTATCAATCCTATATGTTTTTAACACTTCACTAGTACAATTTTTTTGTTTAAATGCAATCTATCAATCCTATAAGTTTTTAATACTTCACTCATACAAATTGTATTAGTGTATGGTATTTTATAGTTTAATGGATTTTCTAACCAAAAATATGTTTTTCAATCTTTAACATATTCAGGATTTTACATAATATATATCTCTTCATTTTATTCTTTTCGACGTTATAACATGATCATATACATGCTAGTGACTTCAACCATAACCTTTGTGTCTTATTAGTCCCTGCCATCTGGCAATGGACAGGGACTATAATAATCGAAAACGATGTAGTTAACACTAGTTCAGCTACTTGCTCCACCTGTTTATCGAGTATAACCAAAGTTTTTTAGTCCATAGTGATCTACGGTCTTATTTGGCCTCTTCCCGAGGCAGGGGCACTGAAAGCATATATTATCTTGCATTTGTCTGGTTCTTTCTTGTTCATTTTTCAGAGCTGTTGATTAATGTTAACATTAATCTAGTAGTATGAAATGCTAGCTCTCGGCTCCCAGATATTGTTTATGCGGGAAATGGGCTTTCTTGAAGTTGCCAGCAACAATGTCTCGGAAATTGCCACTTGTTGCAATGTGTCTACGGAACAAATGTTCTGCATGTCGTTGTGGTCTCTTTACATAATAGATGTTGTTGTTGCTGGTAGGTTTTTATACTTCTTTTGTTAGGTGGATGGCCTTTGTTGTTGCTGGCTTTTGTTGTGCTTTTGTTGGCTGGCTGGCTTTTGCTGGATTTTGCTGTGGGATATTCGCAGAGACAGGTAGTGCAAGATGGGAGAGAAATTGAGATAAATTGAAAGGTGGCTTTTTCTGTGGGATATTCACAAAGAACAACAGCGGAAGATGATGGGCAAGAAATTAAGATAAACTGAAAGGTTTAATTCTTTTGCTGGCTTTTATTGTTGCTAGGGAATAACACAACCAAAGATGGGCGAGAAATTGAGAGAAATTGAAAGGTTTACTTCTTTTGCTAGCTGGATGGATGTTTTTGCTGCTAGCTTTTGTTGTGGGATATTCATCAGACCGACATCAGAAGATGGGTGATAAATTAAGAGAAATTGAAAGGTTTACCCTCCTAGCTTCCATCGATTTCACCTATACGAGGCAGGGAAATGTGTAAGGCAGGAAAGGAAAACGTATATGAGGTAGGGAAACGTGAAAGACAGGAAAAAGTATATGAGAAAGTAGCTATGCGAGAATGATAACTAACCAAAACCAGAGCTCATTAAGGCACAAGAAGGATTTTCCGTGTACCTTCACATTCATCTAAGGTTCTGAGGGCTTTGCTGCATGCCTTGCTCTTTGGTTCTGAGGCTCTGCATCGTGCTCTGCCCTTGTTCTGGTAAGCCCTTTTTCCAGTAAGTATAAAGGTAGGTGTGCTCCCCTTATTTCTGGAATGTGCCTACCTTTTGTTTGATTATGGAGGCTGCATCCATACATTCACAATGAGAAAATGTCAGAATTGTATTTAACTCACCGACATTATAAAATAATGCCAGAGGCTGCATAAATGTAAGCAATCTAATCGTTTATTCTTATAACAATAAGAAATCTAGATTTAAGACCTCTGTGGTTTATTTCTTTTGACTTTGTTACCATAGAATCCATAGTAAGAACCATGTTCTGCCAACATTATAAATCCTAATCAGGATCCATCATGAGGACAACTTGAATGCTTGATAGAAGAAGAGCTTAATGGAGAGATTAAATAGAGAGATTAAATAGAAATGAGGAGGGTAAATTGAGATGAATGTAGGCTCTCCTTTTATATAATAATTTTTGATAGAAGAGAGTCATTGAGAGGAATGTCGGCTCTTTTTTTTTTGAATAATAATTTTGATTAATTAATGTTGAGCTAATTAATTGATTTAAATTAATATACATTATTATTATGTTGATCATTATCATATTTAAAATTAATATTAATTTTTAAATAATTAATTATAATATTTTTAGTAGTAGGTTACTTTTAATTTAATATAAGAATAATTATTAATATTAAGTGTCAATATTATTATTAATAATATTAATATTGATCATAATTAATATTAATAATACAATCCTAGTATATTGTAATAATATTTAATATTTAATAAATATAATATATGTTAGTACAATTTTTATTATGTTTGTTATAAAATAGAAATATTATTAGGAATTATTAGTGTTATGTATTAATTTTAAAATTATTTAAAATGAATTGAAAGAGGGGTAGGGCGAGAGGTAATTTTACCACAGAATGCTAGACTTGAGAAGTATTGGTGACCTTAATTTCTCTGATTAGGGGAAGCCAATTTCCACTAATCTCCATACCATTGTCTCTATTGAGATTATGCGGGTGTTTGATAATCTCAAGAGCTTCTCTAATCTTTTGCCTATGATGGTGTTCTTCCCTACCGATAATTGAGGCGCTTTCCAAGCAGACATGGTGTTTAGTTTTTGAGGAGTGCTCTGTCAGGGC
This sequence comes from Pinus tabuliformis, assembly GCA_031772625.1. NCBI lineage: Eukaryota > Viridiplantae > Streptophyta > Pinopsida > Pinales > Pinaceae > Pinus > Pinus tabuliformis. The sequence continues at coordinate 775,365,486 of CM062812.1, read as the reverse complement.
CGAAGTACGAGACCTTTCATTCTTAATATCATCACCATGTTGCTTGAGTCTATTCTTCTTCTGTCAAGTATTCAAGTTGTCCTGATGATGGATCCCGATTGGGATTTGAAACATTGGCAGAAAATGGTTCTTACTGTGGATTCTCCGGTAACAAAGTCAAAATAAGCAATCTAATCATTTATTCTTAGAACAAACGATAGCTTCAAAGATTATTTTGGTGACATTATCCTAACCTCTACAATGAAATGCAATGTCCTTACACTGGATTGGCAACACTACAGTCAGGTTTTGGAGTTTACGTGAGCATCCTTACAATGGATTTGCGTTACTACAGTGCGTTTTTGGAGTTTACTTGAGTGGTTGAAGCCTTTACAATGGAATTGTGACACACAATTGGGTTTTGGAGTTTACCAATTTTCTCAATAGCCAACAGAAAGAATTTTCGCACTTCGTTGCACAAAGTTTTCTTGCTGCCCTAAGCATAATGTCTGCCCTGAGCACACTGAGCACAATGTTTGCCCTAAGCACAATGTTAGTAAAGACAGGTCCCAAAGACTTATGCCCAAGCCTCAATACCCTCTCTTAAAACCATCGGTCGACACCTTTATTTCACCCTTTACTTACTGCCTCTTCACCAAACGGAGTCTAGCATAACGTAGGCACTATCACCGTGAACCTTTCACCCCTGCCTTCCATTTCTAAAAGCCAGCAAGCCAGCAAGCAGTCAATCAGCGTAAAAGCCATTGATCCCATCAAGCTGTAGCAGTAAGCGTAGACCATCAATTCGAGAAATCGTAGCTTTTTTATCCACCCTAGCTACCTGTGTGAAACGTCTTCAAAATGGAAAAATGTTGGGGTAGTGAGAAGGGTAATGATGAATCAGTTGGAATTCTGAAAGCCAGTGGGGATAGAGGGGTGAAAGCCTGTTCATGGAGAAATATATTGTATGGCTAGCACTATCAGCAGAAGGTAATAGTGGTACCCAACAATATCCTCAAGCAAGCGTGATTACCAGGCTTGTGAATGCTGTCAGGTGATCCAAATGTACCATCAGTCAAGGTGAGAACTGTAGCTTCTTTGAAGGCAGGTGGGTTGTAAGGATAATAGTTAATAAGTAGGGCGTAGTGGCACGTGAGCATTAGTGGTTAGGTTTGAGATAGCTATTACGCTCCACGACAACAATAGCACCATCTCCCATATCCCACATCTCTATACAAGGTTGAGACAAGTCCTAAAGTGTGGAGAGGTGATAAGTGGGATACGTGTAAGCCTTGCATTCCCACATCCAATTTTCATTTCCAATATTTAATTTAATTTAATTTATATCTATTTTTTATAATAATTTTTCCTCGGTGCTTTTCTTTTCTTAACTGGTTTGGGTATCTATTGAATCGTGTAGAGGATCCAAACCTTTTGCTCTGCTTCAGCTACTCTTGCTTCTTCCTCTGGAACTATATCCTGACAGTGATTGTTAGATTCATTATGTTCTCTTATGGCGCTAAGTAATTTTTATTTTGCAACTTCTATTGTTCTATAAACCCTTTGCTACAATAGCATTTGAGGTGTGTTTACATTGTCCATAGCATTGTTAAATCCCTAAATTTTTACTTATTATTGTGTTCAAAGCTTTAGTTTTTCCCAAAGGTAACTACATTATGGTTATATGAATTCTTTTCGAAATAAAATTATTCATTAGCAGAATTTTTATCACTTTAATTACGCTTATGAGTTAATTATATGGTGTTTTGTTGCTTATAGATGTCTTATTGCAAGATTTGAAATGTTCTCCTAGCAATTGTTTTCCTTCCAAGTAATTCACAGTTGTCATGCAAATGTATACGAATGATTTATGGTTGCAAGGCTAAATAATTTCTTTGCTTCTGCATGCCAATATCCTTTAGATAATTTGTTGTACTTAGTTTATAATGCGTACGACTTTCTTTTGTAAATTCTATTATGTAGACTTGGGTTTTCTAATTCACAGAGGTGTGGAACTTGTCTATAGGCCTCCTCCTTTCAGATTATGTTTAAATTTCCACTGAGGAAAATGCAAAGATTTTGATGTTTTGTTCCTCACTGCTTCAATTAACCACCGTATAATCTTCTTGGTAATTTATATGTGAACTTTTTCCAACCTATATCACGGTCCCTTCCCTTAGCCCACTTTTCCTTGTAGACCTATTTAGGGTTTAATCATAATTTCCATTTCTTGTTTATATTTAAGGTTATTTTGTTACTGGATCAATTATATGTTGGATTTTTTGGGTTTCTCTCCAAACCTGATGGTATTATAATATCGATAACTTTATCTATGTTCCTTTAAGTACATTTTCAAAAAAGTACCTACTGAGTAATTTCTCGGGTTATAGTTTAATATGGTCTGGGTTCTTATTAAACCCTTGTATATGTTGCGACCTTACTCTTGGCACTAAGTGCTAGTCCTATCAACCGATATGGCATTAAGCATATGGTTTATCAGCATCTCATCCAGCATGTCATCTCCCTTTTGTTGTTGCTTTTTGTTGGGAGATGATCTGGAAAATTCCTTAGACAAAAAGAAAATTGTGTGTGGCTCTGCAACTATACAAGCCGGTCCTTCTTTTAACTGCAGCTCGTTGTTCCTCTAGCTCCTCCCCCTTAAGGCAAGGACTAGCTGCCGTGCAGCCATCCTTGTTCATATTTCAACCTATTAATGTGTGTCAACTATATTGAACTTGTCGCATGCATGAACTTTGCAATGTATTACTTTTACAAACATATTAATATTTACATTTCTCAAATCACTGTTTCAATGTGGTACATATATATTTCATAGTTCATATATTTCAATTTTTATATGGTTTAAAGGGTCTATATAAATTTCTTTATATTGTTCCATGCGTATGCCTGTAACCCTCTTGTGCTTACATGGTTATCTCCTTGACCTACCAAAAAAATGGTTGTGATCTAACCTTTTTGAATCAATGATGAACAAAAGGTTAGGGTTTTTCCTTCATTGTAATGACTACCCTGATAGTTAATTATATGTCCATTCATTCCTTTTTTTTTGTAACTTAGTTTCTCTGCATATAATTCCTTGATGGTATTTTTAATTACGTAACATCATGTGAGGAAATATTTTTTTGTCTCTCCAATTCATTGTATCATTAATTCTTTCATGTGTTGAAATCTTCAATGGCTATACCAGAGGTAATTACATATATTTGTCATTGCTATTGTTCTTAGGTTGGTTCATTGTTATAGTTTATTGGGGTTTAGTTTCTTCTCTAACTAATCCTTTTAGTCTTGACTTCTTCAGGTGTTTGTTGTTACATTGAAGGTGTTTCTATGCCAAAAGTATCCTATATATCCTTAACCATTGGCCATGAAAGAAATTATGGAATCCGTTAATGTAATAATGATAAATTTCTCATTATGAGAACTACCTTTCCTATTTTCATGAGGCAATATCTCTTAAGTGTTAACTTGGTGTAAAAACATGTTTAATACTTGGTTTCTTTGTTGGACACTAAATAAGCCAACTCTCCCCATGTGTTTCGTGACATGCACTAACAACCTCTCATGGATCCTTATCTCCAGAGATGCGGTCGTTGACAAACACCTATGGGTTTTGGTTTAATGACAATCGTGATTCCTAGCAAGTGGTATCAGAGTGTAGGTAATGTTGTGGCTCATTTTACTTTTATCTCTATTTAGAATGAAATGTATATATGTATCTACAAAAAAAAGGTAAAAGTAAAAAGAAAAGAAAAATATTTTTTTGTTGTTGTTAAATAATTAATGTATGATGGTGGATTAAACTACATTACTTAAATCTTAATTGAACATTAAGTGTAAATACAGGTGGGTCCCTAGTCGAAAATAATAAAGTCAGAGCCTAAAATTCAATCAAGTTGTTGAGCACAGTCAGGAATAGTAGTGGGGCTCATCAGATGGAGAAAACATGATGGCACTACGTGATCAACATGTAATCCATTGAGTCCCTCTACAAACACTGGTCAAAGATAGATCTGATAGCAAATCAATGACTCGTATTGGTTCCGAGGGGACTCCGTCGGGTTTCATCCATACTAGAGTCTACCCCCATATTATGTTAGCATTGAACAAGCGAGCGCGGAGTGTGTTCATTTTCCCATTCCTCTATCACTGTTAGTCATTGTACACTTCCACCACCTTGTTATCCACGTCAACCATCACCTTAGCCCTCTTGTCACCACCTAATTAATTCAAATTTCCCATGATTGTCATTAATTCTATTTTCCCACCCGTTACTCTGTTTCTACTATAAATCTCGTTCTATTACTCATTATGTTCATCGTTGTCCTCTTCTCCTGCTTCAGTGAATTCAATTACACATGTCGCAACTCCAGTCTGCATCATCCACCACTATTCAAATATTTGTGCAAATTCTTGGCATATAGAATTACTAAAATGTTGAGTAAAGCTGCTTTAACAAGTTCCACTTTCCATATTCCATTAATGGATACTTAAAGAGACATTTTTGACCCATTTTGTTCCATTGATTACATAGAAATTTACCATCATATTATTCTTAAACAGATTGGGTCAGTTGCATATGTTGCTACTATAAGGTCAGGGATTTTAGCTGTCATGATTCCTCAAACCCATCTATTCCTAGAATTTATATATTGGCTAGTCTCTACTCTCATTTTCACCCATTTTGTTCCATTGGTTACATAGAAATTTACCGGCATATTATTCTTAAACAAATTGTGTCTATCGCATATGTTGCTACTATAAGGTCAGGGGTTTTATTTGCCATGATTCCTCAAACCCATCTATTCCTAGAATTTATATATTGGCTGGTCTCTGCTCTCTATCATAAAAAATGTTTTGTCATGAACTAATTAAGTGAAAATATTTTTCAAGTGTCTTCCTTGTTAATTCAACAAGCTTCATGTTTTCCATTTGCAAGTTCTTACACCCCTTTTCTAGAAGATACTATGTTTTCCACTCTTCAAGATTTGTCTGCTTCAAATTATGCTCAATTGACTTTCTTTTTAGTTCTTTCTAGGAAGCATCTTCCTATAGAGCTTACTCATTTTCCTTTGGAAACTTTTGCTAAAGAAGTTAGATTTGTCCTACAAAACTAGCTAAAATTTTAGGAAGGGAGGATACAAATAGTGTGGAAAAGGCCATTTTAGGGCTATTTATTTTGATGATGAACCCAGAAATAGTTCTTGACATACCTGTTTTTTGGGAGAAAATGGTTAATTCCCAATTGACAAATATTCCTCTCATATTTTTCTTAAAATTTAATTATATTATTACTTGCCTCTTCTTGTACACTCATGTTGAAAGATTCATGCACCTAGAGTTGAATATCATGAACTCTCACAAGGACAAGCAGTTAGTAGTATTTTGGACTCATGTGGTAACAAGTACTGCAAATAACCAAGGTTTGATATACTTTGTTACTTCTTTTCTATTAGTTGTTTACTCAATATTATAAATTTCTCCTCCACCTTCCTTTCTACCAAAAGCTCAACTTTTACTTCACCTGAGTAAAGATGTTAAAGTAGGTGATCGTTTTTAGTTTAAAGATTATTCAGAGAATAGATTATATGAAGCAGAAAATTCCCCTTACAGGCTCCCATTTTTATGCCTAGGATACTATCTCATTAGAGTTCATCAGGCAGAGTTTGAATGTGTATCAAGTACATTTTGTGTCAGCAAATAATGGGCATTTATTTAAATTGTCAAAGACAATAGAACCTTTCATTGTGAATAATAGGAAAGTCGTAGGGGAAGTGCAGAAAGCACTTGCAGATATGAATTTGTAGTTGGGTGAAAAGAGTGCATATGATCCACTATTATTTCAAACAGGAGGTGGAAAATGTTTATGCTCCCTTTATACATGAAGCTTGACTAGAGGTGGAGAAATTAGCTAATGGATGACAAACCAGTTTGACAAGATGAGTGGAAATTGAAAATCCTCACAAAGTGAGAAGAATTTAAAGAGAGGAAATGAAGATGTCATTGATCTATAAGAGGAAACAAACAAAAGTTTTAAAATAACTAAACTCTCTAAAGGTGGCAGCTCATCATCTACATTAGGTTTTCAGTGACAATTAGGATAAGTTTTTTGTACACAATATTTTCCTATTCTAGAAGAGACTCGCGAGAGCTATTTGTCAATGATAAAGGAGTTACATTCTTAGATTGAAGAAAAGAATAGAAAGGTTAAAGAAACCATGGAATCCCAATTGGAGGCTCAGTTCATATTAGATTATTATACCACACTGCTTTCTATTATGGATTTGGAGAGGAATCACCTCAAACTAGCTTTCTCTCACCATTTTACTTTGTCTGTGTCTTCTTCATCAGGTTTCAAGACTATCAATTTGATAGTTGATGCTAGACAAATCCCTCTGCATGAAAAAAACAATTTTCATAGGAAGACTGGTGACCTAATTTACAATGATTTGAAAAATTGTTCTTTGGCTTCTAAGAAAGCTGAAGGCTTGTTAGAAAAAGTGGTTAACCAGTTGAAATTAGAAAAATTAAACTCTAGAGCTTTAACCAATCAAAATGAAGAATTGAAGAAAATAATTGTTAATATTGGGATTAACCCAGAAGAGAGAAGTGTAGTTGAAAATCTAGTACAGGTATTTGAAACATAAGTTCATGTGCTAAGGAAGAAATTGAAAATGCCTTCCATTGAACATACAATGGCTTTAGAAGTGGCACGGGTGAAAAAAGAGAAAGAGGCACTGATTGAGGAGCTCATATAGGGAAATGATGAAATCACCAAGCTGAAAGAAATAAATGTTGTTTTAAAACATAAAATTGATTCTCATGTTTGTATTATTGTAGTACAAGTTGATTCTCTAGACACAGTTGATAAATTGACAAGAGTCATGACTAAATTGTAGATTTCTGAGAATGAGGTGAAGAAAATTCAAAGGCATTATGAGATTTACTTGAAAGTGATGAAGTCTATTTAAAGATAATTAACAATGTCTAAGGAAAATGCTAAGAAGTACAAGAATGATTTCCAGGATTCTTCTTAAGAAATTAAAGAGTTAAAGGAGGAGGTGAATGTGAATATGTCACTTATTCAAGCCAAAGAAATTTTATGGAATGACATTATCCATACTATGAGGAATATATAGGATTCATTGTCTATTGTAGAGGAGGAGAATATCATCATCAGAGAATTTTGGAAAGTCTTATTGTTGCAGATAAACAAAAAATATAGAAAAGAGCTCACTTCGCAAGGAAAATGATTGATTTCCTTAATTCAAGATCTTCATAGCAGTTAAGGGAATTAGGAGTTGAAGATAGAGCTAAGTGTGTGTTTGAAATTTATAAGATGATTGTAAAGAACCTATACATGAAGACAACATAAGAAAAATTAACAGAAGTCAGAGAAGCTGTAATGAAATTTAATGTTGATTTTGATGAGAGAACTGTAGCAGGTTTTCCCTCATGCTGGGACTAGTAGGGAAATCTATTACCCTGGGAGACTTATGAGACTTTGTTGGCACACGGAAAAAACAAAATTGGCTCAACAAATGAAAGAGAAACAATGTTAAAGGGAACAACCATTGTCAATTATTTGCAAAGGGATTTTCAGCTTTTATGGCTGATGAGAACTCTTTTTGTTGAAAAACCTACAAATAGCAGAATCACTAACTTTAGGATGGCACACATAAGGTTTGTCAAGAATCCCAGTTCAGATACCACCATGTGGAAAAAATGTACAGAGTGGATGTCACCAAAAACAATAAATGCAAAAGCAGGACCTTCATATGCACCTGAGCGTTAGATTACCAAATGAAGCAATGCCACCTGTCGTATGTAAGTTTTGTCAAATATTTTTCAATGACGTAATTATGTTTTTATTTTCATGTTGTAAAGTTCGAAAGAAATATAAACTCTAAATTAGTTTGGGAAGTTATCAGTTTTTGGAAGTTGACGGTTACTTGACTGTCATTTTGAAATTTTGTATAAAGTTAATTCACAAAGAGAAACATGGTTCTGATTTTTGGGCCTCAGACGCAGAAAATACTTGTACCTTTCAATATTCATGTGGATTTGAATGAAGAATTTTAAGTGATTTGAGACACCTACAAAGTACAAAATGTGTTTCCTGTTATATCTATTTTATGTTTTTCTTCGTAGAAACGAGTAATGAAGTTGGTGGCCTTTAATTTTACAGTCTTGCAAAATCAGATTCTTGTAAGTTAAAGTTAAAATTTCCTTAATCTTGCACTCCTCTTTTCTATATATCATCCCCTACTAATTACATATTTATTCTAAGGTTTAAAAAAACATTCTGCATTAACCAAACTGTGTTGAAGACTTTCCACTATCTTTTCTGACTGTTCCTTCATTAAATGTGTATTCCACATCAGAAGGCCACTTTAAATAATTTTTCTTTCCATGGAAGATAAAGAGGCATTACCTTTTTAATGATAATATATGGGGTTTAAAAAATGGGAAAACAAACTTATCTTTTAATAGTGTTAAATAAATTTCTTGGGCACTAACCCCTCCTCGGCTGGAGATTGTCTTCCATGGTACAACATGTCACTAGGGAGATTATTGGATATTAAATAAACCAACGCTCCCTATGTGTTTTGTGACATGGACTAACCACTTCTCGTGGATCCTTATCTCTAGAAATGCGATTGTTGACTAACACAAGTGGGTTTTGGTTTAATGGAAATCGTGATTCACAACGTTCTTTTATAAATTTCAAAGACAATTTTTTGGTTTTTTAATATATAGTCATTTTCATATATTTATGGTTTTCTTAAGTTGTATATTCCTTGGAGAGACCACCGAAACTCCAATTTTTCATGCTCTTAGTATTTAGTTGAGTGAATTAACATTTTCTAGGTAAAATATGTAAAATTTCCTCTTCAATTTCTTTAATATGACATTTCTCATCATACATCATAGTTTCCTTTGTTATTGATCATTTTCTTAGAGATTTGTTTCTAAGGTTTTTACCTAATTCATTCTTAGTCCCTCTAACCTCAAGGTTAGAAATTGTCAATCTATTATGCAATGACATACTGCATGAAATAACAATATTAACTTTAATGTTTTTCTTTCGTTCTTCTAATATGTTAATTTATCTTTAGGGTTATGGTTTCTCTTTAACCTCAAACATACCATGGCCATATACTAGCTTCAGTTTTGTCATTTGTTCTTTTATGTGACTCTATTAATTTATATTTGAATTTGAATTCTACCATTTTATATTTTAATAAGATTCTATCACCTTATACCCTAACCCTTAGGGTTTTCAAGGTACTCTTCCTATTTCATCAAATAGCTATAACTCTGCATTTTTGTCTCAGTATTTCCTATAATTACATAATTTAATTTGCTAATTTTATTTTAATTTATACTTATATAAGTTATCTTACAACAATTATATCACTGTTTCTTTTACGTTTTCACTAACTCAATCTCTTTCTGTGACACAAGTGCATGACCGGGCCTTTCATATTATGAACTCTATTGAGGTAATAATTTGTTAAAAAAAGTAGCAAGAAAGGCTCAATTTGACTTTAGCCTTAGGAAAATTGAGAAAATCAAATTCCCACATCAACAAGACAACTTAGAGGGAGTTAACTAGTGTGACATAGCTCTTGTTAATCAGCTAGCTTATTAAAATCGAGTTAGGGGATTGGAGTTCAATTATGCCTGTGTTGATTGCCAAACTTTAGTAATTGAGTTAATTATTTTCAGTTTTGTTCAATTAAATGACCTGTAACTATTGACAAAGTGAAAGTTAGTTGTGTAGTAGGACAACAATCTAACTTACAGATATGGTAGTTAAATTATATATCATCCCAAAATATCTAATACATGCAAGGAATTTTAATTCCTTAGCTAAAGTGGAGATGACAAGGTAGTGTAACATCAGTTGTAGACTAGTTTTGAGTGTGCAAGTGTTGAATGAGTCAGCAGATCAAACCTTGGGAATTGCACAATAAATTTGGAGCAAATTCCTATATTTTATGGGATAATTTCGTCAAGATTTTTCCAAGCAAATAGGAGGCTTGGTGAGAAAATAATTGGCTAAGTGTTAGCCAGATTTTCTCATTCGGAAGAGAGAACATTTATTCCTTTTGAGGTTGAGCTCAGAGCTGGAGCTAGAAATTGTAATAGTTTCTTTATTCAATTGATCAATTCAAGGAGGCTTGAGTGGTTTTTCCCAATTGGGTTTCCCTAGAAATCACTGTGTATTTGTAGTTTTTCTTATTGCATGTCTATGCATGTTGTTATAAATTGTGGTTTTTATTCTGCAGACCAATAGAGTAAAATTGTGTCTCTTATTTTTCAATTTGAAATCTTTAGCAGTTGCAGTTTATATCAAATTTATATATTATTTTTAACATTACCTCCAAAATGCTTTTAAGAGTTTCTTCGAAAATATGTAACAATTTCTTTGTGTTTACTTGTATATAATTTTAATTTAGCCTTTTGTTTTTAGCATATATTTGCAGGTAATTTCTGGAATACAAATTATTTATATAATTCTTATTTTGACGAGGAGACTCAAAGAGTTATTCATACTCATGGAAATTTGCCAACTATTGCTTACTAGGTCAGATGATCTGAACCCTTGGTTACCTCGTATACTTGAGCTTGAATGCTATGTCACAATGGTCGAAAACAAGGTTTCAGGATTTTCAATGTTGAGCCTGTGATAGGCATACATCTTTCTATTTTATTTATATACTTACCTCTTCTGACGAAGTAATTTTTCAAGGCATTAAGCATGAAAGGTAATGAACCTATTGGAAAATGTATTCTCTATATCCTTGAAGAATATTTTAAATTTTTGTTTAATTTATTAGGGTTATTCAAAGCCCTTTTTATACTTTTTGATTAATGACTTCAATTCATTGAAAATTGGTGCTTGATGAAGAATAACATCCACAATTTTTTTTTAATTCTCTTTTCATAATATCTATGATATTATTGTAAGTCTCTTAGCATTAACTTTTTCCTTACATGGCTGTATTGCTTGTATTTGTTTTTATAGATTTTTAACTTCAGATTAATCTGTATTAATTCTATGTCTATATGGTGTTGTTTCATAGTTTGCTGTAAGTTCAAAAATGAACTATCAGATAGTTCTTCACAACTAGATTTTATTTCCTCCTCTAGCCTCTGATTAAGTAGAATCTATACAGTGTACATTACAACCTATCTTTACAAACTAACTCTTTTTCTAGTTCTTGTTTTGACCGACAAATAATTGAATTATTCTCCATAATCATATATACACATATGTATATATGTATATCAATACTTTTACTATTATACATAGAGAGAGTTTTAACTCAATACAGTCTATCATTTGAAAGTTTATCTTCATATTTTTTTATTCTTAAATTTACTACGTAAATGATATAATTAACATTTCTCTTGCATAATAATCACTATGAATTCTACTAATTTCCATTCTTATACTTTTTCATATTCCTTTAACATTAATTTGAAAATGAACAATTGTATTGATTTAATCTTTTCATCATAACTTCTAACATTTCATCTTTAAAATAATCTGCATAGAATTATAAACAAATCATAGTTATTTATTTTTCTTTCTAAGCAAGAGAGTAGGTAAGAACACCAACTTGAAATCTTTGTGTAGAAAATTGATAATTTAGTACTCAACTCTTCCTATTCTTGATACTTCTTCTAGAAGAGATCCCCTTGAGCACATGTCTACAATTTTCATTTTATGTTATGTCCTTTTCACTTACTTCTCTTCAGTCTCTCTCTAGAAAGTGTGAGATCCAAAAGAAGGAAGAGAGAAGAAAATAATATCCTTTTTACCCCTCTACTACTCATTGTAGTTGGTAACTATGTGCACCTCACCAAAAAGTGGTATTTGGTAACTACATGTCTTTTAAGGAAGTAATAAATTGGATAATTCCATTATTCACCATAAATTTAATAATCCAAATTAGATGCCTAGGAATTAGCATTGGGTAATTAATGTGCATCATCAATTTTTGCAGCTTCATCTATTTCAAACAATTGTACTCCAACATTAATTTTCTAGGCCTCTTCATTTATTATAAACATCTTAAATACAAATTTACATTCATTCGTTATCAGTAATAAAATACAACTGACTAATTTATTCATATGTATTTTAGAATAAAACATCCATAAAGGAAAAATATATATACAGTTTATCTACACATAAACTTCAAGTCAAGGGATATCACACTAAGAGGATATCATCGAAATTTCCAGAGATTGAAGCATGTCTGCTTGAATTCCAAGTCAACATTCAGATAGATTATCCTTCATAATTCACTAACCCTCTAAATGTATATACATAATGGAAATCATCCATAAATGTTTCCTAGGGAATTACCTCAACAAGATGAAGGCTTGAATCATCTCAACATCTTAATAAACTTATATTTTCTTATTTATTTAAAGCTTGTTAGTAAAAAATCTTCGAAGAAATATTTGTCCTACATTTTTTTCGTAATGGCTTTATAGGGAAGAATGATCCTAAACAAAGGCATCTAATTTTTCCAAAGAAATAGACTCTACACTACTGTAACATTTATTTTCTCTTTAATATATAATTTTGGACCATTGATATTTCAACTTTTAACAACTTCAAGTGATTGTGTTACTATTTCCTAATTTACTTGTTCATTTTAAATTTAAATCCAAATGCTTTATTCTACTTTATTTATTTGATATTCTATGACTAAAATTAGTTACTATTGACTCAAAACTTTCATTATTATTGAGGCATTTAAGGGAGGAATACATATGTGAACATTATGACTGAATATTGTTCAATTAAATGTTTATGTGATGTATATTTTCATTTATGATCAATCCCTTTCAACCCATAAGTGTATATATCTCTATCATAGAATTATTATTGGTCATTATGTTTCACATACAAATGTTATAATACCTAGGATATAATTAGTGGAGCAAGATAGAAGTAGTGATAGATTAATTGATTATATTTCTTTCAATGTGGTAGAATTATGAGATTCTTTAACATTGTCTCCTTTTAAAATGATTATATTCATCATCCATGCAATAAGTCTCCATCTATTGGAGCACATTTTCTGAGTTGCAACCAAACCCACATATTGGTCGAAATCACCATACTAAATAGAAAAGGGTGTAATCGGGGTTATGACCGGGTGATTTCACAAATGTTGATGTGGTTAATTCTTCCCATCAAAAATTTTATAGCCCAATATGAATCAATGAAACCCGACAACAAACCAACCCCCTTGAACTGTAATGTATCCCAAAGTTAAATTTACATTGAATATATCAAAATATCTTTTTTTTATGCTTTCCAATGACTTTAATGTGATGTTTACATATGTAATGCAATACTACCAATATCAAATGAAATATCAGGATGCATGTGGGCCAAATATAAGAGGCTACCAACTAACTGAGGGTACAAGGTGACATCAACTTCAGATATAGTGCAAGTGGTAGTAAGATTGAATCTAGAAGGAAATGGAGAAGCAATTTCCTTACAAACTTCCATGTGAAAATGGTGGAGAAGGTCATATCCATACTTATATTGGGAAGGATAAATTACTTGGTTTACAATACATGGTGGCCAACGAAATAATGCAAATATCCCAAGTCTTTCATTTCAAAAATCTTCCTAAAACTTGACTAAACGTGCATTAAAAGTTTATGGTCACTACTAGTGGGGATAAGGTCATCAACATAAAGAACAAGGATTATGAGATGGATTCCTACATTATTATTTTAGAAATTAGGGTTAGAATTAAGCACATAAATGTTAGTCTTAAGAAGAAATATATCCACTTTTCCATACAAATCCTGAGCAGCTTGTTTAGGACTATAGAGATATTTCTTAAGGACAAAAAACACTAGGGTCACTCAAAGAATAGCTAGGAGGTTGTTCCATGTAGATTTATTCTTGTAGATCACCATGAAAAAAGACATATTTAACATCCATTTTATGGACCTCCCATCCATGTGAGGCAACAAGGAATAGAACAAGCTAGACAGAATTCATTTTTTGTACAGAGGAAAAGGTTTCATTATAGACAATTTCTTCAACTTTCTAGAATCCTTCAGTAGATATCTAGGCCTTATTTCTTTCAACTCTTCCATATGATGCATACTTATTTTTTCATACCGATTGACACATCAAAAGCTTCTTCCTTTTGGAAGAGATACAAGTTCCCATGTATCATTCATTACGAAGGAATGATAATCATGAGTGTTATCGTTTGAAGAAGAAACTATAATACGAAGAGAAGGAGGCACAAATGTTGAAGATGGATCATAATCTAAAGAGGGAATAACAACCTAATTAGTCTTGTAGGTGAATAAATTTTCACCAATTTAACATCTCTTCTAATTATTATTTCATTGGAGTGAGGTTGAATAAGTCTATAAACTTTTAAATATTTATAATATCAAACAAAAATACAGTTCTCACTTTTAGGTTGTAAAGCATTCATTTATCATCATAAATGCTAGGCCATGCTACACTACCAAAGATACAAAAGTGGCTTACATTTGGCTTAATATTAGTCCATGCTTATTATAGTTTTATATCACAAAAAACCTTTGTGGGAGTGAAATATATTATGAATTTTCACATTTGATTGCTTCCACCAAACAATGACGACTTAATCCCTTGGATTGAAACATACAATTAGCCATTTTCTTTAATATATTTTTTTTGGTTAAAAGCACCATTTTGTTATGGTGTGTATGGAACAATATGTTTCATTTGAATTCCATGCGTAAGTTGAGAATTTATTGTTGACATATTCAATTCCATTATTTGTTCCTAAACATTAAAGTTGATGTCTATATTATATTTCTACAAGTTCAATGTAGGCTAAGGACCAATCAAAATATTTACTTTGAATTCTTACAAAATAAACCCAAGTGCATTTGGAGAATTCATTAATCATGGCTAAGAAGTACGTGAACCTATAGAAGTAAGGAGAAGAAAGTGGGCCTTGGTAATCACTGTGAAAGAGATGTAAATGGGTTGAGGCATGCCAAGAGGCATATTTTTCAAAACTCTCCCGATTTTGTTTGTTGATAACACAACTTGCACAAAAACCATATCTATAAGAAACAAGAAGAAGACGAGTCAAACTTGAGTAACGCGATAATATAATCAACTATTTTAGTGGAAAGGACATGATTAAGATATTTTAAATCCTTAATTAGAACCTGTTGTAGTGGCTACAACCACCCTCCAAAACTTTTCCTATGCTTGGTTTTCGAACCTTCCTTCTAAACCATAGTAGCTTATATTGCACTGATCTAGGCACCTATGATTCGATTGAGCTTTATTATTTTCATCTTGGCTTGTGTTTGCTAACTTTGATTATTTTATAACCTATACGCCAATCTCTTGATTTGGTCTTTTTGACAGTTTCGGGCCTGCCTTAGAGAACTATGCAATTCTTGAGGGCAACCATCCTTGCTCTTAGGAATTATGCAATCTTGACTGCCAGTGAGCCTTGAGATCAGGAAACGTATAGTACTAAATGAGAGTCAACCTTGAGCTGGGAAATTTCACATCCATGAGAGGAAACCCATAACCACTCAACCTAGAAATTACGTAGAACCTATTGTGCTAAAAAACTACTCAATGCATGAGCTAGAGAGTGTCACAGTTCTTCTAAGAACTATGCAATATTTCCAGGAAATGCATGGAAGCTTTTCCTGAAAAGAAAAAAGCATCCCTAAAAAAAAGGGATGTATTTTTAGAAACCCAAAGGATGCACTTGATTTATTTTGTAAATTTCTGTCAAGTGTCGCTTTTTCCTTGATTTTTGGCATGCACGTCATAAACCCTAACTTGAAAAAATATCTTTAATTGATGTTTCTAGAGATCATTTTCAAATTCTATTTTGGAGTTATAACATTCTAAAGGAGATTAAGGAACCTTTGGTGCAATTGTCGTTAATTTTCCGGGTGAGTTTTTCTTTTCTAGTCTTTTGACGCTTTTTCTATCGCTTTTTGTTGTTTAGCTTATGAGAGTGTTCCATCACTTATTTCTTTGAATGAATGCTAATATTTTAATTTTTTTTTAGCTTACAGAAGTGTTGCTTCAATTTTTACATTTCCTTTCCAAAGTGTCACATGAGTTACCCTGTTTTTGTACAAATGGTCATTTTTGTAGTGATTGTCTTCACATGCCTCATTTTCTTCTAGTTTAATTGATTACTACACTTGTTTCACATCCATACATCAAAAATTAGTTAGATCTACACTCAAAATCAAACCATCCTTTAGATCTTTCTTTTTACACACTCCCCATGGGCAAATCTAGGTTCCCCTTGCCTGGATCTGACACTTGATTACAGGCATTGTGCAACATGCGAGCTCAAGGCCTCTACCTTAGCTTTTGGAATTGTGGAGAGCTTGTCCTAGCCTGACTCAAACTACGCACTACATAGTTCCAGGAGCTAGACATCGAGATTTCCCACTGAGAGTTTAGAATGTGCAGTCTTTCCCAGCTTTGGCCCAATGCTAAACTACACGTTACCAAGTTCCAATCATCACACTTGTTGACTAATTGTTGGGACTACACAATGCGCAGTTCCCACAATCAGCTTGTGACCTTTGACAACCAGGATTGTGCAATCCTTCAAATCATGAGCCTGACTTATTGCTTGAACTTGTCTTGAAGTTTCTTTGGATTTGAAGCTAACATTTTCTTGTGATGTGTGTCCTCTCTGTCCCACGGGTATAGGAGTTGTTGAGAAGCTCTCAAGCAATTATAGTTAAGATGGCATCCAAGAGATATACATCAAAGGAAACTAGCAAGAGCAGTACCAAGGAAGCATTTAAGAAGATATTAGATGATCTACCCATTTATGTAGATACTCTATTGTTCATTGAGAAGGGTACAACATTAACATGGAAAAAAATCAAAGATACTTTTTCAAAGGACTTCAAGGAAGACTTACAGCACTAGCAGGTGTATCTTAGTATCCAGCACTCAGGCTTATAGAAGGTTGCATGCAGGTACCTTTCCTTCCCATGTGTGAACATTATCAGCTCGGTTGTCTCACACATAGATGAATAGACTATGGAATTGAGCAGTGCAAGTGGGATAGAGATTTTCACCTTCAGGGCAAAGAACTTTCAACATATTTATCATTTACCCAAGTTAGTGAGGCACATGGACTCATTTCCCTATGCCACCCATCGCTTTGTGGACACTAGATATATAATTAACCATTGGGTGAAAGAGCCATCAAAGTTTAGACACACACCCACTCATGTCTACAAAAAGAAGTCCCTTAGAAAGGCTTATCAATTCTTGATCATCTCTTTCTATAGAATATATGGTCAAGAGAACACAAAAACCTTTCATGAAGGGTGGGTAGTTGTACTGGACTAGTTTGTGAGTGATGGGAAGCCATTCAACTAGTGAGATATGTTGGCTCATTAGTTGAATATCGATGTGGCTAATGCTCAAAATCCACCCAATAATGAGAAAGTAAGGTTTTACGTGTCTGCATACTTACTTGATGCAATATGTGACCAGTAGTAGTTCCCTAGAATGAGATGGACATGGACACCAAAAGAGGCTTCCCTAAAAATTTATTGCAAGTTTCTTTTTGACTGCAGCTATCGAGGACTGATGACAAGGCTAACTGGCCATTTTATCATCCTGTTGTACAAAGTCATCTTTGAGGAGGACCCATCTTGCATGTCCCTAGAATCAATAGAGGAAATAGTAAACATTGTAGATTGGTATGCATTACCCGGTGAAATCTTCCTCAGAGTCTTTGGTAGAGAGAAGCCTCTGAATCTTCAACCAAGGTATGCCACTGACAAGCTAATCACGCAAAAGGCTTCATATCACCTATCCACATGGTTGTCAGTGGGACTGTATAGGACAAATAAAGTGCCATGGCCTACTCTTCCTTTGGGGATCAAATTGTATGCAATTAAGAGCTTGAAATATGCAGATGTCAAATTTAAGGACATATTAAAGTTTTAGTTCGACACCAAATTCTTTAGTACATATGATCCCCACGGTATTTTCATGGACCATTGTGTGAGGGTGTAGTTTCCACGGATCCATGGGGAATGTCATTGGATAGAGGAGGAACCTTGGAGGTACAGTTACAATGCCTCCAAACTCCATGAACTAGTCAATATAGCAATAGCTTAGAAGGTTGATTTGTAGACAATAGCAACATAGAAAGCAACAACAACAATAGAAGGAAACAATCCAATGAAGAACAAGGGAAAGCGGAAGGTTGTTAAGGATCTGAAGGTAGACAAAAGCTACAGGATGAAAGAAAATCCCATCTTGGTGAAGGAACCTTTGAAAATAGAAGTAAAGAGGGAACATCAGATTTAGAGAGTAGAGATAAGGAAGACAGAAAAGAAAAGGTCGCTTGTAGTAGAACTAAAGTCACAGGAGATAGAGAAGAATCTGAAAGAAGAACAAGAGTTGATAATGAGAGAAAGAGAAGAGAAGCATAAGTAGGAGGAAGAACAAAGGCAAGGTGAAATGACATAACAAACAGTGCCTATACAACTTGATGAGCTGGAACATCCAACAACTGACGAAGAGGGTGAACAGATGCAGGATTGGGAGCTTGCTCAGTGGATTGAGAAATTGATTGAAGTTATAGATATGGAGTTGGAACAAAAGCCACAAAACAAATACGCTGACCTTGTTGCGAGAGCACTAGAGGTAATCTCTTAGTTTCCACCACCTCTAATGTCATAACCAATCCCAAGCAAACAAGGAGATATTGTTCTCCTTGATGATGATCCAGTCATGGATGTGTACAATATTCCATTTGACAACTTATAGAAGAATATTATCCAGGCGCAGAGAAAGCACTTTCTAGATGATCACACATCACCTACATTCATCAAGAAAAGGGTGATAGTGTCAGATGCCATGAAGCATCAAATTGTCCTTGCCAAAGCCAGCTTGTCCTATGTAGGAGTGAGAAGCTCAAATGTTAAGTACTGGACAGTTGAGAATGAACAACTAGTAAAGAATTTGTAGGCTGCCAGGAAAGAGGCAAGGTAACTCCAACCATCAATGCAGAATGCAGTTTTACGTAATGGGGAAGATGAGGAAAGTGATACTCGCTGAAGTACCAACACTTGAGGAGACGAAGTGGAAGCTCTATGATCGATTTGTCATCATGAATAAAGCAGTTGCCTATGTACAGGGCCTACAATAGTAAAGCAAAAAGTTTGTTCAAACTCTCAAGAACATACATGTTTAAGTATGGGGATTTACGCAGTGCATTATATTAGATATCATTTTGGGATTCAACTGCGTTAAGTAAGTCATTCAAACGTATGACCATTTCCATGAGAGGTAGTCGTAACTGACTAATTTCTCATGATTTTTTGAATAGTTCACTTAGCACTCATTGCATCGAGTGATGCTCACAGGGGTGAAGAAGTGGGATTGAAACTAGTGAAATGTGGAGAACGAATCACATAGCATCAATCATCACTTCCGGGGCGTGGAAAATGAGATACAAAGAGTCCCCACTTGAGATAGTTAAGAAGATGGAGCCACAGGAAGAGTTGGAGAAAAAGAGGTTTGATTTTTTATCTAGAACTATGAGAAGCTTGCCCCATTTATCAACAACATAAAATCCTCATATGTGAATTTGTACAATAGTTTTGATTTCATGGTGACAAAGCATAAGATCCCATCAATCGGTTCCCTCACTGAGGCTAAATCGAACAACCAAGTTTGAATTGAAATCGATGAGTACATGCAGTAGCTATGACGAGAGGCCATCTGTGAAGATTTGTAGATGGACACACACAACATGCAAAAGTACATCGGTGGCCTATCTAGGTAAACACCATGCTGCACATGCTTTAGAATGAATTATATACATGTTCCAAGACCATATACTCGAATGCCATGAAGGCAAGATTCTGCTTTCAGAAAGACACCATAAAATAGTTTGGAGACACCATCAGGAAGTACCAAGCTTGACCTCAATATTTGACCGAGAAGAACCAAATGGAGGTTGTCAATTTGGTCTTTCCCCAGGCTTCATAATCATATTGTTTTGTCTTGTTAGGTTGTCTCTAGTCTATTTTCTACACACACACACAGATATATATATGAATATGTATGTATGTAAATTGCAAGCATGCCTTGATAATCTTAGTGGAATTTTGTCCTATGTAAAAATGGTGTACAAGGTAAAAATAAAGAGAGAGAGAGGGAAGGGGGAATCGATAGGGAAAGGATAATATACATATATGGTCATGCGGGAGCTAAGTCCTCAATATGTTAAGGGGTGTAGCGCTCGAGTTGCAATCAACCATGTCTGATACAACATTGTAACTATGTGTTAAGGATGTGGGGGTTTAATTTCATTAGTCAGAGGAGAGAGTGGTTGATACCCTATATAAAAGGTATGGCCTAGTGCTTAGACCCTGGGCACTCAAGATGGAGAGTCCTGAGCTGTTGGATGCCTCGAGATTTTTTGTGCCATAGGATGGACCTTGGAATAAAATACTACAGTTGTTTATATCCCATTGGAAGCTAATTATGAAGGCGATGTGGCATTGTAGGGCCCGTTAGTAGGGAAACCTCCAATGGATCCTAGTCATTGATTCTAAACTTTTTTCGTCACCATTCGATGGACCCTAGAAGTAATTCCGAAGAGGTTTTGAACGGAGACCATGATGAACCCCACCAGCATTTTATGGCCAGGACAACATGGTGTGCTGGGAATAACAACTAGGCACTCCATGTATTAGAGAGGAGAACCCTGTATTAAGCTATAACGTGAGATTATATTTTACCATGCATTGGAGGAACAAGTAGGACCTAGAACCCGTGTGGTAGAAAACATGGAGACCTAGGACATGTGACATGTGTCAACTAGATCTAGGATTTTGGTGGGGCCAAGCAGCATGTAGATGAGTGACATATGTTTCTCCCATAATGGAGCCACGTGTAGGGTGTGATGTCACCCTAACGATAAAGAAAATTGACGTCACTGCGGTGAATGTGAATAGACACCATGGTGGATGAAACTAGGATGATGTGGCAAGGTCGATCCCATGCACATAGCCACAATGAAAATTTATGGGACACGTTGGAGTAGGGGCCTAAAAGGTTCACCCTAGAATATTGGATGGGGGAATGCATCAGAAGACACTGATATTATAATATCGGGGTGATGTAGCACTGGAGGAGCATGCATATCGCATATGCAGTATACATGTATGGTTAGTAGGTAGTTTAACCCTTCTATTTAATGTATAAACACATTCTACGAGCCATGGAAGAAGATGTAACATGACTGGTCATGAACAAATCAACAAGTACTATTTGAGTAATGACATGGTTGCCCACATCGGGAACATGTATGTGCTACCTGATAGGCTACACTGATGTGGCACTATCTAATGAGTCAATCTTTGAATGGACATATATTTTGAGCTGAGAGTTGGATTTGAGTATTTTTTATACCATTGGAAAGTTATCAACATGATGAATGCATTAATTCTATCCATTTTAGGTTTTGATAAATTTGGAAAAGATCAAAGTTTTAGACCCTATTTCAATAATTGTACCTTTTAGATCAGGTTAACATAATAACTTTCCTATTTCTACCTTAGTGGGATGACAAATGTTCAGGGGGTGTGTTCTCTATGAAACAAAGTCACAAAACAAAATAAGAGATAGGTCAACAACTTAAAAATTATCCTCTTCAAGGGGTAATTTCCTTTACATTGCATAAATGAACAATTCTTGGCCGATACAAATGATAAGACCTCCTCGGTATATATAGGAGTGTAAGGGGTCATAATACAATCAGAGCCTATATAAAAATAATCATGTAAGGGCACAACAATAAAAATAGTAGGCTTCTATGGGGAACAACAATAATAATATGGGGGATACATGGACACAAAAATAACAATAGGGGACTACACTAATAATAAAAATAAGGCAGATATGCTAGCATTATAGGGACCTAACATGCCCCTATCCTTCAAAAAAAAAAATTCCTAAATTGTTGAGTAGTTTTGGATGATTCTATATAAAATTATAATCCTCCCATGTGGAATCTTTAGCGGGCATGTTCTTCTACTTAATGACATACTCTGAAATTAATCAATTACAAAGTTGTTAGGTTCTTGTTTCCATGATATCAAATATGATTTTTCCTTCTTCATCAAGTTATGGAAACACTGATTGAGTTGGGAGCTTGTCACTCATAAATTTATTTAAGAATGAACCATGGAAAACAGGATGTGCTCGGGAAGATGTATGAAACTCCAATTTGTATTACATAGTACAAATGTTTTGCAACACCTTGTAACAACAATAGTAATTTTGGGATAATTTATTATCCTTCTTAGCTTGCTGAGGCACATTTTTTTGTATGGTCGTAGCCTTAAAAATACTTAGTCACCTACATCAAAACTTCTTTCACTGCTATGTTGATCTACCAATTATTTCATTTCATTTTCACGAGAGTGAGGTTATCCTTTAAGAATTCAAGAAATTTTTGTTGATATTTGATGTGATATTCCACTACTTGAACCTTAGAATGTTCTCTTGAAGATGATGTTATGTAGTGTGGATGATATCCATAAAGTGCCATTAATGGGTTAATTTTTGTTGTAGTATGGAATGAAGTGTTATACCACCATTTTGTTAGAGGTAACCACTTGACCCATTGTGTTTGTTTATCAAATACAAAAGAATGAAGATATCCTTCCAAACATTTTTCACTATCTCAATTTGTCTCTCATATTTAGGATGATAAGACGAGTTATGAGCTAATTGAGTACCAAGATAAGAAAACAATTTCGTCAAAAAGTTTCTAGTGAAAATGGGATCTTTGTCACTTACAATAATCTTTGGGTTTCCATGTAGCCTTTGAATTGTTTCCATAAATCTAGTAGCAACTGTAGTAGCTTCAAAAGGATGAGATAATGCACAAAAGTGTGAATACTTGGTAATTCTATCAACTATCACCATGATGACACTCTTTCCTTAAAACTTAGATAAACTTGTGATAAAATCTATTGAGACCTCCTCCCAATGTTGACTTCAAATGGCTAAAGTTCGTAATAGACCTAGGGTCTTAATTGTGTCAACTTTATTTTGTTGGAAAACCAAACATCTACAACAAACTTCTGAATATTAGATTTTAGGCCAGCCCAAAAAAATTCATTCCTGACCCTACAATAAGTTTTTAAAAATCTTGAGATCCCTCTTAAGAGGGAGGCGTGTAATTCCAAAAGAATGTTTTGTTTGAGTTTGGAATTCTTACAAATATATAAGCGATGTTTGTACCATAATGAATAATGTTTCCAGCTAAATGTATTAGATGTACTGGGATCTTGCTACGACTTTTGAATGAGTGTCCCTAACTCTTCAAGATTCTTCCATTCATCCCTTTCTTCGATTATCCAATTAGGTTAGATAATAGAAATGGCACAAAGCAATGCTTCCGCATCCTCATCCTTTATTGAGAATGCATCTGCAACAACATTTTTCTTCCCTTTTTTGTAGATGTTTTAAAAGTCATAACCCAACATCTTTGTGACCCATTTTTAATTCTCTCCTAAAGATAATATTTGTTCCAAAATGTATTTAAGGCTAACATGATCTATTTTTAACTTGAAGTGTCTTCCCATTAGGTAAGGTACCCATTTATTTAGTGCATGTAGTATTTCCAACATTTCCTTCTCATAAATAGGTTTGCATAAATACTTTCCTTTCATTGGAAAACATTCTGTTATCACTCAAAATTTTCTCTAGAAGTTATTAGAAGAAAGAAAATGACCAAGGTAACCACAAACCAACTTTTGGGCATAGGCTCTAGCCAAACTAGGCTCAGAGAGGGATCTCTCTATATGATTTAGCTTTGTTTTCTTAGATTTCAAGCTAGTTATGAACATTCTAAGGTTTTTCATTTGTATTCAAGATTGGGTGGTGGGATCCTTGAAACAGATGGATAGAATGATGTCTTTAGACCATTGGGCTATGGAGTCAATAGAAGGGCAGCCAGACTAGATCAACTCACTAAAGGGAATGTTCAGAGGGAAAGCTAGCAGAGTAAAGTGCAGGTCTTTGGAACAGGAGGGTGAAATGGTTTTAATCAGGGTGATAGAGAAATTAAGAATTCTAAGACCGAGATATAAAGGAGGAATAGAGGGTAATTGAAACAAAGGGCAATTAAGAATCCTTTGATATGGATTAGAAAGAAACAACCTAAACTAAGGAGCAATTAAGAATTCCTTAACTTAGATATTAGTTGAAAACATTTAAATGCCTAGCTATTAAAACAAAGTGTAATTAAACAAATTCTGACATATTGTTCCAGTTATAGCATTAGGATTCAGAAATACATAAAAGATTGTGGAATTTTTTTTAAGAAAGATAACAACAACATGAGAAAATACTTGTCTACACTTCGCTTAACACATGAATCCTATGAAATATCTTGTCTTTATTCATCCATCTAGCTTGTTGGCCCACTGAGTGATACAATAACTTTATAGTCTTGTGATCAAGAAGTCTATAGAAATGTCTAAGTATCCACCCTACATACTTCAAATTGTGAAGTATTTACACAAAAAGTTTATTACAAAATATCCCAAACTAACTTGAGATTTCATCTAGGAAATAAAAATATCTTCTTGCTAGAAGGTAGAGACAACTATTGAACTACTTCATGTTGTCCCTAGTATTTTGGTGTTGATGGCCTTTATAGTTGGGTTTCTAGCATTTTGTGTTGCCTTGTTGTCTGGTTTTTTATGTTGGAAGCTACATTCACTTTTGGCTTTCATCTGATACACTTTGACACTCATACTCTTTAATCATACTGACATGCCTTTACCTTTTACCTTGCTAACTGTACATTAACCTTTTTACTACATTTTACTATAGTAAATCAGTCAATTTTTCCCATAATTTAGCACTAGGTAACTTGATTTTCAACATCCTCCTATATATCTGATCTGCCTCAGTGTACTTTGCAAAAGTATGCTTAGTGATGAATAGTCGTTTCACCTCATGCTGGAGGAAAAACAGGTTTTCAAATGTCTGGTAAAGAACTTTACCTGCTGGTAATGCCTTTATCGATGATGTACTGGCCTGTTATTTAGCTAGATCTCTGATTTTGTTGTCATAATCTTGTTGTGTCATGATATTGTCATTCGTGACCAAGGGACTGGGTAACCCTTTCTCTCTCAAAATTTGAAACTTGGCCTTAAATATATCAACTGCTACTTGCATATTTTGACACTTGTCCTCCAAGTTTAACATTATGTTTCTCTTGGAGAGGACCTTTCTTACCTCCAAACGTTTTTCTATCCTATCCTCTATATCAAATTCCTGAATTTCATAGTTTTTTTACTGTTGAGGAAGTGGATAAGTCTAGTAGCATCTTCAGGCATGTCTCCTAGTTCTTCCTTGACTTTTTGGATAGCTTCTATAGCTATCTTTATTATATCTATCTATTCAAAAATCACTTGAATGGATGGCCAAATATCATTGATAGAGTCAATGATATTGGCCCATAATAGTCCCTTGGCTTGCCCGAGGGGTTCCTTTAGTGTTAGATATTTCTCCACGGCCTTTAATCTTTCATTCATTCTAGCAAATTTCTACACTTCTTCCTTGTGCATAATTTTGGCAAGATTGTAATCTGTTTCCAAGCTTGTCACCTTTTCTTTCAGTTTGTTCATTTCTGTAGCTTGTATGGAAATTTCCTCTATGGCTTTGACCTACTTTGACGCTTCTTCACCTGATGCACCTACTGCTGATGTAGACTCCATTGAAATTGGTTATGTTGTAGGCATAGGAGCCGTGGGAGCCAATGAGGCTGCCAACATGGAAGGGACAACCATTCAGACTATTGGGATGACATTTGCAGATGTAGTGGAAATATCCCTTTGTTTTAATTGGACTAAAGTGTCCAATTATTTCTTTGTCTCCTTTAACTGATCATTAAGTTTTAGGACCAAGTCCATCAACTCTTCATCTCTAGTTTGGCTCTATAAGACCTCCTGCACTTGGGGATGTTGCAGCTGAGGTATCTTTAATTGTTTTTTTAGTGGAATAATGTCATCATTTTTCTTCTTTATCAGCTTTTTAGTGGCCTTGATATCTTTGGGATCATATCCCAACTCAATCACTAAGTCTTCCAAAGGCTTGATTCTAGTATCCTTGGCCTGTAAGGAGGCCTTATCTAATTGATATTTAGCTGAGATGTTGGTCAATGAATTCTACACTTGATGGGAAGTTATGGCTTTACTTGTAAGGGTGGAGTAAATCATTTCTCCAACCTGTTTATGAAACTCAATTTGGTCTATGGTATGAATATTCCTTGCCATCACATCAAGATCAATACTCTCATAATCTGTTGGTCTCCTTGGCTGTTGTGTAGTTGGTTTTATGAAGGACATCTATAGTATTCCTTCTTTGATGTCGAAAGCATACATCAACCTGGTCTGATTAGTAGGTGTGAGTTTGAGGTACTAAGCATAAGTTTGGGCTTTTAGTTCCTCATTTCTCATCTTGATCTCTTTATATCTATCTTTTATATCCTTATCCTTATCGGTAGGCCTACTGAATGAGGATACTTCTACACTTAGCTACCTTTCCAAAATCTGGGTGTATGATGTGGATGGCCCCTATGTTTCCTCAGACATAGTTGTGCCTTTACTTATGTCTAGCTCAGTATCAGTTATTTCTACTGAGCCTTCTGTGTCTTCCTACTCTAAATCAGGATTTAGCCTAGGCCTTTTGCTCTGATTGGTCTCATATTGTATATTTGATGTGCCCTTTCCTGAACTTGATGGTTCCTCCCTAGTCCTTTTTGGGTTCTTTTCCTCATTCTGAGGAGTCTGCATGATAGGAGGGGTGTTAATGGCTGCTTCTTGCTATTTAGGTACCTGCAAAAATGAGCTCTCATCAAGATGTCTTTCGAAGTCATATAAGGTATTCTCTACATATACCTTGGTATTGTCTCTGTCTACAAGAGTCTTTTCCACCGACTCAGATTGATTTGCATATCTTTCTATATCTGGTATGGGGTGGTGAATATAAGGTCCCAATTTGACCTTCTTTCTCAATCTGGTCAAAAATTCTTGAGGGTCATACCTCCACATGAAACTCTTTTAGAAATTCATTTGCTGCAAGATTTGGTCTACCTTCTCCCCTGCCTCTCTAGAATTGCAGATGAAGGGGCCTAACTGGTTTTTTGTTATGAAACTAGCTCACAAAAAGATACAAAAGATAGATCAATGCCTTAGAATTCAGCCTCTTTTAGGGGGAAACCTCCTTTACATTGTAGAAATGAACAATTCTTGGATGATACAAATGACAAGACCTCCTTTCTATATATAGGAGTCTAAGGGGTCATAATATAGTCAGAGTTGACGTAACAATAATAATGTAAGGGCACAATAATAACAATATGGGGGCTACATGGGCACAAAAATATAATAAGGGGGCTGTACTAATAACAATAAGGGGTTACACTAGTAGTATAGGGGCCTAACATGCCCCTCTCCTTCAAAAAGTGTTGTCCTCAACACTTGAGTAGTTCTTGATGCTTCTGTATTAAGTTCTTGTCCTCCCATGTGGAATATTTAGTGGGTAAGTTCTTCCACTTGATGAGATACTCTGAAATTGATCGATTTCATAGCTGTTGGGTTCATGTTTCTGTGACTGCTCCAGTTTCTAATATGATTTTTCCTTCCTTTTCAATTTCTGGAAATATTGTTTGAATTGGGATCTTCTACAAATTTTGAATGAGTGGCCATTCTTCTTCGTCTTTCTTCCATTCATCCCTTGCTTCGTTTATCCAATCTGGTTGGATAATAGAAATAACACAAAGAAATGCTTCCACATCCTCAACCTTCCTTGAAGCTGCATCTGCAACAAAAAATTTCTTCCCTTTTCTATATATGATGTCAAAGTCATAACCCAACATATTTGTGACCCATTTTTTATGTTCTTCTAATGATAATATTTGTTCTAAAATGTATTTAAGACTATCATGATCCATTTTTACCTTGAAGTGTCTTCCCATTGGGTAAGGTCAACATTTCTTATGTGAATGTAGTATTGCCAACATTTCCTTCTCATAAATAGCTTGCTTGAGATGTAACCGTAAAAATACCAAATCACCTACATAAAAACATTTTTCACTGCGATGTTGATCTACCTGCTTTTTCATTCAATTTTGCACCAAAGTGGCGTTATCCTTTAAAAGTTGGAGAACTTGTTGTTGATGCTCGATGTGATCTTTCATTGCTTGAACCATTTTCTTCCTGATATTTCCTTCTATTTTAAGAGTTTGAGGGGTGGTAATTTCTTCCAATGCTTTACAAGATATGTTCGGATTCATTTCTTGATGCTTGATGTGATCTTTCACTTCCTAAACATTTTTCTTCCTGATATGTCCTTCTATCTTGATAGTTTGAGGAGTAGTAATTCCGGCCAATGCATTACAGGATATGGTTGGATTCATTTCTCCTTTCTCGATGTGATCTTTCACTTCTTGAACCTTTTTCTTATTGATATTTCGTTCTATCTTGAGAGTTTGAGTGGTAATTCTTGCCAATGCTTTAGAATATATGGTCAGATTCATTTCTTCTTTCTCTGGGGTCAGGTCCTGGCGTATATCTCTTCTTTTGATGTTTCTTGATCCTTTTCTTTCTCCTCTTCGTACTCTATGTAAAATAATTTCTTCTCAGCACACTTATGACCTTTAGTGCATTTTCTATCACAATTGTAACAAAGGCCTTTCCCTCTTTTTCTTCCAATTGTTCTGGTGTAAGCCTTGTAGGTCGTGGAAGGCTAGGAGAAGAAAAACTTCCATAATTATAACCATGAGTGGTGGGATTCCTCCTTTTCATAATTTCGCTTTCAATTTTTCTTGCCAACTCAAATGCCTCCTCCAATGAATTAGGTTCCCAAAAATGAACCTCATGTTGAACGTTATCCTTTAAATTCCCTATGAAGACATCAATCCTTTGCTTCTCTGGAATATAATTTACCCTTCTATTCAATTTCTGAAAGTCTTCAATGTGCTCTTCCATTGAACCCTTTTGTTTGAGATTTATCAATTGGCTAAAGAAGGATTTTCTCTTTGTATCCTCATAATGTGCTATCATTTCCTCCATGAAAATTGACCATGTGATAAGTGGTTTACGAGAACAAAGCCCTTTATACCATAAAAATTGATTTGGTTCTAAATAATTAGATGCAATACATACCTTTTGTAATAGTGGTACACCATGTAGATCAAAATATTTCTCCATCTGTAGTATCCAATTTACCTGATCCTTGCCATCAAACTTCCTCATCACGCTTTTTCTTGATTTTAGGAGCTCGATCTTGAAACAATTGTAACTTTGTAATTTCAGATCTTCCAGTTCTAAAATTGCACCCTGCAATAGCCCTTTGTGTTCTCTCTCCAATGCCACCAATCTGATCCAAATTGGATTCTCCAAGGAAGAGTTATGCCAAATCTCCCACGGTGACCTGATTATAGACTAGTTCAGTAGAGTGAACTTGTACGATGTGACATGTGTCACTATTTCTACCTTTGGATCTAAAAAATGTACACAAGAAACTACATTCCATCCTCTTTGTGTATCTTCTTACGGAATTTCAATCTGATGCCCAAAGAGAAAATTATGACAATTTTCCCCAGGTCACCTGTTTGGAATTTTATTCAGGGGTTTGTAAAAACCCTAACTTCCTCAGACTATATCTCTGAAGATATAGTGAGACATGATCTAATATTCAGAGCCAAAGTTCGGAATGATTTTTCTCAAATGGGTTTTTTTCTTAGCTTCTAAAACTTCGTAGCGAAATAGTTATAGCGAAAAACCCACGATGACCTGTTTAGAGCAGCGAAACCCTAGAATCCACAGCTCTGATACAAAATGTTATGAAACCAGCTCACAAAAAGATAGAAAAGATAGATCAATGCCTTATAATTCATCCTCTTCGAAGGGGAAACCTCCTTTACATTACACAAATGAGCAATTCTTGGATGATACAAATGACAAGACCTCTTTTCTATATATAGGAGTCTAAGGGGTCACAATATAATCAAAGCCGACATAACAATAATAATGTAGGGGCACAATAATAACAATATGGGGACTACATGGGCACAAAAATATAATAAGGGGTTTGTACTAATAACAATAAGGAGTTACACTAGTAGTATAGGGACCTAACATTATTTACTTTGAATTGTGATCTTTTCTTGGCCGAGACAAAATTTATCTCATCAGAGTTCATTATTATTCTATAGTGCTCAAGAGCAAATAACCTCATGGGGAGGTATTTGGGTGGTTTATATGGTGCAAGCTGGAAACCATAAATTCTTATCTCTTTGTGGTTTTGGTAAAGGTACTAACCTCGCACTTTCCTTTGTTTAGACAACTGAAGGACCCTTTTGATCTTTGGACTTATCCTGGGTGGAGGGCTTCTTGTCAACATAGTCATGATTGGATGAAAAAAATAATCTATGAAATCAGAATAGGTATATGGTGACTGAAACTTATGGAATAGTGGAGTCCAAAAAAATGACAGACCTGGGCTGGCCTTTGGTATCCAACTTTTGAAGGGAAAAACGAAATCTGTCTAGTTGATAGTATAAGAACATATGGTAGAGGATAGATGAGTATTTAAACACTCTCTCATTGTGCATCCTAGTGAACTGTTCATGGATTCTCTCAGCTATGAACTTAGCATAATTGTACAAAAGAGTAGGAAGCTTTTCTAGGGTATAAATTAACATGAAGGCCAGGAAAAATTCATCAACAAATTCATCAGTGGTGCAGCCAAGAACACATGATATCATGGTGATGATTTGTTTGCCCCTTTTGGAGAAAATGGTAGAAACATATGGAGGGGGATCTTTGGGAATATACCACTCTTCTACAGTGAATGTCTGGAATATTTGGGCTAACTTGGACAGACTCAACTTGGAGTACTGGTCTAGCAAATCCTCATAGGTGAGAGGGGTTAGGTTTTGACCTTGTTGGATTTGCAATATTTCATTAATGCAATCTATTGTAATGGTGAAAAAAGCCTTTTGGTCAAGGGACATAATAGCTCTCAGGTTGGGAATGTAATAGGCATGGCACTCGTGGACAATTTAAGGTAAAACATGTACCTCTAGGAACTAGTATTTAGGAAAATTTGACTCCCAAAGGCCAATACCATCAGCATGGTTGAGGTATCTGTCCCTACTTAAACAATGCATTTCAAGCTGGATGGTCTCGGTAGATGTATCCTTAATTTGGAAATCCCTGTCAGCCAAGGGAAGATGGTCGACATCCAAATGAGGAGTTGTGACAGGTCTAACACCCAAGGAAATAGGGGAAGCCATAATTTAGTTCTTGTGGATTTAAATTTGTCTTTACAAGTTTATTCAAGGGTTTTGAATGGAAACTGGAAACTTTCAGAGTGTTTGGTTGCGGGTTTTCAAATTTAGAGTATTGTTTAATTAATTTATCTTAATTAAAACACTGTACCAGGCTGAATGTTTCCAAATTTGAAAGGGCGAGTGGTAATTTGTGGTGAAATACCTAGAATTAGGTGAATTATCTACAAATTTGGAGTTTAGGGTAGCTACAGGGGTTCGAATGCATCTGGTATGGACTGAGAGGTCGATTGGGATCTCTGTAACTTTCTTCATGAGTGAATTCAGAGTTCAAATGGTGAATTTAGCATTTGTAGGAATCGCACTGGTTCACAGAGGTTCTCATAGAAAATGAATGAAAAAAGGTGAAAAGCGGCTTCTTGGCCTTTTTATGGAGCAACGGTTATTATTTGTCAGGTGATTTCAAATGAACAGTAGGTGGTTTGGCGGGTTGAGCGAGGAGGTGGTCTCCCAGGCCATCGTACCACTTATGGAGGTTGGGCAGTATTTCAGAGGGGTCACCCAATCTACTCTAGAGTGCGACACGTAGTGGTAGGGGTCAAAGAAAACCGCTTTATCGAGCGGGTAACGGTCCGCCATCGGGCACGGCTGATATGGCTATGGACCATTGGATGAAGGGGAAGATGATAAAATGACAGTCGGGCAAGGGAGGTGCATGGGTGATAAGAGCATGGGTTTCAGGGGGGCCCAAAGCTTTAATCCCAGGCGATTTGTGATTAATTAATCTGACTTAATCATGGGTGTAGTCGATCGAGCGGGGTTTTGATGATGTGAGGCCATGGGTTTAACTGAAGGGATTTTCTTAACTTTACTAAGGGTTGGTAAGTTAAGAGGGGTTCGTCGGGATATGAGGGAATTGTAGAGTTTTTATTAAAACTAAGGTTCGGGGGTATTTATTTAATATACAGTGATAGGCATATCAAGAATTTATATAATTAAATTAAAAATTAATATGAAATGAGATGAGCAGAGTGGGTATATCTTTAAGTATAAATGTAAATGTAACCTTTGCATGCTTTATTTACATATACTCAATACTTAGGATAAGATGTTTTGCGGGGTTTTGAATGAAAAGGGCTTTAACATGGAGTTGTTTTTACTTTTCCTAGGCAAAAGAGTTTTATCCTTAGGAAAAGGGGTTTTATTAGGGTAATGAGCAAGAGATGAATTTCATGAAGGGGATTCTATCACTTGATGTCCTTAAGTCACTATGCCGAGGGTCTAGTCCAACCAAAAGTGAGAGAAATGCTCTAAGCCTCTTTGACTTGAAGGATTTAAAGTGCTAGAACATACTTGTGGATAGGAAATTAGTAAGTAAGGGAAAAAATGGATGATGGGGAGTTAATCACATTAACTTGCAAACCTTTGTCTTTTCTTTCACAGTTGATCATACATATTGAAATATGTGTCTAAGCCTAATGCATGTGTTTTGATCCAATCAACTTATTAGTTCAGCAACCTTTCTTCTACTTACCCATTTCTTACCCTAACATGATTTTTGCGTTTCTTTGGGTTCATTTAGGCTAGAAAACCATTATTCTATATTTTATTTAATAAAATAAACTATCTATTTCTAACCTTATATCATCCAAGTGCTTAGATTAAACTGATGAGCTCCTTTTATTTTCTCTACCTATCTAGTGATTTGCCAAGATTAAACTGTTTGGTCAAATTTTATTCTCTAACTATAAACGTAAAATTCAAAGCATGATATAATCAAGATTAAACAGTTTGATTACCATGGATCGTGGCATGAATAACAAGTTGCACACAACCATTATTATGCGTAATGTAAATAGTAGTGCCATTTAGACTTGCACACATTCATGGTCTCTTTTTACTTTTTTGGGATTCATATATTTACATTTTTTTACCTTATCTTTTTCTTTTTGTTCCTTGATATTTATTTTAGGACATACCCTCTTTACATTTTTTAATTTTTTAATATGGAAAACATTCGTCGAAAGCAAAGGTATGTACACTATTACAAGGCTTAACCTTAGTCATTCATAATTATGACTCCTATTGGTATATGAACCTAACAGTGGCTCCACTTGGGGATGGCATCTTTTGAAAATATGTCAAGAACTAATGAAGATCGGTAGCCTTTGAATTGTTGCTGATGTTACCTTGCAAAGTGTTCTTCTATGCATTTGCATTATTGATACTTATGATAGTAAATATTTTAAAGCTTAGGGCCTTCTCTTCGCGCTTCAACTTCAAAGATCACCATCTGATCCAATCTGGGCTTTATAAATGAAGTATGTACAACATGGGAAATGAAAATTAGTAACTTGGTTCAAAGTAATGTTTTAGCATTTGACCATTAACTGGCCCACCTTCTGCATCTATACCATTAATTTCTCTCAGGAAGAAAGCATTATTTCCTCTATAAGCATAAATGACATATGGACCTTTCCATAGGAAATCAAATTTCACATGTTTACCTTTGTCTTCCCTCCTTGAATCCCACTTGAGCACCTTTCCACCATGGTAGAAATCTTCAGCCTTGGTTCTCTTATCAAAAATAGTTTTAACCCTTTCCTACACAACTTGAGACGTGCTATAGACCTCTTCTCTAGTTTGTTGTAGATGAATAGTTTGGTTGATTGTTCTTTGGACACTATTTGGTTCAACCTGCAATTCTTGAAGTATCTTCATTACTGGTACTCCCAAAGAGGATGGAAAGATAGCTTCCATCTGATAAACTAGTTGATAGGGAGAAGTACCAATTGATTTCATAGCAGTCAATTTGTCTACCCATAAGGCATTGACTAGCTTTTTATTCCAAGTTTTCTTATTGTCCTCTAGTAACTTCTTGATGATTTTTACTAGGCTTTTGTTTGAGGATTCTGTGAGCCCATTACCTTGAGGGTAATAGGTTGTAGAATGGCCCAGGGTGATATGATTCTTATTGCAGAAATATATCATTATTTTAGATTTAAAGGTTGCTCCATTATCAGTAATGAGATTAGTTGGACATCCATATATTGATAGAATATTGGTTTTAAGGAAGATTATGATAACCATGTCTGTGGCTTGCCTTAAAGGTATGGCCTCTATCCATTTTGTGAAGTAGTTTGTGGCTGTGGGGATCCATTTGTGCTGGGCAAATGAATGTGGGTGAATTTCACCAATGAAGTCTAAACCCCATTGTTGAAAAGGTACTTTTACAGAGATTGGCTTGAGGGGTAAAGGTAAGAGTTTTTTCTTCCACTCAAAAGTTTGACAACTGTGACAGGAGGTCACATATTTTTTGACATCAATAAATAAGGTAGGCCAATAGAAACTAGCTCTAAGGATTTTATCTGCAGTGGTCTTCCACTAAAGATGTCCTCCACAGTCACCTACATGAAACTCTTTCAAAACTTTGTCAGATTCTTCTTTTAATAAGAAATTGAGAAGAATACCTTCATGATCTCTCCAAAACAAAGAATTTTCTAATATACAAAATTTCAAGGATTTCATCTTCAAAAACCTGCTTTTAGTCCTACATAATTTAGGAGGAGCTTGTAAGTTTAGTAAAACATAAATAATATCAGCATACCAAGCTGATTCAATAAAGGCCTAGCTGATTAGTGGAGTCGCCATCTCCTCTTCATTATCTATTGTTGCAATAAAGTTTATATCCAAGGCCTGACAGTTTGATTCAGCCATGAGCTTGGCTAAACCTTGGCCCTTGATTAACTTAGTAGGTTTGATTTCTATGTCATACTCTAAAATAGTATCAATCCACTTTCTCCTCTTTCCATTAGGACCATCCTAAGTTAGGACGTCTTTAACTACTGAATTAGGAATGTAGGCTATTATATGAGAATATAAGATTTATACCCTAAAGTCCTTAATGGCTTTAACTAAAGCCAAGGCTCGTTTTTCCCTTATATTATATTTCAAGTAGGCATATATTAGGGATTTGTTAAAGAAAGAAATGGGTTGTTCATAGCCCTGGTCATTTTTCTGCAATAAAACTGTAGCAATTGTGTGCTCAGAAGCAAAGGAAACTAAGATGCTCTGTCAAATTTAGCACTGATTAACACAGGTGTTTTAGTCAAGGCTAGTTTAATGTCTTCAAAGGATTTTTTAGCCTCAATAGTCCATATTATGGTGGAGTCCCTTTTCAACATATTGTTTAGTGATCTAATTAATTTTTCTAGATTAGATATAAATCTTCTAAGAAAACTATTTTTTCTTAAGAAAGCTTGTAACTCTATAATGTTCCTAGGGTGTTTTATTTGAAAGATGGCTTCTTTTCTCACAGGGTCTATTCTTATAACACATTTTGAAATTATGTGACCTAACAATTGTCCTTCTTCTAACCCAAACAAGGACTTCTTAGGGTTTAAGGAGATTCCAAACCTCTTGCATTTAATAAAAACTTGCCTTAGATGATCCAAATGTTGATTGTCAGATTTTGAAAATATGGTAATATCATCTAGATATATCACAAGGAAGTCATGAATTTATTTTGCGAAGGCTATATCCATAGCCCTCTGGAAAGTGGCTCCTGCATTCATTAGCGCAAAAGGCATTTTCACATACATAAATGTGCCACAAGGAGTAGTAAAGGTAGTTTTGAGTTGGTCATCTGGATAAACCAAGATTTGATTATAACCAAAAAACCCATCCAATAATGAGATTATTGTTTATCCAAATACTCTAAAATGTGGTCCATTTTGGGGAGACGGTAATTGTATTTTAGTAACACTTTGTTGAGGTTTTTGAGATCCACATAGAGTCTGATCTCACTAGTTTTCTTTCTAGTTGGCATCAAGTTTGATACCCAATCAGAAAATCTGATTGGTGCAATTATTTTGGCATCATACATCCTTTGAATTTCTTTTCCAATTGCAGGTAATAAGACAACATTAATCCTTCTAAGTTTTTGTTTGAAATGATTTTGATTTTCTTTAATAGGAATTGTGTGCTAGATGATGTTGGTGTCATAGGATTTGAGGTCCTCATAACTCCAAGCAAAGACATCTTTAAATTCTTTCAACAACTCAACGTATTTCACTTTTTTAGTTGGGGGTAATGATTTTGAAAGTTTTATCAGTTTAGGATTTTCGTTTGTGCCTATATCACATTCCTCTATATTAGATCTTGAAGGTTCCATTTTAGGTTTCCTAGGAACGTCATTTGAATCAAATAAATCTTACGGAGGGGTTAATCCCTTTGGTAAGAAATTATCCTTGAGATTAACTACTTCGGTTTCTTCACTGATTATTTCATCAATCTTAAATTTATCCAAGTTATCTACATCTAATTTGGTACATTTAGTTTGGTTGAGTCTATCTAGTTCATCACCTTCTATCTCATTTATTTCTATCTCACCCTTAGTGTCAGGATCTATTGATGTATCAGTATCTATATTGTTATTTACAAACTCTTCTTCTGAAAGTAAAAAGTTATTTATCTGTTTGTCATCAGAAAATATTTGCCAATTCTTCAAATTATCTGGAATTGCGGTTCTGTGCCTAACTTCAGTAGTGTACTGATGGTTAGGTTGGAAGGGTAATTTATAGGTGCTGGCAAACATTGCTAAACTATGGGCTTGCATATTGTGTTTTCTAGGGATTATTGCAAGCTTTGTTTCTAGGAAAGTGTTAAGTATTTCTATGATAGTTCCCCTATAACAACTTAATCTAGGGTCCTTTGTCATATATACAACATCAATCTGTTTTATAATTAGTTCAGAGTCTCCCATGACAGAAACTCTTTTAGCTCCTAGATTCCTAACTAACTTAAGACCTAAAATTGATGCTTCATACTTGGCCATGTTATTGGTACATTTAAAATTCAATCTATGTGAATGGCATTCTGAGTGATTATTTTCCAAATTATATATCCAAACTCTTGCTCCTACTCCTAACCTATTAACTGACCCATAAAATTCTAGATGCCATAATATCATGCTCATAATTTTCACTATCTGGTGCAACAAATTTTTCGTTATTTACAACAATTTGACCATCTAGTTCATTGAAAGGTTTTGTAGTTTGGTTAGTTTCATTTTGTGTAGAAACTACAATTTCTTTTGGTTCTATATTAATATTGTCTAAAAAAATTTCTTGTGTTTGATCAGCATTATACAGGATAAAAGAATCTATACCAGAGTGTATGGAGTAGATGGAAAAGTTTTGAGGTCGATCCTAGCTACATACCATATATTTCATTAAGGTTTCACTGTATATCTTCTTAGGTTGTCCAGAAACAAAGATTGTTGCATATGACATATCTAGTTATAAGGATCCCTGAAGTTTGGCTCCCTGTGATTTGGATAACAACATGCCATACTTTGGTGGGATGTCAGCAACTACAATATCCATATGGATGCTTTTGGCAGGATATTGGAATAAAGTGACACACAGGTCTATGATCAATCCTAGACACTATACTTGACTAGAGTCAAATGAGAATAAGTCTTTGTAAGGCCTTGTAATGTCCAGGTTTAATTTCTCAACCACTGATTTGGGCATTAAGCTGTGAGAGGCCCCAGAATCCAACATTTCATTGTGTAGAATTTTGTCATGGATACTAAGGTTGAGGTAAAAAGGTGTCCTTCTAATGGTTTTCCATTAACATTTGGACAAAATATGAGTTCCGGTTGGTCATCAAAAAAGTTGACTGAATCCTCATTTTCAGAAATATTTAAGGTCTAGTTTATCTGTGATTTGTAAGTTTCATTCTTGATTAGTTCTGTTAAAGCAACCAAAATCTTTAGCTTTACTATCTATGCTCCCAGATTGAATGGCAAAGAGACTTTTTTTGTTTGAAGGTTTTGAATTTTTGTAGCAGGGACTTGAGTAGGCTTGTCTTCTTTTCCTTTATTGGGGACCTCCTTAGGTGGATTTTCAAATCTGATGTTTTGAGCTTTGTCCACTGGTTCCTTAGGTGGAATTGAAGTGGATGATGGATCAACAGAAGGTGGATCATAGGTTATGTCTAAAACTGTGGGGCCAAAAGGTTTTGGGTTTTCCCTAGGGATAATTTGGAGGATTTTTGAAACAAGGGCTTCTTTTATTTTAGTGGGTTGACTTTGTACAGTTTTCTTGGTTTGGTCAGGGACATCAACATTCTTTTTGCTTCCTAGATTATACTGTTTATGTACTTCAAAGATGGAAGAATCATATCCTTTCTTGTAATCAAATGATTCTCCAGACTGTATTTGTAATTGCTGCAGCATATACAGTTCCTGCTCATCTTGGGTTAGAAAAACAATGTCCTCATCATTTATTCCCATTAGGTTAATTTGTGTATCTTGTTATGGATCTTCTAGCTGGGATGTATCTGCATAATTTTCTTGAAAAGGAGGCTTAATGTTCTGATCTAGTCCATTTTTCCCAATGTTTTGGTTTTTCCAAAATTTGGTTTCTAACTGGAGGTGCTTGTTGGTTATCCCATTGAGGTTTCCTCTCCATATTCTCTAATATATCGATTATTCTTTCCATACTTTTGGCTAAACTATCTATTTTAATGTCGTATGGTGAAGTTTCATCCTTAGTAGTTCCTCTTCTTTCATTTCTGACTCTAGCCCTTTTAGCTAACAAATTAGCTTCAACACTAACAACTACACTTCACATTTATTCTAGTTTTGGGGGGTTTCTTTCCCTAAGTTGGTATGCCATATTTGTGTCAAAACCATCAGGGAACTTTATTAATGCTAAGTCAGGTGTGGGTCTAAGATTAACTTGGATGTCGTTATATATATTATTCAATCTAGTGTAGTAATCTTGAACAGTTTCATTAGGTCCTCTTCTAATATTCTCATATTCTAAAATGATTTTTTTGGGATTCTCTTTCTTTTCCCATCTGTTCAAAAATTGCTGGTAAAATGCATCTAAACTATCAATACTATTAGTAGGAAATGCTCTAAACCATTTCCTAACATCACCAACTAAATTCTGGGCAAAGAGTCTCATTTGAACATTATCTATGTCAATCTCGTGCAACTCAAAGTAATTTGTTATCTTGTTGACATGTTGTTGTGCAGTGTAATGTCATGTGCCATCAAATTGAACAATTTTACTTTGGTATTCTGTTAACATAGCACCATGTTGGGCAAGTAAAACAAGAGGAGCATATCTTTTTTCCATGGTTATAAGCTGGGAGGGGCTAAGATGTGGGGTTGAGGTACTTGGAGATGATGCAGTAGTGGATGAAGAACGAGGACTAGTAGATGATGAATGGGTAATAATAGGTTGGTGAGGGAGTGTAGGTATAAATGGTGGTGAAGAATGGACTTCAGAAGGTATTATTGTCGAAGTTGAAGGGAACAATAGTGAACTCAAAGTCATGGAAAATTGTTTAGAAATCTCAGGGGTTGTGGCAGTATTAATGGATGATTGTGGAGATTTTAGAATGTATTCATCAATTGATTTGTTAGCCTATTGAATTTCAAGGTCTGCAATAAAATCAGGATGTAGAACAATTTCATCGAGTGCACTTTTAGATTTTTTTCTAAATAATGAAAGATCAAATAGCACATCAAAGGGAAGTTGTTCTAAAAATAACCACTCATCAGGACATTAGTTAGCTTTACCTAATGGTATTTGACTAGTTGAACTTTCTTCTTTCTTAGATTTTCTTGAAATTAGGTTGGGATTATCTACCAGGGCAGGGTTTGGGTCTGGATTAGGGCTAGTAAAATGAGTCTTCCTGGAAGCCATAATTTTAATTTTTTTAATTGTTTTTGTGAGAGTTTTTCAATATAACTTCTAACAAATGACTTTAAGAGGCTCAGAATGTAGATTTAGAATTTTTTTAAAGCTTTATTAGGACTGAGGATTCGCTGTCCCTAGTATGGTCACCACTATGTTATCACTCAGAATTTTCTCTAGAAGTTATTAGAAGAAAGAAAATGACCGATGTAACGACAAACCAACTTTTGGGCATAGGCTCTAGCCATCCTAGGCTTAGAGAGGGCTCTCTCTATATGATTTAGCTTTGTTTGCTTGGATTTTAGGCTAGTTATGAATGTTTTGTGGTTTTTGATTTGTATTCAAGATTGGGTGGTGGGATCCTTAAAATAGATGGATATAATGATGTCTTTAGAACATTGGGCTATGGAGTCAATATAAGGGAAGACGAACTAGATCAACTCACTAAATGGAATGTTCAGAGGGAAAGCTTGCAGCGTAAGGTGCAGGTCCTTGGAATAGGAGGGTGAAATGGTTTTAATCAGGGTGATAGAGAAATTAAGAATTCTTAGACCGAGATATAAAGGAGGAATAGAGGGTAATCGAAACAAAGGGAAATTAAGAATACTTTGATATGGATTAGCAAGAAACAACCTAAACTAAGGAGAAATTAAGAATTCCTTAACTTAGATTAGCAGTTGAAGACATTTAAATGCCTAACTGTTAAAACGGAGTGTAATTAAACAAATTCTAAGATATTGTTCTAGTTATAGCATTCAGATTCAAAAATACATCAAATATTGCATAAGAACTTTTAAGAAAGATAAAAACAACATGAGAAAATACTTGTTTGCACTTCACTTAACACATGAATCCTGTGAATATCTTGTCTTTATTCATCAATCTAGCCTGCTGGCCCAGTCAGTGATACAATAGCTTTACAGTCTTTTGATCAAGAAGTCTATAGAAATGTCTAAGAATCCACCCTACATACTTCGAATTGTCAAGTACTTGTACAAAATTTTATTACAAAATATCCCAAACTAACTTGAGATTTAATCTAGGAAATAAAAATATCTTCTTGCTAGAAGGTAGAGACAGCTATTGAACTGCTTCATGTTGTCCCTAGTATTTTGGTGCTACTGGCCTTTATAGTTTGGTTTATAGCCTTCTATGCTGCCTTGCTGTTTGGTTTTTTACGTTGGAAGCTACATTCACTTTTCGATTTCATCTGATACACTTTGACACTCATACTCTTTAATCATTTTTACCTACCTTTACCTTTTACCTTGTTGACTGTACATTAATATTTTTACTACATTTTACTATAGTAAATCAATCAATTTTTCCCATAATTCAGCATGAGGTAACTTGATTTTCAACATCCTCCTATATATCTCATCTTCCTCGGTGTACTTAGAAAAAGTAGGCCTAGTGATGAATAGGTGTTTCACATCATGTTGGAGGAAAAAAAGGTTTTCAAATGTCTGGTAAAGAACTTTTCTTGTTGGCAATGCCTTTATAGATGATGTACTGGCCTGTTCTTTAGCTAGCTCTCTAATTTTGTTGTCATAATCTTATTGTGTCATGAGCTTGTCATTTATGACCAAGGGTCTGGGTAACCCTTTCTCTCTCAAAATTTGAAACTTGGCCATAACTCTATCAACTTCTACCTGCATATTTTGACACTTGTCCTCCAAGTTTTACATTATGTTTCTCTTGGAAAGGACCTTTCTTACTGCCAAAATTGTTTTTGTCCTATCCTCTATATCCAATTCCTGAAGTTCATACTTGTATTTACTATTGAGGAAGTGGATAAGTCTAGTAGCATCTGCAGGCATGTCTTCTAGTTCTTCCTTGACTTTTTGGATAGCTTCTGTAGCTATCTTTATCAAATCTATCTATTCAAAAATCACTTGAATGGATGGCCAGATATCATTGACAGAGTCAATGATATTCGCCCATAATAGTCCCTTGGCTTGCCCAAGGGGTTCCTTTAGTGTTAGATCTTTCCCCATGGCCTTTAATCTTTCATTCATTCTAGAAGCTTTCTACACTTCTTCCTTGTGCATAATTTTGGCAAGCTTGTAATCTGTTTCCAAGCTTGTCACCTTTTCCTTCAATTTGTTCATTTTTGTAGCCTGTATGGACATTTCCTCCATGGCTCAGACCTACTTTGATGCTTCTTCACCTGATGCACCTGCTGCTGATGTAGACTCAATTGAAACTGGTTGTGTTGCAGGCATAGGAGTCGTGGGAGCCAATGAGGCTGCCATCATGGAAGAGACTGTCGTTGACACTGTTGGGATGACATTTACAGACATAGTGGCAATATCCGTACGTTTTAATTGGATTAAAGTGTCCAATTCTTTATCTGTCTCCTTTAATTGATCATTAAGTTTTAGGACCAAGTCCATCAACTCTTCATGTCTGGTTTAGCTCTCCAAGACCTCCTGTGTTCGAGGATGTTGCAATTGAGTTATCTTCAATTTCTTATTAGTGCAGCAATGTCATCATTTTTCTTCTTTATCAGCTGTTTAGTGGCTTTGATATCTTTGGCATGATGTCCCAACTCAATCAATAAGTCTTCCAGAGACTTGATTCTAGTATCATTGGCCTATGAGGAGGCCTTCCTTAATTGATATTGAGTTGAGATGGTGGTCCATCAATTCTGTAGTTGATGGGAAGCTATGGCATTACTGTAAGGGTGGAGTAAATCATTTCTCCATCCTGTTTATGAAACTCAATTTGGTCTATGGGATGAATATCCCTTTCAATCACTTCAAAATCAATTCTCTTGTAATTTGTTGATGTCCTTGGCTGTTGGGTAGTTGGTTTTATGAAGGACATCTGTAGTTTTCCTTCTTTGATGTCAAAAGCAAACATCAACCTGGTCTGATTAGTAGGTGTGAGTTTGAGATACTGGGCATAAGTTTGGGCTTTTAGTTTCTCATTTCTCATATTGTTCTCTTTATATCTATCTTTTATATCCTTATCCTTATTAGTAGACCTACTGAATGAGGATACTTCTACACTTAGCTGCCTTTCCAAAATATGGGTCTATGATGTGGATGGCCCCTATGTTTCCTTA
Source organism: Pinus tabuliformis (assembly GCA_031772625.1). Classification (NCBI taxonomy): domain Eukaryota; kingdom Viridiplantae; phylum Streptophyta; class Pinopsida; order Pinales; family Pinaceae; genus Pinus; species Pinus tabuliformis. The sequence goes on along the minus strand of CM062812.1, from coordinate 775,322,287 downwards.
GATGGAGATATGCCTTTACCTCTCTCCATCTCAGTATCAGTTATTTCTACTGATCCTTTTGTGTCTTCCTACTCTGAAAGAAGATTTAGCTTAGGTCTTTTGCTCTAACTGGTCTCATATTGTATCTTTGATGTGTCCATTCCTGAAATTGAAGGTTCCTCCCTGGCCCTTTTGGGGTTCTTTTCCTCATTCTAAGGAGTCTGCATGATAGGAGGGGTGCTCATGGTTGCTTCTTTTTGTTCAAGTACCTACAGAAATAAGCTCTCATCAAGTTGTCTTTCTAAGTCACATAAGATATTCTCTACATCTACCTTGGTACTATCTCTATCTACAAGAGTGTTTTCCACCCACTCAAATTGATTTTCATATCTTTCTATCTTTGGTATGGGGTGGTGAATATAAGGTCCCAACTTGACATTCTTTCTCAATCTGGTGATAAATTCTTGAGGGTCATACCTCCATATGAAACTCTTTTGGAACTTCATTTGCTGCAAGATTTGGTCTGCCTCCTCCCCTGCCTCTCTAGAATTGCAGATGAAGGGGCCTAACTAGTTTTTTACTTTGAATTGTGATCTTTTCTTGGCCGAGACAAAATTTATCTCATCAGAGTTCATTATTTGTCTATAGTACTCTAGAGAAAATAACCTCATGGGGAGGTATTTGGGTAGTTTATATGGTGCAAGCTGGCAACCATAAATTCTTATCTCTGTCTAGTTTTGGTAAAGGTACAAATCTCCCACTTTTCTTTGTTTAGAACTGAAGGACCCTTTTGATCTCTGGACTTATCCTCGGTGGAGGGCTTCCTATCAACGTAGTCATGACTGGCTGACCAAAAGAATCTGTGAAATCAAAATAGGTATATGGTGACTAAAACTTATGGAACAGTGGGGTCAAAAAATGACAGACTTGGGCTAGCCTTTGGTATCCAGCTTCTGAAGGGCAAAAGGAAATCTATCTGGTTGATAGTATAGGAACATATGGTAGAGGACATATGAGTATTTAAACACTATATCATTTTCCATCCTGGTGAACTGTTCATGCATTCTCTCAGCTATGAACTCATCAACAAATTCATCAGTGGTGCAGCAAAGAACACATGATATCATGGTGATGATTTGATTGCCCCTTTCAGAGAACATGGTAGAAACATATGGAGGGGGATATTTGGCAATATACCGCTCTCCTACAATGTATGTATAGAATTTTTGGGCTAACCTGGATAGACTCAACCTGGAGTACAGGTCCAGAAAATCCCCAATGGAGAGTGGGGTTACGTTTCGACCTGGTTTGATTTGAAATATTTCATTAATGGAATCAGTTGTAATGGTGAACAAAACCTTCTGGTCAGGGGACATAACAGCTCTCAGGCTAGGAATGTAATAGGCATGGCACTTGTGGACAATTTTAGGGAAAAAATGTACCCTTCGGAACTAGTATTTAGGAAAATTTGACTCATGAAGGCCCATATCATCCACATGGTTGAGGTATATGTCCCTACTTAAATAATGGATTTCACGCTAGAGGGTCTGGGTAGATGTATCCTTAATTTGGAAATCCCTGTCAGCCAAGGGAAGGTGGTCAAGGTCCAAATGGGGAGTTGTGATAGGTCTAACGTCCAAGGCAACAGGTGCAACCATAATTTAGTTCTTGTGGATTTAAATTTGGCTTTACAAGTTTATTCAGGGGTTTTGAACGGAAACTAGAAACTTTCAGAGGGTTTGGCCATGGGTTTTCAAATTTAGAGTATTTTTTAATTAATTTTACTTAATTAAAACACTGTACAAGGCTGAACGTTTCCAAATTTGAAAGGGCGAGTGGCAATTTGTGTGAAATACCTGAAATTGGGTGAATTATCTGCAAATTTGGAATTTCACGGCTGCTGCAGGGGTTCGAATGAATCTAGTATGGACTGAGAGGTCGATTGGGGTCTCTATAACTTTCTTCAGGATTGAATTCAGAGTTCAAATGGTGAATTCATCATTTATACGAATCAAACTGGTTCACAGAGGTTCTCAGAGAAAAATAGTGAAAAAAGGTGAAAAAGGGCTTCTCAGCCTTTTTATGGAGCAACAATTATTCTTTGGCGGGTGATTTAAAATGAAAAATATGTGGTTTGGTGGGTTGAGCGAGCAGGCGGTTTCCTAGGCCATCACACTGTTTATGGAGGTTGGTTGGTATTTCAGACCAGTCACCTGATCTACTCCAGAGTGTGACACGTAGCAGTGTGGGGGTCTGAGAAAAACGCTTTATCAAGCAGGTAACGGTCAGCCATCAGGCGAAGCCGATATGGGTGTCGACCATTCGATGAAAGGGAAGATGATCGGATGATCGGATGACAGTTGGGCAAGGGAGGTGTGCATGTGCTAAGAGCATGGGTTTTTTTTGGGGGTGGGGGGTGCAGAGCTTTAATCCCTGGTGGTTTGTGATTAATTAAGACTTAATCACAGCTTTAGTCGATTGGGCAGGGTTTTAATGATGTGGGGTAATGGGTTTAACCAGAAGGATTTTCTTAACTTTATCGAGGGTTGGTGAGTTAAGATGGGTTCGTTGAAATATGGGGGAATTGTATAGTTTTTATTAAAACTAAGGGTCGGGGGTATTTATTTAAGGGATCTATTTAATATACCGGAATAGGTATATCAGGAATTTATATAAATAAATTAAAAATTAATATGAAATGTGATGGGCGGAGTGGGTATATCATTAAGTATAAATGTAAATGTAATTTTTGTGTGCTTTATTTACATATACTCAATACTTATGACAAGATGATTTTCTGGGTTTTTTGAGTGGAAAGGGCTTTAACATTGATTTGTTTTTACTTTTCCTAGGAAAAAGAGTTTTAACCTTAGGAAAAGGGGTTTTATTAGGGTAATGAGGGGGAGATTAATTTCATGAAGGGGATTTTATCACATGATGCCCTTAAGTCATTAAGTCGAGGGTTTGATCCCACCAAAAGTCAGAGAAATGCTCTCAGCCTATTTGACTTGAAGGCTTTAAAGTGCTAGAGCATACTTGTGGATAGGAAATTAGTATGTAAGGGGAAAAATGGATGACGGGGAGTTAACCACATTAACTTGCAAACCTTTTTTTTTGCTTTCATAGTTGATCATACATATTGAAATATGTGCCTAAGCCCGATGCATGTGTTTTGATCTAATCAACTTTGTAGTTCAACAACCTTTCTTCTACTTACCCATTTCTTACCCTAACATGTTTTCTTCATTTCTTTGGGTCCATTTAGGCTAGAAAACCCTTATTTATATTTTCTTTAATAAAACAAATTATCTATTTCTAACATTATATCATCCAAGGGCTCAGATTAAGCTGATGATCACATTTTATTTTCTCTGCATATCTAATGATCTGCCAAGATTAAACTGTTTGGTCAGATTTTTTTCTCTAACTATAAACATAAAATTCAAAGCATGATTTTTAATCAAGATTAAACAGTTTGATTACCATGGATCATGGCATGAATAACAAGTTGTACACAATCATTATTATGCATAAAGTAATTAGTATTGGCATTTAGACTTGCACACTTTCATGGTCTCTTTTTAATTTTTTGGGGTTCATATATTTTCACTTTTTTACCTTCTCTTTTTCTTTTTGTCCCTTGATATTTATTTTAGGACATACCCTCTTTACATTTTATAATTTTTTAATATGGAAAACATTTGCAGAAAGCAAAGGTATGTACACTATTACAAGGCTTAATGTTAGTCATTCAAAATTATGACTCCTATTGGTATAGGAACCTAACACGTTCAAAAGAAATGGGTCTTATTTCCTGCATTAGAACAACACAAATTCCATTTCATGAGGCATCACATTCCACAATAATGGTTTTTGTGAAGTCTGGCATAGTTAAGACCGCTGCTTAGAATATTGCATCTTTAAGATGTTCAAAGGCCTTAGATGCTTCTGGAGTCCAAGAGAATTCATCTTTGTTTAGTAATTTTGTTAGAGGTGTTGCTATTCTACCATAATTCTTAACAAAATTGTGATAATACCCTGTCAACCAAGGAAATCCTTGAAGATTCTTTATGGTTGTGGGGAGTTTCAATTCCTTAATGGCTTTAATTTTCTTAGGGTCTACATTAACACCCTCATGAGATACATGATGACCCAAATATTCTACCTCTTGTACTCCAAAGAAACATTTGGATATTTTTGCATAAATTATTTCTCCTTTAATAGTTTGAGCACCCTACCAACATATTGAGCATGATCCTTCCAAGACTTGTTGTAGATTAGTATGTCATCGAAAAAAATAAAAATAAAAATTCTAAGTATTTGAAAATGGAATTCATCAAACCTTGAAATGTGCAAGGTGCATTAGTAAGGCCAAAACGCAAGACCAAAAATTCATAATGATCCTCATGAGTTATGAATGTTTTTTTTGGAATGCTTCAGTCTTCATTCTAATTTGATGATATCCTAAATGAATATCTATCTTGGTGAACTAAGTTGTTCCATGTAATTCATGTAACAATTCATCAACGAAAGGAATGTGGAATTTATCTTTAGTACTGAGTTTGTTGAGCTCCCTATAATGTAGAAAAATATGCCATCATCCATCCTTATTATGCACCAATACTATGGAAGCAGAGAAATAACTTTGACTAGGTTGAATTATACCAACCTCTAGCATTTATACAACCATGCCTTCAATTTCACTCCTTTGTCCATAGGGATATCTGTAAGGTTTGATGTTTTGAGGAAAACTTCCTGGAATCAAATGAATAGTGTGATAATGATACTGAATAGGTGGGAGGCCTTTCGGAGTCTCAAATACCTTAGAATGATTTTCCAAGACTTTTTGTAGATATGGAGAAATAAATGGTTTCAATTTTTAAACCTCTAGTGAGTATAATTGTGTAATTATGCCTCGTTGTTATTTTTAGAAAAACTTTTTCATGCCATTAGAGTTGATTATATTTCCTAGTTTCCCTGTGATAGCCCTTTATTCAACTTCTTCTCATTCCCAAAAAAAATTCAAGAAACGTTCATGAAAATTAAAATTTATCGCCCCCCAAGATTGTAACCATTGGACTCCTATTACAACATCAACAACACCCATTGGAATCGAAAGAATTGGACTATTCAATACATATTCCCCCGTAGTTAGCTTGATAATATGTAACTTTCTATAGAAATTTATAGTTCCTCCATTTGCAACCATCACTTGACATTATGGTGCTAGATATATGAATAAAATTATGGGGACTACCCAAATCTATCAACACTATTACCTTTTTCTTCTTGATATACCGTTCTATCTTGAGTTTTTGAGGAGTTGTAATTCTTGCTAGTGTATTACAAGATATGGTCAAATCCATTTCTTATTTGTCTTGGGTTGGTTGCTAGTGTATATCCTCCTCTTTTTATGTTTCTTATTCCTTTTGTTCCTCATCTTCACAATTTATGTGGAATAATTTATTCTCATCACACATGACCTTTAGTGTATTTGCTATCAAAACTGTAACAAAGCCCTTTTTCTCTTTTTTAATTCAATTGTTGTGGTGTCAATCTTGTAGGTTGTGGAAGGATAGGATAAGAAACACTTCCATCTTTATTGTTGTGAGGGGTAGACTTCTATGTTGCCATAATTTTTCTTTCAACTTTTCTTGCCACCATGAATACCTTCTTCAATGAATCAGGTTCCCAAAGACGAACCTCATGTTGGATGTTATCCTTTAAATTCCCCAAAAGTCCCTATGAATACATCCACCCTATGCTCTTTTGGAAGATCAGTTACCCTAATATTTCATTTTTGGAAGTCCTCAATGTGCTCTCATTTCCTCCATAAAAATTGACCAAGTGACAAGTGGTTTATGAGAAAAAATATATACATACATCTATCTATATATATATATATATATATATATATATATATATATATATATATATATATATATATATATATATATATATAATACAAATTGATTGGGTTCTAAATACAAATATTTGATCTATACCTTTTGTGTGTGTTTCATATCATGGAGATCAAAATATTGCTCCATCTGTAGTACCCATGTTACTAGATCCTTGCCATAAAACTTCCTAATATTGATATTTGGAATGCATTTCATCTTAAACCCAACATTGGAGTATCTAAAATCATAATTCATATTCCTTTTATCATCATCATGACTTTCATGGATTAAATTGTCCCTAGTGGTAATTCTTTCTTCAAGAAACTTTGCCAAACCTTCCTTCAACCCTTCTATTTTAATTTTCATCATGTCTTCCATGTTTGATTTTAATCCATCATTCAAAACAACCATGTACCTTTTTATGCCATCTATATTAACATTCATCATGGATTCCAATTAATTTTTTGTTACTTTTTGTGAGGGCGAAATTTGTTTCAGATGGTCTCGTAATTTTGATATGTCATGCTGCATTTCTTCCTATTATTCATGTGTCATAATAGAGATTTCTGGTTGCTTACTAGGTGTATCCAATTTTTTTTAATGGCATTATGGAGTCAGAAAATGATATCTAACATTTAGTATGCCCTTTGAATCACTTCAAATTGATTTTTCAAACAACAGTTATGCAATATTTTTTAAAAAATTACACATATTTTTCTTGATTTTACGATCTTGATCTTGAAACTATTGTATCTCATTAATTTCATATCTTCAAGGTCTAAAATTTCATCCTCTGGTAGCCCTTCAAATATTATTTCCAACACCAAAATTCATACAAATATTGTATACTTCAAGTTAAAGTTATGGCGAAACTCCCACGATAACCTAATTATGGATTAGTTTAGTAGAGAGAACTTGTACATAATTCCATGTGTTACTGCTTCAAACTTCGTCCATGAAAATGATACACAAAAAACAAAATTTTATGAAATTTCATTAACGTTTTATGAAATTAAAATCTAATTCATGTAGAGAAAGTTATGATTATTTTCCCTCAGTCACTTTTTTGAGACTAAATTCTAGAGCATGCAAAAACTCTAACTTCTTCAGACCATATCTCAGAAAATATAGCAAAAAAATATCTAAAATTTATACACGAAGTTGACTAAGATTTTGGGTCCACATGGTCAAAATTTCATCCTATAAGTATTTGTGGAAAAAACTCAAGCAAAACTTCCACGATCACCTATTTGAAGTAGCAAAACCATATTATCCAAAGCTCTGATACCAAATGTTATGCAACCAACTCAGAAAACAGAAGAAAAGATAGATCAACGACTAAAAAAAATTCCTCTTCGAGTGTGAAGCACTCTTTATATTACATAAATGAAAAATTATTGGATGATACAAATCATAAGACCACCTTGGTATATATAGAAGTCTAAGGGGTAACAGTATAATCAAAGCCTACATAACAATAATAATGTAACGAAATAACAATAACAATAGTGGGCTTCAATGCAGAACAATAATAAAAATATGGGGGATACATGGGCAGAACAATAACAGTAGAGGGCTACACTAACAATAACAATAAGAGAGATACACTAGTATTATAGGGTCCTAACAGTGTTACAAAGTGGTATTAGAGCATCAACCTACAACATTTGGAGAAGATGACCTCTATCATCGATGAAGTGAAGATAACATATTTATCTGGATCTTTAGGAATAAAATGACTACCATATTATAGAATTAATAGAGGATTAAGTCCAATTCTTGGATATTTGGAGACGATTGAGCTCTAGCTCCAATTGTGATAATTAAATATGAAAATGATTTTGCACTACTTATGGCACTGAATATTTAATTGCATGTTGACTTCAATAATTATTCTATCATGTTGTCATATGGGATGTACTGGTGATGAATATGTTTACTATTTTGTATCTTAAAGGTTTGGACAACTGTTAGGTCCCTATAATACTAGTGTAACCCCTTATTGTTATTAGTACAACCCCATTATTATATTGTTGTGCCCATGTAGTCCCCATATTGTTATTAGTGTGCCCCATAGAAGCCCACTGTTATTATTATTGTGCCCTTACATTATTATTGTTGTGTCGGCTCTGATTATATTATGACCCCTTAGATTCCTATATATTGAAAGGAGGTCTTGTCATTTGTATCATCTAAGAATTGTTCATTTGTGTAATGTAAAGGAGGTTGCCCCCTTGAAGAGGCTAAATTCTAAGATGTTGATCTATCGTTTTATCTTTTTGTGGGTTGGTTTCATAACATTTGGTATTAGAGCTTTGGATTCTAGAGTTTTACTGCTCCAAACAAGTCATTGTGGTATTTTTGCTATAACATTTCTCTGCAATGTTACAGAAGCTAAAACAAAACGCATTTGAGATGAAATCGTGTTGAACTGTGCATCCAGATTCCAGATCTTGTCTCGCTACATTTTCGGAGATATGATATGAGGAATTTAGGGTTTTTGCAGGCTACAGAATATCATCTAAAACAGGTAATCATGGTATTTTCACTATAACCTTTTCGCTACAAAGTTTCAAAAGCTAAAGAAAAAAAGTACTTGAGAATAAATCATTCTAAATCTCGAGTCTAATTTTCAAATCTTATCTCACTACATTTTTGGATATATGACCTAAGGAAGTTAGGGTTTTTGTAAACTCCCGAATTACATCCTAAACCGGTGACCTTGGGAAAATCATCACAACTTTTTCTCTGAGCAACAAATTGAAATTTTGTAAGAAGTTACAGAAAGAGGACAGACTGTAGTCCTCTGTTCATAGTTTTCATATTTGAAGATCGAAATAGTGACATGTGGCATGTCGTACATGTTCTCCCTACTGAAACATTATATAATTAGGTCATCTTAGGAGATTTGACATAACTCTTCCTTGGATAATCAAATTCTGATCAAACTTGTGGGGTTACAAAGATAACTCAGAGAGCTAGCATAGAAGGAAATCTCAGAACTTGGAGATCTGAAATTATAAAGCTACAATCATTTCAAGATCAAGCTCCTAAAATCAATAAAAATCAAGATGAGGAAGTTTGATGGCAAGGATCCTGTAAATTAGATACTACAGATGGAGAAATATTTTGATCTACATGGTGTACCACTATTACAAAAGGTATGTATTGCATCTTGATATTTAGAACAAAAACAATTTTTATGGTATAAATGGATTTTTTCTCATAAACCACTTGTTACGTGGTCAATTTTCATAGAGGAAATTATAGCACATTATGAGGATACAAAGAGCAACACCTTCTTTAGAGCAACACCACAAAAATTGGGAAAAAAAAAGAGAAAAAGGGATTTGTTACAAAGTGGAAAGAAAAATTATGGCAACAAGGAAGTCTACCCCTCACAACTATAAAGATGGAAGTGTTGTTTCTCCTAGCCTTCCACAACCTACAATGATTACACCACAACAATTGGAAGAAAAAAGAGAAGAAGTGCTTCGTTACAATTGTGATAACAAATACATTAAAGGTCATAAGTGTGCTGAGAAGAAATTATTTTACATTGATTGTGGAGAGGAGGAAGAAACGATCAAGAAATGTCAAAAGAAGAGTATATACACCAAGAACCAACCCTAGAGAAAGAAGAAATGAATCCGACCATATCTTGTAAAGCGTTGGAAAGAATTACCACTCCTAAAACTCTCAAGATAGAAGGACATATCAAGAAGAAAAAGGTTCAAGAAGTGAAAGATAACATCGAGAAAGAAGAAATGGATCCGACCATATCTTGTAATGCATTGGATGGAATTACCACTCCTCAAACTATCAATATGGAAGGACATATTAAGAAGAAAAATGTTCAAGAATTGAAAGATCACATCGAGTCTCAAGAAATCAATCTGACCATATCTTGTAATGCATTGGAAGAAATTACCACTCCTCAAACTATCAAGATAGAATGACATATCATGAATAAAAAGGTAAGAGTGTTGATTGATTCGGGCAATACCCATAATTTTACTGATTGTAAGATAGCCAAGGAATTGAATTGCTTCCTATATCCAAAACCAGAGTGTCAAGTGATGGTGGCAAGTGGAGGAACCATAAATTTCTCTCGAAAGTGCCATAATATCAAGCTATCCATGGGAGAATATGTATTAAATAGCCCAATTTTTTCCATTCCAATGGGTGGTGCTGATGTTTTACTAGGAGCCCAATGGCTACAATCTTTGCGTACAATAGCTTTTAATTTTCAAGAACTTTTCTTGAATTATTTTGGGAAGGAAAGGAAATTGAATTGAGGGGTATCAAAGGAAAACCTGGAAGGATAATCAACTCTAATAGCATGACAAAGCTTCTAAATAAAGAAAAATGGGATGTAATTGCACAATTATTTTCACTAGAGGATCTCACATCAAAATCATGTATTTCTCCAGATCTCCAAAACATTTTGGACAATCATTCCAATGTATTTGAGACTCACAAAGGCCTCCCACCTATTCGTGATCATGATCATGCTATTCATTTGATTCCACAAAGTGTTCCTCCAAACATCAGGCCTTACATATATCCATATTCCCAAAGGAGTGGGAGCTCATTCAAAAGTTGCAGAATATCCTAGTTCAAACAATATTGCGAGAAATTGACAAGGAAGGAAAAATGATATTGTAACCTGAAGCAGTCACAGAACCGAGAAATCAAAAGATACGGAATAGATCGATTTCAGAGTATCTCATTAAGTGGAAGAACTTACCCACTGAAGATTCCACATGAGAGGACAAGAATTTATATAAAAGCATCAAGAACTACTCAAGCATTAAGGACAACACTTTTTGAAGGAGAGGGGTATGTTAGGTCCCTATACTACTAGTGTAACCCATTATTGTTATTAGTACAACCCCCTTATTATATTGTTGTGCCCATGTAGTCCCCATATCGTCATTAGTGTGCCCCATAGAAGCCCACTATTGTTATTAGTGTGCCATTACATTATTATTGTTATGTCAGCTCTGATTATATTATGACCCCTTAGATTCCTATATAAAGAAAGGAGGTCTTGTCATTTGTATCATCTAAGAATTGTTCATTTGCGTAATGTAAAGGAGGTTGCCCCCTCGAAGAGGCTAAATTCTAAGATGTTGTTCTATCTTTTTATCTTTCTATGGGCTGGTTTCCTAACAACAACTTATTCTTGTGACCTTCATCAATTATCACATTCTTAAATTTTTTGTAGAAGCACCTGTATGGTTTTTTGCATGATTGTTTAAGTGGTGTGTTCTTACACACCTTGGATGAATGAGCACATGAATTATTATATGGTATGAGAGATTTTGGGAGATCCTTGTGTTGCTTGTGTTGCATAGCATAGTTTTCTTTTGTTGATTATATATATATATATATATATATATATATATATATATATATATATATTGTATGGATAGGAGATATTCATGGGCGGCGGGTTATATGATGGAGAGCCTTGGTGGATTTAAGGTATAATGTTAGTGAATCTAGTAGAGAGTCAAGTAGTCTAAAAATCGTTTGTTATAAATAATGGAATATATGATTTCTCCCTTTTGCAAGCAGGTATTTGGTGAAGAACTGTAATTAAATGGCTATGTATTGATTGCAAGCTTTCCTACATATACATGATACAATTGATAAATGTAAAAATTACAAATTATAAAAAAATTACATATGATTACATGATAAATGGTATTTTAGTGACCTTTGAGATTGAATATAATTTGTTGGTGCTCCCTTGGAAAAGTGGTTGATTGTATTTAATGCCGATAAGTTTTGGTAATAGAATGATTTTAAAATTATGAAGGAATAATTGTAAATAAGTTGACATATACATGTGTATATGAATTCTGATTTTTGAAAATTATGCTAAGATATAAATTATAGCTAAAGTATATCCTAGATTTTGAGACATGTGATTAATAAGTAAATTGAGATATATGTGAAACTAGAGGAAAGCATGCTTGGAATAATAGGACATGGTAGAAACTAATGTGTAATTTGTATTGATTATGCTAACAATTGAATGTATGTGTCAATCGATAAATAGACTCAGTATAAAAAGAACAGAGAAACCTGTAAGGACTCTCAACCACTTGAGACAATAGGGTATAATGTTTGAAGAGAAGGAAGAAGAGCATCATATGCTCAAGACCCTCTCATAAGCATGGGAGGATTTCCTCCTAGGAGAGATTGGAGGGTCACCACAAGTCCAAAAGGTTGCCATGAAATCTTGAAGAAGTCTCGAGTTGATATTGTATTCATGAACCATTGGAAACACTAGAACTCATGGGGATTGAGCTGTTGTGGTTGTTGAATATTTTATGTTTCATGTTACTCAATTGATTTTATGCTTGATTAGCATTTTTATTATTGACTTATGCATGGCCATGCAACCTTGTTTATGGTTTTTTATTGTTGTATGAACTCTTATGACTTTTTCATTTTCTTTTCTTCTTTCCTTCTATGTGTTGGGGGTCCTGAAATTTTTTTGGGTGTGGAAACAAGGTGAAAGTGCTCTAGCGAAGAGCTCAGTGGGACCCAACGAGGAAAATAAAGTCTCGGATGAAGCCCAGTGCATGAATGAAGGATAATTAAAGGTGGGAAGGAATAATATGACAACCAAATGGGCTAGTTTGGTCCATGGGGATAATGGATAGAAATATGGCGGTTGTGAAATGGCTCAAAGGAGGTTCCCTTGACCTTGAATCTAATTACATATGAAAATGTATCTTGTTACCCCTAAAAATACCTCCTCATCAACTTAGAAGAGATCATCAGGATTTTTAGTGGAATATACATTTTTCTCTGGCCTTTGAAGACTATAATGCACACTATCTACCTCACACAAAGCATTATAAGAAGTGAGAATCCTACTTCACCCTCATTGACTGGGACCGTTCCTCTCACATAGGAGTTAAGCATGAGGAAACATCAGAGTGTATCGAAAGGTAACCCACCTACAACTGCATTTCGATGGAAATTCTTTGTAATAGGGATTCCTTTTGGAATTTTAGAGCTAAGTTTGAGATTTGGCTATCCTACCCACACAACGTGTTTCCTATGACCTTGATCACCCAGTAGTAGTAATGATTTGTAGATAAATGTAGCAGCCAAAATATTTGGGAAACATTTAAAAGATGACTTGGGTGGGTTGTCGTGATACATGAAGACAAACAAACCTACCCTATGTTTGGTTTCGTGGTAGGGTACTCATCTCCACCAGAGTTCTTTGCCCCTCCACACTAAGGTTTGGGTGAATATCAGGAGTAATCATAACTATCTCTACCCAAACTAGCTTCTTCTTATAGTACTTTGATACTAGATTCCATCATCAACTAGTTGTGAGTATAGGGCAAAGTATTCATGCTTCTTGATCTCTTAGAGCTATTTTTTTATTTTTAGCAGTGTGTGGTTTGTTACTAAGACTATACATATACACGATTGAATAATAAATATGTAAAACATATATCATTCAACATGGCTACTATAGGACCTCTTTGCCAGTCTAGATGCCTACAAGGCCTTTCTCTACTCGCCCTAAAGGAATTTTTGACTGAACCATATTCCCCTTCTATTCAAGGTACTCTATCTCACATATTAGACCTTTAATTGCACCTAAATGCCCCTAAGTCTCTTCTACTAGAGGGACCATTTATTAGAGGCTTTGTGCCTCATTACAATCCTCCCCTTAATAATCATATTAGGGAAATTTTGATTTAGGTTACCCCTATTGTGTCTCTATCAAGTTCCCACCAAAAAGTTTCAATGAATACTAGTGAGTTATGGTCTTTTGTGGAAAACGTTTCTCCATCGCCACCTCCACCCCAACTCCCTTTGTGTTAGCTGCTGGACCTTTGATGCTCACTACATCAAGTGATGACAGTTTTCCATCCGTCAACAATCCTTTTAGTTGGAATGTCATGCTTAGTTAAATTCCACCTTCATTACAAAGTGGGGGAAATGAATATAAAAGCTATCTTCCTATTGGGGGCATCCCTTCACCCATGCAACCTATGGTATAATAAGGTCCTTCTTTGGTTGATAACTTTCCTATTGATGGTTATGATATCGGTTGTGTTCATGTACCTAATCCATATTCTGTGGCCATAGGTATTTCATTTCTTGGACCTCCTACATCTCCTTGGGGCCTCCCAACTCAAACATCATTACCTATTGGGGACAACTTCTATCCTAGGGGAAACCAGTTCACTGGTAATTTTCCTCAAGGAGGGGGCATGTATTATTTCCCATCACTCTAAATTACCCTACGAAAACCTTAAGGAAACTATTATCCTTTGAAACATATGTACCATGCTATAAACCCATTGATGGAAGGACCTCCTAGTTCCTCTGGCCACCTTGCTCCTCCCTGGTGTAATTTGGCGGCACCTACTCCATTTCCATTCCTCGCTACTCTTGATATACCAGATATACACAAGTTGACTAATGACACCGTCAACCATAATCTACTTTGGCCTCCAATCCCACATAAAATTCCTGTAGACATTCTTAAGTTCAAGGGAAAATAGGGAGATGACCCTGCTACTAATGAGCACAAATATTGTAGCAAGAATGTTGCAACTCCTGGGGCTACCAAATTTACTTTATCAACCTGGGGTCCGTACAAACTTCGAGGTGAAAGTATTGTATACATAAGAAGACGTGATGGGTCCACTCTTTGTCACTGCTGAGCTGGTGATAGATCACTACGGTTTCTCAAATAAACCTTCTATTGATTTAGAAGAAGTTTGATTACCAATGAAGAAAGGGGAATCTTGCACTAATTGGTAGAATTGGAATATTGTCTACTACAGTAAGGAAAAACTAAAATCAATGCTTTAAACACACCACTCATCTAACTAATTGCTAAGAGATCTTGCTACGGAAGAATTATAAGCTAACATGTGTGTAATCCTATTGTCCTATGAATGCAATTTGAAATAACCAAACTTTCTACTACTGTGCATATGAATGAACACAATAACTCTTTCTCCTTTTTGTCCTTTTTTGTGAAAATGTGAATGGTAAATCTTCTTGGTAATGTGCAAGTGGGTTAGAGATGGCGATGGAAGTTCAGATGGCTTTGGAGGCAAGTAGGGGTCTTCTCCTATCTTCATGGATGATTTTTTCACAAATTGGCCTCAAAACAAGTCACTGCAGGTCGTCCTACAGGATTTACTAAAGCTTCCTACGGGATGTCCTAATGCTACTATAGGATCCCCTATATTCCTACAGGATCCAGCAGAGCAATAGGAGTGATTTGGAAGGTGTTATAGGGCTTAGGGAAGGTGAATGATGGAAGAAATAAGGCAAGGGAGTGGCTATGACTTCTTCAGAGCTCAAAGAAAAGTTTGTAAGATGGTTGGATTTGCTCAACAAACCTAGAAAGTTGTTCTTATGGAATGATGAATTGGTTGAGTGACTTTGTGGCTTTTGGTGATAATGGATGGATGAGGCTAGGTTGGGGTTGCTAGTAGGAGATCTTGTTGTACTATTGAAACTCTTGCAATACATACATTACTGGAATTTATCCATGAATCATATCAAACAAGGAAGATTTCGAATAAACTTATGGAAACATAATTTTACTATTTGGTTGCCTAGTTCATGCATGGAAATACTTGCAGAATATTATGAAACACTGTGAGATATAATACAAAGAAGAAAATATTAGAAATGACAATTGAAACCTATTCTTGAGAAATGAAAAGATGTTGGCCTAAGTAGCAGAAAACCCTAAACTCCATAAGAAATCATAATTTTGTATTTTTGGGGCTAAATAGGAGTTTTTCCTCAAACCATGTTCCCTGATGGGAGGAGTGAGGCCAAATCCACCTGCTATCAATATTTTTGGTGTTCCTTTACCTCTCTAAACTACTGCTGAAGCTATGCAGAAATGGAAGAAAAGTAATCAAATTTACCATTACTTGCGCTGAAACAATGCTAAAATCAATTCAACAATTAATCTATGAAATAACCCAAAAATAAAAGTACAAGAAGAGGAGCATTTTCTTCTAGGGTTGGGCCCTAACCTAGGATCTTCATCTCTTTGAGTCAACTCAGTGTTGGATCAAGGAAATTCTCATTCTCATTATCGTATCAAAAGAATTACATAACAATGGTTCTCCACAAATCTTGAACTCGAAAATGCTTTGTGTTTTTACATAAAAAATTTGAACCCTAATGAGGCTCTAGGCCTCCTTATTTATATAACATAAGTCTGCAACAACTTCCTGAAATCTAAGGAGGCTTGGCTCCCAAACTCAAGATGAATTGGCTCTTAATTGTCACTAGCTCAACTGTCCATGATCTCCATGACTCAGCTACTTGCAATTATGAGCTAGTGTGATTTGATTGAGGAATATTTGAATGAGTGAGGATTTAGTGACGAGGATCTATCTACTATAATATCTCCTCCTTGTCTCATTCAAGTTTCTTCCCTTAATTAGCCATAATTTCCATGATTTTCTCTTAAAAACCTGCAATCAATGCACATTAGACCACTAGACATACATCACACTTTTACTCATCTCATTAAGAAAAATATAATTAAAACATGAAGGAATTATGAGAAGAATTGATTTTAATAAGCTTGGCAGTGTACTAGGGTCCATATAGTTACACAATGATGAGGCTCATCATCACCCCCCTACTTAAAGTGTTGTTCATCCTCTGAGCATCTTAATCTATATCCATAACCTTCATTGCTCTGGTGGCCTCCCTGGCATCCCATGATTCTGCTGTAGTTTCTTCTTCTTGTGAATAGAATCCTTCCTTTCTCTCTATCTCTTCCCACTGCTTTCTTCCTTCTTCTTTTTTCCTTCCTTCCAACATTCCTAAGAGCAGTGGTGGACTGAGTCTCAAGCCAATCCAATTCACTTTGAGTTTTTGTAGAGCTTTCTTGTACATGGGTGTTATGTTTAGTGCCTCTCCCATTCTCTAAGGATAATGGTATTCTATGATTTTCAAGCTGTAAGGTAGGGTGTTCCATCTCCTTTATCAATATTTCATATTGTCATCTCCTAGGAACCTGAACATGTCTTCGAAGTGTGTGAATGTTTCTCTTGTGTAAGAAGGTACCTAGGTTCAAGCTTAGGATCATTTGCAATCAAGTTGTGGGTGCTGATGACAGCCATTGGATTGTTCATCTCTTATCATAGGTGGTTTTGTCTCTTCTCTTGCCATTAACTTTTTCATCTATCTAACTCTCTCCTCCTCCTGATTCATCCATGATGCTAAGGCCATTAATTACAAGTCTCCCAGCTTCGAATTTGGGTCCCACACATTCAAATCTATCAAGGGAAAGTTGTGTAGGTAAAATTGGGACACCTTTGCTTTATTTTTGAAGGAGCTTTGATCATAGAGATCAATGAATTGTCTATAGTCCAAAGGGCATAGTGCCTATCTGTGCTAAGGTCTTAATTTGGAATTGTAGCCATTGTCCGTTGAGATAAAAGGCATAATATTTGGCCGGCATCCTGCACTTTATTTCCTCTAAGGATAACCTGGCCATAGCTTCAAACTAGCTTTACCTTTCTTGTAACTATCCCCTTAGCCATGCATTCTCCTCTTCTAATTGAGCTTTCATCATTTCCTCACTATCCCTTATGCTACTCAGTTCTCTGCCCATCTCCTTCAATTTCTACTCCATGTGTCCTACATCCTCCACTCCTTTCGATTTGACAATTTGCATCCACCTATGTGTCCTTGCCCTTTCTTTCTCAAGTTCTAAGAATAAGGGGATGCAAAACTTTTGTGGGATAACTCTACCCGCTTCAATGAACATGTAGTAAGAGCTGAGGTTGGGTTGTGGACTAGGTTCTCTGAGTTCTGGGTCGTTCGTCCTTGTTTCTTGTTGACTGATACCTTCTTGGTCCATTATATAAGTTTCTTGTAGGTTTAACAGAGTTTCCTGTAGGATGGCCTCTGCTTCCTATGGGTCTTTCTGTGTCTCCTATAGGACACCTTTTCCCTTTGATGAGGAAGACATTGTGACAAGCCTCCTAACATATGTGATGGGATATTTGGGAGAGGCTTGTCCTGGTGATCCTTCTCCTTGATTTTTCTCAAGAGGAGCTATCTTTTCTTGTTGCTTTGGTGAGTCTTCAATGACAATAAGAGTTTTGGTGAGTGTTTGAGGTCTTCCTTGTCTAATCCTTATGCTCTTTTGATGAGCCTCATAAATAGGTAATTATATGGGCTCATTTTACCTCTTCACCTAGTCAAATCAACCATTATCTTATCTTATTGTACAATTTTCGGATTATATTTATGCTTATAGAGTGAGTTGAGTTAGCTATGATGACATGTGGTCTAACATGTGTTTAATGCATATTATTGATGAATTTCGAGGTCAAAGTCAAGGATCCAGTGGACAAATGGTAGCAATAACTTGAACTGGACAAAGGAGAGGACTTATAAGAGGGAATCGCCCTCATTTATTACTCCTCACTTCGAATTCCCCTTCATTCATCTCAGAGTACAAACAGCCGAATCGTGCACTAGAAGGCAGCTGAGCAAGTGAAGGATGGCTGATGATTATATCGAGTTTTGGGAGCCAATCCTCCCTAATTTTAATGAAGTTGTTGGTAGCTTCATTTGTATAAGTAGAGAGGCCTAGGGCCTCACTAGGGTCTGATTTTTTCTTATGTAAACTCTGCTCAAACTTCGAGCTTATTATTTTGTGACAATTTCATGTAATCTTGCTATTGTTTTGAAAATAAATATGGAATCCATTTTGAGCTAGCACTGAGTTACCTTAGAGGGATAAATCTCTTGGTTTAGAACCCTATCTAATCAGCCAATCTCCTCTTTACTTGTATCCATATGCCTTGTTTCAGTTTGTAGATTAGTTTGTTGTTAGATGTATTTCTCTTATGATTAAGAATAGCTTGCTTTTGATGATTTAGTAGGTTTCCTCCATTTGAGCTTTTTGTAGCAGGTTAAGCATCGATAAAGAGAAGATTCAAATGGATGAAAAAAGTGCATTTGAGGCAAAGAGTCTCTTACTGCCCCAAAAACACAGATTTTCCACATTCATAGGACTTCTAGTGTTTGCAACTTTTTGGTAGGATAATAGTCTAGTTCTGCTTTGCTTTAGATCTTCCTCATCATGCTCAAATACTAATTTGCAATGGAATTCCTTCATTCTTTCCTTCCTTGCAACATTTCTCAGCATTTCCTCCCATAGATCATAGTTTATACTATTTTGATGCAAAACTTTGTTTTCTAGATGCACTCATTTCATTGCTTTCTTGATCTTATCGGTTGACTCTCAGTTCCTTTGCAACAGATCTCTTCTAGCAGTTGGATAGCTTATCAGCCATCACATCCTCCATCTGATCCATGCCTTACAGGCCTCCCAAACCTCACTACAATTCTACCTTAGTTTTCTGCATTTTCCATAGAACTTCTTCCTCTCTCCTTGATAAAAACCAATCATCTTCCTCTCTCCTGGTGATTCATAGTGGACCATAGGCACCCTAACACCTCATTCCAACTTTCATCCACGTTTTCCACCCACTCGCACACCCTCAAAATACTGAAAACTGTTCTTGGCCTCCTCCTGTAGGCCTCCTGTAGTTGCCCTGTTTTCCTCCTGTAGATTTCCTGTGTCCTCTTGTAGATTTTCTTGTAGGCTTTCTTTTGAAGGCTGAGTGTGGGAAAAGCCTCCAAAAGGCCACCTGAGACCTCCTAGGAGCCATCCACACCATCCTACATCCTCTCAAGAGCAAAAACCACCCTTCAACGCCACCTATTCACTATCACATTCACACAATAAATTACATGCATGTCAAATTCACATAAAAATACATAAAAATCCAAAAATATGTTTTTTGCTTGTTTACTTCCAGAAATAGCTTAGTTAGATGTTGCTTACTTTCTTGAATATGTAATGGAATTGCTTTCATGGTTTTCATAGTGTTTTTGGCAAAAGTAGAATTAGCTTGTTAATTAGGGTTTACTAGACCTTGCTTTACATTTGAGTCTTTTTTTCCTTTCTGAAAATAGAATAGTTTTTGTAGAGTAATCATCCTTTCTTTCATCACGCATAGAGCTTCTTCTAAGATTTATAGAAGTTGGCTTGAGTTCCTAGTGATCTTGTGCCGGTTGACCAAGTGACAACCTGCAGTAAGAACTAGTACTTGTGCATACAACACCGACGCTTCCAAGTTTGTTACGAACTATCAAGTTGGTAAGAGTAAAGTAGGCAACCGAAGAGTTGCAGCATTATTGCTACAATACTGGTGCTCACCACTTTTTGGCGTCGTTGCCGAGGAGGTGTCAGAGTATTCTGTGATTACTGCTTTCTTCTATTTCCTATTGCAACGTTATGCTAATAGTTTATTTCAACAAAATTAGACTATTCATTTCTTTTCTTTCAGTTCTGCATTTCTTTGCTTTCCTTTCCAGTTCTACAAATGTCATTTTAGCAAAAGCAGACTAGTCATTTCCTTTCTTTCAGTTCTACATTTCCTTGCTTTCCTTTTTCAATTTTGCAAATTAACATTCAGCAAGTTCATTTCAACTAGTTGCAATTTGTTTTGTTCAATCACAATTTCAGTTTCTATAGGTACTATCAGTGTCAGAAAAAGAAAAAAACAACCAAAAATATTTCATTTCATGCTGTGTAGGAATAGAGATAACTCAGGAAGATTTTTTCCCAACACACCCATTGCTTCACACAGCCAACCTTCTCTCTGATTCTGTGGTTGTGATCAAGAAGAACCCTTAGGTGAACAACCAGACATATTTGAAGAGCCTATAGGGGAAGAAGAAGAAGAAAACATTCCTCTGGAGCCAATGGCTGAAAATAGAAATGCTAGGGGAAATGGAGAAAGAATAGAGGGTACCTTTCCCATTCGGGAGACCAATGGGGACACCAAAATGAAAAATATAAGTCCTTCAGCCCTACCTCACTTCCATGGCCTGACTACAGAAGATCCTGACACCTTCTTGTTTGAGTTCGCCATCATCTGTCGAACTTATGACTATGCAGAAGACGAGAAAAAGTTGAAACTGTTCCCTTCTACTCTCAAGGACGTAGCATTGCATTGGTTCATGGGGTTACCTGGCAATAGCATCACAACTTGGGCTCAAATGTAGCAAGCCTTTAACAACAAGTATCATGACAATTGTAGGACAAAAGATACTAAAGAAGAAATCTTCCGAATTACCATGGGAAGTGATGAGTCCCTGGAAGACTACAAACAGAGGTTCCAGCTTAGTTACAAAAGGGTTAGGTGTACACTTGACCTCAAGTCTTTGAAGTTGGTCCTGCTCAGGGGAATTCGAGAAGATTTTTTAGACACCCTCCATCTACTGGCCGGGGGAGACATCTACCAACTATACTATGAGGACATAAAGACTATTTTTAGAAACCATTCTAGAGCAGCCAGAAAGGAAGGTAGGGGGGGTCAACCCATAGCCAATACCTCTTCCTCCAACTCATCCATTAAAGGAGAAATTGGAAACATGCTGGAAGACTTCAAGAGTGAGATGTTGCAGACTCTTTCCATGCAAATGGATACCTTACATATTAAAAGAAATCAAGAGGAAGCAGAGAGGGCATTAGCCATTTTTTGTCCTATATGCACCAGGAGGCATCCTAGGAATGGATGTCCATTGAAATCTATAGAGGTTTGTTTAGTCTATGAAGAAAATCACTCTACAAATAAGTTCCCTTCCTTGCCCGGACTTAAAGTTGTATATCAAGGGGCTGACGAAGTCACTGAACAACTCTATTACATAAACCAAAGGAGGCCGCATGGACCTAAACCATACCAGCATGGGATGCAAGGGACATCTCAGGCATACTACAACCCCAACCAAGTCACATCCATACCTTCTTCGGGCCCCCTTGCTCATCCTTCCTACTCCATCGCTCCTCCTTGGTCCTTCACATCTCAATATCATGCCCAAATAGTTTCTCATTCATTTAAACTCTATGCTCAGCCACAACCTTAGTGCAATGCATCTCATTAGGGATGGAGGCCCCAATAGAACCATCTTCCTACTCTTTTGCCTCCACCACCTACCCAACCACAACTGTTACCTTCTGCTCCACCAAAGCAACCCCAAATGCCTGCCCAGCCAAATCCAAACCGGAACAACAGATAAGCTCAACCATTGTATAGTGGGGAACCATCATGCCCAACTTATGCAGTGGAGATTCAAGAAATCAACTTACAATCTAGGAAATTTCTCCCAGATAGCTAGCCTCCACCCACGGAGGTTGAGGAAGATAAAGAGGAAAGTGAACCTAAAGCAAATCCACCCTTTCTTGAGAGACTATCCATGACAACCCAGCCTACCCCAGAAGAGAGAGAACTCCTGGGAGAATTGAAACATTTATGTGTGAAGATACCACTTCTCCAAGACATAAAAGATGTACCAATCTACAATAGGTTGATCAAAGAGAAGTTCTTTAGGCATCCAGGAAGGCGTAAGAGAGATGCCCCAACCATCAATGTCATAGGACAAGTGTCCGACCTGATGTTGGGACAGACAATCTATCTAAAATATCTGGATCTTGGAAGCCCAGTAATTGATGTCCACATCAATGGCACAATGGTCCCACATACCTTGATTGATAAGGGAGCTACCATTAATGTGATGACGAAGGACACAATTCTCAAACTTAACCTCTAGGGCTCCTTGAGGAAGACCATGATAGTCCTGCAGCTAGCAAACTGCTCCACTATGAGCCCTGAACGGATTATGGATGATGTGATGGTCTTCGTTGATTCTTGGGAGCACCCTGCTGATTTCTTAGTTCTCTAGCCAAAGGCAAAGCTCACTGGGTATCCTCTCATACTGGGAATACCCTGGTTGGCTACAGTTGATGCTTATATTAGCTATCGTTCTGGGAACATGACCATCAAGAACGAGCATATGTAAAAGCCGTTGACCCTATATCCTCCTGTACAACCCTTTCTAAAACATGATTTACCTCTCTGGTTGGAGGAGGAGGATGAGGATGAAGTTTATTCTGCACCGCTTTGTGCATTAGAAATCACGAAGGGAGGAAAACTGCAAGATGAGGATGATATGATTGAAAATTTGATTCGAAATCCACCTCCCAGTGTATCACCATTAGAGGAAATAGTAAGAGAAACCCAAGATGACCCCTCAACTGATCTCTATGTGGCTAACCCTACTTCTCTCCGTGTCAAAATTGTAGAGTTTGGCCTAGAAATAACACTGAAAATCAATCCATCTCTATCTCCTTCCCAGGAGAAGGTGCTATGTATCCTACTGAGAAAACATCTAGATGCCTTCGCTTAGAGTTATAAGGAGATGAAGGGAGTGCACCCTTCAGTATGTACTCATCATATATACATCAAAGTGGATTGCAAGCCAGTTAGGCAGCCTCAAAAGATGATGAACCCAACACTTAAAGATATTGTTAAGGAAGAACTGTAGAAATTGCTTGATGCATGATTCATCTATCCCATTTCTAATAGTGAGTGGCTCTCTCCTTTGGTGTTATGCCAAAGAAAAATGGTAAGTGGAGAAATTGTGTCTAATATCGGGAATTGAACAAAGCCACTAAAAAGGACCACTTTCCTTTACCTTTCATAGATCAAGTGTTAGATGGTTTGGTAGGGAAAAAGTTTTTCTCTTTCCTAGATGGGTTTAGCGGGTACAATCAGATTCAAGTCAGCCAAGAAGACCAAGGTAAGACAAATTTCACTTGTCCTTCGGGTACCTTTGCATACCGGGTCCTTTGTTTTGGTTTTTGCAATGGTCCAGCCACTTTCGAAAGAGCAGTATTGAGTATATTCTCTGAACTGGTTCATGATGCAGCATAAATATACATGGATTATTTTACCCCTTATGGATCTAACTTTCAAGAAGCTTTGTCTATCCTAGGAAAAGTTTTAGATAAGTGTATTGAGATGAACCTGTCCCTCAATCCATAAAAATGTGAATTTCTGATGACTAAAGGGACCGTGCTAGGTCATGCAATATCTCAACAAGGACTGCAGGTGGACCCCAACAAAATTGCCATCATCTAAAGGGTCCCACCTCCTAAAAAGGTGAGAGATGTCAGAAGTTTCCTAGGCTTAGCCAGATATTACAGAAGATTCATCAAAAACTTCAACAAGATATCCTCTCCTTTGTTTAGCCTCCTAGGTAAAGATGTTGAGTTCATATGGTTAAAAAACTGTCAAGAAGCCCTAGATACCTTGAAAAGCAAGCTCGTGACTGCCCCAATTCTAAGAGGCCCAAATTGGGCCCTACCATTTCACATTCACACAGATGCTTCGAACAAAGTGATAGGAGTAGCCTTAGGAAATTTTTATGAAAAGTTACCTTATGCCATATACTTTATAAGCAAAAAATTGTCAAAGGCAGAGTTAAACTATACAGTAACCGAGAAGGAACTCCTGGCTATCGTACATTCCTTAAACAAATTCAGACATTATATCATAGGCTATCAAACCTTTGGTGCACACTGATCATGCTGCAATTGGATATTTAATGAAAAACCAGATGTAAATGCTCACATTATTAGATGGTTGCTTTTACTGCAGTAGTTTGACTTGACAATTATTTATAAGCCTAGTAAAGAGAATGTTGTTGCTGACTTTTTTCTACAGTGAATTTGCCTGCAGGTGAAGAAGGAATGGCAGATGACCAAATCCCAGATGAACACCTATTTTCTATATCAGTAATATGTCCATGGTTTGCTAATATAGCAAAATACTTGGTTTCAACACAGTTCCCACCACACCTATCCTCAAAAGAGAAAAGCAAGATAGTAAGGAAAAGTGCCCCTTTCATCTAGATTGGGGGAAATCTCTTCAAACTTGGCCCATATTAGATATTGAGAATATGTTTTAAGGAGGAGGAGGTCTTTGAAATCCTCCTGACCTGTCATGACGGGCCTTGTGGAGGTCATTTTGCAACAAGAAGAACTGCTTTCAAGATATTGCAAGTAGGCTACTACTAGCCCACTCTTCATCAGGTTGTGAGGAGATACATGAGCTAGTGTGATCAGTGTTAGAGGATTGGGAAACCCACTCCAAAGAATGAAATGCCCATGCAAACTTAGGTGACCTTTGAGCCATTTGAGAAGTGGCGCATGGACTTTATGGAACCTATCAACCCCCCTTCGAAGTAGAAGCAATACATCATTGTGTGCACCGACTACCTAAAAAAGTGGGCAGAGCCAAAAGAAATCAAAGCAGTAACAAAAGAAAAAGTAGCTAAGTTTTTGAGAGAAAATATATTCTACAAGTTCGAGTATCCGAGAGAGTTGGTCACAGACCAAGGCAGTCAGTTCACTTCCAGCCCAATTGAAGACCTACTCACACAACATATGATCGAGCACATGACCTCTACCCCTTACCATCCACAAGCTAATGGGCAAGTGGAGGTCACTAACAGAGCTTTGGAAGGGATCCTAACTAAGGTAGTGAGAAGCAGCAAAAAAGACTGGGTGGACAGATTAGTTGAGGCCACTTGGGCCTACAACACCACATGGAAGACCACCACCAGGTTCACACCCTATGAACTGGTCTATGTGAAGAAGGCTTTGTTGTCAATATAATTTGAGTTCAATACACTAAGGATCGCAGCTCGGCTGGACCTAGACCTCAGCCATATACAGAAGAAGAGATTATTCCAGCTCAATGGATTGGATGAAGACAGATTGCAAGCCCTTCTCGATACAGAGGTAGTTCATCTTCAGAGAAAGATATGGCATGACAAAAATATCAAGGAGAAGCAATTCCAAGAGGGATATTGGGTATGAATCTACGATTCAAGATACAAAGATTTAAAAGGCAAGCTGAGGACAAGATGGCTAGGACCCTACACTGTGGAGAAATGCAATGATAATGGTTCAGTTCTGATCAGAACCATTGATGATGAAGCCATCCCCATGCTTGTCAATGGACATTGGTTGAAATTATACAAGAAACCCCTCTCCAAGCAAGAGTTCATTGAATATTTGAATAAGACAGTGATGGTAGTGGAGCATGTCTTAGCCTCCACTTCATCCACTCACTGAAGAAAAAGAAAAAGAAAAAATAAGGACTCAATTGAAAACCTCCATGAGCCACTTGAGTCCCATCCTTGGGCTGAAATCCTCTTCTGAGGTGGCCCAATGATGTTAAAAAAAATAATGAAAAAATAATAAGATCCCTAGGTGAAAACCTCCCTTGGAGGCACCCAAGGTAGACAATTAGGGTGAAAACCTCCTGAGGCACCTTAGTTGTTTAAAAAAAAAAAAAGAGAAAAGAAAAAATGAATTTTCATTTTCATTGTAGGTTTGCAGGAGGACTACAGGAAGCAGAAGAAGGTGCCAAGGGAACCCTGACATCCACACAAGCACCCATATCATCTTGTCCACACCCTCCTCCATCATATTTGGCATCTCTTTCACCCCACTATACTTTTTTTCCAAAACTATGTTTTCTATAGGAGGCCCTGTGTTTTCTACAGGAAGCTCCTATAGGAATTACATAGAGCCAAAAATGTCTACAGAAGGCACTTTTAGGGACCGAGAGATCTTCATGAGGAACTTATCATCCCTCTTACCACCTTCAAGCCTTCTTGCTATCATTTCCAAGCCTACATCACACCCCCAAGCATAATTTCTTTTCCTATCCAAGAAAAAAAATAAAATTAAAAAATTAAAGAAAAAAGGGAAAAAGGTACCAATAACCATACCTGAAGCTTACCTATTCTCCCTCCATCATGCATGACACCTTTGGCATTATTCTTGAGCTCCAATCACAGGGAAATGCTGAAGACTCAAGGGGAGAAGCAGCTACAGGAGCTCCTATAGGAATTCCTGTAGCAGTTGATCCCATAGAAGTCCAGCACCAACAACAGAAAATGAAAACATGAAGGTTGAAGAGGCACCTGAAGCTTAGATCCAGTCAGAGAAGAACTTGCACAAGCACACAACCACACATCAGCAAACAGAGACAGCATGCAAGAAGGGAAATAAAGGCATGCAACAGAGAAAGCCACAACACCTCACAGCCAATACACTCGGATCACATGTAAGTAACTAAGTCACTCCTTTGTTTGCATTTGTGTAATTAGAAGTCATGCAAGAGAAACGAGATGATTGAGGTTGAATGAGGGAAAGGTGGTCAGTTAACTTGGCCGCCTTCATCTAGTTGACTCCACTCATCCAAGATGTCACCCACACGTGCGCACAGTCAACTCAAGAAACTATGTCAAGGACAGGTAGTGGAGGAAGTGTGAACTCCGATGCAATAATGAGGGATGATTACAAGGAGGGGCTATGATGACAAAGCAGGTGGGGACCAACGGTCTGAATATGGCCCATGTACACCTTGCCAGCTCAGCACTCATAACTGAAAATATCCACAAAGGGTAATAAGTACTCTTCCCTGAGCATTCTCACCACCTTTTCCTTCATTCTCTCCTTGTAACTCAGCTACAACAACCTTCTTGTGCCCCCACAACCTTGTAACCACCATCCTCCATCGATTCCCTCCCATATTCTTGCTCTCGATGTTTTCTATAGGAGCACCTATAGGTTTTCTATAAGAGCACCTGCATGAAATCTACAGGAGGGACAGTGAGAGATTTTGAGGGGAGAAAACATGGTTTTTCAACGAATTGTAGTCTGAGGAGGTTGGTTCCATGCATGCCCCTGTTGAATATCTATACATGAAAGGATTAATCTCAATTTGAGGGTGAAATCAGTCTTTAGAAGGGTAGGGAAATACATAAAAAATTTCATGTGTATTTAAAAAAAACACAGTCTCCTCTATTTTGTATTTTTTTCAAAAACTCTTTGTCTCCACCTTCATACATGTTTAAAAAAAACACAGGAATTTTGATAGGAGGGTTTATGAGAAGGGAGCTCAGTAACTCCACTAGGTTCCATGGACATCCCCAAGTAGTGGACATATTCACAAGAGCAAATTGGATGAACTTTTTTGAGAAATTCTGAGGGTTTGATGAGGATATTTCCCAAGAATTTTCCCTCTCTTTGGTCCCTCACACAAGAACACATGCCACTGTAACCATTAGAGGCCTCTCCATCGAAATAACCCCTGAATTCATCAGTAAGGTCACTACCCTTCCTCTTGGGCTGCCTTGGAGTAAAGATGAAAAACCCCTGGGCCAGGCTGCCAAGAAGAAATTCTTCCAAAATAATGAAACCCCTGAGGAAGATAAAAAAGGAATTAGAAGGGCTAGTATACCATATCCCTAGGATAAGGTTAGCTACCAAATAATCAAATACATTTCTTGTGAGGGAAGGTACAACATTGTCTATGGTTATCATTTCAAAATACTTCATGACTTGAGGTATGACATGGATACCCCAGCACCCAAAAAGCATAGTATCGCTTATTTTCTCCTTCAATCCCTCATTGACTCTAGCACCAAGGTGCAAGCAGGAAACTCAGGGCAGTTAGCCCACCATGGTTTAATCAAACTCCTAGTGGAAGAAGCCCTCCATACATTTACACTCCCTATAGCATGAGAAGTTTTCCGAAACATGACTGCTGAATATGACATAAAAACCGATGATGTCAGTCCCACTCGTAGTAAGGAGGAAGAGCAACAAGGAGGAGAAGATGAAGCCAATGGTGGCAGAATAGAGAAAGAAAGTGATAAGGAAGAAAAGGAAACATAGAGAGGGAAAGGTGAAGAGACTGAAAAGGAGGCAAAGAAGGTAGAGAAAGGGGAGGAGTCCCCTGAGACTTTGGAAAGAGGGGCAGCAGTTGCCCTCATTTCCATTAGTACACTAACCAACCCAAAACAGAAGAGGAAAAGACAGACCTCCATGTATTTCAGGGCTAGGAAGAGCACAAGAATTAAAAAATGAAAACCTCAGCCCTCTTCAAAAGTGCCAATTACCATTGAAGATTCACCCTCTGCCAAGGGGAAAGAATCTCCCTCCAAAACACCTATCACATATGAAAGGGGAACTGCAAGGTCTTCTACATGGAAGGGTAAGGTAGTACTATAGGACTGACAACCAAAACTACACAAGGCTGAGATAGTTCTATAGGAGACATAGCCTAAACTATAGGAGACAGAAAAGCTTATTGAAAAGATAGAGGGACAACCAAAAGTAAAGGAAGAAGAAAAAGAGCTACAAGAACTTGACCCCCAGCCTAGCCTTACCTCCTATTACAATATACTTGAGGGAGGCAAAATAATTCCACAAAAATTTGCAATCCCACTATTTTTTGAATTGTAGAGAGAAAGAGTGAGAACACGCAGGTGGATGAAAATATCCAAATCAAAAGGGGTTGAGTATGTTGGCCATATGGAAAACAAACTCAAGGAAATGGGCGGAGAATCAAGGAAATGGGCGGAGAATTGAGTGCTCTCAGAGACAAAGAAGCCATCATAAGAAGCCACCTAGAAAACGAGAATGAAATCCTAAGGAGGCAGCTACAAGAGAAAGAGACTCAGCTGGCATACATGGCTAGTTTATCCATGTAGGCATTGCAATGCAAAACACCAGCCAAATCATATGGCCTCTATCTAAAGGACCAATGCTTACAATTCCAAATAAAGACTTTGGCACAAAGAGGCACAATGCCTTTCCAATACCACGGGTAGTTCATGGATTTGTGTGACCAAAGCACCTCAGAGAATAAAAAAAAGATGGCCGAATTCTACTTACACAACATGTCCCTCATAGACATGAATGTGTGGGATCCCAATGCCAAGTTAGGGGACCTGCAATTAATGGCCATGGCCTCATGGATGAACCATGAAGAATTGAGGGCAGCAGAAATAAAAAGATTGATGGCAAAGGAGCAGAATGAGCCATTAATGATAAGAGTTGACCCATCAGATCCTATGGCACTCACCATCACACACAACTTGCTTTCCAATGACCCTTAGATTGCCCCTATATATCTCACCAATCTTGCACAAGCCATTGCACACTTTGAGGATATGAAAAGGCTACTTGGGGATGACTGTGTGCATGCATGCATGAGGAGATGGAACACCTTACCACACAGTTTGCAGATGAGGGAATATCATTCCCCCATGAGGCTGAAGGAGGCATTGAGAAGAGTGCCACTGTACAAGCGCTCCATGCAGAGGCTGAAGGTCAACTGGATTGGCCACAAACTGAGTCCCCCACTACTATTAGGCATGCTAGAAGGTAGAAGAGAAGAAGAAGAGGAGGAGCAATGGAAGGACATAGACAGGAAGGTAGCATTTTACGGCACACATGAGTAGACCACATCAGAAGCCTGGGATGCTAGGGAGGTCACTAGGGCCATAAAATATGAAGAGCTTGACTAGGTTTCCCAGAGGATGAGAACACCTTCAGTAGGGGGTGATGATGAGCCTCATAAATGGGTAATTATATGGGCTCATTTTACCTCCTAACCTAGTCAAATCAACCATTCTCTTAGCTTATTGCATGATTTTCTCATTTTATTTATGCTTATAGAGTGAATTGAGTTAGTTATGATGTCATGTGGTCTAACATGTGTTTAATGTAGATTATTGATGCATTCCGAGGTAAAAGCCAAGGATCTAGTGGAAAAATGGCAGTAATAACTCGAAGTGGACAAAGGATAGGACTTATAGGAGGGAATCCCCCTCATCTATTACTCCTCACTTCGAATTCCCCTTCACTCAGGTCGGAGTACAAGCAGCTGAATCATGCACTAGAAGGCAGTTGAGCAAGTGGAGGATGACTGATGATTATCTCGAGTTTTGGGAGCCAAGCCTCACTGCTTTTAAGTAAGTTATTGGTAGCTTCATTTTTATAGGTAGAGAGGCCTAGGGCCTCACTAGGGTCAGATTTTTGCTTATGTAAACTCTACTCAAACTTTGAGCTTATTATTTTTGTGACAGTTTCATGTAATCTTGCTATTGTTTTGAAAATAAAGATGGAATCCATTTTGAGCTAGCACTGAGTTACCTCAGAGGGCTAAATGTCTTAGGTTAGGGCCCAATCCAAGTAGCCAAGCTCCTCTTTACTTGTATTTGTATGCCTTGTTTCGATTTGTATATTAGTTTGTTGTTAGATGTATTTCTCTTATGATTAAGAATAGGTTGCTTTTGATGATTTAGTAGGTTGCTTCCATTTGTCCTCTTTGTAGCAGGTTAAGCAGTGATAAAGGGAATATTCAAAATGCTAGAAATAGTGCCTTGGCCTCTCTTACTCCCTCTGGGACCATGATTTGAGGCAAGGACTCTCTTGCGGCCCCAAAAACACAGATTTTCCTCATTAATAGGATTTCTAGTGTTTGCAGATTTTTGGTAGGATAATAGTCCAGTTATTCTTTGCTTTAGATATTTTTCATCATTCTTACTTCCTAATTTTCAATGGTATTCCTTCATGCTTTCCTTCCTTGCAGCATTTCTTAGCATTTCCTCCCATAGATCATAGTTTAGACTATTTTGATGCAAAACTCTATTTTCTAGATGCCTCATTTCATTGCTTGCTTGATCTTAGTGGTTGACTCTCAGTTCCTTTGTGGTAGATCTCTTCTAACAGTAAGCTATCTTATCAGCCATCACATCCTCCATCTGATCCACGCCCTACAAGTCTCCCAAACATCATCTCAATTCTGCCTTAGCTTCCTACTTTTTCCATAGAACTTCTTCCTCTCTCCTTCAACAAACCCAATCATCTTCGTCTCTCCTAGTGATTCATAGTAGACCTTAGGCACCCTAACACCTCAATCCAAACTTCATCCACCTTTTTCACCCACTCTCACACCCTCAAAAAAATGAAAACTGCTCTCGGCCTCCTCCTGTAGGCCTCCTGTAGTTGCCCTATTTTCCTCCCGTAGATTTCCTGTGTCCTCTTGTGGATTTTCCTGTAGGCTTTATTTTGAAGGCCGAATGTGGGAAGAGCCTCTAGAATGCCACATGAGATCTCCTAGGACCCGTCCACATCATCCTAATTCCTCTCAAGTTACAAAACCACCCTTCAATGCCACCTATTCGCTGTCACATTCACACAAAATAAATTACATGCATGTCAAATTCACATAAAAATACATAAAAATCCAAAAATATGCTTTTTGCTTACTTACTTCTAGAAATAGCTTAGCTAGATGTTGTCTACTTTCTTGAATAGGTAATGGCATTACTTTCATGGTTTTCATAGTGTTTTGGGAAAAAGTAGAATTATCTTGTTAATTAGGGTTTACTAGACCTTGCTTTACATTCCAGTCTTTTCTTCCTTTCTACAACTAGAATAGCTTCTGTAGAGTAATCATCCTTTCTTTCATCAGACATAGAGCTTCTTCTGAGATTTATAGAAGTTGGCTTGAGCTTCTAGTGATCTTGTGCTGGTTGACCAAGCGACAACCTGTAGTAAGAACTAGTACTTGTGCATACAACATCGACGCTCCCAAGTTTGTTACGAACTACCAGGTTGACAAGAGTAAAGTAGGCAGCCTAGGAGTTGCAGCATTATTGCTTCAATACTAGTGCTCACCATATTTCTTGTCCTAAAGTGCAGTGGGGTTTTTCTTTGTCTTTTTCCTTTTGACTTGATAGGTGTACTTAGGGTAGTCAGAGCAGTTGTTTCCTCCTTCTCTGTGGGTTCTGGAGATACCCTTGGTGATTATTCCCCTTCTTTGCCTTGAACTATAAACCTCTATTCTTCCTTTTGTTCTGTCTCCTCTTTTCGATTCTTCTTCTCATCCTTGTCTTTCTCTTTCTCTTCTTCCTCTAGTTCCTCACTCTACTCATATGTCTCTTCTTTTGTTTCTGCTTCTATCTATTCTTCATTTTCCTTTCCATTTTCTTCATCTTTTTCCTCCTCTGTTTCATCTTCATTTTCTCCCTGTGTTTCTTCATCTCTCTCACTAGTAGTGGGGCTTTTTTCATATTCAAGATCTTTAATTTCTCCCTCTCCTTGCATGTCTTTGAAAGTTGTCCATGTAATAGGGAGTCTTAGATTTTGTAGAGCATATTCAAGGATAAGTTCGATCAACCCATCATGGGTTAGTTGTTGATGATTTCCTTCCTGCACTTTGATGCTCATATCCATCATTGATGGAAGAAGAACGTAGCATATACTTAATCTATTTTGAGGAGGTGTGTCTGCTCCAAATCTGAGTTCTTGGAGGAGTTTGAAATGGTATCCATACACCACACTGTATCTCCCTACACATGATATATGTTTAATGAGGTGGTAACTAACCTCATTACAAGGGTATGGAATTATTTATCTTCTGACCCCATTTTTGTCCTCCATTGCCTCCTCCCATTCCAAAAAGAATTTATTCTTTGTAGGGGTGTTGTTACGCTTATCTTCTTTTCTCCAAGGTAACCCTAAAGGAAGTGTGGTGATTCTGCGTATAAATTCAGGGGTGATTTCTACTAATATGCCTTTCACCACAGTAGTGGCATGGGTCCTAGTGAGGGGTATGAGTGAGAGAGAAAAGTCTCAGTCCACCTCATCATCGTATCCTCTCATTTTTTAAAATAAACCCATTCAATTATGCCTTGTGAAAATTTCTACTACAGGAGGGTGGTGATGGATTCTTACTGTGTTTGTGGGTTCCCTCTTCTTAGAACCCCATGTCAGTTTTCCATGGTAATTGTGGGGGCTTGTATGGATATAATTCAAGAATTCTAGTGGTTGAGAGATTTAAATGATAACTCTGCAATATAATTCCCCGAGACTGCAACTTCCTTAACCAAATGGAGGACTTTTCTTATTTTTCTAACTAGAAAATATGAGAAGGTATAGCTCCTGCGTCAATGGTTACTATCCGATGAGGACAACCTTTGATATCTCCTCCCTTAATGCCGACTGATAATCTTGTAGATGACTTCTCTATATCCTGTAGGCCTTCCTGTAGGATCCTGTAGGTTTTCCTATAGGATCCTGTAGGTGCTTCTGCGTTGCAAAATGCTAATGGTCTCCTGTAGGTGCTGCTTCAATAAGGTTGAGGCAATCCTATTTTCAATGAATCCTCAAGATTTCTAATTCTCTTTTAGTGTGTGAATCAGTGCTTTATTGCCTTATATGGATGATCACGTGGGATGGTGTGTTGTATGTCTAAGTACAAGCACCTCCTTTTGGACCACTCGTCCCACTATCAGTCCATCATTTCACTCACCTCGTAATCATCTCCCACTTCGTTCCTATGTAATTTAACCATTTTTGGCATTATATCATTTTTCTTCTGATTTGACTGCTTCCATGTGTGGAGTGGTCTAACTATTTTCTCCTCGTCAACTGGCCGAAGGTGGCCAAGTTAACTGGCCACCTTTGCTTATAAAACCAACTCTTACATAATCCTAGATTTTTTATCATATTGTGCTAATGAGAGAGAATGAGTAAGATGGCGTACCTGTGGGTAAGATGCCTTAATGATGATGTTCATTAGATAATGATGTCCCTGTGTTCTATATTTGCTGTATTTTTTTTATTATTGGCCTACTTTATGCTTGTTTCCTTGGATTTGTAGGTACTAGAGAGTGATGCTGATGATTTTGTTGTTACTGCTGAGCTCTGGACGAGCTTCCTTAACCTTGGAATATTTATGCCAAAGATGACTGAAACCCTGTGAAATTTCCTTTGTTGGATAGGCTGCTACATGATTTCCTACAAGAAACCCATAGGATGTCCTATAGCTGCCTCTCTCCTAAATTTTCATAGTTTCTGTTTCACTTCTGGAGCATGAGGATTGTTGACATGAGTAGATAAGGGTTCTTGTGAATGGTAGGTGAGAGGTATAGCCCTTAGGTATTGTCTCTCCGTCCTCTGTTCTCACATCCTTCTATTTCTTTTTTATGCTTTGAAACATATATATATTTTTTTAATTGACTTATTGGATGGATGGAGGGCTAACATGGTGTTGAAAGGCATGGGGATAATGTGGTGGAGTTAATATTTTATTTTTTTGACACGAGATTGTCATTCCCTTACTCTAGGACTTTTATTGGGATTTCAAAGGCACTATAATTCCTACAGGAAAATCCTGTATGTTTTTAGGGAATCTTGTAGGATTACAGGGAATCTTGTAGAAAACACAGATCCTATGTAAAATGAGCTGGAGGAGTTCATAAATGGAAGGATTGATGGAATAATGAACAATATGAGATGGAGGAATGAAAATATGGATTGTGTATGTCCTTCTGTTCCTCTCAAATTGTGCTGACCCTCCTCCTGCTAACCTACAAATAAAATTTTCAAACTTTTTTCCTTTTTTTGTATTTTTTATTTTTAAAACAACTAGTTTGCCTCCAACACAAGAGCTTCACTCAATGAACCTATGACATATCATGTGCATCAATGGAATATTAAACAATACCGTTAATTTGACTACATATTGGAAAATACCTCTAAAAATCACATTATTTAACCCCCTACCAATCCGAACCCAATACACCTTCCCAATTTAAATACCACTTTCAATAGATATTTTAGGTATCCATTTCTTCAATAAATATCCCCCAATATGAACCCACGTGGTATGGTATTGTTGCCCCAGTGAATCCCCCATGGCCTCCAAGGAGGTTTTCATCCTAGCTGCCTGCTCTGGGTGCCTCACAAGAGGTTTTCACCCATAGATCTTTTTCTTTTTTCTTTTTTCAACACCATTGGGATGCGTCAAGAGGTTTTCAACCCAACAGTGGGACTCAGATGCCTCTTGGAGGTTTTCACCCGAGTCTCTTTATTTTTTTCTTCTTTGTTTTTTCTTTCTTTTCTTTTTTCAAGGACTTGATGGGGTAGAAGTTGAGACTTGCTCCACCACCATCACTATCCTACTAATTCCATTGATGAATTATTTCTTTCACAAGGCCTTCTTGTAGGCCTTCAATCTGTACCCATTAACAAGTAACGGGATAGCCTCTGCATCAATGGTTCTTATCTGTAATGAACCATTATCATGACATTTTTCTATGACATAATTCCCTAACCATCTAGTCCTTAATTTTCCTTTAAAATCCTTGTATATAGAATCATAAAACAAAGGCCAATCACCTTCTTGAATCTGTTTGTCCTTTATGTTCTTGTCATGCCAAATCTTCCTCTAAACTTGAGTCACCTATGTGTGCAGGAGGGCCTGCATCCTAAATTCATCTAACCCATTCAACTAGAGCAATCTCTTGTTGTGCCATGGTGAGATCTGGATCTAGTTGTGCTGCCATTCTTAAGGTGTTGTATTAAAATTCAATTAACAGCAAGTCTTTCTTCCCATAGAGAAACTCATAAGGAGTAAATCTAGTGGTGGTCTGTTGGCTTATATGGGCCTAACCCAGGTTCATAAGAGTTATTTAGCCAAACAAATCCCACAGCTATTGGCCCTTTCGACAATAGCCCGCAGAGCACAAACTGGGGTCTCACCCGAGGTAGCAGGGGAGGGTGCTGGAACCAGGTTTCCACGCCCTTAGGCTATTAAGGCATGGTTTAGGGGACTCGCGCACCTTTCTACTACTTTGTTGCTCTGTAGTCGCGCAGATCCGAACTCGAAGCAACTTCCACTTTCAATTACCGTACTAATTACTGATCTAATCTAATTAATGGAGCGTATCAGGTTTTCTTAGCAGGGTCTTTAAGCAAACATTTAACAAGTTTGACCATTCACATACTTTAAAATGAACCCAAATTTTCATACAATCATCACAATTGTATTTAAACAGATATAGAAAGATAAATCATAAAGTCAGATGCGCAATAACACAGAATTACAGAAGCAACTTATCTTTGTTATTACTCTTCACCAATACATCCAGATTTACCTTATGTACTCAACTGCAGGGGTCTGCGCACACAGCTGCAGACTTTCCAACCCTCTGTGCACATGGTTGTAGAGCCTCTACCTACTACCCCAACCCTCAACTCGGACTTATAGATGCTTTTCGACTATTTTCGTCAAAAACCCATTACATTTCATATTCCAAAAAGAACTGCCTTTCCCTCATAGAGCCACACTCCATTTATACCCTTCCTTAGCCTGCCATCCCTGCACGAGCCGACTCTATTATATTTATTTACATTATTTTCGGGCGAACTACCCTTTGACTCAATCCTATTATAATTCGTGCTCCGCATACTTCGGAGTTTTTGCAATAATTTAATCCTACTTTTTGGGCTTTCTGCCCCAAAACTGTTACGCGGGACCTCTGCTACCGAGCAGTCCCCCAACACAATCATCGTGACTCGTCCCAAGTCACTCATCGACATGGCTAGATGCTCTACCTTAGCTTCACGATTCGCCTCCCTTTGAGTGGTGCTCATCGTCCTGCTGCTCCTTCATTATCTCTTGCAACGCTTCATTCAACTCCTACTTCAATGTATCTACCATGTCTTGCAACCGATGATGTTCATTCTTCTCTACTCAGTTAACATAGAATACCCACTCATATGATTTTAACACGAGTGGGGGAGCTGCATACGGGACCTCCTGGTACCACCGGAGCCACTTCCAACCTTTGTATCTTCTCTTCGCACCATCTACTGCAGCTTGTGTTGCAATTTTTCAAGCCCTTGGCTATTGTTCGCAAGATCCAAATCTCTAAGGGACATCAGAGATGACTTATTAACTACATATCTACCAGTGGTCACCATCTGTCCATCCTTTCGTTGTTCTATTGTAGTGCGCAGACCTGCCCCTGGGCGAGGTAATGACATCCGGACCAATTCTGCTTCATGTTCCCTCTTTTTCGGTGCATCCCCTACTGGTGACATTGTAGCCTGTAGGATGCATGCAGCTGTCAACACCATACTCCTTAGAGAGTCCTTCTTCTGCATCGGCTAGATCACTACCTTTGGGCGCGTGCCTTGTACAGAGATAATGAACAACTCCATATGTGTTTCTGAAGTGTAGGCCACTCAGTTGATTCCCCTCGGTGATTAATAAGCCATGCAAATTTCAAATGCATTGATTGTCGCCTGTTCCAGTTCATGTAAACTTCTCTTGTAGAACCTGTGGCATCTCATTCCATATTTGGCTCATAATGTTTCTCTTAATTTCCCGCCACCCGCTCCCTTTTGCCATAATGTAGAGATCTTGTCATGAATAGTGATATCAACGGTCATCATTCCTTTTATCAGCGCATCTGCGTGATCCTTCTCACACAACCACGACCCTTGTGTTTGGTGAAATGTACGCACACCGTGGTACTCACGCATTTGTCCCCCAGGCTACTTTAGCATCCCCCGTTCTTTTTCAACTAGGTGGAGTGGTGAGACTATCCTCGGAACGGCTAGTCAGACGGTTGGTCCACCCATGTAGAGCTTTATTCACTCTTCCTGGGAAGGGGTCTCCATTGAGTTTAGCCAGCTGAACCGTGCCCCCATCGATAACTTCTTTGATGACATAGGGTCCCAACTAGTGGATGCAGAGTTTACCTGGGATTTTTTTGAACTTACTGTCATAAAGCAATACGAGATCATTCTCCTTGAAGGTGCGCACCTTAATATGGCAATCGTGCCACACTTTCTTGTGCTATTTCTGTACCTACGGATGGAATCTAGCCAGAAATCATTCCTCCTCCAATTCATCTAGATATGCGAGCCTCTCTTCCAATGCCCTGTGGTCTACCATAGTTGTGATTGCTACGATCCACGGACTAGGCACAATATATTCCATAGGCATAATGGCCTCCTTGCCATAGACTAAGTGAAATAGTGTGTAGCTTGTCAGCTTCTTGCATGTAGTTCCATATGCCCATAGCACATCAGGGATGTGCAAGTCCCAGTCATTTCATTGCGCATTACAGAAATTAGTCAGTGTGATCTCCAAAATTTTGTTGAATGCCTCAACGATCCCATTTGTTTGCGTATGGTTTGGCATACTCTGTTGGTGATATATCTGGAATTCCTCAGTGAGTGTGCCGATCATTTCATTCAGAAAATGCGTTCCCCTATCACTCATGAGAATTTTGGGGCAGCCAAAACTGGTCAATATGTTCTCGAACAATAATTTTACTGCTGTTGCAGTCGTGCAATCCTTAACTGGTTGTGCCTCATCCCATCGTATCAAATACTCAGTCGAAGTGATGATATAGCGCGTGCCCATCTTTCCTCGTAGTTCAATAGGCCCGACAAAGTCGATCCCCCATTTCTCAAATGGCTATAGCATCATCTTTGGCTGAAGTGGCATTTCATCCCTTCACGATGGTTTGCCCGTCCGTTGACATACATCGTAGGCCCAAAAATATGCTTTCTAATCTCGATGTAAAGTGGGCCACCATAATCCGGCATGGAGAATCTTCTGGGTTGTGGTGCGGCCCACATAATGTCCGATAGCAACCCCTCCATGTGCTTCGGGTAGGATCTATATGTGCTCAAATTCTCGTACATTGATGTTATGTGGGTCATCCTCATCATCGTCTACTTGTACATTGTAACATGCTAAGGCCTAGTTCAACTGTCATGACCAGTTTGACAACATGACTTCTTCTGGTTACAACGGTGTTCTGAATATGGTGGTTTTTACTAGCTGTAATGAGTTGTCCATGGTATCCATCCATTGGTGTTCAAAAAGAAATGTCAACAGAAAACCTTCACACAGGATATCCCACTCACCGGTGCCATGTCGGAGCTCTATTTCCGTATACCAGTTCCTTGGAATGACATCCAAGGTATGATAAAATAAGTGCACCCATTCTGGTTGAGGCTCCACACCATAAGCTTTGGTCCATTTGGTCAGGTGCATGCACGGATCATCTCGTCCATCATATTTCTCCATTATTCATAGCTCTGGCTTCCCAAATCTTATCTGCATCATGTGCCTACAGCTTCGCCAATATTTGAAGGTTCCTTCATGGGTATCCCACCACCGCGTCGGTGTCGCGCGTAATGTCCATTTTAGTGCATCAAACCGTTGGTACTCTGTTACCACGCTTTCAAATTTAACTAGGAATTCATCCACTACTGTCAGCCCATCATACATCAGTAGCTCATGGTTCTGAGTTTTAATGCAATACAAGGATTTTGTCATCATAGTACAATGTAACGTGGTTACCCCATTCACCCTGTTTCACCATCTCTCATCCTCTTCATCTGAATCACTGGTGCATGAGCCTGTGTAGCTCTGCGAGAGTCTCTGTTCCTCCTTTGGCATATTTGTAGCAATTTGGTAGATACAATCCAATGCATCGTTCCTTTCTTCGTTGCACATAGGTTCTATGTAGCACGGTCCGTCTGTTGGATCTAGCGAAATGACTACATAGAGTGACTTCTTCTCAAATATCATCTTCCTCTATTTGAGGTCAATAACCCCATTCATGTCAGTGGCCCAGTCTATCCCTAGCAATGTAGGGTATGGGCTATTTTCGTCCATGATTTCAATAACTTCGAAATCCGTTCAGGTACTTGCGCCATCAATATCTATTGTAATTCCTTGTAGTCTCCCCAAGGGCAAGATCTTCTGCTGATTGGCCATCCACAATTGGATAGGAGACCATTGTAGTGTCGGCTTACGCATGCGTTCCCAAGTCTATTTAGGCAATACGTTTACATCTGAACCTAGGTCCAGAATGACCTGATCCATCTCATATTCGCTAATCTGCGTCATTAACTGTATCTCCTGACCCCTCTGTGATGCATGTCTTCCTAATTTCCGGACTACATGAGGTTCACCCCTCCTTGCACATCTATTAATCACTTCCTGTAACCCTTTATGTTGAGAATGCAACAAGATGATGGAGCTTAGTGGAAAGAAGTCGCCTTCACTAAGTGGGCCCGCAGGCTATTTTTGGCGCAAAGTCTATTTTTATACATATGGATCATGGTCTATGAGTTGCAGGATCCTATTTGTGGATGATTTTTCATGTTGGTAAAAATAGATGGACTTCTATTTTTAGACATATGGGCGGCTTCTATTTTTAGAATGCCAGGCTAAAAATAGAATAGTCGAATATTATTGTCTCATAATAAGATTTAGACTATAAACATTATCTTATCCTCTTTGAGCACTTCAGTTTGAGCTACAGACGTGGCACATGCAGCTGTCAGAAGGAAATATGCTTTTCTTGTGCGTCAGTTGAGCTATTGCATGTAGGACTTCAGTTAGAACTCATGTGGTTGAGTTTGGTGGAGTTGATTGTGGAGTTGATGGAGTTGTGTTCAGTTTGACTTGGTTAAACTAGTTGTATTTTAGTCTAACTAAAGAATACTCTAGTGATGAGTTGTGTGAATTAATTATTAATTAATTCACTAATTATTAACTCATAAAGAAACTGAAGAATACATCAGTTAACTCAGTGCATGTACAGTTCAGTGGAGACAGGTGTTAGAGGTTGAGATTGCTATCAGTTGTGACTATAGTGTGACTATAGTGTTGCATGAGCTTTGCACATGCATGGATGGAGATTTCCCATGAGGCTTGCATAGTATAACCAAAGGAATTTGATTTCACAAAGTGATTGATTCCCTTGCAGGATTGCACAGTGGAGGAGATTTGAGCTGTGATTGATCAGATCTGAGCTAGTTTTGTGTGTAATAGGTGGAGATAGTACTAAGTACTTGTGAGGAGTATTGTACTATGTATTGTTACATGTTCTCTATCATTATAATATACAGATAGTGTGGGGTTTTCCGCTATATGCTTTCCCCGGGTTACATACTGTGTTAATGTGCGCATGCGATTGATGTTTCATTGTTTTTAATGCTACTAAAATGATGATCAACGTATAGGAGATTATATATTGTGCATGTATTCCGCAATAGTGTATAATCGGGATAATCTCTGTGAATAAGTACTTAATTATTCAAAATTTCTACATGTTATCGGAGCTATTGATCATCAGATCTACTATTCAGAAAGCGTTTACATTTTATTTCTTCAGGCAGAGTCTATAATCGGGCCAGGTAGCCTCTGGATTCAACCTTCCTTTGGAAGGTGAGATATCCGGTAAAATCCCATACAATCAATCTCTGTACGAGAAATACTTTTTTCTCACGAATTTTAGATCAGAGGCGGTTGAGTTTTGAGCTGGTGGAATTCGAATTCGCAACAGTGTTTTCTTGGTATCAACGTGGCAATGTCTTTCAACAGATTGCGATTGGAGTATGCTCTTGAGGGCAGCTCGAACTATATTGCATGGAAGGATATGATGGAGGTGGTGTTAGATGATAATAGGATGAAGGATTTCATAGAGGCTGAGGTCCCAAAGCCTACTGATACTGTGCAAGTTGATGCTTGGCAAAAGAAGACAATAAAGTGTCGAAGGACTTCGTTGGAGGGCGTGAAGGATCACATTGTGTCCAACCTGCATGGAAAGGCTTCTTAATACTTGATGTGGAAAGCGTTGACAGAGCTATTCCAAAGAAAGAGCGATCAGAGGAAGCTGGCACTCAAGGATAAACTTAGAAACATTAAATGTGAGAAGGGAGACAGTGTGCCCAAGTATCTCACGAAGTTCACTCAGTGCAGGGATGAGCTGGGAAGTGTGGGGGTGACTATCGATGATGAGGACTTGGTGAGCTTGGCTCTCCTTGGTCTTCTGAAGAGTTGGCATTCCTATCAGGACTCTATCAATGGTCGGGAGAAATTGCCAGGATGGGAGAGACTTTGGTCAGATCTTGTGCTGGAGGAGATCAGGCGGAATACCAGGGACGGATCTTCATCAAAGGGACCTGATGAAGAAAATTGTGCTTTGGCTACCAAATCAAAGAATGGGAAGAACAAGAAAGCTTCTCATTTCAGTGCGAAAGGCAAGAAGCAAGACATGTCCAAGGTGAAGTGCTTTCACTGTCACCAGCACAGACACTATGCCACTAATTTTCCGCAAAAGAAGAAGAACAAGCAAGCTGCTGGATTTGCAGCAGGGGAGGCTCTAGCCTCACAGTTTGATATTGATTTTTCATTGATCACATGCTTGGTATCAAGTGTGATGGGATCAATATGGTTCTTGGACAGTGGTGCGTGTTTTCCAATGACAGGAGATCGAGATTTTTTTTCTGATCTAGAGGAGAAAGATCTTGGAGTGCACATCGAGATGTGTGATGATGGTAGATACAGTGCGATCGGTATCGATACCATTTCCTTTGAGAGGGAGTCTGGTAAACCCTTCTTATTGAAGGAAGTGATGCATGTTCTAGGATTGAAGAAGAATCTTATCTCTGTGGCGATGTTAGAAAAAAATGGATATGATGTTGTTTTCAGCGAGGGAAAGGCTTTCCTGCGCAGTAAGACAACTAGAGAAACCTGGAAGATAGTGGTTCAAGTGAGGAACCTTTATCAGTTGCATGTAGATGGCTGTGCAGCAATGGCATGCAAGGCAGAAGGATTGGTGAGCCGGGATGATGGCGAGCTGTGGCACAGGAGATTGGGTTACCTTCACCATGGAGCCTTGAAGATACTACAGCAGATCACTACAGGGCTTCCTAAAGGCACTCTTGCATAGTCAAATCAGTGCAAGGGGTGTACTTTGGGAAAGTTTGTGAAAGCCACCTTTCACAAGAAGAATAGTCAGGCCATGATGATCCTTGAGAGAATTCACATAGACGTGTGTGGACCTTTCTTAGTAGCTTCGACAACAAAGCACAGGTATTATGTGATTTTTGTTGATGATTTCTCTTGAAAGTGTTGGATCTTCTTCATGCAGAAGAAGAGAGAGACATACTCAAAGTTCTATGAGTTCAAAGCATTGGTCGAGAAGGAGTCGGGGAATAAGGTTAAGGCTCTTAGGAGCGATAATGGTGGTGAATACATCCCTCGTGAGTTCAAGGATTTCTACAGTGCAGAAGGGATTCGAAGAGAGCTCATAGCTCCCCATAACCCACAGCAGAATGGGGTTGCTGAGCGGAAGAACAGAACGCTCATTGGTGTTGCACAGGCGATGTTGCATGATCAGGGCCTACCCCTTCACTTGTGGGCGGAAGCATGCAATACTGCAGTATATGTGCAGAACCGTTGTCCTCACAGGATACTTGGCATGAGTACACCTGAGGAGGCTTA
The DNA here is from genome assembly GCA_031772625.1 of Pinus tabuliformis. NCBI lineage: Eukaryota > Viridiplantae > Streptophyta > Pinopsida > Pinales > Pinaceae > Pinus > Pinus tabuliformis. The sequence continues at coordinate 775,278,516 of CM062812.1, read as the reverse complement.
TTCTGGTAAGAAGCCTGATCTTTCTCATTTGAGGATTTTTGGTGCTAATGTTTACATGCATGTGACGAAGGATGCCAGGAAGAAGTTAGAGCTGACCGCATAGGTTGGGATATTTGTGGGTTACACTAATACACCCCACAACTATCGTGTGTATTTTCCAGAGAGTGGCAAGACTGTTGTGCGACGAGATACAAAATTTCAGGAGGATAAAGCCATGAAGTGTTTGCTCGAGAGGGAGCCACACTTGCATGTAGATGAGGAGCTATTAGTTCCTAAGGATGAGCTTCAGGATGTGGATCAGCCACAGGATGAAGTTCATGGAGTGGAAGAGACCACTCATGCAGTGCCAAAGATCAGAGGACGAAAGCGCTTGACAGAAGCTGAGCGACTGGATCAATATGCAGAGAAGGTTGTAGGACCACCTACAGCTCAATGCAGGCAGAGATAGTCACCTGATCGGTACACTGGATACATGGCTCTTATGAGAAAATGTGTTGTGACTGAGCCATCCTCTTTCGAGGAAGGTGTGGAGGATCCCGCATGGGTAGATGCCATGGTGGAAGAGTATGATTCGATTGTCAGAAATAGAGCATGGGAGATTGTCCCATGACCGGAAGGGAAATCAGTGGTGGGTTCGAGATGGATCTACAAAGTTAAGCAAGTAGCTGACGGGAGTGTGGAGAAGTACAAGGCAAGATTTGTTGCCCGAGGCTTTTCACAGATAGAGGGGATCGATTATGAGGATACCTTTGCACCTGTCACAAGGTATTCTTCCATATGGATGATTCTTGCTCTCTCAACGCAGATGGGGTGGCACATTCATCATATGGATGTCAAGACTGCATTCCTCAATGGAGTCATTGAGGAGGAGATGTACATTGAGCAGCCCAAAGGATTCAAGATCTTCAGCAGCGAGTCACATGTGTGCAGGCTCAAGAGAGCGCTGTATGGGTTGAAACAAGCACCACGTGCTTGGTACACACGAATAGAAAGTTATTTCACCAGACTTGGATTCTCCAAGACTGAGGTGGATCCAAACCTATACCAACTTGTGGTGGAGGGTAAGTTTCTTATCATTATACTTTATGTAGATGATTTGATTCTAATAGGTGATGAGCTGTTGATACTTTCATGTAAGGATGATCTTGCTAAGGAGTTTGAGATGAAGGACTTGGGCCTCCTTCATTATTTCTTGGGATTGGAAATTTGGCAGCGCAGTGTTGGACTATTTGTTTCTCAGGGTAAGTATGCTCAAGAGATATTGGAGAAGTTCAACATGCATGGCTGCAATCCTGTTGATACTCCTCTTCCTGGAGGTTGGAGGAAGGAGGATGTTACTTCAGCGGGGGTAGTGGATGCCACTGTCTATCGACAGTTGGTGGGGTCGCTTGTGTCTCCGATCAATACACGACCTGATATATGCTATGCTGTTAACCAGCTTTCACAAGCTATGGTTAAGCCAACCAAGCTCTTCTGGAAGGTAGGCAAGCATGTATTGCATTATCTTAGAGGCACATCAGGATATGGTTTGTGGTACAGACAGGAGGATGAGGTGAAGCTATGTGGCTTCATGGATGCAAATTGGGCAGGGAGCCCAATAGACAGAAAGAGCACATCAGGAGGGGTCTTTAGTATCGGGTCGACAGCAGTTTCTTGGTACAGCAGGAAGCAGAGATCCGTGGCACTCAATTCAGCAGAGGCCGAGTATATGGCAGCAAGTTTGGCTGCATGCGAGGCTATATGGATGAGGAAGATACTGGTCGGGTTGTTCGGTTCTCACTTGGAGCCTACAATGATTTACTGTGATAACCAGAGTTGCATTAAACTCTCGGCTAATCTAGTATTTCATGATAGATCTAAGCACATTGACATCAAGTACCATCATATTAGAGATTGTGTGTAGCAGAGAGTCATGTTACTTTCATACATTCCAACGGAGGAACAGGATGCTGATATCTTGATGAAGGCTCTCACCAGGAGCAAATTCGAATACCATCGAGGCAAGATAGGGGTTGATGATAATCCATATCTTGTTGAGAGGGAGTGTTGACATATGGATCATGGTCTATGAGTTGCAGGATGCTATTTGTGTATGATTGGTCATGCTGGTAAAAATAGATGGACTTCTATTTTTAGACATATGGGTGGTTTCTATTTTTAGAATGCTAGGCTAAAAATAGAACAATAAAATATTATTGTCTCATAATAATATTTAGACTATAAACATTATATTATCCTCTTGGAGCACTTCAGTTTGAGCTACAGATGTGGCACATTTAGCTGTTAGAAGGAAACACACTTTTCTTGTGGGTCAGTTGAGCTATTTCATGCAGGACTTCAGTTAGAACTCATGTGGTTGAGTTTGGTTGAGTTGATTGTGGAGTTGTTGGAGTTGTGTTCAGTTTGACTTGGTTAAACTAGTTGTATTTTAGTCTAACTAAAGAATACTCTAGTGATGAGTTGTGTGAATTAATTATTAATTAATTCACTAATTATTAACTCATAAATCAACTGAAGAATACATCAGTTAACTCAGTGCATGTACAGTTCAGTGGAGATAGGTGTTAGAGGTTGAGATTGCTATCAGTTGTGACTACAGTGTGACTATAGTTGTGCATGATTGCACATTCATGGATGGAGATTGCCCATGAGGCTTGCGTAGTATAACCAAAGGAATTTGATTTCACAGAGTGATTGATTCCCTTGCAGGATTGCGCAGTGGAGGCAGGAAAAGCAGTGGAGGAGATTTGAGCTGTGATTGATCAGATCTGAACTAGTTTTGTGTGTAACAGGTGGAGACAGTACGGAGTACTTGTGAGGAGTATTGTATTATGTTTTGTTACATGTTCTCTATCATTATAATATACAGATAGTGTGGGGTTTTCAATTGTATGCTTTCCCCGGGTTACATATTGTGTTAATGTGCGCATGCGATTGATGTTTGATTGTTTTTTAATGCTGCTAAATTGATGATCAACATAGAGGAGATTATATATTGTGCATGTATTCCACAATAGTGTGTAATCGGGATAATATTTGTGAATAAGTACTTAATTATTCAAAATTTCTACACTTTAACTGCCCTGTTTTTATGAAGCAGTTTTATGCATGTCTCTAAAAATGTAGTCAACATCGAGGGATCCCTAGCTGGCTCAGGCCGATCCCTACTACCTTAGGTAGAGACGCCCGTGAAGCTTTCCCTAGCTTCCATATTGGTCTCCCCATTAACCTCTCCTGTGGCTGCACCGCTTTGGAATACCATGTTTACCGTGGATTTGCCGTCGCGTCGTTTGGATGTCATCATATGCACATTTTACGTTGTTGTGGGAGGCACTGCCTTCTTTTTGCAAATATTCGCTATCAGCATGGGGAAATCTAGCAGCTCATGATAAAATTGCTCACAATAAGGACATGATACCAGGGTTGGATTGGTACAATCCCCCGCGTAATGTCTTGGTCCTCCACAGTTGTAATAGATTAGCTACCTGTGACCCGTTCCTACTCCCATTCTGCCACATCCTCGACCCCATCCCAGGAACCCATTGGGTGAAATTACCGTGGCTAGATCCTGACCTCGCACCTCCATCTGCATTCTTTAGGTAAGTTCTTGGTCCATCAACATTCGATAGCTATGGCAATCTCTTTCTTCGTGACCCACCGATCTACAAAAGTTGCAAAAGAGCTGATGGGGGGTCTGGTTGTATTTTGGCAATAGATGATAGTTATCAGTATTGTGCTTTCCTTCTACCTGATAGATTGTGCACCATAGTGGTGTGATCACGCTTGGCCCTACCTATGCCTTTGGTCGCAATGGTGTTGGTCCCCTCGTGACCACAAAATTCACCGAGACTGGACAGTGATCTTTATCGTGTCCCTAGATCCTGCACTTTATACACCATACTTCCTCCCGGACTTCTAAATTAAGTGTATATTCTTGCTTTAACTTCTGTATTTCCAAACACAAATTTTGGACCTGCACTTGGATTTGTTGAACTCCCAACCCTGGGTCCTGTACTGGGGTTTCATGCATCTGCATTGCTGCCTCCGGCACTTCCGCTTGGGTTGAGATCTTTTGTTGTGACAAAGCCGACTTTAGATATGGCGTTAATGATGCGACAAACCAAGCGTGGTGCCGTGCATCCGTCAGGGTCATGTTGGCCTTTCGAATGGTGCTTTTAAACCTTTGATCCAAATCCCACGAGGTCTCACCAGGCATCATCATGATCTGTTTGAATCTTACGACTAACTGCGCTTCTGACTTTGGCCAGCTAAACTCCTTTTTTAATTTAGTATGGAAGTCCGCTATCCCCGCTATTGGGTTGATGCTCGAATACTTCATGTACCATGTTAGTGCTCGGTCCTACAATGCACTGACTAAGATGGCTTTCTTGATATTATCATCCACGGCTTACTGCGCATTCCATACTGATGTTAGTACAAACCAAAATTGTTCTGGGTCTTCGCCTCCTGCTCCTTTGAACACTAGTAACTGAATTGCATTCTCCATAGTTACCCTTGCTCTACTATCGTCCCTGATCCTTTTGATTTTTCAACGTTCTTTTCTATAGAGTCCCCGCGTTCCACCCAGACATTCCTTAAGTAGATCCCGGTCTCGGCAATAGAACCATTTGTTGGATTATATGGCCCTGACCTAGGTTTAAAAGAGTTATTTAGGCAAACAAATCCCGTAGCTACCGGCCCTTTCGACAACAACCCACAAAGCACGGACTGAGGTATCACCCAAGGTGGCAAGGGAGGGTGCTGGAACCAGGTTTCTGCACCCTTGGGTTGTCAAGGCATCATTTAGGGAACTCATGCACGTTTCTATTGCTTCGCACTACTCTATAGTCCTGTAGATCTGGACTTGAAGAAACTTCCACTTTCTATTACCGTGTTGATTACTAATCTAATATAATTAATGGAGTGTATTAGATTTTCTTAGCAAGGTCTTTAAGCAAACATTTAACAAGTTTAACCATTTGCGTACTTTAAAATGAACCCAGATTTGCATAAAATCATCACATTTGTATTTAAACAGATATAGAAAGATAAATCATAAAGTCAGATGCGCTATAACACAAAATTACAGAAACAACTTATCTTTATTATAAATCTTCACCAATACATCCAGATTTACCCTGCGCACTCAGCTCCAGGGGTCAGTGTACGTAGCTACCGACTTTCTAGGCCTCTACACACACAACTACAGAGCCTCTACCTACTACCCAAACCCTCGACTCGGACTTACAGATGCTTTTCGACTATTTTCTTAAACAACCCATTACATTTCATATTCCAAAAAGAACTGCCTTTCTCTCATAACGCCGCTCTCTATTTATACCATTCCTTGGCCCGCGATCTCTATGTGGGACGACTCTATTATATTCCTTTACATTATTTTTGGGTGGACTACACTTTGACTCAATCCTATTATAATTCGCACTCTCCATACTTCGGAGTTTTTACAATAATTTAATCCTACATTTTGGGCTTTCTGCCCCAAAACTGTTACGCAGGACCTCCGCTACCCAACATGGTCTTCCAAGGGGTATTGTAGGCCCAAGTGGCCTCAACTAATCTATATGTTCAGTCCTTTTTGTTGCTACTAATCACTTTGGTCAGAATGCATTCTACTGCTTTGTTGGTTACCTCCCTTTGCCCATTACCTTGTGGGTGGTAAGGAGTGGATGTTCTATGATTGATCTTGTGTTGGCTCAACAAATTTTTAATCATATGAGATGTAAATTGACTTCCTTGATCATTGACCAAGTCTCTAGGGTACCCAAACTTATAAAATAAATTTTCTCTTAAGAACTCAACCACTTTCTCTTTTGTTGTTGCTTTGATGGCCTCGGCTTTAGCCCACTTGGTTAAATAGTCAGTGCACACAATGATGTATTTCTTTTGCCTGGATGGAGGGTCAACGGGTCCAATGAAATCCATGCCCCACTTGTCAAATGGCTCGAAATTCACTTGAGGTTGTAGAAGAATTTCATCCCTTGGGGTAGGTTTCCCCATCCTTCTGCACTGATCACACTAACTAGTATACCTCCTCACATCCTGGTGAAGAGTGGGCCTATAATAACTAGATTTTAGCACCTTGAATGTTGTCCTTTTGGCTGCAAAGTGACCTCCACAAGGCCCATCATGATAGGTTAGAAGGATGTCAAAGACTTCCTCCTCCCTGACACATATTCTCAGAATTTGATCTGAGCCTAGTTTGAAGAGGTTTCCCCAAATCCAAGTGAATGGGCCGCTCTTCCTCACTCTCTTGCTCTTTTCCTTGGAGGACACATCTGGTGGAAACTGTGTAGACATCAATTCATTTTCTATGTCAGCAAACAATTGAGGGAGAACTGAAATGGTGAATAAGAGTTCATCAGGTATCTTACAATCAACCATTCCTTCCTCCCCTGAAGACAAAGTCAATTTGGATTAAAAAAATGCAACAACATTCCCCTTTCCAGGATTATAAATAATAGTTAAATCAAACTGTTGCAATAAAGTAACCATCTAATAGTATGGTAATCTACATCAGGTTTATTCATCAAGTATTTAGTTGCATCATGGTTAGTATGTACAAATTTTTGGTAACCTTTAATGTAGTGCCTAAATTTTTTTAATGAATGCACAACAGCTAGGAGCTCTTTTTCAGTCACTGTGTAGTTCAGTTCGACTTTTGATAGATTCTTACTAACGAAGTAGATGGCATAAGGTAGCTTGTCATCTATATGGCCTAGGGATTCTCCTATGGCTTTATGAGAGGCATAAGCATGTATATGTAAAGGAAGAGCCCAATTTCAGTCTTGGAGAATAGGTGCAATAGTCAACTTGTCCTTTAGGGTGTCCAAGGCCTTTTGACAACTTTCTAACAATAAAAATTCAGTGTCTTTGGCCAATAACCCAAATAATGGAGAAGCTAATTTGCTGAAGTCTTTTACAAATATCCTATAGTATCCAGCAAAGCCTAGAAAACTTGTGACATCCCTCTATTTTTGCGGAGGTCGGAGCCTTTGGATGATGGATATCTTATTCGTGTCCACCTGTAGTCCTTTCTGGGATATTGCATGACCTAGAACAATCCCTGCAGTCATCAAGAATTCACATTTTTTAGAGCTAAGGAACAAGTTCATTTCAATTCATTTGTTCAGCACCTTACGCAAGTTGGAGAGAGCCTCCCAGAAATCACACCCATAGGGTGTAAAATCATCGATATAAATTTCCACTACATCATGGACTATCTTAGAAAAGATACTTAGGACCTCCTTCTAGAACATGGTAGGGGCATTGCATAGGCCGAAAGGAAGGACACTATAAATGAAAATACCCCAAGGATAGGTGAAGGTGTTTTTATCCTGGTCCTCTAGGTTAATATGGATTTGATTGTACCCACTGAACCCATATAAGAAAGAGAAAAACTTTTTCCCTGCCAAGCCATCCAACACTTGGTCAATGAAAGGTAGAGAGAAATGGTCCTTCTTTTTTTCTTTGTTTAATTCTCTGTAATCGAAAAAAATCCCCCACTTCTCATTTTTTCGTTGGAACCAACACCAAAGGAGAGACCAACTCATTGTCCGAGATAGGGTAAATGAATCCTGCATCCAACAACTTTTGTAGCTCTTCTTTGACTATATCCTTGAGAGTTAGATTCATTCTCCTTTGGGGTTGTTGGGTTGATTTGGAACCTTCTTTGATATAAATGTGGTGAGTACACACTGATTGGTGCACTCCCTTCATTTATTTGTAACCCCAAGCAAAGGCATCTAGATGTTCCCTTCGCATGTTGCACAACTTTTCTTCTTGGTGTATAAAACGAGAGGGGTTGATTTTCAAAGTTTTCTTAGGGCTGAATTCTATGGTTTTGACACGAGTATGGTTTGAATCAGCTAAGCATAGGTTAATCCAATGGTTTCTCTTGGTTTCCTCTACTACTTCCTCTAAGGACAAGGTGCTGGGATTTGGATTTTAGAGTACGTGTTTAATTAAATCATCTTCATCCAGTTGTCCTCATCCCATGGAATTTTCTAGGGTATAGAGTTGGGTTGAGTAGACTTCATCCTCTTCCTCATCTTCTAGCAATAAAGATAAATCATGTTCTAAACACGACTGAGCAGGAGGGTACAAGATCAACTGCTTGGACATATGTGCATTTTTTATAGTCATATTTCCAACCATACAACTAATGTAGGCATCGACAGTTGCTAACCAAGGCCTCCAAAGTATGAGAGGATAACCATTAAGCTTGGCCTTAGGCTGGAGAACTAGGAATTCTATAGGGTACTCCCAGGATTCAATGGAGACCATCACATCCTCAACAATCCCCTCAAGGAATATTGTGGAATGGTCTACAAGCTGCAAGACTATTGTGGTCTTTCTTACTTAACCCTGGAGATTTAGCTTGAGCATGGTGTACTTAGTCATTACATTAATGGCAGACCCAAGATCAATCAAGGTGTGTGTGACAATGGTGCCATTAATGTGCACATCTACTACAAGGCTTCCGTGGTCTAAATACTTTGGGCAAATTACCTACCCCAGCATTAAGTTGGACAACTGTCCAATTACACTAATTGTAGGGTGTCTCTTTTTCGCCTCCCTGATTGTTTGAAAAACTTCTCTTTAATCATTTTGTTGTAGATAGGTACATGATTAATGACCTAGAGAAGTGGAATTTTGACACATGGTTTTTTCAATTCACCAAAGTGTTCATTCTCTTTTGGGGTAGGCTGGAGTAGATGAGTTAATATTTGGGGAAAGGGTGGTGGATTCACTCTAGACATACTTTCCTCACCTTCCTCCTCACTCTCCCTAGGTGGAGATCGATTTCCTCACCTTCCTCCTCACTCTCCCTAGGTGGAGATGGAGGTTGGTTGTTCAGGAGTACTCTCCCAGACCTGAGGTTGATTTCCTGAATATCCACAACATAAGAAAAGTATGATGTCTCTCCACTATATACTTATTGTGCCTATATGTTTTTCGGGTTTGGATTTGGCTGGGTAGGCATCTGAGGTTGTTTAGGTGCAGAAGGGTGTAAAATCTATGGTTGCATAGGAGGCGAAGGTAGTAAAGCTGAAAAATTGTTGTATGGGGGCCTCCACCCCTAGGGTGGTGCATTCCAGTCAGGCTATGGAGTAGTATATGGTTGAAATGATTGGTTGGTCAGCTGGGAATGGTATTGATGTGTAAAAGACGAAGGAGAAGGTGTAGATCAGGAGGGATGAGCAGGGGGCCCCTGAGAGGTAATAGATATGTTTTGGTTAGGGTTGTAATATGCATAGGATGAACCTTGCATGCCCTATTGGTATGGTTGAGGTCCATGAGGTCTCCTTTGATTTATGTAGCAGAGTTGTTCAGTAACCCCTTCAGTTCCCTGATACACAAAGTTTAGTCCAGGTAGAGAAGGGAACTTTTTTGTGGAGTGGTTCTCTTCAGAGAATGAGTAGATCTCTCTAAGGTTTAATGGAAATTCATTCCTATGGTGCCTCCTTGTGCATCTAGGGAAGACGATGGCTAATGCTCTCTTTTCTTCCTCCTTCTTTCTCTTGATGTACATAGTGTCGATCTCTAGGGCAAGGGTTTGAAACATTTCAATCTTGAAATCTTCCAGCATATTTCCAATTTCACCTTTTATGGATGTGTTGGAAGAGGATGAGCTCACCATTGGTTGACTATCCCTACCCTTTTTCCTAGCTGCCCTAGAATGGTTCTCAAAGACAGTCTTGATATTCTCATAGGGTAGATGGTAAATTTCCCCACCAGCTAGCAAGTTTAGGGTATCCAAAAGGTCTTCCTTGACCCCCCTGAGTAGGACTAGTTTTAGTGGCTTAGGATTAAGTGTGCACCTGGCCTTTTTGTAGCTAAGATGGAATATTTCCTCATAATCCTCTAAGGATTCATCATCCACCAAGGTCATTCTAAAATTTTTCTCTTTAGTGTGTTTGGACCTGCAGTACTACCAATACCTTTTGTTGAAGGCTTGCTGCATCTAAGCCCAGGTTGTGATGCTATCCCTAGGTAAACCCATGAAACAGTGCAAAGTTGCATCCTTGAGAGTGGATGGGAATAATTTCAACTTCTAATCATTAGTGGTGTAATCATAAGTTCTACATATGACAATGAACTCAAACAAGAAAGTATCTAGATCCTCTAAGGTCAGGCCATGGAAGTGAGGAAGAGCATATGGGCTTATGTTTTTCATCTTGGCATCCCCATTGGTTTCCCTAATGGGAAAAACAAACTCAATTCTTTCTCTATATCCTATTTCATTTCATTTTTAGATATTAGGTCAGTTGGAATGGGTTCTCCTTCTTCTTCTCTCCCTATAGGCTCTTCAAAAATATTTGGTTGTTTTCCTAAGGGATCTTCCAATTCACAGCCATCAAGGAAGAGGGAAGGTTGGCTATTTGAAGTGGTGGGGATATTTGGTAGAAATTTTCCTAAGTATCCCTATTCCTATGAGGCATGAAATAAGAATTTTTGTTTTCTTTTGTGTCTTTTTCAATCCTTTAGACTATTTGCATAATTGAAATAACAAATTGAATCGATACTAACTGCTGAATGAAATATCACTTGCAGAATGAAAAAGAAAGCAAATCAACTTACAATTTACTCTTGAAAAAATGAACCTAATAGCAAAATGAAAGATATAAGAAATGGAAGAAAGAAAGAAGAAATCACATCTTACTCAGACACCTCCCTAGTAATGGTGCCAAAAAGTGATGAGCATCAGTATTGCAGAAAGAATGCTACAAATCTTGGGGCTACCAACTTTACTTTATCAATCCGAAGTTCGTACAATCCTGGAGGTGATAGTGTTGTATACACAAGTAGATGCAATGGGTCCACTCTCTGTCATTTCTTAGATGGCGATAGACCACTATAGTTTCTCAAACCATCCTTCTATTGATTAAGAAGAATTTGATTACCAATGAAGAAAGGGGAATCTTGAATTAATTGGGAGAATTGGAATATTGTCTACTACAGTAAGGAAAGACTGAAATCAATGCTATAAACAAACCATTGATCTAAATAATTTCTAAGAGATATTTCTTCAGAAGAATTCTAAGCTAACAAGTGTCTAATCCTAACTGTCCTAGGCATGCAATCTGAAATAACCAAACATTCTATTGTTGTGCATATGAATGAACACAATAACTATTTTTCCTTTTTGTGCTTTTTATGAAAATGTGAATGCTAAATCTTCTTGGTGATGTGGCAGGTGGGTTAGAGATGGTGATGTTAGGTCAGTTGGTTTGGGAGGGAAGTATGGGTCTTCTCCTATCTTCTTGTATTCTTATTTCACAAATTAGCCTCAAAATAGGCCACTGCAGGTTGTACTAATGCTTCCTACAGGATGTCTTAATGCTCCTGCAGGATCCCCTGTATTTGTACGGGATCTGGTCGAGAGAAATAGGAGTGATTTGGAAGGTAATATAGGTCTTAGGGAACGTTAATGATGGAAGAAATAAGGCAAGGGAGTGGCTAGGACTTCTTTAGAGCTCAAAAGAGAGTTTGTAAGATCGCTAGATTTGCTCAACAAACCTAGAAAGTTTTTCTTATGGAATGATGAATTGGTTGATGGGCTTGGTGGCTTTTCTTGATCATGGATGGATGAGGTTAGGCCATGGTTGCTGACATGAGATCGTCATGTACTATTAAAACTCCTATAATACATACATTACTGGCATTTATACTTGAATCATATCAAACAAAGAAGATTTCCAATCAACTTAGGAAAACAAAATTTCATTATTTGGTTGCCTAGTTCATGCATTGAAATACTTTCAGAATATTGTGAAACACCATGAGATCTAATGTAGAGATGAACATATCAGAAATGACAATTGAAACATATTCTTGAAAACTGAAAAGATGTTGGCCTAAGTAGCAAAAAACCCTAAATTCCATATGAAATCAGAACTCTGTCTTTTTGGGGCTGAATAGGAGTTTTTACTCAAACCATGGACCTTGAAGGGAGGAGTGAGGCCAAATCCACTTGTTATTCCTTTACCTCTCTAAACTATTGGTGAATCTATGCACAAATGGAAGCAAACTAATTAAATTTACCACTACATGCAATGAAACAATGGTAAAGTCAAGTCAACGCTTAACCTATGAAATAACCTAAACATACAAGTACAAGAAGAGGAGCCTTTGCTGCTAGGGTTGGGCCCTAGCCCAAGAGCTTCAACCCTCTAAGTCAACCTAGTGTTGTATTAAGGAAATTCTCATTCTCATTGTCATATCAAAAAAATTACATAACAATGTTTTGCCACAAAGCATGAACTCGAAAATGCTTAGTGCTCTTACATAAAAAATTTAAATCCTAATGAGGCTCTAGGCCTCATTATATATAAAACTGAAGTCTCCAACAAATTCCTTAAATATATGGTGGCTTGGCTCCCAAACTCAAGATGAACCAGCTCTTAACTGTCAACGGTTTGACTGTGCATGATCTCCATGATTCAGCTGCTTGCAACTCCGAGCTAGTGTGATTTGATTGAGGAATATTCGAACGAGTGAAGATTTAATGAGGAAGATCTATCTCCTATAATATCTCCTCCTTGTCTAATTCAATTTTCTTCCCTTAATTAGCCAAAATTTCCATGATTTTCTCTCAAGAACTTGCAACCAATGCGCATTAGACCACTAGAAATACATCTTACTTTTACTCGTCTCATTAAGCAAATTATAATTAAAACATGTAAGGAATTATGAGAAGAGATGATTTTAATAATCTTGGAGGTGTATTCAGGTCCATATCTTTACCCAATGATGAGGCTCATCAGCTACATACATCATGACTTACCACCTTTGGTGCGTTTGTAATTCAATGATTGCTGATAACATCTCGCTCAGATTCTTCCCACACACCTTGAATAGAAATGTGACCAAGTGGTATATAGAACTACCCCATGCTTCAATCAATAACTTTGATACCCTCACCATAGAATTCATAAAGCACTTATAACTACTAATACATTAAGAAACTCAATCAAAAAAGTTGACATATTTGCACGATAACATTTCCACCAACGCCACCAATAACATCCATGAATGAAGATGAAATCGGAGGTTAGTAAAGGCCTTCATTTCATATTTCGTATTATCTGATTGGTTTTGTAAGTCCCTCCTATGTCCTATTATGAAGGATTTTGCCATGTCTGGAGTCATTACTAATGACCAGGTCATTCTTCGTGCCGAACTCTTAGATCTCATATATTCTTAGATAACCACTCTCTGTGACCTTATCCCTAATTCTCCTTGTACTTCAAATACTCCCATTATGTAGCAACTTGGTCCTCAGACTAATGACCTTGTCGATGTTTCCCCTGGGATCGCTATCACATAATTAAGCTGGAAAACTACTTAGATATCCATTACTATTACTCTCGCCTCAACTTCACCTAATCACACTACTACTATTCCATATGATGTAATTAACTATGTACAGTCTACACAACAATCCAATGGAAAAAAAAAAAACAAGGATAAGACCTCTCTTTCTAAGGAGCCAACATCTACTCAAAAAACTTAAGCCCAACCTACTTGTCTTGTTAAATATGAAAAAGGGAAAGAGAAAATTGTGTAGTTTCCTTACAAAATCTTCTTTGAGGACCATTTGACCTATAAAATGCCTCACCTACAACGATGTACTAATTTCCATTCACAAAAGGACACTTATCATACTCTTATCCTTAACAACCCTTTCCCTACCCAACAACAATAGTGACAACAATGTCTAGTTGGGAACCCACCTCCAAGCTTGGAAGGGGGAGGCTATGCTTCTCTTTCCCCTCCTCCTAGAGAAGAATCATATCGATATACTATTTTAAACACTTTGGATACCCCCTCGACCACTAATATGCCTCCACCTAATTATCTATATATTGAAATATCTATTTTCAACCCTTTTATTCGTCACCCCAAAGGGGCACTTCACCGAACTATGCACAACCCTGGTTCCCATGATGCCCAAAACTATAGTATTGTAAAAGATATTATTCAGCTGCCTTTTTTCCCTGAGAGGTGCATTCTACAACCCATTATGACCCTGATGTGTAACTATGTTTTTTCCTCAAAAAAATAATAAAAATAATTTTAGGTAATATCGGCCAATTTTAAATTATATATAACTTTTTAATCTTAGTAATGGACTAAGATTAATTATTAAAATATAACTATGTATTTGAATGGATAATAAATTATCTCATGCTTTTAATAATTCCTTTATGATATATGTGAATTTGAGTGGATCATAAATTTACCTTTAAAAAAAATTAGCACATTAAAATTCCAAATTAAGTAAAATTTTAAACAATTTTTGTCTTTACTAAAGTCAATGTCATTTCCTAAATCAAAGGAAAAAGGTTAATTCAACACAAAGAACCAAAAATCTTGCTCCAAAATATTTTAACATTTGTTTTTGCAGCCACTATCTCACTATCTCACATAAACATGTAAATGTAAACATAAACATTTAACATGTAATGTTTAACATTTAACATTTAACATTTTTAATCTAATGTGGGCCATATTTAAAAATCAATCTAATTATTATTATGTATAAAAAAAATATAAATTTAAAATATAAAGAGGTTTACGAACACTCAAAAAAGAGATATGGTAAAGAAAAAAAATATAAATAAATTGGAGGTATGGTAAATAAATAAAAACTCTTTTTATATTTACTCCATAAAACTCTTTATATTTATGAAAACTCAAAAAAAAAAGGGTGAAGCCTATGGGCCAGATATTATTTTAATCCTATGGGCTAAATACCATATTTATAAAATAGGTATAAAGTGGTATGGTAAATAAATAAAAATATAAATAAATCTCTTTTTATATTTAATTCATAATGCACTTTCTATTTATAAACATTCAAAAAAGATGTTTTATTTAGGTGAAGCCTAGGAGCCAAATACCATGGGCCAAATCATTATTAATACCATGCAAAAAAAACATGATTAACGTTAATATTAATATTATGAGATTAATATTAATATTATTATTAAATGTAATATTCATATTAATATATTATTATTAATATTATTAAATTCAATAACTTTAGATTAATACAACATTAAAATTTTCATATAATAATATATATTAATATATCATGATATATATTAACTTTAGATATATATGGGAGGGAAGAACAAAGACATAGAGTGATAGAGGTGGAGACACAAGGGAGTCACAAGGGAGATATGGAGATACACTGTAGGAGAGGGGAGATAAGGAATGAAGAGAGAGAGAGGGAGAGGAGTGAGAGTGGTAGAGAAGGTTAAAATAGGGAGAGGGAGACACAAATATGGAGAGGGGAGAGAGAGAAGGAGAGAGTGAGGGATATAATGAGAGGATTGGAGGGCATATAGAGAGGGATTAGGGAAGAGGGAGGGAGGTAGAAGATAAAGGGAGAGAGATGAAGGATGGGAGAGAGGACTCGAGAGACAGGAGGAGGGAGGGAGGGATAGAGATATGGAGTTTGAGTGGGAGATAGGGAGGGATAGAGATATGGAGTTTGAGTTGGAGATAGGGGGGAAGAATAAATACATAGAGAGTAAAAAGTGGTAAGAGAGAGATGGAGTGACAAGGGAGATATGGAGAGAGAGTGTGTATGTTTAGGGGTGATATAAAGATACAAAGAAGGAGATAAGGCAAGAGAAGGAGAGAGGGAGGGATAAAGTAACATAGTTGGAGAGAGAGAGTGGGGGGCGATTGGAGGGAAAAGAGAGAGAGAGAGTGATGGGGGAAGAGAGAGGATTGGAGGGAAAAGAGAGAGAGAGAGAGAGAGAGAGAGATGGGGGAAGAGAGAGGATTGGAGGGAAAAGAGGGAGAGAGAGAGTGATGGGGGAAGAGAGAGGATTGGAGGGAAAAGAGCGAGCGAGAGAGAGTGATGGGGGAAGAGATAGGGAGGTAGGAGAGAAATGGAGAGAGAAGAAGGATGAGAGAGAGGAGGAGAGAGGGAGTGAGAGAGGAGTAGAGAGGGAGGGATAGAGAGATGGAGTTGGATAGGGAGAGAGGGACAAAAGAAGAAATACAAAGAGAGTGAGAAGTGGAGAGAGAGAGGGAGTGATAAGGGAGAGATGCAAAGATAGAATGTGTGTTTGTGGGTGGGATAAAGAGACAAAGAAGGAGAGATGGAGAGAAGGGGGAGAAAAGGAGAGAGAAGGAGATAGAGGGATATAGTAATAGAGTTGGAAGGTAAAGAGAGAGAGAGAGAGAGAGAGAGAGGGAGGTGAGATAGAAAGGGAGAGAGAGGAAGGAAGAGAGAGGGAGGGAAACGGAGATGAATTTGGAGGGGAAGAGAGAGGGAGTTAACAAGAAATATATAGATAGACAAAGGTGGAGATATAGAGTTAGTGACAAGGAAGATGGCGAGAGAGGGAGAGAGGACAACAATAGGAAGGAGAGAGAAGCCGGGGGGGAGAGAGAGGGAGGGAGAGGAGGAGGGATAGATATATGGATTGGAGAAAGATAGTGTATTTTTTGGCTATGATATAGAGAGACAAAGGGAGATATATATATTGATCGAAGGTGAAGAGAGGGAAGAAGAGAGAGAGGGAGAGAGGGAGGAACATAGAGACTAATAAATATGGAGTGAGAGAGTGTGTGTGTTTAGGGGTGAGGTAGAGAGACAAAAGGATAGATCGAGGTAGATATAGATATAGATTGGTGGGAGTGGGGGAGGGGGAGTGAAGAACAGTTCTTGCACTAGATGCATTGATTTCAGCATAGATGGTGATTTCTAATCCTATTTGATTGCTTGCACTAGATGCATTGATTTTAGTGTAGATGTTGATTTCTAATGATATTTGATAGCTTGTACTAGATGCATTGATTTCAATGTAGATGATTTCTAATCCTATTTGATTTCTTGCACTAAATCCATAGATTTTAGTGTAGATGGTGATTTCTAATCCTATATGATTGCTTGCACTAGATGCATTGATTTCAATGTATATGTTGATTTCTAATTATATTTGATTGCTTGCACTAGATGCATTGATTTCAATGTAAATGATTTCTAATCCTATTTGATTTATTTCACTAAATGCATTGAATTCAGTGTAGATGGTGATTTCTAATCCTATTTGATTGCTTACACTAAATGCATTGATTTCAGTGTAGAATTTTTTTTCTAATCTTATTTGATCGCTCGCATTAGATGCATTGATTTCAATGTAGATGTAACTGGATGTATGATTGTACATTAACTTTAATGTGATCGGATTAACAATGTGCATTGATTTCAGTGTGAGCACACAAATTTATTGGTAATGTACATTGATTCTTGTGTTATAGTAATTGAACTTATTAATATTAGAGAGCAAGAGAGACAAGTTATGATGTTTGCTACAACAACTTGAGCTAAAGATTTAAATGGTTTATGATTTCAACTGTCCTTTTAATATAATCGATATGAAAATATGACAAAAATAATAGGGGTGAAAATAAGAATGGTAGAAGAAAATAGTTTGAGATTTATCACAATAAAGGCTATTTGTACTTGACTACATTCTTATTATTCACATTTTCTATCCTTCAACACGATTACATTGTCACTTTCTATTCAATTTTTCTTTTTCCATAATTTTTCATCATTAAAGTTATTAACAATATTTATCACCTCAACAAAATCAGGTAACTAAGCAAATTTAAAATTAAAATAATCTCAGGCATATTTAGCCTATTTAAAATTATTATATTAATATTAAATGTATTTACATATTATTGATAAAACTAATCATACATTCGATAGATTTTCCTTGGCCGCATAGGAATGAAACCAACCTAGATCCATCTTAACTCTGAATCTATCAAGTGTTGAGAGGGATCAAGTTTCTCAAGGTGAAAACATTTCCTCGAGTTTTTCACTCAAAAAAGAGGTTTGCACCTAGAGAGATTTGATCCCTCTCAGTGATTGATAGATCCATAGTTAAGATGGATCTAAGATAGTGCTATGTCCACACTTGAAGTATTATAGAGTTTTCTAGCACAACATTAAGCTCTTCTCTCCATTATGGGTAGGGTCAACCCCTTGGATTCTGATCTAGTTATATTCAACAATGACAAGTCTACTCGTTGCCTCTTGAACCAACTTAAATTTCAAGTAGAGGTCGAAGCAAGATGAAAAGCCATTCACCATATTGTTTTCAATGAAGGTACATCCACATATGGAATGGTTACAATCTATTGGCTCACTCTGGGTTCTCCCACGCTTTCCCCACCATCTAATTATTTGAAATCTTTTGATGGCCACACTTTCATGCCTGAACAATATCTTACTAGTTTCCCCATCACTCTTCGAGGGAAAAATGTTTCTGTCAATATTGAAGTTGTTGATCACCCACTCACTTACAACTTTCTACTTGGGCATAGTTGGACTTAGACAATGAAATCCATTGTCTCATTGGTTTTCTGATTTATCTCTTTTCCTCACCAAGGAAAAATTATGACTTTGTATCAACTATCTTTTTGCTCCTTATATTTTCAATTGTTACCTTATGGAAAAGTTCCTTTAGTGGATGGTTCTCCTGACACTTTTGTCAGTATTGGTATTGGACTTTTGAAGGGATCCTCACTCTTAGGGTATCTAACTCTCATGTCGCCTGAGGTTCTTATGATTGTTTCAATGATATCTATTGTATTGGATATCCCTACATATCCATGGATCCTCCCAACCCCTTCACGATTGACTCTTTTGGAGAAAATATGTCATTGTCACTAGTCGAGTTGGATTATCAAGATATTCAAACTACATCTGGATCTTTTTCTTCCTTGTTTAAGGCCCATGGTCTAAGAAACTCTTCCATAACAACTCCCTCTACCAATTTTCTTGATATTTTTTTTGATGAGGCTGTTATGGAAATCATGTCTCTAGAGGATCGATATTGGGATGGGTTCTACCATCTTGTCTTAGTACCTTTTCCATTTTCAATGAAAAAAATCCTCTGAAAATCCTATCACATAATCAACCTAAGACTATCCCTTCATTTTTGCCAATTGTTCAAGAGAGCTACTAGAAGGAAACTTAGGCAAGATTTTACCGTAGGAACCTCTCCACCAATCTAGCTCGGTCCTTACACTGTTACTTTATTCATTTACAAAGGTTCCTATGAATTTATGGAATATGTTGGGGGCCGACTTGAGGAGCCCCCAAATGGAATCTATTTGAAAAAAATTTATGTCTAGTATCCCACTAGCATGTGCTTTGTGACTTTATGTACAAAGTATATATATACATACATACATATATATATATATATATATATATATATATATATATATATATATATATATATATATATATATATATATATATATCTGTGTGTGTGTGTGTGTGTGTGTGTGTGTGTGTGTGTGTGTGTATATATATATATATATATATATATATATATATATATGTATGTATGTATATATATACAAGTTTATTGTATCAAAAATCCTAAAACTTGGATGTTTACACAAATTGGCTACAAGATGAACTGGTTCCACATATTTGTCATTCCAAAAGTTATGTCAGTTTGTTTCATTCAACTAAAATAATTGCATAATTTTCAAAAGCAATTTTTTTTTTTTAAATGAGCATTCTTTTTATGGCCCCTTTCTAACTTATTAAATTGAAAAATCATCGAGTTTACTTCTTCAGGCTCATAAAAATCTAACCAAGAAGAATGAGCATTATTTTTATGATATTTTTCTCACTCTTTAAACTGAAAAAACCTCGATTTTACTTCTTCGGGCTCATAAAAATCCCACGAAAAATGTTGAGCCAATATTTTTCTTTCTTTCCAATCTAAAATGCTTACCATGATTTTTCTTCATCTCACTCATCAAAAAATTTACAAAAAATATTGAGTATATTTTTATCCCTTGTATTCATAAGAAAATGAGGTGAACTTCTATTGAGCATATGTTTATCTCTTTATCTAGACTCAATGGACTAAATATGTAAAAGGAGTTGTGTTGTGCATACTATTATATCTTTGTCAAATCCAGACATCAACCATGACAAATATGCCTCCTCGATTCTCCTTTAAGCTTGTTTTAGACTCTCTAAATGTGAAAAAACCACCAAGTTTACCTTTTCTATACTTGTTAAACCTAAACATAACGGGAAAAATTTGGAAGAAAGAAGAATGTTACTATCTATATGAGTTGAAATTTTAATGGTAGCACTCTATTGTCCATTCCTTGAACATGGCACTCATTGGATATATGCATCTTATGTCAGATTCCCTTTGAATGCTACCACATTGTGAGAATTTCCTTGATACCTCGATGTTTCTGCATCCTCGTATCCTACGTATTATGGTGTTCTTGAGTCTAGGTTACCTGGTTTGGTTGGTATCATGCCTTCTATTTTTCAAGGGATTCTTTACTCTCTGTTGACCTTATCGACCACTTGATCATATGTCCTATTGATGTATGTTTGTTCATCCTATTTTTCTACAATATCTCCAAAATCAATCACATTTATTAGAATTTTTTATTGATTGATGTGCAACTAACTATTACCCATATTCAAAAAATCCTTTCCTATCAAATTAAACAAATTATCTAGGAAGAAGGTTGAGGCACCTCAAAGTACATTGGAACTTGTAATCCTTAGTGGTAGGCTTTGATCATGGGTTTTCATTATTGGCTCCCAATTGAGAAATTCTACGAGTATTCAAATTCAACTCATTCATTCACAATCATTAGATTGTATTGACAATCTTGGAGACCATCATCCTTATCAATGGATTTCCTAACATATGTTAACAGTTTTCAACATTAACTAGTAATTAGATGAATTCTCACATGTTTGACATCAGCTCATTCATTCACACGGGTAGAATTATGCAATTTTAGGATGGTGATGAGGACATTGGGATGAGGCTTACTTACCTCACCCTTGTTTCCTATACTAGGTTACATATGTTGTTCATGGAGACAACTTATATTGAATGTCTTACATTGTGACATAGATACACACTGTACTTTCTGGAAGACATGATTTTTCATTTTCTACATGGATCCATACTGTATAACTTTTCTTTAGCTCTTGAGCATGGGAATGCCTAACTCAACATATGATTTATATCTGAAATATGTTTATTTTTTGAAGGCCTCCTTTTTTTTCAACACTCTGACTACTCTCTTTCCTCAATTGTTTTATAAAGTCTTTTAGCCGTCTCCTTCTTCTCTAAACTTACACTTTATGGGGCATATGTTATCCCTGAAAATATGCCCTCATCAACTTAGAGGAGATCATCATGTTGTTTACTAGAATACACCTTTTTCTATTAACTTTTAAGACTAAAAATTTCCCTATCTACCTCACACAAAGGATTATAATACTAGAAATATCAGTGCAGCCTTTGTTACCCTATTTAGTAATGCATTGTCTCTTCACGAAACCTGTGTTATCATAATCTCACATAGTCACGAAAAAAGAGCTCGAGATAACTCACTATGCTGCCAAATTTCACTCAAGGAAACTCTAGAAGGATTGAATATGATCACCTAAACCTCATATATATCTTTTTCCTAAACAAATAAAGAACTATAAAGAAAGATAAATAATTAAAGCAAGTGGAGACAACACCCATCCTATATATTTTTACCAAATTGCACTGAAGAGAGACTGAGAGTCTTGAAAACCTTAATTATTATAATAAATTAAACACATGTCCACTTAGAATGGGATCAAAATTCTATGTATTTTATGATATAAATATCTTCCTTTAGAGAGAGAGTTTTTGGAACTAGGAGCTAGAGGAGGTTATGTTGCAACTGCATTTGGTTGTAATCTTCCTCCTACTCAATAATATATAGATCTATAATGATTTATTCTAGAATATTGTTCAATATTCAAGTATCTTATCCTCTATTAATTATTTTTTGGATGTTAGTATCATGATGATGTATTCAATAATATGTAGTTGTTCATTTTCTAGTGTTTCTTATTGAAAAGATTATTATTCCATGAAGGTTTTGTTTGCCTTCCTATTTGTGCAGGATTACATTTTGGAGTTAGTTGGGATCTCTTGTCAACTACATAAACCATCCAATTGATCTACAAGAAAATAAAAATACATTCTTCCTTTTCCTTACTCAATCAATATCATTTTACTTCTTTCATTTTTGAATAGGTCGGAACTTAGGATAATAGATCCATTGAGTTGTTTGTCTCAGGTTTGTAGGAAAACCTGAGAGGGTTATTATATTTCAAACTAAGCATAATTACCTATAACATTATTTGTGATAATTCTAATGTATATTTATAAATGTTGTTTTTTCTGTCAGGTTCTTGTGAGGAATCATTATTGTAGAGAAATTTTAATTGATACAAATGAAAATTGTTAGATGTATGGCATAATAAGTTGTCAAACACGTTTCATGTATGAATGACGAATCAATTGAGTAGAAGGAAATTTGTGCTAATTTATGATTCCAATACCATGTGAACATGACTTTTACATTGTGCCCATGCTAAGATTGTGAACATGGGAAAATAAAAAGAGGAAATATGTCTTTGTTTATGTGAATAGAGACACTATGGTCTCTCGATTCTTTGTGATATTATGCAACGTGTTGAGTCATGTTTATATGTGTATCTATTGTACATGTGTATATGTTTATAAGTTGTATTATGGAATACATATGTTGTATTTTTCAGTGTGCATGTTGTATTACACCATATGTATAAGTGTGTGTGTGTTATGTTATGAGTTTGGGATAAGTAGGTATGGGATTATCTAGGTCTGTGTGTTATGTCACATGTTTGGGTCAGGTAGTTATAGGACTATCTAGGCATGTGTTTTATGGTATGATTTTGGGATAGAAATGTATGGGATAGTATGATCCTATTAAGGTGAGAGATACACCTATAATTTCTTCAATAAAATAATATTAGGATCAGTAGTACCCATATTCAAAAGGCAGTGTATGTGCTTAGTCAGATATATATATACATACCACTAGTGCTTATCAGAGTGGGTCAATTGATCCAGCGTGTGGGAAGATGAGAAGAAGAGAGTAGAAGGTAGTGGGTGCTTGCCAAATTGGGCAACAGATCTTGTTTCAGTATGAGGTTGAACATAAGAGAAGACATTAGGTAATTTTCAGAGGACAGCCTATCCCATCTGAGTATGAGGTCAAATAGAAGAGAATGAATTAGATTATTTAATCTTTAGTAACCAATCCTAATTCAGATTGGATCATTATACTATTTTTCATCCATCCTGATGCATTTAGAGTGGAAAAAGTGGAGGAATCAACTCACGGGACCATTTTTACCGTCGAGACCCAGTTTGGGAAAACGAGATCTGAAACCTTTCTGGAGTGCCCTTAGGCATCAAATGATGTTTTTTGAGGGTAAAAATTTATCTATTTCTTTTAATGCCATTGCATTCAATTATACACAGATATATTTTCAATGGGATAAGAAGTGCGTCAATTGATGCAAGAGCATTCACCCAAGGGAAAATAATTGTAAATAGTAGACATAGGGGGTCATGTATTTTTAAGAAGTAGTTTTCCTAAGTCTCAAGTTAATGAAATTTAGGCCTTTTAGTGATTAAATTAGATAATGGAGAAAATTGTAAGTGCTCTCGAATAAATGAGAACATGAGTAGGCAGCAATGCCAAAAGAGTCCAAAGTCAACTGTAACTCTTAAATAGTTGCATGATTCAAGGACGAGAGAGACTTTTTAGGAATTAATTGAAGTGAACATAGTGGACAGAAGATTTATGAGTCGGTTCAGTAGATATAGGAGTCAAACCAGGATAGTTCAACAGAACTCCTGGCATATGTGTAAGCCTACAGGCAGAGTCAGAAGAAGAGGCCACTGACATAGAAGCCTTGAATGTAATCTTTTATTTTACATACATATATTCAGAGTTTATTACTGACTGTGTCAAAGAGTGTGAATCGCGTGTTTGTGATTAATTATGGTGTGAACTCGTAGGTTCTGTTACAGGAGATTACAGGCAGAGTTCTAAAGAGTGCACGGAGGAGAGAATGATTCGGAGGAATCATAAGGGATCATTGGGTCCAATTGAAGAAATAGAGTAAGCTGAGGAGGGAGAGTGTAAAGCAGAATAGTAGAGGATGGGAACCTTCAGAAGAACCGAACCATAGAGGTAAAATTGAAGAAATCGTGGAAAAATCACGTAAAAGGGAACAACAAAGAAGTGAAGTTCGATGCTCAGCTACCATTGGATCACAAGTACCAATAGTTCAGATGATGTCATGAGGAGAAGGGCGAAGCATCGCATCAACAAAATTATTATAAAGCTTAAGTCCCATAAGCCAAAATCTAGTTTACACTGAAAATGAGTGCCAAACTTAGTCAAAATCGAGTTTCGGATTTGAAGCATTTATAAGCGAGGATTTATACCCATATCGGGTCCATAAGAGATATCGGATCGGCATTTAAGTGGAAGCCTATTTAGAGGAATGCCGATACGCTGACGCCGATAAGCACCAATCGACAATCGAAGACTGATGTGATTGCTAATCGGAGATCGGTGATCAGGCGGATCAGAGTTGCGCAGTGGAAGACTTGGAAGGAGTAGACCCGAAAATCATCGTTAACCTGACTTATAAACATTTGAAGTCCGACCTTATGTGGTTTGGAGCTGGGTTAATGGATTTTCGTTTGTATTTCATAAAAGGCAAGGCTGAGTCATTTAATTGAAACATAGTGTTAACAATTCCGATAGTCATGGAGATTGGAGTCGGAGGGTTAATGGGGTATCTATATATGACCCACGAATGGAGCGATGCCCGATTGTGATGGAGGTAGCCTCGAGGTCTGTGTAAAGGCTGTACAAAAGGCACGAAGGCTTGTTTGTGGGATTTTCCTTTGTAATGGTTTATAAAGTGAAAATATACCGACATAAGGTTTTATATGTTATACGTATGTAAATGATGTATTAAAGGGAAAGTTTATATATTAGAGGTTAAAGTATGGTTTGAAGGTTACGAAGGGTTTAGCAGTCCTGAGAAGAAAGAGGAATGAAAAGGCTTTAACAAGGTCTCATACAAAGGTTGTGAGAGTTGATATAAGTCCCGATAGGAGGTTTGGCAGGGTGATTGAGTTCCGATTTAAAGGAACTATGGCTAAAAGGGCCTTAACCATATATGGTTGAAGATTTTATTCCATTGCAGAGTTAAATACTTGGAATAGTCGTGTTTATGCATTTTATGCATACTGTGGGTATGTGCGAGTCTTACCCTGCACCATTAGTGGTATCAGAGCCAAATTGAAATCAGAGTAAGGAAAGATTTCTGTGAAAATGAGGTTGCACACAGAAGAAGATAATGTGCATAATTTAAATGGATGAATGATAAAGACTATAGTGGAAGATTGTAGCATTCCAGCAGAGGCTTGGAATAGATAGGAATAGAGGATTCCTTGAAGGAAAGAGAAAGAAATATTCCTTAATGCAAGTTCTAAAGCAAGAGGACATAAAGACAAGATAGAGGGAAATCCATTAAAAGCACAGGTGGAATGGTGAAGCAAGATCATGCTAATATCTTGAAGGTGAGGTAATATGTTATGTTCTATTGAGAATGTGTGTTTTTATATTAATGCACAGGTGACAACAAGAGAAGCTATGAGAAGAACATATGAGTTCTTGAAGACAGAGTAAGGAAAATAATCTAAGGGAGAAGTGGCAGTGAACCTGAAAAATCCAACATGAGATTGGACAGATAGGACAGCTGAAGTGTTCTCAAGAGAGAGTGAGAGATTAAAAAATCCTAGAAGGAGCAAAGGTGTTGCTCAAGAGGAGGTTCCAGATCGAGGACCATGCTGTTAGAAAATTATATATTACGGAGCAATGAAACACATAAAATATTACAGAAATATAAACACAGAGAACGCATAAAACAAGAGAGACACAGATATATGTGGTTCACCCAGTTTGGACTACGTCCACCCCGAATAGCGAGTCCTTCCTTTCTATTATCCAGAAAAATGAAGAGACACAACCTACATCAAATCCGCTGTAATATCCTCTGTTTTCTCTCACAGTCTCACCTCTCTATTTCTCGCTCATAGAATACACATCTATATCTCAGCCTCCAATACAATGCCCTCATACAAAGAGAGGGGTTGCCTTCTAGGGCAAAAAACCCTAAACTAAACATAAGTTCTATCGTCAGATCATCTGCCTAATGAACGACCCAGATTGACAAGAAATTACTCTACTTTTACAAGGCAATTTTACATTTGTTTTTAGCTTCGGGGGCGTTGCCCCCAAGCCCCCGCTAGGGGACCACTGGCCCCCGGACCCCCCAGCCGGGGGGGATCAGCCGCCCCGCGTGGAGGGGTGTACAAACTTCCAGGGGTATACATCTGGATGAAATAAAGACCTCTGAACAATCATGCTCCACACACAACAATCTCCCACTTGGAAAATGATTGTAGAAACTCCATCGCTGCTTCATTTGTTGGAAAATGACTCCTCTTTGGACCTGGCTATTTCTCATCTTCATCGTCATCCTTGAAGACCAATTGAAACTGAGCATATTCTCAGTTTCTCCCTGGTTACAACTTTTGTTAGCATATCTGCAGGGTTCTGGCTAGTGTGTATCTTTTCCAGCTTCAACTCTCCATCTTCCAACACTGATCGTATGAAATGGTACTTGAGCTGTATGTGTTTAGTCCTGGAATGAAATGCTGAGTTCTTTGCAAGATGAATGGCACTTTGGCTATCACTGTATAACGTGCCCTTATCATGTTCCTTACCCAGTTCACCCATAAACCTTTGTAGCCAAATCATTTCTTTACTAGCCTCTGTAGCAACAACATACTCTGCTTCTGTTGTTGAAAGTGCAACAACACTTTGGATTTTTGAAACCCAACTGACAGTTGTTCCTCCAACAGTAAATACATATCTTGTAGTGCTCCTCCTGTTATCTCTGTCACCTGCAATATCTGCATCAATGTATCCCTGTAGAGAAATGTTTGCACCACCAAAGCAAAATGCTTGATTTGTGGTACCTTTCAAATATCTAAGAATCCATTTCACTGCCATCCAATGTTCCTTTCCTGGATTGTTCATGTACCTGCTTACAACTCCCACTGCATGTGCAATATCAGGCCTTGTGCAGACCATTGCATACATTAAGCTTCCAACTGCTGATGCATATGGAACTTTAGACATATAACCCATGTCTTCTTGGGTCTTTGGGCACATTTCCTTGCTAAGTTTGAAATGGCTAGCAAAAGGTGTACTAACTGGTTTTGCATTGTGCATGTTAAATCTTTTCAACACCTTTTGTATGTACTCATTCTGGGAGAATGTTAATTTACGATTTTTCCTGTCTCTAGTTATTCTCATACCAAGGATTTGTTTTGCAGCTCCCAAATCCTTCATTGCAAATGAATTTGCCAATTTTCTTTTGAGCACATTTATTTCCTGCATGTTAGATGCTGCAACAAGCATGTCATCTACATACAATAACAATATAATATAGCTGCCATCATTTTGCTTTTTCAAATAGACACAATGATCAGAGTGACATCTAGTATAACCTTTTTCAGACATAAACTTGTCAAATTTTAGATACCACTGCCTTGGAGCCTGTTTTAAGCCATACAAGCTCTTCTTCAACCTGCACACTAGTTTCTCCTTCCCTTTCACCTCATATCCTTGTGGCTATTGCATATATATCTCTTCCTCCAAATCCCCATGGAGAAAGGTTGTCTTTACATCTAACTGCTCAAGATGCAAATCTTCAGCTACTACAAGACTTAAAATAGTTCTGATTGAAGTCATTTTAACAACAGGAGAAAATATTTCATCAAAATCAATACCTTTCTTCTGTGCAAACCCCTTCACCACAAGTCTAGCTTTGTACCTCTGTTTTCCTCCATCTTCTTCCTTCAGCCTGTAAACCCATTTATTCTTCAATGTCGTTTTTCCTACAGGCAACCTGACTAAATCCCAAGTCTGGTTATGCATTAAGGAATCCATCTCTTCTTCCATGGCTACCTCCCACTTCTTCCTGCTTTCAACCTACATTGCTTCTTCATAACATTCAGGTTCACCAGAATCAGTCAACAATAAATAATATAATGAAGTAGAGTATCGTTCAGGGGGTCTACTTATCCTGGTAGATCTTCTAACACCACTTTCAGGTGTTTGGGGTGCCTGTTGCTGTTGTGGTGGTTGCTATTGTTGATTATTATTATTTTCAGGCACCTTTACCTTTTCACTGATTTCATCAAGAACTGCGTATTCCTTGTTTTCTTTTTCCTGCAACTGATTCTTATACAAGACCTTTTCATTGAATATTACATCTCTGCTCCTAATGATTTTGTGATTTTCGTAATCATATAAGCGATAACCAAAATCATTAACACCATATCCAATAAAGGTACATTTCTTTGACTTTGCCTCAAGCTTTGTTCTATTTTCTTTATCAATATGGACAAAGGCCTCACAACCAAAAGGCTTTAAAAAAGAGTAGTTTACCTTTTTACCTGTCCATGCTTCCTCTAGAACACCACCATCCAAGGAACTTGAAGGCCCTCTGTTTATTAGATAAACAACAGTATCTACAGCATCTGCCCAAAACTGTAAAGGAAATCCTGCATGCAATCTCATGCACCTTGCACGCTCCATGATTGTTCTGTTCATCCTTTCTGACACACCATTTTCTTGTGGTGTTCTTGGAACTGTCTTCTCTCTGCGAATGCCATGCTCTGAACAGTACCTATCAAACTCTTTTCTGCAATATTCACCTCCATTATCTGATCTAAGACACTTCAATTTCTTTCCTGTCTCAATCTCAACCAAAGCTTTCCATTTCTTTAAAGTATCAAATACATCATATTTATTCTTAATACAATAAATCCAAGTTTTTCTAGTTGCATCATCAATAAAAGTAACATAATAACAAGAGCCACTGAGAGATGATACCTGAGCAGGTCCCCATACATCTGTATGCACAAGCTCTAATTTTTCGTTCTTCTTTTCTTTCCCAACTCTGAGAAATCTGACTCTCTTCTGTTTTCCATAAATGCAATTCTCACAGAAGTCCAAATCAACATTCTTCAAACCTGGCAACAAATTCCTTGAGTGAAGAATCTTCATCCCCTTTTCACTCATGTGTCCGAGCCTATGATGCCATAATGCTGCATCTGCTCCTTTGGAAGTTAAAGCATTAACAGAGTTAGAAATACCATTGCATAAATACAATGTACCAACCTTTTCGCCTTTTGCTATTACCAGGGCTCCTTTGGTGACCTTCCAAGCTTTATCTGTGAAAGTTGTCACACAACCTTCACCACCTAACTGCACTGTTGAAATCAGATTTTTCTTTAGATATGGAACATGCCTTACCTCCTTTAATAGCCATTGGTTTCCATTCTGCTGTTTTATAAGAACCTTACCCATTCCAACGATTTTATAGGGTTTATTATCACCCAGACGAACTTGTCCAAAATCTCCTTGAACATAGTCATGAAAGTATTTCTTATCAGGTGTGGCATGGAATGAAGCCCCTGAATCTACCACCCAGGAATCAGTAATATTTTCGAAAGAAAGAATCAAAGCATCTTGTAACACCTCACCTGTCACATTTGCTTCATGATTTTTTTCTTGCTGTGCATCTCCTTCTTTTCCCTTCCGAGATCTACAGTCTTTCTTTAGGTGTCCTTTCTTTCCACATTTCCAGCACACTATCCCCGATCTGGACTTGGATCTGTCTTTCCTTGATTTACTGCGATATCCTGAGCTCTTTCCTCTTTCCATTTTTCTTCCTCCAGACTCTGAACTCAAAGCATTTCCCGATGTCTCACCGGAGCTTTTACGTCGCATTTCCTCGCGAAGGATAGCACCGACAACATCATCAAACTTTAAAGTACTAGATCCAGAAACGGAGTTACTAATGGCCATTACCAAACCATTCCAACTTTCTGGTAATGAGCACAAGAATAACAGAGCTTAACTTCATCATCAAAGTTTACCCCTACAGAACTTAACTGACTTGTAACTGTATTAAAATCATTTAAATGGTTTGCAACAGATCCACCTTCTGACATATTCATATTAAATAACTGTTTCATAAGAAATACCTTGTTTGAGGCCGAGGGTTTTTCATATAGTTTCGACAACGTCTGCATCAAACCCTCTGTCATGGTTTCCTTCAAAATGTTGAAGGTGACTGACGCAACAAGGCACAACCGTATTGTTCCGAGTGCCTTTCTATCAAGAAGGTTCCATTCTTCGTCTTTCATACCCGTCGGCATCTTTGTTTTTCCGCCCAATGGTAGGTATAGATCTTTCTGATACAGATAATCTTCCATCTGCATCTTCCACAGTGAGAAGTTTTGGCCATTAAATTTCTCGACCCTAAACTTACCATCTTCCGCCATTGCTCCCACTCAAACTAGGAACCCTTCTTTCCTGCGAGTTTATCAGCCAAATAGACCTTCGGCTCTGATACCAGTTGTTAGAAAATTATATATTACGGAGCAATGGAACACATAAAATATTGCAGAAATATAAACATAGAGAACGCATAAAACAAGAGAGACACAGATATACGTCGTTCACCCAGTTTGGGTTACATCCACACTGAACAACCAGTCCTTCCTTTCTATTATCTAGCAAAATGAAGAGACACAACCTACAGCAAATCCACTGTAATATCCTCTGTTTTCTCTCACAGTCTCACCTCTCTGTTTCTCGCTCACAGAATACACATCTATATCTCAGCCTCCAATACAATGCCCTCATACAAAGAGAGGGGTTGCCTTCCAGGGCAAAAAACCCTAAACTAAACATAAGTTCTACCGTCATATCATCTGCCTAATGAACGGCCCAGATTGACTAGAAATTACTATACTTTTACAAGGCAATTTTACATTTGTTTTTAGCTTCGGGGGCGCTGCCCCCGAGCTCCCATCGGGGCACTGCTGGCCCCCGGACCCCCCAGCCGGGGGGGATCGGCCCCCCCAGACCCCCGCGGGGGGGACAATTCCCCCCCGCACCCCGCCGCGTGGAGGGGTGTACAAACTTCCTGGGGTATACATCTAGCTGAAACAAAGACCTCTGAACAATCATGCTCCACACACAACACATGCTTACCAAAAGACTGAGTGACGAGGGCTTAGTGAGGTAAGATTGCAGCAAGGATGATTAGCTATTGTAGAGGCTTGTTGCAAAGGAGCTCATGAAGAAAGAAGAGAAGAAGATGACTACTGATAGTCATAATATAGGTTCATAAAGAAGCCACAACAGAAGAAAGATGAAGAAAGAGGATGCCAAAGAAAATGGCAAGAGGATGAGTCAAGAAGAAATAGACAAAGAGGTTACTGAGCTAAAAGAACAACTCAATGCATTAAGGAGAATGCTTGAGGAAAGCCAAAGACTAGGTTAGGTCTTGAGGAAGAAACCAGTGGAGTCACATGAGATGCAGAGAAGGGTACAACAAATGCAAGTGAAATGGTTGATGGAAAAAATTAAGGAAGTTGAGTTAGAAATGGAAGAGTACATTTGTGAACCAGAACAAGGAGAAATTCTAGGAGAAAGTGAAAATGAAGACTTGAAGATTGAAACTTCAAGTGAGGATAAAGGGTCACATGGGTTTAAAACTGACAATTTGTGTATGTATGCAGGTGAAACATGCAAGGAAGGACAATTTGCTGATATTGTCATGAAGAAGGAAGAAGGCAAGCAGAATCCAAATTCTGTTTTGGAGGAAGATGAGATAGATAGGACTCATATGCAGTTGGGGAAAGATATCAAGCAACCAAGTGAAGGGCTTGAGGAGATTGAAGAAGAGACTATCAAAGAAATTCTGAATCATATGAAGGATTTGGAACAACAAGTAGATATGATGGCTGAAGCATCAAGTGAGACTACAGAGTCTTATATATTTAAAATTGATAGTTTGTGTATGATGGCAGATATTGTAGGAGAAAAGTAGCCTTTTGAAGATATCTTCAGAGGAGATGAAACTGTCATGGAGATGAAGAATCAGGATCTCATTCTAATGAAGAATGAAGGAATACTGTCTCAGAAAGGTAATCAAATGAGTTTTATTGATGTTATTGATGGAAATCAAATGCAGAAGAATGATAATGCAGATGATGAGACAAGGATAGCTCTTGGGGAAGATAAATAGCAAGAGATTGAAGGCAAGCTTGGAAAAGAGACTATGTT
The DNA here is from genome assembly GCA_031772625.1 of Pinus tabuliformis. Taxonomy (NCBI): domain Eukaryota; kingdom Viridiplantae; phylum Streptophyta; class Pinopsida; order Pinales; family Pinaceae; genus Pinus; species Pinus tabuliformis. The sequence continues at coordinate 775,246,335 of CM062812.1, read as the reverse complement.
AGCTGAAAACATAGTAAAAGATCATCAATTCACCATGATGATAGGCACAGTGGAAATAGCCATGAAAGCTATTGAGACAGTCAGTGAAGAAGAATAACCTCTACTGAAATATGCTAAGGAAGAAGAATTCTATGGGAAATACTTAGCAAAGGGAGAAAGGACATCTGATGATCTATCCATAACAAAGGAAGGTATGGGGAATTGTGTGAAATTTCCAAAATCTACTCCAATTGAAATTGTTGAGTTATATAAAAAATTGAATTTTCAAAGAAGGGACTTGGAAAAATAGAGGATAGATGTTCAAAATAGACTGTGGAAAAAGGGAAGATAAAAGAATTGTCATGAATGACAGTCACAAAGGAAAGGAGATGGATATGAAAGTTTAGCAGATTGACACTGCAAGAGAAGGAGTTCACTACAGTGAACAAGAGCAGGAAGATATCATTGAAGAAAATGATGTGAAAAAAATACTAATGGAAAGTCTCATGAACTCTTTTGAGAATTCAAAACAACATACTGATGTGCTGACAGAGGAGAAAGAAATATTGCAACAAACTGAATTGTTGCCAAGGGAAGAGAGGCACAAAAGCCTTGTATTTTAAATTTTAACAAGTGTTTTATGAATGCAGATTTTGTTGCAAATGCTGGAGGAGATTTGGTAGAAGTGAACAACCAAATAAAGGTGAAGGAAGAGAATTCTATGGAAGAAATCAATCCATGGAACAAAGAAGTTAATTTTCTAGAGAAAGCATTGAACAATCATGATTCAATCATGAAAAAGGGTAAGGATGATAGGGAGGTAGTTAGCATAGGAGTCACACCAAGAAAAGCAAAATTTGGAGCAAGAAAAATAGAAGTCAAAGTAAGAAAAGCAATTGGAACAAGAGAAAATGAAGAAAAAAAAGTAAACCAATAGCAAATTGGAGAACTAGTGGACAACAACAACCTAAAACAAAAAGAAGAAGACAAAAATATGAGACAGAACATGAACTAGTTCAAATATATGCTGGAAAAAGAGATTGAAGAAATGTGGCAGCTGATGATGAAGTAGACCAAATGGAGGAAAATGGTAGCAGCAGCACGAAAGATCAATCAGAACTTAAACCTGATTGAAAAGAAGAATAAGATGGAGCGAAAGATAGCAGAAGTACAACAGCAACAAGGGAACACAGCTTGTGGATAGTTACAGAACAAAATGTGGGATCCAAGAAGACAAAGACCAGAAGACACATGATCAGGAGATCACGAATATTTTCTACTTTGGGAGTCTAATGCAGGAGCATTCACCCAAGAGAAAATAATTGTAAATAGAAGACATAGGGGGTCATGTATTTTTAGGAAGTAGTTTTCCTAAGTCTCAAGTTAATGAAATTTAGGTCTTTTAGTGATTAAATTAGATAATGGAGAAAATTGTAAGTGCTCTTGAATAAATGAGAGCATGAGTAGGCAATAATTCCAAAAGAGTCCAAAGTCAACTATAACTCTTAAACAGTTGCATTATTTGAGGACGAGAGAGAGTTTCTAGGAATTAATTAAAGTGAACATAGTGGACAGAGGATTTAGGAGTTGGTTCAGTAGATATAAGAGTCAAACTAGGATGGTTCAACAGAACTCCTGGCATATATGTAAGCCTACAGGAAGAGTCAGAAGAAGAGGGAACTGACATTGGAAAATAGGCCTGTGTGAGATGGATAAGTCTTGAATGTATTCCTTTCTTTTACATACATAAATTCAGAGTTTATTCCTGACTTTGTTAGAGAGTGTGAATCACGTGTTTGTGATTAATTATGGTGTGAAGTTGTAGGTTCTGTTACAGGAGATTGCAGGCAGAGTTCTGAAGATTGTGCGTAGGAGAGAATGATTCAGATGAATCATAAGGGATCATCAGGTCCAATTGAAGAAATAGAGTAAGCTTAGGAGGGAGAGTGTAAAGCAGAATAGTAGAGGATGGGAACCTTCAGAAGAACCAAACCATAGAGGTAAAATTGAAGAAATTGTGGAAAAATTAGGTAAAAAGGAAGAATAGAGAAGTGAAGTTCAATGCTCAGCTACTGTTGGATCATAAGGATCAATGGTTTAGATGATTTCATGAGGAGAAAGGTGAGGCATCGCATTGGTGAAATTATTATAAAGGTTAAGTCCCATAAGCCAAAATCCAATTTACACTGAAAATGAGTGAAAAACTTAGTCAGAATCGAGTTCTTGGATTTGAAGCATTTATAGGTGAGGATTTATATCCATATCAGGTCCATAAGAGATATTGGATCGACATTCAAGTGGAAGTCCGGCTAGAGGAATGCCCATATGTTGATTCCGATAATCGCCAATCAGCGATCAAAGATCAACGTGATCGCTAATCGGAGATCGACGATCAGGCAGATCAGAGTCGCATAGTGGAGACTAGGAAGGAGTGGACTCGACAATCATTGCTAACTTTCCTTATAAAAATTTGAAGTTTGACCTTATATGGTTCAGAGCGGGGTTGATGGATTTTCCTTTGTATTTCATAAAAAGCGAGGGTGAGTCATTGAATTGAAACATAGTGTTAATGAGTCCGATAGTCATGGATATCAAAGTCGGAGGTTTGATGGGGTATGTATATATGACCCACGAATGGAGCGATGGCCGATTGCAATGGAGGTAGCCTCAAGGCCTGTGCAGAGGCTGTAAAAAAGGTGGGAAGGCTTGTTTTGTGGGATTTTACTTTGTAATGGTTTATAAAGTGAAAATAGCCCGATAGAAGGTTTTATACGTTAAATGTATGTAAACGATGTATTAAAGGGGAAGTTTATATATGAGAGGTTAAAGTGTGGTTTGAAGGTTACGAAGGGTTTAGCAATCCTGATAAGAAAGAGGAATGAAAAGGCTTTAATAAGGTCTCATACGAAGGTTGTGAGAATTGTTATAAGTCCTGATAGGAAGTTTGGCGGGTTGATTGAGTTCGGATTTAAAGGAACTATGGCTAAAAGGGCCTTAACCATGTATGGTTGAAGGTTTGACTCCATTGTAGAGTTAAATACCTAGAACAGTCATGCTTATTCATTTTATGCATACTATTGGTATGTGTGGGTCTTACCCTGCACCATCAATCAAATTCAGTATGCAAAAGTTATGCCACTCAGAAGTTGGCCTTCTTGTTTTCACACCTATAGTTCGGTAGGATGCTGCGTTAGCCACGACTATTCATGAAGAAAGGGCTACCCATGTGATTATGATGTAAAAGACTCTAGAAGAGTCTATATTGTAACTCTAGTTAAGGGTTGATCTAGTCAAACCACTAGTAAGCTATCGAGTTGCTTTATAACTGGGCCAATATGAAGAAGAGGCATTCCATTATTTCAAGAGAATTTTCTTCCATAGATGACAAAATATAGCCAAGAGAGATAGGATGTAGAGAAAATAGAGAGGATACGTGCACTATAGCAATCTACAGGCGACATCCATTACTTCTTTATACCTGCAGCCATATTTCTAGACAAAGAAAGAGAGTGAACCAGCCTCACCTCCTGGCTGGGTTTTCCCTCGAAAGTTTTCCCAAAGGGAATATATTGTGTCTTATGTGTGTGTGTGATATTATTTTTTCATTCTCTATTTTTTTTCATAATTTATATTCGCGTGCATGCACTAATTAAATTTAAATCTAACTATATTAAACTTTAATAAAATTGTAATAGTGTAGAATCTTATATTTTTTAATATAATATTATTAGATATATTCTGATGAGTTGTCCAGTGGAATATCCACAATAGTTTATAGATCACTTAGTATTAGAGTAGGTTTCTTTGGGTATTTGATGGATATTTTAGGGATCTAGATCGGTGGGCCTGAAAATCGTAAAACCCTAATCATGGCCAATGAACCTATAAATGGATCTCATGATCCCGCAGAGGTGAGGTTTATGTGGTTGAAATGATAAGTCACAAATATCAACTGTAATCTAAGCATGCTCATGGAAACCTTAAATAACAAGTTATGGATATTTTGAGAACATGGGGGTTTGAATTGAGAGGACAAATCAGAATTAGGATTAGAAGATCGAGGAGAAATGGAGAGCCAAGCGAAGAAAGGACCCAAAAAATATCAACCCAGTTCGAGTGTCGTGAACCAATAACAATCCATATTTAAAATGGAACCGAAAGTTGATATAAATCCATACCATGGGGATATTGATCCTATAAAGTTGAACCACTGGTTTGAGAAACTAGAAGTTTATTTCAGTTTCCATCAGATCGAAGGAGGGAAAATATCTCATTCACGTGGTTGAAATTAGAGGGCCATGCATTGACTTGGTGGGAGAGACACAAATAAACCCTAAGATCAGAGGGAGAACCTCCAATGACTACTTGGGAGGATTTAAAAGCCGTCATTAATTCATAGTTTTATTTGATTGGATATGTGGAGGACCAATGGGTCCGGTGGCATTATTTCAAGAAAAAGTAAGGCCAAAGCATGTGTGAGTACACCACAGAAATTAGGAAGATGGCTATAATGTTGGGTATCTCTCTAAGAACCCATATCTACTCCTCAAGTATTTAGGGGGTCTTCACCACCATCTGCATGAGAAATTGATTTTGTTCAAGCCCAAATCGGCAGACGAGGCTTGTTTATAGGCACAGTCACTCGAGAACATAGGCCCGAAGAGCACGAAATCAAGTGGATTGAAGCAGAAGGAGCAATGAGAAGCTTCTAAGTAGGGGAAGAAGACAAAAAAAAGGGGAAAATATAAGAATATAGAAGCCATAACACACTAGTGCAAAGATCCTAGGAACCACTATAACCATTGCAACATCAATGGCCATACACAGGAAACATGTTGAAAGTTTTGTTCAGAGCTAAACTTAAAGAACATGAAGAAAGATAAAAAGAAGAAGAATCTCATGGTCACTGATTCGAGAAACCAAGTCGAAAGCAACTTATATGTGGATGAGATGATCATCTATACATCATTGTAGAAGGAGGTGAATATGAGTATCCTTAAACAACAGGAATAGAAAGAAATGGCCATACTATTCCATATAAATATATAGGTCATGAAGACGAATATTGATGTGCTATTTGACTCAGTATCACAGACGAATCTCATTGCGGTAGAGTTGATCAATAAGTTGGGGCTAAAGTTCATGATAATCCAAACGCATATCCACTGGGATGGGTAAATAACAATGGAGAGTTGAAGGTTACTAAAAAGTGTAAAATTAGATTTACTATCAATGCTAATTTTATTGATGAAGTAGACCTAGATGTGGGTCCCCTTAGTATATGTGGATTCATATTTGTGAGTCCATACATGTACATGCGTGATCCAATATTCATGAGGATATCCAACCAGTATTGTTATAGACATTTTTGTGCCTTACAGCATGAAGCATGAAATGTCCATAATCTAAGGGATCCAAAGTCCCTAAACATGTTGTTCCTACCCCTAGAGGAACAAGGTCAGCAAACCACAGCACTGAACAAAAGTTCTCCACCTGAAAACACTCAAAAACAAGGCAATTCTGGATCATGTCAACTGCTCCACTGAGCATCTGCGCTGAATGTCAACTGCTCCACTGTCTACCTGCATTGAATGTCAACTGCAAAGAAGGCTACCTGCGCTGGGTGAGTTTGGACATGTGGCACAGTCATTCCTCAAGGTGTCAATGCCCAGGAAGCTTCCAAAATGACACTTGGATCAAGGAATTCGACTGGTGATGAGTAAGAGGTTCTAGATCTCCAAGTGGAAGCAAGAACCTCCAAGTGGACTCAAGAACTGAAGAATAACTGAAGTGAGAGAGGACACTAGTCAGCTTCATGCCAGCCTCAAGCTGACTCATCCTTTCTCCAAAACTCCTATATATAGATCTCTCTCATGAGGTCTACAGAGGCTGGAATCTTGTGAATGTAAAGAATTGTTGTTGGTTTGAGTTTAGAACTATTGGGTGATTTGCTTTGAAGGAGGTGAAGAGGAGATTTCTTTCTGCTGGGAAGGCGATGCTGGATTGGGCCTCTTATGGTTGTATCACTTCCTGAACTTTAGTTCTTCCATTAATAAAGCATTTGAGGTTCTTCTATATACATGTGTCTCAATGATGTATTGTTATACTTGTGTATTTGATTTATTCTAATCCTTAAATCAATTATGAATGTATGCTTCTTGTAGTTTCCCTTTCTTGCCATTTTGCAGGATCTTGGTGTAGCTGGGCCAGTGAAAGAGCAAGGAGCTGGGAGCAAGCAGCAAGGAGAGAAGATTGGATCAACCATTAGCGAAAGACATCAGTTAGTGGATCTCTTTCTCCCCTATTTTACTTTCATAAAGAAGAAATCTTATATAGCTTTGCTTTGATTGTTGTTGAGGTACTATCACCCTTAGAGTGGGATAGGGTCATTCCGTATTGGATACTTTTCCCAACAACAAATTGGCGACTCCGTTGGGGATCGTATCTTGTTGGTTGTTTGTGTTTTTGCTATTCATTTCCTAAACACAGGGAGTAGCGAATCAAACTGCATTTGGATCTTTCAAATGCAAAGTAGAGGGCAGCTACTCTAGCTCAGTTTCTGGGCATGTTTATGATTTGAAGAGCTGATCCACAAGGACTCTGAACAGCTCTTAGTGATAGCTTTTCATCCTCCTTTGTCATCCTTTAGTGTGTACTTGATTGGTAGCTTTGATTTGGCCAAAAACTGTTGATTTTTGAGCAATCTGTAACCCGGAAACTAAGAGAAACGAGAGTTTCTCTCTTCATTGCAGGCACTGTGAAGGCAGTCTGCATTTCATCGCAGGTCCCGAAGGGGCTACCTGCACTGAATGTCAAACTGACAGTGTTCTACCTGCACTGAACCAGTTTGGCCTTGTGCAACTGGGGTTCTCTGCTTTCTGTTGCCCTGTTTTCATCCTTGTTTTTGCAGCCTGTTATCAGTCAATGTACCTATCTGAAACCATCTTTCTTTGTCACTATTCCGCCTCGGTTTTATAAAGAAACTGTATTTGTTCTTTGTGTATTTCTTACATCATTTGCAGTTTCCCATAACGAAAGTGAACTAGTCTTGCTGTGGCCTCTTAGATCTAGACCTGTGATAAGTGTCGTTCTGATCTTAAGAGTTAGTTTGTTTGTTGTTCATAGCTGATTGAGCTTTTTCTTTCGTCATATGGTTTGAATTTATATATTTCTAGTGTTGAAACAAGTAAATCTCAAGGTGTCTTTTGATTTTGGACAAAAGCTTGTTTGCTTTCACTTGAAATTGAATTCAAAGTTATACAACAGCTTTCTTTTTGTAGTACACCAACATTAAGAAAGAGAAAAGAAATACCTACATTGTGCATGTGCATTTTGACAGCTTGCATGTTGATTTAGGAAAAAGTGCATTAGTGTGTGCTCTATGATCTGTGTGAAAAGATGATGTCTTTCTTTTCCCTCAGTAGTTAAGATTTTCATAAGTTGAAAGATTGAAAAGCTTGCTTCTCATCTTTAGACTGCATTTAGGAGTTGTACCATACATCTCGTGGTGATCCATAAAGGCAAACTGCTAAACAAGATCAACCTAAAATAAATTGAATTTACATAACAACGCTTTGAAACATAACGCAAACACATAGAGGTCTAAGCTAGAGACGTGTTCCGGCGTCGTTAAACGTGATATCTTAGCGTTGAGTGGTTGGGTGATTCCTCCACGGTGAAGCGATAAGTATCAATACGGACTTGTGCTCCCACGTACCGTCGCGTATATATTGGGAGACCCCTATAAGAACAAAGCCTTTATCCATAGGAAGCCGTGTCGGCCGCCCTACTGATCGCAATGCAGTGAACACAGCATTCACGAAGATCGACCACCCGTACCGTAAAACGTATTCTATGGTTTTGCGAAAAGTTTGGCACACCCTCTGCCTAGAACTCCAGAGTAGTTTCTTTTGGCCTTTTTCAAACTCTATAACTGAAAAAGTCCATCCGAGCATTTGTCACTTCGGGCTCGTTAAAACATCGAAGGAGACTAGAGTCATCTTTAGCTTTTTCTCGACTCTTAAAAAGTGAAAAAGCAAGTTGTGTCTAAAGCGTCGTTATAAAATTTATTTTAAACGGAACATAATCACCTCCTATTCCTGCGTTGATCTGTAGGTTGAGAACATGGAACGCACCAACCAAGGAATTCCACATGATGGAAATCCTAGTCCTTTCTCCTCTTGGGGAGAAGTTGGTGCGCCCCACATGGCCACATTGTCGCTTCCAGGACTGACAATTGGCCTGCCAATTTGGCTATTCTCAACCAATGTAGTTCAGAACACCATGGTTCCTGAACAGTCGAGTCAACAGTTAGATCAGTCTAGGGCTGCCCACCAGCCTTCTACTTCCTATAACTCTTCCTCCAATCCTTCATCTTCGCAAGGTAGAGCCAGAAAAATCCAAGCTCCCATGGAGAAGAAGGAGAAGAAGAAGAGAGAGAAGAAGAAGAAGGAGCCTAAGGCGACTGGGGGCAAGCAAAAGACATCTGACAAAAATCCACACACAGCATAGACCGGGCCTAAATCGCCATGTGTCATATGTAGAGGAGACCACTTCCATAGAGATTGTCCCTGTATTCCCTGGATACTAAGGGACTGGTCCCCTCGTTTGCACAATTCGGGAGCATCAACCTCTGATAGCCATGTTGAGTGCTTACCGTCAACCAGCAAAAGTGAAGGTTCAAGACAAAGAGGGGGAGAAAGATCCCCCTGCAGACTGTGTGAAGGCAATCATGCCATCCACCGTTGTCCCTTCTTAGACGAAGCGAAGAGAGTTTTGGAAGATCTTCCGGTTTCACCGTTGAGACTTCCTCCTGGATACAAAAAACTCGTGCCAAGTCCTTCGTTGGTTGAGAATACAGCTGGCCCGCTCAAATGGTCAGCTGAAGCGTCAGTCATTGAAAATGAACCTACTGAATCCAGACCGGACAAAAGTCTAAAGGTCGAAACGGCAGTTGACCCGGTTCTCCCTTCAGAAGTTTCATCTTCAAATGACACCGTCACTGAAGATTCATCTTCAAATGACACCCTCACTGAAGAGAATAAGGATGACACCATCCAGATTCTTTTCATCAACACAGACTCTGATGAGCATCAGGGCAATGCGCCCATTCCTTTATCGCAGGAAGGAACATCGTCAGAGTCATATCCGGCCGTGTATTCGGTCCCACCACCAAGCAACCTGGTTGTATCCTTTGATTGGAACCAACTAGGCAGACCCCGGTTGCCAGCCGGTATACCATTCAGAATCATAGTCCAAATATACAGAATGGTAATGGCTGGCACTATCATTGATGAAGGGGCATTTGTGAGTATCCTTTCCTCTGTTGCTTGGAAAGCACTAGGTTCCTCGACGCTTCTGCCTGAGATAAGAAATCTCTCGGGTTTCGATAAAGGAACCAGTCGACCATTAGGGATCCTCCCCAATGTGCCTATTACATTGAAAGGGAAGCCCGTTCAAATGAACGTGATGGTCGTTCAAGGACCCTTGGATTATAACCTACTCCTTGGACGAGACTATATATATTGCATGGGAACAATAGTCTCCTCACTCTTTAGAGTAATGTGTTTTCCACACGAAGGAAGAATGGTCAAGCTCGTAGACCAACTTTCATTTCCGGGATCACACATCGCAAATAGTCACATACCAACCCTGAATGGTCTATTCAATCAAGAAATGTCTCCACCCCCAGTCCTTCTTCCTGATGAGTGCGAGTGATTCGGAAAGATGGGACTGGAACCCAGGGGGCATGCATCCTGGTCTGCTTCGGGCAGAGAAAACCTTGGGTATAAGATAGAATTTCCGCGAGAGAATATGAATAGTCCGTACCCCGTCCGTGGATGGAAGAGGGGTTGTTCTAGAATAGGATTATTTTGTCAAAGTTACGTGTTTGGCACCAGTCATTCACCCTTGTCTATTTCGGTAGACAGTGCCGAGGAAGTGTTTTGTTTGAAAGATTAACGAAACAATCTTTGGGTAACCAGAAAGAGGTAAGCCTCCCTCAATAACACAAATGTTTTGTCTTTGAGTAGTGTTCTTCTCTTGTCGCAAGTAGCTGCTCTCTTGTCGCAAGTAGCTGTTCTCTTGCGATCTTGCGAAAAATCTGTTAAAAGTTGGGCTGACGAGAAGACAAGTATCGTATAGACCCGTTAAAATTAACAAGAAGACAAGTATCGTTAAAATTGGACTAGCAAGACGATAAGTAGCTGTTAACACCCAAAGAAAAGCAGAGGTGGGAAGGAGGAGGGGCAGCCTTGAAATTGTATTTTATACCTGGGGGCATGCAACCCTTTTGGAGTGCAAGGAAAGAGCGGTTATTTATCTGTTTTTTGGATTAGCCGTTTCCGAACTTGCATAAAGAAAGGATATGGAGTAAAGCTTAGTGAAGATGAAACTCCTTAAAAAATAGAGATGTCACAGGGGACATTTCTTATCTTATGACTGGTATATTCGAGCAGTTTTAGCATAAAGTTCATGCTCGTTAAAAAATAAACGCAAGATCCAAGCAGTTTTAACGCGGTCTTCATGCTCGTTAAAAAATAAATAAAAGCAGTGAGCAATGTTTCCTACAGAGTTTAAGCTCATTTTTAAATAAAAAATGAACCTATCCCGGTAAATAACCGCTGTGATCGTAAATTTATCATCCATAAAAGCCTTGGTCATGTTTGCACCTGCCACCTCCACTTTCATTTGGCCGATCGTTCACCTCCATATGATTGTTTACCCATTTTGAGGAACAGCTGCGAAGAGTGATTTCACCTAGCCATCCTTGTGACACTGCCATGATTGGAAAATTCCAACCTGTACCTGGAATCAGTTGCTATCCCTGTTTATCACTCGTTCCTCAAAAGACGAGTCTTCTTTAAGCTCTTTTCAACTGACTCGTAAAATATGAAAAGGTTGCCGAGTTTTGGCCTTCCAGCTCGTTAAAGGACCGGAAGAGCTATCCCTCCTCTAGATTTTAATCTTTTTGGACCTGAGGGATTATTGCACAAAAAGGTCGAGCGCTTGTTTTATTCGGCTCGTTAAAGTTATCTAAAACTCATCCCTTCTGTATGGTTTTATACTTTTTCGGACTTAAGGGATTAGATGACGAAAAAGGAATTTTGGAGTTAACTTTCCGTACCTTTTCAGACTCTCCAAAAATGAAAAGGACCGAGTTTTCCTTGTCGTTAGACTCGTTAAAATGATTAAATAGCGACAAACTTGTTTTTAGACGAGAACGAGTTTCCCTATCGCTAAGCTCGTTAAAACATAGCGATGGGCTTGCCCGAAGGGCAGGTTATAGAACAAGCATATGTTATCCTCCTCAAGCTTGACAAAAATAAAGAGGTACTGGTCAGAAATGACTGGGGAAAAATTGGGAGAACCTCAAAGCTTTAATGGTACCAAGTCGCTCTTGAACATGACACTTTTCCTCCGTACCACATCGGGTTGGGTTGTTTTCATTCACCGGTCTCATCACCATGGTCTCGCCAAACCATCCACATTTGGGGTAATGCTACCGATCCATCGCATCAGTGTCGTTATATGTTCAAGAGATGTTGTTCAGAAAGAGTCAACCGTGTCCCATCCCCTGCCATACATTATCCTTCATCTGTTCATGACCGCCACCCTGAATCATATATCACAGATTGTTTTCACCTCCATTAAAATCATTAGCTCCGTTCCGTGTCACTGATGAGGGATTCATTAAGGCCCTCCTTTGATGGATCACTTCTTGTCGACTTCAGCTCATTATCCAAGAAGTTGATCTAGGAACAACCCCCTCAGTACTTTGAAGCTTGCATGCCTCAATGGCAAGTTTCTCACTTCTGGCGACAGGTATACATCAATGACCTTCGACCGAAAGATTTTGCGTGGTGTTCGACGCCAAGTCCTTTATTCACACCACGTAAATTGTACTGCAGTACCTTGAGGGTCATTATCATTATCGGTGATTCCTCTCGTGCTTGTTAACGGTTTACATCATTGACCGGTAATCAAGCTATGTCTTTCCATGTTCGACTTCAGCGCAATTATCACATGGATCGACTTGTACTTAGAGTGAAGATCGAACGAGTTTGAAGACCCCGGATCTAGTTTCATCCATCCGGGCTGCGATATATATTCAGGAAATATAAAGACATTTGACATGTACATCATTGCAGCAGATGATCATCCTACTCAAAGGATGATAATTTTCACCAAAATTATCAGTCTACCATCAAACGGTCGTCTGTTCTATGTACCAAAATGAATTTATAAAGCTGAGCATGGGAATGCCCGCCTCAGCTAAATCATGAAAGCAGTATGAAAAATAATGTATTGTATTGTATTTTATTACAGGTCACCTCCCAGCGATTGAATGAACTTCGGATCCTCTTGATAAAGCATTTCACCCGATAAATGACCTCATACTTTAGGGGGCAACTGTTATAGACATTTTTGTGCCTTACAGCATGAAGCATGAAATGTCCATAATCTAAGGGATCCAAAGTCCCTAAACATGTTGTTCCTACCCCTAGAGGAACAAGGTCAGCAAACCACAGCACTGAACAAAAGTTCTCCACCTGAAAACACTCAAAAACAAGGCAATTCTGGATCATGTCAACTGCTCCACTGAGCATCTGCACTGAATGTCAACTGCAAAGAAGGCTACCTGCGCTGGGCGAGTTTGGACATGTGGCACAGTCATTCCTCAAGGTGTCAATGCCCAGGAAGCTTCCAAAATGACACTTGGATCAAGGAATTCGACTGGTGATGAGTAAGAGGTTCTAGATCTCCAAGTGGAAGCAAGAACCTCCAAGTGGACTCAAGAACTGAAGAATAACTGAAGTGAGAGAGGACACTAGTCAGCTTCATGCCAGCCTCAAGCTGACTCATCCTTTCTCCAAAACTCCTATATATAGATCTCTCTCATGAGGTCTAAGGAGGCTGGAATCTTGTGAATGTAAAGAATTGTTGTTGGTTTGAGTTTAGAACTATTGGGTGATTTGCTTTGAAGTTGGTGAAGAGGAGATTTCTTTCTGCTGGGAAGGTGATGCTGGATTGGGCCTCTTATGGTTGTATCACTTCCTGAAATTTACTTCTTCCATTAATAAAGCATTTGAGGTTCTTCTATATACATGTGTCTCAATGATGTATTGTTATACTTGTGTATTTGATTTATTCTAACCCTTAAATCAATTATGAATGTATGCTTCTTGTAGTTTCCCTTTCTTGCCATTTTGCAGGATCTTGGTGTAGCTGGGCCAGTGAAAGAGCAAGGAGCTGGGAGCAAGCAGCAAGGAGAGAAGATTGGATCAACCATTAGCGAAAGACATCGGTTAGTGGATCTCTTTCTCCCCTATTTTACTTTCATAAAGAAGAAATCTTAGATAGCTTTGCTTTGATTGTTGCTGAGGTACTATCACCCTTAGAGTGGGATAGGGTCATTCTGTATTGGATACTTTTCCCAACAACAAGTATGAGCTCGTCAAGCATGGAAAATAATTCATCATCAATGCACACAAATGAAAGTCAAAAATCTCATTAGTGAGTGCCAACGAAGCCAAGAAATTGATTAGTTCCAACAAGAAGTATGTTTTATTATTTTTAAAAGAAATTCAGTCTGAAGAGGAGTCAATAAGAGGCAAGGAATCCCTGGAGGGGTGTACTAATAAACAAAAACAACATTTGGAGGAGTTTTTACAGACATACAAGGATGTGTTCTGAGAACCTAAAGGGTTAAACCTAAGAGAGAAGTGGAGCATGAGATCCAGCTATTGCTAGACTCCCCGTTACCAAATATTGGGTTGTGCATGAAGTCCATTATAGAAGCAAGTGAGGTGAAGAAATAGTTGAAAATATTGTTGGAACATGGTGTCATTGGACCAAGTACATCACCATTTGTGGCACCTATCATTATTATGCTGAAGAAAGATGGGACTTGGTGGATGTGTATAGATTATAGGGTGTTGAACAAAATCACGGTCAGGAACAAATACCCCCAAGAAAATTACTTCACCAAGTTAGAATTGAAGAAGAAGATACATGGAAGACTACATTCAAAAACCAGTAAAGGTTTATGTGACTGGCTAGTCATGCCATTTGGCCTATGTAGTACACCAACTACATTTATGAGATTAATGAATGATGTATTACAATATTTTATAGATTCCTTTGTTATTGTCTATTTTGATGATATACTAGTATATACTGCTACCTGTAAGGAGCATATTTCACATTTGACGCACGTGATGGAAACATTGAAGAAACACCATCTACTACAAAATCTCAAGAAGTGTGATTTTGCATAGCAGTCCTTTGTGTATCTGGGGTATGTGATCAATGGAGGAGATTTGAAGATAGATCCTTCCATAGTGGATTCCAATATCGTGAAATGGTAAGTGACTACTAATGCTTCTAAGGTCATAAATTTCATTGGGGCAACATAGTGCCTAAGGAAATTCATAGCTTTAGTTTTAGCGATAAGGAGAACTTCTCCATGCCATAAAAACAAGTGGTAAGAGTTTTCAGCGAGGAAAAGGTCAATAGAGGGATTTGTGGAGTTAAAGAAGAATATCAGTCAAGCACCATTACTGACATTACCAAACTTGCAGTGGCCCTTTGAAATGGAGATAGATGTGAGTGGGAATGATATGGGAGCTATCTTGATGTAGTGAGGAAGGCTTTTATGCTACCATTTGAAATATTTCATTGAGAAGTCCTTAACTACCCTACCTATGGTAAGGAGCTCTATGCCATGGTGCAAGTTGTGAAGAAGTGGAAGTATTACATGATGGGAAATGAGACAATAATCCACACAAATTACCAACCAATATTGTACTTGTAGGCCCAAAGTAACCTACAACAAACCAAACATTACAAGTGGATGTGGTTTTTACAGTAGTTTCATTTGGTAATCAAGTATAAGAAGGGAAGTGTAAACAAGTTGGTTGACATGCTTTCAAGGCCACCCACATCAAAGATCACAAATTTTGGGACTCTTATACACATAGAGCCATTCACTCATGATGAATACAGAGAGGCATATTAAGAATATGTGGACTTCAATGAGGTGTATCGACAATTGCAGAGTCAAAGTCATGTTCATGATGGAAATAACACATTTGACTACCATCTACATGGTGGGTTACTCTATAGTTTGGATAAGTTGTGATCTAGGTGGCTCTAGAGACACACAAGACAAAGAGGGCTTATGAAAGCTCTAAAATCAAAGGGATCATAATGCTTTTGAACTAGGACTAGAGTATAGATCTCGTCATATTGATCATGGCGGTGTGAACGGTTTGTCAATCTGAGCATGTATAATGCAGAAGGAGCCAATCAAAGTTTTGGTCAAAGTTGGGTTGTGGGCCAGGTTTAAGTGTCCTACAATTTGACCAACCCTGGGGCATGAAAATTAGCTCCTGAAAGCTGCCCGAATTGTAGCCTCGTTAATTTGCCCAATATCCCTTATTTTCTAAAGGTTTGAAAATTATCCGCCTTTTAAATAAATAAATAAAATATAAATTTTGGGATGGTGGGCCACCAACCCCGACACCCCCCCCCCCAACCAACATAGCAAAATTCATTTTAATTTGGCCAATGGGCCATGACCCCTGTCGGCTCCCAAACCTAACTTCCTTAACAATTTTAACATTAAAAAATGGCTTGAAGGCCATCACTCCTCCGAGCCCTTCCACCACGCAATGGTAAACATATATATACAGGGGTGGGCATGGGCCACCTCCGGTGGACCCTACCCACTTTCCCCCCAACCTTAACAACAGTGCCATGTATAAAGGTGAGGCCGGTGGGGATCAAACTCGCCCGACCGACATGGTCCAGCCCCCATTGGGCGGCCTCATATCCAATTAAATGCGCCCTCCATTATCATCCAACCATCTGTCGGTTTCAACATTTAATGTGCCCAACCAAAACCAACCGCATGGGAGTATGAAGGGTTAAGGGGTGGGCCGTCTAATGTGGGCCCAACCATAAAAATTGTTTTAGTTTAAACATTAAAATGATAATGTGTTTAAAAAGCGAGGGGTGAGGTTTGACCACCAAAAACCCTCTTCAATCGTTTGCCTATTTTTACCACTACACCAAACTGATTACATGGGTTAATCTGCCAGAGATTTAATATAAACACTCATTTGCATAGTGCGCCCAGGTAGATGGAGGAACTAGGAGCGGGCATGGAAAATGAGGCAAAATATTTTTATTAATTTTTAATGCAGGTGGAACCATGACTCAACAAAATTTCCAGGAGGGTGAAATTTTTGCAGTGTCCAAATTGGACAAATTTTATGTCAATATTACACCTCTTAGTGACACAAACCTGATGGTGTAGCCAATTTCCTAATCGGAGAAACTGATTTACAGAGGACCCAGAGGAGGGAATCTTTAAGGAATCTAGGGGAATCTAAAAGATTCCTTGAGCCCCAGATTCTCACTTTCTCAGAATTCAGAAATTTGAGAGTTGATTTTGCACTATTTGATGCCACAAATTTGATGTTGTGTTCAAATTTTCCATTTTCTCATTCTATTCTTTGTCCACTTTTCTAGGTGGAGTGCAGGTGTTAGCATTCATGTGCAAGCAACTATTTTCATGTGATTTGATGTCAAGACATCGATGGTCCGAATAGATTTAGCAGTTTGACATCTACTTCTTCATATGGCCCCTCGATGTGAGGTATATCCAGTGTGTTCATGTACTTATTTTTCTATGCATTGTGATGCACAAATCCCTATTTGATGCTTGATGTGTGATCTTGTTTCTTACTCAATTTCATGATTCCTACTTGATGTGATGCAGAATAATATGTGTGATGTACTTGTTTTCATGATCCGTCATGTTGGGTTTTGAGATTCCTTTGTTGTATGTTGGTGGGATACTCATGATGTCATCATGTATTTTTGCATGGAGATCCCTTTTATGCCATGTGAGAGAGATGCTCATTATCATCATGCATGATTTTGTGTCATACTGATAAGAGTCTTTTGAGTGAGAGTTCCTATAGTGGAACATCTCTTAGAGCCACTCCTGCATGAGGGAATTTTCCTTGTATGATAGCGACATCACCACTTATGTACATCATCACTATTGATAGAACGTAATGTAGCAACCTACACCATCTTGACACTGGGGCCCAAAGACGTAGTCTCTCCTGGACGGACTCCATTATCAACGGATTATGTTTTCATGTGTTGATGATTGACATGTTCCTCTTCTTTACAACATGCAGATGTATTCACTTATGTTCTTTTAAAAATGCAATTTTATACATCACAAAAGTAAAAGGTCTTGGAAGGGTCCTTCATCACACCTAGGCCTGGATCAAGTGGTATGAGAGTGGTCTTTGTGTTGATGTGAATTGCAAGCGTGAACAATGGAATGTGTAACAACAGAGGATGAAAAAGCGATGTACAAAACATATGCTCAAAATTTCCAAAAGGGTGGAAATAATGTATGAAACTCTACAAAGAGAGACAGAGGAAAAGGAGTGATTGCAGCTTCAGTTGCGAGCCATGGAAGAGGCCCTAAAAGAACTAAAGCACAACAACCAAAATCTTAAAATAGAGAATGCTAAATTAACGATGCGTCTACAAGAAGAAAAATAGGAGATAGATAGTTTTCTACGACAGCTACAAGCAAAGGACAAGGCCTTGGAAAAACTGCAGCAAGACCCATGTGAGGTAAAATGTAATTCTCTGAATTTATGTATGTGTCCTGATGATGATTTCGTTATTTTTGAAAATCATACCACAGCAATTGGCTCCAAACTATTGAAGAAAACAGGGTATGAAGAAAAAGGCTTGGGCCTTAATGGCCAAGCCATTGTCAACCCCATCAAAGTAGAAGAATTACCCCGTCAGGCAGGAATTGGGTATGTGAGAAAAGAACCTGGGGAATGTGACAAGACAGCAAGAGAATCACCAGCAACAGATGATGAGAAGCCCTCATCAGTTCTTTCAAAATCAACAGAGGACTCGAGGTGAAAGATGTTGATTTCCTTCAGTTTCGTCTTCACATAGTGTGATTTATGTTAATGGAAGTTTCCATGGCAAGGGAAGAGCTGAGGCAAGCTCTCATCACCATAATGACATCAAAGACAACAAGGGAAGGTATAACCACTCTCAACATTCGAAAGTTCATTTCGATTATAATCAAGACATGAAAAAACATGTACCTTTTGTGGATTACGTAACCATACAATTTCTAACTATTGGAGAAGAATGGCAGAACAAAAAAGGATGAGGCATGAAAGACCCTCTCAACAGCATGTTAAACAGATATGGAGAAAGAAGATGTATTGTAGTCATTCTGACAGAAGGGGCCATCAAAGAGCCACTTGTTGGAGGCTTCATCTAGAGCAGTGCCTTAAAGACAAAGTGTCGGTGCATGAACCAGATGAAATAGTTGTTCGACAAGCGAATGCTCCAGAAGGAGGCAACCATTGACATTGATAAGTGAAAATTGGTTCCTAGATATGTTAGCATGTCATGGTCATGCTTTTGTAAATCATTTGTTGCATTTTAAAATGTAAAAGTGATGATGTGTTTCCATCACTTGTTCAGCAACAATGATGTCTGCTCTTATTTTGTGTTACATGATAAACTGTGAAAGTGATGTCATGTTTCCATCACTTGTCAAAGAAAATAGTGTTTGGCCTTATCTTTGTAAATCATGTGTTGCAGTGATGATGTGTTTTCCATCACTTATTGGAGCAACAATGATATGTTGGCCTTGTTTTCGTAGCTATGGTATTGCATCCTCTTGTTGTAAACATGACCTCTGAGTATGTGTTATAAACTCGTGGCAAGTGTGGCACACCTGGGTCATTAGTTGGTCATGAAAGTCAAGCATGTAATTTAAGAAAAGAATGTACTAGAGGTTGCAGAGGTTGCAAGTATTGGCTCATCACTTAGGGGTCCGAAGAACAAGGGTGAAGGAGATGGAAGTGAGACCTTTCAGGATGCTTCTGATGTAGACAAGGTACATAAAAGTTGCAGATTGTTTTTCATGCTTTCGGAGGACCAAAAGCTCCTCAGTGGGGAGGATTGATCCAGGTGGCTCCAAAGAGAAACACAGGACAAAGAGGGCTTATGGAAGCTCGAAAATCAAAGTGATCAGAATGCTTTTGAACAAGAACAAGAGTGTAGATCTCATCATCCTGATTGGGGTGGTGTGAAAGGTTCATCAATCTGAGCTCGGATGAGGAAGAACGAGCTAATCAAAGTTTTTGTCAAATTTGGGCTGTGGGCCAAGTTTAAGTGTCCTACAAGTTGACCGACCACAGGGCATGAAACCTAGATCTCGGAAGCAGTCAAAATTGTGGCCTCGTTAATTTGCCCAATATCCCTTATTTTCTAAAGGTTTGAAAATTATCCCCTTTTTAAAGAAAATAATATATAATATATATATATATATATATATATATATATATATATATATATATATATATATATATATATATATATATATATATGTATGTATGTATATATATATATATATCTATATATATATATATATATATATATATAGATATATATATATATATATATATATATATATATATATATATATATATATATATAATATTTTAGAGTGGCGGGGCACCAAGCCCGCCACCCCCCCAACCAACATAACAAAATTCATTTTAATTTGGCCGATGGGCCATGACCCCCATCAGCTGCCAAACCAAACTGCCTTAACAATTTTAACATCAAAAAATGGCTCAGCGGCCATCACCCTGTCGAGACCTTCCACAACGCAACAATAAACATATATATATACGTGGGTAGGCACATGCCACCTTCGGTGGGCCCGACCCACACCCCCCTCCAACCTTAACAATAGTGCCATGTATAATGGTGAGCTTGGTGAGGATCGAACTTGCTTGGCTGATGTGGGTTAGCCCCCACCAGGCAGCCTCATATCTAATTAAATGCACCCTCCATTATCATCCAACCCTCTGCCCATTTCAACATTTAATGCGCCCAACCAAAACCAACAACACAGGAGTACGAAGGGTTAAGTGCAGAGCCACCCAATGAGGGCTCGACCCCAGAAATTGTTTCAGTTTAAACATTACTATGATAATGTGTTTAAAAAGTGAGGGGCGGGGTTTGACCACCCGACCCCTCCTCAACCATTTGCTTACTTTTACCACTACACTAAACCAATTACATGGGTTAATCCTCTTGGGATTTAATATAAACACTCATTTTCATAGTGCACACAGAAAGATGGAGGAACCAAGAGTGGGCATGAAAAACGAGGAAAAATATTTTTATTAATTTTTAATGTAGGTGGAACCATGACTCAGTGAAATTTCCAGGAGGGTGAAATTTTTGCAGTGTCCAAATTGGAGATATTTTATCTCGATATTACACCTCTTAGCGACACAAAACTAATGGTGTAATCAATCTCTTTATCTGAGAAGCTGATTTGCAGAGGATGCGGAGGAGGGAATCTTGAAGGAATCTAAGGGGAATCTAAAAGATTCCTTGAGCCCCAGATTCTCACTTTCACAGAATTTAGAAATTTGACAGTCGATTTTACACTATTCAATGCCACAAATCTGATGGTGTGTTTATATTTTCCATTTTCTCATTCTATTCTTCATCCACTTTTCTAAGTGGAGTGCAGGTGTTAGCATTCATGTGCGAGCAACCATTTTCATGCGGTTCGATGCAGTGAGATCGATGGTACGAAAAGGTTCAACAGTTTGACATTCGTTTCTTCAAATGGCCCCTGGATGTGAGGTATATGTAGTGTATTCATGTACTTATTTTGCTATGCATTGTGCTGCACAGATCCATGTTTGATGCTTGATGTGGGATCTTTTTTCTTACTCAATTTCATGATTCCTGCTTGACATGATGAGGAATCATATGTGTGATGTACTTGTTGTCATGATTCATCATGTTGGGTTTTGATATCCCTTTGTTGTATACTGATGGGATACTCATGTTGTCATCATGTATGTTTGGATGGAGATCCCTTATATGCCATGTCAACGAGATGCTCATTATCATCATGCATGATTTTGTGTCATATTGATGGGAGTCTTTTGACTCAGAGTTCTTGTAGTGGAATATCTCTTGGAGCCACTCCTACGTGAGGGCATTTTCCTTGTATGATAGTGACATCACATCTTATGTACATCATCACTATTGACAACACTTAATGCAGTGGCCTACAACATCTTGACACCGGGGCCCAAAGACGTAGTCCCTCCTGGACGAACTCCGTTATCAATGGCTTATGTTTTCATGTGTTGATGATTGACATGTTCCTCTTCTTTGGAGCATGCAGATGTATTCACTTATGTTCTTTTAAAATTTCAATTTTACACATCATAGATGTAAAAGGTCTTGGAAGCGTCCTTCGTCACACCGTAGCCTAGATTAAGTTGTGTGTTCCTAAAGGTGAGTGATTGCAACTGATCAGAGAGGTTGACACCTCCAAGGTTGCAGTGCACTTTCGTGTAGTGAAGACTGTGGCTAACTTACATATGTTTGTGTATTGACCCAACTTGCAAGAGTAGGTAGCTAGAATGATAAGAGTATGCATGCTTTGTTGTACCGGTAAGCCTAGAAATAAGAAACATGGTCTAGATCATCCCTTACCTATACGTACTCATCTTTGGGAAAGTATTTCCTTGGAATTTATGGAAGGTTTACCAATAACTAGGAATGGACATGACTACCTATTCATGGTATTTGACATGTTCAGCAAGATGTGTGTTTGGATGCCCTATAGAAATACTATCACTGAGAAAGAAGTAGCAAAATTGTTCTTTGGATAGGTCTGGGTGCAATTTGGGATACCAAGGAGCATTATTTTAGATAGGGATACAATATTTCTTAGTGCATTCTAGACCACATTGTGGGATAAGATGGACAGAAAGTTGAAGAGATCTATAACATTCCATTCATACACATATGGGTAGACATAAGTAGTCAACAAGACATTGGTGCAACTTCTAAGGTGATACAGGTAAAAGCATCTGAAAACTTGGGATGGAAATATTTTTTATATACAACATTCTTACAAAAGAGTAGCCCACACCTCTATACAAAAGTCCCCATTTAAAACTTGTTTTGGATATTTTCCACCTTCACCATTTCACATTGCATATGGGGATCAAGCAAGAGTGAGGGAAGATCTTACGTGATATTCTTTGAGGGTTGAAAATTTTATAGAGAAGATTAGGCAAATCCATCTATAAGTATAAGAAACACTACAAAAGTTGCAGGAAAAGTATAAGGACAAACATGATCAACAAAGAATAGAGAAATCATTCAAGGTGGGATACAAAGTATGGTTATAGTTGAAGAAAGACAGCTTGCAAGGGCCTAGTAAGAAAATCAAGGCTTTGAGGTATGGGACCTTTGAGATAATGGAAAGGGTGCGTGATAATTCCCTTCAATTCAATTTACCACCATATATGTGCATTTACTAAGTTGTGAATGCGGAGAATTTGAAACTCTATGAGCCTTCAATGTTAGATCAGGAAGAGGAACCAATCCTACCTTCTTTGGAGGGTTTGGCACCATATTGCTAAGGCAAAGTTTATAGAAGGTACATCTTTTCAGAAGAGCTATATAACAAGATAGGGGCAACATGACCTTTAGCAAACTGGGTTGAAGGGACAACTTCGAGGAAAAGCTAAATGGTACACTAGAGAGAAGGTGGAGGAAAAATTTCCTCACCTCATTTAGTAGAAGATTTTGGGGATCATAAGACTCCAAAAATGGGGATGTGTGATACAGATTGGATCATTATATTATTTTTCATCCATCCTAATGAATTCGATGTGGAAAAAGTGGAGGAATAAGATCACATGACTATTTTTATCGACAAGACTTTGTTTGGAAAAACGAGCTCTAGAACATTTTCGGAGCATTTTGAGGTATCATATGATTTTATTTGGGGCAAAACTTTGCTTCTTTAGTGCACAACATTTTGTTTTTTTATAAACACATATATATTTCCAATGGCATAATAATAATGTCAATTAGTGTTTGCATGCAAAAGTTATGCCACTCAGAAGTTGACCTTGTTGCTTTCACACCTATAGTTGAGGAGAATACCACTATTAGCACCCATTATTCATGGAAAATGGGCTAGGCATGTGATTATGACATAAAATAATCTATAATGTTCTATATTGTAGATCTAGTTAAGAGTTGATGTAGTGAAAGTAACCACTGGTAGGCTATCAGACTCTGTTATAACCGGGACACTAGGACGAAGAGGCATTCCATTATTTCGAGAGAATTTTGTTCCATAACTAAGAAAAGCTATCTAGGAGAGATAGGAGGTAGAGCACATAGAGATTATCTGTGCACTATAGCAGCCCATAGGCCATAAGCATTACTTCTTTTTACCCGTAACCATAATTCCACACAGAGAAACAGAGCGAAGCGACCTCAAATTCTAGTTGGGTTTTCTCCCGAAAGGGTTTTTGAGAGAGCATATCTTGTGTCTTATGTGTGTCTGTTAGTTATTTTTTTATTTCTCAATTTTTTTTTTGCATAATTTATATTTGCGTGCTTGCACTAATTGTAGTTAAATCTATAGATCTTAAACTTGAATAAAATTGTAATAGTGTAGAATCTCAATTTTTTTAATATAATACTATCATATCTGTTGTGACAAAATTTTTAATCGAACATGAAAAATAGATTAGAGATCAGATCTAATGTGTGTATGAGACAAAAGAATACAATTGGATTCTTATTGGGTTTGGCAGTTGTCCCATTGTGTATGACATAAAGAGAAATCCAAAAATAAGTATTGAAATTTCATTAATTTTTATGAATTTTCAAATTATGAATAAGAATTGATATTATTATTTATGATAATTGTTTTATGATTTCTATTGAAGGAAACAAAATGAAATAGAAAAATTTACCTCATGAATAAGTTGTTAATGAGGCATGAGTTAAATTATTGCAAATTATTTACGATTCAACTCATGATTATTTACATGCTATGATCTAGAAAAACATGAAATATTTCAGTTTGGGTGGATGCATTTGGCTACAAGGTGAATGGAAACAACTTGAAGATATGAGGGTGCAAAGTAGCACCCCAAATAGAGATTCCAAGAACAAGGAAATTGTGTGACGGTACCAACTTATTACCATAAGGTATGCCATGAATGATATCAATGTGTTAAGGCAGATAGATGCCTCATTTATGAAAACCTTTTTAGGGGAAAGAAAGCCTTACTAATGGATAGATCACCTGATAGAATGGGAAGCAGAGAAGGGGATGCCTAAAATTGGAAGGTGAGTTACTGCATGGGACTAGATCACTGGAAGAACTTGGAAGCATAGAAGGGGATGCTGAAAAATGGTATTGGCTTTTTCAAATGGTCATGAACATGGTTTATTGGAATCAAAAGTGCATTGGGGGTGTTTTGGGTGGAAAAGGGTTGGGAAATATTTTTTTAAGGATAAAGAAGTGTAATTACAATACTATTAAATATTGAAGGCAAGAAAAAATTATAGAGAATTGAATGGGTGAAAGTTGAGTTGGGTGCATCGAAAGCACCAAAAGAATGCAAAAGGGTCATTGTGAAATGGTTGATCATATGCAAGCAACACATCCCTTCTTTTGTTTGTTGAATAAGAGTATATAAGAGTCATGTATGAAGCTTATATCTTTTTTTCTTTGTTGATAAGAACTCTGAGGATGGTGTCCCTCCAAGGGCATGGGATTTGTGACGCCCCTGGTATGCTTTCCTTGTGATTTTTGTAAGGTAATGATACATGGAAATTATAAATTAGTATATTTTATGTAATGGAATAAAGTGTGGGAGCACAAACCGATGATATAAGAGGGAAGAGGAAATATAAACCTAGATGGGATTAGATTGAACCTTCAATTAGTTTTATGGTCCAAATAATAAGAAAAAAAGAAGATGAGGAGTCCAATAGGAACATGAAGAGACAACTAGAGAAATTATAACAAGGGATTCACACAAAAATCTTGGGGTTGGACCTCCTCTTGGAGAAAGCACATAAGGAGTGCTTGAGATACCTACAAAGAGGAGGGAATGGAATTACCTAGGAGCCTAAATTAAGGCCTGGAGAAGCCCAAGAAATTGTGAGGGAAATGGGAATGAGTTCTTTCTAGAAATTGGTTGAGAAATCGCTTAGGGTGATTGCTTAAGAGTTAATAAGCCACCATATTTTGTAAGTAAAACCTATCCTCTTTGAGTTGATTATGACCTCCTAATGGAATTATTAAAGAAATTCCCCTTACATCATGCATATGGCTTGGGGGTGATTGTTGTAAGTGATTATGGCTACACTAGGTCTATGGTTGGGTGGAAAATTAGATTTCCACCTTCGGTTTGCCTTTTTTATGTAGTGTAAATAAAATGCGTTGAGATAAGAGATCTGAAATTAAAGAACTTCTCCATAGATATTAATGTGTAGCTTTGAATGATGTTGGATTTCTCTGTCATGTTGGAGCAGGATTGTATTGGTTGAAATTATTGAATTCCCATGGTTTCTTTTTATGAATTTATATCATGCATATAGAAGCTAAATCCTTAAAATTATATATTTATTATATATGGAGTGCATTCTAAGTTTAATGTGTTGATAAATGGCTTAATCTATTGACAAGGGATTCCTTATTCATTTGTGGAAGTAAGAGGCTGAATCCTTGAGTGATCATCTCAAGAATGGGTTTATTCTAATGTTCTTTCTAAATATGCAAACTGGTCCGAATGGCCTGAGTATGAGAAACAATAAATAAATGTCTAGTAAATTCATCCACAACCTAAGTGTCAATGTTTCCACTTTTCTAATTAGGTCTAAATCTATGAGTTACATGCTCAAGAAGGATGTCTCCATTCCATGAAGAAATGCATGATTATACATAAATGCAGATTGAGCTAAGACCTATAAGGTAATGAAAGATATATATATATATATATATATATATATATATATATATATATATATATATATATATATATATATATGTATGTATGTATGTATGTATGTATGTATGTATGTATGTATGTATGTATGTATGTATGTAATGTAAATCGCAAGCATACCTTACAACCCTGGTTGGGTCGAGTCCCTAATAATCTCATTGGGATTTCATCTCGTGAAAATGATGGTGAATAGGGTCAAAATAAAAGAGAGAAGGGGGCCTTTATAGAGCACAAATAATATACATATATGGTTGTGTGGGGGGGAGTTCCTCAAGTTGTTAAGGGATCTAGCCCTCAAGTTACAATCAACCATGTCTTATAGAGCATCGTGATTGAGTGGCGATGTTGCATAGGTTGATTTTCATTAGTTAAAGGAGAGAACGGTGTATTCTCCTTCTAATCATATGGCCTAGTGTTATGACCAATGGTGCTTCGGCTAGAGAGTCAAGAGTTGTTGGATTTTGCGGGATTTTTTGCATCATAGAATGGACCCTGGAATAAATTACTCCATAAGTTCAAGTGGAGACTAGTTTAGATCCCGCAGGGATCTAATTGCTAGAGTGATATGGCATTATGGGCCTTGTTAATAGGGAAACCTCCCATGGATTATGACCATTCATTCTACAACTTGTTCCTCACTATTGGATGGACCCTGTAATTCCCTAGATGTTTTAAAGGGAGGCTAGGATGAATCCCACTGATATTCTATCATTGGGACATCATCGAACAATGGGGCCAATGACTAGACACGTAGCGTATGAGGGAGGAGAACCCTGAATTAATTTCTAACATGAAATTGTTTTTTAATACACAATGGTGGACCAGGTCGGAGCCATGGCTAGCATGGCATATGGCATGGCTACAAGGTGATGTGGAAATAGAGAAGACAGGACACATGTCACTTAGATTTTATGTTTCTTCAGGGCCAAGTGACCTGTAGATGAGTGCCAGGTGGAACTCTCATAATGGAGCCACATTAAGGGTGTGATGTCACCATAGTGATAAATAGAAGTGATGTCACCTTGGCCAATGTCAGCAAAGGGAATGGTGGACTTGATCAAGAATCTGTGGTAGGGAGGAGCTCAATTGTGTGACCACAACAAATGATGATGGGACATGTTAGAGGAGGGGCCTTCAAAAGTCCATGTAACCCAAAAAGGTTTATCTTAGAGTAATTGATAGGGGACTATATCAAAATTTTCTATGAATTTATTCTCGAGGTGATGTGGCACCGGAGGGGCCCACATGGCTTATATGTGATCTACATGTATTGTTGGAAGGTGGCTTAACCATTATGTTATAATGTATATGGATATTCTATGAGTTGTGGAAGAAAGTGTAATGTGAGTAGTCATGAACAAGCCAATATCTAACATGTGGTAAATGACATGGATTCCCACATGGGGACCATGTGGTTTCCATGTGGTAGGCTAGAGTGACATGACACTATCTAATAAGCCAACCTTTGAGTGAAAATATATTTTTATGAGGGAGTCATATTTGAGTATATTTTCTACTAGTGGAAAGGTATCAATGAGATGAATGCAACAATGTTATTCATTTTATGTTTAGAGTAATTTGGAAAAGATAAAAAATTTAGACCCCATTTCCATAATCATACCTTAGATTTTGGGAAGACATAGTAATTTCCCTCTTTCTACCTTAGTGGGATGATATCTAGTAAGGGGGTTTGATACAAAGTGGTATTAAAGCATATAGATTCAACACTTGGAGTAGATGGGATCTATCACAAATTAAGTGAAGATTAAATGTTTAACTCTATACCTTTGGGAATAAATTGGGTGCATTGTTACAAAATTAACAAAGTAGCATGTGCAATGCTTGGATCTTTGGAGATGGATGCAGCTCTAGCTCTGAGTGTGATAACTAGATGTGAATATTATTATATGCTACTTATGTCACTAATTGTTGAATTACATGTTGACTACAATAATTATTATAACATGATGCTCTGCGGGATGCATTCGAAGTGCATGTGTTTACTATCTCATATCTTAAAGGTTTGGAGAACTTATAGCTTTGACCTTGCTTAACTATCACATTCTTAAAATATTTGTAGTATCTGCATGGCTTTGTGCATGATTATTTAAGCGGTGTGTTCTTACAAATTTTAGATTAATAATCATGTGAATTCTTATATGACATTAAATATTTTGGGGAGTTACCTATGTTTCTTGTGTTGCGTAGCATAATCTCTCTCTCTCTCTCTCTCTCTCTCTCTCTCTCTCTCTCTCTCTCTCTCTCTCTCTATATATATATATATATATATATATATATATATATATATATATATATATATATCTATGTATGTATGTATATATGTATATATGTATATCTCTCTCTCTCTCTCTCTATATATATATATATATATATATATATATATATGTGTGTGTGTGTGTGTGTGTGTGTGTGTGTACCTATATATATATGTATATGTATATGTATATGTGTGTGTGTGTGTATGTATATAGATATATATATAGATATATATGTGTGTGTGTGTGCGTGTGTGTTGAATGGATGGAAGAGATCCGTTGCCTGTAGATTTGAGGTATAATGTTTGTGACTCTAGTAGAGAGTTAACTCATATAAAATTGCTTGTTGTAGATCATTGACTATATGATTACTTTCTCGTGAATGTTGGCATTGGGCGTAGCACTAAAATAGAAAGTATATGTTTTGATTGTAATATTTCCTACGTATAGATGATATTCTTCATAAATGTGATAATTATAAATTATCACATTGAAATGATAGATGTTTATATGTTAAATGGTTTTTAAGTAACATTTGAGATTAAATATGCTTTGTTGTTTTTGTCCTTGGTAAGGAGACTAATTGTAATTATTGTCGATAAGTCTTTGTAATAGAATAATTTTAAACATCTGATTGCATGATTTTAAACAAGTTAAAATATACATGTGCATATAAATTATGATTTTTGAAAATTATTCTAAGATATAAAGTATCCTTAAATTATGTCTTAGATTTTGAGACATGTGAGTAATAAGTAAATTGAGATATATGTGAAACTATAGAACAACATGCTTTGTATAACATTAAAGTGCAACAACTAATATGTGATTGAAATTTATGCTACTAACAACTGAATATATGTGGCAGCACATAAAGAGACTCATTAAAACAAGAAAAGATCAACTTGTAAGAATTCACATTCACTTCAGGAAATATGGTATAATTCTAGAATAGAAGGAAGAACAATGTGTTTCACTCAAGAACCTCTGCTAAGTGCTGAAGGAATTCATCCTTGGAGAAATTGGAGAGTCACCACAAGTTGAAAAGGCTGCCATGAAGTCTTGAAGAAGGATTAGGCTAAGATTTTATTCATGGCCATCGGAAACATTATAACTCATGAGCATTGAGTTGTTATGGTTTTTGAATATTTATGTTTTGTGTTCCTTAATTGATTTTACGATTGATTTGTCATTTTGATAGTTTATCTGTGAGTGGACATTATAATGCCCTCCTCCCACATTTAACCAAGCTAATCATTCCATTGGGATTAGCATGTGATGAAGAGTTTTTATGATGTGATTCAACTCCCCAAGTACAGTTAAGGAAGTTGAATCAACAAACCAAAACCAAAAAGACCTTCCTCAGGAGCTACATGAGACTAAGAGGCTAACCAACTACTAAAGGTGTCCAATGCCTCAGTTAACATGCCTCCTGACTGAACTAGACCCCTAGTTGCTCCCATGACAATCCCTCGATGTGACTCAAACCCTCCACTCAGTCCCATTACAAGCCCTCCATGTTACTACAATATTTTTTAGGGAGTTCAGTGCTAGTGACTTTGAATTCTAAGCCACCTTTTCAGAGCCACAACTTAGGTCTCTACTAGGAACTCGATGAAATTCTTAGAAATGATAGATAACAAGAATACCATGCCTATAATGAAAAACATGAACAATGACCTGACCTGACTCATCCTAACCATGACAGTCATTTTATCGAACGCATTTTTAGCATAAGGACCTCATACTTATCTGAGAATCATCAAGAAGGTATGATGCCCTCTTACATTATTTGCATTATCATCTATAAGGTGATTCATTCATTAACATTTCATCTACTAACCAAAACATGATAAGAGTCATAACTCAAGACTCTCATAAAACTATAATTATAACCAACGTATAACCATATAAATAGCAACAATAGAAAAACCATCAAAATTGTATAATGAAAAGCACATTTACGCATAGAACATAAAAGGAAAATATATGTTATTAACATATGCAAATCAAACCAAGTAAGGGACTTCCACGTACCACGAGAACATAAATTATGTTGAACTAAACCTCTCTTTCAACCACTCACCCCTGTGCCATATACCAAGCATTAATATGGGATCTCATGGAATAAACCAAAAAAACCAAACCAGGTATTCTAGAGGCCAAATTACCTCAACCCTCAACCAATGATTCCACCTCATGGCTCGACATCACTAACCATCACCATATTGAACTCTATCCAAATTGTCCAGGGCTCAAGAAAATTCGTTCAAACCTATCTTCCAAGACTAGTAACTCAACCCACAACTTTTGTCAGGCTCCATATTATTTTTCTAACCAAGGCTTCAAGGACTAGTAACTCGACTGACCAGGACTAGTAACTCAACCCAAGATGTTATAGGGCTTCGATATTGTTTGAAAAACCAAGGCTCCAGGAACTAATAACTCGACCCACAACCATAAGGAACATGAGAACCAACCATGAAAAAAAAGGTAAAACCCACAAAACCATGGCTATCACGGAAACATAAAGGATAGGAAGAACCATTGTTAATCCAGGCAATCCTCCATGCCAATGACAAATCAGAACCAATAAACCACATGCACGTGCCATTCATTCCAAAATTAGCAAGGAAATTGTACATGCAACTCTGTACTTCTAAGAAAAACCCATTGTAGGTTCTTATCCCATTGTCCCCTTGTGCTTTCCTTCCTTTCCTTTACATTCTTTCTTAAAATGCCAAGTATGCCACACTCATCCAAGTGTGCTCCAAGAAAACTCGAAGTGTCCAGGAGTATGAGAGAGAGAGTGCCAAAGACTGAACTGACCAAAAGATAACTCTGACAAAAGCTTTGTACTGATCCTCATAAGCCTTTTTATTATTGAGGCCTTTATTTTCTTCATCTTCCATTATTTTCCTTCAATTTCCTCCTCCAATGCAACCTGTGACCTTTCATCTTCATTTTCTCCTATTTTCCATTGTTTTTATAAATAAAATGCTAATAAATGCCTCATTCCTTTCCAAATCCTTTGACATTTCCTTTTCCAAATTCCACAACCATTAATTAATCACAAGTTATCCCCATCATTATGTTTTTTCCCAACATTCAGCTTGGAATACATGTCCCATGAACTTGGTTATTATGTTTCCTTTATTAACATTATTACATAGATTTTTAACCTAGGGCAATTATACACCCCTCCCCCTTAGCAGAACACCATCTTTGGTGTTTAATGACATCTACAACTAGCAAGACTGCTGAAAATAAAAATATATCACCCATGGAGCTTTATAACTTAACTCGTTGCAATATTTACAATGAAGAACCTGCTGAAAAGAAAACCAACATAACCAACCTGACAAACCTAACAACATGACAATGATGTCGCTTGTTGGAGCTTCATAACAAAACTCATGGTAGTATTTATAGCCATATACATATATACATTTACCAAAATTATTTTTCCTCAACCAATAAATAAGGAAGGATACATAGCCCGCATTTGATCAACCATCTCCCATGTAGATTCATTAGGCACAAAGTGCTTCCACTGCACCTTCACTTGCTCGATTTCTCATTTCTATAGCATGAGCATATTTCTCTACAAAATGCACTAAGCTTCTAGTGGGAATTTTCCTTTTGTCTCCAAATGTAATACAAACCAATCAATAAAATTATTAACATATTTCACATATCTTTTAAGCAATGAAACGTGGAAAACATCATGGTCTTTCACTGTTGAAGGCAGTGCAAGCTAATATGCCACTGGTCCAATCCTCTCAAGGATCTCAAAAGGCCCGCCATAGCAAGGTTCCATCTTCGCACATGACCCAATCCTCAAGGATCTCTTCGTGGGCTTGATGCACAAGTATACATGATTCCCAACCTAAAACTCCTTAAACAACCTGTGCTGATATACATAAATTTTCTTCCTATCCTATGTTGCCTTTATATTATTCTTAATTAACTACATTTCCTGTTCCATGTTTGGCAACATGTCTGGTCCAATCATCACCCTATTCACTGCATCACTCCAACTGATGGGAGTATGACAACTTTGTCCATAGAGTGCCTCAAACTAACTCATACTTAGTGGCTCCTAATACTCATTGTTGTAAGAAAAATCTACTAGTGGAATGTACTCTTCCCACTTTCACTGGTGATGCTTCACATACATCCTCAACATGTTCTATAGAATTCTATTTACCCTCTTTGTCCATCCATCTTCCTACAGATGATAAGTTGTGTTGAAGGTGAAATGTATACTAAGTCCTTCCAAAAATTGGAAATGAACTTAACATCCCTTTCTGACATAATATTCTTCGTAACATCATGCAATATTACTACATCTATGATGAAGACTTGTTCTACATCATTAGATTAATAAGTAGACTTCACTGGAATGAAGTGTGTTACCATTGCCAATTTTTCCACCACAACCATGATAGAATCATGATGCCTAGATGTCCTTCGAAAACCTGTAGTGAGATCCATGGAAATGACTCCCCATTTCCACTCTAGAATAGAAATCAGCTATAGTAATCCACTTGGACGCTTACACTGCTTTTACCTACTGAAAATCCAAGCACCTAGCCACAAAATTTGACACTTCCTTCTTAAAATTCGGCCAATAATAGAAAATATTCACCATTTTTAATGTCTTTTGATATCCTGTTTGACCTGAATATGAAGTAGCATGAAATTCCCTCAAGATAATATTCTTGAGCTCATTGTTGGCTAACACATAGATCCTAAACCTAAATCTCACCAAACCATTCGTTGTGAGATGATAGACCACATCCTCATCACGTGTATCCTCTTGTAACCTATGCCTAAGCTCCCTATAGCTGTTATCCAGTTGACCTACCTATAAGATCCAATCTTGCAAATTTGTCCCATATGAACTCATAGTAGTTATATGATTCAGATGAACTCTTTTCTAGGAGAGTTTGCACCATGTTCTCATTCCCTTTAATGTACCTGATCTCAAAGTCAAACTCACTGATCATGGCCAACCATCTATCTTTCCTGAATTCAGATTTGGTTGTTCAAACAAGTATCTCAATCCACTGTGATCACTCATCAATACAAACCTCCTTCTAAGAAGATAATTCCTCCACATATTCAATGCATGGATGATCATTGCCAACTAAAGATCATGTGTAACATAATTATTCTCGTGCTCATTCAATTTCCTTAATTAATAACATACCACTTGTCACTCCTACATTAAGTCTCCACCAATTGCTCTCTTACAGGCATATGTACACTCCACAAATGCTTTATCTAGATCTGCAATCTTTAGAACTAGAGCACTGGTCAACAATTGTTTCAACTTCTCAAAACTAGTTGCACATTCCTTATCCATTCAAATTTCTTACCTTTCCTGTGCAATGATTTAACAAGATACAGAATATGTGAGAAGTTCCTCATGAACCTCCGGTAATAATCTACTAACCCCATAAATGACCTTACTTCATCCACATTCCTATGAGTTTCCCATTCCATGATAACTTTTATCTTTTCTCAATCCTTTGCTATGCCTTCCTTTGAAACCACATGCCCCAGGTAATTTACCTTTTTCTAAAATGAAATTCATTTACTAAGCTTGCCATACAATTGATGTTCCCTGAGAAATATCAACACTTTTGTTAAGTGTTTGACATGCTCTTCCTCATTCTTAGAATATATTAATATATCATCAATGAACACAATAAAAAACTTGTCCAGATAAGGATGCAACACACTATTCACCATGCACATAAAAATAGATGGATCACTAGTCAAACCAAAATGAACTATAACAAACTCATAATGCCGATACTTGGTCTAGAAAACAATCTTATAGATTTCCTCTTCTTTAATGCATACCTAATGATATACTGATCTCATATCAATCTTCGAGAAGATAACTTCTCCGTTCATTTGGTCAAAAAAGTCATCAATACTCAACAAAAAACACCTGTTCTTGATGGTTACCTTGTTCAACTACCTATATTCAATGAAAGGCATGAGAGTACCATCCTTCTTCTTCCAAAATAAAACTAGTGCACCATAATCTGACACACATGGCATAATGTATCCTTTTTCAAGCATTTCCTTCAACTACAAATTTAATTCCACTAACTCTAGCCTTCTCATCCTATATGGTGCCTTTGATGCTAGTACTTCCCCTATTACTAACTCAATAGAAAAGTCCACTTCCCTGTGAGGAAGTAGCTCTAGAATCTCTGCAGGAAATACATCCTAAAACTGTTGTAGAACTGGGTACATGTTCAAGAATTTTTCATCCTCAACATCCTTACCTTTATCACTAGAAATATGTATTGCAAATAACACACACCCTTTATGCTTTTCCTACATGGATGTCACCATTTTAACTGATGTTTCCTTCTTACCCCACAGGATCTTCTATTCTCTATTCTCATCCAAGCACTCAATAGCCTTTTCATAACAATCCGCTTTGGTCATATGAATATAAAACTAGTCCTCACCCAATAACATGTTATATGATCCAAAGAAAAGCACATTTAGACATGTTGATGTAGGAATACCATTCAAATCAAATGAAGAAGCTCTTAGCCAGTGATGAAATCTATTCTTTGTACCTATATCCAATTTAACTAACCAAGGCTCTGCATGTACTTCTTTATTCAAAACACACTTATCCATTAGGTTAGGATTAACATTACTATAATTAGATCCAAGGTCAATCAAAATAGAAACAATTTGATCACAACACTTACCGTGATAATAGATAATAGATGCCTGGTGATCCCCCTGCCTGTTATCCAACAATGCATAAATATGATGGATACTGTGTCCAACATCCCCCACTGTCTGTGGCTCCTACACACTGTAGATTTGTGATCTACCACCTTGATGTTGTGGAAAATATCTCCTGTGAAGATGTTTTCTACAAGTCTAACACTGCAAAGGCTTCCTACCATCACCCTTGCTCTTCTCCTGAAATTTCAAAATCCCTGCTCTATTAGATGCATTGAAATTCTTAGGCGGTGTTTCATTCTCTTTATTGCCTGTGTCCTAAGGTCCTATTTGATTCTCATCCCACTTTCCGTTATTCTTATCATTACTTTTCCAATCCTTCTTAGTTTCAGATTTACGCTTTGATTTCTCATAAAAATGATTTAGCTTTATTATGACTTCCTCCAACTACCTAGGATCATCAAACTCAATCCTATATTTGAATGTTATCGACAACCCACTGATGAATCTCTGAAGCTTCACTTTCTCATCCTTTAGGTAAGGCACATACCTCAACAACTCTAAGAATCTACTAGTGTACTCCTCATCGGTCATGGATCCCATCTTCAACTCATATAATTTTTTTTTTTTGTGTCATCATATTATTTCTCAAATAGATATTTATTCCTAAAATGTCTCTCAAACTCACTCCAGGTCAACTCCTCTTCTTGAATATCTCTAACATTCTTTACATATTTCCACCAAATCTACACTTCACCTTTAAAATTTAACATACCTATTATGGCCCTCATGTTCTCTAAGTAATCATGTAATCTAAAGAACTTATTCATCCCAAGCAACCACGCTTCTGCATCTTCTGACTTCTTCATTCTTCCATCAAATGTATGCAGATTTGTTTTCATGAACTCATCCGGAAAATATCACTTGTCACTCCTCCTATAAGGATGATAGTGATGATTACCATGGTGCCTGTACAAAATATAATTAAAGTAAATCCCATGTCCACTTCCTCATATATAAGGTTTATATATAATAACCTTCCAACTCTAACCATTTCATCTCTATATGACATGTGCCCAAAATGGGACCTGCTACCATATGCTCCATTATTCTTTTCCTCCCGTCCATGACTAATCCTAAGTGGTCCCTGTCTCTGTAAGTATGATAAGCTCTGAAGGATGATTATATTAACCCATTTTAGCTTCTACTGTGCCCTGGAAAGTCTCTCTTGTGACTGAATGATTTTGTCATTATCTACTTTAAAACTCCTTATTTCTACCTTAAAACTTCTCAAAGTGTCTTGTATGTTAGGAGAGTACCCATCACCATGCTTCTCATTAATCTAGACGAATATTCTCATGAACTGAAGTCTACCATTTTTCTAGTCATCTTTGGTATTCTTCTTCGTGCAAGTATATCATGTCAGTTAAACAAAAGTATAAGCATAACCAACATACCTCAGTATAATCTAGAGGAGGATATCTCGTCTAAAAGATCAACCAGATTAGCAAAATACATGTATGGAAATAACCATAGCAGTATAAAAATTAGAGGAAATTTCAATTCAAAAATAGCCACCTAAGAAAAAATTAAGAAATTCATAAAATAATGCCATGTAGACAACTTTTTAATATATCACTTTTATTATTTTACTTTTTTTGATATTAGCCAAATAAATGTGGCATTTATCAAAATAAAAACATACGTAATTTATCTTTATATTAATTTATTGACACAATATTTAATAAAATTTAAATTAGAAAAGAAAATTTAAAATTAAATTTAAATTACCTAAATTGAAAAAAAAAATGTATTTAAAATTTAAATTAGTTGCACGTCATTAAAAATAAATAACCATATATATTACATTTAAATTAATTTATTAACACAAACTTTAATAAAATTTAAATTAAATAAGTGAATTTTAAATTTCAATTTTCAATTAAATTTAAATTAACCAAATAAATGCACTTTTATCAAAATAATAGCATATATATATTATATTTAAATTAATTTGTTTGCACAAGATTTACCAAAATTTAAATTAAAAAAGTAAATCTAAAATTTAAATTATTTATGTGTCATTAGAAACATTATCGATACTATAACTTTTACAGAATAATATGTTAATTTTATTTTAAATATTTAATGTAGTTTGGGTCACTTGGGAATTATTCATGCTTAAGATAGGTAAATTGTATTATTTAAAAAATTCCCAATGCTTAGTCACACATGTATCTCTTTTGAATTTTAAAGGATTTTGATTCGCTTACACATTATGACATGGAAATTCAATGTTAACATTTTAAAATAAAATTTCCTCTAATTGATCCAAGTTACCATGCACGATGTCACAACTACAACACCAGCTAGACACAATGCATGCAAAAAAACATATAAACAGTGACATGCATAACCAATACATATACAACTAACATGCATTCATGAAAAACACATCCCAACAATAACTTCCTCAGCTTCTACATGGAAACAAAATTGTAACAATGACTACCACCATGAATACATAACAAACACATAGACCAAAAGAATAATAAACACATTTGAAACTGACATGTATGCATAGCAAACACATTCCACCCATCCATTCCAAGGATTAAACCATGCTCTGATACCACTTTGTAGTATCAGATATCACCCAAAGAGAACGGAAATGAGACATCACCCAAAGGGAATTAAACACAATCTGAAATCAATGTGTAACACCATCCTTCCACATTTACCCAATTTAATCAGTCCATCAAGATAAACATGTGATGAAGAGTTACTATGATATGATTCATCACGCCAAGTAAAATTAAGGAACCGGAATCCACAAACCAAAATGACACTGACATTTCAGAAACTACATGAGCCCCAAACCAACCACTCCAGGTTCGTAACCCCTGAGTTAACTTTCCTTCTAATTGAAATAGACCCTTAGTCACTCCCATTACAAGCCATCCATGTGCCTGAAACCTTCAAGTTTGTCCCACAACAAGTACTCCATTAGTCTACAGTCTTTTTCACGCAATTTTGTGCTAACAACCCCAAATTTTGAGCCACTTTTTCAAGGCTAGGACTTAGGCCTCTACCCATAACTTGATGAAATTCTCAGAAATGATAATTCACAATAATACCATGCTTATAATGAAAAACTTGAGCAAGGTCCTGACCTAACTCATCCAAACCATGACATGCATTTCGTCA
Organism: Pinus tabuliformis; assembly: GCA_031772625.1. NCBI lineage: Eukaryota > Viridiplantae > Streptophyta > Pinopsida > Pinales > Pinaceae > Pinus > Pinus tabuliformis. Next base: position 775,208,201 of record CM062812.1, on the reverse strand, counting down.
AAGACATCATGAACATGGAATGTACAGGTCATAAATATATATCTAAGCATAGGGACCTCATATTTCTCTGAGAATCCTCAAGAAGTTATGATTCCCTCTCACATTAGTTGCATTACCATCTATTTGGTCATTCATTCATTAACATTTCATCTACTAGCCAAAACATGATGAGATTCGTAACTCAAGGTTTTCATAAAACCATACTTATAACCAACATATAACCAGATAAATAACAACAATAGAACAACCATCAAAGCTATATAATAACAAGTACATTTTCACATAGAACATAAGAGGAAAATAGCTCTTATTAACATATGCAAGTTGAACCTAGTCACGGACTTCAACATACCACCTGAACATAGATTGGGCTAAATCAGATCTTCTTTCAACCAGTCACCCCCATGCCTTATTCCAAGCTTGAATGTGGAATCCCATGGAATAAACCAATAAAATAAAACTAGGGCTTCCAAAGGCTAAACTACCTCAATCCTCAATGAGTGATTCCACCTCATGGTTAGACATCATTAACCATCACGAGATCAGTCACTATGCAAGTTATCTAGGGCTCCCAAGCATTTATTCCAATTTGGATTCTAGGACTAGTAACTCAGCCCACAACTGTCGCTAGGGTCCATACCATTTGTCCAACCATGGCTTCTAGGACTAGTAACTCAATGCACAAAGGGTTTTAGATCTTTTTCCCAGCGAAGGCTTCCAGGAGTAGTAACTCAACCCAAGCTCTTACAAGGCTTCGAGAGCATTTGTCCAACCAAGGCTCTAGGAACTAATAACTCAACCCAAAGCCATAAGGAACATGAGCACCAGGCATAAGACAAAAAGGTAAAAGAAACAACACCATGGCTATCCAAGAAATGGAAAGGGTATGAAAAACCATTGTCAATCTATGAAATCCTATATGCGAATGATAAATCACAACCAAAAAACCACAAGCATGTGCCACGCATGACAAAACTAGCAAGAAAATGATGCATGCAATTCAGTTCCTGCAATAAAAACTCATTGTAGTTTTTGATCCCATCATCCCATTGCAATTTCCTACCTTTCCTTGGCCTTCTTGCTCCAAATTCCAAGTATGCCACACTCCTCTAGGAGTTCTCCAAGAAAACTGGAAGTATTGAAGATTATGTGAGAGAGAATAGAATGAAAGTGTGAAAGATTGAACTGGCCAAAGGATAACTCTAACAAAATATGCGTACTGATCCTCCTAGGCCTTTTTATTATTGAGGCCTTTATTTTCTTCATTTCCCATTATTTTCCTTCAATTTCCTCCTCACATGCACCCTATGACCTTTCACCTTCATTTTCTCCTATGTTCCAGTATTTTTATAAATAAAACTACAATAAACGCCTCATTCCATTCCAAAGCATTTTCCATTGCCTTTGCCAATTTCCATAGCCATTAATTAATCACAAGTGATCCTTGTCACTATTTTTTTGCCCAACATTCGGCTTGGAATATGTGTCCCATGACCTTAGTTATTAGTTTTCCTTTATTAACTTTATTGCATGGATTTTTAACTCGAGGTTGTTACTGACATGATACCTTGTTTATGGTTTTGTATTGTCATAAGAAATCTTATTTTTTTTTCAATTTCTTTAATTATTTCCTTCTATATCTTAGGGGCCTTGGGAAATTTCTTTTGTATGGAAGCAAGGTGAAAGAGATCTAAGGAAGAGTTGAATGGGACCCAATGAGAAGATTACAGATCCAAATGAAGGCAAGTGCATGAATGAAGGGAAATTGAAATTAAGAAGGAAGCATATGTCAACCAAACAGGTTGGATTATTCTATGGTGATAATGGAAAATGATATCTAAACCATGGAAATGGCTCGATGGAGGTTCTCTCGATTTTGACACTTATTACATATGGAAATGTATGTTTATGATCATGATGATATATATGTATAAAATCCATTGCGTTTGATGAGGTCTTGTCAGGAATCATTCTTGTGGAAGAATGACTGTATAAAAAAATTAATTGATGCAAATGAAATGGATGGATGGATGAGATAATAAGTTATCTAATGAGATTCCTAGATGAATGTTGAATCCATTGAGAAAAGGGGAATTCCTATTGATTTATGATTCTAATATCATGTGAACAAACTCTTACATTGTGCCAATGTTAAGACTGTGAACATGGGAAAAACAAAAGAGCAATTGTGGCCTGGTTTACATGAATAGAAATGGTGTGGTCTTTGGATTCTCTTTGATATTGTGAAATATTTTGAGTCATGTATATATGTGCAAGCATTATAGAAGTGTATATGTGTATACGTTGTATTGTGGCATATGTATGTTGTATTGTGTTATGTATATGTTGTATTGTACAACATATATATGTGTGTATGTGTGTCATGTTATGTGTTTTGGACGTGTAGGTATGGGACTGTCTAGGCCTGTGTGGTATGGTTTTGGGACAGGCGGGTATGGGACTATATGGGCCTACGAAGTTGAGGGATACACCTATAATTTTGTTGAGAGAAGACTACCAGGATTGATAGTGCCCATATTAGCAAGGTTGTGACTTGGCTTATTAACATGTATATATATATATATATATATATCCCACATATATAAATATCCACCAGTGTTTCTCCTCATACCGAGGTATCCAATCCACTGTGTGGGAAGCTAACATGAAGAGAAGAGAAGGCACTTGGTGCTTTCTAGAAATTGGAAATCAATCGAGTGCGAGTATGAGGTCAAAGAGAAGAGAAGGCACTGGTATGGGGGCTTCACTTGGCGAGAAATACCATACCACATGCATTCATATTGGGTGGTATATAATGTAACAACCCCAAGCTAAAATTTCATGTAATAAAGTATAATAAAGGAAAAATAAGACCAAGGTCATGAGACATGTATTTGAAGATGAATGTTGGGTGAAGCACTATAGTGGGCATCATTTTTGGTTTATTAATGATTAAGGAAATTGGAAAATACAAAGAGGCAATAATTGGCATTTAATTATGGAAATAAAGGAAAATAAGAGAAAATGGAGATGAAGGGTCATAGATTTGCATGAGAGGGAAATTAAAGGAAAAGGTAGAAAATAGATGCCTCAATGATAGAATGAATTATGAGGACAAATTCATATATTTTTGTTAGTTTTAGCTTGGGTCAAGTTAGAAAGAGAGGCAAGAGTACCGAGAGGAGAAATCAAGAATCAAAGAAAAGGAAGGAAAAGGATAAGCAAGCATAGCAAAGGAAAGTGAGGAGAAGCTAGACAAATGGCTTCAATAGAAGGATTTTGCAAGTAACATGTTTCATGTGTTATTTCGTAGATGAGGTGTGAATGCATGGTACATGCATTTGTTTATTTGCTTCATTTTTTGTCATTGACATGGGTTTTTACAGGTTTCACACTGGTTTCATCCTTGCCTTTCCATTTCCTCGATACCCACAGTGTGATGGGATTCATTTCTGGTTGAGGTTTGGATTGTTGAAATACTTTGGATCCAAATGAGGTGGTGTCAATAAAATTCCAAAGGGTTTGGTGAGAACATGGTTTTCTATGGGAAGCCCTCAATAGGTGGGTCAAGACAAGAAAATTTGTCAAGGGATGGTGAAGGAATTCAGAGTCATCCAAGCTTGTTTTGGTTTCAGGTCTCTTGACTAGTTTTAGTGAGATCATGGTAGTTTGAGTTTGGAGATGGTTTAACCTATGGATTCCCTTGGTTTTTTATGTCTCAATTTATCCCATGAGATCCCACATTCATGCTTGGAATATGGGATAGGGGTGATTGGATAAAAGAAATACTTAGTTCAGCTCAATTTATGGTCGGGTAGTACGTGGAAGTCCCCGACTTGGTTGGACTTTGAATACGTTAATAAGATTTTCCTATTATGATTTATGAGCATTTACACTCGTTATTATGTGGGTTGGAATTTTGTTATATTCTAGCTAATATTCTAGTTATATGTTGGTTATAAGAATGACTCTATAATATGTTCTAGCTATGGCTCTTGTTCATGCTTGATAAGTTTATGAATGCTGATATATGCATGGGCTAACAAGTGTTGTCACAACTAGTTGAGAGGGAATTAGACCTTTTCAATGATTCATAGTTGAATAACACATATTTATACTTAGATATGCATTCATGACCTGTATATTACATGTTTACCATGTGTTAGATTAAATTCTTAGTATGTTTTGGTTTGTGTAGGTCAAGTTTATGACTCAAGTTTGTATGATTATCCTTGTCATTATGGCATTTATCATTCTGGGAGGTTTTAGGTAGTTCTAAGTAGTGGTATGGAGTCTAGCCTAGCATTGTGGCTTATATCTCAAGACCACACCCTCTAAACTGGGCAAGTTGGGTCACAATTGCATGGAAACAATATTGTGAATGTGGTTGAAGGCCTAGAACCACATCCAAGCCTTGTAATTCATGTTGTTGGGAGCCTAGGCCAGTAAAAAGGAGTCCCTACTCAAGGTTTGGTCACCTGGGGTGGTTCTTTGGCCTTTGAGTGCCATGTAGCCCTGAGGTATGTTGTGAGTTGTCCACCAATGGTTAGTTTATAAGCCCCACTTCCTTAAGTGGATCTAAGAGGGCGGGTCATGTCATAGTGGCACTCCACTTCACATTTACTTAGAGGTCCTATAAAAGTGAGTAAATGTTGGGGAGGAGTTGTTACATATTTCTATCAAAGCATGGTTGAAATGCTTGGATTGGATGGGCTAGATGCATGTCGTTATGCATGCATTGTCATGGTTAGGGTTATCATGCATGAGTTCGTTATCATGCATGATGTTGATATATATTATATGATCATGTAAATATATATGTATCAAGATAATCTGGATTGATTTGTGTAGACAAGACAACCTCCTCTGAACTTCACTGAGGTATGTTGATTATGTTTATATTTGGTTATCGAGCATGGTATGTTTGTAGGAAGAAGAAGAAAAATGATGAGAAGAAAAAAGGTGGATTAAAGTTCACATGAATCTCCTTATAGATCAAATGAGAAACCAAGAGATGAGTAATCCCGTAACATAGTTGATACCTTGAGAAGTTTAAAGGAAAAGATCAGAAGTTGCAAGGCATATAATGATAGAATAATTTAGTCACAGAAAAGACTTATTAGGGCATGGGAAGAAAAAGAATGAGAGGTCAATGCAGTGATCCTTCAAAGTTTGTCATATTTGTAGAGACAGGGACAGCCACATATCAGTTATGGATAAGAGGAAATGACTAATGGGGCATACGATACGGGATCTCGATCAGGACACAAGTCAAACAAGGATGTTACAGTCAGAGGCAGAAGATGGTTGGATACGCCTAATAGGAGAGGTAGTGCTTATGGGTTCTATTACAATTTTGGTTTATATAGACATCAAGTTCATCATCGTTATCATCGTTACAAGAGGAGTGAGAGGGGATACTTTCCACGAGTTCAAGAAAGCGAAGCCTCCTACATTTGATGTAGACTTGAAGAAATTAGAAGATCTAGAAGAATGCTTTCTTAGGATGACAAAGTTCTTCGAGCTGCATGACTATACATAGAACATGAAGGCTAGGATAACTATTTTCATTCTCAAAGGGAAAGTGAGCATTTGGTGGAGGATGTGAATTGTGTCAGAGGCATTAGGACAAAGGATTTGAGTTTGCATTAATTCAAGAGAAATTTTGAAAGAAGTATTTGTCACAGAGGTACTATGATGGTAAGGATAAAATTTCTACGAGTTGAAGATGAGATCTATAAAAAATTATCAGTATACGACTAAATTTTTGGAGTTGTGGAGGTACGTTGTTTATTTCAAGGATGAGAAGACGAAATTTCAAAGTTTTGTCACTGGACTGTCATTATAATTGAAGGATTGGATTGAGTATGATGATCCTCAGTCATTGGAGGAATTCATTTGGAAATTGAAGCATTGTTATGAGAAGTTGAAGTGCATGACTACCCTAAGCGTGACTACAATGGCAATGAAAAGACCAAAGGAAAATTTCCTCCAAAATGGGAAATACCTCAAGAAGAAAGTGAGAAAGAAAATGTGGAACCTTACAAGAATCTCAGTATAGCAGAGAAGGGACATGGATGTCATCTTGGATGGAAGTAGAATAAATGTAGTGGTAGTGAGCCATTGCAATGTTGGAAATGTGGAAAATATCATCACCAGAAGGATTTTCCATTGTGCGAGGGTGCATATCACATATCTACAGTGCCCAAGAGGCACAAACAGTTTGACATGTGGGAAAAATCATTTCTTAAATTTACGTAGCATTTGATAACAAGCAAGCAGATCACTAGGTATCCACTATTGAGATGGAAGGGAATCTTCGTGACCAATTTTTTTCCATTTTGACTGATCCTCAGTCTAATTATAGTTATGTTAATCCTGACCTAGTGGATAAGTGTGGCTTGAGTAAATAAGTGCATGTAGAGTCTTGGTTGGTGTAGTTGGTTACAATGACCTAGAAAAGAGTTCATCATTGCATGAGAGTTTGTGCATTTGAGTTGAATGGTATGCCTACATTAGTGTATCTAAATGTGCTTCCTTTGGGATCATACAATATACTTTTGGGTATGGATCAGTTGTAGCTTCATAGGACTAAGGTACATTGTTTTGAGAAGGATATAGAGTGCTTGGATGATGATGGAGATGAGATAATCTCGCAGGGTAATTAGAATCCTATATCAATGAGAGTGGTTACAACTATGAATTCTAAGTGTGGTTGCAAGAAAAGGTGTTTATTGTTTGTAGTGCATGTTTCTAGCGAAAAAGTGAAGGATGTTGAATATGATGAAGCCTTGAAGAGATAATCAGTTTTACAACAGTTTCACAATGTATTCCCAGTAGATATTTCAGAGTTACTTTGTCACATGGAAGTGAACTTTTCTATTGAGTTGGTAACAGGAGTAGCACCAACATCAAAGGAACCTTAGACGATGATCACTCTAGATTTGGTGGAATTGAAGTTGCAGCTTAAGGAAATGATTGACAAGTGATACATTAGGCGAATTATGTAGCCTTGGGATGCACCAATGTTGATGGTGAAGAAGAAGGATTGTATTCTTAGGTTGTACATTGATTACACTTAGTTGAACAAGGCGACTATCAAGAACATGTATCCTTTTTCCATGGATTGGTGACATGTTTGATAAGATAAAGGGAGTAATAGTGCTCTCTAAGATTGACATGAGATGCAAATATCATCAGATACGAATTAAAGAAGAGGACATCTACAATAGTGCATTCCATCCTAGGTATGGGCATTATGAGTTTGTTGTGGTTCCTTTTGGTTTGACTAATGCTGCAGTGAGTTTCATGCGTTTGACAAATAGTGTGATGTGTCCTTATCTGGACAAGTTTGTGATAGTTTTCATTGATGATATATTGATATAATTCAAGAATGAGGAAGAGAATGTAAAACACTTTGCAACTATATTGGTGTTGATGAGAGAGCATGAGTTTTATGCCACAATTACTAAGTGGAATTTTTTTCAGACAAAGGTTTATTACTTGGGACATGTAATTTCCTAGGAAGGCATAGCAGTATATTTGGAAACTACCAGAGCTATCATGGAGTGGGAAGCTCCAAGGAATGTGGATGAAGCTATATCATTCTTGGGGTTAGTAGGTTATTATAGATAGTTTCTCAAGGAACTTCTCACATATTTCCTATCCTATTACATCATTGAAAATAAAAGGAAATATTTTTGAATTGACAAAGGAATGTGCAACTAGCTTTGATTAGTTGAATCATTTTATCGTAAATGCTCTGGTATTGAAGATTGCAAATCGTGAAAAAGAGTTCATGATATGTACAAATTATTTCAAGAGATGACTTTGGGGAGTCCTTATGTGGGAAGGATATGTGGTTTTCTATGTGTCAAGGATGTTGAATGAGCATGAGCATAACTATTTGACTCATGACCTTACGTTGGTAGCTATTATTCATGTGGTAAATATGTGAATACATTATCTTCTTGCCAAAAGGTTCATCTTGATGAGTGATCATAGTGGACTAAGATACTTGTTTTACCAACCCAATCAGATTGTTAGGCAAGCTAGATGCTTGGATACTCTCAGTGAGTTTGAATTAGAAATCAGGTACAATAAAGGTAAGGAAAATAGGGTTGCAGATGCTCTCAACAGGAGAGTGCAGGGGAATCACATATTATCAATGAGTTCATATGGTATTGATTAATAGGAGTGGGTCTTCCATGCGGGGCAACGTGATGACAAGTACCAACAACTTAAGCGTATATTAGAAAAGAAATGTATAGGTGGAGAGAATATGGATTATCATCTTACGATATATGGCTTGGTGATATTTAGGGATAGGATATATGTGCCGAACGATAGTGAGCTAAAGAGGCTTACCTTGAGGGAATTACAACTTAAGCCATATTCAGGTCACCCATCATATCACAATACTCTAATAGCTGGGAAGAAGTTTTACTATTGGCCGAATATGATGAAAGAGATGGATGCATTTGTTGCATGTTGTTTGGATTGTCAACAGGTGAAAGTAGAGTGTAAGCATCCAACTTGTTTTTTTAGGATATTCCAATTTCATAATGGAAATGGGAGGTCATTTCCATGGATTTCATCACATGTTTACTAAAGACATATAAACAACATGATTCCATCATGGTTGTAGTTGATAGGTTGATAAAAGTAGCTCACTTCATTCTAATGATGCCTACAAATTCAGCTAGTGAGGTAGCTAAGGTCTTCATCAGGGAGATGGCGAGATTGCATGGTGTTCCCAAAAATATTGTATCCAACAAAGATGCAATTTTACTTCTAGGTTTTGGAAGGAATTGTTTCCAGGTTTGGGGATAGAGTTAGGTTTTGGCACAACTTATCATCTGCAAACATGTGATGAAACAAAAAGGGTCAATAGGATTATTGAGGCATGTTGAAGATGCGTGTCATGCATCACTAGCAAAATTGCGAAGAGTATCTTCAACTCACTGAGTTTGCATATAATAATGGGTATGAGGAATCCTTGAAAATGACTATATTTGAGACATTCAAGGAGTTTGAAGTTGGGGAGCATGTGCACTTGTGCATCAAGCTCAAGAAGAACTCCTTGAGGATTGTATCATGTTCCAAGTTGGAAGCTCTGTATTGTGAGCCTTTTGAGATCCTTTAGAGGATTGGACTAGTCACCTACATACTTTCACTGTCACCAATAGTGAAAGTCCATGATGTTTTCCACATTTTATTGCTTAAAAGATATGTGAAGGATGTTTTCCATGTGACTTACTAGTCTATATTCTAGGTGGAACCAAAAGGAGAATTCTTGTAGCAACCTTAGTGCATATTGCAGTGAAAACAAATCATGCTCCATAATAGAGCAATCAAGCAAGTTGAAGTGTAGTGGAAGCACATTACACCTGATGAAGCTACATGGGAGATGGCAGATGAAAGGTGAGCTTTATATCCTTCACTATTTGTTGGTTCATGTACATGAGTTTTGGTATATGTATATGTCTATATGTATATGGTTGTAAGTATCATAATGAGATATGTTATAAAGATCCAATAAGCAGTATGATTGTGATATTTTTCATGTTGGCCATGGTTTTCAGCAATTGTTTATTTTAAATAATGCGTAAAATTATGTTATAAGGCTCCATCTGTAGTATGTTCTAGTTTTCAACGATTTTTCTCATCATAGGTGTCATAGAACATTGAGGATGGTGTTCCACCAATGTTGGTGGCTTTGTAATAAACCCAGGTTAAAATTTCATGTAATAAAGATTAATAGGTGAAAAATAAGATGAATATCATGGGACACATATTCGAAGTTGAATGATGGGAAAAGCCCTATAGTGGGCATCACTTTCGGTTTATTAATGGCTAAAGAAATTGGCAAACACATTGGCAAAGGAAAAGAGGCAATAATTGACAGTTAATTATGGTAAGAAAGGAAAATATGGGAAAAGGGAGATGAAGGGTCGCATATTCGGACAAGAGGGAAATTCAAGGAAAATGAATAAAATAGAGGCCTTAATGATAAAAAGGATTTTGAGGAGTAGTGCACAAATTTTTATCACTTTTCACTTCGGTCAAGTGAGATAGAGAGAGAAGCATACCGACAGGAGAAAACAAGAAAAGGAAGTAAAATGATAAGTAAGAATAGCAAAGGAAATTAATGAGAAGGCTAGATCAACAACTTCAATAGGGGCATTTTGTCAGTAAAAGGTTGCTGTGTTATTTACTAGTTGAGGTGTAAATGCATGGTATGTGCATTTGTTTATTTGGTTCATTTTCTATCGTTGCCATGCATTTTTCCAGATTTCACGGTGGTTTGAACCTTGCCTTTCCATTTCCTATATAGCCATGGTTTGATGGGATTCATTTTTGGTTGAGCTTTGGATTGCCAAAACATTTTGGATCTATTGGATGTGGTTTGACAAAAATTTCCAATAGTTGGGTGTGGAGATGGCTTTCTCTAGGAAGCCTTCGATAGGTGGGTGTAGATAGGAAAATTCCTCAAGGGGTGGTGAAGGAATTTTGAGGCATCAAAGCTTCTTTTGGTTTTGTGATATCTTTATCAGTTTTGGTGATATTGCGATAGTTTGACGGAGGAGTCAGTGTAACCTATGGGTTCCTTCGGTTGTTTATGTCTTGGTTATCCCATGAGATCCCACATTCATGTTTGGTAGAGGGCACGGGGATGATTTGCTAAAACAAATATTTGGTTAAGCTCAATCTATGGTTGGGTGGTGTGTGGAAGTCCGTCACTCGGTTGGATTTTGTAAAAGATAATAGGATCTATTTTTCTATAGTGATTTATGAGAATTTATAATTTTTATTATGGTATTTGATGGATGTTATGTTATGGTTGACATTCTAGTTATATGCTAGTTATAAGCACGATCCTATAATATGTTCTAGTTGTGGCTCTTGATCATGCTTAATAAGTTAATGAATGGATGATGAATGCATGGGATAAGAAGAGTGGTTGCAGCTACTGGAGTGGGCATTCAAACTTCTTTGTGATTCACAACTAAAGAATGAAGATTTATGCTCAGATATGCATTCATGACCTATAGCTTACATTTTCACCATGTGTTTAATGAAATTCCTAGTATGTTCTAGTATATCTAGGTCAAGTTTCTAAATCATGTTTGTATGATTAGCCTTTTCATTATGCAATTTATCATTTTGATAGTTCTCAGGTTGTTCTGGGTTGTGTTTTAGAGGCTAGCCTAGAATTATGGCTCAGATCTCAAGATTCCATCCTCTGAACTCTGAGAGTAGGGACACAGCCGCATGGAAGCAATGTTGTGCATTTGGTTGGAGGACTACAAACACACCGAGGGGTTGTCATGCAAGAAGTGGGGACCCTAGCTCAGTAAAAAGGAACCGAAGCTGAAGGTTGTTCATCTGCGGTGGATATTTGGCCCCTGAGTGCACTGTATCCCTAACTCCTGAGGGATGTTGTGATTTTTCAATCAGTAGTCAATTTGTAGACCCCAATTTCTTAACTAGAGCTTGGAGGTTGGGTCATGTCATACTGGCATTCTGATTCACATTTACTCTAAGGCCATGTAAAAGAGGGTAAATGTTGGGGAGTAGGTGTTATAGATATTGAGAAAAGATCAAATAATATATTGAGCATATAATAATGGGTAAAGGGCCTTTATATTGGCAGGTATAAAAAATGGACCTCAAAGTTAATGAAAAATATAAAGGGGTCTAAAAATGTTAATGAAAAATTGGATATCTATAATATCTAGAGAAAATAGGGTTTTTTTATTGGGAAGATGTATTGGGTTCATATTGGTAGGGTGTTATAGAATTTGATTTTTAAAGATATTTTACAATATGTAGTGAAATTAAAAGTATTGTTTAGTATGCAATGAACGCACGTGACATGCGAGAGGTTCATTGAGTGAAGCACCTAGGGGAGCTAGGTGCTTACCAGATTTAGGAAACTTATCTTGTGTGAGTACGATTTTGAAGAGAAAAGAAGGCACAAGATTTTTATTAGGTTAACAACCGCTCTAGTTTGTGTATGAGAGGAAAGAAGACCATTGCGTCCTTATCAGGTTTGGCAACTGAACTAGTGCGTGTGACTGATAGAGAAATCCAAACTTGAGTATGAGTATTTCATTGATTTTTTATGAATTTTCAAATTATGAACATGAATTGATACTCTTATTTATGATAGTTGATTTATCATTATGGCTTCTTTTATTAGGAAACCAAATGGAATAGCAAATGTCACCTCTTGAATAAGTTGTTAATGAGGATCAGTTCAATTATCACAATTTCTTTATGCTACAACTCATGGAGATTTAGATGCTATGTTATAGGAAAGCATGAAATTTCTTGGTTTGGGTGGATGGACTTGGATACAAGGTGAATAAAATAAGCTTGAAGATATAAGAGTGAGAAGAGACATGCTAGTTAGACATCTCAAGAATAGGGAAATTGTGAGACACTAGCACTAATGGTGCCTGTTAGCTCTGCTATGTAATGCCAATTTTCTAAGGTCAGAGGAAGGCATCGTCTGTTGGTCTGTGCCCAAAAGAAGGCTCACAATTGGTCATTCCTCTTTTTTCTTCCACCCCACTTCCTCTCTGCCACCTCCATTCCTCTCTTTTTCTCATAAAACCCGACAAATTAACCCCTTTAGCTTTAGCCCCAAGCGACGAAAGCCTAAACCCTCATAAAACCCTTCCATACACCCTCGCGCACTCACTAAAACCGTTCATTATTTTCCCATCGTTGATTTCATCTTGCAGATCCGACAGCTCATGTCGCACCCGATAGAGGGACCCGCTCGACCATTCCCAACCATCTGACCATCCCCGCCGAGACCTGATGGCCTTTTCACTTATCGCACCCACAACTCACCCGTATGTTAGCACATGATCAGAGCGGTTTTTCTCTCTCATCCATTGCTACGTGTCGGTTGTTGAGTGGCATCACACGCCCCTGTCCTTTTACCACTTTATGCCTAAAAGCAGTGTGATCAATACCAAAGCCACCCAACCAATTTTCCCCCACTCATTAACGCCTGTACATCTCTGTCGCTCGATCATCGTCCGATCTATCCACCGGAGATCTGAGGGCCCCGATTGAACCCGCTCTTACAATGGCTAATAGCCTCTACCAAGCCATCTCCACCATTCATTTCCTCGATCCAACTCATCCACTCACCCATGCAGTTCAACTCGTCCACTCACCCATGCAGTTCACGTCCTTTAACCACTCTGCTTGCCCGAGAAGGAAGATAACCAGCTTACCAGTACCAGTCACTGATAGATCCCAACAACCATATTAAACAAATAGGATGGCCAAGGGAGAAAAGGACAAAGCACAACCTTGCAACTGAACTTATAATTTATGGAGCTTCATTGGTACGAACACTCCAACTACCTAAGAGGACAACACAACACCTGAACAGATTAGATCCTTCCATTGAAGTAAGAAAACACATTTAGAGACACCATCAGGCAGTTAAATGCAGTTGGTGTCAATTATGACCCCTCCATAACTAAATGGCCAAGTGCCCTTGTAATGTAAAATCTATAAATACCCAGAAGAAAGATGTAATTAGGGTTGATAGGTTGGCATTTGATGTAAAGTTCAACTGCAGCGTCTCATCTTCATTTTCAACTAATACAAGCTTATTTTGCTATTAACTAATCACTTTCCATTTTCCTCTATTCTAAGCTATACCTGATATGCTGAGTTCTTGAACTCTTGATGTTTAGCACTAGATAGTTGTCATCCTGTCTCTGTGTTGAAATCTTGTATGCATCATTGAATAGGTGGTCCAGGTTTCTTTCTAACTAATGCAGGAGAGTCGTTATCCTATATTTTAATTGGTAGAATAGATTTGCAGACTTCTTTACTGGTTGCAGCCGGCCATCACATGGTCTTGTGCATCTGCTGGTGTGGTCAGTATTCTCCATATTCACCCAATCTCTGAACTGTGAGTAGTCGGTGGTCTAAAGCCTTGTATTCTGGAGGTGTTCACGTATGTCAAGAGTGAAACAAAGTAGAAGTGGTTATCTAGCTTGGGCAAGCATCAGTCCTTCCATTCATCCATTGCAACAATAAGTTGAATTTATATGTTACTAGGCATCTCCGAGATACAACCTAGGAGAGTTTGTTGGAATCCTAACATAATTGGTGCCGTTGCCAGGGAGAGTAGATTGAAGCTTAGCTTCCCTGGGAGAATGACACAAATCCATATTTGACGATAGACAAAGTCTGGACACATTTCTAGTTGCAGTCAACTATCTGGCGACTCTACTGGAGGACCAACATTTTGGTGACTCCACATCACAGTTCTGGCTCAGTTTGTGAGGCATACTTGCAGAAATCATCAGAAATCACCAGCTGACCTAGTGCCTGACCCTGAGAATATTGTCGAACAGAGAAAGACATCACAAAAAGTAGTATCAGGATCAGCTAAGCCTAAACAATCTTATGTATCTCTGCAAGATAAGCTTGTAACTGAGCATGTTCATTTTGAAGATATAGAGCCTAGCATTGTCGGTGAAGAAATCCCCTCAGAGATTCATAAAGATGCTTGTTCAATAAGTTCCCCTTTGGATCTCAGTCCAAAGAAAACCTCCCCTATAGTCCATCAGTTTCCTTCAGCCCGGTCATTTGTTTCTCAGCTCCCGACCTCTCAAACTGCCAGTACCCTTCCATCCACCCTAGTCATGGCAGCCCTACAAGCACCCATAAGATGGAAAGAATCATAGCTGCTAGGTATGGACCCCTGGTTCTACCTACACCCTTGAATGCCATGCCTATAGGAGAATATCATAAATACATGCCTAAGTTCACTGGTACAGAGGGAGTAATAGCTGAAGAGCACCTTGAGTCTTTCTATAGCTATGTTGATAACTTGTATATCAGTGAATATGATGTGTGGATGAGAGTATTTGCCCAAAGTCTTGATGGAGAGGCTAGAAAGTGGTTTAGAGAGCTAACCCCTAGGTCTATAGCAGACATTGAAGCATTAAATGTTGTGTTTTTAAAGCATTAGGGAGATAAGAAAGACTTGCTATACTACCATACTGAGTTTGGAAACCTCAAAAGGGAAAATGGGGAATCATTGTCTGATTTTAACAAGAGATTCAATCGTATGTATAACAACATACTAGTTGAAGTTAAGCCTACCCCCACCTCTACAAAACTCACCTGTGCTAATGCCTTTGATTCTGATTTCTACCTACTGTGAAGAGAGAGAAGATGTGCTTCCCTAGCTGAAATGCAAGATGCAGCCTTAGAGGTGGAATCTAATGTCATGGCTGCAGAAAAACTCAAAAGTCATGCTGACAGAAGGAGGCTGAGGAGTGAGGCTTCCTCCTCTTCTTCATCTTCAGAGCCTAAAATAGACAAAATGACTAAAATGATAGAATCATTGGCTGCTGAGATATCCAAGCTGAAAGTTGAGTAGAATTCTGGGAAGGCAAGACTACCTAGCACATTTGCTCCTTGAAATCCATATCCATTTAGAAGAGCAAACGAGCAAATGTAGATCGTTCAGAGGGGCAAAGAGTCCAGTGAAGAACAAAGGGCTAAGACTCCTCTTGAAAATGTAGTCATGGAGGAGGAACAGTTTGATGCAGAGGATGAGATTCACTACATGGAAGACAAGGGCAGTGTTGTCTTTTTGACATTGGCTGCCTATGAAGAGTCATTACTCAAAGACCAGACCAGCCAAGAGTGGGATAGAGAAACTGTTATACAGACCAAAGACCAGCAAAGATGCAACTTGAGGTCAAGAACAAGCAATGCCAAAGAGAATCTTACTCAAAGAACTGTTGTCCCCAAAGAGCAGCACAGCAGTAAGCAGAAAAAGCCAGCAACTGATCTAGTCCTCCTCAAAGCACCAGCTCAAGAGGTAAGAGGCCCTGAAAAGTTCCCTTCTCCTTTCAGTTTTGAATCAGAAGTCCAGAAGTTAAAAATATCTTTCCCTTTGATAGAACTTATAAAGAGTGAAGTCTTTAGAAAGCCTATCCTTGATGCCCTTGAGATAAAAGCCTCACAAGCCTCCAATGGCTATGTGAATTTCTAAGATGATAAACCTACAGTGGTGCTTAGCCCAATGACTGAACCCTCCGATAATAGCTCCCAATCAGTTTATGTCTCCTTGACCATCCATGAAAAAAACCTCCACAACTGCCTGCTGGACACAGGAGCCAGCCATAATCTGATGCCCAAAGCTGTCATGAAAGAGTTAAGCCTTGATATCACAAAGACCTTATCATGACTTATTCTCCTTTGATTCAAGGAAGGTGAAATGTCTTGGATTAATCAAAGACTTGCCTATCACCCTAACTCAGCTACCCATGAAGAGCATGATGATGGATATTGTGGTAGGAGATCTCCCCCTAAGTTTGGCATGCTACTTTCCAAAGGGTGGATTAAGAGGTTGGTTGGGACATTACAAAATGACTTATCTTATGCCACTATCCTAGATTTAGGAGGAGAAAGTAGGAGATTGTACAGGGAAGCTCATCTAGCCTATATTATTAGTGATGAGAAGAACCCCACTAATCATCCCATTTACGCTGTGGATACTGATTTTGGAGCATGTATTCTCCAAATTGAAGAATCTCATAGGGCCTCAGTGTAGCTCAAGAAACCAGTAGGCTAGGCCATGGAAGAGAAAGGAAATTAGGTTTGGGATATGTTCTTTAATGGAGCATGTTCAAGGGAAACTGCAGTAGCATGAGTGGCGCTGATATCTCTAAAGCAAGAAATCATACACCTGTCTTTCAAGCTATCTTTTCAAGTCACCAATAACATAGAAGAGTATGAGGCTCTGTTATTGGGCTTAAACACTGCCAAAGACAAAGGGATCAGAGACATAAAGGTGTTTGGAGATGCTGATCTCATCATTCAGCAAGTGAACAAAATGTTCCAAGCCAAGCACCCAAGGCTGAAAGCATACAGAGATGAGGTATGGGGGCTCAAAGATACTTTTGATAGTTTCTGTATCTCATATGTTCCTAGAGTAAAAAATCACCTTGTTGATTCCCTTGCTCTGTCTGCTAGCATGTTCATCCCTCCCTTGCCCCCTAGATTGGTTTATGAAGTTCAAATACAATATAGACAATCCTTGCCTGATATTGTCCAGCACTGGAAATTCTTTGAAGATAATGATGAAGTAAATAGGTTTTTGCAAGTCATTGATGAATTCTTTGAAATGCAAATTGATCAAGTGAATGAAAACTTAGAGGAATATCCCCAATCCCAGCTAAAGAACAAAATTGACCAAGAAAACATTGTTCAATTGCTTAGCAATTATATCCCTAAAGGGTTAGTGCCTTTAGAGAAGCTATTTAACCAAAATGGTGTGCCTCATAAGGTTTCAAAAAAACAAGATCAGCCTGCAGTCCATAAGCATAACATAGGGAGTCCAGATCATCCAAAATATATAAATCTGTCCACTCATCTGTCTGCTGCCAAGAGTTCTGAATATTGCACTTTGATGAAGCACTTTGCTAATGTCTTTGCCTGGGAATACAATGACCTCAAAACTTATGATAAAAATATCATCCAACATAAGATCCCATTGGAGAAAGACACTATCCCCTTCAAGCAGAAGTTGAGACCCATAAATCCTCTACTCCTTCCCATGATTGAAAAAGAAATCAAGAAGTTGTTGGCTGCCAAAATCATAGTCCCCCTGAGATATTCAAAGTGGGTAGCCAACTTGGTAGTGGTAAGGAAGAAAAGCGGAGAAATTAGGTTGTGCATTGATTTCAGGAACTTGAACAAATGCTCCAAGAAAGACAACTATCCTTTGCCCAAGATGGAGCATTCGCTGTAGAAGGTTTTAGGAGCCAAAGTCATGTCTTTCCTGGATGGATTTTCAGGGTATAACCAGGTTGCCATACATCCAGATGACCAAAAAAAGACTGCTTTCACCACTCCTTGGGGCACTTTCATGTATTCGAAGATGCCTTTTGTGCTGATGAATGCTGGAGCCACCTTTGAGAGAACTATGGATATAGCATTTGTAGGAGAGAAGGACAAGTTTGTCCTTGTCTACCTAGATGATATAATAGTATTCTCCGATAGCCATCAAAATCATTTGTAGCATTTGAAGAAAGTTTTTCTAAAGTGCAGAATGCTTGGGATATCAGTGAACCCTAAGCATAGTTTTCTTTAGAAGAGGGCAAGCTATTAGTACACATTGTTTCTGTTGTAGGTGTCAAAATTGACACAGAAAGAGTGAAAGAAATACAGACTTTGCCTGTACCAAAATCAAAAAATGAAATCCAATCCTTTCTGGGAAAAATAAATCTCGTAAGGAGGTTTATTCCTAATTTTGCAGAACTAGTAAAGCATATTACCTCCATGTTGAAAAAGGGATCAGAAATCAAATGGACTGGTACAGTAAGAAGATATTTTGAATCCATCAAAAAAGCCATTATGGAAGCTCCCACTTTGATCAGCCTAGACTATAGTAAGGAGTTCCATATTTTCTCCTTTGGCTCAGGTGACACCCTTGCAGCAATATTATTGCAGGAAGATAATGAGGGTTCAGAGCACCCAGTGGCATTCTTCAGAAAAACATTAAGGGATGTTGAACTGAGGTATGATATCATTGAGAAACAACCCTATGCTCTTATCAAATCCTTGAAAGCTTTCAGGATATACATTATGCATTCCAAGGTAATTACAGATGTGCCCTTTATTTCAATAAAAGATGTCCTAATGTAGCCAGACGCTAATGGAAGAAGGGCTAAATGGATTGCAAAGCTGATTGAATTCAACATAGAACTAAAGCCCACCAAGCTGGTCAAAGGTCAAGGCATTGCCAAGCTAATGGCTAAAGAGAATTGCAAAATGCTGAACATGAATTGGATAGGCACAAGCTCATATGACAAGTAGACATGGGAGGAAACAATTGAACTAGGGCAGAACTAGTCAGTGGCAGAAAGTCTAGCTTCTTGTGAATGGTATTCCATAATAGTCCAATTTTTATTGAAGCTAGAAGTTCCTCCAGGCCTAAGTGCAAGCCAAGCCAGGACCATTAAGCTCAGAGCAGCCAAGTACTGCATACATGAGAACCTTCTCTACTAGGGGCATCCATCTAGAATCCTTCTAAGATGTCTGGACCAAGAACAATCAATGGAGGTCATGCACCAGTTCCATTCCAACATTTGTGGAGGACATCACTATTGGGAAACCACAACCCACAAGATCCTCAGATATGGGTATTATTGGCCCACATTATTTTCTAATGTCTTTTAATTTGTAAAGTCTTGTGATAGGTGCTATAGGTTTGAAGGAAAACAACAGTTGAAGTCTTTGCCTTTGAAGTCAATTCAGGCCAGTGGTCCTTTTCAGCAGTGGGTCTTGGATTTCATAGGAGAAATCAACCCACATTCCAGTGGCCAGCACAGATGGATGTTAGTAGCCACTGACTAATTCACTAAATGGATTGAAGCCACCACTACTAGGAAAGTTGATCACCATGTGGTCATGAAGTTCTTAACAGAAAACATTTTCATCAGGTTTGGCTGCCCACACAAATTGGCTACAGACAATGCAGTAGCCTTCAGGGCAAAAGAGTTGGTGGGCATGTGTGACTCAATGGGCATTAAGTTGGTGCATTCCACCTCATATTACCCTCAAGGAAATGTCCTAGCAAAATCTTCCAACAAGAGCCTGATAAGGATAATTAAAAAGCTACTGGAAGACAATAAAAGGAACTAGGATTCCAAGCTAAAGTATGCTTTGTGGGCTGATAGAGTGACTACCAAGAAATCCACAGGGAAATCTCGATTCAAGCTAGTATATGGCACTGAGGCCATATTCCCAATTCAGTTGACCCTCCCTATGGCTAAGTTGTTACAGGAAGAGTAGGATGAGGAAAATGACCTGGCAAAGAGGATTAGTGACCTGACTGAAGTTCATCAAATGAGAGTGCAGCTGGTTGAAAAATCTGCAGCCCATCAATAGAGAGTCAAGGAAACCTTTGATAGAAAGGCAAAGATGGACAATTTTCAGATTGGATACTTGGTGCTCAAATGGGATGCACTAAAGCAAAAGAAGGGAAATCATGGGAAGTTCAATGCTCTGTGGATTGGAACATTTTTCATTGCTTAGATCCAAGGGAACAACACTTTCATGTTACAACATGTGGAAGGAGAGAGTTTTTGATGGCCCAATTAATGGGAAATTTTTGAAAGTTTATGTTGTTTAAGGTCTTCAGGCCTTAATGTTGTAAATATGTTGTTTTTATCAGGTGTTAGTGTAGACTTGATTAGACTCCATGCCCAATGGAATACTAGGAAATGTTTTTGATCTTGTTTTTATGTAGAAGGCAGTGGTCTATAGTTTTCAAGACCTCACAGGGAAGATCTCATCCCTAGAAGGAGCCAGTGTTAGCTCTGCTATGTAATTTCGATTTTCTAAGGTTAGAGGAAAGCATGGTCTATTGGTCTGTGCCCAAAAGAAGGCTCACAATTGGTCATTCCTCCTTTTTCTTCCACCCCGCTTCCTCTTCGCCACCTCCATTCCTCTCTTTTTCTCATAAAACCCGACAAATTAACCCCTTTGGCTTTAGCCCCAAGCACCAAAAGCCCAAACCCTCATAAAACCCTTCCATACACCCTCGCGCGCTCACTAAAACTGTTCATCATTTCCCTGCCGTTGATTTCCTCCCATAGATCTGACGACTCCCACCGTGCTCGATAGAGTGACCCGCTTGACCATTCCCAACCGTCTGATCATCCCCACCGTGATCTTATAGCCTTCACACTTATCGCACCCGCAACTCACCCGAACATTAGCACGCGATGAGAGCGGTTTTTCTCTCTCATCCACTACTACGTGTCGGCCGCTGAGTGGCACCGCACACCCCTGTCCTTTTACTACTTTACACACAAAAGCGGTGCAATCAATACCAAAATCGCCTGACCAATCCACCCCTACTCGTTAATGCTTGTGCAACTCCGTCGCTCAATCACCGTCCGATCTATCCACTGGAGATCTGACGGCCCCGATTGACCCCGCTCTTACCATGGCCAATAGCCTCTGCCGAGCCATCTCTGTCGTCCTCTCCTCGATCCGACGGCCATCCTTTCCGCTCATCCAACTCGTCCACTCACCCATGCAGTTCACATCCTCTAACCACTCCGCTTGCCCAAGAAGGAAGATAACCAACCTACTAGTACCAGTCACTGACAGATCCCAACAACCATATTAAACAAACAGGATGGCCAAGGGAGAAAAGGACAGAGCAGGACCCTGCAATCGAATTTATCAGTTATGGAGCTTCACTGGTACGAACACTCCAACTGCCTAAGAGGACAACACAGCACCTGAACAGATCGGATCCTTCCATTGAAGCAAGCAAACACATAAAGAGACTCCATCAAGCAGTTAAATGTAGTTGGTGGTCAATTATGACCCCTCCATACCTAAATGGCCATGTGCCCTTGTAATGTAAAATCTATAAATACCCAGAAGAAATATGTAATTAGGGTTGATAGGTTGGCATTTGATGTAAAGTTTAACTTCTGGAGACTGTAGATATTTTGTCACTTGCAGCGTCTCGTCTTCATTTTCAGCTAATACAAGCTTCTTTTGCTGTTAACTGCTCACTTTCCATTTTCCTCTGTTCTAAATTGTGCCTGATATGCTGAGTTCTTGAGCTCTTGATCTTTAGCACTAGATAGCTGTCATCATATCTTTGTGTTGAAATCTTGTATGCATCATTGAATAGGTGGTCTAGGTTTCTTTCTAACTAATGCAGGAGAGCTGTCATCCTGTCTTTGCATTGGTAGAATAGATTTGCAAACTTCTTTACTGGTTGTACCTAGCCATCACATGCTCTTGTGCATCTGTTGGTGTGGTAAGTATTCTCCATATTAACCCAATCTCTGAACTATGAGTAGTTGGTGGTCTAAAGCCTTGTAGTCTAGGGGTGGTCACGCATGTCTGGAGTGAAACAAAGTAGAAGTAGCTATCTGGCTTGGACAAGCATCATTCCTTCCATTCATCCATTGCAACAATAAGTTGAATTTATATGCTACCAAGCATCTCTGAGCTACAACTTAGGAGAGTTTCTTGGAATCCTAACAGTGCCAACTAATTTCCATAAAATATGTCATTACCAATATGAATGTGTAATGGAAAAGATATCCCTCCTTTATAAAAACATTTTCTAAGGAAGGGTTTCCTTGCGAAGGGATGGATCACCTGAGGGAATGGGAAGAAGAGAAAGGGATGCCTAAACATGGAAGCTGAGTGACTACATGGAATAGGATAACCGAAAGGACTAGGAAACAGAGAAGGGGATGTTTTAAAATGATATTGGGTTTTTTAAAGGGTCATGAGCATGGTTGATTGGAATCCAAAACAAATTCTGGGTGTTCTAAGAAGAATGGGTTGGGAGCTATTCACAAAAGAAGCAAGGAATGCATGGATAATAACGTTGAATATTGGAGGAAGGAAACACTCTAGATAGAGGTAATAGATCCAAGTTGAATTTGTTGGATGGGAAGTAGCAAAAGTTTGTAAAAGGGCCATTAGGAAATGAGTGATTAGATGCAAGCGACAAATCCTATTCTTTTTTTTTATCAATAAGAGGATCTAAGAGTTGTATGTGAAGCTCATGTTTACTTTTCATTTACTGATAAGAAACCTGAGGACAATGTTACCTTTAGTGGGGTGGGGATTGTGACATCCCTCGTATGATTTCCCCTCGATTTTTGTAATGTAATTGTACCCATAAATTATAAATGATTATATTTTATATAATGGCCTAAAGTGTGGGAAAAAAAATCCACGATCTAAGAGGGAAGACAAAAGATAAACCTAGGTGGGGTTAGAAGACACCTTTAATAAATTTTATGGTGCAAATAATGAGAAAAAAATAAGAGAAGAGTCCATGAGGAATATGAAGAGACACACTGAGAGATTATAAAAAGGAATTTGCATAATGATGTTGTGGTTGGAACTCCTCTTGGAGAAGGCAGATGAGAAGTGTTGGTGAGACGTACAAAGTGGAGGAAATGGAATTCCTTGGGAATCCAAATTAAGGCCTGGAGTAGCTCAAAAAATTATGATGGAAATGGGGATGCATGCTTGCTAAGAATTGCGTGATAAATCACTCAAGGTGCTTGATAGAGAGTAGATAAACCACCTAATTTTATAAGTAATCCATGTCCTCTTTGAGTTTAGTATGACATCCTACTAGAATTATTGAAGAAATTCCCCTTAGATCATGGATCTGGCTTTGAGGTGATTGTTGTCAGTGATGCTAGCTATAGTAGGTCTATGGTTGGGTGGAAAATTAGAGTCCCACCTTCAGTTTTCCCTTTTACTATTTTATAAATAAAATGCATTGAGACAAGAGATGTGAAATTAAAGAACTTCTCTATGGAACTGATGTGTAACTCTGAAAGATGTTGCATTTCTATGTGACATTGGAGCATGGTTGTATTGGTTAAAATTCTTAAATGCCCATGGTTCCATTTTATCAATTTTTGTCATGCATCTAGAAGATAAATGCTTGAAGTGATCTATTTACTATATATGGAGTGACCTTTGTGCTTATTTTTCTAATAAACATCTTGATTTATCAACAAGGGACACCCTATTCCCATGTGGAAATGAGAGTTTGAGGCCCTGTGTGATCATCTCAGAATAGGTTTATTCTAGTGTTTTTTTTTTAACACGAAAACTTGTTTGGTTGACTCATGTATGAAAAAGGATAGATAAACATCTAGTAAATGCATTTGTAAACCAAGTGTGAATGTTTGCATTTTGGTCGTTAAGTCTCAATCTATGAATTGTATGCTCATGAATGATCACTCTGATTCATGAAGAAAAGTATCAATATACACAAAATTCATACTACACTGAGATCTTTAAGCTAATCTATATATATATATATATATATATGTATGTATGTATGTATGTATGTATGTATGTATGTATGTATGTATGTAAATTTCAAGCATTTTTTACAGGCATGGCTCGGCAGAGTCACTGATAATCTTAGTGGTATTTTGTCCTACGTAAACAATGATGTATAAGGTAAAAAGAAAATAAGATAAGGGTGCCTTGATAGAGCATGGATAATATACATATATGGTCATGTAGGGACTGAGTCCTCAGGATACTATGGGGTTTGAATGACGAGTTGCAATCAACCATATGCGATAGAGTGTCATGACTAACCACTGAGGCTGTGGGGGTTGAATCTCATTAGTCAAATGAGAGAAGGGAAGATGCCCTTTATAACCATATGTCTTGGTGTGGTGACTAGGGGAAGTCATGGTAGAGAGTCCAGAGCTGTTGGATGTGATGGGATTTTTTGCGTCACAGGATGGATTCTAAAAGAAATTACCCCACAATGTCAAGTAGAGGCTAGTTTGAATCCTGTAGGGATCTAATTGTCGGGTTGATGTGGCATTATGGGGCGCATCAATAGGGAAACCTCTGTTGGATCTCAGTCATTGATTTTACATCTCATTATTTATCATTGGATAAAATCTAGAGGTAATTCTCCATAGGTTTCAAAGATAGACCAAGACAAAACCAACTAGGATTCTACCGCTTGGATGACAAGGCACAATGGGGTCAACGATTATGTAGTCGACGTATCAGGGTAAAGAACCTAAAATTAAGCTATAATGTGAAATTTCATTTTACCACGTAGTGGAGGACCAGGTGGGACTTGTTGTCACCCTGGGGACAGTTCCTAGCTGCAAGGGTAGCAGTTCCCAGGACATCTACAAGATTGTTAAAAATTTTCAAAATATATGGCTGGGAAAAAATACCATGAAAGTTGCAGTGATTAGTCTATTTCAAAAACTCATCTTTAAAAACTAGATTGACCAAAACTCATGAGGGTTCCAGAGAATTAATCAATAAGTGGCTATAAGAAAGATGAAGAGGGACAAAGTTTTATAGCCAATTTAAACTCTGCTGAAACAATGATGAAAAGGCAAGAGATATGAAGGAATTTATGACATTGTGGAGTGCCCATTAAAACTCATTAAATCAACAATATGCATACCCTTTTAAGGTAAATTTACAATCAAGTTACTACATTACACTCATACCAAAACAAGAGAAAACATCATTGAATGATAACAAACTAGAAAGAAGAAAAACAAACTAGAAAGAAGAAAAATACTGCAATGCTCAAATCAAATTGGATATTCTTATTCCTTTTTGAGAAATTTGTCATTACCTCTCTCTTCTAGATTCTCCAAATCCAAACCCTGGTCTTTGTTTTTTCTTGACTTATTTTCTTCTCCCAAAACTAAGTGTCTCGATCAATTTCAAAACGGATTTTGAAGCAGTTATAAAATTGTTTTTTAATGAGTTTTTTAAATAATAAAATTACAAATATATTAACTTTATATATATTAAATGAAATGTCACGCCTTTACAAAGTAAAATTCATTCCTTTTTTCTTTTTTTACAATATATGCATCAACGCTTTTAATTAGACCCACAATACAAGAATGAAACTTTAAATCTAAATAATAGAAGTGGGCATGTGGCTGTCGTGATGCAGACGTCAGAAACTGTAGATGGTTTTGAAAAACCAGAAACAACTGTGTGACACCCCTTGCAGTGGTTTCAAAAAAATGAAGGTGTCGCAATTAATCACTGCCATAGATTTGATGATGGGCGGTTTTAGTAAACTGCGGGTGTCTCGAAGCAGTTTAGTAAAACCGCCCATTATCAAATCTATGGCAGTGATTAATTGCGACACCCTCGTTCCATTTAAATTTTGATTGCTTAGTCCTGTTGCAATTTGTTGATCTCGAGCAGAGATATTGTGGCCCGATAATTCCTCTGAGACCTGCAAGAATGGCAACTGGCTTACGTTGACTCGCACTCCATATATGCCAGTCACTTGAGTTTCCAAACTGTAGCAGGATAGTTAACGTTGCCTCAAATAAACCATGCATTAAAGGGAATCCCATTTTCTGGTGTTTTCAATTTCAACCCAAATATATTCTTCATTTAATCAAAGACCTTACAAACAATTTTAGAGATCTACACAGCATGAAGGGATTCGACGTTTAATTTTACATGCATCGAAAGTAGCTCAATTTGACCTTGCACACCAAACTCGTTGTTTAGCGCTTTGACTAATGGAGCCAAGCATTTTAAGCTTGTCATATTGTCGATCATTCCTCATGCCGTGGCAAAACTCAATCGTAATTTTGTTACTATACTTGAGGAGGATTTTCTTTCATCTATAGGTTTTAAAAATCTCCACGTGCCCCTGTTATCGGCTATAAATAGCGTAGGGTTGCAAGCAAAGAGACACAAGCAACAATTCCAACTTCCTGCAGCTGCTGCAATACTTTCGGCATCACTCCACACAGATTACCCACCAATGAATATAATCAACACAAGGGTACCATCATGGATAACCGCTTGCGATTTTAGAAGTTGTTTTATATATATAATACATCCAAGGCCTTCTTTCATTCTCTAAATTCACATAGCTCCAGTTTGAGAGCACTTTCCTCCACAACTGGGTTCCAAAGGTGTCATTTCTGGAGTTGGAAACACTCTCTCCTCACGAAATGCCTTCTTCGATATCAGATTGTGAAGACCCTTCTTACCTGGACATTATAACACAATTTAGAATGGTGAACTCCTTTTCCGTCATCTGCAACTACCGATCGAGGCCTCGAAAATGATTCAAGGATCAGATCCTAGATGTTATTTTTATGAATTTCATTGTCTTTGGATCTGGACTAAGCTATGCATTTCATAAATTGTAAATCCACAGTTATATTATAATTTTTCTTAATTATCTTCTCACTTCTGGAAGCCATCTATCATATCAATTTCCACCTTGCAATGTTGCTTTTGGACATAGGATTTGTAACAAAAATAGCACTTTCCATCGATTGCGGATGTGCTTTATATATAAACCCCTTACAGTGTCTCCATACTTCGATGACATATAGCTGCTGTCGGCAGAGCGCTTGGGACTTAAACATATATGTATAAATTTGAAAGCCCTTCCAACATTGTTTGTCGGCAAAAGCCATTGGCATAACAGTTTTGCAATATCACTTCACCGATTCTAAGTCACTTGATGGCATCCACATCAGTGACTTCGACCCCACCGATAAAGCCCAAATAAATTTTGGTTTGTCCTTATCTCAAGCCTCACATCTCACCTCCAACATGCGCAAGTCCAATATATCAATTCCACCAATAGTTTGATTGAATGTTGAAGAGATTAGTAGTGGCTGACCTTGGAACGAGCATTTATCACACGTGTAAAGTGACATGCTTCATTAGTGTTTATATGCACCAATGTTCTCACGTTCTCACAACCTTCCGATGCATGGAGCACTTGTATTGGCCCCATTGTGGTATCCTTTGGTATTCCAGCAATAGTTTGATTGAATGTTGAAGAGATTAGTAGTGGCTGACCTTGGAACGAGCATTTATCACATGTGTAAAGGGACATGCTTCATTAGTGTTTATATGCACCAATGTTCTCACAACCTTCCGATGCATGGAGCACTTGTATTGGCCCCAGTGTGGCATCCTTCGGTTTGGAACCTTGTATCTTGAGCTTCCTTGTGATTTGTAATCCATGGAGTTACATGGTAATGTGGCATGCAATAAGAACATGGAGATTGGGCCTCGAGCTTAATAATTTTGAAAAAAATAAACTTTTTGCATAAGAGGCCTACAGTATAAAAAAGTAAAATAAACTTTTTTTTTTTTTTTATAGAAATTATAAAAATATTTCACATGTAATCTCATTGCTCTAATGAAGATGTTGTTAATCTTTTAAGGCTAAAAGTAACCTAAATATTTAGTGCCTTCCTTTCAAGATTTCATGGATTTTGCTTGAAAAACCTTTATCATTTTCACCATAGAGGATTTAGCTACATCATGACCCACGATCAAGAGACGGTGTGGTTGTAGTGTGATGAGGCTACCTTATATATGAGACATACATGACTTATATCTAGTGTCTTTGGTGGGGACAAGTAGCCTATAAATGAGTAGCACATGACACTCCTATAATGGAGCCACATGCAGAGTGCAATATCACCCTACTGATACAGATCTCGTCATTGAGACATATGTGAATGGACAGCATAGTGGAAGCTATCAACATGATGTGGCATGGTGGAGCCATGTAGAGGAGCTAGCCTATCTCATATGCTATATATATGTCTCATATGTCATATATATGTATGGTTGGAATGGGATTAACCCTTGTGTTATAATGTATACCCACGTTCTCTGAGCCTTGGAAGAAGGTGTAACATGATTGGTCATGAACAGATTAACAACTTCTATGTGGGAAATGACATGGATTCCCATGTCTAAAACATGTAGGGATCACATAGGTGCAGAGTGGCAGGCCATAGTGATGTGGCACTATATAATAGGTCAATCTTTGAACAACCATATCTCTTGTTCCATGAGTCACATTTGAATATATTTCATACATTGGAAAGCTCTCAATAAGAAGAATGAAACAATGATTTCCATTTTAAGTTCCTAAGAAGTTGGAAAAGATCATAAATTTAGACCCCATTTCTATAATTTTACCTTGGAGATCAAGTGAGCATTGTAACTGGCCTCTTTCTACCTTAGTGGGTGACATGTGATAAAGGGGTGTGTTAAAATGTAAATGTTATCCCTATAAAACCATATTTTTAACCATAAAAGCCCCCATTAATTCATTAGTATCGAGTAATTACATCCCTAATGTTTTTTATGTAAGATATAACCATTCATGGTGGTATTTTATCATAATTGTACACTTTCAATCCTACACACACAAAATGAGGAGAGCTAGTCATAGGATAATAAAACATTGTCTATACATTGCATTATGTTACTGCATACCTTCCTACTCTAACATATTATAAAAAATTATTACCAAAAACTCCATCATGGAAAAAAATTATACATTGAGTTCATTACATAACAATTCAATAGGTTTTTGTTTTGGCAACTTCTCTCTTCTAAATCTACAATCATAATTGGACAAAAACTTAAGTTTTAACTAGAACTATGTAGCTCTCATAATTTTTGTGCATTTTCTATAAAATATGACCTCATCATTATTTTTAGAATAAATAAATTAGTCAAAATTCACTATTAGCTCAATATATTTGAGATTTTCTTCATAAATTTTGAATTAATTCACCGAACCTGTTGTATGATTTGTTTTTTAAAAGAAAATATTTTGGAGAAATTTATTAGTTTTGGCGATTTTTTTTTTTACTAAGCTTACATTTTTTTTTAAAAACTTAAATTTTGGTTGAGGATATTTTTCCCAATAAAATGTTTTTATTTATTTATTTATTTAATGCTTTGGAGTGGGTGAGGTAGGGGATATGTGGCTATTTTTCTTTTCCTATGTTATATGACAACCTCCCTCTTCTCTTCATGTAAAATTTGTCTTTGTCTAGGTTGTAAGGCTACTTCCCTCCCTCTTCAATGTACACAAGGATTTTACCATAAAACAACTTTTCTTTCTCAATTACTTCTACAAATGTGAAGCTCTTCTCTTAATGATAGGGTGGACTTATATTTCATCCATTCGAAAAATTTCTATTAAAATTACATTACATGATGATGCCTTTAATCTGATATTGACACTACTATATATGTTGAAGTTAGTGGTTATTATTTTAGGACTTATTCTATTTTTTACTACGTAGGGTTGTTTTCCGTGATTAATATGGGAAAAGAATCCTGGAATTGAAGCAAAAAGATTTATTTATTCTTTAAATGGTACTTTGTTGTCTCTATTCGATACCATTGTTCTGAGTATGGAAAAGGGTTATGATATAAAGATCTAATATAATTATTGAATATATTTCAATCTATCACACGAATGGAATATGAGTAGTTGGTGATGATATGTTAGATGTTGGTTACATATATAAGTATTTAAAATAGTGAGAAGTTTTAGCAATGATTTTTTTTTTATTAAATTTTTTATTTCTTTGAGCTTCAACTATCATGTTATTAGATATTTTTTAGTTCATGAGTTAAATGGCAGTATCTTTCTTGGAAGATAAATATAATTAACAATCTTAAGAGATATAATATCGTGTGAATCATTAACGGTATTAGAAAGAAACAAGTTGATTCCAAAGGGGAGGAGCACTATGAATAAGCAAGAGGTATTTTTGGGAAGTTTGTCTAGAAAAATCTATAGGTACATATGAATTTGAACATATCCATAGAAAGATATGGAAAAATTTATCTTCCCTAAAAGATAAGAGTGACAATATTTCTACCTATTATTTTGAAACTAAAATTCTTGAACTTGACCCAAAACAATTGGAAATAATGAATTTTTTATTACATAATTAAAAACTTATAATGGAAAGGTCAATAATTGTGGTAAACATTAGAAACAAAGATCATAATCCTTATTATTCATGTAGATAAAAAATTACCTTCATCCTTTGATATGTCCAAAAAAGCTAGGAATAAAGCTATTGAAATGTGTAAAATAATTTTGAATATTATAATTTTTGAGGATTTTTGCAAAAGGTTCAGTTGTCAGAAGGAAAGGTTGATCTCATACAATCAATTGGTCATTGGGAAAACTCGCTTGGAACACAATAAGAATAATCTATATAAAATTTCTCATAACAACACCAAACCTCATGTTGATGGTACTTCCAATCAAACATATGATGTTGCTCATATAGATGCTTGAAAGAAGAAAGTGGAAGACTTGCAATTATTATGAAAAAACTATTTAAATTAAGAGAATTGATTTAATAAGTGGAATAATATCGAATTATCTAAAATGGATCCTCTAAGGAACAATAGGCAGTTATAGTTTCATACCTTATTTAACCAAGTAATTTCCTTCTTCATGTGGAATGGATTATTGATGTGGGTGACCCAAATTATATGACTGATACTACTACATTATTCATCTCTTATGGAAAAAATAAGTGGAAGGCTTAACAAGTTTCTATAAGTGATGGTAACAATTTCTTAGTAGTTAGTTCTAGTAATACTTAGTTCCTAATGGAATACTGAAAGAATTTTTCATGTTGAATGCATGCCCATAAATTTATTTTCTTTTCACCATGATTTTACAAAATCTAATAAGCTTGAAGCATGATTTAATAGATATTTTTTAAAAGCTATTAAAAAAAAATTCAAAATAGTTTCACTAGGTTTGATTGGTCATGGAGAAAGTTTGTTTAAAGGTTCACTTGTTTTAATCTACCAATCAAACAACCATTATATTCTTAAGTTGCACATGTTAACGAACAAAGTAAGTTGTGTCATGAATTATTAGGTCATTTTAACTATGGAAAAATGAAGCCTTTATCTAATATGGTCCTTGAGTTACCTATAATTTCTTCCTCTAAATGTGTTTGTGAAGGTTGTGCCTTGAAGAAACATTACAATGAAAAGTTTGAAAAAGATAAAGCTTAGCATGCCTAAGAGTAGTTTTGGCTAGTTCATAATGATATATCTGGTCCTCTTAAGAATCCTTCATTATCAAGTGTTGTCCATTTCATTAAGTTTATTGATGATTATAGTATAAATATACAAGCTTATTTCTTGAAGCATAAAATTACAACTTATACTGTATTACAAAAATTTAAATCCCTAGATGAAAAGGATTATGGTAGAGTATGCAAAATCCTAGAATTGAAAATAAAAATTACACTAATAAGGTCTCTGCATCAAATTTATCCAAGCATAGAATCCAACATCATAGGATAGTCCCCTACACACCACAACAAAAGGGGGTTTTAGAAACGAGTCATAGAACCTTGGTTGAAATAGGTAAATGTATGAGATATTCAAAGTAATTAGATAATAGATTTCGTGATGAAGTCATTTGTTGTGCCAATCATATTTTCAGTAGCATGCCTACTAAAATAGTTTTAAAAATTACTCATAAAGAAAATTGGAGTGGAATATGAGTAGAAATTAATAATTTCAAGGTATTTGGCTGTGAAAGTCTCATAACAGCATATTTATTAGTTATAGTGAGGATTATAAATATTACTTGGTCTTTTATGTAACCGAACAAGATGTCATGATTCATGAGACATGTCATTCAATGAATTCTTTGTGCCACTTGAGTCTATTGAACCTAAGGTTACCTCATATTTGCCTCCTTATTTAGTTGAGCATCTACCAATTACCCCTTCCTTCAGTGACATGAAATACAAAGATCCTATTTCACCTACTACTTCAATTGATCCACTTGAATTCCCTAAATATATTAGAGTGTTCCGTACCACTACTCTTCCACTTTTAGTTTAGAAATAGCGGACACTTGAAGTTCCAAGTTTTTAAACTAGTATTGTGTTCAATACTCAAAGGACTAGATCTAATTTTCTACTATGAACAAAGCCTTAGACACTCGATGACCCCTCTACATATGCAAAAATTGAAGGAAAATTACAATGGGAAAAACAAATAGTTTTTTAATATGACTCTTTGGTTAAAACATATACTTAGAACCATGTCCTACTTCCTCTGAGTAATAATGTTGTTGGATGAAAATGCATTTTTAAAAAACGATTCACTATAAAAGGAAAAATTGAAAAGCACGAGGGGAAATTATTTGATAAAGGACTTTCCTTAGAAAGAAGGTATTTATTATACTAAAAAAATTTCTCCTATTGTTATAATAAAAAAATCAAAACCATAATTTCCCTTAATATATATCTTCAATATAAAATTCAGCAAATGGATAGAAAGAGTTCCTTCTTAAATGATTATCGTTGTGAATAATTTATATGCAACAACCACCAGCTTTTATCTCTAAAAAATAAAATTTGGCGTTGATTATCGTTGTGAATAATTTATATGCAACAACCACCAGCTTTTATCTCTAAAAAATAAAATTTGGCGTGCAAGTTGAACACACCTTTCTATGGTCGTAACTAGGCATTTACGGTTTTGTATGAGAAAACTAATACTAATTTTATGAAATATGGTTTGAAACAATATCAATCTAACCAAATATATGTCTTAAATTACTTGAAGTTTATGTTCTCATTATTTTTCTTTATGTTGATTAATTAGTCCTTATGGTAAACCAATTTTCGTTATTCTAGGAGCTCAATAGTGATCTGATGTAATTCCTTGAAATGATAGGCTTAGGACTATTACATTATTTCCTTGGACTTCAGGTTTTGAAGATGGTTAATGGGATAGTCATTTGTTAGCATACATTTTCTTTGGAATTACTATATTAGTTTCATATGAATGATCGCAAAATTTAACGAGCACCATTTTAGTATGGATTAAAATTAACTATAGATGGTCATACTCCACTTGTTGATTCAAAACTATATCTTCAATATTTTGGGAGTTGAATATATGTGAAAAATACTTGATATGTAATTATTGTTATACTAGTCTCTCGAATTATGTAAAAGTATCATGATATCCATTAGAAATAACCTAAATGGATTATCAAATATCTTTGAGGAACTCTATATTATGGTGTATTTGATTTAAGATATTCTTCTATTTCACTTTTTAGTTACACCACTTCTTGAGAATGAGACACCAGTCACAAAAGGTATACTACAAGATGTGTCTTTCTTAGTGGCTCAAGTCCAATTTCATGGTCCAATAAAAAGTAGAGAATACTTTCTCTTTATTCTTGTGATGAAGAGTACATGAAATTCAAGGAAGAAGATAAAGAAGTTGTGTGACTCCAACTTGTTCTTATTGAGCTTGTATTAGTTCATAATGTTCTTTCTAATCTAATATGTGACAAATAAAGTGCTATCTATCTTGCCTACAATAAAATATATCACTTGAATGTGAAATAGATTGTTCTTGATACTCATTATAACTGAGATATAGAAGATGGTGATATTATTTGTGTGGAGTACTTTCCCATTGAATAAAAATATATTAATTTCTTCACCAAATCCATGATATTGTTGAAGTTTCCATGTCTTCATAATTCATTAGGGATGTGGGAAGTCGTCATGAAGGGGAATGTTAGTATAATGACATCTTCCTCCACTTGTGATTTTATCCCTTTAGTTATCATTAACAGAGAATGCTGGAATGTGTTTTAATGATTGCCAAATGGTCTCATGTACATCCCTAAATCATTCTATAAATTTAGGCTATTAGGAAAAATTATTATTCAAGAGAAAAATCCATCATAAAAGGTGAATTTTGTAAGATTACATCTTCCTCCCTCTATAATTCTATCCCTCTAGTCATCATTAAGGGTGGATATTAAAATGTGTTATTGATTTCCTAGTGGATTTTAGTACATGCCTAAGGATTTTTTTCAAACTTATACTATTATTCCAAGGTATTATTCAATAACCAACTATCTTATAAAGGGTGCTTGTCCCATATGCATCATTGGAATTGTTCTCTTTTCATCCCGATATATAAAATGAAGGTGAAGGAGGACTTATTAGATGTGCAAATGCCATGTGAAGTAATGAATAACTAGGGATTCTCTTGCATTATAATGTTGGAGAGTTTTTGTAAATACATGTAGGATAAACCATTTTTGTATTATATTTAGTTCTTGAAGAATAACTTGGCCGAATAGTATAAGAGTATGAAATGTCTTAGGCATGTACTTTATACCACTAAATAATCATTATCAAATTCTAGAAAAACACACCCTTATTTGAGGAGAGCACTATATGTACAAGGAGATAATTCATGTGTACATTCATGATATGATTTTCATAATAAAAATGCCATGTCCAACATTGTTAACAACTTATGAAG
This sequence comes from Pinus tabuliformis, assembly GCA_031772625.1. NCBI lineage: Eukaryota > Viridiplantae > Streptophyta > Pinopsida > Pinales > Pinaceae > Pinus > Pinus tabuliformis. The sequence goes on along the minus strand of CM062812.1, from coordinate 775,173,464 downwards.
AACATTACAAAGTTCTAATTTTTTTGGAGGTTGCATCCAATGATGATTTTCATGCTGATTTTGAAACGTGTTGATGCAACATTACCCTTTTTTCATTTCAAGATTAAAACTTCAACATTTTTTAACCATGGCACTAAAATCCAAATATAATTATGATAATAGACAATAAAGACCATGGTGAAATGAAAAATTACTTATGTAACATCACCTCTTTCTTTAATCTAGGGTTAAACCTCAAACTTTTTTCAATCATGGTATTAAAGACCAAATATCATGAGGATGAAAGATATGAAAAAACATGTTGAAATACAAAAGTGGTTATGCACTACCAACCCTCTTTTTTTTATGGTTAAAATTCAAACATTTTTCAACCCTAACATTAAAAACTAAATATCATAACTATGAAAAACACTAAATATTAGTACTTACATTTGTCTACCTTTCATTTTTTTTTAATATTAGGTTTTTAAGTGCTTTTCAAAATTTTCTAGATTGTACTTTGATTTTGGGGTGAAAATTACCAATTCATTTAAATTACATCATTTACCATTAGTACCATCGAAAATAAAAATCATAAAATAGACTACTAATGTAAAAGTGGCATTACATAGTTTTCGTTTAATTATTAACTATTTGCTGTTTTAATAATATATATATGTGTGTGTGTGTAAAAATCGATTTAAGAAATAAAAATAGAAATATAATTTTATATTCTAAAAATGATTGAAAAGTTGTATTTAAAAAAAAGGGAGGAAAACATATTTTTTTAAAATGTGAGAAATAATGTCCATGGGGTCTTGGATAAATGGTGATCAGGTGCTCTATTAAACAACTCCTCAATGTGAGGTCACTCATTCATTTGCCTGCCCTGATCAAGGTGATATATTGGACATGATGAAGATGTAGTCATGCCAAGATTACAAAAAAAAAAATGAGAAGAAACAATAAAATTAAAAATTAAAAAATAGTCATTTTTTTAAATTTAATTTAAAAAAAAAGACATTCAAAATGAAAATAATAAAATAAAAATAGAAATAGAAAACTAATAAGACATTCAAATAAATAAAAGCAATAAAAAAGTTAATAAATTATTATCTTGTTTTTTAATTTTTTTGAAATAAACTCCCAATCGAGGTGTTGAAATTCACATAAATGGTGGGGAGGGGGGTAGGGAGAGGTAGAGCATGTCACCTCACCACTTCACATCATATTTAAGGTGTGGGGGTTGGGGCATGGATATCCCACCTCATGCATTCACATGTGGCAATATATATTCATTGTTGTCACAATCGTATGGAAACCTATTCTTCATCTAAGAACTCGTTCACAATCATCCCCCAATGTTGTGTTGCATTTCTTATTGTTTGGCTCTAGGTCAAAAAATGGCTTATTCCCATGAAAATGGATTTGTGAAAATGGTAGTATAGGGAGGACCTAATCTTTGAGAGGTTTACCTCAAATGCATTCACCAAGTTTCAAAATTTTTTGAGATGCATCAAGCAATGTCAATTGAGTAAGTGACCTATGGGATGCTACTGACAATTATGAAAAAAGCTTGAGCAGGGAAGGGTGGCGACAAGAAACATCTCATCGTTATTTTAAAGTCGGTCCAAGCCCGAAGGGCCATCCAATTTTTGGTAATCCATTATGTGTCCAATCTCGCTAAAATCTTCAACTCTTTCAATTTCTTAACTTTCATTTAGTGGCTACTCGCACATAGTATTTTGAGTGCATCAATTTTGTGCATTGGTTTTTGTATTCTTGGTTCTTTTTCATTTTTGTGCCCTAAGTAGAGTCCTTCCATCCCCATTAATCCTCTAGTAGCTCAATGTTTGTAAAGAAATCTTTTTACTCTATTTTTTATTTTATAGTATATGTGAATTCTTTTCTCTATAGGGGTTGTCCTAACTTTGGCCACTAGTAACCCAGTACAACATGTGCCAAAGGATTCACTTTCATGAGGATTCTAGTCGAAAAGTATCTCAAGGTTGGGTGTAAGCTCAATCCCAAGCACAAAATGTAATAATTATTTTCCATTCCTCTTCTCTTCTAGAAGTTCAATAGGAAATTCATCAACTTGAATCCTTAACCACTAATGAATTCCAAGCATATTGAGAGTCTAAGTAATATGATGAAGTATGAAATTGGGCTCCTAACCCTAAACATATGAGGGGAAGATTGGGCTAATATTTGAACTCCATTACCATCCACTAGCAAATGAAGACACTGTTGGGCATGGTCTTAAAAGAAAAACACAAGGACCATAACAAAATAATCTCCTTCCTGAATGAAACTCAATCAATTCAAAGCCACTAGCACTCTTGTGTCACTCGTATGGATGCTTAAATTGCTCACATAGAAGGCCATCTCCAATGTCCCCCGAAATCTCCATCACCAAAAGATGCTAGCACCCAGGATCTAGTCCCAACCACTTCATCATATACTTGACATCATATTCAGCCTATCAACTTACACATTTTTCCTTTAGTAGTTTAGCTTATTTCAATTGTTATGAACTTAAGAAGTATAGTTTCTTACATCTTGATAGACGTAGACTATTTTCCATCATCAAAAATATTGGATTCCCTTGTGATAGAGTGTGACAAGACTCAAACCAAACAATGATATTTATTTTTTTATGAATCATTTTGAGGAAATAAAATTTTAAATCAACTAAAAGAAAAAAAATTGAAATAAAAGGGAAATTTTAATTTTAAAAATTTAAAATTTTTCTTTTTTTGGTGAGCTCTACAGAACTGCATCTTCATCGTGTCCAATATATCACCCTGATCATGGTGGGGAATTGACCTGGTGACTCACATAAAGGAGTTCCTTAATAGAGCACCCGATCATCATGTTTCCAAGACCTTGTGGACAAAATTCTACAAAATTTAAATTTAAATCAAAACTAAAGAAATAAAAAATAAAAAATTATAGTTATAAATAAAGATTAAATTTGATTAAAAATAAGTTTAAAAAATAATATAATTAATTAAAATAAACATATTAGAAAAAGCCTTGTCATGTGTTTTATGTGGAGGGTGAGACAGGCTAGCATTAGTGACGAAATGCTCTTGTTGACAATTTGTAATTTTTTTGGGTAATTACCTAGTAGTCGATAAAAATGGTAAGAGTGAGGATGGTAGGATTTTTATAATATGTTCTAGACAATAACATTTAAGAATAAATGAAAAACCTATATTCACACACACATATGTTTTATTTGATTTATTATTTTCTAATAATTATTTTTTCCGATTTTGTTTTAAAATTCATTACATTTTATATTTCATGTTTTTTCTTTTCCTTCTCTAGGTTATCTGAGTCCTGAGATGGGTAACATATCTAAATTGTGCCTTTGCTAGCCACAACCCATTGGAATGTAAGCCATCAAAATCACCCGAGGATTGCACACGACATGGGTCACACCAGTGTTTAGCATGACTAGATTTTTGCCCACACAATTCTGAACCAGTGGCCTTTACACCACAGAGTGCCTTAATAGAACATGATATCACCATCTTCTCTATGCTCTATAAGCTTCATTTTTTTTAATGAACTTAAATTTTTTCTTTTGTAAAACACATTTTTTTAATTATTTTTATTTATTTATTAAAAGATTATTTTTCTTCATTACATGATACTTTCATGATCTTGTGTCCACTAATGATAAAATGACATATTAATCTCAAATTATTTGCATGAATTACAGTAGTTCATAGTATACATTTTTTGGTTAAAGGTTCATTGTTTGTGAAAAGTGGTTGTAAAATTATATTTAAAATTAGATTGTGGTTATATGTTTCTCAAAATTAATTTTAGATATGAACAAAAAATTTCATTTTTATTTTTTTCTCAAATGTAGGGACACAATCTCAATAATGTCAAATGCCCAATTCTTCAATTTCCATCTTGTTCCATATTGTTGATCAGAGTCCTTCATAGAATTATCCCTTTCCATCTCGAGTAAGTTCATATTTTATTTATCTTTCAATTATCTAATTGAATTTATCTATTTTTAATCCATGTAAGTTTGAATAAAAATTTATCCAAATTTGCAGAATCATGATTCAGAATCAAGTTTAGATGTAAAAGTTATTCCTCCATTTCTAAAATTTCATAAGCTCTTATTAGGAGAAGTTACACATTCAAATTCGCTATGATCATCTAGTTATGTACACCTCTAACACATACAAACGTCATTAGATAGCACATAAATTTGATAATCTAACAAAGCACCATCATCATGATCACATCTAACAAAACAAAAACATTCTAATCTAACATCATCACCACACACATCCGCAAATTAATATACATCTCATGTCAAATAAATTCTATCACATACACGTGTCTCTGCAAGCACAATAAATGAACATATCTAATAGGACATAACAATATACACATCAACACCAACATATAAATTAAGTAGATAAAAATGAACCAAAAAAGGCACCATACATATATACAAACACATCAAATAACTACATCAAGTAAAATAACTCCAATCAAATATATGATACACCAAACATAGTAGTGCTAACCCAGTTTGCAGCAAAAGAGGGTGGATCGTCAATTATTGCCTCAATGTTTGTCAACTTTGAGGTGGAGGAGGAGGTGGCTACTTTTCTGTGTCAGGAGAAATATAAGGCACATCCTCTAGCTTTGGCATCTGATCATTAGGCAATTGAGGCGGAGGTGTACTACGAGAAGGATCACTGACACTCTTACATCCATTATCTGATGTGGTAGTATAACCATAAGGATCATGATCACCACCCTCACATTCATGATCTGATGTATCTACCACTGCTTGTCATGCATCCCCCATCAATTTGAGTAGCCTACTAGCTTGAACGAAATGATGCATAAGAGGCATCATCTCACATGGGAAGTCCCTGTAAAGATTGGTAAACCTATGATATATTTTGATGTGTCAAGCCATCAAAGGGAAGACTCCCTCATCAACCAAAAATATGGAAAATATGTCACTGTATTCCATCTGAAATCTCATACCAGCCCTATGGGCCCAAATGCTCGCACCCCGCTCACAATGTGCCTCAGCCTATTAGGCCTCACCCATCTCATCATTTTCTCCATAGAGACCTGTAAATCTATCTCCAATTGATGGGTCATAGTAGTGAGTCAAGCCAGTTCATTAGAGGCATGAATTGAGACATCCGATGACATATGTCTAAACATGATCCCGAAACCACCTTTGCGACAACTTAAGAAAAATATTTGGCCCAGCTGTAGATTGGAAATAAATGCATCGATAGATGATTGAAGAACTCTAGTGATCACGGAATGGGTCCTTAGAGGAGATGCCATTGGTTAAGACAATCTCGACACAGTTGCAGAAATGCTTCAAGCTTATATTTTATAGTTACCAAGAAAGCACATTTGATTATGGAATAGGTACTTGTGCTAATTTTGTTGGATCTGGACGGACTATAGAACATTGTGGGATCATACAATCCCTACACCCTTACCACCCCTACATGATGCCCAGCCTTGGCTCTACCTAGGGGGTGCTGGGAGGGAACAAAACAAGGAATCAAAGAATCAACATAATACAAAAGAGGGAAAGTAATGTGCTTCCCATCACTACTAAAGTGTGAAATGGTGGTGACTAATAATGAGAGGCATTTAACCTCTTGTGAAGCAAAAGAATAAATCCATAGTTGTCCACCATGCACCATAAAATATGTTGGATGGATAGTATGAGGACCAACACATATTTGAGAGTAATAAGACTAACTCTCTCCTGCAGCCCCTAGGGGTAAATAAGAGAATTGAGGAAAATCCCCCCCTCTCGTGGATAGGTCAGTGATAAAATAAGTATCCTCCTTAGAGGGTCTATATCACACTTCAGAACCGATATGGAAACCATACTCCTCAACACTCCATTGGAAAATCAGATGTGCCAACAAGACAAGGTGCGACTTCAGGATTTTAGCCTCCTCATAGTACTTAAGGAGGCCTACATTCCTTAAGAGCACTCATGCTGATGCACTAACAAGTACAGGCATAAATCCCTCTCCTTCTCTCTGGTGTCCCATGGTTGGACCATATCGTATTAGTTGACCATTTGCTCATGTCCTTGCTGCTTCTCCCTCTTCTGATTGACATATAAAATACATCAGCCTCATACATAAAATAGAAATTTTTTTATTAGATGAAAAATATATTTATAAATATGGAAACATAACTTTTAATTAAAAAAAATCCCCAATGCATTTTCAAATACAGCTCCATCGGAATCAATGTGTACATACGTTTGACACACTGCAGTTGGTTCACATATTTAAATTTCATTGTGGTGAGTCTCACTTATGCACTAGTGTGCACATATAACCGTTTCGCACTGGTATGGAATGTTCACATTATTAAACACATCGAGTTATATTTTTTAATATTATTTTTGTAGTGCATTTGGTAAATATAAATGCACCAGGCATAACCTAATAATTTACACACCAACATATAATTTATAGCTTTCTCTTGTGTATTTTTATTTACAAAATGCACCAAAATAAAAAAAGTGTGTTAGGTTCACACCTTGAAATGCGGTGCACCCTAAAAATTTACAGGGTGCATCGCTATCGATGCGAGCCGAACATATTGGGCGCACCGTTCACGAATTTTAATTTTTCAAAAACAATGGACATTTTGAGCTAGTTTTCAATTCTAATCTACCAAAACATCAAGTTAGAAAAAAACATAGACACTACCTAGAATTTTTCCCACCAGGAGGCATTGTTGACACGTAATTGAGAAAAATAAATTTCACCACCATTTGAGAAAATTGGAAAGCCACACACTAAGCACGAGACAAGAGGATAATGAGCAAAAGAAGCACCAATGTGAGGGCACTTGCATCACGTAGTAGTAGCACTAGGGCTTTAGAGCTATCCAACATTGTAGATGGTAAAAATGAAATTTATGGCAAGGAGGTTTTTCTTTATTTAACCCTCCTTTGGTGTGTTATTATAACTGCACCTGTGCGTCATATATCTAATAGCACAATTTTTATTTTTTTTTAAATTAAAAATCCTATGGCAAGGTGATTCTTAAGACGCCATGGAGCATTGTAATACATTAAGAGTACCGATGTTTCAGTCAAATATAACACCACATTTTTTGAAAATTAAAAACTATAGTCGTGCTCCTTCTAAGTATGCACTAGGCGTTTTAGTACGTGAGGGGCACAAATACTTTGGGTAGTTATAACACCAAAAATTTTTAAAATTTAACCTTTCTTCAGCGCTATCAATTATTTGGCACCAATGCATTTTTTTATTGAGTCCATCATGTTTTTTTATTTTATAAAAATAAATCTCCCATGATGTACCATGCTCTATTCGACACGTGTGCTTATATGGATAATAATGCAGTTGTGTGTTTATATATTGTAGATTCACAGTAGAAAAACATCTGCTAAAACATATGCCCGCCCACATGCGCTAGTGACCTAAGCTACAAACAATTTTTTGGGCTATTTTTATGGGGGCTTCTGCAAAAACCTTCATGAGAATGTCTTTTCCTTGTAGCGCCCTATTTTTAATTGATCTTTTCTCTTTGATTCTTTTGATTATATATATATATATATATATATATATATAGAGAGAGAGAGAGAGAGAGAGAGAGAGAGAACCTCATGTAAATAAAAGATATATATTAAAAATAAAAATTGTAGAAGTTTGAGGATGGTTATTTTTTCTAAACCAATCAATATCTAAAATCCCATGCTCTTATACAGATACGACTCCATTTTTTTGGTTTGTTAAGTTATGTGAGTCTTGAGATCACTAATGTATGCTTAGCTATTGGCTTGAGAAACCATGACCCATAGGCATCTAAGTCATCAAAATCACCCACGGATTTCATGTGCCCTTAACATGGTTGTATTTTTTCCGACAAATTTTTGAACCAATAATCTTCACATCAAAAAATTACTTAAATGTACACCCCTATTCTATGCCCCATAAACTTAAAAATAAGACTTTTAAAATATTTATTTAAAAATGTAAGATCTAACATCGTCATCCATTTAAGATCAGTAGATCTAAAATTATGTTCTCTCCTATGATGCATTAAAAGATAATCTTTACAAGATAGTATTTAAAATTAGGCAATTTATAATAAACTCAACTAACTTATATATACAACATTTTTAATTTGATAAAACTCTTTAATTCTACAAATATTAAAGATAAGAACTGAGATACTATTCAAAGATAATAATAACACATATATGTAATATTGAAAGTCATAATAATAACATATATATAATAATTAATATATATAGAAAACTAGACCAATAAAATATAAAATTTTGATTTCAATTTATATTGGTACCTTAACATATTAAACTGTTCAAGCTACTCTATACCTTTTTTAACTAACTCTCAAATTTAATATCCTTTATTAATGATTTTTTTTTTTATTTCAATGAATTTTATTATAATAAATTCAAATTTTATAATAATAAATTCATTTTATAACTTATATTTTTAAAATTTAGATAACCTTAATAAAAGACATCACCAATATGCATATGAGATAATATTTATAAACTAGATCATGATTTTTAATCAATTGCATTCTCTTCGGAAGCTTTTTTTTTTTTTTTTTAAATTGTTAATGAATAATATGCTATGTTTTACTCGTACGTAATATATTCACTATATATTAGCAATGTAGACAAATAGATTGCAATAATTATTATTGCAAGAAACATCTAGAAATGTCCTGCTCATGTGATATGTCATTCCTTGCCTTCGATTTTCTTTTTAATTATAGGATACCATTTACCGTCTTCTTGTTTAAATCGACAAAATAGTAATGGCTTGAATATAACTAATTTTTTAAAATGATATTCGTAAGTCCACATCGCATCAACACAATGCTAGTTAATTCATAATGCCAAGGAATTCGTCAGGGTTGCCAATGTCATTAGTTAGTATATGTGTAATTTTTCAACATCAATATCCTTAACCTCTTTTACAATGGAGTACATCTTGAAATTTTAAACATCTGAAATATTTATATTAACTTCTCATCATGAAAGTCTTGAATGCTCCTTTCAGGTGGTGGAGTAAGAATCATTCTGACTTTTCGGTAATATCAAATTTTACGACTTTAAAGTGCAAAAGTTTCGCGCTGTCTACCCGGAAGCTTTGACTAAACCAACGGAGGTTTTAAGGCTCATGCAAGAAGTTCATTTATGTCTAGATTGTAAAATTTTAAAATATTCTGAGAATTGACTTGTCCCCTCTCTATCACAGTTGTTCTCTCTGCACTCTTTCGATACTTATAAAACTCACACGTTTGCTTAGAAAACCTAAATTGAAGATAACGACGTCACCGCGTAGTATTTTTCAAGAAACTGACTTTTTATTTCTCTGATAAAACGACATGGGCTACTCTGTGTTCTACTTTTATTTGTTCGATAAGAGTTTGTTTGTTTTAAGTAAACATCATCGTCAATAGTCATACTTCATCCACTTGTGATAACACAAAAAATTACTGTCTTCGTGATCTATTATCCAGCTGGAAAGAAGGCGGCCTCATTGACAAAACAATCTTATGTTTGTACAATGTATTTGGTATAGTAATGCAACTGTCAGTAAGATCTCTTTGAATCATTGTCACATTTTCCTAGGCCTATCAAGTCATCCAACAAACCCTCAGCAAGTTTTCAGGCGGAGAGTGAGCCACTCACATACTTTGTGCGCCCGGTAGTCAAGCATATCTTACTCCTACCAACAAATACAAGTCTGTAAAATGTGTTTGATCTATTTCAATGGTTGTATTTAAAATGAAAAAATCGATGGCCACCATTGGGAGGATTGTGAAAATATCTTTGAAGAACTTGCTTCTCCTCCATATCTGGACTTATATCTGGACTTCTATGCTGGTGTAAATAACCAATGATTTCGATGGATCATTACTACATAATATTTTTGATTGGACTTCTACGCTGGTGTAAATAACCAATGGTTTCCATGGATCATTACTACATAATATTTTTTACTACTGGCACATTTAATTTGCTGCACAGTGGTAACCAGTTCATGTGACAATATGCATATATGGTGTTCAAGAATCTAATTCCAACTAACTTTTAGGTGTCAAAACCTTGTATGGTAGTTCAGTTTTAGTTAGTTTACTAGAATCATTCATTAATGATGTTTGCAATGTCATTTTATTTAACTGATTCAGCAATTCTCTGCTCCATCATTTTGTCCTCTTCCATTTTTATCAACAAACTTTGTATCCTCCACTAAATTCTTGTGACACATGCTTGCATCTCGCTTTCTTGGGGCACATGGTTGCATCTCGGTTTCTTGGCATGTTACATTCACCATGATATAAACTGTATCATATTCATGAAACCCATTGGATTCATGACACATTTCTTCTTTCAATTTGGCTGTGCTAGATGAATTATGTCTCTGGTAGTGATCTTCAATATCATTTCTAAGGACAATATGGATAAATCCTAGCCACCAATAGGTGGATTGATTCAACAAATGATAGAAATAACAATAAAAATGAGGAAAGCATGATCGAATTGCCCATATCCTTTGATAAGCGATTTAGTATGAGCAAAGCATAATGAGGTTACCAGTATGTCTATTGAGTGATTTAGTATTAGGGGTGATTTATTATCTAAAAAGAGATGTTAGTGTGAATGTAAAGTGTTTGTTTGAGAAGTCATTATGTTGTTTTAGCATAAAAGTTTTATGACTTGCACCAATAGCATTTCTTCTAAATCCAGCATCAAGCTCATAACCTCCAAATAACCGCACATTGTTCAGTACCTGTCGTTAGGTTCCTGACATCATGTGCTACCGGAACCCATTATGTCAAAATACCTCTTCATGCGCAACAGTTATCGTCATAAAATGCATGGCCTTGAGTTTCAGCCTAACCGGTTTCGTGATCATAATAGTAACGGTGGCAATATGCTGGTCGTGTCAACCTGTAACATGGTCGCAACAAAGATATAATAAACAATAATATTGTACCTGCAACATAGCCTCAACAAATGTACAAGAAACAATAACATGTGACTTCAACTCGAGATTTGTGACCTTTTAACTACATATTCCAGTTTTTGGTTGGGTTCTTGTCTTTCTAACACATTTTATTATTTTACAAATTTTGACTCCCGTTCCATTTTTTTTCTTAGGTTTCTGTCTTTCAAATGCACTTTATTAAATTATATTTAATTATAGTTTATATTATATTATGATTTTATTTTAATATAGTTATATTGGTGGTTAATAATTAAGTTTTAGGAATAGTTTATATTAGAATTAGGATTTAGGAATTTGGTTTTTGGTTTTTAAATAAATGAGTGAATAAGATTTGAGTTTGATTTTTAAATAAATAAATAAACCATATTTAATTTAAAGAGAATACGAGAATATTTTTTTCTAATACATCGTTCAAAAATATTATGAAAGGTATTTAGAAAAAAATTCAATTTCAAATTAAAGAATAACCTATTTAATTTAAAAATCGTTTATTTGACCACCTATTAATACCGTTACGTAATTAAGCACATTAGGTATTCAAAAGCTTCGTTGATGGAAAGGCTAGTTAACCAAAGTCAGCCAATTTTCTACTATCATTTCCACTGCAAAATCAGGCCTCCATCTATTCCCCACGACATTAGATTCAATCCATTCTATTAAACCCATCATGTGAATTGGATACAGCTTGGTGTATAATTCCGATTGATTTCAGGCGATGGAGGGTTCACAAAACAACTGCAGCAACCAAGCACCCACGTTCTTAACGAAGACGTATGATATGGTGGATGACCCGACCGCAAATGTTATGGTGCCATGGAGCCGTGGGAGCAACAATTTTATTGTGTGATCTGCTATGCTATAAAATGTGCAAAGTGCACGAAGAACATTGAAAGGGTTTATAATTCTTTTATTTTATTTTGACATCCATTTTATATATTTATATTTCAGTAAATTATTGAATTATCCTTAAACATTTATGTTTAAGAGTTATTTTGAATTTAATGAAATGTGATGTTAGATATCACAGGTCATTTATGGTAATATATAATTAAAAAAAAATAAAAAAAATTATAGGAATTTTTTTTTAATTCATCCATGATTTAATTATAGGTTATATATTCAAATAAGTTTAAGCTTATTGTTTATGTTAGCCATATTTATTAATGTGATTGTGGTAGTTCTAACTCATTTTAATAAATTCATTGTATAAAAATAAAGAAAACTATTAATTCATGATGTTCTAATTAGGATTAAAATTATTAGGATTTTTTTGTCTATGGTTATCTTTCAACTCACATTATTATATTACAATTTAATTTTATTATACTAATTGATCACTGATAATTCTAACTCAATCTAATAAATTAATTCTTTAAATATAGTGAAATCCATCCGAGGTTTAGAAAATCGACTATAGTTCATTTCAAAATTTTCACACATTTTGTCATATTAGATTTTCAATGATGGTCAACCATGGTTGGCCGTGGTCCAATCATGGTCCACCATGGTCCAATCATGGTCTCAATGTGAAAATGAATCATAGTCAAGCACGATTCAACCTCGCATTCTGAAAAAATATTATCTCGATATGAAAATCAATCATGGTCAGCCATGGTCAAGCATGTTTATTTTATCGTTTACAATATTTATCTTAGGGTTTATATACATTGGGTTTATAGTAATAATCCCTTGGGTTTATACTCCCTCGGATTTATAAGAATGGTCAACTATGGTCAACCATCCTCAATCATGGTCAATCATGGTAAACCATGGTCCAATGTCACATTGTGACAAAGGATGTCTCAATATGAAAATCAACCATGGTCCACCATGGCCAATGATGGTCCAACGTCACATTATGACAAAGGTTGTCTAAATATTAAAATCAATCATAGTCAACCATGGCCAACCATGTTTATTTTAACCTTATAATATTTAGTATAATATTTATATAGCTTGGTTTATAATATTTATCTTAAGGTTCATCATGCGATTTTGTCAATACGAAAATCAACTGTGGTCAACCATTATCAACATCCGTCAAACATGGTCGACCATGGTCAATCACAGTTAATCATGGTTAGTGATGGTCAAAGGTGGTCGAACATGACATTTTGACAAATATTCTCTTAGTATTAAAATGAACAATGGTGAACCATGGTGAACCATTGTCAATCATGGTCAACCATCATCAATAACCATGGTCACATTCTGGTAAAGATTGTCTCTTGGTCGAACATTACATTGTGCCTAAGATTCCCTTAATATGAAAATCAACCACGGTCCAACGTCACATTGTGATGAATATTGTGTTAGTGTGAAAATTGACCACGGTCAACCATGTTTATTTTAGGGTTTATAATATTTATCTTATTGTTTATATACCTTGGGTTTATAACATTAATCCCTTCGGTTTAATATTATTCCCTTGGGTTTATAATCTATAAATCCCTTGGTTTTATAATCATGGTAAAGTATGGTCAATCATGGTCCAATGTGATATTATGACAAAGACTGTCTCAATATGAAAATCAACCATGGTCTACCATGGTCATCTATCATCAACCATGGTCAATCAAGTCAACCATGGTCCAATGTCACATTGTGACAAAGATTATCTAAATATGAAAATCAACCATGGTAAACCATGGTCAATGATGATTGAATGTATCATTATGACACAGATTGTTTGAATATTAAAATCAATCATAGTCAGCGATAATTAACCATGGTCGAATGTCGCATTCTAACAAAGATTGTCTCAATATGAAAATCAACCATTGCCAACCATGTTTATTTTACCATTTGTAATATTTATCATATGGTTTATATACCTTGGTTTATAATATTTATCTTAGGGTTTATCATAGGATTTTATCAACATGAAAACCAACCGTGGCCAATCATGATCAACATGAGTAAAAAATGGTCAATTACGTCCAATCATTGTTGGCAATGGTCAACAAAGGTCGAAGGGACATTGTGACAAACATTCTCTTAGTATAAAAATTAACGATGGTCAACCATGGCCAATCATGGTCAACCATCATCAATAACCATGGTCACAATGTGACAAAGATTGTCTTTGGGTACAACATCACATTGTGACAACCATGGTCATCTATGGTTAGCCATGGTCAAACGTCGCATTATGTCAAAGATTGCCTTAATATGAAAATCAACCAGGTTCAACGTCGCATTGTGACAAAGATTGTGTCAATGTGGAAATCAACCATGGCCAACCATGTTTGTTTTATGGTTTATAATTTTATATTAGGGTTTATACACATTGGATTTATAATCCTTTCGGTTTTAGTATTAATCCCTTGGGTTTATAATATCAATCCCTTGGGTTTATTAATCAAGGGTTCATATTCCTAGGGTATACTATTATTCATAATGTTTATAAGATTAATTCGAGGGTTTAATATAAATCCATTTGGTTTATAATCATTTTTAACCATAGTCAACCATGGTCCAATGTCAATTTGTGATAAAGGTTGTCTCACTATGAACATCAACTATGGTCAACCATGGTCCTATATCACATTCTCACAAATATTGTATCAATACAAAAATCAAACATGGTCAACCATGGTCACATTGAGACAAAGATTGTCTCATGGTCCAATGTCACATTGTTATAACCATGGTCATCCATGGTCAACCATGGTTAACGAATGTCCAATATCGCAATGTGACAAATATTGTCTTAATATGAAAATCAACCATGTTCCACCGTGATCAACCATGGTCAATCATGGTCAACCATGGTGCAATGTTGCATTTTCGCAAAGATTGTCTCAATATGAAAATCAACAATGGTAAACCGTGGTCAACCATGTTTGTTTAAGGGTTTATAATATTTATCATAGAGCTTGTATACCATAGGTTTACAATATTAATCCCTTGATGTTTTACTCTTAATCCCTTGGGTTTATTAGTGCTTTGGGTTTATAATATCAATTCCTTAGGTTTATTAATATAAGGCTTCATATTCCTAGGGTATAATATTGTTGATAGGGTTTATAATATTAATCCTAGGGTTTAATATAAATCGCTTGGATTTATAATCCATTGGGTTTATAGTATAAATTCTTTTCGTTTATTAATCCCATGAGTTTATAATATTAATAATCACTTATGTGTATAATATTAATCCCAAGCGTTTGTATTATTAATCTCTTAGGTTCCTAATATTAAACCCTTGGGTTTATTAATCCTTTGGGTTTATAATAATAATCTCTTGGATTTATAATATTAATCCTTTATATTTAATATTATTTTTTGGGGTTTATAATGCCTTGGGTTTTCAACATTAATAACCCATTTGGTCAATAATATCAATATTTATAATAGTATTAATATTATCATATTATTTTGATATAATAATAAATTTTTATAAATTATCATTTTAATTGTTATATTTATTATCATATTTATAATATAATGATAAAAAATTGTTATAATTGTTATTATTTATTAATTACTAATAAAATATAATTATACCTTGGTTTATAATATTTATCTTAGGGTTTATCATAGGATTTTATCAACATGAAAACCAACCATGGCCAATCATGATCAACATGAGTCAAAAATGGTCAATTACGTCCAATCATTGTTGGCAATGGTCAACAAAGGTCGAAGGGACATTGTGACAAACATTCTCTTAGTATAAAAATTAACCATGGCCAATGATGGTCAATCATGGCCAACCATGGTCAACCATCATCAATAACCATGGTCACATTGTGACAAAGATTGTCTCTGGGTACAATGTCACATTGTGACAACCATGGTCAAACGTCGCATTATGTCAAAGATTGCCTTAATATGAAAATCAACCAGGTTCAACGTCGCATTGTGACAAAGATTGTGTCAATGCGGAAATTAACCATGGCCAGCCATGTTTGTTTTATGGTTTATAATTTTATATTAGGGTTTATACACATTGGACTTATAATCCTTTCGGTTTTAGTATTAATCCCTTGGGTTTATAATATCAATACTTTGGGTTTATTAATCAAGGGTTCATATTCCTAGGGTATACTATTATTCATAATGTTTATAATATTAATTCGAGGGTTTAATATAAATCCATTTGGTTTATAATCATTTTTAACCATAGTCAACCATGTTCCAATGTCAATTTGTGATAAAGGTTGTCTCACTATGAACATCAACTATGGTCAACCATGGTCCTATATCACATTCTCACAAATACTATATCAATACAAAAATCAAACATGGTCAACCATAGCTAAAAACCATGGTCACATTGAGACAAAGATTATCTCATGGTCCAATGTCACATTGTTATAACCATAGTCATCCATGGTCAACCATGGTCAACCAATGTCCAATATCGCAATGTGACAAATATTGTCTTAATATGAAAATCAACCATGTTCCACCGTGATCAACCATGGTCAATCATGGTCAATCATGGTGCAATGTTGCATTTTCACAAAGATTGTCTCAATATGAAAATCAACAATGGTAAACCGTGGTCAACCATGTTTGTTTAAGGGTTTATAATATTTATCTTAGAGCTTGTATACCATAGGTTTACAATATTAATCCCTTGATGTTTTACTCTTAATCCCTTGGGTTTATTGGAGCTTTGGGTTTATAATATCAATTCCTTAGGTTTATTAATATAAGGCTTCATATTCCTAGGGTATAATATTGTTGATAGGGTTTATAATATTAATCCTAGGGTTTAATATAAATCGCTTGGATTTATAATCCATTGCGTTTATAGTATAAATTCTTTGCGTTTATTAATCCCATGAGCTTATAATATTAATAATCACTTATGTGTATAATATTATTCCCAAGGGTTTGTATTATTAATCTCTTAGGTTCCTAATATTAAACCCTTCGGTTTATTAATCCTTTGGGTTTATAATAATAATCTCTTGGATTTATAATATTAATCCTTTATATTTAATATTATTTTTTGGGGTTTATAATTCCTTGGGCTTTCAACATTAATAACCCATTTGGTCAATAATATCAATATTTATAATAATCTTAATATGATCATATTATTTTGATATAATAATAATTTTTTCTAAATTATCATTTTAATTGTTATAATTGTTATTATTTATTAATTACTAATAAAATATAATTATTAATAATTATTATAATTATAAATTATAAATTATTACTATTATAGTTATTGATTTTCAATATAATATTTATATTAATTTTAAATATAAATTTTTAATATTTATATTTATATTTTTTATTAATTTGTCAATTAATTAATAATAATAATATTTCATAATGGAGCCTTTTGTGATTCATTTTAATGAAAACTCTTATGGATAAATCACATAAAGCTTTTGGATGGATGCATTTTAAAACCCTACTCAGGTTCATCATGAGGTTAAAAGATAAATATCAAGAACAACATATCACAAATTTATAGCTGTGACACAATGGTAAAATCCAAAAGGCAATGAAATTAAATAATAATATTGTAAATAGGGTGTTATATTAAACTCATTTTTATTTATTTTTTCTTTTCGAAATAACAAAAAATTATATACAAATCTTATATAAAAAAGGAAACAACTAGAAAGAGTTTCTAATATTTTTTTTGTAAGCTTGGAAGTACTACATCTTCATCATATGCAATATATCAACCCGATCGAGGCAGGGAATTGGAACGGTGACTTCTCATCAAGGAGTGCCTTAACAGTGTACCCATCACCATCTATCCAAGATCCCATGGAGAAAAAGAGTTTCTAATATATTAATATTTCTAGTAAAAAATGAATAAACTAATAAATCTTTCTAATATTATTAATGAATAAAATAATAAATTTGAAACTACTTTTGAGAGTGAAAATATGGTAAAATTACTTTAAAAAAGAGTGAAGTATATAACAACATATACAAATTTATTATTATTATTATAATATTTAAAAAAGAGTGAAGTAAATAGCAACATATACAAATTTATAAATATTATTATTATTATTATTATAAATTTGTATATGTTATTACATGCTTTATGCCCTTTTAAGGTAATTTTTCCATTTCTAATTTAGTATTTTATTCATTAATAATGTTAGAAATATTTATTACTTTATTATTGTTTAACTATAAATTTTAGATGTTTCTTTTTTATATAAGATTTACATATTTTTTTGTTATTTTATAAAAAAGATAATTCAATAAATAAATAAAATTTAGTTTTGTATAAAGATTTATTTACTGTATTATTATTTAATTTCATAACCAATTGGAGTTTATCGTTGCATATGTGCTATAAACTTGTAGTATGTTGACCTCTCTATCTATTTTTTTTCATGATAATGAATTTTAGTAGGGATTTGAAATGTGTCCATCCAAAAAATTGATGTAATTTATGGAAACTTTTTTCATTAATAACAATAATAATAATAATAATAATAAAATTATTAATCTTAATATTAATAAATACACAGTAATAAATGTAGTTGATATAAACTTATCAGCTTTTATCAACCACAATTTTTAATGTTGTTATACTAATTATATTACAATTTTGTTTGATTATACCATTTAATCACTAATAGTTTTAACTCACTCAAAAAAAAATAATTTTATAAATATAGTGAAATCTTTTTGATATGTAGAAACTCGAATGTAGTTCAGTTCAACTTTTGCACACATTTTTCCATATTACATTTTCAATTTAATTGATGAGTAATAGTTATAAAATTACAGTATATTATGTTTTTTTTTTTTTTCTCGGTAAAGACTAATTCTATTAGGTGAAATATATGGTACAATCATGATAAGCAAAAAAACCGGCAGACCGGAAATGATGGACCCATCAACCTCGGTTCCGGAAGAAAGAAACAAACTCATAGTCACATCAGAAGACTAGAAATCACAGATTGCCTGATTACCCCATTGGGGCAGAAACTACAACACATTGTTTTTTCCCTTTCCTTTTGCTAACTTTTGTCCAGCCATCCTGGGGGGAATGGGCTAGGACAACTTGAAGACTGGAATTTTCTTTCAACGGGAGTTCCTTTTCTGATTCTGAGGAGGTCTCATGGGCACGTTTCTGGACTGTAGCTGAGTCGAAGGAGCGCCCCACAGTGTTTATGGGAGAATCCACCGGCTGAGGCACCTGTTCCGGTTCTGAATCACTTTCCCCGTCCTCCGAACTTGGAGGGCTGGAGTTTCGAGCTGGCTGCGGAGTACATGGAGCCCAACGCTTGGGTTTGGACTTTGCAAAGATTCCTTTTTTCGCTCTTGCTGTCAGCGATGGGCAGGAGGACTGAAGGTGCCCTGTTAGGTGACAGTGACGGCATCGGAAGGCAGTATTCTCGTAATCTAGAAACTGGGTCCAGATAGTGTCATTGTTCTTGAGATTGATTTGCTCTGGCAGACCCTTGCTTAGATCTAGCTCTACACAAATTCTGGCGTATGTGTAGAGGCCTTGTATTTCCCTCCGATAATCTCCCATCAGAAAGCTGCCCAAAGCGTTGCCTATTTGCCTGTATACTTCTGTTCTCCACAGATGTATTGGGAGATTTGGAAGTCTGATCCAAACCGGGGCTTTCGTAATAACAGCAGAGGCTGGGTCAAAGTCTGGGAACCATGGAGTTAGGAAGAGGCCTGCCGTCCCCATGAACCAAGGGCCTTCCTCTAACGTCGTTTCGTAGTGCTCGAGATTATCAAACAGCACTATAAAGTACCCTTTTGCATAGAAGTAGATCTTGCAACTGTGTGTCTAGTTGTCATGGATCCAGTCCTGAAGATCTTTTTAGCGTGGCCAAAGCCCATTGAATCTGCATATGATGGCCCTTTCAGCGAAATTTTGGGTTTCGTCTGCTAGCTTAGGGTAGGAGACCTCAACCGAGGGAACCTCCTCCACTTTGTCAACCAAGAAAGGCTTGGGTAAAGCCTGAGCTGTTGGCTCTTTCTTGTCAGGCTTATTAGCATGGATTGCATCTTTATATGAGAAAGCTTTAGTTGAGGATGGCTCTCCAGCAGCTCCACCTCTCAAACGAAGGGTCAAAATAATAGTTGCATCTTTCTTAATGCCGTAAAAAGAAATGGGGTAGAGATCCTCAAGATGTTTACCTTCGTGGAGAAGCCGTTGCGCTGCAGAGGGGATACCCAGCTTGATATTCAGTGTCTGCTTAAGATGCTGCACTAGATCCATCTGGCTTACCCATAGTAACAGAGTTTTGCCTGTAATGGGCTTGACTTGTATCTGGAATGATGAGGAGGGTGCCGAAAGCCCCTTTCCCCTGTAGATCTGAGGAGAGGGCCGACGAATGCATTGATTGATGCAGCCATTCTGTACAAGCCCTTCTTTCCCGCGCGCTACGGCCTGAGGAAAAATAACTAAGGGGTCTGTATTGACAATCTTGGTCTCTGCTCCGTGGATCCGACGAGGGCTGTGTGAAGGCGTTGTGGAAGCAGGGGATCGGGACCATGCTGCCTTAGATCTCTCAGCCGAGAGTTCTGCGAGTGCTTTTGTGCCTGCGGCGCCGTCAAGCCAAGTGTGACCGTCTTGCCATCTTGCAGCGGAATGGACGTTTCTGGTTCTCAGCCTAGATCTCTCGAGTCTCTTCGTTGCCTGGACGATCAGAGCCCCGCCGGCGGCCGAGGGCTTGGAGGCGGCGAAACTGGTGTTCATTCTTGGAGCCGACCGAGCGAACCCTAGCCTCTACAATATATTATGTTAAATTATATTTGGATTAATAATAATTTCAAAATCTGGCTATGTTATATTTTATTTAATTATAATTGAAAAAAATTATAATATAAAGTTATTTATATGGTATAGACTATTTTAATTTGTATTTATTTTTATTAACAATAGTTTTTTTTTAATTATATTATTATTATTATTATCCAATTTTAAGATCACACTAAGCGAGACACTAAATTGGTAGAAAAGAAAATTATATTAAAATATATATTATATCTAAAAACTTTATATATAAATTAATGATGACTCGCACTCTTATGGTCTACGAAACTTTAACAAAGTAAGAGATTACATTTCTAAACATTTTAATTAAACTTAAAAAATCATTTAACAAAGGAATCTAAGATCATCATAGTTTTTTTGCTTAAAAGAACAAAAAGGTGGGTAGTGTGACAAATATTTTAAAATTGGATTGAATGTGAGTTAAAAATGGATCCATTATGAGAAATTTCTTTTCAAATTTAGCACTCTTAATGTTACAAAAGTAACAAACTCATTCATCCCACCTATACCCAATTTCATCATGCAGTGCATGAGAATTTGTTCATATTTTCACAAACCTCTTTAATGTTAGTGGAGATACATCTATACTTTTGGTTTTCAATATTGGGCTTGATCACCTTCCTCCAATATCTTGTATTTTTTTTTCTTCTAACTTTTTATCACCCTACAATTTCTCAAATTTTGAACTAATAATAATTACACCATAGGCTTGGTCTATATTAAAATTGAGCTTTAAGAGTTGTGATTTTTAAATAATTGACTAAGACACAATTTGATTTGAAAGAAAAATATTCTTGATCTAATACATTATTTAACAAATAATATAAAAAATATTTGAAAAGATTTTCATTTTCAAATAAAAAAATAACATATTTAATTTAAAAATCATTTATTTCACCCCATCTCAACCACGCTAGGTAATTCGAGTGCTTTAGAAGCTTAGTGGAGCACACGAGAGAGCATCTTTTTTTTCTACTATTATTTCCACTTTGCAAAATCAGACCTCCATCCATTCCCCACGGTATTAGATTCAATCAATTTTATTAGGCCCTTTAAGCAAAGTCACGGATTTGAACCGGATTGAATGATGCGAATTGGATAAGGTTCGCTGTAGAATTCTAATTGATTCCTTGTGATGGTGGGTTCACAAAATGGCAATAGCAATGGACTGCCCCCTATTTCAAAAAAGACGTATGATATGGCGGATGACGTGACCACAAATGCTATGGTGTCATGGAGCCCCTCAAGAAACATTTTTATTGTGTAATCTGCTATGCTATATAATGTGCAAAGCCCACACCATTGAAGAACGTTGAGAGGGTTTATAATTATTTTCTTTTGACATCCATTTTATATATGCACATTTGAGTAAATTATTGAATTATTTTTAATTTAATTAAATATGGTGTTCAACATCAAATGGCATCTAGGCCCAGATATAATTTAAAAAAAAGAAATTATTTAATATTTATATATATTGATATTTAATGTGAGTTTTTCTTTTAATTTATTAAGAACTTAATCATACATTATATATTTAAATAAGTTAATGCTTACAACCTATATAAACTATATTTATTAATGTGGTTGTGCTAGTTTTAACATTAATTTTATTTTGTACACTAATTATTCCTTTATATCTCCTAATGGTCTAGTCAAGACATAGCATCTTTATGTCATTCCTGCTAGAACTAAAGGTGAGGGTTTTCGCTAGAGGGTTGTCACAAGAAGATGATGAACCAAAAGTGACAATGACACTATGAAGAGCATGTGCCCACATGAATGAGTGCACATTCCTAGTGATATGCATGCATTCCTAGGAATCCAAATTTGTAAAGGCGCAAATGGCCAACTAGGTTATTAGTTTGACATGGAATAGGAACATGCACACATTCCTAGGGACACACATGTGCTTTAGGAATTGAAATGTTTTCATGGGAATCTAAACATATTCCTAGTGATATTTCTTTTATATGCACCGGTTTCCCCATGTTTTACCATATTATGACTTTGTGATACATTTTTGGGAGATATACCAAATTTGTTGACTCGTGAACAACCTTGAGTGCTAAATCAACACAATACCCCATACTTGGTGTCGAAGTAAGCATTATAAATTGCAAAAAAAATACCTTAAGTAATACCCTAAACACAATTACTATATTGAATCATGGGGAAATAAATTAATATGGATCCTAATTAGAACTGAAACCCACCATCAATAAACCAAAATTTGGGACAAATAAGTTTGAACCATGAATAAAAAATTACAAATGATGAAATTGATGCATTCTTGGATGTATTGATCTCATTGATACATGATCTCCAAAACACTAGAGATCCATCACGATTGTCTCTAGCAAGTTCATTAAAATGAATTGTATCATTCATCTTCAATGCCCAAAGTAAATTATCTAATATTTCTGATTATAGGGCTAGAATGTATGAACAAAATAGAATTGGTTTCAATAAAGGCCAAATTAGAGACCTCAACATTGCTAAAAAATATATTTTTTTATTTGTTCACCCAAGGAAGAACCAACCTTTACTATTTAACACAAAATGCATCTCTATTTTTGGTGCACCTACTAATCATTTTGATATTATTTGATATAGTAGTGTTTTGTAGTATTTGATAAACCTCCCTATAATAATAAGGAGGAACTAGCCCCAAGGATTAGCTCAACTGGTTTATTTCCTATTTTTAAGAACCTATGGTATTGGGAGGTCACACCTTTAATTCTCTTGATACCTTTGGGTTAGAGATCCATATTTGAGCTTGTAGGATGTGAACCCTTTCGGTTGATCTCCTTATAATAATATTCCATGGATATAGTGAGCCTCCAATATCTGGATACTGTGAACCACGTAAAATAATAGAGAGGTACCTACATATTTCTGGATGGTTTTATGGTTAGAGTTTTAGGTATGAATCCATGCAATACCTTGACAAGGGAGAACTATATCGTGTGTGACATCGATTTGCATAATATAGACAAAATGCTAGGCACCTTATAATACTACGTCCTCGTAAGACTAGATAAATACCTAACCCCCTTTCCCAATATCCTTTAGATATGGATAGAATTATTAAGACCTAAATGTAAATAACCACATTGACTCGCATGGTAGTGAAGCATGGACGTTTGGTCACATCAACACACAAAGAGCCACTTGCAGTGAATGTTGTAGTTGGTGTTGGAACATCTGAATCTGAAACATAATTTAACTAACAAAGGTCACATGAAGTCTCACCTATTTCTCATGGATGTATTAGATATGGAAAAAATTGCAATGGGAAGATGCAGGGCATTAGGAAATAGAGCTTTATGGAGGAGGTTATTACCTTGATCATATTTGTAAGATATTATGATCCTAAGTAGTATTGTTGGTTTGAGAGTTCATATTCTCTAAGGGTCTAATGTATGATTTATACCTTGCAAGATAGCCTGATCTAGGTATATCAAAAAATATTTTCCTATCTTTATAAAGTGTTTTTTGGAGACTATAAAATTCTTATATAGACATATGCTCTATTCCCTATAGTTTAATATGATCTAGGCATATCAAAACTAAGATAAGAATTATATTCTAATATAATCTCAATCCTACATGTTTATTTATTTGCAAAAATATATTTAGTAGATAAAATTTTGTGTGAGAGCCAAAGTTGCATCACATTTGTAAATATGTTTTTTCTTTAAAGTAATAAGGTTTATCATCAATCTTCATAAAATTGGATTGTCGTTCAAGTCATCTACTTTATTAGTCTGGTAGATTAGACATCTTTAGTAGAAACAAAAAGAGGTGCATAATATGTTGCAACATCAGTTGGTGGATGTTTTGAATCCTTTTCTATTTGCATAAATGAATATGTGTTTCCCTTCCATTCCTCACGCGAATATCCCATTTTATTTCTAATTTTTCTTGTCTATGTAACATTAATTAAAGAATTGTAGTATAAATGACATCATCTTAATATGATTTTTCTATTGATTCTAAAGCTTTAAAAAAAATTCCATGGCCGTGTAAGTGAAAAACAATAAAAACCATATCCTTTATACAATCAATGTCCAAAAGTTCAAGAGTTTTCTCCAAATGCCAATTGGAAACTCCCTGAAACCCTTGCACATAATATTTATCATCTTCCTATGTTTAAGTTTCAAGAATCTAATCTCATTCATTATTCCATCACTTTTTCCAACCCTATTTATCAAGTTACTCTTTTAAAGGAGAACGATATTGTTTGGGGCATTAAGCATGGATATAAGTATGTATATTTTCACCTTATCTAGATTGGTATCAAAACACTTGTCCACACTATTTTTAATATTTATTGTCTCAGTCGTGTTATATATTCTTGAAAAAATCATTTTAAATATGTTTTAATGGGAGGATTCAAAGCACCACTACATAATGGTCATCTCAAGTAATCTTTTTCCCAAGATATGAAGTATCTCTAATAGACCCTTGTACCAATGAATTACTGCAAGCCTATGTTTAGATAGGTGGATTTGATATGTGAACCCACTCATATATTGTCTATGTTCATACCACATTCTATCTCCATTTAGTTTCAAATACTTTACCTACTGTCAATTGTCATCTTGGTGATAGAGCTATAGTTGAAAGTGTCATGATTGGTCAAAGAAATGTCACTCCTATTACTCCTGCATTTTGAACATTTGATAAAACCAACCATTTAGCCATAAATATCTACCACCTTTGGAACCTAAAGAGCTTTTAATAAAAAATTCTCTTGCACCACCTATAACTGGACTAAATTTCCACAAAACATCATTAGATTCAAGAACTTCTTTTGGTCTACAACTTGCAAAATCTATGTCAAAAAGATTCCAATAGCCAAATGAACTAGAATTTTTTTTATCAAGGTAGACCAAGAACATATCTCCACATTGTAAATTCTATGAAGCTACTAAAATTGTTTAAAGATTTATGCTTTAGGTCATAAAAAATTATGAATGTTTCAGGTGTCCACAAAAATTATTGATGATAATTTACGGTAACATATTAAATATCAAGAATGTTTGAAGATTATCAGAGATATATGATTTACCGAGAGAAAAGTAAATGTATTTTACAAATAGAACATTAGTGCCAAAAAGGATAATGAGTATAGGAAATTATACTCCAAAATTCAAAGACGAAAATTTAGTTGCTAATCTAGATTTTATGTATATAGAAAAGAAGTATATGATTAGGCACATCAAGTAATCGGATTTCAAAGCTATTCAATTTATCATAATACATGTATCATGGAAATTGTAGATGATATTTGTAAAGGTATCATATATACCCAATCTCATGTCACTATTATACAGAGTGAAGTAGATTAATTTTGTCAAAGTTTTGAAGAGCGAGAGAGTGCACTTAAAGAAGTCCTCTCTAAGTTCGAGAAAATCATGAGATTTTCTGTGGAATTGAAACTCAATATTAAGTTAGATAGCCTAGGACCGAAGTTGACATATTCAAATATGGAGAAGAAAATGTATCATCTCTTTCGAAATACTAAGAAAATACTTGTTCTTAAGATATTGCCTTTTTGTTCATATAAATTAGAGAATATTTCAAAAGTTATTTCTTTGGCAAGAGAAAATTCAGAACTCAAGAAATCTTATATGTTTGATATTAATAAGGTTAATGTGAGGAAGAACCCTCAATTTCCGTAGATATTAATATACCTAGAAATGTTGAGGATTTTTTTATAGAAGAAGACCTTTTGAATTTGCATTGGAAAAATTGTGTAATGTGAAATATGGAGCAAGAAAAAAAGTCCTATATGACCTTGAAGACAAAAAATTTCCTTAACATTAGCTAATACAGTATAGATCTTCGCCTAATGACAATTTTTTTCTATGGATCTAATTCCCAGATCATGATGCTGATCCAAAAAATGAAATGCATGAGGTAAAACCCATAAATTAATATTTAAACATAAAGTTAGCTGGGCAAAGCTGGGAAGAGTTTGCATTAATGATCACATATGATTACAGATAACCATGACCTTTGGTCAACAAGTATTTTTTATTTTCAAGTGATTTGTGCTTATCCACACTTGACATATGGCTTGGGGCATCTAAGCAGTCAAAAATCACCCAAGGATCTCACCCGACCAGGGAAACACCAAACCTAACTCACTAGATTTTAGCATGTCTTCTCTCCCTGTCATGAATGCAACAACATATATGGGGTTCGATTTTGGGTCTCCTAGCTCACTAGGCCCATCCTCAATTAGTTGTGCTAGTGGGACTTGACTTTGGTGGACAAGTTTAGATTAAAAGGATAAATAATAAATTATGAATAGTGACAAGCCTATTGAAAAACTAACTAAAGTAGTTATTCATGAATTCTATGAAATACAAAAGTTGATTATTGGTTATTCATTTTTTCGGATGGTTTTGATCGTAATGTGGCTACAGAAAAAAGGAAGCAAAAGTCATAAAAAAATGTTTAAATTGGTGAGAAGTGAGAGGAATGAAGGAAGTGGCAACTAGAAATTGGTAAAGTAGGCCATGTGGTTACCTTGAATGTCAACAAGCCCATGAGAAAGAAGGATTGAGTAATTAAAGTTTTAAAGGAATCAAGTGAGCATGAAGTCTATTGATCTCTTGAAAGTGGTTAAAGTTCATTTCATCAAGAGAGTGTGAGTTAAAGTTAACAACATAAGAGGAATTAGACTTGGTAATATCAACAAGACAAAATTGTATAACGAGATTCAAACCAAGTTGCGAAGGGAGAAGAAAAGAGAAAAATGCATGACATGCTTCCAGATTTTCCCTTGATGTTGTCATATTATATTCTATGTATAAATAAAATGTTTTATTTGGAGAACTATGAAATATCTGGTTAGAGTTCCATAGTTCTATTGTTACTAAGTCATTTGTCCCAATGATAATATAATGGAGACTATCTGCAAGGAATTGTATAGTGGAATCTATGCAATCAACGTGTCTATTTTTTTATTTTTGTATTCTTATGACAATATCCTATGTACTTTTCTTTATTCATTTCCTTAACAATGGTGCTTTAATCACTTTGTAATGGTTAATGACTCTTAGTACCTCTTTAACTAGTAAGATGCATCCTCTCACAATATGAATCTGAACCCTCACACCTAAGTCCTTGATCATCTTCAGGTGAGACTTTCTTCATTATGGGAGATTGAAAGTATCAATTCTATGCTATACTATAATGGAAACTTTTTTTGGCCTCGAGAAGTAGAACCCTAGCCTCCACAATATTTTTTTTTCCAACAAATTGTTCTATTGTCGCAACCCAAAATCTAGTTGGGGTTTTGGGTAATGGTGACTAGGATCCTCAAGAGATGTATTAAAGAATGATGGGAAGAGAAGTTGCATTCTTTAAATATTTATGGATAGGCACAACTATGGTAGAAGAATTGGACAATAATTTTTATGAGATTGATTTTTTTGAACCTAGTTGTGACCAATATAACATCCTTTGGGTTGACCTTCTTGAGAAGTTCTATCAATGGTTCAAAAGGTTATGATAATCCATAAGAGATTAGAATTTTTGTCATATTTACTAAACTTGGAGGGTTTCTGATAGAGCTACCTTACATCAGTTGGATCATGATCTTAGTACAACCACAAATTTGTTCTTGCAAGCTACCTTAGAGGGATACATTATTGAGTTTGTTGTAGAGAACCATCATTCATTTTTAAAGTTTGAAGTGATATTCATGTTTTTCTTCGGAGGACAACTATTAAAAGAAATCCCCTTGTGGATTACATTTTTGTTGAAAGAAAAAATATTACTACCATTCCCTCCATCCAACATGGAACCTTAAAACCCTCATACTGGGGGGGATTTTGGGGAAGATGATGGCTGATTGCAGAAGCTAATAAAGAGTTGCAATAGATGAGGAAGAGAGGAATAATGTGCAATATTTCAGGGTAATGAGAAGGACATGTATATATGAAGAGTGAAGAGAAAAGAAGCTCCGAGAGATTTGGACAAGATAAAGAGAGATGATGAAGATAACATAGGTGTTGGATAGATTATAGTTATAGAAATAAGGATTGAGAAGATATGATGGCTATAACAATGGAAAGGGATCCAAAGGAGGTGAATAAGGAAATTATAGACACCCATGGCCACTAATAAAACAACAAAACCCAAACTCCAGACCCAAATATTGGTGTTATTTATCCTGATACCCCTGTAGATGAGGAGATAGATGTTTTGATGCAAAACTTTTTCTATGAAGACAACCCTTCCCCATACGTCAATGTTCAGAAAAGAAGAAACATGGAAAGTTCTCCTTCATTGCTTCCTCTAGTACTCTATCATAATCCCATAAGGTTCTTTCCTAAACTCACTAAAAATTTGAAGTTCCACAAGGTAAATGTAGGTAGCAATTCTTCTATTAGTGGTTAACAAGATTTGGGTAAACTTTCCCAACCTATTTTGCAGTGATTTATTTTGGTGTCATATTCTTTTATTCCAATGTCCAGAAATGTGGCTAGTTCCTTCACCTAGTACCCTAATTTTCATGGTCCGGGTGATGAAGATTTGGAGGAATATTGTTATTTTTGTGATTCCAACTAGAGATCTCAAGGAACCCCAAATGCGACTAATCTATGTAAATTCTAAACCACTTTAAGGGTTGGAGCTCTTAAGTGTTACACTAAAAGGGCATGTAATATTCAAAATATAACTGTATATACAATAATGGAGGAGTTTATAAAATATCTCAAATTAACACAGATAGAGGAGTAGGGCTTGACAAAGTTATGGGATATTAAACAGGGAGCAAGGGAGACTGAATGGGAGTTCATGTAGATATTTAAAGTGATTTCAACTCATACCATTCATTCTATTATCAAAGGAATGGTACATTCAATATTTTATTCCTTTCAGAAGGATACCTTTGATGCAACAAAAGGTCAATAATTTGTGAAGCTTCCGAACAAACAATGAAGATTAAAGCCATGGAGGGATTCACTAGTCACTTTAAGCCAAGTTCTACTTCCACTGATCCTACTTTCACTCATCTCCAAAATCATATTGTTTTCCTAACTGAAAGTTTGAGATAGGTGAATAGTGCAAAACCTACTCATCCTCGAGTTTGGTGCATATGCTCTTATGTAAAAGGAAATCATGTTACAAAACTTCCAAGATTGTGAGGTGCAAGAATCCTCCAATGTTATGTTAAGACCAAACATTGTTGCACAACATTATGTTGTTTTCTTTATGAGGCAACAACTTACAATTTGAAATAATTTCCTCGATCCCATTGTAATATGCAACATATGTTATGTATGTTTCTAGTTCTTGATAATGTTTCTTATCCTGGAAAATAGCTATCTATAATGCATGGAAAGATTCTTGATTTGGTGAGAGAAATATTTGAAGATTAAGATATACACATATATGACCTTTTTCTTGCAGGAGAACAAGAACATATCATATATACCCTACAAAAGGAATGCATGAGAAAAAGAACCATAAAGTTTGTTAATAAGTATCTAGGATTTTATAGTGGTGTTTGTGATATATATGCTGAGAATTATCACTTAGGATTCCATAATCATAAGAAAGATGTGTTGTTTTGAGCATTGTTCCACCAAGATATCATAGATCTCATGTTTTTCTCACAACTTTTTTTTATGGATCCAACCAAAGAAGTTGTATTATCCTATCAAGAAAAATCCTTCCAATTATAGGCCTGAAACTTGTTATATCTGCCAGAAAGCAAGAAATTGGGAAAATAAATATCCCATTTGAATGAAAATAATAAATTAGAAAATGTTGTTTAAAACTTTCACTTCTAGATATGATCTTCTTAAATGGGAATGCATTCCCTCTCCAACATCTAATAATTATATTGAGTATTTCTAGGTTACATGTTTTGATTATGATTCATCATATGTTTATGAACATAATATTGATCTTACATGTTGTCCTTCTAGTTTTGAATCTGATGTATATACTACTAATTTTATTTCATATATTAGAATGTTTCATTATGAAACACCTTCTTCCATATGAAATGTAATTTCCATCCTCACCCCTAGCGATTCTCTTGAAGAAAAGATATAATGCTTCTCTTCTTGACCTCCAATCAAAATTTCACCATCGCATGAAACTTCACATGATAAACCTTGATGCTTACTAATTTATTGATGTTCCCAAAAGTTTAGTTTATACCTCTCCTATTGAAAAAATGATTTGTCCTAGAAAATAAAAAAGCGAAGAACCTAACATTATTCATTAAAGAATATCCATTGCTAAGACAAGGCCAATCCTTGCCTTAAACTAGATAGAGGAAACGGAGGAAGAAGACCCAATTACTATTTTTTCCTTGGAAATAGCATAAATAGAAACGTCTATTAAAGATAGAGAAAGCTAGTCCTTGAAATATTAATGTATGTATAGAGGATCAGAAAAAGGTTGTTGAAAACAGAATTAAATTCTAAGAATGTAAATATTCCTTGCTTGAAATGTAAATAGAAGAAGTATTCAATGATGAATAAAATAAGGATGAGAATATGTAAGAAGAATATGCAGCGTTTACATATACCCACCAAATGAATGGATTTGAAGATAGGATTATCTTTACAGTGGTGTGAGTAAAAGGATACAAGCTATACACGCTTGATGCACAAATTGAACAAATTGAAGTGGGAAAAATAAATTTATATCTAAAGAATGGAAATCCAATGCTATTATTGGAAGCGAAAGAAATTGCAATTGAGTGTTGTGAATAAAACTTTGCTAACTATCAGTCATTTATCTAGATTTTCTCATAATGTTAGATGGGGTTTTGTCCTTTGTAAATTTTTTATACATGTATTGATTTTATATTAAGATGATATTTTTTTAGAAGACATATTTCATTGGTTGTAGTATTATAACATGTTACATTTCATGTTCAATATGAAGCAATCAAAATGGATAGGAAAAAATGCCTATGCTATAAGAAATACATATGTGGCATCCAATGTTGTAGATATTTCTTTCCATAGGATCAGAAAAATCAAGAATATGATTAAGTATAGTTAATTACATAGCTTAGAACATACTATAAACATGAAATAGCAGTTTGGAAATAACTGCACACCAGAGTATCTTAACAATTATGGAAAATAAAGTAATACTTTGTTGATTTTCCCCATAAAGAGAATTATGCAAGAACATCCAATAAATATTAATATAACAAAATGTCTTCACGAGAATTAGAAATGTGAAAAAATGACATAGCAAAGTTACTACATAGAAAGTTGATTGAACCCAGTCTTAGTCTTTGGGCATGTCTTTCCTTTTACATCAACAAGATTTGAGGAGAAAAGAGGTAAACCTAGGTAAGTGGAAAATTACATATCCTTTAATCATTGTGGAATTCCAATCTGGTATCCTCTACCAATAAAAGAATCCTTATCTCAGAAGATGAGAAATAATAACACATTCAATAAATTTGGTCTTAAAAGTGGTTTTTGGAAAATTGGTATAAAGGCTTGTGATAGGTATAAAACTAGTTTTTGTCTCACATGGTCAATATCAATGATGGTTGTTTCCTTTTGGACTCAAGAATGATCCATCTAAGTTCCAAAAGTCAATGGAAAATATTTTTAGAGATATTGATTTCAATATTATCTACAATGATTATCTCTTCGTTGGTTCCTGAGATTTAAATCAACACAAAATTATTCCTCAACATGTTTATGATAGAATTTATAAGCATGGATCATCCTTAGTAAGACAAATATTGAATTTTGCCAAACAAAGATCAAATATCTTGGCTTAATGTTGTTCAAAATAAGATTTGAATTGAAATAACATGTTTTAAACACATTATCAAAGTTTCTTAATACCATTAATAACATAATACAATTTTGAAGCTTTTTAGGAAGCCATAATTAGATAAATAAATTATAAGAAAATCAAGACAAACATGGTGTATCATGGAATTCTTACAATGAACAGATATATTTAAATAATTAAACAAAATATTCAAATCCTATCAAGTCTAACACTCCCCTAGCAGGAATTGTTATATATCCTTAAAAACAATGCTTTTGATGATGTGTGGTTGGGAGTCTTATTCAGGAAACATATTTTAAGGCAATAATTATGTATTTACACCATGAGATTTCTCAAGGACGTAGAGTTGAGTTATCCATAATCTCACAAAGAAATTCTAATTTCAAAAAATGGAATGAGATGCTTCATATTGTTCTTAAAACTAGTCAAGCTCACAATCAAAATTCATTTGAAGCATATGACTAATACTTTGTTAAACTAGGGAATTATTCAGGAAGAAAACAAAAGAATATTGCGATGGACTCGTTGTGTAGATAGATTTGATTTTATCATTGATTATAAAGGAGGGATATACAATTTCTTACTTGGTCTTTAGACTAGAGAAGCACCTCCCAAAAGAGATATAGAAATGATGCCATCATGCTCGAGAACATCTTCTACACCACCTTATTCTTGTCCATGTGGTTTTCCTTGGGTTATTTTTTGTAATAATTTTTCAATTAAGTATTGTTTTAATTGTATTATAAAGTTTTTCAAGGCTAGTCTCGCCTATGAGCATATTCTATTAAAGTGCATCAATGGTATGTTAGTCATAGAAGTAGTTTATGGTATTTGATAGATTCTTCCAAGATGTATCAAGGAGTCATTGGGTTTGCACCGCATGTTATTTTCATTTGATTAATATATTTAGAAATACACTTGAGCATATTAAGAAGCCATAAATTATATTCAAAAGATTTTTTTTATTAGATTCTTATGTTTTCATATTGAATTTCCATTCATACCATAAAAATATATTGTCATGCGTTATATATATTTGTCAACAACTACCCAAATATATGTAAGAGAAATCCTTGTGGTTAGATATGGGGAGTGTCACAGTTTTCATCCCTCCCAGCTATTAGCTAGTTCCTTATTATTTATTCTAAAACATGATCAATAATGTAGCACCATAAATCGCATTAGGAGAAGTTACAAAACAATGCATTCTTTTATGTGTTTTCAATAAGTATCTTTTTGTTATTACCTTATGCTTGTAATAAATTTCTTACTTTTTCTTACTAGGATTTATACCATACAAGAATTTTCACTTGGCTACTCATATATGGCTACACATTCAAGGTGTCTTATACAATCTACCCCTATTTCATATTCATTCATGAAACATCCAACGATGATGCTTTACCACTTAACTAATATTACAATGTCATGGAATATCTCGCTTGAGCCATTTTAACCTTTACCGAGATGGGGGACCTCATTGTATCACACTTAAGTGGGTTCATTAAGTTCCATCTCCCATTAGTGTTTATTTATTGGAAGATTATTACTGTGGGTATAAAAGATGAAACTGAGCAATGCACATAAGTGATACTCTTTAATGTGTTTTGCAAAATCCTCCCCCTCCTTGCACCCCTATGCCATGAAAAATTTTGAATTTGGGGTTCTTTGAAAAAAACACTACATTCAAATATTCTATATAAACCATGTTTTGGGCTATGAAATCCTAGGTTTTGGGATGCTCATAGATGTAACCTAGTTCCAGGATTCTAATATAAATGAAGATTTGTAAATTCGAGCCCTAGTTTTGTAGCTTATGGTCAATTTCATCTCACTTAATTGAGTCATTTATGGACATATTGTGAGTTGTTTTCGTGGGTATAAAACAAATTTGAGCAACAAAAATGTGGTCCCTAAGTTTTGTAATATTT
The DNA here is from genome assembly GCA_031772625.1 of Pinus tabuliformis. NCBI lineage: Eukaryota > Viridiplantae > Streptophyta > Pinopsida > Pinales > Pinaceae > Pinus > Pinus tabuliformis. Next base: position 775,138,938 of record CM062812.1, on the reverse strand, counting down.
TTTGGTCAATTTCCATGTGATCATGTTACTCACAATAATCCAACCACTTTTTTGAATTTTACATTACCTTTACTAAGAAAAACATGTTTTTGAGCATCCTCAATAAAAAATATTTAGCCTTAGCAATCCTAGAAGAGGGGGTTCCTAAAGATGTAAATAGATATCAAGAGTCCAATGGAATCGATTATTTTTTCATACGAGTCTTCAATTGTATTCTATGGCTAGTTGCATCTCACCTATCAAGTGATTGATGGACATATTGTGAATCTGGTTGTGTTTGGAAAAGGCATATGTGACCAAACATCCCATGATCACTCAACTAAGCATTTTAGAAAATCCAACCCCTTCAACAACATTTCCATTGATATTTATTTAACCAAATTGTATCTCTAAAGATCCAAAAATAAATCAATTATAACCAATGGAGTCTTCGTGCATGGGTATCCCTAGTTATAACATTGTGTTAGACTTTAGAGTCCAATGGAACTGGTGACTTTCCCATATAAGTCTCAATTTAAAATTTATGATGTGATCCATAAACTATCATGGATACTCCACTCAACAATTTTTCACAACATATCTAATAATATTATATTAAAATATGAAATTCTATGATATTACAATTTATTATATTTCTCAATTTGTAGATATTAATGTAAATAGTGCATAAATGAAAATAAAACATATGTAGGAAATATAGAGTGAAAAAATAAAATATCGGACAAACATAAGCCACTAGACATGTATTGGGAAACCACTTATATAGGAAACCAAGTTGGAAGGTGAGGTCGCTCTACTCTCATGCTCTGTCTAGAAATATGGGTACAAGCACAAAGAAGTATGACCTGTGGCCCGTGGGTTGCTATAGTGCACAAATCATCTTTTTTTGCTTTACCTGCTGTCCCTCTTAGCTATTGTTTGTTAGCTATGAAACAAATGCAATCAAAAGAATGGAAATTCCTCTTCCTTCTATTGGGCCAGTTATAGCATAACTTGATAGCCTACTAGTGGTTAGGTTTGACAACCTCAAATCTTAACCAAAGTTACAATATAGAATCTTCTAGAGTCTATTACATCATAATCACATTTTCAACCCCTTTTACATGGATAATTGGGGTTGATATGTCATCCTACCAAATTATGGGTGATAAAACAAGAAGGTAAACTTCTGAGTGGCATAACATTCACATAAACGCTATAATTGACACGCTTCTTACATTGTTGGAAAGATATATGTGTAGAATAGCATGAAATGGTTTGGCATTAAAGTGAAAATCTTTTGCCCCAAAAAATGTTGTTCGATGCCTCAAAACACTTTTTGAAGGTTTAGAACCTATTTTTCCGAACTGGGTCTCGCTAGTAAAAAACACATTCGTGAGATGATTCCTCCACTTTTTTCACTCTTAGTGCATTGATATGGATGAAAAATAATATAATGATTCAATAATGATCATGATGACTTGAAATTTCCTCCAAGATAAATTTACAGACATATTGTGAATTTTGTGTAGGGTATAAAAATAAACTGAGTAGTAGAAACAATTTTTGTGAGATCAAGAATTTGTGTTTATCGAAGGCCCATGTGAGCACATTGCCAATAATTTCTCTAGTGAGAATTTTGAAAAATTCAACCCATTATGAAAATATTCCATTGATATTTTTTAAATAAAACGATGGATAAGAAGATCCTCAAATAACTAAACTTTCAACCTATGGAGTCATGGGGGGTGCTTGTAAATATAACTTAGTGCTAGGAGCACAATTGAATTGACAATTTTTTGCACTTAATCCTATTTTGAAGTTTATGGCCAATTGCAACACACTTCCTTGAGACATTTAGGGACATTTTATGAATTTTATTCATGGCTATAAGAACCAATCTGAGTATAAAAAACAATTTTCATAAGATCAAACTTTTTTATTCAGCTAAGGCCAATGAGAGCACACTCCCCAAGATTTCTCTAGCAAGTGTTTTGCAAAATCGAACCTCTTGTGAAAATTTTTCATTTATCTTTACAGAAGAAACATTGGATTTGAATATTGTAAATTAAATCAATTTTAAACATGTATAATCATTTGGGGGGATAGGGGGTCGCTAGATACAACCTTATGCTAAGAGTTTAATGGAGCAAAAATTTTTTCCTATTCAAGTAACGATTTGAATTTTATAATGAGTTGCAAGTTTATTCTAAGAGACATTTAGGTACATATTGTTAATTTCATACATAAAGTTGAAGAATCACTATTTAATTTGAAAGCACTAGCTTTATCGATTAAAAGGCCCTAGGATTTTGCAATTTGAGTACAATAGTTTTATGGAATATAAAGCCCTAGTTTTGTGGAATTTGAATGCCCTAGTAATGTGGAATGTGGAAAGGCCAACATAGTGAATTCAAATTTGAGTGCGTAATTTGAGAATGTACATAGAAACACCATAATTACCTTTCATCACAAATTGGAAATATATTTTGATGTATATTAGAGTGGAATTTGACAACCCTCGTTTTGTTAAAGTTGAAAACCCTAGTTCTATGGAATTGGAAAACTCTATTAATGTGGAATTTGATGGAATGGAATTTTATGGATGGAATTTTTGTTATATAATTTTTAGTAGTTTATACTCAAAATTACATAAGCTACACCCATAAGTGACATAATTAAGTGATGACCCATAAGCAGTGTACAGAAGTGGTACCCTCCAATGTGAGATACATAGTCACAATGCCACGAGATACCCACCATAAGTATCATAGTTAAGCATAAATTCACTAAACAAAATGCAAGATTATCATGATAAAACATTTTAGGTGTCATAAATAAGTGACACACATTTACCAACAAGGGGTAAGAAACTCACATAAGCAACGAACCATGGCCATCAAGACATGTCCATCAATGTGCATAAAGGGTTCACCATAAGTGACATGTAATTAATGATTATACATGAAAAACATAATTGATGCACCATATTAAACATGTTTCCTCTAAATTGATCATTTTAAATAGATCATAAAATTTATTCTAGAAGACACATAGGGAAACGTTTTCTTCTATTAATCAAATCCTAGTGTTTACAAGAGGTTAATGACTATCCTTCTAAAAAACATAGCATGCTTGTACAAGTATTAGATGATGGATATAATAGAATGAATAATGTTATAATTATGATTGTATTGAGGGGTTTGACATGACTAAATATAATGCAATATTTTAACAATGATTAACAATAACAATTCAAACAATTCGATAACTAATTATATAAGAAAAACATAAGAAACCGAAATGTATGTGGAAACCCATGAAGGGAGAGAATCAAAAATTTTTGTCAAAATATTGTTGTAGGCACCAATATACAATTACATAAACTTTATTGGAAGCATCAAGAAGGAGACTTCATCCATTTTCAAACTCGAATCTAGAGGAACAGTCTTCTATATTTAAATATTTAAAATTATTTAATATTTAATATTATCTTCACTATTCTAAGACGTGTACTACTCACACCATGTTTGGCTCAGTGTTAGCACACTTCACTTTATAGTCTACTATGAATTTCTATAATTGAACTAAATCCCATATCTAGAAACTCATCTATATCCTCTTTCGTGATTCTGATATTGCACTTCTCATTTCTTGGCTAGCCTTCTCACCTACTATACAACACTCTAGTATTCTGTACACCATGTCTCCTTCCGTCCATGTTTGATCTCTTCGAATAACTCATACTCTCTTATTTTCTTAGCTGTAGTCTAGATCATCATTCAAATCTATTTTTACCCCTTCTTCATCTCTCTCACAATTTTTTCCATTCTTCTCTCTTCCTACGCTAATTTTTCTCTTTATTTTTCCATGAGAGAATTATGTTTCATGCAATCTCACAACCTATAGTTGAACTCCATGTTCCTCCTTCACTAACTTTTGTATTCTTCTTTTAGGTTATTTGTTTTTCAAGCACACAATCTAAGCAATCTTCAAGTGTTTTGCTGTAATTTAATAGTCTTCCTACCTTTACTTACGATGGACATAAATCCATGTAATTAACCCATGTAATTTATGATCACATATTTTTCTTAACAAAATCAACATGCCACACTCTATTCACACACAATACTCTCATTGTGCTTTTTTTTACACTAATCAAATATTTTTTGTTCTTGTCTGCCCGAAATATAATTTCTTGTGTTAAAAAACATATATATCTTTGTATATTTCATACTTAGCTTGCCTTGATCACCAATTTCTCAACCATATTTGGATTTTTCTCATACCTACGTGTTTACTTTTGCTTTTAATTTTTCCAATGACGTGAGAGCACTTAACACCTTTACCCTTAGCCCAACCTTCTATATGACCATGGTGCTACAATTGAGAGCTTATGTTATGTTAAAATACTTTTGCTTTTAATTTTTCCAATGACGTGAGAGCACTTAACACCTTTACCCTTAGCCCAACCTTCTATATGACCATGGTGCTACAATTGAGAGCTTATGTTATGTTACATTTTAAAATTTATTCTTTGGGTCTGTTGGCATCAAACACATGCCATATACCTCAAATAAATTGTATACCAGATGGCTAGATATCTCTTGTTAATTTCTTTTGAACGTTGAGGTCTTATAACTTTCCTACTAGTGACTTGGGGAGGGAAGAATATGTGTAAAATAATTTTTGGCATATCCAAAGATCTATACCGAAGACCTATGACTTCTCATTATTCAACCCTAGATGGGAAAAAATTTCCTTGGTTGTTGAACTTTAATGTTAGATAGAACATGGAATCATTTTCTTAAGATCGAGTCTGGATTTGGGCATAAGTTAACTATGCATTCTTACTTCAACCGTAGAGAGAAGGATTCCTAAATAAATACTTCTGACATAGAGGCTTCAGAAACTCCGTCAATCCAATGGTATAGTATTAATAAAATATATTTTCTTGCTATAATAGTGAAGAGGCAAATGACCGAATAAAGGACATAATGTTGGGTGTAAAAGGCCCACTTTGGGAAATTGAAATAAAGAGGAAAGCTCGACCACACTAGATCCTTGGTGTGAATCCAAAGGCCTACTACATTACTTTCAATGTCAATACTGTTTTATTTCTCTACCACCTACCATGCCACCTCATTGCAACATCACTGCCACATGTCACTTGGAAATGGACTACTTGGCCACCCAAAAATTTTGAATTCACCTACCATTTGTCATGATAAAAGAGTTCCATGTCATCATTCATGCCACATCACTATCGTCTAATGCCACCCATATACCACCTATACTTCTATTTCGATGCCATGTGTCTTATACTCTTATTTCCATGTCATCATCTTGCGAACTGTATGCCACATCACTTACACTTGTCACTCTCTACCACTTATCATGAGGTCAACTATCCATCTAAGAAATATGATATATAGCTTGATATCCAACTTTTTTTGTGGGTGCACATCCTATGAAACCATCGAATGACCTAATGTTTTGATGCACGCAAAGTAGATTACTTAATATGAAATTTGTCCATCCATCATGTTATTTGAGTATGGACATCATTCATGTCTGGAACTGTAGATGACTAAATACTTTCCAAATGTGGAATCTAGTCTTATGTGGAACTTTGCATGGAGCTCACTACTTCAAACTCGGGTTTCTCTTTATTTTTAGGGACATAGACTAAGATCCATATTCCAGTGAAAAAATTTCTAAGAGGGATATATAATAAAAAACTTTGCATGTTCTTTTCATTAATATAAAGGTAGGAAAAATGCCTACAAAGCTAGGCTACCCAACTCATTTGCATTCATGACTTCTATTAAAATTATGTGCATCATACACTAAGATATCAATGACCCTATACACCTTAAGCAACAACGACATCACTAGCATCATGAATACTTGACAATCTCCCCATGAACTTGAGATCACTTTAAATTGATAATGATACTTCACATCAATGAGAACAATAAAGTTCCAACGCACTCAACAATCTCCTCCTTTGTCATTGATGCAAATAACAATAGACAGTTTTGGTCATTGATGGCTTAAATTACCACTAACTTAGAAAAATATACAATGCCATTGGGTAATCACTCTACCTATTGCTTTTAGTTTCTAATATATTCTCTTTCTCTCTCTTTGACATCAACGGAATAGAGCTTTAGCTGCTCATTTTCCAAAACAAGGTTGAGGCCAACCATCAACAAACTAGATATGTATTATGGTCCAAACAAAATCTTAATTTTGTTGTTGTTCATTGGTGTGATGATATACTTATAGTTGTTCCAATATCTAAATTCTTCCTCTACTTCAATATATCAAACCATTGACTCTATTGACTGTTGATACTTATTAGGCTACAAATATTAATTTCTTCATCATCTCAGTGCTCACTCTCCTCCACGTGGAATATGAACAGATTGACCAATGTACCAAAAGGTGTCAATTGTATTAATAACATCCACTAATAGTGATTGTGGGAGAAAGGAATGATTCCATTTAATGAAGTCATATGATGGCTCCAATGATGTACGTTATTCCCTATTTTCAATGTTACAAATTATCTTTAATATTGATAGAAATTCTTATGGTGTTGTACGAGTGAATACCAAATATTGTACCTGAAGCATTTTAGGGTAAATGACTAACCTGAATGCATGCTACTTCTATTAACCTTGTAACTTTCCCAAAGCTTATACGCCTAACGTTCTTGTAAAGAATAACCCCTGCCATATTTAGAGAATTGGCTTCTTTATTTACGGAAACTAGTGATAATATCTCTGTTGAAAATGCAACAAGATGATGTTGCTTAGTGAAAAGGAGTCGCCTTCACTAAGTGGGCTCACAGGCTATTTTTGGTGCAAAGTCTATTTTTAGACTATGTCTATTTTTAGACATATGGATCATGGTCTATGAGTTGAAGGATGCTATTTGTGGATGATTGGACATGTTGGTAAAAATAGATGGACTTCTATTTTTAGAAATATGGGCGGTTTCTATTTTCACACTACGAGGCTAAAAATAGAACAGTCAAATATTATTAGCTCTTAATAATATTTGGACTATAGACATTATCTTATCCTCTTGGAGCACTTCAGTTCGAGCTACGGATGTGGTACATGCAACTTTCAGAAGGAAATACACTTTTCTTATGGGTTAGTTAAGCTATTGCATGATCGACTTCAGTCAGAACTCAAGTGATTGAGTTTGGTGGAGTTGATGGAGTTGTGTTCAGTTTGACTTGGTTGAACTAGTTTTATTTAGTCTAACTACAGAATACACTAGTGATGAGTGGTGTGAATTAATTATTAATTAATTCAATAATTATTAACTTATAAAGAAACTAAAGAATAGATCAGTTAACTCAATGCATGGACAGTTCAGTGGAGACAGGTGTTAGAGGTGAGTGAAAGGGCAAGACAGCTGTCAGTTGTGACTATAGTTGTGCATGAGATTTGCACAATCAATGGATTGAGTATTGCCAATGAGGATTGCACGGTTCAGCCAAGGGAAATACGAGTTTGCTTCAGCCATTATCATTATTCTCATGCAGGATTGTGCAGTGGAGGCAGGCAAACAGTGGAGGAGATTTGAGGCATTAGATCTGAGCTAGTTTGTGTGTAACAGGTGGAGATAGTACTGAGTACTTGTGGGGAGTATTGTAATATGTATTGTTACATGTTCGCAATCATTATAATATATAGATAGTGTGGGGTTTTCAGCTGTATGCTTTCCATGGGTTACATATTGTGTTAATGTGCGCATGCAATTGATGTTTCAATGTTTTTAACTCCGCAAAATTGATGATCAACATAGAGGAGGTTATGTATTATGCATGTATTCCGAAATAGTGTATAATCAGGATAATCTCTATGAATAAGTGTCATATTATTCAAAATTTCTACATGGTATCAGAGGTGTTGATTATCAAATCTATTATTCAGAAAGTGTTTACATTTTATTTCTTCAGGCAGAGTTTGTAATTGGGCCAGGTAGCCTCTGGATTCATCCTTCATTTGGAAGGTGAGGTATCCGGTAAAAGCCCATACGGTCAATATCTATACAAGAAATACTTTGTTTTCATGAATTTTATATCAGAAGTGGTTGAGTTTTGAGCTGGTGGAATTTGAATTTGCAGTAGTGTTTTCTTGGTGTCAAAGTTGAAATGTCTTTCAACGAATTGCGATTAGAGTATGCTCTTGAGGGTAGCTCGGATTATATTACATGGAAAGGCAAGATGGAGGTAGTGTTAGATGACAATGGGCTGAAGGAGTTCATAGAGGCTGAGGTCCCAAAGCCTACTGATACTGCTCAAGTTGAGGTTTGGCAAAAGAAGACAACAAAGTGTCAAAGGATTCTGTTGGAGGGCGTGAATGATCACATTGTGTCTAGCCTGCATGGAAAGGCTTCTCCATACTTGATGTGGAAAGCATTGAAAGATCTATTCCAAAGCAGGAGCGACTAGAGGAAGTTGGCGCTCAAGGATAAACTTAGAAACATTAAGTGTGAGAATGGAGACAGTATGCCCAGGTATCTCACGAAGTTCACCCAATGTCGGGATGAGTTGGGAAGTGTGGGGGTGACTGTTGATGATGAGGACTTGGTGAGCTTGGCTCTCCTTGGTCTTGCAAAGATTTTGCATTCCTATCAGGATTCTATCAATGGTTGGGAGAAATTGCCAGGATGGGAGAGACTTTGGTCAGATCTTGTGCAAGAGGAGATCAGGCGGAATACCAAGGACGAATCTTCATCAAAGGCATCTGATGAAGAAAATTTCGCTTTGGCTGCCAAAGCAAGGGGAAGGAGAAGGGTTCTCTTTCCAAATCCATTTCTTCCAATGATGGGAAGAAGGTTGAGAAGTCGAAGGTGAGATGCTTTCGTTGTCATGAGCTGGGCCATTATGCTACTAATTTCCCAAAGAAGAAATCGAAGAAGCGATCTGGGGAAGGATCTGAAGGTGAGGCACTTACTTCACAGTTTGAGTTTCATTTCACACTCTTCGCATGCATGGTTTCATCCATGGTGGGAAGTGGTTGGTTTCTTGACAGTGGAGCCTCTTTCCACATGACCGATGATAAGAGCTTGTTTAGTAATTTGGATGAGAAAGATCTCCAGATACTCATAGCGATGGGCAATGATGAGAAGTATAGTGTCTCAGGTGTAGGCATGATTATTTTTCAGAGGGAGCATGGAGGTTGCCTTACCTTGACCGATGTCAAGTATGTACCAAGACTGAAGAGAAACTTGGTGTCGATCGTGATGCTGGAAGACAGAGGCTATGATGTGGTCTTCAGTAAGGGAAAGGTTTTCCTTAGACACATCATCACTAGACAGGTGAAGCAAATTGGTTCTTGGGTCAAGAACCTGTATGCTCTTGAGGTTCAAGATGCATGCAAAGCCTTGAGTAGCGATGCAACTGATGGAGACTTGGATGTTGAGAGGGAGCGTATACTACCTCTCAACATGTAGAGCCAGAAGAAGCCTTAGACGATTGTGGAGGAGCCATGATTGGTGCAGCAGCTTCAGGAGGTTGTGGAGTAGCCACAAAAAGGGAAGCTGAGAGGAGATCGAGTAGAGAATCTACTCATTCAGAGACCTCCAATAGGGGGAAACTTCGAGCCAGGTGGGCAGAGGGATCGCATGCAGCCATACCTCCAGGTAGGAGGTGGGGTGATGTGGATTGATCGTCCCAAGGAGGAGGGGCAGGATTCTTGAGGTACCCAACCTCTTGGATGAGACCTTGCTATGGGAGCCCTAATGTGGAGTAGCAGGAACTGACTGATTGGGTAGAGACAGATGCGGATGGAGTGGCAGAGAGAGCGACAATGTAGGGAATCCCATGACGATGCATAGCTAGCAGGCTGCAACAATGCGAGAGGCACAAGTGTTTTGCACAGTGCTAGGTGGCACAGAGAAGTGTGCAATGGTGCGAGATGCATGGAGATGTTGTAGTAGCGCAGATGTCAGAGAGGGAGCACTTGTGAGCAACAGATAGAGATTTAGAATTAGAGTATGTTCCTAGCCCAACAGAGTGGTCACTTGGCAGTGTTTTTGTTCCAAGTGTTGTTGGAGCAAGTGGACCGGGAAAATGTGTTGCATGCAGAACATTCCAAAGTTGCAGGATAGGGGTTGCAGATAATCCATATCTTGTTGAGAGGGAGTGTTGAAAATGCAACAAGATGATGGAGCTTAGTGAAAAGGATTCGCCTTCACGAAGTGGGCCCGCAAGATATTTTTGGCGAAGAGTCTATTTTTAGACATATGGATCATGGTCTATGAGTTGCAGGATGTTATTTGTGAATGATTGGTCATGTTGGTAAAAATAGATGGACTTCTATTTTTAGAAATATGGGTGGTTTCTATTTTTAGACTGACAGGCTAAAAATAGAACAGTCAAATATTATTAACTCTTAATAATATTTGGACTATAAACATTATCCTATCCTCTTGGAGCACTTCAGTTCGAGCTACGGATGTGGCACATGCAGCTGTCAGAAGGAAATACGCTTTTCTTATGGGTCGGTTGAGCTATTGCATGATGGACTTCAGTTAGAACTCAAGTGATTGAGTTTGGTGGAGTTGATTGAGGAGTGGATGGAGTTGTGTTCAGTTTGACTTGGTTGAACTAGTTGTATTTAGTCTAATTGAAGAATACAATAGTGATGAGTGGTGTGAATTAATTATTAATTAATTCACTAATTATTAACTCATAAAGAAACTAAAGAATACATCAGTTAACTCAATGCATGGATAGTTCAGTGGAGACAGGTGTTAGAGGTGAGTGAAAGGGCAAGAAAGCTGTCAGTTGTGACTATAGTTGTGCATGAGATTTTCACAATCAATGGATTGAGTATTGCCAATGAGGATTGCGTGGTTCAGCCAAGCGAAATACTAGTTTGCTTTAGCCATTCTCATTATTCTCATGCAGGATTGTGCAGTGGAGGCAGGAAAACAACGCAGGAGATTTGAGGCATCAGATCTGAGCTAGTTTGTGTGTAATAGGTGGAGATAGTACTGAGTACTTATGAGGAGTATTGTACTATGTATTGTTACATGTTCTCAATCATTATAATATACAGATAGTGTGGGGTTTTCAACTGTATGCTTTCCCCAGGTTACATATTGTGTTAATGTGTGCATGTGATTGATGTTTCATTGTTTTTAATTCCGCAAAATTGATGATCAACATAGAGGAGATTATGTATTATGCATGTATTCCACAATAGTGTATAATTGGGATAATCTCTGTGAATAAGTGTCACTTATTCAAAATTTCTGGAATCTCATCTTCTTTATTCTTGTAAACTTGAGTGATAATTCATATATTCAAGATTCTGCATATGCATATGCTTCCTTGATATTCCTTTTCAACAAATGAGGTAAGTTTTGAAACTTTACGTGTTATTGTTTTTAACAACACCTATTGATCTAAGATTGCTCTTGATGAGCACCATTTCCTCTAATGCTGATTCTGCCACATTTGATTTCTTTTTTACATTGAATACCTAATTCCTTCTTCCCTTTGTCTATTTATATTTTTATCGATATATTTGATGTCCCGTTATTTTTCATTTTTCCTATTGATCTGTCTTTGTTTCACCTTAGGCCTTTAGTGTAATCTTGGTATCTGTTGGGTGAGTTATTTCTCCTTCTTATATCACCCTATACAATGTATATTATTATATAAACTATTTCCATAGAGGCCATATTCTATTATTCTTATTTACAATTTAAAATTCAAAAACTATTTCGGCATATCATACATGTGAATTTCACCACATACTCCACACTCAAATTGAATAACTTCACACGTCTTCATTGGATTTCATTTGTAGGCCTCTTTTATTCTTTGGAAACTGTAACTACTACATATCATAGTCACTACTATATCGATTAACCAAGTTAGAAAAATCCAACCTTAATTCTATGTTTTCTCTCTATTACACATTAGAATGGATCGCTTCACATGCATTTCTTGACTTATCCTCTAATCTTCTTTGATATCATAAATCCTTCGTTGGACTCATTGCTTCAGCTCATTCTACTTGCAGTCACGCGTGACTATTTTTTACTCTTCTATCTTTCTTTCTCCTCAACAATTTAGAATATGAAATGGGAACTCTAAACTAAAAATGAGAACTCTAGCAAAAAAAACCCCATAAAAACATGAAAAAACTAGCCGAAAATGAGAAGAGAAATGTTCAATTTGGAATAGTGTTTTCTTTTTTTGGGGTAAATTTTTAATATTTTTTAAAAATGGAAGTACAATCTAATAAAAACCAATTTGTTTTGTGCAAAAAACACCCTGAAAACAAAAATTGTTGATGTTGTAATAATGTATTTTTTTTGAGGTAAATTCTCAACATTTTTTAGCAATGACATTAAGGATAAAATATCATGATTTCAAAAAACCTTAAAATTCTAATGATTTTCATGTGTGACATTAAATATAAAATGTTAGCATAAGTTTTCAACATATTTCAACCATGACATTATGGAATTTTTCTATGACTAATTTTTCTTAAAATGAATACCTAATGAAAGTCATTATACCAAGAGTATTTGTTTTTTCAAATACTAAAAGTATAACAACTTTAAAATCTTAGCATAGGACAACTTGACACTTTGTGACAAAAAATTTAAAATCGACCATCAAATTGACATGCAATGTAGCTGAAGTGACCCATTGTAATGAAATCTTAAAGATCAACCATGAAATTGACACATTGTGGGGTTGGACTCAATCCATTATAACTAAAACTTTAAAATCAACTCTCAAATTGACACATAATGGTATTGGGTTGCTTGTGGAGGATTGACAAGAACCCTGCACGGAAAATAAAACAAAACTAAATAATAAATAAAAATAAAAAATAAAAAAGAAAATAAAAATTAAAACATTGGAAAAAAAAACAAAAAAAGCACAAAATGTAAAAAAAATAAGGGCTACATAGTAGCTACTACCGGCATCTTAGTTTAAATACCTTAATTAAACTAAAAATAATAAATACAAATATTTTATCACAAGAATAAAATAATTAATAAAATGTTGTATTGTAAAAAATTAAGAAATATGATTAAATAATATATATATATATATATATATATATATAGTTTATTAAAATATATTTTTTAATATAATAATATGGAGAAAAACTATAATTCATTAAAATCTAAATAATAGAAAAAAGAAAAGAAATAAAAGAAAAAATGTTAAATAAAAAGGAAATATATGTTTATTTTGTTATATACATTTATTTCTTTTATTTTTTATTATCATATAATTCCTATTTTTAATCTACGCAAATTTTATAGAAATTAAAGTTAAGACAACTACAACAAATTGGAAAAGGTTATGCTCATGTGGGTTACATAAGGCTTTGTCCTTATGATTCTATTGAGCCAATCCATCTTTTTAAGATATTGCTTATGAAATTTAGATAAATTTGATAGGGTACTTAGGGTTCTACACAAGCCATTAACATAAGGTTTTTGTATTTCTATTTGAATTAAATAATCCATTAGTAACTGATTGATAAGCCACTATTCTAACTGAATATATAGCTAATTGAGAACATACATCTAATCAATGCAAACTAAACATAGTAAATTGTAATGAAGAGATGACATACCAAATGGTAATCTATTATACTATGTTCATGAAAGTGAAAAACATAAAGATATTAACCATGAAAAAATGGAGAAGATATGCATCCTTATAGGGGTGATTTACACGTTGGTTTGGGCACTGCTTAGAGAAAATTTAGAGTAGCTAAAACAAGTATCACTTCAATTCTAAGAAACATCACTAATTACACATTATAAGTGGAGAACAAGAAAATTGTATTATACTAAAATTGTTTCATTATATATAACTTGTCTTCAGAAATAGGAACACAAGTATTTATATATTAAAGAACAAAAAATTGTCTCAAGAGCTTCACTACTGCTGTTCAAAATCAAATAGCAGTTTTCTGATTGCATGGAAATAAAAGAGTGACCTGATGATCTGGGAGATTCATGATGACGGGATGAATCTCTCTTGAAGATTCTATATCTCGAATTTATATGATATGTATCCATCATGTAGTGTAATGAATCACCAATAACTTCAAACGCTGCCACATTACTTTGTTCATTGGATGAACCATACACTAGATTATTTGACCAAGCTTTGCTGGTCATGTGCATATCTTGTGGTTATGACCATAGGTGGAAACCATCTCTTCACTTTTTGTCATATCCCTTAATTTTATATTTTTCTAGATCACAGCAAGAAATATGGTATATTTCGATTACCCCATAGAAAGAAGGAGAACTTGTAAAATACCTGAGTTTATGCAGTCATAACATTTTAGATTGTTTTATTAAAAAACTATACAAAGTTATAGAAAAATGGACATGACTACCTCTAAATTTTTTAGTTGTAACCACTATAGCTTAAGTATGATGCTTGTGCACAAATGATAATATAGATTTATGAGATGATAGCTACAACCAGATTATAAGAGAAAACCTAAGAAAAACTAAGAACAACAACATTACAAAATAGAGCTTATTTTTAAATCTCAACATTGCTTGAGGCTAAGGACGTTGAGTGCCCTCAATCATCAACAAAATTACAAAACTTTTGTAGATTATTTTCTATTTCTATGGGGTCTGAGTAGTTGAGACGAGGACATGCAAGTTACAACCGAGAGATCCATTCATTCTCATGGATATTGACCATATTGGCTCCCTAAATAGCATTATATCATCTAGATTCTTAGTTTTGGAATGCATCTTTTGATTAGCTTTCTTGAGTTTTAAATTCTTTTTATAATAGTGCTACATCCTCTTCAACGTATTTTGATTATGTGTCTCAAGGCTTCATTTTCACCTTTGATGTTTCGTTCTAAGATCTCTATCTATTTAATTTGTTGTATTAACTTCTCAATTTTATCCTCACCATTAAAATTATGAAATGGGGACTTGTCTATATGAAATGGTGCTCAACTATGGATGGGAGATGTTGGTTGACTAAAAATAAGGAAATAACCAGAGGAATATTCTACATTTTATTGTTGAGCTCCTATTTCAAGAAAACTAATATATTCATGTGTTCTCTTTTTTAAATATAAACTCCTCTACTAGTCTCCCTTTGTTGTGGAATTCCTTGAAAAATATCAATTCTTGGACTAGTCTTCCATTGTTGTGGTAATGTTGTAGATCATAGAGCAGTATAAATGTCAATTCTCGACTAGTATCCATTTATTACGGAAGTGTTGGACATGTCATTGAAGTAGAAACCCTTGGTTCCTTATTTTTTCCCTTAATGACTTATTTCCTTCTTCATGGGAATTTTCAGTGCTGATTACTAGGTGATCAAAATTTACGTGTCTTCTCAATTCTTTGGCCATACTTTGAGTAAATATACACAATCTGTCTTCAGTCTTAGGTTTTATTTTCTTCAAGTTTCTCTTCCGTAAACATTTTCCTTTCACTACCTCTTTGAGGGTGACCTCCTCTATGGTTGAGTTGTTCTTTAATTATGGTGCAGGGGTTTCCTGTTCTTTCACTCTTTCTTCTTTTGAAAATTTTCATTAAGTTTTGAGTGGATTTGAACTTGGAACCCTCCCTTCAGTTACTTCCTTCCATTGATAACTTTTAGGTTCAAAAATATCCAAAGGCTCTTGATTTTCTTCAAATTCACTTCTAAATTCATTTATTGAATCATTTTTTAATCAATTACAAGCTTGCTTACAAACTCTACTAATATTAGGGTTTTGAATCTTAGGCTATGAAACCTTGTCCTTAGTGTGTTTCTTTTTATGGTTTGGAAAATATGTTTGTTGCGAAGATATTGGAGCATATTAGGGTTTTGAATCCTAGGCTGTGAAACCTTGTCCTTAGTGTGTTTCTTTTTATGGTTTGGAAAATATGTTTGTTGCGAAGATATTGGAGCTTCTTAAGAAAAAATTATCCCAACTTTCCTTTTCTTTCATGCAATTCTTCCTTATTTAAAATTTTAACAATCCCAAAATGATACACACCTCTTTCAATTTTTTTGATTTTTTTCTAAAATTTTGAAGCCATTTTCTTAAGACTATAACATGAAAACCTTATTTTATGATCTTTATAGAAATTCGTGAGGATACTAATATGATAAAATATTATAAGAGCATAACTACCTTCACAGCTAATTAATTTCTAGATAACAAAGAAAAGGCCCCACCATTTTGTTTGAATATTGATATTGGTATGCGATTTTCCTAATTTGTTTTTGTCATCTCATGGTTGATAAAATATTTCCTCCATGACTTTCCCTTAATCATCTAGTTTTTAAACCAATTCTATGCAATAATCGGTAATTCAGTTACTTTAGCTAAGAAATATGCTATAATATTCAATAAAACATCTCGAGCGTCAACCTCCATTCCATTAGAGGCTCTAGAAAATTCCCTTGCTACTTCAACATCATATCCTTGAAAGATTTCCAAGAATTTCAACGAGCTTGCTAAAACATTTCCTTGGAACTTAGATAAGCTTCTAAAATCTTAGGTCTTGCTAGTTAAAATAGTGTCATAGGTTCCATCCATAGCATTCAAGAAGTATTAGTTCTCAAATTTTTTATGATATCACTCTAATAAATTGTGGCATATGTATGGAAAATGATAAGTATGGTGGACATGAGGTGGAAGAGGGATATGTGTTAGGTGAAATGAATGTGATGGCAATATGGCAGAGGGACAAATGAGTTTGAAATAAAATGTGCTTAACAAAAGTGTTCAGTCTACCTTATGAATGATGAGGAATTCAATTCATGCCATGTAATAACAACACATACTAACTTCTTGATAAAATTAGCAAGGCAATTTCCAAGCAACATAATCAATGTTGCAATCAAATCAAGATACAGTGGATCACACACATGGGTGGGAAATTGTTACTATTAAAATAAATATTTTGAAATGATACCATATTTTTATATTAGATTAAAGATATCTCCAATCATTCTAATCTTTGTATTGTCTTAAACAAAAAAAATTAAAATGTTACCTAATGTTTTCCATTGACCGAAGTTTCAGAAGTTAAAAAAAAACTCATTTCAGAATAAATTTATCTAAACCTCAGCTCCGAATTTTAGATTATGTCTCACTATATTTTTGGAGATATAATCTGAGGAAGTTAGGGTGTTGTAGACCCCCGAATTACTTTCCAAATAGGTTAGCTTGGGAAAATCGTCATAAATTTCGCTCTGAGCATCAAATTGAATATTTGTCAGAAGTTATAGAAAGAGGACAGACTGTAGTGTTTTAGGTATTATTTTCAAAACCTAAGGTTGAAACAGTGACCCGCGACACGTCGTACAAGTTCCCTTTACTGAACGAGTATATAATGAGGTCATCATGGGAGACTTGGCATAACCCTTCATTGGAGAACCCAATATTGATCAGACTTGCGGGGTTAGAAACATTACTCAGTGGGTTGTTGTAGGAAGAAATTTCAGACCTTGGAGATCCAAAATTATAGAGATACATTAGATTCAATATCAAACTCCTACAAAGTGAAAAATGGTCTGTAGTTTTTTTTTTTAATTTTTGCATAAGCTTGGTTTGAAAAATTAGCTTGAAGGAATTCAAAGGGCATAGTGAAGCATTATTATCAGTAATTGATGCCTTGAATCAAGAAAATGGAAACACCTCATAATCAACCTAAAAGCTCTACCATGACTCATGAAGAAGAGGAATAAATGCACCATGATATATCAAAATTACGAGACCAAGTGAAACAAATTTCACTCGCCCAAAAAAGTAACAGAAGCTAAGATGTATGGCATCAAAGCTAATATGGATGGTTTAAGGAAAGACGTAGAAGCTAAGATGTATGGCATCAAAGCTAATATGGATGGTTTAAAGAAAGGCATGGAAGCTCAAATGGATGGTTCAAAGAAAGGCTTAGAAGCTAAGATGGATGGCATGGAAGCTAAGATGGACGGTGTAGAAGCTAAGATGGATGATTCAGAGAAATTCATGGAATATTTGAAGACAGATTTGAAGATAGATTTGACAATGTTTTTACAAGAAATGCTTACTAATGGTCAAAGGTTAGTAAAGGAAACTCATGATGAGAACAAAATAAATGTTAATCATGATTTGATAGACTCTAATGTTGGTTCAAAGAACCACCATGTTCCAATGATTGATATGAGGAATATTGATGGCAAGGATCCCAGAACATGGATACTATAGATGGATCAATTTTTCGATCTCCATAATGTGCAAAACACACAAAAGGTATGCATTGCAACTTTATATTTGGAAATAAACAAGTTTTTATGTTATCGATGGCTTTGCTCTCGTAAACAAATTGTCACTTGGGCTATTTTTATCCTTCAAATGTTAGCACATTATGAGGATACAAAAAGCAACACTTTTTTTAGCCAATTGATAAATCTCAAACAAAAGGGTTCAATGATGGAGCACAGTAAGGAATTCCAAAAATTGAATATAAGGGTAAAATATATTCCATAGAAGCATGGGATTGATGTGTTCATAGGGACTTTAAAAGATAACATCCAACATGAGGTTCGTCTTTGCGAACTAGATTCATTGTACAAGGCATTCAAGTTGGCAAGAAAAATGTTAAGAAAAATTATGACAACAAGGAAGCATACCACTAACAATCATAAAGATGGAAGTGTTGTTGCCCCTACCCATCCACAACCTACAAAGTTGACACCACAACAATTGTAAGAGAAAAGAGCAAAAGGGATTTGTTACAGTTGTGATAGAAAATACACTAAAGGTCATATGTGTGTCGAGAAGAAATTATTTTACATACATTGTGAAGAGGAGGAAGAGAAGGAACAAGAAATGTCAAAAGAAGAGGATATATGCCAGGAACAAACCCTAGAAAAAGAAGAAATGAATCCGAGCATGTCTTGTAATGTATTGGCTGGAATTACCACTCCTCAAGCTATCAATATAGAAGGGCGTATCAAGAAGGAAAAGGTAATAGTGTTGATTGATTCAGGAAGTACCCATAATTTTATTCATTATAAGATAGCCAAGGAATTTAATTTCTTCCTATATCCAGCACCAGAGTGTCAAATGATGGTTGCAAGTGGAGGAACCATAAGTTGCTCATGAAAGTGCCATAATATCAAGCTATCCATGGGAGAATATGTATTAAATATCCCAATGCTTTCCATTCCAATGGGTGGTGTTGATGTTGTACTATGAGTCCAATGGCTAGAATCCTTGGGTACAATAGCGTTTAATTTTCAAGAAATTTTCATGAAATTCTCTTCAAAAGGAAGGGAAGCTGAATTAATGGGTGTCGTAGGGAAACCAGGAAAGATAATCAGCTCTAACGGAATGACAAAGCATCTAAAGGAAGAACGACAAGGCATAATTACACAATTATTTTCACTAGACGTTCCCACATAGAAATCATCCATTTCTCTAGATCTCTAAATAGTCTTGGATAATCATTCCAAGGTATTTGAGACTCCCAAAGGCCTCCTACCTATTTGTGTTCATTATCATACTATTAATTTGATTCGAGTAAGTGTTCCTCCAAACATCAGGCCTTACAGATATCCCTACGTCCAGAAGAGTGAAATTGAATGTATGGTTGCGGAAATGTTAGAGGCTAGTATAATTCAACCTAGTCAAAGTTCTTTCTTTGCTCCAGTAGTATTGGTTCACAAGAAGGATGAATCATGGCACATGTGTCGAGATTATAGGGAGCTCAACAAGCTCACTATTAAAGATAAATTTCCCATTCCTATCATTGATGAATTATTGGATGAATTTCATGGATCAATTTACTTCACCAAGCTGGATCTTCATTGAGGATATCATCAAATCAGAATGAAGACTGAAGGCATTCCAAAAATAGCATTTAGAACTCATGAGGATCATTATGAATTTTTGGTCATTCCTTTTGGCCTTACTAATGCACCTTCTACATTTCAAGTTTTAATGAATTCCATTTTCAAACCATTCCTTAGAAAATTTGTGTTAGTATTTTTTGATTATATAGTAATCTATAGCAAGTCTTGGAAGGATCATGTCCAACATGTTTTTCAAACTATTGGAGGAGAAACAATTATATGAAAAAATCTCCAAATGTTTCTTTGGAGTACAAAAGGTGGAATATCTAGGTCATGTTGTATCTCATCAAGGTGTTAAGGTAGGCCCTAGCAAAATTAAAACCATTAAGGAATGGAAATCCCACATCCATAAAGTAACTACGAGGATTTCTTGGGTTGACAGGGTATTATTGCAAGTTTGTTAATAATTATGGGAGAATATCAGCACCTCTAACAACATTATTGAAGAAAACTGCATTTTCATGGACTCGAGAAGTAAGGAAGGCCTTTGAACATCTTAAAGAGGCAATGTGCCAAGCACCAGTCTTAGCTACACCAGACTTCACAAAAACCTTTATTGTGGAATGTGATGCCTCAGGAAATAGAATTGGTGTTGTTTTAATGCAAGAAGAAAGACCCATTTCTTTCTAAAGTCATCCAATCAAAGGAAAGTATTTACACAAAGCTATTTATAAGAAGGAAATGTCGGAAATACTACATGTACTTAAGAAATGACAACCCTACCTAATGGGAAGACCCTTCAAGGTAAAAACAGATCATGATAGTCCTAAATACTTCTTAGAACAAATATTTTCTTCAGAAGAGCAACTAAAATTGGTCACAAAGATGTTTAGGTTATGACTTTGAAATCACCTACAAGAAAGGGAAGCAAAATGCTGTGGTAGATGCACTGTCAAGAAAGGATGAGGATGTTGAATCATTTCTTTGCGTCATTTCTATTATCCACCCTGATTAGATAAAAAAAGCAAGGGATGAATGGGAGAATGACGAGGAAGTGTGGGCACTCATTCAAAAGATACAAGAAGATCCCAGTACATATGATACATTGAGCTGGAAAAATGGTACAAGGATTGGTTACACCTATGTAAGAATTCCCAACTCAAACAAAAGATTCTTAGGGAATTGCACACCTCTCCCTTAGGAGGGCACTCAGGATTTCTAAAAACCTACCATAGGGTTAAGAAGGATTTTTTTGGGATGGCCTTAAATCGGATATTCAAAAGTTTGTGGTGGAATATTTGGTTTTGCAACAAAAGAAACTTAAAACAATTAAGAGCTCAGGACTATTACAACCTTTATCCATTCCAAGCCAACAGTGGGAGGAGGTTTGAATGGATTTTATCATAGGTTTACCCAAGTCCGAAGGAAAGAGTGTTATCATGGTTGTAGTTGACAAAATTACCAAGTACGCACACTTTTGTGCATTATCTCATCCATTTAAAGCGAGTACAGTTTATACTGCATTTATGGAAACAATTCAAAATCTACATGGAAACCCAAGGATTATTGTAAGCGATAGAGATCCCATTTTCACTGGAAATTTTTGGAAAGATTTATTTTCTTGTCTTCGTACTGTGTTAGCTCATATCTCATCTTATCATCCTCAATCTGATGGGCAATGTGAGATAGTAAACAAATTTTTGGAAGGATATATTTGTTGCTTTGTATCTGATAAACGAACACAAGGGGTCAAATGGTTGCCACTAGCTAAATGGTGGTATAATACTTTCTTCCATACTGTAACAAAAATGACCACATTTATGGCACTTTATGGATATCATCCACCATCCATCACATCATATTTAAGAGAAAATTCTAATGTTCAAGCAATGGAAGATCACATCGAGCATCAACGACAAGTTCTCCAACTCTTAAAGGGTAACCTCAGCTTGGTGCAGAATACAATGAAACAACATGCGGATGAACATCACAGCGATATAAGTTTTGATGTAGGTGATTGGGTATTCCTACGGCTACAACCATATAAAAAAATGTCCCTCAAGCAAGCTAAGAAGGATAATAAATTATCACCAAAGTATTATGGTCT
Organism: Pinus tabuliformis; assembly: GCA_031772625.1. Classification (NCBI taxonomy): domain Eukaryota; kingdom Viridiplantae; phylum Streptophyta; class Pinopsida; order Pinales; family Pinaceae; genus Pinus; species Pinus tabuliformis. The sequence continues at coordinate 775,117,021 of CM062812.1, read as the reverse complement.
GTACAAGGTGTTGCAAAAGATAGGTACTATGACATACAAATTGGAGCTTCCTACAGCTTCCTGAGTGCACCTAGTTTTCCATGTTTCATGCTTAAAGAAGGTTATATGTGACAAGCTTCGAGTTAAAACAATATTGCCAGAACTTGATGAGGAAGGAAAAATCGTATTGGAACTTGAAGCAGTGAAAGAAACAAGAACTCGATAACTATGAAATCGATCAATTTCAGAGTATCTCATCAAGTGGAAGAACTTACCCGTTGAAGAGTCCCAATGGGAGGATGAGAATTCTATACGAAAGCATCCAGAACTACTCAAGCGTTGACGAGAACACTTTTTGAAGGAGAGGGGCATGTTAGGTCCCTATAATACTAGTGATTCCCCCATTAATATTGTCTTCGTATCACTTATTGTTATTGTTGTGCGCCTATTGTCCCCATATTGTTATTATTGTGCCCATAGAATCACACTATTGTTATTTTTGTGCTTTTATATTATTATTGTTAGGTCGGCTTGCTTATATTGTGACCCCTTAGACTCCTATATATAGAAAGGATGTTTTTTCATTTGAATCATCCAAGAATTGTTCATTTGTGTAATGTAAAGGAGGTTGCCCCCTTGAAGAGGCTAAATTTTAAGGTGTTGATCTATATTTTCTATCTTTTTGTGAGCTGGTTTCATAACATTTATCAATTGCATTTTTGAATGTTGAATTAGATTTTAAATAAAATATTATATTATTAGGAGATTATGATATAGTTTTAATATATACCCATTAACAAGAAAAGAGACATCATCATCATAAATAGTTTTGACTTGAACAGATTAATTGTCATAGACTATCTCTATCTAGTGTGAACCTCACCAATATCTTTGAAGCTTTCATTTAAAATCATTAAATTTAGAGTCAAATATGATGGCCCAATCACATGCTTTGAACTTATTTAACTTTTTGAACATGCCATGCCATTTTTTCCATTGTTGTTGAATGAAACTAGTTCTATGGATCACATGTTTTTGTATTTCATTAAGCTGAATCAATTGATCTAGCCCTTTTTTTTGTTCCTTTGAAATATCTAGTCCCAATCTTGTTGTTATTTTATAAGTGTTTATTTGAAACTATATTCAAAGGAAAATTTATTTCCATCTACATGTTCATATGGTGCATGGCTAGTAACATACTTCCATGTGGTGCAATATGCCCAAAGTGCTTATAGAAGCTTATCTTCCCAAAATTTTAGAGGTAATTAAACTTTGTTGATAATAATTTCTTCAAGGATGTTTTATTCCAATTTCCCATGTTATTTGTTTATTCCACTTTCCCACTAGCTTATGGATGATATGGAGAGGACATTCAATGATTGATATTTTAAGGTTCCACAAATTCCTAGATAAGCTTGGAGGTTGTGTACCCTATTTTGTAATAATTTTTCTAGGGACACTAAACTCAGTAAATATATCTTTAAAAATAAAATTAACAACATCACTAACAACAACATATATTAAAGGTTCAACTTCTATCCATTTTGTTGTATAATCAATACAATCAAGAATATACCTTTTTTTTCTTGATACTAGAGAAATTTGACCTTCAAAGTATAGAGTCCATTTTTTGTTAATTCTCTTTTCCATTATATGAAAAATATTACCTCTTTCACCATATTATTCGTTGTCTTTCAAAAGGGTGTTATAATAGTATCCTAAAAAACTTTGTATACCGTTCTTTAGTACAAAAAATGACCTCTCCATGGTTCATCATGACATAATTTTAATATGTTCACTGCCTTATCTTTTCTTACACACCTTATGATGAGTAAATATGGTCCTCTTCGCAATAATGTTTCATCACTTTAAGACTACACTGCACTTTGTTTGAGATTTTTTTTACTCTTGATACTAATTGTTGAGGTAAATGCTTTGTAGATAAATAATTAGCAGTATCTACATAAAAAATTCTCTTCATACTAATTGTTGAAATAAATGCTCTATAACTAAATAATCAACAATATCTACATACCACAGACTTTTCATAGCAATTACAAACAAATTTTTTTGAACAATGTTATCATATAGAGGAACTAATTTATTATCGTTTTCAATTCTAGAAAAGAAACAAGCTACAATATTTTCCTTTCATGGTTCATCTAATATAGTAATATTAAATGCATGTAACTTCAAGAGCTATCTAGTAAATCTTGTAATAGTCATATGATTTTTCATTAAATATATAATAGTTAAACTATCAATAGGGATAAAATGCTTATAGGTATGTATTATTTTAATTTATTTCTTGGATGAAGTACTTCAATAAATTCGTTTCATATAAAATTATAGATATAAACCTATAGTTTAACTCTATACAAGTAAAATTTCTACTTATATAATAAATAGCATAAGGAGTTTGTTACTCTTTCTATCCGAGAATAATTCAAGTTGTATTTAAAGCGTTTGTAGATATTTGGAAGGAGAACTCAATTTAGTGCTCTTAAAATTGGTACTTTACAAATATTTTGATATAAAATATAGAAAACTATTTGATATGAAAAATTGCAGCATAATTCACTTTAGTGATTAATTTGAATAGTGGAAAAGCTAGTTTGTAAAGCTTTTGAAAATTCTTCAACATTATCATGCATTTTCACTAAAACTTCTTACATCCCTTTGATAATTGGGTATTGAGAACCTCGTAAAGACTTTAATATTTGTGACATAAACCTTTATTTCATTACCTAAAATATAATGAACAATTCCTTCATTCGGCATCATATGACATTTGACATGAGAAAGGCTAGTTTCTTGGGATCTTGTAAAAACTTTTTCAAGTTTTTTAAGGCTTCCTCAAAATTATTTTCATAACCATTAAATCGTCCATCTAAACTTCCATACCATAATGAACGATGTGAAAAAAGGTACCTAAAACGTTTCCTTAGAATATAGTAAGGGCATCACATAGTCCAAAAGTTAATACTTTATAAGCATATTCCCTACGGACATCAATATGTAGTCATGTCTTCATATTCCAATGCAATTTGTATTTTATTATAGCCATTAAAACCATAAAGATAATAAATATTATTTAGTTATTAGTAATGTATTTAAATTCTAAAAAAATAATTTTTTAAAGTAAAATTATTTAATTAATTATAGTCTATATATAGTCACTACTTAGAAATTTTCTATTATACAATTACTAAGGGTGAAACTCACTTACTATTAGAAATTGAATAAATTATTTTAACATTTAGAAGATTTTGAAATTGTTTTTTTTATATTTTTTTTGAAATTAAAATTTCTTCCTTCTTTGAAGTTGCCTATTTGGTTTAACAATTATATATATATAGGTTTATATCTTTGATATCTATATATTCTCATGCAAAAAAAAGTTATGTTTTTATAGTGTCTTCATTAATTGATCTCTTTGAGATATTTCTATGTTAAAATTAATATTGAGAGTTTTCTTTGGATTAGTCATTAAAGAAATAATAATTTTTCTTTCATAAAATCCCATGAAAACATAGAATTATATGATGGAAAGTCTTTTGTATTACAATTTCATTTAAATTATTTACCTAAGATATTCACATAACGATTTTGTGTTTATCCACTATAATGAATAAAATAGTAATTGTTCATAAAATATATTATTTGAATTTTTTCAACATCATGTTTGAAACTCATTTCTTGGGATATTGTTAAAATTTGTAGTATTATTTGATCATAATTTTCATCATCAATCTATTCACTGTTTTCTAATCCATTCAATGACTATTTTTGCAAGTGGATAAATTTTAAACTTCTTTCTTTCATTTCTATTAGAAATTGTCATCTCCCCATATATATATATATTCATTGTTTTCTAATCCATTCAATGACTATTTTAACAAGTGGATAAATTTTAAACTTCTTTCTTTCATTTCTATTAGAAATTGTCATGTTTCCATATATATATAACTTATGCATTGCGGACTATGAGTAGGAATACGCTTCCTAATATCAATGAATGTCTTACTAGGTTTGTTTGGGGTGCATTAATCATTAAACCAACTGGACATTTTTAAGAGTTCATGGAAGCAAGAATATATTCTAATCCACCTTCTAATTTTTAGTGGATCTATTTAGGAATTGTAAAATAATTGGTGTATAAGAAAGATGGCTCATTTTTAACTTATCCATTATATTCTTTGTCATTAAATTTAAAGCAACTCTTATAAGTGTGTTTAGTACTGTAATATTATTAATATGAATTTTTATAATAAGAGATTCTAGATATATTTTATTTTTAGATGTAGTAAAATATTTATTGGTTCTCTTGATTAGATCCATAAAATAATAATACATCAAGTATAACTATTTTTAGTGATTTTTGCATCAAGATGCACTTTACTACCCAATATATGAGAGTTTTTGTCAAATAACATTATATTAAAAACAATTACACAATATATGTCAGCTAGTAAATGAAAAATAAAGAATAGTATTAAATATATTAGTGAGATTAATTTAAAAAAAAACACATATATACAATAAATATTATCAATCAAAGAAGGAAATTAAGGGTGGACAAAATTCAAGGCGAAAAAAGAGTATAATTTTTTTTGAGCAAAGGAGTATCAATGCCAAAAGCTTCAATAAAAGTCTGTGTGTTCCTAACAAATTCTTAAATTATATGATGTCTAACCTAAGAATGAAATAAGATTATTTCTCAATAGATACTATAGTTCTTAAATTCCAAATTCTATCTTGCTCAACATTGCCACAACCAACTCCCAAACCTATAAAACTTATCAACACCCCATTCTTATTACTATAGTTCTTACATTCTAAATTCTGCCTTGCTCGACATTGCCACAACCAACTCACCAACCTATAAAACTTATCAACACCCCATTCTTATTATACTTTTCTTTGATTCTTCATGGCTTATTACACATAAAACAATAGATTAGTTTTTATGTTTAATGTAAAAAAACACATGAGATTATTTTGCAAAAGGTGAAAGTGATAAAGACAAGTCAACTCTTATTAAATGTAAAATGTTGCATGAAATTGAAATACTTACAAAACTAAATTGGCAATTCTCAATACATGTAAAAAGTTGCATAAAGTTCAAATACCTACAAAAATAAATATTTGAGATAAATTTAGTCAAATTAAAAAGTACTTAGTATTCATATATATAAATTAAGTTTATTGATATCACACTTTCAAAAAAAATTGTGTGAGCTAAATTTCTTGAAAGTTTGGGTTAAATTCTATCAAAGTAAAAGACAATGAGTATTTATGATTCTCATACATGAACATGTTATTAGTTAAAATTACATTCAGAAATAATAAAATAATATTTACATTTATTGATTATAGCTAATAAGAGCAAAAAATTAATGGCCCACATAAATAAAATATGCAATTTGAAGCTTCATTTTAAATCGAATATAAGTAGAAAAATAGAATAATTGAAAATCATAACCTATATGAAAATAATATTACTGATATTACCTTAAGTTTAATTCATTTTATGTTGGAGTGAAATATAATATTTAAAATAAATATATATTAAAAACATAAAAATATTTTAATTAACCAGAAATAAAATATTTCAATGTTATATATATATATATAAAATTCAAAAAAAAAACTTTATAGCTAAAATATAGACTTATTTTAATTTCATATGTATGATGTAATTAAAAACATCACATTTATAAAAATATAAACTTTCATTTAAAAATTTCACTCAAAAAAATTCAAATCCCATAAATAATAAACTTTTCCTTATTTAACCGTCCTCTTGTTTAAATCCACAAAATAATAATACCTCACATATAACATATAACAGAAAAACGTTGCACCCTAAGTGATATTGTGAAGGAGTTCGTCATTACAGCCAATGCCATTATTTATTGATATTTCTTCGTAATTTTTCAACGCCAAATTTTTAAAGCTCTTTTATTACGAAGAAATTCGTCACTCCAACCAATACCATTTAGTTATATATTTGTGCGCAATTTTTCAACATCAAATTCTCCAATGCATTTTTTTGAAATTTTACACGTTTAAAGTATTTATATGTAGCTTTTCATCGTCAAATCCTTGCATGCTTCTTTATGGAGGTGGAGTAAGAATCTTTAAGTTTTAGGCAATTTCAAATTTGAGGCAAAAGTATGGGCCGTCTATTTTAGAGTATTATTACACCAATAGGTTCATGTCAGAATTTGAGTTATTTTAGAGTTTTATTAAACTAATATAGGGTAGCATTTTTATTTTCATTTAATCCAATTTTTTTTTACATCAACCATTATTATTTTAATATTAAAAATTAATCTACAAGCACATTACTAAATGCTATTGAGATGAAATATATCAAAAACACACACAAAAATATTAATAAATGTGATTGTTGCACATAAACAGAATATTAAAAATACTAATCATATTTCTATAAAACTATTATTACATTATAAATATACTATTATATATTTTTATTATAAAACTTAATACAAACACATAAAACCTTGTATTATTATAATCATAAAATAACAATACCTAAAATAAATCTACCGACACTTGAAATATAATTACTAAAAAATAATAAACCTAAACCATAAATTATAATAGATTTAAAAATTTAAAAATTAAATTTATAACCTATATTTTAAACGTAAAGTATTAATTCTAAAAGATAAAATGGTGTATATGACCTAATAAATCTATAACATAACTTCAAAATTATAAATTATTAAAACATAAAACCTAATGCCAGCCATCACACTGTGGTGGGCAAGATAGTGGCCATCACACAAGTGCATGCTCAACACCACTAAGTGTTTCTTGATCAATGTGCTAGTACATTTCTTCAACCAGGAAGGAATCGGAAGGGAATACTACAAGCCTGCCACATGGAGGTTTATATAATTCAATATATCAGTCTTTAATTAACACTTAGTCCAAGTGGAAAAAGTTTGGAGTGAAACCCATGGAAAGGCACTTAGTTCAAGTGGAGAAAGTTTGGAGCGAAACCCATGAGTTTTTCCATTTTTCTCTTTCAACTGAAACTTTTAATTCATTAGGTAAAATTGCCACTAAGGTAGAGAATATCTGAGTTTATCGAATCACAGTTATCTAAATATCTTTTTTTTAAGATTTAAAATTCCAAAATCCCAATTCGACACAGAACACACCTATCAATATAATTAATTGAATACAACCATCACCTTAAAAACCTGAACTAATGCTCATAACTTTACATGCTTAGTGCTTGTTCTAATTATATCTAAGAAATCCTTTTAAATCTTTTTAAATCTTTTTAGAACAAGTCGAAATAATTTCACTATTGATCATAATTTGTTACTCATCTTGTAATCAATTTGGTTGTAAGAAGAATTTGGGCATAAATCACATAAAGAAAGACCTTTGTCGAGGTGTTTGGAACTAACTAGCTATGGAATAAAATGACTGATAAGACTCAATAACCCACAGGGGAAAGGACATTATCCTCGTGCACAAAACCTAAATTGAACATAACGACGTCACCGCTTAGTATTTGTAAAGAAACAGACTTTATTTACCTTCTAAACGACATTATCTACTCCGCGGTCAAAACTTAAATTAAGATAACGACCTGACCCCGTAACATTTCCAAGAAATGTTTAATCTTTGAACTCCTTTTGATAAAGTTTGTTTGTTTTAAGTAATCATCATCATCACTTATGATAGCACAAAGAATAAGTGTCATCTGAGCTATTATCCACTGCAAAGACGGCAGCGTCATTGACAAAATGATCTCATGTTTGTGCAATGTATTTGGAATAGTAGTGCAACTGTCAAGAAGATCTCCCTGAAACCGATAGCATCACTCAACAAACCCTCAGTAAGTTTTCAGGCGCAAAGAATGAGTCGCTCACAGACATTGTGCCCAAGTAGTCAATCAGATCTTACTCCAACTAGCAAATACCAGTCTGTAAAATGTGTTGGATTTATCTCGATGGTTGTATTTACAATGTAAAAATTTTTGAATTGAAACTTCTGTGATCTATTTTAAGTTTAAGACAAATTCTTCGTAAATCACAAATAAATTATTGGTTTACACATTTCAAACCAACTTGTCCTGACTATGAACGACACTAGTTGATTCCAAACGTCGACAAATAATTTATCTTGTAATTTACACCTTAAAATTTCTCTTAAATAAAAATCAATGAAGACCATTGGGAGGATTGTGAAAATTGCTTTGAAAAACTTGCTTCTCCTCCATATCTGGACTTCTATGCTGGTGTAAATAACCATTGATTTCGATAGATTACTACTACATAGTATTTTTGACTACTGGCACACTTGGCTTGCTGCATATAGCGGATGTTAAGCGTCGTAACCAGTCGTTGTGACAATGCGTATATGGCTTTTGTATCTTCCGGTAAATTCTTTTGACACATGCTTGCATCTCCCTTTTCTTGCTTGTTATGGTCCCCATGATATAAAGGTCTATGATATTACCAAAACCCATCGGATTCATGACACGTTTCTTGTTTCAATTTGGCTGTCCTAGTTGAATAATGTTTCTGGTAGCGATCGTGGATATAATTTCAAAGCGAAAATAATCGTGGATATAATTTCAAATCTAAAATATAAATCAATCATTATAGCCAACAATAGAGGCATTGATTCTCCAAATGATAGCAATTACATAAAAATGCGCAAAGCATGATGAGATTATCAATATCCTTTGGTAAGTGATTTAGTAAGAGCAAAGCATCATGAGGTTACCATTATCCTGTAAACAGTTAAGAAGTGAGTGTGAATGTTAGTTAGAAATTAATATGCTGAGATGCAGCAAAGGCATTTCTTCTCAATCCAGCATCAGGATCTTAACGTCCAAGTATCCTCATTTCGTTCAGTACCGGGTCCTAGATTCCTGCAGCATGTATTATTGGCATCAATCATGTCAAGATTACTCTTCATGCCCACCTGTTATTCTTAGAAAATGCATGGCCTTGGGTTTCAATCTACGAGATGTCGTTATCATACTAGTAGCGGTGGCAGGATATTGGTCCTGCCATCCTCTACATAGTCGCAACAAATGTACAATAAACAATACCGTGGGACATGTGAAGTTGACTTCAACTCGACATTTGTATTCATCATATCCTTATACATCAATAATCGACCTTTGATTCCTGACATTTTAACTTGCTTATTCGATTTTTTTGTTGGGTTGTTGTCATTCGAACAATTTTATTATTTTAATAATTCTAAAGGACTCTAATAAATTCATTGTATATTTATAAATATACTGAAGTCCATTGATTAGTGACCTTTCAACTAGTACTTTGTTTTGTGTGTTGCTGTGTTTAAAACATATTTTATTATATTACAATTTTAAAATATCAATTTTATATTTTGATGATTGGGTATGTTGGGTTGCGTTCTGAGTTTTCAAAAACACTATATTATATTAGTATCACAATCACATCAAAAATATTAACATAATTGATATAATTGAAAATTTTATTGATATTTATCCTACAAGATAGTAATACTAATAGTAATAGTAATAATTTTAATTTTAATTTTAGATTAAAAATAATTAATAAATTATTTTTTTATTATAATAATAATAATGATAATAATAATAATTAATTATTTCAAATTTTTATCAAAAATAGTAAATTAATTTGTAAATAGAAAAATAAATTTTAATATTATATATGATAATAATAAGCAATTTTAAATAATGAAAATTAATTAAATAATAAATTAAATATTAATATTATTTATTAAAAAATATAAATATTGTTTTTTTTATTTATAAAATTAAAAACAACCAATTTAATGTGTATTAAAATTTTTAGGATTATAATAAATCCTATAATAATGGATGAGAAACACTTTTTAGTCACACTAATGATTGTGTAAATACATTGAGAAGGCAAATTATAATTTTAGGTTTAAATATGCAATTATAATTTTATGTTCATATATCAAAGTAGATTTATTTTAAAAACTAATCTACTAAAAAGATCACATGTTTAATTTATTTCTCAAATTTTGTGTTCTAAATTTAAAGAGATTTGGTCTCACTCTTATTGATAGATGTATTGTTAAGTTAGATTTATACCAGTTTTAATGTCATTTATGACTAGAATATAGTGCTAATCATATAAATTCTAAGAACATAATTACATGAGATACAAGTGGACGGGTAGTGGGTTGGAATAAGAAAAACATATATGGTTGTTAATTACTTACTATCTTGTTGTTTTTCTTACTATATAATATGTGTAATATTTTATTATTTAAATTGTATTTTTAATGAATAAATGAATTGAAATCTTCAATTTTTTTTAATACATAAATGGATTCAATGACTTGAAATTCCCTTCCGGTAGACTATGTAGACTTAATTCCACTAAATATTTTCTAGAGTTTAGGTAAAATTGAATGAGAAATATACCTAATACTGGATCAAAACGTAGAATAATAACACTATATAAAAAAATTTAAACATAAAAAGTTATTTTTATAATACTTTATATAATATATTCATAATTTTAAATTTCTTAAAAAAAATCTATAATACATATATATGACATTGAAATGGGTCACATTATTCCATTTTTTTTTATTAGCATATTTTAAAATATACATAATTATTATCCAATTGAAATATTAAAATAATCTATTTATCAAAAACATTATCTTTTTAATTATTATTAATATTTTGGTAACTACTAATTTTATATTGAGAATTTGAATCAATTACATATATTATTTTTATTCAAAAACAACTGTATTTTTTTAACTTTAAATTACTTTTTCTTTTGGAGAGCTAAAATATTCTTTATGTTTAACATTAAAGTGAATTATTTTATATTAAAATATATTACTTTACATGAATATTCAAATAAGTACTACATTGAAATATTTTAAATTTTATATCCTTTCACATTAAATATATATATATATATATATATATATATATATATGACTTTATTTTTTTATTTTTAAAATTGTATGAACAATTATTTTATTTCAAATTGATATCAAAATATTTTATTTATGAGTAAGAATGAAAGATATTTTTTTTATTTTAGAAAATTACCTTCCTTTACAAATTTTTATTTATTTATTTAGATAATATTTTAATTTTTCTTTAAAAATACAGTCACTTGACCACACCCAACCCTCCTAATTTAGTTGATATGGCCCTCATAATTGTTTGGGTGTAGAAGGGGCCTCTTTTAAATGACAATTTCCTCTTACTACATTTATATTTTAATTAATGAGTAATAATTCTAAAGTTAAATTCTATTAAATTAAATATTATTTGCATCGATGAAAATACATTTTAAAATTAAACTATATTATATTAAATTTAATTTTAATTGAAAACTAATAATTTTGAAATTAATTTATATTATATTAAAAATATAATATCTTTTTTTACTTCACATAAACAATTTTAACTTAGATCTAAGACTTTTGTGATCCATTATGTAGAAGAAAGTGTTTCTCATTAATCACATTGATAGGATTTGGTTGACATCTCGAACCACTAATGTGGTTCATCCCTAGTCCTAAGGGTGAACCACATTAGCTAGTTCGAAACCTCGACCAAATCCTATCAATATGATTAATCCGAAAGACTTTCGACGAAAATATTAACTTGTGTATTCAAATAACATAAAAAATTAACAACAAAATTAGTATATAAATACGGTCTCGTAAACCTTAAGAAGGTAAGAAAGTAAGAGATCACAAGTATTTTTTGAAAATTTTATTTCAATGTCAAAAATAATTATGAGAAGCATTTCATGGTCGCCATATATATTTTATTTTTATGTTAAAAGATAATTAAGAGAAGGATTCCATGGTCACCATATTTTTGCTCACTTGAAGGTCAAGAAGGTTGGTAGTGTGAAAAATATTTTGAAATTAGATTGAATGTGACTATAAGATGGACACTTTAGGAGAAAGTTATTTTCATATCCAACATTTTTAGTGTTACAAAGGTGACAAACTTGCTGTAAACTAGTCAATTTTATATCTTTTTATTGCAATATCAAATAGCCAAGCACATTCACAACATTAGCTTAACTAAATATGAAAGAAATAATAAAATTAAAGCGGGATAGCCATGGAAAACATCAACACAAATAAGCACACACACGAAGACACAAGTTTTTTTCTTGTGGAAACCCTTTCATGACCCCACTACTCCTCTTTTCCATGTTGTATCTGTTGTTCTTGCACTGCTCAATTCTTGTATTAGTCTGTTGATTTTTTTTAAAATGGATTAGCTTACAACCATAAGCGAGAAGACTTGGCTTCCTTCACAGTATGGTGGCACCTAAGAGTTAGGAAATATGTTTCTCTCATAGATCTATAGACTATCATCCACTGAAGGTCACCACGATCAACGATACTCACATAACTACTATTGGACAGTCCAACACCTATTGGATGGAGAAACATGTTGCTTCTACTGAATCTTCCAAATCACTTTTTACTTTGAAGCCTCCATGCCTTCAATTCCTTGATGCGAACCATGTTTCATATATTTCCAAATTGGGTTCTCAATCTTATCAACATGACCAACCCAACAACACCATCGTCCTAATCAAAATATCTAAATAAAAAACTTTTCTCGAAGGAGGGAAATTCTTCTCTTCTTATCACAACAAAACTCTACTCTGTAACACACCCCAAGCTACCAATTCTTTGCCACTTGCAACACATAAATTCTAAATTTTCTTCTCAAGTCTATCTTTCATTTATGCATATAATACTCTTATAAAACGATGCAAAAGTATGTGAGAAGTTGTTTCAATCTCTACGCACTATCAATGCCCTCACAATGGAATACTCTACACTCTTAAGACAACCAACCAAATAGACTCAAATCCTTCCTCTATTTATCATTTTCTAGAGTGATTAAATCAATAATTGCAACTCAATGATGGAGATTTGATCATATGTTCGATTTGATCTAGATTTGGCTTCTTAACTCGATCAATCCACTAACTTCACTTAATGAGATAGATTATTCACTTTAACTATCTTCTAGAAGCTAGTTAACCTTTTCCAACCTTTACATGGAAAAACTTGAATAAAACCATCAGAAAAACAAGTAAAACACTTGATATGTGTGAGGAATCTGGAGAAAAACAATTCTAGGATGTATATGTGGGTTTCCTTTAGAAGAATTTCATATGCACTTGAGTTTCCTTCGCAAAAGTAGTGTGTATCCTCTAAAATCGAAGTTTGCAACTTGTATTTCCCACCATTTGGAATATAGTTTCAGGAGGGAGTGAGGGACACCATGACAAACCTCTAGCACCTATATAGCCTACTGAAGCATCCTCCAACATTTGTATACCCATCCAAACCCTATGCATCATATCACAAACATGAAGACTTGATTTGAGACATGGAGACTTAATGAGCAAAGCTCCTCAACTCTAATTCTTGTAGCAATAACCAACACCTTTTTGATTAGTCAATATGATCAAGAAGATCATCACATCTCCAATACAACTCCTCCTTTACACAATTAATCATCATGGGAAGGCCTCGAAACAAGTGTAACACACCACCATACAATTCCATGCAACAATCATGATCATAACAACATGATCATGAGGGACATCACATCCTCTTCTCACACTCTCTATGAAACACTTTGAAATTGCATCTATATCTCCATGCTAATAGACACGAAAAAGCTAAAGCAACACATCAACCATGTAAAATCTACATGTAACCAAACATACAAGTGCTGACAAACTCTCTTGCAACTCATGCTACCAGGTTGATATCAATTCCAACCAACAACAAATATGAAATACTATAACACACATCAATGCCAAAAATCTCTCCCTTTGAAATTGCTGGCAACCCCAGTTGATTCGACCATATGAATTTTCCTCTGAAAATTGATCTCCATTCTCACATTCTCCAATGCAGGAGCATTCAGCCCAAGGAAAATCATTGTAAATAGTATACATAGGGGGTCATGCATTTTAGGAAATAATTTTCGCAAGTATCAAGTTAATGCAATATTTAGGCCTTTAAGTGTGATTTAATTAGATAATGAGAGAATATGTAAATTCTCTCAAAAATAAATAAATGAGAACATGAGTGGTAGAAGTCAAATCCAACTCTTAAAAAGTTCCATGATTCTAGGAATAAGAGAGAGCTTTCAGGCATTAAATGGGAAGCTGATAAGAAGACTTTACTGTTTTAAAACAGAGGAAAAGATGGAATGAATAAAGTCTCAAGGAGACTTATCTTCCACATATGTATGCATACAGAGAGGTTTAGGGCTTTTGTTAGAGGGGTGATCAGATCCTCTAATGATCCAATCCAATGCATTCTTGTAAAGAAGTGAACGTGCGCGTTTAAATAGTAGAATGGAGCCTCTGTGTGTGTGTGTGCATGAGACCGAGGTGTCTCGGATGTAATCTTTGATTTTATATTAATATATGCAAATGTTAGTTCCTAACTGTGTCATTAGAGTATTTCATGAATTTTTGAATTACTATGTTGAACTCGTAGGTTCTATGATAGAGTGCAGGAAGAGTTCTGAAGTACACTGGGGCATAATACTCACAGAGGAACCACAAAGGATCATTGAATATAATCAAAGACTAGAGTGGAGATCTAGCTGAATTTGCGAAGCAATGATTCGCTAAAGGAATTAAGCCCAGGAGGAAGAGCGAGCAGCTAAAGGGCATAAGGCAAAACATTAAATCAACTCAGAATACATAGAGAAACTGAAGGAAACACATAAAACCTAAGTAGAAGAGGACGAGAGGAGAAGTGAAGTTCGACACTCAACAACTATTGGATCAGTTGGATCAACGACTAAGAATCAATCGCATCAATGGGAGTCCCTTTAAAGTTATTGGAATAAGAGCAAGTAGTGATTAATCATGTACCGTTGGATCATGGCTAGATCAATGGTCAGGATTTAATCGCTTATCGGCGATCGGAGGTGCTAAGGGTAAGTGACGTATGACTATTGTGATATCGCCAATAACGATATCGGCAACAGGCGTCGGGCTATCAAAGAGCACGAAGGCAACATGGAGGAGGTAGACTCGATGATAGCTATGTATGCAAATATATAGAATTTGAAATCTGTTATAAGGCTTCAGAATGGGAATTCCTTTGTATTCCTAAGCATTTAATTTTTTCGATAGTTATATGGTGTAGGCCTTTTAACGCTAAAGCATATGTTAACTAGTCCAATAGTTGGAGATCGAAGTCAAAGGGGTGATGGTTCATATGTATATGACCATTGGACATTATGAAGGCCGATTGTGATGAGGTTTTAACCGCGGGTTCTGTACAGAACCATATAAAAGCAGAAAGTTGTGTATTGTGTGTCAATCCTTTGTGTAAGGATTACGAAAGGAATAAAAGCACTGATATATGGGATTTCATATATATTCCCGAGAGGAAGTATTCGCGGGGTAATTGAAGTTCTATTATAAGGAACTATGTAAGAGGGCCATTTGACCATTTATGGTGTGTAGATTTGATTCCTTCGTTGAGCTAAATACCTAAGATAGTTGTTGACACATTGTTGAACAATGCAGACTATGGGTATGTGTGGGTTGACGCTGGCATCAGTTTCCTAAGAATGGTTTATGCTAGGTGGGACCCTGCACCATTATTGGTATCAAAGCAGAATTACTATCAAGGCAGAAATAAAGTGCGGAAAATTTCTGCGAAAAGGAATTTGCAGAGAGGAAAAGGTAATGTGTTGAATGATAAAGACTACAGTGGGAGATTGTAGCAGTTCTAGAAGAGGCTTAGAGTAAGCAGGAACAGAGGATTCCTTGAAGGAAAGAAAAATAAATATTTCTTAGGGAAAGTTTTGAAGCAAAGAGGACTTGGAGACAAAACATAGGACAATCCATTCAAAGGACAGCTGGAATGGTGAAATAAGATCATGCTGAGATCTTGGAAGTGAGGTAATGTGTTCTGTTTTAAATTAGTAATGTCTATTTTTTATACTAATGCACAAGTGATAGGAAGACAAGCTGTGAGAAGAACAGGTGAGTTCTTAAAGACAAAGTAAGGATAATACTCTAAAGGAGAAGTGGCAGTGAACCTGAAGAATCGAACAAGAGATTGGATAGAGAGGATAGCTGAAGTGTTCTCAAGAGAAAGTGAGAGATTGCAGAAGCCTAGAAGAAGAAAAGGTGTTGCTGAAGAAAAGGTTCCAGATAGAGGAATCGTGCTTATCAAAAAAGTGAGTGAGGAGAGCTTAGTGAGGTAAGATTGCAACTAGGAGGACTAGCTGTTGCAGAGGCTTGTTGGAAAAGAGCTCATGAAGAAAGAAGAGAAGAAGATGACTACTGATAGTCATAGCAGAGGTTCAGAGAGAAGCCACAATAGAAGATATGAGAAGAAGGATGCCAAGGCAAATGGCAAGAAGATGCAGCAAGAGGAAATTGACAAAGAGGTTGTTGAATTAAAAGAACAACTCAATGCATTAAGGAGAATGCTTGAGGAAAGCCAGAGACTAGGTTGGGTCTTGAGGAAGAAGTCAGTAGAATGGCATGAGATGCAGAGAAGGCTGTAGCAAAAGAAAGTGAAGTGGTTGAAGGGAAAACTCAAGGAAGTTGAGTTAGAAATGGAAGAATCCATTTGTGAACCAGAACAAGTAGAATTTCTGGGAGTTAGTGAAGATGAAGACTTGAAGACTGAAACTTCAAGTAAGGCCGAAGGGTCACATGGTTTTAAATCTGACAATTTGTGTATGTTTTCAGGTGAAGGAAAATTTGTTAATATTTTCATGAAGAAGGAAGAAGACCAGTAGAATCTAAATTTTGTTTTGGAAGAAGATGAGGTAGATAGATCTCATATAAAACTGGTGGAAGATGTCAAGCAACTAAGTGAAGGGCTTGAGGAGATTGAAGAAGAGACCATCAAATAATTTTTGAATCATATGAATGATTTAAAATAACAAGGAGATATGATGGTTCAACCATCAAGTGAGACCATAGGATCTTATATTTTTAAAACTAATAGTTTGTTTATGATGGCAGATATTGTAGAAGAAAAGAAAACATTTGAAGATATCTTCAGAGGAGATAAACAGCAAGGGACTGAAGGAAAACTTGAGGAAGAGACTATGTTAGCTGAAAACATAGTAAAGGATCATCAATTCACTATGATGATAGGCATAGTAGAGATAGCCATGGAAAATGCTCAGACAGATAGTAGGGAAGAAAGACATCTACTGAAGGATGTTAAGAAGGAGGAACCCTATGCAAAGCATTTAACCTTTGGAATAGGAACACTAATAAAGGAGTGTTTTGAAGAGGCTGGACAATATTTTGAATATATCGAAAGTCTGGAGGAGTACTCTAGGAGAGCAAAGTATGATGGAGAAGACCTCTTGAATGAGGGAAGTAGTGATTTGCTACAACAGAAATGCCTTGATATTACAAGGATCAAAAGAAGATAGTGTTTTAAGACTGTAACACAGCATGTAAAGGATGAATCTGGAAGAAGAAAGCATTGTGATGAAGTGATTGCTAAGTGTGAAGAAGAGATTAAACTGTTGGAGAAACTGATGAGAGAACCCGACGGTAGAATAGAAGCTACAGTTACAGTTTCTAAAGAAGAAGATGTGTCTCAAGTAGGCATGGAGACAGGAAGATGCAATAATTTGTTTACAGGTTCATTAAACAACATGAATGAGTATGAGTATGTGATCAAAGAGATTAAGTAGAGATTGTTTGAAGATGGTAAAGAGGCGATAGGAATCAGACAATTTCAAAGTAAAGATAACTGTCAGCATGTTAAAGGAGGAGGATTTCACTACAGTGGACAAGAGAAGGAAGGCATCTTTAGAACAGATGGTGCGGAAGAGGGACTAATGGACAGTCTCATGAATTCTGCTGTGAATTTGAATAAGCATACTAATATGTTGATAGAGGAAGAGGAAAAAGAGAAATAAACTGAAATGTTGCCAAAGAAAGAAGAGGCACCAAGGCCTCATGTTTTTAATTTTAACAAGTGTTTTGTGAATGGAGGTTTTGTTGAAATTGCTGGAGGAGTTTTGGCACAGGTGAGCAGCCAAGTAAAGATGAAAGAAGAAGACTTCATGGAAGAATTCAATCCATGGAACAAAGATGTTAAATTGCTAGAGAAAATGTTGAACAATCATGATTCAATCACGAAAGAGGGTAAGGATGATAGGGAGGCAACAAAAATGGCAACAAGTAAAGCAAGAGTAAGTAAACCAAGGAATGAAGCAGGTAAAAGAAAAGTCAGCATAGAAGACAACAACAATAACCTGAAACAAAGAGAAGAAGACAGAAGTAGGAAGCAGAAGATGGACCAGCCCAAAGATATGTTGGACACCAAAATTGAAGAAATATGGCAGCAGATGTTGAAGCAATTCAAATGGAGGAATATGGTAAAAATAGTAATCAAGATCAATCAAAAGTTGAACCTGATTGACAGCAAGAAGAAAATGGAGGAAAAGACAGCAGAAGTGTAGCGGAAGCAAAGGAATAAAGCATCTGGACGGTTACAGAACAAACTGTGGGATCCAAGAAGACCAATACGAGAAGACACATGATCAGGAGATCATGAATATTTTCTACTTTGGGAGTCTGATGCAGGAGCATTCAGCCGAAGGAAAGCCATTGTAGATAGTAGACATAGGGGGTCATGCATTTTAGGAAATAATTTTCCTAAGTATCAAGTTAAGGAAATATTTAGGCCTTTAAGTGTGATTTAATTAGATAATGGGAGAATATGTAAATGCTCTCAAAAATAAATAAATGAGAACATGAGTGGTACAAGTCAAATCCAACTCTTAAACAGTTCCATGATTCTAGGAACAAGAGAGAGCTTTTAGGCATTAAATGGGAAGTTGATAAGAAGACTTTTCTGTTTTAAAACATAGGAAAAGATGGACTGGATAAAGTCTCAAGGAGACTTATCTGCCACATATGTATGCATGCAGAGAGCTTAAGGGATTTTGTTAGAGGGGTGATCGGATCCTCCAACGATCCAATCCGATGCATTCTTATAAATAAGTGAACCTGCGCATTCAATAGGAAGAGGCCACCAATAGTAGAATTAGGCCTCTGTGTGTGTGTGTGCATGAGACCGAAGTGTCTCGGATGTAATCTTTGATTTTATATTAATATATGTAGATGTTGGTTCCTGAATGTGTCATTAGAGTATTTGATGAATGTTTGAATTATTGTGTTGAACTCGTAGGTTTCGTGAGAGAGTTCAGGTAGCATTTTGAAGTATGCTGGGGCATAATACTGACAAAGGAACCGCCAAGGATCGTTGAATCCAATCGAAGACCAGAGTGGAGATTTGCGGTGAAATTGCGAAAAAATAATTCACTAAAGGACTTAAGCCCAAGAGGAAGAGCGAGCAACTAAAGGCCATAAGGTAGAACCTTAAAGCAACTTGGAATACATAGAGAAACTGAAGGAAACATAGAAAACACAGTTAAAAGAGGATAAGCGGAGAAGTGAATTTCGACACTCAGCAACTGTTGGATCAGTTAGATCAATGGCTAAGAATCAATCGCATTGGCGAGAGTCCCTTTAAAGTTATTGGAATAAGAGTGAGAAGCGATTAATTGTGGACAGTTGGATCGTGGCCAGATCAATGGTCATGATTTAATCACTTATCAACGATCAGTGGTGCCAAGGGTAAGTGACGTATGACTGTTGCGATATCGCCGATAGTGATATTGGCAACCAGAGTCCAGCTATCAAAGAGTGCGAAGGCAACTAGAGGAGGCAGACCCAATGATAGCTATGTATGTGAATATATAGAATTTGAAATCCATTATAAGGTTTCATAATGGGAATTCCTTTGTATTCCCGAATATTTAATATTTCTGATAGTTATATGGTGTAGCCCTTTTAATGCTAAAGCATATGTTAGCCGATCAAATAGTCAGAGATCGGAGTCAGAGGGGTGATGGCTAATATGTATATGACCATTGGACATTGCGAAGGCCGATTGCGATGAGGTTTTAACCTTGGGTTCTGTGCAGAACCATATAAAAGCAGAAAGATGTGTATTGTGTGTCAAGCCATTGTGTAAGGATTACGAAAGGAATAAAAGTGTCGATATATGGGATTTCATATATATTCCTGAGAGGAAGTATTGGTGGGGTGATTGAAGTTCTGTTATAAGGAACTGTGTAAGAGGGCCATTTGACCATTTATGGTATGTAGATTTGACTCCTTCGTTGAGTTAAATACCTGGGATAGTTGTGGATGCATTGTTGAACAATGCAGGCTGTGGGTATGTGCGGTTTGACCTTGGCATCAGTTTGCTAGGTATGGTTTATGCTAGGTGGGACCTTGCACCATTCTCCCCTATAGACATCAATGCAAAATGGCTAATCAAGTCAAGGAAAAATGCTATATGCTCCCATTCATGCAATGGGCTCCATCAATAAAACCCAAAACTACACTCAATATCATATGCGGGTAATGAAAAATCAAATGCTGGACTAAAAGATGAAAACAACAACAGTCATCCACATAACATACAAATATGTGCAATAAAATCCCTGTGGATGCAAGATATGCCTGATCAACATCACACTATAGGATCATAATACATCTCCTATCAATGGCAATAATAAACTCTCTCAGTCCTAAGGCAACATGACAATAAGAAAAAAAAACAATAACTAAAACACATCCTCTCTCTCTTGAAGAAAAAGTAATGTAATCCATGTCATAATAGTAATAGCAAATCAAATCACCAACACATAGTAGCAACAACATAATGTGACCAACTAGTAGCAAGAACTCTAATCATCTCCATATCAAAAATGGCATATATCCAACCAACTCTTAAGAAAAAATAGAAAACACATCCTCTTCACAATGTACTATCCAACAATAGAAATCTCATACATCAACAACAACACTGACTTTTTGAAAGCAACATCTCTCAATCCTATCTTAATGAGTGGAAAATACATGATGACAAGGTCATAACATCATGACCATCCAAACTCCACTGAATGCAAACATATCAATTGATGAATGTGAACTAATATATACATATATATCGCTCTCAATTCCCCCTTGACACATGCAAGATGCTACTCTACATTGACCAATTACTATGACCCAATGATATGCAATAGAGTACAGGGCTTCATAGACTTATTACATGGTTATAAAAGATGATACACGATTGTAAAATTACATCCATAAGCCTATACATATGGTTGAACCACGACTCACATGATTCTCTCTCAATTCATACATAACTTTGTATGACACACTATGATAAGTATGAGAGTGTACATGAAAAATAAATCAAATACATGGTTGTAACAAAACAACTAACAACCCATACATAGCTGAACCAACTCTCATAACACATTATACAACACATGCCACTCATGGGGCTCAAATCTAAGCATGATACATACAAGAATGAAACTCTCTCATACATGGAAATCATAAAAATCCTTTCATCGATGCATGTCTAAATTAATGTCATAATGCAAGTACCTAGGGCATATGATCCACAACATTTCCTCTTGATAGCAGTATGATGATGTCTAATATATGTCACATAAGAGACATATTTCATCCTCTCCAAATCACAAACCATAAATCACTATTTCAAGAGTAGTAATTAGCAACACATAGAAATACATAGTGGCCCAACAATAGTGTATATCAACAACATCATGAACCAACAACATATCACACCAATCATATCAATATATCATCTATATATACCGAAGAATGCTAGCAATAATAACCATCATATGGACCATGAACCTATCCAATATAAATTGAATTGGTAGCAGCAAGAAGCATAATGATGTAAAGATAGTGGAAATATCACATAAACAATCATATTCCAAAATATATTCATCATGATCAACTTCTAATTTTTCTGCATATAAGCTGCAAATATCTAATGCATGAATGCAAGCAAATATAACCATACACCATCATCGTACTAATCTCCATTGCACCAACACGTGCATATCATCATCAACCCAAATGCATAATACAAACCAACTATATGTCAATTCATATAGGCAACATATAATCCATGCATAACTATGTTTCAAGCTCCTACAACAACCTCATGTCACATAAACATAGCATGGAACCTATTGTGAAATCCTCCAAGAAACCATGATGCCATCAAAACCATCGAAATATTGGAGGAATATAAAGTGCTTCCCTTGAACATGTGCCATCATATTTTATCAAACTTCCCTCCTTGATAGATTTTTTCTAAAGCTCACATAAAAAATTCTCTATCATAATTTGATCACAATAGCTTTGGAAAAACATTAGTATTAAAAATTAAATCCATTATCATCACATCGTAAGCATCATCAACATCACATTATAACTGTATGCATAAAAAATAACTCCTCAATATGTAAATCTATTCAAACACTTCACTAGCTATTGCAACACCATCAATGATTCTACATGCAAAATAAGATGCACCATAGCTCCCCCTGTGATCATGTGAGCCTCAAATTATTCTTGTGAGTCCTTGATTCTCCTTCTTACTTCAAACTATGAGTTCCTGCTCTCTTGCATGCAAATCTCTTTCTATCCTCATAGTTGTCCTATTTTGCATATTCTTCATTCCTCTATTAGGTGGCCTCAAGTTTATTGCAGTCTTGCAATCCTTGGCTATATGACCAAGATTATCACACATGTAGCATTTGATATGACCATGAAATGGAGGAAAATATTTGAATCACTTGAACTTCCTTTCACTACTCATTGCATGCAACATGCATTCAAAAGCCTTGTGGCCAAAATCATTTCATAAGTAGCAATAACCATAAAAATCACCATTACACCTGATTTTGGCTTAACTTCGTGAAGTTGGTTGTCTTCCTTGATTATTTTCTTAATGGGATCTTCTATACCAATGCTTCCCTTGTTGTATGGTTCTATAATTTTCTACAATATATCTAAGATTCTGAGAATTGTAGCACCTCACATGACTTGAATGTGAATATGATCTTCTTAGTGTTCTCTTTGGCATGACCTTTGTCTCATGTTCCTTGTGGTCCATCTTTGATTGCTAGTTGTGTTTATGGCTCTCATCTTGCTACTTTTGCTACTATTATCATATGTAATACTTGTGGTTATAACTAAACTAGTTTCACCTTTATGCATGTTGTAATCTGATTCCCAATATGAGAAAATTTGGTTTCTCTTAAACTCAATGGTTTTGTTCTCCAGCTCACTTCTTAGTGAAACCACTTCTACTTCCAACCTCTCACATACCTACTCATTTTATCTATAATTCTTCTTCATATAATCTTCTATCATATTTTCCTCCTCTAGTCAAATTTTCAATCCATTGACATCTTCTCTTAAACTAGTTTCCATCTCATCGAAAATTCATAAAACTCTTTTACAGTATTTACATCTAGTAGTTAGTTTTTCTACTTCAACAACTAATTATTTTGTTACAAACATTATTTATTCATATCCACCCTTAGCAATATCAATATCCATATCATCTCCACTATGTAGCTTAGTAGAATCATGAGAATAATACTTGAAAAATTCTTTCAAAATATTGCCTCGTGACACAACTATTTTTGCTGACATTTCGGAATTTGTTGCTTCATGTGTAATGGACTAAACCTTTTCTTTCTCCCAACCCTTTTTATTTTGAAACCTCTTCTTCTTACTTCTAACCATGATCCATGATCTACTCCTCAAGTGGTCAAACTTCACTTAAGAGCACTGAATCTACTACCAATTGTTAAAAACTAGCTCACTACTGAGAGTGTGGGGTGGGGGGGTGGGGTGAATCAATAGTCATGGCCTTAATGTCAATTTTAATTTTTTTACCTCAATATCAAATAGAAAAAACGTTCACAACATTATCTTAACTGAATTTGAAATCAGTAATGAACTCAAAGCATAATAACCATGGAAAGAATCAACAAAAATAAGCACACATGAAGACACACATATTTCTGGTGGAAACCCTTTTGGAGAAAACTACTCTGCTGCTATTGCATTTCTCAATTACTCTATTAATCAATTGAATACGATTTTACATGGACTAGATGACCAACATAATCTGGAAGACCTAGATTCCTCCATAGCATGTTGGAACCTATTAGTTAGGAAATATGTTTCTCTTGTGGATCTACAGACTACCAGCCACTCAAGGCCACCACGATCAATGATCCTAACCCAAATTCCATTAGACTATCAAACTCCTATTGGATGGAGAAATATGTTCCTTTTACCGAATCTGCTGAAACACTATCTAATCTGAAGCCTCCATGCCTTTACTTCCTCTATACGAACCAGATTTCACATATTTTCAAATTGGGTTCTCAATCTGCTCAAGATGAGAAACCCAAAAACACCATTGTTCTAATCACAAAATTTGAATCACAAAGGTTTCCTGGAGGAGGGGAATTCTTCTCTACTTCTCACACGAAAACTCTATTCCCTAACACACCACAAGCTACCAATTGTCTACCACCTACAACACATAAACTCTAAATTTTCCTCTCAACTCTATCTTTTATTTCTGAATACAATACTCTCATTAAACACTACAAAACTATGTGAGCAATTGCTACAATCTATACTCACTCTCAATAATGCCACAATCACATGCTCTCACACTCTCAAGACAATGAACCAAATAGACTCAAGACCTTCCTCTATTTATCATTTTCTAGAGTGATTAAATCAATAATTGCAACTTAGTGATGAAGCTCTGTTCATATGCATGATTTTATCCAGATTTGGTTTCTTGACTTGATCAATCCACTAACTTCACTTGATGAGAGATATTCTTCACTTTAACCATCTTATTGAAGTTAGTTAACCTTTTCTGACCTTTATATGGTAAACCTGAACAAAACCATCGTAAAAAGAAGTAAAACACTTAAGATTCATGAGGAATCGAGAGAAAAACACTTCTAGGATGTATACATGGGTTTCCTTCACAAGCCCTATGTATGTATTTGAGTTTCCTTCATGGAAGTAGTGTATACATTATAAAATCCAAGTTTGTAACTTGTTTTGGAGACCATTTGTAACATAGTTTCGGGTGAGTCTGAGGGACACCATGACAAGCCTCCAAAACCTACACAACCTACTCAAGCATAATCCAACACTTTGTTATGCTATCCAAACCCTATGTATCATATCATCAACATGAATATCTAATGTGGGACATGGAGACCTAATCAGCAAAGCTCCTCAACTCTAATTATTGTAGCAGTAACTAGCACCTTGCTCATCAGTCAACATTATCAAGAAGATCATCACATCTCCAATACAATTCCTCCTCTAAACAACTAATCATCTGTATAAATCTACAGTGCGAGTTCCTAAGACAGAACACCAAAGGACACCACTCATAGAAAAATCATAGATCAATACACCAGTATTGTTGACGTGGTTAAAACCCTCAAAGAGAGAAACAGTCCATGGCATGATCCAATGCGGCCACTTCAGGAAATTTATTAATAAAAGAATGAAAATTTACATAAGCTTCTCTCACGAACGGTCACCCTACAAATGACCCTACATGCTCTTTAAATAGAGATCATGTACCAATCGTGTGTTAAGCAACAAATCAAGTGTCGGTAATACCGAGGAGAGAATGAACCATTGGATCACTACATATCGTGACCGTCGGATTGTAAGTTACAAAAGTGCATAGTAAATAAACACACTTCACCTAACTCTACACTAGACCAAGTTATACTTAACTATTTCGTATGTGTCAGAATATCATGACATCCCCCCTTAAGAAAAACTTGGGATAGGATAGAATGATGGACGAATATGACACAATACGAGAAGGAAGGAGGCATTGAATCCTATCCCCCCTTAGTGACAACTTCCTGAACTCCATCCATAAATCGAAGTTTAGTAAACTTCACCTCTATGAGAGCCTTTGTGAAGGTGTTTGCAACTTGATCTTCTGTTGAACAATATTGCACTTCAAGAACATGGTCGTGAATGAGCTTTCTGATGAAGTGTGTGTGCATTTCAGTGTGTTTGTTGCACTTATGTTGGACTGGATCTTTGCATAGTTGAATGGCACTTTGATTATCACACTAAAGTGTAGTCGGATGCTGCTGCTAAAAGCCAAACTCTGACAGGATTTGACGAAGCCATAGGTCTTCCTTAGTACCTTCTATGGCACCATGATACTCTGCGTCTACTGAATAAAGAGAAATGGAAATTTGTTTCTTGCAAGCCCATGTAATAGGTCCTGAACCAAGAATGAACACATAACCTGTAGTAGACTTCTGATCATCACAATCACTAGCCCAATTAGAATTAGTGAAACCAACCAATAGAGGAGATGCTTCTGTGCTGTAATGAATCCCAAATTGAACTATACCTCAAACATAATGACGTATTTTTTAAGTTTCTTTTCAATGACTTTTATGTGGGTTTTGCATAAACCGAGCAATAAGGTTAATAGCAAAGGAAAGGTCATGACGAGTATGGGTCAAATACAAAAGTTTTCCTACAAGTTGACGGTATAGGGTAGCATCAACTTAGGGGGATGTACAAGTGACTGAAAGTTTGGCTCCAGAGAGAAAGAGAGAATCGGTTGGCTTATATTCTTCCATGTGAAAATGGCATAGGAGATCACATGCATACTTGGACTGGGAAAGGGAAATACCTTCCTTGGATTGCAAGACTTGAAGACCAAGAAAATAATGCAAGTGTCCTAAGTTTTTCATTTCAAACTTCTTCTTAAGGCTGGACTTCACATGGTTTAGAAGGTTGGGATCACAACCAGTAAGGATAAGATCATCAACATAAAGAACAAGAATGATAAGAGACTTTCCCACTTTCTTGGTTTAGATAGTATTGTCAGAATGACACCTAGAAAATCTAGTTTATGAAAGAAAGCTATCCATTTTGGCATACCAAGCCTGAGGGGCTTGCTTGAGACCATAAAGGGATTTCTTAAGTCAACATACAAGGATGCAGTCTGTTTTTATAAAGCTAGTAGGTTGTTCCATATATATTTCTTCATGCAAGTACCCATGCAAGAAGGCAGATTTAACATCCATCTGATGGACTTCCCATTTGAAAGAGGCAGCAAGGGAAAGAACAAGGCAAATAGAGTTGATTTTGGCAATAGGGGAGAAGGTTTCAGTATAGTCAATGCCTTCAACTTGTGAAAAACCCTTAGTGACAAGACGAGTTTTATGTTTATCAAATTTTCTTTCTGGTCCATACTTGGTTCTGTAAACCCATTTGCATCTAACAAGTTTCCGTCCCTTTGGAATGGGAAGAAGATCCCATGTATCATTTGCCAATAATGAACGATATTCTTCATTCATATCTGCATCCCAACATGGATGGCCTAAAGCTTCTACAAAGGTGTTAGGATAATAATTAGTTAAAGCTTGAGCTAGTAAAGGAGAGGCTCTATCGAACTGAGAACATGTATATCGCTAATCTATAGGATCACCAATAAGAGCACCTGCTACATCCTGAGTAGAACTGACCCATTTTGGAAGATGAGAAGTTGAAGGAGGATCCTGAGAAGGTGGAGGATGATTGTCATCCTTGTTGTCATCATCTAAAGAAGAGATATTTTTAGAAGTAGAAGGGATAGAGAGAGGTGGCACATCCACTGAACTAGGCTTGTAGGTTGATATATTTTCAACAAACTTTTCATCTATTCTAATCATAACAGTTTTGGAATATGGACCCATGCTTCACTTCCAAAAAAATGAAAGTGACTTACATTTGGTTTAATTGAGCTCCATGCTTCTTCTGGAGTGATATTCTTTAAAACCTTAGTAGGAGTGCGATTTATTATGTAATTTGCACAGTTAATTTCTTATGCCCAAAAATTAAGACTAAGTTCTTTAGATTGAAGCATACAATTAGCCATTTCCTTTAAGGTGTGATTATTCCTTTCAGATACACCATTTTTTATGGAGTATATGGAACAATATGTTGCATTTGAATTCCATCTCAGTGCAAAAGTTGATGAATTTGTTGTTAACATATTCTCTGCCATTATCAGATCTTAGCTTAAGAATTTGATGTCCAGATTCTTTTTCAACAAAGGCCTTAAAGGCCAAGAACATGTTAAATACTTCACTCTTGAGTTTTAAGATGTATACCCAAGTGTGTTTGGAGAAATCATTAATGAAAGTTAAGAAATACTTGTAGCGAGAGAATGAAAAAACTAGAAGTGGACCACATAAATCACTATGCACAAGCTTTAAAGGGGCCGAGGCTTGCCAAGAGGCACATTTTTCAAAACTATCCTGATACTGTTTTCTAAGTACACATCCTGGAAAAACACCATCTCTGCAAGATACCATTGGAAGACCTGTCACCATATTTTATTTACATAGATTCTGAAGGGAGCGATAGTTTAAGTGATGAAATTGCTCATGCCAAAGTTTTCTCACTACATCATTATGAAGAACAAATACTGAGGGAAGATTTGATGGCCCAAAGTTGTTAAACTTATGCAACCTTGTAGAATCATCAGCAATTCCAGTAGCTAAAATCTATCTAGGATCTCGTAGGTCCTTGATTACAACATCATGAGGTGAAAATTCAATGATTTTACCTTCACCTGAATGAGTTATTTGATATATAGATAGAAGGTTGCAGGATAAGGTTGGAAGACATAATACATCATAGAATTGACCATTGTCTATATGAACAGTTCTAGTCCCTAGAACACTTAGAGATCTATCATCACCAACATATATATTTTTGGTGTTAGAATCATTTAAAGAAGAAAACATGGCTTTGTTTTTGGCCATGTGATAAGAAGCTCCAGAATCAATGAGCCACTCATGAGAATGAGAAGAAGAAGATACATTTAATGCATATCCACACCGAGATGCTTGAAAACCACATGCAGAAAGTGCTATTCCTAAAGACGAAGTTGAAGTTGTTGAGTGCTCCAAATGGATGTTATGCTTCTTCATTGCTACATCTAAGGCTTCCATCTTCTTGAAGCATTTGGATTCTAAGTGGCCATCTCGATTACAAAAGTGGAAATGTCTATCAGTCTTCTTCCCTTTGTTTTTATTTTCCTTAGCAGTTTGAGACTGAAATGGCTTGGGACCCTTGTTTGGTTTAAGACCATTCTTCTTAGGATAGAGATTCTTAGGATTCTTTGAATTTGGTTGTTGTTGGGCAGCTAAGGCTTTCTTAGAAGAGTTTCCAAGATTAAGAAGACCAAGATGTAAGAGTTTTTCTTTTTCTCTTATTAAAGAATCACAAAAGGCATCAAAGGAAGGGGACTTGTAGTCTTGTCCTTGAGAAATGAAGGCTTCTCTTATAGAATGGAAGGTGGAAACAAACACAGAGTAGGCTGGTCCCAACTTAGTAAGAATGGAATAGATAAGGTTACCATCTTCTTTCTTAACCTTAACACGTTCGAAGAGAAGTCTAAGGGTCTTGAACTTGGATAAAAAATCTTCAATGGAAGAAAAATTACTGGGGTCCAATGTAAGCAACTCATTTTCGAGTTGATGGGCTCTAAGATCTTTTTTAATTCTGAAAACTTTAGTGATCTGTTTCATTGCTTCATTAGGAGTATCAAGTTCCGCGATATGGAATCTAAGGTCTAGATAAATAGACATCCCTATCAACCCACGTGCTTGATCTTACCTATTTTCCCATTTGGATACCTTATCTCCAGCTTTCGGTTTGGTTTCTTTGCCTGAGGCTATTCTGTAAAGACCTTTACTTCTAAGTAAATCCACAATGTAGGACTAGCATTGGAAGTAGTTGGTGCTGTCAAGAATAAGTCAGCATGGACTTTCCATTTTAATAGAAACTGAGGCTATAGATGTTGAAACTAAGTTTTCCAATGTAAAGATATCGAAAAATTAAGCCGATTAAAAGAAATGGCTCTGAAAATGGCTTCGGGATGAAGAAGTTATTGATTTTTGAAGAAAATTTGTTGAAGATGCCGATGAAGTGTGGGAAAGTGCGGAAATGAATGATAATGTTATATTTAAAAAAAATCTACCCCCTTTCCAAACTTAATCTAATTAGCTCGACAAAAATAAAGACTTGAACTCAAGACCAAGTGAGCTAGATTAAAATGTTGGTAATTTCTGGAAAAGAGGAAGGGTTTTTTTTTTTTTCTCTTTAGTGACTGAAGCTTTGGGGTGCATGCTTACTTGGAAAAGCACTTTTTTTCCTACAAAACAAGAAACACAAAACCTAACATGGACATACAAAAAAAAATAATCCTTACAGCTTGAAGTTAGCTTTACAAGGAAACTAAATATTTTCCTTAATGTTTCTGATTTTCCGAGATCACACTAAGGCACGGGGGAAAAGACCATACGCATGAGAAAAATCCTTCCTTTATGTTTCTTATTCGCCCAGAACGCACAGAGTCACGGCGTAAAGAGCATACATAGAAACGAAAGGTATAGACTCGGTAATAAAAAAAAAAAAAGAGCTAAATAAACTGAAATAAACAGAGAGAAAATAACTAAAAAATGCGAATAAACATTATATACTTCCAGATCTTAAAAATGACATAGCTAGGGCTACCGGAAACCTTTTTGTATCAAACGAAAGGGGTTCCTCCTTGGAACAGATGTTCCTTACACAATAGAGTAGTCCTCTCAGCCCAAAAGCAGTCAGTAACAATAGATCTAGGAGACGACAATCAGATGCAGTTCTACCGGCTTCAGATTTGGATCACCAATAGATGCGGCCCTCAAATAGCATATACCATGTAGGAATTTACAGGGTAAGTTCCTCAGATATAATACCAAAGTATACCACTCACAAATAGATCACAGATCAATACACCAGTGTTGTTGACGTGGTTAAAACTCTGAAAGAGTGAAACAGTCCACGCCCTGAGCTAATGCAACCACTTCAGGAAATTTATTAATAAAAGAATGAAAATTCACATAAGATTCTCTCATGAATGATTACCCTACAAATGACCATCCATGCTCTTTAAATAGAGATCATGGACCAATCGAGTGTTAAGCCACAGATCAAGTGTCGGTAATACCAAGGAGAGAATGAACCGTTGGATCACTACATATCGTGAGTGTCGGATTGTAAGTTATAAAAGTACATAGTAAAGAAACACACTTTACCTAACTCTACACTAGACCAAGTTATACTTAACTATTTCCTATGTGTCGGAATATCCTAACATCATCATTGGAAGGCGTCCAAATGAGTTTAACACACCATTATCCAACTCCATGCAACAATCATGATCGTAACAACATGATCGTGGGGAAAATGGCATCCTCTCCTCACACTCTATATGAAACACCTGCAAATCACATCTGCATACCCATGCTAGTAGACATTCCAAAACTAATGAAACACATCAACCATGTATAAGCCACTTCTAACCAAATATACAAGTTCTAACCAACTTTCTTACAATGAATGCTACTAGGTTGAAATCAATGCAAACCAACAACACATCCACAACATACGGACACACATCAATGCCAACAAAAGTCATTTATTCCATGGTGTTTTTCAAATTGACTCCTAGACAATTTCACCACAAAGTGGATGAGAATTTGTTTTTATTTTAGAAAATTTCATTCAACTCTTTAAAAATAGTGAAGATAGATATAAAATTTTCATTTTCAATGTTTGGGGTGATCGCCTCCATATAATATCAAATATTCGTTTCACCATGTCTCTTTATCTCCCCAAAATATCCCCCTAAATTTGAATTAATGCTATTTTTAATATTATCCTTATTTTGTGATTTGAAGTCATCCTTTATCCCTGAATGGTTAGCCAAAACTCAACATCATTATTTCATCCCTGCTATAGTTTAAGGTGGGGGTTTTGACTAGAGGGATGTAGCAAGAAGATGATGGCCCCAAACTGGTAATGGGGCCATCAGGAACATGTTCTTGCAAGCATTGGTGTAAGTTCCTAGGTTTTGCAAGCGCAGTCAAAGGTATCCAACCTCGTAAAGGCCCACTGCTACCTAGGATGTTATCTTGGTCACTGGTTCAATATGGCTTAGGAGCACACACATTTTTTTCAAAACATGCACACACACTTAGGAACACATATATGCTCTAGGAATGGAAATGTGTTCCTAGGAATGCACACGTGTTCCATGCCAGATTTCTCTTTTATGTGGTACTAACCCTATTTTTTACCATTTTAAGATTCTAAGACATGTTTTTTGTACATACTAAAAAAATTTGTTGATTTCTAAACAAGATTGAGTGCTAAATCCACATTGTACCTCATCTTTGGAGTGCAAGTAAGCATTCTTATAGCTTTTCTTTCTAATTATTTCAGTTTCGTTTTGTTTTGTTTTAATTTTTTTGGTTTAAAACTAGAAAAACTACTGTAAATAATACCCTAAACACAATCACTATATTGATTTTCAAGGAAATTCATTAATATGGAACCTAATAAGAACCAGAACCCACCTTCACCAAACCAAAATATAAAACAACAAACCTGCACCAACAACCAAAAAATCCAAATGATGAAATTAATGCATCATAGGGTACATTGAGGTCATTTACAAATGATCTCCAAAAAATTATAGATTTATCATTATTGTATCTTTCAAGTTCATTAAGCTCAATTGTATCATCCACCTCCAATGGCTAAAGCTAGTTATCTAATATTTTCATTATGAGATAAAATGTATGAATGCAATATAAATTGTCTAAATAATGACCAAATCAGAGACCTCAAGTTTAATAAAGAATACTTTTTTTTGTTTTTTTTTTTATGACACCATTAAAAAAAAACCTTTAATATTCAATAAATATTGCATTTCTATGGACTAGTACACCTGCTAACCATTTCGGTACAATTCGATGGAAAGGTGGTTTACATTATGTAATAAACTTCCATGTAGTAATATGGAGGTGTATCTAGATTTATTTAAGAAGTTTTGGGTAAAGCTTTAGCTAGGAATCCATGTAAAATACATTGACATGGAATAATCCTAGGGTATGGGTCATGGGTTTGTACAAGGTAGAAAAACTGCTAGACAGAACTAGGCACTAGGTCCTTTTTAACCTAGATGAAGGCTTAACCCCCTTGCTCAACATAATCCAATTATGGATAACATTATTAAGGCCCAGATTACTACAATGAAATATTGTTATTCTTATAGTGAACTCCTCCTTTATCTATCAATGGTCTATTTAAGATTCAACATCCTTATGTCATACACGCTCAAGCTAAAGGTGGGGGTTTTGGCTAGAGGGATATCATAAGAAGATGATGGGACTAGAAGTGGGAATGGGGCCATTAGGAGCATGTGCCCACCTCAATGGATGTGAATTTCTAGTAATGTGCATGCATTCCTTAGAATCAAAGCTTGTAAAGGCCCAAACGACCAACTAGGTTGTTAACTTGACATGGCTTAGAAACAAAAATATATTCTTAGGAACACACATGTGCTCTACAAATATATGCCTTCTTCAAAATGTAAAATTATTCCTAATAATACTTTCTTTTTATGCACCCATTTCCCTATCTCTTACCATATTAGGATCACGATACATGTTTTTGGGATATACTAAGCAATTATTTTGATTTCTTAAAAATCCTAGAGTGCTAAATCAACAGTATACCTCGTATTTGGAGTCGAAGTAAGCATTGTAATAGATTTTCTTTTTAATTATTTTTGTATTTTTATGTTTTCCTTTAAATTTGGTTTAAATTTGAAAAAAGTAGCCAAAAATAATACCCAAAACATGATAACTATATTGATTTGCAGGGAAATTGGTTAATATAGAACCTAACAAGAATTGAAACTAACCATCACCAAACCAAAATATAGGACAAGTAAACTTGATCCAAGAAGAAAAAAATTAAAATTATGAAATTGATTCATCCTTGGCTACCATGAGGTTAATGAGATAGCATCTTGAAAACACTAGAGTTCCATTATGATTGTTTCTTGAAATTTCATTAAACTCAATTTTATCATCCATTTCCAATTCTGATTATAGGGATAGAATGCATGAGACCATAGAATTAGTCTAAATAAAGACCAAATGAGAGAGCTCAACTTTAGTAAACAATATTTTTTGTCCTTTTTTGTTCACCCAAGAAAAAACCAACCTTTATGAGTTAAAATAACTTGCATTTATATGGAGTAGTGCACCTATTAATCATTTTGATACAATTAGATGGATTGTTGTTTTATAGTATATGATAAACATCATTGTAATAATAGGGAGGTATATCTATATTTATTTAGGATTTTATGAGTATATTTTTTGCTAGGAATCCATGTAAAATAATATGACATGAGATAATTCAATGGTGTGTGACATGCGATTTCATAAGATATATGAAATGCTAGGGACAATATTGAACTAGGTCCTCATAATCCTAGATGAAGACATAACCCCCATTCCCAACATCCTTCAAATATTAATAGAGATATTAAGGCCTATATGAAATAACCACATTGACTCACATGGTAGTACAACATGGTTGCCTGGTGGCATCACCACAGGAGGGGTTACCTGCAACTAATTTTGTGGGTGGTGTTTTACCATATGAATATGCAACATAGTTTCACTAAAGTGTCCACATGGAAGCTCATTTGACCCTCATATATGTTTTATATATGGAAACCATTGTTATTTCTAGATGGATGCTAGTAGGAAATATAGTTTTATGAAGGAGGTTATTATCTGGAAATATTTGTGAGTTATTGTGAGGCTAAGCAGTATTGTGAGTTTGAGAGTTCAAAGTCTAAAAGAGTATGATATATGATCTATACCTTACAAGATAGCTTGATTTCAGTATATCATCGACCATTCCAATGTGTTTATAAAGTGTCCTTTTTAGTCTATAAAATTATTATATCGACATACGCTCTATGCCCTACAGTTTAGTTTGACCTTGGAATATTAAAAATATGATACGAATTCTCTTATAATATAAGCTCATTCATATGGTTTTATGTCTTTAAAAAATAGAGGCAACAATAAAATTTGGCATCAAAGTCAATTTTTCATCACATCTGTAATTATCTATTTTCTTTTAAGCAACAAAATTTGTCATCAATTTTTAGAAAATTGGATTTTCTTTCGATCCATATGCTCTATTAGTATAGTAGACTAGTTGTTATGAGTAAAAATAAAAATAGGTGCATAATTTTTTGCAACAATTGTTGGTGGAGATTTTGAATCCATTACTAGTGGCAGAAATTGATCTTTGTTTTATTCCCATTACTTAGGTACACATACTATACATTCTTGTAATTCTATGCTTTTATTTCTATGTAACACTAAGTAGAAACTTGTAGTAGAAATGGAATCATCTTGATATGATTTATATATTGATTCCAAATGTTCAAAGAGAACATCATGGTTTTCTAACTGTCAAACAAGACAAAACCATATCCTCTATATGATTCATGTATGAAATTTACAAGAGTTTGATACATATTCTAATTGAAAACTTCCTTCAACCCATGCACATAAGGTTATGATCTTCCTATGTTTATGTTCTGAGAATCTAATCTCATTGGACATTATACATATATCAATGTTCCCATCACTCTATCAAAATATCTTTATCACGTTCCTCTATTAAATCCTATTGATATTGCTAGGGGCCTATATTAAATTCTACTAATATTATTTGGGGCCTCAAGCATGGATATAAGTATGTAAATTTTTACCTTGTCTAGTTTGGAATCAATCCATTTGTCCACCCAAATATTAATGTTTAATGTATCATTTGTGTTATTGATTCTCACCACAACTAATTCAAAGATTATTTATTAGGAGTCTATGAAGCACCACTACATAATGGTCATTTAATGTAATCTATACTCCCAAGGTATCAAGTATCTCTCGTAGACACTGATATCAATGAATTAACACAATAATGTGTTCATATATTAGGATTTGATATGTACACCCACTTCGATATTTCCTAGCTTCGTACCATAGTATGTCTCCATTTCTTTTAACTACTCTTCCTGTTCTCAACCCTCATCACGTTCACAAAGCTATAGTTGAAATCATTGAGAGAGATCTACAAATGTGGCTCCTATTACTATTGGATTTTCAACATTGAAAATTCCTAATCAATGTAAGGATAAATACCAACCACTTGGCCTAAAATATCTACAAATTTTGGAAACAAAAGAGTTTTAATCACTCATTAGCCTAGAGGCCCTATAATTAGATTAAATTACTGTAAAGCATCAATATATTTAGGAAGTTATTCTAGTATACAACTTTCTATATCTAAGTAAATCAGATTCCATTATCGAAATTAATTAGAAAAGAATTTAGCAAGGAAGACCAAGATCATATCCCCACATTTTAAATTATTCCATGCAACTAAAATTTATTCTTTACTCATCAAAA
This sequence comes from Pinus tabuliformis, assembly GCA_031772625.1. Taxonomy (NCBI): domain Eukaryota; kingdom Viridiplantae; phylum Streptophyta; class Pinopsida; order Pinales; family Pinaceae; genus Pinus; species Pinus tabuliformis. The sequence goes on along the minus strand of CM062812.1, from coordinate 775,080,636 downwards.
ATATGAAGCTTTCAGGCATCCTTAGTTATGAAGTGTTGATGATCTTTCAAGATAGCATGCTATAAAATATTTGAAGATTATTTGAGATATTAAATTTTTTAGTTGTGATTTAACTAGAATAAAATAAAAAATATTTGTTCAATAAAATCTTACTACCAAAAAGGATGTTAGGTCTAGGAAATTATACTCCAAAATTTAAAGATGAAAATTCAGTTTTTGATCTAGATTTTCTTCATTATAGAGTGGTAGTAGATGATAATCCCCTCAAAGTAATGATATTTCAAAAATAAAACTATTAGATAAAATGTATCACACAAAAGTTAGATAAAATTTCTAAAGATATGTTGTAGATCCACTCACATGTTGCTAGTTTACATGGTGAACTAGATCAACTTCCTCAATGGCTTAAAGATCGAGATATTGCACTTAAAAAAGCCTAGTCTAAGTTAAAAACATTAACGGTAGTTGTTGTGGAATTGAAACTTAGTATTAAGTTAGATATCCTAAGACCAACACTCACATATTTAGAAGCTAAGGAGAAAACATATTATTTCTTGCAAAGTCCTCAGAAAAAAAAAAGTATTCTTAATAAACTGCCTTTTCATTCATATAAATTAGAAAAAAAAAGTCAAAGTTGTTTCTTTGGCAAGAGAAAATTTGAAACTTGTGAATTCTTATATTTTTTGGTATTAAGATGGTTAAAAAATATGAATAACTCTACATTTCTACATGTCTTATTATCCCTAGAAGTTTTGAGGATGTCTCTAGAGGAAAAAAATTTTAACCCTCATTATAAAAATGGTGTAATTCTAAATATGGAGAAACCAAAAAGGTTTGTTATGGCCCAAAAAGTTTAGAATATATTCCTAGATTTATCCTAGAAAATACAGATATTATTCCAATGAAAATTTTTAACTGCATATCTAAAGCTAACATTATGATGTTGATCCAAGAATATAATGCATGAGATAAAACCCATGTATGAATATCCATACAAAGTCATTTGGGAAGATATAGCCTTAAGAATCACATGGGGATTTATAGGTAACCTTGAGAATTGGTTGACAAGGTTAGATGAAAAGGATAAATTAGAAATTGTGAATGGTGAAAAACTAATTTGTGAAATAACTATCATATTTATTTATGAATTCTATGGTGATAGGAAGGTTGATGCAAAATATTATGCAAATCTCTTTATGAGTCCAGATCCTAATAATGTTTCTTATTTTAGAAAATAAATATCTACAATACCTAGAAAGATCTACTTTTGGTGAGATAAATATTTGAATCTGAAGATATGGGCATAGCTGACCATTTTGTTATAGTAGTAGAAGAAGAAATAATATATACCCTACAAAATGAAAGTATGGGGAAGAAAAATGATATGTCTTTTAAGAAGTAGTTAGTGTTTGAAAATGGTTGTAATGTAAAATTCTTCTTGAATGTGCACGAAAAGAAACTACTTTAGGTTGTGGATGAAAAACACCCCTAACAATAAAAATGGATCTTAAACAATGTAGATTTTCACAAAATGATAGAAACAAAACATGCCAAACCACTAGTCTATGCCAATGATATAGTTAAATAGCAAAATGGAATAGTAAAATAAGCATAAATAAATCCAATAATCCAATGGAAACAAGATATATAAATAATATATTTAATTAAACAACACATGTGAATGGAACAAATAATGTTACCAGTCCCCCTCTATTGGATGGGTTCTTCGCTATCCTCAATATCTTCATCTTGTGTAGAGTCTCTCTCCTCTATAATGTGTAAAACCCAGCAAACAAAAATGTTTGAGCTCAATGAGAACTCCAATGAAAAAGAATATGGTCTGTGATAGTGATAATAATCTGAGCTACAATAGTGAGTGCAAAAATGAAAATAATCAAAAGTGAAGAATGAATGGTTTATAACAAAATATTAGGTTATCCTTGAATAATGAGCAATAATAAAATATTATTAACCCCATTATAGAATTAACCATTTGGAATATTTTATTATGTTTGGTTTGGAGGGAAAAAGTATTTAAACTTTGATTTAGAAATAATAAATAAATAAATGATTTATTTATCATCTCAAGAAATATGGTTAAGGAATAATAAACAAATAATTATTTATGTAATTATTCCTAAAGGATTTGGTCAAGCATGACAAGGAATAATAACTAATTAGTGATTAATTAATTATTCCTAGAGAAAAATAAGATAAATCTATTTATTTCACAAAATTTAGTTTAATGTGACAAGGAATATTAATTAAACATTGGTTTAATTAATTATTCCTAGAAGATAATTAAACAAAGAGTGATTTATTTAATTATTCTTCATGGGTTTAATTATAAACGACTTAACAAATGTGGTTTATTAAGTAATTTATCATAGTGAAATCAATTTTACTATAGTAAAATTGGCCCTACATGGTGTACATCAACACATCTAGTAAATTATGGCTAGACGATCAATTTTTTATGATAACAATGGCATTTGTGATATATATGCCAAAACATTTCATTTGGGACTCCACAAGTATAATAACTTTGAAAAGAAGAAATCTTGCACAAAGAGGCTAGATTATTAGAATTATTCCACCAAGTGAACATGTCACTCCAATTTTTCTCACAAAATATTTCATGGTTCAAAACCAAAGAAGTCATATTATCCTAGAAGGAGAAAGCCTTCAAATTATAGGCCCAACACATGTTATACCTTCCATCAGGTAGGACATCGGGAAAAAAAAATATCTTACATGAAAGAAAATAAGACATCAACAAAAAATGTTTGAATCTTTCTCCTTTACATATGGTCTTATTAACTTGTAACCCATTCCTCTCCAGGCCTTAATGAAACTACAAGGAAGATACCTTCTAACAAAGGTTATAGTGAAAGTTTTTAGTGTTATAAAATTGCAAAAATTATCAAAAAAACCTTCACTACAACATTCATTTCTGGTAATGAATGTTTTCGAAGAGTTTTTCATAGAACTTCATCACAACTAAAGAAATATTGGTGGACGGAAGTTTTAGCAGATGTTTGCTTAATGGTGAACTTAATGGAAAAAAAACATCAGTACACTAGCACTATAAAAGCATTGGTGTTGTGAATTTAAAGAAAATCACAAGGGAATATAAATAAAACAACACCATTGCCTAAAACGTATACCACTCTAGTGCTTATGTCTTAAGAAAATTCCCTGGGAAGTAATTTTCAAGAACCATACTAGGACAGGGAAAAAACATTTGTAGACCTCATGCTTTTATTTAAATTTATAGTGTCATTGCTTATGTATTGTATAAATGCATTGGTGTGCTACTATTATAAAAGGATTGGTGTTGTTAATTTAAATAATTCACCTAGGGTGGAAACAATATTTTGGAGCACTAGGGCATTGGTTCTAGTAAAGCACTAGTTCTTCAAGAATTACAATGCATTGGGGAATTAAATGAAAAAGATGTGAGTTCTTGAAGAGTATAATGCCTGAGCGATGATTTGTTTCTGAATGCCCTGATGTTGACAATTTTTAGGAAAGGCACTGTTCCATTCAATAAAATTATTGGTCGACTAGTGCTTTTACATAGAATCACGCATTGGTGCATTTTTTTTATAAACGCACCAGGATTTTGTACACGATTGTTCTTTTTAATTATAAATATTGTTGTTGAAAAATTTGTATTCGAAGTAGTGTGCATTAATATATGATGTATTGGTATCCATTTTCGCTTTTTTAGAAACATCGACATGTGACAGTGCAATTATTGTGATTTTCAAAATCCTTTATTCACTGAAAATTTGACATATATCTTCTAACAATATTCATATAAATTAATTTTTGATTACTTCATTTTCTTATGATGTTTGGATTAATTTGTCATCTCATCAATTTTCACATCCCTTAGTTATAATATTTAATCATCCATATATTTAATCAGTGGGGTAACATTTCACAATGACTTTGGACAATGTAATAGAATCAATTAAAATTTATTTTATTATATATGAATAAGAGGTTCTTTGTCATACAAAATGTGACAGTTATTGGTAATCTCTTTTCTTTCAATTGGGACACTATGTCTATTACATTCAACAAAATTCCTAATTTTTGTTGACAATTATTTCAAAAGATACAACAACTTGCATTGATATCCAAATAGATCATCATTCTTCCCTGGAACTATTGTGAGTACTACTCGAGATACTTCCATGAATTGGGTTATTTGGATGGATGTGTTGTTGATTTCATAGATTGATTTATTCTTCTTTTTGTTTCATTTACAAACATAAAAATAAAATGTAATGAGTGTATCTACAATTGAGAGAATAATAAAAATTGAAATAAATAATATACATCAATGTAAATCAAATAGAAATGTACCAAATCAAAAAGTGAGTCATGAATTGTACACATGGTTTCAAAACCATGTCCCATGCCTTGTTGCAACAAATCTTTTGTTGGCATAGTTTCATACATTGTTTCCTACAATTTTTATACCCCATAATAAAGCATAGATTTAATATAAATGATTTTTATGTAATGAGTGTATCTACAATTGAGAGAATAATAAAAATTGAAATAAATAATATACATCAATGTAAATCAAATAGCAATGTACCAAATCAAAAAGTGAGTCATGAATTGTACACATGGTTTCAAAACCATGTCCCATGCCTTGTTGCAACAAATATTTTGTTGGCGTAATTTCATACATTATTTACTACAAATTTTATACCCCATAATAAATCATAGATTTAATATAAATGATTTTTCTTTTCTATCAATTATAAACTCAGAGAAGTAAAACAGCGTAAATACTTACAAAATCCATAACTAATTTTTGATATCCCAACACATACTCATAGCCAATACTTAAACAGGTGCCAATCAATTCCTCCAATGGCTCTTCTTTGCATGTTAGCACCGATTCGAGGACATTCAAGGATGGTTGTTGTAGAACAACTTAAAATATACAAAAATTAAAACTAAAGTTCTTGTAAGGAAATATTAACAATTACTCACAAGATTTGATATCAACCCTTTCCTTCATTGTTGTCTTGTTTTATGTGTTGAATGGTCTCAATTATGTTTTCTTTTCTGCAAGAAAATACTTGAAAATTAATACTTAATGCTCGATTATTATTTTGCATGTAACTAATAGAAAATTTATATGGTTACATACATTTGAAGCACATTATTGTTGATATCGATCCTCCCATGATGAAATTATGTCCATTTATTTAACCATCTCCTTCTACACTTTTTTAGACATTTCTATTGGCATGTTTCACATATCATCTTGATCATCCTTTGGGATTTTCATAATCTTCCTGAAAGGCAATAAAATATTTTTATATTGATATATGAAAACTGAATATAACATAATTGAGATTAATAATTGAATTCTTTGTAGTAATATATGCATATAATTATAGAAAAGTATTTTAATTAAGAATATTACTTTTTGAATGATTCATTTTTGTTGTTGTATGTTTTTGGTATTGTAGGTATGATAGGTTTCATTGACCATTTCTCTATAAACATTTCTTGTAGTTTTAATATAACTTGGTTCATGGAATCACTTTATTGATTTTTGTATTGTAAGTGGAAAGTATGTCTATTAGTTCATTCCACTATATACCTCATAGTTTTGTAAAAATTCCTTGTAGATTCAAACTACTTTTGTGATTTTCTAAAATAAAAGACTTGAATCTACTCTACACATCAGTTGAAACAATTAATCGATCAATAAATTGCAAAACATGATACAAGATTCAATCATATATGCTTATAGATTTGTCTAATGGGAAATATTTCTACTTGAAACCCCTTCCTATTTCCATATTGCATTAGATTAGAAAAGTCGATAATAAAATACAATGCTTGTTCAATCTGAATAATATTTGCACACGTATAATATCTTTCACTGCCTCACAATCTAATGATGGCCTATACTTAGCCAATTTTTCTTCCCTCCAAGCTCCTATTTCGATCATTCCCTCAAAATTATCCCCTATCAATTAGGGAAATTCCTCAATTAGAATTACACAATCCATCTTAGGCCTTCCTCTAACTACATCCACCACCTATACAACTTGGACGATTATAAAAATGATAGTACACTACCCTTCAACTCCAATATCAACTAGGTAACTTGTAGAGCACAAATGCATGAGTTATTTGTGTCTGAATTATCAATTAACTAGTTGAACACATGAAGGAACACCCCACTATTACACCTCTTACTAGTTCGTCCATAAGTTGGAGCTATTTTGACAAAGTTAAACCCTGTTAAACTAAATTAATTAATTACAACTCAAATTAAACTTAACCTATGCTCCTTAAATTTAGGAACCACTCTACATGATTCAAGTTAGGCCCCAAAATTGAATTAACTAATCTAATTGAGAGATAACAACTCAATTAACTCATTCAATTTGTCTTGTCATGTTGAATTTCGATTTTCTCCTAATTTACTGAAAGGGAAAATGAAATCAGGATTTTAGTGTTTCCATTTTCAACACTCCCTCTCAACAATAAAGAGATTCACATATACCCAATCTAGCACATTTGGAATTTATTGCATGCAACACTTCTCACTATTGTTATTTCTACTCTAACATATTCAATGCAAAAGCATAAAAAAATAATCATTGAATCAATCTGCAACTGTCTAGTGGGAAAATTGTGTTGATGCTCACTCTTCTACTGAGCCTCCTGCTCTCCTGCCAACACTGCTCTACACTCATTAGTATCTAAGTAGAATTTATCCTCTTGATACTAAATACTATGGGCCCCCATAGCAAGGATCGATGAGACAAAAAAACACCTCAATCGACCCTGCCCAAATTTTTGCACTCTTGGGGTTATTGCTTCACATATCCCTTCCACACACATGGAGAAATGGTTGCATGTTCTCCCTTTGTTCACTTCTCTCAAACTCTCCTCCTACTCAAGGTTTTTGACTCGTTCTCCCCGAGATCATCTCTTGGTCAGTCCAGTTTCTAATTGGTTGAGGTTTCCACTTGAGAGGTAAATCATGCTCCCTCTCAACCACAACATCCTTAATCCCTACCTTGTTCCTCAAAGTTGTGCATGCATCTTCCTCTAATGTGTAGAAGATCTATATCCTCATACAAAATTTCTTAATTTGACATGAAGCAAGATGATTGAAGTAGGCCTTCCCATCTATCATGACTACCTAATATCCTTTGTCTTCAATCCTCAATTTCCTCATTAGTTCAAGTTTCTTAGCTTCATTTATATTTCTAAATAGCTCATTGAGAGTCTTCCACGTATAAAATGGAGTCTCTTTTCCATGTACTTTCAATACTATGTGGTCTCTCACAACCTCCACGATGATCTTCCTGGCTCTAAATACACACTTCTTCCAATATGCTAGATCATGAGCACGAGATGTTGGAGGCTTCGAGATATCATTATTTATGAATTCCTTCAGCCCAGTATCTTCCAACACTTCCTCCATGTGGTCCTTCCAACAACATAATTCGAACTTGCCTCAAGGACATACTCGAGTCTTATTTCATATAAATCTATCCTTGTAGATCTCAAGAAATTATCTTGCAAGTTCAATTCTCCCGCAATAACAAGTTTGAAATATATTCTCTATTGTGAACCCTGCTCTATAATGATAAGGGAATCACAAAACATGAGACAAGATTCAATCAAATATACTCAGATATTTATCTAAGGGGAAGACTTGTTCCTCAAAATCCCTTCCTATCTATATATTTCATTAGATTAGAAAAATAGAGAATAAAATGCAATGCTTTTTCAACATGAACAATATTTGCACAAGTATAATCTATCTCACTACCTCTCAAGCTAATTCTGGCCAATAATTAGCCAATTATATTGTCTGCTAAGCTCCTATTTCCTCGCGTTATGTCCTTGGGAAGTAGCCCTTATTAATTAGAAAAAATACTCAATTGGAATTCTGTAATCCATCATAGGCCTTCCTCTGACTACGTGCACCACATGTACAATTTAGATTATTATACAACTGAAAAAACACTTCCCTTGAACTCCAATCTCAACTCAAGAACTCGTATATCACACATGCATGAGTTATTTATGTCTGCAATATCAATTAAGTAGTTGAACACATCAAGCAACAGCCCACTGTTAGACCTCCTACTAGTTTCTACATCGGTTGAAACTACTTTAACTGAATTTAACTCTGTTAAACTAAATCAATTTATTACAACTCAAAATAAACTCAACCTAGGATCCTAAAATTTAGGAACCACACTACATGACTGAAGTTATGCCCCAAAATCTAATTAACTAAGATAACTGAGTGATAAAAACTAAGTTATGTCAATCAAGTTGTCTTGTGATGTGGAATTTTGATTTTCTCCTAATTTAATTCAAGGAAAATTAAATCAGGATTTTCTTGGTTCCATTTTCAACAAGTTTTGTAAAAAAAACTCCCCATTTCATTAACCTCCAACATCACTCGAGATGATCTAATGACTGATTCATCATCATTTACATGTTCTATTTTTTTTTTTCTTAGAGCGACATTATTTTCCTTTGTTGTTGGTTCTTGTTCTTGGTTCTTGTAGAATGTTAAACATATGTAAATTAATATATTGTTTGAAATATGTTATCTAATATTCTTAAGTATAATATTAATGAAAATTCAAAAGAAAAATACTCATATTCAATAGTATTTTTTCATTCACCTCATTCATCCTTCTCTTATTTTCCGATCAAGTTGTTATGCTCTCCTGCACTTAGACTAGAAATAACCTTATTGAACTTCCTCATTTTGTGGTTTTGATGACACACAGTAACCAATACATATTACTTAAACTTGCATATAGTTAAAACATATTAACTTTGTAAGGAATTTACAAAGAACTTGCCTTTTCTATTTTTGTGGATGTGTTATCATTGTGTTGATTGGTGTTTTGTCTACTTGACGACTTCTTAGGTTTTTTCTTTATGGATATTCAACCTATACCGTTTAATATAGAATCCATTAAATATGTTGTATAAATAATTCACATAATTTTCAGCAGATGAGAGCTCTAGAAACTAGTGCACTTATGTGAATAATTACACATGTGCATTTAATTTAGTAAATGCATCGAGTGTTTAATTATTAAGCACCAACAATGAAATTTATCTTTTTAAATAGCTTTAGATTATGATAGTGTGTTATATAAAAATGGGGCACTGGTGCATTATACTTTCGTAAATGCACTAGGCATTTAATTATTAAGAATTGACAATAAAAATTATTTAAAATAAAAACTTTAAATTATGACATCGTGATATGTAACGATAGAAGAACCTCCATCATAGTAAAAAATGAAAAAAAAAAATAAAAACATGGTTTTTGACCGAAGGTGCTATTCTTCATAGGTATCTTGGTTCGTTATAGACAACATGAAGAAATAATTCCTTTTATAAAACATAGTGCATCGGTAAACGAAATTCATTTAAAAAAGATGGACAGGGTCGATGGGGTTTGGATCCCATTCAACAATTGTTCCCTATGCTTTACATGTGAAACATCTTATATAAAAAAAATACAAAAACCCCTTAAATATAAAATGCCTAAAATGAAAATCCCTAATTGTGAAGGGGTGGAGGGATTTAAACCCTAAGCTGAAATTTTGCAGTGACAAAAGCAAGAATAAGCAAGGGTTTATGGTATGTATTAAACTATTTTGTTCTTTTTTTAGTTTAATTAAATCTAAATATGAACAAAGAGTTTAAAAAAATTATTGTTCTAATGAATAGTAAAATTTTTACGTTTGATGATTTTTATTTTTTCTGAATTTTAATTAAATCCAAGAGAAATTGTAATTTGATTTAGTAAAATAAATAGTAAAATATCAGATTTTTACTATGCAAGTTTCAGTGAATCATCATACATTTCAAATTTTGATCATATGAATATTTGATCTATTGTTATAAAGTATTATACTTCTCCATAGTGGTCCTAATATGCCTATCTTGCAAATGCCTCTTTTAATTAAATATAACAATAATTGTAAAAAAAATTGTTAGCAAAATCAACAGAAAAATTTAAATTTCTTACTATGCACAACTTTAAGTGCATCACCACACCTTTTCATTTGTAATATTTTGAATAGTTATGCTGTTCCAAGGTATTATGTTTCTACATAGTTCTCCCAGTTCTTCTCACTAGCAAATCTCTCCCTTGAAATTTTGGGAAAAATAATGAAATTGTCAATAACATCTTACTATTTAAAAGACTTTATGAAATTAGATTTCAAAAAAGCATTTACCATTCATTTTTCAGTTTAAAAAAGAAAGTCTGTATTTTTTCTTTACTTTTTTCGAACATTAGTGTGTTTCATAGAAAAAAATCATGAGCGCATTTTTTAGTAATGCACATTGGTTCATATAACTTATCGGTTTGCTATGTTTTTATAATGCATCAATATGATAAATTTCATTTTTTTTATGTTCAATATCCTAGAAGTGAGTGTGGTTATTATTTTGATGCCCTAGTATAATTATTAATGAAACCCATTGGTGCGATTAGTTTTAGTAGAGCACCAATATGATAGAATTCTTCTTTTATTTTTGAAATCTCAAAAATCGGTGTGGTTACTATTTTAACAAGCCAGTATGATTTTTATTGAAACAAATTGATGTGATTAGTGTTAGAAGAGCGCTGATATGCTGGATTTTTTTTGGAAGTCTCATAAACCGATGCATTTAAGTTTACAAGAACACCAATATGCTTTCAAAGTTACGTGAATTTCTATTTTCACATAAAATGGGTTATTCATCTCAAATTATCCTTGAGGATGGATCCACATGGGTTACAGTAGTTCATTGTCTACATTTTTCACTTAAAGTCACCTTGTTCCTAGAAAATGGATTGAAATCTATGTTTAAATTCATATTGTGGTTATATGGTTCTCAAAATTAATTTGAGGTATGTACATAATAATTTTTCGCTGATTTTTTTGAATTGGAGGGAGAAAAAATTATAATATTAAATGGCCAATTCTTCAGATTCTAGCTCATTCCATATTGCTCAATTCCATTCATGGATTTCTCCCTTTCCATCTCTAGTAAGTTCATATTTTATTTATATTTTGATTGTCTAATTGAATATTTTTTTTTACCCATGTCGATTTCAATAAAAATTTATCCAAATTTGCATGATCCTAATTTAGAATCAAGTTCAGATGCAGAAAATATTCCCCCATTTCAAAAATGTCAGAATCTCTTATCATGAGCAACATACCGCAAGAAGTTAGTAGATGAAAATTGATATTCACTTCACCTTGCCAATTGGAACATGGAATCTTTGAGCCACAATCCTAGGTCAATGATGGTAGTAGTTGTTTGGTCGTATAATGTAATTTCAATAAACCAATTGCATTGTGCTTAGTAAAATCATTGATGCACTATTGTTTAATATTTTTTAAAATTATGATTTTAATGATGATGAGCGACCCACCTACCATCCTCTAGACCACCCCACTAAAAATTAAAATCAATATATGGATGCATTCAAAGAAAAAATCAGAGAGGAAGCACACAAATAATGGTTGAATCAAGCACCTATTTAATTTCCACTATATCAAGATTCACCTGTTAGGAATGACTACAACAATGGTAGTTCTTCATCAGAAGTTAGCAACGGAGGCAATCAAATAGAGCTTGGTATGGAAGATTAGTTATGGAATACCACTTCCCTAGAGATAATGTTGTTAGTTGCATTCGAGAAGGAGAGCTAGAAGATGATGCTCATATCATTGATACCTTATTTGAAATCCTAAAATCTACTTCCACCAACCCTCTCTTTGGACATGGTCGCTAGTCAAAGTCTAAAGATCTAGGGACAACCATGTTACTATACAACTTCAATTCAAAGTATGCCATGTTGAAATCATGTTTCTCGGAAATATTGATGTAATTGACCATGATCAAGTCCCTTATATGTTAAGATAAAATATTTTCCCACAATCAACATTATAAATAGTTGATTTTATGAGCATTAAATATTAACATTGTACATTTATATTTCCCACCATAAGAGAAAAAAATGGGCTTACATGGATGCATGAGAGGTTTTAATTTTTTCTGCATGGGTAATGGAAAAATTTTGAATGTTCTTTTCAATGGTAATTATAAATAAAAGTTGAATTAAGAAATATTTTATGGCTAAGAATTAAATGGTAAACAATGTGATGGTGATTAAGAGGCATTTTTCTCACTTTCTAATAGACATGGTGATGAATTTTTCTTTCCTATTTAGACTATGTAAAATAAATATCTATTTTTATTTATTTATAAGTAAATTATTTAAAGTAGACATGTCTTTATAAATCTAAACATGATGTATTAACTAGGAGAAATGTGGGAACATGATTTCAAAGACTATATCATGATAAGTATGTGGAAAATGTAATATTTCTTGGGTTCTTCATTCAGAAATAATCAAATATATTATTTGTCAAAAAGTTAAATCCAATATAGTATTATTTTTGTATTATTACACTCCTATTTATTATTAATAAAAGATAAATTTAAAGCACAATAGAAAATAAAGAACCAAACTAGATGCAAAATGTTATACCTTTATTAGTAGAAAAAAATTTACTTTCCTCTTTAAGGGAGAAATTTCAACAGAGAAAATCCCCAACTACAAGTAACATCACAAGCCTTATTTTACATTTCTTCCTCCTCTTTAGAGAGAGAAATTTCTAATTTAAATTGGTAAGAGTTGTTATAAATATTAAATTTAAATTGCTTGAAACTGTTAGGTCCCTATACTATTAGTGTAGCCCACTATTATTATTGGTGTGCCCTTAAATTATTATTTTTATGTAGGCTCTGATTATATTGTGATCCCTTACACTCCTATATATAGAAAGGAGTTGTTTTCATTTGTATTATCCAAGAATTGTTTATTTATGTACCTAAAAGGATGTTTCCCCCTCGAAGAGGATAATTTTTAAGTCGTTGATGTATTATTTTGTGAGCTCATTGCATAACATTTGGTATGAGAGCTTTGCATTATAGGGTTTCTCTATTGCAAACAGGTCCTCATGGGATTTTCGCTATAACGTGTTTTATATGAAGGTTCAGAAGATATTTTTTTAACCAAGAGTAGCTGAAATACTGATGAACTTTGTGTTAAAATTTTACATCTTAGTTCACTATATTTTTGAAGATACGATCCAAAGAAGTTAGGTTTTTGTATGTTCCATAATTTTGTCTCAAATAGGGGACCTTTGGAAAATTTTCATATCTTCCTCTATGAGCATTGGATTTGAATTTTGAAAAAAGTGGTTGCAAGTGCACAAACTGTAGTATATTTTATATAATTTTTAGGGCAAAAGTTGAAAACACTGACATGTGACACTCCGTACAAGTTCTCTCTATTGAACGAATCCATAATCAGGTCATTGTGAGAGAATGGACATAGCTTTATCTTGAAGAATCCAAATATGGTCTGACTTGTGGCATTGGAGAGAAGAATCTGAGGGATGCCACAAGATCAAATTTCAGACCTTGGAGATTTGAATTTATATAGATATAATATATTCAATATTGAGCTCTTATAAAGAAAGAAAAATGTGTGTAGTGGATAGAAGAGACCCTAGTGTAACCTTAAAAATGGTTTTTTTTTTTAATTTGCTTAGGTTTCGTTTGAAAAATCAGTTTGAAGTGATTTCAAGGACATAGTGAAGCATAAATACTATTGTTTGATTCCAAAATGACTCGAATGAATAAAATGGAAACAAATAGTAACAAACTAGGAAGTTCTAGTATGAATCATGAAGAAGAGGAAGAAATGCAACATGATATATCAAAATTACAAGACCAGGTGCAACAAATATCGCTCTTGCAAAGAGTAACAAAAAATGAAATGGAAGCTAAGATGGATGGTTTGAAGAATGGTTTAAAATCAGAAATGGAAGGTTTAAAAGTAGATATGGAAGGTTTGAAAAAATACATGGATGGTTTGAAAAATTTGCTACAAGATATCCTTCCTAATGACAAACAAATATTAGATGAATCTCATGATGAGAACAAAATAAATGTTAATCATGATTTCATAGAATCTAATGTTATATTGAAGACCCACCATGTTCCAAAGATCGATATGAGGAAGTTTGATGGCAATGATCCCATAACATGGATACTACAAATGGAGAAATATTTTGATCTCCAGAATGTGCAACACGCAAAAAAGGTACACTTAAAAATTTATATTTAGTGCCCAATCAGATTGTATGTTATTGATGGCTTTGTTCTTGTAAACCCCTTGTCACTTGGTCAATTTTTATAGAGGAAATAATAGCACATTATGAGGATACAAAGAGCAACACCTTCTTTAGCTAATTGATAAATCTCAAATGGAGCACATTGAGGACTTCCAAACATTGAATATAAGGGTAAATGATATTCCAAAAGAACATAAGATTGATGTCTTCATAGGGACTTTAAAGGATAGCATCCAACATGAGGTTCGCCTTTGGGAACTTGATTCATTGGAGAAGGCTTTTAGGGTGGTAATAAAAGTTGAAAGAAAAATTATGGCAACAAAGAAGTTTACCACTCGCAATTATAAAGATGGAAATGTTGATGCTGCTAGCCTTTAGAAACCTGAAAGGTTGACACCACAATAATGGTAAGGAAAAAGAGTAACTGTGATTTGTTACAGGTGTGATAGAAAATACAATAAAGGTCATAAGAGTGCTAAGAAGAATTATTTTACATATATTATGAAGACAACGAAGAAAATGAAAAATAAATGTCAAAAGAAGAGGATATACACGAGGAACCAACCCTAGAGAAAGAAGAAATGAATCTAACCATATCTTGTAATGCATTGGTAGGAATTACCACTCCTCAAACCCTCAATATAGAAGGAAATATGAAGAATAAAATGGTAATATTGTTTTTTTATTCAAGTAGTACCCCTAATTTTATTCATTGCAAGATAGTGAAGGAATTTAATTGCTTCCTATATCGAGCACAAGAGTGGCAAGTGATGGTTGCAAATGGAAGAACTATAAATTTCTCTGGAAAGTGCCATAATATCAAGCTAACCATGGGGAAATATTGAATATTCCAATGGGTGGTGTTGATGTTGTACTAGGAGTCCAATGGTTACAATATTTGGGTACTATAGCTTTTAAATTTCAAAAACTTTTCTTGAATTTTTTGCGGAAGGAAAGTAAGTTGAATTAAGGGGTATCACAAAGAAACCAGGAAAGATAATCATCTCTAATGTAATGAAAAATGTTCTAAATAAAAACAATAAGGCATAATTTCATAATTATGCTCGTTAGAGATTCAAACATCGAAATCATCTATTTCTCCAGATATCCAAAGAGTCTTGGACAATCATTCCAAGGTATTTGAGACTCCCAAAGGCCTCCCACCTATTCGTGATCATGAACATGCTATTCATTTGATTCCAGGAAGTGTACCTCCAAACATAAAGCTTTACAGATATCAGTATTCCCAAAAGAGTGAAATTGAGTGTATAGTTGTGAAAATGCTAGAGGCCAGTATAATTCAACCTAGGACAAGTTCTTACTTTGCTCCAGTGGTATTGGTGCACAAGAAGGATGGATCATGGTGCATGTGTCTGTATTATAAGGAGCTCAACAACCTCACTATTAAAGATAAATTTCCCATTCGTTTCATTGGTGAATTGTTGGATGAATTGCATGGAGCAATTTTGTTATCAGCAAAAAATGATCACCTAGCCATTTCTAATAGGCAGATCGAAATACACCATGTAGATTTAATTTTACCATAGTAAAATCAGTTTCAATGTGGAAAATAATTTAGTAAACCAGTTTTATTAAATTGTTTTCTGATTTAAATAAGAAAACCCATGAGAATAATTAGATAAATCATTATTTATTTAATTTTCTCTAGGAATAATTATTAAGTCATTATTTAAATAATTATTTTTTGTCACATTTGACTATATCCCTTAGGAATAATTAAATAAATCATTATTTACTTAAGTTTCATTATTTCTATTATTGGATAATTTTTAAATCACTATTTAATAATTATTTCAATTTCACATCATTCTTAATTATCACGAAATAATTAATAAATCATTTATTTGTTAATTATTTCTAAATAAAGATATTTAACCATTTTAAATACATTTTCCTTCTCCAATAAATATAATATAGTATTCCAACTGGTTAGATATTTATCTGCTTAATGTTATTTTATTATTCTCCATTTCGGAGATTAACTATGTACTTTATTATAAATAGGAGGGTTTTTCACTC
Source organism: Pinus tabuliformis (assembly GCA_031772625.1). Taxonomy (NCBI): domain Eukaryota; kingdom Viridiplantae; phylum Streptophyta; class Pinopsida; order Pinales; family Pinaceae; genus Pinus; species Pinus tabuliformis. Next base: position 775,064,347 of record CM062812.1, on the reverse strand, counting down.
ATTCTTCACGATGATCATAACATCGTCGCCATTATCGTCTTTTCTCATTTGAGCTCCCATTTGAGTTCTCCACATTTTGTCCGGGTTTTTCACATATTGAGAGATAATATCATTTTCTGAAGCATCAAGGACATCAAAGGACCCATCCCACGGAGGGGAACTTACAAACCCTTTTGTAGATATCCTTTACCAACTATTTTAAATAAGCAATATAATCAATTAAATTCTTTCCATTTGGGTTATTACATTGGATATTTTTATTGTTGCTTTATATTATGGATCATATATACTTCTATTGTAGATTTTCCATTTTTATTGCAGAACTGAATCGCAAGCATCCATCCACTTGTTGTTATGGTCACTTGTCACCTAATGACTTAAGTGAATTATTTTTGGTACACCTTCCAAGAAATTTCACACTAACAAGTGGTGACTCGACTGGTGTAATAAAAATGTTCTTAGATGGTTAAAGTTTCTGAAAATTTCAAGGATTTCTAAAACTATTTTTAGCCTCTCAATTTCTATTTATATTATTATTTCCTTTTTGTCAAATTTTCGAAATCTCATGGTTTTTTTGTTATTTTCATAGGTCATGGTGCCAGCCGAGCAGGAGACAGAAAAATCTGTGCGAGATATGCCAACTGAGAGCCCCTATAGGAAAATGCAATTTTCAGTGCTTGATCAGCATTCCAGTGTGCACTATTTGACCCAAAAACTGTGTTTTCCACTATTCCAGGTGAGTACCTACATTTTGTTATTTTTCTGGAAAATTTTAATATTTTTTTCAAAATTGCTGAGAGTTATGTCTACATACTAGTTTGTGTACTTGACCTTTGTTTTTAGTCTACCTTAGGCCTAGATCCACTTGATTTTTTTCTTTGAGGAAGGAAAACCCCCTAGGGTTTAGAGTACACCTCCACATTGGTAGGAAGATATTTGTTGAGTGAGGAGTCTACAGTTTTCAGCATTTTCAGCCACTAATTTTCAGAGTCCGATCCATTAATTTTCAACTCTTTTGGATATGATTCTTTTACCTTTTCTCCCTTTAGATTTTTGCATTTTCCTTTTCCCCTTTACGATCCCCTTGAGCATCCTAGTTTTTAGAGCTTCACACCTATCCTTTATAGCACTTTTCACCTCTGATTTTTGTTTTTTGTCTGCATCATTTATAGTAGAGTACTACCTCTAGATTCCAGACCTCGACATTAGATCATTTAGGCATTTTTATGTTTTTTTGAGTATCTTGTTTTACTTTTCTTGCTTATTTTCTTAGTAACCCTTGTGGGTGGGGTTTTATGTGCTTGATTCGCTATTTATTTTCTATCATTTTCAGATTTATTTATAGTATTTCATCACTTTACGTTCAATAGCACATGGCATAATGAAACACGCTTAGTTAACTCACCCACTTGACACATTATTTTCATGCACTCACACCCTAAGTGGATGTGGGTTTCATTAACACCGTCAAGCGAAGACTTGAAGAATTATGCCTTAATAAATCAACACACATAGATTAAGCTGGCTTTTCCATCAAGGCTAAACAATCTGTATAGTGTAGGTGTAGGATCAATGGGATAAGCTTCCAATAACACCCATCGATTGATTTCATTGAGACATAGAAGCTGACATATTAGGGAGCTTAAAATCCTTCACTATCCCACGGTCCAAAGTCGGAGTGCATCATAAACCTGATTTAGAGGGGGTGAGCCTAGGCCATCATGTGAGTGGTTCTCCTCGCAATTACCCAACCCATGGTAGGGAATTCTGTGCAGTGGCTGACTACCAAGAATCTCAATACTCGACCACGTCCATGGGATGAAGGTAACCATAATGGCCAATCTTAGGGAAACACCATATAGGATTACCTGTGGGAAGAAGTTGGTTCTCTACCTTACCTTTCCCTAGACATCTTCGTTTACAAGAATTAGATTCCATCAAGTAAGAAGTTCTTTGGAAGAGAATATGAAATAGCATATCTAGTATTGTTTGAGGATTTAGATCAGTTATAGGCTAGAGGTATTTTTCTTTGATAGAACGTGTTTTCTTGTATTAAAGTAACATCATTAATATAGTTAGTTTACACTTGGCACCATTGCAGTAGGTGTTTGCTTGCTTGTTGTTACTCTTTTATTGATATCATCACCCTTTAGTTCTTAGATCATTATTGTCTTGACATGATTGCACCCCGTAAGTGTTTGTCCCGTTGAATTGGATGTCTTCACCCTCTGTTCCCATTAGGACATATTACTCCTCCTCGTAGAGTTAGAGTTCATCCTCCCAGTCCTCCATCAAGCTATCATTCTAATTCTGATTCTACTGATTCGTCTAGTTCCTCCTCTAATTCTGCATCATCTTAACCCCATATTGCTACCATGTCAGGCACCAACACAGGTGTGGGAAAATACGATGGTAACCTAGGTACCAATGAGGGTAACCCAACTAGCGGAACCCCCACCAGTGTGGTCACTGCTACTCCCTTGCTTCCTTTTATGGCTAGCTTGAGTCTCCCCAATTTCAGCCAGATTACTAATGATCCTCTTATCCATGATACCATTTGGCCATCTATGCATACTAAACTCCCTACAGACATCCCAAAGTATTAATTTAATCCTATAGAATGTCCCACTAATCATATTTTCTCATTCCACATTTGGTGTTCATCAAATTCCATTACTAAAGACTTCATCCGTCTTAGTTTGTTTCAATGCATGCTCACTGGAGCTACTTCAAATTGTTATGTTGATTAACCCAAGGCCTCTTATTCCACTTTTATGACTCTTGTCGTGATTTTTATTTCATATCTCCAGCTACCTCTTCGTTACGACACTTGTACTGAAGCTTTAACTTATTTCCTTCAAACTTTTGCCACCTACCTTTCTGACCATGTTCAGGAATGGCGAAGAAGGAGGAGCATTTGTAGATCATTGGAATTTGAAGTTGGAGTTTATATGGATTGTTTCCTTATATCGTTTTTGCCTCTCAATGCTAAATATTTCACATCACACTTCCCCTAGTCTGAGGAAGATGAACTCCAAGTAGCATTAAAATTGTATTTGATCTATGCCTAGTCAGATTATGTTTACACTTTCATCTCTGATATGCCTTGGCCTAGTGCTGCTAATGCACCATGTGCATCTCATGCCTTGGGTGGAATAGATGGAACCATATCACACCCTCAACCATATGCTCCACCTCATACGAGTTATTCAACGTGGCTCCCCTGAGCTATCCCCATCTACCATCACTCTCCGCGAATGGTATGGTCATCCTTCATAGCCCCTTGGCTTATATAGCAACTAACCAATCATAGTTATCAGCAAGACTATCTATATTGAAATTGAAGTCATTAATGCTCACTTAGACTATAACATCCATGTGGGTCATAGTTATACTTATTCCATGTTAGTTGTTGCATTTGTGGTTCAATGTAAAATGTGATTTCCCAACAATGGAAATATCATCACCATTTATTAGTTAATGTAATATGATTCGAAAGCCCAAACTTCACCTCAGTCCAACATTTATTTCATGGATGACAATACGAATGTCTCATCCTTCACTAATGTCTCTCCACGAGTCTACAAAGATTCCACTTTTCTTGGTGCTTACTATGGTCCACTGCCTACTCCTTCTAAGCCTAGTTGACCTACTGTTTGCATGCTCCAAGCATCATGGGCCACCCATAAACAGTCTGCTATGACTTCACAACAGACCACACATCCGCAACATGTTATTCCTAACTCAACCGAGCCTTTTGGTACTACTCCTCAAGGATCATTTCTTGTTGCTGCTATCTATCCTAACACATTTCTACCCAGAAGCATTCCCTTTGGCCTTAACCATCTCAAAGTAGTTCCTCCAAGCTACCATGCTTCTGGTTAGATACCATTTTTCTTTCCACCCCTTGGACTTTATTCTACATCTATTATGGCTATGTTCATTTTACCCAACATTACACAACATTTTGTCACTGTCCCTATACTCTCATTTCCACGATCCTGGCAGACCCCTACAGTGAACCCTACATGCATTCTTGTCATGAAGAAACTCCCATCATGTCCCTCTTCATTTGCTGAACAATTCCCTTTTGCATCATTTCCCAAGAATCTTCCTTTTACCCTACTTTACAAGACTGGCACTAATGACCTATTTCCTCCTTGTGTCGATTTATAGAGATTAAAACTAGGAATAGCATCGTGTGGAAAAACTGAGCCTTTTCTCAGTCGTACCAATCCTCTTTTGGCAAGTTTTTTAAATATGGAGTCAAAGCTTCCAGGTCTAGAAACTTCATAACGGAAGTCTAGTAAATTTTTGGGCTGGATGGAGCCAAGGAAGTCAGTTTGGGCTCCTTTTCCCTATTAATATGGAACAAAGCTAAGAGATAAGGCCTCTCACATGGTAAGAGGAACCATCTCCTCTCTATCTAGGCTATATAAACTCCTCCATTTACAAGCTAAACTGGTTTTCGGTCTTAGTATTTTTGGAGCTTGAATGACTAGCAAGATATCATATCTTGTAGCATTCTAGTTTATGTTTTTGGAGGAAGAATAATGTGTTTGGTTTGGTTTGAGAATAAAGGGCAGAAGCCTTAAAAATTCCATTGTTGGGGACTATCCATGAGATGTTAGCGGAGGTGTGGGAACCCGGATACGTAAGAGAAGACTAGCAACATCAAGGCATTGGTTGTAATCTCTTTCTGAATTTATATGAATACAGCTATTGATTGATTTCCTACATTGAGTGTTATATTACATTTGATGGATTAATATTCCTTGACCTTTTAAGTAGGTTGAATACAATTTGTATGCTATCACATTTGTTGTTGTTGTTTGTTTGCTTGTTTGCCTGTTTGTGGCTAGACATGCTATCTCGGGCTAGAGGAATTGTCTTTATCTGCATCGAGAATTTACCTGCAAAACAAATTGGCAACCATACTAGGGACCCAATCCTCTCTTCTGATTGATATTAATTTCATGGTTTGTGTGAAATTTTGTAGTATCAACCTTTCCCTTTGGTTTTCTCTGCTTTCCCTAGTTTACTACTCTGAGTCTGAGATTTATAATGGCAAGTCTGGTTTTGGCCTTTGAATTTTTTTCTTAGAATCCTCGATCAACACGTTTAATTTTCTAACAGTCGCGCTGACTAGTGATATTTTCTCTCAAATAGTCATTTTCTACCCCCTTTTGGCACTTGTTGTCAATTAGGCAATCTCGTCATTTCCTGTAGGTGAAGATGAGGGTTTATCCTGAATCATAACCAGTGTGTCTTGCCCTCATAATTTCTTCCTCTTAGGATGTTTGAAGGCATACAGACACTAGCCCACCCTCTGATGTGTCAAGCCTGGCCCTGTGTGAAGATATTTTTTATTTTGTCTTCAAATCCCTCAATGAGCGCTAGTTGTAGTTTGGCCAGTCGTGCCAATGAGGCTTATTAGCACTAGTTGTAGCCTGGCCAGTCATGCCAGTCTCTAAGTTAAGAAAAAAACAGAATTTCTCCCATTCTAGTGCCAGTATTTCTTGAACCTCCGACTCTCTTCTTCCTCCTAGAAGTGACTAGAATGCTTTGTTTTTTGGTTTTGATTGACTGATTGGATTGAAGTTTCATTGCTTGATTTTTTGAGTTTTTTGGATGGTTTCTATGACCCTGGGGCATCTAGGTCACCTATCGTTCATTTGTTTGTTTACTCACTATACCAAGTTTTTGATTTGCTTCTTCATTCATTCCATCTTTCAATCACAACATCTTCATTGCTTTATTTTCAATCGAATGAGTGAAACAATCTTGTTTGTTCTCTTATTTCGAGTGTCTCTTATCTCTTTTCGAGCATAGATTACATTGCTTCATTTGTCGGTTGAAGAATTTATATGTTTGGTTTGTTCGATTCAGGGAAGAAGTTTCTTTTAGTTTCATTTATCATGATTTGGATTTGAGTTATGATTTTTTGTTCAGAATTGTGAAATTTTCATTAAAAATGCTCTATGTGAAAGATTCATTTTGCATTTTATGGAAAGAAGAACATCATTCTAGTTTACTTAAGTGAAAATGTTGCATTAGTAGTGTCATTGAGAAGCTAGAATTGCATGATCATAAGCATAGCAAATGAAATGAAACTTCTTTTGTTATTAAGGGAAGACTAAGTGAATTTAGTACATGTATTAGTGAAAGATTTCATTCTTTTATTGCTGCATTGATTGTGTGGTCTTTATCCCTCAATTATTGTTAAATTTCATCGAGGAAAGATTTCTTTCCTCATATAGCTGCATTTAGGAGTTTTCAGATGATAGTGGTAGGGCCTTGGAATTCAAACCTAATTAAAGATCAACGATTAAAATTTATTGAATTAACCTAAGGAATCATTAAAACTTAATGCTCACATTTAAAGGTCTAGGCTAGAGACATGTTTTGGCGTCTTTAAACCTAGTAGTTGTCATTCGCTTCGGCACTAGACAGTGCTAGTATGGACTTGTGCTCCCCATATCATCACATATATAAAGGGATACCCCACCAGGTTTACAATCCTTTATCCATGGTAAGCTGATTCTGCCACCTTCTAAGTGTGATACACCAAACACAACATTTGGGGAGATTGCGTGCTCGTACTTCTCGTTTCGCCAGGAGGTATTCTATAGTTCACGATTACCTGGTAATCCCTTTTTCCTAGATTATCCTAAACATTCATTTTGACCTTTTTGATTCCCTAAATTGAAAAGATCATTGACCACTTGTCCTTTTGAGCTCGTTAAATCTGAAAGTGACTAGAGTCACCTTTCGTCCTTTTCTTGACTTTTAAAACACGAAAAGGAAAAGCTTTCTTTCAGTGTCTTAAAATTAACTGCCCACTAAATATTCCTGGTTAAAGTTATCTTCCTCAGTGATTCTTTAGGGTTGATTCCAATGGAAACATTTCTTTTACGAGTCAAGGATTCCCCTCAAATGGGAATCTTGGATGTTTTCCTTCCTTCGGAAACACTGGTGTTCCTTATATTGTAACGTTGTCCCTCCCTGGGTTAACCATTGGTTTACCTATTTGGTTATTTTTGACCTCGGTGGTCCCAAGTGTCCCAAATCCTACCCTGCCATCTCCTTCATTCGAATCACATCATGTTGATTATAAGTTTGACTTCTCACCTTCTTCCACTATTTCTCCACCTTCCTCTTCTACTTCGCTTGGTGAATTTTTGAAATCCAATAACCAAGAGTCTAAGAAGAAGAAGAAGATGATGATGAAGAAGAATTTAGATAAGTGAGAGACCAACCATGCATCTATTTCTCCCAATGCACTTCCCATCGACAAACCTTCTGATTCCTTGTCGAAGGTAAAATTCCATTTTTGGCTATGTAAAGGTGATCATCCCTTTCGATATTGTCCTGGCAGTCCCAAAGTCTTAGAGGTATGGTCCAAGATCTAGATCAACCATCCCCATCGACCTCTGGAGATCATGTCGATGCTACACCCTTGGCTAGTGATGGTAAGAAGAAAGGAAGAATTAAATTCCCCTATAGGTTATCTGAAGGAGAGCATCTTCTTCACCTTTGTTTGTTTATGGATAAAGCTTCCAAAATATTGGAAAACCTTACAGGTCCTCAAGCCCAACTCCGTGTTGGTTATCAGAGGATTTCTTCTAACCCTCTCATAGTTAGTAAAGAGATTGACTTGGATTCATCTCTTTCCCATCTTGCTCTTCCTGAGCATGACTCTCTCTTGTGTTTGTTCCCTACCAACCATTGGTCAAAAAGTGTGTTGACTTGGCTCCACCTTCAGTTGTTCACTCTGTTCCCGAAGAGAGTAGTGATCATACTGCTCAAGTTCTTCTTGTCTCCTTAGATTCTCATGAATCGAAGAGTGACCGTACCATCCGAGTAGTTTAGGAGAGTCCTTCTCCTTCTCCTGCACAACACGGGGGAAATCATATGATATCCCCACTAAGTAGTGTTGTCATTTATTTTGATTGGATTCAATTGACTACTTTTCGCCTCCCATCTTATGTGCCTTTCCAGATCACAGTACAAGCCTATAATATGGTAGTACATGCCACTATATTACATGAAGGTGCATGTGTTAGGATCATATTTTCTACTACTTGGAAAGCTTTGGGTTTCCCAGAGCTTGTGCTTGTCACCAAAAATCTATTGGCTTTCAACGGAGGAACGAGTCAGCCCTTAGGGATCCTTTCGATGTTTCCTATTACTTTGGGAGGAAAGACTGTCTATATAGATGTGATGGTAGTCCAAGGTCCCTTAGATTTCAATATTCTTCTTGGACGTGGCTATGTCTATGTTGTGGGAGCTCTTGTTTCTTCACTTTTTCGTGTGATTTGTTTTCCACAAGAAGGGAGAATTTGCATTCAAGAAGTACCCTTTCCGCCATAGGTCAATTATGTGGCTACCCTTTCTGTCTCCACATCTACTGATGATCACACAGATGGTATAGTACATTATGTACTAGGGGCATTGGAACCTGATGTGTCATTTGTACCAATTGACATGTGTTCTTCCCAGAGCGTAGTACTCTCATCTAGTGAGGACCTCTTGGGGGCATGTTCTCGTATAGCCCATGACCAGCTATCCCGAGGACAGTTTGTTCCTGTATCAACCTTGTTAAAAAATGAAACAGATTTCATGAGGATAGTTCCTACTGTTTTATCAACCTCGTTAAAAAATGAAACAAATTGTCGGAGCATAGTTCCTTATCTTGTGTCAAGATCGTTAAAAAATGAAACAAGGGATGTGAGCATAGTTCCTTGTCTTGTGTCAAGCTCATTAAAAGTGAGTCCAAATGTCTGAGGATAGTTTTTTGTTATATCAAGCTTGTTAAAAACTTAAACAAATTTTGAGGATAGTTTCTTCCTATGTCGACCTCCTTAAAAAATGAAACAGATGTACGAGGATAGTTCTTTTATTGTGTCAACCTCGTTAAATGATGAAACAACACCCTTTTCCAAATCGAGTATTTGATTAAGATCTCATCAAATTCCAATCAAGTCTTTCCTGGATATTGAAGGTGAACCTTCATTCCATCCACCTCACTGAATGAAATGGAGCTTAGGGGGAATGTACCTAGAATTGAGCCATTATACTGGGGGCATGAAAACTTAATTCAAACACATTTTTCCGTTTAAGGATTGTGTAAACATGAAACCAAATTCAAGCATAGATCCCCATCATTCAAGCTTGTGTAAAAATGAACCCATGCCCAATTTACAGATCGTGATTGTCGTCTTTATCAGCTAATTTCTATTATATGAGCCTTGGTTGCTTCATTCCATCACCACCATCTCTTTGGCCAATCATATGCTTTCACTTGGTCATTTTTCCTTCCCTGAGGAACGATAATGATGAGTGGCTTTACTAGCCAGCCTCTTGACCTCTTAGTTTTTGAGCAGTTCCACCATAATCGGAACCACTTGCTACCCTATATACCACTCGTTCCTCCATGACAATTCAACTTTAATCCCTTTTCTCAACTTGTAGAAACTAAAATGAAAATATCATCGAGTATTTTTCCCTTTTTGACTTGTTAAAGAGAATAAAATGGGGGGTCTTCTTTCAACTCTTTTCCTACTCTTTAAACACAAAAAAAATTTCTAGCTCTTGTCATTTTGAACTTGTTAAAGGTTGTGAAACGTCATTTACCCAGTATACATTTACCCCTTTCATGGGCTAGGATGAATTATTTACGAAAAATGTACTCCTTGACTGAAATAGTCAAGAAGTTCTCTAAAATATCGTTTTCTACCTTTTTGGGCTCGAGAGACTGTTGGAAATAACACTTAGGGGGGGTGAATCAGTATTATCAAACTCTTTTCAATTTATACCAATATTTGCAGACAGACTTATAATTTAATATATTCTTCAAATGTGGATCGTTAATCTGTGTCAGAACCATATAATAGTAAACAGGAACAGGAAAAATAGAGAAACCAATCACACGAAAGAACACAAGATATAAGGTGGAAACCCAATGTGGGTGAAAACCACCTGCTGCAATATTATCTTCTTTCAATTAGAAACTTCTTTTTACAATGCTTCTATAGTGGTGCAGTATTCTACCATCACGCAGGCTTCAACCTACAGAAGGCTACAACCTTCTCTTTTTTCTCAAGGACCATGTGTTAGAGCCTAGATTTGTCTCAGGCTGAAAGGACAAGGTTCTAGGTCCACATCAAACCACACTCAGCCTCATAGCTAGCCCTACGAGGACAGGAGAGGGCTATCTCCAGGTCAATCTCAGCGAAAGATACTCAATGGGCTAGAGATGACTAATTTAGCAACTGATTCTAGGCTAGGTATTAAGTGAAAAGGATTTGATTTGAGTTTTTTAGGGTTTTGTTGAAAAGATGGGAAAGGCAAATTTGTGCTCGGGGATGAGGCACAGTTTCTACAGAGGTCTGATTGGGGCAAGGAAGGCGATCATTTTGGTGCTTTAAAGTGAGTGATATGGATAGGTCAGACTGGTGAGAAGCTAAGGAGAGAAAGAGAGTCTCAATAAATCCCCTTAAACAGATGAAAACATGAAAATTTAAACAAATTCAAAGGCAGAGCATAATAGTTATGAATTCTACCTTAATCACTCATTTGTTAAAATTCAGAAGACGAAGCATGAAAATGATACACATAAAACTAGATAAAATTAAAATTACTCAGAGAAGCACACCATCAAAACATAAAGCCACATGGATCCCAAACAGTGCTGCAAAACCCTAGTCTTTCCTTAGCTAAAAATGTAGAAGTGAATGTACAATAGAGTGCCAAACTTTTCCCAAGAGTACAACCATGAAAATGACTTAGAAATTACATAATATAGACAAGCAAAAACTATTTCCTTGCCTCTAGGGGTTGAGATCATGATTCTAGAATCTGTTTCAACCAATTCTAAACAAAGCACTAAAATCTAGGCAGTCAAAACAACTTGCCTCTATAAGATAGGAAACTGATCCATTCATTAAATTTTCACTTTTCAGTGAATGAATCCTCTAGAACAAGTAAATAAGTGCCAAAATTACATCATGTTCATCCAATTACATCAATATAGATCAAAAATTACATCACAAAGCAAAACTAGTCAAACTGGCCGAATTTCTGAGCTGGAAGGTGAAAAACTGAGCAAAAATCCTTTGTGCGCCGCGCCAATTTCTCTATGCATCGCGCCACTTTGAGACTAAGTTTGAGGCACTTCCTAAAGTCCAAATTGAGCCCAAGTGTTCTTGTTAAATATCCCTACCTGTTTAATTTCCAACCCAAGTGGAATTTCTGAATTTGGTTCCCATTTGCCCCTCCAAAACTTCAATCTCCCAAGACTGCTTCCTGTGTGTGAAAATAGGGGCAGAAAGGTCATTTTGTGAGTGTTTTTGACCTTTGTGAGACTCAAAACTTGCCCAAACTTCTTCGCCATGCACTAGAAGTCAAGGTTTTTCATAAGAAATCCAAAAATATAAAGTTTTTTGCATTTGGAGCCTCCAATCATAAGCGCACGCCACGTGGCATGGTGCACAGGGAGAAAAACCCTGTTTTTTACTGCCAAAATTTCTCAGAATGCAAAATTTGCTCTAAATTTCTTGAAATTTGGGCTGGACCTTCTTTATCAAGAGCTATGATGAGCCAAAGAGGTTTTCGCCAATATCTGATGTCCTTCATCCACTTTTTTCCTCCTTAATGCTCTCTTCAACTTGATTATCGTTTTGCACACCAAGTTCCGGGACAAGTAATGATATGTCTGCCACCTCTTTAAAGCCTCCTAGGTGCGTGTCCCTCTGTGAGTGAGTCACTTTGGGTCTCCTCTTCATAGTCATATGAAGGATCGAATGACATAATTGCTACTACATAAACTGCCTTGGAGAAATGAGTGCTGTTGATGAAACTGTGTATTGCTGTTTTATAACGTAGTTGGATTCTACCACCAAGGGGAAAAATGCAACAAGGGACTGTTAGGAAGGGGAAAACAGTAAGGGACTAGGGGATATTGGGATAAATTTTATCAAGGAAAGGAGGAGGGTTTGAGGGGTTTTATGTATAGGGTTAGGAGATTTTTTGTAAGGGCTAGGGTTTTGGGGTTTCGGATTTGAATGTAGGAAAGAAAATATAGGATTGATGAGCTTAGTGGGGGGTAGGAAATGATGAAACAAGGGAGACATGGGGAAGGGGGAGTGACCTTGGTAGCAAAACAAATATTTTGGAACCCACAACAATCTTCCTTTGATGCACTTTAGAGGTAGGGTTTCATGTTTTTGTTTCAATCATTATCATCAATAAACCACCATCACTCAGCACAAAAAAGGATGAAACATTAAGATGGAGACCCTACCTGGAAAATCCACACAAATAAATGGAAATTTGGAGAAATTTCAATGAATTTCAGGCCTTTTAGCCCAGTGCGCCGTGCCTCCGCAGTGCGCCGCGCCAGTGTACATTTACACTGGAAAATTTCTCCCAGTGTGTCTCGCCTCCCCAGTGCGTTGCACCTTTTTGCAGGAGCCTTTTGGAGGCCTTCCTGGTGTCCAAATTGGGTTTAGGATAGATATTTATAATGGCCATTGATTCTACATTCTAAGCCAACCGGAATTTTTCAATTTGAAGTTCATTTGCCCTGTCAAAAATCAAATCTCCCAAGACTGGTTAAAATGTGCCAAATGAGGCTGCCTCAAGGCAGAGTGCTGTTACAGTCAGCTTTTGAATGCCTTCCTCAACTCCAAATTGAGATAATGATAGGTCATGGGAAATATACTTCTGTCTAGTTATCATTTGACTCATCAAGCAAGTCATTTGGCCAATCAAGCTAGGAGAAAACGTGATTTTCCCAAGGTCACTACAGAGGTGCATCAATTCTCCCGAGGCGATTGTATTTTTGACATTTCTCTAAAACCATGACACCTGTGTAAAAAGTGTAAGAGGTTTTTCTTCCTTGGCCTATTTTGGACAAAACACGCTCTCAGTTTTCCAAAATTAATCTTTTATTGCTCAAAAACATCATTTGAGTAAAACCTACCCCGATGTGTGGAACAGGGGATTTGTCGAAATGAAGCGAAATGAAGGGGATAGGGGGCTTCTAAATTCTTGAGGAAATTTTGCTAGGTGGGGAGGGATGTTAGGAAGAAGGGGAAAGTGTAATCTCTAAAATTGAGTGAGGGGAAGGGGTCCAAAAGGGAGAAGCACAGGCCTAGCCTAGAAAATAGGGTTTGTAGCAAGAAACTAGGATTTGTGTGAAAATGAGGAATTTGAGGGATCTCAGTGATGGGAAATGTTTAAAAAGGTACATTAAGGATAGGGGAAGGTGTATGAACATCAGGATACAATTTTTTTCGATGATTTGACCGTCCAAGAGAAATTACCTCCAAAACCCTGGGAGATGGAAATGGACCTTACCCAGGCACAACTAAAGCATGAACAAGGTGTAAAATGACTCATTGGAACCTGACATGATGATGACAACCCTCGGAATGATGGTAGACTCAGCTGAATGGTGACATGGACCGACATTTGGACAGCTTTGAAAGGAGTGAAACCCTAGACTTAATGCCTAGTGACCAAATTTTACTTGAAGACTCACTCAAATGATAAAATCTGACCTTGACACCTTAAAATCACTTTGTAAGAGCATGTTTGATCACTAGAGGAAGGCTGGAAAGACTGACACTAACACCACGTTTCATGAATTTTCAAACTAGATCCATGAATATCAATCAAACATCAAATAGATCTACAATTAATCAACTTCCTTGTGCAACTATGGAATCAACAACTTCTCAGAACACAGTACCAGTAACCAGACACCAATTCAAGACCCAGAACATAACAGTAACAAAAATAAGCAGTTAAAACAGATTTCAAGAAAAGTCCGCAACTTCACCAATAGAAACCTGCGCACATTCGTGGCTTCTCTGTGTCTAATCTACGGGTCTCTGCGCCCACACTGTGTTAGTCCTGTGAACTTCACACCTGCGGTGTGCAAAACCTACGAACCTCCGCACCTTTTCCTTGATAGACCTGCGGATCTCCGCACTTTCTCCTTGTCTGCCCTGCGGTTCTCCGCACCTGCACCGTGTCGCACCTGCAGTCCTGCGGGTATAGATAGCTTTTCAGACTTCAAGTATGTCCCAGACTATCAGATTTACAGATCTGATCATCCACCAAGCAGATCTCGACCCATCAGTCGATCCGCCTTATAATGCTCAAGTTTCTCCTTGATTCAGATCCAGCTACCACTCACCAACTGATCACCAGAAATTCATATCTTGCTCTCCTTAAGATATTCAACACATAAGTGCCTAGCCAAATGACCTCCTTTAATTTATATAGACAAGGCCTTACTCAAACCATGGTCCAAAACCATAGAGATCCAATACTAGGGACCCAAAACCTGGGTTCAATACTTTAGATACAATACCACGGACCAAAACAATAGGATCAAAAACATCGGACTAAATACCATGGATCAACCATAAAATTTCCCACGTGTGCACGTTTCTCTACATGAAAGTGTGTGAACTTGACATCTTCACTTTTTGTTCGAAGAACTTGCGGGTATGTCCGCACTTCTTGTTCAGAGCACCTGCAGGTCCGCGGGTTTCTTTCGGTGCACCTGCGGGTATCTCATTTTCTATCATTTTGAGAGCCTGAATTGTGATTTTTCACCAGAGTGAGTTGCCATCAAGGACAACACCTGTGCCATAGTGCCAAAACTAAGTCATAATGCCAACAATCTCCCCCTTTGGACTTGATGGCAACCCCAAGATCCTCAAAGTCATTCTCCCCCTTTGTCATCAAGGGCAAAGGGTTATGCTCCCCCCGAGTACATGTTGAAATCTCTGCTCTGCTGTGCTATCCAAACTCCCCCTAACATATAGGTAAGATCTACAAGAAGATATTCTGCAAAAGAAATCTGACATTATACGCCATAACAGACCTTCCTGTCACCAAGGACTCATACATACAACTCCCAACCAAGTGGGAATATATCAACATTGACTCATCCACCCAACCAAGTGGGGATACATGATAAGCACATTACATTATCCATTCCAGGCATAGTGGGGCAACCAAGATAGGCTGTTACATGACCTTGACAAAAGAAATATAAGACATAGAGACAAAACATCAGTAGAATAATAAAGCCGACAATGCACTATTAGAAGAATATATGCTCCCCCTGAACCTGTGCCAGTTGGTCTTTGACAGATCCATAAACCAGCGAATGTAAACGTATACTCCATATGAAACTCACGTACAACCAACAATTTCTGAACCAGATAAGATTCAACAGCATATTGATGCATCAACTACCCCTAGATTTTGTCTGAGGTATTCAAAGGTCTCCTGGGCAGTGGTTTGGTGAGAATATCAACAACTTGTTCCTTAGAGGGAACATACTCCAATTTGACCTTTTGTTCAAGCACTTGTTCCCGAAGAAAATGATACTTGATTGGTATGTGCTTGGTCTTTGAATGCATGACAGGATTCTTTGAAATATTGATTGCACTTGTATTATCACAGAAGATGGAGATATGTGGGGTACAAGTGATTTGCATGTCTTGCAATGTTTTCATCATCCAAAGGAGTTGTGTGCAGCAAGATGCAGCAACTACATATTCTGCTTCAGCTGTAGATAATGCAATAGAGCTTTGTTTCTTGTTGAACCAAGATACTAATCTAGGACCCATGAAGAATGCACCACCACTAGTGCTTTTCCTGTCATCCATGCTCCCTACCCAATCCGCATCTGTGTATGCATGAAGTGTGAGGTCGGAACCTCTAGGATACCATAAGCCATAGTTTTGAGTTCCTTGAAGATACTTGAAGATTATCTTAACTGCCTGAAGATGAGTTTCCTTTGGATTTTCCTGAAACCTTCCAACTATTCCCACTGCATGCATAATGTTCGTTCGGGTACCTGTTAGATAGAGCAGACTACCAATCATGGATCTATAGGTTGGTTGATGTACTGCTGCTAATTCATCATTCATGCTGAGGCTGCATCTTGTCACCACAGGAGTACATACTGGTTTTGAATCCTCCATCCCATATTTCTTCAAGATCTGCTTGAGATACTTGGTTTGTGATAGAAAAATATCGTCTTTGTTTTGTTGGACTTGCAAACAAAGGAAATATGTGAGCTCAGCAAGCATGGACATTTCAAACTCCTTTTGCATCACCCAGGCAAAATTTTGACTTATGCCTTCTTCATTGCTGCCAAAGATGATATCATCAACATACACAACAAGTATTAGCAATTTCTCATTGCCAACCTTTATATATAGATTGCCGTCAGTTGATCCTTTTATAAAGCCTTGTTGATGGAGGTACTTATCCAACAGATAATACCACGCCCTAGGAGCCTGTTTAAGGCCATAGAGAGCCTTTTTGAGTCTACATACAAGATTTGGATCATTTCCGAGAATGAACCCATCTAGTTGTTCAATATATACTTCTTCATCCAAGTCTCCATTCAGGAAAGCAGACTTCACGTCCATTTGAAATACTTTGAACTTCTAAAAGCTAGATAGAGCAAGGAACATCCTTATAGCCTCAAGTCTGGCAACTGATGCAAATGTTTCTTCAAAGTCTATGCCTTCTTGTTGTGCATACCCTTTACAAACTAGTCTTGCCTTGTTTCTAACCACATCCCCATTTTCATTCAACTTATTTTTCAAAATCCGTTTTGTCCCTATGACATTTTTATCTTTTGGTCTAGGAGCCAACTCCCAAGTGTTATTCCTTTCAATCTACTCAAGTTCTTCATCCATTGCCTTGACCCAACATTCATCTTTGCATGCTTCTCTTACATTTTGTGGTTAAGTGGAGGAGAGCAATGCCAAATAACTTGAAGCTTCTGCAATTGTTCTTCTTGTTTGTATACCTGCCTCTTTCTGCCCCAAAATTTGAGATTCTGGATGATTCTTCTGAACGTAACTAGATGGAGTTTTTTCTTCTATCCTTATCTATTCTTTTGGTGCCTCATGGGTTTCTTCTTCATCATGAATCTGATTTGATGTTGATGGATAGTCCTCATCATCTTTGAAATCTTCAGATCTTACCTACCTAGGACTATTTTCTTCATCAACCACTACATCAATACTTTCAACAATTTTTCCAAGCCTTTTATTGTAGCACTTGTAAGCTTTGCTGTGGGGAGAGTAACCAAGGAGAATGCCTTCATCTGCTCTAGGTTCAAACTTGCCAAGATTTTCATCAGTATTTTTCATATAGCATTTTCTTCCAAAAATTTTGAAATATTTTACTGTAGGAGTCTTACCATACCAGAGCTCATGAGGAGTTTGAGTGATGTTCAACTAGACGTTTGTCTTGTTGAGAATAAAAATTGCAGCAAATGCAGCTTCACCCCAAAAAGTTGCGGGAGTTCTAGATTCATCCATCATAGCACGAGCCATTTGTTGAACTGTTCTGTTCATCCTTTCCACTACTCCATTTTGCTGAGGAGTCCTTGTAGTAGAGAATTCCCTTCTTATTCCTTGTTCTTCACAAAAATCGAAAAATTCATTTGAGGTAAACTCCCCACCTCTATTAGACCTGAGGCATTTAATTTTGTGATCTGATTCGTTTTCAACCAAGGCTTTGAAAGATTTGAATTTTTCGAAGGCTTCATCTTTGTTCTTCATAAGTCCTATCCAACACATCGTGGAAAAATCGTCAATGAATAATATAAAGTATTCTTCTCCCTGAGGTGACCTTTTCCTAGATGGACCACATACATCAGTATGGACAAGTTCAAGTGGCCTCCTAGCTGATCCTTCCTTCTCATGTAAGTTAGTTCTGGTTTTCTTACCAAACTGACATGATTTTCATACTGTATTGTCTGGTATTCTGATGTCTGGAAGACAACGAACTGCCTAGTATTTTCATGCTTTCCTTATTTGTGAGAAGCTTAGATGCCCAATCTCCGGTGCCATAGCCAGTGTTCATCATTCCTGCTTAGATAGCATTGATGTTAACCTTCTTTGAATATGTATAAATTATTTGAAGTTCTTATGCCTCTCATCACTATTTTTCCTGTATCAAGATCACGAACACTACATCCATTTGATAGAAATATTACCTCAGTTCCTTGATCGCACATCTGACTGACACTCAATAGGTTATGCTTCAAGCCATCATCATACATAACATTGCCAGCTTTGACCTTTTCTTTCAACTGAACAAAACCTTTACCTTTTATGAGCGCAGGGGTGTCATTTCCAAATGAGACCTTCTTCTCCTTCTCTAAGGCACTATATGACTGAAGTTTTTCCTTATCACCTGTTATCACTTGGAACTATAGTTCATGTATATAAGGTTGTCCATAAGTTTTATATAAAGCCTTGAAGTCTTGTGAATAAGTTTATTAGTATATGTCAATTTGAAATTTGAAATTCAAGAGGTATTGATGTGAATTCGTGTAAAGGAAAAATCATTAGACACCCTCCATCATTGTTAGTTAAAGCATGTCATGTCATTAGTACTTTGCGCAGTTTCGCAGCGCGGGTTAGATGTCATTGGTACTTACGTAGTTTCGCAGCGGAGGTTTGATTGGTCAGTTTAGCTGCGAAATGATGTTTTCATGTTTTCGCAGCGCTCTGTTTGTCAGCGATTTCGTAGCGCATCTTGTTAAATTTGAACTGCCCGCGCTACGAAATCGGGGTTTCAGGGTTTTTTTTTTTTGTAGCGCTTTTCCTCTGAATGTCAAATCCTTGAGTAGTGAGTCATAGGTCCGTTCATGATTGTCAGTTCACATCCTCTCCATGTCATGATAAACCATTATTTCGCCATAAGGTCCGAAGTCATGTATTTGAGTGTTAGTTTAGGGGATGTTACAGGAGATGGTTATATCATAATGGGTTCTTCATATTATGTAAACATGTTTGCTGTATGAGAAGCCCAAGTTCTTATTTAAACGGACTACTGCAAGCGAGCCTGCACTCCAAAGTCGAAGTTTGTTTTCGTGCTACAAGCTACCATTAGTTTCCTGTGTAAAAATATTCAAAGCAGCATGGAAAGAAAGGAACACCGATCTGGTAAGTGTGTGAGGACAGAGCCGGAGGGGTTAGATGTTACTCTCAGGGATGAAGAGGTAGCAAAGGCCTTTCGAAGTGCTGGCTGCTGGCGGTTTTGCGAAAAATTGAAGGGAGGACATGCAGAAGTGACCAAGGCTTTCGCATTAAACTTCACTGGACTGAATTCGAAGGTGGCAATGTTGGAGTTTCCGGTGTCTCCTGAAGTTATTTCCACTGTCACTGAAATTCCGAGGGGTGGCCAAGAATGGTTCAAAAACTTCAAGTTCGACATGGGTCCCTGCAAAGAGTTTTTGAAGGCACCTTATGTAGATGAAGACCTCAACAAAGCAGTCCCAAGGAGTTATATAAAAGAGAATTATGCTATGCTCTTGACATGTATCCAGAAGTACCTGACATGTGAGGGTAGGTACAATAAAGTTTACTCCTACCACTTCAAAATTCTGTTACACTTCACAGGTAAGGCTTCAATAGACATACCTTTCTATTTGTTCAGGAGCATTAGCAAAATGTGTGATAAGATTCAGTTAAAGAAAGATGGTTGTGAAACATCCCTTTTTCATCATGGTCTAGTAAAATTGCTGGTGTTGGATAGTTTACAAAAAATTGGTAAAGATTGGGATTCATTTGTGTTTATGGCCGGTTTCCCAAGCAAAACAGGCCTCACTCCATTACCTGTGAGAGAAAGAGAAGAGAGGAGTAAGGAACCCACTTTGGATGAACTTAGAAGAGAAGTGACAGACCATAAGAAGCCTAAAACTAAATCAAAGAAATCAGAGAGGTCTGTGGCAGCTAAAGAGACACCTGAAGCATCAATGAAGAAAACTCCTAAGTCATCTAGAGTATCCGAAAAGGAAACCCCTAAGTCATCACCTAAGGAAACACCTCAGTCATCAAAGCAGAAGACTCAGAAAAGGAAAGATGAAACTAAATCTAGTGAAGTTGAAAAGATTTCAAGGGTGAGAACTAGAGGCCAACTAAGCAAGGAGAAAGGAAAGTCAGTCCCTGTGGAAGAAAGTCCTATTTCTAAAGGTAGTTTAAATGACTTACTTGAAGCCATTGAACTAGAGCAAGATCATCCAATACAAATTGAACCACTAGAATTTGAGCGAGATCACTCGGTGCAACCAATGCATATTGATCTAACTCAGTCCTCACCTGAAAGTTCTAAAAAATCAAGGGCTTCTAAAAGGTTAAAATTTGAAGAGCCAAGTGAAGAATATGCCTTTAAGCCACGCAGACCAGTGACAAGAAGGCAAATCAAAGAAGTGGAGAAAGCTCAGAAACAGAAAGCACCTTTAGAAATGCCTAGGACAGAGGTACTTGAAGTTTTCACTGAAATAGTTCAAGCAGCCAAAAGCAAGAACAAGGATAATAAGGTTATCATCAGTCAAAGTGGAAATGTTATTGCTATTAAGAAACAAGCTGGAGCAACAAAGGAAGAAATACCTCAGATTAAAAATGTTTTTAAGGAAAAGGCAGTAAGATATACAAGTTATAAAAAGGCTGTAATGAAAGGCAGAACAAGTTTGATTAGCCAAGCTGACTCAGTATCTGATGCATATGTGTGGACAGTGCCAGCTCTGAAGCAGGCAAAAATCATGAAACAAATGAATACAAGCTTAAGAGCAGAAAACAAGATGTTAAAGGAAGAAGTCAGCAGCTTGAAAGGGAAGCTAGGCAAACTAGCTAAATGATCCAAGGGGAAATTTGCTTTCCAAATTTTGGTATATTTTGGCTGTCATCATTTTAAAACTTGTTGAAACTTTTTGAAGTCCTTACACCTGTGTAGAATGGCTGAAGAAATCACAGAGTTAAGTTATTGTTGCTTTAAGGTTCATATGCTTAGTTTTGATTACCTACAGCAGTTTCGTAGCGCGCTACGAAACTGCTGTAGATGACTGTTTATGTAAAAAACTTGAGTTTGAATGCTGAGGTCAGCAAATCTTAAAAGGGATGACTCGAGGCTAGCATGGAGACTATAGAAAGTCATTCAGATGTTTAAAAAGGTGCCAGGTGTAAGTATTCGAAGAAAAGGTGAAATTTTGTCTTTTGTTGAAATTTTCACTTTATGTCCGAATTTTTAGGGTTCTGGTATGGTTGCCGAGGTGTGGAGTGGTACACCTGTTCAGTTATGGGATGGCTAGATCATAAGTTTTCTTCCATCATACGGGACTATCAGAGGATTAAATGGCTTGAAACGTGATCTTAAATGCATGAACACTAATGGGAGGCAGAAACCGTGAACATAGGGTACAGATTCTTATTGGTTGATGAATCATCTACACATCAGGCATCCGAAGCTGCTCATCCAGTGAATGTGTTTTCAGTTTGGTTTGGCTATTATTGAAGTGCTACAGGTGTCAAGCTTCAAGAACACAACAATGTACACGAGGAGATAGACTTGAAGTTTCAATGTAATGGAGTCCTCTGTTTTCGTAGCACAATATCGTTTGTAATTAATTAGTTTGTTTAAGATAATAGATAAGGTAATTAATGATAGAATTCTGAGCTCCCTTCATGCTTGTTGAGGAGTCTCAGGTAGTAGTATTTTGGTTGGCTATATATAGAAATGACTCTTATGTAAAAAAGGTTGGACATTTTATAGAAAAACAGAGTTGTTTTGGGCCATTGTAAGACTCATGACAGTAATAGTAAAACAGTGTTGATTTCTTCTCAAGATTCTCGATGGATTATTGTGTTCAAATGTAATGGTAGTGTTTTATATCATATGTTATTTTACAGCCTTGTTATAGTACAATCACTCAGAATTCATATCCTATGCTCTGACTTCCTGTGTATTTAGCAAGCTGTGGTTTTTTATGGAATATGTTTGGACATGTAATGCAAAGAGCCTTGACTTCCATGAAATGACTTTGTTTCTCTTGTTCACTTAGTGTATGAGACTCCATAGCCCAATGAGAACCAGTTTGATATTTTTCCAACCAGCTTTTGCTTTCATGAAAGAATAAAGAGTTAGCCATCTATTGTAGTGAAGGATTTTTATCAAGAGTTTGTGAGAGAGCCCTCTCTGATCAAAGAGGCTAATCTTTGATCTAAAGTTAGGTTGAAAGAGTTACATGAAATCTTTCTTGGTTGCAGCCCTCAGTAGTGATTTTGTGATAACATCACCCGTCATATGTTTCGAACATCCACTGTCGATGTACCATTGATTTTCCCGTCCTTCCGCATATTAGGCTATACCGCATCTTTCTGGTTGTGGTTCTTTCATTCTCCATGCTTTGGCACTTGAGGCTTGTTCCTTCTGAGTTGGTTGCTGAAACCTGCTCCAGAATTCAGAATCTTCATGACTGAAGTTGTTACAAATACAACATTCAATTTAATTTTCAAGGGCAAAAAAGTTATTGTAGGTCCTTTTCATGATCCCAGCCATACTTCTTTGTTTTTGAGCTTCTCTAGTCATGATTGTCTTATAGGCAACACATTGAGCTGCTTTGTGACCAAACTTATGACAAGAGAAACATTGGCCATTGAAGAAACTCCTGTGATTATCAAATCTACCAGCCAAATGATTGTAGTTTCTATTGACATCCATTCTTGATGCAAATTGAGAAGGTTTTACCTGTGGCTAGTTGTAGCTTCTGTTCATCTTAAAGTAGAAATCCCCCGATTTACCTGGTAGTCTTTGTTCATTCTTGAGGTAAATTGTCCCTGATTTTCCTAGTGAGCAGCATTGTGCCTTTGCTGTTGATTGTCAATCTTTTCACTTCTCCTTGCTACATCAAGATAACTTTTGGAGGTGGATGGCTTCTGTGCTTGAGAGGATTCTTCATTATATCCCAGACCTGTCTTGATTAGTGGAGAACGCTGTGCTTTGATAATCTCATCTAAGGTTTCAGATCCTTTAGTAAATCTCAGATTAAGAGCTTTTGTTTTCTCAATCTCTTTTCTGAGTCCCACAATTTCACATTCTAACTTTTCATGATGTTTTTCCTTTTTAGCAAGTTGGAATTGCAGAGTATCTATGATCATAATCTTTTCTTCTAAGAAAATTTTGAGTTTAGAAATCTCTTCATAAAGACCTTCTTCATCTATATCATCCAAGAAATCATCATCTTCAAAAGCCATTAGAAGTCTATAATTATTACCTTGTTCATCTTCATCACTATTTGAAAGTCCATCACTATCTTCATGAGTGTAATAGCTTTTCTTATTTACATTCTGTTTCTTGTTCCATCTAATAGGTTCGTTACCTTTGTCAAGCTTATCTTTATGAGGACACTTGGCAGCATAGTGACCAACTCTTGCACAAGCAAAGCATTTGAAAGGTAACTTACCTCTAAATCTTCTAGCACCCTGTTGAAGGTTCTTGACAAAATTTGATTCTTCCTCTTCTTCTGACATATGTCCTGACTCATAGTAATCTCCTTTGCCTAAAGACTTTAATGCAACTTCTCTCCTGTCTGATGGTCCTCCTTTCCTCATTTCGTAAGCACTTAGAATTCCATGTAGCTGTGACATGGTAAGGTTCTGTAGATTCTATTTTTCTTGTATTGTAGAAAATTTTGATTCAAACCTAGAGGACAAAGATCTTAGAACCTTTTCAACCACAACAGCCTCTTTTATTTCTTCACCCAAGTTTTTCATACAATTAACAATCTCATCTATATGTAGGAAATAATTAGCCGCACTTTCATCATTGTGCATTCTTAGATTTTCATACTGAATTCTGAGGGTTTGAAGTTTTGTTGTTTTACCTGTTCATCTCCTTCATAGCTCAGAACGATCTTGTCCCATATTTCTTTTGTGGTTTTATACTGCATAACCTTGACGAATTTTGATTGAGATAGACATCCTAATATAGTGTTGACAAACTTTGCATTTTTTCATACTTCTTATTACTAGCCGAATCTGTAGGAGTTGCTGATGGAAAAGTGTACCCTGTATCTATGATATCCCAGACTTCTGTACCAAGAGATTGAATATAGGTTGTGACTCTTACCTTCCAATAGACTAAGTTGGTCCCATAAAAAATTGGTGGCCTGATCGATGCTTCTCTCTCGTAGTTTCTCATGATGATAGATTTTCCTTCAAGCGATCAAGCTTCTTCTGAAGGACCTGCTCTGATACCAATTATTGGAAATAATACTGAGAGGGGGGTGAATCAGTATTATGAAACTCTTTTCAATTTATACAAATATTTGCAGTCAGACTTATAATTTAATGTATTCTTCAGATGTGGATCATTAATTTGTGTGTCAGAACCATATAACAGTAAATAGGAACAATAAAAATAGAGAAACCAATCGCACCAAAGACCACAAGATATAAGGTGGAAACCCAATGTGGGTGAAAACCACCTGCTGCAATATGTCTCTATCTTCTTTCAATTAGAAACCTCTTTTTACAATGCTTCTGTACTGGTGCAGTCTTATACCAGCACACAGGCTTCAACTTGCAGAAGGCTACAACCTTCTCTTTTCTCTGAAGGACCACGTTTCATGAATTTTCAGACTGGATCCATGAATACCAATCAAACATCAAATAGATCTATAATTAATCAACTTCCTTGTGCAACTACGAAATCAACAACTTCTTAGAACATAGTACCAGTAACCAGCCACCAATTCAAAACCTAGAACATAGCAGTAACAGAAAGAAGAATTTAAAACGGATTTCAAGAAAAGTCCACAACTTCACCAATAGAAACCTACGCACATCAGCAGCTTCTCTGTGTCTAATCTGCGGGTCTTCGTGGCCACACTGTGTTAGTCCTGCGAACTTCGCACCTGTAGCATGAAAAACCTGTGAACCTCTGCACCTTTTCCTTGATAGATCTACAGATCTCCACACTTCTCCTTGTCTGCCCTGCGGTTCTTCGCACCTGCACCATGTCGTACTTGTGGTCCTGCGGGTATAGATAGCTTTTCAGACTTCAAGTATATCCCAGACTATCAGATTTACAGATCTGATCATGCACCAAGGAGATCTCGACCCATCAGTAGATCCGCCTTATAATGCTCAAGTTTCTCCTTGATTCAGATCCAACTATCACTCACCAACTAATCACCAGAATTTCAGATCTTGCTCTCCTTAAGGTATTCAACAAATAAGTGCCTAGCCAAATGATCTCCTTTACTTTTTATAGACAAGGCCTTACTCAAACCATGGTCCAAAACCATAGAGATCCAATACTAGGGACCCAAAACCTGGGTTCAATATTTTAGATGCAATACCACAGACCAAAACCATAGGATCAAAAATGTCAGATTAAATACCATGGATCAACCATAAAATTTCCCACGTGCATGTGCTTCTCTACATGAAAGTGTGTGAACTTCACGTCCGCACTTTTTGTTCGGAGAACCTGTGGGTATGTCCGCACTTCTTGTTCGGAGCACCTGCGGGTCCACGGCTTTTGTTCAGCGCACCTGCGGGTATCTCATTTTCTATCATTTTGAGAGCCTGAACTGTGATTTGTCAACAGAGTGAGTTGCCATCAAGGAAAACACCTGTGCCATAGCGCTAAAACTGAGTCATAATGCTAACAATCTCCCCCTTTGGACTTGATGGCAACCCCAAGATCTCAAAGTAATTCTCCCCCTTTGTCATCAAGGGCAAAGGGCTATGCTCCCCCTGAGTACATGCTGAAATCTCTGCTCTGCTATGCTATCCAAAGTCCCCCTGACATATAGGCAAGATCTGCAAGAAGATATTCTGCAAAAGAAATTTGACATTATACACTATAACAGACCTACCTATCACCAAGGACTCATACATACAACTCCCAGCCAAGTGGGAATATATCAACAATGACTCATCCACCCAACCAAGTGGGGATATATGATAAGCACATTACATTATCCATCCCAGGCATAGTGGGGCAACCAAGATACGCTATTACATGACCTTGACAAAGGAAATATAAGACATAGAGACAAAACATCAGTAGCATAATAATGCCAACAATGCACTGTTAGAAGAATATATGCTCCCCCTGAACTTATGCCAGCTGGTCTCTGACAGATCCATAAACCAACGAATGTACACGTATACTCCATATGAAACTCATGTACAACCAACAATTTCTGAACCATATAAGATTCAACAGCTAGATGATGCATCAACTACCCCCAGCTTTTGTCTGAGGTATTCAAAGGTCTCCATGGGCAGTGGTTTGGTGAGAATATTAGCAACTTGTTCCTTAGAGGGAACATACTCCAATTTGACCTTTTGTTTAAGCACTTGTTCCCGAAGAAAATGATACTTGATTGGTATGTGCTTGGTCTTTGAATGCATGATAGGATTCTTTGAAATACCAATTGCACTTGTATTGTCACAGAAGATGGAGATAGGTGGAGTACAAGTGATTTGGATGTCTTGCAATGTTTGCATTATCCAAAGGAGTTGCGTGCAGCAAGATGCAGTAGTTAGATATTCTGCTTTGGCTGTAGATAATGCAACAGAGTTTTGTTTCATGTTGAACCAAGATAGTAATCTAGGACCCATGAAGAATGCACCACCACTAGTGCTTTTCCTATCATCCACGCCCCCTTCCCAATCTGCATCTGTGTATGCATGAAGTGTGAGGTCTGTACCTCTAGGATACCATAAGCCATAGTTTTGAGTTCCTTGAAGATACTTGAAGATTCTCTTAACTGCCTGAAGATGAGTTTCCTTTGGATTTGCCTGAAACCTTCCAACTATTCCCACTGCATGCATAATGTCCAGTCGGGTACCTGTTAGATAGAGCAGACTACCAATCATGGATCTATAGGTTGGTTGATGTACTGCTGCCGATTCATCATTCGCGCTGAGGCTACATCCTGTCACCATAGGGGTACATACTGGTTTCGAATCCTCCATCCCATATTTCTTCAAGATCTGCTTGAGATACTTGGTTTGTGATAGAAAAATACCGTCTTTGTTTTGTTGGACTTGCAAACCAAGGAAATATGTGAGCTCACCAAGCATGGACATTTCAAACTCCTTTTGCATCACCAAGGAAAAATTTTGACTCATGCCTTCTTCATTGCTGCCAAAGATGATATCATCAACATACACAACAAGTATTAGAAATTTCTCATTGTCAACCTTTATATATAGATTTCCATCAGTTGATCCTTTTATAAAGCCTTGTTGATGGAGGTACTTATCCAACCAATAATACCATGCCCTAAGAGCCTGTTTAAGGCCATAGAGAGCCTTTTTGAGTCTGCATACAAGATTTGGATCATTTCCAAGAATGAACCCATCTGGTTGTTCAATATATACTTCTTCATCCAAGTCTCCATTCAGGAAAGCAGACTTCACGTCCATTTGAAATACTTTGAACTTCTGAAAGCTAGATAGAGTAAGGAACATCCTTATAGCCTCAAGTCTGGCAACTGGTGCAAATGTTTCTTCAACGTCTATGCCTTCTTGTTGTGCATACCCTTTACAAACCAGTCTTGCCTTGTTTCTAACCACATCCCCATTTTCATTCAGCTTATTTTTGAAAATCCATTTTGTCCCTATGAAATTTTTATCTTTTGGTCTAGGAACCAACTCCCAAGTGTTATTCCTTTCGATCTGCTCAAGTTCTTCATCCATTGCCTTGACCCATCATTCATCTTTGCATGCTTCTGTTACATTTTGTGGTTCAATGGAGGAGAGCAATGTCAAATAACTTGAAGCTTCTGCAATTGTTCTTCTTGTTTGTATACCTGCCTCTTTCTGCCCCAAAATTTGAGATTTTGGATGATTCTTCTGAACGTACCTGGATGGAGTTTTTTCTTCTATCCTTATCTATTCTTCTGGTGCCTCATGGGTTTCTTCTTCATCATGAATCTGATTTGATGTTGATGTATAGTCCTCATCATCTTCGAAATCTTCAGATCTTACCTGCCTAGGAGTGTTTTCTTCATCAACCACTACATCAATACTTTCAACAATTTTTCCAAGCCTTTTATTGTAGCACTTGTAAGCTTTGTTGTGGGGAGAGTAACCAAGGAGAATGCCTTGATATGCTCTAGGTTCAAACTTGCCAAGATTTCATCAGTATTTTTGATATAGCATTTGCTTCCAAAAATTTTGAAATATTTTACCGTAGGAGTCTTACCATACCAGACCTCATGAGGAGTTTGAGTGCTGTTCACCCGGACATTTGTCTTGTTGAGAATAACAACTGCAAAAAATGTAGCTTGACCCAAGAAAGTTGCGGGAGTTCCAGATTCATCCATCATAGCATGAGCCATTTGTTGAACTGTTCTGTTCATCCTTTCCACTACTCCATTTCGTTGAGGACAAGTTCAAGTGGCCTATTAGCTGATCCTTACATCTCAGGGAAGTTAGTTCTAGTTTGCTTACCAAATTGACATGATTTGCATATTGTATTATCTAGTATTCTGATGTCTCGAAGACCATGAACTACCTGGTATTTGCATGCTTTCCTTATTTGTGAGAAGCTTCGATGCACCAATCTCCGGTGCCATAGCCAGTGTTCATCATTCCTACTTAGATAGCATTGATGTTTCCCTTCTTTGAATATGTATAGATTATTTGAAGTTTTTATGCCTTTCATCACTGTTTTTCTTGTATCAAGATCACGAACACTAGATCCATTTGATCGAAATATTACCTCAGTTCCTTGATCACACATCTGACTGACACTCAATAGGTTATGCTTTAAGCCATCAACATACATAACATTTCGAGGTTTGATCTTTTCTTTCAACTAAATAGAACATTTACCTTTTATGAGTGCAGTGGTGTCATTTCCAAATGAGACCTTCTTCTCCTTCTCTAAGGCACTATATGACTGAAGTTTTTCCTTATCACCTGTCATATGTTTCGAACATCCACTGTCGATGTACCATTGATTTTCCTGTCCTTCCTCATTTAGGGCTATACGGCATCTTTCTGGTTGTGGTTCTTTCATTCTCCATGTTTTGGCACTTTAGGCTTGTTCCTTCTGAGTTGGTTGTTGAAACCTTCTCTTGCATTCAGAATCTTCATTACCGAAGTTGTTACAAATAGAACATTCAATTTCATTTTCAAGGGCAGAAAAGTTATTGTAGGTCCTTTTCATGATCCCAGTCATACTTCTTTGTTTTTGAGCTTCTCTAGTCATGATTGTCTTATAGGAAACAAATTGAGCTACTTTGTGACCAAAGTTATGACAAGAGAAACATTGGCCATTGAAGAAACTCTTGTGATTATCAAAGCTACCAGCCAAATGATTGTAGTTTCCATTGACATCCATTCTTGAGGAAAATTGAGAAGGTTTTACCTGTGGCTAGTTGTAGCTTCTGTTCATCCTTAAAGTAGATTGCCCCCGATTTACCTGGCAGTCTTTGTTCATTCTTGAGGTAAATTGTCCCTTATTTTCTTGGTGAGCAGCATTGTGCCTTTGCTTTTGATTGTCAATCTTTTCACTTCTCCTTGCTGCATCACGATAACTTTTGGAGGTGGATGGATTCTACGCTTGAGATGATTCTTCATTATATCCCAGACCTGTCTTGATTAGTGGAGAATGCTGCACTTTGATAATCTCATCTAAGGTTTCAAATCCTTTAGTAAATCTAAGATTAAGAGCTTTTGTTTTCTCAATCTTTTTTCTGAGTCCCACAATTTCATATTCTAACTTTTCATGATGTTTTTCCTTTTCAGCAAGTTGGAATTGCAGAGTATCTATGATCATATTCTTTTCTTCTAAGAAAATTTTGAGTTTAGAAATCTCTTCATAAAGACCTTCTTCATCTATAGCATCGAAGAAATCATCATCTTCAAAAACCATTAGAAGTCTATAATTATTACCTTGTTCATCTTCATCACTATTTGAAAGTCCATCACTGTCTTCATGAGTGTAATAGATTTTCTTATTTACATTTTGTTTCTTGTTCCATCTAACAGGTTCCTTACCTTTTTCAAGCTTATGTTTATGAGGACACTTGGCAGCATAGTGACCAACTCTTCCACAAGCAAAGCATTTGAAAGGTAACTTAGCTCTGAATCTTCCAGCACCCCGTTGAAGGTTCTTGAAAAAATTTGATTCTTCCTCTTCTTCTGACATATGTCCTGACACATAGTAATCTCCTTTCCCTGAAGCCTTGGATGCAGCTTCTCTCCTGTCTAATGGTCCTCGTTTCCTCATTTCGTAAGCAGTTAGAATTCCGTGTAGCTGTGACATGGTAAGGTTCTGTAGATTTTGTTTTTCTTCTATTGCAGAAACTTTTGATTCAAACTTAGAAGACAAAGATCTTAGAACCTTTTCAACCACAACAGCCTCTTTTATTTCTTCACCCAAGTTTTCCATACAGGTAACAATCTCATCTATACATAGGAAATAGTTAGCCACACTTTTTCATTGTGCATTCTGAGATTTTCATACTGAATTCTGAGGGTTTGAAGTTTTTCTCGTTTTACTTGTCCATCTCCTTCATAGCTCAGAACGATCTTGTCCCATATTTCTTTTTTGGTTTTTTACTGCATAACCTTGACGAATTTTGATTGAGATAGACATCCTAATAGAGTGTTGAAATCCTTTGCATTTGTTTCATACTGCTTCTTACCAGCCGGATCTGTAGGAGTTGCTAATGGAAAAGTGTACCCTATATCTATGATATCATAGACTTCTATACCAAGAGATTGAAGATAGGTTGTGACTCTTACCTTCCAATAGACGAAGTTGGTCCTATCAAAAATTGGTGGCCTGATCGATGCTTCTCTCTCGTAGTTTCTCATGATGATAGATCTTCCTTCAAGCTATCAAGCTTCTTCTGAAGGACATGCTCTGATACCAATTGTTGGAAATAATACTGAGAGGGGGGGTGAATAAGTATTATGAAACTCTTTTCAATTTATACAAATATTTGCAGTCAGACTTATAATTTAATATATTCTTCAGATGTGGATCATTAATCTGTGTGTCAGAACCATATAACAGTAAACAGGAACAAGAAAAATAGAGCAACCAATCGCACCAAAGAACACAAGATATAAGGTGGAAACCCAATGTGGGTGAAAACCACCTGCTGTAATATGTCTCTATCTTCTTTCAATTAGAAAATTCCTTTTACAATGCTTCTGTACTGGTGCAGTCTTATACCAACATGCAGGCTTCAACCTGCAGAAGGCTACAACCTTCTCTTTTCTCTCAAGGACCACGTTTCATGAATTTTCAGACTGGATCCATGAATATCAATCAAACATCAAATAGATCTGTAATTAATCAACTTCCTTGCACGCAACTACAGAATCAACAACTTCTCAGAACACAGTACCAGTAACCAGACACCAATTCAAAACCCAGAACACAACAGTAACAGAAAGAAGCGGTTAAAATAGATTTCAAGGAAAGTCCGCAACTTCACCAATAGAAACCTGCGCACATCTGCAGCTTCTCTGTGTCTAATATGCAGGTCTCCGCTCCCACACTGTGTTAGTCCTGTGAACTTCGCACCTGCTGTGTGAAAAACCTATGAACCTCTGCACCCTTTCCTTAATAGACCTACGGATCTCCGCACTTTCTCCTTGTCTACCCTGCTGTTCTCTGCACCTGCACCGTGTCACACCTACGGTCCTCCGGGTGTAGATAGCTTTTCAGACTTCAAGTATATCCCACACTATCAGATTTATAGGTCTGATTATGCGCCAAGGAGATCTCGACCCATCAGTAGATCCACTTTATAATGCTCATGTTTCTCCTTGATTCAGATCCAGCTATCACTCACCAACTGATCACCAGAATTTTAGATCTTGCTCTCCTTAAGATATTCAACACATAAGTGCCTAGCCAAATGATCTCCTTTACCTTTTATAGACAAGGCCTTACTCAAACCATGGTCCAAAACCATAGAGATCCAATACTAGGGACCCAAAACATGGGTTCAATATTTTAGATGCAATTGATACCACGGACCAAAACCATAGGATCAAAAATGTCAGACTAAATACCATGGATCAACCATAAAATTTCCCACGTGCGTGCATTTCTCTGCATGAAAGTTGTGAACTTGACATCTGCACTTTTTGTTTGGAGAACCTGCGGGTATGTCCGCACTTCTTGTTTGGAGCACCTGTGGGTCCGCGGCTTTTGTTCGGAGCACTTGCTGGTATCTCATTTTCTATCATTTTGAGAGCCTAAACTGTGATTTGTCACCAGAGTGAGTTGCCATCAAGGACAACACCTATGCCATAGTGCCAAAATTGAGCCATAATGCCAACAGAGACACAAATGTATGAAAAGGGACCATGTGGAGTTTTCTTTTACATGTCTTTTTCAAACTCTCTAAACATGAAAAAGATACTGAGTTACACCTTTATCAGACTCATTAAAACATTAAACGACATCAGATTCATCGCTGTGATGAACATGAGCTTATCCTTCCTAGGGCTCACTAATATAACTAGGTCAGATTCATACAGAGGGTGGACTTACATTGCAAGCACATGCTATCCCCTTCAAGCTTGCGATTAAAAAATAATTTGGGTACTTGCTAGAAATTATGGGGGAAAATGGGAAATTCTATCAGTTATATCGGTAGCCCACTCTTGAACATGACACTTTCTACTTTGTGTCGGGTTGGGATATCCTCACTTCGTCATTGACCTTCTCAGGTTGGGTCATTCATTATTTCCTTCTATTTGATCTCTGCCACATCATCATGACCTTCGATCCTGTGGATCCAAAAGCTGCCAAACTCCAGAGTCGTGTCGCTGATATGTTCAAGAGTTGTCCTTCTCCAGTTACTGTCATCCTTGATTCTCTATATCATCCAAAATCGTTGTATCCCTTTGGCTTGTGTCAATGATGTGGGATACATCATGGCATTACTTTGACACGGTCACTTCTTGTTGACTTCAGCTCATTATCGAGGAAGCTAGCTGAGAGACTCCCTTCGAGTACCTTAGAGCTTGCATGCCCTAATGGAAATTTCTTTCCACTCGATGACAATTTCACATCATTGGCTTTCAATTGGATGATTTTATGGGTGTTCGACTTCAATTCCTTTATTCACATTCTATGGATTGTGCTGCTAGTACCTTGAGAGCCGTTGTCATTATTGGTGGTTCCTCTCGCACTTTTTAACATTTCACATCATTGACCAGTAACCAAGCAACTTTCTACCATGTTCGACTTCAATAGATTTATTCACATGTTAGAATTTGTACTTTGATTAGGTCATGCTGGAGCTTAAGATCCAGGGCCTAGATTACAGAAGTCTAGGTTGCAAGGCGATGTGACATGATCATGCTGATATACATGTATCTTTCAGATGGATGGTTGCGACCATACCATGAGTTCTCATATCTGATCCTTCTCGTTATTGGATGGCTATGACCATACCATGGTTTCGATATGATCCTCCTTACTGGATGGCTACGCCCATGCCTTAGGTCCATTTACATGATCATTCTGTAGATGGTTGCATCCACACAATGATTCATGTATCATTTGTGAGATTTTTTCAATGAGGTATATGTATCTATGCTTTCTTGCAGGTTTTCCGATGACAGACTTTGGTTCCCCGCATCTACTTATAAATCATTTGACCCTTCACTCTACTTCAACCTTCACGCTTTAGGGGGAATCTCTTAGACTACATTTTTTGAGTGTCCCTGTGCTCCCCGTTCCATGATCATGGAGGACCTCTACAGTGAATCCTACATGCTTTCCTATCATGAATAATCTCCCATCACGTCCCTCTTCAAGAGCAAAACAATTCCCTTTTACATCATTTCCCAAGAATCTTCCTTTTACCATGGTTTACAA
Organism: Pinus tabuliformis; assembly: GCA_031772625.1. Lineage (NCBI taxonomy): Eukaryota > Viridiplantae > Streptophyta > Pinopsida > Pinales > Pinaceae > Pinus > Pinus tabuliformis. The sequence continues at coordinate 775,030,630 of CM062812.1, read as the reverse complement.
GACAGGCGCTAATGACTTGTTTACTCCTCACATCAATTTGTGGAGATTAAAACTAGGACTAGCATCGTACAGTGCAACTAAGCCTTTTCTCAGTCGCGCTGATCCTCTTTTGGCAAGTTTTTTAAATATGGACTCGAAGCTTCCAGGTCTAGAAGATTTGTAACATATGACTGGTAAATGGTTGGGCTAGATGGAGCTAAGGAAGTCAATTTCGACTCCTTTCCCCTATTAATATGGAACAAATGCAAGAGATAAGGCCTCTCCCATTATAAGAGGAACCATCTCCCCTCCCTCCAAGCTATATAAACCCCTCCATTTACAAGCTAACCTAGTTTTCAGTCTTAGTATTTTTGTAGCTTCAATAACCAACAAGATATCATAGCTTGTAGCCTTCTTGTTTATGTTTGTGGAGGGAGAATAGAGTGTTTGGTTTGGTTTGAGACTAAAGGGAAGAAGCCTTAAAACCTCCATTGCTGGGGCTATCCATGAGATGCTAGTGAAGGTGTGGGAACCCAGATACATCAGAGAAGACTAGCAACATCGAGGCATTGGTTGTAATCTCTTTCTAAATTTATATCAATACAACTATTGATTGATTTACTACATTGAGTGTTATCTTACATTTGATGGCTTAATACTACTTGACCTTTTAAGTGGGTTGAATGCAATTTGATGTTATCATGTTTTTTGTTGTTGTTTGTTTTCTTGTTTCAAGTATTCAAAGGAAGGGAATGAGAAGATAGCTGGAGTAAGGAAGCATGATCATCACCAAGTGAAATAGCTTTTTGAGAGGTAGGATGTTATGAAACCAGCTCAAGAAAAGAGAGAAAAGATAGATCAACGCCTTAGAATTCAGCCTCTTCGAGGGGGCAACCTCCTTTACATTACATAAATGAACAATTCTTGGATGATACAAATGAAAAAACCTCCTTTCTATATATAGGAGTCTAAGGAGTCACAATATAATCCAGCCGACCTAACAATAATAATATAAAGCCACAAAAATAACAATAGAGGGATTCTATGGGGCACAAAAATAACAACATGGGGGTAATGGGGGCACAACAATATAAATAAGGGGTATAACTACAATAGTAATTGGGTAATCACTAGTATTATAGGGACCCAACATGCCCCTCTCTTGCAAAAAAGTGTTTTCGTCAACGCTTGAGTAGTTTTGGATACTTCTACATAAAATTCTCATCCTCCCATGTGGAATCTTTAGTGGATAAGTTCTTCCACTTGATAAGATACTCTGAAATTGATCGATTTCGTAGCTGTCGAGTTCTTATTTCTGTGACTGCTTCCGATTCCAATATAATTTTTCCTTCCTCATCAAGTTCTGGCAATATTGTTTGAACTGGGAGCTTGTCGCCTATAACCTTCTTTAAACATGAAACATGGAAAACTGGGTGCAATAGAGAAGCTGCAGGAAGTTCCAATTTGTATGCCATAGTACCAATCTTTTGCAACACCTTGTATGGACCATAATACTTTGGTGATAATTTATTATCCTTCTTAGCTTGCTTTAGGGACATTTTCTTATATGGTTGTAGTCGTAAGAATACCCAATCACCTACATCAAAACTTCTTTCACTGCGATGTTGATTTGCCTATTGTTTCATTCTATTTTGTACCAACACGAGGTTATCCTTTAAGAGTTGGAGGACTTGTTGTTGATGTTCAATGTGATGTTCCACTGCCTGAACCTTAGAATTTTCTCTTAAATATGATGTGATGGATGGTGGTTGATACCCATAAAGTTCCATAAATGGGGTCATTTTTGTTGCTGTATGGAAGGAATTGTTATACCACCATTCAGCTAGAGGCAACCATTTGACCCATTGTGTCTGTTTATCAGATACAAAGCAACGAAGATATCCTTCCCAACATTTGTTTACTATTTCAGTTTGCCCATCAGATTGAGGATGATAAGATGAGCTATGAGCCAACTGAGTACCAAGACAAGAAAATAATTCTGTCCAAAAATTTCCAGTGAAAATGGGATATCTGTCACTTACAATAATCTATGGGTTTCCATGTAGCTTTTGAATTGTTTCCATAAATGCAGTAGAAACTATACTGGCTTTAAATGGATGTGATAATGCACAAAAGTGTGCATACTTGGTAAGTCTGTCACCTACCACCATGATGACACTCTTTCCCTTAGACTTGGGTAAACCTGTGATAAAATCCATTGAAACCTCCTCCCAATGTTGGCTTGGAATGGATAAAGGTTGTAATTGACCCGTTGTCTTAATTGTTTCAACTTTATTTTGTTGGCAAACCAAACATTCCGCCACAAACTTTTGAATATCTGATTTAAGGCCATCCCAAAAAAATTCCTTCTTAACCCTGTGATAAGTTTTTAAAAATCCTGAGTGCCCTCCTAATGGAGAAGTGTGCAATTCCATAAGAATATTTTGTTTTAGCTGGGAATTCTTACAGAGGAATAAGTGATCTTTGTACCATAATGAATCATTTTTCCAGCTAAATGTATTAGACGTATTGGAATCTTGTTGTAGCTTTCGAATAAGTGCGCAGACTTCTTCATCATTCTTCCATTCCTCCCTTGCTTCGTTTATCCAATCTGGCTGGATAATAGAAATGGCGCACAACAATGCTTCCACATCCTCATCCTTTCTTGAGAGTGCATCTGCCACCACATTTTGCTTCCCTTTTTTGTAGATGATTTCAAAGTCATAACCCAACATCTTTGTGACCCACTTTTGTTTCTCTTCAGAGGATAATCTTTGTTCTAAAAAGTATTTAAGGCTATCATGATCCATTTTTACCTTGAAGTGTCTTCCCATTAGGTAGGGTCGCCATTTCTTAAGTGCGTCGAGTATTGCCAACATTTCCTTCTCATAAATAGCTTTTATTAAAAACTTTCCCTTGATTGGACGACTTTCAAAAGAAATGGGTCTTTCATCTTGCATTAGAACAGCACCAGTTCCATTTCCTGAAGCATCACATTCCACAATAAAGGTTTTTGTGAAGGCCGGTGTAGCTAAGACCGTTGTAGCTCTAATACCAAATGTTATGAAACCAGCTCAAGAAAAGATAGAAAAGATAGATCAACGCCTTAGAATTCAGCCTCTTCGAGGGGGCAACCTCCTTTACATTACATAAATGAACAATTCTTGGATGATACAAATGACAAAACCTCCTTTCTATATATAGGAGTTTAAGGAGTCACAATATAATCCAGCCAACCTAACAATAATAATATAAAGCCACAAAAATAACAATAGAGGGATTCTATGGGGCACAAAAATAACAACTTGGGGGTAATGGGGGCACAACAATATAAATAAAGGGTATAACTACAATAGTAATGGGGTAATCACTAGTATTATAGGGACCCAACATAGGACCTCTTATTTGATTCTAGCTTAATGATGTTTTCCATAGATTGTTTGTTTGTGGCTAGACCCGTGCTCTCAAGCTAGAGAAATTGTCTTTGTCTGCATCAAGAATTTACCTGCACCACAGGCATTTCATGGTATGGGTGGAATAGCTAGAACCATATCACACCATCAACCATATGCTCTACATTAGATGATTTATCATCCACCTCAGATGAGCTATGCAACTTGGTTCCCCTAAGCTTTCCTTGTCCATCATCACTCTTCATGAATGGTATGGTCATCCTTCATAGCCCCTTAGCTTATATTGCAATTGCTCAATTATAGTTGTCGGCAAGACTATCTATATTGACACTGAAGTCATTGATGCTCACTTAGACTATAACATCCTTTTGGGTCATAGTTATATGTATTCCATGTTAGTTGTTGCATTTGTGGTTCAGTGTAAGATCTACTTTCCCCACAATCATGGAAATATCATCACCATTTATCAGTTACGTAATATGACCCTAAAGCCTAGACTCCACCTTAATCCAACATTTCTTTCATGGTTGACGATACGAATGTCTCGTCCTTCACCAATGTCTCTCCAGGAGTCTACAAAGATTGCACTTTGCTTGGTGCCTACTATGGTCCATTGCCTACTCCTTCTGAGCCTAGCTCATCCAATGTTTGCATGCTCCAAGCATTGTGGGCCACCCAAAAACAGTCTGGTATGCCTTCATAGTAGACCACACCTCCACAACCTGTTATTCCTAACTCAAATGCAGCCTTTTAGTACTACTCCTCAAGGATCATTTCTTGTTGCTAGTGTTTATCCTAATACATTTCTAATTGGAACCATTCCCTTTGGCCTTAACCATCTTAGAGTAGTTCCTCCAAGCCACTGTGCTTCTAGGCATATACCATTCTTCTTTCCACCCCTTGGACTTTATTCTACATCTATTATGGCTATTTTGATTTTACCTAACATTACCTTTGGGATAACAGTCTAGTACATCAATCCTCCCGCAAACACTCTATACAATTAACTTAATCCTTACATTTATTTGACCCCAATCCAAATTGTTGTTCCTACCGCTTCCTTTGCTTTAGTTACACGACAACATCATCAAGAGCTTACTCCTCTTGCGAAATCATATGGTGAGGGGGGAAGCCCAAAAGAATGGAACTAAAGACAAGCTCTCTCAAGAAACTCCAACTCCTCCTAAGCCATATTCTTCCTTGTGCTTTGTGTGATGTTGTCACTCATCACAAAAATAATTGTCATGCGCTCCCTCATGTTAAATTTATGGTCTTTGATACCTTCCTTGATTCTAACATTCTTGAGCTCCATGTCACCTCACTTGAGTCAGCCAAGAAGAACAGGTATTTACGCACAAATCACCGATGTTATTTGTTTGATAATTATGGGCACTATTATCATTATTGTCCCCATGTCAAATATTTTCATCATACACTTCAAGTGCTTTGCAAATTAGAGGCCACTCATAGTCAGTCCACCTCTCCTTTACATGTGGATTCTGGTCCACTCCTACATTGGAACAAGAGGTCTTTCAAACACCCATTATGATCCCTCCCCCTGATTTCGAGATGACAGATAGTATTGCTTCTATTCTATACCTATCATCATCCATGATATCAATTCCTTGGAACTCCCCCAATTTCTCCTATTGTGATTTTTTTGAACCTTCTTCGATGTAAATTCTAGTCTTACCATCGGTAGATATTCCATCTACTTGTGATATGTCTCCCAACCTTGATGATGTGTATGTTAACCTTGTCTCCCAAGAAGATCCTTCAGGTATCTCTTCTCCATCATTTGGTCCTTATACCTCCATTCAACCCATCTTACACTATTATCAAGTTTCCAGGAAAGTTGTGACCACCCCTAATTATCCTTGGTATGATATGCACCATTGTATGTACTTCCTTCCATATCAAACCCATGACCAATATGTTGTGGAATCCAAATATTTCATTCATGGTGAAGTCAATTGGTTTTAAAATCCCATTCCTACACTACATGCTTTTGAAGAAGGAAATAAGGCTAACATTTACCCCACCATCAAAATTAACATTTCGAATAAACCAAGATCAAATATAAAATTATTTTCGGGGTATAATGAACCCTAGAAGAAATTGAGGATTACATGAAGTTATTCAAGGATTTCCGTGACGTTTTCACCTGGTCTTATTCTGAAATGACCAGACTAGATCCTGCCATTGTTGAACATCACATCCACACTTATGTTGATGCCATACCCATATACCAAAAGAAAAGGCATATCCATCATTCCAAAAATGATGCTATTAAAGCTAATATCGATAATCTCAAGTAGAATGGTTTCATCTATCCCATTGAATACACCACATGGGGGTCCAATCCTATTCCTATTCTCAAGAAGCAAGGCACCATTCGTGTCTGCACATACTTCCATGATATGGAAAAATCTTGTCCAAAAGAAAAATTTCCCACACCCTTCATAGACCAGTTCATTGATGACTGTGTGGGGCATGAGGTTCTACCTTTTATGGATGGATTCTCTGGATATAACCAGATACATATCCATTATGCCAATCATCTTAAAACTGTTTTCACTAGTCTGTGGGGAAATTTCACTTGTAAGGTCATGCCTTTTGGTTTAAAGAATGTTGGGGCCACTTTTCAGCATGCCATGTCCTACTGCTTTCATGACTTGACTCATATTATCCTTGCATATCTCGACGATCTCATCACTTGTTCCATACTTTGATCACAACACCTTCATGACTTGTGTACCATGTTTCTACAATGTTGCAGCATAATATTCGCCTTGATGCCCTTAAGTGTGTCTTTTTTGTTCCTACTAACCAACTTTTGGTATTTATTATATCCAATGATGATATTATTCTTGACTCTCTCAAATTTCAAGCCATCCTTGAAATTCCTCCTCCCCGTACCCTTCTATAGTTACAAAGCCTCTAAGCCAAAGCCAACTTTCTTCATCAATTTGTTCCTAACTATGCTGCCATGGCTCGTGGGTTATTTATAATCCTTCAATCTACCAATCCATTTGTTTGGGACGACCAAGCTCAACAACCCATTCTACTCGATGCCCTCAAACATGCTCTCACTTCCGCTTCCTTGATTAGTCAACCTAGCTTTGAGAGGGATTTCATCTTGTACATGTTTGCATCCACCTATTCAATCACTAGGGTGCTCATAAAAGAATATTGTGCAAGTACTGAGCATCTCATATACTATGTCAGTAATAACCTGAACATTCCCCCTGTGTCTTATTCCCATGAATAAAATCTAGCGCTCACTATAATTTTCTCTGTTCAAAAGCTTCATCATTATATCCTTATGCTTACCAACAAATTTGTGACCAATTACAATCCCACGAATTTCTTGTTGAGTTTAAGGATCATTAGTGAGACGTACACCCATTGGATCATCATCCTTCAAGAATTCGATCTTGAATTTGTCACACCCAAGAGTAAGAAAGGTTTAGCCCTTATCAAATTCATTTCTAAATTTCTCACTCATGTGCCTAATCCATCGATAAATGACGATCATCCAAATGAACACTTTTCGCCATTACCATAGATGATCCTTGGTATGGTAAAATTTCTTACCTATCTGCAAACTCAAAAATTTACCCCCCACCTCACTCGTGATAATCGGTGATGTATGACATCAAGCCCCTCGCTACCTCCTCATCAATGATTACCTTTATCATTTTGGTGTCGATACTATCCTTCATGGTTGTCTCGCACATGCTGAATTTGAGAAAGTGTTCAATGCTTGCCATGGTGGCTCTTGTGGTGGTCACCTCTCCAGAATGGCCATTTCCCATAAAATCATGTGCACCAGGTACTTTTGGCCTTCTCTCTTTACCGATTGTATTGAGGCGATTAAACATTATCGCAATTTCCAGTTATATGCCCCTAAGGTGCAAGCTCCATGTACTTCCACTCGTCCCATTGTTGTAGACAATCCTTTCTGTAAATGGGCTATTGGCTTCATGGAGTGTCAACCCCCATCTATTAATAACCATATGTATATTATCATGGTCGTTGACTATTTTACCTAATGGGCTGAAGCAATGCCAATGTTTAATAACACCACTACTACTACAACCCTATTCCTCTTTAACCATGTTATCACTCAATTTAGGGTTCTGAAAAAATTGGTCTATCACCATTGCCAACACATTAAATATGATATATGGAGTGAGTTATCCTATTTTTTTGGCTTTGAACATCGATATTCATCATCTTATTATCCCTAAGGAAACGACCAAGTTGAATTTGTCAAAAAGATCCTTAAGACTATGCTTCAACTGATGGTGAATAAACAAAAGACCGACTGGCATTTAATGCTCTTCCCTTCTTTGTGGGCGTATAGAAAATTTGTCAAGACCACCACTAGGTTGACTCCTTTCCACCTTGTTTTCGAAGAGGAGGCAATTTTACTAATTGAGTTTCAAATCAGTTCCCTTCACCTTTTCATCAAACTCCTCCCAAACGCCCAACCTTTAGAACAATGACTCATCATGCTTGAGCGCACCACTAAAGGCCTTCATGTTTCATTGCAAACTAGTGAAGCAACCAAAAGGTTCACCAAATATCAGTACGACCCAAAGTCCACCCTCATACCTTCCATGAAGATGACCTTTTTCTTGTATATTACCAAGGTCATGATGTCTTGGGATGTGGAAGGTTGGAACGATTATGGATGAGGTGTTATATCATCCATAAGTGTTTGGGTGAGGATGCATCGCTGTTGTAGGATCTAGAAGGAGAAATCCTTCCCAATCCTCAAAATGCACTCTACCTCAATAAATTTTACCTATATCATTCCCTATTGAAATGTGTGTATGCCTTTCTTTCTTCTTGCATTTAGTTAGTTTGCATTCCACACATTCTTACGCATTTTCTTCCTTCGTCTTTCAGATGGATCCATCATCCACACCTTATATCAGTTTTGCTAACGGTTTGATTTTCTTCACCATTAATCTACCCTCCGCCCTTGACTGTCACACCTTCACCTTCATGTTTGTCTTGTTTCGTTTCTACTTATCATGCAATTTAATGCCATTTATCGTGTGTGTGACCTTGTCCTATTTAGGAAATATCTACGAGTTAATATTTTGGCATGTGAATTTGAATCCATTTAATTCAATCATGTCCCTAGAGCCCATAATCACTATGTAGATACCATTTCTAATAAAATTCTAAATTGGAATTTATCACATGTAGGAAGACATCTATAAACAAATGGAAAGCTACAATCGTCACAATAAATGATCCATAATCATAAATATGTATCTCCATATAGTGTTGTCAGTCCACTACTCTAAATACATTAGACATGCTCATTCACATGTTATCATAAAATAAAAATGGGGGCCCACATGTCCCTATGACTAATCGCTATCATCTAGAGGCTCCCGAGACAATGCATCCATTCCCTCAGCCCTTAGATCTCGTACTGCCTGACTAGCCATAGCAATGCACTACACGATTCCTCACCACTCTTAAGGAAGACTCATGCACTCATGTGTATATCAATATTATATCTCATGCCACCCATGCTTTGTCACCCTGGTCGGTAATACGTCGCAAATGTGTTGGAAATTATCCATTAGAGCATCACCACCTAATCTCTATTGTGATGATGTACCACCTATATCTATAACTCCTAGCACAATGGCTTGTCCCGTGTATCCTTCTAGCCTCACTAGTGCTATATCTGCATACCAAAAAGTTTAGAAATCTGTAGGACATACATATATTTATTAAATTAGATATGCATCAAATTCATAACAACTTTCACTTACCGTCTCAGCGCCATGCTCATCTTGGTGCAAGTGGTAAGCTAGGATCCCCCTGATAGTTCATGCCACTATATCGATAATCATCTTTGTATAATGATATATCATCCCAATGAGTGACTCGTCCAACTCCCCCTCGTCCACCTTGTCTTAGTAGCTACCCCTAACGACGCATCCTGGGCTCCTGTGGACCCCCATCATGGATCTAAAAATGAGATCGAATAGCGAGGATCTTCTCAAATAAGAGTGAGCATAAAACTATCCCAAATGAATAGTTACCATTGATCCTTCATCTTAATAATGTCAATTGTCATTTCAATGACAACATCATCTGTGCCCACACATAGTACGTCCCTCCCAACACAATCTCCATCAACATCATCTTCCCTCCAACGATATCGTGGAAGGCATGATCACTGGAGATCCGTAGCACTGATGCGGCTATAAATCATGTTCCAAGCCTCTCCAACTCGTTGATATATATGGTCATGCTGTTTGGACGACTCCAAAATACATAGTGGTGATAAAAAAACTAATCTATATGCCTCCCACGAGGCACAATTAGATCTATCCTCCCCACCACCCCCAAGGGGGGTAGTCTTGTTAGAAAATATATGTTTTGGATAATAATCTCAATCATGTGCCCTTGTACTACAAGTACCTCTTGATTTGGGTCCCATTAGGTCACTACATTTGACAGCAAGGGCTCTCTATCCCTCATCATATGGTTCTTTAAGAACTTCAACGTGCCATATCATGCGAGAACCCCTCTCACTCCTTGGTTCTCATTAATATCAGCACAAAGGGACTCCAAGTAGAATTCTCATTACGATACCTTTATCCCTAAGATACATGAAAAATATCATTATTTTTTGTTAGTCTAGAGTCAAAGGCATGTTTGTCTAGTACTTAACTTCAGCTCGAAGCATACCAATAATGTTGCCAATCATCTCAGCCTATAACATAGTTTTTACCTTGAAAAGTATGCTTGGCTCTCTTGTGGGCCCATTTTTTGCATTCCAAAATGTAGAACAGACCCCAAAAAGTGCATTACAATAATGAGGATGAGCAGGGGCCCCCATAGGGATCTGAAGCCCTAATCTGACAATATAATCCACCAAAAATGATGAATGAGGTTAGGCCACCTACCTCGAACTTGCAGATCATGATTCTGATGGTTGGTTTGTCCACTATGATCTCCACAAGATGTATGGCCTTCTCCTCCTCTCTAAAATCTCCATAGCTAACTATGAAAATGAATTGGATGTGGAGGAAAAAAACCCTTTTTATAGGAAAAACCCTAGTTTTTCCATCACCCATTGCGATCAAGTCGTAGCTTCGTTTAACAAATTTTTAGCACCATTGTAAATCTCTCACCAAGTTCTATAATGGGTGTCTATTTGTTTTTGGTAATTTGACACTTCACTGGGAAGCTATTTTTCCCATGAGGTCTCACTTTACCGCCTATTAAAACCAAATTTCTTCATTTGAGCCACCCATACATTGGACCTCCTACATGTGGTAGCATAATCAAGTCACCCATGTTCAAAGCATTAGATATGAGTTACCCTTCTATTTATAATTTTTTTTTCACATCCCCTTGAGTCTTGTTACAATGTTTCATACATTGTCGTGTCACATCCCTCCCATTTTACTCATATTTAGCCTCCAACTCTACTGCTCCATCCTCGTTGAACCCCTGTTTGAGGCATTGACCATCCCCTCCTTAATCGATTCAGTGGATTCAAGGTCAACCATCCTTATTATGCTCTAACAAGGGAATTTGTCAATGTGCGAACCATCTTGTTTCCTTCCATCATCATCCCTACTGGAATTCTGTCAGTCAGTCTAATATGATCCCTTGTGCCTTTTCTTTTGATTCATCATTTCCTTAACTCTGGTGAGCCCCCTTCTATCAACCTCATCACATTTATTCCATAAGAGTGATCTAGAGGATGGTGTACTTTGGTTCCATCTTCCATCTTTGTTCAGTGCCTCAGATCAAGAAAACAGACTCATTATTAGCCTTTGACTTGGTTGTTTCTCCCATCCTCGACATCAACTCCTTATCACATGATTGAGATTCCTACACTTGATGGTTCAGTATCTCGACAATTGTCCTAGGGATTCCCAGATGTGTGTCAGATGTTCCAAACCTCATGAGGGGGTGTCACCTTAGGTAGCCCCCCACATGCCCAGATGAACATAAATGTTGATCTAGCCTCATATGCAGTTCTACAGATTTGATGGGTTCAGTTTCCACCACTTGCAACACCCACAATGCATGTGTCTCCTTCAGATGATCCATTTATATCTTCAAAGCCCTCTCCTGTTTAATAGGGCTTCTTTGGTTATAGTCCCCCCTTACCATGTCAGCTTGAGGGGAATTATGTCTCATGTACTGGCATATGTTTTCAAGGTACATTATGTATATGGGATCCATTGTATTATTTTCTAGCCCATTGATGCCAGTGTATCATGTATCATGTACTTTGTAGCTCAGTCCCACATTGTTTGGATCATCATTATTCTTTGTACACAGTTATTGCGATGGGTATGGGTACGCCTCCCCTGCCTCATTTGAGATCATGTACTCCCATATAAAAAGATACTTCTATCAAGTTAGTAGGTCTCACCCCCTCCATTATTTGTCTGTCCTTGACTTGGTTCAATTCTTTCTCTCTCTCTCTCTCTTTGACTCCCCTTTTGGTGTCTCATGGAAGTGTAACCTACAACATATTCCGGTCATACAATTTTCTCCTAACACTCATACATGTGGGGTCAATCTGTTATCACCAAAAAATGCTCTCATGGCCATTTCTAACTAGGTGGATCGAAATACACCATGTAGATTTAATTTTACCATAGTAAAATCACATTCACCCTCGAAAATAATTTAGTTAACGACTTTTATTAAATTATTTTCTTATTTAAATTGAAAACCCATCAGAATAGTTAGATAAATCATTATTTATTTAATTTTCTTTAGGAATAATTATTAAATCATTATTTAAATAATTATTCCTTGTCACATTTGACTAAATCCCTTAGGAATAATTAAATAAATCACTATTTATTTAATTTTCCTTATTTTTATTATTGGAATAATTGTTAAATCACTATTTAATAGTTATTTCAATTTCACACCATTCTTAACCCTTGAGAAATAATTAATAAATCATTTTATTTGTTAATTATTTCTAAATAAATATGTTTAACCATTTTAAATAATTTTCCCCTCTGCAATAAATGTAATAAAGCATTCCAAGTGGTTAGATATTGATTTGGTTAATATTATTTTATTATTCTCTATTTTCGAGATTAACTCAATACTTTGTTATAAATAGGAGGGTTTTTCATTCATTCTTCACCATGATCATAATCATTGTCACCATTATCGTCTTTTTCTTTTGATCTCCCATTTGAGTTCTCCACATTTTGTCTAGGTTTTTCACAATTGAGAGAGAAGGTAATTTTTTTAAGCATCAAGGACATCAAAGGACCCATACCTCAGAGGGGCCTTACAAACCCTTTTGTTGATATCCTTCACTAGGTGCTTTTAATAAAGAATTTATTCATTTTAAGTGTTCCCATTTTATGTTATTTATTTGGATATTTCTATTGTTGCTTTCTATTCTAGATCATCTATAACTTTGTTACAGGTTTTCCATTTTTATTGTAGATCTAAATCACAAACATCCATGAATTTGTTGTTAGGGTCACTTTTTTTTTTCCACAGGAAAAAAGCGGTAACCTTTTATTTAAAAAATGAAAAGTTACACAAGCAGATGCATTGAAGCATTTCCATAAGTTGCCCATTGGGCTCGAGTGCTTTCGCACCCCATGCAACGTTGCAAAACTAACGTGCATTTAGAAATAAAAGAAAGAAAAAGAAAGAAGAAAGGAGAAAAAGGCAGAAAAACTGGTTTCCGGTAGTGAGTAGAGGACTCACACCTCATGTTTTTCTCCCCTTTTTCTTTTCGACCTTGCGCCACTCTCCTTGAGTGGGCTCGATCGAAGCTATGACTAACTGTGTTTCTGCTTTCTGTGCGGCTGTTTCCTTGTTTGAGTCTGAAGTATTTGAGTGGTGATGCCATTTGATCCCTCCCATACTCAGATCCTCGCTTGCCTTCTCTGCCTGATTTGAATGGAACTGTGAAGCCTTGTTGTCTGATGTGGTTTCCTTCTGAGTCTCCTTTTCTTGGGAAATATCAGCATTCTCTGTGGGGGTGTCTTCCTCTTCTGCTTCTGGTTCTACGTCCTCTGAGTTAGGAGGGGGAAATTGCCATTCTTTCCTCTTCTTCCCTTTCTGCTTCTTTTTACTGTTTGCTTTCTTGGCTTCTGGACATGTACTTTGCAACTGTCCTATCAGCCTACAGAGCCTACATCTGAAAGCAGTGTTTTCATAGTCTAGTCCTTGTAGCCAATTTTGTTGTTTGTAGATCAGCCTTATATTGTCCGACAATCCTTTACTTAGATCTACTTCCACACAAATGCGTGCAAAAGTGTAGACCCTTTCATCAATCCTTTCCAGATCTGTTTTGATATATTTCCCTATGTTGTTCCCAATTGCTACCAAAACTCGTTCACTCCAAAAGTGAAGGGGAAGGTTATATAGGCGGACCTAGACTAGCACTTTGGAGACAGTCATTTTGTTTGGATCAAAATCTGGAAACCATGGGGTCATAAACAGACCCGATGTTCCCCAAAACCAAGGCCCAACACTGATGATTGTATCTCTGATTTCCGTGGATGAAAATCTAACTATAAAAACCCCTTGGAGCATAAATGTATATCACATTCCATGGTCCAATTGGTAAAGATGTAGTGAAATAGATCCATTGGCTTTGGCCAAAAGCTGTTACAACAACAAATTAGGGCTTGTGTTTCATAGGACTTAACGAAATCATCAAGCCCTGTAGAATCAAAGTTAAGGGCTGGGGTTTGCCCTAGCTGATCTACTATGTATGGCCTAGGTGTATATCCACCTTGATCTGGAGAGGACCCTGGATCTCTGTTACCCTGTAAAATGTTTTTGTAGGAGGAGCCTCCCTTGGGTTGATGCTGAGATGCTGTCTTTTTCCCCTTGTCTCCTCCTGAGGAGCTTGGCTGTCCCTGAGGCAGTATCCCTCCTCTCAGCCTAAGGTTTACAACAATGGTTGTTTCTGGACTAATATCATAGCTTTTCAGGGTTCTGCTATCCTGGAGGGACCACCTACCACTGACCAAATGTTGGATCTGAACAGGGTATCCCGTCAATGCCCATATTTGCTGTTTCAACTGCATGATGGTGCTTTCTGCATGTACCCACACTAAACTGGTTTTCCCCACAGGGGTTTTAATAAAAATCTGAAAACGAGTTGTTGTTACCTGTAGCCTAGGTTTTGACTGAGTTCCTGATCCGCCTAATCTGGTGTCGCGGCTAATTTCCGTGTGCTCTGGCTGTAAGCGATCTTCCAGATCTGACCTCATATAGGGTCGTTCTTCCATTTGCAGGTCTAGATCTACAAACCCGATGCTCGATCTATGCTCATTGCCACAGATCTGTGGGTATATCGCCCGATCGGGGCTCAATGAAGGATGTTTGAGCCTATGGGTGTCAAGAAACACAACAATATAATACAGATCTGCAAAAAACAAGATTATTCCTTCATACCTGTGGCAGGATCGACTGTTTTCTGTCCTGAGGGCTCCGTGTTTGCTACAGACTGCGATTTCATAGAGCGTGATCTCGGTGCCTTTGACAGAGGTCTTCTGCGCCTCATGCAACACTGTGTTCAACAGATCTGATTTTGTATCAATGCTCTCCTTCACCGGATCTGAAGCTGATGCGATTGCAGACCCTTTTTGTTCATTTCTGGCTGTAAAAGTGTTGACCCCAGTATCGTTATCCACGACACACTCTGCAATGCGGATTTGGCGAACCTGGGAGCCATTAGGTCGTGCTCTCTCCAGCACCAGATTCGAACTCACTACCTTCACGACTAGCGTATGCCCCGTGGCCCCGGGCTGTAGCTCGTTCACCTTCATGAGCACGAGCTTCTTAAGACTCGCCTTCACCATAGCCATCACCAACTGCTAATACCCGAGCTATCATATGTTACGAGAAGTGAGTTTCTATTGTTAGGGTCACTTGTGACATAGTGACTTAAGTTTAATATTTTTGGTACACCTTCCTAGAATTTTCACACTAAAAAGTTTACTTCACAAGCTTGGATCTTCATTCAGGATATCATCAAATTAGAATGAAGATTGAAGACACTCTAAAAACAACATTTAGAACTCATGAGTGTTATTATGAGTTTTTGGTATTGCCTTTTTTCCTTACCAATGCAGCTTCTACATTTCAAGGTTTGATTAATTCCATTTTCAAACCCTCCCTTAGAAAATTTGTGTTGGTATTTTTTGATGATATACTAATCTACAACAAGTCTTGGAAGGATCATGTTCAACATATTGACATGGTACTCAAGCTATTGGAGGAGAAACCATTATATGAGAAAACTCCAAATGTTTCCTTGGAGTATGGGAAGTGGAGTATCTCGATGATATCGTATCTCATGAGGGTGTTAAGGTAGACCCTAACAAAATTAATTCCATTAAGAATGGAAAATAACCGAAACCATAAATCATCTTCAAGGATTTCTCAGGTTGATAGGGTATTAGCACAAGTTCATTAAGAATTATGGGAGAATAACAACACCTATAAAAACATTACTAAAGAAAGATGCATTTTCTTGGACTCTGGAAACAGCTAAGGCCTTTGAACATGTTAAAGAGACAATGTTCCAAGAATCTATCTTAGCTATGCCAGACTTCACAAAAACCTTTATTGTGGAATGTGATGCCTCGAGAAATGGGATTTGTGTTTTTTTACTGTAATAAGGAAGACACATTTCTTTTGAAATTCATCCAATCAAATGAAAGTATTTACACAAACCTATTTATGAGAAGGAAATGTTGGCAATACTATATGCACTAAAGCAATGGCGACCTTACCTAATGGGAAGACACTTCAAGTTAAAAATAGATCATGATAGTCTTAAATACATTTTGGAAGAAATATTATCTTTAGAAGAATAGAAAAAATGGGTCACAAAGATATTGAGTTATGAATTTTAAATCATCTACAAAAAAGAGAATAAAAATGTTGTTGTAGATGCACTCTCAATAAAGGATGACAATGTGGAATGATTGATTTGTGTCATTTCTATTGTCCAACCAGATTGGATAACCAAAGCAATGGATGATTGGAAGAATGACGAAGAAGTGTTGATGCTCATTCAAAAGTTGAAACAAGATCCCAATATATCTAATACATTTATTAGGAAAAATGATTCAGTATGGTACAAAGATAGCTTATATCTTTGTAAGAATCCCCAACTCAAACAAAAGACTCTTTTGGAATTACAAACCTCTCCCATAGGATGGCACTCAAGATTTTTAAAAACTTACCACATGGTCAAGAAGGATTTTTTTTGGGAGGGGCTTAAATCTAATATCCAAAAGTTTGTAGTAGAATTTTTGGTTTGGCAACAAAATAAGTTGAGACAATTAAGACCCCGAGTCTGTTACAACCTTTATTCATTCCAATTCAACTTTAAAATGAGGTTTCAATGGATTTTATCGAAGTTTTACCCAATTATGAAGGAAAGAGTGTCATCATGGTGGTAGTTGATAGACTTACCAAGTCTGCACATTTTTGTGCATTATCTCATCCATTTAAATATAGTATGGTTTCTACTGCATTTATGGAAACAATTCAAAAGCTACATGAAAACCCAAAGATTATTGTAAGAGACAAATGTCCTATTTTCACACGAATTTTTTGGATGGAATTATTTTCTTGTCCATGTACTCAATTAACTCATAGCTCATTTTATCACCCTCAATCTAATGGGTAAACTAAAATAGTGAAAAAATCTTTCGAATCATATCTTCATTTCTTTTTATACGATAAACAAACATAATGGGTCAAGTGGTTACCTCTAGCTCAAAAGTGGTATAACAATTCCTTCCATACTGAAGAAAACATGACCCCATTTATGGCACCCTATGGATATAATCAACCATCCATCGCATCATATTTAAGAGAAAATTATAAGTTTCAAGTAGTGGAAGATCACATCAAGCATCAATAACAAGTTCTTGAACTCTTAAAGGATAACCTCACTTTGGAGCAGAATCAAATGAAACAATAGGAGTATCAACATTGCAGTGAAAGAAGTTTTGATGTAGGTGACTAGGTATTTTCAAAGTTACAAACATACAAAGAAGTTTCCCTCAACCAAGCTAAGAAGGATAGTAAATTATCAGCAAAGTACTATTGTCCTTTCAAGGTGCTCCAAAATATTGGTACTATGGCATAAAAATTGGAGCTTCCTGCATCTTCCGTAGTGCACCCAATTTTCCATCTTCCATGATTAAAGAAGGTTATAGGTTACAAGCTCCTAGTTCAAGCATTATTTCTAGAACTTGACGAGGAAAGAAAAATCATATTGGAACCTGAAGCAATCACAGAAACAAGAACAATAGTTATGAAATCGATCAATTTTAGAGTATCCCATCAAGTGGAAGAACTTGTTGAAGATTCCACATGGGAGGATGAAAATTTTATACAGAAGCATCTAGAACTACTCAAGCATTGAGGAAAATACTTTTTTGAAGGAGAGGGGTATGTTAGGTCCATATACTACTAGTGTAGACCCTTATTGTTATTGTTGTGCCCATGTAGTCCCCATATTGTTATTATTGTTCCCCATAGAAGCCCACTATAGTTATTGTTGTGCCCTTACACTATTATTTTTAGGTAGGCTTTGATTATATTGTGACCTTTTAGACTCCTTTATATAGATATGAGGTCTTGTCAGTTGTATCATCCAAGAAATTTTCATTTATGTAATGTAAAGGAGGTTTCACCCTCAAAGAGGATAATAAGTCGTTGATCTATCTTTTTGTGAGTTTTTCATAACATAACCTCTCATAACTTTAGTGATAAATTGAGTTTTATTAAAATAGATTTTTTTTTGTTATACTAAATATAAATTATCTATATATATATATATATATATATATATATATATATATATATATATATATATATATATATATATATATATATATATATGACTTAAGTTTTTTTAATTTAACAAATAGATTGAATTTTATAAACTAGTATATATCCCCCTTAACAACATATCTACCAGGAGCCAAGAGGGATCAAAAATCTTTATGTGAAAATCTCCTTTTAGAATGAAAAACTTGAAGAACTATGTACATACTAAAACAATATTAATCTCATCTAGTGCATCATAAATTTTTGATTAAGATGGATCTATATTTGTTTTATATCTCTATAAATAAGCCATCTGTAATTTTTCATTATTTAAGTTGTATTTTTGAATAATTTATTGTTATTAACATTTTATATTAAAAATTGAATACGTTAAACATTTTCATCTTATTATGTGTAGAAATTCCTTGTAGATTCAAATTTATTATCTAATTTTCTAAAACAAAAGCCTTGAATCTACTCTACTCCTCAAGGAAAACAATTAATCAATCGAGAGATCACAAAGCATACAAGATAAATAATTCAATCAAAACATTATACAATGGTTTCCTCGGGAAAGCCACAACTAAAAACCAATGCTATATGTATATTTCATTAGTAAAAAAATATGAGAATATTACAATGTTTTTCTCAAGCCCGAGCAACTTCTGCACTATTTCTATCTATTGCACTACTTCCTAGATTGACTCTAGCCAACAATTAGCCAATTTCCTAGCCTTCCAAGAACCTACCTCCTTTCATTTTTCAATGAGGATTTAGGCCCTTATTCAATAGGAATTTTCCTCCATTAGATTGTGCAGTTCCTTTAGTCTCTTCCTCCTGCTGCATTCACCATCTATACAATTCAAATAATCGTACAATTGATAGTACACTGCCTTGAACTCCAATATCAACTAGGTACCTCTCATATATGACATGCATGAATTATTTAAGAGCGAATCATCAGTTAACTAGTTGAAATCATGAAGCAACACCCCACTGTCTCACCTCCTACTAGTTCCTCCATATGTTGGAATAAGTTTAAGTTACTCTAACATAGATAAACTGAATTAATTAATCACAATTCAAAATAAACTCAACCGAATCTCCTATAAAGTAGGATACACTCTGCATTACTCTAGTTATACCCTCAATTCAAATTATCTAAGCCAACTAAGTAAAATTAACTTTGTTAACTCATACAAGTTGTCTTGCGATGTGGAATTACAATTTTATTCCTAATTTAATTCAAGGGAAAATTAAATTACTATTTTTCTTATTCCATTTTCAACACTCACTCTCAACAAGAGATAGATTCTCATCCACCATTATCCATTACCTTTAGAATTTATTTCATGCAACAACTCTCATTATTGTTGCTGCTACTGCAACATCTGTAACTGAGAATAAAAATAAATAAAACTAATCATTGAATCAATCTGCAATTGTCTACTAGGAAAACTGTGTTTTCGCTGACTCTGATACTAAGCCTCCTAGTTTACTATAATCTCTACTCTACACTCCTCAGTATTTGATAGAAATTGATCATCCTACTATTGAATACTATGGGCCCCCATATAAAGGTAATGATCGATGAGAAAAAAACACCTCAATGGTCGCTACCCAAATTTCTGCAACTTTTGGGATTATTGCTTCACATCACCCAACCTTACACCTAAAGGTATGTCTTCATGAGCTCCCTCTTCCCATTATGCTCAAACTCTCCTCCTTCTAGAGGTCTCTTCTTGACCCTCTTCATCATCGTCCTCGTGGTCAACCTAACTACCAATTGGATGAGGCTTGATCTTGAGATATAAATCATGCTTCCTATCAACCACAATATCTCTAATCCATGCCTTTCTCCTCAAGGTTGTGTATCCTTATTATTCTAATGTGTAGAGGCTCTCAACCATCACACCAAATTTCTTGAGTTGACATGAAGCAAGATGCTTGAGGTATACCCTCCCATCTCTGAATACTACCTTATACCCACTATTATAAATCCTCTATTTCTTCATGAGTTCAAGTTTCTTGTCTTCATTTCTATTTCTAAATATCTGATTGAGGGTCTTCCACATAGAAAATGGAGTCTCTTTACGCTGTAGTTTCAAGACTATGTGGTCTCTTACACCGTCGAGGATGATTCTACTAGTTCTTTCTACACTCTTCTTCCACTCTGCTAGATATTTAGCATCAGATGTTGGAGACTTCAAGATATCATGATCTATGAATTCCTTCACATTATTATCTTCCAACACTACCTCCATCATGTCATTCCAAGAAATACAATTTTAGCTACCCTCAAGGGCATACTCTAGTCACAATCCATAGAATGACATCCTGCGAGCTCTAAAGAATGATTCTTTAAATTGTATTCATCTATAAGGAAAATCTTGTATTCTTCTCTTCTAGTGTTATTTATGATTTGATAACGTGTAGAAATTCCTTGTGGATTCAAATTTCTTATGTAATTTCTAAAATAAAAAACTTCAATATGCTCTACTCATCAGTGGCAAGAATTAAACAATCAAGAAATCGTGAAGCATACAAGAGAAAGAATCTAATCAACACACTACATAATGATTTCCTTAGGAAAGCCATAGCTAAAAACCACCACTCTTTGTGTATTGCATTAGCCATAAAATATGAGAAGATGACAATGCTTTTCTCAAGCCTCAGAAACCTGTGCACTATCTTTATTTGTCTCACTACTTCCGAGACTAACTCTGACCAACACTTAGACAACTTCCTAGCCTTCCAAGCTCCTAATTCCTTTCAATTTATAATGACAAGTTAGGCCTCTATTTAATAGCAATTTTCCTCCATGGTTTTGTGCAGTTCCTTTAGGGTCTTCCTCTGACTACATGCACCATCTGTAGAATTCAAATAGGTATACAACTGATAGTACACTACCCTCGAAATCCAATCTGTAGTCCGTAACTCTCATATCTAACATGCATGAGTTATTTATGAGTTAGTAATCAATTAACTAGCTGAACACATGAAGAAGCACACCACTGTATGACCTCCTACTATTTCTTCGATTAGTTGGAACTAGTTTAACTAACTTTAACATAGTTAAACTAAATTAATTAATTACAACTCAAAATAAACTTATCGATGGGTCCTATAAAGTAGGATAAACTCTAAATAATTCTCGTTAGACCCTCAAATCGAATTAGCTGAGCCAAATAAGTCAAATTAACTTAGTTAACTCGTACAACTTGTCTTGTGATGTGGAATTGCAATTTTATTCATGATTTAATTCAAGGGAAAATTAAATCAAGATTGTATTTATTGCATTTTCAGCATTAAGAACTAACTAAATTATTCTGCCTTTAATTATTTTTTCCTTTTGAGTACTGAAATACTTTGCTAATTAGGTTGGAATGAATATGTATGAACTATCAAAGAAATAGAGAAATATTTATGGTAATTTTACAATTATAATTTCAACCATATTAAACTTTGAAATTTATAAAAATATCATTGATTTTTTTTAAAGTAGGTCATTTTTCATGTAATTTCATATATATAATTTTGATATAAGTTCACCAATACATAATACATAATAAATATCATTTCATAAAGTTGCACATCATGATTGTAACCATGTAAAAACATAAGAGTCATATAAAATTCACATTCACATTCACTAACATCGTAAAATTATATACACCTCTAGCAAATTGTTGACAGTGCTAGAAATCCATCAACAAAGGGGGTCTCCTCGATGAAAAGTCTGAATCAGAATTCACACATTTTGGTGTGGGAGCCCTTCTAGAAATAATGCCTAACTTCTATATGTTCTTAAAGATTTACCTTGGCTATGATGGTCAACACAAGAGAGTATTGTACATGTGTTTTCGAATGAACAAGTGAATATTCCTTATGGACTCCTCAATTGCATAATCTATCAAGGTTCTTCTACCAGAGGGGAAATATGAGTGAACCTTTAAAAGAAGAATAATAGTACTAATATAGTAAAGGCACATGAGCATATACATATGAATGAATCATTGATCAACTATATAAATAATTCACATAGAAGCAACGATTGTTAAATCACATACAACACACCTTCAACAAGATAATTACCAAATCCATAGAAATAATTCAATTTCCTTATTACAATGAAAACAACATACATCATAAACATTCAAATAATATTCTTACAATGCTTAAAACATATGCATGAAAGTGTTTTCACTCAACGAGCTTCAAAAATTAATTGAAAGTTCCAAGATACAGTGGTACACGGAACACCACTAGCTCCAATAGTGGAGTGTTATAGAAACCACTTGCTCCTCCAAAAGAACTATCTTCCTCTGTAATGCCTAGTACAAAGAACTAAGGTCAAAATATATTTGGATAACCTATGAGGGTGTATAGATAATAGATGGGGTGACCATTCACCTCCCTTGTGACTCTTGGACTACACTCATGATTGTTTCACTTCTCTATGACCTTTTGAATCCTTCATGACTTTTCACATTCTATAGTTGAATCTTGGAATTGCAATTTTCATTACATTTATCACATATTGAAAATTATACAATCCACAAATTATGCGGCAAATGATGAATCATATACTTCTTGACATGACACCATGACAAGACAAGACATGACATTCGTGACATGGAGTGCATGATTATATTGCAATGGAAATATATTCTTATTGTTTCTATCTTTTTTTCTCCATGAAATATGGTGCATGTCCTTATTCCTCTGACTCCATAAGGCTTGGAAGTAAGGATTCTTCAGTATAGTCTTGCTCTTCATTTTTTATCGCAATCTGGTGCCATTTCATCTCCTGTTTAGTTATCAACATGTCTTTGTGGCTGCATTGGTGTCTTTTAGCATTATCTCCTTATCCTTATTCTTCTTCATCATATTTTGATGAAATGATTTAATACCTGCAACTGGAAACCACTCATGACAAGACATGATCGATTTGATAGACCCCTACTCTAATATGCTTCATGAGAATCATTGGCTAAGCTAGAACTTGGTGCTACACTAAGAAACTGGTTCAGGGATTCTGCAATTACATATCTCAGGAGGTCAGAGCCATGATTGAGGCTTGAGAATGTGCAAGGCATAGTTCAAAGGGGCAAGGGAAAGGTGACTATGAAATTGATGGGCTCAAAGAGATAGGCTTCAGGATTGAGGATGCAGGTTTCCCACTACTTAGTTCAGGAGGAAAAAATGCCTAGGGCTTGTGCAACCATGTAGTTCAAGATGCTAGATTGGAGGCTTGATTCTTGAGACTGTGTAGTGCATAAAAGGTGACTAGGAGGAAAATCTACGTAGCTATGGAACTGAAGGGTTAGGTCTAAGCACTAATAGGTGAAAATATTTGTTCATTGTGTAGTTCCAAGAGGCAATTTCTAAGCTTAAGGGTTGAGATTGGATAATCCATAGTTCAGCAAGGCTGAGTGAGGTCAAGTTGCTTGGGAAGAAACTTTCATGGATTTCACTGTGTGGGATCAGTAAGGAAAAAGTGAAAAAGGAAAAAATTTAAGTATGATCACACACTCATAATAGTTGGAGACACAAAATTGATCACTCAAAACATAGGAATAACATAATTCCCTCAATGCAATGATATTGCAACAATTTTAACGTAAGTGCGACACTAAAGGTACACTTTGCGACGACAGTGATGCCACATGTGTGAAAGTGAATAAAACTTTGAGAATGAGTCTATAACATGTCTAAATGTTAAATACTATTCATTAACACAAAATTTACCCCTTGAAACAAACCATAACTCTAGTTATGTGATGCACGACACTTTCCATGCCCAAACGATGACACTTGCGACAATAAGAGAAAAGTGCAAATGAGACTTGAAAAATGAGAGTGACAATGAAAGAGACACATTCCAAAACAAAGATAGCATGAAAATGACACTTATTAAAGTGAAGAAAAGAAAAATAAATAGTTGTGAACATGAAAGTGACACTTGTGAAAGCGAGGCCGCACAAAAATGAAAGTTAGAAAATCTCACTAAAATAGAAGAAGAATCACAACCAAAAGTGAGATATTGTCAATGAATGTGCACACTAACTATCAACATTTGTTGAAAATTGAAAAGGATCTATCTTGATGGACCCGTGCTATTTTTTCTCAAGCTTACATAGAAGAGTGCGCTAATGAACTTAGTTTGATCTTAGCATGTGTAAGTAGGTGCCTTCGACACTTACAAATGGAAAATAAGACTAGACTAAACAAAGAATCAACCAACCATAAAGTGTCTATGGAATGAACGATTTCAAGGTCCATGCTATCTTCCAAAATTCCAGTGTAGACCAAATTTTAGAGGATGTTTATCACAACAACAACACATGGTGACAGACTAGTAGAACTACAACATCTCTTCCTTGGTCTAGTTTTATACACAAGGTCTAGTTTTACAAAAATTGTTGATTCCTTTATGAAGACTACTCTAGCTTCCCCACTTCACTCGGTTATAGACATGGTCCCCTCCATATCGTTTTGAATTGAACACATTCATAAGGCCAACCATATCACAATGTTTCAATTGAGGAGAAGGGTGATGTAATTTGTGAGCTTAAGATATTCAGAGGGTGAGTTTTTCATCTCTAGTCTTGCTATACTACTAACAGGCCTAGAAAGTATCCTGACAAAGTCACTAGAGGAACACAAGTCCACTACTAACTAGGTGGCATCCATTGTTGTCATTGATTTGATCAGATTTTACAACTTCGATATCTACATCACTCAAGTTGAAAGATTCTTCTAATCACAAATCTAAGGATATATGAAGTAGAGAAATTTCACGAGCAAGATGATTTGAAGAGTTTTCCTCATGCAAAATTGGAGATGATGATGGATGTAAAGGATATGTAATGATTTGATTGTTTCATTTTTCATCATTCGATGAATAACTTGAAGAGCATGGAGTATCTTTATTGCAGGTTGATGGATTACAAATTTTAGAGGACAAGGGATAGTTATATGAATAGTAAGTTTCCATAAGAACATATTATTTGACTAAATCAAATTCTATATTAAAATTTTTCAAATCATAATCGTCTCGAGAAACCAAAATATCAACTAGTGCACTTGGGAATTAATCATCGCATACATCAAAAAACTCATCACTCCTAGACTTATTATTTCCCAATACTATAGATCTAATGAAATTTATTTCATTTGATTCAATGCCGAGATTAGCAGATTAAAAATCATCCAAGAATGAGGGAACAACATTTTGACAAAGAGGGTTTTGAAAGAGGGAAGAGAGGCCAAAAGTATCTTCACCTTTCTTCTCCTCTATCTTTGTAACATGACCATCTTGTACTTGATCACAATTTGAACTAGTAACTTGAAAAACAAAAGAGTCTAAAGAGTTAGCTAGTGGAGCAGGTTGATCAAGAGGATCATGGTATAAAGAGTCATGTCATGTAAATTTTAGAGGATGATAGATGTCCCTTGAAGAAGTAACACTTTCAGTAGAACCAAATGGAATATTGATGTTAAGACCACTCAAGTGATCTTGAGGAATGAAAGTATTAGCTTTCACCCTAGGCTCCATGAACCATTCCAAAGTTTCCTCCATTAAATATGACTCATGAGATATGGATGAAGGTTGAAGAGATGGATCACCAACCTGATTTGTGAATTTCCCAACTTCAACATTAACATATAGAGGCACTCTGGTCGGTACTAGAAAAGGAGGAGGACAAGGAAAACAAGGAATAATAGGTTCGTCTAGTAAAACTAGAAGTGTCTCATGATTTACAAGTGTTGGGGGAAAAAACATCAGGAGGTTCAGATTCACCATGTAAAGAGATATGAACCAAATGCTTAAAATTTTGTTTAACAAAATCCCAACCTATGTCTTCTTCAAGAAAATCGTAACAAAGGTGATGGAATCAATTAGGAAAATCCTTAATTGATTCATTATATTTAATTCTTAGTTTATTAATTCTTTTAAGTACATCCCAGTAATCATACTTATCAAATTCTAAATGAAGCTGCTTGATGAGGTGTTCAAAAGAATGAATAGAAGCAAGTGATAGGGTATGTCACCATCATTTAGCTTGACCTTAAAGCATGGGGAGGACAAGAACACAACTCGCATTTTCACACTCAATCTCATAATAGTAATAAAACTTAAGAAAGAGAGATGTGCGTTAGGATATGAATGTATCATGCTCACAATCAATCTTGAATTGAAGAAAGTCATCAATAAGTTCATAGGGGATAAAATTTTGACCATTGGATATGTTGGAAAACACCCTATAAGTATGATTTCACGATGATCCATTTGAGATAAGAGATTTAAAATAGACTCAATGGACACAACTTGTCATTTGTCCCTCCTTCTAGAGACATCTGTTGATAGTGTTGGAAATCCATCAACAAAGGGGCTCTCGCCAATGAAAAGTCCCAATATAAATTCACAAAATTTGGTGTGGGATCCCTTCAATAAATAAGGCTTTCCTACCATATTTTATTAGATATTTTCCTTTGCTACGATGGTTAGCACAATAGAGTAATTTACATGTAATTTCATATGAACAGGTCAGTATTCCTTATGGAATGTTCAGTTGTAGAATGTATCAAGATTATTCTAATAGATGTGAAATAAGAATGAGCGTTTAAAAGAAGAGTAATAATACTAATCTAGTAAAGAAAAAGAAGCATATACATGTGAGTGAATCATTGATCCACTATAGAAATAGTTCACATAGAAGAAACAATTGTTAAAACACATACAACACACCTTCAACAAGGAAAGTACCAAATCCACATAAATAGTTCAATTTACTTATAACATATGAAAAGAACATGCATTGCAAGACTTCAAAGAACAGTATTATAATATTTATGAAATATTCATGAAAGGGTGATGGCTCAATGAGCTCAAAAAATTAAGAAAAATTTCTAAGATACATCAGTACAAAGAACACAACTAGCTCCAATAGTGGAGTTTTAGAGAAACCACTTGCTCCTCCAAAAGATCTATATTCGTCTCTAATTGGAGGCAAGCCGAGCCAAGGTGAGAAGTCCTTTGCATGAGCTATGAGGGCGTATATATAACAAATTGGGTGACCATTCACCTCCCTTATAACTCTTGGAGTACCCTCATGATTGTTTGACTTCTCTTTGATATTTTGACTCCTTCAGGACATTTCACATTATATAGATTACCCTTGGACTTCCACTTTACATTACATTTCTCACATATTCAAAATTACATAATCCATAAATTATGTGCCAAATGATGACTCATGTACATCTTGACATGAGACTGTGATAAGACATGATGTGACATTGATGACATGGACTCCATGATGATATGGAAATGCCAATCCATTCCTCTTTATGCTATATTTTTGTCTCCTTGGAACATGGTGAATGTCCATCTTCTTCCCCCTCCACAAGTCTTGGAAGTAGCGAGTCTTCACTATGATCTTTTTCTTCAGATGTTGTCATAGTCAGGTGCCATTTCATATCCTATTAAGTGATCAAATTGTATTTGTGGACACATGGCTGTCTTCTAGCGTGATCTCATTACCCTTCTCCTTCATCATCATCTTGTCAAGACATGATGCTACAACTAGAAATGACTCATGGCAAGGAAACATCAGTCTAATAAACCCCTAGTCTAACATGCTTCATGAGAATCAGTAATTGAGTTGGAACTAGGCATTGGACTGAGAAACTGGTTAAAGGATTATACAATTGCACAAATTAGGAGGTTAGGGGCCAGGAGTAAGGCTTGAGACTATGCAATGTAGTTCAGATAGGCCAGTGAAAGGTGATTGCATAGTTATTGAGCTCAAGGAGACAAGTTTGGGGCTTGTGTCTTAAGGATGGCTACTTCATGGTTTTTGAGGGATATAGGCATAATGATTGTGCATTTTCCTGGTTAAAGAGGCTAATTTTTAGGCTTAATGCTTGAGACTATGCAATACATAGAAGGTGACTAAGAGATAGAGTTGTGCATTTCTAAATCTCAAGGGGCAGGGATGAGCACTAAGACTATGCAGTGCATAGTTATAGGAGGTAGGATCTACACATTACAGTTTCAGAGGCAATATATGAGCTTGATGGCTGAGACTACACAATGTGCATTTCAGGAAGGTTGAGTGAGGTTAAGTTTGCTAGGAAGAAACTTCCTAGATTTGACTAAGTGTGGGATGAGTAAGGAAAAAGTGAACAAGGCTAAAAATTAAGTATGATCACACACTTATAATAGTTAGTGTCACAACATTGATTACATAGAACACATGCACACCATAATATCCTCAATGTGACAACATTGCGATGACTTTTCCCAAGTGTGACACTAAAAGATACACTTTGCGAAGACAATGAATACACTTGTCCGATAGTGCATAAAACTTTGGGAATGGTTTGAATACATGTCTACATGAGAAATAGGACTCATTAAAACCAAATTTACTCCTTCAAGAAAATCATAGCACTTCTTATGCAATGCATGACACTTTCCATGCCTGAATGATGATACTTGTGACTAAAGAGGAAAGATGAGACGACACTTGCAAAATGTGAACAACATTGAGAACAACAAATTCAAAAACAAGGATAGAATGAAATCAAAAATTATTAAAGTGAAAAAAAGAAAAATCGACAGTCGTAGACATGAAACTAACACTTTGAAAAGCGAAGGTGTGCAAAAGTAGAAGTTGGAAAAGCTCAAAAAAATAGAATAACAATGACAAAAAAGAGTGAGAGACTATCAATGAAAGTGTGCATTGATTGTTGACATAGGTTAAACATTGCACATGCATTATCTTGATGAAATTGTATCATGGTTGTTCAAGCATGCATAGAAAAGTGTGCTCACGAACCTTTTTATGGACTAAGAGCGTGTGGGAAGGTCCCTTTGACACTTACAAACTGAGAAGAAGACTAGAATACTTAACAAAGCATCAATCGACCATAAAGTGACTATGGAATACACATTTGCAATATCCACAGTAGTATCCAAAATTCAGGTGTAGATAACATTTTGGAGGTTGTTTGTCACAGTGAAAACAGACATATAAATGTCTCTAGCTACCACGCAAATATAATAATCCAATAGGGAATCATCACCATGATCAGATCTAAAAAAACATAAGCATTGTAATCTAACATCATCACCACACACATCCTCAAATGTACATCTCATGTGAAATAAATTCAATCACATACACATCTATATGCCAGCACATTAATGGAAGATATCTAACTACATGACCTAACAATATACACAACAACACCAACATATAAATTAAGTACATCCACATGAAAAAAACAATTGTACCATTTATATATATATACTCAAATAATTACACCAAGTAAAATATATGATACAATAGTAGTAGTGGTAACCTGGTCTGTAGCAGAAGTCGATAGAACAGTAATAGGCATAGCCTAGTCTAGAGAAAAAGACGAGGGATGGTAAAATTCCTCAACAATAAAACTATGACATTGAGGAGAAGGTAGCTGGTCTTCTCTCTGATCAAGAGAAAAAAGAGGTACTAGGTGACCTAGAGGTGAATTCTGAGGAGGTACAGTACTACTAGAATGATCACCAACGACCTCATCATTATCTAATCGGGTTGTAATAAGTCTGGGTGAAGACTATTTATTTGAAGGATCATGAGTAGGATCACCACTGTCATCACCAAAAGGATCATAACCTTGATCATCATGATATGATGGGGCAGTACTAGGGGAAGATGCAGTTGTATATGTTGCATGCCCATGATCCCTCCTTACTACTAATATCTTGATAGCTTTGATGATATGATGCATCTGACTCATCATATCATGCAAACAGTCCCTCAAGAGCTCTATTATACTAGTATTTGGCCTAATGTTTTGGATTTGTCGCATGTAAGACTCCCTCCTTAAACAAAATTATAGAAATTCAATCATAATACCCCATATTGAACCTAACACCATCCCAAAACACTCACATGCCCATGCCCATCTACATTTGATGATGTGCCTCACCCTATGTGGCCTTGACCATCTTTGCATCTCCCTCCAGTGAGGGAGGAGGCATGTCCCCAACGAAACTTTTTATTTCTACAAAATATATATTACACAACAATGATTATACAAATTCATTAAATAATTTAATAAAACAATTTAAATAACATGCTAGGATAAGTTTTATTCTAATTAATTAAGGCAATAAAATGAAACTAGATTAAGTTACAGAAAACATTAATATTACCTCTATCATATGAAAATTCATCCATTGTGAAAAAGATGTTGGGTCACTATCACCAATTCATCCCTACGTAAGGACAAACACCAATACAAGCATGTGATCATCCTCACTGCCTAGTAGCCACAATTCCTTGACTAAAATCTTGGCTAGATACTCCAGCAAGCCCCTCTTGGGCATCATCTCACCACTCATGTACATCTGCACCTCAGTCATCATCTTAAGAGGGTAATGGTCAAAAGTATGTCTCCTCTCTGAAAACCTCTCAAAAAATAAATAAATAAAAAATTGCGGAAGGGAAGTTTGCCCTCCCATGTATCATAGCACAACATATATCCAAATCCACACAAAATTTTCACAAAAAAATGGTATACCATATGATACATCATGACCTCAGCACCAAAGAATTGACATAAAATAAAACGGAGACTAATTTGCTACCCATCACTAGTATAGTGTGCAATGGAATTGACTAATAGTGAGAGGCATCTAACCTAAACTGCACCAAAAGAAGCAATTTTTAGTTTTCCAATAGACACCTGAAAATTTGTTGCATGCACTACATGATCCCGAAGAGATATTTAAGAGTATACAAGATAAATATTTATTGCAACATCATGGACGACATCAGGGAACTAGGAAAAATCCCCCACTCTTGGATAGGCCAGTGATGATATATATGTCCTCCTTAGTGGGACCCTACCACCTGTTAGGACTGACATAGAAAACCTGTTGGTGGGTATCTGATGAAAATGATTAGTTGGTTCTATCATTTCAAGTTTTCTTATGGTCCTCATCCTAGGACCTATGCATTATGAGCCCAAAATCTCAACTCATCCTCACTTCTACTTCAAACTAATGAACCATGTGGTCTGTACATGTAACATTAATTCATTAAACAAACTCAATGGATCTATGAATCAAGCCATGAATGCATTAAATCACCATGCACACATATATAATTACATAAAGTAGAAATCAAATTTCATTAATTAAACTCACTAAACTATTACATAACACCTATTGGTGCCTTGGATGGCCAAATTACCATTCTAATGGTTTATTCTTTTCAATTCCCAAAGCCTATAATTTATAAAGAAAATTACAATATTATGGATCATTTCAATATCCATGATCTTCCCTAAGATCCCTCACAAATTTTATATTTTAAACTTTTTAACAAACCTCTATCCTTTTCATGCATTATTCTCATTGTTTCCTTCTACAAGTTGTTCTTGCTAATTTTTTTCAAAGGATGGGTCAAAGCTCCTCCATCACACACCCAAGGTACAAAAATTTATTACCTCCTAGTCATATGCATCTAGTCTTCTCATAAAAAATTCAACTCGTGAGTTGTAACTTGCCTCTGCGGTAACAAGTCTCCACCTTGATACACTATACCTCACCAAAGTTTCTCCTAAGTTTGGACATTTGGCATATTCCTAGATCTCTTCTCTAGAACCCTATGAGAAATCCTTTCTCTAAGATAATGAAAATCATCTCACCTTCCTCTTTTGTCGCTTACATAGAGAAAACAAATATTTTATCATATTTTCAATCATGTGTACCTTCTTCTATTGCTTCTCCTCCACACTACACCAAGAATATTCTACGCTCTGATACCACTTGATGAAAATGTTTTATGGGGGTTGTCATTTCAAGTTTCCTTATGGTCCTCATCCTAGGACTAATGGATTATGAGCCCACAAACTCAAATCATCCTTACTTCCACTGCAAACTAAAAAACCTTATGGTCTACCTGTAACATTAATAAATTAAGCAAAGTCAATGGATCTATGGAACAAGAGATCAATGCATTAAATAAACATGCACACACATATAATTACATAAAGTAGAAATCAAATTTCATTAACTAAACCCACTAAACTATTACATAACATCTATTGGCATCTTGGATGGCCATATCTTCATTCTAAGGCTGCCTCTTTTCAATGCCTAAAGGCTACAATTTATAGAGGAAATTATAATATTGTGGATCATTTAAACATCCATGATATTCTCCATAAATATTTGAACATGATCCCCTCCACAAATCTCTCAACATAATCCCTAATATCCCTCATAGGTCTTATTTTTATCATGTTTTCCTTCGAGAAGTCATTCCTTCTAAAACATTTTAGAGGATTGGTTGATGCACCTGCATCAGCATCCCACTGATGGATCAACTATGCCAACAACCCATAGTGTGCCTTCAAGGATTTAGCCTCCTCATAGTACTTAAGGAGGGCCACATTTCACAAAAGGATGGGTTACTGTGATAATAGGGTGACGGTATAAATCCCTCTCCCTCCCTCGTGCCTCCCATTGTTGGACCACATTGCATTGGTATATCATTTTCTCTCATTATTTTTTCTCCTCCCTCTATTTATGCCTCTTCTGCATGATTGAAATATGAAATACACTAGCTTCATATATAAAACATACTTTTTTTAATTAAAAGAGAAAATTGTTTATAAATATGGAAATATAACTTTCCATCAAAGAAAAAAGAAATCCTTAATTTGCCAAAAAAATAGTAAAGCATAGGAAACAAAGTGCCAAGAATACTAATAAAGCACCAAAAACAGTGCATAAATAATTGACGCACCACATAAACATTATTTTTTTATTTATTGACTCAGTGTGTCGACATACAAATAACATCAATGCGTATGAGTAACCTTTTCACATGAAACAACACGCTCATGTTAACAAATGCACTGAGCTATATTTTTTTAATATTTATGCATGAGGTGCATTTGGTAAAAATAAATGCATCATGAAGTAACTCTCACCAAATTCACAAAGGTAAAATTATAACTTGTCTGGTCCAAATGAATTTACCAAATGCATCACTTAAACATTGGATTTTTATTTCTCAACATGGTGCGTTAGGATACAATTTGCACAAATGCATATGAATAACCTCCTCACACTAAAAGGGACTATTTAGGTTAATGAACACACCGAGCTAAATTTTTTTAATATTTGTACATGCAGTGTGTTTGGTAAAGAAAATGCACTAGGAAGTAACTTTTACGAGATGCACCGTGATAAAAATTATAAATTTCCCGATGTGTATAAATTTACCAAACACACCAAAAAAATACCGTGTGTTACCGGTGCACCTTATAATTTAGAGGCTACACCTTCATCGGTGGGAGCCAAACTAGTCAAATGGATTGCACAGGAAAAAAAGTTAAAAAATATTCAATTTCTTAACATAATTTTCAATTCTACTCCACTAGAAAGTTAAATTAAAGATAAACATGGAAATTACCTAAACATTTTCTCCTCAAGGAGGCATGGCTACCACGTAAATAAAAAAAAAACTAAGCATTTTTTGAGAAAATTCGAAAGCATCGCATTGAGAAATGGATTAAAGGATGACAAAAAAGTGAACCGCAGATGATAGGGCGATTGACGAAGGCAAAAGGTAAGAAAAAAATTACGTTCAATACATTGATGTGTGCATGTTCCTAAGTGCAATGCGATTTTTTTAAATTAAAAGCCCTATCACGACGCACCTTTTTTACACACTGATGGGTTTAAATACATTAAGAGAACTCATGCGTCATTTGAGCATAGCACTAAAATGGTGAGAATGAATTTTACAACTAGAATGTTTTTTATTTAACCTTCGTTTGGTGATATCGAGTACTATGCACACCAGTGTGCTTGATGTAGGTATAACACCATTTATTTTTATTTGAATTAAAAATAACCCTGTAATGGTGCACCACTTTATCTTAAGCAACGGTAATTTATTTTACTTATGCATCAGGGTGTTCATGTAATTGTTTAGCACTCGGGCATCACGTGAGTATAGTGCTAGACAGGGAAAAGTGAATTTTATAATCGAAATTTTTATAAAGTCAACCCTTTTGAGTGCTATCGATTATTATACAGATTGGTGTGAATTATGTATTTAGTGCGCCATTACGTTTTTATTTGTTATTAAAAAAATATGTCATGGTGCACCATATTCTATTAAGCACCAATGTGTATGATCATATAATACACCAGTATGGATATTATAATCACACCATTAAATAAAATATGCTAAAACATTTTTTGGCCCATCTCCACTTGTGACCTCTGCTACAAATAAATTTTTGAGCTATTTTTGTAGGGACTTCCATAAAAACCTCCTCTAGAGGGCCTTTTCCTTATAGTGTGATGATATGGCCCTATGTATTGGTTACATATTTTGATTATGATTCATGAATTTTTTATATACACAATATCGGCCTTCTGATCTCTCCTCTAGTTCCAAATTTGATGTATCTACTATCGATTTTATTTTAGATATTAGAGTGTTTCATTATGAAACACCTTCTTCCATAGATAATGAAATTTTCCAAATTTAGAAGAGGCTTTCCATCCCCACCCCTATTGATTGTCTCCAAAAATAAATATACAATGCTCATTTTATGGACCTCCAATTCAAGCTTCACCATGTCATGAAACTCGGCATGGTCAACCCTAATGCTTAATAACCTCTTGATGAACCCAAAACCTTAGCTTCTATCTCCCCTATTGGAAAAAGGACCTCTCCTACAAAACCACAAAAGGAGAAACTAGTTTTCTTAATCAAAGAAGATCCTTTACTACAAAGACACAAGTCCCTACTTTAGATTGGATATAGGAAGAGATGTAAGAATACCCAATTACTATAGTTTTGTAGGGAATATCATAAATAGAAACATATAGTAAAGATAAGAGAAAAATGATCCTAGAAATCTTAATGTCTATAATAGAGGATAATAAAAGTGTTTTTGGAAATATAATCAAATTGTAAGAATGTAAATATTCCATACATGCAGGAAAAATCATAGAAGTATTCTAAGAGGAAGTACATAACGATGAGAATATGTGAGAAGAACATGCAATTTTTACATATACCCGCAAATGAATGGATTTGATGATAGAAGTATCTTTAGAGTCACGAGAAAACTAAAATGATACAAATCATACATGCTTGATGCACAACTTGAAACAAGATCATTGAATTCATGTGCAAAGCATAATGCAATCTCCTCCTATTCTTAGCAGCCAAAAAGATTGTAGTTTAGAGCTATGAATAAAACACTCCTAAGTTCTTAAGCCATTTCTATATATTTTCACATAATGTTAAATGGGGTTTTGACCTCTGTAAATTTGTACAATTTTCATCATGTCGTGTTTTTCATTAAGAGAATATTTTTTGAGAGGACATATGCCCTTTATTATATAATTAGAACGTGTTACATTTCATTTTGAAGGTAAAGTAGTCAGAATTGATGGAAAAACTATGTTACAAGGATTACATATGTGACATCTAATGTTGTATATCATTCTTTGTATATGCTAAGAAAATTCAACAATATAATAAAGTATGTTGAAGTGTATACCTTAGAGCATATATAGAACATCAAAGTGAAGTTTGAAAAAAAAAACTGGACATTTGGGTATCCTAGTGCTTTTTTTAAAAGAGAGTAATACTTTGTCAATTACGCATACAAACATAAATGTGCTATAACACCCCATAAATATTAAGCTAATAAGAAGTGTCCATGAGAACTAGAAATGTGAAAAAACGAGATACCATAGATACTATGGAGAAATCTTATTGAACCTAGTCTGGTTCATTTGGCATGTCCTACTTTATACCTCAACAAGAATTGCAAGGTGAAAAGAGGTAAACCCATGTTAGTGATAAATTACATAACCTTAAATAAAGTTCTAATGTTAATCAAGTACCCTATACTAAGGAAAGAATCTTTATTTCATAAGATAATCAATAATAACGTATTTAGAAAATTTGATATTAAAAGAGGATTTTGGAAAATTGGCATAAAGACTTTTGATATGTGCAAAACTAGGTTTTTGTTCCATGTGGTCAATATATATGGTGGGTCTTTCCTTATGGACTTAATAATGCTTCATATAAGTTGCAAAAAAGAATGGAAGATAGTTCTGAATATATTTATTTCATTACTACCTATATTGATGATCTCTTGGATTGTTCCTATGGTTTTAATCAACAAAAAATTCATCTCCAACATGTGTATGACAGAATTTACAAACATGGTATTGTGCTCAATAAGACAAAACCTAAATTTTCTCGATCCAAGATCGAATATCTTGGCTTAAGATAGTTCAAAGGAAAAATTGCATTAGAAGAACATGTTTTGAAGGCATTATCGTAGTTTCCTAATACCATTAATGAAAAAAAATCAGTTGCAAAGGTTCTTAGGAAGCTTTAATTAAATTAAGAAATTATTTGAAAATCGAGCCAAAGGTGGTGTAGGATGGACTTCTACAATGACAAAATAAATTCAAATAATTAAACAAAATATTCAAAACCTATCAATTCTCACATTCCCTCATCAAGAACTCCCATATATCCTTTAGACAAATGCTTTAGATGAAGTTTTGGTAGGAGCCTTATTATAGAAACATACTCAAAGGGAAGAAGTATGTATGTATGCATCAAGATGTTGAAAGGATGTAGAGTTAAGTTATTAACCACCAGACATCCAATTTATAGTTGTAAAAATTGGAATTCAAATTTTCATGTTATTCTTAAAAGTAGTCACATACATGATTAGAACAAATTTCAAGCATATGGATAATAAGTTTTCAACCTAGAAGTTTCTTGAGCAAGGAAACAATAGAATAATGTGATGGATTCTTTGGCCAAATGGAGCTCATTTTATCATTGAGTACAAAAGAGGGAAAGAAAAGTTCTTTGCTAATATTCTTACTAAAGAATCATCTCCCAAATGAGAGATAAAAATGATGACATCAAGCTTAAGAACATATTTTGTGCCACCTTCTTCTCCTTCACCTAGTTTTCTTTGGGTTGTTGCTTGTAATAACTTTATAGTTGAGTATTTTTCAATTGTATTTTAGAGTTTTTCAAGGCTAGTATCACCTATGAACATAGTTTATTAAAATGGATCAATAGTACGTATATTCATAGAATTAATATTTGGTATTTCAAAGATTATCCTAGGATGTACCAATGAGTCTTTATGTTTGCATCATACATTATTTTCATTTTATCAATAGATTGAGAACGGAAATTGAGCACATTAAGAAGATCTGAATTATATTGGTAAGAAAAATTATTTTACTAAATTCTTATATTTTCATATTGAATTTCCACTCGCCTCATCAAAATGTATTATCATGCACTAGACATATTGGTCAACAACTACCCAAATACGTGTAACTGAAGTCCTCGAGGTTAGATATGGGAAATGTTACACATTTCATCCTTGCCCCCTAATAGTGGATCCCTTATTATTGATTCTAAAATATTATTATTAACATACCACCATAGGAAGTTACAAAATTTACATCATGGTGTCGATTTGAAAGAATGATCTTATTGTTGTTATCTTATGTGTGTAATAAATTTCCCACTTTCTGTTACTGGTGTTTATACCATATAAGGTTTTCACTTGGGTACTCACATACGGCTACCCATTGAAGGTGTCGTATACACTCCACACATATTTCATATGCATGCATGACCCATCTAATTATTATATACTACCACTCAAGTAACATTTAATGTCATCGATCATCTCTTTTGAGTCATTTTCACCTTAACCTAGATGTGGCAACTCACTAGGATATCTAGTACCTAGGTGGGTTCTTTAGGAACCCTCATAATTAGTCTTTAGTTCATCAAACCATTTGTATGTAGTTACATAAGACCAAATTGAGAAGTGCATATAAGTGATACTCTTCAAAGTTTTTTTCAAAATTCCCTCCCCATCGCCACCCACCCAGACCCATGCAAAATTTTCATTAGACTTTGCTGAACAAAAGAATTCCTTCAAAGAACCTTAACAAATCATTTTTTAGCATATGAAATCCTAGTATGTGGGGTTCTCATAAATGTATCATAGTGCAAATATTCTAATAAAAGTGAAGGTGTGTCAATCTCCCAATCAGGGTGAGAGAATGGGAAAAGACATTTAAAAGGACAATGAAGGGGAGAGGATGGCAAGGCCAGCCACCAAACACACTCATAACACAATGGGACACGGGGGCATCATGCAGGCTTGATAGAATCTCGAGGCATAGAGGTGACAGGGGAGTGGGGGAAGTGGTAGTAGGAAATGGCAGCGGAAGGGTGATGGGATGCAGGACAGGTGGGAGATGGTTAGTAAGGGTGAAAAAGAGGGGAAGCGAGATCATTACAAAACAAAGGAAGGATAAGGTTGGATCTAAGCGGGAACTTGTTTGTTCTGCGTCTGAAAAAAGGTCTGGGTATGTATTCTCAAAGCAAATTCTTACATCCCTTTCAACCTTTTGTAGTATGACGGAGGAGGGGGGCGAGATAGGAATTGCTGAGAGAGGGAGAAGTTTGCGTGAGTTTGCAACCCTCCCTATAGCGCACAGTATGAAGGAAGAGGGTGGCAAGATGAGGAATGAAGAGGAAGGGTCTAGCATGGTAAGAAACTACGAAGACCAGGATAAAGGTCTGCTGGGATTCTGTAAGTGCTAGGTACATGGGCAACCCGAGGAGGTTAAACAAGTATTCTGGGAGGCAGATAAGACTATAAAGGGCATACACTTGCCTTGCCGAAGGGGAGGGAAGCCTAGGAGTAGCTAGACCATCGGGAGAACCAAGAGTGGGGAGGGAAAAATCTAGGATAGGGATACTCAAGAGACTGGAATAAAAGTAACTACAGATAATCTAACCTTTGTCATTGGTCATGGTAAACAAGCGACTGTAAAGAGCAAGATGGCATGCCTAGATCATGGAAGGGCGCGTGGTGGAAGAGGCTGGCAAAGCCAGCCAGGTCGTAACAACCCCATGACCTCTACACCTGCACTTCAGAAGCATAGTTGGAAAACCATGAGGAAAACAGTGTAAGAGGTTGCAAGGGCTTATAGAGAAGGAACTGATGAGGACATCCGCAAGCTCATTCGGGAATTGGAAGAAAATGTAATGGAAGGGGACTCGAAGCCTGAAATGGAGGAATGGGGAGATCTCATTCCTAACCCGGGAAATACCAGGGGACAAATGACTCTATACAAGCAAGCCTTTCACGTTTACTGGGTGCTGAAACGTTTACATGCCAAGGTGCTGGAACAAGTAGCAGGTGAAATGGCAGAGCTGGCCTAGGGCATGCCTAACATGAAGAAAGAGATGAAAAATCTTCAAATCACAATGATTATGCAGGATAGCAGATTGGGGGAAATCCAGCAACAACTGAAGAAGTTAATTCTAGCACCGAAGGACACGGCATTAACACCTGAGATAGTGGAAGACTGAAAACTTTAGTTCTTGCAGTTGTTTATTATGATTGTTTTTTAGGACAATATTCCTGTTTATTTTTAGTAGTTTCATGACTATCTAGAACATGTTTAGTATTTGTAGTTGCGAAGTTTATTTAGCATGGATTGGTAGACTTATTAATTTTTGCTACTGGATGGCCTATAATAATTTGAGGTGGCCAACAGATCCGGTTTCCCATCTGGTCAGGTTGAGGTCACCAGAATGATGTATATGCTTCAACCTGTTTTTATATGAATAAAAAAAGAAAGGCACTACCGTAGCTTACAAAAAAAAAGTGAAGGTGTGTCAATTCAACTCCTAGTTTTCTATTTGATGTTCAATTGCATCTCACATAATTAAGCCATTTAGGGACATATTGTGAACTTTTTTCATGGCTATAAAAACAAAATAAAGTATTAGAAATGAGTTCCATAAGCTTAAATTTTTGGTCAAGGCACATGTGAGCATATTACTCACAATCACTTGAGTAAGTGTTTTCAAAAAACCACCGGCTTTTGTAAAATTTTCATTGGCCTTCAGTAAGAAAATATTGATTATGATATGAGACTTTCGCATCCATCATAATATGATTTGAGTCGAATTTTTTAGCAAACAAGTGTGGCTCATCATTAAAACACTATGCTTATAATGTATTGATGATGAGCCACACTTTTTGGCTCAATACATTGAATCAAAAGCATATATTAATATATCTATAAGTATCGTATCATAATTACTCACCTTACATAAGCCTAAAATCTTAAAACCTTAATTTTTAAGATCCTTAAGAAGTCACTTTTCACCTATGTAATCCAAGGAAGAGGGTTCCCCAAGATGTAATATATGTTTTCTACAAAAACTAGATATTACCATGATCTATAATATGCAACAACAAAAGGGACCTAATGGCCACAACGTGAATGGTACCAAAAGAAATAGGATTACTTAATCAGGGACAAGTAGAGCACAAAAGAAAAGAAAATACAATCCACTAGCCTTGGATAACAAGTAGTAGCATCAAGTTTGGATTAACCTAAGTGCCTTGAGGAACAAACAATAATAGCATGAAAATTGGCCAACTATGACTACCAATTTATGAGATCCAATATCAGATCCTTATTTCATAAATTACTATGTTGCAGTAGAGCAAACCTGGGGTATTTCTCCTTACAACCACCACTACATATGGGATTGTTGGAACATTAGTTCTAAACCATTTAATGGTGAACGAAAATTCATTTAATAAAGCACTAGAATCTCTTCTAGGGGAATACTATATGTTTCAAGTAGTGACGTACCATATTTCATTTTAACAATAATGATGGCTATTTTCATAAAGAAAGTTACACCTTTTATCTTTCATCAATCTAGAGTTATTTCTTTGAATTGTTGGCATGTAAATAGTTCCTACAACTTTTAAAAATACTAGAACTATAGAAAATAGTATATTATATAATCTTCAATAAAATATATATCTAAATGTAAACATAGAAGAAAGTACTCGAAAGTAGCAATTAAACATGATAGACAGGAAAAAATGGTAAATACTAGCACAACCATATTTACCAATATGGTTGATATACGCCGATAGGCATATATGAAGCATATATGCAACCAAATTTTCTAATGTGGTTGATATACACTAATAGGCTTGTATCAAGGACATTAATACTT
This sequence comes from Pinus tabuliformis, assembly GCA_031772625.1. Taxonomy (NCBI): domain Eukaryota; kingdom Viridiplantae; phylum Streptophyta; class Pinopsida; order Pinales; family Pinaceae; genus Pinus; species Pinus tabuliformis. The sequence continues at coordinate 774,989,205 of CM062812.1, read as the reverse complement.
ATTATGTGTATTTTTTTAAACACCAACTATTGATGATTATTAATAACTATATAAATAATAACAACCATATTCTTATATATTTAGCATATATTATTATATGATTATTATATTAATATTATAATAATAATATTAACTCGTAATAATATTATATTATTATTATTATTATAATATAATACAATTACTATTATATTATTATAATAACAATATAATAGTTATTTTAGTAGTAGTAGTAATAATAATAATAATAATAATAATAATAATAATAACCCATGGTCCAATAATAATTAGAATTGTGATAAGTGAATAATAAACCCAAGGGACTAATATTATAAACCCAATGTATATAAACCCTAAGATAAATATTATAAACACTAAAATAAACATGATTCACCATCATTGATTTTTATATTGAGACAATCCTTATCACAATTCCATGTTGGACCATGGTTGACCATGGTTGACCGGGGAATAATAAACCCAAATCAACAATAAAGCCAAGGGATTAATACTACAACCCCAAGGGATTATGAACCTAAGGGAATAATATTAAACCCAAGGGACTAATATTATAAATCCAAGGTATATAAACCCTATGTGGAGACAATTTTTGTCATAATGCGAGATCAGACCATGATTTACCACAATTGACCATGGTTGATTATGGTTGACCATGATTGATATTATAAACCCAAGTTAATAATAAACTCAAGGGATTGATATTATGAACCCAAGGGATTAATACTAAAACCCCAAGGGATTATGAATGCAAGGGAATGATATTAAATTGAAGGGACTAATATTATAAACCCAACATTGGTAAACCCTAATATAAATATTACAAACACTAAAATAAACATGGTTTATTTTCATAGTCACACAATCCTTATCACAACGTGACATTCAACCATGGTTGACCATGGTTGGCTATGATTGACAATGGTTGACCATGATTGATATTATAAACTCAAAGGAATAATAAACCCAAGGGATTAATACTAAAATAAAGATGGTTGAATTAATAAACCCTAAGAATTAATATTTTAAACTCAAAGGATTAGTAAACCAAAGGGATTATTAATATTATAAACCCTAGGAACTAATAAACTCAACCATTTAATATTATAAATTGAAGGAATTAGGGATTCAAAGGGATATATATTAAAAACCTAAGGGATTAAAAAGCGCAAGTGATCTGTATTACAAACACAATAGATTAACAAAGCTTACCGTGATTGATATTATAAACCCAAGTTAATAATAAACCGAAGGGATTATGAATCGAAGGGAGTAATAGTAAACCCAAGGGACTAATATTATAAACCCAACATATATAAACCCTAAGATAATTATTAGAAACACTAAAATAAACATGATTGACCAGGGGAAATTGTGTACTAGTGTCCTAGATCAAGTTGCATATTATGATCAGAAGTGGATATAAATCCCATCTCAATCTCCATGAAACACAACACACGGTAAAAGAGAAATAAATTCCACAATAATGACAAAAGAACAAACTCAATATCTCTTACTCATCTTAGAAGTAGCTCTAGGATTTTCTAGAAGAATATTCAATAGCTCTAATGTGAGTCTTTCCTTGCATGAGAAGCGGATCCAAGGTAGCTTCGTGAGGTATACTCTTCATTGAAAACTTAGGCAATTCCCTAAAAACCAATAATGCATCTCGTCGAAGCTTTTTGCTGAGTTTAACTTCCAAATCTTCATCCCATTCCAAATCTCCCTAAACTAGCTCACTCTTTCTAAAGTAGTCTTGCACATTCTTCTCTCCCAATACTTGGCATCCAACATATCTTTATTCATTGTTGTGATAATAGTAGAATCAAATGCACCATGGTGGCCCACAATGGAGTTCAACGGAGAAGGATTCAAAGCCACATTGATATCCTGCATGATTTTAGAAATTAAATTATATACAAGGAGTGCATTACTAACATTAGAACTACATTTCTCTATGAGATCCATGAGATCAGCTATGAAAATGGGTTGTAGGGATGATCAATGAATCAAGCTCCATTTCATGAAACTCTTTGAAGATAATTTGTGTAAGAGAGGCCTTAGAAGAAATCTAATTAACCATGTTTTATTACCCAAGTAAACAAGAAAGAAACTCCACACAACCTACAATATTCCATCTCCATGGATCCTTAATATAGTAGATGTAACCTCAGAAAGTAGGTTTTTGAGAACCGGGAGCTCGATATTATCATCTCCCAAATCTCCCAAATCACGGCACTTGCAAACTAATTTCACCTCAATTGAATCTTGCTCTCATGGAATCTTGTTGTAAAGGCTACTGCTCACATCAACTTGACCCTTAATGAGACCATGGGAAATCAATTTTTGTACGCAATACAAGGAGGGTTCAACCATTTCAACGACTCCTAAATCAAAGGCCATAATTAGGGGCTATAATATAATTTATGCATCACCTATGCCTACAGAAATAGGCTCGTCAACAACAAGGGTGAAAGAAGGACTTGCCATGTGTTGTTCTTGTTGCTTGGAAGGTAGAGCTTCTCCAGCATGGCCTTGCATTCTTGCACGAGCTTGGAATTCTTGCACCATGAGAAATTTTCTATAACCTTTTCGAGGGTAGGGCTTATGATAGTCTCTAGATGGGAATTCAAAGATAATATTTTCCAAGGTAGGGTTTATTACAGCTACTAGATGGGAATCCAAAGATAGGATGACCCTAAATTCTAATTGATTTTGAAATACCTTTTATCCTCTAAGCGTGTTACAATGCAGTGATAGGGTGCAACATTATCATGCTACCCATTATAAAAAAACTAGCCTATTATGTCACCAAAGAGATGAAAACCATGATAGGGTGTGATACCATTGCTCTGCCCATTATGAAAAAACCTATTTTGTCACTGAAGAAACAAAATAAAATTAATTAAAATAAATATAAAGTAGAAAAAGCTAGTTTGTTATGAAATTGTTATTTTGTCTCAAATTTATGTTTTAAAACACCTTATCGGGTAGTAGTGTTCCTAGGAATATACCAAGGGATCTAGTGATCCTTGCAACTATAAGTTGGATTTTACAACAACCTACCCCAGTGCTCTACCCCTCTCTGTGGGAGACAATCAAGAATTTTTTTGAATCTCTTCCCTTAAACCCTTAAGTTATGTCCTGCTCAATTTCGTAGGTTCTAACTAGTCCTTCTCTCCCAATGGTCACACCTTATAAGTACTTGTCTTTCTATCCCAAAGTGCTCCTACACGGATTCGACTTCATGACATTTATCTCCAACCATGTTTTCTTCTAGTGGTTTTTCTCTCCCAAATTCAACTAAATAATAATAATGTTAAAAGGAGAAATTTTGCTTCTTTTGTTCCTACGCTCTTCTTGGGCATGGCTAAATCCAACTGTTTCCATGAGAGTTAGGAGTCTAGTTCCACATGATAGCCTTAACACATTACCAAGAATGTTAACACATTAGAAATAGTTTATTTTCCAATAATCAAAGTAAATATTTACATCGACAAGTCATCTTTAGTATTTTTAGCTTTTCCAACCATAATTAAATGAAAAAGGTCATAAATAATTATCTAGGGGTATTACATGGAAAGAAGTAGCAAACCTGTTCTTTGAAAAAGTAGGTGCACTTTTGGAGACCAAGAAGCATTGTTTCAAAGAGGGACACCATATTTCTCAATGGATTTTGAACTACTTTGTGGAGAAGATGGACAAAGGTCTACAACATTCCATCCACAAATAGATGGACACAATGAAGTAGTGAACAACACTTTGGTGTAGCTATTGAGGTGATATAATCAAAATCACCTAAAGACCTAGAATGAAAATATCATATATATACAACACTCTTAAAAAAAATAAGTACACACTTTCATTGTTAATTCTCCATTTGAGGCTTTTTAGAATATTTGAATTTCCTTCACCATTATATATTACATATGGGTAACAAGGAGGAATGATAGATGATCTTACAAGGGATGATCCAAAGACTGAAAAGATTATAGAAAATTTCAGGCTAATCCATATATAGGTACAAGAAACACTTGAGAAGCCCTTGGAGATATATAAGGTCACTCGTGATCAACACATAATAGAGAAATTGTTCAAGGTGGCAGACAAAGTATGACTACAGTTCAACAAGGAGAGGATAGATGTCTTGATAAGAAAATCAATGCTCTACAGTATGGTCCATTCAAGATAATGGAAAAGGAGGATGATAACTCCCATCAACTTAGTTTACCACCATACATGAACATTTTCTTAGTTGCACATGTACATAATATGAAACTCTATGGGCCTTCCATGGGAGATCAAGAAGAGGAACACATCATACCTTATTACATGATTTGGTAGAAGAGGTTTAGAGCTTCAAGACAATGGGTAGCATGATCTTTAGCAAATTGGGTTGAAAGGACAATCTTGAGGCAAAACTAAATGACACACCTAAGAGAAGGTGGAGGGAAAAAATCTTCACCTCATTTAGTATAATCTTCTCGAGTCAAAAGGCCTCCAAAATGGGGAGGTGAGATCTAGATTAGATCATTATATTTTTTTTCATTCATCTTGATGCTTTCAGAGTGAAAAATTGGAGGAATCTTCTCATAGGACCATTTTTACTAGCCGATCCTAGTTTTTCAAAATAGGTTTTGAAACCTTCCAAGTGCATTTTAAGGCATCGAATGATGTTTTTTGGGATTTAGAATATTTTCCCTAAAGCTCCACAATTTTTTTCTATTCCACACACAAATATCTTTCCATCATCATAAGAATTGTGTCAATTGAAGTTTGTATATGAAAGTTATGCCACTGTGAATATGACCTTTTGTTTTCACCACTGTAATTTCAAGAGGATGCCATGTCAACACTGTTATTCATGGAAAATTGGCTACCCACGTGGTGATTATGATGAAGAAGACTCTAGAAGAGTCTATATTGTAATTGTGGTTAAGAGATGGTGTAGCCAATCCTAACCACTAGTAGGTTATCGGGTTATGTTATAACTAAGTCATCATGAGAAAAAGGGTTATGTTATAACTAAGCTACCATGAGAAAAACAATTTCATTCCTTGGAGTACATTTCTTCTATAACTTAGCGAAATTAGGTGAGAAGGATGGGACATGGAGAACACACTGATAGCCCAAGCAACACAAGCTATCCTCCTTTGTACTAGCTGCCACTTTTTATTTAGAGAAAAAAACAAAGGAACCTCACATTTTAGCTAAATTTCTCTTTTATGCATACACTATTAACAGTAATATACAAAAATCTAAAAATTAAAATAAAACTGAAATAATATATAATTTCATATTTTAAATATAATTTTATCAAATCTATCGTAATTAATTGTCAATTTATCTATCAATATGTGTTATTACAATATTATTAATAAAAAAATTAAATAAAATTGGTAAAAAAAATATATTACTCATGTTGTTATTTAAATCCGCAAAATAATAATACATGTATACGCATAAAGCAGATAAATTGATTGCAATAACTATCATCCCCAGATACAAAGCTTGCCATGATACGTTATTCGCCGCCTTCTATTTTCATTTTAAATATAATAAAGTATTGACCCGTCCTTTAGTTTAACTCCAAAAAATACTAATATGTCAAATATAACAATATCTTTAAGGATATTCAAACGCTAGTTCCCAAAAAAAATGTGCGACTTAAGCGACATTGTGAAGGAATTTGTCATTACAGCGAATATCATTAGTTACAATCTTTTTGTGTAATTTTTCAACATCAAATTCTTTAATGGTCTCTTATTTCTAAGGAATTCTTCGTTACAGGCAATGTCATTAGTTATTGATATTTGCGTTTAACTTTTCAACATCAAATTCATTAATCCTCTTTTACCACGAAGTAATTCGTCATTACAGCCAATCTCATTACGTATTTGTGTGTAAATTTACAACATCAAATTCCTTAATGCTCTTTTGTGATGGAGTACGCTTCCAAATTTTACACATTTAAAATATTTATGTGTAACTTTTGGCCATCAAATCTTTTAAGGCGGTGGAGTAAGAATTTTTATAAATTTTGGGCAATTTCAAGCTTCAGGAATCTAAAGTGCAAAAGTTTGGCCCACTCTATCCTAATATTTTGGCTAAACATGTTATCTTTACATCAAACAATTTTGGCTAAACATGTTATCTTTACATCAAACAATTGTTTCTATAGATCAAATTCTCAAATATTCAAAACATCAAACAATTGTTTGTATAAATCTACAATTAGTTTAATACCACAATTCTTTTAAAAAGTTGAACTAAAACTCACACAATTAGCTTAATACGACAATAACATGTTATCTTTACATCAAACAATTTTGGCTAAACATGTTATCTTTACATCAAACAATTGTTTCTATAGATCAAATTCTCAAATATTCAAAACATCAAACAATTGTTTGTATAAATCTACAATTAGTTTAATACCACAATTCTTTTAAAAAGTTGAACTAAAACTCACACAATTAGCTTAATACGACAATTCCTTTAAAAACTTAACTAAAACTCACTCATTTATTTGCTTAGTGGTTATTCTCATTATATCTAAAGGCTGAATAAGTTTTTAGTTACACCAAAACCTGCAGGTGTCGGTAAACATTCCAAACTATTAACTAGGATTCACAAGGTGATAAACTTTCCAAACCAGTAACTAGGATCCTCAGGGTGGAAATTACTGATTCTATAGAGGTGCTGTGATTCTTTCAACACCCGGGTCAAACGCAACTCAACTCCGGAGAATCGAACTTGGGTCCAGGCTTTAATAACATGAAGAGCTTTAATACCATGAAGAGGTTTTCGGTTACACCAAAAACCGCAGGTGTTGATAAAAGTTCCGAACCAGTAACTAAGATCATGAAGAAGTTTTCAGTTACACCAAAACTAGACAGGCTTTGGTAAAAGTTCCAAACCAGTAACTAAGATGCCTAGGATGATTCTTCCAACTAAAACTTTCATTTCTCAGTGGAATTTTTTTACAAGTCCAAATACACCCCCACCCCCTGTTGATCACAATTTTTTTCTCATCGTGTAAGCAATCTAGACTTAAAATATGGAAATAAATGACTTTTAAGACTCTAAAGCAAAGTGAAATCGACATTATCCTCGTCTACAAAACCTAAATTGAAGATAACGACGTCACCGCGTAGTATTTGTAAAGAAACAGACTTTTTTGTTTGTCTGTTAAAACGACGATGATCTGCTCTGTGGACAAAACCTAATTTAAAATAACGACATGACTGCGTGATATTTTCATAAAGAATAAAGTAAAAATTATTATATTTATATTTTTTTCAATTTAAGAAATCTGGTTTGGAGTAGCTCTGAAGTGTACCTAGGCTCTTCCTTCACTGGACTATTAGATCTGTAGTATTTTTATCTAACTCTACTTAATTATTGGACCGCAACCATGTTAATTATTGGACCACAACCATGGACTACAGTATAGCCTTATATTGGTAAAGTAATATTATCTTTAAATTTTTATTTTTTTTTAACTAATTAAACCACAAGATCTGTAATATTCCCATATAACCGCACCTAACCAGCTACTAGACTACATTATAGCTTTATATTTATAAAAAAATATTATCTTTCAACACTTTTTATTTGATCAATAAAGCTGGTTTGCTTTAACATCATCTCCAATAGTCATATTTCATGTTCAGTTATCATGGCACAAAGAATAAGTGTCCTCCTGAGCTATTATCCAGCTAGATAGATGGCACCGCCATTGACAAAACAATTTCATGTTTGTACAAGCTGAGGGAGATCTGCTTGAACCGATCGCATCATGCAACAAACCCTCAGCGTGTTTTCAGGCGGAAAGAATGAGTCGCTCACATACTTTGTTCAGGATCTCGTTATCATAATAGCAGCGGTGGCAGTATGTTGGTCCTGCCAAGCTCCATCGTACTCGACATTTGTATCCATCATACCTTTACACATCAATATCGTCCATCGATCTTTTAACTACATATTCCATTTTCTGTTGCGTAGTTGTCTTTAAACACATTTTATTATATTACAATTTTTCATTACCCAATCTTTTTTTTGGTCGGGTCGTTGTCTTTCAAAGAAACTTATTATAATACACTTTTACTTGATTACGGTAATTGATCGCTAATAATTCTAACTGACTCCAATAAATCATTGTATAAAGGGAGTGAAATCCATTGATTCGTGACTTTTAATTCTACTTTTTTGGTTGTGTCGTTGTCTTTAAAACACTTTTTATTATGTTATAATTTTCAACTACGCAGACCATTTTTTATTCGGTTGTTATCTTTCAAAAGGCTTTATTATATTAAAACTTTAATTGATTATAATAAATGATTGATAATAATTCTAACTCATTCTAATAAACTATTTGTTTAAATATATTGAAAACCATTGACACTATAATGGTTGGTTGTGAGCTTATTTCAAATTTTTTTTTTCATGTTATTTTAAAAACTAATGTACTTTTGTCAAGAGGATTAAGGTATTAAATATTATAATGTGTGAGTATTAAACAGTTTAACATGTAAATATGTTTTCAAATTTTTGTATTCTAATAAAATTTTGTATCTCATCATATTGGAACTTTTTTTATTTTTGGTAGATCCACAGTTAAGATGGATCTATATACATAGCATGTGAAATTTTCATTATTTAAATTGCATTTTTAAATGCATAGAGGGATTCATATCTTCAATTAAATGGTTTAATTCATAAATGGATTGTGCCTTAAAAATCCATTTTTGCACTTGGATTATGTAGTCTATACAACCCAAACTTATAATTCCACTAAACAAATACTATATTTTAGAGAAAATTGATTAGAAAATATAAATGACAATGGGCCCAAATGTAAAAGAATAATCCTTAAAATGTTTTAACCATAATAATTTATTTTTATAATTACTTTATATAATATATACATAGCTTTAAATTTCTTTTTCTATATATATATATATATATATATAATTGAAAGGGACTACATTATCCCATATTTTTTTTCTTTTTTATTAATATATTCTTGAAATGCATCTCATTATAGAATCTAATCTAGTAATAATAATAATAATTATTATTATTATTATGATGATTATTTTGTGAAATATTAATTTTATATTAAAAATTGAATTAATTACACATCTTAGTGAATGTCTTTTTTAATACTTTCAATTAAATTTTATCTTTGAACATTAAAATATCAAAATATGATCATTAACATAATTTTTTTTATATTGAAATATATTAGTTCACTCACATAGATTTAGAGACTAGAGGCATTATACAATAGAGTACATAAGGGAGATCATGTGAGGTAACCTACATTAAAAAAGAAAAAAAAAACATATATGTCCCCTAATATAAATAAACTAATAACTTTACTTTAAAAATTAATATTTTCTATAAATAAAATACTTTAATATTCACCTTTATTTAACATTAGGATTTATATAGTGAGATAAAGTAATTGAAATTCACGGTAAGAATTTGTAGAGGTACTTGGGTTATTAGGAAAACTGTAATTATTACATTTTATCTAATATTTTAGCCCACATCCATCCATTTTTTACTATGTTATATTTCATAGGATCTTTTAGGTAAAATATAATATTATAATATTAGGTTTCACATAATATTTCCCCTCAACTACTGTAGTTATTGTTATCTCAAATTATTAAAAGTCAATGCAACCTAAGAGACTCTTTAATACAATACAACAATTGATAAGCACTAAGAATAAGCATATGATGAGCATCTTCCCTAAGAATCAATCTATGCCCTCAATTAAAAAAATAAAATAAAAATTCAAGATATGATCAACCACTCTAAGTTGAAATAAGAAGCCTTAAGTAAACCTAAAATTAATAATTATAGATATAATTAATTATAATTAATTATAATTAATGATTAAACCACCCTAAATCTATCTTAACTCTAGATCTACTAAACTTAGAGAGGATTAATATTTCTTGACATGCAAATCACTTTTAAAGTGAAAAGAGATTTGATCCCTCTCGGAGTTTGGTAGATCTAGAATTAAGATGGATCTAGGATTGTTTTAGTAAAATTTTAAAATAAATTTTAAAAGTTTCTAATCATATGTCTTATTCACATTATAAAGTGAAAATATAAGGCTTATTTATTTCTTATTATTTTTTCTCTCCTTAAAATTTTATATAAATTTATGTTACTTAACATGGACATCAAAATCTTTTGTTTATCCCAATTTGGAATGAGAGTGAAATATTTTATTTATATATATCCCAAATTGCCTCAATTACATTTTCATCTTATTACATTTTCACATCTTATTACATTTTTATTTTAATAGATGCTTAATAATTCTAAAATAAATTTATGTTTGTTTATGTTCACCAAAGGGAAGTCTTGTGTTCAAATATTGTGCTATCCCCAATAGGAGTGAGAAGTTGGACATGATAAATATGTATTCCTACTAAGCCTACAAAAAAAATCTAAATTAATCTATATTTTATTAAAATTTGTTTTTATTGATAAATAGTAATTTTAAAATTAAGCTATATTATATTAAATTTAATTTTATAGAGAATAATACTTTTAAAAGTAATTCATATATATATATATATATATATATATATATATATATATATATATATATATATATATATATATATATATAATTTTAACTTGTATATTCACATAGTACAAATATTGTATGTAAATATAAGGATGATGGTGATGATACATATGGTTATTAACCCTTAAGGAATGTATGAGATTATTATGAGCTTTTGACATTTTAATTTATGCTCCAAAATTATTAATAGAATAATTGCGATATCACTATATTTTTCCTCACTTGATATAAAATGGGTTGGTAGTGTGATATATATTTTGAAATTAGATTGAATGTGAGTATAAGATGGACACTTTAAGAGAAAGTACACATCATTTTAAAATTTGTTAGTGTTACAAATGTACCAAACTCTTTCATCCCATGGTGTTTTGGGAACTGACATCTGCCCAATTTCACCATCAAGTGCATGAGAATTTGTTCTTATTTTAGAAATGTTCATCCAACTCTTTAACATTAGTAAACATAGATAGCGACTTTTGATTTTCAAGATTGCATTTGATCACCTCCATATAATATGTTAGATTCATTTTTCTTTTTGACTCTTTATCCCCCGATGCTCTAGGAAAAGCTCAACATTATTATGTAATCATGACTAGAACATTATTATAGTAATGGTGCCCTCAGGAACATGTTCCCGTAGGAACAAGTGTGAGTTCCCATTAATGCATCCAAATTCCTAGGCATCCAACCTCGTAAATGCCCAAACATTCAACCAAGATGTTAACTAAGTCATTAGGTTGACATGGATACACATGTTCGTCAAAAAACATGGACAGATTCTTAGGAACACACATGTGCTCTAGGAATGGACATGTGTTCTTAGGAATGAACACACATTCTTGGCAAGATTTCATTTTTATGTGCGGGTGGTCCCATTTTTTACCATATTGGGATTATGATAGATTGGTTTTGGGATATATTAAGCAAATTTTCTAGTTCATAAGTAACCTTCAGTGCTAAATCAACATCACACATCATATTTAGAGTCCAAATCACCATTCTAATAGTTTTTCTTTTTAATTATTTTGGTTCTTTTTCTTCTAAAGTTGATTTAAAATTTAAAAAAAATACCAAAAATAATTCCTTAAACACGATGACTATATTAAATTGCAGGGAAATGATTACTGTGAAACCTAATTAGAATGCAAACCCACCATCACCAAACCTGAACCAAAATCCAAGAATTCCAAAAGATGAAATTGGCGCATCGCAGTTTACATTGAGGTGAATGATACATGATCTCCAAAACAATATAGGGCCATCATTATTGTCTCTTGAAAGTTCATTAAGATCAATTGTGTCATCCACCTCTAATGCCGAAAGTTAGCTATCTAATAATTTTTATTGCAAGACTAAAATATATGAACATTGTGGAACTTGTTTCAATACAATCTAAATATGAGACTTAAACTTTATAAAAAATATTTTTTGTTCTCTGTTAGTTGACCCAAGAAAAAACCAACCTTTACTAGTCAACAAAAATTCCATTTTCCTGGACTGGTGCACCTACTGACCATTTCAATATAGTTGGATGGAATGGTGGTTTATAGTATTTGATAAAACACCATGTGGTAAAAGGGAGGTACCTCTATATTTCTTGAGGAAGTTATGGTAGAGTTTCTACTAGGAATCCATGTCAAATATATTATCATGGAAGGACCTAGCGGTTTTCCCGTGGGTATGAACAAGATAGACAAAATATAAGGCATAATCTAGGATGAGGTCCTCGTCAACCTACACGATGGGCTAACCCCATTTCTCAACATCCTCCAATTATGGATGGCATTATTGAGGCCCAGATGGAAATGACCATGTTGACTTCATGCTAGTGAAACATGGATTCTTTATGGTATTGTCACATGAGGAGCCACCATTAGCTAATGTTGTGGTTGGGGTTGGATAATCAAACTCTACATCATAGTTTGACTAGAAGAAGCAACATGGAGCATAATCCCTACCCGTATAGATGCATCGACATTAGTTCTCACCATTGACGCTAGAGTAGATGCAACTCACTCATTCTATGTACTACATAGTTTGGTATGGTGAATAAAAAATATCACTCCTTGCAAAAATTTTCAAATGCTTTTAATCCATAATAAAGATTCTTTCAATTTGGGTACAATTATAGTGTTCATTTTATTTTTTTTAGATTGTGGTGACATTGATCAAGGATTCAAGCCCACCTAGGGTATCCATATGTTCCCCTTCCCAAGTACAATGGATGAAATTGTATATTATTTAAATTGTATTTCATTTTCTTATTTTGGTTTATATATTAAAATATTATACATGTGTATGCAAAGGTTCCTTCATTTTCTCAAATTTCTACTCTTACATGGAGGTGGACAACAACTTCATGGCTAACTGTATCATCTTTAGTGAGTTTTCTTAGCTTTAGTTATAAGGTATTAGTTGATAAGAGTGTAATTTTTTTGGAAAGAAGCTAGTGAAGCTATTGTTTCTTTATACAATCTATGGAGAGGCGAAGCATGCCAACCCCCCACCCCCACCCCCCCTTCCAAAACTTTTCAAATGTTTTTAATCCATAATAAAGATTCTTTCCATTTGGGTATAATTATAGTGTTCATTTTATTTTTTACATATTGTGGTGACACCGATCAAGGTGTCAAGCCCACCTAGGGTATACATGTGTTCCCCTTCCAAGGTATCATGGGTGAAATTATATATATATATATATATATATATATATATATATATATATATATATATATATATATATATATATATATATATATATATATATATATATATATATATATATATATATATATATATATATATATATATATATATATTTTAAATAATATATTTTTTTTAAATTATATTTCATTTTCTTATTTTGGTTTATATTTTAAAATATTATACATGTGTACAAAAAGGTTCCTTCATTTTATCAATTTTCTACTATTACATGGAGGTGTACAACACCTTCATGGCTAATTATATCATCTTTAGTGATTTTTCTTAGCTTTAATTATAAGGTATTAGTTTGTAAGAGTGTAATTTATTTTGGAAAGAAGCTGATGAAAATGTTGTTTCTTATTGCAATCCCTCAAGAGACGAAGCATGCACCCCCCCCCCTGCCCCGCCCCCCCGAAAAAAAAAAGGTGAGCTCCTTATTATAGTAAGATGAGAAATATCAACATTTGAGATGCAAATAATGGTGGTGAGGGTGGAAATGATTAGTGAGTGACCAGTGAGACCCATTTGGTATATATGAGATCATGCATCATACGAACATGTTAAGACACGAGGTATTGTTTTTACGTTAGATTTTTTTTCTACATAGGTCACCACATGCCATACATCCATGTTTAGGCACGAGGTGTAACTTTATATATTGAGCATAGGATGCCATTTTGTTAAAAGTATACATTATGTCAATTTCGAGTTTGTGTGTGCTTGTTGTGACACCCCTAGTATGCTTTCCCCCTAATTTTGTAATGTAATAAAATAATGTATTTTCTATGTTTCCCTAAAGAGTGTGATCACAAATCCATGATCGAAGGAGGGAGAGGAAAAATAATCATGTATGGAATTAATTGGTACCTTTAATTAATTTTTTGGTGCAAATAATAAGGAAATGAAGAGAAAGAGTCTAAGAGGAACATGAGGAGGCACTGTGAGAAAATGATTAAAATCAAAATACACAACAATGTGGGGCCTGGGGCACTTCTTGGTGAAGCTCATGAGGAAATCTAGAAAGAGCTATGAGATAAGGTAATGGGATTCCCTAAAGGAGGAAATCATGACCAGGATTGTAGGAGGATTAAGAGGACATTAGAATGAGTGTTTTTGAAGGACTGGATGAGAAACCACTCAAGTTGCTATCTAGGTGTGATAAACCACATAAAAATGGGTGGTTAATCAGAGAGAGTTAAATCATGAAGGGTCCTTGTTCTACGAATGATAAACAACTCTTAGAGTGATTCACATAGTTGATAAACCAAACAATGTTGTGAATTCTATTGTGCTTCAAAATATGATAAACCACCCAATGCCATATGTATTTCCTATCCCTGGTGGACTGAATATGGATTACCTCTAAATATGTTGAAAATAAATTCTCCTTAGAGAATGTATATGGCTCAAGGGTGAACGTTGTAAGATATTCTTGCTATAATATGCCTATTCTTGGGTGGAAAATTGAAGTCTCACATCTAGTTCTCTCTTTTTTTATACTTTAAATAGGGTGAAGTAAGCTAAGATCTATGGAAATAAATAATTTCTATGTGGAAATTGATATGTATCTTTCAATGATGTCATCTTGTTGTGTAATGTTTGTACATGAACTTGTTAAACGAAATTATTGAATTCGTATGGTTATTTTTATGAATTTTTGTCATGCATCTCTAGTTAAATGCCTAAAGTCTTTCATTGTATTTAATGTGGATATCATGTTTATGTTTGCAATGATGTTATTATGAGTAAACTAGTAGCAAGGGATTCCCTTTTTCTATGTTGAAATGAGAGGTTCATTTCTTGAAATGCTTTTTTTAAGCAATGTGTTTATTCCCATGTTTATTCTAAGCCTGCAAATTAGTCTAAATATATGTGTATGGATACAAATAAAATATCTTTTAAAAATAAGTGGAATTCATATATTACAATAATTTGGCCACCGGACCTTATTCTATAAAATTACAAGCTTAGGAAGGATAGCATTGTCCGTTTTCTTTTGTGTAAACTAACAAGGATAATTTTTGTAGGCTACAAGCCGAGAAGGAATGAGGTAGTATAAAATCTTAGGAGGGATAACGTAGGCCACACACAAACACACACACATATATATGTGTGTGTGTGTGTGTGTGTGTTAATAGACACTCAAGTGTAGGCCCTTTTACAAATTGATTGAAAGTCTATCCAGGTCTATATAAAGCTTGGAAGAGATAGTTTGGCAGGGTTGTGCAATATTCACATATGTTGTGTATTTGGAGGCCCTCATAAATGCTTTGTATTTATTCATATAAAAGTTTTATTCTTTGGTCGAACACATGGGGTCAAAAAACCTAAGGCTAGAAGAATATATTTTAATGTCATACACCCATGTGGTTGGCCATCATCACAAAAGGTGAGATTAACGTGGTTTTAGAGCCATTGATCTCACCATGTGTTTTGCACCATTAGATGACCTCGAAGGTTTCAGAGGGAGCTGAAGGAGGAATTTTTGTGATTATTTCCCCTAGATGACATGGTTTGTGGTCACATTTGTATGTGAACCTCTACAATGAAACAAAGACCACGCAACCTCCATGTCATACGGACGAATAGAAACCTCCAAATCACCCAAGTGATTTGAGACTGTAACATCACTCGAGTGAATTGAAATCTTGATGTCATCTTCGTGCCTCTACCACAACAATTTCCTATGGCACTTAGTACAAACCCGCTTATATTTTATTCTTGGGGTGATGTGGCAGTAGTGGAGCCCACGTGCATGACTCTGAGGGAAGGTAGTGTAATGCATTGATGGAAGGGTCCACAAATGGGGGGTTGTACCCAATGTTATTGGTCATTGCACCTATTGGAAGTTTTAAATGGTGCATGACATGGTTGCTCCATGTAACCCTAGCAATTATTCCCTAGATGTTCAGAAGGGGGACTATGAGGGATACTTTCATGATTTTATTCCTATTTTGAAGTGGTAGAGAGGGGTACTATGTGCCTTGTGTAGTTTATACATGTGTATAGATAATAGTTGTGAGTCATTAAAAGGGGATCCCGAAGGAGGAAGTTTTGGGATTATTTCCCCTAGATGACATGGTTTGTGGTCACATTTGTATGTGAACCTCTACAATGAAACAAAGACCCTGCAACCTCCATGTCATACAGACGAAAAGAAACCTCCAAATCACCCCAGTGATTTGAGACTGTAACGTCACCTGAGTGAATTGAAATCTTGATGTGATCTTGGTGCCTCTACCTCAACAATTTCCTATGGCACTTAGTACAAACCCACTTAAATTTTATTCTTGGGGTGATGTGGCAGTAGTGGAGCCCATGTGCATGACTCTGAGGGAAGGCAGTGTAATGAATGATGGAAGGATCCACAAATGGGGGGTTGTACCCGATGTTATTGGTTGTTGCACCTATTGGAAGTTTTAAATGGTGCATGACATGGTTTCTCCATGTAACCCCAACTATTGTTCCCTATAAGTTTAGAAGGGGGACTATGAGGCATACTTTCATGATTTTATCCCTATTTTGAAGTGGTAGAGAGGAGTACTATGTGCCTTGTGTAGTTTATATATGTGTACAGATAATAGTTGTGAGTGATTAAAAGGGGATCCCTAATGTAACGTGAAAATGGTCATGAATGAGTGAGTAGCTTCCATGTGGGAAATGACTAGGATTCCCACGTGGGCACCACAGGGACCACATAGGTGCCACATGGCAAGCTAGAATGATGTGGCAGTTTCTAGTAGGCCAAGTTTTGAATGGATATATATTTTGATCTAGGTGTTAGAATGAAGCAAATTTTGTATCTTTGGAGATCTCTCAACGAGAGGAACACATCAATGTTATCCTTTTTAGGTTATTAGGAGGTTTAAAAATTTTAAAAATTTAGACCCCATTTCCATAACTATACCTCAAAGATTATGTTAAAATAGTAATTCTCATCTTTATACCTTAGTAGGTCAATGGGTAGTAAAGGGATATGTTACACACACACACACACACACACACACACACACACACACACACACACACACACACACTATATCACATGTTTTGTGAATTAAATTGCCAATTTATTTGATGTTGTAATGCCCTTGTTGCGATTACATTTGCAAAAAGATATGATTATGTGTAATTATTTAAGTTAGAGACATTAGCCATGAGAGAAAAGGATGAATTTAAACACTTAAATGATAGGTGTAAATATTTATTTCTAATTATAAATAGAATTTTTCATTTATTTATAAATATTGTGGGAACCAATGCATGATTATTCATGATTATCTTCTATCAAGAAATCACTTAACTAGTTGGAGTCCCAAGTACTGGACAAGTAAAAAGTGGAAATTATCATGCCATAACCTCTCGTGATTCCCAAATATTATAGGGGGAATGATCTCCACCAAGAGGTAGCATAACTAAAGAGAAGTTTTATTGTCGGGTGGAAAAGATAGGAAGCATATGTTGGAGAGAAATGCAATGTCGAATCTAAGTAAAAAGAGTTTATTGTAAAATTCGTTGGTACAAGAAGCATAGAACAAACATTGAAAAATCAGGACATTGCTAAAGTCTATGTCGAGGTGGAAGATAAATTCCAACAAGAAGAAAAAATACTAAAATTAGAGAAAACTAAGTCTCGTAGGGAATTTTGTGGTTGCATTTTGTTGGTTGGGAGGAATGTATTAGTTCCTACTATATTTCCAAGTGTTCAAATATGTAACAAAATTTACTATAATTGTTTTGTTATCATAAATGTTCCAAGTATGTATTAACCAATAATTTTTAGAATGTGGTTATTTGAATGAAGAAGAGATAATGAAAAAGATTATTTAGTGAAAAGATAAAGGAAAAAAAATAACTAACATGTAGAATAAATTACACAATAATTCTAGTAAATGCATGTCACTTAAATAGTAAGTAAAACATACACACATTCATGTTTCATACTAAATAAAGCAACATTATTAATATGATGATATGGTAAATATAATAAAGATAGGTATGGTTATTATTATTATTATTATTATTATTATTATTATTATTATTATTATTATTATTATAGATAGATAGATAGATAGATATACACACACACACACACACATGGGAAATACATAAATGAATCACTAATGTCAAAATATATTAGTATTTTGGTCAAATATTGTTGATTTTTATTAGCATTGTGAACAGCAAAAAAATCGGAAATCTTGTGGATGTTTTTTAATACAATTTTCCCTATAGTCAGATGGAAGGATTAAGTAGGCTTAACATGCCTAAAATCTATTATGGAGGTATAACCTTTGTATTAGTCTCCCAATGCATGTAAAATTGACTTAACCTATAAAGCACTTACAAAAAGAAGTTACAAAACCCATATGCATAGGTATTCTATAATTACCTTTTTGCCCAAAGTCTACTTAGAAGAATATTGAGCATTGAATTTGGGCCAATTGTTTTAAAGAGAGGACTTACTAAGAAAATATGAGAAAATAATTATGAAGGAAGCATCTATTTTTAAAATAAAGAGAAAAGAACAATCTTACATAATCATAGTTGAGGAATCATGAAAGCAAGTCATAAATGAAAATATGTTACAGAGACAATGATAGATCTTAGAATAACATATTCAAATTACTTATTTGAAATAGATACATTAACCATGTATATATTATGGGTTTGGTGACCTTAAACATACAATAAAAGTGCAACATATTCTAAATATCAACAACTCCAAAACAAGTTTTCCTAAGCATACTCTAGAGTCAATTAATACAAATTGTTTAACATTCAGAGTATCAAATACTAACACTAAATTCTTAAGCTAGCTACATAACTTGAGGTTGAGTATGATAAACTCTATTGAGATAATTTAAATGAAGAAACGATAGATGTTTCTAGTCATTCTCAATCTCCATATTGAAAAACACCTATACAAGAAAATAAGAGGTAAATGGGCTCTTACCTAGAAAGGTAAATCATATGTACAACGTTGAGGTAATGTTGAGGAAACTAGTTGATGAATCATGGAGAACTAAAATATAACAAATAAAAAAGAGAATTTTTTCTTAGTATCCTCATCTTAATACCTAAGCAATAAATAAAGAATATGAGCCAATAGACTTAGTCAAGAATTTACCTTTAATGTTTCTAAGGAGTCGTGTTTTTCACACACATGTTGGAGGCTTACAGATAGTTAAGAAATTGAATCTACTGCCAATTCCATAAAATTTAAAACTAGAGGAAGAAGAGGTTCACATATATAAACCATTTCCTCTAAAACAAGTAACAAGAAACAAGAATAATACTAACTATTTAAGGAACAAAGAACAATGAACCAAAATGGTGTGATGGAATACTAGTAGAAATTATTTGCATCCATGCAAAGATATTATACCCAACAGAGAAGTATTTTCTCAACATGTAAGGTCTCTAATTCAATCCATGAAGAACTTAAGTGTGAAAGCTCTCTTAGTTCTTGATAATGAAGAAACCCTTGGGTTAATCCCTAAATTGAAACACTAAGAATACTATTAGTAAGAAAAACCTCTCTACAATATAAATGTAATAAATAATTCATTTATAATATATGTGTTGGGATTGAATGTGTGGACAGTTCCACTCTTAAATTGTGAAATCATAAAAACCTAAACTGGTTATTATCTTTGCAAAGAATTATTAACAAAATATGTCGAGGAAAACATAATGTATTTTAAATAACTCTCTAAAATAGCTGAAATCATTGACAAAAATATTGGTTAGTAAGATGTATTAAAAAGGATGATATGAAAACTCAAAAAAAGTTATTAGTTTAAAATATTAATACCCAATTCAAATTTAACACTAATAAAAACCTTGGCAAGACCATTAATAGAATGACCATCGATGAGAAAGAATGAAGTTTACTTATTCCATGTAGTTTGATCAATTGCCACATTGTGGGTTGGAATTCGAATGCTATGTGAAAATAAAATAACTTCATTGACTAGGAAAACAGAAATCCAGTACTTAACCCTTAACCAACTTGCATAAATTTTAGATTGCATTTAAAGAGAAAATGCAAAATTGATAGTCCTAGGAAGGTAGTCATTCCAACCAATTATTCCATCAACCCATCATCACTGTACAATTATCTTGAAGCATCTAAATGGTCCTTCCATGATTCTATCACATGGATGGGTTAGTATTGTATTTTGCATGCCCAACAAGTGGCAAGAGGACCCATGCATTATAGACTCTAGTTGTATCTCAGGGAGGGGCTCGGAAATGGCTACACATTTATGTGTGTGTGTGTGTCTATATATATATATAAGCCATGAATAGAGTAAACATTAGACCATGATGGTAGTTCACATATCACATAAAGACTCAATGGTTGGTATGAAGCATAGGTATAATCAGTAGTAGGCATGTTCTAAGGTAGAATTGAAGATTTTTTTTTCTTACACAAAAAGGAGAAAAGTAAAAAATAGGTATGATAGAACCATGTCCAAGACCTCATGATGGAGAGGAACTTTGGGTATATCTTTGTGCTCATGCATAATCATGTACAATATAGTTGTTAGAGATTGTAGTGGAACAAGCAAGTATTAGAGTAGATAATTAAAAGTTGTTGAAATCTAATGTGAATTAGGAAAAACTTGTAAAATCGTAATCGAAAAGCCAATTTAAGAAACATTAGGACAAACCTTTGATAATGGAGATAAAGAGTGAACCCAAAAAAGGAAGGATCATGATAGTATTAATGGCAATGAACCTCTCAAACATGAAAATGAAAAGGAACTAGATGAAGAAGGAATTGGACATAGTTCAACCAATATTTCACTAATAACAATTAATTAGATGAATAAAAAAAGTAGAACTATAAGGAAAAATTAATAATATTAGGCCTCTAGAATTTGACATTGAATCAAAGGAGGTAGAGGAAACATCGTTTGTGACATCCCTTGGTATACCTCATACAAAATACACAAGATTAAATTTTTTGTTTATTGATTTAGGAGTTTTATCAGTATACAACAACCCATGAATGAATTTTCCAATACTCTTTAATTGATCATCAAACAATATAATCATAATCATTAAGTAAAGTTATCATAGAAATTGGTTGGCTATTTATGTAGAGTAATCATTAGTGCAACTTGTTAATGAAATTCCTTATACTGCAACTTTGCATCATTAACATTATTTAATTAATAATATCTTATTAAGAACTTGATTAATTATATAATTACCAATATTATGCAAGATGAAAACCACATTAAGATAACCCAAATAGGAAATCACACAAATGAACATGGATAATACCATGGAAACCCTAAATCTAAAATCCAACAAACATTTTCATTATTAAATGCTTCGTGAGGGAGTTCAACCCTTCCTCAATGACAATGAGGGAGTCCATCCCTTGGACATTGTTGAAATTTTACAAAAGAGACTTAAACTTTCATTCAAGAATTATTAAGTAAAATCCCATACATTAGACATGTTTTAATATTTTTGAAACGCATTACCCAACAATTCTTAGAGCACAATATCCTCATGTGATCAATATCTACCGCATTAACATTCTTCCTCATCATACATCACCATTTTCAAACTATAACAAGTTAGCAATATATCTTAATACCAAGTTGGCCATTGTAAAACCCCATTCAATGATTTTTCACCCTCCATATATAATACCAAGTTGGCCACTGTAAAACCCCATTCAACGCTTTTTCACCCTCCACACACACACACACACACACACACACACACACAATGATTTATTCACATACAATAGTATTAGTTACAAACCCTCATTCGATCATTTCAATAAATATTAGTTTAAAAAATATCACACAATTTCCTTGCAAAGGCCATCATTTACTACATACAAACAATATCGTTAGCAAACACTGTAATGTCACTATTACCTGTAATTCTTGAAATATAAAATTATATAAACCCAAAACATTATGGTTTTTCATAATGCAACAGAATATCTATTTATCTCAAGGATTCAATATCTACTAATTATCATTTTAGTGTCAGAATCACTAATAACCTCTATGTATTATACATTTTTGCATGAAAGCACTTTCTTGCAATTACATAAATAAAAGTAGAATTCATAACCCCAACAACACCTTTTATTTTTAAATAATACATAACCATAACTATTTAATACATACACTACCATAACTACTGTTGCAAACCATACTATTATTGTATTTTAAAAAATGTAAAACCATGGGAATAAAATCACAAAACCATGGCAATTCCTATTATCTTTTTCTGTTAAAAAACCATGCGTATCAATCCACTTGTTCCTTCCAATACAAAACCATGTTTATCAACATTAACTACAACTATTCCGTTATTAACAATGTAATAACATACACAAATAATATAAAACAAAACTATCCTTTCTGTCTATATTTCAAATGAATTATACAAATTCAAATAATTATAAAAGCATTCCTACTTACCCATATTTAACATGCATTAAATAATTTCCTTGTAGTCATAAAGTCTTGGTTATTTATTGTTGTAAATTCAAAATCCTAAGCATCAATAAAACCATGGCTATATTTTTCTCATGAATGCAAAACGAGATACATTAACTAATGTGGACCCACAACTATATTATTGTTATAAGTGCATTGGAAAATGAATTATCAATGGTCAAATTTTATTTCTAAGTAAAAATAATTATAAACTTAGTACCATATTGACCCAATTGGAAATGTATTGACGAATGCAAAACCATATATATATATAATATGAATTTGTGGGCCACCTATAAATGGCCTTGCATGGCCTTGCATAATGAGGATGAATTCCCGTATAGTAACTAATGGAAATTCACCATACAAATGATCAGGGAAAAATAGCTTATGAGTACGCATTCATTACATTCAATTCTAACTTTGTTCATATAGAGGTAATGATTTCATAACAAAAGAAATCTTACCATTAACATTAGCTTCTCAGCAAAAATCATGCCTCCGAACCCTTCCATGAATGGTTTTAACATTGGTTTTCATATTAGGTTGAGATCAATTATAAACAAAGGAACCAGCTAACCCAGTTGGCCATAAATATCCAATAGCCTCAAGCTTGTGCTAGTAAAAACATTTTCTTGTAGATTCATTTATTCTCTTGCCTTCTTTCACCATGCCCATATGTTCATGATCAATCAAAACAATATTCAATATCATAAATATGCCAATACACCCATGATTTCCTACAAATTTGAATTGTTTTTTGCTTCAGATATTAATATCAGTGGCCTCTCCTCTACAGACCTAAAAAAGTATGACAACTCCTTCATGACTTATCACAAACAATGGGTAATTTGTATGTATTACCAATCAATTACCATTAACTAGTTAGTTTGTTAATTCTTGGCTTATATTTATTCACAAATTATTGATGCATCCGTGAATTTATTTTTAATCTAATAATATTTTTATGTTACTCATTATTAAATTCAAAACGATTAGTTAAGATTCAAAGCTAATATGGATGTTTTGGTTCTACGAATATTACATCGTTGTTAAGCATGAATAAATATTTTCAGGATTACTTATATCCTAGTAATGTGAAATCCAGATTCGCCACTTACTAGTTGCAATCAAAGGTATCCCTGTGGTGGGATGAAATTATAAGTTTACGTAATATAGAAGAAAATACTATGAGTTGGGAGGATTTTCAAAAAAACACTTCATAGGAAAATATCTAATAGAAAAGTATTATGATGATGGAGCTAAATATTCTTGATTATATGAACTTGGATGAATTAGTCACTAAATTCACCCATCACATGCGATATGTAGTGCACATTTGTGAGGAGAAAGCCATAATTCATTGATTCACCATTAGTTTACCGAGTTCCTTCAATGTGAAGATTGAGCATGACAACCCTAAGATGATGGATGAAGTTATTTGAATGCTATAATATGTTACCAAAAGTATAAAAAAAGAAATGATAACTCAAAACCTTGGAAAAATAAGAAAAATATTAACTCGTGTAAGGGAATAAGGGGTTCAAATCTCTTTCTTTTAAGAATTCTGTTAATAATCATCAAAACAAAAATTTTAATATAAGTAATAACCAATAGAAGTGTTAATCACAATAAGGATCTAGACAGATTGATTTAAATGGTAAAAGAGACAGTGAGAAGTAAATATAGCCCCTAAAGTGTTGGGGTTGTGGGGAGCCTCATAGTCTTCAAAATTTCCTATATAATGTTAACTCCAACCAAGCTTTACATAATATACAAGAAGCCTCCATGAAAAACGATGTCGATATGAGTATTCCCATAATTAATGCATCCTTGGAGGAGTCACAAGATGAACATAAATCCATGATGATAGAAAGAGAAGATAATATTCCAATTCATCTTGTGTCAACTCTATTATGCTCAAGAGCTATTTCAAGTTATGTTTTTAAAAATTAGTGGAAAAATTTAGGTTGAGCATAGAAAAACATAAAAACACTTAGCTAGTATAGGTAGCAACTAGTACCAAATAAAATATTACTAGTTTGGTTAGTGAGTTTCCTATTAATTTGAATCAGATAAAAACATAAATGAATTTCAATATCCTATCTCTAAGATCATATGATGTGTTAGTGGGTATGGATTAGCTAGAAAATCATAGAGTATTTATTGTTTGTTTGGAAAATATTGTTACTTGTATTAATGATGAGGGAGTGGTCAAGGCCATTAGAGACATTCCCAAACCAATCTGAATAAGACAGATATCATCCTTGAAATTAAAAATATGTGCAAGGAAAGGATGTAAACACTTTTCACTACAGGTGGAATATTTAACAGAGGAAACAAAATCAAAGACTTGTGATGACTCTGTAGTGGTACGCAAGTTTTGCGTACCAAGGATGTTTTCCTAAATAAAATTCATCGATTTCCACCAAAAAGCGATATTGATTTTACCATTCAATTGGTACCTAGGACAACACTAGTCTTAAGGGAACCTTCTAGATGAGTTGCAAAGTTGATTGAGTTAAAGATGCAGATTCAACAATAGTTCGAAAATCGATATATTAGACCAATTGTCTCACGTTGGAGAACAAAATACTTTCTATAAGGAAGATTGATTGTGCTCTTACCTTATGTATTTATTATAGATAGTTGAACAAGTTGAAAATAAAAAATAATTACCCATTACCTAGAATTGATTGTCCATTTGATGAGGTAATGGGAGCAATGGTCTTCTCTAAAATAACCCCGAGATATGGTTATCACTAAATCAGTAATAAAGATGAGGATGTTCATAAGACTTCTTATAGAACTAGATATGGACATTGTGAGTTTTTTATGATTCACTTCAAACTCACAAATGCTCCTTCTACATTTATGTGTGTAATGAATAGTGTTTTCATTCAGTACTTAGATAAAATTGTATTTACCTTCATTGATGATATTATGTATTATTCCAGGACACCAAATGAACATGAACAACACTTATGATTAGAATTACAAACACTTAGAGAGTGCTATACAGGAAAATGACATCCTCATCATCTCAGAGGAGAAGGACAGTTTTGTTAAAGACATGACCTAATTCACAGTCCTATTTTCCAAGGAAACGCACCCCATAAACACACAAGAGGAGTTAGAATGTTCTCCATGCTCTAGCCAAGGGCATTAATCACTAGTTTAACTCACTATTTTGCCTAAAGGGTAGCGTTGCCCAAGATTTGTGAGATTTCAAAGGTCAAAGAGCGGGTTGACTAACTCGCACTCCTCTTTTCACACAAATGTTAGCCGGAAAAGCAAGAAGCATCTACCTTAGACCTAACTAAGGACATTTCTATTCCTAACAGAGTCTCATGAAAAGGGAAACAACAATAAAGTGAGGAAAAATATTAGATTTTACCTCAATGGAACTCATGAGACCATTAGCAAGGATAAGCCTCTCATCATCTATATATTGGAGGCTTGGGCATTGTGATGGAGGTCGAATGGTTGTCAAATGATTGTCAAAACTTTGTATGAGATATAGTTGTTATGCTTCCAAGATGTTTAGAGAGAGAGGAGCTTGAGGACTTGAGGAATATTAATCCAGCAATGATGGTTGTAATCATTCTTCTTCAATCTAATAATATAGATCTACTGATGTGTCGTCCAGTTGATGGTGTTGATGTAATGCTTATTTACATGTTGATTCAATACCATAACTTATAAGTAGCTTAGATGCATGTTGTATTATATATTTATGTAGGAATTATTTAATTACCAAAGTTTATATGTTGTAGGATTACTCTATGTTCTGTTTTATGTGCATGTGTTGATCTAGGAGCTAGCAGAGGCATCTTTTAATTTGCTACACTGTGCTCTCCTGCGGAGTTGCACCAAGGACTGAGGTAATCTCTCTTCTTCGCTTTAATTATCATGCATTGATATAGGTATACATATGCTTCTTTGTGATAGTTGTAGTTAATCTAGAACGATCTACCTTGGATCCCAAGAAGATCCTTGAGGGCATTCTAGCCACAACCACATGTGCATTAAACCCTATAGCATAATTTGCAACTCCGTTGGGGACTATACTTAGTTCCTTATTTTTACCTCCTAAGTTCCAAGATCTCTCTTTCTTTCCAGGCCTTCTTGTTCTTCCTGTTTCCCATTCTGACCACTTAGGATACTTCAAAACCTTTCGTGTTGTTCTGAGCCTTTGATCATACCCTGAACAACTTTGTTTACAGCTTCTACACCTATAACTCACCCTAGATATGAAAACCAGTGAGTTATAACGTTGCTCAGGCTTGCAGATAGAGTGTTGGTCCTGCCATTAACGCTTGGTAGCCTCTCTTGAAGGGTGTTAGCCATCCATTATCTTGACAAATAGACTGGTCTATGAATTCGTGGGTTGAGAAGCTTCTCATAGTGATTAACGCAACCCATAAACACACAAGAGGGGTTATAATGCTCTCCATACTCTAGCAAAGGGTGTTAATCGCTAGTTTAACTCACTATTTTGCCTAAAGGGTAGCGTTCCCCAAGATTTGTGAGATTTCAGAGGTCAAATAGCGGGTCAACTAACTCACACTCCTCTTTTCACTCAAATATCAGCCCAAAAAGCAGGAAACATCTACCTCAGACCTAACTAAGGACATTCTATTCCTAATAGAGTCTTATGAAAATAGAAACAACAATAAAGTGAGGGAAAATCCTAGATTTTACCTCAATGGAACTCATGATACCCTTAGCAAGGATAAGCCTCTCATCATCTATATATTAGAGGCTTGGGCATTGTGATGGAGGTCGAATGGTTGTTAAATGATGGTCAAAACTTTGTATGAGATATAGTTGTTATGTTTCCAAGAGGTTAAGAGAGAGAGGAGCTTGAGGACTTGAGGAATATTAATCCAGCAAAGACGGTTGTAATCATTCCTCTTCAATCTAATAATATAGATCTACTAATGTGTCATCTACTTGATGGTGTTGATGAAATATTTATTTACATGTTGATTCAATACCATAACTTATAAGTAGCTTAGATGCATGTTGTATTATATATTTATGTAGGAATTATTTAATTACCAAAGTTTATATGTTGTAGGATTACTCTATGTCTTGTTTATGTGCATGTGTTGATCTAGGAGCTAGCAGAGGCATCTTCTGCTTTGCTACATTGTGCTCTCCCGCAGAGTTTCACCAAGGACTGAGGTAATCTCTCTTCTTCTCTTTAATTATCATGCATTAATATAGATATATGTATGCTTCTTTGTGATAGTTGTAGTTAATCTAGAACGATTTGCCTTGGATCCCAAGAAGATCCTTGAGGGTATTCTAGCCACAACCACATGTCCATTAATACTTATAGCATAATTTGCGACTCCGTTGGGGACTATAATTAGTTCCTAGTTTTTACCTCCTGAGTTCCAAGATCTCTCTTTGTTTCCAGGCCTTCTTATTCTTCTTGGTCCCCATTCTGACCACTTAGGATACTTCAAAACCTTCTGTGTTGTTTTGAGCCTTTGCTCATACCCTGAATGACTTTGTTTACAACTTCTACACTTATAACTCACCCTAGATATGAAAACTAGTGAGTTATAACGTTGCTCAGGCTTGTAGATAGAGTGTTGGTCCTGCCATTAACGCTTGGTAGCCTCTTTTGAAGGGCGTTAGCCATCCATTATCTTGACAAATAGCATGGTCTATGAATTCCTGGGTTGAGAAGCTTCTCATATTGATTAATGCACCCCATAAATGGACAAGAGGGATTAGAATGCTCTCCATGCTCTAGCCAAGGGCATTAATCACTAGTTTAACTCACTATTTTGCCTAAAGGGTAGCGTTACCCAAGATTTGTGAGATTTCAAAGATCAAAGAGCAGGTTGACTAACTCACACTCCTCTTTTCACTCAAATGTCAGCCCAAAAAGCAGGAAACATCTACCTCAGACCTAAATAAGGACATTTCTTTTCCTAACAGACTCTCATGAAAAGGGAAACAAGAATAAAGCAAGGAAAAATCCTAGATTTTACCTCAATGGAACTCACGAGACCATTAGCAAGGATACGCCTCTCATCATCTATATATTGGAGGCTTGGGCATTGTGATGGAGGTCGAATGGTTGTCAAATGATTTTCAAAACTTTGTATGAGATATAGTTGTTATGCTTCTAAGAGGTTCAAAGAGATATGAGCTTGAGGACATGAGGAATATTAATCCAACAAAGATGGTAGTAATCATTCTTCTTCAATCTAATAATATAGATCTATTGATGTGTCATCTACTTGATGGTGTTGATGTAATGTTTATTTACATGTTGATTCAATACCATAACTTATAAGTAGCTTAGATGCATGTTGTATTATATATTTATGTAGGAATTATTTAATTACCTAAGTTTATATGTTGTAGGATTAATCTATGTCTTGTTTATGTGCATGTGTTGGTCTAGGAGCTAGCAGAGGCGTCTTCTGCTTTGCTACATTGTGCTCTCCCGCAGAGTTGCACCAAGGACTGAGGTAATCTCTCTTCTTCGCTTTAATTA
The DNA here is from genome assembly GCA_031772625.1 of Pinus tabuliformis. Lineage (NCBI taxonomy): Eukaryota > Viridiplantae > Streptophyta > Pinopsida > Pinales > Pinaceae > Pinus > Pinus tabuliformis. The sequence goes on along the minus strand of CM062812.1, from coordinate 774,959,858 downwards.
TCATGCATTGATATAGATATATGTATGTTTCTTTGTGATAGTTGTAGTTAATCTAGAACGATTTTCCTTGGATACCAAGAAGATCCTTTACAGTATTCTAGCCACAACCACATGTGCATTAATGCCTATAGCATAATTTTCAACTCCGTTGGGAACTATACTTAGTTCCTAGGTTTTACCTCCTAAGTTCCAATACCTCTCTTTCTTTCCATGCCTTCTTTCTCTTCCTGCTTCCCATTCTTACCACTTAGGATACATTAGAACCTTTTGTGTTATTCTGAGCCTTTGATCATAACGAGTTTTTTTACAATTTGTACACCTATAACTCACCCTAGATATGAAAACCAGTGAGTTATAATGTTGCTCAGGCTTGCACATAGAGTGTTAGTCCTGCCATTAATGCTTGGTAGCCTCTATTGGAGGGTGTTAGCCATCCGTTATCTTGACAAATATCCTGGTCTATGAATTCCTGGGTTGAGAAGCTTCTGATAGTGATTAACGCACCCCATAAACACACAATAGGGGTTAGAATGCTCTCCATGCTCTAGCCAAGGGCATTAATCCCTACTTTAACTCATTATTTTGCCTAAACGTAAGCGTTACCCAAGATTTGTGAGATTTCAGAGGTCAAAGAGCGGGTTGACTAACTCACACTCCTCTTTTCACTCAAACGTGAGCCCAAAAAGTAGTAAACATCTACCTCAGACCTAACTAAGGACATTTCTATTCCTAACAGAGTCTTATGAAAAGGGAAACAACAATAAAGCAAGGAAAAATCCTAGATTTTACCCCAATGGAACAAATGAACCATTAGCAAGGATAAGCCTCTCATCAACTATATATTGGAGGCTTGGGCATTGTCATGGAGGTCAAATGGTTGTCAAATGATTGTCAAAACTTTGTATGAGATATAGTTGTTATGCTTCCAAGAGGTTGAGAGAGAAAGGAGCTTGAGGACTTGAGGAATATTAATCCAGCAAAGATGGTTGTAATCATTCTTCTTCAATCTAATAATATAGATCTACTGATGTGTCGTCTACTTGATGGTGTTGATGTAATGCTTATTTACATGTTGATTCAATACCATAACTTATAAGTAGCTTAGATGCATGTTGTATTATATATTTATGTAGGAATTATTTAATTACCAAAGTTTATATGTTGTAGGATTACTCTATGTCTTGTTTATGTGCATGTGTTTATCTAGGAGCCAGCAGAGGCATCTTCTACTTTGCTACACTATGCTCTCCCTCAGAGTTGCACCAAGGACTGAGGCAATCTCTCTTCTTTGCTTTAATTATCATGCATTGATATAGATATATGTATGTTTCTTTGTTATAGCTGTAGTTAATCTAGAACAATCTGCCTTGGATCCCAAGAAGATCCTTGAGGGTATTTTAGCCACAACCACATGTGCATTAGTCCCTATAGCATAATTTGCGACTCTGTTGGGGACTATACTTAGTTCCTAGTTTTTACCTCCTAAGTTCCAAGATCTCTCTTTCTTTCCAGGCCTTCTTGTTCTTCATGGTTCCCATTCTAACCACTTAGGTACTTCAAAACCTTCTGTGTTGTTTTGAGCCTTTTATCATACCCTAAACGACTATGTTTACAACTTCTACACCTATAACTCACCCTAGATATGAAAACCAATGAGTTATAACATTTCTCAGGCTTGCAGATAGAGTGTTAGTCTTGCCATTAACGCTTGGTAGCCTCTCTTGGAGGGTGTTAGCCATCCATTATCTTGACAAATAGCCTGGTCTCTGAATTCCCGGGTTGAGAAGCTTCTCATAGTGGTTAACGTACCCCATAAACACACAAGAGGAGTTAGAATGCTCTCCATGCTCTAGCCAATGACGTTAATCACTAGTTTAACTCACTATTTTTCCTAGAGGGTAGTGTTACACAAGATTTTTGAGATTTCGGAGGTCAAAGAGCGGGTTGACTAACTCACACTCCTCTTTTCACTCAAATGTTAGCCCGGAAAGTAGGAAACATCTACCTCAGACCTAACTAAGTACATTTATATTCCTAACCGAGTCTCATGAAAAGGGAAACAACAATAAAGTGAGGAAAATTCCTAGATTTTACCTCAATGGAACTCATGAGATCATTAGTAAGGATAAGCCTCTCATCATCTATATATTGGAGGTTTGGGCATTGTGATGAGGTCGAATGGTTGTCAAATGATATTCAAAACGTTTTATGAGATATAGTTGTTAGCCTCCAAGAGGTTGAGAGAGAGAGGAGCTTTAGGACTTGAGGAATATTAATCCAGCAAAGATGGTTGTAATCATTTTTCTTCAATCTAATAATATAGATCTACTAATGTGTTGTCTACTTGATGGTGTTGATGTAATGTTTATTTACATGTTGATTCAATACCATAACTTATAAGTAACTTAGATACATGTTGTATTATATATTTATGTGGGAATTATTTAATTACCAAAGTTTATATGTTGTAGGATTACTCTATGTCTTGTTTATGTGCGCGTGTTGATCTAGGAGCTAGCAGAGGCGTCTTCTGCTTTGCTACACTATTCTCTCCCGCAGAGTTGCAGAAAGGACTAAGGGAGTCTCTCTTCTTCACTTTAATCATCCTGCATTGATATAGATATATGTATGCTTCTTTGTGATAGTTGTAGTTAATCTAGAATGATCTGCCTTCGATCCCAAGAAGATCCTTGAGGGTATTCTAGCCACAACCACATGTGCATTAATCCTTATAGCATAATTTGCGACTCTGTTAGGGACTATACTTAGTTCCTAGCTTTTACCTCCTATGTTCCAAGATCTTTCTTTCTTTCCAGGCCTTCTTGTTCTTCCTAGTTCCCATTCTGACCACTTAGGATACTTGAAAACCTTCTGTGTTGTTCTGAGCCTTTGATCATACCCTGAACGACTTTTTTTACAATTTCTAGACCTATAACTCACCCTAGATATGAAAACCAGTGAGTTATAACGTTGCTCGGGCTTGCAGATAGAGTGTTAGTCCTGCCATTAATGCTTGGTAGCCTCTCTTGAGGGGCGTTAGCCATCCATTATCTTGACAAATAGCCTAGTCTATAAATTCCTGGGTTGAGAAGCTTCTGATAGTTCGTTTCAAGAATCTACAGTTGTGCACTATCTTTGGTTTCTTGTTTCCTGATAATTTTTTCTTTTCAAATAAATAGCTTAAGTGATTTTTTTTTTTTAACGAAAAATGAGAAAAGTTGTTTATAAATTTTGTTTTAGTTGTTTAGATTCGACATTTTTATATTGGGTTACTTGTTAGTGAGAAGTGCATGTATGCAAGTTGTGCATCTGTTTACTGGATTTGATGCATTTTTCTGAACTGATGTATAAATTATTATCTCCTTTTAGAAATAACTTGTTCATCGAATTGAAATTACAAAGCATATTTTCTACATGTTTTATGTCAAAGTCTCACAAGAGTCCATACGTCAACACCCCTTGTAAAGACATTAATAAATTAAATTTTAAATCAATCTAATAATAAAACCAATCGACAACTCTTTTCGATGTATACACACATATTAGTATAGGCTAGGATCTTGCGCTAGGCAGTGGTGAGTTAACTTCCCAAGATTGTAAAACTTAGACTAGTTTCATTAAAGAGAGTAAAACCTTGTTGCACTCATACTATCTAGGACGACTCCAAACAAAGTGGAGTCAACTGTGATACAACTTTGGAATGTGAGAGAAGGTGGCCCACATTCGATTACATCTAGATTGGCTATTATGTGTATCGAGGATCCCTTTGGGGATATTGGAGCTGAGTCGGGGACGTAGGCATCCTGACCAGACGGCATACTATCTACGACCATGTCCCCCCCCAAGACAATGTCTATGATTTGAGGTAACCATAGTGGAAAGACACTTTTAGGGAGGAACATAAGATGACTAGGGTGGGCTACCCTGGTACTTAAACAAAAAAACCTACTCTGTGTTCGGCATTTGGGAGGGTGCTCATCTTCACGAGAGTAATTGGCCCCTTAATCTAAGGTTTGGGCGAAGCTGAAGAGTAATCGTAATTGTACATTTGCTCAGCTCTCTCACTTATCCATTGTGATATTGGGTTTCAACTCTAGAAAACGGTGGTTATCAGATAGAGTCATATCCCTTGACTACTTGTTGATTGACTTTTAGAGTATTTTTTATTTTTTAGGTGTTAGTTTGTTATCACCGAGACTATAATAAAATATAACTATAATTTTATTTCGATAAAATATATCGGTCATTATGGCTACATATGGCCCTCGTTGTCAATATAGATGACAACAAGGTCTTCCTCCGCTGACTCTGGAGTATCAGCTCAGCCTTGGTCACCCAGATTCTCCCTCTTCAAGAAATCAATCTCCATTGTGTAACACTGGATCACACAACACCTCCCAGGAAATTATCCTACCTAAGGACTTTTTAACTCAAGGAATTGTACCTCCTTATAATCATACCCTCACCAATCCTTTGGGACCAATGTTGATTTAGGTAGCACCTGTACCTACCATGTCTTCAACAGTACAACATCCAACATCCCCCTAACAACTAATGGATCATGGTATTTTGTGCACAACTTTGGTCCAACATCACTTCCCCCGCCAATAATCAATAACACACAACTGATTGGGTACCCTGATATCTAGACTATGCCAAGTCTAAGCAACCTAGTTACACCTGCTATGAGTGGAACCCACTATATGTCAATTTCTACCCCTTTTGTGTCTTCTCATAGACCTTCGACTATCGCTCTGAATAGTGCAATTAGCATGCATATGTTGGGTGATAAATGGCGCCTTTTAAAACTCCTAGTTATCCCACATTAATTATCAACCCGGGCAAGTCCTCCTATTTCAAGAGTGTACACAGTATGTGGCTGCTATTAATTTACAGAGTAATGTTTCCTAAATTGCAGTATAGATCTTTAAATACAAGAGTAAATGGATGCATCTAATAAACTCCAATTGTGATCATTAAAGGAAATATAACATCTAAACTTCAAGACTCGATCTTCTACGAAATTGTAATCAATCCTTACTCAAGCAATTCGACCAGCAATGGCATCAGCTGAGAGTATAGTAGCAATAACTCATCTCTTCTTAACTGATTTAATCTAAATCAAACTCAATCTCCAGTAAATAATCCAAACAGCAATGGTATCAATATGAGAGTCCAACAGAGATAATTAAACTCTTTACAGTTGATTAAATCAAGTTGAATATTTATCTAAGTAACTCAATTTGAAATGAAGGTGAACTAAATCAAATGACAATTTTGTAAATCATATAAAGCAAAGATATTTTGTCAACACAAGAAAACAATAAATAACGAAGGAGATAAAATCACAGAAAGCAAGAAAACTATCAAACCATCACACTTGTGAGAATTAGAAATGTATAGCACAAAGAAAGTAGTTAAATCCACCAGAGGCCAGGCCCTTAGTCGCCAGCGAACACTGCTAAGTTACTTCAGATAACACTAGGGGATAGAAACTTCAATTATGTATTAATCATTGAATCTAAGTAGCATTACAATATAACCGTGTTCTCTCAATAGTGAGAGTCTGTAATTAAAATTACAATTCCAATAATAATAGAGATTCCCCCCTTTCTTCTTACAATCGTCTCCTTTTATAATCAGAAAGGGTAAAAGATAAATGGTAAATGCGATCCCTTAGGATCTCCTGATCCTGAGGGATTCGCAACCAATTTTGAACTTCAGACACCCTTTCCTTTCTCGCGTTGATCCTCCTCATTGACCTTTAGCCTTGTCTGCAACCGCTGCATTCCTTCCTTTGCTTGTTGGTTTTTGCTATTCCTTCATTAGGGAATAACAATTGTCCCTTTTGTTGTTTTCCTGCATAAAGGAGGGTAATAGTTAACTAAATCGTAATTACAAATAATTCCATCATTTCTTACCATAATTCCTTAATATATTAATGCATTAAGATATAGAAAAGATAAGAATAAAGGAAAAGGATGATGAGATTAATAGTAACTACATACCCATTTTGTGACTCCACATACTCTCGTGCTTACCCTATTTCATGTCCTCATGAAAAGCAAGTAATTTGTATGCAGAGCAATTAAAGAGTAGGCTGGAGAAGGAACATTGTATAATGGTCTAAAACCATGATTCTAGGCCAAGAGCTCAAAGATGGGCCATGTCTATCCTTCAGGAAATTTGTATATAGCCCGATAACCTTCAGTAGGATACCAAACGATGGGGCTATGGAACCAGCATCCTAACCAATAAGGACCTTCTCTCAAAATGAAATTTCTATATGGGTCAAAACAGTCTATAGCTAGCTTAAAATTTCTGTAATTAAATGGCTCTCTATTTTGTACACTACTAGTGGAGACTGTCCACCTGAGCTTGGCTGCAGCCAAGGAGCTTTCTTGAATGGAGAGGAAGAATTCTACTCCCTTCTGTACAATCCCTTTCTAAATAGGCTGTAAAATTTTAATCACTCCTTCTCTTGTCATCAGACTCTTGTGATTGGCCAGAATTTGCAAAGGGTGCTTGGATTCACTTGTTACCCAAAGATCTAGTCGAAGCTCTTGTCTTTGGAACGCGCTATGAGCCTTGAACCATTTCAGTTCATTGACTACAAATGAGATAAAGGCTTGGAATTTAACCTCCCCAACAAAAGGGTTGCGGTTCTTTTCCACCTCTTCCTCTAATACAAAATTGTGTATGTAAAATTCACAAAGCAACCTTTGAACTTTTACCCCATGCTGTTTGCAACAATTTATAAAATCCTCAATTGTTTTTAATTCAATTGGTTTTCCAACTCTCATGGCTTTAATTTTTAACAGCAAGTATCATTCTAACAAAAAAAAGGTATAATTATAGGCAAGGGATCTACATGCCAAGACATCAGTATATAATGAGCAGATAGTGTATGTTTGACTCATGACCTTCTTTAATCTAAGCTTAAATTTCTCAATTTTCTCTTCTGCTTTTCGGTATCTGTTGAAGGTCTCGCTCTATGATGTATTTATGTCCCAAAGCTACCTCTGCAAATTCTTGGTATTTTTTCTGGGAGACAGTTTCTTGTTCAAGCTGTTCTAAGGTGAGCCAAGCCTGTGCTAATTCTTCTTGAAGATTCAATATAATGGGGTCATTACGTGCCATGAAATGTTTGGCTTAAATGGGTGTTTTAGTACTTCTACTATGAGAAGGAATGCCTACTATCTATGTTTCTTTGTTATGGGAGGTCCAAACGTCTGTCTGGGTAGCCATGCTGTAGGAGGGTACCACCTTTTTCTGAGTAGCTATGTTATAAGAGGGTACAACCTCTATCTGGGTAGCTACTTCTGCAAGAATTGCATGCTGTTCCTTAACAAGTTGAGTGAGTATGGGCTCAGTTTGAGTCCCTATAGCCCCGCTTTCATATAATTCAGTTTGAACTGTCGTGTTTACTGTCTCTGAGGTTTTGTCTGGAACCTTCCCCACTTATATTTCTTTTATCTTTCTTCTGAGCCTTTTTACTGTTTTGTGAAGCCTTTACTGTTCCTTCCTAAGATTTTTAAATTTGGCTCTGTACTTTTGTGGAGGAGCAACTGTTATATTGATCTTTTCTGCTTCTAATGAGCCTGGTCGCTCATCTTAGCTCTATTCTAAAAGAACCGTGTCCCCAAATTGGTAATCATTTTCCTGGTTTATTTCTACTCCTTCTATTTGGCCTATATTCTCTATGTTTAGGCCTACCTGGTTGGGTTCTTCTGGAAGCATACCACCAAGTTGGTTCACCTCTTCTTGAATGGCCTCTACACCTGTTTCCACTTTATGGCTTACATTTTCTAATGGAATTCTGTCATGGCCAAAGTTCTCTAGAGATTGGATTTCTCCTAAATTAAAATTGAGTGGGCTTTCAGGCTATATGAAATCATTCATATTGGCCAGTATCTGGGTCAATTCCATATCGTGCAATAAATCACCTAGGGGACTTCTATTTGGTGTTGAGGGGAGTCCTGATTCATTTCTTTGCTCATCTCCAGAATGCCCTATTTCTTCCTCATGGTCTGATTCAGGGTTATCCTGTCCTTCTAAGTGCAAGTATTGCTCACTTCTTGGGCTGGATAGTTCTATGGGTTGGCTGATACTACCTTGGGGATATTCAGCCGCTTCTAATTTTGTTCTTAGCCTGGTGGATTGTTTGGGTTTTTGGGGAATTTTCCTTGCAAGGGTAGTCCTCTTCCTTTTTGGAACAGGGTTAGGTGCAGGCAGAGCCAAACCTCCTTCGAGAGCAAATAGTATTTCCTCCTAGCTTGATTGTTGCTCGGTGAGGTTGTAGCTAACTATTAGCCTAATCAAACAGTGGTGGCTTACTATGGTTTCTATGTGGTGTGAATGTCTTAGCCTCTCGATGGTGTCATGCAGTAAAAAATTCAATAATGCAGGTAAATTTATAGAGCACTTTTGTTTCAGAACTACTAGGAGTTTGAGTTGACATGGCCTTACCACATCTTTGCGCCTGTCGCCTGTGATGTAATTTTGGATGATTCTTGCTAATTCTCCACATGGTTCTCCAAGCAAAGATGGCTGAACTCCTTTGCCTTTTTCGCTCAGCTCCTATCCTTCATCCTTAAAGGCTTCAATAGCATCATGTAACTTCAATCCTTTATTAGCCCATACAGGTCCTTCGGTCGGCAACCCAGATACTTTTGCTATCACAGTGTCTGATACTGTGATTTGTCTGCCCCTTACCATGGACTATCCATTCTATAAATTTTGTAGGAATTCAATGGCAATTTCCTTATTGGGTGGCTGAAATCGTGTAAAGTATGCTATCCACCCAGCTCGAGCTAAAATTTCTCTGGCTACAACAGAAACAACCAGTATTAGTGATTCCCTACACACTGTTCTTCCTCCCATACTGCCTGAATGCTACAAATAGTTAGTGTAGTAGAGATAGCACAACAATAAATAGAGCCGAGTGATGAAACAACAAGTTGTTGTAATGGTTATATCGAATGATACTTTATAAGCGTAAATACCATTATCTAGGACTTGTTATTATGCCACATGCTCCATGATCATGAATGTCATATTACCCTGCAAAATCAAATAAAGAGTTGACAACGCATGCATAAGTACACTGGAGCTCCTCGCCCCCCTTTGAAATAATAGGTCGCCTTCGACCGAATGAGTGAAGGAACAACGCACTGGCGGTGAAGTATAGGGGTGATGAAAGTGGAAAGGTACGCATATTAATGAAAGGATCCTAAAAGATATCAGGGTGCTAAAATCAATGCATATAACAAAAATTATCAATAAGTGATGAGATGCCGTGAGGTGATTCGTAAAGGAAAAAGGACAAATAATGCAGGAAAAAAAATACTTTACCGTCATTATTCCACTCAAAACTATTACGATTGATTTTTAAAAGGTGTTGCATGCATAGATGTTCAAAGTAAGTTAGGAACATAATCTCTCTGTAGTAAAGATAAAAGATAAGAAACGGGAATTATAATAACTATTGATGTTGAAAGTACGACTTCAATACCATCAGCAGAGATTCTATTGCCTACAGGTGTCTATAGCCTCAACAGAGTTCCTTTCTAACCCTTTAGAACCATGGTCCTCTATGTATAATTGGGGAAGTGCATTATGATATCAAAGTAGAGACCAATGTGCTGGCATGGTAACCAGATGAACACATTGACATTCACTGGGAATGATCGAAAGGTGGACAGACCGACTCGTAATGAGACCTCTTGTTCTAAGCACTTTATTTCTTGATGCATCCATTGGATCATATTCCTGATGTGGTGGCCATAGTTGGAATTCCACTTTGTTGCTTCCTTATGATCATTGTAGGTTGGCTCATGATGAGACCCCCTATCCTCCATTTTTGAAAATAAAAATAAAAATCATAGAATTACTACAAAATATATGTATAAGTTTCTATTTTTTTTTCGAACAACACTTCCTATTTATATATATAGGGTGGCTCAACACTCCTTAGGGTTAGGGATAGCGGAAGAAGTCTGAATATATAAATAGAAAAAGTTATGCCCTTAACCTTATTGATGATAATGAAAAGAGAGAGTTATAGGGGCTAGGGGAGAACCAACATGGTAAAGATAATCAGTCAATTTGTTTTATAGTGGAAATGAGGACAGTGAAGTGATATAAATGGTTGCGTCCTTTCTTTTTGGATCAATACAAAGCAATCTTATTAAAGATGATAATATTCAATATATTTTCCTTATCATTAAACTCCAGATTTGTATCCTTACATATATATTTGCACACTTGTGCCCTAGAGAGGATCATAAAGAGTGAGCAAAGGAAAGAAAGGGTGTTATAAAAAAAAATACTCACAAAGTGCTCTTTCCTAAAGGAAATAGAAAAATAAAAACCTCACACAAAAGGTTTTGTTCCTTATAGGGAACAACAAGGAAAGACACGCAAAAACGTGATGTTCCTTAGAGGGAACAAAAATTGTTCCTTGTGGGGAACAACAAAGAAAATACATACAAAAATTGTTGTTCCTTAGAGGGAACAACAGTTGTTCCCTGTAGGGAATAACGAGGGAAATACACGCTAAAAATTGTTGTTCCTTTTAGGGAATAGCAAGACAAAATGCATGCCAAAATTGTTGTTCCTTAGGGGGAGCAACGACTATTCCTTAGAGGGAACAACAAGAAGAAAAAAATTGAATGCCGAAATTGTTGTTCCTTAGAGGGAATAGTGGCTGTTCCTTAGAGGGAACAGTGGTTGTTTGTTAGAGGGAACAATAGTTGTTCCTTGTAGGGAACAACAAGAAGAAAAAATTGCACGCCGAAATTATTGTTCCTTATAAGGAACAACGACTATTCCTTAGAGGGAACATTAGTTGTTCCTTGTAGGGAATAGCACAAAAAAATTCACACGAAAATTGTTCCTTGTAGGGAACAACAGTTGTTCCCTGTAGGGAACAACAAAGTGAAATACACAAAAATATTGATGTTCCTTGTAAGGAACAACAAGTTTTCCTAGTAGGGAACAACAAAACAAAATGCACGCAATAATTGTTGTTCCCTTTAGGGAACAATAGCTGTTCCCTGTAGGGAATAGCCAGGGAAAATCCACATGAACATTGTTGTTCCTTAGAGGGAACAACGGTTGTTCCCTATAGGGAACAACAAAGGAAAAATAAAAAAAAAACTTATATACAATTTATTATATAAGGAAATTCAATCAAACAGAAAGGGAAATTTATGTACAAATTTCAAAACAAATAAATTCTTCATCGGACCAATGATGTGGATGGGTTTTCCTCCTCACCAAGAATTTGTATGGTGGACTCTTCCTGTAACTGTTGGCAAAAGGACTCCCTTGTAAGTGGTTTGTGATAGAGGCATACTCAATGTCCATTTGCTTTAAAAGAGTAGCTAGATCCATCAATGGTGGCTAATGTGAGGGGCCTAACCATCTAGTTTGGAGTTTCCTCAGGGAATCCTAGAACCTAGAATCATACAAAAGTTCCCAATCACCCTCATGGAATGTCTTCTTCTTGATAAGGGCATCATGCCATTTTGGTCTTTGTTGTTGGATCAGTGCAGTACGCTGAAGAGCTGATAGCCAAATTTCATCCAATTCATTGATTTGGTGTAGCCTATTAATCTGCAGTTCATTTAAGTCCCAGCCTACTTCTTGAGCTATCCTCAATGTCTGAATATCAAATTCTATTTTGAAGATAGGTTCTTTACCGAACACTAGCTGATATGGGGAATATCCCATGGTATTTCTCCATGTCATGCGGTATGCCCACAAGGCTTCTGGTAATCGGGTAGCCCAGTCACGTCTATGTGATGCGACTGTCTTTGTGAGTATTGCCTCGATTACTTTATTGATACTTTCTACTTGGCTATTTTCCTGCGGGTGGTATGGAGATGTGATTCTGTGCATGATATGATGATTTTTTAATGTCGCAGCAATCTTATGGTCTAGCAACTATGGCCCTCCATTCGTGATTATTTCTCTAGGTAAGCCATACCACATGAAAAGTTGGAAAAGAAAGTGGATTATTGAGTCCTTCATTGCCCTTGGTAATGCTTCTGCCTCCACCCATTTAGTCACATATTCTGTTGTGAATAGTATATATGTTTTTTGATTAGATGATAGGTTTATTGGACCATTGAAATCTAACATCCATCATTCAAAATGTTAAATGACTAACTACAGATGCAAGGGCATCTCGTCAGACTGCCTAGGGCAGCCCATTCTTTGGCAGCTATCGCATGCCTAGATAAACTTCTAAGGCATCCTTAAAAATGGCGGGCCAATAATAACCCATCTATAAGACTTTGTGACCAGTCTTGTGGTCTGCAAAATGTGCACCGCAAGGCCCATCATGGCAAGCTTTCAAGATGTCGAAGATTTTGTCTTCCCTCACACATCTTCGAATATGCATATCAGCTCCTCTATGAAATAAATATCCTCTGATCTAGGGGAACCGAGTGCTACATTGTACTATTTGTTTTCTCTCACTGGGCATCAGGTGCTTGGGTAATTTTCCCACTGCTAGATAGTTTGCGACATCTGCATACCATGGTGTTTTCACAATTACAACAAATAAATGCTCATTAAGGAACTCGTCTTCTACTGCTACTGAGTCGTTTGTATTTGGCACACGTGAAAGGAAGTCTACTACTGGATTTTCCTTTCCTGGTCAATCATTAATTGTTATATCGAATTGCTACAAAAGGATCAACCATCTTGTCACTCTTCCATTTGTAACAAGTTTATTAGCTAGATATTTAATAGCAGAATGATCAGTATATAAAACCACAGGGTATCCTGTTATATAATGTCTGAATTTATTAATAGCATAGATTACAGCGATAAATTCCTTTTCAGTCACAGTGTAATTCAACTCAGCAAGAGATAGATTTTTGCTGATGTAGTATATCGCATAAGGTTTCTTAACTTCCTCCTAGCCGAGAATTGCTCCAATGGCCATATCTGATGCATCGGATGAGATCTGGAATGGCAAATCCCAATTTGGGCCCCATAATACTGGGGATGTTGATACTAGCATTTTAAATCTTCAAAAGCAGTGTCACATTTGTTAGTCCATATGAAATCGATATTTCCTGTTAATGCATATAATGGTGCAACAATTTGGGAGAAATTATTTATAAATCTTCTATAATATACATAAAATCCCAAGAAACTATATACCTTAGTTTGTGTGGAGGGGGTAGGTATTAAGAGAATTATCTGAATTTTTGCTGGATCTACCTAAATTCCAAGTATTGAGATGTAGTGATCCAGGATGAGGCCTTCAGTCATCATCATGTGGCATTTCTCATGGCTTAAATAGAGTCTGGTAGCAATGCATATTTACAGAACTTTCTATAGTGTTTGTAATGCCAACTCGAAGTCATCTCCATAGGGTGTAAAGTCATCCATGTACACCTCAAGCCCCTCGTTTATCAAGTATGAAAAAATGCTGAGTATATCCCTCTGGAATGTGGCAGGTGTGTTGCACAGTCTGAAAGGTAAGACCCTATAAGCAAATGTCCCCCAAGGGTAAGTGAAGGTAGTCTTATCCTGGTCTTCATAGGCAATTTGAATTTCATTGTAGCCACTGAAGCTATCTAAGAAAGAAAAGAAATTATTTCCTGCCAATGTGTCTAAGACTTGGTTGATGAATGGAACGGGAAAATGGTCCTTTTGTGTTGCTTTATTAAGCTCTCTATAATCGACACATATACACCACTTTCCATTCTTTTTAGGCACCACAAATAATGGAGAAACCCATTTTCTATTAGATATCGGATAGATGAAATTTACATCTAACAAATTTTGTAGTTCATCTTTAACAATATCTTTAAGGTGAGGGTTTAACCTCCATTGAGGTTGTCTAATGGGCCTCACATCTTTCTCTGTATAGATGTGGTGCATTAGTAATTGGGGATGAATCCCTTTCATATCTAGGTAATCCCACGTGAAAGCCTCTTCATATTTTCTTAGAGGTTGAACAAGCCTTTGCTCCTGATCATCAGTCAGGTTTTCGTTGATATTTAGGACTTTCCCTAGCTCAATTTAGATGGTTTTGCTATTATAAATAGTAGTTGTTGGTATTGACTAGTGATTAATATCTTTTAAGGGATCTTCTTCAATTTCGTTATCTAGGGCTGCTTCGATCATGTGACATTTTATATTGGACACGGCATCTGGTTGGTTAATGTAAGTGTTAATGATGTAATCTTCTATTTGATCCTGCAATTCAAGAGCATCTTCTATAGTTAGCGGTGATTGAATGTTTTTAGTTAAATATGATACAGGTTGTTTTCTAGTCTTTATTATTGTTAATCTTGGATGAGCTGGAGGATATAAAGCTAAATTCTTCACATTACTTCCTCTGGCTATAGTCATGTTGCCTATTTGACAGCTTATGTAAACATCTGCGGTTTCTAGCCAAGGTCTTCCTAGAATTAGAGGATGTTTGTCTATCCAGTTTCTAAGATTGATGATCAAAATATCTGGTGATTATTCCCAAGAATCTAGAAACACCATTACATCCTGCAATGTTCCTTCTGGTTTGACTACCGATTGGTCAGCTAGTTCCAGCAAGGTCGTGGTTGGGTCCAAGGATGTAATGAAAATCTTTTGACAGGTTGTTGTTGTGAGATATTAGTGGTTGCTCCTAGGTCAACTAATGCATTGGGGAAGGAACATCCATTTATTTGTACCATGACTATAGGGTTTCCTAGGTCCTCAAATTTCACCAGTGTTTATCAGCATGATAATAAATCAGACAAAGTTATGACTACGTGGACAGTTGGGGTTATTTTTATTTTCCTCTTCGGCTTTTTTGTACACAATTCCTTAATAGCTTTTGCATAAATTGGAATGTCATGAATAGCCTGGAGGAGACGTATTTTTACACATAAATTTTTTAATTCTCCCAGAAGATCAAAATCAAGATATTCAATTGAGTGGGGTATAATCAATCTCTCTGGGAATGGTGGAGAAGAGGTAATAGTTTTATCATGGCTTTTCTATTTAACCGTGTTCTCCACTTGAGGTGTTTGTTCTACAGGTAACAGATCTTCTAATTGTATATTTTTATCCCCCTCTGACTCAATTACTAGTCCAGACCTTAATTTAAGTTTATTACACTCCCTCAACTCTGTTTATGGCTCCGGTCCTTCAATAATTTACACAGATTGGACTGGTCTATTGTTGGGGTTCGGGTTGGGCTAGGCTGGGAGCTGTGGTCATACATTGGTATGAGGGTTCTGTTGTAATGTGTATGGTGCTAGTAGTGTAGGTTGAGGTAGGGGGATTGTTCCTGCTGGCTGGTTTGCAGGTCTTTTCCAGCTTGACTGCCAATTCTGGTTTTGTGAAGTGGAGGGTGGCCATTAAGAATGATATGCATTATTCTACTAGAATAGTGGAAAATAAGAGGAATTTGTCCAATTGTTGTTTTGATTTGATTGGTTGGACCAAGGTGGCATAGAGAATGGTTGTTGCGACCAATTACGAAAAGGTGGCTAGTTCTGCCACATAGCTCCTGTGTATTGCTGTCAATTGTATTGTGAGGGCTGAAAGAAAGAAGATGGGTCAGTAGGCATACCTGTTTGTCATGCTTGCCATTGGCAATGCTGATTTAACAGGTAGACTAGTTATGTTTCTTCCTATGCCTCCTTATAAACTACTTTTAACCCTGGGAGTGATGGGAAGCTTTCTGTGGCATGATCTTTAGTACATATGGCACAAGTTTGTACCATTTCCAGTGGGCATTCTTTATGACTATGCTTCTTCCTGCATCTAGGGCAAAATATCACCAGGTTTTGTTCTGCTTCAGCCTACTTCTTCTTGGCTTACATGATGTCTAATTGCGTCATCAAATTTCCAAGATATCTGTTTTGAAATCCTCCACCAAGTTGTCGATTTCTGCACTAGTAATGCTCCCGCCAAAGATTTTGCTCTCCCTGGTGGTCATGTCATGTTATACTAGTTTCAATCTTATACTTCCTCTTGAGCACCTAATACACAAATTAATAATGTTAGCATAGTCTTCTTGATATATATCACCTTTACCCATAATATTTGATGTCTCTATCCATTGGTCTTTCATTCCTTTAATCAATGTAGTTTTTAGCACATTATCAGGCAAAGGCAGAGTTGTGTAGGGAGACTGCCAAAGGTTATATTGAAAATGTTCCACATACTCTTCCAACGTTGAACTAGGTCTTGCTACCATTTGGAATATTTCATCCTTCAGTGCCCTAGATCTGCAATAGTCCTGATAGTTTTTAAGGAAAGTGGTTTTCATTTGATCCCAATCATTTATTGTGCCCCAACCTAGTCCCATAAACCAACACATGGGCTTCTCCTTTTAACATAGAGGGAAACAACTTTAGTTTCTAGGGGTCGGTGGTATAATCATAACCCCAAAATAATACATAAAATTCAAACAGAAATGCATCTAGATCCTTTGATGTGAGTCCATGAATGTTGGGAATATTTTGTAGAGGGATAGCTTTCATGGGTGCATTGACGGCTGTGTCAATGATGAGATACTGTAATATAGAGGTCTGGGGTGCTTGTGGATTGTTAGCCATTTGATCAAATATATGACAATACCCTTCCGGGATCTCTAGAGAGTTATTCCTAGGATGACTAGAAGGGGTTGGAATGATCTTAACAGCACTCCCTTGGTCTGGGATGCTAAGTGTTCCTTCCTTAATTACTCCCTGAGAGAATGTTGGTTCTCCCGTTTCCCTTGTTTATCCTCCACCTTCACGAATATTGCAAGATTTCCCTTCTTGTGAGGGACTTGGGCGTGAATTTTCAATATCTTGAAAACTCTGTTGAGTTCCTTCTGTTTTACTATGGACCTCAACGTAGGCTCTAGATGTTGAGCCTGTCACCTGAAGGGAGACAATAGGTTGTCTGGAAGTAGCTGTTCGCAGACCTACAGATGGCTAGGATTCAACTTTCTTTAAGATTAAGTCTATGAAAGTTGATCGTCCAAGGGTCACCGATTCCTTAGATTTTTCAGGTTTGGGTAGTGGAATTGGATTATTTTCGGTTCTTTTATTCTTAATCATTCATGCAAATAATTCAAAGTTTTATCTCTACCCTAAGTTCTTAACAACTCTGCTGGAAAGCGAGTGGGGGAGCAGGCATTTTAATTGCTCCGTATGCAGGTTCTTAGCTTATGTTTTTAATACCCAGTTCTCTATCAACAGACAGGCATCAAATACCTACTTTAGTTTTCTGTAATTTTGTTGAAAAGAAAGCAGAGGAGCAAGCACTTTACTTTCATGTTAAGTAGGTTCTTACCTTCCATTTTCAATACCCAATTCTTCCTCAACAACAATTATCAGATATACATCACTCTTTGTAAATGGCTACACTCTTCCCAGAAACGGCACCAAAATGTTGGGTGATAAAAGGTGCCGTTTAAAACTCCTAATTATCCCACATTAATTATCAACCCGGGCAAGTCCTCCTATTTCAAGAGTGTACACAGTATGTGGCTGCTATTAATTCAGAGTGTAATGTTTCCTAAATTTCAGTATAGATATTTAAATACAAGAGTAAATGGATGCATCTAATAAATTCAAATTACAATCATTAAAGGAAATATAACATCTAAACTTCAAGACTCAATCTTCTATGAAATTGCAATCAATCCTTACTCAAGCAATTCAACTAGCAATGGCATCAGCTGAGAATACAGTAGTAATAACTCATCTCTTCTTAACTGATTTAATCTAAATCAAACTCAATCTCTAGTAAATAATCCAAATAGAAATGATATCAATCTAAGAGTCCAACAGTGATAATTAAACTCTTTACAGTTGATTAAATCAAGTTGAATATTTATCTAAGTAACTCAATCTGAAATGACGGTGAACTGAATCAAATGACAATGTTGTAAATCATATAAAGCAGAGATATTCTGTCAACACAAGAAAACAATAAATATCAAAGGAGATAAAATCATAGAAATCAAGAAAACTATCAAACCATCACACTTGGGAGAATTGGAAATGTATAGCACAAAGAAAGTAATTAAATCCACCAGAGGTCTGGCCCTTAGCTGCCAGCAAAGACTGCTAAGTTAATTCATATAATGCGAGAGGACAACAACTTAAATTATGTATTAATCATCGAATGTAAGTGGCATTACAATATAACCGTGTTCTCTCAATAGCGAGAGTCTGTAATTAAAATTACAATTCCAATAATAAGAAAGATTCCCCCCTTTCATCTTACAATCATCTCCTTTTATAATCAGAAAGGGTAAAAGGTAAATGGTAAATGTGATCACTCGGGATCTCCCGATCCTGAGGGATTCACAACCAATTTCCAACTTCATACATCCTTTCCTTTCACACGTTGATCCTCCTGATTCGCCTTTAGCCTTGTCTGCAACCGCCAAGTTCCTTCGTTAGGGAACAACAATTGTCCCTTTTGTTGTTTTCCTGCATAAATAAGGGTAATAGTTAGCTAAATCATAATTGTAGATAATTCCTTCATTTCTTACCGTAATTCCTCAATATATTAACGCATTAAGATATAGAAAAGATAAGAATAGAGGAAAAGGATGATTAGAATAATAGTAACTACATACCCATTTCGTGACTCAACAACGTCCCTTCAAGAGTAATTTTGGTGAAAATCCTATGTTAAGTTAAAACCCCAAGCTCAAATGCCAGGGGGAAATGTTCCCAACAAGCATGTGCCTGTTAAGGGCATCATTATTCCCCCTCTACGTATAGGACAAGTTGGACCATCATTGATCAATTTATCTCCCCCATGTGGACACTATTATAGTGTCAGTCATGTACTTATGGGAGACTATATGGCAAGTGGAACCCCTCAGCCAGGTCCTTCTCTGTCTATCTGGGCACCCCCCTCGTCAACCTCAATTGAGTCAAGGGGCAATTCTTATTGTAGGGGAAACTGGTCTTTTTCTCCTCAACCTAACTTCGCTTATGGACTGCCAACGTATATGATTGTTCTGCCACATCAATGAGGCTATTCTCCAGTAAATCTTATGTATCCTCTTCATAACAATATGGTGGGGGCACCCTAAGGTGCTTCAAGTCATTCTTCATCACTCTCGTCAAACTCGAGGGCAGCAAATACTTTTCCTTTTTTGCAAACACTCAATATCCATGATCTATAGAAACTGACTAATGACCCCATCTACATAACCTACATTGGCCCCCAATCCTGTACAACATGCCTACCAACATCTTGAAGTTTGAAGGGAAACAAGGTTATGATCCGGGTACACATGTCACCACTTACCATCTCTGGTGTGTATCGAGATCCATTGTGGATGACAGTATCTAGCTCAGGCTCTTCCCCTCGCCCTTACTGGAAATTCCACCAAGTGGTACATTGAGTTACCACACACATCAATTAATACCTTTGGCACCTTGCAAATTGAATATTTAAAGCACTTTCAGTTGCCCACCCATGAATACAAAACTGAGACAGAACTTCTTACTACCTTGCACCAAGACACGTCCACCCACATCTCTGATCACATTCATCAATGGAGACATAGGTGGAGGTTAGCCAAGGCACCCATTCAGGATTACCTGTTAGTAGATTGGTTCTTTAAATCTCTTCCTCCCCAAATTCCAAGGGACGTTACCTTAAGTGGTGCGGTCACTGAATACCAATACAGTTGTTGTGACCAGCACCTAGATTTGATTTATTGATAGTCTGGCACACTATACGTTGTAATCGTCAATGCCCCATGAACTTCCAATGCTCTCACCACTCAACAACCTAGCACGCACGTTGACAATATCGTTAGCGATATTTCCAGGGCTGCTATAAAACAACTTAGTGGGCACATTCCCGAGTTGTATGTTGATACCGCTACTTCTACCCAATTGGTTGCTCTTCCAACTGTTGAGATCAACTCTATGTAGCCTACAAAAAAACCCGATGGCAAGAATTATGTTATGAAACTAGCTCACAAAAAGATAGAAAAGATAAATCAACGCCTTAGACTTCAGCCTCTTCGAGGGGGCAGCCTCCTTTACATTATATAAATGAATAATTCTTGGATGATACAAATGACATGACCTCGTTTTTATATATAGGAGTCTTGCTCTTCCAACTATTGAGATCAACTCTATGTAGCCTACAAAAAAACCCGACGACAAGAATTATGTTATGAAACTAGCTCACAAAAAGATAGAAAAGATAAATCAACGCCTTATACTTCAGCCTCTTCGAGGGGGCAGCCTCCTTTACATTATATAAATGAACAATTCTTGGATGATACAAATGACAAGACCTCCTTTTTATATATAGGAGTGGAAGGGGTCATAATATAATCAGAGCCTACATAACAATAATAATGTAAGGGCACAATAATAACAATAGTGGGCTTCTATGGGGCACAATAGTAACAATATGGGGACTACATGGGTACAACAATATAATAAGGGGGTTGTACTAATAACAATAAGGGGTTACAATAGTAGTATAGGGGCCTAACATTCCCCTCTCCTTCAAAAAGTGTTCTCTTCAATGCTTGAGTAGTTCTTGATGCTTCTATATAAAATTCTTCTCCTCCCATGTGGAACCTTTAGTAGGTAAGTTCTTCCACTTGATGAGATACTCTGAAATTGATCAATTTTGTAGTTGTCGGGTTCTTGTTTCTGTGACTGATCCAAGTTCCAATATGATTTTTCCTTCCTCTTAAAGTTCTGGCAATATTGTTTGAATTGGGATCTTTTGCAAAGTTTGAATGAGTGGCCACACTTCTTTGTCCTTCTTCCATTCATCCCTTACTTCATTTATCCAATCTGGTTAGATAATAGAAATAGCACAAAACAATTCTTCCACATCGTCATCCTTTCTTGAGAGTGCATTTGCAACAAAATTTTGCTTCCCTTTTCGATAGATCATGTCAAAGTCAGAACCCAACATATTTGTGACCCATTTTTTATGTTCTTCTAAAGATAGTATTTGTTCTAAAAAGTATTTAAGACTATCATGATCCATTTTTCCCTTGAAATTTCTTCCCATTGGGTAAGGTCACCATTTCTTAAGTGCATGTAGTATTTCCAACATTTCCTTCTCATAAATAGCTTGCTTGAGATCTAACCGTAAAAATACCCAATCACCTACATCAAAACATTTTTCACTGCTATGTTGATCTACCTATTTTTTCATTCGATTCTGCACCAAAGTGGCATTATCCTTTAAAAGTTATAGAACTTGTTGTTGATGCTCGATGTGATCTTTCACTGCTTGAGCCTTTTTCTTCTTGATATGTCCTCCTATCTTTGGAGTTTGAAGAGTGGTAATTTCTTCTAATGCTTTACAAGATATGGTCGGATTCACTTCTTGATGCTCAATGTGATCTTTCAATTCTTGAGCATTTTTCTTCTTGATATGTACTTCTATCTTGATAGTTTGAGGAGTGGTAATTCCAGCCAATGCATTACAAGATATGGTTGGATTCATTTCTTCTTTCTCGATGTGATCTTTCACTTCTTCAACCTTTTTATTCTTGATATGTCCTTATATCTTGAGAGTTTGAGGAGTGGTAATTCTTGCCAACGCTTTACAAGATATGGTCGGAATCATTTCCTTCTTCTCTGGGGTTGGTTCCTAGTGTATATCCTCTTCTTTTGATGTTTCTTGATCCTTTTCTTCCTCCTCTTCATAATCTATGTAAAATAATTTCTTCTCAACACACTTATGGCCTTTAGTCCATTTGCTATCACAATTGTAACAAAACCCTTTTTCTCTTTTTTCTTCCAATTGTCGTGGTGTCACCCTTGTAGGTTGTGGAAGCCTAGGAGAAACAACACTTCCATGTTTATAGTTGTGAGGGGTAGAACTCATTGTTCCATAATTTTACTTTCCACTTTTCTTGCCAACCTAAACGTCTTCTCCAATGAATCAGGTTCCCAAAGATGAACCTCATGTTGAATGTTATCCTTTAAAGTCCCTATGGAGACATCAATCCACTGCTTCTCTGGAATACCATTTTCCCTTATATTCAATTTTTGAAAGTCCTCAATGTTCTCTTCCATTGAACGCTTTTGTTTGGGATTTATCAACTAGCTAAAGAAGGTGGTTATCTTTGTATCCTCGTAATGTGCTATCATTCCTCCGTGAAAATTTACCATGTGACAAGTGGTTTACAAGAACAAAGCCCTTTATACCATAAAAATTGATTCAGTTCTAAATAATTAGATGCAATACATACCTTTTGTAACAGTTGTACACCATGTAGATCAAAATATTTCTCCATCTATAGTATCCAATTTACTGGATCCTTGCCATCAAACTTCCTCATCTCGCTTTTTCTTGATTTTAAGAGCTCGATCTTGAAACAACTGTAACTTTGTAATTTTGGATCTTCCAGTTCTGAAATCATGACCTGCAGTAGCCTCTACATCCTCTTCCCAATTCCACCAGTCTGATCCAAATTGGATTCTCCAAGGAAGAGTTATGCCAAATCTCCCACGGTGACCTGATTATAGACTAGTTCAATAGAGCGAACTTGTACGACGTGCCACTTGTCACTATTTCGACCTTTGGATCTAGAAAATGTATAAAAGAAACTAAATTCCATCCTTGTTCTATAACTTCTTACTAAATTTCAATTTGATGCTCAAAACAAAAGCTATGACTATTTTCCCCAGGTCACCTGTTTGGAATGTAATTTGGGAGTCTGCAAAAAGGCCAACTTTCTCAGAGCATATCTCCGCAAATATAGTGCGAAAAGCTATGAAATTTGAAGCCATGGTGTAGAAGGCTTTCAACCCAAATGGGTTTTTTTTTAGCATCTAAAACATCGTAGAAAAAAAGTTGTAGTGCAAATGCCACGATGACTTGTTTGGAGCAGCGAAACCCTAGAATCCGAAGCTCTGATACCAAATGTTATGAAACCAGCTCACAAAAAGATAGAAAAGATAAATCAACGCCTTAGAATTCAGCCTCTTTGAGGGGGAAACCTCCTTTGCATTACATAAATGAACAATTCTTGGATGATACAAATGACAAGACCTCCTTTCTATATATAGGAGTCTAAGGGTTCAAAATATAATCAAAGCTGACATAACAATAATAATGTAAGGGCACAATAATAACAATAGTGGACTTCTATGGGGCATAATCGTAACAATATGGGGACTACATGGGTACAAAAATATAATAACGGGGTTGTACTAATAACAATAAGGGGTTACACTAGTAGTATAGGAGCCTAACAAATTAGAAGAACAAGAAAAAGACCTGTCCTTTTGAAGCACATCTTGCTACGGAATCCAACCCCAAACAAAAATCTAATGTAAAATTTGATAGTTGAAAGGACAAAGTTGTCAAGTTCCCTTGAAAAATCTGTGCGGAAGACGATATGACACACTCATGTCCACATCTCTAAGAATTCACAAATCTTCTTACTCAAACAGACATTGGTCAGACCCCAATGGTCCTACATAACCCTTTCCCTTCTCAACGAAAACATCATCTTATTTTGAACCCACCGCAACCCCTACAAGGGGAAATGACAGTTCAAACCTTCCTTTCTTTGGTGAAGGATCATCAACCATGTACACCTATGAAATGATTGATCGTCAAACACGAGCCAAAACTTATGGAGCTCTAGTAACTAGCACTCAAGACGCTGCCTCAAGTTTAAAGCCACCACCACCTAATGATCTTCATATCTAAATGCATTTTCTTGATCTTATGATTTGCCCCCCTAAAGGGCCACTTTGTCACACGACACATAATACTCTTGCACATGCTACCTATAACTATAATATTGTAGAAGATTTGACACAAGCACCATCAACTATGTCTACACTCAAAGGATTTCAAACCTCTCTAGCATAACAAAAAGCTTTTCTTTCAGCCATTGGTATGGTTGAACCTCAATATTCCATGCTCGTAATATTTGACATGGAGAAATGTAAGCCTCACCTTTCCCACCAACTTGCATTTCAGGTGCAGGTTGTTTCGAAAGGTAGAGCTATCCACAGAACGGTCATTGAAAAAGATGCCTCGACCTCTGTCATGTCTAATTCATGTTGGCTTGCCTTGGGTTCTCCAACCCTCTCACCGCCATCGAATTCCCTTAAAGCATTCGATGGCCATACACTCATCCCAAAAGGATACCTTGCGAGCTACCCCATCACTTTGAGTGGGAAAATGGTAATGGTGGGCATTGAAGTCATAGATCATCATCTCGATTATAATATTATTTTGGGCCACATTTGGTCTTATGTCATGACTTCCATTGTGTATTCGGTCTTCTACCTCATCCTCTTTCACTTAGATGTG
Organism: Pinus tabuliformis; assembly: GCA_031772625.1. Taxonomy (NCBI): domain Eukaryota; kingdom Viridiplantae; phylum Streptophyta; class Pinopsida; order Pinales; family Pinaceae; genus Pinus; species Pinus tabuliformis. Next base: position 774,935,564 of record CM062812.1, on the reverse strand, counting down.
AGAATAGTCATAGTAGACCAGTTGTCCTTCTGCAGCCTAGATTACTCCTTGTTGCCTAACAGCACCATACCCTTAGTGGGTGGCATACCTCACTCTTACATTAGTGATGGTACTAGTCTTTTGAAGGGTTCTGCCCTGATGGGTTTCTTTCCTCTCCCATCGCCCGAGGCTCCACAGATAGTTTCTATGGTCTCTACCATTCCTCATGACCCAACCGATATCTGGATCCTCTTGGCCCCATCTAAAATTGACTCTTATGGAGAACAAATTTCATTATCACTAGTCGAATTGGCTTACAAATCCCTTCAATCTGCATCTGATTTTTCGGTCACTTTGGTTACAACCAATGGTACCATCTCCTCTCCCATAACAACTCCGCCTAATGATCTCCTCAATGAAGTCCAACATACAGATGAAGTTATTCAAGAGATCTCGTCTTTAGAGGAGCGACCTTGGGAAACCTTCTACCATGGCGCTTCGATGTCTAATTTGGTTGCGACCCATGTAAAAATCCTGTCTTTTGACCCACCTGAGGTCATTCCCTCAAGTTACACAACTGTCCAAACTTTCAATTCATAATGGAGCATAGGAAATATTTCTAAGACAATGCTCATCGATATCTCAGTCAAAATAGGTATCATGGAAAATATTCATATTGGAGCTAATTGTGATCCTGAAGAAAGAAATTGAAAGCTTCATTTATCTTTGTAAGGAATTCTGGGATGTATTTTCTTGGTCTTATGATGAAATTCTCAACATAGATATGCCTATAGTTGAGCATGATATCAACGACTATCACAATGCCTCACCTATCCGCCAAAGACTCTAACCTATCCACCTTTTCAAAGATGCACCCATCAAGACTCAGGTGGAAAAATTAATACGTGCTAGTTTCTATCACTTTCCCTTGATGGAGTGGATTTCCAATTTGGTTCCTGTAGATAAAAAATAGGGTACCATCCGGGTATATGTTGACTACCATGATTTGAACTCAGTGTGTATAAAATATAATTATTAGACCCCGTTCATTAACTAGATAATCGATGATTGTGAGGTTGTGAATCCTTCTCCTTTATGGATGGCTTCTTAGGCTATAACTAGATTGCCATAAAACTTCTGGACTAGCACAAAACTTCCTTCATTTTCCCTTGGGGAATATTTTCATATAGCATACTCCCATCGGGTCTAAAGAATTCTGGAGCAACCTTTCAAAGTGCCATGGACTATGCATTTCATGATATCGTACAAGTTGTTCAACCTTACCTAGAGAACCTTCTAGTTCATTCCAGGAAGTGAACCCAACACCTAGTTCGCTTATAGTATTGTTAACAATTTGTACTATTGACTCGTAATTAGACAATTTCTCATATGTTCGACATCAACTCCTTTATTCACATGTGAACAAATATGTTGTTCAGATAAAGCAACAACCAAGACCTTCGGTAGAGGCTTGAATCACTCAGCCTTGTTTCCTCTCCCAAGTTGCATATATTGTTTTGAGAGACAGCTTGTCAGAATGATCATATTATGACACAATTCTATATTATTCTTATCATTGGACAAGCTCATCATACCTCTTTTTGGAAATCAATATCACATAGCTACTCAACATGCGAATGCCCGACTCAGGACATGATTTTATATTTTTGACATATGTGGTTTTTTTCAGGTTTCCTATAGTCATGAAGGTCCGATCCTCTCTCTCTTTTTCCAAAAAAAATTATAAAGTATTTCAGCCATCGTCTTTGTCTCTGACCTCACACTAGGAAAATAACCTCCTCATGAGTTGAGAGGAGAAATACATTTTGGTTAAAGACATGACCTAATTCACAGGGCTATTTTCCAAGGTAACACACCCTAAAAATAAGCAAGAGGAGTTAGAACGCTCTCCATGCACTAGCCAAGGTTGTTAGTCCATAGGTTAACTCGTTGTTTTCCTTAAAGGGAAATGTTACCCAAGGTTTGTGAGATTCCAGAGGTCAAAGAGCAGGTTGACTCACTCACATTCAACTTTTCCCCCAAATGTCAGCTCGAAATGTAGGAAACATCTACCTCTAACCTATCTAAAGACATTGTTATTCCTAACAGAGTCTCATGGGAAGGGAAAGATAAATAAATCATGGAAACATCCTAGGTTTTTCCTTAATGGAACTCATGAGTCAATTTCCAAGGTGAGCCTCTCATCATCTATATATTAAAGGATTTGGAATTGTGATCGAGGTTGAAAGGTTGTAAAACGATTGTCAAAACTTTGTATGAGATATAGTTGTTATGTTTCCAAGGGGTTGAGAGAGAGAGAGAGAGGATCTTGATGACTAGAGCAAGCTTGATCCATCCAAGATGATTGTAGTCATTCTTCTTCAATCTAATAATATAGATCTACTCATGTGTTGTCTACTTGATAGTGTTGATGTAGTTTTTATTTACATGTTGATTCAATACCATAACTTATAAATAGCTTAGATGCATGTTGTCTGATATATTTTATGTATGGATTCTCTAATCACCAAAGTTTATATGATTTAGGATTACTCTCCATATTGTTTATCTGCAGGTGCTATTCTACGTGTTAGCAGAGGGTTCTTCCTCTTTGCTACATTATGTTCTCTAGTAAGGTTGCACTAAGGACTAAGCTAATCTCTCGTATTCACTTTGATTATTATGCATTGATATAACTATATGTATGCTTCTTTGTGATAGCTGAAGTTAATCTGAAATGGTCTACCCTTGATCCCGGGAAGATCCTTGAGGGTATTCTAGCTACAACCACTTGTGCATTAATCCCTATAGCGGAGAGAATCCACTATATGCCAAATTTAGTAAATGTGAGTTTGACCAAGATCAAATTCAATATTTTGGGCATGTAATATCGAAAGAGGGAATCATAATAGACTTTGAAAAGCTCAAGGAAATTCTCAATTGGATTTTTCCTAAGAATGTAGCTGACATTATGTCATTTATGGGAATTACACATTACTACCATAGGTTCATTGTAGGATTTTTGAATCTTTCTTACCTTACAACATCCTTATAAAGGAAAGGTGTTAAATTTTTTTGGACCCAAAAGTGTCAAGAAATATTTGATTGGTTGAAATATTTGTTAATTATAGCTCCCATACTTAAGATTGTTGATCCTAATAAAAATTATATAGCGCACATAGATTCTTGTTTAGAGGGATTAGGTAGAGTGTTAATACAACATAACCATATTATAGCTTATGAATTTAAGAAGCTAAAGGAGCATGAAAATAATTATCTTTTGTATGACCTAGTATTAGCTACATAATTCATCCTTTAAAAATGTGGCAATACTACATTTTGGGCAATAAATTCACATTATTAACTGATCATAGCAGCTTCAAATATTTCTTTAGTCAAATTGATCTATATACTAGGAAAGAAATTTGGATCACTTTCCTTGTGAATTTGATTCTAAAGTCAAACAAATTAAGAGGACCAAAAAAAATTGAAAGGAAAAGTGGTTGTGTACTTAGAAAACCATTTGGAATTCAAAAAATTTAAAGTGAAATATAAACATTGTGTTGGGTTATTAACTTCCTTACCCATTCTTGCATTGAAATGGGGAATTATATCCTTAGATTTTATTACAAGGTTGCCAAAAACTAGAATATGACATGATTTTATCATCGTTGTAGTTGATAAACTAAGGAAACCCATTTTATACCAATTATGTAAAACTTCAAAATTATTCACATCACTAATATTTTTATGAAGGAGATATTTAGACTTCATGGGGTACTAAAAATAACAATTGCTGATTTGAAATTCACCCCAAATGTTTGGAAAGCACTATTAACAAGTTTTGGTACAAAATTTAATTCTAGTTCTACTTAGCATTCGAAATAAACAACGAGATCCTTGAAGACATTATTCACATGTATGTAATCGATCATCCCACTAAATGGTATGATTATTTATATCTCATTGAATTTTTATATAAGAATAATTATCAAGCATCTCTTAATATGAGTTCTTTTGAGGTCCTTTATGGATGAAAATGACATACTCAAATGAGTTGGTCAAGAAGAGGAAAAACTAGTTTTGGGGTCTGATATCTTATGAGATATGGAGCAAGTGGCTAAAATGGTAAGACAAACTTTAAAAGCAACTCAAGACAAGAAAAAAGTTATGTAGATTGGAAAATGATTTATAAGGAATTCAATGCAAGAGAAATCTTTTATATCAAAGTTATACCAAATAACATGACATTGAGGCTGGGATTCTCTATTAAATTGGCACTAGGGTTCTATGGGTCATTTGAAATACTAACTAGAGTAGGACTACAAGCCTACCAGATAGCACTAATAGCCCACATTAAAGTTCATAATTTACTTCATGTATGAGTTTTAAATAAAGATACTCATGATAAATCTCATAGCATTGATTCAAATGTGATACAACTCAAATTGGAAGTTGAATTCTAGGTCAAGCCTCTACAAATTCTAGATAGGAGGGAACTTTACTTCCTAATTGACCCACTATCCAAGTCAAAGTGTAATGGAAGCACTTTGGCACTAAGGAGGCCATATGCGAGATGGAAGAGAAAATACAATCAACATTTCCTTCACTCTTTCAGAAGTGATGAGTATAAAGAAAACATGATCACCATGTTCAAATTAAGTGGAGGGGAAATCTAATAACCCTTTTTCAATTACCTTTGCAAGGCCTTATGATTTTATGATTATGTGTAATTATTAAAGTTAGATGCACTGGCCAAGGGGGGTAAGACTAAATTTAAACACTTAATTGATAGGTGTAAATATTTATGTATCTAGATATATATATATATATATATATATATATATATATATATATATATATATATATATATATATATGTATGTATGCATATATATATATATATATGTATATATATATATATATATATATATATATGTTATGGGAACCAGTAAATGTGTAGTGAGACCTTTGCTATCAAGTAATTGTTTAAGTCGTTGGAGTCTGAAGTGGGGCATAAGTAAAATGTGGTAGTTTTCATAGTTATAACCTCTTGTATGATCTCCACCAAGTGGTAGTGTAACTAGGGAGAAATGTTACACTACGAGGGGAAGATAAATAGCATATTCTAGAGAGAAATTAATTGTTGAATGTGAAGAAAGGGAGTTTCCTATAAAGTTCCTAGGTACACGACAGATAGATAGACATGGAAAACTAAAGATAGCTGAATTTTGTGTGAGGAAGAAGAAAAATTCCAACAATAAGATGATAAACTAGTAACAACTTAGAAGCCTAAGTCCAAGAGCGAATTGTTGTGGGTTCATTTCATTTATTGGGAGGAACCCGTTGGTTCCTACCATATTTCAAAGCTTTCAAATAAGTAAAAATTTTACTATAGTTGTTTTGGTATAAAAAAAAAAATTCAATATGTATTAAGCAATGATTATTAGCATATGGTTGTTTTTAGCCCTAAGAAATAATGAAAAAAGTATTTAGCTAAAAGTGAAAGGAAAACAAATAACTAGCACGTACTAGAAACTATGTAGCAGTTCTCTTGAATGCATGTCACTTAAACAATAAGTAAAGCATAGACACATGCCTATTTCATAGTAAACAAAGAAAAGTTATTCATATGATTATATGGTGAATTGAGTAAAGATGGGTATTATTATTTTCTATATAAAGGCTAGAAATTCCCAAATGAATTCTTGATGTTAGAAAATTCTAAATATATTGGTATTTTGACAAAAAAAGAATATTTTTGCTTAGTGTTGTGAATAGTGAAAAAAATGGAAATGTTTGGATTTTTTTTAGTACAAGTTGCCATACCTTCATACAAAAGGATTAAGTAAGCTTAGCATGCCTTAAAGCTAGTATGGAGGGATAAAATCTGTATTAACCTCCTAACCTCCTAATGAATGAAAAATCCACTTAATGTGTAAATCATTTTAAGAAAGAAGTTACAGAACCATACTCATACTCATAGTTACTTTATAACTGCCTTTTTATAGAAATCATGCTTAGATGAATCCCAAGCATTGACTCGGGATGAGTATTTTAGAGATAAGAACTACTAAGGAAAAGTTAGATAATAAAGGTAATTGAAGTATAAGTATCTATTGTTAAAAAAAAATTGCAAAACTAACTAAAATTAATATAAAATTAATATTCTTACATACTTATGGCTAATGGGTCACGAAAACAAGCCATAAAAAAAAAAGTTACAAAGACTATGACACTATATAGTATGGGTTCAAGATCCCTATAAGTACAAAAAGGAGTACAACATATTATAAATATGAACAACTCCGAAACACTTTTTCATGAGCATACTTTGGTGTCAATTAATACAACTTGTTAAACATTTAGAGTATCAAAAAATAAGACTAAATTCTTAAGCTAGTTGCATAACTCGAGTTTGACTATGCTTAAATCTATTTAAATAGATGTAGTAGAGCAACCATTTCCATCCCAATCTGTCTCAATCACCATATTAGAAAGCACATGTGGAAGAAGAGACGAGTTAAATGGATTTTTACCTATAAAATTAAATCATATGTATAATGTTGAGGTAACCTTGACATGCGGTTTGAAGATCTATCTTATAATAAACTAAAAGATAAATTTATGTTAGTATCTTTATATTAATAGCTTAAAAATAAATAAATAATTTAAAGAAAGAGACTCAATCCTAACCTTACATTTAGGGTTTCCAAGCAGTTGTGGCTTTGAATGACCTGGGGAGTATACAAAAAGTCAGGAAATTGAATCTACACTCGGTGTCTTCAAATTTAAAACCAGAAGAAGAATAGGTTTCTATATATAAACTCGTTCCTCTAAAATAAGTAATAAGAAACCAATATAAGAGTAAGTGTTCAAGAAACAATGAGCTAGAACGAAGCGATGTCGTACCTGGTAGCAATTATGTGCATCCACCGCAAGAAGGGATTTTCTCAACAAGTGAAATATCTAATGGAACCTATGAGGAATTCAAGGTTAAAAATCCTCTTAATTCCCGCAAATGAATAAACGCCCGGGTTAATCCGTGAATCAAAACCTTGAAAAAATGCAAGTAAGAAGACCCTCTCTACAATATAAAAATTGAATGTAATAATTAAGTCATTCATACCAAATGTGTCAGTATCAAATATTTGGTAGTGGTCATGCTCCTAAATTGTCAAATGATAAAACCATAAACCAACTATTACCTCTGCATGGGATATTCGACGAAGTGTGCCAAGAAAAACATATTTTATTTTCAACGACTCTCTAAAAGGCTTGCAATCATTGAGAAAATGATTGCAATATGTTTTCAAAAGGATCCTACGGAAACTCAAAAAAATGGTATTCCAAGATCTTAATGCGCAATTCAAGTTTCGTACTATCAAAACCCTTGCCAACATCGTTAGTAGAATGACTATAAGGGATAAAGAATGAAGTTTACCTTTTGCATGCAGTTTGAGGAGCCACCACAGTTTGGCTCGGAAGTGAAACCACTTTTGACAACAAAATACCTTCATTTACCCAGGAAAAAAATTGTAGAGCTTAGCACTAGACCAACGTGCGGAAATTTTAGACTATAGAGAATGAAAAAATTCTAAATGACTAGTATGGGGAAGGTAGTCATGTAGTCATTCCAACTGATTATTTCAACGATCCATCATAGCCATATGATTATATTGAAGCATATAGATTATCCACCTAGGTCTCTGTCACATGGATGGGTCAGTATTGTGTTCTTCATGCGCAAGAAGTGATGTGAGGACTCACGCGTTATAGACTCTAAGTGTATCTCAGGGAGGGGACCAGAAATGGCTAGATATGTACATAAATATAAAAAAGTAAAAAATAAACCCTCAATATGGTAAAAATTGTACCATTATGGTAGTAGAAATTTAACAATCGGTATTATGCATATGTATAATTAGTAGGAAGGATGTTTCGGGTTCTAGCCCGGCATATTTTAATTACAAAGCAAATCTTTCATGAGCATGATGTAGATTAGTTGATATACGAGGACTATTTAAGTAATTTTGAAACTCAACTTTAAGGCATCAAGTAGTATTCCTTTTCAGGGATATATATGCTTTATCTTTTCAAAAATAAAAGTAAAATGAACCTTGATAGTAGGAGGTCCTCTATGCCCATATTATCAACTTAAATCCCACTTACGAACATTTACATGGGAGTAGTGATTTATATAATCATGGAATTAAAACCTTTCTTAAGAGAATTCCTTTCTTCAATTAACACTAAGTAATATAAAAGTATCAATAAATAAATTTCAATTAACACTAAGTAATACAAAAGTATCAATAAATAAATTGAAAAAGAAAATTGTTTAAAATTTGAGATACATTATAAATGTTGAAGTGTTATATTGCTTGGTTGAACTACATATATGAAGTGAGCATTATTACATGTTCTAATTATGAAGGGATGTCGATTGGATTGATTGGATTTTTAAGGACATGTCATTTAGGAATATTCTAGGTGCTACACATATTTGATTATCACAAAAAAATTGCAATAAGTTTTTTCCCTTAGGGCACACTTCTTCAAGTGTATATAAAATATGAAATTCACTTTGTTACTATAATTTATGTAATATAAATCTTATTTTTATATTCAAATTCTATAATAAATCACTTAATCATTTCAACCCAATGTTATATCAAATCAGAATTATTGATAAATATTGGAAATTACTTAATCATGTGGATAGTGTAAGAAGAAAAAACAAATTTGGAATCACCCAACTTTGTATATAAATATAGTTTGTACATATATAGAAGAAAATTATTTGTGAAAAAACTCATCACAAAGATGGTATAATATTTAGCTCTCTAAACTCTAGCAAGGGAAAACCATGAAAACCCTAGCCACCATAAAAGGTCCACAACAAAGCATCAACAACCAACATGTGCTTCACTTTCTTCGATAATGTTTTATCCCATATTCCCTTCAAACTAGCATTATTTTGTTCTTTACACATTATGTACCCTAGCTGTGTTGCATCACACAAGTGCATCGATCGAAAAATCTAATCCTTTTAGAGAAATATAATTGTCAATCATATGGATTTCGTACTCAAATCCTTGGCCTTCAACTCTTACATTAGCATAAAGAGAAACACTTCCATGGATCATCATAAAAGATAATAATGAAATCCTCTTCCAATAAAGGCATCACGTGATGCTCACGAATCATCAATTTCATCTAAACTGTGATATTTCCATAGACTCACATTCCATAGGAACAAGGATTTAAAATCATTAAAAGTGTCATCTCCACTGTCCATGTCTTCTACTAGGTTAAAAAATCTAGTAGTACAACAATATCCATCATACTCATCATCATGAATCACACCAACTCCATGTTATTGTCCATGTTCGAAATGCATAACATAAAGCCTAAAATCATATGAACAAACCTATAACCCACACAAAATAAATCTCTCCAGATAACATATCATACATCTCTCTCTCTCTCTCTCTCTCTCTCTCTCTCTCTCTCTCTCTCTCTCTCTTATTATAAGGTTTCCTCATGCACCCTAATTTCATACTAATAAGGATTTATCATGAACCTAATTTCTCTCTTTCTACAATACTTCTCTCACATAATACAATGAATGGAATACAATGATGATAAAATATACAACTCCATCCTCTCTTATATGTACAATAGGTGAGTGGGGATAACATAATAAGGACATCAATCCATACAAGTGAAACACCCTCCAAGTGTTATCCTTGTTGATATCAACACCCCTCCTCTAAGATGGTTCATTTTCTAACAAGATTTTAGTCCAAAACTTCCACTTTCATTATTTACTATCCATGTGTGCTCATGCAATATTATTCTCTTCTAACATATGGAACATGCCCCCAGTTTTTTTTCATTTGATTAATAAAATTAGAATCACACTTGATCACACTAAGAAGACATAAATTATATTGGGAAGAAAATGTATTTTACTAGATTCTTATCTCTTGATATTTCATTTCCACTCATATCATAAAAATATATTGTCATGTGCTACCTACATTTTCTAATAACCACCCAAATACATGTAAGATAAATAATTGGGGGTGGAGATGGGGAGTGTTAGACTTGTCATCGCTCCCCTCTAACAGTAGATTCCTTATTATTCTTTCTCAAATATGATCACCAATGTACCACCATAAAATATATAATATTAGGTTACACAACATTACATCATTTTATGCATTTGAAAGAAGGACCTTGTTGTTATTATCTTATGTATATAATAAATTTTCCACATTTTCTTCATGATATTTGTACCATACAATATTTTCAATGGCACATACTCCTACGGATTGAAGGTGTCTTATACAATCCACCCTTATTTCATATTCATGCATGACACATCTAATTTCCATACCTTACCACTCAACTACTATTGCAATGTCATAAAGCATGTCACTTAAGCCATTTTAGCCTTCCTAGCTGTGGGATCTCACTCGAGTGCCTAGTAGGTGGGTTCTTTACGAAACCTCTCATGTTGGCCCCTTTTCCTTAACACCTTATTTCCAGGGGAAGAAAAACCAAACTGAGAACTATATGTAATTAATAGCCATTTAAATGTTTTCTGAAATGCACCCCTTGTGTAAAATTTGCGTTAGCCTTTATTGAACAAAAATCTAGCTTAACAAATTTGTTATAAACCAGTTTTTGGCCTATGAAATCCTAGGATAGGTGCTTCCCATAAGTGTTACCTAGTGCTAAGAGTTGAATAGAATTGAAGTCTTATTAACTCGAGTCCTAGTTTTTACATTATGGGAATTTCACCTCACATAATTGGTCCATTTAGGGACATATTTTGAGTTTGTATCATGGGTATAAAAACTAGATTAAGAATAAAATATTAGTCCCCTAAGCATTGTAGGTTTGTTTGTCGAAGGAATTTTTGAGAAAGTGACTCATAATATCTTCAGTGAATATTTTCCAAAATCCACCCCGATCTACAAAGATTTACACTTTCCTTTATTGAAAAACTCTATCTTTGAAGATTGTCAATAAATCATTTTTTGGCCTATGGGATCCTAGGAGAGGGTTCCCCAAGCTATAAATTGGTGTTAGGATTTCAATGGAATTGATGATTTGCTGCTCCAATTACCAAATTTTCATTTATGGTTAGTTGCATTTCACTTTTAGAGTCATTCAAGGACATGATGTGATTTTTTCTTCTAGCTATTAGAGCCAAACAAGCTACAAAAATGAGTTTCATAAGATTTTAAAATTATGACTGGAAAATTCCCATTTAACCACAATGCACATGCTCACCCCAATGAGAATTTTGCATAATACAAACCCTTGTGAAAAATTCACTTTCATATTGGCTTAAAGAATCGCAAAATTTGAATATCCTTAAATAAATCAATGTTTACATATGATATCCAAGGAAGGGGGTATCACTAGCTCTAAATTGGTGTGAGGAGTCAAATGGAACCAATGGTTTTCCCACCCAATTCCTAATTTGAATCTTATGGCGAGTTTCACCTCACTTCCAACATTCGTTTAGGGAAATTTGTGATTTTTTTCGAGGGGTATAAAATCCAAAAAAAGCATTATGTTGTCTCTCGGAGACATTTCTTGGCTACAAGGGAGCCAGTACACAGGTCATCTAGAAAAACTAATAAATTTTTTAAATGAAAGGTCAGAAAGTTATGCCATGGGAGCTGCAATGACTACTCTAGTTCAAAGACATATGCCTCAAAACTAGAAAGGCCAAAAAAAATGAGGATTGCAAAGTTTAAATTAGAGAGGTGATTAGAGGAAATATGAAGAGGGATATAGTTTACCTCATGCATTTAAGAAAATGAACTTTAGCTCTGTAGAAATAAAGGTGAGAGGAATGAGGAACTGTGAGTGAGCTTCTAGAAAGTGGAGCCCATATTAATGGTTCTAAATTAAAAGTAGAGTACATGTATGTAAATTCATAATCTGTTGGTGGTGATGGATACTGCCAACATACATGGAAACTCCCTGATATAAGGTCCCAATTAGACCTCACACTATTTGGTGTAGGATTCCCATATGGGATATGGCTCGACAATCATTTACTTAATATATACCTTTCCTTTAGCTATTAGCACAACATAGAAGCATAAATGTCCTTTTGAATGAGAAAGAAAGTGTGCTTGGTGAATGTTCAATTTCTGATGTATCAAAGTTCTCATACTCCGAAGGGGAAAATAAAGTGAGCCTCTAAGGTAGAAGTAATACTACTACCCTAATGGATACACACACATGAATGAGAAAGACTTCTCTCACATCAAGAGAAATATTCACATAGATGTGAAGATAATTATAACCATTACAACAAACTTCCAAAAGTTAATAACTAAGGTCACCAAAATACTTCAATTACTCTAGTACATGTGAAAGAAAAACATGAATCCTAAAGATACAAACAATAGTCCTAGAAAAATTCAAAATCCATGTGTGGAAATGTATTGGCCTGGAAGGCTTTGAGTATTGAGAAAAAATTCCAACATACATATATAAAATGATCATCACTAGCTCTAATAGTGGAGCGTTAGAGCCACTACTTTCTCCCCAAAAGTACTAACTTTGTCTCTCTAATGCCCCGTGGGAGAGGCAAGGTTAAAATTCCTTTGCATAAGAAATGAGGATCCTTTGATGACTTTAGGCTTGAAATTTCACATCCTTGTGACTCTTGACATTCCAACTCCTAAAGACCTTTGGGCTTCTACAACCTTTGGACTTCCAAATGACTTTTGGAATTACATATGAATTTTGGTATTACATGTCTTTTGGAATTTCATGTCTATTTTTTCCATACATGAATTTTGGACTTCCACTTATTTTTTTTTAGAATGATTACAACATTACATCATAACTTCCATAACATCATGTGATGAAGACGTGACATGTTAATATTTTGATGACTAGATCTAATAGTGATTGATGACATATTATTTCTTCAATGGTGACATGACTACTACTTGTGTCTTCATTCTTCATGCAGCTTATGATCTCCAATGCGTTTACCCCCAAAGGGCCTTTGACCTTGGAGTCTTTAGAATTCTTTGATTATAAAACTTTAAATGAGTTCTTTGTTTCTCAATGCTTCCTTTATTGTGTCTTCTCTTCTTGATATTCCTCCTGTGCGCTTGTCATGTTGTTCCTGAGATACTTGTGCCTGCAACTACTCATGAAAAGAATCCATTAGCCTCAAAATATCCTAGTCTAACTTATTTTATGCATTTTTTTTGTTCATGCCTTTCTAGTGCACTTTATAAAGAGCGAGGATAGATTTTGGGCATAAGGCCACGTTGGGCTCAACCCAACTTGGCCATATCTTCCAAAGAAACACGAGTTTTTTGGAGCACGCAGTAGAAACGATGTCACTGAGTACAAGGTGGACCATGCAGCAAAGTAGCGGAGCACAACAAAGACTGTGGAGCAAAGTTACCACGCAGCAGAGGGGCTTTGCAGTGAAGCCCCTCCCTTTTGTTAAAAAGAATATAATATTGTAAAAGTTGGTAGTTTTCGGACCATAGTCCCTTATATTTTGGAAACCATGGTAATGTATTGATGAAATCCCTCATGTAATAGTCTATATAAGGATGAATAATAATGAAGGAAGGCATGAAGTATTAATCGAAATTTATGTTTATGGTTGTATTATGTTGATCTGTACTTCAAAGAAAGGGGGAAGGCTCCACAGCTAAGTACATGGAGGCCTAGGTATTTCACTTAGTGTGCAGGTTGTCTGCAACTTAGTGTGCAAATCATCTACAACTTAGTGTGCAGACTCCCTACAAATATGTGCATGGGGAAGAACTATTGTTGCACAAATTATATATTATAAGAAAAAATTAGTGCGGATGTAGTCCCAAATTGGGATGAACCACGGTAAAATTTGTGTCTAAATGTGTTTATTTTCTTAATATCTGCACTTTATATTAGTACTGTAAAGTTCATGAATGTTTATGATATGTTTAAGTGATAAATGTAATTCTATGAAGTAAAGTATAAATGAAAATTATTTTTTGAATAAGTGTTAAAGCATAATAAAATACAAAAGTGTCACATCGCATCATCCCTTCGGCTACAAAAACCTGGTTCTATAACCTCCCATAATCACTCTGGGTGAGACTACGACCTGCTTCCATGTCCTTTCCGATAGAGCCAACAATTGAGGATTTTGCTGGTGCATAGTAAACTTTGAACTTAGATAAGCCCAACCTAAAGCCAATAAATGGTTCCATTGTCGAGATTGGGGTCTGTTTGAGGGATGTTTATGTGGCATCCGTCGAAGAAAGAAATTCAAGATTGTGTAGAATAGAAGGATGAAGATTTTGCAGAATAAGAAAATCGAAGCCCTCGGTTTTCAACTAGGAGGTGGTTGGAGAAGTATATTTTCTAATATCAATACGAAATCTTCTTTGTCTCGTTCCATGTGGAGCTATCAAGTGGATATCAAGGTTGACTAAGAGAAAACATTGCTTTAAAGGAGACGAACCTAAGGAATGAAACCTTGAACTCATAAAGTGACTCAAGAACACTAACAATGGGATCTCAAGAGCTATTGACTTCTGGACTGATAGCATCTTAGGAGGACTCATTGCTGAGTTCACAGTAAGCTCAATTGTGTCCTACAGTGAAGTAGAACGAAATTTTTTCAAAGGATGCAAGGTAAGTTCTTATATTCTTTGAACCTTTGGATTAATATGATTTCGTGTGAAAGGGGGATTTTACGAATGCAGTCAGATTATTAGTTAATTATGTTTAGAAGATCCAAAGAAGAGACTGAGACAACATGAAGTGGAAAAAGATATAGAATAAACACTAGAAAGAGATCTCGTGGCCAAGATTCAAAGACTTTTATAAAAATGACTATAAACCTTTGTTAAGTGAGTCAGAAAGCAAAGAAAAACACTTTGAGAACCCTGAAGGAACCCCACAGTATTCACCCTTCCAATCTAAACGTTTTTTGAATCGAGAATAAAGTTATAATCAGGGTATTTATGGTTTTCCCTGCCACCCTGCCCCTCCTACCTGCCCTACCCATCATCCCCATCCCCTTACAATTCCCCCTCACCCTCCACCACCACAAAGAAATATGGTTGCTGTTATTAAGTTGCATGTTTATAAAAGGTCTGGATTGGAGTATCCCAAGCAATTCTGGTTCTTATGCGAAGTAGTATGGGCAGCGAAGCATGTCCATGATGAAAATATGAAGAAATTGCAGCTTGTTACAACATTTTGGGATAGAGCGCTAACATGGTATATGAAGTATTCAAGCAATCAGAACAGACCATTTGTAGACATTAAGACAACTCTGATAAAAGAATTCAAGAATTCGAAGTATGGGTTGCAATGCATCACAGAGCTAAAAGAAATCAAAGAAAAGCCTACTGAGTCTATTTGGGAATTTGATCGAAGATTCAAGATACTACTGGATCACATGAGCTTCGAAATAACTCTGCAAAAACATAAAGAGTGGTTTCTAGTTGCGCTGCTTCCACATATAATATTTCCTTTGTCACAACAGAAGATAGAAACTCAATCTGAAGCCTTATAACTTGTGATGAAGTTAAAAGCTTTGCCGATAAGGGATACCAATGTAGGTATGAAAAAGATCCAGATACAGCTAGAAAATTTGACTCTGCAGATACAATATATGAAGAAAAGTAAAGAAGTTGGAGAAGAAGTATGGTGTACAAATTGTAACGGAGAAGGCCATTCTAAGGAACAAGGTCCTCTTTTCAAAAACTACATGGCTAGTGGAGCACCAAATCCTTTGAATCCTAGATCCATGTTATGGTGCAAGATATGTAAAACTAGGGGATAAAATCATGTGTAAGATTGTTATCTGCTGCAAAAGTATGTGCAAACTTGAAGGAACCTGTATTGCAAGTTTTGCAAATCAGTGGGACACGATGAAAACAATTGTCGAGCTTATGAAATGATTATGGATGGAAGTGTTGATGCATATTGGATGCAAGCTGAAGAACATGGACATGAGGAAGATGGAAAACACAATCGTCGAGGTGATTATCAAGGTGGAGGTCAAGGTACTGCGCGAGGTGATGGAGTAGGTCGAGGACAAGGAAACATTATCTGCTATAATTGTGGCCAGGTAGGACACTTCATGAGAGACTGTTAGAATCCTACCATGACATTTAAGTATTGCAAATATTTTGATCATGTAATTGAAGAGTGTCTAGTACTTATGGAAAAAATGCAAGAAAAGAGGAACCAAACACTGACACAAAAAATCCAAATGATGATCGCGGAACTAAGGACCGATGAACCTCACATAAATATTGTAACAAGAAGTGGAGTTGTGACTGGGCATGATAAAGAAGATGGCAAGAAGGAAATCAAAGCTACATGGATAAGAAAGACTATTGAGAAATTCCATGTGTTTGATATTCAATGAGAAAAAGAAGTCTTTACGAAAGCAAAGTGAAGGTTTATGGATGTAGGAACTTCAATATCCAGCGTGTAGTAGAATAAGAAGAATAGTTGTGATGTATCATCTTCAACAGAAGACCAAGCTCTGACAATAGAGGAACAAGATGCAGCATGTTAGGTAGATACTCTAAAATATTTTCTTCAAACCTGTATGAAATTGTTGCAAGATCAAAGAGATGTAGAAGGACTTTAGGAATTGTTAAATTCATGTGCATCTAAAGAAGTACCACAGAGTGAAATGTGCAAAGTTAACAATTTACATAGACAAAAGAGATCTCGAAAAGAAAGGATGCTTAGTGCACAAATAGGAGAATATTGCATGGACTAAGTTATTCTAGATCTAGGATCTGAGCCTAATGTCCCAACAAATATAAAATTGGAATTAATGGGTAAATCAAAGCTACAATGGTCACCTATTTAGCTAAGAATGGCAAACCAAAAAAAGATTGTTCCTCTAGGAAGATTATCAGACATTACAATAGGTATTGAAGGGGTGTGCATTACTACTGATTTTGAAGTGATAGAAATTATGGATGACAGTAACCCCTATCCTGCACTACTTGGATTGGATTGGGAATTTTTTAACATGGCTATAATCAACTTAAGGAAGATGCAAATGAAATTTGAAAGAAGAAATATGAGATATTGTTCCATTAGATCCATCAGAAGGAGCAAGGTATACTGAACCAGTTAAAGAAGAGTAAAACGCAACAAACATAGACAACATTTATTAAATAACAACCAAAGAAGAAGAATGGGCTAATCCCACTGTAGATGGAAAATTGGGCTGGGAACAAGATAGTTCATGCACATCAGATTTAGAAGAATAATTGGAAAATTGGGAAAATGAGTTACATGAAGTGTCTACAAGGTGATGTACAAAAATTACTAAAGTAGTTCATTGTCTAATAGCTGAGGTATGTGACTTACCTTTTTATGATTGTTTGGGTAATATAAATACTTTTCTTAAAGAATATGAAGAATCGGTAGCACATTTTCAAATATTGTTAGGTATGGATCTAGGATTAAGTGCTACTCCTGCTATATGGTGAGGTACACATAAGAAGAATATAGGAAATTGGTAGGAATGTCGAAGGTTGATATGGATAAGTTTTGGTCAGGTAGAAAGAGAATTGGTAGAAAAATATGATGGTGAAATTGACCCTAAAGAGCACATCCATCTTTGTATGACAGCATGGAAGGAGATTCCACAAGAAGAATGGGTGCATGGGTTCAGCCATATATTGGAGACAATTCCTAAAAACTAGTGCTTGGAAACAAAACTTCGACATGGTACTATGAGCTGGGTAGAGATGGGTAATGGGTTTATATTAAAATTTAGTGTTGAAGATGGTTATCCATATATAGATTCAACCTTTCAAATAGTTAAAAATAATATTTTTAAGAATTAAATTCCACTCACTTGGAAGCCTAATTAGGTTGCGCAAGTACATAATGTATTGGAATGCTACAACATCACTACAAAAGAAGATGAATATTCTTGCAATATTGACAGAGCAGAATCTCAAGGCTATTGTGAAGTGAATGGACTTGAATTAGAAATGCTTGATATATCAAATACATTAAAGAAAAGCTATTTGAATATAGGGTCAGAAGACGAGTTGAAGTTTGCAATGATAGGAGATTACTGGGAGGAAGAAATAATCAGCAATGTGACAGATCTTTTGCATGAATACCAAGAGTTATTCCCCATTAATTTATTGGATATGAAGGGCATAGTAGGAGACTTAGGAGTTATGAAGATAAATTTAAATATTCCTTTAAAGCCTGATGAAAATCTTGTCAAGCAAAGACCCTACAAATCAAATCCAAAATATAACGAGAAAGTAAAAGAAGAGTCAGATAAAATGATAGCAGCATGGATCATTGAACATGTGAATCAAAGTGGGTAAGTCCCATGGTGTTTCAGGAAAAGAAAACTAAAGGAGAAATCAATATTTGTGTGGATATAAGGAAATTAAATGATGCGTGTGTGCATGATCCCTTCCCTACACCCTTTACAGATGAAGTCTTGGATAATGTAGGTGGACAAGAGGCCTACTCATTCATAGATGGATTTTCAGGATACCATCAGATAAAAATTACACCAAAAGATTGACATAAGACTACCTTTGCTATAGAATGGGGATCATACCAATATACAGTGATGCCTTTTGGACTAAAGAATGCCCCTGCCATATTTTCAAGAGTGGTGGTTACAACTTTCAAAGAATATATTCACAAGTTCTTAGAAGTATAATTTGATTGTTGGACAATATTTGGGTTATTGAAGAAACATGTTGCAACATTAAGACTAAAGCTCGACACATGCATACATTATCAAATTTCTATGAATATTAAGAAGTGCATATTTTGTGTACCTTTTGGTATATTGCTGGAAAATATTGTTTGCAAGGAAGGATTGATGGTGGATCCTGCAAAGATTTATATTATAGTGAATTTAACTCCACCAAAAACAGTGAGATGGCTTCACACCACTATAGGATATTACAAAAAATTTATCAAAGGATATGCACAGATTACCATGGCTATGGAAAAACTGCTGAAGAAAGACGTTACTTTCCTATGGAATGAAGAATGTCAAAAGAGCCTCGACACACTAAAATCAAATATGGTAACTTATCCTATACTGGTATTTCCATATTGGAATAAGGAATTTTATGTTCATGTTGATGCTTCATGCATAACTTTAGGAGTGGTGTTGGCAAAGCCTGGTGCAAGAGAAATCAATCACCCTATAGCTTTTGAAAGTAGGGAATTGTCAGAAGCAGAAAAGAATTATAAAAATATAGAAAGACAGGGGATAGCTATGGTATATGCTTTGTAGAAATTCAGACAATATTTGTGAGATCACATTTTAAGATGTTCACAAGCCACTCTACACTAAGGAACCTGGTCAATAAGCCTATTTTACGAGGAAAAATTTGCAGATGGATATTATAATTTGAGGAGTATGATTTTGAAGTTGTTGTTAAGCCAGGAATATTAAATGTTGGACCTGATCATTTGTCAAGGTTAAAGATAGGAGAAGAACCAATGAGTATAGAATATAATCTTCCTCATGTGTGGCTCTTTGAAATCAGGATAGCAGATGACCACTTTGATGTTATTATTTAGTTCTTAACTATAGGGATGGCTCCTTTCGAATACACTATGCAACAGAAGAAACAATTGGTGGTTAAGGCAACATATTTTCCACTATTAGTAAGACATTTTTATAAATCGGACTAGATGAAATATTGCGCAGGTATGTTCCTAAGCACAAAAGACAGATAATTTTAACAAAATCTCATAGTGGTGTAGCTGGTTGACATTTTGCAGGGAAAGCTACTACCCATAAAATTTTAAGAGTAGGACTATGGTGGCCTACACTAAGAAAAGATGCAAAGGATTATTTTCAAGCTTGTGATATCTACCAAAGAATACGAAAACCTTCGAGGAGAGATGAGATGCCACTAGTGCCACAAGAAACTTTGTAGGATTTTTAAAAATGGGCTATTGATTTTGTCGAACCTATCAATCCACCAGGGAAAAAGACTGGTGTGAGGTATATTATCACTACAACTGATTATTTGAAAAGGTGGGCCAAAGCATAGTTAGTGAAGGATTGTAGCACTAAAACTGTTGTGAACTTCATCTTTGAATACATACAATCCAGATTTGGGTGCCCAATGATATTCATGAGTGACCAAGGGTCAAATTTCTTGAATAAGACCATTGAAGCATTAACTGAGGAATTTCAAGTTTACCAACAAAAGAGAATTCATCATCTTCAGGAAAATGGAACTATGGAGGCATTCAATAAAATTTGGAGAATGCAATGACGAAGGTATGTAATGTCAATAGGGATGATTGATATCTTAGAATTCTAGCAATATTATGGCCTTATAGGACTACATGAAAACATTTGATAGGTTAGACACCCTTTAGGTTGGTCTATTGGAAAGAAGTTGTGATTCCGATGGAATACATTATCCCTAACCTAAGAATTGCATATTTTACAAATATGGTAGACCTTGACATAATGGAAGAAAGGATGTCATAGTTACTTGCTCTAGAAGAAGATAGGTTTATAGTAGGATTTCATCAACAAGTGCAAAAAGCAAGAGAAAAGGCTTGGCATTACATGCACATTAAGAAAAAGAAGTTTCAAGTAGGAGACCTCCTGCTCCTCTATGACAATAATTTTGTGAAATTCCTCAAGGAATTTCAAAACACATTTGTTAGGCTCATATGTTATTAAGTATATCATAGAAGGGGGCGCAATGCAGTTATCAAAGCGAAATTGAGAACTAATTCAGGGAAAAGTAAAGGGAAGTATATTGAAGTTGTATAGGGAAAACCCTGTCCCTACAGTTTCATCCTAAAGAAGAAAGAAGGAAATTCTTAGCGTCACATGTAGTTGAAAGTGGACACTAGACTATAAACTACACTGCAGAGAGAGCTTCGATGAAGAAAGTACTTCACTATAGTCGTAAATATGTCAAAGTTTGTAGGAAGCTGTGATGTCAGACAAAGCTACCATATAGTAGGGGACTTGTTGAAGTTTGTTGGAAAAGTAGAAATATGACCATTAAAATGGAAAACAAAGGTGTTAAGTTGCATTTAAGATGATAGTTGTCATGATTTAATGATAGATAAGCATTTAATGACACAATCTAAACAGAATCGAGACAAAATCAAATCTAATGATGAGGTTCGAAGGTTATAATTGTTATAAATATATGACTCCTGCTCAGATTAAGAAATTTATTGAATCGATGTTTGAGAGAGTAATAGTGTGAAGTAGTTGTAGAAGATTTCTTACATGAATATCATGTCGACTAAATACACCAGCAACATCATGAATCGCACCACCCATAGAAGCAACACCCTCACTAGTAGTACCACCATCACATAATTCACAGACATCGTTGAGGCAGAAGCAACCCAAGGAAGTAAGAACCAAGAAAAAGCATGACAAGAAGCCTACCAAACATGTGAAGCCTCAAAAGAAACCTCAGTAAGTCGACATTAAAGAAGAAGTGGTGGAAATTTAGGGAGAGGAAGGTGGCGTAGCATTCATCTCATCTTTGCCCTCATATATTCCCCCATGGAATCCAAATGCTAAACTGGTAAAGGATTCCAAGGACGCAAAGTATGGAACTTTCACACCTCTATTTCTGGAGGTTGTGTCATTTGAAGGAGATCTTTTAGGGAAAATATCACAGATGAAATTCACAGATAATGATTTAATGACTAGACAAAGTACCCACATTTTGCTCCAAGATGGTACTTGCAGCAGGTCCACTACCCAGATAGCGAAGTGACAAGATTAGAACCAAAATGATGGGAAAATGGGTTGGCATAGTCAGGGCTACTTAACATGTTAAATTTCTCACTTCGGCATACATTCATCAAACACAATGTATGTTCGAAAATTTTTGGTTTTAGTACATGATGGACACCTATTAATGGGAGATAAGATCCTGATACACCAAATGTTGATCTTGAGGATTAGTAGATTACTATAACAAGGACGCAATCCTATGGACGATTTTGTGGGGAAGGAACAAGACCGTGCCTTGAAAGAAAGAATGAAGCATAAGTATGGGTTGTTAAAAGGCAATAGGGGCTACGACGTAAACTCTACCACTGACCAAGTAGTCCACCTCGCAAAACATATTATGGCTAGCAAGATTATGAGGAAGTGTCGCACAAATGATGTCCCTGCTTGGTGGTGGCTTTAGACGCGCAGTGCAAAAATGGAGTCTAGTATAACTTGGTTGCGTATTTATGTAAGGAATTCTTAGATGATTGCCACAAGGTCTAGAAGAAAGGTACATACTTCCATTATGCCTAGTTACTATTGATCATTTCTATGTTGACATGTAAGGAACCAGAGGATACACCATTTCCTCTGATAGAATAAGATGTATGGGAATCCATGAGGTATGTTTGCTGTGTCATACCACTCAACCATCACGCACACAGGAAAACGAGATTTTTTTTATACTATACCAGATGGATCTAGACATGCTCATAAACCACTATCTGCACCTCTTGCTGAGTTTACGCAAATAGTACAACACCGTGGTGAGGTTCAAGGAGGATTTTCATATATTTTACATACACGTGTGTAGATACACGAAGAAGAAATGGTATGCATTTCCATATATGGTCAAAGAGGATGATCTACTATAAGTAGTGGAGACATGGATCACAGATTGGATGACTCCCTTGCATGAGGCAAGAGACAGTGCAATAAAAGAAGAAGAGCTGGACACATCGAACCATGGTGAAGGTAGTGGAAAAGACAATGAGAAGGAAGCAGAGGAATGGGAATAAGAACACCATGATGAAGTACATGAAGAAGAACCTCAAGGAGGCGAGGAAATTACAGAGAAAACAAAGAAGGCATGAATAGAGAACTTTGCTGC
This sequence comes from Pinus tabuliformis, assembly GCA_031772625.1. Taxonomy (NCBI): domain Eukaryota; kingdom Viridiplantae; phylum Streptophyta; class Pinopsida; order Pinales; family Pinaceae; genus Pinus; species Pinus tabuliformis. The sequence goes on along the minus strand of CM062812.1, from coordinate 774,912,673 downwards.
AGAGAAAAGGAAGAGCCAGGGAAAAGCTTCCACTAAGGCCAAAAAGAAGAATAAGGCAGATAATTCAAATTATGTCACACCAATGGTTCTCACTGAGGGGGACTAGGAACAATTTGGAGACAAGGTTTAGGAGATCACAGCAAAATCATGGAACATGGTGGAAGATTGTTACAGCAAGCTTATCATAGTTGTGCAAGAAAGGATCACAGAGTTGAAGATTTTGGCATTATCAATTAGAAAACCTACACAAATACAGGAAAGAATTATAGAAAGAAGGTCGATCATGCCTACCCTTGGAGTGAAGCTGACACAAATATCTACAGGGGCTCTACATTTTGAAATATAAAAAAATTAACAGCAACCCAAGGAGTGGACACATATAAACATGAACATCGTAGCAGTGTTGTTGCCAAGGTTACATAAGTTGCATGGAGAAATTATAGAGAAATTAAAGCGAAGGGAAGAGCACGCATCGTATCTCAACATACAAAATCTTGAGGAGACCATACAAGAGAGAGATCTGATCATAAAATAATATCAGTAGCTGAAAGATGCAGTAGACATAACATGTAAGGGAATTATTTACATGGAGGTCCGTGAAGGCGAATCAATAGAACAATAGGTCACAAATATTGACCTTGCAATCAAGGAGTAGAAGGAAAAATTTTCGGTGGTACAGTTTGAATACAAAGCCAAAATTAGTGATCTACAATTGAACCTACAGCCAGCTACACCGCAAGATATAAGAGACTAGAGGGAGGCTGACCTAAAGTTGGTCATGGTTAGAATCTCCATAGAATTGGTGGACTACATCAAGCTACTAGATGAGAGTATGAAGATTTGGACTTCATTTTAGGAAGATCCAAATGTTTAGAAATTGTAGGAGGATATACAACAAATGCAACAACAGTTAGAGGAAATTTGAGCATCTCTAAAGAATCATATATTGTAGAAGCTCATAAAGATAAATGAAGTGAAGGTTCTACAGAAGAGGATCGAATAGTTGGAGAGGGAACACAAAACATTGATAGAAAGAACTCAGCCTTGGTAGGATGAGGCCTTTAATCTCTTGTAGACAGTAGATGAGAAGTTGCAGGAGCTTCGAAAGAAGGAGGAAACATTGCTATAGAAGGTTGCATATCATGTAATAGAAGCATTGTTGGAGGAAGCACACAGTGAGGATAAACAGATGATATAAGCACTCCAATATTTCAAGGAGACCTATAAAAAAATTACAGAAAAGATCATAGGAACAACAACTAAGTGACTCGAGATGAGTCACAGGTGAGCGTTGGGGCCCTGTTTGGTGCAATCCAAGTTGGCCACATTTTTGGAAAGAAACCCGAGTTTTGTGGAGTGCGCAGTAGAAGAGATGTCACGGAGTACGAAGCGGAACACGTAGCAGAGCAATAGAGAACAATGAATACCACGCAAGAAATCCACCATGCAACATAGTGGCACCATGGTGAAGCCCCTCCCTTTTTGTAAAAAGAATATAATTTTGTAAAAGTTGATGGTTTCGGACCATAATCCCTTGTATTTTGGAAACCATGGTATCGAGTCCATGGTAATGTATCAATGAAATCCCTCATGTAATAGTATATAAAGGGATGAATCATAAAGAAGGAAGGAATCAAGTGTTGATTGAAATCTATGTTTATGGTTGTATTATGTTGATCTGTACTTCGGAGAAAGGAGAAAGGCTTAGTAGCTGAGTACGTGGAGGCCTAGGTCTACAGCTTAGTGCGCAAACACCCTACAGTTGTGCATGTAGGTAATAACTATTGTTGAACAAATTCTATATTTGAGTAGCAAGATCTGGATTATCCATAGTATTATGTTCATTCTATCGACGTTTCAAACCCCAAAGTGGGTTCATCATCAGCACCAAAATTGATAGAATATGAAAGATAGTTTCTTGAGAGAAGAATACTCCGACCAAAGTATATATAAACCTAGAGATTGTAGGTCAGCAGTTCTCCTTTCAATTTTTATCCTTAAGACTTTGAGAAGACAGATATCTTTCCATGTATCCCCTCCGTACAGGGAAGTTATGTTAGATTTTAACCTTTTGTGGTAGTTTTTTAGAGAGATCCGGATTATCGACAGTATTATGTTCATTTTGTCGATGTTCCGAACCCCAAAGGGGGTCCATCATCAGGACCAAAGTTGATAGAATATGAAAGATAGTTTCTTCAGAGAAGAATCTTCAGACCAAAGTATATATAAACCTAGAGATTGTAGGTCGATAGTTCTCTTTTCAATTTTTATGCTTAATATTTCGAGAAGACAGATCTCTTTCCATGTATTGCCTCTGTACAGGGAAGTTATGTTATATTTTAAGCTTCTGTGGTAGCTTTTTGGAGAGACCCGGATTATCCACAGTATTATGTTCATTCTGTCAATGTTTTGGATGAACCACAGTAAAATTTATGTCTACATGTCTTTATTTTCTCAATATCTACACTTTATTTCATTATTGTAAAGTTCATGAATGTTTATGATATGTTTAAGTGATAAATTTAACTATGTGAACTAAAGTACAAGTGTGAACTATTTTGTGCATAAGTTTTAAAGCATAAGAAAATACAAAAGTGTCACATCACAACATCCCTTAGGCTGTAGAACCCCAGTTCTGTAACCTCGCATAACCACTTTGGGTGAGACTGCAAACTGCTTGTAGGTCGTTACCAAGAGGTCCAGTGATTGAGGGTTTTTTTGGTGTGCAGTAAACTTTGAACCTGGTTCATCCAACTAAAGCCAATAGGGTGCACTTTGAAAGGATGGAGGGATGAAGGGGGAGGATTCGGGGCTTTAGCATGACATCATGCACTCAAGCGGAAGAGAAAACTCATGGTAGGATGCATGGCGCAAGTCCGAACGATGAATGGTAAGGATTCAGGCTTCCCAAGTGCATTGTGCACTCAAGGGAAAGAGGGAGAATGTATGGTGCACTCCTGAAGGCTAAAGGAGGAAGGCTTTAGGCTTTTGGGTGTGCTCATGTGATGAGGAGGCCCAAGAGGGTGCATGGAACAAGTTTGAAGGGTGAAGGGTGAAGTTGTGTGCCTTAAGAGTGATCTCATGCACTCAAAGGGCTAGGAGGGTGCATGGTGCACTATGGAGGGAAGGAGCATTGATCTTAATGCCATCAAGGTGTGCTCATGCATTCAAGCAGGATGAACTTCAAATTGAAGGAGTGCACTGAAAGGATGACTTGGCCTCTTGAAGGTAGTAATTTGAAATATGGAAGGGGAAAGGGATTAGGGTGATCTTAAAGGACACATGGTGCACTTCTAAACAACAAAAGATTCCCCATTAAGGCTTCAAAATGTTCTCATGCACTCTTGGCCTTAATGGATTCACTTCGAAACCAAAACTTGCCTATGTAGAAGATAGGAAAAAGGATGACCGTGATGAGTTTCAAACATAAAACTATTTGTGACAAATACCAACTCGTCATGAAAACTTAGAAAAGAATGAACAATCATAAGTATACATGAAATCACCACTTTACATGCATTCTCCAAGTACAATAGGTAAAGTGTTTGTGACTACAACCAAAAAGTGTCATTTTACAAAGACAAAGATGTTGTGGCCATGAAATACACCAAATATGTTCAACTAAATCTAGCAACACTTGAGAAAAGTCAAGAACACTTGAAGCACATAGGACGACATGAAATGACACTTGACAATCAAGGAGACACTTAACATGACAATAAAGTAGGCTCCAAATTTGAATATAGGGAAATTTTGGAGGGTATTTAGTAGGGAAAACACTTGGCGATACATTAGGTGAGCTTCAACTTTTCTATCTAGGAATATGTTTAAGTTAAAGCATCAAACCTTCAAGAAGTATTGATGGCCTTGATTTCCATTTTTGACCTGATTATATACATATCATCTCCGTTTCTCCTACTTGGTTGAACACACACAAAAGATAGACTTATATCACAACTGTTTCAATCAAGGAAATGTTAATGTGCACTACGATTTTATGATATTCAGATTATGAGTTTTCATCTGTTGTTTTTCTCTACTACTAGTAAGCCTAGATAGTACCACAGTGGAGTCCCTTCAGGAGCAAAAACATTGCTTTGCTATGAGTGAGCTTGGGTAGTACCCTTGCAAAGTCACTTGCTCCACCTCCCTGTGTAGGAATCCTTTCTCTTATTTCATCGTTTATATATTTATTTAATAGCACTATTCTAGCACTTATTATTTTCAATAAAGGGTAGAGGGATTTTGACTTGTTGAGATTAGAGGATGTTTCCCCTTCATAGAAGTATTTTTAATACCTCTGATATTAGTTTTATTTCTTTGTATTTTCCACTTATCCTTTCTCTACAATATTGGACAAGCGTAAACACACAAGTAGATTTACACCAGGTTGAGTAGGTCAGATACTAGCATAGGTGTGGATCTAATAGGTTCCCTCAATGTTCTCTATTTGGATGTATCATATTTTCCATCTTGACTTATTTCAACCCATGGCATTTTCCCAAACAAAAAAGGAGAGAAACATAAAGCCAAGCATTATGGTTATCACACTTCTCTTTTATTGCACCAAAAAATCACTTTCAGCCATGCATTTTTACACAAGGTTTTTTTTATGTACAATGACGGGAAAAAAAAAAAAAATAGGACACGACTAGCGAAACATCCATAGTACTTTCACATATAAAAAGGAAAATAAATAAAACAAACTATATAATAAGATAAACATGTTGTTGTCACTGAAATAATGCTTCAGATCTCAAACATATACAGGAAGGGGGTCAATCCTTCCATCTAAATATTTCAACTTGAATGTATTATGATTGATATTTTCTTCGATCATGAAAGGTCTTATACAGAAAGGTTGGAACTTTGTGTGTTTTCCCTTTTTTTCGTGGGGTTTATCCCACTTGAATAATACATCACCCACATCAAATTTCTTTTCCTTTGCGAATTTTTTATCAAACCAGTGCCTTACACAGTGTTGGTGAATATCAAATATCTCATTCGCTTTGAGCATCTCTTCCTCAAGTTTTAGTAATCTTTCTATCCTACTTTGAACCAGAAGGCAAGGTCCACCTTGTGACTCTTGGGAGACTTGCAAGGCCTGAAGGTATAGTTTCAGGGGCAAGATAACTTCTTTACCATAATGAGAAAATACAATGAGGTCTTCAAGGAAGGCTTATCATCCCATAATGTTATCAAACCAGGTCACAAAAAGATAGAAAAAATAGATCGATGACTCATAAATCAGCCTCTTCGAGGGGGCAACCTCCTTTACATTACATAAATGAACAATTTTTGGATGATACAAATGAAAAAACGTCCTTTCTATATATAGGAGTCTAAGGGATCGCAATATAATCAAGGTCGACATAACAACAATAATATAATGGCACAAAAATAAGAATAGTGGGCTTCTATGGGGCACAACAATAACAATAAGGCTACAATGACAAGATTAATGGGGGAATCACTAGTATTATAGGAACCTAACATTCCCCTTTCCTTCAAAAAAGTGTTGTCCTCAATGTTTGAGTAGTTTTGGATGCTTTTGTATAAAATTCTCATCCTCCCATGTGGAATATTTAGTAGGTAAGTTCTTCCACTTGATGAGATACTCTAAACTTGATTCACTTCGTAGTTGTTAAGTTCTTGTTTTTGTGAATGCTTAGGTTCCAATATGATTTTTCCTTCCTCATAAAGTTCTGGAAATATTGTTTGAGCTAGGAGGTTGTCACCCATAACCTTCTTTAAGCATGAAGCATGGAAAATTGGGTGCACCCAAGAAGCTGTAGGAAGCTCCAATTTGTATGCCATAGTACCTATATTTTGCAACACCTTGTATGGACCATAATACTTTGGTGATAATTTATTATCCTTAGTTTGCTTGAGGTACATTTGTTTATATGGCTGTATCCATAGGAATACCCAATCACCTACATCAAAACTTATTTCGATGTGATGTTGATCTACATGTTGTTTCATTCTATTCTGCGCCAAAGTGAGGTTATTCTTTAAGAGTTGGAGAACTTGTTGTTGATGCTTGACTTGATCTTCCACTGCTTGAAACTTATAATTTTCTCTTAAATATTATGTGATGGATGGTAGATGATATCCATGAAGTGCCATAAATGGGATCATTTTTGCTGCAGTATGGAAGGAAGTGTTATACCACCATTCAGCCAGAGGCAACCATTTGACCCATTGTGTCTATTTATCTGATAGAAAGCAACGAATATATCCTTCCAAACATTTGTTTACTATCTAAGTTTTCCCATCCAATTGAGCATGATAACATGAGCTATAAGCTAACCGAGTACCAAGACAAGAAAATAATTATGTCCTAAAATTTCCAGTGAAAATGCGATCGCTATCGCTTACAATAATCTTTGGGTTTCGATGTAGCTTTTGAATTATTTCCATAAATGCATTAGAAACTATACTTTCTTTAAATGGATGAGATAATGCACAAAAGTGTGTATACTTGCTAAGTTTATCAATTACCACAATGATAACACTCTTTCCTTTGTGTTATAGACATTTTTGTGCCTTACAGCTCGAAGCATGAAATGTCCATAAACCAAGGGGTCCTAAGTCCCTAAAAGTGTTGTTCCGGCCCCTAAAGGAACAAGGTCAACAAATTACAACTTCTCCCAGAAGTTCTCCACCAGAAACTGCTCAGAATCAGTCAAATCAGGATCATTTCAGCTACTCCACTAGCTAGCTGCGTTGCATAGCACCCAAGTACACTAGCTAGGTGCGTTGCAACGCACCTAAATGCACTACCAGGGTGCGTTGAGCGGGAAATGACAAATGGCAGTGTCATTCCACTAGGTGGACAGACAATGGAAGCTTCCAGAATCTTCCCCAATGACACTTGCCTCACTAAGTTCGACCAAGGATGAGTAAGAGGCTCTCAGTCTCCAAGTGGAAACAAGAACTGACAGAGAGAGGCCACTAGTCAGATCATAAGCTGACTCATCCTCTTTGCATACATCTATATATGGATCCCTCATCCCAGAGATCCAGAGGCTGGAATTTTGTACATTGCAGAGAATTGTTGTTGGTTTTGAGATAGATATCAGAGTATTGGGTGATTTATGCTTTGTTGGAGGTGAAGAGGGGATTCCTTTGCTGGGAGGTTGATGCTGGATCAGGAATCATCGGTTGTAACTCCTCCTGGACCTTCTTGTTATATCAAGAAAACTATTTGAGTTTCTCCTACATGCTTGTGTACCATTGATGTTTTTTACATTTGTATGTTTAGCTTAAATCTGATCCTAAGCTATTTATGAATATAAATCCATGTCTTTGTGTAGTTTTCTTCTTCTGTGATCTTACAGGAACTTGGTGAAGCTGGGCAAGTAAGGGAGCAGGTAGCTGGAAGCTGTCAAAGAGGAGAGAGATTGGATCAAAGGACTAGCGCAAGACACAGGTTGGTTCATCCTATTCCTCTTCGTTTATAGTTCATAAAGAAGAATACGAAAGTAGTTTTCCCTGTTTGTTTCTAAGGTCACTGTCACACCTTAGTGGGATAAGGTCGTTCTGAATAGACGCTTTTCCCGTTAATTGAACTTGTGACACCGTCACAATAGCTGGTGTAGTCGGGATATTTGACATAGGTACACATTGTTGCATCAAATACACAACTCTTGGTTGTTGAGGTAGTATAGGTACCCAACCACTTGAGGTAATTCCAGTATAACCTGAATATTGTTGTGAACTCCCATATGGATATCCTCCCGAAGGGGATAATGAAAGGGCATACTGCCCCCCATATGGTGGTAATCCAGAACTCAAGGGGATTGTTTGCCCTTGGGGACCGGACTGCCCAAATTGACCTCCAAACGGATCAATTTGTTGAGACTCAACATAAGAGTTTCCGGATATTATTCCGGATGAACAAACGATCCAATTGCTTACGCCTCGTGGTGGCCAGCAATTCCACACAAACTTCCATCAGATATTCCTGAATTTAATGGAAATCCGGGTGGAGATCCATCGAATCACGTGATGACATTTCATCTATGGTGTTCATCAAACACCCTAAATGATGATTCGATAAGACTTCGCCTCTTTCAAAGGACGTTAACAGGTCCAACGGCAAAATGGTACATTGAATTGCCTAGAGCTTCGTTCGACAACTTCAGTACCTTAGCCACAACCTTTTTAACCCATTTTCAATTACCGATAAGGTACGAAACGGAAACATAACTCCTTACCAACTTCAAACAGACAACAACCACTCACATATCTGATCATATACATGAGTGGCGACGTCGTCATAGGATGGTAAAAACGTACGTTCCCGATCAGCTATTAGCTGAATGGTTTATCAAGTCATTACTACCTTCCATCACGGAAGATGTGGCAAAAGGGGGAGTCATAACGGAAGAGCAAGTTATCGCTCGTGCACAATATCTGGACTTGATCTATACTCAATCTGGCATGCTCTACGACAAAATACCTGACGCCCCTAGACCGGAATTCTCAATTCCTCCTCCTCCTAAATCGAACAATGACTCTCACGCCGGCGATGGCGTGATTGGCACAACAGACACGAAATCAACAAAGGCTACATCCAAGAAGGCCCGTAAGATTTCAGATCAAAATGCAAAAGACGAACTTCTTGCTTCGGAAGTAAATTTTGTATTGACAGATAAGGGCAAAGAAACCAAACAACCAGGGAGCAAGAAGAAAGGCAAGGGGAAGAAGAAGAAACAGGATGAGTCATCTCCTAAAAAATCTTCTTCAAACCCTCCTGGAAATAGGAAACTCCCTGTGGGGTGTCATATATGCGATGAGGATCATTGGACGAAAGAGTGTCCATACAAAGCTGAGCTTAAGAAATTCTTTAAAAGTTCGAAAACCTCAGCAATGTTAACTGATCCATTTCCGAATCCAGGAACAAATCTGGTTGAAAGTGGAAATGCTTCCCCGTCTCAAGTGTTGATGTTGTCGATTTCCAAACAGCAGAATGATGCTTTGATTTCGACAAGGAACAAAGATTACAGGAATCCATAGCTGTCGAACAACAAGGATAAAGATCAACCAAGTAGTTCGACAACAACTTCGACAGAAGTTGTACCACCCACCTTTCCTGAATTAACAATAAAACCGCCGAAGGGAGTAGTACACAAGTCGACATTTAATCCCCACGCTAGAGCGGCGCAGCATTATAACATAGTGGAAGATTTGGCCCAATCGCCATCCGCTATGTCGACTCTTGAAGTACTACAAAATTTCCCATCCCAAAGGCAGGCTTTATTATCGGCCATTGGTGGGATTGATCCAAAGGATTCCAATCTTGTATCCTTCGACCACAAAGGATATGATCCTCAGTTACCGGCTCAACTAGCTTTCCTTATTCAAGTGAAAGCCCTCAACAAAACTGTTCATCGAACAATTATTGATGAGGGGGAATCTACATGTATCATGTCGATGAGTTGCTGGAAAACTTTAGGATTTCCAACCTTGTCGCGGTCTGCGACAACATTAAAAGCATTCGACAGAAGGACATATACCCCATATGGTATCCTAAATAACTTGAAAGTTGACCTAGGAGGGAAAATAGTAGAGATAGATGTTGAAGTCATCGATGGGAATCTTGATTACAACATCCTACTAGGAAGAACATGGATATATGCTATGGTAGCTGTTGTGTCGACCTATTTTAGAAAGATTGCATTCCCCTTTCAAGGAGGAATTACAATAGTCGATCAACAAAACTTCCTCCCCAATGGTTCTCAAGTTACAGGAAGCATTCCCATGATCCATGGAAGCCTCCATTCGCTTCAGAATACTGGAGTAGGCCTACTAAAAGATCCTATACTGATGGGAACTTTTGCTCTTCCACCTCCAAGCAATCTGGCGGAAGTAGGGTCGATAGGAACCTGCAACATGATATCTTCCACAAAGATCTTAGAAAACGATATCAACATGGATCATGCAATGGTTTTGCCCCCAAGCCCAATAGAAATATTATAGCAATCAATGTTTCTAGCATGGGAGGCAAACCCAAATCAACACTCATCAAGCGTTTGGATAGATAGGTCTAGAGAATATGGTACTCCTTCAGATCATTGGTCGCAAGTGCATGTCACTGACGAAGGAATTCTCCAAGCTATGGTAATTGAAGGAGCACCATGGAATGATTCCCACCATCATTCCCTTCTTCCGGATTGTGAAGAAGAGACTCAAAATGACCGTTATCATCCTTTAGTCTTTGATTTTCTTTCAAATACTGTAAATACGGTGGATTCCGAGCGAAAATTATCCAACATTGAAGAGACTATAGCCATAAATATCTCGACTAAAACAGATGTTGTAGAGAATATTTATGTTGGCAAATGTTGTTCTCCTTCAGAACTGGAAATATATAACACTCTTTTTCGCGAATTCAGAGATGTCTTTGCTTGGTCATACAGTGAAATGCTAGGCATCGACTCGAGTATCGTTGAACACGAAATTAAGATGTATCCAGATGTCAAACCAGTCCGACAATGGCTAAGGCAGGTGCACCCCAAGAAAGCCACTGCCATTAAGGCAGAAGTTGAAAAACTTCTCCATGCTGGTTTCATCTACCCAGTTCCTCTAACCGATTGGGTATCGAATATTGTCCCTGTTATGAAGAAACAAGGGACAATTAGAGTGTGTGTCGATTATAGAGATGAAAATCAAGCTTGTCCAAAAGACAACTACCCTACACCCTTCATCGACCAGATAATTGATGAATGCGCCGGATGCGAAATATTTTCATTCATGGATGGATTCTCTGGGTATAATCAAATAAATATCCGCCCACAGGACCAGTCAAAGACTGCATTCATTTTTCTATGGGGCACATTCTCATATCGAAAATTACCCTTTGGTTTAAAGAACGCAGGGGCGACGTTTCAGAGGGCAATGAATTATGCCTTCCATGACATCAAAAACATCGTTCAACCATACCTCGACAACCTTCTGGCTCATTCGCAAAAGCGGACTGATCATCCGTAGCATTTAAGAGCGATATTTCTACGTTGCCGACACTACAAGATACGACTCAATCCACACAAATGTGTATTTTGCGTCAGTTCTGGTCGTTTACTTGGCTTTGTAGTCTCCAAGGATGGGATTCGTCTCGACCCGTGTAAGGTCCAGGCAATCATAAATTTGCCTCCACCTTCAACTTTGCTTCAGATTCAGAAACTCCAATGGAAAGCGAACTTTCTGAGGAGGTTCATTCCAAATTACGCCGAACTTGCTAAAGGTTATACACATCTTTTGAAAAAGGAGGTACCCTTTGTCTGGGATCAGGTTGCGCAAGCTTCCTTTGATGCTTTAAAAGATTCCCTAATGAAAGAATCATTAATGTACGCCCCCGATTATCAAAGAGATTTTAACCTGTATCTGGCTGCAGCAGATATGATCATCGCAATGGTTTTAGTTCAAGAAGTCGATGGAATTGAACATCCTATATATTATTTAAGTAAGAACTTAAATGATACAGAAAGCAAATATTCTTATGTTGAAAAACTAGCGCTTGCAGCTGTTCAAGCGATACAAAGATTTCGACACTATGTCCTCTTTCAGAAAACTACCATTCTGTCAGATTGCAACCCCATGACTTATATATTGTCGCGACAGTTGCTGGGGGGCAAATATTCAAAATGGATAGCGATCCTTCAAGAGTTTGATCTGGAATTTGTAAAATCCAAGTCAAAGAAAGCTCTAGTTTTTGCAGAATTATTATGCGATCTCCCATCGTCGTCCAATGATGAAACATCCAAAGAATCAATCGTGGATGAGAATTTGCTTCTGATATCTAAAAGAAATGAGTGGTATGGAGATATAATAATTTATCTCCAAACCCAAAAATTTAGGCCAAACACCTCACACTCTGAACAAAAACGTATTCGATACCAAGCAAAAGACTACATGATCGTCGGTGATACACTTTACCGTCGTGGTATCGATGCAGTTCTGAGAAGGTGCCTCACCCATGAGGAGGCCGAAAAAGCCCTGAATGAGTGTCATTCAGGCGCTTGTGGGGGGCATCAATCTGGATATGCTACAGCACAAAAAATCTTACGAGCAGGATACTTCTGGCCAACAATGTTCAAAGATTGCATAACCGCAGTCAGAAGTTGCCATGCTTATCAAATTTTTGATAGCAAAACTAGAAGACCACCCGCACCTCTACAGCCAATAGTTGTTGTTGGGCTGTTCGCCAAATGGGGCATCGATTTCATGACATGTAACCCCACCTCGACCGAGGGGCATGGGTATATCATAGTCACAGTTTACTATTTTACCAAATGGGTTGAGGCGATGCCTACATTAGATAATACTGGTGAAACAGCTGCGCTTTTATTTTTAAATCATGTAGTCGCCAGATTCGACGTACCACAGGCTATTGTCACAGATCATGGATCGCATTTTCGCAATCACATGATGGTCAAATTAGCTGCCAAACTGGGGTTGTCTCACGACAGCTCTACCCCGTATTATCCGCAAGCCAACGGACAAGTTGAAGCGATCAACAAGGTCCTGAAGAGCATGTTGCAAAGGATGATCGGAGTTCACAAAAGAAGGTGGCACCTAATCCTATACTCAGCCTTGTGGGCTTACCGAACAACTATAAGGAATGCAACTGGGTTCACACCCTTCCAACTGGTATATGGCCTGGAAGCAGTCTTACAAGTCCAGTGTGAAATCTCGTCTCTAAAACTCGCAATTGATCTCCTCCCTGGAACTTCAGAAGAAGAGGCTCGTTTCTTGGAATTAATCCAATTGGATGAAACCCATCGTGACGTCGCTTTGGCTAACGAAGCCCATAAGAAACGAGTCAAGGCGCAGTTCAACAAAAATGTCAAACCCCGTGTCTTCTCGGAAGGTGACTTGGTCCTGCTTTACGACCAAGAATCCGATAAATTGGGATCAGGTAAATTTAAGTCTTTATGGATGGGCCCCTATATTGTTAAACGAGTGTTAGCAAAAGGAGCCTACGAGTTAATGGATTATGACGGAATTCCACTGGCGCAACCTCGTAATGGGTTGTACCTCAAGCGTTACTATGCATAAATAGTAACCAATATGCTTTTGTTATATTTTTGTTTTCGCTAAAGTGTTTGTTTTGGTCGAGTAATCCACCTTTTTACATTTATTGCAGATGTCAAACCTATTAGAGCCATGTGTTGGATATGCTGACGGAGCGAGTCGTAGTTTGTGGAACTTGTCCTCCGCAGCCTGGGCCATTTTTTATCCAAGCGGCGAGTTAGTAAGTTTCAGAGGTGTATGTATTGGTCAATCAACGAATAACATCACTGAGTATAGCGCATTGATAGAACTTCTCTCTAATGCCATCACCCATGGTATACGCCGACTAATTGTCAGGCTAGACTCACAACTCGTAATACTACAACTCAATGGTATATATTCCGTCCGAAACCCAGCTATTTATCGCATGTTCCTAAGGGTTAAGATTTTGGAAAGACAATTTGATCTTATTCATAACCAACATATTTCCAGAAACTTAAACACATTAACCGACTCATTAGCAAACTATGTGTTAGATAGACATTTGCAACATTTATAAAAAGAAACACATCATTAATGTTTTACATGTGGATCATATAGCTCAACTGAAATAAAACCCCGAAAATAAAAATATATATAGATGTTTATGGTTTACATATAATGTTCTATAACCAAGACAAAATTGGTCACATGACCCAAAACTCAAAATGCTAGGGGGCACCCTAGTCTAATGATGCTCGTGATAGCAAGTCACAGCCTGTGCGATCATGCGTAAGAGACGAGTCCATCGTCTGGGCACACCAGTAGTATGCCGTTGTAACTGAAAAGGTAGCTCGTCGATCCTCACATCTGGAATACCGAGATTAAGGCTCTCAACTTGCTCCTGCGCAGCTGTGAGAGTCTTGGCCACATCGAGGTCACGGACAATAACTCTTCCGGCGGCCTCTCCTGCTGGGGCAACAGCTGGTACTCTCAGGCGAAATACTGGACGAACAGGACCAACATCTGCATGTACACATGAGTTTGATTAAAGTCTTGATAGAATAAAGCACAGAATGCAAAAAGGAAACCATGAAATGAAAGAGCTCGGGTTTAGCTCCTACCTGGTCCAGACGGCGCCGAGAATCGTCCACAGAATCTCCCAAAATCAGCTGATGAAAATCAAGGGGGAAAAGCACCTCCAAAGCTCCAACAAACCAAGTTCAAATGAAATGGTAAAATGAGAGGTAAAAAACACTTTTTGATTTCTTTTACGTAGTTCAAAGTAAAATATTAGCATTTTAATCTCATTTTCAAGCAAATGTTGTTCATTTCTGACTAGTTTGATGAAGCAGTTGAAAAATACAGTACTATCTTTGGAAGGACAAAGCTATTTATGATAAAAAAATCAAAACAAGACCATCTAATCAAGCAGTTTTAGCACATAGTTCAAGCTCGTTAAAAAATAAACATAAGACATGAGCAAATGTTTCCACCCGCATTTAAGCTCGTTAAAAAATGAACTATTCCCCGGTAAATAACCACCGTGAATGTAGCATTTCAGCCATTAAAGCCTTGGTCGTCTTTGCACCGTCACCTCCACTTTTCCATTGGCCGATCATTCACCTCCATTTGATTGTTTACCCATTTTGAGGAACAGCTGCGAAGAGTGATTTCACTAGCCATCCTTGTGACACTACCGTGATTGGAAAATTCCAACCCTTACCTGGAATCAGCTTCTACCCATTTTATCACTCGTTCCTCAAAAGACGAGTCTTCTTTAAGCTCTTTTCAACTGACTCGTAAAATATAAAAAGATTGCCGAGTTTTGGCCTTCCAGCTCGTTAAAGCGACAGGAAGTGCTATCCCTCCTCTAGATTTTAATCTTTTTGGACCTGAGGGATTATTGCACAAAAAGATCGAGCGCTTGTTTTGTTCAGCTCGTTAAAACTATCGAAAATTCATCCCTTCTGTATTGTTTTATACTTTTTTGGACTTAAGGGATTAGATGACGAAAAAGGAATTTTGGAGTTACCTTTACGTACCTTTTTCAGACTCTCTAAAAATGAAAAGGACCGAGTTATCTTTGTCGTTAAACTCGTTAAAAAGATTAATAGCGACAAACTTGTCTTTAGATGAGAACGAATTTCACTATCGCTAGGCTCGTTAAAACATAGCGATGGGTTTGCCCGAAGGGAAAATTATAGAACAAGCATATGTTATCCTCCTCAAGCTTGACAAAAATAAAGAGGTACTGGTCAGCAATGACTGGGGAAAAATTGGGAAGAAAACTCAAAGAATCTTTATTGGTAGCAAGTCGCTCTTGAACATGACACTTCCACTCCGTGTCTGAGTCGGGTTGGGTTGTTTCATTCACCGGTCACATCACCATGGTCACGCCATACCATCCACATTTGGGGTAAATGCTACCAATCCATCACATAAGTGTCACCGACATGTTCAAGAGAAGTCATCCAGAGAAGTCACCCATGTCCCATCCACTACCATACATTATACTTCATTCTTTCATGACCGCCATCCTGAACCATATATCATCAGATCGTTTTCACCTCCATCAAAATCATTTGCTCCGTTCCGTGTCATTGATGTGGGATTCATTAAGGCCCTCCTTTGACGGGTCACTTCTTGTCGACATCAGCTCATTATCCAAGAAGTTGATCTAGGAACACCCCCTTCAGTACTTTGAAGCTTGCATGCCTCAATGGCAAGTTTCTCACTTCCGGTGACAGGTATACATCAATGACCTTCGACAGAAAGATTTTGCGTGGTGTTCGACGCCAAGTCCTTTATTCACACCACATGAATTGTACTGCAGTACATTGAGGGTCATCATCATTATCGGTGATTCCTCTCGCGCTTGTTAACAGTTTACATCATTGACTGGTAATCAAGCGATGTCTTTCCATGTTCGACTTCAAAACATTTCTCACATGGATTGACTTGTACTTAGAGTGAAGATCGGAAGAGATTGAAGACCCCGGATCTAGTTTCATCCATCCGGGCTGCGATATATATTCAGGAAAATAAAGACATTGAAATGTACAGCACTGCAGCACAGATAATCATCCTACCAAAAGGATGATGGCTCTATCAGAATCATCAGTCTACCATCAGATGATTGTCTGTCCTATGTACATGAAAATTAATTTATAAAGCTGAGCATGGGAATTCCCGCCTCAGCTAGATCATGAAAACAGTATGAAGATAATGTATTGTATTGTATCTTATTACAGGTCTCCTCCCAGCATTGAAAGAACTTTGGATCCTCCTAATAAAGCATTTCACCCGATAAACGGCCTCATACTTTAGGGGGCAACTGTTATAGAAATTTTTTTGCCTTACAGCTCTAAGCATGAAATGTCCATAAACCAAGGGATCCTAAGTCCCTAAAAGTGTTGTTCCAGCCCCTAAAGGAATAAGGTCAACAAATTACAGCTTCTCCCAGAAGTTCTCCACCAGAAACTGCTCAAAATCAGTCAAATCAGGATCATTTCAGCTGCTCCACTAGCTAGCTGCGTTGCATAGCACCCAAGTACACTAGCTAGGTGCGTTGCAACGCACCTAAATGCACTACCAGGGTGCGTTGAGCAGGAAATGACAAATGGCAGTGTCATTCCGCGAGGTGGACAAACAATGGAAGCTTCCAGAATCTTCCCCAATGACACTTGCCTCACTAAGTTCGACCAAGGATGAGTAAGAGGCTCTCAGTCTCCAAGTGGAAACAAGAACTGATAGAGAGAGGCCACTAGTCAGATCATAAGCTGACTCATCCTCTTTGCATACATCTATATATGGATCCCTCATCCCAGAGATCCAGAGGCTGGAATTTTGTACATTGCAGAGAAATGTTGTTGGTTTTGAGATAGATATCAAAGTATTGGGTGATTTATGCTTTGTTGGAGGTGAAGATGGGATTCCTTTGCTGGGAGGTTGATGCTGGATCAGGAATCATTGGTTGTAACTCCTCCTGGACCTTCTTGTTATATCAATAAAACTATTTGAGTTTCTCCTACATGCTTGTGTACCATTGATGTTTATTACATTTGTATGTTTAGCTTAAATCTGATCCTAAGCTATTTAGGAATATAAATCCATGTCTTTGTGTAGTTTTCTTCTTCTGTGATCTTACAGGAACTTGGTGAAGCTAGGAAAGTAAGGGAGCAGGTAGCTGGAAGTTGTCAAAGAGGAGAGAGATTGGACCAAAGGACTAGCGCAAGACACAGGTTGGTTCATCCTATTCCTCTTCGTTTATAGTTCATAAAGAAGAATACGAAAGTAGTTTTCCCTGTTTGTTTCTAAGGTCACTGTCACACCTTAGTGGGATAGGTTCGTTATGAATAGACACTTTTCCCGTTAACACTTTGGAATTTAGTAAACCTATGATGAAATTCACTAAAACCTCCTCCCAATGGGGGCTTGGAATGGATAAAGGTTGTAATAGACCTAGGGTTTTAATTGTTTCAACTTTATTTTGTTGGAAAACCAAACATTCTGCCACAAACTTTTGAATATACGATTTAAGGTCATCCCAAAAAAATTCCTTCTTAACATTGTGGTAAATTTTTAGAAATCCTGAGTGCCCTCCTAAGGGAGAGATGTGCAATTCCATAAGAATATTTTGTCTGAGTTGGGAATTCTTACATAGGTATAAGTGATATTTGTACCATAACGAACCATTTTTCCAGCTAAATGTATCAGATGTATTGGGATCCTATTGTAACTTTTGAATAAGTGACCACACTTATTCTTCCATTCATCCCTTTCTTTATTTATCCAATCTGGTTGGATAATAGAAATGGCACATAGAAATGCTTCCACATCCTCATCATTCCTTGAGAGTGCATCTGCCACAATATTTTGATTCCCTTTTTTGTATATGATTTCAAAGTCATAAGCCAACATCTTTGTGACCCATTTTTGTTGCTCTTTGGAACATAATATTTGGTCTAAAAAGTATTTAAGGCTATCATGACCTGTTTTTAGCTTGAAGTGTCTTCCCATTAGGTAGGGTCGCCATTTACTAAGTGCATGTAGTATTGCCAACATTCCCTTCTCATAAATAGCTTTGTGTAAATACTTTCCTTTGATTGGACAACTTTTGAAAGAAATGGGTCTTGCTTCTTGCATGAAAACAACATTAATTCCATTTCCTAAGGCATCACATTCCACAATAAAGGTTTTTTTGAAGTCCAATGTAGCTAAGACTGGTTCTTGGCACATTTCCTCCTTAAGATGTTCAAAGGCCTTCGCTGCTTCTGGAGTCCATGAAAATGCATCTTTATTCAATAATGTTGTTAGAGGTGATGCTATTCTCCCATAATTCTTAACAAACATGCTATAATACCCCGTCCACCCAAGAAATCCTCACAGATGCTTTATGGATGTTGGAATTTTCCATTCCTTAATGGTTTTAATTTTTCTAGGGTTTACCTTAACACCTTCATGAGATACAATATGACCTAGATATTTCACTTCTTGTACTCCAAAGAAACATTTGGATCTTTTTGCATATAATTGTTTCTCCACCTATAGTTTCAGCACCCTGTCAACATGTTGAACATGATCCTTCCAAGACTTGTTGTAGATTAGTATATCATAAAAAAATACTAACATAAATTTCTAACGAAGGGTTTGAAAATGGAATTCATCAAACCTTGAAATGTAGAAGTTGCATTGGTAAGGCCAAAAGGCATGACCAAAAATTCATAACGACCCTCATGAGTTCTAAATGATGTTTTTAGAATGCCTTCAGTCTTCATTATGATTTGATGATATCGTGAACGAAGATCCAACTTGGTGAAGTAAATTGATCCATGCAATTCATCCAATAATTCATGAATGAGAGGAATCAGAAATTTATCTTTAATAGTGAGCTTGTTGAGCTACCTATAATCTGGACACATGCACCATGATCCATCCTTCTTATTAACCAATACTACTGGAGCAGAGAAATAACTTTGACTAGGTTGAATTATACCAACCTCTATAATTTCTGCAACCATACATTCAATTTCACGTTTTTGGGCATAGGGATATCTGTAAGGCCTGATGTTTGGAGGAGAACTTCCTAGAATCAAATGAGTAGCATGATCATGATCACGAATAGGTGGGAGGCCTTTGGGATTCTCAAATACCTTGGAATGATTTTCCAAGTCTTTTTGGAGATCTGGAGAAATAGATGACTTTGATGTGGGAACCTCTAGCGAACATAATTGTGTAATTATGCCTCATTTTATTTCTTTATAAGCTTTGTCATTCTATTAGAGCTGATTATCTTTCCTGGTTTCCCTGCAATACCCCTTAATTCAACTTCCTTTCCTTTTGAAGAAAATTTCAAAAAAAATTCTTGAAAATTAAAGGCTACTGTACCCAAGGATTGTAGCCATTGGACTCCTATTACAACATCATCACGACCCATTGGAATGGAAAGAATTGGGCTATTCAATACATATTCTCCCATGGATAGCTTGATATTATGGCACTTTCCAGAGAAATTTATGGTTCCTCCACTTGCAACCATCAGTTGACACTCTCGTGCTAAATATAGGAAGAAATTCAATTACTTGGCTATCTTACAATGAATAAAATTATGGGTAGTGCCCGAATCAATCAACACTATTACCCTTTTATTCTTGATATGTCCTTCTATCTTGATAGTTTGAGGAGTGGTAATTCCGGCCAATGCATTACAAGATATGGTCATATTCATTTCTTCTTTCTCTAGGGTTTGTTCCTAGTGTATATCCTCTTCTTTTGATGTTTCTTGTTCCTTTTATTCTTCCTCTTCACAATCTATGTAAAATAATTTCTTCTCACAACACTCATGACCTTTAGTGTATTTGTTATCACCACTGTAATATAGCCCTTTTTCTCCTTTTTCTTCCAATTGTTGTGGTGTCAACCTTGTAGGTTGTCGAAGGCTAGGGGCAACAAACCTTCCATCTTTACAATTTTGAGTGGTAGGCTTCCTTGTTGCCATAATTTTTCTTTCCATTTTTCTTGCCAACCTAAATGCCTTCTCTAATGAATCAGGTTCCCAAAGTCAAACCTCATGTTGGATGTTATCCTTTAAATTCCTTATGAACACATCAATCCTATGCTCCTCTAGAATATCTTTCACCCTTATATTTAACTTTTCGAATTCCTCAATGTTCTCCATCGTTGAAACCTTTTGTTTGAGATTTATCGATTGGCTAAAAAAATTGTTTCTTTTTGTATCCTCATAATGTGTTATCATTTCATCCATAAACATTTCCCAAGTGACAATTTGTTTACAATAGCAAAGTCGTCAATACCTTTTGTGTGTTTTACACATTATGGAGATAAAAATATTGCTCCATCTGTAGTATCCATGTTATGGGATCCTTTCCATCAAATTTCCTCATATCGATCTTTGGAACATGGTGGGTATTCGATCCAACGTTAGAGTCTATGAAATCATGATTAACATTTATTTTGTTCTCATCATGAGTTTCCTTTACTACCCTTTCACCATTAGTAAGCATTTCTTGTAGAAAATTTGTCAAATCTATCTTCAAATCATCCATCTTAGCTTCCACGCCTTTCTTTAAACCATCCATCTTAGCTTCCATGCCATCCATCCTAGCTTCCACGTCAATCATCTTAGCTCCTACCCCTTTCTTTAAACAATCCATATTAGCTTCCATTCCATCCATCTTAGCTTCCATGTCTTTCTTTAAACCATCCATCTTAGCTTCTATTACTTTTTGTGAGAGAATTTTTTCACACTTGGTCTCGTAATTTTGATATATCATGTTTCATTTCTTCCTCTGCTTCATGATTCATGCAAGATATTTCAGGTTGCTTACTAGGTGTTTCCATTTCCTTTCTTCGGGGCATCAATTAATGATAATTATGCTTCATTATTCCCTTTGAATTCCTTCAAACTAATTCTTCAAACCAAACATATGAAATTTTTTAAAAAAACTACACACCGTTTTTTCACTTGCTAGGAGCTCAATATTGTATTTGATGTATCTCTGAAAGTTCGGATCTCAAATATATGAAATTTTGAACTCTAGTATCCCTCCGAGTCCTCTTTCCAATGCCACCAGTCTGATTGAAATTGGATTCTCCAAGAAATTGTTATGCCCAATCTCCCACGATGACCTAATTATACACTTTTTCATTATAGTGAACTTGTATGAAGTTCCACGTGTCACTGTTTGAACCATCGGACCTGAAAATGATGCAAAGAAAACTACATTCCATCCTCTTTCTGTAAATTCTTATGAAATTTCAATATGATACTTAGAGAGAAAGTTATTCCCAAGGTCACCTGTTTGGGATGTAATTTGGGAGCCTGAAAAAACCCTAAATTCATTGCATCATATCTCCGAAAATATAGTGAGACAAGATCTAAACATCAGACCAGAGGAGCATTGAAATGGCTTCTCAAATGGGTTTTTTTTTAGCTTTCGAAATGTCGCAGGAAAAAATTTATAGCGAACATTCCACGATGACCTATTTTGGAGTAGTGAAACCCTAGAATCCAAGGCTTTGATACCAAATGTTATGAAACCAGCTCACAAAAAGATAGAAAAGATAGATCAACGAGTTAGAAATTAGCCTCTTAGAGGGGGAAACCTCCTTTAAATTACACAAATGAGCAATTTCAGGATGATACAAATGAAAAAACCTCCTTTCTATATATAGGAGTCTAGGGGGTCACAATATAATAAGGCCGACATAACAATAATTATATAAGGGCACAAAAATAATAATAGTGGGCTTCTATGGGGCACAATAATAACAATATGGGGACAATAGGGGCACAACAATAAAAATAAGGGCTACAATGACAATATTAATTGGGGAATCACTAGTATTATAGGGACCTAACACATAATGCATTGGTCAAAGCGCTATGCCAATTGTTTTGTTTATAGAAGATGGCTTTATTGATTATGTGTATCATATTTTTGTTTGTTGATTCAGCCAAACCATTTCCCTCTAAATAATAATTAGATGCATGATTTAGTACAATCCAATTCTCTAATGTGAATTCATAATATTTTAATGATGAAAAGTAGGTTGCATTATCAAACACAAGTGACGTTGGAATGCAAAACCTAGCTATAATATTTTGTAGCAAAAATTGGATGGCTTCCTTGCCATTTAATTATCTCATGGGAACTTATTTTGACCACGGAGTGAAATATTCTATCACTATCAAAATATATTGATGTTGCTTGGACGAATGAGGAATTTTTTTTCCGATGAAATCTGAGCCCCACTATTTGAATGGTTCCTCAAGCATTACATGTAGCAGTTGGGTGGCTGACCTCTGATCTCGATCGGTGTACCTCTAACAAGATGGGAATTTCTAGACATAAGCATAATCATATTTGAATAGAGTGGGCCAATAATAACAATCCCTCATAACTTTATGTACTATAGTGTCACCCGCATAGTGGCCACCTGCTAGTCTGTCATGTAAGTCTCTAAGTAACTTCTTTGTATCATGCGGCTCAAGGCAACTTAGTGTGACAACATTGTGGTGAATTCTAAAAAGAACTCCATGAAATAGTTGGAAAGATGGAACTTTCAAATATATTATGATCTTCTATTTATTTGATAATTTTTCAAGAAAGGCATTATGCTCTAGAAACTTCCATATGTCAACATTCCACTGCACTATAGACGTGAACTGAGGAACCTGTTCAACATTTTAAATTTCTATCTCCTACTCCCAACCTAAATGATCTTGCTTAGGAGAATATCTAGCTTTGATTACTAGCTTACAGAGGCCGTGACAATTTATGGTATGAATTAGTTTGAACTCCATTCATATTCTTGTAAGAAGGTCATCTAATTATCCTTGAACTCACCCAGTTCTTGCAACATGAACAATTTTCTTACCAATAGATGAGGTAAAAATATGATCGTGTGAGTTTTTTAAACAGAGGGCATAAAATACTTACCTTCCTTGTATACAACATATGTTTGTTTGTTGATGGAAGGGTAAATTAATTTTGGCTCATGTCGGCTAGCACTCATAAAAGAAATAGGCCACTCATTTCCTTAAGTATCCTTTTGAGTCAATACAACCATGATTGATGAATCCAAAGAAAAGGTATAAAGAAGGAAATCTCTACCATAATTTGGACTAAATAACACGGGTGCATCAACACTTGCCTACATAATTTGAGCGAAATCTTCCTTTTCCCATTTATCCCATTTGTATGTTGCATATTCTAAATCATCTCTTATATAGGCTTAACTATCTAAACATAATTAGAGATTAATTTCCTAGGTAAATTGATCTTTCCTAAGAAATATTACATAGCCTTCTTATTCACAAGGAACATGATCTTTGTAATGTCTTTGACCTTCTCGGATCAATTTTAATTCTACTTTTGCAACGATGTTGTTGGGAAAAATATTGAGGGGGGCTGAATCAATATTTTAATTCACTTTAAGCTTTTCATTTCATATTATGATTTCTATATGCTACTATTAGTTACGTAGTCAGTGTATGAACGCTACTTTAGTGAAAGAAAATAATATATATCCAATTAACTAACTTTTCATATATTTCATCAATTGTTCATCTTCAACTAGTGCATCATTACTTCATTATTCATTCATTAAGCAGAAGCCATGAGTAGTGAAGAGTAGATATATCAACAACAGAAAATAGACATCAACACACATGAACATCACGATCTTTAGGTGGAAACCCTATGTCGGAAAAAACCACCGTTGTTGTAGTATCTTTCTTATTTATTATTATATAAATAAAATATTCTTACAATCTTATATTGGCGTAGACTCTTACCAGCACATAGACACCCACCTACAGAATGCTACAACCTTCTCTCATTCTCCAGCAGCCACTGGAAAGGAGCTACAACCCCCTGATCTTGTTTACTAGCTCTTTACTGGAAGGGAGCTCCTACCCCCTCAACAATTTTACAATATACCACTAGAAGGAAGCTTCGACTCCATCAATGAAGGCTCTAACCCTCAGGACCTCTTGTGGACCACATTTCATAATATTTCATATTAGATCCACCTTAATCAAAAAATCAAAAAATTGTAGGTCACCTTTCATCGTATTTTCATATCGGACCCACATCCAACATCGATCCCAACATCAAATAACAATTCTTAAACCAAATATTGAATCAATCATTGAACCAAGGAATCCAGTCACTGAACAAACCAAGTTATCATACTGAATCACTGAGCCAATAATGAATCACCATAATGAGATTAGACCAATGCATAACCACTCATAAATAGACCAATCAATTCATTGTTAACCATCACAAAAACAAAGTGATGTCACTGTGAACATACTTATTATGCCTGTACATAAGCGTTATCCACTGATTTGGGCTTGAACAACATAAATTTCTCACGTAGATGGTTGTGCAGACCCCCCAAATACTTGAGGAGTACATCTGGGTTCTTTGGAGAGACACCCAGTATGACAACCATATTTCTAAATTGTGTGGTGTACTCTTGCACATCTTGGCCTAGCTTTTGCCTAAAGTAATGCCACCAGATACACTAGTCCTCCACATACCCAATGGGATAAAATTGTGAATTAATGAGGTTTTTGAAATCCTCCCACTCAAACATTGGAGGTTCTCCCTCCAACCTCAGGGTTTATGTGTGGCTCTCCCACCAAGTTAGTCTAGTGCCCTCTGATTTTAGCCACACAAATGTGATCTTTTTCCCTTCCTCTATCTGATGGACGCTGAAATAAAATTCCAGTGGATGCAACCAATGGTTCAACTTCAAGGCATCGATCTCACCATGGTATTACTTGATATGAACTTTTTCTTCCATTTTGAATAGGGATTAATTCATGACATTCGAACTGGCTTGATATTTTTTGGGTTCTTTCTTTGATTGTTGCTCTATCTTCTGGATCTCTCAATCCCCCCTTTTATTTTTCCTCTGAATCAAACCCCCATCCTCTTGAAATATCCCCATATTATTTCTTAGGGATGCCATGAGGAGGTTTGCATTGCGATTTATATCCACGGCTTGTTTTTCGGGCCACAAAAATATCACCTCTGTAAGATCACAAAGTTCCTTTACAGGTTTGTTGACTATGATTAGAGTTTTACGATTTTCGACCCTGATGACCTAGATCCCCTGCAAATATCTACAAATACCCAAAGAAACATGGCTCTGATACCAAATGATCTATAAATTGCCATGGATATTCCACTGGATAGTTTTTCACAATAGCTCTA
This sequence comes from Pinus tabuliformis, assembly GCA_031772625.1. Taxonomy (NCBI): domain Eukaryota; kingdom Viridiplantae; phylum Streptophyta; class Pinopsida; order Pinales; family Pinaceae; genus Pinus; species Pinus tabuliformis. Next base: position 774,887,420 of record CM062812.1, on the reverse strand, counting down.
ATAATATTATATTAAACTCTAAAAATTATACACTATTATAGTTTTTAAGCTTTAATATTTGTGGATTTAACCATAATTAGTGGATGGATCTAAATGGAAATTATGCCCAAAAGTAGAGAATGAAAAAAATAAGCACACACACACACAAGAAACACTATATTCTCTATGGGAAACCCTTTCGGGAGAAAACCCAGCTGGCAGGTGAGGCATCTTTGCTCTCCTTCACTATAAGGAAATATGGCTACAAGTATAAAGAAGTAATGCATGTGGCCCGTGGGCTACTACTATTAGCATTGGGTCCCTAGGGTATATTTTGGTAAATTTTGTAATTTATTTTTGTAAATATGTAAAGTCTTTGCAAAATGTGGAAATAGAGTGTGAATATCATCAAAATCAAAGGGGCTTTAGTCCCTTAGGTGGGTAGGTGATAGGAAGGTTTTAATACCCTCCCATGGTACGCAGACAATGGTATTGTAAAAGAAATGATATAAATAGAAGAGTCATAGTGAGTGTAAGGGATGATTGGATGGATAGAGATATTTGTAAAAATAGGTAAGCTAAGGCAGGAAAGGTACATTTCGTGTACTTAGGCGAAGGGGAAGGATCCTGCAGCCGAGTGTGCGGAGACCTTGGTAAGTTTGCAGGCTGAGCACACAGGCCCCTACAGCTGAGAGTGCAGGGAGGAGTATGTAATTGAATGATTATATCTAATAAAGAAATTTTTGAGCCAAATCTTGTGCATCTGTGTAATATTTTTTACTTCTACAAGTTTCCGTATTTTTGCTCTGTAATGAAATTTATCTAAATTAATTCTTATCTTGCGTACGAAAGTAGTAGATTTGTACTATTTATACATGTTATGAATAATTAAATGCCTTGTGAAGATCTGGAATTTGTTTAAACTAATCTATTGTAATTATCTATTCTGAAAGGGTTAGGGTTCGTGAAGGTATGAATAATCCCTAGGAACCCCAGGAACCTATCACAAAGGTGTTCAGTCGTGAAAAATGTATGTTTTTCCTCCTCATTTACTTGGTTAATCATATGGTTTTCATGAATTTACTCTCATCTTAGGCATATTCTTGAAGAAAGACTGAGAAAATAAAATAAAAATGTAGTATGGAGAAATTACATGCTTTTATTATTAAAAGACTAAGTTTTCGCCTTTTTATGTGTAGGATGATTGGATTGGACAACTGTTGCTCCTTTCGGATAAGAAAACAATGCCAAGAAAGGAATATGTTGTTGTTACAGTTGTGCAGACCACACTAAAGGCAGGAGGAAAAATACGAGATTGATGTGGAAATCTGATTTTTTAGCCGAGCAATCCTGAGGATATTTTGTTCCTTAGGATAAGCTCTGATTTTGCTAACATTTCATAGAAGATATATAATGCTAGTAAATAGAAAAGAAAAGTAAATTTTGTAATCATTATGAAATTTCAACAACTTTGTGAATGTAGATTGAACCATAAGGGTTGAAGTGATTTTGTAATTCCTTTTTGACAGTTAATGAAATACTTGAGGTTTCACATTAAATCCGTGTATTGAGTTTCTATAGCAATTTCTTCTAGAGGCTTTGGGCTTGGTCGCTGGAAGATCTAATGCTCATTTGTATTATGATTTTTACACTATACTATTAAGATTCATATTGTTGTTCCTTCTACAGTTTGAGTTAGAGTAAATCTTATAGCTTGGTTAATATCATTTTTATAATTTACAGAAAATAACTTTTGTATATGATTGTTGTTTCCTCTTAGTATATGCTTTCTACAATTACTTCTAGCTTTGAATTTTCCTTGTGATTAGCATGATTTGAGTAGTTTCCTTTAATACGTGTGGATTTGATTATTCAGGTTGATTTCCTTTTGGCATTAGGATATTGGATTAAGATCTTTGTTTGAAAGTAGTTTGCAATTGATTTATCTTTCCAATTTCGAATCATAGAATAATTCTTGTTCTGCATTTTTAAGAGTAATGAGTTGTTAAGAAATTGTTTATTTCTACAACGATTAGTTAGGATTTAGGATTAAATACCTACATTCCAATCACTTATTATTATCGCAATGACAGTGCTTACAACCTTTAAATAGAAAGACGAATCCCAAGCTGACATATTAATGTAGGATTAAGATTGATTTATAAAGTCATCTTAGTACACCAACATTTTGGCATCATTGTTGGGGAGTTTTTCAAGATAATAGTTAATTTGTATCTCTGAAGAGACTTCGGTATTGAAAATGGGAGGTAAGAACCTACATACACAACAAGAAAAAATATTGTTCCTAGTGCCCGGTCTCAATAGGTACGCAGAGGTTGTGTAGCTATGAATTACTAGGATAATAAAGACACCAATAGATTAGAAATAAATACCAAAAACCACCAAAGCCTAAGGATTTGTGACCCTTGGGAGACTGACCTTTATAGATGGAATCATTCAGAGAGATGATTCTCAAGCATCATTAGGACCCTAGACATTATCTGGAAAGGGCTCTACTTTGGTCCCTCAAGCAGTAGAATCAACAACTGCAGCTTATGCGGAGATCCCCAGTAAAACTAAAGGATTTGAGAAAAGTTTTCAAAATAGAAATAATCTATACTCTAGTCCTTCACAAGAGGAAAAATTGTGTAATTTGAAAGAAGGAGAGGGAGAAACCAATGGAGCTGCTAAAGCAGACCCACAACCATCTGAATTGGGAACTCCTATGATCTTGGCTAAAGAAGAAGTGCTTGACATCCGAGATCTAAGTAGCGCAATAAAACCCCTTCGAATTTTGAATACCCCATCTACCCAGATAACACCTCCTGACTAAGAAATCCCTGAAGATTATTGGCACATATTCGACCAAATGGAAATCAACCACCTCAAGGTTAGACCTCAATGTTGGAATAACTTATCGTCGACGCAGCAGCCAATGGCCCGATGAAGGCCATTCCTTTACAAAATATCTCGACCTTTCACGAGATGATCTTAGAGGATCTGAATCCTTTTTTATTTAAGTTTCATTTCCTATGCGTAGTATATGACTACACCACTAATCCTTAGAAATGAAAGTTGTTCCCTTCTACCTTAAAGGGAGAAGCTTTGCAATGGTTTATGGGTTTAGGTGGAAGTACCATTAACTCCTGGGGTGACATGAAGAACGCTTTTCTCACCAAGTAATAGGACAACTGTAGGACTAGAGATATAAAAGATGAAATATTAAAAATGTCTATTAAGGATAATAAAAGTTTCGAATAATATGTCGAACGGTTTCAGTATAATTTTCAGATATCCCCCCACTACACATTACCAAAAGTAGCCTTGAAAGTAATTTCGATAAAGGGAATGAGAGAAGAATGGGTAGAAAATTTAAATATTATGGGGAAAGGTGACATTTATCAAGAAGAATATGAAGAAATTGTTTGATTGTGTACCGGGTGTTCGCGGGGAAGTACACGCATCGGGCTAGGAGGTCAATACTCCATGACTAGAGGAAGTAGACTATTGGGTCCCTATAATACTAGTGATTACCCCATTACTATTGTAGTTATACCCCTTATTTATATTGTTGTGCCCCTATTACCCCCATGTTGTTATTTCTGTGCCCCATAGAATCCCTCTATTGTTATTTTTGTGGCTTTATATTATTATTGTTAGGTCGGCTGGATTATATTGTGACTCCTTAGACTCATATATATAGAAAGGAGGTTTTGTCATTTGTATCATCCAAGAATTGTTCATTTATGTAATGTAAAGGAGGTTTCCCCCTCGAAGAGGCTGAATTCTAAGGCGTTGATCTATCTTTTCTATCTTTTCTTGAGCTGGTTTCATAACATTTGGTATCAGAGCTTTGGATTCTAGGGTTTCGCTGCTCCAAACAGGCCATCATGGAATTTTTGTTACAAATTTTTTTCTGTGACGTTTCAGAAGTCGTAAAAAAAACCCATTTGAGAAGAAATCATGCTGAACCTTGGGTCCGAATGTCAGAGCTTTTCACGCGATATTTGCAGAGATATGATCTGAGGAAGTTGGTCTTTTTGCAGACTCCTGAATTACATTCAAAACAGGTGACCTGGGAAAATCGTCATAAATTTCTCTCTGGGGATCGGATTGAAATTTCGTAAGAAGGTACAGAAAGAGGACGGACTTTAGTTTCTTTTCCGTGTGTTTCAGATCCAAAGGTTGAAACAGTGACTCGTAGCACGTCGTACAAGTTCACCCTACTGAACTAGTCTAAAAGCAAGTCACTGTGGGAGATTTCACATAACTCTTCATTGGAGAATCCAATTTGGGTCAGACTTGTGGCATTGGAAAGAGGACATAGAAGGCTACTAGTGGTCACAATTTTAGAAATGGATGATCCGAAATTACAGAGATACGTCAGATTCAATATCAGGCTTCTATCAAGTGAAAAAAGGTGTGTAGTTTTTTTTAAATTTTTGTGTAAGCTTGGTTTAACGGAATTCAAAGGGCATAGTAAAGCATTATTATTGGTAACTGATGCCCCGAGGAAAGAAAATGCAAACACCTAGTAAGGAACCTGAAAGCTCTAGCATGACTCATGAAGAAGAGGAAGAAATGCTACATGATATATCAAAATTACAAGAACAAGTGCAACAAATGTCACGCTCACAAAAGCTAACAGAAGCTAAGATAAATGGCGTGGAATCTAAGATAAATGGCGTGGAATCTAAGATAAAGGGCATGGAAGCTAAGATGGATGATTCGAAGACAGATTTGAAGAGAGACATGGCAGATTTGAAGACAGATTTGACAAATTTTCTACAAGAAATACTTACTAATGGTGAAAAGGTTGTAAAGGAAACTCATGATGTGAACAAAAGTAATGTTAATCATGATTCCATAGACTCTAATGTTGGATCGAAGATGCACCATATTCCAAAAATCGATATGAGGAAGTTTGATGGCAAGGATCCCGCCACATGGATATTACAGATGGAGCAGTTCTTCGATCTCAATAATGTGCAAAACACACAAAAGGTACGTATGGAAACTATATATTTGGAACCAAATCAGTTTGTATGGTATCAATGGCTTTGCTCTCGTAAACAATTTATCGCTTGGGCAATTTTTACGGAAGAATTGATAGCACATTATGAAGATACAAAAAGCAACACTTTTTTTAGCCAATTGATAAGTCTCCAACAAAAGGGTTCAGTAATGGAGCACATTGAGGAGTTCCAAAAATTGAACATAAGGGTAAAAGATATTCCAGAGGAGCATAGGATTTTTGTGTTCATAGGGTCTTTAAAGGATAATATCCAACATGATGTTCACCTTTGGGAACCTGATTCATTAGAGAAGGCATTCAGGTTAGCAAGAAAAATGGAAAGCAAAATTATGGCAACCAGGAAGCATACCACTCACAACTATAAAGGCGGAAGTGTTGTTGCCCCTAGTCTTCCACAACCTATAAGGTTGACACCACAACAATTGGAAGAAAGAAGAGCAAAAGGGCTTTGTTATAGTTGTGATAGCAAATACACTAAAGGTCATAAGTGTGCTGAGAAGAAATTATTCTACATAGATTGTGAAGAGGAAGAAGAAAAGGAGCAAGAAAGGTCAAAAGAAGAAGATATACTCCAGGAACAAAGTCTAGATGAAGAACAAATAAATCCGACCATACCTTGTAATGCATTGGCGGGAATTACCACTCCTCAAACCATCAAGATAGAAGGACAAATCAAGAAGAAAAAGGTAATAGTGTTGATTGATTCAGGAAGCACCCACAATTTTACTCACTGTAGGGTAGCAAAAGAATTGAATTGCTTCCTATATCCAGCACCAGAGTGTCAAGTGATGATTGCAAATGGAGGAACAATAAATTGCTCTGGAAGGTGCCATAATATCAAGCTATCCATGGGAGAATATGTATTGACTAGCCTAATGCTTTCCATTCCAATGGGAGGTGCTGATGTTGTACTAGGAGTCTAATGGCTACAATCCTTGGGTACAATAGCTTTTAATTTTCAAGAACTTTTCATCAAATTTTCTACGGAAGGAAAGGAAGTTGAATTAAGGGGTATTGCAGGGAAACCAGGAAAGATAATCAGCTCTAATGGTATGACAAAGCTTCTAAAAAAGGAGCAAAGAGGTGTAATTGCACAATTATGTTCGCTAGATGTTTCCACATCGGAATCATCTATTTCTCCAGATCTCCAAAAAGTCGTGGACAATCATTCCAAGGTATTTGAGACTCCCAAAGGTCTCCCACCTATGCGTGATCATGATCATGCTATTCATCTGATTCCAGGAAGTGTTCCTCCAAACATCAGGCCGTAAAGATATCCCTATGCCCAAAAAAGTGAAATTGAACGTATGGTTGCAGAAATGCTAGAGGCTGGTATAATTCAACCAAGTCAAAGTTCTTTCTCTGCTCCAATAGTATTGGTGCACAAGAAGGATGGATCATGGCGCATGTGTCCAGATTATAGGGAGCTCAACAAGCTCACTATTAAAGATAAGTTCCCCATTCCTGTCATTGATGAATTACTGGATGAATTGCATGGATCAATTTACTTCACCAAGTTGGATCTTCGTTCGGGATATGATCAAATCATAATGAAGATTGAAGACATTCTGAAAACGGCATTTAGAACTCATGAGGGTCATTATGAATTTTTGGTCATGCCTTTTGGCCTTACTAATGCACCTTCAACATTTCAAGGTTTGATGAATTCAATTTTCAAACCATTCCTTAGAAAATTTGTGTTAGTATTTTTTGATGATATACTAATCTACAGCAAGTCTTGGAAGGATCATGTTGAACATGTTGCAGGGTGCTACAACTATTGGAGGAGAAACAATTATATGCAAAAAGATCCAAATGTTTCTTTGGAGTCCAGGAGGTGGAATATTTGGGTCATATTGTATCTCATGAAGGAGTTAAGGTAGACCCTAGCAAAATTAAAGCCATTAAGGAATGGAAAATCCCCACATCCATAAAGCATCTACGAGGATTTCTTGGGTTGACAGGGTATTATCACAAGTTTGTTAAGAATTATGGGAGAATAGCAGCACCTCTAACAACATCATTGAAGAAAGATGCATTTTCATGGACTCCGGAAGCAACAAAGGCCTTTGAACATCTTAAAGAGGCAATGTGCCAAGCACCGATCTTAGCTACACCGGACTTCACAAAAACCTTTATTGTGGAATGTGATGCTTCGGGAAATGGAATTGGTGTTGTTCTAATGCAAGATGAAAGACCCATTGCTTTTGAAAGTCGTCCAGTCAAGGGAATGCTTTTAAGAAAAGCTATTTATGAGAAGGAAATGTTGGCAATACTCCATGCACTTAAGAAATGGTGACCCTACCTAATGGGAAGGCACTTCAAGGTAAAAACAGATCATGATAGCCTTAAATACTTTTAGAACAAAGATTATCCTCTGAAGAGCAACAAAAGTGGGTCACAAAGATGTTGGGTTATGACATTGAAATCATCTACAAAAAAGGGAAGCAAAATGTGGTCGCAGATGCACTCTCAAGAAAGGATGAGGATGTGGAAGCATTGTTGTGTGCCATTTCTATTATCCAACCAGATTGGATAAACGAAGCAAGGGAGGAATGGAAGAATGATGAAGAAGTGTGGGCACTTATTCGAAAGCTACAACAAGATTCCAGTACGTCTGATACATTTAGCTAGCAAAATGATTCATTATGGTACAAAGATCGCTTATACCTCTGTAAGAATTCCCAGCTAAAACAAAAGATTCTTATGGAATTGCACACTTCTCCCTTAGGAGGGCACTCAGGATTTTTAAAAACTTACCACAGGGTTAAGAAGGAATTTTTTTGGGATGGCCTTAAATCATATATTCAAAAGTTTGTGGCGGAATGTTTGGTTTTCCAACAAAATAAAGTTGAAACAATTAAGACACCGGGTCTATTACAACCTTTATCCATTCCAAGCCAACGTTGGGAGGAGGTTTCAATGGATTTTATCACAGGTTTACCCAAGTCTGAGGGAAAGAGTGTCATCATGGTGGTAGTTGAAAGACTTACCAAGTATGCACACTTTTGTGCATTATCACATCCATTTAAAGCCAGTATAGTTTCTACTGCATTTATGGAAACAATTCAAAAGCTACATGGAAACCCGAAGATTATTGTAAGTGACAGAGATCCCATTTTCACTGGAAATTTTTGGACAGAATTATTTTCTTGTCTTGGTACTCAGTTAGCTCATAGCTCATCTTATCATCCTCAATCTAATTTGCAAACTGAGATAGTAAACAAATGTTTGGAAGGATATCTTCGTTGCTTTGTATCTGATAAACAAACACAATGGGTCAAATAGTTGCCTCTGTCTGAATGGTGGTATAACACTTCCTTCCATACAGCAACAAAAATGACCCCATTTATGGCACTTTATGGGTATCAACCACCATCCATCACATCATATTTAAGAGAAAATTCTAAGGTTCAGGCAGTGGAACATCACATCGAACATCAACAACAAGTCCTCCAACTCTTAAAGGATAACCTCGTGTTGGCACAAAATAGAATGAAACAACAGGCAGATCAACATCGTAGTGAAAGAAGTTTTGATGTAGGTGATTGGGTATTTCTACGGCTACAACCATATAAGAAAATGTCCCTAAAGCATGATAAGAAGGATAATAAATTATCACCAAAGTATTATGGTCTGTACAAGGTGTTGCAAAAGATTGGTACTATGGCATACAAATTGGAGCTTCCTGCAACTTCTCGATTACACCCAGTTTTCCATGTTTCATGTTTAAAGAAGGTTATAGATGACAAGCTCCCAGTTCAAACAATATTGCTAGAACTTGACGAGGAAGGAAAAATTATATTGGAACCGGAAGCAGTCACAGAAAGAAGAACTCGACAGCTACGAAATCGATCAATTTCAGAGTATCTTATCAAGTGGAAGAACTTATCCGCTGAAGATTCCACATGGGAGGATGAGAATTTTATGCAGAAGTATCCAGAACTACTCAAGCGTTGAGGACAACACTTTTTTGAAGGAGAGGGGCATGTTGGGTCCCTATAATACTAGTGATTACCCCATTACTATTGTAGTTATACCCCTTATTTATATTGTTGTGCCCCTATTACCCCCATGTTGTTATTTCTGTGCCCCATAGAATCCCTCTATTGTTATTTTTGTGGCTTTATATTATTATTGTTAGGACGGCTGGATTATATTGTGACTCCTTAGACTCCTATATATAGAAAGGAGGTTTTGTCATTTGTATCATCCAAGAATTGTTCATTTATGTAATTTAAAGGAGGTTGCCCCCTCGAAGAGGCTGAATTCTAAGGCGTTGATCTATCTTTTCTATCTTTTCTTGAGCTGGTTTCATAACATAGACCTCCCAGCATAGGCATGACGTGAATAGAGATCGGAAACCTCTTGGAAGATTTCAAGATAGATATCTTGGGCATGCTGACTATACAATTGGATGTCTTACATTCCAAACAAAGACAAGCTAAGGTAGAAAAAACGCTAGCCATATTCTATCCACATTACCGAAAGAAGCATAGTCAAAGAGAATGTCCTTTGGACATGATTCAGAAGTGCTCTATATGCACCAAGAACCATGCAATAGATCAATGCCCATCACTTTCTGGATTAAAAGAAGTGTAAAAAGAATCTTAAGAAGGAACAGAGTCAACATACTTAATGGCTCAACGTTGACAGTGGAAAGCACGACCCTGAGGTATGCCACAAGACCCTTCTTTGTTCTTTCCTATGCAATATAATCAATAGAAAAATCCTAGAACAACATGGCAAGGTCAACCACCCTTCTCTGCCTAGAAATCCCAATAGTATTCCATGTCACCCTGGCCAAACCAACCCTTCCCAAGAGTTGGCTGGCCAAATTCATAATGCTCTGCCCCCTTCTGGAAAAATTTAGCTAGTAATCCTTACACATCACAGTGGGCTACTTCCACCTTAAAGAACTTGAATTGGTCTCAAAATGAGAAGTTCCCTATGGGGATGAACAATATACCCAAGGGAATAGGTTATCAACCTTAGGCCACATTTCCAGGTCCATTTTAGAACCCTCGACTTGAATATGCCCCCAACTACTAGCTCAACCAAATCCAAATCCTAATAAAAGACTAGTTCAATATGTACAGATCCTCGAGAATTCAGATAATGACACAGAACCAGTAGAATGCAATGAGCTTTGGCTAAGGTAAGGGTGCATTATTACCACATAATAAAATAAAGAAAATGTAAACAAAAAACAACCCCCAATAAATCCTTCGACTGTGATTATCATGGAAATAAAATAGGGTGAAGACACAGTCGAGCAACAAAATCCCAATAAAATTATAATTTTTTCTCTACCATTCCCTAAGACACTAGATATAGCTAAACTTGTTGTCTATCCTAATTTTCGTATCTTAAGGGAATTGAGAAAAATGTGTATAAAGATTCCGCTCCTCCAAGCCATATAAGACATCCTCGTTTATGCATAAACAATTAAGGAATTATGTGGGAAGAAGTGTGGGAGGAAATTAAAAAGTCAACCAATAATACATGTGGTAGGAACTTTACCTGATCTGCTTTTGGGTAAACAAGCAACCATTAATATTTTGACTACTAAAACTTGCAGGGTTCTGCACATTACAACTTTGCATCCAACCTCAACCTTATTAGAGATTGTCGATAGATCAGTAGTTAGACCTCAAGGAACCTTACAGGATGTGATTATTTCTATCGGTTCCTAGGAATATCATGTGTACTTTCTACTCATCAACCTAAGAAGTAGGTTAGATGGACATCCTTTGATATTGGGTCGACCTTGGTTAGCAACAAAAGATTCTTATATAGGACGTTGTGCAGGCAGCATTACTATTACTCAAGGAAATGTTGTGAAGAATCTTGTTTTGTATCCCCCAGCAAAACCAAGGCTACCTATTGTAAATATTGAGTTACACCCACCTAGATACCTGGAAGAAACCATATGCTCTCCTCTCACACTGGAAGAAGTTCTTGAATTTAAGAATAAGACGGAAAATGGTGTGATTAAGAACTTCATTAATAGACTAGTTTCCATGAATACTTCGACATGCCAATTGCTAAAGGCCATCCTCCATAATGATGCATAGGGAGATCCCTCAAGGGACGTAGATGATCAGCATATACCCACGACTGTTGTTTATAATAGTAGACCAATTGAGATTGAACCAAGTAAAACGCTTAACATTGACGGTAACTTGGACAGTAATCAACAACGACTGCTTATTCAGGTGCTTCAGAAATATAAAAAAAAAAAATCCTGGGAACGCTCAAACACGAAAGGTATAGATCCTTAGCTATGTACCCATCATATCTACATTGAGGATGCTCACACCATCTAGAACCCCCAAAGAAGGTTGAATGCTCACCTCAGAGAAATTGTAAAAGAAGAACTCCAAAAGTTGTTGGATGTAAATTTTATTTATCCTATCTCAAATAGTCAGTCGGTCTCCCCGTTGGTAGTCATTCCCAATAAAAATGGGAAATGGTGAATTTGCATAGAATATAGAGAACTTAACAAAGCCACCTATAATAACCATTTCCCTCTTTCTTTTATTGATCAATTTCTCGAAACCTGAGCAGGGAAACAACTTTTTTTTCCTTTCTCGATGGTTTCAACGACTATAATTAGATCTAGATCGCCCCTAAAGTCTAGGATAAAACCATGTTTACCTGCCCTTGGGGTATGTATGCATATAAAGTTTTTCCCTTTGGTTTATGTAATGCCCCAGCCACCTTTCACAGAGCAATAGTGAGCATTTTTCTTGATCTAATTAACAAAGGACTTGAAATTTATATGGATGATTTTACCCCGTATGGAAGTGACTTCGAGCAAGGTTTACGAAATCTGGAAAATGTACTTGAACTATGCATTGCTATCAGGTTATGTTAAAGTAATGTAAAGTGTCACATGATAATGACCAAAGGTGTGGTCTTGGGACCCTACATCTCTACAGCTGGGATATAGATAGATCCAATGTTATGAAACCAGCTCAAGAAAAGATAGAAAAGATATATCAATGCCTTAGAATTTAGCCTCTTCGAGGGGGAAACCTCCTTTACATTACATAAATGAACAATTCTTGGATGATTCAAATGACAAAACCTCCTTTCTATATATAGGAGTCTAAGGAGTCACAATATAACCTAGCCGACCTAACAATAATAATATAAAACCACAAAAATAACAATAGAGGGATTCTATGGGGCACAGTAATAACAATATGGGGATAATAGGGGCACAACAATATTAATAAGGGATGCAACTACAATAGTAATGGGGTAATTACTAGTATTATAGGGACCCAACATGCTCCTCGCCTTCAAAAAAAGTGTTGTCCTCAACACTTTAGTAGTTCTGGATGCTTCTGTATAAAATTCTCATCCTCCCATGTGGAATCTTCAGCGAATAAGTTCTTCCACTTGATAAGATACTCTGAAATTGATCGATTTCATAGTTGTCGAGTTCTTGTTTATGTGACTGCTTCTGGTTCCAATATAATTTTTCCTTCCTATTCAAGTTCTGGCAATATTGTTTGAACTGGGAGCTTGTCGCCTATAACCTTCTTTAAACATGAAACATGGAAAACTGGGTGCAATCGAGAAGCTGCAGGAAGCTCCAATTTGTATGCCATAGTATTGTTACAAAAAATATTGTCACCATGACTATTTGCAGTCAGTGTGAGTCTGTCACCACTCATACTCTCCTCCTTTGCAAGTCTCAAACCTCAGCTCTTCATGTCAAGCTTTAAAAATGAGAGAAAGTCCTTGAAAATCAATAAAGCTCTGGTTCCGCACTTTCTCTTACTGTTACCTGCAGTCCCGCACCCCTTGTTCATGTTACCTACAGACCTGCCCGCTCTGTCTCTAAAGGAGTGGGTGTGGACCCCTGTGAAAGTCAAAAAGGCGCAAGTTTATTCTTAAAAACTCACTTTGGGTTAATTTTGGATGCTTCTAGAAGGAATCTTGATGTGGATGGTTCGCTCTTAGGTGGTTCATGCATCCCATAACTAAAGGAGCTAATCCCTTGATGAGAGGAGCTTATCCCTTTGAAGGAGGGCTTTATCCCTTTGAAGGTGGACCTAGTAACTTGCCTCCATTGCACTATAAATTAAGGCATTGGGCTAGTTGCTAGAGAGGTTAGAAGCTGAACATTTTTTAGGGTAAATGCTGTTGGAATTGAGACTTCCTAGTTAAGCTTGAGAGGAGAGATTACATACCTTTTGGCTTCTTTGGGAAGAGAGTGAAACTTTTCAAAGTAGAGGATATTCTTACTGGACCCTAGGAGGAGCTTGTACAACATCAAGGCACCAAGGTTGTAAAGTTCTTCTTTGATTAAAGTTAATACAATCAGATTCATTTTTCTCAATAAATTGTCTTATATGGTTTGTTTCATGAATTCCTTGATCATCATGATAAATATGCTTTATTATATTGGCTTTTTAGGTGCTATTTCATGTGTGTGATTGTTTTTGTTTGTAGATTCTTTAAAAGGGAGCTCAGTTGGATCAATGGAGCGTGGCTTCCACAAACTAGCACTGGAACTGAGGTAGGCCTTAAACATCTACTAGCCTTTATTTATAAATTGCATATTTGGAGAAAGATAGAATTTGTTTGGTTTTCTTGTCGCTAGATATCATTAGATACTAGGGTGGTCAGTCTTGTCTACAAGAACGACTTATCCGGCCGACAAAATGGCGACTCCATTGGGGACTTGAATTTTTGGTTTTTTCCTTTGCTTTTACTTTGACTCGAGAAACTGTATCTCTCTTTCTGGTTTTTAATTTGATGTGTGTGGGATTGGGTAGGTTCTGTAGATCTTGAATTATTTTTTGTTTTTCGTGCTTTTGTAAGAGGACCGCACCCTCTGTTTGTAACACAGTGCGGACATCCCCGCACTTTTGCTTTACATACAGAGCGGTACCGCACCTGGGTATACTGGGAGCCTGCGGACCCTATCAAAATTTTGAAAAACTTGAAATATTCTCATTCAGTGAGCTTAGGATTTGTTTATGTGTTATTAGCCTCTTCCCAGATCTGCACGTGTCTTGTCAGGAACTTTTCATAGGTTAATTCCATTGGCATTTAGGTTTTAGGTGAAATTTCTAGAAGCTTTGTGTGCCTGGCTTGATTTTTGTTTGGTCGTTGTAGTAACTCAGAGCTTAGAAGCCTTAGAAACCTTAGATCACCCTGGTTTTTGTTGGTCTTCTTATGAGTCTGACTGATTTGTAAAATCTGCCTTTGTTGAGGAATCCATCTTGTTTTTTATCCTTGTGAAGCTTTGAAAGAACTTGTGCTGAAAGTTTTGATTTTCATTTTTAAAAAAAGAAAACAAAAAGTTGGTTGTTTTTTGATTAATTTGTAATTCTGGACAAATTAGTCCTTAGTTTGCTCATAGCTAAGTAAAACATCCTTGAAAAGAAATCTTGTAAGCTTCTACTTCAATTAGTTTTTTAGAATTTATAGATCTCAAGATTAGATTTTTCAATAGTTTTGAGTGTTTTATAAAATTTAAAAAATCTCTTTTGAAAAAGTTTGTTTTAGTAGTATTTGAGTGTTTGAAAAGAAAGGAAATTTTCGTGAGCATAACTAGTTGTCTCGTTTTTGAGTGCATTGGAAAAGACAAAAGGTTTTCTTTTGATTGGGTTTTTAAGGAAAGATTTGTTTTTACAAGCATTTGCATTCTCAACTCTTTCTTTAGCTAGAAATTCATTGAAGAAAAAGGATTGTTTTTCATCTAAAGTGCATTTTTAGTGATTTGGAGTCGAGTCTTCACACCATAATGTTTCATCTCCGCACCTTTTGACTTAAGAAAAAACCAACAAAAATAACACCTAAAGTAAAATATATCTAGTAACCTTTTTATTTCTAGGGCTCTTTATCACCAACATAGCTTAGGCTAGTATCTTGGAGTAGGGAGTAATTAACTCTCCAAGATAGCAAAACAAACAACTAGTTGTATCTTGCGGTAGGAGATAAATTCCAATCGTTACATCTATGCTCTAGGAAGCTCCTCTTAAAGGAGTCAAGCACGAGATCGTGTCCGAACCAGTGGGGTAATCAATCCTTCCTCATTGGGAACGATACAAGATATACATGTATTAAAAACGGTAAACCTTGGATTAGCCATTCTCGAGGAGCCTGGCGTCACTTGTTGGTAAACCTTGGATTATGTCAAGGAGCCTTCAAGGGGATTGAGCTTGCTACTCTGCCCTTGTGTGTGTATCGGATCACAGATTGTTTCCCCAGGTATATTTGTTTCCGTTGGTAACCATAGTGACCATATTCTATAGGATTCTTTCCTAAGCTGACGGTGGAGGGAAGATCCCACTGTACCTGGAGCAGACGTCGGCTAGACTCACTTGGATTTTCTGGGGGGTTCTCTTCACTCGAGACGGTTTAGTGGAGAAACTTGTGCCAGTCTATTCATTAAGCAGGTTACCGGGGTAATTATTCCAACCGCCATTTCTGTATTGAATTCTGCGATGTTGGATTTCATCACCAACTAGTGTTTTCGGTACAGAATGTTACTGTTTGTGTGTGGTTTGACCTCCTAGATTCTTTAGGCGTGTGATTCAAAATTGTTTGGTTCTCTAGAGACTTTAGGTGGTTTTCATTGAGATTTTTCTTTGTTTGCGTGTGAAGTAGTTAAAATATTTAATCGTGGTTGAATTACCGAGGAAGTCTCGTAGACTTCAGGGCCAACCTCCTGAGTTTTCACTGAGCCAGCTTGAAGGGTTGCAAGCCCTTGTAACTCCTAGTGACAGTAGAGTTGGATCACCTGAAGAAGGAGAGTCTTCTTTGGTTGTACATATCGATTACCATGCTCAAGCACCAGAGTATATTTTAGAACCTATTTCTTTTTCCGAAGTTACTGGTAGTTTTCTTCTACTAGTGAATTAGCCAAGGAACCTAAAATATCTGAACCTGAAACTGAACCTGCTGCTACTCCAACATCAGGATTTGCCTCTCCAACTTCTAGTGGTCCTGGTTCACCCAGGGTAGAAAGAGTCATTACCCAAAATCTTCCTTCTGGACTTATAGCTATTGAAGAACTTGTTACTCCAGAAGAAGGTATACTTATCCCTGAAAATCAACCAGCTATAGAACTTAGGGACCGTGAATCGATCTTTTACAGTCCACCTAGGAGGGATGCTTGGTATCTTTCATTGACCAATTTTTTGGAAAACCCGGGACTAAGTTTTTCACCACCTCGCATTCCATTTCACGCAACACCTAGGGGTTATTATCCTCCTTTGAATATGTCGAGACAGTCGTCCATGTTTTCTCAATCTCTAGAAACCTTTTTGTATGGCGGTCCTTCTGTTCCCTCTGGGTATCAGTCACTTACTGGTACTTTTTCGAGAGCATCTCCTAAACCTATTGAACAAGGGTTATTAACTGGTAATAATGGAACTAAGCCATTGAGTGTAGAAGATATTCTTATGATGTCAGGTACCATTCCAAATCCGCAACCTCAAGGTGGCCAGTTACCGCCTGGGGGGCAGCCTCAAGGTCCTCAATTATTGCCTGGGGGGAAACCTCAAGGTACCCAATTACTGCCTGGGGGGGCAACCTCAAGGACAGTACATACCTACGGGACAGTACATTCCTCAAGGTCAACCCTAGACTTAGTATGTACCTCAGGGTCAACCCCAGTATCAATATGTACCTCAAGGTCAACTCCAGTATCAGTACGTGCCTCAAGGTTACCAACCTCAAGGTCAGTACCCAACCCAAGGTTTCCAACCACCTTCTCGTCAGTCATTTGTCCAAGGAACTGGAAATGTACTTTTGAATTATCAACCCTACCCTCAACCCGGTTATGGTCCTCAATATGCTCAACCTGCTATGGGTCCGTACCCCAGAATGAACTTAGTGTGGGATCCATCTCAATCCCAACACATCTTGCAACCGAATGTGCAGTTGTCATCTCAATCTGGACAACCCTTGGTTTCTGGTTCAACCCAGCAACCTGTCCAATCTACTATTCAAACTTCTGCACCTTCTATAGTTTCTCAGCCTGGGTCTAGTTCGCCTCGAACTCTGCCTCAAACGACTGCTGCAACTGCTGCAACATCTGTTCAATCTACCCCACCTACTTCCAGAGTATCTATAGCTCTGGTTTCTACTATTCCTCTATCAACTCCTCAAGCATCTATACCTCAGTCTGGACCCACAATTCAGACTTCGGTCCAAATGCCTGTAGGACGACCTGGTCCAAGTACGGTTGTCAGAAGTCAACCTCAATTTACTTATCAACCGTACCAGGGATAGTACCAATTCGGTCCTGCTGTGCAAAACCCAATCTATCAGTATCAACCGTACCCTGGATATACTTATCAGTAACCTCAACAACCCTAGTACGGTCCGGTTAATCCTCGTTTTCTGGGAGGATATAATATCCCAAATGCAATTCCAATTCCTAGTTATCCTAGATATCCTCCTCCTAGGGCTGGTCTCATGACCAAGGGTTTCAGGGACCCTAATCGTCAGTTACCATTCATTGCAACTTTGGACCTGCCTGACTTGTCATGCCTTACGAACGGTCCCATTAATTATCTTCCGTTTTGGTCGCAAATGCCAAATAAGTTGCCTAGTGATATTCCTAAGTTTGAAGGTAAATCAAGAGAGGATCCGTTAAACCATGTGATGACTTATCACCTCTGGTGTGCGTCTAACTCCATTTCAGATGATTCAATTCGTTTACGGCTTTTTCAATGCACTCTAATTGGTCTTGCGGCCAAGTGGTACATTGAGTTACCGCAAGCCACTTTTTATAATTTTAGTCAGTTAGCTACTTTGTTTTTAACTCATTTTCAGTTGCCAGTCAGATATGACAATGGCACAGAATTATTAACTTCATTAAAACAGTCGACGTCCACTTACATTTCAGATCACATTCATGAATGGAGACGTCGACGGCGTTTAGTGAAAGCTTTTATTCCGGATTAGATCTTAGAAGAATGGTTTGTCAAATATTTATTACCGAAAATCACTAAGGATGTAGCTAAGGCAGGAGTCATTACTGAAGAGGAAATAATTGCTCAAGCTCAGTACCTTGACCTAGTTTATACGCAGTTAGGTACGTTACACGAGAAAATCCCCGACCTTCCTAAACAAAATCAAATAATTGCAGCTCCTTTAGGGTCGCATGCTGCTGATGGTATGATTGGTACAGTTAATACCAAAAGTAAGAAGAAATCTTCCAAGAATTCTTCCCCTATCATAACTTTACCAAATTCCCCGACGGGAGATTCTTCCGCAGAAATTTCTGTCAATATTCATGTTGTAGAGTCATCTATAGCTAAATCAAAATCGGCGGTAAAAGGAAAGGGAAGAAGAAAAATAAAACAGATAAAAATTCGAAAGAGAAACCAGAAAAAACAGAATCTATTGATGAGAAATGCAAACCTCGTTATCCTTGTCTCATTTGTGACAAAGAGCATTTTACAAGAGATTGCCCTCATCGTACTGAGGTTGCGAAAATCATCAAAGGTTCCCAAACACATGTTGTTTTGAAGGATCCTTTTCCTAGTCAAGACAGTAAGATGATAGGTTCTTCCTCAAATGCCTCCGAAGAACCCATAATGATGATGTCCCATGTTAGGATTGCAACACAATCACAAGATTATGGAAGTAAAAGTCCTGTTGGTGGTAAGGAAGTAGAATCTTCTAATTCGAACCCATCAACTTCAACTCCCAGTTCTGATCCACTACAGATCGAGACACCTAACCCAAACTTAGTAATCAAACCGCCCGCCAAGGGTATACTTCGAAAGTCATCTTTCAATCCACATGTGAGAGCTGCTCAAAACTATAACATTGTTGAAGATTTGGCTATTTAACCTTCAGCAATGCCGGCTTTGGAAGTGTTGCAATCATGTCTAGCACAGCGTAAATTGCTATTGTCGGTTATAGGAGCTGTTGACATTCAGGACTCGAACCTTATAATTTTCGATCTAGAAAATAGTACACCTCACTTACCTCATCAAATGGCTTTCCAGATCCTAGTGTTAGTCAAAAAAGAACCTTGCTATAGGACTGTGATTGATGAGGGAGCCTCAACGTGTATTATGTCGATCCATTGTTGGAGATCGCTTGGTTCTCCTACACTTAATCAATCCCCGACGATTCTAAAGGCCTTTGATGGCTGTGGGTTCCATCCTTTTGGCATTCTACAGGATTTACCTATAGGGGTTGAAGGAAAAACTGTTAATCTAGATGTGGAGGTGGTTGATGGCCCTCTAGATTACAACCTTCTCTTGGGTCGTAGTTGGTCTTACGCTATGACAGATGTTGTTTCATCGGTCTTTCGGCTTATAAAGTTTCCTCATAATGAAAGATCGTAACTATAGACCAGCTAAGTTACTTTTCATCTGATCCAGCCTCTTCTGAAAGTATCCAGCAAGTCGGCAAAACAACTATCCCTTATAAGGATGTTGGAGTAGGACTAGTTTAAGATTCTGGTTTACTAGGAACTTTTTCTTTTCCTCCTCCCAATGTATCGCCTTCTACTGCAACCATTCATATGATTTCATCAGACACTATTGTTTATGATTATCCTTGGATCGTACCTTCCGAATCTGAGATAGATTCATTTGGTCATGCTATGCCTTTGAGTCCATATGAAATTGTGTATCAGGCCGTACAGTCGTTTTCCAACCCTTCTTTAACCGAAATTGACTTAATGAACTTGGTCCATGAAGAATCACTTTCAACATCAAACTCAGATTCAACAACTTTTTCCAAACTTATTCACACTGATGAGGAAATTCGTGAAATCCCGTGTGTTGATGATTTACCATGGGAAGATCTTCATCATAGATCTTCATTTTTACTTGAGATTGATCGCTTTGAAAATGATTTTTCATCTATTTTTACGACTGATTATGTCAAGGAACCTCAGAATCCAATGAAAAATCCTGATTCTGAGTTAAATTTGCGAAATATTTCTCGAACTATTCCTATTGACATTTCGGTTAAGCCTGGAATTGTTGAAAACATTCATACAGGTGCCTCTTGTACGGAAGATGAAATTCAAACGTATAAGGCCCTGTTTCAAGAATTCCACGACGTGTTTGCCTGGTCATATGAGGAAATGCCAGGAATTGACCCAGCAATTGTTGTTCATGAAATCAAAACTTACCCGGATGCTAAACCCGTCCAGCAACGTTTCCATCAGAGCCACCTGCGAAAAGTTGCTGCTATTAAAGCAGAAGTTGAAAAATTACTTAAAGCAGGTTTCATTTATCCAATTCCGTTAACGGATTGGGTATCGAATATTGTTCTTGTTAACAAAAAGCAAGGAACAATAATATTATGTATCGATTATAGGGACATAAATAGAGCCTATCCAAAAGACAATTACCCAACTCCCTATATCGATCAAATCATTGATGATTGTGCCGGCAGTGAAATATTCTCCTTCATGGATGGTTTTTCCGGATACAATCAAATAAATATTCTACCTGCTGATCAACCAAAAATGGCTTTCATTTGTCCATGGAGGACATTTGCTTATTGCAAATTACAGTTTGGGCTCAAGAACGCCGGCGAAACTTTTCAAAGGGCCATGTCTTACGCGTTTCATGACATCAAGCACATTGTGCAACCCTATCTCGATGATTTACCTGCTCATTCATTACATCGAGTCGATCATCTCATCCATTTACGAGCAATCTTTATGAGGTGTAGGCATTATCGAATTAGGTTGAATCCACACAAGTGTGTTTTCTGTATAGAAACGGGTCGGTTACTGGGGTTTGTGGTTTCGAAAGCCAACATTCACGTCGATCCCTCGAAGGTTGAAGCTATTGTCAAATTTCCTCCTCCTTCGAGTCTTCGCCAACTCCAAAGTTTGCAAGGTAAAGCAAACTTTTTACGTCGATTCATTCCTAACTACGCCGAGATCACAGAGGGTTTTACCCAGTTGTTGAAACAGAATACTCCATTCTCTTGGGATGAGATAGCTGACAAATCTTTTGATGCACTAAAACACGCGTTGACTCATGCACCATTAATGCATCCTCCCAACTACAACCAGGACTACTTCTTATATCTCGCCACCTCGCATTCCACCATCGGAATGGTGTTAGTTCAGGAAGATGAATTTGGTAGTGAACATGTGATATATTACCTTAGTTGCACCTTGAATCCAACTGAGCTAAAATATTCACATGTGGAGAAATTGGCCCTGGCAGCTGTGCAAGCTATCCAACATTTTCGTCATTACATTTTACTACACAAAACTACAGTAATTTCTGATTGCAACCCTATGATCTATATTTTGACCAAACAATTGCTAGGGGGCAAGTACTCCAAATGGATTGTGATCCTGCAGGAGTTTGACTTGGAATTTGAAAAGTCTAAGTCAAAGAAGTCTTTAGTTTTTGCGGAGTTGATGTGTGACTTCCCGCGTGCTGACACTGAAACTGTGGCGGAGGAGCCCATTGCGAAGGAATTCTTGTTTCTAATTATCACTTTAGATCCATGGTATGGGGATATCATATTTTATATCCAAACCTAATCCTTTCGGCCAGAAATTTCAAGATTAGAGCGTCGAAAAATACGATTCCAATCCCAACAATACAAAATTATTGGAGATACACTTTATCGTCGTGGGGCGGACTCTGTTTTCCGACGTTGTTTAATTCATGAGGAAGCTGAAAGGATTCTAAATGACTGCCACTCTGGAGTGTGTGGCGGTCATATGTCTGGGTTTGCCACAACCCAAAAGATATTGCGCGCTGGCTATTTCTGGCCGTCTTTGTTTAAAGATTGTATTAACACGGTCCGAAAATGCCACAACTGCCAAATTTTTGATCGAAAGATGCGCACTCCACCTACTCCTCTCCACCCTATAATTGTCGTCGGTCCTTTTGTGAAATGGGGTATCGATTTAATTACATTTAACCCTCACTCAGCCGGGGGGCATGCGTATATCATCCTTGTGGTAGATTATTTTACCAAGTGGGCCGAGGCGATGCCTACATTTGAGGCAAACGGTAAAACTGCTGCGATTTTCGTTTTCAATCATATAATTGCTAGGTTCGGTGTTCCACAAGTGATTATCACTGATCATGGGCATCATTTTCGAAATATTATGATGACCGAACTTACAAACCAACTTGGCCTGCGTCACGATAGTTCAACTCCATATTATCCACAGGCTAATGGTCTGGTTGAAGCCATCAACAAAGTTCTAGTCATCATGATCCGATAAATCATTGGGATTCATAAGTCGAATTGGCATAACATGCTATTTTCAGTGCTTTGGGCGTATCAAACCTCAGTAAAAACATCAACCGGTTTCACTCCTTTCCAACTAGTTTATTGTTTGGAAGCTGTGTTACCCATTGAACGCGAAATCCCGTCATTGCAAATGGCCATACAATTACTTCCAGCCACTTTCGAAGTGGAAAAATGTTTGTTGTACTTGGCTCAACTAGATGAGAATCGACATGATGCTGCACTAGCAATCGAAGCTCATGCCAAACGTATTAAAGCTCAGTATGATCGAAATGTTACACCTCGTAATTTTTTGGAAGGAGACCTAGTCTTACTGTACGATCAAGCAAATGATAAATTAGCCGCTGGAAAATTCGTACCCATGTGGCATGGTCCTTATGTTGTTAAGCCAAAGCTGGCAAAAGGGGCCTATGAATTGGTAGACTTTGATGAGGTCTCTTTAGGTAAGCCTAGAAATGGTCTTTACCTGAAGAGATACTATGCTTAAATTTGGGTGTGGAGATTTTAGTTAGGTTAGTTTTCTTTCTAGCTGGTGTGTTTTAGATTAAAAAGTGTGCTTAGCTTAGAGAGTGTTTTTGTCATTATTCCTGCTTATCTTGATTTTACTCTTGATATTGCAGATGTCGACGTCTCTCCAAACATACATTGGTTTTGCTGATGGTGCTTGTCATAATACACAGAACATTTCTTTCGCAGCTTGGGTTATCTATTCGCCCTCTGATGAGTTGGTATCTATGCATGGGGTAAGCCTCGGTCAAACAACGAACAACATTGCAGAGTATAGTGTAGTGATTGAGTTATTATCTAAATCCATCTCATTTGGGATTCAGAGTTTGATTGTGAGGTTAGATTATGAACTCGTTGTGTTACAGCTTAATAGAGTGTATGCCATTAGAAATCCAGTGTTATTGGGATTATTTTTGAGAGTTCGTCTCTTGGAACGTGAATTTGATTATATTGAATATCATCACATTCCAAGATATTTAAACACATTAGCAGATGCAATTGCTTCTCGAATGTTAAGTAGACATTTACAATAATCAAACAGTAAATTTAAAAACATTCCATAACATGTTTTACAAGATAAGACGGTAATAATGATATAGCATAGCATAGAAGTGTGTCAAATATACATCGTCTTCGATCATAGGTTCAAAAACACCTTATGATCGGAAAAATGATAGTACAAAAAGCAAAAATGTCATATGAGTCTACAATAGGCAATCATCCTATCACTGGTGATGATCACGATAAGAAACCACTGTACAGGCCACCCTAGAAAGGAACCTCCTGAAAGGTCCTGGGACCCCAATCACATAGCGCTGTAGCCTAAGAGGAATGTCATCTATGCTGGTCTTTGGAATGTCTGCTGTTAAATGCTCTAGATGGTTTTCCAATTCGGCCAAGGTCTCTGTAGATTCATCCTGTGGGGCTGGTGCTGTTGCAGCTGGTTGTTTCCTCTCATAGGGCTGGAGAGTGGCTAGTCGCCGTGGACCTACATCTGCATTTGAAACTTTTTACTATCAATTTTGGGATGATTTAAAAAAAAAAAAAAAATAGAAAATGTTGAAAATGATTTTACCTGAGTCATCCCATTGCTCTCCTGGTGGAAGAGCCATGTCTGGGTCACCACGATAATCCATCCCAGCATAAGGAAAATCCTAAATAGCAAAAACTGGGTTCTCCAACCAATGAAAATACTCAGGAGGAAATCGAATGACTTCTGTTCCCTCCTCAGGATGACGGGCCATAACTGCAACCCAACGCATCAGTTTTGGCTCTCGGGGAAGTCCAGCTCCAACGGAAAGATGCTGTGGGACCAACATTGGGACCCTCTCTAGATCAAAGCTCACAACTAAAGCACCATATCCAAAGTTCTTCAGTTGTACGTTATTTTCTCTATTTAGTTGGCCTTTTACATTAGCCAACACAGCCTCGCACAAGTTGAAGATGGTGCCTCGAAAGCAGTCTACTGCCATCCGCATTTGGGATCTAGTGGCCACATGTAGTGCTGCACTTCCGCAGAGCCTGGTAACAGTAAATGCAATCAATTTGAGTTCAGGAAGGGAGATGGTTTTGATATCAATCCCTTTGTCTCTAGTTTGGTCGTTACAAAACTCTAGCCGGAGGCTATCGACGGACTGGCCACCTGGCCTAGTCCTGAATAGAGTCAAATGTTCACCTCTCTTAGGCAAACTAGTCAGGAAGTAAATGTCTTCCGGCTCCATTTTGAGCTGGTGGCCACCAATAAAGAAACACTGGTCCTATACATTCCACCTGTCTACCAGCCACTGCAAAAAGTCCACTTGGGCCCTAATGCCAGGTATGGCCCAGAATTTCAATAAACCACATGCCTTAAATGCATCAATCGAAGGTTGATGATTAATCGCAGTGAGATCCATATCCTCCTGCTCCCATTCCCGCTAGTCAAGCATGATGTATACCCTACATTCAATAAAAAGGCGGATTAGAATATTTAAAATCAAAATTTTTGGGTGGAATTTAAAAAATTTAAGTTTGATAACCTTTGCTGCAGGGACCGCACCCTCTGTGTTAGATACAGTGCGTGGGTCCGCACTCTGCCTTAATGGCAGGTGCGGGCCCCTGACTTTTTTCCTTTTACGAAAAAGTCGGGGTCCGTAGGTTTCCTATGCTATGCCTGCAGACCGCCGCGCATGGGTTTTTAACCTAAAAATTTCCTAAAAAACAAAATAAAACCCTAATTTCAAACGGATGAAATGAAAGAGTAAGATGATGTGGATTACCTAGAGCTGACGGTGTTCGATTCCAACAGACGGATTTTCCACAATCTTCACGGGAAGTTTCTGACCAAAAGCTCTCTTTTCTCATTCTGAAGTCAAACGGTAAAAATGAATTTACAAAAGCCCTTTTTATAAGCTTTTTTGAATAAATGAATTTTTAATTTGTTTATTTTTCACTTTAAAGAGGTAATTTTTGAAGCTTTTTTTAATCTATTTTAAACAGGTATGAGTAATGTTTGAGTTTTTGTGTAGGATAACGGATTTTTCAGGCAAAATTGATCTTTTTTGACAAAAAACATTTGAGTCACCTTTAAGCTCTTATTGCCGAGTTTTTCTTTTTAAGCTCGTTAAAACGGAACTAAAAAGACGGTCCACTTACAGCTCTTTTATGACTGTAAAAACATGAAAAGATTGCTGGATTTTTGTCGTTTCAAATTCGATATTGGTTATAAAACGACGTGTCATTGATTGCTTTTTTACTTTTTCGGATCAGAGGCACTAATTATGAAAAGTACTCCTTGATCATAATGATCAAGCGGTTCTCTCAAGTATTATTTTATACTTTTTCAAGCTTGGGAGACACAAATTTACAAAAAAGGACAACCATGGAGTTTTCTTAAGTTTTTTCAGACTCTCTAAAATTGAAAAACGCCGAGTTTCTCCTATACTGGACTCGTTAAAATTTAACAGTAAAGGACCTGTTCAATTACAAACAGGAATGGACCACTCCTTCTTAGGGTTCGAATTTAAACTAAGTTGGACTCATCCGGAGGATGAGCTTATAATCAAGCAAATGTTATCCTCCTCAAGCTTGTAAAAAATAAAGAGGTACTTGCCAGAAATGGTGGGGGAAAAGAGAGAAAAATGAGCCTGTTTTTCATACTTTGTGTCTCAGAAAAACATTTAACCGCTCTTGAACACGACACTTTTTATTCACCTGGGTTGGGAAATCCTTTGCCTAATAGTTGATCAAACCATATTGAAAGTCTTCAGCCGGTTTCTGGGTATTAACTTTGGGTCAATTGTCACCAAACCATCTACTGTGTCGTTATGTGTTCAAGAGGTCGGTGTAAATAAACCATTCATCTACAAAATATCTGTTATCCATCTTGACCATCCCTGAGTCAGTCCTTGCAACTATATTTCTTCAAACCTGATCTATGATTTCGTGTTGTGGGCTTGCCTACGATGGATCGCTTTCTATCGACTTCAGCTCATTATCTAGAAAGATGATCTAGAAATCGTCAGTACCTTGGGATCTGCATGCCTCAATGGCAGGTTTCTCGCATTCGATGATAGGTTGCATCATTGACCGTCGATCAAAGGATTCCGTGACATGTTCGACATCAACACATCCATTCACATTTCATGGATTTTACTGAGTACTTTGAGAGCCATTGACATTACTGGTGGCTTCTCTCACACTTGTTAACAGTTTACATCATTGACTGGTAATCAAGTGGTTTCTACCATGTTCGACTTCGACACATTCATTCACATGGATAGAATTGTACTATTTCGGGATGTAGAAATCAAGACCCTGGATCTAGTTTCATCCATCCAGGCTGTGAGGAATTATGTATTCATTATACAGTGGATTATTCATAAACAGATGGCTGCATCCATACTGTGTCTACATGTGTCTATACTTGTGATGTATTGCAATATCATTCCTATATGAGAGTAGTTTAGTTAGTTTTCTAGTCAGTTATGATCTGAGTATGGGAATGCCCACCTCAGTGATGATATAATCTCATATATATATTTTGTATTGAATGTTTTTACAAGTTCCAATCAGGCTCTCCACAAGATGATCCTCAAAATGATAAAGTACTTCACTCTTCTTAGATGATAAATGAAATCCTCATCTACTACAGATTTCGCACTTTAGGGGGAAATCTATTACACAAAATATTTTCACCATGACTATTTGCAGTCAGTGTGAGTCTATCACCACTCATACTGTCCTCCTTTGCAAGTCTCAAACCTCAGCTCTTCATGTCAAGCTTTAAAAATGAGAGAAAGTCCTTGAAAATCAATAAATCTCTAGTTCCACACTTTCTCTTACTATTAACTGCGGTCTCGCACCCCTTGTTCATGTTACTTGTGGACTTGCCTACTCTGTCTCTAAAGGAGTGGGTGCGGACCCCTGTGAAAGTCAAAAAGGCGTAAGTTTATTCTTAAAAACTCACTTTGGGTTAACTCTGGATGCTTCTAGAAGGAATCTTGACGTGGATGGTTCGCTCCTAGGTGGTTCATGCATCCCATAACTAAAGGATCTAATCCCTTGATGAGAGGAGCTTATCCCTTTGAAGGAGGGCTTTATCCATTTGAAGGTGGACCTAGTAACTTCCCTCCATTGCACTATAAATTAAGGCATTGGGCTGGTTTCTAGAGAGGTTAGAAGCTGAACATTTTTTAGGGTAAATGCTATTGGAATTGAGACTTCCTAGTTAAGATTGAGAGGAGAGATTACATACCTTTTGGCTTCTTTGTGAAGAGAGTGAAACTTGTCAAAGTAGAGGAGATTCTTACTGGACCCTAGGAGGAGCTTGTATAGCATCAAGGCACCAAGGTTGTAAAGTTCTTCTTTGATTAAAGTTAATAGAATCAGATTCATTTTTCTCAATTAATTGTCTTATATGGTTTGTTTCATGAATTCCTTGATCATCATGATAAATATGCTTTATTATATTGGCTTTTCAGGTGCTATTTAATGTGTGTTCTTGTTTGTGTTGGTAGATTATTTAAAAGGGAGCTCATTTGGATCAACGAAGTGTGGCTTCCACAAGTTAGCACTGGACCCGAGGTAGGCCTTAAACATCTACTAGCCTTTATTTATAAATTGCATATTTAGAGAAAGATAGAATTTGTTTGGTTTGCTTGTCGCTAGATATCATTAGATACTAGGGAGGTCGGTCTTGTCCGCAAGAACGACTTATCCAGCCGACAAGTACCAATCTTTTGCAACACCTTGTATGGACCATAATACTTTGGTGATAATTTATTATCCTTCTTAGTTTGCTTGAGGGACATTTTCTTATATGGTTGTAGTCGTAGGAATACCCAATCACTTACATCAAAACTTCTTTCACTACGATGTTGATCTGCCTGTTGTTTCATTCTATTCTGTGCCAACACGAGGTTATCCTTTAAGAGTTGGAGGACTTGTTGTTGATGTTCGATGTGATGTTCCACTGCTTGAACCTTAGAATTTTATCTTAAATATGATGTGATGGATGGTGGCTGATATCCATAAAGTGCCATAAATGGGGTCATTTTTGTTGCTGTATGGAAGGAATTGTTATACCACCATTCACCCATAGGCAACCATTTGACCCATTGTGTTTGTTTATCAGATACAAAGAAACGAAGATATCCTTCCAAACATTTTTTTACTATCTCACTTTGCCCATCATATTGAGGATGATAAGATGAGCTATGAGCTAACTGAGTACCAAGACAAGAAAATAATTTTGTCCAAAAATCTCCAGTGAAAATGGGATCTCTGTCACTTACAATAATCTTTGGGTTTCCATGTATCTTTTGAATTGTTTCCATAAATGCAGTAGAAACCATACTAGCTTTAAATGGATGTGATAATGCACAAAAGTGTGCATACTTGGTAAGTCTGTCAACTACCACCATGATGACACTCTTTCCCTCAGACTTGGGTAAACCTGTGATAAAATCCATTGAAATCTCCTCCCAACGTTGGCTTGGAATGGATAAAGGTTGTAATAGACTCGGTGTCTTAATTGTTTCAACTTTATTTTGTTGGAAAACCAAACATTCCGCCACAAATTTTTTAATATCCGATTTAAGGCCATCCCAAAAAAATTCCTTCTTAACCCTATGGTAAGTTTT
Source organism: Pinus tabuliformis (assembly GCA_031772625.1). Lineage (NCBI taxonomy): Eukaryota > Viridiplantae > Streptophyta > Pinopsida > Pinales > Pinaceae > Pinus > Pinus tabuliformis. The sequence continues at coordinate 774,858,539 of CM062812.1, read as the reverse complement.
TAAAAATCCTGAGTGCCCTCCTAAGGGAGAACTGTGCAATTCCATAAGAATCTTTTGTTTTATTTGGGAATTCTTACAGAGGTATAAGCGATCTTTATACCATAAAGAATCATTTTGCCAACTAAATGTATCAGATGTACTGGAATCTTGTTGTAACTTTCGAATAAGTGCCCATACTTCTTTGGCATTCTTCCATTCCTCCCTTGCTTCATTTATCCAATCTGGTTGGATAATAGAAATAGTGCACAACAATGCTTCCACATCCTCATCCTTTCTTGAGAGTGCATTTGCCACCACATTTTGCTTCCCTTTTTTGTAGATGATTTCAAAGTCATAACCCAACATCTTTGTGACCCACTTTTGTTGCTCTTCAGAGGATAATCTTTGTTCTAAAAAGTATTTAAGGCTATCATGATCCTTTTTTACCTTGAAGTGTCTTCCCATTAGGTAGGGTCACCATTTCTTAAGTGCATGGAGTATTGCCAACATTTCCTTCTCATAAATAGCTTTTTGTAAAAACTTTCCCTTGATTAGATGACTTTCAAAAGCAATGGGTCTTTCATCTTGCATTAAAACAGCACCAATTCCATTTCCTGAAGCATCACATTCCACAACAAAGGTTTTTGTGAAGTCCGGTGTAGCTAAGACCAGTGCTTGGCACATTGCCTCTTTAAGATTTTCGAAGGCCTTTGTTGCTTCTGGAGTCCATGAAAATGCATCTTTCTTCAATAATGTTGTTAGAGGTGCTGCTATTCTCCCATAATTCTTAACAAACTTGCGATAATACCCTGTCAACCCGAGAAATCCTTGCAGATGCTTTATGGATGTGGGGATTTTCCATTCCTTAATGGCTTTAATTTTGCTAGGGTCTACCTCAACTCCTTCATGAGATACAATATGACCCAGATATTCCACCTCTTGTACTCCAAAGAAACATTTGGATCTTTTTGCGTATAATTGTTTCTCCTCCAATAGTTGTAGCACCCTGTCAACATGTTCAACATGATCCTTCCAAGACTTGTTGTAGATTAGTATATCATCAAAAAATACTAACACAAATTTTCTAACGAATGGTTTGAAAATGGAATTCATCAAACCTTGAAATGTTGAAGGTGCATTGGTAAGGCCAAAAGGCATGACCAAAAATTCATAATGACCCTCATGAGTTCTAAATGTTGTTTTCAAAATGTCTTCAGTCTTCATTCTGATTTGATGATATCCTGAACGAAGATCCAACTTGGTGAAGTAAATTGATCCATGCAATTCATCCAGTAATTCATCAATGACGGGAATGGGAAACTTATCTTTAATAGTGAGCTTGTTGAGCTCCCTATAATCTGGACACATGTGCCATGATCCATCCTTCTTGTGCACTAATACTACTGGAGCAGAGAAAGAACATTGACTCGGTTGAATTATACCAGCCTCTAGGATTTCTGAAACCATACGTTCAATTTCACTCTTTTGGGCATAGGGATATCTGTACGGCCTGATATTTGGAGGAACACTTCCTGGAATCAAATGAATAGCATGATCATGATCATGAATAGGTGGGAGACCTTTGGGAGTCTCAAATACCTTGGAATGATTTTCCAAGACTTTTTGGAGATCTGGAGAAATAGATGATTGCAATGTGGAAACATCTAGCGAACATAATTGTGCAATTACACCCCTTTGTTCCTTTTTTAGAAGCTTTGTCATACCATTAGAGCTAATTATCTTTCCTGGTTTCCCTGCAATACCCCTTAATTCAACTTCCTTTCCTTCCACGGAAAATTTCATGAAAATTTCTTGAAAATTGAAAGTTATTGTACCCAAGGGTTGTAGCCATTGTACTCCTAGTACAACATCAGCACCTCCCATTGGAATGGAAAGCATTGGGCTAGTCAATACATATTCTCCCATCGATAGCTTGATATTATGGCACTTTCAAGAGCAATTTATTGTTCCTCCATTTGCAACCATCACTTGACACTCTGGTGCTGGGTATAAGAAGCAATTCAATTCTTTTGCTACCTTACAATGAATAAAATTGTGGGTACTTCCTGAATCAATCAACACTAGTACCTTTTTCTTCTTGATTTGTCCTTCTATCTTGATGGTTTGAGGAGTGGTAATTCCCACCAATGCATTACAAGATATGGTGGGATTCATTTCTTATTTATCTAGGCTTTGTTCCTAGTCTATATCCTCTTATTTTGACCTTTCTTTCTCCTTTTCTTCTTCCTCTTCACAATATATGTAGAATAATTTCTTCTCAGCACACTTATGACCTTTAGTGTATTTGCTATCACAACTGTAAAAAAGCCCTTTTTCTCTTTTTTCTTCCAATTGTTGTGGTGTCAACCTTATAGGTTGTGGAAGACTAGGAGCAACCACACTTCCATCTTTATAGTTGTGAGTGGTGTGTTTCCTGGTTGCCATAATTTTCCTTTCCATTTTTCTTGCTAACCTGAATGCCTTCTCTAATGAATCAGGTTCCCAAAGGCGAACATCATGTGGGATATTATCCTTTAAAGTCCCTATGAACACATCAATCCTATGCTCCTCTGGAATATATTTTACCCTTATGTTCAATTTTTGGAACTCCTCAATGTGCTCCATTATTGAACCCTATTGTTTGAGACTTATCAATTGGCTAAAAAAAGTGTTGCTTTTTGTATCCTCATAATGTGCTATCATTTCTTCCATAAAAATTTCCCAAGTGATAATTTGTTTACGAGAGCAAAGCCTTTGATACCATACAAATAGATTTGGTTCCAAATATAAAGTTGCAATACGTACCTTTTGTGTGTTTTGCACATTATTGAGATCGAAAAATTGCTCCATTTGTAATATCCATGTTGTGGGATCCTTGCCATCGAACTTCCTCATATCAATTTTTGGAATATGGTGGGTTTTCGATCCCACATTAGAGTCTAAGAAATCATGATTAACATTTCTTTTGTTCGCATCATGAGTTTCCTTTACTACCTTTTCACCATTGGTAAGTATTTCTTGTAGAAAATTTGTCAAATCTGTCTTCAAATCTGCCATGCCTATCTTCAAATTTGTGTTCAAATCTATCCTCAAGTTGTCCATCTTAGATTCCATGCCATTCATCTTAGCTTCCACACCTTTTATCTTAGCTTCTGTTAGCTTTTGTGACAATGACATTTGTTGCACTTGTTCTTGTAATTTTGATATATCATGTAGCATTTCTTCCTCTTCTTCATGAGTCATGCTAGAGATTTCAGGTTCCTTACTAGGTGTTTGCATTTTCTTTCCTCGGGGCATCAGTTACCGATAATAATTCTCTACTATGCCCTTTGAATTCCTTCAAAATAAATTTTCAAACCAAGCTTAAGCAAAAATTTAAGAAAATCTACACACCGTTTTTCACTTTGCAGGAGCTCAAAATTGCCTTTGATGTATCTCTGTACTTTCCAATCATCTAGTTCTGAATTTGTGACCTGCAGTAGCCCTCTGTGTCCTCTTTCCAATGCCATAAGTCTAACCCAAATTGGATTCTCCAAGGAAGAGTTATGCGAAATCTCCCACAGTGACTTGATTATAGACTAGTTCAGTAGAGTGAACTTGTACGACGTGCCACGAGTCACTGTTTCGACCTTTGGATCTAAAAAATGCATACAAGAAACTACAGTCCGTCCTCTTTCTGTACCTTCTTATGAAATTTCAATCTGATCCCCAGAGAGAAAGTTATGATGATTTTCCCCAAGTCACCTTTTTGGAATGTAATTCAGGAGTCTGCAAAAAGACCAACTTCCTCAGATCATATCTCCTCAAATATAGTGCAGAAAGCTATGAAATTCAGACCTAAGGTTCAGCACAATTTCTTCTCAAATGGGTTTTTTTGAAACTTCTGAAACATAGAAAAAAAAAAGTTATAACGAAAATTCCACGATGACCTGTTTGGAGCAGCGAAACCCTAGAATCTGAAGCTTTGATACCAAATGTTATGAAACCAGCTCAAGAAAAGATAGAAAAGATAGATCAACGCCTTATAATTTATCCTCTTTGAGGGGGAAACCTCCTTCATATTACATAAATGAACAATTCTTGGATGATTCAAATGACAAAACCTCCTTTCTATATATAGGAGTCTAAGGAGTCACAATATAACCCAACTGACCTAACAATAATAATATAAAGCCACAAAAATAACAATAGAGGGATTCTATGGGGCACAGTAATAAACATATGGGGATAATAGGGGCACAACAATATTAATAAGGGATGAAACTACAATAGTAATGGGGTAATTACTAGTATTATAAGGACCCAACATCCAACAAAAATAGAGGTAATTCTTGCACTACCAACACCCTGCACATAGATCGAAATACGTAGTTGCATTGGACATGCATGGTACTACCGCAGATTTATTGAGAATTTTTCAAAAAACTGTTGCACCTTTATATGTCTCAACTGGTAATGTTCAATTTAATTGTTCTGACAAATGTGGCGTTGCCTTTGCAGATCTAAAGAAGTTGATTTCAATCACACCAGTATTACGAGGACCGAACTGGGAGTTACCTTTCCATATCTCTACAGACGCATCATACACAACTATAGGCATTGTACTTGGACAAGGAGAGGATAGGAAGCCCTATGCTATATATTATATTAGAAAAATCTTACCCCTACTTAGTTAAATTACACAGTAACAGAAAATTAGTTTTTAGTTGTTATACATGCTATCAATAAGTTTAGACATTATAAAACAGGATGTTGAGTCTTCCTGTATACTGACCACTCTGCTATCAGGTACTTGGCCAACAAACCAAATAGTAGTGGATGAGTAACTCGATCGTTGTTGTCACTGTAAGTGTTCGATATCACCATTATAAAGGATTGTCTAGGAAAAGAAAATCTTGTTGAGAAGTTCTTGTCTCGGGTGCCTAAGATGAATGATCTGTTTTTGGTAGATGATTAGTTTCCACATGAGCACCTGTTCATTGTAATGATTAAAGCACCTTGGTATGTGGATGTAGAAAATTATCTAGCAGTCAGGAAGTTACTAGCACATATGTTACCCAAGGAGAGGAGGTTGATTGTCCAACACAGTGCCCTATTTTCATGGATTGGAGGGTATATTTTCCACAATGGATCTGATTTATAGATTTGAAGGTGTAATCGAGAGTATGAGGTCTATGACATCCTAAAATCCCTATGGAGAACATTTCGCAGACCACAAAATTGGTCATAAAATCCTTTGGATTGGCTATCAATGGCCCACCATATTTAAATATGCCAAGAAAAACGTTCAATCTTGTGATAACTACCCGAGGATGGGTCATCCTGTCTAGGCTGATGAGATGCCATTGCAGCCAGAGTTGGTTGTGGTTCCCTTTGAAAGATGGGCACTTGACTTTGTCGACCCCTTTAATCTGCCATCAAATCAAAAGGTCTAATACCTATATACTGGTTGCCATGGACTATGTGACTAAATGGTTAGAAACAATAGCCTTTCCATGGGCCAAAGAAGAAACAATGATTAATTTTCTTTTTGACTTGTTCATATGATATGGCTTACCGAGGGAGGTAATCACCAATAGAGGATTGCAGTTTACTGGACATAAAATTTCAGCCACCCTTCAAAATCATCATGTCAAACATTGAGTTACCTCTACATATCACCCACAAGCAAATGGATAGGTAGAGAGCACCAACAAAGTCCTAGAAGAAATCTTGACTAAGATGAGGTCAAAAAATTGACAGAAATGGACAGTTAAACTTCGAGAGGCCTTGTGGGCCTATCACACAATGTTGCACAATAATACTAGATACTCCCCTTACCAACTTGTCTTTGGAAAATAACTGATATTCCTAATATAGTTTGAGATAAATACTCTTAGGACAACCTAGGAGGTTGGACTAGATCTAACAGAATCCCAAACACAATGACTTTAGTAATTAAATGAGCTAGATGAAGCAGGTTTACTTTCCCTGCAACATACAACAATTATTCAGTAGCAGAGGGCCAAGTGGAATTATAGGCTTATCAAAAAGAAATCATTTCATAAAGGTGATTGGGCACTCCTCTATGACTCCATATTTCATGACTTCCTAGGTAAACTATAGACCAGGTGCCTCAATGCTTATGAGATTCAAAAAGTGCATAATAATGGCACCATAACATTAATCACCATTGACGGGTCTGGTGCTCCCTTTCTAGTGGATGGAAACCGATTGCGACTTTACGACCAGCCACTCACAAAGGAATATTGCTATCATAAGGTAAATAATGATCCTACTCTCCAAACCATAGCTGTAGGGGATGGTAACCCATCAACTTCATTGCCATGAAAAAATTGTTTCCTGTTCATATTGTAAAGAATGTACATATTTTCTTTGAAAATGGTTGATAAATTTTGTTCTTCTTTCTTTTCTTATTTAGTGTGCTAGAATTTTGATATAAACATTTTTTATAATCGATCCTTTTTCTTCCCTCGAAACACGGTTGTTATTCCTTTGTCACAAATGAAGTTCCCTTTGTGAAGAAACAGTTGTTTCTCCCTTTGCGAAGAATCAGTTGTTATTCACTTTTGGAAGATACAATTGTTGTTCCCTTCTTAAAAAAATAGTTTTTGTTCCCTTCTCAAGGAAACAATTGTTGTTCCCTTTCCGAAGAAAAAGTTGTTGTTCCATTCTCTAAGAAACAATGATGTTCCCTTTTCAAAGAAATTGTTGTTGTTCCCTTCCCGTAGAAACAATTGTTGTTCCCTTTTAGAAAGAGCAGTTGTTTTCCCCTCTAGAATGAAACAATTAATTTCCACTTTGATGAAAAGAAGAATTATTTATCAATCACCATGAATGATTGTTGCTCTCATTACTATCATTCCATGCCAGTTATTCCTTTTGGTTATGAGTTTGATCTAAATCCTTAAAAGCGGTAATCTTTAGATCATCATGATTCTTAGCCTTTTGGTGAATATTTTTTTTTAAATCTAACATGCTCTATCTATGAATATCCCTTCTTATGTCTATTTTTTGGATACATTATAAATTGTTCATGATTTATCCCCACCATACTAGTTTTTCTTTTATTACACATTCAAATGGTGGTTTCCTTAATAAATATGATGAAGAATCTAAGGCATATTTATTCTTGGCATTTTGTTTTACTTCTTACACCATCCCTGACTCTTAAGGAGTTGATGAGCCTCCCCTAACTTCTAAAAAAAAAACATAAAAATAAGGAAGAAACAAAAACATAAATAAATTTGGAAATGTACTAAGCTAATATTTCTTAAAAAAAGGGATAGGGGGTCTCATCACAAGCCAACCTACCACGGTCATAAGAAAGTAACATAAGGGACATTCCCATTATAGCTACCACACTAGGATAATGGCCTTGTGACACTAAAATGTCAAAGGAGAGGAGGTCTCATCATGAGTCAGTCTGTTCACCTTGTTATGATCTCGTGCGTGGCATTATTACTACCTGGTCATCACACAAGAACAATGTCCTTTCTGAAGGAAATAATTTTTAAGTTAGGGATAGTGGCTCATTTGTAGGGTAAAAGGAAACCTCGTCGAGGCTATGGATGTGTGTTGTCAGTAGTGGCTTTGCCTATGGTATTGAAGTATACTTTGAAGTTTCCAAACTCTTTCTATTTCCTTTTCTTTATTAAATAAAAAGGGATAAAACACCTTTGGTTAGTGACTATATCCTTAATAACTAGTATTGGCAGCATATTTATATTACGTGAACAACGTTGGCATTATCCGATCATCCGAAATCAACAGTAACGAATTCAAAACAACACTTCGTTAGATTTCGTTGTACATACTCCAAAAGGAAAATCTCTTTCCATGATGTATAGTTCGTACACTTTATTTCTCATGATCCTCTCTAACCAATCGTATGGTTATGCATTCATTGCATTTAATTCTATTTGTATGAATTCTCTAACCACGTTTTGATGTGTTAATGATGCCACATGCCTTTTTTTCCATTCCACTTGCTTCGAAGGTCATGGTCACGCTTTTTCTCATTCAAGGGGGACAATCATACATTATGACGATGTGAAGGCACATGATTAATGAACATTCACCATACCTATCCATATGATAGTGTATTATTATTGAGTGTTTGTATTTAATTTTTATTCCTTATACTCCTACATGTAGTTTATGTTGTTTCTTTACGAGAATCGTGGGATTCAATATTGCATGTAGGTTTGCAAATTGTCCTTAGGAAATAGCAGGTATGGGTGGCACCTCTATTTGCAGTGAGCCTACAATGTTACAAATAACCACGCAAGACCAGGATATCTTAGAACATGTAGGATGGGCACACTATATTTCTCGTCTACAAGCCTTTAATGATGATATCACTCTAGAATTCTTGTAGAATCTATAGAATGAGAGCATAGTTGTCAAAGCAAGGACCATAGTAGTGACTGAAGCCATTTTGGAAAATGTCACAGACCTCCCTAAAGAAGGCATAAAATGGCTAGAAAATCACATGACACTCCATGAAGTTGTAGAATTATTCAAGGAACCTGGCAAGGAGTTATTTTAGAAAGGCAAAGGTATTTATCCTGCATCTCTGAGCGTGCCAGGGCACGAACTGTTAAAGGTTTTCAAAAAATAAATCACATGCGGTGGTTGCGATGACGTGGTAAGCCTTGGACACTTTAAATTGTTAGCAACATTAAAACAAAAGATAATAATCAATTTTCCATTTTTCCTGAACTCATTATTACATGAAATTGCTAGTAGAGTGAGAAAATCTAAAAACCGACAAGCTACAGTCAGTCATCATGTTTTGATGAAATTAATATTCATCAGGGAATTAACTTAGTTGTAACTAACCTGAGATAATTTAATAAGCTCTAATATACCATCCCTCGAAGGAATCTCTGAAAATTCCCAGCCTGAGGAAGAACATTAGACTACGGAGGTACACACCCCAAAAAGGGGAAATCCCCTATCTTGACATCCATTACTATTAAACAAAGATGGTCTGAGTGAATAATCCAACAGGTAAGCATTAATGTAGCCATAGATGAGGCGATATTACCCCACAAATCCCCCGATAACCAACGAGTCAATTTTCCTCGGGATTATGAAGAAGAAGCAGCTTGGGTCTTGGAAAATTTGGGAACTCTTTTTCAGTGGATAGGACAATTTGATAATTCACAAGAACAAGTCCCTACTCCTATCCCTTCCACTTCTCCTCGTACTAAGTTCTTGGTAGAAAAAGACATTACCCTCTTCCAAAAATGATAGAAATACACAAGAATTGCAAGGAAAAAAAATTTCTGTAGCTAAAACCCAGGACCTTGAAGCTAATTCAAGGGATATAGCGTCACTTGAACAAATACTTGATAATGTTGAGGAGAGGGAAGCTAATTCAGGGCATACAACCCCAGTTGAACAAATCTCTGATAACGTTGAGGAGCCGAAAGCTATTTCTAGAGATACAACCTTACTTGAACCAAACCCTAGAAATGCTAACGAGTCAGAAGTCAATTAAGGAGGCAGAGTCTTACTCAAACATGACTCTGACGATTTTGAAACTGCTCCTATTTTTTAAAATGTTATTGTTGGTCCTTCCTCGCCAGTGAAGAAACCAATGGTAAGGAGAAAGAAGGGATATGATCACAAGTTGGAACTGATGAATAAGGAAAATGAGAAATTGAAAAGAAAAATCAATCATCTTAGCAAATGTCTAAAATACTCTAAGAAATCTTATAAGAAGGAAGCAGAGTCAAAATCAATAGGAAGATAGAGTGATAATTTCCTTAATTCCATTGGAAAAGAAACATAAAACATTATATATTGTTCAATAGGTACTCAAACAAAGGACGTTTGTACTAGCTCCATATAAACTCAAATAGATTTATGTTCTTCTGTGGAAGTAATAGAGACAACTACTCAGACCGACCTCCAAACAGACCTCTGTGCTCCTTTGTCAATAGTGGAAACAACTATTCAAATAGATCTTCAAAGAGACCTCCGTGTTCCTGTGTCAACAATGGAAATACCCATTCAAATAGAGTTGGTAGCAACTGGAAGCAAGACTACTCAGAATGAGGACATACCTCCTTATAACCCATTGGTAGTAGAGGCTATTATTGAAAAACTAAAGACATAGCTAATAGAGTTACATTAAGTACTACAAGAACATGAACAAGAAGTTGTGCCTTTGAAGAAATACTAGGAGTTATTGAAAAATTTAATGACTTGACTACAATAGAGGATGAGACCTATGCCAACCTCAGAGCAGAATGGAAGAAAGTGGAGGAAGTACAAGGAAAGTATCAGAAAGCTTTGGAGAAAATCAAAATTATTTGTTTTGTTTATTCATATGCACTAGCCTAGAGGTCACTTGCTAGAAACTATGCACTTTTTCTACTTGAATGATATTTTGTATTAAAAGTTAATGCTATTAGAGCTGGCTAGGATTTTGAGTTTAGTTCTACTCCCGATTTTATTAAATGTTGTCAAACACAGACCGAGGATGTAAAATGTTTTCTATGTGAATTATATTTGCACAATTTTTTCTTGGAAGATGACAGGGATGCCAATCCTAGCCCCTTCCTTGGGGATGTCTAGTTCCATGCTTTCCTCTCCTTCACCAAAAACCAACTCAAATGGGCTAAGGTTCATGAAGTTTCCATAGAGGAGAAAGTGGACTGGATCTTTGAGTAAGAGGTGAACTGACAATGTCCCTACAGAACTAGGTACAACATAAAAGGTTTATGGAAAAGGAGGGAGTTGTTTCTACCTTGGGCCCCATCCATAGAGACATTATTAAGTCAAGCTTGGAATATTTTGAATACATTAGAGAAGCAACTCTCCTGGCTGCAAAGAAAATATGTATAGCCTCTCCCAAGAGCGTCCGAAACTGAGAACGGTTTGGTTACATAAAACTTAAGGCAACTGCAGCAAGACTCACCTGTTATGGTAACATTGTCCTAAGTGAGGGTCCTACTTGGATAGGATTTCATTACAAAATCCTTATTATTTGGTATCCTCTTGATGGGTATCGTTGCAATTATGAGCAATCAAAATATTAGGAAGGCCGAGCCTTTGCAATACTAAAAAAAAAAGGGTTTTTGGGTCTACAAGGAAGAAAAATATCCTACCTATTCTATGACTCAGTTACATCTTAATTATCTTATTGCATGAGGAAATTCAAAAATGTAAGCTGGAGAGTATGTTGGGTCATGAAAAAGGTATGTTTTTCCTCCTCATTTACTTGATTAATCATTCATCTTTCATGAGTTTCCTCTCAACTTGAGCACATTCTCAAAGAAAGACTGTGAAAAGAAAATAAAAAGTAGTATGAACAAATTACATGCTTTTAGTATTAAAAGCCTAAGTTTTCGCTTGTTTATGCACATGATGACTGGATTGGACAATTGTTGTTCCTTTTGGATAAGACAATAATTCCAAGAAAGGAAGATTTTGTTTTTACAGATGTGTGGACAATGATAAAGGGAGGAGGCAAAATACAGGATTGATGTGGAAATCTGATTGTTCAGCTGAGCAATCCTGAGGATCTTTTGATCCTCAGGATAAGCTCTAATTTTTCTAGCATTTCATAGAAGATATATAACGCTAGTAAATCAAAAATAAAGTAACTTTTGTAATCATTGTAAAATTCCAACAAGACTATGAATACAGATTGAACCTTAAGGGTTGAAGTGATTTTGTAATTCCTTTTTGACAGTTAATGAAAGACTTGAGGTTTCACATTAAATCTGCGTATTGAGTTTCTATAGTAGTTTCTTCTAGAGGCTTTGGGCCCAGTTGCTAGAAGACCTACTGCTCATTTGTATTATGATTTTTACGCTTTACTGTCAAGATTCATATTGTTGTTCCTTCTACAGTTTGAGTTAGAGTAAATCTTATAGCTCGGTTAATATCATTTCTATATGATTGTTGTTTCCTCTTAGTATATGCTTCCTGCAATTACTTCTAGCTTTGAATGTTGCTTGTGATTAGCATGATTTGAGTAGCTTCCTTTAATACATGTGGATTCGATTATTCCAGCTGATTTCCTTTTTGCATTAGGATATTGGATTAAGATGTTTCTTTGAAAGTAGTTTGCAATTGATTTATCTTTCCATTTTCGAATCATAGAATAATTCTTTTTCTGCATTTTTAAGAGTAATGAGCTGTTAAGCAATTTTTTATTTTTGCAATGATTAGTTAGGATTCAAGATTAATTACCTGCATTCCAATCTCTGATTGTTATCACATAGACAATGCTTACAAACTTGAAATAGAAAGATGAATCCCACTTTGACATATTAATGTAGGATAAAGATTGATACATAAAGTCATCTTAGTGCACCAACAACAGGCCTCTAGATGGAGAAACCTAGTTCGGTCATCCCCGAATACTACTTCAAGTGAGACTGCAACTTGCGTTACACAGGTAGTTGTCGAAAGGGCTAACAGTTTAGGGTTTTGTTGGTTCGCATAGATAACGTTGAACCTGGGTCAGGCCTCATCAAGCCAACAAATGGTTCTATTACCGGGACCGAGAATCTGTCTAAGGAATGTGTGATGTCGAATAAGTGGTTCCTAGCTAAGAAGGAAATCAAAAAGTGGATCGATCAAAAGTTGTACACGTTTGCAGCTTAGGAGAATAGAAATTCATGCATATCAAAGAAAGAGTGGCTGAATAGATACCTATTCACATATGAACTTGAAATATTATTTTGCTCTTTCCCCTGTGAATTACACAAGTGGATGTCCAAATTGGTAGATAGTCAAGGTACATGGAAGCTTGGCAGCCCTATTCTGTGGACCCTAAAACTGGTGAAGCGCTTAGAGGCTTCATAAAATAACATCGCGTGGGCCGTCGAACACTGGATGGATCATCTTCTGGGAGGATTGATCACTGAGTTCGTGTTCAATTTGTCCTCCAGCTATAGTGAAGCCAAGTGCAGGTTCTTCAAGAGACCAAGAGGTAAGTACTTAAAATATCTGAAGACCTGGATTAAGAATCTATTGTACAAATTGTAGTTTATGCCCTTAAATTGATGTTTGGGACTATGCAAAGTGGGAGAGCATTCAAAAGGAGTGAAGAATCAAGTTCTAAATACAATCCACTATTAGGATCTTATGATAGCGACAAAGAGGGTAATATTCTGAGAACACTGCGAAGTGCACTACAGCTTGTGAGTTAGGGTATCATAGGGATACCTCATCCATCCAATCCACCTCCGTGTCCCCCTTCCACATCCACCTCCACCTCCAATACCATCATTTAATATGGTGAACACAATGAGGATGCCTGTGTTTAAGGGTGTGGGAACTACAGACCCTGAGAAAATTTGGTTTGTTTCAGATGTTGTATGGATAACACATCATATTATTGATGATAATATGAAGAAATCACAGCTAGTCACTGTGCTACAGGATAGAGCCTTGATCTAGTACATTAAGTTCTACACAGATAGACCCAAAGTGACTATGATGGAAACTCAAAAAACTCTGAATAGTGAGTTGAGGAAGCCCAAATATTAGGCTCAGTCTGTAACACAGCTCAATGTGATTCAACAGAGGGTAAACGAGTCCTTGTGGGACTTTGATCAAAGATTAAAATGTCTGATTCAGCAAGCTAATATGACTATTATAGATGCTCAACATAGAGACTCATATATTGCTTCAGTCCTACCACATCTGAGAGTACCATTATCACATCAGAAAATAGGAATGTGAGAAGAATTAGTGGAGATCACTATGAGATTAGAAGATTTGCCATTACATGATACAGATATAGGGGTACAAGAGATTCAATCATAGTTGGAAACCCTGTGCATGGAGTTGCAGAGCCTAAAGAAGGGAAAGGAAATCCAACCCGAGGTGCATGTAGAAGTTTGGTGCCTGAAGTGTAAGGGCCAAGGTCATGATAAGGATCACTGTCATGTTTAACAAAACTACCTCAATGGGAGAGGTCCCGTTCCTCTAAAACTGAAAAACATCATTGGACCAAGCACGGGAGTACCCGCTATCTATCAGATAGATCAGAAGCACGCAACTGATAACTATCATCTACTACATAAGTTTGTGCAAACACCACAGTAGTTATTCTGTAATTTTTGTAACTTAGTTGGGCATGATGAGTGAAATTATCGGAGCTACAAATTGATGATAAAGTGGACCCCTATGTATAAAATGTAGTCCAAACATTGGTCTCAGGAACAAGGCGTGGGTGTAGTGCATGGAGGCTTCCAGGGCCAAGGAATAGGACGAGGAGGAGGGGCTAGAATGGGTTGCAGAAAAATCATTTACTATAATTGTGGAGAGGGCGGTCATTTTTCGCACGAATGTTAGAACCCAATGCATCAATCTTGCCAATATTTCCGATAGTTTGATCATGTAATATAATATTTCCCGGTATTAATAGCCAATATGCAGGAGAATAATATGCAGACACCTACATAGAACATTCATATGATGAGAGCAGAGTCACGCGAGGAAGAGCCTAAAATTAATATAGTAACGCAAAGTGGTATTTCCACTGGAGAAGATAAGGGAAAGCATCTAGAAACTATGCAAGGTTGATGAGAAAGAAGTTGGATTTGATCTAAACCAGGCTAATGAAACCTTCATGGAAGCCAAAAAGAGCTTTGTTGAAGCCTCTACCTTATAAAGTCAGGGGAAGTCTGGCGGAACCAACGAAGCACAGGAAGTAGATCCTTCGCTATTAGATACCTTCCTGAAGACATTTATGAAGCTATTGCGAGATAGAAAGGTGGTAGAATGGATTCAAGAATTAATTGATAATCGTACAGGGAAGGTCAAGCCTCCTCCAAAAAGACGCGTTGTACGAAAAGTGGGAAAAAGAAAAAAATGAACAGGTTGTGAAATGAGGCTAACACCACAGATCAAAGAGTACGAAATGAAGCATGTAATTCTCCCTCTAGGATTTTACCCGAATGTGATACCAAACCAAACTTGAGAAAGATTGGGGAGAGCCTCACTGCAATGGTCTCCTAACCATCTTCTCATGCCCAATCAGTAGAAAATCATTCCTATGGGCCGCATCTATGGGAAACGGTCGATATTGACAAAGAAAATGCTTTGGCCAATTTTGAAGTTATAGAGATAGTGGATGATAGTAATCCTTACCCTCCACTATTGGGAATTGATTGGGCCTTTGATATGGATGCAGTCATTAATATTAAGAAATGCATAATGATATTTGAGAGGAAATAACTCCAGGTAATTGTTCCCTTACATCCATCTGAAGGTGCGCGATACAGGAAACCAAACCGAAATTATGAAGAGGAGGATGATCTAGATCAGATATATAAGGTCACTGCATGTGATGAGGACAGGATAAATCCTATATCAAATGGATGAATTACATGGAATAGAGATATCCCTTACACCTTAGATTCTGACAAAAAGCTTGAGCATTGGCAGAAAAGATTACATGAAGTCTCTTCACTGCACTACAACCCATTGACCAAATCGCTTCGATGCATATCCATGGAGGTAAGAAATATTCCTTATTATGATGCCTTATATGATGTTAATTTTCTTCTAGATAATTTTGAAAGGGAGGTGTCAGAAGAGCATTGGTTCCTGGTGTTAGTGTTGGTATCTTCATCCCTCCGTCAGAGATCAATTCCTCTTGTTGCATTTCATATTAGGTGTCCCGCACAGTCATTTGCATTCCATTAGGTGCATGGATCATCTGATGGTAGTGGCATTCCTACAGTTTCCCTCATGTTATCTACTTGTTGGTTCATGTCTGTTCATTAAAAAGCATATACAATCTTCTTTTTATTTTAAAGATTGCAAAGGTTGTCTTTAGGGTTTTATTGTCAATTAGGTCTAGGGTTTCATTAGGGTTTCGTCAAAAAATGTTTCAAAGTGTTTAATAACAACTAGCAGGCCATGAGGAGGTTTCAGCATCAATAAATTTCATCACCAAGTGCTCAGAATGTGTTTTTCCTCAAAACTCTGTTTTGAGGAAAAAACAGAGTATTTTGCTTTTATTGTACAAAAATCATGAAATTTTGTTTTCCTCATTGTAAATCCCTTCATCTGTAATCCTGGTTTCTTTCCTTAGCCCCAGTAGTTCCAACACCTACAAAACAAGAAAAGCTTAGGTCATTTAGTTCATCACAAAACTCAAATGAAGTGAAAAAGTCCAAAAACAGAGTTTGAAAATAAAGTCATTTTCAAAACATTATGAAAATGGGTTTTATGAGCCAAAAATTTAAAAGCTCCTTGTTTATAAGCCATTTCTTCATTTCAAGAGTTCATTTGCAAAATAGAAGCAAGGCAAAATGATTTTGGTGAGCAAGTGAGGATATTTGGTGAAAATCGCTCCAAGTCACTGGCGCGGCGCACTGGGCAGGAGGCGCGGCGCACTGAGCCTAAGACTCCAGTTCTATTTTGCATGGGCACGGTGCATATGCTGGGCATGGCGCATTGGGTTGGATGCGCGGCGCATATGCTGGGTGTGGCGCATTGGGTTGGATGTGCGGCACACACAACCAGAGAGCCCGAAAACTACTAGAACTTGCTCCAAATTGCCCAAAACACACGGATTTGTCTTGGTACAAGTAGGTAGAGCCTCCATCACTATTTTCTATCCAAGTTTGGTGCTTGTTTCATGGTGATTGTTTAAAGAAATCAAACCCTACTTCTTCAAAATTTCCAAAGCAACAGTGCTAGGGTTTTGATTGACTGTTTTGCTACCAAGTCTATCATTCCTCCATCACTCCCTTATCCCATTTTTCCATTGATTTCCTTATTCCCTAAGTTCTCCTACCCCCTAAATTCACTAATCCCCTAATCCCCTATCCCAAGTTCCCTTTCCCAAAATCCCAAATGCACCAAACCCTAGTCTCATACTTAAAGTCCCAAACTACACTCTAATTCCCTGTTCCCTTAACTAACCCTACCCCAACAGTCCCTAATTCCATATTTCCCTAAATTACCCCTCCACAGTCCCTCATTTCACTGTTTTCCCTTGGTGGCAGAGGTCAAACACATCACCAAAAACAGTTCAAGACAGTTTAACATATCAGCACCTACTTCTCCAAGGCAGTTTATCTACCAGCAGCCATGGCATCTGATCCTTCATATGATTATGAAGAGGAAACCCACAGTGACTCACCTACAGAAGGAAATGCACCCAGGAGACCTCATAGAGGTGGCAAACACATTAGAGAAGAACCAACCACTCTTGTTGAATTAAAGGCATGCCCTCTTGCCATCTCCTGTTTCCAACATCAGTCATGTTATGAATTCTATGAGAAGGTTGCTAGCATTCAATTTCATCATGAGTTGGCTCATTTGTTTGTATTGCATTTACATGGTGATCAAGCCACTCTAGCTGGTGTCACTTTCACATTAACACGAGAATCCATTTCACTAGCAACCGGTATTCCCAACATTGGAGAGCCATGGAACAAGAGGCAGAAAATTGATCGGCAGCATTATGAATCGTACATCAAGCTCAGCTTTTTGAGACAGCTCAAAAGAGTGTTTCCTTTTCGGTACCTCAAAGATGAATATGCTCCTTTAGTGAAACTGATCATGAAGTATTTCAGCTGTGAGGGCCGATTCTCCCATTTATATGCTTATCATATCAGGCTGCTGATGCATTTTACCTGGGTACAGATGATGAACATCCCTAACTTCATGTGCCGAAACATAGAGAAGATGACCACCCTAGTGCAGCACAAGACCCCTCAGCAGTAGTTCAACAGTATTTACCATTTTGCTCTCATCAAAATTGTGGTCGTTCATTAGCTTGGCTTACAGGGCATCACTTGGGATGACTTCATCTCTCGTGAGTTTTTTAGAGCTCAACAGGGACCTTCAGAGGCTTGGCATGAGACAGGGGGACCTTCTTATCAGCATGAGGGCCATGAGACATAGACCGCTAGTGTGCCGGTGTTCATCACTTATCAGAAGGGCACTAGATGGTTGTTTGCAGCAGCCAAGCGAGTGTTATCTCCACCCGGGGTGGAAGGGGCCTCGCTTCCATCATCAGCACAATAGGTTCAGGACCGAGGCAAGAGGTTAGTGTAGGAGGAAGGACCATCAGGTGAGCAGGAGACTGATTTCATTCTCATTGAGGGTGATGATGCTGATATGGGCCCACAAAGCACCAATCTTAGAGAAATCATTCAGGAGCAGCAGGCGAACATTGATGCCTTGTCTACCATCTTGGATAGAGCCCAATGGATAATATAGTACCTAGAGCAAAGGAATAAACAACTTGAGGACCAGCAGGTGATTATGGAGTTAAAAAACATTCGAGAGAATCGCCAAGCTGCCCAAAGGAGGAGGGTGGAGTTCACTTCACTTGAGCAAGAGATTAATGCCGATAGGGAGTCATGGCTTGAAAGAGTCAATATCCCATTGGAAAGGAAGCTAGAAAAGGCCAACAAGGAGAAAAACTTGTTGAGACACATGGTTGTTCATTACATGGTGAGAAACAAAATTTGCAAGGCAGGAATCAAGAGTTTGAAGGCAAAATTAAAGAAGGCATCAAAGAGGAAAAAGGAGCATGATTGACTTCAGATATTGGATGAGGCTTCCTTGGCCCAACATAGCTCTTGATAGAGAAGACTCAGCCCAAATTTCAAAAAATTTGGAGCAATTTTTGCATTTTGGAAATTTTTTGGCACAAAAACTGAATTTTCTGCCCTATGCACCGCGCCACATGGCGCTCGCTTTTTCTAGGAGCATCCAAATCAAAAAACTCAGCATTTTTGGATTTGGCATGAAAAATTAGGCTTTCCTACCCATGGCCAAGAAATTTGGGCAGGTTTTGAGCCCTCAAAAAATGTCAAAACACTCAAAAAATGACCTCACTGCCCCTATTTTGACACATAGGAAGTAGTGTTTGGAGAACGGACTTTTGGAGGGGAAAATGAAGGCCAACTTGAAAAATTCGACTTGAGTTGGAAATTAGATAGGCATACATTTAAAAAAAGCACACCTAGAGATCATTTGGACACCGGGAAGGCCTCAAAAAGTGGGTCCAAACAGGCGTGACGCATAGAGAATCAGGTGTAATGCATAGAGGAAAAATTGCCAGCTTGACCATGTTTTGCTCTGTTTTTCGCCCAGCTTTGCCTAGTTTGACTTTTTTACTTTCCTAATGGCAAATTTGTGATGTAATTTGATGAAAATTGATGGTTCATGATGTAAATATGTTAAATTTTCACTTGTAGAGGTAGATTCATCAGTTTAAAGGTTGTTTGAAACTGAATGAATCAATTCCCTTGTTTCTAGAGGCATGTTGTTATCTTGCCTATTTTCTAGTTCTCAATTTAGAATCAGTTGGATCAGCTCCTAAACATGTGAGCTCGACCCCTAGAGGCAAGTATGAGCTATGTTTGTCTATATTATGTTGTTTTTCAGTCATTAGCATGGTTGGACTTTTGAGAAAGCCTTGAGCTTCATTGTACACTCATATCAGCTTTTTTGCTAAGGAATTGAGATTAGGATTTGCAGTACTCTTTGGGATTCATGTGGCAATTTGTCTTGGTACAGTGCTTCATTTGTAATTGTGAATTTATTTATGTGATTGTATGTCATTATCTCTCTTATTTCTTCTCAGCTAAATCAAACAAGAGTGTAAGTAGAATCCATTGAAATTGCAGTGCTCTACTTGAGGTTTGCTTTATTCTTTGATGTTTTCGGCTGTTTGGAGAGGATCCATGAGTTTTATTGCCCTCTTTAGCTCCTCACCTTTCTAATCCTTCCATCTCATTCAATTTTAAGTGCCAAAAACAATTACCTACCTTACCCCATTGAGATCTCTCCAAGACTGAGCCTCATTCCCTGCTCCCAAAATCTACCTTTCCATTTGAGCCAACAAAAACATCATTTTTATTAAATCAAACTCTCTTTCACTTATACCTAGCCTAAGATCAGTATTTCTATCAGTAATCTCAAGCCCTCATTGATCATAATTTGCTGAGATTGACCCGGAGAGAGCCCTCTCCTAACATGGTAGGGCTAGCTACCAGGTTGAGCGTGGTTTGATATTGGCCCTGGATCCTACCTTTTTAGCTTGAGGTAAATCTAGGCACTAACACCTCGCACTAGATCTAGCGCTGCACGCTACACCTACCCGTTGGTGGGGTACACATAAGGACAACTTCACTGATTGGAAAGGATACAGGCGAATGATGAAGTGGAGGTTCAGGTGCGCCAATACGCGTAGGACAAAGAAATACACTGGAAAATAAGCTTTGCATGAGCATATGGTGCGCAAGGAAAATTTTACGGGCTAATATTCACCCATGGGCTTATTTTCTATACTTCTTCCAAAAAGAAAATTCACTAATTTCCATTTTTTTGTAAAAATGATTCGCCCAAATTTCATAGAATGAAATTATTTTAGCCTAAAAATTGCCAAAAAATTATATATAGACTATAAAAATATTATAAATTTGAATATTTTTACAAAAATATCTCCAAACATTTTATAGCTTTCATATTATGGACTAGTGGGGTTTGCCAAGGTTTCTAAACTTTAAGTTAAATTTCCATCCTTAAAACTGGTGGACTAAAGCTTGGGTAGAGGAAGCTCAGCCTGAATGGGTGCACATCTTTTATCATACTTTGGATACCATTCAGATGAATTTGTGCCTGGAAACGAAGCTACACCATGGAAGAGTCGAGGGGGATGTCCTCAAGGAGAGTTTCTCGTTAACCTTCAGCTTTGAGGATGGCTTCGAATGTATTGACGAAATGCTCCAAGAAATTAAGGATGTTATCTTTAGAATGCCTGAGGAATAGGTAGAATGGGTTCAACCAGACTAGAATACATAGTTGAACGATGCGATAGAATGCTATAACATGACCGTAGAAGAAGAATAAGATGATCCTAGAAATATCAACATTCCAAAGTCTGAGGGACAACGCAAAGTTGAAGGAGCCAAAGCAGCAATCCCTAACATAGCAGAACCTTTGAAGACTAGACAGATAAACATTAGATCAGACACATAGCCAAATTTTGCTAAAATTGGTGAGTATTCGGATGAGGATACAGTTGATAAGGTCGTGGAACTATTGCGTGAATACTAGCACTTGTTTCCCACCAACTTCTTAGATATGAAGGGGATAGTAGGGGACCTGGTCATGATGAAGATTACTTTGAAGATATATGCGAAGCCTATAAGAAAATGACCCTACCATTTGAATCCCAAATATAAGGAAAAGGTGCATAAAGAGTTGGACAAGATGCTCGAAGTTGGGATCATTAAGCCAGTGGAGAAATCAGACTGGGTAACTCCTATGGCATTTTAGGAGAAAAAGAAACAGGATGAAATTTAGATATGCATAGATCTAAGGAAACTCAATGATGCATGTGTTCATGACCCGTTTCCAACACCATTTATAGATGAAGTCCGCGATAATGTTGGAGGGCAGGAAGCTTATTCATTCACTGATGGGTTCTTAAGGTACCATCAGATCAAGATCGTGTTAGAGGATCACAGCGAGACTACCTTCACGACGGAATGGGAATTTTTTTGATATATGGTAATGCCATTTGGATTGAAGAATGCACCTACGATCTTCTCACGGGTAGTAATTGTAGCTTCTAAGGAATTCATCCACAATTTCTTAGAATTTTACTTTGATGATTGGATTGTCTTTGGGTTAGTAAAGTGCCACATTGCAAATCTGTGGCTTATGCTGGACACCTATCGCAAACATGAGATTGCCCTAAATTTGAAAAATTGTATCTTCTATATTCCTTATGGGATATTGCTAGGTCATGTGGTTTGCAATAAAGGATTAATGGTAGACCCTACCAAGATAGTTGTTATTGACAATTTGGAGGCCCCGAATAATGTAAAAAAGTTACGCATGACACTTGGCCATATGGGATATTATAGAAATTTTATCAAGGCATATGCACAAGTCACAACGCCAATGGAGAAATTTTTGAAAAAGGAGGCGACATTCTATTGGGATGAAGAGTTTCAAAACAACTTAGACATTCCAACAGATAAAATAGTCACCGCACCCATTTTGGTATTCTCGGATTTGAAAAAAGAGTTTCATGTTCATGTAGATGCTTCTTCTATTGCGCTAGGTGCGATGTTGACCCAACCAGGTGAAGGTGATATTGATCATCCTATCGCATTTTCGAGTAGGAAGTTGTCTAAGGCAAAAAATAACTATTCAACTACAAAGCATGAAGGACTAGCTATGGGGTACGCGCTACAAAAATTTCAGCACTATCTACTAGGAGAGCACTTCAAAATTTATACTGTCCATTCCACGCTAAAATACCTAGTCAATAAACATGTGTAGGGGGGGAAGATCTGCAGAGGGTTGTTGTTGTTTCAAGAGTATGATTTTGAGGTAATTGTGAAACTTGAATTATTGAATTTTGGTCCTGATCATCTCTCTTGGATTGAGACTGGGGAGGAGCCTACTACTTAGGAAGAAGTATTTCTTGATGTGCAACTCTTTTTTTTCCATGTTGCAGAAGATCACTTTGTCGATATCATATAGTTTGTAACGATTGGCACATCCCCGAAGGGATATTCTACTCAGTAGAAGAAGGAGTTGGTGGTTCGTGTGATTGATTTTTTGTGATCGTTGGATACCTATATAAAATGGGTTGTGATGAAATATTGTGCTGATATGTCCCATAGTTTGAACGATCAGGCATCCCCGTAGAAGAACATGGGGGAGTGGCAAGAGACCACTATACAGGAAGAGCGGTCACGTAGAAGATCCTGTGCACAGGACTTTGGTGGCCAATGATGCATAAGAATGAAAAAACATATTGTAGGGCATGTTATGCTTTCCAAAGGACAGGGAGACCTTCGTGAAGAGATGAATTTCCCTTTAATCCATAGATAACTTTACATGTGTTTGATAAGTGAGCAATTGATTTTGCGGGGTTGATCTAGCCACCAGGGAAGAAGACTAAAGTGTGATATATTATAACAACGACTGAATACTTGATGCGATGGGTGGAAGTGGAAGAAGTAAAGGATTATACCACAGCTACTACTACGAAGTTTATCTTTGAGTATATCCTATCCTAATTTCGTTGTCCTAAGATATTAATGAGTGATAGAGGTATGCATTTCTTAAGAAAAATGATTGTCGCGATGCTTGAAGAATTCGAGGTGTATCATTAGAAAAGTATGGCCTATCATCCTCAAGCTAATGGTACAATTGAAGCCTTCAACAGAATTTTGGTGAGCACTCTAATGAAATTTTCCAACGCAAAGCAAAATGACTGGGTTGTGCACATACCAGGAGCCATGTGGGCATATAGAACTACTTGTAAAATGCTGACAGGCCAAACCCCCTTCAGGTTGGTCTATGAGCAGGAGGTTGTGATGCTCATGGAATATATTGTGACAAGTCTATAGATTGTAGTGTTGATTGACATGGCTAATCACAAGACTATGGAGGAGCACCTCGCACAGATGATGGAATTGGAGGAGGATTAGTTTTTAGCAGGATTTCACCAATAGGTACAAAAGGAGAGTGAGAAGGCATCGAATGATCGACATATAAAGCAGTGAACCTTCTAGGTCAATGACTTGGCCTGATTATATGATAACAAGTTTACGAAATTTCCTGGCAAGTTTCGAATGCCTTGGCTTGGACCCTATGTGGTAAAGGAAATTACAGATGGTAGCATAGTTCAACTCATGAAGCTGAATGGATAATTGTTTCCAAGTAGAGTCAATGGCAGTCGATTGAAGATGTACGAGGGTGATCCCACCCATATGCAATGACTATATGATGGTGGCATAGTCATAGTGCTCCAGGCTGCTGCAGAGAAGCATGTGACTATAAACTACACTACCCCTAGAATTGAAGAGAAGAAGTAAGGGGGTTGTGGAATGGAAGAGAGTAGGGCATCGAGGGGAGTTGCGCCAAGATTGTTGCAGCATGGAGGTTGGTGCTGCATAGCCGGCTCAAAAGGTAGCTGTAGGGTGCACTGTAGATTATTGGATGGAAAAATTTCTGTTAGGAGGAGTGGGGACTATGGGCTAAACCTTTTGAAATCTGCTGCCAAAGATGCATTAATGATAGAAAATTGGGAAGTTGGTTGGGACAGTCGTGAATTTAAAGAATGAAATGGGCCAACTTTGATTTGAACTACAATTGCAGATTTTGGAGCTGCAATTGAATCTACTACCAACAACTCCACTAGAGATCTGGGAGCAGTGTGGAGCAATGATCAAGGTAGGAATGGCCACATTAGATGAAACAATCAAGGAGTGCACCAAATTATTTGAGCATGCCATGGAGCTTTCGACATCTCTATAGCAGGATCTGACTCTACAAAATATCGGCACTGACCTTAGGGTAAAGCAGTAAGAATTTCATGAGATAAGGTCGACTGCGTGCACTTTGGCGTGAGTCCAAAAGTTTGCGTGGTTACAGGAACGAAAGCACCTGCAAACAAAGATTTAAGAGCTACGTAGGAAAGAGGCCATTCCAAGTGGTAAGACCCAACCTTGGACAAAGGAAGCCAGCCAGCTCACTTTTTCCATGCAGAATAAGTTAAAGGGCATCTAGCAAACATAAAGGAATATGGGCCTCGCGATGGAAGGCCCCACTACAAAGAAGCTTGTCGAGGAAGTACAACAAGAAGATATGCAGGGCACAACTAATTTGCAGATTCTGAAGATGGAGTTCCAAGAAATCCAGGACAAGATTACATTGCCAGTTGAGTGACTCGACAACGAGTCACTAAATTTGTTGGTGGGATGTTGGGATGGGGTCCATAGGGTAAATTTTGGTACATTTTGTCATTTCTTTTTGAAAATATGTAAACTCTCTGCAAAATGTGGAAGCGGATAGCAAATATAGTTAGAGTCAAAGGGGATTCAGTCCCTTATGTGGGTAGGTGATAGTAAGGTTTTGATACCTGCCCATCGTCCACAGACCATGGTATTGTAAAAGCATGGCTATAAATAGAAGTGTCATAGTGAGTGTAGGGGATGATCGAATGGATAGAGATCTTTGTAAGAAAAAGTAAGCTAAGGTAGGAAAGGTCTGTTTCCTATACTTAGGTGAAGGGGAAGTCTCCTACAGCTGAGTGCACAGAGACCTCGATAAGTCCACAGGCTAAGTGCGCAGGGCCCTACAGCTGAGTGTATAGGGAGAAGGAATCTATACTTGAATGATTATATCTCATAAAGATAGTTTTGAGCCAATTCTTGTCCATTTGTGTAATATTTCTTACTTCTTCAAGTTTCTGTATTTTCTTTCTGTAATGCGATTTATCTGAATTAATGCTTATCTTGTGCACAAAAGTGGTAGATTTGTACTTTTTATACATATCATGAATAGTTAAAGGCCTTTGCTAAGATCTGGAAGTTGTTTAAAGTAAATTACTATAATTTTCTTCTTTGAAAGGGTTAGGGTTTACAAAGATATGAAGAAGCCCTCGGAACCCCAGGAACCTATCACACATGCCTCTCAATGTATAAACATGGTTCTATCATCCCCCAATTCTGCTTTGGGTGAGACTACAACCTGTGGTACGCGGGTTGTTGCCGAAAGGGCTAGGAGTTTAGGGTTTTGTTGGTATCCACATATAACATTGAACCTAGGTGAGGCCACATCAAGCCACCAAATTATTCCATTGTGGTAGTCATGGAGTTAAAGGATGAAGTCAACTGAGTCCAATTTGAGCTATAGCTAGAGACTTCAGAGATGAAATTGAAGCTACAACTAACAACTCTGCCAGAGGTCTGGGAGCAGCACAGAGCAATTATTAAGGAAGGAATGGCCACATTCGATGCAGCAGTCAAGGACTACACCAAATTATTTGAGAAGGCCATGGATCTTTCGAAATCTCTGCAGGAGGACCCCACTCTATAGAAGTTCAACACTCACCTTAGGGAAAAGCAGCAACAATTTGATGAGATAAGGTCAATTGCATGCACTTTTGCGTCAGTCCGATTCATGTTGTTATAGGAAGGAAATCATCTACAAACTAAGATTGAAGAGTTGCACTAGAAAGAGGCCATTCTAAGGGATAGAACCTAGCCATGGACACCACAAGCCAACCATCTTACTCTTTCCATGCAGAACAAGTTAAATGGCATCCAACAGACACAAAGGACTATGGGCCTCATGGTGGAAGTCCCCACTACAGAGAAGCTCATCAAGGGAGTACAACAGGTAGCTATGTAGGGAATAGCTGATATGTAGCTTCTGAAGATGGAGTCCCACGAATGTTATGACAAGATTGGAGCGTTAGCTGAGTGACTGGAGGATGAGTCACCAAATTGTGTTGGGGACCTATTGGGATGGGCTCCCTAGGGTAAATTTTGGTAAATTTTGTAATTTATTTTTGAAAAGATGTAAAGTCTCCATGAAATGTGGAAGCGATGCGCAGAGATAGTCAGAGTCAAAGGGGCTTTAGTCCCTTAGGTGGGTAGGTGATAGGAAGGTTTTGAGAGCCACCCATGGTCCACAGACCATGGTTCTGTAAAAGCAAGGCTATAAATAGAAGATTCATAGTGAGTGTAAGGGATGGTCGGATGGATAGATATCTTTGTAAGAAAATGTAAGATAAGGCAAGGAAGGTCTATTTCCTATACTTAGTCGAAGGGGAAGGCTCCTGTAGTTGAGTGCATAGAGTACTTGGTAATTCTGCAAGCTCAGTGCGTGGGCGCCTACAGCTGAGTGGACAGGGATAAGGAGTCTGTACTTTAATGATTATATATAATAAAGATAGCTTTGAGCCAATTTTTGTGCATCTGTGTAATATTTCTTACTTCTGCAAGTTTTTGTATTTTTGCTTTATAATGCAGTTTATCTGAATTAATACTTATCTTGTACGCGAAAGTGGTAGATCTGTATTTTTTATACATGTTATGAATAATTAAAGGCCTTCACAAAGGTCTGGAAGATTTTTAAAGTAAATTACTATAATTATCTATTCCAGAAGGGTTAGGGTTCGCAAATATAGGAATAATCCCTAGGAACCTATCACATGGGCCTATGGATGCAGAAGCATGATTCTAGCATCCCCCAATACTGCTTCAGGTGAGATTGTAGCCTGCGCTACGTGGGTTGTTGCCGAAAGAGCCAACAATTTAGGATTTTTTTTGGTTGGCACAAATAACATTGAACCTGAGTCAAGCCCCATAAAGTCAACAGCTACAATGGATATATCCTCTTTGCGTGCTCTACCTACTATCTCTCTTGGCTATATCTTCTCAGCTATGGAACAAAATTCTCTCGGAAGAATGAATTGTTGGGTGTGGAGCTTGATTATCTTCTTTAATCATAGGTATTTCCGCGTTGGACCCCAGTTCATAATGGGGTGACCGCATCACCCTTCATTTAATCATTGTCAAGGAGGTCTATGGGGGGTGACAATGATTTACTGAGCGCCCCCTGTCGGGGGTTTGATGGAAGCATCCACAAAGCTAAAAATAGATGTAAATTTTCCTTGTGAAATGTTGTAATTTCATAGCTAATCTAAGTCGTTCATTAGGTGGATGATCTGACGGTAGAAGTTATGTTTAATTTAGGGGTTATTTCCCTAGAAGGCATCCCTTTATTATATATGAGGGAATTGTATTTCAGCTATGTAGATGTGTATTTTGAGCAAGAAAGAGAGATGATATTGTGTGAGAATGAAGAGAAAATTACACTGGATCTATTGTAGGTTGTATCTCTTCATTTTCCTGGATACCATAAAAGGAAGGATTGGCTATTTCTCCATGGGCATAACCCAAATTAGGTGAACCAGTATATCTGTGTCTCTCTTATTTTATGCATTTTCTTTTTGAGTTTTTGTAATATTTTATTTGTTTCATTTCTCTGTAATATATAATTTTCTAACAAGAATGTCTCTTACTCCTAGTGGCCTGATTATAATACAATCTGATAGACTAATAATGGTTAAGTTTGACTACATCAATTCTTAAATATAGTTAGAAAATATACTCTTCTAGAGTATTTTACATCACTAACATGTGGCTAGCCCCTTTTCCATGAATAATGGGGGCTGACCCAACATCCTCCTGAGCTATAGGTGTTAAAACAAGAATGTCAACTTCTAACTGGCATAACGTTTGAATACAAACTTTGATTGACGCGCTTCTTGCACCATTGGAAGGTTTTATGTGTGTATAATAGCATCGAAAGGCACGGAATTAAAGATGAAATTGTTTATGCCTAAAAAAACATCATTTGATGCCTCAAAATGATCCTGGAAGGTTTCAAACCTTGTTTCGCCAAACTGGGTCCCCACCAGTAAAAATGGTCCTGTGAGATGATTCCTTCACTTTTTCCACTCCAAATGCACCAATAAGGATGAAAAACATTATAATGATCCATTTTGTATCAGGAACCGTGTTTACTTTCTTGAACATTTACTTTTGGCATCAAACTATCAATGAACTGTCATTCCTTTCTCCATGTCCTTTGTATTATATATACCAATATGTGTTAGATCATATTATCACATTGTTGACATCAATTACATCATTGTCGATTATGCTTCCATCAAATAAAACACATTAGCCATAATACCAACAATCCCCCCTTTGGACTTGACAACAACTATTTTGGTGTTTGGACACCACCTGCAAATATACTTGTAAACACCATGCATTCTCTCAACCACACCAAGCTTCTCACTAACAATTCTTCTCCAAACACCAAGCTTCTCTCCCCCTTTGACATCAAGGGAAAAGTGCTTATCCAATATTAATGAAGTTATTCCTTTGTAGTGCTTATTGTTGTAGGTCTAATCTATTGAACATGAAATCTACATATTGACCATGCTCCCCTTGAGAATATGTTGGACCTTCTAAAGATATGCAATAAAAATAAAGTCTTTAAGACTCAAATAAATATGACTTTTCCTATCACTAATGGCTCATGATTACATAAATCACCCAACATAGTGGGGTTAAATATTTGACCCAATATTACATTGATTTCCCAAAATATTCAGATTACATACATAGCATGACTTGATCCCAATATCCCATACATGAATGAAATTTATAATGATTTAAAACATGGGTTTTTGAATGACCTTCATAGCAAGAGATATAAATGACATCTATAACCATAAATATGAATCTCTACAATGAAGTAGCAAAGCCATGACTATCAACAACAACCATCATGCTCTAAATTTAAATCAATAATCATTTGATATGATCAACATATAATAAAAACAACATGGACATCTTCATCATCAAGAAGTAATGTATCATCAGGAAGAAAATATTGTGTAGCACCCATCAATGTGTGACCAAATATGCAATGATTCCAAACATCACCAAGAAACGTATCGATAAACATCCTCTTGACTTCATGTAACATGCTTTTTCCACATATAGGAAGAAACATAATCTATAGGAAGTAATATCAATCTCTTGAAGCACAATTCCATAATATTATCTCCATGCATCCATTAAAGACAACGAGAACCTTTAAAATCAATAATGACCATATCATATACTTCATCAAGTGCACCAAGTAGAATTGTCACACCATAAACAACTTCACCGAAATGAAACTCAAGTAATTATCCATAAGATCACTATCTGCAATTCATCCATCCATGACATAGTGACAACAATATATCTATATATATATAGCTTCTCATCATTGAGATATTCCAACAACAGTGAGCAAATCAGTAACTCATCATCATCAACCAATGGTAACATAAGATTGTGAAATTAAGCTCTGCTAATAACTCATCTCCTTCGTCTCATGTCATCAAGATCAACATGCTCTCTTCACACATAAGAAGAGCCACAATCCTCAAGCACCAATGTAGAACACCATAGGTTGCATGCAAATGCATTAATGACATATGTGTAAACAAAGAGAACTTTCAACATAACAACATAGCCAACATATTTGATGGACATAACATATATATCATTTTTTCTAGTACTAAGTAGGATTAACCAATTTCACCAAGTGCAAGTCATCATCCATAACTTCATCTCATAAAAACCATGCATCATTTATAACTCATCAAAACAACATATATATCATCACCTGTAACCACAGTAACAACCATACATAATCAATTACATTTATTCATCATAAACCCATCACGCAACAAGAAGTACTCAAGAAATCATAATGCCAACAATGCATTATTAGAAGCGTAGCAGGTGCACCCACTGAACCTGTGTCAATGTTTATTCATCACATAGAAACATACATGGCTTACTAGACCAAAGACCATGTATATATGCAACTGTATTTCATATGATCCGTGTACATTAAATAAATTGTTGATGTTTTCAGTCACATCTCCCCTTGAACATGTCCTGTCTATTTCTTGTTCGCATTATCTTGATCAATGCGATGTCAGTAGTATAATCATCACCAAATGAATATCAAAACAACTTACAGAATCAAGATATACATATGCATAGCTCCCCCTGAGGTCATACATCACTGATATTGTGGGCCTGATAATCATCACCTACTATTTAAGAGGTTATGTACCTCATATTTACTTTTGCAGTCACAATTAGACATATGATTTAAATACAGTAGACTGTAGTAGAGCCTGTCTTCTTTTACTAAGAATTGAAATAAGAGGATCTATGCCTCTTATTTTCTCTTGAATTATTCTTTGCAAACACATATAATTTGTCTAGATTTCTATATCCTCTTACTATAACCTTTCTAGTTTCTTTTTCTATAGATTTGTATTTAGTTGATGTAAATACAATTATACATTATTTTTCAGCTATTTGACCTACACTTAGAATATTCTATTTTAGCCCTTGAACAAATAATGTCTCAGCTTCTTTAGCATACTTATCAAGATTGATTCTACCTTTTCCGAAAAAGAAATTGGACCACTATTTCCAAGAATAACCTTACCATATTTTTCTTTTCTTGAGAGACTCAAACTTGTCCTTATCTCCAATCATGTGATGAGAGCATTCATTGTCTATGTAACATTCATATTCATATTCAAATGAACAAAGAGCAAGGTCATATGTTCCTTTTCTTTTTCCTTATTATGAGAACTGATGGTGGATCCATCTTTCATAGGTCTTTTGGAAACAATATTTTTGTCTGGTTGCTTTTGTTGTTGTCTGTGTCGATTCATTCACTTGCTCCAGCATTCTTTTGTTACATGCCCAAATTTGCTACAAGTATAACATCTTAGATGACAGGAAAAGGAAGCAAAGGAATTATAATATTTATGTTTCATATTCCTCATATTGTAGTCAATAACTTTGTGACCAAATATGTTGCAAGCAAAGAAATATCCCTTAAAGAAACCTAAGTGCCTGGGGATTGATGATCTTCCTGTGAAGTGGCTATTTGCTAGAGATCGAAACAATTTTCTTCTACAATTTTTTACAATGTGTCCATAGTTATGACATATAAAACATTCAACATCATTGATCAGAGGAGAGAATCGATTAATGTTTCTATTATTGGGATAAAATGGTTTCCTTTGAAATTTATTTTCCTTGGATGTTGATATGATTGACTTCTTATCTCTTTGTAAATAATTTCAGATTTTGTATATTTATCCTTCAAATTATTTACACAAGCCTATGAAAAAGATTCCCCTTTTATATTTTCATGAAAGCCAAGGCCAAATTTAATGGACAGAGACCTTTGACTACTAATAATTTTATCCAAAATTTTAGTATTCTCCTGAAATTTCAAATGTTTATCATTTTCTTCTAATTTACCTTTTATAATGTTTGCCTCAACCTCTACTCTTTGACATTGTTCTACCTTTTCCATATATTCCTTTCTCATTCCTTCTTCAATCTTTATTACTTCTTCCAATTGCTCCTTTAATTCGAAAATCTATTCCTTCATCCCATTCTCATGTTCTTCAAATATTTGAAGTATCTCTTCATTTCACTTGTTCGACTTTTCAATATCCTCTCTTAGAGAGACTATCCCAGCTTCAAGTCCTTCAAAATATTGTTTATATTCTACTGCAGCATTTACCGATTTAACATGATCTCTGTTATCATATTCCTGCAACTTATCCTTATGATTGTTAATCCCTTTGAAGGAAAAATCAAGTTTTCTTCTAAGATCAAGAACTTCCTCTAACTTGTCTTCTTCTTAATCAACAACTCCATCTTACATAACATACTCATCTTTTGATACATCAATATTTTCTTTAGAAACAATATTACCTATTGGTTCTTCTGATGAACAAGATTCCTTTTTCTTTGTTCATTGATTTCCTGTATATCATCCAATAACTCCTTTTCATTTTCATAATGCATAACCCTTATTAATCTTGAATCATTTATTGTATTAATGATGTCACTTAATGCCTTATTATTCTTTTATATTTCTTCACCTGATGGGGGATTTTTAATTTAACCAATGCATACTAAAATCCAAACATCAAAACCAAGGTCCATTAGGTTAGACCTCATCTTTTCTTTCCATTATTGATATTTATCATTACTTAGCATATACATACCTTTATTATCCATTGTTTCTGACTCGCTTTGTTCTTTTCTTGTAGATTGTCCTTGATCCATAAATTCATATATTGCCACAACATTAGATGCATCATTGTCACGTATCTCTTAAATTGACTTCTTCCTTTGAGCTTCCTTCTACTTTTGCTTCTTTCACGTCATCCCTAATGCACTAAGAGGTTAAGCTTCAACTAGAGTGACCTACTCTGAGCCCACTTTTTGGAAACACAATTGTTGTTACACCAAAACTTGTAGGTGTTAGATAAAGGATGCATCTCTAGATTTAACGTAACAATGAGAGGTGTTTAAGCGATGTAGAGAAACTCAAGGGGAGTGTTGGATTATACAATGCCCAACAATATCCCCCCCACACGAGCCAGGTGTGATTCAAGCTTGAGACCTTTGGATCTGATTCCATTTACTAGTAAAAATATTGCAGGCAGGGTGGTGAATCAATATTTTAATTCACTTCAAGCTTTTAATTTCATATTCGGGTTTCTATATGTTACAATTATTTATTCAGCTAGCATATGTACACAACTTCAGTGAAATCAAACAACATATATAGAGCGAAATAAATTTTCATATATTTCATCAATTGTTCATATTTAACTAGCACATCATTACTTCATTATTCATTCACTAAGAAGAAGCCATGAGAAGTAGAGAGTAGATCGATCATAAACACACAAGAAACATATCAACACACACAAAATACATCATTTTTAGGTGGAAACTCAATGTGGTAGAAAATCACTATTGTCTTCATCTTTTTGTTCTTTCTTTTATATAAAGAAAATCTTCTTACAATATTGTATTGTTGTGGAATCTTACCAGCACGTAGACATCGACCTATAGAAGGTTACAACCCTCTCTCTTTCTCGAGCACCCACTGGAAGAGAGCTACAACCCCTAGTCTTCTTTACCGTCTCTTTACTGAAAGGGAGCTCTTATCCCCTCAAAAAGTTTACCAGATAGCACTGGAAGGAATCTTCCTCTTCATCACTAAAGGCTCCAACACACAGTACCGCTTACAGACCACACTTCATAATATTTCATAGTCTATTGGGTAGCGCAGGCCCCATGTAGCGGTTTTGGAGCTTAAAGACTAGAAGTTAGGGTAATGATATTGTAAAAAGTTTTGCGAAGTGCGCGAAGCGCAAAATGTAATAGATCAAGTCAAAGGGTTGTCCGGCCAAAAATAATATAAAATAATAGGAAGTGAGTTGGCCTGCCCATGGTCCGCCAAGCATGGGAAGGTATAAATAGAGCGAGGCTCTAAGGGTAGAAGTATTTTTTGGAAGAGAACTAATGTG
Organism: Pinus tabuliformis; assembly: GCA_031772625.1. Taxonomy (NCBI): domain Eukaryota; kingdom Viridiplantae; phylum Streptophyta; class Pinopsida; order Pinales; family Pinaceae; genus Pinus; species Pinus tabuliformis. Next base: position 774,824,794 of record CM062812.1, on the reverse strand, counting down.
GTATGGGTTTGTGAAAGGAATATTCTCTCTCAGTCTGTAAGTTCGGGTTCTAAGGGTTAGTAGATAGAGATAGGCTTTTCAGCTGTGTTCATAGAGGCCTAGTAGAGTTCGCAGTTGTGTGCGCGGACCCTTGCAGCTGTGTAAATAGGGTGGATCTGGTTGTACTGTAAAAGAGATAAATAAAGATAAGCTGATTCTAAAATATTACGGATCTCGGTTTATTCTATACATTTGTATGATTTATATGCTTATGTTCATAATTTATTCTTCTGTATGTTTATGCGCACTAGTTATTACTATTAATTGTTTGCTTAAAGACACTAAGAATTAGATCTGATCTAGAATACATTCAGTAATAATAATAATTAAAGAGCACTGAGGTGCGGACCTATGCAGAAGTCGGACAGACGTAAGGGGTAGCGCGAGGCCGAAGATTGGTTTGCGACCCTTGCAGACACATCTAGACATCCCAAGGGTGCAGAAACTTGGTTCTAGCACCCTCCCCTGCTACCTTGGGTGAGACCTTAGTCCGCGCTCTGTGGACTATTGCTGAAAGGGCCAGTAGCGTAGGATTTTTTTGGCTAATAACCCTTCCAAACCTGGGTCAAGCCCCAATAAGCCAACAAATGGTTCCATTACCGGGACTAAGATCTACCTAAGGGGTGTCTGATGTCGTAATAAGGGAACCCTACGAAGGAAGGGATTGAATATTGGTTGAATAAATAGCTATAAAAGTTCGTGGGTGGCCTTGGCACACCCTCTGCCAAACCAGAAGTCTAACATGGCAAGCGCGATCAAGTTGCCTGTATTCAAGGGAGTAGGAAGCAAGGATCCAGAACAATTTTGGTTCATAGTAGGGGCAGCGTGGGAAGCGTACAGAATTATGGATGATAACATTAAAAAGGCTACCTTGGTAAGTGTTGGAAATAATACTGAGAGGGGGGGTGAATCAGTATTATCAGATCAGTAAAAACTTTCCAATTTCATACTCAGAAACATATACGCTACTTCAATTAAGTGAACCCGCGTGTACACGCTACTGTGTCTAATGAAACTCGCGTATATCCAGAGATCTTATAATTCAGTTAGCTTAATCTTCAGTAAATGCATCAGAACATTATTAAGCATATTAACAGTAAACAGGTGCAGAATAATAGAACAGAACATCACACAAGAGCCACACACATGAACACCATGATATAAGGTGGAAACCCAATGTGGGTGAAAACCACCTGCTGCAATTCATCTCTTTCTTCTTTAATAAGAACTTCTTTTACAATGTACTGGTGCAGTCCTTTTACCAGTACGCAGGCTACAACCTGCAGAGGGCTACAACCCTCTCTCATTTTCCAACTACTTTTGGAAGGGAGCTACAACCCCCTCAGCTCTTGTACTAGCTGATCCATTTAGTAGTACGCAGGTGCTGACCCTACAACCTACTTTCCTTCAGGGACCACGTTTCATCAATTTTCAGACTGGATCCAAGAGTACAAAACAAACATTACCGCAATACAATCATCAACTTATACTTGCATCATAATTCATTAAACAACCCAATACTGAATCACTGAAACCCTGTCATCAAGAACACAGAACCCAAACCAGAGCCCAGAACTCTGCAACAACCACCAGAATCAACAGCAACCTGAAATATCAAATCTTATTATGCATATGCTACTTCACTGTACCAAAACCGCGTGTATACGCGCTTTCACCAAAGGCAACCCGCGTGCAGATCTAGAAATAGTTTCTTATGCCTTCGCTGTCAGATCCGACCCTTGCCAAGCGTCCCGAACAGATAAACAGTAATACCAGATCTTCTCACTTCGTCAGACACACATTGCTTGCCCCTTTGCCTAATGATCTTCTCCTTTTATAGCCTTAGGTACTTCACAATACCACGGTCCAAAACCATAGTAACACAATAACATCAACCTCAAAACTAGGGATCGACACGCCCGTCGAGACACCATGGTCCGAAACCATAGGCACAACTTCCAAGGACTAACCGCCACAGACCAAAGATACTTTTTCACATACACGCTCTTTTACTGAAGCCAACCTGCGTGTACACGCGACTTGGGCTTAACGAACCTGCGTGTATGAACTTTCTTGGCATGCTGTACTAAGATCTGTCCTCTGATTAAGTTGCCATCACCTGTACCAACCTCTGAGCACCTGTACCAACCTCTGAGTGAGTTGCCATCAAGGACAACACTTGAATCATAATGCCAACAATCTCCCCCTTTGGACTTGATGGCAACCACCACACCAAGTCACTCTCCCCCTTTGACATCAAGGGCAAAGGGCGGACCAAGATGTTCTCTTCTTTGGTATACCTCCTGCTGTCCATACTGTTGTCCATACTCCCCCTGAGTACATGCTAAAGTTTCTGATTTGGCTCCCCCTTTGTATATGCCAAGTTGTATCAATCCATCCATGCTCCCCCATAATGCCAACAATGAATTATTTGAAGTATATGCTCCCCCTGAGTGTGAACCAACCATGACTGAACCATTTCCTGAGTCTGTTCTGCTCCCCCTAAGCCTGAGCCAACCATGACTGATCCTGGGTCTGTTCTGCTGCCCTTTCTTCATATACACGACTTCGCAGCCTGTAACTCACGTATATACGCGACTTGTCTTCGTTATATCAGCGTATGCAAGATGGAATACTGAATTTCATCACTTTCAGATTCCCCTGTGTCTGTTATGTCCGCTGTCTGAATTATGCCACACCTTTCTGTCTCTGTCTTCTTCAATTCCTGCAACTGTGATGATGTATGGTCCTCTTGTCTTGAATTTTGAAATCTGCTCCTGCATTCCCTTGCTTTATGCCCATAGTTGTTGCATGTATAACACCTTACATTTTTCATGTTCCTTCTATCACAATCAATTGCTTTGTGTCCATATGCATTGCAGGCAAAGCAATATCCTCTGAAATACCTGGGATGCGATGATCTTTCTTGAACCATTCTACTTCTACATCTGGCTGCAACATGTCCAAGATTATGACATACATAACATTCAACATTATTCAGTGGAGGAAATAATCGTCTATCACGTCCATAGTTAGGAGTAAAGGATATTCCTTGAGGAATTTCTTTCCTTGGTTGTTCCTTGTTGAGCATTTCAGATTTCTCATTAGAGTTTCTTGCCTCACCTTGTGAACTAGATTCACCTTCAACATATTCATGAAAACCAAGACCAGTCTTGATAGCAGGAGACCTTTGACTATTAAGAATATCATCCAAGACTTTAGTACTATCTTGAAATTGTAAAAGCTTATCCTTTTCTTCTATTTTACCTTTCAAGATATTTACCTCAACTTGATGTTGTTCTTCCTTTTTCAGATATTGATTCCTTAGGTCTTCTTCAGCTTTTCTTCCTTCTTCCATTTGTCGCTTTAGTTTGGTCACTTCATGTTCTTGATCTTCAAGATCTTCTCTGTTCTGTTCTCTTGATTTTTTAAGATCTTCTTTTAGAGAGAGGATCTTTGATTGAAGTCTCTGAATAGTTGTACTCTGATCCTTTACTATATCCTGCAATTGCTCCCTTACCCTGATTTCTGTCTCCAATTGTTCTTTTAATTTGGCAACTTCTTCAGTTTCTGCATTCTTCTCTTCATGTGCCATGAGACTTTTAATATCTTCGCTATTATTGGATGAAGCATTCTTCTTCTTGTGTGCCATGAGACTTCTAATATCTTCACTATCATTGAATGAACTTTTAATATGGGTATAATAGCTTCTACCATCTTCTTCAAATATCTTTCCTTTGTTATGAGGACATCTAGCAGCATAGTGACCAACTCTACCACATAGAAAACATTTGAAAGGTAGCTTACCTTTGAACCATCCAGTTCCCCGTTCAAGATTCTTGACAAAATTTACCTCATCTTCTTCCTCTGACACTTCGAATGCGGCCTCTGGTGGTACCTCTTGTCGCATTTCAAAAGCAGTTAAGATCCCGTGAAGCTGTGACATGGTGATTTTCTGCACATTCTCCTTTTCTTCTATGGCAGATACTTTAGAATCAAATTTAGTAGACAGAGATCTCAAAACCTTTTCAACTAAGACAACTTCCTCAAATTCTTCACCCAAATCCCTCATACAATTCACAATCTCATCCATACACAGGAGATAATTAGCTATGCTTTCATTACTACGCATCTTAAGAGTTTCATACCGGATTCTGAGAGTTTGAAGCTTTGCTCTTTTTACCTGATCATCTCCTTCGTAGCTTGTAACGATTTTGTCCCATATTTCCTTAGCTGATTTGAAATGCATGATCTTCATAAATTCTGATTGAGTCAAACTACTCAATAGGACAGTAACAGCTTTGGCATTGAGCTCATATTGCTTTTTCTCTACTGGATCTGTAGGAGTTGCTGATGGGAATTTGTATCCTCCTTCTACGATTCCCCAAACTTCTCTCCAAGTGATTGTAGATATGCAGTGGTTCTTATCTTCCAGTGAGTAAAATTGTTCCCGTCAAAGATTGGTGGCCTTATGTGTGCTTCTCTTTCTGGATTAGCCATTCTGATGGATCTTTTCCTTCAAGCGATCAAGCTTCCTCTGAAGGACCTGCTCTGATACAAATTGTTGGAAATAATACTGAGAGGGGGGGTGAATCAGTATTATCAGATCAGTAAAAACTTTCCAATTTCATACTCAGAAACATATACGCTACTTCAATTAAGTGAACCCGCGTGTACACGCTACTGTGTCTAATGAAACTCGCGTATATCCAGAGATCTTATAATTCAGTTAGCTTAATCTTCAGTAAATGCATCAAAACATTATTAAGCATATTAACAGTAAACAGGTGCAGAATAACAGAACAGAACATCACACAAGAGCCACACACATGAACACCATGATATAAGGTGGAAACCCAATTTGGGTGAAAACCACCTGCTGCAATTCGTCTCTTTCTTCTTTAATAAGAACTTCTTTTACAATGTACTGGTGCAGTCCTTTTACTAGTACGCAGGCTACAACCTGCAGAGGGCTACAACCCTCTCTCGTTTTCCAACTACTTTTGGAAGGGAGCTACAACCCCCTCAGCTCTTGTACTAGCCGATCCATTTACTAGTACGCAGGTGCTGACCCTACAACCTGCTTTCCTTCAGGGACCACGTTTCATCAATTTCCAGACTGGATCCAAGAGTACAAAACAAACATTACCGCAATACAATCATCAACTTATACTTGCATCATAATTCATTAAACAACCCAATACTGAATCACTGAAACCCTGTCATCAAGAACACAGAACCCAAACCAGAGCCCAGAACTCTGGAACAACCACCAGAATCAACAGCAACCTGAAATATCAAATCTTATTATGCATACGCTACTTCACTGTACCAAAACCGCGTGTATACGCGCTTTCACCAAAGGCAACCCGCGTGCAGATCTAGAAATAGTTTCTTATGCCTTCGCTGTCAGATCTGACCCTTGCCAAGCGTCCCGAACAGATAAACAGTAATACCAGATCTTCTCACTTCGTCAGACACACATTGCTTGCCCCTTTGCCTAATGATCTTCTCCTTATATAGCCTTAGGTACTTCACAATACCACGGTCCAAAACCATAGCAACACAATACCATCAACCTCAAAACTAGGGATCGACACGCCCGTCGAGACACCATGGTCCGAAACCATAGGCACAACTTCCAAGGACTAACTGCCACAAACCAAAGATACTTTTTCACATACACGCTCTTTTACTGAAGCCAACCTGCGTGTACACGCGACTTGGGCTTAACGAACCTGCGTGTATGAACTTTCTTGGCATGTTGTACTAAGATCTGTCCTCTGATTAAGTTACCATCACCTGTACCAACCTCTGAGCACCTGTACCAACCTCTGAGTGAGTTGCCATCAAGGACAACACTTGAATCATAATGCCAACAGTAAGTGCACTGTAGGATCGCGTGCTAACCTGGTATATTAAGCACTCTAGCAATCACCCCAATGCTAGAATAGAGGAGATCCGGGATGCATTGAACAAGGAGTTTAGCCAGCCGAATTCCAAGAAGTAGTCGCTAATAGGGTTCAAGGAGATTGTAATGTTGCTCGGTGAAACCCCGTGGGACCTAGATTAGAGATTAAAGAGTATGATCTGAGAGGCTATCATGATGTTGTCAGATGCGCAGCACTGCGCGTGGTTTGTGGCATCTTTAACGCCGCATCTGAGGAAGGCGCTGTCACAGCAAAAGATCTCGACCTAGGCTGAAGCATTAGAAATACTGATGAGGTTGCATGAGACTCCAATACAGGATCCTGGGTTGGGGGTTTAGCAGATCCACGCGCAAATACAAAACTATGCTTGGAGATGCAGAGTTTGAAATAGGAGAAGGCACCCAGGCCAGATGCACACAAAGAAGTATGGTGCATAAAATGTAAAGGTCAGGGCAATGATAAGGATCATTATCTGATATTGGCGAATTATTTGGCAGGGGGGGACCAATGCCATTGCAACCAGAGGCACAAGTAGGGCCAAGCGCGACGCCCTCGCTTTGGTGTGCGATCTGTCAGGTGGGAGGAAAGCACACCACAGACAATTGTCACCTACTACAAAAGTTTACCCAGACCCCCCAGCAGCTATTTTTCAATTTTTAAAGATCGGTGGGCCATGATGAATCAGATTACCAGAGTTATGAATTATTGATGGACCGAACACCTGCCTACAGGATGTAAACTGAGATGCGAGGTTAGGATCCAGCCGCAGCGATGGCGCGCGGTGGGTTCCAAGGGTGAGGACGAGGATGGGGAGGAATGGGGCCAGGAAGGGGCCACGACCAACTAATCTACTATAACTGTGGAGGACCAGGGCACTACGCACGTGCTTGTACCAACCCAATCAGAATATTGTGCCCCTACTGCGAGTAGTTCAATCATGAAATGATAGACTGTCCTACATTGATAGCACAGATATGTGAAAAAAGGGCAGCACAACCTATGACGACACAGAACGTCCAAATGATGAGGTCCAAATGGAAGACCCCAACATGAATATGATGCTCAAAAAACATGCACGACCATAGGGGAGGATAACGGGAAACTAACCAAGGAAGACACAGGGGTTTGCATGGAGACATATCTAGAAGCTAGGATGAGCTTCACAAAGGTCTCTACCCCAGGTAGTAAGGATCATCCCAGGATGAAAAGGGATCCCTCGATGCTAACTACCTCTTTAGAGACATGCATGAAATTTCTTCGTGAAAATAAGACGGTTAAAGGATTACAAGAGCTGATAACTAGGTGCACAAGGTCAGGCGAAGCTTGTGTGGTCCGGAAATTGGGGAAACATGCTTCGCGTACTAGATGGGGAATGCGATTAACGGCGCAGATTAGCAACTATGAGATGGATCAGATCATTCTGGACTTAGGCTCGGATGCAAACGTGCTACCTAAACGGACTTGGGAATGCATGGGAAAGCCTATGCTGCAATGGTCTCCTATTCAATTGCAGATGGCAAACCAACCGAAGATCCTGCCCATGGGGAGATTGCAAGGAATCACAGTAGATATAGAAGGCGCAAGCACAGAAATGGACTTTGAGGTAATAGAAATTGTGGATGACAATAGTTCATACCCTGCATTACTAGGGATAGACTGGGCCACAGATATGAATGGGGTCATTAATTTAAAGAAGCAGAAAATGATATTTGAGAAGAAGTCACTCCGCGTAGTCAATCCGCTAGACTCGGATGAAGGAGCGCGCTACACGGAACTCATGCGCGACGAAGGAAGTGGTAATGAAATGGATTGTATCTACAAGATCACTGCACGAAATCAAGATTGGGTCAATCCGACTGTAGAAGGAATAATATCGTGGGAGCATGCAAAGTCTTGCACTGCAGATTCAGATGAGGAAGATGAGCGGTGGAATAATCGTAATAATGTTAAATTGCAACATGATGACTAGGTTGTTGTATTGCGTAAAAGCTCAGGATCGAGAACTACTGATGTATGATGGGCTGATAGCAGTGGATGAATTCCTGACCAAATTTGAAAGCGCGGTACCAGAGAACCAACAGTTCAATGCATTAAAATGGACGTTGCGCGCGATGCCTGCGTGTTGGTGGGGAACACATGGAGGAACCTTTGAAGACTGGCGTAGCTACAGGCGGATGATGTAGATAAGGTTTGGGAAGCCAGAACTACAAATAACTAAGAAATATGATGGACGTGAGGACCCGCGCATACACCTCACCAGATGGACCCAGGCCTATGGAGAAGAGCTCCAGCCAGAGTGGGTACACTTATTTTATCATACCTTGGATGTCATCCCAGGGAACTAGTATACTGAAACAGAACTTTGACATGGTACAGGTGAATGGGATATCTTGCACAAAGGATTTTTGTTGACATTCTTATTTGAGGACCAATGGATAGATATGGTTGATGATGCATTGCAAGTGGTGAAGGCCACCATTTTCGAAGTACCATTGGAACTAGAAGAAATCGTGCAGCCAGATTGGTCGCATTAGTTGAGCCAGGCCCTAGAATGTTACAACGTGTAGATAGAATATGATGAGGAATGTTATGGCCTGAATATACCTCAGGTTGAGAAAGGCAGGATCTAGGGTAACATCAAACCATGCTTAACCTGGTAGCTAGCCCTACCAGGTCGAGAGAGGGATCTCTCCTTGTCAATCTCAGAAGAATATGGTCAATAAAGCTTGAGATGATTGATTTAAAGACTAATTTTAGGCTATGTATATGCTCAGAGGATTTTGATTGAATTTAATGTTGGTTTGTTGGGTCAGATGTGAAAGGCAGATTTGGGTCCAGGGAATGGACTCATTCTTGTAGAGGTTTCTGTGGGGCGAGGTAGCGAAATGGTTTAGTACTTTGAAATAAGTGAGATGGAGAGTCTTAAGACTGGTGAGGAGTTGGAGAGGGCATGAAGGTCTAAGGGATCCTCTTCATATAGTTGAAAACATAAATAACTAAACAAACCCTAGGTAGAGCACTGCAACTTCATTGAATTCTACCTTTATCCTTGATTCATTTAGTTAAGCTGAAAAGAAAGAGATGATGGCATACATAAACACATGTAAACTTGCATTACAGAAGGAAACATAATACCAAATCAAGTTGCCACAAGAATCCCACAAAATGTTGCAAACCCTGGTCTATTCCTTTGCCAAATTGCAGAGATGAATGTACAATAATGCTCAAAGCATTCACAAGAGTCCAACCTTCACAAATGATTGAAAAACTACTAGATATAGGCAACAAAAAACTAATGCTAGGCTTTAGGGGTCCAATTCATGATTTTAGGAGCTGTTTCAACAAGATATAAACTAAGAACTGGAAAGTAGGCAGTGGAACAGTTTGCCTCTAAAACCTAGGAAACTGATTCATTCAGTTCCAAACTACCTTTTCATGATGTATCTACCTCCATGAGTGAAAATTTAGCATATTTACATCAAAATCCATCAATTCACATCAAATTACATCATGATTTTGACTATTAGAGAGAGAAAATTCAAATTGAGAAGAAACTAGGCGAAAACAGAGTTTTTTGGCCAAATGACAAAATTTCATCCTGTGCACTGTGCTACTTTGGAGCTGATTTCGGAGGCTTTCCTATGCACCAAATTTGTTCCAAGTGGGCTTGTTGGAAATGTTTTCCTATATAATTTCTAGAACAAGTGGAATTTCTAAATTTGGTCTCCATTTGCCCCCCCAAAAATGACTACTCCCAACACTGCTTCCTGTGTGGCCAAAAAGGGGCAGAAAGGGCATTTTTGAGGTGTTTTTGACCCTTTTGGAAGCTCAAAACTTATCAAAATTTTTTGTCCATGTGAGAGAATTCATACTTTTCCATGAGGAATCCAAAAATGATGAGTTTTCCTCCAAAGGAGGTCCCTAGCAAAAGCACACACCAGGTGGCACAGCACACCAGGCAGAAAAACCTATTTTTTAGTTCAAAAACTCAAAATTTGCAAAAGGTTTCCTTCATCAAGTGTTGTGTTGGGCTAAGGAAGCCTCAGCCAAGATCTAGAGTCTATCTTGCTCTTTCTTCCTCTTCAAAGTTTTCCTCAACTTGGCCTTCAAAGTCCTAATTCTCACTTTACAAACTTTGTTCCTCGCCAAATAGTGATAGGCCATGTGCCTAAACATATTTTTCTCTTTTTTGGCCTTCTCCAGCATCTTTTCCAAGTGCATGTTTATCCTCTCAAGCCAGTATTCATAATCATCTTGAATTTCTTGCTCAATTGATGTCAACTTGATTTTCCTCCTATTGGAAGCTTACCGGTTTGCCCTTATGTTTTGGAGCTCCATAATGGTTTTCTAATCCTATAACTGCTTATTTCTCTGCTCCAAATAGTTTATTATCCACTTGGCTCTTTCCAGGCTGAGAGACAAGTCATGAATGTCATCTTGTTGCTCTTGAATGATCTCTTTGAGCTTTGAGCTCAAATCAGTGTCATCATCGTGAATAAGAATGAAATCTGCCTCTTGACCTCCCGAAGGCCCCTCATCATGCAGTGGCTACTTACCTTTGTCCTGTACCTACTCTGCTGTTGGAGGAAACGAGACCCCTTCCAGACCAGGTGGAGATAATACTCGTTTTGATGCTGCAAACAATCTCTTAGTGCCCTTTGGTAAGTGATAGACACTGACATATTCGTGGTTTGTGTCTCATGCACCTCTTGCTGATGTGAAGGCTCCCCTGTCTCATGAAAAACTGATGGGGGCACTTGAGGACATGTAAAGACCTCATGTGGAATGAAATCCTCCCATGAAACATTCAGTAAACTAAGCTGATGCAAAACCACAATTTTGATCAAGGCAAAGTGATAGATGTTGTTATACTGCTAATGACGAGGCTTCCTTTGCACCAATGTGGTCATCTTCTCAATATGCTGACAAATGAAATAGAGGAGGTTCGTCATCCTCACCCTAGTGAAGTGCATCAACAATCTGATATGATAGGTGTATAAGTGAGAAAATCTACCCTCATAGCTGAAATATTTGATTATGAGTTTCATAAGGGGAGCATATGTGTCCTGCAGGTACCTGAAGGGGCAGACCCTACTGAGATGCCTTTGAAAAACAGCCTTGATATAAGGCTCATAATGATCTCTATCCACCAGCTTCCCCTTATTCCACTGCTCACCTACATTTGGAATACTGGTTGCTTGAGCTATAGTCTCAGGTGTGAAGGTGAATGTCACACCTGCCAAATTGACCTAACCATTGTGAAGATGGAGTACAAACAGTCTGGCAAGCTCATGGTGGTATTTGACTCTTTCCACCATCTCAAAAAATTGATAACAAGATTGATGTTGGAAGCATGTCACAGCAAGAGGACAAGCCAACAACTCAACAAGTGAAGCAGGCTCCTCCCGGTTATGCTTTCCACTCTTGTGAGGTCTCTTTGGTGCATGAATTTCTTTGGAGGAGTCACTGACTGTTTCCTCATTTCTATCATAAGAAGAATCTAACTACACGTTTGCCAATGCTCGAGTTCTCTTAGATGAGTATGAAGAGATTTTAGAGTCACGATAGGTATTTGCTACTAAAATATATGAATTGATGATGGATTGTGAAGGGACTGTGTATGAGGGGTTAGGGATGCTGCTGGTTGGGTTTTTGGGGAATAGAAGGGTTTAAGGAATAATATTTATGGTTTAGGGTTGTTAATTAGGGTTTGGGATAAGTGAAGGTAGGGATTAGGGTTAGTAGTTTTAGGGATATGGGGAATAGGGAATAGGTAAGTATGAATGAAAAGGGAGGGAGAAAATAGGTGAATGAAATGTAGTGAGGGAGTGAAAATGGTAGGGGTAGGATTTAGCAGCAAAAACAACAATTTGTAAACCCTAGGCAGTTTTCTCAAAAGACTATGCAAGGAGCTAGGTTTAAATTTTTCCCTATTGAATCACCATAAATACTGAAGCAAACTCATGCATTGAGCATATGGGAGTGTTGACTTACTTGTGCAATGTGGAATTTATGATTTGAGAGCCTTTGGAGGAAAATTTGAATGATTTTCAACCTTGAAGACTGGTGTGCCACGCCACCTTACAAGTGCGCTACACCTCTCTGGTGCATCATGCCAGTTATAAATTCCAATGTGGAGTGCACTCTGTGTGCGCCGCGTAGGCCAGGTGTGCCACATCTTGACCCGGGTGCGCCGCTTCTGCAATTTTTCACCTTTTGACTGCAAAATTGCTCCCTTGGCTTCAAAAATGAAAATTGCGCTTGCTCTCTTCTCTTTTGGACACAAATGGGCCTCCTTTGACAATGAAAACATTTTATATACCAATGGTTTTAATTTTTGACTTATAAAAACCCACTTTGCTAATGTTTGCTTTTCACTTGTTTTTTCAAACTCTGTTTTGGGCAGTTTAGGTTAATTTTTGCCTTTGATGGACTAAATTCTTTGACATTTTGTTTCTTTTGCAGGAACTAGAGTTGCAGAGGCTTGGCAAGGTGACCAGGGCTGCCTCTTGAAATTATTACATATGGAAAAAATGAAATTACATAAAATTTGTACATAGAACATAAAAACTTTGTTTTTCCTCAAAACAGGGTTTTGAGGAAAAATCAATCACTAAGCATGTGATTACTGAAATTATTGTTGCTAAGACTTTATTGGACCTCCTCATGTGCCTGCTAACCATTATTTAGTATTTTCAAGACCTTATTGATGAAACCCTAGACCTAATGAGACCTAAAACCCTAAAAATGACTTTTGCATATTTAAGGACAAAAAATGACTGCAAATGACCTAAATGTATGAAAATGGGCCAGCAGGTAAGGATCATGAGGGAAAATTTATAAAATGCCACTACCATTAGATGATCCATGACCCTAATGGAATGCAGATGATTTGATGAGACACCTAACATGCGATGCAACAAGAGAATTTGATCACTGATGGAGGGATGAAGATATCGACACTAACAAGGACGACCCTAGAAACATCAATATCCCAGAAACAGAGGGAAGTCGCGAGCTTTGCAGACTAGCGATCAAGGACCCCAACATCACTGTGCTACTAAAAACAAAACAACTGAACATTGGTACAGAGGAGGCACCGAAGTATGCAACTCTTGGAGACTATTGGGATGATGCCATAGTGGAGAAGGTCATCGAGTTACTTCGAGAATATCAAGATTTATTCCCCGCCAAAATCATGGAATTAAAAGGGATCCTCGATGACCTAGGAATAATGAAGATAACTCTAAATCCGAACACAAATCTAGTCAAGCAGCGACCTTATCGGTTGAATCCAAAATATAAAGCAAAGGTTCGTGAAGAGTTGGACAAAATGTTGGCAGCAGGAATAATTGAACCGGTGGAGGAATCTGACTAGGTAAGTCCTATGGTTGTACAAGAGAAAAACCAGAAGGGAGAGATTCGCATCTCTGTGGATCTCAGGAAGCTCAACGATGCATGAGTTAACGATTCATTCCCGATGCCATTTACAGATGAAGTACTGGAAAATGTGGGTGGACAAGAAGCTTACTCCTTCATGAACAGTTTCTCGGGGTACCACCAGATCAAGATTGCGCCGGAGGATAGGAGTAAAACAACTTACGCAACTAAGTGGGGCTATCTTCAGTACATTGTGATGCCCTTTGTATTGAAGAATGCGCCGGTGATATTCTCGTGCGTCATGGTAGCTGCATTCAAGGAATTTATACATAAGTTTTTAGAAGTATATCTAGATGATTGGACCATCTTTGGGCTAGTTAAGAAGCATATCACGAGCTTATGGTTAATTTTGGATAGTTGTAGATGGGACTAGATCATGCTAAATATAAAGAAGTGTACTTTCCTCATCCCCTTCAGGAACTTGCTTGGCCATGTGTTCTGCAAGCAAGGCCTAATGGTAGACCCGGTGAAGATTGTTGTCATACTCAATCTGCAAGCGCCGCAAAGTGTCAAAGAACTGCGCGCCACGCTGGGACACACTAGTTGCTATTGAAAGTTCATAAAGAGCTATGCACATATCACGACACCAATGGAACAATTGTTGAAAAATGATGTTGCTTATTGCTGGAATGAGGAATGTAATAAATGTTTGGAAACTCTCAAGGAAAAGATGGCATTAGCTCCCATTTTGGTCTTTCCAAAATGGGACATTGAATTTCACGTGCATTTGACACGTCATGTATCGCGCTGGGAACGGTTCTCCCACATGAAGGAGCGGAAGGAATTGATCACCTGATCGCATTCGCAAGTCGAAAATTGTCCAAAGCTGAAAAGATTACTCCACTACTAAGTGTGAGGGGTTGCCGATGGTATATGTGCTCCAGAAATAATGCCACTATCTACTCGGAGGACACTTTAAGATGTATACTGATTATACCACATTAAAATACTTAGTCAATAAGCATGTGTTGGAGGGGCACATTTTTAGATGGTTGTTATTGTTTTAGGAATATGATTTTGAAGTCATCGTAAAGCCGGGACGTCTAAACACAGGCCCAGATCACCTGTCCCTAATTGAGAATGGTGAAGAGTCCACAAACCTAGAGGAGGGACTACCTGATGCACAGCTCTATGAAATGAGCGTTGCAGATGGCTACTTTAAGGAAATAATCCACTTCTTAACCACAAGAACCATGCCATAGGGGTATTCTGTTCAGCAGAAGAAAGAACTGGTGATACGCATAACAGACTTTACTATTATTACCAGGCACCTCTACAAAATGGGCAACAATGAAATATTACACAGATATGTACCTGAATTCGAGCGACGACAGATCCTTAACAAAGCACATGGGGGGTTGTAGGAGGACATTATGTGGGATGCGCCACAGCACAGAAGATTCTTCGCACGGGAATATGGTGGCCAACTCTACATCATGACTCAAAAGCATACTGTCGGGCTTGCGACATATGTCAACGGACTGGGAAACCATAAAGGAGGGATGAAATGCCACTCAAGCCATAGATGATGCTGCAACCATTTGAAAAATGGGTGATCAACTTTCTAGGGCCTATCACACCTCAAGGAAAGATAGGTGCATGCTATATCATCACCGTGACAGAATACTTGACCCGATGGGCAGAAGCACAGCCGGTTAAGAATTGCATGGCCACTACAGCTAAGAAATTTTTGTTTGAAAATGTGTTGACACGGTTTGGATGTCCAAAAATTCTAATGAGCAACTGCGGAACACACTTTCTGAATGAGACTATCAGCGCACTAACTGAGGAATTCTAGATATGTCATCAATAGATTACGCCATACCATCTGCAAGAAAATGGGACCATCGAATAATTCAACAAGATTTTGGATATTGTGTTGACCAAGGTATGTAATGTGCAGCGAAACGATTGGGACTTGCGCATCCCTATTGTGCCATTGGCATATCGAACCACTTACAAGAAGTTGATGGGCCAGACACCTTTCTGGTTAGTCTATGGCATGGATGCCATAATTCTAATGGAATACATTGTACCTAATCTGAGAATAGCAGAAATGGCAGGCATGGCAGACCGCGGGGCTTTGGAAGAAAGGCTCGCATAACTGGAGGAACTTGAGGAAGAACAGTTTTCGGCTATATTCCATCAGAAGTACAAAAGCAGTGAGAAAAAGCTTGGCATGATCACCATATAAATTTGTGCGCGTTCAAGGAGAATGATCTAGTATTACTATATGACATCAAGTTCGAGAAATTCCCTGGCAAGCTCTGAATTCATTGGTTGGGACCCTACATAGTCAAAGAAGTCACGGATGGAGGTGTGGTTTGGCTTGCCAAGCTTAATGGAGAACCCTTCATGGGCAAAGTAAATGGCAGTCACCTGAAGCTCTACATGGGTGGGCCAACTACCTAACTAACTGACCGAAGGACAGTCTCACCACTCCAGTCAATCGAAAGAGAGCTCAGGATGATAAAGCAGTCTATGGGGACGCTGCGTAAGGGTGCGCGTAGATTTGGTCTATCACAAGGGTCGCGGTTGTATAGAACAGGCTGCGGTGTTTCATGGACAAGCAGAGAGGTGACCATTGCTGTCACTATTCATGAAAAGATGTCTGACTCATGGCGAAAAGGAGCGGGTGGCGGGCAATTAAGAAATGAGCTACTGTTCGGTAGCAGAGGTCCTGCATAAGGGTTTTGGGGCAGAAAGCCCAAGAAGTAGGATTTAAACATTGTAAAAATTCTGAAATATGCGGAGCATGAAGTATAATAGATTGAGTCAAAGGTTATTCCACCCCAAAATAATAAAAATTAATGTAAATAGAGTCGGCCCACGTAGGGATTGCGGGCCAGGGAAGGGTATAAATAAAGCACGGCTCTATGGCGTAAAGGCATTTCTTTTGGGGTATGAAATGTAATGGGTTCTTGAAGAAGAGAGTCTGGAAGCATCTCTAAGTCCAAGTCAAGGGTTGGGTAGTAGATAGAGGCTCTGCAGCTATGTGCACAGAGGCCTGGAAAGTCCGTAGCTGTGTGTGCGGACCCCTGCAGCTGAGTGCATAGGGTAGATCTAGATGTATTGGTGAAGAGGAATAATAAAGATAAGTTTGTTTCTGTAATTCTGTGTTATCGCGTATCTGTCTATATGGTTTACTTTTCTATATCTGGTTAATACGAATGTGATGAATGTATACAAATCTAGGTTTCTTTTAAATGTGTGAATCGGTATGTTGATTAAATGTTTGCTTAAAGGCCTTGTTGAAAAATTCTGAATCATAATCAAGTAGAATAGCGCACTAGTAAAAAAGATATAATCATTCTGGATCGGTACGAACACCAGGCAGCGAGGAGCTATAAACCAGTGCATGAACCCTCCAATACACATCTAGACATCGCTGGGGTGTGGAAACCTAGTTCCAGCACTGTCCCCTGCTACCTCGGGTGAGACCTCAGTCTACGCTCCGTGGACTGTTGTCGAAAGGGCCGATAGTTGCGAGATTTGTTTGGATAAATAACTCTTCCGAACCTGGGTCAGGCCCAAACAAGCCACAAATGGTTCTGTTTTCAGGATCGGGATCTGCCTAAGGGGTGTTTAGGTGTGGAATGCGGGGACCCTATAGAGAAAGAATGTTGAAAATTCAAGAGGATCAAGGATGGTAATATATCGTGTTTAGTGATGGTGAAGGCAATTCAGTTACCCATATTTAAGGGAGCTGGAGGCGAAGACTCAGAACAATTTTGGTTTGTGCTAACATCAGTATGGAATACACAGCAAGTCATGGATGATAACATCAAGAAAGCCATCTTAGTCAGTGCACTGCAGGACCAAGTGCTAACATGGTACATGAAGTATTCAAGCATCAATCCAATGGCAATGATAAGGGATATCCATACTGAATTGAAAAAGGAGTTTAGCCAGCCAAAGACAAAAGCGCAGTCAGTCGTAGGATTCAAAGAGATCACGATGATGCCTGGCGAGACTCCATGGGATCTAGATTAGAGGTTGAAAAGCACCATTCACGACGCCAACATGACCCTGACAGATGCACAACACTGCGCTTGGTTCGTCACATCATTAATGCCATATCTGAAGTCGGCTTTGTCACAACATAATATCTCAACCCAAACAAAAGTGCTAGAAGTAGCAATGCCACTACACGAAACCCTAGTACAGGACCCAGGGTTGGGAGTTCAGCAAATCCAAGCACAAGTCCAAAATTTTTGTTTGGAGATAAAAAATTTAAAACACGAACAAACGCCGCATTCAGAAATCTGGGAGGTAGTATGGTGCATAAAGTGCAGAAGCCAGGGACACGATAAGGATCATTGTCCAGTCTCGATGAATTTTGTGGTCACAAGGTGACCGACACCATTGCAAACAGATGCAGAGACAGGGCCATGCGCGGTCACCCTGCTCTGGTGCAAAATTTGTTAGGTAGGAGGAAAGCACAACACAGATAATTGTCATCTATTACCAAAATACAACCACACCCCCCAGCAACTCTTTTGCAACTTTTGTAGACTGGTGGGTCATGAAGAAAGGGATTTATGTAGTTATCGAATGTTGATGGACCAGGCACCTACCTACAAAATGCAGACTAAGGGGCGAGGTCCAGATCCAAACGCGACATTTGGGCGTGGTGGGTTCCCGGGACGGGGTCGAGGACGGGGCGGAATGGGACTAGGAAGGGGTCGCGGGTAGCTAATCTGTTACAACTGTTGAGGACCGAGGCATTATACATGAGATTGTACCAATCCGACCCGAATATCATGTCTGTATTGTGAGCAATTCGATCATGAGCTGCTAGATTGCCCCATGCTGATAGCACAGATTTGCAAAAAGAAGGCAACGCCTCCTACAACAACACAAAATGTGCAGATGATGAGATTCGAACCCCACGACTATGAACCCACGGTCAATAAGATATTGCAACACAGCACAACCATAGGAAAGGCTGATGGGAAGACTAATATGGAAGCTAGGGAAAGCTTCATAGATGTCTCTACTCGAGGTAGCAGGGATCCGCCTGAGCCAACTTGGGATCCCTCGATGATGACTACCTTCTTAGAGACATGCCTAGAACTGCTTTGTGACAATTGGGTAGTTAGAAGGTTACAGAAAGTGATTAATAGATGCGCAGGGTGGGGTGAACCTCGCGCAGTTCAAAAAATAGGAGGACATGCATTGTGAACAGGTCTGGAAATGCAGCTAACAGCATATATTGGCGACTATGAGATGGATCAAGTCATTCTGGACCTTGGTTCTGATGCAAACATATTGCCTAAACAGACTTGGGAATGCATGGGTAAGCCCACACTACAATGGCCTCCTATCGAATTGTAGCTGGCCAACCAACAGAAGGTCTTGCCCATGGGAAAGCTGTAAGGGATTACAGTAGATTTTGATGGCGTAAGTACCCAGATGGATTTCGAAGTTATTGAAATCATGGACGAACATAGTCTGTATCCTACATTGCTAGGTATAGACTGGGCCATTGATATGAATGGGGTTATTAACCTCAAATAGAGGAAGATGATATTCGAGAAAAAGTCGCTCCAGGTCGTTGTTCCGCTGGATCCAATCGATGGACCACGCTACATAGAACCAGCACGTAGTGAAGAGAGGGGCAATGCACTAGACAGTATCTACAAACTTGCTGCAATAGAGGAGCAGAGATTCTCGCGGGGTTATGACAGTGATTCGAATGAGGAAGACGAGCGATGGTGCAATAGGGTGAATGAGGCAACCACATTGCACTATAATATGATGACAAAATCCCTGTATTGCGTTAAAGTTCACAACCGCGAATTGCATATGTATGACAGGCTGATAGTAGTAGAGGACTTCCTGGATAACTTCGAAAGCACGATACCAAAGTACCAATGGTTTGATGCACTAAAATGGGAATTGCTCGTGACACCGCAATGATGGTGGGATACCCATGTAGGGACCTTCGAATATTGGCGAAGCTGTAGGCGCATGATGAAGATAAGATTTGGGAAACCCAAGCTATGAATAATAGAGAAATACAATGGATGAGATGATCCACGCATGCACCTAACCAATTGGACCCAAGCTTAGGGTATGGATCCTCAACCAGAATGGGTGCACTTATTTTATCATACCCTGGATGTCATTCCAAGGAACTGATATATGGAAACAGAGCTCCGACATGGCACTCGCGAGTGGGATATCCTGCACGAAGGGTTTTTGTCGAATTTTCTCTTTGAAGACCAGTGGATGGATACTGTGGACGATGTATTACAGCTAGTAAAAGCTGCTATATTCAGAACAACGTCAGAGCCAGAAGAATTCGTGCCATCAGACTAGTCGTGATAGTTGAACTAGGCCTTAGCATGTTACAACGTACAAGCAGAAGATGATGAGGATGACCTGCGTAACATCAATATACCAGAATCCGAAGGGAATCGTGAGGTGTGCGACCCTGAGATAGAAGATCTAGACATCACGGCATTGTTGAAGATAAAGCAACTGAATATCAGAACAGAGGAATAGCTGAAGTATGCCATGCTTGGGGACTACTGGAATGACACCATAGTGGAAAAGGTCATCAAACTACTCCGCGAATACCGTGATTTATTTCCTACAAAAATGACGGATTAAAAGGGATTCTAGGAGACCTAGGGATGATGAAGTTAACTTTGAAGCCAGATGCGAAACCAGTGAAGTAGCGACCCTATTGATTGAATCCAAAATACAAAGAAAAATTCCACGAAGAAATGGATAAGATGTTGGCAGCAGCAATTATTGAACTGGTTGAGGAGTCTGATTAGGTAAGCCCTATGGTTGTACAGGAGAAGAAATAGAAGGGGGAGATCTGCATCTGTGTAGATCTGAAAAATCTCAATGATGATTGTGTTAATGATCCGTTCCCAACACCCTTTATAGATGAGGTACTAGAAAATGTGGGCGGGCAAGAAGCATACTCCTTGACAGACGGGTTCTCCGGGTACCATCAGATGAAGATCACGCTCGAAGATCAGAGTAAGACAATGTTCGCTACTGAATGGGGTTGTTTTTAGTATATAATAATGCCCTTTGGACTGAAGAATACACCCATGATATTTTCTCGTATTGTGGTAGCCGCATTTAAGGAGTTTATCCACAAGTTTTTAGAAGTCTACCTAGATGACTGGACCATCTTTGGCCTGGTTAAGAAGCATGTCGTGAGCTTACGATTAATGCTGGATACCTGTCGATGACACTAGATTGCACTCAACTTAAAGAAGTGTACTTTTCTTGTCCCTTTTAGGAACTTGTTGGGCCATAAGGTTTGTAAGCAAGGACTGATGGTGGATCCAGCAAAGATCATTGTTGTATTGAATCTGCAAGCACCGCGCAATGTAAAGCAGCTATGCACTACATTAGGACACACGGGCTACTATCAGAAGTTCATCAAAAGCTACACCCAGATTACGGCTCCGATGGAACAATTGCTGAAAAAGGATGCTACTTATTGTTGGAATGAGGAATGCAATAGAAGCCTAGAGGTGCTTAAGGAGAAAATGGCTTCAACTCCTATATTAGTCTTTCTGAAATAGGATGTCGAGTTTCATGTGCATGTGGATGCATCTTGTATTGCACTGGGAGCAGTACTCACTCAACCAGGAGCGGAGGGACTGGAACACCAGATTGCATTCGCAAGTTGCAAGTTGTCCAAGGCAGAGAAAAATTACTCCACTACTGAGTGCAAAGGATTAGCGATGGTATACACGCTCCAGAAGTTCTGTCACTATCTGCTCGAAGGACATTTTAAGATGTACACGGATCACTCTGTGCTCAAGTACCTAGTGAATAAGCCTGTGTTGGGGGGGCGCATTTGTTGATGGTTGCTGTTGTTTCAAGAATATGATTTTGAGGTTGTTGTAAAGCCGGGATGTCTGAATGTAGGTCTGAATCATCTGTCCCGAATTGAGACTGGTGGAGAACCAACAAGTCTAGAAGAGGGACTTTTGGACACTCAATTATATGTCGTGTGTATTGCAGATGGCCACTTTGAAGATATAATCCACTTTTTAACTACGGGTACTGCACCACAGGGGCATTCTGTTTAGCAAAGGAAGGAATTGGTGATACGCACAACAGATTTTACTGTAATTGCATGCCACCTCTACAAGATGGGCAACGATGAAATATTGCGCCGATATGTACCCGAATTCGAGTGTAGACAGATCCTAGCCAAAGAACATGGAGGGGTTGCTAGCGAATGTTATGTGGGCCACACCATAGCCCAGAGGATTCTTCGCGCCAGATTATGGTGGCCCACTCTACATCAAGATTTGAAGGCATAGTGTCGAGGCTGCGATGTATGTCAACGAATGGGCAAGCCGTCGTGAACGGACGAACTGCCACTTCAGCCACAAATGATGCTACAGCCATTTAAGAAATGGGCGATTGACTTTGTCAGGCCTATCGAACCACGAGGAAAGATGGGTGCATGCTATATCATCACTGCGACTAAATATTTGACCTGGTGGGCCGAGGTACAACCAGTTAAAGATTGCATTGCTGCGACAACGACAAAATTCTTGTTCGAGGATGTATTGACTAGGTTCAGCTGCCCCAAAATTCTCATGAGTGATAGGGGAACACATTTTCTGAATGAAATGATCAGCTCACTCACTGAGGAATTCCAAATATGTCACCAACAGAGTACGCCCTACCATCTGCAAGCGAATGGGACTGTTGAGGCATTCAACAAAGTTCTGGAGATTGCATTGACAAAAGTTTGCAATGTTCGACGAAATGACTGGGATTTGTGCATTCCTGCTATGCTATGGGCGTATGGAACTACATGAAAGAAGCTAATAGGCCAAACACCATTTCAGTTATTTTATGGCCAGGAGGCCATTATGCCTATGGAATATATTGTGCCTAGTTTGCAGATTGTGGCAATCACAAGTATGGCAGACCGTGGGGCATTAGAAGAGAGGCTCGCATAGCTAGAAGAATTGGAGGAGGAATGGTTTCTGGTTGGATTCCATCATTAGGTACAGAAAAAATGTGAGAAAGCATGGCATGATTAACATATCAAGGTGTGCACCTTCGAGGAGAATGATCTAGTCTTGGTGTATGACAGTAAGTTTGAAAAATTCCCGGGAAAACTCCGCATGCACTGGTTGGGACCCCATGTCATCAAAGAAGTTATCGATGGAGGTGCGGTTTAGCTGGCTAAACTCAATGGAGATCCCTCTCCAGGAAGAGTGTATGACATTCACCTAAACCTCTACACGGGTGGCCCGACCACCTGACTAGCCGAAGAGAAGATAGTCTCACCACTCCAACCAGTTGAGAAAGAGTGCGGGACAATAAAGCAACCTGGGGGACAAATGCATGAGTACCATGGTGTGTGAGCATTTGACCAAACACAAGGGTCATAGTGGCGCGAGGAGGCTCATGCATATGCACCGATCATAATGATGACCATTGATATCGCTATTCATGACAAGGTGTCGGCAACATGGAAAAATGGAGCGGGTGGTGGGACATTAAGAGATACAGTACGAGCCAGACATGGAATGAATGGCCACAGATTCCACATGGGAAGGTTACACGAGCACAAATCACTGCAATTGAATTTCGCATGGCTTATAAATTAACAAGGGGAGTCCACTCGATGTTCTACAGTTTGAAAACACCAATGGAGCTGTTCATTATCTATGCACAAGGCATGTGCTAGAAGGTAGTAATCTAGCCGATGGCTATGCAGGACACTCTAAGGAGTATAGGGGTGACAGCTGCAGCATCACCAGTAGGAGATGTACCGGAAAAGAGGGAACTCAAAGTAGAATGGGTCCAAAGGCCGTCGCCTCGCCCAAAGGCAGGCCAGCACACTACAACAGAATAATGAAAGGCTAGACAGATGGTGACCGTGGGTAGATATTCACTTAATAAGTTGTCTTTGATGTCCCTCGCAGTTTGGGATCTTGCGGACAGTAGCTAGGGTCTTGCAAAATTGGAACACAGGCTGTAGTGGACGATGCGAAGGGAGGATATGAAGGTCGGAAATGGTTGCGCTGGTACTAGGTGGTCTCGTAGGCGGCTCCCTCGCTCGCACTAAAATCCTCAAAGGGGGTGTTCTGTGTTAACTGAGCATAGCAGAAGGAGCATCAACGCTTGCGAGATGCAGTAGAAAAATTGAAGCAGGAGACAAGGAAGGAGTACCAAGACAGTGACCGTCACTCACAGGGAGGCAAACTGCAAAGCGAAGGCAGAGCATCTAGTTGCACCGACGAGTGACTCGGGATGAGTCATGATGATTGTGTTGGGGGATAGTTGGGTAACAGAGGTCTCGCATAAGGGTTTTGGGGCAGAAAGCCCAAGAAGTAGGATTTAAACATTGTAAAAATTTCGAAATATGTGGAGCGTGAAGTATAATAGATTAAGCCAAAGGGTATTCCGCCAAAGAATAATAAAAAGTAATGTAAAAAGAGTCAGCCCGCGCAGGGATCATGGGCCAGGGAAGGGTATAAATAGAGCGCGGCTCTATGAGGGATAGGCAGTTCTTTTGGAGTATGAAATGTAATGGGTTCTTGAAGAAGAGAGTTTGGAAGAGTCTTTAAGTCCAAGTTGAGGGTTGGGTAGTAGGTAGAGGCTCTGTAGCTGTGTGCGCAGAGGCCTGGAAGGTCCACAGTTGTGTGCACGGACCCCTATTGATAAGTGCACAGGGTAGATCTCGATGTATTGGTGAAGATGAATAATAAAGATAAGTTTGTTTCTGTAATTCTGCGTTATTGCGCTTCTGTCTTTATGGTTTACTTTTCTATATTTGGTTAATGCAAATGTGATGAATGTATACAAATCTAGGTTCCTTTTAAATGCGCGAATCAATATGTTGATTAAATGTTTACTTAAAGGCCTTGTTGAAAAATTCCAAATCATAATCAAGTAGAATAGCACACTAGTAAGAAAGATATAGTCATTCTGGATCGGCGCGAAGACCAAGCAGCACAGAGCTATAGACCAGTGCACAAACCCTCCAGTACACATCTAGACATCCCTAGGGTGTGGAAACTTGGTTCCAACACCCTCCCCTGCTACCTCGGGTGAGACCTCAGTCTGCGCTCCGTGGACTGTTGCCAAAAGGGCCAGTAGCTGCACGATTTGTTTGGCTAAATAACTCTTCCGAACCTGGGTCAGGCCCAAACAAGACAACTGGTATGAGCCAGATCCGAAACGATCTGCCACAGGCTTAACGTTATGCTTATAAATCACAATAGGGTACCCACCGAACAATCTGTGGTTCCAAGCAAAGTAAGCTATTGTGTCTTTCCATCGGTATGGATATGTTCATCATTGACGTTAAAGGAGTTAGACCGAGGGTTGGGATATGGCCATTGGAGATGCAGGACTTTCTGGGTAGTGTGGTTTCGATGGTCACAGGCACCACACAGGGTTCAGCACCGATGGTCAGGGATGTATAGGAAATTCTTAGAAATGAAGCAGAACTTGTCCAGATGCCACTGCCTAATCGATGGGTGAGATGAAGACTCATCAAAGATAAGGGAAAGATTGTGAATATGGAGACAAATAATGGACGTGCAGTTAGCAGTTCATCTCTGATGTACTGGGAAGATTTGCATCTCGTAGACAGCAACACCCTTCTTGCAAAAGTGCAACACAAGCTGCAGCAGACAATGCGTATAGTACATAGAATATTGGAAATTTGATGCTATGGTGCGAGGAGTTCCCGTATATGCCACCCTAGCTGGAGCTAAAATCCTATGAGGGGGTGCTCTGTGTTAACCAAGCATAGTAGAATGAGCATCATCAGTTGCGCAAATGAATAGAGGAAATGGAGCAAGAGCTCGAAGAAGCATTGTAGGAGACAAAGGGGGAGCAACATAACATCGTACATCACTCATAGGGATGGTGGACCGCGACGCCTTGGCAGCACGTATCGCTGCACTGACGAGTGACTCGAGATGAGTCTTGATGATTCTGTTGGGGGCCTGTTAGGTAGTAGAGGCCCCGCATAGTGGTTTTGGGGCTTAAAGACCAGAAGTTAGGGTAATGATATTGTAAAAAGTTCTACGAAGTGGGTGAAGTGCAAAATGTAATAGATCGAGTCAAAGGGTTGTTTGCCAAAAAATAATATAAAATAGTAGGAAGTGAGTCGGCCTGCCCATGGTCTGCGGACCATGGGAAGGTATAAATAGAGCAAGGCTCTAAGGGTAGAAGTAGTTTTTGGAAGAGAACTAATGTGGTATGGGTTTGTGAAAGGAATATTCTCTCTTAGTCTATAAGTTTAGGTTGTAAGGGTTAGTAGATAAAGAGAGGCTCCGTAGCTGTGTGCGTGGAGGCCTAATAGAGTCGCAGCTATGTGTGCAGACCCTTGCAGCTGTGTGCATAGGATGAATCTTGTTGTACTACAAAAGAGATAAATAAAGATAAGTTCATTATGAAATATTGCGAATCTGGCTTTATTCTATACATCTGTTATGATTTATATGCTTATGTTCGGAATTTATGCTTCTGTATGATTATGCACACTGGTTATTAATGTTAATTGTTTGCTTAAAGACCCTAAGAATTAGATCTGATCTAGAATACATTCAGTAATAATAAGAATTAAAGAGCACTGAGGTGCGGACCTACGTGGAAGTCAGACAGGGGTACAAAGTAGCGCAAGGCCGAAGATTGGTTCGCAACCCTTCCAGACACATCTAGACATCCCAAGGGTATGGAAACCTAGTTCCAGCACCCTCCCCTACTACCACGTTTGAGACCTCAGTCTACACTCTGCAGAATTTTTCCGAAATGGCCGGTAGCACGGGATTTTTTTGGCTAATAACTCTTCCAAACCTAGGTCAGGCCCTAATAAGCCAACATATTCAATAAACCTAACTCAAAACATCAAAACCTGTAGACCACCTTTCATCATATTTTCATACTGGACCCACATCCAACATTAAGCTCAATACCAAATAACAATTTTGAAACCAAATATTAAAACAATCACTCAACCAAGAAAACCAATCACTTAACAAACCAAGCTATCATATTGAATCACTGAGTCAATACTATATCACCATAACCAAATCAAACAAATGCATAACTAATCTAGGATGGATCTTGTTAAGTCATGTCGAAGTTTTCTATATGTTTGAATACCGAGGTGGTCATATGTAGAAAAATTGTTCTCGACATGTGCATAAGTTTACCATCCCAGATGCTTGCGAAATCAGTGCCAAGTTGAAGAGCTCGATGCGCTAATTCTGGTGGTATCTTTGGCTTTGTATTTGGCCTCCATATGAGAGAGAAAATGCCCATTTAATTTTTCCTCTAAAATTGGTGAAAAGACAAAATCACCACATGACAAAATCAAATGTAGATGCTAGTCAATGCTCAAGGTTCTAGTCTACATTGTGGCAAGATTGGATTCCGTCAGGTGGCTACCACATGGCCTCTCTGTAGCCTTTAAAAATTTGTTACGAGTTGCAAAGTTCTAGGAGATTTGAACTCTCAACCTCCAACATTATTTTACAACATGTTTCCAGCATGCCAACTATAGTTTCCTTGCAATGGTAGGGCGCATTGATGTTTAAATTTGTTATACATAGCGCAAGAGGTAAGCTAAAACTTTATATATGATATACATTGCCTCAGTGAAACCACTGAGTACTCCATAAAAATCAGCCATGAGTTCACATGTTGTGGGCCAAGTAAGTTCACCACCTTTGAACCATTGGATTACTATGTAGACATGGCATAGTTGGCACCACTGATGGCACGACAAACGTATTATGCACTGGAAATGTGACATGCCAAGATGAGTCACCACAGGAGTTGGCACAGTCAACATATTATTCGATGGAAATGTGACATGCCACGATGAGTCCACATGGGAGTTGGCATGGAAAGTGTAGAGAATTATGTGGAAATAGAGTATTTCCATATGGTGTTGAAGCTGTGCAGAGATTATGGTGCAACATAGGATGTCACACATCAACACCAAATCCGTCAGGCAGAGGTTCAATGACATGCCATAGTATGCATCTAGTCAGCACCAATTTGTCAGAGAGCACAGTTGGTGTGGTGTTGTTATGGCATGGTGGCATTATATATGGCACAAAGGTTTCATGGAGTCGAGTTGGGTACGTCACATGCCACCGAAATTATTTCGTATAGACCACCAAACAATAGCACTAAAGTTATATGCTATATATTTATTATCATTATGTTATATGGTTCTGCGCCAACGTATTAAAACCAACCACACCATATATACAATGTTTGTTGAATTGCTTTGTAGCGTTGGCAAACCATCATATGTGCCAACTTTATGTTTGATACAACCTTTCGATAATTTTGGATAGGGTTTATTACTGTAGTCCAATGAATTAAAAAATATATGATATGTAATTGTAATTACGTTATTTCGATTTAGTTCGAATAGCAAAAATTATAATATTGTTATAAAAAAAACTCTAAACTTAGACTTATGAAATGTTGTAAAAGGAGGTCATAACACCATTCAAACACAATCCATTTAGAGGCAAGTCAAGTGAAGTAGAGTTGTGTTGTAGTCCAGTTTTTCTGAGCTAGAATGTCTGGAGCCATTGTGTCATCTGGGAGTTGTGCAGCTTGAAGTTGTTGGTCAAGTTATCTTTTTGCTTTCCAGAGGCATAAAAGAGATGAATTGGACACTTGAAGAGATGAAACAGGCATTTTGGCATGTTTTGGACTCAACGACAGAACCTATTCATCAGTTGTGGCAATGAATTTTGTAGAAGATTGCACATGTACTGTGTCTCACCTAGGCAAGTTGAGACAAGGTAATTGGTTAATATATTGTTGATTCTTGAATGATTTTTTTCAGGTGAGGTTAGATTCATTGCTAGAGACTCTATGTTTTTGTTTTAAATGACATGACGATTGTAAATTGTCAAGTGAAATTGAGAGAGTTCTCTGTAGGACAACATTTCCATACTAGGGAAATATACACAATTATAACTGACAATTCTTATGCACCTCTTCTTATCTCCTGAAATACGAGTGGCCTAGCCTTTTGAGCGAAGCCCAAAGACATAACCCAGGAGGGGTGAACTATGCCATCAACCTCAGTGTCATTCTTCTTGATGTTGTATGATTATGTGTGTCATGTCCTTTATGGTTAACTTACCAAAATGAATTAAATAATTTTGTTAAAAGACTCATTTAAAACTTGCCAAGTGTGAGGGAGAGACCTTATTCTGCATTTTCATATCAATAACCACTCATAAACATACCAATAAATTCATTCTTAACCATCACAGAAACAAAGTGTTGTGACTACAAACCCTAATAATATTTACTTCAAAATGTATACGCTATTGTTCTGAGGCATACCCACGTATATACACGCTTCCTCTGTATCACACATGCATACATATATCATAATAATGAGCACTAAATCATCAATCACTGAACCATACATATATCATTCGACCAATTAGTGTTCCATTCCACATTTAACCCAATCAACATTGTGAGACACATATCATCAAGATAGAGTCATCATTGACAGAAAGTAGCAAACATATAGAACTGATCAAATGTCATCATAAAGCCACACTACAAACATTAGGACATATACATAGCATACATAAAGCATATTCATGTATGTATGTGACCACCATGCATAACACTCACATATAGATTTCAACATATAGAATAGATTCGTGGTATTTATATGTGACTATACAAAATGAGATCGAGTATGTATGCCACTATCCGAAGAGAAACATGCGTATAGATCTGAAAACTTTCGCTACAACCACAACTTCACTCTCTGCAAACTTTACTATCAAAATTATAGTCTTAAGAATACTTTATTTAGATCACAACATCATTATAGATACATATTCATCATTATTATCTACTTTGACATTTGCAACAAGTAAATCAATTAAGCATATATGTCAGCACACTTTCACATGTTTCAAATATTAGTCTTGTCCTTGCTCCTTGGTGTGGAACTATTTCAGATCAGATCACACATGAATAAATTATCACTTGCACACCCAATACCTTGATCTCCATCACCATATATAGTATTTTCCCTAGCCATTACCTCAGGTAAATATCTTGGTAATGTTGTAAGTATCAGTTGAAAGGAACAAATAATTGTTGTCACTCCAATTACTATGGTCTAATACCATGGTAAAGACCCCTGGTATCCAGATTACCATGGCTTGGATTATGTATGTGACTTTGACTCATGAGACCCTTGTATGTACATGACCTTTATTCATAGGAAACATGTATACTTTCTTGAATGTTTACTTTTGTCATCCAAATGTCATTGAACTGTCATTGCTTTGTCGATTTCCTCTATAGTATCTATAATGATCTGAACGATATCATATTATAACAATGCTGAAATCAAGTACATGTTTATAAATCATATTTTCATCAAGGAAAACACATTATCCATAATTCCAATAGATGTTCCCTAAGGGAGTCTCTTCTAACACACCACCTGAGACACTTTTCTTGGGATTCAGAGACATCAAATACTTTCGACAGTACTCAAATAGTTGTTTTAGATGACATAAGTGATCTGATCTTCTCTTGGAAAAATAGTAACATCATGAAAATAAACAACTACACTCTGACTAATAATTCCATGGAAAGTGATATCCATCGCTCTTTCAAAAGTAGCACCGGTGTTGGTAAGTCCAAATGGCATCCTCTTAAAAGTGAATGTTCCCCATTTGGTCTTAAATGTAGTCTTCAATTGATCTAGTTCTACTACTAGAACTTGATTTTAACCATAGAAACCATCTAGTAGAGAGAACATATCAGACATAGATAATGTATGGAGGATCGGCTCCATGGATGGCACTAGATAATTGTCTTTATCATATGCTCGGTTGAGATTGCAAAAATCTACTCATAGCCTTATTTTTTCGGACTTCTTTCTTATTGGAACCAAATTTGAAACCCAAGTGGAGTGTATAACTTTAAAAATGATCCGTCCATCCAACAAAGTTCTCAATTCCTTCTGTATAAGGCATTCCAGTGTTGGATGGACTTTCCTTAGTTTCTTCTACAAAGTTTTTACCCCTTCCTTTATTGGAATGACATGTTGGATAATATGAGTATCATATGCCTTTAAATTGTCATATGTCCATGAAAATACAACATGGTATTGTTTGAATAAGTGGATAAACACATGTCACGCCTGTGGAGAACAACATGTACTAAGGTTTACATACTTCAGATGTTCTTAGGTTCCTGTATTGACTTGTCCATATAATAACTTTGAACTCTGAGTCTTTGTGTTGGTTGGTCCACTAAATCTATTCTACAGGTCATATAACTTCTCCAGGGACACCAACCTTTGGGCATAGTGCTTCCTATGATTGCATTAGATGCCTCCTACAAAGACTAATAGTTCTCATCCTATTTTGTGGAAGCATGTTTCAATATATCAACATTAGCCATAAAGTGTAGTATCTTGTTGGTTGTCATTGAAAACACGTAAATTAGTGATGTTGTCAGGAACAAAAGCTTTGTATATAATTTCAATAGAAAAATAATTTTTCAATGGCAACATCATAGTGGTTATATTTTCTAATGCATCTACTGCAACATTTCTAATACTAGGAACAAAAATAATATTAAATGTTTTAAAATGATTAATTAAATGTCATACCTGCTACTGGTAGTTTTTAAGATTCGGTGAGATACAATGGATAGTATCTCGTACGTAACGAGCGACCACCTCTGAGTCACCAAATACCTTGATAATTTCTACCTTCAGATTGATGGCTTTCCTTAGTCTAAGCATGAGTCCTTCATATTCGACAGTATTATAAGTAAACTTGAACTCTAGACGGCATAAAAGGATATGCTTCTTATTACATGGGTCTATAATTATGCAACCATCTCTAAAGACATCTTACATCCTTGAACCATGAAAATATAGAGTCCAAATATTATTAGCTATTATGCTACTTCCTATACAATTATTAATACTACTATGTACTTCTATATTACATGATTCGTTTGCACCAGCTGAAGAATAAGGAACGTGCTCTAGTTGTGTATCAAGTGGGATAGGTGTTAGATGCGCTTGATAACACCCAAGGTTAGATTCAAGGAAATAATTTCTAAATATTAGATCGGTGAAAGATATATGCTCATTGTGACCCTAAAGTGGTGTAAAATGTGTTTTATATATGGCTCACTGTCCACACGAATCTAATTATTCCTACCCTTGTATGAAAACCATAAATGTGGCCAGTCTGTCGTAAAATACCCCTGTAATTTTATAGACCGGTATCTGCTAAGAAATAGGTCATAGGCTTTAAGGATGTTAACGATTACAATATTTATACATTGGTGAACTTGGTGATCATATGATAATCGAATAAGGACATTCTTAAATTCACCAGTAGCTTGCATGAGAGATTCATCTAGCTGAATAATTTGTGCGTCAATTTTGTCCCATTTAGCATTTATTTTCCTGTTAGCGGATAACGAAATTATGTTTATAGATGCACCAGAATCGACTAAAAATTATGGACATTATAATCAAAAATTTCAAAAGCTAATAAAAATGGATGGAAGGGAGTGTTACCATCTAATATTACAACATTAACTACAGATTGAAGGAGCCATAAGTTTTACTAGACACCTTTTGAGAGGAAGAAGCTTTATCACCTAGCGAAGGATGTGAAAATTATTAGACAAGTAGTTCACAATGGCCTGCTATATTCGAGAGCTAAAAGATGGAAATATTGGCTCGAGCTATCTTCAAATATTCAACTTCATTGTACTCAATAATTTCACCTCTAGGAAGTAGTGTTGAACTGTCTCGAGGAGTTGATTTGTTTGACACTTCCAGAATGATGGACTTACTTTTGTTATTGGAGGAAGTGCACTTGGAATTAGTTGCATTTCTATACTTACTTTGTACACGCTGAGTAGTGACTAGTATTGAGATCCTTCTTAATAATTTCTCCTATAATTTTTGTCTTGTCACCTCTTGTTTATAAATGGGAACTCTGCTCCTTAAACTATATCAACTATTTTTCTTTTGAGGTGGGGGCTCACTTTGTGGTGGTTCTTCAACATTTTTCTTGTGAGTGTTAAATATAGAATTAGAATTATTCATTACGTATCCAATACCAGTACTTTCCTTAGCCATTATACATTCTTCTATTTATTTCGTTTGTTCTATTTTCTCATTTTCTAGTAAGGAATCTATAACATGTGCGACCAAAGTGTTCATGTTGTGGTTCCACTATGGGAATGTGGCTTTTGAATGATATTCACGATGGAAAGAGAAATAGTTGTACATACCCATATATTCTATATTTATCACAATATTCAAGCTTTGGAAGACTTGATAGGCTGATTATTGTTGTTCCTACTATTATTATTCCTTTGAAAAGGGAAAGGCTTTGAAGGATTGCTACTAGGAGAAGTCTCGCTTGACCTTTTCTTTAGTTCTAAAATTTCATTGGTTAGTGTTGTCACAATCCTAGTCAAGATTTCAATATCTGATAAGTCCTTATCTTTAGCCTTGCTTAAAGAAGGCTGACACTTCCTACTAGTTTCCTTAGAGTCTTTTTATTTCTCATCATTGGTAATGACTCTAATATAAAGCAAGTCCTTCTCAACAATGATCACTTATACAAAGTTTTTTTTCCAATGCTTCCTTTGTAACTCTTTTAATGAATTGGGACATTATTATTGGAACTAAGGAATTGTTGAAACTGGGCGGTGAATCAGTAATTTAAGAAACTCTTTATTTTATTTTCTTACTATTCTTATAGTTCCTTCTTATGTTCTTTCATATGTGAAATAATTCATTCATAAAAGCAGTAAATCTTATAAACATTCAGAACACACACTCAAACAACAATCTTATGACTAGAACACATTTGACATAATGTTTTCACCTTGAAACCCAGAGGGAAAAAACTACCAATTTGTTGTTTGTTTTATAATGTAATTTAACCACCAAATTAATTACATATGTTTGTTTGTGAGCACCCACTCATTGGAGGAACCAAGCACCTTTTTTTTAGAAAGCACCAACTTACCAAGAGGCACCAACCACTTTTTTTTAGAAAGCACTAACTTACCTAGAGGCACCAACCTCTTAAGTGTGTAGGCACCAACCTATCACTTCCACCGTTTTACTATGTCATGCAATTTTCATATTGAAAATAGAGGCATACAAATTACAAGTAACATACCAACTTAATGGTTGTCTATACATTCAACTTCTGCACTCTTCTTTCTTAACACTTGTGGTAGTCTTCCTCTTACTTCCCACTGCAACACTTTCTTCGTGCTCTGCTTTCTCTGCTTAGGGCTCTCTATTATTTCACCACAACACTACCCTTGCAACACTCTTTGACAATACACAGCTTACTACTCTGCATGATCTAAGATTTTGTTCTCAACTCACTCTATTGTACTTCACAACTCTCTATAACAATCTTTAGAACCCCTTTGATCTCCTTAACATCAACAGTCACTCAACTCCTGGCCTATCTTCTCTCCACAACATAGAGTCTGCTCTTGGCCTTGCTTCACAAAACAAAGGCTCAGTTGTCTGAACTATTTTCTCTAAGGCACGCAAACAACCTTGTTCATATCTAGCACACAAGTATTTTAACCTCGTGCACAAAGTGCTGCTCTCGGGGTCTCCTTTCTTCGGCTTAGGCATTGTCAGCCTTTTCCCACAAAATTGGCTCTCACTTAGCCATTAACAGTAGTGCACACACACAGAGCTCTTTCCTCTTGGCTCTCACTGCAAACTATCTTGCATTCCCACTTAGCTCAATGGAGGTTCACAATTTTGTTCATGTGTTTCTCTTGCCTTGACCTAGTCATTGTCATCATCAATTCGGCCCACACATGTACCCCAGGCGTGACTCCCAATTCTTCTGCTAATTTACACAAAATTTGTAGAACTTTTTCTACAAATCAACCAGCTCTGATACCATGTAGAAATTTTGAATAATATGACACATATTCAACAGAGATTATCCTGATCATACAATTTAAGCGGAACATGTATAATACA
Organism: Pinus tabuliformis; assembly: GCA_031772625.1. Lineage (NCBI taxonomy): Eukaryota > Viridiplantae > Streptophyta > Pinopsida > Pinales > Pinaceae > Pinus > Pinus tabuliformis. Next base: position 774,790,339 of record CM062812.1, on the reverse strand, counting down.
TAATCTCCTCTACGTTGATCATCAATTTACAGAAGCAGAAACATTCACAGGCACACATAGAAGCATCAATCAAACTCATAAACACAGTATGTATCCCGGGGAAAGCATCTCGCTAAAAACCCCACACTATCTGTATATTATATTGATTGAATCATGTAACAATACAAAGCATAATACTTCTCACAAGTATCTCCACCTGTTACACACAATACAGCTCAGATTTGATCTCCAAATCTCTCTCGCTGCTTGCCTGCCTCCACTGCTCAAACCTGCTCAAGAACTGATGAGAATAGCTTCCCAAACTCGATTTTACACTGCAAAATAGTCACCCACACTATGTTGGACGTGAGCAACAGCTATAATATCATGAAGATACGTGAGCAAACTCATTGGCATACTCAATCCTTTGATTGTGCAAATCATCATGCACAGCTATAGTCACAACTGATAGCAATCTGATCCTCTAACACATGTCCCTGCTGAACTGAACATGCACTGACATGCAACTAAGTTAACTGATGTATTCTATAGTTGCATTATGAGTTAATAACTTGTGAATTAATTAATAACTAATTCACCCAACTCATCTTTAGTCTATTGATCAGTTAGACTAAATACAACCAGTTTAACAAAGCTAAACTGAACACAACTCCATCAACTGTACCTCCAGTCCACTAAACTCAACTCACTTGAGTTCTAACTGAAGTCATGCATGCAACAACTCAACTGACTCATAAGAAAAACGAATTTCCTTCTGACAGCTGCATGTGCCACTTCCGTAGCTCAAACTGAAGTGCTCCAAGAGAATAAGATTAAGTTTATAGTCCAAATATTATTGTGAGATAATAATATTTGACTTTTCTATTTTTGACTTTGATCACTCACACTGTGATCACTCACACTGTGATCACTCACACTGTAATCACTCACACTGTGATCACTCACACTTTCATCAAAAATAGAAGTCCATCTATTTTTCCCAACTTGATCAATCATCCATAGACATGATCCATATGTCTAAAAATAGACATAGTCTAAAAATAGACTTGCGCCAAAAATAGCCTGCGGGCCCACTTAGTGAAGGCGACTCTTTTCACTAAGCTCCATCATCTTGTTGCACTCTCAACAAGCATTTCTTGTTGCACACTTTTCAACACTCCCTCTCAACAAGAAAGGCTTCCTCTCAAACCCGATCCTATAACTCTGGAATGTTCTCCATGCAACACATCTGGCTGGTCCACTTGCTCTGTCATCAAAGTCTCTGACTGCTATTGCCTCTGTCGACTGAAACTCTGCATCTCTGTGCTCTTCAGTATCTGACTGCTCTAGCCTCTATCACTTTGATCTCTGACTGCATCCGTGCTGCTGCTGGTTCTATCTCCCAGCATTGCATCCGCACTGCACCTCCCAACTGACCTCCCTGTTGGGATAGAAACCTCCTCTGATGCTGAAGCTCTACCTGCTGCTGACAAGTGCTCCCTCTCTGACATCTGCGCTACTGCAACATCTCCATGCATCTCGCACCATTGCACACCTCTCTGTGCCACCTAGCACTGTGCAAAACACTTGTGCCTCTCGCATTGCTACAGCCTGCTAGCTATGCGCTGTCCTGGGATTCCCTGCACTGTCACTCTCTCTGCCGCTCCATCCGCATCTGTCTCTACCCAATCAGTCAGTTCCTGCTACTACACATTGGGGCTCCCGTAGCAAGGTCTCATCCAAGAGGTTGGGTACCTCAAGGATCTTGCCCCTCCTCCTTGGGACAATCAATCCACATCACCCCACCTCCTACCTGGAGGTATGGATGCATGCGATCCCTCAGCCCACCTGGCTTGAAGTTTCCCCCTACTGGAGGTCTCTGGATGAGTAGATGTCTTTACTCGATCTCCTCTCAGCTTCCCTTGTTGTGGCTGCTCCACAATCTCCTGAAGCTGCTACACCAATCGTGGCTCCTCCACAATCGTCTGAGACTTCTTCTGGCTCTGCATGTTGAGAGGTAATATACGCTCCCTCTCAACCACCAAGTCTCCATCAGTTGCCTTGCTGCTCAAGGCTTTGCATGCATCTTGAACCTCAAGAGCATACAGGTTCTTGACCCGTGAACCAATCTCATGACAATGAAAGCATCTCACCTTCGACTTGTCAACCTTCTTCCCATCACTGGAAGAACAAGATTCGGAAAGAGAAACCTTCTCCTTCCCCTTCTTCGCCTTACTCTCTAAGGCACAGTTCTCCTCATCATGCATAGATGAAGAACTGTCTCTGGTGCTCCGTCTAATCTCCTCCTGCATCAAATCCGACCATAGTCGTTCCCAATTTGGCAGTTTCTCCCTTCCATTCACCGAGTCCTGGTAGCTATGCCAACTCTTAGGAAGGTCAAGGTGTCCTAGACTCACCATCCTCATCATCAACAGTAACCCCCACACTTCCCAGCTCATCTCGACACTGAGTGAACCTCGTGAGATACTGGGGCATACTATCTCCATTCTCGAACTGAATGTTTCTGAGTTTTATCTCTTGCTTTGGAATTAAATTCGAATTCCACCAGCACAAAACTCAACTGCTTCCGATCTAGAATTCGTGAGAACAAAGTATTTCTTGTACAGAGATCGACTATATGGGCATTCACCGGATCTCTCACCTTCCAAAAGAAGGATGAATCCAGAGGCTACCTGGCCCGATTATAGACTCTGCCTGAAGAAATAAAATGTAAACACTTCCTGAATAGTAGATCTAATGATCAATCCTCGCTTGATGTCCTGTAAAAATCTCTTCTACAAATCAAGCTGCTCCGATACCATGTAGAACTTTTTCTACAAATCAACCAGCTCTGATACCATGTAGAAATTTTGAATAATATGACACATATTCAACAGAGATTATCCTGATCATACAATTTAAGCGGAACATGTATAATACATAATCTCCTCTACGTTGATCATCAATTTACAGAAGCAGAAACATTCACAGGCACACATAGAAGCATCAATCAAACTCATAAACACAGTATGTATCCCGGGGAAAGCATCTCGCTAAAAACCCCACACTATCTGTATATTATATTGATTGAATCATGTAACAATACAAAGCATAATACTTCTCACAAGTATCTCCACCTGTTACACACAATACAGCTCAGATTTGATCTCCAAATCTCTCTCGCTGCTTGCCTGCCTCCACTGCTCAAACCTGCTCAAGAACTGATGAGAATAGCTTCCCAAACTTGATTTTACACTGCAAAATAGTCACCCACACTATGTTGGACGTGAGCAACAGCTATAATATCATGAAGATACGTGAGCAAACTCATTGGCATACTCAATCCTTTGATTGTGCAAATCATCATGCACAGCTATAGTCACAACTGATAGCAATCTGATCCTCTAACACCTGTCCCTGCTGAACTGAACATGCACTGACATGCAACTGAGTTAACTGATGTATTCTATAGTTGCATTATGAGTTAATAACTTGTGAATTAATTAATAACTAATTCACCCAACTCATCTTTAGTCTATTGATCAGTTAGACTAAATACAACCAGTTTAACAAAGCTAAACTTAACACAACTCCATCAACTGTACCTCCAGTCCACTAAACTCAACTCACTTGAGTTCTAACTGAAGTCATGCATGCAACAACTCAACTGACTCATAAGAAAAATGAATTTCCTTCTGACAGCTGCATGTGCCACTTCCGTAGCTCAAACTGAAGTGCTCCAAGAGAATAAGATTAAGTTTATAGTCCAAATATTATTGTGAGATAATAATATTTGACTTTTCTATTTTTGACTTTGATCACTCACATTGTGATCACTCACACTTTCATCAAAAATAGAAGTCCATCTATTTTTCCCAACTTGATCAATCATCCATAGACATGATCCATATGTCTAAAAATAGACATAGTCTAAAAATAGACTTGCGCCAAAAATAGCCTGCGGGGCCACTTAGTGAAGGCGACTCTTTTCACTAAGCTCCATCATCTTGTTGCACTCTCAACAAGCATTTCTTGTTGCACACTTTTCAACAAAATTTAGTTCAATCATTGAATTAAAAACATAAGGTTGGGAAATGATCACTTCTCTATCATAAAACTAACTCTCTATGTCATGTATTAACTCTCAGTCCTTCTTACATATTTCAAAAAGGCTCCCCATACTTCTCTTTGGTTAGTAGAGATCTACTTGTACATTATCATGGAGTCTTTGTTTTTCATTTATTTACAATGCATGCACAGGAGGTCTTCAATCATCAACCTTATAGTTCTGTATTCAAAAACACAATTTTTGATTCATACATCTTAATGGCACCGTGTACCATCATATAAGATATTTTCATTGCAGTATTGTGTAGTGGTGTAACAATGTTAAATAGCTGATGGATGACCTCCGATCATGTATAGCCCATTTTTCATTAGACCCCTATTATATCTTCACCATAGGACTTGGTTCAGTGACCAAGCACCAACCATATCGGAGCCCCCTCTATCGCCTTTTTTCATCTGTGGCCAATGCACTAGCAACCAAAAACCTGTGATCACCCATCTCCTATTTTTAAGCTCCTTCTAGTCAGCCCTTACCGTACACTTCTCACCATAGGACCAAGGGAAGTGACCAGGGACTTGGCCTTCAGGTTCTAAGTCTTTCAACACTTTTTTGGGGGCCTTTGGTTCCCTTATAAAGTGTTGCACCATTAGTTCCTTGTCTTTCCTCTAGACCATGCACTTACCACATTGGAGCCCTTTATCGGTGATTTCCACTTTGTGACAATGTCTTTTCCATCATAAATTGTCTATCATCAATTGTCAGTTTGCATCTCTGTTCAGCCCTACCCCTTGGTTCCATTAGGTCTTCACGACCACCTTCTATCTTGCATGCCAACGAAATTTCATAATGGCACATGAGCCAACCATTGCAAACCTTCGATCATTGATTGTTAAAGTGACTTCATCTCATGCCCTATGGCATCTTTCGACCAATGAAATGTGTCTCTCAGTTATGGCCCAGTAGGCCATCCATAAACACCAAAATAGCCTACAACATGTTCCTCTATAATGTGACATCATGGTGAAATAATTGGCCATGTGTCCCTTATCGGAACCAATCAGATCCTAACACTTGTCCTCATCAGAGCTCCTCAAATGCTGCCTTATGTCCTTATAGGAGCCAATTGAATTCCTTCACGTGTCCTTCCTGGAGGAGAGAGAAAGGGTCACTGCCTACTGTATTTTTTCACCAAATGCCTTTGTATTTTAATTTTTGGCCTTCTCAATGATTTAACAAAGAATCCACAGTCCCCACATATCCCCCGATATTGTGAGACCTCTGAGATGCGGGATCACTGATATGCAATTCATTGGGGCCTTCGATATGCGATTTGTGGAGACCTCCAACTTATCTAGACCTCTAATTAGCTAGGACCTTTGATTTTCAGAGACATCCAATTTTGATTCATCAAGTCCTCTGATCTCTGATATTCCTCTATGCACAAGGCTTGAATCATCCCAAATTTCAGCAAGCCATATCTCTCAAACCATAAGTCCATTTCTGGACTTCCACATACCATTGGAAAGTTCTTCCAAAGAAATTTCCAATGAAAGGAGTCTGATTAGCCACTAAGTTCATATTCTACCTCAAAAGGTGGCTCCAAAATATATACCTAGCTATAATCACAACCACTAAGGCATGAAGCCCCATCATCAGGTTGAGCCTTGTTTGACATCAATTCCAACACTTACTGTTATTGACATTTTTGTGCCTTATAGATCTAAGCATGAAATGTCCATAAACCAAGGGATCCTAAGTCCCTAAAACTGTTGTTCCTGCCCCTAAAGGAACAAGGTCAACAAACTGCAGCTTCTCCCAGAAGTTCTCCTCCAGAAACTGCTCAGAAACAGTCAAATCAGGATCATTTCAGCTGCTCCACTAGCTGGCTGCGTTGCATAGCACCCCAGTACACTAGCTAGGTGCATTGCAATGCACCTAAATGCACTACCAGGGTGCGCTGAGCGGGAAATGACAAATGGCAGTGTCATTCCGCGAGGTGGACAGACAATGGAAGCTTCCAGAATCTTCCCCAATGACACTTGCCTCACTGAGTTCGACCAGAGATGAGTAAGAGGCTCTCAGTCTCCAAGTGGAAGCAAGAACTGACAGAGAGAGGCCACAAGTCAAATCATAAGCTGACTCATCCTCTCTGCATACATCTATATATGGATCCCTCATCCCAGAGATCCGGAGGCTGGAATTTTGTACTTTGCAGAGAATTGTTGTTGGTTTTGAGATAGAGATCAGTGCATTGGGTGATTTATGCTTTGTTGGAGGCGAAGAGGGGATTCCTTTGCTGGGGGGTTGATGCTGGATCAGGAATCATCGGTTGTAACTCCTCCTGGACCTTCTTCTTATATCAATAAAACTATTTGAGTTTCTCCTACATGCTTGTGTATCAATGATGTTTTGTTATATTTGCATGTTTAGCTTAAATCTGATCCTAAGCTATTTATGAATGTAAATCCATGTCTTTGTGTAGTTTTCCTCTTCTGTGATCTTGCAGGAACTTGGTGAAGCTAGGCAAGTAAGGGAGCAGGTAGCTGGAAGCTGTCAAAGAGAAGAGAGATTGGATCAAAGGACTAGCGAAAGACACAGGTTGGTTCATCCTATTCCTCTTCGTTTACAATTCATAAAGAAGAATACGAAAGTAGTTTTCCTTGTTTGTTGCTAAGGCACTGTCACACCTTAGTGGGATAGGGGCGTTCTGAGTAGACACTTTTCCCAACAACAAAATGGCGACTCCGCTGGGGATCGTGTCTAGTTAGTTTGTTTGTCTTTATCTTGTTGTTTGTTTCATAAACACAGAAGTAGCAATCGAACTACATTTGCCATTATCAAATGCAAAGTAGACACCTGCGACTTCAATCCACTCACTGGATTTGTTTATGATTTGAACAGCTAATTCACAAATGATCTAATTACCCTTTGTGATAGCTCTTAGACCTCCTTTAAATCATCCCTCTGATTGTGCATTACTGATTGCTTTTACTCGGCCAAAATCCATAGATTAAACTGCAAACCGTGACCCAGAACCCAGATAGAAGTCTCGTTTCTGCCCCAACGCAGGCACTGTGAAGAGACTCTGCATTTCAACGCAGTTCCCGAGAGGGCTACCTATGCTGCAATTCAGTTTCTCTGTGTAACAGGTGCACTGATCAGCCTAGCCTTGTGCAGCTGAGGTTCTTTGCTTCATTTTTTCAGTTTTGTCTCTGATTTTGCAGCCTGTAATCAGTGTGTGTCTGTTTTAAAACCCCTTTTCTTTGCCTTAATTCTGCCTCCTTTGTACAAAAAGAATGTAGATGTTATTTTTGTGTTTGTTACATCATTTACGGTTTTCCATTGAAAGAGTAGAATAGTCATACCGTCGTCCTTGGATTTAGATCTGTCGTAAGTGTCGATTTTGATCTTAGGAGAAAGTTTGTTTGCTGTTGACAGTTGATTATACTTTTACTTTTACCTTTGGTTTGAATTTGTCACTTTCTAGTGTCGAAACGAGTGTTTATTTCAAAATCATAAAGTGTCGTAATCTTCTCTACCTTTTGATTTCGAAAAGAAGCTTGTTGGTGTTTTTCACTTGAAAGCAAATTCAGGTTTGTACATAAACTTTCTTTTTAGGCATCAATATTAAGAAAGTGAAAACAAATACATGCATATGTGCATTTTCATATTGATAGTCTGTTTGGCTTGATTTAGGAAAAAGTGCATTTACAGTGTGCTCTTTGCTCTTTGAGAAAAGATTGTGTCTTTCTTTTCCCCTTGTAGCTAGGATTTTCATTGTTGAAAAGAGATAAAAGATTTGCTTATCATATTTAGATTGCATTTAGGAATTACATCTACATCTCGTGGTGATACCAAAAGGCAAACTTCTAAGAAAGATCAACTTAAAATAAATTGAATGAATCTAACAACGCTTTGGAACTTAACGCACAACATAGAGGTCTAGGCTAGAGACGTATTCCGGCGTCGTAAAGCCTGGTAACTGTTGTCCTCACTGATGGTTGGGTGATTCCTCCACTGTGAGACGATAAGTGCCAGTACGGACTTGTGCTCCCACGTACCGTCGAGTATATATTGGGAGACCCCTATAGGCTTAAAATCTTTTATCCATAGGAAGCCGTGTCGGCCGCCCTACTGATCGTAATGCACCGAACACAACATTCGGGAAGATTGATTGCCGTACCGTAAAAAGTATTCTACAGTTTTACGATTGGTTTGGTACTCCCTCTACCTAGATCTCCAGAGCAGTCCCCTTCGTTCCTTTTCAGACTCCTTAACGAAAAAGGTCCATCTGAGCACTTGTCACTTCAGGCTCATTAAAAATCAAAGGAGACTAGAGTCATCTTTTGTTTTTTCTCGACTCTTTAAAATTGAAAAAAAAAAATTGTGTCCAAGCGTCTTAAAATTTATTTTAAACGGAATATTCTTACCCCTTTCCTACGTTGATCTTGGGTTGAGAAAATGGAGTCTACCAACCAAGGAATTCCCCTTGGTGGAAATCCTAGTCCCTTCTCCTCTTGGGGAGATGTTGGTGCACCCCATATGGCCACCTTGTCGCTTCCAAGACTGACAATTGGCTTGCCAGTATGGCTCTTCTCAACCAATGTCGTTCAGAACACCACTATTCCTGAACAATCGAATCAGCAGTTAGACCAGTCCAGAGTTACCCACCAACCTTCTACTTCCTCTAATTCTTCCTCTCCTCCTTCCTCTTCGCTTGATGGGGCTAGCAAAGCCAAAAGTCAAGTTCCTAAGGAGAAGAAGGAAAAGAAGAAGAAAGAGAAGAAGAAGAAGGAGCCAAAAGCGAATGGGGGAAAACGAGTGTCGTCTAACGAAAATCCACACACTACACTGACCAGGCCTAAATTGCCATGTGTCATTTGCAAGGGAGACCACTTTCACAGAGATTGTCCTTGCATCCCTCGGATACTAAGGGACTGGTCTCCCTGTTTGCACAATCCGGTGTCGTCAACCTCTGATGGCTATGTTGACAGCACACCATCAACTAGTGAAAGTGAAGCCACAGGACAAAAAGGGAAAGCTAGATTTCCCTGTAAACTGTGCGAAGGCGATCATGCCGTCCACCGTTGTCCCTTCTTAGACGAGGCTAAAAGAGTTTTGGAAGATCATCTGGTTTCACCATTGCGACTTCCTCCTGGATATAAAAAACTCTTGCTGAGTCCATCACCAGTTGAAAACCCGGCTGCCCCGCTCAGGTGGTCAGCCGAAGCACCTATCAATGAAGATAAACCATCTGAATCCATACCAGACGAAAGTCAAAAGGTCGAGACGGCAGTTGACCCGGTCTTGCCTTCAGAGGTTTTATCCTCAGATGATACCGTCACGGGAGAGAACAAGGATGACACCGTCCAAATTCTCTTCATAAACACAGACTCCAACGAACATGGGGGAAATTTACCCATTCCTTTACCGCAGGAAGGAAGCTCGTCAGAGCCATACCCGGCCGTCTACTTAGTCCCACCTCCAAGCAACCTAGTTGTCTCCTTCGACTGGAATCAACTAGGCAGACCCCGCCTACCAGCAAGTGTACCATTCCGAATTATTGTCCAAATATATAGAATGGTCATGGCTGGTACAATCATAGATGAGGGCACTTCTGTGAGTATCCTTTCCTCTATTGCTTGGAAAGCGCTTGGTTCGCCACCGCTTTCTCCTGAGATGAGAAATCTGACAGGCTTTGATAAAGGAACCAGTCGACCTTTAGGGATCCTTCCCAATGTGCCCATAACATTGAGAGGGAAGACAGTTCAAATGAACGTAATGGCAGTCCAAGGACCCTTAGATTACAATCTACTCCTTGGGCGAGACTATATTTATTGCATGGGAGCCATCGTCTCCTCACTCTTTAGAGTAATGTGTTTTCCGCACAAAGGAAGAGTGGTCAAGCTCATAGACCAGCTTTCATTTCCCGGATCAGGCGTAGCAAATAGTCATACACCATCCCTAAATGGTATCTTCACGCAAGAAATGTCTCAACTCACGGTCCGTCCTCCTGATGAGCGCGAGTAATTCGGAGGGATATGACTGGAACCCAGGGGGCATGCATCCTGGTCTGCTTCGGCAGGAAAACTTCGGGTATAGGGTAGGTTTCTGCGGGAGAATATGACTAGTCTATACCCCATCCGTGATTGGAAGAGGGGTTATTATAGATTAAGAATCTCTTGTCAAAGTTATGTGTGTGGCGCTCATTGTCACTGACCTTTGTTTATCTCGGTAGACATCGCCGAAGAAGTGTTTTGTATGCACCGTGAATCGAGCAATCTTTGGGTAACCTGTAAGAGGTAGGCCTCTCCCGGTAAAACAAATGTTTTATTGGACTGAAGAAGGGGTAACCTTGAAACCATACTTTATACCTGGGGGCATGCAAACCTTTTGGAGTGCGAGCGAGGGACAACTATTTATTTTTTAAATTTTTAGGACCTCTAACCCTTTAAACTCGTAGGATTAGTCGTCACCTAACTTGCATAAAGAAAGGATGTGGGGCAAAAATCTAAAAGTTGTCGTTTTATATGAGACATTCTTATCATATGACTGGATTAATCGAGCAGTTTTAGCACATAGTTCAAGCTCGTTAAAAAATAAACATAAGACATGAGCAAGTGTTTCCACCCGCGTTTAAGCTCATTAAAAAATGAACTATTCCCCGGTAAATAACCACCGTGAATGAAGATTTCAGCCATTAAAGCCTTGGTCGTGTTTGCACCGTCACCTCCACTTTTCCATTGGCCGATCATTCACCTCCATTTGATTGTTTACCCATTTTGAGGAACAGCTGCGAAGAGTGATTTCACTAGCCATCCTTGTGACACTGCCGTGATTGGAAAATTCCAACCATTACCTGGAATCAGCTGCTACCCACTTTATCACTCGTTCCTCAAAAGACGAGTCTTCGTTAAGCTCTTTTCAACTGACTCGTAAAATATGAAAAGATTGCCGAGTTTTGGCCTCCCAGCTCGTTAAAGCGACCGAAAGTGCTATCCCTCCTCTAGAATTTAATCTTTTTGGACCTGAGGGATTATTGCACAAAAAGATCGAGCGCTTGTTTTGTTCGCCTCGTTAAAACTATCGAAAATTCATCCCTTCTGTATTGTTTTATACTTTTTCGGACTTAAGGGATTAGATGACGAAATAGGAATTTCAGAGTTACCTTTACGTACCTTTTCAGACTCTCTAAAAATGAAAAGGACCGAGTTATCTTTGTCGTTAAACTCGTTAAAAAGATTAATAGCGACAAACTTGTCTTTAGAGGAGAACAAGTTTCACTATCGCTAGGCTCGTTAAAACATAGCGATGGGTTTGCCTGAAGGGAAAATTATAGAACAAGCATATGTTATCCTCCTCAAGCTTGACAAAAATAAAGAGGTACTGGTCAGCAATGACTGGGGAAAAATTCGGAAAAACTCAAAGAATCTTTATTGGTAGCAAGTCGCTCTTGAACATGACACTTCCACTCCGTGCCTGAGTCGGGTTGGGTTGTTTCATTCCCCAGTCACATCACCATGGTCACGCCATACCATCCACATTTGGGGTAAATGCTACCAATCCATCACATAAGTGTCGCCGACATGTTCAAGAGAAGTCATCCAGAGAAGTCACCCGTGTCCCATCCACTACCATACATTATACTTCATTCCTTCATGACCGCCATCCTGAACCATATATCATCAGATCGTTTTCACCTCCATCAAAATCATTTGCTCTGTTCTGTGTCATCGATGTGGGATTCATCAAGGCCCTCCTTTGATTGATCGCTTCTTGTCGACATCAGCTCATTATCCAAGAAGTTGATCTAGGAACACCCCATTCAGTACTTTGAAGCTTGCATGCCTCAATGGCAAGTTTCTCACTTCCGGCGACAGGTATACATCAATGACCTTCGACCGAAAGATTTTGCGTGGTGTTCGACGCCAAGTCCTTTATTCACACCACGTGAATTGTACTGCAGTACCTTGAGGGTCATCATCATTATCGGTGATTCCTCTCGTGCTTGTTAACAGTTTACATCAACGACTGGTAATCAAGCGATGTCTTTCCATGTTCGACTTCAAAACATTTTTCACATGGATCGACTTGTACTTTGAGTGAAGATCGGACGAGATTGAAGACCCCGAATCTAGTTTCATCCATCCGGGCTGCGATATATATTCAGGAAAAATAAAAACATTGACATGTACAACATTGCAGCATAGATAATCATCCTACCAAAAGGATGATGACTTCATCAGAATCATTAGTCTACCATTAGATGATTGTCTGTCCTATGTACATAAAAATGAATTTATAAAGCTGAGCATGGGAATGCCCGCCTCAACTAGATCATGAAAACAGTATGAAGATAATGTATTGTATTGTATCTTTTTATAGGTCTCCTCCCAGCATTGAAAGAACATCGGATCCTCCTAATAAAGCATTTCACCCGATAAACGGCCTCATACTTTAGGGGGAAACTGTTATAGACATTTTTGTGCCTTATAGATCTAAGCATGAAATGTCCATAAACCAAGGGATCCTAAGTCCCTAAAAGTGTTGTTCCTGCCCCTAAAGGAACAAGGTCAACAAACTACAGCTTCTCCCAGAAGTTCTCCTCCAGAAATTGCTCAGAAACAGTCAAATCAGGATCATTTCAGCTGCTCCACTAGCTAGTTGCATTGCATAGCACCCCAATACAGTAGCTAGGTGCATTACAACGCACCTAAATGCACTACCAGGGTGCGCTGAGCGGGAAATGACAAATGGCAGTGTCATTCCGCGAGGTGGACAGCCAATGGAAGCTTCCAGAATCTTCCCCAATGACACTTGCCTCACTGAGTTCGACTAGAGATGAGTAAGAGGCTCTCAGTCTCCAAGTGGAAGCAAGAACTGACAGAGAGAGGCCACAAGTCAAATCATAAGCTGACTCATCCTCTCTGCATACATCTATATATGGATCCCTCATCCCAGAGATCTGGAGGCTGGAATTTTGTACTTTGCAGAGAATTGTTGTTGGTTTTGAGATAGAGATCAGTGCATTAGGTGATTTATGCTTTGTTGGAGGTGAAGAGGGGATTCCTTTGCTGGGGGGTTGATGCTGGATCAGGAATCATCGGTTGTAACTCCTCCTGGACCTTCTTGTTATATCAATAAAACTATTTGAGTTTCTCCTACATGCTTGTGTATCAATGATGTTTTGTTATATTTGCATTTTTATCTTAAATCTGATCCTAAGCTATTTATGGATGTAAATCCATGTCTTTGTGTAGTTTTCCTCTTCTGTGATCTCGCAGGAACTTGGTGAAGCTGGGAAAGTAAGGGAGCAGGTAGCTGGAAGCTGTCAAAGAGAAGAGAGATTGGATCAAAGGACTAGCGAAAGACACAGGTTGGTTCATCCTATTCCTCTTCGTTTACAATTCATAAAGAAGAATACGAAAGTAGTTTTCCTTGTTTGTTGCTAAGGCACTGTCACACCTTAGTGGGATAGGGGCGTTCTGAGTAGACACTTTTGCCAACAACACTTACACATCCAGCCACCTTCATACCATCAAATTTCCAACAACACCCCTCCTCCCTGCCTTGGAAATGATGTTAACACGAAAACACCCCCTCAACTTGTCATGGTCTGCTCTGATGATGAATTTCTCACCCTTTAACATCATTGACAAAGAAAACTTCACTTGCACTCCCCCTGAACCAATGCAGTCTACTCGGCCATGAGTTCCTCCTGCTAAGTAGTTTCCACTTCCTACCAAAATGAAATCATCTAGACGGAGGAGTCACAACTCCTATATGCTCTCTGAGATACTCAAATGGTTATATTTGTGATAGTAGATCCAAATTTGCATGATTTTTATTTCCCACAAGCCTCCTCCTGGTCTGGACACCCTTTATTTGATCTCCACGAATATGACTTTGTTGATGGTGCTGGACCTGCCAACATTAGGGGATCTCCCTTGTATGAGGTCCTAACTAGAACTCGCACTGTTTGGTGTAGGAGCCCCATCTGGTACGATGGTCAGGTTTTTGTTATCTTAAAGATCTCCCTCAACTCTTGCTTGTGAGCATAGGAGAGTGGTTTGCTTTGTCTTTGAGAAGTGAGGTTCACAATCCTGGTGAGTGTAAGTATCACTTGTGTCAATGGTTCTTTCACTTTTGAGGGAGAGGGTGAAAGTGAGTTCCAGGTTGATTCGGAGCAGTCCCAACACTACTAGGAACATACAACACAATAGGACATGCACAACTTCTAGAGGAGCAGTCCACATGGATGCGGTAGTCACAACATTCAAGGTAAGATAACATGTACAACAACATGTACAACACTCAATGGGTCAGTCCAAATGAGCGCAACGGTTGTTACAACAAGCCTCATGTGAAAGGTTTTTCTGATGTCTGGGAGAGCAGTTTACATCGGCGAGACAGAATTAACAGCATATACAATACATTTCCATTAATAGACTATGCATTACAATAAATGAAATACTTCATATGTAGAACACAGGTTAAAGAAACATGCATTACAAGTGTTAAATATCAATCTTACAAGAGATACAATACATGTGTGAAAACGTGTTGGCCTGTTAACAGGCTTCTGAATTAAGCGAAAGTTCCAAGACACATCATTACACCATACATCACTAACCCCAAGTGCGGGTCGTTGGAGCCACTACTTACTCCTCAAAGTAAATATTACACACTCTTGGCTATGTGGGAGGAGCTAAGGTAAAAAATCCTTTACATGTAAAAATTATGGGGTATTTATAGCCAAGGGTGAAACTGACTCTTGTGGTTGTTCGATTACCCTCATGACCATTTGGCTTCCATGAGTTTTCGACTTACATGAGTCTTTATTCAACAAGTGGGTCTCTTGGACTTCCACATTACATCACATTGATTGACAACATAACCGATAGTGGAGATGTTGGTGACATGACTCATGACATGACTCGACATGACTTGACATGACAATGCTGGTACATTTTTGGTGTTGTTGGAGTGCATGTCGAGCTACAGTGCTGATAGGTGATGGATGTCTTCATGGTGTATTATAGCTTCACCTTCGAATGGCGAAGTGCATGGAGTCTTCGATGGTCCTTGGTTTGCTTGATGAAGCTTTAGCATGTTGTTCCTTTCTTACATGCAGGAAGGCTTGACAGGCTCATTTGTTCACGAAGGTGCATGTTCGTCATGTTTGTCTGCTTCGCATGATTCATTCATTTGTCTGTTGGTGAACCTGTCCTTCTACATTTGTTCCATTCATTCATCCCATTCGTCATCTTGCCGTGTTTGTTGGTGTACCTGTACTTGCAGTCACTCATGATGAGACGACATCAAATATAAAACCTCCTAGTCTACCATGGCACATGATAATTTTGTATACGGGTGACTGGGAGAGGCAGATAGGTTGTGAAGAGGGATGATGGCTCTGGTCAATGTTGATGAAAACTATGCAAGAGTCACTGAGTGATGGAGACAGGCAATCTGAGTCAACGGTGATTGCCTGTGAGGTTCGGCTCAGCTAGGAGGTAAAATTGCACAAATTTGCGGAGGGATTATCGAAGATGCAGGAAGGCAAGGTAGGCATGTGCTATGCATTTTTCAGAATGAACGAGAAATGGGGGCTGGAAAGCCAGATTTGGGAAATTTTCCAGAGGAACAGGCTGAGCTGCATGAAGAGTTAGTGGGCAAAAATTGTGCAGTTTTTGGGAGGAACTGCCCGAGAGACTAGCAGACAAAACTGCGCAATTCCCGGAGGGAACTGGAAGTTGGTTGTTGGGGTCACTGGTAGCCAAAACTACACAATTCCCATAGGTAACTAGAAGTTTCCTACTGGGGTCACTAGCAGCCATTCACTAGCAGTAGAAACTGCCCAATTCCTAGAGGAAACTAGTAGTCTGCTGCTAGGAGCTGCTGGCAGGGAAATTTTACTAAACTTGGGAAGCTAGCCTGCTAATCATCTCTGCACAATTTCTGATTTGAGTGCACTGCTGGACAACAGAAGGCCTTCTCATGACAACTATGCGATTTCTTGGATGAGCAGCCAGTCGACTGCCGTGATGGCTAACTAGGAAAACTACACAATTTTCTGAAGGAGACAAGCATGGGAACTTGGTGTCTGTCCTTCCTGTCTGTGCAATTTCCTTAGTCTATTGAGCAAGTGAGGTCACTGGACTCTACGCAATTTTTGAAGGGGGTCAGTCCTGGGGTGACTTCTGCGTCCTACTATTCAGGTGGTCAACATGGAAGTTAATTAAACTTCTTGCGGGCAGAACAACTTTAAAATACTAGATTATAACTTTTGCGTTGTTCTAGTTGACAGTCGATTGAGTTGATGGTGGGGTGATGGTCAGACAGTTAGAGGGGATTCTAGTCATCAGGACTTGAGAAAACATGAATATGTGTGTGAATGACTGAAAGATGCATAGGTGATCATGCAAACACACACTCACGTGACTCAACAACGAAATGACTCAAACCATCTAGACACACATGTTCAACATGACTGACCGACGATGCAAGTGACAAGCGCGACACTCGTAATTGATCATTCATTGATCGAGATGGTGCTTGCATGATAGTGAACGTGACTCTGCGATGAGTGCAACAAATTCTTTCATAGTGAACACAATAAGCACATATGAAGCAAAGACTTCAAGCATAGCTAGAATATGGTCACAAACATGACTTAGACACCATCATGAAGAAACTTGAATGAAATGAATCAGCAATGTGGATGTGAGGACTCACATGAGCTCATGAAGTGAATATGCGTGTGTGCAGTAATCAAGTGAAACTCTCAAGGGAGGCTTTGAAATTGGTGCAAGCCAAAATTTTGGAGGATGGTTGTAGCCACTACAAAAAAATCTCAGGGTGTTCCTTTTGCACATACCTGGAAGGAATTTTTGGCCTTGAAGATGTTCTTTCTTCCTCACCTTCATTGTCTGAATTTATTTCATTCAGATCTACGTCCCTCAACTCTGAACTCCCTTCATCATCTGAGTCCAAGTTACTTTTGGAGGGTTTAAGCTGTGAGCCTACTTCATCAACCAAATTTTCAATGTATTCTTTTGTCTTCCTTTTCCTCTTGTTGTAGCATCTATACCCTTTTCTCTTAATACAATATCGAAGCAGTATTCCTTCATCAGTGCGTGGGTGAAGCTTCCCATGTTTCTTTTCATTTCTTTTAATCAAGCACTTGCTCCGAAACACCTTGAGGTGTTTAACTGATTCATGTCTACCCTTCCATAATTCTTATGGTGTTTTTTCACTGTCAGGCTTGAGATGAGTTATGTTTGGTAGGTATACTACTTCCTGAGCTACTTTTCCCTAGAAGTGGTGAGTCACTCCTTCTTTATATAACATCTCTCTAGCCATTTCATGGATTGTTCGGTTCTTCCTCTCCACAACTCCATGTTGCTGAGGAGTTCTGGCCACTGAGAAATTCCTTATAATAACTTACTCTTCACAAAATTCTTCAAACTGTTTTGAGGTGAACTCTCCCCCTTTGTGTGATCTTAAGCATTTTATTTTCAAATCTTTCTCATTCTCTACCTGAGCCTTAAACTTCTTGAAGTTCTTAAATTCTTCTGACTTTTCTTTTAGGAGGAGAATCCAAGTAGCCCTCGTGTAATCATAAATGAAAAGTAGGAAGTACCTTTCTCCTTTTGATGTGGGGCCACAAATATCCATGTCAATAAGCTAGAGAGGTCTGAATGAGGAGAACCCTTCGTTTTGAAATGAGTCCAAGTATGCTTGCCAAATTGACATGACTTGCATATGGTGTTATCAGGCCTTGAAAATTTAGGTAATCATTTTAGTGTGCCTATCTTTCTTATCCTTATCAGGCTATCAAAATTCATGTGTCTGAGCCTCTTATGCCACAATCATGTTTCGTTGGTTATCCTAAAGTAACAACTGACCCATGAGTCATTGAACACATAAATGTTATTGGGAGTCATGACTGCCTTCCCCACTAGTTTTCCATTTTCTCTATTTTGGATCTCACAATATTTAGATCAGAATGTCACATCATATCCATTGTCATGCATCTAGCTAACACTTAGTAGATTTCATTTGCGACCTTCCACATTCAACACATTTTGTGCTTTTGTATTTTGATCAAGATTGACCACTCGTTTTCCTTTGATTCTTATTTGAGCGTTATTGTGAAAGGTGACATTGCCTCCTCTATATTTTTCTTTTAGTGATAGAAACTTTCTCTTGTCTCTAGTCATGTGTTTGGAACAACCACTCTCTACATAACATTATTTTTCTTTATCATGTGTTGATAAGGTGAGCCCATGTGGCATGCTATTTTTGGTTCTTAAATCATATATTGAAGTACCTCTACTTTCCGTCTGGGTTCCTCCAGCTCAACCTTTAAGGAAATAAAATCATCTTTGAAATTTTTTTAAGTTGTTTCCATTTTCAAATTGAGTAGCTCCTATTTCAGCTACTAGTTCTCCTCTTATAGCTTCTCACGATTTCCATTTTCTCCATTCAACATAAGAGCTAGACTAGCCTTTCTATTGATAACCTCTTCAAGTTTTTCTTTCTGATATGAAAACTCCTCATGATCTGAGTTATACACTCCTTCTTCTGCATGCTGCAAGTGTTCCTTCAGCTGCTTGTTTTTATCCCTTGCTTTCTTCAACTCATCAAGCGCACTGATGGGCTCTCCCTCAAGGTCTACTATTCCTTCCTCTTGTTCCTCTTCAAATTCCATAAGACCCTACTTCTTGGAGTCCATTTTTAGGGTCATATGAAGATACTCATTTGGCCCATATCCTGATGAGTATTCACAGTCTAATTTCAGGTCCAAACTATCCTCTTTGGAATATAACTCGTTCTTCTTGTAGGATTTCTTTTTCGGAAATTTCTGAGACTCCTTTCTAAAGTTCAGGCCTTCTTCTCTTTTAGTCCCCTCTTTGTAAGTGTTGGTTTGAGGGGGCTTGGACCCAGGCTCAGAGGTAGATGCACTAACTAGCAAAACCCCACACTACTGGCCCTTTCGGAAAAAACCCGCATAGAACAAGTTACAGTCTCACCCGAGGAAATATATGGGGATGCTAGAACTAGATCTCTGCATCCAAAAGGCTATGTGATGTGGGGATAAGGAATTTTCTTCAGTTTCAGGTCTGATCTAACCTTTGCGAACCCTTATTCATGAAATTTCTAAACTAAAGTGATTTCTAGTTAAACAGAGCTATAAACTTCATGTAAACATCTAATAATGCATAAAGTAACATATAACAGTAGATCCATATCTTACTGGAGTAGTGACTTTGAAAATACAGATAAATATCTTTCAACTATGCATAAATATAGAAAATAGACAAGTATACAAAAACAGAGAAAAAATTGTTTCAAAGATTCTTTATTACTTCAGATATTCCTTATACAAACTTCCCAGACCCTGCACACACAGCTGCAAGGTCCTGCGCACTCAGCTGTGAACTTACCAAGGTCTCCATGCACTCAGCTCCAAGAGCCTTCCCCTTCACCAAATGACAAAATTATTGTATAGACTCAGAACATATAAAAATCCCATTTTGTTCATTCATGTTATCCTAGACTCATTAAGATACCGTTTTATATACTCTTTTCTATTACAATACCATTATCTGCAAACCATGAGCAGATCTCAAAACAATACCAAAATGTAAAGGGTTTTGACCTTCTTAAAACCCCTTGACTCCTATTGACCTACGCATTCTGTGCTCCACTCCTAAAAATGTGGAGACTTACAATATTTTAACAAAACTGACCCAGGGGACCCCAACCCAACAGGTCCCTAACACAAACATGTGACTCGTCCTCGAGTCACTCCACTAGTACGCTTTGGATCATTGCTTTCATGATACTGAACAAATACCTCACTAGGTTAAGTGCCTCTATGCATTATATTGTTGCCTGTCAAACTTCTTCGGCCAACATTTCTGTAGTTGGCCCTTTTGTTGCTAAGTCGATGGTTCGTTGTGTCTGCTGTAGACTTTTAAGTGTGCCTTCCACAGTTTATGAGAGATGCACTGCTTCTTCTTCCCATGGTTGCATCAGTGCAGTGATAATCTTCACCTTCTTCCGCAACTCGTTCATCTGTCCTTACAGATATGCACCCTCTTTCAACCGAGTGAACCGTTACATAGGGGCTAAGTTGTGTTCCATTGTTTTTATCTCGTCACACTACAGTTTCTTATCCTAGATGGAAACTACAATATTTTCACCTGTGGATCCTCTTGCAACGAGGCTCATAGTTCTAGAGTCTCTTCGAACAACTGGATAAAATCCTTGACTTCTGCATCAAACGTTTCCCTATTTTCTCTTATGGGAACCTCACACTACTCTCTAATTTATAGTGCCGTAGTAAGCTACAACTTCAATTGAAGCTCAACGATTTGTAGTTTCAAATTAAGCGAACTTTATCCATGTGCACCTTTGATTATCTAAATGCATCTGCTAACTGCTACACTTTTTCTTTAGAAGTGGCCTTATAATTAATCACATGGGAATATCACTGCATACTCGGGAAATGGCATGCTCCAGCTGTTCCCGTCTCGTAGCTGCCTCATCATGATCCTAGAGAGCTTTATGCTTTTCATCGCACATTTTTTGACTAGTTATCTGCACATCCTTGGTCACCATGAGAGCCCATTTCTCTTGCACATTAAGCTCATCTGCTACAGCCTAGTTTAGCTCATCCAATGTGGATAGTGGGAGTGTCACGAGGTTAATACTCACATTCTGTTGATGGTGTTGGACCTGCCAACATGTAAGGGGATCTCCCCGGTAAGAAGTCCCAATTAAACCTTAGACCATTTGGTGTAGGAGTCCCAACAGTGGGTTGTATGGTAATTCCTTGACCGCGATTTTGCACAGAGGCAAGTAAGATGTCTCTATTGGTAGCAAGGGTGTGACATTTGTAGCAACCCAAGGAAGGTGCATGAGAGGTTCAAACACATGAGGGTTGAGAGGAGTGCGCCCCTTGGAAACCTGTGATAGCATGGAGTTAAGAAGGGAACACACGAGCAAAGATGCATCACAACATGGAAGGAAAGTTATCTAGAAATCTAAAGTGTTGGTTAAACCAATAGAATGTTTCAGAAACATTCATACATACATACATAGAAAAGTCCATACATGCATGTGTAAGCAAACAAATACATATATCATTTAGAGTAAACTAGATAACATAGAATAAAATATAGCATATGCATGAAATGTGTTGGATCTATTATATTAATAAGTGTAAGTTCCAGCCATACAATACATCCATGTCTAACCACTAGTTCTAACAACGAAATGTTACAACCACAACTGCCTACTCCTCCAAACTAATATACTAGCTCTGTGATGTGGAGAAGCCAAGGCTCGTTACAACACTGTGTAAGATCTCTCTAAGATAGTCCTATCGGAAGCTTGGTTGACCAAAAGCCTTTACAATGAGATATGAGGTTCTATTTATAGAAAAGTGTGGGCTGACCCTTGACATTCCCCTTTATGACTGTTCATCTACCCTCATGACTCTTCACCTACTATATGACTGTTACGTCCAACTATCAACACTTGAATTTCCACTTGACAAGAAGTTACATTAAAATGCACATGTACCCATGTGAGACAAAATGGCTTAAGCAAGCCATGCAAGACATCATTCACACTTGGACCATTGTGGTGAGACCAACTCTTTGACATCCTTGTGATGGTGAAGGTGGTGAACTGATGCCAAGCTTGGTTGTCCATGATGGTGTCCATGCGCTCAGTGGTAACATCTTGCTGAATAAAACTCTTGCCTATGTTGCATCTAGGCACACTAATATGTCTCCTCTATTCAACTCATCTGATAGAATGTGGACGGTCTTCTTGGGTGTAGATGAACCAGAAACACACTAATGCATAGTGTCTGTGTTGATCTTCCATTGTGCGTTGGTGGTCATGCACATCAACTGTCAATTGCATGTTCAGCTCTAGTCAGACATGCTTCTTGTCTTTTCCTCGGCGAGTGTGCAGAATGAGTGGGATCGCACAAGTGCGCATAATGAGATGCATACTGTTGAATTCCCTTGCATGCGATAAACAACACTACTCGACATGTCTGTTCTGTGCCAGCTGCTGGGATAGATCTATAACTTGTACAGGTGCAATTTCATAAGTGAGTGCATGTTTCACCCACTGCTATACCTGCTCCCACTGCAACTCATTCTCTCGTCTAAGTAGCTCATGTTCCTCCTTGAGTTGCTGCTTCAGCACATGCAACTCCTTCTCTATTCCATTCTTTGCCTTCACGCAATCTTCATGTCGCGTCGTCACCTCATAACCTAAGTATCCAAAGTTTCTTTCATCACAAGTGGATATTCTTGAGCTTGCAAATTTGTTCCACCTCTGTGTTGTCAATAACCTTCCTCTTGCATTCGTTACATCCGGTATGTTGCCTTCAGCTGTTGTTCATGGTGCTTCTTGTTGTGATGTTGTTGCTATCATATCTTATTGTCCTTGTCTAGGAACAACTTGATGTCTTCATGGGTAGGCAAGTTCATAAACACTTGATTGACTACATCCCCAAGTGTGCTCTAAATAGTGTCTTCAACTATGATCTCCTGGAAACCATTGTACATGTACTGCTGAGAGGCAAATGAAAAACTACGATACCTGGAGACATGGAAACACTCATGGCAAGCAATTTGTCAGTCGAAAACCAAAATGGACTTGAGAACTAACTTGGAACATACTTGTGTGACTGATCATCAAGTTCACACAATTTCCACCAGGAGGTCAGAGACTGACTGCCAAAACTATGCAAGGCACAGTTCGGGGTGTCAGGAAGCTGGCTAACTACTGGAACTGCGCAATCCATTGTCCAACCTAGCCTACTAAGGACTAAAACTGTGCAATGCGTAATTTCAGTCAATAGTGAACTGCAACTAGCAAACTGCATTGCACAATTTCTGGGGCCAACCAGACACTGCCTCCAAGAATTGTGCAATGCAAGCCTAGAGGTCAATGCCTGACTAGACTTGCACAATTTCTGGAGGGAATGTAGAGTCTTTGCTTCTAACAATGCGCAATGCTATCCGAAAACATTAGAAGTTTGAATGCATGGTGAGATGAGTGCAAACGAGAGTGAATGATCATTCAAGCAAACAACAAGTTTAGGATTCGGAAAATGGGAAAGCATGCATGTATGTGAAGTGAGTCACCACAACAACGACCCTCCATGGAATATAATTTCATGCATGCGATAGTAGTGAGATGCAAACAAAAACTCAAACGATGCTTGTACAAGCTAGTATTCATAAAAATGACAGCAAGTGCTCACTCAAATCAAGCAGACATCAGTCATACAAAGCGAAACACAAAAAGTGCTAGAAATGTAGCGCAAGTCATTAGCAGCGGGCTTACCCGAAGATAGCTGAGCTGAATGTGTGAACGACTCCTAGATGCAATGTTAGATGCTAGAGATGCAAGGTTGATGTGAGGAATGATCGTTACAACATCTAGTTGATCAGTTTTGATAAGCTCAACGTTGTGATGCACATGCCACAAATCTAGGAAAAGCGACACTTGGTGGGAGGTTTCTGAGATGATCCTTGCATGTAACATCCAGCTGCTAAAAATAGATCCCTGAATCAAGGGATGTCTTTTCATACTACCTTGGGAGGAGTAGCTTGTTATCATTCAATATTTTCTCAAGGTTAAAGAAAGAAATCACCGAGGTAACCACAAACCAACTTTGGAGTATAGGCTCTAGCCAACCTATGACTCACAAAGGGCTCTCTCTATATGATTTAGCTTTGTTTGCTAGGATTTTAGGCTAGTTCTTAAAGTTCAGGTGGGTTTTGATTTGTGTTGAAGGTTGGGAGGTGGAATTCTCAGAGCAGATGAATAGAGCTAGGTCTTCAAGCCATTGGGCTATGGAGTCAACAAATGGATAGCATAATTGGACCAGATCATTAAAGGGAATGTTCAAAGGGAAAGCTAGTAGAGCAAAAGGAAAATCATCAAGCCTAATGGGTGAAGTGATTCTAACCAGGGTGAAAGGGCACTTAAGAATCCTTGGAAAGGGATCAAAATGAAGAACAGAGGATGATCATGAACAAAGGGCAGTTAAGAATCCTTTGTTATAGACCAGAGGAGAAACTACGGAAGCTAAGGAGAAGTTAAGAATTCCCTAAGTAAGATAGTTTAGGAGAAAATGTTAAGAATGTAAAGTAGTCAAGACAGAGTGAATTCAGGCAATTTCTGAAATATCATGCCTTGCTATACATTTAGATTTTAGGAATTTACACAAAATATTATGGAAAAAACATAAGGAAAAACAACATTTAACATGGTAGAATACTTATTTGTATTTCTCTTTACACAAGAATCCTGTAAAATATCTGATCTTTATTCCTTGATCCAGCAAGCCAATCTAGTCATTGAAGCAATATAACTTTGATTCGAGAGAAAAAGTCTATAGAAATTTCTTGGAATCCACCCTACATACTTCGAAATGGGAACCATTTATACAAAAAATAATTACAAAATATCTCATAACAATTTGAGATTTAATCTAGGGAATAAAATATCTTCATGCATGAATATAGAGACAGATGTAGAACTGCTTCTTCATGTCCCTTTTATTGTGGTGTTGTTGGCTATTTCTGCTATTTAAGCTAGCTGATAGTTGTGGTATTTCTATGTTGGAATCTTCTTTACTTTGATATTTCACTAATACTCTTTGAATATGCTACTCTTTGACCGTACTAATTTGTCTTTTACCTGTTTCACTTGGCTGCCTTCAAATTTACTATAGTAACTTTCTAATGTAAAACTTTTTCATAATAAATCTATCATTTTCTCCCACCATTCTGCCTCAAGCAACTTTATTTTTACCATTCTTCTGTAGATTTCATCTGCCTCTATGTATTTTGCAAAATTGGGCTTGGTGAGAAACAAATGTTTCACCTCATGTTCTAGGAAAAACAGGTTCTCCAATGTATCATATAATACTTTGCTTGTAGGCAAAGCTTTAATAGCCGAAGAGCTGGCTTGTTCCTTGGCCAATTTCCTAAGTCTATCACTATAGTCCAACTGGATCATGAGTTTTTCATTAATGAACATGGGATTGGGAAGACCTTTGTCCCTTAAAATTTGAAACTTAGCGACGAACCTGTAAATATCTACTTGCATGTTGTTGCACTTCTCTTCTAAGCTGTGCATGAGGTTTCTTTTGGAAAGAACCTTTCTAATTTCCAGAATGGCTTCAGTCTTGTCTTCTATGTTTAGCTCTTGGAGCTCATATCTGTTCTTGTTGTTTAGGATGTGGATGAGTCAGTTTGCATTATCAGGCTTGTTTCCCAATTCTGCTCTTGCTTTCTAGATAGCTTCAGTGGCTATCTTCACTAATTCTGTCTGCTCAAATATAACTTGGATTGATGGCCAAATATAATTGAAAAAGTCAATGATATTGGCCCAGAGCATCTCTTTAGTCTATCCTAGTGGCTTCTGCAGTGTCAAATATTTCTCCAGGACTTTGATTTTCTCACCCATCCTTTGGGCCTTCTATGTCTCTTCTCTTTGCTGAATTTGGGCAAGTTTACAATTAGCTTCCAAACTTGCCACTTTCTCCTTTAACTTTTTGAGCTCTGTAGCCTGGATGGACATCTCCTCCATGGATTTTACTAGTTCTGTTGCTTTCTCAGTTGATGTACCTGCTGCTATAGTGGACTCAGTTATAATTGGCAGTGTTGTGGCAGGTGGACTGTAGGTGACAATGATGTTGTCAATGTCGAAGGAACTGTTGTTGATACTGTGGGGATGACAGTTCTGGAAGTTGTGGCCAAGTCACATTGCTTCTACTGAATTAAAGTGTCCAACTCCTTCTCTATCTCCTTCAGTTGATCGTTTAGCTTCAGGACCAAGCCCATGAGCTCTTCATGTCCTTGTTGTGCTTCTAGGACTTCCTATGTCTGTGGGTGATGCAACTGGGGTATCTTTAGCTACTTCTTGAGTGCATCAATATCATCATTTTTCTTTCTTATTATCTATCCTGTGGCCTTTACATCTTTGGGATCATGTCCCAATTCAATCACTAAGTCCTCTTAGGACTTGATTCTATTATCTTTAGCCTATGAGGAGGCTTTCTCCAACTGAAACCGTGTTGATATATTGTTAAGAGAGTTTTGCAATTAGTGGGCAGCAATGGATTTCCTTGTTAAGGTGGAGTATACCATCTCCCCCATTTTCTTGTGTAGCTCAATCTGGTCAATGGGATGAATATCCCTTGCCAGTACTTCAAAATCCACCCTCTTAAAATATGTTGTTGTCCTTGGCTACTGAGTGGTTGGCTTGATGAAGGTCATCTGCACTTTCCCCTCTTTGATATCAAAGGTTGACATAAGCCTTGTTTGATTGGTAGGGGTCATTTTCAGATACTGTGCATAGGTTTGGGCTTTCAGCCTCTCATTTATAACCTTTATTTCTTTGTATATTTCCTTAATATCTTTATCTTTATCTGTTGGCATTCTGAAAGAGGATATCTCAACACTTTTTTGCCTTTCCAACATCTGAGTGTGTGATGTAGAAGGTTCTAGGATGCCTCCAGATGGGGTGTCAAGCCTACTCATATCTCTTTTCGTGCTTGTAACCTCAGCTGTCTCCTCTATATATTCCTGTTCAGAGACAAAATTCACTCTTTGTCTCTTAGCATTGCTTGTATCTACATAGGCTTGTGATGTTTCTCTTTTTGAAGTAGTGGCCCCTTCCCTATTTCTCTTAAGGCTTTTCTCCTCATTTAGAGGAGTTTGTAGAACTGGAGGGGTACTCATGGTGGTTTCTCATTTATCTGTTTTCTCTAGTATGTCTATTTGATCTGGCACCTCTGACAGGTCTGATACTTCTAATTGTTCTAGCCTATCTTACTGTTCTCGCACCTACAACAAAGAATCCTCATCAAGTTGTTTTTCCAGATCAATTAATGTGTTTTCCACATTAACTTCTGCATTATCCCTGTCCTCTAAAATGCTTTGCACCCATTTCAATTGGTTGGAATACTTTTCTATCTCAGGGATGCGGTGATGGATATAAGGGGCCATCTTGTTCTTCTACCTTCTTTTGCAGATGAAGTCCAAGGGATCATATCTCCATATGAAGCTCTGTTTCAGTTTTAATATCTGAAGGATTAGGTATGCCTCCTTTCCAGCTTCTTTTCTATTACAAATAAAGGGACCTAATTGGTCTTTGATTTTGAGCTGGGCTTTCTTTTTGGATTTAACAAAGTTAACCTGATCTGAACTTATTATTTTCCTGTAGTACTCCAAGGAAAATAAACTCATTGGGAGGTATTTCGGTAGTTTGTATGGGGCCAGCTCACAACCATAAATCCTGATTTCAGTGTGGTTTTGGTAAAAGTACCAATCTCCCACCTGATGATTGATGTTTAGATGAAGGACCCTCCTAATCTCAGGACTGATTCTTGGTGGAGGGGTTCTAGTGAGCATGGTCATCACAGGGTGGACAAAGGAATCAATGAATTAATTATATGAATAGGGGAAGGGATTTTGATGAATCAATGGGGTCCAAAAGATAACTGATCTTGGTTGGCCCTTGGTGTCCAATTTTTGCAAGGCAAGTGGGAATTTTTCTGACTTGTAATATAGGAAAATGTGATATAAGACCGAGGAGTATTTGAAGACTCTCTCATTACTCATTCTAAGGAACCGTTCATGCATCCTATCAGCTATGAACTGAGTATAGTCATATATTACAACAGGAGGCTGTCCTAGAGTGTATATGGACATGAAGGCTAAAATAATCTCATCAATATATTCATTGGTGGTATAACCCAGGACTCTAGATATCATATCCACAATACTTCCACCTCATGGAGAAAATAAAGCTGCTACATATGGAGGGAGGTCCTTGGGGGTATAATTCTCTTCTACGATGAAGGTTTGGATTATTTGAGCCAATCTTGCAGGGTTGAGTTTAAGGTATAAGTCCAAAAGGTCTCCAATGGACAGGGGAGTCAAGTTTTGGCTAGGTTGGAGTTGTAGCATCTCATTTATAGATTCAGCAGTGATGGTGAAAAGAATGGCTTGGTTAGGGGACATGACTACTCCTTGACTGGGGACATAGTTGGTATGGAAATATCGTACAATTTCTGTGAAAATGTGGACTCTGGGGAATTGGTGCTTAGGCAAATTAGACTCCCATAAACCAATTTCATTATCCTGGTTCAAATATCTATCTCTACTCTGGCAATATAATTTGAGCAAGGATTCATGGACAGTGGTTTCCTTTATCTGGATATCCCTATCAGAGAGGGGAAGGTGGTCTAGGTCTAAGTGGTGTGTAAAAATGGGTCTCACATCCATGGAAATTGGGGCAACCATTCTCAGTTCTTGTGGATTTGAGAATGGTGGTGGTAATTTGCAGTGTTTTTAGGGCAATTGTGTTTAACACGGAGTGGGTTTAAGTCCTTGAGCTTCTCTAATTATTTTTTATCTTTTAACTAAGAAAACTCATTAACTGGTTTTGAAATTCACAGGCTTTCTCGGTGAATTGTGGCTTAAATACCTAGAATTGAGGTAAACTGGCTCTAAACAGGGTGGTTGGCAGCTGCAAATGGTTGAAATGGGTCTGTGTAGGCTACAAGGTTGTCTGAGCATCTTTAGAGTGCAACTGGGCGTGGTTTGATGGCTTCAAATGTTTTCAGACAATGTGCATGCTCGCAGAGGTTTTACCATTGAAATTTCAGAAAAACAAATGATTTGGGCTTTTGGCTTTTATGTGCAAAAAAATTAGTTTTGGCAGGTACGGCGGTGAATAGTGATGGTTTTGTCATGTAGTAGGTGGGAGGTAAATGGTTTCTATCGCACCGCTTATGGGTGCTCAGTGGTATTGGGGGCAGGCCACCCAATTCCATACGTTGAATGACACGTAGCATCATGGGTCTGGTGGGAAACAACTTTATCAGGAGGGTATTGTTCAGACGTCAGGTCCGCCCGATATGGATAAGGGTCGTCAGTTGTGAAGGAAGATGATCACATGGTGATCGGGTGGGGAAGCTGCATGGAGGCTAATCGGGGGGCCCGACGGGTGATTAAGTGTGGCAGTATTTGAGTTAATGACGGATTAAGGTGGGGTTAAGCCTTTGGGGTCATTAGTGGAGGGATTAATTGGGTTTTTGCCTAACTTAATCGGAGATCAATTAGTCAGTGGGTTTTTGGGGTTTGGGTGAAATTATAGTTTATATTTAAACTAAGGGTATGGTTAATTTGTATGTAGGAGTTAAATCTATACGGGGAAAAAGGTTTTTATCGGGATATAATAAATAAAATTAGTAATTAATAAAATGAGCGGAAAGGGGCACAATACCCTAAGTAAATGATTTTTCACATCTTAATGTTTTTCCAATATTAACATAAATACTTAGGATAAGGTGTTTTTGTGGGTTTTTGATATGAAAATGATTTATGTGGGGGAATAAATACTTTTCCTAGGTAAAAGTATTTTAACCTTAGGAAAGGAGTATTATTAGGTAAAATGAATGAACTGAATGAGGAGTGACATTTTGTAGGGGGAATATGGTACTTGTTATCCCTAAATCACTGAGACGAGGGTCCAGTCCCTCCAAAAGTCAGAGAAATGATCTGAGCCTCTTTGACTTAGGGTTTTCAATTACTTAGAACTTTATAATGGTAAATTAGTAAAGGAAAAGGGTAAAATGAATGGGGGAAGTTAATTAACTGACTTTGTAAATCATTTTCATGTTTGATTGTTCATTTATATCAAGAAATTTTATGATGTGAATGATAAATATGCTTTTGTCTAATCAATCATCATACTTCTGCAACCTTTCTTCTACTTACCCATTTACTCATCCTACCATTTTCACATCTCTTTATTAGGGTGCATTTGAGCTAGCAAACCCTTGTCAAACATTTTTCTTTCTCTTTACAATAGTAAACTAACTATCCAAGGGCTTAGATTAAACAGTTGAGCTCCTTTTATTTACTCTACCTATCTAATGATCTGCCAAGATTCAACACTTTGGTCAGATTTTATTCTCTAACCATGAAATTTTAAGCATGGCATAATCAAGATTAAATAGTTTGATTACCATGGATTGTGGCATGAATAACGAGCTTCACATAATCATTATTATGCATAAAAGTAAATATTAGTGGAATTTTGGCTTGCTCACTTTCATGGTCTTTTTCCTTTTTTTGGGGGGTTCATATTTTTCACTTTTTTGGACCTTTTCTTATTATTTTTGTCATTTGATTATTCTTTTAGGACATACACTCTTTACATTTTTTAATTCTTCAATATGGAAAGCATTTGCAGAAATCAAAGGTATGTACATATTACAAGTTTTAATCTCAATCATTCAAAAATTATGACTCCTATTGGTGTAGGAACCTAACAGTGGCTCCACTTAGGGATGGCACTTCCTGGTGAAATGTCAAGAAATTTGCAGATCAATGGCCTTCTGAATTGATGTGATATTACCTTGCAACCTTTCCCTTTTATGTTTCTGTATTATTACTATTTATGACAGTAAAAATTTTGAAGCTTAGGACCTTCTCTTCGAGTTTCAACTTCAAAAATCACCATCTAGTCAACTCTAGACTTTTGAAAAATAAAGTATGTACAAATGATCAGTGAAATTAGTAACTAGGTTCAATGTAGTGTTTGAGCATTCGACCATTAATTGGTCCTCCTTATGCTTTTGTACCATCCACTTCTCTGAGGAAGAAATCATTATTACCCCTAAAAGCATAAATGATATATGGGCCTTTCCATAGTAAATCAAATTTCCCATGTTTACTTTTATCCTCTCTCCTTAAATCCCATTTTAGAACTTTGTCCCCTAGGTAAAAATTTTCTTCCTTAGTCCTTTTATCACAAGTATTCTTGATCCTTTCCTGCACAAGTTCAGATCTGATGTACACTTCTTTCCGGTCTGCTATAAGTAAATTGTTTGGTTGATTCTTCTTTGGATGTCATTTGGTTCAACTTGCAACTCTTGGAGCAGCTTCATCACTGGTGTTCCCAAGGAATATGGGAAAACAACTTCCATTCCATAAACTAATTGATAAGGACTAGTACCAATGGATTTCTTTGTGGTTAGCTTATCTACCCATAAGGCATTTACTAGCTTTTTGTTCCATGTTTTCTTGTTATCCTCTAACAATTTTTTGATGATATTTACCAGACTTTTGTTTGAGGACTTTGCTAGTCCATTTCCTTGAGGGTAATAAGTTGTGGAGTGGCCCAGGGTTATATGATACTTATTACAGAAATCAATCATTCTTCTAGATTTGAAAGCTGTTGCATTATCAGTGATGATTTTGGTTGGGCACCTGAATCTTGATAGGATGTTGGCCTCAAGGAAGGTTATTATAACAATGTCAGTGGCTTGCCTTGATGGTATGGCTTCTATCCATTTAGTGAAATAGTCTATAGCAGCGAGGATCCATCTATGTTGGGCAGAGGAAGGTCGATGGATTTCACCAATGAAGTCAAGAGCCCATTGTTGAAAAGGTGCTTCAACAGAGATTGGTTTTAGGGGCAGGGGTAGAAGATTTTTCTTTCCTTCAAAAATATGACATTTATGACATGAGGTTACCAATTTCTTTACATCAGAAAACAAAGTAGGCCAATAGAAACCGGCTCTAAGAATCTTGTCAGCAGTGGTTTTCTAGTAAAGATGTCCTCCACAGTCACCTGCATGAAATTCTTGTAACACCTTGTCAGATTATTCTTTCAATAAACAGTTTAGAATGATACCTTCGTGATTCCTCTGAAACAAAGCATTGTCAATTATGCAAAATTTTAAGGATTTCATTTTTAAAAATTTGCTTTTGGTCCTGGATAATTTAGGAGGAGCTTGTAGATTTTGTAAAACATATATGATGTCAGCATACCATGGTGATTCAATAAAGGCATGGTTGATTGGTGGAGTTGCCATCTCCTCTTGATTATCCATTTTTGCAATAAGATTAATATCTAAGGCCTGACAGTTCGATTCAGCCATGAGCTTGGCTAAACCTTGGCCTTTGATTAACTTTGTTGGTTTGATTTCTAGGTCATATTCTAATATAGTATCGATCCATTTCCCTCTCTTACCATCTGGACCATCCTGAGTTAGGATATCCTTGACTACAAAATTAGGGACATAGGATATTATATGAGAATCTAAAATGTAAACTCTGAAATCTTTGATAGCTTTGACCAAAGCAAAGGCTTGCGTCTCCATTATATTTTATTTTAAGGGGGCATCTCTCAGGGCTTTTCTAAAAAACGCAATAGGTTGTTCATAACCCTGATCATTTTTCTATAGTAGAACTGCAGCAATTGTATTTTCCGAAGCAAAGGAAAATAAAATGAAATCTCCATCAAATTTTGGACAATCAAGGCTGGTATTTTAGTTAAGGCTAACTTAGTGTATTCAAAGGATTTCTTAGCCTGAATGGTCCACTTTATGGTCGAATCTTTTTCAACATATTGTTCAATGATCTAATTAATTCTACTAGGTTAGAAATAAATCTCCTAAGAAAGTTAATTTTCCCTAAAAAGGCTTGTAATTTCCTAATGCTCCTAGCATGTTCTATTTGTAAGATGGCTTCCATTCTTGCAATATCTATTCGGATACCATCTTTTGATATTATATGGCCTAATAACTTTCCCTCTTCTAACCCAAATAAAGAGTTTTTGGGATTCAAAGAAATTCCATACTTCCTGCATTTGATGAAAACCTGCTTTAGATGATCTAATTGATGTTTATCAAATTTTGAGAATACCGTGATGTCATCTAAATATATTACTAGGAAGTCATGAATTTCCTTGGAAAGAGTTATGTCCATGGCTCTTTGGAAAGTGGCCCATGCATTCTTTAATCCAAAAGGAATTTTCACATACATGAATGTGCCCCAAGGAGTAGTAAACGCAGTTTTAGCCTGGTCGCATAGGTGAACTAAAATCTGATTGTAAACAGAAAACCCATCCAATAATGAGATTCTGGTTGACCCTACTACCCTTTGTAAGATATTATCCATTTTAGGGAGAGGGTAATTGTCTTTGAGTGAAACTTTATTAAGATTCCTGAGATCAACACAAAGTCTGACCTCACCAGTTTTCTTCCTTGTTGGCACTAAATTTGAAACCCAATCAGAGAATCTAATTGGTGCTATTATCTTGACATCATACATCCTTTAGATTTCCTTTTCAATAGAAGGTAATAGGATGGGATTAATCCTCTTAAGATTTTGTCTGAAAGGTTTCTGGTTTTCTTTTATGGGGATGGTGTGTTGTATGATGCTGGTGTCATAGGACTTGAGGTCCTCATAACTCCAGGCAAAGAAATCTTGGAATTCCATTAATAGTTCAAGGTATTTCACTTTTTCGGTAGGAGGTAGTGACTTCAAAAGTTTGATTAATTTTGGATTTTCTCTAGTGCCTATGTTACACTCCTCAATATCATATTTTAAGGGTTCCATCTTTGGTTTTCTAGGGACATCGTTTGAATCAAACAAGTCTTCCAAAGGGGTTAATCCTTTGGGTAAAAATTTGTTTTTGAGATTAATAATTTCAGAGTCTTCATTAATTATCTCAACAATTTCACCTTGCTTTAGGTTTTCTACATCTAATTTTGTAAATTTAGTGCGATGAAATCTATCTATCTTTTCATCTTCTATTTCATTAATTTCTATTTCATCTTTAAAATCGTGATCTAATGTTATGTTAGTATCTATATTACTATTTACAAATTCTTCCTCTAAGGTTAAAAAATCGTTTATCCATTTGTCATTAGCAAATACTTGCCATTTTTTCAAGTTATCTAGGATAGCAGGTCTGTGCCTGACCTCAGCAGTGTACTGATGGTTAGGCTGAAATGCTAACTTACAAGTGCTGGCAAACATTGCTAAACTATGAGCCTGCATATTATGTTTTCTAGGAATCACAACAGCCTTGGTTTCAAGGAAACTGTTTTGTATTTCTATAATGGTTCCTCTGTAACAACTTTATCTAGGTTCTTTGGTCATATGTACAGCATTAATATGTTTTATCACTAATTCAGAGTCTCCCATGACAAAAACTCTTATAGATCCTAGCTTCCTAACTAATTTAAGACCTAAAAGAAGTGATTCATACTCATCCATGTTGTTAGTGCATTTGAAATTCAGTCTGTAAGCATGGCCCTCTGAGTGATCATTCTCCAAATTGTATATCCACACTACTGCTCTTGCTCCTAACTTATTCACTGATCCATCAAATTAAAGGTGACATAATATCTCATGTTCATAATTTTCACTATCAACGAGAAGAAAATTTGCATTTTTTGCTACATTTTGATTATCTCGTTTATTGGAAATCTCTCGAGTTTGGACAGTTTCTTTTTTAGCTATAACTGCAATTTCTTTTGGTTCTGAAATAATATTGTTTGAAGTGGTTTGTTGTTTTTGTTCATCATTATAAAAAATAAAAGAATCAATGTATGAATGCAGGGAGTAGATAGGAAAGTTTTGAGGTCTATCCTGGTTACTCAACATAAATTTCATTAGGGTCTCCCTCTACAAATTTTTAGGTTGTCCGAAAACAAAGATTGTGGCATATGACATATCAAGTTGTAAATATCCTTGGAGTTTAGCCCCCCATGATCTAGACAATAGCATGCCATATTTAGGTGGTATGTCAGTGACTACTATATCCATGAGAATGCTTTCAGCAGGATATTGTACAAAGGTAACACACAAGTCTTTGATTAACCCTAGACACTTTACTTGACTTGAGTCAAATGAAAATAAATCCTTGTAAGGTCTAGTAATGTCCAAGTTTAATTTTTCCATAACCGATTTAGGCATTAAATTGTGTGAAGCCCCAGAATCTAAAATTGCATTATGTAAGATTTTATCATGAATGCTAAGGCTAATATAAAAGGGTGGTATTCCTCCTTCTATTGGTTTGTCGTTAACATTAGGACCAAATATAAGTTCTGGCTGATCATCAAACAAGTTGAGAGAGTTCATTCTCAAAAAATTTAAGGTTTTCTTTATTTGAGACGTATAGGTTTCACTTTTAATCAGCTCTATTAAGGCAACTGAGATTTTTAGTTTAGCCACCTTTGCTCCCAAATTGAAACAAAAAGGGGATTTCTCTGTTTGACGGCTTGGAATTTTCATAGCAAGAATTGGAGTAGGTTGCCCTTATTTTTTTGTGTTTGAGGTATTTTTCTGTGGATTTTCTAATATGGTGTTTGGGGATTTCTCCACTGTCGCCTTGGAGGGGATTGAAGTGGATGGTTGATCATTATAGGGTTGGTCATGGGTTATGTCTATAATGGTAGGGCCAGGAGGGTTCTGATTTGGTCTAGGGAGAATTTGGAGAGTTTTAGTAGCTGGAGCTGCTTTGATTTTGTTAGGTTGATTTGGCACTATTTTCTTTGTTTGGTCAGGAGTGTGAGAATTCTTTTTACTCCTTAAGTTTTATTGTTTGTGTACGTCAACGATGGCAGAATCATATCCTTTCTTATAATCAAATGATTCTCCGAATTGGGTCTACAATTGCTGCAGCATATGCAGTTCCTACTCATCTTGGGTCAAGAAGACAGTTTCCTCATCATCTAATCCCATCAAGTTAATGTGTGTGTCCTTTTCAGGGTCATCTGAATGGGATGTTTCAACATAGTTTTCCTAAAAGGGAGGCCTAATATTCTGCTCAGGTCCATTCTTTCCAATATTTTGATTCTGATTCTTTCTAAAGTTTGGATTTCTCACTGGAGGTGCCTGTTGATTATCCCATTGAGGCTTCCTCTCCATATTATCTATCCTATCCATAATATTTTCCATAATTTTGGCCAAGACATCTATTTTAAGGTCAGAGGGTGAGGCTTCATCTTTCATAGATCCTCTCCTTTCGTTCCTAATCCTAGCTCTTTTTGCTAGCAAGTTGGCTTCTACACTAACTTCTACACTACGGGATTTCTCTCTCTGAGTTGGAATGCCATATCAGTATCAAACTCATCAGGAAACTTTATCAGTGCTAAGTCAGGTGGGGGTCTAAGATTGACTAGTATTGCATTATATATATTGTTAAATCTGGAGCAATAGTCCTGGACTATTTCATTTGGTCCTCTTTTAATATTTTGGTACTCTGAAAGGATCTACAAAGGGTTCTTTTTCTTTTCCCATCTATTTAAAAAATACTGATAAAATATATCTAAACTATCTATGCTATTAACAGGTAATTATCTAAACCATTTCCTAACATCACCAGCTAGAGTCTAAGCAAAAAGTCTCATTTGAACATCTCCAATATCGATTTCATGCAATTCAAAGTAGTTTGTCATTTTGTTTACATGATGTTGTGCTGTATAAGGTCCAATGCCATCAAATTGGACACTTTTGTTTCGGTAATCTTGTGGCATGGCACCAAGTGGGGTAGCTGACACAAGAGGAGCATATCTATTTTCCATGGCTCTAAGTTGGGCATGGCTAAGAAGTGGGGTTGGGGTATGAGGAGATGATACAGTAGTTGATGGAGAACTAGGAGTAATAGGTGATTGATGGGTAATGGTAGGTTGGTCGGGAAGTGAAGGTATAAATGAAGGTGAGGAACGAACTTCAGAGGTGGAAGGGAATAATGGTGAACTAAGGGTAGTCGAAACTAGTTCAGAAAGCTCAGGGATCTTAGTATTAGTAAGGGATGACTGAGGGGAATTTAGAATATACTCATCAATTGACTGGTTTTCCTTCTAGACTTAGAGATCTGCAATAAAGTCTGGATCTAGAACTATGTCATCAAGTGCACTTTCAGACCTAGTTCTAAATAGGGAAAGGTCAAATGACTCATCAAAGGGGAGGTCTTCTAGAAACAACCACTCATCAGAGCATGAATCTGCTTTGATTGAAGGTGTTGGACTTACTCAACTTTCTTATCTTTTGGATCTTCTCGAAATCAGGTTGGGATTATCCACTACTCGGGAAGGGTTTGGATCTAGATTGGCTCTAGTATAGTGAGTTCTCCTTGAAGCTAGAATTTCAAGATTTTCTAATTACTTTCTTTTTGTGAAATTTTTTAAATAACTTCTAATAAACCCTTCAAGAGGCTTGAAACAAATATTTGAAATTTTCTCAAAGTCTTATTGAGATTGAGGGTTTGTTTCCCCAGTATGGTCACCACTATGTTATCACTCAGTATTTTCTCAAGGTTAAGGAAAGAAATCTCCAAGGTAACCACAAACCAACTTTGGAGCATAGGCTCTAACCAACCTATGACTCAGAGAGGGCTCTCTCTATATGATTTAGCTTTGTTTGCTGGGATTTTAGGCTAGTTCTTAAAGTTCAAGGGGGTTTTGATTTGTGTTGAAGGATGGGGGGTGGAATTCTTAGAGTAGATGGATAGAGCTAGGTCTTCAAGCCATTGGGCTATGGATTCAACAAATGGATAGCATAACTGGACCAGATCATTAAAGGGAATGTTCACAGGGTAGGCTAGCAAAGAAAAAGGCAAATATTGAGGCCTAATGGGTGAAGTGATTCTAACCAGGGTGAAAGGGCACTTAAGAATCCTTGGACTGGGATCATAATGAGGAATAGAGGATGATCATGAGCAAAGGACAGTTAAGAATTGTTTGTTATAGACCAAAGGAGAAACTATGAAAGCTAAGGATAGTTAAGAATTCCCTAGCTAACATAGTTTAAGAGAAAATGTTAAGAATGTAAAGAAGTCAAGACAGAGTGCATTCAGGAAATTTCTAAAATATCATTCCTTGCTATACATTTAGGTTTTAGAAATTTACACAAAATATTATGGAAAAAACATAAGGAAAAATAACATTGAATATGGGATAATACTTATTTGTATTTCTCTTTACCCAAGAATCCTGTAAAATACCTACTCTTTATTCCTTGATCTAGCAAGCCAATCCAGTCATTGATACAATAGAATTTTGATTTGAAAGAAAAAATCTATAGAAATGTCTTGGAATCCACCCTACATACTTCAAAATGTGAAGCATTTATACAAAAAATAATTACAAAATATCTCATAACAATTTGAGATTTAATCTAGGGAATAAAATATCTTCATGCATGAAGATAGAGACAGATGTAAAACTACTTCTTACTGTCCCTTTTATTATGGTGTTGCTGGTTGTTTCTGCTCTTTAAGCTAGCTGATAGTTGTGGTATTTCTATGCTAGAATCTTCTTTACTTTGATCTTTCATTGATACTATTTGACTATGCTACTCTTTGACCTTGATGATCTGTCTTTTACTGGTTTCATGTCGTTGCCTTGAGAATCACTGT
The DNA here is from genome assembly GCA_031772625.1 of Pinus tabuliformis. Lineage (NCBI taxonomy): Eukaryota > Viridiplantae > Streptophyta > Pinopsida > Pinales > Pinaceae > Pinus > Pinus tabuliformis. Next base: position 774,752,007 of record CM062812.1, on the reverse strand, counting down.
AGTAACTTTCTGATGTAAAAATTTTTCATGGTAAATTTGTCGTTTTCTGCCACCATTCTGCCTTAGGCAACTTTATTTCTACCATTCTTCTGTAGATTTCATCTGCCTCTATGTATTTTGAAAAATTTGGCTTGGTGAGAAACAAATGTTTCACCTCATGTTCTAGGAAAAACAAGTTCTCCAATGTATCATATAATACTTTTCCTGTAGGCAAAGCTTTAATAGCCAAAGAGCTGGCTTGTTCCTTGGGAAATTTCCTGAGTCTATCACTATAGTCCAACTCGGTCATGAGTTTTTCATTGATGACCATGGCACTGGGAAGAGATTTGTCCCTTAAAATTTGAAACATAGCCATGAACCTGTCAATGGCTACTTGCATGTTCTGGTACTCCTCTTGTAAGTTGTGCATGAGGTTTATTTTGGAAAGAACCTTTCTAGTCTTCAGAATGGCTTCAGTCTTGTCTTCTATGTTAAGTTATTGGAGCTCATATCTGTTCTTGTTGTTTAGGAAGTGCATGAGTCGATTTTCATCCTCAGTTTTGTCTCCTAATTCTTGTCTTACTTTCTAGATAGCTTCAGTGGCTATCTTCACTAATTTTGTCTGCTCAAATATAACTTGGATTAATGGCCAAATATCATTAATAGAGTCAATGATATTAGCCCTGATCATATCTTTAGTCTGTCCTAGTGGCTTGTGCAGTGTCAAATCTTTCTCTAGGACTTTAATTTTCTCACCCATCCTTTGGGCCTTCTGTGTCTCTTCTCTTTGCTAAATTTGGCCATGTTTACAGTCAGTTTCCAAACTTGCCGCTTTCTCCTTGAAATTTTTTAGCTCTGTAGCCTGGATGGACATCTCCTCCATGGCTTTTACTAGTCCTACTCAAGGATAATTTTAGGGTCGAATGTTCGCCCTTTGGCGAAATTAAGGGGTTTTAAATTTTTAGTGGGCGAATATTTTGTATCATAGTACATTTTTACAAATCACCTCAAATAGCCGACCTTATTTTAAGGGAGAGGGTAAAAAAGGTAAATTTAGCCCTTGAAATTAGGACTTACAAACTTCCATTCGCCATTTTCAAGAATAGGTTTTATTTAAGTGAATCCATTCGCCCATTTTCAAGAATAGGTTTTATTTAAGTGAATCCTATGGGCCAAATACCATATTTATAAAAGAGGTATGGTAAATTAATAAAAATATAAATAAATGAGAGGTATGGTAAATAAATAAAACATTTTTTATATTTACTCCATAAGTCACTTTATATACATGTAAGGGTGTAAACAAATAAAAATATAAGTAAAGTGGAGGTATGATAAATAAATAAAACGTCTTTTTATACTTACTCAAAAGGTATGGTAAATAAATAAAAATATAAATAAACTAGACGTATCGTAAATAAATAAAACCTCTTTTTATATTTAGTCCATAACCCTCGTTCTATTTATGAAGGCTCAAGAAAGAGGTTTTATTTAAGTGAATCCTATGGGCCAAATACCATATTTGTAAAAGAGGTATGGTAAATTAATAAAAATATAAATAAACGAGAGGTATGGTAAACAAATAAAACATTTTTTTATATTTACTCCATAAGTCACCTTATATTTACGAACACTCAAAAAATGGGTTATATTTAGGTGAAACCTATGGCCAAAATACTATGGGACAAATACCATGGACTAGATTGTTATTAATACCATGCAAAAAACAATTATTAACCCTAATATTAGAATTAATAAAAATAAAAATGGCACATGGTATTGACCCATGGTATTCACCAAAATGGCACATGGTATTGACCCATGGTATTCACCTGGAATGTAGCCTATTTAAATGGGGGAATTAAACCAGCATGTAGCCTATGCTAAGATTCACTAGGACTTTACAAAGTTTTATTTTTTAGTGAAAGACTCGCCAAGATCTTACAAGATTTTATAATTGAGTAAAATATTCGCCATGCCTGGTGAGAGATTCGCCAAAAAATTATATATACATATTATATTATTGATAAAATCGCCTTCCATTTTTCCTATATACCATGGAGATTCGCCCATTTATTATATTTATAAATTTAGGGGGGGTTCTTAAAATTTTCCCTGGTCCTACTTCTTTCTCATTTCATGTACCTCCTGCTGTAGTGGACTTAGTTATAATTGGCAGTGACATGGCAGGTGGAGCTATAGGTGCCAATGATGCTATCAATGTGGAAGGAACTGCTATTGATACTGTGGGGATGATAGTTCTGGAAGTTGTGGCCAAACCACTTTTCTTCGACTGAATTAAAGTGTCCAACTCCTTCTATGTCTCCTTGAGTTGATCGTTTAGCTTCAGGACCAAGTCCATGAGCTCTTCATGTCCTTGTTGTGCTTCTAGGACTTCTTGTGTCTGTGGGTGATGCAGATGGCGTATCTTTAGCTACTTCTTGAGTGTAGTAATATCATCATTTTTCTTTCTTATTAGCTGTCTTGTGGCCTTTACATCTTTGGGATCATGTCCCAATTCAATCACTAAGTCCTCTAAGGAATTGATTCTATTATCTTTAGCCTATGAGGAGGCTTTCTCCAACTAAAACTGTGCTGATATATTATTAAGAGAGTTTTACAGTTGGTGGACAACAATGACTTTCCCTGTTAAGGTGGATTATATGATCTCCTCTGTTTGCTTGTGTAGCTCAATCTGGTCAATGGGATGAATATCCCTTGCCAGTACTTCAAAATACACCCTCTTAAAATATGTTGTTGTCCTTGGCTGTTGAGTGGTTGGCTTGATGAAGGTCATCTCCATTTTCCCCTCTTTGACATCAAAGGCTGACATAAGCCTTGTTTTATTGGTAGGGGTCATTTTTAGATACTGTGCATAGGTTTGGGCGTTCAACCTCTCATTTCTAGCCTTTATTTCTTTGTATCTCTCCTTAATATCTTGGTCTTTATCTGCTAGCATTTGAAAGGGGATACCTCAACACTTTGTTGCCTTTCCAACATCTGAGTGTGTGATGTGGAAGGTTCTAAGATACCTCCAGATGGAGTGGTAGGCCTGATCATATCTCTTTATGTGCTTGTAACCTCAACTGTCTCCTCTATATATTCCTATTTAGAGATAGGATTCACTCTTTGTCTCTTAGCCTGGCTTGTCTCTGCTGAAGTAGTGGTCCCTTCCCTGTTTCTCCTGAGGCTTTTCAACTCATTTAGAGGTGTTAGAAAATTATATATTACAGAGCAATGGAACACATAAAATATTGCAGAAATATAAACACAGAAAACGCATAAAACAAGAGAGACACAAATATACGTGGTTCACCCAGTTTGGGCTATGTCCATGGAGAAACAACCAGTCCTTTCTTTTATATTATCTAGAAAACTGAAGAGATACAACCTACAACAAATCCACTGTAACATCCTCTTCGCTCTCAATCTCCTCTCTCTTCCTCACTCAGAATCCAGATCTACATAGACACAATACAATTCCCTCATATATAGTGAGGGGTTGCCTTCTAGGACAAAAAAACATAAATTAAACATAACTTCTACCGTCAGATCATCCGCCTGATGAACAGGCCAGATTGACTAGAAATCACTAGACTTTTACAAGGCAATTTTACATCCATTTTTAGCTTCGAGGGTGCTACCCCCGAACCCCCGCCGGGGGACCGATGGCCCTCGGACCCCCTAGCCGGGGGGGATTTACCCCCCCCCCCCCCCCAGACCCCTGCGGGGGGGACAAGTCCCCCTTGTACCCCCTCGCGTGGAGGGGTGTACAGTCTTCCTAGGGTATACATCTGGCTGAAACCTTTGAATACAAAAGATAATCAGGCTCCACAGCCAACAATCTCCCACTTGGAGACTGATTATAGCAACTCCACCGTTGCTTCATTTGCTAGACAATGACTCCACTTTGGACCTGGTTGTTTCTCATCTTGTTCATCATACTTGAAGACCAATTGAAACTGAGCAGATTCTCAGTTTCTTCCTGGTTACAACTTTTGTTAACATATCTGTAGGATTCTGGCTAGTGTGTATCTTTTCTAGCTTCAACTGTCCATCTTCCAATGCTGACCATACGAAATGGTACTTAAGCTGTATATGTTTAGTCTTGGAATGAAATGCAGAGTTCTTTTCAAGATGTATGGCACTCTGGCTGTCACTGTATGACCTGCCCAACTCCTGCTTCTTGCCCAATTCATCTAGAAACCTTTGTAACCAAATCATTTCTTTACTAGCCTCTGTAGCAGCAACATACTCTGCTTTTGTTGTTGAAAGTGCAACAACACTTCGGATTTTTGAAACCCAACTAACAGTTGTTCCACCTACAGCAAACACATATCCTGTAGTGCTCCTCTTGTTATCTCTGTCACCTGCCATATCTGCATCAACATATCCCTGTAGAGCAATGTTCGAACCACCAAAGCATAATGCTTGATTTTTTGTACCTCTCAAATACCTGAGAATCCACTTCACTACCATCCAATGTTATTTTCCTGGGTTGTTCATGTACCTGCTTACAACTCCCACTAGATGTGCAATATCAGGGCTTGTGCAGACCATTGCATACATTAAGCTTCCAGCTGCTGATGCATATGGAACTTTAGACATATGAGCCATTTCTTCTTGAGTCTTGGGACACGCCTCCTTACTTAATTTGAAATGGCTAGCCAAAGGTATATTAACTGGTTTTGCATTCTGCATATTAAACCTTTTCAACACCTTTTCTATGTACTCACTTTGAGACAATGTTAATTTGTAATTCTTCCTATCTCTAGTTATTCTCATACCAAATATTTGTTTTGCAGCACCCAAATCCTTCATTTCAAATGAATTTTCCAATTTCCTTTTGAGCACATTTATTTCCTGCATGTTAGAACCTACAACAAGCATATCATCTACATACAATAACAATATAATATAGCTGCCTTCATTTTTCCTTTTGAGATAAACACAATGATCAGAGTGACATCTAGTATAACCTTGTTCAGACATAAACCTGTCAAATTTTAGATACCACTACCTTGGAGCCTGTTTTAAGCCATACAAGCTCTTCTTCAACCTGCACACTAGTTTCTCCTTCCCTTTTACCTCATATCCTTGTGGTTGCTACATATATATCTCTTTCTCCAAATCCCCACGGAGAAAGGTTGTCTTTACATCTAACTACTCAAGATGTAAATCTTCAGCTGCTACTAGACTTAAAATAGTTCTGATTGAAGTCATTTTAACAAAAGGAGAAAATATTTCATCAAAATCAATACCTTTCTTCTGTGCAAACCCCTTCACCACAAGTCTAGATTTGTACCTATGTTTTCCTCCATCTTCTTCCTTCAGCCTGTAAACCCATTTATTCTGCAATGATGCTTTACCCAGCAGACTAGGTCCCAAGTCTGGTTATGTGCTAAGGAGTCCATCTCTTCTTTCATGGCTTGCTCCCACTTCTTCCTAGTTTCTACCTGCATTGCTTCTTCATAACATTCTAGTTCACCAGAATCAGTCAATAATACATAATATAATGAAGGAGAGTATCGTTCAGGGGGTCTACTTATCTTGGTAGATCTTCTGACACCACTTTCAGGTGTTTGAAGTGCTTGTTGCTATTGTGGTTGTTGTTCTAGCTGTTGATCATTATGATTTTCACGCACCATCACTTTTCTTGTGATATCATTAAGCACTGTGTATTGTCTATTTTCTTTTTCCTGTTTCTTTTCCTGCAGCTGATCCTTATACAAAACCTTTTCATTGAATATTACATCTCTACTCCTAATGATTTTGTCATTTTCAAAATCATATAAGCGATAACCAAAATCATTAACACCATAACCAATAAAGGTACATTTCATTGATTTTGCCTCAAGCTTTGTTCTATTTTTCTTATTAATGTGGACAAAGGCTTCACAACCAAAGGTCTTTAAAAATGAGTAGTTTACCTTTTTACCTATCCATGCCTCCTCTGGAATACCACCATCCAAGGAACTTGAAGGCCCTCTGTTTATTAGATAAACAACAATATCTACAACATCTACCCAAAATTGTAAAGGAAATCCTGCATGCAATCTCATGCACCTTGCATGCTCCATGATTGTCTTGTTCATCCTTTCTGACACACCATTTTCTTGTGATGTTCCTTGAACTATTTTCTCTCTGCTAATTCCATTCTCTGAACAGTACCTATCAAACTCTTTGCTGCAATATTCACCTCCATTATTTGATCTGAGACACTTCAACCTTTTCCCTGTCTCATTTTCAACCAAAGATTTCCATTTCTTAAAAGTATCAAATACATCTAATTTATTTCAAATATAATAAATCCAGTTTTTTTCTGGTTGCATCATCAACAAAAGTAACATAATAATGAGAGCCACCAAGAGATGATACCTAAGCAGGTCCCCATACATTTTTATGCACAAGCTCTAATTTTTCGTTCTTCTTTTCTTTCCCAACTCTAAGGAATCTGACTCTCTTCTGTTTTCCATAAACACAATTCTCACAGAATTTTAAATCAATATGCTTCAAACCTAGCAACAAATTTATCAAGTGAAGGATCTGCATCCCCTTCTCACTCATGTGACCGAGCCTATGATGCCACAATGTCGTATCTTCCCCTGTAGAGGTTAAAGAATTAACAGAATTAGAAATACCATTGCATAAATACAATGTACCAACCTTTTCTCCTTACGCTATTACTAGGGATCCTTTAGTGACCTTCCAGGTTTTATCTGTGAAAGTAGTTATGCAACCTTCACCTCCCAAATACCCGGTTGAAATCAGATTTTTCTTCAGATCTGGAACATGCCTTGCCTTCTTCAATAGCCACTGATTTCCATTTTGCTATTTTATGAAAAATGTACCCATTCCAATGGTTTTACAGGGTTTATCATCACCCAATCAAACTTGTCCAAAATATCCTTGAACATAATCATGAAAATGTTTCTTATCAGGTGTGGCATGGAATGAGACCCCTGAATCTACCACCCAGGCATCAATAATATTTCCTAATGAAAGAATCAAAGCATCTTGCAAACATCACCTGTTACATTCACTTCATGATTAGTTTCTTGTTGTGCATCCCCTTCTTTTCCCTTCTAAGACTTGCAGTCTTTCTTCAGGTGTCCTTTCTTCCCACATTTCCAGCACACTATCCACGATCTAGACTTGGATCTACCTTTTCTTGACTTACTGTGATATCCTAGGCTCTTTCCTCTTTCCATTTTTCTTCCCCTAGTCTCTGCAGTCAAAGCATTACCTGATGTCTCACCAGAGCTTTTCTGTCGCATTTCCTCACTAAGGATTGCACCGACAACATCATCAAACTTTAAAGTACTAGACCCAAGGACATAGTTAGTAATGGCCATAACTAAACCATTCCAACTTTCTAGCAATGAGCACCAAAATAATAGATCCCTAACTTCATCATCAAAATTTACCCCTAGAGAACTTAACTGACTTGTAACTGTATTAAAATCATTTAAATGATCAATGACAGATCCACCCTTCGACATCTTCATATTAAATAAACGCTTCATAAGAAACACCTTATTTGACGTCGAGGGTTTTTCATATAGTTTGGCTAATGCCGACATTAAACCCTGTGTTGTCGTTTCCTTTGAAATATTAAACGCTACCGACATTGCTAGGCACAACCGTATTGTTCCAAGTGCCTTTCTGTCCAGAATATCCCACTCTGTGTTTTTCATACTTGTTGGATTCTTTGTCTTTCCGCTCAATGGTAGGTATAGATCTCTCTAATACAGATAATCTTCCATCTGCATCTTCCACAGGTCGTAGTTTTGGCCATTAAATTTTTTTACCATAAACCTACCATCTTCCACCATTGCTCCCACTCGAACCAGGAACCCTTCTCTCATGCGAGTTTATCAGCCAAATAGACGTTCAAATCTAATACCAGTTGTTAGAAAATTATATATTACAGAGCAATGGAACACATAAAATATTGTAGAAATATAAACACAGAAAATGCATAAAATAAGATAGGCATAGAGATACATGGTTCACCTAGTTTGGGCTACGTCCACGGAGAAACAACCAGTCCTTTCTTTTATATTATCTAGCAAACTGAAGAGATATAACCTACAACAGATCCACTGTAACACCCTCTTCGCTCTCAATCTGCTCTATCTTCCTCACTTAGAATCTAGATCTACATAAACACAATAAAATTCCCTCATATATAGTGAGGGGTTGCCTTCTAGGGCAAAAAAACCTAAATTAAACATAACTTCTACAGTCAGATCATCTGCCTAATGAACAACCTATATTGACTACAAATTACTAGAATTTTACAAGGCAATTTTACATCTATTTTTAGCTTCGAGGGCACTGCCCCCGAACCCCCAATGGGGGATTGCTGGCCCCCAGACCCCCCAGCCGGGGGGGATTTACCCCACCACGTGGAGGGGTGTACAGTCTTCCTGGGGTATACATGTGGCTGAAACCTTTGAGTACAAAAGATAATCAAGCTCCACACCCAACAAGAGGAGTCTGTAGAATTGGAGGGGTAGTCATGGTGGTTTCTGGTTTATCTGTTTTCTCTAGTACTTTTGTTTGATCTGCCACCTCTGACAGGTCTAGTACATCTGATTGTTCTGGCCTATCTGACTGTTCTAGCACCTGCAAGAAAGAATCCTCATCATGTTGTTTTTCCAGATCAATTAATGTGCTTTCCAAAACAACTTCTGCATTATCCCTGTCCTCTAAAGTGTTTTCCACCCATTGCAATTGGTTGAAATAATTGTCTATCTCAGGGATGCGGTGATGGATATAGGGGCCATCTTGTTCTTCTTCCTTCTTTTGCAAATGAAGTCTAAGGGACCATATCTCCATATGAAGCTCTATTTCAATTTTAATCTCTGAAGGATTAGGTCTGCCTCCTTTCTAGCTTCTCTGCTATTACAAATAAAGGGATCCAATTAGTCTTTGATTTTGAGCTGGGCTTTCTTTTTGGCTTTAAAAAAGCTAACCTCATCTAAATTTATTATTTGCCTATAGTACTCTAGGGAAAATAACCTCACTAGGAGGTATTTAGGTAGTTTGTATGGGGCTAGCTCACATCCATAAATCCTAATTTGAGTGTGGTTTTGGTACAAGTACCAATCTCCCACCTGATGATTGATGCTAAGATGAAGGACCCTCCTAATCTCAAGACTGATTCTTGGTGGAGGGGTTCCAGTGAGCATGGTCATCACAGGGTGGACAAAGCAATCAATGAATTCAATGTATGAATAGGGGGAGGTATGTTGATGAATCAATGGGGTCCAAAAGATAACTGATCTTGGTTGGCCCTTGGTGTCCAATTTTTGCAAGGCAAGTGGGAATTTGTCTGACTGGTAATATAGGAAAAGGTGATACAAGACTAAGGAGTATTTGAAGACTCTCTCATTACTCATTCTAAGGAAATGTTCATGCATCATGTCAGTTATGAATTGAGATTAGTCATATCTGATAGCAGGAGGATGTCTTGGCATGTATATGGACATGAAAGCTAAAATAATCTCATCAATATATTCACTGGTGGTATAACCTAGGACTCTAGATATCATATCCACAATACTTCTACCCCATGGAGAAAATAAAGGTAGTACATACAAAGGGGGATCCTTGGGGGTATACTTCTATTCTATGATGAAGGTTTGGATTATCTGAGCCAATCTTGCAGGGCTGAGTTTAGGATATAAGTCCAACAGTTCTCCAATGGAGAGGGGAGTCAATTTTGGCCAAGCTAGAGTTGTAGCATCTCATTTATAGATTCAGCAGTGATGGTGAAAAGAATGGCCTAGTTAGGGGACATGACTGCTCCTTCGCTGGGGACATAGTTGGCATGGCAATAATGTACAATTTCTAGGAAAATGTGGACTCTGGGCAACTGGTACTTAGGAAAATTGGACACCCATAGACCAATTTCATCAGCTTGGTTCAAGTATCTATCCCTACTTTGGTAGTATACTTTGAGTAGGGATTCATGGACAGTGGTTTCATTTATTTTGAAATCCCTATCAGCAAAGGGAAGGTGGTCTAGATCTATGTGGGGTGTAGAAATGGGTCTCACATCCATGGCAATTGGGGCAGCCATTCTCATTTCTTGTGGATATGAGAATGGGGGTGGTAATTTGTAGTGTTTTTAGGGAAAGGGTGTTTAACACGGAGTGGATTTAAGTCCTTGAGATTCTTTGATTAATTTTTATCTTTTAACTAAGAAAACTCATTAACTGGTTTTGAAATTGACAAGGTTTCTCGGTGAATTGTGGCTTCAATACCTGGAATTGAGGTAAACTGGCTCTAAACAGGGTGGTTGGAAATTGCAAATGGTCAAAATGGGTTTGTGTAGGCTACAAGGTTGTTTGAGCATCTTTGGAATGTAACTGGGCGTGGGTTGACGGCTTCAAATGTTTTGCAGATGACATGCATGCGCTCAGAGGTTTTACCATTGAAATTTTCGAAAAACAAATGATTTGGGGCTTTTGGCTTTTATGCGTGGAAAAATTAGTTTTGGCGAGTACGAGGGTGAACAGTGATGGTTTTGTTGTGTAGCAGGTAGGAGGTAAATGGTTTCTATCACACCGCTTACGGGCGCTCGGTGGTATTGGGGGGAGGCCGCTCGATTACATATGTTGAACCACACATAGCATCAGGGGCGTGACAGAAAACAACTTTATTGGCCGGGTATTGTTCGGATGTTGGGTCCGCCCGATATGGATAAAGGTCGTCAGATGTGAAGAAAGATGATCGCATGGTGATCGGGTGGGGAAGTTGCACAGAGGGTAACGGGGGGGGCCGACGGGTGATTAAATGTGGTGGTATTTGAGTTAATGACGAATTGAGGGGGGGTTAAGGCGTCGAGGTCATTAGGGGAGGGATTAATTGGGTTTTTTCCTAACTTAATCATAGATCGATTAGTTAGTGGGTTTTTGGGGTTTGGGTGAAATTATAGTTTATATTTAAACTAAGGGTAGGGTTAATTTATATGTAGGAGTTAAAAATATACGGGGAAAAAGGTTTTTATCGGGATTTAATAAATAAAATTAGTAATTAATCAAATGAGCGGAAAGGGGCACAATACCCTAAGTAAATGATTTTTCACATTTTATTGCTTTTCCAATATTAACAAAAATGCTTAGGATAAGGTGTTTTTGTGGGTGTTTGATATGAAAGTAATTTATGAGGGGGGATAAATACTTTTCCTAGGTAAAAGTATTTTAACCTTAGGAAATGAGTATTATTAGGGAAAATGAATGAACTAAAGGGGGAATGACTTTTTTTAAGGGGAATATGGTACTTTTTATCCCTAAATCATTGAGTTGAGGGTCCGGTCCCTTCAAAAGTTAGAGAAATTCTCTGAGCCTCTTTGACTTAGGGTTTTCAAGTACTTAGAACTTTATAATGGGAAATTAGTAAAGGAAAGGGGTAAAATGGATGGGGGAAGTCAATTAACTAACTTTGTAAATCATTTGCATGCTTGATTTTTCATTTATATCTGGAACTTTAATGATGTGAATGATAAATATCCTTTTGTCTAATCAATCATCATACTTCTACAACATTTCTTCTACTTACCCATCTACTCATCCTACCATTTTCACTTCTCTTTATTATGGTGAATTTGAGCTAGCAAACCCTTGTCAAATATTTTTCTTTCTCTTTACAACAGTAAACTAACTAAATCTAACCTTATTACATCCAAGGACTCATATTAAATAGTTGAGCTCTTTTTATTTACCCTACCTATCTAATGATCTTCCAAGATTCAACAATTTGGTAAGATTTTATTCTCTAACTATCAACATGAAATTTAAAGCATGGCATAATCAATATTAAATAGTTTGATTACCATGAATTGTGGCATGAATAACAAGCTGCACACAATCATTATTATGCATAAAAGTAAATAGTAGTGGCATTTTGGCTTGCTCACTTTCATGGTATTTTTCCTTCTTTTTTTGGGGGGTTCATATTTTTCACTATTTTGGACCTTTTCTTATTCTTTTTGTCCTTTGATTATTCTTTTAGGACATTCCCTCTTTACATTTTTTAATTCTTCAATATGGAAAACATTTGTAGAAAGGAAAGGTATGTACATATTACAAGTTTTAATCTTAGTCATTAAAAAATTATCACTCCTATTGGTATAGGAACCTAACACAACTCATTCATGAAAATCAGTTTTTCTTGGTCCCAGAGGGAATCAGTTAACTCCATTGCACATGCAACAATCTGCTCAGCTAGGAGGGAAAAGTGTGCATTTCTGGGAGGGAGCTAGGTTGGTTGCCCAGAGGGATTGTGCAATTTCTGGCCAAAGCAGTGGACTGCTACCTAGAATTGCACAATTTCTAGGGTGAGTAGCCCTGCTAGGAGGAATTGCACAATTTTCCCAATGAACAGTGACAGGCAGAATTGCACAATTCTTGAGCCGAGTAGTCTTCTAGATAGAATTTTGCAATTTATGGATGGAAGGTTGCTTTCCCTCTAGAATTGCACAATTTTTTGAGGGAGTTGCTTAGCCTATAACTGGACAAAGTCCAGTGAAACACCCTGTGAGGAGGATGCAATAAGCTTTGATGGACAAGATGTTGTTCTGCAAGAAAATCACTCAAACTTGCGTACTTGACAAGACAAGACATGATATTGTGAAAGGTTGGTAGGGAGGTTCCAAAACAAAGATAAAGAAAAATTTTGGAGTGTGGTTATAGCCACTACAAACTTGGCAACACATTGGTAGAACTCCGACTCTCTCAATGGACCTTGTTCGTGAAAAGCAAGGCTAACACCTCTGGAAGTATTGTTTAGTTCTGAGTTCATCTTGGTTTCCACACTTGCTTAATTGTAAGATGTAGCATCTGCCAAGCTCTTAGTCGATTGACACCCATTCCAAGCCAAGTCAACATAGTTAGTTTGATTTGGGCTGAGGGGTATATTGGTGCACAAGTAGTATAGTTGTCAGAGCCTTAGTTTCATCTCTGGTGTTGCTCCACTACTAACAAGCCTGGACAGTACCTCAGCAGAGTCACATGGGAACACAAGCATCACTCCACTTCTAGTGAGCCTGGTTAGTACCTTGGCAGAGTTACTTGCATCACCTCTCTACAAACAAAGCCTTTATCTTCTTTCACCTTATTCATTTTCATTTTTTTTTCAAACTTCATCTTCAAAACTGTGCATAGCACTTATTCATTTTAGAGGTGGAAGAGGGATCCCGACTTATTGAGAGCAAAAGAGGTTGTTCCTTCAGAGAAGTAGTTTATGTATACCTCTAACATGCTTATTAATAATTTCCCCCTCACTCTACTCTACTTGATTGAGTTGACAAGGATTAACTGAAAGACAACCAACTAGAGTAGGTGATACTAGTTAGCACGCAAGCATTGTGTTTTCACCAAGGTTCACTTTGAACAATGCATATTTTCCATTGATGTATCAAGGGCTGGAGACAACAAGTTCTTACATAAGAGAGCAGACAACATACAACCAAATGTTGATAGTTGTACAAGTCCTCTCGTACTTTACCCAGCTTGTTTCAAAAGTCGCACATGGTCCATGTGAAACTAACCTACAGATAACAATAAAAAGAACCAAAAAGAAAAGTAAGAAGTAGAAGCAAATGCGGAAGCAAAGCGAGTACGCAAACAAATAAGCAAGAAAAAAACACACAAAGAAAGAAGCAAACATGCATGCAAGCAAACAACCCAAAAGAAAACACTAGTCCTACTCCTAAGATAACAGTGCATGGGTTATCTCACGTGAAGTGATACTTCCAGTGTAGCCACTAGCACATTGGCTGACCAATGTTGGTGAAGGCACAATTTCCTAACATCGCAGTTGCATAAACCAGCAAGCATGAAAGATATAATGCTAAAGACAGACACACTTCGAGCTTACAAGTGACCACAGAACAAAGATGAGTGAAAGTGAATGACATGCACTCTATGGAGTTTCCATGGTGTTGTGCTACATTGTGTGTAGATGTCGAGTGTATGAATTCTCTTGACTATGACATGCAAGCAAATGTGAGAAAGGTAGACCACTTAGGTTGTGCTTGTGTGCTTGTGTGCTTGCTGTGTAATATTCCTCCAATGCATGAGTGATGGGATCATGTAGTTCGAGTGGAGGAAGCAAAATTTGGGTGCTTTTTTGATCTTTAGTGCAAAGCAAAGAGTGATGAGGAGCCTTGAATGCTTCAACAATTTCCTGACCGGAAGTGAAACCAACCTTAGGATAGTGAGGGCTTGACATAACCATCACTTTAGGTGGAAGTGCCTCGACAGTCTGTGGGGTTTCGAATTCATTGACAGATAGATCATCATAGACCAGTGCCTTATATAGATTAAAAATGATTGAATCAACATCGTGATTAGATGAAGAATTAGAGAGATCATGAAAACCAAGATCAGAAAATTTCAGATGTTTGTTGGCATCCTCATGATTTGATGAATTGGGGAGAGGGGTAGATGGGAAGCAAATATGTTCACCCTCTATGCTTTCAGAAATTATAGATGATAGATTGGACAGATTTCTGGAGGAAGATGTGTCCTCTCCACACTGTAATGAAAGACTGACATCCCACATGTCCTGTGAACTATCAGAAGTAGAAACATCTGGAAGTCAGTTTTGACAGGGGAAATTGGCAATTGCAGAATCACAAGAGATGTCAGGATAAATCGGATGAGGCGTGGCTGGAAGGGAGTCATCCTTCACTACAAGTTCTGCTTTAGATTCCCACACACACTCATCATGAATGATTGCACAGGTTGGTTGCATAAAACCAACTCCATGGACAATTTGATCCTCGTTCACAGCAGGTGAGGAGTCTAGAATGGAATAACACAAGACACTACAATCGAAAGGATCAACAGAACGTGGGGACGGAGATTGAGGGAATGAATCTACGTGACAACCAATAGGATTGCAAGCCAAATTTGTGTAGATCTTAAGAGAAGGTGGGGTGGGAGGATGTGACAGTTCAACAAATGTGTGTGCATGATCTCCCACATCACTCCGCGGTGGTGGAGCTATTTGATGAGGTGAAGACGGACAATCACTTGTGATAGAAACTGTGCCTACCTATGATTGCACAGCTCTATCACTGAAGTGTGCTGAGCGGGGTTCGGGTATGAGAAGAAGATACTCAAATCTCACATAAATAAATTCCCAATAAATTTCATCTTCAAGAAATTGGTATGCAAGATTACAAAAGCATGTGTAAAATTGATCAATGAATTCATCGAGGTGCTTTTCATAATTTCATAATTTCTTGATTAGGTGCTTTATGTGTTAAAGTGATCGAAAGAAAAGTCTATCTCTATGGCCAGATAAGGAAGATAATGAATAGATTTTTCAGGAAGCGTGGGACACCAGTGCATTAGGTGCCCTCGATGCCTGTAGATGAACAACGCATAGGTCATGTATTCTTCAAAGATTCCATGTCTTTTGCATGAGCCTACAATGCTGACCGTGTGCCTAACCAAGGCTACATGACCTCCACCATTGTATGTTTTATGTGACAAGTTATCCGAGAGCTCTTACGAGATTATGAAGTTGTTTCCATAAGACATACACTCTGGAAGAGAACCTCTGTAGTTAGTCATGATAGATATGTAGAGATTCAAAACAGATGTGAGGACTCATCTTGTCATTTGGACCTCCTTCTAGCACAAAAAATTATGATAGTGCTGGACCCGCCAACATGTAAGGGGATCTTCCTAGTAATAAGTCCTAATTAGACCTCAGACCATTTGGCGTAGGAGTCCCAGAAGTGGGTCGTACAGTAATTCCTTGATCGCGATTCCACACAAAGGCAAGTAAGATGTCTCTGTTGGTAGAGAAGGTGTGATAGCTACAAAAAGCCAAGGAAGGTGCATGAGAGGTTCAAACACATGGGCGTTGAGAGGAGTGCACCCCTTGGAAACCTGTGATAGCACGGAGTTCAGAAGGGAACACATGAGCAAAGATGCATCACAACATGGAAGGAAAGTTAGCTACCAATTCAAAGTGATGGTTAAACCAACATAATGTTTCAGAAAGATTCATACATACATACACAAAAAAGGTCCATACATGCATGCGTAAGCAAACAAATACATATATCATTTAGAGTAAACCAGATAGCATAGAATACAATACAACATATGCATGAAATGTGCTAGCTTTGTTATATTAATAAGTGTAAGTTCCAGTCGTACAATACATCCATGTCTAACCACTAGTTCCGATAGTGGAACGTTATAGCCACAACTGCCTGCTCCTCCAAAGAGATATACTAGCTCTACATAATGGAGAAGCCAAGGCTCGTTACAATACTGTCCAAGCTCTCTCTAAGATAGTGCTATAGAAATCTTGGTTGACCAAAATCCTTTACAATGAGTTATGAGGTTCTATTTATAGGAAAGGGTGCGGTAACCCTTGACATTCCCCTTTGTGACTATTGATTTACCGTCTTGACTCTTCACCTACAACATGACTCTTACGTCCAACTATCAACACTTGAACTTCCACTCGACAAGAAGTTACATTACAATGCACATGTACCAATGTGAGACAAAATGGCTTGAGAAACCCATGCAAGACATCACTGACACTCGGACCATTGTGGTGAGACCAACTCTTTGAGATCCTTGTGATGGTGAAGGTGGTGAACTAATGCCAAGCTTGGTTGTCCACGATGGTCTCCGTGCACTTAATGGTGACATCTTGCTGAAGCAAACTCTTACAGTTGTTGCATCTGGGTACACTAATATGGATCCTTTGTCCCACTCATCTGATAGCATATGCATGGTCTTCTTGGGTGTGGCTGAACTGGCAACCCAATCATGCATAGTGTTCATGCTTCATAGTGTGTGCTGGTGGCCATGCGTATCAACTGTCAACTGCATGTTCAGCTCGAGTACGACTTGATTCTTTTCTTTTCCTCGATGGGTATATTGAATGGGTGGGATCACACAATTGTGCATGTTGACACACATACGGTTGAATTCCCTTGCATGCGATCAACAACACTACTGACCATGTCTGCTCCATTCGAGCTGCTGGGATGGATCTACAACCTGGATGGGCACAGTTTCATCTGTGAGTGCATTTTGCTCCTCTTGCTATACATGTTCCTGCTGCAACTCATTCTCTCATCTATGAAACTCCTATTCTTCCTCGAGTTGCTGCTTCAATACATGTAACTTCTTCTCTGTTTCGTTCTCTACCTTTGCACGATATTCATGTTGCGCTGCCACCTCATAGCCGGAGTCTCCAAAGTTTCTTTCATTACAGGTGGATCTGCTTGAGATTTTAACTTTTTTCCACCTTTGTGTTGTCAACAACCTTCCTCTTGCATTCGTTGTATCTGCTATGTTGCCTTCAACTTCTGTTCATGGTTCTAGTTATTGTGATGTTGCTTCCATTATATCTTGATGTCCTTGTCTATGAAAAACTTGATGTCTTCATGTGTATGAAAGTTCATAGACACTTGATCGACTGCATCCCCAAGTGTGCTATGAACAATGCCTTTTACTATGCTCTCTTGTAAACCGTTGTACATGTACTGCTGAGAGGCAGATGAACACTTGCAATACCTAGAGACATGGAAACACTCGTGGCAAGAAATCTATCAGTAGAAAACCAAAATGAACTTGAGAAATGACTGAAAACATACCTATGTGACTGATCATGAAGGTCATACAATTTTTGCTGGGAGGTTGGAGACTAACTGCCAAAACTACACAAGGCATAGTACAAGCTATCAGGAGGCTAACTAACTACTGGAATTGTGCAATGCATAGTCCAGCCTGGCTTTCTAAGGACTAAAACTATGTAATGCACAATTTTACTTAGCAGTTTATGGGGCCAATAGGACACTTTCTCCAAGAATTGCGCAATGCAAGCTTGGAGGTCAGTGCCTAGCTAGACTTACATAATTTTTGGAGGGAAGGCAGAGTCTTCGCTTCTGAAAATGTGCAGTGCTAGCCGGGCAAGGCACAATCCGGGCCAAGGCAGCCTAGTCTAGATGATGAGTGACTAAAAACATGAGAAATATGAATACATGGTGAGATGAGTGCAAATGAGAATGAATGATCATTCATGAAAACAACAAGTGTAGGATTCAGAAAATGGGAAAGCATGCATGTGTGTGAAGCGAGTCACTGCGACAACAACCCTCTGTGCAAAACAATGTCATGAATGCGAGAATAGTGAGATGCAAACGAAAACTAAAAAAGTGCTACTACAAGCTATTATGCATGAAAATGATAGCAAGCACTCACTGAAATCAAGCTGACAACATTCATACGAAGTGAAACACAAAAAGCGCCATAAACATAGTGCAAGTCATGAGTAGCAGGCTTACCCAAAGACAATTGAGCTGAATGTGCTAATGACTCCTAGATGCAATGTGTGATACTAGAGCTACAAGGATGATTTGAGGAATGAGCTCTGCAGCATCCAGTTGATGAGTTTTGATAAGATTGAGGTTGTTACGTGCATGCCACAAATATAGGAAAAGCAACACTTGGCTGGAGGTTTCTAAAATGATCATTACATGTAACATCAAGCTGCTAAAAATGGCTCCCTGAATCAAGGGATGCCTTTGCATCCTTCCTTGGGAGGAGGAGCCCATGCATGAAAATCAATCTTACTGGGTCCTAGAGGAAACTGGTCAACTCAACTACACATGCAATAATCTGCTCAACTAGGAGGAAAAAATGTGCATTTCTGGAAGGGAGCTGGGTTGGCTGCCCAGAGGGATTTCACAATTTTTGGGCAGAGCATCTGACTACTACCTAGAATTGTGCAATTTCTAGGATGAGCAGCCCTACCAAGAGGAATTGCACAATTTTCTCAGTGAACAGTGACAGGTAGAATTGCGCAATTTTGGAGCCCAACAGGTTACCAGACAGAATTGTGTAATTTATTAAGGGAACTGATTAGCCTGTAGCTTGACAAAGTCTGGTGAAACAACCCATGTGGGGGATGCAACAAGCTTTGATGGATAGGCTATCATTTTGTGAGAAAATCACTAAAGCTTGTGTACTTGAAAAGACAAGACATACTGCTGTAAAAGGTTGGTAGGGAGGCCCCCAAATGAATCTAAAGCAAACTTTTGGAGGGTGGTTGTAGCCGTTACAACACATTCTTAGGTGGCTGGGTGCTCTCCCTTTCTATGGCATCATTCAAGTGTGAGGATCCATCGGGTAGGGATATACCATGAAGCTCTTAAGTGAGTATCAACTGCATGCTACCTGATGTCATTGGTTTCTCGCTCGCTTGAAACCGGCTCACTTAGACCATGCTTGCTTGAACCTACAACTCTTTGAGGCCCACCTGGACCTTCATCAAAATAGATTGGTATTGTTCTTCAATGTGGCTCCAGATATCTTCTATCATGGATCTGAAAGTATCTCCAATTTCATCAAGGCCACCCTTAGTGAGGACCATGGCCTCCACACTAGCAGACTTATTATATTTCTGCTTCTTATGTGCACTTTTGTCACTAGTTGATAATAAAGGGAGAATCAACATCCTCTGGGTCTACAAAGTAGTCTTCGGTACCCTGATCAAGTTATTTTTTATGTTGTTATTTGTCTTGCTTGCACTATCGTTCCTACACGGTATTATTTTCTAGGTTGATGGTCACCATATTCTTTTCCTTCTGCACCTCTTTAGTAGTGCTTGTTCACCTTCTTTACTAGTCCCTATTGCACCTTCTACAATATCTGTTGGTAGGAACTGGCTAGTCATCCACTGAAGGACTAACTTCATGATATCGTCTTTGCTGACCAAAAATGACAATGCTTTCCATTTATTCGTCAAACCACGCTTGGCACGGATGTATACACGG
The DNA here is from genome assembly GCA_031772625.1 of Pinus tabuliformis. Lineage (NCBI taxonomy): Eukaryota > Viridiplantae > Streptophyta > Pinopsida > Pinales > Pinaceae > Pinus > Pinus tabuliformis. Next base: position 774,732,197 of record CM062812.1, on the reverse strand, counting down.
TGGAAACTAGCCTTAAAATCAGTAATGCGATGATATTCCGTGAACAGACTTAGTGAGAATTGTGGCTTCTAGTTAATCACCATTCACAAATCCATTTCAAACATTACCCTGAACATCTTATTTTCAATGACACCGACATGGTCCTTTGTTGCCCAAAGGGAAAAAAAATTTGGTAGCCTCACATAACCTTGGATCCATCATGGGGAACTGGGAATCCTTTTCCATCCTCCAAGCTATCAACCTGATCAAAAATAGAAGCCACCTATAGTGGGGTGCTTTTCCTCCCTCCTGTGCTTCTTGGCAATCATCCAAGAATTCTTGGGATAGGTACTTTGCCCAATTGAATTGGACCCCCTTGCTACACTACACAACCAAGGATACCATTGGTGCTGGCACTTCATCAGCATGATACTTCCTCATGATTTTTCCTGCCAAAATCTGTGCACGAAACTGCACAGCTTCATTTGATATGGAACTAATGGCATATCCCTGACACTTCTTGACCAAACCAAAGTCACTTTTCATTTGATATTTGAAATCTTTTTGTTGTAACTTCCCTACAAAAGAATCTGTGGGGTTTGTGCCCTGATATGGGAGTGCTGTGATTCATTGTATCATCATGTTAGCAATTCAAATGGGCCCTCCTAGCCAAAGACACCCGTCATGGACCAACGCCAACAACTGGAACACACAAATATTATTAATAACATTGTGGATAAAATGCAAGACATACAACATATTGATCAACCCTACATGCTCAATGTCGATTGCCCACTTCATTGATTCAAGTCTTGTAATGTCGGCCTACTCGTAGTAGACCATCTTCAAGTACTTGTTGGGTTCCAATTATGGAAATTTCTCGTGGTTGCCAAATCCCAATCTTCCATATTTAGATATGGGACCTAGCCCAACAACTTTCCCTCAATAGGTACTTCCTTCAGCAGAAACATAGTGAATACCTTGAATTTTATAGAGTCGGGGTCCTTAATTAATTTGGCAATAGGCTTTTGTGGTGGTATATACAACGACAACCATGAAATTGGATTTGTGCCTTCTTCACTGATATCCTCAACCCCCACATTCATCTCTTCTTCATCCAAGTCCTGAGGTTCAATATGCTGCTTGTTTTTATCCATTCTACCCTTCTTTCTTTTCTCAGTTCGGATCTTCAATGGTGATTGTTGAACTAGGGGTTGTTGTGGATTTTTCTGCTTTTTCTCTCCTATTGTGGAGGCAATAGGCTTTGGCCTCAATGACCTACGTGTTGCAATGGGGACTAGTGGTCTTGCATTCATGATGTTTCCTAATCCTCTCCTCAAGAACTCTTTCTCAACTTCTTCCCAACTCAGGTAACCAGACATGTAGCAACACACTCATCTCTTTAAGCGCAACAACACATAGCAATTTCTCAAGAATAAAAGTTTACACATGTGGAGTGGGTTTCGATAATTATAACTTGATCTAAATTCAAACTATTCATTTGCTTGCAAATCTTCCTCATAAATGTGATTTTGGCGAAAATTTTTCTGAGATTTAATCCTTAAATGCACTTCCCGTGCTCCCTTTAACAAAAAAATCATTGTCAAATCAACTGTAGTTTCTCCAATGATCTCTTTCTAGACAGATCGTGTGATAATCCTCATTGTGACACAACCACCTCATCACAGTTTCCACCTAAGCGATCTTCCAAAACATCGTCCAACCTTCCTTCTTTGATAAACTTTTTCCTTGACGGAGTAGTTTATAGTCCTGCACTTTCTTTCAACTTCCAAAAGGACTAAGACTTTCCTATGGCCATATAGTCATAGTGTAGGGGCATGATCAACCTTATAAAACTTCAACCTTCTCCCATTAGTCCTACTAGGAAATAATTCCCCATTGAGCTTCGTGAGTTGAACTGCACCACCATCCAAAATGTCCTTAATCACATACAGTCCCAGCCAGTGCATCTGAAACTTCCCCAAAAATTTTGTAAACCTCTTGTCATACATCAAAACCAAATCACCATTTTTGAAGGTGTAGTGCTTAATGTGAAGATCGTGCCATGCGTTTTCTCTAGCTCTCTGTACCTGCTGATGAAATCCAACCAAAAATCGGTCATCCTCTAACATTAACAGTTGTACTAGGTGTTCCTCTTGATGTCGTGATCTTCCATCTCAGTTATTGTTGCGATCCATGGGCTCAGCACTATGTATTCCATTGGAATTACTACTTCTTGTCTGTAAACCAATCGAAATGGTGTTTTCCCAGTGATTTTTTTACATTTAGTCCTACATTCCCATAGAACCACTCGTATGCACACATCCCAATCATTCTTATTAACATTGCACACCTTTGTGAGGGAATTCTCCAAGATCATGTTGAAAGCTTCGACAGTGCCATTCGCCTGGTGGTGATATGGGATACTCTTCTGATGGTACATATTGAACTCTTTTGTTAAAGATGCAATTGTATCATTTAGGAAGTTTGACCCTCTATCACTCATCAAAATCTTTAGGCATCCAAACCTTGACAGAACAAACTCTAATATGAACTTTGCAACAGTGTCCATGCTACAATCCTTCATAGGTTGTGCCTCGGCCCACCTCATTAAGTACTTTGTGAAAGTGATAATATAACATGCTCCAATCTTCATTATCAGTGGTTGGATAGGTCCAAGAAAGTCAATGTCCCATTTATCAAATTCTTGTAATGTGACTTATGGATTTAATGGAAGTTCATCACTTCGTGATGGTCTCCCGGTCCTTTAACACACATTGTACATACTGCAGTACTCCTTGCAACCTTTATGTACCATTAGCCACCATAATCCTTCTCGTAGGATCTTCTATGTAGTTTCCTTCTCTGCATAGTGTCCTCCAGTTACACGCCATGTGCTTCATATAGTATGTTGTGTCTTTTATATTTAGGCACATATCGACGTATAAATTCATCCAACCCCATTTTATATAATTGTCCTACAATCATAGAAAAATATGGATCCCTAACAACTAGTTCGTTCTTTTGATATGTTGTATAACCTCCAGGAGCTAGAACAGTAGATAAAAACTAAATAATGTCTGCAAAATTCTCATCCGTATCCTTGATAGCAAAGATTTGCACATCAAGTAATCCTTCCTTAATATTTGTAGGCTCTTCTCCATTATCAATCCGAGAAAGGTGGTCTGGTCCAGCATTCATTCTCTCAGGCTTCACTATTACTTCAAAATAATATTCTTAGATTAGGAGAAGCCATCTACAGATTCCTCCCCCAGCCAACATAGGCTTATTGACCAAGTACATCAAAACAGAATGGTTTGTGTACATCTTAAAGTCCGCACCTATTAAATAATTCCTGAACTTCTGTAGTGCATAAACCATGGCCAATAGTTCACTCTCTATGGTTGGGTAATTCTTCTCGGCCTTAGATAGTTTCCGACTAGTGAAGGCAATCAGGTGATCGATTTCTCCAGCCCCTATTTGTGTTAAGACAACTCCCAACGCTATGTAATATGCATCCACATGTACATGAAATTCCTTCTTCCAAACTAGGAATACAAGGATTGGCACCATAACCATCTTCTCCTTTAGAGTATCCAAGCTCTTCCAAATATCATCGTCCCAAAAAAACGTAGCATCTGTTTTTAACAACTTCTCCATGGGCACAATGATTTGCGCGTATGCCTTAATAAACTTCTTATAGTACCCAATATGACCCAATGTCATGTGTAGCTACTTTACATTCCTAGGGGGATCTAGATTGATAATTACAATGATCTTAGCAGGTTCTACCATCAATCCCTACTTATAGACAGCATGGCCTAACAATATTTTGTGGGGTACACAAAAAATGCATTTCTTCAAGTTCAAGGACATTTGATACTTCCTACATGTATCCAACATCAGGGGTACACTAGAGAGATAATTTTCACCATTCCAAACATTGTCCAATAGTCAAAGTAGACTTCCAAAAACTTATGAGTAAATTCCTTAAATGTTGCGACAACCACTCTTGAGAAAATCACAAGAGGATTTTTGAGTCCGAAAGTCATGACTTTATATTGGAACAACCCCCATTCTGTAGTGAAGGTAGTCTTACTTCTATCCTCTGATGCAATCTTAATTTCATGGCATCCCGAGAATCATAGAATAAGCTTCCTGTCCGCCAACATTCTCGAGAACTTCGTATCTAAACAGCATAGGGAATGGTTCATGTACACATGCATCATTTAAATTCCTTTTATCAAATCAAATCCTGATATCACATTTCTTTTTCTTCTCTTGGACCATCATAGGATTAACCCATTTAGATTCTTCTATAGGCTCAATTATTCTAGCCACGAGCATTTTATCGAGTTCCTCTCGTACCTTTTCCTTGTATTTGGGATTCAACCGATATGGGCACTGATTAACTAGATTCGCATCAAGTTTTAAATTGATCTTCATCATCACCAAATCTCCTACTATCCCTTTCAAGTTAGAGAACTTAGTTGGAAATAAATCCTAATATTCATGTAATAATTCAGCTACCTTATCTACTGTATCTTCATCCCAATAGTCACCAATGTTTACAAATTTTTATTCTACTTTTGAACCAATGTTTACCTGTTTTTTGTGCACTGGTTGTGAAATATTAGGGGTCTTCATAGTTGGTACACCAACTGCAAGTCATCCCTCTGATTCAGGGACATTAATATTCTTTGGATCATCATCAGCTTCTTCCATTGTAACATTATAACATTATAAAGCATATTGTAGCTGTGTACTCTATTCAATTTGTACCCATGTGATAGGTTTGATGGGTTTTCAGAAGAATGCTGCTTTAATTTCCTAAAGCACTTCATCAATGCATTTGAACCCATATTTTAAAATTGAACGTCAGCTAGAAACTTTCTTTCATCTCATCCTAGTGAGTGGTGCCATTTCATAGCTTTGTCTCTAAATACCAGTTCTTTGGGATAACATCCACGGTATGAATAAAGATATGCACCCACTCAGTTTGAGGTATCACACCCCACGTCTTAGTCCATTGTGTCATATGTTCACGTGGATCATCCTTCCCATTATATTTTTCAGTGAGTCGGGTGTTCACACAGCCAAACCTTAATCACATCATTTTACAATATTCCTTTTGGTTAGCAAAATTATTCCTGTGCATAGCCCACCATCTTGCACACATAGCTCTTAATGCTAGATCTAAGGCCTGGAACCAATGTTCCTCAGGTAGATCCCTTTCAAAATGGCCAATAAATATATTGACATCACCCAAGCTGTCATAATAGGGTAACTTATGTACCTCAATAGATACACAATGTAGTGACTTTGTAAGTCGATTACATCACGACGTAGAGACCCCATGCAACTGATTTTTCCAATCTTCTAACTCTTCATCTAAATGTAATGGGTAGGAACTATCCTTCTTCTAGTTGATCCTTCCATTTGCAATGGGATTGATCCAATATTCATTTCACACAATTAACTTATCGATGAGCTTAATGTTGTCATCTTCATAATAGTCACGGTTCAACTTTGTGTATCACGCATCTTCAGCTAGATCCAACGTGACAATCACTCAAAGTTCATTCTTTTCAAATACCATTCTTCACTTCTTTATGTTAATTATTTCATTCATGTCAAAGGCCCAATCAATCGTGAGCAATGTTGGGTATGGATTAATACCATAAACAATCTTAATAACTTCGAAATCAACCAATTCTCTTGCACCTTCAATATCTACAGTTCATCCATGCAGGTGCCCCATTTGAATTATCTTTTATTGGTTCGCCATGTGCAGCTGAATTAGCGACCACTATAACATATGCTTTCCCATACATTCCCAAGTCTACTTCGGAAGTGCATTAGCATCAGAGCCCAAGTCTAGGATTACCTGGTCCATTTCGAAATCACCAATCTGCATAGTCAACCACATCTCCATAGTAGTTCTATTCTTGCTTTGGTTCACCTTATTTACTGCATGTTGTCCTAGTAAAGACTTATCCTTACTCGTGGAGTTATCTATCAGTTCTTGCAGTACTTCTACTACCTTCTAATCTCGTAATAACTTCATGTAGGTTTGCAAAATTGATTTTAACACTGTGGGATCTGAATCTTACGTTACAATGGTATCTTCAGGTTTCTCCTTTAGTGAGACTGTCAACATTTGGTTTTGAGATGTAGAAACACTTGGACCCATAAAAATATTTCTTTCCTCCATGAACGTCTCTTTTTATCTATGTAAATCAAACCCAACATTCTTCTCACTAGATTTTTGAAACCATGAATCTGATTCTGGCTATTTTCCTTTGATCTTGTCTTCACCAATGGCTACACCATTTCATGTGACTATGTTGACACTGGTATCATCTTCATGTGGCTAAGATCTAATCATTTTAATATTTTGCATCAGTTGTTAGTTCTTCTTCTCCAGTATCTTCGCTATTAAGATTGGGCAATCTTCTATAACATGATCAAATTGATGATAGTACTGGCACGAAGGGGGCGTTGGATTCTAACAGTCATGCGCAAAGTGTCATGGCTCTTCGCAGTTGTAACAAAAGATCTGGCATTGACCTCTTCTAGCTCGTCCTACTCATCCTCTTCCCCATCCTTGGAATCCTTCACAAGCTGTAGGTGAGCCTTGGTTGTTCTGCGCGTGATTTTCAACCTACAATCTATATAGTGTAGTTATTTCCATCATTAATTCATAGCCTCGACTATTCCTCTCATCATGAAGAACTGATTTATAAAAGTAAGAAAAGAGTTGCTTTGGAGACTGTATAAACTATTGTAATGGGGAACAATTATCTGTCAAATATTGTCCTGATACTTGGCAGATACTACACCAGGTACTTGCACCAGTGCTTGATCTAGCATAAGACTCTGGCTTTAGCAAGTTAGAACCTCCATCAGCTATATAATCCTAGAATATAGGGCATTGATCCTTATGATGACCCTAAACTTTTCATTTTGTGCACCAAACCTTAGAATGTGTCTTTGAATTAACCAAATTTTCCTTATTTAGATCCTCCAACTCCATATGTAGGCTTTCTAGCTACACCTAGATCTGCTCAACTCCTACATTCATATCCTGGATTGGCAATGATTCTAGCTTAATCATGATTTATGACACTTTGGCCTGACACCCAATCTTCTACTGAGATAACGACAATCTTAAGTGAGGTAATAGCGAAGCTATATACAATTCCCTATGTTGTTCATCTGAAATCTGAAGGTTAGCTTGACTCAGTAAGCACTTCAGTTTTTGTTCTATATCCCATGTAGACTCATTAACCCTCTACTTGATCTCCTTTATCTCGGTCACACAATAAGCTTTTGACTTCGGCTTCGTAAATTATGCATTCAGCACATCCTTTGTGTTAGCCAGTGAAGTAGTCGAATGAGTTATGTTGTATTTGATGTACCAGGTAAGTGCTCTCTCCTATGGCACTGTAACTAGTTGCGCTTTCTTCATATCATCATTTTTGATCTGCTAGGCTTTCCACACATATTATGTGATGAACCAAAACTATTCAGGATCCTCTGATCCTTGACCCCTGGATACAGGAATTTTCACTATATTTTCCATATTGAATAGTGGAGGTGAAGGTGGAGGTGGAGGTGGAGGTGTAGGTCTAGGTGTATGAGGTGGAGATGAAGGTGGCGGTGGAGTGGTTGGATGTTGAATTCTAGAAGTACATTGGTCTATAGTCTACACCACACCTTTGAGCGTACTAGGGCTACCTCGTTCTTCTTCACTTTCAGACTCTCCCAATAAGGGAATATATTCACTTTTGACAAATTTGTCGATATCTACTCCATGGAAAATTTTAAGGATGGAAAATTATCAAGTTTAAAAACATTGGCGAATCTCATTAGTTGTTGATATGCAAAATATAAAATGTTTATTGATATATTTGTAAAATTATTCAAATTTATAATGGTTTTATATATAGTCTCTATATAATGTTTGCGAGTTTTAAGGTGAAATAATTTTATATTGTAAATTTTGGGTGAATCATTTTTAGAGAAAAATGAAGTTGGCGAATATGTTTTTTGGAAAAATATTGGAAAATTAGTCTAGCTACGAATATTAGCCCCTCAACTTTTCTGTGTACTCTGAATCGCTTTCCACTTCACGTAGATCTTGTTGGACCCCTCTTAAAAATTAAGTAAATACATAATCCCCTTTTCATACAAAAGTATTTTAATCGAGGATTTTAGTGGTTTCAGGTACTTATCTCTCGGACACTTGAAGAATCATCGTTCAGCTTCAATATAAGACACTAATTTATCTATTGCAAATTCAGTGACGAAACTGCCCAAAATACTATAAATATAGTAATCAATGGTTGTCACAACCTTATAATCAGATCTTTCAAGATGTTTGACTAATTCTGGAGTCCATGCAATACGATCGTCGTGCTTCCAATTAGGTTCACTATCTGCTAGTTTGGACAGCTACTCGTGTAACTCGCAAGGGAATTTCGAAAAGAAAACTTCATGCACTTCTGTGTAGAGATACTTCTATAACCACTTTTATTTTGACAAGTGTCGATTCCTATTATTTTGGCCTGCAAACTCATGTAACTTCTAATCTATCCACGTCTTCATTCCCTTCTTACTTGGTATCCACTTATGCCACATCACACATCCCTCAGATAGATCTCGGTCCCGACAATTGAACCATTTGTTGGCTTGAGGGGGCTTGGACCCAGGTTTAGAGTTAGCTCTGCTAACCAACAAAACCCTACACTATTGGCCCTTTTGGAAACAGTTCACACAACGTAGGCCGCAGTCTCACTCGAGGCAGTATTGGGGGATGCTACAACCATGCTTCTACATCCAAAAGGCTATGTGATGTGGGGTTATGGAATTTCCTACAGTTTCATGTCTGATTTGACCTTCGCGAACCCTTATTCATGAAATTTCCAAACTAAAGTGATTTCCAGTTAAACAGAGCTATAAAATTCGCATAAACATCTAATAATGTATAAAGTAACATATAAGAATCGATCTAGATATTTGTGGAGCAGTGAATTCAAAAATATAGATAGCTATCATTCAAGTGTTCATAAATATAGAAAATATACAAGTATACAAAAAAAACACAAAATTGTTTCAAATATTCTTTGTTACTTCAAATCTTCCTTATACAGACTTTCTAGACCCCATGCACATAGCTGCAAGAGCCTTCCCCTTCACCAAAACACATAAATATTGGACAAATTCAAAACATATCAAAATCCCATTATGTTCATTCATGTTATCATAGACTCGCTAAGAATCCCTTTTATATACTCTTTTCTATTGCAATACAATGCTCCATAAACCATGGGCGGATCTCAAAACAATACAAAAATGTAAGGGGTTTTGACATTCCTAAAACCCCTTGACTCTTATTGACTTGCACGTTGTGCACTCCACTCCTAAAAATGTAGAGAATTACAAGATTTTAACGAAACAGACCCAAGGGACTCCGTCTCAATAGTAAGGTAATTTGGAAGAGAAATGTCCAACTCTTCCACGGTCGAAACACTTAAAGGGAAACTTCACTTTATATTTACCGGAGCCTTGCTTCATCCTTCTAATTAGTTGAGCCAGATCCTGATCAAATTCACTGTTAGAATAGTGTAGATGAAATTTGTGTTCCTTGCACTTATTGGATACTCTGAATGCAACTTACTTTGGTTCATATTCCTCCATTCCTACTCTCATCTCATAGTCTATGAGAGTACAATGTAGTTGATCCATCTTGAGATCCTTTAGGTTGACCATTTCCTCGACAATTGATATTTTGGCATTAAATCTCATGGGTAGAGATCTTAATACCTTTTGAACAATCAACTCTTCCTTGACTTCCACACCAAGTCCTCTAATCATATTAACTACTTCATTAGCTCTGAGGAAGTACTCAACTATGCATTCATTCTCAGTCATCTTCAAGCTTTCAAATCTTATTCTAAAAGTATGAATTTTTTCTTACTTCAATTTTTCATCTCCTTCATGACACTAGTTAAGATTCTCCCACATCTCATACGTAGACTTACATTACATAACCTTCACAAGTTATGACTGACTGAGACCAAAAAGAATGGCATGCTTGGCTTTACCATTTCTTAGACACAGTTTCTTTCCATGTGCATCTGTGGGGGCGATATCCGAGACATTGGAATTTACTAGTACTGAGGTCCAAACATCTACCCCCAGGGACATAAGATATGCCTCCATTCTTACTTTCCAAAAGGCATAATTGGCTCCATCAAAGACTGGTACCCTTCTCAATTAAACTTCTTTACAGTGTTGCTTATTCATAATTCCTTAAGGGTCTAATTGCTGATACCAATTTTTGGAATTAAGGAATTACTAAGAGGGGGGTTGAATCAGTAATTTAAGAAACTCTATATTTTATTTTTTTACTATGCTTACAGTTCCTTCTTATGTTCTTTCATGTGTGAAATCATTCATTCATAAAGTAGTAAATCTTATAAACTTTCAGAATGCATACTCAAACAACGATCTCATGACCAACATACATTTGACACAGTGTTTTCATGTGGAAAACCAAAGGGAAAAAGCCACCAATTTGTTGTTTGTTTTATGATGTAATTTAATCACCAACTTAATTAAATATGTTTGATTATGAGCACCCACTCACATGAGGCACCGACCCCGTTTTTTTTAGCAAGCACCAACTTCCCAGGAGGAACCAACCTCTTTTGTTTAGTAAACACCAACTTTCCCAGAGGCACCAAACTCTTTTTTTTAGCAAGCACCAATTTTCCAAGAGGCACCAACCTATTTTGTTTATCAAGAACCAACTTCCCTTCAGGCACCAACCTATCACTGCCACTGTTTTATTATTTCATACAATTTTCATACCGAAAATAGAGGCATACAAATTACAAGTAAAATAACAACTTAATGAGTGTCTATAGATTGAACCTCTGTGCTCTGCTTTCTGAACTCTCGTGCCAGTCTTCCTCTTTCTACCCATTACAACACCTTCTCAGTGCTCTTATTTCTTTGCTTGGGGCTCTCCATTATTTCACCACAACACTCTTCACCAATACACAACTCACTTCTTTGCCTGATCTTACCTCACTCAGCTACACTTTGCAGCTCTCTGCAGCAATATTTAGTAGCCCTTTAATCTGCTTAACATCAGCAGTCACTTAGCTCTTGGCCTCTCTACTCTCCATAACACACAGTCTGCTCTTGGTCTTGCTTCACAGAGCAAAGGATGAGTTGTCTGAATTTTTCTCCCTAAGGCATGGACACAACCTTATTCACATAGAGCACACATGGACTTTAGTCTCACACAAGAGTGCTACTCTCAGGAACTCTTTTCTTCTACTTAGGCTTGGTCCGCCTTTTCACACAAAACTGGATCTCACTTAGCCTTTCACAACAATGCACTCACACAGAGCTCTTTCCTCTTGACTCAACGGTGGTTTCATTCCCACTTAGCTCAATGTATGTTCATAGTTTTGTTCATGTGCTACTCTTGGCTTCATGTAGTCATTGTCATCATCAATTCTGCCCAGCATGTACCCCATGCATTGAACCCCATTCTTCTATTTATTTACACAAACTCCAGTTCAATCATTGAATTAAACTCATAAGGATAGGTGACAATCACTTATTTTTCATACAGCTAACCTTCCATGCTATGTATTAACTCTCAATCCTCCTTAAATATTTCATAGAGGCTCCCCATACTTCTTTATGGTTCACAGAGATCTACCTGTACATCATCATGGATTCTTTGTTTTGCATTTATTTACAATGAGTGCACGGGAGGTCTTTTGCCATTAACCTTATAGTTTTGTATTCAAAAACACAATTTTTTATTCACACATCTAAATGGCACCCTGTACCATCATATTAGATCTTTTCATCGCAACATTGTGTTGTGGTGTAACACTATGAAATAACCAATTTTTGGCCTTCGATCAAGTCTAGCCCCTTTTACATTAGAACCCTGATATATCTCCACCATAGGATTTGGTTCGGTGACCAAGCCCCAACTATATTGGAGCACCCTATATCAGATTTTTTCATTTGTGGGCAATGTGCCAGCAATCACAAAACTTTGATCATCGATCTCTAATTTTTAAGCTCATTCTGCTTAGCCCTTATCGCACATTTCTCTCCATAGGAATGAGGGCAGTTACTAGGGGCTTCACCTTAAGGTGCTAAGTCTTCCAGCGCTCTCCTGAGGGCCTTTGGTTCCTTTATAAAGTGCCACTCCCTTGGTTTATTATCTTTCCTCTAGACCACACGCTTACCACATCGAAGACCCTTATCGGTGATTTCAACTTTGTGACAATGTGTTGTCCATCACAAACTGCTGATTGCTGATTAGAACCTCTATTTATCCCTAGCCCTTGGTTCCATTAACCCTTCATGACCACTTTCTATCCCACATCTTCATGAAATTTCATTGTGGCACATTAGCCAACCATTGCAAACCTTCGATCACTGATTGAGGAAGTGATGTAATCTCATGCCACATGGTATATTTTGACCAGTGACACGCGTCACTTAGATATGGCCCATTAGGCCACCCATAAAAACTAAAACAATCTCTATCATGTTCCCCCATACTATGATGTCATGATGATGCAAGTGGCTAGATGTCCCTTATTAGAACCAATAAGATCCTGCCACTTGTCCTCATCAAAGCTCCTCTGATGCTGCCTTTTGTCCTTATCAGAGCCAACTAGATGCTTGCATGTGTCCTGTGTGGAGGAGAGAGAAAGGGGCCTCGCCTACTCTAGTTTTTCACCAAATTCCTTTGTATTTTCCTTTTTTCCCTCCCCAACGATTTAACAAAGAATGCACAGTCTCGTCTTATCCCCCGATATTGCGAGACCTACAACATGCGGGATCACCGACAGCAATTCGTTGGGGCCTTCAATATGTGATTCTTTGTGGCCTCCAATTCATTGGGACCTATGATTCACCAAGACCTCCAATGGCGATTCATCGGGACCTCCGATCTGCGATATTCCTCTTTGCACAAGCCCTAAATCATCCTGAACTTAAGGAGGCCATATCTCTCAAACCACAAGTCCATTTCTAGACTTCCACATACTGTTGGAAAGATCTTCCAGAGAACTTTCCAATGGAAGGAGTTTGATTAGAATCTTAGCCAACCTTTTTCCTAACAATATGGATACAAAGTCTACACTTGGCTGGAATCACAACCACCAAGGCATGAAGCCCCATCATCGAGCCGAGCCTTGTTTGGAATCAATGCCAACACTTACACAGTGATCCACCTTCATACCATCCAATGTCCAACATATTTACTGGTAAAGGTAGTTGTGTAATAATCAATAGTAAATTAATTGTGTAGTTTGATGCCTAGGGGAAACTTGTTTAATATACGATTGAACTTTTGATTGAAGTCTTTCACTTTCTCCTTCCCCCCCACTTATTGATTCCGAGCTCTTTCAGTAAGATGGTGGTACTCTTGTCATCAACAAATTTCTTAAGAAATAACTTCTTGAATTTCCTCCAACTATGGATTGAATTTATATGAAGACTTTGGTAACATATTTCTACTCTATCGTACAATATATAAGGGAAAATTCTCCAAGAAACATGATCGTAACTTACTTCCAACATCCATAGGTGCATGTATAAATCGTCAATATGATCTTCTTCCTTTATATTCTTATATGGATCGAACTTTGATAACCACTTTTTCAAATGTATAGGCATCTTATGGAGATTTTCCGGAAGAGTGAGAGGCCTTTGGACTATCTAATCCAAGTTCTAGCTGACCATGTCTTTGTGTCTGTGGTTCATCCTCCTTTTCATAATTTCAGGAGTCTTCTCCTTCACCATTTAAACCATCAAATATGTTGTTATAAAGAACAATATCATCCTCGTACCCTTTGTTAATGGGTGGAAGTGAATCTTGTTACAATATATCTTTTGAGGATTCTAGTAACTCGTCAAGGGTGGAAAAAACCAAATCTTCCACTGTAGAAACTAATATATTGGTATGAGTTGTTTTTTCTTCTTTGTGAAGTACGCAATTTTTTTTTCACCCATAATTTAACCGATAGCATTTGCAATTCGATGGGTTATAGGTCAAAGTGCCCAGATTTGTTCATAGGTAGCTTCATATGTCAACTCATGGATAGGATAAGAAGAACCTCCTACTTTAGGAATATGAGTTGGAATGGTGCTCAGGATATTGTTACTTTATCCGGAAGATGACTTTTTAAGATGTGTGGATTTTATAGGCATTAAAAACTACCTTTCCTCCTTCTAGCACCAAAATGTTGATGGTGTTTGATATTGCCAACATACTTGATATCTCCCTGATATAAGGCCTTAATTTTTCCTCACACCGTTTGATGTAGGAGTCCCATTCAGAAAACGACTTGAAAATCGTTTACTTAAATATATGACTTGCATGAGAAGCACAAATTTCCCTTCGAATGAGCAAGTGAGTGTGCCTTGTGAATGTTTGATTGTTGATGTATCAAGGTTCTCTTACTATGAAGAGGAAAATAAAGTGAGCCTTTAAGAGAGAATTAATAGTACTACCCTAATGCAGACACACATATGAATGAGAAAGACTCATCTCACATCAAGAGAAATAATTCACATAGATGCGAGAATCATTATAAAAATGACAACACACTTCCAATAGGTTAAGCACCAAATTTACTGAAATAGTTCAATTACTATAGTACATTTGAAAGCAAAAAATGAATCATACACATCCAAAGAATAGTCTTAGAAACATTAGAAATCCATGTTTGGAAATGTGATAACGTGGAAGGGTTTGCATTTTAAGCAAAATTTCCAAGATACATAAATACATTGAACATCACTAGCTCCTAGAGTGGAGTGTTAGAGCCACTACTTGCTCCCCAAAAGTATTAACTCTGTCTCTCTAATGCCTTATGGGATAAGTCAAGGTTAAAAGTATTTTACATGATAAATGAGGATCTTTTTATAACTTGATGTATGAATTTTCATATCCCCATAACTCTTGAATTTACAACTCCTAATGAACTTTGGACTTCTACAACCTTCAGACTTCCAAATTACTTTTGGAATTACATATGAATTTTGGTATTACATGTCTTTTGGACTTCCATAACTCTTTTGTCCATATATGACTCTTGGACTTCCACTTATTTTTTTTACAATAATTACAACATTACATCATAACTTGCATGCCATCATGTGATGAAGATGTGACATGTCACTATTTTTATGACTCAGACTAATAGTGATTGATGACATTGGTTTTCTTTAGTAGTGACATGGCTGCCACTTGTGTCTTCATTCTTCATGCAGCTTTTGATGATTGATGCCTTTGCCCTCTAGACAATCTTTTGTCTTGGATTCTGTAGGATACTTTGGTCATAAAGCCTTCAATGTTTTCTTTATTCCTTAATTCTTCCTTTATTATGTCTTCTATGACCGATCTTACTCCTGTGTGCTTGTAATGTTATTCTCAAGGTACCTATGCCTACAACCACTCATGACATGCAACCATCAACCTAAAAATATTCAAGTCTAACATGTTTTATACAAATTTTTTGTTCATTCCTTGTTAGTGTTGTTTTGAAAGAGAAAGGAGAGATTTTGGGGGCAAGGATGCACTTTGAAAGAATGAATTCCTAAAGGGGGAGGCTTCAGGGCTTCGACATGCTCTCATGTGCTCAAGAGGAAGAGAAAAATAAATCCAAGTTGCATGATGCAAGTTTGAAGGATGAAAGGGAAGGCTTTGATCTTCCTAAGCGTGTTGTGCATTTAAGAGAGAGAGGGAGGATGCATAGTGCACTTCTTAATGTTGAAGGAGTAAGGACTTGGGGCTTGAGGGCACACTCATGTGCTCAAGAGAACCAGGACGGTGCATGGCAGAAGTCTAAAGGATGAAGGATGAATCTTCGTGCCCTTGTAATACACTCACACACTTAAAATGTTAGTGGAGCACATGGAACACTATGGAAGGATAAAGGGTTGATCTTAAGGCCTTCAAGGTATGCTCATGTGTTCAAGGAGGGTGCACTTCTTCAATATAAAGGAGTATGCTCAAAGGAAGCCTTGGTCTCTTGAAGGGCATAGTTAGGGACATGGAAAGGGAAAGGGCTTATGGAGTGCACTTTATGCCCTTGGAGGGTGCATGGAACACTTTTGAACAATGAAGTATTCCCAATCAAGGCTTTAGAGTGTGTTCATGCACTCTTGGCCTTAATGGGTTCACTTTGAAACCAAAATGTTTCTAAGTGTAGAGGATAGGAAAAGGGGTGAACATGATGAGTTTTAGACATAAAACCATGTGTGACACATACAAAATCATCGTGAAAACTTAGACAAGATGGAACAATGATAAGTATACATCAAAACACCACTTTACATGCACTCCCAAAGTACAACAGGTGAACTGTGTGCGACTACGACCAAAAAGTGTCTTTTTACAACAACAAAGATTTTGCAACCACGAAATACAATAAAGATGTTCCACTCAATGCGATGATACTTGAGAACACTCAAGAACACTTGGAAAATGTAGGATGACATGAAATGACACTTGAAGATCATGGAAACACTTGACTAATGATAAAGTAGGATAAAAAATTTGAATGTAGTGAAATTTTGGAGGGTGTTGTAGCAGCGAAAACATAGCCTTAGATTTAAATAACCTTTCTACATCGTAAACTATTTATGGAGAATAAAAACATAATTTAAATGATTAACATATAGACAAGAAAAAAATGTTGCAATGTACCTAAAGATGGAATCAAATTGGTCATTATTCTTCAGTTTCTAAGAGATTTATTCATTACAAATACTCTTTTTTTTCATACTCTGAAACCTTACCAAATCTCTCTTTCGAAATTTTATTTTCTTCCCCTTAGACTATCTCTTCAAGAATCACTTACAAAACTAAACCCCTTTTATTTGCAAAACTAATTCTTTTTATTTGAGAAACTTTAATTACAAAAAAATATTATATATATATATATATATATATATATATATATATATATATATATAAATAACTTTGTAACTTAAAACATGACTCACGCTTTTACAAATAGTTACAAAAATGCCTTTGAGCATTTTTAACAGTGTAAATAAATAAATGATGTCAAGCGAACATATTAAAAAAAATGCATTCATATTTGGCTTTATAACTCCAAAATATATATGAAACCAATATGGAGGTCATTATGGGCCCATCTTGTCATTATGCACACGTTGGAAAAAAACCATGAGTGGTCTCAGCAAAACCATAAACCACCTTTTCGGGGATTGCCTTGGTTGTTTCTAGAAGGTGTTCAGGACTTCCCATAACAAACCTAGACCATCAATCTAGAGATTAGTAGTTTCAAAATTACATATTCCAGGGGTCTCCTTCTCCTTATCCTCTCAGCATTTCACCCTACCAAAAATTAGTTGATTTAAAGCAGGTGCATTGTAGGTCATGGATTACGAGTCAAATAACCTCTAGATCAAGACAACACATAAAAATAGATTCATCATATTTTCCATGTTTATAATACATGTGAGATATTCCTATTGAGCAAGATTTCATTGATGTCGTGGTAGGAGTATTTGCAGGATGATTGAGCAGTTGTACAACTAGTCATTGATATCAAAGAGAGAGAAAGAGCATGTATGAGGTAAATGATATTTGGGTTCTTTTTCAATGGACATGCCTCGATTTTGTTGGAATTTTTAGAGAAACAGATCAGTGCACTTTCCTGAGAGTCCCTCTCCATCAAATTCCACTTGTCAAGTTAATTATGGTGGTATGTGGAGCATCTAGTGGACTCTCAAAGTTTGAGAAACATGTCTGATCAAAGTCAAAGTCCCAATATAAGGTCCAAAACCCAATAGGGTATTGATGTGGAACCCATTGGTTGATGATGTGGAAAATTCTTTTAGCCCAAAATAATTAAGAAGATAATAAAATAAATTCATGAAGGTCAAGACATTTGGAATTATATCATAGTCAAAAATAAAATCTAAAGGGATTTTAAAATGTTTTGGTTGTCCACTTTCTAGACATTTCTCCACAATCCTAAGTGATTAAGTTACAAATTCAAATTGAATTAAATTTAGCTCCCACAAAGAATTGTCGGCCATAAATAAATTATCATAATACTATATAAAGACAATGTTTTCATACTTCAATGGAATCAAATGAATTGTACCTGTGACCTTAAGTGCATGTCTGCGGCGAGGAAGTTTTGGTTCATTATTTTTCTTGATTTAAACTGAAAGATTTAGTTATGAAGATATCTTTGGGTTGAATTTGTTTTGGGATATGGTGTCTCACTTGAAATTTCTTCTCTATTGTAGGTTCATGTGAAGACATATGTGAAACAATATCTATGCCACAAAGTTCCCAACATTTATGGTAGTGAGATTTATCCATGATTTTCACTAAGCATGTCCCTATAATATTATTTTTGGAAATATTCAGCTAGGCTTATCCAAAATAATCTTAGTATATTTTTATTGACATGTCTTTGGCCCTATAACAGGGCACAAATTGTTACACAGAGAAGCGTGTGAGGCTAGAAAAGGTGAATTCAATCCACAATTACTTAAATTCTCCTTGACCCCCTTTCAAAATAACATGAATATTATTATGTAGATGGATTAGTGTATAGATCAGTCTTTTGGGAAACTTAATGCATTCATTTTGTGAAGTTAAAGGTCCTGTGTTTTGTTGATTTCTTCCCTAGATTTAAGACTCACATATGTAACCAGATGCAAAGCGAATTTAGTTGATGGTCTTCTTAAGTATATTCTTTGAAGCATTAATTGAATTATGCCTTGAAAACGTGACACACCTAGTTCATGGAAACATATAGCTATTTTTTGAAGAGGAATCACGCTCAAATAATGAAGTTAGGTCATATGTTTGGAATGGAGCAAAACACTCATCTCATGGGTAGAATCATAGTTACTTGAAGCATCAAATATAAGTTTATATAACGATTATGATGATGTTACTATATTGGCTTAAAATGCATTTTTGTAGCCTTGTACAACTATGAAAATGAGATTTGGATTGGGATTTAGCTGATCTATTTGAACCCCATATGAAACTTGTTGAAAAATTATATCCAAGTTAGTGAAGAAATACTGTCTTATATAAAGAAAGCACTCCTAAGGTACTTTTGCAAGTTTTAGTAATATCCTTGAAGCACAACTAAAGGATACACTATATAAATATTTGTGTGTGCTACACTTGTACCCTATGTCTAGATAAACATGTAGCTTTTAACATTGTTATGGATGCAGGTCTTGAGATAAAAAAAAATATGTTGAAGTAGGAGAAATGGTTTATCAAGGTGTACCATAACTTAGTTCTATAGTATTCTATAAATAGAAGAAACTTGTTTTCTATAGTAGCAAGGAAAGGGATTGTTAATTTTTTCAACTGCAGTAAAATCCCACCTTGGACAACTCAAATGATCAAGATGATGATTTAATTATACTTTTATTTTCAAGAGGACTAAAATCAACCTAAATATCACCCAATTTGGTTAAGCGGAAGTTTAATTATGAATCATTTTATTCATACATGTATTATTGAATGGGTCAACCCTAACCGCGTGAGTTGCTTAGGTCAATCTCAACCCCAAGTAAACCCTCAAAAAATCTTATAGAAGGAAGCAACCTCTAGCTCATTTCAATATAGTTGATCAAGACATATTGCTATTGTTTTATTTTGTTTTGGTTTGCACAAGTTCGTCAATAGAAGTTCGCACAGGGTCCAAAATTATAGGCGAAAGGTTCACTTTTGGTTATGGTTTTCTGGATCTCGTTCACTGGCACAGAACAAAAGTTTTTCATCCTCGATCGTAGGAACAAAGTGGGCAAGAGAGTGACTCTAGCTCTCTGGTCGCTTGGAGACAGTTCAATGAGAGCGATTCTGGGTTCAAAGATAGGTCACTCAATTAAGGTAGCCATACGAGAGATCCTCTCTTCTCGATCGCTCGCACAACTTAGAAAATGTGTGACTTTGGGTTTTTTGGTCACTCAAACAGCTTGGAAAAGGAGCGACTTTGGGTCTTTTCATTTCACTATTAGAGTTGGATGCAGAAAGACCTCCTCGGAGCATCTCTACAGTCACAGTCACTCGCAATGTTGATGAGGGAAACCCAATTCAGATTTAGGGTTTTGATATCTTGTCTTTAATCAACTTCAGGGATCTAGTCGATCTGGGTTTCTCTACTGTTAAACAGATTTGTAGATCTGTAGATCTGATTTGTTAGTTTCCACTACAAACATATGTATTAGGCTCATTGATAGTGACAATAGTTCTCAGTTGTGTTCAACACTATGACAACAATATATAGTAGTTGACATTAGCTTATGACAACACATTAAATCCATCAATATGAGGGTTCTGATTCCTAGCATGATTAGAATTGTTTCATAGATATTATTATTATTTTGATGCATAGATAAAGTTACGGATAATTGTACTCTATTTTGCTGCATCATTTTATGACGATCTGAGAAGAAGAATATTGGTAAGGTTTTTTTCCATAGTGGGGTTTTCCCTGGTCTCGGACCAATCCTAGTGTCTCTATTTGTGTGCATGCTTTCTTCTAATATTCCTTTTATGTTTCGCTGCATTGATGATGTTGGTGATGTTGTTTCTTTCTATGTAATTAGATATGCTGATGTATAATGGTGTAGACTGAATAATGCAATAATGATATAGGGTGAACTTAATGTATTAATGATGAAATGAAACTATCATAGAAAAGAACAATATCGCCCTAGGAAAATTCAACATAGTATTGGAGCTGGGTTGAAGAAAATCAACAGAGATCACCCTAATGATTACACCATTAATGGAAGAAGGAAGAGGATGGTGGAGACCTGAAATAATTATAGGGTTTGAAGAAAGCCCTAGGAATCTGGATGATAAGGGTTTAATGGATTTTTTGACGATGGGCTTGGAGAGAAAACCCTGGTTTATGGAAAATACTTGAGATCTTATGTATGAAACTATATCCTGGTCTATCTGAAGAGGCTCAAACACTTGTGGGCGAATTTATGAAGCACGAGATGGGATAATCCATAACACATCTCTTTGGATAATTTAAGGCAACATTGGTCTACGGACCATGGACATTGATGGCTCTTGAAGATTGGTTCAAGAGGGAGAAGATCGCCTCTCATTGAAGATAAGTATTTCTTGACTTATGATGCTTCTTACTTGTTAGACTTATGGATCTGATGAATATTACTTGTACTTCCTACATATGTATTTTAGTATATGGATGTTTCTAACCTCCTTAATGAGATGATATGTGTATATTCTTCTTGAGGATCATTTTGAGATGCAGATGTGGAAATAGATAAAGAGGTACTTGATGAAAACATGAAAAAGTGCTTCAATCAAC
This sequence comes from Pinus tabuliformis, assembly GCA_031772625.1. Taxonomy (NCBI): domain Eukaryota; kingdom Viridiplantae; phylum Streptophyta; class Pinopsida; order Pinales; family Pinaceae; genus Pinus; species Pinus tabuliformis. The sequence goes on along the minus strand of CM062812.1, from coordinate 774,710,802 downwards.
CTATATCTAATGGGTAGGTTCTCAGGGATTTGAATACGAAAATGTATGCATGGTATGTTTTGTTCCAGCTATTGGCTTAGTAATCCCTAAGGTATGATGAGAATTCCTCTTTAATGTCTCATACATGCATATGAAAGTGACTTGGATATATGTCTCCTATGATGAAATTATGCACTTGGTGTTGAACTTCTTATCTAACATTGATACATTGATACACTTGATGTTTGGCTGACATGCATTATCTATTTGTTGGATATATTGATCCTATTAAGAAGGCTAGAACCTTGGCTCTAGAAAATGATACTCTTTATACTTGGCATAGAATGAGAGTTCATCGACTCCTATACATGAGTCTATGGTAATGTTTGTGATAAGCATGATGAAATCATATCAAAAGTATTTTTGTTTTGATAAATATTTATGGAATGACCTAATTTTATTTCATTGGTCATGAAGGGCATGATAACCTTAGTGTGAGAGGTATAAGTGTAATATTGATATTCTAGACCTTTTACTGCCTATGGTCTTGTCTTGATATGGTTAAACTAGATGCAGTAACTTGATGGAATGACTTGAAAGAAAATGTTATTGTGTTCATAATATTTCAGATATGATGTTGCATCTATATACTACTCTGATTCTAAGACTTTGATGAAATATTGATGTCATGATGCTAACATTCATATGTTCATCATCTAACAGATCTATTGTTGCATGACTCTACTAGAGATAGGTTGCTTACATGAATGAAGATAAATGATGAAGATCCGAAGTCATATGGAGAATCTCTTCACTATTTTTATTCTATGCTACTAAAGTATGATTTATGTACATCTGACAGTATTGATCTGCAGCAGAGTCCTAGATCTAAAGCCTGTATAGAAATTAGGGTTTCTACTCTGGACACAGTCAGAGATCTAGGAGATTTCATCCTTGGACGCACTCATGCTAAGGCCTAGACAATGTCCAGGAAGCTAAAGTCACGCCCATGCTAACCTAAAGAGAGTGACAAGGGGTTTGACTATTGTTGACCATCATCTAAATATTTCTGAAGTTGTATAGACTCTAAATCATGATGTCCCTCACATATTCTGCCACTGTTAACAGATTTCTCAAGTTATTGAGTAAATTTTTTTATCATATAATGAAGTATTGTGCATGAAATTAGATGGTCACTTGGAAGATGTAGGTACCATAGATGTATTGCAGATAACAATGAGAGTTGCTAGCAGGAAAATCGTAAATGTTTTTCATAACGTGAACATGGAGAATGAACTTGTGTTTGTAGGTGAATGAGACATACATGTAGATATGTCACTATGTTGGCATAATTTCATATTAGTGGTATATATGAAAAGTGTTTTGTCATAATGCTTGATAATGGCTTTGAATTGACAATTGAGATATTCTTTGACTATAGATCTCCCTACGATGGCATTTGGACTTCATCTGATGTCTAGTGATCTAATCTGACGATTGTTCATTTTCAATAATATTCATAATATGTGGGCATGATGACTTATGTGGAAATTGGCCTCCTTATTCTTAGAACAATGGTTGAAGTAATGATAGTTTTCATTTGGCATGAGAAATGGAACCTGCATGACTCATACTTGATGTATGCATTTACACCTAGTGAAAGGATGACTTATATTATGATTATGAGAATGACTTAATCAAGCTTGGATTGATAATGCATGACTTTTTGGCATGATAAAGTCATGATTTGATATGAGCTCCGCCTGTCTCCTGGTTGAGAGTATTAATTCTATTGTAATGATGACTTTGATAATGGTCGAGATCTGGCTTTTAAACTCTGATGAGTTGATTTTTTGTTGATGGTACAACATTGAGTTATGAAAGGATGATTATGTTGGCTTTGCAAAGCATTATGCTTAGAGAATTGCTATCTAGATATGTCAAGATTTAACGATTATCTTATGAAGTCAGGATGGTGAGTTCTAAGGTATGGCTTCAATATTGATTATGGTTATGGTTTTATATCCTGATGATCTACTTGCGACAAGTGATGAACCTATGATGATCCAAATTAGAGGGAGATGGCTTATGAAGCTCGAAATGATGTATCATGGCATGATGAATAAATTTTTGGAAGTTTGGAATATCCATATTGAAAAGCTATTGGAAAATGCCTTTGAAAATTGCAAATCCTTGGATACTCTGGTTTGAAGTTCAAGATGTTGATGTCATTAACATGGAATCTGACGTTTGAAGTATTGATGCTTCTTTTTGGACATCCATCTATATACGTATGATGTCCATAAAACCTTAATGAATTCATGAGTGAGTTTCTTCACTCACATAGAGTTGCCATCGAGCATGATTTCAAACATCTGCATGAGGTGTTCTATTTTGAGAATGAGATATTTCCCCTATGATATGTATCTGCATAGATGCATTATTAATATTTGAGATTGTTGTTGATAAGAACACTTGGATGCTTCTTTAGTATCTGATCTTCCATGATATCTTGGATGAGAGGTCCATAACATGACAGAGGTTGATTATGATGTTGCTAGCATGGCTAGCTATGAGGCAGGATACAGAAGCTCTTTAGAGACTTGTTTGAACATGACCTGGATATGACATGGATACATTGTGATGATTTGATTGCTAGCAAGTCCCATATTTATAATTGGGACTGAGATACTTTCATATATTGAGATAGTACAATTGTTCGAAACAAGCTCATGCTTGTGGTTGGCACCTCCTTGAGAGGGAAGATGATTAGGGTATCCTTTTGTGATTCATATGATTATATATGATCTGTCATGATATTTGATTTGATGTTCTATATGAATAGGAAATAATTGTTATTGAGACAAGTTGATTATGAGAGCAGTGTTGATTGAGGACACTGAGCAAACTCTTCCTACCCTACTTGAGCTCCCAGGGTGAGGAATTGAGATGGAGGGCTCCTTGGGTTGAGGAAACTTTGGACAATAGGAAATTACTATATCTATTACACAAGGTTGAAGAATGTTACTCTCCTATCTTTATAGGGTTAGATAATGTTTCTCCTGACTTGGTCTTTGTAGAATATACCCTTGTTCGCATCATACCCTCAAGTAGGCCAGCTTGACAGGAATACCACTCCTCATTTTTGCCAACTAGTTGAGAGTGTACTTGGGGTGTACAACCCAAGTCGATCATGATGCAGGTGTTCTACCACATGACTATTCTAGGTCATTGATGGGAAGATCAGTAGGAAGTAAGATGGGTTGAGATAACCCGATATGATTCTGGGTTGAGGGTAAGCTCCCCGATGAAATTCTAGGGTTGAGGGTGTACTCCCATGTGTGATGAGTTATCCTATTGCTCGGTATGGGTGGAAGCTATTACTCCCCAGTGTGGTTCCAAGTTAAGTTGTTCTCCTTGATTATATACCCTCTGATGATGATTGATGATGATATTATGAGTAGTAGCGTGCTAGCAAAGATTCTAGATAGAATCCTAATGGATAGAGGATGGTAGCTTGAGCTCCCCTCCTGTAACCAATTCTTCTTCTTCTAGATCTGATAATGTTCAGCATATGAGCAAGAACAATCAAGTGATAAGCAGGAATAAGCACAAGATATATTGATATGTACAATGATAATTTTTAATCATGAGACACTTGAGATGTAAATGGCATGACAACTAAATGACAAAGATGATCTGTGATGATACATGATGACACTTGAAGATTCTAGAATGGCATATTATTCGATGGACATATGTTGGTAGGTGGAATTTTTCCTACTTGAGAGGGAGTATTAATTTTTGCAACTATGGTAAAATTACACATTTTACATCTAAAATGACAGATATGATGATTTCATTAGATTCTTGTTTTTGAGAGGACCGAAATCCACCTAAAGATCACTCAATTTGGTCAAGATGAAGTTGAATTATGAATTATTATATTCATACATGTATTATGGAATGGGTCGGCCCTAACCACATGAGTAACTATTTGGGTCAATATCAACCCCAAGTAAACCCTCAAGAAATCCTATAAAAGGAAGTGACCTCAAGATCATTTCAACACACTTGATCAAGACGTATTTCTATTCTTCTATTTTGTTTTTGCTCGCATAGGTTTGTCGAAAGAAGTTCGCACGGGGTACAAAATTACAAGTGAAAGGTTCATGTTGGGTTAAGGTTTTATGGATCTCAGTTGCTGGCATAGAACATAAGTTTTTCATCCTCAATTGCAGGCATAGAGTGGCAAAGTGAGCTATAATGTATCTCTAGTCTCTCGGAGACAGTTCAGTGAGAGCAACTCTAGGTTTAGATGTAGATTGGAATGTTCCAACCCCCAGTCACTCGCACAAGGTAGCCCTAGGAGCAACCCTGTCATTTTTTATCTGAAAATCACCCTATGAGTGACCTCAGTTGAAGATATATTAAACAAAAGGTATTACAGACCCATGTGCTGGTGTGTGTGTTCTGTGTTATTGAAACAACAAGTCGATCAGATTGCCAATACACAGAAAATAAATGGAAAGACAGTAGAGAAATACAGTAAGAAACACAAAGACACAAACAGTTTTTAATAAGGAATTCACCCTATTCTCCAGGGCTATGTCTCCAGTCCAGCTTCAGTGGTGGCCTTATTTTATTGTGTCTTTCAGCAGAGAAATTACAATGTAGGGACTCAATATGAGTTCTCCTAGAGTAGATTTTGCTTGGCAGGGTGGTTCTTGGATTCCCCAAGCCACTTGGAGTACACAGACTCTTATTCTTCCTACCATCTCTTTGACCCTCGGTGTACAGTGGAAAGAGCCAATTTCGATGCTCAATCCGGATATATTCCTCTATGGGAAGGCTTGATTCTTCAAGCTCTCTAGTGCTCGATGCTTCCTGTGGTCAGCTCGACCCTTTGTCGCCTTTGCTTGGCTTTACTACTCTATGTGCTCAGTCCTCCTCTCAGGGTTCACTGTTCACTGTCCCTCTTGGTTGCCTGGACTCTTCTTCCTCTCTGGTGCCCCATCCGACTATCTCTGTTCATGGCTTTAGCCATTCATCCTCCATGCCCATTTAGTTCCTCTCCTGCCTACGTCGACTCTCCTTCCGCCTGTGTGCTGGGAGTTCCCTATTCGGCATTAGCATGGACGCTCGAGAAGTAGCCACGTGTCTCCATCAGAACAGCACCAGTCTGTTTGTCAATTCGTTTCTTTCTCCACCATGGCGGTCAACGGATTCCAAATCCCCTTAAATCGCAGCTTAATTCCCTGTCAATTCCGCTCTGTCTATCGGACGCAATCTCAGCCATCCGATTTGGGCTCCTCCATATCCAATGTCATTCGCATGTCAAGCACGGTTGACTTGCTCAACTGATAACGTGCGATCACGACGGTTTTTCTCTCACCTCTGCTGCCACTTGTCGATCGTTGAGTGGGATCGCTCCGCTCTCCTCCAAAACCTCTTACCGTTCAAGGGCGCCCCGATCAAACTGCCAGTTTCAAGGTTGTGGGTCCCACCTTCATATGATGGTGATTTTCTTTTCTCCGCCCATGGTCCTCTGGCTCCCAACATGACCGACTGCTTAAGGCTCTACCATTTTAGTCCTGTTTGCCCACCTAGTGCGAAAATCAACTCATTTTCCCACTCCAAGGCTCCCAGGGGCTACATCGACCTCCTGTGCAGTCTCCATGGGCCTCGGTCAGCGTGCTTTGACCGAAGTCCTCGTCGTTCCACACCGGCTGCCATGGCCACTAGTTCAGGGTGTTTTTGATTGTTGTTTTCGATTTCATTCGATATTTGTTTCATCCCGATACAGTCATGGTTCTATGACATTGTTTATGGATCCGATTTGGATCACGACCTCCCAACTGAAAATATTTTGGACCACCAAAAGTTGGTTTTCTTCAGGCATCGACTAAGTGAGGGAACTATTGTATCACTTGTCTAATATCAATCAACTTCGCACTACTCGACTTTGAACCTTTAAGCCCAATTCTGAGGTATTCCACCTGTCCACTACGCGTCATCCTTACCTTCCTGTCCAACACTATATATTCCTGTAACTCATTAAGATATTCAGGTAGTAGGTCATCAACAGAAGGCAATTGACTCTGCTCTTCAGGGTCCTCAATCATTGAAGGTTCAAACAACCTCAAGCAATCTGCGTTCACGACTGAGTAGGTGTGCATGTAAGCTGGCAGATCAAGGCAAAAAGTATTCTCACTAATATTCTCAAGTATCCTGAAGGGTCCATACCTGATAGGTTTTAGCTTCTTGCCTTCACCTTGCATCCTGTCCTTGCTGATATACAACCAGACTTGGTCTCCAACTTGAAAACTATGCTCCATCCGATGCTTATCATGCCTAGCCTTGTACTTGGCCTGGCTCTTTTCCAGTTGTTCCTGTACTTCCTGGTGGATCTCCTAGATCTGTTCAATGAACCTAGTTGCCCTATCCACATCACTGTGTCCATCAACCATGGTATCTTTACCAAAGACAAAATCCAAGGGAGACCTTGGTATGAAACCAAAGCAGGTCTCAAAAGGAGATCTCTGTGTAGAAGAGTGTTTGGCTCTATTGTAAGCATGCTGCACATAACACAAGTGTTCATCCCAAAGCTTAGGGTGTTTGCTGCAATATCCTCTCAGTAACTGGATCATTGTCCTGTTAACTACTTCTGTCTAGCCATCTGTTTGTGGATAAAAATCTATGCTTTTCTTTAATTTGGTGTCCATTAGTTCCCACAGACTGGACCAAAACTTTCCCACAAATCAGGTGTCTCGATCAGATATAATAGAAGTGGGTAATCCAAAATGAACCCATACATGTTCAAAGAATAATTTTGCATTTTGTTCAGCTGTAATCTGTTTACTACAGGGTATCAAAATACACATTTTGCTGAACCTATCCACAACAGCATATAGATAATCATGACCTTTCCTAGATTTAGGCAGTCCTCCAACAAAATCCATGGAAATGCTTTCCCAAGGGTGAGAAGGAACTGGCAATGGAGTGTACACGCCTAGTTTTCTGTTGCTGGGCTTTCTTTTAGCACACATAGCACACCCCTTTACATATCTAGAAACTATCTCACTCATTCTTGGACAATAGTAGAACCTTTGCAGCTGTGCAACTGTTTTACTTACCCCAAAGTGACCTGATATCAGAGAAGTGTGTGCTTCCCTAATTATCTTTGCTCTCTTAGTTTGTGGAATGCAGAGTTTCCCACAATGATATAAGAGTCGGTCCTTCACACGATAGTCCAATTCTTCTACTCTTTTGCCTTGACTCAAAGTTGCATATACATCTTTAAAGTCCATATCCTGAGCATACTGTTCTATGTAGCTTTCATGCAGCACAGAATTATGCTTAAGTATGGTAGATACATTTATAATGTGTCTAGATAACATATCTGCAACCTTGTTATGTATGCCCTTTTTATATTTGATGACTAAATGAAACTGTTGTAGAAAACCCATCCATCTATAATGTCTTGATTGTTGCAACTTAGTTTGGGAGTGTAGGTATTGAAGTGGCTGATGATCAGTATGTATTACTGTTTCTTTGCCCATTAAGTAATGTTTCCACTTTTTCACACTCTGAACTAATGCATACAATTCTTTATCATAGGTAGGATAGTTAACTACTGCAGGATTAAAAGTCTCAAAATGATAATATATGGGTTTATCGTGTTGTGTGAACACTGCTCCCATGGCATAGTCACTAGCATCAGTCTGGATCTCAAATGGTCTTTGTAGATCTGGCAGTCCTAGTACAGGTGCTGTACTAATCTTTTCCTTCAAGGTGTCGAAGGATTTCTGCTATTTGCCTCCCCACTGAAACACCTTGTTCAATCCTGTCAAAGCATGTAAGGGAGATGAAATTGAGGAAAAATTTGAAATGAACTTCCTCCAATACTGTGCTGCTCCTAAGAAGCTTCTCACTTCTGTAGCAGACTTCGGTTTAGGCCAGTTTACAACGATTGCCACTTTATAGGTATCTATTTTCAATTCACCTACCCCTACTATATGGCCCAAATAATTTAGAGAGGTTTTGCGAAATTCACATTTGGAGAGTTTAACATAAAGTTTTTCTCTTTTCAAAACATCTAATGTCTGCTTAACATGCTTTAAATGTTCTTCCCATGTTTTAATAAAAATCAGAATGTCATTCGGATACACAATAACAAAATCATCAAGAAAAGGTCTGAGTACATCATTCATTAATCTCATGAAAGTAGCAGGGGCATTGGTCAAGCAAAAAGGCATAACTAGCCATTCATACAATCCCTGCTTTGTTTTGAAAGCAGTCTTCCATGAATCTTGCTCTACAACTCTAACCTGATGGTATCCACTATGCAAATCCAGCTTGGTAAAATAAACAGCTTCCTTCAACTGATCTAAAAGATCATCTATGCGAGGAAGGGAATAACGATTTTTGATTGTTATCTTATTCAGTGCTCAGTAATCAATTCACATTCTCCACGAGCCATCTTTCTTTCTCACCAAAATGATTGGTGACCCACATGGTGATGTGCTAGGCTTGATGAACCCTTTCTCGAGCAACTCCTGCACTTGCTTCTTGATTTCATCATTCTCTAAAGCAGATAACCTTTTATACATGTGGCTGCAATGATTGTTTCATCTCCCGAGTCTGACCCCAAATTTTTCTGAATAGTTGCAGCAGCCTTCTTCTTCATGCCCTTGGACTTCTTAGGTCTCATCTCTGGATGCAGAATCCAACAGTGCTCATCATAATGCCCCTCCTTTTTACAGTGAATGCATTAGGCTTTGCCTTTCTGTGCAGTGTTAGCCTTCCTTGCTTTCCACTTCTACTTTCTTTTCTCCTTGCTCTTGCTTACAGTGAGTTGGGATGGTCCCCCAACTTCTGGATTTCCATTCTTTCCTATAGCTTCCAGATGAGTAGCTTGTATAGATACCTCATCTATACTAGTGGGATTAAACATGAGGATGCTATGCCTCACGTAGCTGTGTAGACCACCAATGTACTTCAAAAGAGTTTCTAGTGAGTCTAATGAAATACCCAACATCAATGCTCTCTTTCGGAACTCTTGAGTATACCCTTGTACACTTTGCCCTTTAAACTGCCGAAGAGTTTGCCAACTCATCATGGCTTGTTGCATATAGGCCAATGGATAGAACTGCTTTTTGATTACAGTAACAAATTCACTCCAGACAGAGATGGTCTTACCATGCTTCCTCATATCAGCTTGGGTTCTGCATTCCCACCAAACCAAGGCAGTGCCCCCTAGGCGAAGGCTTGCCAGTTGAATCTTGCTCTTGTCTGAGTCTATATTTTGTACTCTGCAATACACATCAATTTGTCTAATCCAATTGTCCAACTTTTCAACATTTAGCTCTCCATCATACATAGGAAAATCGAATTTAACATCTAACTTAATCAAAGATGCCTTCTTATTATGCACAGGGCTACTAGGAGGTGTAGGGAAGCTTTCTTCTTTCCCCTTTCCTTTGGAGTGGTCGTGGGAATGAGATTCATCTTCTTCTTTATCTTGCTTAGAGCCTGAAGAATCTTCACCCTTATGCTTTCTAAAGTCCCTATACATTTCTTCTACCATGGACTTTATAGCTAGGAATCTTTCTATGAATTGAGGGTCTGGCCCTATAGAACCTTCTTTTGACATTGTCTTTCGAGAATAGACTCTCCCAATTTCAGGATTAGTTTCCACCAACTCTCCTTCTCCTAATTTTAGCTTTGATCTAGTGAGCATTCACAGCTAAACCAACACAAGCTTGTCTAACCTTACAGCCTAGAGCTTTGATACCACGTGATCTGAAAATCACCCTATGAGTGACCTCAGTTAAAGATATATTAAACAAAAGGTATTATAGACCCATGTGCTGGTGTGTGTGTTCTGTGTTATTGAAACAACAGATCGATCCGTTATTTCAATAACATAGAACAGACACACCAGCACATGGGTCTGTAATACCTTTTGTTTAATATATCTTCAACTGAGGTCACTCATAGGGTGATTTTCAGATCAATTTTGGTCACTCGCACAACTCGGAAAGGGTGAGACTTTGGGTCTTTCAGTTGCTCACATAGCTCAGAAAGGGAGTGACTTTGGATATTTATCATTCAGTTCCAGAGTCACATGCATAAAGACCTCTTAGGAGAGACTCTGCACTCACAGTCACTCACATATTTTATTCATGAGAGCGACCCAAAAGTTTTAGTTCTCCCAGACAGTGTTCATGAGGGTGACCGAGTTGAGATCTAGGGTTTTGACGTCTTGGCTTTAGTCAACCCCAGAGATTTGGTAGATCTAGGTTTCTCTACTGTTATATATATCTATATATCTGTAGATCTGATTTGTTAGTTTCTGCTACAAAAGTATGTATTAGCCTCATTGACAATGATAGCAGTGCTTAGTAGTGTTTAGGACAGTGATAGCAATTCTTAGTAGTGTTCAACACAGTGAGAGCAGTATACAACAGTTGACATTAGTTTGTGACAACACATTACAATCATCAGTATGAGGGTTATGATTCCTAGCATGATTAGATTTGTTTTATAGCTATCATTATTATTTTGCTACATAGATAAAGTTATGGATCATTGTACTCTATTTTTCTGCATCATTTGATGATGATCTAAGAAGAAGAATATTTGTAAGTGTTTTCCCCATAGTGGGTTTTTCCCTGGTCTCAAGCAAACCTTGGTGTCTCTATGTGTGTGTATGCTTTCTTCTACTGTTCCTTTTATGTTCCCCTGCATTGATGATGTTGGTGATGGTGTTTCCTTTTATGTAATTGGATATTCTTATGTATAATGGTGTAGATCTGAATAATGTAATGATGATATGGGGTGAACTTAATGTATTAATGATGAAATGAAACTATCATAGCAAATAACAATGTCACCCTAAGAAAAATTAACAGGGATATGATAACATTACAATGACCTTGACCTTACTGAATTTTTTCCTTGTTGATATTTTTTTTATAACAACAATAACAACAAAATAAACTTAAGCAATAGTTGTGATAGTGACACTGAATTCACATGTGATAGTGCCCATATTCCATAACCTTGTATAATAGTATCAAAAGTCGTTATCCTTGACATTAGAATGACTGTGTTCTAATGGTATGAGGCAGTGATACTCTGTATCATAGTATATGTGACATATGAAGTAAACATCCTTTGATTGTGCACCTATGATAAAATAGGATAACTATAATAGCCACCTACACAATAGTATCCTTGAATGACAATGATATAGTGAGATATTATAGTATCCTTTGGTGACGACATGTTACATCTCTCTCTTACAACTAAGATATCAATATAGTGAGGTATTGCTATGATAGTAGTGACATATGAATAATGGTACATGGTAAAGAACATTGACAGTGACAAAGATATCTTAAAATTTTTTTATAACAACAATATGTCTCATAATTTAAGGGTTATTTATGTGTTCACTTTACAACTCCCTATATTATTTAGTTAATTGGAAAATGGAAATAATCCTTTCAGATCTTGCTGACACAAGCCTATAATAAGAGAATCAACTCTTCTATAATGAGAATATCATGGTGGAAAGGAGAGTGACAGAGAGTTGTAGTGGCAACAATATCAAAGGTGGAAGTAGATAGAAACAGTGGATAGTCTCAATGTGGTAGCAACAAAAGAAACAATATTTGTGTGAAAATAATTTATTGTACTTGGGCCATTATTCGTGGTATAGGAGCCCAAACCATCAAGAAGCTTTTTCTTCCTTCCAACTTAATTGGTAAACCTTGGGGAGTCTTGTACTTCCTTCCAAATTTATCTAGTAAACCCTTGTATGTGTATTCATACATAAGAGAGAATTTATTAAAGCCAAATACTTGTGCATTGTCTACTGGATGTGATGATTTTATTTATGTTTATGACCTTCATACTCAGAATATTGTTCTAAGAACTAACAAATTGAAAAAGAGGAAATAATGATTCATCCCCCTCTCTGTATTTCCAACAATTGGTATTAGAGAAAGACCTTCAGTGGAAGCTTAACAGCTTGAAGGAAGATCAATAACATCCCATTTTGATTGACAGGATGGTTATTTATTCCGAAGATGTAAAAAAAATCAAAGACAAGGTTGAAGTACTAACACGTGATTGAGAGAGGTCTAAATGCTTGTATAATTTTCTTCACAACAAACATGAAGACATGAAGGCTAAAAAGAAGAAGATTGAGGATTCAAATTATTCACTTTACCATTGTTGACAATATCTGACTCCAAGCTCATATCTATAACCTACAATCATTTGAAATGGATAAGGAACTTGATGAAGCCAAGAAGTATGTGGATCATGTAAAATGAAAACTACTAGAGGCAGAAAATAGGGAGATAAAGTTGAAAATTTAGGTTAAGGAAAAAAAATGGAACAAGAAGGATCACCTCCTTAAAAAGGTAACTTGAAGAAGCCAAAATGAAGGAGGATGTTTTAAAAAATCAAATGAAGTAGAAGGAAGAATATTGCATAAACGATGAGTAGGAAGCTTTCATATTGAGAGAAAAGGTTGACAAGTTGAATACAAATTTGAGGAGTTCACAGGTTTTGGATGACAATATTAATTGTAAAATATCTCCACTTAACAAAATAGGTATTGGATATATTTTTGGTATTATGATACAGGTGTCGTCCTTGATGGAAACTCACTCACAGGAAACTCACAGTGTAACAGGTCAATTGAGAGGTAACATGGAATTGGTACAGAAGAACAGGAAGTTGGAACAAAAGTCTATTGATCAGAATCAAGAAGTTGAAGGAAAATGATGTTTTCATATAGTTTAAGATCTATACACAGGTTCACCTTGTCAAAGTAGCATATACACACAGGTTCACAGAAGAAAAGGAGCGTATATGTATGCATGCACTTTCACAAGAGGAAAAAAACGTATAGGTTGGAAAATCAAGGAAATACAAGACTAAAGAATGCCAAGGGTCAATACCATGGTATTAGCCCACAAGTTTGAGTAGAGTAATGACTATTTAATCTTGTCCAAGAATACCACAGGCTCTAATTGTTGTTTTGATAAGAGGTATTGAGGAAGGTCAAAACCTATATAAGGAGGAGAAGATCAAAGGGCCAAGTGTGAAAGTGAAAGGGTTTCTTAGGAATACTTCTATCTGAAGTATATTTTATGTTGCAGGGCTTGTGATTATGATATAATTTGAAATATTTTGTGCACCTTGGATACAATGTTGGATCAAGATCATGAAACCTGAAATGAATTATCATTGTATGATATAATATTGGTTGGGCTAGATCTAATTGCTTACACATGTTTTATTCTTTAAATGTCATGATATGGGTATGTCTAAAGTCTAGAATAGTAGCAAAGTTGTAAGATAATATTGGCAGATCTATATGGTAGTTCACCTTGGTAAAGGCGCGTATACATGCAGGTTCAACTCTTACAAGTAGCATATGCAAAATAAAATCCTATTGTTCAGAAATGACTGATCTATCTGATTAGTTCTGATGTTTTATTGTTGTCTGTCAATGAAGTCTTCTTACATCTGGAAGTAAAACTGAATGCATATGGAGTTTGTGTCTGATTGATTGATTGATTAAGTGAGAAGGGTTATCTTTGCTGCTAATTGTTTAGATATATGCAATTGACAGTAGATGTTTAGAATATTACTGGTTGGTACACATTTAATTCAGAATTTTTTATGATTTAGTGGTTTTGGAGGTATACGTAGGTTTTGTTGCAGGAAGTAGTGTATACACGCAGGTTGGGTTCATTAAAGTAGCATATACATTCTGATGTATGATTCTTGAGGCTGCAGTTGGTTCTAAATGATGATGCAGGTTTCTGGGTTCAACACAATGTTCTGGTGACAATGATCTGAATGTTCCAATTAACTGATTATTGGTTGATGCAGTTTGAGTTTCTAAGTTTATGATGGGTCCAGTGTGAAAATGTGATGAAATGAGGCCTTCATATTGTATTGTTGAGTACCAGGAGCATCCAGTCTGAGAACTAATGAAACATGGTCCCTGGAGGGAGTCAGAAGGTCGTAGCCTTCTGTAGGCCAGTGGCTATGTACTGGTAAACATATTAGCTAGTACAAGAGCTAGGGGGTTGTAGCTACCTTCCAGTAGAAGCTGGAAAACAAGAGAAGGTTGTAGCCTTTTGTAGGTGGGTTCCCGCATACTGGTATGTGTTTGTACTAGTACAAAATAGTAAACAGGTTTTCTTTATTGTAAAGGAAGACAATGATGATAGTAGTAGGTGGTTGTTCTCCGGCATTGGGTTTCCACCTTGAATCTTTGTGTTCATGTGTGTTTCTTATGTGTGATGGTTTATTATGTTATTACTACACATAGTTACTATATATTAAGATACTGATCAATTGATTAAATATCAACACATGATAAATGGACTAAATCATAAGTTCTCTAGGTATACACTGGTTTCTTTAATCACAGTAGCGTACACTCACAATTTCAATTCATTGAAGTAGCGTATATAAATTTGATTGGGAATTGAAAATTATTGAAGTGTAAATACTGATTCACCCCCACCTCTCAGTATTATTTCAAACAATTGGTATCAGAGGAGGTCCTTCAGAAGAAGCTTGATTGCTTGAAGGGAGATCTTTCAAGATGAATAATCATGAACGCATGGGATCTATCAGACCACCAATATTCAATGGGAACAACTTGGTATATTGGAAAATAAAAACCAGAGCCTACCTTCAATCGCTTGGAGCCAATGTTTGGGAAATTGTGGAAGGAGGATATCAATTTCTAGCAGCAATACCCATAGTTATAATAAGTAAGAAGTCATATGAAACCAATGCCAAAGTAGTCAACACTTTATTGGGAAGTCTCTCAGAATCAGAATTCGTCAAAGTCATGTAGCTCAAGACAGCCAAAGAGATATGGGACAAAATCATTTAGATCTACGAAGGAGACTCCCAGGTAAAACGTGCTAAGCTTCAAACTCTCAGAATTCAGTATGAAACTATTGAGATGCATAGTGATGAGACTATTTCTAGTTACTTTTTACGTGTAGATGATATTGTTAATTGTATGAAGAATCTGGGTGAAGAGATAAAGGAGGCTACTTTAGTAGAGAAAATTTTGAGATCTTTGTCTTCTAAATTTGAGTCAAAATTATCTACAATAGAAGAAAATAAGGATCTTCAATCAACTACTATGGTTCCACTTCATGGAATTCTAACTGCATTTGAAATGAGGAAAGGAGGTCCATCAAATATGAGAGACGATGCTTTGAAAGCTTCAACAAAGGGAAGATAAAAGGAAGAACACAATGAATCGGGACATGTTTAAGAAGAAGAAGATGTGGTAAACTTTGTCAAGAAGCTTCAACGGGGTTCCAGAGGATTCAGAAGTAAGCTACCATTCAAATCCTTTTCTTGTGGTAGAGTTGGCCATTATGCTACCAAATGTCCTCATAAAGATAAATATGAAAAAGGAAAGCAATATGGAAAAGGAAATAGCAAACAGGTTGTCAATAGAAGAATTTTAGATACCCATGAAGATAGTGATGGATTATCTAATAGTGATGATGATGAAACTGAACAAGATTATAAACTACTCATGGCTTATGACAATGATGATTTTTTGGATGCCTTAGAAGAGGAAGACTTTCTTGAAGAAATTGCAAAACTCAAAATCTATTTGGAAAAAACGAAAATGATCATAGACATGTTCACACAACAACTCACTGAAAGAGAAAATCACAATGAAAAACTAGAACATGAAGTTGTGGGTTTAAGAAAAGAGCTTGAGAAGACAAAATATCTTAATCTTAGATTTGCTAAAGGATCAGAAACTTTAGATGAAATCATCAAAGTTAAGTTAAATGTTCCCCTATTGTAAAGACAGGTCTCGGACATACTGAAGAATCATCCCAATCACAAAAACCATGAGCCTCCACCATAAGCTATCTTGATGCAAAAAAAACCAGCAAACAATATGTCAATCATCAGCAAAAGCCTAAACGTACTCATCAGGTAAATCATGCTCAATTTACTCCAAGGATGAACATAAATAGAAGCATTAACCAGGAGGTAAACAATGCCAAAAGATTCTATGATTACATAAACTTCTTTAATGGACAATGTTTTTCATGCCATAACTTTGGGCATAATGCTGCTCAATTTGTTTCTTACAAATCTATCATGACTAAACATAGTTGTCATTCAAACAACAAAACGAACTCGTACCCATTTTTTGAGGTCGCAAAAAATCACCCCATTTTGAAAAGTGGTGATGCCAGAATACACTTTCTTTTAGCATATTTTTGGCACTTTAAATTTTCTTATGTATCACGTATGAACATTTTTTTTAATGTTAGTGATTTTATGCTGATTTTGAAATGTTTTGATGCAGCGCCAACCCCCTTTTTTTTAGAGGGTTGATTTTTGACACTTTAAATTTTCTAATGACTTCTTCTTCTCGTAAGATTTTTTTTAACTGTATTTTTGTGTTTGTGTGTTTTCATTTTCTTTTTCATTTTTGATTGTAATGAAATATTCATATTTTTGCGTAATTAAAAAAAATGGTCAATATTTTGAAGTTACTATTTTCTATATGTTTATGTAATGTTAATTAATATCTCAATGGACATCAAATAATTGTCACTAAACCACAATAATTTTAAACATTAGACAAAATAAAACACATTTTCTATATAAATATAATGAAGAAAATACACATTTTCAGAATTTTTGTCAAAAATGACATGTCAAATAAACAATTTTTATTGGAAAATCCTAACAAAAAAACTTTAAAAATAACATTTTTTTATGAATTTTATGTTAAAAAATAATAGTAATCACAGGGTTTTTACAAAAAAAAAAATGATTAACGTAAAAATTAAAGTGAAAACTAGATAATACAAATATTGAACATATAACAACAATATTCAAATGTTCATTCTTCTCATAAAATCTCAAAGTCAAAACATTACATGTGAAACTAATGAAGATCTCTCAAAATTGAGTTTGCTTTGCAATCATAACTTAAATGTCATCAAGAACATCATATAATTCATGTTCATCGCCTTCTTCAGCTTCATTATTTTCTTCTTGCACAATATTTCCTGCTTGAGTTTCCTCATTTTCCTCATCTAATGGATCTTTCATCTTTGCAAATCTCCGAAAGTGTTCTTTTCCAATCATTCCATATAATGGTGGTTGAGGTTCCTTTTCCTTTTTTGCCACACATGATTCATTAAAATATCCTTTCCTCAAACCAACTTCTTACATTTCATATGGAAGAAATTGAAGAGCATTAATTCTTTGTTGAATAAAATTGCATTGTAGTGGGTCTCTTTCAATCGCAATGCAATTTCTTCCTTTTTGTAGGAAACATGCTAGTGTTCTACCTAATCATGAAGCACAAAAACAATAAGTAAATTAGTATAAACACATAAAAACAAAAAAACAAAATAGTAAAATTCAATTGTATATAATAAAACTTACCTGAACCTGAAAATAAATCCAAAACCCAATCTCCTTCATTTGAACATAAATCTATAAGATAGTTAATCATTGTTTGTGGTTTTCGATAAATGTTAACTATCTCTCCTTTTGCATCTTTATCCTCATATGTTAACTTTTTAACGACAGCATCATGAACTAGTACTTGGCTATGACTCTTTACATCTACTTGGTTCAGAAGAATGGACTTATAGTTATCATCTATTGCCCAACATTCAACATAGATGATCTCACAATCACTTGTAATTGGCTGATCTCTATAATAAATAAGATTTGCCTTTTTCCTATAACATGACATAGTAAAAGTTCAATCCATTTGTACATTAAAAGGAAAAATTACATTAATCAAACATACAATTTCAATGTCTTACCATGTAAGTTGCATCCTTGAGTTTGATTTTCCCCTGAAGCTTGTTAATAACATTGCAAATTATGTGTCTAAATGAAATATCACAAATCTCCAAAGTGGTGATGTTGTGACTTCTTGAGAGCCCGTAACCACTTTATTAAAAGATTGATAATTATAAGGCTCACTATCATATTCAATGGTTGGGAAATTGAAACCATAAGGAATGTCTGCAATAACCAGGGCATATTCCATTTTAGGTATGAATTTTGCAATGTTTTCATAGTCACCTTGTATTATTTGATATTGGAGAGTCTTGATCCCATTCCAAATCAAATGAGTAAGAATAGGATCAATTTCAACATTCCTAAGATGTTGCTTTCTCGACCTTTCCAACTTAATTTTTACAATGAAACTTTTGAAAGTATTTGGTGCTCCATTCACATCCTTCTTCGACATCTTTAATGAAATAAATAAGTATAAGTATAAGTAATATAATAAAATTAAAAATTATATGAATAAAATAAATGTAAAAATCAACGTACCATTTTGAATGCAAGATAAAAATCTTTAAGTGTTGTTGTAGAACATGATTCTGGGTAGTTGAGTACAACATCATTCCAACTCTCCTCATTCAACATTTCAACCATATATTCCTGTATTTTCATATAAATCTTATGTCTGAATAAATAAATTAAAAATTTCTAATATTGTGATATGTATAACAAATCATACCAACAACAATATGTTATATTTAAAAGAAAATTATAATCCAAGAAAAAGTAAAACTAATTCAACAAACTTACTTTCGAAATTTCGACCAGATTTTGTCCAATGACAATTCACCTGACTTCACACAACATAATATTTATTTGACTAGTTTGTCATCTTTCACACCTTGCATTGTTTTTCAAGGTGTGATCATCATATCATCTGGAAATTGCTTCATTTTAGGACCTGTCTTACTGTTGGTACATATTATGGGTTTAGAACTTTTAACGTTCTGATTTGTTATGTCAATATTCTCCCACAATTTGAAAATGTCCACAATCAATTCCCATATCTCCCCTATTCTAAATGCTAATTGGAAAATGTTATCTATGCCTATAAATAGTTATATATTTACTTTGCAACCTTTTTATTGGATTCTATCCTCAATTTGATAACCTGTTTCCATATAATATTCCTTTTGAAAGCTGAAATTGAGATTAAGCTTATCCCCACCACATTTTTCTAAAAATTCATTATGAATAAATCTTATCCTTTGGACGAAAGTCATAGAAATTCTATATTGATTATTTACATTATGATCCCATGCTAATAACTTTTCCTCTATTTCTATTAAACCAACATAAATGATGCATTTCATTGTTTCAAAAACATAGTTTCCAAGATATTCCTTGATCAATTGTCTTTTGGCCTCTACTGAATGGTTCCCTCCAATTACATAATATATGTTGTCAAAACATCATGTCCTATCAAATGCCTCCTTATTGGGAACTTGATTTGGATCAACAAGAACCACATAAGCCACCACATGTGCATATGGATTGTACCTGAACAATGTTTTCAAATTATGGACATGTAGGTGATGTGCCTTTCTAATTTGATATTGAGATTGTCCTTCATCTGACCTATAGAATTGGGTGACATTAAGCTCAAATATTTTTCCACCATTAATTAATTTATTCTTCCTCAAGTGATTTTGAATGGAATTTTGTTTTGTTTTCATAATTCCATCCTCTAAATCAACACCCGGTGTTATGATTTATTTGTTTCCTTTAGAACTTTCACTTTGTTCTTGACTGTTGCTTATGATTTTGACATATTTGCCAATTTTTTATTTCTTCTTCTTCCTAGTTGACATTTCTTCTTCTATAGAAATAATCTCCTCATCGTCAAGTGGAAGAGCGGCATCCATGGGCATTTTTATTTTCAGTGTTTTATTTCTTTTCTCCTTTTCAACAATAGTTCTAGCCTCCTTCTCACTAATGGAAAGATATTTTTGAGCTTCATCTTGAGCTACAACTGCCACATCTTCAAAAGAAACATGTTTACCTTTGTTAGATTGACCCACCATATGGATTCTTTGTTGATCCCCTACATATACCATTGCAGTGTTATGGATTGTTGACTTTTGCTTCATTCTCTTTTCTTGTTTTGATTCTATATGGAAATTGTTGATCACATGCATAATATTTGGTTCCATATAATAAATACCCTCCAGCATCATTGGAAGACTCTCAGCAAAGTCCTATCAAAGAAAATACAATATGTCAATGATCAATCATTTATAAAAAATTTAATGAACATTACAATAATACTTTACACATAAATATAAATAAGCATACTTATAATGTTATTTGAAATCTTGGATGAGATTTCTTCACACAATGGTGTAGATTCTTCATCTATGTCATACTTGTTCATTGAGAGACGATATCTAACCTTTTCATGTGACTCGGGCAATTTTGCAAGAACAAAAACAGTGTTTGAATTCGACACCAAACATATGTCTCGTACTCTGCCTATCACCTCATATGGTTCACCCAAATAAATCATAGCACATTATAGATAGAGATGTGTACTATCATCAGATTCAACATCTTTAACATGCTATGTAAAATTTATTTTATTTACTTCTTGTGAATTCATCCATTCAGAAATAATGTTTGGTGCACTTGATGGGCTAGTTGGTCGACTTTTATTTCCGGTATGTTCGACATTCTTCAAAACGTGTCCACCTGCAACTTTAGATGATGGAATTGTTGCCTTTGTTCCAGACATATTCCCAAAGACCTTTCTTGATGCTATCTTCCTAAAAAACAAATATACATGTGTGTGTGTGTATAAATTAGTTAATAAAAAGACGATATATATTACTTAAAAATTTAAAAAAATAAAATAAAAAATCGACACTATAATTGTTATTTAAATATAAAAATAAGTTAAATTATATGTAATTTTTAAAAAGTGTTAAAAAAATGATATCTACAAATTTATAAAGAAATTATTATATACAAATTTTATTTATATATTTTTGAAATTAATAAAAACAAATTATCAAATATAAATTTAAGAAGGAAAAACAATTTTAAATGATTTATATCAACATTTTCATAAAAATATAATTACATATTAAATTTTAAATTATTAAAATTAACAAAATATATATATATATAAATATATAATTGAAAAATAATATTATATATTAAATTTTCAATTATTAAATCAGCAAATCATATATATAGATATAAATTTTAGATTATTAAAATTAACATATATTTAAATTTTAAATTATTAAAATTAACAAATTATATATAAATTTTTTTTTCTTAAAATATTAAATATTCAATTTAAAAATAGTAAAATCAACAATAATATATATAAACAATTTATATATAATTTTTTTATTATATTTACATTTTATAAAAAATTTATTAATAAAATTATATTAAAAATTGTTTTTGTGTGTGTGTGTATATATATATATATATATATATATATATATATATATATATATATATATATATATATATATATATATAATAAAATTATATAATAACTTTTTTTTTACAATTTTTTTTGTAAACATAATATTTTAATTTATAATATATATATATATATATATATATATATATATATATATATATATATATATATATATCGGCCTGCCCAGGCCCCCGGCCAGGTATCAAAGGATCGCAGGCCAATTCCCATAATCGGCCCGCCGCCCTTTGGGCGTTGGCACATAGCCCCTTCTGCCCGCCCGGGCCCCCGTCCAGGGGCCAAAGGGCACGCCGATTTTTTTTTTTTTTAATTAATACTCTAATTACAAATAAAAAATAAAATAAAATAAAATTATAAATTAAAGTAAAAACAAAAAATTAAAATAAAAACAAAAAAACAATTAAAAAATAAAATTGTAATTTTAAATAATAAAAAAATTAAAATAAATCAAGAATCAAGAAAAGTTCCTATAAAAACTTTTCTCCTCTTCAAGATGAAATTGAATGTTCATTTTGTAATAACTTTGGTCATGAAGAATCTGAATGGAGGAGAAAATTTCAGCCAACACTTCAAAAAGAGCAAACATCATCAAATTCCAAGGTATGGAGAAAGAAAGAATTTCAATCAGAAAGATGTGGCATAACTCTGGTTGTAGAAGGACAAGAGTATGAGTGGTACATTGACAATGGATGCTCCAAACACATGACAGGTGATAAAGAGAAACTTCTTTCATATAATTCCTTAGAAAAGGAAAAGAATGCCTCCTTTGGAAATGACACAACAACCATCATTAAAGGTAAAGGTTCTGTTTATTTGAAGGAAAAGGTTAAAGTTGGAAATGTCATGTATGTTGATGGTTTAAAATATAACTTGTTGAGTGCCAGTCAAATGTGTGATCAACGAAATGAAGTTGTGTTTCAATCAAACAGATGTGTGGTTTGTGAGCTTGATACAGGAAAGACCGTAATCAAAGGTACATGAACTCCAAACAATTTATGCATATTCAAAGGAGGACAAAATCAATGCTATCTAAGAAAAACAGATGAAAACTGGTTATGGCACAGAAGATTGGGACGTCTAAACTTTTCTCAAAGAAGAAAAAAATGCAGCCTCAAGGTGGTCCATGATCTTCGAGATATCAGCATCTTAGAAAATACCATATGCATACCATGTCAAGTCAGTAAGGAAACTAGAGTTCATTCTAGTGAAAAAGAAGGATCAACAAGTAAGCCTCTTGAACTCATCCATACTAATCTATGTGGACCAACAAGGAAAAAGTCATCTCGTGCAGAAGAATACTTTATTTTATTCATTGATGATTTTTCTAGAATGTGTTGGATAGGTCTACTAAATCATAAAGATGAAGCATTTGAAAAATTTAAAACCTTCAAAGCTTTAGCTGAAAATGAATTAGATCGAAAAATTAAATGTATAAGATCTAATCAAGGGGGAGAATTCATATCAGATGAATTATTTGATTTTTGTGAACAACATGGAATAAAAAGGCAGTTCTCTATTTCCAGAACTCCTCAACAAAATGGCATAGTAGAAATAATGAACAGAATAGTTCAACAAATGGCTGGAGCTATGCTTGATGAATCTGGAACTCCTACCATCTCTTGGGGTGAAGCTGCATTTACTGCCATGACTATTCTCAACAAAGATAATGTTCAGCTAAATAGTGATCAAAATCCATATGAACTTTGATATGGTAAGCCTCCTATTGTAAAACACTTTAGAGTTTTTGGAAGAAAATGTTTCATTAGAAAGACGGATGAAAAACTTGGTAAGTTTAAACCCAAAGCAGATGAAGGAATTCTTCTTGGTTATTCATCCAGAAGCAAATGATACAAATGTTATAATAAAATACTTTGGAAAATTTTGAATGCATTGATGTAGTAATTGATGAAGCATGCAGAAATCTGGAACAAATGAAATCAACAAAGGAATACAATGAGGAATATGGTGAACTCTTTCCCATACCAAATCAAAGTTATATAGAGGAAGAAACTAATGAAGCATCAGAAAAAGATACAACGTACAGGGAAAATACTCCATCCAGGTATGTTCAAAAGGATCATCCAGAATCTCAACTTCTAGGAGAAAATGTGTCTGGAGTACAGACAAGAAGAACTCTTACAGGAACCTCAAGTTATCTAGCATTACTATCTTCCATAGAACCACAGAATGTAGATGAATCTAGCAAAGACGAATGTTGGGTTAAGGCTATGGATGAAGAACTTGACCAAATTGAAAAGAATGATACTTGTGAATTAGTTCCTAGACCTCATGATAAAAATGTTATAGGAACAAAATGGATATTCAAGAATAAGTTGAATGAAAATGGAGATGTTATTATAAACAAAGCAAGACTTGTTTGTAAATGGTATGCTCAACAAGAAGGTATAGAATTTCAAGAAACTTTTGCACCTATTGCCAGACTTGAAGCCATAAGAATGTTTCTTTCTCTTTCATGTTTTCGAAAATTCAAAGTAAATCAAATGGATGTAAAATCAGCTTTCCTTAATGGGGATTTAGAAGAAGAAGTTTGTATTGAGCAACCAAAAGGATCCATTATGGGAAATTATGCAAAACTTGTATGCAAGATCAAAAAGGATCTATATGGTCTAAAACAAGCTCCAAGGGCTTGGTATTATCGTCTCGACAAATATCTACAATAGCAAGGTTTCACAAAAGGTTCCGCAGATAGCAACTTATGCACAAATATTGAAAATGTCAAGCTACTAATTATTGTTGTTTATGTTGATGATTTCATCTTTGGTAGCAATGAAGAATCTATGACTTAGAACTTTGATCTAGTTATGCAGAAAGAATTTGAAATCTCCTTACTTGGTGAACATACTTATTTTCTTGGTCTATGATCCAGGTGGATGTTGGTGGCCACCCACCTATCCCATTTGGACCCCCACAACTGTCTCTTTCAGCTTTTTCAGTTTCCTAAATTGTAGCACAGTTTACTATTTTTAGCAGTTTTTCGGGTCCTGAACTTCCGAAACCGTTTTGAGGCCCTAAACGACGTTTTTTTGGGAATCTGGGGCAATGTCGATCTCCCAAAGTGGTAGTACTCGGATAGATATTTCTAACGAGCTATCGTACGCGTCAAACGGAGATCGTATGCCAAAGTTACGACCCCGGGAAATTGATGTACCAATTTACCCAAACGGGGCCCACAATTTGGCGTTTCATCTTCTAGGGTTAGGGTTCGGGATGTGAAGGGTTTTCCATTGTTTCTCAACAATAAATAGGCCTTCGAGCCTCATTGTAACACAGTTCGGAACAGCTCAGAGGCATGTAGCCGCACATCTCTTCTCAGAGATAAGCTACCATCGCCCTAGCTGGTTTATTTCCATTTCTGGTTGTAAGCATATTTCAGTATTTTCCATTAATGAAATGAAGCATTATTTCCACTGCATCTCTGTGTCTATGGTTATTGCATCTCTATATTTATGGTTATCTCTGTAATCTATTGTGTTCCTGTCTAAATCCGGATCAGTGGTATCGGAGCGGTCTGCTTTTTCTCTGTTTTTCTTTGCATGTCCCCAACGAGGTCAGGATATAAGGAGTTAGGGCTTGAACTGGTCAAACCTTTGCAAGACCAGCCTCGCAAATCCCGACGGCCTCCCATGGCGGATGAGAAGAAAGACGAGGGGGCAGGAGATCCTATCAAAATCTTGCTCGAAGAAGCCCTCGAGTGACAACAGAACGCAATGATGGATAGCTTTGCGCAGATCCTTCAGCGGCTACCCAGAGGCGACGCATCGGCTTCCAACAGCGACTCTGAAAACGCCACACTGTTTAAGGTACAAGTGAATTTTGAAATCCCCATCTTCGAGGGTAAAATAGATGCAGATGCCGTAGATAAATGGTTAAATCTGCTAGATGGGTATTTTTCTGTTCATGAATTTTCAAGTCGGGAAAAGATTGTTTTCGCTCTTCTCAAAGCAGCCCCCCACGTCAAGGACTGGTGGGAAACCTACTGCGAGCAGAAGGATGAAAGTACAGGCTCACTATTTTCAGTCGCACCCACTTGGAATGACTTCCGGGATGCCATCAAGGAGCAGTACTACCCTGTCGGAAGCTATGAGGACAAATACATCAAATGGACCACACTGCGGCAGGGACGAGACCAAGATGTGTCGGAGTTCACAAACATTTTTCATACCCTTCGCACACAGTTGGGTATCAAAGATACTGAGCGGCATCTGGTACTCAAATACCACGGCTGCCTACACAGATACATCCAAGAAGAGATGGGGTTCTTGAACATCTCCTCACTCGGCACAGCATACCGATACGCTGTCAAAATCGAGCAAAAGTTCAAACAGAAGAAGCGAGACTTTGGATCTGTAAATCCGAAGCCCAAAGGACAAAGCCAAGGCGGGGTGACCCAAGACAACCCATCGAAGCCGCAAGAAAAGAACAACACCACGAAGCCGAAGAAGGACACAGGAAATTGGTGTGAGTTCCACAA
Organism: Pinus tabuliformis; assembly: GCA_031772625.1. NCBI lineage: Eukaryota > Viridiplantae > Streptophyta > Pinopsida > Pinales > Pinaceae > Pinus > Pinus tabuliformis. The sequence goes on along the minus strand of CM062812.1, from coordinate 774,684,964 downwards.
GAGTCCCACTCATAACACAAGTGAGTGTCGGACCAAGCAGTCGCTGGTGGCTGAGTTGAAGGCTTCCGAATCAGATGCATGTTCCGACCCTGAGCCAGAACTCGACAAGGGGAATGGCAAAGGGAAGCAGATCATTGATGCGGATCCCAGCGCCACTGTTGCCACCGCCAAGATCCAGAAAGATGAGCCCGAAAATCCAGAGGAAGGGGAGCGTCTTTTCCACTCACAGATGTGGGTGAAGGGTTCGCCGCTACAATTCATTGTCGACAGTGGCAGCCAAAAGAATCTCGTTTCAGCAGAGGTCGTGAAGCGGTTGGGCCTACCGACTACACCACACCCGCAGCCGTACAGTATCGGGTGGCTTCATGAAGGACGAGATCTCAAAGTTCGCTAGCAGTGCCGCCTTCCCTACAGCATCAAGCCCTTCACAGACGAGGTATTGTGTGATGTTACACCTCTGGATGTTTGCGATGTATTATTAGGCCAACCATACTTGTGGAGGCGACATGCTGTGTATGAGTCCAGGCCTCGTGCTGTCATTATTTCTTTGAATAATTCATTATACAGGATACCGGAGGTAGCCCCACCTACCGCCACATCTTTGATCACTACCAAGAAAGGCAGCAAGCTCATATCACAGACCAGGAAATTCATCTGTCTGGTCCACCCCCAAAGTAAGGGGAAGATTGTTGCTACATCCATGACCCCTGCAAAGGGTTCCTCTACGCAGCAGCAGCAGCAAAGGGATACGGTCATGACAAAACACAGGAACAACTTCTCCTCACCCACATGGGTACCACACAAGTTTCAGGTGGGCAACAAAGTCTGGTTGCATATGCAGAAAGAACGCCTTACCAGAACCCATCAGAAGCTCAGATCACTCCAACATGGTCCTTACAGCAATACCAAGGCTATGGAGAACAATGCTTTGGAGCACATCATTCCTCCATTCCTTCGCCTGCACCAAATGTTCAATGTGGACCATCATCGACCATGCTTCCCACCATCACTGGACACATCAAAGATCGCAGGACAAGTTCAACAGATGGAGGAACTCAACGCAATGCGGACCATTGCTTCCTAAGGGGGGAGGAATGATCCAGGCGGATGTTGGTGGCCACCCACCTATCCCATTTGGACCCCCACAACTGTCTCTTTCAGCTTTTTCAGTTTCCTAAATTGTAGCACAGTTTACTATTTTTAGCAGTTTTTCGAGTCCTAAACTTCCGAAGCCGTTTTGAGGCCCTAAACGACGTTTTTTTGGGAATCTCATGGACCGATGTTGCCTCCCAAAGTGGTAGTACTCGGATAGATCTTTCTAACGAGCTATCGTACGCGTCAAACGGAGATCGTATGCCAAAGTTACGACCCCGGGAAATTGATGTACCAATTTACCCAAACGGGGCCCACAATTTGGCGTTTCATCTTCTAGGGTTAGGTTTCGGGATGTGAAGGGTTTTCCATTGTTTCTCAACAATAAATAGGCCTTCAAGCCTCATTGTAACACAGTTCGGAACAGCTCAGAGGCATGTAGCCGCACATCTCTTCTCAGAGATAAGCTACCATCGCCCTAGCTGGTTTATTTCCATTTCTGGTTGTAAGCATATTTCAGTATTTTCCATTAATGAAATGAAGCATTATTTCCGCTGCATCTCTGTGTCTATGGTTATTGCATCTCTATATTTATGGTTATCTCTGTAATCTATTGTGTTCCTGTCTAAATCCGGATCAGTCTATAAGTACAACAATCAAAAGATGGTATTTTTCTTTCACAAACTAAATATCTCAAGCAGATCTTGAAGAAGTATGGAATGGAAGATTCTAAACTAGTATGTACTGCAATGGTAACAGGATGCAGTCAAAGTTCTAACAAATGAATCAACTACAGTGAATCAACCAACATATAGATCTATGATTGGAAGTCTGCTCTATCTAACTAGTACCAGACCTTATATCATGCATGCAGTAGGAATTGTTTGAAGGTTCCAAGCAAATCCAAAGGAATCACATCTTCAGGCAGTAAAAAGAATATTCAATTATCTGTAAGGAACTCAAGAGTTTGTTCTATGGTATCCTAAAGATACAGATCTTACTCTTCATGCATATATAGATGTATACTAGGTATGAAATGTTGATGATCCAAAAATCAGTAGTGGAGGTGCATTCTACATGGGATCACGGTTAGTGTCTTGGTTCAACAAGAAACAAAGTTCGATTGCCTTATCTACAACTGAAGCAGAATATGCGGTTGTTGCATCTTGCTTCACACAACTACTTTGTATGATGAAAACATTGCAAGATAGTCAAATCACATGTACTTCACCCATCTCTATTCTATGTCATAATATAAGTGCCATTAACATTTCGAAAAATCTAGGCATGCACTCAAAGACCAAGCACATAACAATTAAGTACCATTTTCAACAAGAACAAGTGCTTGAACAAAAGGTTAAATTGGAGTATGTTCACTCCAAAGAACAGGTTGCTAATATATTCACCAAGATGCTTCCCAGAGAACATTTGAATATCTCAGACAAAATCTGCAAGTGGTTTCTGCATCATCCTACTGTTAAATCCAGTTTTTCGGAAAAAGGTTCCTATATGCACGTTTCATGAAGGATAGTCACATATATATGCAAGTTTCTATGGCTACAGGAGAGTATATGTTTTTCTGATAAAAAAATAGTGAGTCTGATATGGGTGCTCAGTATGATATTGATGATTACAGTGACTGATGAATATGCCTTGATGAATGATTTGTTGACAGTCGAAATGTAGCATAGGTTCAGGGGGAGCATTAACCTTATCAAAAATTCTGTAGTTTTAGCATTATGGTTTCTTATTACAACCATTTTTTCAGATATTCATATCAATTGTTGCATAGGTCATGTAGAGATCTAAGGTGTAATATGACTCCTTTTGTCATAGTCTATTTTTGAATGAGTCCTATTGGACATTTGATGTAATTTTTATCCTCACTTTGCATGTGAAGAATGATTTAATAATTGTTATATTTTAGTCATGTATAAACAATTCATATATCCCCACTTGGTTGGGTGGACGAGTCAAATTTTTTGTTTCCCCACTTGGTTGGGTGATTGATATATGTATGAGTCATTGGTCTTAGGGAGGTCATACTCTCTTAGTTAAGTTATAGATTCATGTTATTCTTTTGAAACATATGTCTGCAGACTCTGCATGTACTCAAGGGGAGCATGGATAACATAGTGTATCTCAAAGGGGGATAATGTTTTGGTCTACCGTTTGCCCTTTATGTCAAAGGGGGGGAGTATTTTGGCATTGCTTGATATCTCCAAGAGTTTCTACAACTTGTAGTAATCAACACCAATATGGTTTCCATCAAGTCCGAGGGGGGAGATTGTTGGCATTATGAAACAGGTGTTGTCCTTGATGGAAACTCACCCACAGGAAACCCACAGTGTAACAGGTCAATTCAGAGGTAACAGGCCATTAGTACAAAAGAACAGGAAGTTAGAACAAAGGTCTACTGATCATAATCAAGAAGTTGAAGGAAAATGATGTTTTCAGATAGTTTAAGATGTATACATAGGTTCAACTTGTCAAACTAGCGTATACACATAGGTTCATAGAACAAAAGGAGCGTATACGTATGCACGCACTTTATCAAGAGGAAAAGTGCATATAGGTTGGAAAATCAAGGAAATACATGTTGAAAATAGCAACAAGAAATGATAAAACTAGAATCTAGTATATTCCAATTTTAATTGTCCTTGAATTAAAATTGTGAATTAAAATTCGAATTTAGTCCCACCAGCTACTTGGAAATAATTAATTAATTCATTATGGATTAATTAGTTGGATAAATTCAAGTTAGAAGTCTTTTTGAAGTCATGCAATAATTGTACCTAAAATTAAGGAGATTATCCCTTAAGTAAGGAGATAAGATTGAGTAATATTTGACTTGTAATTAGTTAGCTCAGTTTACTGAGTTAAGTCCAATTAAATTAGTCCCAAATTGTTTGAGGAACTAATTGTGAGTTTAGTCAGTTACTGCATGCATGCATCCAAATAGTGTACTCCAGATAACTAAAGATTCTCTCATCATTAACTCATGCATGTCTATTCAGCGAAAGACCCAGTGAGCTAAATATCAAGGACATGTTACTATCAGTTTCATGTGTCTTCCTATAAAGGAAACTCATCCATGCACTCAAGGTAAGGTTCCTTAAGGATTGTGCAGTTTTGACAGGGTGTAGGATCAGTGTGAGTGATCAGTCTTCCACTTGGTAACAGGAGAATCACCCTAATAAACTATGTAATGAAATAGGAGGCTTGGAGGGTAGAGGAGAAGGTTTTTGAGAAGCCTTGTTTTCCTGTTAGCATCCAGGAGGATTGTACTAAGAGCTGGCTAGTTGTGAGAGCTAAAGCTTTATGTAATTATGAGATATTTCCACCTTGTATGATAATATAGATAGTGGGGTTTTTAGATGAGGCTTTCCCCGAAGTATTCTTTTGTGTTTCATGTTCATTGACTCTTCTTCTGGTTATATGTGTTTAGCTTGATATTACTCAAATATTTTAAGCTTCTGCTAATTGATTGTAGAAGTAGATTAAAGTATTTTTCTTTAGTTATATTGCATTATCAGGTTAATCTATAGTCAAAATTTCTACATGGTATCAGAGCTGAGTTTATCGGAGCAGCAAACAGTATACAGAGAAGAGAATTAGAAGGTTGAAGTTTGGGGTTGCAGGTGCAAATCAAATTCATCTCATACTTCAAGGTTGGTCAAGGGCGTTCTATTGCTTGAGACTCGAGTATGCCTTGGATGGCAGCTTGAATTACATAGCATGGAAAGATCGCATGGAGTCTGTATTAGAACACAATGGCTTGAAGGATTTCATTGATCAAGAAATCCCAAAGTTAGGTTCAACTAATGCACAAGGGTTGGTTGAATGGAAGAAGTGTGTGGCGAGGGCAAGGCAATCATCCTTGAGGGAGTTTTAGACCATATTGTCTCGAGTCTCCATGGGAAGGATACTCCATATTCAATGTGGAAGACATTGAAGGACCTCTACGAGAACAATAGCGACTAGAGGAAGTTGGCACTCAAGGACAATCTTCGAAGAATCAAGATGGAGAACGGCGATACTATTTCCACATATCTGAACAAGCTCACCACTTGTAGACATGAGCTTAGAAATGTGTGAATAACTATTTCTAATGATGATATGGTGAGCCTCGCTCTCCTTGGCCTTCCAAAGAGCTGGAATAGCTACCAGGACTCTATGAATGGAAGGGAGAAATTGCCAGATTGGGAATGACTATGGTCGAACCTCATACAGGAGGAGATCAGCAGGAGCACATGAGATGGTTCTTCATCCAAGGATGATGAATAAAATCTAGCCTTAGCAAGTAAGGCAAGGAAAGGGAAGGGGAAGCCATCCCATTCCAAATGGAATTCTTCTCATGGAGGGAAAAAGGTTGACATGTCTAAAGTGAGATTATTTAATTGTCATGAGATGGGTCATTATGTGACTAATTTCCCATCGAAGAAGTACAAGAAGGGATCCTTGGAAGGATCTGCAGGTGAGGCATTGGCCTCTCAGTTTGAGATGGACTTTACCCTCATCGCATGCATGGTGTCATCGATGATGGGTTGTGGTTGGTTTCTTGACAGTGTAGCCTCATTCCACATGATCGACAATAAAAGTTTATTCAGTACCTTGGAGGAGAAATACCTCAAGATGCGCATAGAGATGGGTGACGATGAACGGTATAGTGTTTCAAGAGTGGGCACAGTTGCTTTTCAAAGGGAGCATGGATCTCTTATCATCTTGACAGATGTGAAGTATGTGCCTAGACTGAAGAAGAATTTGGTATGGATCACAATGTTGGAGGACAAAGGCTACGATGTTGTCTTCAGTAAGGGAAAGGTTTTCCTTTGACACATCACCATGAGACAGGTGAAACAGATTGGTTCACGATTTAAGAACCTATATGCTCTTGAGATTCAAGATGCATGCAAAGCATTGAGGAGCAAGGAAAATGTTAGGGACTTGGTGGTTGAGAGGGAGAATAAATTACCTCTCAACATGTAGCCCCAGAAGAAGTCTCAGACAATTGTGGAGGAGCCACAATTGGAGATGCTGAGAGGAGACTGAGTGGAAGCATCTACTCATGCAGAGACCTCTAGTAGGGGAAATTTCAAGCCAAGTGGGAAGAGAGATCATATGTAGCCATACCTCCAGGTGTGAGGTGGGGCAATGTGAAGTGATAGCCCAAGAAGGCTGAAATTGGGTAGGGTCCATTGAGAGGTTTATCTCATGGATCGTACCTTTCTATGGGAGCCCAAAGTACATAGTAGCAGGAGAAATCAGTGGGATTGATGCAGTCAGAGATCAAAGTGACAGAGGCTAGAGTAGTCAGATACTGAAGAGTACAGAGAAGGATTGACAACAATGCAGAAAGGCAGAGTCAGCAGAAGCGCAAAGTTTTCAGTTGACAGAGGCAATAGCAGCCAGAGACTTTGATGACAGATGCATCATACTGATTCAGGTTGAATGTTTTTTTTTGTTTCTAAAGTTGTTGGAGCAATAACACTGGAGAGAAGTATTTCATGTAGAACATTCCAAAGGTTCAGCATTGGGATCGAGTTGAAATCCTTTCTTGTTGAGAGGGAGTGTTGAAAATAGCAACAAGAAATGATAAAAATAGAATCCAGTATATTCCAAATTCTAATTCTAATTGTCCTTGAATTAAAATTGTGAATTAAAATTTGAATTTAGTCTCACCAGCTGCTTGGAAATAATTAATTAATTCATTATGGATTAATTAGTTGGAGAAATTCAAGTTAGAGGTCTTTTTGAAGTCATGCAATAGTTATCCCTTAAATTAAGGAGATTATCCGTTAATTAAGGAGATAAGATTGAGTTATATTTAAGTTGTAATTAATTAGCTCAGTTTACTGAGTTAAGTCTAGTTAAATTAGTTCCAAACTATTTGAGGAACTAATTGTGAGTTTAGTCAATTCATGCATGCATGCATCCAACTAGTGTACTCCAGATAACTAAATATTCTCTCATAGTTAACTCATGCATGTCTATTCAGAGAAAGACCTAGTTGAGCTAAATATCAAGGATAGGTTACTATCAGTTGCATGTGTCTTCCAATAAAGGAAACTCATCCATGCAGTGAAGGTAAGGTTCCTTGAGGATTTCACAGTTCTGACAGGTTGTTGGATTAGTGTGAGTGATCAATCTTCTATTTGGTAATAAGAGGATCACCTAGAGAAACTGCACAAGGAAATAGGAGGCTTGGAGGGCAGAGGAGAAGGCTTGTGAGAAGCCTTTTTTTTCTGTGAGCATCCAGGAGGATTATACTGAGAGTTGGCTAGCTGTGAGAGCTAAAGCTTTGTGTAATTATGAGATATTTCCACCTTGTATGATAATATAGATAGTGGGATTTTTAGCTGAGGCTTTCCCCAGAGTATTCTTCTGTGTTTCATGTGAATTTATTCTTCTTCTGGTTATATGTGTTCAACTTGATATTGCTCAAATCTTTTAAGCTTCCACTAATTGATTGTAGAAGTAGATTAAAGTGTTTTGCTTTAGTTATATTGCATTATTAGGTTAATCTAGAGTCATAATTTTGACAATACGAGACTAAAGAATACCAAGGGTTAATACCATGGTATTAGCCCACAAGTTTGAGTGTAGTAACGACTATTTGATCCCATCCAAGAATACGACAAGCTCTAAGTGTTGTTTTGGTTCGAGGTATTGAGGAAGGCCAAAACCTAGGAGAAGATCAAAGGGCCAAGTGTGCAAGTGAAATGGTTTCTTACAAATACTTCTATTTAAAGTATATTTTATGTTGTAGGGGTTATGATTATGATATAGTCTGAAATATTTTGTGCACCTTGGATAGAATGTTAGATTAGGATCATGAGACCTAAAATGACTTATCATTGTATGATCTAATATTGGTTGAGCTAGATCTGATTTCTTACACATGTTTTATTCATTAAATGTCATGATATGGGCATGTTTGAAGTCTGGAATAGCAGCATAGTTGTAAGATAATATTTGTAGATCTATATGTTGGTTCACCTTGGTAAAGGTGAGTATACACGTAGGTTTGACTCTTACAAGTAGTGTATGCAAAAGAAAAGCTTGTAGTCTTTGCTGCAAGAAGTCGCATAAACACACAGGTTGGGTTCATTAAAGTAGCGTATACATATTGATGTATGATTCTTGAGGTTGCACCCGGTTCTGAATGATGATGTAGGTTTGTGGATTCAACACATTGTTTTGGTGACAATGATCTAACTATTCAGATTAATTGAGTATTGGTTGATGCAATTTGAGTTTATAAGTGTCTGATGGGTCTAGTGTGAAAATTTTATGAAACGAGGCTTTCATATTATATTTTTGTGTACCAGGAGCATCCAATCTGAAAATTAATGAAACGTGGTCCCTGGAGGGAGAAAGAAGGTCGTAGCCTTTTGTACGATGATGCCTACATACTGGTAAACATATCGGCTAGTACAAGAGCTAGGGTGTTGTAGCTCGCTTCGAGTAGAAGCTAGAAAAGGAAAGAAGGTTGTATCCTTTTGCAGGTGGGTGCCTGCGTACTGCTATGAGTCTGCATTAGTACAAGATGTTAAGAAAATTTTCTTTGTATTAAAAGAAGACTGAGATGACAACAACAGGTGGTTTTTCTCCCACATTGGATTTCCACCTTAAATCTTGGTGTTCATGTGTGTTGCTTATGTGTGATGATTTATTACGTTATTACTGCACATCGTTACTATATATTAAGATACCAATGCACTTATTAAAGATCAGCACATGATAAATTGACTAAATCATAAGTTATGTGGGTATATGCTAGTTTCTTTAATTACAGTAGCATACACACACAAGTTCACTTAACTAAAGTAGCGTATATAAATCTGACTAGGAATTGAAAATTATTGAAGTGTAAATATTGATTCACCCCACCCCGCCCCCCGCTCAGTATTATTTCCAACATGTATTGGTGAGTCCTCTCATCCCAATGAAGAAGAACATCCACATGATGAGATCTCATCCCAAAAATGAATAGTAGCCACATGTCAAGGAAGAAAATAATTCTTTTTAAAGGAAGCTTCATGCCAAAATGGAGAGAAGCCCAAATTCAAGGACCTACACAAATAAACCAACACAACAAGTTGGAAGATCAGTGCCCCAAATGAGGATGATGCATTCATGACATCTTTTGTTCCTAAAGAAACCAATTTCCTCGTTGTAGAGAAATTGTGCTTAATACATTAATAAATATTATTTACTGTCACTTGTTTGTCACTTCTATATATGTTGTGTTCTCAAATGATGGACCTAGAGACTTGGTTTTTTACTCTTAATACATGTATGACCAGAATATCTCAGAATACCATTTGTTGCTAGATACAAATGATGAAAGAAGAAAGGTTGAAGGAAACGTTAAAGATAATATGCCGATCTTTCACAGAAACTATTATCCGTCACTCAGAAGAATTATGAAAATGAGAACTAAATCATAGAAAATATGCTGCTTAACACATAAACTACTATCTGTGACCCTGAAGGAAAAGTTAACGATAGTATGCTGGTCTTTCATAGAAACTATTATCTATAACTTGAAAAGGAAGGTGGAAACTTCAAGTATAGGAGTGCTCTTTTGAGGAATTTTAACTTTGTCTACATAAGAAAATAAAGACTTGCAGCTTCATTACTATACTTGATAGAAGAAAACATAAGATGGTACATAACAAAGAAGGTTACAAAATTATACCCAACAACTCATGGAAACTTCTGATTCTTTCATTAATTAACGATGATATCAAGAATACAGTGGCCTAGTCTCCGGGTTCTCCAAAATTTGAACCCTTTCTTTGTAAATCTTCATCTTTTTATACATTGTGGAACAGTTATTGATTTTTGAAACTGTCCAAATTCTTCAACTACTTCTCTAACTACATGAAGTAAAAACTATTACAAAATTTTACAGAGGGTAAAAGACACCTCAAAGAACATGAAATAACAGGAACATAACTAAATTTAGAAGAGGATGATAACTGTTGGCTTGCTCTATTGATCCGCTGCCGAATTCCTCTGTAAATGCCCTAATGATGCTTAATTCATTTTAGCCATAATGAAATACATTTAGTTTGTGTAATCCTGGGCTTACATGGGCATTCTGATTAGCCAAAATGCAAAGAAACATACCAGATTGTCTTCCTTTTCAGCTTTAGCTCTAACCTTGATCTTCCACTTTACATAGCGAAATTAACATGAACCTTTGATTATTACGGAACTCAAAAGAGTTAATCTTTCTTTATCAATTTGTCAAATTTTCTCGTACAGTGCTCCGTTGACTACCGCCGCAAATCGCAATTGGCCCTTTCAAATGATATATCACTATAAACCTTAACTTACACACCCTTAGGCCGCATAACTATGGAAGTGTTTGACTTATGTGTAAATCCTTTATATCTGTGCTTTTCTATTGTAAACCTTTTATAATGAAAATATATTATAAAAAATGCTTTTTACGCTTTCAATAAGGGCTTTGCACAATTTTCAAGATATACCTTTCTGCCTATACATCCCATCGTAGATCTATGCTTTTCAGATCAGACGATCTATAAAGGTTTCAGGTGGGACATAAAGCTTGGAGAATACCCACCCGAAATGGGCTATTTTCTCTCTCCACCCACCTACTATGTGTTAAACAATAATTGGAATTGCGTAAGCTCCACTAAAAATTGCTTACCCCTTTGCATCCACTCGAAATTCTGCCTTTTAGCTTAAAATCTGCCTTTTTGTATGCCTCGCGGACCCGCCGGGGCTTTTAAATATAATATATATATGCTTCGAGTTCGGCCTTTCTATTATAATACTTTATAATAGAAATACATATAAAAATACGTAAACAAATATATATGAAGGGCATTTGATATATCAATAAAAACCTTTACAACCCGTGATAAGATGGACGCGCTAAGTTATAAAATGTAGCATATAAACTATCGGGTCTGGAATCCCCATCGCTCATTGCAATTGGTGCTTTCCATATATATAATATGTTATGCGATATGACGGACCCACAGAAATTATAAAACATAATATATATGCTTTCGAGTCTATCCCATGATCACAAATCACAATCGGCATAAGTCATAAACGTTATGTGATAATCGCGGACCCGGCGGAGTTATAAATCATGGCATCATCAATATCGTGTCTGGCCTATTGTTATTGCTGACTCGCCAATATTATATATATAATATATATCCTTTCGGGTCCGTGATCACAAATCGCGATCGGCGGAACCCATATGCATGTATATAAAGGGCTTTTCGATACAATGGACCCGCTGAACTTTTAAACACAATGTATATATTTCAGGTCTGGCTATATATGTCTTAACACTTCTTTCCTTTGTAAATCTGATATATTCTTTATTTGCTTCTCGTTTCAATATGCACTATATATATATATATATATATAGGGTATAGTTCTATATAACCATTTATATAATGACTTGATTTGTTTGTAAAGCAACTTTGGCTACTACGGGGCCAATTATTTTACACTTCTTCCTTTTGCGATGCCGATATATAATAAATAAATATTTCATTTCTTTTAGACTTTTCGGGGAGGGTAAAGAATATAAAGGAGTTTTATTGAGTTTGAACTCCCAATAGTGATATAACTAATAAATAAGCCTCAAACACAATATAAGCTACAACAACACCAACTCATGATAGAGATTTCAAGAGTTAAATGCAACAAATATATTCTCAAGGACAAGACACCGTCAACATATATTCACTCTATACACCCATGTATGCAAGAACATTCTATGGTTATTGTTACACATGTTCTCATTCTAGACATAGAGCTCGATATTGCAGCAGATATAGTATGAGTATTGATAGAGGGCCTTATCAAATCCCTAGGAGCATATTTTTGGTAAGGTAAGACAAAGTCCCTTACACCTATGATAGGAGGAATTACAACTCTTTTTCCCCATTATTGAGATTATATGTAGAGTGCTACTTAAGCAATAACCTTGGTCACATTGGATGTGATTGTAGAAGAAAATTGAAATGGATCTCACAAGAAAAGCCATTCACCATGAAATCAAAACAGGAAGACAAGTAGGACTAGAAAAATGACAAGACTATTGGGATCTACATATATATATATATATATATATATATATATATATATATATATATATATATATATATATATATATAGATATCAATAATTATTTTCTCATAGTTAAGGGAGCATTGGAATCCACTTAAAAGAAATTGGGCTTCAAATATCCACATTCTCACTTGCAAACCTCAAATTCAAGACAACGAAAGGGACTTTCTTGGGATTGAAGATCAGACATCTACTCAAGGTTTCATTCTATCAAGATCACATTTCCTCATGTTTCAAACCAGCAGTAGTAAATCAAGTATCACAGAATTGAGTATACAAGAAGAAAACCTGATAACACAGTTGGATCCTCTCCTTTGTTAACACAGATAATAGTTTCACACTTAAAATTGAGTTACAATGGAAGATACTACAACAATGTCTTCAGTTATATTTGAAAACAGTGGATTTCTCAAAATGAGTATCCTTTTATAGTAGTAGGGAAAGGATCATATAGGATAAGGGGTCACATTCATATTCAAAGGTAACACTAGAGCATACATATATATTTGAATTATACATTCCATGAATCAAATTGTATGTAAAAAAAATACAAATGAGTATTGCAGTCATCCTTTGGGAAAGCAAAATTATTGTCTTTTAAGGTGACCGAGTCTCAAAACAATTAATTTGAGTGTCTAAGTGTTTGGAAATTTGAGGCATACATTTGAAGTTATATTGGAATGTGCATAAAATAGATCAGATGCATGGGCATAATAGATAAAAATTGGAGTGATTAATTACTATACCAATAGTAAATAACATGAATACATTCGTTGAGATCAATTCCTATATTATGATTGCAAATATCAAGCACAAAGAGACATAAGGTGATTTGAAGATTTGATAATCTAATGTATCACCTATTAACAATTAGCACATTTTTGTATGGCTTGAAAATGAATATGGAGGAATATTTTAGATATACAAATTTGTTGTTGAATAGTTTTTCTTACTAACAGTAAGCATATTACTGAGGCAACCTTAGAGACAAACTAAAAAATAGGTCTCAAAAGTGTCATATTTATATCAATATCTGAATTTCATAAGAATGAGAATCCTTTCACACTATTATGTTCTAAGAGTCATTCATCACTACTAGGGCATGATTTAGTTCTTCTTCAGTTATTCTAACTATATGTGTGGGGTCTGTGGTCATCATCTATTCAAGGGTTGATTTTTATATTTTTTATCGCGTATGCCATTATGATTGAATGAACTCTAGTGTGGAGGATGGAAATAACATCAATATCAATTCTATGTATTCTACAAGAGAAATAAAGCTATTATAGAAGAAGTGACATCAACTGAATCTGTTAGGTCCCTATAATACTATAGTATCTCCCTTATTGTTATTGTTCTTCCCATGTAGCCCGCATATTGTTATTATTGTGCCTCATTGTTACATAGTATTCTATCAAACCTCCTACACTTCCCTGTGACATACCCCAAAGTGCCTGAAATATGACCATAGTGCAATGTACTCATTAATATATGCAATTTAGAGCCTTCCTAAGACATTGATTGGAAAATTCCTTAAGCTTCCCCTAAAGGAAATAGCTCTTTAACCCTAATTTGAGCATCATCGCTCTTATGAGGCTAAAAACTATGATCATTGCATGTTGCACTATACCCAACCCACAATGGCATCGCTCTATTTTCTCATATACCCATGATGATCCCAAAAAGGAAATTTTCCCAAAGAGGATGAGAAGCTTCGTGATCTAGAAGCTTCCAGAGTGGTGAGCTGGAGGTTGTTCGGCGTAGATGAGGTCGAATTCTCCCAACTTTCCCTCTTGGTTTTATCCTTGTGAGATACCTCCTTGAGATAAGGACCTAATCCTACCTTTGGAGAAGTCCTAACTCCCTTTCCTAGTCTATAAATTCATCCTCTCCCATTCCCAAATGGTTGGTCAGGTTAGAGGCAGGTTGGTCTATGTCCATTTGCAACCCTATGCTGAGCTTGTGCTTAGAGGTTATTCATTAGACTTGGAGAAGGAGTGTCTAGAGAGTTTCTTGGCTTGGACATGGATTACCACTCAAGGAGAGCCTTTCAACATCAAGGCTATGGTTGTAAGCTTCCCTTTATTCTCTAAATAATATACAACTATTGGTTGATCTTCCCAAAATATATATGCTCGTGTATGTATTAGCTTAGAATTCCTTAATTAGCTAAGTAGGTTGTTATTGAATTTGCTATTGTTTTTGGCATGCTTTATTGTCTCTTAATCACTTGTGCATGTACAAAAGCATTGAAAGAAGTAGGAACAAGTCTGTGACACAAGCGGTACAAGGCTCTCAACAAAGGAAATCAGAATAACATCAGAGCAAGGTAGGTCATCTCTCTCGTTCTACTTTTCAATTATAATCTAGGAAGATTTCTAGTTGATTGTCACTTCAATTGCTAGACCCACTCATTGGGCTAGATGGATCATCTTTTTCCACAAAGAGGATTAATTTTTTAAACACTAATAGAATCCCACTATTTTTATTGTTGTGCCCTCACATTATTATTTTTATGTAGGCTCTGATTATATTGTGACCCCTTAGACTCCTATATATACAAAATAGGTCTTGTCATTTGTATCATCCAAGAATTATTGATTTATGTAATGTAAAGTAGGTTCCCCCATTGAAGAGGATAATTTTTAAGTCGTTTATCTATCTATTTGTGAGCTGGTTGCATAACATTTGGTATCAGATCTTTAGATTCTAGGGTTTCGCTACTCCAAACAGGCCATTGTGGCATTTTCGCTATAATTTTGTTTGTACAAAGCTTCAGAAGCTAAAATTTCAACCAGGTTAAGCTAACATCGTGATAAACTTTGTGTACCAATTTAAGATATTTTATCACTACAATTTCAGAGATATGATCCGAGTAATTTAGGGTTTTTGCAGGCTCTAGAATTCCATCTCAAAAAGATATCTAGGGAAAATCACCATAACTTTCTCTCTGAGAATGAGATTTTAGATACGTAAAAAGTGACAGAAATAAAATATATTGCAGGTTTTTGGGTATCATGTTCAGGACTGAAGGTTAAAACAATGACACATGGAACTTCTTACAAGTTTTATCTACTGACGTAGTTTATAATCAGGCCATGCTGGAATATTGACCATAACAAAATCTTGGTGTGACTTGATGGGCTGGAAAGAAGACTCATGGTGATACTACAGGACATAATTTCAGACCTTGGATATTCACAATTACAAAGATAAAACATATGCAATATCGAGCTCCTAAAAACCAAGAAAAAGGTGTGTATTTTTTTAAAACATTTTGCATAACTTTTGTTTGAAGAAACAGTTTGAAATTATTCAAGGGGAATTTTGAGGAATATATACCATTGTTTGATTCCTTGAAACAAGAAAATGGACATACTTAGTAAGTAGCATGATATATCAAATTTATGAGACCAAGTGCAACAAATTTCACTCTCGCAAAAAATAACAAAAACTGAATTGGAAGCCATGATGAATGTTAAGATGGATGGTATAAAAAGGGACATGGGAGTTAATATAGATGGTACAAAAATGTACGTCGTAGTTTTGAATGATGGTTTACAAGTAGACATGGAAGTGATGACGAATGTCAAGATAGAGGGGTTGAAGGAAGGTTTGGCAAAGTTGTTAGAAGAAAGGCTTCCTAGTGGTGACAAGGAAATCCATGAAAGTCGTGATGAAGACAAAAGGAATATGAATTAAAATTTTATATACTCCAATGTGGGTTTTAAGAAAGATATGAGGAAGTTTTATCGCAAGGATCTGGTATCTTAGATACTAGATATGGAGCAATACTTTGATCTACCGGATGTGAAACCATCACCAAAGCTACATATTGCATCTTCATATTTAGAACCCAATTAGTTTGTATGGTATATATGGATTTTTTCTTGTAAACCACTTGTCACCTGGCTAATTTTTATGCAGGAAATAATAGCACAATATGAAGATACAAAGAACAACACCTTCTTTAGCCAATTAATAAATCTGAAATAAAAGGGTTCAATGGCATAGCACATTGAAGACTTCCAAAAATTGAATATTAGTGTAATCGATATTCAAGAGTAGCATAGGATCAATGTCTTCATAGGGACTTTAAAATATAACATCCAACATGAGGTTCGCCTTTGGGAACCTGATTCATTGGAGAAGGTATTCAGGGTGGCAAGAAAAGTTGAAAGATAAATTATGGCAACAAAGAAGTCTACCAGTCACAACTAGAAATATGGAAGTGTTACTGCTCCTAGTCTTCCACAACCCACAACGTTGACACCACAACCGTTGGAAGAAAAAGGAGTGAAAGGGATTTGTTATAGTTGTGATAGAAAATACACAAAATATCATAAGTGTGCTGGGAATAAATTATTCTACATAGATTTTGAAGAGGAGGAAGAAAAAGAATAATAAACATAAAAAGAGGAGGATATACACTAGGAACTAACCCCAGAGAAAAAATAAATGAATCCAACCATACCTTGTAATGCATTGGCAAGAATTACTACTTCTCAAACTCTCAATATAGAAGGATATATAAAGAAGAAAAAGGTAATAGTGCGGATTGATTTGGGTAGTACCCATAATTTTATTCATTGTAAGATAGCCAAGGAATTGAATTTCTTCCTATATCCAGCACTAGAGTGTAAAGTGATGGTTTCAAATGCAAGAAGTATAAATTTCTCTGGAAAGTTCCATAATATCAATCTAACCATGGGGGGGTATGTATTGAATAGTCCAATGTTTTCCATTCAAATGGGTGGTGATCATGTTGTACTTGGAGTCCAATGGGTACAATCTATGGGGGCGATAGCTTTCAATTTTCCAGAATTATTCTCGAAAAATTTTTGGGAAGGAAAGGAAGTTGAATTAAGGGGTATCAAAGGGAAAACATGAAAGATAATCATCTCTAATGTCATGAAAAACCTTCTCAATAAACAAAAATATGGTTTAATTGCGCAATTATGCTCACTAGGGGTTCAGACATCATAATAATCTCTTTCTATAGATATCCAAAATGTCTTGGACAACCATTCCAAGTTGTTTGAGACTCCCAAAAGCCTCCCATCTCTTCATGATCATGATCATACAATTCAGTTGATTCCAGGAAGTGTTCCTCCAAACGTCAGACCTTACATATATCGTTATGCCCAACAGAGTGAAATTGAATTTATGGTTGTAGAAATGCTAGAGGCCAGTATAATTCAACTAGTCAAAGTTATTTCTCTACTTCGGTAGTATTGGTGCACAAAAATTATGGATCATGGCATATGTATCTAGATTATAGGGAGCTCAACAAGATCACTATTAAATATGAATTTCCCATTCCTATCATTGATGAATTGTTGGATGAATTACATGGATAAATTTAATTCACCAAGCTAGATATTCACTCAGGATATCATCAAATTAGAATTAAGACTGAACACATTCTGAAAACAACATTCATAACTCATGAGGATCATTATGAATTTGTGGTCATGCCTTTTGGCCTTACTAATACACCTTCCACATTTCAAGCTTTGATGAATTCCATTTTTAAACCCTTCCTTAAAAAACAATAAGTTAGTGTTTTTTGATGATATACTAATCTAAAACAAGTCTTGGAAGGATCATGTTCAACACGTTGATAGGGTTCTAGAACTATTGGCGGAGAAACAATTATATGCAAAAACCTTCAAATATTTCTTTTGAGTATGGGAGGTGGAATATTTGGGTCATATTCTATCTCATGAGGGTGTTAAGGTAGGCCCTAACAAAATTACATCTATTAAGGATGGAAATTCCCCACAACCATAAAGCATGTTCGAGGATTTCTTGGGTTGATAGGGTTTTATCGCAAGTTTTTTTAAGAATTATGGGAGAATAGTGGAACCTCTAACATCATTATTGAATAAATATGTGTTTTATTGGACTCCAAAAGAAATGAAGGACTTTTAATATCTTAAAGAGGCAGTGTGCCAAGCATTGGTCTTAGCTACGCCGGACTTTAGAAAAAAAATTTATTGTAGAATGTGATGCTTCAACAAATGGAATTGGTGTTGTTTTAATGCAAGAAGGAAGAGCCATTGCTTTTGAAAGTCATCCAGTCAAAGGAAAGTGTTTATACAAAACTATTTATGAGAGAGAAATTTTGGAAATACTACATGCACTAAAGTAATGACGACCTTACCTAATGGGAAGACACTTTAAGGTAAACACAGATCATTACAGTCTTAAATATTTTTTGGAACAAATATTATCTTTAGAAGAGCAGCAAAAATGGGTGACAAACATGTTGGGTTATGACTTTGAAATCATCTACAAAAAGGGGAAGCAAAATGTTGTTGCAGATGCACTCTCAAGAAAGGATGAGGATATAGAAGCAATGCTTTGTGCAATTTCTATTATCCAACCTGAGTGAATATATGAAGCAAGGGATGAATGGAAGAATGATGAAGAGGTTTGGTCACTCATTCAAAAGTTGCAGAAACATATAAGTACATATGATAAATTTAGCTGGAAAAATAATTCATTATGGTACAAATATCTCTTATATCTTTGTAAGAATTCCCAACTCAAAAAAAAGGTTCTTTTGGAATTGCAAACCTCTCCCTTAGGAGGGAACTCAAGTTTTTTAAAAACTTACCACACAGTAAATAATAAATTTTTTTGGGATGGCCTTAAATATGATATTCAGAAATTTGTGGCAAAATGTTTGGTTTTCCAACAAAATAAACTTGAGATAGCTAAGACCCCAAGTCTGCTACAACCTTCAGCCATTCCAATTTAGTGTTGAGAGCAGCTATCAATGGATTTTATCATAGGTTTACTGAGGTCTTAAGGAAAGAGTGTCATCATGGTGGTAGTTGATAGACTTACCAAGTATGAACACTTTTGTGCATTACCTCATCCTTTTAAAGCCAACACAATTCCTATTGAATTTATGGAAATAATTCAAAAGATTCATGGAAATCCAAATATTATAGTAAATAACAGAGATCCCATTTTCACTGCAAATTTTTGGATGGAATTATTTTCTTGTTGTGGTACTCAATTAACTCAGATCATCTTATCGTCCTCAATTTGATGGGAAAAGAGATAGTGAGCAAATGTTTGGAAGGATATCTTCGTTACTTTGTATTTGACAAACAAACACAATGTGTCAAGTGGTTATCTCTAGCTGAATGGTGGTATAACACTTCCTTCCATACTGCAACCAAAATGACCCCATTTGTGGCACTTTATGGATATCATTCACCATCCATCATATCATATTTAAGAGAAAATTCTAAGGTTCAAGCAGTGGAAGGTCACATCGAGCATCAACAACAAGTTCTCAACCTCTTAGAAGATAACCTCACTCTGATGCAGAATCGAATGAAAAAAAAATCATATCATCATCACAGTGAACGAAGTTTTGATGTAGGTGACTAGGTATTTTTATGGCTACAACCATACAAACAAATTTCTCTCAAGCAAGATATGAAGGATAATAAATTTCCACCCAAGTACTATGGTCCTCACAAGGTGTTGCAAAATATTGGTACTATGGCATACAAATTGTAGTTGCTTTCATCTTCCTGAGTACACCTAGTTTTCCATGTTTCATGCTTAAAGAAGGTTATAGGTCACAAGCTTCCAGTTCAAACAGTGTTTCCAAATCTTAATGAAGAAGGATTAAAAATCATGTTTAAGCCCGGAGTAATCATGGAAACAAGAACTTGAGAGCTACGGAATCAATCAATTTCAAAGTATCTCATTAAGTGGAGGAACTTATCTGCTAATTATTCCACATGGGAGGATGGGAATTTTATACAGAAGCATCCAGAACTACTCAAGCATTGAGGACAACACTTTTTTGAGGGAGAGGGGCATGTTAGGTCCCTATAATACTATTGTATCCTCCTTATTGTTATTTTTGTGCCCATGTAGCCCCCATATTGTTATTGTTGTGCCTCATAGAAGCCCACTATTATTATTATTTTTCCCTTGCATTATTATTGTTATGTAGGCTCTGATTATATTGTGACCCCTTAGAATCATATATATACAAAGGAAGTTTTTTAATTTGTATCATCTAAGAATTTTTCATTTATGTAATGTAAAGGAGGTTTCCCCCTCAAAGAGGATAGTTTTAAGTCATTTATCTATCTATTTGTGAGCTGGTTGTATAACATAATCTAGGAACTCCAACTATAGTGCTTTGAAGAAAACAAAAAAATACATATGGTGGAACAATTGTGATACATAATTCATAAGTTTTGTTCCCTAACAATTTTATGTGCCAAGTTAAATTGAAGTGTAAGTATCAGTCCATGAACATTAGTAGACACATCCTTTATCATGATGAAATATTTTTCTCTTAGTAAATGAAAACTGTAAGGGTATAATATGAGATCATTGTTACTAAACATCAGATCATATTATGCATTGGTTAACCATTGTTTTGCTGATAGCCCAAATATAGTAGCAACAAGGGTTCTGGATTATTGTTCAGAAGATATATCATTGATTCATTATAGTAAATATCTAAAGCATGTTGTAATAATCCTATAACAGAAAGAGAGTGTTTTGGGTATAAAATCAATGTCACAATTAATCATTAGTACTTGCTTCCATATGGTTTATTTCCCTATAATATCCTCCCATAAAAGGATTGTTGAACAAGCTGATTGGACTAGAATTTGTTAATAAGGAAGTAGTTGAAATGCTCAAAGACAGGGGGAGTCAAGATAAGTTACAAGTCCATAGGAGGTTGATGATGTGTTCCTTGATTATCTTTAGTTACATCAGTTTATAGAGGGATGAGTTATTGTTACTGTACCCTTGACTGATAATTTACTTAGTTTTCTGAATGCATGATTTAAGTCTTAAAGTGCTTTTCTGTAAATAGATCTTGTTTTAAGCATCCATTTACTCTTGTATTGTGAACACTATACTACTAGCATTACTCTGACAAATGACCACCTCAAATTGAGTACACTCTTTGAGAAAAAAAATCATTCCTGGATTGATAAGTTAATGTGAGGTAGATAGAGGTGAAAAAGACCCTTTTTATTGCTCGACATTTTAGCACCATTGCCAGGGAAGAGTGTAGCCATTTGTTTCTTTTCCAAAGTAGTGTAAGAACATGTTAGGAAAGAATTGGGTTTTAAAAATGAAAGGTAAGAACCTGCATGTCGATTATGTAATAGCCCTACTCCCCTGCCCACTTTCCTGCAGATTTGTTGCTATTTTGTTTGGGTAGAACTTAGCAGTTGATTTGTGTGCATGACTAAGCAGAAAAATCATGAAAAGAATCCCAAACCTCTACCCAAGCCTGATAAAGCTAAGGGGCCAGTGACCCTTGGCCGATTGACCTTTATAGACAAAATCCTTAGGAAAACATAATCTCAGCCTTCAGTAGGACCTAGAAAGGTTACTTCTAGATAGCCTACTAGTTCCCTTCAGGCCACAGGATCACCATCTGTAGCCTTTTCTAAGGTGCATAGTCAAACCGAATAGTAAGATTTTCAAGAAATTAAAAATTCTAGCCCAAAATCATTATAATAAGGGAACCTTAGCAACCTCTGTGAAGGAAGAGGAGAAGCAGGAGAGACTGAAGAACCAAGATCTCCTCTTGGGGTAATTTAGCCACTAAGCAGCCCAGATAAGGGAAGTGCTGCAAAAATCATTTATAACAAAGTTGAAGAAACTCAAGAACCTGAACCCCACTAGACATTAGGCACTCTCATCATCCCAGATAAAGGAAGTGCTGTTAAGGCCATTCCCGTTAGAGCCATTCCCCCTGAACAACTTAAGAATACCCTCCTAGATATCCCAGAAGGTTATTCGCATATATTTGACCAAATGGCCCAAAACCAGCCAAACACCCAAACCTCTACACTACAATACCCCATTGTGGATACTGTAGCTAATGAACCTATGAAAGAAATTCCTCTCCAGCATATCCCTACATTCCATGGCCTTACATCAGAAGATCCGTATGCATTCTTATTCGAATTCGATGTGTTGTGTAGAGGATATGACTATACCACTGATCCCTAGAAACTGAAATTATTTCCCGCCACATTAAAAGGGGCTGCTCTAAGATGGTTTATGGGATTGGGTGGTGGTGTTATAAATAACTGGGACCAAATGAAAGAGTCTTTTCTAAAAAAATATCAAGATTATTATAGGTCTAGAGAGTTAAAAGATGAAATATTTCAGATGGTAGCTAGACCAAATGAAACATTAGAAGAGTACGTTGAACGTTTCCAGTATAATCTTCAAAGATCTCCTTATGCATCATTACCCTTACCTGATAATGTATTAAAAACAACATTAATTAGGGGAATTTTTATGACATTATTAATCTATGTATCAGGAGCTCAAGAGGCAGCACAAGACTGAAACCAGCAGAGCATGATCGATTTGCAAGAGATAACAGAATTTCAGTAGAAGGAGTAACTCCTGTAGAAATTGGAAATTTATTAAAAAATTTTAAAACTAACATATTGGGGACACTGACAACACAACTTGATATTATGCAGGCCAAACAAAAGCAAGTAGAGGCAGAACAGAATTTGGCAATTTTCTGTCCCCGGTGCAGAAAAAAACACAGCCATAAGGAGTGTCCATTAGATGCAGTCCATGTTTGCGCCATTTGTACAAAAGACCACTCTACAGAGAGCTGTCCCTCACTTCTTGCATTGAAAGAGGTATACAAGGAAGCAAAAGAAGAGCCAGAATCAGTGTATCTACTCAATCAGTGCCACCAATGGTAGCCACAACAATCAGGTATGTTCTTAGACCTAACTTCTTCTTTTCAACCCCCACAATATCATGCTCAACAATATAATACAATGTGGCAAAATCAACCTCCCTTCTCGAATTGGTCTCAGAAATCATTTCCTTCATCATCTCCATGGCCGAATCAAGCAAGCCAACCCAATTGGCCAAATTTTCCCTATACCCCACCATATTGGCAAAACAATGTATATCCAACACAATGGACCCCTCCTACTTCACAGAGTCAAGCCTGGCAGACAAACTGGCAAAGACCGATGAATCAGCCAGTAGGAACCATCCCGCTCCCTCAACCTACACTACCAGCATTACAACAAAACCCCCAGTCTAACTTAAGACCGCAACTCCCAGCCCAACCCAACCCCAATCTGAATAACAAACCGGTCCAATCCATTCAAATAATTGAAACACCAGAGATAGGAACCGATCTAAGGGAGTGTAATGACCTTCAATTAAGATCTGGGCGTATCATTGAAACAGAGGGAGATAAAACAACTCAAGTTGAAAATCAGTTACCTATAGAACAACCGCTACCAGAAGAGGACGTGACAAGACAACAAATTCATGATCTAGCAACCACATCCTCTCCCCCATTCCTAGAACGATTAACTATACCTCGACCTATACAATATCCTCATTTTGACATTCTGGGAGAAGTAGAAAATCTGTACATAAAAATCCCACTCCTCCAAGCCATTCAAGACATCTCGATATATGCAAAGACTATCAAAGAGCTATGTATAAAGAAACGAAGGAGGAAAATAACAAATAACCAAAAAGTCCAAGTAGTTGGCACTCTATCCGACTTATTATCAGGAAAAGAAACACTCGTTAAATAAGAAGACCCAAGAAATCCAATAGTAACCGTACAAATCAATGGACAAACCTTCTCAAATGCCTTGGTTGATCTAGGAGCTGCAATTAATATCTTAACAACCCCCACTTGCCAAAAACTGCGCATTACATCAGTAGAACTAACCTCCACTTTACTAGAACTGGCTGACCAATCTGTGGTTAGGCTAGAAGGCACACTACATGATGTCATGGTATCCGTTGACTCCTGGGAGTACCCAGCTAATTTTCTAATAATAAACCCCA
This sequence comes from Pinus tabuliformis, assembly GCA_031772625.1. Taxonomy (NCBI): domain Eukaryota; kingdom Viridiplantae; phylum Streptophyta; class Pinopsida; order Pinales; family Pinaceae; genus Pinus; species Pinus tabuliformis. Next base: position 774,660,880 of record CM062812.1, on the reverse strand, counting down.
AAAGCCAACTTGATGGACATCCATTGATTTTAGGAAGACCTTGGCTTGCAACTTCCGATCTATATATTAGCTGCCGACAAGGTAGTATGACCATAACTAGAGGGGAAAATATCAAGAATCTAGCTTTATATACCCCAGCGCAGCCACGTGTCACAATAATAAAAACTAACAAGCCTCCTGTATCATACCTCATCGAAAATATTAGATCTCCATTAACCATAGAAGAGGCCCTCGATTTCAAAGACCAAACAGAAGATGATGCCATTAACAATCTTATTAGCTAAGCTAAACCAAGATCCCACATACAATGTCACATGATAGAAGCAGCATTTGATAATGAATTAGAAGAAGATCCTCTTAAAGATACACACGATCAAACAATACCTACTACCTCTGTCTCAAATAGCAAAATTGTAGAAATTGAGCCAGGAAAGACTTTAAACATTAATTCCAACCTGACTTCCAAACAAGAAAAGAATCTCATCCAACTACTAAGGAAATAAAAATAAACATTTGCATGGGACTATCCCGATATGAAACGAATTGATCCCCAGTTATGTACACACCACATTTGCATAGAAAAGGATGTGAGACCTATTTGCCTACCACAAAAGAGACTTAACCCTCATCTAAAATACATTGTAAAAGCTAAAATTCAAAAACTTTTAGATGTGAACTTCATCTACCCTATCTCCGATAGTAAATGGATCTCTTCACTTGTTGTGGTACCAAAGAAGAATGGAAAGTGGAGGATTTGTGTAGATTATAGAGAGATAAATAAAGTGACACAAAAAGACCACTTTCCCCTTCCATTCATTGACCAAGTATTAGACACTTTGGTAGGAAAGAAATTCTTTTATTTCTTAGATGGCTTCAGCGGATACAATCAAATTCAGATTGCCCCTAAAGACCAAGACAAAACCACTTTTACTTGTCCTTGGGGAACATTCGCCTACAGAGTTCTACCTTTTGGCTTATGCAATGCCCCTGCCACATTTCAAAGGGCTATCCTCAACATTTTTTCAGATTTAATAAATGAAGGGCTCGAAGTATACATGGATGATTTTACACCATACGGAGATGATTTTGACCTAGCATTGGACACACTGGAAAAAGTCCTGCAGCGTTGCATTGCCACCAGGATTTGTTTGAGCCATGAAAAATACTATATGATGATGGCTGAAGGACTTATTCTAGGCAATTATATCTCAGCAGCTGGCATACAGGTAGACCCAGCTAAAATTTAAATAATTTTGCTAATTCCCACTCCTACCACTCAAACAGAGGTATGCAGTTTTCTTGGATTTTCTAGTTACTATAGAAGATTTATAGATTTTGTTTTTCATATTGTTGCACCTCTATATGCATTGACAGGTAATGTTGACTTTCTTTGGACAAAAAAATGCGACCAAAGAAGCTTGTGTTAACAGCCCCAGTCCTTTGAGGTCCAAATTGGGACCTGCCATTTCAAATTTCATCAGATGCTTCAGATACAGCTATTGGATCAATCCTTGGGTAGGAAAAGGATAAAAACCATATGCAATTTATTATATTAGCAAGAATTTATCCTCTGCTGAATTGAATTATATTGTTACTGAAAAGGAATTTCTAGCTGTAATACATGCTGTCAATAAGTTCAGGCATTACATTACTGGATATCTTGTTATCTTGTATACAAATCACTCTGCCATAAAATATTCAGCAAATAAACCAATCACAAATTGTAGAATAACTAAATGGCTTATTTTATTGTAGGAATTTGTTATCACAATCAAGGACTGGCCTGGAAAAGAAAATCCTATAGCTGACTTTCTCTCGCGAATGCCAAAACCAGTGGACGTAGCAGCAGTTGAAGATCAATTTCCAGATGAGCATTTGTTTGCTGTCATTGTTAAAACACCCTTGTATGCTGATGTTGCGAATTACTTAGCAGTAAGAAAGTTACTGAAACATCTGACGCCCAATGAACGAAAACAAATTATCCAACGAAGTGCTCGATTTTCTTGGATTGGGGGCTACTTGTTCCATATAGGGGCAGATATGCACATCATGAGATGCGTCCGGGAGGATGAAATTTTTGACATTTTGAAAGCTTGTCACGACGGACCATGTGGTGAACATTTTGCTAATCAAAGAACTAGACATAAGGTGCTGCAAACAGGGTATTATTAGCCCATGATCTTCAAATACACAAAAAAGTTCATTCAAGCTTGTGATAGTTGCCAAAGAGTAGGACGCCTTGGTTAGTCCGACGAAATGCCCCTGAATCCACAGCTAGTTATTGAACCATTCGAGCGATGGGCCCTTGATTTTGTTGGTCCAATTAACCCATCCTCGAACCAGAAAACGTATATTTTGGTAGCAATAGAATATGTCACCAATTGGTTGAAACAGAGGCGTTACCGAGAGCTACAGAGGATTCTATCATACAGTTCTTGTTCCATATATTTGTGCAATATGGGCTTCCAAGAGATATAATTACAGATGGTGGACCATAGTTTGCTGGTAACAAGATTACTGCAACACTAAAAAACTATTATATCCAACACAAAATTACCACTCCATACCACCCACAGGCAAATAATCAAGTAGAAAGCAGCAACAAAATAATAGAAGCAATCTTAACAAAAACCATTACGTCACATAAACGCGATTGGGATGCAAGATTACCAAAAGCCTTGTGGGCTTACAGAACAACATGGGCTATTCACCATACCAATTTGTGTTTGGAAAGGAACCCATCTTTCCCATAGAATTAGAAATCCAAACACTGCGGACAGCACAAGAAGTCAATCTAGATCTAAACGAGGCATAGATTAATAGATTACAATAGATCAATGAGCTAGATGAAATTAGGCTCTCTTCCCTTCAAAACACTGCATTAATCCAACAACAGTGAGCTAAAAGGTATGACGCTCTCATTAAAAATAAAGTCTTCCATGACGGAGATTGGGTGCTCTTATACGATTCCAAGTTTCAGGATTTTCTTGGGAAGCTTCAGACTCGTTGGCTGGGGCCATATGAAATCCAGAAGGTACATGATAATGGCACCCTTACTCTAATCACCATTGATGGATCTGGACATACCTTTAAGGCAAACAGCCACCTAGTTTGACTATACCGTAAACCACTTACTCGGGAATCCTTCTACCAGCAACTCCACGAAGACTCTGACATGCAAATTTCGGAGGAGGAAGAGAAATCTTCCTCACCTCTGGTTCATTAAAGTGATTCAACTATTCTTACATTTTGTAAATAATTCCTTTGTTTTGTTAGCATAAATTATTCTCTGTACATATTTTTTTTTTTTGTATTTGCACTTTGTTGTTCCTTTTCAAAGAATCAACAATTCTATCATTTTTGCTATTCCTTTTAGAAGGAATATCACCTTCACCATTTTGTTGTTCTTTTTTTTCAAAAGAACAACACTTGCATTTTTCTGTTGTTCCTTTTTCAGAAGGAACAACACTATCATTTTTGCTGTTCCTTTTCTGAAGGAACAACATTTGTGTGCACTTTCATTTTTCTACTGTTCCGTTTCCAAAGGAACAACACTTTCGTTTTGTTGTTCCTCTTCCAAAGGAACAACCCTTTTTGTATTAGTTGTTCCTTTTTCACTTTCATTTTGCTATTCCTTTTCCAAAGGAATGACACTTGCATTTTCTGCCGTTCCTTTTCCAAAGGAACAAAACTTTTGGTTTTTGCTGTTCCTTTTCCAAAGGAATGACACTTGCATCTTTTGTTGTTCCTTTTCCAAAGGAACAACACTTTTGGTTTTTGCTGTTCCTTTTCCAAAGGAACGGCACTATCGTTTTCTGCTATTCCTTTTCCAAAGGAATAACACTTTTGGTTTTTGCTATTCCTTTTGCAAAGGAATGGTACTTGCATTTTCTATTGTGGCACTTGGAAAAGGAACAACACTTTTGGTTTCTGTTGTTCCTTTTCCAAAGGAACGACACTTGCATTTTCTACTGTTCCTTTTCCAAAGGAACAACACTTGTATTTTTTTGCTCTTCCTTTCTAAAACGACAACATTCTCGTATTCCTTTTATTTATGCTTGTTCTCCTTGCTGTTCCAATTAAAGGACAACTGTTATTCATCTCAACATATAATAATTTTGAGTCTTTTGGAGCACAACTATACACTTATGCAATGGATACAAAACTAGAGCATACTGAAATCAGAAAATTATATGAAATCACTATTTTTACAAGAAATTGCTTTGAAATGATAGGAGGAAAGAGGAAAGGACATAATTATTCATCACTTTTGCTGTTATTATCCTACTAATACTGATACGATTGGATATCTTTATCATGGTGGTTCTTTTTTCCCCATAATATTCTTTGATCATTATTAAGGAATAAGAAGAAAGGGTATATTTTTCTATTGAGATGTTAAGACTTCTTCCACCATTCCTACTCTTAACGAGTGCTGAACCACCCTTTGTGTATAAATACGAAAGTACTTTATAAAAAAAAAAAAAAGGATAAAAATGTTTATATGACTTGTTTATATGAGTTGTCAAATGCAGGATAGGGGGTCTGGAAGAAAGTGAAGTGGCATTCCCACTATGACCACCACACCAAGGATATGATCCAAGAGGCACATCAGGAAAAATAAAGAGTCCTTGGAACAGGAGGTCTCATCACAAGCCGACCTGCCCACCTTTCACTCCTTCCTGGTGAATGGCATTATGGTTTAACTGGTTACCAATCTAGCATAATGACCTCCATTTTGAAATTGCACAACACTTCCTAAGCATACACAAAGGATCATGGTTCCATGGGTGAAACAAACAACTCTGTCAAGGTTATGGACACCTGTTGGCAGCAGAGCTCTGTTAATGGTATTGAAGTCACATTACTTATACACCAATAGCAATTATCAATACCCTTCTTTATCTTATACCTTTGTATTACGTCAAATAAGATTATGTATATCATTTCCCCGAACCATTAAACACATGAAAAGATAATCAATCATGACGGAAAAGTCGATCATGACCAAATTAGACTTTTTGTGCACGTCAGTTGTCCTATCCTCCCAGCATCACATCATATCACAGCATTCTCTTATTTGTTAAGCGATCCTATTATACACCTCGATTTCGGAAACCTGCTCCTTTTGTAAACATGGCATTTCGGCATATGCTGTTCCTTTATGACTCTGTACCATGGCAGTTCGACATGCTGCTCCCTCATTTGACGGCTGAGGATAGCCTATCACATTGAAGGGGGGAGGCAGGTGACCTCATAATTTGTTGGTATAAGTGTCAAACTTGTTTTTCGGAAAACTTTTACTTGGGAATAGTAAGGTTTAATAGTATATTGTTTTTCAATTTGCATGGCTTGTTGTTCCTAAGGTATTTCCATATTATGCTCTACAACAATTAGCAAGTGACTCAAGATTTGAACGAGCCTTGTTGTTTTGTTATTTTCTCTATGTTTTTAACAGTTTGAACAGCCAGTTGATCCATTTCTGTCTCTTCATGTTACAGTGATCTAAAACATGGGAGGAAGATCAATTCAGAGAGAACCATAGGTATTGACAGATTCTAATGCTGCACGGGAAATATTGGCAAGGGTAGGATGCTTAGTTTATCTTAATCGGTTACAAGAATCCAACGAGACCGTAGCAATAGAATTCTTGCAGAACTTGCAAGAATATCACTCCACAATAAGGGGGAGACAAATAGCGGTCACCTATGACATAATTGCAGAGGTCTCGGGACTGCCAGCCACTGGACCTGTGTGGACTCTAAAGAAGGAGAGACTGTGAAAGATCATAAAAATCTTCCAAGATGAAGGCCAGAATGTGACAGTCAGAGGAAAGGGAGTTCTACCAGCAGCATTAGGGGAGCCATGGGCAGAATTGGCAGAGATCATCTAGATCTACATCACCTGTGAAGGCAGGAAAGACGTGGTAAGACCACGACATCTTAAAATTTTAGCCATATTAAAACAAAAATTCTCTGTGAACTTACCTGCATTTTTAATTCATGACTTCATGATGTTGCCCAAAGCATGAAAAAATCACAACATGTAGAATCAATAGTAAGTCACCATGGGCTGATACGACTGATGGTTAGCCACAGTCTTGCTCAGCAACAGAGTAGCTGGGAATAGCTAATTGCCACGATAGATGGGGGACTGACTCTGCCAGTCCCAAAACAAAAACATGCTACCAGTACACCGAATAGACCATTGAAACGAAGGAAATTAGTTAGATTGGCATGGATTAAAGGGAGGTTGGACAAATCCCAAGGGAATACCATCCAACCAGTAGAGATAGATGATTCAGGAGATGAGCAACCCTCGTAATTGGAAGGAGAAGAGAATGAGAAAGAATTAGAAGGAAATGAGTAAGGAGAAACGGAGGAAGAGACCGAGTAGCTTGGGCAGGCGAAGGAAGAGACAGAGAAACGCAAAGAAAGCCTGTTGCAAAATCCATTGAAAGAGAACGAATTGGTCCAAATTCTAGCCAATATGGGTGAATATGCCCAACCTCTTAGCCCGCTAGGCCTCCATATTGAAGAAGAACCAAAAGAGCATTCTGCTCAGGACAAAAATGCACCTGGAGAATTATGCGACGAGGAAGAAAGAGAAGAGAATCATTCCGTTCATGATGAAAGTATGACAGGAGAGAAAAGTGATGAAGATACAGAGGAGGAACAATCTATTCCCAGCCAGACTACACCGGAAGAATTTCAGGGAGAAGAAGGGGTGGAAAAATAAGTCACCCAGGAAATAACAGAACCAGCTAGGGTTTTTACTCCTGAGCAACCCGAATAGAACAATGAAGGAGCACCCCAAGAAGAAAACCAGGGAATTGGCCAAGATGACAGTCTAGGACCGAGTAAACAGAAAATTGTTCCTTCTAAGAAAATAGAAGAAATTAAAAGATTACGAAAATAATAGCAAAGATTGTTGAATGTGATAGCACGACTTCGACAACAAATCAAGGTTTTGGAAATGAGAAAGAGAGCAAAAAAGACTTCGGGGGTAAGACATGAAACCACTCCGGCGAGACCCCTTAAGAAAAAGGTAAGGAGGACTCAAGTCCAGCCTGCCATTCAAAACCAAAACGAATGGCATTCAGCTGTTACCCATGTTGAAGTGAAAACAGATGATATATCGGCCCGTGACAAAGAAGTTCAGACAGAGGCACAACCCTCTGAAGAAATTAGAACCATAAACACGAGACGACGTAATAAGAAGATTCAAGTGAACCTTCCGCTTACCACTACCATGTGGGACAGTGATCGAAGGACAGTAACCCTACGAGAGTGTTTGATGCAAGCTCAACAAGCAGTGGAAAATCTCACAAAACAAACGATTTCCCGAGAAAAGTATGAAGAATTACAACAACAGCTAAGGAACGTCAATTTATCCGAGAGTCAGGCTTTTGAAGGATGGTGAAAGGAAGAAGAAAAATTCACAAAGGTAACTCATAGGTTAGATATAGTTATCAAGCAGATGGATACCTTATGCTCTTTGTACACAGATGTCCTAGCATGTAGAGACCCTGCTAAGAATTATGCCTTGTTTTTAATGGAACGATATTTTGAATTGAAAATTAAGGTTGTCAAAGCAGGAGCCCCTATACAAATTAATACAATTGATGATTTTATAAATTGTTGTAAGAATTATGGAGTAAAGGTTCAAAGATTATTGTGTGAATTCTAACTACATAACCTTGTGTTAGATCAAGAGACAGAGCAGAACCCCGACCCTTTCGTTGGGGACATCCAACTGCAGGCATTTATTTCGTTTGGAGTTAATCAAATCAAATGGCTTAAAGCCTATAACGCCTTCCAAAGACAACAAAACAGATTAGATTTATGAGTAAGAGCTGAGCATAGAGATCCATTACAGTTGTGGAATAAACATAGGAACCTCATGATGACTTCGGGTGTGATTGAAGCATTAGGACCCATTCATACAACAATCAATCAGCAAGGGATAGAATACTTCTTTACCATCAAGGACCTTGCGATTACAGCTGCTAAATTTTGATATCAGATTTCTAATCCGAATATCCAACTTAGGGAACCATTTAATTATGAGAACTTTAAATTAGCCACTGATCGCTTGAACCTCTATGGCGAACTTATCTTGAGGGCAGGGTCATCTTGTTTAGGATATAGGTTCCAGAGTTCGATTATTTGGCACCCTGCACCTGGATACCAAGCCCTGTATGAGATGCCTAAGGGTCAGACATGCCATCTTTTTGAACACCTAGTTAGGCATCATGGTCGTAGACCACCACACGAGATCTCGTCTCCGGCCTACTCTCTCACCGCCTTACATGTCAAATACAATGTTTTCATGAGGGCATTGTTGTTGGGAAAAGTATCTATTCAGAACCCCTATCCCACTCTAAGGTGTGATAGTGCCTTAGCAACAAACAAGGAAAACTACTTGAGTATTCTTCTTTATGAAATGTAAATGAGGAGAAAGGATGTAACTAACCTGTGTCTTTCGCTAGTTTGTTGATCCAATCGTTCCTCTCTTCAATAGCTCCCAGCTCCCTGCTCCCTTACCAGCCCAGCTTCACCGAATTCCTGCAAGATCACAAGAGAGAGAAACTACACGAAGATATAGATATACATTCATAAAAAGCTCAGGATCAGATTAAGCTAAACATGCAAATATAACAAAACATCATTGATACACAGCATGTAGGAGAAACTCAAATAATTTTATTGATATGATAAGAAAGTCCAAGAGGAGATACAACCAAGTGAGTCCCGATCCAGCATCTACCTCCCAGCAAAGGAATCCCTTCCTCTCCTCCAACAAAGCATAAATCACCCAATGTACTAATCTCAATCTCAAACCAACAACAATTCTCTGCAAAGTACAAAATTCCAGCCTCTGGATCTCTGGGATGAGGGATCCATATATAGATGTAAGCAAAGAGGATGAGTCAGCTTATGTTTTGACTTGTGGCTTCTCTCTGTCAGTTCTTGCTTCCACTTGGAGACTGAGAGCCTCTTACTCATCACTTGGTCGAATTCAGTGAGGCAAGTGTCATTGGAGAAGATTCTGGAAGCTTCCATGGTCTTTCCACCTCGTTGAATGACTCTGCCACTTGTCATTTCCCACTCAACGCACCTGGGTAGTGCATTCAAGTGCGTTGCAACGCACCTAGCTAGTGTATTTGGGTGCTTTGCAATGCAGGCAACTAGTGGAGCTTCTCAATTGATCCTGATTTGACTAGTTCTGAGTGGTTTTTGGTGGAAAACTTCTGGGAGAAGCTGTCATTGGTTGACCTTGTTCCTTTAGGAGCTGTAACAACATCTTTAGGGACTTAGGATCCCTTGGATTATGGACATTTCATGCTTATAGCTGTAAGGCACAAAAATGTCTATAACAGTTGCCCCCTAAAGTATGAGGCCGTTTATAGGGTGAAATGCTTTATTAGGAGGATATGAAGTTCTTTCAATGCTGGGAGGAGACCTGTAATAAGATACAATACAATACATTATTTTTCATATTGTTTCCATGATCTAGCTGAGGCGGGCATTCCCATGCTCAGCTTTATAAATTCATTTTTATGTACATAGGATAGACAATCGTCTGATGGTAGACTGATGATTCTGATGAAATCATCATCCTTTTGGTAGGATGATTATCTGTTCTGCAATGCTGTACATGTCAATGTCTTTATTTTTCCTGAATATATATCGCAGCCTAGATGGATGAAACTAGATCCGGGGTCTTCAATCTCGTCCGATCTTCACTCAAAGTACAAGTTGATCCATGTGAGAAATGTTTTGAAGTCGAACATGGAAAGACATCGCTTGATTACCAGTCAATGATGTAAACTGTTAACAAGCGCGAGAGGAATCACCGATAATGATAATGACCCTCAAGGTACTGCAGTACAATTCGCGTGGTGTGAATAAAGGACTTGGCGTCGAACACCACGCAAAATCTTTCGGTCGAAGGTCATTGATGTATACCTATCGCCGGAAGTGAGAAACTTGCCATTGAGGCATGCAAGCTTCAAAGTACTGAAGGGGGTGTTCCTAGATCAACTTCTTGGATAATAAGCTAATGTCGACAAGAAGTGATCCGTCAAAGGAGGGCCTTGATGTATCCCACATCAGTGACACAGAACGGAGCAAATGATTTTGATGGAGGTGAAAACGATCTGATGATATATGGTTCAGGGTGGCGGTCATGAAAGAATGAAGTATAATGTATGGTAGTGGATGGGACACAGTTGACTTCTCTGGATGACTTCTCTTGAACATATCGGCAACACTTATATGATGGATTGGTAGCATTTACCCCAAAGGTGGATGGTATGGCGAGACCATGGTGATGTGACCGGAGAATGAAACAACCCAACCCGACTCAGGCATGGAGTGGAAGTGTCATGTTCAAGAGCGACTTGCTACCAATAAAGGTTCTTTGAGTTTCTTCCCAATTTTTCCCCAGTCATTGCTAACCAGTACCTCTTTGTTTTTGTCAAGCTTGAGGAGGATAACATATGCTTGTTCTATAATTTGCCCTTCGGGCAAACCCATCGCTATGTTTTATCGAACCTAGCGATAGTGAAACTCGTTCTCGTCTAAAGACAAGTTTGTCGCTATTAATGTTTTTAACGAGTCTAACAACAAAGATAACTCGGTCCTTTTCATTTTTAGAGAGTCTGAAAAGGTACGTAAAGTTAACTCCGGAAGTCCTTTTTCGTCATATAATCCCTTAAGTCCGAAAAAGTATAAAACAATACAGAAGGGATGAATTTTCGATAGTTTTAACGAGCCGAACAAAACAAGCGCTCGATCTTTTTGTGCAATAATCCCTCAAGTCCAAAAAGATTAAAATCTAGAGGAGTGATAGCTCTTCCGGTCGCTTTAACGAGCTGGAAGGCCAAAACTCGGCAATCTTTTCATATTTTACGAGTCAGATGAAAAGAGGTTAAAGAAGACTCGTCTTTTGAGGAACGAGTGATAAAATGGGTAGCAGCTGATTCCAGGTAAGGGTTGGAATTTTCCAAGCACGGCAGTGTCACAAGGATGGCTAGTGAAATCACTCTTTGCAGCTGTTCCTCAAAATGGGTAAACAATCAAATGGAGGTGAATGATCGGCCAATGGAAAAGTGGAGGTGACGGTGCAAACATGACCAAGGCTTTAATGGCTGATAATGTTACATTCACGGTTGTATTTTACCGGAAGATAGTTCATTTTTAACGAGCTTAAACGCAGGTTGAAACACTTGCTCGATCTTATGTTTATTTTTTAACGAGCATGAAATATGTGCTAAAACTGCTCGATCTTATGTTTATTTTTTAACGAGCATGAGCTATGCGCTAAAACTGCTCGATAATCCAGTGATATGATAAGAACGTCTCATGTAAGATGCCATTTTTATGGATCTTGCGCCTTACAAAGCTATGCCCCGCAACCTTTCGTTATGCAAGTTCGGAAACGACTAATCCTACGAGTTTAAAGGGTTAGACCTACGGGTTTAAAGGGAGGACCTAAAAATTTAAAAAATAAATAGCCGTCCCTTGCTTGCATTCCAAAAGGTTTGCATGCCCCCAGGTATAAAATAGAGTTTCAAGGTTACCCCTCAATTTGCAGGAAAAACATTTGTTTAACCGGGAGAGGCCTACCTCTTTCAGGTTACCCAAAGATTGCTCTATTAATCTTTCAAACAAAACACTTCTTCGGCGATGTCTACCGAGATAAACAAAGGTGAGTGACAACGAGCGCCAAACACATAACATTGACAAAAGAATCTTATTCTAGAACAACCCCTCTTCCAATCACGGACGGGGTACGGACTAGTCATATTCTCCCGCGGAAACCTACCTTATACCCAAAGTTTACTTGCCGAAGCAGACCAGGACGCATGCCCCTTGGGTTCCAGTCATATCCCTCCGAATTACTCGCGCTCATTGGGAGGACGGACCATGGGTTGAGACATTTCTTGCGTGAAGAGACCGTTTAGGGACGGTATATGACTATTTGCGATGCGTGATCCGGGAAATGAAAGCTGGTTCACGAGCTTGACCACTCTTCCTTCGTGCGGAAAACACATTACTCTAAAGAGTGAGGAGACGATGGCTCCCATGCAATAAATATAGTCTCGTCCAAGGAGTAGGTTATAATCCAAGGGTCCTTGAACGACCATCACGTTCATTTGAACGGTCTTCCCTTTCAATGTTATGGGCACATTGGGGAGGATCCCTAAAGGTCGACTGTTTCCTTTATCAAAGCCTGTCAGATTTCTCATTTCAGGCAAAAGCGATGGTGAACCAAGCGCTTTCCAAGCAATAGAGGAAAGGATACTCACAGATGCCCCCTCATCAATGATGGTGCCAGCCATGACCATTCTGTATATTTGGACGATAATTCTGAATGGTATGCTTGCTGGCAAACGGGGTCTGCCTAGTTGGTTCCAGTTGAAGGAGACAACTAGGTTGCTTGGTGGCGGGACCGAGTAGACGGCCGGGTATCGCTCTGACGAACTTCCTTCCTGCGATAAAGGAATGGGTGGATTTCCCCCGTGCTCGTCGGAGTCTATGTTGATGAAGAGAATTTGGATGGTGTCATCTTTATCCTCTTTAGCGACTGTATCATTTGAAGATAAAACCTCTGAAGGCAAGACCAGGTCAACTGCCACCTCGACCTTTTGACTTTCGTTAGGTATGGATTCAGCTGGTTCATCTTCAATGACTGGTGCTTCAGCTGACCACTTGAGCAGGCCAGCTGGATTTTCAACTAACGAAGGACTCGACAAGAGTTTCTTATATCCAGGAGGGAGTCGTAATGGTGAAACCGGACGATCATCCAAAACTCTTTTAGCTTCGTCTAAGAAGGGACAACGATGGATGGCGTCGCTGCCTTCGCACAGTTTACAAGGAGATCTAGTTCTCCCTTTTTGTCCTGGGACTTCACTTTCGCTAGTTGACGGTGTGCTTTCAACATGGCAATCAGAGGTTGACGCCACCGGATTGTGCAAATGGGGAGACCAGTCCCTTAGTATCCGAGGGATGCAGGGACAATCTCTGTGAAAGTGGTCTCCCTTGAAAATGACACATGGCGATTTAGGCCTGGTCAGTGCAGTGTGTGGATTTTCATTAGACGACACTCGTTTGCCCCCAGTCGCTTTTGGCTCCTTCTTCTTCTTCTCTTTCTTCTTCTTTTCCTTCTTCTCCTTAGGAACTTGGTTTTTAGCTTTACCAGTCCCGTCAAGCGAAGAGGAAGGAGGAGAGGAAGAATTAGAGGAAGTAGAAGGCTGGTGGGTAACTCTGGACTGGTCTAACTGCTGATTCGACTGTTCAAGAATAGTGGTGTTCTGAACGACATTGGTTGAGAAGAGCCAGACCGGCAAGCCAATTGTCAGTCCTGGAAGCGACAATGTGGCCATATGGGGCGCACCAACATCTCCCCAAGAGGAGAAGGGACTAGGATTTCCACCAAGGGGAATTCCTTGGTTGGTAGGCTCCATTTTCTCAACCTAAATATCAACGCAGGAAAAAGGGTATGAATATTCCGTTTAAAATAAATTTTAACGACGCTTGGACACAACTTGCTTTTTCAATTTTAAAGAGTCGAGAAAAAGCAAAAGATGACTCTAGTCTCCTTCGATTTTTAATGAGCCTGAAGTGACAAGTGCTCAGATGGACCTTTTCCGTTAAAGAGTCTGAAAAGGAACGAAAGGGACTGCTCTAGAGTTCTAGGTAGAGGGTGTGCCAAACCAATCGCAAAACCGCAGAGTACTTTTTAGGGTACGGGCGGTCAATCTTCCCAAATGCTGTGTTCAGTGCATTGCGATCAGTAGGGCGGCTGACACGGCTTCCTATGGATAAAGGTTTTATGCCTATAGGGGTCTCCCAATATATACTCGAGGATACGTGGGAGCACAATCCGTACCGGCACTTATCGTCTCTCAGGAGGAATCACCCAACCATCAGTGAGGCTGACAGTAACCAGGTTTTACAACGCTAGAACACGTCTCTAGCCTAGACCTCTATGTTGTGCGTTAAGTTAAAAAGCGTTGTTAAGTTCATTCAATTTATTTTAGGTTGATCTTTCTTAGAAGTTTGCCTTTTTGGATCACCACGAGATGTAGATACAATTCCTAAATGCAGTCTAAAGATGATAAGCAAGCTTTTATCTCTTTTCAACAATGAAAATCCTAGCTACAAGGGGAAAAGAAAGACACAATATTTTCTCTTAGAGCATAGAGCACACTGTAAATGCACTTTTCCTAAATCAAACCATACAAACTATCAATATGAAAATGCACATGTGCATGTATTTGTTTTCACTTTCTTAATATTGATGCCTAAAAAGAAAGCTGTTGTACAAATTTGAATTCGATTTCAAGTGAAAACACAAACAAGTTTCTTTTTGAAATCAAAAAGATGATTACGACACTTTATGATTTTGAAGTAAACACTTTTTTCGACACTAGAAATTCACAAATTCAAACCAAAAGACAAAAGTAAAAGCGCAATCAACTGTCAACAGCAAACAAATTTACTCCTAAGATCAAAACGACACTTACGATAGGTCTAGATCTAAAGGCGACAGTATGACTAGTTTACTTTTGTAATGGGAAACTGCAAATGATGTAACAAATACACAAAAAAAAATACAGTTTCTTTTATACAACTGAGGCGGAATTAAGGCAGAGAAAAGGGGTTTTCAGATAGGTACACACACTGATAACAGGTTGCAAAAAACAGAGATAAAACTGAACACAAGGATGCAAAGAACCACAGCTGCACAGGGCAAAGGTTGATCAGCGCACCTGTTGCACAGAGAAACTGAATTGTAGCGCAGGTAGCCCTCTCGGGACCTGCATTGAAATGCAAAACCTCTTCACAGAGCCTGCGGTGAAGCAGAAACGAGAATTGTCTCCGGGTTCTGGGTCACGGTTTGCAGTTTGATCTAAGGTTTTTGGCGGGATAAAAGCTATCAATAAGGTACAATTAGGAGGATGATTTAAAGGAGGACTAAGAGCTATCACAAAGGGAAGTTAGAGCATTTGTGGATCAGCTTGTTCAGATCATAAACAGGCCCAGTGAGTGGACTAGAGTAGCATATCTCTACTTTGCATTTGTAAATAGCAAATGCAGTTCGATTCGCCACTCCTAAGTTTATGAGAAGAACAACAATAGAAACACAAATAAACTAACTAGATACGATCCCCAGCGGAGTCTCCAATTTGTTGTTGGGAAAAGTATCTATTCAGAACGCCCCTATCCCACTCTAAGGTGTGATAGTGCCTTAGCAACAAACAAGGAAAACTACTTGATTATTCTTCTTTATGAAATGTAAATGAGGAGAAAGGATGTAACTAACCTGTGTCTTTTGCTAGTTTGTTGATCCAATCGTTCCTCTCTTCAATAGCTCCCAGCTCCCTGCTCCCTTACTGGCCCAGCTTCACCGAATTCCTGCAAGATCACAAGAGAGAGAAACTACACGAAGATATAGATATACATTCATAAAAAGCTCAGGATCAGATTAAGCTAAACATGCAAATATAACAAAACATCATTGATACACAGCATGTAGGAGAAACTCAAATAATTTTATTGATATGATAAGAAAGTCCAAGAGGAGATACAACCAAGTGAGTCCTGATTCAGCATCTACCTCCCAGCAAAGGAATCCCTTCCTCTCCTCCAACAAAGCATAAATCACCCAATTTACTAATCTCAATCTCAAACCAACAGCAATTCTCTGCAAAGTACAAAATTCGAGCCTCTGGATCTCTGGGATGAGGGATCCATATATAGATGTAAGCAGAGAGGATGAGTCAGCTTATGTTTTGACTTGTGGCTTCTCTCTGTCAGTTCTTGCTTCCACTTGGAGACTGAGAGCCTCTTACTCATCACTTGGTCGAATTCAGTGAGGCAAGTGTCATTGGAGAAGATTCTGGAAGCTTCCATGGTCTTTCCACCTCGTTGAATGACTCTGCCACTTGTCATTTCCCGCTCAACGCACCTGGGTAGTGCATTCAAGTGCATTGCAACGCACCTAGCCAGTGTATTTGGGTGCTTTGCAACGCAAGCAGCTAGTGGAGCTTCTGAATTGATCCTGATTTGACTAGTTCTAAGTGGTTTTTGGTGGAGAACTTCTGGGAGAAGCTGTCATTGGTTGACCTTGTTCCTTTAGGAGCTGTAACAACATCTTTAGGGACTTAGGATCCCTTGGATTATGGACATTTCATGCTTATAGTTGTAAGGCACAAAAATGTCTATAACAGGCATGAAAAAGGGTAAGAAGGGGGGTGTGTGGACTACTAAAAAAGATATGTTTTTATCATTTATTTTGTCATATTTGCTTTAAAACTCATAACCTATTTGCATCATGAACTAGGCAGATAATAGAAAATGATGACAAAATCTAAGGGATTTATACGCAACACAGAACTACTAATAATTTTCATTTCTTATTCAGGAAAAGGGAAAAACGAAATATTGCCGTCCAAAATAAAAAGATAGGGAAAAGTTAACTACTGTCCCTTTGGCAGGGAACCACATGCAAACAAGGTGATCCAAATTGAAGTGTATCAGCCAAGGAAGGGAAAAGGAGATATCGAATCGGTGCAAAGAAACAAATGGATAACTGAGAATTAACAGTTTGGAAAATCCCTCACAATCCTTTGATCCTGAGGGATTGCTATCTTAACTATTTTTGCATCATTGATATCTCCGCTCAGCTGTTATAAAAAGGGGGCAGCACTACTAGCCCGGGGGGACGACTGTTGTTGTTTTTATGTAACTTTCCTTTGTATTTGAAACTTTGATCATCGACTCTAGTTGAGAAGTGATCCACTGTAACTCTGCTTCGATGCTTTAATATAAATCTGGTTGCTATTCCATCTTTGATCTTGGAATAATCTCAAGCGGTGTGTCCCTGTAGACTAAGGGCCCGACCCTGGTGGAACACTTGCTCCTGTACCATTATATTTAATTCGTGTGTGGTTTTCATTATCAGCTTTGTTCGGTAACCTGATGTGTTTTGTTATTTTACATCACGATTCTGTTATATTTGATTTATGTTCGACTGAATAATATTATTCTTTATGATAGGAATGTCGTATTTCTAACTTTGTAATGCATTGTTGTTCCTTTAATCATTGATATAACATTGCTGGTCCTTACAGAATGCTATTGCTATTCAATTGCAGAGTAACTGTGTTGTAACATTCATAAGTTGGTATTGTTGTATTCATCTATGGTTTACACTTAATCGCGATTGTTGTTCAACTGACATTGTTGTTCCATTGCAAATTACAATCGTTATTCTTTGTAATTGAGATTGATATTTGTGGTATCGAAGACAGATTACTGTTTCTCTCAATATTAAAATGTGCCATGTGTGTTATTTATTTTGGTTCATTGTACATTTACATTTGGCTCTAAGTGTTGTTCGATATTTCATTACTAATCAGTTGTCGTTCTATTTCCGTTTGCTGTTTGATTTATTCTTAGAGTAAAGATTTCTATCTGATTTCTGTAGGATACGATTGCCACACCTATTGCTGTAGATTAAGGCTTTGTTGTTTATAAGAACTAGTTGTTGTTCCATTTCCTGTTATTTGCGTTATCATTGCTTTGGTGTGCAGAACAATCTAAAACTGTAGTGAGCGTTGACATTCGTTGTCTAGTTCCCAGGTTGATGATCTATTCCTTGATTATCTTTAGTTACATCAGTTTACAGAGGGATGAGTTACTGTTACTGTACCCTTGACTGATAATTTACTTAGTTTTCTGAATGCATGATTTAAGTCTTAAAGTGCTTTGCTGTAAGTAGATCTTGTTTTAAGCATCCATTTACTCTTGTATTTTGAGCACTATACTACTAGCATTACTCTGATAAATGACTATCTCAAACTGAGTACACTCTTTGAGATAACAAATCGTTCCTAGATTGATAAGTTAATGTGAGGTAGATAGAGGTGAAAAATACCCTTTTTACTGCCCGACACTCTCCTCCTGAGATATTGCTCTCATTTAATCTCCCTTTCTGTTTCTTGCAACTTTCTCTCTGTATCGGCCAACATTTTCTTCTCTTTCTTCCTTTGTTCTACTCTCCTTTTGCAATGTCACCTCTTGCCTCTATCTCCAAAGATACTTTCTCAACATGAGGATCTTCTCTAAACTTGTCCCTTTTCTGAGCCTCTGCACTCTCAGAAATATTCCTCTTTCCTTTGTCCTATGTCAATTTTCTAATCACTGATGTTTTTGTTGTTTCTTCCTATGGTGCTACTGCTTGGAGTGTTTCCTTCCATTGTACAGCTATTCTAACCAGTTCATTGAGCCTAGAGGAGTTATAGAAATACATCCAAGGATCTTCCTCTAGCCAATGACACGCTTCATGGATCCATGGTTAATACACCTTCAACAATGGTTCTTGGATATGCAGTGGGGAGCATATCAATTGAAACTCTACCAAAACCAAACTTCTTCAAGTCCTCAACCTTGACATCCGCATCCTTCAAGGTACATATATTATACAAGACAATCCGCAAAGGAAGAGTAGGCCATGGTGCCTTCTTCCTCTTGTGCATTCCTATTGATAACCCTAGGGATATGTGATACGCAACCTATTGCATGACCAACTTATTTGTGGAAAACCTAGGTAGCTCATGTAGAGGGTTCTCCACACTAAACATTTTGATGAAGGTGCGACCAGGTGAGGCATACCAATCTACAATGTTAATAAATGCCTACATCGCTTCTTGGGACATGCAAGGCGGATCCTTTTTTAATACCATCCTATATAACAGGCTGATGAATTGGTCAGACAAACTTGCCTTGACTCCTCAGTAGATGGACTGAGAGAATAGCTTGCAATAGATTTCCATGTCCAACTATAGGTTTTAACCCTGTACAAGAATTACCTGCATACGAATTCTAAAAAACACAGAAGATAAACAATGTGAGAGCATAACACATAAAAAACATATACACGGAGATTTTCCCCTGGATCCCAAAACCAGGACTACCAACTTGATTTTTCATTATGTTCCTTTCAATGTTATAATACATATTTATACATGTTGAAGCATCCAATACCATGGAATGAAAACCATCGTGTCCAATACCATGGACCGAAAACCATCGCATCCAAAAACACATGTGAAAATCATGCACAAAACCATAGGTGGGTCCACCCATCCTAACATAGGGTCCAAAGCCCCTATGAACGCTACCCCCGCTACACAATCGGTGCAACAAAGGGGGGCCCTGCCCCCCCTTTAACCCCTCAGTTAACTACATGGGCTAGCCATGGAAAGAATATAACACAACCCAACATTCTCCCACTTGTTGTTTTCTTTCCACAGGGGGCCACAAGAGAGCTTAGTAATTTTTCCAACCTTGAAGCACCCATTGTCTCTCTACACCAAGAGAACTTCTCAGAGCTCATAGATTTTCTCAATGCATCTGCAGTATTCTTCAAAGTGTCCACCTTTCCCAGCAACACCCTTTTGTCTTCTATCATATCCCTCACAAAGTGATACTGAACACCAATGTGCTTTGTCTTTGAATGATATGTGGGGTTCTTTGCGAAGAAAATTGCACTTTGGCTGTCACAGTCTATCCTTATGGCTTCCTATACTAACCCCATACTTGAACACAATCTCTGCAACCAAACCACTTCCTTGCTTGCATGAGTGGCTACCATGTATTCTACCTCTGTAGTTGATAGTGCCACTAAAAATTATTTCTTACTCATCCAACTGACTGCACCTCCAAATAGGTTAAACACATACCCACTTGTAGATCTTCTCTGATCCAGATCTCCAGCCCAATCTACATCAACAAGGCTAAAAATAGCCAACATTCTGTCCAATCATGATCTTCCCTGGTAGCACAAACCGCAATCTCTAGTGCCATGAAAATACCTGAAAACAAGCTTCACTGCTGTCTAGTGCTCCTTCCCTGGTTTTGACATAAACCTACTCAATACTCCCATTGCGTGTGCAATGTCTGGTCTAGTAGAGACCATTTCATACATCAGGCTATCGACTACACTTGCATATGGAACATGGGACATGTCCTCTTCCTCTTCGTGTGTCTTGGGACACTGTTCAACAGATAACCTCACACCTACAAGAATACGAACCGTCATCGGTTTACTGTCCTTCATATTAAACCTCTGCAGTATTATCTCAACATACTTCCTCTAGTTTAACCAGAGCTTCCTCTTTGCCTGATCTCTTTTAATTTCCATGCCCAAAATATAGTTTGCAACACCAAGATCTTTCATGTTGAATTTGGAGGACAATTGGGTCTTCAAATCCTGGATAATTTCTTTTTCATTTCCAACCAGCAACATATCATCCACATACAAGACAAGATAAATAACATGGTCACCAATTAATTTAAAATATACATAGTGATTTTCTTTGCTTCTGGTGAAGCCAAGTTCTCGTATAAATGTATCAAATTTCTGATACCACATCCTTGGTGTGTGTTTTAACCCATATAGAGATTTCTTTAACTTGCATACCAGTTCTTTCTTACCCTTCACCGCAAATCCTTCAGGTTGCTTCATGTATATCTCCTCTTCTAGATTCCCGTGAAGAAATGTTGTCTTCACATCCATCTGTTCTACCTCAAAATCAAAAGCAGCAACAATAGATAAAAGTAATCTAATAGAAGTTACCTTTGCAACAGGAGAAAAAATATCACCAAAATCAATTCCCAACACCTGGGAATAACCTTTTTCTACCAGCCGAGCTTTGTATTTCTCCACCTTTCCTTCTACATTAGTCTTCTTCTTGAACACCCATTTGCTGCCAATGGGCTTCCTTCCAGCTGGAAACTCCACCAAATCCCAAGCCTCATTTTTGTGCAAAGATGCCATTTCATCAACCATGGCATCTTTCCAGAGTTTTCCATCCTCTAAATCTACTGCTTCCTTCACAGTTCTGGGATCATCATTAGTAATAGATAAAGAAAAATTTGAACAAAAAGAAAATGGACTATACCTTTCTGGCTGCCTTCTTTCTTGAACTGATCTTCTCACACCTGGAGTTTGTGGCTCTTCATCTTCTGATTCCTCATCTGTTGTAGAGTCTGATTCTTCCTCCTTTAGCTCAAATTGCATCTTCTCAGGTTCCTTTGGTTGGAATTCATGGTTAATAACTTCTTTCACCTCTCTAAACACCACATCTCGGCTGTACACAACCTTCCTTGTTGCTGGGTTCCAAAGCTTATAACCCTTTAAACCATCCTTATACCCAATAAAGATGCACTTTTCATATTTACTATCCAACTTGGTTTGTTTCTCCATTGGAACATGTAAATATGCATCACATCCAAATACCCTCAGATGTGAAAGAGAGGGTTTCTTACCAGTCCATACCTCTTGTGGAGTTTTATCCTCCAATGCTGATGAAGGTGATCTGTTGACTAGGTAACATGTTGTCTCCACCACCTCTGCCCAGAATTCCTATCGTAACACGGCACCACTGAGCATTCTTTTTGCAAATACATTTTGCTAAGGTGTATATGGAGTATTCTTCTGCTGTGCTATACCATGCTTCTTACAGAATTCTTCAAATTCTTTACTGCAAAATTCTCCACCGTTATCTGTCCTCAGCACCTTTATCTTCTTCTCTCTCTGGTTTTCCACCAGAGCCTTAAATTCTTTAAACCTGTCAAAGGCTTTAGATTTTTTCTTAATGAAATATATGCATGTATTCCTTGAGAAGTCATCTATAAATGATACATAGTACACAGACTTACCTAGTGATGGAACCTTCATAGGTCCAAACACATCACTATGCACAAACTCTAATATTGTTTCACCCTCTTACTACTATAGGGGAAACTCACCCGATTCTGCTTCCCATGCACACAATTTTTTCAGAAATCAAAATCTAGAGAGCTATTACTCATACCTTCTACCATACCCTTACCATGAAGTATTCGAAGGCCCTTCTCTCCAATATGTCCAAACCTTTGATGCCACAACATGGTCTTCTCTCTAGAGACCACTAGATTTTCTGCTCCACTTTCAGGAACCACAGAACTGTTGCACCCATCAACAACTGTGCTACCTTGCAGCTTGTACAGAGTTCCAATCCAAACTCCCTGCATCAATACCATTGCTCCCCCAACCATTTTGCAGGTATCCTTTTCGAACATTGTCTTTACACCTGCATCATCTGGCTTGCTTACAGAAATCAGATTTCTATCCAATGCAGGAATATGTAGAACACTTGGAAGTGTTCTAACCCTTCCACCTTGCAACTTCAACTTTGTTTTTCCGCAACCAACAATTCTAGCCTTCCTATCATCCCCTGGGAAGACATCACCACCGTCATATTTCTCATACTCGTAGAACCACTCTCTATGGGGAGTGAAGTGAAAGGATGCACCTGATTCAATCAACCATGCATCATGATCTACATGTGTACCTGAAGAAGCCAAGTACACATCCCCACCTTCATCTGAGGTGGTTTTCACCACCGCAAAAGAAGCATCATTAGATCCCTTTCCTTTGTCAGGACCTTTAGATTTATAGTCCCTTTTGAAGTGCCCTTCTTTTCCACATCTCCAGCACACCACCTTTACAGGTTTTCCTGGAGATTTAGATCTCCCTCTAGATTTAGATCTTCCACTCGATGACTTATTTTTGTTTATGTTCTGGGACCGTCCTCATATATAAAAGGCATCACCATTCTGGCTCTCCATATTTTTCCATCTCATCTCCTCCATCAGTAAGGATGAGACTATTTCATCAAACTACAAGGCAGTTGCATTGCTACCTATTGCAACAACTAGGCTATACCATGAATCTGGTAGAGAACACAACAAACTGATGAACTTATCTTCATCTGAAATTTTGATATCAACAAATGCTAACTGACTTACCACAGTATTAAATGCGTTCAGATGCTTTGTCACCGAGTCTCCATCTTTCATCCTTAGGTTATATAGCTTTTTCCGTAGGAACATTTTATTCACCAGAGACCTAGATTGGTACAAAGTCCCTAACTTGTCCCACAAAGCCTTCGTCATAGCTTCCCCTGATACATTCAGCAATACCGAATTTGAGACACATAATTGTATTGTGTTCTTTGCCTTCTGATCCAACTTCTTTCATTCTTCATTGGACACTCCCATTGGTTTAGTACCCAGATCTACTGCGATCCACTGATCTTTATCCACCAACAGATCCTCCGTCTTGAGTTTCCACAACTCAAAACTCTGACCATTAAATTTCTCAATCTCTATCTTTCCACTGCTCGCCATCGTCTTTCACCACCAAAATCGATCTCGTCGATCTCCCACTGAACAAGGTCTTCCACAGGCCCAAGTGAAACCCCTCACCAACAAAGGCATCCCCTTGAAGCCAAAACAACTCTGATATGAAATGTAGGTTTTAACCCTGTACAAAAATTACCTACATACGAATTCTAAAAAACACAGAAAATAAACAATGTGAGATCATAACACATAAAACACATATACACAGAGATTTTCCCCTGGATGCCAAAACCGGGACTACCAGCTTGATTTTTCATGTTGTTCCTTTCAATGTTATAGTACATATTTATACATGCCAAAGCATCGAATACCATGGACTGAAAACCATCACGTCCAATACCATGGACCGAAAACCATCACGTTCAAAAACATGTGCGAAAATCATGCACAAAACCATAGGTGGGTCTATAGATCCTAACATAGGGTCCAAAACCCCTGTGACACCCCCCCGCTACAAAATCGACGCAATGAAGGGGGGCTCCGTCCCACCTTTAACCCCCCGGTTAACTACGTGGGCTAGTCGTGGAAAGAATATAACACAACCTAACACAACCCATGCTAGGGCACTACTGCTGGGAACAAATTACATCAAGAAGGTATGCATACATAAATAATCTTGCTTTCGCATCCTTAGGTAGACTCCAAGCATTAGACACATGAACTTTCAGCTGAAGAGCCAACATGTCAGACCAATTGAATGGCCTTCCTTCATTTGCCAGCTGATACAACATAACCACCTAACTCTATAAAAAGGTCTCTGTGCACTCTTGACCATACAATAAACATGGAAAGATGACCAAGAGTTGGTAAGACCTCCTGAATGACCTCCTCTTCTAGACCTCATTTGGTTTATCTCTGAACTTCAATGGCTATTTTACCCAATGCTTCATGATGTCTCTAGTGTTCACATTGTTGTTGGGATTGTAGAACAGTGTATCCATGTAGTTCACTGGTTCTAACAAGTGACACGTCTAATGGTATTTTTCCTTCCTAAAGGTGGCAAGCTATGTTCCAATGGTACTGCTCAGTGTCATTGTCTTGGGATCAGTATATGAGACAATCTAGTGAATGATATCCCTACACAGGATGGCGGGGACCTGCATGCAACCCTATACAAGCCTGACTTGTGAATGTTGACATAGACTTGTCGATCTTCCAGATCTTCCTTGAAGCTACCTACAAATATGTTTTTTATTTGTTGCCATGTTATCTTCATGTCCTTCTCTATGAACAATTGTGTGTCTGCATAGATCAGAAAGGTCATTGTGCTTGTTTGACTACATCTCCAATGCTAATCTCTACAATATATTTTGATCCAGCTCTCTTGGAAACCATGTTTCCTGTACTGCTAAGTGTAGAGCTGTAACAAGGGTCTCTTTCACCTCTAGTTATCCCACATTAATAAGTCAATCCGGGAACGCTTTGTTATTGCAAAGAGTATCTCAATCCGAGGCTATTCGTCAGAGTAATGCTTAGTAGTACAGCGTTCAGAAAATACAAGAGTAAACGGATGCTAAACTATGACTAAATTACTTTAAAAGAATAAAATCACACAAGGCAGCTTATCAGTCAAGGGTGCGGAAGCGATAACCCATCCCTCTAGAAACTGATGGAAAGGAAATTAGAGCATGGACCATGGGTCTGGGAGCTAGGCAGCAACTGCTGAGGCTCACTACAGCCTTAGACCTTCTCTCACACCAAAGCAGCAAATGCAAGTAAATGGAACGGCAAAAAGTAAAATGGAACAACAAACAGGAAATGGAACAGCAAGTCTAAAATGGAACAGCAGTAAATGGAACAGTAATCAAATAAACTAAATCTCGCGAGTCAGAACTAAACTTGCTCTATTGAACCAAACTCACACTCTGCAATAAAGTAGCAATCTTCTCTCTTAAGGCAAATTGGATGGAATGTACTTTATGGAACAACACTCACTGATGAATTATGGAACAGCAAGAATCAACCATATATACACACCACACACTAATATAGTAATCTGATGATTAAGGAGAATACGACTATGTTTCCAAATAGAATAACATTACTTCTGGATTCCAATAATTGGGATTTCAAATGAATCCAATAACAGTAATATTCAGTACAAATGCTCTGTAACAGAAATAGCTGGTTTAGACTAATAACATGCAATCAACTCTGAAAAGATTCACTCATACAATACAGAGTCACTACATAAATTTCCTGAAGAAACCATTAATGAATTAATCGTAGCAGAGCATGGAATAGCATATGAAAAGCATGTCAGATTACCGAGCAATAAAGATAAGCAAACCACGCAGAAATCAAGTTATAATGATACAAAAGCAAGTGTCCTTCGGAGCCGGGCCCTTAGCTTCCAACGGTACACCGCCTTAGATTACTCCAGACGCAAAGATGAAATAAACACCAAGTCCTTTATATTAACGCATCAACAAATGTACAGCAAACCAAGTCTTAGTGAGAGTCGATGATCAAAGTTTAGTCTGAAACTAAAAATTGCATAAAAAAAAAGTCCCTTTGCTTAACGATGTTGTTCCTTTTTATAAAAGTAATGGCGGAGATATCTAGGTAACAAAAATAAGTAAAACAGCAATCCCTCAGGATCAAAGATCCTGAGGGATTCGCCAAGCCGTTAATCCTTTACTTTTCTTTCCCTGTTCCGCCGAATTGGTAACCCTTCTTTCTTTCCTGGGTCGTTCTGCTTCGATCTGTTCGATCTCGTTTGCATCTAGTCCCCTTCTAGAGGGACAACAGTTATTCCTCCTTTGTCTTTCCCTTTTGAATGGAAGCTCTTCGTTTCCACCTTTTCCTGCATAGAAAAATGACAATTATCAGTGATTAAGCTTTCCATACTAATTCTCACACATTCTATTAAAATTATTTATTTCTTTGAGTTCATGATGCAGAAAAGGTTACAATTGTTACTGAAAAGTCACTAAATTGTTTGTCAAAAACATACCTTTCCAGTGCTCCACACACCCCCCTACTTACCCTGTTTCATGCCCTCATGAAAACAATATAGTTGACATGCAAGGCGGTAAGAGAATAGGCCGGAGAGGGAACCTCGTGTGGAGGCCTACAACCATGATGAGCAACTAGATCATCAAAGAACTGATTTGTTTGACCTTCAGGCATTTCATACAAGGCCTGATATCCGGGTGTAGGGTGCCAAATGATTGGACTACGAAATCGATACCCTAACCAGGTTGGCCCTGCTTGCAAAATACGTTCGCCATAAAGGTTCAATCGGCTGGCATCCAGCTCAAAATTTTTGTATTTGAATGGTTCCCTGAGCTGGATGTTTGGGTTAAAAATCTGGTATCGGAATTTTGCAGCATCGATGGCGAGGTCTTTAATAGTCAGAAAATATTCCAGACTGTGTCGGATTAGGTCCTCGTGCATGGGTCCTAATGTCTCCATAACACCCGGGGTTCTCATAAGGTTCCTATGTGCTGTCCATAACAGCACTGGGTCTCTAGGCTCGGCTCTCACCCACAAGTCTAGGCTATTCTCCTGTCTCTGAAAAGTGTTATAAGATCTGAGCCATTTCAGCTGATTAACCCCGAATGAAACGAAGGCTTGCAATTGTATGTCCCCAACAAAAGGGCCAGGATTTAAATCAGTTCCCTGGTCTAGCACGAGGTTATGCAAGTAAAATTCACACAATAATCTTTGAACCTTAATTCCATAATGCTTGCAACAATCTATGAAATCATTGACAATATTGATTTGTATAGGGGAACCTACCCTAACAACTTTTATCTTTAATCGTAAATATCGTTCAAGCAAAAATAAAGCATAGTTTTTAGCAGGGGACCTACAGGCCAGAACGTCATTATACAAAGAACACACAGTGTCCATCTGCCTAACAACAATATCTAATCGACGAGTTACCTTGGCAACCTTTTCTTGCTCCTTTTGCCATCCTTCGAAGGCCTGGCTATCGGACTGACTAATATCCCGAAGTTTCTATTGTAACTCTTCATATTTCTCCTGGGGGATTGTTTGTTCTCTCAGCTGTTCAGCTTCTTGCTGAGCTTGCTTCATCATCTTGTGCAAGGTTCTTGTTTTCAGATCCTTTTTCCATAGAGCCGTAGATGCCGGGAGTTTTACCTGAACCTTTTTGTTATGTTGTTTGGAGTTCAGAACCCGAATTACCCTAAGGGTGGTGCCTCTGTTTGGATCTCCTTATTCTCCTTTTCTTTCTTAACACGAATGAAAGGTTGCTGTGGCTCCCCTGTTAATGGAACATCATCCTGTCCCTCTGCCTCAATTGGAACGGCAGTCCGTTCTTCAGTGTAAATTGAAACAGCAGTCTGTTCTTCAACGTCATTTGGAACAACAGTCTATTCTACGTCATTTGGAACGGCAGCCTATTCTTCATTGTCATTTGGAATGGTAGTAGGTCTTTCAGCAGGGTTTTGACCAACAGGGCAGTTATAAGTCCTTCGTCTTCTTGTCCTACGGGATTTTGCTGCAGTGGCCCTTTTTCTTTTCCTTGTCGTCCTTCGTAACCTCAGATTGGCTTTCAGAATCCGAATTTGCTGTCGGAGCTGGGCTATAGTGTTCAGCAGCCTCTGCCATTTCCTCCTTAATTTCTTGATTTCTATTGCCTCAGCAGAGGGCTCATGACTGGCCCTTAAATCTGCTCCTACTCCGTCTAGAATTTCTTCTGGTGCCTTGGGAACAGATTGTTCCCGATTGGTGTCTCTTATCTCCTCCTCATGAACGGGCGGGTTTTCTTCTCCTACCCTTTCTGCATGTGATTCCTCAGGTATGTCTTCCTCTGGAGGTCCGTTGGGGAGACCTGCTGGGCTGGAGGGTTGGCCATACTCCCCCATATTGGCTAGGATTGCGGCCAATTCGTCTTCACCCACAGGGTCCCACGGCGCGCTGCCTTCTGGCTATACTACTTCCTCCTCTTGATTGTCCTACTCAGTGACTGCCTTGGAGTGTTCAGCTTCTGTTTCTGTTTCGGAGTGCACGTCTCCCTCCTCGACTCCTTCTCCGGCTTGCTCAGCCTCGCCCCCAGATTGTCCATCATTTTCTTCGGAAGGTCCTCCTTCTGGTTCTGGAGGTTCGTCTGTAATCTCGATTGGCTGGCTGGTGCTCTCCTGGATCTTTTCTAGCCTCCCTCGTATCCGAGCTAGCCGTGCTGATTTCCTTGGTCTCTCAGGTTGTTCGGGTGTACTAGCAACAGATTTTTCTGCTACCAATTCTCTGTGTTTTTCTGGTCGTTCCGGTGTACTTGAAGAATGCTTTCGTTTTGGAGCAACATGTTTTTCTGTTGCCAATTCTCTGCGTTTCTCTGATAGTTCTGGTGTGCTAGAGGAATGTTTAGGTATTGGGGATGGTGCAGCCAATCCCCCCCCGATCAATGCAATGAGCTCCTCCTAGCTGCTCTGTTGTTGAGTGAGACTATGGCTCACTATCAATCGAATCAATCCATGGTGGCTAACAACTATTTCTACGTGCTGAGCCTTTTCCAGGCTTCGGGCCGTATCATGCAATAATGAATTTAAAAGTGCAGGCAGATTTACAGAACACTTTTCTTTCAAAACAGCTAAGAGTTTAAGGTGACGTGGTATTACCACGTCTTTCCTTCCTTCACAAGTGATGTAGCTCTGCACTATCTTTGCTAATTCGGTCCAGGGTTCTCCTAACGTTGCTGGCAGAACTCCCTTCCCCTTAACTGTCAAGATTTGGCCTTCATCCTGGAAAATCTCCATAATCTTTTGTAATCTTTCTTTCTTCAGCGTCCATACAGGTCCGGTGGCTGGTAGTCCCGAGACTTCTGCAATTATGTCATCCATGACTGCTATCCGCCTCTCCCTTACTATGGAGTATTCCTCCTGCAAGTTTTGCAGAAACTCCAACGCCATTGTTTCGTTTGATTCTTGTAGGCGACTGAAATAATTCAGCCATCCTGCCTTTTCCAGGATCTCCCGAGCAGCAGCGGGGACTGTCAACTCCTGAGGTTCGCTTCGAATTGCCTTCCCCCCATGGTTCCACTAAGAATTTCCAATGGAACAGTAACTTCCTGTGTTGTTTGAGACCCAGAGAGGGTGATCGTCGCAAGAAAAAAAATAGAGTATGCAACAAAAATGGATTGTGGATGGCAACTTGCGTAAGATAGAATTATCATACCGTTAAACCATGCCATACCTTCGTACACTATCTTCCCCGAATGGTGTGCCGACACGTAATTCGTGGAGTAATGAGGTTACCTTCCCCCCCGCGATGTGATAGGCTGTCCCAGCCGTCAAATAGAGGAGCAGCAGCCATTGTGTAACCAAGTCATAAAGGAACAGCATATAAAATTATGCCATGTTTTAGATAGACAACAAAATACTGAAATCGAGGCAAAAAGGTGGATCGTGTTTTACATAAGAGCCTGTGTGATATGATGCGAGGCCGGGGGATGGGACGTCTGTCAATCGTACGAAATCTCAAGAGGTCATTGTCAGTTCCTTTCCCATGATTGGTGGTAGTGAGTGTTCATGCGATATATACATCGGGACATAAATATGACTTATTCATAGGATATAAGAGACAAAGAAGTATTGATATCATACCTATTGGTGTAACCATTATGACTTCGATACCATTAACAGAGCTCTGCTGCCAATAGGTGTTCATAACCTTGGCAGAGTTGTTTGTTTCACCCCCAGAACCATGATCCTTTGTGTGTATTTTGAAAAGTATTTTGTCAAAATGCAGGCCATTATGCTGGCTTGGTAACCAGGTAGCCATAATGCCATTCACAAGGAAGGTGCGAAACGTGGGTAGGCCGGCTCGTGATGAGACCCCCTATTCCAAGGTCTGTTTATTTAATGTACCTTTTGGACCATATCCCTGGTGTGGTGGCCATAATGGGAATGCCACTTCGCTTCCATCCTGATGATCATGGTAGGCTGGCTCTTGATGAGACCCCCTATCCTGCATTTGACAATTGATAATCCATATTCATTTTTTCTTTTTGCAAAGCAGTTTTTCTTATTTATTTACACATAAGGGTGGTTCAACACTCCTTAAGAGTGGGAATGGTGGAAGAAGTCTTATCATCCCAACAGGAAGATATAAATCCTCTGCTCTTATGCCTAAGTAATAATCAAAGAAAATTTTTAGGGAAATCGGCATGATAAAGATAACCAACCAGAGCAATGGTAATAAGACAATGACAACGAAGATGAGAGGTAAGTGTGTCCCTTCTCTTGTCCTCTTATCAATACTAGGCCCTATAAAGATAGCGATCTATGATCTGTTGACTTCGGTATGTCGTGATTTATGTTCATTGCATAAGTGCATAGCTGTATCTTAAAGACTGGAGAGAACATGGGCGAAAAGCATCCTCAATATAAATCATCACAGAGAGAAAAAACATGGCGATGGTGTTCCTTTTGAAAAAGGAACAGCAGAGAAGAATCCATGCAAACAAATACTTAAGATGTCGTTTCTTTAGAAGGAACGGCCGAAGATCACGAATGCTATCCCTTTTGAAAAGGAACAACAGAAAATCACAAATGTTGTTCCTTTTGAAAAGGAACAGCAGAAACTCACAAATGTTGTTCCTTTTGAAAAGGAACATCAAAAACTCACAAATGTTGTTCCTTTTGAAAAGGAACAATAAAAACTCACAAATGTTGTTCCTTTTGGAAAGGAACAGCAGAAACTCACAAATGCTGTTCCTTTTTGAAAAGGAATAGCAAAAACTCACAAATGATGTTCCTTTTGAAAAGGAACATCGAAAACTCACAAATGTTGTTCCTTTTGGAAAGGAATAGTAGAAACTCAAAAATGTTGTTCCTTTTGAAAAGGAATAGCAAAAACTCACAAATGTTGTTCCTTTTGGAAAGGAACAGCAGAAACTCACAAATGCTGTTCCTTTTGGAAAGGAATAGCAGAAACTCACAAATGCTGTTCCTTTTGAAAAGGAGCAGCAAAAACTCACAAATGCTGTTCCTTTTGAAAAGGAACAGCAAAAACTCAAAAATGTTGTTCCTTTTGAAAAGGAACAGCAAAAACTCACAAATGTTGTTCCTTTTGAAAAGTAACAGCAAAAACTCACAAATGTTATTCCTTTTGAAAAGGAACAGCAAAAACTCCCAAATGCTGTTCCTCTTGAAAAGGAACAGCAGAAATTCGCAAATGTTGTTCCTTTTGAAAAGGAACAGCAGAAAATCACAAATGTTGTTCCTTTCGAAAAGGAACAGCAGAAACACAAGAACAGGCAAATGCTGTTCCTTTTGGAAAAGTAACAGCAAAGACACGCAGAATGCAAAAATCCAAATTAAAAAAAATAAATATCAATGAAAATGTTAAGAAACGTATATACAAAAACTTATGTACAAGTTATAGAAAAAAATGCCTTCCTTACTGAATTATAGGTGAGGAAGATTTTGCTTCCTCTCCTAAAATTTCCATATCAGTATCTCGACGTAGCTACTGACAGAAGGATTCCTGAGTGAGTGGCTTGCGATAGAGACGAACTCGGTGGCCATTTACCTTGAATGGATATCCAGAACCGTCAATTGTGATCAGAGTAAGGGTCCCATTATCATGTACTTTCTGGATTTCGTATGGTCCCAACCAATGAGTCTGCAGTTTCCCCGGGAAGTCCTGAAACCGAGAGTCATATAACAGAGCTCAGTCTCCTTCATGAAAGACTTTGTTCTTGATAAGTGCATCATGCCATTTAGCTCGTTGTTGTTGAATAAGTATTGTATTCTGTAATGCAGAGAGCCTGATTTCATCCAATTCATTAATCTGCTGTAATCGACTAATTTGTGCCTCAATTAAATCTAGGCCAACTTCCTGTGCAGTTCGTAACATTTGGATTTCGAATTCTATGGGGAAATAGGTTATTTCCCAAACACTAATTGATAAGGTGAATAACCGATGGTACTTCTCCATATGGTTCTATAAGCCCACAGTGCTTCAGGTAATCGGGCGGCCCAATCACGCCTATGTGAAGAAATGGTTTTTGTTAAAATTGATTCTATTACCTTATTGCTACTTTCTACTTGCCCATTCGCCTGTGGGTGATATGGGGTAGTAATTTTATGCTGGACGTGATAATTGTTAAGTGTTGCAGCTAATTTGTTTCTGGCAAATTGTGGTCCTCCATTTGTAATTATTTCTCTCGGAAGGCCATAACGTACAAACAAGTGGAACAGGAACTGTATTACAGAATCTTCTGTAGCTCTAGGCAACACTTTGGCCTCAACCCATTTGGTGACATATTCCGTGGCCACCAAGATATATGTTCTCTGATTTGATGATGGGTTGATGGGTCCAACGAAATCAAGAGCCCATCATTCAAATGATTCAGTGACTAATTGTGGCCTCAGAGGCATTTCGTCGGCTTGACCAGGTCGTCCTGCTCGCTGGCAGCTGTCACAGATTTGGACGAATTTCTTCGCATCCTTGAAAATTGTAGGCCAATAGTATCCTGTCTGCAATACTTTATGTGCTGTTCTTTTTTCAGCAAAGTGTCCCCCACATGGTCCGTCATGATAGGCTTTTAAGATGTCGAAAATTTAATCTTCTCGAATACATCTCCTAATTTGCATGTCTGCCCCTATGTGGAACAAATAGCCCCCAATCCATGAAAATCGAGTACTCTTCTGAACAATCTGCTTACATTCATTAGGGTTAAGTGTTTTGGTAGCTTACCTACTGCAAGGTAATTGGCAACATCAGCATACCAGGGTGTTTGAACAGCAACAGCAAACAGGTGCTCATCCGGAAATTGATCTTCCACTGCTGCTGCTTCAATTGATTTTGGTATTTGTGAGAGAAAATTAGCTACAGGGTTTTCCTTGCCAGGTCTATCCTTGATTGTAAATCGAACTCCTGCAATAAGATCAACCATCTAGTTATTCTAGCATTTGTGACAGGCTTATTTGCTAAATATTTGATATCAGAATGATCTGTATATAAAATAACGGGATAGCCTGTAATGTAATGTCTAAACTTATTGACAGCATGTATTACAGCCAGGAATTCTTTTTCAGTGACAGTGTAATTTAATTCAGCAGGGGATAAATTTTTGCTGATATAATAAATAGCATATGGTTTTTTATCCTCTTCCTGCCCAAGGACTGCACCGATTGCTGTATCTGAGGCATCAGATGAGATTTGGAATGGTAAATTCCAGTTTGGTCCTCAAAGGACTGGAGCTGTTGATACAAGCTTCTTTAATTCCTGGAAAGCACGGTCGCATTTTTCTATCCACAAGAAATCAACATTACCAGTTAGTGCATATCGAGGTGCAGCAATGTGTGAATAATGTTCTATAAATCGTCTATAATACCCAGAAAATCCAAGAAAGCTGCGTACCTCTGTTTGAGTAGTGGGAGTGGGGATAAGCAAAAGTATTTGAATTTTGGCCGGATCTACCTGAATGCTAGCTGCGGAAACATAGTGTCCTAGAATGAGCCCTTCATTCATCATCATATAAAACTTTTCGTGGCTTAAGCAAAGTCTGGTAGCAATGCAACGTTGTAGGACTTTTTCTAGAGTGTCTAAAGCTGGATCAAAATCATCTCCATATGGTGTAAATTCATCCATGTACACTTCAAGTCCATCATTTATTAAATCTGCAAAGATGCTAAGAACAGCCCTTTGGAATGTGGCAGGAGCATTACATAGGCCAAAGGGTAGAACACGATAGGCAAACATTCCCCAAGGACAAGTAAAAGTGGTTTTATCCTGGTCTTCAGGGGCAATCTGAATTTGATTGTATCCACTGAAGCCATCCAAGAAAGAAAAAAATTTCTTTCCTCCTAAAGTGTCCAATACTTGGTCTATGAATGGGAGAGGGAAGTGATCTTTTTGTGTGGCTTTGTTTAACTCCCTATAATCCACACAAATCCTCCATTTCCCATTCTTCTTGGGTACCACCACAAGCGGAGAGACCCATTTACTATCATAAATAGGATAGATAAAATTAACATCTAAAAGCTTCTGAAGTTCAGCTTTTACAACATCTTTTAGATGAGGGTTGAGTCTTCTTTGCGGTTGATGAATAGGTCTTGCATCTTTTTCTATATAAATATGGTGGGTGCACAATTGGGGATCAATCCCTTTCATATCAGGGTAATCCCATGCAAATGCTTCTTGATACTTTCATAACAAATGGATGAGATTTATTTCTTGGTCCGGTGTAAGGTTGGCATTGATATTTAGAGTCTTTCCC
Source organism: Pinus tabuliformis (assembly GCA_031772625.1). Lineage (NCBI taxonomy): Eukaryota > Viridiplantae > Streptophyta > Pinopsida > Pinales > Pinaceae > Pinus > Pinus tabuliformis. The sequence continues at coordinate 774,626,416 of CM062812.1, read as the reverse complement.
AGTTCAATTTCCACTACTTTGCTATTGGCAACAGAAGTCGCAGGTATTGCTTGGTCATGCACATCCTTCAAAGGATCTTCTTCTAGTTCACTATCGAATGCAGCTTCTATCATGAAACACTGTGTGTAAGATCTGGATCCAGTTTGACTAATGAAATTATTGATGGCATCGTCTTCTGTTTGGTCTTTAAAGTCTAGAGCCTTCTGTACAGTCAATGGGGATCTGATATTGTCAGTAAGGTATGATACAGGGTGCTGGTTAGTTTTTATCATTGTAAGACTTGGCTGAGCTGGAGGGTATAGAACTAGATTTTTAATATCTGGTCCTCTGGTTATAGTCATATTTCCCTGCCGGCAACCACTGTAAGCATCGGCGGTAGCAAGCTAAGGTCTACCTAAAATTAGCGGGTGTCCATCCAGTCGGGTTTTTGGATTAATTACCAGGAAATCAGTTGGGTATTCCCAGGAATCTACAGAGACCATGACATCGTATAGAGTACCTTCTGGTCGAACTACAGATCGGTCGGCCAATTCTAACAAAGTAGAAGTAGGCTCTACCGATGTAATGCCGATCTTTTGGCAAGTAGAAGTTGTCAAAATATTAATTGCAGCTCCTAGATCAACTAAAGCATTAGTCAGGGTCTGACCATAGATTTGAACAGTTACGATTGGGTTTCCTGGATCTTCATATTTAATGGGTATTCCTGATAACAGGTCAGACAAAGTACTGACTACTTGGACTCTTGGGTTAGTGGTTGCATTCCTCCTTGATTTTTTTATGCACAATTCTTTTATAATTTTTGCGTATATAGGGATGTCTTGAATGGCTTGGAGGAATGGAATTCTTATGTACAGATTTTGTAACTCTCCCAGAATGTCAAAGTCTGGATATTGTACAGGTCGTGGTATGACTAATCGTTCTGGGAAGGGAGGAGAGGATGTACTTGCTTGATGATGAGTCTGCTCCTTATTTACACCCTCTTGTTGTAACGGCTGTTCTGTTGCTAACTGATCTTCAATGTGAACTGTTTTATCTCCCTCTGTTTCTATTATACGTCCAGATCTTAACTAAATATCATTGCACTCCCTCAGATCAGGTCTGATTTCTGATGATTCTATGATTTGGAGGGATTGGACCGGTCTATTATTTGGATTGGGATTGGGTTGGGCTGGGAGTTGCGGTCTCAGATTAGACTGGGGGTTTTGTTGTAAAGCTGGTAGAGTCGGTTGAGGGAGCGGAATAGTTCCTGCTGGCTGATATGTCGATTTTGGCCGGTTTGTCTGCCAGGGTGAACCTTGTGAGGTAGGGGGAGTCCATTGTGGAGGATATGGGTTATTCTGCCAATATGGTGGGGCGTAAGGAAAATTCGGCCAACCAAATTGGCTTGTCTGATTCATCCACGGATTTGGAGAAGGAAACGGCTGTGATGACCAGTTCAGAAATGGGGGTTGAGATTGGTTTTGCCACATACTATATTGCTGAGCATTATACTGTGGAGGCTGGAAAGAAGAAGTTGGGTCTGAAAACATACCAGATTGCCTTGGTTGCCATTGGCGATGTTGGTTAATGAAGTATGTCGATTCTGGCTCTTCTTCCGCTTCCTTATATACTGCCTTCAATCCAGGAAGTGAGGGGCAGCTCTTAGTAAGGTGATCTTTTGTACAAATAGCACATGTTTGAACTGCATCCAGTGGACATTCCTTGTGGCTATGTTTTCTTCTACATCAGGGGCAGAAGATCGCCAAGTTCTGTTCTGCCTCCATCTGCTTCTGTTTAGCCTGCACAATATGAAGTTGTGTAGTTAATGTCCCCAGAATATCAGTTTTAAAATTTTCTAATAAATTTCCAAGTTCTACACGTGTTACTCCTTCTGTTGATATTTTGTTATCTCTGACAAACCGATCATATTCCGCTGGTTTTATCCTTGTGCTGCCTCTCGAGCTCCTGATACATAAGTCAATGATGTTAGCAAAATTCTCTTGATAAATATCCCCTTTTCCCATGATATTTAATGTTTCAATCCATTGTTCCTTCATACCTCTGATCAATGCCGTTTTTAACACATTATCAGGTAGAGGTAGTGATGCATAGGGAGATCTTTGTAAATTATACTGAAAACGTTCTACGTATTCTTCTAATGTTTCATTTGGTCTAGCTATCATCTGCAATATTTCATCTTTCAGTTCTCTAGACCTACAATAATCTTGATATTTCTTTAGGAAAGATTCTTTCATTTGCTCCCAGTTATTTATAACTCCACCACCTAAACCCATAAACCATCTTAAAGCCGCCCCTTTCAAAGTGGAGGAGAACAATTTTAATTTCTGAGGGTCAGTGGTGTAATCATATCCTCTGCATAGCACATCAAATTCAAATAAGAATGCATCAGGGTCCTCTGATGTAAGTCCGTGAAATGTAGGAATGTGTTGAAGGGGAATTGCTTTCATAGGAGCATTTGCTGCAGAATCCAATATAGGATATTGTAATGTAGAAGTTTGAGTATTTGGCTGATTCTCCACCATGGGATCGAATATATGCCAGTAACCTTCCGGGATTTCTAGGAGGGTATTCGTAGGCTGAGAAGGAACGACCTTGATAGGGATTGTTTTAATAGCACTTCCTTTGTCTGGAATAATAAAAGTTCCTGTTGTTTGAGGAGATTGAATTCCCCCAACAATGATTTTTGCAGCGCTCCCTTTATCTGGGCTATTTAATGGCTGAATTACCCTAGGAGGAGATCTTGGCTCCCCAACTTCCCCTGTTTCCCCTTCTCCTTCACAAAGATTACTTAGATTCCCTTCCTGCAGTCGTTCTGGAATAGAATTTTCAATTTCTTGAAAGTCCTGTTCATCAGTCTGACTATGCACCTCAGCGAAGGCTACAGATGGTGATCCTGTGGCCTGAAGGGAGCTAGTAGGCTATTTAGAATTGATTTTCCTGGGGCCTACTGATGGCTGAGATTCAATTTTCTTATAGATTTCGTCTATGAAGGTCGTTCAGCCAAGGGTCACCGGCCCTTTGGCTTTTTCGGGTTTGAATGGAGGTTTGATATTCTTTTCTAGCTTTTTCTGCTTAGTCATGCACTCTATAAACTACTAGATCCTATTCAACCCACAATTCTGCCAAGAAAGCGGACGGTGGAGCAGGGCTTTTACATTCTCCGTACGCAGGTTCTTACCTTCCGTTTTTAAAATCCAACTCTCCCCTAGCAGATTCGTACACTACTCTGTAAAAGACAAATGGCTATACTCTTTCCCCGGCAACGGCGCCAAAATGTAGAGCTGTAACAAGGGTCTCTTTCACCTCTAGTTATCCCACATTAATAAGTCAATCCGGGAACGCTTTGTTATTGCAAAGAGTATCTCAATCCGAGGCTATTCGTCAGAGTAATGCTTAGTAGTACAACGTTTAGAAAATACAAGAGTAAACGGATGCTAAACTATGACTAAATTACTTTAAAAGAATAAAATTACACAAGGCAGCTTATCAGTCAAGGGTGCGGAAGCGATAACCCATCCCTATAGAAACTGATGGAAAGGAAATTAGAGCATGGACCATGGGTCTGGGAGCTAGGCAGCGACTGCTGAGGCTCACTATAGCCTTAGACCTTCTCTCACACCAAAGCAGCAAATGCAAGTAAATGGAACGACAGAAAGTAAAATGGAACAACAAACAGGAAATGGAACAGCAAGTCTAAAATGGAACAACAGTAAATGGAACAGAAATCAAATAAACTAAATCTCGCGAGTCAGAACTAAACTTGCTCTATTGAACCAAACTCACACTCTGCAATAAAATTGCAATCTTCTCTCTTAAGGCAAATTCGATGGAATGTACTTTATGGAACAGCACTCACTGATGAATTATGGAATAGCAAGAATCAACCATATATACACACCACACGCTAATATAGTAATCTGATGATTAAGGAGAATACGACTATGTTTCCAAATAGAATAACATTACTTCTGGATTCCAATAATTGGGATTTCAAATGAATCCAATAACAGTAATATTCAGTACAAATGCTCTGTAACAGAAATAGCTGGTTTAGACTAATAACATGCAATCAACTCTTAAAAGATTCACTCATACAATACAGAGTCACTACATAAATTTCCTGAAGAAACCATTAATGAATTAATCGTAGCAGAGCATGGAATAGCATATGAAAAGCATGTCAGATTACCGAGCAATAAAGATAAGCAAACCACGCAGAAATCAAGTTATAATGATACAAAAGCAAGTGTCCTTCGGAGCCCGGCCCTTAGCTTCCAATGGTACACCACCTTAGATTACTCCAGACTCAAAGATGAAATAAACACCAAGTCCTTTATATTAACGCATCAACAAACGTACAACAAACCAAGTCTTAGTGAGAGTCGATGATCAAAGTTTAGTCTGAAACTGAAAATTACATAAAAAAAAGTCCCTTTGCTTAACGATGTTGTTCCTTTTTATAAAAGTAAAGGCGGAGATATCTAGGTAAAAAAAATAAGTAAAACAGTGATCCCTCAGGATCAAAGATCCTGAGGGATTCGCCAAGCCGTTAATCCTTTACTTTTCTTTCCGTGTTCCGCCGAATTGGTAACCCTTCTTTCTTTCCTGGGTCGTTCTGCTTCAATCTGTTCGATCTCGTTTGCATCCGGTCCCCTTCTAGAGGGACAACAGTTATTCCTCCTTTGTCTTTCCCTTTTGAATAGAAGCTCTTCGTTTCCACCTTTTCTTGCATAGAAAAATGACAATTATCAGTGATTAAGCTTTCCATACTAATTCTCACACATTCTATTAAAATTCTTTATTTCTTTGAGGTCATGATGCAGAAAAGGTTACAATTGTTACTGACAATTCACTAAATTGTTTGTCAAAAACATACCTTTCCAGTGCTCCACACTAAGAGGATGCTCAACAACTCATGTACCTAGATACAAATCAGACAATCACAGCAAGAAAATGTCAGCTCAAAAACACAAATCACTTCAAGGATCGATAATGCAACAAACTGGGAAACTAGTGGGCAAGATTACATAGTTGTGACTCTCAGAGGTGAGGGACTATCAGCTGGATATGCGCATTTCACAGTCCCAGATACCAGTGAGAGGTACTGATGACTGAAACTGCATAGAGTGTAGTCCAGTGTGGCTTGCTATGGACTAGAACTGTGTAATGCACAGTTCAATCTGGCTTGATGCTGACTCGGACTGTGCATTGCATAATCACAGTGGGAAAGACTTAGTACTGACTCTAGGAACTATGCAGAGCACATCTAGAGCTGGTGACTGATAACCTTTATGCTATTCCTGGAGCTAAGGCAGAGCCTTGAGTTCCATAATGCACAATGCATGTTGGGAAGATTTAGATCTGAGCTAAGGTAGCCCAGATCTGCCCAAGGGAAACTTGAAAATGAGTAGATCTAAATGTGTGAGAAAAGGATGGTGTAGATATGAGTGAATGGTCATGCATGCAATCAAAGTAGGTGCAGAAACTGGTCAAATGGATGAACAATGAACCTTGTGGGGAGAGTCACCGCAACAACGACCGTTAGTGCAAAAACTGGGTTATGCATGCGACGCTTAAAAAAGAAAATGTGAAGCTTGAAACAACACTTCTACAAGTTAATACAAGCTATAACACCAACAATAATTCAATAAAACATGAAAAATAGCACTCACACATGCCAATGAAAGAAAAGAAACTGAAAAGGCATCAAAAGACTTGAAAAAAAAAATTACCTGGAAAAGTTATGCTGATCCTATTGAAGGTTCCTAGATGCCTCAGGAATGCCAGAGCTCCAAGATCGAATGTTCAAATGAGCTCTGGAAGCATCCATTAAATAGATTTGATCAATTTAGGGTTTATGACGCGCATGCCAAAAATATAGGAAAATGCGATAAGTGGTAGCGATTTTCTAAAATTAACTCAAGTGTAACTGCTAGTGCTAAAAATAGATCCCTATGTTTTGGGTACTCTTTTTTCTTTTTTTCTTTTTTGGAAAGGTTGTCATGCATGCATGCATAAATTGCCCAGTTCTAGAGGGGACCTAAAAGCCTTCTAGCACATGTATTAGTCAAGAACTAAGGGAATGCTTTTGTGCAATTCCTGGGTTGAGTGGCTCTGGCTGCCTCTCATGCTCTATGCAGTTTCCCAAATGAAGATAAGTTTCCATCTAGGTCTGTACATTTTTGGTGCGGAAGCTCACTATTGGGTTGATATGCGCAATTCTTGAGAGCAAGGCCCATTGTTGGGTTTCACTGTGCAATTCTTGAAAGTAAGGCTAGCTTCCATCTAGGACTGTGTAGTTTGCCAAGGCAGTGTAAGAAATAGATGTAACCAAGTCATGGGGTTCATATTGTGGTTAGACAACAAAACAAGTAAGTGGACATAAGATGTAAAACAAAAGATAAATTCAATTGAAAACACAAGTACCTGAGAAGTGCAAAAAAAGTTGCTAGTATTTAAGGAGGGAAGCTCCAAAATGAAGTGCAGGCAAAATTTTGGAAGGTGATTGTAGCCACTACAACAATGACATATTTGATGCTTTTCAAGTTAAATTCATTCCTTCCCAATTCATACTTGTTATTCACATGGATTCATTTTCCTAGTTATTCCATTACACTGCAACTAAGATATGACCCCTCTAAGAATGTTTTTTTGTTAAAATGTAACCCATCAGGCCTTGTACATAGGATATTGTTAATAAAGTCTCGAGATAATCTAGGCAACAATATGACTAAGAATTGGTACATGAAGGTGTTATCCAATAATGAAAAAATATCAAGATATGCCATAATATTAAGAGTATTCAATGTGGTATGGAAAACAACAGGTGTTACAAGTTATGGTTAATATAACATAACAACACTTAGATTTATCAAATGATTGTTTCTCAAGCTAAGTATAAAATGTGCATTCTTGAATCTCCCATACAATTCCATCTATGACATGTCAAGGAATTATTTAACGTGGGGTTCATCCTCCCTATAACGCCTTATTAATTTCATTACATGCTTTTGGTTTAAAGAAGTTCTAAAGTTATCATGCTAGAATTTGTAGACCAGACCCTTAATTTACATTGTTAAATTCATGTCAGAATGAGGTATCCTACCAGTGAAGTCACAACAATCTATCTAGCCAATTGTGTCTAGTGTATCTAATCTAATAAAATATTTTTGAAAGGTTTTGGCATATCATGTAATAAAATTGGATGTGTGTTTTAGGAAACAATGTTTCTTGTGATATTTTTAATAATTACTTGTTACAAGACATGAGCTACATTATATCTTAAGATTGAGTTGTCTTTCCAACTTTTTTAAAAGCATCCACAAGGTTTCTAATGATATGATTACTTGTTGCTTTATTTTTCACCATTTTGTTTTCTAGATATCTTCTAACAAAATTGGGCTCCTTAATTTTAACAAAGACAAAAAATATTGGCATTTGGCTCCAGCATACATCTTTCCAAATTATTATTTCATAATTTTATAGGATTTTTAACAAATAATTCATTTAGGTAGCTTAACTTCAAGTGAAACTAATCCAGTTTCATCCACTTCAGAGAATTTAGGAGTTATTCATCACATAATGTCTAATATACATATGGGTGGTATATTTGTATTCTAGAATTCTTGACTTATTTGTTTTGGTTTTACATTCCTTGAACTGGATTGGATGTTATTGATGGTATATTCTAAAATGTTTCATTGTTAATGAAGAGGACGCAACACAAGAACTTTATCAATAAGTTGTATACATGTCACCTCTCTAATTTCATCCATAGTATAATCAACTCTAAGAAAATACATCATCATCTAATCATCAAAAATATTTTTTTTAGATGAAATATTCGTTAGAGATTCATATATTGTGACAAAAGTCAGATTCTCTTATTCTATAATTATGCATTTCTCCATATCTAACCTAACCTTTTTTCTTTGTAATATTCCCAATATTTGTGAGTGCAAAATTGCTAAGGCTTTTTGCCCAATTTTGATTAAAAGGGGGTAAATATTATTTTTATTAGAAAAGTGTAGAAAAATAATATTTTATTGAAGAATGGTAGAAAATATTATTTTATTAAAATGGAAACACAAATATATTAAGTGGAAAATGGCCCTCGCCAATAAAATAATATTAAAAACGAGTCTAGAAGCATGAAGAGAAATTATATAAGGAGGAGAGACTCATTTTTTGGGCGTCTTTTGACTATTACACTTCACTTTTCATCTTCTCTCAGAGTTTTTTAGCTTAAGAAGAGAAGTGTTATTTAGCATAGGAGTTCCAAGCGGAATTTCCACCCTCATTTCAGAGAACTTTGAGTGTCTCCCTAGTGTGTAATTTTTTGGGAGTCCAGATTAGGACATCCATAGAGCTTTATTATTGGTTTTCACCCAGTGTTTTGCACTCCTTGGCCCTAGAGGTAGTACATTTTGTCATTGGAGGATCAATTATTGTGGGTTGGATCTTCAACTATCTTTGCAGGTGATTTTCTCTATTAGTGTTGATGATTTTCATTTGGATTTGCAAGGCTGGAGATTAGCACTATTTTTTGGGCCAAATGTTTCTATTTTTCAGATAATTCAAACTTTTTAGAGCTTTTTGGATTAGATGGAATTAGCCCAATATTTTTTTGGACTTTTATGGGTTTCAAGTCCAAAAATTTGAGTTCTCTCCAACAATAGCAACAACATTTTCTGGGTGATTAACACTTTTTGGGGCTTTTCAAGTCAAAATTAATTAGCCCATTTTTGTTTTTTGTTTTTGTGATTATTTGGAGGAGAGGTCATGGTTAAAGTTTCATAATTTTCTAAGTAGTATACGTGGTGAAATTATGATATGGAATATAACTAGCTAGAGAGTTGTTTGAACTATTTTGGAGGGCTTCTTTATCATCGAGATTTAGCCCAAACCATTTCATAGTTTTCTGGGTTTAGGGAGAGAAGTCCAAAACTAAAATTTCAGAGCATTCAAGACATTATTTTGAGAAGAATTCCTAGTTCCATTTGGAATCCTATAGCATATTTTCTAGGTAGTGCACATTATCATTTTAGAGTCATTTTAGCAGTGGGTCAATGAGATTTCACCTGGTGTTTTCCTAGCTTGCATAGGAAGTTGAGGTTCCATTACTCTTACTCATTACGTACCCATATTTCTATTGATTAATAAAATGTTTCAATTAGTTTGCTCATTTTCTCTGGTGCTTTAATTTGGGTTCTTCCTCTTTAATTTTAACTATTGTTCTTAGTTCATGTATTTGGTATTTAGTGATATTTTCCAATTAGGAATAATACAATGGTATCATATCACATGATCTTGGTCATCTATGGGGAAGTTGACAAGATCATGGAAGATTTGGGCATGCATGAGTAGTGTTTGGTGGAGCGATAGATAGACCAATGATATGAGGGAGAACACAGGAACTCTAAGACGGGTTCTACAGGAACAATGAGAGGTCGGACCAATTGAGGAATATGATGGACCAATTCCATATTCATCCTTACGACAGAGACTGATCTAGATGTGTGCATGCCACATGGGTGAATCCATTTATAAAAAGTTTGGAAAATCAATAGAATGAGGGAAACAAACCTCCTCAAAAGGAGTGGACTCGATGAGATAATTTAGATGATGGGACTGTGAGAGATCTTACTTTAGATCGTGGGGCCTAGGACACTACTTCATTAACAAGGAGCCTGAGGAGGAGGTTAAGCATGTGGCTGAGGGAGCGCAAGATTGTTAGGAGCTTGTAGATATTCCCACTGTGATATAAGAGTCAACATTGTTGGAGGTTCCTTTGATAAACTTGGTTGACACATTGCTAGAGGAAATTAAGCATGCACCCATAGGGCCATCCATTTATGAGGTACAAATATGTGTGTCCATTTTTCCAGATGATGGATTGCAATAAAAGGTTGATGATGTGCTAAGAGACATAGAGGCATCCACCATTAATGAGGTGCCAAGAGACATATCCACCATTGATGAGGTGTTAGGAGACATAGAGGTATATATATTTATGACTGCATTTACAGATGATATCTACCCACAATAGTTTCAACAACTCCAATTCAACCTTTTAGCAATGGAAAAGAGGGCCATGAAAATCCGAGAGACAATTTTATAATAGAATGAGGAGATGGAGGGCATGATAGTGATTTGTGCCAAGTCAGTGCCCAAGAAAACCCGTGTCGGGGAATGATTTGATTCCCTAATGGTACAGCTAGAGGAGTACACGTTGGATCTTTAGAGAAACACTCTTTAGGCATACATAGGTAGGGCTTGCAACACTGTTAGGTTACCTCTACACATTGGAGAGGGAGGTGAAGAGTTACCTAGCCAGATCTCATGTGTTGACCAAGACGGTGAGGTGAAGCAACATGAGTTGTGTAAGAGGAAACATTTGCATGTCGAGGTTATTTTTTGTATAGGTACATTTTCATTCGATCCTCCCCTTAGGGTTAGATGGTGATATATTCTGAGTTGTTACATAGTGGAGTGGGGTACACCTAAGGAGATGATCATTGCCCAGAGTCAAGCTTAGGAGGAGCTTTTAGACATTGGGGATGTTGGAAGCTTGGGTTGACATTGGCATATAAGTGGGGCTTCCTATCATGTACTAGAGATGTAGAGTGTATACAACATTGGTGGTATAGTTAATCTAGTAATTGAGTGCGCATATTCTCTAGGGGATTTCTAGATGGCGGTAATGGCCAATCAATTTGTGAGCATACTTCATGGGTTGTGTAGGAATTTTGGTTGTGCATGGGATCGAGGATGATTAGCGTACTATAGAAAGATATTGTCAAAGGAGGTGCCATCGGTAGAAAACTAGATAGGGAATTGTATGGAGCAAGGAAAATTTTAGGGGATTATATTCACATGTGGGATAATTTTCCATGTCTTTTCCCAAAAATATATTCATTAATTTCCATTCTTGCTAAGAATGATTCACCCAGATTTTATAGTACAAAATTATTTTACCTGAAAATTCGGTAAATTTTTATAGAGATTATATGAAATTATTAGAAATTTGAATATTTTTACAAACATATTTCCCAACATTTTATAGTTTTCATATTACAGACTAGTAAGATTCACCAAGGTTTTTAAACCTTAAAATGATTTTCCACCCTTGAAATTTTCTCTAGTATGGAGATGATGCTTTCCCATTGATGTATTGAGTACATGAGCCACCGAGGATTGACACAACAGTGATATCCCCTCTAACAGGTGTCGAGTTAGGCTGCTTAGGTCTATCAAGATTGATGAGGAGATATGACACACATCAGAGTGGGTTCACTAGTAGAGAGGCAGATACTTTCATACATGCAAGATACCATATGTTACAAGATGGTATGACAGTAAGAATTTGTGCCTAGGGGTGTATAGAGATATTGTCATAGTCTAGTTTTATGCAAAGAGATGTGACCTGATGCATACAAACCCACTTTTAGACCCTTGCATCTGGTGGTGTAAAAGGGTATGAAATAATAAGAAGTGGTCTGTAGAGGAGAGAGAGGGTGTATGGTTGTGTGTCATGTTGCATGGGTTTGCACCATGGAGTAGGACAGGAGGCTCAAACTGTGTTGGGTTTGTGGGTGCAGTGACATATGCATTAGTACATATGGGACACAAAAGGATACATGGTGACACAATAACAGGTGGTGGCATTCGGTGGTGTACAGTGATGTGCCACAAGGCACAATCATACACAAGAGTGTATAGGGACACATGGGTGTGTCTAGTGGTTTATGGTGCTGCATAGTGAGACCTTGGAGCATTTTCTCTAGGGAGGACTCCTGACAGGGACGTCATGCATACCATTGAGATCAACTAACCAAGAGTCAATGACATAATGGATGAGCATCTAGGGAATTGCATTGAACATAGACATGTCTTCAATTGAGTTATTATAAAATATGAGGCGTAGAGAGGGACATCCATATGATTACCCTTAAGTATCCATATGGGATCTTAATCCTACACTTGGGGATGCATACACTTATTACTCTCTAGTATTGCTTACATTCATAGAGAGTTTGATTGTTTCTCCTTGATGCTCTTAGTATAGGTGAAAGGATGTGAGAGGCTTATTTGAAACATTTGGATGGGACATGGTCTACCCAGAGAGAGATTTATTGACAATGACATTTGGTCAACGCACAAGCTAACAAATATAGGGTTGAGGATTGTTTATTTTTCCACATAGGTATCATATATTATGCCATTGAGCTCACACTTAGGGAGATTATTGGTAGGGAGTTGAATCATGCACTTTCGGTAGGAAAAACTGAGGCAATATATGAGTGTAAGGTACAGTGGATTGTAGACTTTGTGTATAGGAGGGTGTCTAGATTCCAGAAAATTTATGGGTGTATCTCAGAAGTTAGGATAACATAGTTCATTTTTTGGTCTTATAGGTGTAGAGAAGTTTGGCATGTATGGGATAGATTCTTGATGATTGGTGTCCATTAATTTATATACAAGAGTCAGAGACGAGGCATAAATGGGTTCTGGAAGATAGTAGGGTTTCATAGCAACAAACAATTAAAAGTGGAAGTTGTGAATTTCCAGAGTGGGTATGGAATTCAAGGATCCAATTCATTAATTGATTGCTCCACTTCACGGTGAGTAAATCCATGATAGCGGGTGATTCAGTGCATTCTTGGGTTGACACATGGGGGATTTTTATGGTCTTCACCATATGGCGAGGCATGTTGCTGCTTAATATCACTACAAGGAAAACACCTTCTAGCGGAGGTTTTTGTAGAAATCCCTATAAAAAGAGCCCAAAAATCCATTTGTAGTAGAGTTTGCTAGCAGAGGTGGGTGGGCGGATGTTTTAAAGGATGTGTTTTTATGACACATATACAATATAGAAATGCATTGGTGCTTTACTATACATATAAGCACTAATGCCAGATAGAACATGGTGCACCGTGGTAGATTTATTTATTTTAAATAAAAAAATGGCGCACTAAATAATAAAGAGAATTGGTGCATATACTACTCCATGTCACCGATAAAGGATTAAATTTAAAAAAAATGTTAGTTGTAAAATTCATTTTGATCGGTCCGTGCTATACTGTGACGATGACCCGATGCTAAGCAAGCACTATAATTCCTTGGTGCATTCACTATATATCGAGCAATAATGTTTAAATAGTCGATATTCCCATATAAATGTTAAATTTTCAAAATTATTAGTGTTATGTCCACCCACAAAATTGGTGCCCTTCTTGTAGTAAAACACCTTGGTACATACTTAGAAGGAGAAATATCATATTTTTAATTTAAAAAAAAAATGGTGTTGTATTCAAATGAAGCACCAATGATGTTCATGTCTTAAAACACCTCGTTCTGTCTTAGAAAGAGCATCATTAGGGTGTTTTTAAAATGTGTTGATATATTCCCATAAAGCACCGGTGCTGTCAATTATTTAAAACACCCAGGTGCTTCCTAACAAGAACATTGCTATAGGATTTTTAACCTTTTTAAAAATGAACTGCTATCTTATTATGAATCACGAGTGTTGTTCGTGTATTAGAATGCCTCGATGCATCTTCCAAAGAGAACTACAAATTGGTTTTTCAATTTTTTTAAATGTGGTGCTATAGTCCGACAAATAAATGGTGTGGTACATGTATTCAAACGTCTAGACACATCTTAACAAGAGCACGTCTATAGGGTTTTTTATTTAAAAAAAAGTGTTTCTCTTGGATATTTGATGCACTAGTGTGTTTATAATAGCACACCAAAGGAGGGTTAAATAAAAATAAAAAATTTGTCCATCGTAAATTTCATTTTTACCATCTACAGTTTTATATAGTTCTGAAGCACCAGTGCCACTCTTGCATCATGCAAGCACCCTTGCGTTGGTGCTTCTTTTTCTCACCATCCATTAATACTATGCTTAATGCATGGATTTTCAATTTTCTCCAATGGTAGTGATTTGTTTTTTCTCAATTATGTGTCAACAATGCCTCCCAGACAACCAAATATCCATGTAATATCGTTTCTCTCCCATTTAATTTTTTAGCAGATTATAATTGAAAAATAGGTAAAATTTACACTTTAAAAAAAAAACGCAATTCCTATGCGCTGTGTTTGAAATCTTTTCCTTGTACTGATAATGGTGGACCCCGTAGATTTACAGGGTGCATCGTAGTTTGATGTGCGAACCTAACACATGACTATTTTTGTGGTGCATTTCATAAATGAAAACGCACCTGGAGAAGCTATAATTTATATTTCGGTGTGTACATTTTTAGGTTATGCATGATGCATTTATATTTACCAAACACACCACACACATAATATAAAGAATATAGCTCAGTTTGTTCTATAACTTGAACATTCCATATTGTTGCAAAAAGGTTATATGTGTGGACCGATGCATAATTTTGAGATGCACCATGATGAAAATATAAATATGTGAACTAAAATCGATTCATCATAGGTATGTACATACTGTTTTCGATGTGATTGTGTTCGATAGCACAACAGAGCTAGTGCATTACTATTTTTACGGTGCACCAGGGATTGTTTTTTTATTTAAGAGTTCTGTTTCCATATCTATAAATAAGCTTTTCATTTAATAAAAAAATAAAATATGTTTTAGGTATGAGGCTGATATATTTTATATGTCAATCATGTAGGAGGGACAAATAGTAAGAGAAAGAGAAAATTGCATGCAAATACATTGTGTTATGACCATGGGAGGCCTAAGAGAGGGACACAGATTTATACCCTTTCACTATTAGCGCAGTGACCCAAGTGATCTTGAGGAATGTAGGCCTCCTTAAGTATGATGAGGAGACTACATCCCTGATGGCGAACTCTATATTATTGGCATATCTGATCTGCTAGTGGGGTGTCTAGGAGTAGGATTTTTGTTAGTCCTCAAGTGTGATATACTCACTCTGAGGCGAACATATATTTTATCACTCACATACCTAGGAGAGGGGAGGGTTTTCCCTAGTTCCTTGATGTCTCCAATCGGGTTGCAACAAAAATTCAAGTTGTCTACTCTCAGAGATATGTTGGGACACACGTAGTTCATCCAACAGATTTTCAAGTGCATGGTGGAGGCCTACAGATTTCTTCTTTTGCTGCATAGGAGGTTAGGTGCCTATCATTATCAGTGACTGCCATTGCACACTATACTAGTTATGGGAAGTGCATTAATTTCCCTCTTTCATATTATTTTGATTCTTTGATTTAGGCGCTACAATGTATCACATGGCCTGCCATTTTTTTTTAGGTAGTTTTGTAGGGCTTTATATGTATCTCGTGAGATGATACATGGGAGGACAAGCTTCCCTTTCACTTCAGATATTTTATGTTTATTTTTTTAGAGGTTTCCAAATATGAGGCTTACATTTTATTGTCACCCTCCGAGGCTGATGACCAAGGCGTAGAAGCATATGTGAGGCTATATGATGCCCAATAGGGGCCATTAGTTTACATAATGTTACAAGAATTGAAATTTAAATATAGTAAACATGACTTTACCTCTCATGTCAATAATTTAATATTACTTATTAATACCATTTTTTCATTGTTAAAGTCCTCATGGAGATACTTATACATGATTTATATATTGATTTTTAACTAAATAGGAAGGATAAACATGTGAATTGATTAATAAACCAATAGGTATCAAAATTAGAATAAATATTCAATGTTGTTTGTAAATTCATTATTTTCTCATTTTGGTTATATTCTTCTCACTTTCCTATCTGAGAAGGATTGTGACCTTGAATCCTTATTATCATAGATATTGTATACAATTGGAAATTATTGGTTTTAAGTCTAAAAATGTTTCCATTGCAACAAAAAATGTGTAAAAAAGTTTGTGAACCTTACCAAATATATAAAATTCCAACAAGATGAATAAAAAAATATAATTAGCATAATAAAGAAAATAAAAACATACAACAACAATATAAATGATGAAATAACACAAGTACATATCACTCTCCCTTGTCATCACCCTTATTATCATCCTCTCTTGGCATGATAACACTTTTTTTCTCAAAAATATGTTTTGATATAGGGTCACATATTAATACAAACCACCAACCCCTATCCAATAAATCTGGGAAAATAAAAAATTGGTTGTAGTCTTTTGGGAAAACATAAGGCTCCCTAGCTTCGTGCCACATGTTTCTAGAGTTGATAGATATCAACCAAGTATCATGATCTTACTTTACATTATTTATATCAAAGGTGTCCCACCACTTGCACCTAAAAATAGCACATGGGAATGAAGAGACTTCCACTTGAATGATATCTTGTATATTTCCAACGTAACCTAGCATCCCCTATATTATGTTTTGATCATGGTGGCTAGAACGAATAGATTGGTTGAACTCAACTTCTAATCCATAGTATTACGTCATGCATCCGCCATCAACATCCTTAGCGTGAAAATGATTTCCATGTTCCCACATAGATGGGAATAAATGCATGTCTAGGAAAGTGAAAACAACATAATGTGATTAAAAATATAAAATATATATAGATGTTAGAATTCAAAGGTGCATTATGAAGTTAGAAATGTATATAGTGATATTATTACTTAGTTGTTTCACACAATCCCTATGTTTAGCGCATCTTATTCAACACGTGGGTAATGACTAGATGTGCCATATTTCTATCTGACTTGATTAGGAACCCAACTGTTAGGGAATGTCATTGGAAAATTTTCATTTAAATTATTAGAATAAGGCATGCTTATACCATTCAACCATTTGAATCATTTCCTCTCACTGTCCCACTTCCTACTCTTATTCTGATACAATGTAACCCACGGTTGTCTCACTTCCATATTGTAAAGAATTAATTTGTTTATGACTTCAATTTTTGAATTTGTTGATAAAAGCAAACAAACATATATAATATGTATCAGATCAAAATATGCATTAATATGAAGTTCAGTGTGAATAGTTACTGTGTAGAAATTTGACAAATGATAAGTCACTTACCCTTTATCATGAACCTCTTTCCATTTGTTTCGAGAAGCTCCCCTTCTCTTTTGTCTATATCCCTTTCGTCATCCAAAATTATTTCACCTAGTGTGTTGTCAATCTGCTTGATGTTCTCATTGGAATAATAGAAAGACTCATACGATATATAACCCTATTCCATAGACCCCTTTGGTTTTTCTTTTTCGAACAAAACCTTTCAATTTCTTCATGTACCTCTCTAGGAAAAATATCCAATGACAAGAAACCACCCCAACTAATTCAACCTCATCTACTAGGTGAATTAGAATATGAACCTAAAAGTCCATGAAACTTGTCGGTAGTTACTTCTCAAACATATGAATCTCCTTTCATATGATCCAATGTACAAATGAAAATAATTTAGATATGGCACATTGTAGGTCTTGGGTAAGTCACGGTTCACACACCCATGCATGAGCAGTGGATAATGACACTGTACAATAAGTATTACATTATACAAAAATTAATTATAAAATATCCCATTGCATTAAAATAAAAATAAATAATAAAATCATTTTTTTGACATACGTACTCTTAAAAGGTTAAAGTGTTCATGCAATTTCAACCCTGAAAACGGGCTTCCATATTGAAGTAGTGCCACACTAAAGACACATATAAACAAGACATCCTCACACCCATTATAATCTCCTTTCACAAAGAAAGATCATCTTTATTTAAAATCCATGGGACATCACCTTCTATGAAAGACCAAGAGGGACCGACATGTCCTCAAGTTTCTTGTCTTGGCCAATGTTTATTTTTAATTTTTGAAGAAATAAGATCTCTCCTAACCGCTAATGTGTCATTTTATTTTGATGATATGTGCCTCCATAAAGAATATGAAACATTTTTAAATATATGTATGTGATCTAGTAAGTGGGAAATCTTAAGATGGTCCCAATATGGGAGGTCATAAAACTCAAATTTCCTTTTCATCCCAATGGAAAATTTCTCAACATACGTATCGAAGAATTATGGATCATTAAACATAGGCTCCCCATCTGAATCTAACATTTATGCAAACCCCTTCTCCTTCTCCCTCTCATATGCTCTAATCCATTCAACTCGTGTCATTATTGCAATCCTTTTGGTTCTCTTTGGTTTACCATTAAAATTGGATGTCACTCTTTTGTAATGGTGTTTCTTTAGATGGAACACCTTGGAGTAGTCATACAATAGCTTTCATAGGTGGCCAGACCACCTAGCCTTCAGATAAGGTCCACAACATTTACATCCATGATACCCTTTTGTTACAAGACCTACAAAAATAATGTATACATGTTGACACATTAGTGACCATGAATATCAGAACATTTGGAGTGAATTAAATTAATATGTGAAACAATATTGTTACGCATATAATGAAATCAATAAAATTGTAATTTACGAGAGAAAACTCTTAATCCTGAATAATCATTTATGGTGTAAGAACATATGCCATAAAACACTAAAACTCCTCTATGTTATGATGTGACTTGATACAACATACACATGTATCCCTTCCCAAAATTCCTTCAATTCATCTACCAATGGTTGTAAGTAGACATCCATATTCTGCACTTGTCTTCTATCATGGACTATGAGTGCCAACATAAGATATTCATTCTTCATGGAAAACCATGTGGGGATATTGTTAACGATCACTACTATAGACAAAATAGAATAGTTGGTGTTTTAGAGGGAATATGAGTTGATGACATGCATGGCTATGCCAAGTCATAGAATTTGTACTTCATCCTTGAATTTTTTAGGCCATGTATCCTCTATGTGCTTCATGGCTATTGAATCTGTTGGGATTCACATAACTCATGACTCACTTCTATGTGAACCATGTCATCCCTGCAACATAGCTAATTCTTTACAATGAAAGAGACTTTGAATCCTTGGCATTATAGGCATGTGCCTCAATATCCTATTAAAGAGGACCATGCAATTTATGTGTTTCTTTCTAAATTATGGTACATATCATGCCCACATTTTAGACATATCTCTTTGTCTGCATATTGTCCTCTACATAGAATATAATCATTCAGAGGTGCATGATACGATATGCTCTCAACACCCAACATTTTCAACAATTGGTTTGCCTCTTCGTAGCTATGTGGAAAGACATTACCACTTGGAAGAACCTTACCTTTGAATAACCTTGAGTTGGTGGGGAATATAATTGTATAATGTCAATACTTAACATTCATAAAATCATGCATTTTTAATAATGATTGTGAGACAATATTTCTCAAAATATAAGGGACTTGATCGATGATGTAGGCGAATTACCTCAATATTCCTTAGAAACATGCATTTGAAATACAAAACATTGATTTCAAGTTGTATAACAACATCATCGTCCCCAACTGAGTAGAGTTTGATTTTCTGCCAGGTCCATAGAAAGGGCTGGTGGAAGCAGATTTCAGGCTTTCCAATGAGGTGTCATTGGTATGAGCATTATCCCCCAGCTCATGATTATGGAATGCATCTAACAACATTTTCTCCATGGAAGTTGTATCCCATAAGTAATCATCCATATTGATCATTATTTGATTGAATCTATTTCAAAACTTGTGATGAAGAAATACAATTGTAGTAGTCATTCCCAATTGCTGAATTTGAACGTAGTGGAAATTGAATAGGTGCTTTATTCAACAATTCTTTGCATGCTTCCTCTCTGATTATTTTTATTAATGCCTCCTTCTCTTGAGTTGATGTCATAGTGGGTGCACCAGAAGATGGTAGGTGGGTCACTCATCATCACTAGAATCCTAATTTTAAAAAATATTGAATGTCATTAGTACAATATTAATTATATTAGTAAGAATTTCAATGCAATTGGTTTCTTGAAATTAATTTATAACAAACAATTATTACCATTGTTGATCCAGCATTGCGGTTGGAAGATGTTGTGTTCCAATTGGGAGGGTGAAGAGGCTATCCATAATGAATGAAATGGAGTAATATTTTATGCATCTAAACTTAATTTTGAATCAAGATCTTGCAAATTTTGACACACTTTTACTCAAATTGACATGGATTAAAACAAATCAATTAGATAATCGAAATATAAATAAAATTTGAACTAAATGGAGATTGAAAGGGAGAACTCCGTTAAGGACTTTGATCATCAATATGGAACGAGCTAGAATTTGAAGATTTCTCCATTTTATATTATTGAGATTTTACCCCTACATTTGAGCAAAATCAGAAATATCTTTTTATTGCATATCTAAAATTGATTTGGAGAACCATATAACCAAATTTTTAATTTCAATATAGCTCTCAAACCATTTTTCAAGAATAAGGTGACTTTAACTGGAAAAGGTATACTATGAAGAATTGTAATTCATGTGGATGTGTCCTAATGGAGGATTTCAGATCAATATTCCATTTTGTGTGAAAATAAAATTTCAAATGTCTTTTAAACCATATCGATATGCTTATTAGAATGAATCACAAAAATTTGTTTAAATCAAAACATCACTAAGGAATTAAAATAATACCCACAGCAATTTCTAGCATTCTGAAAATATAAAATATGTTATCATATCAGTGTTATTGTAGAAAATAACATCGGTGTGTTTAAATAAAAACAACACTCGTACATAGTTGCTTTCAGTATTTTTGAAAATTAAAAAAAAAAAAATCTACCATCTTGGTGCTCTTATAAAAATTACAACACTAATGGATTTAAATACAAACTAAAACATTTTGTTAAAATATTAACCGCACAATTTCAATATTTCAAGAAAAAAAAACATTATCATATCGGTGCATTGAAAATATTGGCACCCCAAAAATTTTGGTGCACTTTACTAGTAAACGCACCAGTGATTTTTACTATCAAACACACTAATGCTAAGATTAAGTGAAAAAATAACACGAGTTTTTTTCTTTTTCTTTTAAATTGAGAAATGATGCACAATTTATTTTTCAAAATCTAATTTCATAAAGTCTTTTAAGTAGTAAATGGTTATTCATTGTTTCATTATTTTTCCCAAAATTTCAAGAGAGTGATTTGCAAGAGAGACATGCTAAGAGCACTATGCAACAACAAAAATAATTTGGAGCAACAGAACTATTCAAAAGATCAAAAGTTGAAAGGTATGGTGATTCACTCAAAACCTTACATAGTAAAAATTTTAAATTCTAGTGTTGATTTTATTGATAAAAATGTTTTCAATTTTGGTTGGTATTTCATTAAAATATAGATCATTTGTAGGAGAGACATACTAAGAGCATTTTTGAGTAGAAAAATATTTTGGAACCACAAAAAGATCAAAATTTGAAAGGTATGGTGATTCACTCAAAACTCTGCATAGTAAACATTTTAAATTTCGCAGTTGATTATATTGTTAAAATATTTTTACAATTTCTGTTAGATTTATTCAAAATTATGAAAAAAAAATAAAAACCATAAAATATTTACTATTGATTTTACTAGTAAATTTTTTTACGAGATTTACTATTATTTACATTAAATTAAAACTTACAAAAAAAAAAAAATCATTACATACTTTAAACCCTTACTTCTTCTTGCTTATGTGACTACAAAATTTCATGATAGGTTTTAACTCCCTCTACCGCTTCACAATTAGGGTTTTTCAGTTTAGGCATTCAAATTTAATGGGTTTGTGTACTTACCATATATAGGGAGTTTGACATGTAAAGTAGGGGGATCACTTATTGAATTAGATACAGACCCTGTCGGCCTAGTTTGTTTTTCAAAAAATCATGAATGTTTTGTGGTGCACTAATGTAATATAATACACCAATGCACCGTTTGTAATACAATGCATTGGTGCTTTACAACTTTGTCGATTATGTATAGTTTGTTTATCACTGCTCTTGGTGTAATATAATGTATCGACACACCTCTTCCAAATAGCGTTGTTATGTCATTAGGGTGCTTCTATCATTACCAATCACATCATCATAATTTAAAATTATTTTAAAAAAAAATATTTTTTGTCATGTTCCTAAAGAATTAAACACCCGATGTATTTAACAACTTAAACACACTAGTGCTTTGATTCAAATAAATGCACCAGTTATCAAAGTTTGTTTTGGTTGAAAATTATTTGATTTATGTATAAAATATATTTAATTCCGTTTGTATTGAATGGTACAAGTTGTATAATGATAAAATATATCTGAGAAGGTGCAAAGAAACAAAAATATTGATCAACACAATGATAACAAGTCAAAAAAGGCAGAGAAGACAAGTTCTTTCTAAATTCTTTACAAAATTAATATGTTTGAACTATATTTAAGTTTAATTAACATGTATTGGTTACTGTGTGTCATGTAGAGCCACAAAATGAAGAAGGTAGATAAGATTATTTATAATCTAAGTGCAGAAAAGTGTAAAATCCTGATAGAAAAGTTGCATAAAGATGAGTCCCGTGAATGAAAAAATATTATTCAATATGATTTTTCTTTTTCTTTTTTCTTTTTTTTTAATTTTCATGAATAACATGCTTAAGAATATTAGATATACTGTTTCAAAAAAAATATTAATTCATATATTTTTAATCTTCTACAGGGAGCAATAATGAAGGAAAATATTATTGTCGTTCTAAAAAATAATAATTATAGAACATGCAAATGATGATGAATTGGTCCTTAGTTCATCTGCAATGGTGACAGAGGTTAATGAAGGGGGGGAATTTTTACAAAACTATGAGAGATATAGTGGAATGAATGTATAGGTGGACTTTCCATTTACAATATAAAAATGAATCAAATGATTCCAAGAACCAAATTATATCTAAACTACAAGAAGAAGTTTCATAGTAATGGTCAATGAGACACGTCAAATTTGTAATAGAAAAAACATACAATAGCCAAAAAAAATCATTGAAAAGGTCATATTCCTAATTCACTTTACTTTCTAGAATTATATGTATTTATTACTACAATTTTTAAACCATTCATTTAATAACATCAATTTTGTTATATTTAGTTTTCATCTATGAAGATGAAAATAATTTATTATGTGTTTTAGGAAGATTATAATTGCATGGTAAACATGATATGTGAAACATGTTAATTGCATGACATGTGAAACATGCTAGTAGGAATGTTCAAAAAAATGTACAAGGAGATGGTCAAAGAAATGGACGTATTTTCATCACAAGTGGAGTCGTCTAAATAACAACATTGTTCAAATGTATCTAATCATGATTGAATTTGTACATATAAAAAAATAATTTAACATTAAATATTAATTTTCAAGTATTTTCTCACAGAAAAGAAAACAAAATGGAACTCATTCAACACATAAAATAAGACAGCAAGGAAGAAAAGGGTTGATATCAAAGTTTCTGACCAATTGTTAATATTTCCTTATAACAGCTCAATGTTTCATTTTTGCATATTTTAAGTTTTTTACAGCAACCATTCTTCAATATCTTCAAATAGGTGCTAACATACAAAGAAGAGCCAGAAGAAGAATTGATTGACATTGGGTTAAATATGGGTTGTGAGTATATGTTGGCATATATAAAATTAATTGTGGAATTTGTAAGTATCTATGTTGTTTTACTTCTATGAGTTTATGATTAATAGAAAAAAAATATCCTTATATTAAATATATGCTTTATAATGGAGATTAAAACATGCAAGAAGCAAACTATGGAACTACACCAACATAAGACGTGTTGCAACAAGCCATGAGTATTTGTTTTGAAATCGTGTGTACAATTTATGAGTCTCTTCTTGATATGGTATATTGCTATTCAATTTACATTTATGTATATTATTTATTTAAATTTTCATTATTCTTACCAATTTAGATAAACTCATTACACTTTAATTTTATGTTTGCAGATGTAACACGATCAAGAAGACGGAAACAATCAATGCAATCAACAAAACATTTATCCAAATAACACAAGTCATGGAAGTAGCTCGAGTATTGACATTGTTTCCAATGAAGAATGATGATCTATTTGGATATCAATGCAACCTGTTGTATTTTTTGAAATAATTGTCTTTGAAAACCAAACATTTTGTTTAATGTAATAGACATAATGTTGCAATTGAAAGACAAGGGGTTACCAATAACAATCCCATGTTATATCTCAAAGAACCTATTATTGATATATAATAAAATACATTTTAATTTATTTTATTGTATTATCCAATGTCATTGTGAAATGTTTCGCCACTGATTAAATATATGGATGATCAAACAATATAATTAAGAGATGTGAAATATGACAATATAAAAAGTTAATACAAACATCATATAAAAATGCACTAAACAAAATTTATTTTAGATGAATACTATTATAAGATATATGTCAATTTTTTTATGAATAATAGATTTTAAAAATTACAATAATTGCATTGTCGCAGGTCAATATTTCCAAAATATAGAAAATATCATACAAAAAAATAGTGCGTCCATAACATAAACATACACTGGTGCGTTATGTTATATAAAAGCATCATGACGACATCCTTTTTTCATGACAGGTGCCTTTTCGAAAAATGACAGCATCAAGGCATTTAGTTCTTTAAGTGCCAATATTTTTTTCAATTAATGCCCCAGTGCCTTGTAATTATTAAAGCACCAGTGCTTTCATAGAACTAATGCCCCAGTGCTACAAAATATTATTTCCAACCCCGGTGCATTATTAAAAGTTGCAACACCATCTCTTTTATATCCTTAACATACCAATGCATTTATGTAAATCAAATGAATCTGCACTACAAGTTTAAATAAAAGCCTCAGGTCTGCAATATTTCATTGCCTCCCCTTGTATCATTCCTTAAAAGAATGCCTCAGGGTACTTTTTTATATATACACACTAGGGCAGTGTTAGGTCTCTATAATACTATTGTAGGCCCTTTATTTTTGTTTTTAGTGTAGCACCCTAATATTTTTTGTGTGGCCATGTATCCCCCATATTGTTATTGATGTGACCCATAAAAGTCCACTATTGTTATTGTTATACCCTTACATTATTATTGTTATGCAGTCTCTAATTATATTGTTGCCCCTTAGACTCCTATATATACCAAGTAAGTCTTATGATTTGTATCATCCAAGAATTATCCATTTATGTTATGTAAAGTAGGTTTCCCCCTTGAAGAGGTTAGTTTTTAAGTCGTTCATCTATCTTTTCATTGTGAGCTAGTTACATAACATTTAGTTTCAGAGCTTTGGATTATATGTTTTTGCTACTTCAAACTGGTCATTGTGAAATTTTCGCTATAAAATTTTTTCTACGAAGCTCGAGAAGTTGAAATTTTGACCACATGGATTAGAAATCGTGGTTAACTTCATGTAGAATTGTTAGATCTTGTTGCTCTATATTTTTTGAGATATGGATCGAGGAAGTTAGGGTTTCTGCATGCTCAATAATTTAGTCTCAGATAGGTGACCTAGGGAAAGTCGTCATAACTTTCTCTTCAAGAATCAGATTTGAATTTCATTAAAATTTGCTTAAAATGCAAGAAATTTCTTTTATTTTGAAGCATTTTTAGTGCCTAGGGTTTCAATAGTAACACATGGCATTTCGTACAAATTCACTCCACTAAACCAACCCATAATCAGGTAATTGAGGGAGATTGGGAATAACTTTATCTTGAAGAATCCAATATTGGTCGGACTTATGGCATTGGAAATAAGATACAAAGGGCTAACACAAGATGAAATTTTAGACCTTCAAGAGCTGAAATTACATCGATACAATAGTATCAAAATTGAGCTCCTAAAAGCAAGAAAAAGGTGTATATTTAAAAAAATAAATATTGCCTAACTTTTCTTTGAAAACGAAGTTTGAAGTTATTCAAAGGGCATATTGAAGCATAGATATCATTTTTTATTCCGTAATGCCTCGAAACAAAAAAATGGATACACCTAGTAAGAAACCATCAAGCTCTACTACAACACATAAAGAAGATGAAGAAATGCAACATGATATATCAAAATTACGAGACCAAGTGCAATGAATTTTTCTCTTGCAAAAACTAACAAAAAATGAATTGGAAGCCATGTTTAATGTTAATATAGATGGTATAAAAATGGACATGGGAGTTTTGAATTATGGTTTAAAATAAAGCATGGAAGCACTAACGAATTTCAAGATAGAAGGATTGAAGGAAGGTTTGGAAAAGTTGCTAGAAGAAAGCCTTCCCAGTGGTGACAAGTTAATCCCTGAAAATCATAATAAGGACAAAAGGAATACTAATTATGATTTTGGACACTCTGATGTTGGGTTTAAGACCGACCACATTCCAAATATCAATATGAGGAAGTTTCATGACAAGGATCTGGTAACATGGATACTATAGATGGAGCAATATTTTGATCCCCATGATGTGAAACAAACACAATAGGTATGCATTCAATATTTATATTTAAAACCCAATCAATATATATGGTATCAATGGATTTTATTTTTTATAAACCACTTGTCACTTGATCAATTTTTAGGGATGAAATGATAGCACATTATGAATATACAAAGAGAAACACATTATTTAGCCAATTCATAAATCTCAAACAAAAGGGTTGAATGGTGAAGCAAATTGAGGACTTCGAAAAATTAAGTATTAGGGTAACTGGTATTCTAGATGAGCATATGATTGATGTCTTGATATGGACTTTAAACAATAATATCCAACATAAATTTTTCCTTTGGGGACCTGATTCATTGGAGAAGGAATTCAAGGTGAAAAGAAAAGTTGGAAGAAAAATTATCGTAACAAAGAATTATACCACTCACAACTATAAAGATGGAAGTGTTGCCTCTCCTAACCCTCCACAAACTACAAGGTTGACACCACAAAAAATGGAGGAAAAAAGAGAAAACAACTTAGTTACAATTGTGACGGAAAACACACTAAATTTCATTAGTATGTTGAGAAGAAATTATCTACATAGATTGTGAAGAGGATGAAGAAAAGGAACAAGAAACATCAAATGAGGAGGGCATATAACAGGATCCAACACCAAAGAAAGAAGAAATGAATATGAGTATATATTGTAATGCATTGGCAGGAATAACCACTCCCAAATCTCTCAAGATAGAAAGATATATCAAGAAGAAAAAGGTGATAGTGTTTATTGATTAGGGTATTACCCATAATTTTATTTATTGTAAGATAGCCAAGGAATTGAATTACTTGTTATATCTGGCACCAAAATGTCAAGTGATGGTTTCAAATGGAGGAAATATAAATTTCTCTGGAAAGTGCCATAATATCAAGTTAAGCATGGGGGGATATGTATTGAATAGTCTAATGTTTTCCATTCCAATGGGTTGTGTTGATGTCGTAGTAAGAGTCCAATGGTTACAATCTTTGTGGAAAATAGATTTTAATTTTCAAGAACTTTTCTTGAAATTTTATTTAGAAGGAAAGGAAGTTGAATTAAGGGGT
Organism: Pinus tabuliformis; assembly: GCA_031772625.1. Classification (NCBI taxonomy): domain Eukaryota; kingdom Viridiplantae; phylum Streptophyta; class Pinopsida; order Pinales; family Pinaceae; genus Pinus; species Pinus tabuliformis. The sequence goes on along the minus strand of CM062812.1, from coordinate 774,599,024 downwards.
ATCCCATGGAAACCAAGAAAGATAATCAACTCTAATGGAGTGAAAAATCTTATAAATAAAGAATAATTGGGTGTAATCGCAAAATTATGCTCACTAGAGGTTCAAACATCAAAATCATCTATTTCTCCATATCGCCATAAAGTATTGGACAATCATTCCAAGGTACTTGAAACTCCCAAAGGCTTCTCACCTATTAGTGATCATGATCATGCTATTCATTTGATTCCAGGAAGTGTTCCTCTAAATATTAGGCCTTATCGATATCCCTATGCCCAAAAGAGCGAATTTAACGTATGGTTGCATAGATGCTATAGGCCGGTATAATTCACCCTAGTCAAATTTCTTTCTCTATTCTGCTAGTACTGGTGTACAAGAACAATGGATTATGGTGTATTTTTTTGGATTATAGGGAGCTAAACAAACTCACTATTAAAGATAAATTTTTCATTCCTGTCATTATGAATTTTTTTATGATTGCATCAAGAAATTAACTTCACCAAGCTATATCTTCATTCATGATATTATCAAATTAGAATGAAGACTGAAGACATTCTGAAAACAACATTCAAAATCATGAGGGAAATTATGAATTTTTTATGCCTTCTAGCCTTACTAATGCACCTTCCACATTTCAAGGTTTGATGAATTTCATTTTCAAACCCTTCCTGAGAAAATTTATGTTATTATTTTTTGATGATGTACTAATATTCAACAAGTCTTGGAAGGATCATGTTCAAAATGTTGAAAAGGTGCTCAAACTATTGGAGGAGAAATAATTATATGCAAAAAAACTCCAAATGTTTCTTTGGAGTACAGGAGGTGCAATATTTGGGTCATATTGTATCTCATTAGGATGTTGAAGTACAACCTAACAAAATTAAAGCCATTAAGGAATGGAAAATCCCCACAACCATAAAGCATATTCAAGGATATGTTGGGTTAACAGGGTATTATCACAATTTTGTTAAGAATTATGGGAGAATAACAACACCTCTAACAACATTATAGAAGAAAGATGCATTTTCGTGGACTCCAGAAGCAATGAAGGCCTTTGAACATCATAAAGAGATAATGTGTCAAGCACTGGTGTTAGCTATGCTAGACTTCACAAAAACCTTTATTGTGGAATGTGATGCCTTAGGAAATGGAATTGGTGTTGTTTTAATGCAAGAAGGAAAACCCATTTCTTTTGAATGCCATACAATCAAAGGAAAGTATTTCCACAAACCCATTTATGAGAAGGAAATGTTTGAAATACTACATGCACTAAAGCAATGATGATATTACTTAATGGAAAGACACTTCAAGGTAAAAATAGATCATGATAGTATTAAATACATTTTGGAATAAAGATTATCCTTAGAAGAGAAAAAAAAATCAGTCGCAAAGATGTTGGATTATGACTTTGAAATCATCTATAAAAAAGGGAAGAAAAATTTTGTTGCATAGGCACTCTCAAAAAAGGATGAGGATGTGGAACCATTGCTTTGTTCCATTTCTATTATCCGACTTGATTGGATAATCGAAGCACGGGATGAATGGAATAATGATGAAGAGGTTTGGACACTCATCAAAAATTTGCAGCAAGATCCCATTACATTTAATACATTTAGTTGGAAAATTTATTCATTATGGTATAAATATCTCTTATATCTTTGTAATAATTCCCAACTCAAACAAAATATTATTTTGGAATTATACACCCGCCCCTTAGGAGGCCACTCCATATTTTTAAAAAATTACCACAATGTTAAGAAAATTTTTTTTGGATGGCCTTAAATTTGATATTCAGAAGTTTGTGGCGGATTTTTTGGTTTTCCAAAAAGATAAAGTTGAGACAATTAAGACCCCAACTCTCTTACAACCTCTATCCATTCCAAGTCAACATTGGGAGGAGGTCTCAATGGATTTTATCGTGAGTTTACCAAAGTCTGAAGGAAAGAGTGTCATCATAGTTGTAGTTGGTAGAATGACCAACTATGTACACTTTTATGCATTATCTCATCCTTTTAAATCCAGTATAGTTTCTACTGCATTTATGGAAGCAATTAAAAAGCTACATGGAAACCCAATGATTATTGTAAGTGATAGATCTCCCATTTTCATTGGAAATTTTTGGACGAAATTATTTTCTTGTCTTGGTGCTCAATTATCTTATAGTCTTATGATCCTCAATCTAACAAGAAAAAGGAAATAGTGAACAATAGTTTGGAAGGATATATTTGTTTCTTTGTATATGATAAATAAACACAATGGGTCAAGTGGTTACCTCTTGTTGAATGGTGGTATAACACTTCCTTCCATACTACAACAAAAATTAACCCATTTATGCCACTTTATGGATATCATCCACCTTTCATCACATCATCTTTGATGTAAAATTCTAACGTTCAAGTAATGGAAGATCACATCAAGCATCAAAAACAAGTTCTCCAAATCTTAAAGGATAACCTCACCCTACTATAGAATCGAATGAAACAACAAGAAAATAAACATCGCAGTGAAATAATTTTTTATGTAGGTAACTACGTATTTTTACGACTACAACCATACAAACAAATGTCCCTCAAGTAAGCTAAGAAGGATAATAAATTATCACTAAAATACTATGGTCCTTACATGGTGTTATAAAATATTGGGACTATAGCATACAAATTGGAGTAGCCTACATCTTCCTGAGTACACCTGGTTTTCCATGATTCATGCTTAAAGAACTTTATCGATGACAAGATCCTAGTTCAAAGAGTGTTGCCAGAACTTGATGAAGAAGTAAAAATCATATATGATCCTGAAGAAGTCACGAAAATAGGAACCCGAAAACTACAGAATCAATTAATTTGAAAGTATTTCATTAAGTGGAAGAACTTACCCTCTAAATATTCCACATGGGAGGATGAGAATTTTATATAGAAGCAACGGGAGCTAATCAAGTGTTGATGACAAAATTTTTGAAGGAGAGGGGCATGTTAGGTACCTATAATACTAGTGGGTTCCCCTTAGTTTTATTTTTAGTGTAACCCCTTATGGTTATTGTTTTGCCCATGTATCCCACATATTGTTAATTTTGTGCCCCATAGAAGCCCACTATTGTTATTGGTGTGCCCATACATTTTTATTGTTATGTAGGCTCTGATTATATTATGACCCCTTAGACTCCTATATATACGAAGGAGGTCTTATCATTTGTATTATCTAAGAATTATTCCTTTATGTAAAAGGGGTTTCCCCCTCGAAGAGGATAATTTTTAATCTGTTGATCTATTTTTTCTTTGTGAGTTGGTTGCATAATAGTAAGTATACATGTAAGGAGTCAATGTTATTTATATTCAATGCCTCAGTACGTTTGGTTATTTATGCAGCCTTGGTGATTTTATATATTTAGCACACCAGTGCTACTTGTTCCATGAAATGCACTGCTAAAAGGACATCCCTAAAAACTCCACCGACCTCGATTTTTTCAGTTGTAATGAAGTTTCATTATAATATCTACTAAAAGATATGATGTTGCAAAACGAATGTTTTAGTGGATTATTTTTTGACAATTTTTGCCAATTTTATAACACTAAAAACCTTCATTACAGCCTTTCCTAGATGGTATTTTCATTGGGGTGGATCGAGGATAGCCATGGAGTGATAGACTCTCGAATTAATCATTTTCTCTTATAGGTTGGATCACTTCAATCATGATAGATATTGTGGTCAAGCATTGTGGGAGTTGAGTATTTGATATGAGCATGTTAGGTAGTCGATCATGATCGGGGTGTTTGGCATCAATAAGAAAACCTCACACTACGATGGGCATGGAATCTTGCCATCATAGGATTTGGTAGTTTAGCTGCCCTTAGGGATGAGGTAGTTCTTATAGGGGAAGATCATTCATATCTTCCATTGTGTTTTAGTTGTTTGTTATTGGCATGGGGGCCTTTACCCACATCATCAGATGGTCAGTAGGAGGAGATCAAGGGGATATCATACAAGTGAAGATTCATCTCCACATGGGTTGGATTCTATCTTTGGGAGCATACTCCTGAAGACCATGAGATTGACTACTCAGTAGGGAAATTTCACAAGTGGTTTATCAGGATTTTATATTATTTTTATTCTCTACTCATGGACACTAAGGGGAGGGATTCTCGAGCTTATATCTGGTCGGATAGTGGGTGGAGAAAGGGGTGCTTCACGTTGATTAGGATGGATTCAGATCCTGATATCGAGGGATTCCTTTATGATAGGATAGTGCATGGGTGTTATGTGGAATTTTTCATCTACGGATAAACACAAATTCCCTAGGTGGGTAACTACACCTAGAACAACAAATTTAAAGAGTTTAACCTTTTTCTATAGAAGATAAATAAGACAAGAAACCTACTTGTTATCTTTTGCTTCCCTTTGTCTCCTTTGAATAGCTCTCATTTCTCCTTCTCAAACTAAATCCACTCGATAAGTACGTGCAATCATAAGTAGAGGAAAAAAACCAATCAAAGCAAGAGATTTATCTACTATAAGCAAATGGAATCGAAAGAATTTATACATATAATCATCATAGATAAAGACAAGAATATGGGAAAAGGTGTAAACAACTTTATTAAGTAGAAGGAAGAGTTACAACCAAAGAAGTCTGATCCCATGTCACTCATCCAGCTTTATTTCCATCCTTCATCACACCAAAAGCACAACACTCTGGCAACATAACAATACTTGCTTACAATCTCAAACTTCAAAACAATAGTATCTCCTTGCAAATTCTCAAAGTCCAACCCCTGTTTACTATGATGAGTGGTCAATTTATAGGGAAATGGAGGTGATTTTGTCATAAATTGAGCATTGAATGGCTTTCAAATTTTGGAATTAGTTTGCATGGAGGAAGTGATGAGAGGATAAGAGGTTACTTGATTCATTCCCTATCCAATTTTGATGTCATAGGAGAGGATAAGAGGTGTGAATCTTTTAGAATAATCTAGAATGAAAGAATATTCCTAGAACCCTATGAAGATTTCACTCAATCTCATCCAACATAGGTCAAAGTGGGCCTAAGTGCTTTGCAGTGCACTTACCCCTGACAAAGGCTGTGCTGGTCGCTCAAGGAGTCATTTCAGGATGTCTTCAGGCCAGGAAACTCTCAAGAATGATGGCAATCAAGATGACTTGTCTAGGACATGTAGCAATAGAATTAGGGTTTGATGATCCCTAAAAGAACTGATTTGAATGATGGGAGTGATGTGCCCAAATAGACTTGTAACAGTTGCCCCGTAAAGCATGAAGTCAAAAATGATAATGTTGAGTGATATGCTTTACGATGTGATAAGGAGGTTTTAAAGCGAATGGTAACCTGCATCAATTACAATACATAATATCATGATATTTTGGGTTTTTCATGAATTACTGAGGGAAGGCATACCCATGCTCAGCATATAAACTTTTCGTTACATGTACATAGATAGTCATCTACAGATATCGACCCATGGTGGGATGACCATCAGTGTAAAGCCATCGTACAGATGATTTGGTACTTTCCTGAAATCGTAGCCCAGATGGATGAAGCTGGATACAGGGTCTTCTATCTCATCTGATCATTCTCTCAAGTACGATTATAACCATGTGAATATGTGATCTGAAGTGAAACATGGGAAGACACCATCTGGTTACCAACTAATGATGTAAGCTTTTAACAGACGTGAGAGAAATAATCGATAATGATAATGATCCTCAAGGTACTGTAGTAGATTCTGCTTGGTGTGAATATAAATTTTGATGTCAAACACCATACAAAGTCTTTCGGTCGAAGGCCAGTGATGTCAACTTGTCACCGGAAACGAGAAAATTGCCATTGATGTATGCAAGCCTCAAGGTACTGGAAGGGTGTTTCTAAGTCAACTTCTTAGATAATACACTGATGTCAACAAGAAGCGACTCATCACAGGAGGCCCTTGATGTATCCCACATAAATGACACGAAACAAGTGTAATGATTTTTGGAGATAGAATGTGACTGACAACACAAGGTTCAAGAATGGCGATCATGAAAATGAAGGTTTACGAGTATTGAAAAGGATGAATTTAATTGAGTGACTTCTCTTGAACATGTTGGCGACACTGAATGAATTGGCAGCATTGTCCCAACATCAAAGTAATGGATGGTATGATAGAACATAGGTATGATAACCATCAAGAAGATAACCCAACCCAGGTAGTCACAAAGATGAAGTGAATGTGTCATGTTCAAGAGTGACCTGCTACCATAAAGTGGTTTACCCCTTTTCAAATTTTCCCCAGTCATTGTTGACCAGTAGCTCTTATTTTTTATCAAGCTTGAGGAGGATGACATATTCTTGTTGTATAATTCCACCCTTTGGGTGAATCCATTGCTATGTGATGTTTTAACGCGTCTAGTGAAGGTGAAACTCGGTCTTGTCATGATGGACAAGTTTGTCGCTATTTGATATGTTAATGAGTTTAACGACAATGATAACTTGGTCCTTTTCATGTTTATAGATTTTGAAAAGGGACAAAAAGAGAACTCCACAAGTTCTTTTTCGTAGATTTGTCTCTCAAGTCCGAAAAAGCATAAAATAATATGAGAGAGAACCTATTGACCATGTTCTATCAACGTATTCCTTTTTCGTAAGTAATCTATCTTATTCTGCAAAAGGTTTAAACTTATACTGAGTAGATGTTGTTTCCAATCCGTTTACAAGCTGAAAATGAAAAGTTCTCGACAATCTTTTCATATTTCGAGAGTCTGAAAAGAGCTTAAAGAGGACTCCACTTAGAGGAATGAGTGGTGTCTAGGATAACAACTGATTCCGGTGATGTTGGAACTTATCAAAACATGTTGATTTATGTGAAGAGGTCAGCTAATAAAACCACTCATTGCAACTATTCCTCAAAAAGGATAAAACAACCAAGTGAAAGCGTATGATCGACCAAGCCGATAGTGATGATGGAATGAGAAAAAACCAAGGCTCATATGATGGAAGAGGTTGATAGAATGGCAATCACGAGGGTTAGAATGGAGATGGGTTCATTTCTCAACAAGATTGAACCATAAGGAACTATGATTGGATTCAGTTTCATGTTTACACAAGCTTGAAACAAAAAACAATGCTTGGATTCAATTTACATGCCCCCAACATGATGACTCGAGACTAGGTGCATGCCCCCCAAGCTTCATTACATTCACCAAGATAGACTACTCATGGCTATGAGGTGGATGGAATGAAGGTTCATATACGAGATGAAGTGAAAGACTCCACTTGGAAATTTGCTCTAGGGGACCTTGTTTCATTTTTAAATAAGCTTGACACAAGACAAGGAACTCTGCCCATATTCCTTGTTTCATTTTTTAATGAGCTTGACACAAGACAAGGAACTATGCTCTTAGACCTGTTTCATTTTTTAATGAGGTTGACAGTAAAAGAACTATCCTCATATTCCTTGATCACGACCCATAAGAGGTCATGACTTCCAAGAGGTTCTCATCAGATGGGAGAACAATGCTTTGGAAGGAGAGATCCGGTTCCAATGCCCCCAGTACATAATGTACAACATCACGGAATTGATTGTCCATTGATGTAGGTATGGAATGGGTTGCCACATAATTGACCTGTGGCAGGGAAGATACCATTGGGACAAAAGGACCATTTATGGAAGATGGTTGACTGGAAGCCATATTTGGACCAAGAAGTGAAAGTTGGTCAATGGTGACAATTTTGTCCTCATGTGGGAAACACATCACTCAAAAGAGTGTTGAAACAATGGCTCCCATGCCATAAACATAGTTGTGCCCAAGAAGTAAATTGTAATCTAAAGGACCTAGGACTACCATCACATTGAGATAAAGAGTTTTTCCTCCCAAAGTAATAGGAAACTGAGGAAGGATCCCTAATGGTTGACTAGTTCCACTATTAAAAGCCAATAGATTCTGGGTAACAGGCACAAGCGGCGGTGAACCATGCACCTGCCAAGCAGTGGAGGAAAGGATACTCACAGATGCACCTTCATGTAAAATATTGCTAGATACAATCATATTATAAACCTGTACTATGATCTGGAAAGGCACATAAGAAAGAAAACGGCATCTTGCCAGTCGATTCCAATCAAAGGAAGTGACCAGAATACTTGGAGGGGGTACCGTAAGAATGGGAGAATTACCCCCTTGAGTTACGAGAACAGGAGGATTTTCCTCCTGTCTTGATGGAATAGCAGGGTTGCCTCCAAGTTCATTGGAATCTAAAGAAAATAAAAGAACATGAGTGGTATCATATTCACTCTCTTTGAGAAAGGTATAATTAACTTAATGTGAAATTAGGTCAATTGTTTCCTCGACCTCTGATTGGTCAAGTATAGACTCATGGGATTCACATTCAGAGAAAGTGGGTTTGATCGATGGTTGATTTGGGTCAGTCACTTTATCAAATAGTGAAGTATTAAGGGAGAGTCTCTTGTAACTATATGGAAATCGTTGCAGTGAAGCAAGACGGTTATCCAATACTTTTTTGGCTTCATCCAGATAGGGAAAAAGGTGAATGGGGTGATTCCCTTCACATAACCTACAAGGAAACTTAACTTTACCCTCCTTTCCATGAACTTTACTACCACCAGTTGATGGTGTGTCACCAACATGATCTCCAGAAGTTGATGACACATGACGATGTGAATGAGAAGACCATTCTTCTAAGGTTTGAGGAATACCAGAACAATTTCGAAGAAGATAGTCTCCCATACAAATTTTGCAAGGATATCAAAGTTTGTGAGGCTTATTGGATGGTTTATCATCAGAAGTTTCATTTGAAGCAATGGTTGCTGGTTCCCCCCTGCTGAATTCTCTTCTTCTTCTTCTTCCTCCCTTTCTTCATCTTCTTATACACCTGGTTGCTAATGTCAATATTTTCACCAAGCAAAGAGGAATAAGGGGAGGAAGAAACAAGTAACAAAGAAGGCAAAGGGTCAATTTTAGTATCAACTGGAGGTTGATCTTGTCCAATTGTAGGAATATTCAGTTGCAGGGCCAAGGAGGTTGAGAACAACCATACTAGTGATCCGATGGTCAGTCCCGTAAGTGACAATGTAGCCATATAAGGAGCACCAATATTTCTGAAAGGAGGAAAAGGGTTAGGATTCCCATCAAAAGGAATTCCTTGATCGGTGGACTCGAGAGTTGTTGCCATCTGTCTCAACCTAAGATCAACTAAGGAGTAACGTGGAGGATGTTATCCATGGTCAATTAATTTCATTTTAATCAAAATAACATAACAAAACAAAAGAGGGATAATCTAGGCAAAAGGATTACCAAGTAATTGTGAGCTGCAACATACTACCTCAGTAAACCAAGGACTTAACATACATGCAGGAAATCTCCCTGAATGCTTTGTTTGGTGTATCATAGTGTACAAGGTGGCTGACTTGGTTACCTAAGGATGGATAGAAACCTAATGTAGTCCCTCCATATATACTCAAAAGTACATGGAGGCCCAATCCATGTTAGCACTATCTAATGCGAAACCGCACAGTGAGAGCATTCCGTTATACTTAATGTACTGTAACACCTCCCTAGATACCTGAAGTTATGTGGATGAGCTATGATATAATCACATACGTGGAATGAGGTATCACACTTGGAATGTATCGTAGACAAGTTATCGACAGCTGCTATGTTTTACGACATCGAAACATGTCTCTAGCCTAGACCTCTAAATGTTATGCGTTAAGTTACAATGCTCCATTAGGTTAATTGAGATAAATTTTAAGTTTATCTTCTTAAGAATTTTCCTTTCAAGTTTTACCACGTGATGTATGTTTGCAATTCATAGAATGAAACTAACATGAGAAACATTCTTTCATTCAATTAACAATGAACACTGTAGCTAGTAAGGGATAAAGCAATCAGATCTTTGACAAAGAGCAAAGATCACACCTAATGAAATTTCCCTAGATATTCCTATCAAGCATTCACAAACTACAATATGCAAAATGCAAGTTTTTCTTTTCAGTCCCTTTAGTGTTTATATGAACAGAAAGGAACTAGATGCACAAACAATCAATCAATACGTTTTGCAAGAAATGAAGACTTTACAACAGTTTATTTTTCAAAGAAATGAAGACTTTACGACACTTCCTTTTCATAAAATACTAATCAATATAAACTAACTTTGACAATGAATTGATAATGATAAATAAAACTCTTAAGGAACAGTAAACAAAAAAGGTCAAATTAGGGCTAGGAGAAGATATACAAGTTGATTTCGGAACCATAGAAACATTGATCTTTAAACAAACAACTTCAGAAGAAAAATTGGAAAAATCCAAGCCAAAGATGGGGTTTTAAGATTAAGGAGGATCAACGCAGGTCAGAGTGGGAGTCACTATGCTACAAAGCACTGTCTCTAAGCCAAAGGTGCTCTACAGCGCACTGTCCCCTGACCAAGCCTGCACTGGTGCCAGATAGGCCAATCAAAAAAAATCTAACCCCAATTTTTTGACCAAAAACACTTCGAAAAGGCTGAAATAAGATCAATGAAAGCAAGTAAAGTCTACTAGGGTGTACTATGATCAAGATAAGCTACCCGGAACAATGGTCGATCCCCATTATGGTCGCCAATTTGTTATGTGGAATTTTGCATCTATGGATAAACACAATTTTGCTAGGTGCATAGCTACACCTAGAACAACATATTTAAAGAGTTTAACCTTTTTCTATAGAAGATAAATAAGACAAGGGACCTACTTGTTATCTTTCACTTCCCTTTATCTCCTTTGAATATCTCTCGTCGCCCTTCTCGAACTGAATCCACTCAATAAGTACATGCAATCATAAACAAATGAAAAAACCAATCAAAGCAAGAGATCTATCTACTATAAGCAAATGAAATCGAAAGAATTTACACATATAATCATCATATTAAAGACAAGAATATGAGAAAATGTGTAAACAACTTTATTAAGTAGAAGGAAGAGTTACAACCAAAGAAGTCTAATCCCATATCACTCATCCAACTTGAGTTTTGATGAGCCCTAAAAGTATTGATCTGAATGATGGGAGTGATGTGCCCAAATAGACTTGTAAAAATGGGAAAGGGATGACTTGGTGGCACATTCGAGACCCTAATATTGGTAACAGTGACCATTTTAGAGAGGAGAAAGGGGGATTTCGTTTTTGGGCATTTCTTGAGGACAAGTAATTTTTGGTGGGAAGGATAGTAATATTACCAATTTTTGTGACTGCAAAATTGCTAAGGGGTTTTGCCTATTCTTTTATTAAAAGGGGAAAAGTATTATTTTTATTAGGAAATTGAAGTAAAATAATATTTCATTAGAGTGTTAAAAAATATTATTTTATTACAATGGCCACAAAAATATATTAAGTGTAAAATGGTCCCCACAAATAAAATAATACTAAAAAGGATTCTAGAAGCATGGAAAGAAATTATATGAGTAGAGATTGATTTTTTGGGCATCTTTTGACTATTACACTTCACTGCTCATCTTCTCCTGGAATTTTTTAGCACAAGAAGAGAAGGGTTGTTTAGCGCGGGAGTGCCAAATGGAATTTCCAAACTCATTTTGGAGAACTTCGAGTGTCTCCTTGGTGAGGAATTTTTTGGGAGTCTGATTCAGGAATTCCATGGAGATTTATTGCATGTGTTCCATAGTTGAAGTTTTCTTTTTCATTGGAGGATAAACTATTGTGGGTTAAAGTTTCAACTATTTTTGTGGGTGGTTTTCTCTATTGGTGTTGATGATTTCTAAGTGGATTTTCAAAGCTGAAGATGAATAGTAATTGTTTGGCCGATTTTTGTATTTTCTAGGAAATTTACACATTTTGGGACTTTCTAGATCAACTAGAATTAGCCCAATACATTTCTAGGTTTTTATGGGATTGATATGAAGAGCAATGGGTTAATTTTGCAGAAATTTATGAGCATATTTTAGGGAAGATATTCAAGTTCTTCTCTAGTAGAAACAAGTGTATTTTTTAGGTATTCCACACTTTTTGAGGCATTTTGAGTCAGCCAGGATCAACCCAATAATTTGATGGGTTTTTGTGGGTATTTGTAGGAGAGGAAATGGTTAAAATTTCACAATTTATGAGAAGTATAAATGGAAGAATTCTAGTAGGATGTATAGCCAACTATAGAGTGGATTGTGCCATTTTGGAGGGCTTCTTCATCATCTTAATTTAGATCAAACCGATTTTGGGGTTTGTTGGGTTTTGGGAGAGGAGTTCAGCGCAAAAATTCCAGAGCATCCTATGCATTATTTTGAGAAGAACATCTAGTTCCATTTGGCAGTCTGTAACGAATTTTCTAGGCAGTGTTCATTATTAGTTTGGAGCCATTTAAGCAATGGGTTAGCGAGATTTCTCTAGGGTTTTCCTAGATTGCATAGAAATCCTAGGTTCCAATGTTCTTACTCATTATATACCCATATTTCCATTGATTAATAAAATGGCCCAGTTATTCTACTCATTTTCTCTGGTGTTTTGATTTAGGTGCTTTCTATTTAATTTTAACTGTTGTTCCTAGCTCATGTTTTTGCTACTTACTATTATTTTCAAATTAGGAATATTACATTATTGCTTCAATGATCTTTTCTATAAGTTATTTTTTCCTTGAGGAATTTCTTCTATGACTATGATAATTCTCAATATTTAAGTGGATGGTAGTTACAAGACAACAAGTATCATCCAACAACTAATAAACCTATAAATTATCTTCTAGTTACAAAAAATGTCCACCAATTTTACAAGAAAATAAAGAATTTCTCCAAATATTATGAAAACAGACGAATATCATCTTCTAGCTTCTTCTTCTTTTTTTTCTTTTTCTTTTTTTTTTCCGGTGGAAAAAGTCGTAATTTTCATAAAATTACATTTTGTAGATGTTGAGCATATGTATGAAGTAAGGCATTGCCTATCCAAAAAAAGAAAAAGATCAGTGATATAGATCTCCACACAGGGAGTAGTTGATAGAAAGTAAAAACAATGCCTATTCTTTCCTACCTTTCTTCTTTTCCACTTTCCTCCAACGTCTAGTAACAATGTAAACTTTGAAATGGGAACTCTGGCCAAAAAACCCCGAAAAAACATCAAAAATAGTGCTAAAAACGAAAAGTGTTGATGCTGGAATAACACCTTTTTTTTCAAGCTAAATTTTCAACATGTTTTAAAAATGACGGTGAAAACCAATTTTTGGTGCAAAAATTGTCCAAAAAACGCCCTCAAAACGAAGTGTTGATGTTCGAATAACATTTTTTTTTTCTCAATGGTAAAGTTTGTGCAAAAAACACCCTCAAAACGAAAAGTGTTGATGCTGGGATAACAATTTTTTTTTCAAGGGTGAAATTTCAACATTTCAAAATAATAGCATAAAATATTTTATCATGACCCCGAAAAACATTAAAATTTCAAAAAATTAAATTAAAAATTAAAATTAAAATTAAAACAATGAAAAAACACAAAACAAAAAAATACAAAATAAAAATAACAAAACATAAATAAAAATATATACTAAAAACAAAACATCATTAATTAAATTTTCAATCCACATGAAATAATTGTCTCTAAAAAACAAATATAAAAATATATATAAAAAAGACAAAAACAAAAAATAAAAAATGTTAAAAAAAATTTATATCATAAACCATAAAAGAATTTGGAAAAAAAAAAAACAATTATAAAAAAAAAAAAAAAAATATATATATATATATATATATATATATATATATATAAATATATATATATATATATAAATAAGCAAATATTGAAAAATAATATATATATATATTAACAAAAACTAGGAAAAAAAAATAGAAACAAACTAGTTTAAAGAAGAAAATAAAAATAAAAATAAAAACAAACAAGTTTTTAAAAAAAAATTAGAAAATTAACGAAAAAAATAAAAAAACTAGTAAAATTAATATTAAAAAAACAAAAAAAAATTAAATTATAAAAAAAATAAACCAAAAAGATGGTTATTTTTTATTAAAAAAAACAAAAATACAATTATCTTTTATTAAATATACCTATTTTATTTAAAACTAAATAAATATATATTTTTTTTTTAAACAATCTTGTCTTTAATTAAAAAAAAACAAAATTTAAACAATTTTTATTATTATTATTTTTTAATTTAAAAATTCAAATTATTAAAACTACATTTTATATTTTCAAAAAAATAAAAAAAATTAAACATAAATTTTATGTTTAAAAAAAAAAAAATTTAAATTTACATTTTTTTTTAAACCATCTTTTTTTAATTAAAAAAAAAAATTATAATGTTTTTTTAAACTTATGTCAAAATATAAATCATAAAAAAAAAAAAAAAAGAATTTAAAACCAATTTTAATTTTTTAATTTAAAATTTAAAACAAAATTTAAATTTATTTTTTATTTATTAAAACAAATTTTTTAAAACATATTAAATTTTTTATGATTTAAAACATATTTAAAAAAAATTAAAAAAACAAAAACCCCCGCCCTCCCCCCCCCCCCTCCCCGGCCTCCTCCACCCGGGCAGGGCCACCCCCGAGCTGCCTCGCCCCGCGCGACGGGCGGCGGGGCAGGGTGGCCCGGGGGTGGCGCTGCCACGCGCAGCGCCACCCCCGGGCCGCCCCGCCCCGCCCGACGGGCGGCGGGTCGATTCCGGAATCGACCCGCCATCCGCCGGGCGGGGCGGGGCGGCCCGGGGGTGGCGCTGCGCGCGGCAGCGCCACCCCCGGGCTGCCCCGCCCGTCGGGCGGGGTGGGCGGGACGGGCCGGGGAGGGGGCGAGGGGAGGGAGGGGTGGGCGGAGGGGGCGGGGGGAGGGCGGGTTTTTTTATTTATTTATTTTTAAATATGTTTTAAATATGTTTTTTAAATATGTTTTAAATCATAAAAAATTTAATATGTTTTAAAAAATTTGTTTTAATAAATAAAAAAAAAAAAAAAAAAATTGTTTTAAATTTTAAATTAAAAAATTAAAATTGGTTTAAATTTTTTTTTTTTTTTATGATTTATATTTTGACATGAATTTAGAAAAACATTATAATTTTTTTTTAATTAAAAAAAGATGGTTTAAAAAAAAAATGTAAATTTAATTTTTATTTTTTTTTTAAACATAAAATGTATGTTTAATTTTTTTTTATTTTTTTTGAAAATATAAAATGTAGTTTTAATAATTTGAATTTTTAAATTAAAAACTAATAATAATAAAAATTGTTTAAATTTTATTTTTTTTTAATAAAAGACAAGATTGTTTAAAAAAAAAATCATTTATTTAGTTTTAAATAAAATAGGTATATTTAATAAAAGATAATTGTATTTTTGTTTTTTTAATAAAAAATAACCATTTTTTTGGTTTTTTTTTTTTATAATTTAATTTAATTTTTGTTTTTTTAATATTAATTTTACTAGTTTTTTTATTTTTTCGTTAATTTTCTATTTTTTTTTAAAACTCGTTTGTTTTTATTTTTATTTTTATTTTTTTTCCTAGTTTTTTCTAATGTTTTTTTTTAATTTCTCTATATATATATATATATATATATATATATATATATATATATATATATTTTGTTTTTTTTTCCAAATTCTTTATGGTTTGTGAGATTTTTTTTTTTTTACATTTTTTGTTAATATATATATATATATATATATATATATATATTTTATTTCTCAATATTTACTTACTTAATTATATATATATATATATATATATATATATATATATATATATATATATATTTGTTTTTTAGAGACAATTATTTCATGTGGATTCAAAATTTAATTAATGATGTATAAATATGTAGAATATCGAAAATGTAAAATATCGACCTTCTTCTTTAAATATGCAAATCAATAAAAGCCCCACTACAAAAATAAAAATAAAAAAAATAAAAACTAGAAAATATGAAGAAGAAGATCACTTCCAAAATTATTAAATTTACGAAATAATTATTTACATTTCATACATTAGAAAATTTAAAGTCAAAAAATAGGTCTTTTAAAAAAAGGGTGTGATGCAGAATACTCACTTTTTAAAATCAGCATGAAAATCACTACCATTCTAAAACTTAATGCACATGAAAAAAATTAAAGTTCCAAAAACCATGTTCTAAAAAAAAACATGTGTATTCTGCATCACCACTTTTGAAAATCGGGTCATTTTTTGCTATCTCTACGTAACGGGTAACAGTATCAGTTCCCGTTTCAAAGTTTACATTGTTTAGTGTTGGGAGTGGTTGTTACTATGGCTAATTGTTCTGCATTGGTATTTATGGGATGTTCTTTGTCTGAGTCCGATCCTTCTAATCCATGTCCTCATTTACTTCCACTTATTTCCATTTGGGTCCGTTATTGCTGAGGGGGATTGTCAGGAACCTCGTTTCGTGTGCTATTTTGTGCCTTTTGAGTGTCCATTCAGCTTTGCTTTCTATTGGCTCTACTTTTTCTTCTTCTTCTTCTAGGGGGTCTGTGTGCTGCCACGCTTTTGGATTTTTCTGTTGATTTTGATTCCATTTGGGATCTTTTTTGGCCAGATGGCATGCACTTTGCAAGTGGCCTATTTGCAAACATCCACGACACCGAAAAGCTGTGTTTTTGTAGTCTAATGGTTGAATCCACTGCGAGTTGTTGAAATTAAATGTTATGTTGTCTCGTAACCCTTCGCTGAGATCTATTTCAACACATATCCTAGAAAAAGTGAATATTCCCTTTGTAATTCTGTTCATGTCTATCTTTAGGAATTTTCCCAAGGAGTTCCCAATAGCTATTAATACATTATGATGCCAGAAATGTAATGGGAGGTTATGCAATCTGACCCAAACAGGTATTTTTGATACCACCATAGTGTTGGCATCAAATTCTGGGAACCATGGGGTTATGAAGAGCCTAGTGCTGCCCCAAAACCATGGTCCCATGTTGAGTGTGTGTTCTCTTTCTTGTGTTGTGTACAATCTGACTATGAAAAACCCTTTGGGACATAGATAGATTTCACAATTTGATGTCCATGCAATATGTATCCATTGGTGTAGTACATCAGAGTTTGGCTAGAAGTTGTTAAATCTACATATAACTGCACTGTTAGAGAGATCTAAATATAAGTTATTTACCTTAGGCATTGATGAGACGGAGAGTATAGGATTTTCTGGTTTTTGTTCAACGATTTAAGGCCTTGGCAGCTCAACTATTATTGTTGGTTTGGCTTGTGCTTTTGCCTTTCCTTTGACTGCATATATAAAGGTTCCTACGCTTCTTGTGCTAGTTCAAGAACATCCTCCCCGCAGACGCAGATTGACTGTGATGGTCGAATCTCTTGCGATACCATAATCCTGTAGGGTGTAATTTTCTTTAAGGCAATGACCTGAGTATATCAGGTTTTGGCTTCTTGCTGGTATCCCATCGTGAGCCTATATTTCTTGCTTTAAGTCTTGGATCCTCATCCCTTTCCGGAGCATCCAGTAGATATGGTTGCCTTCTAGAAGTTTTATGAAGATCACTATCGAATCTACCTCAATAGCATGTATCTCATTGCCTTCTATCTGATTTCTGTGTGTGTATTCCATGAGACCTCCCAAGTGGGGCTCTACCCAATCCAGTGCTCTATCTATGTAGTTCATGTGTTTATTATGGTCCTGCTCATAGATTTACACCCTAACTAGCTCTCTTAGACTCAGAAGGGGATCCACAGGCCACAATGTTGTTAGTTTTGTAGGCAGAGCATCCAGGTGGATATCCCCAGCCTTCTTCTATTATGCCCAATCCACCAGAAAGAGAGTAGTTGTTGTATATCTGTCAAGCCAATAGATTACATCAATAGAACATTGGCAATTGTCCAAATCTGACCAGTACTTGGGCCGATTTATTGTTAGGCTGCCCATTTTTTAGAGCCCCCTTCCAGATATATAAGAAATGTCATATTTTAGAAGGGGATAGGCCATCCATATCCCCTGTAGGCCACGTATTCCCACAAGTTTCTCCCTGTCAGTGAGCTAAAGGAATCCTCGAATCTAATTGTTTTGGTTGAGATCTAACCTTAATAGGGATCCTTCAGCTGCAGAGCTTCCTGATTGAGGGGAGTTTGTCCATGTTTGAGCCCATGCAGTTGCATGATACATCAAATCTAGGGTACTATGTCATATCTCGCTGGAGTTGTTCAGATCTAGCATCATGGGGTCTCTCCCCTGATAATCCCTGGCCTTAAAGACATCATCAGTTTGTGCTGCGAAAACAAGTACGGGATCTTCCTCAGAAGTGGATAGGTTGTATGGGGCACCCAATCCGGACCCGGGCTTGACCATTAGCAAGGGCATGGTAGCTTTTCACAGGGGCCAGCCATGAGGAGATGAATAAAACACTTTGGATCTGATGGCGAGGCATGTTTCAGGGGAGGAGATGGCCACCAAGGGCGCAACTTGTAGTTTTGGTATCAAGGCCTTGCGGCCGAGTGCTGCATCGGTTGCACTTGCTGTTGCCATTGTCTCTTGCGCTAATTTTACTTTTAATTTTTTTTCAAGCATGTACTAGTTCTAATATCATCTTCTAGTTTTACAACAAGCAAAATGATTTCCTTCCATTTACACCATAAGAATAAAATTAGTTTCCAATTCCTCAAAAAGATAATAATTTTCCTCAAATTACTCAAATTTATTTCCAATTACATAAACATTTTCTTCTAGCTACATAATAAGACAAAAAAATTATTTCCAATAACTTAAGTTTTAAAAAAATGAAAATTATTACAAAAATTGTCATACCAAGTGTCAACATAAATATTTTTCTTGTTTGTTGGTTCACAAGATTTGTGTTTATATGTTAGGCGAGTGGAAAACACATGGGATTAATGCTATCTGAAAAGGTGTGCATGGATTCCTATGAAGGTGCACATGTTCTTACGAACTTCTGAATGCTCTCAACAATGTGCATGCATCCCTAAAACCAGTTTCCACTACATTATCTAACCTATTGACCTTCCTCTCTTTCGTTCAAATGTTATCTAGGTAATGGAAAGACCATGCACATATTACAAAATGCATGCACACCTCTGTATCTACCTTCCTCCCTTTATCCTCTCTATTTACCCTACCACTCACTTTGTCTCTCCCTCTTTTTGTCCCCTCCATATCTATCTCTATTTCCCTCCCTCACTATCCCTCTCCCTTTCTCCCCTCTCTCTCTCTCTCTCCCCCTCCCTATATATATATATATATATATATATATATATATTCCCTCTCTATCCTCCCATCATCTCTATCTCTATCTCCCATCCTCTCTCCTTCTCCCTCACTCTTTTTCTCTCTTACTATATCTCTCTGTCGTTTCCTTATCTCTCTCACCCATACCTATATCCTTCCCTTTGTCTCTCTTCCTCTCCCCAAAATATCTATCTCTCTATCTCCATTTACATTTTTGTCGATGTATCTGTATCTTTTCTTCTATCTTTATCTCTACCTCCCTCCCTCTTCCCAAGTCTCTCTCCCTCTCTATATTTGTCTCTCTCTTCTCCCTACTCCACTCTCTCTCTTTCTCTCTAAATATCTATCTCCACCTATATCTCTCTTCTTTCCTCTCTCTCTCCTATAACAACCTCCCTCCCCTCCTCTCCCTCCTCTGTCACTATCTCCTCACCTTTCTCTGTGTTTACCTCCTACCCACTGTATATCATTGTTCAAATTTACATATATGTCTACATCTCTATATTTATTATACTCTACATTCCTCTATCTGCTTCCTTATCTCATCGTCTCTCTCCATCACTCCCGCATTATAACTCTCCTTTCCACCTAGCAAACACATTATCTACCTCTCACTCTCTCTCTTTCTCGTTCCATTATTCCCTTTCTCTTCTACCCTATGTATTCCCCCTCCATTGTCATCTCTCTCTCTCTCTCTCTCTCTCTCTCTCTCTCTATTCTTCAATATTTCTCTCTCATTTTGTCCCTCCTATCTCCCTCGCTCCCTCTCTTCTCCCTCTCTCTATACCTCTCTCACTCTCTCTCTCTCTCTCTTCCTTTGACAATCATTGTTTATTATCCTGTCACTTTTCATATTTCTATTTCAATTTCAAAATTTTTATGTGTCTCTCTATCTCTTATTCTCTATTTATCTCTTTCTCCCTCCCTTTCTCCTCCCCCCCCCCCCCCCTCCATTACCTCACTATCTCTCACCCTCTCCCCCCCCCATTCCCTCACTATCTATCTCCCTCTCTCTAAAACAAACAAAAACACACTCTCTACCTCTCACTCTCTTTTTTTATCTCCCCTTTCTTCCCTCCCTACCCCCCACCCCTCACACTACTTCTCTTCCTCTCTCTATCACTCTCCATTTTTCTTCATCTCCATAACTCCCTCACTATCTCTATCAATATATCTCAAATAGTTTTCTCTATCTATCTCTATATTCCTCCCTCTCTCTCTATCCACTACCTCTATCTCTTTGTCCCCCATATCTTCTTATCTATCTCTATCTCATGAGCCAAATCCGAGTCCCTATTTCTCTCTCTTCTTCCTTATCTCTCTCTATCCTTCCCCATTTCTATATTATTCCATAGATTACCCCACCTCTCTATTAATATTCCTTTCTCTTCCCCTTCCATTCTCTCTCTCTCTCTCTCTCTCTCTCTCAATATTCATCCCCTCCTTCTCTCTCTCCTCCCTCTTTGTCTCCTTGCCTCTCCTTCTTTCTTTCTTTCCCCCTCATTCTCTACACCTTTATTTCCATTCACATATTTATATATGTATCTATATATATTGTTCCCTCTTTGTTTGTATATCTCTCCCTTTCTCCTCTCTCTCACCCTCACTATCTCTCTCCATCTCACCCCCAACATTATATGTGTGTGTGTGTGTTTCTTTTCCTCTCTCTCTCTCTCTCTCTCTTTGTATTCATCTATCTTCTTCACTCTCTCTCCACCATTGTTCCCCCTCACATTACCTCTCTCCTTATATCTCTTCTCCCCTCTCTATATTCTCTCCATCTTTATATCTTTATCCCTCATGATATACGTCCCTCTCACGTACATCATGCTCTATATATTTTCCTCTCCCTATCACCTCCTACCTCTCTCTTCCACCATATATATTTATCTCATTCTTTCCATATATTCTTATCTATATCATTTTCTCATCCAACTCCTTTCTCTCTCTCTCTCTCCATATTTACCTATGTCTCTCTACATATTTACCTATGTCTCTCTCCCTCCCCCTTCCACTCACTCTATGAAAATATGTCATCTCCTTATCCTCCTTTATCTCCCCTTAGCCCCCCTTTTATCCATCTCTCTCTCTTTACTTATCTGTCTCTCTCCTCTCTTCCTAGTTCACTTAATATACATCTCTATCTATCCCTCATCTCTTTGTATTTTTCTTTCTTCCTCTTTCTCTATAACTCCCATATTCCATATCTCTCCCTCATATCTTACCATTCCTCTATTTATTCATCCCTCCCTCCCTAAATTAGTATGTACTTCACAACATGCCCCCCCTTCTCCCTCCATAGCTACCTATATCTCTCTACCTCCTTATTTTTTGCACTCTATGAATCTTTCCCCCACACTTCCTTTTATCCCCCCCTCTCTCTCCCTCATGACTCATTTTTTCCCTCTCTCTCTCGTTACCCATCCTCCTATATATCCTGTTAGGATATTCTGACACATAGGAAATAGTTAAGTACAACTTGGTCTAGTATAGAGTTAGGTATAGAGTTAGGTAAAGTGTGTTTCATTACTATGTACATTTTGTAACTTACAATCCGACGGTCACGATATGTAGTGATCCGACGGTTCATTCTCTCCTCGGTATTACTGACACTTGATCCATGGATTAACACCCGATTGGTCCATGATCTCTATTTAAAGAGCATGGAGGTTCATTTGTAGGGTAATTCGTCTATGAGAGAAGCATATGTAAATTTTCATTCTTTTATTAATAAATTGCCTGAAGTGGCCGCGTTGGCTCAAGCCGTGGACTGTTTCCCTCTTTGAGGGTTTTAACCACGTCAAAATACTGGTGTATTGATCTGTGATCTGTTTGTGAGCGGTGTCCTTTGGTGTTCTGTCTGAGGAACTTACCCTATAAATTCCTACATGGTATCAGAGCTATTTGAGGGCCGCGTTCGTTGGTGATCCAAATCTGAAGCCGGTAGAACTGCATCCGACTACCGTTTCCTAGATCTACTGTTTCTGACTGCTTTCGGGCCGAGAGGACTGCTCTGTGGTGTTGGGAGCATCTGTTCCAGTGAGGAACCCCTTTCGTTCCACACGAAAAGGTTTCCGGTAGCCCTAGCTACGTCATTTTTAAGATCTGGAGGTATACAGTGTTTATTTGCAGTTTACAGTTATTTTCTCTCTGTTTATTTCAGTTTTCAGTTTATTTAGCTTTTTTTTATTACCGGATCTATACCTTTCATTTCTGCGTATGCTCTTTGCCCTGCGACTCTGTGCGATCTGGGAAAATCAAAAACAGAAAGGAAGGATTTTCTCATACGTATGCTCTTTTCCGCTGCGCCTTAGTGCGATCTCGGAAAATCAGAAACATTGAGGAAAATATTTAGTTTCCGACTAAAGCTAACTTCGAGCCGCAAGGTTCATTTTTGAAAATATTTAGTTTCCGGCTAAAGCTAACTTCGAGCCATAACGTTATTTTTTTTTTGTATGTCCGTGTTGGGTTTTGTGTTTTTTTGTTTTGTAGGGAAAAAGAGCTTTCTCAAAGCAAGCATGCAACCCAAAGCATCAACCCCCCCCCCCTCTCTCTCTCTCTCTCTCAAACTTTTTGTATAGCTCACTTGGTGCAAAGCTAATTTATGAGAGTAGAGGTCTTGGGTTCAAGTCTCCATTTTGTGGGGGCGGATTTTTTCATTTCCGCACATTCCCGCACTTCGTCGGCGACTTCATCAAATTTTCTTCAAAAAGCCATAACTTCTTCATCCGGAAGCTGTTTTCAGAACCGTTTTTTGAAACAGCCTAATTTTTCGAGATCTCTCCATTGAAACACTTAGTTTCAGCATCTATAGCTTCAGTTTTTTTTTTTTTTTTTAAATGGAAAATCCATGCCAAGTTATTCTTGACAGCACCAACTACTTCCAATGGTGGTCCTACATTGTGGATTTACTTAGAAGTAAATGTCTCTACAGAATAGCCACAGGCCAAGAGACCAAAACGAAAGATGAAGAAAATAGGAAAATAGGCAAGACCAAGCACGTGGGTTGATAGGGATGTCTATTTCTCCAGATCTTAGATTCCATATTGCAGAACTTGATACTCCTGATGAAGCAATGAAACAGATTACTAAAGTCTTTGGAATTAAAAATGAACTTAAAGCTCATCAACTTGAAAATGAATTGCTTACATTGGACCCCAATAATTTTTCTTGCATTGAAGATTTTTTGTCCAAGTTCAAGACCCTTAGACTTCTCTTGGAAGGTGTTAAGGTCAAGAAAGAAGATAGTGGCCTTATCTACTCCATTCTTACTAATTTGGGACCAGCCTATTCTGTGTTTGTTTCCACCTTCCATTCTACAAGAGAAGCCTTCATTTCTCAAGGACAAACCTACAAGTCCTCTTCGTTTTATTCCTTTTGTGATTCTTTAATAAGAGAACAAGAAAAAATCTTACACCTTGGTCTTCTTCATCTTGGAAACTCTTCTAAGAGAGCGTTAGCCACCCAGCAACAACCAAATCCAAAGAATCCTAAGAAGTTGTATCCTAAAAAGAATGGTCCTAAACCAAACAAGGGTCCTAAGCAATTTCAGCCTCAAAATGAAAAATCATTTCAACAAAATTATAAGACAAATAAAAACAAAGGGAAGAAGAATGATAGACATTGCAACTTCTGTAATCGAGATGGCCACTTAGAATCGAAATGCTTTAAGAATATGGAAGCCTTGGAAGCAGCAATGAAGAAGCATAACATCCATTTGGAGCAATCTTCAACTTCAACTTCATCTTCAGGAATGGCACTTTCTGCATGTGGTTGTCAAGCATCTCGGTCTGGCTATGCACTAAATGTATCTTCTTCTTCTCATTCTCATGAGTGGCTCATTGATTCTGGAGCTTCTTATCACATGGCCAAAAACAAAGCCATGTTTTCTTCTTTAAATGATTGTAACACCAAAAATATATATGTTGGTGATGATAGATCTCTTAGTGTTGTAGGGACTGGAACTATTCATATAGACAATGGTCAGTTTAATGATGTATTATGTGTTCCAACCTTATCCTGCAACCTTCTATCTATATATCAGATAACTCATTCAGGTGAAGGTAAAATCGTTGAATTTTCACCTCACAATGTTGTAATTAAGGACCTAAGAGATCCTAGATAGATTTTAACTACTGGCATTGTTGATGATTCTACAAGGTTGTATAAGTTTCACAACTTTGGGTCATCAAATCTTCCCTCAGTATTTGTTGCTCATAATGATGAAGTGAGCAAACTTTGGCATGAGAGATTTGGTCACTTAAACTATCGCTCTCTTCAGAATATATGTAAAGAAAATACGGTGACAGGTCTTTCAATGGTATCTTGTAGAGATGGTGTTTGTTCCGGATGTGTACTCGGAAAACATCATCGGGATAGTTTTGAAAAATGTGCCTCTTGGCACGCCTCAGCCCCTTTACAGCTTGTGCATAGTGATTTATGTGTTCCACTTCCAGTTGCTTCATTCTCTGGCTACAAGTATTTCTTAACTTTCATTGATGATTTCTCCAGACGCACTTGGGTATACTCTTAAAACTCAAGAGCGAAGTATTTAACATGTTCTTGGCCTTTAAGGCCTTTGTTGAAAAACAATATGGACATCAAATTCTTAAGCTAAGATCTGATAATGGCGGAGAATATGTTAAAAACACATTCATCAACTTTTGCACTGAGAATGGAATTCAAATGCAACATACTGTTCCATATACTCCACAACAAAATGGTGTAGCTAAAAGGAAGAATCGCACCTTAAAGGAAATGGCTAATTGTATGCTTCAATCTAAAGGACTTAGTCTTAATTATTGGGCAGAAGCAATTAACTGTGCAAATTACATAATAAATCGCACTCCTACTAAGGTTTTAAAGAATATCACTCCTGAAGAAGCATGGAGCTCAATCAAACTAGATGTAAGTCACTTTCGTGTTTTTGGAAGTGAAGCATGGCCCATATTCCAGATGGGAAACATAAAGCTTTAGAACCTAAGAGTGAAAAATGTATTTTTGTTGGATATTCTGAAGATGTCAAAGGATATAGACTTATTCCACTTAAGTCCAAAAATGTTATCATTAGAAGAGATGTAAAGTTTGCTGAAAATATATCGACCTGCGAGCCTAGTTCGGCAGATGTGCCACCTCTCCCTATCTCTTCTACTTGTGAAAATATTTCTTCTTCAGATGATGAAAACGAGGATGAAAATCCTCCCCCACCTTCTCAGGATCCTCCTTCATCTCCTCATCTTCCAAAATGGGTCCGTGCTACTCGGGATGCAGCAGGTGATCTTGCCGGTGATCCTACAGATCAGCGATGTACACGTTCTCAGTTCGAGAGAGCCTCTTCTTTACTGGCTCAAGCTTCAGTGAATTATGATCCTGACACCTTTGCAGAAGCTTCAGGCCATCCAGATTGGGGGGCAGCTATGAATGAAGAATATCATTCATTATTGGCAAATGATACATGGGATCTTGTTCCTCTACCATAGGGACGAAAACTTGTTAGATGCAAATGGGTTTACAGAACCAAGTATGGACCAAATGGGAAAGTTGATAAACATAAATCTCGTCTTGTTGCTAAGGGTTTTTCACAAGTTGAAGGCATTGAATATACTAAAACCTTCTCCCCTGTTGCCAAAATGAACTCTATCCACCTTGTTCTTTCCTTTGCTGCTTTTTTCAAATGGGAAGTCCATCAAATGGATGTTAAATCTGCCTTCTTGCATGGGGACTTGCATGAAGAAATCTATATGGAACAACCTATTGGCTTTATACAAACATACACTAGCCTTGTATGTCGGCTTAAGAAATCCCTTTATGGTCTCAAGCAAGCTCCTCGAGCTTGGTATGCCAAAATGGATAACTTTCTTTTAGAAAATGGCTTTTCTAGGTGTCATTCTGACAATACTGTCTACACGAAGAAAGTGGGCAAGTCTCTTACCATTCTTGTTCTTTATGTTGATGATCTTATCCTGACTGGTAGTGATCCCAACCTTATATACCATGTGAAGTATAGCCTTAAAAGGAAGTTTGAAATGACAGACTTAGGACACTTACATTATTTTCTTGGTCTTCAAGTCTTGCAATCCAAGGAAGGTATTTCCCTTTCTTAGTCCAAGTATGCCTGTGATATTCTACGCCATTTTCACATGGAAGGCTATAAGCCAGCCCCTTCTCCCTTTTAGTCTGGAGTCAAACTTTCAGTCACTTGTACTTCTCCTGAAGTTGATGCTACCTTATACTGTCAACTTGTAGGAAAACTTTTGTATCTAACCCATACTCGTCCTGACCTTTCCTTTGCTGTTGGCCTTGTTGCTCGATTTATGCAAAACCCACGTGAAAGTCATTGGAAAGCAGCTAAAAGAATCCTTCGTTATGTTCGAGGTACAGTTCAGTTTGGGATTCATTACAGTGCCGAAGCATCTCCTCTATTGGTTGGTTTCACTGATTCCGATTGGGTTGGTGACCCTGATGATCGGAAGTCTACTGCAGGTTATGTGTTCACTCTTGGTTCAGGACCTATTACATGGGCTTGCAAGAAACAAGGTGCCATTTCTCTTTCTTCAGCAGAAGCAGAGTATCATGGTGCCGTAGAAGTTAGTAAGGAAGCCTTGTGGCTTCGTCAGATCCTGTCAGAGTTTGGCTTTCAGCAGCAGCATCCGACTACACTTTGGTGTGATAATCAAAGTGCCATTCAGCTATGCAAAGATCCAGTGCAACATCAGCACAGCAAACACATTGAACTGCACATGCACTTCATCAGAAAGCTCATTCACAACCATGTTCTTGAAGTGCAATATTGTTCAACAGATGATCAAGTTGCAGACATCTTTACAAAGGCTCTCACAAAGGCGAAGTTCACTAAACTTCGATTTATGGTTGGAGTTCAGGAAGTTGTCACTAAGGGGGCATAGGCTCTAGTGCCTCCTTCCTTCTCCTATTGTGTCATATTTGTAAATCCTTCAATCCTATCCCAAATTGTTCTTAAGGGGGGATGTTAGGATATTTTGACACATAGGAAATAGTTAAGTACAACTTCGTCTAGTATAGAGTTAGGTATAGAGTTAGGTAAAGTGTGTTTCTTTACTATGTACATTTTGTAACTTACAATCCGACAGTCACGATATGTAGTGATCCGAAGGTTCATTCTCTCCTCGGTATTACCGACACTTGATCCATGGCTTAACACCCGATTGGTCCATGATCTCTATTTAAAGAGCATGGAGGGTCATTTGTAGGGTAATCCGTCTATGAGAGAAGCATATGTAAATTTTCATTCTTTTATTAATAAATTGCCTGAAGTGGCCACGTTGGCTCAGGCCGTGGACTATTTCCCTCTTTGAGGGTTTTAACCACGTCAAAATACTGGTGTATTGATCTGTGATCTGTTTGTGAGCGGTGTCCTCTCGTGTTCTGTCTGAGGAACTTACCCTGTAAATTCCTACATATTCTTTATTCATTCCTCTTTTCTCCTTAATTCCCTTACACTCTCCCTCTATCTTTCCCTCATCATCCTCTCCCTCTCTCCTTTTTTCCCTCTCTCTCTCTCTCTCTCACACTCTTCTTCTCTCTATTTCTCTCTCCCCTTATTCCCTCTCTATATAGCTCTATATTATTTCTTCTCTCTCCCTCTATCTCCCCCCTACATATATATTTATATATTACCCATATTCATTTCTCATTCTCCCCCCTTCCAATTCCATCCCCTCTCTATATCTATCTATCCCCCTCCATTCATCTCTCCATACTTCATCTCCATTCCTTTTTTTATTTATCCCTCCATCACTCTTTCATTTTGTGCTTCACAAAATACCCCCTCCAACTCTTTCTCTACCTCTCTACTCTGCATATCTACCTCCATATACCTATATTTATCCATATTTTTCTCTCCATATCCTTTTCTCTCTTCCTCACTACATCCCATATAACTCTATTTTTATTTCCCCCCTCTCCTTCTCTCTCTCTCCCCATCTCTCTCTCTCTCTCTCTCTCTCTCTCTCTCTCTCTCTCTTGCCATATATATTTGTCTCTCTGTCACTCCATCTTCCTCCTTCTTATCACTCTCCATCCTCCCCACATCTCTCTCTCTCTCCACCCTACACCCAACTCTCTTTCTTTCTCCCTTCTCCCTCCCCTGTTCCTCTTTTTCTCTATTTATCCAACCCTCACTTATTCATTTTTTCACAACAACCCATCCAACCTTATCTATCTCTCTCTATGTATCTACGCTCTACATTTTCCTCTCTCTCTCTCTCACTCCCTCCCCCTCTATCATTCTCTTCCCCCTTAAGAATCATTTCTCTCTCTCTCTCTCTCTCTCTCTCTCTATCTCTCTCCCACTCCACTCTCCGCTTCTCACTCTATCACATCTCTCTCTCTCTCTCTCTCCCTACCCTCCTCTTCTCACTCTATCACATCTCTCTATCTCTATCTCTCTCTCCCCTCTTCTTCTCACTCCATCACATCTCTCTCTCTATCCCCCTCCACTTCTCTCTCTATCTCTCTCTCTCGCCCCTTCACTTCTCACTCTATCTCTCTCTCTCTATATATTCTATCACATATATCTCTCTCTCTCTCTATATTCTATCACATATCTCTCTCTCTCTCTCTCTCTCTCTCTCTCTCTCTCTCTCTCTCTCTCTCTCTATCTCCCCCTCCACTTCTCTCTCTCTCCCCTTCACTCTTCACCTCTCTCTCTCTCTCTCTCTCTCTCTCTCTCTCTCTCTCTCTTGCCTTCACTTTTCACTCTATCGCTCCCTCCCTCACCCTCCCTACCCACCTCAACTATTTCCTAGTAACTCATTCATCCAAACTCCTCTCTCTCTATGTATCTGTCATTCTTTCTCTCTGTTATGAAACTAGCTCACAAAAAGATAGTAAAGATAGACCAACACCTTATAATTCAACCTCTTCGAGGGGGAAACCTCCTTTATATTACACAAATGAACAATTCCTGGATGATACAAATTGTTATCACCCTAAAATCTTTGTCTTTGAGCTTTGGAAAGTTGCCTTGTTTTTAGTCATAGTCTTATAAGTTTTCAGTCATCTCATCACAATTAGTGTCATTCTCATTTACAAACCCTTCTTCTAGTCATGGTGTTAAAGGTTCTCTAGGTCATTTCATGCTTTAAGGGTTAGGTCATAAGGTTAGAAGTCTTTTCATGGTCATATCTTTTTTCCAAATAAAGTTTCACAGCCTCATTCCATGTTCTAGATGCCTTACCAGGTGTTTAGAAGTCACATCTCATATCATTTTGGAGAAATTTTGAAACTAGCTACGAAATCACTGAACTAGGAGTTTTCATAGTGCGCTACGAAATCCCTGAAAAAACCTTGTTTCAGCATAAAAAAACTCTGCTTTCTGCGTTTACTAGTCAACTTCCAAAAGGGGTCCCGAGCAGCTGAGAACTCAATTTTGAAAATTGAAAGAGGCTTTTCTTCCTAACATACCAAACTACAAAAACATCTTTCAGTTTCTTCAAATTCATTTTGAGGTGGGAGGAAATTATGGTTAAACTTGCGCTACGAAACTGCTGAAGGTGATGACTACAGCTCAGCAGTTTCGTACCGCGCTACGAAAATGTTGAAGCTAAATAATCCAATATCAATCAACCGGTTTTGAAACATAAGCGGGAAATTTGAAAGGGGAATATATACAAGGCATCATCTGAAGCTTCAACATTCAACCAGGTCAAGACAGGTGGAGAAAATATGGATTCGAATCCAACTTTAAATTTTTTGTCATAAAGTGAGCACATTTACCACCATTCAAGATATGTCAAAACAGCTTGAAAGAGTTTTTGCCTTTACACATAAAGGAGGTGGACAGCACATCAAGGATGTGGCCATCTGTTACATTTTGGATAATCAAAGATAAAGGACATGCTTCTTTGGATTCGAAAATTGTAAGGCAAACTAAAGACCGATGAGCAAGGGTAGTTTCCTATGTTTCAGGACAATGGAGAAGATGTGGCATTGAAGACCAGCATGGAGTTTTGAACATTCATCACAACCAAACTAAAAAGGAACCAGATGTCAAAGAACGAGAACCATTGTAATCAAGGCTATTATTAGCATAACATGGTGTTAGAATCCTACTTGATTTAGACCTCTAGAAAGTCTAGTTGAAGTTTGTTACATTAAATAGGCAGTTAAAAGTTAAACAGGTGTCATTAGAAGTAGATTTCGAGTTCCCCTAATGTTTAAGGAGGAATCTCAGTCAGGTCTATATATAGGAGAAAGGGAAATGTAATCAGGGTTGGAAGTTTATGTAAAAAAGCTCTGTTGTCAAGCTTATGTAAAGACTCTGTTTATTTTGGTAATACAGTAAATGGTTTCAGCTGCTCAAGAATCATAGTGACTTCAATGTATGAATTCCTCTTGTTGTCTTTCATGTTGTCTACAGTATTATGAGTATTTGATTACTTAGAAATCACCTGCAGTGTTCTAATTTCCTTCATATGCTCATATACTGTTCCTTTGTGTCTAATGTACTTTATCTATATTGAAGTCTGAATGCCTTGATTTTATTGCAAAGCCAATTCACTGTTAATGCTAAATGACATATGACTCCATGAGCCCAATGGATGCTTGTTAATTTAGATTTTACCAGCCTCATTCCTATTTGTTTCATAAAGAGTTAGCCATCTCAATTATAATCACAAACCTTAAATCCTTTGAGAGAGCCCTCTCAGGCTAAGGAGGCTAAGCCTTAGCTAAAAGATTGGTCTGAAATAGTTACTTGAAGTCTTCCTGGTCTGCAGCCTTCCAGGGCCTGATTTTGAGATAACACAAATGACAAGACCTCCTTTCTATATATAGGAGCCTAATGGGTCATAATATAATCAGAGCCAACATAACAATAAGAATGTAAGGGAACAATAATAACAATATGGGGACTACATGGGCACAACAATATAATAAGGTGGTTGTACTAATAACAATAAGGGGTTACACTAGTAGTATAGGGACCTAACATGTCCCTCTCCTTCAAAAAGTGTTGTCCTCAACACTTGAGTACTTATTGATGCCCCAGTATAAAATTCGAGTCCTCCCATGTTGAGTCTTCAGCAGGTAAGTTCTTCCACTTGATGAGATACTCTGAAATTGATCAATTCCGTAGCTGTCGATTTCTTGTTTCTGTGACTGCTCGAGGCTCCAATATGATTTTTCCTTCCTCGTCAAGTTCTGGCAATACTATTTGAACTGAGACCTTCTACAACTTTTGAATGAGTGGTGACACTTCTTCGTCCTTCTTCCATTCATACCTTGCTTCGTTTATCCAATCTGGTTGGATAATAGAAATGGCGCACAACAATGCTTCTACATCCTTATCCTTTCTTGAGAGTGTATCTGCCACAACATTTTGCTTCCCTTTTTTGTAGATGGTTTCAAAGTCATAACCCAACATCTTTGTGACCCATTTTTGTTTCTCTTCAGAGGATAATCTTTGTTCTAAAAAGTATTTAATACTGTCATGATCGGTTTTTACCTTGAAGTGTCTTCCCATTAGGTAAGGTCTCCATTTCTTAAGTGTGTGTAGTATTGCTAACATTTCCTTCTCATAAATAGCTTTCTTGAGGGACATTTGTTTGTGTGTATGTAACCATAAAAATACCCAATCACCTACATCAAAACTTCCTTCATTGCGATGTTGTTTTTCCTGTTGTTTCATTCAATTCTACACAAAAGTGGTGTTATCCTTTAAAAGTTGGAGAACTTGTTGTTAATGCTCGATGTGATCTTTCACTGATTCAATCTTTTTCTTCTTGATATGTCCTTCTATCTTGAGAGTTTGAGGAGTGGTAATTTCTTCCAGTGCATTACAAGATATGGTCAGACTCATTTCTTGATGCTCTATGTGATCTTTCACTTCTTGAACATTTTTCTTCTTGATATGTCCTTCTATCTTGATAGTTTGAGGAGTGGTAATTCTATTCATTGCATTACAAGATATGGTTGGATTCATTTCTTCTTTCTTGATGTGGTCTTTCACTTCTTGAACCTTTTACCTCTTGATATGTCCTTCTATCTTAAGAGTTTGAGGAGTAGTAATTCTTTCCAATGCTTTACAAGATATGGTCAAATTCATTTATTCTTTCTCTGGGGTTGGTTCCTAGTGTATATACTCTTCTTTTGTCATTTCTTGATCCTTTTCTTCCTCCTCTCCACAACCAATGTAAAATAATTTCTCCTCAGCACACTTGTGACCTTTAATGTATTTGTTATCACAATTGTAACAAAGCCCTTTTTCTCTTTTTTCTTCCAATTGTTGTGGTAAAGAAGGTGTTTCTCTTTGTATCCTCATAATGTGCTATCGTTTCCTCTGTAAAAATTGACCATGTAACAAGTTGTTTATGAGAACAAAGCCCTTTAAATCATAAAAATTGATCTGGTTCTAAATATGAAGAAGAAATACATACCTTTTGTAATAGTGTTACACCATGTAAATCAAAATATTGCTCCATCCGTAGTATCTAATTTACTGGATCATTGCCATCAAACTTCCTCATATCGCTTTTTCTTGATTTTAAGATCTTGATCTTGAAACAACTATAAATCTGCAATTTCAAATCTCCAAGTTCTAAAATTTATTCCTATGGTATCTCTCTGCATTCTCTTTCTAACGCCACAAATCCGATCGATATTGGATTCTGCAAGGAAGTGTTATGTCAAATCTCCCACGATGACCTAATTATAGACTGGTTCAGTAGAGCGAACTTGTACGAAGTTCCACATGTCATTGTTTCAACCTTAGTACCTGAAACTGACATACAAAAAACTACAGGAAGTCCTCTTTCTAAAACTTCTTACGAAATTTCAATATCATGCTCAAAATAAAAGGTATGACAATTTTCCCTAGGTCGCCTATTTGGAATGTAATTTGGGAGTCTCTGAAATCTCTAACTTCCTCAGATCATATATATGAAAATATAGCAAGACAATATCTAAAATTCAAACCCAAGGTTTAGACCGATTTCTTCTCAAATAGGTTTTTGGTTTAGATTCTGAAACTTTGTAGAGAAAACGTTATAGCGAAAATTCCATGATGACTTGTTTTAGATGAAATTTGGGAGCTTGCAAAAACCCTAACTTCCTCAGATCATATCTCCACAAATATAGCAAGACAAGATCTGAAATTTAGACCTGAAATTAGAGCAATATCTTCTCAAATTGGGTTTTTTTTTGCTTCTAAAATGTCACAGAGAAAAGTTATAGAAAAAATGCCACAATGACCTATTTGGAGTAGCGAAACCCTTGAATCCAAATTTTTGATACCAAATGTTATGAAACCTACTCACAAAAAGATAGAAACGATAGATCAATGCCTTATAATTAGGCCTCTTTGAGGGGGCAACCTCCTTTACATTACATAAATGAACAATTCTTGGATGATACAAATGACAAGACCTCCTTTCTATATATAAGAGTCTAAGGGGTCATAATATAATCAAAGCTGACATAACAATAATAATGTAAGGGCACAATAATAACAATATGGGGACTACATGGGCACAACAATATAATAAGCTGGTTGTACTAATAACAATAAGGGGTTACACTAGTAGTATAGGGACCTAACACTCTCTTAATCTCCATGGGCCACTCCATCCCTCCCTCGGTCACCATCTCCATCCTCCAAAACCCACCTCAATCATTTTTCATGTGTCAAATTCACTAGCTATAGTAATTTGTGCATGTTCCAAGCACTACAAATATGGAGGGATTTTTTCCCCATGAATGTCCATGAATTATTGGTACTAAAGATGTGTACATGATAGTAACAATCACACATTGTTTCAAATTTAAATGTTTTCTAGCACAAATCCTATCTACACAATGGCTGGGTTTCATCATAGAGAGGTTTCATATTATGAGCCTAGTGCTCTTGGTTGCAAATACACAATAACATTATTTTTTGAGACAACATGTATATATCTCTCTATTTGATGTTATTTTTCTATAAACTAGGTAAATCCATTGTCCATGAAACTACATGAACCTAGATACAAATTTGCATATTCTAAATATATAATTTTAAAATATCTTTTATTTTTGTTATTTTTAATACATATTTGCGTTCTAAAAACATCAAAATATAAAAATACATTCCCCATCTATATCCACTATAACATTTTTTGGTCTTAACCATTTGGAAAAAAAAAATATATGTTGTGCTAAAGGATATTAAAACCTACAATCTATAAATAAATTGAATGTTATATAATGAAAACATGCTTTTAGGTTGCGCTAATGTAACATCTTGTAATTTCAACAATATAATGAATTTCATAATTTAAAAATAAAGCAAATCTAGAATTAAGATTATATGTTTTAGAAAAGGGGTGTCCATAATAACAATCTATTATCCACAACTCTAGAAGTTTTTGTAACAATATTCCATCATTTAGATAGTCATTGGTTGCAATTATGGAAAGGTATGCATTATATATTTCATGAGAAATAACATTTCAACGTGAGGAAAACTAAAAATTCACTTTGTTAGACACAATTTCTATAAATAAAAATTGTATATTTGGGAAGATAATCCATTTTCCTACATTTCATCCTTTTACACCATATTCAAATTCATTATGTAAGTAGCTCTAATTATATATCCAAGGTAACATATTTTTGTTTTTCTAGGTTTACATTGCCACTAACACATCATGAGAGACCATCATTAGCCTACACACTCCCGAGAGTTAAATGAAATTTTTGGAAACCTCTTGACTTTCATGGTGTTCAACTTCTTATGCATAATATACCTAGTCATAGCTATACTTTCAACAGGGGAAGAATTACTTCAATTAGGAGGATATCATAGGGATCATTTATTCAATCGTGAGATTTTGTTTTATAATCTAATTTTGTATCTATTCTATATTAATCCCCAACTCTCTAGAGACACTAAAAATCAAATCTTCTCATTTATATAAAATAACAATAGTAATGGGAGTTTCAATGATGAGTTTTCTAATCACATATCAAAGGATACACTAACTTGTAATTGTCTCGAAGCCCATAGTAATCTTTCCAAAATTAATTTATCATTTTCTTAAAGTTACAAGATTAATTGAGCTTGCAATATATATCAATTCCAAGATATTTGTGTGGATTAACTTTCTCCAAGAACTTGCTGCCATATATGAAAATATCCTATGTGATATTTTTCGATATAATTATCACAACTTTTGTTTTATGAGTGTTAATATTCATATCCTTATTGGAGTAGAAATATTTGAATATTTTTAGTTTCTTTCAAATAGCCTAATGGATCCTCGTGAGAAGAATAACATTTTTTTAATAAAGTAGACAATTTATGACCATAGCAGTGGGTATGGGTCCAACACAACCTACATCTTCTAAACACTCTTCTAGGTTATGATATATATTCCAAAATGGTAGGAAATGATGGCCACCCTTGCTTAACTTCAATATTTCATTTAATATCTTCCAAGTAACCCTCATTGCTAGTAAACTTTGCAATAAAATTCTAAGACAACCTTGTGACAACAACCTTCAACTTGAGAGGAACCATTATCTCTTCTAGACTCTTCCACAATTTTTTCCTAGGATAAGTGTTAAAATATTTTCTAATGTTAGTGAAATAATAGAAGAGATCACTTTTTATTACTGTACAATTCTTTTACATTGATCCTAAGAGTGATAACTTGATCCAATGTTGAATGATATCTCCTAAAACTAGCTTGTTCTTTAGCACTTTTACTATGTCATTCTAGCCATAGGACACCCTTATTCTCTAAGATAATTCCATAAGGATTTGATAAAGTGT
Organism: Pinus tabuliformis; assembly: GCA_031772625.1. Classification (NCBI taxonomy): domain Eukaryota; kingdom Viridiplantae; phylum Streptophyta; class Pinopsida; order Pinales; family Pinaceae; genus Pinus; species Pinus tabuliformis. Next base: position 774,563,070 of record CM062812.1, on the reverse strand, counting down.
GGCTAATCACAATTGTACTACAATTAGAAGGAATTATTTTATCCCTACTTTTAAAGATTAAGCAATGATGATCTGCATCCAACTCTTAAATAATCCTTCACTTCCATATTAAATATCTTCTATATGCAAGGGATGAGAATAGGTACTCCCATTTTAAAAATTTCATCTTGGTAGCCATCAATATTCTTATCTTTGCCATTAGTGATTTACTTAACCCCAAACATAATTTCTTTCAAAGCAAATATAGCATTCTCTACAATGAAAATCAAAATAGTGTCCATTGCATTAGTTTATTCATAAGAGTTTTCAAGATAGGAATTATAGTTTTTTAAGGGAATCACATTATTTCCTTTAACTTTATGAATTATAATTTTCATCCAAAATTTTGTATGATCATACTTACATAGGTGTAATAGTTTCGCTTATTTTTTTATTCATATCATGCAATTTATTCATTCTAATAATATCTTTGTATGCATTTATCCTATAATTCTTTATAAACTCATTATAATCATCCCTAATCACGTTTATATCAATTTTACAATGATTATTATATTATGGGATGGTAGTTCTACATTTTATATGATGTCTTTATAGATAATTTACTAATGGAAGTGGAGAGGATTTAACATAAATTACAATAAATGTTTTCAATGTGATCCTTATCATTTAAGAGGTTGAAATCCCCATTTGAATATGTTAGGAAGATATTGATTTTACTTTTCTCAAAAAGAAGGTGAATTTTATTCTCACAATTCTCTTGCATGTCTCTCTTTTGCATGGTGAAGTTTACAATTAATGTTAAATGTCTATGATTTGAGTCATGCTTATGCTCATTTAAGAAGTCAAAATTCACAATTCCATTAGAAACAAGGATATAAGATATCAGACAATCAACAACACACCAAGCCCATCAATAAACGTCATCTGGTTGGAATTTGAGACCATTTGATTACATCATTCGAAATTATGAGATCTTGAGAGATACAAATATTGACTAATTACATATGAAGTAAATTCTTCCTCAATTAAGTCTCTTTTATATCTAGTAGCTAAAAAAGTCCTTCATCTAGACAAACAAAAGTAGGATTGGAATCATTGCATAGATGAATAACTTTGTTAGTTGTGATTCTAACATTAAAGTCTCTTAACTAGAGGATCTTAACTTTAGTCCTCAGACTATAAATATCTTGTTATCAGGTATTATAAGGGAATTTTTTATCTATATTATTTTTCTTATAAAAAGTAATTTCATAAGTGTGAAATAATAATCCTCTAGCCTTAATGTCACAGATTTTGATCCAAATCTACCAATTAAAAGAATCTGAAATTAATTGTTCTATCAGTACACGTTTTTCTTCCAATCCCTCTTTGAGAGAGTTTATTTTTTTTTATGTTTGGCATAAAATGAATCCATCTATGTGAGAAACTTCTTGTCATCGTGATAAACACCCTCCAGAATTTTTCCTACACTTAAGTTTTGGAGCCTCCTTGTGATCTTATGATCTATCGTTCCAAGTTGATCATATTCGCTTCATGGCCGCTTGATGATCTGCTAAGTGTTCAAGTATTCTTCTGGGATTCTATATATTGAATCCACTTACTTACATATGATTAATTTTTTCTATATCCATGAGTGCACCCTTTACTAGCAATCTTAGTACTCCATGTCTATCCTTTCAAGACATGCATTGTGCAGTCTTCGAACATAGTGCCTACGCAGTCCTTGGTAATAGTGATTGGTAATGGACCAAATTTTGAAGTACCTAACTATATTTATTATGTAGTTGATAGGGACAGTGCACTATGTAATCCCTATTGATAGTTACTGCACAATTCTAATTGGCAATCTCTCTCACTCTTAGTTTCAAGTGTATCATCATCCCAATGAGTTTTCTCAATTGTCGCTTTGGCATGTGTTTTCTTTCACAAGTGTCATTTTCAGTTTAGTGACTATCATTTTTATTTCTTTCACTTTCATAAGTGTCATTTTTGGGTTCTTTAGCTTTCTCATGTGTCACTTTCACTTCCTTTATCTTTTGCAAGTGTCATTTTCACTTATTTTTATTGTCGCAAGTGTCACTTTTGATTATTTTCATTCCTGCATGTATCACACTTTTGTGCACCATTAGAGGTGAATCTAACACACAATTTTATATTAGATAATCTTATATATCATAAGAATATGTGTTAGACACTCTCTAACAACTCAATGCACTTTTTGGTTGTAGTCAACACTTGTGTCATAACATGTATTCTAAGTGTCGAGAAATTGTGTTTCAACTGTCGTACTTAGAAATAAGTGTCAATTTGTTGTTTTTTCGAGGTATGCATGTGGATATTGAGAACCTTGTATTCTCTTTTCTTGTGTTTGATTTTATATATGTGTGTGAATATATCTTGGACCTTGTTTATATCATGTGTTATCTCTTGATTCCATCAATCCCATTGGTAGGAAATTTTGGAGATCTCCTCATCCTTACATCATGAACACCTAAGCTGCCATCCATTGGATGAACACATTATGTAATATTAGACAACATGGATGCATCCCTTACCTCTTAAAGCTCTACATTATTACATCCTACCAGTTTCCTCTTCCACAAGAACTGTGGATTCCTGAAGCATAGTCTCTCAAGTATTTACTACTTACACTTGACCATTTTGCTGAGAGTTGACTTATGACTACCTCCATTGTGCATTGTATAATTCTAGTGGAAAAAGTAGCCTCCTCCTTATCATTTTGGAAGATAACTTCATAATTAACTCTTCTTTTCCTTTAATCGCTACATATGGTGTAATTACAATGGCTAGTCTTTCCACTCCTCCTGACTGAAACCCTTGTTTGTGAAATTCCATTTCTTGTCTTGCCTCCTACTCCAAATTGTGTAGTTCTAGTGGATAGTATGGTCATCCATCAGTGCCTATGAATCTCAACTGTACAATCCCTGCCTCCTCTCCCCTTAGCACTACAGATCATGTGGTTAGAGACAATAGTCACTCCATCCTTGTCTCCTGGACTTTCCCACTGCACAAAAGCTATTTCAATCCTCTCGTACATTATGCATTGCATAGTTTTCGTCAATAGTGAGGCATCATTGAAATCTTATAATAAATAATTATGCAATACCTTATCTCTCTCTCTCTATCTTGGGCAACTTCAACCTTTCAACCTCTATTCATTGTCTCCAGTACATCATACACATGATTTTTTCTTCCTCTTTCCCTAGAGCATTGCACATTTCTAGTAAAAAATATCCCACTTCTTACCTAATGTAACTACTCAATGATCCCAAGGAAGCCTTTCCCTCTTAGCCATTTCACAAACCCATCACAAACAACACTTTCCATGAGCAAGCAAAGGTAGAATAGGTGGTTTTCATCTTGATGTTGGACTGTCATGAGTGGACTTAATTTGTAAGTGTTATTGTCTCAACATGTTAGCATGATGTGAAAGAGACATTATCAAAGATAGGTTACAAGAAGGCACTTGTGAAGAAGATGCAAAAGGAGGAACTGTCATGAAGGACATGAAGGAATCTTGGACCATGATGGAGAGATCATAAATCCTTCTGAGTTGGAAGGTTCCAATACTTATCTAGACCTTTTGGAGGGTGAATATGGAGTACAAGGAAATATCTATCATGAATAGGTCAAACTCATAGAAACAAAGAGAAGAGCTTGGAATTGATAATATGAATTTTTATGTCACCATCGCCAAGTCATCACTTCTCAAAGTGTCACAAAAAAATTCATACACCTTAATATATTTTTCCATATTACTTGTGGAATGTAGTTATATAGTTTTGAAAAAAAAGAGAAAATGTAAAATGTGTGGAATCCCAAGCATCACACATGGAATATGAAAAGTTGTTGGAAACTCCTGGAGTTATATAAAAGTTCAAAGGTCTTATAGGGTTCTGAAAAGTAACATGGGAGGTAAAGAGTCACATGGGAGGTGGAGATTCACCTCTTTTGTTATAAATATAGCCTCATGGAGGGGAATTTATATTTTTTACCTTCTCTTCTCTATATTGGCATAGGAGAGATATTTCTTTGGAGGAAAAATTGGTGAATTTATGCTCCACTGTTGGGGCTAGTGTCACATCATTGTAATTGTGTGTTTTGGGACTTTCAGTTCATATATGAATCTCTCATAGTAGACACACTTTCATAAATATGTAGTGAATGATTATAAGACTATTATTTCATTGTTTTTCATGTATGTCTATGTTAATTCATACTAATGAAAATGAGATATTTCGTTGGATTTTATATGCATCTTGTTGAGTGTGCATTGCTAATTTATTTTATAATTGTTGTTATCTTTTGAAATAATTTTCAAGTTAACTAATGATTCTTTCCATTCTCTTGTGAGTCTCTTTTAGGATAGTACTATTACTCTTCTTCTAGAGGTTCACTCTGTCGTTTCCCTTTCATTAAAGTGCCTTATATACATTGCAATTGTATGCTTCATAGTGCCACATTACTTTCTTGTTTCAAAGATTGTTTGTATAATCTCTTTTCTTCGTAGTTGCAACAAAGGAAAATATCTAGTAATAATGGTGGTAGGTATTATTAAGTGGATAGGGCTCCTACTCCAAACTATGTGAGATCTATTTGGGACTTCATACCAGAGAGACCTCCTCTGTTGGAAGATTTCTAACACTATCAACAATTGGCACTAGAAGGAGGGATAGATAACAAGCTCAGACCATGAATTCTATTTTGAATATCTCTTCGTAAATGGATTCTTCCCAAATAATAATTCCCCGCAAAATTAATTCATCACTTATCACATTTGAAGTGCAATGACGAGGGTGAAATATATAAATCTAATCATAGACTTCAATTTCTTATGTTTTGTGATTTTCATCAAGTGAATTGTGAAGATTATGCTTGTAAATTATTCACCCTCACACTTGAAGGCCGAATTAAACTATGGTGTCAAACATTACCATCTTCTTCTATCCATTCATTTGAAAAAAATATTCAAGGAGATTCATCAAGCCTTTGACAAGTATGATTATTGAAATGTGTGTAAGAGGATTAGTCAACTTATAATGAAATCTAATGAATCATTAGAGGATATTATGGATCAATTTCTTCCCTTTGCTATGAATTTTCTGAGGAGGATGTGTGTTGTGATTTTATGAATGAAAAGATTCATTGCTTGGTTTTTGTTTCTTTAGAACGATATGAATACAAATATTTTATGAGTCTCTCTATTTATCTCGGTCTTGGGACACTTAAAATTTCAAAGGAGGAATATATTATCCCTTTTGTTCGTTCTCCTCCTCCTTCATCATTACCAAATAATGTGTTATGTTTTGCTAATGTTGGAGTTGGGAAATATGAGTATGAAATTATTGATCCATTTATCCCACTTTATATCTGTCCCACGATCAAGCTCTTATGCAGAGGAAATTGGAATTTTCTGATAAACCCATGGAGCCTCAGGTGAATATTGATCCCTTGGTCCCTCTAGATGTCATTGATGTGCATAATTCAAATATGGTATTTATATTATTAAAAGTATTTCTTCTTCGAGGGATACCATTCATCCTTTATCATTTACACCTCATGATCCTTTGTACCTTGACTCACTTAATAAATCTACTTCATGAGTAACTACTCCAGATACTCTAGATTTTCAATTTGTTGGTTCACATGGTAATCAGGTATAAGGTGGTTACTTTTCATAGGCAGAGGTGAAAAAGGATGAAGACACTTTTAATTTCACTTCTATTTTTCAAATTCCTCTATGTGAATATCATGTTTCCACATTCTTCATTGATCAACAATTTCAACATCTCAGTGATCAGTCAAGTGGGATTTAAATTCTTAACTAAGATATAGCCTTGGACAACCATCACCCTAAATATGATGACTCCAATTGTATGCATGGTGATAAGTGCCAATTTATATTGGATGACCTCTTGTTTTCACGAGAAGACATTGATTTGCAAAGCTTTGATCTCGAATCTAACCTGATCATAGAATGTTTTCTCATTGCTACTTATTCCTCAGCTTACTAACCCTTATGTGGAAATGTGTGCAATGAATCAATTGATATGTCATGTTCCTCTAATTTGCATTCTAATGGATTAAATTTGAAGTCCATTGTAGGTGATAAGGTTTCCAATCATGGAGAATATGATTTGGTATTCATTGAACACCTTTCTTACTATTTGGATAATCTATTTGTTGTTGTTGAGACATCCGATGAAATTTTTTATTCTAATATCTATCATTTAATGAATAATGATCCTGCTAAAATGATTGATGATAGTTGTATTCACAAAAATGTTGATTTGGTCATGCTTTCAAATTTCAATCATTCAACATATGGAAAAATTGTTAGGAATTCAGGGCACCTCAAATTTATTTGATGGTTATGTCAGGATCTCGTAGTCCTAATGAGATATTTGAAATAGGTCAGGTTATAATTCTCTCACATAATTCACTTTTCAGCATTGTTTCATTGGATCTAAGTGCACTCTAGAAGGATTTACATCGTTTTCAATTTAATCTTATTAATCCTCAAGATAGAGCTAAAAATTCTTTCTTGGCTAATTATTCTATATGAAAATACAATTTATTAAATAAAGGATTGGACCACATACCTTTCATAGATGTACATAGCTTTGAAATCTTCCATCATAAGTATTGAGATAGAGGTCATCATTTGTTGAAAGATATCTCGATGTCAAACTCTTCATTGAGCAATCAAACTCCTTATACTTCGTGTTTATCTTTTAAAGCTAATATTTTTTTCCCTGGAAAAAATAATATTTTTGTGTGTCATTAAATTCTTCAATCATTTAGTGGATCAAAACCCTCATCCTCATATGGACACTAGATTTTATTTGACATGTCTTTCTTACCTATTTCCAACATTTTATTATGATTGGTTTCCTACATTCACAAGGTGAACAATTGTTTTCAATTCCCCAATATTTCATATTACTTGTCTGCTATTGAATTGGACACAAAGAGAACTGATTGAGAATCATGAATCTTGTATGTCAAGCCACTAATATGGTCATAAGACTAGGTCTAACAATTTTCATTCAAATAATAATTTTCCCACTATTATATTTGATGATATTTGTTTTACATCAATTGATATTATTTAACCCATTGATCTTTATGATTTATCATTTCACTGTGTAGATTCTTGTCAAACTATTGAGGTACTTTAGCCTTTACTTATGGTTATGTCAGGTCCTCATGTTTTTTACAAGGTTTCTGAACAAGATTAGGTCATCTTTTCTTTGCAATATTCTCCCCATGATTCAAATGTGTTAACTAAAAATTCATATTTCCAAGAGTTTCATGTTTTCATAAGGATTTTTCGAATTCCATGATCAAATTTATGATTGGCTAGAAAAGTCTTACTGAGCAACCTATGTCGTATATGATAAGTTTCTATCTTTCCAAATATTTGCTAAGAATGAGAACATGGATGAAGGTATATTCATGATAAGCTCTCAAGGTTTGCATGATTATTGTACTAATCATAAAGGTAAGATTGTAGACTAGTTAAAGTTAGTTGTTATGGCACATCTTTCTGCGAGTAGGAAACACCTTCAATTTATTTTGCAAATTATTTAGGATCACAAATTTATTTTTACACCTTGCTTTATACAAGTACTAATTTCCTACATCTTTGTACTTGAACGCTGAGAACAACTTCAAATTTTATGGTTGCATTGGAAATTACACTTCTAGATGGGTAGTTTAGGAGTAGGCCTAGTTGCATTTAACATTTCCTTTGCATTGCATTGACCCTGCAATTTTTTCCTCATCTAGTCTTCTCATTTGCTTCATTTTTATTTTTTTTCTTGCATGTTTTTTTTCCATTCCACTCTTACACTTGTTTTTTCCTGCTCTTTCTTTTCTTGTTGTCTCTTGTATTTTTTTTTGTATTTTTTTTAATAAGAATGTGCATGGAAATTTCTCTTACCTATCTCAAATGACAATTCAACAAAGCTTTTAAAGGGCTTTGTGACACACATCAATATTTGGTTAATGTTTGGTCCCTCACTTTGGCTTGATATCTTTAGGGTGAATGATATCTCAATGGGAAATATGATTCATTCAAATGGAAAGCTATAAGAAAAGCCATGATGCCCAAATCTATTTTAGAATCTTCATTCCTTGAGTTGCTATGGTAATTGAATGGTGTTTTTCTTGTGAATCCAATCAAGTATAAAAGGGAAAGGAGAAAACTAAAAGTGATCATATTAATTTTAGAGGTATATAATAGTCTCTGAAGAAATAACCTCTCTTGGTATCAATAAGTAGTGATCCCTTTTCCACCCTAGCAATATTAATGCCAATAAAATTCCAATTATCATAGTGAAAATAAAATATGGGGTTGAAGAAGAGAAAGGTTATTGGCTTAGAGAGGTGAAGTAGGCAACTTCGTTGGGATACTAAATAGGCTCACTTGAAGTGAAGCAATGCTTTTGTTTCATGTAGTGACTATGTTGAGGTACTAAACATGTTCGTTGGAAGCAAAGTAACACCAATGATGGAACTAAAAATATAGCTATCTTAAGCTGACAAATATATACTATCCTTCTCCTAGGTCGTAACAATTGAGTTATGGTAAGCATTGTAAATATGCTTCTCCGAGAAATGTGAAGCGAGAGACTATACCTATAACTGGGATAGATGGGAAAGATGAGGTGATCCACATGGTGAATCAATACTTCCTGAAAAGCTAACTTTTTTATTAAAGGAAGACCTAAATATAGAATTTGGAGTTCTTCCAGTGTGTTTCTAAGTGTTATCGTTGCAACAAAAACCATCCAAAATTTTGTCTACACCTGAATTTTGGAGCCTCCTTATGATCTTATGATCTGTCATTCCAAGTTGATCATATTTGCTTCATGGTCAATTGATGATCTGCTGACTGTTCAATCCTTCTTCTAATATTCTAACTATTTAAGCCACTTGCTTACACATACTCAACTTTTGCTGTATCCATAAGCACGCCCTTTCCTAGAAATCCTATTTGTCCATTTCTATCCTATGAAGAAAAGAATTGCACAGTCTTAGAAGACAGTGCCTACGTAGTCCTTGGTAACAGTGATTGCAATGCCTTTAATGATAGACATTATGCAGTCCCTAATGACAATACTTCTACAGTTGATAGATATAGTGCACTACACAATCCCTGTGGAAAGCCAGTGCAAAATTCCAGTTGGCAGTCTCTCTCACTTTTAGTATCAAGTGTATCAATATCCTAGTGCGTTTTTTTTTCTTTTATGGACTTCTGATTTCATAAGTGTCATTTTCACTTTCACAATTTTCGTTTTTTCTTTCTTTCACTTTTGTAAGTGTCACCTTTTATTTCTTTAGCTTTTGCATGTGTCGCTTTCAATTCCTTTATCTTTTGCCAGTGTCATTTTCACTTATTTTTACTATCGCAAATGTTGCTATCGATTATTTTCATTCCTACATCTATCGCACTTTATGCACCATAAAGGGAATCTCTAGCACACTCTTCTACATTAGTTGATCTTAGATATCATAACAATATGCACTAGACACTCTCGAGTAAATCGGCGCAATTTTTTGTTATAGTCTACACATGTGTCATAACCTGTATAATTGTATTCTAAGTGTCACAAAACTATGTTTCAATTATCGCACTTAGAAATAAGTGTCACTTTTTTTGTCATTTTAAGGTATGCATGTGGATCTTGAGTATTGTGCATTCTCTTGGCTTGTGTTTTATGGTATATATGTGTTTGAACATTTTTTGGAACTTATTTATATTATGTCTTCTCTCTTGATTCTATTGACCCCACACTTTATCCAGTGAGGATGCATCCCTTACCTCTCACAACTGTGAACTATTCCATCTTAAGAGCAGCCTCTAACACAAGCACATTGCACAATATTGAAGCACAGTCTCTCAAGTCTTTACTGATTACACTTTACCACTATGCCCAAAGATGACTTCTACCTTCCTCCATTATGCATTGTGTAGTTCTGGTGGATATTGGATCCTCCTCCTCACAACTACTAAAGAGAACTATGCAATTCACTAAGCCTATCCCTCAATCACTGGACAATGTGTAGTTATAATGACTAGTCCTGCCACTCATGCTGGCTAAAACCCCTGATTGAACAATTACTTGCCTTTTCTTGGGTCCTAGTTTGCATTGCTTAGTTCCAATGGGTATTGGGGTCATCCATCATTTTCTTTGAATCTAAAATGTGTAATCCCTTCCTCCTCTTTTGTGACCATTTTGCATTATGCAGTCACAATCAATAACCACTACATCCTTGTCTCCTAAAATTTCCCACTACATATAGGCTCTTTCAATCCTCTTCTACACTACACAGTGCAAAGCTCTAGTTAGTATTGAGGAATCCATGGCCACTTACAACAAAGAACTATGCAATACCTTGTCTCTCTCTCTTTCTTTGGAGGCTTCAAGATTTAAGCCTCTAGTCATTTTCTATGGTACTTCACACACATGCTTGTTTTTCCTCTTGCCCTAGTGAAATGCGAATTTATAGTGCACAATCTCCCACTTCTTACCTCTCGTAATTATGTAATGCTTCCAAGGAAGCCTCTCCCTCTCATGCCTTTCACAGAACCATCATAGTCGGCACTTTCCATGAGAAAACAAAGGTAGAATAGGTGGTTTTTGAACTGATGTTTACTTGACATGAATGGACTTAATTTGCAAGTATTATCATCTCAACATGGAAAGGTGATTCTCAAGGGAGGTTATAAATGAGAGGTTACAATAAGGAACTTGTGAAGAAGTGAAAGGAGGACCCACTATGAAGGAGCAAGAGATGGAAACTCATGCTAACTTGGAAGGTTCCCATACTTATCCACACCATTTGTAGGTTGAATATGGAGTACAATAAAGGATCTAGTATGAATACATAAAATTCATAGCAGTAGAGAGAAGATCTTGGCATTAAGACAATGAAGTCTTATGTCATCATAATTGAGCCATGGCTTCTCAAAGTGTCGCCACAAAAGTCATATGTTTCAATGTATTTTTCCACATTAATTGTGGAATGTAATTTCCAAGAAAATGAGAAAATGTAAATTGTGTGGAAGCTCGAGAATCACACATGGAACATGAAAAGTCACTAGAAAGTCCTAGAGTCATATAGAAGCTCAAAGGTCTCACAGGAATTCAAAAAGTCACATGGGAGCTCAAGAGTCATGAGGGAGGTCAAGAGTCACATGGTAGTTGGAAAGTCCCTTCATTTCTTATAAATACACCCTCATAGCTCAAGAGAGGTGACTTTCAACTTTTCACCTTGGCTTCTCTAACTTGGAATATGAGAGAAGATCTTTCTTTGGAGGAGTAAGTGGTGACTTAATGTTCCACTATTAAGGCTAGTGGGGCATCGTTGTAATCATGTATTTTTGTAGTCACTTCATATATGAAGATCTCGAAGATGATGCACTGCCATGCATACTTCTTGAATGATTGTAAGACTTTTCTTTCATTTTTTGTGGTGTCTTTATATGTTCATACATAATAATGAAAATAAACTATTTCATTGGCTTTGGTATGCATCTTTTTGAATGTGTGTTGTTACTTTTTTTATTGTGAACTACTTTGCATGTTAACTAATTATTCTATCCATGCTCTTGTGTGTCTCTTTTAATATAGTACTATTACTTTTCTTCCAATCCTCACTCTCTTGTTTCCCTTCTGAGGAAGTATGTTAAATACATTGCAATTGTGTGCCTCATAGCGTCAACTTGCTTGTTTCAAAAATTATTTGCATAATCCCTTATGTTGATAATTCAAGCCAAGAAAAATATCTAACAATAATGGTGGTAGGGACTATTATTCAGATGGTTCTTCAACTCCAAACGATGTGAGGTATAATTGGGAATTCATATCAAGGAGATCCCCTTTGTTGGCAGATTTATAGAATCTTAGAGTCATCATGCTCCTAAGTTTGGACTAAAAATTTAATATCAAATTCACACATTATCTAATTTAACATAGGAAATTTATGGCATGGAAAGCCACATAATTTCCACAAAAGGATTTAGAGCATTATAAATTCCTATTTCTTTCTCTCATTTTGGTATTTATGACTAATACTAGGTTTCTTATTCCTAATATTTTTGCATTTGCATTTATTTCAGGCTTCCTTTACATTTTGAACCTCCTATTACATAGTAATTTGTCACCAACCTCGCATTCCTTGATCCCAGATACTGTCGGTCGATATTACTGACATCTATTCTGTGTCATGTTTCCAATTATGTGTTAATACCTTCCTTGTAATCTCAGGAAGAATGTCTCATTTCAGTATCCCTGAGGTAGACCCCTTTTTACCTAAGTTTCTGGGTCGTCGAGGGTAATCATTCGACTCACCCGCGAAGATGGTCAAGTTTGAACTATCCCTAGCAAATTCGTCCCTCTATCCCTCTATTTCACCCGCAAAGATCTACTTTTGGAATGTTTTTTAATAACTCGTCAAATCTTTGAGATGAAACTACTTCATGGGAGATCCTAGGGCTGGTTGTTGGGTCAGATGAGCTTGCCTCTCTCCTTTGGGATAGTTGTTCCACCATTTGTGCAACCTCCCTAAGAGATAAAATCTTCCTCCCATCTCTCATGGAACCTCTCCCTCCTATAAATGTCTCCTCCATGAATGCGATCATCTAGCTTGGATGTGACTTGATGATAGCTAGATGTAATTTGGTAGCTTCATGTTTATAAGAGAGGAGTAGAGGTAGAGACTGTTATTGGAGTGTGGAAGTAGCCTCTCATGTATTTTCTCGTGAGAGATGTTTGAGTACAGTTGGTTTGAGAACTTTCTAGCATCAATCTTTTGAAGTAAAGAGAGAATCATTCATTCCCTTGTGAGATGGTTCACAAGTAAATGCTTACGTAGACATGCCGACGGGAGCCTTCGAGGAGACTTACCATGTCAAAGGCTCAGTTGTAAGTTTTACTTTGATTTATATTAATACAAATCAATAGCTTGTTTCCTATATCGTATGTTGAATTGTATGTCGATAGCTTGACGTTCCTTGACTTTTCAAGTAGATTGTTTGGTCATTTTCTATTATGTTTGTGGTGTTTCTCTACATGTTGATTTCAGGTATAAGTGACTAGAAGAATAAGAGCTGGAGCAACACGATGAGGACTTCATCGAATGATGAACTGAAGGTAGGCATTCCTAACACCAACTCTCTAAGGAAATTTGCTCTGATATTCTCTTTGCGGTGACTAGACCCACTCTAGGGCTAGAGGGGTTGCCTCTGTCCGTAGAGGGAACTTGCCTGTGTCACAAGTTGTGACGATACTAGGGATCTTGTCTTTTGTCTTTTGTGTTGATTGGTTTTGTTTGCTTATTGTCTCCCTTATTTTTTGGGTAGCATGCTCTATTCTGGAAGTTGTTAGACTACTCCTGTAGTCTTCCCACTCTCATGAGTGATAGATCTAGCCTTGCCTTAGCCCAACTTTGGTTTTTTGCCTTTGATCTGAGGTCGTCGCTATTTATTTTCTGACAGTCTCAAAGTAGTCACACCTGCACTATTTTCTGGGTTGCACCTTTTACTATCTGGTGCGATTAAATTGCCTAACAGTCATGAAGAGTTTTGAAATTGGCTCGGTGCACCTAACTGGTGTACTTTTGTGATGACATCGCAAAGTGCTTAGTTAGAGGGGTACGGCGATTTGTTGTTGGTGCATGTTGCTAATTTTATACTCGCGATGATTCCTGTAAGTTTCAAATATTGAAGTTTGTTGGTTGATTTTCCAGTGTGTTCTATCCTCTGAGCTTGTTTTTAGCCTCTTTATCGTATCACAAGTGTTAGTTGTTAGGATTTTCGATTTTGGGTTTCAAGTGTTTTGAAATCCTTCCTCTTGAACTGTGTGACCTAAATACCTTAGGGTTTCTTGAATGATTGGTTTGCTTGGGCTACTCATTCATTGGGATCTTTAGACTCTGCTTGGCATAATCTCTGACTTTGTTTGAGGCTTCTTCCTATTCACTGTTTGTCATCTTCCTGATTGGTATGTGACGTTCGGTTACCAAACTTTCATGTCTTGTTTGTGCGGTTTCCTTCTTTCACTTGGCATATATCACATTGCTTCCCGGTCAGTGAGACAGCTTTCAAGTTTTGCACAAAGAAATATCTCCTTAGTTTTGAGTCTTTGATTCATTTTGCATTTAGTTGCTTATCATTTATTTGAAAAATCAAAATATTGCATTCATTTTGCATTAGGAAATAATAACAATCTTTTGCATTAGCAAATTCTTGACATTTAGACATTGAAAAGAAAAGGATATATTTTTTCATTTTCTTAATTAGATTGCTTGCAAGTTAATGAAAGATAGAAGCATAGCTCCCTCCTCTTGATTGGTTTGCTTGAGAAATGATGAAAGGTACCATTCTTGCATTTGCTTGCTTGTTGCTTTGATTGCTTTGAAATGAACCTCTCACTTTTCTTTAGTTAGTTGTTCATTGAAAAGAAATGGTCTCTTTTCTCATTTAGTTGCATTCTTGGAGTTTTTGAAGACAAATTCGGTAGGGCCTTGAAACTAAGATTTAATTCAAGATAAATTGTTAAAATCTATTGAATTAACCTAAGGAAGTATTGAAAATTAATGCTTATATCTAGAGGTTTAGGCTAGAGATGTGTTCCAATGTCATTAAACCTAGTGGTTGTTGTTTTCACTAAGGTTGGGTGATTACTCCTTTTGTGATTCGATAAGTCCTAGTATGAACTTGTGCTCCCTATACCATCGCGTATATGATGGGAGACCCCACTAGGTTGCAATCTTGTTATCCATAGGAGACCGAGTCGGTTGCCTTGCAAATGTGATACAACGAACAAAACATTCGGGAGATTGCTTGCTCGTACTTCTTGGTTCACCGGGAGGTATTCTGTAGTTAACAGTTGTCTAGTAAAAAATTTCCCTAGAGTTCTAGAGTGGCCATCTTCATTCCTTTTCAAATCTTTAAAAGTAAAAGGATCATTCGAGCGCTTGTCCTTTCGAGCTCAATTCCAATCGAAAGTGGTAGAGTCACCTTTCGTCCTTTTCTCGACTCTTAAAACATGAAAATGCAAAGTTTTGTTTCAATGTTCTAAAATTAATTTCCCACGAAATATTCCTGGTAAAAGTTGACTTCCTTAGTAATTCTTTAGAGTTGATTCCAATGGCAACATTTCTAGAGTCTACCAGCTAAGGGTTCCCCCCATAAGGGAATCATGGTCCCTTTCCTTCCTTTGGAAACGTTGGTGCTCCTTATATGGCAATGTTGTCCATCCCTAGGTTAACCATTGGTTTACCTGTCTGGTTATTTTTAACCTTAGTGATCCCGAGTGTCTCAACTCCTGCCTCGCCATCTCCTTCATTCAAATCACGACATGATGATTCTAAGGTTGACCCCTCACCTTCTTCCCCTATTTCTTCACCTTCCTCTTCTACTTCGCCTGGTGAAAGTTTCAAATCTAGTAATGAGGAGGTTAATAAGAAGAAGAAGAGGACAAAGAAGAAGAAGTCAACTAAGTAAGGGGCCGACCGTGTGGCTGTTACTTCAAATGCACCTCCTACCGGCAAACCCTCTAATCCTGCATGGAAGGTCAAGTTCCATTGCAGGTTATGTAAGGGTGACCATCTCCTCTGAGGCTATCCTGGAATTCCCAAAGTCTTAGAGGTGTGGTCTCAAAATCCGGATCAACCCTCCCCATCAACCTTTGGAGATCATGTCCATGTTGGACTCTTGGCTATCGATGGTAAGAAGAAAGGGAAGATTACATTTCCCTGTAAGTTATGTGAAGGAGAGCATCTTTGTCACCTTTGTCCCCTTATGGATAAAGATTTCATAGTTTTGGAAAACCTTACAGCTACTCAACCCCAACTTCCTGTTGGTTATCAGAGGCTTTCTTCTAACCATCCCCTAGTTGGTAAAGAGATTGACTTGGATTCATCTCTTGCCCATCCTTCTCTTCCTGAACTTGACTCTCTTGTGTTTTTCTCAACCAACCATTGATCGGAAAGAGTGTTGACTTGGTTTCACGACTAGTTACTCACTCTGTCCTCAGAGAGCGTGGTGATCATACTACTCATGTTCTTCTCATCTCCTCATATTCTCATGAATCAAAGAGTGATCTTCCTGTCCCAGTTGTTCAGGAGATTCCTTCTTCTATTCCTACCAAGAATGGGGGCAATCATATGATACCCCCACCAAGTAGTTATATTGCTTCTTTCGATTGGAGTCACTTTACTGCTTTCCACCTCCCATTTTATGTGCCTTTCCAGATCACATTACAAGCCTATTATATGGTACTACCTAACACTCTCTTGGATGAAGGTGCGTCTATTAGCATCATGTATTCCACTACTTGGTAAGCTTTGGTGTTATAGACATTTTTGTGCCTTACAGCATGAAGCATGAAATGTCAATAATCTAAGGGATCCAAAGTCCCTAAACATGTTGTTCCTACCCCTAGAGGAACAAGGTCAGCAAACCACAACACTGAATATCAGTTCTCCACCTGAAAACACTCAAAAACAAGCTAATTCTGGATCATGTCAACTGCTCCACTGAGCATCTGCGTTGAATGTCAACTGCTCCTCTATGTACCTGCGCTGAATGTCAACTGCAAAGAAGGCTACCTGCGCTGGGCAAGTTTGGCCAAGTGGCACATTCATTCCTCAAGGTGTCAATGCCCAGGAAGCTTCCAAAATGACACCTGGATCAGGGAATTCGACTTGTGATGAGTAAGAGGATCTAGATCTCCAAGTGGAAGCAAGAACCTCCAAGTGGACTCAAGAACTGAAGAATAACTGAAGTGGGAGAGGACACTAGTCAGCTTCATGCCAGCCTCAAGCTGACTCATCCTTTCTCCAAAACTCCTATATATAGAGCTCTCTCATGAGGTCTAGGGGGGCTGGAATCTTGTGAATGTAAGGAAGTGCTGTTGGTTTGAGTATAGAACTATTGGGTGATTTGCTTGAAGGAGGTGAAGAGGAGATTTCTTTCTGCTGGGAGGTGATGCTGGATTGGGCCTTTTATGGTTGTATCACTTCCTGAACTTTACTTCTTCCATTAATAAAGCATTTGAGGTTCTTCTATATACATGTGTTTCAATGATGTATTGTTGTACTTGTGTATTTGATTTATTCTAATCCTTAAATCAATTATGAATGTATGCTTCTTGTAGTTTCCCTCTCTTGCCATTTTGCAGGATCTTGGTGTAGCTGGGCCAGTGAAAGAGCAAGGAGCTGGGAGTAAGCAGCAAAGAGAGAAGATTGGATCAATCATTAGCGGAAGACAACGGTTAGTGGATCTCTTTCTCCTCTCTCTTACATCTCATAAAGAAGTAATCTCGAATAGCTTTGCTTTGATTGTTGCTGAGGTACTATCACCCTTAGAGTGGGATAGGGTCATTCCGTATTGGATACTTTTCCCAACAAAAAATTGGCGACTCCGCTGGGGATCGTATCTTGTTGGTTGTTTGTGTTTTTGCTATTCATTTCATAAACACTGGGAGTACCGAATCGAACTGCATTTGGATCTTTCAAATGCAAAGTAGAGGGCAGCTACTCTAGCTCAGTTTCTGGGCAAGTTTATGATTTGAAGAGCTGATCCACAAGGACTCTAAATAGCTCTTAGTGATAGCTTTTCATCCTCCTTTTCATCCCTTAGTGTGTACTTGACTGATAGCTTCTGATTTGGCCAAAAACTGTGAATTTTTTAGCAATCTGTGACCCGGAAACTGAGAAAAACGAAAGTTTATCTCTTCAGTGCAGGCACTGTGAAGGCAGTCTACATTTCAACGCAGTTCCCGAAGGGGCTACCTGCACTGAAGGTCAAACTGCCAGTGTACTACCTGCGCTGAACCAGTTTTTCCTAGAGCTACTGGGGTTCCCTCCTGTTTATTGCCCTGTTTTCACCCTTGTTTTTGCAGCCTGTTACCAGTCAATGTACCTATCTGAAACCAACTTTCCTTGCCACTATTCCGCCTCGGTTGTATAAAGAAACTGTATTTGTTCTTTGTGTATTTCTTATATCATTTACAGTTTCCCGTAACGAAAGTGAACTAGTCTTGCTGTGGCCTCTTAGATCTAGACCTGTGTTAAGTGTCGTTTTGATCTTAAGAGTTAGTTTGTTTACTGTTCATAGCTGATTGAGCTTTTGCTTTCGTCATATGGTTTGAATTTATATATTTCTAGTGTCGAAACAAGTAAATCTTAAGGTGTCTTTTGATTTTGGACAAGCTTGTTTGCTTTCACTTGAAATTGAATTCAAAATTATACAACAACTTTCTTTTTGTATTGCACCAACATTAAGAAAGAGAAAAGAAATACCTGCATTGTGCATGTGCATTTTGACAGCTTGCATGTTGATTTAGGGAAAAGTGCATTAGTGTGTGCTCTATGATCTGTGTGAAAAGATGATGTCTTTCTTTTCCCTCAGTAGTTAAGATTTTCAAAGTTGAAAGATTGAAAAGTTTGCTTATCATCTTAGACTGCATTTAGGAGTGTTACTATACATCTCGTGGTGATCCATAAAGGCAAACTGCTAAACAAGATCAACCTTAAAATAAATTGAATTTACATAACAACGCATTGAAACATAACGCAAACACATAGAGGTCTAAGCTAGAGACGTGTTCCGGCGTCGTTAAACGTGATATCTTAGCGTTGAGTGGTTGGGTGATTCCTCCACGGTGAAGCGATAAGTATCAATACGGACTTGTGCTCCCACGTGTTGGCATTATGATTCAAGTGTTGTCCTTGATGGCAACTCACTCAGAGGTTGGTACAGGTGCTCAGAGACTGGTACAGGTGATGACAACTTAACTAATGGACAGATCTCAGTACAGCAGGACAAGAAAGAGATATACGCAGGTTCAGCAAGGCGAATCAGCGTGTACACGCAGGTTGGCTTCAGCAAAAGCGCGTGTATGTGGAAACGTACCTTTGGTCCATGGCGGTTAGTCCTTGGAAGTTGTGCCTATGGTTTCGGACCATTGTGTCTCGACGGGCGTGTCGATCCCTAGTATTGAAGTTGATGGTATTGTGTTACTATGGTTTTGGCTCTTGGCATTGAGCAAGGCCTAAGGCTATATAAGGAAAAGATCACTAGGCCAAAGTGTGCAAGTGTGAGAGAGTGTATGAGTGATGAAGATCTGAGGAAGTGTGTGATCCAAGTGCTGGTTATGGGTTGGTGATCTGAACCAAGGTTTCACCCATGTGGAGGATGATGAATGATGGAACGAGATCTCAAGGCTTGGAATGATTATCTTCATATGGTTTGACTGTGGATAGATCAGATCTACTGACGCATGTTTATTATTATGATCTGGGTATGTTTTGATGTCTGATATAGCTGCAGAGCTATAAGTTAGAATTTGCAGATCTGTACGCGGGTTGGCTTTGGTAAAAGAGCGTATACACGCAGGTTGGGTTCATCCAAGTAGCGTATACAATGTGAAGTATGATATTTGAAGATGGAGTTGGATCTGGTTGTTGTTATGTTGTCTGGTTGTTGTTGACAGGGTAACAGTGATTCAGAATTGGGTGTTTCAGTGATTGATGATGCAGGTTGTACTACAATGATGATTGTCTTATGGATCTAGTATGAAAATGTATGAAACATGGTCCCGGGAAGATCGTAGGACGGCACCTACGTACTGGTAAACATATCAGCCAGTACAAGAGCCAAGGGGGTTGTAGCTCCCTTCCAGGAGCAGCTGGAAAACGAGTGAAGGTTGTAGCCTTCTGTAGGGTTGGCACCTACGTACTAGTAAATGGATCGGCTAGTACAAAAGCTATGAGGGTTGTAGCCCTCTGCAGGTTGCAGCCTGCGTGCTGGTAAATGACTGCACCAGTGCATTGTAAAAGAAGTTTCTTATTAAAGAAGAAAGAGACGAATTGCAGCAGGTGGTTTTCACCCACATTGGGTTTCCACCTTATATCATGGTGTTCATGTGTGTGGCTCTTGTGTGATGTTCTGTTCTGTTATACTGCACCTGTTTACTGCTAAATTGCTTAATAATGTTCTGATGCATTTACTGAAGATAAGATTAACTGAATCATAAGATATCTGCATATACGCTAGTTGCTTTAGACACAGTCGCGTGTACACGCGGGTTCACTTAACTGAAGTCGCGTATATGTTTCTGAGTATGAAATTGAAAAGGTTTTATTGATCTGATAATACTGATTCACCCCCCCTCTCAGTATTATTTCCAACAATTGGTATCAGAGCAGGTCCTTCAGAGAAGCTTGATCGCTTGAAGGAGATTCGTAGAACAATGGGGAAGAAAGAACGTCAGAAGAAGAAGACAGCTCAAAAGAACAATGACAACCTGTCGTTGTGTGGAAGCAAGTATTCAGATCCAGAAGCACCTCAGATTGAAGATGGACAAGCAAATGAAGCGTCAGATCAAATCATAGATCAACAAGATCTACCTAGCAAAAGGGAGAATGCCCTCAAAGAATAAATCATCAGATTAGAAGAACAGTTGGAATGTGCCTTCAAAGTTCGAGAAATGCTGCTAGCACTGAATAAAGAGCAAGAAAACGAGATCCTCAAACTAAGGCATCAGTTGGATGAAGAAAGGAAAGTTGGAGAGACCTTGAAGAAGCAATGTCTTGAAAAAGAAGAACAACATCAAGTTGAGGTAAATATCTTGAAAAGCAAATTAGAAGAAAAGGATAAGCTTTTACGATTTCAAGATAGCTCTAAAGTCTTGGATGATATTCTTAGTAGTCAAAGATCTCCTGCTATCAAGACTGGTCTTGGTTTTCATGAATATGTTGAAGGTGAATCTAGTTCACAAGGTGAGGCAAGAAACTCTAATGAGAAATCTGAAATGCCCAAAAAGGAACAACCAAGGAAAGAAATTCCTCAAGGAAGATTCTCTACTCCTAACTATGGACGTGATAGACGATTATTTCCTCCACTGAATAATGTTGAATGTTATGTGTGTCATAATCTTGGACATGTTGCAGCCATATGTAGAAGAAGACGGTTTCAAGACCATCATGCAGAAAGATCATCACATTCAAGATACTTTAATGGATATTGCTTTTCTTGCAATATGTTTGGCCACAAAGCTGCTGATTGCTACAAGAGGAATATGAAACATGTAAGATACTATGCATGTAACAAGTTTGGACATAAAGCAAGAGATTGCAGGAACAAAGCTCATGATAAGAAGAAATCATCAACATGCGTGAAGATATGGAAGAAGAAGGAAGTTCAGTCAGAAAGATGTGGCACAGCACAGGGTACTCAGCACAGCACAGACATAACAGACTCAGGGGGAGCTGAAGGTATAGAACTTCAGTGTTCTGATTCTCATACGCAAGTTTCATGAAGACAAGTCGCGTATATACGCGAGTTACAGGCTGCAAAGTCGCGTATATGGAGAAAGGGCAGCAGAACAGACCCAGGTTCAGTCATGGTTGGCTCAGGCTCAGGGGGAGCAGAACAGACTCAGGAAATGGTTCAGACATGGTTGGCTCACACTCAGGGGGAGAATATTCTTCGAATAATGCATTGTTGGCATTATGGTTAGAAGGTGTTGATAAAGTCTATGAAGCTAAATGATACATCTTACTGTTTAGGAATGGTATTGCAGGCTGATCATGATGCTGTTGGTGGCTTTCATAAGTCTTGGTCTAGATATTTCATCACTATGTCATGTATCTCTTTTATGATGTCAAGGTCATGTAACGGCCTATGTTGGTTTCCCCACTATGCCTGGGATGAATGATGAAATGTTCATGTATTATCATGTATCTTCACATGGTTAGGTGAATGAGTCAATATTGGGATATCCCCACTAGGTTGGGTGATGAATGTATGTTGAGTCTTTTGGTGATAGGAAGGTCTTCTATGATGTATAAGTCTTTGTTCTTTTTGTAGAACATCTTTTACAGATCTTGCCTACAGTCAAGGGGAGCATGAACAGCACAATTCAGCAAGAGCAGGATGGATAGATTGGTACACTTTGGCATACACAAAGGGGGAGCACATTTGGAGATTTCAGCATGTACTCAGGGGGAGTATGGACAGCAGTATGGACAGCAGAAGGTATACCAAGGAAGAGAATATCTTGGTCCACCCTTTGCCCTTGATGTCAAAGGGGGAGAGTGACTTGGTGTGGTGGTTGCCATCAAGTCCAAAGGGGGAGATTGTTGGCATTATGATTCAAGTGTTGTCCTTGATGGCAACTCACTCAGAGGTTGGTACAGGTGCTCAGAGACTGGTACAGGTGATGACAACTTAACTAATGGACAGATCTCAGTACAGCAGGACAAGAAAGAGATATACGCAGGTTCAGCAAGGCGAATCAGCGTGTACACGCAGGTTGGCTTCAGCAAAAGCGCGTGTATGTGGAAACGTACCTTTGGTCCATGGCGGTTAGTCCTTGGAAGTTGTGCCTATGGTTTCGGACCATTGTGTCTCGACGGGCGTGTCGATCCCTAGTATTGAAGTTGATGGTATTGTGTTACTATGGTTTTGGCTCTTGGCATTGAGCAAGGCCTAAGGCTATATAAGGAAAAGATCACTAGGCCAAAGTGTGCAAGTGTGAGAGAGTGTATGAGTGATGAAGATCTGAGGAAGTGTGTGATCCAAGTGCTGGTTATGGGTTGGTGATCTGAACCAAGGTTTCACCCATGTGGAGGATGATGAATGATGGAACGAGATCTCAAGGCTTGGAATGATTATCTTCATATGGTTTGACTGTGGATAGATCAGATCTACTGACGCATGTTTATTATTATGATCTGGGTATGTTTTGATGTCTGATATAGCTGCAGAGCTATAAGTTAGAATTTGCAGATCTGTACGCGAGTTGGCTTTGGTAAAAGAGCGTATACACGCAGGTTGGGTTCATCCAAGTAGCGTATACAATGTGAAGTATGATATTTGAAGATGGAGTTGGATCTGGTTGTTGTTATGTTGTCTGGTTGTTGTTGACAGGGTAACAGTGATTCAGAATTGGGTGTTTCAGTGATTGATGATGCAGGTTGTACTACAATGATGATTGTCTTATGGATCTAGTATGAAAATGTATGAAACATGGTCCCGGGAAGATCGTAGGACGGCACCTACGTACTGGTAAACATATCAGCCAGTACAAGAGCCAAGGGGGTTGTAGCTCCCTTCCAGGAGCAGCTGGAAAACGAGTGAAGGTTGTAGCCTTCTGTAAGGTTGGCACCTACGTACTAGTAAATGGATCGGCTAGTACAAAAGCTATGAGGGTTGTAGCCCTCTGCAGGTTGCAGCCTGCGTGCTGGTAAATGACTGCACCAGTGCATTGTAAAAGAAGTTTCTTATTAAAGAAGAAAGAGACGAATTGCAGCAGGTGGTTTTCACCCACATTGGGTTTCCACCTTATATCATGGTGTTCATGTGTGTGGCTCTTGTGTGATGTTCTGTTCTGTTATACTGCACCTGTTTACTGCTAAATTGCTTAATAATGTTCTGATGCATTTACTGAAGATAAGATTAACTGAATCATAAGATATCTGCATATACGCTAGTTGCTTTAGACACAGTCGCGTGTACACGCGGGTTCACTTAACTGAAGTCGCGTATATGTTTCTGAGTATGAAATTGAAAAGGTTTTATTGATCTGATAATACTGATTCACCCCCCCTCTCAGTATTATTTCCAACAATTGGTATCAGAGCAGGTCCTTCAGAGAAGCTTGATCGCTTGAAGGAGATTCGTAGAACAATGGGGAAGAAAGCACGTCAGAAGAAGAAGACAGCTCAAAAGAACAATGACAACCTGTCGTTGTGTGGAAGCAAGTATTCAGATCCAGAAGCACCTCAGATTGAAGATGGACAAGCAAATGAAGCGTCAGATCAAATCATAGATCAACAAGATCTACCTAGCAAAAGGGAGAATGCCCTCAAAGAAGAAATCATCAGATTAGAAGAACAGTTGGAATGTGCCTTCAAAGTTCGAGAAATGCTGCTAGCACTGAATAAAGAGCAAGAAAACGAGATCCTCAAACTAAGGCATCAGTTGGATGAAGAAAGGAAAGTTGGAGAGACCTTGAAGAAGCAATGTCTTGAAAAAGAAGAACAACATCAAGTTGAGGTAAATATCTTGAAAAGCAAATTAGAAGAAAAGGATAAGCTTTTACGATTTCAAGATAGCTCTAAAGTCTTGGATGATATTCTTAGTAGTCAAAGATCTCCTGCTATCAAGACTGGTCTTGGTTTTCATGAATATGTTGAAGGTGAATCTAGTTCACAAGGTGAGGCAAGAAACTCTAATGAGAAATCTGAAATGCCCAAAAAGGAACAACCAAGGAAAGAAATTCCTCAAGGAAGATTCTCTACTCCTAACTATGGACGTGATAGACGATTATTTCCTCCACTGAATAATGTTGAATGTTATGTGTGTCATAATCTTGGACATGTTGCAGCCATATGTAGAAGAAGACGGTTTCAAGACCATCATGCAGAAAGATCATCACATTCAAGATACTTTAATGGATATTGCTTTTCTTGCAATATGTTTGGCCACAAAGCTGCTGATTGCTACAAGAGGAATATGAAACATGTAAGATACTATGCATGTAACAAGTTTGGACATAAAGCAAGAGATTGCAGGAACAAAGCTCATGATAAGAAGAAATCATCAACATGCGTGAAGATATGGAAGAAGAAGGAAGTTCAGTCAGAAAGATGTGGCACAGCACAGGGTACTCAGCACAGCACAGACATAACAGACTCAGGGGGAGCTGAAGGTATAGAACTTCAGTGTTCTGATTCTCATACGCAAGTTTCATGAAGACAAGTCGCGTATATACGCGAGTTACAGGCTGCAAAGTCGCGTATATGGAGAAAGGGCAGCAGAACAGACCCAGGTTCAGTCATGGTTGGCTCAGGAAATGGTTCAGACATGGTTGGCTCACACTCAGGGGGAGAATATTCTTCGAATAATGCATTGTTGGCATTATGGTTAGAAGGTGTTGATAAAGTCTATGAAGCTAAATGATACATCTTACTGTTTAGGAATGGTATTGCAGGCTGATCATGATGCTATTGGTGGCTTTCATAAGTCTTGGTCTAGATATTTCATCACTATGTCATGTATCTCTTTTATAATGTCAAGGTCATGTAACGGCCTATGTTGGTTTCCCCACTATGCCTGGGATGAATGATGAAATGTTCATGTATTATCATGTATCTTCACATGGTTAGGTGAATGAGTCAATATTGGGATATCCCCACTAGGTTGGGTGATGAATGTATGTTGAGTCTTTTGGTGATAGGAAGGTCTTCTATGATGTATAAGTCTTTGTTCTTTTTGTAGAACATCTTTTACAGATCTTGCCTACAGTAAAGGGGAGCATGAACAGCACAATTCAGCAAGAGCAGGATGGATAGATTGGTACACTTTGGCATACACAAAGGGGGAGCACATTTGGAGATTTCAGCATGTACTCAGGGGGAGTATGGACAGCAGTATGGACAGCAGAAGGTATACCAAGGAAGAGAATATCTTGGTCCACCCTTTGCCCTTGATGTCAAAGGGGGAGAGTGACTTGGTGTGGTGGTTGCCATCAAGTCCAAAGGGGGAGATTGTTGGCATTATGATTCAAGTGTTGTCCTTGATGGCAACTCACTCAGAGGTTGGTACAGGTGCTCAGAGACTGGTACAGGTGATGACAACTTAACTAATGGACAGATCTCAGTACAGCAGGACAAGAAAGAGATATACGCAGGTTCAGCAAGGCGAATCAGCGTGTACACGCAGGTTGGCTTCAGCAAAAGCGCGTGTATGTGGAAACGTACCTTTGGTCCATGGCGGTTAGTCCTTGGAAGTTGTGCCTATGGTTTCGGACCATTGTGTCTCGACGGGCGTGTCGATCCCTAGTATTGAAGTTGATGGTATTGTGTTACTATGGTTTTGGCTCTTGGCATTGAGCAAGGCCTAAGGCTATATAAGGAAAAGATCACTAGGCCAAAGTGTGCAAGTGTGAGAGAGTGTATGAGTGATGAAGATCTGAGGAAGTGTGTGATCCAAGTGCTGGTTATGGGTTGGTGATCTGAACCAAGGTTTCACCCATGTGGAGGATGATGAATGATGGAACGAGATCTCAAGGCTTGGAATGATTATCTTCATATGGTTTGACTGTGGATAGATCAGATCTACTGACGCATGTTTATTATTATGATCTGGGTATGTTTTGATGTCTGATATAGCTGCAGAGCTATAAGTTAGAATTTGCAGATCTGTACGCGGGTTGGCTTTGGTAAAAGAGCGTATACACGCAGGTTGGGTTCATCCAAGTAGCGTATACAATGTGAAGTATGATATTTGAAGATGGAGTTGGATCTGGTTGTTGTTATGTTGTCTGGTTGTTGTTGACAGGGTAACAGTGATTCAGAATTGGGTGTTTCAGTGATTGATGATGCAGGTTGTACTACAATGATGATTGTCTTATGGATCTAGTATGAAAATGTATGAAACATGGTCCCGGGAAGATCGTAGGACGGCACCTACGTACTGGTAAACATATCAGCCAGTACAAGAGCCAAGGGGGTTGTAGCTCCCTTCCAGGAGCAGCTGGAAAACGAGTGAAGGTTGTAGCCTTCTGTAGGGTTGGCACCTACGTACTAGTAAATGGATCGGCTAGTACAAAAGCTATGAGGGTTGTAGCCCTCTGCAGGTTGCAGCCTGCGTGCTGGTAAATGACTGCACCAGTGCATTGTAAAAGAAGTTTCTTATTAAAGAAGAAAGAGACGAATTGCAGCAGGTGGTTTTCACCCACATTGGGTTTCCACCTTATATCATGGTGTTCATGTGTGTGGCTCTTGTGTGATGTTCTGTTCTGTTATACTGCACCTGTTTACTGCTAAATTGCTTAATAATGTTCTGATGCATTTACTGAAGATAAGATTAACTGAATCATAAGATATCTACATATACGCTAGTTGCTTTAGACACAGTCGCGTGTACACGCGGGTTCACTTAACTGAAGTCGCGTATATGTTTCTGAGTATGAAATTGAAAAGGTTTTATTGATCTGATAATACTGATTCACCCCCCCTCTCAGTATTATTTCCAACACCACGTACCGTCGCGTATATATTGGGAGACCCCTATAGGAATAAAGCCTTTATCCATAGGAAATTGTGTCGACCGCCCTACTGATCGCAATGCAGTGAACACAGCATTCACGAAGATCGACCACTCGTACCGTAAAACGTATTCTGTGGTTTTGCGAAAAGTTTGGCACACCCTCTGCCTAGATCTCCAGAGCAGTTTCTTTTGGCCTTTTTCAAACTCTATGACTGAAAAAATCCATCCGAGCATTTGTCACTTCGGGCTCGTTAAAACATCGAAGGAGACTAGAGTCATCTTTAGCTTTTTCTTGACTCTTAAAAAGTGAAAAAGCAAGTTGTGTCTAAAGCGTCGTTATAAAATTTATTTTAAACGGAACATAATCACCTCCTATTCCTGCGTCGATCTTTAGGTTGAGAACATGGAATGCCCCAACCAGGGGATCCCACATGATGGAAATCCTAGTCCTTTCTCCTCTTGGGGAGAAGTTGGTGCGCCCCATATGGCCACATTGTCGCTTCCAGGACTGACAATTGGCCTGCCTATTTGGCTATTCTCAACCAATGTAGTTCAGAACACCATGGTTCCTGAACAGTCGAGTCAACAGTTAGATCAGTCTAGAGCTTCCCACCAGCCTTCTACTTCCTATAACTCTTCCTCCAATCCTTCATCTTCGCAAGGTAGAGCCGGCAAAAGCCAAGCTCCCATGGAGAAGAAGGAGAAGAAGAAGAAGGAGAAGAAGAAGAAGGAGCCTAAGGTGACTGGGGGCAAGCAAAAGACATCTGACAAAAATCCACAAACAGCACAGACCGGGCCTAAATCGCCATGTGTCATATGTAGAGGAGACCACTTCCATAGAGATTGTCCCTGTATTCCCCGGATACTAAGGGACTGGTCCCCTCGTTTGCACAATTCGGGAGCATCAACCTCTGATAGCCATGTTGAATGCTTACCGTCAACCAGCGAAAGTGAAGGTTCAAGACAAAGAGGGGGAACAAGATCCCCCTACAGACTGTGTGAAGGCGATCACGCCATCCACCGTTGTCCCTTCTTAGATGAAGCGAAGAGAGTTTTGGAAGATCGTCCAGTTTCACCGTTGAGACTTCCTCCTGGATACAAAAAACTCGTGCCAAGTCCTTCGTTGGTTGAAAATATAGCTGGCCTGCTCAAGTGGTCAGCTAAAGCGTCAGTCATTGGAAATGAACCTACTGAATCCAGACCAAACGAAAGTCTAAAGGTCGATACGGCAGTTGACCCGGTTCCGCCTTCAGAGATTTCGTCTTCAAATGACACCGTCAATGAAGATTCATCTTCAAATGACACCCTCACTGAAGACAATAAGGATGACACCATCCAGATTCTTTTCATCAACACCGACTCTGATGAGCATCAGGGCAATGCGCCCATTCCTTTATCGCAGGAAGGAACATCGTCAGGGTCATATCCGGCCGTGTATTCGGTCCCACCACCAAGCAACCTGGTTGTGTCCTTTGATTGGAACCAACTAGGCAGACCCCGGTTGCCAGCCAGTATACCATTTAGAATCATAGTCCAAATTTACAGAATGGTAATGGCTGGAACTATCATTGATGAAGGGGCATCTGTGAGTATCCTTTCCTCTATTGCTTGGAAAGCACTGGGTTCCCCGGCGCTTTTGCCTGAGATAAGAAATCTCTCGGGTTTTGATAAAGGAACCAGTCGACCATTAGGGATCCTCCCCAATGTGCCTGTTACATTGAAAGGGAAGACCGTTCAAATGAACGTGATGGTCATTCAAGGACCCTTGGATTATAACCTACTCCTTGGACGAGACTATATATATTGCATGGGAGCTATAGTCTCCTCACTCTTTAGAGTAATGTGTTTTCCACACGAAGGAAGAATGGTCAAGCTCGTAGACCAACTTTCATTTCCGGGATCATGCATCGCAAATAGTCAAATACCAACCCTGAATGGTCTATTCAATCAAGAAATGTCTCCACCCCCAGTCCTCCTTCCCGATGAGTGCGAGTGATTCGGAAAGATGGGACTGGAACCCAGGGGGCATGCATCCTGGTCTGCTTCGGGCAGAGGAAACCTTGGGTATAGGATAGAATTTCCGCAAAAGAATATGACTAGTCCGTACCCCGTCCATGGATGGAAGAGGGGTTGTTCTAGAACAGGATTCTTTTGTCAAGGTTACTTGTTTGACAAAGGTCATTCACCATTGTCTACTTCGGTAGACAGTGCCGAAGAAATGTTTTCATTTGATGGTGTTAACAAAACAATCTTTGGGTAACCAGAAAGAGGCAAGCCTCCCTCAATAACATTAATGTTTTGTCTTTGAGTAGTGTTCTTCTCTTGTCGCAAGTAGCTGCTCTCTTGTCGCAAGTAGCTGTTCTCTTGCGATCTTGCAAAAGAGCTGTCAAAAGTCAGGCTGACGGGAAGACAAGTACCGCATAAGACCTTTTAAAAATAACGAGAAGACAAGTATCGTTAACATTAGACTAGCAAGACGACAAGTAGCTGTGAACACCCAGAGAAAAGCAGAGGTGGAGGAGAGGAGGGGCAGCCTTGAAATTGTATTTTATACCTGGGGGCATGCAAACCTTTTGGAGTGCAAGCCAAGAGCGGTTATTTATCTGTTTTTGGGATTAGCCGTTTCCGAACTTGCATAAAGAAAGGATGAGAGGGAGCATAGCTTCGTGAGATAAAGCTCCATAAAAAATAGCTATCTCACAGGAGACATTCTTATCTTATGACTGGTATATCGAGCAGTTTTACCGCGGAATTTATGCTCGTTAAAAAATAGAAAAGCGAGATCCGAGCAGTTTTAGCACATAGTTCATGCTCGTTAAAAAATAAACATAAGGTTGAGCATTCAAGCTCATTAAAAAATGAACATACCCCGGTAAATAACCATTGTGATCGTAAATTTATTAGCCATAAAAAGCCTTGGTCGTGTTTTGCACCTGCCACCTCCATTTCATTTGGCCGATCGTTCACCTCCATATGATTGTTTACCCATTTTGAGGAACAGCTGCGAAGAGTGATTTCACCTAGCCATCCTTGTGACACTGCCGTGATTGGAAAATTCCAACCTGTACCTGGAATCTGCTGCTATCCCTGTTTATCACTCGTTCCTCAAAAGACGAGTCTTCTTTGAGCTATTTTCATCTGACTCGTAAAATATGAAAAGTTTGCCGAGTTTTGGCCTTCCAGCTCGTTAAAAGGACCGGAAGAGCTATCCCTCCTGTAGATTTTAATATTTTTGGACCTGAGGGATTATTGCACAAAAAGGTCGAGCGCTTGTTTTATTCGGCTCGTTAAAATTATCGAAAACTCATCCCTTCTGTATTGTTTTATACTTTTTCGGACTTAAGGGATTAGATGACGAAAAAGGAATTTTGGAGTTAACTTTCCGTACCTTTTCAGACTCTCTAAAAATGAAAAGGACCGAGTTTTCCTTGTCGTTAGACTCGTTAAAATGATTAAATAGCGACAAACTTGTCTTTAGACGAGAATGAGTTTCCCTATCTCTAGGCTCGTTAAAACATAGCGATAGGCTTGCCCGAAGGGCAGGTTATAGAACAAGCATATGTTATCCTCCTCAAGCTTGACAAAAATAAAGAGGTACTGGTCAGAAATGACTGGGGAAAAATTGGGAGAACCTCAAAGCTTTAATGGTAGCAAGTCGCTCTTGAACATGACACTTTTCCTCCGTATCACATCGGGTTGGGTTGTTTCATTCGCCGGTCTCATCACCATGGTCTTCGCCAAACCATCCACATTTGGGGTAATGCTACCGATCCATCACATCAGTGTCGTTATATGTTCAAGAGATGTTGTTCAGAAAGAGTCAACCGTGTCCCATCCACTGCCATACATTATCCTTCATCCACCCATGATCGCCACCCTGAATCATATTTCACAGATTGTTTTCACCTCCACTAAAATCATTAGCTCCGTTCCGTGTCACTGATGTGGGATTCATTAAGGCCCTCCTTTGATGGATCGCTTCTTGTCGACTTCAGCTCATTATCCAAGAAGTTGATCTAGGAACACCCCCCTCAGTACTTTGAAACTTGCATGCCTCAATAGCAAGTTTCTCACTTCCGGCGACAGGTATACATCAATGACCTTCGACCAGAAGATTCTGCGTGGTGTTCGACGCCAAGTCCTTTATTCACACCACGTGAATTGTACTGCAGTACCTTGAGGGTCATTATCATTATCGGTGATTCCTCTCGCGCTTGTTAACGGTTTACATCATTGACCGGTAATCAAGAGATGTCTTTCCATGTTCGACTTCAGCGCAATTCTCACATGGATAGACTTGTACTTAGAGTGAAGATCGAACGAGTTTGAAGACCCCGGATCTAGTTTCATCCATCCGGGCTGCGATATATATTCGGGAAATATAAAGACATTTGACATGTACATCATTGCTGCAGATGATCATCCTATTCAAAGGATGATAATTTCAGCAGAGAATTATCAGTCTACCATCAGACGATCGTCTGTTCTATGTACCAAAATGAATTTATAAAGCTGAGCATGGGAATGCCCGCCTCAGCTAGATCATGAAAGCAGAATGAAAAATAATGTATTGTATTGTATTTTATTACAGGTCACCTCTCAGCGATTGAATGAACTTCGGATCCTCCTGATAAAGCATTTCACCCGATAAACGACCTCATACTTTAGGGGGCAACTGTTATAGACATTTTTGTGCCTTACAGCATGAAGCATGAAATGTCAATAATCTAAGGGATCCAAAGTCCCTAAACATGTTGTTCCTACCCCTAGAGGAACAAGGTCAGCAAACCACAGCACTGAATATCAGTTCTCCACCTGAAAACACTCAAAAACAAGCTAATTTTGGATCATGTCAACTGCTCCACTGAGCATCTGCGCTAAATGTCAACTGCTCCACTATGTACCTACGCTGAATGTCAACTGCAAAGAAGGCTACCTGCGCTGGGCGAGTTTGGCCAAGTGGCACAATCATTCCTCAAGGTGTCAATGCCCAGGAAGCTTCCAAAATGACACTTGGATCAGGGAATTCGACTTGTGATGAGTAAGAGGATCTAGATCTCCAAGTGGAAGCAAGAACCTCCAAGTGGACTCAAGAACTGAAGAATAACTGAAGTGGGAGAGGACACTAGTCAGCTTCATGCCAGCCTCAAGCTGACTCATCCTTTCTCCAAAACTCCTATATATAGAGCTCTCTCATGAGGTCTAGGGGGGCTGGAATCTTGTGAATGTAAGGAAGTGTTGTTGGTTTGAGTATAGAACTATTGGGTGATTTGCTTGGAGGTGAAGAGGAGATTTCTTTCTGCTGGGAGGTGATGCTGGATTGGGCCTTTTATGGTTGTATCACTTCCTGAACTTTACTTCTTCCATTAATAAAGCATTTGAGGTTCTTCTATATACATGTGTTTCAATGATGTATTGTTGTACTTGTGTATTTGATTTATTCTAATCCTTAAATCAATTATGAATGTATGCTTCTTGTAGTTTCCCTCTCTTGCCATTTTGCAGGATCTTGGTGTAGCTGGGCCAGTGAAAGAGCAAGGAGCTGGGAGCAAGCAGCAAAGAGAGAAGATTGGATCAATCATTAGCGGAAGACAACGGTTAGTGGATCTCTTTCTCCTCTCTCTTACATCTCATAAAGAAGTAATCTCGAATAGCTTTGCTTTGATTGTTGTTGAGGTACTATCACCCTTAGAGTGGGATAGGGTCATTCCGTATTGGATACTTTTCCCAACAACATTTGGGCTCCCCACAGCTTGTGCCTATCACCCAAAATCTGTTGGCTTTCAACGGAGGAACCAGTCAACCCTTAGGGATCCTTCCAAAGTTCCCTGTTACTTTGGGAGGAAAGACTGTCTATATAGACATGACGGTAGTCCAAGGTCCATTAGATTTCAATCTTCTCCTTGGACGTGACTATGTTTATGTCATGGGAGCCCTTGTTTCTTCACCTTTTCATGTGGTTTGTTTTCTACACGAAGGAAGAATTGTGACTATTGATAAATTGTCGTTCATTGGTCACCAGGCGTCTCCTTTGTAACCATCATCCCCTATCAACTCTTGTGTAGGTTTTAACCCAGTAAAGAAATTACATGCATATGAATTCTAAAACACATAAAATAAACAATATGAGAGCATAACACATATACACAGAGATTTTCCCCTGGATCCCAAAACCAGGACTACCAGCTCTTATCACTTAGAATTTTCTCAAGGTTAAAGAAAGAAATTTCTAAGGTAACCACAAACCTAATCTTTTAGACTTAGTTTCTAGCCAACCTAACTCCAGAGAGGGCTCTCTCCTTATAATTTAACTTTGTTTTGGGTGGGATTCTAGGCTAGTTATTAGTGCTCATGACGTTTTTTTTTTTATTAGGTGGTGGAATTAAGAAAACAGATAGGCAGAAAAAGTATTCGGACCATTAGGCTATGGAGTCAATCAAAGAGTGGCTTAACTGGATCTGATCAATCACTAAAGTAAGAGTTCATAGGGCAGGCTAGCACAACAAAAAGCAAATATACAGGTTCAAATGGATGAGGTAGTCCTAAAAAGGGAAAAGGGCAATGAAGAATCCTTAACCAGGATTAAGATGAAGAAAAGAAGGATGATCAGTAGCAAAGGGTAGTGAAGAATCCTTTACTATGGACCAAATGGGGGAAGACTACGGAACTAAGGAAGCAATTGAGAATTTTGAGACCAAGATAGTTTAGTAGAAAAGGTATAGAAAGTAAATAGTTAAAACAAAGAGCATTTAAGCTAATTCTGAGACATCATTCCTTGTTTACTTTTCAGATTTCATAAGAGACACATATGAATATTTATAACATGAAGAGAAAAAAATATTTAAACATGAAGAGATAATACTTATTTGTTCCAACTATGCACAAGAATCCAGTGAAATGTCCTTAGCTTTAATTCATG
This sequence comes from Pinus tabuliformis, assembly GCA_031772625.1. Taxonomy (NCBI): domain Eukaryota; kingdom Viridiplantae; phylum Streptophyta; class Pinopsida; order Pinales; family Pinaceae; genus Pinus; species Pinus tabuliformis. Next base: position 774,529,051 of record CM062812.1, on the reverse strand, counting down.
ATCCAACAAAACCAGTCCAGTCTTGAGTATAATAGCTCCTTGGATCAATATAAATGTCTATAGAAATTTATTTTAATCAACCCAAAATACTTCAAATGAAGAAGTATTTATACAATTTCTGAACTAAAATGTCTTGAGAAGATATGAAGATTGGTTTACAAATATCTCAAATTGTTTTACACAAATAGAACTTAAATAAAGGACATTCAAAACTAATGAATCTATTTGGCACTATTTTTATGGATTTATGGTGACAAACAAGAGAAATTCGAATTTGATAGCAACTCTTAAGTGATGATGAGGCATCCCAGTCACTAACTACATCCTTTCTTTGTGCATTCTGCCCCAAACATTTTGCAAACTTAGCGTCCAATGAGACACTTTTATATCTCAATCTGAGATAGAGATGTAAAAATTAAAAGAGGTTATTGTATATAAGCATGTTTTTGAGATAAAACTCTCTCATTTTCCCAAAATTCAGCTCCAGCTGTTCATAATCTTCTCTTCAAAAAGATGTCAAAAATAGGACTTTGCACAAACTGAAAAATAGGCTGTGAAGACATCCACTTATCTCCCTTTTGGTAATACATGTGTAAAAAGTGAGATAGGTGTTTGTATATAGGCATGTTAGGAACAAAACCCTCCTCCAGTATCTCAAAATACATCTTGCATTGGTCACAATGGTTTCTGCAAAACTATGACTTAAACAGGAAATTTCTGAAGAATGTACCATTTTTGCTCTGATTTCATCTTTTAACCTTAAATTTCTTTTAACTGTTTTTCACTTTTACTTTGGATAAACTTCATTTTTCTTGGTGAAATTCTTTTCATCTCTATTTAACCTTTACTGCTTCCATGTTTACTTTTACTGTTTACTTTTACCACTCTATTTTTTCATTTGTCTTCACTTTGACATGAATCTGTATGCTATGTAACTGTCTTCCTTGTTATTTATCTTCATGCTAGCTGATTTACTTGACTTAGTCTTCAATCTGATACTCTTTAACCTAATGCACTTTGACTATTCTTTACTTTGTCCTTTTACCTTCACTGTATATTTTATGTTTTTTACTGTCTATTTCAACAGTAAAGCATTTAATTTCATGTTTCCTCTGCTTGTCTTTTAACTTTATGTTTTATTTTCCATCTCTGTTTGAATAGATTTGATAACAACCTTGGAGTAAACAGGTCTTCTGACTAGTATTAAGACTATTTATCCAAGGTTGTGGTCTTCTGATCAACTATAAAATAAAAAAAACTATTAGGAAAACGTTGGATTGAGGGAGGGTCATTAATGGATTTATCGAGCTTTATAGGTCTAAGCAGTGAGTCCAAAGTGATTTTAGGAGGTAAACCATGCTTGAATTGGTCAGCAGAGGCTTCAGGTGGAGCAGAACGGTTTCATAAGTTTACACAATAGAATGGGAGAAGGGCGAGAAAACATGGGTTCTTGGGGTTTGAACTTTAACGGGAAAACTTTTCAAATATAGCGCGAACTAAACAATAAACGGTTTGTCATGTAGAGGGCGGCCGATAACGGTTTGTTTCGCATAGCTTTTGGGCACTTGGTCGTATTGGGGGGAGGCCACCCGATGCCATTCATCGGGCACCATGTAGCAGCGGGGTGAATAGTGAAACCACCCATATCGGGTGGGTAAAGGTCGGCCTCCGGAGGTCGCCCGATACGATCGTCGACCGTTGGATCGAAAGGGACCAGATCATACAGTGATCGGGGTGGGGATTTGATATGAAGTTTAATGGAGGGGCTCGGCAGGGTTTTAAGCGTGGAGGGATTAATTAATTACATATTATGGAGGTTTAATGACATCAGGGGTGATCTCATTGGCAGGGACAGATTATTAATTAATCACTGATTGATTAATTAATATCTTTTATTCAGTGGTGGGTCTTGGTTATTAATTAGCCATTGATCGACTTAATTAACCTATTAATTATTCACTAATAAATTTTATGTTTCAAACTTCGGTGATGGGGTATTAAAATTAAAGGGATTTAATAAAATATATGCGAAAGGGGTATTTTTAGGATTTAAAACATAAAGTTAGAAGTTAATATGAAATGAACGCAAAAAAACGAAGTGCACTAAGTATAATGTATATTGAGTTTATTTTCTTTTCACATTAAAAATTATAACTTAGGTTAAATGCACATTTGCAGGTTTTTGTGAAAAAGAGGGGTTTTACATGGGGGTGATTACTTTTCCTAGGAAAATGGTGCTTTTACCCTAGGAAAAGGGATTCTTTAGGGGAAAATGAATGATTTTAAGGGGGTGAATTTTCATGAAGGGATTTTAGTACTTAGGACCTATAAGTTATTGAGCCGAGGGTTCGGTCCCTCTAGAAGTTAGAGAAATTCTTTGAGCCTCTCTTAACATAAGGTTTTAGGTACTTTTGACTTTACTTATAGGAAATTAGTAAAATTAAGGGTAAAATGAATGGGGAATTAATCACTTAACTTTGTGTAAATGCCCGATTATCATCAATACTTTAGTAACTTCTTGATGAAAATAAATGATATGATCTTAACTAATCATTCATCATAATTCTGCAACCATTCAACTACTTACTCATCTACTCATCCTACCATTTTTTCTATTTTTTATTAGGGTGCACTGAAGCTGGAAAACCCTTATCAAAACATTTTTTCTTTATTTCAGAATAAAAATCTATCTAATTCCAACCTTATTACATCCAAGGGCTCATATTAAACTGTTGAGCTCCTTTTATTTACTCTACCTATCTACTTATTTTCTAAGATTAAACAGTTTGGTCAGACTTTAATTTCTATCTATAAACATGAAATTCAACGCATGAAATAGCCAAGTTTAAACATTTTCACTATCATGGATTTGTGGCACAGGTTACAAACTACACACAATCATTATTATGCATAAAAAGTAAATAGTAGTGGCTTTTTGACTTGCACACTTTCATGGTTTTTTTTGTTTTTGGGGTTCATATTCTTTCATTTTTTTGACCTTCTCTTATTCTTTTTGTCCTTTGATTTATCTTTTAGGACATACCCTCTTTACCTTTTTTAATTTTTATAATATGGAAAACATTTGCAAAAATAAAAGGTATGTACATATTACAAGTTTAATCTCAGTCATTCAAAAATTATGACTCCTATTGGTATAGGAACCTAAGAGTGGCTACACTTGGGGATGGCATTTCCTTGTGAAATGTTAAGAACACCATCAACTAGTAGCTTGATCCATTGGGCCAATCCCACACATGTGTATGCTCTGTTGTATAATATCTGTGACTGAAAATCTTGAGCTGAAATTGTCGTCTTTTCTGCAAACTGAAATATGATCTAACATAAAGTTGCTATTGAAAACTGAATTTATTCAAACCGAAATCCTACCTACTTACTCTAATCAACTGTCCAACTGCTGGTTAGGTAAAATGAAATAGGCAATGCAACCACTCAAGCATTATATACATTGATGGATTTTGCTGCTTGGGCTTGTTTGTGATTAAAACTGAGGTTCTAAAGCCAAATATAACCTTGTCAACCAATGAGAAGATAAGGAAATACTTTCATTCCTTTGTAGGCTCTAAAAACTGTACAAAAGGATCTTCCAAAATATACACACTATTGTTCAACTGATTTAAGCAACAGCACACTTGTTCTGGATGGCTTCCATGCCATGAAACTAAAATATCACTTTTATCTTTAACACCCTGCAGACTTTCAGATGATCTTTGTGATGATACTTCTACTGATTTTAATGTCTGTCTGGTGAAACATTTATCATCTTTATTTTGACTCTCATAGTATGCTAATGGAGAAAATTTTTGATTGCATTCACTATCCAACACATTAGTTATGGGATCATGAAAAACTTGGAAGGATTGCTGCAAATTATTACTCATAAGTTTGAATGGAACTTCAAAAATTTCTGCAAGCTTCTCATCCTTTTCTTTAGATATGTTATACCACATTTCCTTTAAAAACTGAAATGATTCAAAACACAGAGGCAAAGAATCTTCACTTATTTCCAAATTTTCTGCACTTTCTTCTTCACTTTCATAGTTGATATGGATAAAATGATCACTCTTTTCAAGCTGCTGAAACTAAATTTCGTTATTCCCCAAACTATCTTCCGATTACTCTTGATCTTCATCAACCATATCATATACAACAGGGGAGTCTTTATCATTTTCTTTGTCATGTAGAAGCTTGCAAAGGAGCTGCAAACCCTTATTAATTTTAGATGAAAGATCATGGTCTATTAAAGTATGTTGTCTTATTTTATTTATATCCAAGGAGAGAAAATTTGAGAGATGGCTTTCATCAAATAAATTTGACTGGTCTTTAATTTCTGAAGAAACTACTACTTGTTGAAGATGCTCTTGTGGATCAATACTTTTAAGCTCAACCACCTCTATCTCTAGATCACCAATCTGTTGTTGATTTTCACTGTTGTCTTCTACTTGAGCCAATTTAGGGAGCTAAATTTCTTCTTTACACTGATCAGTTTGTTGTGCTGCAAGAATTGTTTCCTATGGGGAAACTTCATGGACCTCTAAACAGCATACATCATCTTTCTTTTCCTGAGGAGAAGATAATTCAAGCAAGGCTTCTACCTTTTGAAAAGGCTTGTCTTCCAAAGCCTCTAATATTTCATAATCCATGAACTGATCATCATCATAATAATCTTCCAGATATTGAATAAAACTTTCAAAATTGTCACAACAGTATTGAATTAGCAACAAAGATGAATAACTTTCCTTTTATTTGTCATGAAACATAGTATGAAAATGCTTTAAAGAACATATTCTAGAGGCTGGTAAATTTTCATACCAAGATCTAGCCTTTTCCTCTAAAGTTGTCATAAATATTTTCATAAGACAATCTTCATGGAATTCGACATTGAACTTTCAGATGTGCATATGAAATCTTAATAAATGTAAAGCAGCATCATCTCCTATTTCATCTTTAAACAATCAAAGATTCTTTGACCAATCAACATTGGGCATAGGATTTGGAAAACCTAGAACCTTTGACCTGTCCAAAGGAGCATACCTACATTGTATTCCCAAATACATCTTGAAAATACTTTAATGCTAGAATGGAGTCACCATAGGTTCTCAACAACTCTAGATTCTTTTACCAGTGGAGTCTTGATTATTTGAGGCTTCTTGATTGGAAAATGATTATCATAAGAGTCATAAGAATGATTCTCAAATGTGTAAGGATATTTTATATTTACAATTTCCAATGGAAAATAATTAAAAACTAATTTAAAATCTTCTCTAAAATACTATATACATTGAAAAACTTTCTTGATGAGAAAGAACATAATGTCTTGGATAACAATCCAAGTTAAAAGTCTGATCTATCCACATAGTTCTTTCAGGTTCATTCCTCGAGTGAAGTCTTCATTGTAGAATTGATTTTGGAGTCACCAGGTGGATGATTTTAACCATTCTGTGTCTGATCACTATCTACCATCATAGATCAGATCTAAACCTACAAAAAAATTCTAAAGAAAATGTTAGTTCTCCCCAGTATGGTCGCCACTATGTTATCACTCATAATTTTCTCAAGGTTAAATAAAGAAATTTCCGAGGTAACCACAAACCTAATCTCTTAGAATCAGGTTCTAGCCAACCTAAGTCCAAAGAGGGCTCTCTCTTTATAATTTAACTTTGTTTTGGGTGGGATTTCAGGCTAGTTATTAGTGCTCATGATGTTTTGTTTTGATTGGGTGGTGGAATTAAGAAAACAGATTGGTAGAACAAGTATTCAGACCATTGGGCTATGGATTCAATCAAACAGTGGCTTAACTGGATCTGATCAATCACTAAATTAAGATTTCACAGGGCAGGCTAGCATAGCAAAAGGAAAATCTGCAGGTTCAAATGGATGAGGTAGTCCTAACTAGGGCAAAGGGAAATGAAGAATCCTTAATCGAGATTAAGATGAAGAAAATAAAGATGATCAGTAGCAAAGGGCAATGAAGAATCCTTTACAATGGACCAAAGGGGGGAAAACTACAGAAGTAAGGGAGCAATTAAGAATTCCCAGACCAAGATAGTTTAGTAGAAAATGCATAGAAAGTAAACAATTAAAACAGATAGCGTTTAAGCTAATTCTATGATATCATTCCTTGTTTATTTTTCATATTTCATAAGAGACACATATGAATATTTATAACATGAAGAGAAGACAATATTTAAACATGAAGAGATAATACTTATTTGTCCCAACTGTGCACAAGAATCCAGTGAAATGTCCTTAGATTTATTTCATGATCCAACAAAACCAGTCCAATCTTGAGTACAATAGCTCCTTGGATCAAGATAAAATGTCTACAGAAATGTATTTTAATCCACCCAAAATATTTCAAGTGAAGAAGTATTTATAAAATTTCTAAACTGAAATATCCTGAAAAATATCAAGATTGGTTTACAAATATCTCAAACTGTTTTACAAAAATAGAACATAAATAAAGGACATTCAAAACTAATGCATCTATTTGGCACTATTTTTATGGATTTATGGTCACAAAGAAGAGAAATTCGAATTTGATAGCAACTCTTAATTGATGATGAGGCATCCCAGGCACTAACTGCATCTTTTCTTTGTGCATTTTGCCCAAGATATTTGGCAAACTTAGGGTCCAATGACAGGCTTGTATATCTCAATCTGAGATATCTATGTAAAACATGAAAGAGGTTATTGTATATAAGCATGTTTTCGAGATAAACCTCTCTCATTTTCCCAAAATTCAGCTCCAGCTGTTCACAATATTCACTGTAAAAAGATGTCAAAAACAGGACTTTGCACAAACTGAAAAATAGGATGTGAAGACATGCACTTGTCTCCCTTTTGGTAATACCTGTGTAAAAATTGAGATAGGTTTTTATATATTTGCATGATATGAACAAAAACCACCTCTAGTATCTCAAAATACATCTTGCGCTGGTCACAATAGTTTCTGCAAAACTATGAATTAAACAGGAAATTTCTTAAGCATGTACCATTTCTAGTCTAATTTCATCTGTTAACCTTAAATTTCTTTTAACTATTTTTCACTTTTACTTTGCATAAAATTCATTGTTGCTAGTGAAAGTGTTTTCATCTCTGTTTAACCTTTACTGCCTCCATGTTTGTGTTTACTGTTTACTTTTACTGCTCTGTTTTTTCATATGTCTTCACTTTGACATGAATTTGTATGCTCTGTAACTGTCTTCCTTGTTGTTTATCTTCATGCTAGCTGATTTACTTGACTTGGTCTTCAATGTGATACTCTTTAACCCTGATACACTTTAACTGTTCTTTACTTTGTCCTTTCACCTTCACTATATTTTTTAGGCTTTTTACTGTCTATTTCAACAGTAAATCATTTAAGTTCATGTTTCCTCTACTTGTCTTTTAACTGTATGCTTTATTTTCCATCTCTATTGGAATAGATTTGATAACAATCTCAGATTAAACAGGTCTTATGACTAGTATTAAGACTATTTATCCAAGGCTGTGATCTTTTGATCGCCTATAAATAAAACAAACTATTAGGAAAGCGTTAGGTTGACAGGGAGGGTCATTAATGGATTTATCGAGCTTTATAGGTTTATGGAGTGACTCCAGAGTAATTTCGAGAGGTAAACCATGCTTGAATTGGTTAGCAAAGGCTTAAGGTGGAGTAGAAGGGTTTCATAAATTTACACAGTAGAATGGGCGAAAGGCGAGAAAACATGGGTTCTTGGGGTTTGAACTTTAACGGGCAAACTTTTAAAATATGATGTGAACTGAACAGTGGATGGTTTGTCGCGTAGCGGGTGGGTGGTAAGCAGTTTGTCTTGAACAACTTTTGGGCACCTAGCCATATTGGGGGGAGGCCGCCCAATGCCATTCATAGGGTGCCACGTAACATCGATGTGAATAGTGAAACCACCAATATCGGGTGAGTAAAGGTCAGCCTTCAAAGACTGTCAGATATGATCGTCGACCGTTGGATCAAAAGGGACCAGATCGTATAGTGATCGGGGTGTGGATTTGATATGATGTTTAATGGAGGGGCCCAGAGGGGTTTTAAGCATGGAGGGATTAATTAATTGCAGATTATGGAGGTTTAATGACATCGGGGGTGATATAATTTGTAGGGACAGATTATTAATTAATCACTGATTGATTAATTAATCTCCTTTATTCGGCGATGGGTCTTGGTTATTAATTAGCTGCTGATCAACTTTATTAACCTATTAATTGTTCACTAATAAAGTTTATGTTTCAAACTTCGGGGATGGGGTATTAAAATTAAAGGGGCTTAATAAAATATATGGGAAAGGGGTATTTTTAGGATTTAAAACGTAAAGTTAGAAGTTAATATGAAATGAAGGCGGAAAAATGAAGTGCATTAAGTATAATGTATATTGAGTTTATTTTCTTTTCAAATTAAACATTATAACTTAGGCTAAATGCAAATTTGCAGGTTTTTGTGAAAAAGAGGGGTTTTACATGGGGGTGATTACTTTTGCTAGGCAAATGGTGCTTTTACCCTAGAAAAAGGGATTTTTTTAGGGGAAAATGAATGATTTTAAGGGGGTGAATTCTCATGAGGGGATTTTAGTACTTAGGACCTATAAGTTATTGGGCCGAGGGTCTGGTCCCTCCAGAAGTCAAAAAAATCCTCTGAGACCCTTTTAACTTAAAGTTTTAGGTACTTTTGACATTACTTATGAGAAATTAGTAAAATTAAGGGTAAAATGAATGGGGAAATTAATCACTTAACTTTGTGTAAATTCCCAATTACCATCCATACTTTAGTAACTTGTTGATGAAAATAAATGATATGATATTAACTAATCATTCATCATAATTCTACAACCATTCAACTACTTACTCATCTACTCATCGTACCATTTTTTCTATGTTTTATTAGGGTGAACTTAAGTTGGCAAACCATTATCAAATTTTTTTTCTTTTCTTTCAGAATAGAAATCTATCTAAGTCTAACCTTATTACATCCAAGGGCTCAGATTAAACTATTGAGCTCCTTTTATTTACTCTACCTATCTACTTATCTGCCAAGATTAAACAGTTTGGTCAAACTTTATTTTCTATCTATAAACATGAAATTCAAAGCATGAAATAGCCAAGTTTAAACATTTTGACTATCATGGATTTGTGGCATATGTTACAAACTGCACACAATCATTGTTATGCATAAAAAGTAAATAGTAGTGGCATTTTGACTTGCACACTTTCATGGTCTTCTTGTTTTTGGGGTTCATATTCTTTCATTTTTTTTAGCTTCTCTTATTCTTTTTGTCCTTTTATTTATCTTTAAGGACATACCCCCTTTACATTTTCTAATTTTTATAATATGGAAAACATTTGCAGAAAGCAAAGGTATGTACATATTACAGGTTTAATCTCAGTCATTCAAAAATTATGACTCCTATTGGTATAGGAACCTAACACCAGCTTGACTTTTCATTATGTTCCTTTCAATGTTACAATACATATTTATACATGCCGAAGCATCCAATACTATGGACCAAAAACCATCACATCCAAAACCGTGGACTGAAAACCATCATGTCCAAAACCATGTGCGAAAATCATGCACAAAACCATAGGTAGGTCCACCCAACCTAATATAGGGTCCAAAATCAAAATTTTCTGAGGCACTGCCACAAACCCCATATAGTGGGGTTACCTGCACCCCTCAAACCCCTTGTGACTATCCCCGCTACGCGATTGATGCAACGAAGGGGGGGCTCCACCCCCCTTCTAACTCCCCAGTTAACTACGTGGACTAGTCGTGGAAAGAATATAACACAACCCAACATTCTCCCACTTATTGTTTTCTTTCCACATGGGACAACAAGAGAGCTTAGTCATTTATCCAGCCCTACAACACCCATTTTTATGTACACCAAGAGAGCTTCTCAGAGCTCACAGATTTTGTCAATGCATCTATAGTATTCTTCAAACTGTCCACCATTACAAGCACCTTTTTGTCTTCTATCATATCCCTCACAAAGTGATACTGAACATCAATGTGCTTTGTCTTTGAATGATATCCAGGGTTCTTTGCCAAGAAAATTTCACTTTGGCTGTCACAGTCTATCCTTATAGATCCCTGTACTAACCCCATACTTGAACACAATATGTGCAACCAAACTGCTTCCTTGCTTGCGTGAGTGGCTGCCATGTATTATGCCTCCGTAGTTGATAGTGCCACTACAGATTGTTTATTACTCATCCAACTGACTACACCTCCAAATAGGTTAAACACATATCCACTTGTAGATCTTCTCTGATCCAGATCTCCAGCCCAGTCTGCATCAACAAAGCCACAAATATCCAACACTCTGTCCAATCCTAGTCTTCCTTGGTAGCACAAACCATAATCATTAGTGCCACTCAAATACCTGAAAACCCACTTCACTGTTGTCCAATGCTCCTTTCCTGGTTTTGACATAAACCTGCTCAATACTCCCACTGCATGTGCAATGTCTGGTCTAGTACAGACCATCGCATACTCAGGCTACCGACTGCACTTGCATATGGAACACGGGACATATCCTCTTCCTCTTCGTGTGTGTTGGGACACTATTCAGCAGATAACTTTACATCTACAGGAATAGGAACCTTCACCGGTTTACTATCCTGCATATTAAACTTCTGTAATATTGTCTCGATATACTTCCTCTGGTTTAACCCGAGCTTCCTCTTTTCCAAATCTCTTTTAATTTCTATGCCCAAAATATAGTTTGCAGCACCAAGATCATTCATGTCGAATTTGGAGGACAATTGGGTCTTCAAATCCTAGATAATTTCTTTGTCATTTCCAACCAACAACATACCATCCACATACAAAACCAAATAAATAACACGGTCACCAACTAATTTAAAATACACACAGTGATCTTCTTTGCTTCTAGTGAAGCCAAGTTCCCATATAAATGTATCAAATTTTTGATACCACATCCTTGGTGACTATTTTAACCCATACAAAGACTTCTTTAACTTGCATTCCAGTTCTTTCTTACCCTTCACTGCAAAGCCTTCAGGTTTCCTCATGTAGATTTCCTCTTCCAGAGCCCCGTGAAGGAATGTTGTCTTCACATCCATTTGTTCTACCTAAAAATCAAAAGTAGTAGCAACCGATAAAAGTAATCTAATAGAAGTTACCTTGGCAACAAGAGAAAAAATATCACCAAAATAAATTCCTGGCACCTGTGAATAACCTTTTGCTACTAACTGAGCTTTTTATTTCTCCACCTTTCCTTCTACATTTGTCTTCTTCTTGAACACCCATTTGGTGCCAATGGGTTTCCTTCCAGCTGACAACTCCACCAGATCCCAAGCCTCATTTTGTGCAAAGATGCCATTTCATCAACCATGGCCTCTTTCCAGAGTTTTCCATCCTCTGAATCTACTGCTTCCTTCACAGTTCTGGGATCATCATCAGTAGTAGATAAAGAAAAATTTGAACAGAAAGAAGATGGACTATACCTTTCTGGCTGTCTTCTTTCTCGAACTAATCTTCTCACACCCAGAGTTTTTGGCTCTTCATATTCTAATTCCTCCTCTACTGTAGAGTCTGATTCTTCCTCCTTTAGCTCAAACTCTATCTTCTTAGGTTCTTTTGGTTGGACTTCATGTTTAATAACATCTTTCACCTCTCTGAACACCACATCTCAGTTGTACACAACCTTCCTTGTTATTGGGTTCCAAAGCTTATAACCCTTTAAACCATCGTTATACCCAATAAACATGCACTTTTCAGATTTACTATCCAACTTGGTTCATTTATCCTTTGGAACATGTACATATGCATCGCATCCAAATACCCTCATATGTGAAAGACAGGGTTTCTTACCAGTCCATACCTCTTGTGGAGTCTTATCCTCCAACGTTGATGAAGGTGATCTGTTGACTAGGTAACCTACTGTCTCCACCACCTCTGCCCAGAATTCTTGTCCTAACCTGACCACATTGAGTATGCTTCTTACCCTTTCCATCAACATCTTGTTCATTCTTTCTACAACTCCATTTTGTTGAGGTGTATATGGAGTAGTCTTCTACCGTACTATACCACACTTCTTACAAAATTCTTCAAATTCCTTACTGCAAAACTCTCCACCGTTATCTGTCCTAAGCACCTCTATCTTCTTCTCTATCTAGTTTTCCACCAGAGCCTTAAATTCTTTAAACCTGCCAAAAACTTCAGATTTCTTCTTACGGAAATATATCCATGTATTCCTTGAGAAGTCATATATAAATGATACATAGTACATAGAGTTACCCAGTGATGGAACTTTCACAGGTCCAAACACATCATTGTGCACAAGCTCTAATATCTGTTTCACCCACTTACCACTAGAAGGGAAACTCACCCGATTCTGCTTCCCATATATACAATTTTCACATAAATCAAAATCCAGAGAGATATTACTCATACCTTCTACCATACCTTTACCATGAAGTATTCAAAGGCCCTTCTCTCCAATATGTCTAAGCCTTTGATGCCACAGCATGGTCTTCTCTCCAAAGACCACTATATTTTCTGCTCCACTTTCAGGAACCACAGAACTGTTGCACCCATCAACAACAGTGCTACCTTGCACCTTATACAGAGCTCTAATCTAAACTCCCCGCATCAATACCAGTTCTCCCTGAACCATCTTGTAGGTATCCTTCTCGAACACAGTTTTTACACCTGCATCATCTAGCTTGCTTACAAAAATCAGATTTCTGGCCAATGCAGGAATACGTAGAGCACCCGGAAGTGTTCTAACCCTTCCACCTTGCAACTTCAAATTTAATTTTCCGCAACCAAAAATTCTAGCCTTCCTATCATTCCCTAAGAAGACGTCACCACCATCGTATTTCTCATACTCGTAGAACCACTCTCTATGGGGAGTGAAATGAAAGGATGCACCTGAGGTGGTTTTCACCTCTGTAGAAGGAGAATCATCAGATCCCTTTCCTTTATCGGGAGCTTTAGATTTACAGTCCCTTTTGTAGTTCCCTTCCTTTCTACATTTCCAGCATACCTCCTTTACAGGTTTTCCTGGAGATTTAGATCTCCCTCTAGATTTAGATCTCCCACTTGATGACTTATTTTTGTTTCTGTTTGGGACCGTCTTCGTATAGACAAGGCATCAGCATTCTGGCTCTCCATATTTTTCTATCTCATCTCCTCCATCATTAAGGATGAGACTATTTCATCAAGCTGCAAGGCAGTTGCATTGCTACCTAATGGAATAACCAAACTATCCCACGAATCTGGTAGAGAACACAACAAACTAATGCACTTATCTTCATCTGAAATTTTGATATCAACAGACGATAACTGACATACCACAGTATTAAACGAATTTAGATGCTCTGTCACCGAGTCTCCATCTTTCATCCTTAGGTTATATAGCTTTTTCCGTAGGAACATTTTATTCACCAAAGACTTAGATTGGTACAAAGTCCCTAACTTTTCCAACAAAGCCTTTTCCATAGCTTCTCCTGATACATTCAACAATACTGAATCTAAGACACACAATCGTATTTTTCTCTTTGCCTTCTGATCCAACTTCTTCCATTCTTCATTAGACACTCCCGTTGCTTTAGTACCTAGATCTACCGTGATCCACTAATATTTATCCACCAATAGATCCTCCATCTTGAGCTTCCACAACTCAAAAATCTAACCATTAAATTTCTCGATCTCTATCTTTCCATTGCTTGCCATCTTCTTTCACCACCAAAATCGATCCTGCAGATCTCCCACTGAACAGGGTCTACCACAGGCCCGAGAAAAGCCCCTCAGCAACAAAGGCATCCCCTTGAAGCCAAAACAGCTCTAATACCAAATGTAGGTTTTAACCCCATACATAAATTACCTGCATACAAATTCTGAAATGCACAAAATAAACAATGCGAGAGCATAACACATAAAACACATACACACATATATTTCCCCCTGGATCCCAAAACTGGGACTACCAACTTGATTTTTCATTATGTTCCTTTCAATGTTACAATACATATTTATACATGCCGAAGCATCCAATACCATGGACCGAAAACCATTGCATCTAAAACCATGGACCAAAAACCATCGCGTCCAAAACCGTGTTTGAAAATCATGCACAAAACCATAGGTAGGTCCACCCAACCTAATATAGGGTCCAAAACAAAAATTTTCTAGGGTGCTATCGTGGAGCCCATAGAGTGGGGTTACCTGCACCCCTCAAACCCCCTGTGACTACCCCTACTATGCAATCGGTGGAATGAAGGGGGGGCTCCGCCCCCCTTCTAACCCCCCGGTTAACTACGTGGGCTAGTCGTGGAAAGAATATAACACAACCCAACATCTTGTTTTCCAGCAATACCTTCCCCGCCACAAGTCAATTATGTGGCTACCAATTTCGTCTCTACATCTATTGATGATCACACAGATGGTATCGTACAATATGTATTGGGGGCATTGGAACCCGATCTTTATTTGGTACCAAATGACATGTATTCCTCCCATAGCATGGTTCTTCTATCTATTGAAGACCTCTTGGGAGCCATGTTTTCATATGGTCCATAAGAAAATGTCTGAGGATAGTTCCTGGTCTTGTGTCAACCTCGTTTAAAATGAATCAAGAGTATGAGGATAGTTCCTTGTACTATGTCAACCTCTAAAAAATGAAACAACTCCCTTTTCCAAATCAAGTCTCTAATTAAGATCTCGTAAAATCCAAGTCGAGTCTTTCCAAGATCTGAAAAGTGAACCTTCATTCCATCCACTTAGCTGAATGAAAAGAAGCTTGGGGAGCATGTACCTCGGTTTGAGTCATTATGCTGGGGGCATGCGAACTTATAGCAAGAATAGATTTTTGTTTCAAGCTTGTGTAAAAATAAACCCATTTACATCTTGTGATTATCGTTTTAATCAACTAATTTCTACTAGATGAGCCTTGGTTGTTTCATTCCATCGCCACCATCTCTTTGGTTGATCATATGCTTTCACTTGGTTATTTTTCCTTTCTTGAGGGACCACAGAAATGAGTGGTTTTATTAGCTAGCCTCTTGAACATTACATGTTTTGAGTAGTTCCACCATTGCCAGAACCAGTTGCTACCATTTATACCACTCGTTCCTCCAAGATGAGTCACCTTTAAGCTCTTTTCTGACTCGTAAAAAATGAAAAGCTTTCCAAGTATTTTTCCCTTTTTGACTTCTTAAAGAGAATACAAATGGGAGGTCTACTTTCAGCTATTTTTTGACCCTTTAAAACCAAAAATATTGTCGAGCTCTTGTCACTTTGAACTCGTTAAAGGCTGTGAAGTGTCATCTACCCAGTATAAGTTTACCCCTTTTACGGGCTAGGATAGATTACTTACAAAAAATGTACAGATTGATCTATTATGGTCAATAGGTTCCCTTGGATATTGTTTTCTACCTTTTCGGATCTAAGGAAAAAATTTACGAAAAGGGACCTTTGGAGTTTTCTTTTCTGTGTCTTTCTCAAACTCTCTAAACATGAAAAAGACTCTGAGTTTTACCTATGTTGGACTCGTTAAACCCTGATGACATTGGACTTGTCACCATGACGAGACTGAGCTTCTCCTTCCTAGGGCTCATTAAAAGTCACTAGGTCGGATTCATCTGAAGGATGAACTTACAAGCATATGCTATCCCCTTTAAGCTTGTGTTTCAAAAATAATTGGGGTACTTACCAAAAATGGTGGGGGGAAATTTGGAAACATTCTATTGGTTGTGTTAGTTATTACGGCAGCTTGTCGCTCTTGGACGTCGACAATCTTTCTGCATCTTATCGGGTTGGGATATCCTCATTCTATCGTTGGCCTTGTAGATTTTGGGTTATTCATTTTACCTCATTCCATATGATCCTTGCTGCATCATCATGACCTTTGATCCCTTGGTACCAAAATGCTACCGAATTTTGGAGTCGTGTCACCGATACGTTCAAGAGCTTAATCCTTCTATAGTTTGTAGCCTTACACACCTTCCTCTGGATCTTTATCTCATCCATATTCATCTTGTTCCTTTGTCTGACGTAGATGATGTGGGAAACATTATGGCCCTCCTTCGACCGATCACTTCCTGTAGACTTCAACTCATTATCTGTGAAGTTGATCTAGAGACTCCTTTCTGGTACCTTGGAGTTTTCATGCCTTAATGGAAATTTCTTCGCATTCGACGATAGGCTTGCATCATTGGTCTTTGATCGAGTGATTTCACAAGTGTTCGACTTCAGATCATTCTTCACACTTTGTGGATTGTACTAGCAGTACCTTGAGAACCATTGACATTACTTATGGTCTCTTTCTTGCTTGTTAACAATTTACATCACTAGGCAGTAATAAAGTGATTTTCTAGTATGCTTGACTTCAACACATTTATTCACATATTGGAATTTGTAGGATAATTAGTTTGGGAATCAAGACCCTGGGCTCAGATTACACAAGTCCAGGTTGCGTGGATTGATTCATACATGACTCTTTTGATTGGATGGCTATGACCATACCTGAGACTTTTTTGTGGTCTTTCTAATTGGATGGTTGTGTCCATACCACAGACCACTTATGTTTATCTTCTAGATGGCTGCGCCCATGCCTTATAAACATGTATTTCCTTTCACTATGTACTCATGTATCAGAGATATCAGTTGTACTTGCATTTACAGGTTCTCCACAAGGATGTTCTATTTCGATTATGGATTCGTAAAGCATTTTACCCCCCCCCCCCCCCCCCACTCGCTCGACCTTCATTCTTTAGGGGGCATCTATTACATAGTAATTTGTCACTGACCCCACATTCCCTAATCTTGGATACTGCCGGTCCATATTACTAACATCTATTCTATGTCATGTTGCCAATTATGTGTCAATACCTTCCTTATAATCCTAGGAAGAATCTCTTAGTTCATAATCCCTGAGGAAGACCCCTTTTTACCTACATTTCTAGGTCGTCACGGGTAATCAATTGTCTCACCCAGAAAGATGGTCAAGTTTGCACTAGCCCTAGTGAAGTCATTGCTCTGTCACTGTGTTTTACCCCTTGAAGATCTACTTTTGGAAAGTTTTTAACAACTCGTCAAAGCTTCGAGAGGAAACTACTTCATGGGCAGTCCTAGGGCTGGTTGTTAGGTAAAATGAGCTCTTCTCTCTCATTTCAGATATTTGTTCCACCTTTTGTGCAACCTCCCTAAGAGATAAACTCTTCCTCCCATCTCTTATGGAACCCCTCCCTCCTATAAATGTCTCCTCCATGAATGAGATCAACTAGCTTGGATGTAACTTGATGATAGCTAGATGTAATTTGGTAGCTTCAGGTTTCTAAGAGAGGAGTAGAGGTAGAGAGTGTTATTGGAGTGTGGAAGTGGCCTCACATGTATTTTGACTTGAGAGATGTTTGAGTAGAGTTGGTTTGAGAACTTTCTAGCATCAATCTTTTGAACGAAAGAGAGAGTCATTTGTTCCCTTGGGAGACGATTCACAAGTAAATTCTTACGGAGACATGCCAACAGGACCCTTCGAGGAGACTTACGACATCAAGGCTCGGTTGTAAGTTTTAATTTGATTTATATTAATACAAATCAATAGCTTGTTTCCTATATCGTATGTTGAATTGTATGTCAATAGCTTGAGGTTCCTTGACTCTTCAAGTAGATTGTTTGGTCATTTTCTATTGCATTTGTGGTGTTTCTCTACATGTTGTTTTCAGGTATAAGTGAGTAGAAGAAAACGAGATGGAGCAACATGATGAGGACTTCATCAAATGACGAACTGAAGGTAGGCCTTCATAACACCAACTTTCTAAGGAAATTTGCTTTGGTATTGTCTTTGTGGTGACTAGACCCAGTCTAGGGTTAGAGGGATTGCCTTTGTCCACAGAGGGAACTTTCCTGTGTCACACCTCCTTTGTTAACTCATCTTCATAAGTTGAAAGGAAGGCCGCATTTATAAAAAAAATATAGACCCTTTTAAGTTTGGAGATTACTAAATATGCTAAATTTATAGTTATTAAAGCTTAACTTGGCATGAATCAATATAGGTTTATGATTGATTATCTTTCCCAACCTCTTTTCTTCAATGAGATTAAGTTGTTTCAATTTGTGTCTTTTTTTTCTTCTTTTACCATTTCTAGCATGTCGTCGTCATTCTCCTCTTCCATAAAAAGAAATATAATATTCAAGGCTATTTATTGCACTCTTCATCTAGCTCAATTAACTTGTTTATTTTGTCCTTATGAGTTTGATGTATAAATTATTTTTTGTAATACTTAGACTTAAATTGTTATTTTATTTTTTGTATGAACTATTCCATCTCATCTTTCAAGGTGCAATTTTATTGAACCATTAGTTGTTTATAATTTTCCATTTCTTTAATCCTATGTTTCATTTTTTTTAATTTAGTTTGAAACCCTAATAATATATTCCTTGAGAGTTTGAATTTATTGTTAAATATCATAACTCAATTTATTTTACGTTACACTTCTCTTTATTTGCTCATTTTTCTAATGAATCTCTTATTTTTTTGAATAAATCAACATAATAATAAACACCTTTTAAAATAAATTTACTTTTTTTTTTTAATAAATCAACATAATGATAAATACCTTTTAAAATAAATTTACTTAATGTTCATGGCACTATTATTTTAACAGATCTTAATACATACATAAATTAACAAATTAATTAATCAAATTAATTTCATACAAAAGATTATGTAACTCACTAAAAATACATAAGAAAATGAGTCTCTCATTCTTCTTCTCTAAAGAAAAACAAAAGAAAACTGGAGTCTATCACCATTTCTTTTTAGAATGTAAAACATTATAATTTTACATCTTTCAAAGTTAATAATTTATGTAATTTAAACTATTAATTATATAAATTTTAAGAATGGAATATATCATGATTATAATTATAATTCTAATTCTAATTATATTTATATATATGGGTTTGAATAAATAAAATTAGTTTTATGCAAAATATTATGTAACTCACTAGAAATGCATAAGAAAATGAGTCTCTCATTCTTCTTCTCTAAAGAAAAACAAAAGAAAACTCACCATTTCTTTTTGGAATGTAAAACATTATAATTTTACGTCTTTCAAAGTTAAAAATTTAAGTAGTTTAAACTATTAATTATATAATTTTTAAGAATGGAATATATCATGATTATAATTCTAATTCTAATTATATCTATATATATGGGTTTGAATAAATAAAATTAATTTTATGCAAAATATTATGTAACTTATTAGAAATGCATAAGAAAATGAGTCTCTCATTCTTCTTCTCTAAAGAAAAACAAAAGAAAACTTGAGTCTATCACCATTTCTTTTTGGAATGTAAAACGTTATAATTTTACGTCTTTTAAAGTTAAAATTTAAGTAGTTTAAACTATTAATTATAAAAATTTTAAGAATAGAATATATCATGATTATGATTATGATTATGATTATGATTATAATTATGATTATAATTATAATTATATCTATATATGGGCTTGATTCTCAATAGGTTTGATTTTCAATGTGTTTTTATAGGATTAATTATAAAAATCAATAGCTTTAAAATATATTTTTTTAATTATTCACTAGAATTTTAGATTGGATTGATTGTGAATTATAAATAGTTATGTGAAAGGGAATATATATATAATTTATGTTATTGAAAAAAATCTCTTACATTATAAAAACATCTACCTATTTTCAAAAATAATATATCTTCCCAAAATGTAATGCATTGAAAGAAACAAAATTCTGAAACAAACACATAAAAAAGGTTAAAAATATTATTGGAAAGAAAATATTTATTGAAATTAACAAATTAATTAAAATAATAATCAATAAGCATAATGCTGTAACAAAAAAATTATGAAACAATAAACTTTTAAAAGCATAATTTAGAGATTCACAAATAAATGTCAGTAATAAATGTATGTAAGTATAAATTAAATTTAAATATTATATAAATATAAATATTTAGTCATATGGAATTTTATAATTTCTAAAATGATTAAATTTGAATTATAATATTAATAATTCGATATATTAAAGGAAAAATGAATTTCTCAATGCTTAAATGCTCTAAAATTGGTTTAATTATTATCGTGTGTCATTTGCATAATTTCACATCCTCAATGACCGCTAGAAGCTCACATATTTGAAATAAGATAATAATATCTATGTATTATTGATCACTCCATGAGTCTTTTAAGGGAAGGTGATCTCTAGTAAACAATAGTCAAAACAATTAGAATTCTCACGGTATCTTTTCGTTAATGGTACATGGTTTTTCCATGACAACATATTTAGGATAATTGGCAATGTTAGGTTGGTTGGTGTCATCGGGAAGAGTTGGAATTGATGTTGAATAAGATAGCATTGATGTCAACCAGGATAACATGGATGTGCACGGTGTGTCAATCTCAGGGAGAGTCCTATGGTTGTTGCAATCCTTAGTAGAGAACAATCATAGTCATAGGTCTATTGAAGAAGTTATTAATCGTATACCTATGGTGGTTAGGAGTTCCACACTTTGAATGAATTTATGCATCGGGATATGATCCCAAATTCCCCTAGAAATAACATAGTTGGACAGTCCTCGGAAAGAGTTTTCTAATAGTATGTTGCAATTAAGAAAAGGTCTCCTAGATCAAAAGTTATGGACGGTCAAATTTATCATACCAAAATGTCAAACTTAGTGACCTGACTATGGGCCACAATAGTCTAGGAAGCATATATCTACCACCTAAGTATAGGTGCCAGAGCAAGATTTTATATTCAAGCTCAAGGGGTATATTGTTGGTCTTGCTCGAGCCACATAACCCTGAGATGTTCTCCCTAGAGGCTCATAAAAGTGTGCAAGCCAAAAGAGCATGGGATTTGAGGTTGTGGTGAGTCGACAGGAAAAATTAGCCTAGGTGTCAGAGTAGTTTGCCAATGAAAAGCTTAGGAGAGATGGCGCACAGGGACCCACATGACATGTCACCCTGGAGTGTCTTCCCTCAAAGTTTGGGAAGGATCAAAGTCCAATGCTCTGGGATGACAGGGCTTCGGGAGGATGTGGGTAGAAAATAGAGTAGTAGAACGAGTTCTTATTAGTCGATGGTGAAGCCCTCATAACATGTAATCTGAGTAGGTGGTTCCCTGGATGCTTGAAAAGGTGCACAAGGGTTGAGGCTAGGGATGATGTTATCCTGGGAAGAATTAGTAGCACGAAAGCACATTGACTGGTGGAGTTACAATGTGGGGAGGTCCCATAGCCACATTAATCCAAGAGACATTCCTTGGAAGTAATTTAAGTGCACATAAACAAAGATCACCCACGATAATGTAAGACCAGGTAGATGTGGTCAATCTACACAATAGGTAGGACATGCCATTGTTAGTACATGGCATGACCATGTGACAAATCATCCCAGCAGAAGGCTTCCTAATAAGATATAATGTTATGCAAAATAGTGAAACACGGGATGGTGTGGGGCTGTGAAACGTGGAAAAATTAGAAGCGAGGGGACTTGAGCCTGACGATATTATGTGATAATTTTTAACGAAAAAATTAATTTAAAAATAAAGGCCCTGGAACCACTTTTTTCCTCCTTATCTGAGATAGATGCATAATGTCATTGGCTTGTAGTGATGGCATGATGTTCAAAAAAATACTGAGGGGGGGCTTATTAGTATTTTAAAAACTCACAATAATAATTTTATTTTCTGAAATGTGTAAGCGAGTTCATTGAACCCAACTCGCATATGTACGCAACTGTTGTAAAATAAACTAGCATATGCTTATTAAACTTCTAAAACAACTAATTCTTTATCTATTAAACTTTAACCATAATGTAAGAGATTTATCGAGCATTTGATAAGAAGTAAGCAGGTGCAGTAAGAACAGAATAAAGTATCACACATAAGCAACACACATGAACACCAATATTTAAGGTGGAAACCCAATGTGGGAGAAAACCACCCTTTTTGTCATCTTAGTCTTCAAACTTATTAATATCAAAAGCTTCTTATGTTCTTATACTTGTGTAGAGTCATCCCAGTACGTGGGCACCCACCTACTGAAGGCTACAACCTTCACTCTTTCTCCAACTCCTACTAGAAGGGAGCTCCAACCCCTTAATCTGATTACCAGCTACTAATGGTAGGAAGCTTTGACTTCCTCACTAAAGGCTCCAGCCCTCAACAACATTCCAGGACCATGTTTCATAAATTTTCACATTAGATCCACCCACTTTAATACATCACAACTTGTAAATCAACTGAAGAAAACACCAACTTAATTCAAATAAAACGGTGATATCATTGTAACCAAAACACATAACTGAACTCAAAATACTACATCGACACACAGAATCAATTGCAACCCTGATCATTCATATGCCAACATGTATACGCTACTTCACTTAAGGCAACCCACATGTATACATGCTTTTCTATAGAGGAACTTGCGTACGTCTCTTAATATACTACAAACTTGTAATTCTAAATCAGACCTAGAGATGACCAGAGTTATTCTACACTATTTTGTTAGATTACAGAACTCTCATATTGTTAGCTGTGTCAATAATATTTTCAACCAAACAACATGTAGCCAAATTCAACTTCATCATTCAATCAGTTCTACTTCTGACACTGTCACTCAACCCAAATCAACATGAGTACATCATTTACAGACAGAAGAGATACAATAGCACTGATCAAGTTGATTAATCATTTATGAGCAGAAACCCTTCCTTTATGTACGTGACTTTGAAGAAATGAATGCGCGTGTATACGCAACCTCACCGAGACCAACCTGCGTACAAATCTGCAATTTTTTACCTAAAATTGCACAGCTCTTCAGAACTTCAGAAAGACCCAAATCATAATATTCAGAGATAAAAACATACGTCAATAATTAGATCTAGTCAATCCATGAGTAGATCATACATTGGAAGGTAATTTCAAGTTTCATGATCCTAATCCATCATTGTATTCATCGGTGCATAATTATTTCAGATTTATTTGTTAACTATGGCCCTTACAATGAAAATATACTTCAAATTGACGTATTCATCAAAAATGATTTCATATGCACAACTAGCACTTTGATATTCACCTCCTTATATAGTTAGAGCCTTAGCCAATACCATGAGTCAAAACTAAACTAGTGCCAATGGTAATCTTGGATGGGATCAAGTAACCATTATTGTGCTCAATATTGTGGGATAATACCATGGTAATGACCCTTGGTATTCTTAAATTAGTGTGGCATAATGTACGTGACTTTGCTTCTTTGTACCTATCTGTATGCACGACTTGGCCTTGATGAACCCCCATATAGATCTTCAAATATTCACCTTTATCAAACTTCTGATTCTGATCTCTAAACATTTCTCCCATCATTCTGTTATTCTCTTCCATCACTTTGTCACCTCTGAACTGACCAGTGGATTCATATAGTTACCATATACTTGTTCTGTTACAAGTGAGTTGCCATTAAGGACAACACATGCATCCTAATGCCAAGAATCTCCCCCTTTGGACTCAATGGAAACCATGTTGGTGTTGATCACCTTAACCTATAGAAACCTGTTAGAAACATGAAATAATCATTATTAAATCACCAAGATACTCTCCCCCTTTGACATCAAGGGCAAAGAGCGAACCAAAGCTCCCCCTTTGGATATGATTTGGACTATATTGTCCATGCTCCCCCTGAGCACGTGCTCAATCTTTAGAAATATTTTCAAATGAAGAACATGACTTTATAACTCAACTGAGTATGACCTTCCTATCACCAAGGACTAATACTTACATCAATCACCCAACCAAGTGGATATACATATTTGACTCAACCATGTAACCAAGTGCGATTACATTTTTGACACTACCACCCAACTATGTGGGATTACATATTTGACATGACCTCAAAAGCCCATACACGACTAAATATGACAATTATTACATCATAGGTCTCCACATGACCTTGATATATATGACATTAATAACTGAGACCAAAATATCTTAATAGTAGCATAATTCAGAAACCATGATGCTAACAATGCATTATATTCTTCAAGGCTAATGCTCCCCCTGAACCTATGCTACCTATTCATTGTCAACAACTCATTGATCAAAACGTTTTCATCAATTAGATAAATATGAATAAGAAAAACATAACTCAATACCATATCAACAGACTGTACCCATCAACACCAGATGAAGAAAAATCAAATCATAGCTATCAGTAGCATGTCAGAGGCTAATCTTGAGTCTGTCCCACTATTTTTCTATCAGAGAAAAACATACATGACTGTCTACAAAGAAACTCATGTATATAGGTGACTATACTTCATGAAACCCGCGTATAGAAAATAAACCTTCTGAATTTTCCCTTGTAGACTGAGCAGACTAGATTAACAACAAAATGAGGCAAAGACAACTCCCAGTTTCTTCTGAGATATTCAAATCATTCTCTGGGAAGGGGTTTAGTAAATATATAAGAAATTGTTCTTTGGAGGGAACATACTCCAATTTAACCTTTTTCTCAAGCACTTGTTCTTGTAGAAAGTGATACTTAATTGGAATATGCTTGGTCTTGGAGTGCATAACAGGATTTTTTGAAATACTAATAGCACTTGTATGATCACATAGAATGGAGATGGGTGGAGAACATTTGATTTGTATATCTTGTAATGTTTGCATCATCCAGAGAAGTTGTGTGTGGCAATATGCATCAACCACATATTTTGCTTCCGTTTTAGATAAGGCAATGGAACTTTGTTTCTTGTTGAACCAAGATACCAATCGGGGCCCCATGTAAAACCCACCTCCACTAGTGCTTTTCTGGTCATCAACATTTCCAACCCAATTTGCATTTGTGTATGCATGAAGGGTAATATCTGCATCTTTAGGATACCATAGATGAAGGTTTTGGGTTCCTTGGAGATATTTAAATATTCTCTTTACTCCCTGAGGATGTGATTCCTTTGGACTGGCTTGGAAATGTCCAACAATCCCAACTGCATGCATGATATCTAGTCTGGTACGTGTTAGATAAATCAGACTTCCAATCATAGACCTGCACTCTAGTTAGTTTACCACGGGAGAATAATCATTAGAATTGAGGCTACATCCTGTAATCATGGGAGTACATACAGGTTCGCAATCTTCCATCACATACTTTTTCAGAATCTGCTTGAGATATTTTGTTTGTGAGAGAAGGATGCCATCTTCTTCTTGTTGCACTTGTAGACCAAGTAAATAGGTTAGTTCCCGAAGTAAAGACATTTCAAATTCTTTCTTCATAACAGAAGCAAAGTTTTGACTCATATATTCTTCATTACTGCCAAAGATGATATCATCAACATAAACAATAATAATTAGCAGTTTATCATCTTCAATTTTTATGTACAAGTTGTTGTCTGTTGATCCTTTTGTGAAACCTTGTGGTTGAAGATATTTGTCAAGACAATAATACCATGGCCATGACTCTTGTTTTAGCCCATATAAAGCCTTTTTGAGTTTGCATACAATGTTTTCATCATTCCCCAAAATGAATCCTTCTCGTTGTTCAATATATATTTCTTCTTCTAGATATCCATTAAGGAAATAAGATTTTACATTCATTTGATAAACTTTGAAATGTCAAAAACTTGACAATGCAAGAAACATTCATACAGCTTCAAGTCTGGCTACTGGTGCAAATGTTTCTTCAAAGTCTATACCTTCTTATTGAGCATAATATTTACAAACAAGTCTATATTTGTTCCTAATGCCCTATCCATTTACATTCAACTTATTTTTGAATATCCATTCTTTCCCAATAACATTTTTATCATGAGGCCTTGGAACCAATTCCCGAGTATCATTCTTTTCAAATTGATCAAGTTCTTCATTCATGGCCTTAACCCAACATTCATATTTACTAGCTTGATTTACATTTTGTGGTTCAATGGTTGATAATAAAGATAGATAACTAGGAGATCCTATAAGGGTTCTTCTTGTTTGTACCCCAAATTCCTTGTTTCCTAGAATTTGAGTTTCTGGATGATTCTTTTGAACATACCTAAATGGATCCCTTTATTTTTTTGATGTGTCTTCTTCTGCTACTTCATTATTTTCTTCTTCTATATCATTGCGATTTGATATGGGAAAACATTCATCGTCATCATCCTCTCTTTCTAATGTTACCTTTTTGGGATCTGTGCACACATCATCAATCATAACATCAATGCATTCAACAATTTTCCGAATTCTCTTATTGTAACATTTGTATCATTTGCTTCTAGGTGAGTAACCATGAAGTATTCCTTCATCTGATCTAGCTTCAAACTTACCAAGTTTTTCATCATTAATTTTTATGAAACATTTTCTTCCAAAAACTCTAAAATTCTTTACAGTGGGAGGCTTACCATAGCAAAGTTCATACATAGTTTTGTCACTATTCACATGAATATGAGCCTTGCTGAGAATATTTACTTTGGTCTTTGTAGCTTCACCCCACAATGTGTCAAGATTTCCAGACTCATCAAGCGTAGCATGAGCCATTTGTTTAACAGTTCTATTCATTCTTTCTTCCAAGCCATTTTGTTAAGGAGTTTTAGCTACATAAAATTGCCTTTTTATGCCATGTTGTTCACAGAAATCAAAGAATTCATCTGATATGTATTGTCCTCCTCTATCAGATTTGAGAAATTTTATTTTTAGATGTAATTCATTTTGAACTAATGCTTTGAAGACTTTAAATTTATCAAATGTTTCATCTTTGTGTTTCAATAAACTGATCCATCATATTTTAGAAAAGTCATCAATGAATAAGATATAGTATTATTCTCCATGACGTGACTTTTTCTTTACTAATCCACGCAAATCAATATGTATAAGTTCAATAGGCTTACTTCTTTATCCTTCTTTGGCATTGAATTGAAATTTGGTTTCCTTACTGAATTGACATTACTTACATATGGTACTTTCTGGTAGGGTGATGTTGGGTAGATCAAAAACAACTTTGAGCCTGCATGATTTGCTTATTTGAGAGAAGCTTAGATGTCCCAACCTTTTGTGCCATAACTATTTTTCTTCTGCCTTGCCTAGGTAACATTGTTCTTGGCCACCTTTCAATATATACATATTTCTCAAGGTTCTTGTCCCTTTTATTATGGTCTTTCCCATGTCAAGTTCACGAACCACACATTCTTTTGATCGAAATACCACCTCATTTCGTTGGTCACACATTTGGCTAACACTCAACAAGTTATGCTTTAATCCATCAACATACATAACATTACCAACTTTAACCTTTTCTTTGAGAAAAATAGAACCTTTACCCTTAATGACAACAGGTGAGTCATTTCCAAAAGTGACATTATTTTCTTTCTCTAAAGCATTGCATGAAATAAGCTTATCTTTATCACCTGTCATGTGTTTTGATCATCCTCTATTAATGTACCATTGATTTTCTTGTCCTTATTGTTGGCTTATTAGGGCCTGACCCAGGTTCGAAGTCAAGTTAGCCAAACAAATCCTGGTACTGCTGGCCCTTTCAACAACAGTTTGTGGAGCACGGACTAAGGTCTCACCCGAAGTAGTATGGGAGGGTGCTAGAACCAGGTTTCCACACCCTGGAGATATCTGATGAGTTCAAGTGGTCTGCGGTTTGACCCTACACGCAGGTTGCTTCATCCACTTTCTCGTACCTCACAGCTTGATATACATGCGCTTTTAGGACTGCCTCCTTATGTCATGCTGCATCCACTTGCTCCTTTAGTGCTTGCGCCTGCTACATCCGTGCAAGCCTCTGGGTGAGGACAACCATCTGTGCAGTTCCTCAGACACTATGATATTGTTATTGGAGTTCTCGTGCCTCTATCTCTAAGCACTGGATGTTGGGGTCCTCCTGCAAAGTTGTGAGGACCTCAAGTGATTATTCCAACATGCTACTGCAGTCTTGCATTGCACCTTTGATTTCCTCCAATCCTGCCATGATAGTGCTAGCGCGCTGTTCTCTGATTTCTGGGGGAGTGGATGGCTGTGCCTTTAATCGCAGCTCGGCGATCTAAAGATTTAGCTCTAGCTAAACCTTTGTCATTTCCTCCCTAGCCTCACAGACTCCTGCTACTAACCTATGGATTCATGCCTCTGCTGGTATATCTACTAGGATTTCCAGCTCCGAGATGCTTCAATAAGCGTCGTCTATCACCTGCACTAGCTATTGATTTTGCGACACCAATTCATCACGTTGTAAGATTAGTTGTTCCATATTTATATTCTTCTCACTAAGGA
Source organism: Pinus tabuliformis (assembly GCA_031772625.1). Taxonomy (NCBI): domain Eukaryota; kingdom Viridiplantae; phylum Streptophyta; class Pinopsida; order Pinales; family Pinaceae; genus Pinus; species Pinus tabuliformis. The sequence goes on along the minus strand of CM062812.1, from coordinate 774,500,767 downwards.
CTTGGAGCACACAGCTCTCGCTAGCTCACAGCTCTGCAGTTCTTCCATCCTACAACACAGATAATGCCTCACGTGGAAGGGTAGCTAGATTAACACTTAGACCTTTCATCATGCTAACCAAAAGCCTGTTGGCCTCATTCAATTTCACTAGTGCCCCTTCCGGAAACACTGTTGCGTTCGTCATCCATGCGCACAACATCTGCTTTGCTATCATGGATCCGACTACGAGGTTGGTCGAAACGGTACCAACTTGAGGGGGGCATGCCTGTAAGTATTGCAACTACGCTCTGAGGGCCCCCAACACAGTCTGGTGCTCTTGCATGAAATCCTGGGGAGCCTCATTTGTGACATTGCGCGCCGTATCATCGATGTCATGTAGATCACCCTCGGTTAGGGTGATCGGTTCAATGGACAATTTCGAGGCTTGACCTTCTTCCACAATCCTACTCACTCTGTTGGGTGTTGGCACTTCAACTATGTGGACACGGTTCATGGGTCTGTGCCTCCTTCTTTTGTTTCTGCTTCCTTTGCTACCTACCCTTGCGAAGGCGTTGTTTGGCTCTTGCCCACCTTCACGGATGCTTCATGTTCTACTACTAATGCTATGGCCTTTTCCTGCTCGGCTGCTTTCTGTGGCATGTCCTGCACTTCTGCTACTACTATTTCCTTTCATCACTTTTCGGCCAACTATGCAATGTGCAACTTGGCATCGTCTTTCTTCTTTTGAGCTGTCGACTTCTTCATTTTGCAATGTCTGGGGCACACCATTCTGGTGGCCATGCCTCCAGGACATTAAAAATGGCGTCATCAGTGGCTACAAAGGGTAGCTTTGTCCACTGCTTCATTGGGTCCTTATGTGCCCTAATATATATGTTATGCATGTCTGCCTTAAATTCTGTAAAACTCTACAGACTATTGTAAACCGTGGGTCACAACTGCGGCTTACGGTTGATCCACATTCAGATGTTCATCTCCATGAGCACCCAAAAGATCTTGTTGTCACATATCCTTTGGGCATCCTCCGTGGCCGAGAGCGAAGCGTACTTCGTGGCCTCCGGTAAATCTCTCTCAATTATGGGGAATTGACTATCTTTCGGTTATTTCCCAGCTACGAGCACTATGGACAACAACATCCTTGCAAAGTGGAACGTTTTTCCCTATTCCTAGCCTTTTCGGTAATTCAATAAAAATTTCGTACAGAGGAAGTCAGACCAGTTAAATTGGATCCCCTCTTCGCATTGCTCATCCAGTGTGACTACCGGAGCAGGTACCTTGTCGGCGCGGCACTTGCACATAACTTTGCCTGTGAGGATTTGGGTTGCTACGCATACTACTTTTTCCTTGATGGTGGAGATGGTGTAGACCCTCTTCTTCTTTTCTAGCTTGTACTTCTTCTTTATAGCTTCGGTGATGGAAAAATCACTGCCTTTCCCTTCCGATATGGCCACGAGGTCCTCTCCTTTGTAGAGAATCCGGGAGACACAATGAATCAAGTCTGCTGTGATGGGGATGGGATCATCCAGCCATAAGCACCCATCATGCACCAGGCAGAGCAGCTCCCTGATGACAAAAGTGGTTATTGGGGCATGGTGGAAATGCGGCACCCAGAGTAGGTTCAGCAGCCTGGCCTTTTCCACTACGCGTAACCACTTCCGCGGCTCTAATGTTTTTACCACCCCCACGGTGTTCTACTTCATAAGGTTTCTGGTCTCAAGGTGAGGGAACTTCTCATGGCCAGCGAGGTCCCAATATTCGAATTTCATGCTCAGCACACGGCCCAGGTGCGTTCCTTCAAACATAACGCCATCTGGGAGGAGTGGCGTCTAGAGCAAGCTCTTGGTTTCGTCTAGGTCCTTGGGCACTTTGGCTTTCCCTTTTCGCGAGGGGACATAGGTGGGCAGTTTTGTCATAGAGTGCGTAGGTTGAGTATCCACCTCCATGGATTCATCTTCTTCTTCTGCAATGATAAGCTCATGCAGATCTTCTTCTTCTTCGTCTGTTTCTATAGTGACGGCTTTCCCCTTCTCCTCCATTGACAGTTTGCTGCACACCGGGTTCCACGGGGACACGCATACAGGAGCCATTTCTTGTTTGTCCTTCTTGGGTCTTGGCATGCACATTGATTTTGGGATTTCTACCACAATCCCAGCACCTTCTCGAACATCCCCCATAGTTAGGGCTTGCGCGGCCTCCTCGGTGGTCATTTATCTTATTTCCATAATATCCTAAGTAGTTGCCATCGTATATGTGTTGCAATCGATCACTCGCAAATTCAGGGGCTCAATTACTGCTCAACTCACAACACTCGGGGCTTTTCTCAATTGCTCAGTTAGAAAATGAACAAGTGCTATTTACTGGGCAGCCCTTTGTATTTTATAGCACTTTTTAAATTCGAATTTCACTATTCCCCCAAATTTTGGTTCATTAATGCTTTCTTAGCAGTAAATTTTCCCAAATCTTGCCCATAAACCACGTCTTAAATGCCTGTCACCCGCTCCATTTGGCCTCAAGTCAAGCATCCCATCATGAATAGTGACCTCGTTGGTCACTTTCTAACCAACCCGCGTGGCAGTGCATCCCCCAGTGTGTGGTCACAGACCTTGTAACTCTTTGCTTCTACACGTATCTCCAATATCACGCAGCATCCGGGCATAATAGTTTATAGTCCCACGCTCCCTTCCAACTGCTTGGAGTGCTAAGACTATCCATCCCTTGGCTAGTTAGGTGGTCACACCACTCATGTAGAGTTCCATACGGTCCCCCATCATGGTTCCTCGAGAATCCCCACCTTTTATTGTTACAGTCGGCATTGCACACTTCACCATTTGCAATGTGCTACCCTAGTCACTATGCTTAGCAATATGCAGTCCAAGTGAAGGCATTAGACTAATCAATTCACTGCGATAGTTCTCAAACTTGCAGCATGATCGTACGCACCTTTCCTTAACATCCTAGTTTTTTCAGCGAGAAAATCTACCTTTATCTCATTCTACCTTTATCTCATCCTCCAGCTTCTTGACTTCCATGTCCACTAGACCACTTTTCTTTCTTAACCATACCCTTTCTTCTTCAATTTCTTGGAGTCTAAGGTTTCGTTGTTGGATTTCGGCTTTGAAGGCTTGGCGAACCATCATCCCTACCAGTGCTAGATTAGGCCTTTTAAGTAGTAGAGGGCTTACAGCGTGCATCCCATATTCCAGCCTTGGCAATGCCTGCACGGTCAGGTTCTTGCACTTGGACCTATACGCCCATAGAACCACTGGTATGCATAGGTCACAGTCAATTTGTTTCACATTGTGGTCCTTGTTTAGTACTTCGCATACTTTTTCAAACGTTTCCATGTGGATAATATTCTACGCGCTTGGTCTTATCATACTTCCTAGTCATCGTTCGCACCATTGTTTTGCCCGCTCCTGCTTGTCGGTCATGTTTCCTACCATGCGGACAGTGTGTCTTCATGCAAGTTGAGCACCATATGCCTATATCCATCGAAAAAGGTGGGCATGCAAGCTGTTTCATCCATCATACTCAGCTTTCATCCACATTTGAGTCTTTCCAAACCACATGTGCATCATCCTTCTGCATTTGCGCCAGTCCTCAAAAATTCTTTGATGTGCACTCCACCATCTTCAGGCATAGCGCACAGTACCCATTTTAGAGCATCGAAACACTATTGTTCTAGTACTTCTCTTTCAAATTTGTTCAGGAAATCATCCAACTTGCTCAACCCATTAGACATAGGCATATCTCTTACCTCTATTACTACGTCGTGTAGCGACCTTGTCATCATGTTACAGTTGAGCGTGGTTACCTCGTGTAACTGGTTCTGCCATCGTTCTATTTCCTTGTCCAAATCTGAGGTGCAGGAGCTTTCACTCTCCCACGAGAGTCTACCATCCACTGTTGGATTTACCAGTCCTCCTCCTATGCGGTTATCTTGTACATACAGTGTAGATCATCGTTATTTTCATAGCCACGCACTGGCCCTATCTAGCGTGATCCTTCTGCAGGGTCTAAAGGTACCACTATGCGTAGTGACTTTTTCTCAAAAATCAACTTGCGCTTTTTTAGATTTATCACTCCGTTCATATCAGTGGCCCAATCTATTCCGAGTAGCACGGGATAGGGATTTTTGTCATCAACAATCTCTATTACTTCGAAATTTGCAAGTGCACTTGCACCTTTGATATCCACCGTTATTCCCTGCAATCTTCCCATAGGTAGGATCTTTTGTTGGTTCACCATTCATAATTGAATAGGATACCATTTCGGCGCTAGCTTGCCCATGCACTCCCATGTTTGCTTTTGTAGGACATTCGCATTCGATCCTAGATCCAAAATCACTTGATCCATTTCATATTTCCCGATTTATGTAGTCAATCTCATCTCCCTTCATGTTCGCGTTGTGTGCTTCCCAAGCTTCCGAACCACACGTGGTTCTCCTGGCATGGTTCCATCACATCTAGTGATGAGTTCTTGTAGCCCCTTCATAGCTTTGCTATCACGCAATAGCTTCATTCATGTCTCAAAAAATGTAGTGAGCATTGATGGGCCCATTTCCTGTTCCAGTTTGTCATTACTTCCTGAAGTGGAGGCATTTGCGAAGCTCTTCTTAGCTTCCATGAATGTCTCCTTAGCATGCTCTAAATCAAATTATTGTTCCTTTGTTGGAGCCTTTCAAACCAAGGCACTCTCCTTGCGCTTCTTGCCCTTGTCATCTCCTATCGTAATACCACTTCAGAGCATGATATTTACATTCAGGTCTTCGTCGCACGGCTCCAGACCTCATCATTTGCAAGTTCTGAGTGAAGGAAAGTTGGAGTGCTCCTTTATCGCACAATCTCGTTATCAATGTGGGATATTCCTATATCTCATGATAAAACTAGGTACAATATAAGCATGATGGTCTCACCGTATTTGTACAATCGTGGGCATAATGCCCCAGTCCCCTGCAATTGTAACATATCAGTTGTCTGCAACCTCCTCCTGGTCCCATTCCACCTCAACCTCGTCCACGCCCCTAAAATCCATTGCACGCCACCCTTTCATTTTGATCAAGGGCCCATGTTTTGGTCTAAACTCTGTAGGTAGGAGTCTGATCCATCATTAGTTCATAACTTCTACAGGTATGCTCATCGTGGCCTACTGACTTTCAGAAATTACAGAACAATTGCTGGGAATTCTGCATATACTTCTATAAAAGATGGTAGTTATCTGTAGCATGGTTTCCTCTTATCTGACAAATCGTGCACCATAATGCACGCGCCACGCTCGGTCCTGCTTGTGCCTCCGATCTCAATGGCATTGGTCCTCCTACTGCTAGATAGTTCGTGAAGACTAGACAATGGTCCTTGTCATGCCCATGGCCCTTGCACTTTACGCACCATACCTCCTCACGTGCTTCTAGGCATGCGGTCTTGTCTTCTTTCAAGCTCTGCATCTCAAGGCACAAGTTTTTCAACTGCGCGTGGATCTGATGAACTCCCAGGTTAGGATCTTGTATCGGGATCATGTGCAATCTCATTGCGATCTCCAAGGCCTTGTCCTGAGTTGTTAGCTTCTGCTCTGACAACACATTCCTTAGATGTGGAATTAGCAATGCTACAAACCATGTGCGGTGTTACCCATCCATCAAGGTCATATTGGCTTCACGAATTGTACACTTTAGTCTCTGTTCTAGCTCCCACGGGGTCTTGCCTTGAAGCATCGTGATTTCCTTAAATTCGATGATCGACTGTGTCTCTGATTTTGGCTTTCTAAATTCCTTGTTTAGCACAGCTTGGATATCTATGATCCCTGTGTTCAGATTCTCATTGGAGTGCTTAATTTACCATGTCAGTGCGCGATCCTGCAAAGCACTGACCAACATTGCTTTCTTTATATTTTCATCCGTGACTCCCTGTGTTTCCCATACAACCCTTACCACGAACCAAAATTGTTCGGATCTTCATTCCCTACTCCTTTTAACACCAGAAATTTTATCGCACTTGCCATATTGAACTGTGCTGGTGGCGGAGGTGGTGTGGGCGAAGACAGGAGTGAAGATGATGAAACTGGTGGTGGTGTAGGTGGAAGTGGTATGCGTGGAATTCGCTTCTTTATCAAACTGATCGCACTTCTTGGTGAGACCTTCGCGAGCTCTTTCTCACTTTCTCGCAGAGGTGAAATCAAGGAGCTAGTTTCGAGTTTTGTGCTACCTTCGTTTCTATAGATCCTCCCACTCTGCGTAGACCCAAACATCAATTTATTCGCATAACCCTATTTTCAGACAGTAGCATTTTAATCCAACGTGGTCCTTTGAGGAATTTTCATTCCACCTCACTGTAGCTAACTGAAGTATCTACCTTAGACTCGGTGATAAATCCTCCTATAATACAATCGAGCCAGTGATCAACAATGCACGTGATCTTATCTTTCGATGCTTCCAGTCTACACACCAACTCTGGATTCCACACAATAGGTTTGTCGAGCCTACACCTTCCTTAACTATCTGCTAGCTTCATGATCCACTCGTATAACTCAGAGGGGAAGGATGCAAAGAAAATTTCATGGATTTCCGTATATAAGTAGCAATCTAACCACTCTTCCTTGGATAATCGCGGATTCTTGTTTTCCTGCGTCATGAACTCATGAATATTTCTGTCCAACCACTCTTCAATTCCTTTCTTTATCAAATTCCAGTGATACGACATCAGACATCTCTTATCCAAATCCCAGTCCTGGCAACAGAACCATCTGTTGGCTTATTTGGGCTTGGCCTAGGTTCAGAGTTAAGTTAGCCAAAAAAATCCTGGTGCTACTGGCGCTTTCGGAAATAGTCCATGGAGTGAAGACTAAGGTCTCACTCGAAGTAGTATGGGAGGGTGCTAGAACCAGGTTTCTGCACCCTAGAGATGTCTAATGAGTTCAAGCGGTCTGTGGTTTGAACCTGCGCACAGGTTGCTTCGCGCAATTTCCCGTACCTCGCAGCCCGATATACTGCCTTTGTGTAGCCCTACTTAGAGGCTGAACATTGCGCCTCTGTGTTATTACCCAAGACCTTACTGGTATTTCCAATGTTATTTGATTATTTTAGCCTACTTGCGTGCTATAAGTTATACTCAACAACATAAACCATTCATACAGGTGCATGCAGTAAATAAACAATATATTTGCAAATTATATTAAACATGCATTCACCCAAGAACAGATACATAGAATTATGATAAAACTTCTCTTCATTAATTCCTTCCTCGGTTACATACTCGAATCCACCCTGCGCACTCAACTGTAAGGGTTCGCACACTCAGCTGCGGACTACTAGGCCTCTGTGCACTCAGCTGCAGAGGCTTCTCCTACTCTACAACCCAAAGACACACTTTACACTTGCGACTGAATCCCTTTGATTCTTTCTTCCTTCTCCACTCTCTTCTATCTACTTAGAGCCTCACTCTATTTAATCCCATGGGCCACAGACCATGGATAGGTATATCCAGCCGACATTACATTACAAAACTAGGGCAGAGAACCCTGTGACTCTATCATACTTTTGCACCCCGTGCCCACAATTTGCGGAGCTTTACAAGAATATTCGGTCAAAACTTGGGCTTTGATCCCCAAAACATGCTTTGGGGGAATTCCATGCCCAACACTTCTATAAAGAATTATATGCCACAAATTTTAGACTGTAACTCCTTCCTTTTCCGTACCTTAGAATTTGTTGATATTTTCTCTTTCTGAGATGTTGGCTATAATTTTTTCCTGCATTCAGATTCTTCATGTCCAAATTTATTGAAAAATGAGTATTCGATTTCATCTTTAAAAGGTGAGAACTTATTATTAGTGTTCTTCTTAAATCCTATCTCATTCCTTTGTTTTCTTGCTTCTCTAGTCATGATGGTTTTGTATGCAACACATTGAGTAGCCTTATGACAAAAATTATGATATGAGAAACATTGTCCATTAAAGAAGAAATTTTTGTGCTCATAAAATCTTCTGTTGTTGTTTACCTATTGACTGGTGCTTCTGTTGTTGTTCATCCTTGGATTAGAGTGAACATGATTTACCTGTGGAATGTCTTTATGCTTTTGCTGAGGAATGAAGCTTTGTTGACTGGTTTTTGTTGCATTTAGATAGCTTCTGGTGGTGGCTAAAGACTTTTTTGTTTAAGATGTTTCTCCAATGTATCCAAGACCTATCTTCATAAGAGGAGAGAATTTTACCCTAATAATTTCATCTAAGATTTCAAATCCTTTAGCAAATATAAGATTCAAAGTTTTCATTTTCTCAAGTTCTTTTCTTAGACTTACTTCTTCACATTCTAACGTCTCATTATGCTTTTCCGTTTCTATTAATTGATGCTTCAATGTATCTATGGCTAGTTTTTTTCTTCCAAGCAAATTTTGAGTTGATTAATTTCTTCAAAAACATATTTTTCCTCTAAAGAATCCACAAATTTATCATTAGACTCATTAGTATTTTCTCAAAATCCATGAGTAATTTAAAATCTTGATCAGATTCTCCTTCTCAACTATTTTACAAGCCATCACTATCTTCATGAGTATAATAACTTCTTCTATTGTCAAATCGTCTCCTATTACCTTTTGTAGTATCCTTCCCTTTGTCATGGTTATCTTTATGAGGACATTTAGCAGCATAATGACCAACTCTACCATAAGCAAAACATTTGAAGAGAAGCTTACCTCTAAACCTTCTAGTGCCCAGTTGAAGTTTCTTTACAAAGTTCACCTCATATTCTTCTGATAAATATCCTGATTCCTTGTGTTCCTCCTTTCCTTTTCCATTTGCATTTTCTTTAAATGTAGCTTATCTGGCTTCTCAGGGACCTCCTTTCCTCATTTCAAAAGCAATAAGGATATCGTGAAGTTGAACAATAGTAAGAGTCTACAGATCCCACTTCTCTTCAATGGAAGACACTTTTGACTTGAATTTAGGAGTTAGTGATCTTAATATTTTCTCTACTAAAGTGGTGTACTTTATTTCTTCACCGATATTTTTCATGTTATTTACAATCTCATCTATATGTAGAAAGAAACTAGCATAGTTTCATCATTATCCATTCTAAGAGTTTCATATTGAATTCTGAAAGTTTGGAGTTTAGCACTTTTTACCTTGGTATTGCCTTCATAGATTTGAATGATTCTGTCCCATATTTATTTTGCTATGTTTAACTGCATAACTTTGACAAATTCTGATTCTGTTAGACTTCCCAATAATGCATTGGCAGTTGTGGCATTGGTTTCACACGTCTCCTTTTCTACTGCACCTGTGGGAACTATGGTTGGATATTGGTAACCTCCTTCCACAATTTCCCAAACATCTGCTCCAAGGGACTAAAGATAGGGCCTAGTTCTTGTCTTCCAATATATTAAATTATTTCTGTTGAAGATTGGTGGTTTGATAGATGCCGTTCTGTCTTGATTTATCATCTTGGGAGATCTTCCTTCAAGCGATCAAGCTTCTTTTGAAGGACCTGCTCTGATACCAATTGTTGGGAAAAATAATGAGAGGGGGGGTGAATAAGTATTTTAAAAACTCACAATAATAATTTTCTTTTCAAAAATATGTACGCGACTTCACTAAACCCAACTCGAATATGTATGCAACTATTTTAAAAGAAACTAGAGTATGCTTAACAAACATGTAAAATAGCTAATTCTTTATCTACTAAACTTAAAGAAGAATGTAAGAGATTTATGAGGCATTTTGATCAGTAGTAAGTAGGTGCAGTAAGAAAAGAATAAAGCATCACACATAAGAAACACTAGGATTTAATGTGGAAACCTAATGTGGGAGAAAACCAACGCTTTTGTTGTCTCAGTATTCAAACTTATAAATACAAAAAAATTCTGACATTCTTGTACTAGTGCAGAGTCATACTAGTACGCATGCACGCCCCTGCTGAAGGCTGCAACCTTCACTCATTCTCCAGCTCCTATTGGAAGGGAACTCCAACCCCCTAATCTGATTACCAACTACTACTGATAGGAAGCTTCGACTTCCTCACTGAAAGCTCCAACCCTCAACAACATCCGTGGACCATGTTACATAAATTTTCACACTGGATCCACCTTCTTTAATACATCACAACTTGTAGATCAATTCAAGAAAAAAACAACTTAATTTAAATAGAACAGTGAGACCATTCTAACCAGAACACAAAATTGAACTTGAAATACTACATCAACACATAAAATCAACTACAACCCTAATCATTCATATGTCAACATGTATACATTACTTCAGTTAAGCTACCCGCATGTATACACACTTTTCTGTAGAGAAACCTGCATACATATCTCAATATAGTAAGAACTTGTAATTTTGAATCAAACACAGAGTTGACCAAAGCTATTCTAAAATATTGTGTTAGCTTATAGAACCCTCATATAGCTATCAACATCAATCATCTTTTCAACCAATCAACATGTAACCAAATTCAACTTCATCACTCAGTCAGTTCTACTTCAGACATTATCACTCAACCCAGACCAACATGAGGACATCATTGATAGACAATAGAGATATAACATCACTAGTAAGGTTTATCAGTCATTTATTGATTTGAAATGGAGCATATTAGTAATTCTTTGATAATTTCCCATTCAGAATAAAACCCAATATGCTTATCATTTTCCTATAAATTGCTTAAGGATTCATAATGTTGGCTTAATTAATTGATTCCCATGATAGTTTCTTATGTAAATGTTATAAACAATTTAACATAAAACATATGCTGAATAGTAGTAAAATAACAACAAAGAACATACAAATACAACATATAACACAAATATTTGATGAGGAGTTCATCCCTCCTCGGCTACGTCTCCTTGGTTCAACTTTCAATGCTTGGGCCTCTCTATTATGCTCAAAATTACAACAAAAGTGTGTTACAATGCTCAAATGCCTCTAAAACTTGTTTCAATGACTTCAGAATGCCCAAAAATGGCTATCTAGCCTCTCTTTGCATCCAATTTGGATAAGAACTGAAGAAGTTATGACTTATCCTAGTTCTACCACTATTTGTTCCACAAATTGCTCCAAAACTGACATAATCCCACAAATTTGCTCCAAAATCCACTAACTAAGCAAGAATTTGGCCACATCACAAATTGCAATTGACAATGACCGATGGCTTAAAGTATGTGAATACGATGGAAATGTGCGATTGTGCGGTGAGATATTAGTGGACCCAACGGGAACTTAAATTGTGGCTCATAAGCATATCATGTCGAGGAACTATAGCATTTCACAATCAACAATCGATGCGGAAACATTAATCAGCGGTATCGGTGGACCCAACGTAAACTATAACACATAACATATCGCATCTGATGTATTTTCGCTCATCGCAATTAGAGAAGAACTAGCAACAGCCTTAAGTGGAACTTGTGTTTCCTACGATATGTGATTGCGATATTGCGTCACAACCTAGCCTGCCAGGGGCTGATTTTCATAATACTAGCCCATCTATGATATGTGATTGTGATTATATCACATCGCAACCTATCTACATTGGGGCCAATTCTTAACACCTTTCTACCTGTGACTCTGATATGTGATATGTGAGGGCCAATGGAAACCTACAACTTGGCATCTCCTCATTCACTAGGACCTTTGCCACGTCATCCAATCTTTCCATGTAGACAAGTCAATGTTGAACTTTGACTTGCTCTAATTTTTTCATATGAGCTCAGATTTGAGTGTCATTCACACCATTGGATTTAGAATGACGAGCTCTTCGATCTAAATATAAGTTTGACAAAATTCTGACACTTTGATTTTTTATCATAACCTTGAACACCTGATCACTCCCCACTAGAAACCTTTTGGACCCCAAAAGATTATATTGAGTTATTTACCATATGAGGGTATTGTTCTCTCATCTTCCCCTCTTCAATCTGTTTGGCTTGTGATGGATTTGTACCTTTGAGACCCACTCGAGGATAATCAAGATTTCCCCTTTTTGATGACCTCATTCTTCTGTCAAGTATGGTATCTATCTGAAGTTCATCAAGAAATTCTGGAGAAAAATATTCAATTGATGGAATCTTTACACTTTCTCCTTGATATTCAATCAAAGGAGGCTCATACAATCTCAATTTTTCAATATTAACAATGGAATAAATTTGCATATATGAAGGTAAATCAAGCTTGAAAGCATTATTACTAATCTTTTCCAAAATTTTAAATGGACCATAACGGATTGGTTTCAACTTTCTACATTCACCTTGAAGCCTTCCCTTACTAATGTATACCCAAAATTCATCACCTACTTGAAACTGATGATCCACATGATGCTTATCATGCCTTGTCTTATACCTGCCTTCACTCTTTTCTAATTGTTCTTGAATTATTTGGTGAATCAACTGAATTTTCTCAATGAATTTCTTTTCTCTTTCTAAGTCTCTATGTCCATCTACAGCTACATATTTCTCAAATATGAAATCCAAAGGCGATTTAGGAAAATAACCAAGACATGCCTCAAAAGGCGCAATTAGAGTAGGAGAGTGTTTTCCTCGGTTGTAGGCATGTTGAATATAATGCAACTATTCATCCCACAACTTAGGATGTTTTCTGCACTATCCTCTTAGAAAATAAATAACTATCATGTTAACCACTTCAATTTGACCATCTGTTTGCAGTTGGAAGGCTGTACTTTTCTTCAACTTGGTGTTGATCAAGTTCCATGAACTTTACTGAAAATTTCCAACAAATCGAGAATTACGATCACTTACAATAGAAGTATGTAATCCAAAATGAACCCATACATTTTGAAAGAAAAGTTGAGTTGTTTGTTGAGCTGTACTTTTTTTTCTACAAGGCATTAATAGGCACATCTTGTTGAAGCTATCCACAACTATGTAGAAATAATCATGACCTTTCCTTGATAAAGGAAGACCTCCTACAAGACCCATAGAAACACTCTCCCATGGATGTGAAGGCACTAGAAGTGGTGTATATAATCCTAGTTTCCTAATACTAGGCTTACTGACTGCACATAATGAATAAGCTATGATAAAACATGACACACTTTCAAGCATACGAGGCCAGTAAAAGTACCTCTGAAGATTTGCCACTATTTTACTTATACCAAAATGTCCAACAATAAGAGAATTGTGTGCTTCCCTTGTGATATTTACTCTCTCTCCCTGTGGAACTCAGAGTTTTCCCAAATGAAACAACAAATTATCATGTACATGGTAGTCTAATTCCTCAACTTGGTGGCCTTGACTAAAGTTTGGATATACCTCTTGAAAGTCAATATCATGTGCATATTGTTCAACATAACTTCAGGAAAAACAAAATTATTCTAGAGTAAAATGGCTACATTAATAACCATCCTAGAAAGAATATCAACAAATCTGTTATAAATATCTTTCTTGTACCTGATTACCAAGTGGAATTTCTATAAGAATCGCATCCAACGAAAGTGCTTTGATTGCTGCAATTTCGTTTGGTATTGCAGATATTGCAAAGGTTGATGATCGATGTGAATAATGGTTTCTTTACCCATCAAGTGTTGCTTCCATTTCTTCACACTTTTCACCAATGCGTAAAGCCCTTTATCATTTGTAGGATATTTAATAACAACCCCATTAAAAATCTCAGAATGAAATGAAATGGCCTTACCATGTTGTAAAAAAAATGTACCCATGGCGTAGTCACTTACATCCGTTTGTATTTCAAATGGTTGTTTCAAATCCGGTAATGCTAAAACTAGGGCTGAAATGATCTTTTGTTTTAAAGCATCAAATGGTTTTTGTTGTTTCCCTTCCCACTGGAAGACAACATTGATGCTGGTCAAAGCATGTAGTGGAGCTACTATGGAAGAGAAATTGGCAATGAAATTCCTCCAGTAATGTACTGCTCCCAAAAAATTCCTTACTTCTATGACTGATTTGGGTATTTGCCAATTCACAATGACCGAAACTTTAGAGTGGTCAATATTCAACTCAGCTCCTCCAACTATATGGCCCAAATACACTAAGGAAGCTTTCCTGAAATCACATTTAAACATCTTAAAAAATCACTATTCTTTTCTCAAGACATCCAACACTTTCCTCACATGCTTGACATGCTTGACATGATCTTCTCATGATTTGCTAAATATCAAAATATCATCTAAATAGACAATTACAAACTCATCAAGAAAGGATCTTACAACATCATTCATAACTCTCACGACTGTAGCTAGAGCATTGCAAAGACTAAAAGGCATAGCCAACCACTTAAACAATCCATGTTTGGTTTTAAAAGAAGTCTTCCAAATATCCTCCTCACTTATTCTAACTTGTTGATATCCACTTCTCAAGCGTAATTTAGTGAAATATTTTGCATTCTTCAACTGATCTAGAAAATCATCTATTCTCAGCAATGGGTATCGATTATTTATAGTAATTTTATTCAAAGCTCGATAATCTACACACATGTGTGAGGTTCCATCTTTCTTGGGTACCAAAAAAATTGGTGAACCACATGGCAATGTAGAGGGATGGATTACACATTTATCTAACAATTCATGGACTTGTTTCTTAATTTCCAAACTTTCTAGAATTGACATTTGATACATACCAATGTTTGGGAGTGGGCAATCATGTTGTAGATAAATTTCGTGCTAAATTCCCCTTTTTGGCGGCAATCCCTTTGGTTCTTGAAACACATCTCCATATTGATTGACCACATCAACCAATTCATATTTCAACTTCACGTCACAGCCTGCAAAAGATTCATGCTCCGTTTCATTCTTCTACTTGATCATAAGGAGCGCGAGACTCTTTCTAGAATTGAAGAGTCGCTTCATTTTTCTTGCGTTTTCCAGAGACAGAATAAGATTCCTACGATGGTCTCTAACAATATACTCCACTCCATCTTTGAACAAATGATATTTGTTCTCAATCTATGGAAATTGTGTTTCCGATCATATAGATACGGCCTTCCCAACAAAATTCTAGAAATATCCAGTGGCACTTCATCTCATTCGACTTTATCAATGAAATAGGCAATAATTGCAAACCTGAAAATGCATTTCCATGTGACCTGAAGATTTTCATCCTTGTTTATCCAACCCAACAGATATGGTTTATGATGAGACATAATTTCCAGATTCAATTTCTTGACCAAGTCTCTAGAAATTAAATTTTCCTAGGATCCACTGTCAAACAACGTATCAATCTTAGCATGTTTGGAAATAACTCAGATGTGGAACACCTCAATTCGGTTTTCCTCATTTGAAACATTGTTAGAGTTTATTTCAGCACTGGCGCTTTCCATGACTTCCTCTTTTCTTGCTTTTTCCATGGCTTTTCCCTTAGTGACTATGGCGGAAATCTTTGAATCATCACCTGAGTCAGAATACAAGTCTTGTTGTACAATAGTGTTTGTATTTTGTTTCGCTTTATTGTTAAATTTCTATGGTTGTAATTCAGGATGAATCTTCCAGCAATGCCCTTCATCATGACCCTCTTTCTAACAATTATTACACACAGGTTTCTCCCCTTCTTTCTTAACATAAGAATTTTACTTCTGCTTTCCTCGAAAATTCTTTCCTTTTCCACCACTCTGGAATGGATTCTTGTTACCTTCTTCTAGTACATTTTTCCCTCTTGCTTCGAGGTGTGTAATTTGAACATAGACCTCATCAAGATTTGTGGGATTAATCATAAGAATGGTGTGTTGAAGATAGCTATGCAAACCTCCTATATATTTCAGCAAAGTATCTTGTGATTGTAAGTATACTCCTAGCATAAGAGCTCTTCTCCTAAACTCTTGAGTATACTCTTGCACATTTTGACCTTTTAACTGTTTGAAATTTTTCCATTTCATGGTAGCTTTTTGCATATGGGCTAAAGGGTAGAATTGTCCTTTTATAGAAGCAATGAAATCAGACCAAGTAATAGAGATCTTACCATGTTTTTTGATCTCGTCTTGAGTCCTTTCTTCCCACCAAATGAGTGTTGCACCTTCCATTCTTAATGAAGCCAACTGAATTTTGATATCATCCTATTAAAGGTTTTGAATTCTACAATACACCTCTAACTAGCGAATCTAGTTATCCAATGTTTCTGCATTAACTTCTCCGTTGTACATAGGCAACTCGAATTTAAGATCAAGCTTTAGAAAAGGTGATTTACCAGTTCCTTTTGTAGAATGATGATGAGTATGAGGAATGGTTGTATTAGTGGAAGAGTGTAAAGATGCTCTTGAAGTAGAAGATGAAGAAGATGGTGGAGAGGGTGGAGGTTTCTCTCCATTCCTATTACCTCCTCCTTAAGAACCTTCTCTTTTGGGTGGTTTATAGCTTTCTCCTTGCAATCTCCTATTGCTTTCTTTATAGAGGATCTTCACCATCTTTGTCATATCAAAGAAATCCTTTCTAAAGTTCTTCTCATGTTTTCTCATGGTAGGTTCTCCTTCATAAGGCAAAGTCTCTGAAGACTCAACTGCAACTTCTGCAACTTGAGGATGTACTGGTGTAGATGACTTTGGCAACCTTTCTCTTCTTCCACTTGAGCCAACTATATGGCTTTCAACCAACTTCCCTTCTCCTCTTTTCAGTTTTAACCTTGTTAGCATGACACAAACTTGCAAACAATTAAATCCTTCTTTTACAAAGTAAATATAGTAAGCAAAAACTAGTGCTTTGATACCAACTTGATCTGAAATCGATCAGAATAGTAATGATGTGTTAATTGCTCATCCAGAATAAAACTGATGATTCTTATCTTTTTCTTATAAAGTGCTTAAGGATTCACCATGTTTGCTTAATTAACTGATTTCCATGAGAGTTTCTTATGTAAATGTTATAAATAATTTAACATAAAACATATGCTGAAAAATAGAAAAATAACAACAAATAACATCAAAATACAACACATAACACACAAATTTGATAAGGAGTTCCCCCCTCCTGAGCTACCTCTCCTTGGTCTAGCTTCCAATGCTTAGGCTTCTCTATTACGCTGAGAATTACAACAAAAGTGTGTTTACAATGCTCAAACGCCTCTGAAACCTATCTAACTAAGTTTAGAATGACCAAAAATGGTTATATAGCCTCTTTTTGCATCCAATTTGAATAAGAATTGAAGAAGTTATCAATTCTCCTAATTCTCCCACTATTTGTTCCACAAATTGCTCCAAAACTAACATAATCCCACAAATTTTCTCCAAAATCCACTAACCGAGCAAGAATTTGGTCGTGCTGCAGGCCATAACCTGTCATCCATTTTGAAAATCTCAATCAGCAAAGACTGGTGGCTTAAAGTCTGTGAACACGGTGGAAATGTGCGATGGTGCAATGCGATATCGGCAGACCCGATGGGAACTTAAACTATGGCTCATAAACGTATCGTGTCCCGGAACTATTGCATTTTGCAATAAAAAATCGGCGCGAGAACATTAATCAACAATATCAGCACACTCGACGAGATATAAATTGTAACACATAACATATCGCGTTCGAGGTCTTAACACTCATCGCAATTGGTGAAGAACCAATGACAGTCTTAAGTGAAACTTCTACTTCCTGCAATATGCGATATGCGATTGCGATATTTCATTGCAAACAAACCTGCTGAGGGTTGATTTCCGTAATACTAATCCATCTGTGATATGCAATTGCGATTATATCGCATCGCAACCTGTTTGTGCCAGGGATGGTTCTCAATGCCTTTCTACCTACAACTCTGATATGTGATATGCGAGGGCCAATTGTAGCCTGCCACTTGGAACCTCCTCATTCGCTGGGACTTTTACCACATCATCTAATCCTACCATGTAGACAAGTCAAACTTGAACTTTGACTTGCTCTAACTTTTGCATACGAGCTCAGATTTGAGTTTCGTTTGCAGAGTTGGATTTCCAATAACAAGCTCTTGGATCTAGAGCTAAGTTTGGCAAAATTTTGACACTTTTATTTTTTATCATAACCTTAAGCACCTGATTATTTATGAACACAAACCCTTTCTTTATGTACACGACTTTGAAGAAATGAACCCATGTGTATACGCGACTTCATCGGGACCAACCTATGTACATATCTACAAATTTTGACCTAAAATTGCACAGCTCTTCAAAACTTCAGAAAGAACCCAAATCATAATATTCAGAGATAAAAACATGTGTCAATACTTAGATCTAGTCGATCCATGAGAAGATCATACAATGGAAAGCCATTTCGTCTCTCATGATCTTGATCCATCATTGTATTCATCGGTGCATAATTATTTGAAATCTATGTGCCAACTATGGCCCTTACAATGCAAATATACTTCATATGCAAGTATTCATCAAAAACCCTTTCACATGCACACCTAGCACTTTGATCTTCACCTCCTTATATAGTTAGAGCCTTAACCAATACCATAAGTCAACACTACACTAGTGTCGGTGGTAATCTTAGACGGGATCAAGTAACCGTTACTAATATTGTGGGCTAATACAATGGTAATGACCCTCGGTATTCTTAAATTAGGGCACCAGCATGTACATGACTTTGCTTCTTTATACCTACATGTATATGAGAATTGGCCTTGATGAACCCACGTATAGATCTTCAAATATTCACCTTTATCAAACTTCCGATTTTGATCTATAAACCTTTGTCCCATCATTCTGTTATTTTGTTCCATCACTTTGTTACCTTTGAACTAACCTGTGGATTCATCTAGTTACCATATACTTGTTTTGTTACAAGTGAGTTGCCATCAAGGAAAACATATGGGTCATAGTGTCAACACATGACAGATACAGTGGCACGATCACATCAACATGATGTCAGCATAGGGGACACATGGCATGTGTTTTTGGTGGTTTCAGGTGGTCAAGTTGGCCAAATCTAAGTGACATTTCGCCACTCAAGAGGCACAATGTGGTGACATTGATGTAATCATGTTGTCACCTTAGAAGGGCTACCCCAAAAGGTTTAGAAATGTGCACATGCAAAGAAATCTAAGTTATCTAAGTGATGGGACGCGAAGGCATTATAGTTGTAGTTAGAGGTCACCCTCGCTGGTATTTGATTGGTTCATGATAGTAGTAAAAGTCCCACTCGGATACATCATCTTGGATGAGAAATCCCAAAAGACTCTGAATGAGCACAATGTAGGTCTCTCTAGGATGAGAAAGTGTCATGATGTGGTAGCAGTTATAGGCAGAGATGAGAACCAATAAGAAAGAGCTCGAGACATGTCACCTTGGAGGAACCGTTTCTTAAGGAAAAATAAAAGGTGCAAAGTAGAAAGCTCTAAACTGATGAGGATTCAAGATATAGTGGCAGACAAAGAGGCAAAAAAGGAACAATGAGAATGGTGCATGAGGAAAGCGATAGTCCCACTAGACACATAATCTGAGATGAAATGATGGGGGCTATAGATGAACCTAGGGCTTGGTTTCTTTCACACTATGTGACTATGGGTGTGGAAGCAAAATGCATGGTGTTTAAATCCCTCGAGGCTGTAGTACAAGGAGTGCCTAGAAATTCGTTGTGTGACACAACAATATGTTAAGTGAATAAGGGACTTAGAGCTAATTACAATAAAAAACCGCTATAGGTTGAGGACTAAATATAAATCATCGTGGGAGTTTAAAGAGTAGACGCTTAAGTGTACAAGGCTTGTCACAAAAGGCTTGGGCATATGTTTAAATGGCTTGAATGGTTGGGAAACTATTTGTGCTATATTTGGAAAGCATGCCATTGTATTTGTATTAATGAAGCTTGAATGGGTGGGAAGTTGTGTTTCATTCTATTTGGAAGAGTCCACCATTTGTGGAAGTCTACCATACCAAGGGGATAGGCATTGAATGGATCGGTAGCTAGAATTGAGAATTGGAGTCACTGACAATTTCCAAGAAGCATTGATTTAAGGCAGTAAGGACCACGATGCACTCAAGTAAATTAATGGAGCTGGTCTCAAACAAAATACAAGCAACCCCTAAGCTTCCTTGCATGCTATGAAGGATTAAATGGAAAACTTGTTGGGTGCAGAAAATTTGACCAAAAGTTGAGATGCCATGCCAAAGTACATCTCAAACATTGGAGAGCGATGTTATATGTTTAGATAAAATTTAATGGAGGAGCCCATTGAGAGTGCACATTGAATTAAGATCTAATTCTCATAATGAAAAACACTGAGAAGTCAATTCTCAAATTTAATTCAGCTACAAAGGATGATTAATTTTATGGAATAGTAAAACAATGAGTCATACTAAAAGTACACTCGAGCAGAGTGATGCACCAAAGGACCAACAACGTTCTCTTTGTAACATAGAAACAAAACCATGGATTGGAGTTGTGCACTGTGGGAAGGAAACATTGTTTAGTGTTGAGTAGGGATCTTTGTGTGAGTATGAACTATTGTGAGAGACCAAGAGAGCCTCTTGAACGACAAACATCATGAGTTGATCTGCCGACTATATAAGGGTCGCAAGCCAAATGTGTGTTGTTGCAGAGTGAATAAAATGTGTAGAAGATAAAAATGTTGTGTGGGTTGTGTATGAGTAAAGGTTGTTGAAGGGGATAGAGGACGAAGAAGTAAATGTGAAGATGAAATCAGGCCAAGTGGATGCCATAATAGAGAGCCTACAAAACAGATATTTGGAGATTCCATTTGAGTAGATATCTGAAGAGAGCTTCACGGTTGGTGCCTCATGCAAGTTGGTGTTTTCATAAATATATCAAGTCGCAAGTTGGTGCTTACAACAAATCCAAGAAGTTGGTGCTTTTGGTAAGCTCATCATGTCTACAAAAGAAAGAAGTTAATGCTCCGTGCTAGTGGGTGCTAGCAAACAATCTAAGAGAGTTGGTGGTTCCGGTGGGTGCTCCCAAAGATTCTTGTAAATAGAGTAAGACCTAATAATTTACACCATAATATGAACAAACTTTAGTCATTTTTTTCTCGCAAGAATTTCCACATTGCGTTTCTATGTATGTTTCACATAGTGTGTGTTAATGAGTTGATTCATTCATTTGTTGCACATGTTATAATCACATAATAAATACCAAACTTGAACCGAACATATAAATTAACAAAAAAATTAAAATTAATTTTCCCTCTCCCTCTTTTAAACATGGTTTCCAAAAACATCATTAGTCTCTTCCGATGAAACCTTAACACATCAACATTTTGATGCATATCCTTGTATTCAGAATCACCAGAATGAATATGAATTTAACATCGCAATATGTTGCACAACATCAGAGTCTTATCGTTACATTAACGGGATAAGCAACAAAAGCATGCACTCATAGCTCCGATAGCATTTCTTCTCAGTTATAAACATAATCAGAATATTGGAATATCTTGACTTTGTTCAGTGTCCAGTGCTAGATTCTTGATGTCATGTACTACTGACATCCACCATGTCAAGATTCCGCTTCGTGCCCACAACTTGTCGCTAGAAATCCATGGCCTTGTGTTTCAAGCTGCCCGATCTCGTTATCATGATGGCAACTGTCGCAAAATGTTGATCACGCCAACCTGCAACATAGTCGCAACAAATTTACTATAAACAATAATAAGGGAAACAAGTGATGCTAACTCCGCCTCCAAAGAGCAAACAGCTAAGTTTACCTACAGGCTTGTATCCATCGTATCTAATGGCTATTACTTGTTTTTTTCTTATTTAGTCAATAATTATTCGAAATATTAAAATCCTCATGTTAATAATTAAAACCATCAAATTAATGGGTGAATTGAAAAAAAATAATGGAAGAGCTGAAATTTTTTATATATGTATATGTTTGTGTGTGACTGTGGGTTATTAAACAGTGTTGAAAAGTTGGTTGCTTGAGACAAGAGCGTAGGACAACAGGTTTCATATTTAAACCGCACTGAGAAGTTGCTTGGACGAGGTTCTATATTATCTTCATTCTCATCGATTCATCATATAATGCATTAATATAGATACTATGGATTTAGTAAAAATTGTTAAATTGTTAAATTTATTTATAGATTTTTTTTAAAGGTAGGAAAATTTATCATAATTTAGTTGTCAAACTAACAGTGAGGATAATCATTTCTAGTGGTTATTCGCGAATGCACGTGGACTCATCACCGTTATTCAAAGGAAAACCACACCACTTGAAATAATCCAATAGTGGTTCGTTAGTTTCCGATGGTGGTCCATCCGTAAGGGGCCTGCTTTCACTCTTGCCAGATGCCTCTCAGTGTTGGGCCTTTAACTTGTTTCTTTATATCCAAGAAAAATGAGCTCTTAGTCAAACATAAGCAATTTTAAGACATACTCTAGGCCCAACTTATTTATAGATTACATAATTATATGCTTTATAAAATAAATATAAATAAATAAAAAATACATTAATAAAGCTTAAAAAATAAAAAATGCTCTGCAAATAACTTAAATATGCATGATATATTTATATATGAATTTTTCAACCACCAAACATGTTGACATTCCTTTGTTTCCTCTTGTGGTTGCTCTACTAATGTTATTGTGTATATATAGTGAAGTCAATGTGCAGGATGACTTTATATTTATAAAGTAGGTCGTGGTTTGTTTCTTCTCAACTTACATTTTTATCATATAAGCATTTGATCAAATCATAATCAAAGGATTTATAATAATTATAAACCTTAGCTCACTCTATTTAAGACACGGAACTCAATCTTCGCATTGACTTTATTTCTCTAATCCTGACCGTTCCTTGTTTCTCCTTGTCTTTGAGACATTATCACATTACAATCTTATGAGTAGTGCATTCCATTGATCAGTAATAATTCTAAGTCATTTTAAGTGTAAATACATTGAAAATCAATGTGTATTATTATTTTAACTTCATAAACTTATCATGATGTTAGTTTAATCGATCTTAACTTGTTAGAAGAGATGAGGAATTGTTAAATACTTAATCCAAGGCAAAGATTCTATCATCCTATTATTATACCTAGGTCAAACATTGATCTTCGTATTTGTAAAGTAATTTAAATGTTTGAATAAAAAAATTTGGCTCATTAAATAAATGTCGAAAATGTTGTGTAGCATTTACAACACTACATTGGCAATGATGTAATGTTGCTTCAAATCCAACCCAGAAAACAATTTTATAAAAAAATGGAATACGCTTGCTCAAGCAACATTAAACAGACATATATTGAGGTCCATTCAAAATTAAATATGTTACATAAGCGAGGCAAAAATGATCTTAGTATTTTTGTTTTTTTCTCATTCCCAATTTAAAGTTCTTTTTCAATTTCTATTTCGTATACCGTGTGCCTTGTTTTTTTCAACTGATTCGACCACATAATTTGTGAGTGTAAACTTCCACATCTAATCCTCCGGACTTATATCATTTGCCTTACTTATGCCCGTACAATCTAATAATTAGTAAATTTTAGTATTTTCATTAATGCTAGTTTTAAAATGCAGTTTATATTAAGTGGTTACAAGGTGTATATTTCTCCAATCCAACTTCGAAGGAACAATGCTAAAATAATGGTTAGCATTTATTTATTCTTGTTTTGTATTTTCCCAAGTTGTAATTATATTTTTCTTGTTGATTTAAGTTGAAATACATGTATTTTTTATAAATTATAAATACATAAATATTACAATAAAGAAATTGCTAGAATTATTTTTTTCTCATTTATTCTCCAATTTTTTTTTATAATAATATTATTGGAATTGTGGCTTAACTTTTAGTTGCTTTTTTTTCTTTCCATACATCACATAAAATATTATTAAAGTAAATATCCACAAAAATAAAATCAAGGTTGTTAGCAAATATCTATCGGGTTTCACTGGGAGTAATACAATACCACACATTTATATTGGCCAATATATATGTAAGACAATCTAACTGGAAACCAAATAAATTGTATATTAAATGATCTCAAAGAATTATATACATGTCGTATATATAAATACATATATGAAACAATTGAATTACTTCTTCGAAGTTCTTGGACTCCAATAACTACCTAAACTAACCCAAGGTTAATCCTGAAAATTAGCTATCTAACAGTCCCCCTTTAATCCAAATGGATATACCAAAGTCCAAGAACAAGAGCTCAAAATGCAAAAATGCATCTCAGCCAAGAGCTGAATCTCTTTCAAGAAATGGTTTTTAAGGATAACCACAAACCAACATGGGAGAACTCAAGGTCTCAACAAACACCAACTCTGGAACCTTCATAGCGGTTCTCAGAGCAACAAAAAATGTGGTTTTAAAGTGACCACAAACTCTAGAACTATCATAGCAGTTCCTCGAACAATTCCAAACATGGAAGTGCTCAATCAACTCAAATCTGACTCAAGCTCGCTTGACATCTCGAACTCAAACTTGTAGTAGACCATCAATTCCAAACATGGAAGTTCTCAATCAACTCAAATCTGACTCAGGCTCGCTTGACATCTCGAACTCGAACTTGTAGCAGACCATCAACCATTCCCCCCTTGTCGGATACAAGGTGAGAAGTACTCTTCATTACTGCAAGGCTTCTCACCACTCTAGAACATATTCTTCGATATGGCCCGTAAATCTTCTTGGTTGTTTTGGTCCAATCCCAAGAAGCAATCCATTCGAAATTTACCTTATCTCTTATAGTAGACTTCTTTTTGAAACATATATTTGTATGATGATTTCGCTTTCCACAATGCTCGCACAGGTGAAGATCAAAACATTGATCTTTCACATGTCCAACTCTGTTACATTGTTGACATCTATCAACTTGTTATGGAACAACGCCATCCAGAAAGCCAGCGCTTCGGAATTGTATCGGTTTTGCAAAATCTTGTATGTTAAAAGATACATCCAATATATCCTCTTTGTAACCCAAACCTGTTTTGTGTTTATTTTGTCTAATCTCTTCCCATGGCCTTATGAAAGTTTTGGGAATATCAGGCTTCTCATAAGAACTTTAAGTTGCATTTCCTTTTGAAACCACTACATTACTCTCACTATTTTCTCAGTGATGATTGGGCTCAAACACACTATTATTCTGAACAAGAATGGGTTCAAAATTCTTCTTCTACAGTTCTTCTCGCTGAAACTGGGATTCTAGTTCCAAAAATTCAATTTTTCTTTTCGCATTTTCCAAATATATTTGGATGTCAAAGAGCATGTCCTTGCTAACTTGGACACTGTTATGATCATTGGATGACATTAAAATGCATAATAACTACAACAAATCATCGACTTTGGCCATGTTCTTCAGCAATCAACTTTGTAAAAGGGGTGTTAGCTACGACTGAAAATGCACCCAATACAAACAAATTCATGATAACTGGGTGTTGGGTTCAACCGATCATGCACCCATCTACAACATAACTTTAACTTCGAATCTTTAATTCAGACTTTGACTTTTCAACCTTTGAATTTTCAACTTTAACAAATTTTGTGGTAAAAGACAAAAAAATCTTCTAAAATTATGTGTTTGACTTTGACTTTACAACTTTAACAAATTTTGTGATAAAACACAAAAAATTCTAAAATTATCTTATCAAAGATTTGAACCTATGATCTTCAATCCACCAAATAACTATATAAATTCCACTGACCACAACACCTTCTCTACAACTTCAATTTCAAACCCAAATATCCATATCCCAAATATTCACCACATATTACTAATATCCACTTAATATTCCCGTTTCTTTACCTTTACTGTTTCGGTTTTCTTCTTGCTGAACCCTTGGCTTAATAATATTCGACTAACCAATGTATTAAGAGGATTCTCAGTTGCCAACCAACTTAATATACCAACCGAACCATCTTCTTTTCACAACTTACTACAAACAAAAACTGTGAGTCCCTGCAATCACTGCAAACAAAAATCGTCCAGGATTCATAAATTCTTTGTTGACAAAAATTATGTAATCCAAAAATAGACCCTCTAATCTAAACACTGCGCCTGAGCAAAAACTTTCCTTTGCTTGAGAAAAATGTTTTAAATGTCCAAAATCCATAAACTAGTTTAAGTTAAAATTCTCACAAAGTCCATCTATCTAGCGAAGATGACTTCTCGAATAGTAAAACGAGCATGCAATATTGTCCAGAATTAGACTGCTCCTAAAATAAAGCAAATATGCAACAATTACAATATCGAACCTTATCTGTTATTGTGTTTTGATAAAAATCCAATCGTTGTGGGTATGAACTAGTCTCTTTCTTACTTTGCTTTAGTTTAAATAAAGAAATAGATGCTCATGCAATCTGTGAGATACCATAGTTCCTATATTCAGCGGATGTGCCGTGACAATGGGCTTGTGTCATATTCATGTTGCTATTCTCGTGGATAGAGTAAATTTATAATTGGCATTTTCAGACTCTAGAAGATCTACGAATATAATGATCAAGAATGGTGGCAGATCTTCAACTTTCTTGGAATTCCAAATTAAGAAAGGTGGGCAGTTTTCGTTCAAACTATAATAGAGGTGTTTTTTTTAGCTTTAGAGACACATTTTCTGATTTTCAACCAACATTGCAGTCAATCATAATGAAGTGTTGGTTACAAAACTCTGTAATGTCGTTAAACAAGCCTTAATAAAAATTTATTCGGACCACTAATTCCAATAGTTATGCTCCATATTTAAGGTTCTTTTATAACTATACCAAGTACTGTACACCAATATTCGATGTAATGGATTTAGAAGAAAATGTAGAAGTATGCCCGAATTCAAACAACAATGCCAAGATAGATGCAAAGAGAGAAATACATTTTGATATATGTGTTGGATTTATATTACGACAGGGTTGGCTTTGATTTCTCCAGGGGCACTATTAATTTCCAGGTTCAAACACCACCATGACAAGTTTACACATCATACAATCTTTTAGTTTGTGCAAGTTTTTGAATTCTTTGAAAAAAGAAAAAAATTCAGCCCCTCACACTGGCTAGGGTCAAGGTCATTCTCATACTAGTTGTTGCCCCGCCTCCACACAACAAACAACAATGATCCTTTATTCTCTGCAGAAATACTTCCAACATTTTATGGGCCCTTATGGAGCATCATGCAGATTCATTGTCCACACCAAAAGTTGAAACCGCGACCTCTTCACTTAGAGGTTCTGCACAGTAGTCTGTAGAGCAATTTGTGTTGGAGAAACCCAAAAATGCAGATGTGAAGGTATGCAACAGAAAGTTCACATTTAATGGACCCAATCACAACTTATGCACCCTCGGTTCCCAATCCTCGTTTGTTGCACGCCCTTCATTTACTTGATCGGCAATCAAGCATCAATAACTCGAATACCCTTGACAATTGTCGCACTTCGAATGTTTTGCAAACAGACTTGTACTTTTCGTTATGTTCGAATACTCTAGTTAGCAACACACCCAAGAAAAGACAGAATCATTTTGCCACAATAAGTCGATTGGGAATCTTGTGCAATATCTCTCGTCCAAATGTATGGATCGCCACAAAACTAGTGGCTCATCAATGAACAGGCGGATGAACTACCCGTTGTGATACCACTGTAAGACAATCTAACTGGAAACCAAATAAATTGTATATTAAATGATCGCAAAGAATTATGTACATGTTGTACATATAAATGCATATAGGAAACAATTGAATTATTTCCCCAGAGTTCTTGGACTCCAATAACTACCCAAACTGACCCAAGGTTAATCCCAAGGATTAGCTATCTAACAATATATTGAGGGAAAAATGAAATAATATGTTGAGCCTATATAGGGGGTAAAGGGTTTTTATATGTTGTGTATAAAAAATGGAACTCAAATTCAATGAAGAAATATAATGGGTATAAAAAATGTTAACGAAAAAATAGACATCTGCAATATCTAGTGAAAGCAAGGGTTTTTTAAATTGAAAATGTGTATTGGGTTGGTATTCGTAATTGGTTAAATAAAATAATTTTTAGAGGTATTTTCCAAAATGAAGTCAAATTAAGGGTATTTCTTAGTATTCAATGAACACACGTGCTATGTCATAGTTTCATTGAGTGAAGCTCAATGCATATATCATTATTTATGTTTTGCTACCAAAAATAATACTCAGATACAAATTGAAAGAATCAGCTATATTATCTTATACATGAAATAGTAGAATAAATTTTGGACATATCAGAGAAGCATGTAGTTAATATAATATCAATCTCATAATATGAATAGCTAAGACATGTAAAAAATAAGTTTTGTATATAAAAATGGCATGTATAACATCCCCACGATAAAAAAAATCCTAGCATTTTTAGAAATATGGAATATACTATTATGGAGATAAGGAGCGATAAAATTGATGTAAATCACACTTCTACCTTAAACTAAAACTTGTTGCAATATTTTTAAATAATGACTATAAGTGATTGTATCCATTGTAAACTATGGTTTACGAATGCATAAAAGAATTTGAAGTTCTAAAGAAAATGACTACAAAGAATTGTGCACATTTCTAACTATACATGTGATTCTATGGTTATGTGTTGTCATTGGCATGGAGATTTAACTGGATTGACAGTGGTTTCAGCCTTACCTTTCCATTTCCTAGATACTCATGGTGTTGTGGGTTTGCCACTTGTTTTTCCGATTGGTTCTCAGGTTCCCTATGGTTGTGGGATGGAACAAACACTATGGATCCCTTAAACGACTTGGTTGAGTTACTAGTTCCTGGGCCATGCAGGTTGGGGCAAGTGCTCTGGAGCCTTGTGGGTTGAGTTACTAGTCCCTAGAGTCATGGGTTCGAACAAATGCTCAGGAGCCTTGATTAGTTGTGGGTTGAGTTACTAGTTCTTGGAGCCCTTGATAGCTTCGGTAAGGACCAATCTAGTTGATGTTAGAAATTTCTAGACCATATCGATGAGATCAATGTGCTTGAGGGTTGAGGTGGTTTGGCCTCTGGAAGCCCTAGTTGGTTTTTTTTGGTTTAACCCTTATGATCCCACATTCATGTTTGGAATACGATGTGGGGGTTATTGGATGAAAATGAGATTTGGTTCATCCCAATCTATTCTCGGGTGGTACATAGAGTTCCCTAACATGGTTGGAATTTTCATATGTTAAAATGAGAGATTTTACTATTGTGCTATATGACCATTTGTAGTGATTATGTTGGTGATTTTATGGCTAATTTTTCATGGTTTCAATTATGTTTACATGTTGGTTATATGATGTATTCTATCTATGGATATTGACATGTTTTGATAAGTTATTGAGTGGTTGATGAATGCATGGTCTAAGAAGTGTTATCGAAGATATATCGAGAGGGCATTAGACCTTCTTGGTGATTCTTAGATGAAGTGTAAACTCTTATGATCAGATATGCATTCATGATTTGGTAGCTTGCATGTTTATCATATGTTTGATGAAATGTCTGTCATGTATTAGTCATGCTTAGGTCAAGTTCTTGCTTGAGTTTTGATTGTTTGGCCTTGTCATCATCTTGTCTATTTGTATGGAAAGTTACAGGTAATTCTAGGCAGTGCTCTGGAGGTTATCGTGAAAAAGTGGCCAAATATCAAAACTGTTAGCACAAAACTGGAGTTTTTGGGTCATAACTACTGGAAACTAGGCTTATGTGTGTGGTTATAGCCTTCCCACCACATGAAAAGAGTTTCAAGGGTGTGGTTGGGGGATAAATTGTGTGAGAAAGAGTTCCAACCTAGGGATTGAACATATTGGGTGGTTTGCAAGCTCCTGAGTGGTTTTTAGTTCCTGAGGGATGTTAATTTGTTGCTGATTTGTCAGCCCCATTTCCCTAACCAAAACATGGAGGTCAGGTCATATTATGGTGACACTCAACTCGTGATTACCATCGAGATCATGTAAAAGTGGGTAAATATGGGAGGGGTGGTTACATATTGGTATCAAAGCTTCCATCTTCAATAACTTATACTAGATGGGCTAAATGTGATTGTTATGCATGCATGTTAGTTGTCATCATGTTTGTTGTGCATGTAGTGTGATTGTTATGGTTATCATGCATAGTAGGTTAGACATTCATTAGGGTAGTAATTATGGTAGTTTTTGTCATGATGATGGTGTTGGTGTGTTATGAGGCTGAGATGTTGATATGTTGGTGTCATATATATTGTGCTAATTTGGATTGATTGTGTAGACAAGATATCCTCCCTTGAACTTCACAAACATATGATTTGGATTATGTCTATATTTGGTTTATCTAACATGATATGTTTGAAGGAGATACAAGATCAGATATGATGAGTGAAATGGTGGATTACAATTCACGTGACTCGCCTTATTGATCAATTGAGTAGAAAGGAGATGAGTACTCTCCAGATATAACATATACACTGAGAAGTTTGAAGGAAGAAATTAGAAGTTGTAAGGCAGATAATAACACATTGGTTGAGGCATAGGAACTAGTTTATAGAGCTTAGAAATGAAAGGAGAAATTAATGCGGTCATCCTTCAGAGCCTTTCAAATTCACAAAAGCACGAACAACTAAATATGAGTCATGGATATGAGGAATGGACTAGTGGGGCAATGGTAGAAGATATCAATAAGGCTACATGTTGAACAAGGATGACACAGTCATAGGTTGCAGATCTTTGGATACACCTAACATTATGGCTATAAATCATGTATTTTATTCTAGTTTCAGCTCTGAGAGACATCATCATCATTACTGCTAACATCCTTATAGGAGGGGTAAGAAGCAGTATTTTCTAGAATATTTCAACAAATCCATGCCTCCTACTTTTGATGGGGATGTGAAGAAACCAGAAGATGCAGGAACATGGCTACTTGGGGTGAATAAGTTCCTAGAATAAAATTATTATTCATAGAAAATGAAAGCCAAGATAATAGTCTTCAGTCTCAAGGGAAAAGTAGATATGTGGTGGGAAGATGTGAAGCATGTTATATGCATCAAGGTTGAAGACTTGAGTTGGCATGAGTTTAAAAGGTTCTTCAAGAAGAAGTCCTATATAATAGCTATTATGATGGAAAGGACAAGGAATTATATGAGTTGAAGATGGATTCTATGATAGATGAAGAATAAATGAATAAGTTTTTGGAGTTGTTAAGGTATGTGCCATATATTAAGGATTAGGAGACAAAGGTCCAAAGGTTCACCAGTCGGTTGCCTCTGGTATTCAAGGATCAAATTGTGTAAGATGAGCCTTAGTGATTGGAGGAAGTCATTGGGAATATGAAGCATCGCTATGAGTAGTCTAACCGCAAGTTTGAGCTTAAGCGATATTAGAATGGTAATGACAAGACTAAAAGAAAGTGGGTTATGAAGCGAGGAAGACCTCAGGATCCAGGTGATAAGGAGAATGTAGAACCTTATAAGAAGTTCAATGTAGTTGACAGAGGACATGGATTTTAGTATGAGGAGTAGAACAAAGGTGATGGAAGGAAGCCTTTGTAGTGTTGGACTTATGGTCAAGTTCATCACAAGGGAGAATTTCCATAACATCAGGGTGACAGACCTCAAATTTACAGTGCTCAAGAGGCACAAAAAGTTTGAGATGTGTTACAGGGAAAAGTGTCTATATAGAACTGCTATATCCCACTAAGGTGCGATAGCTGCCTTAGAAACAAACAGAGTAAAGCTACTTTCGTTTTTCCTTTATGAATTATAGATAGAGAGGAACAGAAAGACCAACCTCTGTCTTGCGCTAATCTCCTGATTTGATTCCTCTCTTCCTCGATAGCCTTTCGCTACTTGTTCCCTTGCACGCCCAGCTTCACAAAGTACATGTAAGATCACAGTAGCATAGCACTATACAAAGACATGGATCTATAATCATAAACAATCTAGGATCAGATGTAAATTGACCATACAAATGCACCAAATATCAATGACACAAGAGCATGGAGGAAAACTTGAATAACTTTTATTGATAAACAAGAAAGAGCCAAGAGGAGTTACAACCAGTTGTTCTGACCCAACATCAACCTCTCAGCAAGGAAGCCCCTCTTCACCTCATACAAAGCTTAGATCACCCAACAATCTGATGTTTGTCTCAAGAAACCAACATCAATTCCTTACAATATGCAAAATTCTAGCCTCTAGATCTCTGGGATGAGGGATCCATATATAGATATCTGTAATGGAGATGAGTCAGCTTATGATTTGATTAGTGTCTTCCCTCTGATAGTTCTTGCTTCCACTTGGAGATTGATGATCTCTTACTCATCCTTGGTCGAATTCAGAGAGGCAAGTGTCACAGGAGAAGTTTCTGGAAGCTTCCATTGCCTCTCCACCTCACGGAATGACACTGCCATTTTTCATTTCTCGCCCATCGCACCCCATAGAAGGGATTTTTGAAATTAAACGCACCCACACAGTGTATTTAGGTGAGATGCAACGCACTTGGCCAGTGGAGTAGCTGAAATGATCCTGTTTTGACCAATTCTGAGCAGTTTTTCATGGAGAACTTCTGGGAGAAGCTATAATCAGTTGACCTTGTTCCTTTAGGGGTTAGAACAACACTTTTAGGGACTTAGGAGCCCTTGGTTTATGGAAATTTCATGCTTGGGGTTGTAGTGCCCAAAAATGTCTATAACAGTTGCCCCCTAAAGCATGAGGTCGTTAATCTTTTGATGTCGGGTGAAATGCTTTATTATGAGGATCCGAAGTTCTTTCAAACTGGGAGTAGACCTGTAATAAGATACAATACAATACATTATCTTCATAATATTTTCATGATTTAGCTGAGGCGGGCATTCCCATGCTCAGCTTTATAAATTCATTTTCATGTACATAGGACAGACAATCGTCTGAGTGTAGACTGATGATTCTGATAGAGCCATCATCCCTTTGATTGGATGATTATCTGTGCAGCAGTGATGTACATTTGATGTTTTTATTTTCCTAAATGTATATCGCAGCCCAGATGGATGAAACTAGATCTGGGGTTTTCAATCTCGTTCGATCTTCACTCGAAGTACAAGTCTATCCATGTGAGAAATGTTCTGAAGTCGAACATGGAAAGACATCGCTTGATTACCAGCCAATGATGTAAGCTATTAACAAGCGCGAGAGGAATCACCGATAATGATAATGACCCTCAAGGTACTGTAGTATAATTCACGTGGTGTGAATAAAGGACTTGGCGTCGAACACCATGCAAAATCTTTCGGTCGAAGGTCATTGATGTAAACCTGTCGCCGGAAGTGAGAAACTTGCCATTGAGGCATGCAAGCTTCAAAGTACTGAATGGGGTGTTCCTAGATCAACTTCTTGGATAAAGAGCTGACGTCGACAAGAAGCGATCCATCATAGTAGGGCCTTAATGAATCCCACATCAATGACATAGAACGGAGAAAATGATTTTAATGGAGGT
Organism: Pinus tabuliformis; assembly: GCA_031772625.1. Lineage (NCBI taxonomy): Eukaryota > Viridiplantae > Streptophyta > Pinopsida > Pinales > Pinaceae > Pinus > Pinus tabuliformis. The sequence goes on along the minus strand of CM062812.1, from coordinate 774,467,534 downwards.
GAAAACGATCTGGTGATATAAGGTTCAGGGTGGTGGTCATGAAAGAATGGAGTATAAATGTATTGTAGTGGGTGAGACACAGGTGAATTCTCTGAATGACTTCTCTTGAACATATCAGCGACACTGACATGATGGATTGGTAGCATTACCCCAAATGTGGATGGTGTGATGGGACCATGGTGATGTGACCAGTGAATGAAACAACCCAACCCGACTTGGATGCGGAGCGAAAGTGTCATGTTCAAGAGCGACTTGCTACCAACAAAGTTTCTTCAAGTTTTCTTCCCAATTTTTCCCCAGTCATTGCTGACCAGTACCTCTTTATTTTTGTCAAGCTTGAGGAGGATAACATATGCTTGTTCTATAATTTGCCCTTCGGGAAAACCCATCGCTATGTTTTAACGAGCCTAGCGATAGTGAAACTCATTCTCGTCTATAGACAAGTTTGTCGCTATTAAAATTTTAACGAGTTTAAAGACAAAGATAACTCAGTCCTTTTCAATTTTAGAGAGTCTGAAAAGGAACGTAAAGGTAACTCCAAAATTCCTTTTTCGTCATCTAATCCCTTAAGTCCAAAAAAGTATAAAACAATACAGAAGGGATGAATTTTCGATACTTTTAACGAGCCGAACAAAACAAGCGCTCAATCTTTTTGTGTAATAATCTCTCAGGTCCAAAAAGATTAAAATTTAGAGGAGAGATAGCACTTCCGGTCCCTTTAACGAGCTGGAGAGGCCAATGTCTCGGCAATCTTTTCATATTTTACGAGTCAACTGAAAAGAGCTTAAAGGAGACTCGTCTTTTGAGGAACGAGTGATAAAATGGGTAGCAATTGATTCCAAGTAAGGTTTGGAGCTTTCCAATCACGGCAGTGTTACAAGGATGGCTAGTGAGATCACTCTTCGCAGCTGTTCCTCAAAATGGGTAAACAATCAAATGGAGGTGAATAATCGGCCAATGCAAAAGTGGAGGTGACAGTGCAAACACGACCAAGGCTTTAACGGCTGAAGTACTACATTCGCGATGGTTATTTACCGGGGAATAGTTCATTTTTTAATGAGCTTAAACGCGGGGGGAAACATTTGCTCATGGCTTATGTTTATTTTTTAACAAGCTTGAACTATGTGCTAAAACTGCTCGATGCGGGTTTATTTTTTAACGAGCTTGAACCTTGCGGTAACATTGCTCGATTAATCCAGTCGTGTGATAAGAACGTCTCATATTTAAAAACGGAAATTTTTAGAGTTTTTCCCCACATCCTTTCTTTATGCAAGTTAGGAAACGACCAATCCTACGAGTTTAAAGGGTTAGAGGACCTACAAATTTAAAAAATAAATAGTCGCTCTTCGCTTGCACGCCAAAAGGCTTGCATGCCCCCAGGTATAAAACAGAATTTCAAGGTTACCCCTTCTTCTTTCCGTTAAAACATTTGTTTTACCGGGAGAGGCCTACCTCTTACAGGTCACCCAAAGATTGTTCTATTCACAGCGCAAACAAAACACTTCTTCGGCGATGTCTACCAAAATAGACAAAGGTGAGTGAAGGAGGCTACTTCACTCACGTAACTTTGACAAGAGAATCTTGTTCCAGAATAACCCCCTCTTCCAATCACGGACGGGAGTACAGACTAGTCATATTCTCTCGCGGAAACCTACCCTATATCGAAAGTTTTCCTGCCGAAGTAGACCAGGGTGCATGCCCCCTGGGTTTCAATCATGTCCCCCGAATCACTCACGCTCATCAGGCGGGCAGACTGGAGATTGAGACATTTCTTGCGTGAAAAGACCATTTAGGGATGGTATATGACTATTTACTATGCGTGAACTGGGGAATGAAAGCTAGTCTACGAGCTTGACCACTCTTCCTTCATGTAGAAAACACATTACTCTAAAGAGTGAGGAGACAATCGCTCCCATGCAATAAATATAGTCTCGTCCAAGGAGTAGATTATAATCCAGGGGTCCTTGAACTACCATTACGTCCATTTGAACAGTTTTTCCCCTCAATGTTATGGGCACATTGGAAAGGATCCCTAACGGTCGACTGGTTCCTTTATCAAATCCTGTTAGATTTCTCATTTCAGGCAAAAGCGATGGCAAACCAAGCGCTTTCCAAGCAGTCGAGGAAAGGATACTCACAGAATCCCCTTCATCTATGATGGTACCATCCATAACCATTCTATATATTTGAACAATAATTCAGAATGGTATACTAGCTGGTAAACGGGGTCTGCCTAGTTGATTCCAGTCGAAGGAGACAACTAGGTTGCTTGGAAGTGGGACCGAATATATGGCCAGGTACGACTCTGACGAACTTCCTTCCTGCGGTAAAGGAACGGGTAAATTGCCCCCATGTTCACCGAAGTCTCTGCTTATGAAAAGAATTTGGACGGTGTTATCCTTGTTCTCTTCGGTGACTGTATCATTTGGAGATGGAACCTCTGAAGGCAAGACCAGGTCAACTGCCACCTCAACCTTTTGACTTTCATCTGGTATGGGTTCAGATGGTTTATCTTCAATGATAGATGCTTCAGCAGACCACTTGAGCGGGCCAGCCGGATTTTCAACTAGTGACGGACTCGGCAAGAGTTTTTTTATATCCAGGCGGAAGTCGTAACGGTGAAACCAGACGATCGTCCAAAACTCTTTTAGCCTCGTCTAAGAAGGGACAACGGTGGACGGCATGATCGCCTTCGCACAGTTTACATGGAAATCTATATTTTCCTTTTTGTCCTGGGGCTTCACTTTCACTAGTTGACGGTGTGTTTTCAACATGATCATCAGAGGTTGATGACACCGGGTTGTGCAAACGAGGAGACCAGTCCCTTAAGATCCGAGGGAAGCAGGGACAATCTCTATGATAGTGGTCTCCTTTGCAAATGACACATGCTGATTTAGGCCTGGTCGGTGCAGTGTGTGGATTTTGCTAGACGACGCTCGTTTGCCCCCATTCGCTTTTGGCTCCTTCTTCTTCTTCTCTTTCTTCTTCTTTTCCTTCTTCTTCTTGGGTACTTGACTTTTATCTTTACTAGCCCCATCAAGCGAAGAGGAAGGAGGAGAGGAAGAATTAGAGGAAGTAGAAGGTTGGTGGGTAACTCTGGACTCATCTAGTTGCTGATTCGATTGTTTAGGAATTGGGGTGTTCTGAACGACAGAGGTTGAGAAGAGCCATACAGGCAAGCCGATTGTCAGTCCTGGAAGCGACAACGTGGCCATATGGGGTGCACCAACATCTCCCCAAGAGGAGAAGGGACTAGGATTTCCTCCAAGGGGAATTCCTTGGTTGGTGGATTCCATTTTCTCAACCCAAGATCAATGTATGAAAGGGTAATGAATATTCCGTTTAAAATAAATTTTATACGCTTTGACACAACTTGTTTTTTCAATTTTTAAGAGTCGAGAAAAAACAAAAGATCACTCTAGTCTCCTTCGATTTTTAATGAGCCTGAAGTGACAAGTGCTCAGATGGACCTTTTCTGTTAAAGAGTTTGAAAAGGAACGAAAGGGACTGCTCTGGAAATCTAGGTAGAGGGATTACCAAACCAATCGCAAAACTGTAGAATACTTTTTACGGTACGACAGTCAATCTTCCCGAATGTTGTGTTCAGTGCATTGCGATCGATAGGGCGGCAGACACGGCTTCCTATGGATAAAGGATTAAGCCTATTGGGGTCTCCCAAAATATACTCGACGGTACATGGGAGCATAAGTCCGTACTGGCACTTATCGTCTCAAAGTGGAGGAATCACCCAACCATCAGTGAGAACAACAGTTACCAGGCTTTACGACGCCGGAATACGTCTCTAGCCTAGACTTCTAAATGTTGTGCGTTAAGTTCCAAAGCGTTGTTAGATTCATTGAATTTATTTTATAGTTGATCTTGTTTATGAAGTTTGCCTTTCAGGTTCACCGCGAGATGTAGATGTAATTCCTAAAATGCAATCTAAGATGATAAACAAACTTTTTATCTTCTTTTTATGCAATGAAAATCCTAGCTACTAAGGAAAGAAAGACAGAATCTTTTCACAAAGAGCAAAGAGCACACTCTAAATGCACTTTCCTCAATCAAACCAATCAGACTGTCTATATGCGAATGCACATGCATGTGTTTGTTTTCGACTTTCTTAGTATATGAATGCTAAAAAGAAAGTTGATGCACAAATCTGAATTTCTTTTCAAGCGACAAATATCAACAAGTTCCTTTTCGAAATCAAAAATGGAGATGATCACCACACTTTACGATTTTGAAATGAATAGTTGTTTTCGACACTAGAAAAATTACAAATTCAGACCAAAAACAATAGTAACAGGATAATCGACCATCAATAGCAATCAAACTCTTTCCCACGATTGAAATCGACACTTGCGACAGTTTCAAATCAAAGGACAACAATACGATTCTGCTACTTTTGCAAAGGAGAACTGAAAATGACTCAACAAACACACAAAAACATTTACAGTTCTTTTGTACAAAGGAGGCAGAATAACAGCAAGGAAAAGGGGTTTCAAACAAACATATACTGATCACAGGCAGCAAAATTCAGGAATAGAACTGGAAAGAATGAATCATAGAAACCAACACTGCACAAAGCCTAGTCTGATCAGCGCACCTGTAACACGAGGAATTTGAAATGCAGCGCACCTTCTCCACTTGGGAAGTGCGCTGAAGTTCAGATTCTCTGAACAGTACCTACGCTGGGCCAGAAATGAGACTCTGTTTGGGTTCCGGGTCACAGTTTGCAGTTCAGTTCGTGCGTTTTGGCCGAGCAAAAGGTAATCAGTAACTCAATAATCAGGGGTAGATCTAAGGAGGATCTAAGAGCTATCACAAGGGCAATCAGAGAGTTTGTGAATCAATTGTTTAAATCATAAATAGATCCAGTAGATGGATTGAAGTAGCATTTATCTACTTTGCATTTGCTATGGCAAATGCAGTTTGAATGCTACCTGTAACTTTATGAAATAGACAACAAAGAATGATAAACAAACAAACTAATACTTCCCCAGTGGAGTCGCCATTTTGTTACAGGGAAAAGTGTCTATATAGAACTGCTCTATCCCACTAAGGTGTGACAGCTGCCTTAGAAACAAACAGAATAAAGATACTTTCATTTTTCCTTTATGATTTATAGATAGAGAGGAACAAAAAGACCAACCTCTGTCTTGCGCTAATCTCCTGATTTGATTCCTCTCTTCCTCGATAGTCTTTCGCTACTTGTTCCCTTGCACGCCCAGCTTCACAAAGTACCTGTAAGATCACAGTAGCATAGCACTATACAAAGACATGGATCTATAATCATAAACAATCTAGGATCAGATGTAAATTGACCATACAAATGCACCAAATATCAATGACATAAGAGCATGGAGGAAAACTTGAATAGCTTTTATTGATAAACAAGAAAGAGCCAAGAGGAGTTACAACTAGTTGTTTTGACCTAGCATCAACCTCTCAGCAAGGAAGCCCCTCTTCACCTCATACAAAGCTTAGATCACCCAACAATCTGATGTTTGTCTTAAGAAACCAACAGCAATTCCTTACAGTATGCAAAATTCCAGCCTCTGGATCTCTGGGATGAGGGATCCATATATAGATATCTGTAATGGAGATGAGTCAGCTTATGATTTGATTAGTGTCTTCCCTCTGATAGTTCTTGCTTCCACTTGGAGATTGATGATCTCTTACTCATCCTTGGTCGAATTCAGAGAGGCAAGTGTCACAGGAGAAGTTTCTGGAAGCTTCCATTGCCTCTCCACCTCGTGGAATGACACTGCCATTTGTCATTTCTCACCCATCGCACCCCATAGAAGGGATTTTTGAAATGCAACACACCCACACAGTGTATTTAGGTGAGATGCAATGCACTTGGCCAGTGGAGCAGCTGAAATGATCCTGTTTTGACTAATTCTTAGCAGTTTTTCATGGAGAACTTCTGGGAGAAGCTGTAATCAGTTGACCTTGTTCCTTTAGGGGTTAGAACAACACTTTTAGGGAATTAGGAGCCCTTGGTTTATGGACATTTCATGCTTGGGGTTGTAGTGCCCAAAAATGTCTATAACAAGATGTTGGGTAGAGTATTAGTATTTATGTAGTAGTGGCTAATATGCAAGTTGATAATTAGGCATCCATGATCGAGATGGAAGGTAAGCTTCATGATCAAGTTGTTTCCATTTTGATTGACCCTAGATCTAACTATAGTTATATCAGTCCTAACCTGGTGGATAAGTGTTGCTTAAATGAAGAAGTCAATGCAAGATATTGGTTGGTGCAGTTGGCTACAATGACCAAGAGAAGAGTTCATCATTGGGTGAGATTTTTTGTATTTGAGCTTAATGGTATGCCTACATCAACACATCTAAATGTGTTTCCTTTGGGTTCATATCGTATGTTTTTGGGCATGGATTGGTTTTACATTCACATGAATAAAGTGGATTTCTATGATAAGGCTATTCAGTGCCTGGATGATGATAGGGAAAGAAGAGTATAGTAGGGAAAGAAGAGTCTTATGTCAATGAGAATGGTTATAGCTATGTAGGCAAAGCGAAGTTACTAGAAGGGATGTGTATTTTTTGCAATGCATATTTCTAGTGACAAAGGGAAAGAAGATGAGGATGATGAGGTCCTTAAGAGGCATCCTATTTTACAGGAGTTTCAGGATGTGTTTCCTACAAATATTTTAGAGTTTCCTCCTCATACGGAGGCGATATTTTCTATTGAGTTGATGTCAGTGCAACATCAACAACTAAGGCACCTTATAGGATGAGTAGTTCATAGTTAGTGGAATTGAAGTTGTAACTTAAGAAAATGATTGATAAAGCATATATAAGGCCAAGTGTGTCACCTTGGGGTACATCGGTATTGTTTGTAAAGAAGAAGGATGGTACTCTCATATTGTGCATTAATTACATGGAATTGAACAAAGTGATCATCAATAACAGGTATCCATTTCCAAGGATTGATTATTTGTTTGGTCATTTGAAGGGAGAAACATTGTTCTCAAATATTGATCTGATATCAGGATGTCATCAGGTGCACATCAAAGAATAAGACATTTATAAGACTACATTCCATACCATGTATGGACATTATTAGTTTGTGGTGGTTCATTTTGGTCTTATTAATTATCCAACCACCTTTATGTTCTAGAAGAATAGTGTGTTGTGTCCTTATCTGGAGAAGTTTTTGATAGTGTTTATTGATGATAAATTGATATATTCTAAGAATGAGAAAGAGAATGTAGAGAACCTGGAAGCAATATTGTGATTGTTGAGAGAAAATTAGTTGTATGCCAAGCTCGACAAGTACAATTTCTTTCAGACTGAAGTTCATTACTTAGGAAACGTTGTTTCCAAGGAAGGGATAATAATGTATCCAGGAAAGATAAAAGCTATCATGGAGTGGCTAGATATTAGGATGTGGATGAGGTCAAATCATTCATGGGACTAGAAAGTTACTACATGAGGTTCATCAAGAACTTCTCAAGGTTTGGTTATCCTATTACATCTTTGTAGAGAAAAGGGAAAAAGTTTGAATGGACTGAGGAGTGTGCAACTAGTTTTGAGTAGTTAAAGAATTTTCTTACAAATGCTCTGGTCTTGAAGATTATAGATATTGATAAATAGTTTGTGGTATGTAAAAATTCTTGCAAGGAAGGACTTGGTGGAGTCTTGATGAAGGAAGGGTAGGTGGTATGCTATGAGTCAAGGAAGTTGAATGAGCATGAGCAAAACTATGCGACTCATGATCTTGAGTTAGAAGCTATCATTCATGCATTGAATATACGAAGACATTATCTTCTTAGCAAGAGATTCATCTTGATGAGTGATCACAGTGCACTGAGGTACTTGTTTGACAAGCCCAATTTGAATATTAGGCAAGCTAGATGGTTCACTTCCCTTAGTGAGTTTGACTTTCAGATCATATACATCAACGGAAAAGAGATTAGGGTTGTAGATGCTATCAGTACGAGAGTGTAGGTGAATAATATTTTGGTCATGATTTCGTATGGGACAGATTTAGAGGAGCAGACCTTGAATGTAGGGTAGCATGATGACAGGTACCAATAGCTGAAGCAAAGATTGCAGCAGAAGGGTGAAGGTGATAGATATGAGTATCACCTCGTGGTAGATGGATTGGTGAGATTCAAGATCAAGATTTATGTGTCAGGTAACAGTAAGCTCAAGAAACTTATCTTGACAGAGTTACATGTTAGGTCATATTTGGGTCACTCGAGATATCATAAGACTCTGACAACAATTAAGAAATTCTATCATTCGCCAAACTTAAAGAAAGAGACAGTTGAGTTTGTTGCAAGATGTTTGGACTGTTAGCATGCAAAAGATGAGTGTAAGCACCTAGTTGGTTTATTACAGCTGATTCTAATTCTAGAATGGAAATGGGAGGTCATTGACATGGAATTCATTATGGGTTTTCCTAGGATATCCAAGCAACATGATTCCATCATGGTTGTGGTTAACAAGTTGGGAAAGGTAGCTCACTTCATTGGAGTGAAGTCTACTAATTCAGCCAGTGAGGTAGCTCATATCTTCATAAGGGAGATAATGAGATTGCATGGTTTTCCCATGAATATTATATCAAATAGCAATGCCAAGTTCACTTCCAAGTTTTGGAAGGTGTTGTTTGCAGGCTTGGGGACATAGTCAGCTTTCAGTACAACTTGTCATCCATGGAAAAATGGATAGAAAGAGAGGGTTAACATGATTCTTGAGGATATGTTGAGGATGTATGTCATGCATCAGTAGAGGAGGTGGATGCTTATTTTTGCATTTATGACAGAAAATAGAAAGTTCTATTTTCTCATATTCATGTTTCTTAGTAAGTTGTAAAGTATCAAGTTGTACACTGAGAGTACCAAAAAGATTAATTTTAAATCTAGAGACTTGAACCCATACAACTAGGGAAACAAATATTTCACCAAAACACTTGAGTGAAGATCCTTAATAAATAAGGTTTGTATATTACCATCCATTGTTGACTATGGTTAATTAATTCAACCTCTAAAGGCATAGCTTGATCAAGTAATTGCTTTCTATGTGGTTCACAGTCCTCAGAGTACAGTGATCACTACATCCATGAAGTATTTATGTGAGGAATATCTACCCAAAAGGGTCACTTCCTATTGGCTCAACCATAGAACCTGGCCCCGAGAGTGCTAAGAGAATTGAAGCTGTGACCTCTTACTAGAAATCGTGATTTAATGATGTAAATTTTAACCCTGTATAGAAATTACCTGAAAACGAATTCTTAAAAACAGAAAATATACAATGGCAAGAAACACAAAACAAATACCTAGATATTTTCCCCTGGATCCAAAAACTGAGACTACTAGATTGATTTTTCATTATGTTCCTTTCAATGTTACAATACATATATATACATGATGAAGAATTCATAAACCCCAATACATTCACCATGGATTAGAACATAACCTTAGTTCCCTTGACCGGATCTACAAAATATTGTTAGGCCCCTATACTACTAGTGTAACCCCTTATTGTTATTAGTACAACCCACTTATTATATTGATGTACCCATGTAGTGCCCATATTGTTAATATTGTGCCCCATTGAAGCCCACTAATGTTATTATTGTGGCCTTACATTATTATTGTTATGTCGGCTCTGGTTATGTTATGACCCCTTAGACTCCTATATATAGAAAGGAGGTCTTTTCTTTTGTATCATCGAAGAATTGTTCATTTATGTAATGTAAAGGAGGTTGCCCCCTCAAAGAGGCTGAATTTTAAGGTGTTGATCTATCTTTTCTATCTTTCTCTTGAGCTGGTTTCACAACATTTGGTATCAGAGCTTTGGATTCTAGGGTTTCGCTGCTCCAAATAGGTCATCGTGGCATTTTCACTATAACTTGTTTTCTGCGACATTTCAGAAGCTAAAAAAAACCCATTTGAGAAGCAATCGCACTGAACCTAGGGTCTGAATTTCAGAGCTTTTCGTGCTATATTTGTGGAGATATGATCTGAGGAAGTTGGTTTATTTGAAGACTCCTGAATTAAATTCCAAACAGGTGACCTGGGGAAAATCGCCATAACTTTCTCTTTGAGCATCCGATTGAAATTTTGTAAGAAGGTATAGAAAGAGGACGGACTGTAATTTCTTGTATATATTTTTCAGTGCCAAAGGTTGAAACAGTGACACGTGGCTCTTCATACAAGTTCGCTCTTCTGGAAAGGTCTATAATCAGGTCATATTGGGAGATTGTGCATAACTCTTTCGTGGAGAATCCAATTTGGATTAGATTGGTGGCATTGGAAAGAGGACACAGAGTGCTACTACAGGTTGTAATTTCAGAACTTAAAGATCCGAAAATACAGAGTTACAGTCGTTTCAAGATCGAGCTCCTAAAATCAAGAAAAAGCAAGATGAGGAAGTTTAATGGCAAGGATCTGGTAAATTGGATACTTTAGATGGAGTAAAATTTTGATCTACATGGTGTACCGCTATTACAAAAGGTATGTATTGCATCTTCATATTTAGAATCGGATCAATTTTTATGGTATGAAGGGCTTCGTTCTCATAAACAACCTGTTACGTTGTCAATTTTCACGGAGGAAATGATAGCACATTATGAGGATACAAAGAGCAACACCACAACAATTGGAAAGAGTAAAAGGGCTTTGTGACATAGTGTAAAGAAAAATTATGGAAACCAGGAAGCATACCCCTCACAACTATAAAGATGGAAGTGTTGTTTCTCCTAGCCTTCCACAACCTACAAGGGTTACACCACAACAATTGGAAGAAAAAAGAGAAAAAGGGCTTTGTTACAATTGTGATAGCAAATGCACTAAAGGTCATAAGTGTGCTGAGAAGAAATTATTTTACATAGAATATGAAGAGGAGGAAGAAAAGGATCAAGAAACATCAAAAGAAGAAGATATACGCCAGGACCCCACCCCAGAGAAAGAAGAAATGAATCAGACCATATCTTGTAAAGCATTGGCAAGAATTACCACTCCTCAAACTCTCAAGATAGAAGGACATATCAAGAAGAAAAAGGTACAAGAAGTGAAAGATCACATCGAGAAAGAAGAAATGAATCCAACCATATATTTTAATTCATTGGTTGAAATTACCACTCCTCAAACTCTCAAGATGGAAGGACACATCAAGAAGAAAAATGTTCAAGAAGTGAAAGATCACATCGAGCATCAAGAAATGAATCCAACCATATTTTGTAAAGGATTGGAAGAAATTACTACTCCTAAAACTCTAGAGATAGAAGGACATATCAAGAAGAAAAAGGTTCAAGCAGTGAAAGATCACATCGAGCATCAACAACAAGTTCTCCAACTTTTAAAGGATAATGCCACTTCAGTGCAAAATCAAACGAAACAATAGGTAGATCAACATCGTAGTGAAAAATGTTTTGATGTAGGTGATTGGGTATTTTTACTGCTACATCTCAAGCAAGATATTTATGAGAAGGAAATGTTAGCAATACTACATGCACTTAAAAAATGGTGACCTTACCGAATGGGAAGACTCTTGAAGCATAAGGATGTGGAAGCATTGTTTTTTTCTATTTCTATTATCCAACCAGATTGGATAAACGAAGCAAGGGATGAATGGAAGAAGGACGAAGAAGTATGGCCACTTATTCAAAAGTTGCAAAAGATCCCAATTCAAACAATATTGCTAGAAATTGAAGAGGAAGGAAAAATCATATTGGAACCTGGAGCAGTCATAGAAACAAGAACCCGACAGCTACGAAATCGATCAATTTCAGAGTATCTCATCAAGTGGAACGACTTACCCACTGAAGATTCCATATGGGAGGACAAGAATTTTATACAGAAGCATCAAGAACTACTCAAGCGTTGAGGACAATGCTTTTTGAAGGAGAGGGGCATGTTAGGCCCCTATACTACTAGTGTAACCCCTTATTGTTATTAGTACAACCCACTTATTATATTGATGTACCCATGTAGTGCCCATATTGTTATTATTGTGCCCCACAGAAGCCCACTAATGTTATTATTGTGGCCTTACATTATTATTGTTATGTTGGCTCTGATTATGTTATAACCCCTTAGACTCCTATATATAGAAAGGAGGTCTTTTAATTTGTATCATCGAATAATTGTTCATTTATGTAATGTAAAGGAGGTTTCCCCCTCGAATAGGCTAAATTTTAAGGCATTGATCTATCTTTTCTATCTTTTTCTTGAGCTGGGTTCATAACAAATACCATGGGAAGAAAACCAGCATTCCCAAAACCTTGTGAAAAACCCATGCACATAACCATAGGTAGGTTTGCCCATCTAATATAGGGTCCAAAAACAATCTTGGGGCACTACCCTAGTCCCCGTGTAGTGGGGCTACCAGCCCCCCCTGCAAATCCCCTATGACCCACCTATTGTGCCCAACACAATGAAGGGAGTGTTGTTGCCCCCCCAACCCCCTTGTTACATGCATGCAGCTAGTCATGGAAAGAATATAACACACACCCAATAAATGAAGGGGACTCGGCCAACTAAGATAAGCCTGAGGGCTATAGTTTTATCAAGTAATTAACTCACCTTCAGTTCAAATTAAATACCTCCACATGTATCAATATATCTACTTAAAAATTGTATACCATACACTATATGTCTTCATAGGGTTCCTAAAGATAGTATGTGTAAATACTATCATTCAATCATCTAAATATTTCCATAAAATATTGTAAATATTTTCTCCACAAATTTGGTTTGGAAAATTAATTCTAGTATGAAAATCCAAAACACCTAATGGCACCTAATGGCACATGACACATCATATCACAATAAATGTATTATAAAACATAATGAATGTTTGATATTCCTTAAAACCCACTAACATACCCATAACAATACAACTACATCAAAAACTAGTGTATCCATTCAAAACTATTCCCACTCTCTCTCAAAACCTTGATTAAGGGTGAAATAAATTATATGCCATGTTGAATAAAAACGTACAACAAATGTGATTAAAGAAGAAGTTGTGACCCATGATGGTGTCAATGGATAGCATTCAAAAATTAAGAAAACTTATCATAGTTCTAAAGAGAGATGATGATCGACAAATATATAAGATCATATGTATATATTTTTAGGAATACAACCAAACCCTAATGTATGGGACCACAACAATAATTTTTCAAATAATATGGGTATAAGCGATCAAATTGGATAACTTCCAACTCTGATCCAGCGAAGGTAGTACGTGGTTAGTGCTTCATCTTGGTTAATTTTCATCATGGTTGACTTCCTCACGTGCATCTAACAAGTTCCTTCTATAATAATAATTATTTTTGACATAGGCAATTCCTTGAACGAAGAATTACATCATATATCCTAGAAAATAATCCCATAGATGTAATGCTTCTAAAATTTATCATTTTTCCATGTCAAATCAAGAAAAATCTAAACTTACTTACAATTTCTATGATAAACACAAGATTTTGTTTCCCAAAAGGAAATAGGTTATTGAATAAATTATGCGAGGGATTAACAACCTATAGTTGTATCCTATGCCATGAGACCCATGATCATACTTAAAGTAGTTATGTTTGGCCCTTTTCATATTAATATGGGACGGTGAGGTAAGGGTGATGTTTAACGAATACGCCATTGGTTTTTCAAATTATAATGAGAAGGACCAAATATCTCGCACTACATGCCACCATTAAAATTACTTGGAACATCTATGAAACATTAATATAACGTATCATTGGATTATCTTCCCCATGTCTCTTTCGTATGTTTTTTTAGTCTTGCAAGCATAAGAATGGCATTATGAGCATGTTATTAACGTGTGAGAAACATAATAGAATGGAAAAATGATTTGGAATTAATGGACCATTCTTTCCCTACAACTTTATTTTATTTGTCTGTTAAAAGTGAGAAACATAATAGAATGAAAACATGATTCTTATAGACCATTCTTTCCCCTCAACCTCATTTTTATTTTAGAAGTGTATTTATTAGTCCCCATGTGTGTGATTAGTCTTGGCCTTAAGTTTAATCTACTCTATCCCATATTCCATCATGGAGCCTTTTTGTCATTATTGTTGTACCTCTAAGGAAGAAGTATGTGACCTATGAAAGGGATTTCATTGATATCTCAAATAAACATTCTTATTCTCTACGAAATTATTGAGAAAGATATTACAACTCAAAAATGAAAATCTTCTTGATGATATAATTAAAGATATAAATAAAGCTCGAAATAATTGAGAAAGCATATATTGGGTCTATATCTCCACTTTGAGGATAAAATAATAAAATTCTGATCATATCTTTCCATATTATTATTATTATCATTACTTCTATGACCAATATTTATTTATAAGATCTTTTCCCTGAAGCACTGACACCTCAAGCTATATTTAGTGACTTTATAGGAGAAGTTGAGTTAATTAACTAGTTTGAATTTATTACTAATTTTAGCCTACGTTCTTGAGAGGGAATATTTTAAATATAGAAATTTATTTTAGTGTTTAGAAATGTTAGTGAATTTTACTAGTGCCTAATATGCAAATTATAAAATGTTTGGCAATATTTTTATAAAGTATTGAATTTTCTAATGATTTTATATTACGTCTATAAAACATTAATGATTTTTAAAGTAAAATAAATGTATACTATAAAATTTAGGAAAATCATTTAAAAAAAAAACAAAAATTGATGAATCTAAAAAACATAAAAAAATTAGCCTACATATAAATATTAACCCCCGAAATTTTCCTTAATCTTTAATTATTATATATATATAACTATAATCCATTTCCCTTTGATTTTTTATATCCAAAATTCATTTTCTTTTTAATTAATTTAGAAATGTACTAAACAGTATCCAACTATAGCTACGTTATCTTCTTAAAATATAATAATAATCATTCATTTTAAAAACTTTAATAATTTAACATTGTAACATTTATACGTTAAAAGGCACATATTTTGATGAAGCCTATTTAAAACTTTTCCCAATATTCGAATTATTAATTCACTATATTTTATCATTGCATTCCTTTACTCCCTGTCTTCTATATACTCTTATTCTATATGTTTAATCCTAATCAAAATATCATCACACATTTTATCAATTTAGTTAATAATTTTTCATGCCTTTTAACATTCAAATTCGTTCACAATGTATGTGAAATATGAATTCGTAGGTTTAAAGTGCTACATATCAGATTTTCACAAGATTCAAAAAATAGTGCATGAGGTCAAGGTTAAAATATTCAATAGTCATCATTACCAACTTTGACTAAGATCATCTTGTCATGTACAAAGCATATGATAGATTGTTTTATTATGCTTATCCATCATATTATATACTTTACATTATAGACCAGGAAAAGGAAAGCTCTAGTCCAACCCAACATCAAACCGTATTCTTGACCACATAGTCTATACTCAATGATTTCTTTTTATTACATGCACAACTCGTATGCGTAACTCACCAGGTTGCCCAACTCGTATTTTTACCAATTTGTTTTTTTTAACACAACTCACATGAGAATCTCACTTGAGTAGAAAAGTTTTTCAGGTATATAACCAACAACAAAATTGTTTTCTCCATCCATCCTTCTAACATATAAAGAATAAAGTTTAAAAAAATCATTTATAATATTTCGATCTCAATATTGAGTTGAAAGTCTATGTAAATATCTTTATTTTAATTGTTCGTAGCACATTATTAATTGATTATATGCAGTGAAAGAAGGTGAGCCGTAGAGTAAGAAATCTATGTTTTTGGGGAATTTTACCATTGCTCGCATGTTTGACTATTTGAGTAGGATTGGTTCATATATAATTTAAAGTATATAGGTGTTAGAAGATAAAGTCAGTGGTAATGATTTTAAGTAATTTTTTTTTACATATTATATAGATATAAATAAATGAAAAAAGTGAAAGAAAATTCACTCTCTGAATGAGAATAATGTTGAGGCACTAGGTAGAGGTATGAAAACCACTTTATTGTTTGGTCACCACCCGCAAAAACACCTATAAATATCAAGGCTTCTTGCCAAGCTCCTCCAAGCATTATTCTCCCAAACACTAAGCTTCTCTACATCTTTGAAATCAAGGGAAAAGGGATGGCCTATGTTGAAAGAAGACCTCTTTTATAAAGACTGTAGACTGACCATGCTCTGCTTGAGAATGTTATGAAGATATTCAAATGATGTAACCAAAAAATGATCTTTCCTTATCACAAATGACTCATTATTACATTAGATACCCAACATTTGGGTTTACATTTTTGACCCATCATTATATCAATTGCCCAAAATAATGGATTAGATACAAATCATGACTTGATCCTAAGAGCCCATAGATGACAAAATATTACAATGAATACATCATGGGTCTTCACATGACCTTTACATCAAGGGACATATATGACATATATAACTGAAACCAAGACCTCAATAATGAGGTTGTAAGATCATGATAGTTATTAGAAACCACCATATATCATTTAGGGACCTGCAACATGAATATTTGATAGCAAAAATATAACAGCAGCATATAAATCTCCAGCAGTAACAATATAAGTATCCATACATGAGCAAAGGTACGCAAGAAGAAATTCTTATGGAACCATAATTCCAACAAGGGACTTTAGGGTTATAATAGTTGATCTCCTTGAATCTGTGGCATGTTTACCAATCACTGAGACGTATACACATTTGTCTAACTATGAAAACGTGTACACACATGACTGTCCTTCACACCATCTATGTATAGAAAGAAAAATATAGTAATTTTTACTCACATATCCCCATGAACATGACACACCTATCAAAATAATTAGCAGAGTCAAGAGGCAGGAATCATTCCTAATTTTTGTCTGAGATATTCAAAGGAATCATGTGAAAGTGTCTTTGTAAATATATGTACAACTTTTTCTTTTAACAAAACAAACTAATTTGACATTTTGTTCAAGAACCTTTTCTGTCAGAAAATAATATTTGATTGGAATGTGTTTGGTTTTTCAGTTCATGACACGATTCTTAGAGATACTTATGGCACTGGTATTGTCACAGAGAATAGGTATAGGTTGAACAGAAGTGACTTGAATGTCTTGCAATGTTTGGATCATCCATAGAAGTTGAGTAAAAAAAGATGAAACAACAACATATTCCACCTGAGCAGTAGATAAAGTAATGGAGCTTTGTTTCTTGTTGAACCATAACACCGAGCAAGGTTCCAAATAAAAAAATCCTCCACTAGTACTCTTGCGATCATCAATATTACCTGCCCAAGCTACATTTGTGTAAGCATGAACATCAAAGTCTGTAATTTTGGGATACCATAAATACTTGAATATTCTCTTAGTTTCTTGTAGATGAGTTTCCTTAGGATTTCCATGAAATCATGCAATAATTCCAACTGCATGCACATTGTCTGGTCTTGTACCTGTAAGGTAGAGCAAGCTTCCAATCATAGATCTATATTCTAGTTTATTGACTGAAGGAGAATAATCATTTTCACTAAGATTGAATCTTCTTACCATTGGTGTGCATACCGACTTGCAGTATTCCGTTCCAAATTTCATCAAAATTTATTTGAGGTACTTGGTTTGAGAAAGAAAAATGCCATTCTCAGTTTATTGAACTTGAAGACCAAGAAAGTATGTTAGTTCACAAAGTAGAGACATTTCAAATTCTTGCTACATAACTTAAGCCAATCCTTGACTCATAGATTCTACATTGCTTCCAAATATGATGTCATCTACATAAACAACAACTATCAAAAGTGTACCTTTATCAATTTTAATATATAGATTTCTATCTATAGACCCCTTTTTGAACCCTTGTTGTTGAAGGTACTCGTCAAGATGATAATACCATGCACTAGGAGCTTGGTTTAATACATACAATGGCTTCTTAAGTTTGCACATAATATTTTTATAATTTCTAAAGTTGAATCCTTCAGGTTGTTATATATGGACCTCTTCTTCTAGATCCCCATTTAAGAATCTAGATTTAACATCCATTTGATATACTTTAAAGCTATGAAAACTTGAAAATGTAAGAAACATTCTTATGGCTTTAAGTCTAGCTATAGGTTCAATTTTTCCTTCAATGTCTATCCCTTGGTATTAAGCATACCCTTTGCATACAAGTATTGATTTGTTTCAAATTACTTCTCCATTTTCATTCAATTTTTTTTGAACACCCATTTTGTCCCAATAATTTTTTTATCATGAAGCCTTGGTACTAATTCCCATGTCTAGTTCTTTTCTATTTGATCAAGTTCTTCATGCATTTCCTTAACCCAACATTCATATTTTCTTTCTTGATTCACATTTTGAGGTTCAATTATGGATAGTAAGGCTAGGTAAGTAGAAGTTCCAACAAGAGTTATTCTAGTTTTAATTCCTACTTCCTTTTTACCTATAATTTGAGATTCAAGATGATTTTTTTGAACATATCTTGAAGGAATCTTTTATGATGTATTTGTATATTCATTTCCTTCTTCTGGTGTTTCTCTATTTCCTTCCCCTACAACTTGTTGGCTTGTAGTAGCGATAGGTTCGTCATCTGCTCTCTCTTCTCTTTTGGTACCTGTGGATGCTTCATCAATTACAAAATATATACATTCAACAATATTTTGAAGCCTTTTATTATAGAATTTATATCCCTTGCTTCTAGAAGAGTATCCAAGAAGGATTTCTTCATTAGCTCTAGATTCAATTTTTCCAAGCTTATCATCATTGTTCATTTTGTAACATTTTCTTCCAAAAATTCTAAAGTGTTTAACAGTTGCAATCTACTAGACCATAGTTCATATAGGTTTTTATCATTGTTTACTCAAACATGAGAATTGTTAAGAATATTCATGGTTGTATGTGTTTCTTCCCCCCATAAGGTATGCGGTGTTCCTGAATGATCAAACATGGCACATGCAATTGTTGGATTCTTCTGTTCATTCTTTCTGCTACTCCATTTTGCTGAGGAGTCTTATCTATAGAAAATTATTTTTTGATGTCATACTGTTCATAAAAGTTGAAAAACTCATCTAATATAAACTCTCCTCCTCTATTAAATCTAAGACATTTGATTTTAAAATCTAACTCATTTTCTACTAGAGCCTTGAATACTTTAAATTTATCAAATGCTTCATCTTTATATTTTAGTAAGCCAATCCAACACATTCTTTTAAAATCATCAATTAATAATCTGAAGTATTTTTCACCACGAGGAGACTTCTTTCTCATAGGACCACACAAATCAGTATGAATAAGTTCAAGTGTCTTACTTGAAGTACCTTCTTTAGCATTAAACTGAACTCTTGTTTTCTTACCAAATTGATATGATTTGTAGATGTTGTTTTCAGGTGGAAAAATGTTGGGAAAGTCATGAATTGCTCCCATTATACTTGGTTTGTATACTTAAGAAAATATAAGGTGTCCCAACCTTTTTTTCCAAATCCAATTTTCTTCAGATTTGCATAAGTAACAATTTTCTTGGTCACCTTCTAAGACATAGACATTAACTAGAGTTCCTTTTCCTTTTATTATGATCTTACCTTTTTCAATATTTCTTACCACACAGTGCTTTGATCTGAAAACAACTTCATGCTCTTGGTAACACATGTTACTAACACTTAATAAGTTATGTCTTAATCCATGAACAAATAAAACATTTCCTACTTTGACCTTTTTCTTTAACAACACGGTTCCTTTCCCTTTGACAGTAGTAGGTGAGTTATTACCAAAAGTTACGTTATTTTCTTTCTTTATTTCAATAAAGGACATAAAATTATCTTTCTCACCTTTCATATGCTTCGAACATCCACTGTCAATGTACCACATATTTTCTTGATCTCTTGCATACAAGGCTAGACCACAATTTTTAGAGTCTGTAGTTTTATTTTTCCATACCTTGGGTTTTACTATCTTCTACTCATGTTGAAAAAGATGGTCCCATTCGGGTTCTACATTTAGTTTGTTTATGACCAAATTTATTGCAAAGAGAACATTTAACCTCATCTTGAGGAGGTGAGAAAACATTAAAATAATATTTCTTTGCCTCGATCTCACTCTTTTGTTTTCTTGCTTCTCTAGTCATAATAGTTTTATATGTGACACACTAAACAACTTTGCAACCAAAATTATGACAAGTGAAGAATTGACTATTGAAGTAGGAGTACCTGGGAGTATAATACCTTCTTGACTAGCTTTCCCTTTGATTATGCTAAGGTATTTTTCTTGAGAGATATTTTATCCTAGATTCTTTTGCTAAGAGCTATAATTTTGATGACTTCTTCCTTTTACTGCATTGATATAGCTTCTTGTACCCATTTAAGAATATTTTATAGTTTTTCATGATTCACCATTTGAATTGTATCCAAGACATGTTTTGATTAGAGGATATTTTTTCATTTTGATGATTTCTTCTAGAGTCTCATATCCTTTAGAAAATCTAATATTTAGCGCCCTTGTTTTCTCAAGTTCTAAATTTTCACTGTCTTTCCTTTTCTAAAACTTGTTTCTTCAAAACTTCTTCAGATAATTTAGCTTCTTCTAGATGAATTTTTAGTTGATTTATTTCCTCAATAAGATTATTTTCCTTACAAATATCGTTTTCTTCTAGAGAATCCATAAAAAAAATCGCCAGATTCATCTACACATTTTTCTTCAAATTCCATAAGCAATTGATAACCTTAATCAGATTCAACATCCTCATTATTGGAAGAATATTCACTATCTTCTTCAGTATAAACACTTTTCCTGTTATAAAACCTTCCTTTAGCATTCCATTTTGAATATTTCTTCCCTTTCTCGTGATTTTCTTTATAAGGACATTTAGATGCATAGTGACCAACCCTTCCACAGGAAAAATATTGGAAAAGAAGCTTACCTCTAACCTTGCCAGTTCATACTTGGAGTTTCTTCACAAAATTTTCTTCTTCTTCTTCTAAAATGTAACATATTTACTTAAGTTATTCCTTTTCCATTCCTTAGTATGTAGGTTTGAATGTTTCTTCTTTGATATCTGATGGAACCCATTTTCTCATTTCATAAGCTATTAAAATCCCATGGAGTTGTTCAATAGTGAGATCCTTCAAATCCTGCATTTCTTAAATGGAAGAGACTTTGGAATTGGACTTTGGGGTTAGAGGTCTTATAAATTTCTCAAAAACAATAGAATATTCTACTTCATCACCAAGATTTTTTATTGAGTTAACGATATCATCTACCCTAAGGAAAAAACTTGCAATACTTTCATCATTATGCATTCTGAGAGTCTCGTATTGAGTTTTAAATGTTTGAAGTTAAGCACTCTTTATCTTAGTTTCACCTTCATAGTTCTAGATAATCATATCCCATATTTCCTTTATGGTATTCAGCTACATAATCTTCACAAATTCTAATTCTTCCAAGCTTCCTAAAAGAGCATTGTCTGCTTTTGCATTGGTCTCATATTGTTTCTTCCTTACATCATCTGCAAGAATGGAGAATGGATATTGATAGCTTCCTTCAATGATTTCCCAAACATCAACTCCAAATGACTGTAAATATGCTCTCATTCTAAATTTCCAAAATACGAAGTTAGTTCCATTAAAAAAAGGTGGTCGGATAGAAGATATTGCCTCTCGATTTCTCATCTTGATGGATCTCCCTTTAAGTGATCAAGCTTCTTCTAAGGGACCTACTCTGATACCAATTGTTGGGAAAAATATTGAGATGAGGGGGGGGGGGGGGGGGGGGGTGGTGGGTGGGGAAATCAGTATTTGAAATTCAAAACTTCCAAATTTCATATAATGAGAAATATACACTATTGTTATTAAGTTAACTTGCATAAGTACACTACTTCAGAGAAGGAAACCAATCTATATCTATTTTACTAGTTTCTTATGTATTCTATCAGATAGTTATCTTTAATCAGTGCATCAATAGATTACTTTATTTCAATTTGTAGTAAAGAACATAAAGAAACCACATCAAACAAACATAGAACACTAGGATTTTAGGTGGAAACCTGATGTGGAATAAAACCATCGATGTTGTTGTATTTGTCTTATTTCTTATGATATAAGAAAAATATTACATTTGTACTGATGTAGAATCTTGTCAGTACGCAGGCACTGACTTGCATATGGCTACAATCTTCTCTAGTTTTCCAACACCCACTACAAGGGAGCTACAACATCCTAAAATCATTTACTAGCTCCTACTAGAAGTAAGCTACTACCCCCTTTGTGAAGGTTTCTATCCTCATCTTCTTGTGGACCACTTTTTAGAATGTGTTAGACTGGATCCACCTATTAAACAATTATCACACAACATGTAGGTCATATTTAATTAAATTTTCAAACTAGACCCATATCAACCATAAACCCAAACAAAATGAAGCACTGAATTTGAGACACTGTCACACTGTAAATCAAGTAAAATTTTGAAGCATCAAGTTATTGAATGCAGAACCCAACCAGAAACAATAAATATCAAATTATGTATGTGAATGTACTAAATAAGACTCGTGTGTATATGTGTTTTCTCTATATAGAACCTTCATACATATCTTAGAATACTATACACTAAATATTTAATCACTAAATCATTCATAGATAATTTCACCAGCTATAGAGCATTGAATCAATCACAAATTTTTGAGTCAATTACAGGTCATACACTCAATCAAAATTGTCTTCCATTAAACTTGAACAACTCGACAAAGTCACCTCAATCATGATAAATACGTTATCTATAGACAAAAACAAGTAAACTAAATAACATCAATTGTAAACATCAATCATCAGATCTATAAGCATCAATCAAAAGGTCAAACACTAGTTTATATACACGACTTCCATAACGAATATTCGTGTATGTACACATTTACCATGCACAACACCTATGTATAGATCTGCACATACTAAAAATTATTTCCCAGAATATATACGCAACCCTTTAGAGGTGTATCCACGTATGTACAAAACTATGCCCAAACATACCTATGTACAAATCTTAAAAACTTTCACTACAAACACAATTTAACTTTCCACAACCTTGACTGTCAATAATAGAGACTTCTGAATAAATCGTTTAGATCATAATGTCAAAATTTCATCAATATTAGACATGTGCATCAATTAAAACACTTAAGGAACATTTTAACATATTTCAGATCTTTTAGATCCGAGTCTTCTCCTTATTCCCTAGAGCACACTTGTTTTAGATCAAGTCATTCATACACAACTGAATACTTGCACACCTAACAGTTTGATCTCCATCTCCTTATATAGCTTTAGCCTTAGCCAATACCTTAGAACAATCCTTTAGTAATTTCATTGGTATTATTTAACGGGATAAAACAACCATTGATGCACTCATTACTATGAGCCACTACCATGGTAAATACTCTTGGTATTAAAATTACCATGGTGTTAATTTTGTATGCAACTCTTATTCATAATACATGCATGCGTACTTGACCCTTGTGCATAGGATCCGCGTATACTTTCCCAAACTCCATTTTCAACATCAATTTACCTATGATCTATCATTTCTCTGTTCATCACTTTTGTAGCATCTATTCCAGCTAGCATAATCATCTTATTATCATAATGTTGACATCCTTATGAGGTAGGTTTACATCAAGGACAATACATTAGCCTTAATGCCAACAGAGGCACTAAGGCAATGTTAGTTTACAACTAAGCCCAACCAGCTCAAAGAAACTAGGTCCCGAAACCTTAGAACCATAAAAGAAAATGGATTTAATGATTGTGTCTTTCTAACGCAATTATCTTACCAGTGGTCACCGATGGTAGACATATATAAAGTTGTTTTATTAATGCCATTTGACTAAAAAAATGGTAGAAATCTGTTGGTTGATTATTGAATCTAAGGTCTTGTCATTTGGGCTCCTACTAATTTAGAATCGTAGTGAGCTGAAATGAAGCTGAAAGAGAAGGTATTCATTATTTGAGTATTTTGATCTGTGGAGTCTAGCAAATAATTGCATTAGAAGGATCTAAGGTTTTTACCCTAGGATTGATTGCTTCTGTTATAAAGAAATTGAAACCATAACCCATGCATGATGATGTGAATTAGGTTGTCTTACAATATTGTAATGAATTTGACAAAGTGGATGCATGTAGTCCATGAATTAAGAAGGACTCCAAGCAATATAATAATTAAAAAATAATTGAGAACTGAATAGAAAATAACTAACAACAAAGGAGGACCAAAATTGAAATAAAAAATATAGGGTGCACACCTGACAAGGAATGTCTAGTCAAGAGGAAAAATTCATCCACTTTCTTTCCATCCCTGTTACATTTGTGGACAAAAACTTTCTGGAATAAGAATACCTACAATACACATACAATGTGTGAAAGGTAGATAAAAAACAAGAAAAATAATAAAATAAATTAAGAAACATTTTTATGACTAAATAAAAATTAGACAAGACTGATGTGCATGAATCCCTGAATGAGCTCCTCTTAGTTTCAAGAATAATTTATTGGAGTAGTCTAATCTTGGAGCAAACCTTCCTCAATTTGATTGAGCAACAATGAAGTCAATAACTTGGTTGTTCATATTTTGGAACGAGGGAGGTTTTCTCAAAGACTATCTAAATCCTAAATTATTCTCTACTGAACGGGGCCAACCGTGTGAAGGTGGAAGATGTTATGCGCCCACACCCCCGCCCCTCACATCACTCTCCATTCTAAAATACCCAATCTATCTACTGTAAAACAAGTTGACAGGAACACATTAATATTCATACATACACCCTAACAAAACAAAAAATTGATAAAGAAACATATTTATTGACATTCGTCCTGTCGAAACTTCTAAACAAGTACTTTTCTAAATTTTCTAACATAGGTACAAAAAGTATGAAAAAACTCATTCAAAATTATTTATACATCAATATGTCTTTTTTTACATCGAAAAACTTTTACAAGAATAAGTCTTATAGTATACGTTATAACATTGCACATCACCATTAGTTTTTTCCTCTTATTATTACAACCCATATAATTAAAAAGGAAATCATCCATTTCTACATTTTTGTGTTCTTCCTGGGGTTGTTCTGATGATGATTATAATTGGATCCTATGATGCATAGCACCCATGGTCATGATGTTCTCACGGAGTCAAGGATTCTATGGGGGAGAATTACCTAAAAAATGTTACATTTATATGGTCAGTTATCAAATATCATTGATGTATTTTATTAATAATAAAAAATACCTTTGCAATGTAATCATTTACCCTGTGCACTAGATGATACCATTACAATGACTGCCTCGTGGTCCTCTTTTGGTTGAGGATCCTCCTATACAACATGCCCTTCCATTCAAACCAAAAATATATATAAGTACATAATTGATCTGGATCTTGGTGGGAGTTCCCCAAGATCTAAAAGATTGAAATGGATCTTATGGGGGAGGCCCCCAAGATCTGAAGAATTGCAATGCTAGAAAGAAAATGACAGAACACATAGTTAATAAAACCACAAATTTTTTTTTTATTAAACATGATAATAACTATAAAGGCTACATTATGGTGGACAATATGTCCTTTTACAAAATGCGACTTGTTACTTATAGTCTTTTTCAGTTACAATACCACAGGTCAATTCCATGGGTGAATCAATACCATGGGTGGATGTCATAATACCACAGGTCAATTCCATGGGTGAATCAATACCATGGGTGGATGTCACAATACCATGGGAAAATACCATGGGTGAATGAATACCATGGGTGGATGTCACTTACAATACCATGGGTAGATTCCATGGGTGGATGAATACCATGGGTTGATGCCATTTTCTATTCAGATCAATAATCATATATGAATAAGTAAAAGAAAACAAGTACATACTTTATAAGTATGAAATTATTAGGTATATTATTAATATACAACCATATTACCATCGTGGGTCTCATCTTGGAGTTGCACCCCACTGTCATAGGGTTCCTCAAGAGCTCCAAATATTTTATAAATCCTTGTAGATTTAAACTGTAGATTGTAATATGCTAAAACAATTGACTTGAATCTAATGTAATCATCATTGGAAACAATAAATGATCTATGAAACCATGAAGAATGTAAGAGAAAGAATTCAATCACACATTGCACTATGATTTCCTCGAAAAAGCCACAACTAAAAACCCCTGCTATCTATATATTTCTTTAATAAGAAAATATGAGAAGATTACAATGCTTTCCTCAAGGCCGAGCAACCTCCACACTATCTCTATCTATCTCACTACCAACTTGTGCACAACCTTCTCTTGGCACACCTTTCTCTCACACGCTCCACGCACAAACTTGCAGTTCCTATTTCTTGGTCTCACCAACTCGTGCTCACCAAAACTATGATTAAAATCTTTCCTTCATTCCTCCTTTTAAAGGAGATTCAAATGGTTAAAATTAGTGAGTTTTCTAACTAAGGAATTATTTATTTTATGCCTTCCTCTAATTTCATGCACCATCTATTTAATTTAGATGATTTTACAAAGGATAGTACACTATCCCTGAACTCCAATCTAACTTAGGTCTTTCTCTGATATGGCATGCATGAGTTAATTATGAGTGAATATTTAGTTTATTGGTTTATCATTGTATGCAACACCCCACTACTGTAGCTTACACCCCACTACTGCAGGTTACACCCCACTATAGAAGGTTACCACCCACTACAGTAAGTTACACCCCACTACATTAAGTTACACCCCACTACTACAAACTACACCTCATTACTAGATCCCCCACTAATTCCTCCATCAATTGTAACTAGTTTAACTTAATTTAACTCAGTTAAGATGAATTAAATAAATACAACTCAAAATAACTCAACCCGGGCCCTTGAAATTTAGGAACTACTCTACATGACTCTAGATAGATTCCCAACTTGAATTAACTGAGCCAACTAAGTCAAATTAACTTAGTTAACTATTACAAGCTATTATGAGATGTGGAATTACAATTTTATTCCCAATTTAATTCAAGGAAAAATTAAATCATGATACTTCTTGATGTTATTTTTAACATTTCTTGTTACCATTTTCAACACTCCCTCTCAACAAGAAAGGGATTCACACCTATCCCAATCTAGTGCCTTTGGAATGTTCTGCATGCACCACTTGTTACTATTGTTGTTGCTACTACAACATCTATAACTACAAAGCATCGAAACAAAATAGACTGAATCAACTGTGTTTACAATCGTCTATGGAAAAAAATGTGTTGTTGTTGACTCTACCGCTGAGGTTCCTGGTCTATTGTCAACTATGCTCTGCATTCCTTAGTATATGAATGACACTGATCCTTCTGTTACTAAATACTATGGGCCCCTGTAGCAAGGTAATGATCCATGAAACAAAAAACACCTCAATGGATCCTGCCCAAATTCTTGCAACTCTTTGGACTATTGATTCACATCACCCCACCTCTCACCTAGAGGTATGGATGCATGTGCTCCTTCTTCCCACTTGGATCAAAATTCCCCCCTACTGGAGGTCTGTGCTTAAGTTGATGGTTCCACTTTGTCTCCTATTTGCTTCTCCAATTGTGGATGCTCCACAACTTGCAGAGGCTGCTTATGAGGTTGCATGTTGAGAGGTAATTCATGCACCCTCTCAACCACGAAGTCTCTAACCTTTTCCTTGCTTGTCAAGGCTTTACTTGCATGAGATAAATTTGATCTACTCATAATGGTGTTGTTTTTGTTTCTGCACTACTGGTGCAACCACTACAATAATGAGTTTGATCTCCCCAGATCCTGAAGTATTAGCTTCCATAAGGTTGCTCCCTATGAAACTAGACACCTTTTGAGTTTCAATCTCCCAATGGGAAATATTGTTTCTCATCAATATACGAATATCAATGATCAAAACTCCTTTTTCTGTCACTAAACATTGACTCATTGATCTACCCACTAGCATCCTTGTAGCTCCATTGAAAATTATGCACATAGGTTCTTCTGGATCTTCCCTGAATTGGAGCTCCATCAATCTGCAAGAAAAACTTCAAATTCTTCTCTTCTATTTTGATTTCAACTCCAATACCATGTAAAATATTTTACAAATCTAGCTCTGATACCATATATAAATTTCTACAAATATACCTTTGATACCATGTAGAAATTTCTACAAATATATCTCTGATGCCATGTAGAAATTTCTACAAATCTAACTCAGATACCATGTAGAAATTTCTACAAATCTAGCACCGATACCATGTAGAAATTTCTACAAATCTAGCTTTTATACCATGTAGATATTTCTACAAATATAGCTCTGATACCATGTAGAGATTTCTACAAATCAATGGAAACAATAAATGATCAATGAAATCATGAAGCATATAAGAGAAAGAATTAAATCACACATAACACAATAATTTCCTAGGAAAAGACACAACTAAAACTCCTGCTATCTGTATATTCCATTAATCATAAAATATGAGAATATTACAATGCTTTGCTCAAGCAAGAGCAACCTCTACACTGTCTCTATCTATCTCACTACCAACCTGTGCACAAGCTTCCCTTGGCTCACCTTTCTCTCACAAGATCTAGTCACAAACTTGTTCTTCCTATTGCTTGGTCTCGCCAACTTGTGCTCACCAAAACAATGATTAAACTTGTGCCTTCATTTCCCCCTTTAAAGGCTATTAGAATTGTTAAAATTAGTAAGTTTTTGAATTAAGGAATGATTTACTTTAGGCCTTCTTATTGCATGCACCATCTGTTTAACATATGATTTTACAATTGATAGTACAATATCCCTAAACTCCAATCTCAGTTGGGTCTTTCTCTAATTTGACATGCAAGAGTTAATTATGAGTGAATCTTCAGTTTACTAGTTGATCGCTGCTGGAAACACCCCACTACTGCAATTTACACCCCACTACAACAAGTTACACCCCACTGCTGCAAGTTACACACCACTACTGCAGGTTACACCTCACTATTAGATCTCCCACTAGTTCCTCCATCAATTAGTTGGAACTAGTTTAACTGAATTTAACTCCGTTAAACTAAATTAAATAATTACAACTCAAAATATCTCAACCTGGGCCCCTAAAATTTAGAAGCCACTCTACATGATTCTAGACAGACTCCTAACTCTAATTAACTAAGCCAAATAGGTCAAATTAACTTGTTTAACTATTACAAGTTATCATGAGATGTCGAATTACAATTTTATTCCCAATTTAATTCAAGGACAAATTAAATCAAGATCTTTCTTGATGTTAATTTTAACATTTCTTATTGTTATATTCAACAAAATGTTAGGTCTGGTGCGCTCTATCATAAGAATGATGCTCAGTAGTTATGGGATCATCTATATTTGTACTACCCTTCCAATTAAAGCTAAGCCACACATTAGATCTATATCAAACATGATTGTATTTTATAATTGTTGGATCTTCGAATTGTCCTGAAGTTGACATCCATTTTCCCTTATTTTCATCCATCCTATACTTGGTTTGATATATTTATAGGTCATAATGTCATTTGAGTCATCTCTAAGCATAAAGAAAGGTATCAAATAATTTTATCCCATGATCTAGGTTTTCTTTGTCAAAGCTGACTAAAATATCTCTTTAACTACCGAATTGTAACATTTTCATACCTAACTAAATTTTTCCTAGCTCAATCCATTGTTGGCTGGGATGTATATACTTCTAAGGTGAATAAAATATATGTGCAAATGACTACTCAAACGATCACTAGGATTAAGAATCTACTTGGTGAAAGCTCAGGTCAACGTTGTTTCGTTCACGCATAAGGGTTTCAGGAAGTAATTTTCAACGTAAAGTGAGCATGGGAAAACTTGATAGCAAGTGAGAAAGTATCATGACAATTGATGGATGATGTTTTGATGAATGATTTTCTATGATAAACAAAATCATGCAATACCCATTTTCCCAATTAAATTTAAATGTTATGTTTCCGATTTACGAACTTGTCTTTTGACATTTCCTTCTTTAATTTCTTAATATTATATGCAATATAAATATCTCTTCGACTTGAAATATGAAGAAATAATAGAAAGGTTTTGAAGCACTTTAAAGTTCATAATTCAATAACTCAATTTATCAATACAAATACCCTGTTCGATACCATGTGCATGCATTATTCATTGATTTTATTTGAGTTGACCTTGCCTTAAACTAAATAGGAGGACCCCCTAGAGAGATGTAAGATAGTTTAGTTATTTTATTTATATGTTAAGTAATTTTAAATTCCTAACAAGTTCAATTCTATTGGTTCATGCTATTATTCCCGCTTATTCCATTTTCATTGACTTACTAATTTCATTATTATAGGTCGAGCACTCTCTAGAAAACAAAAGTAACACAAAAACATTTCTTTTCTTAATTAATTTACTTAGATTTCTTTGTTTAGTCTTAGATTTAAATGATCATATTACTTTTTATCATAATTGCACGCATTAGTAATTGATCAAGGCCTATATTTTCATTCTGTTATTTGATTTATAATTAGAGTATAAGTTTGATTTAATTTTGCCTTTTTCTTAAAAGTCTTAGAATAGAACAGAATTTGGTTTTGCAATTATCATAAGGATTTCAACTTAGTTCAATAGAATTTTCAATTATGCTTATTGAATACATGTCAATTCTTGTCAACGGAATATTCTTTCAATTCAAGTCAATAGTATAAATTTTCCTTTCCTTCATTTCCAATTCATGCTTGTAGAATAATTTACTTTCAAATTATTTTGATTCCACAAGCCTTATAGAAAGAACATGTGTGTACTTTTGATGAAAAATTAATCTTTATTTACTTGCATGATAAAAAATAGAACTATAATATATAATGCACATATGCTTTGCATGTACAAAAACCTTGGTTTGACAATTTAATGATTGAATTTAACTACCAATTAAATTACCCCAACAATAATTTCTGAAAGGTTAATTTGGATTGATTTTTATTTACCTTCTCCTTCAAACTGGATCTTGGGGTTTTCCCCATGATTTTCTAGTGTTCAAATATGCCTTTAAATATGAACTTGAATGCAATCACAAAATATTCCTTTGTGGATTCAGTTCTGAATATATCACCTTGTGCTGCGTAAGAGTATTGATTTTTGTTATTTTCTAGTGCAATTTCCATAATGTCGGAATGTGATATAATAGATAATATGGTTACGAGGATTTAGGTAATTACAATTCGTTCATATAGCATCAAATAGTTGCCCTAACCTATTTTTTGCTTCCCATGCTTCTCAAGCCTTTCCTTGGTTGCCTTCAAAGTGTCTAGGAGCATATGAAAAGTTTCGAGCATGTTATGTACTACAATTTTATTCAAAACTAAAGAAAATTAAACATATTTAATTCAAGATGTAATTTGTATTGTGCTTGACCAAGTGGTGTTTTCCCTTATTTTCCCAATACCTTCTCCTTAGCATCCTTAATGAGGCCCTTCCATTCCATATCAAGAATCATGGGAGGGAAATCATACCTAGGGTTTTCTACCAATTTTCTCCCATAGTGGTCTCGTAGTTGTTTTATCCATTTTCTAGTTGTGGCAGTGATCTTGGTTTTATTGAAGGTATATGCCCCAAATAGATCTTCAAGGTAGTCCATAAGCTCTTTTTTAAGGTTGGAATTTTGGCAATTCCACCTTTCACTTATGATGGACCCAAAGATTTCTAACGCTTTGTCATCCATTCTTGTATAAAGCAAGCTTTTACCTATATGCAAAAATATACGGTCATTAGTTTGAAAATAATAATATAGATGACTTATGTTTTGGATAGAAAAACTGAAATAGTTAAAACATCAAAAAATACCTTGAATTTTTGGTCTTCTTATTGCAACTCCTTCCTCATTCACCAAAAATGTTAGTCAATCTTCATTGTGCTCTTAACGCATGATGCTCTAGGAAACGAGCCCATCATGCCATGAGTACTAGGGTCACCTCTATCACCACTCAATCTAGATCCTAGCTATGTGTTTGGCTCGGGGGTCATGTGGTCATCGGACACAACCAATGGTGTGGAACTAGTGTTAGTACTAGGAGCATGACCACTAAAAGTTGGAGTAGTGAATAGTTGCCTCGCAAGATATATGCTAGGTGTTAGTTTTGGCCAGAAACTCATGTCATGTATCATTAATTCCACTAGTATCAACATCGAGATAAGGATCAGAAAACTGTTTTGGGGGGGGGGGGGGAAGATTTCCTCCAAATAAATCTACATAAGAAATAAATTATTTTTTCTATTAAATAATGTAAAATTTAATTAACAAATTGTGAGAATTAAACTTATGACACAAAAAAGAAAAGAAAAGAACTCACTTTAAAATATGGTTATTACCTCAGATGACTAAATATTATTTTTTAATTCTCCTAACGTCAGTCATAGGATTATTATCCCTATTTTAAATCAACTCCATAATTTTTTTGTTCATTTTCACCACGTACTTTCTTATTGTCACCACAAGGTTTGGGGATGACCACAAGTCTTCCTCAGAGAGAACATCATTGTCATGGTGCTTAGAATAAATATATGAATAAAATAAATTTTATTATTTCGATTATATAAACAAATAATCAAAATTTCACATTAAATGTAAAGCGAAATTTTATTTTGTTTACATTTGAAGGTGCAGGGGATTTTCCATGCCGATCAACTTGCAACACAATAATGTAATTAATGTAATGAAATAATTTTAAAGAATGTTAAAGAATAGGTATGAATATAAACAATTAATTGAGGGGCATACAAACATGGTGAATAAAGCATATATACGTAAAAGGAATCCACTACATTAGTGAAATAAACATATTATCTTAGAAGAATTTATGTAAGAATTGAAGCATCCCTGGTACCTAACAAACTAAAGAACATTTGAATAAGGTAAAGTTTGAGCAAGGTACGTATACTTTTCCCTTCCATTTGTTGGAAATTTTCAATACAAGATGAAGATATATTGGGCCATGCATAGCTTGTAGGTTATTTATTTCATTCATTCTCTTTTCTTACCATTTTATACTTTAGGAGTTGTGAGCTAACAAAACTTAGCATATGTCTTCAATAAAACCCCAAAAATTGTTGTTCTTGTTGTAGCATTTTCTTCTCAAAGATGTAAGAAAAGAACCCACTTAATATTGTAGATGACAAACAATCTCAACAATATAAAGGGACACCAAACATTGTAGATCTGCAACAACTGATAGAAACAAAACCTGCCAATGTTCGGATCTATGCCACAATCATAGTTAAACAACAAAAAGAAAGAGTAATAACTCCAATCATCCAATGGAAACCAGATATACAAAGAATAGTTTTATTATAACACCTATGAAGGGAACAAATAAATGTTACCAGTCCCCCTCAATAAGATGGGTTCTTGGCTATCCTGAAATGTCTTCATCTTGTGTAGTGTCTCTCTCCTCTATAATGTGTAAACCCAACAAAAAGATGGTGTGTGACAATGAAAATAATCAGAGTTACAACAGTGAGTGCGGCAATGAAAATAATCAAAAGTGAATAATGAATGGAAAACCCTTCTATTAATAACAAATATTGAGTTATCCTCGAATAATGAGCATAATAAAATATTATTGATCCCATTCTTGGAATAACCACTTGAAATATTTTATTATATTTGTTTAGGAGGGAAAAAGTATTTAAACACTTATTTAGAAATTAAAAAAAAAAAAATTATTTATTTATCATCTCAACGAATTAGTTAAGGAATAATAAATAAATAAGGATTGATTTAATTATTCCTCAGGGATTTAGTCAAATTTGACAAAGAATAATAACTATCTAGTGATTAATTAATTATTCTTGGAGAAAAATAATATAATTAATGATTTATCAGTTTATTTTTCATGTTTGGGTCAAATATGACAAGGAATAATAATAAAACAACGGCTAAATTAATTATTTCTAGAAGGAAATCAAATAAATAGTGATTTATTTAATTATTCTTCACGGGTTTAACTATGAATTACTTAACACAGGTGGTTTATTAAGTAATTTCTCACAGTGAAAGCAATTTTATTATGGTAAAATTAGCTTTACATGATGTACTTTGATCCATTAGTAAATTAGGCTAGATGATCAATTTTTTTGGTGATAACAGTTCTCATGGAATTATATTTTTCTTGGTGCTTTAGTACGCCAATTAAGTACTCATGTCTTGGTCAAGAGATCCTAAATTTCCTTGTGTCAAGGAATTTATAAGTTCTTCCATTCCTTAAGAAATATATACTAAGCTTGGGGTGTATGTCTTTGTAAAAGGGCTATAGTAAATGCTTGAAAGATAGGGAACATATTAATTGGTGCATCTGCTAAAAGGTATGATGAGGAAATACAGAACTTCAATCAAGTTCTATTGCATATAATAAATAACAAATAATTCCATCAAAAGTTTCCACATTTTGACCAAATTTTGAAGAAAAATGAATAGATGTATGCTCTATTGGCTATATGCCTCTCTATCTATCCACAAATGAAGCTTGTTGAGGAAAATGTGAACACTCAACTGAAAGAAAAGAATGGAGATAAGATGGAAAGAACACATAGAAAAATGCAAAGAATTTTGTACTATTTCGGTCTATTATTAGTTTTTAAATTTATAGAGAGAAAACACTATTAGGGTTATTTATTCAAGTGCGAGTGGCTACATGAGTCATATATTGTTCGAAAATTTTCTTGGGGTGAAGTAGGGGATTCTTATGTTGGCATTATGATTCTGGTATGGCTCTATGTTACAGATGTTGTACTTGATGGCAACACCCTCAAGTGGCAATGCTCTCATCAGGCTCTCAAAATGTTGAAATTTAAGAGGTACGCAGGAGAATAGTTCAAAAGGTGCGTACACACAGGTACACCATGAAGGGTCTGCGGCCACACACGCAGGTCCCCCGTTCAGAAGGTGCGTACCCCCAGTTCACTTACTTCAAGGCAGAGAAGCGCGTTCACGTGGGGTTTCCTATGTTTGGCCCGTGGTATTTAGCCCGCCGTTCTTGATTCTATGGTTTTGGCCCGTGGTATAGGATCTATTTTAGCCCCGGTTTGGATCCCTTGTATTGGTTATTGATGGTTTTGCCCCATGGTGTGAATAAGGGCTTGACTATAAATAGGGAAGGAGATCACTTGGCTAGATCATCTTTTGCAAATTGAATATCTTAAGATCTGAAATATTGGGTTATTGTTTTAAAAGCTTGATCTATATAAAATTGAAGTTGAAAGCGAATCTGTGAAGGGTGATCTCTCGAGCGCATGAACAGATCTGAGCATCTGACTATCTGTGGCACACTGGGGGACTGCCAATTCGGCCCTAATCAGAGGTACGCAGGTGATTAACGGTGCAAGTGCGTGGGTACACAGAGCAGAAGAAGGAGAAGTGCGTGGGTACGCAGATCAGAAGAAGGCGCAGTGCGTGGGTACGCAGCGCGACAGAGGTTCAGGTGCGTAGGCACAGGGAAAGTACACGGCGCTTCAGAAGCCGCAGGTCCGTAGGTACGCGACGCGATAGCATCTGTGGGTGCATGGCTACAGTAGCAGTACGCGGCGCGATAGTATCTATGGGTGCATACCTACAGTAACAGTACGCAGCGCGATTGAAGAAACAGCGTGTGGGTACGCGGTGCAGCAGAAGGCTCTCTGCGGGTATACGCAGGGGAGCAGAAGGTGAAGTGCGTAGCCACGCAGGCCAGAGAAAGAAAAACTGCGTATCTGTCTTAAGATATTTTGTTGACTGAATTTTTCTGTTGATAAGGTGTTCTGGGTTTAGTTTACTGTTATTGTGGATCTGGTTACTTCAGTTGACTAGGTGATTTACTTGTACTTGTTGATCTCTTGATGTTTATGGATCCAGTTTGAAAATTTATGAAAAGTGGTCCTTGAAAGAAAAGACTTGTAGCTCCCTTCCAGGAGAGACTGGAAAACGAGAGAGAGTTGTAGCTCTCTGTAGGTTGCAGCCTACGTACTGGTAAAGGACTGCAACAGTACAAAACCATTGTAAAAGGAGTTTCTAATTTGAAAGAAGATAGAGACATATTGCAGCAGGTAGTTTTCACCCACATTGGGTTTCCACCTTACATCTGGTGTTCTTTGGTGTGACTATCTGTTTTCTTTGTTCATGCTCATTATTTTATGGTACTGACATGCAAAAATAATTCAAAGTATAAATAAGGAAGATTTATTAAAAGAACTAGATAATATTGATTCACCCCCCCTCTCAGTATTATTTCCAACAATTGGTATCAGAGCAGGTCCTTCAGAGAAGCTTGATCGCTTGAAGGAAGATCATTCATCATGAGCAACTACGAGAGGGAAGCATCAATCAGGCCACCAATTTTTGATGGGACAAACTTCAATTATTGGAAGGTAAGAGTTACTGCCTATCTTCAATCTCTTGGTACAGAATTTTGAGATATCATAGATACAGGCTACACTTTTCCTTCAGCTACTCCTACAGATACGACCGAAAAGAAGAAATATGAAACAAATGCTAAAGCAGTCAATACTCTGCTGGGATGCTTATCTCAAACAGAATTCGTGAAGGTTATGCAATATAAATCCGCAAAAGAAATATGGGACAAGATTGTCTTGAGCTACGAAGGAGATGAACAGGTAAAACGTGCTAAACTTCAAACCCTCAGGATTCAGTATGAGAATCTCAGAATGTATAATGATGAAAGTGTGGCTAACTATTTCCTTCGGGTAGACGAGATTGTTAATTGCATGAAAAACTTGGGTGAAGAAATAAAAGAGGCTATTGTGGTTGAAAAAGTTTTAAGATCATTGTCCCCCAAGTTTGAATCTAAAGTGTCCGCAATAGAAGAAAAAGAAAATATACAAATTCTTACTATGTCTCAGCTACACGGAATTCTAACTGCTTATGAAATGAGAAAGGGAGGTCCATCAGACAGAAGAGAAGCTGCTTTCAAGGCTTCAGGAAAAGGAGACTATTATGAAGCAAGTCACGTACCAGAAGAAGAAGAAGAAGAATCAAATTTTGTCAGAAATCTTCAAAGGGGTACTGGAAGGTTTAGAGGTAAGTTACCTTTTAAATGCTTTTCTTGTGGAAGAGTAGGTCACTATGCTGCGAAATGTCCTCATAAGGATAAAGGAAAGGAACCTGCTAGATGGAACAAGAAACAGATTGCAAATAAGAAAAGCTACTACACTCATGAAGATAGTGATGGTCTATCAAATAGTGATGAAGATGAACGAGGTAATGACTATAAACTTTTAATGGCATTTGAAGATGATGATTACATGGATGCTATAGATGTGGATAGCTTTTGTGAAGAAATTTCTAGACTCAAGACATGTATAGAATAAAAGAATAGGATCATTGATACTCTACAATTTCAAATTGATGAAAAAGAAAAATATCTTGAAAAGTTAGAAGGTGAAATTGTTGGTCTTAGAAAAGAGATTGAGAAAACAAAGGCTATTAATCTTAAGTTTGTCAAAGGATCTGAAATTCTGGATGAGATCATCAATGTACAACGCTCTCCTCTAAACAAGACAGGTCTGGGCTATAATGGAGAAACTTCTCAAGCATCCTCCTCAAAGAGTTATCTTGATGCAGCAAGAAGGAATGAGCAAAAGCACAATGGAGATCACCAGGTAAAGCAGGGACCAATTACAAACAAAGCCTATCAGGAAAACAAGGGGAAATCCGTCTTAAGGATGAACAAAAGCTACAAACAGCCACAGGTAAAATCCTCTCAATTTGCTTGAAGAATGAATGACAATAGAAATTACAATCGTTTGGCCGGAAGAGTTGATAACTGTAGAAGTTTCCTCAATGGACAATGCTTCTCTTGCCATAACTTTGGTCACAAAGCAGCTCAATGTGTTTCATATAAAACGATCATGACTAGAGAAGCTCAAAAACAAAGAAGTATGACCGGGATTACAAAAAGAACCTATAACAACTTTTCGGTTCTTGAAAATGAAGTTGAATGTTCTATTTGCAATAATTTTGGTCATGAAGATTCTGAATGCAGGAGTAGGTTTCAGCAGACAAAGGAACAAGCCTCAAGCACCGAAACATGGAGAATAAAGGAACCACAAACAGAAAGATGTGGGATAGCATTTTATGCAGAGGGACAAGAAAATCTATGGTACATTGACAGTGGATGTTCGAAGCATATGACAGGTGATAAAGAAAAACTTGAATCGTATTTTGCTCTAGAAAAGGGAAAGAAAGTTTCTTTTGGAAATGATACTCCTGCAGCTATAAAAGGAAAAGGCACTGCTCAGTTAAAAGAAAATATCAAAGCTGGAAATGTTTTGTATGTTGATGGATTGAAACATAATCTTCTAAGTGTCAGCCAGATGTGTGATCAAGGAACCGAGGTGATATTTAGAACAAATGGATGTCTTGTTCGTGATCTTGATACAGGTAAAACGGTGATCAAAGGTAAAAGAACTCCAAATAATCTATACATATTTGAAGAAGGACAACAACAATGCTATCTAAGCAAGGATGATGAACACTGGTTATGGCACCGGAGGTTGGGGCATCTAAGCTTTTCACAAATAAGGAAGACATGCAAATATCAGGTAGTTCGCCGTCTTCCAGATATCAAAATTCCAGACAACACCATATGCAAATCATGTCAGTTTGGAAAGCAAACCAGAACTAACTTTCCAGAGAAGGAAGGATCAGCTAGCATGCCTCTTGAGCTTGTACATACAGATGTATGTGGACCATTCAGGAAAAGGACACCTCGAGGAGAAGAATACTTGATATTATTCATTGACGATTTCTCCAGGTTTGTCTAGTTAGAACTTATGAAGCACAAAGATGAAGCATTCGAAAAATTCAAATCCTTTAAAGCCTTGGTTGAAAATGAATCAGGATACAAAATTAAGTGCCTCAGATCCGACAGAGGTGGGGAGTTTACCTCAAATGAATTTTTCGATTTCTGTAAAGAACATGGGATAAGAAGAGAATTCTCTATAGCTAGAACTCCTCAGCAAAATGGAGTAGTGGAAAGAATGAACAGAACAGTCCAACAAATGGCTCGTGCTATGCTTGATGAGTCTGGAACTCCCGCAACTTTCTGGGGTGAAGCTGCATATGCTGCGGTTGTTATTCTCAACAAAACAAATGTCCGAGTGAACAGCACTCAAACTCCTCATGAGCTTTGGTATGGTGAGACTCCTTCAGTAAAGCACTTCAAAATCTGTGGGAGCAAATGCTATATTAAGAATACTGATGAGCAACTTGGCAAACTTTAACCTAGAGCAGATGAAGGCATTCTTCTTGGTTATTCTCCACACAGCAAAGCATACAAGTGCTACAATAAAAGACTTGGAAGAATTGTTGACAGCATTGATGTAGTGGTTAATGAGAAGGGATACATTCCTAGGCAAGTAAATCATGAAGATATCGAAGAAGATGAAAACTACCCTCAAAGACAGAATGATGAAGAAGAAGAACCTCAAGAAGAACCAGAGGAGCAGATAAGGATAGAAGAGAAGACTCCATCCAGATATGTTCAGAAGAATCATCCAGAATCTCAAATTTTGGGGCAGAAAGAAGCAGGTGTACAAACAAGAAGAACAGTTGCAGACGCTTCAAGCTATTTGGCATTACTCTCTTCCACTGAACCACAAAATGTGAAAGAGGCATGCAAAGATGAATGTTGTGTGAAAGCAATGGATGAAGAACTTGAGCAGATCGAAAAGAACAACACTTGGGAGCTGGTTCCTAGACCAAAGGATAAGAATGTTATAGGGACAAAATGGGTCTTCAAAAATAAATTGAATGAAAATGGAGAAGTAATTAGAAACAAGGCCATACTTGTTTGTAAAGGGTATGCGCAGCAAGAAGGAATAGATTTTGAAGAAACCTTTGCTCCTGTTGCAAGACTTGAGGCCATCTGAATGTTCCTTGCTCTCTCAAGCTTTCAAAACTTCAAAGTATTTCAAATGGACGTGAAATCAGCCTTTCTGAATGGAGACTTGGAAGAAGAAGTATACATTGAGCAGCTAGATGGTTTCATTCTTGGAAATGATCCAAATCTTGTATGCAGATTGAAAAACGCTCTCTATGGTCTCAAACAAGCTCCAAGGGCTTGGTACTATCGTTTGGACAAATATCTTCATCAACAAGGTTTTTCAAAAGGATCAGCAGACAACAATCTTTATATAAAAGTTGAAAATGACAAATTGCTAATACTTGTTGTGTATGTAGATGACATTATCTTTGGCAGCAATGAAGAAGCTATGAGTCAAAGCTTTGCCTTGGTG
Organism: Pinus tabuliformis; assembly: GCA_031772625.1. Classification (NCBI taxonomy): domain Eukaryota; kingdom Viridiplantae; phylum Streptophyta; class Pinopsida; order Pinales; family Pinaceae; genus Pinus; species Pinus tabuliformis. The sequence goes on along the minus strand of CM062812.1, from coordinate 774,427,279 downwards.
ATGCAGAAAGAATTCGAAATGTCCTTGCTGGGAGAACTGAAATATTTTCTTGGTTTGCAAATCCAACAAAAAGAAGGAGGGATCTTTTTGTCTCAAACCAAGTATCTCAAGCAGATTTTGAAGAAATATGGCATGGAAGATGCAAAACCAGTATGTACACCCATGGTCACAGGATGTAGCCTCAGTGCAAATGATGAATTAGCAGCAGTGCATCAACCAACCTACAGATCTATGATTGGAAGTCTACTTTATTTGACAGGTACCCGACCAGACATCATACATGCAGTGGGAATAGTTGGAAGATTTCAAGCAAATCCGAAGGAAACTCATCTTCAGGCAGTGAAGAGAATATTTAAATATCTTCAAGGGACTCAAAATTATGGCTTATGGTATCCTAGAGATACAGATCTCACACTTCATGCTTATACAGATGCAAATTGGGCAGGAAGCATGGATGACAGGAAGAGCACAAGTGGTGGTGCGTTCTTTATGGGTTCCAGATTAGTATCTTGGTTCAGCAAGAAACAGAGTTCGATTGCCTTGTCTACAGCTGAAGCAGAATATGTTGCTGCTGCATCTTGCTGCACTCAACTCCTTTGGATGATGCAGACCTTGCAGGACTTTCAAATCACTTGTACACCACCTATCTCCATCTTGTGTGATAACACAAGTGCAATCAACATTTCAAAGAACCCAGTCATGCATTCAAAGACCAAGCACATATCGATCAAGTATCATTTTCTCCGGGAACAAGTACTTGAACAAAAGGTCAAGTTGGAGTATGTTCCTTCTAAGGAACAAGTTGTTGATATACTCACCAAACCATTGCCCAGGCAGACCTTTGAATACCTCAGGAAAAAGCTGGGGGTTGTTGATGCATCATCTTGTTGAATCTCTTTTGATGGTTGGTTGTACGCAAGGCTCATCTGGGGCATATGCGTACATGTGCTGGGTTGCGGATTGGTTGAAGATCGAATGGCACAGGTTCAAGGGGAGAATATAATGCATTGTTGGCATTATGGAGGACGTACAGAAGGAGATCATGGATGCTGGTCTGAATATTGCTGCAATATGTCTCTATCTCTTTCATGGTCATTTATGGTGTTTGGTGGATTATGGTTCTTCTTTGTAGATCTAGTTCATATTCAGGGGGAGCATGTTCTCAGGGGGAGCATAACCCTTTGCCCTTGATGTCAAAGGGGGAGAATGACGTTGAATATTTTGAGGTTGCCATCAAGTCCAAAGGGGGAGATTGTTGGCATTATGATTCTGGTATGGCTCTATGTTACAGATGTTGTACTTGATGGAAACACCCTCAAGTGGCAATGCTCTGATCAGGCTCTCAAAATGTTGAAATTTAAGAGGTACGCAGGAGAATAGTTCAAAAGGTGCGTACACGCAGGTACACCGTGAAGGGACTGCGGCCACACACGCAGGTCACCCGTTCAGAAGGTGCGTACCCCCAGTTCACTTACTTCAAGGCAGAGAAGCGCGTTCACGTGGGGTTTCCTATGTTTGGCCCGTGGTATTTAGCTCGCCATTCTTGATTCTATGATTTTGGCCCGTGGTATAGGATCTATTTTAGCCCCGGTTTGGATCCCTTGTATTGGTTATTGATGGTTTTCCCCCATGGTGTGAATAAGGCCTTGACTATAAATAGGGAAGGAGATCACTTGGCTAGATCATCTTTTGCAAATTGAATATCTTAAGATCTGAAATATTGGGTTATTGTTTTAAAAGCTTGATCTATATAAAAGTGAAGTTGAAAGCGAATCTGTGAAGGGTGATCTCTCGAGCGCATGAACAGATCTGAGCATCTGACTATCTGTGGCACACTGGGGGACTGCCAATTCGGCCCTAATCAGAGGTACGCAGGTGATTAACAGTGCAAGTGCGTGGGTACGCAGAGCAGAAGAAGGAGAAGTGCGTGGGTTGCAGATTAGAAGAAGGCGCAGTGCGTGGGTATGCAGCGCGACAGAGGTTCAGGTGTGTAGGCACAGGGAAAGTACACGGCACTTCAGAAGCCGCATGTGCGTAGGTATGCGGCGCGATAGCATCTGTGGGTGCGTGGCTACAGTAGCAGTACGCGGCACGATAGTATCTATGGGTGCGTGCCTACAGTAACAGTACGCAGCGCGATTGAAGAAACAATGCATGGGTACGCGGTGCAGCAGAAGGCTCTCTGCGGGTATACGCAGGGGAGCAGAAGGTGAAGTGTGTAGCCACGCAGGCCAGAGAAAAAAAAATTGCGTATCTGTCTTAAGATCTTTTGTTGACTGAATTTTTCTGTTGATAAGGTGTTCTGGGATTAGTTTACTGTTATTGTGGATCTGGTTACTTCAGTTGACTGGGTGATTTACTTGTACTTGTTGATCTCTTGATGTTTATGGATCCAGTTTGAAAATTTATGAAAAGTGGTCCTTGAAAGAAAAGAAGTAGGGGGTTGTAGCTCCCTTCCAGGAGAGACTGGAAAACGAGAGAGAGTTGTAGCTCTCTGCAGGTTGCAGCCTGCGTACTGGTAAAGGACTGCACCAGTACAAAACCATTGTAAAAGGAGTTTCTAATTTGAAAGAAGATAGAGACATATTGCAGCAGGTGGTTTTCACCCACATTGGGTTTCCACCTTACATCTGGTGTTCTTTGGTGTGACTATCTTTTTTCTTTGTTCATGCTCATTATTTTATGGTACTGACATGCAAAAATAATTCAAAGTATAAATAAGGAAGATTTATTAAAAGAACTAGATAATACTGATTCACCCCCCCTCTCAGTATTATTTCCAACATCTTATACATATTCAAGAAGGTAAAGGCCTTATGGATGTCAAAGAATGAGTTCTATGGATACGCATATTGGAAATCAACATAGATATGCATAGGGCATATTTGTGATGTGTTGAAATTGATCCATGTAAATTATAGATGGTATTCATGTGGTTGGATGTAACATGAAAAGTAGTTAGAGTAGGATGTGGCATAAAACCCCACTTGTATATTCATGCTTAAATTCATTAGAAATTTGGAAATTCCATGGTTGATGATTTATAAATATTATAGGATTCACATCTTGAAAGGATGTCAAAAATATACAACATTACATAAAAGGGTCAATGTAGGATAGTTTTTAGCTAGACATAATTAATCTATGTAAAGCTCAATAAAAATTCGTTCATCTCATCTATGGAGTCTTAAATTACACATATATTCTTGCTCTTGTGCCTTTTCATCCACAATAATGTACAACAACATCATTGGAAATTAATCATGTCTTGAACTCACTATATATGTGTGATCAATATTACCTAGGAAATACCTTGGCAAACTTGGATTACCAATGTCATCAGACTGTCTTTTGGTTCATATAAATTGAAGAAGCACCTATGGTACATAACGTATAAGTTTTAAGGTAGTCTCACCCTTGTATATTAGTTTGATGTGTCTCATTTCTTGTTTACTTTCCATTGGTCTCACTCTTCTCTATCATTTCCCAAATTAGTCGTCTTTGTGTTGATCATGAATCACATAGTAACTAATATTGCACAAGCCACACCTTGTTTGCACCATCTAGTAAATGTACTCATCAAAATTGTTCTCATTAGTTTGACAAAGACCTACATATGGTGTCCATGCAAGTTTCAATATCTAAATTAATATGGTTCTTATCACCCTAAACATATATCATGATGGTGATATAGTGTGTACACTTGGAGTAAACTGTTACAAAAACGATCAATTATTTTGGTCATGTTTATGAGAAAAGACATGACGAGGAATATCAAATCATAGACTATAAGGAAATTTAAGGAGATTACAGGTCTGATAGTGGAGATGCTTCATACAATCACCATTTTAAATATTCTCAGTGGATTTATAGTTTCAACTCACATACTAATCAAATTTCATATATTATTGAGTGCAATGTATCTATACACTTGTAATTGGGATTTGGCCATGTTAAATTCTAGAGATAGAAATATATTTCCTTTAGTCCAATAGTGTTAAATACTACTTAAAATATTTACATTTATTTTCTCCCAATAGATATCAGATCCATGGTATACTGGGAGTTCAATAAGGTAAGAACTTAGTGTAGCAGGCTTGAACAAGTTCATGATCTATGAAAGAAAACTGGTCTTTTATTTTTCATGCCCTTGTCCAAATAATCTGAGGTCATATGTAGAATCGAAGTCATAATTCACAAGAAATGAAGTCAATTGTAGAATGAACTGAGAAAATAAGAAAATTATTGTGCCTTCTAGCAACTAAACTTTAGTCCTGCCACTTTTTCTTATGTTTTGCCTTTCCTCCAAACTAGCCTCTGAGGGAACTCAAACTGGGGCTAATTTTTTTTCTTATTTGTTGATAATTGTGCAAGAAGTTATCTCAAGGGATACTCAAGCATTATCTAGGATTGTAAGGTGACTAGAGATGTGAAAGACTAAAACATTTATTATTTATGAATGTTTCTAGTAGAGAAACAATTGATTGATGTTGGAAGTGTTATGTAAATTTCTTAAACAATGAGTCCATTTCCTTTATTTCACTACAGTCAATAAACTCAGTGTATTATATAAGGCTATAGTTCTAAGAATTAGGTATTTAGAAAAGGAGATGAACAACAAGACACAGAAACTTATATATTGTACAATTTTTACTCTGTGTTAGAAACTTACCATTTTTTAGTCTTCGTGGCCAAGGGTTAGGATCTCCAAGAAACGGGGTTTGGATCTCCAAGTTGCATTATTGGCAAAAACAAGCTTTCAATATACTCAATGTGTTTGAATCTCTAAGTGGCCAGGGGTTTGGATTTGCAAGTGATGGTGTTTGTATCTCCAATTATTAAGGTGCAGGATATGAATCAACTGGCATAATATATGTATCTTAAATGGTATCTACAAGAAATCCTAATGGAATTAGGTGAATCAATGAAAATTAAACTAGACTTGTCACTCAATCTTGATCCGCCAAATCTGTTACCTTTGTATACTATACCTTAGTTATTGTCAGCATAGGATCTAGATTCTAGTGAAGGGTTGATTGGGTGGGAACTTAGTGAAGGGGTGATTGGGTGGGAAATTAATGAAAAGACGTTGGGACTAGCACTTGGCACTATCGACGGAAACACATAGGGGTTTTGGTGAAGTGGAGTGACAGAGATATTTTTATGCCAAAAAAAAACATATATATAATGGTCTTCTCAATTTCGAATCATAATATTTTTAAAAGATAAATATTATTCAAAGGTAAATATATATATATATATATATATATATATATATATATATATATATATATATATATATATATATATATATATATATATATATATATATATACATATATTTATTTATTTATTTAAAAACTATTGTAAAAATGATAGATATTAATAGGTATTTCAAAATGTTAACTTTGGTTTGTTTTTTCTAGAGTGAACCCCACACACATACCTTCATTTTAATTAGAGAATACTATGCGTACACGTTTAAAAAATATTACCAGAATGATAGAACATGAATTTGAAAATTCCAACATTAATTTGGTTTATGTGGTATGAACCATCAAGTATGTCAATCCATACCAAAATTTAAAGTGGATATGTTGGTTAACATGTACACTTGTAATAGTATTGTTTTCCAAAATAGTTACTTTTTAAAAACATGCGGATTATGAAATACACTCATGCACTACATAACTACAAGAACATAAATAATCATCATGATACTCTTCAAAATGATGCAATGATAATCATCCTCATCCTTTTCAAAAGATTAGCACGTATGTGAATTCCTGATAAATAATTCATATATAGATACCAATTATCTTGGATAATCAATCCCTATAGGTCGTTAACAAGGCGATGCATATATAATTCTTTTGGTGTCATATATTTGGTTGTTCAAGGCCTTATACATTACCCATATATGCTAGAGCATCATTTAAAACCATGAACATTTCCTTATCAAACTTACTAAGCAAAATATATTTAAGTTAAATGAAAGAGAACAAATATACAACTGTAAATGCATACCTCATACATTACAACATTTTGATATCATTAATCTTCTTCTTCATCCATCAGACCAACAATTATGTCACCCGCTTAAAAAATGGCATTGATGATTAACCATTTTAGCATCATCATCAATGTCATCATTTCCAGTAATCATATCCTCATCCATATCATCATGAAGAACAACATCTCCTAAATTTGGTTCAACTTCTTCAAGTTCTTCACCTGATAGTACATCATCATTATCATCTTCACCAACTACATTGTCTTGAAGATCTCCTTAAACTTCTTCATCATCTTCATGATCTAACACATGATCATTAACTAACCTCTCCTCTAAACCAACATCCTCTTCAACATTATCATCTTCTTCTGGTACATTATACTCTACGATCCTTCTTCTTGGATCATATCTAACAACATATAAACAACCTGCTCTATGTAGAACCTTTGAGTAAAATACATCTTCACATTGGCTTGGAAGAACATAGCGATACGATCTTGGCTCAAATGACCTTATAGTAACCATGGTAAATCCATTATCATGTTGAATAACAGTTCTATCAACATCACATTAATTCATTCGTAGCCTATACCATTTCACATTGAATACAACCGATTTGAAGGAATCAAAGTCACACTCAAGCATGTCATCCAAATACCCATAATATCAATTTTCAGAGACTTGTTGACGCGTGTCACTTCTAGATGAAACATTAGTGACCTGGAATACTACAGTTATCCCACAATCATAATTTTTCCTCTTTTCATCCAACACTTTGGTGCGAAACTTACAAACTTTGTACCACATAGCGTGGTGGTGTTTCAACTACAATATTCCAAACACCCAAAAAAGACATTGTACATTAATAAACATATTCATATATATAAATTGGAAAGTATCTGAAGAAAACACACTTGCATTCACATTAATAACATATTGATAAAATAAATGAATAACATTTTGCAGGTTGGTGAAAATGCATGGTTTCATTCAAACTATTTGCTAAATCAATTTATCTCTATGTAAGATTGGCACCTCAGGCACCCTGAGCTTGTTTAACTAATGCAAACAACTCTTTCCATGATAATGTACCATGATATTGTTCAAATATTTCAATCAATGGCTTCATCTAGTCAATATGGTTTGTGATGTATAAACGTAGTGTATCCGACTCTCGACCAATTGTATTAGAAAATCATAATTAACCAGTAAATATTAGTTATAATGGTTAATATTAATAATTAATGAAAGAACGACAAGTAAATAAGCATGCTATATATACACAATAATTAATATGTGTGTGTGTGTGTGTGTATGACTTATAAATTTCCACATTAAATATTTTATTACCTTTTTCTTTCATTATTCGACCTTTCCCCAATAGGTGCACCCGTTCAGATTTTGTGATGAAGTTCACATCCCAAATGCAATTCAAAAACATATTTTCTGCTAGAATAGGAAGATACTAATTAATGTACACCATGGATTCATATTCCATATATCCCTCTAGCATAGAACCCTTAGGATGTGCTCTTTGTCCAACCAAAGCCTTCAATATTTTCAAGTGCCTCTCCACCATCCATATTGACCTTGTATGTATAGGTCCACACAGCTCAATCTCCTCAACTTGGTGTATGAGGCAGTGTTCTTGTGCATTGAAGAATGTTGGAGGTAGATAATTTTTTGTTTCACACATTAGCTGAGGAATTTATCTCTTTCAATGATTTGTGTCATCTTATGTATTTCTTTCAATGCCAACCATCTACAAATGATGCAAGAAAATAAGTACAATATGTTTCAATAAAAGATAAATGTTACATTACAAGTAAAATGCAAGTCATTAATTTGGTCAACAACTAATTGAAAAAACACTTGGCATATAAATCGATACTTACATCATGCATTTTCCAAGATCGTATATAACTTGTTTGACATTGTTGTTGAAGTCATCTAGGAGAGATATAGGTAGAACATACTGTAACAATAAAAATGAATCATTATTTTTTTAATCCAAAGTATATGAAAAAACCCATAAAGATGTATATATACCAATATAGAAATATATATAAAAAAATAATTAGCTTAATGAAGGTATGCCAATCATGTGTTTTTATAGCACCAAATTCACCTTTCTTTCTTTAATAAGATATTATTTATATTTGAAGAAAATTTTGTGGGAAATTTAATTCTTCGAATGACCTATTTTAGATCATCACTTTTATTCTTTGTTAATAACCATGGAAGGTTGTTTCAATCTCCATCATTATTTGATTGTATCCCACTCTTCATTATATTATTGGCTTCCACAATATCATTATAAATTTTCTATACTTTTTCTTTATCCTTGCTACCATCTATGATTTACTATAATTTTTCTATCACATTCTTCCCAATATACATTGTATCAAACAAATGGGATATTCTTAGGTTCTTATGGTAAGGAAACCTCATTAATTGAGCGGGATAAATCTTCATTCCATATGGAAGACCATGTCCTTCACATCAAAAATTTCTTTTATATTCCAACTTCCATAGTCGAGGTGTCATTCTTTGTGGTTTTAATCCAATCTCTTCTTTCTCATTGAAAGTATGTTTTTTAGTAGCATGATACATATGTTTCATAGAGAGGAAGTTACTATACTCATAAAAAACCTTCTTTCCTAAACTTGTTGAACAACGATATTTCATCTCAGGACAACAAACTAGACACGAAAATTTACCCTTAATTTGAAGGCCTGCAAGAGATGGATTAATAACGTCAATTATAAATAAACGGATTATTTAAAGTACATGCACGATATGATATATTTGAAGTAATTATATGCTATTAAATTCATGCAATGGAAGAGGGGTGGTAGGAGTGGGAGGAGTGATTCAATGCCTTGTAGAATAAAAGGAACATAGCTTCATTTGGGGTCTAGGACCGACAACAAACAACCAAGAACAATTCTTGGCACTTTGGAAAGGTCTAGACCTTGCTAGAAAAAGGAATTAGGAAGTTAAGGATCATGGGGGATTTAATGTTGGTGATAAGACAAATATCTAAAGAAATGGTAGGAAATTCACCAAGCTTATCCTCAATTGTCCAAAGAATAGCATTGTTGGCCTCGAATTTTGAAGAAATTACTCTACATCATGTATTCATATCACTAAACCAGGAAGCCACCTTCCTTTCAAACCGAGGATCCCAAAAATAAAAAGGAGTAATTATGGTTAATTGAAGGTGTTATGTCACGCCAATCTCGTAATATTCATCATAAATGTGAAATCCTGGAGATCAAAAGAATTGACCGCAATGTCAATTTATTTGAGGAGAATTAACAAAAAAACAACAAATGGAGGTAGAAAATCCCACAAAATAAGATGTGAAAGGAAAAATGGGAGACTGGAAGATCTTGCCCATGTTGCAATCCAAGCTTGGCGATCACCAAACCTAGAGATACAATGAAGGGGATCGTACAGGTTTAAATGTTCAAATGAAATTCATATGACAAAGAATGTGGGATTCATAGTTAGTTGAGGAGAGAATTAATGCTACAATGTACTCCCTCTATTAAAGGATCGCCTCCCGAGATATAGGTCATACTATGGTAGCACAGGTGTTGAATAATTTAATGCTTGATATGAAAGTAAATGGATCCCGAGACAAGTGGGAAACAATAAATTCAGGAAACCAAGGCACTCATCAATGCATTGGCATGATCCTCGACTGGAATCCTAATATGGATAATTGGTTTTTTTTAATGATGGATAATTGTGATGAGAAAGAGAATTCAGAGAGCTAGAAGGTTGTTGTTGAGAAACGACTCAAAAAATTGTTCAGAATTTATGAATTTTTGGGAAGGAGACTGAAATTTATAAAAAAAAGGAGAAGGATATCCAAGCCAATATGTTTGATCTCAAGATGGAATGGATGCAAGCAAAAATGGAAATCGAGTCAATCAAATGGAGATTGGTCTGTTTCTTATGAGGACTGAGTAGAGTGAGCTTGATAGGAGCTCAGGGTAAGAACATTCTCAAGACTTTATGGACACTCTATTGTCTATGCAAGAAATGATTGAAGGAAGCATGGAAGGAAAGGGAGGAGAAATTCATGAAAAGAAAGTTATAACTAGGAACAAGTCATATCCTAGCCCTTCTATGGCAATTTAGTTAATAATCTAGTATGTTATGTAAATTTGAAATTTTTTTGGGGCAATTATGTAGAATTTTGGGGCATTTTCAGTGTAATATTGTAAATCGGAAGGCACACAACATTAAGACAGTTATGTTATGGATCTACTGGATTTTTTATGTTGTTGATGTTAATGTTCAATAGAAATGGAGTTGGCCATGAAAAATATCCTTTTATCTAATACAAATATATGCTTTATTAAAAAAAAATCATGCAATGGAAATTTACATACCACAAAAATGTGTTAGTCCCGGGGCATCATGAATTGTCCATAAAATTATTCCATGGAATTGAAATTTCGTCTTCCTTATTAGTTTGCAGATGGCATACATAGTGATTCCTACCCATAAATTCATTAAATCGTTGATAAGAGGCTCGATATATACATTCATATCTTTAACTTGGTACTTACCTAATTGTTTGAAATTACATATAATTACTATTATGATATATACATATAAGGAAATAAATAAATATAACATATTATGCAACAAACAAGACAACTGAAAATGTTACAATATTCAAAAAATTACTGCCAACAAATACCCAGAAAATCAATGTCAACATAATGTGCTCCCTCTTTATTGACATCCAAGGAGGAAGGCTATTATTGATAACAAAAGTTGACCACACTGAGTAAACAGACATGAGCTCTCTATAGCTTGATACTCCATTCCAATTTCTCTAAATTCATAACCATCTATAGGCATTTGAAGAAAACGATATTCACTTCACTTCCATGTGTGTAAATCCATAACCTTTTCTATGCTTTCACACTTGAATAATCACTACAACCATTAGAATTATGGGATATGATGAAGAACATTTTGAGACACCCTTTTATTATTTGATCAGTTTGATATATATTGTTATTACATTTTTGGAAAAAAAAATTCGATTCATGTTGTCCATAATATATAATATGATCACTAGGACATGCATCTATAGCTTGATACTCCATTCCAATTTCTTTCATAACAACACATAAATATTAGTATGTGCGAGGTAACTAATTTGGTGATGGTAACAAAACTTCACCCAATCTAGTACAATATAGAAAATCAACAGTTAATGTAAACAATATTAATCATAAAGATTTCATTCTTATTTTGTACATTAATTAATAGTAAAGAAAGGAAAAATAAATCAACCTTTCATGTGATGAAACATATTATATTATACCTCAGGATCAATGTCATAAAAGTGTTTGAAAAACCATTCAAAACCTTTATTTTAACCAACAGTAATGTACCAGACTGAACATTTTCTCGTTAGCCTTCATAAAGTCATGTCGTTGTCTTCTTTAGCACAAGCTTATCAGCACGAAAAGCATCTTCATTTTCTACATCGATGACAAGTGCTTCTTGGATCAATTGATTTGTCTCATCATATGGAACTATCATCCCATATTATTGCATAGGATCATTTTGACCTTGAGCTTCAAAATTCTATGCATCTTCCTCAACCTGTAGAAAATCATTTCTATCACTAATACTTGGTGCAATATTACAACACAATACCTAGGAGGCCACGATGACTTTATAATAATTTCAAGCAACCATGTGAAATAATTAGTCTACAAAAAAATATTATATAAAAAAAAAGTTACAAATATTATTAATATAAATAAATATACATATAAATAAATAGCATAAGCTTACCACGAGACGATAATCATTCCCCCTTGAATGTACCCATTCTTCCTACAATGTCTATTAGGTGTTTCATATAAAATTCTCCACAAATGTCTGTACCTACAAGAATAACAATGGAAATAACGTTTCCCATCATCAACCCCTTGTGGAATAGTTGATCCCCATTTAATGACTTTTGACATTCTTTCTACAACTGGAAAACAATTATATAAAACAAAATCTATTTTTTCACTTGCAAAAAAGGCCTTATAAACTTTCACAATTATCGTAGTTATAAAAGATATTTCACAGCATCTCTTACAAATGGGGTATTTATAAATTTATTTATCACGGAAAACGATGTTAGATCACTTGTGAATGTAAAAGATAACCTGTCAAATATATGGTCACATTAACCTAGGGGTGCACAAAACCATTTGTCAATTCAATTGCAACAACTGATTCATATCGTCACAATTGCAACAAAAAAAAATATTCGTCTAAACTTTGATGAACCATTTATGTCGTCTTCATTGTGAGACATGATAAATAACATGTCACAATTATGATACACAACAAATATTCTATTGTAATTGCAACGAAAATGGGCACCAAAACTAAAAAAATGAAATTTTTTCTTGACATTTATGATAAAATGGGCCATACTGTCGAACTATGTCATCAAAATTTAGACCTATATGTAATAGTGCGTGGAAGGAAAGAAACAATGTGCATCTAGGGGTGATCTAGCTCCAGTGGTATCAAAGAGGCACTCTCTTCTAAATTTGGTTTCAATTATTATAGGTAGATTGTTAATGGGTTAAGTGGCAATAAATGTTGGAATGAGTTATCCACCTACATACTGAAGTAGCATTTCTCCTAAATCTAGGGGGGAAAGTCATGAGGTTGAAGTGTGAGCTATTGGTAGGTCAAAAAAGGTTCATCTTAATATGTCAATTAATATTTTTAATCATAATGGTTAGGAATCTAACTAATTTTGGATATCTATATTAGTATCTTACTCATCCATTCTTCAACAAATACTTCTACTCTTGTGGGATTAATAAGTATTGAGACTATCCATTTTTCTCTAGTGTTGCATCTCCATCATCTAGTCACAAAAATTAGTGTTCTAGAATTTATTTTAGATATATCTAACTACATTTATGTAACCTATCTATCCCTGGTGTTGGACCCACACACTAATTAATACCTATATATGACATTTACCACTAACGATGATTCGGTTGTCAAGACCATGGTAACAGGTACCATAAAATCTATACCCACACACCCCATCAAAAGAAAGAAAATCCATATTCATCATGGCATTCTTAGTCCACCATAATTCAATTTAATTTACACCATACCATAAGGAATGAGAGAACATGATGCACAACCTAGTCAAATTAGATCGCATTGTTGTAGCTTAATATTCATCCATTCATCCATGACTATATAGTTGTATAATATGGAAGGAACTATTATTGGGATACCAAGTAGAGAAAGGTTCCACAACAATAAAGTGAATAAATCCTTCTCTTGAATGAAAGCAAGCTAACAAAAAAAGGACCAAAGTTGGGTGATGTATACTTCAAATTATGTAAAATAAATAAAAAGATATATCAAGGGTTTATCATACCTTTTACAAATATGTCGAGTAAAGTAAGTAATGCTTTCATCCATTAGGGTCTCTAAACCCTCACATAGAGAATTGATAATGAATTTAGGAAGATTAAGATTGACAAGTAAGGGAGATATGGGTTTTCAAAGAAGTAAGATAGGGAGGTAATTCATTTTCCCAAAGTTGTAAGTATGAAAAATGACTAACATTTCATCCCATGATCTCAATCACGAATATAACAAGTTATTTTATTTCCTCAAAAAAAAAAAATAGTTTCATGAATATGAGTATGAGTATGATATAAAATTACATTTTTCCATAAGACTATAAATACCTTAAAGGTCTAGTTAAGGAAATTTGGGATATGAAGATCTATCTCATTCCATATGCTAAGCAAATAATGAAATGGTTATATAAACTAGCACATAAATAAAAAACTTTTGTGCAATAATCATTTCAAGGAATGCCACATGCATAATATATCCCATAAACAAATGAATATGAGAAAGCTTAATGGTCATTCAACCAAAGAAGAATGACCCCAAAATGTTACAATTTTTTTTTCAAATTTTGAGGTTTGTATAAGATAATAATAATTGATCCATTCCCAACTCCATTTGTTGATGAAATCATTAATGAAAATTCAACAAGAAAATGTTATTTTTTCACATATCGGATTTCAAAATATAATCAACCATAGTTATTGAGGTTCAAGAAAAAAAGACATTTGTATATAAACTGGGTCATTTGTGTTGGAAATATTGTTGTCATTTATGTCAAATATTGGAGAAGACTACATATTTTCAAGATAAATATTCAAAAATGAAGATTGTTTGAAATATTGTTTTTGGATTTTTTATGCACAATTTACATATCCTATTTTTCAAGGCATTGTTACTCTAATTTAGTAGCTCAAATTCTCAAAATAGGATATATGGTCGGAAAAAATATTTTGATAAATTTCCAATGGTATATGGATCTCCCTCTAACTCCATAGGACTGAGGATATATGAAATATTTCATCAAGATGACCCAACCAAAGTACAAGAAAATGGACCCAGTGAATTTTACAAGTTGGCCCATAAGTGAGTGTGGAAACACTAAAAATAAAGGATATATGAGTTCAATTGAAGTGTATATAATAAATAATATATCTAAGGTGCACAAGAAGAGGCAAGGAATATTTTTTGGGTGATTCTTGGAGTTTTAAATGTAGAAACCAAAATGTGATTTATGGGGTGAGCAAGTCATATCGACATTTTCACAATAAATTTTCTTATCAAATGTTTCAAACTGTGAAACTTGAATGAGATGGAAATAATATATTCATGTAGTTATAGTTTAAATTTCAGACTTTCATTTCCTATAATTTTAAAGTTATAGTCTGAGGAATTTAGGCTTTTGGAATGCTCCTGAAATTTGTTTAAAACATTCATGCTTTCCATTTTCACTATAGATTTTCTTTTGTGATGTTTTAGACCGCGAAACTTGGAGGAGATAGATAGAATATCTTCATTTCCTATGGATAAAAATTTCATATGTTTTCTTCCTACAATATGTGAAATATTTTGTAAGGAAGTTAGGCTTCGTGAATGCTTCTAACTCATCTGCTTCAAACATGATAGCTTGGTATGTTTGCTATAACTTTTCGTTTGTGATGTTTTAGACTATGAAATTTGGAGAAGATAGAGGAAGGATATCATGATGCTTGTCGTAGAAGTTTCATATGTTTTTTACCTATAATATTTGAAATATGATCTAAGGTATTTAGTGTTCCTAAATGATGTTGAAACATGGTTCAAACGGGTAAGCTTGGAATTTTTATTATAACTTTCTTTCCGAGACATTTTAGACTGTAAAATTTGGAGGATACAGAAAATAAATCTCAAGGTACCCATGATCTAAATGTAAAACCTTACTTTGATATAATTTATAATATAGGATCTGAGGAAATAAGTGTTCCTAAATGCTTTGAAAGCATGCTTCAAATAGGCCATATTCAATTTTTTTCCTGTAACTTTCTTTCTGTGTTTTTTTAAACTTTAAAATATGGAGGTGATAGAGAAGAGATCGTCATGTACCTGTGATAGGAATTTTATAACCATATTTTCAAAATTGGATACCTAGAATGTTGTTCAAGTGTGTCCTTGGAATAATCCAAAATAAATAAGTTATAGGGGGAAGAGGACCTTGTGAGGGGAGAAATAGCTAACAAACCTAGTGAAGGAAGAAGAAGCAAGTAGACTTGATGAAGGTAGAAGCAACAAGAAGACTCGATGAAGGTAGAAGCAGTAAAAAAACTTGGTGAAGGTAGAAGCAGCTAACATCCCTAGTGAAGGCATCACTGAAAGATGGGGGGGAATATAATAAGGACCCCTAGTCTAAAACAATGGTGCCCTACCGAAATGTTATTTGTATAATAGTGGCCTTCCAACTATTTTTATACTATGGTTGTATTTTCTAAAGTTAGGTTTATGTCTTTTAGAGTATATAGGATTTTAACAATTTCTCATTCATCAATTTTCTTCATTTTTCCTACTAACTTTTTGGAGAAAATTTAGGTTGGTCTAGCCATACACTCTCAATGATTCCTTTTATTTCCAAGGAAAGGTCAAGAAAAAATGAAAAGAGACATGAATGTTTCCCTGAAATGTTAATTTTACTTTCCATTATATGTTAAAAAGAGAAACAAGTAAAGGGGGAAGATCTCTAGAGGACCCTACTCATTTTTCATAAGAAATTAATGAAATAATTTGTATGAACTAATGCACCGATCCTTTTTTATGAAATTCACCCTAATAAGAAAGAATTTATACCACCTTTATTCTCCCCATACCTAGTTATGAGAAGCTTGATCATTGATACATTTTCGTTCCCCTTCCCATATATCTCATAGTAGTGGGAGGGTTTGCCATCCCTATTGGTACTAGGTAGATTACAGCTGACAAAAGGGATTAGTTGAAGATAGGAAGGGAACTATTTCTGAATCAGTGGGAAAGGAAATAACTATATTTAGGTGTTCACATGCATAAAAAATAGGATGATCTAGAACCAATAGAAGATGGTGAGAGATCGTTCAAACTGCTATCTTAATATTACACCCTCTCTAAACTTTTCTTATACTTATGGTTCATTATATGGAACATTGTTTGGCTTTCCTATTTGTTCTATTTCATTACTACAAATACCAATTTTTTTAGTAAGAAAAGGGTGGGGGCGATACATATGTGATCTATTACTCCCAATACACATACCTTACTAGAAGCACATTGTATTAGGAGAAGCAAAAAAACCTTACCTACAAGTTTTGACTTACAAACCTTATCCACACATTAATTAGGGATTGATACTTTTCCTAGTGTAGAGATGTTCATAGCTTCCCTTTCCCAAGTGGGTCGAGGTTGTAGGGGTGTGCACTACCTTTTATCCCCATGGTGAGATGGATGTCTCTGTGGATCTATTCTACCATAGCTTCTTTCTCATTAACAAAAGGAGATTCATACACATGTTACACATCTTGCTCCCTTTTCTCTACTATAGTGGAATATGCATGCCTCACCTCACTTTCTCTTCTTTACTATAATTTCCTTTCTTAGGTGGGTGAGGAAAATAAAGAGAAGAATAGATCTACACTAAAATAATGAGAAATACTTTCTTATTCCTATGGTGGGAAAGAAAATCTAAAAACTAGTAGTAATGACCATTAGATGGGAGGGAGAATAGGTAGTGTTTTCTATCGATAAAATCTATTGGTGGGATGGGGTGGGATTTATTATATTGTTTACGTGTTAACAACTAGTTGTAGGTATAGAAGGAACGAGGCCTCTAGATAGTATCTTTGGATCTTCCACAAACTACTCCAAATAAAGTCAATTTCATTTCTTGAATCCATACCAACCTTGAAAAAGCAATAAAAGGGTTCAAATGTCTTTCTTCTCCTGGGTGGGTTCAATAGTCAACATCAAAGTAATTGGTAATGGAGAAGTGAACCAATTTGTTTGCACTAGTTAATTCATCTAGGAAAATGTTAGAATTGAAGAGACGAGGAAATAATAACTTGTCTATTCATATAACCTATTTGAATTTGGAAGTAGTTCAAACATAATATATATGAGGATACTTTATAGTTACTATTTAAAATAGGCATCACCAAATAAATAACCATAATATTCATTATCTCCAAAATTTCTTTTGATAATGGATCTCTTTGATCTAATGGTAAAGTTGGTGGCTTTCATGCCTCTTTCAACTAGTGTTTTCTATTAGAATTAGTTGATCCTCATTATTTGTCCACCTGTCAAGGAAAAGATAGTTTATTTTCTTTCCTTACCAGGAATTGGGTTGATAAACTCAAGCCACTAAATCCAATGTCTCTCCCCATCCATACTCTTCCTCCCCATTATTTTTCCCTAAGTGATTCATGATGGAAGTCAAGTTTAGATGTCTATAAATAAATATACTCTCCCCACTCTCTCCCTTTTGAAAATCCAAGAAGAAAATCATAATTTAATTTTGTTCTTGAACTAAATTAGGAATAAAATTTTAATTCCACATCTCGTGACAACTTGTATTAGTTAAATAAGTTAATTTGACTTAGATGGCTCAGTTAATTCGAACTGAAGGTCTAACTTGAGTCATGTATAGTGTATCCTACTTTATGGGAGCCATGGTTGAGTTTATTTTGAGCTGTAATTAATTAATTCAGTTAAACTGAGTTAAAATCAGTTAAACTAGTTCAAACTGTTGAAGCAACTAGTGGGAGGTCTAGTAGTGTGGTGTTTCCTGCAGCGATCAACTAGTAAACTGATGATTCACTCATAAATAAATCATGCATGTCAGCTATGAGAGTTACCCAGTTGAGATTGGAGTTGACAGATAGTGTACTATCAGTTGTACAATCATCTGAATTGTACATGTGGTGCATGCAGTCCAAGGAAGGCCTAGTATGATGGATTGTGCAATTCCTTTGAGGAATTTCCCTAATTAATAAGGGGGTAAATCCCAAGGAAACAAATCAAGGAAATAGGGTCTTAGGAAAGAAAGAAATTTTCTATGTATTGGCCAAGGCTTGTCTAGGAAGTTGTGAGATAGATAGAGATAGTGCAAAGGCTTCTCAGGCTTGAGAAAAGCATTGTAATCTTCTCATATTTTCTGACAAATGCCATATACAAATAAAAGGGGTTTTTAGCTATGGATTTTCCTGGGAAGTCATTGTGTAATGTGTTGATTGAATTATTTCTCTTGTATGCTTCATGATTTTGCAATCATTTAATTGTTTCTGCTGATGAGTAGATTATATTCAAGTCTATTTTTTTAGTAAATTACAATTAGAAAATTGAATCTACAAGGAATTTCTACATGGTATTAGAGGTGAAATCACTATAGAAGAGGATAATACGAGTTTTTATTCTTCAAGTGAAATTGAATTTACAGTATCATAATTCAATTCTAGTAGGATGTCGTTCTAAGGATTGAGATGCAAATATTCCCTTGAGGGTAGTTCAAACTATATTTCTTGGAAGGACAAGATGCAGGAAGTGTTGGAAGATAATGGGCTTAAGGAATTCATAAAGAAATATATTCCTTAGCCTCCAAGAGTTGATGCTCAAGATCTAGTAGAGTGGAGAAAATGTGTTGCAAAGGTGAGAAGGATTATCCCATAAGGAGTTGGATATCATATTGTCTCAAACCTCCATGGTAAGGAAACTTCATACGCAATGTGGAAGGCCTTGATAGACTTGTTTCAAAACAGCAGTGACCATAGGAAGCTGAAACTGTAGGACAAACATAGAAAAATCTGGATGGAGAAGGGTGACATAATAGAAAAGTAGTTGACCAAGTTTTCCCAATGTAGGGATGATCTTGGAAGTGTCTGCGTTATAATTATTGAAGATGATCTAGTCATCCTAGCACTTCTAGGCCTTCCCAAGAGATGGCACAGCCACCGAGATTTAGTAAATGGGAGGGAGAAACTACCAGAGTGGGAGTGTTTGTGGTTTGACTTAGTGCAAGAAGAGATTCAGTGGAACACCAGAGATGGATCCTCATACAAGAATGATGATGATGAGAACTGTTCCTTAGATGGAAAGGTGAAGAAATGGAAAGGGAAGTCATACCATTCAAAATTTGATTCCATTTAGGGCAAAAATAAGAAGGACTTGTTGAAGATTAAACTTTTTAACTATCATGAGTTGGGACACTATGCCATGAAGTGTCCACGTAAGAAGGTCGGAAAGAAGCCCTAATCAGGAGTGGAAGGTGAAGCTCTTGCTTCACAATTCTAGTTAGATTTCACCCTCATCGCTTGCATGGTGACATCAGTGATGAGTATCTTGTGGTATCTGCATAATGGAGCCTCATTCCATATGACACTAAACAAATAATTATTTAGTTACTTGGAGGATAAGGACCTCTAGATGCACATCGAAATGAGAGATGATGGAAGGTATAATGCAACCAACATCGATATTGTTACCTTTCAGAGGGAGTCTCGTTTTCCTCTCACATTAAATGATGTCATGTATGTTCCAGCTTTGAATAAGAATTTAGTTTTAATTGCCATGTTGGAGGACTATGGCTATGATGTGATATTTAGCAATTGAAAGTGCGCTGCTTTGAGATGTTGGTTGTAGGATCCTCCCAAGGCAAGTTTTGGGGCTTAAAGCCCAAGTTTTGACTAAGTCTAATGTAAAGACTCCACGATTTGTGGGCGTGGAGTGCGAAGATGGTAAATGAGTCAGAGGGTTGTCTGCCCTCATTTTCATAATGTAATGTCAGTTTGAGAGATCTACCCATGGTCCACAGACCATGGGATTGTATAAATAGAGCGAAGCTCTAAGTGTAAAAAAAAAGATAGAGGAGTCAATCAATGGAAGATCTGAGAAGGAAGCATTGACTCGAAGAGTAGAGTCGTGTCTGTGGGTCATAGAGTAGGAGAAGGCTCTATAGCTGAGTGCCCAGAGTCCTAGTCGTCCGTAGCTGAGTGTGTGGACCCCTACAGCTGAGTGTGTAGGGCAGGTTGAGTCTGTAACCGACTGAAGCATTAATAAAGAGAAGTTTTACAATATTTCTATGTATCTTCTCCTGTTTTATGCATTGAAGTATATTGGGTATGAATTGCAAGTTTACTATTTATTTGTTGTGCGAGCTTATATGAATGTGTTGAATAAGTGAATATAATATAAGGTATTTGTTTATGTGAAGATAACTAACTGTTATAAGAAGATAAGTAAGATCCATGGTGTGACTAGGGGAAATAGCGCAAATCATTGCTCTAGTAGCTCGAAAGCCCCACATCCCCTGGTTAGGGCTGCGTGAAGACGAATATAACAAGGGCGTGAAGGCCTCGCAGGCCAGGAATGTGCACAAAGTAACCTGCATGAAAGTATTCACAGGTGGACTAAATCAACCCCTCAGACATCTTAAGGGTGCGGAAACCTGGTTCCAGCATTCCCCCGTACTGCTTTGGGTGAGACCTTAGTCTGCGTTCTGTGGACTATTGCCGAAAGGGCTAGTAGTACAAGGATTTGTTTGGCTAATTAACTCTAAACCTGGGTTAGGCCCCTGCAAGCCAACAAATGGTTCCATTGCCGAGACTAGAGTCTGCATAGAGATGTTTGATGTCGTATTATTGGAATCCAACTAAGAAAGAAATTAAAGGTTGGTTGGATAGAAGAATTCATGAGTTCGTGATGCAGGATAAAAAGAATCCGCGACTATCAAAAGAAGAGTGGTTAAACTGCTACCTGTACATAGAGATCCATGAAATTTTCTTCGCATCTTTCTCTACTAAGTTGTACGAGTGGATTGTGAAGCTAGAAGATAGCCAAGGAAGGTGAAAGCTCGACAGTCCTATTGTGTGGACCCTAGAGTTGGTGCGCAGTTTGGAAGCATCGGAGGATAAGATCATGCGTGCTGTTGATCACTAGCTCGATCAGATTATAGGAGGATTCATTACTGAGTTCGTAGTAGACACTATGGTAAGCTATAGTGAGGCTGAGTGATGCTTTCTCAGAGGACTACGAGGTAAGTACGTTAAGTCTCTGAACACTTGGATTAAAATTCTACTGTGTGAAAAGAGGATTATGCGAATACATTGATGTTTGGGGCTACGCGAAGTGGGAGAATTTATAGAAACGAAGGTAGTGCAGAACTAGAAACTAGCCCTTTGATTTCACCTCCGCGAGGGGATGAGGAAGAGCTCGCGAAGGTCTCACCAAGAAGTGTGATCAATTTGATAAGGGAGAGGATTTCGTGCATACCACCCCCACCCACACCACCACTATATTCACCACCTTCACCCCTATCTTCGTCCATACCACCTCTGCCACCACCGCGAGTCAATATGGAAAGCGCGATAAAGATGTCAGTGTTTAAGGGAGTAGGAAATGAAGATCTCGACTAGTTATGGTTCGTGATAAGGGTTGTGTGGGAAGCGCAGGGAGTTACAAATGATAACAAAAGGAAAGCAACATTGGTGAGTGCTCTATAGGATCGCGCACTCACCTGGTATATTAAGCAATCTAATGACAATCTAAATACGAGGATAGCGGATATCCAAGTTGAACTAAACAAAGAATTTATCAGGTTGAAGTCAGAGGCGCAGTCAATCATTGGGTTCAAGGAGATCACAATGCTGCCAGGCGAGACTCCCTAGGAGTTGGATCAAAAAATGAAGTGCACAATTCGCAAAGCTAATATGACTTTGGTGGAAGGACAGCACCGCAAATGGTTTGTATCATTGCTAATGCTGCATTTGAGGAATGCATTGTCGCAACAGAGGTTAACAACTCAGGTAGAGGCCTTGGAGATCGCGATGAGGCTATATGAGACCCTGATATAGGATCTTAACCTAGGAGTTCAGTAGATCCATGCACAGTTAAAAAATGTATGCCTTGAGATGCAGAGTCTGAAATAGGATAGGACAACTCACCTGGAAGTTCGCAAAGAGGTATGGTGTGTTAAATGTAAGGGTTACGATCATGACAAGGAGAACTACCTAGTGTTCATGAATTACCTCACGGGAGGAGGATCGATGCCTTTAAGACCAGAAGCACAAGTAAGACCTAGTGCAGTGCCTACTTTGTGGTGTGCAATTTGTCAAATAGGAGGAAAGCATGCTACAAACAACGACCATTTGTTGCAGAACTACATGCAGAATTCTCAATAGTTGTGTTGTAATTTCTATAGATCAGTGGGACATGATGAGCGTACTTGTAGAAGCTATGAGCTGATGATGGATAGGACTCCCACCTACAGAGTTCAGGCTGAAACACGGCCCCTTGACCAAAACGCAGGAGTGGCATGAACCAGATTTCAAGGGCATGGACGAGGCCGACGTGGAGGAGGACCTGGAAGAGGTCACGGACAATTGATATGTTAAAATTGTGGGGGGGCAGGACATTATTCCCATGATTGTACAAATCCAACGCATCCATCATGTCTATATTATACCCTGTTTGATCATGAGATGGAGGATTGTCCCACACTGATAGCTAGCTTGTGTGACAAGGGAGCGCTCCAACCTACCTCGACTTAGAACCTACAGATGATAAGGTCTGAGCCACACAAGGAATACCCTAATGTGAACATTGTGCTCTGAGGTGGAATTACGGCACGAGATGATAAAGGAAAATAGCCTAAAGATTGTACTTGGGTTCGTAAGGCACCGACAAGAGAACAAGAATTTGATTTGGAGCATGCTAAGGAAACCTTAATGGAAGCTAGGAAGAGCTTCGCTGATGCCTCCACTTTAGGAAGCAAAGACAAACCAGAGCAATAAATGGACCCATCAATGCCCACGATGTTCCTAGAAACATGCATGAGGCTACTGCGTGATACTAAGGTTGTAAAAGGATTGCAGGAACTCATTAACAGATGCGTTGGGACCGTGCCAAGAGAACCATGCGTAGTTCGGAAGATTGGAAAGCATGCAACAAGGATGGGAAGGGAAATGATGTTGACCGCGTAGATTGGAGAATATGAGATGGACCAAGTAATGCTAGACCTATGGTCGGACATGAACGTTGTGCCGAAGAAGACATGGGAGTGCATGGGAAGGCCTACACAGTAATGGTCTCCTATCCAGCTGTGAATGGTGAACTAGCAAAAGATAATACCCATGGGGATATTGCAGGGAATTACCATGGATATTGAAGGAGCAAGCGCACTAGCAGACTTTGAAGTGACAGGAATCCCTATCCCATGCTCTTAGGAATCGATTGGGCCACTGACATGAATAAGGTGATAAATCTGAAGAAGCGTAAGATGATTTTTGAGAAAAAGTCTCTTAACATAGTCATACCTTTGGACACTGCAAAAGGATCATGCTACACAAAGTCAGTGCATGACTATGAAAGCAACGATGATTTGGACTGCATCTACAAGATAACCATGGGGGAGCAAGACTAGGTAAATCCCACAGTGGATGGGCGTATCTTAGGGGAGCGCGAAAGCTCTTGTACATTGGATTCTGATGAGGAAATAGAATGATGGCAGAACCAATTACGCGAGGTAACCATGCTAAACTGTAACATGATGATAGGATCGATGCGCTACGTATCGACAGAAGTGAGGGATTTGCCTACTTATGATGGGTTAAGTGAGCTAGATGCTTTATTGAACAGATTTGAAAGGGAGGTGCCAGAAAAGCAACGTTTCGAGGCTTTGAAATGGGTACTATGTGCTACGCCTGTGAGGTGGTGGGGTACACACCAAGGAAGCTTTGAGGACTGGCGCGAATGTAGGAGAATGATGTTCATGCATTTTGGGAAGACTCAAATGCATCTAAAAGACAAGTATGATGGACGAGATGATCCGCGTGTGCACCTTGCCAACTGGACAAAGGTCTATGGGGAAGAGCCACAATCTAAGTGGGTGCACTTGTTCTGTCATACCCTAGATGTTATACCCATGAACAGGTATATAGAGACAGAGCTCCGTCATGGGACAAGTGAATGGGATATCCTATGCGATCAATTTCTATTAACCTTCACTTTTGAGGATCGTTGGTGGGACACTATTGATGACACGCTACAAGTAGTAAAAGCAGATATCTTTAAGATACCACAGGGGCCAATAGAATTGATTCAGCCTGAATGCGCTACTCAGCTGAGTTGCACAATGGAGTGTTATAATGTAAATACTGAAGAAGAGAATGAGGATCTGTGAAAAATAACATTCTAGAAACAAAAGGCCATTGCGAGGTTCCAGGACCACTGATTGAAGACCCTAACATAATCGCACTGGTAAAGACAAAACAAGTGAACATTGGTACAGAAGCCGAACCTAAGTATGCAACGCTCAGCAACTACTGGGATGACACGATGGTGGATAAGGTTGCTGAGTTGCTCCGCGAGTACCAGGACTTATTCCCGACCAAGATCACGGACTTAAAAGGAATCAGCGGATATTTAGGAATGATGTGGATCACAATAAAGCCCGACACAAAGCTAGTTAAGTAGAGGCCTTACCACTTGAATCCGAAATACAAGGAGAAGGTCCACATAGAACCAGACAAAATGCTCGTAGCAGGAATCATTGAGCCGATTGAAGAATCCGATTGGTTAATCCCTATGGTGGTCCAGGAAAAGACGCAGAAGGGCAAGATAATAATATGCGTGGACCTAAGAAAATGGAATGATGCGCGTGTGCATGACCCATTCCCAAATCCGTTCATAGATGAAGTGTTGGAAAATGTTGGTATGGAGGAAGCATATTCTTTCACTAATAGATTCTCAGGGTACCACCAGATCAAAATCACGCCGGAATATAGGAGCAAGACAAAATTCATGACTGAGTGGGGATGCTTTCAATACACTGTTATCCCATTTGGATTGAAGAACGCACCAACCATCTTTTCACGCATAGTTGTTGCAGCATTCAATGAATATATCCACAAGTTCCTGGAAGTTTATCTAGATGATTGGATTGTATTTGGATTGGTTAAGCACCATGTAGTGAGCTTACACTTGATGTTGGATACCTACCGAAGACACTGAATCAAATTGAACCTCAAGAAGTGTACATTCCTCATTCCTTTTGGGAACCTATTGGGACATGTGGTTTGCAGACAGGGACTGATGGTAGACCCCGTGAAAATTGCGGTGATTCTGAATTTGGAAGTGCCACGAAGTGTGAAATAGACACGTACTACCATTGGACATACGGGGTACTACAAGAAGTTCATCAAAAGCTATGCCCAGATCATCGTGCTAATGGAGAACCTATTGAAAAAAGACATCACATTCTGCTGGAATGATGACTGTAAGAAAAGCCTAGATGTACTAAAAGAAAAGATGGCCTCTATGTCGATCCTGGTCTTCCCAAAATGGGACGAGGAGTTTCATATCCATGTTGATGCATTGTTTATAGTGCTGGGAGTGGTACTAACACAAGACGGTGCAGAGGGTTTGGATCACCCTATCGCGTTCGCGAGTTGCAAATTGTCTAAAGTAGAAAAGAACTATTCTACCATTGAACATGAGGGATTGGCTATTGTGTACGCACTCTAGAGATATTGGCACTATTTGCTAGGGGGACACTTCAAGATGTATATAGATCATTCTGCGTTGAAATACTTGGTCAATAAGACGGTGTTGGGGGGGGCACATATGCAAGTGCCTTTTATTGTTCCAAGAATATGATTTTGAGGTCGTTGTGAAGCCTGGGCACCTAAACGTGGGAGCAGATTACCTATCACGCATTCAGATAGGAGAGAAACCTACTAGTTTGGATGAAGGATTACCTGATGCACAACTCTTTGTTGTGCACGTAGTGGATGGACACTTTGAAGATATAATCCACTTTCTCATGACTGGAACTGCGCCGAAAGAGTACTCTGTCCAACAGAAGAAGGAACTGGTGGTGTGCGTGACATATTTTTCTATCATTGCGGGGCAACTATATAATATGGGCAATGATGAGATACTGCGAAGGTATGTACCTGAATTTGAATGAATTCATATCCTCACGGATGCACATGAGGGTGCTGCGGGAGGACACTATGCAGGGCAAGCAACCATGCAAAAGATTCTCCGTGCAGGGCTGTGGTGGCCAACCCTTCATCAGGATTCAAAAGCACATTACAAGGCCTGTGATGTATGTCAAAGAATAGGTAAAGCATCGCGGAGGGATGAAATTCCTTTGAATCTGCAAATGACGCTGCAGCCCTTTGAAAAATGGGCGATCAACTTTGTAGGACGTATCAAAACTCAAGGAAAATGGGTGTGAGATACATTATCATTGTGACAGAGTACCTGACTCGTTGGGCAAAAACGCAGCCGGTAAGATATTGCATGGCTGCCATGGCCATGAAGTTTCTGTTTGAGCATGTATTGACATGATTTGGATTTCTGAAGATCTTGATGAGCGATTGTGGTACACATTTCCTGAATGAAACAATCAGCGCACTGACAGAAGAGTCTCAGGTGTATCATCAGAAAATCACACCGTATCATCCACAAGCGAACGGGACAATAGGAGCATTTAGCAAAATACTAGAGACTGCACTGACCAAAGTATGCAACGCACAACAAAGTGATTGGGACCTGCGCGTACCCGCAGCCTTATGGGCTTATAGGAAAACCTCCAAGAAACTGATGAGACAGACACCTTTCCGGCTGGTCTATGGAGTGGAAGCCATAAGGCCAATGGAGTATATTGTGCCTAGTCTACACATAGCAGCGATCATAGGTATGACAGACCATGAAGCCCTGGAGGAGAGGCTCGAACAGTTAGAAGAACGGTTTTTTTCTAGACTCCATCAGCAGGTACAAAAACAACGCGAAAACGCCTGGAACGATCCACATATTAAGTTGTGCACCTTCAAGGTAAACGATTTAGTGTTACTATATGACAGTAAGTTTGATAAATTCCCGGGAGAATTTAGAATCAATTGGTTGGGACCGTATGTTGTTAAGGAGGTGACAGAAGGAGGCGCAGTGCAGCTGGCAAAGTTAAATGGAGAACCTTTCCCAGGAAAAGTGAATGGCAGTTGATTGAAGCCATACACGGGTGGCCTGGCTATTTGACTAGCCAATAGAAGCACATTATTCGGCTCCAGGTAGCTGAAAGAAGGTGTGGGACTATAAACAGATGCAGGGGATGCAGGAATAGATATAGGGGAGCAGTTCAAACACTGCGGTCTCGGAACAACGCGTACAGGAGATACAATAGGAAACCACTCAGTGCGATGCCAACCTTGTAGCAGTCCCAGTAGAGTTGGGAGGTCTCCGCGCGAAGATCTCCACACCAATAGAGTGACCCAAGGGCAACTCATGATGCTTGTTTTGGGGGCCTATTGGGCATGGGATCCCCCCAAGACAAGTTTTGGGGCTTAAAGCCCAAGTTTTGACTAAGTCCGATGTAAAGACTCTGTGATTTGTGGGCGCAGAGTGCGAAGATGATAAATGAGTTAGAGGGTTGTCCGCCCTCATTTTTGTAATGTAATGTCAGTTTGAGAGATCTACCCATGGTTCACAGACCATGGGATTGTATAGATAGAGAAAGGCTCTAAGTGTAAAAAAAAGGTAGAGGAATCAATCAATGGAAGATCTGAGAAGGAAGCATTGAGTCAAAGTGTAGAGTCATTTCTTTGGGTCGTAGAGCAGGAGAAGGCTCTGCAACTGAGTGCGCAGGGCAGGCTCAGTCTGTAACTGATTGAAGCATTAATAAAGAGAAGTTTTACAATATTCCTGTGTATCTTTTCCTGTTTTATGCATTGAAGTATATTAGGTATGAATAAAATTTTACTATTTATTTGTTGCGCAAACTATATGCATGCCCTGAATAAGTGAATATAATATAAGGTATTTGTTCACGCGAAGATAACTAGCTATTATAAGAAGACAAGTAAGATCAACGGTGTGACTTGGGGAAATAGCGCAGATCGTTGCGCTAGCAGCATGAAAGCCCCACAGCCCTTGGTTAGGGGTGCACGAAGACGAATATAACAAGGGCACGAAGGCCTCGCAGGCTAGGAAGGCGTGCGAAGTAACCTGCATGAAGGCATTCATAGGTGGACTAAATAAACCCCTCAGACATCTCAACGGTGCGGAAACCTGGTTCCAACATCCCCCCATACTGCTTCGGGTGAGAACTCGGTCCTCGCTCCGTGGACTATTGCGGAAATGACCAGTAGTATAGGGATTTGTTTGACTAATTAACTAGAAACTTGGGTTAGGCCCCTACAATCCAACGTGACCACAAAATAAGAGAAGGTGTAGAGTCGATACATCGGTGAGTTGTGGTATAGAAGATTGATTCACTTGCACCATGGAACTTTGAATATCATGCAAAAAATTTATATAGGACTTCCCAAGGGTACATTAGAGAAGAGAGACGTGAAAATGGTGTACATTGGCGAAGTACACCAAAGATACCTTTCATGATATGGAGAGCCAAGCAAAATAAATCGTTGAAAGAGTTCACTCAGATGTTTGTGGACCTTTTTCCACAGCCTCCACGACCAAGCACAAGTATTATGTAATATTTGTAGATGATTTTTCTCGTAAGTGATGGATTTTCTTCATGCAAAATAAAGATCATACTTTCGCTAAATTTTTTGAATTTAAAGCGCTTGTTGAGAAAGACAATGGCAAGAAAGTTAAATCTATCAAGAGCAACAATGGTGGAGAATATGTGTCAAATGAATTCAAGAAATTTTGTGCACGAGAAGGCATTAGAAGAGAATTAATAGCACCCCATAACTTATAGCACAATGGGATGGATGAAAGAAATAACAAAAGTATTGTGGGAGATGCACGAGTGATGTTACATGATCAGGGACTATCGTTGCACGTGTGGGCTAAACCATGCAACAAATTTGTATATGTGCAAAACAAAAGTCCTCATCAAATTCTTGGGATGAGTACACAAGAAGAATATTTTTTAGGTAAGAAGCCAAATATGGCACACTTCAAGATCCTTCATTCATCATTTTACTATCATGTTACCAAGGATGCAAGGAAAAATCTAGAACCAACAACTGAGTTGTGTGTATTTTTGTGGTACACTAATACACCTCACAACTATTGGGTGTATCTACCATCTCACAAGATGACAGTGGTTCATAGAGATGTGAAGTTTGATGAAGAGAAGGCCATGAGATGTTCCGTTGAGAGGGAGCTTCAGTTACATGTAGATGAGGAGATTTTAGCTCCAAAGTAAGAACTTTGGGATGATGTGGAGCATCCATATGCAGAGTACCAGAGAATGGAAGCACCCACTCATGCACAGACTTCAAGAGATGGAAGGAAGTGCACCAGAGAGGTTGACATATTGATTCATGATGCTAAAGAAAATGTGGGAGCACCCACATAATATCTCAGGTAGAGGAAGTCACCAGATCGGTACACTAGCTACATGGCTCTGATGAGCGAGATTGTAGATGTTGAGCCATCCTCATTCGAGGAAGTAGTACTATAGCCTCTGTGTGTTGACACCATGGTTGAGGAGTATGACTCCATTAACATAAACAATGTTTGGGAAGTGGTCCCAAGGCCAGTAGACAAGTTAGTGGTGAGATCTAGATTGATTTACAAGGTAAAGCAAGCAGCAGATGGGAGTGTGGAGAAATAAAAGGCCAAATTCGGTGCCAAAGCGTTCTCTTAGGTGGTGGAAATTGATTACAAGGAGACATTTCTCCATTAACAAGGTACTCTTCAATGAGATATATTCTATCACTTTCAACACAGATGATATTTAATATACATCAGATGGATGTGAAGGTAACATTCCTCAATGGTATGATTGAGGAAATGGTGTACATTGACCAGTCGAAAGGATTTGAGACCTTCAACAGAGATTCACATGTGTGTATACTCAAGAGTTTGTTGTATGGATTGACACAAGCACCCTGTGCTTGTTACACCAGGATTGAGAGGTATTTCGCTAGGTTGGGCTTCACCAAAAGTGAAGCATATGTGACCTTTACCATATTTTTGTTGAAGGTAAATTGTTGATTATAATATTATGTGTCGATGATTTAATTCTGACTGGTTATGTTAAAGTTTTTCAAAGAGGATCTTGCAAGAGAATTCGAGATGAAGGACCTGGGGCTCATGCATTATTTCCTCGGTATGGAAGTATGGCAAGGAAATGAGGAATTATTTGTCTCTCATGGCAAGTATTCTAACGAGATACTGAAGAAGTTTCAGATGGAGAGAAGAAAACCCATGGAGACTCCTCTAGCAGGGAAATTGGGGAAGGAAGTTTCTACTTCAGTTGAAGTAGTGGAGGCTACTTTTTATAGGAATATTGTGGGTTCACTTATGTATATGGTGAACACATGACCCAACATATGTTTTGTAGTTAACCAGCGTAGTCAAGCAATTCTTAAGCCAACCAAAATATATTGGAAGGAAGCCAGACATGTGTTGAGATACCTTAAAGGAACCACTCAGTTTGGTTTTTGGTATAGACATATAGAGGGAGTGAAGCTTCAAGGCTTCACAGATGCAGATTTGGTAGGGATTCTATCCAACTTGAAGATCACATCAGGGTGAATTTGTAGTATTGGGTCAACATAAGTTTCTTCATACAGTAAAAAGTAGATATCAATTGCACTCAGTTTGGCAAAAGAAGATTACATGGCTACTAGTCAAGC
Source organism: Pinus tabuliformis (assembly GCA_031772625.1). Classification (NCBI taxonomy): domain Eukaryota; kingdom Viridiplantae; phylum Streptophyta; class Pinopsida; order Pinales; family Pinaceae; genus Pinus; species Pinus tabuliformis. Next base: position 774,396,229 of record CM062812.1, on the reverse strand, counting down.
ATCTCCTGAGGCTATATGGATGAGGAAGATTCTTGTTGGGTTATTTGGTCAATAAATGGATCCTACAGTGATTTACTATGACAATAAAAAGTTGTATCAAACTCTCTGAGAATATAATTTTCATGATTGGACTAAGTATATTGACATCTAATATCGACATCTACGAGATTGTGTGAAGAGGAGAATCATGTTGTTGGAGCACATTCCTATAGAGGAGCATGGTGCAGATATTTTGACAATGAAATTTTCAATATGAAAATTCGAGTTCATAGAGGCAGGATCGGGGTAGCAGATAATCACTTTCTTGTTGATAGGGAGCGTTTAAAATGCAACAAGAAAATCCTAATTTAATTTTGTCCTTGAATTAAATTAGGAATAAAATTGTAATCCCACATCTCATGACAATTTGTGTTAGTTAACTAAGTCAACTTGATTTAGTTGGCTCAGTTAATTTCAGTTGATGGTCTAACTTGAGTCATGTAAAGTGTCTGCCACTTTATAGGATCCCTAGTTGAATTTATTTTGAGTTGTAATTAATTAAATTCAGTTTAATTGAGTTAAATTTAGTTAAACTAGTTCCAATTATTGAAGGAACTAGTGGGAGGTCTAGTAGTGTGGTGTTGTCTGTAGTGATCAACCAATAAACTGATGATTCACTCATAAATAACTCATGCATGTAAGATATGAGAGTTACCCAGTTGATATTGGAGTTAAGGGATAGTGTACTATTAGTTGTATAATCATATGAATTATACATGTGGTGCACGTAGTCAGAGGAAGTCCTATTATGGATTGCACAATTCCATTGAGGAATTTCCCTAATTAATAGGGGGCTAATCCCCAAGGAAACAACGTAAGGATATAGGGACTTGAGCAAGAAATAAATTGGTTAAGTATTGGTCAAGGCTTGTCTAGGGAGATGCAAGATAGAGAGAGATAGTGTAGAGGTTGCTCGGGCTTGAGAAGAGCATTGTAATCTTCTCATATTTTCTAACTAATGGAATATATAGATATCATGGGTTTTTACTTGTGTATTTCCCTAGGAAATCAATATGTAATGTGTTGATTGAATTCTTTCTCTTGTATGCTTCATGATTCCATGATCGTTTAATTGTTTCTGTATATGAGTAGATTCAAGTCTATTGTTTTAGTAGATTACAATTAGCAGTTTGAATCTACAAGGAATTTCTACAGTCCCTTCCCTCCTTCCCTTCCAAAGAGCTCACGAATGGCTATATTTATCATTGATAGGAAAACACATGAAATTCCAACAACCTTGGTTAGGGCCTTACTAGGTGGTGGATAATATTGATCTTGGAACATATAATTTACAAAATATGGAAACAAACAAAAAAATCCTTCCAATAAATGGCTAAATGTTTAAGTGATACTTAGCTAATATTCTCTTAAGGAATCTAACTTGTGCATACTAGTTTTCTTTCAAGTTTTTCTTTATTTATTTCAGCTGATTATTGATTTCATTTCTATGCTTTGTTGTTTTTTAGTTATTCTTACTTTAGAATTTCTTTCATAATCTGCTATTTTTCTCACATTTATATTAAAGTTTAGATATACTTTATGCTTTTTCTTTTCAACTAAATTAATATTGGCTGACTAGTGCTCTAACATAGTTATATGCCTTCCTTGATTGTTGTTTTTATTTTGAGTCTTGTACATGAACCAACATTTGGCGCAGGGAGGTCAAACCTTGCAAACTCCACATGATTTCTTCATTTATGATCATTAATAATTAATACTTGAAAATTATTCATGGATATGCTAAGAATGTTTCCTATAGTAAATTAGTACAACATCTACATCTAGCTAAAAGAGATAAAGGTTGCAAGTTAATGTCGGTTATTAATTACCCATTCATTAAATTCTATGCATTTGATTTGAATGATTTGATTAGTTATGATTATGGATATATTTGATACATAACTTCCCTAAAAGGCGGGATGATGTCATTGGAAGTGGGAAGTAGAGCTCATAAATGAACTAGTAACTACTTGCCACCTATTGGGTGAGGTGGAAGTAGTTACCAACTACCAAATGACTGGTAAGGGCTAATTTATTTTGTCTTCTTTCTAAGATTGGAGTACATAAGTTTGAGTTGTGGAAAAGGCAATAGATTGGACAAAAAGAAAAAGGAACTTGTAGACCAGTGATCGGGGGGATACTTTGTAGGACTAAGTGTCAATGGTTGGGTGGAACTGGCGAGCTTCTATATCAGTTTTAGATTCAAACATTCAAGTTGGTATTGTGAACTATAAATCTGTGAATTTTATGTTACAGATAGAGAACATATTATTTATCATTTGTTTTCTTTCTCGATATTGAAAAGAAAATAATTTGATATTAATAATATAAGTAAATAAATAAGGTTATAATTCCTTTCATAGTTATTGTAGTAAATCTTTATTTACTTTTTAATAGAAAGAGATTAATATTTACTGAAAAACTTATTTTCTCTTATAAGCTCTCGTGAGATTACACACTAATCTTTGGATATGAATATGGTAATAAAAATAAAAACAAAGCTTGAATTGGTCGGCTTCACAACTCACTTGATCATATTTATATTTATAGATCATGTTTTCTCTTCTTTGTAAATCAGTCCTGATGATGAGTCTTGTTCTAGACTCGAAACGTCGACAACGTAAAAATGAAGGCTGTGGAATATCCGAATTCAGAACCTCAAATTTAGACAATTACTAGAATTTATTTTCTAATTAGAATGGAAACAAAACATTTACTTCCATGTATATATGCATAGTAAGATGAAATATAAAACTGAGAATAGGGTAGAATGTAGGTCATTCTAGTGAATTATGTTCCAAACATGTTGTTAATAGAAAACAAAATGGGAATGTATGAAAAAACTGAGTGGTTAAAGTATGACTAATATAACAAAATAGTACTAAATGTGAAATTAGTTAACTTTCTTTGAGAATTAATCTAATTATACGTACACAAAATGGAATTATAGCTCTTAAAATATAAGCTATAAGTTTATACTATAGAGCAATTATGGTAGAGTAAAATACATATATATATATATATATATATATATATATATATATATATATATATATATATATATATATATATATATATATATATCAGATTAATTACTAAGGAGAAACATTTACATCGTGAAAAACGTCAGTAAGGTCTATTTAACTAAACTAGACAAACATAATAAAATAATAGATGTTGATGTGTGTAAAACAAAATACTAACCATAATATGAAGAAATTGATACATTTATATATATGAGGCATATCACCAACAAAATTTAAATTAAAAAAATATATTTTTAGTTATTAAACCATATAGGTCATTGTCAACCTTAACAAGTTACGATTGACAAGAATTATGGGTTGGGAGAACCCATAAATAAGCACAATGTCAGACATCCAAGCCTGTAGCTTAAGAATCTTCTAAGGAATAAAATAATAACAACTTCAAAACCTAACTTAGAAGATAAATAATGTAATGTCCTGGTTAAATGCCTCGAAGATATAATCACGAACACGTAGAGAATACATCCTAGGGGTTCGAGATCATCCAAATGGGAATGAAGAATATAAATTCTTCATGAGAAAAAATTGAGCTCCAGAGTACTGTTACCAAAGGAAACCTTTCAAAATTACACCTTGAGAATTTTATTGTCTATAATAAATAATAGAAACAAATTATTAATTATACTTCAAACTGTGAGAGACTTAACTGAGTTCATGTAATGTGAATAGTAACCAAAAGAGGGTTATTACTTGGAAATATTCTAGAACAGCATCGTTCAAAACCTTGAAATTTACAAAGATACTATATTAGATTTGAAAAGAAACTACCTAGTTCAAGTTAAGCACATAACATAAAAGTAAAAGAAAAAATTAGATAAAATAACTATAACATAAACAGGGTTTAAAATCTTAATATAAAATTCCCATAACAGAACTGGAGAAAAGTTAAATGTACGAGTATATATATATATATATATATATATATATATATATATATATATATATATAATTAAAGACCCTAAATAGAGATTATAAGAGAAACCCGACATGAACCTACAAGTATACAAAGGAATAATAATTATGTTCATAAGAATGTGCAAATGACTGAAACCCCAGTTTTGTAACCGAACTAATTAAAATGAATATAAATATTCACAGATATATATGTATATATATCGGGAAGGTTATGATTTTCATTTTAAAAACCCTAACTATAATAATGACAAGGAGAGAGGTAACTAATAAAACAAGAATTTATTGAATGAAAAATTTAAATAAATGATTGTATGGTGAATTTGTAAAACCCTAAAATAACTTTTGTAGTAATACAAGAACTTTGTAGAGTAGGGTTTCAAATAGACAGAGAACTAGATGACCTGAGATATTTGGTAGGAGAAAAAAATCTTTTTTCAAAATTGAAATGCTAGGAAACCAAAGGTACCAATTAACAAAAATTAAGTACCAGTTGATGAAATGACTTGAGATGTAAAACACCTAAAAGGAAGAGAGAATTGTATTAAGGTTCTTAGCTTATTAATTCATAGATTTATTTAAAATTTGAAAGTAAGCCAGTTAGATTAAACCCCAATTTTTACTAGGTAAATGTGTATTTAAAATGTATTCAGAAGGTTCTAAAGATGTCAAGTCCAACCACAAAAACAATGACAACGAATTCCTAAAGAAAATGCCTTCAATGGAAAAACTGAGTTAAACCCTAGAAAATTAATATATAAAAACAATCTATAGAAATGTCAGGGAGAAGCAACATGTAAACTCATCAATACTTTTAATTATCTATGAGAATGTTGGAGATACCCTCTTAGAGGAAGTAGGGCCAACAATTTTGTTGGATAAACAAAATCCAAATGAAAACCAGAAAGCCTAAATGTAAGTGCAAATAAAACGACAAAAAATGTGAGTAACCATTCAAGAATAAAAATGTGAGTAATCAGATTTTTATCTCCAAAAAATGATCACTAGCCATTTCTAACTAGGTGGATCGAAATACACCATGTGGATTTAATTTCACCATAGTAAAATCACTTTCACTATGGAAAATAATTTAGTAAACCACTATTGTTAAATTATTTTCTGATTTAAATAAAATAACCCCATGAGAATAATTAGATAAATCATTATTTATTTAACTTTCTCTAGGAATTATTATTAAATCATTATTTAATAGTTATTCCATATCACATTTGAGTAAATCCCTTAGGAATATTTAAATAAATCATTATTTATTTGAATTTCCTTATTTCTGTTATTAGAATAATTATTAAATCACTATTTAATAATTATTTTGATTTCACACCTTTCTTGTTTCTCGCAAAATAATTAATATATCATTTTATTTGTTAATTATTTATAAATAAAGGAATTTAACCATTTTAAATTCATTTTCCCTCTCCAATAAATATAATAAAGTATTCCAAGTAGTTAGTTTGAATTTGGATAATAATATTTTATTATTCTCCATTTCTGAGATTAACTCACATACTTTGCTATATAAAGGAGGGTTTTTCATCCATTCTTCACCATGATCATTATCATCGTCGACATTATCGTCATTTTCTTGAGCTCCTATTTTGAGTTCTTCACTTTGTTTTGGTTTTTCACATGATTGATAGAGGGAATTCTATTTTTGAATATCAAAGGACCCATCCCACGAAGGGGGACTTACAGACGAGTCTATAGATCTCCTTCACCAAGCGTTATCAATAAGGATATATTCATTTAAAATTGTCTCTCCAATTGGGTTATTATTCTGGATACATTATTTTGTTGTTATTTTTTTTGGATCTTATTTTTTTTTACTACAAATTTTCCATTTGTATTTCAGATCTAAGACGAAAACAACCATTAAATTATTATTAGGGTCACTTATCACCTAATGAATTAAGTGAGGATTGTTGGTACACATTCCAGGAATTTTCACACTAACACAAACTCTCTAAAAAAGTAGAGATAAGTTACCTAAAAAAAACTCCTTAAGCAACATAGATTTATAGTTCTCATTCCAAGTAGTCAATGAAAGAAATTTTTTTGAGCCAATACTCTCATTCTAGTTACATTTATAGAGATAGTATGGAGTTGAAGAAGGATAATTTCATAGCATGATAGCTCTACTCAAAACCTCTTGAATGTGTAGAATAATGATTTGATAGTGGGAAAGGTAATTTAAATGACAAAGAGAATCCTAACTCATCACAACCATCCATTTTTTAGGGTTTTTTCTACACCATCAATATAAAGGGATGGTTATGCCAACATGTCAACTTTATTATGTGACGCATAATTAAAATAAATACACACCATCGTTATCGAAAAATCAAGAATCATAACTCAAAAATTATACCACATGCAGAGTGGGAACTATAGCGTAAGGATTTACATCAAGAACTCTTGAGTATGATTTATAAACAAGAACTCCCAAATATTAGGTTAAAACGTAACATAATTATGATGGTATAAGTTATAAACATATGGTATATTGTGTATAAGTATACCAAGTGTTAAAAAAACTTATGTGACCAAAAATGGTTATAAGTCCTAGTCGAGAAAGCTTAAATTAATATGAAATGACCCAAACTTTTTCATTAACATAGATTTAGGTATTTGATATACCAAAGTATAGTTAAGAATAAGAAAGGAATGAACCCAAAATGTTACAATTATTGTCAATTTTAATTCTAATCATGTATGCAAAGGTTATAAAGATTTTTAAACAAAATCCTTCTCTTAATAATTAAATTTGGAAGGATTATCTCTAGGCACAATGGTAAGATAGATGATTAAAACATAGAGAAGCAAATCATATCAAACAATTACTTTGGAGAAGAATAGTTAATGATCAAATGAAGCACATGGGGATCAAGTAATTAGAGTTTAGTCATTACATTAGATTACTTGGAGTATAGAAAGTGAAGACAATGATTCTATAGAATATTAATACTCCTCATCATTTTTATTTTAAGAAAAAAACATTGTATGGTTTTCAGGGCTATTACAAGTGGTATCAGAGTTATATGCTACAGTATTGGGCCTCTTATGGGTCTTAAACTAAAATAATTACATTATGTTTGATAATAAGAAAATCAAACAATTTTTAGGAAAATATTGAAGTATGGTTGAAGATAACAATGAATAAACTTCTGTAGGATTTCCTAGGGAAGGTTAAGAGACTAGTACTGAAATTGGAATTATGGGAGGAGGGATAGGTAATATAGATAATCATGAATCTGAAATATCAAAAATAGTGTGTAGTTTAAAGGAAGATTTTAAAAAAATAAAATATTATCAAGAAAAATTTTCCAAAGCTAAGGATTAACAAGATGATATTAATGGTTACTTATTGAGAAAACGAGAATGGAATAAAGATGGTGTGCAAGTTGGAGAAAGTCATAGGAAGAGATATAGAAGCGAATCTACTGACAAAATTGATTCCATAACTTATAGTGAAAGTAAGACACATGAGTTTAATGAAAAAGACAAACAAAAATCTAATATTATCACTTATATGTTAGAAAAGAAAAGGAATACTTCTCAATTTCAAGGAGAATTCAAAAAATTTTAACCTCCAAACGTTGATGGAGAATTTAAAGAAGGACTAGAATCCTAAATTCTAAATATCTCAAAGTATTTTGAGGTCTACAACTATCCTGGCAACCTAAAGGCCAAACTGCTAACTGGTAAAGAAACCTTATGATGGGAGGAAAATAAGGCTCTAAAGAAGATTGGAAGTAAAAACTTAACATGGAAACTATTTAAAAATGAATTCAAAAATAAATTCTTAAGAGAAAGATATTTTGATGAGAATTATAGAGACTTCCATGATTTAAGGCTAGAACAATCCACCATGGATTAATTTATGAACAAATTCATGAGTTTGTTGAGATATGTACCATATCTTAAAGAGGAAAAAGAAAAAATACAAAGTTTCATTAGTTGTTTTCCTTTTTCATACAGGGATAGGGTTGAATTTGACAATCCAAAAGTTATGGATGGGACTATAACAAATGAAAAGTTATGTTTTAATGAGAACAAACTAAAGAGTCACAATTCTAAAAGTTGGATGGCTAAGAAAAATGAAAATTTTAATCCCAAGAAAAATGAATTTAATAAACTTTCCATTTCCAATACCTTTAGAAGTGATTAAGGGGGAAAGTAAAAAAGAAGTGTAAATCAATCGAATAACCTACGATAGAAAGGTGGCCAAGGAGCAGGAGCCGAAAATAGGAATTTTGGTGAATTAACCCGATCATCAATAAAGTGTTGGGGCTACAATGAGAACCATTTGTGGAAGGATTGTCCACAAAATCATGCATAAACAAAAAGGAAACAATAAAAAGTTTTCAAGAACCCCCTACAATTGATGACATTACTTTCAATATCCCAAGAATTAGTGTGACATTGGATGGGAGACAAGCAGATCACCAGTCCATTATGGTGGAAATCCAAGTTAAAATTTTTGAGAAAAATGTCACAGCACTAATTGACCTTGGTTCTACTTTAATTTATATTTCCCTTGCTGCAATTAAAAAAAATGTACTTAAAAGGGAAAAGCAAAGTAAGCCTTGGTTAATACAATTGGTGAGACGAGCTAAAAGAAAAGTTACATAAATATGTAAAGATTGTTTCATTAAATCTGAATGGGATGAATACTCATTTAAATTCGAACATTTTACCTTTGGAGTCATATGACATTCTTGTTGGTATGAATTCGTTGGAACCACAAAGAGTTATTTAAATTACACAAACAAGTATTTTACTTGCATTAGTGAAGAATGGGAGACCTTTTCATTAGTGATGAATGGGAGACCTGTTCAGTCCAACGAGTGCCAAGAGTTATTTTTGTGAGAAAAAATTCTTCCTTACAATTAAGGAAACGTGCTCGAAAAGGATGTCAAATTTTTGCAATCCAAATTGAAGATAATTCTAATAACAAATAAAAATTGTCTCTATAGGACTACCCTATACTCGAGCAACGTAAAGATGCCTTCCTTGAAGAAATCCCATGAGTTCCTCCAAGAAGAGATATAGAACTCAACATTGATTTCATTCCTGGAGCAGTTATGATGTTAAAATCCCCATATAGAATGAGTATTGCTCGGTTAGGGGAGTTAAAAATTAAGTTGAAAGAGCTACTGGGTAAGAAGTATATAAGGCCCAGTGTATCACCTTGGGGTGCAACAATTTATTTTGTTAAGAAAAAATATGGGAATGTTAGACTTTGTAGAGACTATAGGCAGTTGAATAAAATGACCATTAAAAAAACAAAAGTATCATTTCCCCACATTTTTGACTTGTTTGACCTGGAGTCCAAGGAGATTTAATTTGATCAAAAATTGATTTAAGATGTGGATACCACCATATTAGGATCAATCATGGGGATATTCATAAAAAAAACACTACAAACAACATATGGACACTATGAGTTTGTGGTACTCCCATTTCGACTCACTAATGCACCAACCACTTTCATGCGCTTGATGAATAGTGTGCTTAGCCCTTTTCTAGATTATTTTTTCATTGTAGTCATAGATGACATTTTAGTTTACTCAAAGAGTAAAGAAAAACATGATAAACATTTGTACATTTTTCTTCAAAGACTTAGAGAAAATGAGTTGTATGCTAAGTTTAGCAAATTCTCATTTTTCCGTAAACAACTTCAATACTTAGTAACTGTGGGATATGAGGAAATGATTATTGTTCATCTAGAAAATATAAAAGAGATCATAGAATGGACAATATATAAGGATGTAGTTGATATCAGGTATTTTATAGGAATTATAGGTTATTACAAAATATTTATAGAAGGATTTTCTAAAATGGAATTTCTAATTACATCTTTATAAAAGAAGGGAACAAAGTTTGAGTGGAATCAAAAGTGTGAAGATAGCTTTGAGAAACTAAATCAGCTATCAACTATTGTTCCCATCCTGAAATTAGTTGATCCCAATGAGGATTTTTTAGTACGCACGAATTATTGTAGAGAGGGTTTGGGAGGATTTTTAATGTAAGAAGGCCATGTAATTAGCTATAAACCTAATAATCTAAAATACCATGAGAATAACTATGCCAAACATGACTTAGAACTAGTAGTTATAATTTATGCTCTCAAATTCTAGATGCATTATCTTATAGGAAGGAAATTTCAACTAAAAGCTGATAATGTTAGTCTCAAATACATATTTGGCTAGCCAAATATGAATGTTAGGAAAGAAAGATAGTCGGAATTCCTTAGTGAATATGATTTTTAAATTGTACATATAAATGTAAAGGAGAACAAAATAATTAATGCTTTGAGTACAAAAATGATTGAGATTTGCACCATTTTTGTAACCAATTAGCACACAAATCTGATAGAAAAGATAAAATTAGCTATAGATTTTGATCAAGAATACATGAAAATTGAAGATAAAATTAAGAAATATGATATATTAGTTGAAGAAGAAACTGATTTTTCAGTGAACAAATATGATTTACTAATATATATGTTGGCTTCCTAGAGCCACACTATGTTCTATTGTAATGTAGAGCCTAGGAACATCTAAATGGCTTATATCTAATATCTGATTAATGGAAAGATTCAAATTCAAATCTCATTTGTGATCATCATACCTCCATGGGAATATTACTTGTGTTTGACATTATTGTGGTGTTAGTTTACTCTCCCTTTTGTAAAATGAGGGTTGATGTAAGATGATGTTATAACAAAGAGACAAACCATACATTAATTATTTTCTAAAAATTGATTAGGTGTATGACTATGAAATTCATACTTGAAATATCAATTATAACAAAATTCCATTACACATTCAAGATACATGCACCTCGTTTTCCCCTTTAAATGTCACAAGAAAAAGAAATGACATGTTAAATTCCATCATAGCCATAAAGTTAAACTCTTCTATAGCTTTACATTTAGTTTTCATTTAATGATCAATTGTAATCAAGAAACCAAAAGAATCAAAATTACATATAACCGAAAAAATGGTTCTTGTCCAATTCAACCCCTATTAAGTTTTCTTCATGACTACATAATATGCACAATTATAATCCTTCAAATTCGTGTTAAATATGCCTTAAAGTAATTGTTAATTAGATAGTGGTTTGGGATAAAGGTTGGGGGAAAACACCATTACATTAAATCTTTTGTTGAGTTACATTTATGTTGATTTTGAGTAGGAGCATTCATAACCCTTGGGTTTGACATAAAATTTCGAAAAATAAAATATGGATGAAAATAAATAATCAAACGTTACCAAATTTAAAGCAGCAATTAATAATTCTTTAAACCAAATAAACCTCGGTGGATGACTGAGTAATTAAGAATTCAGTCATTAGAAACACATAATTATGAAATTTACCAAGTCTTTTAAAACCCTTCCCAGAAATATCAAGAAAGTTAATATACTCTTAAAGCTAACTTGATGAATCTTTCAAAACATAAAAAAAAACCATTGTACTAATGCCAACATCATTTCAGCCATAAACCTTTATAGAATTCTACACAATTAGCATAACAGATGAGTTTTACAACTCAAAATTCCATGAAAATTACATAAAAATGCATTTCATTAGTGCCAAATTTCAAAATAAAGGTGAAATATAAATATACACGATGAGAAGAACAAAAAACACAAGAGTTACTTCAAAATTATTTCCCAAAATTTCTTCAAGACCTCTCAGAAATTCACCAAACAAATTGGCAAAGTTTCCCCTACAACCAAGAATTTCCCCCCTCTTTTACATTTCAAAATTATGCCTATATATAGCCACTCAAAGAGCTTGGACCTAATCTAAGCTACTAGTGGTATATGGAATACCACTCATGTTTGTTACAAAATTTCCAGTTGTATTGCAACTAACTTCTTCTAGAAGTTTCCTTAAATATTTGTTGACTATGGAGTGGGCCCCTGTAGATTTGACTTTGATAGCATCTCACTCTTGGCTAAGTGTGGCTTTCCTTGGGAATTGACTGGGAGGAGCAATATAATGAATATCTTGTTGGTGGTGCTGATGGTATTGATGCTGATGTTGATTATTGTGGTTGCTACTATTGTATTTCCTATGGTGATGTTGTCATTGCGATAATGACCTTTCATTTTTTTGTCCTATGTCGATTTTGGAGCCTACATCAATTATTGTTTCAAGCCCCTTAGTGTTGTCGTTTTTCTTATTTTTTATTTTTGTGTATCCTCCTAGTGTCGCATCCTCCTAAGTCAATGTTTCCTAAACGCCAACACTTAACCATTAGAAGCAATTTGTTAAAATTGGCAACTACGGAAAATTCCACTTTGGAAATCTGAATTGGTGGAGATGATGATTGCATTGAATGCATATTTTTGAGAGGACCAAAATTGACCTAAATATCATCAAATTTGACAAAGGAAAGCGTATATTTGAATTATAAGCCCACATATGCATATTTAATCAGGTTGGCCCTAAAGAAAATTGGACACCCTTGGAAGGCTATAAATACAAGTGACCTCAACCTCATTTGGAAATAATCAAGATAAATGCTTCTATTATCTTTCTTGTTTTTGGCTTGCACATGTTTGAGGCACGTCCGCAGAGAATGGGTATGCATGAAGGAGAAATTGTAGGGTTTGAAGCTCACATTTTTGTTTTAGGGTTTTGGGCCTCAGTCATAGGCATGGCATAGAGATATCTCAACTGCACTCACTCACTGGAAAGATCATACATGTGAATAAATATTTTCAGTTGCATGCACATCATGTCCTCCATTTGATTGGTATATAGGGGTTCTGAGTCACAGTCAGACTCTTTCTAAAGGTTGATTTAAATTGCAGTCATTTCCTTATAGGCTCAAGAAAGCGGCTAGAACCTCCCATTCGCATGCACGACTCCTCCTCCAAGTAATTGGCACCTAAATGTTGAAATTTCAGTTGTCCAGAGTTTTCTCTCATTGACCATAGTGTTCGACAGTCAACCACAGATAGTAACATTTTACTACACGCCTATGAATTAGGGTTTTGAGTATGAAGCACTGTTGGGTTCATTTCATGGATGTTGTTTGGTTGATTTTTCTAGATAGTTATATGGATGAATATATGGATCATTGTACTCTCTTTTATTGAATCATTCAATGAAAATCTAATAACAAGAATAATTTGAAAGGGTTTTCCCCATAGTGGGTTTTTCCCATGTCTCCGACCAATCCTATTATCTCTATGTTTAAATTCTTTTATTCTATTGTTCCTTTATGTTTTGTTGCATTGTTTATGATGATATTGTTATTTCTACATAGTTTCATATGTTGCTTAATAATGAAGTAAATTTGAATAATGTTATGGAGTGAATTTAATGTGTAAAAGTAGAAATGAAATTATAGAAGAAAAGAATAATATATCCCTAACAAAAATTAACATGGTTTTAGAGTTGGGATGAAGAAAATTCATGGTGATCACCCCTATGATGACACCATTGATGGAAGCAATAGGAGAACTAAAATAATTCTATGGTTTGAAGGAAACCCTAGGCAATTTAGCTATTAGGGTTTGATCGATATTATGAGGCTAGGGTTTGAGAGGAACCCTGGTTTATGGCAAAGATTTGAGATATAAAATCTAGAAACCCTAGCATAGTCAATTTGAAGATGCTCAAGCACTTTGATATATTTGATGAAGCCCTAGATGGGATAGTTTCTATTAGGCCTTGTTGCGGATGAATTTGATGAATATATATTGAAGAAAACAAGTGGAGAATGGACAATGATGGATCTTGAAGGCTTGTTCAAGAGGGATATGATCGCCTCTCATTAAAGATAAGTACTTTTTAATTTATGATGTTTTGTTATGTATTTATTTTTGTTTAGACTTATGGATCTAATTATTGTTTTTATTATTACTCATACTTCCTACATTTATATTTGAATATGTGGATGGTACTAACCTCCTGATGATTTGTGATAAGTGGATCATTCTTCAGGATCATGGCTAGTTCAGGAAGAAAATAACTAGCATCGGAAAAGGTAAAGAGGCACCTGATGAAAAAGTGACAAAGTGGTACAAGCTTCCTATGTAAAATAAGAAGGTGCACAGGTATTTAAACACTACAAGGTATGCATGGTATATTGTTTTAATGTTATGTTTTAGTTGTAATATTAGATGGCAAGGTAAGCCCTAAGGTATGATGAGAAAGTATCCTTCACAAATGGCTCATGTGTGCATATGAAAGCAATTTTGATTCATTATACTTATGGTGAAATGGTGCACTTGGTATTGAACAAGTATATTACTTCTTAGACATGATGAATTTCTTGATTCTATGAAGCTACTTAGAAATATTAGTTGTTATACTTGATGTTTGGCTAACATCTATCATTTTGGATATCTTGATCCCTTAAAGAAGGATAGAACCTTGATTCTAAAATATGGTAACTTGATACTATTAATAATTTTTGTGAAATGCATGGTGGCCATGATGACAGAAGTGTAAAAATTAGATTTATATTCAATATATTTTGTTGATTGTGGTTAAGTTTTGATGTGCTTAATAATTATGACATATGGAAAAATTGGATGAACTGACTTGATGAAAGTACTATTGTATACATGATCTTTGAAGAACGACGTTACACCTATGTGTTGCCCTAATCATAGGACTCTAACCCTTGATGAAATTTTAATGCTATGTTCATATGTGATGATGAAGTAATTAAAGCTAAAATGATATGACCATGATGAGTATATGCTTTTGAACTTGATATTGTTTGATTTCATGATCTAACAGCTCTACTAATGCATGACAGTATTATAGATAGGTTTATGTCTTATGATTGAAGGGAATCCTCATTAAGAGGGATAAACTCTCCATAAGATCCCTACACCTATTATGATTTGCATTTTATGTATAGAATATTCTTTATTATTGAAGTAATATTTATCGACATGAATAGACAAATATATGATATTGTTGGTATGCAACAAAGCTCTGGACTAAGAGGAAAGAGCTTTCCTTACTCTAATCCTCAACCGCACGGAAGCAGGTCTAAGGGTGTGATTGTAACCTCTCAATCACATAGAAGAAGGCCCATGGGTGCTGTTAAGCCTGTAGGACACAAAATTGAAGTTCTATGCATGAAATTAGATGTTCGCCTAAAGTATGACAGTCCTATAGACATGGAGTAGACAAATAAAGCTCTATGAGAAGGGAATTTTGAATATTTGACTTTCTAGAAAGAATGTGAATGTGCTAGCTAAATTTTTTTTGGAGGTGAATATAATATGCATATTAGTATGTTATTTCAATTTGATCACTGAAGCTAGTGTATGAGAGTATATGATAACAATTACATGGGTTTGACAATATTTGACCTATTGGCTTGACTTAGTTGGCATATGGGCTTGAATGATTTATGATGTCTTAGAACTTTGTCATGATGCTTGACGGTTCATAAATATGTTTTTGCTTATGGATTATCTAAATTCATGGTGATGATACGTTAGCGTTTTGATCTGATTTGGTACTTGATGACTGAAGATTTTCCTTGATGACAGTATAATAACTTTTAATGACTAATATTGGTATTCAATAATGGTTTTGTATTGGCCCCATTATCCTCGGCACAATGGTTGAAGTATAAACAATTGTGATTCAGTATGAAGTAATCTCACAATAAATTCATGGAGCTTGCATGCCTTATCCTTGGCGTATGTATTTGCTTTTAGTGACAAAAAACTATTTATACTATGATCATGAGGATGGATTGATAAATTTTGATTCGATAGTAATTGGAAAATAGAAGGTTGTTGTAACTTGATATTTGGATATGAGCTCTACCTGTCACTTGGCCAAAGTATTTGTTACAGTGATATTGATGAGTTTGATATCAATTTTGATCTGACATCTAAGGATTTCATAAGATGACTTAGCTGATTTGATTACACAGTATTGATTTCTTTAAGGCTAAGCATATTCCTTTGGTCAAGTGTTATGTTTGTAGAAATAATTGTATGAGCAAGATCCTCGATCCTGAAATGTCTGCACTGACATTTATCTGGTGAAGACATGATAATGTGTTGATCCAAACATCTACTTCAAAAAGTGGTCCAAGGTATGACTTTGATTGTGGTTTTATATATTTATGGTCTATTCTTGACAAGAAATGAGCCTCTGATGATCAAAGTAAGAGGGAGATAGCCTCTAAATCCTGAAATAAAGAATCATGGCATGATGTATTACGTTTTGAAGTTGGGAAAATAAAATTTATATAGTGAAGTTATTAAAGAAAGTGGAAATACAAATCCTTGGACACTGCAATCAAATTTAAAGAAGTTATGAAAATATCTTGTTGAACCTATATTGTAAACTGATAGTTAATGATGTCCCATGTGAACATGTGTCCATATATTATGAGTCAATGCATGATTCAGATGCTTCATACACATTGAGTTACTGCCAAGCTCAATTCGAGATATTTGCATGGGATGATATATTTTTGGTCTGAGACATTCTTCCTGTGATACTTGACTGCATAGATGCACCGTTGTTGTTTGGGATCTTTGATGATGAGATAAACACACTTGGGTTCTTTGTTAGTATTATATCTTCCATGATGTTTTGGATGAGAAGTCCATAGCTTTAAGCATGACCTAGGTTGAGTACGATGTTGCTAGAATGGCTAGCTATGAGGTAGGATGAAGAAGCTCTTTGGAGAGTCGTTTGAGTAGGTTTTAGATATGACATGGATCTGATTGTTATATATCTTCAGTTGGTGCTACTGTACGAGATAAGCTTAGGCTTCTGATTTATACCTCCATGACAGGGAGGATGAATATGGTATCGTTTTTGTGATATGTATATTTTTGTTCTAATATAATATTTGATTTGACATCCTGTATGAATAGGAGACTGATGCTATTTAGACATGATGATTACCAGATATGAGCACGATGATATATTTTTGATCTATAGAGAGCATCGTTGATCGAGGACACTGAGCCAACTCTTCCCCCCTGTTTGAGCTCCCAGGGTGTGGAATTGAGATGGAGGGCTCCTAGGGTTGATGGATATTTCTATAATAGGGTATCACCCCTATCTATTACCAATAGGGTTGAAGATGTTTCTCACCTATATTGGTCTTTGTATAGTATACCCCAATCTGCATCATACACATATGTCGGGCTTGCTAGTATTGTCCCTCCTCGTCCAGCCAATTGGTTGAGGAGGCGCAGGGAAAGTGATCCTTACCTTTTGGTAAGTCATGTATCTATCCCAAGCTTATATTATGATGCAGGTGTTCTACCACATGACTATTGAAGGTCATTGTTGGGAATATCGATGGACAATATGATGGGTTGATATGTGCTCCCCTATATCACCTATTGCTGGATATGGGGTTGTAGATGTTTAGCTCCCCCATGAGATTCTGAGTTGAGATGAGATCCTTGATGTGAGTTTTGGATTGTGATTTTCTCCCCTATTCAGGTCCGGGCTGAGCCTAAGCTCCATGATGTTGAATTTTTCTCTCTAATGTTGTTCTGAATTGAGCTAGGATCTCTGATGTTGATGTGGGTCATAGATTTTTTTCCCCGCTAGCAGTGATTCCAAGTGGTAGAAGTGGATCTTGGATGAATAGAGGGTGATAACTTAGGCTCCCTTTTGATGTTAAATTATTCTTCTTTTGGATTTGAGAATGTTCAACATATGAGTAGTGAAAATCAAGATATAAGCAAGAATAATCAAGAGATGAATCGATATGACTAGCGATGATACGTGATGATGATATTCTTGATATTGGATATGATTTGATCAAAGGATACACATGACATGATGCAGGTGGAATTATTCCTAGTTAAGAGGGATGTTAAAATTGGAAACTAGTGCCAAATTATACTTTGGAAAACTCATTTGATGAAGATGATGATTGCATTGAATTCCTCCTTTTACGAGGACCAATATTGACCTAAAGGTCATCAATTTGGATAAAGGAAAGTGTATTTTTGAATTATAATACCACATGTGCGTATTTGATCAGGTCACCCCTAAAGAAAATTGGACACCCTTGGAAGGCTATAAATACAAGTGACCTCAACCTCATTTGGACATGATCATGAGACATTCTTCTATTATCTTTCTTGGTTTTCACTCACATAGGTCTAAGGCACGTCTGCAAAGAATGGATTCGCATGAAGGAGAAATTGAAGGGTTCAAAGCTCGCATTTGTATTTTAGGGTTTTGGGCCTCAGTCACAGAGAGGACATAGAGAGATCTCAACTGTAGTTACTCACTAGTAGGCTTGTCCATACAACTAAATATTTTTATTCGCACGCACATCATGTCCTCCAAGTGACTCGCATCTAAGGTTTCTGAGTCATAGTCGTAGGATTTCAAAAGTCTAATTTTGACTACACTCGCTATCTTACAAGCTCAAGGGAGCGAACTGAACCTGCCATTCACATGAATTACTCCTCCTCCATGCAAATGGGACCTAATAGTTGAAATTTTATTTTTCCAAAATTTTCACTGGTTAACCGTAGTGTTCAACAATTTACTACAGGCCTCTGAATCGGGGTTTTGAGTATGAAGCAATATTGGGTTCATTTCATGGATGTTGTTTAGTTTATTTTTCTAGATAGTTTTATGGATGAAGATATGGATCAATATACTATCTTTTGTTGAATCATTTAATGAAAATCTAATAAGAAGAATAATTTCAAAGGGTTTTCCCCATAGTAGGTTTTTCCCTGGTCTCTGACCAATCTTGGTGTCTATATTTGTGCATGTTTTTCTTCTATTGTTCCTTTATGTTATCCTGCATTGTTGATGATGTTATTGTCTTCTCTACATAGTTGCATATGTTGCTAAATAATGATGTAAATCTGAATAATGTCATGGGGTGAATTTAATGTGTAAATGAATAAATGCAATTATCAAAGCAAAGAACAATATAGGTCTAAGAAAAATTAACATGCTTGAGTTAGTTAGTCCATGGTTAAATGAACTCATGATCTTTATTGACTTAGAAAATTGCTTTCTCACCATGCACACACTCGAAAATGCTCTCAACATCATAGAAAATGTAGAAGAAAGTGAACAAATCACTCAAAAAAGAAAAAGCACACTCTAAGTTTGTGAAGACATGTGCCTAACTTAAGCACACTCCTTCGGTCTGAAGAAGTGTGTCATCCTTGAGCACACTCCTTCATGTTAAGAAAGTGCACCTTGCTTGAGCTCAGTCCTTCGCGTTGAAGACATTCACTCTTCCTATGCTCATGGATTAGAAACTTGTTGCATGTGGGTGCACTCCTAGAAAATAAGATCCCACTTAACTTCCCTTAACTAATACTTTCACTCATCAACCAATGGCGCACATGCATGAATTAGTTTTGCATGTTAAATTTTTTAAATTAACTCAATTAATCATTCATTTACATCATCATTCCATCTGGTTTGGGTGCACAGTTGGGAATCAGGAGACTCTTAATCAACCAGCGCTACAAGTAAGTTTTTCATGTCAAAGATTTTTATTTCCTTTCATGATTTTACTGTTGTTATTTCTTTTCTTTTTGTCATTACTTCTTTTTTTAGTTCTTTTACTGGCATTTATACTCAATCTTCATGTTTCAAGTGTTAATCTATTGTCGCATGCAGAAACTCTTCACCATCTTCAACCCTTTTATATTCCGCTGTGAAGGTGACAATAGATAAATAACCTTGCAGATCTTTCTTCTCCTCATCTTAATCATCAAATCCTGTTGTTTAAACTTGCTCCTGAGCTTCCAATAGGTAGAACGTACTTATTGAGATCAAAGCTCGATTAGTCTTGAAAATTGCACCCTAAATGATCATGTTTTCCTCTTAAGCTCACTCCTTCACGACGAATAACTATGCCCTACCTCGAGTGCCTTACAATGACATGAAGCATCTTCCTTCTACCCTTCAGGGTGCGCCAATGCACCCTCCTTGTCATTGAGCACATTATGAAGTCCTACAGGCTAGTCAACACATTCCTTAATTCCTTCATACTGCGACAGTGCACGCTCCCTTTATCCTTGAGCTCATGAGCGTATGGTGAAGGCCCAAAGACCCAAAAACTCACCCATTCGACCCTTTAGAGTGTGCCAGTGTTCCTTTGATGATTGTTTCCACTTGTTGTAACCACCCTTCCCATATCTACCCAGTTCCACCAACCTACTAGGGTGAAGATGAGAAGAAAAACTACTAGGACATGACCCATTCTCCAAGTTTCACTTATGGAAGTGGGGCTGACAATTGAACCTATCAACCATAAACTAACAACCTAGAGGACTTACAGGACACTCAGAGGCTAAAAATAACTCCCACTGCCCAAATCCTAAGATAAATACTTATTTCACTAACCTATACTTGCAGTCACAATCATAATACTACATCCATGCAACTGTAATCCTCCAATAGCAGGCATAACACTACAACCATGCAAATGCATTCCAAATTTCTCAATTTTGAGCCTATGACCCTATAATCAGAGCCACCTTTTTAGGGCTAGTCTCTAGACCACTTCCTGGAACTTGATGAGACTTTCTAGAATGATATATGACACAAGGATAAATCCTCTAACACAAAACTTGATCAAGGACTTGACCTAACCATGCATAACCATGATAGTCATTTCGATAAACATATGGTCATCATTTAATCTACAAGTGATGAATGCGTATTTAAGCATAGGGGTATGGTACGTATCTGAGAGTCATCAATAAGGCCTAATGTCCTCTCATAATATCTATAGTAACATATATTATCTCATGCATTCACTAATCATTCATCAACAAATCAAAACACATCAAGAGGCATAACCAATATATATCTTATAACTAGCATATAACAAACAAATGAAAAACATATACACCATGATATAACAACCATCAAATATACATAATAACAAGTATAATTACGCATGTAAATACAAGAGGGAAAGATCTCTTATTAACATATGTAAATCCAACCAGGTCAAGGACTTCCACATACCATCCAACCATAGATTAGGCTAAACCAATTCTCTCTTTCAACCAATCACCCCCACACCATATTTCAAGAATGAATGTAAGGTCTCATGGAATAACCAAATCCAAACCAAACTAGGGCTTGCAGAGGCCAAACCACCTCAAACCTCAACTAGTGATTTCGCCTCATGGTCGGACATCACTAACCATCACCAGAACGGTTTCTACCCAAGTTGTCCAGGGCTCCATTGTGTTTGTCCCAACCATGGATTCAAGACCTAATAAATCAACCCACAACCTTCCAAAGCTCTAGATTGTTTCTCCAACCAAGGATCTAAGACTAGTAACTCAACCCACCAAGGGCTCTAAAGCATTTGTCCAATCAAGGCTCGAGCACAAGTAACTTAACCCAAGTTGTTCCAGGGCTCTAGTTTGCTTGCTCCAACCAATGGCTCTAGGAACTAGTAACTCAACCCACAACCATAAGGAACTTGAGCACCAATCAAAACTAATAAGCGAAAAAACCCACAACACTATGTCTATCAAGGAAATGGAAAGGCTAGGAAAAACCATTGTCAATCCTGGAAATCCTCCATGCCAATGACAGATCATAACCAAATAAATCCATGCATATAGCATGCATGCCAAAACTATCAAGGAAATCATACATCCAATGCGATACCTGCAAATAAATCTTATTTTAGCTACTAATCCCACTACCCCTTGCACTTTCCTTCTTTTCCTTTTCCTTCTTTCTCCAAATCCAATGAAAACTACAATTCTCCAACCATGGTCCAATAATTCTCCAAGATTCCTCTAAGTGTACAAGAGTATGTGATAGAACATAGAGAGAGATCTCCAAAAACTGAACTAACAAAAGGTGAAACTGACAAAAAATGTGAATTGGTCCTCATAAGCCATTTTATCATTGAGGCCTCTATTTTCTTCATTTTCTTTAATTTTTCCTTCAATTTTCCTCACATGCAATTATGTGA
Organism: Pinus tabuliformis; assembly: GCA_031772625.1. Classification (NCBI taxonomy): domain Eukaryota; kingdom Viridiplantae; phylum Streptophyta; class Pinopsida; order Pinales; family Pinaceae; genus Pinus; species Pinus tabuliformis. The sequence goes on along the minus strand of CM062812.1, from coordinate 774,374,251 downwards.
CCTTTCACCTTCCTTTTCTCCTATTTTCCATTATTTTCATAAATTAATGCCAATTATTTCTTCTCTGCCTTTGCTAATGCCCTTGCAAATTTCTATAGCCATGATAAACTGAAAGTGACACCCATCAGGATGTTTTGACCACCATTTAGCTTGGAATACATAACTTATGACGTTGGTCTTATAGATATATATATATATAACATGGAAAATTGACCAGGGGCTATTACAAACCCCTCCCCCTTGGGAGAACACTGTCCTCAGTGTTCTATGATACCTATGACTAGAAAACCATTGAAAACAAAACATATTGCCTATGGAGCTTTATAACATAGCTCGTTGCATTATTTACAATGACCACTATTGAAAACATGACAGAAATATTGTTTATTGGAGCTTTATAACACAGGTCATATGGTATTTACAATAGCAACACACAAATACTCATCCACATTTTCTTCAACTAGAAAATAACTATATTGTCTATCATGGAAAAAATTTGGGGCTAATATTCACATGTGGGCTAATTTTCCATAATTTTTCCAAACAAAAAAAAGATTCACGAATTTCTATTTTTTATAAAAATGATTATCCCAAATATTACAATATAAAATGATTTTACCTTAAAAATTGCCAACATTATATAGAGAATATATAAAAAAATCATTATAAATTTGAATAATTTTACAAATACATCAATAAACATTCTATATTTTGCATTTTAGGGACTAGTGAGATTTGCCAATTTTTTTAAACTTCAAGATTATTTTCCATCCTTAAAATTTTCCCTATTGTCTATGGAGTTTTATAAACCTAGCACGATACAATATTTACAATAATATACACATATATACATATGCACATTTTCTCAACCAACAAATATAAGGATATGATGCCTACATCAACAACAAGGGAATCCATAGGATCACACCTCCACCCTCAAAAGTAGTACCAGGATTCACCTCCTTCCCAGGAAGTCTAGAATCCATTATCAAAACCAAAGTCCAAATCTAATGTTCAACACTATAATCCTGGAACTACCTATTCCCTCAGTGAAGAGTTACTAATGCATTATTCCAGGGTACACTCCTAATGTACTTATGATTCCATATGGAAATGCTAATGACCAAAAACAATTTCATTCCCCTACTTTCCCTTCTCTACTACACAGTCCCTCGGGAAGTTTGGTCACCCCCTTCCATACAGTCACACACCTTCCAAGCTTCATTGACATCCCATTTTCTACTACATAATCCCTCTGGCGATCCATGCCTTGGCAAGGTTTCCTCACATCAGAAGGTCCAAAAACCAATGCATACCCCTACCTCAAAATCATCATACTGGTCATACAATGCTCATGGAAATAAATGGACATTATTGGATACCAGTGTCGTACGATAGCCCTACTCTTGAAGTGCTTTACCAACATACTACTACTTGATCTAATTCCTTTTCCTACTGCTACTAATTCTTTGACAACTAATTCCGACAACTGAAACTGGGAATTTCCATGCTTTCCTGTACCAAGAACATAATTCCCATTAGATTCAAAATAAATTCAAATAAATTCAAATCATACCTCATTGATAGCTCATCAATAAGGTACACCTACAATCTTGTTTACTTCTTGTCACAACAAGTCAAACTAGCTCTTTGATCAAATCATCATGTATAAATATATCACATCTGGTTAGCTAAAAATGCAAACATCATAAATCAAAATCCTATATCACATGTAAATGTCATAAATTAGATTCATAGGTCACATGCATAATTAACACTAAAATGAAATAATTATACTTATCCTTCAATCGGTTCTTTCCTTCTACCTTTGTTCTCATACATTCCGTACACACACTGAATTGATTTCCACACTCAGAAAGCACTTTGTTCCTTCTCTTCAATCACGTAGACATACACATAATTTACATCAAACGCATACACCCACATATGGTGTACCACACGATACATACACCTACACCTTGTTGAGTATGGAGCATGATTGTTTAGAGGTCTTTGTTTCAGCCGGATGTATACCCTAGGAAGTTTGTACACCCCTCCACGTGGGGGGGGTACGAGGGGGACTTGTCGCCCCTGCGGGGGTTTGGGGGGACCGATCCCCCCCGGCTGGGGGGTCCGGGGACTAGTGGTCCCCCAGCGGGAGTTTCGGGGGCAGCACCCTCAAAGCTAAAAACATATGTAAAATTGCCTTGTAAAAGTATAGTAATTTCTAGTCAGTCTGGGCTTTTCATTAAGCGGATGATCTAACGGTAGAACTTATGTTTAGTTTAAGGTTTTTTCCCTAGAAGGAAACCCCTCTCTTTGTATGAGGGCATTGTATTTGAGGTTGTGTAATAGATGTGTATTCTCTGAGTGAGAAGCAGAGAGGTGAGACTGTGAGAGAAAACAAAGGATATTACAACAGATCTATTGTAGGTTGTGTCTCTTCATTTTGCTGGCTAATGGAAAGGAAGGACTGGCTGTTTGGGGTGGACGTAGCCCAAACTGGGTGAACCACGTATATCTGTGTCTCTCTTATTTTATGCATTTTCTGTGTTTATATTTCTACAATATTTTATGTGTTCCATTGCTCCATAATATATAAAATTTTCTAACAACTGGTATCAGAGCCGAAGGTCTATTTGGCTGATAAACTCACAGGAAAGAAGGGTTCCTCATTCGAGTGGGAGCAATGGTGGAAGATGGTAAGTTTAGAGTCGAGAAGTTTAACGACCAAAACTTCTCACTGTGGGAGATGCAGATGGAAGATTATCTATATCAGAAAGATCTATACCTACCATTGGGCAGAAAAACAAAGATGTCGATGGGTATGACAGATGAAGAATGGAACCTTCTCGATAGAAAGGCACTCGGAACAGTATGGTTGTGCCTCGCAGCATCGGTCGCCTTCAAAATTTCAAAGGAACAATGACAGAGGGTTTGATTAAGGCATTGGAGAAACTATATGAAAAACCCTCGGCCTCAAACAAGGTATTTCTTATCAAATGGTTATTTAATATGAAGATGTCAAAAGGTGGATCTGTTGTAGACCATTTAAATGATTTTAATATTGTTACAAGTCAGTTATGTTTTGTAGGGGTATACTTTGATGATGAAGTTAGAGATCTATTATTCTTGTGCTCATTACCAGAAAGTTGGAATGGTTTAGTAATGGCCATTAGTAACTCTGTGTTTGGATCTAGTACTTTAAAGTTTGATGATGTTGTCAGTGCTATCCTTAGTGAGGAAATGTGACGGAAAAGATCTAGTGAGACATAGGGTAATGCTTTGAATGCAAAGTCTAGGGGAAGAAAAATGGAAAGAGGAAAGAGCTCAGGATATCACAATAAATCAAGGAAAGGCAGATCCAAGTCTAGATCGGGGATAGTGTGCTGGAAATGCGGAAAGAGAGGACACCTAAAGAAAGACTGTAGATCTCGGAAGGGAAAAGAAGGAGATGCACAGCAAGAAAACAATCATGAAGCAAATGTGACAGGTGAGGTGTTACAAGATGCTTTGATTCTTTCTTTCGAAAATATTATTGATTCCTGGGTGGTAGATTCAGGGGCCTCATTCCATGCCACACCTGATAAGAAATATTTTCATGACTATGTTCAAGGAGATTTTGGACAAGTTCATTTGGGTGATGAAAAATGCTGGAAAATTGTTGGAATGGGTAAGGTTCTTGTAAAACAGCAGAATGGAAACCAATGGCTACTAAAGGAGGTAAGACATGTTCCAGATCTAAAGAGAAATCTGACTTCAATGGGGTAGTTAGGCAGTGAAGGTTGTGTGACAACTTTCACAGATAAAGCTTGGAAGGTCACCAAAGGAGCCTTGGTAATAACAAAAGGTGAAAAGGTTGGTACATTATATTTATGCAATGGTATTTCTAACTCTGTTAATGCTTTAACTTCCAAAGGAGCAGATGCAGCATTATGGCATCATAGGCTTGGACACATGAGTGAAAAGGGGATGAAGATTCTTCACTCAAGGAATTTGTTGCCGAGTTTGAAGAAGGTTGATTTGGAATTCTGCGAGAATTGCATTTATGGAAAACAGAAGAGAGTCAGATTTCTCAGAGTCGGGAAAGAAAAGAAGAGAAAAAAATTAGAGCTTGTGCATACATATGTATGGGGACCTGCTCAGGTATCATCTCTCGATGGCTCTCGTTATTATGTTACTTTTATTGATGATGCAACTAGAAAAACTTGGATTTATTGTATTAAGAATAAATTTGATGCATTTGATACTTTCAAGAAATGGAAAGATTTGGTTGAGATTGAGACAGGATAGAAATTGAAGTGTCTTAGATCAGACAATGGAGGTGAATATTGCAACAAAGAGTTTGATAGGTACTGTTCAGAGCATGGAATCCGCAGAGAGAAGACAGTTCCAAGAACACCACAAGAAAATGGTGTGTCAGAAAGGATGAACAAAACAATCATGGAGCGTGCAAGGTGCATGAGATTGCATGCAGGATTGCCTTTACAGTTTTGGGCAGATGCTGTAGATACTTCTGTTTATCTAATAAATTGAGGGCCTTCAAGTTCCTTGGATGGTGGTGTTCCGGAGGAAGCATGGACAGGTAAAAAGGTAAACTATTCTTTTTTAAAGCCTTTTGGTTGTGAGGCCTTTTTCCATATTGATAAAGAAAATAGAACAAAGCTTGAGGCAAAATCAAAGAAATGTACCTTTATTGGATATGGTGTTAATGATTTTGGCTATCACTTATATGATTATGAAAATCACAAAATCATTAGGAGTAGAGACGTAATATTCAATGAAAATGTCTTGTATAAGAATCAGTTGCAGGAAAAGAAACAAGAAAAAGAAAATAGGGAATATGCAGTTCTTGATGAAATCACTGAAAAGTAAAGGTGCCTAAAAATTATAATAATCAACAACCACAACAACAACAACCACCACAACAGCAACAGGCACCCCAAACACCTGAAAGTGGTGTTAGAAGATCTACCAAGATAAGTAGACCCCCTGAACGATACTCTCCTTCATTATATTATTTATTGTTAACTGATTCTGGTGAACCTGAATGTTATGAAGAAACAAAGCAGGTTAAAAGCAGGAAAAATTGGGAGCTAGCCATGGAAGAAGAGATGGACTCCTTAATGCATAACCAGACTTGGGACTTAGTTAGGTTGCCTACAGGTAAAACTACATTGCAGAATAAATGGGTTTATAGGCTGAAGGAAGAAGATGGAGGAAAACAGAGTTACAAAGCTAGACTCGTGGTGAAGGGGTTTGCGCAGAAGAAAGGTATTGATTTTGATGAAATATTTTCTATTGTTGTTAAAATGACTTCAATCAGAACTATTTTAAGTCTAGTAGTAGCTGAAGATTTGCATCTTGAGCAGTTAGATGTAAAGACATCCTTTCTCCTTGGGGATTTGGAGGAAGAGATATATATGCAGTAGCCACAAGGATATGAGGTAAAAGGGAAGGAGAAACTAGTGTGTAGGTTGAAGAAGAGCTTGTATGACTTAAAATAGGCTCCAAGGTAGTGGTATCTAAAATTTGACAAGTTTATGTCTGAACAAGGTTATACTAGATGTCACTCTAATCATTGTTTTTATTTGAAAAATCAAAATGATGATAGCTATATTATATTGTTATTGTATGTAGATGACATGCTTGTTGCAGGGTCTAACATGCAAGAAATAAATGTGCTCAAAAGAAAATTGGCAAATTCATTTGCAATGAAGGATTTGGGAGCTGCAAAACAAATCCTTGGTACGAGAATAACTAGAGACAGGAAAAATCGTAAATTAACATTGTCTCAAAATGAGTACATACAGAAGGTGTTGAAAAGATTTAATATGCACAATGCAAAACCAGTTAGTACACCTTTTGCTATCCATTTCAAACTTAGTAAGGAAATGTGCCCAAAGACCCAAGAAGACATGGATTATATGTCTAAAGTTCCATATGCATCAACAGTTGGAAGCTTAATGTATGCAATGGCTTGCACAAGGCCTGATATTGCACATGCAGTGGGAGTTGTAAGCAGGTACATGAACAATCCAGGAAAGGAACATTGGATGGAAGTGAAATGGATTCTCAGATATTTGAAAGGTACCACAAATCAAGCATTATGCTTTGGTGGTTCAAACATTTCTCTACAGGGATATGTTGATGCAGATATGGCAAGTGACAAAGATAACAGGAGGAGCACTACAGGATATGTATTTACTGTTGGTGGAACAACTGTCAGTTGGGTTTCAAAAATCCAAAGCGTTGTTGCACTTTCAACAACAGAAGCAGAGTATGTTGCTGCTACAGAGGCTAGTAAAGAAATGATTTGGTTACAAAGGTTTATGGGTGAATTGGGTAAGGAGCGTGATATGGGGATGTTATATAGTGATAGCCAAAGTTACATTCATCTTGCAAAGAACTCAGCATTTCGTTCCAGGACTAAACACATACAGCTCAAGTACCATTTCATACGATCAGTGTTGGAAGATGGAGAGTTGAAGCTGGAAAAGATACACACTAGCCAGAATCCTGCAGATATGCTAACAAAAGTTGTAACCAGGGAGAAACTGAGAATATGCTCAGTTTCAATTGCTCTTCAAGGATGACAATGAAGATGAGGAACAGCCAGGTCCAAAGAGGAGTCATTGTCTAGCAAATGAAGCAGTGGTGGAGTTGCTACAATCATTCTCCAAGTGGGAGATTGTTGAGTATGGAGCATGATTGTTTAGAGGTCTTTGTTTCAGTCGGATGTATACCCCAGGAAGTTTGTACACCCCTCCACGTGGGGGGGTGTGGGGGCGACTTGTCCCCCCTACGGGGGTTCAGGGGGGCCGATCCCCCTCGGCTGCGGGGTATGGGAGCCAGTGGTCCCCCAGCAGGGGTTTCGGGGGCAGCGCCCTCGAAGCTAAAAACATATGTAAAATTGCCTTGTAAAAGTATAGTAATTTCTAGTCAATCTAGGCCGTTCATTAGGTAGATGATTTGACGGTAGAACTTATGTTTAGTTTAGGGTTTTTTTCCCTAGAAGGCAGCCCCTATCTTTGTATGAGGGAATTGTATTTGAGGCTATGTAATAGATGTGTATTCTCTGAGCGAGAAGCAGAGAGGTGAGACTGTGAGAGAAAACAGAGGATATTACAGCGGATCTGCTGTAGGTTGTGTCTCTTCATTTTGCTAGATAATAGAAAGGAAGGACTGGCTGTTCAGGGTGGGCATAGCCCAAACTGGGTGAACCACGTATATCTGTGTCTCTCTTGTTTTATGCATTTTTTGTGTTTATATTTATGCAATATTTTATGTGTTCTATTGCTCCGTAATATATAAAATTTTCTAACACACCTTGTGTACAACACAACGCATACACTTACACCCAGTGTAAAACACAACACACATATGTACACAAAGTACAACACAAAAAATAAATGTCCCAAAACAATGACTACACGATACACATAACATAATACCACATGTGCACAACTTAACATGTACATAATACATGACTCCATCATGATCATGGTGGACAGGTTAACAAAGTTTTCACACTTCATTCCAATGAAGTCTACATTCTCATCTAGTGATGAAGCCTAGGTATTCATCCAAGATGTGGTTAGACTGCATGGTGTTCCAAAGAATATTGTGTTAGACAAGTATGTGAAGTTCACTTCCAAGTTTTGGAAGGAACTATTAGTAGGTTTGGGCACATAGTTGGCCTTCAACACAGCTTATCATCTGTAGATGGATGGACAGATAGAGAGGATCAATAGGATATTAGAGGGCATGTTAAGGTTGTATGTGATGCATCAATAGTGGAAGTGGGAAGAGTATCTCCCTTTTCTAGCATTCACATACAATAATAAATATCAGGAGTCATTGAGGAAGAGTCATTTTGAGGCGTTGTATGGGCAAATTTGTAACACTCCAATGAGTTCGAGTGATCCAGTTAGTAGGGTATTGATTGGACCAGATATGTTGACAGAAAAGAAATAGGTAATATAGGTAATTAAGAAGAATTTAAAGGTAACACAGGATATGCAGAAGAGTTATGTAGATAGGAACAGGTTGTTCAAGGATTTCCAAGTTGGGGAGCAAGTATACTTGTGCATCAAATCGAAGAAGAGATCCATGCTGATTGGCTTATGTTCCAAGTTGGTACCATGGTTTTGTGGACCCTTCAACATCATTAAGAGGATTGGGCTAGTAGCCTATCGACTTGCACTTCCCCCAACGGTGAAATTCTATGATGTTTTCCATGTATCTTTGCTTAAGAAGTATGTTAAGGATGTTGATCATGTGGTTGATTGGTCTATATCGCAGGTGGAACCAGATGGATAATTCCATCCGGAGCCTCAATGTATATTGCAGAAAAAGGTGCTCATGCTCCAAAACCAAGCAATCGAGCAAGTTAAAGTGTAATGGAAGCACTTTGCACCCGATGAAGCTACATGGGAGATGGTGGATCAGATGCAGGCTATGTTTCCTTCCTTGTTTTCCAATTGAGAAAAAAAAGCTTGATATGGTTGTGTGGTATATGATTTATGGTGGATTGGTAAATGATTTATGGTTGCTTGGTATATTCTTTATGGTGGTTTGGTATATTCCTTATGATGGTTTGGTATTTTCTTTATGGTGGTTGATATATGCTTTATGATGGTTCGATATATGTTATAGAATGTTTTGATATATGTCTTGGTATATGATTTTCCATATGTTTTTGGTATATATATATATATATATATATATATATGATGTTTCTATGTGTACACCTGTGTATGGATGTAAATATCGTAACAAGTTATGTTATAAATCTCCACTATGCGGTATCTTGTCATGTTGTCATGATGTTTTTCTCTTGATCAGATCTTTTATTGTAAATACTGCATCGAGCTATGTTATAAATATCCATGATTAGTATGTCTTCTTTTAGTAGGTTGTAATGAGGTATATGTGTGATTGAACACTAATGGCGGTGTCCCCTAAGGGGGAGGATTCTGTAATAGCCCTGGTGAAAATTGCATGTAATAAAAGCTAAAAAAATAACCACGGTCAATGGGACACTTATTCCAAACTGAATGTTAGGAAAGACATCCTAGGGGGTGTTAATTTGATTGTTTGTGGCTAAGGAAAGTGGCCAAGGCAATGGCTTAGGCATTAAAAGGCAAAAAGGCATTTTTGGCACATTTATTTATGAAACTAATGGAAATTAGGAGAAAAATGAGGTGAAAGGTCACATGTTGCATGAGAGGAGAAAAATGAAGTAAAATAATGGAAAATGAAGAAAATAGAAGCCTCATAAAAAGGATTATGAGGATCAACTGGTAACCTTTTGCCAGTTCAATGTTGGATCTCTCTCATACTCTTGGATACTTAGAGTTTTATTGGAGCACCCTTGGAGGGTGTGGAATACTTGGATTCTTGGAGAGTGAAGGCAAAGGAAGAGTAGGAAAGTGCAAGAAGGAATTAGCATCAACAACTACATCAGATTTTCTTTCAGGTACCAAGTTGTATGTATGATTTCTACACTAGTTTTTGCATGCATGACATATGCATGTGGTTTCTTGGTTCTGATCTGTCACTGGCACGAGGAATTGCCTAGATCAACAATGGATTACCCTACCTTGCCATTTCCTGGATAGCCATGGTGATTATCGGTTTACTTCCATTTTTGTTCTTAGTTGGTTCTCATGTTTTCTTAGCTTGATATGAGTTATTATTCCTGGAAGCCCTCATTGAACAAATTCTTTGGAAGCCCTATAACAACTTGGGTTGAGTTACTAGTCCTGGAAGCCTTGGTTGGAAAAATTCTCTGAAAGTCGTTGGTGGGTTGAGTTACTAGTCCTTGACGCCTTGGTTGGAAAAACTCTCTAGAAGCCCTATATAAGATGTGGGTTGAGTTACTAGTTTTGGAAGCATTGGTTGGACAAACACTATGGAAGCCCTGGAAGGATTGGATGGAGACCAATATGATGATGGTTTTGTGATGTCTGATCATGTGGTGGAATCACTATTTGATGGGTTGAGGTGGATGGCCTCTAGAAGTTCTGGATGATTTTCTATTGATGTGTTCTATGAGATCCCACAATCATGCTTGGAATATGGCATGAGGGTGAATGGTTGAAAAGAGATTTTGCTCAACCATTCTATGGTTGGGTGGAATGTGGTAGTCCCATCTCTGGTTGGTTTAATGCATTCATTAATGAGAAATTCATTCTCTTAATTTTCATGTGAAAATGTACTAATGTATATATGGATTTTGATGGTTGATATATTTATGGTATTTATGTTCCGATTATGCTGATTATATGTACATTTTGTGACAACCGTTTTCTATGGATCTAAGAATGTTTTTTATTGTACATGAAAGGATAATGTGTCTATGACTTAATAGACGATAATTCAGAAAATGGAATGAGGGAACAATGGTTCAGAGTGATTATTGGATAAATATGAGATCCCTACACTTTATTATGTTGTTTACACCTATAGGTTAGATTTTCACGATATGTTTTATGAAATGACTGTCATGGCTAGTAGGTTTCTAGTTAAGGTCTTGATCAACTTATTGTTTTTGCATCATTATTTCCCTATACATGTCCTGATTATAAGCTATCATTCCATTCTAGGCAGTGGCCTAGGCTCTGGACCTAAAAAATTGGCTTAAATCCCAGGGTCGTTGGCACGGATCTGGAAATTCTAGTCCACTGTCACTAGTAGTCAGGCCTATGAGAACGACTTTGGGTTATGGTCACTCCCTTTCCCATAGCATGAGAGAAACTATGGCCTAAGAGGTCTAGAATAAGAGTGGGTCCAAGGACAGGCTATCTGAGTGGCTAACTTGTCTCCTGAGGGTTCTGTTGATGATGTTTCCTGACTGTGTGTGATGTTCCATTGATTCCACTTCCTTGAGGTCACATAGGAGATCGAATATGATCATAGTAGCATCTCAAATCATGTTTACCCTAGTTGGCATGGTGACTTGGGTGGATGCGGGAGGAGGGTGTTACAGCTTCAGGGGCATCTATCACAAATTGGTTAAACACTTCTTTGTAGTGATACTTCAGATGATATTCAAGATTGATCCTCCCTACATGACTAATTAGGTGAAGGAGTCACTCTGAGATATTTCAGACTGGTTTGTACCTCCCAAGGGTATATACATAATATGTTTTAGTTTTCATATATCCCCTCATCTTATGCCGCAATATGTGACCAACAAGGTGGTCATGCAAGAAATAAGAAATAAACTAGACAAGGGATTGTCAGGAATTCTTCATATGAGGAAGAAAGCCCCTTGGCCTATCTTTCCATTAAGGATCAAATTATATGAGTTAAAGAACTACAAAGTGACAACAATAGAGATACAAGAGTTAGACCACCTACTCTTTGCCAATAAATACTTTAATGGATATGATCCCAGGAAAGTGTTCAAGCAACACTACAAAAGGATTGGTCATAATATAGGGTACTCATCATTGTCCACAATGGAATAGGAGAAGATAAAGAAATGGTACAATGTGAACATGAAGGGACATCCAGGGATGGAAACTAGTTCATCCTACGATCCACCAGCTCAAGACTTATAGGTACATGAGGAGGAAGAGGTAACCCCTCATGTAAGGAAAGTAGCTCCTAAGAAAAGGATCATGTATGAATCAATAGGCAAAAGTAGAGAGAAATGGAAAGTTGATCCTTTAAACACAGGAGTTATTTAGGTAGAGCAGGAGAGGAGAGAAAAAAAGAATAAGAATAGAAGCAGATAAAGTAGGATTAGTTTCTCTAGAAGCAAAAAGAAGAGAGGATAAGGATAGAAGAATAACAACAGAGGTAGTCTTAGGGAGAGGAATCATCGTAGATACTGGAAGAAGAGAAATGGACTCGCGATATTTGAGAATAATCATTGAAGGAAGAAGATGCCATCCAACCCATGGATGATGAACCAGGCACTCTAGAGGAACCTCCCCTTACATGTTGTCATCTTCCATTCAGGGAATTGAGGATAACACCTTCACCTACTAACGGAGTCATGGATTTATTCAACGTAATGTTTGATCATCCTAAGAAGAGGATCATGTAGTGGAGGAATAGATACTTCCCCAAGGATCCTCAAAATATAGTCTCAGTTTCGACAGAGAAGTTGATAACCTCCAACATCCAAAGGAATCCCAAATCTATTATGGTGGAAAATATTGCATTCACTATAGTGGCACAAGATAATTGAGAACTTGTTAAATGAGAGTGTTAAGCTAAGAAGAGAACTTGTTGCGGTGAAGCAATAGGTGAAACATCTTTATGACATAGAATCAATGGTTGTAATCACAAAGTTTCAGCAGCATCGAATGGCAGTTAGCCATGCAGGAAGAATTAGGGCTAATGGAGGACACCATGGTGCAATTATACGATGAGGTGATTCTTCTACAATAAGTGGTGTTACGTGTATCCTCTTTTTTTCATATAGAAGAAGGCACTAGAACTGGTGAAACTCTTGAAGGTATAAAATTGAGAACTCGATCATCCTCATGAGTGGGATATCAAGTATCCAGATGCTCCACAACATTTAGAGAACAAAGATATGATTGTCATATAGTTTGATAGAGTTTAGTGAGACTCCACCACCAAAAATACATGCATCTTAGAGAACAATCGATTAGTAACATTGTTACATATAATTGACTGCATAATGGTTTTTAGTCTCTTACACATAAGCATTGGATGCCTCCGATAGGTACACTTGAAGTAATCATATGCAGGGAGGTAATCTTCTCGGAGATCAAAGAATACATCGAGCAGATCAAGAAGACAGTGGAATAGGAAGGCTTGGAGGTAACCAAATACATTATTCTGCAATACACCACTGCACTATTCAAAGCTCACATGAAACTTTCATGGCTATAGAATAATTTACAATCAACCTCCAAAAAAATATTGATAGAGGCACTAGAGGTAAAGATGTGCTACATTGGATACTTGCTAGTACAGGCCAAATGCATCTCAACAAAGTTCAAAGAACGACACACTTACACTACAAATGAGGTGCATGTAGAAGAAAATGACTTATACTTTTGATGAGTCTTTGTCCTATTAACATTTTGTCTTATATATCCATCGTCTCATTTGTAATTTGTCTTATGTAATAAATGATATGTAATGAAGTCCAAGGGACACATGTTGAATGTGAATATCCACACATTGGAATGTAATGAGTCATGTATAGAATATTAACAGTCATAGAAGTCAAAGAGTCATGAGGAATATCAAAGGTCATTGTCACTTGTTATAAATTGCTCCTCAAAACTCATACAAGGGGCATTTTTGGAAGGCTTAGATTCTAGAGGCATTTGCTTGGCTTCACTTGTAATAGATAGGAAATAGATCATTCTTTAGAGAAGAAAGTTGTGGATTTGTGTTCTACTAATGGATACAATGTTTCATCTATGTAACAATGTACTTCGGATATTTCACTTTTAATTAAAAAATCAATGAGATGACACTTATTCATATATGTATCGTAGATGTAGTTGGACTATTCTACTTATGTTAATGGTATATGTTGTTTTAATTACATAATAATTTAATGAAATAACTTTTTTCATAGCTATGGATATTATTGAATAAGCATTGATTTGCTTTAACAATTGTTATTTATTATGTGAACTAATCTATAGGTATTCAGAAAGCCTTTCCATATCATGTCTGGTCCCCCTTTAGGATAGTACTATTAACTTTCTAGCTATTGGCTTGTTTCCCTCACTAGCCATGGAAGTCTCACTCGTACACCTTAAATTGGATGTCTCATAAAGCTCACATTCTTTTTGCCCTAAAGTGGTGTTGTGTTCCCTTATGTTGGATTGTAACTAAGGCATATCTCTAAGCCTTTCAATGGTGGTTGGACCATATGACCGGATGGGACTCCTACACCAAATGGTGTGAGGTCCAATTGGGACTTCACATCGGGGTGATCCCCTTACAGTGTTGGTGGAATCCAACACCATCAACAACTTTTGTGCTAGAAGGAGGGCCTGAAGACAAGTTGGGCCTATGAAATCTGTTTGAATCTCTTACCTTTAATGGTTTCATCCCAAATCATAATCTCGAGGTGTTTTTCCAAATATTTATATATTTCAATCCCGCGAAATTTTTACATAACTTGTCACATCTTAAATCCGATCGAAAGGGTACAGTAATTGTCCTTGATTACATAGTTGAATTCATTCAATTTTTTTTTGAAGTGGTGTTTAATCTGAAGAAATCCTCATGTGGTTTTTTACCCTTGCATTGGATGGTCATGCGAAGAAATGGTGTTATTCTTTAGCCACTTCTTCTATCTCATATTTTAAGAATTTGGTTAATGAGCTCCGTCACGTCTTAAAAAAATGAATATCAAGGTGTTCTCAATGAAATCGATCAACTTAGAATGGAGTTGAATAAATCTCTTGAAAGTTTTTCTAATTTATTCCTTCATCTATGTTATGAATTTCCAAATGAGGATGTGGACTCGCAATTCATGGATGAGAAACTTCACTTCTTGGTCTAGATGTGAAGGAAATCTTTTGAATCTAATGCATTATGTCCTCCTGACCCAAAAGAATTTCCACATGCTAGGAAGAATCAGACCTGTGTTTTGTTCAATGTCCTCCTCCTTTTGATGTTATGTGTTTCAAACCTTAATCAATCATTCTATTGTAAGATAAATTTTCTAATGAATATTTAGTTTTTCTCTCACATATTTCCCCTGATGGCCATTTATCTGACCTTATCAATCAACCATACTCTAACCTTGATATTCCACTAGTCGATCCTTCACCCATTGATCAAATTGAAACCTTGGTTGATCATGATCGTGATGTTTTCCTTTGCTCTGAATCATAGGGTAATGATTGTTCAAAAATATTGATGAAACTTGTTCTTACATGAATATTTTGATTTTCAGCAGTTCAAAATGGAGTCTGATGCAATTAATGAATATTTTATTTCAAGTATATCGTGTTTTGATTAGGATGATGACATGCTTATCGTTGAATATTTTTGTGGTAATCTTGAAAATATGTCCTCTTTTGAATCAAGATTTAAATAATGAATCTTATTTTCATAAGTAGCTAACCCTATTAGGTTAGGTGGGTAGGACACTCCATCCTATGCTGATGGTTATGTCAAGTTCCTGTCACCATGGTGACATTTGTGATTTCAATCAGTTTATGGTTCTTTTGCATAATTTTTGTCACTTGTTTGATCACATGGGATGTTGACACTCTCCTAAGGGATGCTTATTTTCTTCACATAAAATTATTCAACCCCAAGGGTAGAAAATTTAATTTAACTATTGAACTCCCACTACTACATCCCATCTCAAGCAAGTCTCTGATCTGTAATGTAGAAAATGGAAGAATTTTAATGAATCTTCTACATCATCCATCAAAGAATCTCCCGCGCACGAAAAAATGGGTTGTGGTCAACCTAATAACATTATTTATGACATGGATCTATATTTTTTCAGTCTTTCTTGTCTGTCTTTCCCTAAATTTTGCTTCCATGATCTTAATGGAGACTTGTTAGAATGTTATTTTTATTCTAGACCCATGTCTCATGGTCTGCATTTGCATGTGCTTTGGCAATTTTTGTATGGTCACAAGCCTAGTAGTTATTGTTTTTTGTGGATTTTTTCATTTGAAAGAGCAGTCAATTATAACACACAATTATGGCTGCACTTCCTATTTCCATCTATTAGTGAATATGTTTGCACACTTTCTCTATTTCACTACAATGTTGCTTGCTTTGGTTCTACACAATCACATCTTTAGGTCTAAACATTAGAAGAAACTGTTATGGATGCATTGAAAATTCCACATTACACTACTCGACCCTATGTTGTTTACATTAGTATAGGAATGATTGCATGTAGTTAGATCCATTTTATTCTTATTGTGTACTTTCATATTTCATGTTTCAATTTTATTCTCTTGGTTTTATTTGTCTCTTAATAAAGTCAGTTTTGAGATTTGAGATGATGTGGTTGATCTTTTGTGAATGGAAATTTGTAGTAAAATGCAACCCTTGGCTTATCGATTACCCTCTTCCTTGATTTAGTTAATCACTTTCAATTCTATGAGTTTTAGATGGAAAATATGATCCTTTAGCTGGGAAGCTATAAGCAAACCATGAGGCCCACATATTTTAGGATTCTATTTCCTATACTCAGTCATGTTTATGAATAGTGTGTTATTTCCTATCTATTTTTGTAGAGTAAGACAAGGGGAAAAATTTTAGCAAATAAAGCATCAAAGTTATAAAACTTGTCTTTAAAGGAGCAACCTCCTCTACTCTCAATAAGTCGAGATCCATCTCCTGCCCATTGAAAGTAATAAGTGCCTATGCACAGTCCTATGAAAATAAAATAAAAATAAAGGGTGAAAGAAGAGAAAGGATTCATGCACAGGGTGGTAAAGAAAGCGATTTTATCTAGGTACTCTTTAGGATCGATGGCAAGGAAGAAATGTTTGTGTTCATGAAGTGACTCTGTCAGGGTATTGTCTAGGCCTTCTAGAAGTGGATCAACATTAGAGATGTAAAAATCACACTCTGATTGTTTTTAATTCACCATTCCATATTTCCATTACTTACATTGAGAAGATAATAATATTACTTGTTATATGTTGTGTTACTCTAGGTAAGGGAATGTGGAAGATAATATCTTTAACTGAGTAAGAATGGAGAGCTAGGATAACCCACTAATTGAATCAATACTTCCTAGATAAATGAGACTCTGCACTACAATCAAACCATTTCAGAGAATCTGGGGTTTTACCAGTGTTGTCACTTCGATAACGACCCTCCAAATTTTTTCCTCTGTCAATTTTGGAGCCTACATCAATTATCGTTTCAATCCCCTTAGTGTCATCATTTTGTTTGATTTGTTATTTTTTTGTTTTCCCCTAGTGTCACATCCTCCTAATTCAATGTTTCTTAAGCATTCTCACTTAACAATTAGAAGTTCTTCAGTTATTTATTCCATGGTTGGGTGAACTCATGATTTTTATTAACTTATAAACTTCCCTTTTCACCATGCACAGACTCAAAAAACACTCAAAATCATAGAAGAAGAAAACAAAAGTGAGAAAATGACTCAGAAAAGAAAAAGAGCACTCTAAGTTGGTGAATACATGCACCTAACTTGAGTGCACTCCTTCATGTTGAGCATGTGTTCCTGCTTGAGTGCACTCCTTCATGTTGAAGATATGCACTCTTCTTGAGTGCATGCATGAGAAACTTGTTTCATGTGGATGCACTCCTAGAAAATAGGAGCCCACTTAACTTCCCTTAACTAATCCTTTCACTCATTTACAAGTGGCGCACATGCATGAACCAATTTTGCATGTTAACTTATTAAATAAACTTATTTAGTCATTCATTTACATAATTATTCCATTTGATTTTGGCACACAACTGGGACTCAAGAGACTCTTCATCAGATATCACTACAAGTAATTTTTGCATGTTGAATCATTTCATTTCCTTTCATGATTTCACTATGGTTCTCCCTTTTTTGGCTATCATTCCTTATTTTTCAGAATTTTCATTGGCATTTATGCTCAATCTTCATGCTACACGTGTTAATCTATTATTTCACATAGAAACTCTTAAAAAATTTCAACCATTTCATATTCCATCGTGAATGAAATAACATCTATATAACCTTTTTATATTTATTTTCCTCGTTTTAATCATCAAATCCTATTGTTTAAACTTGTTCCTGAGCTTCCAATAGGTTGAGCATACTTCTTGATCTCAAAGCCCAACCAATCTCAAAAAGTGTGCTCTGAATGATCAAGTTTTCCTTTTGAGTGCACTTCTTCACCACAAAGAATTGTTCCCTTCCTTGAGCACATCACAAATACATGAAGCATTTTCCTTTGACCCTTCGGGGTTTGCTAGTGCATCCTCGTTTCCGTTGAGTGCATGAGTGAATTGTGAAGGCCTAAAGGTTGGCCAACTCATTCCTTCGTCCCTTCGGAGTGTGACAGTGCACACTTCTTGAGCGCAAGAGTGCATGGTGAAGGCCTAAAGACCTAACAACTCACCCCTTCGACCCTTCGGAGTGTGTCAATGTGACCTTGATGCTTTTATCCAATTCCTTAAGCACATGAGTGTAATGCAAAGCCCTAAATGACCACTTACACTCCTTTGTTCTTTGAAAGCGCACCCTCTTAGTTTGCATGCAAGTTATGTTGTGCTTTCATTCACATATTTTCATATCCGGTTACATGTGATGTGTCTTTGTACGTGATTTATAAGTATTGTTACATAAGTAGGTTTTTTTAAGCCAATTTTGTCATCATGAGTGTGTTTCCCCAAGTAGGTGTTCATGTTATAAGTATTGTCACCCTATCGTCATCTATTGGAGCCATGTCAGCTCGTAAACTGGCCTCCAAAGAACTCTGGCCTCCAAAGAACTCTAGGTCACATGGAAAAGGATATACAACGCATTCATGTAATAAAAGTTTGTTGAGGACTTATAAGATGTGCATGTTTAAATCAACATCAAGAAGTCCCAGGTACATAGGATCACGTGCACATTCCTAGTCATGCCATGTGAAGTAGTGATTAAATGCATCTTTACACATATGGATGACTCTCACCCTATGCTTCACAGTGAGAGTCAAAATCATCTCACAACCTATTATGGTGAAGACATGCAGACATATTATAAGATGCCCAAGATCACAGAATATGCGGACACTGACTTCTACCATAGATAGGCCAATCTCGACACAAGAAACATTGTTAGACCCTGGTGTTGATAGCCTACCAAGTTTCACCATTACCCATCTGTAGTCTATCTGAAAAACATTCTCAGAGGTGTACATAAGTATTTGATAGCCATATATTGTCAATTGTATGGGAACAAGAATGCTAAGGTGTTTGAGGAGAATTGGATATATACACTTAATGTGTTGGTGACATGCAACAGAGTTTTCCGTTGCGTAGATATATTTTTATATGATTTGTGACATCAGGTGGGGCAGGTGAAAGCATATTTGAGGGCCAACCAAGCACAAGAATTCTACATGTTTGCATTTCTTTTAGATGGAATCTATGCATAGTATGCGTTCCCGAGAATGAAGCTGAACTAGACCCCTTAGGAGAAGTTCGCAGTTTACTTCCATTGCAAAGTGCTATCATAATTATGCTTTAGAGGTGTATATGGAAAATTGGCTGAACACTTCTTTGCAATGATATTTCATATGATATTCAAGATCAATCTCCCTTGCATGACCAATCACTTGAAGGAGTCACCCTGAGATATCAAAGACTGGTTTGCAGCTCTCCAAGGTAGATACATCATATATTTTGGTTATGAGATATCCCCTCGTCTTATGGCACGATATGTGACCAACAAGGTTGTCATGCAAGAAGTAGAAAATTAGCTCGACAAGGTATTGTCAAGAAATATTCATAGGAGGAAGAAATCCCCTTGGCCCATCTTTCCATTGAGATTGGATTATATGAGTTAAAGAGTCACAAGGTGAGAGAAGTAGAGATACAAGAGTTGGACGACCTACACTTCTCTACTAAACACTTTCATGGATATCATCCCAAGCGAGTGTTCAAGCAACACTATTAAAGGATCGGTCACAATACGGGGTACTCATCATTGTCCACAATAGAATATGAGAAGATAAAGAACTGGTACAATGCAAACATGAATGCACATCAAAGGATGGAAACCAGTTCACCCCATGATCCACCATCTCAAGACTTGCAGGTACAGTAGGAGGTATATGTAACCCCTCAAGTAAGTAGAGTAGCTCCTAAGAAAAGGATCATGTATGACTCGAGAGGCGAGAGAAGCAAGAAATGGAAAGTTGTTCCTCTAAACAGAAGAGCTATTCAGACAGAGAAGGAGCCAAGAGAAATAGAAGAAGAACAGGAGAAGAGGAAGTAGGATGAGTTTCTCCAAGATCAAGAAGAAGAAGAAGAAGAGAGGAGAAGGATAGAAGAAGAACAACAGAGACAGCACCAGGAGGAGGAAGAAACATAGAGAATGGAATAAGAGAAATTAACTTAGGAGATTGAAGAATAATAATTGGAGGAAGAAGATACCATCCAACCCGTGGATGATGAACTAGACACTACAGAGAAACCTCCCATTATAGGTGGTCAACTTCAATTCGGGGAAATGGAAATAACACCTCCATCTACCCATAGATTCATGGATGTATTCACTGTAAATTCTGATCAGCTTAAGAAGAGAATCGTGCAGCAGAGGCATAGATACTTCCCCAAGGATCCTCAAAATATAGTCTCAGTTGCTACACAGAAGGTGATAACCTCCAGCACCAGAAGGAAGGCCAAAGCTATTATGTTGGCAAATGTTACATTCTCTACATCGACACAGGATAATTCTGAGTACTTGTTGGACGAAAATTCTAGGTCGAGATTTGGTTAAGTACTATATCAGCATATGGGACTCCTATACCAAATGGTGTGAGGTCTAATTGGGACTTCACATTAGGGAGATCCCCTTAAAATGTTAGCGACATCCAAAATTGTTAACATGTGACAACCTTGAACTGGAGCCAACATCCATTAGAGTTGGTTGTGATAGTGACAAGAACTCTTTCTAGAGGTACAACTTGTATAATCCCAATAAGTCATTCCATTCATGACCTATTGGCACCTTGTAGGCTTGGGCCTCTTGAATGAGCTGCTCAAGTATCATAACTTGTTCATAGTTTCTCTTTCCTACTTCCTCCAACATGTTTTGTGTCAAAAGGAAGAGTCATTCTACAATGCATGTGCAAGAGGATATAGACTAGAAAACCACATTGTAATATTAAGACCTTGATACAAAACTAGAATTCACAAGGAAGAAAGAAAATGACAGGTTTATATGGTTAAAATTCGGGGAATTGATGTTCCATACCATGTGACAGAATTGACCTGAGAGCATACCATGAAAAATTCCCAGGAAATAGTGTGAAATCTGTCTCTTTCGGTCCTTATATAAGGATAGCTTAAAACACATGTTGGTTGAGACAGGTATCTATACCCCATTAGTTCCCCAGTTAGTCCTAGGTTCCACATGGTGTTACTTCGCATTGTCGAGCTACCAGTTATGGAAGGTCTTGAGGAGGTGTGTGATATAGAAATTTTTTGGCACTGCAACCCCAATCATAAATGTCCATAAACCAAGGGATCTTAAGTCCCTAAAAGTGTTGTTCCAACCTCTAAAAGAACAAGGTCAGATAATTACATCTTCTCCTAGAAGTTCTCCATGAAAAACTACTCAAAACTGGTCAAAACTGGACCATCTCACCTGCTCCATGGTCAAAGTGCACTGCATCCCACCTAAATACACACGGGAGGTGCGATGCATACTGAAAATACCTTCTATGGGGTGCGATGGGCGAGAGTGGACAAATAGCAGGGTTAATCTACAAGGTGGAGGATCATGGAATCTTCCAGAAACTTCTCCTGTGACACTTGCCTCTCTGCATTCACCCAGGGATGAGTAAGAGATCATCAATCTCCAAGTGGAATCAAGAACTATCAGAGAGAGAACACTAATCAAATCTCAAAAGCTGACTCATCCCCCTTGAAAACATCTATATACGGATCCCTCATCCCAGAGATCCAGAGGCTGGAATTTTGTATCTTGTAAGGAAGTGCTACTGGTTTCTTGGTGCAGCATCATAGTGTTGGGTGATCTAAGCTTTTCATGAGGTGAAGAAGGGCTTTCTTGCTGAGAGGATGATGCTGGATAAGAATAATTGGTGGTAATCCTCTTTGCTATTCTTGATTATTAATAAAGCTATTCAAGTTTTCCTCCACATTCTTGTATGATTGATGATATATGCATTTGTGTGGTCAATATATATCTGGTCCTATATTGTTTATGATAATAGATCTATGTTCTTGGATAGTGTTATGCTGCTTTGATTCTATAGGTGCTCTTTGAAGCTGGGTAGACAAGGAAGCGAGTGGCAAAGATCTATCAGAAGGGAGAGGAATCAAGCAAGGAACCAAGCGCAAGACAGAGGTTGGTCTCCTTTATTCTCCTCTTATCTATTTCTCATAAAGGAAAACGAAAGTGGTTTTGTTTGTTTGTTTCTAAGGTAGCTACCAGCCTTAGTGGGACTAGCAGCTCTGCACAGACACTAGATTTCCCGATAACAAAATGGTGACTCCACTGGGGACCGAATAGATTGTTTGTTTGTCTACATTTGTTTGTTTTATAAACTTACAAATGGAGCCTGAAGTCAAGCCAGCTAGCCTTCGAACTGCATTTGCTATGCAAGTGCAAAGTAGATCAATATTGATTTAGTGTATCTCCAGGTTTTGTTTATGAACTAAACAATTGATTTACAAACTCTCTAATTACCCTTGTGGTGGCTCTAGTAACCTCCTTAGATCTGCCCCTATGATTGATTTACTGATTACCACTTGCTCGGCCTAAATCCCTGAACTGAGCTGCAAACTGTGACCCAGAACCCAGTTGAAGTCTCGTCCCTGGACCATCACACTGTCTCTTCTTTGGATTCTGGATCCATCGCACTTCCTGAGTGTAGTAGGTGCGCTGCATCTCATTTTCCCTGTGTTACAGGTGTGCTGATCAGACAAGGCCTCTTCTGCTCTTAGATTTTGGTTTCTGTGTTCACTCTTTTCAGCTCTATTCAGGATTTTTGTTGTCTGTAGTCAGTATACCTCTGTTGAAACCCCCTTCCTTGCCATTATTCCGCCTCCATTGTACAATGAACTGTAAAGGTTTTTATGTATTGTGATCCATTTTCAGTTCTCTTACAAAGAAGTAGCGTAATTGAACTGTCGTTTCTTAATTTGAAAGTGTCGCAAGTGTCGTTTTCAGTCATAGAAGAGAATCTGATTGTTCTTGATAGTAGATTACACTGTTACTCTTGTATTTGATTTGAATTAGTAGTTTTTCAAGCGTCGAAAGCAAGTTTTCAATTCCAAATCACAAAGTTTCGTCATTGCCTTCATTTTGTTTTGAAAAGAAACTTGTTAGTAATGTCGCTTTGAAAAAATAATTCAGATTTGAGCTTAGCTTTCTTTATATCATTCACACATTAAGAAGGCTGAAAAAAAATACATGCATGTGCATTTGCATTTAGAATGTTTGTTGGTTTGATTTAGGACAGTGCATATAGTGTGTGCTCTCTGCTCTATGTTGAGAGAATGTCATCTCTCTTTCCTTAGTAGCTAGGATTTTCATTGCAAAAAGAAGATTAAATGATTTTTTATCATCTTAGATTGCATTTTAGGAAGTGTACATCTACATCATGCGGTGAACCTGAAAGGCAAACTTCTTAAGCAAGATCAACTATAAATAAATTTAATGAATCTGAAAATGCTTTGGAACCTAACGCACAACATTTAGAAGTCTAGGCTAGAGACATATTCTGGCGTCGTAAAGCCTGGTAACTGTTGTTTTCATTGATGGTTGGGTGATTCCTCCACTTTCAGACGATAAGTGCTAGTACAGACTTGTTCTCCCATGTACCGTCAAGTATATATTGGAAGACCACAATAGGCTTTATCCTTTATCCATAGGAAGCTGTGTCTGCCTCCATATTGATCGCAATGCACTGAACACAACATTCGGGAAGATTGACTGCCGTACTGTAAAAAGTATTCTGCAGTTTTGCGATTGGTTTGGTAATCCCTCTATCTAGATTTCCAGAGCAATCTCTTTCATTCCTTTTCAGACTCCTTAAAGGAAAAGGTCCATCTAAGCACTTGTCACTTCAATCTCATTAAAAATCAAAGGCGACTAGAGTCATCTTTTGTTTTTTATCGACTCTTAAAAATTGAAAAAACAAGTTGTGTCAAAGCGTATAAAATTTATTTTAATCGGAATAAATATCACCTTTCCTACGTTGGTCTTAGGTTGAGAAAAATGGAGTCCACCAACCAAGGAGTTCCCCTTGGGGGAAATCCTAGTCCTTTCTCCTCTTGGGGAGATGTTGGTGCACCCCATATGGCCACATTGTCGCTTCCAAGATTGACAATCGGCTTGCCCGTATGGCTCTTCTCAACCTCTGTCGTTCAGAACACCGTGATTCCTGAACAATCAAGTCAGCAACTAAACGATACCAGAGTTACCCCCCAACCTTCTACTTCGTCCAATTCTTCCTCTCCTCCTTCCTCTTCACTTGATGAAGCTGGTAAAGCCAAAAATCAAGTAACCGAGAAGAAGAAGGAGAAGAAGAAGAAAGAGAAGAAGAAGAAGGAGCCAAAAGCGAAAAGGGGCAACCAAGCACCGTCTAGCGAAAATCCACACACTGCACAGTCTAGGCCTGAATCGCCATGTGTCATTTGCAAAGGAGACCACTATCATCAAGATTGTCCTTGCATCCCTCAGATATTAAGGGACTAGTCTCCTCGTTTGCACAATCCAGTGTCATCAACCTCTGATGATCATGTTGAAAATACACCATCGACTAGTGAAAGTGAAGCCCCTAGCCAAAAAGGAAAATGTAAATTTCCTTGTAAACTGTGTGAAGGCGATCACGCCGTCCACCGTTGTCCCTTCTTAGACAAAGCTAAAAGAGTTTTGGACGACCGTCCGGTTTCACCGTTATGGCTTCCTCATGGATATAAGAAGCTCTTGCCGAATCTGTCACTAGTTGAAAATCCAGCTGACACGCCATTGTGGTCAGCCGAAGCATTTATCATTGAAGATAAACCATCTGAATCCACACCAGACGAAAGTGAAAATGTCGAGGTGGCAGTTGACCCGATCTTGCCTTCAAAGGATCCATCTTCAGATGATACAGTCACCGAGGAGAATAAGAACGACACCGTCCAAATTATCTTTGTAAGCACAGACTCCGATGAACAAGGGGGAAATCTACCCGTTCCTTTACCGTAGGAAGGAAGTTCGTCAGAGTCATATCCGGCCGTCTATTCGGTCCCACCTCCAAGCAATCTAGTTGTTTCCTTCGATTGGAATCTACTAGGTAGATCCCGCTTATCGGCTAGTGTACCATTTCGAATCATTGCTCAAATATATAGAATGGTCATGGCCGGTACCATCATAGATGAAGGGGCTTCTGTGAGTATCCTTTCCTCAACTGCTTGGAAAGTGCTTGGTTCGCCACCGCTTTTGCCTGAAATGAGAAATCTAACAGGCTTTGACAAAGGAACCAGTCGACCATTAGGGATCCTTTCCAATGTGCTGATAACATTGAGAAGGAAAACCATTCACATGAACGTAATGGTAGTCCAAGGACCCCTGGATTATAATCTACTCCTTGGACGTGACTATATTTATTGCATGGGAGCCATTATCTCCTCACTCTTTACAGTAATGTGTTTTCCACATGAAGGAAGAGTGGTCAAGCTCGTAGACCAGCTTTCATTCCCCTGTTCACACATAGAAAATAGTCATATACAATCCCTGAATGGTCTTTTCACGCAAGGAATGTCTCATCCATCGCCAGTCCGTCCTCCTGATGAGCGTGAGTGATTCAGAGGATATGACTGAAACCCAGGGGGCATGCACCCTGGCCTATTTCGATAGGAGAACCTTGGGTATAGGGTAGGTTTCCACGAAGGATATATGACTAGTTGACACACACGTCCATTTAGGAAAATCGGGTTAGGCCGGAATAAGATACCTCTGTTAAGGTAGACCTTTCCTGATAAAAAAAATGTTTTTTCTGCAAATTGAGAGGTAACCTGGAAACTCTACTTCACTATACCTGGGGGCATGCAAACCTTTTGGCATGCAAGCAAAGAGAGACCATTTATTTTTTAAATTTGTAGGTCCTCTAACCCTTTAAACTCGTAGGATTTGTCGTTTCCTAACTTGCATAAAGAAAGGATGCGGGGCAAAGCTTTTAAAAAATGCCATATTTAAATGAGACATCCTTATTATAAGACTGGATTGAGCAGTTTTAACGCGGAATTCAAGCTCTTTAAAAAATAAACATAAGCAATGAGCAAATGTTCCCCCAGAGTTTAAGCTCATTAAAAAATGAACCCTTTTCCGGTAAATAACCTTCGTGGATGTATTATCATCAGCCTTTGAAGCCTTGGTCATGTTCCCATCATCACCTCCACTCTGTATTGGCCGATCATTCACCCCATTTGATTGTTTACCCTTTTTGAGGAACAGCTGCGAAGAATGATCCTGTTAGCCATCCTTGTGACACTGCCATGATTGGAAAATTCCAAACCTTACCTGGAATCAGCTGCTACCTGAATTTATCACTCGTTCCTCAAAAAACGAGTCTCCTTTAAGCTCTTTTCAACTGACTCGTAAAATATGAAAAGATTACCGAGCAATTGGCCTCCCCAGCTCGTTAAAGGGACTGGAAGTGCTATCCCTCCTTTAGATTTTAATCTTTTGGACTTGAGGGATCATTATACAAAAAAATCGAGCGCTTGTTTTGTTCGGCTCTTTAAAAGTACTGAAAATTCATCCCTTTTTTATTGTTTTATACTTTTTCGGACTCAAGGGATTATATGACAAAAAAGGATTATTGGAGTTTTCTTTACGTCCCTTTTTTAGACTCTCTAAATTTGAAAAGGACCGAGTTATCCTTGTCATTAAAATCGTTAAAAACGAATAGCGACAAACTTGTCCATACAGACAAGAACGAGTTTCACTATCGCTAGGCTCGTTAAAACATAGCGATGGGTTTGCCCGAATGGAAAACTATAGAACAAGTATATGTTATCCTCCTCAAGCTTGACAAAAATAAAGAGGTACTAGTCAGCAATGACTGGGGAAAAATTGGGAAGAAAACTTGAAGAAACTTTATTGGTAGCAAGTCGCTCTTGAACATGACACTTTCACTCCGCATCTGAGTCAGGTTGGGTTGTTCCATTCACTGGTCATATCACCATGGGTCCATCACACCATCCATATTTGGGGTTAATGCTACCAATCCATCATGTCAGTGTCACCGATATGTTCAAGAGAAGTCACTCAGCGAATTCACCTGTGTCTCATCCACTGCAATACATTTACGCTCCATCCCTTCATGACCGCCACCCTGAACCTTATATCATCAAACCATTTTCACCTCCATTAAAATCATTTGCTCCATTCCATGTCATTGATGTGGGATTCACTAAGGCCATCCTATCACGGATCGCTTCTTGTCGACATCAGCTCATTATCCAAGAAGTCGAACTAGGAACAACCCTTTCAGTACTTTGAAAATTGCATGCCTCAATGGCAAGTTTCTCACTTCTCGCGATAGGTTTACATCAATGGCCTTTGACCAAAAGACTTTGCGTGGTGTTCGACGCCAAGTCCCTTATTCACACCACGTTAATTGTACTATAGTACCTAGAGGGTCATCATCATTATCGGTGATTCCTCTCGCGCTTGTTAACAGCTTACATCACCGGCTGGTAATCAGGCGATGTCTTTCCATGTTCGACTCCAGAACATCTCTCACGTGGATCGACTTGTACTTTGAGTGAAGATCGAACGAGATTGAAGACCCCAGATCTAGTTTCATCCATCCGGGCTGCAATATATATTCATGAAAATAAAGACATCAAATGTACATCATTATTGCACAGATAATCATCTAATCCAAGGGATGATGGCTCTACCAAGATCATCAGTATACACTCAGACGATTATCTGTCTTATGTACATGAGAATGAATTTATAAAGTTGAGCATGGGAACGCCCGCCTCGGCTAGATCATGAAAATATTTTGAAGATAATGTATTATATTGTATCTTATTACAGGTCGCCTTCCAACTTGAAAAAACTTCAGATCCTCATGATAAAGCATTTCACCCAACATCAACAGATTAACGACCTCATGCTTTAGGGGGCAACTGTTATACACATTTTTGGGCACTGCAACCCCAATCATAAATTTCCATAAACCAAGGGCCCTTAAGTCCCTAAAATTGTTGTTCCAACCCTAAAAGAACAAGGTCAACTGATTACATCTTCTCCCAGAAGTTCTCCATGAAAAGCTACACAGAACTAGTCAAAACTGGACCATCTCACCTGATCCATGGTCAAAGTGTGCTGCATCCCACCTAAATACACATGGGAGGTGTGATGCATACTGAAAATACCTTCTATGGGGTGCGATGGGCGAGAGTGGACAAATGGCAGGGTCAATCTGCAAGGTGGAGGATCATGGAATCTTCTAGAAACTTCTCCTGTGACACTTGCCTCTCTGCATTCGCCCAGGGATGAGTAAGAGATCATCAATCTCCAAGTGGAATCAAGAACTATCAAAGAGAGGACACTAATCAAATCTCAAAAGCTGACTCACCCCCCTTGCAAACATCTATATATGGATCCCTCATCCCAGAGATCCAGAGGCTGGAATTTTGTATCTTGTAAGGAAGTACTGCTGGTTTCTTGGTGCAACATCATAGTGTTGGGTGATCTAAGCTTTTCATGAGGTGAAGAAGGGCTTTCTTGCTGAGAGGATGATGTTGGATCAGAACAATTGGTTGTAATCCTCTTTGCTATTCTTGATTATTAATAAAGCTATTCAAGTTTTCCTCCACATTCTTGTATGATTGATGATATATGCATTTGTGTGGTCAATATATATCTGGTCCTATATTGTTTATGATAATAGATCTATGTTCTTGGATAGTGTTATGCTGTTTTGAGTCTACAGGTGCTCTTTGAAGCTGGGTAGACAAGGAAGCGAGTGGCAAAGATCTATCAGAAGGGAGAGGAATCAAGCAAGGAACCAAGCGCAAGACAAAGGTTGGTCTCCTTTATTCTCCTCTTATTTATTTCTCATAAAGGAAAACGAAAGTGGTTTTAGTTTGTTTGTTTCTAAGGTAGCTACCAACCTTAGTGGGACTAGCAGCTCTGCATAGACACTAGATTTCCCGATAACAGTGTAGAAGAGATGAAGGGCCACCAAGTGTCTAGATTCACAACCTTTGGCTCGACTAACCATTGTGTAGCTTCCTAGTGCAATGGTTGTTTTAGCTCTTAGATAGAATCTCCTTCTCGCTATTGGAACTACATGGAAACACCACCCCCAAGCTCTCATGTGACATTAGGAAATGTGCATTTTGATTATGGGAAAAGGAAATGTGGAGGGAAATGAATAGACAGAATATGAGGTGGCAACAGACATGCCGAGTGATGTGGAGTATGAAGTGGACGCGGAAGAATAGGGAAATGGGGTCCACATAGCGGATACACAGTGCAAAATGGTAGGTGAGGGTAGTGTAGTGCAATAGTGACCCATAGGTGAAGTGGGTTAGGACACACGGTAGAATTTTGTGTGAGGTGGGACACATAAATTTATGGTCGTGAGGTCATGCGGGAGGCTCATGGTGTCAAAACATTGCCTCTATGCATTAACCCTCATGAATCTTTAGGGCATGGGAGGGTGCAAACCATTAGATCAGTGTGTGCTCTCACCGTTGGATGTAAGCAGGGTACAACTTCTCCAATGCCACTCCCGTCCACCAACACAACCCACTGTGTTTGATGTGCCTACTAGCACCCCATGGTTATGATCTCTATGATATGTACTCAGTGATACTATGCCCAAGCTCGGCCAACATTTGTCTCTTGTATGGTCCATTCTTCCCGGCTCACACCTAAATGGTGCACTCAACCTACATTCTGCATGGTGTCATGCATCTCACACTAACATCGGCTCCATGGGGGACAACAGGGCCCTGTGGTATGTTGGGAACTTTGCAGTTCCAGTTCCTTCTTAACATTAGGTTGTGGAGTCTATAAATAAAGAACATAACCCATTTCTTCTCATGCAATATTGAAAAGTAAATCCAAACATTCTGTTTAAACCATTCAGGCATAAAGAGAGTTTTTATTTTTTTAACCTTTTCCTTTTTTATTGTTTTATTTTTTATAAGTGAAGAATTTCGTGAGAAACCTTACATTTACAGGGATCCTAAGAACTTTTTTTCCATTTCCTCCAACTAATAAGTGTTGTTTTAAAATACTTTTACTTGAAATGACTGGTCTAGAAATTATCAAACTTACCATGTTTTCCTTTATCATCTCTAAGCGAATCCAATTTTAGTACAAGGTCACTAACCTATAAGTCTCATTCCTTCACCTTCTTATGAAGTACAAATTTTTCCCTTTATTGGAGAACTTTAGGTTTAGATAAGTCTTCTTCTCTTTGTTTTTGAACCTCTATCATCTAATAGATCCTTTTCTACATCAAATTGATATCTGGTGATTCCTCTTGTGATAGTTTTATCACTGGAAATCTGAGATTCGAAGGAAATACCACATCCATTCCATACACTAACTTATACAAATAGGTATCAATAGCTCTTTTAGTGTTGATCTCGTCTTCCCACATGGAATATTTAATATTTTCATCCATATTCCTCTTATTCTTGTCTAGCATCCTTTTGATAATATTCACCATATTAATATTGGTTGATTCTACCAACCCATTTCCTCGAGGCTAGTAAGCTTTAGAGTGTAACTCTATGTTGTAATCTTGGAAAAGTTTCACCATGTTGAAAGAATTAAAAGCTTGAGCATTGTCGGTGACAATATTTTTGGGGCATCCAAAGCTTGAAAGAATATTGTCTTCCAAAAATGATATAACAACATTCTCATCACCCTTGCATGTTGGGATGGATTTCACCCATTTGGTGAAATAATCAGTGGCCGAGAGGATGTATCTTTGTTTCCTAGTTGAGTATGGATGTATTTCTCCTATGAATTTCAGTTCCCACTTTTGGAAAGGAGCTTGCACCTTGATTGGTTTCAATGGCAAAGGTTGAATTTTTTCTTTCCTGTGAACATCTAACTTTTGGGCAAGCTTGAACAAAACCGTTTGTATCCTTGAAGAGAGATGACCAATAGTATCCTGCTCTCAATATTTTATGAGTTGTGACCTTCCATGATTGATGTCCTCCACATGCTCCTCGATGAAATTTTGATTATATTTCTTATGATTTGTCTTCAATTACACAAGTGAAAAGAATACCCATGGGATCTGTCCAATACAACCCCTTAGCCAAATTATTTGATTGTTTTCAGTTTTAAAGATTTTCATTTGACTTTAGATAACTCAAGTGGAAATTCCATATTCTATAAAAATAATATGATATCTTGATACCATGGAGAATTTTGGAATTTTAATAGATCCTTCATGAAGGGCTCCTGTGGGTTACTTCTGTTTGGTGGAAAGGGTTCTTGTGGATTCCTTCATACTGGAAAGGGAGGTTCTTATGGATTTTGTACTCCTGGATGAAGAGGTTCTTTTGGATTCTCTTCATCCAAAGAAGGAGGTTCTTGTGGATTCTCCTCTCTGCAGATATTTCAAATATCCCCATTAGTACACATTTCCAGTGCAACATGATTTTCCTCAATCAACATCTTGGATAATCCTTGACCATTAAATATCTTAGTAGGCTTGATATCCAAATCATATTATTGTCACTTTTCTATCCATTTTCCTCATCATCCTTCACTATCAAGTTGAAAAAGTATTTCTTTTACCATTGCAGACAATACATATGCTATCACCCTAGAGGTTTTTATCACTCTGTAATTTAATAAGGATGAGAAATAATTGGAGAGCTGACCACAAAACTACTTGGAAGCTAGGATCTAGCACTGCCAGATTCAGAGAGGGATCTCTCTTTCAGATTTAGATTTGTTTATATTGAGATATTAGGCTAGTTATGGAAGTTCAAAGTTTGGTTTATCAATTGGTTTGGTTGGAATAGCAAGGGAAGATCCATTGGGTAATGGAGTCTACAAACTTAATAGGGAACTGCCTTAGATTTTCAAAGGAGTTTCACAGGGCAAGGTAGCCAAACTAACTAGATCCTTTATATTTAAATGAAATGTAATAGAAGAAAAGAAATAGGTTCAAGTAAGAAAAAGAGAAGTTAATAATTCTTTAACTTAATATCAAGAGAAAACATTTAAATTATCCATAGCCAGAATCAGAGTGCATCTTTCAACAAATTATGTTCATCAACTTTCTGTAAAATAATTCAGATTTAAGAACACATAAGTATGGAAACAAAAGAAAATTTTCAAATAGTCCAACACATTAATCCCGTGAAGAATGTTCTTTTATTACTACTAGATCCACTAGGGCTTGAAAAATATTCAATAGCTTTCTTCTGTACAAAAGCCAGCATCTGTTACTTCAAATGATCAAGTATTTACAAAAATTTAATGCAAAATATATTGATTTAAAATATCAAGATTCATTTCAAAATATCCTAAACTGATTGTAAAAATAGAACAAAAATATGGGAAACTAAAACTATTTGAAGAGTTCTGGCACTATCCTTGGGGATTTCTTGTGATAAATAAGAGAAATTCGAATTTTATTGCAACTCTAATTTGATGAGGTGTCATCCAAGTCACTAATTGTCCATGAGCTTTTTCCTCCTGAAATTCTAAAAACTAAGGTCCAGGGATCCCTTTGTATATCCCAAACCATAATAGATGTTAGAAGTGTGAGAGAGGTTTCTGTAAAATAGATTCTTGCAACAAAAACATCTTTCAATTTTTTACAATTCATTTTCACTGGCTCGAAAACCGCATTTGAAAACACTTTCTAAAGACTATAAAATTCGGGAAAATATGCCTGCAAAGCTTCATTGGAATCTCCCAAACAATAATGGATGTTAGAAAACTAGGAGAATTTATTGTACATGAGTATGTTAGAAACAAAAATCTCTTTCCTTTTCTAAAAATCCGCTCTTAGTTGTTTGCAAACAATGTTTTAAATTACTCTGTGATATAAGAAAAAACATAGCTTTAACTGACCATGAAACATATATATGACCTCGAGGTCGGAGGTGACATGGAGGTGGGGGATGATGTGGAGGCACACAATTGGTGGAAAGGAAGTTGGGTCCGCAATGGTGATATGGAGAAATGAGGTGTAGGTGAGTGGAGAAAGCAGTCCAAGTGGCAAGTAGTGAGTGGTGCTGGAGTAGAAATGTGGTAGGGAAATGACATGACAAGGGTAAATAGAAATTTGTGTGAGATGGATAGATTTTGGAGGGGGGTAGGAGTGGTAAATGGTTTTAGGTGTGGAGGGGGGTGGAAACACATGAGGGGCGGCCACGTCACATAAGAGGGAAAAGGAGAAACAACATTCTAGACCCCCCTTGTGATTAACTGTCGAAGGGGCTCAGGGGCTCTGAATTTGATCACTTGTCATTGATCTAGGTGGGTTACATCATGGTCATTTCTTCTTGCACACCACTCATTAAAAATGAGAAATGTGTCGCATCCAACCATAAATTTCTTACAACTTATGCTAATCAGAATTAAATGATGTGATTAACTAATCTGGCATACTTTAATTAACCTTTAATGCTACATTTTGACTGCATACTTTATGAGTTTTTCAAAGGTTTTATTTTTATTTTTCTATTTTGTTCTTGGAAATAATTTTCAGTGTGAAATATTATTTACATCTCTCAAACCCAAATAATCAGGTAAAACAATAACTCATCCTATAAAACTTATAGGACCCTAATAGTGGCTCCAATGGGGGTGACATCCTTCCTATGAGGTGCCAAGAACACCG
This sequence comes from Pinus tabuliformis, assembly GCA_031772625.1. Taxonomy (NCBI): domain Eukaryota; kingdom Viridiplantae; phylum Streptophyta; class Pinopsida; order Pinales; family Pinaceae; genus Pinus; species Pinus tabuliformis. Next base: position 774,340,736 of record CM062812.1, on the reverse strand, counting down.
TAGACTAGTAGCCTAATCGATTGGGCTGATCCCAAATCTGTAACTTGTTCTACCATAAAAATCTTTGTTACTGAAAAAATCTCAAATTGAAATCAAAACCATTCAGAGAACTGAAATCTGAAATATACACTGAACTGAAAGTTGTACCGGTATCTAAAGCTAAAAAGAATGCTCAAAGAGTGGAGCTTATTCATCACAGCTACTCACTCTAATAATTGATATCAACTACTAAATTAAGTGAAAGAAAAGTGCCAATGCACCCAATCAAGCGAGTGGTTGCTTGGTTGCCCTCTATTCAAATTGTCTTCAAAGAAAAAGAAAAACTCAAAGAATAGCAACTCAAACTTCCATCTTGATCCAATACTTGTAGTGATGAACCAAGAAAATTCTACCTTCACTGATGACTGCAATAAACTGACCAAAGGATCATGGAAAACATGTAATATAAGATTTTTTGGATGATTTAAATCAGGAAAGAAAACGTCATTCCAAACTACTAGTTTGTCTATGTCTTGGAATTGATCCCCTTCGAATCAAATGGTAGTAAATTGTTTTTCACTCTCATCATCCTCAATGAGAAGATGTATTGTATACTCTTGAAATATTAAGATGAAACAACTACTTGACATGTTTGAGGAAAATTTGAAAATGGCTCCTCATGTATTTTGATGGAAATGTCATTTTCATATTCAAAAGAACCAAGAAAAAAATATTTTTTTTGTTTTATCAAAGTGATCATTATAAAACTTATGATCATTTTCAAATGAAAAAGCATCAATCAGTTTATCATCCTTTCCATTTACAATAGGCAAGCACTCTGAATGTTCTTAAATTTGATCAAATATAACAACAATATCATGTGCAATAGGGTTTTCTAAAAAGGACCCTTTATTCAATTCTACAGTAATTTCATCTTGATCTTCAAAAGGGTCTGAGATAAACTCTTCTCTTTTAATGATTGAATCAGCAATAATGATGGATAATATTCTTTATATTTCTCTTTAAAAATAGTATGAAAATGGTTTAAATAACATATACTAGCAGCAAGTAAATTTTCATACCAAGATCTTGCATTTCCCTCCAAAGTTGCCATGAACAGCTTCATCAGGCAGTCTTTAGTAAAATGAATTTTTAGCCTATGTACATGCATGGAAAACTTGACCAAGTGAAGATCGACATCCTCTTTTTCTCGATCCTTGAATTTTGGTAAATAAGTTTTCCATTCTATACAAGGCATTCGATTTGTAAATCCTAGAATATGATCTCGATTCATATGTGCATACCTTCTAGATTGAGAACTCATCTTCATTTCTAGATTCTATTGCGAGTGGAGTCTTTATCTCAACTTGAAACTATTTGGAGCCACCAGGTGAATGATTCAGCCTTCATATGTCTGATTGTTGTCCACCGTCAACAACCAGATCTAAAACATGATAATCTTTTGTGAGGAAGATTAAACCGTTCATCCCCAGTATAGTTACCACTATGTTATCACTCTATAATTTAGTAAGGCTGAGAAATAATTGCAGAGCTAACCACAAAACTGCTTGGATTCTGGGATCTAACCCTGCCTGCTTCAGAGAGGGATATCTCTTCCAGATTTAGATTTGTTTATATTGAGATATTATACTAGTTATGAAAGTTTAGTGTTTGGTTTACGAATTGATTTGGTTAGAATAGAAAGGGAAGAGCCATTGGGCAATGGATTCTACAAACTTAATAGCGATTTGTCTCAAACTTTCAAAGGAGTTTCACAGGATAAGGTCATTGAACTAACTGGATCCTTTAGATTTAAATTAAATGTAATAGAAGAAAAGAAATAGGTTCAATTAAGAAAAAGAGCATTTAAGAATTATTTAACTTAATAACAGGATAAAACATTTAAATTATCCACAGCCACAATCAAAGTGTATCTTTCAACAAATTCGGTTCATCAACATTCTGTAAAATAATTCAGATTTAAGAACACATAAGTATGGAAACAAAAGAAATAAACACATAGACAGTGAGAGAAGCACAAATTCAGTTCATCAACATTCTGTAAAATAATTCAGATTTAAGAACACATAAGTATGGAAACAAAAGAAATAAACACATAGATAGTGAGAGAAGCACTTCACCAAATAGTATAACATGAGAATCATGTGAATAATGTCCTTCTTATTACTGCTATGGCCACTGAGGCTGAATTACAAAATATCCAATAACATGTCGTCTTATTTCATCAAAAACCAAGGAAGAAATTAATGTCTGAGAAATTTCATGATTATTATGACAACTAGCTTCTACTTTCTGTTCATGATGTTCAAAATGATTTTCATCCAAATCTTCTAGTATCTCTTCATCCATGAAATTATCATCTTCATAGTAACCTTCCAAATATTGAATAAAACTTTCAAAATGATCACAACAGTTTTGAACCAACAATAATGATGGATAATATTCTTTATATTTCTCTTAACAAATAGTACAAAAATTCTTTAAATAACATATACTAGCAGCAGGAAAATTTTCATACCAAGATCTTGCATTTCCCTCCAAAGTTGCCATGAACATCTTCATCAAGCAGTCTTCAGGAAAATTAATTTTTAGCCTATGTACATGCATGTGAAACTTGACCAAGTGAAGAGCGACATCATGTTTTTCTCGATCCCTGAATTTTGGTAAATAAGTTTTCCATTCTATACAAGGCATTCGATTTTGAAATCCTAGAATATGATCTCGATTCATAGGTTCATACCTTCTAGATTGAGAACTCATCTTGATTTCTAGATTCTATTGCGAGTGGAGTCTTTAGCTCAACTTGAAACTGTTTGGAGTTTCCAAGTGAATGATTTAGCCTTACTTTTATCTGTGCAAAAACCAACATCTCTTACTTCAAATGATGAAGTATTAATAAAATTTTATTCCAAAATATCTTGATTTAAAATATCAATATTCATTTAAAAATATCCTAATCTGATTGTAAAATAGTACACAAATAAAGGAAACTAAAACTATTTGAAGAGTTTTGGAACTATCCTTGAGGATTTCTAGTGATAAAGAAGATAAATTATAATTTGATTGCAACTCTTAATTGATGAGGTGGCATCCAAGTCAATAACTGTCCATGTTCTTTTTCCTTCTAAAATTATGAATAATAGGGTCCATTGATCCCTTTGTATATCCCAAATCGTAACAGATGTTCAAAAACTGAGAGAGGTTTTTGTAAAATGATGATGTTTTCAACAAAAACCTCTTTCGATTTTTGAAAATTCATTTTCACTTTCACAGGCACGACATTTGAAAACACTGGCTAAAGATAGTAAAATTCGGGAAAATATGCCTGCAAAGCTTCATTCAAATATCCAAAACCATAAAAGATGTTAGAAAACTGAAAGAGGTGTTGGTACATGAGGATGTTAGAAACATAAACCTCTATTCAGTTTTGAAAATACACTCTCAATTGTTTGTAAACCATGTTTTAAATTACTGTTTGGTACAAGAAAAAACATAGTTTTAACTGACCATGAAATATACATATAATGTGGAGGCGGGAGGTGACATGGAGGTGGGGGATGATGTGGAGTCACATGGTTGGTGGAAAGGAAGTGGGTTCTACAACGGTGATATGGAAAAATGATGTGGAAGTGAGCGGGGACAACAGTCCAAGTGGCACGCTATGTGTTAGGCCCCTATACTACTAGTGTAAACCCCTATTGTTATTAGTACAACCCCCTCATTATATTGTTGTACCCATGTAGTCCCCATATTCTTATTATTGTGCCCCATAGAAGCCCTCTATTTTTATTATTGTGCCCTTACATTATTAATTTTATGTCGGCTCTGATTATATTATGACCCTTTAGACTCCTATATATAAAAAGGAGGTATTGTCATTTGTATCATCCAAGAATTGTTCATTTGTGTAATGTAAAGGAGGTTTCCCCCTCAAAGAGGCTTATTTCTAAGGCATTGATCTATATTTTCTATCTTTTTGTGAGCTGGTTTCATAACATTTGGTATCAGAGCTGTGGATTCTAGGGTTTTGCTGCTCCAAACAGGCCATCGTGGCATTTTCGCCCTAATTTTCGCTACGAAGTTTCAGAAGCTAAAAAAACACCCATTTGAGAAGAAATTGGTCTAAACCATGCGTCCAAATTTGAGATCTTGTATTTCTATATTTTCGGAGATATGATCTAAGGAAGTTAGGGTTTTGGAAAGCTCCAAAATTTCATCTCAAACAAGTCATCGTGAACTTTGCTCAATAATATCTGTTCTACGAAGGTTCAGACTCTGAAATTAAAACCCATTTGAACCGAAATCTTGATGAAGCTTGGGTCCAAATTTTAAATCTTGTCTCACTATATTTTCGGAGATACAATCTGAGACATTTAGGGTTTCTGCAGGCTCCTGAATTACATCCTAAACAGGTCACCTTGGAAAATTCATCATAACTTTCTCTTTGAGCATCAAATTGAAATTTCGTAAGCAGTTGCAAAAACAGGATGGAATTTAGTTTTTTGTGTATCGGTTTTAGGTCCTAAGGTTGAAACAGTGATACGAGGCACTTCATACAAGTTCGATCTACTGAACCATTCTATAATCAGGTCATCGTGGGAGATTTTCCATAACACTTCCTTACAAAATCCAATCTTGATCATACCTTTGGGGTTAGAAAGAGGACTCAGAGGGCTACTACAAGACGAAATTTTAGAACTTGGAGATTCGAAATTACAGAGTTATAGTCGTTTCAATATCGAGCTCCTAAAATCAAGAACTACTCAAGCATTGAGGACAACACTTTTTGAAGGAGAGGGGCATGTTAGGCCCCTGTACTACTAGTGTAAATCCTTATTGTTATTAGTACAACCCCCTCATTATATTTTTGTACCCATTTATTCCCCATATTGTTATTATTGTGTCCCATAGAAGCCCACTATTGTTATTATTGTGTCCTTACATTATTATTCTTATGCCGGCTCTAATTATATTATGACCCCTTAGACTCCTATATATAGAAAGGAGGTATTGTCATTTGTATCATCCAACAATTGTTCATTTGTGTAATGTAAAGGAGGTTTCCCCCTCAAAGAGGCTTATTTCTGAGGTGATCATCTATCTTTTCTATCTTTTTGTGAGTTGGTTTCATAACACTGTGAGTGGTGCGGGAGTAGAGATGTGGTGGGAAAATGACGTGACAGGGGTAAATATACGTTCGTGGGAGATGGATGATTTTCAGAGCGGGGTAGGATATGTAAATGGTTTTAGTTTGGGGGTGGGGGTGTGAAACACATGAGGGCGGCCATGTCATATAAGAGGGAAAAGGGGAAACAACTTTTCGGACCCCCCCTGTGGTTAATTGTCGGAGGGGCTAGGGGGGTTCGAATTTGATCACTTGTCATTGATCCAGATAGGTTGAATCATGGTCATTGCTTCTTGCACACCAGTTATTACAAAAGAAAAAAGTGGCACATACAACAATAAATTTATTACAACCTATGCTAATAGCAATTCAATGATGTGAATAATCAATCTAAGCATACTTTAATTAACCTTTAATGCTGCATTTTGACTTGCAAGCATACTTTATGATTTTTTCAAAGGTTTTATTTTTATTTTTCTATTTTTTTCTTGGAAATAATTTGCAAGATGAAATATTATTTACATCTCTCAAACCCAAATAATCAGGTAAAACAATAACTCATCCTATAAAATTTATAAGGCCCTAACACTAGCTCCAATGGCGATGGCACCCTCCCTATGAGGTGCCAAGAACATTGTAGACTAGTAGCCTGATCCATTGGAATAATCCCAAATCTATAACTTGTTCTTCCATAAAAATCTCTGCTACTGAAAAACTCTCAATTTGAAATCAAAACCATTCTACAAACTGAAATCTGAAATAAACATTAACCTGAAAGTTGTACTGCTATCTGAAACTGAAAAGAATGCTCAAAGAGTGGAGCTTATTCATCACAGCTACTCACTCTAATACCCAATATCAACTATTGAATTAAGTGACAGGAAAGTGCCAATGCAGCCAATCAATTGATCGGTTGCTCAATTGTGCCCTACTCACATTGTCTTCAATGAAAAAGAAAAACAAATAATAACAAATCAAACTTCCATCTTGATCCATTACTTGCAGTGATGAACCAAGAAAATTCTACCCTCATTGATAACTACAATAAACTAACCAAAGGATCATGGAAACCATGCAATGTAAGATCTTCTGGATGATTTGAAGTAGGATAGCGAACCTCATTCCAAACTACTAGTTTGTCTATGTGTTGAAACTAATCCCCTTCGAATAGAATGGTAGTAAACTGTTTTTTAATCTCATCATCCACAATGCGAAGATGTGTTGTATACTCTTGAACATTTTTAGATGAAACAACTGCTTAAAATGTTTGAGGAAAATTTGAAAATGGATCCTCATGTATTTTGATCGAAATGACATTTTGATATTCAAAAGAACCAAGAAAAAATGTTTCTTGTTATGTTTTATCAAAGTGATCATTATAAAACTTATGATCATTTTCAAATGAAAAAACAACATTTAGTTTATCATCCTTTCCATTTACAATAGGCAAGCACTTTGAATGTTATTGAATCTGATCAAATATAACAACAATATCATGTGCAATAGTGTTGTCTAAAAAGGACCCTTTATTCAATTCTATAGTAATTTCATCTAGATCTTCAAAATGATCTAAGATAACCTCTTCTATTTTAATGATTGAGTCAGAAAATTAATGAAAAGTAGAAAGAGGTTATTGTATGCCCTCATCACTAACTTAGTCATACACAAGCTGGCAAGATAGTTGCAATCTTTCATCAAATTTAGGTCAAGGAACATGAATTCCAATCGCATGTTGTCTTATTTCATCAACAACCAAAGAAGAAACTAATGTCTGAGAATTTTCATGATTATTATGACAATTAGCTTCTACTTTTTGTTCATGATGCTGAAAATGATTTTCATCCAAAGCTTCTAGTATCTCTTCATCCATGAATTGATCATCTTCATAATAACCTTCCATATATTGAATAAAACTTCCAAATGATCATAATAGTCTTGAAAAAGAAACAAAGATGGAAAACCTTCTTTGTATTCCTCATTAAAAATAGTATGAAAATGCTTTAAAGAACATATACTAGCAGTAGGAAAATTTTCATAGCAAGATCATTTCCCTCCAAAGTTGCCATGAACATCTCCATTAGGAAATCTTTAAGAAAATGAATTTTTAGCCTATGTACATGCATGTGAAACTTGACCAAGTGAAGAGAAACATCCTCTTTTTCCTGATCCTTGAATTTTGTTAAATAAGTTTGCCATTCTATGCAAAGCATTCAATTTCAAAATCCTAGAATATGATCATGATTCATAGGTGCATACCTTCTAGATTGAGAACTCATCTTGATTTATGGATTTTGTTTCCAGTTGAGTCTTTAGCTCAGCTTGAAACTGTTCGGAGTCTCTAGGTCAATGATTCGGCCTTCATATGTCTAACTGTTGTCCACCATCAACAACCATATCTAAAACTTCATACTCTGTCCTGAGGAAGATTAAATCATTCATCCCTAATATGGTCGCAACTATTTATCACTCTATAATTTAAGAAAGCCGAGAAATAATTGTAGAGGTAACCACAAAACTACTTGGAAGTTGGGATATAGCCCTACTATCTTCAGAGAGGGATTTGTTTATATTGAGATATTAGGCTAGTTATGAAAGTTTAGAGTTTGGTTTATTATTTGGTTTGGTTGGAATAGCAAGGGAAGAGCCATTGGGAAATGGAGTCTAAAAACTTAACAGGGATTTTTCTTAGATTTTTAAAGGAGTTTCATAGGGAAAGGTAGCTGAACTAAACAAATCCTTTAGATTTAAATGAAAGGTAATAGAATAAAAAAAATAGGTTCAATTAAGCAAAAGAATAGTTAAGAATTCTTTAACTTAATATCAGGAGAAAACATTTAAATTATCCATAGCTAGAATCAGGTGTATCTTTCAACAAATTAGGTTCGTCAACTTTCTGTAAAATAATCCAGATTTAAGAACACATAAGTATGGAAACAAAATAAATAAACACATAGATAGTGAGAGAAGAACTTCGCCAAATAGTCCAACACATGAATCCTTTGAAGAATGTCCTTTTTATCACTGCTAAGTCCACTGAGGCTTCAAAAATATACAATAGCTTTCTTCTGTACAAAAACCAACATCTCTTACTTCAAATGATGAAGTACTTTTCAAAAATTATTACAAAATAACCTGATTTAAAATATCAGATTATTTCAAAATATCTTAAACTGATTGTAAAAATAAAACGCAAATAAAAGAAAACTAAAACTATTTGAAGAGTTTTGGCACTATCCTTGAGGATTCCTACTGATAAAGAAGGGAGATTTGAATTTGATTGCAACTCTTATTTGATGAGGTGGCATCCAAGTCAGTAACTATCCATGAGCTTTTTCCTCCTAAAATTATGAGAAATAGGGTCCAATGATACCTTTGTATATCTAGAACAATAATAGTTTCTAGAAACATGACTGAGGATTTTTAAATGATGATTTTTTTAACAAAATACTCTTTCAATTTTTAAAAAATAATTTTCACCTACTCGAAAACCGCGTTTGACAGCACTTACCAAAGACAGTGAAATTGCGGAAAATAAGCCTGCAAAGCTTCATCTGAATCTACCAAACCAATATCAGTTATAAATATGAGAGAGGTTTTTTCACATGATCATGTTATGAAAAAACCTCTTTCTGTTTTTGAAAATTCATTCTCAATGGTTGGTAAACCATGTTTTAAATTACTATGTGGTATAAGAAAAACCATAGTTTCAATTTACCATGCAACATACATATGATGTGGAGGTGGGAGGTGACATGGAGGTGGTGGATGATGTGGAGGAACATGGTTGGTGGAAAGGAAGTGGGGTCTGCAAGGGTGATATGGAGAAATGATGTTGAGGTGAGTGGGGATAGTAGTCCAAGTGGTAGGTAGTGAGTGTTGCAGGAGCAGAGATGTGGCAGGGAAATGACGTGATGGGGTAAATAGACATTCATGGGAGATAGATGGTTTTTAGAGGAGCGTAGGAATGGTAAATGGTTTTAGTTGGGGGGGTGAGAAACACATGAGCGTTGTTGATGTCGCATAAGGGGGAAAAGGGGCAACAATGTTTCGAACCCCCCTTCTGGTTAATTGTCGAAGGGGCTGGGGGGGTCTGAATTTGATCACTTGTCATTGATCAGTGCAGGTTGAATCACGTTCATTGCTTCTTTCACACCAATTATTATAGATGAAAAAAGAATCACATCCAACCATAGACTTATTACAACTTATGCTAATCAAAATTAAATGATGTGATTAATTAATCTAAGCATACTTTAATTAACCTTTAATGTTGTATTTTGACATGCGGGATGAAATATTATTTACATCTTTCAAAACCAACTAATTAAGTAAAACAATAACTCATCCTATAACATTTATAGGACCCAAACAGTGGCTCCAATGGGGGTGGCATCCTCCCTGTGAGGTGCCAAGAAGATCATAGACTAGTTGCCTGATCCATTGGGCTGATCCCAAATTTGCAACTTGTTCTACCATAAAAATATCTACTACTAAAAAACTCTCAAACTTAAATCAAAACCACTTTGCAAACTGAAATCTAAAATATACATGGAATGGAAAGTTGTACTGTTGTATGAAGCTAAAAAGAATGATCAAATATTGGAGCTTATCCATCACACCTACTCACACTAATAATCGATATCAACTTCTAAATTAAGTGGCAGAAAAGTGAAATGCATCCAATCAAGTGAGTGGTTTCTCGATTGCCCCCTACTCACATTGTCTTCAAAGAAAAAGAAAAACTAAAAGAATAGAAACTAAAACTTCCATCTCGATCCAATACTTGTAGTGATGAACCAAGAAAATTCTACCTTCACTAATGACTACAATAAACTGACCAAAGGATCATGGAAAACATGCAATGTAAGATCTTCTGGATGATTTAAAGCAGGAAAGAAAACCTCATTCCAAACTACTAGTTTTTCTATGTGTTGAAACTGATCCCCTTCGAATAGAATGGTAGTAAACTGTTTTTTACACTCATCGGCTACAATGCGAAGATGTGTTGTATACTCTTCAACATATTTAGATGAAACAACTGCCTGAAATGTTTGAGGAAAATTTGAAAATGGCTCCTCGTGTATTTCGATGGAATTGTCGTTTTGATATTCAAAAGAACCAAGAAAAATTGTTTCTTGTTCTGTTTTATCAAAGTGATCATTATAAAACTTATGATCATTTTCAAATGAAAAAACATCAGTTAGTTTATCATCCTTTCCATTTACAATAGCTAAGAACTTTGAATGTTCTTGAATCTGATCAAATATAACATCAATATCATGTGCAATAGGGTTTTCTAAAACATACCTTTTATTCAATTCTACAATATTTTCATCTTGGTCTTCAAAAGGATCTGAGATAACCTCTTCCCTTTTAATGATTGAGTTAGAAAATGAATGAAAAGTAGAAAGAGTTGATTGCCTACCCTGATCACTAGCTTGGTCATACACAAGCTGGCAAGATAGCTACAAACTTTCATTAAATTAAGGTGAAGGAACATGATTTCCAATAGCATGTTGTCTTATTTAATCAAAAACCAAGGAAGAAACTAATGCCTAAGAATTTTGATGATTAGTATGGCAACTAGTTTCTACTTTTTGTTCATGATGTTGAAAATGATTTCCATCCAAAGCTTCTGGTATCTCTTCATCCATGAACTAATCATCTTCATAGTAACCTTCCAGATATTGAATAAAATTTTCAAAATGATCACAACAGTTTTGAGCTGGTAACACACATGGATAATCCTTTTTGTATTCCTCATCAAAAATAGTATGAAAATTCTTTAAAGAACATATACTAACAGCAGGTAAATTTTCATACCAAGATCTTGCATTTCACTCCAAAAGTTCAATGAACATCTTCATTAGGCAATCTTTATGAAAATGAATTTTTAGCATATGTACATGCATGTGAAACTTGACCAAGTGAAGAGAAGAATCCTTTTTTTCCTCATTCTTGAATTTTAGTAAATAAGTTTGTCATTCTATGCAAAGAATTTGATTTGGAAATCCTAGAATATGATCTCGATTCATAGGTGCATAACTTCTAGATTGAGAACTTATCTTGATTTCTGGATTATGTTTCCATTGGATTCTTTAGATCAACTTGAAATTGTTTGGAGTCACCAGGTGAATGATTCAGCCTTCATATGTCTGACTGTTGTCCACCGTCAAAAACTAAATCTAAAACTAGATACTCTTTCCTGAGGAATATTAAACCGTTTCTCCCTAGTATGGTCACCACTATGTTATCACTTTGTAATTTAATAAGGCTGAGAAATAATTGTAGAACTAACCACAAAACTGCTTGGAAGCTAGGATCTAGCCCTTCCAGCTTCAGACAGGGATCTCTCTTTTAGATTTAGATTTGTTTATATTGAGATAATAGGCTAGTTATGAAATTATAGAGTTTGGTTTCTGAATTGGTTTGGTTGGAATAGAAATAGAAGAGCCATTGGGAAATGGAGTCTACAAACTTAACAGGGATCTGCCTCACATTTTCAAATGAGTTTCACATTGCAAGGTAGTTGAACTAACTGGATCCTTTATATTTAAATGAAATGTAATAGAAGAAAATAAATAGGTTCAATTAAGAAAAAGAGCAGTTAAGAATTCTTTAACTTAATATCAAGAGAAAACATTTAAATTATCCATAGCCAGAATCAGAGTGTATCTTTCAAAAATTATGTTCATCAACATTTTGTAAAATAATTCATATTTAAGAACACATAAGTATGGAAACAAAAGAAATAAACACATAGACAATGAGTTAAGCACTTCTCCAAATAGTCCAACACATGAATCCTGTGAATAATTTCCTTTTTATTATTGCTAAGTCCACTGAAGCTTGAAAAATACACAATAGCTTTCATTTGTACAAAAACAAGCATCTCTTACCTCAAATGATGAAGTATTTATTGAAAATTTTATTACAAAATATCTTGATTTAAAATATCAAGATTGATTTCAAAATATCCTAAAATGATTGTAAAAATAGAACACAACTAAAGGCAACTAAAACTATTTGAAGAGTTTTGGCACTATCGTTGAGGATTTGTGGTGATAAAGAAGATAAGTTTGAATTTGATTGCAACTCTTATTTGATGAGGTGGTATCCAAGTCACTAATTGTCCATGAGCTTTTTCCTCCTGAAATTTTTTAAATAGGGTCAAGTAATCCCTTTTTATATCCAAAACCATAATATATGTTAGAAAAATGAGAGAGGTTCATATAAATGTCGATGCTTTCAACAAAATTGTCTTTCAGTTATTGAAAATTAATTTTCACCCACGAAAGATAGTAAAATCCTAGAAAATATGCCTGCAGAGCTTCATCGGAATCTTCCAAACCATAATAGATGTTAGAAACATGAGAGAGGTTTTTGTACATGTGGATTTTAGAAAAAAGAACCTCTTTGCGTTTTTGAAAATTCATTCTTAGTTGTTTTTAAACCATAGTTTTAAATTAGTATGTGGTATAAGAAAAAACATAGTTTTAACTCACCATGAAACATACGTATGATGTGGAGGAGGGAGGTGACATGGAGGTAGGGGATGATGTGGAGGCACATGGTTTGTGGAAAGGAAGTGGGGTATGCAAGGGTGATATGGAGAAATGATGTGGAGGTGAGTGGGGAAAACATTCTAAGTGGAAGGTAGTGAGTGGTGCGAGAGTAGAGATGTGGCAAGCAAATGACGTGATGGGGTTAAATAGATGTTCGTGGGAGATGGATGGTTTTCAAAGGCGGTTAGGAGTGGTAAATGGTTTTAGGTGGGCGGGGGGGAGGGGGAGGGGTGTGAAACACATGAGGGGTGGCCACATCGCATAAGAGGGAGAATCAAAAACAATTTTTGAAACCGCCCCTCTAGTTAACTATCGGAGGGGCTGGGGCATTCCGAATTTGATCACTGGTCATTGATCCGGGTGGGTTGAATCATGGTCGTTTCTTCTTGCACAAGAGTTATTAAAAATGACAAGATTTTTGCATCCAACCATAAATTTATTACAACTTATTTGAATCACAATTAGATGATGTCATTAATTAATCTAAGCATACTTTAATTAACCTTTAATGCCACATTTTAACTTGCAAGAATACTTTATGATTTTTTCAAAGGTTTTATTTTTATTTTTCTACCTTTTTCATGGAAATAATTTGTAGGATGAAATATTATTTACATCTCTCAAACCCAAATAATCAAGTAAAACAATAACTCATCCTATAAAATTTATAGGAACCTAACAGAGTGTAACACATATTCCCGAAATTGCTTGAAAGCCTTTACTATAGAATATGATTGCTTCTCTAAGGTAATGTGTTTCAGTTCAACATCTCTAAGGGTATGACTAAAAAGTGTTATAAGTTTTTCATACCTTTCTTCTTTATTTTGCAATAAAACTACAATTATGGTATGTTCAAATGCAAAGGAGAAAATATGAAATGCTTTAGAAAAATCAAGACTCACTAAAACTGGGGCTTCCATAATGGCCTTCTTGATTTTCTCAAATTATTCCTGGACTTTGGAGTCCACTTGACTTAACTATTTTTCATGAGCATGTGTGTGATGTGTTTAAAGAGTTTTGTAGAATTCACAATAAATCTATGCAGGAAATTGATCTTACCCAAGAAGGATTGAACTTCTTTCTTATTCCTAGGTATACCAATCTTTGAAATGGCCTCTACCCACTCTGGGTCAATTGTGACACCTTCTTTTGAGATAATACGTCCTAGAAAATTTCCTTCTTGCAATGCGAAGAATGACATATTAGGATTCAATGAAAGGACATATTTTCTGCAATTGAGGAAGGTTTGTCTTAAATGCTCCATATGATCATCGTTTGATTTTGAGAAAACAATCATGTCATCTAGATAGATGACTATGAATTGGTCTCTCTCTACAACAAATTCAATATCCATGTCCCTCTAAAAGATAGCTCCTGCATTTATAAACCCAAAAGGAATTTTATCATACATGAATTTACCCCATGGTGTCATGAATGTGGTCTTGTCTTTGACATATGGGTGCATTGCTATCTAATTATAACTTGAGAAGCCATCCTTCATTGATATTCTAGCTACTCCTATCACTTTTTAGAGCAAAGGGTCCATCTCAGAGAGTGATAAATATCTTTCAGTGAACACCAATTCAGGTTCCTGAAATCCACATAGAGTCTGATGTCTCGATTCTTCTTCCGGAGTGGTACCCAAATTTTTCACCCACTGAGAATATCTTAGTAGAACTATGATATTTTTGTCCAACAACTTTCTTATGTATTTTTCTATTGTTGGCAATAAGATGGGATTGGATCTCTTGATTTTCTTCACAAAAGGCTTAATATTCTCTTTCAATGGCATTCTATGTTGAATAATGGAAGGATCATAAGTTTTCTGATCTTCATAAATCCATTAAAAAACGTCTTTAAATTTCTAAAATAACTTGATGAGCCTCTTTTTATAGGCAGGTTTCAAATGTTTTGCTAGTTTTATATTTTATGGATTTTCATCTATTCCAAGGATCTGTTCCGCGACAATATTGTCTACTGGATTAAATACCAACCTTGTTTCTATATCATTCTAATAAAAAAATTACTCAAGAGGAACTAGTCCCTTTAGGATGAAGTTATCCTTGAGTTGGATTACTTCATGGCCTCTGACCTAATTTAGGAATTTGTTGTTGTCATTTCATCCAGAGTGTTTTTTCTATCATCTTCAAGTAGTTCTTCGCTTGAATCAATGTTGGTTGTTGAAAACTCATCCACGAGTTCTAACAATGTTTTTAAGTATTGGTCATCTTGAAAGAATTTTAAATTATTAATGTTTTTTGGTACGGATTGTTGCATTTTAATTATGCAAGGAGCTATTGATTCAAGATCTCATGCTTGATTTAGATCACCAGACATCAAAAGATATTGGCTAAGACAATCTAATATCAATCTCCAATCCAGATGGTCATTCATGCAGCTTCAATTCAATTTCTAATGCTACAAAGTATGAAAAAGTACGCTGCCTCCCCGCGGGTTGGTGAAGGGTTTTGGGCCTGGTCAACAATCCTTGCACTCCAATCACGTGATCTCTTTCATCAACTCCTGATGCGAATCCTACACACAAACACAACCAAACATAGATGACAACTAATCTTTTGTAGAAGATCATTAGCTCAAAACATCTAGATATCACACATATAAATTACTACAAAAATGATATAAGGGGAAGGAACATAGATTTCTATTAACCTTATAAATTAAATTACATCAAATGTATACCTTATAGCAAAGGATTTCCTCTCCTCCAACTTGTAGTATGGTCTACTCTCCCAATACAGTAGAGATCGCATGCTATATTTTGGATACCCTCCCCTGTCCCCTTTCCTCTTGGTGAGATTATAAAGGTTCATTCTATCCTCTGGGAGAATGATTATAGACACCTAGGGGATTGAGAAGTTAGGAAACTTCTACAATAATCTACCCCTAGCCAACTCATACAAAAGTGAGTCAACTTGATCTCCTTGGGAATGGAAAACTCTAGAAACATTTTTCACAATTATGAGCTTTTTCCCAATTATCCTAATTATGAAATAAATATTATCTCATAATTATAATATTTTGGAAAATTAATTATGAGAAATTGCTCAATTATGTAATTCCACCCTTTTATCATGGGATAAATCTCACATCAATAAAAGTAAAGGTGAAAAGGGATGCATTTTAGCCAAACAACTGAGGTTAGTTGATATTGTGTTTCTCTCACTATAATGGAGTGGGAAATAGGGTTTTAACATATGCCCCCTAATTCATGAGGTCAGAGAGAAACTGATGTCTGAAATGTATCACAATAATACTCAATTCTCAAAATGGGAGGAAGGAACCAAGATTACGAATCTAGATCAGAAGAACTCAAGTGTTGAATTCTTGACTTTGTTGATAACATCCCCAAGGTGGGCATACCCATGCTCAGTCATAAGAATATACTAAACATGGCCACCATAAAATACACTGCGGATCCATGACATGAAATGCTATAACATGGCCATGAAGACATACACAGTGGATCCATGTGACTCAATAGATAGATCATAACCATGAACAAATATAATGTGGATATATGTTATAGTATACATCTGTAGGACTATGGAATATAATAGACAGAGAAGTCATGTCTCAAGATAGACCTCAAAGTATATAAATGATACATAACTCCCACATATCTTGGGAAGGATGCCATATAAGAGTGATATGTCCCTAACCCAGGGTCTTTGACATAACCCTAATGGTACGAATCTACATCATGTGAATATATGAGCTAATGTCGAACATGGTAGAAACTACTTGACTACCATCCAATGACGTAAGCCAGTAATAAATGCGAGGGAATCCACTAATGAGGAAAATGGACCCCAAGGTACCTAGTATAGTCCACTAGATGTGAATAGATGAGCCAATGTCAAACATGAGTGAACTCGATCAATCAGGATCCAATGATGTAAACCCACCATCGATCACGAGGAAGCCTGCCACTGAGGTCTGTAAGCTCCAAGGTATCAACAGTTCCTAGATCAATCTCCTGGATAATGATATGAATTCGACAAGAGAACATCCATTGATGGAGGGCCTTAATGTATCACGCATCAATCGAAACAGAATAGGTCAGGATGATGTGATGAATGGATGAAGTCATGAAGAGATGATGTACAACTGACACAGGGATGGTCGACTCAAAAATGTCAACAGGATACTGTAGATGGGTGACACAGGCTACAACATCCCTTGAACACATAACGGCATGACGTAAGAGTGACTTGGCAGCATGACTAATGAGCACCATGTGATATCATGCAATGATGCAAGAGGCATCGAAGCATGCTCCATGTGACTGGAAGTGTAACTAGATGGAGGAGTAAAGAGACTCATATGGATGGTACAGATCTTAAGCAAGCTAAAACCCCATGTGATATAATGAAACAAATATGTGTCATATTCAAGGGTGACACAACTGACACTTCCATCTTGATGACTAATGGAAATAAATGTTCCCTCCCTTCTCTTTTTATCAGTTCCTTTTTCATAAAGTTGTCCCCCAAGCCCAAAGAAGATATAAAACTATAAAAGGGGGAACATCCTAGCCAAAGTCGACTAGGGTATTCCTTTTTCATAACTAGTCTATCCCAATCCAAAAAAGAGTTAAACTTATACTAGATAGACAACCTTTCAGTTATTTTTACAAGCTTGAAGTAAACAAGTTCACTCGACAATCTTTTCTAAATTAAGGAGTTTGAGAAGATCCTAAAGGAAACTCCTCTCGGAGGAATGAGTGGTATAGGGGATAGCAATTGGTTTCAGCTATGGTGGAACTACTCATGATAAAATAAGCACAAGAGGTTGGCTAATAAAACCACTCATCACAGCGGTTCCTCCAAGAAAGGGTAAAACACCAAGTGAAAGTGAATGGTGTGCCAAGCATATCAGGACTATGAAAGAGAGAAACCAAGGCTCATCGTGTAGAAGTAGACTAATAAAAGTGTAAATCACAAGGGATAAAGTATGGAATCCTCCTAGCGTATGGCCAGAAAAGAGATGCAAAAGAGGACACGTGGCTCAGATTCTAGGTCATGGCACGTCAGAAGGAGGAATTTCGAAAAGGATTAAAAATGACTACATGGACACCAAGATGGAAAAGAGGTGCTAACTAGGGTATCCATGAGAAGGTAATCTCTACCACCAAGCTACGACATGCATAAAGGTAGTAGAGAAAGTTGCAACTTAATGGGGTCAAACCTAAGGGATAAAAATGGTGTTGACGTTCAAAATGGAATATCGGCAAAAATGACCTACCCCAATATGTCAACTTCAAGAGAAACATACCTAAGGTCCAATGGATGTTGCAATAGAAACACCACCCTATCATGTAAAAACCATCAAGAAGGACTAGACCCATGGTTAAATCACATAACGAAAGGAATAAACACAAATGAGGTAAAAATTGTACCATATATCTACATATATATATATACATACATACATATATATATATATATATATATATATATATATATATATATATATATATATATATATATATATATATATATATATATATATATATATATATATATATATATATATATATATATATATATATATATATAGATACATACATATATATATATATATATATATATATATATATATTGGGGTCAAACCTAAGGGATAAAAATGGTGTTGACGTTCAAAATGGAATATCGGCAAAAATGACCTACCCCAATATGTCAACTTCAAGAGAAACATACCTAAGGTCCAATGGATGTTGCAATAGAAACACCACCCTATCATGTAAAAACCATCAAGAAGGACTAGACCCATGGTTAAATCACATAACGAAAGGAATAAACACAAATGAGGTAAAAATTGTACCATATATCTATATCTATATATATATATATATATATATATATTGCATTTTATAATTTTTTGCATTTTTGGCATAAATAAGGCATGATAAATACTCACATCACACACCAAACCAAAAAGGGAGATAAAGGATCACACTCCTATGTACAATATGTACAGGAACAACACTAGCCAATAGGTCATGCTAAGGTGTGCCAACAACCAGGAAAAATCCAAGGGTTTCTATACATGAACTTGTGGAGGAGTGGAGATATGATATGACTAACCAATATGGGGCCATGACAAAGGAAATCAAACTGCCCAATTCTAAAAGGTTGATCACGCCAGGGAAATTCTAACATAGTTGTGCTCTCAAAATTAACTTAAGGACATATGGGAGGATTAGGATATAAAGGAGGTACAAGATGCTCATCACTAGGTGGAAATTCAAGGGGCAATTCGTTTGCAAGTTTAGTGGTAGAAGCCCAAGACTTGACTCGCTCCATGGGAGGTATTTCTAAAGAAGGATGAGGAGATGCCCCCTGGGTCGATTCAAGATTTTGGATTCCAACCTCTACCTTTTCTAAATCGATAAGAATAGAGGCATGAAGAGGCATAATTTCCCTAGGATGATAAATATTTGAATCCATCACCTCCAAGATGACTTGTTGACAAGAAGACTCATCATCAAGGGAGTCAAGTGGAATAGGTGGAGTGAAAAACCGTGTGGGAAAAGGAACCTAGTCATATTCCATATTGGGATGGAGTTAATGACCATTGTCAGGAGGTAGCGACAGGACTACTGGAGAGGAAACCTCTTCCACAACAAGTGGCAATGGATGCTCACTAGCTTGATCCACTTTCATAGGAGCAGGTGACACCACCCGAGGATCAGGAGTTCTATGGGTCCACATATATCAAAAGAGATCATATGCATATGATATTTAGAAGAGGATGAAGGAGTGCTAGTTGGAAGGGGTTGAAGAAAAACTCCCATAAGAGTTGAACTTTTAAAGAGTCTAGTGCCAACACTTTGGAATTAACTAGGGTGATCTCCCAAGAGTGGTAAAGAATTCCTAGTGGTGGAAATCTAGCCTAAGAGAACACATAAGTAAACTTGGTCAATAGTGATGATGTTTCCTTCATGAGGAAAGAAAAGTAAATGGAAAACATATGAGATGACTACAATCATCGCATAAGACCAACTATGACCAAGGAGTAAGTTGTAATCAAATGAGACATCGACAACTTCAAAATTAGCATATACGATTTTCCCTCCTAACTCAATGAAAAAATTTGGAAGAACCCCTTCAGGTACAAAGTTATGTCTGTCAAAGGGTTGGAGAGTGGTGTTGGACATGGTGAGTGCTAGACAACCAAGATCCTTCCAGTGAAATACTGACATAACACATGTGGAAGAGCCTTCATCCACCAATGTGCGATGAATATTCCAATTGAAAATATGCACAATGATTTTAAAAGTAATATGATGGGAGAGGCCAAGAGTGGCTTTTTCATTGTTAAAAGTGATGGGACTAGAGTCATACAAGTCAAGTCCATGAATGGCAGACAACAAGGCTTTGTGTTGCTGAGGGAATCTTTGCAAGACCTCCAAGGTAGATAGGCACAAGGAGCGTGTTGATGGTGTTGGACCCACCAACAAAGGGTATCTCCCTGGTATGCTAAACTTCACACCATTTGGTGTAGGAGTCCCATCTGGTACGATGGCCCAGTTGCCATTATCTTAGAAATTTTCCTTAGCTTTGTTGTTCAAACATGAGAGTATTATGCTTGTAACTTCAAGAAAGTGAGGTGAGTATGCCTGGTAAGTGCGTAATGTAACTCTGTGTCCGAGTTCTCTTACTGTCAAAGGTAGAAGTAAAGTGAGCCTCTTGATGAGAGAGAATAGTCCTGACCCATGAAGAAACACATGCATACAACAACAAGGGTCTGTACAACATCTAGCAAAATAGGCCACAACGGATGCAGTAGTCATGAAAAACAAAGTTCAAGGGAAAGACATACACTGTCCAGTGGAGGAGTCCATGTTGGAAATACTGAGAGGGGGGTGAATTAGTATTTCTTTTCAACTGTTACTTTTACAAGTTAGATCACTTATACTTAGAACACAAAATGAACAATAAGAATAAATGCTTTTAATAATTTCTTCTTTACAATAAATCAAGTGGAATATATGTAGGGATCGAATCGTAGATGAAGATACCGATGTTCAATTCCCCACGCTCTAACTTGTAATGTGCCAAGCACTGACTTGGACTTTTCAAGGCACCAACCTTGTCAATTTTGATGCACCAACCTTAAGGGCTCCAACCCTATATCTGGTTCAGGCTCTGACCTAGTTTCTTGAGGACTCAGATCCTCTAGGGTTCCAACCCTATCTTCCAAGGCACCAACCTTGTCTTTTCAAGGCTCCAAACTCTTGGGATATAACACTTAGATTCAATTATTTAAGATAGATTTAATGATTCTTCACAACTCCCAATATCTTCTACAACGAGCCTTGATAATATCTTCAACCTCAGTGATCTCCAATAAAATTAGCTCATCAATGACAACTTGTCTTCTTAGAAGGTGTCATCACTGCTCTTCATGTCACCTAAATACTTTGTCCAAGGTCACATCATGAGGGCCTTCAAAAATGCATCTAGTCTAGTGGATGTCCTTCTTCAAGGATTCTTTAATCATTTCTCTTCAAGTATCTTCAAGTGTACTTCAAAATTTCCAGTAACAAATAATGATCTCACAATGTTTCTCTAGGCTTTAACAATGCTCCTATAGGTCTTCAAATGGCTCCAAGATATTCTTTGGAAAATGATTCAAATAGCCACTACAAATGCCCCTCTAGGTTACTTCAAGTTTTGGTTCAAAGTGTATCCTATATGTCTTTCAAATGAGCCCAAAAATATCTTCAAGTCTGCTCTAGGATAGTATTCAAAAAGGCTGCAATATGATTGCTCAAATAAGGTCTTCAACCATGTTCCAAATCACCTGAGGGAGGTCCTCAATTATGCTTCATAAACTGCTCCAAAAGGGGGTCTCCACAAGCTACCCAAAACTACTACATATATGCTTCAAAAGGCTCCTTCAAAAACAACTTCAGTATACCTCCAAAATACCCACAAGAACTTCATTCAAAATACGCTTAACTCCTTTTTCAAGTCTTCTCCAAAGAGGCTAGCAGACAGTCATATGCAGATTCAAAAAGGGTCCAAACGTATACCAATCCACTTCTACAAGATAGTTAAAAAGAGAACTCCAAGTGTGCTTGTGTACTGCAACAAGTTTACTAAAAAACATTCAGAGAAATATAGGATATTAGATCTCTGTTAGTTAGGTACCTTTCTTGTTTTGTTGCATTGGTAGGATATACTTAGCCTTAATCTTAAATGAGTATGGAAACAAATCTTCATTTTCCCTGTAACAAGGAATGCCTTTGAATAATAGTATTATAGCTTCAGAACCTTCACTTGGACAGAGATATAACAACTTTCTAATTTTTGCTTCTCCACATATAAGATTGTCTCAAGCTCTTTGCTAGCTTCCACAGAGATACGTCTCAAATTCTACTGGTATAAATATAATTATAGAATCTTGTTCCTTGTTCTACTCCTAAAAAAGTCTCCAGACCAAAGTTTGGATGACTATCACAAGACTATGACTTTTATCATCCACGGGTAGCTACCTGGAGTATAGAACTGAGTTATTACAGTGGGTGATCCTACCCTCCAAAACTCCACAAAATTTTCTACACGGCCAAGCTATAATCTTTCCACAGAACTAAGTTATTAAGGCTAATTCTAAGCCCCTGTAGGCCTGTTATTCTAATCTAAGTCTCCTATTTATTCTAGTCTTCAGAATAGATTTGAGTTCTTCATGGATCTACAATTCTACAGCTTGAAAGATATCCAACACTGAAGTATGCTAGAAAATATCCTTCACTATCCTCCTTGGCCTTCTGTCTTGTTTCTCTACCTTTTCTCTGAAATCTTCACTGAAAATGGATGCTAAAATGAGGTGTCCAAACTCATATTAATACTCGTTTGACATTTAATATGAATGGATGTGTCTTATGGAGGGAGTCTGACATGACAGGCCTAGCACAGGTCGACTCAAGGACCATATTAATATACCTAAATTAAAAAATTACTATCTCCCAAACTATTTGGAGTTTTGGGCTGAGTAATAGCTCACTGAAAATCTAAAGATATTCTCTAAAGGATGGTGAAGGTATCATAGATAAATTATTCCTAAGGTAGAGAAAAATAATTTTTAATGTGATTGGTTTTTATTTAGTGCAAAAATGGAGGCAAGGCAGAATGCCCTTGAGTGTTGGGATTCTTCATTGATTGTCTTCATAATCATGTACTTGCCTTATTCTTCATAGACTCAGTCAGCATCATCATATCCTTGATTTCCTTCTTCATCACCTTGTCTCCTTCAACATTATTGGAGGTTTGTCATCATGTGGTGTCATCTAGGCAGTCTTCTAGAATATTTGCAATTGAGTCATTGCTATATCAATGATCAACTATTGACATCAATGGCAACCTAGATTAACAATCTCCCAATTTTTCATTGATGGAAATATTCTTTTCCTTTCAACATTCTCTCCCCCTTTAACATCAATTGAAAATGGGGTGCCCAAGTACTCCCCCTATCAAGCTACTTCTTTTCTTCACAAACAGTAGATCTTCATGGGTATGCTACTCCCCCTATCATGGTGCTCTTCTTTTTGGAAATGTGGTACATGATAGATGTGCTTACATTCCTTCATGTGATGAACCAACTCCCCCTATCTACATGACCTCCTCTAGCTCATGAAATATTAGCTGCTTAGTGATTAAGTGGAAGAGATCTTAACAATAGTCCATCAGATGAATATGGGTTATGTTCTTCAATGGAGTGTTCCTGAGAGATGATCTATGAATGTCCAGATATGAGTCATCAAGGTTTTCATAGGATCCATCCATGAATAGCTTCTGTAAGAATGCCTAATCATCATAATCTCCCCCTAACTGTATGCATGATCTTCATTTTGGTAGAGTTTCCCCATCAAATGCTTAGATTGTCGAAGATCAAGTCAACAACATGTGTTGTTGGCTGGAGAGTTCAAGATATTTTTGGATTGTATTTCCTTCCTTCTCCATACTTGTGTAACTTTATTCTTTGGCATGGTTCTAGCTTCTATAGGAGCCCAAGTCAGGTTACAATCACATGCCATATGTCCAATGTTATGAGAATTGAAGAACTCTATTTTCTTCACGAATAACAATTCATGACTTCTTGCGAAATTACTTCTCGGCGATTAACAGGGACCATTATATTTGTATTTGTGATATGCCCTAAAATATTTTTCCATGTGCCCAAAGTTTGTATAAGAATAGAAATAACCAAGAAATATAATTTGGTACCTCGGAGAATAATTTTTCATCGATGTACTTCTGAAGTCATTTTTCCTTGGGATCCTTTGATGATAACCGTTTCTTCTTGCAACCTTGACACCATTTGTATTTCTTCTTGGAATAGGATTTCTTCCATTGTTGTCTTGACTTTTCTCCTTGCCTTTGCTGGAACTAGTAGCATCAATATTTATTCCAAGTTTTTCCACATCCTTGTTGTTTTAAGCATTAGGGTTTTCATCATTCTTTCTTGAGGGTTCACCTACATATAAAAGACCTAATTTATCAAGGGGAGACCTATGATGACTTATGATGTCATCTAGGGTTTGAGAACTTTTCAAGTTCTTATTCAATAAGTCAACTTCCTTTTTAAGGAAGACAATTTCTTCCTTCATTTCCTTGCATTCTTCATCCTTGTTTGATAGAATGATCTCCATTTCTTCCTTCATCTTGGTTGCTTCACATGATTTAGCTTTAAAAGATATGATTTCTCATATTAAATTGGTGATGTCATCATCCTTTTCTTCTCACTGGCATATCATGGTGTTTCTCTCCTTTTTTGCTTCATCAACTTGTCCTTCTATGAATTCCAAAGCTTCCATCACCTTCTCAGCTCCTTTTGCTTGTTTCCTTTCATCTTCTAGTTGATATCTAAGGGAGGAGACCTCTTCCTTGTATTGACCAATCTCTGCTTCAAGTTCGTTCAAGCTCTTGTGCCTTTGTTCAAGGTGGCTTGAAAAGGTATCTTCCCATTTCCTTGCCTTATCCAATTTATTTTTCATGGATATGACTTCTTCATGATGATTTCTCTTGTTTTGATGAAATTCTTCCTTAATCTTGGTGAGCTTCTCATCTATTTCTTGTACTTGAAGCTTGACAAGTTCAACTTCCTTCCTTGTCTTGTCCTGGTCACCAACTTGCACTTTCTTCTTAAGTTCCTCATTTTAATTTCAAATTGTTAATCTCTTCTATGGCAGCCATAAGTTTAGTGAGGATATCTTCTTCAAAATCTTCTTCATTCTCTTCATCTTCTAGGTCTTCTTTAGCCTTGATGTTATCATTCTTATATTTAGATTCCTTGATGGGCTCTCGATTTCCTTCTTGTTTTCCATCATTTTCTTGACTATAGATCATTGTCAATGCTCCTTTTGAGTGAAGACCATGAATTTTATCCCATATGCCTTTTGCTGATGGACATTTTTAAAAATTGTCCTTCATAGAATTAGGTAGCCCATTCAAGATTTATTTCATTGCTCTTGTATTATATTCCTTGGATTCTCCATCCATCGTGCTATCAGCAATCACTGATTTCTAGACTTCAATGCCTTGAGTCTTTAAGAAATTCCTCATTCTTACCTCCCATATATCAAAGTTTCCATTGAACAATGGAGCCTTCACAAATTGATTGACTTCGGTTTCGGTGGTTGAGGGAGACACAACTTTAGGAGAATTGAGGGATTTCTTCCTTGGCTTCACCATTTGTGTTCTAATGATCAACCTTCAAGCTGTTAAGCTTTAAGTGAAGGTACTGGCTCTAATACCAATTGTTGGAAATACTAAGAGGAGGTTGAATCTATATTTCTTTTCAATTGTTACTTTTACCAGTTAGATCATTTATATTTGGAACACAAAATGAACAATACGAATAATTTTTTTTATTAATTTCTTCTTTACAATAAATCAAGTACAATATATGTAGGGCTCCAACTCTAAATGAAGACATCGATCTTCAACTCCCCAGGCTCCAACCTATAATGTTCCAACCACCGACTTGGACTTTCCAAGGCACCAACCTCAAGGGCTCAAGCCTTATATCTAGTTCAGGCTCTGACTTGGTTTCTTGAGGACTCTGATCCTTTAGGATTCCAACCCTATCTTCCAAGGAACCAACCTTGTATTTTCAAGGATCCAATGTATTGGGAACCAACCCTTACCTTCAATTCTTTAAGATAGATTCAATGATTCTTCACAACTCCCAATATGTTCTGCAACGCACCTTGACAATATCTTCACCTTCAGCGATCTCCAACACACTTATCTCATCAATAACATTTTTTATTCTTAGAAGGTGTCATCACTCCTATTCATGTCACCTAAATAATTTCTCCAAGGTCACATCATGAGGGTCTTCAACAATGCATCTGGTCTAGTGGATGTCCTTCTTCAAGGATTCTGTAATCACTGCTCTTCAAGTATCTTCAAGTGTACTTCAAAATTGGCAGCAACAAATGATGATCTCACAATGTTGCTTCAAGCCTCAACAATGCTCCAATAGTTCTTCAAATGGCTCCAAGATATGCTTTGGAAAATGCTTCTAATAGAAACTAAAAATTCCCCTCTAGGTTACTTCAAGGTTTGGTTCAAAGTCTCTCCAAGATGTCTTTCAAATGAGCCCAAAAATATCTTCAAGTTTATGTTGAGAAATGGCAACAAGAAATTCCAGTTTAATTTATCCTTGAATTAAATTCAAATTATATTCTCATAGCAACTTAAAATAGTTAAATTAAGATTATTAAACTTAGGAAATTCGAGTTGGAAGTCTTTTGGAAGTCATGTATATGTTCTCCCTGGTTTTTAGGAGTCCAATGTGAGTTAATTGTGAGTTGTAAAATAGAAGACTCAATTTCATAAGTCAGTTTAGTTAAATTATTTCTCAAGGAGATCGAGAGAACTAATAGTGAGTTAAGTGTTAGTGGTGACACTAATGAACACCACCAGTGCTACTCTAGTTAACTAAATATTTACTCATCAGAAACTCATGTGTGTTGATTCTGAGAAAGACCTAGTAGAGACTAGAGTGCAGGGACAATGTACTATTTGTTTTAGATTTTTCTGAGTTGCATTTATAGTTCATGCATTCAGGAACTAATCCTTGAGGGATTGTGCTATTTTTAGAGGCTTTATTTCCCTTTAAATATAAGCTATCCTTCATAGGAATTACACATTGGAATATAAAATTGGATAGCTTGTGAAGAGGTTAAGCTTTGGCCTTGAGCTTTCTTATGAGTTGGTGTTGTTGGGAAAAGTATCCAATACGGAATGCCCCTATCCCACTCTAAGAGGTGATAGTGCCTTAGCAACAAATAGGTAAACTTATTCAAGTATTCTTCTTTATGAAATGCAAGTGAGGAAGAAGGATCTAACTAACCTGTATCTTCCGCTAGTTTGTCGATCCAGATCACTCCTCTCTTCAGTAGCTCCCAGCTGCTTTCTCTTTCACGGGCCCAGCTTCACCGAATTCCTGCAAGATCACAAGAGACAGAAACTACACAAAGATACAGATATACATTCATAAAAAGCTCAAGATCAGATTAAGCTAAACATGTAAGCATAACAAAACATCATTGGTATACAACATGTAGGAGAAACTCAAATAGTTTATTGATAAGATAATAAAGTCTGAGAGGAGATACAACCAAGTGAGTTCCGATCCAGCATCTACCTCCCAGCGATGGAATCCCTTCCTCTCCTCCAACAAAGCATAAATCACCCAATGTGCTAATGTCAATCTCAAACCAACAGCAATTCTCTGCAAAGTACAAAATTCCCACCTCCTGAACCTCTGGGTGAGAGATCCATATATAGATGTGAGCAGAGAGGATGAGTCAGCTCATGTTTTGACTTGTGGCTTCTCTCTGTCAGTTCTTGCTTCCACTTGGAGGTTGAGAACCTCTTACTCATCACTAGTCGAATTCATTGAGGCAAGTGTCATTGGAGAAGATTCTGGAAGCTTCCAGGGTCTTTCCACCTCATTGAATGAACTTGCCATTTGTCATTTCCCGCTCAGCGCACCCTGATAGTGCTTCTACCTGCGTTGCAGTGCACCTAGCCAGTGTAATCTCTGCATTTTAGCGCAGACAGCTAGTGGAGCCTCTCAATTGATCCTGAATCGACTGCTTCTGAGTGGTTTTTGGTGGAGAACTTCTGGGAGAAGCTGTCATTGGTTGACCTTGTTCCTTTAGGAGCTATAACAACATCTTTAGGGACTTTGGATCCCTTGAATTATGGACATTTCATGCTCAATGATGTAAGGCACAAAAATGTCTATAACAGTTGCCCCCTAAAGTATGAGGCCGTTTATCGGGTGAAATGCTTTATTAGGAGGATCTGAAGTTCTTCCAATGCTGGGAGGAGACCTGTAATAAGATACAATACAATACATTATTTTTCATACTGCTTTCATGATCTAGCTGAGGCGGGCATTCCCATGCTCAGCTTTATAAATTCATTTTTCTGTACATAGAATAGACAATCGTCTGATGGTAGACTGATGATTTTGATGAAATCATCATCCTTTTGGTAGGATGATTATCTGCTGTAATGTTGTACATGTCAATGTCTTTATTTTTCCTGAATATATATCGCATCCCGGATGGATGAAACTAGATTCGGGGTCTTTAAACTCGCTTGATCTTCACTCTAAGTACAAGTCGATCCATGTGAGAGATGTTCTGAAATCGAACATGGAAAGACATCGCTTGATTACCGGTCAATGAGGTAAACCGTTAACAAGCGCGAGAGGAATCACCAATAATAATAATGACCCTCAAGGTACTGCAGTACAATTCACGTGGTGTGAATAAAGGACTTGGCGTTGAACACCACGCAAAATCTTTCGGTCGAAGGTCATTGATGTATACCTATCGCCGGAAGTGAGAAACTTGCCATTGAGGCATGCAAGCTTCAAAGTACTGAAGGGGTTGTTCCTAGATCAACTTCTTGGATAATGAGCTGATATCGACAAGAAGCGATCCGTCAAACGAGGGCCTTAATGTATCCCACATCAGTGACACGGAACGGAGCAAATGATTTTGATGGAGGTGAAAACGATCTGATGATATATGGTTCAGGGTGGCGGTCATGAAAGGATGAAGGATAATGTACGGTAGTGGATGGGACACGGTTGACTTCTCTGGATGACTTCTCTTGAACATATCGGCGACACTTGTGTGATGGATTGGTAGCATTTACCCCAAAGATGGATGGTATTGGCGAGACCATGGTGATGTGACCGGTGAATGAAATAACCCAACCCGACTCAGGCATGGAGTGGAAGTGTCATGTTCAAGAGCGACTTGCTACCAATAAAGTTCTTTGAGTTTCTCCCAATTTTTCCCAAGTCATTGCTGACCAGTACCTCTTTATTTTTGTCAAGCTTGAGGAGGATAACATATGCTTGTTCTATAATTTGCCCTTCGGGCAAACCCATCACTATGTTTTAACGAGCCTAGCGATAGTGAAACTCGTTCTCGTCTAAAGACAAGTTTGTCGCTATTTAATGCTTTTAACGAGTCTAACGAAAAAGATAACTCGGTCCTTTTAATTTTTAGAGAGTCTGAAAAGGTACGTAAAGTCAACTCCGAAAGTCCTTTTTCGTCATCTAATCCCTTAAGTCTGAAAAAGTATAAAACAATATAGAAGGGATGAGTTTTCGATAGTTTTAACGAGCCGAACAAAACAAGCGCTCGATCTTTTTGTGCAATAATCCCTCAGGTCCAAAAAGATTAAAATCTAGAGGAGGGATAGCACTTCCGGTCGCTTTAACGAGCTGGAAGGCCAAAACCCGGCAATCTTTTCATATTTTACGAGTCAGATGAAAAGAGCTTAAAGAAGACTCGTCTTTTGAGGAACGAGTGATAAAATGGGTTAGCAGCTGATTCCAGGTAAGAGTTGGAATTTTCCAATCATGGCAGTGTCACAAGGATGGCTAGTGAAATCACTCTTCGGAGCTGTTCCTCAAAAAGGGTAAACAATCATATGGAGGTGAATGATCGGCCAATGGAAAAGTGGAGGTGACGATGCAAACACGACCAAGGCTTTAATGGCTGATAATGTTACATTCACGGTGGTTATTTACCAGAGGATAGTTCATTTTTTAACGAGCTTAAACGCGGGTTGAAACATTTGCTCGATTTTATGTTTATTTTTTAACGAGCATGAACTATATGCTAAAACTGCTCGATCTTATGTTTATTTTTTAACGAGCATGAACTATGTGCTAAAACTGCTCGATAATCCAGTCATATGATAAGAATGTCTCATGTAAGATGCCATTTTTTATGGAGCTTGCGCCTTACCAAAGCTATGCCCCGCATCCTTTCGTTATGCAAGTTCGGAAACGACTAATCCTACGAGTTTAAAGGGTTAGACCTACAGGTTTAAAGGGAGGACCTAAAAATTTAAAAAATAAATAGCCGCCCCTTGCTTGCATTCCAAAAGGTTTGCATGCCCCCAGGTATAAATTACGATTTCAAGGTTACCTCTAACTCATTTCCGCCAAAACATTTGTTTTACCGAGAGAGGCCTACCTCTTTCAGGTTACCCAAAGATTGTCCTATTCACACAGTAAACAAAACACTTCTTTGGCGATATCTACCGAGATAGACAAAGGTGAGTGACTCTGTTCTGTCAAACACATAACTTTAACAAAAGAATCTTATTCTAGAACAACCCCTCTTCCAATCACAGACGGGGTACGGACTAGTCATATTCTCCCGCGGAAACCTACCATATACCCAAAGTTTTCCTGCCGAAGCAGACCAGGACGCATGCCCCCTGGGTTCCAGTCATATCCTTCCGAATCACTCGCGCTCATCGGGAGGACGGACCGTAGGTTGAGACATTTCTTGCGTGAAGAGACCATTTAGGGATGGTATATGACTATTTGTGATGCGTGATCCGGGAAATGAAAGTTGGTCCACGAGCTTGACCACTCTTCCTTCGTGCGGAAAACACATTACTCTAAAGAGTGAGGAGACGATGGCTCCCATGCAATATATATAGTCTCGTCCAAGGAGTAGGTTATAATCCAAGGGTCCTTGAATGACCATCACGTTCATTTGAACGGTCTTCCCTTTCAATGTGATAGGCACATTGGGGAGGATCCCTAAAGGTCGACAGGTTCCTTTATCAAAGCCTGTCACATTTCTCATTTCAGGTAAAAGCACTGGCGAACCAAGCGCTTTCCAAGCAGTGGAGGAAAGGATACTCACAGATGCCCCTTCATCAATGATGGTGCCAGCCATGATGATTCTGTATATTTGGACGATAATTCTGAATGGTATGCTTGCTGGCAAACGAGGTCTGCCTAGTTGGTTCCAGTCGAAGGAGAAAACTAGGTTGCTTGGTGGTGGGACCGAGTAAATGGCCGGGTATCTCTCTGACGAACTTCCTTCCTGCGATAAAGGAATGGGGGGAGTGCCCCCGTGCTCGTCGGAGTCTGTGTTGATGAAGAGAATTTGGATGGTGTTATCTTTATTCTCTTCAGTGACTGTATCATTCGAAGATAAATCCTCTGAAGGCAAGACCGGGTCAACTGCCGCCTCGACCTTTTGACTTTCGTCGGGTATGGATTCAGCTGGTTCATCTTCAATGACCGGCGCTTCAGCTGACCACTTGAGCGGGCCAGCTGGATTTTCAACTAACGAAGGACTCGGCAAGAGTTTTTTATATCCAGGAGGAAGTCGTAACGGTGAAACCGGAAGATCATCCAAAACTCTTTTCGCTTCATCTAAGAAGGGACAACGGTGGATGGCGTGGTTGCCTTCACACAGTCTACAGGGAGATCTAGCTCTCCCTTTTTGTCCAAGGACTTCACTCTCGCTAGTTGACGGTATGCATTCAACATGGCTACCAGAGGTTGATGCCACCGGATTGTGCAAACGGGGAGACCAGTCCCTTAGTATCCGAGGGATGCAGGGAAATCTTTGTGGAAGTGGTCTCCCTTGCATATGACACATGGCGATTTAGGCCTAGTCAGTGCTGTGTGTGGATTTCTGTTAGACGACACTTGTTTGCCCCCAGTCGCTTTTGGCTCCTTCTTCTTCTTCTCTTTCTTCTTCTTTTCCTTCTTCTCCTTAGGAACTTGGTTTTTTGTTTTACCAGTTCCGTCAAGCGAAGAGGAAGGAGGAGAGGAAGAATTAGAGGAAGTAGAAGGCTGGTGGGCAACTCTGGACTGGTCTGACTATTGATTCGACTGTTCAGGAGTAGTGGTGTTCTGAACGACATTGGTTGGGAAGAGCCAGACCGGCAAGCCAATTGTCAGTCTTGGAACCAACAATGTGGCCATATGGGGTGCACCAACATCTCCCCAAGAGAAGAAGGGACTAGGATTTCCACCAAGGGGAATTCCTTGGTTTGTGTGCTCCATTTTCTCAACCTAAAGATCAATGCAGGAAAAAGGGATGATTGTTCCGTTTAAAATAAATTTTAATGACGCTTTAGACACAACTTGCTTTTTCAATTTTAAAGAGTCGAGAATAAGCTAAAGATGACTCTAGTCTCCTTCGATGTTTTAACGAGCCCGAAGTGACAAATGCTCGGATGGACTTTTTCCGTTATAGAGTCTGAAAAAGGCCAAAAGAAACTGCTCTGGAGTTCTAGGTAGAGGGTGTGCCAAACTTTTCGCAAAACTGCAGAATACTTTTTAAGGTACGAGTGGTCAATCTTCCTGAATGCTGTGTTCAGTGCATTGCGGTCAGTAGGGCGGCCGACATGGCTTCCTAAGGATAAAGGTTTTATGCCTATAGGGGTCTCCCAATATATACTCGATGGTACTTGGGAGCACAATCCGTACTGGCGCTATCGTCCCTCAGGAGGAATCACCCAACCATCAACGAGATCGATAGTCACCAGGTTTTACGACGTCGGAACACGTCTCTAGCCTAGACCTCTATGTTGTGCGTTAAGTTACAAAGCGTTGTTAAGTTCGTTCAATTTATTTTAGGTTGATCTTTCTTAGAAGTTTGCCTTTTTGGATCACCACGAGATGTATGATACAATTCCTAAATGGAGTCTAAAGATGATAAGCAAGCTTTATATCTTTTCAACAATGAAAATCCTAGCTACAAGGGGAAAAGGAAGATACAACTTTTCTCAAAGAGCATAGAGCACACTGTAATGCACTTTTCCCTAAATCAAAACATGCAAACTATCAAAATGCAAATGCACAAATGCATGTATTTGTTTTCGCTTCCTTAATATTGATGCCTAAAAAGAAAGCTGTTGTACAAATTTGAATTCGATTTCAAGTGAAAACATAAACAAGTTCCTTTTTCAAAATAAAAAAGACGATTACGACACCTTATGATTTACTTGTTTCGACACTAGAAATGCATAAATTCAAACCAAACGACAAAAGTAAAATCTCAATCAACTGTGAACAGCAAACAAGCTCACTCCTAAGATCAAAACGACACTTATGACAGGTCTAGATCTAAGGGCGACAGTATGACTAGTTTACTTTTGTAATGGGAAACTGCAAATGATGTAACAAATACATAAAGAACAAATACAGTTTCTTTATACAACTCAGGCGGAATTGAGGCAGAGAAAAGGGGTTTCAGATAGGTACACTGACTGATAACAGGCTGCAAAAAACAAAGATAAAACTGAGCAAAACGAAGCAGGGAACCACAGCTGCACAAGGCAAATACTGATCAGCGCACTCCCAACACAGAGGTTTTGACATTCAATGCAGGTAGCCTTCACAGGACCTGCGTTGAAATGTAGAACCTCTTCACAGAGTCTGCGCTGAAGCAGAAACGAGAGTTGTTTCTGGGTTCTGGGTTACGGCTTGCAGTTAAATCAACAGTTTTTGGCCAGATCAAAGCTATCAATTAGGTACAATTAGGAGGATGATTTATAGGAGGACTAAGATCTATCACAAAGGGTTGTTAGAGAACTTGTGGATCAGTTTGTTCAAATCATAAAAACAGGCCCAGTGAGTGGACTAGAGTGGCAGATCTCTACTTTGCAATTGAAAATGGCAAGTGCATTTCGATTCGGCACTCCTGAGTTTATGAGAAGAACAAGACCAGAAACACAAATAAACCAACAAGATACGATCCCCAGCGGAGTCGCCAATTTTTTGTTGGGAAAGGTATCCAATACCGAATGCCCCTATCCCACTCTAAGAGGTGATAGTGCCTTAGCAACAAACAGGTAAACTTATTCAAGTATTCTTCTTTATGAAATGCAAGTGAGGAAGAAGGATCTAACTAACCTGTATCTTCCGCTAGTTTGTCGATCCAGATCACTCCTCTCTTCAGTAACTCCCAGCTGCTTGCTCTTTCACGGGCCCAGCTTCATCAAATTTTTGCAATATCACAAGAGAGAGAAACTACACAAAGATACAGATATACATTCATAAAAATCTCAAGATCAGATTAAGCTAAACATGTAAGCATAACAAAACATCATTGGTATACAACATGTAGGAGAAACTCAAATAGTTTATTGATAAGATAATAAAGTCTGAGAGGAGATACAACCAAGTGAGTTCTGATCCAGCATCTACCTCCCAAAGATGGAATCCCTTCCTCTCCTCCAACAAAGCATAAATCACCCAATGTGCTAATGTCAATCTCAAACCAACAGTAATTCTCTGCAAAGTACAAAATTCCCGCCTCCTGAACCTCTGGGTGAGAGATCCATATATAGATGTGAGCAGAGAGGATGAGTCAGCTCATGTTTTGACTTGTGGCTTCTCTCTGTCAGTTCTTGCTTCCACTTGGAGGTTGAGAACCTCTTACTCATCACTAGTCGAATTCATTGAGGCAAGTGTCATTGGAGAAGATTCTGGAAGCTTCCAGGGTCTTTCCACCTCGTTGAATGAACTTGCCATTTGTCATTTCCCGCTCAGCACACCCTGGTAGTGCTTCTACCTGCATTGCAGTGCACCTAGCCAGTGTAATCTCTGCATTTTAGCGCAGACAGCTAGTGGAGCCTCTGAATTGATCCTGAATTGACTGTTTCTGAGTGGTTTTTGGTGGAGAACTTCTGGGAGAAGCTGTCATTGGTTGACCTTGTTCCTTTAGGAGCTGTAACAACATCTTTAGGGACTTTGGATCCCTTGAATTATGGACATTTCATGCTCAATGTTGTAAGGCACAAAAATGTCTATAACAGTTGGAGATTGATTTTATTGAGTCTTGGGATTGTTCTAGAGAGAACAAGCATTGTAATTTCATCTTGATTTTTCGGATTAATACAAAACAGTTAGTGGGGTTTTGAGTTGACATGGAGAGATTTTGAAGAGGCTAAGCTTTGGCCTTGAGATTTCTTGTGAGTGGGAGATTGATTTTACTAAGTGTTGGGATTGTTCCAGGGAGAACAAGCATTGTAATTTCATCTTGATTTTTCGAATTAATACAAAATAGTTAGTGGGGTTGTGAGTTGTGTCTTTCCTTAGATATTTACTGTGTTATGTGCCTTTGATTCTCTTCCTCTATTGATTATTCTTTGCTAGATGTTTATGGGCTTCCATTCTAAAGAGTAGAAATAGATTCTTGTCTCTTGTTTTAGCAAAATTGTATTAGCTTGTGAATCTATAGGATTATCTACATGGTATCAGAGTAAGATTGTTTTTTGGGCCAAGAGTTTGCAGAGAAGATCTGATAATTTTTGTGAAAATTTTTCAGAAAAAAATTACAGATATGGATTCCTTGGGAAAAGATATCAAAACTCAAAAAAAAAATGGCCAAACCTGAGTTCAGATGAGGGATATATCGTTGATTTAAAATGAGCTCTCTAGAGGAGATTTCGAAGTTTTTATTTTCTGGGTTATAGGTGAAAGTCAAATTTGAACACATACTTCTGTATCGGCAGATGGTGTTCCTTGGGTTGAGGCTTGAGTATGCCTTGGAAGGCAGCTCGAATTTCATAGCCTGGAGGGATAGGATGGAGGCTATGCTAGAGGAAAATGGATTGGAGGAATTTGTTGAACAAGCAACTCCTAAGCCAACAGCTATTGATGCACATAACTTGGTTGAGTGGAAGAAGTCTTTGGCGAAGGCAAGGCGGATAATCCTTGAGGGAGTTCGAGATCATATTTTCTTGAGTCTCCATGGAAAGGAAACCCTGCATGCTATGTGGAAAACATTGCCAGACTTGTATCAGAATAGTAGTGATCAAAGGATGTTAACACTCAAGGATAAACTTCGTAAAATCAAGATGGAGAAAGGCGCTATGATTCCAAAGTACTTAACCAAGTTCACTAAATGTTAGGATGAACTTGGAAGTGTTGGAATCATGGTTGCCAAGGTGGCTATGGTGAGCCTTTCTCTTCTTGGACTCCCAAAGATTTGGCATAGATAGCAGGACTCTGTCAATGGTTGGGAGAAGCTGCCACATTGGGAACAAGTATGGTTGGATTTGATGCAGGATGAGATCAGTAGGAACTCCAGGGATGGCTCTTCATCAAATATTGATGATGAAGAGAATTGTTCCTTAGCGATTAAGGCGAGGAAAGGGAAAGGTAAAATTTCTCGTTCCAAATCAGATTCTTGTCATGGAGTTAAGAAGAAGGACATGAAGAAAGTTAAATGCTTTCATTGTCACAAGATGGGTCACTTTTCTACAAATTTTCCATTGAAGAAGTCCAAGGAGAAGTCCTCAGGAGGAGCAGTGGGTGAGGCTTTGGGATCCGAATTCGAATTGGACTTTCCCCTCATTGCATTCATGGTGTCTTCAATGATCGGAAGTGTCTGGTACTTAGACAGTGAAGCTTATTTCCACGTGACTGGTGACAAAGAGTTTAGTGAAATGGAGGAGATGGATCTCAATATGCATATCAAGATGGGTGATGACAGTAATTATAGTGTTACTAGTGCGGGCACTTTTACTTTTCAGAGGGAGCATGTGGCTCCACTCACCTTGAAGAATGTTATGCATGTACCCGGACTGACGAAGAACTTGGTATCCATTTCCATGCTTAAGGATAGAGGATATAATGTGATCTTTTCGAAAGGAAAGGTGTTACTTCAACACATAGCCATGAGTCAAGTAAAGAAGATAGGGATTCGAGTTCAAAATCTCTATAAGATAGAGGTAGAGGATTGTGCTGCTTTGAGTTGAAAAGAGGAAAATATGTTGATCCGAGATGTCGACGAGTTGTGGCATAGACAATTGGGCCACTTGCATCATGGGGCTTTGAAGATATTGCAGCAAATCTTTACCAGTCTTCTCGAAGGTATGCTTGAGCAAGTTCATACATGCAAGGGTTGTACTTTGGGAAAATACACCAAGTCTTCCTTTGGAGATAGAGGGAGTTGAGCAGATTCCATTCTAGAGAGAGTCCGTTCAGATGTGTGTGGACCATTCTCAACAGCATCCATGGCCAAACACAGGTATTGTGCTATATTTGTTGATGACTATTCTCGTAAATGTTGGTTATTTTTTATGCAGAAAAAGGATCAAACTTCCACAAAGTTTTGTGAGTTCAAAGCATTGGTAGAGAAAGATTCTGGAAAGACGGTTAAAGCTATATGAAGTGATAACAGTTGTGAGTGTGTCTCCACTGAGTTTAAGAACTTTTGTGTAGTGAAATGGATTAAACGAGATTTGACAGCAGCCCATAACCCTCAATAGAATTGGGTTACCGAGAGGAAGAACAGGAGCATAGTAGGGGCAATAAGGGCGATGTTTCATGATCAGTGCCTACCACTACACTTGTCAGCTGAGGCATGAAAAACATCGGATTATGTTCAAAGCCATAGCCCACATCAAGTACTTGAGATGAAGACACCAGAGGAGGCTTATTCCGGTAAGAGGCCAGATGTTGGTCACTTCAGCATTTTTGGGTCATCAGTTTATTGACATGTGACCAAAGATGCAAAAAATAAGCTTGAGCCAACAGCACAGTTGGGGTTGGGGTACATTGATACACACCACAACTATCACGTGTACATGCCAACCAGTCGGATGATAGTGGTTCGTAGGGATATCGAGTTCAATGAGGAGAAGGCCATGCGAGTATCCATTGAGAGGGAGCATGAGCTACATGAGGATGAGGAGCTTTTAGCTCCTAAGGTTGAGGGGCCTCAGATTGATGTGGAGTAGCCACATGCAGAGATTCAAAGAGCAGAGACATCCACTTAGGCAGAGTCTTCCAGAGAGGGAAGAAAGCACACTAGAGAGGATGACAAATTGTTGGATGATGTATGGGAGAATGTGGGAGCACCCTCTTCTTAGCGCAGGCAGAGGAGGTCACCAGAGAGGTACACTGGATACATTGCACTTATGGGTGCATGTGTTGTGACAAATCCATCTTCATTTCAGGAAGCAGTGCAATAACTGGTTTGGATTAATGCAATGGTGGAGAAGTATGACTCCATAGTTTGAAACAATGTTTGGGATGTGGTCCTGAGACCGGAGGAGAAATCAATTGTGAGCTCCGTTGGATTTACAAAGTAAAGAAAGTTGCAAATGATAATGTTTAAAAGCATAAGGCCACATTTTTGGCCTGTGGCTTTTCACAGGTAGAGGGGATTGACTGTGATGAGACCTTTGCTCCTATTGCAAGGTACTCGTCAATCAAGTCTATTTTGGAACTATCAGCATAGATGGGTTGGAAGATCCATCAGATGGATGTGAAGACTACCTTCCTCAATGGTATGATTAAGGAAGAGGTGTACATAGAGCAGCCTGAAGGTTTTGAAACCTTGGACCGTGAGTCACATGTGTGTCGACTCAAGAGAATGTTGTATGGGCTGAAGCAAGCACCCCGTGCTTGGTACACTAGGATAGATAGCTACTTCACTTGGTTGGGCTTCACGAACAATGAAGCAAATGTGATCTGTATCACATAGTGGTAGAAGGTAAGCTATTGATCATTTTACTTTATGTAGATGATCTCATATTGACAGGTGATGAGAAGCTCATCAAATCTTGCAAGGAAGAACTTTCAAGAGAGTTTGAGATTAAGGACATGGGGCTCATGCATTACTTTCTTGGCATGGAGGTATGGGAGGGAGATGGGGAGTCTTTGGTATCTCAGATCAAGTATGCCAATGAGATACTCAAGAGATTCCACACGGAGAGCAGTAAACCCATGGACACTCCTCTAGCTAGTAACTAGAGGAAGGAGGATTCTACTTCAGGGGAAGTGATGAGCCCCAGAAATGGGTAACTATATGGGCTCATTTTGCCTCTTAATTTGACTTAATCCACCATTCTCATTATTTTGTTTCATGTTTTTGAATATATTTATGCTAATAGAGTGAATTGGGTTAGTCATTTTGCCATGTAGTCTAATATGTGCTTTATGCTGATTTTTTAGTCAATTTTGGACATAGTCAAGGGATTTATGAGAAAATGGTAGCAAAAACTCGATGGAAATAGGGAAGAGGATTTGCAAGGGGGTGTATCCTTCATTTATGACCCATTTCCTCGAATCCTCCATCAGCAACTCGAAGCACAAAGGTCCACATTCCAAGGGGCAGCCGAGCAAGTAAAGAAGGACTGTTGTTTATCTCCAGTTCTAGGAAGTCGAGCTCCTTGATTTTAGGAGGACTATTGGAGGACTCCATTTGTATAAATAAGGAGGCTTATAGCCTCAGTATGTTACTTAGCCATTAGTATAATTTTCGCACTTTTGTGCAGCACTTGTTCAGCTTATTTTTGAGTTCCTTTTTTAGAATAGTTCATTTAATGTGACTATTATTCTTGATAATGAAGATGAAACAGTTTTTGAGCCAGTACTGATCTCTTTCAGAGGGATGAATCTCTTGCGTTAGGGCCCAAACCAAGCTACCTAGCACCTCCTACTTTGTACTTATATGTTTTTGCTTCAATTCATGAGTTAATTTCTGTTACATAGATTCATTTTACTTTGTTAGATTAGGTTGCTTTTGATGGTTTGCATAGTTTTTTTGTGTTTTAGTTGCTCAAGTAGGTTACTGCAGTGATAGAATAAGATTCAAAAGGCCAAAAGTAGGCCCTGATCTCCTTTCTCCCTTTCTGGGACTATGATTTGAGGTCAAGGCACTACTGCTGCCACCAAAAACACAGTTTTGCTCTTCCATGCAACTGCTAGTGTGATGACTTGATTTGGAAAGATTGATATGTTGATTCAGATTCAGTTGCCTAGATCATTTCTTGTTCTTTTCCAATAGATCTCTTTGCATGCTTTTCTGTTCAAAGGTTACTGCTCAGCATTTTCTGTTTGTAGGTCAGAAATTAGGTCAAGCTAGAGAAATTCCTGTTTTCATAGTATAGTTAGCTCTTTTGTTAATCAGTTTTTGTAGGTAGATGTGTAGATATCTTGTAGGACACCTCATATCACCATACATCCATAAAATAGCTAGCACCAACTCACTTCTCATGGATTTCCCAAGTCATTCGCAATATTTCACCAATCTACCCTAATTTCTACGTTTTTCTCCATAAGCTTTCCTCTCGCCATTTGAAAAACTCCACCCGTCATGTTCATTCTTGATCTTCCTTGACAAGTTCTAGGCACCTTAACACCTTCATCTAGCCTTCAGTTACCCTTTTCCATCATTTTTCCACCTTCAAAACTCCAAAAATAGCTCTCGGCCTCCTCCTGTAGATCCCCTACAGCCTCCTGTAGAATTTCCTGTAAGTGGT
Source organism: Pinus tabuliformis (assembly GCA_031772625.1). Lineage (NCBI taxonomy): Eukaryota > Viridiplantae > Streptophyta > Pinopsida > Pinales > Pinaceae > Pinus > Pinus tabuliformis. Next base: position 774,300,438 of record CM062812.1, on the reverse strand, counting down.
TTTTCGAAATCCGATTGCAATGGAAGTCTTTAGAAGGGTACTAGGGGCTTCTTAGGACCTCTCCACACCTTCCTCCACCTCTGCAAAAGCCAACTCCATCTTCCTTCGCCACCAAACCTCTGCACAATCACAACCAGATAAATCACAAGCATAATAATTTCACATAAAAACACTCAAAAGCCCAAAAATATGTTTTCTTCTCCTTTATTTTCAGAACTAGCTTGAATAAATGCAATTTATCTTTTCAGTCGTAAATGGCACTGATTTCATCAGTTTTCATCTCTTTTCCTGCAAAAGTAGGGTTAGTGGGTAAATTAGGGTTTGCTAAGGTTTTCTAGGGTTTGCGTTACATTTCAGTCTTCTTACTCTTTTTGCAAGTAGAATACCCTCTTTAGAGTTAGCTTTCTTTCATCACGGTTAAAGCTTCTTCTGAGAAATCATAGAAGTTGGCTTAAGCTCCTAGTGATATTGTGCCAGCTGACCAAGTGACAGCCTGCAGTAAGAGCTAGTACTTGTGCATCTAGCATCGTCGCTTCCAAGTTTGTTACGAACTACCAGGCTGATAAAAGTAAAGTAAGGAGCCCTAGGATTTGTAGCATTATTGCTGCAATACTAGTGCTCACCATATTTTTGGCGCTGTTTTCAGGGAAGCATCAAAGTATTTTGTGATTACTGCTTTGTTCTATTTTCTACTGCAACATTCTGCTAAGTAGTTTATTTCAACAAAAGTAGAGTAGTTGTTTCATTTCAATTCTGCAATTTCAATTTTGAAAGGTAGATAAGTCATTTCTTGCTTTCATTTTAATTCTGCAATTTCTATTTCAACAAACATAGCTTAGTCATTTCCTGCTTTCATTTCAATTCTGCAATTTCCATTTCAGCAAAAGTAGATTAGTCATTTCTTGCTTTCATTTCAATTATGCAATTTACATTTTAGCAAAAGTAGATTAGTCATTTCCTGCTTTCATTTCAATTCTGCAATTTCCATTCTAGCAAAGTAGATTATTCATTTCCTTACTCTCATTACAATTCTGCAATTTCATTTCAATTAGTTGCAATTTGTTGTTCAATCCATTTCGGTTTTGCAGGTACAAGCTAAAAAAGAACAAAAATGACCCAAAAAGAGATTTCCTTTCATGCCTCATAGGAACAAAGATAATTCAAGAAAATTCTTACCCAACACCCCCACCACATCACAAAGTCACCCTTCTCTCTTCTTTGGTGGCAGTGATCCAGAAGAACCTATAGGTGAACCACCAGAGATATACAAAGATCCTATAGCAGAAAAAGAGCAAGAAACCATCCCTCTTGAGTCCATGGCTGAAAACAAAAACGTTAGAGGGAATGGAGAAAGAGTAGAGGGTACCTTTCCTATCCGAGAGACCTAAAATGAAGAACATAAGTCCTTCAGCCTTACCTTACTTCCATGGGTTGACTACCGAAGATCCTGATACCTTCTTGTTTGAATTTGTTGTTATCTATCGAACCTATGACTATGCAGAAGATGAGCAGAAGTTGAAATTGTTTCCTTCTACCCTCAAGGATGCAACATTGTGCTGGTTCATGGGGTTACCTGGCAACAGCATCACAACTTGGGCTCATATGCAGCAAGCCTTTAATAACAAATACTAGGACTACTGTAGGTCAAAGGATACCAAGGAAGAAATCTTCCAAATGACCATGGGAAGTGATGAATCCTTGGAAGATTATGAAGAGAGGTTTCAGCTCAGTTATAAAAGGGCCAGGTGCACACTTGACCCCGAATCTCTGAAGTTGGTCCTACTCAGAGGAGTCCCAGAAGACCTTCTATATACCCTCCATTTGCTGGCTGGGAGGGACATCTGCCAACTACCTTATGAAGACATAAAGAATGTGTTTAGAAACCATTCTAGGGTAGCTAGAAAGAGAGGTAGGGGAAGTCAACCCTTAGCCAGTACATCGTCATCCAGTTCATCCCTTAGAGGTGAATTTGAAAATCTGCTAGAAGATTTCAAGAGCAAGATGAGGCAGACTCTTGCCATGCAAATGGATACCTTGCATATCAAAAGGAAACAAGAGGAAGCAGAGAGGGCTTTGGCCATATTTTGTCCTAGGTGCACCAGAAGGCATCCTAGGAACAAATGTCCATTGAACTATATAGAGGTGTGCTCAGTCTGTGAAGAAGACCATTCTACGAATCAGTGCCCTTCCTTGCCCGAACTTAAAGCTGCATACCAGGGGGCCGAAGGAGCCATTGAACCACTCTATTTCATGAACCAAAGGAGGCCACATGGGCCCAGACCTTACCAACAGGGAATGCAAGGGACATCCCAGACATATTACAACCCCAATCAAGCCACTTCCATGCCTTCTTAGGGTCCCCCTGCTCATCCTTCCTAGTCCACACCCCCTCCCTGGTCATATCCATCTCAATACCATGCTCATTCATTTCACTCTTATGCTCAACCACAGCTTCAGTGGAAAGCACCTCATCAGGGGTGGAGGCCCCAGTATAACTCTCCTCCTGCTCTTTTTCCTCCACCACCTGCTTGACCACAAACATTGTCTCCTGCTCCACCAAGGCCACCCCAAATACCTTCTCAACCGAACCCGAACCTGAATAACGGACAGGCCCAGTAGGTATATAGTGGGGAAACATCATGCCCAACCTATGCTGTGGAGATTCAAGAGATTAACCTATGGTCTGGGAAGGTTCTCATTGATAACCATCCTCCCCCTAAGGAGGATGAGGAAGAAAAATAGGAAAGTGAACCAAAATCCATTCCACCCTTTCCTGAGAGATTAACTGGAACAACGCAACCTACCCTAGAAGAAACTGAACTTCTGGGAGAATTGAAACAATTATGTGTAAAGATACCACTTCTCCAAGCCATAAAGGATGTGCCTATATACAACAAGATGATCAAGGAGAAGTGCTTCAGGCACCCAGGTAGGTGTAAGAGAGATGCCCCAACTATCAATGTCATAGGACAACTGTCCGACCTGATGTTGGGGTAGGTAATCTATCTGAATATCTTGACCCTGGAAGTCCTGTAGTCGATGTCCACATCAATGGGACCATAATCCCCCATACCCTAATTGATCTAGGGGCTGCCATTAATGTGATGACCAAGGACACTATGCTCAAGCTCAACCTTCAGGGCTCCCTAAGAAAGACCACAACAATATTATAGTTAGCAGACCACTCCATTGTGACCCCTGAAGTGATTTGGAAGATTTAATTGTCTCCATCGATTCTTGGGAGTACCCTGCTGATTTCCTGGTTCTCCAACCAAAGGAAAAGCTCACTGGGTATCCTCTCATCCTGGGAAGACCTTGGTTGGCTATTGCAGATGCGTACATTAGTTGCCGAGTGGGGAACATGACAATCAAGAATGGGCATATGTCCAAACAGCTAGTCCTATATCCTCCTGCCCAACCTTTGTTAGACATGATTTACCTCTTTGGTTGGAGGAGGAAGATGGGGATGAAGTCTATTCCGCACCATTGTGTGCAGTGGAAGCTACCATGGGGGGGGGGGGGGGGGCACAAATCGAGGATGATCTTATTGAAAACTTGATTCAGAATCCACCCCCTAGTGTGTTTCCATTAGAAGAGCTGGTGGAAGAAACCCAAGCCAATCCTTTAGTTGATCTCTGTGTGGCTGACCCGACCTCTCTCCGAGTTAAGAATGTGGAATTCGGCCCAAAAATAACCTTGAAGATCAACTCATCCCTATCCACCTCTCAGGAGAAAGAACTGTGTAGCTTATTAAGAAACCACTTGGATGCTTTTGCTTGGAGCTATAAGGAGATGAAGGGAGTGCACCCTTCAGTCTGTACTCATCACATTTACATTAAGGAAGATTGCAAACCAGTCAGGCAGCCTCAAAGGAGGATGAATCCAGCCCTTAAGGACATTGTCAAAGAAGAACTACAAAAGTTACTAGATGCAGGATTCATCTACCCTATCTCTGACAGCGAATGGGTCTCTCCTTTGGTGCTAGTGCCAAAGAAAAATGGGAAGCGTAGAATATGTGTCAATTATTGGGAACTAAACAAGGCCACCAAGAGTACTATTTTCCTTTGCCTTTCATAGATCAAGTGTTAGATGGCCTGGGAGGGAAGAAGTGTTTCTCCTTCCTAGATGGGTTTAGTAGTTACAACCAGAAACAAATCAGCCCAGAAGACCAAGATAAGACCACTTTCACTTGTCCTTGGGGTACCTTTACATACTGGGTCCTTCCTTTTGGGTTGTGCAATGCTCCCGCCACTTTCCAGAGAGCAATATTGAGTATATTTGCTGAACTGGTTCATGATTCAATGGAAATCTATATGGATGACTTTACCCCTTATGGTTCTAACTTCCAGGAGGCTTTGTCTAACCTGGGACAAGTTTTTGACAAGTGTACTGAAATTAACCTGTCCCTCAGTCCTGAAAAATGTGAATTCCTAATGACTGAAGGGACCGTGCTAGGTCATTGTTGGGTCCCTATAATACTAGTGATTACCCCATTACTATTGTAGTTATACCCCTTATTTATATTGTTGTGCCCCTATTACCCCCATGTTGTTATTTATGTGCCCCATAGAATCCCTCTTTTGTTATTTTTGTGGCTTTATATTATTATTGTTACGTCGGCTAGATTATATTGTGACTCCTTAGACTCCTATATATAGAAAGGAGGTTTTGTCATTTGTATCATCCAAGAATTGTTCATTTATGTAATGTAAAGGAGGTTTCCCCCTCGAAGAGGCTGAATTCTAAGGCATTGATCTATCTTTTCTATCTTTTCTTGAGCTGGTTTCATAACATTTGGTATCAGAGCTTTGGATTCTAGGGTTTCGCTGCTCCAAACAGGTCATCGTGGAATTTTCGCTATAACTTTTTTCTGTGATGTTTCAGAAGTTGCAAAAAAAACCCATTTGAGAAGAAATCGCGCTGAACCTTGGGTCCAAATTTCAAAGCTTTTCGCGGGATATTTACGGAGATATGATCTGAGGAAGTTGGTCTTTTTGCAGACTCCTGAATTACATTCAAAACAGGTGACCTGGGGAAAATCGTCATAACTTTCTCTCTGGGGATCGGATTGAAATTTTGTAAGAAGGTACAGAAAGAGGACGGACTCTAGTTTCTTGTCTGTGTGTTTTAGATTCAAACGTTGAAACAGTGACTCGTGGCATGTCGTACAAGTTCGCTCTACTAAACTAGCCTAAAAGCAAGTCACTGTGGGATATTTCACATAACTCTTCCTCGGAGAATCCAATTTGGGTCAGACTTGTGGCATTGGAAAGAGGACATAGAAGGCTACTACAGGTTGCAATGTCAAAATTGGATGATCTGAAATTACAGAGATACATCAGATTCAATATCAGGCTTCTATAAAGTGAAAAAAGGTGTGTAGTTTTTTTTAAGTGTTTGTGTAAGCTTGGTTTAACGGAATTCAAAGGGCATAGTAAAGCATTATTATTAGTAACTGATGCCCCGAGGAAAGAAAATGCAAACACCTAGTAAGGAACCTGAAATCTCTAGCATGACTCATGAAGAAGAGGAAGAAATGCTACATGATATATCAAAATTACAAGAACAAGTGCAACAAATGTCACACTCACAAAAGCTAACAAAATCTAAGATAAGTGGCGTGGAATCTAAGATAAATGGCGTGGAATCTAAGATAAAGGGCATGGAAGCTAAGATGGATGATTTGAAGACAGATTTGAGGACAGATTTGAAGACAGACATGGCAGATTTGAAGACAGATTTGACAAATTTTCTACAAGAAATACTTACTAATGGTGAAAAGGTTGTAAAGGAAACTCATGATGTGAACAAAAGTAATGTTAATCATGATTCCATAGACGCTAATGTTGGATCAAAGACCCACCATATTCCAAAAATCGATATGAGGAAGTTTGATGGCAAGGATCCCGCCACATGGATATTACAAATGGAGCAGTTCTTCGATCTCAATAATGTGCAAAACACACAAAAGGTACGTATGGCAACTGTATACTTGGAACCAAATCAATTTGTATGGTATCAATGGCTTTGCTCTCGTAAAAAATTTATCACTTGGGCAATTTTTACGGAAGAATTGATAGCACATTATGAAGATACAAAAAGCAACACTTTTTTTAGCCAATTGATAAGTCTCAAACAAAAGGGTTCAGTAATGGAGCACATTGAGGAGTTCCAAAAATTGAACATAAGGGTAAAAGATATTCCAGAGGAGCATAGGATTGATGTGTTCATAGGGTCTTTAAAGGATAATATCCAACATGATGTTCGCCTTTGGGAACCCGATTCATTAGAGAAGGCATTCAGATTAGCAAGAAAAATGGAAAGCAAAATTATGGCAACCAGGAAGCATACCACTCACAACTATAAAGACGGAAGTGTTGTTGCCCCTAGTCTTCCACAACCTATAAGGTTGACACCACAACAATTGGAAGAAAAAAGAGCAAAAGGGCTTTGTTACAGTTGTGATAGCAAATACACTTAAGGTCATAAGTGTGCTGAGAAGAAATTATTCTACATAGATTGTGAAGAGGAAGAAGAAAAGGAGCAAGAAAGGTCAAAAGAAGAAGATATACTCCAAGAACAAAGCCTAGATGAAGAACAAATAAATCTGACCATATCTTGTAATGCATTGGCGGGAATTACCACTCCTCAAACCATCAAGATAGAAGGACAAATCAAGAAGAAAAAAGTAATAGTGTTGATTGATTCAGGAAGCACCCACAATTTTATTCATTGTAGGGTAGCAAAAGAATTGAATTGCTTCCTATATCCAGCACCAGAGTGTCAAGTGATGATTGCAAATGGAGGAACAATAAATTGCTCTGGAAGGTGCCATAATATCAAGCTATCCATGGGAGAATATGTATTGACTAGCCCAATGCTTTCCATTCCAATGGGAGGTGCTGATGTTGTACTAGGAGTCCAATGGCTACAATCCTTGGGTACAATAGCTTTTAATTTTCAAGAACTTTTCATCAAATTTTCTACGGAAGGAAAGGAAGTTGAATTAAGGGGTATTGTAGGGAAACCAGGAAAGATAATCAGCTCTAATGGTATGACAAAGCTTCTAAAAAAGGAGCAAAGAGGTGTAATTGCACAATTATGTTCACTAGATGTTTCCACATCCGAATCATCTATTTCTCCAGATCTCCAAAAAGTCCTGGACAATCATTCCAAGGTATTTGAGACTCCCAAAGGTCTCCCACCTATGCGTGATCATGATCATGCTATTCATCTGATTCCAGGAAGTGTTCCTCCAAACATCAGGCCGTACAGATATCCCTATGTCCAAAAAAGTGAAATTGAACGTATGGTTGCAGAAATGCTAGAGGCTGGTATAATTCAACCAAGTCAAAGTTCTTTCTCTACTCCAGTAGTATTGGTGCACAAGAAGGATGGATCATGGTGCATGTGTCCGGATTATAGGGAGCTCAACAAGCTCACTATTAAAGATAAGTTCCCCATTCCTGTCATTGATGAATTACTGGATGAATTGCATGGATCAATTTACTTCACCAAGTTGGATCTTCGTTCGGGATATCATCAAATCAGAATGAAGATTGAAGACATTCCGAAAACGGCATTTAGAACTCATGAGGGTCATTATGAATTTTTGGTCATGCCTTTTGGCCTTACTAATGCACCTTCAACATTTCAAGGTTTGATGAATTCAATTTTCAAACCATTCCTTAGAAAATTTGTGTTAGTATTTTTTGATGATATACTAATCTACAGCAAGTCTTGGAAGGATCATGTTGAACATGTTGACAGGGTGCTACAACTATTGGAGGAGAAACAATTATATGCAAAAAGATCCAAATGTTTCTTTGGAGTCCAGGAGGTGGAATATTTGGGTCATATTGTATCTCATGAAGGATTTAAGGTAGACCCTAGCAAAATTAAAGCCATTAAGGAATGGAAAATCCCCACATCCATAAAGCATCTGCGAGGATTTCTTGGGTTGACAGGGTATTATCGCAAGTTTGTTAAGAATTATGGGAGAATAGCAGCACCTCTAACAACATTATTGAAGAAAGATGCATTTTCATGGACTCCGGAAGCAACAAAAGCCTTTGAACATCTTAAAGAGGCAATGTGCCAAGCACCGGTCTTAGCTACACCGGACTTCACAAAAACCTTTATTGTGGAATGTGATGCTTCAGGAAATGGAATTGGTGCTGTTCTAATGCAAGATGAAAGACCCATTGCTTTTGAAAGTCGTCCAATCAAGGGAAAGTTTTTAAGCAAAGCTATTTATGAGAAGGAAATGTTGGCAATACTCCATGCACTTAAGAAATGGCGACCCTACCTAATGGGAAGACACTTCAAGGTAAAAACGGATCATGATAGCCTTAAATACTTTTTAGAACAAAGATTATCCTCTGAAGAGCAAAAAAAGTGGGTCACAAAGATGTTGGGTTATGACTTTGAAATCATCTACAAAAAAGGGAAGCAAAATGTGGTGGCAGATGCACTCTCAAGAAAGGATGAGGATGTGGAAGCATTGTTGTGCGCCATTTCTATTATCCAACCAGATTGGATAAACGAAGCAAGGGAAGAATGGAAGAATGATGAAGAAGTGTGGGCACTTATTCGAAAGCTACAACAAGATTCCAATACGTCTGATACATTTAGCTGGAAAAATGATTCATTATGGTACAAAGATCGCTTATACCTCTGTAAGAATTCCCAACTAAAACAAAAGATTCTTATGGAATTGCACACTTCTCCCTTAGGAGGGCACTCAGGATTTTTAAAAACTTACCACAGGGTTAAGAAGGAATTTTTTTGGGATGGCCTTAAATCAGATATTCAAAAGTTTGTGGCGGAATGTTTGGTTTGCCAACAAAATAAAGTTGAAACAATTAAGACAATGGGTCTATTACAACCTTTATCCATTCCAAGCCAACGTTGGGAGGAGGTTTCAATGGATTTTATCACAGGTTTACCCAAGTCTGAGGGAAAGAGTGTCATCATGGTGGTAGTTGACAGACTTACCAAGTATGCACACTTTTGTGCATTATCACATCCATTTAAAGCTAGTACAGTTTCTACTGCATTTATGGAAACAATTCAAAAGCTACATGGAAACCCAAAGATTATTGTAAGTGACAGAGATCCCATTTTCACTGGAAATTTTTTGACAGAATTATTTTCTTGTCTTGGTACTCAGTTAGCTCATAGCTCATCTTATCATCCTCAATCTGATGGGAAAACTGAGATAGTAAACAAATGTTTGGAAGGATATCTTCGTTGCTTTGTATCTGATAAACAAACACAATGGGTCAAATGGTTGCCTTTGGCTGAATGGTGGTATAACACTTCCTTCCATACAGCAACAAAAATGACCCCATTTATGGCACTTTATGGGTATCAACCACCATCCATCACATCATATTTAAGAGAAAATTCTAAGGTTCAGGCAGTGGAACATCACATCGAACATCAACAACAAGTCCTCCAACTCTTAAAGGATAACCTTGTGTTGGCACAAAATAGAATGAAACAACAGGCAGATCAACATCGCAGTGAAAGAAGTTTTGATGTAGGTGATTGGGTATTCCTACGGCTACAACCATATAAGAAAATGTCCCTAAAGCAAGCTAAGAAGGATAATAAATTATCACCAAAGTATTATGGTCCATACAAGGTGTTGCAAAAGATTGGTACTATGGCATACAAATTGGAGCTTCCTGCAGCTTCTCGATTGCACCCAGTTTTCCATGTTTCATGTTTAAAGAAGGTTATAGGCGAAAAGCTCCCAGTTCAAACAATATTGCCAGAACTTGATGAGGAAGGAAAAATTATATTGGAATCGGAAGCAGTCACAGAAACAAGAACTCGACAGCTACGAAATCGATCAATTTCAGAGTATCTTATCAAGTGGAAGAACTTATCCGCTGAAGATTCCACATGGGAGGATGAGAATTTTATGCAGAAGTATCCAGAACTACTCAAGCGTTGAGGACAACACTTTTTTGAAGGAGAGGGGCATGTTGGGTCCCTATAATACTAGTGATTATCCCATTACTATTGTAGTTATACCCCTTATTTATATTGTTGTGCCCCTATTACCCCCATGTTGTTATTTATGTGCCCCATAGAATCCCTCTATTGTTATTTTTGTGGCTTTATATTATTATTGTTAGGTCAGTTGGATTATATTGTGACTCCTTAGACTCCTATATATAGAAAGGAGGTTTTGTCATCTGTATCATTTAAGAATTGTTCATTTATGTAATGTAAAGGAGGTTTCCCCCTTGAAGAGGCTGAATTCTAAGGCGTTGATCTATCTTTTCTATCTTTTCTTGAGCTGGTTTCATAACAGTCATGCAATCTCTCAGCAAGGATTACAGGTGGACCCCAACAAAATTGCCATTATCCAAAGGGTCCCACCTCCTCAAAAGGTAAGAGATGTTCGAAGCTTCCTAGGTTTAGCAGGGTATTATAGAAGATTCATTAAGGATTTCAGTAAGCTAGCCTCTCCATTGTTTGGTCTTTTGGGAAAAGATGTTGAGTTCATATGGACTGACAACTGTCAAGAGGCTCTGGATACCTTGAAAAGTAAACTGGTGACTGCCCCAATTTTGAGAGGTCCAAACTGGGCCCTACCTTTCCACATTCATACAGATGCCTCGAACAAAGCGATAGGAGTAGCCTTAGGGAAAATTGATGAGAAGTTGCCTTATGCCATATATTTTGTAAGTAAAAACTTGTCGAAGGCAGAATTAAACTACACTGTAACTGAAAAGGAGCTCCTAGTTGTAGTCCATTCCCTAAATAAGTTCAGACACTACATCACTGGCTATCAAACATTTGTACACACTAATCATGCTGTAATTAGGTATTTAATGAACAAACCAGATGTAAATGCTCGCATTATTAGATGGTTTCTTTTATTGCAACAATTTGATTTAAACATTGTTGATAAGCCATGTAAGGAAAATGTTGTTGCTTATTTTTGTCTACAATAGATCTGCCTGCAAGTGAAGAAGGAATGGTGGACAATCAAATGCCAGATGAACACCTATTTTCTATCTCAGTACTCTCTCCATGGTTTGCTGATATAGCAAATTACTTGGTTTTAGCACAGTTCCCGCCACCAAGGATAATTTTAGGGGTGAATGTTCGCCCTTTGGCGAAATTAAGGGGTTTTAAATTTTTAGTGGGCGAATATTTTGTATCAGAGTACATTTTTACAAATCACCTCAAATAGCCCACCTTATTTTAAGGGAGAGGGTAAAAAAGGTAAATTTAGCCCTTGAAATTAGGACTTACAACCTTCCATTCGCCCATTTTCAAGAATAGGTTTTATTTAAGTGAATCCATTCGCCCATTTTCAAGAATAGGTTTTATTTAAGTGAATCCTATGGGCCAAATACCATATTATAAAAGAGGTATGGTAAATTAATAAAAATATAAATAAATGAGAGGTATGGTAAATAAATAAAACATTTTTTATATTTACTCCATAAGTCACCTTATATACATGTAAGGGTGTAAACAAATAAAAATATAAGTAAAGTGGAGGTATGGTAAATAAATAAAACGTCTCTTTATACTTACTCAAAAGGTATGGTAAATAAATAAAAATATAAATAAACTAGATGTATCGTAAATAAATAAAACCTCTTTTTATATTTAGTCCATAACCCTCGTTCTATTTATGAAGGCTCAAGAAAGAGGTTTTATTTAAGTGAATCCTATGGGCCAAATACCATATTTGTAAAAGAGGTATGGTAAATTAATAAAAATATAAATAAACGAGAGGTATGGTAAACAAATAAAACATTTTTTTATATTTACTCCATAAGTCACCTTATATTTACGAACACTCAAAAAATGGGTTATATTTAGGTGAAACCTATGGCCAAAATACTATGGGACAAATACCATGGACTAGAGTGTTATTAATACCATGCAAAAAACCATTATTAACCCTAATATTAGAATTAATAAAAATAAAAATGGCACATGGTATTGACTCATGGTATTCACCAAAATGGCACATGGTATTGGCCCATGGTATTCACCTGGAATGTAGCCTATTTAAATGGGGGAATTAAACCAGCATGTAGCCTATGCTAAGATTCACTAGGACTTTACAAAGTTTTATTATTTAGTGAAAGACTCGCCAAGATCTTACAAGATTTTATAATTGAGTAAAATATTCGCCATGCCTCGTGAGAGATTCACCAAAAAATTATATATAAATATTATATTTAAGTATGGGGGATTTTCGCAGTGCATTATATTAGATATCATTTTTGGGATTCAACTGCGTTAAGTAAGTCATTCAAAGTATGACCATTTCCATGAGAGGTAGTCGTAAAGTGACTAATTTCTCATGATTTTTGAATAGTTCACTTAGCACTCATTGCATCAGGTGATGCTCACAGGGGTGAAGAAGTGGGATTGAAACTAGTGAAATGTGGAGAACGAATCACATAGCATCAATCATCACTTCCGGGGCTTGCACCCGGTAACCAGGACTTCCCAGGAGGTCACCCATCCCAGAACTCCTCTGGCTCAAGCGCGCTTAACTGTGGAGTTTTTCCCCACAATCAAGCCCACTTAGCTTGCTACCCCATTTGCAAAACCTTAGCAAGTATTGTGCCTCATGAACCATTCAGGTAGAGATCCCTTGACTCTTTTTGAATTTAAGTATGGGGGATTTTCGCAGTGCATTATATTAGATATCATTTTTGGGATTCAACTGCGTTAAGTAAGTCATTCAAAGTATGACCATTTCCATGAGAGGTAGTCGTAAAGTGACTAATTTCTCATGATTTTTGAATAGTTCACTTAGCACTCATTGCATCGGGTGATGCTCACAGGGGTGAAGAAGTGGGATTGAAACTAGTGAAATGTGGAGAACAAATCACATAGCATCAATCATCACTTCCGGGGCTTGCACCCGGTAACCAGGACTTCCCAGGAGGTCACCCATCCCAGAACTCCTCTGGCTCAAGCGCGCTTAACTGTGGAGTTTTTCCCCACAATCAAGCCCACTTAGCTTGCTACCCCATTTGCAAAACCTTAGCAAGTATTGTGCCTCATGAACCATTCAGGTAGAGATCCCTTGACTCTTTTTGAATTTAAGTATGGGGGATTTTCGCAGTGCATTATATTAGATATCATTTTTGGGATTCAACTGCGTTAAGTAAGTCATTCAAAGTATGACCATTTCCATGAGAGGTAGTCGTAAAGTGACTAATTTCTCATGATTTTTGAATAGTTCACTTAGCACTCATTGCATCGGGTGATGCTCACAGGGGTGAAGAAGTGGGATTGAAACTAGTGAAATGTAAAATTTTAAAAAAGTAACCAGGACTTTACGACTACCGGGTGCAAGCCCCGGAAGTGATGATTGATGCTATGTGATTCGTTCTCCACATTTCACTAGTTTCAATCCCACTTCTTCACCCCTGTGAGCATCACCCGATGCAATGAGTGCTAAGTGAACTATTCAAAAATCATGAGAAATTAGTCACTTTACGACTACCTCTCATGGAAATGGTCATACTTTGAATGACTTACTTAACGCAGTTGAATCCCAAAAATGATATCTAATATAATGCACTGCGAAAATCCCCCATACTTAAATTCAAAAAGAGTCAAGGGATCTCTACCTGAATGGTTCATGAGGCACAATACTTGTTAAGGTTTTGCAAATGGGGTAGCAAGCTAAGTGGGCTTGATTGTGGGGAAAAACTCCACAGTTAATCGCGCTTGAGCCAGAGGAGTTCTGGGATGGGTGACCTCCTGGAAGTCCTGGTTACCGGGTGCAAGCCCCGAAAGTGATGATTGATGCTATGTGATTCGTTCTCCACATTTCACTAGTTTCAATCCCACTTCTTCACCCCTGTGAGCATCACCCGATGCAATGAGTGCTAAGTGAACTATTCAAAAATCATGAGAAATTAGTCACTTTACGACTACCTCTCATGGAAATGGTCATACTTTGAATGACTTACTTAACGCAGTTGAATCCCAAAAATGATATCTAATATAATGCACTGCGAAAATCCCCCATACTTAAATTCAAAAAGAGTCAAGGGATCTCTACCTAAATGGTTCATGAGGGACAATACTTGCTAAGGTTTTGCAAATGGGGTAGCAAGCTAAGTGGGCTTGATTGTGGGGAAAAACTCCACAGTTAAGCGCGCTTGAGCCAGAGGAGTTCTGGGATGGGTGACCTCCTGGGAAGTCCTGGTTACCGGGTGCAAGCCCCGGAAGTGATGATTGATGCTATGTGATTCGTTCTCCACATTTCACTAGTTTCAATCCCATGATTGATGCTATGTGATTCGTTCTCCACATTTCACTAGTTTCAATCCCACTTCTTCACCCCTGTGAGCATCACCCGATGCAATGAGTGCTAAGTGAACTATTCAAAAATCATGAGAAATTAGTCACTTTACGACTACCTCTCATGGAAATGGTCATACTTTGAATGACTTACTTAACGCAGTTGAATCCCAAAAATGATATCTAAAATATTATATTATTGATAAAATCGCCTTCCATTTTTCCTATATACCATGGAGATTCACCCATTTATTATATTTATAAATTTAGGGGGGGGTTCTTAAAATTTTCCCGGGCCGTCACACCTATCCTCAAAAGATAAGAGCAAGATCGTGAGGAAAAGTGCCCCATTCACCTGGATTGGGGGAATTCTCTTCAAACTTGGCCCAGATCAGGTTTTGAGATGATGTGTTAGGGAGGAGGAAGCATTTTACATTCTCCTAACCTGTCATGATGGTCCCTGTGGGGGTCATTTTGCAGCAAAGAGGACTGCCTTCAAAATCCTGCAAGCAGGCTACTATTGGCCCACTCTTCATCAAGATGTAAGGAGATATATCAGCGAATGTGACCAATGTTAAAGGATGGGGAAACCTACTCCAAGGGATGAGATGCCCCTGCAACCTCAAGTGACTTTCGAGCCATTTGAGAAGTGGGGCATGGATTTTGTGGGTCCTGTCAAACCTCCTTCAAAGAAGAAATCTTACATCATCGTGTGCATTGATTATCTAACAAAATGGGCAGAAACAAAGGCAATCAAGGCGGCAACAGAATAAAAAGTAGCTGAGTTTTCGAGAGAGAATATATAATACAAGTTTGGATATCCAAGAGAATTAGTCACAGATCATGGGAGTCAGTTTACCTCCAATCTATTTGAAGACCTGCTCACACATCACAAAATTAAGCACAAAAATTCCACCCCTTATCATCCACAAGCAAATGGACAGGTGGAAGTCACTAACAGAACTTTGGAAGGAATTTTGACCAAGGTAGTGAGCAGTAGTAGAAAATATTGGACAGATTGATTGGTTGAGGTCACCTAGGCCTATAACACCACCTGGAAGACCACCACAGGGTTCACACCCTATGAGCTGGTCTATGCGAAGCAGGCTTTGTTGTCAATATAATTTGAATATAACACACTAAGGATGGCATCTCAGTTGGACCTAGATCCCATCCATGCACAAAAGGAAAGGTTACTTCAGCTAAATGGATTGGATGGACAAAGATTGTAGGCCCTTCTCCACTCAGAGGTGGTCTAGCTTCAAAATATGGCATGACAGACACCTCAAAGAGAAATAATTCCAGGAAGGAGATTGGGCGTTGCTGTATGAATCAAGGTATAAAGATTTCAAGCGAAAAATGAGGACAAGATGGCTAGGACTGTACACAGTAGAAAGGTGCAATGACAATGGTTTAGTTCTGATAAGGACCATCGATGGAGAAGCCATCTCCATGCTTTTTAATGGGCATAGGTTGAAAATCTATAGGAAGCCCCTCTCCAAGAAAGAATTCATTGAGAATTTGAGTAAAACAGTGTTGGTAGTGGAGCAAGTCTCTGACACCACTCCATCCACAGCCTAATCAAAAAAAAAAAACAAAAAAAAAATGAGGAAAATAAAAGATCCCTGGGTGAAAACCTCCCCTTGGAGGTGCCCAGGGCAGGCAGTGAGGGTGAAAACCTCCTGGAGGCACCCCAACTATCTCAAAAAAAAAAAATGAGAAAAAGAGAGAAAAAAGAAAAAACAAGAACAGAAAAAAGTAACTTCTTTTGAATACTTTGCAGGTTGCAAGAGGACCACAGAAGAAAAAGAGACATGGTCGAGCCAAATACACCTCTGATAGACCATTTCTCCATCGCTATTTTCTTTCTCCCATCCATGGTCTCACCTGTTCTAGAAATTATGCATCCTACGAGAGGCTTTGTGCATTCTACAGGAGGCTCCTATAGAACTCACAGAGAGCTCGAAATTAGGTCCAAAAAAGGATCAAAATGTTAAAAAACTTGTTTAGAAGACCTGTGGACCCTCCTACCACCACTCATCCTCTTAACTCTCCATTCCACACCTGCACCACTACATTCCCACTCGCTTCTTTCTTCCCTGCACAGAAAACACGGAAATCCTGTTTCTTTTGTTTAAAAAAAATGAAAAATAAAAAGCAGCATCCTTAACTTATCATTTACCTAGTTCATACCAGTTGTTTTTCCTCGACTAACAGAACCTTCCTTAACTATCTCTCCAGTCCCTGCTCAAGCATCAACCAAAAGTTTTAGAGGGAGAAGCAATTACAGGAAATCCTGCAGGATTCCTGTAATAGTTGATCCCCTTAAAAATTGAGCTCCAGAAGCAGGGTCAGTGCAGCCACAGATAATAAAAAGTGCAAGGAACTAGTCCTAATTAAATATCACCAGCATGAGGTAGCCAAGCCACCAATTCAAAAGCCACGGGCACCAGCAGCAACAATCCATGAACAAAATGCCAAAGTCTGAGCATGCAACAGCACGATAGCGACTAACAGGTAAGTGACTAAACCCATTCCTCTGTTGCATGAGTATACT
Source organism: Pinus tabuliformis (assembly GCA_031772625.1). Taxonomy (NCBI): domain Eukaryota; kingdom Viridiplantae; phylum Streptophyta; class Pinopsida; order Pinales; family Pinaceae; genus Pinus; species Pinus tabuliformis. The sequence goes on along the minus strand of CM062812.1, from coordinate 774,283,571 downwards.
TTAGAAACTGCATGGACAAGTGAGATGGTTGTGATTAAACAAGATCGGTGGCTAGCTATTTGGCCACCCTCATCCAGTTCAAACAGCAAACCTCGTCCAGTTCAAACAGAGCTCAGTGGGTGCAATCGGAACTTCTGTTTAGTCAACTCGGGAAGAAAAATCAAAACAGGTAGTGGTGGCGACGTATAACGAGAATGATGAAAGTGATTGTGGGTAGGCAGCATGAAGATTCATAATGGCACTGAAGTAGGGACCAACAATCCGGATGGGGATAACGTACCCTTCCTGCCACCTCACCTCGTCACCGCAGAACACTCCCGTAAGCTTAAGTACGCTGCAGTCGACCACCTCCACCACCTTTGCTTTCATTGTATCGACAAGCTCTCGGCTGTAGCAACCTACCTACCACCTTCGAAACCTAGAAATGATCACTCTCTGTCAGTTTCAAAACTCTTCTACTTATCGCACTCTATAGGAGCGGAAACACATTTCTTCAGGATCCTTTCTACAGGAGGGCCAGTGAGCAGCATTGCAGAGGAAAATTCAAGATTTTGTGGAAAATTCAAGCTCAAAAAGGTAGGCTCAGTCAAACCCACTCTGCATTTCCATATATATACAAAAGGTGGTGGGATTTGAAGTGAAGTATTGAGTTGAAAAGAAGGGAAAAGTGAGAATAGAGTTTTCCTGTGCTTTTAGAAAATATATATATAGTTTCTCCAGTTGCACTAAAAAAACTGTCTCTTTCTCCTCCATGGTATTCTCCCGTGTAAAGAGATGATGCAACCCTGAGCATGTAAAAGGGTGAATATGCATTGGGTAGTCTACTCATTTTGTGAAAAGAAAAAAACATTGTTCTGTATACTGCCTATTTTCTAAAGATATTGTTTCCCTCAAACAGACCGAGAAGTAAATTAAGTTTGAGAACAGAGTTTGAAGGGAAGGAAAATTGAAATTTTTTTCTCTTAAAATGGAAGAACATGAAAAATTCTCTCTCTGGTTCCAGAAAGAAAACCTCAGTTGTTCCTCTGTTTTCGAGTTTGAAATTTGTTGCCTTCCTCCTCACCTGAAACATTCCAGCAGTCTGTAAACATCATGACAGGGGGTTTTATGAGAAAGGAGCCTTTGAATTCAACTAAGCTGCATGAACATCCAAAATTGGTAACCCTCTTTACCAGGGCAAATTGGATGACTTTCTTTGAAAAATTTCATGGGTATGATGAGGAAGTCACAGAGGAATTTTTATTGTCTTTAAAACCTCATTCAAAAATCCATGCCACCGTCAGTTTCAGGGGTCTAACCATAGAACTTACACTAGAAATCATTAGCAAGATTACAAGTCTCCCACTTGGACTACCATAGAGCAAAGAAGAAAAACCATTGGGCCAAGTCGCCAAGAAGACCTTTTTCTAGCCTGATGAACATCCTGTGGAGGATAAGAATGGCATCAGGAGGACAAGTATACCTTATCCATGGGGTGAGGTCAGCTATCAGATCATGAAGTATATCTCTTGTGAAGGAAGATACAGCATAGTTTATGGGTATCATTTCAGACTATTACATGAACAAAGATATGGCATGCACCTTCCTGCATCCAGAAAGCTCAGTCTTCCATATTTTCTCCTCTAATCCTTAATATATTCTAACACCAAACTCAAGGCAGGGATTACAAACCAACTGGCTCACCATGGGCTCATTAAATTGCTAGTGGAGGATGCCCTCCACACTTACACAATCCCCATAGCCTGGGAGATTTTCAGGAACATGACTAAAGAGGATGATATAAAAACTCTCACTGATGACCTTAGTCCATCTGGAAGTGAGGAGGAGGAATAGAAAGAGGGAGTTGAGAAGGAAATCCATGAAGAAGAACAGAACATTCAATTGGAAGAAGAGGAACCCCACACAGAAAAAGAAGAAAAACAGAGAGGAGAGGAGAAACATGACACCACTAAAGATGAGCCTAAAGTAGAGAAGAAGACAGAGTCAAAAGCACAAAAAGGGAAAACCACAACAAAGAAAAAGAAGAGGACAAGAACTGAAAAGAAGAAGTCTAAGACAGTGTAGAAAAAGGTTGCCACAGAAAAGGCAGAAACTAAGCAAGCAGAGGAGAAAACAACACCAGAGACAGCAAAAACAGGAAAAACAGCAGATGAAAAAGAAGAAGCACGGCAAGAAGAAGTGTCTCCTGAGACACTAGCAAGAGAAGCAACAACTAATCTTGTTGCACTTAGAACTCCAGCCAAGCCCAAAGGGAAAAGGAAGAGACAACCATCTATGTACTTCAAGGCTCGAAAGAGCACCAGAATAAAGATGGGGAAGCCTCAGCCACCTTCAAAGGAGCCCATCATCATTGAGGATGTTCTTACTGCAACAAAGGAGGAATATCCCTCCAAAACCCCTATCACTTATGAAAGAGGGAGTCCTAAGACCTCTACTTGGAAAGAAAGGATCAAACTAATGGAATCTAAAATAGTCCTATAGGAGGCGTAGACATCTCTACAGGAGACATTGGCAAAGCTCCAAGAGACTGAAAAACTTGAAAAGAAGGCAGAAGAACAGACCAAGGAGGAAGACAAGGCAAAAGAGACACCAGAGCCTGGACCTCAACCTAACTTAGGCTCCTACTACAACCTCCTAGAAGGGGGAAAAATCATCCCACAAAAGTTTACAGTCCCTCTTTTATTCGAGTTGTAAAAGGAAAGAGTCAGGACCCATACATCGATGCAGATTGCAAAATCAAAAGGGGTGGAAGACATTGGGCACATGGAAAACAAATTGAGGGAGATGGGTAAAGAATTGAGCATGGTCAGGCATACAAAAAGCATCAAAAGAGCTCAATTAGAGACAAAAAATGAAATGATTGAAGAAGAAACTGCAAGAATGGGAACCTCAAGGAGGAAATGAGCTATCAATCTTAAAAAGACAGTAATAGGAAGAGGAACCCCAGGCAAATAGTGAAACACTAATAAGACAACAACAGGAAAAGGAATCCCAGGTGGAAAATGGAGTGTTGATCTTGAGAAGGCAGCTACAGGAAAAGGAAGCCCAATTAGCCTACATGGCCAGCTAGGCTATGGAGGCATTACAGTGCAGGCAGCCAGCCAAATCATATGCAGTGTACCTCAAGGATTAGTGGCTCCAATTTTAGATCAAGACACTGGCCCAAAGGAGCACAATACCTTTTAAGGATTATGGCCAATTCATGCATTTATTTGATCACAGTTTAGCTAAGGACAAAGCGAATCTAGCAGAGTTTTACTTGCACAACATGGCACTTACTGACATGAACTTATGGGATCCAAATGCTGCGTTGGGAGACTTGCAGCTGATGGCCATGGCATCTTGGATGAGCCATGAAGAGAAAAGGGTAGCAGAGATCCAGAAAATGATGGCAAAAGAGCTTAATGAACCCCTGATGATTAGAGCAGAACCAGAAGAACCATTGGCTCTCATCTAAGCCCACTAACACCTTGCAACTAATCCTCGAGTTGTCCCAAACTATGTTGATAAGTAGGCCCAGGCTATTGCTCATTTCGAGGACATGGAGAGATTGTTTGGAGATGACTGCATTCATGTTTGCATGAGAAGGTGCAATACATTGCCACACAGCCTATGGATCAGGGAGTATCGCTCCCCAAATAGGATGAGGGAAGCCATGAGGAGATTGCCACTATATAAGCACTCTATTCAAAGTTTGGAGGCAAATTGGATTGGCCTCAAATTCAGTCCTCCACTACTGCTAAGATTGCTAGAAGGAGTAAAAGAGGAGGAAGAATAGAAACAGTGGGAAGAGGTGGATAGAAAGGCAGGTTTCCATGATAAATAGGAAGATATCACATCAGATGCATGGGATGTCAGGGAATCTGTTAGAGCCATCAAGGATGAAGAGTTAGAATAGTTACTCAGAGGATGAGCAACCCATTCAGTAGGGTGGTGATGATGAACCCCAGAAATGGGTAACTATATGGGCTCATTTTTCCTCTTAATTCGACTTAATCCACCGCTCTCATTAGTTTCTTGCATGTTTTTGAATATATTTATGCTAACAGAGTGAATTGGGTTACTCATTTTGTCATGCAGTCTAATGTGTGCTTTATGCAGATTTTTTGGTCAATTTTGGACAAAGTCAAGGGATTTATGAGAAAATGGTAGCAAATACTCAAGGGAAATAGGGAAGAGGATTTTTAGGGTGGTGTCTCCTTCATTTATGACCCTTTTCGTCGAATTCTCCATCAGCAACTCGGAGCACAAAGGTCCACATTCCAAGGGGCGGCTGAGAAAGTAAAAAAGGATTGTTGTTTATCTCTAGTTCTAGGAAGCCGAGAACCTTGATCTTAGGAGGACTATTGGAGGAATCCATTTTTATAAATAAGGAGGCTTAGAGCCTCAGTAGGTTAGCCAGTCATTAGTAGAATTTTCACACTTTTGTGTAGCACTTGTTCAACTTATTTTCGAGTTCCTTTTTTAGAACAGTTCATGTAATGTGACTATTATTTTTGATAATGAAGATGAAACAGTTTTTGAGCCAGCAATGATCCCTTTTAGAGGGCTGAAGCTTTTGGTTTAGGGCCCAACCCAAGCTGCCCAACACCTCCTACTTTGTACTTATATGTTTTTGCTTCAGGGCATGAGTTAATTTCTGTTACATAGATTCATTTTACTTTGTTAGATTAGGTTGTTTTTTATGGTTTGCATAGTTGTTTTGTGTTTCATTTACTCAAGTAGGTTACTGCAATGACAGAATAAGATTCAAAAGGCCAAAAATATGCCCTGATCTCCTTTCTCCCTTTTCTGGGACTATGATTTGAGGTCAAGGCACTACCGCTGCCACCAAAAACACAGTTTTGCTCTTCCATGCAACTACTACTGTGATGACTTGATTTGGAAAGATTGATATGTTGATTCAGATTCAGTTGCCTAAATCATTTCTTGTTCTTTTATAATATATCTCTTTGCATGTTTTTCTGTTCAAAGGTTACTGTTCAGCATTTCCTGTTTGTAGGTCAGAAATTAGGTCAAGCTAGAGAAATTCTTGTTTTCATAATATAGTTAGCTCTTTCGTTAATCAGTTTTTGTAAGTAGATGTGCAAATATCTTACAGGACACCTCAGATCACCATACATCCATAAAAAAACCAACACCAGCTCACTTCTCATAGATTTCCCAAGTCATTCGCAATATTTCACCAATCTGCCCTAATTTCTGCGTTTTTCTCCATAAGCTTTCCTCTCGCCATTTGAACAAATCCACACATAATGTTCATTCTTGATCTTCCTTGACAAGTTCTATCCACCTCAACACCTTCATCTAGCCTTCAGTTACCCTTTTCCATCATTTTTCCACCTTCAAAACTCCAAAAATAACTCTCGGACTCCTCCTGTAGATCCCTTGCAGCCTCCGGTAGAATTTCATGTAAGTGGTTTTTCGAAATATGATTGCAATGGAAGTCTTTAGAAGGGTACTAGGGGCTTCTCAGGACCTCTCCACACCTTCCCCACCTCTGCAAAATCCAACTCCATCTACATTCGCCACCAAACCTCTGCAAAATCACAACCAGATAAATAACAAGCATAATAATTTCACATAAAAACACTCAAAAGCACAAAAAAATGTTTTCTTCTTCTTTCTTTTCATAAGTAGCTTGAATAAATGCAATTTACCTTTTTAGTAGTCAATGGCACTCATTTCATCATTTTTCATCTCTTTTCCTGCAAAAGTAGGGTTAGTGGGTAAATTAGGGTTTGCTAGGGTTCATGTTACATTTCAGTCTTCTTACTCTTTCTACAAGTAGAATAGCCTCTTTAGAGTTAGCTTTCTTTCATCACGGTTAAAAGCTTCTTCTGAGAAATCATAGAAGTTGGCTTAAGCTCCTAGTGATCTTGTGCCAATTGACCAAGTGACAGCCTGCAGTAAGAGCTAGTACTTGTGCATACAGCACTGTTGCTTCCAAGTTTGTTACGAACTACAGGGTTGATAAAAGTAAAGTAGGGAGCCCTAGGAGTTGCAGCATTATTACTGCAATACTGCTGCTCACCAGGAAGTAGTGGAAGCTATTGTTTATAGACAGCTTTTGATTTCACTCATTTACTTGGTGAACACATGACCGTATATGTGCTATGCAGTTAACCAACTTAGTTAAGCGATGGTTAGGCCTACCAAGCTGTATTGGAAAGCGACAAAGAATGTATTGAGATACCTTAGAGGCACTACTTAATTTGGATTATGGTACAAATGAATAGAGTGAGTGAAGCTTCAAGGCTTCATCGATCTAGATTGGGCAGGGAGTCCATCTAATAGGAAGAGCACATCAGGAGGGATCTTTGGTATTGGGTCAGCGGACGTTTCTTTGTACAACAAGAAACAGAAATCGGTTGCACTTAGTTCAACAGAGGCAGAGTACATGGATGCAAGTCAGGTAGCATGTGAGGTTGTCTGGATGAGGAAGATCCTAGTTGGTTTGTCTGGTCAACAGATGGATCCGACAGTGATTTATTGTGATAATCAGATTTGTACCAATCTCTCTGAAAATATAGTCTTTCGTGATCGGTCCAATCATATTAATATTTGGTATCATCATCTTAGAGATTGTGTATTGAGGCAGATCATGTTGTTATATTACATTCCCATAGAGGATCAACATGCTAACATCTTGACAAAGGAATTGTCAAGATGTAAATTCGAATTTGACAGAGACAGGATCAGGGTAGTTGATAATCCATTTCTTGTTGAGAGGGAGTTTTGAGAAATGGCAACAAGAAATTCCAATTTAATTTATGCTTGAGTTAAACTATGAATTAAATTTGAATTCTATTCTCATAGCAACTTAAAATAGTTAAATTAAGTTTATTAAACTTACTTAACTTAGGAAATTCGAGTTGGAAGACTTTTGGAAGTCATGTATATGTTCTCCCTACTTTTTAGGAGTCCAGTGTGAGTTAATTGTGAGTTGTAAAATAGAAGAATCAGTTTCATGAGTCAGTTTAATTAAATTAGTTCTCAAACTGATTGAGAGAACTAATAGTGAGTTAATAATCAGTGGTGGCACTAATGAACTACACCAATGCTACTCTATTTAACTGAATATTTACTCATCAGAAACTCATTCATGTCGATTCTGAGAAAGACCCAGTTGAGACTAGAGTGCAGGGATAGCATACTATTTGTTTTAAATTTTTTTGAGTTGCATTGATAATGCATGCATTCAGGAACTGATCCTTGAGGGATTGCTCTATTTTTAGAGGCTTTATTTCCTTTTAAATACAAGTTATCCTTCATAGGAATTACACATTGGAATATAGACTTGGAGAGCTTGTGAAGAGGCTAAGATTTGGCCTTGAGATTTCTTATGAGTTGGAGATTGATTTTACTGAGTGCTGGGATTGTTCTAGAGAGAACAAGAATTGTAATTTCATCTTGATTTTCTGGATTAATAAAAAATAGATAGTGGGGTTTTGAGTTGTGGCTTTCCCCAAATATTTATTTTATTATTTTCCTTTGATTTTCTTCCTCTATTTATTATTGTTTGCTCGATGTTTATGCATTTCCATTGTAAGGAGTAGAAGTAGATTCTTGTCTCTTACTTTAGAAAATTGCATTAGCCTATGAATCTATTGGATTTTCTACAACCTTCTCTAGGATAGTCTTCAAAAAGGCTACAATAGGAATTCTCAAATAAGGTCTTCAACCATGTTCTGAAACACCTCAAGGAGGTCCTCAATTATGCTTCATAAAATGCTCCAAAAGGGGGTCTCCATAAGCTGCCCAAAACTACTACAAATATGTTTAAAAAGGCTCCTTCAAAAATAACTTCATTATAGCTCCAAAATACCCATAGGAACTTCATTCAAAAGACACTTAACTCCAGATTCAAGACTACTCCAAAGAGGCTAGCAGACAATCATATGCATCTTCACAAAGGGTCCAAATGTATACCAATCTACTGCTACAATATAGTTAAAAAGAGAACTCTAAGTGTGCTTGTGTACTGCAACAAGTCTGCTAAAAACCCTTCAGAGAAATATAGGATATCGGATCTCTATCAGTTAGATACCTTGCTTGAATTGTTGCACTCGTAGGATATATTTAGCCTTAATATTAAATAAGTATGGTAACAACTCTTCCTTTTTCCTATAAGAAGGAATGCCTTTGATACAGTAATCTTATAGCCTCAGAACCTTCACTTTGATAGAGATATGACAACTTTCTAATTTTTTCTTCTCTACATATAAGATTGTCTTAGGCTCTTCGCTAGCTTCCACATTGATACATCTCAAATTCTGCTGGTATAAATATAATTACTGAATCTCGTTCCTTGTTCTTCTCCTAAGAAAGTCTCTCGACCAAATTTTACATGACTATCAGAAAACTATGACTTCTGTCTTCCATAGGCAACTATCTAGAGTGCAGAACTGAGTTATTAAGTGTGTGATTTGACCCTCCAAAACTCCACAAAATTGTCTACATGACCAAGCTATAATCATTCCAGATATGAGTTATTGAGGCTATGTTTGAGCCCCTGTAGGCCTATTCTTCTAATCCGAGCCTCCTATTTATTCTAGTCTTCACAGTAGATCTGATTTCTTCATAGATCCACAATTCTACAACTTAAACGATATCTAATGCTGAAGTATACCCAAAAATATCCTTAACTATCCTCCTCAACCTTCTCTCTTGTTTCTCCACCTTATCTCTGAAATATTCACCAAAAATGGATGCTAAAATGAGGTGTCTGAACTCATATTAACATTGGTTTGATGTTTAAGATGAAAGGACGCCTCCTATGGAGGGAGACCGACATGATAGGCCTAGCACAGGTTGGCTCAAGGACTAGATTAATATTCCTAACTTAAAAATTTAATATCTCCCAAAATATTTGTAGTTTTGGGCCAAGTAATAGCTCATTGCAAAGCTAAATATATTCTCTAAAGGATGTTGAAGGTCTCATAGAGAAATTCTCCCTCTGAGGTGGTGAAAAATAATTTTTAATGCAACTAGTCATTATTTATTTCAAAAATGGAGGTAGGGCATAATGCTTTTGAGTTTTGGGCTTCTTCATTGATTGTCTTCATAATCATGTACTTACCTTCTTCTTCATATAGTCACCATCATCATGTCCTTGATTTCCTTCTTCATCACCTTGTCTCCTTCAACACTATTGGAGGTTTGTCATCATGTGGTGTCATCTAAGCAGTCTTCCAGAATATTTGCGATCCAATCACTACTATATCAACGATCAACTATTGACATTAATGACAACCTAGATGAACAGTCCACATGGGGGTGACGGTCATTAAAACCGAGAAAAGACAAATATGGTTTGTCTAATGTCCTATGGAATAGTCCAAACGAGTGGGATAGTAGTGATAACTAATACAACACATACTCAATAATGTAAGTACTTGTTTTGGCCACAACTACCACCCTATTAAAACATGCTCTGATAGCAAGTTTTTTAATGGGTTCACTAGAAGTTTGATTTCTCATTTGAAAGAATGATTTGTCTTATCACAAGGATGTTAACTCTTTGCCAAGTCATATTTTCCATGCCTGATGGCTAAGCCATTGAATAAACCTCCACTGCAATGGTTCATTCCTAACACAACCTAGCCCTTTGTTCACTCCCTCCATCAGGACCTTTTAATCTTCACAAACATGCATGATACATTTATGCCCGCACAAACAATCACCCCCACCCTTATCATAATCGTCGGTGCGCTTAACTCATGAAATCTTCCATTGCGTTCTTTTTCTATCATAATTCCTCATAACCGAAATACTCCACAAAATAGGCGTAAACCCTTTTGGGCCCATCGCAAATAACACAAGGCATTCATGGCTTCTGGACCCGATGGGTTTTATTAACTCAAACGTATACATTTTAGGTTCGGAGCCCATCGCAATTCACTATCGGCCAAGCCCCAAAGCCATGTGTATAAATAGCGCACCCCTGGTCTCTGGACCCACCGGTACTATGAACCACATTGTATATATTGTCAGGTCTAGCGCCCAATCACATATCACATATCAACGAAGCCCCGGGCGTTATACATATTACGCGCAGTGATATAACAGACCCGCCGACCTATCAAATATGATATATATATATATATATATATATATATATATATATATATATATATATATATATATATATATATATATATATATTCGGGTCTGAAAGCCCCGTCGCACATCGTAATCAACCTAAGTCCAAGGTTTATGCATATATATATGGCACGCCACTAGCCCCCGGACCCGACGACATTATTAACCGCATTATATACATTGTCAGGTTTAGGGCCGCATCGCATATCGCGTATCGGCAAAGCATGGGCCTTATACTTAGTGTGTGCAGCTTTGTGGAAGATCCACCGATTTCTATGAACTTGAGCATATAACGGTTCAAGTCCAACGTTATGGCTAGACATGGTTTTTCCCGTATAGTCCTTTTTTTCTCAAAAATATTGAAATCTTGGTTTTCAAAGGCAAGCCTGTGTTGCAGACCTGCTAGTAGTGTTAACGTGTATATATATATCTATATCTATATATATATATATATGTGTTTTCGGGTCCATGGCCATATTGCATGTTGCATATCGGTGGAGCCCCAGGCTCATGCATATTGCAATATGCGATATGCTGAACCCAGCGATATTTATAAGCGCTGATATATAACATGTGAGGTCCAATTTGAGTGATATTCCTGTGTTCTCCAAATTTTCTGAAATAACAAAGGGATTGGGTTTTCAGTGTAGAAGGTAGCGTTTGTGCTTTATATGAATATTTATGTTATATTTTTCATAATCATGAAGCTAATGATGGCTATCTCCGTAGGTGAGAAGCAAAGGACACAGGAGGGGATTCGAAGGGCCATTGTATGTAGAAGTGCTGCGTTTAAGGGTCTGGCTGCAAGCATTCTGGGTCGGAATCCCATGCGTTTCCTGCACATTCTGTAGGCAAAGCTATCCTGGTCTTCATCATGAGAAGGCAACATATAGTCCCCCTTTTTCCAACATCTGTTCTCTTCCTCAGGGAAGGAATCGATCTGGCCATTATGCTTTCTACGTGCCAGCGGTCGCGCTGGCAGTCCTTCTCTGTGTATTTGATTTGCAGATCTGAAATAGTGGGAAGATGAAGAGGCAGGGTAGATATAGAGTCAGGGATTTTTGCATAAGTATTACCTCCGAAGAGGAGAAATGGATTTTGATTTTTGAGAAGAACAGTGTTGCTTTATTGTGAATGAGGAGGACTGTTTTTGAGGGAAGAAGGAGCCATTAGTTTCAGACTCATTGTATTGTTTTGGATCAGAGTGTTGTTACTGGCATGAATGTAAATGTGATTTATATTTATGCATATTGATGACTTACAGTTCACTATTATTCATGTTAAATTGAATGTGATTCAGTTTCATGGTTAACTTGTGAATGGCCTCTGATTTGAAACTAAATTAAACATCAGTTGCAGTTTTAATTCCTTAGAAGAATGTGGATTCCTATATGAGTGATTGGATTGCAATTTAGCTTTAATACAGCCTTGTCCAGCTGTGAATTCAGTGATTGATTCATTTGGACTTGAATCTATGCATGATGTTTAACCTTCTTTATCACGCTCCTGCTGAACATATATATGATGTTTAAACCTCTATATCATGCTCTTGCAGGATAGATTAGAGTAGCTAGGACTAGATTAGAGTAGTTAGAAGTAGTATAGATAGGATTTAATACATAGAGGTTAGTTGTTTCATTTTGTTGATTTAATTGAAGTCTTCCTCCCGGAAGCAATCTTTTGACATGTTCAAACAGTTTACGGGGTCCCTTAAAACCCATCAGAGCTAGCCATTCCAAATGAAAGTAGGTCTAATTGGGGCTTGCAATCGGGTTAGTTCCCCTTGTTGGCATTGTGCACATTTTCCATGTCAACAAATTGGCACTAGAAGGAGGGCCTGAACCGCCCTTTCCAGCTTTTCAAGATTTCATCTATAAGTGCCACACATGGATTTAAAGGATTAATGTATGGATCATAAAGGTCGAAAAGACCACTCCACCCATTTGAAAGAGCCTCATTTCGAAGAAACAGAGACCCCTCTAAGTCTTGTTTCCCGGTGACCCAAGGAAGAGAGACTGTGGGAGTATCCTGTCACTCAGGAACAACTAGTCAAAACGCTTACTCGGGCTTACACTCGTTCCCTCTCTCAGCTTCCCATCTTTCACTCTTTACCTCCGACAACTAAGAGAAAGCCAAGGATCTTTACCCTGAGCGAAGATACATCTATGGCCACTTCTCTCGAAGATATTGTGATAGAATCCTTGCAAAATATCAACACCCCTTGGGAAGAAATTCATGAGGATTCCCCTTCTAGAGGTTACTCCTCGCTTGATTTTGAGAATCCTAATGGAGAAGCCTCCAACCAAAACTTCCATGTCCATAATATGGCCAACGTTCCTCCTTCAGGTGGGAATCAACCCCCACCTCCTCCGGGAGCACTCCCTCCCTGGCTTGCACAGGATGCTATAGCGGTACTTGGGCAGCAACATCCCTTACCCAAAAATGCAGAAAGAGTCTTACCTAATTTTGACCTTGAGTGGGGAGATACTGCTAATAACCATATTCGCTCTTTCTTCGTAGACTTGTGTAGGTTGGGGGTCACCGATGAAGATGTGGTGTGCCACTTGTTCTCTTTTACTTTGACTAGTGCCGCCTCCACATGGTATTTTAGCTTAAGAATAGGGTCAATCATCTCTTGGGATGCTTTTCAGCAGGCCTTTATAGACAAGTTTGGTGATGAAAAAACACCTGCGACCTTAGTTTTAGAACTATCTCGTCTGAAAATGGAAACCAAGGAGAAGGTTAAGGATTTTAATATCCAATTCAACACCTTATTCAATAGAATCCCAACCACCGCTAGACCTACTGAGGAAGTGCTCATCGAATTCTATATCTATGCTCTCCCTGTCCCTACAACGATGTGGGTTAAAAGGATTAATGTGTAAACCTTACAAGGTGTTATCGATGAAGCAGTAAAGGTCGAGAATGAAATGGTCAATCTTACAGCATGCCGCCCTACAACTGGAGAAAAGAAAGCCTCTCAGACATCCAAGAAGAATAATGGAAATGATAACAAAGGGGTTGGAACTAAAGAAAAGGACACCATGGATGTGGAAGGGTTGCATCAGATCATTAAAAAAGGAATGAACACAGCCATTGATATGAAAAGGAATCATGGAGAGAGTACTAGTGGTAATGGAGGGGACTATAACAATAGAAATCCCTTCAAGCCTTTCTATCGTAAAAAAATAGAAGGTGGTCATGGCCAGCTTGCATTGCCTACTCCACCTAATGAAGGGGCTTTGAACATAGAAGAGTTGGCTCTTATTGGATCGCTCCTTAATAAAGAAGAACCTGTACTGGAGCTCGAACCAGAATAAGGAAACGAGGAGGAATACCAAGTAGAAGAACCCTCGAATGAGGAAACCCATATTAATGTGCTGTGGGATTTCCGTAGTGACGAGAACGATGATGAAGGAGATAACATTGCAAAAATAAACGCTGATGAAATCCATACGCAAAGTAAAGGGCTTCTCCCAGATATGAAAAAGTGCTCAAACCGAAGAAAGCAAGATGTTCACCCTGTGAAAGCATCCACTCCCAGAGTTCCTGTTGAGAATAGTAGACCTAGCGGTCAATCCAAGAATGCCCCTGTTACAAGTCACACAGAGAAAGAAAATGCATCTCCCACTGCAACAAAGGCTACTCAAGACGGTAAACTCCCATCTAAGAATGGCAAAACAGGTATGTTTACTCTTCCATATCCTATTTATAACATTGATTACAATATTGTGGATGATCTCAAGAAGTTTAGGGCTAATATCACATATTTTGACTTGTTGAAATTAACGCAACAAAGAGATTTGCTGCTCAAAGCTATGAATGAGTGGAACTACAAAACCCCCATCACCTCAAGCACCCAAACCAAGAAGTCGATTTCCAAACCTATTAGTATGACTAGCACATCCCAAATACCATGAGCTATGGAGGCCACATTGTCTAAAATGAATCGAAAGCCCCAAGATGTCAATGCAACCATGATAGGGAGGAAATCAAAAACTATGACTTCACCCTTCCTTATCACATTCAAAATCTTCAACATGAATGTGCATAATTTCTTGGTAGACTCTGGCGCCTCATCCACTATTATGCCTCACATTGTTGCTAAGAGACTTCAGGCAATACTCGATAAAACTGAAACTCGAATTATGCAGTTGGATAGAACGAATGTGAGAGTTATTGGGGAGCTGAAAAATGTGTTGATTCAGATGGCTGCGAAGCCTCAATACACTCAAGTCATTGATATAGTGGTAGTGGATATACCTGAGACTTATGGGATGCTGCTTAGTAGGGACTAGTCATCGAATCTAAATGGATATTTCTCAACTGATTGGTCCCATCTTTTGTTGCCTTAGAGGGAAAAAAGTGATATGTTGAGAGTGGACTGGGAAAGATACATGAAGTACATGGTAACGGAACCAAACAGCCCCAGTGAACTTATAATGTTCTATAACTTTATCCTTGGGAATTACAGTTCCGATTTTTATGCCACGAAAACTTGTTTTGGGGAGTGCCATGCAGAAACAGTCAAAGATACTTTGACAAACACACAGTTGGAAGAAAGAATTAAACACCCCCATAATCCAACTAATGAATTACCTTGTATTATAGTAGATGATAGGATTAATTTCATAGGAAGTAGTTCTTTTAGTGTAACATTAGAGTTTATTTTCTGGACACTCCACTTTGTTGATTCTAACTATCTTGAAAGTGCAGGCACTGGGAGCATTTTCATTGACCCCCTAAGGAACCAACATCTGATGGCTAGTCGGTTGGAATGCACGCGCAACAATAACACAGTAGAACATGATGGCTTGTTGAAGGGCCTGAGAAGAGCCATTGAAGGAATGTAAAAAATCTCAGAGTCTTTAATGACCCATAGATAATGGTGGACCAGGTAAAGAAAAAGATACACTACAGTCTGCCACACCTGGTGAGGTACCAACATGAGGTACACAGTTTAATTAACAATTTCGATTCTTTCAATGTCACATACATTCCTCAAAAGTATAACCACGATGCCGATCTGATGGCTGCTATGGATGTAAAATTTTTTCCTAATCTTAGATTAAATAAGAATAAATTTTATGTTGAATTGATTTTCAGATCATCCATAACTGATAACATCCCAAATTGGCAGGTGTTTGAAGGTGATAATCAAATCCTAGAGTTCCTGCGTTGCGAAAGAACACCCAGAAACACAGCCATTAACAAAAGGGAGCATGACAAACTTATAAACGGAAGTGAAGATGAGGTGATATCTTTCATTGAGAAATTTATTTACTTTTCATCTCTCATGAGTGAGCCAACAGGTAAGCACATAAAATTACAACACTCATGGCTAAGCTCATTCCAAGTTGTGGAAAAAATTAGTCATGGAATTTACAGGTTTAAAACCATATAGGGAGAAACTGAAAAACTCCCTGTTAATGGCTAGCATCTCAAGAGATACTTCTAGTAGCCACCACATGGTGGTTACCCCCTGAGTAGGTTAGAGTTCATTTCATTTTGCTATTAGCGTAGTTGTATTCCTGTCCTTTCCTTTCGTTTTCTACAAAGTCTATTTTCCTACTATTTTGGATTACATTCCTTTTCAGCTAGCTGATGGGACCCTCCAGTCTCGTTCTACCTTTCAGATTTTCCCTCATTCATCACTCTCGGCCTTTACCTTCCTCATTAACTTACTGGTGATTTAGCTGTTCCTGAATCCATCATTTCCCTGCAAATCAAACAAACTTTCTATCAGACCATGAGCACTTGAGAATTAGCAGTGGAATGCAAATCGAAACCCCTCATGGGCATATGTTGGGAAATATGTGAGATTTGTTGATAACTCGAATATCTGGAGCATGTAAGGGAATCTTTATAAAACAAAAAATGTGTAACTACAGCTGGACTGGCATGGAGGAACACTGCATTTAAATAAATCCCACTCAGACCTAGCCTATACTTGCTTGTAAGATTTACAATCATTCTCCATTGGTCCCATCCACCACACTAAATGGTCCAATACCTGTTACTCATAAGTAAACCTCCTTTCACGGGCTAAGCTCACTGTCTGATACCATGTGGAAAATCTAATTGTGCTCTAGTCCTTATGCCTGAAATTGGAAGGACTTATCCAAAAAGAAATGAAATTTCAAGTCCTTATGCCAATCTAGAAGGACAGGTTGTTTGGGAAGCTAGTTAGAGTAAGGACTATTTCTCGGCTCAGTGTACCGGTTGACACAACAAGCCCAACCTTGCTTAAGCGATTTAAAAATATGGCATGACACATGACTGCGCCCCATTCAATCAATGAAAATATAGCATTGAAATTCTCATATAAAGTGCATGATAAACATGTCTACATCAAGCTTGATGAGAAATAAAGAGCTGAGGTACACACCTAAATAGTTAAGGACAGACCAGTGATGGCCCCAAAGGGATTTTGAAAGTGGGAAATAGGTACAGGAAGGTCAATAAACCCCATAATACTGCCATTGGAGAATGCCTGTCAAAATCACATCAGTAAGTAGAAGCTATTTGTCTCCATCCCTTCTAAAGTAGTAATGTTTAAGTGGAACCCGTGGTTGTCCATCTATATAGTTTGCATTTCAAGTTTATTTTAACATCATGATGTTCTATTGATCTGAAGGATATCTAGAAACAGAGATAACTGGTTTTCCCAGCGGTTCGCCATTTGTTGTGGCCACAACTACCACCCTATCATAACATGCTCTAATAACAAGTTTTTGACTGGGTCCCCTATAAGTCTGATTTCTCATTTGTCAGAATGATCTGTTTTATCACAAGGACGTTAACTCTTTTCCGAGTCATATTGTCCATGCCTGATGGCTAAGCCATTGAATAAACCTACGCTGCAATGGTTCATTCCTGACATAGCCTAGCCCTTTGTTCACTCCCTCCATCAGGACCTTTTAATCTTCACAAACATGCATGATACGTTTATGCCCACACAAACAATCCCCCCACCCTTATCATAATCATCGGTGCGCTTAACTCATGAAATCTTCCATCGTGTCTTTTTTCTATCATAATTCCTGATAACCGAAATACTCCACAAAATAGGCGTAAAACCTTTTGGTCCCATCGCAAATAACACAAGGCATTCACAGCTTTTGGACCTGACGGGTTTTATTAACTCAAACATATACATTTCAGGTCTAGAGCCCATCGCAATTCGCTACCGGCCAAGCCCCAAAGCCATGAGTATAAACAGTGCACCCCTGGTCTCCAAACCATCGGCCGTATGAACCGCATTGTATATATTGTCGGGTCCAGCCCCCAATCGCATATCGCATATCGGCAAAGCCCTGGGCCTTATACATATTACGCGTAGCGATATAGCGGACCCACCGACCTATCAAATATGATATATATATATATATATATATATATATATATATATATATATATATATATATATATATATATATATATATATATATATATATTCGGGTCCGAAAGCCCCATTGCACATTGCAATCAGCCTAAGTCCAAGGTTTATGCATATATATATGGTGTGCCACTGGCCCCCGGACCCGACGACATTATTAACCACATTATATACATTGTCAGGTCTGGGGCCGCATCGCATATCGCGTATCGGCGGAGCATGGGCCTTATACATAGTGTGCGTGGTGATGTGGCAGATCCGCCGATTTCTATGAACTTGAGTGTATAATGTTTCAAGTCCATCGTTATGGCTGGACATGGTTTTCCCCGTATACTCCTTTGTTTCTCAAAAATATTGAAATCTCAGTTTTCAAAGGCAAGCCTGTGTTGCGGACCCACCAGCAGTATTAACATATATATATATATATATATATATATATATATATATATATATATATATATATATATATATATATATATATATATATATATGTTTTCGGGTCTGGGGCCATATCACATATCGCATATCGGCGGAGCCCCAGGCTCATGCATATTGCGATATGCGATATGCCGAACCTAGCGATATTTATAAGCGCCGATATATAACATGTGAGGTCCGGTTTGAGTGATCAGGGCGGAGTTTTCCTTGTTTTCCAGTGTTCTCCAAATTTTCCGAAATAACAAAGGGATTTGGTTTTTAGTGTAGAAGGCAGCGCTTGTGCTTTATATTCATGAAGCTAATGATGGCTATCTCTGCAGGTGAGAAGCAGAGGATGTAGGAAGGGATTCGAAGGGCCATTGTATGTAGAAGCACTACGTTTAAGCGTATGGCCGCAAGCATTTCGTTGCCTGCACATTCTGTAGGCAGAGCTGTCCCGGTCTTCATCATGAGAAGGAAACATATAGTCCCCCTTTTTCCAACATTTGTTCTCTTCCTCAGGGAAGGAATCGATCCGGCCGTTATGCTTTCTATGTGCCAATGGTCGCGCTGGAAATCCTTCTCTGTGTATTTGATTTGTAGATCTGAAATAGTGGGAAGATGAAGAGGTAGGGTAGATATAGAGTCAGGGATTTTTGCATAAGTATTACCTCTGAAGAGGAGAAATGGATTTTGATTTTCGAGAAGAACAGTGTTGCTTTATTGTGAATGAGGAGGACTATTTTTTAGGGAAGAAGGAGCCATTAGTTTCAGACTCATTGTATTGTTTTGGATCAGAGTGTTGTTACTAGCATGAATGTAAATGTGATTTATATTTATGTATATTGATGACATACAATTCACTATTAGTCTTGTTAAATTGAATGTGATTCAGTTCCATGGTTAACTTGTGAATGGTCTCTGATTTGAAACTAAATTAAACATTAGTTGTAGTTTTAATTCCATAGAAGAATGTGGATTCCTATATGAGTGATTGGATTGCAATTTAGCTTTAATACAGTCTTTTCCAACTGTGAATTCGGTGATTGATTCATTTGGACTTGAATCTATGTATGATGTTTAACCTTCTTTATCACACTCCTGTTGAACATATATATGATGTTTAAACCTTTGTATCATGCTCTTGCAGGATAGATTAGAGTAGCTAGGATTAGACTAGAGTAGTTAGAAGTAGTATAGATAGGATTTAATACATAGAGGTTAGCTGTTTCATTTTGTTGATTTAATTGAAGTCTTCCTGCTAGAAGCAATCTTTCGACATGTTCAAATAGTTTACAGGGTCCCTTAAAACCCGTTGGAGCTAGCTGTTCCCAACGAAAGCAGGTATAATTGGGGCTTGCGATCGAGTTAGTTCTCCTTGTTGGCATCGTGCACATTTTCCATGTCAACAGTACTAAAATAACCGAGGTAGTTGAACTCTCTTAGTACATGTTAAGAAAACATGCATTACAATTTTTTAAAGAATAGTATTACAAACAGATACAAAACATGCGTGAAAGTATGTTGGCCTGATACAAGCTTCTGAATTAAGCAAAAGATCCAAGGCACATCTATACACCATACATCACTCGTCCCGGTAGTGGGACATTGGAGCCACTGCTCGCTCCTCAAAGAACATACTACAAACTCTTAAGGCTATGTAGGAGGAGCCAAGGTGAAAAGTCCTTTTCTCATACAGTGAGAGGGTATTTTATATAGTTGAGGGGGAATAAATGACCCTTGTGACTCTTCGACTTCCTTCATGATTGTTTGACTTCCTATGACTTTTTGAATTTGTGTGACTCTTCAACTTCATATGTGGATCTCCTCGACTTCCACTTTACGTTATATTGATTACAAGAAGTATGGCCCATAGTAGTGATGTTGCCAAGACAACTCATGACACAACTCGACATGACACTGATGACATGCACTGGCTGAATGTGGTGTCCATGTCAAGCTCTTGAGTGATCGTATGATCTCAATGTAACATGTCTTCACCTCCACATGGAAAAGTGTGTGGGGTCTTCTATGGTCTTGGTCTTTGCTAGATGGTGCATGTGTATGTGTCCCTTTTTCTCACTTCTTGATGTGCTTCATGCATTAGTTCGACTATGTGCAAGTCTTCTAGCATGTGCCCCTTCTTCATTATGTTCATTGTCACACCATGTTTCATCAATTACCTATTCCTGTTATCACTCATGCTGAGACGACATCAAATTCGGAAATCTCCTAGTCTAACATGATGCATTGTTTTCCATTTCAGTGCAGGTGATCGGGAGAGGGACAAGGCATTGAAACTGTGCATAGCACAACTTAGGTCAAGATGCAAGGATCTGGAGTACTGTCAGGAAAAACTACACAGATGTCATTGGGAGGCATATTTGCACTATCTGAGACAGCAGCAACAAGTACGAGGGAAAAACCCAAGTGAGAGGTAGAATTGCACAGTTTCTGGGAGGAATACCATGAAGCTTGTTGGGAAACTGTTGGGCTAATTTGTGAAATTTTCAAGGGGAGCACTGGTTAGGTCATCCAGCTGGGATTTGTGCAGTTTCTGCGAGGAAGACAAGATGGGAAACAAGAAGCACTCACAGAAAAATCTGCACATTTTTCCAAAGGAGGACAGGATCAAGCTGCAGGAGCTACTGATCAACATTACACAATTTTGGGAGACAATCTACAATAGGCAGTGGGGCTCCTAGACATAACTGCGCAATTTCTAGGCTGAATGTAGAGTGGGGCAGAAGGGTAGGTGATAGACAAATCTGCGTGATTTTCTAAGGGAGAACAGAGCAAGCCAGCAGGGAAGCTTTCCTATCAGATCTACAAAATTTCCTGAGATAGTGCAATTACAGGCAGTAGAGGCCTGTCACACATGTCTATGTAGCTTCTGCAGGTAGTGCAAGGTAGTCATGTTGGAAACATTTTGCCCAATTTTGGAGATTAGTGCAGCCCTACGTCATAGCTCAAATTATTTTTTTCCGGCTTACCAACAAGAGGCTTGATGGGTGATCTTGCAGGAAGCACGGACTGGATCGGGTTCTGGGACAACTTTTGTGTAGTTCTGGGACACAGTCAGATGGATCATTTCCATAATTTCACATTGTAGGCTATCTGGAGGACAAACTCAAGCTCTACACAATAGTGCAAGGTGACCGAGATCAGGGTCTGGTTGAAGGAGGGTTGTCTGGTCAACGGATTTTAAGGAAAAATGACTAAATGTGAAAGAAAGTGTATTTGTGCATTCATGACATTGTGATCACACACTTAACACAACTTGACGACAAGATACCTCAAACCAACAAGGCAATCATGTGCTCAATGAGACTGACTCAAAGGTTAAGAGAAATGTGATCCTTCTGTTCCTTTTCATTCTTTGAGTACACCAGAATGTCATCCATAAATACTAGTACAAATTTGTCCAAGTATGTCCTGAGCACATTGTTCATTAGACACATAAAGGTTGTTGGAGCATTTGTAAGCCTAAATTGAAGTACAATGAATTCATAGTGTCCATCCCTCATTTTGAACGCAGACTTGTGAATTTCCTCCTCCTTGATTCTAACCTAATGGTAATGTGGCCTTAAATAAATCTTGGAAACACTAAATCACCTCTCAATTGATCAAATAGATAATCAATATTGGGTTTTGGGTATTTAGTCTTCATAGTGTCTTTGTTTAACTGCTTGTAGGCAATGCATAGACACAACATTCCATCGTTCTTCATAAAAAAAAGTGCAAGGGCTCACCACAGTGAAACATTGGGTTATATATACCATTTGACCATTAATTCCTTTAGCTACAACTTTAATTCCATGAGCTCATGTGTGCTCATGGAATAGGGGGGCTTTGTTGCAGGTGTTGTTCCTGGAATCAACTAAATTATGAAGTAAATATTCCTATTGGGTGGCAGCCCTAGAAATTCTTTTGGAAATACATCACTATATTGGTTCAATACTAGATAATTTTCAAAGGAACCTACACTAGCCTCTTTCTCCTCTGAGATTTAAATGGCATAAAGGGCACAACCCCTCCTGCTACAATTCTTTAGTTGCACCATTGAGGTCATTCTAATTGTTATCATCCTTTTGATTCCATGCAATGTTATTTGGTCACCCTCATCGCTAATACATTCCAACACCTTACTCTTATTATGGCAATCAATATTGTTCTATGGGTTTCTAGCCAATCCATGCCAATTAGAATGTCTTATGATCCCAATCGAAGCAAATTCAATTTAAGTGCTATAGTGATGCCCCCAATTTTCACAAGGCAAGGCTTAATCATATTGTATATCCTCTTCTTTATCTTAGTGGTCAGCTGAACGAGCCATGGTAGTTCATGAGATTTCTTTAGATATTCACATTTTTACACAATCTTAGGAATAATATAGCTAAAATTAGATCATGGGTCAATCAAAATTGAAACTGGAGAGTTCTTGACCATACCTTCCATTTGAATCATTGTTGCTTTTTATTCTTCCTATCTATTATTCAGTGTAGCATATATTATGGGGATTCCCTCAAAAACGTCATTTACAGTTGATGCTTCCTGTATGTTGTGCAACTTTGGACCAGATTTCTACAACTTGGGAAAATCTCTCCTCAAATGGTTTTTCTCCACACTCCTAGCATTGATGTTCTCCTTTCATCTTTTCATTCCATGATTTTCGTGGTTCATTTCCTCTAACTATAGAGTTTTAATTTTTTTCAACTCTGGTGAAGTTATTAAACCTTCCACCCTCCCCTCCTTGCCTATATCCTGAGGTTATTTTCCTTCCTCCTTTTCCTTTATTATTCTAGTCATCTCAGACTTTGGTTGTATGCTTAGACTATTCATAGTAGTGTTTGGTCTTTCAGATAACCTCCTCCAGAGTCTTACATTCATCAAATTTTATTTTTTCTCGGTATTCTTGTGGTAACCCACTGACACACCTCTAGATCTTGGTCTCCTCATCCTTGATGTAAGTACATAACTTAGTAGCTCCAAAAATTATTTGGTGTATTCTTCAGGTTCCATCTGCCATAGTTTGTCTTCATCAAACTCCTTGGCTCTACTGTTATAAAAAAATTAGACAGATACTTCGCTCGGAAGTACTTTTCAAACTTCTCCATGCTAGCTCTCTTTCCTTGATACCTTTTTATATTTTTTAAATCTTCCTACCATATATTAGCATTTCCTTTTAGACTAAAAAAGACCACCATGGCCTTCATGTTCTCAGCATAGTCATGCATCTTGAAGTGCTTCTTAATTCGCAAAAGAAAACCTTTTGCATCCTTTCTTTTCTTTACATCTCCATCAAAGTTTTGGGGCTTTTCTTTCTTGAATAATGCTTGCATGGGTGTCTTTCTACTCTTTCTTTGATGATGATTTCTAGTGATCACATTTTCTAATGTTTGGCTAGGATTGCTTAATCCTCTTTTCTAAGAGTTGAGCAATTACGTTCCTTCTTCTTCATGTCTTCTCTTCTTTCTTTATCAGCTTCCCTCTACTTTATTATCATCTAATTTGTGCTTTTGGATCTCTAATGGGATATCTTTAGGATTTTTATTGTTATGATAGCTAGCACCAACCTCCTTTTGTTGTTTTCTTTCTAATTCTGATAGACTTTGTAACAATAGAGCATTTACTTCTGCTTTTTCTCTAGAAATATTCTCGTTGTCCGCCTTGAAAATTCTTATCTTGGCTCTAAGACTTATAAGTGTGTCCATGAGTTCAGAAGTGTCTTACTCTTTCATCATCCCAATGGACTCTTCTTTGGGACCTTGCAAGGTCCTATTCAAAACATGTTTCTCAAATCTATTGCTTGTTATTTCCCTTCCTTGTTTTATTTTGATGCTTTCCTTTCTTATTTTTACACACACAATGATGTTAACCAACCAGAAAGAGAATCCAATTAACATAGGTACTTATACCCTTGGTCTATGTAGATATTTAAGTATCAAATATCAGTTAGCATGTAATCATAAAGGGAATACTAACAGATTAAGCATATCATGCATATCAATCAATCATATGGTATGTGCACGTGAGCATCTTTAGGTCCATTGTCTGAACCAATTCTCTAATAACATATTGTAACATACCCCCTTACCACCCATATCCCACACTAAGGGTATAAGAAAGCAGGTACTAGGATGACCCATCCTCCAATGTTCAATTATGGAAATGGGGTCATAAAGTCCCTAAAATTTCAATATTCTTGAAATCCAAAACAAACACCACCATTGCAACCAATTCATTTTGAACTTTTTGATGATATAAGTTTTATCAAAATCCGACTCCCAGATCACAAGTTATGTCCATTTAAAGTTTGTCCCAACAAAACCCTAGCCACGTCAACAAGAGTGCTACCATGTGGCACTTTTTTGGTGCTCCAACTCATCCATTGGTCCAAGTTACCCACCATATCACCTTTTCCACATTGTTACGCTAATGATGTTGGCCCTGACCCAATAGTCAACCTTCTATTGCATTTTTCAATAGAATATGCCATTGATTCCCCAATCTCTGACCAAGGTCGGTAAAACTGATTCCCCAACCCCAAACTAAGGTCATCCCTAGCCCACCAATCAGTATTCTATAGAATTTTGTATTAGAATGTGCAATGGATTCCCCGACCTCCAATTAAGTTCGGCCTTCCACAACGTTTTGCATTAAAATGTGCAACTGATTCGTCAGCCTCCAACTAAGGTCAGTCTAACCGATCTCCCAACTTCTCATACACTTATTCTTTTTTTTAACATTGTTCCTCTCTACTATAATTCTCTAGTTTTGACCCTATTCTCTTAGGGATTAAGAGCACAAGTAAAATCCTAGGGCCACGCCCCTATCCAACCCAATTCAAAGGATTTCTCCTATATAACAATGACAAGGGAAAATTTACCCCAAATTAACACATAGCACATAAAGTATAGCAATGCAGAGCTTGCACATAACAACGATGTAAAGGAAATAAATATTTTTTAAGCTAATAAATGTTTAGCAATCTTATTTGCCTTTAAACCAAGCCTATAAATTCACTGAGACTCTACCATATTTATTCCCTACGCATCCATCATTCATAGAGAGAAAAAGTTTTGTATTTGATATACAAATCAAATATGAAAACAATTACTAGTCACAAAACCTGCATGACATCATTCAACAAAATAAAATTTCACAGATATTCGAAGCATTTAACTTACAACTCCCTAACATAGATTCATAAAATATCCATAAGATTTCAAGGAAATTCAACCAACGAATTTCATGTCCAAATTTCTACAACCGTAATAATCAACGGAGCCATATATATTAGCTTTAACAATATGTGATCTTTAATATCATAACTTTCAACTTTGTGTATCTCATTTACAATATGGAAAAAGGGAAAACTAACGGTGGGACTTGAATTTTCCACCCAACCATATACCTAATATAGAAAAAATTACTTACAACAGTCATCCCCGAGCCAGATCCATGATCAAAAGGGAAATATTCCATTCATCATCCTTAGCAAGAAATCATATTCAATACACAAAGGATAGGAAATACATATGAAAGTGGGTGGTTTGTCAGCTAATCAGGCACAACAAAATTCATAGTAATGGGTGGTTTATCAACTAGCTCAAGCACTCTAAGATTCATTTATAAACCCCCAGCAAGAGGCCTGGGTGGTTTGTTAGCTATGTCAAGCACTCAATGATCGGTTTATCAACCCACAACAAGCACCATTCTGCATGTGGTTTATCATCCCTAACAAGCACCCTGAGTGGTTTCCTGTCCAGTCCTTTAGCAAGCACTGATCCTTTTCCTTTTCACCCTCCTTCTCTTAAGGTCACAAATTTTTCTTTCAGGGAATCCCATTCCCTCAACTCATAGCTCTTTTTTATCTTTACTCGTGAGCTCCAACAAGAAGAGGTCCAACCTCACATTGTTGTGCATTTCCCTTTTTATTTCCTCACAGGTCTCTTCATATTCCTCTTGGACTCTTCCTCTTCTTCTTCTCGTTATTTGCACCATGTAATTAATTTAAGTTGCCAACTAACCTTACTTGGTTTATATTTCCTCTTCCCTCTTAGATCATGGATATATGGCCCCAAACTTCATGTCATTACATCATTACATTAAATAAATCAGTGGAATTGTAACAAGGGTGTCACGTGAAATTGATGCTTTTTAGGTTATTCTCCACTATCTTCAAGGAATTTCTTGCATTGACCACAGATGGCCCCACCTCATGTGGGAGGTTGAATGTTAGAGCTTTTGTAACAGCTCTGGTTAAAAATCCATGTAAAATATATATAAGACCACAGTCATGGGACACATATTCCAAGCTCAATGGTAGGAAAGACATCCTAGTGTGGGTGTTCACTCGGTTTATTATGGCTAAGGGAATTGGCAAAGGAAATGGAAAAGGCATTGGAAAGAAATGAGGCATTTATTGGCATTTATTTATGAAAATAATGGAATTTAGGAGAAAAGGAAGGTGAGAGGTCACAGGTTTCATGTGAGGAGTAAATTAAAGAAAACAGAACCCGCATTTATAAAAAGGCTTCTAAGGATCAGATGGCGAGCTTTTCTTAATAGGTTTTGGTGGATCTCTCTTCTATTCTCTCTCTCTCAAATCTTGGAGCACTCTTATAGGAGTGTGGCATGCTTGGAATTTGGAGCAAGAAGGCAAAGTAAAGGAAAGAAAGCACACTGAGTTACATGTATGTTTTCCTCACTAGTTTTTGCATGCATGGCATATGCATGTATTTTATTGGTCATGATCTATCATTGGCATGGAGTATTGTCAGGATTGATAGTGGATTTGCCCAACCTTTTCATTTCTTGGATAGCCATGGTGTTGTGGGTTGAATTATTTATTTTTATGGTTAGTTCTCATGTTTCCTTTAGCTTGGGTTGAGTTATTAGTTCCTGGAGCCTTGGTTCGAAAAACACTCTGGAAAGCCCTGTAATGGCTTGGGTTGAGTTATTAGCCCTAGATCCTTGGTTGGACAAAGGCCCTGGAAGCCATGTAACAGCTTGGGTTGACTTACTAGTCGTGGAAGCCTTAGTTGGACAAACCCTTCAAAAGCCCTTGCTGGGTTCAGTTACTAGCCTTGGAAGCCCTGGTTGGAAAAATGCTCTAGAAGCTCAGAAAAAGCTTTGGGTTGAGTTGCTAGTCCTGAAGCTTTGGTTGGACAAACCCTCTGGAGCCTTGTAGTAGGCATGGGTTGAGTTACTAGACTTGGAAGATGGGTTGGAACAAATGCTCTAGAGCCCTAGAAATCTTGGGTAGAGACCAATCTGATGATGGTTTTGTGATGTCTGACTGTGAGGTTGAATCACTTTTTGATGGTTTGAGGTGGTCTAGCCTCTGGAATCCTTGGATGATTTTGATTGATGTGTTCAATGAGATCCCACACTCATGCTTGGAATATGGCACATAGGTGATTGGCTGAAGAGAGACTTAGCTTAGCCAATCTATGGTCGGGTGGAACGTGGTAGTCCCATATCAGGTTGGATTTTGCATCATTAATATGAGGTTATCTCTCCTTATTAATTCATTAGTATTATACTGGTTTATATGTGGATTATATGGCAATAGTTTCCTTGGAATTTTTGTTGTTATTATGTTGGTTACGAACATGTATTATGACAGTGGCTATGTATGGCTCTCATCATGTTTTTACTTGTAAATGAATGAACAATGTATCTATGACCTAATGGATGAAACTGTAGCTAATGTATCAAGGCATCAATGCTTCATAGAAAATCTCAGGTAAGTATGAGACCCCTATGCTCAGATCTATTGTTTAAACCTATATATTAATGTATATTTGTGACATGTTTGACGAAATTCTTGTCATGGCTAGTAGGGGTCCAGTCAAGTCCATGTTCAAGTAATTGCATTGGTTTCCTTATTCTGTTGTTATCTTTTGGTTCTGAAAGTGTCATTAAGTTCTCGGAAGTGACCTAGGCTCTGGGGCTTAAAAAGTGGCTCAAATATTGGAGACGCAGGCATAAAACTGGGTAGAAAAGTCCCTAGATGAATGCATACCCATGTTGTGGGAGCGCCAAGAGCTTCCTGGACACATGCATGCCCATATCAAGGGATCTTATGGGGGTTTAATTGTCTAAAAACTCAGTTGGTCTCATGGGCTAGTTACCTAAGTGGTTGGGATGGCTCCTCAGAGTTCTATTGTTGATGTGGAAGGTCTGTATGGTGTGTTTCCATCAGTTCCCCTTCCTTAACTGACACATAGGGAGTCAAATCATATCATAGTAATTTCTTGTCACATATTTACTCTGGTTGGCTAGTTATTTGGGAAGATGTGGGAGTAGGGTGTTATGTAGTGGTATCAGAGCATGGTTCACCCCTTAGACTGGATGGGCGGTGTGTTGATCATGCATTCATGTTGGTTTCATATGTATTCCTTATGCTTTTAGTACATTTTCTTGTTGCATTTTCATGGCGTTGATCATGGTAATAGTGATGTCACCATGTGAAGGTTGATGGTGTTGTTGTAGAAAGTTTCGTCATGAGTGTATCGTTGTATATGCATGTGGTAGGCATGTCACTCTCCATATGTTATTATGCATGCATTGCAATGGTTATAGTTATGCATGTATAGTATGTCAAACATGCATTGTGAGGTCATTTTATGCATTTTAAGTCATCATAATGTTGTTGGTTGTTATGATGTTGATGTGTTGACTGAGATAGAGAAGGAGATGTAGATCACCAGAGCGAGATTGCAGCACTAGACTTTGAGTGAAGAGAATATCATTTGGTGTGCTATTCAATAACCCCCCCATTTATTTATATATAAATGTCTTAGGAAATTATTATATAAATAATGGGGACTGTTTAAATTTTTAAAACACAGAAAAATAAAACATTTTAGTGTTTTAAAAGAATAGGTTTGAAATTATTTAAATAAAAAATTCCAAATTCCATTAGCCCGAACAACTTGACTGAGCCTGCCTTAAAGAAATCTTGACGTTATCACACTTCGCAAGTCTTAATGAGAAACTCCCCATTTTATCCTTTCGAGATTTGTGATGCGATAAAGTATAGCCCTCGAGAACAAAACATACTTAAGCTTTAAAAGCCTTAAGTATTATTAACATAGATGTTCTATACTGGAGCTTGCCCACATCGAAAAATTTATAACGATCCTGATATAAAAGCCCCGACGACCACTCTGATTGCAATATGCGATAAACCATCCAGACCCGATATAACAATTAATGCAACCTATAAATATGTCACGTTCGGATGAATCACAAATTAGCAAAATGTAGGCCACTCCCTTCACTTCTGATCTTTTGATTGCGATAAAGCTCTTTGTTAAAAGGCATGACTTTAATAAAATCATGAGAATGAATAACTCAAAGGAAAGGCATGCTTATTAAATCATCAATCAGGCCCGCTCTATTGCCACATCATTCCTCACGATTTCGCAATAGCAAAAGTCATTTCTTCATTTCCATTGTCCTCTGCCCCAAACCCTCGATTACAATATTACGATCAGTGCATCATAGACTTCTGATACCCAAAAAGCCTATATAATGGGATCGCTATAACATATCGGGAAAAAACATGGAAACATGTTTCAAATTACTATTTAAGATGTTTTATCGATGCAATCTATTAATGGAATAATAAATTATCACATGACTCCATGGTTTTAGTTATTAAGAACTTCTAAGGGTATTTATGATTTAAAGCCCCAAAGTGATTTGATGTCCTGTATGTAGATATTTCGCATTAAAACTAAACTCTCCATCATTTCAAACCTTGTATGTTCAAATGCTCCTGCATTTCAAACCTGTTTTTCTTCATTCCTCTGTGTTTCCAATTGCAGGTTAAACCCGAGAAGAAGCAATGTAGTAGGATGACCAAAGAAAAGAAAGGAAATAAAACCATGGAAACTTCGCAATCCACACCTTCTACTTTGGATGTAATAGAAATGTCCCCACTTTTCTTGGACACTACATGCACAATAGACAGTGGAACATCCTCATGGGAATCCATGTACCAATTGCTTGAAAGGGAAGGACCTAAGGTAATTCAGAGAGTAGCAACAACAGATGCTACTTCATCTTCTAAAGCCTCCAACTATGAAGCTGTCAAATCTTTTCTTCACGGGATCGCTGCTTGACCCAAGATATTTCCTTATACCGATATGGTGGAATGTATAATTGAGAATATCAATATCACTAATAGGACATTCTTAACTTCAAGAAAAACAGTGATTGGGTCTTTTACAACTCACGATTTGAAGAAAATGTACCATATACCCAATCCACAGAAGGTATATGAAAAAGCTTTCCTCGAACACTTTTCAACCAAGAATGACATAGAATTAGATCCAATTAAATGATGGAGATCCTACCCAAATAAACACAACCAATAAAAATTGGGTATGTACTCTATACCTTCTCTCGTCGCTCCCTATTCTTATATCGCATCTATGATGTGTAGGTTGTTCGAGCACCTCAATACAAAAAAATTCTCAGTCGAATGGGTTCCTGTTATATAGGAAATAGTGGATTCTTAAATAATGGATTGGGGCACTATCCTTTCAAATAATATTGCCTCCCAAATATGAGAATTTAGGAAAATTTTGTATGTTACTACAAGAGTAGTTCCACCATTCTTTCTGAGCGCATATATCATGGATGCGGTCTGTTTCACTTCAAATTTCCCAACCATGGGATGGAAATGGACGATTAAATATCCCACTCTTATCCATATATATCATAAAATCTTGTGGGAATCTAATTTCCACACCCATTTCTATAAAAATTTCCAAGTCATGTTGCCAATACACCAAGTCGTTTTTTACAAAAGAACCCCAAGGCTGTCTGAAGAGGCCAAATTTGGAACATGAGGAGATAGTCTATGGAAGTCTAGCACCTCCTCATGTTCTCCCATTATATGTCCCTAATAAACTATTGGCTAGGGAAATTGGTTATCAAACAGTAGGGGATGGATTGAAAAAGACCCTAAAGGAAGCCAAGAAATCTCTTTGGCCTTCATTCCCTATCCAATGAACTGTATATGATCTACATGATTTCAAGCATGCTTCACTTGAAATTGATAATATTACATGTTTAAATCTTTCTACTATTCCTGGCAGATAGCTTGTTGGGAAAAATATTGAGAGGGGGGGGTGAATCAGTATTTAAACTTTCACAATAATAATTTTATTTTTCAAAGTGTATATGTGATTTTACATAAACCAAACAACATATGTTCGCGACTATAATGAATTAAACCAGTTTATAGATAATAAACTTGTAAAATAGCTAATTCATTGTCTATTGAACTTAAATCAGAGTGTGATGCATTCACTAAGCAGTATACAGATGCGGTAAGAACAGAGTAAATCAACACACATAAGCAGCACACATGAACACTAGGATTTTTCAGGTGGAAACACAATGTGGGAAAAACCCACCGTTGTTGTTGTCTCAGTCTTCAATATTCTTATTAAAAAGTGTTTAGAAGTTTTTTACTGGTGCAAACTCTTTCCAGTATGCAGGCATCTACCTGCTAAAGGCTACAACCTTCACTCGTTTTCAAGCTTCTACTAGAAGGGATTTCCAACCCCATATCTCTTGTATTGGTTGATATTATTACCAGTACGTAGGCACCAACCTACAGACGGCTACCACCTTCACTCTTTCTCCAGGGACCATGTTTCCTAAATTTTCAGACTGGATACTCCTGGTACACAATAACACAATATGTAGGCCACGTTTCATCAAATTTGCAGACTGGATCCATTAGTAACATTGAAGCTCAAAATCAATCACTACTGCAATACAACCATCAAATACAACTACATCAACCAATGACTGAAACCCATCTACTCTGAATCAAAACACAATCAATCAATCTGAACAATTAGATCACTGTCACCAGAACATATACTTGAAGCTAAAACACTGCATCAATAACCAGAACCAACTGCAACCTCAAAAATCATATGTCAGAATGTATTAGCTACTTCATTGAGGACAACCTATGTGTATATTCTACTCTCTGTAACCCAACCTGCATATACCTCTAAAGATACTGAATCATAAAACTTATAAACTAGAAACTGTACTAATCAAATACATTCTGAAGATCTTTTGTCATATTACAGAGTTCTAAATAGATAGCATCAAAGGTCACCCTTCTTACTCAATCAATCAGTCAACCATATTCAATCTCCTTATACAATTAGTTTAACATCATAACTAATAAAGACATCGTTGAAAAAAAGCAGTAAAACAACAACACTGATTAGATAGATTAGTCATTTCTGAATAACAATCCCTGTAAAACAACAACACTGATTAGATAGATTAGTCATTTCTGAATAACAATCCCTGTAAAACAACAACACTGATTAGATAGATTAGTCATTTCTGAATAACAATCCCTTCCTTTGCATACGCCACTTGAAAGTTCCAAATCCGTATGTATACGCACCTTCACCGAGGCGAACCAACGTACAGATTTGCAAATAATGACTTATAACTTCAAAGATTTTCAATACTTCATAATACCAATATCATAGCAATTAAAGGATAAAATATTTGTTAACACTCATATCTAGCCTATCCATTATCATATCATACAATGATAAGTCATTTCAGGTCTCATGATCCTGATCCAACATTGTGTGCACAAGATGCTTTGGATTATATCATAACCATAGCCCTTACAAGTCAAATTATACTTCAAATAGAAGTATTCACGAAAAATCCTTTCACTTGCACACTTTAACCCTTTCATCTTCACCTCCTTATATACATAGAGCCTTTGTCAATACCATGCACAAAAACAACACTTAGAGCCTATGGTATTCTTAAACGGGATCAAGTAACTGTTATTCCGCTCAATATTGTGGGCTAATACAATGGTATGGACCCTTGTTATTCTTTAATCTTAATTTTCCATCCCATACACACTTTTCCTTCTTTGAAACTGTGTGCATACGTATACGCGCCTTCTATTCTGTGAACCCGCATGTATATGCGACTTGGACTAGATTAAACAACGTATACAACTTAAAACATTCTCTTTCCTCAATTTCTTGATTCTGATCTGTAATCCTTTGTCCCATCATCTTGTTCTTCTGTGCCATTACTCTGTTACCTCAGAATTGACCTGTTACAATGTGAGTTTCCATCATGCATCACTTTATCATTTCTTAACTGACTTGTGGATACATCTGGTTATCATATATGTGAGTTTCCATCAAGGACAACACCTGTACCATAATGCCAACAATCTCCCCCTTTGGACTTGATGGCAACCATATTGGAATTTATCACTTCAAGCCATAGAACCTATTAGATATATCAAACAACACCAAGATACTCTCCCCCGTTGATATCAAGGACAAAGGGCAAACCAAGAGTACACGCTGAGATGCACTATATTGTCCATATTCCCCCTGGAACATGTAGAGTTTGCAGAAATATTTTTCAAAAGAATAACATGACTCTATAACTCAACTATTTGAGTATTAACTTCCTATCACCAACGACTCATACATATATCAATCACCCAACCAAGTGAAGATACATCAAATGTTCATACATGACTGAAAATTGCAATTATTACATCATCCTTCCCATGCATAGTGGGGGTACAAATTACATCATGTGTCCAAAAGGAGTCATAGAATATGATAGAAAGAGGCCTATTACATCATAGGTATTTACATGACCTTTTCATCAAATGAAATTAATAATTGTGACCATAGCTGAGTTCAATGACTATGATGCCAACAATGCATAATATTTTGAAGGCTAATTCTCCCCCTGAACCTGTGCTACCTGTGCATTGTCAACAATTCATTCATCAAGACATATTCATCAATCGAATAAACATCAATGAGGAAAGCATATTAGCAGACTATATCCATCAACATCAGACTGAACAAGCATGTCAGAAACTGATTTTGAGTTTGACCCACTGTTTTTCTATCAGAAAAACACATACACTATTGTTGGCACAAAAACTTGCATATATACGCGACTCTGCTTCATGAAATCCACGTATAGAAAACAATCCTTTGAATCTGAAAAAACTAGTTTTAACAGCAAGATGAGGCAGAAACAACTCCCAGCTTTTGTCTGAGATATTCAAATGCTTCTCTGGGAAGAGGTTTGGTAAATATATCAACAACCTGATCTTTGGAGGGAACATACTCTAATTTTTCATTGTCCTTTTCCCTTTCGTGAGTTGATGTGTCAAAGTGTCTATGACTATATTCTTTTCTTCCAAATAGATTTTGAGTTGAGTGATTTCTTCAAGAGAATATTCTTCTTCTAAGGCATCCATAAACTTATCATTTTCATAAGCCATGAGTAGTTTACTATCTTGATCAAATTCACCTTCATCGCTATTAGACAGGTCATCATTATCTTCATGAGTTCTATTAACAAACTGTTGCATGTTACCTTTTGTAGAATCCTTTCCTTTGTCATGTTTATCTTTATGAGGACATTTAAGAGCATAATGACCAACTCTACCACAAGAAAAACATTTGAAGGGAAGCTTACACTAAATCTTCCAGTACCTAGTTGAAGTTTCTTCACAAAGTTTACCTCATCTTCTCCTGATATATATCATGATTCCTTGAAATCTTCCTTTTCTTTTCCCTTTGCAGAGGCTTTGAAAGCGACTTCTCTAATTTCTGATGGACCTCCTTTCCTCATTTCAAAGGCAATTAAAATTCCATGAAGTTTAACAACAGTAACAGATTGTAGATCATGCTTTTCTTCAATGGCAAATACTTTTGACTCAAATTTAGAAGATGGAGATCTTAAAATTTTCTCTACTATAGTAGCCTCCTTTATTTCTTCACCCATATTCTCCATACAATTTACATTCTCATCTACTCGTAAAAAGTATTTAGCAATACTTTCATCACTATGCATCTTGAGAGTTTCATATTGAATTTTGAGAGGTTGGAGTTTAGCACATTTTACCTGGGAGTCTCGTTCGTAGCTCTAAATGATTTTGTCGCATATTTCTTTGGCTGTGTTGAGATGCATGACTTTGATAAATTCTGATAGACTTCCCAATAATGCATTGATGGCTTTGGCATTGGTTTCATATGATTTTTTTTCTACTGGATCTATTGGGACTTCTATTGGATATTGGTATCCTCCTTCCACAATTGCATAAACATCAGCTCCAAGTGACTGAAGATAGGCTCTGGTTCTTATCTTCCAATATGCTAAGTTATTTCCATTGAATATTGGTGCTATGATAGATTTCATTTCTTTTTGATTGCTCATCTTGAGAGATCTTCCTTCAAGCAATCAAGCTTCTTCTGAAGGACCTGCTCTAATACCAATTGTTGGGAAAAATACTGAGAGGAGGGGTGAATCAGTATTTAAACTTTCACAATAATAATTTTCTTTTTCAAACTATATACGCGATTTTATAGAAACCAAACAACGTATGTCCATGACTATAATGAATGAAACCAGCGTATAGATAATAAACTTGTAAAACAACTAATTCATTGTCTGTTGAACTTAAACCAAAGTGTGATGCATTTACTAAGCAGCAAAATGGTGCAGTAAGAACATAATAAATAAACACACATGAACACTAGGATTTTTCAGGTGGAAACCCAATGTGGGAAAAAACCACTGTTGTTGTCGACTTAGTCTTCAATATTCATATTAAAAAGTGTTTACAAGTTTTTTATTGGTGCAGACTATTTCCAGTATGCAGGCATCTACCTCTTAAAGGCTACAGCCTTCACTCATTTTCCAGCTTCTACTGGAAGGGAGTTCCAAACCCCTAGCTCTTATACTGGTTGATATGTTTACCAGTACGTAGGAGCCGATCTACAGAAGGCTACAAACTTCACTTTTTCACCAGGGACCACATTTCATAAATTTTCAAACTAGATACTCCTAGTACACATCAAAAAAATATGCAGGCCACGTTTCATCAAATTTTTAGACTGGACCCATCAGTAACATTGAAGCTCAAAATCAATCGCTACTACAATAAAACCATCAAATACAACTGCATCAACCAATCACTGAAACCCATCAACTCTAAAGAAAAACACAATCAATCAATATGAACAATTAGATAATTATCACTAGAACATAGAGCTGAACCTAGAAGACTACATCAACAACCAGAACCAACTGCAACCTCAAAAATCATATGTCAGAATGTATACGCTACTTCAATGAGGACAACCTGTGTGTATACGCTACTCTCTGTAACCCAACCTACGTATGCCTCTAAAGATACTGAATCATAAAACTTTTGAACCAGAAAATGTACTAATCAAAGAAATTCTAAAGACCTACTATCATATTATAGATTTCTAAATAGATAGCAACAAAGATCACCCTTCTTACTCAATCAATCAGTCATCCAGAATCAATCTCCTTATACAAACAGTCTAACTTCAGATCTAGTGAAGAAATCATTGACAAACAACAGCAAAATAGTAGAACTGACCAGACAGATCAGTGATCTCTGAACAACAATCCCTTCCTCTACACACACCACTTGAAACTATCGAATCCGCATGTATATGTGCCTTCACCAAGGCGAACCAACGTATAGATCTGCAAATAATGACTTATAATTTCATAACTTTTCAAGACTTCAGAATACCCAAATCATAGCATTTAAAGGATAAAACATGCATTAGCACTCATATCTAGCCTATCCATTATCAGATCATACAACGATAAGTCATTTTATGTCTCATGATCCTGATCCAACATTGTATCCAAGGGTGCACAAGATGTTTCATATCTATATCATAACCATAACCCTTACAACTCAAATTATACTTCAAATATAAGTATTCATGAAAAATTCTTTCACTTACTCATTTTAGCCCTTTGATCTTCTCCTCCTTATATACTTAGAGACTTCGTCAATACCATGCACCAAAACAACACTTAGAACCAATGGTATTCTTAGACAGGATCAAGTAATCATTATTCCACTCAATATTGTGGGCTAATACCATGGTATGGACCCTTGGTATTCTTTAATCTTAATTTTCCATCCTATACGCACTTTTCCTTCTGTGAAACTACGTGCATACGTATACATGCCTTCTATTCTATGACCCTGTGTGTATACGTGACTTGGACTAGGTTAAACATCGTATACAACTTAAAACATTCTCTTTCCTCAATTTCTTAATTCTGATCTGTAATCCTTTGTCCCATCATCTTGTTCTTCTGTGCCATTACTATGTTACCTCGGAATTGACATGTTACAATGTGAGTTGCCATCATGCATCACTTTATCATTTCTGAACTGACCTGTGGATACATCTAGTTATCATATATGTGAGTTTCCATCGAGGAAAACACGTGTACCATAATGCCAACATAGTTTGATCCTAACAAAGTTGCACATAATTTTACTGCCCAAGTAAAAATCAAGCAATTCAGTCATGAAGATGATGACTATGATGACCTATTTGAATCTGTCGAGATATTTTCACAAGTACAACATCTAGCTACGTTGAAATTGAATCCAAAAAGGGTAGCGCAATTCAAATAATACAAGAAAAGAAGACTTCAAAACATCCCTTTGGATCTGTTGAGGATTCCTAAACTGATTTCCCAAGAAGAGGAGGGTTCATAGCAAGGTTTAGAGTAGGGTGTAGAAAAGGGTTCAGAGCAGAATTCATAAAATAATTCAAAAAAGAGTTTAGAACATAATTCAGAATAGGACTTAGAGCAGGTTTCTAAGGATATTGAAGTGGAAGATAAATCCACAAAAATTCATACTGATAAAACACCCTTCAATAATGAGTTCAATGAAGCCTAGAAATAGTTTAATCAACAACTTAAAGGATAGTAAGGGGCAGCGAATATTGAGATGGATAAAACATTCAACACACCTCAGAACACTAGACAGGGCTCATTTACTGATAGGGTTTCTGATAAAGTTGTCACTGCAGAAGAAATTGAAATAACCCCAACATTCCCTTCATTCGAAATTGTCCTTAAAGTGGAAGAAATCCCTCCTCATGACGTATTTTACAGTGCCAAAAATTGGGTTGTGGTGAAAAGATAGAGGAAAAGGAGAATAATAGAGCCATCATCAGCAGCCATTCCTAGTGATATACTAATGGACATAGTATGGAAGGTTATGCAAACTTATCCTTCAGAGAATTTAACAAAGTTGTCACAATTTGTAGGTGTTTATGCATATGCTACGATTGATAAATCAGCAAAAGTTTGACAACTAATCAGGGAAAAGGAAGAGAGAATCCAATAGTTGGAGCAGAAGTTGGTAGAGGAAATACAAAGTATTGATCAAAAAGTGAAGACACAATTGTCTCAACTCTAATAGAGCTTTGATAAATAAAGGCTCTAATAGCAGGTAGAGACCAGTACTAAGGATTCTCAAATCCACCAGCTCCAGCTTTCACTTGATCAGCTGAAAGACAATCCTAAAGTAGAAGACTTTATAAAGGAAGCATTGGAACTAAACACTTTGTTATCAAAGAAACAAGCAATGTTCTATCAAAAGTGATCTATCATCAATCTACTATGTGTCAAAAGTTAATCACTCATGAGTCAATCATCCAATCTGAGGGTGACTTTCAATGACATTGATGATAAAATCTCAAGATTTATAACATGGCGGGATACACTAGAGGGCAAAGTAGCAGACCTTCCTAGAATAGATGAATCTCAAAAGGATATCATCTTTACTTATTGGGGCATTTAGTTGAACAAGCATGAAGAGTAGTCTCTAGGGTAGTCGATGATGCCAATCACATCTGTGAAACTATCAATGATAACCTGCATAATGCTAACCTGACTCAAGAATTCCCACTTGGTAATCTTCCTGATATCAAAGTCCTTGAAAGGAAATGGCAAGAAACTTCAAAAGAAAAGGAAGAAGCAATTAAAGAATTGACCAAAATTGACTGGGAGATGTATTGGAAATATCTTGTTAAGCCACACAGTCAGTGGATAATGCTTCGTCGCCTTGCTAAGTCATCCACTCATATGCTTCATGCGCTTCTAGATGTAGTGCACGCTAGACAGCTACACACGAGGAAAACTCAGTGCCCTCAAGTTAAGACAATGATTTATATTTATGAGCTCAGGCAACGAATGAAAGAATTTACACAATTGCATTCATGAGCTCGTCATTTCAACAACTTCTAATTTTGTCCTATTATCTCTTATTTTAAGGAGAGTTGTTTCAACATCCTCAGCATTTTATGTATTGTCTATTTTTATACTTTATTTTTTTTTATATAAACCCTTTCATGTCTACAAAGAAAAGGTCCCAAAATTTTATAAAGAAAGATTTTGGAAGCTTTCACTTTTGCACTTTCAAGTTTATCTTAGAAGAACGACCAGATTAGGGTCCTAAAAGTTTTGTAGAGAAGGCCTTGGAAGATTACACTTTTGTACTTTCGAAACCATCTTAATGAGAAAGAATAGACCAGAACTATTTCTTTCATGAGCATAGTAACATACATAAGGTACTTTTATCTTTGTATTTATGCTTTGTTTGTGAATTGATAGTCATTCCTCTTTATGTTGTTTATTAGGTGTATATTTTCTAATTCAAATCTGCATTAATTTAATTCTGAACATGCTATAATTGTCATCTTTAATACATATATAAGAAAAATTTTTAATTTTATTCGATTGCGATATGAGTTTCATCAATTATTTTGATTAACTATTTAATAAAAAAAATTATCTTAAAAAAAATTCATTTCTGTAAGTGTATTGTGATTAAATATTTAATAAAAATAATTATCCTAAAATATTTCCATTTCTGTAAGTGTTTGATTAATCTGTATTATCATGCACTAAGGACATTTACTCTAGATCGCATAAACATAAGTAACCACGGGTAATAGATGGATTAATATACATGTATTTCAGTTTATAAATCACCCCCATATATCACTTAGATTTTGGTTATAATCACTCTATCCATTCTATCACTTTTTTATTGGGAAGCGGGTCCCATTATATCCAGCCAGAGCCACTATTCCAAACAGAAAAGGGGCGGTATTCAAGTCCCCGACCGGGTGGTTTTCCCCAATGTTATTGCATCGATTTTCGAGGCATCAACATTTTGGCATTAGAAGGAAGGCCTCCGACTATGAATGGAAAAAGGAACTCAATCTAAATTAAAAATCCATTCCAGGAGTCACTCCCCCTCAAGATCACCCCCAACTTCTAGATCTTCATCTAAAACTCTTATTTCTAGATTAGAAGTTGAGCAATCACCTCCTAAATCTCCTGGTACATTTCCTGAAATACCCTCTTCAGATTATAATCCAAAATCACCTAAAGTCCAGACTTTGATAAAGAAATTAGGAGAAATGTTGGGTTGTGTTATGGACCCTATATTAGGTTTGGCATACCTACCTATGGTTTTGTGCATGGTTTTCGCACATGGTTTTGGATGTGATGGTTTTTGGTCCATGGTTTTGGACGCGATGGTTTTTGGTCCATGGTATTGGATGCTTCGACATGAATAAATATGTATTGTAACATTTAAAGGAACATAATGAGAAATCAAGTTGGTAGTCCCGATTTTAGGATCCAGGGGAAAATCTCTATGTATATGTGTTTTATGTGTTATGCTCTTGCATTGTTTATTTTCTATGTTTCAGAATTCGTATGCAGGTAATTTCTATATGGGGTTAAAACCTACAAGAAATTTCTATTTCAGCAGAAAATCTTACGCCCTATGGAGCTTTTGAAGGAAGTGTAACATCTATTCTACACCCTACTCAGATTTTAACTTGTTCTCAAACCTAGAAGCTTGGGGTTCCTCCATTTGAGTTTCGTCTTCCTTGTTTTTGGAAAAAATACTAAGAAATATGAGTCACAAACATCTACTAGTGAGATTTTGTCAAATTCATCTCCACAAATTCCTTCTTTCCCTCCATTCATTCTTGTTAAAACCCTTTCTTCTCAAAGTATTGGTGCCAATTCATCCAACACTATTACGCAACCTGCCTCTTCTTCCACACAATCACCCTCAACATCCATCTCTTCCCAAAGTCCAATAATGACAGGAAGATAACAACAATAACCCCCACCACTAGTTAGACCATGGGCCAATCCTAGAGTTTTGCAAATGCCAGTACCTCTCCATGATCTACCTAAACATCCTGAAAGATGGCTACCAAAATTTAATTTTGATGATGGATTACCTACTGAAGAGAACCTCCACAATTATATGTTAGCCATTAATCTTAATGGAGTAGCTAAAGAAGACTGTGTAGTAAGATTGTTTCCCTACACTCTTCAAGGATCGACAGGTTCATGGTATTTTTCATTACCACCAGGATCTATTACGAATTGGGACATGTTTGAAGAACAAATTTTAGCTAAATTTGGCAATGATCACACAACTGCATCCCCTATTAATGATCCTTCTAATTTAAAAGAAAAATCAAGTGAAAATATTAAAGATTTCAATTCTAGATTTAATAAACTACTGAACAAAATCCTAGTTACATCAAGACCTAGTGTTGATGATCCAGGTGGATATTGGTGGCACCCGCCAATTCCACTTGGACCCCCACTATTGTTTCTTTTTTTAGTTTCCTTAATTATAGCATAGTTTACTATTTTTAGCAGTTTTTTTGGGTCCTAAACTTCCGGAGCTGTTTTGAGGCCCTAAACGATGTTTTTTTGGTAGCCTATGCCAACTATCCCATTTTATGATAAAATCATCTCCTTTGTCATAGTCCTTGGAGAGATCTTTACAATGAGGTATCATGTGCGTCAAATGGAGATAATATGACCAAGTCACGACCCTGGGAAGTTGGTTGTCCAACTAACCCCAATGGGGCCCATAAAATTCTTGGTGTTACATCTCCTCGGGTTAGGGTTTTGGTTGTTTAGGGTTTGCTCTTATTATTCAATAATAAAAAGGCCCTTGAGCCTCATTGTAACGCAATTCAGAGGCATGTAGCCACCACATATATTCTCATAGATAAGTTACCATCATCGAGCTAGTCTCATTTCCATACTGTTTATAAGCATATTTCATTATTTGATATTAATCAAAGGAAGTGTTATTTCTGCTGCATCTCTATATTTATGGTTATATCTATAATTTGTTGCATTCATGTTTAAATTCATATCATTGGTATCAAAGCGGCCTTCTCTTTCTCTACTTTTCTTTGCATGTCCCCAACGAGGTCAGGATATGAGTTAGGGCTCGAGCTGGTCGAACCTTTGCAAGACGAGCCTCGTAAATCCTGATGGCCTCCCATGGAGGAAGAAAAGAAAGATGAGGGAGCAGAGATCCTATCAAAATATTTCTCAAGGAGACCCTAAATAAACAAAGGAATGTGATGATCAATAACTTTTCTCAGATCCTTCAACGGTTGCTCACCGGCAGCGCATCCACATCCAACAGGCACTCTTGAGGCTCCACACCTTTTAAGGTACAACTAAACTTTGATATTCCCATATTTGAGGACCAAATAGATGCAAATGCCATAGATAAATGGTTGAATCTATTAGAAGGATATTTTTCTGTTCATGATTTTTCCAGCTGAGAAAAGATTACTTTTGCTCTTCTCAAAGCTGCCCCCCATGTCAAGGACTGGTGGGAAACTTATTGTGAGTAGAAGGATGAAAGTATAAACTCACTGTTTCCAGCCGCCCCCACTTGGAATTCATTCCGGGACACCATTAAGGAGTAGTACTACCATGTCGAGAGCTATGAGGACAAATAGATAAAGTGGACCATGCTGCAATAGGGAAGGGACCAAGATGTGTCGTATTTTACAAATGTTTTTCATACCCTACGCACGAAGTTGAGCATCACAGATTTTGTGGAACATTTGGTACTCAAGTACTGTGGCTGCCTACATAAATACATCCAGGATGAGATGGAGTTCCTGGACATATCCTCTCTCAGCATGGCGTACCGATACGCCATCAGGATCGAGAAAAAGTTTAAACAGAAGAAGCGAGACTTTGGATCTATGAATCTGAATCAAGGGAAAGGTGCCCCCAAACCGCAGAACAAAGGACAAAGCCAAGGCAGGACAACCCAGGAGAACACGCCAAGGCAAAAAGCAAAGGACAACACTGCAAATTCAAAGAAGGACACAGGAAAGAGGTGTGTGTTCCATAAGAGCTCCACCCACAACACAAGAGCGTGTTGGGCCAAGAAATCACTGGTGGCTGAGCTGAAGGCTTTAGAATCAGATACATGTTCTGACTCTAAGTCAGAACCTAACAAGGGGAATGAAAAGTGGAAGCATATTATTGATGCGGAGCCCAACACCATCATCGCCACCACAAAGATCCAGAAGGAGGAACTTGAAGATCGAGAGGAGGAGGAGTGTCTCTTCCACTCCCATATGTGGGTGAAGGGGTCCCCACTATAGTTCATTGTCGACAACGCGAGCCAAAAGAACCTCATTGTAGCAGAGGTCATGAAGCAACTAGGCTTACCAACCATTGCACACCCACAACCGTACACCATCGGGTGGCTTCACCAAGGATGGGATATGCACGTGAGCCAACAATGTCGCCTTCCATACAACATCAAGCCCTTCACGGATAAGGTATTAGACATTGCCCCCCTTGGTGTTTGTGATGTATTATTAGGCCAACCATACTTGTCGAAGCAACATGTTATGTATGAGTCAAGGCTTCATGCTTTTATTGTTACATTAGGAAATACGTTGTACAAGATACTAGAGGTAGCCCTGCCTACAGCCATCTCTCTGGTTACTGAAAAACAATGCAGTAAACTAATTTCAAAAATTGGGAAATTTGTGTTCATGATGATACGCCCTCAAGGAAAGAAGAAGATAGTGGCCACGACCTCTAGAAAAATCCCCTCCACATGACAACAACAGATGGACAAGGTCATGGAGGAGTAAGAGGACATCTTCGCCTCCCCCGCAGGGGTGCCTATGCACTGCCAAGTCAAGCACTCCATCGATATGACCCCAGGTGCATCATTACCTAATGGACCAATCTATTGACACTCTGTTGTGGAGAATAATGAAATCAAGAGGCAAATTCAGGAGCTACTGCAGAAATGTCACATTCAGCTAAGTTCATTTCCCTGTGGGATCCTGATCGTGTTGTTCCAGAAGAAGGATGGGACTTGGAGACTCTATATTGACTATCGTGCACTGAACAAGATCATTGTCTGGAATAGGTACCTGATCCCACGAATTGATGACCTTCTGGACCAACTCATGGGAGCAAAATAT
This sequence comes from Pinus tabuliformis, assembly GCA_031772625.1. Lineage (NCBI taxonomy): Eukaryota > Viridiplantae > Streptophyta > Pinopsida > Pinales > Pinaceae > Pinus > Pinus tabuliformis. Next base: position 774,239,414 of record CM062812.1, on the reverse strand, counting down.
TTCAGTAAGATCGACTTGAAGTTCAGATATCACCAAGTACCAATCGAGCCCTCCGATGTGTGGAAGACTGCATTCAAAACCAAGGAGGGCCTTTTCGAATGGTTGGCTATGTCTTTCAGGTTGACGAATGCTCTTGCAACCTTCATGAGGCTCATGCATGACACCTTATGGCCATTCACCAACTCATTTGTAGTGGTATACTTGGATGACATCCTGATCTTCAGCCAGAGTTGGAAAGAGCACGTCCACCACATCTGACAGGTTCTCCAAACACTGTGGCAACACAAGATGTGTGTCAATTTGGAGAAGTGTACTTTTGGCATGACCCAAGTTTAGTATCTGGGATACATTATTAATAAATAGCAAGTGCAGGTGGATCCAGCCAAGATCCAAGTCATTCGGGTTTAGCCAACCCCAACCACTCTGACAGAGCTTTGCAGCTTTCTGGGTCTTGCCAATTTCTACCGCAGGTTCATGCTGGGGTTCTCTCATATCACTTGGCCCTTGAGTCAAGTCACCAAAGGAGGAGAGAAAGAAAAATTATTTTGGTCTAAATCTCAACAAAAGGCATTCGCAGAGTTGAAACATCGTCTATGCTCTGCACCAATGCTCACATTACCAGACTTGGAACAACCATTTGAGATTGAGACAAATGCCTCTAACTATGCTATTGGGGTAGTCCTTACTCAATAGTGGCATCCAGTGGCATATCACAGTGAGACACTTTCAGGCATGGTCCAAAAGTATCCCACTTATGATAAAGAGATGTATTCCATTGTGCAGGCCTATCGACAATTTAAGCACTACATTTTGGGGAAGGAAACAATCATCCACATAGACCACCAACCCCTGCAATTCATACAGATGCAAGGGCAGTTGTAGAATGATCACCATCAGAAGTGGTCCACATACCTGCAACAGTTCCATTTGAATATCAAGTACAAGAAAGGCAGCACAAATAATGTTTTAGACTGCCTCAGTCGACCACCGATCATGGCATTAACTACCGTGCTCAACTCTTTTGGGCATGAGATGTTTGATTGGCCACTTCTCTACAAAAGCAACCCAAAATTCAGCCACACATACCATATGCTCTTGGGGGGTCAGCAAGTTCCAGTTTTTCACCTCCAAGATGCATTGTTATGCCATATGGGACACCTTTGTGTTCCTTCAAGTGAGCATGCGAAGATGATTTGGGAAGCTTACTATATTTTGGCCACTGGGAAATTTAGGGTCGAGAAAATAGTGGTTGTACTGCAGAAGTATTTCTATTGGCCGAATGTTCGACAGGATGTCAAGAAGTACATCAGATCATGCATTGCCAGCACCATCGCCAAACCGACCATCAAGAATCAAGGTCTCTATACTCTGCTTCCTACCCCTAGTCGACCTTGGGAATCCATATCCATAGATTACATGTCAGGCCTTCCTTCTACTAAGCATGGTAATGACTATGCTTTTGTGGTCATCAATCGATTCTCGAAGATGGCCATTATGGATGCTTGCAAGAAGAGTATCACAGCAGAAGCCACTGCTAAACTCTTCTTTGAATGAGTGTGGGTACACTTTGGGATCCCACAGTATATCATCTTAGATCAAGACAACAAGTTCCTCAATACATTTTGGTCGAGTCTCTGGTTGATGCTGGACACCAAGCTCATTAAGTCCACAACTTTCCATCCCCAAATTGATGGCGAGACAGAGGTCATCAACAGGGTGATCGTACACATTCTGCGCATGTACAACTCAAAGCATCCATGCACATGGGATGAGAGCCTCCCCTATGTCTAGCATAGCTATAACTAGGCTCTCCAAAGCTTGACTAGCCATAGCCCTTCTCAGGTGGGCTTGGGATTCCAACCACTATATCCCATTAATGTGGCTATACCAGTTGCAGCGACTCAGGGAGATTCGGCTATGTCTTGTTCGAAGTCAACAAGGAAAATAGCTTCATTGAGCATATTCAACACATCCTCTAATGGTTCCATGAAATATTGGACAAAACCAATGCCAAGTACAAATAGCGACATGATCAACATCGGGTTCCACACAAGATCCAGGTGGGCGACAAAGTTTGGCTACGTTTGCAGAAGGAGCGCCTCGTTGGGCCCCATCACAAGATTCGCCTGCTCCAATATGGGCCATACACCATCGCCAAGGCTGTGGGAGATAATTCTTTCGAGCTTAGCATTCCCCCATTCCTTGGCCTACACCTAATGTTTAATGTGGATCACCTTCGGCCATACTTTCCACCATTACTAGACACATCCAACATTGCAGAACAACTCACACCAACAAAGTTAAATCTAGGTTGCACGGAACAAGTTGCAACTGATCAGATCATGGACACGCAAATCAAGCACACTCGCTAGCAGAAGATCCAACTGTATCGAGTTATCAAAGCAGACCAACTCCTTCACTAGGGCAAGTGGCTTACGAGGGACAAAGTTCAGCAGAAGTATCCTCATCTCATGGATGAACTCAACACAATGGGGACCATTTCTTCCTAAGGGGGGAGGAATGATCCAGGTGGATATTGGTGGCCATCTTCCAATTCCACTTGGACCCCCACCATTGTTTTTTTTTCTAGTTTCCTTAATTATAGAACAATTTACTATTTTTAGCAGTTTTTTCAGGTCCTAAACTTTCAGAGCCGTTTTGAGGCCCTAAAAAACGTCTTTTTGGCAATCTACTGCCAATGATTTTATCATAAAATCATATTTTCTATCATATTCCTTAGAGAGATCTTTTGAACGGGGTATAATGTGCATCAAACGGAGATAATATGACCAAGTCACGACCCCAGGAGGTTGGGTGTCCAACTAACCCCAATGGGGCCCATAAACTCTTGGTGTTACATCTCCTCGGGTTAGGATTTTCTCTTATTGTTCAATAATAAAAAGGCCCTTGAGCCTCATTGTAACGCAGTTCAGAGGCATGTAGCCACCACAACTCTTCTCAGAGATAAGCTACAATCGCCGAGCTAGTCTCATTTCCATATTGTTTGTAAGCGTATTTCATTATTTTATATTAATCAAAGGAAGTGTTATTTCTACTATATCTCTGTATTTATGATTATATATGTAATTCGTTGTGTTCCTATTTAAATTCGGATCAATTGATGTACAAATCAAATGGTACATTTCCTCTCTTCCTTCCAATTTAGCGATTTTTGTGGATAGAGCCAATAAGGCTACTGTAGTAGAAAACATGAAAGAAGCCCTTTTTTTTGAAAAGAAGAATAGTTACGTTAGAAAATAAGACTACCCAGGAAGAAATAAAGACGAAAATGGTGACATTTAAGGATGAATCAAAGAAGAAATCCCCTAAGGATCCATTCGATCTTGAATCCTTACAAAAAGTCCTTAAAACCATGTCAAATGAGATGGTATAAATTAATAAACAGGTAGTTGAATCTTCTTCTAAAAAACCTTTTATATCCTTCAATAGAAATCAAACATCTAATCCTCAACCACAAAATACAATATCTAATGTTGAGTCTGATTTGGATGAAGATGATGAAGAATTGACATTATCTGTTGATCAGTCTAAAGATGAAGAATTGGTTTAAGTACATGGGATGTGGGATTTTATCCTACTTACTTCTAACAATGAAGATGAGCAAGAAGCTTTACCTATTATCACTAGGAGTAAAGGATCTGTTGATTCTATACAATCAACAAAAGAAAAAGCCTTCAACCTCTACTACCAAGGATAAAGTGGCCAATAAAAAGTATTCTTCTACATCTCCTCAACCAACCCAATCCTCATCTAATCCTCCATCCTCATCCAAAACCTTGGTAGTTGCTAATACCATGGAATATAAGATGATGAAATGAATAAAGCTAGAGCAAATATCTCTCTTCATGAACTCAGTAATATTAAACATCACCAGAAGCTATTACTCAAAGAATTGAATGCAGTTCTTGCTTCTGTTTTATCCAAAGCTTCTAGAGGAATGGGTAAGCCTCCTATTGATTCATCAAATAAGGTTGATTCCACAAATGCTATCTTAATTAGTGATATATCTAACTCACACACTCACCGTTTCCTCTTGACTTATGAAATATTTAATAAAAATCCTTAAAATTTCTTAATAGACTCAGGGGCCTCCTCAAACATAATGCCAAGATCAGTCTGCATGAAATTAAATGTCTCGCCCCAAAAGTCTGAAATTCACATTGTCCAACATTATAGAACAAAATTCGAGGTTTTGGGGGAAATTAATTCAGTCAGCACTAGACTTTCTTCTAATCCAAAAGTTTGTCAAGTAATTGACATACTAATTGTTGATATTCCCAAATTCTATGGTTTAATTCTTATTAAAGATTGTTCTGAGAAACTTCAATGTAATTTTGCAACAGATTGGTCTCATATGTGGCTCCCTTACAACGGAAAGCCAAATCAAATCATAATTGACCGAGAAAAACATTTGAAGTATACAGTAACTGATTTTGAAAATGAAAATAAGCCAGTAAATTTTAACAATAACATTACTGGAAATTACTCTGCTGAGTCATTTTTAGGAAATTTCAATGCACAAAAGTCACCTTTTTTGGATAACTTTGTTAATTCTCAAATTGAGAACTTTTCACAAATAGATTCTTCCAAATGTATAAATCTTGTAGATAAACCATTAGTTAAATCTTTATTTTGGACATTATATTTTGATGGATCTAAATCCAATGATGGTGCAAGAGTCAATTGTATATTAATTAGTCTAGAAGGAGAAAAAAATATTCTAGCATGTAGGTTGGAATTTGAATGCACAAACAATATTGTTGAATATGAGGCAGTGATCCATGATTTGTATAAATAAATAGGTCTTGATATCAAATATCTTCAAGTATTTGGAGATTCCTAAAATTGTTAAAACATTACCAATCATTGGTTCAGGACCTTACTTCACATTTTTAGCATTCAACATCTCTCCTATCCCTAGACTTCAAAGGAAATTGCTGACCTTCTGGCTAATAGAGCACCCAAGCTTATACCATCATAATACTACAGTTTAGATAGGTTTTCTATAGAATTAATTTTTTGACCATCGATTACCGATAATGTCACCAATTGGGGAGTGTTTAATGACGATGAAGATATCCTAAGCTTTTTAACATCTGAAGGATCATATGATGATCAAATAATTGATGAAAACGAACATGATAAACAGTTGAAACAAAAATCTAATGAAAATACCATACCTAAATATGTGGTAAAGCTTTAAGATCTGTATGATCTAAAATTTATATTTAAGAAGGTTACTAATTATAAACTCTAAAGTTCAACCTTAAGGTTTGAACTAGTAAACCCTGGAACTAATCTCAAACCATAAAAAATCAATTTAGGACTTGGTCTCTCATCTGATGAGAGATTAGACTTCATTCATTTATTAAAAAAGTATAAAGGTATCTTTACTTGTAGCTATGATGATATTAAAACATATGATACCTCCATCATACAACAGATTGTTCCCATGATATCCAATGACAAACAAGTACAATAGAAATTAAGGAAAATTCACCCCAATCTAGAAAGCCAAATCAAGTCTGAGCTGAATAAACTCCTTAAGGCCAAGATTATCTTTCTTGTTAGGCATTCAAAATGGGTTTCAAACTTAGTACTTGTCAAGAATAAAAATGGTGATATTTGTATTTGCATAGATTTTAGAAATCTCAATAAAGCTTGTCAGAAGGAAAATTTCCCATTACCAACCATGGAACAAACACTACAATCAGTAGTTGGTTCTGAATTAATGTCTTTTCTTTATGTTTTTTCAGGGTATAACGAAATACTAATCCACCCAGATGATAGGTTATATACTATGTTCAAGACTGAATGGGGAACCTATGCCTATCATAAAATGCCCTTTGGTTTAACAAGCGTAGGGGAAACCTTCCACAGAGCAATGGACATAGCCTTCAAGGGTCTATTAAATAAAAAAGGTTGTTATTTACTTGGATGACATAATTGTTTACTCCAAGAAAAGAGGCAACCATTTGCATGACTTGAAATAGATCTTACAACGTTGCGAGAAGTATGGAATTTCATTAAATCCAAATAAATCTTATTTCGCTCTAAATGAAGGAAATCTTTTAGAGTTTATTGTATCCAAAAAGAGCACCTGTATTCATTCTGATAGAATAAAAGAAATTTATGAAATTTTGTTACCCCACAAAAAAAAAAATCTATGCAGCCCTTTCTAGGTCAGATAAATTTTGTTAAGAGATTTGTCCCTAATTTTTCCCAAATTGTTTTACCATTAAAAACCATGATTAAGAAAAAATTGGTATTTAAGTGGGGACATAATGAAAGGGAAGCTTTTGATTTAATCAAACAAACCATTATGAATGGTCCCTCTTTAACTACTCCAAATTTTTCTAATCATTTCATTTTGTACACTTTCACTTCTCAAACATTTTATGATGTTGTTTTAACACAACTTAATGATCAACAAATTGAAGCACCCATCTCTTTATTTAGTTCTAATTTTCAAGGTGTTGAACTAAATTATTCAGAGGTGGAGAAGCAAGCTTTTGCTATTTTTAAATCTGTAAAGAACTTCAAGCATTTTCTCCAAAAAGCACACACTTAAATAATAGTCCCATTCTCAGAAGCGCGACAGTTGCTTATGCAAAGGGAATTAGGGGAAAAGAGGAAAAATTGGGTAATGACCCTACAAGAATACGATATTGACATTAAACCAGCTAAAATTTTCAAAGGGAAAGGCTTTTTCAGGTTTCTTACAGGAGCTTCCAACCTACCAGTAGATGAGGACTCAGGTAATATTGTACACATATCTGAGGTAAGCCTAAATGACTCGGAGTCCCAATATGTTGATCTCATTTTCTATTTAAAAAATGGGTATGCTCCTCCTAAACTCAATCACAAAAGGAAAAGGGCATTTAGGTTAAAAGCCAACCAATATGAGGTCATTGATGATGTGTTATTCAGAAGAAATTATGATTCTATATTATTAAGATGCCTAGAAAAGTCTGAAGCACTAAAGGTTTTGCTGGAGCTCCACGACGGACTAGCTGGTGTACATTTTGGAGGAGATACTACTGCACATAAAATCCTGCATTCTGGGTACTATCAGCCAACTTTTTTTAAAGATACCCATGAATATGTGAGGACATTCAAAATACGCCAGACTGCTACTGGAAGAAAATGAAAACCAACCTTACCTCTACAACCGGTCAACATTGAACAACCTTTTGAACAATGGGGACTGGACATTATAGGTGAGATTGTTCCTCATTATTCAAAGCAGCATTAGTATATCCTTACAGCTATAGACTATTTTACTAATTGGGTGGAAGAAATTCCACTAAATATAGCCAATTCATATACCATCATTGAGTTCATTGATCAGTTCATTATTACCAGGTTTGGCTTACCAACTGCACCTATGTTTGATAATTAATCTTACTTTTCAGGAAACAATATGACTGGATTTACTCTTAAGAGGGGTTTTAAACTTAAATACTCTGCTAACTACTATCCCCAAGGAAATAGTCTAGCAGAATCAACTAATAAGAACATCACAAGAATTATTAAAAGAATTGTTGATAAGAGCCAAAAGAATTGGCACAAATCCTTGACATTTTCTCTATGGGCAGATCGAATAACCCATAAGGCCTCAATAGGTGCTTCTCCCTTCAAGCTAGTATATGGTAAATAGGCTATAATTCCTTCAAAATTATCTCTTCCCTCATTAGCCCTAGTCCAATTTATCGAAGAAACCCCTTCTTCTTCTTTACATCTAAGACAATCTCAAATCCTTAAATTAGAAGAAGAAAGGGAAAAAGTGAAGCTTACACATGCTTGTCATGAGTAGATAGTCAAATACTCTTTTGATGCAAGTTCTGTTACCCCAAAATATTTTCAAATTGGAGATCTCATCCTTAAATGGGACAAGGCACATGAGGAAAAAGGAAAGCATACTAAATTCCAGAAAATGTGGCTTGGACCATTTCAAATTACTGAACAAATAGGCCCATCAACATTCATATTGCAAGATTTATCAGGAAAGAGAGATTCTCTTCCTGTCAATGGGCTTATTTTGAAAAAATTCTTTTCTTAGAAGATAATATCTTCTACTGTAACATTATCGCATTTAAATTTTTAGTTCTGTTAGAAAATAATGTTAAATAGCATACTTTTGGATTTACATTAGAATCTCTTAAAACATTTTATGATCTTTCACTTTGAAAGTAGGAATTCTTAAGGAAGTGATTACAACTTTGAAAATTAGATAAGTATCATAAAAATTTGAAATTTTCTTTTTCCATTGAAGTTGTAAATTCTTTGAAGCCTCAAACTTTATAAAATCCTTTTATTCTATTATCAGTCAAGAAAGGTTATCTTTAACAAAGTAAATACTATTTATAGCTAAGAATCTCTAACTCTAAAATTGTCATCCAAAACTCTTAAGGAGTCAATGATTCTCCCCATCCATTAACTTTACTTTTTTAGAGTGTAATTCAAAAATATATTAAACTTAAAAGATAAGGGGTCTCATCACAAGCCTGCTTACCATGATCATAGGGAAATGATAGACTGACATTACCAATACTGAATATCAAACTAGGGTAATGGCTTATGATTATTTTAATTATAAGACAAGGGGTCTCATCATGAGCAAGCTTGTTCAGTTCAATTACAACTAGTGAATGACATTGTCACTTTCTAGTCACAAAATGAGGACAATGGATTTTAGGTATTGCTAAAAATTTATCAAAAGAAAACTAAAAAAATAAAAAAAATGTAATATACATATGCTTTTGAAATTATCTCTAAAGATTGCACTCTTTTATGGTTGGGATTCTAAATCATTGATTGTTAAAAGGTAACCATATCAAGGCTATGAACGCTTGCTCGCAGTAGTGGCTCTCCTTATGAAAAATGAGTATATTAAAAGTCCAAGTTGTAGAATCCCCCTACTTTATCTTTAAAACCACTTGAGGACTGATATAGACAAAAACGTATTTTCATCTATAAGAGGATTTAGAAGGAATTATGAATAAGTGCTTTTTTTTATATTGAGAGTAATTTTACTTATCTAAATATTTTGAAAATAGTTTTCCTTTCCTGAATTATTTTTACTTAGTAAAGTTTTAGAAATTTCATTATTATAAATCAGAGAAAACTAGTTCTTCCAGTGAATCGCCAATTGTTGTGTTATTCAACAACCCCCCCATTTATTTATATATAAATGTCTTAGGAAATTATTATATAAATAATGGGGACCCTTTAAATTTTTAAAACATAGAAAAATAAAACATTTTAGTGTTTTAAAAGGACAAGTTTGAGCTTATTTAAATAAAAAATTCCAAATTTCATTGGCCCGAACAACTCGAATGAGCCTACCTTAAAGAAATCCCCAATATTATTGCACTTCGCAAGTCTTAATGAAAAACTCCCTATTTTATCCTTTTGAGATTTGTGATGCGATAAAGTATAGCCCCTAAGAACAAAACTTACTAAAGCTTTAAAATCCTTAAGTTTTTTAACATAGCCACTCTATATCAGAGCTTGCCCGCATCACAAAATTTATAACGAACATGATTTATAAAATTCCAGAGCACCACTCTAATTGCGATATGCGATAAACCATCCAGACCTGATATAAAAATTACTGAACCTATAAATATGTCACGTCTAGATGAGTCACAAACTAGCAAAAGGTAGCCCACTTCCTTCACTTCTGATATTCCGATTGCAATAAATCTCTTTGTTAAAAGACGCAACTTTAATAAAATCATGAAATGAATAACTCAAAGGAAAATCACGCTTATTAAATCATCATTTGGGCCCGCTTTACTTCCACATCATTCCTCGTGATTTAACAATTGCAAAAGGCCTTTAGTCATTTCCATTATACTCCACTCCAAACCCTATATTGCGATATTACAATCATCACATCGCAGACTTCTGATACGCAAAACACCGATATAATGGTATCGCTTTCGCATATCAGGAAAACAAATGGAAACATGTTTCAGATTACTGTTTAAAATGTTTTTGCGATGAGATATGCTAATGGAATAATAAATTATCACATGAAGACATGATTTCAGTTACTAAGAACTTCTAAGGGTATTTATGATATAAAGCCCCAAGGTGATTTGATGGCCTGTATGTAGATATTTCATAATTTTTGCATTGAAACTAAACTCTCCATCATTTCAAACCTTGTATGTTCAAACCCTCTCGCATTCCAATCATTTTTTTCTTCATTCCTCTATGTTTCTAATTATAGGTTAAACCTGAGAAGAAGCAGTGTAACATGATGACCAAAGAAAAGAAAGGAAACAAAGCCATGGAAACTTCGCAATCCACACCTTTTACTTCCGATGTAATAGAAATTCCCCCACATTTCTTGGACACTAGATGCATGATAGATAGTGGAACATCCTTTTGGGAATCCATGTACCAATTGCTTGAAAGTGAAGAACCTAATGTAATTCAGAGAGTGGAAACAACGAATGCTACTTCATCTTCTAAAGCCTCCAATTATGAACCCACCAACTCTTTTCTTCATAGGACCGCTGCTCAACCCAAGATCCTTCCTTATACTGATATGGTGAAATGGATAATTGAGAATATCAATATCGTTGATCGGTCATTCTTAACTTCAAGAAAAACAGTCATCGGGTCTTTCACAGCTGAATATTTGAAGAAAATGTATATGACAAAGCTTTCCTCAAACATTTTGCAAGAAAGAATGAGGTAGAATCAAATCAATTTAAATTATGGAGATCCTACCCAAACAAACACAAGCATGAAAATTCAGGTATGTACTCTATATCTTCTCTCGTTGCTCCCTATTCTTATATCACAGCTATGGTGTGTAGGCTATTCGAGCACCCTAATACAACTAAATTCTTAATCGAATGGGTTCCTCTTATTGAGGCAGTAGTCGATTCTTATAATGGATTGGGGAACTATCCTTTCAAATAATATTCCCTCCCAAATCTGAGAATTTAAGAAAAATTAATATGTTACTACCAGAGTAGTTTTGCCATTCTTTATGAGCACATATATCATTGATGCGGTTTGTTTCACTTCGAAATTTCCAACCATGGGATGGAAATGGACCATTCAAGATCCCACACCTATTCATATATATCATAAAATATTGTGGGAATCTAATTTCCACGCCCATTTCTATAAAAAAATTCCAATGAGTCATACTGCCAATACACCAAGTCATTTTTGACAAAAGAACCCCAAGATTGTCCGAAGAGGCCAAAATTGATTTCATAACAATAGGTAGGTGGTTTCCTAAAGAGATAATTACCTATGATAGAGTCTATGGAAGTCTGGAACCTCCTCATGTTCTCCCATTATATGTCGATAATAAACTACTGGCTAGGGAAATTGCCTATCAAACAGTAGGGGATGGATTGACAAAGACCCTAAAGGAAGCCAAGAAATCTTTTTGGCCTTCATTCCCTATCCAATGTGGTGTATATGCTCTACATGATTTCAAGCATGCTTTGCTTGAAATTGATAATATTACATGTTTAAATCTTGCTACTATTCCTGGCAGATAGTTTGATCCTAACAAAGTTGCACAAAATTTTATTGCCCAAGTAAAAATCAGGCAATTCAGTCATGAAGATGATGACTATGATGACCTATTTGAATATGCAGAGATATTTTCACAAGTGCGGAATCTGGATACGTTGAAACTGAATCCAAAAAGGGTAGTGCAATTCAATGAATATATGAAAAGAAAGTTGTAGAATATCCCTTTGGATCTATTGAGGATTCCTCAACCAATTACCCAAGAAGAGCAGGGTTCAAAGAAAGGTTCAGAGCAGGGTTCAGAATAGGATTCAGAGCAGAATTTAGAAAAAAATTCAGGAAAGAGTTCAGAATAGAATTCGAAATAGGACTTAGAGCAGGTTTCTAAGGATATTTAAGTGGAAGATAAATCCACATAAATGCATATTGTTAAAACACCCTTCAATAATGAGTTGGATGAAGCATGAAAATAGTTTGATTAGTAGCTTAAAGGATAGCAAGGGACAAAGAATATTCAGATGGAGAAAACATTTAGCATACCGCAGAACATTGGACAAAGCCCGTTTACTGATAGGGCTTCTGACAAAGTTGTCACAACAGAAGAAATTGAAATCATCCCAGAATTCCCTTCATCTAAAATTGTCCTTAAAGTGGAATAAATCCCTCCTCTTGATGTCTTTTACAGTCCCAAAAATCGGGTTGCAGTCAAAAGACAGAGGAAAACAAGAAGAATAGAGCCATCATGAGGATTCATTCTTGTTGATATACCAATGGACATAGTATGGAAGGATACGCAAACTAATCCTTCAGAGAATTTAACAAAGTTGTCACAATTCGCAGGTGCCTATGCATCTGCTACGATTGATAAAGCAGTAGAAGTTTGACAACTAATCAAGGAAAAGGAAGAGAGAATCCAACAATTGGAGCAACAATTGGTAGAGGAAAGACAAAGTATTGATCAACAAGTGAAGAAACAATTGTCTCAACACCAACAGAGCTTTGATAAATTAAAGCTCCAACATCAGGTAGAGACCAGTACTAAGGATGCTCAAATCCGATAGCTCCATTTTTCACTTGATCAGCTGAAAGACAATCCTAAATTGGAAGACTTTATAAAGGAAGCATTGGAAATAAACACTATGTTATCAAAGAAATAAGCAATGTTATGTCAAAATTTATCTATCATCAATCCACTATGTGTCGAATGTGATTCACTGATGAATCAATCATCCGATCTGAGTGTGACTTTTAATGACACTAATGATAAAATCTTAAGATTTATAACAGGGTAGGATACACCAGAAAGCAAAGCAGTATACCTTCCCAAATAGATGAATCTCAAAAGGAAATCCTCTTTACTGATTGGGACATTCAATTGAAATAATCAGAAAGAGAAGTCTCCAGGGAAACCAATGCTTCCAATAACATCATTGAAACTATCAATGATAACTTGCATAATGCCAACCTGATTCAAGAATGCCCACCTGGTAATATTCCTAATATCAAAGTCTTGGAAAGGAAATGGCAAGAAACTTCAAAAGAAAAGAAAGAAGCAATTAAAAAATTGACCAAACTTGATTGGGAGATGTATTGGAAATATCTTATGAAGCCACACAGTCAGTGGCTAATGCTCCGTTGCCTTGCTGACTCATCCACTCATATGCTTCTTGCACTTTCAGATGCAATGTACATTGGACAACTACACATGAGGACAGGTCATCCCCCTGAAGGTAAGCCAATGATGGATATTTAGGAGCTCAAATAGCAAATGAAAGAATAGACATAATTGCATTCATGAGCTTTACATAATTTTAACAACTTCTATTTCTATCCTATTGTCTCTTATTTTAAGGAGAGTTGTTTCAACCTCCTTAGCACTTTATGTATTGTCTATTTTTATACTTTATTTTTATTATATAAACCCTTTCATGTCTACAAAGAAAAGGTCCCCAATTTTTTTAAATAAATACTTTGGAAGCTTGCACTTCTGTACTTTCAAGTTTATCTTATTAGAACGACCAGATTAGGTTCCTGAATTTTTGTAGAGAAGGATTTGGAAGCTTGCACTTTTGTACTTTTGAAACAATCTTAATGAGAAATACTAGACCAGAACTATTTCTTTCATGAGCAGAGTAACATGCATTGAATACTTTTATCATTGTATTTATGCTTTGTTTATGAATCAATAGTCATTCCTCTTTATGTTGTTTATTATATGTATCTTTTCTAACTCAATTCTACATTAATTCACTTCTGAATATGCTAGAATTGTCATCTTTAATACATATATAAGCGATTTTTTGAACGTTATTTGATTACGATATGAGTTTCATCAATTATTTTGATTAACTATTTAATCAAAATAATTATCTTAAAATCTTTTCATTTTTGTAAGTGTTTGATTAATCTTTATTATCATACACTAATGAAAATTACTCTAGATCGCATAAACAAAAGTAACCCCAGATAATAGATAGATTAATATACATGTATTTCAGTTTATAAATCACCCCCATCTATTAGTTAGTTTTTTGTTATAAACAATCTATCCATTCTATCACATTTTTATTTGGAAATTAGTCCCATTATAACCAGTCGCAACCACTATTCCAAACGGAAAAATGATGGTATTCAAGTCCTTGATCAGATGGTTTTCCCCCATGTTGTTGCGGCGATTTTCAAGGCATCAACATCGTCATACAAGTTTGTATGGTGGGCATGCAGGTATGTGGTTAATGGTTGTTATAAGAATTAAGGTTACTTATATACTTGTCATTTTATTTTTGTTATAGTTACATGTATGATAAATGTTATTTGATTAGTATAGTCATATGCACATGTGGCAATAGTCATGAATGATAGTAACCTATTGTTGTATGCATTATGGTCATATGCATGATGGTTATGCTCATTGCATTGAAGATCTTGATGTTACATGTATCATACTAATTGTATTTCCCTATGCAGATGGTTATGGTTATGATATTTAGGTATTAGTCGACATATTTGTCATAGTGTGTTGTACTAATCTAGACTGACTATGCATATGTGATTGCTATGCACGAATAACTATTGTTTATGAGCTTATGATGTGAACATGTTGGCTAGTTACTGTTATGTATATCATGACCTTATTTATCTTTGAGTTGATATGTTGTGAAGTTATATCATGCTAATCTAGATTGATTATGTAGACAAGATAACATCCCCTAAGATACATTAAGGTATGAGTTTTCTTATGTTGTCTATTTCATGTTTGAATGTTTGAATATGCCATTTATTTGGTGTTTGGGTGCTTGGTGTCTATTATGTCATTTATTTATTGTTTGAATGTTTTATTAATTGCATGATATGAGTATGTGTCTATAAGGTTGCATGAATAAATTATCTTTTTTTAAGATGGTTGTACTAACACACGTGTTGAGACAATTGATATGTACTTGAGTGTAAGTAGGTGATAGTTGTAGCATTATGTATTATGATTGATGAATGTGATTTGATTGTTGATTATGACATGTTTATTAGTCTTGGTAAAGGTCGACTTCAAATTAATATACATAATGTCTTGATCTTTGGAACATGAGACTAACATGTGTGAGTAGTTTCAGGAAAACCGTCTTGGTATTAGCTTAACAAGGTAATATTTGATGTGTTTATATAACTAACAGTTGGGTGATGTGACAATGCATAGTAAGATTCAATTGCAGCAAGGAAAAGGTAAAAGAAAGGAATTGGGTGAGAATTCCTTTAGCTATGTTTGGAAACCGCAATTCCAAACGAATGAGTTCTTTACATACATGAAATCTTCTTAACCTTGAATTTGTCTGACATTATGAGGATATGTGTTATATTCATAAATATGCATTTGACAGGTATAACAGTTAGTTCTAGTTATGGCTAGATTCGTCAAAGGACTAGAGTCCCTTGAGACATGGCACAAATGTGTTCAGCTACAAGGCAACGTGCTTGGCACAACAAGGTAAGGTAACTAGTGCATTGTTATGTTTATTTATGCACTGACAGTTATGTGTTTATGGAAATATGATGTAGGGGAGTGTTTGGCAAAGAGATTGCCATGAAATTCTAAAGAAGGCTCAATTTGAGCTTTCCCTTGGAAGCACTGGGAACCACGGGCATTGAGTCATGGTGTTTGTTGAGAGTCTTTTGATTTCAATTCTTTGTGCTTTGTTTGCACTTGATTCAAAACTTTGTTTATGTCTAGTGTATGGTCATACCACTTTGTTTGTGATGCAATATTGTTATTGGTTTTCATTATTTTCTTCTTGGCTTCTTTTGATTCTTGCCCTTTATGTTTGAGAGTCTTGGGAATTGGATGGGAAAGAAGAAAGTTAGTGGAGCTCTGGGAGAGCTGTGTGGAACTCAACAGGTAATGAAAGACTCAGATGAAGTTGGTGCATGTGTAATGGAATCTAAAGGTAAGAGTATGATAGTCAGCTAAGTTGGTTGGGAGCCATTGGTGTAAACGGATAGTGGCAGTACAATCATGAGAAAGCTAACGGGAAAGGTAAAATGAATGGATGTGAGTCATTTGATTCCTTGGCTATGTCGGGAATGATTGTTCTCAATGTCATGCATGTTGTGCATGGAGAAAGAGAGTTCTCTTAACCTTGACCTTATGATACTTGGTAGTTATGTTGTGATCATGTTTATACTAATGTTTATATATATGCATTTCTATATGTATGTATGTATGTCGTTGTCTGACAAGATCATGATTTTTTTTATGCTAATGTTTATGTATATGTATATGTGTATCTATGTATCTATGCCACTATCCGACAAGGTTGTCAGGAATCATTCTTGTGAAGGAATGATTTGTTATGCAGGTGAATGACATGAAGAGGTTCTTGGTTCATGAGGAATCAAGTGGGAAGAGTAGTCCTAACAAATATATGAGTTCAATATCATGTGGATATGAATTGATACTATGCTATTATAGTATGTTTATGTTATGGACAGGCTAGACCAAGGGATACATCAGCGAAATGAAAGCAGTGTGATCTGCGGCATGTTGGGATAAGCATGGAAAAGACACTGGGAGCAAGGTTGCTTTGTAGAGACGGTGTGGTTTTGGATGTGTGGTACTACTATTGTGCATATGTTGTATATGTTGTACATGTTGCATCTGTGATATTGTGTGCATGCGGTGTTTTTTATATATAGTGTGTGGACATGTTGTTTATGCAATGTTATGTACAAGGTGGTACAAATAGAGTTGTGCAAATATTGCATATGCAGTGTTGGTTATAGATGGTGCTATGTACATGTTGGATATGCTGTGTTGTGTACATAGGGTGTTATGTACATGTTGTATATTTAGTGCTACATACATATGGTGTTGTGTGCATGATTGTACAAGTGGTGTTGTGAGCATGTGGGGTCGTGTCCATGTTGTACATATGGTGTTGTGTGTAGGTGGTGTTGTGTACATGTTGTTCATATGGTGTTGTGTACATGTGGTGTTGTGTACATGTGACGCATGTGGTGTTGTGTACATTTAGCATTGTGTACATGTTGTATAGGTGATACGATGTACATGTGGTGTTGTGTACGCATTTTGCAGGTGGTGTCATGTACATGTGATATTGTGTATCCGTTGTGCAGGTGGTGTCATGTGCATGTGATGTTGTAAACACATTGTGCAAGTGGTGCTTCGTACACGTGGTACTATGTACATGTTGTAGATATGGTACTGGTGTACATGTGGTATTGTGTGCATCTCATACTTGTTGTGTTGCGGGCATGCAGTACTATGTATGTGTATTGTGTAGTTGTGGTATCGTGACATGTGTACTCGTTGTGTTGTACGATGTGTAGTACATATATTGTGTTGTGTTGTATGCCAGGTGTAGGTACATGTATTGTGTGGCATTGTACATCGAGTATAGATGTATGTGTTGTATTGTATATCAGGTGTAGGTGTATGCATTGTGTGGTGTCGTACATTATGTGTGGATGTATGCATTGTGATGTACATTGTGTATGTGTACATGATTGAAGAAAAGAAAAAGGCATTGGGTGTTTGCAGGGTGTGGCAACTGGTCTGATGTGTGTACAGAAAGAACAAAGGTAGAAGTAAGGATCAATGAAGGATAAGTACCGGTATTTTATTCCAGTTTCATTATGCATGTGATCTATGATTATGGTTGATGATGGTTACATGTGATTTATGATTTTGATCTATGATGGTTTTTTTTTAGCTAACTTGATGTGATATGTTTATACATGATGATTTGGTCAAATATGCTAGTTTGACTTGTTCTGACAAGAAGCGAACAAAATTTCAAGTGTAACTTGTTGACGGGCCACTAATGAGGTATAATTTGAAGTTATTTCAATTTATTTTGAATCAAATGGAAATTATCAGCTTTGTACAGGAAAGCATGAAATTCCCAATTGGGTGATTGAAATTGACTACAAGAATTAGCAGCATCAGTGAAAGGAATTGGAACATGCACTAGTATGTTGGTAAAGCACTTCAGGATCAAGGCCATTGTGGGACACTGGTACCCAATAGTGTCCATTGATTTCCATGAGAATGCTATGACTGGTATGATGGTTTTAAGGCAGGGATATGCCTTGGTTTTTGGACATTCCAATGTGCGGAAACCTTGCCAAGGCATGGACTTCCCGGGATGGGGGTGCCAACAGAACTTGGAAGGTGTGTAACTGCATGGAAAGGGGTGACCAGATTTCCTGAGGGAATGTGTAGCAGAGAGGGGAAGGTCAGTGATGGATGTTTTTTGTCATTAGCATTTCCATATGGAATTAGAGGCACATTGGGAGTGTTCCCTAGGACAATGAGCCAGAAACTGTTCACTGAGAGGACAAGTGGCACAAGATTATACCACTGCACATTGGATGTAGATTTTATCTTGCAGTGGATTATGGAATTCCTGGGAAGGAGGTGAATCCTGGTATTACTTTGAGGGTGGAGGTGTGAGCTTCTATATTCCATTGTTGCAGACGCAGGAATCGTATCCTTTTATTTGTTGGTTGAGCAAATTTGCATATGTGTATATGTGTGTATTATTGTAAATACTATATTGCGTTGGATTTATAAATCTCCATAGACATTGTGATTATTTTTCGGATGAAGAAAATGTGTATGTGTGTATATGTGGTTATTATTGTAAATACCATAACGATTTGTGTTATAAAGCTCCAATAAATGGTATGTTTGTCATGTTTTAGCAGATGGTCATTATAAATACTGCAATGAGCTATGTTATAAAGTTCCATGGGAAGTATGTTTGTTTTCAATGGTGTTATTGGTTATAGTTGTCATTGAGCACCGAAGACGGTGTTCCCCAAAGAGGGAGGGTTTTGTAACAACCCTGGTTAAAAATCCATGTAAAAATATATAAGACCATGGTCATGCGACATGTATTCCCATTTGAATGGGGGAAAGACATCGTAGTGTGGGTTTTCATTTGGTTTATTATGGCTAAGGAAATTGGAAAATGCAATGACAAACACTTTGGAAAGGCATGAGTCATTTATTGGCATTTATTTATGAAAATAATGGAAATTAGGAGAAAAGGAAGGTGAAGGGTCACAGGTTGCATGTGAGGAGGAAATTGAAGGAAAATAATGGAAATTGAAGAAAATAGAGGCCTCATTGATAAAAAGGCTTTTGGGGATCAACTGGAAAGCTTTTCTTGATAGGTTTTGGTGGAGCTCTCTTCAATTCTCTCTCTTTCATACTCTTGGACACAAAGAGTTTTCTTGGAGAACTCTTGCAGGAGTGTGACATACATTTGGAGCAGAAGGAAAATTAAAAGTAGGAAAGCCAAGAGGACATCAGGATCAGTGGCTACAACAAGTTTTTCTTTCATGTACAAAGTTGCATGGATGTTTTCCTCACTAGTTTTGGCATGCATGGCATATCCATGTGGTTTATTGGTTATTATCTATCATTGGCATGGAGGATTTCCGAGATTGACAGTGGATTTTCCTAGCCTTGCCATTTCCTAGATAGTCATGGTGTTGTGGGTTATTTCTTTATTTTTCTGGTTGGTTCTCATGTTTCCTTTAGCTTGGGTTGCGTTATTAGTTCCTAAAGCCATGGTTGGACAAACGCTCTAAAATCCCTGTAATGACTTGGGTTGAGTTATTATCTCTGGAGCGTTGGTTGGACAAATGCTCTAGAAGCCATGTAACATCTTGGGTTGAGTTACTAGTTGTGGAAGCCTTGGTTGGACAAATGCTTTGGAAGCCCTTGGTTGGTTTAGTTACTAGTCCTCGAAGCCCTGGTTGGAAAAACGCTCTGGAAGCTGAGAAAAAGCTTTGGGTTTAGTTACTAGTCCTAGAGCCTTGGTTGGAGAAATGCTCTGGATCCCGGCAACAACTGTGGGTTGAGTTACTAGTCCTGGAAGCCGGATTCGAACAAACACTCTAGAGACTTGGAAGGCTTGTGTAGAGACCAACCTGATGATGGTTTTGTGATGTCCAACCATGAGGTGGAATCACTATTTGATGGGTTGAGGTGGTTCGGCCTCTGGAAGCTCTGGATGCTTTTGATTGAATAGTGTTCTATGAGATCCCACATTCATTATTGGAATATGGCATGGGCGTGATTGGTTGAAGAGAGACTTAGCTCAACCAATCTATGGTCGGGTGGAACATGGTAGTCCCATACCAGGTTGGCTTCTGCATCATTAATATGAGGTTATCTCTCATTGTTAATTCATGAGTATTATACTTGTTTATATGGGGATTATATGGTTCTAGTTTCCTTGGTATTTTTGTTGTTATTATGCTGGTTATGAAAGTATTATGACAGTGGCTATGTATGGCTCTCATCATGTTTTTACTTGTAAATGAATGAACAATGTATCTATGGTCTAATGGATGAAACTACAGCTAATTTATTGAGGCATCAATGCTTCATAGCGAATCTCAGATAAGTATGAAACCCGTATGCTAATATAAATTGTTTAAACTTGTAGATTACATATTTTTGACATGTTTGACAAAATGCCTGTCATAGCTAGTAGGGGTCCAGTCAAGTCCTTGTTCAAGTAATTACATTGGTTTCCTTATTCTATTGTTATCTTTCGGTTCTGAAAGTTTCATTGAGCTCTAGGAAATGACTTGGGCTCTCGGCTTGAAAAAGCAGCTCAAATCTCGAAGACATAGGCACAACACTAGGTAAAAGAGTCCCTAGACACATGCATACCCATGTTGTTGGAGTGTCATGAGCTTCTTGGGTGCATGCATGCCCATATCAAGGGAGCGTCAAGGGGTTTAATGGTCTAAAAACTCGGTCTCAGGGGTTGGTTACCTAAGTGGTTAGGATGGATGTTGGGAGTTTTGTTGCTGATGTGGAAGGTCTATATGGTGTGTTTTCATCGGTCCACTTTGTTCACTGACACATAGGGAGTTGAATCATATCATTGTAACTTCTCATCACATGTTTACCCCATTTGGCTGATTACTTGGGTAGATGTGGGAGGAGGGTGTTACGCCTTTCTTTTTAGAAGTGAAGTGTAGGTTGTCACTACTAAACCTTTTCCTTATATACTGCAGCACAAAGATGCAGGGAGTCAAAAATGTCGACAACTGGTATGATGTTTCTTCAAATCAACTCTGATGACATTATACTCCTCAAAGAGGTACCATTCACCCACTCTGGTATCAAGACTGAGCTGCAATTTTACCCTAAGCAACTTAGGGGTTCTGGGTAAAGGATCACCATGCAAGAGGGTATACACAATAAGGAAGGACGACACATACTTGAAAAAACCTTGGTCATTTGATGGTTTCATTCCCATATGTAAACACTCAAAGATAGGAAACAGGGTATTTTGTTCATTCACCATTTTGGGCTTTAGGTCCTTAAGGTAGGAATAATTCCAGTGAATAAATAGATGGACCATGTAAGCTTGATATCAGAAATACCTCCCTTCCCTAAACTTTATTAATTGGGCAGAGATTTCATCAGACAAGAACTAGGGAAGGTCGCACTTTATGCAGACCTTGGTGACTGGGTGACATAAAGTGACTAAGAAACCCAGGACCAACTCACTTATCAAGTTATCTAGACATTGATATTTAGACCAAGGACTTGAGCAATCATGGGAAAAAATGTTTTGGGCATAAAGTCAAATACCATGATAGGGTAGGGAGGAGGCTCAAAAGGGGAAACTATTCCTTCTTTGACATTTACATTGGTAATTTGTTGCTTTACCTCTTGGGAGAGGTTCTCCCATTGATCCTCTAGTATTTCTTTATCCATATTGTTCTTACCAACTATGTTCGGGAACGATGACATATCTGTAATGGCTTCTACTATGACGTTGATGACCATCTTATCTCCTTAAGTAGAGATAATTGTTCTCTAACTTGGCAATTATATGGATACACGCCATGATACCATTTTTGGGAAATGGTACATTTGTGAGACCGTTGCTAGGACCAAATTTGATTCAAATATATTGTTGTGGTTCCCTATTATATCAAAGGTATTACGTACCAATTGTATAGCCTTTCTGATGTCATAGGTGGTTTTGATAGGATGTTGGACATCGACATCCTAATCATATAAATCATGATCTTTACACTTTTCAATCATTGGAACATCAAAAGAAATTGACACTAGTGGTGTTGCCATTGGGGCTGAGGAATTTTACTAAGGGAGTTTGGTTAGACCCGTAGAATGAGGGAAATGATAAGGAGGGATGTTTGTGAGTGAGATCGACTAGCTAATGCGCTAGTGCCACATGGCTCAACAAGATTGACTAATTTTATAGAGGGAATTTAATTCAAACTTGAGAAGCTTTAGTTTGCTTGGCACACGCAAGTATTGAATTGAAGCGTTTTGTGAAGTTTTATGCTGGAATTGCCCAATTCTAGCACTGTTTAGCTCGTGATAATTCATGTAGGATTAACAAGATGAAATTAGGAATATATTCACCAAAATAAAGGATTTCCATGAGTGGAGGAGCGCTTTTTGCGCCAGTAGCGCTACGGTTTCTTGAGTTCGATTTTGCTGGAAATTCAGCTTGGAGAAGGTTTTGGTAGGTTGAATTCTGACAGGGGAGACAATTAACGGTTTCAAATTAGAAATGTGTGCTTCTAAATGTCAAATTCAACCTTTTCAGGTTGATCGCTAGGAGCTAGAGGCGAGGTGTACAAAATGATAGTGAAAATGGCCTCGGTGCCCATTTTATAAAAAAATCCCGACATGTGTTTGGAAGTCATTGGGGTTTTCTTAGAGCTTACATCAGGATGACATCAACATGACGAGGTGGCCCCACGTGGTGACGAACTGGCACAGTCATGGCCCAGTAGGTGTGCAGGGTCAATCTGTTGGCGTGGTGGATAGATAGGGAGGGCAAGATTCGACTCCCACTGCATGTCCTCCCAACTTTCAATTGAAAGTTTTGTCAGGGTGTGGAGGGGCCGATAAGCTAACGCGCTCCCACTCAGCAACTCCCAAGCATGTGAAGTTCCCCACACTTTGGCAGTGTAGAGTGCGAAGAGTTGTCTGTTCGGCTCTCGCGTCCATGTTGGATCTCCAGCATGCATACTCCCATCAAATGCCCGTGGTGTGGTGCTTTTCCGCCCAGGCCCGTGTGCCATCGTCCGCCTTCCAACGTTTGAAACTTTTCCCGCCATCAGATCTACACCTAAATGATCACCCAGCGCCCATGTGCCAAAATGATTGTCTGTGCTTGTGGTTGTGTGCTCTCTGTGCATGCCCGTTGGTGTTGTTCGGCAGGGTTCTGCCGAGTGTTCCTAGTGCATGCCTTCCTGATACCTTTGCTGACACTTCTTTCCTTGGGCCCTTGAGTTTTTTTGGGCTTCCTCTGGCTTTTGAAACCTTGAGGAAAAGTTTCTTAGGGGTTGTGCATTTTGGCACCGAGATTTAAACAAAATATTTAAAGATCTACGTTAAGATATATAATATAATGATTTCTAACCAAAAAAAGTGTTTGAAATGATTTTATTATTTTACAATTTAGTGTTTTTTTAATTTAAATTTAATAAATTTTTTTGTATTTATAAGTGTAAGTTATGTATTTTATATCATATTCAAAAATATAATTTAAACAATGAAAAATTACATTTTGTATTTTATATTTTAGGAAACCTGGAAAAATTGATCCCTCTCAATATATATTAGATTTGTATTTAAAATAAATCTATATTAATTTATATAACACTTTAAACAATAAATATAAATATATAAATATAACCTACAAATCTATATTTCTAATTTTGATAAGTCAACCTTCAAAAATAAATTTAATTCAATTATGATTTATTAAATCATGTATTTTTTTTTAAGAATTTAGAGTTGAAGCATCCATTTATTAATTTATACTTTGAATAAATATAAAACAATGTATTGTTTCAAGAAGGCTTGAATTTTGAATTTAAGTATATAATTGTAATTTGTCATTACAATAGTTTTGGTTTAAGAAAGTTATATTTATGTGAATTTTATATCTTTCCATTAATTTGTAAGTTATTATTGTTAGCTAGATTTTATTTTCTATTTTATGACTAACATAAATATGGTTTTTCAGTAAAAAAAAAAATATATATTGTAAAAATTTACAATAAATAATATAAGGTTATTAATATTATCTTAATTCTACATATATAGTATTAACATTTCACATGTACACAAATTCCATTTTCATGAATAAATGAAACAGAATTTAAGTGTATTATCTTTGTTAAGAAGTTAGTATACATCGATGGTCACTATTATGAACCATATCTAATGATAGGTACCCAACGTATATATACATCTTAAAACATCATACATGGAAACATAACAAATGCATGCATACATCTCTAGTCATATCATGACAAGAGTATGAAACAATCTATCGACATCAAAAGTTATCATCATTACTCCATAACTATTATTAAGAATATTTAATGTCATCATGAAGAAATATTAATACTCATCACAATTTAGACAATCACATAGGAGTATATGACTCACATACTTAATCATTAATTGAAATAAATCATTAACACATCATCCTATCGTATAAACATCACATCAAATAATTATTATTCATCATCATTCATCAAAATACATTCACAAGGTCACACACATGTGCTAAGGAATATATATTCCGATAAGAAATCATCCTAAAATAGAAGTCCAATCATCAAAATAAAACACTTAAGATTTAATCATGAGTGGCCAAGACCTACTAATAATTAAAAGGGAACACATTGTTTACTATCCATACATAATTCATCAACAACTAATATTTTAGAAATCTCAACCAATGCCCAAAAGGAACCAGGAGAGCTGCGAAGCAACTAATCCCTGCTAGTGTCAAATAGTCTGTATTGTGGTTTTGCCTAATGTCAAATAGACAATCAAGGGGGACCGGTAAGTCTGAAGTTTGATCATAGTAAAAGACTCAAAATCAAACAACAATGTTTTTTGCCCCTAGTCATTAAGACATGACAAGGAGGTTGTCTATTAACAATGATAAGATGCATGTTAAAAAAACTGAGAACTAGTAGAACTGTTGAGGGTTGCTTGTCTCGTAACCCAACATTTAGAGGTTGCATGGCAGTTGTAAGTTCATGTTAACATTGCTAAAATTAAGAAGTTGTTCACAATGCTAGCAACTGTAGCTTTTAAACTTGGTGGATTGATATTTATTGTTAAAAACCCCAGTCTCTCATTCCTAGAAGTGGAGAAGATGACTAATGAATCCATCATGGCTTTTTTCATCACAGAGCAAGAGGCACTAGAGAGAACCTTGTGTCATGCTTGCATAACGTAGCTTTCCCCCAGGTAGTGGATAGGAGCAGAGCCCTCCCCACGACCCACCTCACTGAAGCAGGCAGTTGGAGGATGAATAAAAGAAGTTCCCCATCTCAAGTACATCATGAAATTGGGTTAAACATAGTTTCCAAACCTTCTTTTCTCAAATGATGCCCCATCAAGTCCAATTTGTAGATAACATGATTCTACCCAAGCAAGGTGAAATTAGCAATATCAACAATAAAGGAAATGATTAGCATGCCTTTTGCCTTACCAATGTATTCAGCAGACCACACATAGACACAGTCAATTGATCCATTTCCTTGTACTTCGCATATCTCTTGTTCGTGTTTGATTCTTTTGGAAGAAAATCTTTGGTAGAAGCAACTAGTATCCTGAACTAGCCTTGACTAGGCCGAGGTTTTTAACAATAAATATCAGTCCACCAAGTTTAAAAGCTACAATTGCTAGCATTGTGAACAACTTCTTAATTTTAGCAACGTTCTTGGCATCAATGGAAGTTCGGTACTCCTGGAAGAAAATCTTTGGTAGAAGCAACTAGCATCTTGAAATAGCCTTGAGCATCCCAAGATTTTTAAGAATAAATTTTCCCTTTTTCCTGCTCAATAATGAGGTTCGAGGTTTGAGCTAATCTCAATCTAGAATACCACACATACCATCTTCCCAGAGATACACTTTTGTGGCTCATATATTATTCTCAGTTAACATGAACTTACAACTGCCATGCTATGAGGTCTTCTTTTTATATCGAATTTCCTCTCAACTCTATATGAAAGCCTCCTCACGAGGAAGCCTCCAAATGTTGGGTTACGAGACAAGCAAACCTCAACAGTTCTACTAGTTCTCAGTTTTTTTAGCGTGCATCTTATCATTGTTAATAGACTTCTCAAAAAATATAAATGATCACTGCATTCATTGTTCTGCTAAATTATTATTTCTTTTTCCTGGTTACATTCTAATGTTCAAATTTGATATGATTCATGCCTCTTCTTTATCGGTTCCAAGAGCTAGCTGAATTCTTTGTTGATCTTTAGTGATGCAACAACCTCCTTGTCATGTCTTAATGACTAGCGGGAGGCTCAGTGACAACATTGTTGTTTGATTTTGAGTCTACAATTGGCAACAATGTAATGGGTCATTGTGTGAGGCATAAACCTCATATTTTTACCAAGGTTAACTCATAATCTATTGTTTGGGTATGTTGGGTTATGAGACAAGTAGGTAGTTTCCCTTAAGCATACATAACATGTGCCTAACTACAAAAAGGGAGTTATCCTTTTCCATGGCTTTTCTTGGGCTAAAATTATTGACTACTAAAATCCCTATATTTTTCCTTGTACCTAAAACCTTCTCAAATATGAACTGGTGTTGACCACGGTTCCCAAAAACAAAGTTTACTGCTATTGGTAATTTTTTCTCAAGTCTATTGAGGAATTTATCTTTTTGTTGCTACAAGTAAATCAACAGTGCCAAAATTCCAAAAGAGAAATGGGGCACACGTGTGTGAAAATAAAGCTATAACTTGTGAGATTTGTCTGAGGGAATTTCACCAAATAAAGAGGAGGTTCCTAATATGTAGCCAAGCACAAGAATCACTTGGAATTCAAGCTCTTTAACATTTATGAATATCAAGTTGTCATCCTAAGATATACCTGAGGAAGTTTTCCAAAATAAAGATGACAACATAAGATGGGGCCAACAACATCAATCACTTCATAAAATTGTTAGAGATGTTAGCACCTGTTAGGCACCAAGTCAAAATGTACATGCAGTCATCACCTTGCTTGCATTACTAGCCCAATCTTATGACAGTCTGGTCACTTCAGTTGACATTCTACCTGAGCAAGGTGAAATTAGCAATATCAACAATAAAGGAAATGGTTAGCATGCCTTTTGCCTTACTAATGTATTCAACAGACGTTTCGCCGATGCCACATCACACAAACAACAGAGGGTGTGACAAAGTGTGTAGGTTTGTCTACTCCAATGTCTCTGTTTTCAGTTTGAGCTGGCTACCTGAAAGGTTATTGATCATAGTAAAGGACTCAAAATCAAACAACAATGTTGTCTGCCACTAGTCATTAAGACATGACAAGGAGGTTGTTGCATCACTAAAGATCAACAAACAATTTAGCTAGCTCCTGGAACCAATAAAGAATTGGCAGGAGTCATATCAAATTTGAGCATTAGTAAAGGGTCAGCATCAGCCCAACAACACAGTATAAATCTACCTAGCATTCATTACCTTAAAGTAAATTCTAGCATTTTAGCTATAACTAAAGTCTAAAAATTAAGATTCTTTTATAGATTTTGAAAGCAAAATTACTTCATGACTGGAAATACAACCGAAGGCAACATTGTGCTAAATAACTAAAATAATAGCACAAACAACTAACCAAAGATTTTGCAACAGAAGTAAATGAGAGCAAGTAGAATTGAGGCTGGACTCTGAACATGGCCCCAACTACAACTATCTCCATAAAGTAACAAATAACATTGAATATATATCATAATAGTAGGTACAACTCCAATGATCCCTTGCAAATGAGATCTTTCCATCGAATTCAAAACTCAAATTATTTTGAGGATGTCAACAAGACATTAAAGCAGGCCAAAGAAAAGGCCTAGATTCTAAATTTGTGTAACGTTAATATGGTTAGGTGCAATTGTAGGTACAAAAGCAGTTGCTAGATTTAAAATTCAGGCATGGTGGTGTAACAATTATTTTTTGTAAAAAGGAAAGAATTTTAGGGATGTGGTTGCAACACAACAGTATGCCTAGGAGTGATTTTCTGATGTCATTTAAAGTAGCGTATTTACATCAGAACCTGATATAGAGAGAAACAATAGATAAGATGAAATAAGGGGCAGTAAATAGAGAAGATGTCTCTCAAATTCATACATGATGGAAAATGCATGGCCTCACCTCCAACATGAGAATACCTATCCAAGGAAGTGTCACTACTAGAACCTTACAATTGGAAAGGGAATGCTAGCTATGGTCACCCTAAAAGTCAAAACAATCATTTTTGTTGCTATAGCTTTAGCATAATAATTAAGATATCATTAATGGAAAATAACTACATCTTGATTCTTTAACATCAGAATGCAAAAATAAAGTTTCTATGTATTACTAAAATTATCTTATTTTATCTTTTTCTTATCTTATGCAATGTATGACTCTTTTCTTCACAACTCTATTTTCTGTATGGAGAAAACCATATGATCGATACTAGATAGCAATCAAGTGAAATTTTCAAAAAAATAGAAAGAATGAACTTATGAAGCAAATTAATAATGTCAAGAAACCATCAAAAGAGGTGAAGGGAATCGAAATTACAATAGTTAGAGAACAAGGGAGTGTGTAAGATATCCCCAGTCCAACTTAAAAAATAATTAGAAACCAACTTGGTATTTCTCCTACCCCATTCATAGGTCTGCCCTGATTTCCCCTTCTACACCAAGGAGCAACCAACGTCGAGTGATTGAAATCAAATAAAGTCTGTGTAAACAGCCATTTTAGGTCTATGTTGTTTCCATACCACTCCATTCAAATTTCTCCAAGCAGAAGA
Organism: Pinus tabuliformis; assembly: GCA_031772625.1. Classification (NCBI taxonomy): domain Eukaryota; kingdom Viridiplantae; phylum Streptophyta; class Pinopsida; order Pinales; family Pinaceae; genus Pinus; species Pinus tabuliformis. The sequence goes on along the minus strand of CM062812.1, from coordinate 774,210,518 downwards.
TAGAACCCCTTCAACTAAACACGATCAATAGTCCAGTCCGATGAACTTCCTCATCCTAAAGAATGAATTTATTGAAATAATGAACAAATCTTGTAACAAAGGCAAAAAGTAAATTGTGAAAAATAATCCATAGAGAACAAGAGAGAAAATAAGCCAATCAAAAGGGAAAATCGATGTAGCAAAGAGCCCTATAGGTTTGATGTATTCTATTGCTGCCATAAGTAACAAGCTTAAGCCAACGAATGTGTGTAATGGTTCAACAGATATGGTGTTTGTAATATCATTTACTGCAGTGAAAAATTGATTTAGATTATTGTGCATATCAATTAGATTACTCTACATTAGTGATTTAAAATTTCCACTCCCTTTTTCATGGAATGCATGCCATTGCCTAATTTCGTATGAAGTTCTAAGTATACCTAAATTTTTACATCTGCTTATGTTGGCTAGCTGACATTGATCTCTAATAAACATTGGTAAAACATAAAAAAGTACTGCTCAAACATCTAGATGATGAGGAAGAGATTAATTATCCCTTGATTCAAATATCTCCCCTCATGAAATGAAGACCCTACTTTTGCAAGAACTATGTGTGTTATGTCGCCAATTTGGCAATCTAGAAAAATCATTGCATTTCAATGATCAGCTATGTATTTTCTAGGTTCAATTCCCCATTTGAGATATTAAAAAGGAACGTCGACAATATACTCCTGATATATTCAGATTAAAATTGTGATTTGATCTTAATGATGGCCTGCATTTGTGTTAATTGAAAGTTGTGCTTACAGGCCTCTGTTTATAGTTTAAGATTATTATAAGTTCATGTTAACTGAGAATAATATATGAGCCACAAAAATGTATCTCTAGGAAGTTGGTATATGTGGTATGCTAGATTGAGGTTAGCTCAAACATCGAACCTCATTATTGAGTAGGCAAAAGGGAAAATTCATTCTTGAAATTCTTAGCTTGCTCAAGGCTAGTTCAAGATACTAGTTGCTTCTACCAAAGATTTTCTTCTAGGAGTACTGAACTTCCATTGATGTCAAGAACATTGCTAAAATTAAGAATTTGTTCACAATGCTAGCAACTGTAGCTTTTAAACTTGGTGTACTGATATTTATTGTTAAAAACCTCAGTCCAGTCAAGGCTAGTTCAAGGTACTAGTTGCTTCTACCAAAGATTTTCTTGCAAAAGAATTAATCACGAATGAAAGATATGCGAAGTACGAGGTAGCCCAAGAGTAATCCAAAATAGGAAGTTCTCCTATTGTATTCCTTCAAGTAAGGGAGATTTCTAGAAGAAGGTAAATACCCAGTCTCATTCCCAGGAGTGGAGAAGGTGACTATTGAATCCATCCTAGCTGCTTTCATCACAGAGAAACAGGCACTAGAGAGAACCTTGTGTCATTGGAGCAGACAAAGCTGCACACTCTGTCACACCCTCTATTGTTTGTGTGATGTGGCATCATCAGAATGTCTATTGAATACATTGGTAAGGCAAAAGGCATGCTAACCACTTCCTTTATTGTTGATATTGCTAATTTCACCTTGCTCAGCTAGAATGTCAAGTGAAGTGACCAGATTGTCATAAGATTAGGTTAGTAATGCAAGCAAGGTGATGACTGCATGTACATTTTGAATTGGTGCCTCAACAGGTGTTAGCATTTCTAACAAAGTTCATATTTGAGAAGGTTTTAGCTACAAGGAAAAATATAAGGATTTCAGCAGTCAATAATTTTAGCCCAAGAAAAGCCCATGTGTTTAATCATCCAATGGAATGCGTAAGTAACTTTGCTAATACTTTTTATGTATATTGTTAAATGTGAAGCTTAATACTTATTGGTCTACCATCCATCAGAATTGGAAAAATTCCTTGGCGTTAGAGCATTTAAAAATTTCTGGCTTAGGGTTTACTGTCACACATTGCCGAAGGGCTGTTTGGAGAGGAATAATTTATTCACTCAATAACATTTGAAAAGAAGTTTTCATTATGTTCACAATGCTAGCAACTGTAGCTTTTAAACTTGGTGGACTGATATTTATTGTTAAAAACCTCGGTCTGGTCAAGGCTAGTTCAAGATACTAGTTGCTTCTACCAAAGATTTTCTTGCAAAAGAATCAAACACGAACGAGAGATATGCGGACTACGAGGTAGCCCAAGAATAATCCAAAAGAGGAAGCTCTCCTGTTGTATTCCTTCAAGAAAGGGAGACTTCTAGAAGAAGGTAAATACCCAGTCTCATTCCCAGGAGTGGAGAAGGTTACTAATGAATCCATCCTGGCTACTTTCATCACAGAGAAACAGGCACTAGAGAGAACCTTGTGTCATTGGAGCAAACAAAGCTACACACTCTGTCACACCCTCTATTGTTTGTGTGATGTGGCATCATTAGAACGTCTGCTGAATACATTGGTAAGGCAAAAGGCATGCTAACCACTTCCTTTATTGTTGATATTGCTAATTTCACCTTGCTCAGCTAGAATGTCAAGTGAAGTGACCAGATTGTCATAAGATTATGCTAATAATGCAAGCAAGGTGATGAATTCATGGACATTTTGAATTGTTGCCTCAACAGGTGTTAGCATTTCTAACAAAGTTCATATTTGAGAAGGTTTTAGCTACAAGGAAAAATATAGGGATTTTAGCAATCAATAATTTTAGCCCAAGCAAAGCCATGGAAAAGGATAACTCCTTTTTTGCATTCAAGCACATGTTGTGTATGCTTGTGGTGGAGGAAGATGAATTGCTTCAGAATGTTTCATTACCATACAACAATAAAAGTGTATATTTCTAGAGGTGGTGGTTTTTACATATTTCAAGCTTAAAGGAAGCAATAGATTGTAATTACATATTTCAAGGTTAAAGGAAGCAATAGATTGTAATTATGTTACATATGACTGGTTTACGAATGGAACATAAAAAAACAATGATCATTTAAATTTGTTGAAAAGTCTATTAACAATGATAAGATGCATGTTACAAAAACTGAGAGCTAGTAGAACTGTTGACATGCATATCGTCAAAATTAAGATTTACAGAGTAATTGAATATTTCTCCTACCCCATTCATAGGTCTGCCCTGATTGCCCCTTCTGCAGCAAGGAGCAACCAACCCCGAGTGATTGAAATCAAATAGAGTCTGTGTAAACAACCATTTTAGGTCTATCTTGTTTCCATACCACTCCATTCAAATTTCTCAAAGCAGCAGACAAAACCCCTTCAATTGAACACGATCAATAGTCCAGTCCGATCAACTTCCTCATCCTAAAGAATGAATTTATTGAAATAATGAACAAAGCTGCTAACAAAGGAAAAAAGGAAATTGTCAAAAAGAATCCATAGAGAACAAGAGAGAAAATAAATCAATCAAAAGGGAAAATAGTTGTAGCAAAGAGCCCTATAGGTTTGATGTATTCTATTGCTGCCATAAGTAACAAGCTTAAGCCAACGAATGTGTGCAATGATTCAACAGATATGGTGTTTGTAATATCATTTACTACAGTGCAAAAGTGATTTAGCTTCTCGTGCATATCAGTTAGATTTACTCTGCATTATTGATTTAAAATTTCCACTCCCTTTGTCATGGAATGCATGCCATTGCCTGATTTCGTATGAAGTTCTAAGTAGACCCAAATTTTTACATCTACCTATGTTGGCTAGCTGACATTGATCTCTAATAAACATTGGTAAAACTTTAAAAAGTATAGCTCCAACATCCAACTGATGAAGAAGAGATTAATTATCCCTTGATTCAAATATCTCCCCTCATGAAATGAAGACCCTACTTTTGCAAGAACTATGTGTGTTATGTCGCCAATTTGGCAATCTAGAAAAATTATTGCATTTCAATGATCAACTATGTACAATATACTCCTAATATATTCATATTAAAATTGTAATTTGATCTTAATGATGGCCTGCAATTTTGTTAATTGAAAGTTGTGCTTACATGCCTCTATTTATAGTAAAGATTTTTATAAGTTCATGTTAACTGAGAATAATATATGAGCCACAAAAATGTATCTCTGAGAATATGGTATGTGTGGTATGCTAGATTAAGGTTAGCTCAAACCTCGAACCTCATTATTGAGTAGGCAAAAGGGAAAATTTATTCTTAAAAATCTTGGCTTGCTCAAGGCTAGTTCAAGATACTAGTTGCTTCTACCAAAGATTTTCTTCCAGGAGTACTAAACTTCCATTGATGTCAAGAATGTTGCTAAAATTAAGAAGCTATTCACAATGCTAGCAACTGTAGCTTCTAAGCTTGGTGGACTGATATTTATTGTTAAAAACCTCGGTCTGGTCAAGACTAGTTCAAGATACTAGTTGCTTCTACCAAAAATTTTCTTGCAAAGGAATCAAACACGAATGAGAGATATGCGAAGTACGAGGTAGCCCAAGAATAATCCAAAAGAGGAAGCTCTCCTATTGTATTCCTTCAAGCATGGGAGATTGCTAGAAGAAGGTAAATACCCAGTCTCATTCCTAGGAGTGGAGAAGGTGACTAATGAATCTATCATATCCGCTTCCATCACAGAGCAACAAGCACTAGAGAGAACCTTGTGTCATTGGAGCAGACAAAGTTTCACACTTTGTCACAACCTTTCTTGTTTGTGTGATGTGGCATCGTCAGAACGTCTGCTAAATACATTGGTAAGGAAAAAGTTATGCTAACCACTTCCTTTATTGTTGATATTGCTAATTTCACCTTGCTTAGGTAGAATTTCAAGTGAAGTGACCAGACTGTCATAAGATTAGGCTAGTAATGCAAGCAAGGTGATTACTGCACGTACATTTTGAATTGGTGCCTCAACAGATGATAACATCTCTAACAAATTTCATATTTGAGAAGGTTTCAGCTATAAGGTAAAATATAGGGATTTCAGCATTCAATAATTTTAGCCCAAGCAAAGCCATGGAAAAGGATAACTCCTTTTTTGCAATCAGGCACATGCTATGTATGCTTGTGGTGGAGGAAGATGAATTGCTTCAGAATGTTTCATTACCATACAACAATAAAAGTGTATATTTCTAGAGGTGGAGGTTTTTACATATTTCAAGCTTAAAGGAAGCAATAGATTGTAATTACATATTGCAAGGTTAAAGGAAGAAATAGATTGTAATTATGTTACATATGACTGATTTAAGAATGGAACATAAAAAAACAATGATCATTTAAATTTGTTGAAAAGTCTATTAACAATGATAAGATGCATGTTACAAAAACTAAGAGCTAGTAGAACTGTTGACATGCATATTGTCAAAATTAAGATTTACAGAGTAATTGAAGGTATCACAGAGTAACTGAAGGTATCAGATCTGCTTGATATCGAGAATGACATTGTCCATCAAAATTGTGAAGGTTCCCTTTAGTGAAAATGCACGTAACATGAAGACAGTTGCAGAGATGTTTCATTTATATTCTACAAAAGGTACTTGCAGAAGACTTGGAAAGAAGATTTGAAGAAGATCTTTCGGAAGCATGCAGTCTAGCTTGCCATCTGCATCTTTTATTGTACATTGTAGACTATGTTCATAAGAGAATAGCTTTTTGTCGCCGCAGTTTGTACAATAAAGCATGTCATTGACTAGACAATCTGTTGTTCTAACAACTATTTACACTCGCTACAGAATGGTTTGTATGGTGGATAAAACAGATCAGCTGGTTTGAGAATTCCAATAATCTGCAGCAGTTCAATTGGGAATACAAATATTCTTGTTATGTTTATAGTAGATGAACAATATAAGGAAAAGAAAAAATAGTTAAAGAAAAATCGAATAGTTCAAGAAGAAATAGAGAAATGGCCATAAAAATTTCAAATGCATGTGAAAATGAACATTTCTTTTTGGTATATTCTATAAATGAGTAGTAGTTCAAATGAAAATGAACTCTTTCCTGAAAGTTTGATTTGGCAAGAGTCTATAGATAAGATTTTGTCAATTGATCATTAAGTGGTTCAAAGAAACTTGATAGACATGTACATATGGTATGGGATTCTCTTGGCCCTCTTCGAACCATGTTTTTTAAGAGAAGCAACATTGTTTTTCCTCTGATTATATCTTGCTGCAGCTGAACAAATATATGTTTGTGTTACTCATTTAGATACACCTGAAAGAAAACCAAGTAAAAATTTTGGTTAGTTGTGACAGAAAAGGCATTAAATCATAAATGCTCAAATACAATTGAAAAAAATTCAAGTCAAAATTTTGCAAGAGAGAGAAAAAATGGACATATAAAATGCTAAGCATAATAGAGCAGAAAATTTAACACAATACCGTGGCACAGTCGTTGTTGGTTTCACCATCTTTGACATATAGTTTGAATTGACGATTGTTTTGTTGGCATCCTATGACAAGTGTTGCGAAGCTTCCAACTGAATAGTCTATATTTTCTTCTAAAAGCATAGCAATTGTAGTGTTTGGAGTAAGCCAACGTTGAGGAAAAATCACGGGTATTGTTTCAACGAGAGATGATGAATTCAATGAGATGCAGTGACTAGCATCACCTCTTTCATATTGCTTTTCTTAAGGATGTTGAATCCTGTTATGAGGACACTTTTGCCAACAGAAAAATAGGAGGCAAATTGAGAGATCAGTTTATCACTTATGTTCATGGTTATTGTAAGTTGGCCATGTAGATCAACAAGGTCAGCATGCACAACCTGTGTCTTTGGTGGTGAGGAAGGTACTGGAGTCGAAGCAGGACCATATAACACTAACACATCACCTTCGAAAATAGTTGTTAAACTTCCCATGCAAATGTCGATTATGGACGATGGTGCTATTTGTCATTTTGTTGTTTTTTCTTTTGGCATTATGCTTGTTGCACTGTCTATTTTCTGAATGCATTCATTTGTGCTGGTTGCACTGTTTGCTTTACGAGTTGACATTTTTTCTATTGGTACATGTGTGAAAACACAAGAAGGAAACAAATGTATTGTAAGTCAGTTATTGAAAACATTTTAGAAGAGCTAGATATTTGAAACATTGTTGTCTAACTTAAACATATTTCAGTTTTCACAGAGAAAATTTTCTAATGAAAATAGGAAGAAATGAAATCAGAAGACAAAAAACAAATCAGATGTACCGATGAATCTAAATCAAGGCAAGTTATTGTACCTGGAATGTTGTGAAAGAGGGATGCAGAGAAACCAGTTGGATTGTTGCAAACGAGCAATGTAGAGACAGTTGGCTTTTGCTATGACAAAAAATGCAAGAAAGCATATACCATGTTTTGGACAGAGTATTTGAAACATTGTTGTCTAACTTAAACATATTTCAGTTTTCACAGAGCAAATTTTCTAATGAAAATAGGAAGCAATGAAATCAAAAGACAAAAAACAAATCAGATGTACTGATGAATCTAAATCAAGGCAAGTTATTGTACCTGGAATGTTGCGAAAGAGGGATGCAGAGAAACTAGTTGGATTGTTGCAAATGAGCAATGTAGAGACAGCTGGATTTTGCTGTGACTAGAAATGCAAGAAAGCATATACCATGTTTTGGTCAAAGTTGCAGGAAAGCAAAAATTATCATTTTGATCAGAGTTGTAGCAAAGCATAAATTATGATATGATCTGACCAATATGCATTTGCAATATTGATTTCACATTGCTCGAGGGGAAAACTTGTCCAGATATGATCTATTGTTGCTTTTGATTGTATATAAAGAGATAAGGGAATCATTGGAGCTTCGGATTCCAGTGTAATTGATGGCGTGGTGTTGTAAAAGTGATCATTTCTATATATTTTCTTAAATGTTACAAGTTCTTCTATGCACATCAACTACGTCCTTCCCATGTGCCCAAATGAAAAATAAGGTTGCTCATATCTCAAACATTTCCTTTGCATGATTCTCATGAAAAGTAATGACAGTCACTAATAAGTTTACCCAAAGCCAGCCAAGAGAAATTAGCAGCGTAACTGCCCGAAATTTCAACCAGGTAGCAGCAGATACTAGAACAATACCAAATAGCATTTCAATGGTTTCTAGTAGCTATAAAATAGAAGGAAGCTAGCATGATGAAAAGCAAGCAGTGTCATTCATCAAACCATCAAACACAACTAAGCTGTAAGAATAGCCACCATAGTTAAGCATGAAATCCATAAAACTAAGAAGCAATAAATCAGTTAGCGTTTTCCAGGTGAACACTTTGCTTGATGGAGAAGAGGAAAGAAATAATGAGGGGTATTCTCACTTACGCACTGGACCTTCATTCACGATGCCTTCGAGCAGTATGATGATGGTCTGGGGTAAGCTTAGAGTGGGTCCCAGAACTCTGTGTTTTCAGGTGACGGCTAGGGATCCTCATCCTATTATGATTAGTGTGGTTCACTCAGCTGTTACAACAATTCTCATCTTGTTATCTACTGCAAGAAGCACTAATAACAAGCTCTATACAACTAGACAAGCACTATTTCCAAGAGGTGCCTATCCTGTTCTATGGATTGTAGAGCTAAAAAACGCATTAAAACCCTCAGAATATCCACCTCCCTATTGACGCATAAAAAAAGAAAGCTCATCCAGCATAAGTTGATTCAGTTGAGTAAGCATATGAGTTATTTTATTTTATTGATCCATCACTATCTCATCTAGCATACCTTCTAGCAAATTGATAGCCTATTATATATTTGTTGAAAATAGCAACAAGAAATGATAAAAATAGAATCCAGAATATTCCAATTTTAATTTGTCCTTGAATTAAAATTTGAATTTAGTCTCACCAGCTACTTGGAATTAATTAATTGATTCAATATGGATTAATTAGTTGGAGAAATTCAAGTTAGAAGTCTTTCTGAATTCATGCAACAGTTATCCCTTAAATTAAGGAGATAAGATTGAGTTATATTTGAGTTGTAATTAGTTAGCTCAATTTACTAAGTTAAGTCCAGTTAAATTAGTTTTTAACTATTTGACGAACTAATTGTGAGTTATCAGTCAGTTGATGCATGCATGCACTCAACAAGTGTACTCTAGATAACTGAAGATTCTCTCATTAGAAACTCATGCATGTCTATTCTGATAAAGACCCAGTTGAGCTAAATGTCAGGGACATGTTACTATTAGTTGCATGTGTTTTCCTATAAAGGGAACTCATCCATGCAATCAAGGAAAGGTTCCTTGAGGATTGCACAGTTTTACAGGGTGTGAGATCATTGTGAGTGATCAGTGTTCCACTTTGTAACAATAGGATCACCCAAGAGAAACTGCAAAAGGAAATAGGAGTTTGGAGGGCAGAGAGGAAGGCTTGTGAGAAGCTTTGATTGCTTGTGAGCATCTAGGAGGATTGTAGTGAGAGCTGGCTAGCTGTGAAAGCTAAGGCTTTGTATAATTCTGATGTATTTCCACCTTGTATGATAATATAGATAGTGGGGTTTTTAGCTGAGGCTTTCCCTTGAGTATTTTCTGTGTTTGATGTGCATTGATTCTTCTTCTTCTGGTTATATGTGCTCAGCTTGAACTTGCTCAATTTCTAAGCTTCTGCAAAGTAAATTGATAGTAGAAGTAGATTATAGTATTTTGCTTTGGTATATTGCATTATTGGGTTAATATAAAGTCATATTTTCTATATGGTCTTAGAGCGAGATTTGTAGAGAAATTGCAGAATTTCTACATGGTATCAGAGCGTAGTTTATCGGAGCTATGAACCATATACGGAGAAGAGAATTTGAAGTTTGAAGTTCGAGGTTGCAGGTGAAAATCAAATTCATATCATACTTCAAGGTTGGCCAATGGCGTTCTATGGCTTGAGACTCAAGTATGCCTTGGAAGGTAGCTCGAATTACATAACATGGAATGATCACATGGAGGCTGTATTAGAAGACAACAGCTTGAAGGATTTCATTGATCAAGAAATCCCAAAGCCAAGTTCAACTAATGCACAAGAGTTGGGTGAGTGGAAGAAGTGTGTGGTAAGGGCGAGACGGATCATCCTTGAGGGAGTTCGAGACCATATTGTCTCGAGTCTCCATGGGAAGGATACTCCATATTCAATGTGGAAGACATTGAAGGACCTCTACTAGAACAGTAGCAACCAGAGGAAATTCGTGCTCAAGGATGAGCTTCAAAGAATCAAGATGGAGAACAACGATACTATTTCCACATATCTGAACAAGCTCACCACCTGTAGAGATGAGCTTGTAAGTGTGGGAATAACTACAACCTATGATGATATGGTGAGCCTCGCTCTCCTTGGCCTTCCAAAGAGCTGGAATAGCTACCAGGACTCTGTGAATGCAAGGGAGAAACTGCCGGATAGGGAACGACTGTAGTCAGATCTCATGCATGAGGAGATCAGGAGGAGCACATGAGATGGTTCTTCATCCAAGGATGATGATGAAGAAAATCTGTCCTTAGCAAGTAAGGCAACGAAAGCGAAGGGGAAGGCATCACATTCTGAATCAAATTCTTCTCATGGAGGGAAGAAGGGTGACAAGTCTAAAGTGAGATGCTTTAATTTTCATGAGATGGGACATTATTCGATTAATTTCCCATCGAAGAAGTCCAAGAAGGGATCCTCGGAAGGACCGGAAGGTGAGGCATTAGCCTCTTAGTTAGAAATGGACTTTACCCTCATCGCATGCATGGTTTCATCGATGATGGGTTGTGGTTGGTATCTTGATAGTGGAGTCTCAGTCCACATGACCATCGATAAAATTTTATTCAATACCTTGGAGGAGAAAGACCTCAAGATGCGCATAAAGATGGGTGACGATGAAAGGTTTAGTGTTTCAAGAGTGGGCACGGTTGCTTTTCAGAGGGAGCATGGAGCTTCTATCACCTTGACAGATGTGAAGTATGTGCCTGGACTGAAGAAGATCTTGGTATTGGTCACGATGTTGGAGGACAAAGGCTATGATGTTGTCTTCAGTAAGGGAAAAGTTTTCCTTAGACACATCACTACAAGACATGTGAAACAGATTGGTTCACAAGTCAAGAACCTATATGCTCTTAAGGTTCAAGATGCATGCAAAGCCCTGAGGAGCAAGGCAAAGTTAGAGACTTGGTGGTTGAGAGTGAGAGTAAATTAACTCTCAACATGCAGTCCCAGAAGAAGTCTCAGAAAATTGTGGAGGAGCCACAATTAGAGTCAGCAAAGGGATCACATGCAGCCATACCTCTAGGTGTGAGGTGGGGCGATGTGAAGTGATAGTCCCAAGAAGGCTAAAATTGGGCAGGGTCCATTGAGAGGTTTTATCTCATGGATCATACCTTGCTACGAGAGCCCAGAGTACTTAGTAGAGGAAGGAATCAATGGGATTCATGTAGTCAGAGATCAAAGTGACAGAGGCTAGAGCAGTCAGATACTGAAGAACGCAGAGAAGGATTGACAACAGTGTAGAAAGGCAAAGTCAGCAAAAGCGCAGAGTTTTTAGTCGACAAAGGCAATAGTAGTTAGAGACTTTGATGATAGAGGCATCATTCTAATTCAGGTTGGATGTTTCTTTTTTGTTTCTGGAGATCGCTGGAGCAAAAACACTAGAGAGAAGTGTTGCATGCAGAAAATTCCAAAGGTTCAGGATCGGGATCGAGTTGAATTCCTTTCTTGTTGAGAGGGAGTGTTGAAAATAGCAACAAGAAATGATAAAAATAGAATCCAAAATATTCCAATTTTAATTTGTCCTTGAATTAAAATTGTGAATTAAAATTCGAATTTAGTCTCACCAGCCACTTGGAATTAATTAATTAATTCATTATGGGTTAATTAGTTGGAGAAATTCAAGTTAGAAGTCTTTCTGAAGTCATGCAACAGTTATCCCTTAAATTAAGGAGATTATCCCTTAATTAAGGAGATAAGATTGAGTTATATTTGAGTTGTAATTAGTTAACTCAGTTTACTAAGTTAAGTCTAGTTAAATTAGTTCCAAACTATTTGAGGAACTAATTGTGAGTTATCGGTTAGTTGATGCATGCATGCACTTAACAAGTGTACTCTAGATAGCTGAAGATTCTCTCGTCAGAAACTCATGCATGTCTATTCTGAGAAAGACCTAGTTGAGCTAAATGTCAAGGACAGGTTACTATCAGTTGCATGTGTTTTCCTATAAAGGAAACTCATTCATGCAGTCAAGGAAAGATTCCTTGAGGATTGCATAGTTTTACACGGTGTGAGATTAGTATGAGTGATCAGTGTTACACTTGGTAACAGGAGGATCACCGAGGAGAAACTGCGCAAGGAAATAGGAGCTTGGAGGGCAGAAAGGAAGGCTTGTGAGAAGCTTTGATTGCCTATGAGAATCCAGGAGGATTGTACTGAGAGCTAGCTAGCTGTGAGAGCTAAGGCTTTGTATAATTCTGATGTATTTCCACCTTGTATGATAATACAGATAGTGGGGTTTTTAGTAGAGTCTTTCCCCTGAGTATTTTCTGTGTTTCATGTGCATTGATTCTTCTTCTTCTGGTTATATGTGTTCAGCTTGATCTTGCTCAATCTTTAAGCTTCTACAAAGTAAATTGATACTAGAAGTAGATTATAGTATTTTGCTTTGGTATATTGCATTATCAGGTTAATCTACAATGAGATTTTCTATATGGTCTTAGAGCGAGATTTGTAGAGAATTTGCAGAATTTCTACAATATTCATAACAACAAAACATAAAGATACCAAAAGCGACATCACAACCAATAGTTAAGGTGGTGAACGTACAACCAGTTCATCAAGTTAAAGCACAACCTTCCCATGATCGAGCCAGCTATGGTGCTTCCCACATTCATTTGAAATAATATTCGAAGCAGGATTCTATTGCTTACCCAACAGCATAACAAAGGAAAATCCAAGAGAAAAGCTAGCAGCATAGCAAGCAAGGGGCAGAGGCGAGAGATTACTGCGAGACCGAAGCATTGTTCATGATTCCTAGATCCCCACCCCATATATTATGATTTAAGGTGCGAAGCTGCATCAAAATAGGCTCTTGGAAGAGCAAGCAACTAAGTTCCTTGCCCCCACCTCCCTTTATATGGTAAATTGCATAGCTAGCGGGTTCCCAGTGCCTAAGGAGGAGAGGTACATACAACAGCTAGATAACCGGTCAGAATAGTGTGGTGGGTTCCCAAACTTTGGTATGCAACTTGACTCCATGCCTCGATGTCATCCCTCAACTAAGGTGATAGGGCACACATCAAACCTAGTCCTCCTGTGCGGATATGGATAGCCCTTATACCTAATCGATAATGAACCTGAGTGGCTTCCTTGGGTCGAATTCCACCAATTTCGGTCTGCCTAAAATAGAAACCACTCAATCTTTCAGTCAAATCAATCATTTTTAAATAGGAACCACCCAATTTTTTAGCCAAATATGATCAAAACACCTGCTAGGAAGATTCTCAGGAAAAATATGTACAAGAATAAGCTGAGAAAGAAATTCCCAAAACCAAAAACCGATTCTATTCCAGGGCAAATGTGATTCTACCAACGAGTGTGTTTCGGGCACAGGCCATTCTATCTGGCGTATCCCACCCTTTCCACCTACCTATATCCATCCTCTTTTTGCTTTCATGGCACAAAGAAATTTAACCAACAATGGTGAAAGCAATCAATAGATTGAATATTAGAGATATTAAATATATTAAATCTATTCTATAAAAGAAAGCATGAGAAAAAACCACAGTGGCCACCAATGCACCTGCATGCATTACACGTGCACTATTAAATTTGTTGTTCTTGTCCCTGTGGCTGCCCAAAATCAAACCTTGATCTGGACCTGTCCTTCTATCCCTGTCGTAGGTTGAAGTTGATTTCCATTACCATGAAGGATATATATTAAATAACCTGAAAGATAATTCTTTCCTGCATTCTTCCTATCTATATTGTATTCTGAAGGTTTTTAGCACATTAGAGTTGGTAGTAACTCCTGTTCAATAGGATAATTAAGTTTAAGGTCGAGTTCTCTATAGGGGTGAGGTTCAATTTATGCACTATTTACAAGCATATAAGTAGGTTGTGGTCGAAGCATTCATTCAATTTTTTCGAATCGAGGGAAAGCACCTAACCTAACTTGTTTGGTAACCTCTGGATAGAAAGGTTTTTTCCACCTCTCCCCGAGCTCCATTCAGGAGGTGCACGGTTAATCCGCTGGTTTGGAAGGAGTTTGCTTCAACCAAGGAAAGAAAGGAATGGTACTCATTGGCTGGATAATTGGCTACTCAACCAAGCTAATTGACTCAGCTGCTTGGCTTTGATCCCCGACTGTTCGGCTTGGCTTTGCTCCCGTCCATCTTGCTCAACCTATAAGCCAATATCAAATGATCTAAAAGGTATAGTGGGGAAAGGTGGAAATGGCCATGTAAGAATGAAAATGTAGGCAAGCGCTGGCCGAGGCTAATACTAGTTGGTATCAATAGGATTTCTTCATTGAGATAGTTTATATATGGGCACAACCTAGAATGAGCTTCAGTCTTTCTTGCCCTAAATCTATAGAGAGAGTTAGTTCGGAAAGCCTATACATACTATTATCTATCTTCCCTCAAACAAATTAGATACAGTGGACTTCTTTCCTTGGCCGGTAAAGGAGATCATTTAAATAAATGCCATAAAAAGAAACAAGAAATTCATTATTCGAGAGGGAGATCCTTAGAATAAAAGCCTATACGAACTTCAAGTAGGTGTGTTCTAACTATGTCTGATGTTTCTTCTGCTCATTCGTTTTCCTCTGAGCTGCTCTCTAGTGAAGAAGTTATGAATTTGTGTCCAACCAGGATACAAGAACAAAAAAATTACACAGAAAAGATACAACGACAGAAAAATTACACAGAAAAAGTACAGCGAGCATACAACAACAGAAAAATTGAGCTAGCCAAGGTAAGAAAATTTGATGATATATTTTTTAACCTATTAGACTAATAGAGCATAATTTCTATAGAAAATAGAACATAATTTGTATAGAATTGTACCATTTTTCAGAGCTCCAACAATAGGACATGCTTCAGAGTTCCAACAATAGGACAAGAAAGCTTCAAAGTTCCAACAATGAACAACAATGCTTCAGGACAACACTTCAGAGTTCCGGAAATAGGACAATATTCCACAAAATTCTAATGAAGCTTCCGCAAAATTCCAATAAGCCCTGATCGCTGGCAGGCTGCCATATAGAAAAATTTTGAAGCGGCGGAAGAATGTGTCAGACAAAACAAGAAGAATAAATGTGTTAGGCAGAACAGGAAACAACAAACCAGCAGATCAGCAGCATGCATTAACAACAGATCAGCCTGCATGCAACAGTTAATACAATAGATCAGCTTGCATGCAGCAGTTAATTTCAACCCAACATTACTCCAATATGACATAAACAAATCTAATTTTAAGTGAAAGTTTCCTGGCCATCGACCTCGTGAAGAGGCCAAATAAGAACTAAAAAAATTTGAGTGGTTAACATAAAACAGTGGCAGTCTTTAATAGGCTGAGAAGAAGGTGAGAAAAAGTGAGAAACACATGTACAACGAAAGTTTGGCTAAATTACATTTAAATCTTAGTTTTTTTTAATGTCTCCACTTTTTTCAAAGCATTTCAATTACAAGAGTCCCTGCCCAACCCTTTAGACAAAGACTAATAAGACTTAGACACAAATGGATAGGAATAATAATAAAAAAATTAATCATTCTTAAACAATAAAATATATAAGATTCTACCATAAGGAAAAATCAAAGGGAAGTCAATAATTCATAAACAATAAAATATATAACATTCTATGTACTTGTTTACTTCAATGCCCTACAATGTTGCACATCATACTCAAGCCCATGTAAGTTGCATACAAATCAATTGAAGGATGACATTTGAAGGATAAAACATTATTTTTATTTGACAAACTGAAAAAGAATAAAATGTTATTTTTATTTGGCAAACAGAAAAAATATTCTATGACAACCTATGTTTATCTTTATGTTTTTATATATTTTTATGTTTTTTTATTAGAAACATTAAGAATGAAACCAAGAGGTGTGTAATGAAATTTCGACTATTTGTTTTTATATGCGTCTAAAGAACGTACTATTAATCCTCGCTTCCACCAATAACTATAATTTATGCCTAGCTACCAAAGTCACTTTGGAGTTTATATTAAAGTTACCCACCTTTGTATAAAGCATTATGGAAATGTTATTTTAATTTGATTTATTTCAAAAATGTTATTTACTTTCATATTTTTCAAATTTCAAATATCACAATTTTAATGGGTTAAATTATATATATGCTTTGATTTAAGCTTATCACTTGATTTGCAATTTTTTGCCAAAGTTATTGTAAATATTATTTTTATTTGATTTATTTCAAAACTATTATTTATTTTTATATTTTCGAAAATTTTAATTAAATCATATATGTTTTGAATTAAACTGGTTGCGGATGAAATTTATTTTTACCTAATTATTATAATTAAATAATTATTTAAAAAAATCTATTTTTTTTTTGTCTATTAAGGTTCTTGACATTTTTGCAAGCAACATAATTAAACTTAACACTACATAAGTATTGCAATTAAGAATTATGTAAATTTTCATCCTCATAATTAAGTGTTGTGAAGATGAAATCACACAAACACCTTTCACTTTCACTTTCACTTGGTAACCTTTGTAGACACTACATATACCACTTCCCATTTGGTAACCTCCACACACCTTTTGCAATCTCCCGTCTAGCTAATAATGCATCTACTTCCTTGTCTTATTTCTATTCAAACTTATATTATTCATGTTCACTCTCCTCATGAAACACTTGGCTCTACTACTAGTTTCACCATTAAACTCACCTACAAACCTTTTTGTGGTTTTAATTACAAGTATTATGTAAGAAAAAGTATTTTTCTTCTTCTCGTCTTTGTGTTCATTTGAATATCATTCATTTTTAAGAATTATTAATAATGTTTATATTATTGTTTATATGAAATCATAAATTTATTAAATATTTAACAAATTATTCTTATGACTATGGATATAAGTTCATATTCTTCACATAAATTCTAAACATAAATTCTAAAAACAAATTGTGGAAGCTCAGGGAATATCTGGGATCTTCTAGACGTTTGTCCCCTAACCATGTTGTAGCAATGAAACTAATATATTAATATAATGATGTTGATCTATTTGCACTATCATATCTCAAATTTTCTATTTTCAATTTCTTTCATTTAAACAAAAGTGATATATATAACATTAACCATTCGATTTTTTTTGGGGACAAGAGAAAAGTTATACTTTGAGAACTATTTTCTAAAACTAATCCGGAATGAAAAGAACAATGTAACTATGTTGGAGAAAAGATATGGAAAAAATATGGAGACATTGAAACTTACAATGGTCATGCATATATTGAAGGAGAAAATATGAATTACTAATATTTTAAATTGAGCAATGACATAATTTTGAGTTATAAATTTGACATATATACATTATATATATAATATTGAATTCACAGTTATATTGAGAGGGGCGAATCAATATAATGAAATTTTTTACTTATTTAAATATTAATTTCATAAAAAAATCAATATTTTAAATTGAAAAATTAACACAAAGATATACATGGAAATTCTTACGGGAGAAAAACACAAATTATTTATATGAAAGATCTTGTAGGTAACAACCTACTATTACATCAATCTATAGGAACCAACCTGCAAGGCACACAAATCCCCTCTACTTTTTAGGCACAAATCTACAGGAGACACCAATCCCTACTACTGCAAATATTTATAGGCACCAACCTAATTCTTTGAGCTTTGCTTACTTCTTCACAATGTTTCCTAGTTCCTTTTGCTTTCACCAATTTTTCTTGTTTCTTTTATCTTCACCAATATGGTTATTTTTTTCTGCCTTCACCATGTCTACCTACTAGTTATTCCTTCACCAAGTCTACTTCTCCCAAAAAAACATCTTTTGGATCCTTCCCAAGAAAAAAATTGCACAAAATTCCATGTATCTAATTTTTCAAATGTGATTCTAAATTTTATAAAAGTACCTAGAGATATTTTCTCTAATCTCATCCAAGTTTCAATGTCCTAAACACCTAAAAAAAAGTAAAGGTAAAAATGCCAACATAACGTATTTGAGGAATGTTTCAAGAGAATCCAAGATCATTGAATTCCTCATATCATATCTTTGAAATTTTAGAGAAACAGGGTCGGAAATATCTATCCTAGGTACCCTGGGATTTATTCTCTACCTCATTAAATCTCATAGTTTGAAACATCTCAGAAAGAAAGTTATAGAAAAAATGCCAAGATGACCTATTTGAAGCATATTTCAGAATTTCAAGAGCATTCAGGAATGGTAAAAGCCTCATATCCTATATATGAAATTATAACAAAATAAGGTCTTAAATTTATATCATGAGTAACTTGACATCTCTTCCTTTTCTCCTCCAAATTTCAAATTCATAAACATCACGGAAAGAAAGATATAGTGAAAAGACCAAGCTGACTTGTTTGAAGAAGATTTTAGGAGCATTTAGGAATTCGTTACCTTAAAGCATATCTCTGAAATTATAGAAAACAAAAGTTTGTAATTTGACCCGAAGGTAATGATGATAATTTATCTATATCCTCCAAGTTTAACTGTTTGAACATCCAAGAACAAAAGTTATAGAAAAAATGCCAAGCTAACCTATTTGATGAGCATTAGGGAAGCATGACTTCCTTGGACCATATCTTCAAAGTTGTAGTACATCAAAGTATTAAATTTGAACCATAGTTACATGAAGATATTCTATATACATCACCCAAGTTTCACTTTGTTAAACATCCTAGAAGTTATAACGAAATTTCCAAGATGATCTATTTGATGAGTAGTTAGGAAGCCTAACTTCCTTAGACCATATCTCTGAAATTATAGTGAATAAAGGTCTAAATTTTCAACCACATGTACATAAACATTTTCTATCTATATCCTCCATGTTTCAGGTTTTGAAATGTCCCAAAAGAAAAGTTATAGAAAATATATCAAGCTAACTTGTTCA
The DNA here is from genome assembly GCA_031772625.1 of Pinus tabuliformis. Taxonomy (NCBI): domain Eukaryota; kingdom Viridiplantae; phylum Streptophyta; class Pinopsida; order Pinales; family Pinaceae; genus Pinus; species Pinus tabuliformis. The sequence goes on along the minus strand of CM062812.1, from coordinate 774,191,573 downwards.
CCCCATAAATCACACTTTTGCTTCTACCTTTAAACTCCAAGAATCACCTCAAAAAATATTCCTCAACTCCTCTTCTATCCTCATATCTCTTCTTGCTTCAATTGATATCCAAATGCACTCATATGAATTTTATTTATAGTGTTTTTATGTTCACTTATGGGGCTGAATTGTAAAACTGGTTGGGTCAACTTGCTTATGTAACACCCTTGGTATGATTTCCCCCTAATTTTTGTAAAGAAATAATATTATAAATTATAAATGATTATATTTTTATTTAATGGCCTGAAGATAATGACCACAAATCCATCATCTAATAGGGAAGAGGAAGTATAAACCAAGAGGGGGTTAGTTGGCACCTTTAATTAATAATAATAAGAAAAGTAAAAAGAGGAGGAGTCCAAGAGGAACATTAAGAGTCACCATTAATAAATTATAAAAATATCATTTGGATAACAATGTTGGGGTTGGATTTTCCCCTTAGGGAAGCATGTGAGAATTTCTAGAAAGAATTGCAAAGTGGAGGGAATGAAATTCCCTAGGAAGATAGATTGTTGCATGGGGGAGCTCATGGAATTATGAGGAAATGGGAATGAGTGCTTACCAAGAATTGGATGAGAAACCACTCAATGTGCTTGCCAAAGAGTTGATAAAAAACATGATTTTATAAGTAATCCCTATTATCTTTGAGCTGAGTATGAACTCCTTCTAAAAACTATTGAAAAAATTCCCCTTAGATCATGGATTTGGCTTACGGGTGCAAATAATTATGGCTTCCATGAGTCTAAGGTTGGATGGAAATTGAACTCCCACCTTCATTTGGACCATTGCCTTATTATATTTGCATGTATTTAGCTGAGAACTATGACATTGAAGCCTATACTTGTGGAATATAACTATACGACTCTAAGAAATATTGCATGGTTGTAAAATTTTGGTGCATGCATCTATAAGCTAAATCCTTGTAATTTTACTATGTTGCATGTGAAAGCTATTTATGTGTCCAATATGCTAATTCAATGCTTGTTTCCATGTTGATGAATCTTGATCTTTATGCGAATGGGTAAAGCTAATCCCTATACAATTCATGAGGAATGGACAATTCCTAGATGTTTGATGAGGTAATGTTTCCTCACTCTCTTTGCTACTGAATTTTGCATACTAGCCACAATTTTTATAAATCATTTAGATTAAGAGAAAGGCATTCCATTATTCTTATGTGAAAGTGAGGTGTGGTCTCTCTGAGAAATTTCTCAAAAATAGGCTTGTTCATGTGACCTGTATGAGTAGATACTTGATGTACATAGTTTGAGTATGAAAGACAAAGGAAGATCTCTGCGAAAGTGCGTGAATGTTTTCACTAATAAATAAATTGGCCATCAGACCCTAATTAGTAAAATGGGAGTCCATGATGGATACCTCTATTACTATGCAAAAGTATATAAATGCATTTCAGGTCTCCATGGGCCGAGACCTTAATAAGCTCAAGAGAGATGGCGATATACATATATATATATATATATATATATATATATATATATATATATATATCCAGGAGTGCCATGTGCCACTCAATTATAGGCCACTTGGCCTCACCAAACTACAATTCCAAGTGACATGTGTCATGCCTCTCAGGTCGTCATGTCACCCTGCGACCATGTCATCTATCATGCTATTTACGAAAGACATAGGAAGATCTCTCTGAAAGTGCATGAATGTTTTCACTAATAATTAAATTGGCCATTAGACCCTAATTAGTAAAATGGGAGTCCATGATGGATACCTCTATTACCATGCAAAAGTATATAAATACTTTTGAGGTCTCCCTAGGCCGAGACCTTAATAAACTCAAGAGAGATGGCGATATATCGATATATATATATATATATATATATATATATATATATATATATATATATATATATATATACATATACATATATCTAGGAGTGCCATGTGTCACTCAATTATAGGCCACTTGGCCTCACAAAAATACGATTTCAAGTGACATGTGTCATGTCTCTCAGGTTGTCATGTCACCCTGAGACCATGTCATCTATCACGCTATTCGTGGGTCCCGCCATGACCTCCAGTGCATGGTAAGGCTTAGTTAATTTGGGGCCCAACTAACAGAAGAAATGTGTTTAGAATTAAATGGTTTATGTCTAACACGAGGTTACCTTATTAATGGGCCCCACATTTCCATGTCGTCCTGAAGCTTAATTCTTGGCAAGGTCATCCTGGTCTCCCTTCGAAATCTCCTAGGTGATTCTTCCATGATGACATATTTCTTATCGCTTGAGACCTCCCTAGCACCTATATGCAGTGCCTGTTCACATGGTCGCATAAATCGAACCTCCTTACTCCTCTAGACACCGAACTTCCTTCCCCAATGGCATAAATGGTTATATGCCAAGACTCTCATTTTCCTCGACATTTGGTCGTGGCTCCTAGCCACATGGTTAGACGTAGTTAAGAGCCACATCTTGTGGTGGTATTAACCATGTGGCTAGGAGCCATGACCAAATGTCGAGGACAATGAGACTCTTGGCATATAACCATTTATGCCATTAGGGAAGGAAGTTTGGGGTCTAGAGGAGCAAGGAGGTTCAATTTACGCACCCATGTGAATAGGCACTATATCCAAGTGCTAGGGAGGTCTCAAGAAAAAGGAAATATGTCATCCTAGAAGAATTACCTAGGAGATTTGGAAGGGAGACCAGGATGACCCTGCCAAGAATTAATCTTCAGGACGATATGGAAATGTGGGGCCCATTGGCAGGGAAACCTCATGTTAGATATAAACCATTGAATTCTAAACGCATTTCTTCCATTAGATGGGTCCAAAATTAACTAAACCTTAGCATACACTAGAGGTCTTGGTGGGACCCACAACTAGCGTGACAGACGACATGGTCTCAAGGTGAAATGACGACCTAAGAGGCCGGACACATGTCACTTGGAATCGTATTTTGGTGAGGCCAAGTGGCCTGTAGTTGAGTGAAACATGGCACTCCTGGAGTGGATCCACGTGGAGGGTTGACATCACCTCAGAAATAAATTCCATTAGCGTCACCCAGACCTCTCAACCCTGGTGATTATTTATGGTTTTTGGTACAATCCCACAAAAATTTTATTCCCAGGGTGAGCTGCATGGTGGGGCTAGCTGCAAATTATTCAACATATCATTACGGAGGTTCATAAGGCTATGTCACTCGGTGGATTTGAATTCCTCTAAAAATGATTAGGTAAGGAAAATGTGGTAGAGTGGAGCCCATGTGCATGATTGTCAGTGAAGGTAGTGTAATGCATTGAAGGAGGGCTCCACAAAAGTGGGTTAAACCCCATGCAACTAGTCACATGGACCTCTTGGAAAATTGACATGGTGGCATGATATAGCAATCCACGTAAACTTGTTGCTTCTATCACGGAGGTTTTGAGAGAGGACTACAATGGGAACTCCTGGGATTTTATTTCCAGGACAAGGTGACACAGTGGGGACCACATGCCTCATATGTGTGTGTGTGTGTATATATATATATATATATATATATATATATATATATATATATATATATGTTTATGTATGTTGAGCCTTTGGGAATGAGGATCCTATGAGTATTTACTCTCATGAATGAGTCAACAATGGATATTATTACAACTTAGAGGGCCATGCAGGAACCATGTAGGGACCACATGGAAACCATGTGGCCTGTCAAGATGACATGGCATGTGACTCACTAGGGGATTTTTGAGGTCTAAAATGGGCCTCCTAAGAAAAATGTACAACCAAAATAAAATTTATAAGGACCAACGGGATTCAAGATGATGATGTCAACCATGGGGGATGATTCACCAATTTTGGAGTGAAAAAGTAAAAATATTAGAAAATAATAAAATAATAAAACTACTTTTTCAACTTGTATTTTTATTGTATCCCCTAAGGATTTACTCAAATTTCAAGCAGGAGTACTCATTGGATGCAAAATTTAATTCCTCATCCAAGGAGTACCCATGTTGCATACTTTCGATGGACCTTGCTACACGAAAAATGAGAAATACATGAAAAAACATGATTGCAATCACTTTTTTCATGTATTTTCATTTTTTCGTGTAGTAGGGTCCATCAAAAGTATGAAAAATGGGTACTCCTTGGATGAGGAATAAAATTTTGCATCCAACAAGTCTTTTCGCTCGAAAATTGAGTGAACCCATAGGGAGATAAGCTGACAATACAAGTTGAAAAAATAGTTTTTTCCTTTTCTCCCTCTAAAATTTGATGATGTAATCTAATATTATTTTATTATTTCCACTATTATTTTAGAATTTCCTTAGGAGGCCCATTTTAGACCTCAAAATTCCCCTAATTATTTTTTGAGTATTTGAAGGCTCCTATATTTTGATCTGGATGTTAGATCGAGATGAAACATATACCATTAGAAACATCTTGACAAGATGATCACAACAATGTTTTCCATTTTAAGTTTTAAAGAGTTTGAAAAATATAAAAAAAATAGACTTCATTCCATAACTATACCTTATATATCAGGTTAGCATAGTAATTACCGTCTTTAGATACCTTAGTAGGACAAAGGGTGGTAAGGGGGATTGTTACAAAGTGGTATCAGAGCTTCCAGGTTCAACGCTTGGATTGGATGGGGTTTATCGTAGATGAAATGAAGAAAAAAGTTTCAACTCTAGACCTTCCAGAATAAATTACTTGTTATAAAATTAACAAAGTAGGAGGTCCAATTCTTTTATCTTTAGAGATGAGTGGAGCTCTAACTCTTAGTGTAATAACTGAATGTGAATATGATCATGTAATACTTATGGCTTTGATTGTGGAATTACATGTTGACTGTAATAACACTTCTAAAATGTTTCCTTGTGGGATGTATTGACAATTCACATGTTTACTATCTTATATCTTGAAGGTCTGGAAAACTTATTGTTGTGACTGTTGGCTTAAGGGGGCCTGACCCAAGTTTGGATTTATTTGCGCCAACAAACAAAACCCTAGCTATTGGACCTTTTGGTAACAACTTGCATAATGCAGGCTGCAGTCTCACCCAAAGTAGTATTGGGGGATGATAAAACCGGGTTTCTACATCCAGAGACTGTGTGATGTGTATTATGAAACCCTTATAGCTCAGATCTTCTCACGCAGATCTAAACCTTCCTTTTGTTGGCTACTGCAACACTATTCTATTGACGTCCAGGTATTCATGAAGGTATGTGTTCGTACTTATCATACCTAAAATAAGCATATTCACAACTTTCGCTCAGTAAATAACTACCCTAGATCTGCCTTCATGCAAATCTATCTATTTCAAACAGTTATCATAATAGATCTAGTTACTATCTTCGTGAAAACAGTGCATTACTCATTTCATGCATGGAATTTAATGATTGAATAGATTCACGCAAAGAATACACTTTATTTTATAGAAAATAGATCATTAATTGACGATGCATAACTTAAACATAAATAAGAACAAGGCACATATATAACAAATTCGGTCCAAAATTAGTCTTTATTAGATTCAACATTCAATTTACAGACTCTTCATCCCTGCGCACCCAGCTGCAGGGGCCCGCACACTTAGCTAAGGACTTGCCAAGGTATCTGCGCACTCAGCTGTAGGAGCCTTCCCCTTTCGCCTAAGTACAGGAAAACATAGATTTCCTAGCTTAGCACTTGCCCTTACACTTGTTTTTCTTCAAGTGTTATCTTCTAGACTCGCTATCACTCAAATATTTATAGCCTTTTTATTACAATACCATGGCCCACAGCCTATGGGTGAGTCTAAAAACCATCCTATCACTTACCCATAGAAGGGGTTAAAGCCCATTTGTCTCTTACTTATCTATGCGCTCCGCTTCCACATTTCACGAAGACTTTACATTCTTTACAAAATTTTACTCAAAATTTGATTAAACTAACCCAAAATTGACCCTAGGGGCTGTATCCCAACAGGCCCCCAACACAAATATGGTGACTCACCCTCGAGTCACTCAGTTGACTTCTCTTCTTTGTGGCAGAGGTCACTAAAATCTCGCTTCAATGCTTCGAGCTCTGTGATGCCTTGTACTGTAGCCTGCTTCACCTCTTCGACCAACTTTTCTGTAGTTGGTCCCTCTACCACAAGCTACATGGTCCTATGAGTCTATTACAGATCTTTTAGTTTCTCTTGAATGGTCTAAGAAATCTAGCTGGCCTCCTCTATCCAAGGTTGAAGTCGAGCCTTTAACATTGATCCTTTTTAATGCAATTCCTGAACTTGTGCCTATAGCAGCTTCCCTTCCTGTAGGCGGCTGAAGTGTTGGACTAGTGCCAATGTGCGCACAATCAACCTGATCTCATCGTATTTCTGGTGGGCCTTTTTGATTTTTGTACTTAATAATGGATTGTAGATTTCTGTGGTTCGGTTTTTAGAATTTACACTCGGATATTCCATAGTTTTCATCTTTGCTTTGTCGATGTTTCGAGTCTAGACCAAGACTCATCATCAAGAATTGATTTACAAAGGAGAGAGCCAGTAGTGATAAATAAGGTTATGATTGAGATGTCAAGTATGTAAGCCGACCAACCTACTGATTTGAATTAACTAGATTTTTTTTTTTTAATTAACTAGATTTTTAAATAAATTGTTATAATTTTCTGATATTTAAAGCTCTTTTTACTTTTATTTATTATACATGGGTATTTATTATAGTTTTTATTAATTGCATTAAGTGAAATTGTTTATGTAATAAGTTATTTATTATATTTTATTTAATAAAATAATTTATCATAATGATTTTGTTTTAATTAATTGTAACATTATAGTAATTTTGTTTATTTTTTAGGAGTATAATGTATTATTAATGTTGCGATTTAAGCTTATATGTTTGTTAATGTATTATAACAAGTTTTTTTATGGTTAGGATGATTTTTAATATTTTTATATTCTTATAATTTTTTATTTTTTTTTAAGTTCTTTTTAATTTTATTTATTATTCATGTAAATTATTATAGTTGTTTATTAATTGCTTGAGTTGAATTGTTTATGTATTAAGTTTGTTTATTATATTTTATTTAATAAATTAATTTATCATAAAGATTTTGTTTTAACTAATTGTAATTTTATAATAATTTTGATTATTTATTTATTTATTTATTTATTTTTTAAGGAGGTTAATGTATTATTAGTGATGTTTTTATAAGCTTATAAGCTAGCTAGAGAATTATACAAAGTTTTTTGGGTCCTCCTGCGAAGTGTCCCATAACTCCATGGTGTGGTTAAACAGGAAGTCACAGCCTTCGACTGCATTCTCCAGAGTAGCCATGTGCTCCTTGATGGTTGTGTCGTGTTTCTCCCTAACCTCAAGTGGAGTAGTTAGATGTAGCTTCAACTATAATTCTACTATCTTCATTTGGAAGTCAAATGTGACTCTGCCTATCTCATCTTTTGATTCTCGAACTGCAGTAGCTAATTTCCTATTCTTCGTTGTAGTTGCGACATCTTTTGAAATCTGTAACTCTAAAACTAAATTGCACACAATGGAACCATTTTTGGCTTAAGGGGGTCTGACCAAGGTTCAGAGTTATTTGTGCCAACCAAAAAAACCCTAGTTTCTGGCCCTTTCGGAAAAAACATGCATAGTGCAGGTTGCCGTCTCACTCGAAGCCATATAGGGGGATGCTAGAACCAGGTTTCTACATACAGAGACCATGTGATGTGTATTCTGAAACCCTTATAGCTTAGATATGCTTTCGAGCAGATCTATAACTTCCTTTTGTCTACTACTACAACTCTATTATATTGACGTCCAGGTCTTCGGGAAGGTATCTGTTCATACTTATTAGACCTAAAAGAAGTAGATTCACAACTTTCGCTCAGTAAATAACAACCCTAGATCTTCCTTCGTGCAGATCTACTTGTTTCAAATAGTTATCATAAGAGATCTAGTTACTATCTTCGTGAAAATAATCCATTACTCATTTCATGCATAGATATTAATGATTTAATAGATTCACGCAAAGAATACTCTTTATTTCATAGAAAATAGATCATTAATCGACGATGCATAACTTAAACAGAAATAAGAACAAGGCACAGATAGAATAGATTTGGTCCAAAATCAGTCTTTATTAGATTCAACATTCAATTTACAAACTCTTCTGCCCTCCGCACTTAGCTATAGTGGCCCGCGCACTCAGTTGTAGACTTGCCAAGGTCTCCAAGAACTTAGTTGCGGGGGCCTTCCCCTTTCGCCTAAGTATAGGAAAGCAAAGCTTCCTGCCTTAGCACTTTCCCTTACACTAGTTTTTCTTCAAAAGTTATCTTCTAGAATCGTTATAACTCAAATATTTATAGCCTTTCTATTATAATACCAAGGACCACGACCTATGGGTGAGTATCAAAACCATCCTATCAATTACCCATACAAGGGGCTAAAGCCCCTTTGGCTCTTACTTATATGCATGCTCTACTTCAAAAACCCTCAAAAAATGACCTCTCTGCCCCTATTTTGACACACAGAAAGCAGTCTTGGGAGATTGAACTTTTGGAGGGGGAAAATGACATCCAAATTCATAAATTCCACTTGGGTTGGAAATTAGACAGACAGGGATTTCCAACAAGCACACTTGGGCTCAATTTGGACTTCAGGAAGTGCCTCAAAATCAGCTCCAAAGTGGCGCGACACACAGATAAATTGGTGCTGTGCACAAAGAATTTTGGCTTGTTTTTCACTGTTCAGCTCAGCAATTCGCCCAGTTTTGACTAGTTTTGCTTCTTGAAGTTATTCTTGATTTTTCATGATGTAATTTGACAACCATGATGTAATATTGGCACATTTTTACTTGTTCTAGAAGATTCATTCACCAAAAGGTGAAACATGAGTGAATGAATCAGTTTCCTAGCATATAGGGGTAAGTTGTTTGAATACCTAGTTTTCAGTTCCTTGTTTAGAATTAGTTCAAACAACTCCTAGAATGATGAGCTCGACCCCTAGAGGCAAGGGAATGGGTTGGGCTTGTCTATATCATGTAATTTCTCAGTAATTTTCATGGTTTGACTCTTGGGAAAAGCTTGGCACTCTATTGTACATTCACTTCTGCATTTTTGGCAAAGGAAAGACCAGGGTTTTGCAGCACTGTTTGGGATCCATGTGGCTTTATGTTTTGATGGTGTCCCTCGCTGAGTAATTGTAAGTTTATCTAGTGTTATGTGTATCATTTTCTTGTTTCTTCTTTTGAATTTGAAACAAACGAGTGATTAAGGTGGAATCCATATCTGTTATGCTTTGCCTTTGAATTTGTTTAAATTTTCATGTTTTCTTCAGTTTAAGGAGAATTCTTGAGACTCTCCTGCTCTCCTTAGCTCCTCACCTATCTGATCTACCCATCTCACTTGCTTTAAAGCATAAAAAAGATTTCCTTCCTTGCCCCAATCAGAACTCTGCAAAAACTATGCCTCATCCTCGAGCCCAATTTTCTTTTCCCTTTTTCCAACACAAAAACCCCAAAAAACTCAAATCAAACCCTTGTACTTTATACCTAGCCTAAGATTAGCTTTCATTTCAGTCATCTCGAAGCCCCATCGCTTGTCTTTTACCGAGATTGACCTGGAGAGAGCCCTCTCCTGTCCTCGTAGGGCTAGCTACGAGGCTGAGCGTGGTTTGATGTGGACCTAGAACCTTCTCTTTTGAGCCTGAGACAAATCTAGGCTCTAACATAGTGGCGACCATACTGGGGATGAAAATGTTTGCTTGTTGATGTCATTTGTGTTATAAGCTACAGACGGAGCCTGAAGTTATGCCAGGTAGCCTTCGAAATGCTTTTGTTTTGCATTAGCGGAAGTAGATAAACACTGCTTCAGTCAATCTCCGGTCTAGCTTGTAAACGTGACATCTAACTTGTTAATTTCCCCAGTACATGTATCAAGTTCAGATCTGATTGTTGATGGTGGACAACAATCGGACACTGGAAAGGCTGAAATCATTCACCTGGCGATTCCAAATCATTTTCGAGATCAGATCCAAAGACTCCACTAGAGGATGATCCTGACTAGCAGAAACATGAAAGGACAATATGGACAGATCAGGTATTCAAGTTGGAATTTTTCCAAGACATTTTGTTCTTTGTTATAAATTATTTCTTCTCTTTTCTCGAGAATGTCAAGAATGCTTTGCAAAGTATATTGTATTTGATAAGAGATCCCAGGCCTGCAGTTGATTCTTTCCCTTTGAAGATTGGGAATACCAAAGATTTACATACCTTTGAGCTTGATCAAGACCCTTCTTCTGAATCTTGTGATGACCATCTTCAAATTGATGAGCCCCAAGAGACTAAGACTGATTCTATACCTTCTGTACATACCCCTATACCTTGTAAAATTCCAGATCGGTATAAACCTCTTGTTTTACCTTCTGTTCTTCATGCTTTCCCCAAAAACTATGATCTATACTTCCCGAGGTTTGATGGTGAAAGTAAGAATTTCAACGATGAGAAACATGTGCAGAATTTTGAGTCTTTTCTAGACCCTTTTGAGGTTGATGATGAAGATGTCAGTATTAGGCTTTTTTCTCTTTCTTTGCAAGGAAAAGTGAAGAGTTGGTTCAAAGCCCTGCCTGATGCGAGCATCTCAGATTTACAGCAGTTCGTCAAAGTTTTTCTCGACAGGTGGATGATCGGACAGAACATTTTCCTTATTATAGAAGAGTATAACCAGCTGAAAAGATTGCCAGGGGAGACTGTACAACAGTTTTCTGCTAGATTTAGCCAAGTTTATTATTCAATGCCGGTTGATATAAGAACTCCTCCTAGATCTGCTCTCTTGCACTATCCGAGTGCCTTTGATCCAGAAATGGAGTTTCAGCTGAGAGAAAGGAACCTTGCAACACTTGAAGTGATCAAGAACAGTGCAGTAAATGTAGAGGCTCACTTGCTGATCCGAAGGGCAAGGTTGAAGGAAGAAGAGATGAAAAACATAGATCCGGAGGAATCAACATCTCTAGAGGTGAAGCTTGACATTTTGGTAAGTGCAGTGGAAAAGATGATGGACAAGATCAATGCAAGGAATGAGTATAATGTTCAAGCCCATAGCTCGCTGATTGAAGAAAAACTAGTTGCTGATCCAAAACATCTTCTTTCTTATCCCAGTTGTCATAGATCTGATAATGATTGTCATATAGATCATCTTGGAGAAGAGAGATCTGTTGATATGACATGTATGCTTGTTGATGTCTTTTATACTGATGATTTGCTTTAGTTTGATCAGTATGATGATGATTATGTTCTCCAAACAGAAGCTAATCTTGCAGACAAATTAGCAGTTAGTTTGTGGGAGGAGGAGAAGTTCACTTACAGCAGCTCGAATACAGTGATCAACTGATGCATATCAGTTATGACAGTGATGAGGAAAGTGCAGCAAATTTTGAAGTAAGTTCAGGATCTTTGCCTTTTTGTTTTGCTTCGTTTCAGTTCATCAGAGACAACATTCATGCAATTAGAAATCAGCTGTCAACAAGTCTTGATTTGGACCATCTTGAGGGCAATGAAAACCTTGTTCAAGATTTTTCATATCCAGATTTGCAGCCCCCGAATGCCTTTGATTATCAAGTTGCAAATAAATACTTCGAAGCTAGAACATATGCTCAGATGATGCAAGATGATTCCATACCATTTTATTTCAAATCATTTCAGTTTTTGAAAGGAAAATTGCATAGTACATCTTCAGTAAAGAATGAGCAGCATGTAGGAAATCATGTAATCTCATCGGAACCAATAGAAAATGGGTTGCAGCAGTATTTTCAAGTTTTTCATGATCCAATAGCTAAAGTTTTGGATGAGGTTTGCAGTCAAAGTCTTTCTCCATTGACTACATGTGAGCCTGAAACATGTGCTGATATAAACTTGACCTAGCAGCTGGTTTCTTTGTCATTTTCAGCAGGGGTCTCGTCACAAAGCTCTGATCAAAGTTTGCATTCACGGTATGAAGAGAATAGAAGTAATTCGTTGGACGAGCTAAGTCCCAGTCTCCATGAATTTCAAGATCCTTATGCAGTGTTTTTGGAGGCGGATAGAGAATCCATAGCATTCAACGGATCTGATTCCAAGTTGTCATGGGAGTTGCCTTTCAGTAGTTCTCTCTTGTTGTTCATAAGCGAGTACTTGCGGAGAATTTAAACAACAGACAGAATACTTACTTGGTTGCATTGGTTGTTTCATTTCACTTGACCAGATGATGAATGAAACTGTTAGAGTAGGTTTTGATGAATAAGCTCCACTTTGAGCATCATTTCCAGTTTGTCGGTTGTGTTTAAGTATCGAGTCAGCTTTTAGTTGAGTCATGAGTCATTTGTGAGTCAGTTTTCAGTCTTGTTGTTAAGTTAGTTTGTGTCGGTTTTCAGTCATGCATTTTAGCTTGAGTTTTGACTCCATTGCCCAATGGATGAAGGCATTGTCTAGCTCTCCCAGAGATCTACCGTTCTTGGCACCTCCAAGGAGCTACCATCCCCATTGGAGCAAATGTTAGTTTCAGTCTTTCCAGCCTTCCTCCAGTGATCAAACATGCTCTTACAAAGTGATGTTAAGGTGTCAAGGTCAAATTTTGTCATTTCATTGAGTCTTCAAGTAAAATTTTGTCACTAGGCATTACGTCTAGGGTTTTCTTTCACTCCTTTCAAAGTTGTCCAAATGCCGGTCTATGTCACTATTCAGCTGAGTCTACCATCATTTAGAGGGTTGTCATCATCATGTCAGGTTCCAATGGGTCATTTTACACCTTGTTCATGCTTCAGTTGCGCCTAGCTAAGGTCATTTCCTTCTCCTAGGTTTTGAAGCAAATGTCTCTTGGATGATCAAATCATTAGCAAAAATTGTATCCTGATGTTCATATACCTTTCCCTATCCATAATGTACCTTGTTAAACACTTCCCATCACTAAGATCCCCCAAAGTCCTCATTTCTGCTCAAACCCTAGTTTCTTGCTACAAACCCCATTTTCTAGGCTAGGCCTGTGTTTTTCCCTTTTTGACCCCTTCCCCTCACTCAATTTCTGAGATTACACTTTCCCCTACTTTCTAACATCCCTCCCTACTTCCCAAAATTTCCCCAAGAATTTAGAAGCTCCCTATCCCCTTCATTTCGCTTAATTTCGACAAATCTCTTGTTCCACACATCGGGGTAGGTTTTACTCAAATGATGCTTTTGAGTAATCAAAGATGAATTTGGAAAAAATGAGAGAGGTTTTTGTCTAAAACATGCCAAGGAAAAAAAACGTCCTTTACTTTTTACACAGGTGTCATGGTTTTAGATAAATTTCAAAAATACTATTGTCTCACGAGAATTGATGCACGTCTGAAGTGACCTTGGAAAAATCAAGTTTTATCCTAGCTTGGTCAATCAAATGACTTGCTTGATGAGTCAAATGATAACTAAACACAAATAGCTTTCCAATGAGCTATCATGAGCTCAATTTTTAGTTGAGTAAGACATTCAAAATTTGACTATAACAGCACACTTCCTTTAGGTAGCCTCATTTGGCACATTTTGACCAGTCTTGGGAGATTTAATTTTTGACAAAGAAAATGAACTCCAAATTTTAAAATTCTAGTTGGGTTGGAAAGTAGACTCAAATTACTTTCCAACGAGCTATCCTACACCCAATTTGGACACCGGGAAGGCCTCCAAAAGTCATTTGGAAAAAGGAACAGCGCACTGGGGAGGCGCGGCGCACTGGGAGAAAATTTCTAGTGTAAATTTACACTAGCACGGCGCACTGGAAAGGCGCGGCGCATATAGCTGCCATGGCTGATTTTTTTTTTTTTAAATTTGCTCCAGTATTTCCCCAAAATGCATGGATTTCCATTGGTACAAGTAGGTTGAACTTCTCTCATGGTTTTTCATCCAAGATTGATGGTTGATGATGGTGTTTGATGAATGGTGAAGTGTGTTAAGGAAAGCAAACCCTATCTCTTCAAAAGTTTCCAAGGAGATCGCTGCTAGGGTTTTGTGTTGTAACTAAGTATCCCCTCACCTCATCACTCACTAATTCCACACTCTCCTTCTCACATTTCACTTGTAAAATCCTCAAACCCCAATTCCCAAACATAGTCAAGTGACTGTCCTCACCTTCACTTGATTGAAACACATTTTTCCCACACTCCACTATACCCACTGTCCCTATTCATCACAGTCCCTTCCTACTTGGCACATATTTGGCATTGAAATAAAGGGTACCAAATTCTCTTTTTTAACAAGTTTCTAAACATACACCTTGCATGGACATTATGGAGACAGACATTGAAACAGCATAATGAACAAGACAGTGATTTCCACCACTGAACTACATGCACCAAGAAGGCATCAAAAAGGAAAAAGAGGCAAAGGGAGCTCGATCGTCTTCAGATATTGGCCGAGGCTTCTTTAGCCCATCATAACACTTGATGAAGAAGCTCCAACCCAAATTTGGGGCAGTTTTGACATTTTTGCAAAGTTTTGCACTAAAAAACAGGGTTTTTCTCCCTGTGCGCCACGCCACGTGGCGTGCGCTTATGATAGGAAGCTCCAAATGGAAAAAACTTTATATTTTTGGATTTTTCATGAAAAATCATGACTGCTGGTGCATGTCCAACAATTTTGGGCAAGTTTTGAGTCCCCAAGAGGTCAAAAACACTCAAAAAATGACCTCTCTGCCCCTATTTTGACACACAGAAAACAGTCTTGGGAAATTGAAGTTTTGGAGGGGAAAATGACATCCAAACTCAGAAATTCCACTTGGGTTGGAAAGTAGACAGGCAGGGATTTCCAACAAGCACACTTGGGCTCAATTTGGACTTTAGGAAGTGCCTCAGAATCAGCTCCAAAGTGGCGCGACGCACAGATAAATTGGCACTGCGCACAGAGAATTTTGGCTTGTTTTTCACTGTTCAGCTCAGCAATTTGCCCAGTTTTGACCAGTTTTGCTTCTTGAATTTATTCTTGACTTTTCATGATGTAATTTGACAACCATGATGTGATATTGGCACATTTTTACTTGTTTTAGAAGATTCATTCACCAAAAGGTGAAATGTGAGTGAATGAATCAGTTTCCTAGCATATAGGGGTAAGTTGTTTAAATACCTAGTTTTCAGTTCCTTGTTTACCTAGTTTTCATGGTTTGACTCTTGGGAAAATCTTGGCACTCTATTGTACATTCACTTCTGCGTTTTTGGCAAAGGAAAAACCAGGGTTTTGCAGCACTGTTTGGGATCCATGTGGCTTTATGTTTTGATGGTGTGCCTCTCTGAGTAATTGTAAGTTTATCTAGTGTTATGTGTATCAATTTCTTGTTTCTTCTTCTGAATTTGAAACAAATGAGTGATTAAGGTGGAATCCATATCTGTTATGCTCTGCCTTTGAATTTGTTTAAATTTTCATGTTTTCTTCAGTTTAAGGAGAATTCTTGAGATTCTCCTGCTCTCCTTAGCTCCTCACCTATCTGATCTACACATCTCACTTGCTTTAAAGCATCAAAACGATTGCCTTCCTTGCCCCAATCAGAACTCTGCAGAAACTGTGCCTCATCCCCGAGCCCAATTTTCTTTTCCCTTTTTCCAACACAAAACCCCCAAAAAACTCAAATCAAACCCTTGTACTTTATACCTAGCCTAATATTAGCTTTCATTTCAGTCATCTCGAAGCCCCATCGCTTGTCTTTTACTGAGATTGACCCGGAGAGAACCCTCTCTTGTCCTCGTAGGGCTAGCTACGAGGTTGAGCGTGGTTTGATGTGGACCTAGAACCTTGTCTTTTCAGCCTGAGACAAATCTAGGCTCTAACATCTAGAATGCCTTGGAACTGCCTAGCATATACCCTTGTCATTCCCTCCTTAACACTATTGGAACTTGCTGACACTCCCTATCACACACTCTTATCCATTCATTTCCATGCAATTTGAACTAGTTCTCCCTTGTGCTCTCATGGCACTCACTCCCTCTCTCCCTCTACCTTTCTCCCTCTATGTCTTTCTTCTTCCTTCCCTCTCTCTCCCCCTCCAACTTCATCTCTCTCTCCTCTCTCTCCCATTCTCTCTCACCTCCCTCTGTCCCCCCTGTCACTCTCTCTCTCGCCCCCCTCCATCTCTGTGCCTCCCTCTCTATCTCTTTCCCTTCTCTTCCTATCTTTATCCCCACATATTCTCTCTCTTCCCTCCTCTCTTCTCTCCCTCTCTCTCTATCCATCACTCCCTTGTCACTCCCTCTCTCTCTCTACCTCTATCTCCCTATGCCTTAGTTGTTTCCTCCCTCTCTCTCCCCCTCCAACTCCATATCTCTCTCTCCCATCCTCTCTTCTTCTCTCTCTCCCCCTCCAACTCCATATCTCTCTCCCCCCGTCTTATTCTCTCTCTCCCCTCTCTCTCTTCCTACCTCCTTCTCTCAGTATCCCCACATCACTCTCTCACTCTCTTTCTCTATCTCTCTCTCTCCACCCTCCATCATTGTCACTATCTCCCTCCCCCTCTCTTCTCTTCACTTTGCTTGCTATCATCACTTGGATCCTTAGTTAAGATAGATCTATGTTGGTTCTTACTAATATTTGTATTATATAAATTTCACATCTTTAAATACAAAATTATTCTCATTTTTAATTTTATTAAAACCTTAATTTAATTTATATGGGAATAATTTTAGTAGTCGTGAGGATAGAGGGTTTATATATATCTCAAAACTAATTACAACCCTTTTCCTATTAGCTTCAAATAAAAAATGTTATAAAATTAAATTAAATTAAAATATTTTTATTGTGAAATAAGTTATGGTTTTTGGACATGTGGTATTGATAAGCCATGGTATTGGCCCATGGTATTGTAACAAATCCTATTTACAAGTTAGGAATATCCATGGTAAAGTGGGGGTGAATATCGATGGTTAAGAATCTTGTCATATTGCTATAAAATATTTAGATTGTGAAATAAGATATGAATTTTTGGCATGTGGTATTGATAAGCCATGGTATTAGCCCATGCTATTGTAACAAATCCTATTCATAAGTTCATCATATCAATGACAAAGCTGGGGTGAATATCCATGATTAAGAATCATGTCATATTCTTATAAAATATTTTGATTTTGAAATAAGTTATGTTTTTTTGGGCATGTGATATTGATAAGCCATAGTATTGGCCCATGGTATTGTAACAAAGTCTATTTCCAAGTTAATAATATCCATGGTAAAGTGAGAATGAATATCCATGGTTAAGAATATTTTCATATTGTTATAAAATATTTTGATTGTGAAATAAGTTATGTTTTTAGAGCATGTGGTATTGATAAGCCATAGTATTGGCCCATGGTATTATAACAAAACCATTTTTTTACAAGTTAATAATATCCATTGTAAAGTGGGGGGTGAATATCCATGGTTAAGAATCTTGTCATATTGTTATAAAATATTTTGGTTGTGAAATAAGTTATGGTTTTTGGGCTTGAGGTATTGATAAGTCATGGTATTAGCTCATGGTATTGTAACAAAACCTATTCACAAGTTAATACCAAAATCAAAATATAACAAATTGAATTTTATTATTTTTATTATTAATTGAGCCAACATTTATACTTTTGCACTCATCCCCATACTTTTGACTTTTATTATTATTATTATTACTATTATTATTTAACTAAGCCCATATTTAGAATTGTTTACATACTTACATTACACCTACACATCTACTCTATACTCTATAAATATTGTATTTATTGTTTTTTAGGGAGGGAAATTTTAACATTTTTGAAAAAATTCAGCCTTAATTTTGATGTAACAAAGCCCTCCCAATTCCAATCTTCATTTACGTTCTAAAATAGGTAGTATATTTTCACTTTTCATAGGGCGGAGGGAAAACGAGTAGATATTTTCACTTTTCACATGGCGGGAGGGAAAACGAGATTAAAGAGAGTTGAGACTTAAATTTTCACTTTTCATAAGGCGGAGGGAAAATGAGTAGCATATTTTCACTTTTCACAGCACGGGACAGAAAACGAGATTGAAGGGACTTGTGAATTAAGGTTTTACCACTAGCAGACTGATATCGAACCCCACCATTAATGGCACCCAGGTATGTTTCATTTCTAATCTTGCTGCATTTCCACCCCACTTTTAGTCTTCTTCCACATAGGGAGGAGTACACACACCTTGGATCTGGTTCAAAATTCACTATTTTTTTCATCCTTTCTTTTAAGTTTACGAGTAGCATATTTTCACTTTTCACAGGGCGGGAGGGAAAATGAGATTGAAGAGGGTTGTGATTTAAGGTTTTACCAATAGAAGAACCCCACCAATGGATCTTCAATCCATTAATGGCACCCAGGTATGTTTCATTTCTAAGCTCGCTGCATTTCCACCCCACTTTTAGTCTTCTTCCACACAGGGAGGAGTACACACACCTCAGGTTCAAAATTCACTATTTTTTTCAACCTTGCTTTTAAGTTTACGCGTAGCATATTTTCACTTTTCACAGGGCTAGAGGGAAAATGAGATTGAAGAGAGTTGTGAATTAAGGTTTTACCACTAGCAAACTAATATTGAACCCCACCATTGGATATTAAATCCATTAATGGCGTTTCATTTCTAACCTCGTTGCATTTCCACCCCACTTTTAGTATTCTTCCACACAGGGAGGAGTACACACACCTCAGATCTATGGTTCAAAATTCACTATTTTTTTCATCCTTGCTTTTAAGTTTATGCTTTAATCTCCATGTTGCACTTTGTTAATGTTTGTAGGGATGGCATTGGCACTTGATGACTTTGGGAAGTCATTTATTATAATAAAGAAGCAGGGGCAAAAGACCCAAATGAGAGGTTTAGATGTTCAAAATTTCTAACATTGTGGTCATCAGGGTTGTTATGACAATACTGTGCACCTCACTGGACTCCAATGGAATAAAAATGACGCTCTATAACCCCTACGGTGATATCATCAGTAGTAAGCTCCTATTATTTTTATTCATTCTCTATTTCTGGATCAGTGAAACCACTCTTAAATTATGAAAGTTAGTAGAATTTATTTTAAAACTTGTATGATTCATAACTAAAAATAGCTTAAATTTTCTGTAAACGCTTAAATAAACCATTAAATCATGAAAATTAGTAAAATTTACTCTAAAACTTATATGATTCATAACTAAAAATTACTTAAATTTTCTGTAAAGATTGAAATATGCCAATACTCTGCGATCTACTCACTCATTCTCACAAACTCTGAGGCCAACCGAGCTAGATGCTCTACATATGTCGATGCCTTCGTACTAAAGGTCTTAAAATTGGTGAATGCGTTCAAATGTCATTTGATCATTGGACTTCTAATGTGCATTAAGGGCATTTCAGCCCCTATATTTGTATGTTCCATATTCCATCATGTTGGTTCCATTTATAGGTGTATGTCGGTTTTCGTTGTGGGTAGTTCTCCTATTTTATAGGAGCTAGATTTTTAGGGCCTGCATGTCAAATATAGCTATATGGTATTGGTCCATGCATGTAATATACCCAATAACTTTTGTGCACTTTGAGGATGTGGTACTTCAGTTTACCACCCAAATTTACACAAAAACTGAACCCAAATTCACACAAATTTACGAAGTAACTGAACTAAATAATTCACACAAAAAGTGAACCCAAATTCACACAAATTTATGAAGTAACTGAACTGAATTTTTTCTGTTATTAACTATTTACTATTGACATGCATGAAACTATGGATTTATGCAACCTAAATACACACAACCATTCCATTAATCACGAATCCATAAATCACAAATGCGGCTAACACAAGCGGTTAGAGAGGCAACTTAAAAATTAATTCAGTAATGAAATAAATCATTAGAAATTAGTAATAATTCAATACAATTCATATATACATTTAGGAATACTTATCTATCTGGAATTGTTCAACAATTAGTTGCAAAAGAGGGAAGTAAGATCACAACCATATAACCGAAGATCAATCACAGTTCATATTTTACTTGATCACTCGCTTCATCATTGACATTAGCACTATTTCACTTGATCATGGGATCCATTGTTAGCAAGATCTTTGTTTTTACAATAGACCACACATAAGGGTATGCAGGCTATTGTCTTACTATCCATAAGCATACCTGAAATATAATCTCTTCATGAGTATAATTGATGGCCTTTACTATATTGGAGCTAAGCAGTTGTTAAATTGAAGATTAATTTTTTCAAAGGATAGTGAGTAATTTCATTGCCTTTTTTTTTATAAATCTTCCTCCCAGACCTGTCCCTAAAATATAATCTCTTCATGAGTATAATTGATGGCCTTTATTATATTGGAGCTAAGCAGTTTCTAAATTGAAGATTAATTTTTGCAAAGGATAGTGAGTAATTTCATTGCCCTTTTTTTTATAAATCTTCCTCCCAGACCTGTAGTTGTTCCTGGATGATAGGTATAGACAAAACAACATGATGCACTTCTTGTCTTCACATTATTTTTTGTCAAGTCTATGCTTCGAACAAGACATGATAGCTCTTTTGACTATATAAAAAAAAGCACTTAATACTTGGTGAATAATCTGAAGAAGTGCCTTGGTGGTGTTGTGCACAAACTTATGGAAAAGAACAAGAAAGTGAAATAGAGCCTTAAAATTGGTTAGAACATAGATTTTCTACTGATCACTAGATCCATAACTAATTATCCCATAGTGTTAGGAGATAATCGTTCCTTCAAATAATGATTCTCATATGTCTCGGGTTATTTTTGTTTTATTCCACCTTCCATGGCACTGACCTATAATGTAGAAGAGATTTTCTGATGAAGGTAGCTAAATTAACCCACCAACTTCATACACCTCCAATTAACGTTCTTATGTCTAGCTTCTAGTCTTTAAGCTCTCTCGCAATGGTATATATCGATGGGCCTTTCTGAACTATCTATATAAACCATTGTTTTAAAAACTATCCATTTTGACTCTGAATCGGCCAAGTTGGTCAGAGTCATAGCCCAATCAGGTCGACTTGGCCTTTGAACTAGACCGACCAGCCGGGTTGTTACCGAGCCGGCCGAGTTGGTTAACGATTTGGCCGACTTGGTAACAACCCAGCCAGCTCGGTAATAGCGGCCGATCAAGTCACTTCAACAACATTTCTTTTTTGAAATTCCTTTTTTTGGGACTCCCTGGGCTTCCCTTTCTGACCCTGATCCAAAGGTTGAGCCAGATGATGTTGGCTCCTATGGCAGTAGCCAGTAGTACTAGTCACAGTTTACTTTTGTTGTAGAGGCCATTTCTAGCCTCCTTGGTTATGTTTTTTGTTTTGATCTCTATATCATCATCATGTATGTATTGGATAGTGCACTAGGTTCCATTTTGATATAATGGATATATTCATGAGCCTACTTTGATCATATGTTGTCTTCTATCTATATTATAATGCTATGTGTTTGGAAACATGAATGAAAATCTTTAAAATTATGTTTTTTTATAAAAAAAATAAATATTTAGTGTATTTTTTACAATGACCGAGTCATTGAAATCGAGCCAACCAAGTTGATACCAAGTCGAAGTTGGAGTCGGAGTCAACCCTCGGCCGAGTCAGAGTTGAAGTTTTAAACATTGATATAAACAACTGATCTTTCACTTGATAGACAACGGAGTTAGCAGCCTGAAGTTTTCTATCACATTTTTATTTTAAAATAGAGTCCTCTAGTTCTTCTCTCAGGGTTCCTTGTTGCCCTTCATGTTCACTTCCATCATTTACTTTGGCTATAATTTTTCTCAGTTGGGCTATTTCTATGGTTTCAATGTTGTAGTAATTGTTCTCAACATCTCCGTAATGTTTTCATTTCTTCGATATATGCTTCTCCAATTCACATCCACTCCTCCACATACCATTCTTTTTCTCTTTTCACAACTAGCTTTCGAACATCATCTTACCAGTTCTCATCCTAGAGTTGCTTTTCTCCCCTAAATCTCCTTTGTTGGATTTGCAACAGAGGGGGGAGAAAAAAACCTGCTTTGTTGAATTTGCCTCACTGCAGGTTTTTCCTACTTTAATACCAATTGATGGGTGCTGGAAAATGCAAGAACTGAACAAATGCACACCAATCTACTGTAGGTAAATAAGAAATAAAATTTACTACCCATCTCGGTGGATGGTGTCAATCATAATCAATGTACTTCACTAAACAAAGGCCAAACAATTCCACATGACAATTTTATCATTAAACTTGTATTATAACATTCAATTAAATTAATGAAATAATAGTGATGCTACTCAATTACATTCACTCTACAGATTAAGAAAGGATAAATAAAAATAAATACTATGTTTCTCACATAACAATGGGTTGCACAGTTTCTTGTTTAAGCAGAGATTCAATGCAAGTTCTCCTTCCAGGAGTTTACCCTTCTTGCTACTCGGTGATTATTCCTTAACAATCTGCTTCATTTTAAGTGGAGTGATCTTCCTCAATTGCCCAGTGATATGCCTCAACTGATCCAACGATCTTCATGCCCAATTATTGTGCTCAATTGTAGTTGTGGAGAATACAGAAGCCCTCTATAGTAACATCATTCGACATGAGTACCAAATACACGTCATTTCCATTCTCCAGCAAAGATTTGGAAGAAATTTCCCCTTCCACCAGAGCTATAATTTGGCTCCGCTTCAAATATATGTCGAGGGAATAACTAGCATCCAACTTCTGCTTTCCTAGCCTTGTATTTTCCATGGCGATGGCCTTGTTGGACTGACCACGGTATCTTTGAGTGATTTTCCAGCAGCTGTACAAAGAGGGCTATAGGGTCTTGCTGGCTTCCAAGGACTAAAAAAATCAGCCACAATGGAATGCTGAGCAGGGCTGAATCTGCCATACCAAATTAGATGAACATCCATAGTAGGACTATTGGTGAGTAGGGGACCGTTGTGATAAGTTAAAACAGGGCTCTGTTATGCAACCAATATAGAGGAACACAAATAAATTAGAAGAAGCAAACATACAATAAACTTAAACCCTCCCATTCCCAAAATCAGAGAAACCCTACAAACCCTAGTGTTGTTGGGTTTTTCCTGACAGACAAGAAACGCCTAATTTTTTTTCTCCCTCCTTTGTTGGATTTGCCTCACTGCAGGTTCTTCCTACTTTAATACTAATTGATGGGTGCTGGAAAACACAAAACCTGCACAAATGCATACTAATCTATTGTAGGTAGATAAGAAATAAAATTTACTACCCATCTCAGTGGATGGTGTCAATCACAATCAATGTACATCACTAAACAAAAGCCAAACAATTCCACATGAGGATTTTATCACTGAACTTGTATTATAACATTGAAGTAAATCGGTGAAATAATAGTGATGCTACTCAATTACATTCACTTTGCAGCAGAAATTGATCCTCATGCACAGGATTAAGAAAGGATGAATAAAAAGAAATACTCTATTTCTCACACAACAATGGGTTGCATGGTTTCTTGTTTAGGCATAGATTCCATGCTAGTTCTATTTCCAGGAATTTACCCTTCTTACTGCTCAGTGATTATTCCTTAACAATCTCCTTCATTTTCAGTGGAGCAATCTTCCTCAATTACCCAATGATATGCCTCAATTGCTCCAAGGATCTTATTTCCCAATTATTGTGCTCAATTGCATTTGTGTAAGTCGCTGCCTTCTTCTCGAGAGAGTTTGTTGCTTCTCTTAATTTGTTTTCCTCAATGAATTCTTCCACTTTAGCCTAGTGATTTCTGGTATATGTTAAAATTTCTTTCTCAGTGCTCTCCTCCTTTGCAATGAATGTCTTAATTATTGCTAGAGTTGATTTCTGTTTCATCATACAGCAAGATGTTTATGGAAACAACAAGATCCGTGATGCCATGCCATCACACCCTGCTGTATTTCTGTTAATTCGGTATCTCTTTGTTTTTGTCTTATTTCTCTAGTAGCAGCAATCTGTCATCTCAACTCCTCTTGTTTTTATTGTGGTTCCAGTGTAATTGGTGAATAAACTAAGTACACTGTATCTTGCCTTTCCTACCAGCTATTTTTGGAAATATCATGTTTAAAGTGGGAGTCGGTTTAGCTAAGAGTGATCTCATGTGGGCTCATGCAAGTCTCACAAGCAAAAATTGATGATTACACATGAACGAGATGCTGGTATTTAAACATGTTTTTGGTGATGCAAGAACACTAATAGACTGGGGATGCTCTTGCATCACTCATTCCAATGTCCAGAAGATAGCCTTTTTTTGAAAATATCTGTTGAAGTTACAATTCATATCATGTGGCACCATTTGGTGCAGTTATAACAGATTGAGTAGACAAGTAGATGAATAGATTCAATAGAGAAGTGGATCCAAGCTTGAGATTCCAATGGTAGTTTTCTTGATTTCAATGATAGGAATTAGATTTGCAACATGCCCCTGATGTTTTTAACTGCTTTCAAATTTTCCATTTGATAAAATGTTTATGCCCTTGTTTGAATGCTAGAATTTAGTTATTTTCCCAATAACTATTTGGAGTAATTTATGATCTATTTGCAGAAATAATATTTATTTATCAAGGTTCTTTGAATTTATAGGTTCATGTTTAAATACATATATATTTGAGTTCCCCTAGGTCTAGTTCAATTTATTTCATCCTTTTGTTCTATCAATCCTTGTGTTTGTTGGTGATTTACAATTTGGTGATATCAGTTTCTAGCTGCAACACCTTGTTGGATTTCTTAAAGATATTTCCTTGCCTTTATCTTACTGTCTTTTCCACGAAGCATGATTATTTGTTTGCATACGGAGGGTTGAAGTTTAAGTAGTTGGTTTTGCATTTGAAGGATGATTTTCTTATATGATTTGGTTCTGTTTGGCAGGTATATCAACCTTCAGAAGAAGAAGTAATGGGATTTCTTGATCCCTATGTAAATATAGTTTGCTTAGATTGTAATGAGGCTGGTGATGGTGATATTTTATTATTGTGTGATCACTATGATTCAACATATCATACATATTGTGTTGGCATTGGAAGGGCTATTCCTGAAGGAGATTGGTATTGTCAAGGATATCAAACATCTATCATTGGACAGTCCAACACACATGATGAAGATGTTGAGGATTTTGTGCTTGATTTTGACAATGGGGATGAAGCTTAGGAATTAAAGGATTTGTGGATGATGCTCCAGTTGGGATGGTTGTAGAAAGAATAAACTTAGATTTCAATTTATCACCATCTTATTCTTCTTCTTCTCCTCTCGCAGAGACAAGGCCAATTCATGTAAGAACAATTCACAAAAGGATTTTGCGATGAAGCACTCCAAATCCATCTCCTAGATTGATAGATGCAGCAATGCTTCACTTAGGAAAACTGAAGTATCTGGGAATACATCCCAAGTATCCATTGTACGAACAAAAACTCTCTTAGTTTAGCACATACTTCAGGAGCATGTACAGGCTATACATGACAATTGGTCTATACTAGGAAAAGGCTTTTAGTAGTTTTCACCTATCTCTTCCTTTGACAGATTTGGGGACAGAGATGGGTCTAATGCAATTGTACAACCCACACCCAACAAAAGGTTGCTTCTCTTTTGTGAATCGGCTCAGAGAAGCAATTTAGCCCCTGTTTTAGAGATGGAAAATTATACACTTAAATCAGATGTTGATCAGGTGTGGGAAATGATGGAATGTACTCTAACATCAAGAGAAGATAATATAGGTCTGGCTAACTCTCATAAAGATGGAAGACATTGGCAGGGATCATTTTCTGGTCATAAAAAAAATGATTTATAAGAATCGATGGGCAATGCAAGGTCAAGTGTTGTGAGAGGAAGCACCTTAACTGCTCATATACGATAAAGAACTAGATATAGTCAAGATAAACACATTCCTGCAACTACTAACTATTTAGAAAATCCAAAAAGGATAATAGAGCAGATCTCATGTAGGGATGTTGGAAATAATAGGCTGCCAGCACCTAGTGTTTCTAATGATAAATTGGGTATAAGATTATCTAAAAGAAGTAATAGTTTACATCATCAGCTAAACAATGGCACATCATTTAGTAAACCTCATGAAAATGGAGTCTGCAAAGTTGAAGGTGCAAAGGAGAAGGTGATCGCCATGGTAAAATATCACATGAAGTGCACACTCACAAGGGAACATAGGTATTTTTCCTTCTTTTATGGTTTGTCTCTATAGAGTTGATTTTACTGGGTGTACACTTTATGCATATCAAAATTTATCTTTAGGAAATACTATTTTTATCCTTTCCAAGAAAAACTCTCTGGTGAATCCCAATGGATGTTTCCCCACATTCATGGATGGCATCCCTGGTAAACCCATTGGCATTGACTAGTGCACCTCACCCAAGGGATTTTGAACAGGGCACCTGCCAGCACAAAACTAGCCAAATACCCAGTAACATTAATGACATTCGGTTGGGCTAACCCCTTGGGCTCAATAAATCATAATCAACTACACTATTTTCCATATTAACATATTGATCCTATTTAACATTTTGTTAGAGTAACCATAACAATCCAAGCATGTTCCTATTTTTATTTTGGTTTTTAATTCCTTTTTTGGTGTGGTGACAACTTTATATGGCTGTATAGATGTTTATTTTTGTCAGAGTATATGTTTAAAAATAGATTCTCTCTTACATTCTACCTTGTCTATTATGTATTGATGGAGTTCAGTTTCATTAGCTGTGACCAAAGAACTGTGTCAAGCATGTATACAAGGATTCTTGTATCCCTATTTATAAACTAAACATTGTCCTTAAACAAGAAAAGTAGATCCATAATGCTACATATTTGCATCTCAGGGAACTTCCAATCCTAATAAATGATGTCAAATTTAAGTGTTTCCAGAATCCAAATCTCAGGTTATGTGAATTCAATCATATATGGTCCTTGAAATGCGAAGTGAAATATAATTATTTCCAAATCTTAAGTTTAGTGAATTCACTCATATTTGGTGTTGGAATCTTCTGAGAAAATGGGAAGAAATTCTTTTAGTTGCATTCAAATTTTCCAAAAATAATACTAAATTTCTCACTGACTAAAATTCTCCCTGAAATGGCTTTGCAATCGAAAATTTTGTAAATATTTTTAGTGAATCAACCCAAAACAATTTTTCCAAATTAGATTTTTATAACACTAGGTACTAAAACAATCTTCTATTTTCCGCTGCAAATGTCTAATAGAGTCTGCTCAGAAACTGATCAGAAAATTTGATATATGTGTTGGACGGACTAAGTAATTTTGAATGAATAATCACTTAACATAAATGATATATTAGGTTGCATAAATATATAACTTAGAAGCATGAACTTAAGAAGAAATCTCAATGAGATTGACATATTCTTAATTGATTTGAATGAGACCAGGAATAACTTTGACTAGAGGGTGTTGAAAATGGCATAATTTTGTTCTGGTTTGATAGATTTAGAACTAAAAATTAGCAGTTTTCTTGCTTTTCATAACTTGGGAAGATTTTTGTATCTCAAGTCTCAACCTTATTGAATAGTATAATTTATGCCTTGCAATGTTGAGATATGTTGTGATGCCACTTGCTAGTAACCTAAACACTTTGGATGAAAATTTAGTTGTGAATTTTACTTGCAAAATATATAAGTGAAAATATAGATTAATTGACCCTTGTGTAGAATTTCCTTGAAAATTCTGCTACTGCTTGAATGAATAAATCTGAAACTAATTGTTGCACCAAGGCAAAAAATATCTCTACCAATTTGTAGTGGAATAGAATAGAAATAAAACACAGTCACACTATAGCAAAAAACATACAATTTTCTAGGGAACCCAACTGGGAAAACCCTCTGCTAGCTGTATAAATTTAAAATACTATCCATACTAGACTTTGAGACACCTTCTTCAACACCAAGTTCATCAATTCTTATTTCTTTCCATATTCATTTTCATAATCATTATGGTTGTTGTCCATCAAATCAGAGTAGCTAGAAAGTGTCTCTTTGATTTCAGAAAGAAGATCGGGATCAAATTCATCCAAGAATCCCCTAGAAGGCTCATCAGTAGCAAGAAGAAAGGTAATTTTTTATTTTATTTCATCACATGCATCCATCATAATCATTGATTTGTCTTCATTTCTGTTGTTGGGAAAAGTATCCATTCAGAATGCCCCTATCCCACTCTAAGGTGTGATAGTGCCTTAGCAACAAACAAGGAAAACTACTTGAGTATTCTTCTTTATGAAATGTAAATGAGGAGAAAGGATGTAACTAACCTGTGTCTTTCGCTAGTTTGTTGATCCAATCGCTCCTCTCTTCAATAGCTCCCAGCTCCCTGCTCCCTTACTGGCCCAGCTTCACCGAATTCCTGCAAGATCACGAGAGAGAGAAACTACACAAAGATATATAGATATACATTCATAAAAAGCTCAGGATCAGATTAAGCTGAACATGCAAATATAACAAAACATCATTGGTACACAGCATGTAGGAGAAACTCAAATAGTTTATTGATAGAATAAGAAAGTCCAAGAGGAGATACAACCAAGTGAGTCTCGATCCAGCATCTACCTCCCAGCAAAGGAATCCCTTCCTCTCCTCCAACAAAGCATAAATCACCCAATGTACTAATCTCAATCTCAAACCAACAACAATTCTCTGCAAAGTACAAAATTCCAGCCTCTGGATCTCTGGGATGAGGGATCCATATATAGATGTAAGCAGAGAGGATGAGTCAGCTTATGTTTTGACTTGTGGCTTCTCTCTGTCAGTTCTTGCTTCCACTTGGAGACTGAGAGCCTCTTACTCATCACTTGGTCGAATTCAGTGAGGCAAGTGTCATTGGAGAAGATTCTGGAAGCTTCCATGGTCTTTCCACCTCGTTGAATGACTCTGCCACTTGTCATTTCCCACTCAACGCACCTGGGTAGTGCATTCAAGTGCGTTGCAATGCACCTAGACAGTGTACTGGGGTGCTTTGCAACGCAGGCAGCTAGTGGAGCACTTGAATTGATACTGAATTGACTGTTTCTGAGTGGTTTCTGCTGGAGAACTTCTGGGAGAAGCTGTCATTGGTTGACCTTGTTCCTTTAGGAGCTGTAACAACATCTTTAGGGACTTTGGATCCCTTGAATTATGGACATTTCATGCTTATAGCTGTAAGGCACAAAAATGTCTATAACAGTTGCCCCCTAAAGTATGAGGCCGTTTATCGGGTGAAATGCTTTATTAGGAGGATCCGAAGTTCATTCAATGCTGGGAGGAGACCTGTAATAAGATACAATACAATACATTATTTTTCATTTTGTTTTCATGATCTAGCTGAGGCGGGCATTCCCATGCTCAGCTTTATAAATTCATTTTTATGTACATAGGACAGACAATCGTCTGATGGTAGACTGATGATTCTGATGAAATCATCATCCTTTTGGTAGGATGATTATCTGTTCTGCAGTGCTGTACATGTCAATGTCTTTATTTTTCCTGAATATATATCGCAGCCCGGATGGATGAAACTAGATCCGGGGTCTTCAATCTCGTCCAATCTTCACTCTAAGTACAAGTCGATCCATGTGAGAAATGTTTTGAAGTCGAACATGGAAAGACATCGCTTGATTACCAGTCAATGATGTAAACTGTTAACAAGCGCGAGAGGAATCACCGATAAGGATGATGACCCTCAAGGTACTGCAGTACAATTCACGTGGTGTGAATAAAGGAATTGGCGTCGAACACCACGCAAAATCTTTCGGTCGGAGGTCATTGATGTATACCTGTCGCCGGAAGTGAGAAACTTGCCATTGAGGCATGCAAGCTTCAAAGTACTAAAGGGGGTGTTCCTAGATCAACTTCTTGGATAATGAGCTGATGTCGACAAGAAGCGATCCGTCAAAGGAGGGCCTTGATGTATCCCACATCAATGACACGGAATGGAGCAAATGATTTTGATGGAGGTGAAAACGATCTGATGATATATGGTTCAGGGTGGCGGTCATGAAAGAATGAAGGATAATGTATGGTAGTGGATGGGACACGGTTGACTTCTCTAGATGACTTCTCTTGAACATATCGGCGACACTTATGTGATGGATTGGTAGCATTTACCCCAAAGGTGGATGGTATGGCGAGACCATGGTGATGTGACCGGTGAATGAAACAACCCAACCCGACTCTGGCACGGAGTGGAAGTGTCATGTTCAAGAGCGACTTGCTACCAATAAAGGTTCTTTGAGTTTCTTCCCAATTTTTCCCCAGTAATTGCTGACCAATACCTCTTTATTTTTGTCAAGCTTGAGGAGGATAACATATGCTTGTTCTATAATTTTCCCTTCGGGCAAACCCATCGCTATGTTTTAACGAGCCTAGCGATAGTGAAACTCGTTCTCGTCTAAAGACAAGTTTGTCGCTATTAATCTTTTTAACAAGTCTAACGACAAAGATAACTCGGTCCTTTTCATTTTTAGAGAGTCTGAAACGGTACGTAAAGTTAACTCCGAAAGTCCTTTTTCGTCATCTAATCCCTTAGGTCCAAAAAAGTATAAAAAAATACAGAAGGGATGAATTTTCGATAGTTTTAACGAGCCGAACAAAACAAGCGCTCGATCTTTTTGTGCAATAATCCCTCAGGTCCAAAAAGATTAAAATCTAGAGGAGGGATAGCACTTCCTGTCGCTTTAACGAGCTGGAAGGCCAAAACTCGGCAATCTTTTCATATTTTACGAGTCGGATGAAAAGAGCTTAAAGAAGACTCGTCTTTTGAGGAACGAGTGATAAAATGGGTAGCAGCTGATTCCAGGTAAGGGTTGGAATTTTCCTAGCATGGCAGTGTCACAAGGATGGCTAGTGAAATCACTCTTCGCAGCTGTTCCTCAAAATGGGTAAACAATCAAATGGAGGTGAATGATCGGCCAATGGAAAAGTGGAGGTGACGGTGCAAACACGACCAAGGCTTTAATGGCTGATAATGTTACATTCACGGTGGTTATTTACCGGAGGATAGTTCATTTTTTAACGAGCTTAAACGCGGGTTGAAACACTTGCTCGATCTTATGTTTATTTTTTAACGAGCATGAACTATGCGCTAAAACTGCTCGAGGCGGGTTTATTTTTTAACGAGCTTGAACCCTGCGGTAACACTACTCATGGCGGGTTTATTTTTTAACGAGCTTGAACCCTACAGTAACACTGCTCGTGATAAGTTTTCATGCCCCCAGCATAATAATGCAAATCAAGGTGCATGCCCCCCAAGCTTCATTGCATTCAACTTGGTGGTTGGAATGAAGGTTTACCTTTGAGAAAGGGGATTTGTTTCAATTTTTAATGAGGTTGACACAGTAAAAGAACCATCCTCAAGACTCCTTGTTTCATTTTTAAACGAGGTTGACACGAGATAAGAACCGTCCTCGGAGTCCAAATCCATTAGATATAGAAGGTTTCATACTCCACTGTGGCCACTTCCGCCAGATTACTCGGAGGCGGTAGGGCAAAAGTACCCATTAAGGCAGGGTCTTTTAGGAGACCTACTCCAATATTTTGGAGCGAATGATTGCTTCCATGGATCATTGGAATGCTTCCAGTAACTTGAGAACCATTGGGGAGGAAGTTTTGCTGATCGACGGTTGTAATCCCTCCTTTAAAGGGAAATGCAATCTTTCTGAAATAGGTCGATACAACAGCTGCCATGGCATATATCCATGGTCTTCCTAGTAGGATGTTGTAATCAAGATTCCCATCTATGACTTCAACATCTATTTCTACTGTTTTCCCTCCTAGTTCAACTTTCAAGTTATTTAAGATACCATATGGGGTATATGTCCTTCCGTCAAATGCTTTTAACGTCGTCGAAGATCGCGACAAGGTTGGAGATCCTAAAGTTTTCCAGCAACTCATCGACATAATACATGTAGATGCCCCCTCATCAATAATTGTTCGATGAACAGTTTTGTTGAGGGCTTTCACTTGAATAAGGAAAGCTAGTTGGGCTGGTAACTGAGGATCGTATCCTTTGTCGTCGAAGGATACAAGATTGGAATCCTTAGGATCAACCCCACCAATGGCTGATAACAAAGCCTGCCTTTGGGATGGGCAATTTTGTAGCACCTCAAGAGTCGACATAGCGGATGGCGATTGGGCTAAATCTTCCACTATGTTATAATGTTGTGCCACTCTAGCGCGGGGATTAAACGTCGACTTGTGTACTACTCCCTTTGGCGGTTTTATTGTTAATTCAGGAATGATGGGTGGTACAACTTCTGTCGAAGTTGTTGTCGAACTACTTGGTTGATCTTTATCCTTGTCGTTCGACAGCTGCGGATTCCCGTAATATTTGTTCCTTGTCGAAACCAAACCATCATTTTGCTGTTTTGAAACCGACAACATTAGCACTTGAGACGGCGAAGCATTTCCACTATCAACCAGATTTGTTCCAGGATTTGGGAACGGATCAGTTAACATGGCTGAGGTTTTCGAACTTTTAAAGAATTTCTTAAGCTCAGCTCTGTGTGGACAATCTGCAGTCCAGTGATCCCCATCACATATATAGCATGGATTTTTTGGTTTCCTATTTCCAGGAGGGTTTGAAGAAGTTTTTTCAGGAGATGACTCATCCTGTTTCTTCTTCTTACCTTTGCTTTGCTTCTTCTTGCTTCCTGGTTGTTTGGTTTCTTTGCCCTTATCTGTCGATACGGCATTTACTTCCGAAGCAAGAATTTCGTCTTTTGCATTTTGATCTGAAATCTTACGGGCTTTCTTGGACGAAGCCTTTGTCGATTTCGCGTTTGTAGTGCCAATCACGCCATCTCCGGCATGAGAGTCATTGTTTGATTTAGGAGGAGGAGGAATTGAGAATTCCGGTCTAGGGGCGTCAGGTATTTTGTCGTAGAAAGTGCCAGACTGAGTATAGACCAAGTCTAGATATTGCGCACGAGCGATAACTTGCTCTTCCGTTACGACTCCCCCCTTTGCCACATCTTCCGTTATAGCAGGAAGTAATGACTTGATAAACCATTCAGCTAATAGCTGATCGGGAACGTACGTTTTTACCATCCTATGACGACGTCGCCACTCATGTATATGATCAGATATGTGAGTGGCCGTTGTCTGTTTGAAGTTGGTTAGGATTTCTGTTCCCGTTTCATACCTTATCGGTAATTGAAAATGGGTTAAGAAAGTCGTGGCTAAGGTACTGAAGTTGTCGAACGAAGCTCTAGGCAATTCAATATACCATTTTGCCGCTGGACCCGTTAACGTCCTCTGAAAAAGGCGAAGCCTTATCGAATCATCGTTTAGGGTGCTTGATGAACACCATAGATGAAATGTCATCACGTGATTCGATGGAACTTCACCCGGATTTCCATTAAATTTAGGAATGTCTGATGGAAGTTTGTGTGGAATCGCTGGCCACCAAGGGGCGTAAGCAATTGGATCGTTCGTTAATCGGTGTAAATCAGGTAACTCTAAAGTTGCCATGAATGGTAACTGTTGATTCAGGTTAGGTGAAGCATACCCAGGATATGATGGAATTGCCTGAGCATTTGGTCTTTGCATACCAGCATAATGTAGTTGATGCTGGTACGACTGATACGGTTGGTGGACATGACCATTGTAAAGTGGTTGATTTTGACCGTTTTGAATGTACGGCTGTCCACTGTTTGCAAAGATCTGCTGCTCAGAACCTTGGTATACTTGTTGGAATTGTGGTTGTTGGTATTGCACCAGCCACGGTTGTGAAGCCATGTTCTGTTGCGCTATACTAACCGTTGGACCAAGGTGTGGGGTAATTGTACCCGTTTGGACCTATGTCGTCCCACCAGTTGGCGATTGTGGTTGAGTCACAGGGTCGAGGGGCTGTTGCATTATAACCTGAGAAATCTGAGGTTGACAGACAACAGGCAGCGTTTGAACTTGTGACACCGTCACAATAGCTGGTGTAGTCGGGATGTTCGACATAGGTACACATTGTTGCATTGAGTATACAACTCTTGGTTGTTGAGGTAGCATAGGTACCCAACCACTTGACGTAACTCCAGTATAACCTGAATATTGTTGTGAACTCCCGTATGGATATCCTCCCGGAGGGGGTAATGAAAGGGCATACTACCCCCCATACGGTGGCAATCCGGAACTCAAGGGGATTGTCTGCCCTTGGGGACTGGATTGCCCAAATTGACCTCCAAATGGATCAATTTGGCGAGTCTCAACATAAGAGTTACCGGATATTATTCCGGAGGAACAAACAGGAACGGACCATACTGTCGAAATAGTCCCTTGATGGACTCCTTCTAGCGGTTGTGAGCTAGTCGGGACAGATGGTACGCCGGCAAACATTGTCGGAGTGACGGCAGGGAGTTCTGCTGTCGCTGTGTCAGTCGACACAGTCCTAGATGTTGACGGTTGTTCAGACATTTTGAGTCTATCCAAAAGATTACCTAGCGATTCTACAGGAACTTCCATTGGTGGTAGACTAACTTCTGATGTCGAAGGAAATAGAGCGACCCCGACTCCAAAATGCGTTGGAGTACTTGCTTGCGGATCTTCTACAATTTCCTCTATCACAATCAAACCAGGTGGAAGGGGAAGACCATCAGGTCCGTAAAATATTTCTGGTGCCGAAGAAGGGGTTGAATCGACAGCGATAGATGTTTGAGGAGCAAGACTCTCCGAACCGGTTACAGATGGAACTGGTTCAGTAACACAAGTGTTTGCTCTCAGACTAGGATCAGTATCACTGTCCCTCTCTGGCTGTTGAACTTCTTCTGTAGAGGCAGGGTTTCCAGAAATGTTTGGAGTAACCGGAATCTCAGATGTTGTTGGAACACTTGTTCTAACTTTAATAGGAGATTTCGAACCGGTTAAACGAGTTCGCTTTGTCCGTACTGTTTTCGATTCCGGAGACAAAGACGGTTGACTTGTAAGCCTCCGCGAACGACGGGGTTTCAATTGACTTTCTTCCACGATTGCGGATTACTTGATCAACTAAAATACAAAAGGGGAAATGTGTTTCCGAATTAAATGAATTTTAGACGCTTTAGACACAACTTGCTTTTTCAATTTTAAAGAGTCGAGAAAAAGCAAAAGATGACTCTAGTCGCCTTCGATGTTTTAACGAGCCCGAAGTGACAAATGCTCGGATGGACTTTTTCCGTTATAGAGTCTGAAAAAGGCCAAAAGGCACTGCTCTGGAGTTCTAGGTAGAGGGTGTGCCAAACTTTTCGCAAAACCGCATAATACTTTTTAAGGTACGGGCGGTCAATCTTCCCGAATGCTGTGTTCAGTGCATTGCGATTAGTAGGGCGGCCGACACGGCTTCCTATGGATAAAGGTTTTATGCCTATAGGGGTCTCCCAATATATACTCGACGGTACGTGGGAGCACAATCCGTACTGGTGCTTATCGCCTCTCAGGAGGAATCACCCAACCATCAGCGAGATCGACAGTCACCAGGTTTTACGACGCCGGAACACGTCTCTAGCCTAGACCTCTATGTTGTGCGTTAAGTTACAAAGCATTGTTAAGTTCATTCAATTTATTTTAGGTTGGTATTTCTTAGAATTTTGCCTTTTTGGATCACCACGAGATGTAAATACAATTCCTAAATGCAGTCTAAAGATGATAAGCAAGCTTTTATCTCTTTTCAACAATGAAAATCCTAGCTACAAGGGGAAAAGAAAGACACAATCTTTTCTCAAAGAGCATAGAGCACACTGTAGATGCACTTTTTCCTAAATCAAACCATACAAACGATCAATATGCAAATGCACAAATGCATGTATTTGTTTTCACTTTCTTAATATTGATGCCTAAAAAGAAAGCTGTTGTACAAATTTGAATTCGATTTCAAGTGAAAAAGACAAACAAGTTTCTTTTTTGAAATCAAAAAGACGATTACGACACTTTATGATTTGAAATAAACACTTGTTTTGACACTAGAAATTCACAAATTCAAACCAAAAGACAAAAGTAAAAGCGTAATCAACTGTCAACAGCAAACAAATTTACTCCTAAGATCAAAACGACACTTACGACAGGTCTAGATCTAAGGGCGACAGTATGACTAGTTTACTTTTGTAATGGGAAACTGCAAATGATGTAACAAATACACAAAAACAAATACAGTTTCTTTTATACAACTGAGGTGGAATTAAGGCAGAGAAAAGGGGTTTTCAGATAGGTACACACACTGATAACAGGCTGCAAAAAACAGAGATAAAACTGAACACAAGGATGCAAAGAACCACAGCTGCAAAGGGCAAAGGCTGATGAGCGCACCTGCAGCACGGAGAAACTGAATTGCAGCGCAGGTAGCCCTCTCGGGACCTGCGTTGAAATGCAGAGTCTCTTCACAGAGCCTGCGCTGAAGCAGAAACGAGAATTGTCTCTGGGTTCTGGGTCACGGTTTGCAGTTTGATCTAAGGTTTTTGGCCGGATAAAAGCTATCAATAAGGTACAATTAGAAGGATGATTTAAAGGAGGACTAAGAGCTATCACAAAGGGCAGTTAGAGCATGTAGGAGAAACTCAAATTGTTTATTGATAGAATAATAAATTCCAAGAGGAGATACAACCAAGTGAGTTCCGATCCAGCATCTACCTCCCAGCAAAGGAATCCCTTCCTCTCCTCCAACAAAGCATAAATCACCCAATGTACTAATCTCAATCTCAAACCAACAACAATTCTCTGCAAAGTACAAAATTCCAGCCTCTGGATCTCTGGGATGAGGGATCCATATATAGATGTAAGCTGAGAGGATGAG
This sequence comes from Pinus tabuliformis, assembly GCA_031772625.1. Taxonomy (NCBI): domain Eukaryota; kingdom Viridiplantae; phylum Streptophyta; class Pinopsida; order Pinales; family Pinaceae; genus Pinus; species Pinus tabuliformis. Next base: position 774,154,863 of record CM062812.1, on the reverse strand, counting down.
TCAGTTTATGTTTTGACTTGTGGCTTCTCTCTGTCAGTTCTTGCTTCCACTTGGAGACTGAGAGCCTCTTACTCATCACTTGGTCGAATTCAGTGAGGCAAGTGTCATAGGAGAAGATTCTGGAAGATTCCATGGTCTTTCCACCTCGTTGAATGACTCTGCCACTTGTCATTTCCCGCTCAACGCACCTGGGTAGTGCATTCAAGTGCGTTGCAACGCACCTAGACAGTGTACTGGGGTGCTTTGCAATGCAGGAAGCTAGTGGAGCACTTGAATTGATCCTGAATTGACTGTTTCTGAGTGGTTTCTGGTGGAGAACTTCTGGGAGAAGCTGTCATTGGTTGACCTTGTTCCTTTAGGATCTGTAACAACATCTTTAGGGACTTTGGATCCCTTGAATTATGGAAATTTCATGCTTATAGCTGTAAGGCACAAAAATGTCTATAACAGTTGCCCCCTAAAGTATGAGGTCGTTTATCGGGTGAAATGCTTTATTAGGAGGATCCGAAGTTCATTCAATGTTGGGAGGAGACCTGTAATAAGATACAATACAATACATTATTTTTCATTTTGTTTTCATAATCTAGCTGAGGCGGGCATTCCCATGCTCAGCTTTATAAATTCATTTTTATGTACATAGGACAGACAATCGTCTGATGGTAGACTGATGATTCTGATGAAATCATCATCCTTTTGGTAGGATGATTATCTGTTCTGCAGTGCTGTACATGTCAATGTCTTTATTTTTCCTGAATATATATCGCAGCCCGGATGGATGAAACTAGATCCGGGGTCTTCAATCTCGTCCGATCTTCACTCTAAGTACAAGTCGATCCATGTGAGAAATGTTTTGAAGTCGAACATGGAAAGACATCGCTTGATTACCAGTCAATGATGTAAACTGTTAACAAGCGCGAGAGGAATCACCGATAATGATAATGACCCTCAAGGTACTGTAGTACAATTCACGTGGTGTGAATAAAGGACTTGGCATTGAACACCACGCAAAATCTTTCAGTCGAAGGTCATTGATGTATACCTGTCGCCGGAAGTGAGAAACTTGCCATTGAGGCATGCAAGCTTCAAAGTACTGAAGGGGGTGTTCCTAGATCAACTTCTTGGATAATGAACTGATGTCGACAAGAAGCGATCCGTCAAAGGAGGGCCTTGCTGTATCCCACATCAGTGACACAGAACGGAGAAAATTATTTTGATGGAGGTGAAAACGATCTGATGATATATGGTTCAGGGTGGTGGTCATGAAAGAATGAAGTATAATGTATGGTAGTGCATGGGACATGGTTGACTTCTCTAGATGACTTCTCTTGAACATATCGGCGACACTTATGTGATGGATTGGTAGCATTTACCCCAAAGGTGGATGGTATGGTGAGATCATGGTGATGTGACCGGTGAAAGAAACAACCCAACCCGACTCAGGCACGGAGTGGAAGTGTCATGTTCAAGAGCGACTTGCTACCAATAAAGGTTCTTTGAGTTTCTTCCCAATTTTTCCCCAGTCATTGCTGACCAGTACCTCTTTATTTTTGTCAAGCTTGAGGAGGATAACATATGCTTGTTCTATAATTTGCCCTTCGGGCAAACCCATCGCTATGTTTTAACGAGCCTAGCGATAGTGAAACTCGTTCTCGTCTAAAGACAAGTTTGTCGCTATTAATATTTTTAACGAGTCTAACGACAAAGATAACTCGGTCCTTTTCATTTTTAGAGAGTCTGAAAAGGTACGTAAAGTTAACTCCGAAAGTCCTTTTTCGTCATCTAATCCCTTAGGTCCGAAAAAGTATAAAACAATACAGAAGGGATGAATTTTCGATAGTTTTAACGAGCCGAACAAAACAAGCGCTCGATCTTTTTGTGCAATAATCCCTCAGGTCCAAAAATATTAAAATCTAGAGGAGGGATAGCACTTCCTGTCGCTTTAACGAGCTGGAAGGCCAAAACTCGGCAATATTTTCATATTTTACGAGTCAGATGAAAAGAGCTTAAAGAAGACTCATCTTTTGAGGAACGAGTGATAAAATGGGTAGCAGCTGATTCCAGGTAAGGGTTGGAATTTTCCAAGCACGGCAGTGTCACAAGGATGGCTAGTGAAATCACTCTTCGCAGATGTTCCTCAAAATGGGTAAACAATCAAATGGAGGTGAATGATCGGCCAATGGAAAAGTGGAGGTGACGGTGCAAACACGACCAAGGCTTTAATGGCTGATAATGTTACATTCACAGTGGTTTTTACTGGAGGATAGTTCATTTTTTAACGAGCTTAAACGCGGGTTGAAACACTTGCTCGATCTTATGTTTATTTTTTAACGAGCATGAACTATGCGCTAAAACTGCTCGATAACATGGTCTTGTTTTGATTTTTTACCATAAATAGCTTTGCCTTTTTCAAAGATAGTATTGTACCCTCAATTGCTGCATCAAACTAGTTAGAAATGAACAACATTTGCTTGAAAATGAGATTAAAACGCTAATATTTTACTTTGAACCACATAAAAAGCAATTAAAAAGTGTTTTTACCTCTCATTTTACCATTTCATTTGAACTTGGTTTGTTGGAGCTTTGGAGGTGCCTCTTCCCCCTTGATTTTCATCAGCTGATTTCAGGAGATTCTGTGGACGATTCTCGGCGCCGTCTGGACCAGGTAGGAGCTAAACCTGAGCTCTTTCATTTCATGGTTTCTTTTCTGCATTCTGTGCTTCAGTCCCTGCTTTTCTGAGCCCCTGGGGTTTGATGGGTGCGTTCTGCCATCAACGCACCCTAGGCCTATCGAAACCTGCGCTGAAAGTGAGTCATCATGAAGGTGACTTGACATTCAACGCACCCATAACACATGTGTAGGTGCGTTGGGCGCAGAAAAGAAAGTTGTTGCACAGTTTTCAGTGAAAATTTTCCCTGTTTCTCATCAAAATTAGGATTTAATCTCCTCTCTTGTTTGTTTTTGCAGAGATATTGGAGCAAAATGACCCTTACATGGTGAGAACGAGAACATGAAGAAGAGGACATGATTTCCCTACATGATCCCGTTACAGTGAACGCGCTGCAGAACTGTGGTTTGCTGAAGTTCTTTCGCATCTCTAGCATGAGACAGCAGATCAACCTACTACAGTATTTGCTCGATGCTTGGGATCCTATCAACCAAGTTTTCCAGATTAGGGGAAAATCCATCCCCTTGACCGCAGTAGACATTTACTTCTTGACTGGCTTGTCGCGGCGGGGTGCCCCCATTTCTTTGTCAGGTTCGGCCCAAGGGAGTGACTCTGTGAGAGATTATGTCCGCCAGTATTGCAGGGAAGGATCTCAGCCGAGTAAAGACGACAAGATCATCATCCGAGACGTCACTGACAGGTCCCTCGAATAGAATGCCCCTATCCCACTCTAAGGTGTGATAGTGCCTTAGCAACAAACAAGGAAACTTACTTGAGTATTCTTCTTTATGAAATGTAAATGAGGAGGAAGGATGTAACTAACCTGTGTCTTTCGCTAGTTTGTTGATCCATTCACTCCTCTCTTCAATAGCTCCCAGCTCCTTGCTCCCTTACCGGCCCAGCTTCATCGAATTCCTGCAAGATCACGAGAGAGAAACTACACGAAGATATAGATATACATTCAAAAAAAGCTCAGGATCAGATTAAGCTAAACATGCAAATATAACAAAACATCATTGGTACACACACTGATAACAGGATGCAAAAACAGAGATGAAAACTGAACACAAGGATGCAAAGAACCACAGCTGCACAAGGCAAAGGCTGATTAGCGCACCTGTTGCACAGAGAAACTGAATTGCAGCGCAGGTAGCCCTCTCGGGACCTGCGTTGAAATGCAGAGTCTCTTCACAGAGCCTACGCTGAAGCAGAAATGAGAATTGTCTCTGGGTTCTAGGTCACGGTTTTCAATTTGATCTAAGGTTTTTGGCCGGATAAAAGCTATCAATGAGGTACAATTAGGAGGATGATTTAAAGGAGGACTAAGAGCTATCAAAAAGGGCAGTTAGAGCATTTGTGGATCAGTTTGTTCAGATCATAAATAGGCCCAGTGAGTGGACTAGAGTAGCAGATCTCTACTTTGCATTTGTAGATGGCAAATGCAGTTCGATTCAGCACTCCTGAGTTTATGAGAAGAACAAAAGCAGAAACACAAATAAACTAACTAGACACGTTCCCCAGTGGAGTCGCCAATTTGTTGTTGGAAAAAGTATCTATTCAGAACGTCGTTGTTGGGAAAAGTATCTATTCAGAACGTCGTTGTTGGGAAAAGTATCCATTCAGAATGCCCCTATCCCACTCTAAGGTGTGATAGTGCCTTAGCAACAAACAAGGAAAACTACTTGAGTATTCTTCTTTATGAAATGTAAATGAGGAGAAAGGATGTAACTAACCTGTGTCTTTCGCTAGTTTGTTGATCCAATCGCTCCTCTCTTCAATAGATCCTAGCTCCCTGCTCCCTTACCGGCCCAGCTTCACCGAATTCCTGCAAGATCACGAGAGAGAGAAACTACACGAAGATATATAGATATACATTCATAAAAAGCTCAGGATCAGATTAAGCTAAACATGCAAATATAACAAAACATCATTGGTACACAGCATGTAGGAGAAACTCAAATAGTTTATTGATAGAATAAGAAAGTCCAAGAGGAGATACAACCAAGTGAGTCCCGATCCAGCATCTACCTCCCAGCAAAGGAATCCCTTCCTCTCCTCCAACAAAGCATAAATCACCCAATGTACTAATCTCAATCTCAAACCAACAGCAATTCTCTGCAAAGTACAAAATTCCAGCCTCTGGATCTCTGGGATGAGGGATCCATATATAGATGTAAGCAGAGAGGATGAGTCAGCTTATGTTTTGACTTGTGGCTTCTCTCTGTCAGTTCTTGCTTCCACTTGGAGACTGAGAGCCTCTTACTTATCACTTGGTCGAATTCAGTGAGGCAAGTGTCATTGGAGAAGATTCTGGAAGCTTCCATGGTCTTTCCACCTCGTTGAATGACTCTGCCACTTGTCATTTCCCGCTCAACGCACCTGGGTAGTGCATTCAAGTGCGTTGCAACGCACCTAGACAGTGTACTGGGGTGCTTTGCAAAGCAGGCAGCTAGTGGAGCACTTGAATTGATCCTGAATTGACTGTTTCTGAGTGGTTTCTGGTGGAGAACTTCTGGGAGAAGCTGTCATTGGTTGACCTTGTTCCTTTAGGAGCTGTAACAACATCTTTAGGGACTTTGGATCCCTTGAATTATGGACATTTCATGCTTATAGCTGTAAGGCACAAAAATGTCTATAACAATTTCTTTCACAGTCATTTTCAATATTACATGCAAAAGGTAGTTTAGTATGATATAATCCTTAGGTAACCAACCTCAGACATATTTTTGGTTAATTTATGTTGTTTGAAGTTTATTGAGTTTTAGTTTTATCATGAAACTACTAGAAGCGTACTAGCATGGGTGAGTTGATTATCTTGAAAACAATGTTATGGTTTGATCTAGTCCTTGAAAGGAACTTATAGTTGATTGTCAAAATTTCACATTCCTTTCATTTTTTTATCTTCACATATAACAAATATCTTTATGTTATAGCCTCTGGATAAATATATACAGTAACAACCACTCGGAAGTTGGATTCCATCATTTTGTAGCTTGAGCTTACTCAACTTACCTTTGTTTGAGTTGAAAATGTCATTAGATCTCATTATATCGTCTATTGCAGAGCATGAATCCAATTTACCTTTGTTTCAATTAAAAATGTAATTATATCCTATTATATCATCTTTTGTAGAGAATGAATCCAATTTCTCATAGTCCATTTGCTTGAGGTATAACAAAGCTACCTTAATCCATTAAACTTACTTTTCATATTATATTTGCTGATTACGATTCTGCAAGCCACATCTGCATTGGAAAAGGGGCATATTCAATGAAGTGTGGAAGGAGAGGGAAGCTTCAGTTATGTCCTTTAAAACTTTCTAAGGTATGTAATAAAATTTAAAAAAAAATCTCCATAGAATGTCGTGCTTTAACTTTTTCTTTTGCTAATGGATTATTTATGTGATCTCCCCTCTCTTACACACAACCAAAGTCCAGACATACATGGCTTTTTGGGATATGTGGAGAATGGACAGATTTATACTAGCCATTTATCTATAAATTTACACTGTAGAAGGTCAAGCATTTACAGTTGAATATTTCCTTGCCACTAAATTAGAGTTGAAGAGTCAGACTCTTATTTGTCAGGCATATACCTCACTTTTAAATCAATTTATTACTGACTCTATATAGACCTTCCATGGGAGGGCAAAGAGTGATCACTACCATTGCTTAATATTTCTATAGACCAGGAAAATATTCCAAATGTGTATAAATTAGTGGCTCCTTGGAGAATCCCAAGAGTGGTGCTATTGTAGCAACAAAAATTTTGTTTATTTTGAGTTCTTCATTAGTGCATTGATAGTATATTGTTTATTCCATACAATACCTCAACAGTGTATGATCAAATTACAGTTAAGCCTATCATAATATTTTGACTTAACCTCTTTTAGAGGGAAACTAGAGTGTGTGTCAAGCTTGCACATCACAATTGTATCATGCAAAGTTTACCTAGGACAAGTTTTTTGGATCTAAGCAACAATATACCTGTTGGAATTCAAGAGGAAACAATACTACAAAGTGGGAAAGAGGTTTCACAATTAACTTGGCTTTCACATTATGGTTGGATTTGGTTTGTTGGCAAGATGTTGGATACCCCAACTTCCTTTTTATGACTAAGTGCAAGATTGAATCCTTCGACATATTCCTCACTCAATTGTCATTAAGTGATGGGTTTTCTCAGAAGTGCTTCACACCTATAAAATTTACTAGAGTTGTTCTTGCATCTTTGGATGTGGTTAGCTTTTCGAAGCACACATGTACAAGAAGAGGAGAAATAATATGCCCACCTAATTTGAAGTTATCTACCTGTGAATAGGGTGTTCCCATTCATAAACCTGATGACTCACTCTACCTCTTTCTAGTGAACAACTTTGGGACTTGCCATGAATCGTGAGACAATTCCAACCCCATAACTATAAATTTCTTATTTAAATCTATACCCAATAAATTAGAATCTGCACAAGGAGAACTCCATTCATGTTTCGAAATAACCTGCAATCAACTTGTACCATGCTATTTAATATTTTATGTATTTATTCACATCCTTGGTCTATGACATAAATATGCAACAGGCTACCTTGCATTTTCTATACTAACACTCCTAAAAAATAATAAAGTATGCCCAAATCTATCATTTTAAATGATCTATGTAGCTCACCTTTTGGTTTTTCAATTATCGAAGTTGTTACCTATATTGATGAGATCTTCTACAACTAATACCATAGTGACAATATATGTTATAGTTTTATCCGTGTTTCTCTGAAGGTGTTTCTCCTTCAGTAGAGCAGCAATACACTGCAGTTTCCATTTAGGGGAGAAGTGTACCCAGTAGCAACCTTGGCCTATGTGCAGATGGGTTGAATGCACATTAGACTCTATTTTTTGTTTTGAAGGTGTTTCTCCTTCATCAATACTTCATCTGAGTAGATCCTTTTGGTCTGCACCTTTAGTAGATGCATGCAACATTGGGATACATGTTGTAGATTATAGTTTTCTTATGAGGTTGTAGCAACGATGAAAGAAGTGCATCGATTTTTGGCATCTTGTGGTTATTGTATGAAATCATGTTTTTTTAGTGTTTCCCAAACTTAGATACGGCCATATTTAGTATGCTTTTATAGTTTGACTTAGATGCTCACTTTTCTTAATTTAGGTGTTTCTATTAGTTCTATTTTATGCACAGATTTATCTTTAAGAAAAGTGCACAGTAGAGAAGGGTTCTATATTTTGAGCAGGGGACACACTTCTAGGTAGGAGGTACTCTATTCTAGGAAGCTTTTGCCATGGAAGTTAGGTTCTTTATCCGAGAATCCCAAGAGGCACTATTGTAGAAATGCACTATTGTAGAAATAAGAGATTCATTTATTTTGAGTTCTTCATTAGTGCACTGATAGTATATTATTTATTCCATGCAATACCTCAATAGTGTATGATCAAATTATAGTTAAGATTGTCATAATATTTTGGCTTACCCTATTTTAGAGGGAAAATAGAGTGTGTATCAAACTTGCACATCAAAATTGTATCATGCAGACTTTACTTGGCACGAGTTTTGTGGATCCAAGTAGCCAGATACCTGTTGGAATTCAAGAGGGAACAATACTACAAATTGGGAAAGAGGTTTCATAGTTAACCCGCCTTTCACATTATGGTTGGATTCGGTTTGTTGGCAAGATGCTGGATACCCCAATTTCCTTTTTATGACTAAGTGCAAGGTTGAATCCTTCATCATATTCCTCGCTCAATTGTCATTAAGTAATGGGTTTTCTCATAAGTGTTATACATCTATAAACTTTACCAAAGTTGTTATTGAGTCTTTGGATGTGGTTATCTTTTCAAACCACACACATACAAGAATACGAGAAATAATATGCCTAACTTTCAAGTTATTTTCCTGCAAATAGGGTGTTCCCTTCCATAAACCTGATGACTCACTCTGCTTCTTTCTAGTGAACAAATTTGGGACTTTTCATGAATTGTGAGACAATTTCAACCCCATAACTATCAATTTCTTATTTAAAGTTATACCCACTAGATTAGAACCCGCACAAGGAGAATTCCATTCCCGTTTCAAAAGAACCTGCAATCGACTTATACCATGCTATTTAATATTTTATGTATTTCTTCGCATCCTTGGCCTATGACATAAAGACGCAACAGGCTACCTTGCATTTTCTATACTAACACTCCTAAACAATAATAAAGTATGCCCAAATCTATCATTTCAAATGATCTATGCATCTCACCTTTTGGTTTTTCAATTATCGAAGTTGTTACTTATATTGATGAGATCATCGACAATCGAGGCCATAGTGAAAATATCTGTTAGAGTTTTATCTGCATTGCACTAAAGGTATTTTTTCTTCAGCATCACTACAATACATTGCAGTTTCCATTCAGCAGAGAAGTGTACCCAGTAGCAGCCTTGTTCTGTGTGCAAATGGGTTGAATTCACAGTATACTTTACCTATTGTTTTGAAGGTGTTTCTCCTTTAATAGTACTTCATCTCAGCAGATCCTTTCAATCTACACATTCAGCAGATGCATATAGCCTTGGGGTATATGTTATAGATTCCAGTTTTGTTGTGAGGGTATAGCAACAATGAAAGAATCGGATCGATTTTAGACATCTTATTTTTGTTGTATGAAAGCATGCTTGTCTAGTGTTTCCCAAACTTATATAGAGCCATATTTATTTTACTTTTATAGTTTGACTTAGATGCTCACTTTTCTTAATTTAGATGTTTTTCTTAGTACTATTTTATGCATAGATTTATCTTTAAGAAAAGTGCAGAGTAGAGAAGGGTTATATATTTTGAGCAGGGGACACTCTTCTAGGTAGGAGGTACTCTATTTTATGGAGCTTATGTCATGCATCTTAGGTGCTTTATTGTAGATAGAGTTCCAATTCCTTGCCTCCTTTACAAAGTCCCTACCAAATAAGACACCGGTGGATAGAGTTCCAAGTCCCTAAATTTTCAAAAAACCCACTTGAGCCTAGCTATCTAGCCTAAAATCATTTACATTCCAGTCATCTATTGACTATGATTTCATAGAGAGAGCGCTCTCTGGTTTGGTAGGGCTAGCTACCAAACCAAAATCTTGGTCTGTGGTTACCTCTGTCGATCTCCTCATCAGCCTGGGACATTATGGAGGATAACAGAGGGCATGATAACTAAGGAGTGCCAAGGTGTTCTAGTGAATGTAAGGTTCCCAAATCATGGAAAAATGCAATGCTAGTTGTGAGGTCATGATTTCCAAGGTGTGTTAGGGAATGCTAGGGCATGCTAAGATGTGCCAGATACTACGAAGACATGTCAAACAAGCTAAGATGTGACAAGTGCTAAGGCATGCCAAGATGTACAAGGGTTCCAAGTCCCTGCCTCCACTTCTTCCATATGCTATCAACTTATGACATTTCCTTTGCAATATTTGGTGCATTTGATAGTTATAAGTCATTTATAGGTTATAGATGTCTTCAAAGTTTCACTTCTAATTGAGTATTCAATTGAACATATTGATTCTATTATACATAACTATTTTTCCCTCCACCCAATTTTCATAACTTTAATAACCATTAGGTAGGGACCTACAACTTCGATATTTCTTTGCTTGTTTAGTAAAATATTGTCGAGACTTTAATTTATTGAAATTTGTAGAATTTAAAATTTATAAAGTTTCAAGTTCTAATTTTTAAAAATATAATTCTTTAAAGGGTGCTAGCTTAATGGAAAAACACCTGCTTTACAAGCAAGAGGTTGGTGGTTCAATTCCATTGTGCCCTGACATCCATATGGAATGGTGATGATCAATTTTTGGTGACAAAGGCTCTTTTGACCATCACCAATGAGCTTTGGTGACATTTTTCAACCCTCACCAAAAATATGAAATGGTGACGATCAACGAACGGCACCATATATATGCTTCAATAGTGACGACCCTCAAAGGTCCGTAACCATAAATCATTATTGTTGATATGAAATGGTGACAGTTGTTTTCCATCATTATAGTCATTATTCATGACAGACCTTGAATGTCACCACAACACCTATACTTCTAGCAATGTGGATTTTGGTGACGGTCAATGAACGTCACCATATATATGCACCAATAGTGACAGCCATTAAAGATCCATCACAATAAATCATTATTGTTAATATGAAATGGTGGCAATCACTATCCATCATTATAATCAATATTCATGATGGACCTTGAATGTCACCATAACACCTATACTTTTGGCAATGCCACCTTTGGTGACGTTCAGTTTTTGGTGACCAAGGCTATGGTCCGTCACCATTGCTCATATGCAATGGTGACGGTCGCTATCCGTCATTATAAATCATTATTGGTGATGAACTTTGAATGTCACTACAACACCTATACTTTTGGTGACATTCAGTTTTTGGTGACGACGGCTATGTTCCATCACCATTGCTCATATGAAATGGTGACAGTGACTATCCATCATTATAAATCATTATTGGTGATGGACTTTGTATGTCACTACAACACCTATACTTTTGGTGATGCCACCTTTAGTGATGTTCAGTTTTTTGTGACGAATGCTCTTTTAACCCTCACCAATGAGCTTATGGTGACATTTTTCTCCCCTCACCAATGTCCTTTTTTCTTGTAGTTCACCCATCTTCCTCATGAAGCATGGAAATAAAGTCATGTAAGTACTTAGGCCAGGCCACTTTGCCTTCACCATCATACGTGTAAGTGGACAAGTGATTGAAAAACTCCCTCATGATGGTGACATCTTCATGATTTGAAAAACATTGCAAATGGAGAAGAGTGCAAGAATCCATGAAAGATATGCAAAGTTTCAAAACCAGATGAAAGGACAAAACTTGTCATCAATCCCTCCTTCTAGCGCTAGAAATGTTGACAGTGTTGGACCCGCCAACATGTCAGGGGATCTCCCCGGTAAGAAGTCTTAATTAGACCTTAGACTGTTTGGTGTAGGAGTCCCAGCAGTGGGTTGTATGGTAATGCCTTGACCACAATTTCACACAGAGGCAAGTAAGATAAATCTATTGGTAGCAAGGGTGTGACAGTTGCAGTGAGTCAAGGAAGGTGCATGACAGGTTCTAACACATGGGGGTTGAGATGAGTGCGCCACTTGGCAACCTGTAATAGTACTTGGCTTGGAAGGGAACACACGAGCAAAGATACATCACAACATGGAAGGCAAGTTAACGAGAAATCCAAAGTGATGGTTAAACCAACAGCACATTTCAGAAAGATTCATACAAACTTATACAAAATAGTCTATACAGGAATGTGTAAGCAAACCAATACATATATCATTTAGAGTAAATCAGAGAGCATAGAATATAATACAACATATGCATGAAACGTGTTGTCTCTTATTATACAAATAAGTGTAAGTTCCAGTCATACAATACATCCATGTACAACCACTAATCCCAATAATGGAAAATTACAGCCACATCTGCGTGCTCCTCCAAAGAGATGTACTAGCTTTGTGCAGTGGAAAAGCCAAGGCTTGTTACAATACTATCCAAGCTCTCTCCAAGATAGTCTTATTGGAAGCTTGGCTAGCCAAAAGCCTTTACAATGAGTTATGAGGGATTATTTATAGCAAAGGGTGGGGTGACCCTTGACATTCCCCTTTGTGACATTTCAACTACCCTCATGACTCTTCATCTACTCTATGATTGTTGCATCCAACTATTGACACTTGAATTACACTTGGCAAGACATCACATTGCAATGCACATGTACCCATGTGAAAAAAATGGCTTGAGAAAGCCATGCTAGACATCAATCTGACTTAGACAACCATGGAAGTCCAACTCCTCAACATCCTCATGCTAGTCAATAGTAACATACTGATGCCAAGATCAATAGTCCTTGATGGTGTCCGTGTGCTCTCCGGTGACATCTGTCTGGAGCCTGACTCTTGCCTCCATAGAATCTGAGTACACTAATCGGGCTCCTCTATTCAGCTCATCTGAAAGCATGCACATCATTTTCTTTAATGCGGACAAACCAACAACATACTTGTGCATGATGTCTGCACTGATGGCCAAGTCTGGGCTGGTGGCAATGTGCATCAACTCATCGAAGTACGAGTCAAGCTCTAGTCAGACTTGTTTCTTTATCTTCACCTGGGTAAGAGTCTCAACAGATGGGATCTCATGTGCGCGCACCAAAACATCCATACTCTTGAATACTCGTGCATGGGAAGCTTGTATGCTAGTGATGAGTTGCGGGAGATCTTCATAGTTTTGGATCTAACTCTAGATATGTGCCTTCAGCTCGACCGCATTGGCCCTCATCATCTTAGGCAAGTGAGGTGGGGCTCCCTTGTATTTGATCATCCATGTTTGCATGTCATCAACAGTAGCATGCAAGTTCATCAAGATATGTGATCTTCTCGCACATCGTTGCTGCCATCCATTGAGATGGATGACTTCCTTATGCATAGTACCAAACTTGGAGTACAACACTCGCATAACTGTGTCAAGGGAAAATACTTCATCTAGTATTGCCTTCTTCAGTTCGGCTCGGGCAGACGCTATCACCAAGTCTCCTCCTTTCTTGGCCTTCTGTAGTTCTTTCGTCATTCACTCATTCTCAACTATCAGAAAGTGAACACTTGAGCTAGTGGCTTCGGCATACACTCTAGTTGCATTGGCCAAGGTTGTTGGATGTTTGCGCACATTAGTCATGATCACTCGTTCCTAACCTTGCGTAGGAGATGTATGATCCTTCGGAGTTGACACTCTGTGAGACTGCACAACTCTATGTTGAGACTCGTCGAATGAGATGTTGTGCATATCTCCTTCTGGATGATCACCAAGGATCTTAGTGCCTCCTTGGTCACTTGAGACTTTCTCATCATCTAGTTGTAGTGAAGTGGGTGAGTCAACCTCTTGGTGATGAGCCATGAGGTCTGTGTCTTGTTCCAGCTCCCGTTGCTCCATGTCTGCATCCAACTGCTGAAGTGCTTGTTCTATCTCATGAGTGAAGTCTTGCTCCTGCAATGGTTCACCCTGTCTACCTGATGCCATCTGATCTGATAATTTCACTAACTATACGAGCGTTGTTTCTTCTATTTGCACATTTTGCGCCCCATGTTGTACCTGCTACTATTGCACTTCCATCTCCTGCTTGCGCAGCTCTTGTTCCTTTCAGAGTTGTTCCTTCAGCTCATGCAACTCCTTCTTTGTCTCCTCCATTCTTCTCTTATCCCTCTGCCATTACGCAATTTTCATGTTGCGTTGGTGCCTTTTTGACTCTATAGCCATAGTTTCCTTCTCTACTAATGAATCTACTTGAAACTTGCAGATTTGCTCTTCCTCCATGTGATTGACAATCTTCCTCTTGCCTTTGTCATGCATTGCTATGCTTGCCTCTACTGCTACTGCTGTTGGTGCTCTCCGGGATGCTGCTTCATGTTGCTTTGCTAACCACTCTACAACAAAGCCAATATATTCATTGGGTCTAGAGAAACTATAGCAATAACTCCATGGGTCCTCCTCGACCTAATGAAATGCCCCGTGGATTGAGTTGAGTTGAACTCTCATGTAGTAATCTTTCACAATGCAATGTGGTTCATACAGATTGTAAATTCGGAGGTCGAGTGGGTACTTCTTCATCTATTCTACTTCAACATTCGCTTGGTTGATACTTTGTATCTCATATAACCCAATCCGCAATGGAAGAGCAGGTCAAGGTGCCTTTTTCTTCCGATGCAGTCTAGTTGTCAATCCTATCGAGAAGTGGTACGCTACTTCCTATTCGAATATCATCTTGTAAACTGGGGTAACAAAATGATTGGACAGTTGTGTGATTACTCCTCTGAAGCTGCATTCGGACAACAACTTGAAATATGTGTTCACAGTAGTCTTCGCTAGTGACCATGCCCACTCCAAGCCTGGGAACTCCTATTGGGCACAGATTGCACCTAAGATGTAGGTGGACATGTAAATCTCTACATGAATACCTCCAGGTGACTGTCGAGCCTTCCTTACCTATTCCTTCAGCTGATGAGCCAATGTGTCGACCAATTACATGGTTTTCCTTCTCTAGCCAGTTGGTCCAGCATGATCACCCAACTCTTTGGGAAGGTTTCTATGATTTCTTGGCCAAGCAGTTGATATGAAAATATGACCAAGCACTGATATTATAGATCTGGTTGGGTGTCAACCTGAATCCAGCTGGATCCTTTACCCAGTTCTTCAGAATGTCTCTGGAGTTAGCACCGCTATTGGGTAAGCTGAAGCGAGTCTTCATGATAGTCACAGGCTCTAACATCTGATATATCTCATCATAATCTCATGCTCAAAAGTTGCAATCTTCATCCCACTGACACTACTCAAGGTCATCATCTTGGGATCAATGTGAGAGATGATCTAGTGTATCATGTCCGCGCATGGGAACACGAGGTATCTACATGCAATCTGGTACAAGCCGGACTTGTGAATTCTCACATACACCTGACGATCTTCGAAGTCTTCCTCAAAATGCCTGCAAATTATTCATTGACCTCTTGCCACTTCAACTTGATGTCCTTGTCTAGAAACATCTTTTTATCTTCATAGATCGGTAGACTAGAGGACACTCCCTCAACTGCTGCTCCAGCTGCCTTTCCATCAGTGTCCTGTGATCTTGCTCTCTTAGAGGCCATTAATCTTGTACTGCTAAGAGATGGATGAACACTTGAAAGATCTAGAGACAAGCAACATTCATGGCAAGAAATCTGCCAGTGAAAACCAAATCAAATTCGGGGAATGACATAGCACATACCTAGGGAACTTATAGGAAAGATTGCTCAATTTTTTCTGGGAGGCTGGGTGACTGGCTACCAAACTACGCAAAAGGTAGTCTGGGTTGTCTAGGAGGCAATACTAGCTGCTGGATTTGCGTAATGCGCAATCCAGACTAGTTGTTGGCTGTAGGGATTATGCAATGCGCAATTCCAGCTGGGAGTGACTGTAGGCTCAGGGACTGTATTGCGCAATTTTTTGGGCCAATAGTCACTATCCCTTAGAAATGCACAAAAAAGTCTTAGAGGATAGTGGCTAGGTAGAAATGTGCATTTCTGGAGAGGAAGACAGAGCCTTCCTTCCCTAAGTTGCACAATGTTGTCTCAGTGAAGGCAGAGTTCAGGCCGAGGTTGACCAGACTTTCCAACGGGCAACTAAAAGCAAATATGAAAGTGAATGCATGGAAACACTAAGTGAAAGTATAAGTGATTGACAGTGCATGCAAACATGAGTGAAAGATTCAGTAAACAAATCAACATGCATTTGGGTGAAGTGAGTCGTCGAATCAGCGACCGTTCATGCAAAACAATTTCATGCATGCGACAGCAGTGAGATAGAAACGAAAACTAAAACAATGCTAAGACAAGCTAGTATACATGTAAATGATAGCAAGTGTTCAAATAAATCAAGAAAACATCACTCACACAAGTGAAAACACAAAAAGTGACAAAAATGCTAAAAAAAAACAAGTTGAGGGATGTTAGAGCTCCAAGATCGATGTGAATGAATGAGCTCTGATGTGTTGAATAAATAAGTTTGAGCTCATGACACACATGCCACAAATCTAGGAAAAAGTGACACTTGGAGGAAAGTTTCTAAATGAACTTTGCATGTAACCACCAACTGCTAAAAATAGCTCCCTGAATCATGGGATTCCTTTCTCATGTTTCCTTTTTCTATTCCAGGAAAAAGCAAGCCATGCATGCAAGTCAAGTTTCCTTGGTCCCAGGTGGAAATGGTTAACCCAACTGCTCATGCATGAGGTTGCTCAACTGCTGGAAGGAAATGCGCATTTCTAGCTGGGAGCTAGGCCGACTACCCAGGGGATTTGCACAATTTCTGGGAAAAGCAGCTGATTGCTGCCTAGATTTGTGCAAATTCTAGGTTGAGCAGCCCTGCTGAGGAAAATTGCGCAATTTTCACCGTGAGGGTGGACTAGCAGAATCGCACACTTCTGGAGCCAAGCAGGCTGCTAAACAGGATTGGGCAATTTTTGGAGAGAAGGTTGGTTTCCCTCCAGAAATGTGCAATTTCTTCGGGGAGCTGGTCAGCCTACAGCTAGACCAAGTCCAGGTGAATAGCCTGTGAGGGGAATGCATCAAGTTGTGATCGATAGGCTGCCTTTATGCAAGAAAAACATTGAACCTTGTGTACTTGACGAAGTAAGACAGGGTGCTGTGAAAAGTTAGTAGGGAGGCTCCAAAACGAAGCTAAGGAAAAATTTTGGAGAGTGGTTGTAGCCGTTACAACACTTTCTTAATAGGAAACCACTTATCGACATCACACATTCCTTAGATTGATCCCGGTCTCGACAATAGAACCATTTGTTCGCTTAAGGGGGCCTGACCCAGGTTTAGAGTTATTAGCGCAAACCAACAAAACCCTAACTACTAGCCCTTTTGGAAACAACCTATGTAGCGTAAGCTGCAGTCTCACCTGAAGCAGTATTGGGGGATGCTAGAACTAGGTTTTTGCACCTAGAGGCTTGTGTGATGGTTTTCCTAAGGATCTTATAGCTTTGCTCTGCCTTCACGTAGATCAATCTCTTCCGACTGTCAACCACTACAACTCTATTGAAAGGACCTTCAGATGTTCACGAAGGTACTTGATTGTACTTAACATGCATACCAGATACATATTTACTACTTTCACACAATAAATTGTACATTCTAAAGCCCTTATGACCTAGATCTGTCGTTGCACAGATCTACCCTTTCCGAACAGTTAACTACAACAAATCTATTTAACAACTTCCCGAGCTCCATGGAGGTGGTTATTTATACTTATTATGCATAAATATTCTAGATCTATCCGTTCGTGTAGAAATAAATATTAATTTACATAAATATATCATAGAGTAAAGATACATTAACTTAAACAAAAGTAAATAAACAAGGCACAGATGCACAAATTTGGCTCAAAATAGTTGTTGGTCACTTTAATTGCTTATTGATTTAAACAACAAAGTGCTACATAAATTGTCAACCCAGGGAAGTCTTGTTATTTCAAAGGCAACTACGTACTACATGTACTCAATCCTAAAAGCAACAAAAGTTGTAGTAAAGACTACTACAACTTTGCATTTCACAAAATCCTGTGCATTTTTCATTTCAGTACCCGAGGGTGAGGTAGGTAAAGATTCAAGGCCTTGGGACTGTGGTGGGGTATGGGGTTTTAGGATAATAGGTGGAGAATTTAGGGCAGTGGTTTTGGTTGTCACTTCAGAAGACATCCTCATTCATCTTCGAGGTAAAAAGGCAGGAAGAACAGTGGTTTTTCTTCTATGGGTAGCCTTCTCTGGGGTAGGAGGGTCATCAGAAATGATGGCTTTTTTAGTTGAGGCCCTTGTTCGTCTTTTTGGTAGGGGCACAGCCTTTTCTTACCTTTTTCTTTTCAGCTTAGCAATGGGAATGTTGTCATCTGAATCATCACTGGGGATATGGACAGTGGGAGTGGATGATTCAACTAATTTATGGGGTGGGGTTGATGCAATGGAGGGGTCAATTGGACTAACTGTCACGGGTGGCTGGATATCTTCAACATTTAATTGGGGAGTTTCGGCTACTGTTTGAGAAATTTCAACAAATTCCTGAGGATTTTCGGCTGCTGCTCGAGGAACTTCAGCAGTTTCTTGGGGATTTTCGACTGCTGCTTGAGGGATTTCAGCATCTTCATGGGGTTTTGGGGGTGGATTGTTAAGGAGAGGGGGATTCTGTTGAGCAAAGCCCCTCTGAATTAGAAGCTGAACAAGACGATGGTGAGTGAGGGAAAGGAGTGGGTACTTCACATTCATGGAATAATGTGACATATTCTTTAGACACCCAAGTAGATAATACAGCATATTTAACATACGACCATCTCTTAAATGATTCAATAGGACAAAATCATGCTGATAAACTACCTAGTAACGTCCTTTGTAGGTGAGATAGTGCTTTACAAACTCGGCAACCTTCGGCCATGGAGGTGGTAATGAATGAAGTGCAACACCCCTGCCTTTAGGCTCGACCCGCTCTCCTGGTAGAAGGAAGTCCTGTTGTGCGTTCAAAATGATGTGTTTGCAACTGAACCATCGAATGCCAGTATCCGGCAAACCTGAAACCTGTGCTATATCATCCTCTGTTACTGGAATTCGGACTCCTTGAACGGTAGGGTAGCCTTCTTGTAGATTGCGTGCGAATTCAAGGACTTACTGAGCATCAAATTCTTGGAGCCTTCGAAAATAATCTACCCAACCTACCTACTGAAAAATCTGATATACTTCTGGGTGAAATTCCAATGGAGCTATTGAGCCGGGTTCATTTCGAATAGCGTTGCTTCCCATAGTTACTTGCTTCAGTGAAATGCACAGTACAGAGCCAAGTTACCGCACCCGAAACAGAGTAAGTTTTGGAAATAAGGTCGTGACATAATAAGACAAAGATGGGGTGACAGAACATAATCGTGGTAAAAGAATGACAGTGATTCGCATATCGTGAAATGATTACAAAATTTTGGTATCCCCCCCCCCAACTGCGGCTCAAATGATAAGTTTGAATGTACGGTGATTGCGGTAATCATGTCACAATCTTCTCATTAACTATAGTTTAATATTTACACATAAAAAACGCATACCTCATGTTTACCTTTGATTGATATTCGAAAATGTCATTGCTAGAAGATCACGAATGGTTATGAAAAGGGTTTTGTAATTTGAGGGTATTTATATGAAAGGCTTTTATAGACATAGGAGGAGGTCGTGAAATAATAAAGTTATAAGGATCAATAGATATTTCTCACAATGGAAATTAATATGTATCCATTCTTTTGAGAAGAATTAATGTTTCAATTACGGGAAAAATGGAAAAATTGGTGTTTTAGGGAAAGATGGAGAAAGTCGGCGTTTCAGCAATGGGAAAAATTGGTGTTTCGGTAACGGGAAAATGGTGTTTCAACAACAGGGAAAATGGTGTTGCAGCAACGGGAAAATGGTGTTTCAGCAATAGGGAAGATAAAGAGAAATGTTGTTGTAAAGCAAAATAGGAAAGTGTTGCTGAGGGGTAATGTGGGAAAGTGAGCTATGAATTGAGGTGAAATGAGAATGCTTCCCAAAATGAAACTTGATCCTGCTTGCAATAGAATTGTTCTTTCCAACCAGCCTCCCAGTCTGAGATCTGCAAAATAATAAATTATAACATGGAAACCCTTGACAGGGATTATTAGTTAAGTAATATAATATAATAATAATAAAAGAATATATAATGCAGAGATTAAATGCAATGAGGAGCAGCAGGCTCCCCCAAAAAGATATAGCGTGAATCTGCCATGCAAGTGGCCTTAAAATCCTCCTTAGAAGTTGGTTGCTGGTACGGACGAAGCCGATACCCATTCACTAACAATGGTGTTCTAGAATCATCAATTGTTAGGAGCCTTACTGTTCCATTGGGAAAAACAATATCTATCTTGTAAGGTCCTAGCCACCTTGTTCGCAATTTCCCTTGAAAATTTTCAAACCGGGAATCATACAATAGAGCCCAATTACCTTTTTGGAACTGCTTGTGCTTAATAGTTTTATCATGCCACCTGGTTCTTTGTTGTTGAAGCATAGTTGTTTGATGGATGGCATCCAACCTATTTTCATCCAATTCCTGAAGCTGCTGCAACCTAGCTGTTTGTGCATCAGTCAAATCAAGGTTAACAGCTAAAGCAATTCTTAAGGTTTTAATTTCAAATTCCACAGGAAAAACAACACTTTTACCATAAACCAATTCATAGGGTGAAAAACCTGTAGTGTTTCTCCAGGTAGTTCTGTAAGCCCATAATGCCTCAGGCAGTCTTTGAGACCAATCCTTCCTATTCTCCTTCACTGTTTTTGTTAAAATAGCTTCTATGACTTTATTTGTACTTTCCACCTGACCATTAGCTTGGGGGTGGTAAGGTGTAGTCATTTTATGATTGATATGATATTTTTGAAGCGTAGCTTTAAAACCATGAGAATTGAAAGGAGGTCCTCCATCTGTGACTAGTTCTCTAGGCACTCCAAACCTAACGAAGATTTCTTCAAATAAAAAAAAACGGATTCTTCATTAGCTCTAATAAGTGCCTTGGCTTCCACCCATTTATTCATATAATATATACAAACCAATATATAAACTCTTTGGTTGGATGGAGGATTGATGGGTCCTACAAAGTCTAGAGCCCATCTTTCAAAGGGTTCAAGTATTACCTGGGGGTTCAATGGCATTTCATCTCTATGATTAGGTTGGCCCATTCTCTGACAACTATCACAGGCCCTAACATACTTCTTTGCATCCTTGAAAAGTAAGGGCCAATAATAACCCATCTTGAGAATTCTATGTGTTGTTCTCTTATTAGCAAAATGCCCCCCACAAGGGCCATCATGACAAGCCTTCAATATATCGTAAACCTCATTTTCTCTAATGCATCTTCGGATTTCCTAATCAAGTCCTGTATGACAAAGACACCCACTTATCCAACTATACCGAGCACTTTGTTGAATGACCTTTCTTTTCTCCTGATGTGATAGGTGTGATGGTAGCTTCCCTGCAACCAGATAATTGGCAATGTCTGCATACCACGGTGAGAGAGCAGATACTACAAACAAGTATTCATCAGGAAAGGAATCATCTACTGGAGTATTATCATTAGTTTTTATCCGAGAAAGGAAATCAGCAACTAAATTTTCTTTACCTGATCGATCTACAATTGTAATATCAAATTCTTGTAGTAACAATAACCACCTAGTAACTTGAGCATTTGTGACAGATTTATTCATTAAATACTTGATAGCCGAGTGGTCAGTATGAACAAAAGTAGGATAACCAGTAATGTAATGTCGAAATTTATTAATAGCATAAATAACTGCTAAAAATTCTTTCTCAATAACTGTGTAATTAAGCTCAGCAGGGGTCATATTCTTACTAGTGAAATAGATAGCATAAGGAAGATTATTCTCGTCTTGTCCCAAGATAGCTCCAATTGCAGTATCCAAAGCATCAGAGGATATATGAAAGGGAAGTGCCCAATCAGGTCCCCTCATAATAGGAGTTGTAGACAACTGATGCTTAAGTTCATCAAATGCTTTCTGATAGGCATCAATCCACTTGAATTCAGCATTTTTCATAAGTAACACAAACAAAGGAGAAACTATTTAAAAAAAAAAAATGATAAATCTTCTGTAATATCCAGCATGTCCTAAAAAAATTCTTACATCAGTTTGTGTTTTAGGAATAGGAACGGTCTGAATTACCTGTACTTTGGATGGATCTACTTGAATCCCAAGGAATGAAATGAAGTGTCCCAGTACAATTCCTTTGTTCATCATCATATGACATTTTTTGGTACTCAAGGAAAGATTAGCTTGTATCCATCGTTTAAGTGCTTTCTCAAGGTTTTGTAATGCATCTTCAAAAGTCACAACAAAAGGAGTGAAGTCATCCATAAATATCTCCAAAGAATCATTAAGCATATCAGAAAAGATTCCTATCACTGCTCTTTGAAATGTTGCTGGAGCATTACATAGTCCAAATGGGAGAACTCTATAAGCAAACATCCCCCAAGGACTAGTAAAAGTGGTCTTGTATTGGTCTTGGGCTGCAATTCTAATTTGGTTATATCCACTAAAACCATCTAAAAAGGAAAATAATTTCTTCCCTGACAAGCTGTCCAGCACCTGATCCATAAATGGCAAGGGGAAATGATCTTTTTGAGTGGCTTTGTTTAAGGCTCTATAATCTACACACACTCTCCATTTCCCGTTTTTCTTAGGTACTATCACCAACGGAGAAACCCATTCGCTGTCAGATATGGGGTATATAAACCCTGCATTAAGCAACTTTTGAAGTTCTTCCTTAACAATTTCCCTCAAATTGGGATTCATTCGCCGCTGGGGTTGACAGATTGGTCTGACCCCCTCCTTAATATAGATACGATGAGTACATAATTCAAGAGAGATCCCCTTCATGTCTGTGTAGTCCCATGTGAATGCTTCCTTGTTTTCACGGAGCAACTTCGTTAGCTATTGCGTTTCAGCATCTGATAAATTGGGGTTTACATTCAATGTTTTGCCAGGTTCGATTTCTACTGTTATGCTTTTAGAGGAGATAGCAGTTGATGTTTGAGGTAGATTTTCAACTTTAAGCTTTTCCTGTGTTTCAGGGTCCAGAATTGCAGTTAACTGATTATATGTTTCAGAAGTAACTGAGGAAGGTTCAGAAATAAAATTACTAATTACTTCATCTTCTGTAATGTCTTTAAGAGTTAAGGCTTGTCCAATGGTCAAAATGGGTTGAGTATCATTATCCTCATAGTCTAACCATACATAATCATTATTGTTAATCATAGGTGTAGCATGAGGGTATAGCGTAAGCTGCTTAGTTTCACATCCATTAGAAATTGTCATTGAACCTAATCTACAACTGATAAAATCATCTGCTGTAGCCAGCCAGGGTCTCCCCAAAATCAAAGGATGCCCCCCCAACTTTGCATTAGTCTGTAATACAACAAAGTCAGCTAGGTAATTCCAGGATTCAACTGAAATGATCAGGTCTTTAATAACCCCCTCTGGTTTGACTGTGGAACAATCAGCTAATTCCAGGATAGTTGGTGTCTCTCTAATTACATTTTTCAACTGTAACAGTTGTGCAGTTTCAAGGGTCATAATATTTATAGCAACACCTAGGTCTACCAGAACTCGTGAAACAATAGTTTTTCTAACCTGTACTGTGACCGTAGGGTGACCAGGATCACCATATTTTATAGGAGGAACTTTTCCTAACATTAGAGCAGCTAGATCACCCATCACATGAACTGTAAGGGGATCTTTAGCCTTCTTACCAGGTTTCTTGATGCAAATGTCTCTGACGGTTCTGGCATAGATTGGTACATCTCTGAGTGCTTGTAAAAGTGGAATTTTAACATAAAGATTCTGCAATTCCCCTAGAAGATTAAAAACAAGCGGCTCAGGTGTCTTAGCGAGAGCTAGACGTTCAGGGAATGGTGGCTCTATTGTTTCAGCAGTTTTATTAGAGGATGGCTTGACTGTTTCAACAATTTTATTAGAGGATGGCTTGACTATTTCAGCACCCTTATTAGGTAAATGATTTTTTTATGTCTATTCTTTATCAGAGTCAGAAGAGGTAATATCGTCAATAATCGGCTCAACTACTCTCTCGGATTGTAAATGAATATCATTACATTGCATAGGAGATGTAGGTAGGTTCTGAATGTCGATGACTTGCATAGCTTTATTATTATTATTAGGATTAGGGTTCGGTTGTACAGGCAGCTGGGGTTTCATTGTCTGATTATTCAATGGAGTACCTGACGGGAGAGAAAGTTGTTGCTGAAACTGAGGAAATTGGTTTGGGAATGGAGTTTGTTGAGCTCTCCAATTTGGGTTCCATAGATTAAAATAAGATTGCTGTAGAAGCCAAGGAGTCCACATTGCAGGGTCTACAAAGGGAGGGTTTGTTTGCTGCATAGGTGGGAAATTCATTTGATTAAAGGGTGGGTATTGCATTTGGTTAAAGGGCGGGTAATTTGCTTGATTAAAAGAAGGATAATTATTCCAACGATTAAATGGCATACTAGAGTTCGTACCTTCTCCTCGTGGTTGCCATTGCCTCCTTTGGGTTAGCAGATAACTTGCTTTAGCTTCCTCCTCAGTTGGTTGTAACGTTGCCTTTATCCCTGGTAAAGAGGGGCATTGTTGGTTTCATGGTCCTTCTCACAAATGGTGCAAATTGGTACCTTGTCCAATGGACATTCCCTTAGCGGATGTTTTTCTCTGCATTTAGGATAGAAGATGGCCAAAACGGCTTTTGCCTCTGCTTGTTTCTTCTTAACCTACAAGGTATCAATCTATGAAGCAAAAGAACTTAACATTTTAGTTTTGAATTCCTCAAGTAGATTACCTATTTCAGCTCTTTTTTCTCCTCCACTGGCTGATTTTTGGACCCTTGAATAAGTATTATCCCTACCTTTTGATTTATTTGCAGCTCCTCTTGAACATCTCTTGCAGAGGTTAACGATTTCATCAAACGATTCTTTAGATATATCCCCTTTACCAAGCATATTTAACATATCTAAACAATCATCCCTTACCCCTTTCAATAATATTGTTTTGAGAATATCTTTACTTACATCAGGGTGCTCGAATCTCTGCAAATTATACTGGAGTCTTTCCACAAAGTCCTCCAGATTTTCATCCTCCTTCTGAACCATCTTGAATAATTCCTCCCTTTTTCTCTCATCCGGCAATAGTCTTGGTATTTGGCCAGAAACTTCTCCTTCATCTGATCCCATGTTGTGATCACATGACCTCCCAAGCTCATAAACCATCTTAGTGCATTTCCTTTTAATGTTGCTGGAAACAACTTCAATTTTTGAGCATTATTAACATAATCATAACTTCTACACAATATATTGAACTCGAAAAGAAACTCATCAGGGTCTTTAGATGATAAACCATGGAAGTTAGGTAGGGCTGAGAGTGGGATATTCTTCATAGGAGTTGTTCCTCTGGGAAGTTCCTCAATAGGGAATTCCAAGGTGGAGAGAGAATTCTCGCCTCTTCCTTCGCCTCCTCTACGTCCTCCACCAAAGATTCCTTCATTGTTTCCATCCATTGGTTGTTTTCCTATTGCACTTTCCCGATCTTTAGTGTTTTCTATTGGACTCTCAATGTCCTGAATCGGTTCCTCAACTTCAATATCTTCAATTGGTTCTTCAATTTCCTCTACTAGTTCCTCGGTATGTTCTACTATTTCTTCAACCCTTTCAGGGCCCACTACTTCCTCTGTTTCGTAATCCATTTGGAAAGAATGCAGAGTCTGTGGCTTTCGAGAGCTTAGCCTCTAAGAAGTCTCAGCTTTTGAAATAATCTCATCAATGAAATTTTTTCTTCCTCCTCTTCCTTTGCCCTTGCCACCTATAGGATTAGTTTTCTTGCGTCCTCTCATGCATCCTGCATATCTAAAAGAAGATCATCAGTGCTTTTAAAATCTATGATTTCCTTCCCTGGCAACGATGCCAAAATGTTGGTCACTTTAATTGCTTATTTCTTTAAACAACAAAGTGCTACATAAATTGTCAATCCAGGGAAATCTTGTTATTTCAAAGGCAACTACGTACTATATGTACTCAATCCTAAAAGCAACAAAAGTTGTAGTAAAGACTGGTCACACTTTGCCTTAAGCAAACTGAAGCTCCACTCTGAGTTATAGCAAAAACAACCTATTACAGACAGCTACCAAAGAATGCTTAAAAGAAGTAATCTAAAGAATCAATCTGCACAGGAGAGTGTTGGCTATGTTGTAACAGAGAATAGGACCCTATTCCCGGAGCGAGAATCTTCAGCACCTGTTCCTGATTATCAAGCTGCCACCTTGCTCTGTAAACTTAATTGCATCATACATGAATTAACTGTTGATAAAATAAACACTGCAGCAATTAATTGGAAGGAAAACAGAGTTTTAGCAAAATGATTTTCAGTGAACAGTACTGTTAACAAAGCATGAATAAAAGACACACTTAACACACTGCAGAAATATAATGGGTGAATCTTGTGATGAAGGTGGGCCCTGTCCTTCTCACAAGATTCCCCAGGAAACAATAACTAGAAAGAAATTTCCAGAACAAGATTTTATTCATCTGTCAATATGTCATGTTATAGAAAAGAAATTCCAGTTCTGTTTCTTCAACTCAGCCCTTCTCCGCAGTCTGTCCGTCCCCCTCTAATGTAGATGTCTCCTCTTTTTAAAGAGGAGACATCTATTACCATAGATTACATTGTAAGTCCTATTTTAACCCTTTATACAAAAATAGGGAAGCCAGTTTTCCCTTTAACAAAATGTTGTTACAAAAATATTGTCTTTAGATCATGATCATTACATCCAGTGTAGCAGCTCCTTCGGTGATCTTCTTTTGTTGCTGTCAAATCTAGACTACAAATCACAACTGTTCAGCCATGAGATTTGTGCGTCGTTCCTGCTATTTCAGCAACTGTGGAAGTAATCTTGCAATCTCCAGGTAGTTTCAGCAACGTGGACTGCACGTTGTTCTTTAACCGTTCAACAACTATCAATTCAATGGTTAATAATGAAGATAGCGTAATTATATCTAAAATAATTAAACGTATAGTGATGAGAAGAAATATTGTGTACCTTTGGGATACTTGGGTTATAACAATAACAAGGACTTTAGATATAAGTTGAAAAAGGGTGACATCATAACAAAATGTATGGTCAAAAGGAGACAATATGAGGTCCTAACAATAGTGTCTATTAAGATGTAAGTGTTCAGATACAGACTTCTTCCCTACGCACCCACCTGTAGGAACCCGCACACTCAGCTGCAAGAACCTTCCCCTTTTGCCTAAGTATAGGAAACAGACCTTTACTGCCTTAGCACCTCACCCTCACAATAATTCTTTCCAAAAATTTATCCCTTTATACTCGCTACTCAATTATATATATCCTTTTCATTACAATACCATGGTCCGCAGACCATGGGCAAGTCTCAAAACTATCCTATCACCTACCCATACAAGGGACTAATGCCACTTTCACTCTTACTTAGCTTCATGCTTCGCTTCCACATTTCCACATTTCGCGGATACTTTACATTGTTTAACAAAAATATTACAGAAATTGACTTAACTAACAAAATTTGACCCCACAGACCCCATCCCATCAGTTTGTTCCAAGCCAGCCCCCAGGAATAGTAACTCAACCCATGGTTGCTGTCGAGTTCCATAGCATTTGTCCAACCAAGGCTTCCAAAACTAGTAACTCAACCCACAACTGCTTCCAAGCTCTAAAGAGTTTGTCCAACCAAGGCTCCAAGACTAGTAATTCAACCCACCATGGGCTCCAGAGCATTTGTCCAACAAAGGCTACGGGACTAGTAACTCAACCCAAGTTGTTCCAGGGCTCCAGAGTGTTTATCCAACCAAGGATACAAGACTAGTAACTCAACCCAAGCCATTACAGGGATTCCAGAGTGTTTTTGCAACCAAGGCTTCAAAGAACTAATAACTCAACTCAAGATAAGGAAACATGAGAACCAACCAAAACAAAATAAGGAAATAAACCCACAATCTCCATGGCTATGCAGGAAATGGAAAGGCTAGGAAATCCACTGTCAATCCAGGCAATCCTCCATGCCAATGATAGATCACAACCAAGAAACCACGTGCATGTGCCATGCATGCCAAAACTAGTCAAGGAAACATACATGCAACTCGGTACCTGCAAGAAAATTTCATTGCAGTCGACAATCCTAATGCCTCTTGTGCTTTCTTGCTCTTCCTTTTCCTTCTTTCTCCAAAAATCTAAGTATGCCACACCCTCCAAGAGTGCTCCAAGAAAACTCTAAATATCTAAGAGTATGAGAGAGAGAATAGAATATAGCTCCGCTAAAACCTATCAAAAGCTTGAGCCAAGAGCTTCCAACTGATCCTTAGAAGCCTTTTTATTAATGAGGCTTCGATTTTCTTCATTTTCCATTATTTCCCTTCATTTTCTTCCTCACAAGCAACCTGTGACCTTTCACCTTCCTTTTCTCCTAATTTCCATTATTTTCATAAATAAAATTCTAATAAACACCATTTTTCCTTTCCAGAGACTTATCCATTGCCTTTGCCAATTTCCTTAGCCATAATAAACCAAATCAACACCCATTAGGATGTTTCCCCTACCATTCAACTTGGAATCTGTGTCCCATCAACGTGCCCTTATATATTTTTACATGGATTTTTAACCATGGTTATTACAATTAGTTGATGAATGACTAATAAATGCATGGGCTAACAAGTGTTATTATAGCTATTAAGAGATTGCATTAGACCTTCTTAATGATTCTGAAATGAGCTTCTCACTCTGAAGATCAGATATGCATTCATGACCTGTAACTCAAATGTTCACTATATGTTTGACAGAATGACTGTCATGGTTAGGCCTGGTTAGGTTAATTTCTTGTTCAAGTTTTCTATGTTTAGCATTATCATTATGTCATTTATGATTCTGAGAAGTCTCAAGTAGTTCTAGGAAGTGGTTTGGAGGCTGGCCTGGAATTGTGGCTTAGATATCGGGACCACACCCTCTGAACTAGACACGTTGGGTCAAAATCGTCCTCAGGCAGTGTTGTGAATGCAGTCGGAGGCTTTCAACCACACACAGGCGTTTTCATGCATGTAGTTGGGAGTCTAAATCAGTGAAAAGGAGCCCCAACTCAAGGTTTGGTCACCTGGGGTGGTTTTTTAGCCTCTAAGTGGTCTGTAGGCTTTGTAGGATATTAATTTGTTGTCAGTAAGTCTCATTTGTAAACCCCACTTCCTTAACTAGAGCTAGGAGGTTCAATCATGTCATAGTGGCACTATGCTTCACATTTACCCAAAGGGCTTGTAAAACCAGGTAAATGTGGGGAGGGTGTGTTACAGCCCTCCACCTGGTTAATATTCTTGTGCATTCATAGTGTGGAGGCATGTTGGCTGTCAGATCAACTGGTGCACCCACCATTCAATTAGTGTGCCATGAAACTCTACACGTTGGTGCTTCGACACCTATTGCATACACATGCCTATGTTGTCGTGTCGGTTCCTGTCAAGCGTGTTCTACCTGAGAAACGTACAATACACCCTCACGCACCCTTCTCCTTAGAGCATTTATTTATAGTTTCCTCCAAGATATTTGGCTCCTTTTGGACATCTTCTATCCTTGAGACCTTAACGATCAAGCTTCTAATGGGTGGAGCATTCTAGAACTGACATGTTCAACGTAGCAGTCCCCCTCCTTAGGGTCGAATGAAATGATGAATTGTAGATCTGCGGATTCAGGAAGCATCTTCCTCTTTTTCAAGTTAATAATGGTCTGGTTATAAAATGCCAAATCAATATTAAAGTTGGGTAAGGGTCTTTTTCAACCACAATTTCAGTAACTTTGAAATCCACCAATCTCTTTACTCTATCAATATTCACTTCCACATCCATTAACTTCCCAATTAATAATATCTACTATTAATTAGCAAGGTGCAACTAGATCAATGACCATACAAGCCTAGGCCTTCCCACCAATTCCCAAGTCTTCTTGGAAGGATATTAACATTATAACCCAAATCCATAATGGTATTATCCATGTCATAGTCAGCTATCTGGGAACTTAACCTCAATTCCCTATTGGTGTTCCTTCTATGCAACACCTGCTTTACTGTCCTTAGAGGTGCCAATACAAATTTAGCTTCCCTATCCAATGTGTCATGTTTGTGGTTTCTTATGCATAGTGATCAATCATTCTAAGCAATCTTTCCATTGCATATTCATTTCTCATCAAATTTAGACAACTCCATAAGAAACTTTGGATGGGGCTTACCTCCCTTGGCATTACCTCAAGAGGAGGTTTGTCGAAGATTAGAAAAGCATCATATACATGTTTCCATTGTGATTGTCTCACTGAGCTAAATGCTCCCCATTCTATAGCTAAAATGTACCTCCTCGTGTCTTTATACATTTTCTTCCCCTTAGTAAGGACAAACATTGGGGGATGTTTTGTAACTTTCCACACCCATTGATGAGGCTACTCTGTTGGGTTCACTACATCCATACCTGTCATTTCCTCCCCTTAGGTCCCTACACACATTTTTTGTCATCCTTGATGGGATTTGCAATCACTATCTGCACATTTGTCATTTTTTTTTCCTACCATTTTGCTAGTAATTGTAGGCAATTCTATATGGCATGGTCGAGTTGTTTGTAGTAGGTACAATTTGTGTAAGGGTTTGGATAGTCCCTTGCCAATTTTCCTAGTTGACCACAGTTATAACAAATTATCATCCCTCTACCTCGTCTGAAGCCTCCTTTCCCTCTTGTAGGTGGACCATATCTCTCCCTAAAGGTCCCTATCCTCACGCTAACATGGGACAATCTCACCCCTAATATTTTTGTCCAGCCCCATCACCTCCCTCTACCTCTTGTATGCAATAAGCATCAGAGGTCTACTCATGAATTCACTCCAAGGCATGGCAAGAGTGGAGTCCTTGCTGAGATATGATAATTTTGCATCATTGGGAAGTTTGTTGGTAGGTGCCCCTCCTTTCTACAAATTGTACACTAGACCTATTTGTGTTTCTCCTTGCTTTTGGCAAGACCCTTCAATTGTAATGTCAAGGTAGCCAACTGCTACTATAGTTGCACTATTCTTGTGTTCCTCTCCCCACCTATCAGGGTAGCCTCTAGCTGCACAGAGATATCCAATGTCACAAGATGTGAAATTACTTTTTGTTGTGTTAGTGGAATGTGGATATGTCACAACAATCCTGTAATAAACCACTTCTGATGTTGTGCATCGGGGATCTGGAACAATTAACTTATCCATCAAAATTTTAAACTTCTTGTCGTAGTCCCATACTAAATCACAGGCGCCTTGCTTAATCTCTTTTATCATACTTATATATTGTGTGTAACAACCCTTGGTTGATTTTCCTTGTAAAAAAATAAATAATACCAAGGTAATGGAACATGTATTCCAAGCTGAATGGTGGGAAACACATCTTAATAGGCATTCATTTGGTTTATTATGGCTAAGGAAATTGGAAAAGGATTTGGAAAGGAAAGAGGCATTATTTGGCATTTATTTATTAAAATAGTGGAAATTAGGAGAAAAGGAAGGTGAAAGGTCATAGGTTGCATGTGAGGATGAAAATGAAAGAAATAATGGAAATTGAATAAAATAGATACCTCAATGATAAAAAGGATTTTGAAGATCAATTCATGGATTTTATGAGTGCTAACTTTGTCAGTTCAATCTTGGAGCTCTCATTATATTCTTTCTCTCTCATGCTCTTGGATACTTAAAGTTTTATTGGAGCACACTTGGAGGAGTGTGGGATACTTTGGATTTGGAGAAAGAAGACAAAGGAAATAAGGAAAGCATAAGGGAACAGGTGGATTGACAGCTACATATGGATTACTTGCAAGTATTGAGTTGCATGTATGATTTCCTTACTATTTTGGCATGCATGGAACATGAATGTGGTTTCTTGGTTATGAGTTGTCATTAACATGGAGGATTTCCTGGATTGACAGTGGGTTTTCCTATCCTTTCCATTTCCTGGATAACCATGGTGTTGTGAGTTTTATCTTTTGTTTTTTGGTTGGTGCTCATGTTCCTTGGGTTGTGGGTTTAGTTACTAGTTCCTGGACCCTTTGTTGGACAAATACTTTGGAAGCCTTGTAACATATTGGGTTGAGTTACTAGTCCTAGAAGCCTTGGTTGGACAAACTCTCTGGAGCCCTTGGTGGGTTGCGTTACTAGTCCTAAAACCCCTGCTTCGAAAAACACTATGGAGCTTGACAACAACTATGGGTTGAGTTAATAGTTCCGAAAGCCTTGGTTGGAACAAATTCTTTGGAGCCCTGGACAACCTAGGTAGAGACCGATCTGGTGATGGTTAGTTATGTTCGAGCGTGAGGTGGAATCAATAGTTGAGGGTTGAGGTGGTTTTTCCTTTGGAAGCCCTAGTTTGGTTTTGCTTGGTTTATTCCATGAGATCCCACATTCATGCTTGGAATATGCATGTGGGTGACTAGATGAAATTAAGATTTGGTTCAGCCTAGTCTATGGTCAGGTGGTATGTGGAAGTCCCTAACTTGGTTGTAATTTTCATATATTAATAAGAGGTATTTTCTATTGTGATCTATGAGCATATGTATTTATTATGATGGTGACATTATGGTTGAGTTTCCATGGTTTATATGTTGGTTATTGCTAGTTTATATGTTGGTTATATGATGTATATTGTTTATGGATCTTGACATGTTTGATGAATATGTGATTGGTTATCGAATGCATGACCTAATAGATGTTATTGCAGCTAATATGAGAGGGCATTAGACCTTCTTGATGATTCTCAGATAAGTATGAGACCCCTATGTTCATATGTGTATTTATGACCTATAGATTTCATGTTCATGATATGTTTGACAGAATGACTGTCATGGCTAGGCCTTGTTAGGTCAATTTCTTGTCTAAGATTT
Organism: Pinus tabuliformis; assembly: GCA_031772625.1. NCBI lineage: Eukaryota > Viridiplantae > Streptophyta > Pinopsida > Pinales > Pinaceae > Pinus > Pinus tabuliformis. The sequence continues at coordinate 774,122,144 of CM062812.1, read as the reverse complement.
TTATGGAAGGATTTTTCCTTGTGTCATTCATGGTTCTATAAAGTTGCATTAAGTTCTGGGCAAAGGCCTAGATCCTAGCCTGAAAAAGTGGCTTAAATCTCATAGTCGCATGCACAAAACTGGGTGAAAAAGACTGCAATCACTCCCTTGTAGGTATCATGCATGTGACTCAATGGTTTCAGTAAAAATTAGGTAGTTTTGTGCCAATGTCTAGGAGATCAGGGCACTAAAAAATAGGTTTAACTAATGGTTTGGACACTTGGAAGAGTGGTTTATCCCTTAGGGGTCTTGGAGCACCTGATGGGGAATTCATTAAGGTGTTTGGTTTGTTGATTCCACTTCCTTAAGGTGATCTAGGAGGTTGAATCATATCATAGTAACTCTTCGTCATATGTTTACCCTAGTAGGTCAGGAACTTGGATAAATGTGGGAGGAGGGTGTTACATTGGGGATCCAACTTGGGTTTAACAAATTATTTTAGTAACATTTGTTTGATGTATGACAATGTGTGGGGTTCTTGGGGTGTGGTGGCTTTGTACTTAATCTATAACGGGAGTGCGAGGTCCCAGAAAGTAGTCTCCAATTGCACAATTTTTGTTCCTTCCTCTAGGATTTACTTAACAATCTACATGGCTTCACATACGAACCAATGTTGTTCCAAATATTTGATTTCAGTCTCATGGAATAATGGAAACCTCAATGTTGAATCGACATTTTGTATAAATTCTCACTGTAGATTAACCCGATTATGAAATATAACTAAAGCAAAATACTTAATCTACTTCTACAATCAAACTTGTGAAAGTTTAATAAATTTGAGAAAGATCAAGAGGAACACATATAACCAGAAGAAGAATCAATGCACATGAAACATAGAATAATACTCTGGGGAAAGCCTCAACTAAAAACCCCACTATCTGTATTATCATACAAGATGGAAATATATCAGAATAATACAGAGTCCTAGCTCTCACAACTAACCAGCTCTTAGTATAATCCTCCTGGATGCTCACAGGAAAACAAGGCTTCTCACAAACCTTCTCCTCTGCCCTCCAAGCCTCCTATTTCCTTGCGTTGTTTCTCCTGGGTGATCCTATTGTTACCAAGTGTAACACTGATCTCACACCCTGTAAAACTATGCAATCCTCAAGGAACCTTCTTCCTTCTGCATGGATGAGTTTCCTTTATAGGAAAACTCATGCAACTGATAGTAACTTGTCCCTGTCTTTAATCTCAACTGGGTCTTTCTCTGATTAGACATGCATGAGTTATTTATGAGAGAATCTTTAGTTATCTGGAGTACACTAATTACATGCATGCATGCACTAAGTGACTGAACTCACAATTAGTTCCTCAAACTGTTTGGAACTAATTTAATTGGACATAACTCAGTTAACTGAGCTAACTAATTACAACTCAATTATAACTCATCCTTATCTCCTTAATTTAAGGGATAACTGTTGCATGACTTCACAAAGACTTCTAGCTTGAATTTCTCGAACTAATTAACTCAAGATGAATTAATTAATTATTTTTCAAGAAGATGGTGAGACTAAATTCGAATTTTAGTTCAAGGACAAATTAAAACTGGAATATTCTGAATGTTATTTTTAGCATTTCTTGTTGTTATTCTCAACACTCCCTCTCAACAAGAAAGGAATTCAACTCGATCCCAATCCAAAACCTTTGGAATGTTCTGCATGCAACACTTCTCTCTAATGTTGTTGCTCTAGCAACTCTGGAAACAAAAAATATCCAACCTAAATCAGAATGATGCATCTATCATCAAAGTCTCTGACTGTTATTGCCTCTGTCGACTGAAAAATCTGTGCTTCTGCTGACTCAGCTTTTCTGCACTTTTGTCAATCCTTCTCTACGCTCTTCAGTATCTGACTGCTCTAGCCTCTGTCACTTTGATCTCTGACTGCATCAATCCCACTTATTCCTCCCGCTAATATGTACTTTGGGCTCCCGTAGCAAGGTACGATCCATGAGATAAAACCTCTCAATGAACCCTGCCCAATTTCAGCCTTCTTGGAACTATCACTTCACATCACCCCACCTCACACCTAGAGGTATGGCTGCATGTGATCACTCTGCTGACTTGGCTTGAAATTTCCCCCTACTAGAGGTCTCTGCATGAGGGGATGCCTCCACTCGATCTCCTCTCAACATCTCCAATTGTGGCTCCTCCACAATTGTCTGAGACTTCTTCTGGGACTGCATGTTGAGAGCTAATTTACTCTCCCTCTCAACCACCAAGTCTCTAACATTTTCCTTTCTCCTCAAGGCTTTGCATGCATCTTGAACCTCAAGAGAATACAATTTCTTGACTCATGAACCGATCTATTACACCTGTCTCGTGGTGATGTGTCTAAGGAAAACCTTTCCCTTACTAAAGACAACATTGTAGCCTTTGTCCTCCAACATCGCGATCCATACCAAATTCTTCTTCAGTCCAGGCACATACTTCACATCTGTCAAGGTGATAAGAGCTCCATGATCCCTCTGAAAAGAAATCGTTCCCACTCGTGAAACACTATATGTTTCATCGTCACCCATCTCTATGTGCATCTTGAGGTCTTTCTCCTCCAAGGTACTGAATAAACTTTTATCGCCGGAATGGTGGATTGAGGCTCCACTGTCAAGAAACCAACCACAACCCATCATTGATGACACCATGCATGCGATGAGGGTGAAGTCCATTTCGAACTAAGAGGCTAATGCCTCACCTTTAGATCCTTCCGAGGATCCCTTCTTGGACTTCTTCGATGGGCAATTAGTCTCATAATGACCCATTTCGTGACAATTAAAGCATCTCACTTTAGACTTGTCAACCTTCTTCCCTCCACGAGAAGAATTTGATTTGGAATGAGAATCCTTCTCCTTCCCTTTCCTTGCCTTACTTGCTAAGGCCAAATTTTCCTCATAATCCTTGGATGAAGAACCATCTCGTGTGTTCCTCCTGATCTCCTCCTGCATGAGATCCGACCACAGTCATTCCCAATCTGACAGTTTCTACCTTCCATTCACAGAGTCCTTGTAGCTATTCCAGCTCTTTGGAAGGCCAAGGAGAGCGAGGTTCACCATATCATCATTGGCAGTAGTTATTCCCACACTGCTAAGCTCATCTCTACAAGTGGTGAGCTTGTTCAGTTATGTGGAAATAGTATCGCCATTCTCCATCTTGATTCTTCGAAGCTTGTCCTTGAGCGCCAATTTCCTCTGGCCACTACTGTTCTGGTAGAGGTCCTTCAATGTCTTCCACATTGAATATGGAGTATCCTTCCCATGGAGACTCGATAAAATATGGTCTTGAACTCCCTCAAGGATGATCTGTCTCACCCTCGCCACACACTTCTTCCATTCAACCAACTCTTGTGCATTAGTTGAACCTGGATTTGGGATTTCTTGATCAATGAAATCCTTCAAGTCGTTGTCTTCTAATACAACCTCCATGCGATCTTTCCATGCTATGTAATTCAAAGCTGCTATCCAAGGCATACTCGAGTCTCAAGCCATGGAATGCCATTGACAAACCTTGAAGTATGAGATGAATTCAATTTGCATATAATGTTCACTACTCAGATAAACTCATCTTTGATATCATGTAGAAATTCTCACTATAGATTAACTTGATTGTGCAATATAACTAAAGAAAAATACTTAATCTACTCCTACAATAAAACTTGCCGAAGCTTAATAGATTTGAGCAAGATCAAGAGGAATGCACATGAAACACAGAAGAATACTCTGGGGAAAGCCTCAGCTAAAAACCCCACTATTTTTATTATCATACAAGGTGGAAATATATCATAATAATACAAAGCCTTAGCTCTCACAGCTAACCAGCTCTCAGTACAATCCTCCTGGATGCTCACACGAAAACAAGGCTTCTTACAAACCTTCTCCTCTACCCTCCAAGCCTCCTATTTCCTTGTGTTGTTTCTCTTGGGTGATCCTACTGTTGTCAAGTGCAACACTGATCACTCACATTGATCTCACACCCTGTAAAACTGTGCAATCCTCAAGGAACATTCTTCCTTCTACATGGATGAGTTTCCTTCATAGGAAAACTCATGTAACTGATAGTAACCTGTCCCTGTATTTAATCTCAACTGGGTCTTGTTAGCCTTGGAAGCATTTGGCCCAAAAATGGATCCAAAACACTACCAAAGGCTTCAAAATTTTCTTAAGGATCATTCAAAGATAAGAACTAGCGCAGGAGGAAAGCCCTTAAAAGGGAGGAAAAACACTATCAAGAGGCTAAAACACTTAAAAAACCATGAAAAAACAAGTATCAGAGGCCTGAGAAATGCACAACAACCATTAGATCTGGCCGATCAAGGGCACAGATCTAAGCGGCAAATCACATATCAGTCAACATGGAGGACTTAAGAATCGGCGGAGGACACCCCCGATCAACAATCCCCAATGATTGGATCAGTGGGTCGCAATCGGCGGAAGAAGTAGGTGAAGTAAGTGCACATAGCGATTGCGATTAGCGATGCAATTTGGACCGTCGATCAAGCATGCAGATCAACATCCCACATCGCATCGTCGAATTGCTATCAGGGATTACAGAGGAGTGCTAACCACGGGCCCGGGGCATGAGCGACATGCGATTGCAATTGATCGCATTGCTATATCGCATTGGCTCCACATGAGAGTGGGCATATATACATATGGGAGATCCGATAACTGGACCGAACGGTTATATACATGATATTTTATAATATTTCAGGTCCACAGGAAAGCCTTCTTCAATGCATTTTTTGTGTATTCCATATTTTTACGAAATAAAAAGGGAGCCTTGGGCAACAATGATGTGATAGCTCCCGGACCCGAAAGGGTTCGAGAATGAAATATATAATATTTTAGGTCCTCCAAGGCCGATTTTTCATAGTTTTCAGTGTTTTTTCAAATTCCAAGAATACGAAGGGAAGCAAGGGAACAGGTCGTCTGCGACATGTGATAGCGACCCTAAGGGCAGACCCGATAGATGGATAGGCCATGATTAAGGACTTTTGAAGTCTGAAACATTGAAAGCTTGGCGGGATTTTACAGGTGTTGCAGTTTTTTTTGTATTTAACAGAAAAATAGTCACTCTAAACATTTAAAGGGAAAATAAAGGCTCGAAGACCCATTCCACCATATAGCAGAGTCCGGGAGACAAATTGCCAGGAAACAAAGACCGGAAAGGGAATAACAAGGACCACAGCACATGCAACACATTCAAACAAACAGAATGGTCATGGAGTAGATAGCGCAGCTCATCCAAAACAAACAGAAACATCATGGGGCATTGACAGCGCTCAGCCCAAAAACAACAGAATCGATTATGGGGCATCTCTAGCACGAGAGAGCTCCCTGCCAGCACAACAAACCACCTGAATGTAGTTACTCTTCTGTCAAAATAAGGAACCTCCGAGCCCATGCTTTCCTAGTCAGGGCATCAGTCAGTTAACAAGACAATGAGGATAGATTAAGACTCCAAGCCTTTGAGAGCTCAAGATCATTATAAAAGGCCTATAAAAGGTTGAAAACTAAATGTAACAAGGGTTCAACTTCTAAGCTTGCACTTGAATAGGTTGTTCATGTTTTCTTTTGTATCTAATGTCAGATAACTGTCATTTTATCTTTGCATTGATAAATTAGATTTGCAAGCTTTTTTTACTACCTGTAGCTAGCCATTCATATGTGTTTATATATGCATCTTTCAGTACAGTTAGTATTCTTCATTTACTGCCTGTAGCTAGCCATTCATATGTGTTTATATATATGCATCTTTCATACAGTCAGTATTCTCCATCTATCCATTGAATCTAAAAACTGTTGAGCATTAGTGGTCTAAAGCCTTGTAAAGTTGAGGGTGTTCATGCATGTCTTGAGTGAAAAACAGAGTTGAAATGGTTATCTAGCTTGATCCAAACCATCATTCATTCCAATAGTTCTGAGAACAATATTGAAGATTATATGTTACCAGGCATCTCCGAGATACAAACTAGGAAAGTTTCCTGGAGTGATAGCATAATTGGTGCCACTGCCGAGGAGAGGAGACTGAAGCTCAGCTTCGCTGGGAGATGACACAGATCCAACTTTGATGATAGACAAAGTCTGGGCACTTTTTTGGTTGTAATCATCTATCTAGCGACTCTACTAGAGGTTGAACCTCTTGGGGACTCCACTTCATAGTTCTGGCTCAGTTTGTGAGGCATAATCGGAGAAATCCTCAGAAGCCACAGGCTGACCCAATATCTGACCTTGAAAAAGTCATCAAAGAAAGAAAGGTATTGCAGAAAGGAGCATCAAGTTCAGGTAAATCTAATAAATCTTCTATACCTCTTCAAGAAAATCCTAAAATAGAACAAATACATGTTGAGAGTATAGCATCTAATACTAGCAGTGAATAAAAAATCTCAGAGATTCATAAAGCTCCTTATTCTTTAGGTTCTCCTTTTGTTGTAAGCCTAAAGGAAACCTCACCTCCTATCCATCATACTCCTTTAGTCTTGTTAGTCACTCCTCAGCCCTCTATCATTCAGACTGCCAGCACCCTTATAGCCACCACAACTATGGCAGGACCACAAGCACCTACCAAAATGGAAAGAATAATAGCTGTTAGGTATGGACCTCTAATACTACCCACTCCTCTGAATGCCATGCCTACTGGAGAATATCAAAAGTATATGCCTAATTTCACTGGGACTGACGGTGCTACAGCTGAAGAACATCTTGATTCATTCTATAGCTATGCTGATAACCTGGACATTAGTGAAGATGATGTCTGGATGAGAGTCTTTGTCCAAAGCCTAGATGGAGAGGCTAGAAAATGGTTCAGAGAACTGACCCCAAAATCTATAGCAGATATTGAGGCTTTAGATGATGCATTCCTAAAGCCTTAGGGGAATAAGAAGGATCTACTCTACTACCATACCAAGTTTGGCAACTTAAAGAGGGAAAATGGTGAGTTGTTGTCTGATTTTAATAAGATATTTAACCACATGTACAACAAGATACCAGCTGAAGTGAAACCCACCACTACCTCTGCTAGACTCACCTATGCTAGTGCTTTTGATTCTGACTTCTGCCTACTGTTAAGGGAGAGGTGATGTGCTAATTTGGCTAATATGTAGGATGCAACCTTGGAGGTAGAATCAAGCATCATGGTTGCAGAAAAGCTCGAGGGAAATATTGATAGAAGAAGACAGAGGGACGAGTCATCATCATCTTCAGATCCTAAGATCGGTAAAATGACTAAGAGATAGAGTCATTAGCCTCTAAAATCTCCGAATTAAAAGTTGAGTAGCACCATGGGAATGGAAGAGTTCCTAACAACTTTGCTTCTCCAAATCCAAATCCATATAGAAGAGCAAATGAGCAGTCGCTAATTTTGCAAAGAAGAAAAGATGCCAATGAAGACCAAAGGGTGAAGACCCCTTTTTAAAATGTAGTCATGGAAGAGGAGCAGTTTGATGAAGATGATGAGATCCATTGTATGGAAGACAAAGGCAGTGCCCCTTTTTTTACCTTAGCTACCTATGAAAATTCATTATTCAATGACCAGATTAGCCAAGAGTGTGACAGTGAAGCTGTTCTACAAGATGAAGATTAGCAAAGATATAATCTGAGGTCGAACATGAATAATGCCAAGGAAACCCCTGTTCAAAGAGCTGTTGTCCATTCAGAATAGCAAGCTAATAAGAAGAAGCAACCGGTAGTTGATCCCATCATCCTCAAAGCTCCAGCTCATGAGGTAAGAGGCCTTGACAAGTCTCCTTCTCCTTTCAGTTTTCAATCAGAAATTCAAAAGCTAAGAATACCTATGCCTCTGATTGAACTAGTGAAGAATGAGTCCTTCAAAAGATCCATCCTCAAGGCCCTTGAGCCTAAATCCATCCAAGCCTCCACTAACTATGTAAATCTGCAAGATGACCAACCAGCTATTATTCTTAGCCCAATGATTGAAAATGGTGAAGACAACTCTCCATCATTCTATGTTTTTCTGACTATTCATGACAAAATCCTTCACAATTGCCTTCTAGACACTGGAGCCAGCCATAATCTAATGCCCAAGGCTATCATGGATAAATTTAGTCTTGACATTACCAAGCCTTATCATGACCTGTTTTCTTTTGACTCTAGAAAGGTGAAATGTCTGGGATTAATCAAAGACCTAGCCATCACTTTGTCTCAGCTACCCATGAAGAACATGATGATGGATATTGTGGTAGCAGATGTACCCCCCAAGTTTGGCATGTTACTTTCCAGAGGCTGGATCAAGAGATTAGGTGGAACATTGCAAAATGATCTGTCCTATGTTACTATCCTAGTTTTTGGAGGTGAAAATAGGAGATTGTATAGAGAGTCTCAATTGGCTTATATTTCCAGTGATGAAAGGAATCCCACTAATCATCCCATCTATGCTATAGACACTGATTTTGGAGCTTGTTTTCTTCATATTGGAGAATCTCAATTGGCCTCCACGCAGCTTAAAAAAATCAATTGGCCAGATCACAGAGGAAGCAGACCCACAAATTTGGGACATGTTCTTTGATGGGGATTTCCCTAAAGAAGCTGCAAAAGCAGGTGTAATCCTTGTGTCCCCCACACAGGAATGCATTGATTCATCTTTCATATTAAATTTTCAGGTCAACAAAACTTTCCAAGCAAAGCATCCAAGGCTGAAAGCATACAGAGATGACGTGAAATATAGACCATCTCTACTTGACAAAGTCAAATTCTGCAAAGTTTTTGAAGAGGATGATCAAATTAACAGGATTTTACAAGTCTTTGGTGGCCCAGTCAATGGGCATTTTTTGAAACTTTATTTCATTTAAGGCTTTAAAGCCTTGTATTGTAAATATGTTTTTTTCCAGTTTTTATTTTCATTGCAAAATAGACTCCATGCCCAACAGAACACTAGGAGGAAGGTTTGATGTTTTTTTTACAAGAAAGGCATTGATCTGTGATTCTTGAAACCTCACAGGGAGGATTTTATCCCTAGAAGGAGCCAGTGTTAGCCTTGGAAGCATTTGGCCCAAAAATGGATCCAAAACACTACCAAAGGCTTCTAAATTTTCTTAAGGATCATTCAAATATCAGAACTAGAGCAAGAGGAAAGCCCTTAAAAGGGAGGAACAACACTATCGGGAGGCTAAGACAATCAAAAAACCATGAAAAACTAAGTATCAGAGGCATAAACCGAGCAATGCATAATAGCCGTTAGATCTGCCCCATCAACGGCCTGGATATAAGCGAAAAAACGCATATCAACTAGCACAGAGGACTTAAGAATCGACGGAGGACACCCCCAATCAGTGATTCCCGCTGATCAAATCGACGGGTCACAATCGGTGGAGGAAGCAGGCAGAGTAAGCACGCAAAGCGATTGCTATCAGCGATGCAATGTGGACCGTCGATCAAGCGCGCAGATCAACGACCCACATCGCGTTGCTAGATCACTATCAGGGATTACAGAGGAGCACTAACCATGGACCCTAGGCATGAGCGATATGCGATTGCTATTGATCGCATCGCTATATCACATCGGCTCCACATGGGAGCAAGCATATATACATATGGGCGATCAGATAACTGAACCCGTGGTTATATACATGATATTTTATAATATTTCAGGTCCGCGGGAAAGCTTTTTTCAATGCATTTTTTGTTTATTTTGTATTTTTACGAAATAGAAAGGGAGCCTTGGGCAGCAATGATGTGATAGGTCTCGGACCCGAAAGGGTTCGGGAATGAAATATATAATATTTCAGGTCCACTGAGGCTGATTTTTCATAGTTTTCAGTGTTTTTTCACATTCCAAGAATACGAAGGGAAGCAAGGGAACAGGACATTCGCGACATGCAATAGCAACCCTAAGGGTGGACCCAATAGAGGGATAGGCCATGATTAAGGACTTTTGAAGTCCGAAACATTGAAAGCTTGGCGGGATTTTACAAGTGTTGCAGCGTTTTTCTGTGTTTAACAAAAAAATAGTCACTCTAAATATTTAAAGGGAAAAAAAACGCTCGAAGACCCATTCCACCACATAGCAAAGTTTAGGAGACAGATTGTCGAGAAATAGAGACCAGAAAGGGAATAACAAGGGCCACAGCATGTGCAACACATCCAAACAAATAGAATGGTCATGGAGCAGACAACGCAGCTTGTCCAAAACAAACAGGAACATCATGGGGCATCGACAGCACTCAACCCAAAAACAACAAAATCGATTATGGGGCATCTCTGGCACGATAAAGCTCCCTGCCAACACAAAAAACCACCTGAATGTGGTTACTCTTCTGTCAGAAGAAGGAACCTCCGAGCCCATGCTTTCCTAGTCAGGGCATCAGTCAGTTAACAAGATAGGGAGGATAGATTAAGACTCTGAGCCTTTGAGAGCTCAGGAGCATTGTAAAAGGCCTATAAAAGGTTGAAAACTAAATGTAACGAGGGTTCAACTTCTGGAGACTATTGAGACTTTGCTACTCAAGCCTCTCATCTTCATTCTAGAAAATACAAGCTTCTTTTGTTGTTATATGTTCAATGTCCATTTCCTTTTCTATTCTAAGCTTGCACTTGAATAGGTTGTTCATGTTTTCTTTTATATATAATGTCAGATAACTGTCATCTTATCTCTGCGTTGATAAATTAGATTTGCAAGCTTCTTTTACGGCCTATAGCTAGCCATTCATATGTGTTTATATATGCATCTGTCGGTACAGTCAGTATTCTTCATTTACTACTTCATATGTGTTTATATATGCATTTGCCGGTACAGTCAGTATTCTTCATTTACTACTTCATATGTGTTTATATATATGCATATGCCGGTATAGTCAGTATTCTCGATCTATCCATTGAATCTACAAACTGTTAAGCATTAGTGGTCTAAAGCCTTGTAAAGTTGAGGGTGTTCATGCATGTCTTGAGTGAAAAACCGATTTGAAATGGTTATCTAGCTTGATCCAAACCATTATTCATTCCAATAGTTCCGAGAATAGTATTGAAGATTACATGTTACCAAGCATCTCCAAACTGCAACCTAGGAGAGTTTCCTGGAGTGATAACAGGTCTTTCTTTGATTAGAAATGCATGAGCTATTTATGAGAGAATCTTTAGTTATCTGGAGTACACTAGTTGCATGCATGCTTGTATGAATTGACTGAACTAACAATTAGTTCCTCAAACTGTTTGGAACTAATTTAACTGGACATAACTCAGTTAATTGAGCTAACTAATTACAACTCAACTATAACTCATCATTATCTCCTTAATTAAGGGATAATATCCTTAATTTAAAGGATAACTGTTGCATGACTTCACAAAGACTTCTAGCTTGAATTTCTCCAACTAATTAACTCAAGATGAATTAATTAATTATTTTTCAAGCCGCTGGTGAGACTAAATTTGAATTTGAATTCTCAATTTTAATTCAAGGACAAATTAAAATTGGAATATTTTGAATGCTATTTTTAGCATTTCTTGTTGTTATTCACAACACATTTTCCATGGTTGGTCTCATGGGGTCTACTTATTCAAAGTTTTTGGTCCCTGTTGTGGATGGAATAACCTAAATTGTTTCTCCCACATTTTTTACGTTAACTTCTCCTACATCTATGTTAGGTCCTTTAAATAATAGTGTAGCCCTGTATTTTTATTTTTGTGCCCCATAAAATCCCACTATTGTTATTTTTATGCCCTTACATTATATTGTTATGTAGGCCTTATTTATATTTTTATCCTTTAGAATCTTATATATATTGAGGAGGAATTGTCGTTTGAATCATCCAACAATTGCTCATTTATGTGATGTAAAGGGAGGTTTCCCCCTCTAAGTGGCTAATTATCTAGTATTATATCTATCTTTTCTTCTATTTCTATGTTATTGTGATCTTGATACATAGCATTTGGTATCATAGCTCTTGATCATAGGGTTTTTCTACTTCAAATGGGTCATCGTGGAATTTTAACTATAATTTTTTTCCTGTGAATCTTCAAACCTTGAAATTTTTACCAGGTGGAGGAAAAATGTTGATGAACATATGGTTAAAATTTCAGACCTTTGTTCACTATATTTTCGGAGATATGGTCCAAGAAAATTAGGGTTTTTTTATACTCCAGAATTCAGTATAAAGCAGGCATCACAGGGAAAATCGTCATAACTTTCTCTTTAAGAATTGGATATAAATTATGTAAAAATTGACTAAAATTTCATAGAATTAAGTTTTTTGGGAAGTATTTTGAGGGCTAAAGGTCGAAACAGTGACACATGGCATCCATACACGTTCTCTCTACTAAACCAATCCATAATTAAGACATCGTGGGAGATTTTGCATAACTCTATCTTGAAGAATTCAATCATGATTTGACTTGTGGAATTGAAAAGAAGATATATAGGTATAGTTTAGGAGTCAATTTCAAACCTTTGTAGGCTGAAACCGTAGATATCCAACCATTTCGAGGTTAGTCAGATTGACAAGCTCAAAATGAATCTCTTAAAAGGTGTGTATTTTTAAAAGTGCATAACTTTTGTTTGAAAAATCAATTTGAAGTGATTCAAAGGGCATAGAAAAGCATAGATATCATTATTTTATTCCAAAATGACTCACCAAAAAAATTTATACACCCATTAATCCCATACAAATCTCTATTATGATGCATGAAGAAGATGAAGAAATGTAGCATGATATATCAAAATTATGAGAACAAGTGCAACAATTTTCGCTCTCACAAAGAGTAACCAAAAATTAATTGAAATCGACGATGAACTTTAAGATGGATGGTTTAGAAGAAAAAATAAAATGAGACTTGAAAGGCTTGAAGTATGGTTTAAAAGAAAAAATGGAAGGTTTGAAAAGTTGCTACAAGAAATTCTCCCAGTTGTGATAAGGTATTCCATGAAACTCATGATGAGAACAAAAGGAATGTGAATCATGATTTTCGAGACTTTAAATTTGGATTGAATTCCAACCATATCCAAATATTGATATGAGGAAGTTCGATGAAAATGATTTGGTAACATGGATACTACATATGGAGCGATTCTTTGATCTACACGATGTGCAACACACACAAAAGGTACGCATTGCATCTTTATATGTAGAACCCAATTGGTTTGTGTGGTATCTATGACTTTTTTCTCATAAATCACTTGTCACTTGGATAATGTTTATGGAGGAATTGCACATTATGAAGATACAAAGAGAAATACCTTCTTTATCCAATTGATAAATATGAAACAAAAGGGTTCACTGGAGGAAGAAATTATTTTACATAGATTGTGAAGAGGAGGAAGAAAAGGAACACGAAACATCAAAAGAAGAAGATATAAACCAGGAACCAACCTCAAGGGTTGAAAAATAAGAAATGAAATTGACCATATATTTTAATGCACTAGAGAGAATTACCACTCCTCAAACTCCTAAGATAGAAGGATATATCAAGAAGAAAAAGGTAATAGTACTGATTGATTTGGTTAGTACCCATAATTTTTTCATTGTAAGATAGCCAAGGATTTAAATTGATTTATATATACAGCACCACAATGTCAATTGATGGTTTCATATGGAAGAACTATAAATTGCTCATGGAAGTGCCTTAATATCAGTCTAACCATGGGGGAATATGTATTGAATATTTCAATGGGTGGTGTGGATGTTGTATTAGGAGTCCAATGGTTACAATATTTAGGTATGATAGATTTTAATTTTCACAGACTTTTCTTGAATTTTTTTCTAGGAAGGAAGAGAAATTGAATTAAGGGGTATCACAGGGAAACTTGGGAAGATAATCAGTGCTAATGGCATGACAAATATTTTGAAGAAGGAACAATGAGGGTTAATTTCACAATTATGCTCACTAGATGTTCAAATATTTAAGTTATCCATTTCTCCAAATCTCAAAAGAGTCCTTGAAAATCATTCCAAGGTATTTGAGACTCACAAAGGTCTCTCACCTATTCGTGATCATAATCATGTTATTCACTTGATTCCAGGAACTGTTCCTCCAAACATTAGACCTTATAGATATCCCTATGCTCAGAAGAGTGAAATTGAATGTATGGTTGCAGAAATGTTAGAGGAATGTATAATTCAAACTAGCCAAACTTATTTCTCTTCTCTAGTCGTATTTGTGCACAAGAAGCATGGATCATGGCATATGTGTCCGGACTATAGAGAGCTCAACAAACTCACTATTAAAGATAAATTTCCCATTCATATCATTGATGAATTATTGGATGAACTACATGGAGAAATTTACTGACACCAAGCTAGATATTTGTTCAGGATATCATCAAATTTGAATGAAGACAGATGACATTCTGGAAAGAAAATTCAAAACTCATGAAGGTCATTATGAATTTTTGGTCATGCCTTGTGGCCTTACTAATACACCTTCCACATTTCAAGGTTTGATGAATTCCACTTTCAAACCCTTCCTTAGAAAAGTTGTGTTAGTATTTTTTTATGATATACTAATCTACAACAAGTCTTGGAAAGATCATGTACAACATGTTGACATGGTGCTCAAACTATTGGAGGACACAAAATTGTATGCAAAACCCTCCAAATGTTTCTTTGAGGTACAAGAAGTGGAATATTTGGGTCATATTGTATCTCATGATGCCATTCATGTAGACCCTAACAAAATTAAAGCCATCAAGGAATGGAAAATCCCCACAACCTTAAGGCATATTCAAAGATTTCTCAGGTTGACAGGGTATTATCACCAGTTTGTTAAGAATTATGGGAAAATAGTAGCACCTCTAACAACATTACTAGAGAAATATGCATTTTTTTGGACTCCATAAGAAACTAATCCCTTTGAACATCTTAAATAGGTAATGTGTCGAGCTCCAGTCTTAGCTACACCAGACTTCACAAAAACCTTTATTGTGGAATGTTATGCCTCAGGAAATGGAATTAGTGATGTTTTAATGTAAGAATGAAGACTATTTTCTTTTTAAAGTTGTCCAATCAAGGGATAGTATTTACACAAACCTATTTATGAGAAAGAAATGTTGGAAATAGTCCATGCCCTTAAGTAATGGTGCCCTTACCTAATGGGAAGACACTTCAAGGTAAAAAAAGATCACAATAGTCTTAAATACTTCTTGGAACAAATATTATCTTAAGAATATCAATAAAAATGGGTTACGACTTTGGAATCATCTACAAAAAAGGGAAGCAAAATGTTGTTGCAGATGCACTCTTAAGAAGGGATGAGGATGTGGATGCATTTCTTTGTGCCTTTTCTATTATCCAACCTGATTGGATAATTGAACCAAGGGATGAATGGAAGAATGACAAAGAGGTGTCGAAACTCATTTAAAATTTGCAGCAAGAACCTAGTGCATCTGATACATTTATCTGGAAAAATGATTCATTATGGTACAAAGATCGCTTATATCTATGTAAGAACTCCCAACTCAAACAAAAGGTTCTTTTGGAATTGAAAACCTCTCTTATGGGATGGCACTTGGGATTTTTAAAATACCACAGAGTCAAGAAGGAATTTTTTGGGGATGTCCTTAAAACTGATGTTTAGAAGTTTGTGACAGAATGTTGGTTTGCCAACAAAATAAAGTTGAGACAATTAAGACCCCTAGTATTTTACAACCATTATCCCTTCCAAGTTAGTGTTGGGAGGAGGTATCAATGGATTTTATCACATGTTTACCCAAGTTCGAAGAAAAGACTGTCATCATGGTGGTAGTTGATATACTTACCAAGTATGAACAGTTTTGTGCACCATCCCATCCTTTCAAAGCCAGTACAATCACTATTGCATTTGTGGGAATAGTTCAAAAGCTACACGGAAACCCAAAGATTATTATAAGTGACAAAGATGCCATTTTCACTAGAAATTTTTTGACAGAATTATTTTGTTGCCTTGGTACTCAATTAGATGATAGCTAACCTTGTCATCCTCAAACTGATGGGAAAACTAAGATAGTGAAAACAAAATTGGAAGTATATCTTCATTGATTTGTATATGATAAATAAACACAATTGGTCAAGTGGTTACCTCTGGCAGAATGCTGGTATAAAACTTCCTTCCATACTGCAACAAAAATGACCCCATTTATGGTGCTTTATGGATATCATCCACCATCTATCACATTGTATTTAAGAAAAAAATTTAAGGTTCAAGTAGTGAAAGATCATATCGAACATCAACAACAATTTCTCCAACTCTTAAAGGATAACCTGATTCTAACACAAAATCGAATGAAACAATAGGTAGATTAACACCATCGTGAAAGATCATATCGAGCATCAACAACAAGTTCTCCAACTCTTAAAGGATAACTTGACTCTAACACAAAATCGAATGAAACAACAGGCAAATCAGCACCGCTGTGAAAGAAGTTTTTACATGGGAGATTGGGTATTTTTATAGCTACAACGATATAAACAAATTTCCCTCAAGCAAGTTAATAAGTATAATAAATTATCACCCAAATACTATGGTCCTTATAAGGTGTTGCAAAGTATTGGTACTATGGCATACAAATTAAGTTTCTTGCATATTCGCAAGTACACCCAATTTTCCATGTTTCATGCTTAAATAAGGTTATAGGTGACAAGCTCCTAGTTCAAACTATATTGCCAAAACCTGACAAGGAAAAATCATATTGGGTCCTAAAGAAATCATTGAACAAGAATGTGGTAGTTATGGAATTGATCAATTTTATAATATCTTATTAAGTGGAAGAACATATCTACTGAAGATTCCACATGGGAGGGTGAATATTTTATGCATAAGCATCCAGAACTACCCAAATGTTAAGAAAACTTGTTTAAGGAGGGGGCATGTTAGGTCCCTATAATACTAATGTATCCCCCATTTTGTTATTGTTGTGCCCCATAGAAGCCCACTATTATTATTGTTGTGCCCTTGTGTTATTATTGTTATGTATGCCCTAATTATATTTTGACCCTTTTATAATTCTATATATACCAACCTTGAGTTCTTTCCATTTGAATCATCCAAAAATTGTACATTTATGTGATGTAAAGGGAGATTTCCACCTCGAAGTGGCTTATTATCTAGTTGTCAAACTATCTTTTCTTATGTTTCTATGTTATTTTGATCTGGATACTGACTCACCAGTACCCTGCTTAATCTAATTTATCTTAGTTATATATTGGGACTCCAAATTGGGTTTTAGGAATTATTTTAGTAACCTTTGTTTGATGTCTGCCAAAGTGTGAGGTTGTCCTAAGGGCGTGGTGGCTTTGTACTTCATATATCACACGAGTGTGGGGTCCCAGAAAGTAGTCTCCAATTGCACAATTTTCGTTCCTTCATCTAGGATTCTCTTAAAATTCCACTTGGCTTCACATACAAACCAATGTTGTTCCAAAACTTTGGTTTTGGTCCCATGGAATACTGGTAATCTCAAAGTCGAATCGCCACTTGCCATGGTTGGTCTTCTGGGGTCTACCTGTTCAATGTTTACAGTCCCTGTCGCGAAGGGAATAACCTAAATTGTTCCTCCCACATGTTTCCCATCAATATTTCCTACACTTGTACCTGCACCTGTTTCCCCTCCTTCAACTTATTTTATACCTATACATGCACCTGTTTCTCCTCCTTTGACTTCTCTTATACCTATACCTACACATGTATCTCCTCCTTCAATTTATATCTCTCCCTCCCTACTATTGTCACTATCCAAGTGGGCACATTGTCCTAATACTAATAATCGATAAAACACAACAAAAGAAGACGAATTTACCTCTAGTTTGGAAGGTGCACATGAGATCATTAGTTTGATCCAGGGGATCATTGTTGCTTAGATGACGAGGTGCAGAAAATCCTTTACATTGAGATACTCTTACTACTCCTCTATTCCTTCCCTGTTGATACTTAGATTTCAAACTTCCCTTCTTCTCTTCCATTGTGGAATCCTTCTCCTCAACTTTTGGTGGAGGGCCCTTCCCATGGCACTACACTCCACTCCTGGTGCAGGCACTCCTCCCCTGCACCTCTCTCTACTCTTTGTTATTCTCTATCTTTGTAGTGACCTAAGCTTCCTCTAATCTATATCCTTTGATTTTGTGCGACATGTCTCCTTGTTATCCTTTCATTGGACATTGGTTCTATCATACTCCTCTTCCCTATATGTTTATCATGAATGTACTTGGTCCTACTATGTAGAAATATCGTTGCGCTACTCATTGTACCTACTGTCAATGATGAACGATAAGCCTCCTCTACTCCTGGAATAGCTATGTTAGTGGTACTTATTTTCCTCTTGGGAGATCTTTGCTACCTCTGTAGTTCAACGTTGAGCACTAAATTAGTTGCATCCCCCAATATTGTTCTCTTTCTCAACATCCTTCCCTACTTGTGCTCTAAGTCATCAACCCATGTACCATGCACTTCTCTATATTACTACCACTCCTTCCACCCCTTGTCCTTCTTTCTATGTTAATCCATCATCAGATCATCCCCTTAGTTCTCTATGTTGCACGAGGCTTTATCCGTTCATGGTATCGAATTCTAGTGAAAATATACCCTTATTACACAACAACATTTTAATCTAGGGTGACAACATTCTAAGATATCTCCCTCATAGTTTTTTAAGAAATCTCACTTGTATGGATTGAAATATTGGGTGGATTCTACTACAAAATCTACTATATAACCCTGTAATACAATAGTTAACCATAAATAAATTGCTCTAGAAACAAAATTACTTATAGTGTTCACTTTACATAGTATCTCATGCATCTAGTGGTAAGGTTATGGTCAAGGTCTTAATATTTTTTTCTCTAATTGGTGTTTAAGCCACTCCCACAATATGGTGGGGAACTCTATGAAGAAGATCTCTTGAAACTCAAAACCCAAGTATCTCTTCAACTAGACTTATAGAGAAACGCATAGGCCTTTGGTTTGTTGTATCTTTTCTAGTAAAACCGATGTTCAGTATCCTCTTGGGTTGGCCTCCACATCCATTTTTTTGGCTACAGACCTTCAAATCCCAACAACATAACCATTTGTTAGCTCTTAGCAGGGGAAATGATGAAGGTTCAGGAGTTTGCCAACAAAACCCCCATGGATACTGGCATTATCAATAGTAGGAAGACAAGGTCTCACCCGAGGTATGTAATGGGATTACATAACCTATGTAAGTTATGCAATGAGATAAGGGCATAGGAGGTGGTTTCGGTTCACAATGTCCCAACTCATGTTATCGTAGTTATTCTTTGTCGTAGATAACCCCATGATGTAATCACACTTTCTTTCCCTTTACTGCTCACATTACAATGTTTGAAATATATATATATAGGGTTGCACATATCACACAATTTATAAGCAAAATTTATTCTTTGATAGCCCTCTAGATCATGTACACGATATTAAATCAACAAGAATTAACAGAAATATGGTTCATCCCTTATCCTACCCACATAGTTTTATACACCAAGTAAAGTAATTACAACAACATAAACTAAATTTTGACATGGTCTCGAGTTCCATCCATAATATTCACCATCAAAACACAACATTACACATCAAAAGAATATGTATGGAATCAAAACTCTTAATGAGCTCCTATATTCATATTAAGTAGTAATAGATATTTATACATGAGTCGAACAACAAAACGTGAAAAGAAAATATTCAATTTATTACTCTCATTAATGTCATAAAAATCCAGATCAATATAATCTTTTAAATACTTCATTTTAAAGCTCCACATTAGAATTCCTCTCTAGACCCAAAATATTCACCAGAAAGTACAAAGAATATAATAGAGTAGAGTACTCGAATAACAAATCATTAGAATACTAAACACCCAATAGTAGAACTCTCAAAAAAGAACAGTAACAAAGAATTGAATAGAGAACTAGAATTCGGAACCACTAATCAACATCAATCTTCCTTTATATGGCAAAGGTTGTCTAGATCCAATTCAGGGAATCTTCTTCCAGCTCACCCAGTTGAGTTGTCCTCATACGTGTCAACTTCAATTATTTGTCGCTCCATCCCTCGCTAAATCTACCAGCTTAGCGCATTTCTAACTACCTTGTATTTGTCGCTCCATCCCTCGCTAAATCTACCAGCTTAGCGCATTTCTAACTACCTTGTATTGTTGGTAGATACTTTGTTAGCTAGAGAATAAAACAGTTCTGGTGCAGTCTCTGTTGCACATCTACATTAAACATCAATTTTTCAAGCCTCTATGCAGCATGTTGAGCCTCGGTATGTCAAGCCTTGGTGTGGTCCTCTAGTCACGGTATTCATCTCTTCATATGCAGTACTTCCACACTTAGTCAAAATAAAAATAAAAGTCATTATCCCTTCTTTTGCCCCAAAATGTACCTAGTGGGAAAAGTCTTGTTTGAGAGAAATGACGCCTTAGATGAATTACTCCTCTGCATGGAGAAACGTTTGTGGCTTTTTCGGGATATGAATAAGTGCATGGA
Organism: Pinus tabuliformis; assembly: GCA_031772625.1. Classification (NCBI taxonomy): domain Eukaryota; kingdom Viridiplantae; phylum Streptophyta; class Pinopsida; order Pinales; family Pinaceae; genus Pinus; species Pinus tabuliformis. The sequence continues at coordinate 774,101,697 of CM062812.1, read as the reverse complement.
GTGTTTGGAGAAAATACTTCGGGACAAAGAGCTAGCTCCCCGAGGATATCTATAATGACCAATAAGTTTAATCATTGTCACCACTTAATGTATTTATTGTGTATGCATGCTACTCACAGTGGTGTCTTATCCAATTTGGATCTCTAGTTTTATGTTGTTACATGTTTTAATAGTCGTGTACTTGGATGTTAGGCCAAGGTGTTAGGCCAAGGTGTTGTACTCATGATATCTATATCATATTAGATATCATATTGTAGGTATTGCTCAAATAATTTTAGAGTTATGGATCAAAACTCTCAAATTTCGCCTTTGGTCTAGTTTCCAAACTAGAAGGCCAAGACAATTTTAAAGAATGGATATATGTATGTGATGAACATGCTTTCTTAACTAATGTAAGATTTTGATCTTACAAAAATAAATTACCTTTGGAACAAGAATAGTAGATCTATTATTTGGAGCTAGTTTTCCCACAATGGTATCCAGGGTAGTCAAAGTTGTTGGGTCATAATTCGCGCACATGGTTTTGGTGGCCCATGGTATTAAAGCCCATGGATTACACGTGATGAAAACTTTAAAAGGTTTGGAGATTCTCCATTATATTGTGCCTAAGTTAAGTAGAGGGCTCACTTTTGCCAAGCGAGGATGTTGGTTGGTTTGGCTACTTTTAAGTCAAGGCACGACTGCTTTTAAGGCATAAGAGGATAATAGATTTATTATTATTAGACTTGTTTTTGTCTATTGGGGTTTTCCATGGCACATCAAGGTATGCATGGTTTAGGTGTATTGTTGCTAAATATGTTTTTTATCATCTTAATTTTTAACAATTGTATCAGAGACAAAGGATGGTGGCCTCTAGAAGGAGTTGATGGTTACTAATGTTGGCACATTGTATGTTGAGGTTGAAACTAGCATAGAGAAGCCTAATTGGGATTTGGCCCGAATACATGAATAATGCTTGAGAGGAAATACAGGTCTAGTAGGTTTAGATGCATCCACATAAACATGATCTGGTACAGAAAGCACCTGATGTGAGAAGGTGTGTAGAAGTGAGAGAATGACAACATTAGTGTTGGACGACAACAACAACAATAGTAACTACTTTGGCAATGAAATGTGTATATTTCATGTATATGGACATATGGTTTTAAGCATTGGTTAAGCATTCTTACCCTTACTAGTAAAGTCTTGGAGTAGACCTAGATGATAAGGGGGAACATCACATGGATTTCCTAAGTCATGCTTAAAAGGGGGAAGTTAGACTAAACCTGACTATGTGAAAGAGTCAAACTTGGCGCTCACTTAACCCAACCATGATGTTGACACGCGTTGTTGTTTAAGTGAAGCCATGACTTCTTTTAAGCCATAAGATAATAATAGACCTATTATAAAAAATAATGCTTTTTTCTTAAAAAAAAAATCACAACCTACCTAATTTATATGTATTATTACCCTGAAATAACTTTATTTTTTTTTAATAAAAAAGTCCCAATAAAATATATCCAACATAGGCTACTCAATACTCTCATGTGGGTTTATCATTTAATGTATTAGATGATGTTTAATGTGTATATTGATAAAACATTGATATTACATAAAGCATTATTAAACCAGAGGAGTTTTTATCGTAAGGTTCATCTTACTAACACGGTAAAGATTCGTAAGCTAACACTGTAGAGATTTGGTTTAACGCTTTCAACCCTTCGTTTAAGATCGTCAATCAATCCTCAGTTTAATGCAGTTGGCTTGCCCTTTACGCCCTAAGGTGAAAATGCTAGTACATAACATACACGATATCAAGTGGTCATACTAGCATACACGATATCAAGTGGTCAACAATTTCACTAAGTCCAGACCATTTATTCGTAGATATATGTGGGACAGCTACAGCAATTACTTCGTCTTCTCATAACTTACAGACTTGTATTTAGATTTTCTAAACTTAATATTGGTTTTTGCCTTGTGAGTCAAATGTCGGACTAAGTTAAAAAATAAAGGTATCTTTGGAATTACGTCCTATCAAAAAAAAATTAATGTAAATTTTGAAATTGGCACTGTGCTGCGTTCAACCTTTCTGCAATCTCGTTAATTGTGGTGGTGGCATAATGTGTTAAAGTTTCATTTGATGACTGCGCACACATTAGATATTTGACAGAATGTGGTAATAAATATGATCAGATACGCACGCAATGAGATTCGCGCTGCAATTAGCAGCCACTGGCATGCACGATTGCACGTAGCAGCTACCAGCGAACTGGTTAGGTTTTCCATAAAAAAAGATTTGGGCAGAGAGGGAGCCGCACGTTACAATGAATAGTATAAGGAAGCGACCAACCGGGGTTGGCCTCATTTTCTCATTTCCATAGCAGAGAGGGAACCGCACGTTACAATGAATAGTATAAGGAAGCGACCAACCGGGGTTGGCCTCATTTTCTCATTGTTATTCGGGCGAGATCCGAAAACTGGGCCACTTAATAGTGACCGTCATACTCTATCGCTGCACACACATTCATGAAAATTGAAGAGACAGTCACCGCAGGAATGATGTCTCACTATGCACGGGCATCGTGAAAAAGGTACAGCCGTACGATATCAGAGGGCCAAGAGGGCGGTAGCTATTAATCAGCCAAGGCATAATTAGTTTTAAAAAATTTATAGATTAGTTTGAAAAATAATGGAAATTTTGGTAAAATTATGATAAAATTGACGGAAATTTAACTTTAGATTATTGCTGTCAAATTTTACTATTTTGGATGTTTCAGGGTTCTTGATAGTGCTGAATCCATTTTCACCATAAAAAAATGATTCAAACAATCTAGCATTTTTTCTGAAAAACAAAATTACCGAATTCCCTTCCCTCAAGAAAACTACATTTCTCGCTAATTTGTGGCCTCAATGCCTAATTAAATTAGAAGAGTGCAAATTTATTGTTTAAATCTCACGGATCTAACTAAAGCAGGTGCAAACTCTTTTTATAGTGCAAAACTTTAAAAATTTGCACCTCCAAAGATTGCATCTCTCTATGAAATAGATGATGTTTATATATATATATATATATATATATATATATATATATATATATTGCATTTTTAAATATATAAATGGATTCAAACCCTTTAAAATCGTTGAAATAGCTTAAACATTTAAACATGTAATTCCAATAAATATTTGAAATGTAAAATAATTATACTTAAATGCTATAACAATAAAAAAAGAAATTTTTTAATCCTTTTATTATAATATCATTATTTTATAGATATAAGTCTTTCCATTAATCACATCATTGAGATTTGGTCGACGTTTCGAACCAGCTAATGTGGTTCATCCTGGCAAGGTGAGAAATCAATCAATGTGAAGGAATAAATAGCATGATGCATCATTGCCTAGAGTTAGCCCTTGAAAATTAGCCTAAAGGGGCAAACACTGGGATCAATGATACATCCCTACATCTTTTGAACGGGTACGAGTGCAAGTCGCTAAGAAGAAATCTAATCTTATTCTCAAAAGATGTAGGGATGCATCATTGATTCCAGTGTTTGCTCGTATCAGCTAATTTTCAACGGTTAACTCTAGGCAATGATACATCCACGCTATTTATTCCTTGAGATCGATTGATTTCTCACCTTGTCCTGAGGATGAACCACATTAGATAGTTCTAAACATGGACCAAATCCTAACAATGTGATTAATCCGAAAGACTTATATCTACATTATGGATCACAAAAGTCGTAGATCTAACAATATCATTATTATTATTTTAAATAATAAATAGTTGAATTGAAATAATTTGGTTAATATAATCATTCAAATATTTTATTTATGAATTACATTATCACATTAAAGTTTTTTTATTATTAATATATTTTTAAATACCTTTCAATATTACTTAATTTTATATATTGAAATATTTATGCACATTAAATGTTTTAATAACTATCAATAATTTTTAAATGTATCATATTAATTTTATATTAAGAATTGAATTAAGTACAAATGAATTGAATCTTTTTACTAATAGAATATGTATATTTGTTTTTTATACTATTTTTTAATTTAAGATATATATTTTTTTATTTCTTTTAAAAGACAAGTGTCAACTCCATGTGGAAATTACACATAGTCATCACACTGAGTTGTAGAATAAGATTCTTGCACAATTAGAAGAGTGTAGTTTAACATTTTTTTGTTTTTTTAATATTTTTATAATAAGAATTTTGTTTTAAATTAAGTTAAAAATAGTTGGAATAATATATTTTTGTTAAATTTATATTTAATTACTTTTCAATAATGTTTAAAAAATTTTAAATTTGTATTAGTAGTTTATTTGTTTTTTGGGTATATTTTCCATGTTTTGAATTACAAATTTGAGTGGTGTGAACTCCAATTTATATATTGATTAATGTTTAATAAATTTTATAAAGTTTTAAATTTATAGCAATAATTTATTTGTTTCGTCAAGTATATTTTTTATGTTCTGAATTACAAATTTGAAAAATCATATCTCCATAATTTGAATATTATATATAAAAATACATTTTAAACAACAACTATATATATATATATAAATCATAAAAATAGGATAAAAAGAAATTATTTCATCGTAAAAAACACTCCAAAATTTATAATAATTAAAAAATACTTTTAAATTTAATAACATAATTTAAAATATAAAAATCCTATTTTAAGAAAACATATATTAATCATTGAATAGGGTTAAGTGAGGTGAGAGTTAAACTTAAAGCTTTTAATAGTTATTGAATATGCACTTTAATGTTGGTGAGCTCGGTAAAGGGAAGCAATGAGAGGCTGATACGCCGTCAAAGTTAACCTGCTCCTCACTAAAAGCACGAAATCAGATATTTTTACTTAGAAAACCAAAATCGCAATCCATATTCAATTTCTTTGTAATATTGTATTAATTATATATATATATATATATTTATCATATAAATTAAATAGATGAAAAATGATAATAATAATTAAAGTATTTAAGGTTTGGAGTATGCCTTAAAATTATTTTTGTTTGGACTTAAGGAAATAGGTTAACAGCCCAAGACTTAGAGGCATCTAGCAGGAGTGAACACCTACTCCCTTACCAATGAGTTATTCCACCTGGCGTGGTTTTCCTTGAATAAGGGTGATGAGTCAACCTACGTTCTGGTGATGAGTGAACCTGCATTCCCAGTTAGCAACTAGATAGGTTTTTTTCATCTGTGTGAAAAACAATCAAAGTACTTATTTTATAATATATTAAGATTATGCATTTTACATTGTCAAGATTATAAAAATTAATTAAGTTATAATTTTATTTTAAAGGGAAACCACTTATATTATTTTCAAAAGGACTCATATATATAGTAATTATTCCCTACTGGTTTGCCACTTAGAAAATGAGACCAACAACATAGGTTCAAAATTTTCAAGTTGTCGATTCTACTAGCTATTTGATAAATAATCATGATACTACTACTACTAACAAAGAAATTAAACTTTGAAATGCAAAACATGAATATAACTGTAACATTAAAGAAATGTTTTTTCAATACACTAAATTGCTTGATCTTTTTTCTTCTAGGGTGCTTATATGTGTTTGTGGTTGAGGTTTGTTGTCATTGTTAGATGATGATAAGTCAAGATTTGTGTGGTTGTTGTTGCTGGATCATGGAAGTTGAAGAAAAAGAATCTGATATGCTTTTTCTTTTTCTTGGTTGTATGAATAGAGGATAAATCTGATCTGAAATTGGAATCTTTATTGCTACGATTGCTAAATTATGAGTTGAGCTTGCTGCAAGTTGCTGAAATCATATAATATTCATCCATTCCCACTCAATGACATAATTCTTATCTATGTGAATAGATGTGTCAATATCGAACATAGAAAATAAATTGTTGGATTACTGGCCATTAATAAATGCCATTAACCAACACGAGACTACTCACTATTGATGTCAATGAGAGTCAAGATGCCTAAGTACATCTTACTAGGTACGAATAGATGTGTCGTAGTCGAGTCACCTAGAAGATCCGACAAACAGGGGACATTGATGTATTCCCACTGTTTATTGGCGAGAGAACTTGCCATTAATTCATGCAAGCCTCAAGGTACTTAAAATATCTCTGGTCTTGATCCCAGATGATGTGTCAGAGTCAATGGTTCAATACTTGTTAGAAGGGAGGCCTTAATGAACCCTCCATCATCTAAAGCAAGTATAAAATGATAATTTGAAGGACCATAGATGAAAGATTTGCAATGTGAAGGAAGTTTTATTTGTCAGAAAGGAAGATGAAAATGGGGCGACTCAACTTTGTAAGGGAGTTGAATGACTTTATTTTTGGGTTTGGCAGTAGGGAGATGAAAATTTATGGATCGATTATAGGCTTAGAATGAGTAGCAATGGTAAAATTGGTATTTGAGAGGCCTTGTTTAGTAGCAATGGTGTAATGGATCTGGTTTGACATGGAATGAACATGCACTTCTGAAAGAAAATTGGTCTTTAAAATACAGTCGTGCATATAGTGATCTTCTTTCATCGTCCTGGAAACTACAAAAGCTTAGCATTTTGTTGCAATAAAATGTAAGACTGAGAGAGAGAGAGAGGTGATTAGTCTCTCTTCATCTAATATATACAAAAAAAAATAAGAAATAGTAATAATAAAACAAATTCATGGAAGAAAAATTAAATGCACTTTTACCTATTTGGAAAGCAATACCCTGGACTACGTGTTGGTGTTTTGTTGGTAACTTCTTCATTTTTTGTTGTTTCAAATGTTGATGAAAACTCTCTCATTGCGTAAATATCATCGAGATCTTTCCAATGACGTTTGAATCATCGAAACTAATGCCATATGAAAGAGTTATGACTATTTGAAGTTTTTATGAAACATGAAAAAAATTTATGCATGGGTGCCACATGTCAACAACAGGGAGTGCCACGTGAATATTGAAGTGGGTAGATGACATGGCATGCAGATGTGGCAAGTTGACTATTCGAGGTGACATGGTGGAAACGGGTCAATGACTGTGTGATGTTGACCAATAATACGCAACCACGTGGACCAATCCAATATCGCTTCATGGTAGAGAGATTGTTGCATACTTAAGAATTATCAAAATTGTAGGATATTTAACAACTTTTGGCTTTTATTAGATTTGAACTCATAAGATCTCTTTTAAAAATTGAAGTCCTTATGAATAAGCCAAAATTTGAATTTGTGAAATACAAGCCATAAAAACCTCAATTGAAGTTAAATATATTAATCATTCTACAAATTTGACTAATGAAGCAACAATTTGACAAATGCCCAACAAAACAAAATTCAAGATTTTTAGGAGAAAATCAAGTGTCTAAGTGCACTTGTTAATCAATTTCATGTCACCAAAATATTTGATTTTCATTTGAACTCATCCTATTGCCAAAAAGAATAGATCTCACAACCAATTTATTCTATAAAAATTGGAAAAACATTGAAGCTACAACTCATAATATATATATATAGATATTAAATTTAATTTTAAATTTTTATTTTTATTTTACAAGTTGCTGCAAAGTGTGTTACATCAAAATTCATAGGTCATTTTCTCAAAAACTATTCATTGTATTGGGCTGAATTTTTTTGGACATGTTCCTACTATTCTAATGTTTATGCACACCAAAAATCAATGCCATCCAATGCACAGATTTCTAGAAATAATCGAAATCGTTATAAACTTCAAAAATTATTTGCTCACAAACTACATATTAGATTGGTCTGAATTTTTTTATGAATGTTCCTATGGTCCTAATGCTTATGCACACCAAACATCAGATAGATCCAATGCATAGATCTCGAGATATAAGCAAAATGGATGTAGCTGATGATCTTCATTTTCTCAAAAAACGTGAAGCAGATTGGGCTGAAATTTTCAGAGATTGTTCATAAGAATATTATGTTAGAGAAAGATTTCGGCGAAAATCACATGGAAAATCATTTGTCGACGCGTTTCGAACCAACTAGTGTGGTTCATCGTCAGGACAAGTTGAAGAACAGATCTAGCGAAGCATGTTAAATAGACCGAGTAGAGCCTCCAACGGCTAGTTTGACCAGCCGCTAATATGACCAAGGGACCAGGATCAAAATACAGTAAGAAAATTAGTTGCAACAGATTACTAAATTAAGGGAGAATGAAAATATAAAAAACTCATAAAATAAATCCACAACCAAATCGAATAAAACAAATGAGATAAATAAAAGTTAAAACGCTCATGGATCAATGGAATAAAACACATACCAATAGTAAAAATAAAATTAAAACAAATAAATTAATTAATTAATAAATAAATTAAAACTTAGTAATGCAAAATAATACTAAAGCTCTAAGAATAATGAAACCAAATAATAAATAAAGGGGGAATAATGACCAAAGGTAAAGAATAAATGAAAATAAATAATAAGAATAGAAATAAAATAATTAAAGTAATAATAATATTAATAATAATGAATTAATTAATTCAAACTAAAAATTAATAATAAATTAATAAGTGAATAAAAAATATAATAAAAATGAAAACTAATAAAAATAAAACTAAATTGAATAACCAAATGGGGCTAAAACAAAACTGAAAAATAATGGTATAAATAAATAAAGATAATAATAAAAAAAATTAAAATAACTAAATTAATAATAATAATAATATAATAATAATAATAATAATAATAATAATAATAATACAAACAAATAAAGTACTCAAGTAATAAATAAAGGGGGAATAAAACCTAACTGAAGGACCAAAGGTAAAGAATAAATACCTAAATGAAAATAAATAATGAAAATAAATTAATTAATAAAAAGTAATAATAATATTAATAATAGTAATAATAATAATAAATTAATTAGTTAAAACTAAAAATTAATAAGTGAATTAAAATAAAATAATACGAAAAATAAAATAAAAAGAATAAAATTAAATTGAATAACCAAATGGGGATAAAACAAAACTGAAAGAAAAATAAAAATAATAGTATAAATAAATAAATAAAGAAATAAAATAAAAATAATAATAAAAACAAATTAAATAAATAAAAATTACTAATAATAATAATAATAATAATAATAATAACAAATAAAGTAAGAAAATAAAAGGGAAAAATAGGTGAATGGAATAATGAATACAGTTAAATATAATAAAAATAGCGAGTTAAATAGTAAAATAGAAAAGCAATATAAGTAGAAAAAAGCTATACCGAGGTCCATAAATAAAATTAGGAGAGGCGAAATAATGACGATAACATAAAAAGGAGAACAATAAAAAACCAACGAGGACGGAAACCACTAGGAGGAGAGGGCAGGGACCCAACACCTGCTGACTTTCCAACCATCATCTCTATTGAGATTACTAGGTCTCTTTTCAATCTCTAGCGCTTCCCTGAATTTACGATGATGGAAATGCGGAATCTTAGCAATAACACTCGCTTCTTCAATACAAATATGATGACTGGTTTTCTCCGCATGCTCAGCCAAAGCGGAAGACTTAAATCTCCTATGCCTCAGATCCGCAGCGTGCTCACTAATCCTCTGATTAATGGAACGACCAGTCTCCCCAATGTAGGGGGTCCCGCACGAACAAGGGATCAAATAAACACCTTTCATATCCTTAGGGTCGATGGGATCCTTCACCGATCTGAGAGACGAACGGATGGTGTTCAGGGGCCTGAAGGATACCGGGATACTATGTCTCCTGAGAATCCTACTAATTCTATCCGTGGTCCCTTGAACATAAGGAAGAAGGACACCAGGAACACGATCTCTTGGCTCTCTTTTCACCAGAGAATTCTTGGAAGCTTTAAGGAAAGCCCTATGACCCAGGTATCTACTGTAACCATTCTCCACAAAGACATCCAGCAGATGGGATTTTTCTTTCTCAAAGCTCTTCTTGTCCGAGATCCTCAGGGCCCGAGTAGCAAGGGTACTAAGAACCCCCATCTTCTGAGCTGGGAAATGGTGGGAACTGGCATGAAGATACTGCTCCGTATGAGTTTTCTTTCGAAAAACTTGATGGGCCAGGGAGCCATCCTCATTCCTAGAAATAAGAATATCAAGGAAAGGAAGGCATCCATCAACTTCCTGTTCCTTAGTGAACTTAATGGCTGAGGACTGCTTGTTAAGATGATCAAAGAAGAGATCAAGCTCATCCTGGCCATGAGACCAAATGACATTGGTGTCATCCACAAACCTCTTCCATAGCTTAGGAAGGAGTCGGGAAGAGTTCAAAGCTTTGGACTCAAAATCTTCCATAAACAGATTAGCCACAACAGGGGAAAGGGGGGATCCCATAGCAAACCCCACATGTTTGCTCAAAGAACTCCCCTTCAAAACTGAAAAAGGTTGAAGTGAGACAGATCTCAACCAACCTAGCCGTGTCAGGATCCGTTAGGCGGTTGATCACAGTCATGGCCTCATTAATAGGGATGCAAGTGAACAAGGAGACAACATCAAAACTAACCAGAATGTCCCCAGGATCAAGCTTAATGTCCTTGAGCTCGTCGATAAAGGATGCAGAGTCTTTTACGAAGGAATCAGTCTTACCAACGAGGGGCTTAAGCTTTAAAGCCAGGAACTTCGCGAGGAGATAAGTAGGACCTCCAATGGTGTTGACGATGGGCCTTAAGGGGGCACCTTCCTTGTGGATCTTAGGGAGGCCATAGATTCTCGGAGTAATCGGGTTACTTTCAATGAGCTTATGGTGTAATGAACTCAACGAGCTAATGGATTTAATAGCCATAGCCACATTTCTAGCAACCTTCTTCAAGGGATTTTTGGAAAGCTTTTTGTAGCTTCCACTATTATGAAGATGGTCTAACATCTTGTTGCGGTAATCAACCTTGTCAAGAATCACGGCGGCACCACCCTTGTCAGCCTTCAGGACAATGATATCCTTGTTCTGGTTTAAGGATCTGAGAGCTAAAGATTCATCCCTGCTGAGGTTACTCTTGGGCGGCTTAGCCTTCCTCAAGGCCACAGCACAATCCTGCCTGATAGTATCCTTGATCCTATCGGGTAGACCTCTGATACCAAACTCAATATCACAGATAATATCCTCCACAGGGATTTTTCTAGGGGCTAAGGCAAAATTTAAGCCTTTGCTCAAGACTTTAAAAACAGCAGGGGGAAAAACGAAACTAGAGAGATTAATGACCTTGTTACTAGAACAAGAAGAGGGGGTCAAAGCAGAAGACCGATTTTTCCTCTTAATTTCCAAGCCAGAAAGCCTATTGCTAAAAATATTAACATTATCACTACTTTTAAAATTAAAGCTAGAACCAAAACTAACATTTTGACCAGACCCATTATTATAATTATCGTAATTATTAAAATCAACATCAGAATTAAAGTCAAGCCGAGAATTATCATTCCCTAGGTTATTATTATCACTATATATGCTATTATTATTATTAGCAGCAATAAAATTATCATTATAATTACAGCGATTAACATTAATCAAGCTCCCAGCCCCAAGCGAATCAACCTCTAACTTACCGAGCTGATTGGAAATAGAGCCACCAAAGCCAAGTCGCTGGTTAACGCTGGAACCAAAAAGGGGGTTGCTACAGCCGTCCAAACCTGACCTCTCAACGCTGTCACTGTCGAAGGAATGGTCATTCGGAACGCCGCAATCCACTGGAGCCATACCATCGGATGAGGGGAGGAGGGCGGAGATATAACATCCGCTGGCCTCATCAGCTTTGTCAACCGAAACTGAAGCGCTAATAGATGCCGAGGACGGGTCTGTCACCACACCAGTTAACAACTCATGCTGCGTTGAAGCAACCGAATGTCGCGCTGATGCATCAGATCCTCCGGGCGAGTGAGAAATAACCGAAGTCGAATGGGAACCTGTAGTAGGAACTGGAAGGCCGAGATCTTGAGAAACACTGCCGCTGAGATCAACAGAATCATCGCTTTCAGGGCCTATGATCCGATGAGAGCCCAACGTCAAACCTTCTTCTGCGCCAAGATAACCTTGAATACCTCCAACCTGTAGACCAGAACCCAAGGAAGAAGAACGCCGGCTTGAAGAGAGCGAGGAGGAATCAACTTGGCAATCTGATCGGACGAGAGAACCAGAGATCCTTCCAGAATTACCAGAAAGCCAGTCATTCAAGGCCGAGATTTGCCCCGAGGAGACGCGGCTATGGGAAGAAGCTCCAAAAGCGCTAATCAGACCCTCAGAGTCCCGAGCTAACTTAAGAAACTTGGAGGCTTGTTTCTGCTTACGAATCTCTTCAACCCTAAGAGACTTCAAAGCAGAACAAGCATCTATTCTGGCCCAAAGAGAAGCCGAAAATAGGTTTCCAAGATCCAAGTGCAGATCTAAAAGAACTCGAGAAAGCTGACTCAAGGAAGACCTGACCCGATCTATCTCAGCTCTTATTAAAGCCAGACTCGCCTTAATGAAAACCTGATGGTTTCGCGGAGTGTGAAGGCGGTGCTTAATCTGAGCGAAGACAGGAATAACAGAGGAGTCTCTACAACGTTTCAGAAAAGCTAGATCTGATTTCAACCTTGAAACCTGCAAGCGAGCCCGTTCAAACTGACGAACCTTGATAGCAATGGCTTCCCCGTGCAAGGATTCAATAATGGAGTTTAGGCTTCCTGTAAAAAAAATACGAGAACCTAGTTCATGTTTTGTGAGATATCTTTAGTTTAATTTCTGCAATGTTTTTTCTTTTTTTGGAAAAAGAAATTATTTTAGCAAATTTTGAGACAGATCCAATTGAAATTTGGAGATTAAATTTTGAGTATTTTTAGAATGAATAATGAATTTAGATATCCCATCCAATTTTTAGATCTATGAATTTTATTGTAAAATTTCAAAGCTAACTTTATTCACTTTTCATTTCTAATCTTCCAGGTCACACAAGGCGCAACAAGAGAGCATACGCAGGAATTTTGTTAACTCTTTATTCTAAAATTTGAAAAACAAAGTAAAAATTTGATCTCAAACCTTAAATTTTATCTTTCAAAACTCTGCTTGTTCTCTTCTTTTTCTAGATCTTCTTGCAAAATAATTAGTGAGCGAGGTGGTTCTTACTGCACTACCAAAAATTAAATTGCAAAAAATCTAACTTAAAAAAATAGCTTAAAAACATCTCCAAACTTATTTTTATTTATTGATTCTATCCTACTCTACTGGAAATAGAAAAATTGGTTCAAGTGTATGCATATTTCCAGTGTAACCATGTGCATAATAGGAGTAAAAATATATTCATGCTTAGGTTTGAAAAATATGCATTAAAGTACATCAAAGCATGAAAGACCAGTTGTTTTGATAATGCAATCAAGAAGTAAGGAAGAATGAAAGAGTGATGTGACTTGATCCTTGATTAGAACCATCTTTCAATAAAGTTATGACATTCCTGATTCCTTTCTTGGTTTAGATCACATTGAATATCCTCCTTTATTATGAATTCATCAATATTAGATTCTAGTGGTTGCTCCCCATCAAAATTATTCCATGATTCTTTAGTCTCTTCAACATATTGACAAGAGGAATCAAAAGAGACTTGAAGATCTTCTTGTGGAGGTGGAGAGATAGACAAGTTTCTGAATGCAATTAAAATATACTCTTCCTGAGAAACAGATATCCCAGCTATTGCTAGGATTCGAGAAAGTTCTTGGAAGGACATTCTTCAAACTCTTAATTGTCTGTGAATTACTCCAACTGGTTGATACTTCCTGTCTTCAACACAGATTACTACAAACTATTGAAAAATTATTGAATATGCATCATAAATTATTTTAATATGTTTTTAACCATGCATCTAAGAATGAATTCAATTGTCGTGAGTTATCTAAACTTTAAAAATAAGCACCTATGTATACCTTCCCGACAATGGCACTAAAATGTTGGGATATTTAATTGTGAGTTAAATCCCTGTCATTAGATTGTCAACCGGAGGTTCATGAACTGATGAGGTATACGTGTACTATATGCACTAGGTGATTATTTCTTAGAATAGATTAATATAATGCAAGAAAATTGAAACTAATTACAAAACAAAGTAAAACAATCTAATCCAATCCAATCCAAATCAAACATAAAGAAATTGAGTCAATCTTAACAAAACAACATGGATCAAAATAACATAAAAGAAACTAAACTAAACTTACATAAATGAAACCACACTTGCTTAAAATGAAAATCACACTTGCTTAAAATGAAAATAAATGAAATGACATAATTACACAATGTTACCAATATGTACAACAAATGAAAAATGTATGCAAATTGTGGTTGATGGGGGCCCTTCACTCCTCAGCAAGCACATTGAACGACTATCGAAGTTTTGAGATCAAAGAAACAATATGTATTCCATAAAATGAAGTGGAAGAAAAGCTCCAAAGGGATTACAACAATTCAATTCTCTTCTTCTCTATCCTCACTTTACAAATTACATCTTGGATGAAACTCTGAAATTTGGAACCCTTTGTATGAAGGATGCACTCCTATTTATACACAAACTTAAGATAACTAATCAATAAATATGGATCCACAATCATCTCTTGTTGTTACAACCAATTACCTAAAAATACGAGATACAAATCTTCTCACACATATTTAGGAGACACATATCAAAACATCCATTATTATTCTCCTTTCAATGTGTTTAGTTAGTGATCCAAATCTTCTACAATTATTCCACAAATATTCATGAGTTGGAATTGAAATTCGAATTTGTGGTTGAGTAACCAAATAGGACCTTCTAGAATCTTCAAAGAGACCTACAATATCATAAAACTCATACCACTTTTAGATATATATGAAAACATGTTAATTTCCTAATATTTAATCATAAATTCTTTTAAAATACCTAAAATAAACAACTTGGGAAATAATAATGATAAACCCATATGATCATGAAAATGGTTATTAATGTAGGGTTATGGAGGTACAAAATATGGTAAAGAGTTATGGAACATGTAAAATGATGGAAATCAAGGTAAAAGAGGATGTCATTTTGGAGGCCTAACACTATTATGGTCATTTGTTGGTTACATGTTGGTTAAATGATCTATTCTATCTATGACCCTTGACATGTTTTGATAATATATTGAATGGTTTATTAAAGCATGGGTTAACAAGTGTTATTGCAGCTAGCTACAGAGGGCTTAGATCCTTCTTGGTGATTCTTAGATGAAGTTCAGAAGTTTATGATTAGATATGCATTCATTACCTATATCGCACACATTTACCATATATTTGACGAAATGTCTAATGTGTACTAGGCAATCTAGGGCAAGTTCTTGCTTCATGTTTGAATGTATGGCATTGTTGTCATGTTAATTATGATTCTCAAAAGTTATAGGTAGTTATGAGAAGTGGACTAGTGTAAGGTTCCACCTCACCAACCATGAACAGTGTAGAGAAGTAAAGGTTACATTGAACACTATCACTCATTTTTTTTAATAATAAGAATATGACTAACTTGGTTATCATGAATATCATGTTCCTTCATCTATTTCAATATAAGATTATAACATAAGAAGTCAGGGATAACATTCTGTTAAAAACAATTCCAAAATGCATTTCTCCTCATGTTTAAAAGAACATAATACGTGTTATTTTCATACTTATACGTGAGTTCTGAGTAAGACTGGAAATAAACTCTACCAAGAATTCCATGTGTGAGCATTAAGCTTAATCAACCTATTTGGCCTCCCTAGATTATGCTAAATAGGTTCCATTTATTTGATCTTTACTTCATAACCACGAAGTATGCCACAAGAACCTAAAATATCTTGCTTCTATTACAAAAATCACATATAAGGGCATAATTAATAATCCACATGTAATAAGGTAACTGAAGAAGGAATATATCTCTCTTCATCAAAAAAATCTAATGATATGTTTATGAAATGGAAAAATGGAATAAAAAAATATATTGACCCAACTCTCTTTCCAAATTCATCATCTAAAAATCTTCATTCCCAAGTATTAGGGACAAATAATTATTTGGATAATGACATTGCTTCAATTATGAGACTTATATAATGAATGGTACGATAAGAGTAGTTACTGTTACAAATTCAAAAACATATTACTCTTCAAAAGGTTCTAAGTAGAACAATAGACTTACCAAAATTAGGCACAATTAGTTGCTTGCTACACCTACTCAAGTACAACACTACACTTATGAATACATTCATCTTGGACAACTTATTATGCTCACTTGCATAAGAAAATAAATCCTATAGAATTTGTCATTATAAAATTGTTTCCAACAACACCTTTTTTTTTATGATAGCTTTATATGATAAAAGTGACACTATCTTGTTGATCTATTCACACTTTAGCAACTTTACTAAAATTCATTTTCATATTTATACAAAAAACCTTGCAGACATAGGAAGCTACATCTATTGAATAATCTATTCATAAGTTTCTGGTACATAAAAGCTATAGTCAATGAGACATTTACTCTAAGAATTTATGTGCATAAAAGCTATAGCCATTGAGACCTTTTGACAAATAGTTTGCAAGCATACAATATACAACCATTGAGGCATTTTGTCAAACACTTGGTGACCATCATCTCTTAAGACAATTTTGAAAACCATTAGCAACATGAATATAAGATTTTACTCAACCTATTTAACTCATAAATTCATAAATTAAAACTTCAAATATTGACATATTAAAACAGAAACTAAATCATTTTAATCCTTCACAAAAAAGAACTCGACAACAGGCACACAAAGTTTGTAGTAGTAATCTGCAAAATTGCCTGGATTTATGATCTGGGTTTGGAAAAGTATGTTTTTGGAATCAACCGTGGGTTTACAGGTCCTTTTGGCACAGATACCCCCTGATGTTGGGCTCAATTGCATCCCAAACACCTAGGGATGCGATTCTTTAAAACAACAAAAAAATATATTCCTACTATCTCATTTAACACTTTTGTCAAACACTAAGAATGAAAACTGCATCTACAACTATACATGGATAAATAAACCTCAAATTTATGCTAATATTATTGTTTTCATCAAACTCATGGCATCCTAAATGCTTCAGCATGTAAGACTTTCAGTCAATTATTTTGCAACAACAATGTACAAAAAAAAACTTATATAAAATGAACTACTGTTATTGTAGAATTTATTCATACATTTTGTGTACAACATTTTATATACATCTAAGTTTCATCTAACAACCCAATTCACAGTTAGCAAAAACCATGTTATGTTATGAAACCAGCTCACAAAAAGATAGAAAAGAAAGATCAACGCCTTAGAAATCAACCTCTTTGAGGGGGCAACCTCCTTTACATTACACAAATGAACAATTCTTGGATGCTACAAATGACAAAACCTCCTTTCTATATATAGGAGTCTAAGGGTTCAAAATATAATCAAAGCCGACATAACAATAATTATATAAGGGCACAACAATAATAATAGTGGGCTTCTATGGGGCACAATAATAATAATATGGGGACAATAGGGGCACACCAATAACAATAAGGGCTACAATGACAATAGTAATTGGGGAATCACTAGTATTACAGGGACCTAACATGCCCCTCTCATTCAAAAAAGTGTTGTCCTCAATGCTTGAGTAGTTATGGATGCTTTTGTATAAAATTCTCATCCTCCCATGTGGAATCTTCAGTGGGTAAGTTCTTCCACTTGACAAGATACTCTGAAATTGATCGATTTTGTAGCTATTGATTTCTTGTTTATGTGACTGCTTCAAGTTCCAATATGATTTTTCCTTCCTTGTCAAGTTTTGGCAATATTGTTTGAACTGGGAGCTTGTCACCAATAACCTTCTTTAAGCATGAAACATGGAAAATTGGGTGCACTCGGGAAGCTCCAATTTGTATGCCATGGTACCGATCTTTTGCAACAACTTGTACGGACCATAATACTTTGATGATAATTTATTGTCCTTCTTAGCTTGCTTGAGGGAAATTTGTTTATATGTTTGTAGTCGAAGAAATACCCAGTCACCTATATCAAAACTTCTTTCATTGTGATGTTGATCTACCTGTTGGTTCATTCTATTATGTGCCAAAGTTAGGTTATCCTTTAAGAGTTGGAAACTTGTTGATGCTCGATGTGATCTTCCACTGCTTGAATCTAAGAATTTTCTCTTAAATATGATGTGATGGACGGTGGGTGATATCCATAAAGTTCCATAAATGGGGTCATTTTTGCTACAGTATGGAAGGAAGTGTTATACCACCATTCAACCAAAGGCAACCATTTGACCCATTGTGTCTGTTTATCAAATATAAAGCGACGAAGATATCCTTCCAAATATTTTTTTACTATCTCAGTTTTCCCATTAGATTGAGGATGATAAGATGAGATATGAGCTAACTGAGTACTAAGACAAGAAAATAATTATGTCCAAAAATTTCGAGTGAAAATGGGATCTCTGTCGCTTATAATAATCTTTGGGTTTCCATGTAGCTTTTGAATTGTTACCATAAATGCAGTAGAAACTGTATTGGCTTTAAATGGATGAGATAATGCACAAAAGTGTGCATACTTTGTAAGTCTGTCAACTACCACCATGATGACACTCTTTCCTTCGAACTTGGGTAAACTTGTGATAAATTCCATTGAAACCTCCTCCCAACGTTGACTTGGAATGGATAAAGGTTGTAATAGACTCAGGGACTTAATTGTTTCAACTTTATTTTGTTGGCAAAGCAAACATTCCACTACAAACTTTTGAATATCAGATTTAAGGCCATCCAAAAAAAATTCCTTCTTAACCTTGTGATAAGCTTTTAAAAATCTTGAGTGCCATCCTAAGGGAGAGGCGTGCAATTCCATAAGAATCTTTTGTTTGATTTGGGAATTTTGACATAGGTATAGGCAATATTTGTACCATAACGAATCATTTTTCCAGCTAAATGTATAAGATGTACTGGGATCTTGTTGTATCTTTTGAATGAGTTCCCACACTTCTTCGTCATTCTTCCATTCATCCCTTGATTCGTTTATCCAATATGGTTGGATAATAGAAATGGCACAAAGCAATGCTTCCACATCCTCATCCTTTTTTAAGAGTGCATCTGCCACAACATTTTTCTTCCCTCTTTTTTTATATGATTTCAAAGTCATAACCCAACATCTTTGTGACCCATTTTTATTGCTCTTCTGAAGATAATCTTTCTTCTAAAAATTATTTAAGACTATCATAATCCGTTTTTACCTTGAAGTGTCTTCCCATTGGGTAGGGTCGCCATTTCTTAAGTGCATGTAGTATTTTTTCATTTCCTTCTCATAAATCACTTTGTGTAAATACTTTCCTTTGATTGGTCAACTTTTTAAATAAATGGGTCTCTCTTCTTGCATTAAAACAACACCAATTCCATTTCCCGGGGCATCACATTCCACAATAAAGGTTTTTGTGAAGTTCGACGTAGCTAAGACCGGTGCTTGGCACATTGCCTCTTTAAGATGTTCAAAGGCCTTCGTTGCCTCAGAGTCCATAAAATTGCATCTTTCTTCAATAATGTTGTTAGAGGTGCTGCTATTCTCCCATAAATTCTTAACAAAATTGCGATAATACCCTGTCAACCCGAAAAATCCTCGCAGATGTTTTATGGATGTGTGGATTTTCCATTCCTTAATGGCTTTAATTTTGCTAGGGTCTACCTTAACACCTTCATGAGATACAATATGACCCAGATATTCCACCTCTTGTACTCCAAAGAAACATTTGAAGCTTTTTGCATATAATTGTTTCTCCTCCAATAGTTTGAGCACCCTGTCAACATGTTGAACATGATCCTTCCAAGACTTGCTATAGATGAGTTTATCATCAAAAAATACTAACACAAATTTTCCAAGGAAGGTTTTAAAAATGGAATTCATCAAACCTTGAAATGTAGAAGGTGCATTGGTAAGGCCAAAATGCATGACCAAAAATTCATAATGACCCTCATGAGTTCTAAATGTTGTTTTCAGAATGTATTCAATCTTCATTCTGATTTGATGATACCTTGAATGAAGATCCAACTTGGTGAAGTAAATTGATCCATGAAATTCATCCAATAGTTCATCAATGACAAGAATGGGAAATTTATCTTTAATAGTGAGCTTGTTGAGATCCCTGTAATTCGGACACATGCACCATGATCCATCCTTCTTGTGCACCAATACTACTTGAGCAGAGAAAGAACTTTGTCTAGGTTTAATTATACTAACCTCTAGCATTTCTGCAACCATACGTTGAATTTCAGTCTTTTAGGCATAGGGATATCTGTAAGGCTTGATGTTTGGAGGAACACTTCCTGTAATCAAATGAATAGCATGATCATGATCATGAATAGGTGGGAGACCTTTGGGAGTCTCAAATATCTTGGAATGATTGTCCAAGACTTTTTGGAGATTTGGAGAAATAGATGATTTGGATGTGGGAACCTCTAGAGAACATAATTGTGCAATTATGCCTCGTTGTTCTTTCTTTAGAAGCTTTGTCATTCCATTAGAGTTGATTATCTTTCCCGGTTTCCCTACGATACCTCTTAATTCAACTTCCTTTCCTTCCAAAGAAAATTTCATGAAAAGTTCTTGAAAATTAAAATCTATTGTACCCAAGGATTGTAGCCATTAGAATCCTAGTACAACATCAACACCACCCATTTGAATGGAAAGCAATGGGCTATTCAATACATATTCTCCCATGGATAACTTGATATTATGGCACTCTCGAGAGCAATTTATGGTTCATCCACTTGCAACCATCACTTGGCACTCTGGTTTTGGATATAGGAAGAAATTAAATTCCTTGGCTATCTTACAATGAATAAAATTATGGTTACTCCCCGAATCAATCAACACTATTACCTTTTTCTTCCTGATATGTCCTTCTATCTTGATAGTTTGAGGAATGGTAATTCTGGCCAATGCATTACAAGATATGGTAAGATTCATTTCTTCTTTCTCTTCTTCATGAGTCATGCTAGAGCTTTCAGGTTGCTTACTAGGTGTTTCCATTTTCTTTCTTCGGGGCATCAATTAATGATAATTATGCTTCACTATGCCCTTTGAACTTCAAACTAATTTTTCAACCCAAACTTATGCAAAATTTTAAAAAGACTACACACTTTTTTTCACTTTGTATAAGATCGATGTTGAATCTGTTGTATCTCGGTAATTATGGATCTCCAAGGTCTAAAATTGATTCTTGCAGTAGCCCTCTGAGTCCTCTTTCCAATTCCACCAGTATTATCAAAATTGGATTCTCCAAGAAAGAGTTATTCCCAATCTCCCAAGATGACCTGATTATATAATTTTTCAGTAGAGTGAACTTGTACGATGTGCCACGTGTCACTATTTCGACCTTCGAATCTGAAAAAGATACATAGAAAACAAAAGTCCATCCTCTTTCTATAACTTCTTATGAAATTTCAATCTTATGCTTAGAGAGAAAGTTATGATTATTTTCCCAAGGTCACCTGTTTGGAATGTAATTCTAGAGTCTGCAAAAACCCTATCTTCCTCAGATCATATCTCTGTAAATATAGCATGACAAGACTGGAAGTTTGGACCCTAGGTTCAGAATGATTTTGGATCAAATGGGTTTGTTTTGTAGCTTCTAAAACATTGCAGAAAAACGTTATAGCGAAAATTCTACAATGACCTGTTTGGAGCAACGAAACTATAGAATCCAAAGCTCTGATACCAAATGTTGTGAAACTAGCTCACAAAGAGATAGAAAAGAAATATCAACGCCTTACAAATCAGCCTCTTTGAGGGGGAAACCTCCTTTACATTACACAAGTGAAGAAATATTAGATGATACAAATGACATAACCTCCTTTCTATATATAAGAGTCTAAGGGGGCACAGTATAATCAAAGCCGACATAACAATAATAATATAAGGGCACAACAATAACAATAGTGGACTTCTATGTGGCACAATAATAACAATATGGGAACAATAGGGGCACAATCATAACAATAAGGGCTACAATGACAATAGTAATGGTGAATCACTAGTATTATAGGGATCTAAGATGCTACCAAACATATAATATTGAATTTGGATAATACATATGACCTGCTATGGACAAAGATTCATTATAAACTGAACTTGAAAACTTTGGAAACACATTCTTGTTTTAATCCCCCTGCATGCACATTCTCAGCTATAGTTGCCATTCATTATTGGTTATCTCATAACATAAACATTCATAAGTAGTAATTTCTCATAAATTGAAATTTCTACAACACTTTAAACTAATAATGAACTAAAATTTCAAGAGTGTTTATGAATTGATAGTGTATATATACAAATCCAAACATGAGAGTATGCTTCATCTCTAATATCCTTACCAACTTACTGTGAACCATCTAGTTTTCCACCCAACCATATCCAAGGAGAACTCCCCCTGAAACCCCCAAGCAGTGAGAGCTCACAAACAATACCAAAATACAACAGTAGAGAGATATCCAAGGCAAGCTAAGGAAGACAAGTTTCACACCCTCCCAATACCACTCATGGTCATCTCCAATAGGTAGAGCTACTTAGTAATTTAGTTTAGGAATTTCAAATTCATTTCAAAAGATATAGGCTACTATACAAGTCTCTCCCTCTCATAATTTGTTCTTTTTAATAAATCTCCCCAACTCTTGGTATCACAATGCACCTCCCTATCCCCCTAACTGAGAATACATGAGACACATATATATGAGGAGCAACAAATTATTGTGCTAAATGAGGAGTAATATGCATGCCTTGTATTCCATTTAAAGGAGTGTAAGTCATGCCATTAAGGAGAGGTATGCATGCCTTAGTTAAGGAGAGTGTAACTTATGCATTAAAGATATCGTAAGAGAAATCTTTTGTGACATGACTTTAATGAGTGTAAGAGGAATATGTAATTCTTGATGAGTGCATAAAATAGAGTGTAATGTATTATTAAAAGAGAGAGATTTACATAGATCCATGAGAGTCATCAAGGAGAGAGGTGTGAAGTGATTGAGGAGATGAAGGTGACTTGTAATTCTCTTTTAATAATAATATCATAGTCTCATAAAAGATAATAATATTAATATTAATAATATAGAAGATTAAGTTGAGATTGAACTATTAGGATTGATTAATGATAAGTTAAGTGATTTTCCTTCAACTATATTTGATTACCAATTGATGCAAGGTGATTTAATATTTTTGGAAAGTCATGCTTGAGATATTAGACATGACTTTCTATTTTTATAAAGTCACTCTAGGACTATTAGAAAATAGGTTTTATTAAGGAAATTCATCCCTAAGCTGCCCATGAGTGGTATTTTTCTTCCGTAGAATAGGGATCCCACACCCCTATTGCACGCATCTTCGTGCCTTAGTAGATTGAGGACTTCTTGCCTTGATCTACTCTAAAGATCCAAGATTCCACACCTTGATATTTTTAAATATTTAGGACTCCACGCCCTAAACATTTTATTATAGATACAAGACTCCATGTCCTTATCTTTCATGGATTTAGGACTTCGTGCCCTAATCTTTTTATTATAGATCCAAGACTCCATGTCTTTATCTTCCATGGATTTAGGACTTTGTGCCCTAATTTTCATGGCTTCTCATCTGCTCTTCTTTGAAACTCCATGCTTCACCTTAAGGTACTGATTGTGAGCAAATACCTATCTGATGGTTCGTTGGTAAGGCCTTGTTCCAAGACCTACACACATCACAATCTCATAGATAAAATGAATCAATGAATTTTATAATTAAATTATTCACATTTTACCAAATATTGTGCATGACTTCCACATTTTTTTTTGGTTCTAGAGAAATTACATCCACAACCATTAATAATTTGAACATCCTTGTTTTCAAATAACCACATCCCCTATCACATCTTGCTCAATACAAGATTAAGCATATATAATCATAAAAATCATGTATCATCCATAAATCATAATTAACCATATGTTCCACATAACCATGATCATCCATGGATCTATGTGTCTCAATCCTAAATCACCATCCATGTCATACACCTATGTCCAAACTAGGATACCAAATAAGAAAACATCAATAATATGCTCTTAACCAAAATCAGTTCTTATACACATAGCCATAGATATGATCATAAGCACATAGAAACCAGGTGATCCAAACTAGGTCTATAGCATATAAGCATGTACATAAGTCTGTCATGCATAATCTTATATCATTATACCAAAATCACTATCTCTAAGTGTCACAAAACTAAGATTTCCATGGTGGGACACAACATACTCCCCCTCTTGGATTAAACTTGGCTCAAATTTTTATTATAGTCGTTGGAGACACACACACACACACACACATATATATATATATATCTTTCTAAAATCCAATCGGGTTGTCCATGAAGACCAAAAATACCATTATTAATCAAGTACCATGTATAGTTATGCCATACTAAATAGATTTTAACATACACTACAATACATACTATATCAAAAAAATCATCTAATCAAGCATATTATATCTAGATACTATTATTTGATAATGATCTCACATTACAAATGATTTTCTTTTCCTTATCTAATGCATTAAGAATTCAATAATATTTCCTGTGTCATTCTCTTAGGTTTCTATAGAAAAAATGAGCTTGCCAACTCACAAACAACTCCCACATTAGTTGTATAAACAACAATGATGGTCCATCCCATCTCACAATCAAATTTGCATACAAGAAGCACCAAACCATCCACATACAATATCCATTGAAACTATGCAACAAAACATGTCATATAATAACCCACTCTTACATCCCACTTGATTTATGTCTTCTCAATCCAAGTTTTCCCTTTTTCATTCTATAAGGCACCCTTGCAATCAAAATCTTTAAGATCTACCTACAATTTCTTTACTAAATGTTTACTCTTTAGGAAAAATCACAATTTGAGGTTCATTTTTTATTTTTATTTTTAATTAACAAGCTAAGGTTCCATACAATCCTTATTGACCCACTTTTATATTATATACCATTCCTTGAATTCCCATAATCTTCATTATTATTCACTTATCTTACTTGAGAATCAATTATGAATGACTCGATTAGAATATATTCATTCCAAAAACAATTAAATATATATTTTCGAAAGTGGCTTGTAATCAAGAACAACTTTCGTAATTATACAAATACAATATCTATATTATTGAATCTATCTTGATAACTGTAAGTCAACTTGTTTTCCCACTATAAAATCACTCGTGATTTCTATTCAATAATTAATCAATTCATTTGGTTTCATGTCTTATTCCTTACTATTAATACATACACACAAAAAAACAAGCTATGAAAACCATATATTTCTCAAACTGTGAAGAATCAAACCATATATTTCTCAAACTATGAAGAATCTTGTTGATTTTAAATAAGATTTAGACTATAATAAAGGCATTTCTAGCCTAAAGATAAGGTTTTTTTTTTTTTTTTTTTTAACTACCTCTCGAAAGATTGTAACCTTTTTTAGAATTACTAACTACTCATACAACTATACATCCAAGCAAAAAAATTCCTAAATCTATCAATCTATTCCATTCCACATATAATACAATCATCTTAGGCTTCTAAATCATGCAAGAATTCCAATTCATCAAAATGTGATAATCTCTCCCTCAAAAAATATCACAAGCACATATTCTTGTAAAACAAGAACTCAACTAAGCTTTTCATTAATCGCATACCTCTTTCTTTAAGTTCAAATAAAACAAATTTCTCAACACCTAAAATGTTTATCTTCTAAGCATGTTATTCTCTTAACAATTTACAAGTTAATCAAATTCCAAGAAAGCAGTTCATCAAGTTCATAAACAATATGAATTTTGACTCGGCTATCTAACTAGAAATAGTTTGAAGCAGGTCCTGAGTTAAATCCTCATAATTTCTCTAATTAATTTGGTTAAATAGAATTCAACCAATATTCAACTGACAAAATCATTAAAGAGACTATTATGGCTTTCCTAGACCTAATTTGTCTTAAGCGAATAGAAAAGATATTTCATCAACTTATCACAATAATCTTTTTCTACATTTCAAGCATTTGAAAATCATTTTAATTCTACCTAAATCCAACACATACAAAAGAATTACAATACTAGAGGATAGATACCTAGTTCACACTTGACTCCATATATCAAAATCAATTATTCCAAACATTCTAAATCACCTAATGGTGTTCAGTATACCAATCTTAGTATCTTTATTTGTAATAAAAATAAAATTATGGATTTAAATCTGAAGCAAATTCATGTTACGAATCTCTATCCATTTAACTTTAATTACACATAATCAATCCTCCTTAATCATGTCTATGATATTTCATCAAAATATGTTTGTTCATTCTAACAAGAAGAATTACTTAGTTCATAGATATATGTTAGTATGGATTCCACACCCATACATTTTCTCATAGATATATGCTAGTATGGATTCCACACCCATACATCAGCTCATATATATGTGCTAGTATGGATTCCACACCCATACATCAGCTCATATATATGTGCTAGTATGGATTCCACACCCATACATCAGCTCATATATATATGCTAGTATGGATTCCACACCCATACATAACTTAGGGAAAACATAACCTTCAAGTGTTCCTTAAAATGGCTTCCACAACCCTTCATGCACCAGTCATTTAAGCCTCTTTTTTATTAGGAAGGTCATACCTCAACCTAGTATTTGAGTAATTTCAAGTTATTTGATGCATAATGTCAACCCAAACTACACAAAATAATTTCAAATAAATCATAGGAATTCCATTCTTACTCATTAAGAATGTATTCCCAAATCATATTTTAACACATCAAATTAATGCACATACATTACTCTTGAATCTACATTCACAATTAAAAGTGACATCCTTCAAGGTAGCTTCTGTTAAGTTTCCATTAGTGTAGGTAAGAAAAGAGTCAAAATTAACATGACGAACTCAATCATCATGTTAATTGAATCTTGGCCTTACACTTGTTACACATTTCCAAAGCATACACACCAAGGTCATCATACTATACTTTAGATTATGGCAATAGTTTTCTTGGTAAATATAATTTCATCTTGTAAAGATGGCTAGTAGGCCCTTATCACATTGATAATGATGCATTAAACATATATGAAACCATGCATCCACTCCACATATTTCACTCACCCATTGAAAATCAAGCCATTCACATGCTTGGGTTTAACCCCAACTCCTCAAGCACATCCTTTTGCCAACATGTCTTCAAGTCCTTTATCATATTTATTATAATTTCCCTTAACAAAAATATAAAGAAATATAAAAAGGCATTCTTTATCTTTCATAAGTTTCTAAATGACATAATAATAATAATAATAATATCCTTTATGTAAACAATATGCTTCCAAGTCAACATAGTACACAATAATTCAACATGCATGAAAAATAACCATTCATGCATCAACCTACAAGTAAGCATGTTGGCCCATTAGGCTGTAGTGTTTAAACTTGGCCCTGATACCATATGTAAGGTCTCACCTTACCAACCATGAAGAGTGTAGAGAAGTAAAGGTTACATTGAACACTATCACTCATTTTTTTTAATAATCATAATATGACTAACTTGGTTATCATGAATATCATGTTCCTTCATCTATTTCAATATAATAATATAACATAAGAAGTCAAGGATAACATTCCCTTAAAACCAATTCCAAAATGCATTTCTCCTCATGTTTAAAATAACATAACATGTGCTCTTTTCATACTTATACGTGAGTTCTAAGTAAGATTGGAAATAAATTCCATCATAATGCCATGTGTGAGAATTAAGCTTAATCAACCTATTTGACCCCCCTATATTATGCTAAATAGGTTCCACTTATTGAATCTTTACATCATAACCACAAAGTATGCCACAAGAACCTAAAATATCCTGCTTCTATTACAAAAATCACATATAAGGGCATGATTAATAATCTACATGTAATAAGGTAACTGAAGAAGGAATGCATCTCTATTCATCAAAAAAATCTAATGATATGTTTATGAAATAGAAAAATGGAATCAAAAAATATATTGACCCAACATTGTTTCCAAATTCATAATCTAAAAATCTTCATTCCCAGGTACTAAGGAAAAATATTATTTGCAGAATGACATTGCTTCAATCATGAGACTCATATAATGAATGTTACAGCAAGAGTAGTTACTGTTACAAATTCAGAAGCATATTAGTCTTTAAAAAGTTCCAAGTAGAACAATGGACTTGTCAAAAATTGGCACAATTAGTTGCTTTCTACAACTACTAAGTACAAGACTACACTCATGAATACATGCAACCTCGACAACTTATTATGCTCACTTGCATAAGTAATTAAATCCCACAGAATTTTTCATTGTAAAATTGTTTCCAACAACGCCCTTTTTTTATGATAGTTTATATGATAAAAGTGACATTGTCCTACTGGTATATTCACACTTTAGCAACTTTACTAAAATTAATTTTCACATTTATACAAAAAAAACTTGTAGACATAGGAAGCTACATCTATTGAATAATATATTCATAAGTTTCAAGTACATAAAATCTATAGTCAATGAAACATTTACCCTAAGAATTTATGTGCATAAAATCTATATCCATTGAGGCTATTTGACAAATGGTTTGCAAGCATACAATATACAATCATTGAGGAATTTTGTCAGACACTTGATGACCATCATCTCTTAAGACAATTTTGACAACCATTAGCAGCATGAATATAAGATTTTTAATCAACATATTTAACTCATAAAATTAATAAATTAAAACTTCAAATATTGGCATATTAAAACATAAACTAAATCATCTTACTCCTTCACCAAAAAAACTTGACAACGAGCACACAAAGTTGGTAGTAGTAATTTGCAAAAACGCCCAAATTTACAATCTGGGTTCAGAAAAGTATGTTTTTGGAATAAAATGGGGTTTGCAGGGTCTTATGGCACTGATACCCCCTAATGTTGGGCTGAATTGAATCCAAAATGCCCAAGCATGTGATTCTTTAAAAAAAAAAATTCCTACTATCTCATTTAAAACTTTTGTCAAACACTAAGAATGAAAACTTCATCTACAGTTGTACATGGATAAATAAAACTCAAATTTATGCTAATATTATATTTTCATCAAACTCATGGCATCCTAAATGCTTCAGCATGTAAGACTTTCTGTCAATTAGTTTTCAACAACACTATACAAAAAAACTTATATAAAATGAACTACAGTTATTACAGAATTTATTCACACATTTTATGTGCAACTTTTTGTATACATCTAAGTTTCAGCTAACAACAAACATATAATATTGAATTTGGAAAATAGATATGACCTTCTATGGACAAATATTCATTATAAACTAAACTTGAAAACTTTGGCAACACATTCTTGTTTTAATCCCCCTGCATGCACATTCTCAACTATAACTACCATTCATTATTGGTTAGCTCATAACATAAACATTCACAAGTAGAAATTTCTCATAAATTGAAATTTCTACAATGCTTTAAACTAATAGTGAACTAAAATTTCAAGAATGTTTATGAATATACCTAACATTGTATATATATAACTCCAAAGATGAGAGTATGCTTCGACTCCAATATACTTACCAACTTATTGTGAACCATTTAGTTCTCCACCCAACCATATCCAAGGAGAACTTCTCTCCCCGGAACCCCGAGCTATAAGAGTGCACAAACAATACCAAAATACAACAGTAGAGAGATATCCAAGGCAAGGTGAGGAAGATAAATTTCACTTCCTCCCAATACCACTCATGGTTAGCTCCATCAGGTAGAGCTACTTAGTAATTTATTTTAGGAATTTCAAATTCATTTAGAAAGCAATTGGCTACTCTCCAAGTCTCTCCCTCTCATAATTTTTTTTTTTAATAAATCTCTCCAACTCTTGGTATCACAATGCACCTCTCTCTCCCCCTAAGTGAGAATACATGAGACACATATAGGAGGAGCAACATATTCTTGTCCTAAAGAAGGAGTAATATGCATGCCTTGTATTCCATTTAGAGGAGTGTAACTCGTGCCATTAAGGAGAGGTATGCATGCCTTAGTTAAGGAGAGTGTAACTTATGCATTAAAGAGAGCGTAAGAAGAATATTTTATGACATGTCTTTAATGACTATAAGAGGAATATGCAATTCTTTGATGAGTTCATAAAATAGAGTGTAATGTATTATTAAAAGAGAGAGAGAGATTTACACAGAGCCATGGGAGTCATCAAGGAGAGAGGTGTGAAGCGATTGAGGAGATGAAGGTAACCTGTAATTCCCTTTTAATAATAATATCATAGTCTCATGAAAGAGAATAATAATATCAATAATATTGAAGATTAAGTCAAGATTGAACTATTATGATTGATTAGTGATAAGTTAAGTGATTTTCCTTCAAATATACTTGATTACCAATTGATGCAAGGTGATTTGCTATTTTTGCAAAGCCATGCTTGAGATGCTTGACATAACTTTCTATTTTTAGAAAGTCACTCTAGGATTGTTAGAAAAGATGTTTTATTAAGGAAATTCATCCCTAAGCTACCCATGAGTGGTATTTTTCTTCTGTAGAATAGGGATTCCACACCCCTATTTCATGCATCTTCGTGCCTTAGTAGATTGAGGACTCTGTGCCCTGATCTACTCTAAAGATCCAAGATTCCACACCTTGATATTTTTAAATATTCAGGACTCCGTATACTAAACATTTTATTATAGATACAAGACTTCATGTCTTTATCTTTCATGGATTTAGGACTCCGCGCCCTAATCCTTTTATTATAGATCCAAGACTCCACATCTTTATCTTTCATGGATTTAGGACTCCGCAACCTAATTTCCATGGCTTCTCATCTAATCTACTTTGAAACTCCCTGATTCTCCTTAAGGTACTGATTGTGATCTCATACCCATCTAATGGTTCGTTGGTAACGCCTTGTTCCAAGACCTGTACACATCACAATATCATAAATCAAAGGAATCAACGAATTTTATAATTAACTTATTCACATTTTACCAAACATTGTGCATGACTTCCACAACCATTTTGGTTCTAGAAAAATGGCTTCCACAGCCATTAATAATTTGAACTTCCTTGTTTGCAAATAACCACTTCCCCTGTCACATCTTTCTCAATACAAGATTAAGCATATATAATCATAAAACTCATGTATCGTCCATAAATCATAATTAACCATATGTTCCACATAAACATGATCATCCATGGATTTATGTGTGTCAATCCTAAGTTACCATCCATGTCATACACCTATTTCGAAACTAGGATACCAATAGAGAAAACATTGATAATATGCTCTTAACCAAAATCAGTTCTTATACACACTACCATAGATATTATCATAAGCACATAGAAACCAGGTGACCCAAACTAGGTATATAACATATAAGGATGTACATACGTCTGTCATGCATAATATTATATCATTACATCAAAATCATCCTCTCTAATTTTCACAAAACTAAGCTTTCCATGGTGGGACACTACAACTAGAGACTAGCCTGGAAAAGTGGCTCAAATCGCGAAACCGTTGGCATGTAATATGGAAATTTATGTCATAAAAACATGGAAGTAGGCTTATGAGTGCGGTTATAGCATCATAACCACATGCATGCTGTGTTGTGGGTGCAATTGGGGGTTAAGCTTGGGAAAAATATGTTTCAGCTTAGGATCTAGTCATCAAAGGTTGTGGAATGACTTCTGGGTGGTCTAGTGCTTCTGAGGGATGTCTGTAAGTTATTGGTATGTTGACCCCACTTCCGTAACTGAAACTTAGAGGTTGGGTCATGTCATAGTGACACTCGGCTCATGTTTACCCTGGAGAGCATGAAAAAGTGGGTAAATGTGGGATGCGGCATTACAAGGTAGGTAAATGTAGGTAAATGTGGGTAAATGTGGAAGGAGGTTTGCATTTTGTAGCAACCCAAGGGCCACAGGACTTACTCCTTTGTACTTGTACCATTTTCCAGTCAGATAAAGAGAGATCGGAGCAACCTCACCTTCCAACTCAGTTTTCTCCCAAAATGGTTTCATGAGTCATATCTTATGTTATTATGGTTTTTGAGTGATCATTTTTATCTGTTCTCTATTCTAAACGTTTTCATATATTATATGCCTAAGCATAACCATTAATTTAATATATCCAAGATTCTAAGGAAAATTTACCCACATAGTATAGATTTCAAAATTTCAATATATTTTATCACATATCCTGTGAAAAATTGCTCAATGGAATATCCATAGCAATTTATAGATCATATTGGTGTTAGAGAAAGTTTGTTTAGGTATATTATGGGGATTTTCAAGGGATCTAGATAGGTTAAGTTGAAATTCATAAAAACCTATGATCCATGGATGATGAATATATTAATAACCCTCATGATCCAGTAGAGAAGTGATTCATAAGGCTAGAAGGGTAGGTTGAAGATATCAACCATTATATGAACTCTCTCATGGTGTTTCTAAAAAATAATCATGGAATAGGAGAATATAGAGGTTCCAACTTGAAGTTTAGATCAAAGGGAAAATCAGGGGATCAAGAAGAGCTAGTGAAGGAGGCTAAGTGAGAACATGAAAAGGAACAACCCAGTTCAAGTTCCATGAACCAATCATAGTCCCTATTTAAGATAAAATCCAAGGTCGACATCAAGCCATACCAAGGTGAGATTGATGATTTGAAATTAAGTTATTGGTTATTATAGTTATAATTTTATTTTATTGTTAATCATATGGAGAAAGAAGAAAATAATTCTTTTGCACATTTGAAACTAGAGGGCCATGCCTTAACCTAGTTGCAAAGCCATATAAAAAATTTAATGCTAGATGGGGATCCTCCAGTGAATAAGTGGGAGGATTTCAAAAATATCATAAATTCTTAGTTTTATCACATCAAGTATCTAGAGGACAAGCAGATTCTATAACACTCCTTGCCACCCCCTTGTACTATCTTAGGCTACGAGAAGTGTTACTTATTGAATTGACCTGATTTCTAAACTATGTTATGAAGATGGGTTCAAAAAAAATCATATTTTTACAACTTCTTCAAATATAAAAATAAATGTCACCATTGTGTTAATCTCATCAAGAGCTTTCCGACGATATAAATCTAGCTCCTAGATTGAAAGTTATGCCCATTTGAAGTTTGACCAATCAGATTAGGCCAGACGAGCATTAGCTATTGTGTGGCATCCACGCGTGGTATTTATTGGAATTCCATGTCAAATTGACTTGGGTCCATGTCCTCATGGGATCTTGCATGACATTTACTGATCATTGCCATGTTTTCTTAGGTTCAGGGCCCCACAGGGCGTCCTCCTCATGTTTTGTGGGGTTTTCCCCATTATAAGTGTTTTGATCCAAGTCCTAACCATGTCACTCTAGATTGGTCATCACCCCACTGCTTCCAATTTTAACATTTAACCAGTGCAAAGTATTCAATGATGCATAGTGGGTAGTGGATAGAGTTTTGCATTGGAACCATAGTTGGGTTGGTCCCTCCTAGCCGTCACCTCTCAATTGGCGTACATCTCCATCACTCGATGGTAAGTGGTGATTGATGGACCAAGTTTCACAACAGAAATGAAACCAGTTAAGTTAATTATTATTAGAGATATAAATATCCCCAATTAGCATTGGGAGCACAACATACATAGAGTTTAATGTGCCTACCTACACGTGATAAATCCAACAATGGAGAGGGATTTGATCTAATGACCCCGATTCACATCAATATTTCCATATGTGTGGTTGTTCATGCACAAATCCCACATGATTTGGTAACTAGTATAATGTGGTAGCACACATGGCATCAGGTGGAAATATTGTAGCTCAAGCACTAACGTGGCAGCTTTTAAGTGGTGACACATAGTAGGTGGATTTAACACATTTGGGTGGCCAAGTAGCCCCTTCCTTAGTGAAATGTTGCATGCATGTATAGTCCACATGGCACTTCCATGTCATTTTAGGCACGATCCCCACCGTATCATGTCTATGCCATGTTTCCTGGTCGTATTTCTGCCCATGGTGACTAAATGTTGACCAAAAAATAAAGGGCGGTGGGTAGCAAGTGGTGGTAAAGTCGTACACTAGAACCACATCCACATCATGCCACCCACAATTATCACCGCCCATGATGTTAAACATTTAACAAAGGATAAAGGGGGCGAAAAGTGGTGAGTGGTAGTAAGGTTCCACAATGGAACCATTGTCATGTCGATCAATTCCTTCGGTGTGTTCATCAACTAGGTTACATACTTGTTGATCTTTTTTCCCGCTAGGGAAAAGTTCAACCTCTAAGGGCTTGAGTGTAGGTCCCTCTATGTTTTTAGAGATGTGGTATAGCTCTATATGAACAAACTCAAATAGATTGAAGTAATATTAAAAAAATAATATATGCGCCTATGAGTGGACCAGGGGTTTTTTCAAGAAATACATGGAAATAACCAGAAATATAAAAGTTAAAATTTAAGTGAAATATCTATCCATTCCATCATAGTAATAAAATACCATTGAAGCATATCAAAAGGTTAGACACAAGATAACAAATTTCAAATATCAGAGAGCTATAGAGTAATTTCATTCGTGTAAAATGATGAGATCATGGGAGAAACATTCACAAGATTAATACATATTTAACTCAAGATTTTGAACCATAAATGAACTACTATTTTGAAAAGGAGTTGTCTATGTGAGTCAAAAAAATATTACAAATTTAAGTTTTAGAAAAATGTCTGGTGCATAAGGCTCTCAACAAAATCTTGACAATTAAACGTAATTTAAATTCATTTTTCCCAAGGGGGACTCGGATTTGGCTCCCTTGAGCCAAAAGATAAACAAGATACCTAGAAGAAAAGAAGAGTTCCAATTAGGGATCGACTTAAATGATAAAAAATACAATCAGGAAAGTTGAATGACCAATTACTGAGATGAATAAGGCAAAATTCTTCAAGATTTCAAAGTACTCACAAAATGTTTAAGAATGGAATCACACAACTCTCTAAATGTGAAGTCCCTTTAGCCTTTTATCATTGGACATGTAGTCGCTATAATAAGTGTTTTGATAGTTATTTGGGATCAACAACTTCTTGAAGTGACTTCATTAACCATTCTTCAATGTAGTATTTCATCAAAGGAATTATAATTTCGATCTCGAAATGTTGATTAAATATTTCCTCCTCGATTTCCTAGGCATCTTCTTGCAACTATGCAAATAGGGAAAGTTCATCTTCATTTATATTCACAAAAGTAACTAATCAAGTTTTAATTTCTTATTCAGAAAAATCAATTGTATTATCAAATTTTGACCCCATTGACTCCTTAACGTCATCCAACTCAACCTTTAATATATCCTTTGGACTTAATGAAAAATCATTTATCATATGAGGACTGTGTAGATCATCAACAACTTTATTGCCTTTAGAAAGACAACATTTGTTCTATCTTAATTTTTTTACACTTAGAAATGATCTCCTCTAATACATTAATTCCTAAAAACCATCCAACTTTGATCTTCTTTAGTCTTGTGGCTCTTGGGAGATTCTATTATGATTTACATAACTTGCTGAGGGAACTAGCCTTTTGAATAAAAGTAGATAATTCATTATCTACAAAATGTCGATCATGCTCAAGGTCTCATTTGAGATAGTCAATAAATGAAGAAATTATTTCTTCAAAAGTTCTTAAATGGAAATTTATTTCCCATGTATCCTCTATAATATTTAGTCTTTTACTAATATTATTAACAATGTAAGATTTGACTCCTTTGAGGAGGTATGTCGCTTTTCTAATCTTGTGAGGTGTCCTATATGTAGATACTACTACTACTAGTGCTTGTATGGAAAGAAGGGTCATAAATAAAGGGACCAAATAAGAGCCTCTTGTATCTCTTTTATTCTTCCTTGTAATTTCCAATTTTCTACCTCTTGCTCGGTTAACAAATGTGCTAATGCCCTATGGTTTGATGTAATTATAAGTGCCTAGTGGATCCAACTTCTAAAATATCACCATCCATGTTAGTATGACTAGTAAATTTTCTATTCCTAGTCCTCACCTTTTCAATTATTAATTTTTTGTTACTTCTGTCATAATTTTGATTTTGTAAAGTGATAGGGTGATCCTCAAATGTAGTTGTGTCTCCACCGATTTCTTCTATTATTGTTTGGGTATAATCCATGCAGGTTGTAACCCAATCAAGTAGTATAGTACTATTAACTTTAATATCAATGATTTCCTCCACATTTTCATGCTTCTTTTGAACCTTTAACCCTAGATGATTGCACAATATGTGACCTTTTTGGGGTTGATCTGAGAGGGGGTTCTTCTTTATGTCCTCGACCCAAGAGCTTGTCATTTCTCTGTCTTCCTATCAAAGTAGTATTTATTTTTCATTGAGTGGAAGACAAACTTTGGCGAGTTTGGGATGTAGAGGTTGGAGGAGGGTCTATGGGATTCTTGCCTCATTCCTTGTTTATTCTTTCCATGTTTGTGTTATTTTATATAATGGCTTGTTTAGTATGGCCAAATAATTCCTTCTCCCTTGACAGACCAATATGCCATTTCCTCACTTTCCTATGAAATTCTTGTGAATATGTTGTTGTATTTCACCATAGTTAAGTGCTTAGAAAATACTCCCTCTATATTGAAACCCTTTATAGCCTCTGCTTCATTTAAATGAAAAAAGGACTCAACAACTGATCAAATTCTACAAAATCAGTTACACTTCTTACTGCAATTATTTCTCCTACAAGAATATGCATGGAAATATTTTTTTTTTTTTTTTTTGCTCGAATAGAATTATCCAAGGGTGATACAACATGCAAAGATCAACAAAAAAATATTTTTCCATCACAAATATGGGTAACAACCATGGCTTATCCCAAAATCCATAGATTTGAATTATTGTATTATCCTCTTTTTCTTCATGGATATCATTCCCCATAGGAAAGCTTATTCTTGTCCTAATATCTTTGTGGGTTCGCATTCAATTATCATGCAGTTAACTTATCACACAAAAATCTTGAGTGTGCCAGAAATGAAAGGGGGGATTATGTTTCCATAATACTGGAGACCAAAATTGATCTAGTTCTTCATTAGGAATAGAAATTATCTTATGGGGTAAGCCATTGGAAATGTGACAAGATACAAGAGTTGTTATTAAATACATTGTCATGAAAAACCTATGGGTCTTTGAAAAATTCACCAACTACAAGGCTATCTCATTTGAGATGAGGTCTACCGAGTCAAACAAAGAGTATCTTTTATAAGAATAATAAAAAACATAGAGTACAGACCTTGGAACATTAGATGTGGTTGCTCATCCCATTACTTAGGAAAAAATCTAAGAAAAATATCTATAAGGTTCTGCAGATATGGAAATATCTAAGAAAGAAATGTCATAGAGAACCTGTGAGGCCGGTAAGATGAATTCCTAAAGAATGTTCATTCCACCGGCTTGAGAGTCTAGGAAATTGTTGAATTCAAGTAAATTTAATAGCTCATTTGTTTCTAGTAGTTTGAATATCTTTCTAAATGCTTTAAGGGTCAGAGGAATTGTATTCCTCTTCAATCCTACCGTGATTGTCCTTGTCTTTGGATCAAAATGTCAGGCAGAGTGGTAGATTATTTCTTGGAAGTCAAAAACTTCAAAAACACATGCAAGAATTGCTAACCCACTTGTCCTTATTTTGTTATTTTGCTTCTATTTAGTTGATAACTTAGCATACCATTGGTATGCAATTAATAAGTGAAAGATTTTATGCTCGTAGGAAAGCGAATTAAAAATACCATTGGTATGCAATTAGTAAGTGAAATATGTTATGCTCGCGGGAAAGTGAATTAAAAGTGTTACCGTAAATTGCTTGCTTCTTTATTTTGGTAGCCATATTCCCTTTGTACTTAGGAATACGTGAGTAATTATTGATGTTATTAGTGGATTTAAGTTGTTCGTTCCTCACTCTCTGATATAATTACTAGATGTTATCCTTTCGCATGTGAATTTCGTTGAATGGGATACGTCAATAATTAAAATTTGAATACATCAAGGCCATTGTTTGTGGTAGGTGGTGGAATTTGAAATCTCAAAGTGTTACAGCCGTCACATCCCTTTAATGTTAAAAGTTGGGCAGCGTTAGGAGGAATTTCCCCTAAGGGAAACCCAAAGTCCCAAATTGCAAACCCTATAAGCAATAAAGAATATTATTTATTATCGAAAATTCCCTTAGGAAAGTAATTATGAAAAGGGAAATATAATATAATACTTTTGGTGAACAAATGATTGAAATTCAAATTTAACTTTCCCTCCATTTGAAATTCGGTTTGAGCATAAGTTACGTCAAGGACTCCACATTAATCTATATAAAAAGAATGCAGTTGATCTCAATGGATCATTGATCAAATTTGGACAAACATTGCATTGCTTGCTTGGGTCGTATTTAAATACAATACCCTCGACTATTGTATCTTACATATAATACGATGTCAGTGACTATATTACTATGTCAATGACCTTGCTCTCATAAAAACAAAAGGGATATTAATGTTTTATACCACTTAACACTGATTTTGATATGACATATTCTATGACAATGTTATAAGGTAGTTATGACCTTGGATAGTGACATTTCTCTTATTAAAAGGTACATGATTTGTTATGGATAGATGTTGAAAATGATTCATGATGGTGTAAATCTTTTGGGCAGTGTTACTATAGTGATCTATGACCTTTATCCTTGATTGAAAATATTTTTATGACTTAGTGATGACAGGGATGAGGTAGTAAAGACAATATTGGTGTGACTTAATTTGGATTTCCTAGACATGAAAGAGATTAGTATTGTTGTAATATCAACATGCATAATGGTGCTCCTGAAAATGATCTTCCTTATGATGGAAACCCTCTTGGATATGTCATGTATTGTTCACAAAAGTAGTTGTGAACCACCCTTGTATTGATCCTAGGTGGCCTCATATGAATAATGATGTCTCAGGATGATGTACTTTGTATCTTAGGTGAACAATTGATGAAACCTAATAGAAGAAGAAGATTTGATTGCAGGGTTTTCCCCTTGTTGGGTTTTCCCTGGGCTTCGACCAAATTCCATTTGTTCCTTTTATTATTCCGCTACATTGTTGATAATGTTGTTTTTTCTATATAATTTATAATGATGTGATGATGGTATGGGGTGAATGAATGTGTTAATGATGAAAGGTATAAATACAATTATCATCAGCAAAGAAAAATATAGCCTTAAGAAAAATTTGGACCATTTGGATGCTAAGTGGTGCAGGAAGAAGAAGTTGGTATTGGAACAAGATAAAAGCTAGTACATGAAAAAGGAAGATAGAGAAACATGCAAGCTCCATTACTTCCAATAATGAAACATATGTGCTATCTGAATGCTACAAGTTGATAAAGGTATCTTAATACGATGATGTATGTGTAGTATGTTGTTTCAGTTTAGCTACAATGTTGGATGACAAGTTATGCCCTGAGGTATGATAAGAATATCACCTCCCATGATTATCTAAGTCATGCATACCAGCCACATTCATATGAAAGTGAGGTTGCTTTCTATTACATATGATATATTAATATTTCAATATTTGTCTTGTAATTTTGTAAAGTGTTGATAAGCTATAACGACTATGATATCTAAAAAACATGGTAATTTGACAATGATGGTACTAGGACTTTGATGAAAATGATTGTATATTGTGATAGAAATTTGATATTGTATGGAGATACATTTTTCGATTACTCTAACTATATGACACTAACCCCTAATGAATGTATGACGACATATTGATATATAGTAGCTGATGGTGATTTGTCATGAAAATAATATATATATATATATATAGTTTGAATCTATGATATGACAATTTTATTGATGCATGACATATGACAGACAGGTTGATGGCTTTGATTTACGATGGTTGAAGAGGTTCCCCATTCAAAGGGAGAGGCCCTTGATGAGATCCCAGCATCAACTATTTATTTGTGATGGATAATTAGAAGTCTCGTGATTACAAAATGAAACAAGTCTTAGACATGAATTAATGAACATCAAATATTGTGAATGGTATGTCTTTGCTTACTAATGAGCTAACAATTCTTTTATGACAAGATTGGATCCACATCTCGTGTAGAAGTTTTTTAATAGCGTGTTGGATTGCATTGGTGAATTATTGTTGCTATATTGGTGGATTCCATATCAACTAGATGGATCTTTGTATGCACTCTGAATCAGAGTAGTCTAGTCATAGCCGAGACAAAATTGCCTTCATGGATTGATATTATGCCACTATATGAGACAATATTAGGCGTGTGGTTTCTATCTCCCTACATAAAAGGGAGGAAATATGCATATGGTATTCTTTTCTTTGTTATATATTTTCTCTTACATTTGATGCAACACCCTCCTCCCACATTTACCCAAGGTAACAAGTCCACCAGGGTAAACATGTGATGAAGAGTTACTATGATATGATTCAACTCCTCAAGTATAGTTAAGGAATTGGAATCAACAAAAAAAACCAAACTGACCTTCCTTAGGAGCTACAGGAACCCATAAGCTAACCAACCACTCATAGTGCCCAACCCCTAAGTTAGCTTTCCTTTTGATTGAACTAAACCCCCAAATTCTCCCATGAAAAACCCTCCATGTGACTAAAACCCTTTAATGGCTCTCGCAACAAGGCCTCCATGTGACTGCAGTCTTTTTTAGGTAGTTCTGTGCTAGTGACCCTGAAATTTGAGCCACATTTTCAGGGCTAAGACTCAAACCTCTCCCCATAACTTGATGAAATTCTCAGAAATGATAAATAATAAGAAGATCAGGTCTCTAATGCAAAACTTGAATAAGGACTTGACTTGACTCATCCTAACCATGACAGACATTTCATCGAACACATCATGAACATGTAATGTACAGGTCATATAAACACATCTGAACATAGGGGCCTCATACTTATCTGAGATTCGTCAAGAAGGTCTGATTCCCTCTCACAATAGCTGCATTATCATCTATTAGGTCATACATTCATTAACATTTCATTTACTAAACAAAAAATGATGAGAGCCATAAATCAAGTCTGTCATAAAACCATGCTTATAAGCAGCATATAACAAGTAGAATAACAATGATAGAACAACCATTAAAATCACATCATGACAAGCACATTTAATCATAAAACTCAAGAGGAAATATTCTTATTATTCATATGCAGAAGCTAACCAAGTCATGGGACTTCCACGTGCCACTCGACCATAGATTAGGATAAACCAAATATTTCTTTCAGATAGTCACCCTTGTGCTTGCATGAACGTGGGACTCACAACAAAATTGACAATGCTTCTCAGGTTTTACCGCATATCCCACCAAACTGGTTAAGAATTTCTAGGCTCGAAGCAAGCACCAATACAACCAAGCTTTACCGTATATCCCACCAAAGGATTCCTAGGCCCAATTAAGAAACATAAACTACCAATATTTACCACAATCCCACCATACACCGATCCAGGGATCACTAGGCCTATATAAGCGTGGTTTCCTCCAGAACTCTCCACCTAAACCGTGAGGAATTTTTCCATCTCCACCCTCTAGGATTTATAATATATCTCGCCTGTTACCAATTGAGGATTCCTAGGCCCAATGAGGGCATACAAAACCGGTATTTACTGCAATCCCGTCGTTACCAATCTAAGGATTCCTAAGCCTTGCGATTTTTCCCAAGACCACTCAGTTTCAAAACCATCCAACAATCCAGCTCAACCA
Source organism: Pinus tabuliformis (assembly GCA_031772625.1). NCBI lineage: Eukaryota > Viridiplantae > Streptophyta > Pinopsida > Pinales > Pinaceae > Pinus > Pinus tabuliformis. The sequence continues at coordinate 774,059,893 of CM062812.1, read as the reverse complement.
CATAAGGGAAACCCATCACACCATGGCTATCTAGAAATGGAAAGGAAAGGCTGAAAACCACTCTCACACCTGGAAAAACCCATGTCAATGACAACAAGTGAACCAAATACAAACATGCATGTACCATGCATGACAAAACTAGCAAGGAAATCATACATGAAACTCTATACCTTCAAGTAATCCTATTGTAGCCACTTGATCCAACTCTTCCTTTCTTGATATTTGCTTCCCTTTGCTTTCTTGTCCTTCCTTTTCCTTCCTTTCTCCAATGTTAGAGTGCTCCAAGAATTCTCTAAGTGTGCAACAATATGCAAGAGTAGAGATAATAGAGAAAGAGCTCCAAAACTAAACTGACAAAAGGTTGTGAATCAATCCTTAGAAGCCTTATTATTAATGAGGCCTCTATTTTCTTCAACTTCCATTAATTTTCCTCCTCACATGTAACCTATGAACTTTCACCTTCCTTTTCTCCTATTTTCCATTATTTCATAAATAAAATTCCAATTAATGCCTCTTTCCTTTTTAGTGCCTTTGTCAGTTCCTTTGCCAATTTCCCCTTAGCCATAATAAACCAAATGAACATCTGCTAGGATGTTTTTCCCAACATTCAGGTTGGAATACTTGTCCCATTACCTTGGTCTTATTTTTCTTTTATTAACTTTATTACATGGATTTTTAATTCGGGGTTGTTACAAACCCCTCCCCCTTAGGGGAAAACCATCCTCGGTGTTCTATGACACCTATAACCAACAAGACCGCTGAAAAGATAAATATACTGCCTATGGAGCTTTATAACTTAACTCGTTGTAATATTTACAATGATCAACCTGCTGGGAAGCAAACCAACTTGAACACATAATAACATGACACCCATAATTCTTATTGGAGCTTTATAACATAACTCATTGTGGTATTTTCATCCATATACCTATATACATATACCAAAACTACTTTGCCTCAACCAGCACACATTGAAGGATACATAGCCCATATTTGATCAACCATCTCCCATGTAGCTTCATCGACCCAAAGTGCTTCCACTACATTTTAACCTACTCGATTCCTTGATTATGAAGCTTGAGCGTATTTCTCTGCAAAATGCACTAAGGTTCCAGTTGGAATTCTCCTTCTGGTTCCAACTGCAATATAGACCAATCAATAACATGATCAACATTCTTTACATATGTGTTAAGCAATGAAACATGGAAAACATCATTGGCTTTCACTGTCATAGGCAGTGCAAGTCTGTAGGCCACTCATTCAATCCTTTCAAGGATCTTGAAAGGCCCGCAATATTGAGGTGCCAGCTTCGTACATGACCCAATCTTCAAGGAGATCTTCTTGGGCTTGATGCAAAAGTACACATGTTCCCCAACCTAAAACTTCTTAAATGCCTTGTGTTGATCTGCATAACTCTTTTGTCTATCTTGTGTTGTCTTTAGATATTGTTTGATAACCTACAAAATGGACAAATTATGGCAGTCATTCTACAAAATGATCACCTTTAGTCTGTTTAATCATTTGACAAATTGGATCCCCGTAGGTAGAAAATTAATAATAATAAATTAATCAACCTTTTATTTGATCTTGAACCCTCAACCTCATATGGGAATCACTATACCACCACAAATTTTGCTACAACATACTTCACGCAGTGATGAGTATAGGTTATATTATTTGCAAAACTAGTCCCATGTGTTGTTACATTGCGTCGGGTGTAGTGAGTAGGTTGCAGGGGAGGTAACACCCCCTTTGCTAAGGGGTTTGTAGGGAGGTGGTAGCCCCCCTTGAAAGGGTTGGGGGAGGAACCCTGGAAAAAAAATGTTTTGGGTAGGCCCACTTGTGGTTGGGCAGACTCACTTGTGGTGGGGTGAACCTGCATGGTTTTGAGCATGGTTTTTTCACATGATGGTTTTTCCCATGGTATTTTGTAGATTCGGTCAATGGAACTATGATTATGTTTTAATCTTAGGTTAATGGATTGGGGGTTTATGAATGCTTCTACATGTATATAATGTATTGTAACATTGAAAGGAAAATAATGAAAAATCAATATGCTTTTCATGGTTTTTGGTTCTAGGAGAAAAATATTTGTATATATTTTATGTTCTTGTCATTGTATATTTTTATGTTTTTTAAGAATTTGTTTTCAGGTAATTTTTTATAGGTTTATAACCTTCAGACATGACCAAAACATAATATTTATTTGAACTTACCCTAAGATCCTAGCCCAATCATACTGCCACATCTTTCTATCCTCGACATTTCAATGCCTTAATGAACTAGTTAGGTTGGTCACATTCTCCACGTAGGTATCTCAACCAATCTAAATAAATGTGCTTCCCCATGTCACATCTGCGAATAGGTCAGGCCATTCAAATGATTTGTGCTCTCTACATCATAACTGAGGACAACTAAGACCAGTCAAATGATCTACAGTCTCCATGTCAAGCCAATCAAATGTTTCCATTACATCACAACCAAGGCTGACAACCAATAAAATTGTCTCCACTCTCCATGCCAAACTAATAAAATGTTTTCATACTCCACCTCTTGCCAAATCCATATATACAAACAACCAATCGAATTGTCTACGCTCTCCATGTAGGGACAATTAAAATGTTTATTGTTTTTACTTTAGAACAACCAATAACCAATCAAAATTTATGTGTTTTTCATCTTGGCCAAAAAAAAATGTTTGTAGTCTCCAAGTCATTACCAAAGCCAAGACAACCAAAAACAAATAAAATATCTTGCACTCTACCTGTCAAGCCAAACATAATGTTGCAACCTCCACATCATGAACAGGTTTAGGACAACAAATAACCAATCAAACCATATGCACTCCACAGGTTAGGCCAAACAGATTATTTGTAGTCTCCAAGTCACAATCAGGAAAAAATCAACCAAAAACCCATCAAATCATCTACGCTTTACACATTAGGCAAAACAAATTATTTGTGGTCTCCACATTATGACTAGGACCATAAAAAACAACAACCAATTAAACCATCTACGCTCTACATGTTGGGCCAAACAAAATATTTGCGGTGGGCCACATCATAACGAGAACCTGAAAAACCAACAAACAACCAAATTATTTGTGCTCTTCATGTAATGCCATAGGTATCCATAAAGTTTTAAACTTGAAACCACTTGAGTTGCGTTTCCTCAAACTATCCACGAAGGCCAAGCCTTCATTTGGTTCTTCACTCTCTTTTGCAATGCACTTAAGTCATGAGCTATGTGATAAATATATACATGAATGTGAACCCCCTTTAGGGGAATGAGCTAAGCTTTGAAATCCTTATGGCATCGTATCATATGATCCTAATCTAGGGGTCATTAGAAACCCTAATTATGACATCACTATGATTTCATAACTACCACACAACACATTGTAAGTAGGTCATGTGTCATAAATATTTTCCCTTATTAGCCAGCTGAAAGTGCCATATAGGCATGCCATGTGGCATCATGACATGATGACGAATCATCCTCATTTCACCAAATCATCATCACCTTTCAAGTCATTCTTCATTGTCACATCACCATTTTAGACCAGCCACAAATCACCACATGTTAGTGGCGCCAATTGTCTACACATGATTTATCATCTCAACATCCACGTCAAGGTTGCCACGTCATAGTCGTCTATTCAAGTGGTCCACATGGCATGAAATTAAGAGGCCTAACAGGCTCTTTCCATATGTCACTATAGGATTGAGCCAGCATGGAAGGAAAGACTTCATTAAACTTTGGACATGTTGACACTTCATCTATCATTCATGAGAATTTCAATGACCAAATTCTCCAAAAGATGCTCAAAATTAAATGGTTTAAATAGTGTGCAATTTTATTTGACATCTGCCATAGATTTCAACAAAGGATCATAAATCTACTTTGAATATGCTCAATGTTTAAAAAATTCATTTTTTCAAATAAATTTGGTGTTTTTATCCTCATGACAATTTCCAACTTTAAATGATCATAACTTCTCATTTGTGAGGATTTTTTCTAAGTGTGATATATCCTTGGAATATCTGAGAGATAAATATCTAACCACATCATTCATAGATTCATTTGAGCACCATAACTTCAAAAAAAAAAAAAAAAACTTTCTGACACTTTGACTTCGTTTGATGAGGTCATGCAAGAGATCAGACTATCATATTGCCTCCTTTGATTCATGAATGACACCACTAATTCCTTAGACTTCCCCTTTCACATCAATGATACTAGTTTCCATCAATGAGAACACTATGTCCAACATTCTCACCATTAGTTATTGATGGAAATGGACTGAAGTCCCCCTAACATGTTGTTGGGAACTCCCTATAGTGCAGAATTTAATGCAATGGTGTCCCAAATTCCTTCTCTCCTTGTAGTTCAGTTGTTACCTACAAAGAATCCCACATACATAAAATGTTGGCAATTATACATGGAACACAAATTCATTGTTAATGGTGGAGAAACAAAGCATAGATAATACACTTAGAACAATGAAAATTTACAAGAAGCAATGAGAAACAAGCTAGACAAAGTGAATGGAAAAATGTCCTCTTTATTAGTTGTTGATGGTAAAGAAATAATATGAGTATTGAATAAAATTAGAAACAACTAATATGAGAAATGGTTCTCTCTATCTCCCACCCATGATTTCCTTTCTGCAATCCTTTTGCAAGCACCTCTCTCTAAAAAATAAGTATATGGAAAAAATCTTAGGATGGGGAATTATTCATGGAAAAGAAATGTTAATTTCTTGGGAAATATTTTGGAAGCATAACAATGCACTGACTTTAGCTTCTTTCTGGCTCTCCTTATCCCTAGATTTATAGATTTTGAATCAGCTAATACCTCCCCCTTGGCTCACTAATGTGATAGATATTTGGAAGGGGACATGAGGATTCATTTGGTGCTTCATATATTCCAATTGAGATTGGTGTACATGGATTGTTGAGCTAGAACTTTCGCCAATCCGCATAGTTATCAAATAAATAGTTGTGTGAATATGGTAAATGTTGCTTTGGCGTGCTTGCACAATATGATTTTTTAAAATGAACCTTTGGAGAACCTTTTATTTTTGGATTCCATTATGTTTCCAATAGAAATAAACACACTTGTACATGTTGTTTGTGACACTAAGTGCTACCTAGATTGTAATTTTGTGTGTACATTTTTTCTTTAATAATAGTTTCCCTTAGATATATAAGGTTAGGAGTAAGCATATAGCTCAAATACATCACATTTTTCTATGCCAGATGATGAATCTTGTTGACTTCTTTAGAGAGAGTGTTTTGTTGAGGAGAGGATCGAGGAAATACTTACCGAGAAATTAAAGAAAACCATGTAGACAAAAAAATTTATACAAAAAAAATTTCTATACAAGGCAAGAATGTCCCATCCTCGTGATCATGACTTTGACTATGATATTACAAGTACACATGAGAATTCTATTAAATCAAGGCTAAAGAAGTTGTTATGTTGATGGTTGAAGTAGATGACTACCTTCGCCCTCAGGAGCATCTATGAAAAATAAGATAAACTGGGCACGTCACGCATCATATATAAGATATTTTTGAAAAAATTGTAGTTTGAATGCATGGGTCTTTGACTAAAACAGAGAACTATAATGTCCATAAATTACAATACACCATTGATGTGAAAACTACATTGGTGTCAAAAATTAGAGGGATCAACGAAATATGTGGGTGATGATGATTCCCATTGTTTCACCCAATATTAACCTATAATGGGGGGGAAATCAAGCTACCTCTTTGATTCTAGAAAATGGGTGTTGATGTCGACAGAAAGTTGGAAGCATCGATTGTCCAAAAGAAAAGATGGTTTCAAGAAATTCATGTGAATTTGATATAGGTATTGAAATGTGATAAACCAAAGGCATCATGGTTGAGGTTGATATTGTATGAGCACTATTTGGAGCATAAATGCATGTGGCAATTTTCAAAACAAAACTTTGAGGGATGGGCCCCTGGAGTCAGGAGGATGTCCGAGGGAAGTGGGTGATTTTTCTAAAGGGAAATGAAGATGGCTACATAAATATGTTCTGATGAGAGAGATCGAAGTGACACGATGTGAGGTGAATGGTGTATGATGTGACCTCCAACCAAAGGGAAACTAGGGTATACCACAGAATAATTGACACAAAAATATGGGTGAGGATATTTTTTCGAATAAATATTTTTACACTTTCCAAAATAGTTCAAAAGGGGTTGGAATGTAAAAACACAGAGATAGATGCCCCAAATGTACGATGGCTTACATGAAGATGTAGGAGAGTAAATGTAGAGGGTGGGGGCCCCATTGGCTCGTCTTGGTGTGAGGTGGATGAGATGGAGTGATCAGGTAGATGGTTTACTACAATGTGGGGGGATGAGAGCCCAAGTGCAAAATGTAGTGGTGCATTCATGATAATCGGAATGTAATGAGTTCTTGGGAAGGGTGACAAGAAATAAGATTAAGAGATGAATTTGGTTTATCTTCAAATTCATGCAAGTGAATGGTTATCGAGTAGGGAAGATATGGCCATGGATGTTGATAGTGCCAAGGGTGCCACTTGATGTAGTGATCCCTAGATGTAAAAGAGCTAATGACCAACATGAACATTTACTGAGTGTAAGTGGAAGGTTGTTGTAAACATGGTCACGAAGATGGGACTTATGGCTAATTCAGGAGAAATTTTATTAGGATATGCAATGTTTCAAGCGAAACCTATCATGTGAGTGAAGAGTGATAATACCTTAGAAGCTCATTATTTGTCACGAGGGCTTAGTTGCATGTTGAGTAAAATATTAACTCCAAGCTTGAAACCAAGAACCCAAGTGAAAGTATCATCGAAACATATAATTGAAAAAATTCAGATACACAAAACCAACAAAAAAATGACAAGGCACACCTAATGAGAATCATAAGTGTAAAAAAGGGCTCGAGAGGGAAAATTTTGGGAAATTGAATTGAAGTCACCATGATAAGGTACGTTGTGACCTAATCCGATATCTTGAGGAGGTGAGGGGAAATCCTTATAGTGGTGGGGGGAGCTAGGAACTGGCCCCTCCTAACAATCAATGTACCAAGAGAAGCACCCATTATAAAGATGCTCCTCTCTGGTGTAGGGATGAAGTTTTTGAACTAGTCGACATGACCCATAGGAATGAATCCTTAGTTTCCACTACAAAAATAGTGTCTATTGATGATGTACCTGGGATGAAATATTTTTCTGGGAGGAAGAAAGAGTGATGATGCATGGCATCCCATGGGCACTCAAGTGTTTTCATGGCCTCGATGATATCTTCAACAAAGAGGAAGGTGCTCAGAAAGGGTGGTGGAAGTATCATTGCATCATAAGGCATTGGTTGGCACATGGAAGTGCTAGTGGACAAGTAGGGGTATGATTTCGTGCTAGCAGCCACAGGACCAAGGGAGGTGGATAAAGCATAGACTAGTTAAGTCCATATCATCCTAGATGGTGTTATCTTCATCGTGGGCGAAGCAATCTTGAAACCATGAAATAATGAAAAGATGGATTGAACCATTATTCCTACAGAAGAAGAGATGAAGTGGATATGATGTTGTGTGTCATCAACATTGGGGGGTGCAAGTATCTCCCTGATGTTTGTTTATAGTGAGATGAGGGAGAGTTCCAAGGGTGGTGTCAGTGCCATGGGAAGAGTGCATAAGGAATCATCATGGATTGGGATGGGAAAGGGATGCGATTCCTCATGGACAACACTTATAAGGTGTTGGTTGGTGATAACTTGAATACGCTGTTATGCCATCAAAATATGGCATAAATATGTAAAGTGGGTGGCTTCATCACAGAGAGAACATAGGTGTGATGTACGGAAAGTAACCACGGAGGAGGAATAATAGATGGTTTTAAGTGCATCATCTACATATAAGGTGGGAGGAAGAGGGAGGTGAAAAAATGGCATAAATATGGTTGGTACGTAATCCCTTGTTGCTATGCATGATGGATTTTTCATTCTTTGTTGGAGAGGAGGGAACTAGTGCCTAAGGGGAATTAAAAAGGACTTCCAATCCTTCGAATGAGGGAAATTAATTGGTATGGTGTCCTGAGTTGTCGAATAATGCACATGTGGGAGGTACCCTAAGAGAATAGGTGTTAGAAGGGTCTTTCTTCTTAGATTTTATTCGATCATTTCCTGAGGTGCTCTTTGATGTGTTTGTGATCTTTGGTTAGTACTATGGTGGTGAAAATTCCCTAGGGGTGTTTGGCATAACATGATTTGTGGGTGTTGTGCATGACATGGCCGATGTGGGAGGTCGTGCCAAATACCAAATGAGTAAGTTCAAAGCCATGTTAGGCATGGTAATTGTTTCCATGACTTGACTGAAGACAAAATTAGGCGGGGGGTATAGGAAAGGAGTTTGATTGATAGCATATGGGAGGAGTGTGATATCACTTGTTATAGTACGAACACATTACTATTGTGGTTGATTATTTTGAGGAAATTCACCAAATGATGCTACTATGCACACAAGAGTCACGGAAGTGGATGGTAACAAAGGGGGGTCCATTGGATATGTGCCAATGTTAGAATAGGGTTTGAAGATTCCTGTGTCAAACTCATTTGAGGAAGGAACCATTTATTTTTATGCCCCTAAAAAGGGTAACACATTGTTAGGTGAGGAGGAGATCCTCATTTAATAATGTTTCAACTCGGTTATAGTGATGATTTTCTTGTTATGGGTGAAACTCATGGTGTGAAGATGCAACTACCTTCATTATGTACATGTAACTCCATCCAAATAGGATGTTATAATTGAGAGGGGCATTAAGGACTTCAATATCAATGATAACCGTCTTGTCGGTGAGTTCAAATGGAACATTATAGAAGAGTCCTATAGGTGACGATGGGTGGCCATCATATTCCCTTAAAGTAATGGAAGAATTTGTGAGTTCAAGGGAACCTAGTTTTTGACAAACTAATTTTGACATAATGCAAGTGGACACCCCCTCATTAATGATGCATCACTGGATAGTGGCATTTCGAATATTCACTAGGATTTGAAATGCAACTAAATATGGTAACCACAGTTTTACGTTGTCAAAGTCAAAGGTTATTAATCTTGAATTTGAAGGATCAATAGTGCCTAATGTGGAAAGGAGGTATTTCCATTGAGTTTGACAAGTTTGAAGAACCTCCAAAGTTGACATGGAAGATGAATATTGTGAAAGATCATCAACAATGCTATAACTATAGGCTATCTTTTTGTTATGTGATGTTTTTCATAATGGTCCCTTGACTATCTTAGAAATGGGGTCAATGAAAGGTCATTGAATTGTCAAAGGTAACGTAGTTGTATTTGTCAGCATTTTCATAGGTGTTGATGGATTAGGTTCTTGGGGAGTCCCATAATATTGACTACATGTTTGGAGTAGGACATATGTTCCCTGAATGTAGATGTCATGATTGGAGATATTAGTGGAACTTCCCCATGCCTTGTTTTGGTATGGTGGAGGGATAGGCTCGTGTTGTGCAGCCACATTTCCTTAATGGGAGAATGGGTTTTGTAACACAACGGGTTGTTTATTAGCTCTGATTTCCCCCCCTAACCTCTTGCATGAATTTTAGCTCTAGGAATTGAGGATAATTGTGGGTATATTTCCCATATTCTCTGCAATTTATAAAAGTGTGATTAGTCCAAAGGCCATTGTTCTTGTATTTTTTTGTGGTTTGTTGGTACCCTGGTTTATATTGAGGTTTTGATTGGGGGGATTTCCCCTAGTCTGAACATTCAATTGTTTTGTATTCCCCCCTTGTCCTTGTTTCCATTTCTATTTGTTCTTTCCTTTTTCTTATTTTGGTTGGGTGGATTTAAGGTATGGAGTTGTTCAAATAGCTATTGCTTCTAAGAAAAAGAAGGTTGGATGAAATTAACACCTGCATTCTATTGGGGTGCAATGTTATTTTGTGGAGGGACAAGCAAGGGAAAATATAGATTTCCTAATGGGGGATTTTTGTAGGTAGGTTAGGAAGTAGACAATTTCATCTGATATGTAGGTTGGGTATTATATCCCTTGCATGGGAGGGTTAAGAGGTGTAGGGGACTGGTATAATATCAGGTAGGAGATGATGTTGGCATTGTAGATGTACCATTAAAGTGGCAAAATGTTGGAGTTTTACCATATGTATTCTCTTGATATGGGAGAAGGTTCCCAAGTTGAAATTCAGTGACATTACCGATCAACTCATTAGTAGCATTAGATGCCCCAAGTGTGTCTTAGGTGAAATGTTGTAGGAGAGGATCATCTAGTATGATAGAGGAGAGGTACCATGATTGCGTATCAATGATCTCAAAATGTTCAGTTTTGGATATGACTTCTTATTCATTTTGTGGCATAATGGTTGTTACATATTTTGAAATAATGGGAAAAAGTGGTTTAAGGAAGAAATCTAAAAGAAGGGGAGGGGTAGCATCCACCTTAAAAATACTATGGTGCTTATGTCATTCATTGATATGGTCCATGATATGTGTGGAGGTAGTCTGTCAAAAATGGGTCCCTATAATACTAGTGATTACCCCATTACAATTGTAGTTGTACCCATTATTAATATTGTTGTGCCCCTATTGTCCCCATATTGTTATTACTGTGCCCCATAGAATCCCTCTATTGTTATTTTTGTGGCTTTATATTATTATTGTTAGGTTGGTTGGGTTATATTGGGACTCCTTAGACTCCTATATATAGAAAGGAGGTTTTGTCATTTGAATAATCCAAGAATTGTTCATTTATGTAATGTAAAGGAGGTTTCCCCCTTAAAGAGGCTGAATTTTAAGGCTTTGATCTATGTTTTCTATCTTTTTCTTGAGCTGGTTTCATAATATTTGGTATCAAAGCTTTGGATTCTAGGGTTTCGCTGCTCCAAACAGGTCATCGTGGCATTTTCGCTATAAATTTTTTTCTGTGACGTTTCAGAAGCTAAAAAATACCATTTGAGAAGACATTGCGCTAAATCTCGGGTCAAAATTTCAGAGTTTTTCATGCAATATTTGTGGAGATATGATCTGAGGAAGTTGGTCTTTTTGTAGACTCCTGAATTACATTCCAAATAGGTGACCTGGGGAAAATCTTCATAAATTTCTCTCTGAGCATCGGATTGAAATTTCATAAGAAGGTACAAAAAGATGATAGACTATAGTTTCTTATATATATTTTTTAGAGCCAAAGGTTGAAACAGTGACTCGTGGCATGTCGTACAAGTTCTCTCTACTGAACCAGTCTATAATCAGGTCACTGTGGGAGATTTCACATAACTCTTCCTTGGAGAATCCAATTTGGATCACACTGGTGGCATTGGAAAGAGGACACAGAGGGCTACGGCATGTCACAATTTTAGAACTGGATGATTCAAAAGTACCGAGATACATCAGAGGCAATATCAAGCTCCTACAAAGTGAAAAAAGGTGTGTAGATTTTTTTAAATTTTTGCTTAAGCTTGGTTTGAAAATTTATTTTGAAGGAATTCAAAGAGCAGAGTAGAGCATTATTATCGGTAACTAATGCCTCGAGGAAAGAAAATGCAAACACCTAGTAAGCAACCTGAAAGCTCTAGCATGACTCATGAAGAAGAGGAAGAAATGCTACATGATATATCAAAATTACAAGACCAGGTGCAACAAATGTCACTCTCACAAAAGCTAATAGAAGCTAAGATAAAGGGCATGGAAGCTAAGATGGACAATTTGAAGATAGATTTGAAGACAGATTTGAAGAGAGACATGGCAGATTTGAAGACAAATTTGACAAATTTTCTACAAGAAATACTTACTAATGGTGAAAAGGTAGTAAAGGAAACTCATGATGCAAACCAAAGAAATGTTAATCATGATTTCATAGACTCTAATGTGGGATCGAAGACCCACAATATTCCAAAAATTGATATGAGGAAGTTTGATGGCAAGGATCCCGCAACATGGATATTACAGATGGAGCAATTTTTCGATCTCAATAATGTGCAAAACACACAAAAGGTACGTATTGCAACTTTATATTTGGAACCAAATCAGTTTGTATGGTATCAATGGCTTTGCTCTCGTAAACAAATTATCACTTGGGAAATTTTTACAGAAGAATTGACAGCACATTATGAGGATACAAAAAGCAACAATTTTTTTAGCCAATTGATAAGTCTCAAACAAAAGGGTTCAATAATGGAGCACATTGAGGAGTTCCAAAAATTGAACATAAGGGTAAAAAATATTCCAGAGGAGCATAGGATTGATGTGTTCATAGGGACTTTAAAGGATAATATCCAACATGATGTTCGCCTTTGGGAACCTGATTCATTAGAGAAGGCGTTCAAGTTAGCAAGAAAAATGGAAAGCAAAATTATGGCAACCAGGAAGCATACCACTCACAACTATAAAGATGGAAGTGTTGTTGCCCCTAGTCTTCCACAACCTATAAGGTTGACACCACAACAATTGGAAGAGAAAAGAGCAAAAGGGCTTTGTTACAGTTGTGATAGCAAATACACTAAAGGTCATAAGTGTGCTGAGAAGAAATTATTCTACATAGATTGTGAAGAGGAAGAAGAAAAGGAGCAAGAAAGGTCAAAAGAAGAGGATATACTCTAGGAACAAAGCCTAGATAAAGAAGAAATGAATCCAACCATATCTTGTAATGCATTGGCGGGAATTACCACTCTCAAACCATCAAGATAGAAGGACAAATCAAGAAGAAAAAGGTAATAGTGTTGATTGATTCAGGAAGTACCCACAATTTTATTCATTGTAAGGTAGCAAAAGAATTGAATTGCTTCTTATATCCAGCACTAGAGTGTCAAGTGATGGTTTCAAATGGAGGAACAATAAATTGCTCTGGAAAGTGCCATAATATCAAGCTATCCATGGGAGAATATGTATTGACTAGCCCAATGCTTTCCATTCCAATGGGAGGTGCTGATGTTGTACTAGGAGTCCAATGGCTACAATCCTTGGGTACAATAGCTTTTAATTTTCAAGAAATTTTCATGAAATTTTCTATGGAAGGAAAGGAAGTTGAATTAAGGGGTATTGTAGGGAAACCGGGAAAGATAATCAGCTCTAACGGTATGACAAAGCTTCTAAAAAATGAACAAAGAGGTGTAATTGCACAATTATGTTCGCTAGATGTTTCCACATTGGAATCATCTATTTCTCCAGATCTCCAAAAAGTCTTGGACAATCATTCCAAGGTATTTGAGACTCCCAAAGGTCTCCCACCTATTTGTGATCATGATCATGCTATTCATCTGATTCCAGGAAGTGTTCCTCCAAACATCAGGCTGTACAGATATCCCTATGCCCAAAAGAGTGAAATTGAACGTATGGTTGCAAAAATGCTAGAGGCTGGTATAATTCAACCGAGTCAAAGTTCTTTCTCTGCTCCAGTAGTATTGGTGCACAAGAAGGATGGATCATGGTGCATGTGTCCGGATTATAGGGAGCTCAACAAGCTCACTATTAAAGATAAGTTTCCCATTCTCGTAATTGATGAATTACTGGATGAATTGCATGGATCAATTTACTTAACCAAGTTGGATCTTCATTCAGGATATCATCAAATCAGAATGAAGATTGAAGACATTCCGAAAACAACATTTAGAACTCATGAGGGTCATTATGAATTTTTGGTCATGCCTTTTGGCCTTACCAATGCACCTTCAACATTTCAAGGTTTGATGATTTCAATTTTCAAACCATTCCTTAGAAAATTTGTGTTAGTATTTTTTGATGATATACTAATCTATAGCAAGTCTTGGAAGGATCATGTTGAACATGTTGACAGGGTGCTACAACTATTGGAGGAGAAACAATTATATGCAAAAAGATCCAAATGTTTCTTTGGAGTACAAGAGGTGGAATATCTGGGTCATATTGTATCTCATGAAGAGTTAAGGTAGACCCTAGCAAAATTAAAGCCATTAAGGAATGGAAAATCCCCACATCCATAAAGCATCTGCGAGGATTTCTCGGGTTGACAAGGTATTATCGCAAGTTTGTTAAGAATTATGGGAGAATAGCAGCACCTCTAACAACATTATTGAAGAAAGATGCATTTTCATGGACTCCAGAAGCAAAAAAGGCCTTCGAACATCTTAAAGAGGAAATGTGCCAAGCACCAGTCTTAGCTACACCGGACTTCACAAAAACCTTTATTGTGGAATGTGATGCTTCAGGAAATGGAATTGGTGTTGTTTTAATGCAAGATGAAAGACCCATTGCCTTTGAAAGTCGTCCAATCAAGGGAAAGTTTTTAGACAAAGCTATTTATGAGAAGGAAATGTTGGCAATACTCCATGCACTTAACAAATGGCGACCCTACCTAATGGGAAGACACTTCAAGGTAAAAATGGATCATGATAGCCTTAAATACTTTTTAGAACAAAGATTATCCTCTGAATAGCAACAAAAGTGGGTCACAAAGATGTTGGGTTATGACTTTGAAATCATCTACAAAAAAGGAAAGCAAAATGTGGTGGCAAATGCACTCTCAAGAAAGGATGAGGGTGTGGAAGCATTGTTGCGCGCCATTTCTATTATCCAACCAGATTGGATAAACGAAGCAAGAGAGGAATGGAAGAATGATGAAGAAGTTTGGACACTTATTTGAAATTTACAACAAGATTCCAGTACGTCTGAATTCCCAGCTAAAACAAAAGATTCTTATGGAATTGCACACTTCTCCCTTAGGAGGGCACTCAGGATTTTTAAAAACTTACCACAGGGTTAAGAAGGAATTTTTTTGGGATGGCCTTAAATCAGATATTCAAAAGTTTGTGGCGGAATGTTTGGTTTGCCAACAAAATAAAGTTGAAACAATTAAGAGACCGGGTCTATTACAACCTTTATCCATTCCAGGCCAACGTTGGGAGGAGGTTTCAATGGATTTTACATAGGTTTACCCAAGTCTGAGGGAAGGAGTGTCATCATGGTGGTAGTTGACAGACTTACCAAGTATGCACACTTTTGTGCATTATCACATCCATTTAAATCCAGTACAATTTCTATTGCATTTATGGAAACAATTCAAAAGCTACATGGAAACCCAAAGATTATTGTAAGTGACAGAGATCCCATTTTCACTGGAAATTTTTGGACAAAATTATTTTCTTGTCTTGGTACTCAAGTAGCTCATAGCTCACCTTATCATCCTCAAGTTGATGGGCAAACTGAGATAGTAAACAAATGTTTGGAAGGATATCTTCGTTGCTTTGTATCTGATAAATAGACACAATGGGTCAAATGGTTACCTCTGGCGAATGGTGGTATAACACTTCCTTCCATACAGCAACAAAAATGACCCCATTTATGGCACTTTATGGGTATTAGCCACCATCCATCACATCATATTTAAGAAAAAATTCTAAGGTTCAAGCAGTGGAACATCACATCGAACATCAACAACAATTCCTCCAACTCTTAAAGGATAACCTCATGTTGGCACAGAATAGAATGAAACAACAGGCAGATCAACATCGTAGCGAAAGAAGTTTTGATGTAGGTGATTGGGTATTCCTACGGCTACAACCATATAAGAAAATGTCCCTCAAGCAAGCTAAGAAGGATAATAAATTATCACCAAAGTATTGTGGTCCATACAAGGTGTTGCAAAATATTGGTACTATGGCATACAAATTGGAGCTTCCTGCAGCTTCTCGATTGCACCCAGTTTTCCATGTTTCATGTTTAAAGAAGGTTATAGGCGACAAGCTCCTAGTTCAAACAATATTGCTAGAACTTGACGAGGAAGGAAAAATTATATTGGAACCAGAAGCAGTCACAGAAACAAGAACTCAATAGCTATGAAATTGATCAATTTCAGAGTATCTTATCAAGTGGAAGAACTTATCCACTGAAGATTCCGCATGGGGGATGAGAATTTTATACAGAAGCATCTAGAACTACTCCAGCGTTGAGGACAACACTTTTTTGAAGGAGAGGGGCATGTTGGGTCCCTATAATACTAGTGATTACCCCATTACTATTGTAGTTGTACCCCTTATTAATATTGTTGTGCCCCTATTTTCCCCATATTGTTATTACTGTGCTCCATAGAATCCCTCTATTGTTATTTTTGTGGCTTTATATTATTATTGTTAGGTCGGCTAGGTTATATTGTGACTCCTTAGACTCCTATTTATAGAAAGGAGGTTTTGTCATTTGAATCATCCAAGAATTGTTCATTTATGCAATGTAAAGGAGGTTGCCCCCTCGAAGAGGCTGAATTTTAAGGCATTGATCTATCTTTTCTATCTTTTTCTTGAGCTGGTTTCATAACATACCATGATTGCGTATAAATGATCTCAAAATGTTGAGTTTTGGCTATGACTTCTTATTCATTTTGTGGCATAATGGTTGTTACATATTTTGAAATAATGGGGAAAATTGATTTAAGCAAGAAATCTAAAAGAAGGGGAGGGGTAGCATCCACCTTAAAAATATTATGGTGCTTATGTCATTCATTGATATGGTCCATGATATATGTGGAGGTAGTCTATCAAAAATGGGTCAATAATTCTAGTCATGTGTTATGACGAACTAGGAGCTAGAGAACGATGAGGAAAGATTTCGTTAAAGATTCGAAGGTGTGATGTGCTCCTGAAGCCTCACTTACATACCATTTCATTGCAGGGATAGTGAGGGTACATTGAAAAATCCTTAGTCTAATTAATTCCTCAATGATCCTATTGGAGGAACACCATAAGTGAAAATACAATACATGATTGGATAGGTCTTATCCCTATTGACCTTCAAATTTTGGGAGATCTGATGGTAATTTGGTCAGCATGGCTGACCATGTCAGGACATTGCCTATGGGATCATTTGTTAGCTTTGAGAGATCTGGGAGGTTTAGTGAAGATACAAATGGGATAGTTCACACAATGTTGGCCATTATGGTGTAACCTTGTTGAGATGTACTAGTGTTACTATGAGAGGAAGTGGTTCGTTAAAAAGTGGCACCAGTGGTGGATGAGCCTAAAAAATTAGTAGGGGTTTTTCATCCCGAAGTGGAAGGTCGAGTAGGGGATGGTGCAAGACCAGACACTCCTCCTTCTAAAGTTTGGAGAATTTGAGGGCATCTAGAGTGGAAGGGAACTATGGGGTCTCCTATGGTTCCCTAGTAGGTGTGTGAAATTATTGTGGGGAGGATTTTTATAAAGCCAAATTATCCACACACTTAAGATAAAGTGAAAAATAAAGGTTAATTTTTCCATTAAAAAATATTAATGTGTTAAACAATCCAAATAAAATTACCATGAGGTTTTGGATATGAGAAACTCCTAAAAGACCTAGCGTTCTTCCACTCAATCAGTAACTTGGCCTTTAGAATGTTTTTTTGACATCGAGGTCTCAAGTTTCCAACCAAAAAACCAACAAAGGTAAGGTTGAAGGGTTATGCCAAGGGGTATTAGGGCCACACTCCAAAGAAATTGGCAATTCTTCCAACAATCTTTCGAAATCATCTCTAGGTGCAAGTTCTCCTGCACCCACCACCTATAGGGAAATATGTCCTAGGTTTTGGCCAATATGCTACCTCCATCTAGTGGTTGTGAGAGAATCCAAATTTTTGGTTGTCAACATTGGACCCAAAAATCCTACCAAGAATAGGGAGATTCGAGGAGGCTCGCGATAGTCCACACTCTAGACCTTGTCCATTCATGGGTTTCTTCTCATCACTAGCTTTTTTTCACTTGGTTTTGGAGGATTTTAATCTCCCTAAAAAGGAAACTTCTACATTTCAATGTGAAATAACCAAGGCAGGTTATTTGGATGCTTACTCCCCTAGTCCTAAATTTAACTATAAATTCTTTTCTGACCCTTATGGGAAAATTAAATGAGTTCAAGTTAAGGTTGTTTTAACAAGCCTTAATTTCATTTGGGATGTGAAAATGAAATTCAAATCAATCGAGTACACATTTCTAATTCCCTGTAGGATGACCAAATGGTGTAAGATGGAATGACATACTCTTTGTACAAAGTTTAGATGAACTTAGTATGTGAGTGTTGTGTGTGCAAGGTGTGGCTAGTGAACATACAAAGTGTGATTGCAACAAAGATGGATATCGTGTGATCTGTTGCAATGTCCCCTAATTATACTATGTATGGTGTACCTTCAAAAAAAGGAAAATATGTGTGTAAAATAGGATGCTTACTCCTCCTAATTAAACTATGTGTGAATTTATGATCCTATAGGGAGATGGAAGGAGGTGATTTTAGAAACATTTTGGATTCCTTGTAGGATTGTTAAATGGTGTAAGAGGGAGTAGCCTACTCAATTTCTTACTGACACCACTCCTAGTCCCAATCTAAAAACTTAAATAAAATAGACAAGCCATCCACATGGAAAATAACTTTAAAAAAATATCTACTTAAGTGGTTAATGAAGCAAAGAAAGGCTATCTAAAATGCATAGAATTAGTAGGAGTGAAGGCAGGTCAACAAAGGTTGCCTGCAAATTAGAAATAAAAGAAATTACAATGAAAATTATGTTGTCTGTAATCTGCATGGTTTCTTCCTGTAGAGTTGCGGTGACAACCACGTCTATTTTTTTGATACCCACGAGGGAAGGTCGAAAAAGAAATAAAACAAAATTAAGGAATTATCTACCCTAGAGGTGGATTGAAACCTACATAGAATGTTAGCACAATAAAAATTAATGGAAATAGTAGAGAAATAAATCCTGAAACTAACCAACAATATCAAAAAAATAACAATGGATTCACCATTTTGTAGTGTGGAATTTATTGCAATGGTGTCCAAAATTCCTTCTCCCTTTGTAGGTTGGTTGTTACCTACAAAGAATCCCACAAAATAAGATGTTAGCAATTATACATGGAAAAGTATAATGGTTTAAAAACAAGGCATATATAATAAATTTATAACAATGAGGAAAAACACGAAGCAATGAGAAACAAACTAAATAAAGAGAATGGAAAAAAAATCCTCTATATTAGCTGTTGGTGGTAGAGATACAATATGACTATTGAAGAAACATGGAGAGAAACAATATGAGCAATGGTGATCTATAGCTCCCACCAATTATTTCCTTTCTCCAATCCTTTCTCTATACCTCTCTCTCTCAAACAAGTATATGGAAAAACTCTTGGGATGGGGAATTATTCTTGGAAAAGAAATGCTAATTTCTTGGGAAATATTTTGGAAGAATATCAATGCATTTACTTTTGCTTCTTTTTGGCTCTCCTCCCTGAATCTATAGATTTTGAATCAATTAATACCTTCCATTTGGCTCATTAATGAGATAGAGACTTGGAAGGGGACATAATGTATTCCTTTTGGGGCTCCATATTTTCTAATTAAGATTGGTGGAGCTCAAAAAATAACTAGCATAACTTGTAATATCATAAAATTATATCCCATTTAGTGTAATGTGGTCCATGGATTGATAAGTTGGTGCTTTAGTGAATCTGCACGACTATTGAAGAAACAATCGTACAAATATGGTAAAAGTTGTTTTGTCGTGTTCATGTGGTTTGATTTTTTAAATTAACCTTTGGAGAACCTTTTGATTGGATTTCATGATTTTTACAAGAGAAATTAATACACTTGTACACGTTGCTTTTGATGCTGAATGTATCATGGTTTGTACATTTGTGTGTACAATGTTTCTATAATAAAACCCCCCCAATTGGCTATGAAGTTTATTCTTGCTTGATCCTGCTTTCTCTCCTTCAATATCCACTTTTTCTCCAAAATCCTCCTACTGCTTCAATGTATCATTTCTCTCCTCCTTTGAGATTAATGGAAAAGGAACATGGTTTCTTACCAATTCTTCATAATTGTTCATGAATTTTTTTTGTGGACATGAGCTTTTGGAAATGGAATCTCCCCCTGAGAACATGTTTCCTATCATGCAAATCTCCCCATGCCTATAACTTATTTTCTTGCAAATACTTCCCACTATATAAATTTTCCTCTTTCCAATGGATGGAGGATAGCCCTATTTATCCTTGGATGAATCAATGAGATATTCCTTCCTGTGAGGAATAAAACACTCCCAGTCTCTATTTAATATATTTGAAACTTTCTCTTG
This sequence comes from Pinus tabuliformis, assembly GCA_031772625.1. NCBI lineage: Eukaryota > Viridiplantae > Streptophyta > Pinopsida > Pinales > Pinaceae > Pinus > Pinus tabuliformis. Next base: position 774,039,810 of record CM062812.1, on the reverse strand, counting down.
GTAATGGATTAGTAAAGATACCATCAATCTATTATTTGGTTGGAACATATTCCAATATGACTATCTGATCCATATCTTGTTCTTCAAGAAAATGATACTTTATGGGAATATGCTTCATTTTAAGGTGCATTATAGGATTTTTTGAGATATTAATTGCACTAGTATTAGCACACATGATAAAGACTGTATTATCACTACTTTCTTGAAGGTATTTTAGATTTTTCTTCATCCATAGAATCTAAGGACAACAAGATGTTGCCACAACGTATGATGCTTCAGTGGTAAATAGAGATATTGAAGATTGTTTTTTGTTGAGACAAGAAATGGGGAAATCTCCTAGAAATAATGTTCCTCCACTAGTGCTCTTTTTCTCATCCACACTTCCATACCAATCCATATATGTATAGGCCTTCAGATTAAGGTATTTTCTACTTGGATACAACAAGTCATAATCTATAGGTCCTTGCAAGTATCTGAGTATTCTTTTAGAAAGTCACATGATACTCCTTTGGACATGATTGAAACTTGCCCACTAGTCCTACTATTTGCCTGATGTCTAGCCTTGATGTTGTTAAATTAAGAATACTAACGATCATTGACCTATATATAGTTTGGTTTACTTAAGGAGATTCATCATCTTTGTTGTGTTTACAACATATAACCATGGGAATGCTCATAGAGGCACAATTTTCCATACCAAACTTTTTCATAATGTATTTAAGGTACTTAAACTGAGATATGAATATGCATTTTTAGATATATTAACTTGTAATCCTAAAAACAAGGATAATTCCCATAGCATGGGCATGTCAAATTCTTTCTGAATACTTGCTGGAAAGCTCTTTCTCATCGAATCGTCATCACTACAAAAAATGATGCCATCCACACAAACAACAATGATAATCTTGTTACCATTTTTAATCTTAATATAAAATTGTTGTGAGTGGTACCTCTTTTGAAACCCTGTTGTTGAGCATATTTGTCAAATCTAGAATACCATGACTTAGGAGCTTGTTTCAATCCATACAATTCTTTCTTTAGTTTTCATATGTAATTTTTGTCTTTTTCTAGTTGAAATCCCTCTAGCTACTCAACATAGACTTCTTCTTTGAGTTCCCCATTCAAGAATTTTGACTTCACATACATTTGATAAACCATGAATCCTTTGAAATAAGAAAATGCTAGTAACATTCAGATAGCTTCAAGTTGGGCTACTTGTGAAAATGTTTCAATGAATTAAACACCTTCAAATTGTGCATAAAATTTTCATACAAGTCTTTCCTTATTCCCCACAACATGTTCATCCTCATTGAGTTAATTTGTTTCTATAGACCCATTTGGTTCCAATCACATTTTTACCTTTAGGTCTTGGAACACATTCCCAAGTTTGGTTCTTTTCAATCTAATCCAGCTCCTAAGTTTACAACTTTAATCCAATACTCATCTTGGCTAGCTTGTGTAAAGTTTTGGGGCTCCATGAGAGAAAAAAAGGTTAGGTTTTCTTGATTTGATGCATTCACAAGATTTCTTCTAGTTTAAACTCGTGAACCTTTGTCTCCTAATATTTGATTTTTTGGATGATTAATTTTTTCATATCTAGATGGCTTCTTTGTGTGCAAACGATCATCTTCTTCTCTTTGATCTTCTTCATACTCTTCATCCTCATGTTCTTCTGATGATGATTCTTGGACGATAGTTGGATGAGGTTGATCTTATGGAATAACTTCATTATCGGGAAGTGCTTCATCTACTCTCACATCAATGCATTCAATGACTTCTCGGGTTCTTTTGTTATAGAACCTACACCCATTGGTCTGATGGGTGCATCTTAAGAAGATTTCTTCATCGGCTTTGGATTCAAATGTCCCTAGTTTTTCTTCATTCTCTTTGATGTAACATTTTCTTTTAAAAAAATTTAAATTTCTAATTATGTTCGGTCTTCATTTCCATAATTCATAAGGATTTTTGGTGCTATATTCCGTTGTTTGAGCCTTGTTCAATTTGTATAATGTCACATTTAATGCTTCTCCCCAAAGTCAATCTAGTCGTTGAGCTTCAAAAAGAAGATTTCTTGCCATATCATGAATTTTTCTATTTTTTGTTTCAGCCACACCATTCTGCTAAGGTATTTGATGGGCCTCTAAATTAGACATAAATTAAGGCCCATATGACCATCCTTCAGCACATTAAACCTCTTTTTTGCATCACATGACATATTTCTAACTTTAATATGTTCATTAGGAAGGTTTATAAATAATTGCATATTTGTGTCTAATATTATTTATTTTTGTAGAATATTGTGAGAATATTGGGTAGATTATGAAGATTAGGAGGAGGAGATAATCTAGGGACTTTCTCCCTACTATAAGAGGATCAATATTGGATAATAAATGAACAAGATATTATGAAATTATTTCACAAATTCTGGAGCTCCAGTGATTGAGAAAACCTAGGAATATGTTCCCTGTCATTTTATGCAAAATCCTAGTGTTCAGAACCAGATTCACTATTTGAGGAATTTTGGAGAGGAAATCTTCCTCCTTTGAAGGAGAATGCTTCCCCATCAAATTGTATAAGTACCAATTCGAATTTTGCTCTAGGGGCAGGTATTTCTTAGTCTTCTTGTGGAGGAAAATTGTTCTTTAGCAGCTCCACTTTCATTTCTAGCAAAGATGTACTTGGATTGATTCAAATAATGAAGTTTGGTGGCATTTTTAGCTTCTGAAGCTTGGTTTCCTTCATAGGAATCTGATTTTCCTTAGGCTTGGCCATCAAAGGAGCCTCAAAGTCCTCTTGTATAATTTATTTATGTCCTTTGAATGTATTTTTCACTTGCATCTCTTATTTGCATTTACTATTCATGCCTCTTTTGTTGTAGGTTACATTGGTTAAATGATTTAAGTGAGTTGTTTTCCAGGTTATTTAAAAATTCACAAGAATGATGCAGCCTTATAACAACTTTGAAAGGTCATAATAATCATTGAGCTACTTGGAATGGTCTACTAGTTCACAAATCTATAATTTCTGAAAATCCCTTGTAGAAAAATAGTAGTAATTTTCTACGTTTTTTTACAATGTGTTAATGAGCTTAATTTGCATTGATTCCACTTGCATTGGGTCATAAAAGCATTCACATTAATAAAAACAATAACCCCATAGAATTTTCACTTTATTAGGTTAGCCATTTGGTAGCTTAACTACCTCACTAGTTCTTGAATTTTCAGTTTTTAGAGTAGTAATTTTCTGCTATTTTTTAGCATGTGTTAACATGGATATTTTGGAGTGATTCCACTTGGAATGGAGTCTTAAGACATCCTAATTAATAACAAAAAAATTCTCATCCCATTTTCATTTGATTTAATTGGGAATTCGGCAAGTTATCTCCTCTTGTAGAAAAACAAGGTCTCCTGTAAAACCTCCCGTAGCACGTGTAAACTTGACTAGATTTGCTCCAAAATCCTGGTTTTTCTCTCTTACGCTTGAATCTTGGCCCCTAGGATATGAATCCATGATTGAGGAAGACCAAATACCACTATAGATCCACCTTTCCTTAACTATAAGTACAAATCTACAATCATAATTAGAAGACAGATTTCCACATTTGAATAACAATGAATGTTTTCTTATGAAATGTACATGGATTATATTACTAAAGCTAATTTTCCTTGAACACAGTGATAAAAAGGGTGATTCGTCAATGAAAATTATATTATACTTGATTCTAGAATTCATGATTCCTTAAGGTTTCAGTTACAAGCATTATTGTTGAAAATATCAAATTTCCTTTTCCAAAACAAAATTCCACATTCTGTAATTAGAGTATTAATTTACATTCTACAGGTACACTAATGTTTACATTTTTTCAATTAGGTTAGTGTTTTGTTTCATGATATCCACTTCATCATATCAATGAAAGAAGGACACATTTCATGCTGCACATATAATGTTTACACCTCTTATGTTTGTATGAACCTCAAGTTGATAATTTAAGTTGGTAGCCTTTGGAATTCCAACATTCTTGTTGCAATACTGGGGCTCATCACCTTTTTAGTGTCGTCGTCAGGGAGGTGTCAAAGTATGCATTTTTTTCTTCCCTATTTGATCCATTTGTACAAAAACAAAAATTGCATTAGGCATATTTCATTCACGAAAATTTCATTGCATTAACATTCATATTAAAAAAAATATAAAAACATAAAAAATTACTTGTTCAACACAAAACCCCCCCACTTGATCATGTGGTGCAGTAAGAGCCACATCACCATACACTTTTTCAAGTATAAGAAGAGTAGGTGGCAGAGAAGGTGGAATAAATGGATGGAGATGATGACAATGAAGAAGATCCTCTTGGATTTCCCATTCAAGATATTGATATCAGTGTTCATATGAAGAACATCCCCCCATCTTTCCTTCCCAACTTCCATGGTATGAGGTCACAGGATCCAGAAACCTTACTCTTTGAATTTGAAATCCTTTGTAGCTCTTATGGTTACTTACTAAACACTCAAAATTTGAGATTATTTCCGGCAACATTGAAGAATGGAGCTCTTAAGTGTTTCATGAGTTAGGGAACTAATTTAATAAGATCATGGAATGATATGCAAAATACATTTCTAGTAAAATATAAAGATCATGATCTTAAAGAAGAAATCTTTAGAATGAATCAAAAATAAGATGAGAGCCTTGAAGATCTAATAGAGAGGTTCATTTATAATGTTAAGAGGGGAAAAATATATCATTTAGGATTTGACACACTAAAAACCCTCTTAGAACAATTAGGCCTGAGTGGATTTATCTCTTTGATCTCATGAGTAGGGGTGATGTATACCAATTATCATTTGAAGAAATTTGTGACAAATGCAAGCACATATCAAGAGGAAGGGCAAGAGTAAGTAAATCAACATCAAGAGTGGTAAGTTAAGCTGAACTTGGAAAATTTCTTGATAACATTGAAACAAAAATTCTTAGCAATCTAAGTGAATAATTAGAAATGTTAAGAATGCAAGATGAGAAAAAAGAATATGTTGATATTTGCACTGTCCATGCATAATCACATGATGTTAAATATTTCCCATGATTATTAAGGTTGAAGGAATTTTACCAAGAAGACAATGGAGCAAGTCAATCACCAAAGAAGTTATGTTATGTAGCTCCAAGAAGACCATGGCAGCCTAGTCAACTTGGTATGACGTAAGAGCCTAATTCAAAATTTCAAGGTTATGCAAATCTATCTCAAAGTAATTGGAATACACCCTTTCCTTAGCAACCTTGGCCATCTAAAACCCCAAAACCAATATTTGAAAAAAGGTTGGAAAGAACCTTATGGGAGAAATCTACAATATCCTCCATACCCAACTACATGGTATCCCTCCCATCCACCTCCACCATAACCCAAACCACATCCATCTCAAATATCCACTCCCACTCAACTACATGTACCACCATTTCCAAACCCACACAAGGAAGTATCTCAGCCCACTTACAATGTTGATGTACAACACTTCCAAACATCTCCTCTTGATATTCATCTTAGCTCAGGAAGAGTATTACAAAAAAGAAATTTTCTTGATGTCATTGAAGGACAACATTTAGGAAAATAAGATTCAAATGAGAAAACCAAAGAATCATGGGTTTCACTTGATGATGAACAAACATCAGAATCAGAGATTGAGAAAGTTCCCTCATGTTTACCATCAGATCCTCCATGCATTCAAGAGAGTAATCGACAAAGAGAAGAATATCTGAATTTCATGGAAGAAGAAGACATAGAGTATGATCTAAATCAACAAGAGAACCAAGGGAATCAAAGCTATATTGAGGTTTGGTTCCAGAAAATCAACAAGATGGAGCATCACTCTCTTCTTCAAAAGTTCTTGATATCATCAAAGTTAAAGCAGTTGGTGTCTAATATTCAGGTACACGTCAAAGCATATATTTTGATCCCGCACATGAGTTTATATGTCATCTTGATTTGCACATGGATCCATTGGAAGTATTCCTAAACTTGAAAGATATATTGTTTTCTTAAGTAGAGTAGGATAGAAAAAAAGAAATAAAAAGATGAAAAAAATAAGAGGAAAAACAAAATATCAGGTGAAAACGTCTTTTGAGGTTCCTGAGATTGGCTCATTGATTAAAAACCTCCATGAGGTGGTCAATGGGCTGGAAAAAAGAGAAAAAAAGAGAAAAAAGAAAAGAGCAAAGCTAAAAACATCCTTTGAGGCGCCTTGACAAAATTACTAGTTGAAAACTTCATTGAGGTAGCTAGTAGGCCTAAAAGGAAAAAATGAAAAAAATGAAAAAATTTCTTTGCTCAATGTATCTCTCTCTGATGAATGTAGGTGCTCTCCAACCTTTCCAAGCAACAAGAACAAGTTAGTACCGAAAGAAAAAAATTGATCAAAAACCTAGTCAAAGAAACTCAAACTTGGGTTTTCTCCTCCTTTTCTTAGATGCTCCAACATGACCAAGGCCATGTCAATCCATCACCCTCGTCCATTTCCAACATACACCCATCATTTCCAGATTTTCCCATTCATTTTCGTTGTTGCCCTAAAATGATACAGGAGGCCAAAATAAACAGGGCAGAAAATTGTTTTTACCATATCTGAAAAAAAGTGCATCCATTAACATAGTTGTTTCATGTGGATATGCATTTGGATGATGGTAACATGCTCAAGAAATTTCAACAAATTCCAATGCAGAATTTTCGAGAAATTGGTCTCCATCACCTATAACTAGTTTTATGTTTTCTCAAGATTCATGCATCCATTAGCCACGATATTTTATGGGGAGGTGGATTGAAAACATGCTCAAAAAATTTAAAGTCAATCCAGTCTATCATTTGAGAGATACGGATAAAACAATTCTGCTAGAGGAGATTGTCCTAGAATGCTATAGGAGCAGCTAGAAGTGCTACAGGAGGCAGATCCGACTGGAGAAAGAGGCCAAAAGGTCATGTCTTCTTTAGGAAATTTTGAAAGAGGTCCACCAACATCACTTTCTTAACCCATCCACTCCATCTATCAAAATTACTTCAATTTCCACTCTTCCATACATAAAAAAACACAAAAAAGATCTGCTTTCAATTTCCCCCACCTACACCACTTCCTGATGTTTTTAACTGCGTCCTTATACATTTTATGACTTTCCCTCAATATTACATGCAATATGAGTTATAAAAGAGGAATTAATTACTACTACAGGAAGGAGATTCCTCCTGTAGAAGTCTGTACAATTACAACATAAGTCAACATCAATTCCCTTTTCACCCATAGAGTGGAAAATCCATCCACCTTGAGCATCGTGAAGCCATTTCTAAAGTTGATAAGGGGCACACCCTCCTTAGGAAGAATCCCATCCACTCCACCAACAACATATTGGACAAAGGAAAGAAACCTGCACACGCAACAATTTTATCAATCAAAGAATCATCAATCTATGAAGACCTGTGCAAAAGCAAGCAAAGGAAATCAACACCTTCAAGATCATCATATTATGAGGAACAACTCCAGCATGCAGGTGTCTCCAAAAATTAAATATCACATGTATACATAGGTATGCATTTTTATTCACCTCTCCTGTTGAGCATATTACGGTTAAAAATATTGTTTTCAATGCACACGATAGAAGGTTTTATAGGCTAAAGGTGTCTAGTAAACTTGGCCACCATCGACTAGTAAGACTACATTTTACTCAAATACCCATGCAATGTGGAGAAGTCATAGTGGGGAAAGTGATAATTACGAGGAATGAGGACCAAGTCACCAAGTGCACCAATCCCACTACCACATAAAGAAATAAAACAACAAGGATCAACTTTAGGTGTATCGATGCTCATTCCCAAAACAGTTAGAGAGTCTCATTAAGGCATCGAAGGTCAAGCTAGATGCTACCAGTGCATTGGGATGGGGTCCCCTAGGGTCAATTTTGCAGAAAAAGCCCAATTTTTGGGGCAAAGGCCCAACTTTTATGTAAAAATATGTAAAGTCTCTGCAAATTGTGGTCGCCGAGTACGTAAATAGTTAAAGAGTCAAAAAGGGTTTTACCCTTCGTTATGTAAGTTAGGGCGGATTTTTAAAGATCTACTCATGGTCCGCGGACCGTGGTATTATAAAAATAGGTGTGTTTGAGAGAGTCTAACGCAAGCATAGGGATGAAGATGAATGTAATGGGTCAATAGAAGGAAGATCATAGAAGTCTTAGAGGAGGAAAAAGGCTCTACAATTGTGTGTGCAGAGGCCTAGAGTTGAGTCTGCAGCTGAGTGCGTGGAACCCTGCAACTGAGTGTGTAGGGAAGTTTGGAGTTTGTAAGCATTAACTGAATATTAAAAAAGAATATTATTACAAAAATTCCTGTGTTTTACCTATTTACATCTGTTATGTATGAATGTGCTTTATGCTGTGACGAATGACAAGTTTATGAAATAATGTTGTATTGATGCACGACTTTACTGGATCTGTATTGTTACATGAATGCAATTGACATTAAGGGTTTACGTGAAGATTATATCATTGTACGTTAAAGTTATCAAACACTTAAGCATATTTGAGTAAATACTGGGTTAAGAGTAATTTTTTATGATGTAAGTAGTTAATTTACCTATTTAGGGTCTGCAAAAGCCAGTCCTAGACCTTCGCAGAGGTCTAAAGGATGATTAAAGGAAGCTACATCGATAAGCCATAAAGGCTTATTGATCTGAACGAAGTCAAATCTAGGGCTCAAAATGACATCACACCGATCTCTGGGTGCAGAAATTTGGTTCCAACATCCCCCCATACTGCTTCGGGTGAGACTTCAGTCCGCGTTCCGCGAATTGATGTTGAAAGGGCCAGTAGTGCAGGGTTTTGTTTGGCGCAACTAACTCTAAAACTGGGTCAACACCCACTAAGTGAACAAGAAACTTGGTTCCAGCATCCCCCCATACTGCTTGAGGTGAGACTTCAGTCCGCGCTCCGTGGCTTGATGCCGAAAGGGCCAGTAATGTAGGGATTTGTTTGGTGCAACTAACTCTGAACTTCGGTTAGGACCCACTAAGCCAACAAATGGTTCCGTTGCCGGGACTAGGATCTGCATATAGAGATGTGTGATGTCGCATCATTAGAATCCAAAAAATAAAGAAATTGAGAAGTGGTTGGATAGAAATATCCATGAATTCGTGGTGCAGGAGAACATAAATCCGCGCCTAACAAAAGAACAATGGTTGGACAAATATCTGTACACAAAGATACACAAAATTTTCTTCTTCACCTTCCCAATCGAATTGTTCAAGTGGATTGCTAAATTGGCAGACGACCAAGGAAGGTGGAGGCTTGACGATCCAATAGTGTGGACCCTGAAGCTAGTGCGGAGGTTGGAAGATTCTGAAGATAAGATCATGTGCACCGTTGATCACTGGCTTGATCGAATCATTAGAGGATTTGTTACAGAGTTCACGATCAACACCTCAATTAGTTACAGTGAAGAAAATCGACGCTTCTTCAAATCACTGCGAGGTAATCACTTGAGATATTTGAATACTTGGATTAAGATGCTCTTGTGTTAAAATAGGGTTATGCCACTGCCTTCATGTTTAGATCTACGCGAAGTGGACGATTCATTAGAAATCAGGAGAGAGGAGGTCCTGAATACAACTCATTGATAGAACCTCCTTCAAGTGACAATGAGGGAGTGGTACAGGCCTCACCATGAAGTGTTTTAGAGTTGATAAGGCAAAGGTTTCTGCAAATACCTCATCCGCCCACACCACCTCCACCTTCACCTCCACAACATAAACATTCACCCATGCCACCACCACCTCCTCCACTGTTCAACATGTTGAATACCATGAAGTTGACCATTTTCAAGGGCTTGGGAAGTGAAGATCTGGATCAGTTTTGGTTTGTTTTGAAGGCTATATGGACAACACAGAATGTTATAGATGATCATATAAAGAAGGCACAGTTGGTTACTACTCTGTAGGATCGTGCATTGACATGGTACATTAAGTACTGCACTAATAATCCATTGGCATCGTTAGCGGATACTCAAACTGCTCTGAATAAGGAATTCAGTAGGCCCAAGTCTGAATCGCAATCAGTCATTGGATTCAAGGAAATCATGATGAGGCCCAGTGAAATTATATGGGAATTAGATCAAATATTGAAGTTCCAGATCCATGAAGCTAATATAAATCTCACAGATAGTTAGAACTATGAGTGCTTTGTATCCTTGCTCCTACCCCACCTGAGGGTTTCTTTATCGCAACAAAAGATATGGGCCGAGGCGAAGCCCTAGAAATTGCGATGATATTGCATGAAATTCCTATTCAGGATGTTGCTTTGGGAGTTCAACAGATTCATGCGGAATTGTAGAATCTCTTCTTGGAATTACAGAGCTTGAAAACAAAAAAAGTGGCTTGTCCGAAGGTGCGCAAAGAAGTTTGGTGCCTCAAATGTAAAAACCAGGGCCGTGATAAAGATCAGTTCCTTGTCTTAGCGAATTATATTACAGGAGGAGGGCCAATGCCTCTGAGGCAAGAAGCTTCAACAGGACCAAGTACAAGGCCCGTGCTATGGTGCACTATTTGTCAGGTGGCTGGAAAACATGTTACAAATAATTTTCATTTGCTACAGAAGTTTGTACAGAAGCAACAACAATTATTTTGTAATTTCTGTAAATCGGCGGACCACGATGAGCGTAACTGCAGTAGATATGAATTGATGATGGAAAGAATGCCCGCGTATCGAATGCAAATAGAAATGCAGCCTCCGGATCTAGGTGTTGGGGGAGCACATGGAGGATATCAGGGGTGCGAATGAGGCCAAGGAGGAGGAGGACCTAGTAGAGGTCAGGGACAAGATATTTTCTATAATTACAGAGTGCCAGGACACTACGTGCGAGATTCTATGAGCCAGACACGCCGTCATGCTGGTATTTTACTCAATTTGACAACGTGATAGAAGAATGCTCTATATTGATAGCTAAGATTTAGGAGAAGAAGGCGCAACCTCAGCAACCTACCCAGAATTTACAAATGATGAGGTCCGAGCCCCACGAATAGGATCCCAATGTGAATATTGTGCTGCGAAGTGGAATGGTGACTGGTGATGATAAATGGAAACAACCTGAAGAAACTAAATGGGTCTGCAAGGCTCTAGAAAAAGAAGTTGGGTTTGACTTGGAGCATGCGAAGGAAATGTTCATGGAGGCAAAGAAAAGCTTTTCTATGGCCTCTACCTCAGGAAGTCAGGACAAGCTATCTGAAGAGGTTGACCCCTCCATGCTTACTACTTTCTTGGAGACTTGTATGAAGCTCTTGTGTGATATTAAGGCCATGAAAGGGCTACAAGAACTGATAAATATGTGTGTTGGTAAGGAAGGTTCTCCTAAAGGACACCACGTAGTCAGAAAAATAGGCAAACACAAGACAAGAACATGGCACGAGATGAGGCTCACTGTGCAAATAGGAGACTATGAGATGGACCAAGTTATTTTGGATCTGGGGTCAGATGCAAACTTTTTTCCTAAACAAACATGGAAACGGATGGGGATACCTACGCTGCAATGGTATTTGATTCAATTAAGGATGGAAAATCAACAGAAGATTATCCCTATGGGGCAATTGCATGGACTGACTGTAGATATAGAAGGAGTGAGCACGTTGGCCGATTTTGAAGTGATAGAGATTGTTGATGACAACAATCCATACCCCATGCTCCTGGGAATTGATTGGGCTATCGACATGAATGGGGTAATCAATTTGAAAAAGCAAACAATGTCATTTGAAAGAAAATTGCTCCATGTTGTAGTACCATTGGACCCTGCAGAAGGACCACACTATACTGAACTAGTCCGTGATTATGAGGGAAGCGACGATGATTTGGACCAGATCTATAAAATAATAGAGCAAGATCAAGACTGGGTTAATATGATAGCTGATGGATGAATTGCATGGGACCATGAAATTTCCTTTACTTTGGATTTAGATGAAGAGTTGGAACATTGGCAACACACACTACATGAAGTGTCCACATTACGCTGCAACATGATGACCAAATTGTTGCTTTTTGTGTCATTGGAGGTAAGAAATTTGCCTTATTATGATGGTTTAACTGACATGGATAAATTATTGGATGCTTTTGAAAGAGAAGTTATAGAGGATTACCACTTTCAGGTGTTGCACTGGGCATTACGCACTATGCCCACTCGGTGGTGGGGTACACACAAAGACAACTTTGACGAGTGGCGCAACTATAAAAGGATGATGAGAACTCGGTTTGGTCAGCCTAAGGTACAAGTAACAGAGAAGTATGATGGGAGGAATGATATGCACAATCACTTGTCCAAATGGACTAAGGTTTATGGAACAGAGCCGCAGCCAGAATGGGTAAATTTATTCTATCACACTTTGGACATCATTCCTATGAATTGGTACCTGGAAACAGAGCTCCGCCACTGCACTGCGAAGTGGGATGTTTTGAGAGAAGGATTTGTGAGGACCTTCAACTTTGAATATGTGTTCAAAAGCATTGATGAGGCACTATAGGAGGTTAAGGCAGTGATCTTCCGAATCCCACAGGATCCCTTGGAATTGATTCAACCAGATTGGAGCACCCAGTTGCACCATGCACTGGAATGCTATAATGTGACTGCTGAAGGAGACGATGAGGATCTAAGGAATATTAATATTCCAGAAACAGAAGGCCGCCACAAGGTAGAGGGACCACAGATAGAGAATCCAGACATCACCACACCATTGAAAAATAGGCAAGTAAACACTGGCATAGAACAGGAGCCAAAGTTTGCGAAGATTGGGGATTACTAGGACGATGCTACAGTAGATAAAGTTGCTGATTTGCTCCGCGAATATCAGGATTTGTTTCCTACAAAAATTTTGGACTTGAAAGGCATCATAGGTGATTTTGGAGTGATGAAAATAACTCTGAAATCGAATGTGAAGCCTATTAAGAAGAGGCCATATCACCTTAATCCCAAATATAAGGAAAAGGTCTGCTTGGAGTTGGACAAGATGCTTGAAGCAAGTATTATTGAACCCGTGGAGGAGTTTGATTAGGTGAGTCCAATGGTAGTTTAGGAAAAGAAGAAGAAGGATGAAATAAGGATTTGCGTAAATCTCAGAAAGCTTAACGTTGCATGTGTCCATGATCCCTTTTCGACATTGTTTACTGATGAAGTACTAGACAATGTGGGAGGACAAAAAGCATATTCATTCACTGATGGGTTCTCTGGATACCATCATATTAAGATCATGCCAGAAGACAGGAGTAAGAACATCTTCGCAACAAAATGGGGATGTTTCCAGTATACAGTGATGCCATTTGGACTCAAGAATGCGTCAGTGATCTTCTTGCACGTAGTGATCATGGCTTTCAAAGAATTTATTCACAAGTTCTTGGAGGTATATTTTGATGACTGGACACTGTTTGGGCTAGTAAAGCACCATGTAGCTAGTTTACACTTGATGTTGGATACATGCCAAAGATATCAAATTGTGCTAAACCTAAAGAAATGCTTGTTTTGCATCCCTTTCGGAATCTTGCTAGGTCATTAGGTGTGCAAGCAAGAATTAATGGTGGACCCTGCTAAGATCATGGTCATAATTAATTTGCAGGAACCAAGAAGTGTCAAACCGCTGTGCGCCACGCTGCGTCATACCAGATACTATCGAAATTTCATCAAGATTTATGCTCAGATTACCGCACCCATAGAAAAGTTGCTAAAGGATGCTACATTCTATTGGAATGAAGAATGTTAGCATAGTCTGGATGTCTTTAAGGAGAAAATGATTACCCCGCCGATGTTGGTCTTCCTGGACGAGAAAAAATAATTCCATATGCATGTTGATGCCTCATGTATTGCGTTAGGAGTAGTGTTGACATAGGCTGGTGAAGGGGAGACGGGTCGACCTATAGCATTTGCAAGTAGGAACTTGTCAAAGGATGAAAATAATTATTCGACGATAGAGTGCGAAGGGTTGGCTATGGTGTACACACTCTGGAAATTCAGACATTACCTGCTAGGCGGACATTTCAAGATGTACACAGACCATTCTGCATCAAAGTATCTAGTCAATAAGCCTGTGTTGGGAGGGAAAATATGCATATGGCTGCTCTTGTTTCAAGAATATGATTTTGAAGTAATTGTGAAGCGAGGAAGATTAGACACGGGACCAGACCATCTATCACACTTTGAAACAGGAGAGGAGCCTACCAATTTGGAGGAAGGGCTTCCTGACGTGTAGCTCTTCATGATGCACGTAGCGGATAATCACTTCATGTATATTATCCACTTCCTGACTACAGGAACGGCTCCAGAAGGATATACCAGTCAACCGAAGAGAGAATTGGTGGTGCACGCGATAGAATTCTCAGTCATTGCAGACCATTTGTATAATATGTGCCTGAATTTGAACAAGCCAGTAGCCTTGTTGAAGCTCATGGAGGAGTTGCAGGAGGGAATTATGCAGGGAAAGCAATAACGCATAAGATTTTGCACGCTGGGTTGTGGTGGCCGACGCTGCATAAAGACTCTAAAGCATATTGTAAGGCATGTGACGCATGTCAGAGGATGGGTAGGCCATCGTGGAGGTATGAGCTACCTCTGATTCTGCAGGTGTCATTGCAACCATTTGAGAAATGGGCAGTTGACTTTGTAAGTCCAATTCAACCCCCAAGCAAGAAGACGAGTACGTGATATATTATCACTACGACCGAATATTTGACCAGATGGGTGGAGGCACAGCCTTTGAAAGACTGTATAGGGGAAACAAAAGATATTTTTTTGTTTGAATATGTGTTGACCAGGTATGGTTGCCCGAAGGTTTTGATGAGTGATCGCGATACACATTTTCTTAATGAAACAATTAGCACGATGACAATAGAATTTCAGGTTTACCATCAGAAGAGTACGCCATATCATCCTTAGGAAAATAGAACGATTGAGGATTTTAATAAGATATTGGAAAATGCGCTGACAAAGGTTTGCAACATGTAGCAGAATTATTAGGACGTGCACGTATCGGCAATGTTATGGGCTTATAGAAATACTTGTACAAAGCTTACTGGTCAGACACCTTTTAGGTTGGTCTATGGTGTAGAAGCTATGATGCCTATGGATTACATTGTGCCGAGTCTACACATAGCGGCTTTCACAGGAATGGAAGACCATGGAGCCTTAGAAGAATGGCTCGCGCAACTAATGGAGCTCGAGGAAGATAGATTTTTGGTTGGATTCAATCAGCAGGTTCAGAAGGAATGATAAAAAGCTTGGCATGATCTTCACATCAAACTGCACACTTTCAAGGTAATTGAATTGGTTTTATTATATGACAGTAAGTTTTCTAAGTTTCTAGGGAAGTTTCAAATGCACTGGCGAGGACCATATGTCATCCAAGAAATTACAAATGATGAAGCAGTTCAACTCATGAGGTTGAATGGAGATCCATTTCGGGGAAGGGTAAATGGATCCGATTGACGCCATACATGGGGGATCCAACCAAATGACTACATGACAGTAGCATAGTCTTAGTGCTCCAGGCAGCTGCAAGGAAGCGCGGGACTATAAAATATACTGCTCAGTTGGTGGAACTACGCGACAATGGGTTTGTGTGAAAAAGGGTGGTGTCACGATACCAGAAGAGGCGCGAAGGGAGCTGCGCTATAGAGGGAGGTACTGCACAACACAGCTAGAAAATGACCATTATAGTCATTGTTCATGTTTTGACTGCCAAGAGATGGTTAAGAGGAGCAGGGGGATGGCATTTAAGGCTAAAATATTTGGAGATCTGTTGCCAAATTAGCATTTATGGATGGATTTTGGGGGGAACAGTTGAATTTGAATTTGAATTTGCCTATAAATTACACGTGGCCATCTAGCAAAGAACACTTTGCGTCCTTAGAATTTTTACGTCCTCGTATTGGGAGGATTTAGTCACAAGCCCTACATTTGCCAAGTTATCAGAGGTAAATCAAACATTCATCCTGGAAAGGATGCTAGGACCAAGCCTCGCGGAAACTATGAGTACTGGTGGGGATGTCACTTCTGAGGGAGGTACTCCAGAGGTTGTGAGCATGGTGTCTCTAGCCATTGTGCCTACAATGTCGAGGTCGCCTAAGCAGAAACCTACACTGGTGCGGGAAGTCCCCAAGTCCAAGAAAGAAAAGCAGAAGAAACCAATTCTAGTGCGCGAGTCACCGAGGAAGCATGCTGCTACACAGGCCCAAAATAAAGAGAAACAATCAATGAAAGATAAGGGGAAAGTGGTGGATTTGGAGGCTGAAGAGGGCGCAAAGGATATAGATGCCGAGGGTGTGGAGCCTATCTCCAAGTTGCTGGAGTATATCCCTCTGCATAAGGGAAAAGTGAAGGTCCCCAAGGACCTAGATGGAGGAAAATTACTCCTAAATACGCCAATGTTATCGGGGGGCATCCCCTTTGAAGGTTCGTGCTTGGCGCGGATTCCAAAACTAAATCTAGAAGACTAGGATTTGGCGGATCATGAGAGGGTCCCCCACCTCGCAACAAAAAACTATATGAAAAGAGTATATTATAAGGAATCCGATGTCACCACGTTGGAACCTGTGGAGTGGATTCATGGAGTGAATCAGTTAGGGTTGTTGAACCTGCTATGGGTACCCCACTACCACCACTCCAACATCAACCTCATTGTTATCAAGCGATTGCTAACCTTGGTGAATTACGGATGTTTGTGGCTGAGCGTGCCAATCCCAATCACTGATATGCTGATCCATTGGATCACACTATTGCCACACTCAGGGTTGAATCTGGCCAATAAGTTTGGCGGAAAAACAAGTGAGCGCGATCTCATGGAGAAGATGAAGGTAAAATTCAAGCTAGTGAAGAAGCCATGCCGGTACTCCATCACCTCTCTCACCGACTCCATAGTACAAGTTGCCACAGATCTTAGCCAACAAGGTCATGAGAAAATGCCGCACAGATGAGGTTCCGGTGCCCATAATTTCATTGGCTGCACAGTGCATGGAGGGCGTGCAGTTCAATTGGTCGCACTACCTCTATAGCGAGCTCCTTGTGAATTGTCATGAGGCGCAATGATGAGAGAAAATCCTTCCACTACACGTGGTTATTGCTCTCCATCGTGCTAGTGGCTTGGGACCTACTAGAGGATAGTCAGTTTCCTCCTATGGACAAAGAATTACTGGAGGCTACCCAAATTGCCTCCATTTGGGCCACAAAGAATGCTACGCGAGTCACGGAGACCAAATTTTTTTGGGTGTTGATGGAGGTGAGCATTCGCATGGCCATCAACTATAATTGGTGGTTGTCCCCAACAATGTTTGCGCAACTAGTAGAGTACGCGGATTTTAAAGCAGATTTCCACCACATATATATCAGGGCATGGAAGGATCCACAACAAAAATGGTTTGATATGCCTTACTTGGCCATGGACGATGCCATCCAGGAAACCATCAAGAACTGGCCGACAAATTGGCATACTCCATCCAATCTGGCCGTGGGCTCCAGCAAATCTATGCAGAAGAAAAATAAGGAAGCAACAAAGCACAAGGTCTAGCAGTTGGCCAAGAAGTGCAAAAAAGAGGCCGATGAGAAGGCCCAGGTGGAAGAGGAGCGCACCGCGAAGCAGTAGGCCGAACATGAAGAGCGCAACTCTGAGTAGATTGGTAAGTCCCCTTCGCCCCAAATAGATGAGGAGGAGCAGTCAGAGTAGGGCAGTGGTGGTCAGGAGGAGTAGAGCACTCCCTTCCAGATAAAAAGGTACAGGGATCAGCAGAAAGAAGGGCCTCGGAAGAAATAAAAAGTGTCAAAGCCACCCCTAGATCTAATCACTCTAATAGAAGGTGACCTTGACGAAATTGGAGATAAGGTGCACAATACCATAGTGGAACTACTCCAACAGTTCAAACAATAGAAATTATAGTCTCTAAGTACCATTCAGGAGGATCTACGTGAGCTGCAGATTTAGATGAATAAGATCCAGGTGGGCACAGGGAAGGTAAGCCCTGCACAGACAAGTTTGGCACCCGGGACTAGTTAGGCAGCAGAGATGGTCAGATCATTGGATCTCTGGGTAGTAGCACTACCATAAGGATCCTTGAGCATGGAGGTGGCTGATGACAAGGTTGTCGTAAGTTCTCTGAAGAACATTAGCCTCAACCTGGCCATGCTCCCCAATGAGTACATTCACACAATGCAGACAAGTGTGACAATAGAGCTAAAAGAATGGGAACAGCACACACTCAGCCTCATAAGCGAGTATCGGGTGAATAATAAGCATATGTTCACCAAAAAGATGGAGGCTCTGGAATCAAAGAATACAAATCAAGCGCAGAGTGCCCAAATAGCAGCCGCGGTGGCAGAAGCATGCTGGATGGTGCCAGAATTGCATATACCTGAGGAGGCACCGCTAGAGACAAATATCACAAAGCTTGTTGCGGGCCTGATGAATGCCAAGGTAGAGGTGGCCAGAGTTTAGTTTGGGCTAAACATGAAGATAACAAAACTGGAGCTGAAGTCATAGCCTTCAACCCCACCAGAGGTAAGGGAATAGTGTGAAGCCGCTGTCAAGGATGGAGTTGCTATGGTAGATGTCGCGGTGGTGGATTGTATTGTGATGTTCGAGCAGGCTATGGAAGTAGTGACGAGCTTGTAGGAAGATCCCACCCTGTAGGTATTGAATACAAAAGTTCGCAAGCTTCCTTAGCAATACGATGAAGTGAGGGTGACGACACGCATCGTTGCTACAACACAACACCTCGCCAAGCTACAGGAGGCTAAGCAACTGCTTACACAGGTGGAAGTAGAGTAGAAGAAAGAGATAGTCCTTAAGGCTAGATTAGGGCCTTGGTTGTATGAGGCCTACATAGTCTTCGCCAATATTAAGAAAAAGTTGGCAAAATTGCAGAGTACGTAGCAAAATATTAACCCGGATAGTGCAAGACCAACCACAGAGCAGCTGGTGGAACAGATCAAGAAGTCAGCCATGCAGTGCGTGGTTGAAGTAGCGGTTGCACAAGTGGAGCTGGGGGATATTCGCAACAAGATCTCCATGCTAGCCGAGTGACTCGAGGGCGAGTCACGATCTTTGTGTTGGGGGCCTGTTGGGATGGTGTCCCGTAGGGTCACTTTTGGGGAAAAAGCCCAAGATTTGGGGCAAAGGCCCAAGTTTTATGTAAAAATATGTAAAGTCTCCACAAATTGTGGTCACGGAGCACGTAGATAGTTAAAGAGTCAAAAAGGGTTTTACCCTTGGTTAAGTAAGTTAGGTCAGCTTTTTGAAGATCTACCCATGGTCTACAGACCATGTGATTCTATAAATAGGTGTGCCTTAGAGAGTCTAAGGCAGGCATAGGGATGAAGACGAATGTAATCGGTCAATAGAAGGAAGATCATAGAAGTATTAGAGGAGGAAAAAGGCTCTACAGTTGTGTGCACAGAGGCCTAGAGTTGAGTCCACAACTGAGTGCATGGACTCCTATAGCTGAGTGTGCAGGGAGGTATTGAGTATGTAAGTATTAACTGAATATTAATAAAGAATATTATTAGAGAAATTCCTATGTTTTACCTATTTACTTCTATTATGTACAAATGTGCATTATGTTGTGACGAATGATGGGTTTATGAAATAATGTTGTATTGATGCACGACTTTACTGGATCTGTATTGTTATATGAATGAAATTGAAATTAAGGGTTTACGCAAAGATTATATTGTTGTACATTAAAGTTATCAAAAACTTATGAAGAGCTGAGTAAATATTGGGTTAAGAGTAATCTTTAATGCACGTAAGTAGTTAATTTACCTATTCAAGGTCCGCGAAAGCCAATTCTAGAACTTCGCGGAGGTCTAAGGGCTGATTAAAGGAAGTTACATCAATAAGCCATAAAGACTTATCCATCTGAGCGAAGGTAGCTCTAGGGCACAAAATGACATCACGTTGATCTCTCGGTACAGAAACTTGGTTCCAACATCCCCCCATACTGCTTCGGGTGAGACTTCAGTCCATGCTCCATGGATTATTGTCGAAAGGGCTAGTAGTGTAGGGATTTGTTTGGTGCAATTAACTCTGAAAATGGGTCAGGACCAACTAAGACAATAAGAAACTTGGTTCCAACATCCCCCCATATTGCTTCGGGTGAGACTTCAGTTCACGCTCTGCAGACTGATGCCTAAAGGGCCAGTAGTGTAGGGATTTGTTTGGTGTAACTAACTCTGAACCTGGGTCAGGACCCACTAAACCAACACAAGGGCTACCCAGGGTTCTATAGAAGAGATACAAAGTTTATTTGTAGGTGTTATAGGATCGGTAATAGCAACTATAGGAGAAACAAGGTTGTTATCGGATAAAAATGGCTGCTACAAGATAAACATGACTTCTACATGAGAGATAGACTATGCGCTATAGGAGAAACATATTTGCTATAGAAGAAGACAGTGTGCTACAAGAAAGTCTAGAGAGCTGCAAAAAGCCTAATTTTATGCAACGTTACCCTAGATTTTAAGAGGTACATCTAATAGAAGGGTAAGTACCCATTTTTCTCTACCATCTGTGGATAAGAAACCTGCAAAAACTCTCATTCCTTCAACCAAAATTTCTGATAGCAGTTTCAGAATAAAAAGATTGACTGAGAATTTTATTTTGAGTTAAGAAAAATAAGAAGGAAATGGAATTATTTTTTATTTGAGTATGAATTTTTCCTTCCTCTAACCAGTATGGATAAAACTGCTCTTTTACCCCTGTAGAAAATTGGGAGTATTGGTTTTCCAAACCTTGGAAAATCACAATGAGAAATCACCGGGGGGGGGGGGTAGTTTCAATTGAAGAGAGTCCACAGTCTCATCAAGGATGCTAATTATCACATATGTAGTGGATAATGTCCAAAAAATTGTATCATGGGGAAATATTGTGGACAATAATAGGGAAATGTTTCTTAAGACACAATCCCAAGCCTAATTAGAATTTGGAGAAAAATATTGATCTATAGAAGAAAGAGTTGGAGAATAGGAATAAGTGGATGGAGCAAGAGAATATGTGCAAAAATTCCTTCTGAGGTATCTTGGGATGTTGAGGAGGTCACCAGGGCCATGAATGAGGCACAATTAGGTCACTAGGTTGCTTAAAGGATGAGAAACACTTTCAATAGAGAGGTATGATGGACCTCCAAATTAGACATAAATTAAGGCCCATATGACCATCCTTCAACACATTAAACCTCTCTTTTTTCATTAAATTACATATTTTTAACTTTATTATGTTCATTAGGAAGGTTTCGAGATAATTGCACATTTGTGTATAATATTATTTATTTTTTTAGAATATTGTGAGAATATTAGGAAGATTATGAAGATTTGGAGGAGGAGATAATCTAGGGACTTTCTCCCTGCTATAGGAGGATCATTATTGGATAATAAATGAACAAGATATTATGAAATTATTGCACAAATTCTGGAGCTCACTAGTTCTTGAATTTTCAATTTTTAAAGTAGTAATTTTTTTCTATTTTTTAGCACGTGCTAACAAGGGTATCTTGGAGTGATTCCACTAGGAATGGAGTCTTAATACATCATAATTAATAATAAAAAAGTTTCCATCCCATTTTCATTTGATTTACTTGGTCATTCGACAAGTTATCTCCTCGTGTAGCGAAACAAAGCCTCCTATAGCATTCTTGTAGCACATGTAAACTTGACTATATTTTCTCCAAAGGCTTGGTTTTTGTGTCTTAGGCTTGAATCATGACCCCTAAGCTCTGAATCTATGATTGATGAAGACCAAATACCACTCTAGACCCACCTTTCCTTCATTGCAAGTACAAATTTTCAATCACAACAAGGCAAATTTCCACATTTCAGTAACAATGAATGTTTTCTTATGAAATGTACATGGATTTTGTTACTAAAGCTAAGTTTGCTTGAACACAATGAAAAAAGGATGATTCATAAATGCAAAGTAGATTAGACTTGATTCTTGAATTCATCCTTCCTTAAGGTTTTTGTTACGAGCATTATTGTTGAAAAGATCAAATTTCCTTTTTCAAAACAACATTCCACATTCTGCAATTAGAGTATTAATTTATATTCTACAAGTATACTAATGTTTCCATTTTTTCAATGAGGTTAGTGTTTGATTTCATGATATTCATTTCATTGCATCAAATCAATGAAAGAAGGACACATTGCATGCTACACATACAATGCCGACATCTCTTAAGTTTGTACGAACCCTGTGTTTATAATTTTAGTTGGTAGCTTTGGGAGTTGCAACATTCTTGTTGCAATAATGGGCCTCATTAATATTATTGCAATAATTAAGTGTCTCCTAATTCCATGATCTTTACAAAAATCATTGAATTCATGGGAGGTGAATTCTCCTCCTATAAAAGTTCTTAGACATTTAATCTTCAAATCCATTTCATTTTTGACAAGGGCCTTGAAATCCTTAAATTTTTCAAAAGCTTCAATTTTTTCTTGAAGAAAGCTAAACCAAGTCATTCTTGTGAAATTATCCACAAACAACACGAAATTACCTCTCTCCCTTTAGAGTATGTATCATGGTTGGACTAGAGAGATCTATGTGAATGATTTCTAGTGGCTTAGACATAAAATATTCTTTTGTTTGGAAGAATACTCTAGTTTGCTTCCTAAACTAACATGCTTTTCATATGGCATTATGAGGCTTTGATATTCTAGGCATGTCCTTAACAACTTATGTTTTTGTATCTTTTACCAAATTATAAAAACAAATGTGTCCCAACCTTTTGTGCCATAACCAACTTTCATCTAAACTTCCAAAGAAACAATTTTTAATCTCAAAACCATCAGGGATGTATGCCTTTCCTTCGTTCATATTAGCTCTTTCTATCAATTTACCATAATCTGAATTTCTAATTTCACATATTTTATAGTTGAACATAATATCATACCCTTGATCACACATTTGAATGATGCTTAGGATATTATGTTCCAATCCTTCCACATGCAATACATCTTGGGCCTTAGTTTGTCCATTGTTAATGGTGGTAGTTCCTTTCCTAGTGAATTTTGTAGATGCATTGTTTCCAAGAATCACCTTACCTCCATTTATTTCCTTCAGTTTGATGAAATTGATTTAATCTCCTATCATGTGTCTTGAGAAGTTGCTATCAACATACCACCTATTTTATTTTTTTGGAGCATACAACATGAGACCACACCTTTCTTCTTCCTTCTTGCATACATTCAATTCAGGGGGGCATTCTTCCTCCCCTTGATTGATTTTGCAATTCTAAGCCTTGCGTCCAAAATTATGGCACATAAAACTTTCATCATGACTTCGAATAGGTGAAAACAAGTTTCTTCTATTTACACCATACATTCTTCTAAAGAAGTTGATTGAGTAGCCATTCTTCAGAAATTTTCTTCTTTCATAGATACTATAGGAAACTTCCTTATGACAAAATTTATAGCATATATAATAATATCCATAAAATAATGTATGATACAAGGATGATTGCTCCATGTTGTTGATCTTGACCTTGTTTCCTTCCTTCTTTTGATGAAATTGATTCAAGGATATTTCTCTTGCTGATTGTCTTGTTGTATATGATTATTTTTTGAGGCAAACATTTTCTTCCTCCTTCTCGCTTAGTTGTTTTGACAAAATTTCATTCATCCTTTTGAATTCTTTTAACTCAATTTCTGAAATTAGGAAAGAGTTTACATACGGATCCATATATATTTCTTGATATTTTCTTTCCATGACTCTTTGGATCAAACTTCTAGAAATTAATTGTTCTTGAAGGAACTCACTCTGATACCACTTGTTAGACCAAATATTACAATGAGAAGGTGGGGGGGGTGGGGTATTAGTGTAATGGAAAATTCATCATTTCAAAACTATTTCAACAATAACATAATATGTAGCAATGCATTAGTAAATAACATACATCCTAACAGTGAATAGAACTATGCTTCAAGTCACAATCATCACATCAACACATTAGAACACCAGATTTTACATGTAAACCATTAAGGGGGGAAATCACAAGTTCTTTTGCCTTATTCATTTTGATTACATAATTTGCAAGCACAAACCTGTTATAGGAACCAACCCCCAAATTAAAACTTGCAGGCACCAACCTGATAGATGCACCAACCCCCAGAATGACCAAACACCCACTTGGAATAGGTGACAACCTAATAGACGCACCAACCTCAACAATGTGCAAGCACTAACTTGTTATAGGCTACAAACTAATTGAGGCACCACTGGACCAAGGCACCCATATCCTTATTCAACCTGGTGTGGACCAAGTTTCAACCAAATCAACTTATCTTTTGTTCACCTATCAAAAACATGGTTCATACTCATTTTGACAATAATCATGGCCTCCCTAATGTCAACAACTATTTGGGTCTTTTCAAATAACAAAATATTCTAACCAAAAAATACCTATTCAAAAATCAATTTGCACTTAATTTGACCCACTGTACATTAGAAATATTAATTGTTCTACATAATGACTCTTTTGAGCACGTGTTCTACAAAATGGACAAATTTTAGAAGTCATTCTACAAAATTATTACCTTTCATCTACTTAATCATCGGATCCTCGTAGGCACAAAAATAACAATAAAAAATTAATCAATCTTTCACCCAAACTCAAACCTTCAACCTCACAGGGGCACAACTATACACCCACCAAATGTGTTACAACATACTTTGTATAGGAATAAACCATAAAATTTATTTGAATTTAACCCAAGATCCTATCCCAATCTTATTGCCACGTCATTCCATGCTCACCATGTCAAGGCCTCAACAAACCAATCAAGTGGTCAGCATTCTTCACTTATGTTTATCAACTAGTCAAACTAATTGTGCTTCTCCACATCACAACTAGGGACAGGTTAGACCAGTCAAATGATCTACGCTCTCTGCATCACAACCATGGATAGGTCAGACCAATCAATTGATCTGTGTTCTCGATGTCAATCTAATCAAATGTTTGCTTTACATAATGACTAGGGACAACAATTAATAAAATTGTTTGTGACCTCCATGTCAAACTAACCAAATTTTCACATACTCCATGTCACAACCAGGTTTAGATAAACCAACAACCAGTTGATCCATATTTGTTGTCCACATCGAGCCAAACAAAATGTTTGTAGTCTCCACAACATAACAACCAATAACCAAAAAAATTGTATGCACTCTACACGTTGGGCCAAAAAAATGGTTGTGGTATCCATGTCATGACTAAGGCCAAGAAAACCAACAACCAATCAAATCACCTACGGTCTAGCGGTCTACATATAGGGCAAAAAAATTTGTTTCTAGTCTCCACATCATGAGAAGGGCCAAGAAAAACAACAACCAATAACTAATCAAATTGTGTATGCTCTACACGTTTAGAAAAATAAAATGTTTGTGGTCTCCACGTCAAGACCAGGACTAGAAAAACCAATAACCAATTAAATTTTTTGCACTCTACAGGTCGATCCAAAAAAAATGTCTCTTGTATCCACATCACAACCATGACTATAACAACTAGCAACCAATCAAACCATCTATGCTCTACATGTTAGGCCAAACAACCTTTTTGTTGTCTCCACACCACAACTAGGACCAAAACAACAAATAACCAATCAAACTATCTACAATCTCCACATCACACCACATGTATATACAGAGTTTCGACCCTGCAACCACCCAGGTTGTGTTGCCCCAGACTAGCCATGAAGCCCAAGACTTCACTTGGTTCTTGGCTCTCTTCTTTGATGCAATTAAGTCAAGATCTATGTGACAAATATATACATGAATGGGAGCCTCCCTTTAGGGGAATGGAATATCCTTTGAAATCCTGATGGGACCACTTCATATGAACCAAATCTAAGGGTCATTAAACACCCTAATTATAATGTATTACGTACCACATGGAACATTCTAAGTGGGTCACATGTCACAAATACTTGTGATTATTGGCTAGCCTAAATTGCCATATAAGCATGCCACATGGAATCATGCTAGGATGACACATCATCCTTGTTTCACCATGTCATCATCACTTGTCATGTCATCCTTCACTCTGCACTTACCTAGTATATGAAGTATAAGGCTATTGTGCTAGCAGGGCAAACCAAGTCATTGGTAAACATCACGCAAACATTTATGAAGCAATTTTAGAAGTCGGAATCTGAGTCTAAGTTTATTACAAAAATCAAAATGTTCAAGTAGGGTGTTAATGAGTTAGTATGGGACTTCAATAAAAGATATAAGTTACTAATGGACCAATTAAAATTTTAGATTTCGGATGCAAAACACAAGGAATGGTTCATCATGGGGTTTTTGCCTCACATATGCATCCCATTAACCCAACAAAATATTGTGCCGCAATCTAAATCATTAGAGATTGCCATGAAATTAGAATCATCTCCTGTAGGAAGTGAAAATAGAACATGAATAGCTAAATTTTAGTTGTATATAGTGGCATCAACATTACAATTACAAGATATAGCCAAGTTTAAGGAAAAAATGAGGAGGTATGGTACACTATATGTAGAAAAAAAGGACAACATAGAAATGAGTGCATGACTATGATAGAGTATATGGCTACAAGGGCCTCCAACCATTTGGCATATGGTGTTTTCCTGTGGTGTGCGATTTGTAGAGTATCAGATCACTTACTCACATCCTATTCCATGCTGCACAAATACCAAAGCCCAATAAGGACTTTCTTCAACAATTTTTGTAAACCAGTGAGACATGATATCCCTACATGTAGTGCACTAGAATTGATGACAGAGCACACTTTTGATGCATATAGTGTAGAAGAGACCAAGGGTACTAATGGAGGAAGACAGACTTACAACTAACCAAGAGACTATAATCAACCAGGTAAAGACCAAGGAATGCAAGGAAGAGGACCATGCTTCCAAGGTAGAGTATGAGGAGGATTCATAAGAGGTATGAGTCTATTGATTTTTTATAATTGTGCACAACCAAGACATATTTCACAGGACTGCCCAAATCCCTATAGAACTTGTACATATTGCAGATAGTTGGAACATGCTACTAAGGATTGTCCTAAACTAATTGTGAAGTTGCAGGAGAAGAAGGGTCAGAATGTGCAGATGATAGCTGCCAAAGTGCACAAGGATCACCCACAAGTAAGAGAAATTACACGAGGAGGAATAAGGATAGGAACAAACATTGTTAGACAAGGAAAACAACCTCATAAGTGGGTGAGAAAATATAGAAACAAACCCCAAATGTTGATCTAGTAAAAGAAAAGGACATATACAAGGAAGACAGAAGGGAGTTGACCACAACATAATGGGGCCCATCAAGCTCAACCTCACATCAAGTATTTCTCGTATATGTTATGGCAGTAGTATATGAAAAATTTGAATCTAGAGACATTGTTGAAGAGGTGAGTGCTATTAATAATTTCTTAATAATTTGCTTAGAGTTAATGAACGATGAACTGGCTTTAGATAGACTACGCAAAATGATTGATCAATGTGCATGTGGTCCCTTGGAGACAACCTCTATTTGTAGGAGGTCAACGCTCAAGACCTCTATCAAACTTTTAAGAAAAAATTTAAATAACTAGATGGAGTAGGATCATAAGGGATGAAATGAATATTCTAGTTCAAATCCTATCATTTACAACTAGAATAGCTAGGTCATTGAGGGTTGCAGGATTTAAAATTCATTAAATGACAAGAAGAAATCTTAAAGAGACGGAAATAAAAATTGAGCCAGATTGTATTCAAGCTCTAAACCTAAGAATGAATTTGATGAAAGAAGTAGAAAATACGAGTGCATTTATGAAAGAGATGAGTTACCATTAAGGTGCTCTTACCCAACTTACAGGTGTCATCTGAAACATGTTTTTGCATAGATAAAGATGTAAACTTGATTTCATAAATCATGCTACATCATACACCTCCTTCAGCAGAAGAAAATAGAATGTGAAAAAAACACAAGAAAAGACAAGACCCATCCAATTTTATGTCAACCCATCCAATGCATCCAAGATGATATGCTCGACCTTTCTGTTGTCTCTTGGAATTTAATATATTCGACTAACTAAATCTCTATTCATAAGATCTTAGAAATTTAGACTGCAAATATAGATTGATATTGTGGTCGAGGCGTTTGTCCCATAACAGCCATAGAAGAGTGCCAATAAAAGGATTCAACTCCTTGTGCAAGTTTAAATTAGGAAAATAGATTTGAAAGCCAAAGGCGTTCTGGCAGTAAACACCAATACCTTCTTTTCTTGCAAGGTTGTTGTAGAATGCCACATAAATTTTACTCCATTTTGATGTACAAAAATTATCAATGCGTGCCAACAATCAATGGTCATGAGGGTTGCATATATTATATTTCCTTCATGAAAGAATATAATTCAATATATAGGGAAACAAATGGTAAAGGAGTTTGAGTACATGAACAATATGATCATTCCCAAGAAGTCAGAGGACTGCAGATTTGATTGCAAGATGGACTAGATAAATCTATTATGGTCATCCAAATAAAATAATCAGTACCCATCGGGATCATGGGATTATGGAAACGTTCTAAGTCACAACAAGATTCTTCTCTACATCATAATTTTGTGTGCACTTTTCCCATAATTATATCAGCATTATCATCTATATTATAGAAATGTTGTAAAAGAAGCTTGTATTTATACACGTAATGAGAGGCTGCAAAAATCCAATATTATATAGCATATTGTTTGAATGGTGAAGCTTGTCAATGTTGGTGACAAACTGTTACGGTGAATCATTAGATTTTAGACAGAAAATCATATCTCAAAAGCCATATTTTTGATGTTGGAAACAACGTTCCTTAAACACCCAATTTAAAAACATACAACCTTTATATATTATATTCATTGCTAAAGTGTGGCTACGAGACCTTCAAAGAATTCAAAATTTTTATTTTTGGAGTTTCAAACAATTCAAATTGTTTGTTTGTTTGTTTGTTTTTGTTTTTTAGAACACGGGTTTATATTATGTACCAGTATATTTTTGAGGATATTAACAAAATTACATGTCGTTTATATGATTTTATCTAGAATGGTACTAAATCATTAATACTAACAATGATAGTATGTTTCAACTATGTATCAAAAGGTACATCTCATATATGTTATCTTAGCAAAATATGTATATAACAGAAAATCAGATAATTCAAAAAGAATGCCAGATGTCTAGGGTAGAATAATGGAGCCTTCATCTCTAATGTAATTATCTTCCATATATGTATAGTTCATCTGACCCATACACATGAAAATAACATTAGTTTATATTATGTACCAGTACATTCTCGAGGATATTAACAAACTTACATGTCGTTTATATACCTTTATCCTGTATGGTACTAAATCATTAATGTTAACAAAGACAATATGTTCCAACTATGTATCAAAATGTACATCTCATATATGTTATATTAGTAAAATATGTATATAACAGAAAATCAACTAATTCAAAAACAATGCCAGATGTCTAGGGCAGAATAATGGAGCCTTCATCTCTAATGTAGTTATCTTCCATTTATGTATAGTTCATGTGACCCATAGCATCATATAGTCCCTTTTTTGATAGAGAATCTGCAACAGTATCGGCTTCCATAAAAATGTGTTGGACAATGATATGATGGAAAGTCTGTCTCAGTCCATTGATGTGAGCAATCCAGTCACTGAGATTTGGTTGGGAGAATGTAGTATTGTCCATAATCCCTTCGATGAGAGTTTTTGAGTCCCCATATATATGTATGTTATTAATAGCTAATCTTCTTGAAAACCAAAGTAGTCCCCATAGTGCCAGAACCTCTTCCGCATGTTCGTACCAACACCTACATTCCAAGATATTTTATAGTGTGACCTGTGATCCAATCTGAGCCATACACCACATCCGCAACACCCTCACTAAGCCACACCATCAAAGTAACCTGTAGGAAATAATATATGAGGAGGAAAGTTTCAGATCGATTGATCCTTAACTCTCTGTGAACCTAATCCGAGAGTGTCCAGCCACGTACCAACTTTGTAAATGATTTTGTAGATGTCAATCCCATAATTCTCAAAAATAAAACTATTTATGGCTTTCCATATTTCCCAGAAGATGAAAAGTGGGGTGGCTTGTAGTCGACCACCACATTCCATCCACCAATTGAGGCATTGTTCAATGGACAAGAAGTGTTTGAAAGGAATGTTGCATTGTTGCATGATGTATCTCCAAACCTGCAAAGAAATAGGACATTCCAAAAGAAGGTGTGTGTTTGTCTCCAGTGAAGATTTGCAAAGGGAACATCTACCAAGCCCTTGCATGCCTTTTTTCCATAGATTTTCCCACGTCAAAGTTTTATTGTGCCAAACCAACCATGTATACAGAATAATTTTGTAGGGGATATTTAACTTCCACGTTTTAAAGAACCAGCAAGATTGTGTGAAAGAGTGGATGGAAGTCACAATGTACCTATAAGTATCTGCTACAACGACCGAGTTGCCTCTCAAACAACCAACCCATGTGATGCAGTCTCCTTCCTCTTTCCGGCATAGTCCCACTCGACTTAGGGACTGTATATATGTGCTCCATTCCTCCACATTTTTTCTAGTTAAACCCATTTCCTCAACATTTATCCATATAGGGAAAAGACCATGCCATCCACCTATGACCTGCAACAATATGAAATACCCTCTGGAATGTATTCTATTTAAAGTATCCTCAGTAAGTTTGAGATCCCCCTCAACGCCCAAAATAGTATCCATACCGATAATAATGATATTTTCCATGCCGAAAGCCCATATAATCTGCCTAAGAAACCAGTATTTAGTCTTAAGAGAACCATTCCATATACATTATTTTGATTTGTTTCCAATTTTCTCAATTATGATCCAGTTGTCTAGCGCCCTATGCTACAAATATTTAGAAAAGATTATATCTTGCCAAATTCCTTCCTGATATAGTGCTCTCCAGATTGATTTGATGATGAGAGCCCATCCAAAATATTTTATGTCAAGTATACCCCATCTGCCAAATTCTTTCGAGATTATTATCTTCTCCCACTTGATCAGGTGGTACCTATGTCTGGAATCTAAACCTGCCCATATGAAATGTGCCATAATACTTTTGATTTTGTTCACCACATATGATGGAAGTATATAAATATGTGCCCAATATACCATTAATTGTTGTAGAACGTCTTGTGCCATAATATATTTTCTGCCAAGGGTTAACCATCGATGTGCCCAATTATATACTTTATTGTGAAATTTGTACAGTAACCACTACCAGTCCTCAATATTGTAGTTATTTGGATTTAAACAGAATCCAAAGTATGTAAAGCCATCCCCCATGGGTTGTATGCAGAAATGGAAAAGTGTAGAAATGAATTTAATCTCCTCCTATGCACTGTAGGAATATATAATTAATGATTTTTCTTCATTGACCATCATACTTGAAGTCACCCCGAATCTTTGAATAATTTGGTGCAATTCCATCCATTGTGTTCTGGAAACCATCCCGTAGGAGAGAAAATCATCCACGAAGAAACTATGTGTGATATAAGAACGAGTTCCCATTTTAATGCCATTAAAAAATCCCAAAGAACGAGCAACATTTATCTTATGGCTGAGTCCATCCATCACCAAAATAAAAAGCAATGGCGAGAGGGAGCATCCCTATCGCAATCCTCTCCGAGATTTGAAGAATTTGGATGGGAATCTGTTCACAAGCACCAAATATTGGACAATGGTGACACAACCCATGATCCATTCAACCATATGGATAGATAGACCAATATTAGTGAGAATGAGACGAAGAAGTGACTAATCCACACATTCATATGCCTTCTTTAGATCAACCTTCATAACCAATGCCTCTAATTTCTTTGTGTGAATAATATTTATAGCTTTTTGTGCTATAGCCACAACATCATGTATCAACCTAATATGAAGAAAACCAAATTCCTCTCAAGAGATATAATTCGAGAGTGCATCCTCGATCCATTCTGCTATTATTTTAGACATGAGTTTTGTCAGGCCAAGAGGTAAATCCTCAAATGAACTATGTTTATTCATTAAGATTGTTCATGGTTATATATATGATGAAGTGACTCTTGGGTTTCACCTCCTGATGACTCTTCCTTTTCCATTATTTATTATTTACATTATTTACAAGTGTTCACCCAATCCCCATGATTAGGTGTCAACATTCCCCCCCTAATCTGAAGGGGTGTTGGTGAGTCCAAGCATCGTTCTGAATCTTTCAAGATTTTCTCTTCCAAGCGCTTTGGTGAAGATGATTGCAATCTGCTCATTAGTGGAACAATGGTGTAGATGGATTGTCTTGGCCTCAACATGATGTCGAATCAGATGGTATTTTGTATTGATGTGCTTCATTCGATCATGGAACTTTGGGTTTTTGGCAAACTTTATTGCAGAGGTGTTGTCAATCATGAGCGGAGTTGAATGTAATTGTTTTACCTGCAAATCTTCAAGAGTTTTCCTAAGCCACACAATATCTTTTGTTGCCTTAGTTGTTGCCACATATTCTGCCTCTGTTTTGGAATCAACTGGAACTGATTGTTTGTGTGATCTCTAGGAGACAGCTCTTGATCCAAGACTCATAGCATAACCAGAAGTATATACCCCAGTTTATTTATCTCCATAGAAGTCTGAATCGAAGTATCCAATCAAGCTGAAGTCGCCACCTGTGTATACTTGAGTCCAAAGTCTTGAGTTCCACTCAAGTACTTTAGAACTCTTTTTGCAGCAGACCAATGTCCCTCACAAGGCTTTTGCATAAACCTAGAGAGGATTCCAATAACAAAAAAAACGTCTAGGTCTAGTAACAGTCAGGTAGTTGAGACTTCCTACAAGATGTCTATACTTTGTTGCAACCTCAAATTCTTTTCCTTCAATGGATGTGAGCTTTAAGTTTTGTTCCATTGGAGTAGTTAGAGGATTGCACTCAGCCATGCCAAACCTATTCAACAGATCTCCAATGTACTTCTTTTGAGAAAGAAATATAGATTTCGGATGTTGAGTTAGTTCAATACAAAGATAGTAATGAACATAGCCCAAATCAGTCATTCCAAAACCTTTCCTCAATTCCTTCTTTATGGATGAAATGTAGCTCTCATTGTTCCCTATCATCAAAAGATCATCTACATATACCACAAGATATACAACTATTTTTCCAACTTTCTTGACAAGCAAAATTGCTTCATCAAGATCATAATGTTTGAAGTTGAGTTTTAGAAGATGCTCCATTAACTTTTCATACTAGGCTCACGGTGCTTGCTTGAGGCCATTGTTGGCCCTCAATTTTGATCAAATTTTTCTTATTAAAATCCACCTAATTTCCATCATTTTCCACTTTATACCATCCAAATATGACCTAATTTGACCTTATTATGCATATTCAGGCAAATAAATTATGTTTTTCAATTTTTAGATGTTTTTACAAAAATTGGATTTTAAGTGCATTTTTGGACAAGATAAAAAATTCCCATAATGTCTCCATTGAAGTCATACTTGCAGGACATGTCGGCACGAGATGAGCACATTTATATAAATCTTGGGAACTAATATTGAATGAATTCCTATTGGTTCGGTCAAACTGAGCTTAAACAGGCCCAGTCAAAGCTGGTCAAATAGGACTAGTCATTCAGGAAATCCCTAGAAAATATGCCAAAATTAGTGATTTTTGGGATTTTTCCAAATTTTGTGTAACTAAATGGGTGGATTCGACTAGGATAGATGGGATTAGGATAGATAAGTTTTTTAGAGACTTTTTAGTCAATTTTTTTCATTATTTCTCTATTTAATCCAAGACTATTGAAGGCTTAAGCATGTAGACTTTATGTAATCTAATTTTGAGACTCTTTGAAACTAAAAGTTAATTGAAGAACCTGTTTCATTTCAATTTGTTGTCCATGATTGGTTGATTTACTGAAGTTGCTGAAGCTGAGATTTCTTCAAGTGTGCAAGGCAAGGGTGGAGGGCCCCCACACCAAGTTAATTGCACTTCTTGGTTAAATTTTCATAGTTTTCATAAATTATTTCTTGTTTCAAATGTATTTAGATGTGTGATGATTGCTAAATGAATATTGGTTTAATTTTAATCTACATATGATGGGACACACAGGAATTTTAGTTAAATTCCCCTTCTATTTGATCTTGAACTAAAACTGAATTTCATTCTCCTTTTCTTATTTGAAATTATTTTTGCATTTCTGGTTTGAAGCAATGGTGATTATGATAGAGTAGAAATGTGAAGAAGGACAACCTGGTCCTCCTTAGTTAGGAGCCTCTTCTTTTATATATTATGCATCATAAACCATTGTTAATTAGGGTCCGCGTGTAGGCCCCTCTGCCCAGGGCTGCGCCACCACGGGCGGCCAAGGGGCGGAGAGGCGATTCCCACCACGGCCTTGGGCAGAGGGTTTGCGTGCAGGCCCCTCCACCTAGGGCCATGCCACCACGGGCGGCAGGGGGGTGGACAATTTTTTTTTTTTTTAATAAAAATAAATATTGTTTAAAAAAAATTAATTTTTTTTTAAATAAAAAAAATAAAAATTGTTTAAATTTTTTTTTTTTGACATAAAAAAAATGGTTAAAAAAAACAAATAGTTTAAAATTTTTAAATTTTTTTTTATTTTTTTTTTGTTTTTAAATAAAAAAGATAGGGCTTTATATATATATATATATATATCTTTTAAATCAAAAATACATTTTTTTTTTAACTTTAAATGTTTTTTGATTTATTTTTTTTAATTTGAAAAGATACATATGTTTTTAAAAATTTCATATTTTTTTGTTTTTTTTTTTGTTTTATAATTGGTGTTTATTTTTGTTTTTTTAGTTTTTTTTAAATGTTTTTAATATTAATTTTATTAGTTTTTTAAATTATTTTTTGTTAATTTTCTATTTTTTTCCTAGTTTTTGTTAATGTTTTTTTTTAATTTTTCTATTTTTACTTACTTAATTTTATATATTTTTTTTTATTTTTTATTTTTTTCAAATTATTTTATGGTTCATGAGATAATTTTATTTTTATTTTTTTAACTTTTTAAATTTTTTTTTGTCCTTTTTATATATATTTTTAGATTTGTCTTTTTAAGTAATCAACATTTAAAAAAAGAAAAATAAAACAACTTGAAAATTCGTTAAGTAATCATAATTTCAAAAAAATTGGACATAATAAATTTTAAAGTTTGAAACCTAAGTCCTCTAAAAAAAAAGCGTATGCTGCATCATCACGTTTCAAAATCAGCATGAAAATCACTAACATTTAAAAACAAATATTTATATTTGACATATAAGAAAATTTAAAGTGTGAAACATATGCTTCGAAAAAAAGGAAGTGTATTCTGCATCACCACTTTTCAAAATCGGTTCACGTTTTTACTACCCCTACGAAACGGGTAATCATATCGATTATTTAAAGTGCCAAAAACTATGCTCTAAAAAAATATGTGTGTTCTGCATCGCCCCTTTTCAAAATCGGGTCACTTTTTTGCTATCTCTACAAAACGAGTAACAATATTAGTTCCCGTTCCAAAGTTTACGTTGTTAAGATTTGAAGTACATGTTTTTCTTCAAGACACACCTAGAAATAATTAAATGAAGATGGTGTTTCTCTCCATTTTATAAGCAATGTTAAGCATTGCCTTTACATGTGAAAAGTATTGTAACCATGAACTTAGAATATATTTATAATAGCACAATGAAATATCATCTCAATCTTGCTAAAATATTCATAAAGTGATCCTTGCTCTAGAGATGAATCATGAAAAGTAGAAATAACAAAACATAAATAAACCATAATTTAAGAGTTACAACTTCACTTACCATATGAACCAACAAAGAAATGAAAAATAGAAATCAATAAAACTCGTATAATCCCTCTTCAAAAATTTAAATTACTTTCCTAGTTAAAATTTAACATTAAAAAAAAACGGTTTTCAAAAATATTCCACAAAATCATTAATAAATAAGATCCTTTTATAACAAATGTTAAAACATTTGCAGTCATAACTCCTCCCATCAAATATAAACTAAAACTAGAAACTAGAATTACTTCTTCATCGTTTTCCACCTACACCCCCAAGTTTGGGACCTTTGGGAATGTTACCCAGTGGTATGTTACTATTATTTTGTGCTTTCTAAC
Organism: Pinus tabuliformis; assembly: GCA_031772625.1. Lineage (NCBI taxonomy): Eukaryota > Viridiplantae > Streptophyta > Pinopsida > Pinales > Pinaceae > Pinus > Pinus tabuliformis. Next base: position 774,003,635 of record CM062812.1, on the reverse strand, counting down.
CCTTTGCAAGAGTCTTTGCCTTCTTTGATTTCTTATCATCTTTAGTCTTCTTTAATATTTCTTTTATTTCCCTCGTATTCAATGATGAAATAAAAACTAGTTATACTTTGCACCGAGCCCCCCAAACTTCCTTTCTAGAAATAGCAGCATTAAAGTCCTCGATCATAATGAGATATCCAATTTTAAGGATATCACATGCCTCCATTCTATCCCAAAAATATATTATATCTTTGTATGGTGCATATAGGTTAAGGAAATGAATACTGTTAGATGTCAAAAGCCCCACAAACATACCCGGACACAAGAATACTAGAGAAAAAATTATATGCATGTAATGAGGCCCAACTGGGATCCCATACAACCGTCGTACCCCAAGTAAACCACAAACATCCACTGCAACCATATTCCAGTCTGGAAGAAAAAAACTAAAATATGTAATGACTATCAAACGCAGAAATAGTTTCTAGTAACATTATGATAAAAGGTTGAATCAACCCAAAACGGGTGCTTGAAGACCAGTCTCTTTGACACATTCGCCAAACCTCTAAAATTAAAAGAAAGATAATTCATTCCCCAAACCTCCAAGGGTCCAAGAGAAATTGATTGAAATGATGGGGATTTCTCTCAATTTAGAAGATTCCAAGAAATGAAGAGACTTTTCTATCAGTCTTTTCTTGTAATATTGGGATCCTCCACCACCATTATGCCACAGAGTAATATTGAGAGTCGAATTGGGACTAATGTAAGGAGTGGATGCATGTGGTTGAATGCGGTCGATGGTAAGGGCAACAAGATACATGGCTAGATTTTTCATAAGAAACTCGATATCGCTACCAACAAAGTTGTGTGGGGAGTGGTCAAGATCGAGGAGATCTAGGGATAGAGGAGAGGATGTATGATTCAGGGTAAGAGAAGATTCCTCCAGAGGAGGTACAAGAAGAGGTTCAGAGTGAGGTGAATGCTCAGGGGGGTAATAAGAAGTCGAGGGGATATCCAGACAAAGTCCAGAGGAAAATTGCTGAGCTGTCCCAAAAGGAAAAAGGAGGGATATCAAAGGGAGGGGAAGGATGGTTGGAGGAGGAAAAAATTCCAACATGGAAATAGAGATATCCCATCTTTTCCTAGGAGAATATACAAGGGTCGTGGAGGGTGTCAGTGTCAGTCATTTTTTCCTATCACCAGTGATCAAATATGATTTTATGAAGTTTTGTTAGGGGTCTCAAGTCAAATTTTATCATGTCACTAGGTTTTCAAAATAAAATTTGGTCACTGGTTAGTGTGTCTAGGTATATTGTTGCTCCTTCAATATTTTCATGTTCCGGTCACTGCCATCACTCAGTTGTATGTGCCATCATTGAACAAATCATCACCATCATCTCAATCACACCATCATGGTCCTCATTAAGCTCAGTGTCACCATTAGGTCATTAGGGTCATAGTCTTCAAAATCTGTCATTTCACACTGTGTCAAAAAAAAATTATTTCAAAGTGCAAATTGTTTCAAATATGATGTAATAATCTCTAATGCTCCAAAATTGCATTGAATGTTCCTAAGTTACATAGTTTCCAAAGAAAAAGTGAAAAAAACATAGTGTGGATCACTGCACTAATATGAAAATAAATTGACTTCTACAAGCTGTAAAAGACCATCATAACTGATTTCCTCACTCATTTCATCGCTCAAGATATCTCATTCATCATCAACCACTTCCTTAGCATTTTTATGGCCAAAGACATTCCAAAAAATTGGTCTCAAGCTACCTTGCTACATTTTCTGTGGAAAGCCCTGCTTTTCATGTTTGCAAGCCTACAAACCCTATTCCTATACATTTTATCCTCCCTCACACTCAAACCCACTCCCTAAAACCCTCAACCATCACTATCATTCCTAAAACCTTGTATACCTAAAACCTAGCCCTACGCTGAGTTTTTGGCAGCCTTCATAGCTGAGACTGCGTATAAATTCCCTAGATATATTCCCTCACTCTTTTCACTTACCTCCACTTCCCTAAGTTCCCTAACATCCCTCCCCATCTCATAAATTTTTCCTACACCCATTCCTACTCCCTAACCCCTTCATCCTATTCCCTCATTCCCTTCCCCTGTTTTTCCCTCTAGGGTTTGCACTCACAAGTTTACTATGGAGAAGGAAAGGAGGCCTTACAACAAGGGTGGGAAAATGGCAAGGTATGAACCCCTCAATACACAAGAGTTGATGTCCTCACCACTCTCCAAGCAATGTTTTCAACATGTAGGGTGTCTTGAGTTTTGTGAGCAAGTTGAAAAAAGTCAAATGTCATGCTAAGTTGACTAGTTTATTTGCCACAAATCTTAAGAAGGATCAAGTCACAATTGTAGGGGTGAAATTCACTATATCAGCTGAGATCATAGCAGCAGCCATAGGGATATCGAATATTGGTGATAAATGGTTCAAAACTCAAGAGTTGGATGTCGAATTCTACCAACCCTACATCAAACCTCATTGACAAAGAAATCAGTGGAGACAAAGAATATTGGCTTGGCAAGGTCAATGACCACTTGGAGAATCTTATTAAAAGGGAACATAGAGACAAAAGGCTACAAAGACACGTGGCTGCCTATTACTCTACAAGAAATTAGATTTAAAAGACGAAGTCAAGAAATTGAAAGAGAAGCTCAATGAAACCCTAATCAAGCAAAAAGGGAAGGAAAAGTTAGATTTTCTTGTTGATGTCTCCCTCACAGCATATCATACCACTTGGTTACCTCACATACAAATTTTGAAGAGTTTTGGAGGAAATTTAGTTTTTTGAGAATTTTTGCATATTTTAGCATAGTCATGGAGGAGAAAACACAATGTGCCCCACGTTGCGCTTTATTTGGGGAGCTCCAAATGAAGTTTTGTTTTTTCTAGATTCCTCATGGTCCATACATCATTTTTTACCTAAGGGGAACATACTTTTGACAAAGTTTAACAAGTGAAAAGGTCAAAAAACCATTAAAAAACCACCATGATGGAGGCCATGCTGCGTTTTCTAGAGTACCTATGGGAGAATGCATTTTTGATGGGATATGAGTAACCTTTTTGAGATCCTGAAGATTCCAGTTTATAGAAGACATCTTCAGCTTTCCAATGAGATATCAAGGTCAGGATTTGGACTTTAGGAAGGCCTTCAAAAACTACTTTTGCCAAATTCGTTGTGTTTTCTCCAGTTTTGCTCTGTTTTCAAAGTAGTTTTGGAGAATTGAGCTTTTAGGGTCTATACTTAATATTTTTCAGTTCTTGAGGACTCCATTGTGTAGAATATAGAAATAGATTTCCAATGAGCTATCATGAGCCAAATGTGGAGTTTAGTAAGATCTCCAAAAGTGGCCTGCACGATTTCGCTGTGTTTTCTATTAGCACGCTGTGTTTTACCAAATTTCGCTATGTTTTCATCGAGAAATGCATTTTCTCAGTCAAATTGAATTTATTTGACTTTTACTCATGAAATTGGTGTAATTAATGATGTAATGGTGAAATGGATGTGTAATTATGCTAGGTAAAAGTCAAATGAGGTAGATACATGCAAGTAAGTCTTTTGTTTGGGTCAAATGAATCAGTTTTTCTATTTGGGGAAGAGTTTGTTAACCTCCCCAGTCATTAGGGTTTTGGTTGAGATCTTGGGGAACAGCTCCACAACTCATGGATTCTACCCTTGAGAGTGAGGAGATGTTGTTTTGGTCTTTGTGTATCATTTTCTTAGTCATAGAACAAGTTTGAAATCAGAGGAGAGAACTATTGTAGCTTGTACTTGACATTTTCTAGAAATCAAAGGATACAGTTTGCAACTATTATCTAGGAATTCATGTGCAATAAGTTTGTGATTTTTTTTTTCTCTATTATAGCTTTATATGAAAGATATTTATCTTCTCTTTCCATTCATTAATTCTTCATTGGTTTTCCTTAAAGTTTATAAGCAGAATTATTTGCATAAAGATCTGTTTTGATGGGAATATCATTATGTGTTATTTTCCTTCTTACTTAATGAATTCATGATGTACATCCTCATTAAGACCCTTTTTTTCTTCTAAACACTACACTACACCGACAAACCCTAAGTCCATCACATAATTATTGCTACCTTTCTCCTCCATATCTTTGATGTTGTAACCCTTTGATCCTTTGACCTAGCTACCTATTTTTTCTCCCTTATCCAACATCAAAACCCTAAATTTTCAAAACCTACCTAAGCCTAGCATATCTAGCCTAAACTCCTTTTACATTCCAGTCAACTCTTGGCTGTGATTTCATAGAGAGATCCCTCTCTGGTTTAGCAAGGCTAGTTGTTGAACTGCAAGTGGTTTGAGGTTACCTTCTTCAATTTCCCCTCTCAGCCTTGGGATATTGTGGAGGATAACAAAGGGGAAAGGGGAAGTAGAAATAATTAGAGATGAAACTTCGTAATTAAACATATTTTTCTCAGAAAAGACATCAATACTTGAATTCTGGACGTGTAGCACTTTATCCCCATCCTGTAGATCTATCCACCAACCACCATGATGTCATCCTTGATTATTTTTTGAATGTCCTATAGGGCACCTATCCAACAGGTATCACGTCTAGTGGCACATTAGACATCTAAATGGTATCCCCCAGTAATCAATCATTTGTCTGTGTAGCAAGTGATTCCATTCCAGGTCAATATGTTTGGGAGCCCATGAGAGAAACCTAGTTCCACCAAAATCTAGGCTACTTGTTTATTGCGAGCAGCCAACATCCTTGGTCGATATATATTAACCATACAATCGCATCTCCAATCGCCTTAAGTACATTTCTAGTCCATAATTCTAAAGGAAAACCTGACAATTTCACCCGAACATAGTTATTTTTTGGAGTATCATGCAGAGGATTAAATCTAACATACGATCGATGTAGTTGTAAGAAACTCTTGCCATGAACCCATGGTTTGTGCATGATATGTTCAAGATCCTCCTAATGCAAGAAGACGAATTTGTACCAGGAATTCATGAGATGGCTAGATTTTGGGGAATATCCAAGAATGGGCATCCATTGAGCTCTAATTTAGTCCTGCATGTTCTGTGGAGGAGGTTCTGCAAACACCCAGCATCCAACTAGAGCACGTTTCTATAAACTGGTTATTCTATCCCATAAAACATCATGGCCAAAACTTAGCAATTTCATCTCTAAGGCAGGTGCAATATATTTCCCATTGGAATGTTTCTTTTGTCAAGAACCAAAGTTTTATGGAGGACATGCCTTGTCCCGAGTCTGAGCATGCGATCCATGCGCCGGAGGATTGGGATGATGGGAAATGTTTAGGAAATCTGAGGGACTAACATCCACCACCTATGAATGTTGATTGAGATAGGCCATATTAGCAGCCACAGTGGCACGTATGAAGGCATATTGGTCAGAAACATCCAAGTTCAAACACTCATATTCACCACCTATGTGTGCCATGTCATCCAAACCATGACGTGCACTATGCGTCATTAATATAAAGCTACAAATTGAGTTGGCCCTGCCAGGGGATAACACCCCACCACTCTCGGAGGATGTGTAGATTATGTATTTATATAGAGAAATGTCACACCACGAACTCCATCCAATGTCGTGATTAAACGTAGTCAGAACCACAACATCGTCATCCCCACCCTCCAAGCATCAATATATAATAAAATAGTAACTCTTGTCAAGCAAGATTTGACTCTTTCCAAAGAAAGACACCACCACAAAGTTTTATCTGTACAAGGAATGTTCCTCAAACCACCCAAAGAGATCACCAAATCTAACAAATTAACTCCACAAACAAGACTTGTACCACCTACCACCTCAAAAAAAGGAGAGCATCCAAAAATAGAAATAACACGATTGTGCCACTGATAGAGTATGACTATCCTAGTACACCGCCAAATCTAGAAAGACACCTAATTGTAATAACGAGAAGTCACAATACTATTAGAGAATGTGCCAGAACATAGTTCCAGGGATCAAAAGGATCCAAGATCCCACCAAGATGATCATATTTCATCATAAATATACTCGATCCCACAAAAGATATAATAATTGTACCCTCCAAAATAAATGCACTCCCAAAACCATACAACTCATACACACCAGTCAGGCATGCAAGAAGACAATAAATGTATCCACCCACCGAGCCAAATATAATAGTGAATTATCAAGAAGCCGAAGAATTCAAAGAATCACTGGAAAGTGTACCCCAAGAACACATACAACCATATACGTGGAGACCACAAGTGGTATGCATACAATAATGGCGAACCTTTACTCCATAGAATCATAGTTCAACTGTGCTTAATTGTTACACAAGGAAGCTACAAAACCCATATCACATATAAATGCAAATAATGGGAGTGTAAAGTAAGTGTCATGAACTAGACATATGAATAAACAACATCAACTAAAATAGCACCCCATAAACCTCCGCCCTCATTTGATGGGTTAACAATAGCAACAACACCAACACCCCAAACACCTCCACCATATGTTGCAGCACCTACAACTAATGTCCTTGAAAGGTTGCGAAATATTAAAAGAAGCAAGCCATTTACAGAAAATTATATTATCTTGTTCTAAATGTGCATCAGCTTATATGTCAACCTCAGATATAAACACCTTACAAAATCTATTCCATACTAACATGGGGCTTCCGTTGCAGCATCCAAAATTATTCAATAATGATGCAGTAAAGAATGTAAATCACAAAAATAAGCAATAGGGAGATATGTATCAACTCGGGGGGGGAACATCCCTACAAGAGAGAGGTATCATAGGAAAAAAATAGATTGGGAAAGTGGGAAGTACACGACAAATACCTCAATCACAAAAGACAGTGTCAACAATGCCCAAAAAAATTCATCAATTACCCCCATACTTTTTAGAAAAACAATCATCGTAACCTCACTCTCACCTCCTTAGAGTATCATTGTTCCACTGAAACATAAGTGATCCCCAGATATTGTAATAGCATATGTTCTCCACCTCTGCTCACCACCTATGTTTTCCACCTCTACTCACCACTTCTATTATCCACCTCTGCTCACCACCTATGTTCTCCACATCTTCTCTTGACCTTTGCTCACCACCCAGTACAACCCAACTCTATTGGGCCTTATTACAGACTCACTTTGCCAAATTTGGAGAGGTATTACTCTCTTTTCCTAAATTTTCCCTTCAAATAACTATCCAAAGAATTCAAAGTTATGCATGTTTTTTGACTAGCTTAAGAAGTGCATAGTGTCATGTAAGTATTTAAAAATATATTATTTTGTTAGCTCTTTTTCTTATCGATATGTGATAGTGTCTTTGCCACGTTCTCTAAATTGTTATGATCCTATCCAAGTGTAATAAAAATAGTCACGAGAATGACTAGGAGTGCTTTGCATGCTTCATACCGAGTTTCAAATATGTCAAGATCACTCATGCCTTCAAATGTACTACATATGCTTGAATCTCATATATCTAATATATAAATAAATCCAAGTTTAAGAGCTAATTTTGGTACCTGGCACATGTAGTTTCATCAAGTTCATTTCATATAGATCCCACAATCCAAGTACAATCATAATAGAGAAGGTATTGAACAAGGCAGAGATGGATCCTTAATTAATATTCACTCTTCTTTTACGATTGTTTGGGGTGAATGTGTCATCACTTCACACTTTCCGAATATATGAGAATGACTATGGGAACCTCCATGGACTTCATAAAAATAAGTTATCCAAAAAATTTCATGTTTATTGACTCAATTGTTTCAAATTCTCAACTTTGTGCCTCATACCCAAAAATGTGATACAATGACTAAAACTTTGAGCAACATAAAGGATAGAAATATGTGGCGGAATGTTAGATCATGTTAAATCATATGCTACAAAATGTATCTTCCATGATTTCAAAGCGGTAGCCATTGATAAAGTATATACCTAACTCATTTCACCATGTTGAAAGAGTTATGAATAGATAAATCTAGGATGAAGATTTCACAAAGCACAACCCATATTTTAATGTTAATTCAATGACATGTCAAAACACCAACATGCAGAATTTTCTAGAATCATGAATTGACATCTATTACGTGGAAGCATTAAGGAATACTTCAACATAGAAAATAAAATGGACTTCAATTGCCTTACTGCTACAACTCTATAAATACTTATAATGTACAAGGAATTAGTTGATATTTCAACTTTTCCCTTCTTCCTAATTTGGAATATTTTCAGTTGCTTCATTTACCGTCTTTACCAAAGCATCCTCCTTTGTAGTATTCTAATTTCACAATAGAATGATTTCCTTCATCTTTTGGGAACCTAGAAAGCTAATAAAAACCTTCAATTGGAATACCTATGTTTTATAGAGAAGCCCATTAATGTATTAAAATAAACTTTGAAACTAGAACTAGAAGTATTAGAGCTTGCTTCCCCACACCTTTCTCAAGAAAAGTTCTACAAATATGACTTCATGAATCATAAACAATATCCTCTACTTTCTCTAAACATGTAAGGCTTCCATGTTGGTTGCTTCATACCTAAATGAGATATGTCCAATGATGAGAACTCATTCAATCTCTTTGTGGAAAGATAAGAAACACCAAGGTCCAAAGGGGTACCAAAATGCATTGAACTACTGATAAAGTTTCTCATGAATTCTTAATAAAATGTTATAGAGTTATCTTTGCTACCAGGAAGATTTGATGGTGTTACTAAAGATTTGACCATATAATTTTTTATTGTATTTTTAATTATGGTTTCTTGCTCAAGTTTGCGTACAAAATCTTGGAAATTTTGTCTCTTGAAAAAATTTGCTACAAAAGTGTGGAAGAATGAGAAGAACCTATTGTGCAGACCCCCAACACATACTTAAGATGGCTATGCAAAAAGAAAGGGAAAACCAAGAATTCAAATTTAGTATGTAGATAGGGGACTATGATATGAATAATATTACTTTGGATTAGGCTCATATGTGAATATATTTGCTAAAAATACATTGGAAATGATAGGGAGGCTCAATTTGACTTTGTCACCCATCCAACTAAGGCTAGAAAACCAATATAGGATTTTTCCCATTGATAGGCTAATAAGTATATAAGTCAGCATTGATGGAGTCAGAAGCACCATAGATTTTGAGGTGATAGAGATTATAGACAATACCAATCCATATCCTACTTCATTAGGAATCGATTGGGGTTTTGATAAACAATTTATAATCAAACTGAAGAAGAGGAAAATGATTATTGAATTAGGAGAATTGAGGGTTATTGTGCCATTATATCTAGAAGAAGGAGACCAATATGTGGAACCTGTAAGGGAAGAGTTCAGTGTGGAAGACATTAAAAATAATTGCAATGTGACCACATGGAGGGATGATTATGTTAATCTGATTGAAAATGGCATATTGAGCTATTCTTGTTCTTAAAATTCAGAGGAAGTGCTTTAGAACTGACAACAACAATTACATGAAGTTTCTACTAGAAGGTGTGCACATATTACATGTGCAACACAATGGACTGGAATAGAGGTACGTAATCCCCTGAAGTTTGATGGAGTGTTAGATGTGTATTATTTTGTAATAGATTTTGAGTCATAGGTATAGAACAACTAAGGCTACAAGCCTTAGAAATAGCATTGAAAGTAACTCATATGCAATGGTTGGTTGCGCACAAGGGTAAGATGAAAATTTGTAGACATGCAAACATTTGTTGCAAATAAATTTGGGTTGGATGTAGGAGACATTGGACCAAGCTATACATGATTGAATTTCCCTACTACCCACTTTAAAGGTTGTGTTGTAACATGGAATACGAATAAGATACTAGAAGAATAATGGGTATATATGTTTATACATTCATTGAATTTTCCCAAAGAATGGGTATACCGAGTTAGAGGTGTGAAAAGGAGCAACTGGGGAGAAATGAATCATACTTTTAAAGTAACATTTAGAACTAAATTAGATGATCCTTTAATTGATATAGATCTGTAGAATGCCAAAAAATAAGATGTTTGTGATAGAAGACCAAACTCATCAGACGTCGATACCCTTGTGCTTCGTGCACAAACATTCTTATACTACTAAAAAATTCATTGAGTGTTATAATGTCACAGAAGGGGGTGAAGAAGAGGATTACCTAAGAACATGCAAGTACTAGAAACATAAGGGAAGCGCCCAGTAGCAGGTCTAGAGTTGGAATTTGCATACTACGCAAAGCCTATTAGGACACACAAAGTGAGCATTAGAACCTAACATAATCATAAGCTTGCAATAATTGGAAACTATTGGGACAAGGAAATAGTGGAAAATATTATTGATTTACTACATGAATACCAAGAACTTTGCCCAACCACTTTTTTCAAAAAATAAGGGGATTGTTGGGGAGCTAGAAGAGATGAAAATCCCCCTAAAACCAGGTGTGAAGTTGGTTAAACAAAGGCCATATAGATTGAAACTAGTATATAAATATAAAATGAAAAAAATTGTTTGATAAGATGCTAGAAGCTAGAATTATAGAGCTAGTATAAGTGTCATAATTGATTAGCCCAATGATAGTAAGGACAAGAAGAAAAGGGAAATCAAAATGTGTGGACATAAGGAAGCTTAATGATTCTTATGTGCGTCAACCATTTCCAACTCCCTTTACAGATGATATGTTGGAGAATGTAAGAGGATAGGAGGCTTACTCATTTATTGATGGATCCTTATGCTCTCATCAAATTAAGATTGCACCAAAAGACATGAATAAGGATACCTTTGCAAAAAAATGGGGATAGTTCTAGTATATTGTCACGCCCTTTGGTTTGAAGAATGGACCTACAGTATTCTCCAAAGTGGTGGTAGCAGCATTTAAATATTTCATCAACAAATTCCTAGAAGTATATTTGGATGACTAGATAATAATCATCCTTTTGAAGCAGCATATTGAATTTATGTGCTTATTGCTTGACATATGCAGATAGCTATAGATCTCATTGGACTTAAATAACGACATCCTTTTCTTTCCATTTTGCATTATATTAGGTCATCTTGTGTGCAAGCAAGGCTTATTGGTCGATCCTACAAAAACTGATGTCATAGTAGAGTTACATCCACCTACTTCAGTGCAACAATTGCATGAAAAATTATGTCATACAAGATATTATAGGAAATTTATAAGTTTATATGTGCATACTACAACCCCTTTAGAAAATATGTTGAAAAAATAATTCAAGTTCTAATGGGATGAAGAATGTCAACAAGCTTTGGATATCTTAACAGAGAAATTGGTTACAAAGCTGATTTTAATTTTTCCATATTGGGTGGAGTTTAAAGTTTATGTAGATGCATCTTCCATATATTTTGGCACAACTTTAACTCAATCAGGAGAAGGGGACATAAATTACCCCAAAGGTACATAGATCACCCCATTACATTTTCTAGTGGGAAATTATCAACTATTGAATAGAATTATACCACTATACAATGAGAAGGATTGGCAATGGTGTATGCATTGCAAAGGTTTTGATATTACTTGCTTGAGTCACACTTTAAAATGTATATATTGACCATCCAATATTGAGGTACCTTTTCAACAAGCTAGCGTTGGGTGGAGAAAATGTACATGGTTTCTACTTTTCTAAGAATATGATTTTGAGGTGATGAGCCTCATCATTGGGTAATTATATGGGCCTTAATTCACCTCCTAGCTTAGTCAAACCAACTTTTCTCACAACTTATTACATGTTTTTGATTATATTTTGTTTATGAGATGATTTAGAGTTGGATATTATGCCTAGTGGACTAATATGCATTGAATGCAGGATTGAGGGAGAAAATCAAGGAATTTTTGCAAATACTAAAGTTAAAAATCGAATGGGACAAGGGAGAGGGATTGTAGGAGGTAAATCATCCTCATTTACTTATCACCCATTAGAATATTCCTCCATCCATCACACCATATCAAAGTTCAAGCAAACAAGCCATGAGGATTAGAAGGCAGTCGAGCAAGTGAGAGACAAAGTGCTATTTTATCTCGAGTTCGTGAGCCGAGCCTCCATGATTTTAAGGAAGTCATTGGGGACTTTAGTTGTATAAGCAGAGAGGACTAGAGCCTCATTAGGATTCAGATTTTTGTTGTAAAACTCTAAGCTATTTTTGATCTCTAGACTTGTGAAAGTTATATTGATGTAATTTGTTGTTTTGGTATTAAGAATGAGTTTTGTTTTGAGCCAGCACTGAGTTAACTCAGAGGGCTGAAGCTATTGGGTTAGGGCCCAACCCTAGCAGCCAAGGCTCCTCTTTCTTGTATATGTATGTTTAGTGTAGTTTCATAGCTTCATTGTTAATTTTCTTTTAGATGCATTTCCATTACAAGTAGTGTAGATTGGATTGGTTGTTTATTAGTTTGCTTCCATTTGTGTCTTACTTCAGTAGTAGGTTAGCAGGGATAAAAGGAGCACCATAAGGTTGTCATCAAGTGTCTCGGCCTCACTTCCTCCCTCTGGGATCATGACTTGAGGAAGGGACCCTTAAGCAGCCCCAAAAACATAAATTTCTATTTCTTTTATGAGCTTTGGAGTTTGTTGTCTTTAAATTAGTATTTGGTTAGTTTTACAATGTAGGAATCCATTTCTATATTTTTCATCTTCATTTTTGTAGTAGATCTCATCCTTGCTTTCATTCCTTTCAACAACTTTCCTCATGCATAATGTAGGCAGTTAGTTCATTAATTCTTATTTTCTAGTTTAAGAGAATGTTTCTTGTTTACATAGCTTTTTCGACGATATACATGGTTTATGTAGAGCAAGTGCTTTAGGAGGAGACTAAGACTTTATAGCTAGTAGCCACCTTCCATTCGATCCACCTTAGCCATCCCTTGGTTTCACCATCACCTTCACTATTTTTCATCATTTTTCATAGAAATTTTTCCAAACACATTGAGCGAATTCAGCCATCTCCTATCCTTGTTGTTGACTTGTGAGTGATCCTAGACCTTCTCCCACTCCATTCCACCCATAAAACACCTTTCCTAAGCCTTCCATCACCTCCAACACCTCACATTTTACTCTCGGCTGTATCATGTAGGTTTACAAGGAATCCTATAGGTTTCTAGTACATCCTGTAGGTTTTCCGGAAATGGCCTGTTTTGAGGCCAAATTGAGGGAAAACCTCTAGAAAGTCACCAAAAGCATCCCAAGGGTCTCCCACACCATCCAACCATCTCATAACCCTTCCATCCATCCTCAAACATCCTTAATTCACCTGCCACATCACCAAAAGAAATTAGTTTGCATACTTGATTTTGCATGAAAAGACAAAAAGACAAAACCCAATTTATTTAAATCTCTTTACTTGCACATTAGTGATGTTTGATGCTTATTACTTATATAACTTAGATGGTATAATTTGGTTCATGTTGATTTAACATTTCTGCAAAGCACAGTTTCTTAGCAGTTAATTAGGAAATGGTGTGATTGAGAATTGAATTTCAGTCTTCTGCATTATTGCAGTAGAGTAGCTCTCTCTTAGAGTAGATTTACCTTTCTTCCATCAAGAAGTCTGACTTGAAAACCCGAGTGGTCTCTCACCAGCTGAACAGTAACAACAGGCAGAACCATCACTTTTACTTGTGTATACAACACTGTCACCTCCAAGTTTGTATGAACCCCGGGTTGATAAAGTAAAGTTGGTAGCCCAGGAGTTACAGCATTATTGTTGCAATACTGGCGCTCATCACCTTTTGGCACCGTTGTTGGGGAGGTGTCTGAGTAAAATTTGATTAATGCTTTAATTTCTTCTATTCTTGTCTTCAATATTCTGCCATTAGTTTATTTCTGCAAAAGTAATTTAGTTGTTTCCTTTTTTTTCCATTTTCCATTTTCTGCTTTCCTTTCCATTTTGCAAGCAAGATTTCAATTCAGCAAGTAGCTTTTTCATTCAGTCAGTAGTTTTCATTCAATCAGAAATTTTATTTCTACAAAGTACTTTCCAAGTTGGAAAAAAAAAACACAAAACCAATCCAGAAACATTTCCTTTCATGCCTCGTAGGAATAGGGATAACTTAGGGAAATTTTTGCCAAATGCCCTGTGGTGAAGTAAAATTGTAAGCAGGGACACGAACGAATTCCTCTAGCCTGATAATGGGTCTAGCCACAACAAATACATTCTATGGAATATTTCCTTAGGTTACAATCAATCAAGAGGGTCTACTTCTTGATCGCTTATCCTGCTTGATGATGTCCTCGCTTGCTCACTCCAACAATCTCTCGCTTCCTTCTTTAAGCTCCTCAAACAAGTAAACAACAACAACACACAAACATAATAATAGAAAAATTGCAATTCAACCTACTTAACAAGTCAAGAAACATTAAGCCATGAATATGTAATATTACAAAACATGTAGGAAATCAATCGATAGTTACATATATTAATATCAAAGAGAGATTACAACCATTCATCTTGACATTGCAGTCTTCCTCTGACAAGACCAGGTTCCCACACACTTCTGCTAGCATTCCATGATGGCCTCAATCAACAATAGTTTTAAGGCTCTTCCCTTTAGACTTCACTCCAAACCAAAACACACTTCTCCCTCACACAACTAGATAGCTACAACTAGTAATAGCTTGCTTGTCTACTCCAAACCAAAATAGCATCAACACTCAACCAAAAACTCTACAACTAGTTTGTGCTTAGGAAGAAGGGAGGTTTATATAGGAAATATGGATGGGAGATGGATCCTCTTCTCATGGGATAAGGACTTATCCCTTGAGGTAGTTCCATCATTATAGGGGAAAGGAGCCAAAACTGTCATCCCCGACCCCATCCGGCCAAACCATTTACCAGACTTTCGTTACGAAGCTTCTAGAGCTGGAAGCTTCAGTTCTAATTTAAAAAAATTCCCATAACAAGACCAGCTTGACTGGAACACAGCATAGTCGCTCCAGTCTGCATGAGGAGTAGTGCCAATATCTGTACATCAGCATAGGGGAGACAAAGGCCATTAGCGTCAGTCTTGTAAACTGGGCAAAACAGAAGTTTCAGGGGAAATAGTGCAAAAGGGAATTTATCTGCTCATGAAGAGGGACACAATGGGAGTTTCTTCATGAAGGAAAAGCATGCAAGGTTCATTGTATAGGTCCTCTAGGATCAAGGAACGGGGAGTACAAGGATAGTGACAAAATGTTGTGTAACAAATTCCCCCTAAATCGTGAAGGTCGAGCGAGAGTGAGGGATGAAATGCTTTATAAATCAGTGTGGGGAACCAATCTGCCATCAGAAAACCTGTAAGAAAGTACAGATACATATACATAGACTGAGATCTTTGTCAAATGATACATGAATCATGGCATGGACATAGCCATCTAGAGAATGATCATCTAAATAGATCCAGGTGTGGGCTCAACCATCCATCAAGGAGGATCATAACGAAACCAAGGTATGGACACAACCATCCAATAATGAGAAGGATCACATATGATAACTCTTGGTATGGTCACAGCCAACCATCTGAAAGAGACATGCATATCATCATAAACATGTCACACCACTTCGCAACCTGGACTTTTGTGATCTAAGTCTAGGGTCTTGCACTCCAACACGATCCGACCAAAGTACAGATTCTAACATGTGAATAGATGTGTTGACGTCGAACATTCTAGAAAGTCGCTTGATTACTAGTCAATGATGTAAACCATTAACAAGCGTGAGAAAAACCACCAATAATGACAATAGTCCTCAAGGTACTATCAGCACAATCCATGGAATGTGAATAGAGGAGCTAAAGTCAAACATCTGCAAAATCACTCGATTGAAAGCCAATGATGTGAACTTGTCATCGAGTGTGAAGAACTTTCCATTAGGGAATGCAAGCTCTAAGGTACTGGAAGGGAGTCTCTAGGTCAACTTCCCAGATAATGAGTTGAAGTCGATGGAAAGAAACTGTGTCGAAGGAGGGCCATAATGAATCCCATGTCATTGACGTGAGATAAGAGGATGCAAAATGATTTTCAATGATACAGAGAATCAGAGGTAAGTGTAACTGCAAAAGGATAACTCTTAAACATATCAATGACACAACTAGAAGTTTGGCAACTTTTGGATCCATGGGATCAGTGGTCATAATGACGTGGCAAAGATCAAATGGAAGGAAACAATAAATGGCCCAAACCCAGGAAGGTCAACGATACAAAGGAGGATTTCCCAACCCGACACGAAGCAAAGAGTGTGATGTTCAAGAGTGAGCTACCGACACAACTTATGGATTGCCAAATTTTCCCCCATCATTTCTGGTAGGTACCCCAATTATTTTTTAATCGCAAGCTTGAAGGGGACAACATATGCTTGCACTTTAAGTTCATCCTTCGGACGAATCCGACCTAGTAAGTTTAATGAGACCTTGGAAGGAGAAGCTCATGTTCGTCATGGTGACGAATCCAATGTCATTTAATAATTTAACGAGTCCGAGAAAGGTGTAACTCAGTATTTTTTTCATGTTTAGAGAGTTTGAAAAAGACACGTAAAAGAAAACTAGTTTGTGCTTGGGAAGAAGGGAGGTTTATATAGGAAATATGGATGGGAGATGGATCCTCTTCTCGTGGAAGAAGGACTTATCCCTTGAGGTAGTTCCATCATTATAGGGAAAAGGAACCAAAACTATCATCCTCGACCCCATCTGGCCAAACCATTTACCAAACTTCCGTTACAAAGCTTCTAGAGCTGGAAGCTTCAGCTCTAATTTAAAAAAAACTCCATAATAGGACCGACGTGACTAGAACACAACTTAGTCGCTTCAGTCGGCGCGAGTAGTGCTAATCTCTACACATTAGCACGGGGGAGACAAAGGCCATTAGCCCTGGTCTTGTAAACTGGGCAAAACAAAAGTTTCAGGGGAAATGGTGCAAAGGAGAATTTATTTGCTTATGAAGAGGGACACAATGGGAGTTTCTTCATGAAGGCAAAGCAAGCGGGGTTCACTGTGTAGGTCCTTCAGGATCAAGGAAAGGGGAGTACAGGGACTATGACAAAATGTTGTGTAACATACCCTCACTGCATCAAACAACCAACCTTCCCTCTTCTTCGGTGGTTGTGAACTGGAGGAACCCTTAGGTGAGAAACCTGACATATTTGAATAACCTACTGGGGAAGAAGAAGAAGAAGAACCCATTCCTACTGAACCAATGGGTGAAAATAGAAATGACAGAGGGAATAGAGAGAGAGAGAGGTGAGGATGCCTTCCCCATCAGGGAGACCAATGGGGACACTAAGATGAAAAATATAAGCCCCTCTGCCCTACCTCATTTCCATGGCTTGACCACAAAAGACCCCGACACTTTCCTATTTGAGTTTGTTGTTCTATTCTGAACCTATGAATATATAGATGATGAGCAGAAGTTAAAACTATTTCCATCTACCCTCAAGGATGCAGCATTGCGCTGGTTCATGGGCTTACCTAAGGATAGCATCACAAATTGGGCTCAGATGTAGCAAGCCTTTAACAATAAATATCGATACTACTGTCGGTCAAAGGATACTAAAGAGAAAATTTTCAGGATGACCATAGGCATTGATGAATCCCTAGAGGATTACGAAGAAAGATTCCAGTTTAGTTATAAAAGGGTCAGGTGCACACTCGATCCTGAGTCACTAAAGCTGGTCCTCGTTAGGGGAGTAAGGGAAGATATTTTGGATACCCTACACTTGATTGCAGGAGGAGATATCTACCAATTACCCTATGAGGATATCAAGGCTGTCTGTAGAAACCATTCTAGGGCAGCTAGGAAAAAGGGTAGGGGTAGTCAACCTATGGTTAGTACATCATCTTCCAACTCAACCATCAAGGGTGAAATTGGAAACATGTTGGAAGATTTCAAAAGTGAGATGCTACAAACCCTTTCCTTGCAAATGGAAACTACGCACATTAAGAGAAAGTAGGAGGAAGCAGAGAGAGCCTTGGACATTTTTTGTTCTAGATGCACCAGGAGGTATCCTAGGAATGAATGTCCATTGAATTCTATTGAAATTTGCTGAGTCTTTGAAGAAAACCACTCCACAAACAAGTTCCCTTCTTTGCCTAGACTCAAAGTTGTATATCAAGGAGTTGAAGGGGTCACTGAGCAGCTCTGCTACATAAACCAGAGGAGACCTCATGGGCCTAGACCATACCAGCAGGGCATGCAAGGGTCATCACATGCATATTACAACCCCAACCAAACCACAGCCATACCTTCTTGGGGACCCTTTGCTCACCCTTCCTGGTCTACACCCCCTCCTTGGTCCTTTGTATCTCAGTATCACTCCTAGCCAGCCAACCAGTCATTTCAACTTTATGCTCCGCCACAACCTTAGTGGAATGCACCATCCCAGGGATGGAGGCCCCAATACAACAATGCTCCAACTTTATTGCCTCCACCACCTACCCAACCACAGTTTCTACACTCTAATCCACCCAAGCAACCCCAGATGCATGCCCAGCTAAATCCAAACCTGAACAATAGACAGGCTCAACAAGTATACAGTGGAGAGACAGCATATCCAACTTATGATGTGGAAATCCAGGAGATTAACCTGAGATCTGGGAGATTTCTCCCAGATAACCAACCTCCACCTCCACCTAGGGAGGTTGAGGAAGAAAGAGATAAAATCATTCTTAAAGTGAATCCACCCTTCCCTGAGAAATTAACCCAACCACTCCAGCCTACCCCAGAAGAGACTGAACTTCTGGGAGAATTGCATAATCTATGTGTAAAGATTCCACTTCTCCAAGCAATAAAATATGTTCCTATTTATAATAAGTTGATTAAGGAGAAGTGCTTCAAGCATCAAGGGAGGTGAATAAGGGATTCCCCTACCATTAATGTCATTGGACAACTATCCGACTTAATGCTGGGGCAGGTAATCTATCCAAAATATTTGGGCCTTGGAAGCCCTGTAGTAGATGTGCACATCAATGGCACCACTGTCCCACACACTTTGATTGATCTTGGGGCTGCCATTAATGTGATGACCAAGGACACCATGCTCAATCTCAACCTCCAAGGTTCATTGAGGAAGACTGCAATAGTTCTGCAACTTGTAGACCGCTCCACAGTAACCCCCGAGGGGATTGCGAATGATGTGATGGTCTTCATTGACTCTTGGGAGTACCCTGCAGATTTCCTAGTTCTCCAACCTATGGCTAAGCTTCCTGGTTACCCTCTCATCCTTGGGAGACCATGGTTGGCCACTGTCGATGCTTACATTAGCTGCAGAGCTAGGAATATGACCATCAAGAATGGGCATAGGTCCAAGCAGTTAGTCCTATACCCTCCTGCTCAGCCATCTCTAGAGAATGATTTACCTTTATGGTTGGAGGAGGAGGAAGAATATGAATTTTATTCTGCCCAAATTTATACTTTAGAAAAAACCATGGGAGGAGGACAACAGGACGAGGATGATTTGATTGAACACCTAATCATCCAATTGACCTGTGCTTGGCTGATTCCAAACCCCTCCATGTCAAAACCATAGAATTTATCCCTGAGAGAACCTTGAAAATCAGTCCATCTCTTTCTGCTCTCCAAGAAGAGAAGTTATGTAACATGCTAAAGGAAAATCTAGAAGCCTTCACTTGGAGTTACAAAGAAATGAAAGGAGTACACCTATCAATGTGTACTCACCACATATACATCAAAGAGGGTTTCAAGTCGATCCAGCAACCCCAAAGGAGGATGAATCCAGCTCTTAAAGATATAGTCAAAGAAGAATTACAAAAACTATTAGATGCATGGTTCATTTACCCTATCTCTGACAGTGAGTGGGTCTCTCCTTTGGTGTTAGTTCCAAAGAAAAATGGTAAGTGGAGAATTTGTGTTGATTACAAGGAGTAGAACAAAGCCACAAATAAGGACCATTTCCGTCTACCCTTCATTGACCAAGTGCTATATGGCCTAGTAGGGAAAAAAAATTCTCCTTCTTAGATGGATTCAACAAGTACAACCAAATCCATATCAGCCCAGAAGACCACGATAAAACCACCTTCACTTGTCCTTGGGGTACTTTTGCCTATAGGTTCTTTCCTTTTGGCCTATGCAATGCTCCTACCACTTTCTAGAGAGCAGCTTTAAGTATTTTCGCCGAATTAGTCCATGATGTGGTGGAAATTTATATGGATGATTTTACACCTTATGGCTATGATTTTCAAGAGGCTTTATCCAACCTAGGCAAAGTACTGCACAAATGAATGGAAATGAACCTGTCTCTCAGTCCCAAAAAATGTGAATTCTTAATGACTGCAGGGACAGTGTTAGGTCATTCAATATCTCAACAAGGACTGCAGGTGGACCCAAACAAAATAGCTATAATACAAAGGGTCCCACCTCCTCAAAGGAAGAGAGATGTCAGAAATTTCCTAGGGTTAGTCGGATACTACCGAAGGTTCATAAAAGACTTCAGCAAGTTGGCCTCTCCTTTACTTGGTTTGTCAGCCAAGGACTCTGAGTTTATATGGTCAAAAAATTTTCAAGAGGCCTTAGACACCCTAAAGGACAAGTTAACCACTGTAGTGATACTTTGAGGCCCAAATTGGGCCCTCCCCTTTCATAGTCATGATGATGCCTAATGAGCCCCAGAAATGGGTAATTATATGGGCTCATTCTGCCTCTTATTTCGACTTAATCCACCATTCTCATTAGTTTAATGCATGATTTTGAATATATTTATGCTAATAGAGTGAATTGGGTTAGTCACTTTGCCATGTAGTCTAATGTGTGTTGTATGCAGATTTTTTGGCCAATTTTGGACAAATTCAAGTGATTTATGAGCAAATGGCAGCCAAAACTCGAGGAAGATAGGGAAGAGGATTTGTAGGGGGTGTCTCCTTCATTTATGACCCCTTTCCTCGAATCCTCCATCAACAACTTGGAGCACAAAGGTCCACATGGATGATTCCAAGGGGCAGCCGAGCAAGTAAAGTAGGACGACTGTTTATCTTCAATTCTAGAAAGCCGAGTTCCTTGATTTTAGGAGGACTGTTGAAGGACTCCATTTGTATAAATAAGGAGGCCTAGAGCCTCTGTAGGTTAGCCAGTTATTAGTTGATTTTCACACTTTTGTGCAGCATTGTGTTCATCTCATTTTCGGGTTCCTTTTGAGAACAATTTATGTAATGTAACTGCTATTTTTGATAATGGAGATGAAACAGTTTTTGAGCCAACACTGATCTCTTTCAGAGGGCTGAAGCTCTTGGGTTAGGGCCCAACCCAAGTTTTCTAGGACCTCCTATTGTGTACTTATATGTTTTTGCTTTATTTTATCAATTAATTTTTGTTGCATAGATTCATTTTACTTTGCTAGACTAGGTTGATTTTGATGGTTAGTATAGTTGTTTTTGTTTCAGTTGATCAAGTAGGTTACTGCAGTGACATAATAAGATTCAAAAAGGCCAACAACAGGTCCTGATCTCCTTTCTCCCTTGCTAGGACTATGATTTGAGGTCAAGGCACTACTGCTGCCACCAAAAACACAGTTTTTTCTCTTCCATGCAATTGCTAGTGTGATACTTTGATTTGGAAAGCTAGATATTGGTTCAGATTCAGTTGCTTAGATCATTTTCTTTTATTTTACCATAGTTCTCTCTGCATGCTTTTCTGTTACAGGTTACTATTCAGTATCTTCTGTTTGTAGGTCAGAAATTAGGTCAAGCTAGAGAAATCTTTGTTTTCATGATATAGTTAGTTCTTTCTTTGATCAGTTGTTGTAAGTAGATGTGCAGATCTCTTGTAGGACACCTCAGCTCACCATACAACCATAAAACAGCCAGAACCAGCTCACTTCTCATATATTTCCCAAGTCATTTGCAACATTTTTCCAATCTGCCCTAATTTCTACATTTTCTCCATAAGCTACCCTCCTGCCATTTGAACAAATCCAACCATCCTGTTCTTTCCTTATCTTCCTTGACTAGCTCCAGACACCTCAACACCTTCATCTAGCCTTCAGTTACCCTTTCCCATCACTTTTTCACCTTCAAGACTCCAAAAATAGCTCTTGGCCTCCTCCTGTAGATCCTCCTGAAGAACCTCCTGTAGATCCCCTACAGCCTCCTGTAGAATTTCCTGTGAGTGATTTTTCAAAGTTTGATCGCAATGGAAGTCTTCAGAAGGGTACTAGGGGCTTCTTAGACCTCTCCACACCTTCCTCACCCTCTGCAAAATCCAACTCCATCTTCCTTCGCCACCAAACCTCTGTACAATCACAACCAGATAAATCACAAGCATAATAATTTCACATAAAAACACTCAAAAGCACAAAAAGATGTTTTCTTCTCATTTCTTTTTAGAAGTAGCTTGAATAAATGCAATTTACCTTTTTAGTAGTCAATGGCACTCATTTCATCAGTTTGGATCTCTTTTCCTACAATAGTAGGGTTAGTGGGTTTGCTAGGGTTTGCGTTGCATTTCAGTTTTCCTTCTCTTTCTACAAGTAGAATACCTCTTTTGAGTTAGATTTCTTTCATCACAGTTAAAAGCTTCTTCTGATAATTCATAGAAGTTGTCTTAAGCTCCTATCGAACTTGCGCCAGTTGATCAAGTGACAGCCTACAGTAAGAGCTAGTACTTGTGCATACAGCACCGTCGCTTCCAAGTTTGTTACGAACTACTGGGTTGATAAAAGCAAAGTAGGGAGCCCCAGGAGTTGCAGCATTATTGCTGCAATACTGGTGCTCACCATAAATTTGGCGTCGTTGCCAGGGAAGCATCAGAGTACTTTGTGATTACTACTTTCTTCTATTTTTTACTGCAACATTCTGCTAAGTAGTTTATTTCATTTCAATTCTGCAATTTCCATTTCAGCAAACATAGATTAGGCATTTCCTGCTTTCATTTCAATTCTGCAATTTCCATTTCAGCAAACATATATTAGGTATTTCCTGCTTTCATTTTAATTCTGCAATTTCTATTTAGCAAATGTAGATTAGGCATTTCCTGTTTTCATTTCAATTCTGCAATATCCATTTCAACGAACATAGATTAGTCATTTCCTTGCTTTCATTTCAATTCTACAATTTCATTTTAGCAAGTTCATTTCAGTTAGTTGCAATTTGTTTTTCAATCCATTTCAGTTTTGCAGGTACAAAAAAAAACAAAAAACAAAACAAACAAAACAAACAAACAAACAAAAATCACCCAAAAAGAGATTTCCTTTCATGCCTCGTAGGAACAGAGACAATTTAGAAAATTCCTACCCAACACCCCCACCACATCACTAAGTCACCCTTCTCTCCTCTTTGTGGAAATGATCCAGAAAACCTATAGGTGAACCTCCATAGATATACGAGATCCTATAACAGAAGAAGAGCAAAACACCATTCCTCCTGAGACCATGGCTAAAAATAGAGGGTACCCTTCCTATCCAGATACCAATGGGGACACTAAAATGAAAAACATAAGTCCTTCAACCTTACCTCACTTCCATGGATTGACTACCAAAGATCCTGATATCTTCTTGTTTTAATTTGTTGTTCTTTGTCGAACCTATGACTATGCAGAAGATAAGAAGAAGTTGAAACTGTTTCCTTCTACCCTCAAGGATGCAACGTTGCGCTAGTTCATGGGGTTACCTGAAAACAACATCACAACTTGGGCTCAGATGCAACAAGCCTTTAACAACAAATACAAAGACTACTGTAGATCAAAGGATACCAAGGAAGAAATCTTTTGAATGACCATGGGAAGTGATGAGTCCTTAGAAGACTATGAAGAGAGGTTTCAGATCAGCTATAAAAGGGCCAGGTGCACACTTGACCCCGAATATCTAAAGTTGGTCCTGCTCAGAGGAGTCCCTGAAGACCTTCCAGATACCCTCCATTTGTTGGCTGGGGGAGACATCTACCAACTACCTTATGATGAGATAAAGACTGTGTTTAGAAACCATTCTAGGTCAGCCAAAAAGAGAGGTGGGGGAAGTCAACCTTTAGCCAGTACCTCCTCATCTAGTTCATCCCTTAGAAGCGAAATTGAGAATCGACTGGAAGATTTCAAGAGCGAGATGAGGTAGACTCTTGCCATGCAAATGGATACCTTGCATATCAAAAGGAAACAAGAGAAAGCCAAGAGGTATTTGGCCATGTTTTGTCTCAGGTGCACTAGAAAGCATCCTAGGAACAAATGTCCATTGAACTCTATAGAAGTGTGTTCAGTCTGTGAAGAAGACCATCCTATGAATCAGTGCCCTTCCTTGCCTGGACTTAAAGCTGCATATCAGGGGGTTGGAGGAGCCACTAAACCACTCTATTTCATGAACCAAAGGAGGCCACATGGGCCCAGACCTTACCAGCAGGGAATGCAAGGGACATCCCAAACCTATTACAACCCCAATCAAGCCACTTCCATGCCTTCTTAGGGTCCCCCTGCTTCACCAGTTGCTCATTCGTTTCACTCTTATGCTCAGCCACAGCCTCAGTGGAATGCACCACATCAAGGGTGGAGGCCCCAATACAACTCTCCTCCCACTCTTTTGCCTCAACCACCTATTCAACCACAACCATTACCTCCTACTCCACTAAGGCAACCTCAAATACCTGCTCAACCGAACCCGAACCCCAATAACAGATAGGCCCAACAGGTATATAGTGGAGAAACGTCATGCCCGACCTATGTTGTGGAGATTCAGGAGATTAACCTATGATCTGGAAAGGTTCTCCCAAATAGCCAACCTCCCCCTAAGGAGGACGAGGATGAAAAACAGGAAAGTGAACCAAAATCCATTCCACCCTTTCCTGAGAGATTAACTGGAACCACACAACTGACCCGGGAAGAAACTGAACTTCTGGGAGAATTAAAACAATTATATGTAAAGATACCACTTCTCCAAGCCATAAAGGATGTGCCTATATATAACAAAATGATCGAAAGAAACTGAACTTCTGGGAGAATTAAAACAGTTATATGTAAAGATACCACTTCTCCAAGCCATAAAGGATGTGCCTATATATAACAAAATGATCAAGGAGAAGTGCTTCAGGCACCCAGGCAGGCGCAGGAGGGATGCTCCAACCATCAATGTCATAGGACAACTGTCCGACCTGATGTTAGGGCAGGTGATCTGTTCTAAATATCTAGACCCTGGAAGTCTTGTAGTCGATGTCCACATCAATGGCACCATAATCCCCCATACCCTAATTGATCTAGGGGCTTCCATTAATGTGATGACCAAGGACTCTATGCTCAAGCTCAACCTTTAGGGCTCCCTGAGAAAGACCACAACAGTACTGCAGTTAGCAGACCGCTCCACCGTGACCCCTGAGGGGATTGTGGAAGATGTAATCGTCTCCATCAATTCTTGGGAGTACCCTGCTGATTTCCTAGTTCTCCAGCCAAAGGCAAAGCTCACTGGGTATCCTCTCATCTTGGGAAGACCTTGGTTGGCTACTGCAGATGCCTACATTAGTTGTCGAGATGGAAACATGACAATCAAGAATGGGCATATGTCCAAGCAGCTAGTCTTATATCCTCCTACCCAACCTTTGTTAGAACATGATTTACCTCTCTAGTTTGAGGAGGAAGATGAGGATGAAGTCTATTCCGCACCATTGTGTACAGTAGAAGCTACCATGCGGGGCCCACAAACCGAGAATGATCTTATTGAAAGCTTGATTCAGAATCCACCCCCAAGTGTGTTGCCATTAGAAGAGCTAGTGGAAGAAACCCAAGTCAATCCCTTAGTTGATCTCTATGTGGCTGATACGGCCTCTCTCTAAGTTAAGAATGTGGAATTTGGCCCAAAAAGAACCTTGAAGATCAACTCATCTCTATCCACCTCTAAGGAGAAAGAACTATGTAGCTTATTGAAAAACCACTTGGATGATTTTTCTTGGAGCTATAAGGAGATGAAGGGAGTCCACCCTTCAGTCTATACTCATCACATTTACATTAAAGAAAATTGTAAACCAGTCAGGCAGCCTCAAAGGAGGATGAATCCAACCCTTAAGGACATTGTCAAAGAAGAGCTGCAAAAGTTGTTGGATGCAGAATTCATTTACCCTATCTCTAACAGCGAATGGGTCTCTCCTTTGGTGCTAGTGCCAAAGAAAAATTGGAAGTGGAGAATATGTTTCAATTATCGGGAACTAAACAAGGCCACCAAGAAGGACCATTTCCCTTTGCCTTTCATAGCTCAAGTGTTAGATGGCCTGGTAGGAAAGAAGTTCTTCTCCTTCCTAGATGGGTTTAGCGGGTACAACCAGATCCAAATCAGCCTGAAAGACCAAGATAAGACCACTTTCATTTGTCCTTGGGGTACTTTTGCATACCGGGTCCTTCCCTTCGGATTGTGCAATGCTCCCGCCACTTTCCAGAGAGCAGTACTGAGTATATTTGTTGAACTGGTTCATGATTCAGTGGAAATCTATATGGATGACTTTACCCCTTATGGTTCTAACTTCCAGGAAGCTTTGACTAACCAGGGAAAAGTTTTAGCGAAGTGCATTGAAATGAACCTATCCCTCAATCCTGAAAAATGTGAATTCCTGATGACTGAAGGGACTGTGCTAGGTCATACAATTTCTTAGCAAGGATTACAGGTGGATCCTAAATAAATTGCCATCATCCAAAGGGTTCCACCTCCTCAAAAGGTAAGAGATGTTTGGAGTTTCCTAGGCACAACAGGGTATTATAGAAGATTCATTAAGGATTTTAGTAAGCTAGCCTCTCCATTGTTTGGTATTTTGGGGAAATATGCTGAGTTCATATGGACTGACAACTGTTAAGAGACTCTGGATACCTTGAAAAATAAACTGGTGACTGCCCTAATTTTGGGAGGTCCAAACTAGGCCCTACCTTTCCATATTCATATAAATGCCTCGAACAAAGTCATAGGAGCAACCTTAGGGAAAGTTTATGAGAAGTTGCCTTATGCCATATGTTTTGTAAGTAAAAGCTTGTCCAAGGCAAAATTAAACTACACTGTAACCGAAAAAAAGCTCCTAGCTGTAGTACACTCCCTAAATAAGTTCATACACTACATCACTGGCTATCAAACATTCGTACACACTGATCATGCTGCAATTAGGAATTTAATGAACAAACTAGACGTAAATGCTCATATTATTAGATGGTTACTTTTATTGCAGCAATTTGATCTAACCATTGTTGATAAAACGGGTAAGGAAAATGTTGTCGCTGATTTTCTGTCTAGATTAGATCTGCCTGCAGTGAAGAAGGAATGGTGGATGATCAAATGCCAGATGAACACCTATTTGCTATCTCAGTACTCTCTCCATGGTTTGTTGATATAGCAAATTACTTGGTTTCAGCACAGTTTCCGCCACACCTATCCTCAAAAGAGAAAAGCAAGATCGTGAGGAAAAGTGCCCCATTCAAGTGCCCCATTCACCTGGATTGGGAGCAATCTCTTCAAACTTTACCTAGATCATACTTTGAGGTGATGTGTCAGGGAGGAGGAAGTTTTTGACATTCTCCTAACCTATCATGATGGACCCTGTGGGGGCCATTTTGCAGCAAAGAGGACCGCCTTCAAAATTCTGCAAGCAGGTTACTATTGGCCCACTCTTCATCAATATGTCGGGAGATATATCAGCTAGTGTGACTGATGTTAAAGGATGTGGAAACCTACTCCAAAGGATGAGATGTCCCTGCAACCTCAAGTGACTTTCGAGCCATTTGAGAAGTGGGGTATGGACTTTGTGGGTCCCATCAACCCTCCTTCAAAACAGAAATCTTACATCATTGTGTGCACTAATTATCTAACAAAATGGGTAGAAACAAAGGTGATCAAGGCAACAACAGAAGAAAAAGTAGTTGAGTTTTTGAGAGAAAATATCTTCTACAAGTTTGGCTATCCAAGAGAATTTATCACAGATCAAGGGAGTCAGTTTACGTCCAATCTAATTGAAGACCTGCTCACCCACCACAAAATTAAGCATAGAACTTCCACCCCTTATCATCCGCAAGTGAATGGACAAGTGGAAGTCACTAACGGAGCTTTGGAAGGAATTTTGACCAAGGTAGTGAGCAACAGTAGAAAGGATTGGGCAGATCGATTGGTTGAGGCCACCTGGGCCTATAACACCACTTGGAAAACCACCACAGGGTTCACACCCTATGAGCTGGTCTATGGGAAGAAGGCTTTGCTGTCAATAGAATTTGAATATAACACCTTAAGGATGGCAGCTCAGCTAGACCTAGAACTCAGCCATGCACAAAAGGATAGGTTACTTCAAATAAATGGATTGGATGAATAGAGATTGCAGGCCCTTCTCCACTCAGAGGTGGTCCAACTTCAAAGGAAAATATGGCATGATAGACACCTCAAAGAAAAAAAATTCCAGGAAGGAGATTGGGCAGTGGTGTATTATTCAAGATATAAATATTTCAAGGGCAAACTAAGGACAAGATGGCTGGAACCGTACACAGTAGAAAAATGCAATGACAATGGTTCAGTTCTGATTCAGACCATCGATGAAGAAGCCATCCCCCTGCTCATTAATGGGCATCGATTGAAGATCTACAGGAAGCCCCTCTCCAAGGAGGAATTCATTGAAAATCTGAGTAAAACAATGTTGGTAGTGGAGCATGTCTCTGCCTCCACTCCACCCACACCCTAGACACAAAAAAAACAAAAAACAAAAACAAAAACAAAAAACAAAAAACAAAAAAAGAGAAAAAGAAAATAAAAGATCCCTGGGTGAAAACCTCCTGGAGGTGCCCAAGGCAGGTAGTGAGAGTGAAAACCTCCTGGAGGTGCCCCAACTGTCTCAAAAAAAAAGGAAAAAATGAAAAAAAAACAAGAAAAAACAAAAAAAAACTAACTTCCTTTGAATGCATTGCAGATTGCAGGAGGGTCACGGGAAAAAGGACATGGCCACGCTGAATACGCCCCTGATAGATCATTTCTCCATCACCATTGTCTTTTCCCAGGCCCTGGTCTCATTCGTTCTGGAAATTATGCATCCTACGGGAAGCTCTGTGCATTCTATAGGAAGCTCTGTGCATTCTACAGGAGGCTCCTATAGAAACCACAGAGAGCTCAAAATCAAGTTCAGAAAAGAATCGGGGGGCTAGAAATTTTTCCAGAAGATCTGTGGACCTCCCTACCACCATTCATCCTCCTAATTCTCCAATCCATCCCTGCACACCTACATGTTCATTCGCTTCTTTCTTCCCTACACAGAAAACACAGAAATTCTGTTTCTTTTGTTTAAAAAAAAAATGATGAGAAATAAAACTACAACATCCTCAACTAGCTTCTTACCTAATGCATACCAAGCTGCCTTTTCTTTTCCTTCCAAACTTTCCTTAGCTATCTCCCCAGTCCCTGCTCAAGCATCAGGAAATTTCAGAGGGAGAAGCAGTTACAGGAAATCCTGCAGGATTCCTGTAACAGCCGACCCCCTTAAAAAAACAAGCTCTAGAGGCTGGGTCAGTGCAGCCACAAGTGTATACCACGTGCAAGGAGTCGTTCCTGATTAGAAAATCACCAACATGAGGTAGCCAAATCACCAGTTCAGAAGCCACAAGCACCACCAGCAACATCAATCCAGGAACAAAGTCTGAGCATGCAAAGCACAGTAACGATTGACAGGTAAGTGACGAAACCTGTTCCTCTGTTGCATGAATATGATTTAGAAACTACGTGAACCATTGAGATGGTTGTGATTAAATGAAATCAGTGGCCAGCTAACTGGCCACCCTGATCTAGTTCAAACAAGCCTCGTCCAAATTCAAACAACGTTCAGTGGGTGTAATCGGCACATGGGTTCAGTCAAATCAGGTAGAAAAACTCAAAATAGGTAGTGGTGGAGGCAGATAACGGGAATGATGGAAGTGATTGCAGGCAGGCGGCATGAAGTATCATAATGGCACTGCAGTAGGGACCAACGGTCCGGATGGGGATAACGTACCCTTTCTGCCACCTCACCTCGTCACCGCAAAAAACGCCATAAACTTAAGTACACTGCAGTCGAAGCCTCCATCACCTTTGTTTTCATTTGCATCGACGAGTTCTTGGCTGCAAAAACTCCTCTAGCACCTTCAGAACCTCGAAACAGTTGCTCTCTACTAGTTTCTAAACCCTTCCACTTATTGCGATCTACAGGAGCATTATCGCACTCTACAGGAGCGGAAATATAGTCTATAGGAGCCTTTCTACAGGAAGGCCAGTGAGCAACTCTGCAGAGGGAAAATTCAGAATTTTATGCCAAATTCGAGCTCGAAAGAAGGTAGGCTCGGACAACCCACTCTGCATGTTAATTATCTACAAAAGGTGGTGGGATTTGAAGCGAAGAATTGAGTTGAAAAGGAAGAAAAAGTGAAAAAAAAGTTTGCCTGTGTTTTTTTGAATTATATACAGTCTCTCCATTTTACTCTCTGCACTGAAAGTCTGTCTCTTTCTCCTCTGTGGTATTCTCCTGTATGAAGAAGTGATGCAACCATAGGAAAGTAAGCCTATAAAACAGTGAATTTGCATTGGGTGGTCTATTTATTTTGTGAGGAAAAAAACACACTGTTTTATATACTCTCTGTTTTGTCAAGATATTGTTCCCCTCAAAAAGCCCGAGAAGTAAATTAAGGTTGAGAACAGGGTTTGAAGGGCAGGAAAATTACAATTTGTTTTTGTTAAAAAGAAGAAACATGAAAAACTCTCTCTGGTTCCAAAAAAACCCAGCTGTTCCTCTGTTTTCGATTTTGAAATTTTGTTGCCTTCCTCCTCACCTGAGAATTTCTAGTAGTCTCTAAAACATCATGATAGGAGGTTTTATGAGAAAGGAGCCTCTGAATTCCACCAAATTGCATGAACACCCAGAAGTGGTAGCCCTCTTTACCAGGGAAAATTGGATTCCTTTCTTTGATAAATTTCATGGGTTTGATGATGAAGTTACAGAGGAATTTTTGTTATCATTAAAACCCACTCAAAAACCCATGCTATAGTTAGTTTCAGGGGTCTAACCATAGAAATTACACTAGAATTCATCAGCAGAATTACAGGCTCCCCTTGAGCAAAGAAGAAAAACCACTAGGACAGGTTGCTAAAAAGACCTTTTTCCAGCCTGATGAACATCCTGTGGAGGATAAGAATGGGACCAGAAGGACAAGTATACCTTATCCATGGGGTGAGGTCAGCTACCAGATCATGAAATATTTCTCCTGTGAAGGAAGATACATTATAGACTATGGTTATCATTTCAGATTGTTACATGAATTAAGATATGGCATGGACCTGCCTGCATCTAGAAAAATCAGTCTTCCATACTTTCTCCTCCAATCTTTGATAGATTGTAGCACCAAATTGAATGCAGGGGTTCCAGACCAGCTGGCTTACCATGGGATCATTAAATTGCTGGTGGAGGATGCCCTCCATACATACACAATCCTTATAGCCTAGGAAATTTTTAGGAACATGACGAAAGAAGATGACATAAAAACTCTCATTGATGACCTTAGTCCATCTGGCAGTGAAGAGGAGAAACAGAAAGAGTAACCTGAGAAAGAAATCCATGTAGAAGCACAGAATATTCAATTGGAAGAGAACAAGGAAGAAAACCATAGAGAAGAAGAGAAATATGATACCACCACAGTTGAACCTAAAGGAGAGAAGAAAACAACATCAAAAGCAGAAAAAGGGAAAACCACAGCAGAGAAAAGGAAGAGGGCAAGAGCTGAAAAGAAAAATCCCAAGACAGCTCAGAAAAAGGCTGCCATAGGAAAGGCAGAAACTCAACAAGCAGAGGAGAAGTCAACACCAGAGACAGCTGAAACAAAATAAGAGATAGCAGACACACGCAAAACAGCAGATGAAGAAGAAGAAAAACAACAAGAGGAAGTGTCTCCTGAGACACTAGCAAGAGAAGCAACAGTTGTTCTTGCTGCACTTAGTACTCCAGCTAAGCCAAAAGGGAAAAGGAAGAGACAACCATCCATGTACTTCAAATCTCAAAAGAGCACCAGAATCAAGATGGCGAAGCCTCAACCACCTTCAAAGGAACCCATCATCATTGAGGATGTACCTACTCTATCAAAGGAGGGGTCTCCCTAAAAAATATCCATCACTTACGGGAGAGGAAGCCCTAAGACCTCTACCTAGAAAGAAATGATCAAATTAATGGACTCTAAAGCAGTCCTACAGGAGGCACAGATCTCTCTACAGGAGACATTGGCTAAGCTCAAATAAACCAAAAAACTAGAAAATAAAGCAAAAGAACAGACCCAGGAGGAAGGAAAAGAAAAAGAGATACCAAAGCCTGGACCTCAGCCTAACTTAGGCTCCTACTAAAACCTTCTGGAAGGTGGGAAGATCATCCCACAAAAGTTTGCAGTGCCTCTTTTCTTTGAGCTGGAAAAGGAAAGGGTCAAGACCCAGACATGGATGAAGATTGCAAAATCAAAAGGGGTAGAAGACATTGGGCACATGGAAAACAAGTTGAAAGAGATGGGAAGAGAATTGAGCATGGTCAAACATAGAGAAAGCATCAGAAGAGCTCAATTGGAGGAAGAAAATGAAATGCTGAAAAAGCAGCTACAAGAAAGGGAACCTTAAGGAGGAAATGAGTTATCAATCTTACAAGGACAGCAATAGAAAGAGGAACCTCAGACAGACAGTGGGACATTGTTGAAGCAACAACAGGAAAAAGAATCCCAGACAGAAAATGAAGTGCTGATTTTGAAAAGGTAGCTATAGGAAAGGGAAGCCCAGTTAGCCTACATGTCCAACTGGGAAATGGAGGCAGTGCAGTGTAGGCAGCCAGCCAAATCATATGCACTGTACCTAAAAGTGCAATGGCTCCAATTTCAAATTAAGACACTGGCCTAGAGGCGCACAATACCTTTTCAGGATTATGGCCAATTCATGCAATTATGTGATCACAGTTCAGCTGAGGATAAAGCAAAGCTAGCATAATTTTACTTGCACAACATGGCACTTACTGACATGAATTTGTGGGATCCAAATGTTGCATTGGGAGACTTACCGCTGATGGCTATGGCATCTTGGATGAGCCATGAAGAGAAAAGGGCAATGGAAATCCATAAAATGATGACAAAAGAGATGAGTGAGCCCCTAATGATTAGAGCAAAACCAGCAGACCCCTTAGCTCTCATCTATTCCCACCAACACCTTGCAACTAATCCCCAAGTTGTCCCAAATTATGTTGACAAGCAAACTAAGGCTATTGCTCACTTCGAGGACATGGAGAGATTGTTCGGGGATGATTACATCAATGCCTGCATGAGAAGGTAGAATACATTACCCCACATCCTAAGGGTCAGGGAGTATCACTCCCCAAACAGAATGAGGGAAGCCATGAGGAGGGTACCCCTATATAAGCACTCAATGCAAAGCTTGAAGGCAAATTGGATTGGCCTTAAATTCAGTCCTCCACTGCTGCTAGGACTGCTAGAAGGAGTCAAGAAGGAGGATGAACAAAAACAATGGGAAGAAGTGGATAGGAAAGCAGGTTTCCATGAGAAGGAGGAAGACATCACATCAGAGGTGGTGGGCTCCAG
Organism: Pinus tabuliformis; assembly: GCA_031772625.1. NCBI lineage: Eukaryota > Viridiplantae > Streptophyta > Pinopsida > Pinales > Pinaceae > Pinus > Pinus tabuliformis. The sequence goes on along the minus strand of CM062812.1, from coordinate 773,970,167 downwards.
TATTGCAACAATAATGCTGCAACTCCTGGGACTCCCTTCTTTACTTTTATCAACCCGGTAGTTCGTAACAAACTTGGAGGCGACGATACTATATTCACAAGTACTAGCTTTTACCGCAGCTGTCACCGGATCAACTGGGACAAGTCCACTAGGAGCTTAAGCCAACTTCTATGAGCTTTGAGAAGAAGCTTTTAATGGTGATGGATGAAATCTAACTCAAGGGAAGCTAGTCTACTTGCAGAGAGAAGCTGAAAGTGAAAAAGGAAGGCAAACACTAGCAAACCCTAATTCTACAGACTAACCCTACCGGTGCAAAGAAAAAGATGAAAGCAGATGAAATGGATGCCATTGAATTCTAAAAATATAGAATGCTTGTGACTAAGCTACTCTTGTAGTGAAATCTGAAAAGGAATGTCTTTTTGTATTTTTGAGTAATCTTGTAGAATTATTATGCACGTGCTTGACTGTGTTGACTGTGCAAAGGTTGATTGATGGAAGGAAATGGTGAGGGTGCTTGCAGGAGGCTGGGAAGGTGATAAGAGGGCCTAAGGGGTCCCTAACACCCTTCCAGAGAGTTTCACAGTGATCAGATCTCGAAAAACCGTTCACGTGAACTTCTACAGGAAGTCTGCAGGGGTTCTACAGGAACAGGCCGAAAGTGATTTTTGAAGGTTTGGAGGAGGAAAAATGGTGGGAAAAAGGAAATGAAGGTTGGATGAGGATGCTAGAGGGTCTAGGACTCTATCAATGAAGATCAAACATGAAGGTGATGGCTGGATTGGTTCAAAACATAAGAAAGCAATTTTGCACAAAAATGTAGAAATTAGAGTTAGTTGGGAAAGTGTGGCAAATGGAGGGGAGAAATATTGAGTGAGGGGTTAGAATGGGTTGTATGATGGAGGAAGGGTAGGTATGGATGTGTTACAAGTGCTCTGCACATTACTTTCCAAAACTAATCAAACAAAGACTATGCAAACCAAAGATCTAGTTATCTTGACCTAATTTGACCTAGAAACCCAGCAATCATGATGAACAAAACTTTATTGGTAGGAAATCAAGTAAGATAACTATGAAAACTAAGAAAGAATAGATCTATGCATGTAATCACAACTGGTATCAACTTTTACAACTGAGAATCTAACACTAGAAATTGCATGAAGAAGCAAGAACAACGTTTTTGTGGCAGCAAGGACACCTTGGTCTCAGCTCATGGTCTCGAGGAGGGAGAGGTCAAATCAAGGGTTGCTTGATGGCCTTTTTCGAAGATCTTTTCTGTTACCAACTTATCATATCAACCTGAACATGAAAAGCTATCTCAATCATCAAAAGTAACCTAAATAACAAAGTAATATGTTAATCTAAGTAGCAGAAATTATTCTAGGAATGCAACAAAGACACATAAAAGTACACAAAGGAGGTATTGGGCACTTCGGTTGGGCCCAACCCCAAGAGCTACAGCCTCCTAATAAATATTAGAGCTGGTGCAAAGCTGAATCCATCTTTATTGATCAAGAAATAATAGTTACATCCCAAAAACTGTCTACAAGAAAAGCTCGAAAATGTGCTGAAATGCAGAGCTAACCTACTGACTAAAATCGAACTAACATCTGACTACAATCTGACTAAAAACTGACTAAAAAATGAGTAAAAAATGACTAACTAGAATGAGGCCCTAAGCCTTCTTATTTATACAAATTGAGGACCCCAACAGTCCTCCTACACTTTAGGGACTCGACTGCCAAAACTTGCAGTTAACAGCAGTCCTACTTGACTTGCTTGGCTGCCCCTTGTGCTCCGAGTTTTTGATGGAGAATTTGAGGTAAGGGATCATAAATGAAGGGGACACCTTCCTACAAATCCTCTTCATGAATTTGGCTGCCAAGTGCTCATTTAAACCTTTGATTTTGTCTCAAAATTGACCAAAAATATGCATAAAGCACACATTAGACTTGTTGGCATAATGACTAACCCAATTCACTCTATTAGCATAAATATAATAAAAAACATGCAATAAACTAATGATAATGGTGGATTAAGTCGAATTACGAGTTTGAATGAGCCCATATAATTACTCATTTCTGGGGCTCATCATCACCCCCTACTGAACGTGTTGCTCATCCTCTGAGCAACTAATCTATCTGTTCATCTTTGATTACTTTGACTGCCTCTCTCACATCCTAGGCTTCTGAGGTGATGTCCTCTTCTCGGTCATGAAACCATGCTTTTCCCTCTACTTCCTCCCATTGCCTGTGCTCCTTTTCCTATAGCAGTTTTGTTAAAGCCTCAACCTCAGCCTGCAGCTTGTCCTCTTCCTGCTATCCATCAGATGCTTCCTTGCAGATGGAGGTCCCTCTTGCTGCTGTTGTTCATCCAAAACGGAGGGCCTGTCTTCTTTATAGCGTCACTATAGTTGTAGCTGCTATTTCAACAACTCGTTCTCTTCCTGTAGTTTGGCCCTTTGACTGCTTTCCACATGCCTTACCATGGCCAATTCCTTTCTTGATTCCTTGAGTTGTTCTTCTAGGTGACCTATGTCTACCACACCCTTGGACTTGGCAATCCTCATCCAAGTGTGAGTCCTCACCCTTTCTTGTTCTATTGCAAAGAAGAGTGGTACCGCAAATTTCTGAGGAATTATCTTCCCAACTTCTAACAGGTTGTAGTATGAGCCCAAGCTAGGCTGAGGGCTTGGTTCCAATATTTCCTCAGCCTTTTCTTCTTCCTGTGATGGTTTGGCTGCCTTTTCCTCCAATTTCTCGGTCTCTTTTAACTTAGCCAGAGTTTCCTGTAGAACCATCTCAGCTTCCTGTAGAGCTGTCTTTGAGTCCATCATCCTAATCCTCTCTCTCTGGGTGGAGGTTTTTGGGCTTCCTTGTTCATAGGTGATGGATATCTTTGAAAGAGACTCCTCCTTTTGTTTAGCTGTGGTGTCCTCAATGATAATTGGCTCCTTTCACTATGGCTGGGGTCTGCCCACTTTGATCCGTGTGCTCCTCCTTGCTTTAAAGTACATGGAGGTTTGCTTCTTTTGCTTCCCTTTTTGTTTTGGAGGTGTGCTTAAGACAGCAAGCACAACTGCTACCTCCCTTGCCCATATCTCAGGTGATTTCTCCTCTTGCTATTCTTTTTCCTTGCTTCCTGTAGAAATCTCTGTGTCAAGTGTTTCTATGTGTTGCTGAGATCTCAGGGTGTGTCTTTTCCTTTTGTTTTTGTGTGCCTGCTTTGACTGTGGCAACCTTCATTTGGGCTTTTTCGGCCTTCGCTGTTTTTGTTGTTGTCTCCTTTTCCATCTCATGCTCAGCGGTCATGTCAAATTCCTATTTTTCCTTCTGTTCTTCCTCTGTTTTTCCCTCTGCTTGAATGTCCTGTGCTCCCTCATCAATGTTCTTCTCACTTTATTCAATTGGCATGGTGTTGAGTTTGTGTTGTAACCAGAAAAGAAAATGCTCAAGTGGGAAAAAAACACAGTCAATCACTGAAGCAGAGGATGACTGAATTCGGTTTTTTTCTGAACCCAAGAAGGAATTTTTCATGTGTCCAATATCAACTAGCAACAATTCCCTTGTTTTAAGACTACTGTCACCCAAAACTCGACTGTTTGCTTATGAAAGGAAGAATTTTGTTTTTACAGGCAGAGCACAGAGATCAAGTTTTCTTCTCAGCACACAGACAGATATGCAAATTCAAAATTTTTTCACACACAGGCTGGCCTCCACAGCTGCATATATCTTCCCTATGGAGAATTTTTAAAAAGGAAATGTGGAGGAGAATTTTGATGCAGAAAAACTGGGACACTCAGTGCAATACATAGGCAAACATTTTACTTCCAATACACAGGCAGATTTTTCACTGATTTTCCAATCTGATGCCATGTTTAATTCACCACCTTGCACAAAAAAATCGTGCACAAAGAAGTTTTCCTGAGCCTACCTCATTTTTAGCTTGACATTCGCTGAAAATCTCGGGTTTTCTTTCTGCATGGTTGTTTTCTACCTTTCCTATAGAAGCCTTCCTGTAGAAGGTTCTCGTTTCCTGTAGAATGAAACTGCGCTTCCTGTAGAGCCCGATAGGAGGGATATTTTTTAAAAAATGACAGAAATCTCGAAAAATTAGGCAGGAATCTTGCAGAGGGCCACTGGTTAGCTGATCTGGAAGTGGTGGACGCATGCTTCAGTGGTGAATGTCATGAAGATGTAGCGAACAAAGAGTGGTGAGAGTTTCAGCCGAGCATCGTTTAACTGCAGCGTGATTCGTGTGAGAAGATGAGGTGGCAGAAATGTGCATTGTCATTATTCGGACCGTTGGTCCCTACTGCAGTGTCATCATGGGACTGGATGTTTTCTGCCTGTGATCCCTTACCATCAGCTGCGCTGGAGTTCAACATCTGCCACCACCTGTTTTTTTTTTAATTTCCCGTGAATGACTATACACGTGTGCTGGGTGACCTCCGGATGAGTGCAATCGAACTGGCTGAGGATGTCGGGTTAACTTGCTAGCTTCCTGGCTTAATCCCACCATTTCATTCGTTTATGCACTTTCGAATCATACAGATGCAAAATAGAGGAACTGGGTTAGACACTTACCTGTAAGTCGACGTGCTACTTGGTCCTTTTTGCTGCTGCATGCTCATATTCTGTGGATGCATGCTGGTCTGTTTGTTGATACATGGCTTATTTTCTGGTGCAGGTATCCTCTGGCTGGATCTACGCTGCAGGAGCCTGCTTCAGTGTCCAGATTTGCACCCTCATGTTGTTGATGCTAAATTTTTACAAGACAGCAACTTGTTTTCTCCATAGCTCTCAAAAAATAGATCGGATTGACCTGAAACTTTTTGAGCATGCTTCTATCATCGTTATGCACCTCCCATAGCACAATTGTGGTCAATGGATGTACAAATTTCGAGAAAAACTGAAAATGGCTGAAGATTATAGAGATCAATTTCTCAGAAACCATGCATCGGAATTGGCCGAAACTTCTTGGGTAGGTTACTATCACCTATATGCATCTCTTCATGAAACAGGTTTTGAAATGGATGCACGGATATGGAGAAAATGCAAAAATGGCTGAAGGTGATGGAGGCTAATTTCTTAGAAACCGTGCACTGGAATTGGCTGAAATTGCTCGGGCATGTTGCCATCATCCCTATACAACTCCCTGTAAAACGGTTTTGTAAATGGATGCACGGTTTTCACGTGAGGGAAAAAACAAATTCCAGCACTATGTATTTTTGTTTCAAAGCATTCTGTAGTTTTTTGCATAGTAAGAAAAAATGAGCTTGGGCTATAATGCAGACTTGGAATTGATGGGAGAGAGGTTTGAGGATTGTAGGAGGACTTATGAACCCTTTAGGAAGCTATCATGTTCGCCAAACTACCTTTTAAAATCCATTTCTAGCTTCTTGTAATTTCTACAGGAACTTCCTGTAGAACACACAGTTTTTAGGAAAGAAGCACAATGAGATGGAAAAAATAATGGAGAAGGGTGAGGGATGGAAACATGGATGTGTGCAGGCCTCATGGACATATTCCCAGCCTTCGGGTCCTCTTCAGAGATCAATTTTGGCTTGTTTGTAGGCTTCCTGTAGAAGACACAGAACTTCCTGTAGAAGGCATAGAACTTCCTCTGTCTTTGTTTTGAGTGATCCTCCTAACCTGCAATGTCCTTGCTGCAACCTGCAATTATTCAATGGAAATTAGGTTTATTTTTATTTTTCTTTTTCTCTTTTTTTTTTTGAAAACAACTAGGGCGCCTCATGGAGGTTTTCACCCTAATTGCCTGCCCTGGGCGCCTCCAAGGGAGGTTTTCACCCTAATTGCCTGCCCTGGGCGCCTCCAAGGGAGGTTTTCACCCTAATTGCCTGCCCTGGGCACCTCCAAGGGAGGTTTTCACCCAGGGATCTTATTCTCTTTTTATTTTCTCTTCTTTCCAACCCATTGACCACCTCATGGAGGTTTTCAATCAATGAGCCAATCTAAGGCGCCTCCGAGGAGGTTTTCACCTTGGATTTTTATTTTCCTCTTATTTTCATTTTTTCTTTTTCTTTTTTCTTTTTTTCTACCCTACCCTACTTGAAAAACAAAATCATTTTCAAGTATAAGAGTACTTCCAATGGAGCCATGTGCACATCGAGATTAGAGACGAAATGATGTGGAGGCTTGAAATGCATGCTTTGACATGGATCCGGATTTTAGAGACCAAATGATTTGACTTTGAAGGGATCAAGCATAGCTAAGGAAGAGAGTACTACTGCAACTTAGTGACTGTGCGAAACCATATCTCAATATAGCTGTGATATCCTTGGTCCTTTTGCTGATCTGGATCATGTTTCATGTCACCTTCTACAATGACCTTCTCATCTTCCTCTTTTCGCTATTTTTTCTCTTGAATACATGGAAGATTTGATGGTAACCATGAGGGAACTCTCTCGATCTCGGATTTTGATGCCTTCTCTTCATCAAGTGCAGCTCATGGTTCTTTGATCTTTTCTTTCGAATCTTCTTTTGTTGGATGTGGTCTTTCAATGCTTTCAATATAGTCTCTTTTTTGCAATACTCTTCCTCAGCTACGGTGAATATCATTGAGCTCAAGAGGAGTTGTTTGGACATGTTGTGCCTCAGCTTTGCAATTGAGTTGAGCTATTCCAATGTGCGGGTTTGGAAATGGCGGTACGGGTAGTTGAGTGGGGGTGTATATTTGAGATGGATGTGGATGGGGTTGTGGTTGGGCAGGTGGTGGAGGCAAAGGAGTGGGAGGAGAGTTGTATTGGGGCCTCCACCCCTGATGAAGTGCATTCCATTGAGGTTGTGGCTGAGCATAGGGGTGAAATGGATGAGTAGCTGGTTGGGCATGATATTGAGATGGATACGACCAAGGAGGGGGCGTGGACCAGGAAGAATGAGTAGGGGGACCCCAAGAAGGCATGGAAGTGGCTTGATAGGGGTTGTAATAAGTATGGGATGTCCCTTGCATTCCCTGCTGGTAAGGTATGGGTCCAGGTGGCCTCCTTTGGTTCATATAATAGAGTGGTTCAGTGGTGCCTTTGGCCCTCTAATATGCAGCTTTAAGCCCGGGAAAGGAAGGGCACTGATTCATAGGATGGTCTTCTTCATAGACAAAACACACTTCTATAGAATGCAATGGACATTCATTCCTAGGATGCTTTCTAGTGCACCTAGAACAAAAGATGGCCAAAGCCCTCTCTGCTTCCTCATGTCTTCTTTTGATATGCAATGCAACCATCTGCCTTATCTCGCTCTTGCAATCTTCCCACATGTTTCCAATTTCACCTTCAATGGATGAGTTGGAAGAAAAGGTATTGCTCCCAACATTTTTATTTTCAACCATTTGCTCCAGAGGAATGTTTCTTCTTCTTCTCCCCTAGAGGTTTTTCAAATATGTCTCGCTGTCCACCTAAGGGTTCTTCTTAATCACAGCCATCGAAGAAGAGAGAAGGTTGGCTGTGTGAAGCAGTGGGGGGTGTTGTGCAAACATTTTTCTGACTTATCTCTACTCCTACGAGGCATGAAATGAAATCTTTTTCGTTGATTTTTGTTTTTTTTCTGCTTGTACCTGCAAAACTAAAATAGATTGAACTGCAACTAACTATCTTGCTGAAATGAAAATGCGTAATTGAAATGAAAGTATGAAAGGACTAATCTATTTTGTTGAAATGAAATTGCATGAATGAAATGCTAGGTTAAGCTTGCAGAATTGAAATTGCAGAATTGAAATGCTAATCTATGAAAGCAGGAAATGCTAATCTACTTTTGCGGAAATGAAATTGCAGAATGGAAATGAAACAATCTACTTTACGCTTGCTGAAATAAACTACTTAGCAGAAGGTTGTAGTATAAAATAGAAGAAAAGCAGCAATCACCAGTACTCTGACGCTTCCGCAGAAACGGTGCCAAAAATATGTGGGCTCCAGTATTGCAGCAATAATGCTGCAACTCCTGGGACTCCCTTCTTTACTTTTATCAACCTGGTAGTTCGTAATAAACTTGGAAGCAACAGTACTATATGCACAAGTACTAGATTTTGCCGCAGCTGGCACAAGTCCGCTAGGAGCTTAATCCAACTTCTATGAGCTCTAAGAAGAAGCTTTTAATGGTGATGGATGAAAGCTAACTCAAGGAAAGCTAGTCTACTTGCAGAGAGAAGCTGAAAGTGAAAAAGGAAGGCAAACCCTAGCAAACCCTAGTTCTACAGACTAACCCTACCAGTGCAAAGAAAAAGATGAAAGCAGTGGAAATGGATGCCATTGACTTCTAGAAATATAGAATGCTTGTGACTAAGCTACTCTTGTAATGAAATCTAAAAATGAATGTCTTTTTGTATTTTTGAGTAATCTTGTAGAATTATTATGCACGTGCTTGACTGTGTTGACTGTGCAGAGGTTGATTGATGGAAGGAAACGGTGAGGGCACTTGCAGGAGGTTAGGAAGGTGAGAAGAGGGCCTAAGGGGTCCCTAACACCCTTCCAGAGAGTTTCACAGTGATCATATCTCGAAAAACCGCTCACGTGAACTTCTACAGGAAGTCTGCAGGGGTTCTACAGGATGTTCTACAGGAACAGACCGAAAGTGATTTTTTGAAGGTTTGAAGGAGGAAAAATGGTGGGAAAAAGGAAATGAAAGTTGGATGAGGATGTTAGAGGGTCTAGGACTCTGTCAATGAAGATCAAACATGAAGGTGATGGCTGGATTGGTTCAAAGGATAAGAAAGTGATTTCGCACACAAATGTAGAAATTAGAGTTAGTTGGGAAAGTGTGGCAAATGGAGGGAAGAAATCTTGAGTGAGGGGTTGGAATGGGTTGTATGATGGAGGAAGGGTAGGTAGGGATGTGTTACAGGTGCTTTGCACATTACTTTCCAAAACTAATCAAACAAAGACTATGCAAACCAAATATCTAGCTATCTTGACCTAATTTGACCTAGAAACCCAGCAATCATGATGAACAGAACTTTATTGGTAGGAAATCAAGTAAGATAACTATGAAAACTAAGAAAGAATATATCTACACATGTAATAACAACTGGTATCAACTTTTACAACTGAGAATCTAACACTAGCAATTGCATGAAGAAGCAAGAACAACGTTTTTGTGGCAGCAAGGACACCTTGGTCTCAGCTCATGGTCCCGAGGAGGGAGAGGTGAGATCAAGGGTTGCTTGATGGCCTTTTTCGAAGATCTTTTCTGTTACCAACTTATCAGATCAACTTGAAGATGAAAAGCTATTTCAATCATCAAAAGCAACCTAAATAACAAAGTAATATGTTAATCTAAGTAGCAGAAATTATTCTAGGAATGCAACAAAGACACATAAAAGTACACAAAGGAGGTATTGGGCACTTGGGTTGGGCCCAACCCCAAGAGCTACAGCCTCCTAAGAAATATTAGAGCTAGTGCAAAGCTGAATCCATCTTTATTGATCAATAAATAATAGTTACATCCCAAAAACTGTCTACAAGAAAAGCTCGAAAATGTGTTGAAATGCAGAGCTAACCAACTGACTAAAATCGAACTAACATCTGACTACAATCTGACTAAAAATTGACTAAAAAATGAGTAAAAAATGACTAACTAGAATGAGGCCCTAAGCCTTCTTATTTATACAAATTGAGGACCCCAACAGTCCTCCTAAACTTTAGGGACTCGGCTGCCAAAACTTGCAGTTAACAGCAGTCCTACTTAACTTGCTTAGCTGCCCCTTGTGCTCGAGTTTTTGATGGAGAATTCGAGGTAAGGGCTCATAAATGAAGGGGACACCTTCCTACAAATCCTCTCCACGAATTTGGCTGCCAAGTGCTCATTTAAACCTTTGATTTTGTCTCAAAATTGACCAAAAATCTGCATAAAGCACACATTAGACTTGTTGGCATAATGACTAACCCAATTCATTCTATTAGCATAAATATAATCAAAAACATGCAATAAACTAATGATAATGGTGGATTAAGTCAAATTAGGAGGCTGAATGAGCCCATATAATTACTCATTTCTGGGGCTCATGAAGAGGCTTGGGATGTCAAGGAATCTGTCAGAGTCCTTAAGGATGAAGAGTTAAATTAGTTGCTCAGAGGATGAGCAACCCATTCAGCAGGGGGGTGATGATGAGCCCCAAAAATGGGTAATTATATGGGCTCATTCTACCTCTTATTTTGACTTAATCCACCATGCTCATTAGTTTAATGCATGTTTTTGAATATATTTATGCTAATAGAGTGAATTCAGTTAGTCACTTTGCCATGTAGTCTAATGTGTGTTGTATGCAGATTTTTTGGCCAATTTTGGACAAAGTCAAGGGATTTATGAGAAAATGGCAGCCAAAACTCAAGGAAAACAGGGAAGAGGATTTGTAGGGGGTTGTCTCCTTCATTTATGACACCTTTCCTCAAATCCTCCATCAGCGACTTGGAGCAAAAAGGTCCACATGGATGATTCCGAGGGGCAGACAAGCAAGTAAAGTAGGACTACTGTTTATCTCCAGTTCTAGAAAGCCGAATTCCTTGATTTTAGGAGGACTGTTGAAGGACTCCATTTGTATAAATCAAGAGGCTTAGAGCCTCAGTAGGTTAGCCAATTATTAGTTGATTTTTTCACTTTTGTGCAGCATTGTGTTGAGCTCATTTTCGAGTTCCTTTTGAGAACAGTTTATGTAAGGTAATTGTTATTTTTGATAATGGAGATGAAACAGTTTTTGAGCCAGCACTGATCTCTTTCAAAGGGCTGAAGCTCTTGGGTTAGGGCCCAAACCAAGTTTCCCAGCACCTCCTACTGTGTACTTATATGTTTTTTCTTCAGTTTATCAATTAATTTCTGTTGCATAGATTCATTTTACTTTGCTAGATTAGGTTGCTTTTGATGGTTAGTATAGTTGTTTTTGTTTCAATTGATCAAGTAGATTATTACAGTGACAGAATAAGATTAAAAAAGGCCAACAGTAGGCCCTGATCTCCTTTCTCCCTTCCTGGGACTATGATTTGAGGTCAAGGCACTACTGCTGCCACCAAAAACACAATTTTTGCTCTTCCGTGCAACTGCTAGTGTGATACTTTGATTTGGAATGCTAGATATTGGTTCAGATTCAGTTTCTTAGATCATTTTCTGTTCTTTTACCATAGTTCTCTCCGCATGCTTTTCTGTTCATAGGTTACCGTTCAACATTTCTTATTTGCAGGTCAGAAATTAGGTCAAGCTAGAGAAATCTCTGTTTTCATGGCATAGTTAGTTCTTTCTTTGATTAGTTTTTGTAAGTAGATGTGCAGATCTCTTGCAGGACACCTCAGCTCACCATACATCCCTAAAATAGCCAACATGAGCTCATTTCTCATATATTTCCCAAATCATTCGCAACATTTCGCCAATCTGCCCTAATTCCTGCATTTTCTCCATAAGCTTCCCTCTTACCATTTGAACAAATCCAACCATCCTGTTATTTCTTGATCTTCCTTGACCAACTCCAAACACCTCAACACCTTCATCTAGCCTTTAGTTACCCTTTCCCATCACTTTTCCACCTTCAAGACTCCAAAATTAGCTCTCGGCCTCCTCCTATAGATCCTCCTGTAGATCCCCTGCAACCTCCTATAGAATTTCCCGTGAGTGATTTTTCAAAGTTTAATCGAAATGGAAGTATTCAGAAGGGTACTAGGGGCTTCTTAGGACCTCTTCACACCTTCCTCACCCTCTACAAAAGCCAACTCCATCTTCCTTTGCCGCCAAACCTTTGCACAATCACAACCAGATAAATCACAAGCATAATAATTTCACATAAAATCACTCAAAAGCACAAAAAGATGTTTTCTTTTCAATTCGTTTCAGAAGTAGCTTGAATAAATGCAATTTACCTTTTTAGTAGTCAATGGCACTCATTTCATCAATTTGGATCTCTTTTCTTGCAACAGTAGGGTTAGTGGGTAGATTAGGGTTTGTTAGGGTTTGCTAGGGTTTGTGTTACATTTCAGTTTTCCTTCTCTTTCTGCAAGTAGAAATGTCTCTTTCGAGTTAGCTTTCTTTCATCATAGTTAAAAGCTTCTTCTGAGAATTCATAGAAATTGGCTTAAGCTCCTATCGAACTTGTGCCAGCTGATCAAGTGACAGCCTGCAATAAGAGCTAGTACTTGTGCATACAACACCGTCGCTTCCAAGTTTGTTACAAACTACCGGGCTGATAAAAGTAAAGTAGGGAGCCCCAGGAGTTGCAGCATTATTGCTGCAATATTGGTGCTCACCAATGCCTCACACAAAGCCATAAGAGCAACCCTAGGTTAGATAGATGAAAATTTTCCTTATGCTATCTACTTTATCAGTAAGAATCTGTCAAAGGCTGAACTAAATTACACAATGACCGAAAAGGAACTCATGGCTATTGTGCATTCATTGAACAAATTTAGGCATTATATTACAGGCTATCAAACATTTATGTATACTGACCATGTTGCAATCAAATATTTAATGAATAAACCAGATCTGAATGCTCGGATTATAAGATGGTTACCTTTATTACATTATTTTGATCTAACTATTGTTGATAAGCCTGGTAAGGAAAATGTTGTTGCATAATTTTTGTCCAGATTAAATTTTCCTGTAGGTGAAGAAGGAATGGTTGATGACCAGTTATTGGACGAGCACTTATTTACTATTTCATATCTCTCTTCACGATTCGCTGATATAGTAAACTATTTGGTATCGGCACAGTTCCCACCGAACTTGTTCTCCAAAGAAAAGAGCAAGATAGTAAGGAAGAGCACCCCCTTCACTTGGATTGGGGGAAATCTCTTCAGACTTGGACCAGATCAAATCTTGAGAAGGTGTATCAGGGAGGAGGAAGTCTTTGACATCCTTCTGACCTGTCATGATGGGCCTTATGGAGGTCACTTTGCATAAAAGAGGACAACATTCAAAGTGTTACAAGCAGGCTATTATTGGCCCACTCTTCATCAGGATGTGAAAAGATATACTAGTCAATGTGATCGGTGACAAAGAATGGGAAGGCCTACTCCAAGAGATGAAATGCCTCTGCAACCTCAAGTGACTTTCGAGCCATTTGACAAATGGGGCATGGACTTCATTGGTCCTATTGACCCTTCTTCCAGGAAAAAATAGTACATCATTGTGTGCACTGACTATTTGACTAAGTGGGTTGAAACCAAGGAAATTAAGGCAGCAACAGAGGAGAAGGTGGTTGAGTTCCTAAGGGAGAATGTATTCTACAAATTTGGGTACCCTAGAGAGCTGGTCACAAACTAAGACAGCAAGTTTACCTCCAACATGATTGAAGACTTGCTCAGCAAACACATTATCAAGAATAGAACCTCCACTCCCTATCATCCACAAGCTAATGGGCAAGTGGAGGTGACCAACAGAGCGCTGAAGGGCATCTTGACCAAAGTGGTAAGCAACAACAAGAAGGATTGGTCAGATAAACTAGTTGAGGCCACCGGGGCCTATAATACCACATGGAAAACCACCACTAGATTCACACCCTATGAGCTGGTCCATGGGAAAAAGGCCTTGATGCCCATTGAATTTGAGTATAACACATTAAGGATGGCATCCTAACTAGATCTAGATCTTAGAAGTGCACAAAAAGAGAGATTGTTCCAGTTGAATGGTTTGGATGAGTTCAGAATGCAAGCCCTCCTACATACAGAGGTAATTCAACTGCAGAGGAAGATCTAGCATGATAAGAACATCAAGGAAAAGCAATTTTGAGAAGGTAATTGGGATTTGTTATATGATTCTAGGTATGAAGACTTTAAGGGTAAGTTAAGGACAAGATGGCTAGGACCTTATGTTGTAGAAAGATTCCATGATAATGGTTCAGTGCATATCATAACCATAGATGAAGATGCCATTCCTTTACTTGTTAATGGACACCGATTGAAAATATACAAGAGACCTTTGTCAAGACAAGAGTTCATTAATGATATCAATAAAACAATGATGATAGTGGAACAAGATTCAACTCCTACCTCACCAAATCACTGAGAGAGAAAAAAAAAAAATAAGGGCTCAGGTGAAAACCTCCATGAAGCCTGAGTCACACTATCGGGTTGAAAACCTCTTGGGGTGGCCCAATAGTGTCAATAAAAAAAATGAGAATAAAAATATCCCTGGGTGAAAACCTCTCTTGAGGCGCCCAGGGCAAACAACTAGGATGAAAACCTCTTAGAGGTAGCCTAGCTGTTTTCAAAAACAAAAAGAAAAGAGGAAAATCATGACAATTTCTATTTTTGCAGGTCAGCAAGAAGGACGATCAGGAAGAAAAGGAGGATCACCAAGAGACCTATTTCACTCACATTTTATTTTTCCACTCATTTTAATTCATCACTCTACCATTTCTCTCATTTTTTCCACTCCTTTCCTCCAGTTTACAAGGGGACTGTGTTTTCTACAGGATCCCGTGAAAACCTATAGGATGATCCTGTAGGAATCACAGTGACCTAGAAATCCTACAGGAAGTGACTCTATAAAAAAATGACCTGCTATTTCAAGGAAATAGCACCCCCTTCATCATCATTCCATCACCATACCTTACTCACCATCATTCCATCACCCTGCATTCACCCTTAAAGACAAAATCAATTTAAAAAAAAAAATTGATAGTCTTCGAAAAGAAGGGAAACAGGGAGGAATATAGAGCATCACATGAGTATTCCTCTTTTTCCACACTCCTAGTCTCTATCCAACCATGTCACTATCCTCACAACCCCAAAAAAGTGTATGATTAAGAGTTTTGAGGGAGAAGCAGCTACAAGACATCCTATAGGAAATCCTGTAGCAGCCTATCCCATAGAATACAAATCATAATAGCATCAAGCCTCTATCATGATGATCCAAGGGTAGAAGGAGCACCAAAGCAACAGCATCATCATCATCTTCAACAACAGGTACCTGCACAAACAAAGGGATCAACAGAAAGTAACAAGAAGGGAAGAGGAGTAGCATGCAACCAATAAACATCACAAGCACCTCCAGTATTCAACAACTGCAACAAAGTATTGGCACCACAAGTAAGTATCCCGCTCTCTCTCTCATATGCATCATGTAGTAAAGAAAATGTAAAATTTACTAGTAAGTTGGTTTATAAGTGAAAAGGTGGCTAGTTAACTTGGCTACCTTCGCTTAGTCAACAAATACAAACCTGATGTTCTCTCACACGTGGCAACAGTCAACTCAAAAAAAAGAAGGAGAAGGAAAAAAATAGTTAAAGCTACAAATGCATAAGGTGGGAGTTGATTACGAGTAGTGGGGAGTGATGAGGTGATAGTGGGGACCAACGGCCCAAAAATGGAAACGTTCCTCTACTGCCAACACACCACCTCACCCCAAATGACCATAAGAGGAAATAATCATCTTCCCCATGCATTCATGCATTCACATCCTCGAGGCTTGCTCTCACAGGCCGCTCTCATACCCAGGAAACCTACCAAAAGCAAAACTCCATCATTTTACTGCACATAAATTCCTACAGGATTGCACAGGAATTCCTAGAAGATCGTGCACAAGAATTCCTATAGGATACACAGAGACAATCTAGAGGATAGGCCGAGAGGAGTTTTGGAAGGGAAATCTCGGGGGTTGACCACAACAAACATTATGAAGAGGTAGGATCTGTAATTAAATTCCTCTTTCCAAGTAATTGATCAAAAAAATCCTCTAGTTTGAGTGAATTTGGTAGCTGCGCAAGAGAAGTGTCCACATGGTCATCTCAATTTTTTTACTTCTGCATTGTATCAACCATCTCTTCTCCTCAAAACCTCACCAACCAAGATGACAGGAGGGTTTAATAAGATGGATCCCACAAACACTGTGAGAATCCAACAACACCCTCAGGTACTAGAAATATTCACTAGGCATAATTGGATGGGGCTTTTCAAAAAAATTCGAGGGTATGATGATGAGGTGGCCCGATATTTTTCTCTCTCCATCATTCTACTCACCAAAGCCATGTCACTATTCTGGTAAGAGGCCTCTCCATAGAACTCACCCCTAAACTCATCAACAAAGTTACCACACTTCCCCTAGGAATACCATGGAGGAAGGAAGACAAAGGAGATAGCCAGGTTGTCAAAAGGAAATTCTTTTTAGAAGGTGAGGAACCCACTGAGGAACAAAATGGAGTAAGGAGAGAAATTCTGCCATATACCTGGAATTAGGTAAGCTACCAACTGATCAAATACATTTCATGTGAGGGTAGGTATAGTGTGGTATATGGCTATCATTTTAGGCTTCTTGAAGAATTGATATTTGGAGCAGAAACACCCCCTCACCACAGGATCAACATACGATACTTCCTGCTACAATCACTAATAGACTCAAGCATCAAAGTGCAAGAGGGTAATTCCCAACAGTTAGCTCACCATGGGTTAATTAGGATCCTTACAGAAGATGTTGTCCAAAACCTCAGAATTCCTATAACATTGTCAACTTTTAGAGACATGCAGGCAGAGGAAGACATCAAATCTCTCACATATGATGTTAGTCCTACTGTTAGTGGAGAGGAAGAGGAAGAGACTGAAGCAGAGGAAGAATAAGTAGAGAAGGAAGAAGAAGAAACATAAGGAGATGAAGATGATATGGATGAAGAAGGAGATGAAACAGAAGAAAATGAGGAAGATGAAGAAGAAGAGGAGAAAGAGGAGGAGGATGATGAAGAAATAGACGAAGATGTTAAGGAGGAAACTGATAAATATGTTGAGGATCTATAAGAGGAAGAAGAAAAGAAGGACATAGGTGAAGAAAACAATGGAAAAGAGGGGACAGAAAACAAGGAGGAGTCACCTAGGGTGTCTCCATAACCCACTGAGAGAGAGGCAGAAACTGCCCTCAGTGCTCTTAGCACCCCCATCAAGAAAAAAGACAAAAGACAGAGGCAGGCCCCCTTATCTTCCAGGACAAGGAAAAGCACAAGAATAAGACAAGGGAAACCCCAAACACCAACCAAAATTCCCATTGTGATTCAAGACTCCCTTAAACAAAAGGAGAAAATTCCTTCCCCTAAGTCTCCTATCACCTATGTGAGAAGGCCTATGACTAGAAAGGAAAGCAGGCTTCTATGAACAAGAAGAGGAAACCACAGTAGAGGCATGGGATATCATGGAGGCCACTAGAGCTATGAAGGATATGGATACTGATCGAGTTGCTCAAAGCATGAGAAACACTTTCAATAGGGAGGTGATGATAAGCCTCATCATTGGGTAACTATATGGGCCTTAATTCACCTCCTAGCTTAGTCAAACCAACTTTTCTCATAACTTATTACATGTTTTTTATTATATTTTGTTTATGAGATGAGTTAGAGTTGGATATTATGCCTAGTGGACTAATATGCATTGAATGCATGATTGAGGAAGAAAATCAAGGAATTTTTGCAAATACTAAGGTTAAAACTCGAATGGGACAAGTGAGAAGGATTGTAGGAGGTAAATCCTCCTCATTTACTTATCCCCCGTTCGAATATTCCTCCATCCATCACACCAGCTTGCAAGCAGCCAAGCCATGAGGATTAGAAGGAAGTCGAGCAAGTGAGAGACAAAGAGCTACTTATCTTGAGTTTGGGAGTTGAGCCTCCCTGATTTTAAGGAAGTCGTTGGGGACTTTAGTTGTATAAGTAGAGAGGCATAGAGCCTCATTAGGATTTGGATTTTTGTTGTAAAACACTAAGTTATTTTTGAGCTCCAGACTTGTGAAAGTTCTATTGATGTAATTTGTTGTTTTGGTAATAAGAATGAGTTTTGTTTTAAGCCATCAATGAGTTAACTCAGAGGGCTAAAGCTCTTGAGTTAGGCTCAACCCTCGCATCCAAGGCTTCTCTTTCTTGTATATGTATGTTTAGTGTAGTTTCATATATTCATTGTTAATTTGATTTTAGATGCATTTCCATTACAAGTAGTGTAGATTGGATTGGTTGTTTATTAGTTTGCTTCCATTTGTGTCTTACTTCAGTAGTAGGTTAGCAGGGATAAAAGGAGCACCATAAGGTTGTCAATAGGTGTCTCAACCTCACTTCCTCCCTCTAGGATCATGACTTGAGGAAGGGACCCTTAAGCAGCCCCAAAAACACAGATTTCTATTTCTTTTATGAGCTTTGGAGTTTGTTGTCTTTAAATTAGTATTTGGTTAGTTTTTCAAGGTAGTATTCCATTGTTATCTTTTTCATCTTCATTTTTTCAGTAGATCTCATCCATGCTTTCATTCCTTTCAACGACTTTCCTCATGCCTAATGTAGGCAATTAGTTCATTAATTATGCTTTTCTAGTTTATGAGAATGTCTCTTGTTTACATATATTTTTGGAAGATATACATGTTTTATGTAGAGCAGGTGCTTCAGGAGGAGACTAAGACTTTATAGCCAACAACCACCTTCCATTCCATCCACCTTAGTCATCCCTTGGTTTCACCATCACCTTCACTAGTTTTCATCATTTTTCATAGAAATTCTTCCAAGCACATTGAGCGAATCCAACGATCTCCTATCTTTGTAATTGACTTCTAAGTGATCCTAGACCTTCTCCTACTCCATTCCACCCATCAACCACCTTTCCTAAGCTTTCCATCACCTCCAACACCTCACATTTTAGTCTCGGCTGTATCCTGTAGGTTTACAGGGAATCCTATAGGTTTCTAGTACATTCTGTAGGTTTTCCTAAAATGGTCTATTTTGAGTCCAAATTGAGGGAAAACCTCTAGAAAGTCACCAAAAGCATCCAAAGGGTCTCCCACACCATGCAACCATCTCATAACCCTTCCATCCATCCTCAAACATCCTTAATTCACCTGCCACATCATCAGAAGAAATTAGTTTGCATACTTGATTTTGCATAAAGAGACAAAAAGACAAAACCAGATTTATTTCAGTCTCTTTACTTGCACATTAGTGATGTTTGATGCTTCTTACTTCTATAACTTAGATGGTAGCATTTGGTTCATGTTGATTTAGCATTTTTGCAAAGAATAGTTTCTTAGCAATTAATTAGGAAATGGTGTGATTTAGCATTGAATTTCGGTCTTCTCCATTATTGTAGTAGAGTAGCTCTCTCTTAGAGTAGATTTACCTTTCTTCCATCAAGAAATCAAGCTTCTTCTGACTCCGTAGAAGTCTGGCTTGAAAACCCTAGTGGTCTCTCACCAGCTGAACAGTGACAACAAATAGAACTATCACTTTTACTTATGTATACAACACTATCACCTCCAAGTTTGTACGAACCCCGGGTTGATAAAGTAAGCTGGTAGCCCAGGAGTTGCAGCATTCTTGTTGCAATATTGGCACTCATCATGAGGTAGCGAAGGAGAAAGCCCTAGTTGAGGAGGTAAATAAAAAACATGTCACACAAAGGTGTGTGCAGGTTTGATATCCCCAGTATAAATGATGACATAATTATATTTTCATGCTAGTTCATGGCATGTAAGCTACTATGCAAATGTCTCACTACTGGCAGCAATGGTTTTTTCACCAGTGAAGTGCATAGTAAGAATCCACATGAATTGGGCCACGTTCCTTTTAAACCAATTTTTATAGACCATTATGAGGTGCAAGGCAAGAACATGAAGTTCCATTATGCATGGCTCCTAATCCTGATTTCCCTAACTTCTTGGAGAGAGATGCATGACATGCAATTTCTAGAAGTGGTGCACAAACCATGTTTGGCACCTCGGTATGCCTCATTATGGCATCCCATGCATAAATAAATGAATTTGGAGAATAAATTGAAATTTTGTGTGTACAAGGAGGTGGTCAGGAAAGCGATAGAAAGTATATGGCAAATACCACAACATACTATGGAAGGATATAGGGGGGGTTTTCAATTTAAATCCACCTTGTATTTCATGTATATTTATCCAAAAAGGAATCATGTGAAGTAGTGGTTTCAAATCCATTATAGGCTAACTAAATTAGAATCCAATAATATCATCATTGATTATGAAGCAAAGTGGAAATTCCTAGTGGAGAAAACATATGAGGCCAAGAACATCGAAAGCAATAAGGGTCAATCTCTTCCTAATTATTTACAAGAAATAAAACAAGGAAATGACACAGGTGAATCCTAAGAAGAAGACATTGAATAGGTTGGAGATAAGCAGAAGCATCATCATAAAACAAAAGAAGGAAATTCCCGTGCAAGGATGAAAAGGAAAATAAAAAAGGTAGAGATCACTCATCTGTAGTCATTATCTAATGATGACCTTGAAAATATCGACACCCAAGACAAGGAAAATATATAAGAGGCATTGTTATGGGAAAATTTCACCTTAGCTAGTAGGCTACTTTTAACCCAGTAGATCAAATAATGATCTACCCAAATGTGACTATCTGATCATGAAAATAGATCAAAGGATATATCCCTTATTCCTTCCTACACAAGAAAGCGCATTCCACACTCATAGAAGATGATGCAAAATAATGGTTTAAGGGATGGAATTAGGGGAATTTTGAGGTCTAAAATGGGCCTCCTAAGAAAAATGTAAAACCAAAATAAAATTGATAAGAATCAATAGGATTCAAGATGATGATGTCAACCATGGGGATGATTCACCATTTTTGGAGTAAAAAAGTAAAAAGATTAAAAAATAATAAAATAATAAAACTACTTTTTCAATGCGTATTTTCAACTTATCTCCCTAAGGTTTTACTCAAAGTTTGAGAGGGAGTACTTGTTGGATGCAACTTTTGATTCATCTTCCAATGAGTACCCATGTTGCATACTTTCAATGGACCAGGCTACACGAAAAATGAGAAATACATGAAAATATGTGATTGCAATCACATTTTTCATGTATTTCTCAGTTTTAGTGTAGCAGGGTCCATCAAAAGTATGCAACATGGCTACTCCTTGGATGAGGAATCAAATTATGCATCCAACGAGTGTTTCCAGTTGAAATTTGAGTAAACCCATAAGGAGATAAGCTGAAAATATGAGTTGAAAAAATAGTTTTTTCTTTTTTCCCTCTAAATTTTGATGATGTAATCTAATATTATTTTATTATTTCCACTATTATTTTATAATTTCCTTAGGAGACCCATTTTAGACCTTAAAATTCCCCTAACGTACTAGGCACCCTCATATATTGGTGATGTCTCTTGGGCCCGATGCAAAAGAAAAATTACTCTCGCTGAAAGATCTTGTTTCCTCCTATAATAATAAAATACCCTACACACTTGCACCACCAAACAAACCCATAATAGTCTTCCACGGAGGGCTTATCAGTCTAAAAACAACATGAACAAGAATACAACATGATCAGGTCATAGATATAGGAAAGGAACATAGATATATTAATCAATAAATGGTAATACAAAGAATGTATACCTCCAAGAAATAAACTCCTCTCCTCCAAATTGCAACATGGATTCCTTCTCTCAATGCAACAGAGCTCACATGCTATAGTATGTATCCTCACTCCTTTCCCCCGTTCCTCTCAGTGAGATTATATAGGTTCATTATATACTTTGGGAGAATGTATCTAGACACCTAAGGGCTTGAGAAGTTTGGAAACTTCTACAATAATGGAACCCTAGCCAAATCAAACATAAGTGGGTCAAGTTGATCTCCTTGGGATTGACAAACTCTAGAAACATTTTTTCCAATTATGAGCTTTCTGTCAATTATCTCAGTGAAATAATTATTATCTGATAATTATAAACTTGTGACAAAATAATTATGAGAGATAACTCAATCATGTAATTCCACCCTTTTAACATGTAATAAAACTCACATAAGTAAAAGAAATGGTGAAAGGGGATGCATTCTAGCCAGGAACTGAGGTAAGTTAAACTTGGATTTCTCTCACTATAATGGAGTTGAAAATAGGGTTATAAAATATGTACCCTAATGCATGAGGTCAAAAAATAAACTAATGGCCAAAATGCATTACAACAAAACTCAAATCTCAAAATGGGAGGAAGGAGTCAATACTGCGAAGCTAGATCAAAGGGACTCAAGTTTTGAAGTCTCAACTCTACTAATAACATCCTGAGGTGGGCATACACATGCTCAGTCATCAATATAAACTAAACATAGCTTCCAAACATACACCGTATATCCATGACATAAAATTCTAAGACATAGCCATGAACAATACACAGTGGATCCATGTGACGATCATAGCCACCAAAAAATACAGTGTGGATCTGTGTCACAACATTCATAAGTAGGACTATCAACACATAACAGAGGAGGTGACCCAGAGTAGTCCTCAAAGTACATGAATAATACATAATTCCAATGTAGCCTGGTAAGGGTTCCATTTCTGAGTGAGATGTCCCTAGCCTAGGGTATTCAACACAACTCTGATGGTATGAATCTACAACATGAAACTACATGTGTTGATGTCAAGCAAGGTAGAAATCATTTGATTACCAGTCAATGAGGTGTATTTTTAACACACCCGAGGGGAGACACCAATTATGAAAATGGAACCCAAGGTACCTAATACAATCCACTGTGTGAATCGATGAGTTAGCATAAAACACTCACAGACTTGACTGAACATGAGTCAATGATGTAAACCTATTATCAATCACAAGGAAGCCTACCACTGAGGTCTACAACCTCCAAGGTAATATCAATTCCTAGATCAAGATCCTGAATAATGAGCTAAAGATGATAGGAGAAGATTCATCGAAGGAGGGGATGCATTCCCAATCAATTGACACGGAACAGATTGAGATATGATGTGAATGGATGAAGTCATGAGATGATGAAGTATGATTGAGACAAGGATGGATGACACAAAAAGGTCAAAGAGGAGTACAGATGGTCGACAAAGGCATATACTTTACTTGAACACATAACGACACAACACAAAGGTGACTTGGCAGCATGACTAATGAGCACCACGTTTATCGTGCAACAACACAGGAGGCACTGAAGCATGCTCCATAGTGACTAGAAGAGTAATAATCTAGAGGAGTAGACAAACTCATATGTATGGTATGACTCCTAGGTAAGATAAAACCCAACTATGAAATAATTACGCAGACAGGTGCCATGTTCGAGGGTGAGGCAACTGAGGTGCCATGTTCAAGGGTGAGGCAACTAACATTGCCATTTTGATGACTACCAAAAATAATTTTTTTGTTCCCATTTTCTCTTTTTAGTCTCCTTCATGGTTTAATGAGCACAAAACAAAACACGAATCTTCTCAATAGGTTCCTTTTTTGTAAGTTTTAATGAGGCGGAAAAAGAGATAAAAGAACACTTGTACCCTTCTCATGGTTTAACAAGCTTATATAATATAAAAGAGATCGCTCCTCATATTTCAATTTACTTAACGAAAAAGAAAAGATGGAAAGAACTAAACATTTTCATATATGTTTTATGAGCATGAAAACATGGCAAAATCATCTTGAGGTTTTCATAAGTTTAATGGGTCATGAAAAGAAGACCAAAATGAACTCGGTGTTTTCATTGTTTAACAAGGATGAAAACAAAGCTAAAAGGAGCTTGATACATTTCCAGGGTTTAACGAGCATAATAAGCACACAAAGGAAGCTTTTCTTGGAGGAATGAGTGGTATAAAGGTAGAAAATACTTTTGGTTTTATGGAATTGCTCAAAGCATAAGAAGGTAGAGAGGATGGAAAACAAGACCACTCATCACAGTGGTTCCTCCAAAAGAGGGTAAAATATGAAGTGAGAGTTAATGATAGGCCAAGAAATGATGACAGTCGTGGAAAAATAAAATCAACGCTCATTGTGCAAAAAAGGCTAAGAAAATACAATAATCATAAGGGATAAAGTTTGGAATCCTCATGGGTGTTGGCTTGAGGGGGCTTGGACCTAGGTTTGGAGTTATCTACGCTAACCAACAAAACACTACACTACTAGCCCTTTCGGTAACAACCCACGTAGCTTAGGCTGCAGTCTCACCTGAGGACGTATTGGGGGATGCCAGAACTAGGTTTCTACATCCATAGGACTATGTGATGTGTTTTTTCCAAAGTTATGGTTCTATCTTGACCTTCACAAACCCTAACCCTTAGAACTTGGAATTTATAGTAATTAACAGTTAGCAGGCTTATGTCCTTCTTTGATTGTGCTAAACACGCATAACATCATATAAATAAACAGATCTACATCTTTGTGAATCTATTAAGTACTTTTCCTGATTAATTGCATTCAACAGGTAGAAAATATAGTAAATTTAGAGATAAAATAGTGATACACATATACACAAATACTTCTTCAAAACAATCCTTTCATTATGCTTTATATCTTCAAATACAACTTCTTCCAACCATGTGCACACAACTATAGGGGCCTGCACACTTAGCTACGAACTTACCAAGGTATCTACATACACAGCCACAGGAGCCTTCCCCTTCTCCGAAGTAGAGAATAGATAAGATTAGACCCAAATCACACACTATTCTTACTTCTATCCTTTCTATCTTATGACTCTTCTATGACTTCCTTTTATATTCTTCTTCATTATAATACCATGGTCTGCAAACCATGGGTGGTTCTAACAACAGCTTGACTCTTAATGAACTTAAGGGGCTTTGACCTTACTAAAGCTCCTTTGACTCCTATCAACCTACGCTACTCGCTCTCCGAACCTTAAAATGTGGAGACTTTACAATTTTTAACAAAACTTAATAAAATTTGACCCAGGGGACCCCTTCCCAACAACCCCCAACACAAAGTCATGACTCGTCCTGACTCACTCTATTGGTGTTTCCTCAATCTTTGCTTGCAGACCATTGAATTTGATCTTGAATGCTTGAAGATCTGTTATTCCCTGCGCGGTGGCCTGGTGAACTTCCTTGACTAATTTATTTGTGGTTGGACCTTCAACTGTAAGGCTCATGGTTCTCTTTGTCTGTTGAAGAGCTTTGAGATTGCTCTGAATGATCTGTGACAATTGGCTTGCCTCGTCAGCCCATGGTTGCATCCTTGAGGAAATAATGGAGACCTTCCTATGTAGCTCATCAATCTAGGTCTAGATGAACTTCCATTCCTGAAGTCTAGTGAACCTTTCCATAGGTGCTAAGGTCAGCGCTGTCACCCTAATCCCATCAAACTGTAGATTTTTTTTACAGATGTCTACTTCGATCGTCTGCAAGTGTGGATCCTCCTGCAATGAGGTCCACATATCCATTATCTACTCAAAAAAGTGGTTGCAATACTTGACTGCAGCTTCTAGAGTGGTCAGGTCTTCTTTAATAGTAGCCTCGTGCTACTATCTAACTTTTGGAGGATTGGTTGGCTGCAGTTTCAGTTGAAGCTCTGAAATATGCAACTGCGGCTCAAACTAGACCTTTCCAATTTCTTCCTTCGGTGCCTTCATTGCAGCAATCAACTTAGGAATTTTCTCTACTGAGGCCACCTCTCCTGGAATTTACAGCTCAGGGAGCTCGCTGCATAGTTAGGTAAGGGTTGCCTCTCGATATTGATTTCACTGCCTCACCTCATCGCGGGCCTACAAGGCCTATGATTTCTTTGCAAAAATATGTTGATTTTTAGTTTTTACCTCATCGCGGGCATGCAAGGCCTGCACTTATGACCAAATGTTCACTTGCTTGGTCTTTAATGGTTTTGAAATGTCAGGAACCTCTACCATAGGCCCATCAACTTCGCATTCTCCCTATGAATGAGGGATACTGATATTCTTGGGGTCTTCCTCACCTTCTTTTGTGGTAACATTGTAGCTCTCCAGAGTATGGAACAACTGTGTACTCCAGTCTCATTGTACCCATGTGATAGGCTCTACAAGCGTTCTAAATATTGCCACCTTGATTTCCTTTAATGCTTCATTAATATATTTGAATCTGTCCTAAAAAATGAATGTTAGAAGAAATATTTCCTTTAGAACATCCTACTTTGTGGTTCCATGGCGTAACTCTGTTTCTAAGTACCAATTCATCATAATAGTATCCAAGGTATGTACCCATTCAGGCTGTGGTTTCTCTCCCCATGTTTTCATCCAATGAGCCAAATTCTTGTGCAGATCATCCTTCCCTATATACTTTTTAGAAATACGGGTATTTGCATAGCCAAATCACAACTTCATCATCCTTCAGTACTCCTTCCAGTCCACAAAACTATTCTTTTGTGTACCCCAACATCTAATAGGCGTAGCTCTCAAAGTGATTTCCAATGCCTGGAACTGATGCTCCTCTGGTACATCCCTTTCAAATTTATCAAGAAACAAATTTGCATCTTCTAAGCCATCATAATATGGTAAATTGCGTACCTCAGTGGATATACACCGGAGTGATTTAGTAAGTTTGTTGCATTGCAGCGTTGACACTTCATGCAATCTATTATTCCAATGCTTGAGCTCCTCATTTGAATGCGAGTTGCAGGAGTTGTCCTTCTCCCAAGTAGTTCTTCCATCCACTGTAGGATTTATCCAATCCTCATTCCACACAGTAAGCTTATAGATATCCTCAATATCGTCCTCTTCATAGTAATCTCGGACAGTTTCATTATACCGCACACCCTCTGCTAGATCTAATGGAATAATAACTCTTAGTTCCTTCTTTTCAAATGTCATGTTGTGCTTCTTCAAGTTCATGACCACATTCATATCAAATCCCCAATCAATTCCAAGCAGTGTCGGGTAGGGATTACTATCATCCACTATTTTGATTACCTCAAACTCATCTATAGCACACGCCACTACAATGTCGATAGTTACTCCATGTAAGCATCCCATAGAAATAATTTTCTTTTGGTTCACCATTTGCAGTTGAATTTGGGACCACTATAGCATTGTCTTTCCCATTCTTTCCCAAGTCTATTTAGGAAAAACATTCACTAAGATTACCTAGTCCATTTCAAATTCTCCAATTTGTGTAGTCAGTCTCATCTCCCGACCAGTCCTTTTCTTACTTTTGTTTAATTTATGCACTGCACATTGTTCAGGTAATGACTTACCCTTGCTAGTGCATTTGTTTATTAACTCTTACAGTCCCTCCACTAATTTTTGATCCCTTACGAGCTTCATGAAACTCTGCAAGAAGGATGTCAATATTGAAGGATCTGTCTCCTACACAACAATGACTTCTTTAGGCTTCTTCGTTCATGCACTCTGATTCTTTGACGTGGAAGCCCCCGAATCCACCAAGCTCTTCTTCGAATCCATAAATGTTTATT
Source organism: Pinus tabuliformis (assembly GCA_031772625.1). NCBI lineage: Eukaryota > Viridiplantae > Streptophyta > Pinopsida > Pinales > Pinaceae > Pinus > Pinus tabuliformis. The sequence goes on along the minus strand of CM062812.1, from coordinate 773,943,059 downwards.
TTTCCTTATGCAAATCAAATTCATTATCTTTGCCAACAGCCCTGCACACCCAAGGATTCTCTTCTAGCTATTTCCCTGCATCTTTGTCTTCCGGGTAGCTATACCACTCTGTATAACTATATTAACACTAGGGAAATCCTCATGTGGTTCTGACCTCACATCTGGATGTTCTGGGTGGGTTGTTGGTTCTTCTTCTCTTGCATCTTTATGATGAGTATCATACAATCCTCTATAACGTGGTAAAAATGTCGGCAATACTAACAAGAGGGGTGTGTTAGGTTCTGACAATCTTGGGCAAAGTGGCTTAGTTCCCCACAATTGTAACAAATAATCTATTTGCAACCTCTTCTAGCCCCTCCCCCTCATCCTCTTCCTCATCCTTGGAATCCTCCGCGCATTGTAGGTGTGCCTTAATCTTGTTGTGGATGAGTCTCAGCGTGTACTCTATATGTTAGAGTTCTATCCATCATTAACTCATAACTTCGGAAATTGCACTCATCATGGCCTACAGATTTACAAAAATTCTAAAATAGTTGTTGAGGTGTCTTCACAAACTTCTGCAAGAAATGGCAATTGTTTGTTGATTATTTTCCTGTTATTTCACAGATAACGCACTATGGAACTACATCGTTACTTGATCCAGCAGAATTATTTGGCTTCAATGGGATAGGACCTCCCCCAATTATATAGTTTTGATATTCTGGGCAATGATCCTTGTCATGACCATTTCCTTTTCACTTTAAGCACCATACTTCAACACCGGTCTCATTTTGGATCTCTTTCCCCTTTTTGAGATCCTGCAACTCCATATGCAAACTAGCCAACTACGACTTAAACTGCTATACTACCAGATTCGTATTATGAATAGGTGAAGTCTCCAACTTCATAGCAATTTCTAGCGCTCCAGCCTACGATCCAAGCTTCTGTTGTGACAATGGTAATCTCAAATGAGGTAACAATGAAGCAATATACCAATCCTTAGGTTACTCGTCCGAGATCTATAGATTAGCCTATTGTAGCAGATATTTCAACCTCTGATCAAAATCCCATGCAGATTCATTCACCTTCTACTTAATTTCTTTAACCTCAGTCACATACTAGGCTTGCAAATTAGGCCTTCTGAATTCATTATTCAGTGCATCTTTTGTGTCATACAATGATCAGTTGGATGAGTCGTATTGTACTTAATATACCAACTCAGTGCCCTGTCTTGCAATGCTGTGACCAGTTGTGCTTTCTTCAATTTTTCATCCGTTATTTGTTATGACTTCCACACAGCATCTTCTACAAACCAAAATTGATCAAGCTCTTGTTTCCCCAAACCCCTGAATATAGGCATCTTCATAGTTTTCACCATACTGAATAGTGTAGGTGGCGCAGAGGTGGATGGGTAGGTGTGTGAGGTGGAGGTGATGACAGAGGTGGAGTGGATGGACATGGTATTCCCACAGTGCCCTGATCTACTGACTATGGCACACCTCTGGGCATCTTCAAACTATTTCTTTCTTCTTCATTATCGGATGCTTTAACAGAGGACTGTACTTAGCAATTATATCTAGACCGTTTCTAAATTATTTCCCACTTCGTGTAGCTCCCGTCGAGTCTCTCTTAAACATCAATTTAGCATCATAACCTTTTTCTTGCACAATAGCAATTTAATCCAAGTTTTTAGAGACTTTAGATACTTACCTCTTGGTCCCTTGGAAAACCGGTGTTCAATTTCATTATAACTGGAAGACGTATCAATTGCGAACTCAATAATAAATCTGCCCAGAATACTATCGATCCAATAATCGATAGCTTTCACAACCTTGTTTTTTGACCCTTCTAGGCACTTCACTAACTCTGGAGTCCACACAATAGGGTTATTCAACTTCCAGGTAAGGTTACCATCCGCCAATTTAGCCAACCATTCGTATAATTTGAACGGAAAAGAGTAGAAGAAAATTGTGTGTTCCTCTGTATACAGGTATCTCTACAACCACTCTTCTTTCGACAAGCGCGAGTTCTTTTTTTCTTGAGCTGAAAACTTGTGCAGCTTTCAATATATCAACTTCTCAATCTCCTTCTTAGTCGTTATCCACTTATGCCACATCACATGTCCCTCAGATAGATCCTAGTCCTAGCAACGAAACCATTTGTTGGCTTCAGGGGGCTTGGACCCAGGTTTGGAGTTAGCTACGCTAACCAACAAAACCCTACACTACCGACCCTTTTGACAACAACTCGCATAGCGCAGGCTACAGTCTCACCTGAGGAAGTATTGGGGGATGCTATAACTAGGGCTCTATCTTGACCTTCGTGAACCCTAACCCTTGGAACCCGGAATTATAGTAATTAACAATTAGCAAGTTTATGTCCTTTGACGATTGTGCTAAACATGAATAACATCATATAAATAAACAGAACTACGTCTTCATGAATCTATCCAGTACTTTTCCTAATTAATTGCATTCAATAGATCAAAAAGACAGTAAATTTAGATATTAAATAGTGATACCCAGATACACAGATAGTTCTTCAAAACAAGTCTTTTATTATGCTTCAGATCTTCAAATACAGCTTCTTCCAATCCCACACACATAGCTGCAGGGGGCTCGTGCACTCAGCTGCGGACTTATTAAGGTCTCTGTGCACACAGCTGCGGGATCCTTCCCCTTCACCCAGGTATAGAATAGATAAGATTAGACCCAAATCATGCACTATTATGACTTTTATCATTTCTATCTTATGAATCTTCTATGACTTCCTTTTATATTCTTCTTCATTACAATACCATGGTCTACAAACCATTGGCGGGTCTCAAAAAAACTTGACGCTTATAAAATTTAAGGGGCTTTGTCCTTACTAAATCCCCTTTGACTCCTATCGACCTATGCTACTTGCACCCCACTCCTCAAAATGCAGAGACTTTACAATTTTTAACAAAACTTAACAAAGTTTGACCCAGGGGACCCCATTCCAATAGGCCCCCAACATAAAGTCGTGACTTGTCCCGAGTCACTCTGCTATTGTTCCCTTAATATTTTCTTGCAGAACACTGAATTTGATCTTTAATGCTTGAAGATCTTTTGTTCCCTGCACAACGGCCTAGTGAACTTCCTCAGCCAATTTCTCCATGGTTGGACTTTCGACTACAAGGCCCATGGTTCTCTTTGTTTGTTGAATAGCTTTGAGCTTGGTGTGAAGGGTCTGTAACAATTGGCTTGCCTCGTCATCCCATGGTTGCATCCTTGAGGAAATAATGGATACCTTTCGACATAGCTCATTAATATGGGTCTCGATGAACTTCCCTTCCTGAAGTCTGGTTAACCTTTGCAAATGTGCTAAGGTCTTCATTGTCGCCTTGATCCCATCAAACTACATTTGTTTTTCATGGATGTCTTCTTCGATCATCTGCAAGTGTGGATCCTCTTGCAGCGAGGTCCACATCTCCATTGTCTACTCAAACAATTGGTTGCAATCATTGACTGCAGCTTCCAGAGAGGTCAAGTCTACTTTAATATCAGTCTCATGCTACTCTCTAACTTCCAAAGGAGTGGTTGGCTGCATCTTCAATTGAAGCTCTAAAATCTGCAACTGCAACTTGGACGAGACCTTTCCAATTTATTCCTTAGATGCCTTCACTGCAGCAACCAACTTGGGAATTTTCTTTGTTGAGGCCACATCTGCTAGAATTTGCAGCTCAGGGAGCTCACTGCACACTTTTGTAAGGGTTGCCTCTAGCTATTGATTTTGCCGCATCACCTCATCACGGGCCTGCAAGGCCTCCTATTTCTCTGCAAAAATCAATTGATTGTTAGTTTTTACCTCATCACGGGCATGAAAGGCCTGCACTTATGACCCAATGTTCACTTTCTTGGACTTTAATGGTTCTGAAATGTCACGAACCTCTACTTTAGTCCCAACAACTTCGCTTTGTCCCTCTAACGAAGGGATACTGATATTCCCGAGGTCTTCCTCGCCTTTTTCTGTGGTAACATTGTAGCACTCCAGAGCATGGCGTAGCTGTGTACTCCATTTTGGTTGTACCCATGTCATAGGCTGTACAGGTGTTCTAAATATCATTGCCTTGATTTCCTGTAATGCTTCATCAATACATTCGAATCCATCCTCAAAACTAAATGTTAGTAGAAAGCTTTCCTTCAAAATGTCCCACTTCGCAGTTCCATGGTGCAACTCCGTTTATAAGTACCAATTCATCAGAAGAGAATCCAAGGTATGAAAGAATATATTTACCCATTTAGGTTGTGGTTCCTCTCCCCATGTTTTCGTCCAACAAGTCAAATGCTCATGCGGGTCATCCTTCCATGTATACTTTTCAGAAATAAGGGTATTTTCATAGCCAAATTGCAACTTCATCATCCTTCGATACTCCTTCCAGTCTGAAAAAATATTCTTATGTGTATCCCACCATCTGGAAGGCATATCTCTCAGCGCGATGTCCAATGCCTGGAACTGATGCTCCTTCGATACATCCCTTTTGAAATTTATCAAGAAACAAATTTACATCTTCTAAGCCATCATAATATGGTAAATTGCATACCTCAGTGGATATACACCGGAGTGATTTAGTAAGTCTGTTACATCACAGTGTTGATACTTCATGTAATCTATTCTGCCAATGCTCGATCTCCTCATCTGAATCCGAGTTGCAGGAGTTGTCCTTATCCCAAGTAATTCTTCCATCCACTACAAGATTGACGCAATCCTCATTCCATGGAGTAAGCTTATATATCTTCCCAACATCATCCTCCTCATAGCTCTCAGACTAGTTCAATATACCGCGCACCCTCTGCTGGATCCAATGTAACAATGAATCTTAGTTCCTTCTTTTAAAACGTCATGTTGTTCTTCTTCAGGCTGATGACTGCATTCATATCAAATGCCCAATCAATTCCAAGTGGCTATGGGTAGGGATTACTATCATCCACTATTTCGATTACCTCAAAATCAGCTATAGTTCATGGCCCTTCAATGTCGACAGTTACTCCATGTAAGCGTCCCATAGGAATAATTTTATGTTGGTTCACCATTCACAATTGAATTGGGGACCACTGTAGCATTAACTTTCCCATTCTTTCCCAAGTTTGTTTAGGTAAAACATTCGTACCAGATCCCAAATCTAGGATCACTAGGTCCATTTTAAATTCTCCAATTTGTGCAGTCAGTCTCATCTCCGGAGCAGTCCTTTTCTTACTTTTGTCTAATGTATGCATTGCACACTATTCAGGCAATGACTTACCCTTGCCAACACAGTTTTCTATTAACTCTTGCATTCCCTTCACTGATTTCTAGTCCCTTAGGAGCTTCATGCAAGTATGCAAGAAGGATGTCAATATTGAAGGATCTGTCTTCTGCACAGCAATGACTTCTTTTGGCTTCTCCATTTGTGCACTCTGATACTTTGATGTGGAAGCTCCCATATCAACAAAGCTCTTCTTCGCCTCCACAAATTTTTCTTTTTTCCCTATGAAAATCAAATTCAATATATTTTCCAGCAACCCCATGCACCCAAGGATTCTCTTATGGTTGTTTCCATGCGCTTTATATTCCTCGGTAGCTATACCACTCTCCGTAACTATATTAACATTGGGGCCATCCTCGCGTGTTTCTAACCTCATCATTTGGATGTTCTGGGTGGGATGATGGTTCTTCTTCTCTTGTATCTTTGCAATGAGTACAGGAAAATCCTCTATAACGTGGTCAAACTATCAACAATATTGACAAGAGGGGTGTGTTGGGTTCTGACAATCTCACGAAAAGTGGTCTGGTTCCCCACAATTGTAACAAATAATATGTATGTGACCTCTTTTATCCCCTCCCCCTCATCCTATTCTGCGTCCTTGGAATCCTCTGTGTGTTGTAGGTGTGCCTTGATCTTGCTGCAGACAAGCCTCAGCTTGTACTCTATATGTTGAAGTTCTATCCATCATTAACTCATAACTTCGACAATTGTGCTCATCATGGCCTACGAAATTACAGAAATTGCAGAATAGTTTTTGGGTGCTCTGCACAAACTTCTGCAACAAATGGAAATTGTTTGTTGAGTGTTTGTTGAGTGGCACTACATTGTTACTTGAACTAGCGGAATTTTCTGGCTTCAAGGGGATAGGACCTCCCCCATTAGATAGTTATGATATACTTGGTAATTATCCTTGTCATGACCATTTCCTTTACACTTTAAGCACCATACTTCAGCACGTGTCTCATTTTGGACCTATTTCCCCTTTTTGAGATCCTGCAACTCCATATGTAGGGTGAACAACTATGACTGAATCTGTTGCACTCTCATATTCATATCCCAAATAGGCGAAGCCTCCAACTTCATAGAAATTTCCAATTATTTAGCCTGCAATCCAAGCTTTTGCTGTGACAATGATAATCTCAAAAGAGGTAACAATGAAGCAATATACCAATTTCAAGTTAATGTCTCGGCATCAGGCCAGTGACTTCATTTTGTGGCCCCTCTTTTAACTCCATGTCTGTCACTTCGATCAACTGCTCAATCTGCTGAGAAAGCTCCCAATCCTGCGTTTCTTCACCCTCTTCCTCAGCTGCTAGTTGTTCTAACTCATTAACCTATATGGGCGTTGTTTTCTCTGTCATCGCACCTTGCCTTTTTTCTTCTTCTTACTTCTACATCTCTTCTCTTTCTCTCCTCCTCAACTCTTATTCTTCCTTCACCTTCTTCTATGTCTCCTGTAGATTTAGTTCCGCTTCCTGTAGCCTCTGCTTTTCTCTCTTCCTTCACTCTACTCTCTTCATCCTTTTCTCCCTCTTTGCTTTCACTGCCAAATATTCCTTCTCCATGATAGGATCTAACCTCATCTTGCAGCTTTGCTCAACCTCTGGGTTCTTAGAAATCTTCCTCTTTCCCTTGTCTTGCACTAGATTTCTGCCTATTGTTGTTGTTGTTGTTGTTTCTTTCGGAGTTGTTGTTATCTGTAGAGTAGTTTTCCAAGTTCCTACTAAGCTGATCGACTCAATGAGTCTAGAGGAATTATAGCAGTACCTCCAAGGGTCTTCCTCTGGCTAGTGAAATGTCACGTGGATACATGGAAAATACACTCTCACACAATGGTCCTTGCAAATACCATGGGGATCATACATATTAAAGTCTTTGGTTCTAAACTCAAACTTCACTATGTCCTTAGCTTCGACATCTACATCTTTCAAGCTCTTAATCTCGTATAATCTGATCTGCAAAGGAAGATTCGGCCATGGCACATTCTTCTTCATATGCAATCCTGCTAATAACCCTATAGCAAGTTGATATGAAACCTCTTGCATGATCAACTTGTTGGTGGCATAAGCTTGGTAGAACATGTAGAGGTTTCTCTCCACCACACACTCTGATGAAGGTGCCACCTGGTGAGGCATACCAATCTGCAATGTTAACTATCGTCTCCATTGCTTTTCAGGACATGCAAGGTGGATCATGCTCAAAGATAAGATTATACAACAGGATGATAAAATGGTCAATGAGTCTTGCCATCACTCCTCAATAGCTGTATTCGGAAAGAAACTTGCAATTGATATTGACGACAGTCTCTTTTGGTGTCCATGTCCATCTCATGCCAGGGAACTGTTGTTGGGCACATATTGCATCCAGTAAGTATGTGTACATATAAAATATTTCTTGCTCATTCTCGGGCGGATTCCAAGACTTAGCCACATGGATATTCAACTGATGAGCCAACAAAATTGACCAGTTGAATGGCCTCCCATTACTCACCAGCTGGACTAGTAAGACTACCCACCCTTTAGGAAAGGTTTCTATGTTCTCTTGACCATATTTTTTGCAGGAAAAGATGATCAAGAATTGATAATCCTTCCTGAGGGACTTTGTCTTGTAAACATGAGTGGGTGTTTATCTAAACTTTGACAACTCTTTCACCCAGTGCTTCATGATGTATCTAGTGTTCACATAAATATGGGCGGCATATAAAAGTGATTCCATGTGCTTCACCAGTTTGGGCAAGTGATACATATATTGAAAGTTCTCTACCCTGAAGGTGACAAGCTCTATCCCACTAGAACTTCTCAATGTCATAGTATTCTCATCCTTGTGTAAGACAATCCAGTTGATGATGTTCACACATGGGAAGGTAGGGGACCTGCATGCAACCTTGTATAATCCTAACGGTTGGATGTTAAGTTAAACCTATCGATCCTCTAAGTCTACCCTGAAGTCCTCTGCTAAAGTTTCTTTGATTTGTTGTTAAGTCAATGGTGTACCCTTATCAATGAACAACTAAGTATCTGCATAAACTGGTAGATCAACTGATATATGCTCAACTGCTTCCCCAATACTTCTCTCGGTGGTTTCCTTTGATGCAGCTCTCTTGGATGTCATGTTAATTGTAACTGCTAGAGAGATGCTCAACAATTATTATACCTGTGGGAAAGAGAGGACACTGATAGAAAGAAAATTTCAGCTTAAAAACCAAAGAAACTTCAATACAAGATCAAGCAAAAAACTAGGCTCACAATGAGAAGGATTGTGTAATTCAGGGTGACAGAGATCACTCTCTGTCTGTGGGAACTGTGCATTGTGCAGTCCCAGCAATCAGTCAGGAAGCTTGATGACTAGAACTGCGACAGTCTCAGTGTCCAAGCTAGGAGGCTGGCTCTTGGAACTACGTAGTGCGTAGTTGGAGCCAGTCCAAGACAGGCTCTACGCAATTCCAGAAGCTAAGACAAAGGCCTTGAGCTCCCATATTGCGCAGTGTATACAATGAAATGTTAGATCTGGGCAAGGGGACCCAGATCTACCCAAAGGGGAGTGTGAAAATCATGCAAATTTGAAGGATGATGTGGTTGAGTGCATATCTAACTAAGTGTTGATGCATGCAAGTGAAACAAGTGCAGGAATCGATTAAACTAAAGGAAAACGAAGCATGTGAAGAGAGTCACCTCAACGACAATCGTTGGTGAAAAAATAGTGTAACTCATGTGACACTTGGGAAAGGCAATCTAAGACTCGAAAAAAAACTTCTTCAAGATAAAACAAGTTAAAACACCAGTAGGCATTCAAATAAACAATTGAAACAACACTCTCACAAGCTAAAAACAAAAAGCAACAAAAAAAGCGGCAAAAGACAAGAACAACAAAACTCACTCGGAAAAGCGATGACGATCACACTGAAGGTTCCTTGATCTCCTTGGGAATGTTAGAGCTCCAATATCAGGTGTGAAAATGACATTTAGTGACATCAATTAAATAGATATGGTCAAATTAGGGTTTATGGTATGCATACCTAAAATCAAGGAAAAGGCGAGAGTTGGCAACAGTTTCTAAAAATAGTGCAAGTGCCTCCTTTGGGTTACTAAAACTGGATCCCTATTTTTAGGTATTTATTTTTCTTTTTTAATTTTTCCTTTTCAGGAAAAACTTCCATGCATTTCCCATAAATATTTCACAGTTCTGGGAAGGACCGGGTAACTCTCTAGCTCATGCACTAAGCAGTTTCCGAGCACAGTGGGTTATGCACAATTTCTAGGTTGTAGGAGCTTTGGGATGCCTCTCCTGTATGCAAAATTTCCCATATCAAGTCTTCCTTTCATTCATTACTTCTTATTTCCTAATATCAAGGCTTAATGGCACTCAGGATTGCACAATTCCCAAGAGAAAGGCCAATTTCCCTCAAGAATTGCATAGTTCTCTAAGGAAAACCCAGAAATTTCAAGGGACCAAGTCAGGAGATCAGCTTGTGGGTTAGAAAATAAACTAAGTGATCAAACACAATCCAAGATGAAAATAATAATGCACATTCAAAGCACGAGTACTTGGATCAGTACTAGATGAGTTGTTGTGGTTTTGAAGGAAGGCTCCAAAATTGAAGCATGAGAAAAATTTTGGAGTGTGGTTGTAGTCCCTACAAAAATACTATCAAGACATAAAGAGGGTACAAGGGACTTGTCTATAGGTGCATATGAGTCAGAAAATTCACTGGCAATTTTAGCATTGGAAACCCGAGACTTGACTCGTTCCATGCGTGGAACTTCCAAGGAGGGTGGAGGAGATACCCCTTGGGTCAATTCAATATTTTCTTGTATGAATGTAGAATGTGCTTGCTTGTGTAGGAAGGAATAAGGGCTATATCCTTTAATCTCTTTTCACGATCACACACACAAATCTGGGTAGATCATTATCTGATCTACTGGGTTAAAAGTAGCCTGCTAGCTTAAAGTAAAATTATCCCATTACAGATCTGGAAACTTGGTTGGGGAGTTAGCCCTTGTTTAGTTTTGATCATCTATTATCTTTACATTTTTGGTGTTCTCTTGCTTCCATTGAGTTCTCTATGGTTATTTTATCTTATCTATATTCATAGTGGAGTCACCATATATGTTACAAGAAAATTTCACTTGAGCTAGCAGATTAATTTTACCAAGTAAATCAGATAATGATTTACCCAGATGTGAGTGTGTGATCATGAAAAGAGATGAAAATATCTATCCCTTATTCCTTGATACATAAGCAAGCACATTCCACACTCATACAAGATGTTGCAAAATAAGTTTTTGAGGGTTGGTACCAGGAACCCTTGCATATCAGTGATGTATCAGGCTTGATGCAAAATAAAACCCACTCCCACTCAAAGATATTGCTTTCTTCTGCAATAATATAATACCCCACAATAACCTTCTGTAGAGGGCTTATCAGCCTAAAAAAGACATGAACAAGCATAAAACATGATCATATCATAGATATAGGAAAGAAACATAGATCTATTAATCAATAAATGGTAATACAAACAATGTATATCTCCAAGCAATAAGGTCATCTCTTCCAACTTGCAACTTGGTTTCCTTCTTCTAATGGAGAAACGGTCCCATGCTATAATGTGGATCCTCTCCCATTCCCCCCTTTCCTCTTGATGTGATTATATAGGTTCATTCTATCCTTTGGGAGAATTTATCTAGGCACCTAGGGACTTTAGAGGTTAGGAAACTTCTACAATAATGGAACCCTATTCAAATTATGCACAAGTGGTTCAAGTTTATCTCCTTGGCAGTGACAAACTCTAGAAACCTTTTTCTCAATATGATCCTTCTCTCAATTATTTCAATGATGAAATAATTATTATATCATAATTATAAAGTTGTGAAAAAACAATTAAGAGAAATAACTCAATCATGTAATTCCACCCTTTTAACATGGAATGCATCTCACATAAGTAAAAGTAAAGGTGAAAGTGGATGCATTCTCACCAATAAATGAGGTAAGTTGAACTTTTGTTTCTCTCATTATAACATAGTGGCAAATAGGGTTATAACAAATGTTGGAGAGAGTAGCATAGAAGCAGAAAAAAAATACAAATAATATTGTAGGAGCATCTACAATAACTACGAAAACTTTTGGAGTCTAGAAAACTCACCACAACACACTAAGAAGGGACAAAACAAATTTTCTAGATAGAGGCACAAAGTGAAACCAAAGCAATTAACACAAGGCTAGCATAGTCCCAACCATTATCAACATTAGGAGTGTTTCATGCACTAAAAATATCTTAAAAGGTGATGGAATTCCCAAGTGTGTATATATAACAACACACAAAAGTCTTAAGGCATGTGGAACTAGTCCTATCCTAATTATCACAAGAGAGTTTGCATTAGATGTAGTTAAGTGTCACACACAGGAACTACAGTTTCATGCAACTACAACAACAAGAAAGTTGGCACAATTGTCTACATATCATGAGGCTCTGTAGGTAGAAACAATGTATCTAGTAGTAGAAAGCAAGCAAGTGGTGTAAAGGGAATAAAATTTAAGGAAAAAAGTAGAGGAGGTAGACAAAAACCTCTTAGATGCCCAAATGGAGGTGGATACACTAGCAAAGGGGAAATTGACAAATATTGGTGAAGGTCATTCAAGGTCTCAATGCTCAATTTGTGAAGTTGGAATTTTAGATTAAGCTAAGAACTCCAATAGAAGAAAGGGAGCATGAAGAGAAGGAACATGAAATAACACTAACATTGGACTAGATCAAAGGATTAGAGGTGGAATATAGTAGATTTATGAAAAAGGAATGAAAATTTGGACAAGGCTGCTAGAAAGTAAAGAGTTGAAGGAAGTGGTGTAGAAGATCCAAACCGCACAGGAGAGGGCACATAAGCATAAGGACAATCTGAACAAAATGCCAATGAATGAATAAATGGTCATGGTGATAGAAAACATGAAGATGAGCAGATGATATGAATGTTGGGAAAACTTGTTAATGCTATGCAAGCTCCCTCATTAGTATAAAAAATTATGTTTAGAATCATCTCAAATTAACCAAAATGTGAGGAATTATGTGTCAAGTGTTGAGTGTCTTTTATGAGAAATTCATGAGGTTAATTATTTGTTTAAAACGCATATACAACAAGTAAATTGCAAATAAATAAAAAAAAAACAAACTCATAACACAAAGTTGATAAAGGAATTCACCCCTCTTGGGCTACATCTCCTTGGACCTGCTTCAATGGCTAGGCCTTATTTGGATTAATGGTCAATTATCTGATTACATGAACCTGCAGTACTCTAATGGCTTTGTAGCCTGTTCCATTAGATTCAGAAGACCCAAAAACCCCAAAAATGACTTTCCAAGCTCTGCAATTAGACTTCAGCTGATCTAGGCTTGACCTCCTCTACTAGTGACCCTAGGCTTCCTTAAACTTCAATGTATCAAAATCACATAAAGAAGTGTCTTTCTTCCTCTACAACATCTTCCAGTGTGTTCAGAGCATCCAAATCATCTGGGAATGACTCTTTCTGAGCCAAAATTGGTCGAAATATGCCAAAGTTATGGCCTCTTCAATTTTCCCTAGGAAAACTCCACCAAAACTGGAGAAACTCCAATTAACCCTGCCAAAATTGGCCCAATTCCAGATTTAGCGGACCTACCAAAACTAGCTCCAACTTAATCTGCACTTAATTAGTGGGTAAGTATGTATTTATTAGCATAAACTCCACTTAGCACATTAATCTCATGGTTAGCATTAAGCGTTGGCTTATGGTTTCAGTGTTGGTCACATGCTAGCGATTACCCGGTGGTTAGGCTACCTTGATGGTTATGGTAATTGCTAGAGGTTAACATTGGCGCATTCACATGTTGCGGTTAAGTTTAGCGCCCACCTCCCAAACCGGCACATGTTACACTTTAAATAAAAAGTGTGCCCATCATATGCTAAGAAACACAATTGTGGTATAGTGGTAAGGCATTGGGTTTGTGTGGGTGAGGTTGCGAGTTTGATTCCATGGCCTACCAATAAACTTTTACCCGACCTTTGAGAGGGCATGAGGTGGCCTCTGAACTTGCCACATGTCAGCCTCTCATTGGTCCACCTCAATTCCATAGACCAATTCGATGCCGACACTTGTCACAACCCAATTGAGCCACCTATGGGAATATTCCAAGAATATGCCAAGGAATATTACTTGGAATATTATTTTTGCTGACTGGGATGTATGGATGCCTAGTCAGCATCCCAGACAGCCTGTACCCAAAAATTTGAATGTTTGACAAAACGGTCAACAGGCTCTATTTTTCTCATACGAACTCTGTTTTGAGTGAAACAAGTTGCGTTGGGATCGTATCACTGAGACGGAAGTGGTAATTCATCTTTTGAGCAATTATGAGCACTTTTTTTTGAGAAAAATGTTGCCCCTAATCCAGATTCTGATCACTCCCCACTAACAAGATTTTGGACTGAAAAAAGTTGGTTATTTGATGAGAGATGAATACTCTTCTCCTTCCCAAGTCTCTTAATTGATTCTACTTGGAAAAATCTCCATGAAAACAACTTGGGTTCATTGACATGCCTTGCCTTGCAAATGGCTTGGCACTTCAACCAATATTCTCCTTTTGTTGTTGACCCAATCCAACACTTGTTGGTTGCTTGCTGATTAAACACCCTGTTGTACCAGTGATCCCTCAGTGCTTGGAAAGCTAACTAATGGCCTTCCAACTGAGAATCATGTTCCTCCTTTGCAACACATGCATCTAATGCAAGCTTCTCCTCGGAAACCACTTTCCCAAGTTAAGCCCATCTGAGTGAACTATGGTCATGAGTTCCAATATCGATAATAATAAGAAAATAAATGACCATTCTTTTTCCTCCATGGTTCCAAATTCCACATCTGGAAGAATACATTTTCCATCTCTTTCGCTTTTTGGCGTCAACACATCAAATGGTCTACAATGGCTGCAAATATTTTTGGCATTTTTGTCCACTTTCACTTCTTGATTCCATCATCCTCCAGTATTAACATGCTACTCATGTCATGATTTGAGAATGGAGGCTAATCATGAACCTCTTTCTCAAGTGTGGACCTTCCAAAATATTGCGACATCTTGTCACAAGAAACACCATTAACCTTGAAAAACACTGATGCAAGAATATAACTTGACGACCTCTTCCTTTTTCTTCTTCAAAGGAACAAATGTCACATCATGTAAAAATTGCCACGTACTCTTACATCTTGGTGTATAAACCATCGAATAAACACAATTTGACAAAACATGCTTCTTCAAACAACTAACTTTCAAGTCAAGCAAAAACATGTACAACAACTTGACGATTTACAACAAGAATTCCACATTCTCATGAAACAATTCGTCACATCTCCCTTTCATACTTGGAGACAAAATCAACTCTTCCAAGTCAATATAACATACATGTAACAATCAATCGACCACACAAGATGACACTCATGCATGTGCAAATGATCAACACTCTCAAGTTGACAATATAAATGTTAACAATGCAATCAACCAAAACAAGTCAATTACTCATGCATGTCTAAACACAATGAAACTATTAAAAAATCCACTATTCACACACACAAACTCTCATGCATGTATAACAATTCTCAACTCTCTCACAAGTACAATCATAAGTACAGGAATCCCATTGGTATTTACGAGTACTTAAAGAGCTGAAATGACCAAATTTGCTGCAATAAGGTTAGTCAACATACTCCACTTTCGAACACCTTCCTAGCATAAACATGCAAGTTCAAGAATGCAACATGCATGCAAATCTGTAGTTGCAAATTGCCATGTTTGCTGCATCTGAGTCAACATAACTCTACTTTTCCAACATATTGCTTCATGCAATATGAAACATAATTTCAGGAGAAAATAAATGCATCAATAAGACAAAATTTGCATCAAATATCAAACAAAATGCAAAGCCTTAATTGGTTAATAAATCTAACCATCTATTTCCAAACCATTTCAATGGCGCTTCTTTCAACTGCACTTCATCATGTGTATCATCCTGACCCACATCAATCATGGGTTCCTCTTTTCCATTCTTGCCAAAATCTCTCTCCACCTTCTTCAAATGTCGTGGATGACTTGTTGGATGAAAAGTCAAACACTTGTCTACAAGATGACCCTTCTTGTGGAAATGAGTGCAAAATAATTGCATCTTCTTTTCAACATGATTTCCATTATCCAATGGACCTTTGGCTTTCTGTCTCTTTTGTTTTGAAATTCTACTATGTATGGCTATCCTCTTTCAACAACTCGAAACAGTATGGTTATTCAAACCACAAAAGGAACATGTAAATTTTCTCCAAATCTTATGTGAAGATTTACCATGTTTATCATAATCCAAAGAAACTTGATTAAAGGTAGATTTATACCTTTCACATTCACCTTTGTTGCCTTCTTTAAGAGGTGAATTTGATGAGGTAGTGGCTCTCTTTAGAATACCAACAATGGTTTCAATGACCTTAGAGCTTTCAACATCCTCCTGTTTTCAATTTCCACTACTTGCATGCTTATGAGCATATTCTTACAAAGTGGGTATATAACTTTTTCATTCCTCATGAACACAAACTTCACAATCTTGAGGTAATGAACATGTAATGAAAGTCCTTCTTGGAACACCTTCATGTGTCTCCTTGTCTTTGGATAATTCTCCATCATGTTGTCCATAACCAAGACCCAAATACCTAGGCCTTTCCTCAACAACAATTGGCTCAACTATGCCTTGTGCATGGTTGCCTAACCCTTTACCTTCATAGCCCATTTTCATCAATAATTTGGACCCTATTCCTCTAGCGTGTCTTTCAAAAGAACCAAAACATTCATTTTGAGAGGAAATTTAAGATAAACTTGAATTTCATACCTCATTTTCATGCACATACTTGGCTAGGGTTTCCTTGGCATCATGGAGTTGAATCTCCATCTCATGTAGCTTTTCAATAAGCTCTTGCTTCTCCTCCTTCATGGCCATCAACTCCTGCTGAAGTATAGTGTTCTCCTTCCTATCTTCATTCATCTCTTGCACCATATCTCTCATTATGATAAGCACTTGAAACATCTCTAAATCAAAGAGTCTTGCTAAGGAAGATGGATTAGAAACATCACTTGTTGAAGTTGTCGTCACATAAACTTGCACACAGTCAAATTCTCCTTGCACAAATACAAAACCAATAACTAATTTTCAAGCTAACCTTGGCAAACCATCTCAGGGTTAAAATGAGCTAACTTTTTCTCTAATACCAACTTGATATGAATGTTGGGAAAACTTGTTAATGCTATGCAAGCTCCCTCATCAGTATAAAAAAAAATATGTTTAGGATCGTCTCAAATTAACCAAAATGTGAGGAATTATGTGTCAAGTGTTGAGTGTCTTTTATGAGAAATTCATGAGGTTAATTATCTATTTAAAACACATATACAACAAGTAAATTATAGATAAATAAACATACCAAAATCATAACACAAAGCTAATAAAGGGGCTCACCCCTCTTGGGGTACATCTCCTTGGACCTGCTTCAATGGCTAGGCCCTATTTGGATTAATGGTAAATTCTCTGATTACATGCACCTATAGTGCTCCAATGGCTTTTCAACCTGCTCCATTCGATTCACAAGACCCAAAAACCCCAAAAATGACTTTCCAAGATCTGCAATTGGAATTCAGCTAATCTAGGCATGACCTCCTCTCCTAGTGGCCCTAGGCTTCCTTAAACTTCAACGTAGAAAACTCACATACAAAAGTTCCTTTCTGCCTCTACAACCTATTCCATTGTGTTCATGGCATCCAAATCATCTAGGAATGACTCTTTCTGAGCCAAAATTGGTCGAAATATGCCAAAGTTATGGCCTCTTTAATTTTCCCTAGGAAAACTCCACCAAAACTGGAGAAACTCCAGTTAACCCCTCCAAAATTGGCCCAATTCCATATTTATTGGACCTGCCAAAACTACCTCCAACCTAATCTGCACTTAATTAGTGGGTAAGTATGTATTTATTAGCATAAACTCCACTTAGCGCATTAATCTCATGGTTATCATTAAGTGCTGGCTTAAGGTTTCGGTGTTGGTCACATGCTAGCAGTTAGGCTACTCTAATGGTTACAGTAATTGCTAGAGGTTAACATTGGCATGTTCACATGCTGCGGTTAAGGTTAGCACCCACCTCCAAAACCACCGCATGTTACACTTTCAATAAAAAGTACGCCCATCATATGTTAAGAAACATAATTGTGGTATAGCAGTAAGGAATTGGGTTTGTGTGGGCGAGGTCGTGAGTTTGATTCCCCAACCTACCAATAAAAATTTACCCAAACTTTTGTAGAAAATATTTGTAGGTTAACCCAATAATGCAATATAAATCAAAGCAGAATACTATAACCTACTTCTACTATAAATTTGCGGTATCTTAAAGATTGAGCTGAACAATATAACCAGAAGAAGAAGAATCAATGGCACAATACACATGAAAATACTTTGGGGAAAGCCTCGGCTAAAAACCCAACACTATTGTATTATCATACATGGTTGAAATACATAGGAATTTACAAAGCCTTAGCTCTCACAGCTAGCCAACTCTCAGTACAATCCTCACAGATGCTCACAGACAATCTTGGCTTCTCTCCAGCCTTCCCCTCTGCCCTCCAAGCTCCTATTTCCTTGCGTTGTTCCTTGTGGATGATTTTCCTGTTACCAAGTGGAGAACCTCCTTTCAAAACTACACAATCCTCAAGGATTTATCCTTGACTGCATGCATGAGTTTTCTCCATGAGAAAACACATGCAACTAATACTACATTGTCCTTGAACTTTAATCTCAACTGGGTCTTTCTCAAAATAGACATGCATGAGTTTCTGATGAGGGAATCTTCAGTTAACTGGAGTAGCAATAGTTGAGTGCATTAATGCATCAACTGACTATTAACTCACTATTAGTTCCTCAAACAGTTTGGAACTAATTTAACTAGACTTAACTCAGTAAACTAAGTTAAATAATTACAACTCAAATATAACTCAATCTTATCTCCTTAATTTAAGGGATAACTCTTGCATGACTTCAGAAAGACTTCTAACTTGAATTTCTCCAACTAATTAATTTAAAATAAATTAATTAATTATTTCCACATAGCTGTTAAGACTAAATTCAATTTTAAATCACAATTTAATTCAAGGACAAATTAAACTAGAATATTCTTGTTGCCATATTTCGACACTCCCTCTCAACAAGAAAGGGATTATCTGCCCCTGATCCTGTCTTTATGGAACTCGAATTTACACTTTGACATTTCCTTTGTCAAAATGTCAGCATCTTGCTCCTCTGTCGAAATATACTGCAACAACATGATCCTCCTCACTACACAGCCTCTAAGGTGATGATACCAGACATCGATGTGCTTGGACCTATCATGAAATATTGGATTCTCAGAGAGTTTGATACAACTTTGATTATCACAATAGATCACAGTTGGATCCATCCTCTGATCAAACAAACCAACTAGGATTTTCCGCGTCCAGATGGCCTCACATGCTGCCTGACCTACAGCCATGTATTATGCCTCTGTCGAGCTAAGTGCAACCGACCTCTGTTTCCTACTGTATCAAGAAACTGTCGCTGACCCAAGGTTGAAAATCCCTCCTGATGTTCTCTTCCGATCTGATGGACTCCCTGCCCAATCTACATCAGTGAAGCCCTATAGCTTCACTCCCTCTGTCCGATAATACCATAATCCATACTGAGATGTGCCTCTAAGGTATCTCAATACATGCTTTGCCACCTTTCAAAACATCTTGGTAGGCTAAACCATCGCTTCACTCGGTTGGTTCACTACATAGCATAAATTTGGTCATGTGTTCGCTAAGTACATCAGTGAACCCACAAGCTGCCTGTACACAGTAGCTCTACCACTTCTCTTGAAGTAGCAACCTCCTTTGTCCAGTTATCTTCTAGAGGAGTCTGCATGGGCTTGCACTTCTCCATGTGGAATCTCCTGAGTATCTCATTGGCATACTTGCCCTGAGACACAAACAACTCCCCATCCTTCTACCACACTTCCATGCCAAGGAAGTAATGCATGAGACCCTCGTCTTTCATCTTGAATTCTCTTGCAAGGTCCTCCTTGCAAGACACGATCAACTGATCATCACCAGTCAATATGAGATCATCAAAATAAAGTACGATGATCAACAACTTACCTTTCACCATGATGTGGTACAGATTCGCATCCGCTTCACTCTTTGTGAAGCCCAACCTGGTGAAGTAGTTGTCTATCATGGTGTACCAAACACGAGGTGCTTACTTCAACTTGTACAATGCTCTCTTGAGTCGCCACACATGTGACTCACGATCAAAGGTCTCAAAACCTTCCGGCTGCTCTATGTACACCTCTTCCTCAATCTAGTCATTGAGGAATGCAGTCTTCACATCAATCTGATGGATCTTCCAACCCATCTGTGCTAATAGTGCCAACATAGATCTGATAGATGAGTACCTTGCGACAAGAGCAAAAGTATCATCATAGTCAATCCCCTCAACTTGTGAAAATCCATGGGCAACAAATCTTGCCTTATGATTCTCCACACTACCATCAGTAGCTTGCTTTACCTTGTAAAGCCAACAGGAACTCATAACTAACTTGTTCTCCGGTCTCGGAACCACGTCCCAAACACTGTTACAAACTATGGAGTCATACTCCTGCACCATAGCATCAACCCAATTCGGCTGCTGCACTGCTTCCTCAAAGGAAGATGGCTCGGTCTCAACACATTCCCCAGCAAGGGCTATGTATCCAATGTACCTCTCAGGTGACCTCCTCTGTCTGCGCTGAGAAGATGGTGCTCCCACATTCTCTCTCGCATCCTCCAACAATCTGTCAACTTCTCTTGTGCACTTCTGTCCATCTCTGGAAGACTCTGCTTGAGTGGATGTCTCCACTCCTGGAACCTCTACATGCGGCTTCTCCACATCAGTCTGAGGTTCCTCCTCCTTAGGAACCAATAGTTCCTCCACAGCCTGTATTTGGAGCTCTCTCTCAAAGGAAACTCGCATGGCCTTCTGCTAATCAAACTTGAGATCTCTGCAAACCACTGTCCTCTGATTGGTAGGCAAGTACACCCAATAGTTTTGAGGTGTATCAATGTACCCAACAAATATCCCCAACTCTGCTATCGGCTCAAGCTTCTTTTGTTCATCCTTTGTCACATGGCAATATACCGATGAGCCAAATATCCTGAAGTGACCCACATCTAGTCTATTACCGAAGAAAGCTTCCTCTGGTGTCTTCATCCCAAGTATGTGGTGCAGGCTTCTATTCTATAAATACACCACTGTGTTTCATGCCTCAGCCCACAAGTGAAGTGGTAGGCCTTGGTCATGCAACATTGCCAGTGGTGCCCCTACAATAGTTCTGTTCTTCCTCTCGGCCACCCCATTCTGTTATGGGTTATGAGGTGTTGTCAACTCTCATTTAATTCCTTCCACTGCACAAGAGTCCTTAAACTCTTGAGAGACATATTCTCCTCTATTGCTGCTTATCAAGGCCTTGAGCTTCTTCCCTAACTCTTTCTCCACCAAAGCTTTGAACTCACAAAACTTTGTGAATGTTTGGTCCTTCTTTTGCATGAAATAAATCGAACATTTACGAGAATAGTCATCAATGAAAATCACATAATACCTTTTCTTCATTGTGGATGCCATCGACAATGGTCCACACAAATTAGTATGAACTCGCTCTAAGATAGCCTATGCTCGAATGTCTCGATCATGAAAGGAAGACTTGGTGTACTTTCCCAAGGTACAACCTTTGCATGTGTCAACTTGCTCAAGTTTACCTTTGGGAAGTCCTGTAGATATCTATTGCATTATCTTCAAATCCCCATGATGCAAATGGCCCAACCACCTGTGCCACAACTCGCCAATGTCTTGGCTTTGCACCAGTTCTGCTTTCGCACTTAATGTTGCACAATCATCTACCTCTATTTTATAGAGATTCTTCACCCGAATCCCTATCCTCTTGGTCTGACCCATGGCTATGTGTCTTAGAAACACCTTTCCTTTACTGAAGACAAAATCATAGCCTTTGTCCTCCAACATCGCAACCGATAGCAAGTTCTTCTTCAGTCCAGGCACATACATCACATCTGTCAAGGTGAGATGAGCTCCATGCTCCCTC
The DNA here is from genome assembly GCA_031772625.1 of Pinus tabuliformis. Lineage (NCBI taxonomy): Eukaryota > Viridiplantae > Streptophyta > Pinopsida > Pinales > Pinaceae > Pinus > Pinus tabuliformis. Next base: position 773,921,629 of record CM062812.1, on the reverse strand, counting down.
TGAAAATCAACCGTGCCCACTCCTGAAACACTATACCTTCTGTCATCACCCATATCTATACGCATCTTGAGGTATTTCTCCTCCAAGGCACTGAATAAATTTTTATCATCGGCCATGGAATGAGGCTCCACTGTCAAGATACCAGACAGAACCCATCATCGATGACGCGATGCATGCGATGAGGGTAAAGTCCATTTCAAACTGAGAGGCTAATGCCTCACCTTCCAAGCCTTCCAAGGATCCCTTCTTGGACTTCTTCGATGGGAAATTAGTTGCATAATGTCCCATCTTCTAACAATTAAAGCATCTTACTTTAGACATTTCACCCTTCTTCCCTCCATGAGAAGAATTCGATTTGAAATGGGAAGCATTCCCCTTCCCTTTCCTTGCATTACTTGCTAAGGCCAAGTTTTCTTCAACATCATTCTTGGATGAAGAACCATCTCATGTGATCCTCCTAATCTCCTCTTGCATAAGATCCTACCTCAATTGTTCCCAATCCGACAGTTTCTCCCTTCCATTCACAGAGTCCTGGTAGTTATTCCAACTCTTTGGAAGGCCAAGGGGAGTGAGGCTCACCATATCATCATCGGTAGTAGGTATTCCCACACTGCCAAGCTCATCTTTGCAGGTGGTGAGCTTGTTCAGATATGTGGAAATAGTATCACCCTTCTCCATCTTGATTCTTTGAAGCTTATCCTTGAGCGCCAATTTCCTCTAGTCGCTAATGTTTTGGTAGAGGTCCTTCAATGTCTTCCACATTGAAAATGGAGTATCCTTCCCATGGATACTCGAGACAATATGGTCTCGAACTCCCTCAAGGATGACCCATCTCGCCTTCACCACACACTTCTTCCACTCAGCCAACTCTTCTGCATTAATTGAAGCTAGTTTTGGGATTTCTTGATCAATGAATTCCTTCAAGCCACTCTTCCACTCAGCCAACTCTTCTGCATTAATTGAAGCTAGTTTTGGGATTTCTTGATCAATGAATTCCTTCAAGCCACTTTCTTCTAATACAACCTCCATTCTATCTTTCCATGTTATGTAATTCGAGATACCTTCCAAGGCATACTCGAGTCTCAAGCCATAGAATGCCATTGGCCAACCTTGAAGTATGATATGAATTCAAGTTGCACCTGCAACCCCGAACTTCAAAAATCGAATTCTCTTCTCAGTATACTGTTCACAGCTCCAATGCCATGTAGAAAACCTTTATAGGTTAACCTGATAATGCAATATAAATCAAAGCAGAATACTATAATTTACTTCTACTATCAATTTTCGGAAGCTTAAATATCAAGCTAAACAATATAACCAGAAGAAGAAGAATCAATGGCACAATACACATGAAAATACTTTGGGGAAAGCCTTAGCTAAAAACCCCACACTATTGTATTATCATACATGGTGGAAATACATAGGAAGTATACAAATCCTTAGCTTTCATAGCTAGTCATCTCTCAATAGAATCCTCACAAATGCTCATAGGAAATCTTGGCTTCTCTCTAGCCTTCCTCTCTGCCCTCCAAGCTCCTATTTCCTTGCACTGTTCCTTGTGGATGATTTGCCTGTTACCAAGTGGAGAACCTCCTTTCAAAACTACGCAATCCTCAAGGATTTATCCTTGACTACATGCATGAGTTTTCTCCATGAGAAAACACATGCAACTGATAGTACATTGTCCTTGAACTTTAATCTCAACTGGGTCTTTCTTAGAATAGACATGCATGAGTTTCTGATGAGGGAATCTTCAATTAACTAGAGTAGCACTAGTTGAGTGCATTAATGCATCAACTGACTGTTAACTCACTATTAGTTCCTCAAATAGTTTGGAACTAATTTAAAGGGACTTAACTCAGTAAACTGATTTAACTAATTACAAATCAAATATAACACAATCTTATCTCCTTAATTTAAGGGATAACTCTTGCATGACTTCAGAAAGACTTCTAACTTGAATTTCTCCAACTAATTAATTTAAAATAACTTAATTAATTATTTTCAAGTATCTATTAAGACTAAATTCGATTTTAATTCAAGGACAAATTAAATTGGAATATTCTTGTTTCCATATTTCAACACCTTTGAGAGGGCACTTGGCAGCCTCCGAGCTTGCCACATGGTAGCCTCTCATTGGTCCACCTCAATGCCATAGACCAATCCGATGCCGACACTTGTCACAACCCAATTGAGCCACTTGTGGGAATATCCCTTGGAATATTCCTTTTTCTTACTAGTCTGTACAGATGCCTAGTCAACATCCCAGTCAGCATGTACCCAAAATTTGCCTATTTGAAAAAATGGACAGCAGGCTCTATCTTTCTCATACGAACTCTGTTTTGAGTGAAATGAGTTGCATTTGGATCGTACTTTCGAGACAGACATGGTCATTCATCTTTTGAGTGATTTTGAGAACTTTGATTTTTGAGCATATTTTTGCCCCTAATCCAAATTCCGATCAGAAAATTAATCAGATGAGATATGATTAGTAGTAGTTGGTGTATAAGATTGAGACCTTGTGGGATGAAACACTGAAGGTCATGGACAAGATTAGGAAAACACACCAAATAGTTAAACAAGTAGTCTAGGAAGGGGAAGAAAATTTGAATAGCCCTATTCAATCTGAGTTAGAAGAATAGATTATGGGGCAAGCAGAGGAAGTCAAGGAATAACTTCATACTGTAAAAAGATCCTCCAAGAAATATATTGTGACAACAAAGGAAACATTTCCCTCATTGGAACCGTAGAAAAACTAAGTGGCTTGAGGTGGAGCCATAGATGAGTGTTGGTGGCTTGTTGGAGTGGTTCTTTGGGTAACAAGTTTTGGGAACTACTTGCAGTAGGGTACCACACGAAAAGGTCGGATGAGGGATAACACATGGAAGTGTGAAGAATAAGGAAACTCATTCCATTGAGTTTGTATGCACTGGCCCATAGTAATATTTACTAGCCCAATGTAATGTTTATCAACCCAAAATTTTTGGTTTGCTTGGATCCACATGCAATCCTATAAATATATCAATGCCAAGGGGTAAAACAAATAACTTGGATATACCTTGAATATTCATTTTGGTCCATCTTGAGATGAATACATATATCCTTGCACTATAATGTTAATTTATTTACTAGGATTGTGAACCATAATGGAATTGATTGTAATGAGAAAGTCACAGTATTAATAGAAAGATTTGTTTTTTACCTATTTCATGTATTTTCACAATGCTTAATGGTTTGTTTGTTTTTCATATTGTTATTTTAATTTTATGTACAAGGTGTTACTACCTGGAAATTGGGTATACTTCATTTCTTTTCTTGAATGATAATAAGTAATAATATGTTGAATTTGGGTAATGCTAGCTTAGGATCCCCATCTATTTCATCATTGTAGAATTATTAAAGTTATCGGAGTTCCCCATAGATACCTCGAGTGAGACTTCACCTGCTTGCAGGTGTTTCCGAAAGGGTTGGTGTATGAAGGGGAATTGTTGGTAGACCCACTAAAAACCTAGTTTTTCCCCTGCATACCAACAAAGGGTCTCATTATATAACATTTTCATAGATATAGGAGGATGATTCTAAGAACATAGACCCAAGAGAAGTTAGTATTGATGGCTTTTTAATTGGGTGGATATAATTCATGGATACTTGATGGCGTATGACACAATTCATACATAAGTATGATACTCAATTATGAGCTTTTCCCAACTCACTATGAACTTTCTTCTCAATTATGAAATAATTATTATTTCATAATTATTTAATTGTGACAAAATAATTATGAGAAATTAGTCATGTACTTTTAGTCTTATAATATTAAATAACTTTCTTTTAAAACCTATGGTGTTACATACAACTATAAAAAATTCCCCCTAATCTATTGTAAGGACCCATCCCAATGTCCTCAAAACATATTTCACAAGATATTTAAAAAAATTAGGATATCTAAGAATAGAACATATATATATATATATATATATATATATATATATATATATATATATATATGTTACAACAATGTATAAGAAAAAAAAACATATTAGAAATTCATTTATAAATATCTTAACCAACAACAAGAAAAATACTTGGTTATGGTGGCAGGGTTGTGATGCTCCTGCTGGGACCAATTAACTGAATATGCCACCATTCCAACTAGGAAAGTCTATCCAAATTCCTAGCCCAAGGAACCTCCATAGGTTCCGTAGCCCTCCAAGCCTAAGTTTAACCACAACCATAGTGTGTCTGAGTTTTAAATCCAATACCCTCCCAACTACAAACTCCATTGTCTGAGTCTAAGTTCTCCTTATCCCATTTTCTTCCCCTCTATTGGATCTTCCTCTCCCACTTATTCGTGTATGAAAAAAAGCAAAGAAAATCCCCCCTTGACCTTCAAGCTCTCTCCCATACTTAAGCCTCCCTCCCCCCAAATAAATTCCACCCAACAAGTAAATGCCACCTTTCCCCAAATGTCACCAACTCTCCCCCACATGCTTCTCCTCGATCTCCTCCCACTTTTTTCTTATCCTCGAATTAATTTGAGGGAACCACCATGTTAGGGCATCAAGGGATAAATAATAAAATAGTAATAGTAATAAAATACTATTATTTTATTATGTCTATTAGCCTTATATATTCACAAGAATCCTAGAAATTTGTATATTAAATAATCATGTTAAAATATAATTTATTAATTATAAGTTATGCTTAGGGGTTAAGTAAGCTCAAATCAAGCTTAACTATTAAGCAAAATTAAGGCTAACCATAGGCTTGATCGTTAATCAAGCTTAAAAAATTAATTAACTAGCATAATAGGCTATACGATACTAGAATAGTTATGCAAGTTGTGGATATGTAGCTAGCATATGCATCCCTCGTACATATACTAATAATGCTTATAAGAATCAGTCATGGAAGTCAATAAATTAGTAGGTAGGTTAATAAATTAAGATAAGGTAATAAGATCTGGACGTGAGCACTACATGTATGAGTTCAGAAGAGAAATTGTTGGTCGAAATATATTACAATATTGTATGTCAAGAAGGGTGCAATGAAGGAGTCAAGAGCCGAGGAACTAGGTAGGACTTTCCAAACTCCCAATACACAATAATATATGAATAATCAATGAGGTGGGAATAACCATGCTCAATATAAGAGATAATTGAAAATGGCCACCAAAATTATACAATATGGATTTATGAAAAGAAATGTTAGTACATGGCCATGAAGGTATAGTAGATCCAAGCCATTAATAAAGATATCGTATCCACCAACAAATATAATGTGGATATATGTCATATTACTCATTAGGAGGAAACTAGACACATAAAATAAAGGTGTCCCTAAGTGGTCTTCAAAATACATAATATGGTACATACTCCATCATGGTTTGGCAGGGGTGCCAAATAAGAATAAAATGTCCCCAAGCTCAAGGTATTCATCCCAACCATAATGGTATCAATCTACATCATGTGAATAGATGATTTAATGTCAAGCATGGTACGGATTACCTAATTGCTATTCATTAAGATATTTAGTTTACAAATGTAAGCGGAACCATTAATTATAAAAATGGACCCCAAGTTACCTATCACAATCAAATAAGTGTGAATAGATGAGATGTTTTCGAACACTCATGGACTCAACTAATCATGGATCAATGCGAAAATCTAATTGTTGATCATGAAGAAACCCACCACTAAGGACTATAAGCTTCATGGTACTATTGGTTTCTAGACCCCACATCTAGATAATAAGTTTACATCGATAGGAGGAGATCCATCAAAGTAGGGCCTTGATGTATTCCTCATGAACTGATACAAAAAAGCTTGAGATATGATGTGAATAGATGAAGTTACAAAGTACAATTGACATAGGGATGACCAACTGAAAATGTCAACAAGGATTGCAGATGATTGACTAAGGTCTAGACTTCCCTTGAACATATGGTGACATGACGCAAAATTGACTTAGAAGCATTGAATGGTGATCACTATGTGATAGCATGCAATAATGCAAGAGGAAATGAAATATGCTCTGTAATGACTAGAAGAGTAACCAGTTGGAGCGGCAAAAGAATCGTATGTATGGTAACGGTAATAGGTAATCTATAACCCATCTATAGAATAATGGTACAAATAGGTGCCATGTTCATGGGTGACATAACTGAAGTTTCCATTATTTTTAAATAGGCTCCAGAATATCCCTCGCCCCACCCCATTTTTTGTATCTTCTTCCTAGATTAGTGATCATGGAAGAAAAAATAAGTGCACTCTATAGTGTATTTTTTGTTCAATTTTAATGAGCTCAAAAAGTTGTAAAATGATACTCTATAGGGTGTACTTTTTGTGAGGTTTTAATTAGTATTGAAAAGAGGTAAAAGTGTGTTTGGTATCCTTCTCATTGTTTTAATGTGTGAGAGAATGGAGAAGAGTAAGATCCATTTTCTAATGAGTATTAGAAGAACAAAAAGAAATATAACCTTTGTTATCACCTAAAAAATGACCACCTATCCATTTTCTACTAGGTTGAACAAAATACACCATGTGCTATGAGTTTTTACACATTGAAACCCACTTCCATCTTAGGAAATAATTTAGAGAACCATTTTCCTAAATTATTTTTTACTAAAACAAATAAGAATAATTAAATAAATCATTATCTATTTATCATTCCTTATTTATCCCGTATTTCTCTCATGAAATAATTATTAAATCATTATTTAATAATTACTTCCAACTCACTTTGAATTTATCCTCTTAAAATATTTAATGAATCAATTTTATTTATTTTTTACTTTAACCACTTTCCTTAACTAACTCAATTAATCATTATTTTTTGAGTTAGTTTACTAAATAAATATATTTGACCATTTCAAATAATATTTCTCTCTCTACCCCGGATGCGGGTGTCAACATGCCAGGAAGTGAGGAGCCACATGCCCAACATGTGCCACCTCGTGATCGTCAAGGGAGTTTAATGCCCCTCGCCGCCGAGGAGTTAAGACGGCAGGCGCAGAGCAGCAACCTTAATGAGGAAGCAGGGTACGATGACGAGCTTGCAGAGAGCATTCAAGGCGGGCAAAAATCGAGGGAATGTCTGTTGTTTTAAGAATGAAGGAATGTTGCAGTTTTGGACTCAGAGTGCAGAGCAAGTAGCTCAGACCTCTGAGGGAAATTGTCTCTTTCAAGCTTCTGTTCTTGCTGGGAGCGACGACATTCATATTGACGAAGAAAACTTCCTGCTGGTCTATCTGGGGTACCGCTGCTTATGTGAGGTGGAGCTCTGTTACAGAACAGTGGGGGGACGAAATTCAGCGGGAGGGCGACTCAATCCCGACAAGCCCTCAAGCGTTGTTCGGTTACCAGTTGTTGGCGTCTCTACAAATATGGCTCCTCCCCGGGAAAGGATGCCATGTAGAAGAGGCTCTGGGCGAGGAGGGTCCTCATGTAACCCAGCGGCAGATGCCCACCATCACTGTTGCTGCTGCTACTGCCATAGAAGGGCGGGAGCCACCCCTATACCGACCAGTCAATTCATGGAGGCCGGCAGTTCCAATGATGGAGCGCCCCTGCTTCTAGCGTTTGGCTCAGTCATATTCACCCTTGGCATCTCGCGAGACAATCCGGGCATTAACGCACACATATCGGTTCTCTTCACAAAGGTTCCTCAGGAGGATGCCGAAGGAACGCAACCGGACATTGTAGAGGAACCTCCAGAGGGCAGTGGGAAGAAACGCCTGGATGTGCAGACGGCAATTGCAGAGGATAATCCAGCGAAGGAGCCTAAGCAGACCCCCACCCGACTTCAAGAGCAGGAGACGCCAGCCTCCTCGCAAGACCCCATGGCAATGTGGGAAGGCTACCCAGAAGGTCACGGGTGGTGCAGAATTATTGAGGAAAAGCCAGAGGAATAGTCTCCAGCAACCCACTCTGGCGTACATTTTTCTCTCTCAGGTCTGGTATAGGTTCTTGGTCTCTGTTGGGGCCTGGATTAGGCCATATATCTATGTTTGTGTCTCTTTAGTTCTTGTTAATGTTCACGTTTACTATAGTCTGGGCAGTAGGCTTTGTAAGGTCTGTTACGAGTCATTTTGTTTGAAGCCCCTGCGCGGGCTGTTATGGTATGATTCGAAAGCAACTCTGTGTTATGTCATGTGGGAAGCGCTGCCCCTGCGAGGGCGAATTCTGAGTCAAGAAAAGCCACCCAGAGTGCCACAGTTGGCCCTGGGCAGCCTGTCTTTTTGATTGTAATGTTTGCCTGTACATAATATAATAGAATAGATAGCTTTACCGAGAAAAAAAAAAAATTTCTCTCTCTAAAATATAATAAAATGTTCCTAACAACTAAATCTTGATTTAGTCTAATAATATTTTATTATTTTTCTAGATCTAGATCTATCCTAGCATTTTGTTATAAATAGAAAGCTTTTTCCTCACTCTCTACACATGACCATTTCATCGTTGTCATTATCGTCTTATGACTCATCAGCTTCAACACTGATTTCACATATTCTTCACCCATTTTTATCATGACAACCAGTGAGAGAGAGACCAATTATTGAAGCGAAGGGAATACAAAGAACCCATTCCACAGCGGGGTATACTTAAGACCCAAGTCTTTATTCTTCTCCAATAGTTGTAATGTTTCTTTAACAATAATAGTAAGTAATTTCATTTCCTTTGGGATTTTATTATGTAATCAATTGTTATGTGTTCTTCAACATTTGCAGGTCATCTTTTGTAGGGTTTCTAACAGTTTTTTTTGCAAATCTAAAGCATATTAGCATTTTTTTTTCCATGGTTGTTAGGGTTATTAGTCACCAATAGCTAAAGTGAGGGTTTTTGGTATATCTTCTAGAAATCTTCATGCTAACAACATTAGAGAGATGAGTGGTATAAACAAGAAGACTCTAGTTCCAAACTGGTGAAACTACCCTAAGTAGGATGAATTAAAAAGGTTGACAAGGTATATCCACTCAATGCAGTGGTCTCTCTAGTAAATATAAGGTCACCAAGCAAAGGAAAATGATGATGTAAATGGAAAGAGGTCAAATGTGACTGCAATGGTGGAAAGAAAAGCAAGGGAAAATAGAAACTACGTAGTATGCATAAGTTAATAGTAACAATAAGAATATATGATAACAAAGTCACATAAAGATTATTAGTACCCTTTCATTGATATGGTTATTATCCAATAGAAGAGAGAAAAATGAGGCTCAATTCATGTCATGGCAAGTCTATAGTAGGAATCTCGTCGTAAAAATGTGTATAGCATGAACACCAAAATGACAAATAGGTTCTATTCTTGGGTATCCATGAAGGGCAAGATATACTTCTCAAGATACAAGATGAAAATAATGAGAGGGAAATTCTACAGTCTAGTTGGATCATACTTAAGGTGCAATGAAATGATATAGATGGTCAATAATGCAAGGATAGTTGCAAGGAAACACTTACCCCTATATTCCAAGGTCAAGAAAATATACCAAATTTCTAGTGTATGTCACAATAAAAATTCCACCCTATATTGTAAAACAATCTAGAGAGACAGAACCCATGGTTAAATTATATAGTGAAAAAAATAAAACATGGATTAGGTAAGAATATGACCGTATTTTTTTTTACTTTTTTTTTTTGGGTAGAGGGGGGTGTGTGGAGGGGGGTGGTTGGATAGCATGCACTATCTATGTCAAGGTTTATTATTACTTATGATTTCAAATGATGTGGTTCAAAATCCATGTTTTGTTTACATACATGCTTACATAAATTCTCAATTTAATGCGACAAATATCAAGATAGCTATAGGAAAAACGTATGTACATGGGTATGTCTATGAAAATCCAAGAGTATGTAACTAACAAATTAAAATCAAGCATCAAGTGTGATAAGAATAAAATAAAACTAACCCACACTCAATAATAAAATGTGCTCTATCATACACCAACCCAAAACTAAAATACATATATACAAGGAACAATGTAGTCTATGGTTACATCATGTAGTACCTGTTGTTGAGAAAAGGCTAAGGATTCCTATGCATGTGTACAAACTTGTGGGCCATTTTCAACATCATATTTCACACCATGGTAAGGTCACACCACATAGAGTTGAATTTCAATGTTTGTAAATCTTGATTATTCCAATAAAATCCTAGAATCATATCATTATTAGGAACTACTTGATGACTTAAAAGGTCAGTGGTATCATGAGCTAATAGAGATCCTTGATGATGGCTATCAAGATGCATGTACAAGAATCTTTTTAATGTTTAGGGGGGGGTGGTTTAATTGGTTAATTCAATGGGATGTTTGGTACTATAAACCAAAAACTTGACTTGGTCCAAAGGTGGAACTTTAATGGATGACCCAAGAAATTCCCTCTATCTCGATTCAAGATTTTGTTTGATAAGCTCCACGATTTACAAATCAAGGATAATAGAGTAATAATGAAGCATACCCACCCTTGTTTTATGAATTGAATCTATGACCTCCATGATGGTCTTTTGTGAACGTATATTAGTATAGACAGAGTCATTGACATAGGTGGAGAGAATTTCTATTTGGGTAGGTTATCCTAATCATATTACACATTCGGATGGGTTTTTTTATTAGTTTCAGGAGGTGATAGTATGACTATCATAGAGAAAGTGGCATGTTCTCACCATATGAGTCTACATTGAAGGAGATGACACCACCTAGGGGTTACTGGAATGATGGGATTCATTATTGATAGACGATATCATGTGAATAGGAGGAACAATTGTAGAAAAAATATTGGGTAGTGAAATCAGAAAATTCCTATCAAAGATGAGTTATTAAAATAACGACACCAACATTGGAATAGTTTGCAAGTGAGCCACCAAAAAATGGCTCTGTATTTCCTATAGTGGTTGTCTTGGTCATTTTACAAAATGAAAGATACTCAATCATAAATATATTTCCTTGATGGAAAAAGTGATGAATATGAAAGATCAACATGACAATAGTTATAGCATAAAACCAACAATGTACAAGGAGTAGATTATAATCAAGTGGGTCATTAACAAATTCAACATCAGCGATAATATATTTTCCCTAATCTCAATAGAAAATTCAAGAAAGACTCCCTTCGGTATAAAGGTGTGGCCATCAAAGGGTTGGAGTATAGTGATTGACTGAACAACTGCCAAAGAAATTATCTCTTTCTAGCATGACAAGGACATGATACAAGTGGAATATGCTTCATCCATGAGAGTGCAATAAAAGACCTTAATGAGGACACGAACCAAGATCTAAAATGCAATTTGATAGGATAACTAGTACCAAATTACATCAATGCCAAACGTAATTAGTTTGGACATTGAGGGATAAAACCATATAATGGTAGTTTTTTATGTTTCTATCTTAAAATAACACAAAAACGGAAGAATAATATAGATCAATGACTAGATATTAATCCACTTCGAGGGAGAAAACTCCTATACATCACATAATTGAACAATTCTTGAATGATACAAGTGACATGACCTCCTTGGTATATATAGGAGTCTAAGAGGTCAAAATATAATTAGGGCCTACATAACAATAATATTGTAAGGGCACAACAATAACAATAGTTGGCTTCTATGGGGCACATCAAAAATAATATGGGGGCTACACTAGTATTATAGGGACCTAACATGGCGTTCTCCTTCGCAAAAGTGTTGCCCTCAACACTTGAGTAATTCTAGATGCTTCTATATAAAATACTCATTCTCCCATGTGCAGTCTTCAATAGGTAAGTTCTTCCACTTAATGAGATACTCTGAAATTGATCTTCTACATAATTGTCGGATTCTTGTTTCTTTTATTGCTTTAGGCTCCAATATTATTTTTCCTTCCTCGTCAAGTTCTGGAAATATAGTTTGAACTAGAAGCTTGTCACCTATAACCTTCCTTAAGCATGAAACATGGGAAATTTGTTGTACTTGTGAAGATGCAGGAATATCCAATTTGTATGCCATAACACCAATATTTTGCAACAACTTGTAAGGGCCATAGTACTTGGATGATAATTTATTATCCTTCTTAACTTGCTTGAGGGACATTTATTTATATGGTTGTAGTCGTAAAAATACCCAATCACCCACATCAAAACTTATTTCATTTCAATGTTGATCTACCCATTGTTTCATTCAATTATGCCCCAAATTGAGGTTATCCTTTAAGAGTTGGAGAACTTGTTTTTGATGCTCAATGTGATCTTCCACTGCTTCAACCTTAGAATTGTCTCTTAAAGACGACGTGATAGACAATGGATGATATCCATAAAGTGCCATAAATGGGGTCAATTTTGTTGTGGTATGGAAGGAAGTGTTATACCACCATTTTTCCAGGGGTAAGCACTTGATCCATTATGTTTGTATATCAAATACAAATAAGCGAAGATATCCTTCCAAACATTTATTCAATATCTTAGTTTTCCCATCAGATTAAGGATGATAAGATGTGTTATGAGCTAATTCAGTATCAAGATAAGAAAATATTTTTGTACAAACATTTCCAATGCAAATGGGATCTCTATCACTTACAATAATATTTGGGTTTCCTTTTAGATTTTGAATTATTTCCATAAATGTAGTAGCGTTTGTATTGGATTTGAAAGGATGATATAGTGCACAAAAGTGTACATACTTGGTAAGTCTAGCAACTACCACCATGATGAAACTATTTCCTTCAGATGTGGGTAAACCTATAATAAATTCAATTGAGAACTCTTCCCAATGCTAACTTGGAATGAATAATGGTTATAAAATACCTAGGGCCTTAATTGTCTCAACTTTATTTTGTTGGAAAACCAAACATTATACTACAAAATTCTAAATATCATATTTAAGTCCATCCCAATAAAAATCCTTCTTGACCCTGTGGTAATTTTTTTGCAACACCCTCATCCCACATCTACCCAAGTAACCAACCAACTGTGGTAAATATGTGATGAGAGGCCACTATAATGGGATCCAACCCCCTATGTGACCTTAAGGAAGTGGAATCAACAAAAACACATCACACCAACATTCCACATCAGCAACAGAACTCCCATGAGCCATTCTAACCACTCAAGTGACTAGCCCCTGAGACCAAGATGAAGTTTTAGACCATTAAACCCTCGAACGCTCCCTTTATATGGACAAGCATGCATCCATGAGGCTCTAGATACTCTAGTGACATGGGTATGCATGCGTCTGGGGACTTTTCTCCTCAGACTTGTGCCTACAACTTCGGGATTTATGCCACTTTTCAGGCCCAGAGCCTAGGTCACTACCAAGAACTCAATTACAATTTCATAACTGAAATTATAACAAAAAAATAATGATACAAATCCAATTACTTGAACAAGGACTGGACTGGACCCCTACTAGCCAAGACAGGCATTTCGTCAAACATGTCACACATATGTAATCTATAGGTTTAAACAATAGATATGAGCATAGGGGTCTCATACTTATCTGATAATCTGTAAGAAGCAGTGTTCCCTTATATCATTAGCTACATTATCATCTTTTAGGTCATAGATACATTGTTCATTCATTTACAAATCAAATCATGAGGAAATCCATACATCATCATTGTCATAAAACATGCTTATAACCAGCATAATAACAACAAAAATATCAAGGATACATCAGCGATAGAATCCACATATAAACCAGTACATTTACACATAAGATACCAAGGAAAGAACCTTTTATTAATGAATGCAAAAGCCAACCCAAGATGGGACTACAACATTCCACCCAACCATAGATTAGCTGAGCCAAATCTCTCTTCAACTAATCACCCCTGTGCCATATTCCAAGCATGAACATGGGACTCAAACCAAAAGAATCAACCAGGGCATCATGAGGCTAAACCACCTCACCCTCATCAATAGAAACAAGTCTTTACCATAATCCACACCGGACAAGTAGGCCAAAATAATAAACATGTAATAACAGGATTTTCCATGATCTCCACCAGTTCACTAGGCCAAAACAAGCATGGATGCCACTGGATTTCTCCACCTACACCATGTGGAATTTTCCTGTCTCCTAGTCTCTCAAGCTTTATCACAATCCATAGTCTGATCCAAGGATCACTAGGCCCTAAGTCGAGACTCCACCCTCTATGCTTTACCGTATATCCCACCATTCACTGACAAAGATTCCTAGGCCTAATCAAGGGAAACACCTCTAGGTTTTACCATATATCTCGCCATTAACTAGTCGAGGAATCCTAGACCCATCGAGGCACATAATACTTGGCTTTACCATAGCCCATAGTCTGGTTCAGGGGTCACTGGGCCAATGGGTTTACCATAATCCATAATCTAGTTTAGGGATCAATAGGCTGTGTTCTTTCTTTAAGATATCTAACTCACTCAACTTCGAATCAACCCGATAATCTAGCTCAACCAAAACATAAGAATCCCATCACACTGTGGCTATCCAAAAATGGAAAGGATAGTTTGAAAACACTGTCACACCTAGAAAAACCCATGCCATAACAACAAATAACCACATGCAATACCATGCATGCCAAATCTAGCAAGGTAAACACAAATTCTAATAGATACCTGGAAAGAATCCTACTGTAGTTGCTTTATCATTTTCCTTGCTTTCTCCTTTCTTCCTCTTGCCTCTATTTCCTTTCTTGATATAATTCCAAAGTTCTCCAAGAAAACTCTAAGTGTCCAAGAGTGTGAGAGAGAGAGACTAATGAGAGAGATCCAAAACTAAACTAACAAAAGGTACCCACTAATCCTCAAAAGCCTTTTTATCAATTAGGCTTCTATTTTCTTCATTTTCCATTATTTCCTTCATTTTCCTCCTCACATGCACCCTGTGACCTTTCACCTTCCTTTTCTCCTAATTTCCATTATTTTCATAAATAAATGTGCCAAAAATGCATTTTTCCTTTCCAAAGCCTTAGCCATAATAAACCAATTAACACCCACACTAGGATGTCTTGCCCAACATTAAACTTGGAATACGTTTCCCATCAACTATGGTTATTATTTTTCCTTTATTAACTTTTATTACATGGAATTTTCACCAGGGTTGTTACATTTGTAAGGATCCTAAATGCTCTCACAAGGAGAGGTGTGCAATCCCAAAAGAACCTTTTATTTAAGTTGGTATTTCTTACATAGATATAAGTGATCTTTGCACCACAGTGAATCACTTTTCCAAATAAATGGATTAGATGCACTGTGATATTGCTACAAATTTTGAATGAGTGTCCATACCTCTTCATCATTCTTCCATGCATCCATTGCTTCGGTCATCCAATCAGGTTCGATAGTATAAATGGCACAGAGCAATTCTTCCACACCCTCATACCCTCTTGAGAGTGCATCTGCAGCAACATTTTGCTTCCCCTTTTTTGTAGATGATTTCAAAGTCATAATTTGACATTTTTATGACCCATTTTTTCTTCTCTTCTAAAGAAAATCTTTGTCCCAAGATGTATTTAAGACTATCATGATCTATTTTTACCTTGAAGTGTCTTCCCAAGAAGTAAAGGTTCCATTTCTTCAGTGCATGCAATATTTCCAACGTTTCCTTCTCATAATTAAATAGCTTCCTTTAAATACTTTCCCTTGATTGGACAACTTCGGAAAGAAATGGGTCTTCCTTCTTGCATTAAAACAACACCAATTCCATTTCCTGAGGCATTTCACTCCATAATAAAGATTTTTTTGAAGTCTAGTGTAGCTAATACTAGATCTTAGCACATTGCCTCTTTAAGATGTTCAAAGAACTTAGTTTCTTCTAGAGTCCAAAAAAATGCATCTTTCTTCAGTAATGTTGTTAGAGGTGTTGTTCTCTTCCCATAATTCTTAATAAATGTACAATAATACCTCATCAACCAAAGAAATCCTCAAGGATGCCTTAAGGTTGTGGGGATTTCCCATTCCTTGATGCCTTTAATTTTGTTAAGGTATGCCTTAACACCCTCATGGGATCCAATATGAACCAAACATTCCAAAGAAACATTTGGAATATTTTGGTTACAATTGTTTCTCCTCCAATAGTTTGAGAACCCTATCAACATGTTGAACATGATCTCTTCACTACTTTCTATAGATTAGTATATCATCAAAAAACACGAACACAAATTTTCTAAGGGTTTGAAAGTGGAATTCATCAAACCTTGACATGTGGAAGGTGAATTAGTAAGGAAAAAAAGCATGACCAAAAATTCATAATGACCTTCATTATTTCTAAATGATGTTTTCAAAATGTCTTCTGTATTCATTTTAATTTGATGATATCCTGAATGAATATCTAGATTTGTGAAGTAAATTGCTCCATGTATTTCATTCCAACATTTCATAAATGACAATAATGGGAAACGTATCCTTCTTGTTCACCAATAGAAGGTTTTGTTTCTTATCCTTCTTGTGCACCAATACTACTGGAGAATATAAACAACTTTGGCTAGGTTGAATTATACCTACCTCTAGCATTTCTGTAACCATACGTTCAATTTCACTCTTTTAGGCATAAGGATATTTGTAAGGTCTAATGTTTTGGAGGAAAAATTCCTGGAATTAAGTGAATATCATGATCATAATTGTGAATAGGTGGGAGACCTTTAGGAGTTTCAAATACATTTGAATGATTGGCAAGGTGTTTTCGTCGCTGCAACGCCCTCCAAAATTTTTCTACATTCAAATTTTGGAGCCTACCTCCTGTCATGTGAAGTGTTTCTTTTGGTTATCAAGTGTTATTTTATGTTTTTACATATGTTTCAAGTGTTTTTGTTCCTTCATAAGTATCATCAAATCATCAAGAGTAGTAATAGTACACTTTGGAGTCACAGTATACTTGTTAGTCACAAAATGACACTTATTGGTCGCAATTGTGCATACTATGTTTGTTACACTTGGATATTGATTGTGAACTGGCGTTTTGATGTATATTTCTTAGTCATGGGTCCTGTCCAAGTTTTTCTTATAAGTTGAGATATGTTATGCTTGAAAATACCCCTAACTCAATGTGTTTTCCAATGTTTCACCCTTCTAGACTTAGATATTTTTTCTGACTTTGCAATCCTACTCTCTAGGCTAGAAAGAGTGCACTATGCATTTCTAAGGCCCAGTGGAGACCTTCCTTACCAGCTAGAACTACGACCTACAATAGCATGAGCCCTAGTTCTCTCTCTTATGCAAAGTGCATTTCTATTCAACAGACCCTCCTTTCTGACTATTGATCTCTTCTTCCTGTGACAATCAAGCCTCTATATCCCTATTGAGCACACTTTGCACTTCCAATAGGTAGTGAAGCCCTCCTTTGTGCCTTGCAAGTGCACCTTGCACCCTCCTTGTGGTCCTAACTTTTCTCCCTAGCTCATGGCATTGTTTCAATGGATGGTCCTGCTCCCTTTGCCTCTTTCAACTTGGACCTATTCACATCAAACCTCCTCCTCTTCCAAAGTTGTGCATGGCATAATATCATTGAGTAGTGAAACCCTCCTCTATCTCCTGCAAGTGTGTTATGTTCCCAAAAGGCATCTGTCTCTCCTTTGCGCATTATTAAGCCATAGTCAGTGAATTTTCATGAATCATGATAGAGTGGGAGATTTTTGGGATAATTTTTTCTTTCCATGACTGAAAAAAGGAAAAAATGAAACATCTTGAAGACAAAAGGCACAAAGGAACCTTGTTGTAATAGTGGAAAGGAATGATGGATCTAGATGATCAAAGTGACTCATGATGACTCCATGATTTCTCAAGGCCATTTGAAGGGTAGAAAGCAACAACAATGCAATATTTCTTACAATTATTGAAGATATAGTGGTGGTGTCATCACTTCTCGAAGAACTTTGTGTACAATTCACCACAGGTCCAAGTCATTAATGTTAATGACTTGTCATGTTGTCAACACATGATGATGTGGAAAATGATGATGTAATTTTGGAAAATATTGTAAATGTAATATGTGGAATTCCAAGAGTCATATATGGACAAATGAGTCATTAGGAAAAGTACAAAAGTCTCATGGAAGTCAAAATATCACATTAGAAGTCCAAGAGTCATGAGGGTAGTCCAAGAGTCATGAGGAATATGAAAGGTTCTCATGGAAGTCAAAATATCACATTAGAAGTCCAAGAGTCATGAGGGTAGTCCAAGAGTCATGAGGAATATGAAAGGTCATTCCTCTTGTTATAAAAGAAGCCTCATTACTCAAGAAAAGTAATTTTCACCTTGGCTACTCTACCTAGGCATTAGAGAGAAATATTGTTCTTTTGGAGAGAAAGTAGTTTCTTAAGGCTCCACTATTGGAGCTAGTGGTGTCTCATTGTATCAATGTATCTTGGAACTTTCGCTTAATATTTGAATCTCATTGACTAAACACACTTTCATGCATATATCGTGAATGTAATAAGACTATTCTTTATATGTTTTTGGTATGTGTGTTGTTCATATGTACTAAGGAAATTTAACACTATCATTGACTTTGGTTCTCATCTTGTTCAATGTGTGTTGTAATTGTTTTAATGATCATTATGTCCACGTGAACTATTTCGCTAGATGGTCAACAATTATTTCATACGTATATGTGTGTGTCTTTATTAGAATAGTACTAATAATTTTCTTCTAAAGGATCATTTTCTCTTCCCTTTCGGTGAAAGAACCTGGATACATATTACAATTGAACATTTAACAATGCATACTTGCTCATTTGAAAGTACATGTGTGTTTCTCTCTCATTCTAACAATTGTAGCCAAGGAAAATATTTAAGTATATTGCAATCGAGCCACATTTCTAGATGGGGCTTCTATACCAAATGGTGTGAGGTATAATTGGGATTTCGTATCAGGGAGACCCCCAGTATGTTAGTGGGATCCATCACCGTCAGCCACTCTGAAACTAGGAGGGAAACCTTTATATGGTTGAAAATTTGCCACATCTTAACAACGAACCATCTGTGAAAGATAGTAACGATCTGATTTCAACTCCAAATCACATTCCTAAGATAGGGGAGTCCTATCATCAAAGTCCAAAATATGCTTTTGAAGTCACTTATGACTATATCTAGATAATATAGCCTATTACTCGTTAGTTTTCAAGAGCTCTTGGCTTACTTCCTATCATTTCTATTCTTCCTCATAATCCAATAAAGAAAGAAAGAACTTGTCGTGACATATTGATTTCTTCGGTGCAATATTTAATTAATGCAATCCTTAAAGAGATAGTTGATTCTACTAAAAGAACAAAAAAACAAGGGGATATTCCACTATTGAGGAGGATTTGGAAGGAGACAAGGAGGATTTTCAATTCTCTGACGAAGAATAGTCGAGACAAGAAGAAGATCTTGATTATAACAAAGATTTGAACGGTGAGGGAGAAGAGGAGGGAGAAGAAGACATGGCTCATTAACAATTAGATTGGATGGCCTAAGGGCCTATTTCTCTTTCTGGAAATCTTCATCGCGTGCCTAAACACCCAAAAAAGCTCCTTTCAAAGTTTTTTCCTGATAAGAAGACAAAATTTGAGAACCATATCAATGACTTCTACATGTATTTATGAATTCTTAAGGTATTTTTTGATGATGTTGCTTGTAGACTTTTTTTGTACACTCTAGACAGTAGAGCATTGGTGTGGTATCATAGTCTTTTGCCTGATTCAATCCCTAGTTAGAGGGAGCTAAAGAAGTTTTTCTTGGATAAATTTTTCAATGATAAAACTCCCACCATGTTCCTCAAATAAATCAAGAATCTCAAGATGGGCGAAAGGAAAAAGTGAATGATTTCAATTAAAGTTTTACATTCTTATTGAACAAATTCTCTACAGACATTCAATCGCATGATACTATCACTAAATATTACTACACAATTGCCTTTCCTACTAATATTTACATGATTGTTAAAAGGGATGCAAAGGATACATTTTCTTTGAACTTTGCAGAAGTGATTGTTGTTGAAAAATACTTGTGTTCTATTGAAGCCATTGATGATCATGAATATTTTAAAGACTCTAAAGACACTGTGTTAGGTCCCTATAATACTAGTGATTCCCCCATTACTATTGTCATTGTATCCCTTATTAATATTGTTGTACCCCTATTGTCCCCATATTATTATTATTGTGCCCCATAGAATCCATCTATTGTTATTTTTGTGCCTTTATATTATTATTGTTAGGTCGGCTTGGTTATATTGTGAGCCCTTAGACTTCTATATATAGAAAGGAGGTTCTGTCATTTGAATCATCAAATAATTGTTCATTTGTGTAATGTAAAGGAGGTTTCCCCCTTGAAGAGGCTGAATTCTAAGGCATTGATCTATCTTTCCTATCTTTTTGTGAGCTGGTTTCATAACATTTGGTATCAGAGCTTTGGATTCTAGGGTTTCGCTGCTCCAAATAAGTCATCGTGGCATTTGCGCTATAACATTTTTTCTGCGATGTTTTAGACACTAAAAACAAAACCCATTTGGGTTGAAATCGTTCTGAACCTTAGGTCCGAATTTCAAAGCTTTTCGTGCTATATTTACGGAGATATGATCTGAGGAAGTTGGACTTTTTGCAAACTCCCGAATTACATTCCAAATAGGTGACCTGGGGAAAATCGTCATAACTTTTGCCTTGAGTATCAGATTGAAATTTCATAAGAAGGTACAAAAAGTGGACGGATTTTAGTTTCTTGTGTATATTTTTCAGATCCTAAGGTCAAAACTGTGACACGTGGCACTTCATACAAGTTCGCTCTTCTGAAAAGGTATATGATCAGGTCATCTTGGGAGATTGTGCATAACTCTTTCTTGGAGAATCTAAATTCGATTAGACTGGTCGCATTAGAAAGAGGATGCAAAGGGCTAACGCAGGTCACAATTTCAGAACTGGAAGATCTAAAATTACAGAGATACATCAGATGCAATATCAAGCTCCTACAAAGTGAAAAAAAAGGTGTGTAGATTTTTTTTAAATTTTTGCATAAGCTTGGTTTGAAAAATTAGTTTGAAGGAATTAAAAGGGCATAGTGAAAATTATTATCGGTAATTGATGCCCCGAAGAAAGAAAATGGAAACACCTAGTAAGAAACCTGAAATATCTAGCATGACTCATGAAGAAGAGGAAGAAATGCAACATGATATATCAAAATTACAAGACCAAGTGCAACAAATGTCACTCACACAAAAAGTAATAGAATCTAATATGAATGGTTTAAAGAAAGATGTAGAAGCTAAGATGAATGGTTTACAGAAACACGTGGAAGCTAAGATGGATGGTGTAAAGAAAGGCATAGAAGCTAAGATGAATGACATGGAAGCTAAGATGGATGATTTGAAGATAGATTTGAAGGAAGATTTGAAGACATGCATGGAAGATTTGAAGACAGACATGGAAGATTTGAAGACAGATTTGACAAAGTTTCTACAAGAAATGCTTACTAATAACAAAAGGGTAGTAAAGGAAACTCATGATGAAAACAAAATAAATGTTAATCATGATTTCATAGACTCTAACATTGGATCGAAGAACCACCATATTCCAAAGATCGATATGAGGAAGTTTGATGGCAAGGATCCCGGAAAATGGATACTATAGATGGAGCAATTTTTCGATCTCCACAATGTGCAAAACACACAAAAGGTACGTATTGCAACTTTATATTTGGAACCAAATCAGTTTATATGGTAGCAATGGTTTTTCTCTCGTAAACAAATTGTCACGTGGGAAATTTTTATGGAAGAAATGACAGCACATTATGAGGATACAAAAAGAAACACTTTTTTTAGCCAATTGATAAATCTCAAACAAAAGGGTTCAATGATGGAGCACATTGAGGACTTCCAAAAATTGAACATAAGGGTAAAATATATTCCAGAGGAGCATACGATTGATGTGTTCATAGGGACTTTAAAGGATAATATCCAACATGAGGTTCGCCTTTGGGAACCTGATTCATTGGAGAAGGCATTCAGGTTAGCAAGAAAAATGGAAAGAAAAATTATGGCAACCAGGAAGCCTACCACTCACAACTATAAAGATGGAAGTGTTGTTGCCCCAAGCCTTCCACAACCTACAAGGTTTACACCACAACAATTGGAATAAAAAAGAGCAAAAGGGCTTTGTTACAGTGGTGATAGAAAATACACTAAAGGTCATAAGTGTGCTGAGAAGAAATTATTCTACATAGATTGTGAAGAGGAGGAAGAAAAGGAAAAAGAAATTTCAAAAGAAAAGGATATACTCCAGGAACAAACCCTAGATAAAGAAGAAAGGAATCCGACCATATCTTGTAATGAATTGGCTGGAATTACCACTCCTCAAACCATCAAGATAGGACATATCAAGAAGAAAAGGGTAATAGTGTTGATTAATTCAAGAAGTACCCAAAATTTTATTCATTCTAAGATAGAAAAAGAAATTGAATTGCTTCTTATATCCAGCACCAAATGTAGGTTTTAACCCCATATAGAAATTACCTGCATACAAATTCTAAAACACAAAAAATAAACAATGCGAGAGCACAACACATAAAACACATGTACACAGAGATTTTCCCCTGGATCCCAAAATCGGGACTACTAGCTTGATTTTTCATTATATTCCTTTCAATGTTTTAATACATATTTATACATGCCAAAGCATCCAATACCATGGACCGAAAACCATCGCGTCCAATACCATGGACCAAAAAACATCACATCCAAAAAACATGTGTGAAAATCATGCACAAAACCATAGGTGGGTCCGCCCAACCTAACATAGGGTCCAAAACCAAAATTTTCAAGGGCACTGCCCTAGACCCCATAAAGTGGGGTTATGGGTACGCCTCAAACCCCCTGTGACCCCCCTTCTCCCCCCGCTACACAATCGGTGCAACGAAGGGGGGCTCTGCCCCCCCTCTAACCCCCTGGTTAACTACGTGGGCTAGTTGTGGAAAGAATATAACACAACCCAACATTCTCCCACTTATTGTTTTCTTTCCGCAGGGGGACACAAGAGAGCTTAGTCATTTTTCCAACCCTGATATGCCCATCGTCTCTCTACACCAAGAGAACTTCTTAGAGCTCACAAATTTTGTCAATGCATCTGCAGTATTCTTCAAAGTGTCCACCTTTACCAGCAACACCTTTTTGTCTTCTATCATATCCCTCACAAAGTGATACTGAACATCAATGTGCTTTGTCTTTGAATGATATGCGGGGTTCTTTGCCAAGAAAATTGCACTTTGGTTGTCACAGTCTATCCTTATAGCTCCCTGTACTAACCCCATACTTGAACACAATCTCTGCAACCAAACTGCTTCCTTGCTTGCATGAGTGGCTGCCATGTATTCTGCCTCTGTAGTTGATAGTGCCACTACAGATTGTTTCTTACTCATCCAACTGACTGCACCTCCAAATATGTTAAACACATACCCACTTGTAGATCTTCTCTGATCTAGATCTCCAGCCTAGTCTGCATCAACAAAGCCACAAATATCCAACATTCTATCTAATCCTGATCTTCCTTAGCAGCACAAACCATAATCACTAGTGCCACACAAATACTTGAAAAAACCACTTCACTGTTGTCCAATGCTCCTTCCCTGGTTTTGACATAAACCTGCTCAATAATCCCACTGCATGTGTAATGTCTGGTCTAGTATAGACCATTGCATACATCAAGCTATGTTATAGACATTTTTGTGCCTTACAGCATGAAGCATGAAATGTCCATAATCTAAGGGATCCAAAGTCCCTAAACATGTTGTTCCTACCCCTAGAGGAACAAGGTCAGCAAACCACAGCACTGAATAAAAGTTCTCCACCTGAAAACACTCAAAAACAAGGCAATTCTGGATCATGTCAACTGCTCCACTGAGCATCTGCGCTGAATGCCAACTGCTCCACTATCTACCTGCGTTGAATGTCAACTGCAAAGAAGGCTACCTGCGCTGGGCAAGTTTGGACATGTGGCACAGTCATTCCTCAAGGTGTCAATGCCCAGGAAGCTTCCAAAATGACACTTGGATCAGGGAATTCGACTGGTGATGAGTAAGAGGGTCTAGATCTCCAAGTGGAAGCAAGAACCTCCAAGTGGACTTAAGAACTGAAGTGAGAGAGGACACTAGTCAGCTTCATGCCAGCCTCAAGCTGACTCATCCTTTCTCCAAAACTCCTATATATAGATCTCTCTCATGAGGTCTAGGGAGGCTAGAATTTTGTGAATGTAAAGAATTGTTGTTGGTTTGAGTTTAGAACTATTGGGTGATTTGCTTTGAAGGAGGTGAAGAGGAGATTTCTTTCTGCTGGGAGGTGATGCTGGATTGGGCCTTTTATGGTTGTATCACTTCCTGAACCTTACTTCTTCTATTAATAAAGCATTTGAGGTTCTTCTATATGCGTGTGTTTCAATGGTGTATTATTATGCTTGTATATTTGATTTATTCTAATCCTTGAATCAATTATGAATGTATGCTTCTTGTAGTTTCCCTCTCTTGCCATTTTGCAGGATCTTGGTGTAGCTGGGCCAGTGAAAGAGCAAGGAACTGAGGGCAAGCAGCAAAGAGAGAAGATTGGATCAATCATTAGCGGAAGACATCGGTTAGTGGATCTCTTTCTCCCCTCTCTTACATCTCATAAAGAAGTAATCTCAGATAGCTTTGCTTTGATTGTTGCTAAGGAACTATCACCCTTAGAGTGGGATAGGGTCATTCCGTATTGGATACTTTTCCCAACAACAAATTGGTGACTCCGCTGGGGATCGTATCTTGTTGATTGTTTGTGTTTTTGCTATTCATTTCCTAAACACAGGGAGTACCGAATCGAACTGCATTTGGATCTAAATGCAAATTAGAGGGCAGCTACTCTAGCTCAGTTTCTGGGCATGTTTATGATTTGAAGAGCTGATCCACAAGGACTCTGAACAGCTCTTAGTGATAGCTTTTCATCCTCCTTTTCATCCTTTAGTGTGTACTTGATTGATAGCTTTGATTTGGCCAAAAACTGTTGATTTTTGAGCAATCTGTAACCCGGAAACCAAGAGAAACGAGAGTTTCTCTCTTCATTGCAGGCACTGTGAAGGCAGTCTGCATTTCATCGCAGGTCCTGAAGGGGCTACCTGCGCTGAATGTCAAACTGACAGTGTTCTACCTGCGCTGAACCAGTTTTGCCTTGTGCAGCTGGGGTTCTCTGCTTTCTGTTGCCCTGTTTTCATCCTTGTTTTTGCAGCCTGTTATCAGTCAATGTACCTATCTGAAACCACCTTTCTTTGCCACTATTCCGCCTCGGTTGTATAAAGAAACTATATTTGTTCTTTGTGTATTTCTTACATCATTTGCAGTTTCCCATAACGAAAGTGAACTAGTCTTGCTGTGGCCTCTTAGATCTAGACCTGTGATAAGTGTCGTTCTGATCTTAAGAGTTAGTTTGTTTGCTGTTCATCGCTGATTGAGCTTTTTCTTTCGTCATATGGTTTGAATTTATGTATTTCTAGTGTTGAAACAAGTAAATCTTAAGGTGTCTTTTGATTTTGGACAAAAGCTTGTTTGCTTTCACTTGAAATTGAATTCAAAGTTATACAACAGCTTTCTTTTTGTATTACACCAACATTAAGAAAGAGAAAAGAAATACCTGCATTGTGCATGTGCATTTTGACAGCTTGCATGTTGATTTAGGAAAAAGTGCATTAGTGTGTGCTCTATGATCTGTGTGAAAAGATGATGTCTTTCTTTTCCCTCAGTAGTTAAGATTTTCAAAGTTGAAAGATTGAAAAGCTTGCTTATCATCTTAGACTGCATTTAGGAAGTTGTACCATACATCTCGTGGTGATCCATAAAGGCAAACTGCTAAACAAGATCAACCTAAAATAAATTGAATTTACATAACAACGCATTGAAACATAACGCAAACACATAGAGGTCTAAGCTAGAGACGTGTTCTGGCGTCGTTAAACGTGATATCTTAGCGTTGAGTGGTTGGGTGATTCCTCCACGGTGAAGCGATAAGTATCAATACGGACTTGTGCTCCCACGTACCGTCGCGTATATATTGGGAGACCCCTATAGGAACAAAGCCTTTATCCATAGGAAGCCGTGTCGGCCGCCCTACTGATCGCAATGCAGTGAACACAGCATTCACGAAGATCGACCACTCGTACCGTAAAACGTATTCTGTGGTTTTGCGAAAGGTTTGGCACACCCTCTGCCTAGATCTCCAGAGTAGTTTCTTTTGGCCTTTTTCAAACTCTATAACTGAAAAAGTCCATCCGAGCATTTGTCACTTCGGGCTCGTTAAAACATCGAAGGAGACTAGAGTCATCTTTAGCTTTTTCTCGACTCTTAAAAAGTGAAAAAGCAAGTTGTGTCTAAAGCGTCGTTATAAAATTTATTTTAAACGGAACATAATCACCTCCTATTCCTGCGTTGATCTGTAGGTTGAGAATATGGAACGCCCCAACCAAGGAATTCCCCATGATGGAAATCCTAGTCCTTTCTCCTCTTGGGGAGAAGTTGGTGCGCCCCACATGGCCACATTGTCGCTTCCAGGACTGACAATTGGCCTACCAATTTGGCTATTCTCAACCAATGTAGTTCAGAACACCATGGTTCCTGAACAGTCGAGTCAACAGTTAGATCAGTCTAGAGCTGCCCACCAGCCTTCTACTTCCTATAACTCTTCCTCCAATCCTTCATCTTCGCAAGGTAGAGCCGGCAAAAGCCAAGCTCCCATGGAGAAGAAGGAGAAGAAGAAGAGAGAGAAGAAGAAGAAGGAGCCTAAGGCGACTGGGGGCAAGCAAAAGACATCTGACAAAAATCCACACACAGCACAGACCGGGCCTAAATCGCCATGTGTCATATGTAGAGGAGACCACTTCCATAGAGATTGTCCCTGTATTCCCCGGATACTAAGGGACTGGTCCCCTCGTTTGCACAGTTCGGGAGCATCAACCTCTGATAGCCATGTTGAATGCTTACCGTCAACCAGCGAAAGTGAAGGTTCAAGACAAAGAGGGGGAGCAAGATCCCCCTGCAGACTGTGTGAAGGCGATCACGCCATCCACCGTTGTCCCTTCTTAGACGAAGCGAAGAGAGTTTTGGAAGATCGTCCGGTTTCACCGTTGAGACTTCCTCCTGGATACAAAAAACTCGTGCCAAGTCCTTCGTTGGTTGAGAATACAGCTGGCCCGCTCAAGTGGTCAGCTGAAGCGTCAGTCATTGAAAATGAACCTACTGAATCCAGACCGGACGAAAGTCCAAAGGTCGAAACGGCAGTTGACCCGGTTCTCCCTTCAGAAGTTTCATCTTCAAATGACACCGTCACTGAAGATTCATCTTCAAATGACACCCTCACTGAAGAGAATAAGGATGACACCATCCAGATTCTTTTCATCAACACAGACTCTGACAAGCATCAGGGCAATGCGCCCATTCCTTTATCGCAGGAAGGAACATCGTCAGGGTCATATCCGGCCGTGTATTCGGTCCCACCACCAAGCAACCTGGTTGTGTCCTTTGATTGGAACCAACTAGGCAGACCCCGGTTGCCAGCCAGTATACCATTCAGAATCATAGTCCAAATTTACAGAATGGTAATGGCTGGCACTATCATTGATGAAGGGGCATCTGTGAGTATCCTTTCCTCTGTTTCTTGGAAAGCACTGGGTTCCCCGGCGCTTTTGCCTGAGATAAGAAATCTCTCGGGTTTCGATAAAGGAACCAGTCGACCATTAGGGATCCTCCCCAATGTGCCCATTACATTGAAAGGGAAGGCCGTTCAAATGAACGTGATGGTCGTTCAAGGACCCTTGGATTATAACCTACTCCTTGGACGAGACTATATATATTGCATGGGAGCAATAGTCTCCTCACTCTTTAGAGTAATGTGTTTTCCACACGAAGGAAGAATGGTCAAGCTCGTAGACCAACTTTCATTTCCGGGATCACGCATCGCAAATAGTCATATACCAACCCTGAATGGTCTATTCAATCAAGAAATGTCTCCACCCCCAGTCCTTCTTCCCGATGAATGCGAGTGATTCGGAAAGATGGGACTGGAACCCAGGGGGCATGCATCCTGGTTTGCGTTGGGCAGAGAAAACCCTGGGTATAAGGTAGAATTTCCGCGAGAGAATATGACTAGTCCGTACCCCGTCCGTGGATGGAAGAGGGGTTGTTCTAGAATAGGATTCTTTTGTCAAAGTTACGTGTCTGGCACCAGTCATTCACCCTTGTCTATTTCGGTAGACATTGCCGAGGAAATGTTTTGTTTGAAAGATTAACGAGACAATCTTTGGGTAACCAGAAAGAGGTAAGCCTCCCTCAATAACACAAATGTTTTGTCTTTGAGTAGTGTTCTTCTCTTGTCGCAAGTAGCTGCTCTCTTGTCGCAAGTAGTTGTTCTCTTGCGATCTTGCGAAAAATCTGTTGAAAGTTGGGCTGACGAGAAGACAAGTATCGTATAGACCCGTTAAAATTAACGAGAAGATAAGTATCGTTAAAATTGGACTAGCAAGACGACAAGTAGCTGTGAACACCCAAAGAAAAGCAGAGGTGGGAAGGAGGAGGGGCAGCCTTGAAATTGTATTTTATACCTGGGGGCATGCAAACCTTTTGGAGTGCAAGCTAAGAGCGGTTATTTATCTATTTTTTGGGTTAGCCGTTTCCGAACTTGCATAAAGAAAGGATATGGAGTAAAGCTTAGTGAAGATGAAACTCCTTAAAAAATAGAGATCTCACAGGGGACATTTCTTATCTTATGACTGGTAAATCGAGCAGTTTTAGCATAAAGTTCATGCTCGTTAAAAAATAAACGCAAGATCCGAGCAGTTTTAACGCGGTCTTCATGCTCGTTAAAAAATAAATAAAAGCAGTGAGCAATGTTTCCTCCAGAGTTTAAGCTCATTTTTAAATAAAAAATAAACCTATCCCGGTAAATAACCGCTGTGATCGTAAATTTATCAGCCATAAAAGCCTTGGTCGTGTTTGCACCTGCCACCTCCACTTTCATTTGGCCGATCATTCACCTCCATATGATTGTTTACCCATTTTGAGGAACAGCTGCGAAGAGTGATTTCACCTAGCCATCCTTGTGACACTGCCGTGATTGGAAAATTCCAACCTGTACGTGGAATTAGTTGCTATCCCTGTTTATCACTCGTTCCTCAAAAGACGAGTCTTCTTTGAGCTCTTTTCATCTGACTCGTAAAATATGAAAAGATGGCCGAGTTTTGGCCTTCCAGCTCGTTAAAGGACCGGAAGAGCTATCCCTCCTCTAGATTTTAATCTTTTTGGACCTGAGGGATTATTGCACAAAAAGGTCGAGCGCTTGTTTTATTCGGCTCGTTAAAGTTATCGAAAACTCATCCCTTCTGTATTGTTTTATACTTTTTCGGACTTGAGGGATTAGATGACGAAAAAGGAATTTTGGAGTTAACTTTCTGTACCTTTTCAGACTCTCTAAAAATGAAAAGGACCGAGTTTTCTTTGTCGTTAGACTCGTTAAAATGATTAAATAGCGACAAACTTGTCTTTAGACGAGAACGAGTTTCCCTATCGCTAGGCTCGTTAAAACATAGCGATGGGCTTGCCCGAAGGGCAGGTTATAGAACAAGCATATGTTATCCTCCTCAAGCTTGACAAAAATAAAGAGGTACTGGTCAGAAATGACTGGGGAAAAATTGGGAGAACCTCAAAGCTTTAATGGTAGCAAGTCGCTCTTGAACATGACACTTTTCCTCCGTACCACATCGGGTTGGGTTGTTTCATTCACCGGTCTCATCACCATGGTCTCGCCAAACCATCCACATTTGGGGTAATGCTACCGATCCATCGCATCAGTGTCATTATATGTTCAAGAGATGTTGTTCAGAAAGAGTCAACCGTGTCCCATCCACTGCCATACATTATCCTTCATCCATTCATGACTGCCACCCTGAATCATATGTCACAGATTGTTTTCACCTCCATTAAAATCATTAGCTCCGTTCCGTGTCACTGATGTGGGATTCATTAAGGCCCTCCTTTGACGGATCGCTTCTTGTCGACTTCAGCTCATTATCCAAGAAGTTGATCTAGGAACAACCCCCTCAGTACTTTGAAGCTTGCATGCCTCAATGGCAAGTTTCTCACTTCCGGCGACAGGTATACATCAATGACCTTCGACCAGAAGATTTTGCGTGGTGTTCGACGCCAAGTCCTTTATTCACACCACGTGAATTGTACTGCAGTACCTTGAGGGTCATTATCATTATCGGTGATTCCTCTCGCGCTTGTTAACGGTTTACATCATTGGCCGGTAATCAAGCGATGTCTTTCCATGTTCGACTTCAGCGCAATTCTCACATGGATCGACTTGTACTTAGAGTGAAGATCGAACGAGTTTGAAGACCCCGGATCTAGTTTCATCCATCCGGGCTGCGATATATATTCAGGAAATATAAAGACATTTGACATGTACATCATTGCAGCAGATGATCATCCTACTCAAAGGATGATAATTTTCACCAAAATTATCAGTCTACCATCAGACGATCGTCTGTTCTATGTACAAAAATGAATTTATAAAGCTGAGCATGGGAATGCCCGCCTCAGCTAGATCATGAAAGCAGTATGAAAAATAATGTATTGTATTGTATTTTATTATAGGTCACCTCTCAGCGATTGAATGAACTTCGGATCCTCCTGATAAAGCATTTCACCCGATAAACGACCTCATACTTTAGGGGGCAACTGTTATAGACATTTTTGTGCCTTACAGCATGAAGCATGAAATGTCCATAATCTAAGGGATCCAAAGTCCCTAAACATGTTGTTCCTACCCCTAGAGGAACAAGGTCAGCAAACCACAGCACTGAATAAAAGTTCTCCACCTGAAAACACTCAAAAACAAGGCAATTCTGGATCATGTCAACTGCTCCACTGAGCATCTGCGCTGAATGCCAACTGCTCCACTGTCTACCTGCGTTGAATGTCAACTGCAAAGAAGGCTACCTGCACTGGGCGAGTTTGGACATGTGGCACAGTCATTCCTCAAGGTGTCAATGCCCAGGAAGCTTCCAAAATGACACTTGGATCAGGGAATTCGACTGGTGATGAGTAAGAGGGTCTAGATCTCCAAGTGGAAGCAAGAACCTCCAAGTGGACTTAAGAACTGAAGTGAAAGAGGACACTAGTCAGCTTCATGCCAGCCTCAAGCTGACTCATCCTTTCTCCAAAACTCCTATATATAGATCTCTCTCATGAGGTCTAGGGAGGCTGGAATTTTGTGAATGTAAAGAATTGTTGTTGGTTTGAGTTTAGAACTATTGGGTGATTTGCTTTGAAGGAGGTGAAGAGGAGATTTCTTTCTGCTGGGAGGTGATGCTGGATTGGGCCTTTTATGGTTGTATCACTTCCTGAACCTTACTTCTTCTATTAATAAAGCATTTGAGGTTCTTCTATATGCGTGTGTTTCAATGGTGTATTATTATGCTTGTATATTTGATTTATTCTAATCCTTGAATCAATTATGAATGTATGCTTCTTGTAGTTTCCCTCTCTTGCCATTTTGCAGGATCTTGGTGTAGTTGAGCCAGTGAAAGAGCAAGGAACTGAGGGCAAGCAGCAAAGAGAGAAGATTGGATCAATCATTAGCGGAAGACATCGGTTAGTGGATCTCTTTCTCCCCTCTCTTACATCTCATAAAGAAGTAATCTCAGATAGCTTTGCTTTGATTGTTGCTAAGGAACTATCACCCTTAGAGTGGGATAGGGTCATTCCGTATTGGATACTTTTCCCAACAACAAGCTACCAACTGCACTTGCATATGGAACACGGGACATGTCCTCTTCCTCTTCTTATGTCTTGGGACACTGTTCAGCAGATAACCTCACACCTACAAGAATAGGAACCTTCACCAATTTACTATCCTACATATTAAACCTCTGCAGTATTATCTCGACATGCTTCCTCTGGTTTAACCAGAGCTTCCTCTTTGCTCGATCTCTTAATTTCCATGCCCAAAATATAGTTTGCAGGACCAAGATCTTTCATGTCGAATTTGGAGGACAATTGGGTCTTCAAATCCTGGATAATTTCTTTGTCATTTCCAACCAACAACATATCATCCACATACAAGACCAGATAAATAACACGGTCACCAATTAATTTAAAATACACACAGTGATACGCTTTGCTTCTGGTGAAGCCAAGTCCCTATATAAATGTATCAACTTTCTGATACCACATCCTTGGTGACTATTTTAACCCATACAGAGACTTATTTAACTTGCATATCAGTTCTTTCTTACCCTTCACCGCAAAGCCTTCAGGTTGCTTCATGTATATTTCCTCTTCCAAATCCCCGTGAAGAAATGTTATCTTCACATCCATCTGTTCTACCTCAAAATCAAAAGCAGCTGTAACAGATAAAATTAATCTAATAGAAGTTACCTTGGCAATAGGAGAAAAAATATCACCAAAATCAATTCCCGACACCTAGGAATAACCTTTTGCTACCAACCGAGCTTTGTATTTCTCCACCTTTCCTTCTACATTTGTCTTCTTCTTGAACACCCATTTGCTGCCAATGGGTTTCCTTCCAGCTGGCAACTCCACCAGATCCCAAGCATCATTTTTGTGCAAAGATGCCATTTCATCAACCATGGCCTCTTTCCAGAGTTTTCCATCCTCTGAATCTACTACTTCCTTCACAGTTCTGAGATCATCGTTAGTAATAGATAAAGAAAAATTTGAATAGAAAGTAGATGTACTATACCTTTCTGGCTGCCTTCTTTCTTGAACTGATCTTCTCACACTCGGAGTTCGTGGCTCTTCATTTTCTGATTCCTCCTCTACTGTAGAGTCTGATTCTTCCTCCTTAATCTCAAACTCTATCTTCTCAGGTTCCTTTGGTTGGACTTCATGTTTAATAACATATTTTACCTCTCTGAACACCACATCTCGGTTGTACACAACTTTCCGTGTGACTGGGTTCCAAAGATTATAACCCTTTAAACCATCATTATACCCAATAAAGATGCACTTTTCATATTTACTATCCAACTTGGTTCGTTTCTCCTTTGGAACATGTACATATGCATCACATCCAAATACCCTCAGATGTGAAAGAGAGGGTTTCTTACCAGTCCATACATCTTGTGGAGTCTTATCCTCCAACGCTGATGAAGGTGACCTATTGACCAGGTAACATGCAATATCCACCGCCTCTGCCCAGAATTCCTGTCCTAACCCGGCACCACTGAGCATGCTTCTTGCCCTTTCCATCAATGTCTTATTCATTCTTTCTGCAACTACATTTTCCTGAGGTGTATATGGAGTAGTCTTCTTCCGTGCTATACCACACTTCTTACAGAATTCTTCAAATTCCTTACTACAAAAATCTCCACTGTTATTTGTCCTCAACACCTTTATCTTCTTCTCTGTCTGGTTTTCCACCAGAGCCTTAAATTCTTTAAACCTGTCAAAGACTTCAGATTTCTTCTTAAGGAAATATATCCATGTATTCCTTGAGAAGTCATCTATAAATGATACATAGTACATAGACTTACCCAGTGATGGAACCCTCACAGGTCCAAACACATCACTGTGCACAAGTTCTAATATATGTTTCGCCCTCTTACTACCGGAGGGGAAACTCACCTGATTTTGCTTCCCATATACACAATTTTAACAGAAATCAAAATCCAGAGAGCTATTACTCATACCTTCTACCATACCTTTACCATGAAGTATTTGAAGGCCCTTCTCTCCAATATGTCCAAGCCTTTGATGCCACAACATGGTCTTCTCTCCAAAGACCACTAGATTTTCTGCTCCACTTTCAGGAACCATAGAACTGTTGCACAGTGCTCATCAATAACAGTGCTACCTTGCAGCTTGTACAGAGTTCCAATTCGAACTCCCCGCATCAATACCAGTTCTCCCCGAACCATTTTGCAGGTATCCTTCTTGAACACTGTTTTTACACCTGCATCATCCAACTTTCTTACAGAAATCAGATTTCTGGCCAATGTAGGAATATTCATAACACCCGGAAGTGTTCTAACCCTTCCACCTTGCAACTTCAATTTTACTTTTCCGTGACCAATGATTCTAGCCTTCTTGTCATCCCCCGAGAAGACATCACCACCATCGTATTTCTCGCACTCGCAGAACCATTCTCTATGGGGAGTGAAGTGAAAGGATGCACCTGAGTCAATCAACCATGCCTCATGATCTACATGTGTACTTGAAGAAGCCAAGTACACATCCCCACCTTCATCTGAGGTGGTTTTTGCCTCTGCAGAAGGAGCATCATCAGATCCCTTTCCTTTGTTAGGAGCTTTAGATTTACAGTCCCTTTTGTAGTGCCCTTCCTTTCCACATTTCCAGCACACCACCTTACAGGTTTTCCTGGAGATTTAGATCTCCCTCTAGATTTAGATCTCCCACTTGATGACTTATTTTTGTTTATGTTCTGGGACCGTCCTCATACAGACAAGGCATCACCATTTTGGCTCTCCATATTTTTCCATCTCATCTCCTCCTTCATCAAGGATGAGACTATTTCATCAAATTGCAAGGTAGTTGCATTGCTACCTATTGCAATAACCAAACTATCCCACGAATCTGGTAGAGAACACAATAAACTGATGCACTTATCTTCATCTGAAATTTTAATATCAATAGATGCTAACTGACTTACCACAGTATTAAATGCATTCAGATGCTCTGTCACCAAGTCTCCATCTTTCATCCTCAGATTATATAGCTTTTTTCCGCGGAAAAGTTTATTCACCAGAGACTTAGATTGGTACAAAGTCCCTAACTTGTCCCACAAAGCCTTTGCCGTAGCTTCCCCTGATACATTCAACAATACTGAATCTGAGACACACAATCATATTATGCTCTTTGCCTTCCAATCCAACTTCTTCCATTCTTCATCGGACACTCCCATTGGTTTAGTACCCGAATCTACTGTGATCCACTGATCTTTGTCCACCAATAGATCCTTCATCTTGAGTTTCCACAACTCAAAACCCTGACCACTAAATTTCTCGATCTCTATCTTTCCATTTCTCGCCATCTTCTTTCACCACATGAATCGATCTCGCAGATCTCCCATTGAACAGGGTCTACCACAGGCCCGAGCAAAACCCCTCAACAACAAAGGCGTCCCCTTGAAGCCAAAACTACTCTGATACCAAATGTAGGTTTTAACCTCGTACAAAAATTACTTGCATATGAATTCTAAAACACAGAAAATAAAAAATGCGAGAGCATAACACATAAAACACATATACACAGAGATTTTCCCCTGGATCCCAAAATCGGGACTACCAGCTTGATTTTTCATTATATTCCTTTCAATTTTATAATACATATTTATACATGTCGAAGCATCCAATACCATGGACCAAAAACCATCGCGTCCCATACCATGGACCAAAAACCATCACGTCCAAAAACCATGTGCAAAAATCGTGCACAAAACCATAGGTGGGTCTGCCCAACCTAACATAGGGTCCAAAAACCATGTGCAAAAATCATGCACAAAACCATAGGTGGGTATGCCTCAAACCCCCTGTGACACCCCCCCCCTACACAATCGGCGCAACGAAGGGGGGGCTCCGCCCCCCCTCTAACCCCCCGATTAACTACGTGGGCTAGTTGTGGAAAGAATATAACACAACCCAACACCAAGTGTCAAGTGATGGTTGCAAGTGGAGGAACCATAAATTGCTCTGGAAAGTGCCATAATATCAAGTTATCCATGGGAGAATATGTATTGAATAGCCCAATGCTTTCCATTCCAATGGGTGGTGCTGATGTTGTACTAGGAGTACAATGGCTACAATCCTTGGGTACAATAGCTTTCAATTTTCAAGAAATTTTCATGAAATTTTCTGTGGAAGTAAAGGAAGTTGAATTAAGGGGTATTGTAGGGAAACCGGGAAATATAATCAGCTCTAACGGTATGACAAAGCTTCTAAAGAAGGAACAATGAGGTGTAATTGCACAATTATGTTCACTAGATGTTTCCACATCGAAATCATCTATTTCTCCAAATCTCCAAAAAGTCTCGAACAATCATTCCAAGGTATTTGAGACTCCCAAAGGTCTCCCACCTACTCATGATCATGATCACACTATTCATTTGATTCCAGGAAGTGTTCCTCCAAACATCAGGCCGTACATATATCCCTATGCCCAAAAGAGTGAAATTGAACGTTGGTTGCAAAAATGCTAGAGGCTAGTATAATTCAACCTAGTCAAAGTTTTGTCTCTGCTCCAGTAGTATTGGTGCACAAGAAGGATGGATCTTGGTGCATGTGTCTAGATTATAGGGAGCTCAACGAGCTCACTATTAAAGATAAATTTCCCATTCCTGTCATTGATGAATTATTGGATGAAGTTCATGGATATTTTTACTTCACCAAGTTGGATCTTCGTTTAGGATATCATCAAATCAGAATGAAGATTGAAGACATTCCGAAAACAACATTTATAACTCATGAGGGTCATTATGAATTTTTGGTCATGCCTTTTGGCCTTACCAATGCACCTTCTACATTTCAAGGTTTGATGAATTCCATTTTCAAACCCTTCCTTAGAAAATTTGTGTTAGTATTTTTTGATGATATACTAATCTACAACAAGTCTTGGAAGGATCATGTTGAACATGTTGACAAGGTGCTCAAACTATTGAAGGAGAAACAATTATATGCAAAAAGCTCCAAATGTTTCTTTGGAGTACAAGAGGTGGAATATCTAGGTCACATTGTATCTCATGAAGGTGTTAAGGTAGACCCTAGCAAAATTAAATCCATTAAGGAATGGAAAATCCCCACATCCATAAAGCATCTGCGAAGATTTCTCGGGTTGACAGGGTATTATCGTAAGTTTGTTAATAATTATGGGAGAATAGTAGCACCTCTAACAACATTATTGAAGAAAGATGCATTTTCATGGACTCTAGAAGCAACAAAGGCCTTCGAACGTCTTAAAGACAATGTGCCAAGCACTGATCTTAGCTACACCAGACTTCACAAAAACCTTTATTGTGGAATGTGATGCTTCAGGAAATGGAATTGGTGATGTTTTAATGCAAGATGAAAGACCCATTGCTTTCGAAAGTCGTCTAATCAAGGGAAAGTATTTACACAAAGCTATTTATGAGAAGGAAATGTTGGCAATACTACATGCACTTAAGAAATGACGACCATACCTAATGGGAAGACACTTCAAGGTAAAAAAGGATGATGAGTCTTAAATACTTTTTAGAAGAAAGATTATCCTCTGAAGATCAACAAAAATGGGTCACAAATATGTTGGGTTATGACTTTGAAATCATCTACAAAAAAGGGAAGCAAAATGTTGTGGCAGATGCACTCTCAAGAAAGGATGAGGATGTGGAAGCATTATTATGTACCATTTCTATTATCCAACCAGATTGGATAAACGAAGCAAGGGAGGAATGGAAGAATGATGAAGAAGTGTGGCTACTTATTCAAAAGTTACAACAAGATTCGAGTACATCTGATACATTTAGCTAGAAAAATGATTCATTATGGTACAAAGATTGCTTATACCTCTATAAGAATTCCAAACTCAAACAAAATATTCTTATGGAATTGCACACTTCTCCCTTAGGAGGGCACTCAGGATTTTTAAAAACTTACCACGGGGTTAATAAGGAATTTTTTTGGGATGGCCTTAAATCAGATATTCAAAAGTTTGTGGTAGCATGTTTTGTTTGCCAACAAAATAAAGTTGAAACAATTAAGACCCCAGGTCTATTACAACCTTTGTCCATTCCAAGCCAACATTGGGAGGAGGTTTTAATGGATTTTATCACAGGTTTACCCAAGTCTAAAGGAAAGAGTGTCATCATGGTGGTAGTTGATAGACTTACCAAGTATGCACACTTTTGTGCATTGTCACATCCATTTAAAGCTAGTATAGTTTCTATTTCATTTATGGAAACAATTCAAAAGCTACATGGAAACCCAAAGATTATTGTAAGTGACAGAGATCCCATTTTCACTAGAAATTTTTGGACAGAATTATTTTCTTGTCTTGGTACTCAGTTAGCTCATGGCTCATCTTATCATCCTCAATCTGATGGGCAAACTGAGATAGTAAACAAATGTTTGGAAGGATATCATCGTTGCTTTGTATCTGATAAACATACACAATGGGTCAAATGGTTGCCTCTGGCTGAATGGTGGTATAACACTTCCTTCCATACTGTAGCAAAAATGACCCCATTTATGGCACTTTATGGATATCAGCCACCATCCATCACATCATTATTAAGAGAAAATTCTAAGGTTCAAGCAGTGGAACATCACATCGAGCATCAACAACAAGTTCTCCAACTCTTAAAGGATAACCTCATGTTGGTGCAGAATAGAATGAAACAACAGGCAGATCAACATCACAACGAAAGAAGTTTTGATGTAGGTGATTGGGTATTCCTACGATTACAACCATATAAACAAATGTCCCTCAAGCAATCTAAGAAGGATAATAAATTATCACCAAAGTATTATGGTCCATACAAGGTGTTGCAAAAGATTGGTACTATGGCATACAAATTGGTGCTTCCTACAGCTTCTTGAGTGCACCCAGTTTTCCATGTTTCATGTTTAAAGAAGGTTATAGTTGACAATCTCCCAGTTCAAACAAAATTTCCAGAACTTAACGAGGAAGGAAAAATTATATTGGAACCGGAAGCAGTCATAGAAACAAGAACTCAACAGCTACGAAATCGATCAATTTCGGAGTATCTCATCAAGTGGAAGAACTTATCCACTGAAGATTTCACATGGGAGGATGAGAATTTTATACAAAAGCATCCAGAACTACTCAAGCATTGAGGACAACACTTTTTTGAAGGAGAGGGGCATGTTAGGTCGCTATAATACTAGTGATTCCCCAATTACTATTGTCATTGTATCCCTTATTAATATTGTTGTGCCCCTATTGTCCCCATATTATTATTATTGTGCCCCATAGAATCCCTCTATTGTTATTTTTGTGCCTTTACATTATTATTGTTAGGTCGGCTTGGTTATATTGTGACCCCTTAGACTCCTATATATAGAAAGGAGGTTTTGTCATTTGAATCATCAAAGAATTGTTCATTTGTGTAATGTAAAGGAGGTTGCCCCCTCGAAGAGGCTGAATTCTAAGGCGTTGATCTATCTTTTCTATCTTTTTGTGAGCTGGTTTCATAACATACTAGTAAGAAAACTCAAGCCACTTTCACTAAAGTGAAAGAGAAAGATTCTTTTGACATGGAAATATTGGCTAAATATTTGAAGTTGCTCAGTAATGCAGTTTCTGAACTAAAGAGGAAGTTGAGTGAGATAACTACCAATAGTAAGCCTTTCAAACCACATTTCTTTAAGAAGAATAAAAATAGTCAACTAGCTAAATCTATTCAGAGTTCTAATGTTTTGTTTAATGTTAAAATCTTGGGCATGAAAAACTTTTGTGCTTTCCATCAGAAGAGGCATTCGGAAAAAAATGTCCCCAACAGAATCAAAACATGAATGTTATGATGACCAACTTCGTAAATACTTTATTAGCAGAGGAGTAGACTGAGCAGACTAAAGAAGAAAATGAATCTACTATGACTAAGGAAATTTCAGGTATTAGGAATTCAGTTAATACATTTGGTATTATATATAATGTTGATAAACAAAGTGTTGATGAAACATTAGTGAGTGAAGCTCCTCCTCGGCAAGCAATTGAGTGATACAATTTAAGGAGAAAAGGACTTATTTCTGAGTAATAGTATAAAAGGAAATTGTTGAGAATGATTCTAATACCTATTAATCATGCTCAGAGTTTATAGAATAATTCTAGAAGTGCTCCTCCTCCTAAGAAAACTTCCACAAAATCCAAGAGTAAGTACATCAGTCCGGAAGCTTCAAACAAAGCTACACCACTAGATACTTCAGAACAACCTATTAGAAATGAAATTATTGATGATAATATTGTTGAGGATATGAAAAGAGATTGTGCCAACATTTCAATATTTGAGATCGCAAAGATAACAGGGCAGCGTGAACAGATCATGCAAGAATTTACATCACAACCTTTGTCAGGTAACAAAATTTTTTCTTCTCAAGTTATGTCTGAAAAGTCTCATGATGTTCTTGAGTTTGTGGTTAATGTCATTAAATTAAATACTAACACTCTCAACCCCCCATTCCTATTGAAATTTGAAATATTTAATTATAATGTCCTGTTGTGGCCAGCAACAACCCCCCCCCTTTGTTCAAACTAGTATCGACCACGATGCTAGAATGAATGGGGACCCTTAGTTACATTTCAAAAAAGAAAAATAATGATAATAAAGATTTCTTTTGAAATTGCAAGCATCAGCTTAGGAAAGGTTTCTTGGACAACTTAAGCCCAAACCTGTGTTCATAAAAGCAAATCTTCAAGGTCGCAGCACGAAAGGGTAAGAAACGCCCGCATTTCCCTTCTAAAGGCCAATATGCACATCATCTCGGCATTAATAAACCACGTCGCATCGCAATACGTTAACATCCATAGACAAAAGCTTACGAGTCCGCTGATTTGCGATATTGCGATGGCGCAATCGCACATCGCAGAAATGAGGCGGGGTACGTTGGCAAACATTGAACCATTGCGATCCGCGATGTTGCGATTCTGCGATATGCGATATTGCGATCGCTACCGTTTGCGATCGCGCGGCATGCAGGATGCGTTGGCAGGTCATAAAAGCACCTTGATATGACTCCTTCGGGCACACCACCCAAAGAAAATCCACTTACTATAACCTGACTTGGAAATTATTGCGCTTTTAATGTTAGTAAGGAATTAGTTGTCAGTTATTAAGTGGCATAAAGACGCGTGCCTTAATGCGGATTTACTTCACGTAAGGTGGCGTATCTGATTTATCTCTTGCATTCAAAACTCTCCCATCACCTTTTTTATCAATCTTTCCATTTCTCTCATAACCTGCAGGAGCGAAGTGCGAAGGCAAAAAATCAAACAGAAACGATAAGCAAGATGGGGAAGAAGAACAAAGCTCAGAGCTCAGAAACAAGAGAAAAGACCAAGGAGATGGCGCCCCTTTACACAGATACCGCATGCAATAAAGATGCAGGAATTTCCACATGGGAAAGCATGTATAGACTGTTGGAGGAAGAGAACCCTAGAATAATCAAGGCAACTGCTGCTGTCGCAGATGCACCACGCTCCTCAGAAGCATCCCTGGAAGATCTAGCGTGCTCTTTCCTCCACAGAATAGCATCAAGGCCGAAGATCCTACCGTATACGGACATGATCAAGTGGGTTTTAGATGACGCAGAGCTGCATCATAGGCAATTCAAAGTCAAAGGACATGGGCTCGTGGGATCGTTCGCGGCTCAAGACCTGAAGCTCATGTATCACCTTCCCGAACCTCAAACGACCTACAATGCAGATTTTGTTAGGAAGTTCGCAGCAGAGAATCCGGACCTATCAGACACTACCAAAGAATGGTCGAAAAGGGATGAACCACTGAAGAAAGATAAGAACGGTATGTATAGCACCGGTTCCCTTACTTCTCCGTATTGTTTTGCTGCAGCCATGCTCTGTAGGCTATTCGGTAAGCCTGATATCAATAAATTTCCATCTGAATGGCTACTGTTAATTGATGCTGTGACTAACTCCGAGGTAATAGATTGGGCCAAAATCCTTTCTGACACTCTATACACGACCATTCTTTACTATCGTTCTAAAAGATCCTTCTCCCAAAGGTTTTATCCCCCTTTTTATATGTCTGCCTACATAATGGACTCTATCTGTTATGTGTCTAAATTCCCCACTATGGGCTGGCAATGGACTACCCAGGACCCATTGCCCATTCATGTCTACCATAAAGTCTTGTGGGATTCTCAGTTTGCCCCCCATTTTTACCAGATTTTCCACGGGCTCATACTGCCCATCCATAGAATGATATATGATAAGGACCCTCCGAGATGCTCTCCCGAAGCACAAAACGACATCACCTCCGTAGCAAGATGGTTTGGAGAAGAATGGTTTACCTACATTCGAGTTTTTGGAAGCACAGTACCTCCGCATGTCCTACCCTTGTATATCCCAGATAAATTGTTGGCTCGAGAAATTGCTTATCAGACTTGTTCTGAAGGTGGTTTAACTAAGGACCTGAAGAACAAAAAGAAGGCCATTTGGCCTCAATTCCCAGTCACGTGTGGGGCCTTCTCTTTATTTGATGTGGGACACGCTTTTGGTGAGGTGGAGAATGTGACGTGTCTCCAACTATTTAAACTCCCACCAAGGCCATTCGACCCAAATAAAGTTTCCCAGGAATTTACAACTAGCGTCAGGATAAGTGTGTTCTCTGGACAGAAAGATCCATTTGACGACCTCTTTCAGAGTAAGAACTCGATCAAAGAAGTTTTGCAAGAAGCTCAGTCAAGGTTGTCCCCAGACAACCTCCGGAAATTCAAGTTGTATAGAGAAAAAAGGCTGGCTAACATTCCACTGGAAGTGCTGCGGATAGCTGCCAGAGAACCGACTCCAAGCGTCAGCCTCAGTGAACACTCCAACGCCTCCAAATCTGATTCCAGTGCCGTAAAAGAAATATCTCCAGATCCTGAAGAGTCTGTCCACAAAGAAGACAAGAACGAAGAAACAATCAAAGACACGGCTCAGTCAAGTTCGATGGCTCAGCAGCAAGTTGTCGTCTCGCCACCAAGAGGAATCCCCCCTCCCGTCACTGAAGCACCTCTGGTTACAGCAGAACTAGATAAAGAATGGGAGACCTTCAATGAACTGATAAATCTTGAAGGCCAAGTCCCGCAAACACCTGTGAGCAATACTCAGGTGGTGCAAGAGGTCTTCTCAACCATAGTCAGTGGTACCGTAGAGACGGAGCATCTCCCTATAGCTCCATCCTCAGAACTTCTACTCGGCGTAGAAGAAATCCCTCCACTGGACGTATTTTACAGTCCACAGCACAAGGCAGTTGTGAGAAGACAAAGAAAGAAAAGGAAGCTTGAAAATGCACTGGCTCAGAATGCTGAACACCTAGATGTCTTGTGGAAAGACCCGAATAACAATCCAACAGAAAATCTCACGAAATTGTCTCAAATTGCGGGAGCATATGCTTCTGCAACTATCGACAAGGCCTCTGAAGTTCAACAGCTTCTAAAAGAACGTGAAAGTCAAATACAACTGCTGCAACAACAGTTGCGACAAGCCAATGAGAACGCTGAAGCCTCCAAGCAGCTTGAAGAGTTACAAGAAAGCTTTCGCCAGATGCAGGTGAGCCACCAAAGAAGTATTGAAGAAAAAGAAAAACAGCTGCAGACGGTGCAAGAAATGCATAAGGATGAACCCAGGCTGACAGAGTTTATTTCAGAGTCCATTGGCTTGAACGACCAATTGTCGCAGCAACAGGAGGAAATGGTGCGCAAAATATCACAGTGGAGGGAGTTTTGTGAAGTAAGCGACAAGATCACCAGCCAAGTAGTGGAACTACGGAATGACTATGACCAGGCCAACAAAAGAATAACAGAATACCTGGCTTGGAAAAATGACGAGGAAGG
This sequence comes from Pinus tabuliformis, assembly GCA_031772625.1. NCBI lineage: Eukaryota > Viridiplantae > Streptophyta > Pinopsida > Pinales > Pinaceae > Pinus > Pinus tabuliformis. The sequence continues at coordinate 773,878,117 of CM062812.1, read as the reverse complement.
GAAAAGAGCAGGGGCACCCAAGATTAATGAAAATCATAAAGAACTGCTCTTTAACAAGGGGGACGAGCAAATAACACAGGCGGAGCAGGCGGCAGAGTCAGCGGCAACACAGGCGACCATACTTATCGATTGTGTAAATGAAAATTTACACAGGGCCAACTTGGTTTCAGAATCCACTCCGGGGTACCTACCAATCGCATCGCAACTGGAGGCTGAATGGAAGCAGAAAGCACAGGCAAATGGGGAGACAATCTGAGCATTATCGAGGCTAAACTGGGAAAGTTACTAGACTTACTTAGTTAAGCCCCACAGCCAATGCATGACAGTAAGGTGCATCATGAACGCGGCCGAGAAAGTAGCGCCAGCTCTTATGGACGCTGTTTTCGCAGCCCAACTAAGCACGGAAGTCGGCCAACCGACTCTTCTCAAGCCCATGCTTGAAAACTGCAATTTCAGAGACCAGATTAAGAAGTAATTTCAATTTAGAAAGTTGTTTTTCTTTTTGTTTTACAGAATTAGAAAAAGGACAGTCATTTGAGAGCCGTATCCTAAAATTTTGTAATAATACTATTATTAGGATTAGATAGTAGTATTTTAACCCTTCTCATTGCATTGGAGAAGGGTCCAGATATTTGTCAAAAACTTGTCCTCAGAACATGCACTTCTGCACCCTCAGAGGAGGTTTTGATGAATGGAAGGATCGTGATTTATTTATGTTTGCATTCTTATGTCTGCTACTGATGTTGCACTTCTGTACTCTTGGTAGATGTTAGAAGCAAGTAGAAGTAGATCGTTATTGTTTGAAGTCTATGGGTAAGAATTAGTCATCAATGGTACTTTTATCTCTTGATTAAATTTCTGCTTGTATTCTTAAAACGATATACAGCTAGTATTGTTTGCATGTTAATGTATGAATGTATAAGTTATCATTTGGAACTTCTGTACGGTGGATTTGTCTATTCATGTTTAATATGCGAATGATTTGATTATGCGATGTGTTGTTCACAACCGCTCTGCCTAACTTCTTATGCAGAATGGTTTATCTTTTATTGATTTATATTCTGATATCAGTTGAATGATCTTTATCACCAGCTGCTGTTAGAAATCTTTCTAGATCGCATGATAAAAGAAACATCCCGGGTTAATGTAAATTCTGTGTGTTGTTTTCATTTAATTATAGTAATTTAGGCTCAAGTTTGTAAGATAGATTTACAGTAGTCTTTAGAACGTTTCTTAGAAGTAACCTAACCAAAATTCCACACACACATACATACACATCCCATGCATCGGGAAGCTGGTCCCGTTATCCCCAGTCGGACCCGCTACTCCAAACGGGCAAGGAGCCGCTAACCAGGTTCCGGACCGGGTGGGTATCCCCCTTGTTGTTGACCCGACCTCGGGCCACTCAACATTTCTGGCGCTAGAAGGAGGGCCTGAGCATATTGTCTGTTGGGATATGTTTAAAACTAGAAGTCCTGGAAAAGGATGTCTACTCACAGAATTCCCATTTGGAGTTGCATCCAGGTTCCTACATCTTCCAACACTCCACCGGACGTGGTAAGACTATTATCTCAGGTAAAATTTAATGGTGAGAATAATTCTTCTGCATTTCATCACGCCTTACAGTTCATTCATAGAGTCTCTAGTGCTGATATTCAGAAAATTGACGAAGGCGTTCTGTGCAGGATTTTTACTCTCACGTTCACAGCAGAAGCTAGGAGATGGTGCAGGAACCTCCCAACTGCATCAGTCCACAGCTGGGACCAACTTGTTAGAGCTTTCATCTTGGAATTTGATTGCTATGAATACGACCAGGTATACGATGAGATCGACCATCTGCGGAAACAAGACGAGCCCGTAAGGGATTTCAATATACGATTTCATCTTAAATGTCTACAATATGATCTTGAAGATGAACTCACAGATGAAGAATCTTCGGATTATGATGAGTGTTTCCCACCTCCTGCACCTGATCAGACAGAATTTAGCCTAGGAGTTTTGCATGCTCTAACATCAGAAAACGCAGGCGAAAGTACTGAAGGGGAAGGTGCCCTGACATCAGAAGTTGACTTTAATATAAAGTCAGACAACATCATTTCAAATCAACAACCCCTGGTGCCAAGGTTAAATCCACCTACTGTTTCTCTTTCGAAAAGTATCGACGCAAAAAGGTACGATCTAAAGCCCGATGCTTATTATGAATCTGATGAACGAGATTTGTTTGATGATTTTAAATACATTGTTCCAGATCGACATTTTTCTCTTTACCCCGATGTTTTTTGTAATGACAATCTTCTCCCTCATAGTACCAAGTCTATTCCAATAGAGGGCTATTCAAACGAGACATCACTGGGTTTCCAAAATAAAGAGACCACTATATCACAGTCTACGATTCATATCAAACAAGAGCTGCCTCATCTCCCTTGTCTAAAAACATATAATGAAAAAGAGGAACCTAGGGAAAATTGTGAAATCTTTCGTGATAGTTGCTTTGATATTTATGATGATATTGAATTGTCGCAAGTAACTCAACTAGGGTCTGGTTATAAGAAACATCTTAGATCAGAAACTGCTCTATCTGACCCTCATCTCAAAGCAAAATCTCATTTGAATAATTTCACTGTCCGAAGCGATACTCCTATCTATGATTCATATCCAGAGGAGATCTCCATCCCTAATCGCAATCATGATTCAATTCCTGATTCACAGAACCCGGCCAGTTCTTGTGAAAAACACAGAGTTTCAAGTAACTCCCAGATGTGCGACACCACTGTATATACAGCTACCCAATCTTTTCTTTCTCACTTATTTTCTTTGTGTACGAAATCGAATCTCTCTTTAAAACTCCAAAATTTTGATAGATTAGATTTTGGCGATTTATGTATAAAAGCTTTCATTCCAAACGAGATCGCTAAACACCCAGAATTAACAATCGACGGGTCACAAGCCACCAAAATCGAAGAACATATCTCACGGATTGGCTTGCTGTCCTTTCCATCGAAAGATCACCCATTCGCAAAAGAAATTCATCCCAATTTCTGCGATCCAATAGGTATTCAGTTGGAAGAAACCTATCACAAGAAAATAAAATCAAACAAGATTCAAACTGGATTCATGATTCCCTATCCCCTAAACAACAAGTCCTATCCATGGGGAATTCGATTCATTTTTTTTATCCTGAGGCAATCCATGCGACTAGGAATAATAATGAATCGTTGGTTCTACTGGAAATACCATTTCTCTTAGCTATTTCCTGCACATAATTAGAATAGGAGTAGGAGTAGTTTAGCTAAAGTTATTAGTTTTGCTTCCAATAATTGATAGGCAAAGTTAGTTATATTCTCTACATAACCCTAGAGAATAGTTGCCTCTCCCAAATAAAAGTCTGTTCTGGCAAAGCAATATTTGACGTTTGCGAAAGAAACCCTGTCTCTGTTAAAGATTTTGGAATTTCGGCCCTTATGAACAACTAAGCTTGTGGGAATTCGGTCTTTATTGTCAATAGATCTTTAACCCGGAAGATGGTGTTAGAATTCAAACCCAGAAAATTTTAAAGAAAGCTATCTCAGTGAGGAATTCGTGTTAGATCAGCACAATAAAAGGTATCAATATTAGAATAAAGGTTCTCTGTGAAAACAGCCATTATCAAAAGTAGCCCTATCATTGTCGTCCAGAACTTTCTTAAGGAAAGAGAATTTGACTTCCTCCCTGCTGAAGAAGAATGCAACGATTCAGGAGAATAACCCGAAAGGATGCTATATCTCGAAGAATAAGAGGTCTCATCACGAGCCGACTTATCATGATCACAGATATTATAACTTGCTGACTTTGCCAAAACTGTCTACCAAAACAGGGCAACGACTCAAGATTGTTGCGATCAAAAGACAAGGGGTCTCATCACGAGCCAGCTTGTTCAGCAAAAGTATAAATCAAGTGAATGACTGTGTCATAATTTGGCCACCAAACCAAGACATTGTTCTTTTGAAGATTTATTTAAAAAAAAAAAAAAAAAAAAGCATCAAGAAAGGTATAATTCTTCTGAAAGAGTTGCAAGAAACTGAGGCAGGATAAAGGATCATTCCTGGATAATAGGTAACCCTGTCGAGGCTATGGACGCCTGCTGGCAGCAGTGGCTCTACCTGCGACAAAGGAACATTCTTTAAAAAGGGGCTGATACATAGAGAACACTTTATTTTTATGTTCTACAAGACCAAGTAATAACTGATCTAAACTCGAAAACAACCTGGGAATGCAAGTAATTGGAATAGAATGGGGCGAAGACAAAACATCATTGACGCTTTAAAGTATTATTTCTCTTATCCTTTTATAATAAAGTTCGAATTCCCTGAGAAATTTTTTCGAAAAGGGTCTGAAAACGTCAATAGAAAAAGAGCAGAGATAACTGGTTCTCCCAAGTGAATCGCCAATTGTTGTGGCCAGCAACAACCCCCCCTTTGTTCAAACTAGTATCGACCACGATGCTAGAATGAATGGGGACCCTTAGTTACATTTCAAAAAAGAAAAATAATGATAATAAAGATTTCTTTTGAAATTGCAAGCATCAGCTTAGGAAAGGTTTCTTGGACAACTTAAGCCCAAACCTGTGTTCATAAAAGCAAATCTTCAAGGTCGCAGCACGAAAGGGTAAGAAACGCCCGCATTTCCCTTCTAAAGGCCAATATGCACATCATCTCGGCATTAATAAACCACGTCGCATCGCAATACGTTAACATCCATAGACAAAAGCTTACGAGTCCGCTGATTTGCGATATTGCGATGGCGCAATCGCACATCGCAGAAATGAGGCGGGGTACGTTGGCAAACATTGAACCATTGCGATCCGCGATGTTGCGATTCTGCGATATGCGATATTGCGATCGCTACCGTTTGCGATCGCGCGGCATGCAGGATGCGTTGGCAGGTCATAAAAGCACCTTGATACGACTCCTTCGGGCACACCACCCAAAGAAAATCCACTTACTATAACCTGACTTGGAAATTATTGCGCTTTTAATGTTAGTAATGAATTAGTTGTCAGTTATTAAGTGGCATAAAGACGTGTGCCTTAATGCGGATTTACTTCACGTAAGGTGGCGTATCTGATTTATCTCTTGCATTCAAAACTCTCCCATCACCTTTTTGATCAATCTTTCCATTTCTCTCATAACCTGCAGGAGCGAAGTGCGAAGGCAAAAAATCAAACAGAAACGATAAGCAAGATGGGGAAGAAGAACAAAGCTCAGAGCTCAGAAACAAGAGAAAAGACCAAGGAGATGGCGCCCCTTTACACAGATACCGCATGCAATAAAGATGCAGGAATTTCCACATGGGAAAGCATGTATAGACTGTTGGAGGAAGAGAACCCTAGAATAATCAAGGCAACTGCTGCTGTCGCAGATGCACCACGCTCCTCAGAAGCATCCCTGGAAGATCTAGCGTGCTCTTTCCTCCACAGAATAGCATCAAGGCCAAAGATCCTACCGTATACGGACATGATCAAGTGGGTTTTAGATGACGCAGAGCTGCATCATAGGCAATTCAAAGTCAAAGGACATGGGCTCGTAGGATCGTTCGCGGCTCAAGACCTGAAGCTCATGTATCACCTTCCCGAACCTCAAACGACCTACAATGCAGATTTTGTTAGGAAGTTCGCAGCAGAGAATCCGGACCTATCAGACACTACCAAAGAATGGTCGAAAAGGGATGAACCACTGAAGAAAGATAAGAACGGTATGTATAGCACCGGTTCCCTTACTTCTCCGTATTGTTTTGCTGCAGCCATGCTCTGTAGGCTATTCGGTAAGCCTGATATCAATAAATTTCCATCTGAATGGCTACCGTTAATTGATGCTGCGACTAACTCCGAGGTAATAGATTGGGCCAAAATCCTTTCTGACACTCTATACACGGCCATTCTTTACTATCGTTCTAAAAGATCCTTCTCCCAAATGTTTTATCCCCCTTTTTATATGTCTGCCTACATAATGGACTCTATCTGTTATGTGTCTAAATTCCCCACTATGGGCTGGCAATGGACTACCCAGGACCCATTGCCCATTCATGTCTACCATAAAGTCTTGTGGGATTCTCAGTTTGCCCCCCATTTTTACCAGATTTGCCACGGGCTCATACTGCCCATCCATAGAATGATATATGATAAGGACCCTCCGAGATGCTCTCCCGAAGCACAAAACGACATCACCTCCGTAGCAAGATGGTTTGGAGAAGAATGGTTTACCTACATTCGAGTTTTTGGAAGCACAGTACCTCCGCATGTCCTACCCTTGTATATCCCAGATAAATTGTTGGCTCGAGAAATCGCTTATCAGACTTGTTCTGAAGGTGGTTTAACTAAGGACCTGAAGAACAAAAAGAAGGCCATTTGGCCTCAATTCCCAGTCACGTGTGGGGCCTTCTCTTTATTCGATGTGGGACACGCTTTTGGTGAGGTGGAGAATGTGACGTGTCTCCAACTATTTAAACTCCCACCAAGGCCATTCGACCCAAATAAAGTCGCCCAGGAATTTACAACTAGCGTCAGGATAAGTGTGTTCTCTGGACAGAAAGATCCGTTTGACGACCTCTTTCAGAGTAAGAACTCGATCAAAGAAGTTTTGCAAGAAGCTCAGTCAAGGTTGTCCCCAGACAACCTCCGGAAATTCAAGTTGTATAGAGAAAAAAGGCTGGCTAACATTCCACTGGAAGTGCTGCGGATAGCTGCCAGAGAACCGACTCCAAGCGTCAGCCTCAGTGAACACTCCAACGCCTCCAAATCTGATTCCAGTGCCGTAAAAGAAATATCTCCAGATCCTGAAGAGTCTGTCCACAAAGAAGACAAGAACGAAGAAACAATCAAAGACACGGCTCAGTCAAGTTCGATGGCTCAGCAGCAAGTTGCCATCTCGCCACCAAGAGGAATCCCCCCTCCCGTCACTGAAGCACCTCTGGTTACAGCAGAACTAGATAAAGAATGGGAGACCTTCAATGAACTGATAAATCTTGAAGGCCAAGTCCCGCAAACACCTGTGAGCAATACTCAGGTGGTGCAAGAGGTCTTCTCAACCATAGTCAGTGGTACCGTAAAGACAAAGCATCTCCCTATAGCTCCATCCTCAGAACTTCTACTCGGCGTAGAAGAAATCCTTCCACTGGACGTATTTTACAGTCCACAGCACAAGGAAGTTGTGAGAAGACAAAGAAAGAAAAGGAAGCTTGAAAATGCACTGGCTCAGAATGCTGAACACCTAGATGTCTTGTGGAAAGACCCGAATAACAATCCAACAGAAAATCTCACGAAATTGTCTCAAATTGCGGGAGCATATGCTTCTGCAACTATCGACAAGGCCTCTGAAGTTCAACAGCTTCTAAAAGAACGTGAAAGTCAAATACAACTGCTGCAACAACAGTTGCGACAAGCCAATGAGAACGCTGAAGCCTCCAAGCAGCTTGAAGAGTTACAAGAAAGCTTTCGCCAGATGCAGGTGAGCCACCAAAGAAGTATTGAAGAAAAAGAAAAACAGCTGCAGACGGTGCAAGAAATGCATAAGGATGAACCCAGGCTGACACAGTTTATTTCAGAGTCCATTGGCTTGAACGACCAATTGTCACAGCAACAGGAGGAAATGGTGCGCAAAATATCACAGTGGAGGGAGTTTTGTGAAGTAAGCGACAAGATCACCAGCCAAGTAGTGGAACTACGGAATGACTATGACCAGGCCAACAAAAGAATAACAGAATACCTGGCTTGGCAAAATGACGAGGAAGGGAAAAGAGCAGGGGCACCCAAGATTAATGAAAATCATAAAGAACTGCTCTTTAACAAGTGGGACGAGCAAATAACACAGGCGGAGCAGGCGGCAGAGTCAGCAGCAACACAGGCGACCATACTTATCGATTGTGTAAATGAAAATTTACACAGGGCCAACTTGGTTTCAGAATCCACTCCAGGGTACCTACCAATCGCATCGCAACTGGAGGCTGAATGGAAGCAGAAAGCACAGGCAAATGGGGAGACAATCCGAGCATTATCAAGGCTAAACTGGGAAAGTTACTAGACTTACTTAGTTAAGCCCCACATCCAATGCATGACAGTAAGGTGCATCATGAACGCGGCCGAGAAAGTAGCGCCAGCTCTTATGGACGTTGTTTTCGCAGCCCAACTAAGCACGGAAGTTGGCCAACCGACTCTTCTCAAGCCCATGCTTGAAAACTGCAATTTCAGAGACCAGATTAAGAAGTAATTTCAATTTAGAAAGTTGTTTTTCTTTTTGTTTTACAGAATTAGAAAAAGGACGGTCATTTGAGAGCCGTATCCTAAAATTTTGTAATAATACTATTATTAGGATTAGATAGTAGTATTTTAACCCTTCTCATTGCATTGGAGAAGGGTCCAGATATTTGTCAAAAACTTGTCCTCAGAACATGCACTTCTGCACCCTCAGAGGAGGTTTTGATGAATGGAAGGATCGTGATTTATTTATGTTTGCATTCTTATGTCTGCTACTGATGTTGCACTTCTGTACTCTTGGTAGATGTTAGAAGCAAGTAGAAGTAGATCGTTATTGTTTGAAGTCTATGGGTAAGAATTAGTCATCAATGGTACTTTTATCTCTTGATTAAATTTCTGCTTGTATTCTTAAAACGATATACAGCTGGTATTGTTTGCATGTTAATGTATGAATATATAAGTTATCATTTGGCACTTCTGTACGGTGGATTTGTCTATTCATGTTTAATATGCGAATGATTTGATTATGCGATGTGTTGTTCACAACCGCTCTGCCTAACTTCTTATGCAGAATGGTTTATCTTTTATTGATTTATATTCTGATATCAGTTGAATGATCTTTATCACCAGCTGCTGTTAGAAATCTTTCTAGATCGCATGATAAAAGAAACATCTCGGGTTAATGTAAATTCTGTGTGTTGTTTTCATTTAATTATAGTAATTTAGGCTCAAGTTTGTAAGATAGATTTACAGTAGTCTTTAGAACGTTTCTTAGAAGTAACCTAACCAAAATTCCACACACACATACATACACATCCCATGCATCGGGAAGCTGGTCCCGTTATCCCCAGTCGGACCCGCTACTCCAAACGGGCAAGGAGCCGCCAACCAGGTTCCGGACCGGGTGGGTATCCCCCTTGTTGTTGACCCGACCTCGGGCCACTCAACATGTCCATAATTGTCTCGTTCATTTGGGTGCATCTACAAATTCCATGCCACTATCTGTTGCTAAGAAAATTAATGCTAAATGGGAAAAGATCGATGCACAGATCATACAACTAGATTGATCATTATTCTGGGAAATTGGTGAACTTAATAATGTCATCATTTGTTTTTCCTCAGACCATAGAGTTCACTAATGCATTAATATTTTTATTGTGGAAATTCCTGAAGCCTATGATTTGCTTCTGAGTAGAGATTGGTTCAACAAACTACAAGGGTATTTATCAATAGACTGGAACATTTTTGGCTTTCTTATAATGGAAAAAAACAATAAAATTCGAGTGGAAAGTGAACAATACATTAACTATATTGTGATTCCACTTGAGGGACACAATGAGTCAATCAAATTTAAAGATATCATTTTTGGAAATTATTTTCTAGAAGTCAATCACGGGTGTTATCAAGCTTGGCCTTCACCTATACCATCTAACACATAGTTCGAGCTCCTTCTTTGCAGTCCAATTGATGTAAATGAACTTTGTAACATAGATGTACATACTACTAGTATAGGAACTAGCTCATTAGCTACTGATATTTGGACCTTTTACTTTGATGGTTCTAAAACTTAGGATGATTCCAGAGCTAGTTTTATTCTCATTGACCATTTGAAAAAATGTATATCTTTTTACATTGTTTGGTGTTCAATTGCACAAATAACACTGTTGAATATGAAGCACTCATTTTGGGGTTAAAGAAATCCATAAAACTCAAGGTAGAGGTACTTAAGGTAATCGGTGATTCAAATATTGTTAGTCATTAGGTACAAAATACCATTCATTTTGTTTCACCTAACTTGAAAAACTACCAACAAGAGGTATGACAGATTATTTCATCTTTTAAAGCATTTAACATTTGTTCTATTCCTATAGTTTGTAATGTTGTTGCAGATACACTAGTTCTTGCAGTTGTTAGAGTGTCACCATTAAATGATGTTTTTTCTATTGAAATTATTTAGAATCCATTCATGCCTAAAAATGTCACTAACTTTCATGTATTTTATGATGACCAACATATACTCCATTTCATGACCAGTGTGGATGTGTTCAAAGATGCGACCATTGAATAAGATGAGCATGAGAAGGCTTTATGAGAAGTAGCTAAAGAATATAAAGGGAATCCAATGTTGAAACGTGTAGTGTATCTTGAGAAATCATATGACCCACAAAACCATTTCAGAGGACTAGTGAATACGAAGACTCAGAGCTCAATGTTATCACATGAACAATTCAACCTGAAAACCAAAGAAGATCTGAAGTATGTGAACCTCGGTACGTGGTGTTTTTCTCAATAATGAAAATAATTTATTCACTTTTTTAAATAGTATCGAGGTGTATTTGCATTGATGTATGTTGATTTAAATACATATGATACTAGTATAATCCAGCATGTCATTCCTATTAAAGGAGGGGTGAAAACGTTTCAACAAAAAATAAGGAAAGTTCATCCAACGCTTGAACCCCTAACTAAAAAATAATTAAGGAAGTTTTTGGATTCTCGGATCATCTTCAAAGTTGACATTCGACATGGGATTCCAACTTGGTTCCTATTAGGACAAATTTCAGCAAGATACACCTATTTGTTGAATTTCACAACCTCAACCGGGATTCATACAAAGACAAATACCCCATGCCATATGTTAATTTGGCAGATCAAGTACAAATTCCCTCCATTGGATTATATTCCTCATCAAGGAAGACCCATCCTAGCCCTTGGAAGAATTTAATTTGGTTAAGGAAAAATATATTTTTAATATGGAAACCCACATGTACACAAAAGTACAGGTCGACCCAAAAGAGAAATTAGAAACCCTTGGATGGCTATAAATACAAGTCAAGTGACCCTCGTTTGGAGGAAATAATCAAGCATTCTTATTTTATCTTATTTGGTTTTATCTTGCATAGGTCTGAAATTGGTTAGCATGGAATTTGTCTGTATAGGTCCAAAATTACGAGGTTTGAATCTCGCCCATGTGATTATGGTTTTTGGTTCCCAGTCACAGGTTTGCATAGGAAAATTTTGACTGTAATAGCATGAATGCAAGCCTCTGCGTGTGGCTTGGAAGTTTCAGTTGCACACATATCTCTCTTTCCATGAAGTTGGGACCTAGGGTTTCATTTGATAGTTGACCAAAAATTGCTATAGTTGACTGCAAGCTTGTGAATAATGATTTTGATTAGTAGTGTTTCCAAGTTCATCTCTGAGATATAGTTTGGTTGGTTTTGTTGAATAGTCTTGTGAATGAAGAAATGAATTATTGTACTGTCTCTTTGCTTAACATTTTATGACATTCTAATAAGAAGAATAATTTGAAAGGGTTTTCCCCCTTGTGGGATTTTTCCCTGCTCTCCGACCAATCCTAGTGTCTCTATGTGTGAATTATTTTCCTCTATTGTTCCTTTATGTTTTGTTTATTTGTTGATGGAAGCAAGAGAAGATGGAGGAGACTGAAAAGAATGCAAGGGTTTGAAGGAAGCCCTAGGTAATCTAGTTATTAGGGTTTGATGGATAATATAAGGTTAGGGTTTGTAATAAACCCTAGAATATGATGAAGGTTTGAGCATGATCAATGAGAAGTTGTTCTAGCACTTGTAACCCTAGATGGGCTAGTCTCAATTAAGCCTAGTTGTTGACGAATTTCATAGAAATATTTGAAGGCAAAGTCACATGGATAATGGGTCTATTGAGAGTGTTGGATATTGCCAACATATATGGGATCTCCCTAATATGAGGTCCCAATTAGACCTCACAATGTTTGGTGTAGGATTCTCATCCGAAAATACTACCTGACTATCATTTACTTAAATATTTTCCTTGGCTTAAGCATTTAGCACAAGAGAGAAGTTCACATGTGCTTTTGAATGAGGAAGAGAGTGTGCATTGTGAAATGTTCAATTGTAGATGTATCAATCTTATTTCACTGCGAGGGCGAGAAAGTGGGCCTCTAAAAGATAAGTAACAATATTAATCTAATGGAGACACATGCACATAAATGAGAAAGAATCATTGGACGTCAAGCAAACTAGTTCACATAGATGCCAATATCCTTAAATCATCACAACACATTTCCAACAAGTTAAGCACCAAAGTCACTGAAATAGTTAAATTAATTCAGTACATATGAAATACAACATAAACCACAAACATTAGAAGAATAGTCTCAAAATATCCACGATTCATGCATGAAAATGTGTTGGTCGAAAGGATTCAATTATTAAGGAAAAACTCCAAGATACATAAGTACAATAAACATCACTGGCTCCAGTAGTGTATTGTTAGAGCCAATGTTTGTCCCTAAAAGTGTTATCTCTATCTTTCTAATGCCTATGGGAGAAGCCAAGGTTAAAAATCCTTCGCTTGAGTAAAGAGGATCCTTTTATAACTTGAGGCATGACCTTTCATATCCTCATGACTCTTGACTTTCCAACTTCGAATGACCTTTGGACTTCTATAAACTTGGACTTCCAAATGACTTTTGGAATTACATATGACTCTTGGGATTACATGTCTTTTGGATTTATATACATGGCTCTTTTGTCCATACATGACTCTTGGAATTCCACTTCTTTGTATTTACAATAATTACATGATTACATCATAACTTCCACATCATCATGTGATGAGGACATGAAAAGTCACTATCATTGATGACTTGGACCCATACTAACTGATGACATGGACTTTCTTTAATAGGTGATCTTCACCCTCCAAAGGGTCTTTGATCTTATGGAGTCTTCAAGGATGCTTCGATCATTAAGACTTCAATGTGTTCTTTGTTCTCAATTGCTTCCTTTCAATGTTCTCTTTATCCAATGTTCTTATGGCATCCTTGCCATTTTTTTCTTGAAATACCTACAACTACAATCACTCATGTAAAGAAAACATCAGCCTAAAAAATATCCCATTCTAACATATTTTAAGCATATTTTATGTTCATGTCTTAATAGTGCACTTGGGAGGAGGAAGGAGAACTTATAGGCACAAGGGCACACTTCAAAATCCAAAAGGGTTGAGGAGATGAAGCTTCAGGGCTTCAAGATGCACTCATGCACTTAAGAGGAGATAGAGGAACTCAAGGGAGGGTGCAGAGTACATGTTTTAAGGATGAAGGATGAGGCTTCAGGCTTCCCAAGTGCGTTATGCACTCAAGGGAGAAAATTTGGGTGCAGGGCACATAGATGAAGGCTAAAGGGAAAGGATTCAGAGAATTAGGGTGCACTCATGCACCCAAGAAGGAAAAGGAGGGTAGAGGTCATATTTTCAAAGGAAAAAGGACAAGGCTTCAGGTGTAACATCCCTGGTTGAATTTCCCTATAGAAAAACATATAAGATCAAGGTCATGGGACATGTATTCCAAGATGAGTGGTGGAAAAAACATCCTAGTGGGTATTCACTTCAGTTTATTATGCCTATGGAAATTGGAAAAGGCAATGGCAAAGGCATTGAAAAGGAAAAAAGGTATTATTGGAATTTTATTTATGAAAATAAAGGAAATTAGGAGAAAGGGAAGGTGAAAGGTCACAGGTTGCATGTGAGGAGGAAAAATAGAGGAAAATGAAGAAAATAGAGCCCTCAATAATAAAAAGGCTTCTAAGTATCAATTCATGGCTTTTCTTTTTCTCTTTCAGCTTATTTATGGCTCTTTCTTCTATTCTCTCATTCTCTCATACTCTTTCACACTTAGACTATTCTTGAAGCATGCTTCGATAATTCTAATCTCACTTGGATTTGGAGGAAGAAGGAATAGGAAAGTAGGAAGCTACAAGGGGACATCGGGATCAACAACTACAGTTGGATTGCATTGCAAGTACCAAGTTGCATGTATGGTTTCCTTAGTAGTTTTGGAATGCATGTTACATGTGTGTGGTTTCTTAGTTATGATTTTTCATTGGCATGGAGGATTTCTTAGATTGAAAATGATGTTGCCTAGCATTTCCATTTCCTGGATAGCCATGGTGTTGTGGGTTTTTCCATTTGTTTTCTAATTGGTGCTCATGTTCCTTATGGTTGTGGGTTGATTTACTATTCCTAGAGACGAGCTAGAACAAACGCTCTAGAGCCCTGGATAGCTTGGGTAGAGACCAATATGGTGATGGTTAGTGATGTCTGACCATGAGGTGCAATCACTGGTTGAGGGTTGAGGTGGTATGGCCTCTAGAAGCCTTGGTTTGGTTTTCTTGGATTATTCCATGAGATCCCACATTCATGCATTGAATATGGCATGAGGGTGATTGGTTGAAAGAAATATTTTGTTCAACCTAATATATGGTTGGGTGATACATTGAAGTCCCTAACTTGGTTGGAATTTTCATATGTTAATAAGAGGTATTTTCTATTGTGACTTATGAGCATACGAATTGATTACGCTAGTAATATTATGGCTGAGTTTCCATGATTTATATGTTGGTTATTTTTTGGTTTAGATGATGGTTATATGCTAATTATATGAGGTATATTGTTTATGGCTCTTGACATGTGTAAATATGTGACGAAGAGTTACTATGATGTGATTCAACCACCTAGATCACCTTAAGGAAGTGGAATTGACAAAATAAAACCTTACTTACTTCCCTCAGGTGCTACAGGACCCCCAAGGGCTACACCACCCTTCTAGGTACCCAAACCCTGATCTAACTTGCCTTTTGACTGAACTAAACCCCCAGTATCTCCTATGACAAGCCCTCCATGTGACTGAAACCCTCCAATATATCCCACAACAAGGCCTCCATGTGATTGTAGTCTTTTTCAGGAAATTTTGTGCTATCTACCTCGAAACTTGAGCCACTTTTTCAAGGATAGGACTCAGGCCTTTTCCCAGAACTTGATGAAACTTTCCAAAACAATAAATGACACAAAGACAAAAATTATAACAAAAAACTTGATCAAGGACTTGGCCTAACCAAGTCTATCCATGACATACATTTCGTCAATCACATCATGTACATGTAATGTATAGGTCATATATACACATCTAAACATAGGGATTCCATACTTATCTGAGAATCACTAAGAAGGTCTATTTCCTTCTCATAATAAATGAAATAACATCTGTTAGGTCATGAATTCAATAGCCATTCATTTACCAATCAAAACATCTTAAGAGCCATAACTAGAATCTGTCATGAAACCATGTTTATAACCAACATGTAACCAAAATATTAACAATGATAGATAAACCATTAAAGCCACATAATAACAAGTAATAATACTCATAAACTACAAGGGGAAAAGAGCTTTATTAATATATGAAAAAGCCAGCCAAGTCAAGGACTTCCACGTACCACTTGACCATAGATTGGGTTGAACCAAATATTTCTTTCATCCAATCACCCCCATGCCATATTGCAAGCATGAATGTGGGACTCACAACAAGATTTACCATGCTTCTTAAGCTTTGCCACATATCCCACCGAACCGATCAAGGATTTCTAGGCCCGAAGCAAGAATCAATACAAATATGCTTTACCATATATCCCCCAAGGGATTCCTAGGCCCAAACAAGAAACATACACTACCAGGATTTACCACAATCCCACAACATACGAGTCCAGGGATCACTAGGCCTATACAAACATGGATGCCTCCAGATATCTCTACCTAAAACATGAGGAATTTGTCTATATCCACCCTCTATGCTTTATTGTATACCCCGTCATTTAATAGTCAAGGATTCCTAGGCCCAACGAGGGTAACACAACCAAGATTTACCATAATCCCACCTTTACCGGTCCAAGGATTCCTAGGCCTTGTGATTTTTCTTCAGATCACCCCACTCAGTTTTGAAACCATTCGGCAATCCAACTCAACCAATTAAGAGAACCCCATCACACCATGGTTATCTAAAAATGGAAAGACAAGGTTGAAACCATTGTCACACAAGACAAAGCCCATGCTAATGACAACAAGAGAATGAAATACACACATGCATGTACCATGCATGCCAAAACTAGCAACGAAATCATACAAACAACTCAATACCTCCAAGTAATCGCGTTGTAGCCTCTTGATCCTACTCTTCCTTGCTTGATCTTTGCTTCCCTTTCCTTTTTTTTCCTTCATTTCCTTCCTTTCTCCAATGCTAGAGTGCTCTAAGTGTGCAAGAGTATGAGAGAATAGAGAGAGAGCTCCAAAACTTAACAGACAAAAATATTTGTGAGCTAATCCTCAGAATAATTTTTATTTATGAGGACTCTAATTTCTTCAATTTCCATTATTTATCATTCATTTTCCTCCGCACATGCAATTTGTGATATTTCACCTTCCTTTTCTCCTATTTTCCATTATTTTCATAAATAAATGTTAATTAATGCCTCTTGCATTTTCAAATGTCTTTGTCATTGCCTTTGTCAATTTCCCCTAGCCATAATAAACCAAATGAACACTTGCTAGGATGTTTTGCCCAACATTCAGATTGGAATGCGTGTCCCATGACCTTGGTCTTATTTTCCCTTTATTAACTTTATTACATGTACTTTTAACCCGGGGCTGTTACAGAACCCTCCCCCTTAGGGGAGCACTGTCCTCAGTGTTCAATGAAACCTATAAACCAGCAAGCCGCTAAAAACAATAATATACTACTTATGGAGATTTATAACACAACTCATTATAGTATTTACAATGACATCCTACTGAAAACATGACAACATATCGTTTACTAGAGCTTTATAACACAACTCATTACATATTTACAATAGCAACATCATGCACATTTTATCAACTAGAAAATACAAGGATATGATGCTTGCATCAGTAATAAGGAATCCATAGGCTCACACCTCCACCATCAAAGAAATACCATGATTCACCTCCTTCCCAGGAAGTCCAAAATCCATTGCCAAAATCAACCTGTATCCAATGTCCAACGCTACGATCCCACACTACCTTTTTTCTCAGTGAACATTTATCGGCTCATTGTGCCAAGGCACACTCCCAATGTGCATATGATCCCATCTAGTAATGCTAATGACCAAAACAAGTCCATCCTCGACCTTCCCTTCTTCGTTACATAGTCTATTGGGAAATACGATCACCGCCTTCCGTGTAGTCACAAACATTCCAAGTTCCATGGACATCCCCTTAAGGCATGTCCCTGCCTCAAAACCATCATACCAGTCATAGCATGCTCATGGCAATCAATGGATAGTATTGGCTACCAATGTCCCACAATGGTGCTACTCTTGAATACTTTATTATCATATTGTTTCCTATTCTAATTTTTTGTTGTTGTTGTTGTTAATTCTTACAGTTAGTTTCAACCACCTAAACCGGGAATTTTCATGCTTTCCTATACCAAGCACATAATTTCCACTATATTCAAAATAAATTGAAATAAATTCACATCATACCTCATTTTTGGCTCGTCAATAAGGTACACTTGCAATTATGTTCACTTCCTATCAAAACAAGTCAAACTAATAGTTTGATCAAATCATCGTGAATAAACATATCACATCTGGTTAGAAAAATGTAACCATCATAAATCAAAATCATGAATCGCATGTAACCATGAAAATTTAGCATCATAGATCACATGTAACCATCATGAATCAGAGTCTTAGATCACATACATAATAAAAATGAAATAAAATACCAATACTTATCCTTCAACCAGTTCTTTTCTTCTACCTTTGTTCTTTTCATACCCTCACTGGATTAGTTACCAAACCTGGAAAGCACCCAAGGCTTCTCTTCTCTTCAATCACATACACATACACAATGTACATCGCAACACATACATCCATACACGGCGTACAACATCGCACAATATATACACCTACACCCGATGTACAACACAACACATACACCTACACCTAGTGTACAACACAATACATATACATACACAGAGTACAACACAACGAATACACATGTCATGATACCACAACTACGCAATGCACATATATAGTACCACTTGTACACAAACACGACATGTACACAACATATAATGTACAACATGAACACAATACCTCATGTACAACAATACCACAAGTACAACATGTACACAAAACCAAATGTACATGGCACCACCTACACAATTTGTACACAACATGACATGTACACAACACCACCTATACACAACACCCCATGTACAACATGTACACGACACCACATGTACAATCATGCACACAACACCACATGTACATAGAACCATATGTATAACATGCACACCATGCCATATGTACACAACATTGCATATGAAATATGCACAAAGAACCATATGTACACATCACCACATATCCAATATGTTCACAACACCATATGTACATAACACTGCATAAAAACCATTGTACACAATACCATATATACATAACACTGCATGTACATGACACCATATATACAACATAAATACAACACTATATGTACACAATACCATATATGAAATATGCAAGCAACATTATATGTACAACATGTACAACAGATACACAACAGTAGTACTGCACATCCAAAGACCACACTGACTCTACAAAGAAATCTTGCATCTAGTGTCTTCCCACTATCCATGCTTATCCCAACTTGTTGCAGATCACACTGCTTTCATTCTGCTGATGCATCCCTCAGCATTACCATCTATAGCATAAACATAGGCATAGTATAAACATGTAATATCAATTCATATCAACATGATAGTCACCTCATAGATCAGTCAGGGATACACTTCCCACTTGATTCCTCGTGAAACTAGGAACCTCTTCATGCCATTCACCTGCATAAGAAATCATTCCTCCCCAAGAATGATCCCTAACAACCCTACGAGACAACAACATACATAAATACATATATACATATAGACATCAGCATAAAAAAATCATGATCCTTTACAACCCCATCAAACAATGATATGTATGTATGTATATATAATCATCAACATAATCATGATCACAACATAATTACCAGATATCGTAAGGTCAAGGTTAAGAGAACTCCATTTGTCCATGCATCACATGAAAAACATTGAGAACAACGACTCCCAACTTAGCCAAGGCATCTGACACCTCAAATCCATTCACTTCATCTTTCCTATTACCTTTCTCGATATTGACCTGCCACCATCCTTTTATCCCAATGGAACCAACCAGTCCATCTAGATGTCATATTATTACCTTCAACTGCCCTTACTTATGCTTCGAGCTCCATCTGGGTCTTACATTACATGTTGAGTTTCATTTAGCTCTTCCTGAGCTCCATTAACTTCCTCTTTCCCAAACCAATTCCCATGACTCAAAACATATAAGGAAAGAATAAGAAACAAACAAGAAGAAATCCATGAAAACCAATAACCACATGACACCAAAAACAAAGTCGCATGCCCATGTGCGAGACAAACAAAATTGAAAATCAAGTGCAACATATCACAAAATATCGAAGGCAAAAAACTAACAACAAAAATCATGACTTAATCCCCATGGGTTCCAATTGCTACCCAGGGAAATCTCAATCCAACGATTCATCAATATTTCATGGAAACCTTTCTTGCCATGCAATCCCTGCATCATATTTTCATAAACACATAATTGTCAGCGTATAAATAAATATAACAATATATCAGCTACCTTACCTTGGTATTCCAAGAATGCAACCTTGTAACTAAACACCTACACATATCGTCTCTCAAGGGACTCCAATTCCTTGATGATTCTAGCCATAACTGGAAACTAATTGCTATACTTGTCAGATACATGTTCATGAATATAGTACATATCCACATAATGTCGTACAAAGTCAAGGTTAAGAATAATTCCTATAATCAAACCACTCATTCGTTTGGAATTTTGGTTTCCAAACATAGCCAAAGGAATTCTCACCCAATTCCTTTGCTTTACCTTTTTCCTTGTTGCAATTGAGTCTTATTATAAGCTATCACATCACCCAATTGCTAGATATATAAGCAAATCAATGGTTATCGTTTTATGCTAATACCAAGAATATTTCTCTACAACTATTTACACATGTCAATCCCATGTTCCAAAGAGAAAGACAACATATCCATTAATTTGAAATTAACCCTTACCAAGACAAACAACCATGCCATAATCAACAATCAACTCACAGTCATTAATCATAATACTAACCTAGCACCCACTTGCACTCAAGTACATATCATCAATCTCAGCACATAATGTGTTAGTACAACCATCTTAAAACAAGATCATTCCTTCATGAAATCTTATAGAAATACTCATATCATGCAATTAATCAAACATTCAACAACCTGTAAACATGACATGTTAGATAAAACAAATAGACAATATAATCAAACCCATACCTCAATGTATCTTAGGGGAGGCTATCACAACCACATAAGTCAGTCCAGATTAGTATGACATAATATCACAAATATATCTATTTATACCTGAATACCATAACCATAACCATTTGCACAGGCCAATCCATATTAACACGATACATATAACATCAATATCTTAAATGAAATGACCATAATCATCATGTGTACAACTACAACGCATATAACAACAAGTTACTACCATACATGATTATCTAATGCATGTGCATATGACTACATTGATCAACTAGCATATATCATGCATGTAAACACAATAGAAATAAAATGACAAGGATTTATATAACCATAATGCATATAATAACTAGTAACTAACATATCTACATGCCCAACATACAAAGTTGTATGATGATATTCTCTTACCCCGAGGTACAGTGTTGCATCCTCACTCTGATAATCTACATCTCCTTCTCTATCTCATCCAATATATCAACATCATATGTTATCAACAACATCATGATGACATAACTACATACAATGACCTCATGATGCATATCTAATCTACTATCCATGCATAACCATAACCATAGCAATGCATGCACAACAACATATAGAACCTAACATGCATAACAAATGCATATACAACCAGCATGCATTCATGGAAAAAACATCCAAACAACAACATCATCAACTTCTACATGAAAAAACAACTATAACAATGACCATAACCATGCATACACAACAAGCACATATACACCCTACATGCATGCACTACAACCACATTCTGCTATCTATAACGTCCTCCTCCCACACTTACCCAAGTTCATCGGTCCACCGGGGTAAATATGTGACAAAGAGCTACTATGATGTGATTCAACCTCCTAGATCACCTTAAGGAAGTGGAATCAACAAAATGAAATCTTATTGACTTCCCTCGGGTGCTACAGGATCCCCAAGGGCTAAACCACCTTTTCAAATGCCCAAACCCTTAGCTAACTTTCCCTTTGACTCAACTAGACCCATAGTTTCTCCCATGGCAAGCCCTCCATGCAACTAAAACCCTTCCATCGCTCCCATAGCAAGGCCTCCATGTGACTGCAATATTTTACAGGCAGTTTTGTGCCAGCAACCCTAATATCTTAGCCACTTTTTCAAGGCTAGGACTCAGGCCCCTAGCTAGAACTTGTTAAATGTTTCCAAAACAATAAATGACACAAATAAAAAACTTCTAACACAAAACTTGATCAAGCACTTGGCTTAACCAATCCTAGCCATGACAGACATTCTGTCAAACACACCATGAACATGTAATGTACAGGTCATAAATAAACATTTGAACATAGGGATCTCATACTTATTTGAGAATCACCAAGAAGGTCTAATTCCTTCTCATAATAGTTGCAATGGAATATATTAGGTCATGCATTCAATATCCATTCATTTACCAATTAAAATATGTTAAGAGACATAACTAGAATCTTCCATGAAACCATGATTATAACCACCATATAGCCAAAATATTAAGAATGATATATTGGCCATTAAAGCCACATAATAACAAGTACTAATACTCATGTACTACAAGGGGAAAAGAGTTCTTATTAATATATGAAAAATCAAACCAAGTTAGGGACTTCCACGTACCACCCAAATGTAGATTAGGATTAACCAAATCTTTCTTTCAGCCAATCACCCTCGTGCCATATTCCAAGCATGAATGTGGGACTCACAACAAAATTGACCATGCTTCTTAGGCTATATCGCATATCCCACGAAACCGGTCAATGATTTCTGATGAGCCCCGAATTGGGTAACTTATTGGGCTCATTTTGCCTAATTGTCCTTGTTCAATCCTCCATTTTTCATAGATTATGCATGTTTTTTTAGTATGTTTATGTTATTTGAACGAATAAGGGTGGTCACTCTACCAAGGAGGCTAATACGTGGTTATTTCAGGTTTTTTGGACAAATTTTGGAGCAAAACCAAGCAATTATGGGCCAGGTGACAGCCAAGCTTGAGGTGAGGATTCGCAGGGAGGTTGTCCCTTGAATTAAATGGCTCTCCCTCGAAATCTCCAACGTCAACTCCGAGCTGAACAGGCCACCAAAACGAATCCTAAAGGTAGCCGAGCAGCTTTGGGAAGAGTCACTATTTACTAGCAGCTGGAACAGCCGAGTCCCTTGAATTTAGGAGGGCTGCTAGGCCCCTCATAGTGTATAAATAAGAAGGCCTCAGCCTTCGTAGTTTACTCTTGGAACTATTGGTATTTGCACTATAGTGTTGTCCTTTCCTCAGCTTGTTGTCTTCTAGCTACTGCTGTGTAACTTTCTCGTGATGATTATTTTTGAGTAATGAGAAGCAGCTTTACTTGACATCAGATCTGAGTCCTTTATAGGAGCCTGCAGCTCTTGGGGTTGGGCCCAACCCGAGTGCCAAAGCCTCCTTTATGTATTGTTATTTGTTCTTTATGTATTTGCAAAATCATTTCTGTTAAGTAGATTAAATCTTGCTGATTAACTAGGTCACTTATGATGATTAGAAAGACTTTTGATGTTCAGATTGAGTTGATAGGTTATTAACAGGGAAAAGCTTCAGAAAAGGGCCATCAAACACCTCTGATTTTACCTCTCCCTTAGTGGGATCAGGAGCTGGGATCAAGGTGACCTTGCTGCCCACAAAAACACTGACTTTGCTTTGCCATGTAATCATTAGTGTTTGATTTTTATTTGCAGAAGTTGGTTACATGTTCAGATTCTTGATTGCTTTGTTGCATAGTTCGTATACATGGTTTCCTTGCGATTAAAACTTCTGTTCATTCTCTTTACTGTCAGCTAGATCAAATTAGTTCAACGTAACTAGGTCTCTGATTTTACAAGTCTTCATTGGTTCAGTTGGAAAAACAACTTGCAGAGTACCTGTACCACTTATCTATCTTCCCATACCTCATCAAACCCATCTGCTCCATCCCCTAACTCAGATCCTTGCCTCACGTTTTCCATTTGCTCACATAACCCTAATTTTTGTGCAACATTGCTTCAGTCCTCCTTGAACAAATCCAGCCATCTGCATCTTTCCTCAACTTCATCCACCAAGTCCTGGACCACCTCAAACCCTTATCCTACCTCCATACTCACTCCTTCACCTTTCCCTCTCCATTCATCCTCCAAAATCCCATTTCTGAACAACCTGTAGAAAATTACAGACATCCTGTAGAAAATTACAGACATCCTGTAGAACCCCTGCAGACTTCCTGTAGAGGCTCACGAATGAGGTTTCTTGATAGCCAAACTCTATGAGACTCTCTGGAAGGCTGTTAGGGACCCCTTAGGCCCTCTCTGAACCTTCCTAACCTCCTCCAAGCATTTCCTCTCACCAATCCACCTCTGCACAGTCAAAAACAGTCAAATCGCATGCATGATAATTCTGGCAACTGATTCAAAAATACAAAAAGATGTTTTTTTTCAGATGTTACTGTAGAAGTAGCTTAGATACATGTATTTACCTTCCTAGAAGTCAATGGCATCTCTTCCAGTAGCTTGCATCCTCTTTCTTGCATCAGTAAGGCTAGCTGGTAAAATTAGGGTTTGCTAAGGTTTATGTTTCCTTTCAGCGTTCCAGTTTCTTTATACAAGTAGAACAGCCTTCTTTGAGTTAGCTTTCATCCATCTGTTAAAAAGATTCTTCTTAGAGCTCATAGAAGTTGGCTTAAGCTCCTAGCGGACTTGTGCTAGCTGACCAAGTGACAGCTGCGGCAAGAGCTAGTACTTGTGCATACAGCACCGTCGCTTCCAAGTTTGTTACGAACTACCGGGTTGATAAAAGTAAAGAAGGGAGTCCCAGGAGTTGCAACATTATTGCTACAATACTGGAGCCCACCACTCTTTTTGGCGCTGTTGCCGGGGAAGCGTCAGAGTATTTGTGATTGCTGCTTTTCTTCTATTTTCCTACTCTAACCTTCTGCTAAGTAGTTTATTTCAGTTCCATCCTGCAATTTCATTTCTGCAAAAGTAAGTTAGACATTTCCTGCTTTCATAGAATAGCCTTTCAATTCTGCAATTTCAATTTTGCAAGTGTAGAATAGCATTTCAATTCGTCTAGCATTTCATTCCTGCAATTTGATTTCAGCAAAATAGATTAGTCCTTTCCTGCTTTCATTTCAATTCCGCATTTTCATTTTCGCAAGATAGATTTTAGTTAGTTGCAATTCCATCTACTTCAGTTTTGCAGGTACAAGCGGAAAAAGCAAAAGCAACCAAAAATCTTTTCATGCCTCGTAGGAATAGAGATAATACCGTAAAATTCCTACCCAACACCCCCACCACTTCACTGATTCACCCTTCTCTCTTCTTTGGTGGCAGTGACCCAGAAGAACCTATAGGTGAACCTCCTGAGATATACGAAGATCCTATAACAGAAGAAGAGCAAGAAAACATTCCTTTTGAGACCATGGCTGAAAACAGAACAGTAGAGACGATGACGAGAGGAAAGAAGGTACCTTGCCCATCCGAGAGACCAACGAGGACATGAAGATGAAGAACATAAGTCCCTCAGCCTTACCTCATTTCCATGGATTGACCACTGAAGACCCTGATACCTTCCTGTTTGAGTTTGTTGTCCTTTTTCGAACTTATGACTATGCAGAAGACGAGAAAAAGTTGAAACTCTTTCCCTCTACCCTCAAGGATGCAGCATTACGCTGGTTCATGGGGTTACCTAGAAATAGTATCACCACTTGGGCTCAGATGCAGCAAGCCTTTAACAAAAAATACCGGGATTACTGTAGGTCAAAGGAAACAAAGGGAGAAATCTTTCGGATGACCATGGGAAATGATGAGTCTTTAGAAGACTACGAGGAAAGGTTCCAACTTAGCTATAAACAAGCCAGGTGCACACTTGACCCTGAATCTCTAAAGCTGGTTCTGCTCCGAGGAGTCCCTGAAGACCTTCTAGATACCCTTCACATGCTAGCTAGAGGAGACATCTACCAACTACCTTATGAGGACATAAAGACTGTGTTTAGAAACCACTCTAGGGCAGCCCGGAAAAGAGGTAGGGGGAATCCACTTTCAGCTAGTACTACCTTCTCCAAGCATGAGTTTGCTAATCAGATGGAAGACCTCAAAAGTGAGATGAGACAGACCATTGCCATGCAACTTGATACTTTCCGAATCCAACAAAAGAAAGAGGAAGCTGAGAGGGCTTTGGCCATTTTTTGTCCTAGATGTACGAGGAAGCACCCTAAGAACGAGTGTCCATTGCACTCAGTAGAGGTATGTTTCGTTTGTGAGGAAAACCACCCCACGAACCAATGCCCAACCTTGCCTGGATTTAAAGCCATGTACCAAGGGACTGAGGCAACCACTGAACCTCTCTACTTCCTCAACCAAAGGAGGCCGCATGGGCCCAGACCTTACCAGCAGGGGATGCAAGGGACATCCCAAGCTTATTATAGCCCCAACCAATCTGCTCACATGCCTTCTTGGGGCCCCCCTGCTCATACTTCCTGGTCCGCACCTCCTCCGTGGTCTTATCCACCTCAATACCATACTCAACCCACTGCTCATTCGTTTCACTCACATGCCCAGCCGCAACCTCAGTGGAATGCACCTCAACCGGGGTGGAGGCCCCAATACAACTCTCCTCCTGCCATTCTTCCTCCACCACCGGCTCAGCCACAACCATTACCTCCTGCTCCTCCAAGACAACCCCAGATGCCTACTCAACCGAACCCGCACCCCAACAACCGACAAGCCCAGCAGGTATACACTGGGGAGACAACATGCCCTACCTATATTGTGGAGATCCAGGAGATCAACCTACGATCTGGGAAGACCCTTCCAGATCGCCAACCTCCTCCCCCAGAGGACAAGGAAGACAAACAGGAAAGTGAACCCAAAGCCATTCCACCCTTTCATGAGCAACTAACAGTAACCACGCAACCAAACCCAGAGGAGACTGAACTTCTGGGAGAACTTAAACAGTTGTGTGTGAAAATACCACTTCTCCGGGTCATAAAAGATGTACCGATATACAATAAATTGATTAAGGAGAAGTGTTTCAGGCACCTAGGCAGGTGAAAGAGAGATGCCCCGACTATCAATGTCATAGGAAAACTGTCTGATCTAATGTTGGGGCAAGTAATCTGTCCAAAGTATTTGGACCCTGGGAGTCCTGTAGTTGATGTCCACATCAATGGCACTATAATCCCCCATACCTTGATCGATCTAGGGGCTTCCATTAATGTGATGACCAGGGACACCATGCTTAAACTCAACCTTCAGAGTTCCTTAAGGAAGACCTTGACAGTGCTGCAGTTGGCATATCGCTCCACCGTGACTCCCGAAGGGATTGTGGAAGATGTCTTGGTCTCTGTTGACTCTTGGGAGTACCCTGCAGACTTCTTGGTCCTTCAGCCAAAGGCAAAGCTCACTAGATACCCCCTCATTTCGGGAAGGCCTTGGTTAGCCACTGCGGATGCTTACATCAGTTGTCGAGCTGGAAGCATGACCATCAAGAATGGGCTTGTGTCCAAGCAGCTAGTCCTATACCCTCCTGCCCAACCTCTGCTAGAACATGACTTAAAAATCTGGCTGAAGAAGGAGATGAGGATGAGGTCTACTCTGCACCATTGTGCATAGTAGAAACCACTAGGGAGGCCCTCAAACCGAGGATGATTTGATTGAGACTTTGATTCAAAATCCACCTCCCAGTGCACTGTCCTTAGAGGAATTGGTGGAAGATACCCAAGCCAGCACCTTAGTGGACCTCTGTGTGACTGATCCGGCCTCTCCCAGAGTTAAGAATGTGGAGTTTGGTCCCGAAATAACTTTAAATATCAGCTCCTCCCTATCTCCCTCCCAGGAGAAGGAGTTGTGTAGCTTATTGAACAATCATCTGGATGCTTTCGCTTGGAGTTATAAGGAGATGAAAGGAGTCCACCCTTCGGTCTGTACCCATCACATTTACATTAAAGAAGATTTTAAACCAGTCAGGCAGCCTCAGAGGAGAATGAATCCAGCCCTTAAAGACATTGTCAGAGAAGAATTGCAAAAATTGTTGGATGCAGGATTCATCTACCCTATCTTTGATAGTGAGTGGGTCTCACCTCTAGTGCTTGTGCCCAAGAAGAACGGGAAGTGGAGAATCTGTGTAGATTACCGAGAACTTAACAAAGCCACCAAGAAAGACCACTTCCCTTTGCCTTTCATAGATCAAGTGTTGGGTGGACTGGCAGGGAAGAAGTTCTTCTCTTTCCTAGATGGGTTCAGCGGGTATAACCAGATCCAAATAAGCCTGGAGGACCAAGATAAAACCACCTTCACTTGTCCATGGGGTACCTTTGCCTATCGAGTCCTTCCCTTTGGGCTATGCAACGCTCCTGCCACTTTCCAAAAAGCAGTATTGAGCATATTTTCTGAGTTGGTCCATGATTCGGTAGAAATCTATATGGATGACTTTACTCCTTATGGGTCCAACTTCCAAGAGGCATTGACTAATCTGGGAAAAGTTCTAACCAAGTGCATTGAGATGAACTTGTCCCTCAGTCCCGAAAAATGTGGATTCCTAATGACTAAAGGGACCGTGCTAGGTCATACCATTTCTCGGCAAGGATTACAGGTGGATCCTAATAAGATTGCTATCATCAAAAAGGTCCCACCTCCTCAAAAGGTAAGAGACGTTCAGAGTTTCCTAGGCTTAGCAGGATATTATCGAAGATTCATTAAAGACTTCAGTAAGCTAGCCTCGCCATTGTTTGGCCTCTTAGGGAAAGATGTTGAGTTTAAATGGACTGACAACTGTCAAGGGGCACTGGATGAGTTGAAAGATAAGTTGGTGTCCACCCCGATCTTGAGAGGTCCAAACTAGGCCCTACCTTTCCACATCCACACTGATGCCTCGAATAAAGCCATAGGGGCAGCCTTAGGACAAGTTGAGGAGAAACTACCATATGCCATATACTTCGTCAGCAAAAACCTGTCCAAGGCAGAACTGAACTATACTGTAACCGAGAAAGAGTTCCTGGCCGTAGTCCGTTCCCTAAACAAGTTCAGACACTACATCACTGGTTATCAAACATTTGTACACACTGATCATGTTGCGATTAGATATTTAATGAATAAGCCTGATGTCAATGCTCGTATCATTAGATGGTTACTTTTGTTGCAGCAATTTGATTTGACTATTGTCGACAAGCCAGGTAAGGAAAATGTTGTTGTTGACTTCTTGTCTAGATTGGATTTGCCTGTAGGTGAAGAAGGAACAGTGGATGACCAGATGCCAGATGAACATCTGTTTGCTATCTCAGTACTCTCTCCATGGTTTGCTGATATAGAAAATTACTTGGTCTCAGCACAGTTCCCTCCGCATCTATCCTCAAAGGAGAAGAGCAGAATTGTAAGGAAGAGTGCCCCGTTCACTTGGATCGGGGGCAACCTGTTTAAACTTGGCCCAGATCAGATCTTGAGGCGTTGTGTTAGGGAGGAGGAAGTCTTTGACATCCTCCTAACCTGTCATGACGGACCTTGTGGAGGCCACTTTGCAGCAAAAAGGACTTCCTTCAAAATTCTACAGGCAGGCTACTATTGGCCTACTCTTCATCAAGATTTCAGAAGATACATCAGCCAGTGTGACCGATGTCAAAGGATGGGGAAACCGACTCCAAGGGATGAAATGCCTCTCCAACCTCAAGTGACCTTCGAGCCATTTGAGAAGTGGGGCATGGATTTTGTGGGTCCTATCAACCCTCCTTCAAAGCAAAGGTCTTACATCATTGTGTGCACCGACTATCTGACCAAGTGGGCAGAAACGAAGGCAATCAAAGCAGCAACAGAAGAAAAGGTGGCTGAGTTTTTAAGGGAAAATATCTTCTACAAGTTTGGCTACCCAAGAGAGTTAGTCACCGATCAAGGAAGCCAGTTCACCTCCAACCTGATTGAAGATTTGCTCACTCATCACAAGATCAAGCACAGGACTTCCACCCATATCATCCCAAGCAAATGGGCAGGTGGAAGTCACTAATAGAGCATTGGAAGGGATTTTGACTAAGGTGGTGAGCAGCAGCAGAAAGGATTGGGCAGATCGCCTGGTTGAGGCCACCTGGGCCTACAACACCACTTGGAAGACTACAACAGATTTCACACCTTATGAGCTGGTCTACGGGAAGAAAGCTTTGTTGTCCATAGGGTTCGAGTACAACACATTGAGGGTGGCAGCTCAGCTGGACCTAGATCTCAGCCATGCTCAACGTGAAAGATTATTACAGCTGAATGGATTAGATGAACACCGAATGCAGGCCCTCCTCCACTCAGAAGTAGTTCAACTCCAGAGGAATATATGGCATGACCGGCACTTTAATGAAAAGCAATTCCATACAGGATATTGGGTGTTGCTGTATGACTCAAGATACAAGGATTTCAAAGGAAAGTTGAGGACAAGATGGTTAGGACCATATACAGTGGAGAAATGCAATGACAATGGTTCAGTCCTCATTAGGACCATTGATGAAGAAGCCATCCCCATGCTTGTCAATGGGCATCGCTTGAAAATCTACAAGAAACCCCTTTCGAGGCAGGAGTTCATTGAAACTGTGGAAAAATCAGTGCTGGTAGTAGAGCAGGTTTCTGCCTCTATTTCGGCCACACCTTCATCATCAAAAAAAAAGGGGGGAAAATAAAAAGATCCCTGGGTGAAAACCTCTCTGAGGCACCCAGGGCAGACAGTGAGGGTGAAAACCTCATGGAGGCGCCCCTGTTGTCTCTCAGGAAATAAAGAATTGGAATAAAAAATATCCTTGGGTGAAAACATCTCTGAGGCACCCAAGGCAGGTAGTGGGGGTGAAAACCTCATGGAGGCGCCCCTGTTGTCTCTCAAAAAAAAAAAAAAAAAAACAAGTCTGATCTCTAGAATTATTGCAGGTTGCAGGGAATACAGTGCAGATAAAGAAGGTCGCGCAAAACGAGGACAGGGGTCCATACCAAGCTACCAGACATCCTCACAGATACTCCCTCCATGGCCACTCACTTTTTCCAGGATTTGAACACATTCGGGTCGAGATTCAACCTCCTACAGGAAGTTCTGAGCTTTCTACAGGAAGTTTTGGGCTTTCTACAGGAAGTTCTGCATTTCTATAGGAAACATCCTGTAGAGCCTTCGGGCAAGCCAAAATCGATTTTGGAAAGGGATTTAAAGCTTGACATCCAATTGATTAGGCCTGCAGCCACCCCTCTCTTCCATCCATCACCGGTTTCATCTCTTTCCACCGCCATTGCAACAATCTGGTTATGTGTTCCTGCACAGTCATACAAAGAGTCTTGTTTTCCTCAGAGTGAAATTTTTTTTTCCTAAGTGACAAATCAAGCACACAAAGGCTCGCACACTCTACCTGTCAAAGCTCCATTAGGACCCTTCATCCGTGAATACAACCTTGCTCGTTTCAGCATGCATCCCAGGACAAGAAGCAGCTATAGGATGTCCTATAGGAATCCTGTAGCAACTGATCCGTCTGGAGCACATACTATGGAGTCAATAGCAGCTAAAATCGACACAGGGGACATGTAACAAGCTCTGCTTGAATGTGAACACCTCCTCGATAGCTGAGAAAAGACAGAGTCGTGCATACAGCGTTCACAACCAGAGGATCGGGTCCTGAAGCCTTGCATACAACATCAGCCAATGAAAGGAGGAATTCCAGTGCCTGTGCACGAAGCAGCAGTTTGTTCCACGTCCCAAAGCCTGTAGAACATGTCCACGGCCACCCAGGTAAGTGTCTAACCTTATTCGTCAAATTGCATAGACTATACTCTGAAAACTGCATGTCTGTGAAATGGTGCGGATTGAACGAATTCGGTGGCCAGTCAACTGGCCACCCACAGTCAGTTGAATGGCCTCGTGGGATCCGAACGAGCTCGGTTACGCTCGAATCCGCCAAAGGGACGAAGAGCCGACACGTGGGAAGTGTCCAGTCGGGGAGAATCGGTGGATTGGCAGTGATGGCGGCGGTTAATGGCAGAGAAAGGAAATGGCGGTCAGAGACACACTGAAGAATGATGGTTGTGACGTTGGCTAACGGATCGGCCTGGACACCTCACCTGCTCTCCATGAATTGCACTGTAATTCAAATTGCTCAGCCGAAGAACTCACGATGAACCATTGTCATTTACACTTGCAACCATTTTTCAGAAAAGTACACATCCTCCTCCTCTGCAGTTTGTTAGCCCGAGCTTCTCGGCCCGTTTTAAAGTCCTCCTGCGTCCCAGGCTTGTTCAAAAGCGCCATGACATCCTCCAGAATCTGGCAAAGCTTTCTACAGGAAGAAGCTCTACAGGAAACACGACATAGCCTCCCGAAGCAGAGAAACCTGAACTTTCTGCGTCGAAATTGGAGTTTCGAAGAGAGGTAGGCTCGAAAACACCATTCCCATGCATGATATTTCGAAAGGTGGTGAATTAAACTGTCTGGAGTAGGAGAATTAGAAGCAAATCTGCCTGTGGGTCAAGAATAGTAGTTTTCCTGTGTGATACACAGAATTTTTTCAGTTGGTTCTACGTCAAATTCTCCTCCACGGTTCCTGTTAACAAATTCCTCCTATAGAAACGATAAACCAGTGTAAGGGCTAACCTGTGCATGAAGAATGTGACTTTTATGTGGTTGGGGATGAAAATTAAGCTCTACACTCTGTCTGTGGGAGCATAATTCTCTTTTGACAATCAAGTTGTGGGCAGCAACAACATTATAACTAGGGAATTGGTGCAAAGTGACATATAAACACCTGAGGGATACTGTCTTCAAAGTTCTGGGGAGGAAACCATACACAGAATTCCCCTTCTGATTAGAGCACAAGCCAAAGCAGAGCATTCTCACCATGCCAGGAGGGTTTATCAGAAAGGAACCCTCGGATTCCAGGAAATTGCAAGAAACTCCTGAGGTGGTAGACCTATTTACCCGTGCCAATTGAATTACATTCTGTGACAGAATTCAAGGTCATGACGATGAGGTAACAGAAGAGTTCTTAATGTCCCTGCAGCCTAAATCCAAGATACTGGCCACCGTAAATTTCAGAGGGTTGACCTTAAAGCTTACCCCACAACTCATTAGTCGAGTCACTGATCTGCCATTGGGGATACCCTGGAACAAAGAGGAGAGGGCATTGGGCCAAAAAGCCAAAAAGGAATTCTTCCTACAAGAGGAACAGTTTTCAGAGGATAAAAATGGGGTCCAGAGAGCCAGCCTACATCCATTTTGGAGTGAGGTCAGCCTTCAGATCATGAAATACATTACCTGTGAGGGGCAGTTCAGTATTGTATATGGTTATCACTTCCGGTTGCTAACTGAACTCAGACATAAGATGGATTTACCCACAGAACAAAAGTTAAGCATCCCCTACTTCCTCCTACAATCATTAATTGAGTGTGGCACCAAATTGAAGGAAGGGACACCAGACCAGCTGGCCCATCATGGGCTTATCAAGCTTCTAGTAGAAGATTCCCTCCATACCTATAATGTCCTTCTCTCCTGGGAAATTTTCCGCAATATGTCCAAGGATGATGATATCCGAATTCTAGCTGAGGAACTCACTTCATCTAGCAGTGAGGAAAGGGAGCACATTGAGGCAGAAGAGAAAGCCAAGGGTAAGGAAACCCAGGACAGACCACCACAGAAAGAACAAGAAGAGAAACAAGAGAAAGGCCAAGCTGCTGAGCCCAAAACTGTGGGTGGAATAAAAGCACAAACGCCAAGGGAGAAATAGTTGCAAATCAGGGCAGAGAGGACTGAAAAAGTCCAAGAAAGTGAGGGCACACCCAAGGCAACCACAGCAAAATTAAAAGAGAATGCACCCCCAGCCAAGCAGGCCAAAACAATGAAAACCGTTTCTACAGGAAGCCAGAAAACCGTTTCTACAGGAAGACAGAAAACAGTCAGCACAGGACTTTCTACAGGAAGTCTGGAAAAAGGGCAACAGAAGGAAAAATCGCCTGATATTTTAGCCAGGGAGGCAGCAGCTGTGCTGGCCACCCTAAGCACATCTCCAAAGCGGAAAGGGAAGCGAAAGAGGGAGCCTTCCATGTATTTTAAGGCAAGAAGGAGCGTGAGGATAAAGACTGGCAGGCCCCAGCCACCGTCAAAATAACCAATCACGATTGTAGACACCCCAGCTACACAAAAGGAGAGGTCTCCCTCCAAGGCATCCATCACTTATGAACGGGGAAGCCCGAAGACATCCACCTGGAGAGAAAGAATGAAAATGTTGGACACAAAGGCCTCTCTACAGGATGCTGAGACTATTCTACAGGAAACATTGGCTAGGCTAAAGGAGACCGAAGAAATGGAAGGTGAGGCATCTAAATCACCACAGGAGGAAGAAAAGGTGGAGAACATTGTGGAACCTAGCCCCCAGCCCAGCTTGGGCTCCTACTATAACTTCGTAGAGGCCGGAAAAATCATTCCTCAAAAATTCACAGTGCCACTTTTCCTTGCACTAGAAGAAGAGAGAGTGAGGACCCACACTTGGATGAAGATCGCTAAGTCCAAGGGTGTGGCAGATATAGGTCCTCTGGAGGAACAACTCAAAGAGGCAAGAAGGAAATTGGCTATGTGTTGTGGGTAAAAATGCCTATGCAGGACGATCCTATCCACCTAAGGTGTGACAATGCCTTAGCAACAAACGAGTACAGCTATACTGGTTTCTTCCTTTATGAAATGTGAAAGAAGAGAGATCAATAGACTTACCGGTGTCTTCCGTTTGTCCCTCGATCCAATCTCCCTTCTCTTTGGGTGTTCGCAGCTACTTTCCTTCTTGCTTATCCAGCTACAACTTCCTGCAAGATCACAAGAGAACAGCTACTTGCGACAAGAGAAGAACACTACACAAAGACAGATATTCACATTCATAACTAGTCTAGGATTAGAAATAAACCAAATACACTAATACATTCATACATCAAAATACATCAACATATAGGAGAAACCAAGATAGCTTTATTGATGAATAACAAGGTTCAGGAAGAGATACAAACCAGAGGGCTCCAATCCAGCATCTCCTTCCCAGCAAATGGAATTCCTCTCTTTTCCCCCTTCAAAGCATTAAGCACCCAATGATTCCAGTCTCAAACCAACAGCAATTCTTTGCAATAACCAAATTCCCGCCTCTAGATCTCATGGAGGAGAGATCCATATATAGATGTTTGGAGAGAGGATGAGTCAGCTTGAGATCTGACTAGTGTCCTCTCCCTCTGTCAGTTCTTGGGTCCACTTGGAGGTTCTTGCTTCCACTTGGAGATTTGGAACCTCTTACTCATCACCAGTCGAATTCCCTAAGGCAAGTGTCATTTTGGAAGCTTCCTGGGTTTTGACACCTTGAGAAATGAGCCTGCCACTTGTCCATTCTCGTTCAGCGCAGGTAGCTAGTGTTCCAGTTGACATTCAATGCAGGTAGCCAGTGTTGGCTTTGACATTCAGCGCAAACAGCTAGTGTAGCCACTGAAATGATCCTGAATTGACTTGTTTTTGAGCAGTTTCTGGTGGAGAACTTCTGTGAATTGATGTGGTTTGTTAGCCTTGTTCCTCTAGGGGTAGGAACAACATGTTTAGGGACTTTGGATCCCTTAGATTATGGACATTTCATGCTCAATGCTGCAAGGCACAAAAATGTCTATAACAGTTGCCCCCTAAAGTATGAGGTTGTTTATCAGGCGAAATGCTTTATCAGGGGGATCTGAAGTTCATCCAATGCTGGGAGGAGACCTGTAATACAATACAGTACAATACATTATTTTTCATACTGCTTTCATGATCTAGCTGAGGCGGGTATTCCCATGCTCAGCTTTATAAATACATTTTTCTGTACATAGAACAGACAATCGTCTGATGGTCGACTTTGATGAAATTATCATCCTTTGAGTAGGATGATTATCTGCTGCAATGATGTACATGTCAATGTCTTTATCTTTCCTGAGTATATATCGCAGCCCGGATGGATGAAACTAGATCCGGGGTCTTCAAACTCGTTCGATCTTCACTCTAAGTACAATTCGATCCATGTGAGAAAAGTTCTGAAGTCGAACATGGAAAGACATCGCTTGATTACCGGTCAATGATGTAAACCGTTAACAAGCGCGAGAGGAATCACCGATAATGATAATGACCCTCAAGGTACTGCAGTACAATTCACGTGGTGTGAATAAAGGACTTGGCGTCGAACACCACGCAAAATCTTTCGGTCGAAGGTCATTGATGTATACTTGTCGCCGGAAGTGAGTAACTTGCCATTGTGGCATGCAAGCTTCAAAGTACTGAAGGGGTTGTTCCTAGATCAACTTCTTGGATAATGAGCTGATGTCGACAAGAAGCGATCCGTCACAGGAGGGCCTTAATGAATCCCACATCAGTGACACGGAACGGAGCTAATGATTTTAATGGAGGTGAAAACGATCTGTGATATATGATTCAGGGTGGCGGTCATGAATGGATGAAGGATAATGTATGGCAGTGGATGGGACATGGTTGACTCTTTCTGAACGACTTCTCTTGAACATATGGCGACACTGATGCGATGGATCGGTAGCATTACCCCAAATATGGATGGTATGGTGAGACCATGGTGATGTGACCGGTGAATGAAACAACCCAACCCGATTGTGGTACGGAGGAAAAGTGTCATGTTCAAGAGCGACTTGCTACCATCAAAGTTTTCTTTAGTTTCTCCCAATTTTTCCCCAGTCATTGCTAACCAGTACCTCTTTATTTTTGTCAAGCTTGAGGAGGATAACATATGCTTGTTCTATAACCTTCCCTTCGGGCAAGCCCATCGCTATGTTTAACGAGCCTAGCGATAGTGAAACTCGTTCTCGTCTAAAGACAAGTTTGTCGCTATTTAATGATTTTAACGAGTCTAACGACAAGGATAACTCGGTCCTTTTCATTTTTAGAGAGTCTGAAAAGGTACATAAAGTCAACTCCAAAATTCCTTTTTCGTCATCTAATCCCTTAAGTCCGAAAAAGTATAAAAACTATACAGAAGGGATGAGTTTTCGATAGTTTTAACGAGCCGAATAAAACAAGCGCTCGATCTTTTGTGCAATAATCCCTCAGGTCAAAAAGATTAAAATCTAGAGGAGGGATAGCTCTTCCTGTCCTTTAACGAGCTGAAGGCCAAAACTCAGCAATCTTTTCATATTTTACGAGTCAGTTGAAAAGAGCTTAAAGAAGACTCGTCTTTTGAGGAACGAGTGATAAACAGGGATAGCAGCTGATTCCAGGTACAGGTTGGAATTTCCAATCATGGCAGTGTCACAAGGTGGCTAGGTGAAATCACTCTTCGCATCTGTTCCTCAAAATGGGTAAACAATCATATGGAGGTGAACGATCGGCCAAATGAAAAGTGGAGGTGATGGTGCAAACACGACCAAGGCTTTAATGGCTGATGATATTACATTCACAGTGGTTATTTACCGGGGTAGTTCATTTTTTAACGAGCTTAAACGCGGGTGGAAACATTTGCTCGAACTTATGTTTATTTTTTAACGAGCATGAACTATGCGCTAAAACTGCTCGGATCTTGCGTTTAATTTTTAACGAGCATGAACTTTGTGCTAAAACTGCTCGATAGTAATTTTGCGTGCCCCCAGCATAATAACGCAAATCGAGGTGCATGCATACTGGTCACTATTTAAGCATAGTAACGCTTGAGGTACAACCCATTCCGGGGTTGCGCCAGTGGAATTCCGTCGTAATCCATTAACTCATAGGCTCCTTTTGCTAACACTCGTTTAACAATATAGGGGCCCATCCATAAAGAATTAAATTTACCTACTCCCAATTTATCGGATTCTTGGTCATAAAGCAAGACCAAGTCACCTTCTGCGAAGACACGGGGTTTGACATTTTTTGTCGAACTGCGCCTTGACTCGTTTCTTATGGGCTTCATTAGCCAAAGCGGCATCACGACGGGTTTCATCCAATTGGATTAATTCCAAGAAACGGGCCTCTTCTTCTGAAGTTCCGTGGAGGAGATCAATTGCGAGTTTAAGAGACGAGATTTCACACTGGATTGGCAAGACTGCTTCCAGGCCATACACCAGTTGGAAAGGTGTGAACCCGGTCGCATTCCTTACCGATGTTCGGTAAGCCCATAAGGCTGAGTACAGGATTAGGTGCCACCTTCTTTTGTGAACTCCGATCATCCTTTGCAACATGCGCTTCAGGACCTTGTTGATTGCTTCAACTTTTCCGTTGGCTTGTGGATAATACGGGGTAGAGCTGTCGTGAGATAGCCCTAGCTTGGCAGCTAATTCAACCATCATGTGATTGCGAAAATGCGATCCATGATCTGTAACTATAGCCTGTGGTACGTCGAACCTGGCGACTACAGATTGAAAAAGAAAAGGGCAGCTGTTTCACCAGTGTTGTCTAATGTAGGCATCGCCTCGGCCCATTTGGTAAAATAGTCAACGGCGACTATAATATACCCATGCCCCCGGTCGAGGTGGGGTTACATTTCATGAAATCGATGCCCCATTTGGCGAAAGACCAACAACATATATTGGCTGTAAAGGTGCGGGTGGTCTTCTGGTTTTGCTATCAAAAAATTTGCAAGCATGGCAACTTCTGACTGCGGTTATGCAATCTTTGAACATGGTTGGCTAGAAGTATCCTACTCGTAAGATTTTCTGTGTTGTAGCATATCAGATTGATGCCCCCACACGCGCCTGAATGACACTCATTCAGGGATTTTTCGGCTTTCATGGTGAGGCACCTTCTCAGAACTGTATCGATACACGACGGTAAAGCGTATC